>OU026156.1:67451341-72451341 GCA_907269105.1 Volucella inanis
TTCTGTCAAAAGATGGTATGCGTTAGTTTAATTTCAATTAGAAAAAATAGGGCGTGTTTAACGAAAAACCCTTTACATTTCATCTACATAGGTATCATATATGGTTCTCCGGTCGTGAGACAATTAATATTTAAATATCTCTTTACCATATACTAGGTGGGTATTTCATTCAATATAGTCCCCTTTAAGTTTGATACACTTATACCAGCGATTTTCCAACTTCTTGATCCCGTCCGAAAAGTACAATAATTTTCCGGAAGGTTTGCAAAATACTCCTCCGTGGCGTCGATGATTTCCTCGTGTGAGTTTGAGTGTGAGCATTTTTTATTGATGAGCCATTTTTTGAGGTTTAGGAAGAGATAATAGTACGAGGGAGCCAAATCGGGTGAATACGGTGGATGCGACAGGAATTAGGGCCGTAAGTCATTGATTTTAGCCATGGTTGCGATGCTCTTATGCGCCGGTGCATTGTCTTGCAAAAACAATTTTTTTTTTCGCTTTATGTGAGGCCGTTTTGCAGCGATTTCGGCTTTAATCGCTCCAATAATGCACAGTAATACTCGCTGTTGATGGTTTTTCCTTTTTCGAGGTAGTCCACGACAATCCAACAAAACCGACGCCATAACCTTTCCGACCCATCGAGCTTCCTTCGGCCACTTCGGAGCACTCGCGCCGGCTTCAGTCCATTGCAGGGCACTCATTCTGTTCTCTGGTGTTCAACAGTTACCAATCGACGCCAAAAGTCCGCCCGATTCCGCATCAGCAAGTTCAAACACTCTTTCGAAGTGCTTTCGAAGGAGTGATTATGCGCAGCACCCAGCGGCAGAATAACTTTTTCATATGCTGCCTTTCCGGTCAGCCAACACCATTTCATGTATTTTTTGACATTGTCATCTGTAACCGCAACGGAGGGTTGCGGTAGTGGAAATTCTCGAAACCAATATTTGACGGTGTAATCTGACAGAGCATTAGCCCTATAATATTTATCCAACTTTTCTTTTGTTTCCTTCGCCGTTTTGCCTCTCAAAAAATAATGTTTTATGAGAGAACGAAAATCATTTTCGTCCATAATCAACATGATGCCCAACACGTCAACAACAATTAGCTGTCAAAACAAAACTAAAGTCAGTATCGCACTGAAATTTGGCAAATCTGCCTATGTAAAATATGAACGGACTTCAAGGCACCAGCGCATTCTGGCGGTCAAGGAGGTTACTTTACACTTCACCTAGGAAATGTTTAAAGGATTCAAATGAAATTACATATAAAACATTGTCATTTTAGGAAAGGTTTGCATTTCATGTATGTTACATATGTATATCCCCTTTAAGGTATAACTTTAAGCACTATACTCTAGTGGCTTCTTGTAGTGCACATGTATATGCATGTTATTCATAAATATAGCGTCATGTGTAAAACCCAAACTTGTGGAGTATAATTATCTATTAAATCTTTGCATGTGGCATTTAGAAACTTGTTTTTTTTTTTATCTTCTCCGTCGTTCTCCCATTTCCTTCTCATTCTACACAAAACACATGGTTAAAAAAAACAACAAAAGAAAATACTTGTTTCGCGCGACGAATGTGTTCGCATTTTACCCAGAGAGTGCCACTGCTGCTGGCAGTGTGTGTGCCAGGTCCAATTGGCGTATTCGAATGCTGCAGGCATCCAATCAACGAACACACTCACATCTAAAAAACGTTTAATTTGAAATTTTATTTATTAAAAAATATGATAAATTAGATTGCACAATTTTCCAGAACTGCTAATCATTCATTGTCGTCTCTCTGTGGCTACGAAGCTTGTTTCTGTATCTGAAACTTCTCTGAAACCTACTAGCGCTGAAGGTGTATTTTTGTTATTACATATTGTTATTATTATTTCTTTTTTTTTTAAATATGTAATTAGAAAGGAGAAAATGTACAGAACTGTGTTCTAAAAAAAAAAGAACCTTGATTAATCTTCTGGAAGTGACGGTCTCCGATTTCCACAAACCCCAAATCCAAAAAGAGGATGTGCATAATAAAATTTTAAAATTCAATCCTTGTCCGTCAAGAACTACCTAACTCAACTATGATGTAGACGAGACAGATAAGCTAGGTCATCTAGGGTCTAGGTTAGAGTTGTACGGTTCATGACACTACTATATATATTTAGGTACTATGGCCTGACCTGTACGAGTCATACAGACACATTAAGAAATGGGGAAAAGGAAAAAGGTCTTACAACTGGGACTGGGTAGATGAATACAAAACGCACAAGCAAACTCGTAAAATTCAAAAAGAGTGGAAAAAAAGGGAAACGCACACTATACGCATTGCCACCGTATTCATTATATCCGTTCAATAGTGATACGTTTTTTTTTATCTTTTTTTTTCGAATTCAAAAGTGTGTAACAGTCAGCCTGTTCAAAAGTCTTATCGTCTCGCCTGGTGTATGGGCACTCTTGTCTTGTTAAAACATGCAGATGCAATGTGCAATGGGTCGTCCTTTCGGTTCCCTCGAATGCGTGGGAATTTCGACATGTGTGCGAGGAAAATTCGAAGAGCAGTTTTCTTTTCCTTTCCTTTGCTTTGATTGTTCGAGAAAAAAAAAGTTGTATTTTTTTTTATGTTTTTATTTCTTTTTTCCTTTTTAGCAGAATATATCTTTTTAAATCACTGACGCGTTGCATTTTACTCTAGGGAATACAAATTTCCGTTCCACTGAAAGATATTCATTCAATAGATTGATCGTAAATTGATAATTGCGACAAAACCACAGACTATTTTAAAGGTAGTTTAGGAAAAATTCTTGGCATAGTCCTTGTCTGCACCAAGTTCAAGTGTTCGAGTTATTAATTTTTTAAATCAAAATTTCAAAAATTCACGTGAACTCCATTAATGCTTAGAGTTAGGTGTGCAGTAAACTTCGAAATCAAATCATTTGACACATCCGTCCTCTCTATTGACTAGGTATATACATATGTACTTACATATGTAGATATGTATGCATGTACCTTTCTATTCTCTAGTTTTTAGCTACGGTTTCACACCTTCGTTGGCCACTGGTTCTTGCCTGTCGAATTCTAATTTAGGTCATTTTTGATCCACCTGTCCTTTTGTTTTGTGAGTTTTATTTGATTGTTTCTCAAGAAATAATAGCACTTGAAACAGAAAAGAGTTACATCATACCTAAAGTGTGCTATATTTTTCAGAGCAAAATCTAGGAGAAGTATGTTTTATCATTTCACAAAGTAAAGGTCAAAAGTCGCGCTTAAATGTGTTTTTTTTTGTTTTTTTTTTTTTGTTTTTTTTTTTAAAACACTTATTCTGGTGTTTTAATATTTATGAAAATATGGTTCTAACATCATTTGAACAGATCTACAGGCTCTCTTACGAACATAAATACATCGTTACAACACTGACTTTTTTGCGGATTAATTCTTAACACGAAGTCAACGGCGACATTCGAGGCAAAAATAGATATTCACTTATTTGGGTTACTTCAGTTCATCTTAGGATGATGTCGAAACAAATATGGGGTCAGAGCCGTATGTCGGTGGCGCTTGCCTCTTAGTAATGAGCTATTGTTAATATCTGCTGAAAACCCTCTCTTCAAGATTGAGTAAACGGCCATGATAAAGCCAATTATATCCTATAGGTCGGTTGTCGGATGAAACGAGTTCTCGCGAAAATACGTCACTGCTGTTTTTACCAGACTCCAATGATATCCATATACGAGTTAAAATTGATCCACGACTTTTGTCAAGGGCTCAATGTGCCGATTGTAAAGGAAAGTTGCTGGAAACGCCTCTGCGTTTCGGTTCAATATGTGTGACGTTATCCCGTCAATAGAGTGTCGAATGTTGGCCTCGAGCTCCTCTCAAATGGTTGACTTGTTAACGTAGACTAAGGACTTGACGTAGCCCCAGAGAAAAAAATCAAATCGTGCATGATCGCGGCGGCCAATCGATGAACGCTCGCCGTTAGATGACACAATTGCTAATCCAACTTCAAAATAAACCTGGTTAACTCTCTGGCGATGCCCAATTCAGCTTGTCGGCGTCGAATCGATTTTTCTGGATCTTATTCGATATTGGACGCTACGCTGGCTATATTTCCTTCATTGGTCACCAATCTCTGTCTGGTTGACGGCTTAAGTTACAAAAGAGTGTACTCACGCCCAAAATTTGTCGCCCTTAACAACGTCAACATACTGGCAGACGACTCACTTGGGAAGTTGATAAATTTTACGTTTAATAGCAGGACAATCAATCAATCTGTCGAAAGATGTGTTAGCAGAGGTACGCAGCAAGGCGGTGTCATTTCTGCCCTTCTCTGGAACTTAGTGGTTAATGAACTGCTGATATACGTGAAAGCGGGTGGTAGCAGGTGGATCACCTATGTAGATGACGTTGCTATTTGCGTCTCAAGTAAGCATCTTAATACCATTAAAGAGTTCCTTTAGCTAAATGTTGACAGCTTAACCCGTTGGGCAGATCATTGTGGATTGGGAGTAAGCCCCCATTAAACTGATATTGTCCTGTTGTTCAGGAAATTAAATTTCAATCATAGACCCTCCCTCCATAAACGGTACCACTTTAGTCTTTTCCGATATAGAAAAGGAAACTGAACTGGAAATCAAATATTTAAGAAAGAATCAAGAAAGTAAATAAACATAAGGTTTATTCTCTTGTTAAAAATCCATTGAGAACAAATGGGGCATTCAGCTTCGCATAACCCATTGGCTATACATACCGGTCATAAGACTGGGCCTTATCTACGGGGTTGTTGTCTGGTAGACGGCCTTAGACAATGCAGTCAACTGTAGCAAATTAAGCAGATTCACATGGACAGCATATCTATGTATGCATAAACGGAGCTCTACGCTCTACTCCCTCCGCGGCACTAGATATTCGGTTTCACTTGACACCCTTCGATATCTTCAGCAGGTAAGTAGATGCGGCCGCAGCTATTTGAAGCGAATACATAGTGGACAAATAATGTATTTGGTCACATTAATATTCTTAATATATTAGGAATCCTCACAGAGAACATCGATTATACTATACCCGAGTTTTGTTTTGACAAAGACTTTTACGTAAGCTTTCCCCCATAGATTTTCTGGAAGAAAGATACATTCATGGAGTGAATGTATAGATGGATCTAAAACTGATAGTGGGGTTGGTGGTAGTGCTTTCACAGATAAGCTAAATTTAAGCCTCTTCTTCAGTTTTTCAAATCTCTGTAGCGTGTTCCAGGCGGAAATTTTGATGATGAAGGAAGCCTGTCCTGGCTGAAAAAAAACGTGATACCTGCAAAGGATATCGGATAGTTAGGCCGCTATCAAGTCCCTACACTCAGTCTCATTAAATTGTAGAATCGCCTTTGAATGCCGAACATTAGTTATGGAAATAGCAGAGCAGTTCAACCTTCACCAGTTGGGTGCCAGGCCACAGAGGCATTACAGGAAATTGTAGGGCTGATGAAGTCGTCAAAATTGGAACCAGCTCTAGCTGGTCTAGCTAGCCAGAACTCTAGCTATCCTACCGGAAATAGGTAACATCGGTATACCAAACGCCAAGTTTAAATTTATATTAAAGCTGGATGGTAATAAAAGAACAGACTTTAGGTGGACTCTTGGACCAACATGTCTAGCGAACAAACAGATCTGGCCACACTGGATCGGAATAGGTGTTATCACTGGACATTGCTTTATAGCCCATGCTTTGGCGCCCTTACAAACCATTTTTGTAGAAGCTGCATGAAATAAGAGGATCAGAAGACATACCTCCACCTACTCTGTACCAGCTCTCTTCCAAAGAAGAAAACTTCACCTTGGAACTTTCTTCTACAATGACTTAATCGTTCTAAAGAATACAAACGTTAACAGTCTCCTATGCTTTATCATAAGCTCAAATTGGTTTCAAGAGCGGGAGAATCACAGATCCACATCGCAATGGGCTAATAGTCTTAAGTGGGTTGGTATTTTCAACAGCCACCCTTACCTACCTACCTACCTACTAAAACGAAAAGAAAGAAGCGTTGTTTAAAGATGATTTGGTTCAGTGGATACTTATGTTAATCTGGGATAAAAATAAAGTCAAATGTGTGAATGCTTGTTGACCGAAATCTTGCCAGCATCTACATCTGCACTGCGTCTACTTCAGAGGTGTGAATTTTCTTAGCATAGTTTTCAAGACTTTGCTTACTTTAAACCTTTAGTCAACCGTTCAACTGGCTCCTATTTATGGGATTTTTGTGGGAAATCCATCTTCTATCTGTAATTCGGAAGACACTAAAAAATACAAAAACGGATTTCAATAACAAATTTATATATTTATATACCCACCATTGGCACGTCCAGTTTTGGTATCATTAGTAATCTCATCCTCAACCCCACTAAAAAGTTCGCACGCTGACAAAAATGCAAATCCAATAATTCACCACAAGAGGTGCAATCATTCAAATGAAAATATAATGGGTCGAAATTATGGACCCGTGCCCTAATCGTGCTCAGCACGGTAGTTTGAGCTTAACATCACATTTGTAAGATACAAGTTATATTAGTAAGGGACTAATGTATCCTCTCACAAATCAAGGTTAATATGGAGTCCTAACATTTTTTTTCTTTTTTTTATTTTTATTTTTTTTTTTAAGAACTCAATACTCATTTCGTCCTGAAGGGCATTCCGAGGAAGTTGGACTTCTCGTGTTCAAAATTGCTTTCGAAGGCATCCTGTTGACAAGAAAGATTAAGCGTTGGGGACTTGTTTTCGACATTAAATGTTCATTCGATAATGCTCATTTTGACGATATGTTTATATCAGCCAGAAAAAAAGACGCAAGTTGTGTGACTCTGTGATCAACGCTATCAACAGTTACAACATCTTCACCAATCCAGTGTTGCTAACCAGAGCCAAAGTCTTCATCATTAAGATTTATTCGTATTATCACAAAAGATGAGTTCATATTAGATAATAAAACACTAAAAATAAAATAACAATCACATAACAATTGAATTAAAGGGTGAAAAGATAAGTAATATACGATAGGAAAAAATATTCAAATAAAACAACAACGGTGTGAGATATAAAATTGGTTCTGGCTTTATTTTGAAGCTCGATGTTCTTGCCATTATGTGTAGAATAGAACATCATTCAAATGGCCGCCTCGGCTTCCCTGGCAGTGCTTCAAGAGGTTCGTTCAATTTTTGATGACTCGGTTCAATATGTGTGACGTTATCCCGTCAATAGAGTGTCGAATGTTGGCCTCGAGCTCCTCCCAAATGGTTGACTTGTTAACGTAGACTAAGGACTTGACGTAGCCCCAGAGAAAAAAATCAATTCGTGCATGATCGCGGCGGCCAATCGATGAACGCTCGCCGTTAGATGACACAATTGCTAATCCAACCGCAAAATAAACCTGGTTAACTCTCTGGCGATGCCCAATTCAGCTAGTCGGCGTTGAATCGATTTTTCTGGATCTTATTCGATATTGGACGCTACGCTGGCTATGTTTCCTTCATTGGTCACCAATCTCTGTCTGGTTGACGGCTTAAGTTACAAAAGAGTGTACTCACGCCCAAAATTTTTCCACGATACAACGAATTGCCTGCACACTGAAGTCATGATGAAGACCGACCTCGCGACGAAATTCGCGTTGCGTTTTGACAACTGAGCCAGAATTTCGATAATATTTTTTAATAATTTCCGTACGTTCGGAAAGCGTTAACAGCTGGATGTCATTGGTAACTTTGAATTTGAATGTCCTTTTGGGACTGGAATTGAAGAAACGGTATAACTCTTTAACCAATTTATCTACTGAATCTGGAATGTGTTTATAGGCATGGCTGGCAGCTAAGAGAAATGAAAGGCAAATACATTTAAAAAAGATTGCATTAAGATAGTCCTATTTTAACTTAGACCAAACTAAATTTTGCTGTCCCATTGGCATCATCGGATGCAAATGTAAAAATATGTTTTTTGTATTAAAATTGTTTTCTTCAAACAACTTCACAATGTATTGGTAAAGCCCCTCAGTCGTAGAATCTTCAGCATTAGCCAAGGCAAAAAAGCCATCTTCAGTTTTGCCATTAATTATAATTATTCTACAAATCATAGGGAGTCTGTTTAAGATGTTGAATCAAATCTCTTGAACGTTCAATGCCAAACACACTTTTGACAAACATGATAGCTTTTGTCGTTCTGGATTTAAATAATTTAGCCGCATTTGGATCCTGAGTAACTCTTTTTCCTGCTTATGTTCAGTAAGACAACTCGGCTTGCTTTACTTTTCTACTACTCTTGAAAGTATCAGTATCAGTTCAGTTATGGAAAACTATGTTTTCAGATTGAGCAGATTTTTTAAGCTTAAGTATGCTGCTTTGCTCCCATATGATATTTTATTGAGGAAGAAGCGACCTTCCCGTCGTAACTGCAGTGGAAAAAGAGAGATCCTGCGAACAAACACAAATACTGAAGCAGATGTTTATTTTAAACAAACCATTAACAAACTTTTTTGCTTTGAGTAATCCAACTGCAAAATCTTAGATTTTCCTACCATTTATGAGAAAAAAAAAATTGTTCTTGGTCGTTTTGCCGATGTTGAACGGCCTGAAGTTACTTCTTCTATTTCATCTGATGAACTCCTTATTGATTCTTAAAAGCGAATTTAGATTATGTTTCTTAGATTACTATTCCTTGAAAAGGCAAAAAAGCTAGTGAACCTTTAAATTTCCAATACAGAAAAAATGTTTACAAATTGTGTTCATGTATTTTGAGATCCACAGTTGCTGAAATGCAACTTCCACTTTCTGATTATTCTGTCTATAGCATCAAAATTATGCCCAACGGGCATAATTTGGCCAAGGGGCAACGCTGTATGCAGGTGATGTAGCTATACGAGTACTACCTGCCGAATTATTGCAAGCGAATGTTTTCTTCAAAGTAAAACATGGCCTGAAAAGTCCGTTTCAGTTAGTACCAACGTTCAAAAGATACGTGTATAAATTTGACAGCTGTCGGACGATTAGTTCTTGAGATATAGCGTTGTGAGTGAAGCAACTTTTGTTATTGTAAAAAAAAATGGATTAAAAAAAGATTCTGTGTGTTGATTTATCATTGCTTTTTGATGGGAAAAAATGCAGCCGATGTAAAGAAATGGCTTGATAAGTGTTACACGGACTCTGCACCAGCTGAACGAACCATTCGCAAGTGGATTGAAAAATTTAAAAGTGGTCATACAAGCACCGAAGATGATGCACGCAGTGGACGTCCAAAAGAGTTTTCAGATGAAAACATCAAAAAAGCCCACGAAATGATTACGAATGACCGTAAAGTGAAGTTGATCGAGATATCTGAGGCTCTGAAGATATCAAAAGAGCGTGTTGAATATATTATGCACGAATATTTGGACATCCGAAAGCTCTGTTCAAAGTGGGTGCCGCGTTTGCTCACAGTCGACCAAAAACAACAACGTATTGTTTGAGTGTTGATTAAGTGTTTAAAGCTGTTCAACTGCAATAAAGCCGAATTTTTGCGTCGGTATGTGACAATGGATGAAACTTGGCTCCATTTCTTCACACCATAGTCAAGTCGGCAGTCAGCTGAGTGGCGAGCAGGCATGAACCTCGTCCAAAACGACCAAAAACTCAACAGTCGGCTGGCAAGGTTATGGCATCCGTATTTTGGGATACACATGGAAGAAAAGAAAGTGCTGTTTCATCAAGACAATGCACCGTGTCACAAGTCGATGAAAACGATGGCAAAATTGAATGAAAATGAATGAATTGCTTCCCCACCCACCGTATTCTCCAGATTTGGCCCCCAGCGACTATTTCCTGTTCGCAGACCTCAAAAGAATGCTCGCCGGAAAGAGATTTAAGACCGATGAAGAAGTAATCGCCGAAACAGAGTCCTATTTTGAGGCTATACCGAAATCGTACTACAAAACTGGTATCGAAAGATTGAAAAATCGTTTCAATCAGTGTATCGCCCTCGAAGGCACATATATAGATAAATAAAATTGAATTTTGCAAAAACTTTGTGTTTTTTATTATTATTATTATTATTATTATTATTACTTTTATTATTATTATAATTTTTTACCATATAAATAAATTTACATGCTAAAAAAGAATGAGCACTGTCGTGATTAGGATTTCTTAAGATCTCGTTGGTAGAAGGTTGGGAAGGGGTTAACTATCGATTCGTTTGTTTCCTATACCTAAGATGTGATTTATGTCGATTGGAGATATAAATACAGGAGTGACAAGTAGGCGGATTTTCCCTCTTTACGGGTTGTTGGTAGGTAGACTCAGTGTGACTTACACGTAGTCTAACAAACGTCGCGTTCATCGATTGCCCGATTATCCGATGGGATAAATCGGATGTGATCTGTTAGCATTAATGGTTGAATAGTGATGAATGTAGCTACACCAAACTAGGAGATTGTTTTTAGCGAGTCGTAATAAGTCGAGTTTTGTGTATGTGGCCGATTTATAAACTGGAGCACGGTGTGCAGAATTGGCGGTGATGTCAGCAAGTTTATTTCCCATTATTCCTACATGGCTAGGGATCTACATCAGCTTCAACTTGTGGGGCATTCTTATAAGAACGTTTCTAATTTTATCGATGATTAAAGCGTTACTATTATGATTTTCAACAGCATGTTTTACACATAAGTTATCTGTTCCTATTGCAAATATGCCAAGTACATTTGAGGATAGTTCTATGGTTTTTAGGATAGCTAGTGCCTCCGTGGTAAAAATGGATATAAATAGTAGTGAACTACAATATGTATATGTGAAAAAAGCCAGAGAGCGTTGTTAAACACTCTTACCATTTTGAATTTAATTGAAAAATCCACGGCTTCTCTGAACAGAGTCAGAAGCTAAATTCAATGAGTCTTATACGGGACGCGAGACATATGTGCGCTAATATAGACAATATGCACGACTGAAATCAGGGTTTATTGAACCTAAACGTAGGTTATAACTGCCTGCTTCCTCGGTTAGGTTTCTACTGATAGTAACCTCCTTGACCGTCATAATGCGCTGCTACTGCAAAAAAAGTTATGGTGCCTTGAAGTCCGTTCATATTTAGGCAGACATGCCAAATTCCAGTGCGATACTGTCTTTAGTTTTGCTTTGACAGCTGATTGTTGTTGACGTGTTTGGCATCATGTTGAGTATGGACAAAAACGATTATCGTTCTCTCATAAAACATTTTTTTTTTTTTGAGCTGCAAAACGGCGAAGGGAACAAAATAAAGTTGAATAAATATTATGGGGCTAATGCTCCGTCAGATTATACCGTCAAATATTGGTTTCGAGAGTTTCTACTACCGATCAAGTCGGTTAGAGAAGACAATGTCAAAAAAATACATGAAATGGTGTTGGCTGACCGGAAAGTGAAGGTGCGGGAGCTAGCAGATACCACAAAGGTTAGTACTGAGCACATACGCCATATTTTGGGCAATATTCTGCATATGAAAAAGTTATCCTGCTGCTGGGTACCACGCATACTCACTCCTGACCAAAAACACGAACGCGAGAGTATTGTTAGTGCAATTGTAAGTGACATGATTTTCCACGTTGCACGTTCCAAGATCAAACGAAGGCTTACTTATATCTCTAAAAAATTAAAGAGTAGCTGCTTTGCTTCGGTAGATTTCCTATTAAAAACTTATCGGGACACAATAGTTTTGTGGCACTACCTCATTCTGTGAAAACAATGGCAGCACTGCGAAGTACCATTGATTAAGATGAGCGTTAATACTGCTCGCATTACTGGTATAGTAACGCACATAAGACACATGTGCAGTTAAATGTGACACATGTGCAGTAAAATTTGACATCTCATAGCATTGAATTTTGTTGTTGTTCTTCCATTTTCATCAATATATTTTTCGGAAAAATATACATACCACCTTGATAAAAAAAAAAACGGAATAACCACCGTATGGCGTTCCCATTATTCCGATTTGAGTTCTGTTTCTTTTGTTAAGTTGATACATCTGTTGTTGACATTCCCTTTAAATCTTGGCGTCATAGCTTGATATTTGCAAAAGTTACGTAGCCAAGAGTACATCTATCTCTGTGTGTGTTGTCAATTTTTTACAATTTTAGAAACGGATTTAAATTTGCCACAACGAACTTGTATTAAATTTTGCGTAAAAAACGGATTTAATGGTGTGCGGACGTTGGAAATGTTGGAAAAGTGTTTCGGCAACGATTTCCTAAAGAAAACGGTCGTTTATCAGTGGCACGAGCGGTTCAAAAGCGGTTGTGAGTCAAGCGAAGATTATGAACACAGTGGCAGACCGTCGACATCGAAAACCGACGAAAACATTGATGAAGTAAAAGAAATGTTGGTCAATAACCGCAATTTAACCATCAGAGAGATAGCAGAGGACTTGAATATTGCCTATGGATCCGTCCAAGACATTTTGGCTAATGATTTGGGTTTCCGTCGTGTAGCAGCAAAGTTGGTGCCAAAAGACCTTAATTTTATGCAAAAAAGAGACCGTGTTAACGTCGCAAAAGAAACGAGGTTGAATCCGATCATACGTTCATCAAAAGGATCATTACTGGAGACGAGACGTGGGCTTATGAGTACGACACGCAATCCAGACATCAGGCAAGTGAATCTCGTTCACCAAATGAGTCGAGACCAAAAAACAACGCGGTTTTCAGACAAAAAAGAAGGCAATGCGCACGGTTTTCATGGATTAAGCAAAGAGTATTATTTGGGCGTTATGAGACGTTTGCGTCTCTTTCGTCGAAAGAGACCAGAATTGTGGGCAGAAAACTCATGGATTTTGCACCATGATAACGCACCGTTGCACAGTTGCACAGTGCCATCATTATTAGTAATTTTTTGACGAAAAATGCAACCGCCAACGAATTCACCTGGTTTGGCTTCCTGTAATTTCTTTCTGTTCAATCGAGTTAAAAAAAAAAAAAATACGGGGAACGTGTTTCAGCAGCCAAGAGAAAGTAATGGAAAAATCGCAGGATGGACATACCAAAAACCGAATTTAAAAAATGTTTCGAGGATTGGATCAAGCGTTGGCATATGTGTGTTGCAGTCGATGGGGATTAATTTGAAGGGGGCAATATAGAGTTAGATGAATAAACTTGTATTTTTAATTTTCTGAATACAAAAAAACCAAATACCGTTTTCAAGATACGTCAAGTGACTTAAAATGTACTAAATTGTACGAATTTTCAATTACATTGGGTTTACATTAAGATTAGAATTTGCGATATATTGAAGCAACGAAAAGGGTGCAGTAAACATTTGTGTTTGCTGTATAGAATACATTTGTTATTTGGCTGATTGCTTTGTTTTGACTGAAATGAAAATTTAACTGAGGAACTAGATGCAGTTAGATTGGGACAAGGCCTTTTCTCAACAATTTCGATTGATATTCCTTATTTTTTAAGCAATTCCCACAGTCTTGCCACCGACGCTCCATCATTCTTGCATCGCCGGTTTAAATGCTTTCATAGTTGAAAACTACGCTTGCTTGGACTGTAAAGCGAAACTTAACACATCTTTTATCCCTCTTATGAAGGCATATTCACATCTACGGTACTGATCATTAGTATTGACTTCCTTAGGAGAGCGAAATTTGTAAATTCATAGCAATTTGGTAAATGCACAGTCTTTCCAACACTTTGTATTTGTACTTGTTTCGGATAATATTTCGCAAACTTAAAGGGGAGATTCCTTAATATAAGGAATCATAATAGTGAGAGGGGTCAAAAGTACATCCCCTCCGAAATATAAAGGCTTAAAGCAAAGCTTCTGACTCTTATTTAAAATAACATCTTTTAAATTTATTCGTGTATGGTAAGGAGTGGGTATCATTGAACTCGTAGTTATAAGTACTTTAATTGTTGTTGTAAATATTGCCCTAAACAATCTTTCCGGAATTTAATTGCAGGATTCCAAAGACTTCTCTGCGTGCTCGTGTTGTAGCTCCTGCACTGGTGTTTGATGGAATGCATGCATGCCTTCTGAAGAATTGTCCAGATGTAAGTCCTGCTTAGATTAAAATGTCTCGTTGGTTGCCTAAGAATGGTATTCAGATGGCTTCTGACGTAGAAGATGTGGGTCTCTCGATGATTTCCGCGTTGTTCCTGTCCCGCTCAACCTGAAAAATGTTCTAATAAATGTACTGTCATCATGTACGAGCCCTATCAGGGTATCGTCTCAGATATTTTTCGTCTGTGTATTCTTGCATTCTTGTGTTGAAAAGTCCATCATCTATGATATATCGATTCGGTTAAAAACTTGAAACTAGTTACCTGCCCGAAGTGGTTCCTTTTCCCCCTTTAAGGGGTCATAAAATAAACCTTTGTTTTTAATTTTATCGGATTTACATTGCGCAATAATAAACTTATTTTACGGGAAAGAAATTCCAATGCAGCTGTCAATTAGTTCAGCGTTTTGAAGAAACTGGTTCGATTTCGGGTTAAGCTCCAAATCAGCATGCTCGGTCACCACGTACATCCCAAAAAATCACCACTGTCAGCGAAAGTGTTCAAAACGAGCCAGGCACCACAATTCCTCGCCGAAATCAACAATCAGGCCCCACTTAGGGCACTTTACGGCGAATTTTAAAAGTTGATCTTTATTTGCACGCCTATTAAATCCAAATTACACAATAATTGAAGCCTTTGGACCATCTACGACGTCCCCGATTTGTTAACTGGATGTTGGATCGCCAGGAAAATTTGTTATCTAATTTGATCTTTTCCGATGAAGCCCATTTTTGGATGGATGGGTACGTAAACAATCATAATTGTCATTTCTGGGGACCGAAAAACCCCTACGATATTTATGAAAAATCAACGCATCAAAAAAAAGTCACTGTATGGTGCGGATTACGAGTTGGCGGCATCATTGGCCAGTACTTTTTCAAAGGTGAGGCTGGAAACATAGTTACAGGGAATGAAGAACTTTACCGCAACATGTTGACTGGCTATTTTTTTTTTTCCAAAATTGAATGAATCGACTAAGGACGATCTCTGGTTTCAACAGGATAGTGCTACCGCCCACACAAGCCATAAATCAATCAATTTATTGTGTACGAAATTTGAAGATGGCATTATTTCGGTTAGAGGAGAATCAATTTATCCAAAGCCATGCGACTTGATTTGACACATTTAGACTTTTTCTTGTAGGATTATTTTAAGAGGTATATGTCAATAACACAGCCAAAATTCAGGATCTCAAACATAACATCCAAACTGAAATTGCATCCATTAATTAACTTATTCCTAAAAAGTCATCGATTTTGGCCTATGGATTGTCGCTTGTAACAGAAGTCGTGATGGTATCATGAACGATGTTGTACTCCATTTATGAATGCTATCGACCAAACTTTAATTATCAAAATTCTATATTCATTTCATAATAAGTGTGTGTTTAATTTAATAAAAACTTCCACACTAGCTGTTGGCTGACCCTTCATTAGGTACACATTTCATTTTTACAAAAGGTCGTTCTTAATAAGATATTTTTTCCGAAAGAAATCATGACAAAGTCAAAACTTGATTTAAAAAAACAACAAAAATCACTTTTGATCTTCAATAATTTGTGACACATTACCTTTAGGGCAACATTTACTAATATTGAAAGAATTAAAGTACTCATAATTCAGTTCAACGATAACTATAGTAATGGTATCATACGCACATAAATTTGAAAGATGGGATTTTCAATAGGAAGCAAAATATGGCAGAGTAAGGCTTTGCTTAAAACCGCTATATCACTTTTTTTTTTCTCAAAATATTTCAAGGAATTTCCCCTTAAAATCTTCGACACATTATACAGAGCACCCTGTACAGACAAGCAGAGTTTGTTTTTCAAATAAGAAAACCTATTTAGAAACAAATGTTAACAAATATAATATACGAGATTTTCTAACCCCGACTGTTATGGGAGTTATGGTCTTAGTCTGCACATAAATGTATTTACGTATGAACAATACATACCATGAAATTCATATGACCCAAAATGATTATCTGAATTATCTCTTCTGGGAGTAGACAAAAATATGGAAAATGTCCCATGTGCGAGTATCTCTCAGAATCATCGACAACTATGACATTTTGTAACCTCATATGAAGAAGGAAAATAATTGTTTAGTTTACCAACGCAAAGGAATTATGTTATTTTTTATTTCACCAGTTTTACCACCACTATTGTCAGTTATATTCGTCTGTTTTTTTTTTTTTTTTTTTTTTTTTTTTTTTTTTTTTCAGAGAACAGACAAAAACAAAAAAAAAAAAACATTCGAGATAAAGAAACACGACTATCGCAATAAAGTGTCTTCTGGGGTCTAAATTGACGGATACTATTAATCTAGATGTATGATAGCTGCAGATAAGAAATTGTAATTTTTCTTTTAAAACCAAAGCCAATATCTGAATGAGGAACTTTGTATACCCTTACAAGTACTTCGTAGTGATCCTCTTTTATTTGAACTGATAACACTGTTTGAGGAGATTTCTCGTACATACCGAACGTTCGTCTTGGTTTTACATTTATATATTTTAAGACTTCTGATCCCCGATGAAATAGACTGATTAGAGCGATGATGTTGAGAACACAAGATGGTGGCTTTCCAAATAATAATATTTACAGATTGACTTAAATATATTGGCATGTGAGACTCTGTGAAATAAGGTATTTCTTAACTTTATACAAACGGCACAATCTAACCAACTGAAGTTGTAACTTTGACTCCGCATTAAATTAACCTCTTTCTCTTCGAGCTATTAGCTATCGGACACTCTACTAGACACTACTTGGTAAACAAAATTTTAAATACATCCGTGAATGATAAGATAAGTTCAATGATATTACTACAATTTCCTCAGTTAAGCCAACCTTTGAGGAATTCAACTTCTACTATTGTAAAAACAAATACATATTCGTATGTACGAGTATATATCAACACACTTTTGGTCGCGTTTGAACCAATTTTCAAAGCACTTTTTCCTCTCCAAACGAGGTAACTCCAAAATTTGCGTTTAAAACTCATCAAGCGCTTCTTCAGGCGTCGAAAAACTTTGACCTCGCATTCAACTTTTCATGTGCAATTGGTGGCCAAATCAGGGCTGTACGGCGGATAACGCACCTTTTCAATGTTTTGAGCGATCAAAAACTTATTTGTTAGAACCAATCTGTGTGAGATCGCATTGTCGTGGTGGAGAATGATCCGTGTTCTCGAAAACAAATAGTGGTGTACCATTCTAAATTGACCATTCTATTTTCATTTTCATTTTATGTTGCTCCAATGACACAGTGGCGACATGTCCGGTTTTTTCCGAAGAAACGTGACGATTTGCTTCGAAGTGCTTTGTGCGCGAATAAATTTTGTTTGATTTGGCTCGCCTTGAAAGACCCATACAGTCAACAGCTGTTTAGTTTCGGGCTCATATACACAAATCTATGATTTCCTGTCTACTGAAACACGCCGTTCGAATTTTTTCAACATTTCTTTTATGGGCGATTTTAAATTTATTCGGTGTCCAATGCGAAGAAATCTTTTTGACGGCCAAATTTTCATGCAATATAAAATGTATGCGAATGGAACTAATGCCCAAGCAAGCCTCAGTTTCACAATAAGTCACATGACGATCTTGCAATATCAGTTACCGCACAGCATTGATGTTTTCTCGAACAACAATCGTCTTCACAAAATTCGTCCTGGAGCAAATGACGACCACGATCGAAGTCGGAAAATCAGAGGAACACGATGCCGCGGGATGGTGCTTCATCTTCAAAAGTCGAAGATGTTCACGATTAATTCCATTTTTTGGTTGTGATGAATTTTTCAAGTTTCTGTAAAAAAACCACTCGTGTCACAAAACGTTCTGGGCACGTATCCCATTAATAACGTCAAACTTTACGATTCTGATGTCAGATTTAACGTATCTCCACCGGTATTGCCATATTACAAAACTTAAGTAGCAATCTGCGTCTGGACATCTTAATCCCATTCAGTAATTCAAGGTCTTGAAAAAGAAGCATACGCGTACGAGGTGTGTTCAGAAAGTGAAGTGACTTTTGAAATTTCGCAGGCAACGTACATTGAGTTCTCAAGGTTTTTCCTGTGTTGGTACACATGTTCTGAACATGTGTTTACAGTTTCAAGTATATAGCGTACTTAGTTTATTTTTGACAGATAGAAAGGTTGGACGTGTTTTGGTGTACTCAGTAATTTTCAATTATTACAAAAAATGGAGCAAAGAATTTACATCAAAATTTGTGTAAAAAAATGGAATCAAGTGCTCTAAAACACTTTAAACGTGTGGTAAAAGCTCTTCCAAGGTGGTCGAGCAGATGCCAATGACGAACCTCGCTCAGCACGCTCCAGCAAAGCAACAGAAGATGATAGCGTCGAAGCTGTGAAGAAAATTGTTTTGGGAAATCGTCGAATTACCATAAGAGAAGTTGCTGAGGTTGTTGGCATATCGGTCGGAACGTGTCATGCAATTTTTTCGGATGTTTTGGGCAAGAGACGTGTGTCAGCGTAGTATGTTCCGAAAATGAAGAGACCTATGAAAGGACGAAGATTTGCAACGATTGAGGAATAAAGCATGGCATTGCTGGAAGAGCTTAAGGCGTTGGCACAAGTATATTGCATCTGAAGGGGATTACTTTGAAGGGGACAACATTATTATTGATGAATAAATAATTTTTTTTTTAATAAAAACATAATGTTTCCTTACTTTTTGAACACACCTCGTACATTGGCGCTGACCTATGGCAGTGCTGATATTCCCAAAAAAGATTTAAGTTTTCCTCAGCAGAATTCACACAGATTTTTCAGAGAATGATGTTAGAATTTGAAGCACACTTCGCAGCCAAGATTACGAATAAAAATTGGCAATAAGCTAACTGGATTGTGAAGGCAGGCTTTATATTATTCAGATTTCTAAACGCTATCTCCGGCAATTATCTTGTAATAATCAATTTAAAGAAGTTCGACTCTCAAACCAAAAATATATATTTCGAACCGACCAGAAAAGTAAATTCAACATTATCGAATAAGTAGCAGGTACAATCGTAGGATGCCATCATCGTAACAGGCGGTTAATGAGGATCCTTCTTTTTTTCTTCAGGTCGATATACTTGATTTAAACAATATCCAAATGTTCTTTATTTTGGGACCCAAGAATATAGCTAAACCTTTCCTTTTCCTTGCAGACCTGGTGCAATCGAGTGATTATCGATTATTTTTAACTGAAAAGGGCATGATGTTATAATCTTGTCGAAACTATTGACTGAAAGTTAGTCTTCTTACGGCAAGAAACACAATAGCTTTGCTCAACCCAAGAAGACCATTGAATAGTCGTTTTATTTATCAACCCAACATGAAGCTAAAGGGATTGGTTTAGATAACCGAAATTTACGTTAGTGTAGTAGTGAGTGACAGGCTACAGACTTAAGGGAGAAACACTCTTTGGACACGAATTGGACCTGGGCCTCAAATAATAAGTCTTTTCAGTCGTTTCAATAACCTGCCCAGGTGATTCTAGTTGGGCATGCCGTAATGATCGAAGTCGACTTTTACTTGAGCACGTTATCCTAAATACGGACTTATTCTGATTCGGTAGGAATCTAGCGGTAGGGATTCAAAAATCTTTCTAGATCTTTCCAGTAATTTATTATTATTATTATTTTTTTGCCCCACAATTTATGGTATTTTTGAGTGTTAGTTCACTATCATCATTAAAACTCTTGACGGGAAGAATAGACAAAGGCTTTTTCTAAAGAAAAAGAAAGAGCACGAAGAACGTGCAATCAATGATTAATTAAGAACTAAACTAAATTAAGAACTATGTTGGTGGACGAAGTTTTTTCAGGAGATATGTACCTTAAATGAATGAAATAAACCACATACTCGTACAGAAACTTGTTGAGAAAAAGAAGGAAACTTCTGCACAGTCAGTGGGGGGGGGGGGGGGGGGTTAAATAATATAAAACTGGCATTCTTTCAGACAAACTGACCAATTCTATGATATTTATTTTGGGTCGACATCTGGAAAACAATATCCAAGCCCAAATCCAGCAGGCCCTTATTGTTTTCCAACAGACCTATTCAAACCACCTGATGTTGGTGATAACCTAATAGTAAACCCTATCCCGAATAAGTGAGCGGGCTCGGGATAATTTTAATAATATCTAATTATTAATAATGAAAAAATCGTGGCGGCCATGTATTATGGTTAACGAAACTGTTAATCGTTTAAATTGGTGGCTTGTTTGTTGTTTGTTTGAGGGTCTAAAAACTGTCATTCCCATCAAGGGAGTCTTAATAGATTGAATGAGTTAAAGAAAAGTCTTGCCGCAGGTTCTGCGCACAAGAAGAATGATACCTTGACAAACAACTTGAAGTGCGTAAGGCTTTCGGCTGAAACCCATTTTCAGTAGATTTAGCCATTTTACTGAGAGCTTCGTCAATTTAAAAAAAAAAAATATCTTACAAAACCTTATCTTTACAAAACATTAGTGCATAAATGACAAGTATAGTTCCAACGTTTTTAAATGTACTTATCACCTTACGAAAAACATAATAAACAACGTAAATATTTTTATCAAGAATGAAACGGGAGAGGAGAAAACATAAAGACGCCGTTGAAGTGTCAAAAAGGAAACATACAGCTCATAGCAGATAGTGGGGTAAATGCCAACTGTGCTCTTTTAAACTCTTTGATAAGGCAACTTGGTCATTCGAAGAAGTTATTTTTACATTTCCCTCCTTACTTAAGGTCTTAAATATTGTTTTTTTTAATATGCCTTCTGTTCGATTTTGATGCTATTGGATTTAGAATAAAAAAATAAAAACAGGAGGATTGATTGACGAAATAATACAGCAATTATTATGATAATTTTTTTTATTCAGTCAGACAAGATGCGGATTTAAAATTGAACTCAAAAAGTTCCAGATAACCTTATCAACTTTTAGTGTCTACGTATGTACAATGCTAAGTGGTTTTTTTGAAACGGATCTGGGATCTTTTTACAAGCTAGTAAACAACGCAATGATACATAGTTTCTATGATATTTTAATTTCAGTCGCGGATCACTACTCATAAATAATGATTGTATCTTGCGACAGATCCAAATTTAAAGCTGTTTTGAGATACACACATACATTTCTCTCTGCAGAAATCAATATTATATGATAGATTTCCGATAATTGCTTAAGAGAAAATTAACACATTAATATCAATTTCTGGTCGCAGCAAGCAATTATTGCTGGTTTATCAGTGATTTCATAGCAAATAATTAAGAGGTCTCAAATTGCGTGATTTTACAGGGCGATTGATAGGTTCATTTCCCGAAATAAAAAGGACTATCTGGTTATGTCAGGACTATCTGATCCGGATTGACGTAACTTATTCACAAAATTTTAATTGATCGTGGTCTAGAAATGATCTCTCCTTTTCGAAATGCGAGCTTTGACCTCCTTTCGAAAATAGTAGGGTCCATGGATTTAACCAGTGAAAACTGCATTTAACGATGCATTTTTGTGACCCGTTAAGCCAAAAAACCATCATTGTGCGAAATTTTGCAAGACATTACTTTTTTTCTTAACAACTTGATTAACCCCTATTAGTGTGGCTTTAGGCTAGAAGAATTAATCAGTTGGATGGATCAGTAATATTGAATCTTATAAAAGTATTATACTAACTTTTGAAGAGTATACACTCGCTAAATATTGAGACGGAGCTTTTGCAGTTCTCTCAGTGTATCCTATTAACTTCTCCACGCGGCGCCATATAAAAATAAGAAATTGTGAGGTGAAAAAAGCTAATGACGAACCGAGATAAGTGTCGTTTTGCTGTGATTCAGCGAGCTCCACCATGAGTCATAATTGCTATAATATTTAATAGTGAATCATGAGTATTAAAACGGTAAACGAGAGCAAAACCAAGTACATACTGCACTCAGAAAAGGACGCACATTTCGAGGTTGTTAAGAATTTTATTTTCCGCACCGCAGAATGCACAGAAATCAGACGCAGAACTATTCTGGTCAATCGCTGTTTTTTTGGGGTCACGAGATATTTGAGAAACAGAGATCTCTCTCGTAAGACTAAACTGGTTTAATACAAGACCTTATCATCAGGCTTCTGCTCTATGCAGCAGTGACTTAGACCTTGTCGAAAGCCAATGAGGAGAAATACATATACTGAGTATGATTTTCTTAAATTGGGATTTTGTCGGCTGTGGTTTCTTAAACTGACTCTTCTAAATAGAAAATAAATGGCGTTTTTTAAGATAGAAAAAGCAAAAAAGTAAAGCCCTTCTCTTTAAAACAAAGGCGAATTATGTATAAGCTATTATATATTTATGGTTCTAGTGAATGTTACCGTGGACTTAAACTTTATAACTTTCGTCACCTAACTCTAAGTAATGAATTTTTGCTATCGGATTTATTGATATATAATAAAATAAAATAAAAGAAAAACTCACATTTCTAGATCTTTCGATAGGTCAATCTTCAGCCTTTTTAAGACGCTAAAAGCTCAGCATTGTCATCGGCCACCAGCTAATCGTGCGTTTTTGTTTGTTGCCGTTAAAAAGTTTGATTGAATCGTCGTGGTCGTTCGAAAGGCAAGAATATTGTACTCAGAAAAGAGGACTACATCTTAAGGGAAATAACATAATGATGCGAAAAGATCGTGAGCTTGCGCGATATGAAAAACAACCTAAGAAATAAGCATCAGTCCCTTTTTTGGGAAGAAATATACCAGTAAATGGAGATCATCCATCACCAGATAAACCTGAAATTTTATCGGCTTATGTATCCACTAAGATCAATGTAAACCCAGTGTCTCAGAGGAGAATCAGTCTTTTCTGATCGAATGTACCGCAGATCGAAGACATAAGTGCAGGAAACGAGTAGCAGTGGTTAGTAATTGTGTGGCTAGCAATAATGTTCATATAATCATCTCCTCTGGAAGAAGAGGAAGCTAAATAATTAAATCATCAATGAGATACAAATTTGTGGAAAAGAAAACTACTTTTACTTTTACTCTAATATAAGGAAGGAAAATCAATATTTTGCTACCCGAGCCAGACTTTACAGGGCCAAACATAGAAACACAATAGTCGAAATGCTAACGGTGCTTAAACTACGAAAAAAAATATGCCAGCCATCCCGTTTAATAGAAATAGATGATGAATAATTGATTCATAAACTAAGCGGGCAGTTATAGACCATATTTGAAAGCATGATCAAAGAGCTATAAGGAGTCTTCGGCATCTGATTCCGGTGACCTTTGTATAAAGATTCAAAACAGAACAAGTTTTCTCAGTTTAAAAATGAAAAACAAAATAAAAAAATATAAGTATTCAAAATGTTGTTTATATAAGATTTGAAAGAAAGTAATTTCGATTTTTAATTGTCAGTTGTATATTGTATTTCCCATTTTGTTCGATGATCTTCTGCCATCTTTCTGGCAACGATTGTGTGCTCATACGAATAGGAATTATTACCTTAATTAGCACAAAACTTTATCGATGAAAGTTTACCATTTTAAGAATTTTGGAAATTCAATCATCAAATGATGGTGACATCAGTTCCCAACCAAGGTTCACGATTTACCAAAGATTTGTGCAATTTAGCCTTGTCATGGTGAAACACAATTTGCCAATTTTGATTGATTGGTTGCTGCAGTTTTATTAGCTGATATCAGTAAACATCAAAATTGGTCGTTTGGTTTCTTGGAAGAGGCATAAAATACCCGACACCTTTATAATCCCACCAAATTGAAGAAATAACTGTCTTTTGATCCTGTTCAGTTTTCGATTATGTTTGTGTTAGTTCATCACGCTGAGAATAGAACGAGATTATTTTCGATTGGAGTTGCTGTAGACGATCAATTTTTTATCACCAGTGATGATTTGTTTGAAAAAAAAGGACAATTCCATTATGAAAATATTGATTTGTTGTGTTAAGTGAATCTCTCTTATTTCACGTGGAACCTAATTATCAAGCTTTCTTACGAGTACAAACCGTTTGGGGTGATTTTCAATTGTTGTGTGTGATACTTTGGTCATTTTTGTGTAAAAAATCTGCAGAACGGAATTCTGAGTTCATGATTTGACGAACTTATCGGGAATTATTTGTGTGGTTGTAAGATTGAAAAATCAACGATCCAAGATTTAAAAAAGACGTATTGAAGCGCAAGCGATTTTTATCCTCCACCACAATGACGGATTACCCAGTTTCGTCGTTCACTTTTATTTCGTACGTAAATGCGGAGCTATCACATTTCGTACTAAAATTTGACAGCTAACCAACTTATTGTTATTTGCAATTAAAAAAGGCGGTAGTTATTCTTGGGAAAAGTAAATTAATTTCTTTATTTTAAAGCACGCTGCTTATTTAATTATTGTATAATTTTCGTTTAAGATTAGAAATAGATAAAAAAATTTCAAGTGTGAAGGTATTTTTAATTGATTATTTTCATTATTCTTTTATAGACGATTCAAAATCTTGTGCGAGAAAATGCAAATACACAAAACACAAAACAAAAGAAAATTTGACTTCCAATTATGAACAACTTGACAATTTGAAGTAGAAGGCATCAGTTTTACATTAGATTGAGTTTGCTTTCATCTAATATGGTTGAGAATTTAGCATACAGCAGATTCCAATAAAGTTTTAATATACTCGTGTATTTAAAGTTTTCATGTACGAGTAAGGCAAACATCTTGAACTTTTTCCTAAAAAAGGGCAACATCTATGAGTGCAAACATATGTATTTGAAGTTATAGATATTATATCATATATCGTGTTTTGATGATATAATAAATTGATTTTAAAGTGAAAATAAAATTTGTGCTAAGAAATGTCGCACCCTGTAATCATGATACTTTTTTCGAACACGCTCATTCTCAAAACACTACATTACCAACAGTACTGACATCTGTCGTAAAATAAAAAAAAATAATAACGTCATAGAACGGTCACAGTAAAATTCATATTTTGCAAATAAGAAATATTTCTATATTTTACTTTGCCAGCGAAATATAAGAGCCTTCCCGAATTTTTCTGTCAACAATTGCAAAAAATCTTTGAATAAAACCCACAAATCATCATGAGTGACAGAATAATCAAAATACTTATAATAGGAGAGAGTGGTGTGGGAAAATCCAGGTGCGTAGTTTGTAATTGTTTATTTTTAAATTCCAAAAATCGTGAAATAATCGTTGTCATCAACGCCCCAGCATTATGGAAAAATATTTGAAAAATTTTAATGGATTATTTGAATCGAATGCGAAACATGATACGACTATTTCATAATCAAAATCATTTCCCCTCTAAACGAATCTGAAATTGGTAAAAGTTGTGAAAAATCGGGAAATGGTATACACAAATGCATAGGCGTTTGATGAAATCCTTTGTGCGTGCTTTGAATGGCTTAATTGCATTGACAAGAACTTGTGTTCTGTGGTACAAAATACAGAAATGACTCAAATTAAAAATTGCGCTGGAATCTAGAAAACTTAGCAAAATAAACAACGATTTGCGCTACAATGCTTTCATTATCATGTTTTTCAATAAATCGTTGCAACATACTACATTTAACTTAATTAAAACAGCTGGGCTGTTCTTGCTTACACTACCTACAATCCGATGTCTGGATTAAAAAAAAAAAAAATGCACCAATTTATACTCACCACATATTTCGCCTTTCAAATGCGTCATGCCTCATCCATGTTCGAGAACGTATGACAACTTGGATCAATTTGGTTTTTGAGTATGAACTATATGTCAATGTGTGCAATTGTTAGACCTTAAATGGTGAGGAGAATAGCAAACTACTGTTGCGTCAGCCTATTTTCCTATAATTCGATATAAGCGGCACCCCACACGGCAGTTATCGAATATAGGACTTGAAACTGCCGATTTTAAACATTTTGTGATGCTATTAGCTGTGTGGTGTGCTTATATTACATGGAAGCAATTTCATTACAAGGAAAAAGATTATCAACAACACTATGTGCGCAGCTTAATAAAATTCGGATTTCAAACCCACAATTTTGCTGTGGTGGAGGTGTCCCAGAAAAAGTATTGGCCCATTCTTTTAGCAGGAGCTAGACAAATTTAGTAAAACTTCTTCTAAACTAAAAAAAAGATTGAGAGTAGAAAAAAATTCAAATAAATGATTACATGTTCAAAGCTATCTTTCAGATTATCGTATTTTGTCACCAGAAATACAGATTCTCCATTTTTCGTGCTCTGAAAATGCTGAATTCGGTTAGATTGTAAGCCAGAAAAATAATGCTAAATTTTCAAGACATATTTCCAAAACCAAACAAGCACGTGGTACCAGTTTGTAAGATGAAACAACGAAGGTTTTGTGAGTTATAGTGACAACCAAGTTGCGCGTATGACCCCACAACTACAACCAACTGGGTTTCTGTCTGCATCTGCATGACACTGAGAGCTATAATTTGGTAATCTGCAAAAGTCTATGTAATCAGTATTTAGCAAAATTGTAGGTGTTTTGAAATTTAATATACGTTCTAATTGCCTCTTAGCACAAAATATCTGATCTTACTTAACGAGATTTCGGTTCGTTGACTGTTTTTGAAAGAGACAAATTAGCCGTGCAGATTTTGTTTACAGAAGACAATTTTAGCTGAAACGTTATAATTCGCTCGCTTTGTGTGGTCAGAACAATGGAGTGAGAACTCGTACTTAAGCAATCTGAACTGCATACCTAATTTGGCCATGGTCTATAAAAGTGTACACAATTATTGCCCCTCATAACCAGAAAGCTAGTGCCTATATCTTTTTTATTTCAGATGGGCTTTCTGCTTATCGGTTAAAATTCAGCGTGGCCCATCATATTGGTTTGTCGAGTCGAGAGTTTTAAAGCCAGAAAAAAACACACTACCAGCGATTTATTGCGGTCATCCTTCCTCTTATCGCAAAATAAAATTCATTTGTGAGGCTAACATCTGCAATTCCCTATATACCTGTGACCATTTTCACGATTTCTGTAAAGCTTCTTCGCTTTGTTATACAAAGTTCGGATGTAGTTTTCCTGCCTGCTTTAGTCTTTCGTACCAATACTGGTTTTTTTTTTTTTTTTTTTTTTTTTTTTTTTTTTTTTTTTTTGTCCTAGCTTTGAAAAATATGATGCATTAGATCCACTGTTCGTTGGAGTTTGAAGGGGGAGATGAGATACAGGAATTTTTTCATACTCAAGTGTACACCGTAGACTCTAGCTTTTTCAAGAGTGCTGAAGAATACAACTTTAAACTTTCTATTTTTTGCATTTCGCAAAGTCTTTCGACGAGCTCTGAATCGACTGCTAACCAGAAAACAAAGAATCGATATATGCATCTCTGAAAGATTTGATCGATGCAGGAGAATCCCCAGCATGTACTGCCTATTTAGCAGCAGCTGAATGCTGAATGACAGGATTGACACATGTTCCACACAATTCGCTAGCCTAACTGCTCGAGTCCAGGAATACGCCTACATACTAAATAACATCCTACACATTTCGAACACTCTCACGTCGGGACTGGCGTTAGATATTACTAGGTATTTGCTACTTCTACACATCTAAATCTTTCGATCTTTTGCAGCTTGTTTTGTATGTCTGTTATGAATGTGCAAATCTCGATTTAATTTTCTCCTGTTCTATGTCAGATCCTTTTGACGACTGTCGTCCTAGTTCTCCTATTATAGACTCCTTGCATTTCATCCGCAGGGATATCGACGGGAATCATCCCGACTATAACAAAAACTGCTTCGTCCGAAATCGTTCTAAAGTTACTACTACAGCTATGTCGATATAGTGATGATAACTTTCTACTAACTTTGTCGCTAGGACCCCCACTCAGCGTTTAAAAGGAAAGTCGTCAAAGGTATTTCCGAGTAGGGGACCCAGTAACGATCCTCGTGGACTTTTTATAGTATTTTTTCCTTCGCCCAGCGTCCAGCGTCACCACCGCACATATCGCACTTTTTTTTGGCGTCGAAGTTGGACGGCGATTTTCTGCGTCCAAACTGTTGATCTGATAATGCTCCTTTTTTTCTGCCACAGTAAGCAATCTGTCATATATTATCCGTGCAAGTATTTTGCCCCGTGTGTCCAGTAGATATGTTGGGCGATATGATGCTGGTTCTCCAAGTGAATTGTTTTTAAGAACACGTCTGGTCTTTTTTGAAGGCATCACTGGCTTATTTAGGATGCCATCAGGTCTTGGCGCTTTGTTGATACATACATTTTTGCATGCATTGAAAAGTTCGTCTGGTGTTATTATTGAAAGTACCTCTGTTTACGAGTATGAGCATTGTTGAAAATGATAATTGTGGAGACCTACAGGCCTTCAGCTTAGTCATTATCATTTTTTATGTTGTCCCCCAAGGAATCACTATGAAAATATTCTTCGCTGACTTACCATTCTATGTTGCGCAGTAGAGAGTTATTCAGGAAAGAAATATCGAAGATTGATCCCATTCCCGCTTTAATAAAAATGTTTGCTTGACCATTATTTGCAACGCTTACATCCAAGGCTGCGGATGTTTTTAGTAGGATACATTCTCTGGGACTGGTGAGCCTGTTGACCCGTCCTTAAAATCTCTGCTTACATATAAGTACTGGAGATCTTTTGCCTGGATTTTATTTATCGTCAAACTTGGCGTATCAGCTGTAGAAGTTGATCACTTTTATTTTTGCATGAACATACAGATCCACCTGATCACGGGCATTTTGGAAGGCATGTTTTCGGTATGTCTAAATTGCGGCATCCTTGATTCATCTTAAATCCAGACGTTACTGTCGAGAATTTTATACGGCTCGGTGATAAAAATGATGTCCGCTCCCATGTCTCTAGCCGTTTGTGCTAGGATGTCCTGGGCTGTCCAACAGTGGTTAAAGTTAATTTGAATTATCTTTATGGTTGCTTGCTGGTACTGGCTCTCCTGAAGGGCGGGAATTTGCTGCTACCGGCTACATACCTAGTGTTCTCCGTGTTGTCATTCTTGCAGAAGAAACAAAGTGGGTCTTTGTTGCAGTCTTTGGCTATATGGCCTTCTTCCCACATTTTTTACATTACGAGCGGCATAAATTCTGATGAAAAATTCTCATTACATTCAGCAATATAATCTTTTTATTATTTAATTCATTCGAAATATTGTTTCAGCACACAAATGGTTTTATTCTCTTTTCTGATTGAGTTTTATTGTACGAGTATTGTCCATTATGTCAGGCGCTTTAGATTATTGTCGGGTAGAAACTTGTAGGCTGTAAGCAGAACAGTTAAAAATGTGTTCTTTCTTGAGCAAAGTTAACATTAGTATCGATTAGTTTCTGATCTCTAACAAGTTAGTGAGTGCACATATGTTTGAGCACACGTTCCTTTTGTCGCCTTACCGGTACTCTAGTCTGCTTTTTGTTCCATAACTGTTAATTCAATCACTAATTCAATATCACTTTAACTTCTGTAATACAAATATTTTTTTCGGTTTTAGTTTAATACGCCGTTTTGTAGACGACGAGTTCGATCATTGCCACGATGTCACAATTGGTGTTGACTTTAAAACAAAAATAATGAACATAGATGGTGTTGACTTTAAACTGGCGTTGTGGGACACCGCTGGTGCAGAAAGATTTCGCAGTTTAACTCCAAGCTTCTATCGAAATGCCAAATGCGCTATACTAGTCTATGATATAACAAGTCGAGAATCTTTGCAAAAATTAGACTCATGGCTACAGGAATTGGAAAATTACAGCAATAATCGACAAGTTCCGGCAATGGTTGTTGGTAACAAAATTGATATGGAACGAGCAGTGACCAGAGATGAGGGTCTTAAATTTGCCCGAAAACATCGAGCTTTATTTCTAGAAACTTCTGCCAAGAATAATATTTCCGTTGCCGATGTGTTTGAGGAAATAGTGAGAAAGGTAAAATTTGATAGTCTAATTTTTAATAAGTACTGCTCACATAATTTCTTTCCAGACAATCAACACTGAAGGTTTCGATAACAACTTTACAGATGGAATAAACGTCTCAGATGAGGAAAGAGAAGCGGCAACATCATCATGCTCGTGTTAATGAACAATTTTTTTTTTTTTAGAATATCAAATATCTTTTAGGATAGATTAATATTTAAGCAATAAAAACTTATTGTTATTTTTTGATATTTTATACATAATATGTAATATCTTATAACTAAGTGTATCTCTGTGCTTGTAATTAGTGAATTTACACAACAAAGTAAACAAATAAAATATCTATCACATCAATTCTGTTTGTAAATAAGATCTTATGTGCTGGTGACCAATTGTTTTGTTAGAAACAGAATTCAATAAAATTTAAAAGTATTGTTATTACGTAATGTAATTATAGCGGTTTATTACTTTTGTATCGTTATAACGTTCATTTTAAAGTGAATGTGTTCATTTGTGCTGAAAATTGGTGTTCACTTTAATCTGATGATGGTTTTTGCTAATTTATGTGCTGATAATCTTATTAAGAAACACGTATCAGGTACTTCCATCACAAATCAACATTCCACTTGACACGATTAAGAGAATATTAATCTTTTTTTTATAAAGTCCATGCCATGTTTTATAGAGCGCTATTTCGGTTGTCTGGTACTTAATTGCTTTCTGAGCCAAAAAACAGTTACTCTGAGAATAGTTAACTGTGGAACCTAGATAGACAAATTCCTGACTTCCTCAAGCTATATCTGCCTCATTTGTCGTTTTGTCTGAGTATATGTTGTGTGTCCTTCCTCTCAGTCAGGGTTTAGTTCGTTTGTTCATCGTTTACCTTCAGATTCAACTCCGCCTTGCGAGCTTCGCATAATACAATTTGCCTAAGTACAATATTAAGGAAATCGCGTGAGAGTGCATCAGTGGTGTGCAACAACGTCATATATAACAACTTAACAATGTCATTTTAAAAAATTGTTTACATTTACATCAACTGGCTTTTTTAATAGATCTGTTTTAGGACTCCAAATTTGTACAAATTTATTCAAAAACCTGTTTATTTTGCATAGGAACTGTAAAAAAAACTCAAATCGATTAAATTTTAAAAAAACTGTCAAACTCGAAAAAGTTTAAATTTGTGTGAAATGCGACAAAAGAAGACTTGTACATGAACAAAGAGGAGAATAAAGAGCTTCAGATTGAAGTGGAACAATTCACTAATACAATAAAACAAATTAAACGCATATTACATTAATAAAGTAGTAATAATAACTAATCTAAAAATCGTCCCCACGTTCTGCAATTTTTTTTTTTTTTTTTTTTTTGTTTTGTTACTTTTGACGTTCGACACACATTTTACAAAAAAGTGCTTAAGCGAGGTTTTGGGTTTAATGGCGTTTTCGGTTGGTCGTTTTCCATTCTGGAGAGAATAAAATTACATAAAACTGTTCCCTTGAGGCTCTTCTCAAAGAAAGAAAGGAGCAAAATTTTGCTTCTGGTTTTCATTTTAGAATGTACTAACCCATATATGTACAATACATAAATATAAACGTCAAATAATATTGTGTGCCAAATCAGATTTTTATTTTTGAACAGTCAACTATGTTTGGCATCAAAGTCAAAAGGAGTTTTTACCATAGTGTGCCCTTGCAGTCCAAATTGCCCAACTACTGGAGAGAAACCAATTGAAAACATTATAAGGGTGAACTCATCTCTACTCCTCAAACTTAAGAAAAAAAAAATTCTCTTTTACAATATTTTACAAAAATCTTTTGGGAACAAACCTAAAGTAAATATGACTCACGTCCCTATCTGTACCTTGGATGGGTTGATTTCCATTTTTTTGCAAATGAGTCCACGGAAGAGACGAACATCCCAGTCCTTGTCTATTGTACTAAGGTTACTCAGATCGACCTTTGACATCCGAAGTTTATATTGCATCCCTATGTAGCAGGCTTTCCGAATGTTGGTCGACTCACTGTTCAACGCTTTTAATAGTTCTGATGTTTATAGCTCAAGCATATACAGATTATGTAGCTGTACTGCCTGTTGGACTATTTCAAGCGACTATCTAACATATAGCGCAGGCAGCCATGATCTATGGAGGTTGATGGAGGTGATTGTGTAATGATCGGCAAAGGTAGTCAGTAGAGATAAATCTGGTGACTTGTGGTGCAGTGGTCTTACATTTTCGTAATGTATTCATTATGTCGATCTATACAGTGATCTGTAGTTCAAACTGTTTGAGAAACGAATAATTCACTCCCTTACTTGTTTAACTTCAACTTTTTTTTTTTTTTTTGGGGTAGTTTTGCAACTCCCTTGGGAGGTTAATTCACGTTTAACTGTGCCGCTGACTTCTTCCTATTATCGTCCGGAACTACTTTTCGTTCCAGATAACGAATTGATCAAAAAAAGGATGTCTGTTGGCCAAAGATATTTGAACTTCATAAAAAGTCGTGAATATTCGCTGGTATTAAAAGGTAGAGTATCCACCTTTTCCAGTTCTTTTGAAAAGACTGCATTTTGACAAATTATGGCTGTATTTGGGACTTTAAACCTTTGAATTAGTAAGACTACTAACAGTCGTGACTGGCTTTTCTTCAACAACTGGTAAAAGTTATTTATTATCAATAACGTTTTCTGGTCGTCCTTTTCTTATTTTCAAGTGAAAAATCTCCTTATCAGAACTTGGTAAACTGCGTAATTTTATTTTATTTATTTATTTTTAATTGAAAAGGAGATTTGCTCTGGAGTGTTAAAAGTATTCTCTGTTAAGAAAAGTTTGCATTTTTTAAAAAAGTATAATTTTCTTAACGATAAATATTCGCAAACTTGCACCAAACTAATGAATGTGTAAATCAGCGATTCCATACGTAATTGCCTAATATTGTAGTTTTTGAACATATAACACAATGCGATTACGCGAATTTCACTGACTAACATGGATGATACAGTGCTTTAAGTGAATATGGTATACGAAAACGAGTATCTGATCGATATTGATGCTATTTGGAAAAAATAGTAACAGAAAATGTACGGTTTATATAGGGTTTTCCAATAGGGATTTGACAGCTTTGAATTTAATTTGTGAACGCACTCTTTCACTAATCATCAAACTGTCACTGTCAATTTATTCAGTAACCTCAACATTTTCATCGTCAATAAGCAAAATATGCGTTATTGGTCGAATGAAAACCCACATGTGTTTCATGAATCACTACTTCATCCACAAAAAATAACTGTTTGGTGCGATTTGCATGCCGGCGGCGTTATTGGGCCATATTTTTTCGTCGACGATAACGATCGTCACGTTACTGTGAACGGTCAGCGTTATCGCGCCATGATCACTGATTATTTTTGGCCCGAATTGGAAGATATGGACTTAGATGACATGTGGTTTCAACAGGATGGTGCCACAAGCCACACAGCACACGCTACAATCGATTTATTGAAGAGTAAGTATGGTGAGCGTGTTATCTCAAGATATGGGCCAGTTGATTGGCCGCCTCGTTCCTGCGATTTAAGGCCGCTTGTCTATTTTCTGTGGGGCTACGTTAAGTCATTGGTTTATGCCAATACGCCGACAACGTTGGAAGAGCTCAGAACCAACATTGAACGCGAAATAGCAGCCGTTTCGGCCGAAATGTGTGGCCGAGACGTTGAAAATTGGGTCCAACGAATCGACCGCTTCAAACGTGCCCGCGATGGCTATATGAACAAAGTCGATTTCCAATCATAAATGTTTTTGAAATAAAGTTTTTGAAATATCTCAAATGATTTGCCTTTTATTTAAAAAAAAATTGTCAAGTCGTTATTAGAAAACCCTATACATTGTACAAAATGAGCCAAACATTCCGATTCTTGTAGGCTCCCCCGAATTTCCCAAATACGTTTGAGGTGAAGGCGTAAATCGCTCTAAATAGAACTCATCATCATTAGTAACATCATATTGTAAATTCTTTAATAAAATAGTGGTGTGTGCCTTTAAGACACTCACCCATTAGAAAAATATTATAATATTATAATTGTGTGGTGAACTAGTTCAGTTACTTTGATCACTAAGTGAATGAATACGAATAGGTAGGTACTCATACTTCAGCATCAGGGAGTTACAAATTTCAGTTCGAAGGACCAAAAGTAATATGGAAAGGGACAAAGTATTTCAAATTTATAAAGCCTCCTCCTTAACCTTATCCGTTATTTTGTTTTAATAAAAACTAATGGAACAGATGAGACAGGTTGGCGTTTACTCTGTCAGTTACATATTAAATATGTATACATTGACCTTCATAAAAGCATTCCCTTTACAACCAACCTTTTCGTAACCTATGCCCAAAACACTTAAGTCCTTTTCCTTTTGAAATATCATGTCTACAATTTTAATCGGCAAAGTTTAATTGAAAGAGCCAAAGCAAAGAGTGTTTTTGCCGGCATTTTAAATTTTAATGGGAAAGCGTCACCTCTTAACGGAATGAATTACTTTATTTAATATGAATTGATGACAGATTCATTACCATACTTATGTATTTAATAGAAGTCATTTGGCGTATTGAGGAGAAATATCCTTCTTAGGACGACTATTCAGAGTAATAAGCCAATTATGGTTTTTAGTTTCAATATACAAGGGCACATAGAGCATGCGAGTATGTGTACTCGCACTCGAATGTAACTTGAGATAAATAATTATTTGAATTTGAATTAAAATGACTCTGCCGCCAGCCACTAACCCTCAAAACCACCGCCACAGAATGAATTCCATTTCAAAGAAATGAATTAACTCTCCCTCATGGAGCAAGAATATTTTAGCTACTCATTGCGCAAATCCAAATTTATAAACGTCACGTCACAGCATCCTTCCAAATGAAACACGAGCATCATTCACTCTATAAAATTACGCTCAGTCTGAGAGGAGACTTTTCAGAAAGTTTAAATTGTTCCGGGGAAGGCAAGTGTCCGACGGGATACCATTTCATGCCGAACTCAGTGAACTTGGGGAAATTACTTAAAGGATCTCATCTCAGCTCCTTGCACTAGTCTTTTGATATTTTGTCGGTTTGTGAGAGCGATAGTCTTTTGAATCTTTTGCATCAATACCGAGTACAGAGGTAGGTCCTTTTCAGTTAAGCTAAAATTTTGTACGTGTCGTAAGCGTATAGTGCCACCGGGAAAAAACAAGTGAAGGTGTGTGCTTTCAAAAATGAAAATAAAAATTTATAATTATTCCCTGATATTCAGTGATTTAATAGATATACAGTTTATTGTACTATATGTGTGTTTTTTTTTTATTCTATGCATTTGTTTGTTGCAATTATTATTATTATTATTTTTTTTTTTTTTCATCTCTATGTATCCTTTGATGTTTTGCAGTGTCATTCCTTCTTTTGTTTTGAAGTCCTTTTCATACTATTTTATGCGCTTTAATTGAGTGGTTTTGCTCAATCAATTGTTTGATGGAAAAACACTTGTCCTTGCCCAGATTTTGTCCCCCATAGAGAAGACTAAAGTATTGAATTGTTTTCTAAGTGCTACATTGTTATTTGCAAAAGATATTCGTATAAAACATTTTTATTTTTATTTTATTTATTTATTTTATTATTATTTTTTTTTTTTGCGATATGAACATGTACACTTGATATTGAGGCCACTACTGCCAGAGTGGTGAATGTTAAGCCTTCCTACCTAAAGCTTCTTGTAGAATACCACATCATATTATATGTGTTCTCTCAAAAAATGCCTTCACCTGTTTACTTTGTGTACGAACCTGCTGTGTTTGTTTTTCTTTGTATTAAAAAAAAAAAAATAAAAATAAAAAAAATAAAAAATAAAATCCAAATAGTGATTGCGAAAATATGATGCCACAATGATGCTATGAAATCCTTAGGAGTCGTATTTGGGGCATCCTTTCAGTACTCGGTATAGTTTACCCCACAATCCCCATCAGTGCATGGGTGTGTATTGAAGATATAATGCTGGCGCCAGACAGTGTATATACAATGGATTTATTATGCGCCACTCTGGCGCCAATTTATGTGTTCCTCTATAGAAATGGAAATACCTACGCATTTATAGATTAATCTATTCAGATATGAATTGAACATACATTCATACCTACTACATACATATAAATATGATAATATGTGTTTTTTCATTGGAATCATAAATAATAACCAACAGGGTGTACCGAAACCCTTTTCAGATAGCTTTGGGTAGATTGCGAAAAATTATGAGAAATCTCTACGACAATCAGTCCGACCAGGAAGAACTTGTTGAAAATTTATTTTCATCTGTCGACGACGATGAGGAAGACGAAGGCGAAGAACAGGAAGACGTTTTCTCAGATCGAATTCATCTGGATGCAGAAACGGAAGAGCTAATTTCAATTTCATTGGTGAAATCATCAAACGACTGCGATGCCTTACTTCAAATGGAGAGAAGTCCAAATTACTTACTACGTGAGCAACAACACCATCAACAGAATTCAAATGCAATGAGAAGAGCTAAACGATCGTTTTGTAGACTTCTTGCTTTCGGAGTCGGTTTAATGGCCACTTCATTTTCATTGTTGGTGTTAATTCCACTTTATCAATCACAATTTACTGTGGAATCTACGAAAAATAATTCGCATGGCATGCTATTATTTGTACATCCACTAGCTACGTTATTTCTTATGTTGACTACAATCATCTGTTCAGCTGTTTTCAAATGGAATATACGATTACTAAAATTACCTTCGATTCCTGTAAAGAAGTGAGTATAAATTTAATTTTTCCATTTATTGTATAATAAACAATTAAGCCATAAAATAAATTATCTTACCATAGCTAACGCAGTTAAGCCATATTTATTAAACATTAAACCATTAAACATTAAACTTCAATCGTTAAAGCTTTTCTCGATAGCTCTTACTTACTTTGATCGTTGTTGAACCTATCATTCTTCGGCTTAGTTTAAATTCATATTGAATTCTGTCATATAGCCACCGGGATTTTTCTTGACAAAATTCATTCCATGTGTACAATTTTTGAGTACGTATTTGTAACGTTTTCATCGACGGTAACGAGGATTTTGGCTCATTTTTTGAAGAATTATAATAAGGCCCGACACCGCCACCAGCGCTACATGGAATGAAATGTATGTTATCTGTAGAGTATCTTCTACAATCTACATTGAGGTAATTTCATACTCGTACATATCCGTACATATGTATGTGACAATTTTTCTTATTATCGAACACAATTATGCGATGAAAAACAAATCAAATTACAATTGGGCCTTTGTGCAGATAAACATAAACGCGTAGTAAAAGTAGAGTCTCAGTTGCAGTTCACCCGAGGGTAAATCGATAAAGGATCTTCTTTCAGTGATTCTCTTGATGTGAATAGAGTGTTAATTTGTATGAAATGAAATAAAATCTAACATCGTTCGTCAGATATGTAGGTACATACATATGTGCCGAACAAACAATTTTCGAAGCTAATCTGGATAAAGAATACCATATATTCGTCAATCGTCATTCTTATGCAAAAATATCTTGGTATACGCTTTTGGGAGTTGAATTCAAAAACCTTTTGGCCTCGCAATATATGTCTGAGACATGGAATTAGGTATCTAGCAAAACTTATGTAAAGCTTAAATTGATTTCTACATACATATGTGACAATGCAACTTCATAATGATAAATGATGTTTGCAGATGAAATAATAACAGGTCGGCTGGAAAGTGCGTAGGCTAACGTAGAAAAACATTTTTTTTTTTTTTTGGTAAAATTCGATGTTATTTTTCAACATAGTTGTACTTTTTCGATACCATATTTATAGTACGATTGCTCTTTAGCCTCAAAATAAGCTTTAGTTTCAGCGATTACTTTTTCATAAGTGCTGAATTTTTTTCCAGCGAGCATTCTTTCTAATTCATGCAATTTTGCCATTGTTTTCATTGATTTGTGACACGGTGCATTATCTTGATGAAACAGCACATTTTTCCTTTTTCAAAGGAGACGTTTTATTTTGTCCAGCAAGCTCTTTTGATATCTTCAGAGTCTTAGCTATCTCGATCAACTTCACTTTATGATTATTCATAATTATTTGTTGAACATTTTTCACGTTTTCGCCTGTAACATCCTCTTTCGGGCGTCCGCTACGTTTATTGCTCTCGGTGCTCAGTTCGCCCTGCTTAAATTTGGCAAACCACTTCGTAAAGGTTGATTTTCCTGGTGCAGACTCCGAATAACGTTTATCAAGCCAAGCTTTGGTTTCAACTGGCTCTATTAACATACGAAAGTCTTCTTTTTCAATTTATTTTTCACAATAACAAAAGTTGCTTAATTCACAATGCTATATCTTACGAACCAATTGTAAGACAGCTGTCAAATTTATGCAAGTGTCGTTTGAAGGTTAATACTACTTAAAGTCATATGGATTTAATTCTAGTAACACCATCTATGTGTTAGCCTACGAACTTTTCAGTCGACATGTTAGTTCTGTCGAGTATAGCACAATTCGGTCGCCTGATGCCAGCCATGCTATATCGATTACAAACATATTTGCTACATCTGTATATTTTATTCTTTCGATCCTTCGCAGCTCGTTTTATACGCTTGCTATAAATGTGCGAATCTCCATGCAATTTCGTTATGACCACAACATTTGGTTGATATTAACGATAGCCACCATCACCAGATGGGAACTGCGCAAAATGGTAGTTACAGTTTCCTGTTTGTCCGATTTGGGATCAATCTGTAGGTCCATCTGTTCTTGAAAGTGGTGTTCCACCGAGCTTGTCACCTATAATAATAAAAATAATTATAATAATAATAATACTAGAAGTTCTCCTATTATAGAGTATCTGCATATTGTCCGCAGGAATATCGTTAGGAATCATCCCAGCTATAACAAAAGCTGATTCTTCCGAAATCGTTTTTAAGCCACTGATTACCCTTAATGAGCTTTGTCGATATATTGATGATAACTTTCTCCTTGCTTCCTTTGCCGCTAGGATCCCCACTAAAACTGGGGCAGCGTATAAAAGGACTGAGTTTACTACATTGTGTTTTAAAATTCTTTTATCATATCCGAGTCCTCCAATGTTTGGAAGTTTTCCAGAAAATCCACGCATTCCACATTTTTCCGGGTTAAACTAAAAGCCATTTCAGCAGGATTTCACTACTGCATACTGAGATGGGGGCCCCCATTTATTTAGTTTGATAAGGGGTGATTCATCCTAAGGTTTGATTTTCAATAGGCTTTTTTTGACAAATCACGCGTGACTCCTACCAAACTGCTTTGTCATTTTTGTTCAGTATCGTTTGACAAGTCATCAAAGAAAGACTTACACTACAACAGCGTGTCCAAATTGTTCAGCTGTATTACGAAAATCAGCGTTCTGTGAGAAATGTTTTTCGTGCGATTTGAGGAACAAATCGACCTACTGAAACCACTATTGCCAATACCATTCGTAAATTTGAATCTCAGTTTACATTAGTGGATGATACTCGACCGGTTAGACCACATCCTGCACTTAGTGAAGAGACTATAGCAGCTGTAGCTGAGAGTGTTCGCCAATTTGTGCGCCGTGACAAATCGATTTGTCGTCGTTCTCAACTTGGCGTATTTTACGTTAGGATCTCGGCCTAAAAGCGTACAAAATTCAACTTGTGCAAGAATTGAAGTCAGACGACTTGAATTTGCGTCATATTTTCAGTGAAATATTATCGTGAAATTTTGTTCAGTAATGAAGCCCATTTCTGTCTCAATGGATATGTTAATAAACAAAATTGCCATATTTGGGCTCATGAGTAATCCGAAGAGTATCAAGAGCTACCATTACATCCATTTAAAACAACGGTATGATGTGATTTACGGATTGGTGGAATCATTCTTCAAAAATGAGGCAAATCAGAATGTTACCGTCAATGGTAACCATTATCGCGCCATGTTAACGGACTATGTACTTCCTGAAATTCAAGCATATGGTCTGATTTCAACAAGACGGCGCTACGAGCCATACAGCGCGTGAAACAATGGACTTGATGAGAACTCATTTTGGTGGGCACTTAATATCACGTTTTGCTTTGGTAAATTGGCCGCCTGCGATAATGCAACTTTGGATTTATGTATTTTATTTTACATTATAAATCAAATCTCACGATGAATCACCCTATACAAGCTTAATCTAACTTAAAAATCCTTATGATAAGGAGGTAAAATAAAAAGGTCATCCCAGGGTAATCCTTACACAGCAACACGAAGGAAATGACGTTGAATGTTCTCAATTCGGGATATATGAACTTGTTGCAAAGGGAACCGCATTTGACTGACATATTCGAGGAGGGGCCGATTTAGAGTTATGTAAAGTGACCTTGTCGTATAGGATTTGGAAAATTCTTTAGACCATCATTTGATGAAACCTAGTAATGAGTTGCCTTTAAGAATTATCTCATCAATATGCGAACGGATGTTTAACTCACTATCGTATAATATTCTAAGGTCGCGAAAGGATGAACCTGAGGTATAGGTTGGCCATGCAGAAAATGAAGTCGAGGAGGAGATTGATTGGACTTACTTGACAAAGTCATTTATTGACATTTGGAGACACTTAGCTCTAAGCAATTTTTTAGAAACCAAGTGAAAAACCTATCGATGTCCTTTTGAAGGAGAATAGTGTCGAGGGATGAAGAAACAGTTTTGGAGAATATAATGTCAACGGCGTAAATGTATAAGGTGTAGTGTTTAATCATCCTATCAAGATCGTTTATAATTAAAATAAAAAGAAGGGGATCTAGATGGCTGCGTTGTGGGAGACTAGGAGAGGCTAATAAAAAAAAATAAATAAAAAGAAGATATTAATTTTATTAATATTTGGTCAAAACTGAGGGAAAATGATTTAAAAAGGATCAATTGATGAGATGTTTCATCGAAGGCCTTAGCAAAATCTATAGCAATCAATCAATTTCGTTGGTATTTTCTAGAGATGAAAGCGCAGAGGATAGGAATTTAACTAAATAGTTGATCTGCCTTTCAGAAATCTATGCTGACCGGGTGATATATGTTAGTGACTTGCTTGCACTGAAAGCTTAGCACTTCATATAAAACACTTTAGAACATTTTAGGTATGTGAGAAAGCTTAGCAATGAGACATCAGTTAGTTACTTCATTCTTTGATCCCTTTTTGTGGGATATCCCTTGATAGAGGTCTTTCAAATTTGGGTGAAACAGAAAAAACAGTGGGTACGAAAGATTGGAGTCACACTTTTTGAAAAATATTCCGAGAGCCCATCTGGCCAGAATAAAAATGTATTCACTATTCGGTACTATTAATGCCACGAAGATATTGATATCAAAAACATTTTTTGTGTATACGTCTCCGAAGCATGCTCTTAGTTCGCCATCCGGTGACGTTCGGGGTTTATATTACTCCGTCTTTTTAATAAATTTTATTTTAACAAGTTTATATATGTATGTACTCGTATAGCGATTATTGTGAAATATAAATCCAACGAATTACCGGCATAACACTCTTATTCTTTTAGGGAAGTTGTTGACTACATTTTCGGATATTTGCCCTTCATGATGCTTTCTTCATTTAGGTTAGGATAAACAAAAGACTTCAAAAAACCTTATAGGAAGAAGTCACGCAGTGTTCTCGGTGGCCAATTTCGGCCGACAGTGCGTGATATAATAAGACCAACAATTATGACAGGGTGCAAGGTCTTGCTGAAACCACATTTCATATAAATCTATACCATCAGGACGATAGAAAATTTGGAACAGTCTCTTAGCTGTCGAAACATTTGGCGCATCTTGTCGCACCCTTTCCATGCCATTTTCACTATTAAAGTTCGCTATTCGTTGATGTAGAGTTCCATTATTCATAGTCCTGATGCAATGCGATGGTCCAGCATTTGAATTAAAATAATATACAATACTAACCGCGAAATTTAAATATTGCAGTCTTAAGTAGCTCCTACAAGGTATGCGCTGTCCTGGCAATAGGCCCCACACTTAACATTACACTGTCTTCGAATAAATAATGAAGAACTGCTCCTCATCTGCTCAATGGACCTTTAAACTACATTTACATCTGACGCAGTTAAGAGATCTCGGTTGTATCTTTTTTACTATTCTCTTATAGAAGACCAAATATATGAATAAGGATTTTACAATAAAAATATGATAGTTTCCTGTATGCATAACCGCAAGCCAGAGTTGGGCAGCTAGTTCTTTGCAGAACCTTGATATATCAATACTTGGTATGTAATTTGCTTCATTCATCCTAATAAAATACCATCATCATGTTTAAAGAGCTCCCTTGGTTTCGGAAAGGAAGACCGACTTTTTGTTTAATCAGATTATTACTAACTGAGTGTTTTTCCCTTACTTTACCTATTTTTTGTTTTTGAAAGCCATTTTGCAACTGTTAATAGTGCTTCTTTTTACTTAATATCCATGAGTAACCTCTCTATCCTGAGGTTGAAAGAAGCTTTCTTTTAAACATCTACAACACTATACATGACATTTCGATCACGCTAGCTTATTCGTGTTAGATATTGGGTCTAAAACTTAGCGGTTTGTTAAGAGATGGCGTAACTTGTATTATTCCATTGTTATTATTCCATTGGAACATGCGTTGAAAAGCTACTGTCATTGTACGTCATTTCAGTATATGTCATTCATTTGAAGCGTAAACAACAATAATTTTTTTTCACTCAAATATGTCGAACTTTGTGCCTGAAAAAGTGTTTTTGCAGGGAGTTCTTCCTCATTACTGAAAACTGCTCCCGAAAGTCATCGTATTTTGGTGGAAGTTTATGGTGAACATGCGCTAGCTGAGCGAACGTGCCAAAAGTGGTTTGCACGATTTAAAAGTGATGATTTTGGCTTGGAAGACGATGAACGTCCTGGGCAGCCAAAAAAGTTTAAAAATGAGGAACTGGAATCATTACTCTATGAAGATTGTTGCCAAACACAAGAAGAACTCGCAGAATCTTTGGGTGACACTCAAGCAGCCATTTCAAAACGTTTAAGAGCAGCTGGATATATTCAAAAGCAAGGAAATTGGATTCCACATGAACTCAAGCCGAGAGACGTCGAAAGGAGGTTTTTCTTGTCCGAAATGTTGCTGGAACGTCGCAAAAGGAAGTCATTTTTGCATTGCATTGTTACTGGTGATGAAAAATTCATATGTGAAACCCGGCCAACCAGCCAAATCAACGGCAAAGCCGAATATCCATGGCTCGAAGGTAATGCTCTGTATTTGGTGGGATTAGATGGGTGTGCTGTACTATGAGCTACTAAAACCGGGTGAAGCCATCAATAGACAACGCTACCCAACCCAATTTATCCATTTGGAGAGAGCAGTAGCCGAAAAACGCCCGGAATATGCGACCAGAAACGAGGCAATAATTTTCCATCATGACAACGCTCGGCCCCACGTTGCTATTCCGGCTAAGAACTATTTGGAAAACAGTGGATGGGAAGTCGTACCCCAGCCGCTTTATAGCCCAGACCTTGCCCCTTCTGACTACCATTTGTTCCTGTCGATGCAGAGCGCCCTCACTGAAATACGGTTCACATCAGAGCAGAATATTAAAAATTGGCTTGATTCATTCTTGGCTGCCAAACCGGCGCAGTTCTTTTGGGATGGGATCCTTTTCCAGAAAGATGGGAAAAAGTCATAGCTTCAGATGGTCAATACTTTGAATAATATTATTGTACATGTTTTTCTTAAATAAACGTTCAAATTTTGAAAAAAAAAAAACCGCACGAAGTTATATACCTAATATTTGAGCTCTGATTTTTACAGAATAATGTTTAGACTCGATATTCAATTCTTTGTTCAGAACTCAGTTGGTAGCGTAGCCAGGTTATTTTGTGGATTCCTAGTTTAGGAAACTTACGGCTACTTATTACCATATAATGAGCACGAGCTGCAGCGAAATTAAGGCTACTCGTATGCATCTTGTTGGCTTATCCGCCTGAGTAATTTTCATTGAGTTTAGCATTGAAGACCACAAGTACATCAGAAGTCATAACAATACTTCTAAATAGTGTCTTCGGCTTGATTTTGGTGATTACGCTTCGGTTACCAAAGTTTAAAGCCAATGACAAGCCATCTGATATGCATTGTATCTTTGGGTTCACAGTTATAACCTCCTTGTGCTGCACGAAAAAAGATTAAAGCTTTTTAGCAATACTGGAAGCATGTAGTTCAACGTAAATTGAACTCTCAGTTTGTTGTCTGTGAAGGTTTAGTACTTATTTCAGAGTCATATTTTTCAAAAACCCATTTAATTCTATAAATTATTATAAAGCTCGTTTTTTAGAAAGAAATATAATATGAATAATAATTCTTTATTCATTATCAAGAATGGCTCATTACATTATATTTTGAACACGATTCCAAGTATATGACTTCCTCCTTGGTCACTCAGTTGAGGGTCTATCTCACAAAAAGCGCGCTTTTTAAGATAAAACGTAAATAGTTTCTATATACCAACGAATTTACATACTATAGCTCTACAAGAATTAATCGATTGGCGTCAAATCGCGTGATCTCGGTGGCATCTCACTTGTCCATTTCGCAAAATAATGTTGATGTTGATCCGAGTCCACAAAAAGTCAATTGTTTCAGTGGAAGTATAAAATGTAGCGGCATACTGCTGAAGTCACACATGGTTCGGATCAATTTCGACCATACTTTCGAAGAAGTAATCACAGATCATTTTTCGGTAACGTTGACCAATGACTGTAACGAAAACTCCAGGTTATTTTTTAATAATAAAAGAACTGATGATGCCACTTGTATGGACAAGTAGTTCAGTTTTGTGGGTATTATTCTATGTAATAGGATTTGCCTCACTCTAAAAGCGGTAATTTCATTTGCTCAAAATCGAAATAAGCCAAAAGTGAACCTCATCAATAAACACGACGTTTCGATAAAAAAATAAGGATCGACTTAAGCTGCTCATAAGCCAAACCCGCGAACTCCTGTCGTAAGCCATGATATTTTGGACTAAGTTCGCCACCAGCTAAATCTGGTATAAGTGTAGGCCGAGAACTGTCCAACAGCTCACGGACAATGGCCAAACTATTGCGATCAAAGTCAAATTGATAATTATGAAACTCCCGCCTCATTTCCACTCATAGCCGCTATTCAACGTAACATACATTGCCGTGTTATGTTAGGTGTATGTGGTACGAAAATATCATAAGTTTAAATGATATGGAAGCTTTGTTCTAGTCTAAGTCCTTTTATAATGATTTGTCAAAAAATACGATCTAGTATTTATGAAAAAAAAAAACTGTGCTAGCAGTAGGCGCCACCGATTATTCCAGGAATGCCTGCGCCAAATATTGTTCTTTCGACAAGTGATGTTTCATCTGTTTTCGTGCATGTATGCAAAATTTTATTCGAATGTGCAGTTGCAAATTTAGATACGCTTTCATTACCATTAATTCACTATCAGAAAGAAGTCCAATGGGATGATGGTACAATAGAAATAACTCAAACCTATGAGTTGAATGCATCTTCTAAGAGGCAGGTTATTTAAAAAATAATATCAGGAAATAGTTAAATATTAATATTATTTTGTTTTATAGTCCTGCTCACCACAAAATTCTTTATTTCGTTCTTTATTTCCATTTTACAAATTGTCTTCCTAATTTGTTAAAAATGAAATTTGTTACTCAAAAAGATAAACATACCGCCAATGGAGCAAAGACTCACTTCTCCCATTCATTTGATTTCATTTTTCGTTTTCATTTTTCATCGCATCATTATTTATCATTTTTACAAAAACCAGCAATTCCAAAAGAATTTTTTTCTTGCGTTTTTTTTTTTTTTTTTTTTTTTTTTGGAATCCTAACAGGGGGGCGCAGCGCGCGGCAGGAGAGAGAATGAAGCTGTCTCATAGGCAGTTACATTTCGGAAGTTTGTCATTAATAATTGAAGTGATGTGCTTTGTATTTTGTTATCTCTACAAAAGGAGTGGGCTCAGTCATGTCGTTAGCAAAATCTAATTAATTGAATTAGATGTATAGTAAAAAAGAAGAAAAAGAAAAAAAGAAAAAAAAAAGAATAAAAACTTTTAGAACAACAAACAAGTTGTGAAGAAAACTGATGCCTTAATAGTTTGTGCAGATTAGGAAGTCTTCTATTTTGCGGATACAGCAAACGTGCAAAGTTTCAAATCTTAGATATCTCCTGCTGCCTTGCGGGCCTAACCGCAGTCTTGTATACTTAAAATGTAAAATGTAAATGTAAATGTTAAAACAAAAAAGCGTAAATGGCAACACCCTTAAGTTATATTGTGAATGAGCTAGTTACTATCATAAAGCAATTGCCAGCCAGTTCTTTCAACGATCAGATGTGGTTAGGTTAGGTTAGGTTAGGTAAGAGTGGCTGTTGGAAAGACCAACCCACTTAAGATGCTTACCTGAGACAACTATAGCAACATCATCCGCATAGGCAATCACCTTGCTACTATCCGCTTTTAGGTTTATCAGCAGTTCATTAACCACTAAGTTCCTGATAAGAGGAGAAAGAATACCGCCTTGAACGTACCTGCGCTGACACATCTAGTAGCAGAAGCCCCACCCAGTTTAGAGTTGATTATCTTGCTATTTAGCATAAGACTAATCAACTCCCCAAGTGAGTCGTCTTCCTGCAGATTTAATAGCGCAATCATGATTGCGGATATGTTGATGTTGTTGAAAGCACACTATGTCCAGGAAAGCGACCATTGTGTACTATCTATATAGTGGGATCGTTAGATGAAAGTTTTTTTCGGCTTTGGGAATGAAAGCTACTTTAACTACTTTCCATGACAGTGGAATGCGGAACAATTCTACACAGCTCCTGATGATATTCTCTAAGGTAGGCAGGATAATATCTGAGGACTTTTGCAGCTCGGCAGTGGAGGAAGTGATAGGATCATGGCTTGCTACACTCTTACCACTCCTTGAAAGTTTGGATTTAGGCTTGTTGCGTTTGCCTTTGGAAGATGGTGCACCCTGGCCTGCCACAGTCTTACCTCCGCTCGACAATGCAGAAGCCTTGCCGGTAGTCGGTGCAGTCACCGTTCTACCCACCGTTATCAAAAGAGAGTTTATTCATTATTAAATTCCACCAACAGCGGCAAAAGGATGGTTCACCTGTACAGAGATCCGTTGTATACAGATAAGGCCAGTTAACCTGAAGGTTGCCAGGTATCCGGATACTTCGTTCGCGACTGAGCTATGATATTCTTGGAGATGCTGGGCTCTCAGACAGGCGGATCTTCGGCACGGGTTGTGTGATACCTTGATCCAGTCCAGGGGAAAAAGGAGTGGATGGGAAGGCAGCGAAGGGGATGAGGGGGTGAGCATTCTTTAGTTAAGGGACTCATCTTGAGAATTTCTCGAGATTCATTGACTTTACTTAGCCTCTACAACTCGACAAGTTTTATGCTCAGGTAGAGGACGAACGGGTGTGGAAACAACATCTTTGTCATAACACTGTTCTACAATACGTGTCGTCCATCTAGAGATGACGTCGAGTTTTAATTTCAAAAGCTATCTTATGGGTGTTCCAGAGGCATTTATGTCAGGCAACGCACGGACCTTCAAATGTTTTCGTTAGAGATGGCAGTCCTAGGAGACATATTAAAATCGAGCAAACTAAAAACTTTTTGGCGAAACGAAAAATATCTTGACAGCTTATTGTTGAACGAGCCACCTGGTAGGGTGGCTTTTAGGATCGTCTTAAAGCCGCCATCGGTCGCTCTGTATTGGATGAGGAAAAACTTTTTGGCAGAAGTTGAGGACGTAAAATGGCAAGAAGAAAGTAAAACAAATAACATATGGTTTCATAAAAAAAGTGAAAAGTTCTTTTTTTTTAAAAAAAAAAAAAGCTGTCGAACTTCATCCTGGAACTCTAATTTCCGACCACCTACTTTTTAAGCAATTAAGGCCGTATCTCTCAAATGAATGGCGCTCTATGCTGGCTTCCAAGTCTCGAATCGCTATTGCCTTTTCCGCATAGACCAACGACTTTAAATACTCACATAAATAATAGTCAAGTGACATTAAATAATAAGATCCTGGAGATCAGGTCACAGATCAATTTTATATTGTTGTAAGCGAATACTTAATTCAATAATGCAATGGTTTCGCTGGCAGTATGCCATGTGGCACTTATTTTGTTGAAACTAAATTTCCTGCAGACTATGTTCAAGTACTTTTTGAAATAATAAATCGTTAATTATGATACTTTACCGGCCGCTATTGATAGTGACATTTTGATTTTCTTCATTTTTAAAGATGTACGTCCCGACGATGTTGGACAAAATAATTTCTACAATTTGTAAAAGTTACCGGCGCTTAAGTCTTTGCATCATGATTTGCCAAACAATATTAAATAGAAAGATGGTATCAGTTGTCAGTTGAACTATCAACTGGCTGAGCGTTGCCATTTTAAAAAAAAATATCCTTTATTTCCTTATTCCAAATAATGGTAATGTAAAACAAAATGCAAAACTTTTGCTTTAAGGGACTTGCTTTCAAGAGTAATAAGTTTAAATGGAGGCCCAGTTAAGGGGCATATTAATAATGTAAAAATACTAACATCGTGAATAAGCATCTGACAAAATCATGGAATAAAAATCGTGCATAAGGGAGCACTTAAATAAAGCATCCGAAATTTTCTGTTGAAAAAATTATTATACCAAGTGGCATTCAAATTGTACATGAAAACCAAGAACATACTCTTATGGTAAAATAAGTTATAAGAGCAATAATATTACTTAATGCAGAATAAATAATGAAAACACACTCTTGAAGCTTTAAACAGTTGCATACAGAAACCCATAACCAACAACTTAAAAACTGGCCGCAAATCCCTTACGCATAAAGTACTACTATTCGTCAACTAAGCTGCACGTTGACCAAAAATTGTCGAAGAAATAAATGCGTGGTAGTAGCACTTATTTCGAAACAGAGTATTTAATGTTTGTTAATCAATGTGAGTTGCTACCAACAAGAAATTTTATGAAATTTATAGTTAAGCGACTGACCGAGCGCTCGTAAATACATATACAGAAAATGCAGATCCAGTGATTTTTCACTCACGAAGCGACTATTTAAAAACCATTGAAACTAAATTATAGTATTTAGCATAAAGTACATATTTCTACTATATATTACATCTATGATCTCGAGGCAGTCATCGAAACAGATAGCGTGAAAATACATATACTCGTATGATACTTTAACAGTACGATATATATGTATATAATACAATGAATGACACCTTGGCCAATTTAAAAAGGTAACAAGAGACAATTTTGGAATATAACATAATATATGTAGCAGTTCTAAAACAGGAATATGGAGGAAATCTAACTAGAAAAGGTCAACTAGTACGCTATGTTAAGAAAAAATAAGAACCAATTGCAACAACAATCAAATAAGATAATGATACTTAGTGATGGAATTATTCATTAAAAATTTAAAAACAGCATCAATTATATTGAGAATTAGAAAAGGAATCCCCACAATTATAAATCAGCAAAAAATATTACAACGTCAAAGCTTAGGTAATAAATTTAATAATAATAAGTAATAAAAAGAAAACTCGTGAGAAAAAAAAGAATAAAATAATGAAACGGATCACATACCCATACATAGAAAATTATGGATTGACATTGCTCGCGATTTTGTTCAACACAGTGGTGGCTGGCGATCAAATGGCTGCCTAGAGAAGGGTGAAGAGGCAAAAGTGACATAAGAAATTGCAAAAACTACCGACCAAGGAAACCAATGTCACATATCACCTTGATAAAAAAAAACGGAATAATAATAACGGATTTGAGTTCTGTTTTTTTTTTTTTTTTTTTTTTTTTTTTGTTAAGTTAGTACATCTGTTGACATTCCCTCTAAATCTTAGCGTCATAGCTTGACATTTGCAAAAGTTACGTAGCCAAGAGTACATCTATCTCTGTGTGTGTTGGCGATTTTTTACAATTTTAGAAATGGATTTGAATTTGCAACAACAAACTTGTATTAAATTTTGCGTAAAAAAAGGAATTAATGATGCACGAACGTTTGGAAATGTTGGAAAAGTGTTTCGGCAACGATTCTCTTAAGAAAACGCTCGTTTACCAGTGACACGGTCGTGAGTCAATTGAAGATTATGAACGCAGTAGCAGGCCATCGACATCGAAAACCGACGAAAACATTGATGAAGTCAAAGAAATGTTTATCAATAACCGCAAATTAACCATCAGAGAGATAGCAGAGGACTTCAATATTGCCTATGGATCCGTTCAAGACATTTTGGTTAATGTTTTGGGTCTTCGACGTGTAGCAGCAAAGTTGGTGCCAAAAGACCTCAATTTCATGCAAAAAAGAGACCGTGTTGACGTTGCAAAAGAGATGATTTATGAAGCTGAATCCGATCCCACATTCATCCAAAAGATCATTACTGGAGAAGAGACGTGGGTTTATAAGTACCACACGCAATCCAGACATCGGGCAAAGTAATGGCGTTCACCAAATGAGCCGAGACCAAAAAAAAACCACCTCGTTTTCAGTCAAAAAAGAAGGTGTAGTGCATCATGAATTTTTTTCAGAAGGCCAGACAGTAAACACAGAGTATTATTTGGGTGTTATGAGACGTTTACGTGAAGCCATCATTATTCGTAATTTTTTGACGAAAAATGCAACAAATACCAATACCATCCAACAGCCACCGAAATCACCTGATTTGGATCCCTGTGACTTCTTTACGTTCAATCGAGTTAATAAACCACTACGGGGAACGCGTTTCAGCAGCCGAGAGGAAGTAATGGAAAAATCTCAGGACGCACTGATGGACATACCGAAAACCGAATATAAAAAATGTTTTGAGGATTGGATCAAGCGCTAGCATAAGTGTGTTGCAGTCGATGGGGCTTAATTTGAAGGGGCCAATAAAGATGTAGATGAATAAACTTGTATTTGTAATTTTCCGAATTTGATGGTGGTATGATAAAAATATCAATATCAAGTCAATGCGACTTTACGGGAAGCAGGTCGACGACGCGATTCAATGACGCTTTGAAACATGTGCAAATCAATTTCATCGATTTGGAAAAAGCATTTGGTAAATTTCCTAAAGATTTTATACTGAAGGCGCTAAGATCTTAATATAGGCCTATATATGAATGGTACACGATATGTATTGTACGAAAGAAAGGCAGTGTTCAAAGTCCGTTGCATTTTATTGCTTTGGAAAATTTATTATTTCAGCCACACATTAATGACTGAAAGAGCTATTATAAGTAACAACGTAAAAGTCTTCAGACAATGGGTAACGAATGAGTTGTATAAGACCGAAATAGTCAGCGGGTACAACAAAACTTGATTTAATAAATTCACTCAAGTCCCCACATAAAGAAACCGATAGTGGAAAAACTTCGCGCTGAGTAAATCAACTGGATCTGCCATGTCCAACAAAGGCTGCTGAAAAGTGAGGTCTAAAAATCAAAAATAAAGTCTCAAGTCAAATGCAAAAACATGAGCAAAACCATGGTCTCACTAATAGGGTTATCCAAAAAAGGGTGGTCTATGGAATAATATCATACTAAGATTCACGAATTCAGTAACAGATACGTGGGAGAAATAACACATGGGCGGAAAGGTCCGTGCCGTTTCTAAGAGAGGGCACCACTTGAATTAAATCCATACCATTCATTTAGTAACCAACCTTCAAAAGATACGTGTATAAATTTGACAGCTGTCGGACGATTAGTTCTCGAGATATAGCATTATGAGTGAATCAACTTTTGTTATTGTGAAAAAAAAAAATGGATTCAAAGCAATTTCGTGTGTTGATTTATCATTGCTTTTTGATGGGAAAAAATGCAGCCGATGCAAAGAAATAGCTTGATAAGTGTTACTCGGACTGTGCACCAGCCGAACGAACCATTCGCAAGTGGATTGAAAAATTTAAAACTATTCATACAAGCACCGAAGATGATGCACGCAGTGGACGTCCAAAAGAGGCTGTTTCAGATCATCAAAAAAGTCCACAAAATGATTACGAATGACCGTAAAGTGAAGTTGATCGAGATAGTTGAGGCTTTGAAGATATTAAAAGAGCGTGTTGGATATATCATACACGAATGTTTGGACATGCGAAAGCTCTGTTCAAAGTGGGTGCCGCGTTTGCTCACAGTCGACCAAAAAGAACAACTTGTTGATGATTCAGAGGAGTGTTTAAAGCTGTTCAACCGCAATAAAGCCGAATTTTTGTGTCGGTATGTGACAATGGATGAAACTTGGCTCCATCACTTCACACCATAGTCAAGTCGGCAGTCAGCTAATTGGTGAGCAGGCGACGAACCTCGTCCAAAACGACCAAAAACTCAACAGTCGGTTATGGCTAGGTTATTGCATCCGTATTTTGGGAAACACATGGAATAATTTTCATCGACTATCTACAAAAGGGCAGACTATCTACAGCGACTATTACATTGCGTTGTTGGAGCGTTTGAAGGACGAAATCGCAGAAAAACGGCTGCATTTGAAGAAAAAGAAAGTGCTGTTTCATCAAGACAATGCACCGTGTCACAAGTTGATGAAAACGATGCCAAAATTGAATGAATTCGGCTACGAATTGCCTCCCCACCTACCGTATTCTCCAGATTTGGCCCCCAGCGACTATTTCCTGTTCGCAGACCTCAAAAGAATGCTCGCCGGAAAGTGATTTAGGCCGAAACAGAGGCCTATTTTGAGGCTAAACCGAAATCGTACCACAAAACTGGTATCGAAAGATTGAAAAATCGTTTGAATCAGTGTATCGCCCTAGAAGGCAACTATATTGATAAATAAAGTTAAATTTTGCAAAAAATTTGTGTTTTACTATAAGACGGTGCGGACTTTTTAGCCCATGTGTTATATAACGTAAGATGTAATTATATTTGTTTCTAAGCTTAATGAAGGAAAAGAAGAGGTTCGAGTTTATTTAGATTTAAAAACCCTAAAGATTATTAACTTCAATTAAACGAAGAGTTAAATAAAATTTATAGCAAAACTAATAATGACGTTAACCCATTCCTGTAAATTTGGAATTGTTCTTACAATAATGAGCAAGAATAAATGAAAAAGCTTAAGTTACTAGCAAAGACAACACAAGTGAGGCAAATTGAAAAAAAAGGAACGTATTAAATTCTCGTCAACAAAATATATACTAGACTTTAATTTGTGTCTTAAAAAGACTTAAAGAACTTTGAATCGTAAGTATCCTTCATCCCCACACCCGTTAAAAGTATTAAATCTAATCCGCTTCCTTGAATGCAGCCAGTTCAACACTTCTATTGTAGATTGTGTGATGTCGGTATGTAAACACTTGAACAGGTTGAATTTTCAATAGAACAATTCTTTGTTCGCACTCGTGTGGAAGCAGGGGTACTCATACTTACATATCTTTACAAATAAAAGTCCGCCAGTCCAGATGGTATCTCTTCCATTGTTCTGAAAAGTATTCTTTCATGGGGATACCACTGCATATGCTTTTTCATAGGTCTTATTGTATGTATCTCCAACTTAAAGTCCGTTGCAGAAACAACCTGCATATTGAAGGTCATGGAAAGCGTCATATCATGGAGTTCCTGTAAATTTGTTGGAAAATATAAAATTGATGTCCCTTGCAATCCATGTGAATCGAGGCCTAGTCTCTTCTTACTTTCTGCATAGAAAAGAATTTTAACATATTTATGCACAAATTATGATCTTCGGAGGTTTGTCATTGAATGCAGAAAGAGCAGTTATTTCACGCGTGTATTTTTCTTTTTTGGTGTTCCAATTATGTTGTACTCAGATATGGTATTTCACGCAACAACGGACAAATTCTAAAATACGCCGAGCAGAAAAGAAGAGATTCCGACGAAACAAGATCTGAAATGGACGAAAGATTTAAAATATAATACAGGGTCCGGCAAAATGATCTTTAATAAAAAGTCATTGTAAATGCTATTTAAATTTTATTTTTATTAACAGAAAATGTACGCTATGCCATTTGTTTTTATTGAGTTTTGAAAATTACAGAGTACAAGTGGCCACCATTTTTTTCAATACGTATTCGAAGCTGATTTTTGAAAGTTTCCATAATTAGAGCAGTAATTTGAGGCGATGTAATTTCTTGGCCTATTGCTGCTTTCAATTCTTCAATGGTTCAAGGATAATGTTGAAAAACCTTCGCTTTTAGGTGAACGCGCAGGCCACCCAACGTCTCCACGAAACGAGATTGTCCTTCTTGCCGTATGAGCCGTATCTCCATTCTGTTGAAACCACACATCCGGATGTTCAAGTTCTCTAAGTTTTGCGTCCAGAAATTTGCGTAGCATGTCGACATATCGATCGGCAGTTTTAGTAACCTTCCTCTTCAAAAAAGTAGGGACCCCAAACGCCTAAAGATCCAACAGCACACCAAACTGTAATAAATGGGCTGTGAAGTGGCCTTTCATGGAGCTGCCGCGGATTATCTATTGCCCAGTAGCGAAAATTCTGTTTGACAGACAGATGAAAATGAGCTTCGTCACTCGTTATTAAAAGAGCATTTTGTGGGATGATTTGAAGAATATCGTTGGAGCATGCTCTGCGATTTTTTTAGTCCCGTTCACTAAGTTTTTGCACGATCATTATTTTGTATGGGTGGAACTTCAGAGCGGCGTGTAAAATTCTTCTCATAGAACGATCTGACAAACGCAAAGCAGAGGCATGTTTAACAGCTGAATGGCTAGGAGATCTTTCAACTGCTTCTCTTACAGCTGCAACAGTTTCAGGTGTCCGAACACTTCTGGGTCTACCAGTTGATTTTCTTTTTAAGGCTGAATCTCAAGCTATAAAATCTGGAACCAACAACATCATTGTTTTGCGATCTGGAACTGGAGCATATCTACCAAACGCGAAGTCGTAATCACAGACTTTTTATAAATGTTTCGATAACGATATACAACATAACTATTATTGCAAAGTTTTAGGGTGAAAAGCCAGGTCCAGGGATAGAGAATATTCACCTAAATCTCATATCCTTCTCGATTTTCTATAACGTAAATATTAAAGCTTTCGTCCACTTAGGTAGCTATAAAATTACTAAATTAACATTCTCATCTTTAAGGTAACCAAAGGTTTATTTTAAGACTATTCTTAGTACCTGTTGCTACTATAAAATTTCCTGAAGCCTGCACACAATGCTTTAGCTTGTGTTCCTATTTGACAATTACTAGTTACTTACGGATTGAGCTAGGGCTCCGACCAAATAATCTCGCATACCGAGTTGGTTGAGGTTCCCTTCTCCTCCTTTCCAGCGTACCTTCCGCGTTGCCAATTTGTTTTTCCAAGGTTTCGAAGCAGATCGAAGCCCAGCATGAATCGTCTCTATTTACAAAAGATTTGGTTAGTGAAAAACTTATCCGTCCTGAAAACAAAGCGAGAAAAATCGAACAGTTGGTTGACAAAAAGTTAATCGTTCAATTAGCATTACAGACTTTTATCTACATCGAACCATTTATGACTGCACAATTACGGGAGTCTTCTTTCATATAAACGATAATAAAATTAAGTTTACGTGGCGAACTTTCACCAAAACAAACATCAAACATATAAGTTTAATAAGCTTTATTGTTTTTAAGTTTGGATATTTATGGCTATCAACATCTAGAGTTTGTCGGTTGGTCGGAATCGTTGGCTTTCATCGCCTATATTCTACTAAAAATAGAAATTTCATCCTTCCAGTATTGCTTCCAAATTCTCAGTATAGCCTTCTAAAGAGTGTTCCAAAATTCACGTAAGATTTGAATTTCGCGCTGTAAAATGACGCCAACGAAAAAAAAAAAAACACCATGACAGCTGAAAGTTCAGTGTTATTAAAAATTGAGCGCTACCTTTACGAACAACGCGCTTTCATTGTTAAGCGAAATTTTAAAAATAATAAAGGTTTGACAGCTACAGTTTGCAATTTACGATTTTTCAAATCAAATTATCGTCAAAATTGTCGAATTTGTGATTCAGAAAATCTACGAGTGATTGTTGAGAAAAAAATGCATTAACAACGTGTCAGTGTTTGGTGCGGATTCTCGGCTGCAGGCATTGTCGTACTATTCTTCTTTGAAAATGTGGCTGATCAGGCTAAAAAAGTTAATGGTGTTCGCTTTCGCGACATGATACTTCAGTTTTTTGTGCCTAAACTACAAGATATGGGTGTTGGCATGTGGTTTCAACAAGATGGTGCCATATGCCACATGGCCCAAGAAACAAAACAAAGAAACCGATCTTTGTATCCTGAGTCGCCTTCAATCCATCTGTGCACATTTGTATCGTTGTAAATGATTCAAAATTACCTGTGTTATAATCTATTTTAAATAGTACGACCAGGTAAGAGCAGTAGATCGTTTCAAGGATGATAAATATAGTCTAATAGAATCCCAGAGCGACCTTTCTGTTTAGATTACAGCAGCAAGGATCACGATGCGACAGCCAGTCCTCTGTTTAGATTCTGTTCATCATGAATTCTTTCCTCTGTCCAAACTTTATAAATGAGATAGTGCACACTCTTTACCAAATCATTTTCTCCAGCTTTAAAAAACTCAGGGGACAGTTCGTCGGAAAAAAGGAAATGCGTGCTTGTAACGACGATGTTCCGTCTATGGAAAAGCTTGTTAGCGTTTAGAAAGACAAAATACGATAGAACTAGGGATATAAAAGCAGGGAATTGTCATATTTATTTCTTCTGTTAGTAAAGGAGGGATGCAGAATCCTTGTAAGAAAAGAGGACAGACTCTACAGAGTCAGCTTTATATATGCTCATTTTCTACCGGATTCCAGAGGATTCTTTAAAATTAAAGTTTTTTAAAATCATACGGAAGCAATCCCGGCAGCAATGTTAAAAGAGGTATTTGAGTGATCAATGCCATAGTTGACATTGCAAGAACTTTTGGCAAACTATTTGCTGCTGTTTATCATTAAGCAAATTAATATTTGCTGATCGATACTAGGTAACCATACAAATTTCTGAAAGTAGATTTTTTTACAGGCTTAAACGTTTTTGTTTAAATAAAGCACAAAGCAATCAATCGTTGCTGGTTTATCTCTATAAACTAATGACTTGACGTAGTCCCACAAAAGAGAATTCAATGGTAATGTTTTCGTTCTTTCGTTGCTAATATGGTCACAAAAATTTTGGAACAAATAATTGCTTATCGTCGCATTGCACCGGTGTCTATTGACAGTAACTTGTATTCCGGTCTCAGTTTGGAAGAAATAGGGAACAATGAAGTCTCCGGCGTTCAATCCACTTCATGCGGTACATTTTACTGGATGCAATAGCTCTTGGCGAAATTTTTGAATATTTTCCTTGCTCTAAATATGGCAATTCTGCTTGTTTCGGTACTCATTTAACTGGGTTGACTTCCAGTTGATTTAGCTCTTGCGATAAGTAGATCTTATAAACTTTGAGACGAATATCCTTACGCAGAATTTTCCAGATAGTGGATGGACAAAAACCAAGTTAATGCCAACCAAGACGAATCGATAAATATGGGTTCTCTTAAACACAAGCTTCTTCCGAACGCACGTGTCCAATAGCGCAATAATTCATTAAATATCACGTTTAGATAGCCGATTCTATCTACTGTAAATTTCACGAAGTGCTCTATAAGTTTCGCGAAGATAGTTCTGATTTTGGAAATAAATTCCAGCGATTTGAAACCGTTGTTATATCATCAATCTTTCCATAATGAGATCGCAAACCATATTGAAAGTATATAAAGCTTGGCAACTAATTTGAAATTGAATGCCTACTGAAAAGTTTGAAACTGCAAAAAACATCTATTACAAGCCACCCGAATAAGGGGCTCTAGCTGAGTGTTTACCAGTAACACTATGGTATGTTATGTCACCAAAAAGATTTCCGAAGCAGCCATAACATAACAACTACTACTACTACTACGACTACAACCCCAGGGTACTGGATACACGAAAAAAAAACATACCTGCAAGATGGCTCTGGACAATGCCTACAAAAAGGAGTACCCATGTCTTGGAAGTGCTATCGTTTCATACCCATACTAAAGATCACATACAAGATCCTTTCCAACGTACTGTGTAATTGATTCAAGCTTTGTTTTTCAACACTAATCGGTAAGCATTTGCGTAGAAGAAAATCAAAAATAGACTAAACCTACAAACTTAGACAAATGTATATTAGATGTACTTAAAGTCGAGATTCATTATTATCGTCTAGAGTTCCCACAAGACAACGGCCGTCTTGAGTTTCCGCGAGGTAATGGCCGAATTATCATCCTCGCCGGGATCTTCAATTTAGTAATTATGTTGCTAATTTATTTTAATTATCCCAATGTATACCCTTGTAAATATTAAAGGCAATATCTTCAACCAATCCATCCAGCTGCTAGAATACTGGAACGATATGACCTGATTATTTCTAAAGTTCCGCTTATAGAGGCTTCTAACGCAATTGAGAAGACGAAACGAATTGGTCTTCAACGAGTGCCAACAAACAAAAGAAGATCGTTCTGAAGCCTAGGATAAAACATCACTATTGACTACCGAAAGTTCGAAGTTGACTTGAGAGTCCGTTTACGAAAATAAAAGGTTAGACCATGCATGTGGTTCTGTTAAGTTAAGTACCACATGAAAGGTCTTGAGGTCCTTAAATCTTTGCAAGCTCTTTCTGAAAACAATTTAAAGTGAAGAATTTCTTGTAAAGTATTATTATTATTTATCCTTTTTGCAAATGAGTGCTTTTAGAGCTCATTAGTCTTCAATCTATGCAAACAAATTGGTGTTTTTAATTTAATATCACAGTCATAATTTTGTTTAATGAAATTTTATTTTCATTTATATTCAGCTGTTTGTTTTAAATCGTTCACTTTCTTCTGCATTCAGACTTCTGCTGATATCCTTATGCTTTGGACTTGCCTCAACTTTAGTAGTCGTTGGATCATACAAAAGGGTTGCTTGCCATTTACAGGATCCTCTCAAAGGAACGGCTTTAGCTTCGTCTCTCCTACTTTATTTCTTTTTTTGTACTCGGTGTAAGTATACATATATGTATGAACATTCATATATGTTTTTGCATTCATTTATTCATATACGCACACATATTCCTTTTAAATTTGTTTTTCTTTTTCAGTGATGGGTCTGCAAAAGATTTTCTCAGCCACAACAAGTGTTGTTGGTCTGTTTATATCTGTGGATTATGGCCTTTGTGATGAGTTCCACTGCCATGGAAATGTTATTTCCTTTCAGGAAAAAATACCCCATTCCGGTTGGCAGGGGCGTGCATTTTGGGCACTTGTCTATACCATGGGGATACTATTGTGGTCGATGCATATTGCACTCTTGGAGGGATGTTTTGTTAACGCTGTAAGTTATGTATGTACAAGTTTGTATTACCATAAGATTGCCTTATTTAATTACAAAACAAACAAAACAAATTCAGTGGCCGAATTAGAAATTTGAGGAACTCAATTCAAAAATCCCATAAATCACGATGATTCAGTTTTTTTTTTTTTTTTTTTTTTTTTTTTTTTTTTTTAATTTTTCTTTATAAAGAACGACTCAGCAACTAAGCAAACAACGTTTCTGAAGACAATATCTAAATTCGTATCCAGTTACGATGACCAAAGAAAACTTAATGATACTACCAACGAGAATCATGCTAAATTCGAAACAAGCACCAAAAATATGCATCCGATGCATGTTGCCATGTGGATACACATTATTGGAACGGTTTTTGCCATTTTTTTCGGCTTAATGGATGTTCTGCCGGTAGCAAATACTGATGTAAATATTCTTATATCTTTTTTCTTATCGAATATCTAAAGGAAATTTTATTGCAGATAAAAACTTTTACTCAACATTGGGCCGAAACTAGGCATACATTTCAATGTCATTTAAATATTTCCAATCATGATAATGTCATTTTAGAAATTAGTTCGAATAACTCAGTTTCAGTGCAAGCGACAATAATTGATTCAATTTCTAGACCACAATACAACAACGGCGATGCTTACGTTCATAAGGATACGAGCATTCATTATTCTAATAGAGTACTAAGATCATCGTCATTTGACGCAAATAAGCATCAGCATAAAATTTCACACTTGGTAAGTATAATACTCAGGGCTTCACCGATATCTTATTTAAAGAGACTTGAAAAATCTGTAATTACTCATATACGCATATTTAACTGGATCAATCTCTCCGATTAATCGTTTAAGTTAAGGTGAAAAATCACCTCAATTTTCTGAGGATCATTTCAGTATAGACATGGGCTTTGACCAGTAGCTTTCTCGATTTATAGCGATCTTGCGATAATTTAGATTTATTGAAGTCCTTTTTCAGTTGAGCTGGCCACTAAGGCGAGTACTTCCTTAGCTTCGTTATTTCTTCGGGTTAGATTCGAAAGCTTTTAGAATTGTTATTATTGATTTATACAACAAATCTCAGGCACATAAGCCTATAACTTCGAAGCCTTTTCATTAGATTAGCGTTGTATCTTTACATTTAAGTTTTATCTATGCTACCAGGATTGAATAATTGAATTGAATAATGAACCAAAGTATTTTCAAACGTTTCTAATAATGTGCTTCACATAGTCCTGGAACCCAAGATGATTTCTTGAAAAAGTTGTCAAGATCAGTGATCAGTGATCTTCATGATTTAGATCTTGGAGGTGGAAACTACCTACTAATTGATGAGTACCAATACAGGGCAACATATATCTACCATATTGTGTGAACACCTGAAACCCTTCGCGAACAACCTGATTGAGCTCTATCAGTGTGGTTTCAGGCCAGAAATGTCCACAATCGAGCAAATTTTCACACTCCGTCAGATCCAGGAGAAAAACTCAATACATCCAAATCGGCACCTACCATCTTTTCATCGATTTTAAGGCTGCATATAACAGCATTTATAGATACAAGCTGTGTACAATATATGGAACCATGTCTAGTTTTGGCATCTCTACCAAACTCGTCCGTCTGTTTAGAATGACGATGGAGAGCACTCGCTGTTTCGTTAAAGTTTGTAACGACTTTATCGGGACATTTGATGTTAAAAATTGTTTTAGCCAAAACGACATGCTGTCATGTGATTTCTTTAACATCATACTAAAAAGAATTGTGCGGAACTCACAGAGGAACACCGGTGGCACAATTTCTCAAAAGTTTGCGACTATCTATGCCGCGCCGATGATATTGATATACTCATAATTGGCGTTCTCTAGAACTGAAACGCTAGCTGCCCAAATGCGTTTAGTAGGAAAAACCAGAGAGAGTAAGAGAATGAAAATGCATGATGAATAGTGATGCATGATGTAGTAGTTTCCTTTTTTTAAACTTAAATTTTTGTGAGACCTGCGCAGTAGGCTGGCCAACTGTTCTGAATAGCACTATACAATTGTTTGCTATCAACAAGAAAATACATACATAATCAACAAATTGGACAAAACGGCACAGTCGGCACCTATAACTTCGAGTTAGTAAGGGACTTTGGCTCTGTTATCAATTCTGTCAACAACTCAGCGGAAATAAAACAAAAAATCGCTCTCGCCAATTGCTGGTTTCTTTGGCCTAAGGATACTAGACCCTGATCATTCCCGTTCTAATTTATGGCATTGAAGTCTGGACTCTATGGAAACCGGGGATTATCTGTATTCCAAGAGAAAATTCTTCGTAAAATATTCGGTCCTGTTTGCGTTGACGGGTTTTAGAGGAGAAGATTAATCGGAGAACTATAGGATCAGAAAACTGCGAATTCGATGGCTATGGAGCTATGGAGCGAATGGACACCAATGCCCCGGCTGGCAGGGCCTGTAGGAATAACGCAACAGAGAAAGACCTCACCTTAGGCGGTGCGTACAAGTAAAAAGAGACCTCAGCCGACTTGGGATGCGCACCTAGAAGCAATTAGCTAAGAAACTTGCTAATTGGAAAGACTTGTTAGTTAAGACCAGGTTCATCCTTAACTGTAGCGCAACCTAAGTAATTCAGGATACTCGCAAAAGAAATGCGTCACATCTCTGTACCTGCTGCATAAATCGTTATGAGTAATACCCAATCCTCGCGCTTGTCTTTCAATGACACAGCGTCCCGTAATTATGATTGTGAGCTTTGGCCTCCCTTGATCTTTACGAATCAAATATTAATCATATTAATCATAGTATAGATGTCTCACAGTTGTCTCGATGATTGCACTTATGAGTCCCTTTGGGAGCGCTTGAAAGTTTGCCATTTGTTTGGCATATGATATTGGTGGCTTGACCTTGTCATGATGTCTATAATTGTCCTTAGAAAACTCAAACTGGTCAATTCATCACCGAAGCAGTTCCCTAGGATGTTCGAATGTTTCAGAACTCAACCCAGTGCGGTATTGTGCTTCTTATGCGGCTTGGAAGAAGGTATAGTGAGTAGACTGAAGGATTGCGTAGATAAAGGTAAGGAGAAGACCACTTAGAGTCATCTGTGAAGATAAAATTTACCTTACTGAGAAAGACTTCGCGCTGTCTCCATTCCTTCATTTCTGGAATAAGTTATTGGAAGGGGACGTTGAAGGCAATTTCAAATAATTGAAGGCCAGTTGATTGAAGAAAGTTGCGATGCAGTGTGCGCACACGGTACTAAGGACAGTCTAAACAAGTCTAAAAGTATCAGCTGAGCCAAAGTTTTTTTTGGAGAGATTAATTTTTCAATGGGTCTTAATATGGAGTTCGGTATAGTCTCAACTGATTTTCCTTTTTGGTCAGAATGCTGAAAATTCTTCAGTCTTTTGTGATTGAGGCTGGACTTGATATGGAAGCTAAGAATTCTACCTAGGATTTTTAGCAGAAAGAATGACAGATCACAGACTGATGGGTTTAAGAAACTACCTTCTAGAGCGTATGTGATGTTTTAGCCATTTGCCTTCAGTCCGAGTATTGTATTGCGAGCTAAACAAGCTGTCAAAATGCATAACAGATTGTCTCTGATATCCTGAAAAGTAGTTGGGCGGGGAAGGTATCCTGGTCCTGATATTTTGTAGGGTTAAAATCACAAATCATATCCGGATTGATGTGTGGAGGAGTTCACTCACTTAGAAACACGCACTTTACCATGTGTTTTCAGTTCTATTCAAAAGTGAAGTCTAAGCTGCTTTTAGTATTTACCTTAATGTTACCTTTTTTTTTAAATATTTTTAATATATCTATGATTGTATATTATTTTCCAATGCTGAAACCCTCAAATAGCGGTGCTTTAATTGATGACATTTTTATTGCTTTATCCTTTTATTTCAGAATGCCTTTCTAAAGTACAAAAACACAACCTCGAATCATTTGCCTTCTAAGTCCGGCAATTTGAATACTGTTGGACAAAAAAACATTAATGTAGACTGTAGCCATAATAGTGGTTTTTATGCTTTGATATTAATCTGTACCTATGTGGGATTTGTAGTGTGCCTGTTCAATGTTTTAAGTATCTCACAGTCGGCAGTATTTACTGTGGCAATAGCAACAGGGACTCTTCCGTTTATTGGACTCTTTTGGTCCTTTTACAAATTACATTTACAAAACGGCCTTAGTAAGTATCTTTTATACAAATATACCATATGTAGAAATATAATTTTTCTCAAATTTAAAATTTACAGATTCAATAATTATTTGGTCACCATCCGTGTCAGGTGAGCTGATTTGCTCGCTCCTTGGAACTCCGATAGTTTTTTTGGGGATCGTCTTTTTATTCAAAGCACACTACGGTGACATGTTAAAGAACGAGCACTGGACTATGCACCAGATGATGGTCACGTAAGACTCAACAAAATACAGGAAATAGGGTTGTTGTATACACAGTCGTGCACCTCTCTCCCGCATGGAACTGTGAATCAGATTTTTTAAATATTCCCCCCTTGCTATGTGCAACAATAAATTTAATTACCAAACTAAAAATAAATAAATAAAAAAATAGAAAATGTAAATTAAAAATAAATAGAAATTAACTTTGTGAATGTTTTGTATTGTACGCTATTTAAAAAAAAAAATAAAATTTTATACATGAGGAGTCCTGTTGCATCTCATATATTTACTGATACTGATATAAGAAGTCCAAATACATAAATGTATATTTAAAAAGTTATAAATGTTAAATGGTCATTGTTATTAAAAAAAAAGAATACTTTGTAAACATATATATATATATATATATGCATGGGAATAAAGTTTGTGTTATACATGCAGTTGTATTTATCTATCTGATAATTTACCTACTAACACTCCTTCTTCTACCCTCTACACCTTCTTCTACCATATTTCCACTCATAGGCCTGAAGTCCAGGTTTACTCTGTAGCCCAACTCGCACGTAATTGTTGTAAGCAGAAGACTAAGCAAAAAATCTTGAACATTCGCTACGTGAACAAACTAATTGTAATAAACTATGCCAACACTAAATTCTCCAACATCAGCTTGATATGTGCCCGCACACCTACAGAATAAATAGACGATGCTTTCAAAAAATATTGCTATAAGCTCCCTGATAAAACGTTCAATGCCATAAATAGTCTGTGGGGCACTCTACCAATTAAGCTGAGAAGAATTAAAAGCACAGTGCGTTTCAAAATTTTACTACTTGAATATTTACCCAGAGACTAAAACTTTCTTTTTTTTTCTCATTTTTGAAATCACATGTATGTCATTTCCAAACTTATTGAGTTTACTTTTTTTTTGTCTATTTCTATGAAAATATAATTTTTCTCAAATTTAAAATTTACAGATTCAATTTTAAGTCTTCTCCTAACTAGAAGACTTTAATCTTCTGGGAATATTTTATATAAATAAATAAACAAATATAGGCTGATTGAAAGTGTTGCTTGGCGAAATATCACTATAAATATCATACACAAGAAATTACAACTACTGTCACCCTTATAAAATTTCAACAAAACTGGTTTGATGAAGTGTTGAAAAAAAAAAAAAACTTACCTACATAGCGTCACTGCATAAAAGTTCAAGAAGCACGAGCTCGAGATAAATGCTATTCCACCAACAACGGACGGAAGTTTTAACAAAGGGGAAGCCAAGTCTTCTTAATATCAGTCCGGCTTTAGGTCTGTTCCAAATATCCATATTACGATAGAATCTAGAGAAAACCCAAAAAGTAGAGATCAGGCGAAACATTTTTATCGACTTTAAAGCCGCAAATGATAGCTCTCAGATGACATGATATGTAGATGGCATGATATGCAGAGTCAGTTTTAGTATCTCTGCCAGATTGTGCAGAATGACAACGGAAAACACTTACTGCTCTGTATGGTTCCAGAGCAATTTCACCGATACCTTTCATGTAAAAAAGGTGATGCGCTGTCATATGACTTTTTAACTTCATATTTGCCAAAATTTCGCGAAACTATCATAGATAGCTAACACCAGAGCCATTATCTTGCAAAAGGCAAAGATGAAGTTTACATCATTGGCGGAACGTAAACAGCTATCCCTGGTGCATTTGCAACAAAAATGGTTTTAACTGAAAACGAGGGCAAAACGGAGCAACATAACTATATGGAACTTAAAGGAAGAGAAGCATTGGCAAATTCTGCAAAACGTCGGATCAAACAGCTATAATTTTGGGTTTACATTGACTTCGCTATTCACGACATAACACAACGTAATTAATGAAACGAAAGATTACGTTCACCAATCTCTGTTTTCTTGGTCTAAGACGGTGATTGAAAAGCAAGGAATTGTCAAAGACCCAGATTTGCTCTTTAGCACAGAAGCATGAATGTAACAAAGGCGGATGAATATATCCATGCGCTTCAAACGATTTTTTGACTGATTATTTGTCTCGCTTAAACTGACGGCATTAGGCGAAAAGATATAAAATCAAATTCTACAAGCCGGCAAAAAATATCCACATAAATCTCCTGATGGCTAGGATATGTATATATATATTCTAGGTCCTTAGAATCTTTAGAATCTATGGAACCCTTACAGATTGACTAAAAATGTCAATCTCTAAGGAGATATGGACACATATAGCTATAGATATATAGAGAAGTACATACAAAATCTTAATGAAAAAACTGAAAAGCAGCATAAGCATGCCCATACATGATGCACACAATAGGTCTGCACACATAAGGTCTGTTCCCGCGAGATTTTTGTTACAATTTGTGAAAGAGAATTTTTTGCTTATGTTTGAGGAGTTGAATTAAATTCTCTCTTAAACCCAAAATCTCATGGGAACAGGTTTTTGTAAAATGTGCTTCAAATCTAATAATTTTAGCAAGAACAGAATTTATAGCAGTGAGATAAAGAAGAACCTCGATACATGATAGGTGGAAAACTCTTACAAAAACGCAAAGAACAGAGGTTTGTACCCATCTCAAAAGGTGATAAACACCATAAAGGGTAACCATAGTCGTAAAGACCTCTATGCGTGTTGAGCACTGTAAGGAAAGTTCTGGAATATGACGATGATATTTCAACTAGACAACAAAAGATGCGGCCGTACAAGTAGTTGCAACAAAGTTGAGCGCCTGACCATAAAGGTTTTTAGAAACAACATTGACTCAAAGCATCACATAAGGTACATATTCCCATACTACTGACTGGCGTAGAAATGGATTAGACCTTTACTTGCTTACCTTTTAGTAACTGGTTGTGTAAACTTTGAAAATTAATTAAATTAATTAAAATTTGCATGGAGAAAAATTAATCGAGAGCGAGGATTTAACGTTCACTAAAGAGAAAAGCTATAAATGGAAGAAACCTACGGTATTTCTCGCATTAATGCTCTTAACTTAGTAATAGACTTTTATATTATATTTATATTTAAATCCTACATTTGAAAGGAGCTTTAGAACCAGCTTATTAAGGCGGAGGTGGTGTCAAAAGAACTTAAATTGGATCATTACCTTATGAGGGACTACTTACAGCGGTATATCCGGCCACTTATATCCAAAGGTATAAGATTAAAGGTTGCTCCTTAGGTCACCTCCCCATCAGTAGGAAAAATTATATGTGGTTTCAAAACCACCAAAAGCCTTAAATACGAATGATACTCCTCTTGACGAACAATGCTAGTCGAAAAAAGCGCGCGATTTTTGGTACTGCACCTTGAATGTTAGCTCCTTTAACTGATAACGTTCAGCCAAACAGCTCGTGGAGAGCGTAGACTGCTAAATCGACCAAATTGCGATTGATATAATTCGCGTCTCCATTATTCTGTGTGTCCGAAAGTGAAACCAACATTTATCCGGACAACCATCTTGTTATAACCAATGTACGAATGCAGATACTTATAACGACAGTAAGAAGAGAAGATATTGTAAGCAAGTTTCCTTTATCCTCGCTCGACATCCTGCACCGCTATCAACTGAACCGAAACTCAATGACAGAGGTACTAACAATATACCGCTATTATGTGTTTGGTTTTTGCTGGATCATGATTATGAAACCCGTGTTGCCGGCTGACCCATGCAGAGAAACAGAAAATATTTTTAGAGGAATTGCATTGAATGACTTCAGAGCTCTACGAGAAAATAGGAAAGCTCCTTCTCCGAAGGAAGAAAACAGAGTGCTACAAACGCGGGAACGAGGTAATTGAGAAATGTCAGAGCAAGAAAGTGGTTCGAAAATTGAACACGAAGAAAAGAACTTAGTGTCAGACTCGCTGTCAATGCTGAAAATTTGGAAAACCATATCTACAGACTGTTAAACAAAGATGACGTTCAACATTTTACTTGAAGGAGAATGATGGAAACAATTCTGTTCACCCGAACGCCGCGAAAAGAAGATAACCATATATTAACTTAAATCCAAGTACACTACCAATACTGACAGCCTAGCAAGCGAATTGTTAAAGATGGGAGGCATGCATATATGCCCGATCGCCTATAAGACTTTTTCTGTCGTGCTATGTAATCGCCTCAAACCTTTTGTCAACCAACTGATTGATCCTTAACTGTTTCGACCAGATTCGTAAATAATTTCGATTTTCGAAAAAATAACTTCGAATTCCAAATCGATACTTACTACCGAAAATAATTATACGAAACCAAGTCCGATTTTAGCATCCCTGTTAAACTTGTCCGGCTCTGAACAATGACCACTGAGAAAGCTCGCTGCCCCGTCAGGCGATCTATAGTCATCTTATTTCTTCAACATTGTACTTAATGACATAGACATCATCGGCAGAACACAAAGAGCTGGTTGTGAGACATTGGCAAGTATTGAAGCAGAAGTGACGAAAGAAAGATAAGGTTCGAAGTAGTCAGGATATTTGTCTAGCTATCCTCTCTAGTTAATATAAAGAGCCAGACCGCATTGGAGATCGTTCCAAGACTTACTCCTGCCGGTCGCTGTTTTGGTGAGTTCAGAAGACAATTGGGTAGCACAGCCCTTTCTCGGACAACCAAAATAGCGACGTGTTCAACAATGACTGTCCTAGTTCTTTTGTATGCTGCGCAAAGGCATTGATTTTATAAAAAAGAATGACGAGGCTCTTGTTCGATTAGAGGAAGCGTTTCAAGCGACCTACCATACACCCATTTCTTCATAGACAAAGGATTAAACCAAGAACTTTACGGCGACATGAACTTAGTCAAAAGAGTCAAAATTCATTGAAATATGTGCTATATGAATGGGAAAATATTCGAATTGATCACTGCAAGGGAATACACGAGTTCAGGTAGCGCTCGCAATTGTTGAGAGCCATCAATCAGCTTGGCATGCGAAACTTGGATTAGCTAGTCAAGAATAGGGCTGGCTAAAGAGCCAAGTTAGTTGCGGCCAAGCTCAACCTCGGAAAGTATAGCCACCTAAGCAAGTAACCCATACCATTTTGCGGTATGCCCTTAATCTCCATAAAATGCGGCATCAATAACTTGCTGAAAGGTATCGTTCTTCATAACTAAATCGAAACTATAGGCAACAAGCAGACCAACAACTTCCTACCAACTCTGTCCCTCAAAAAAAAAAAAAAAAAAAAAACATCAGTACTATTAAATTATTGGAAATAAGAACTACAAACAAATCCTTAAAATGATATATGCACGCGAATAATTTTGCCAATGGCTTAAAACACTGACTTACCGACAATACAAATGATACACTTCCATAACTCCATTCCACCTAAACAACAGCCATCCCTGCTGCTAGTTCACAATTAATTCGCTCACTCCTAAAAAACACAACTCAACTCAGATCCAATTCGATAACCGAAATCGACCACCGTGAATGCGCACTCTCATCGTCGGTGGTACTAAAAAAATTGGTACCGACATTTTGGTAAACTCGGAAAAAAAATTTCTCACCAGCGAGCAAACAATAATTTTCTACTAAATATTCTAATTGAAAATTAGTGAAATTTAGCAGAAAACAAAACAATAATGCATCAATAAACGATTAAGTGTGTTTTCATGTTGGCAATTTACCCCGCAAGGGAGAAACTCCATCGGATCCTCATCATGGATACCTAGTTGATGTTTTAGGGTGGATATCGAAATGAAATAGTGAAAACGTTGCTATCGTTCTTTGTGTGTTATTATTACACATTTTAACAATATTCTTATAAGATGTCCTTTTCTTCAATATCCTTAAGTGGTCTGCTGTGCAAAAGTCCAACAACTTTTCCGAAAACGATGTGAAATGTGATTTTTTTGTTTCCTTGAAATTTTCTTCTCCAAAAAGAACGAAAAGAAAAAACGCGTACAATTTTTTTTTTCTATTTTTTTTTTTTCTTTTTTGTATGGGAGATTTTCACGTTCCTTGATTGGAGAAAGACGGTTAAAGAGCGACAAAAAAAAGTTAAATAAAGCAACGGTAAAAAAAATTAAAGAAGAGCAGAACCCTGCAAGGAAACCATTTGAGTTACACTTAGGGGGAGGCTTTCAGACTGTTCACCTGTAATCTTTAAATGGGCAGGTATGATACGATACACGATTTTTTGGTTTTTGTTATCTGTTTTTCTATTATTTTTTTTGTTTTTTTCTTTCATCTGTATCATTTTGTTAGTTTGGCTTTGTGTGTATGTGAAAAATGTGCGAATTTTGTTTACATCCCTAAAAGCAATTAACAAATAATAATAATAAATAATAGCCATAAATCAGTCAGAAAGATGTGAAAAAGGGGTGCATCTAGACATTGAGGTCTTAATTATTTGTTCGGTGTACTCGTGATTAGGAAAATTTTTGTATACACTTCCCGCATGCTCCTGCTTCGCAGGGGTCCAATTCGTCTTTTAAAAGTTTTTTTCTATTTGTCGGTGGAAAAGTGAGCATGAGTTCGTATTATTCTATTTAGTTTTGCTTATAACTATTTGAATAATGGCGGCAATGGTCGATTGGGCACTGTGCAATCACTTTGGTTCTTGGTTTAGAACAAGGACAACATTTTTAACGATATAGTTCCTGACTCAAAATAGAATTTTTGCACTGCAATTAGGTTAAACTCACCGTTCAATATACCAATTGATGAACCTTGTGGTCCCAAACACCAGCTAAGGAAGGAATTTACTCAATTAGACTATCATTGTTCCGCTCATAAACTTTTGAAGCCTAGATCGAGACTGGGATTTATTTTTTCTAAAATCACTAATTGTATCGACTCATTCGAGATTTCTTAAGTCAACTTTTGAACTACCGGCGAGTTGCTTCAAAGAATTACCTTTGTTTTGCCAGCTTTTGTGGATGCTTATCCAATATATGTGCAGCAGCCTCCTCTTCCAACACCCTGAGTTGCGTATTTTTTTCAGAACATTTTTATGGGTAAAGCTATTTATAGTCTTCATTGTCACTTTAACTTGTCTATGACCGCCCACGTCTGATTCTTCCGATTCTCAATTTCATTAACTTCTATGAGTTTTTGACAAGCATCCAGATGGTAGGTTGCTCCTCTTCAACAACTTGAGGATCATCCCATTTAACGCTAACTTTCCTATACGCTTGCTTTATAAGTCTTACGGTGTACCTAAATCTGAAACTTCGATGCTAATTGGATGACTGTCGTTTCTAACAAACTTAAGTCTAAACGTACGTATGCATTCTCGACGCGATTACATTTTGCTCCGATGATTCTTTCTATATAGATAACAGGAGTTGCGCCTGCTGGTTCAGAAAGATTGCAATACAGATATTCGATCTTTGTACAACTGATTTGTTAACTGTTATTTTCTAAGGCCTTTATTCAGTTATAAAGAATTGCGATAGCAATATCATCGAAAAGACAGAAATCGTACCGCATTTGTTCATGTGCTGCTTCAGTAGAAAATCATACTCAACATTAAAAATCAGCAGAATTTGTACTCCAGATTTAACTTCGATTCCTCCGGTTATTCCCGTTGTGCACTACTTCCTTTCTTTTCAAAGAGTAATAGGGTAGAACTTCAGGTCAGGTTCAGGTCTTCTTCTTCTGCAGCACGTTGGAATGAGCTACACCCGCCGATCGGCATGACCTGTGGTTTTTCTATCTCTCACCAACATACCTCAAATATGAAATAGGTTCCTGAATTTTTCTGCCGCATTCTTGATATTTTTAAATTTAATTGACTTGCTACTTAAAGGTCTTTAATAAAAGAGGCACTACACCTGCTTCGAGAATTGCGAGAAAACTTCGATGACTTTTATTGAAAAGAACACCTTAAAATCTTCCCCATAGCGCTAAATTATATAGCTTAGCACATGTGCGGTTTATAAAGCAAAACTCATTCCAAAACTGCTTCAAAAATTACGCATTTACTGCATATGCGTTCATTTAAAGAAAATTTTCTAACGTGCAAATAAAGACATTCCAGCTGTCAGCTGGTCAAGTCAAGTCCTGATGATTTCACCGTGATCGAGCACAAGCACTTGTAATTTAATTTTCTACCTGGATGCTACTTGTTCAGTGGAGTGAAGTACAGTTACTTGGTTGTCTCTTCGTAACAAAGGTTTGTTGGGGGGCAACACTGCCAATGGCAACATCAGACAATAGTATGAAACTGCAAAGCTGGCTAAATCTGACACTACGCGTGCTATTACAAGAGAAATTATATTGAGCAATAGCATTCCATTCTAAGAATCAAAAAAGTTAATGAATTCGGATGAATCATGCGTTTCGACTGGAATCAAGCTTCGACTTCTTTAAAAATATATTAGCATCTGAAAAGTAGTTCTAGTAGAAGCATAATAAGAGCGCTTTATAACTGCCTGTCATCACCATACTCTCATTCAAGCCATACTTTTCAGAAACTCTGAGAAGCTAATTCCAACAATATCGTTTTAGGGGAAAAGCAAAATCTTTCTGTGACCATACACAGATGAAAATGGATCTAAAAAAGAAACTTTTTCAATTTCCCTTTTGTTTACAAATATCCTTTCCTATAGGAACATTTGTATCCTCACGCATGTTAATGAAAACAATGCATGTCAAATTCTTCCGCTAAACCATTACGACTTATGAGCGGTCTAACAATCTTTATTCTTTATTTAAGCTACATCATCGTAGCACCCTATTACCATCCTGCATGAAGTATCGCCGCAAATTTTGTAAATACTTCTTCACCCCTCGAGAGGTAACTCGAACTGAAGCAAGTTCATTATTCTCGCTTCCGGGATCTTCCTATGCGCCATTTTTCCACGCAATTTCATAACTTCATATTCGCAATAGTATTGCAGGTCACTATCAATGGACAAAAAGTCTTCATGGTTTGTAACGCGCTTCAGTGGAGAGATGCTCTTATAATTATTTGGACCTGGTATAATTTCTTGATTTAAAACTTTGAAACGGCAGTGGAAAAAAAAGTGAATTGTTGAGCAGGTTAATTTTGTACATGTTGTCAAGAAATTTTCTTCAATTGCTTCAAGGATGAACTGAACTGAACCTGAGAGTTCAGTAAGAGTTCGCCACTGATCTGAGCTCTAAAAATCTGTGCTAGCTTTCTCACCATATGCTTTCTTAAATTTGATCTCGTTTATGGTTTTCCATTGCGATAACCAACCGTCTGTAGCATTGAAATTGTCATGACCCAACTTTGACCACAAACACGAACACATCTTCTAGTTATAACAGAAAACCAGTAGTTCAGTGCCTAATCAACACCTGGGTCTTTTCCTCCTCGTTTCCGTTTTATTTATTTTCTTTGCCCATTTTCACATTCTTCTTGCAGCTATTATAAACTTAAGAAGTTCAGTAAGCCTTTCCACACAACGAAATGAAGTGTTCGGAGCTTGGCTTTTTAATTGATCAAGTAAAGCAATTTTATCAGCTAATGCCAGATATTTCCTTGATATTTTAATAAACTGCAACAAAATCTGGTCAGTTAGTACGCACGATACGCGTCTGCACATCTAATTCAATTTTATTTCGCCATCTCGAAACGTAACAAAACTAGAAACACCGAAATTTATAGCAAATTGACTAAACAACAACAAACCGTTTTGCACACACTTTTGATACTAAAATTGGCTCAATTTGCATTCTCGTCTTCATGGTCATCATTATTGCCAATGATTTTGTTGCTTTTGCTGTTGTCAAGTTTTCGAAATATAGCTCATAAGCAATGTGGCGTTATTTTCTTTGTTAAAATGTGTGTTAGGTGTATGATGAATATGTCCCGAATAAACGGCTGCTGTTCACAATAAGCGAACTAACTCATTTCTTTCCGATAAAACGATGTCCCCATAAAGTGGAATTCACTGTATCTAGGAAATCCATGCAATAAACAAGTTCTTTCAAATGATTTTTTTGAGCTCATTAATTCCAATCATATCCAAACATTATTAAATGGAAAATTTAAATCAAAGTAGAGTTGAATAAATTGAGAATGTCTGGTGTCACAAAAACAGCATTTAAACCTCAAGCCATTTTTGGTGGATGTCTCTTTCATTGTTAAAAACGAAGATTTAGTATTTGTTGAACACACTACATGCATTTGACGTTACCAAGAATTCAGTAACAAGGCTCACAAGTCATGAAAGCTTAAATCGCGAATTTTCCTACCTCGTGGTTATATGATTCTCTCAATTCACCCACCCCGCAGTAGAATCGAATGTCGATATAAAATATTTCTATCGATTGAAAACAAAACATCCTCGGGAATCTTATACTCATTTTTCAGCATTCGCGCTCCATAAAGAACGGGTGATGGGATCAGTATTTGATTATATTGTATTCTTTAGTATTATTTGACTTTTGCTGTTTACGTACGAGTATATCATAAAAAAGTAACGTTTGTTTAGAGCTATTGTCCTTGGAATATGTCGTTTGAACAGTTTCCATTATCATCGAGATAGATAAACTTTGTTTATACGTTTAATGTATAACTTTGTCATTAGTTAAAATGTATGCAGCCTGTCCTTAAGTGGCCATAGGCCACTTTTGGACCAGGCAACCACAATCTGTTCTGTGTCTGCTTTTAAAAATACAAATTGCAGACGATTTAATTTATCCGACAGAAAGCTCTATGAACTTTTGATCTTGCTGCTGTACAACTTTGAACTTAATAACAAATTTGCTTCTATGATGGAATATGGATTTTAGAAATATCCTTAAAACTACTGCTTTATAAAATCTTTTTCCAATGTAATTTTTTTATTTTCACTTATCTTTACACCATGGGTTTTATTATCTTAGTTGTTGGTAACTTCATAGTTAGATCAATTAGAGTCCATAGAAGGCAATTTTTAGAAAAAAAAAAAACATTTCGCTCCACAGGTAAAACTATTTTTAATGACAATGCTTCAACAAAGCAACAGCGGGATAAGCTGTGACCAATCCACTGCCGTTTTCTCCTCTGTATTTCGAAGTCTTTTGGTTCTTGTTGTTTGACATACGGCTTAGCCAAATATCCTTAAGATTTTACGAAGACATATACAATATTTTGTAGGTTTGCAGCTTCCTTGTGACAGTATAATATGCTTATATAGTACAATAGTACTATTTACAAGTTTGATCGAAAAAATTTCAGCTTTGTTTTTGTGGTGAAAACATTGTTTTTTCTGGGACCATACGATACCATATAGAAAGCTGCTTACTGCTTACATTTGATACCCAATAATGTTGAGTTGAACGGTGCTATCCTGAGAAATTAAAATGCTTAGTGCCTTTGTTTTAGCCGTATTAATTTTGAGTTCTACTTTGTCCTTCTCTGACTCCGATGGTCATCTAATTTAAACCTATTTTAGAACAATATGATGTTATAATCCAACTTTGTCCTATTACTACAATATTGGAATAGAAAAAATATTCAACCCTCTCTTACTCCATTGCGAACTTTAAATTGCTTTGACACTTTACCGTTGTGTAAGACATGACATTTGCCGCCATCTTAAGTAGTCTTTTTAATATCAAATATAGTTGCCATATAGCATACGGATTTAATCTGTCGAATGACACCATTGACGCATCGTTCAGTGATAATTCACAACGTGTTAATGTGGTCATTGCAAAATAATGCTTCTCAAAAGCCTACAAATTCACTGTTCACTGTTGACCGCAGAATTATTCCATCCATAAGTATAGGCACACCCTGGAAAACGCATATATCTCCTAAGTTGCCATATTTTTTCTTTTGCAACTTAGCAATAATTCCATTTTGCCAATCTTCGGGAAAGTGGCTGTATAATTTCCGTTTAAGTACTGTACCATATGTCGCTTATAAGAATACCGTCAGTATGCCTTGTTTTTCTTCAGGGTTTTTAATGCGGACGATATTTCAACGTTACTGGAGGGAAGATTGCGAATACAGGTATGTGTCTTGCGGGAGTCTCATCTGAACTTCGAAAATTCGTGTTGCCTAAGTGCTAAGTGATACCGTCCAAAAAGTAAAAAACTGTGCTTGCTCAAAATACAAGCCTGGTAAAACATTTTAACAATTTCAGGCGATCACAACATCGTACATCAGTGGTTATTTCTGAATTTTGAAGGATTTTTCTCCAGCAAAGTTATTAAAAATTAAACAAGGGGCAACGTAGCGTTTCCCGTTTTTGCCGATAAACAATTTATTTTGAGCGAACTGATTAAAACAACTGCCAAAGAATTTTAGAAATCATAATGACTTCTTCTGAAAAAAAAAAATAAATAAATAAATAAATCGGTGTACGTGCCAATTAGAATGTAATGCTCTTAATAATAATAATAATAGCGCTCAGATTTCTCGAAAGTCAATTCAAATATATTTATAAATATAAATCGTATACATTTAGGGAGTTAATGCTCATACACTTTCGTACCATTTGCAGATTTTATAGACGTCTTTTATTTTCCTTATTCAAGTCGGCTATTCGTATTCATACTTTTTATTTTAAATAAATTTTTACTTTTTGAACAGCAATACTTAAAGCTATACAAAAAATGCTTAAAAATTTAGCTTAACTAACTACATTAATCTTATTACAATTTACTGGTTCTTCGTAGAAATATATTAAGTCAGGTCCTGATTGCCATTCTTCCTACAGAAATTGTTTGCTTTTTCTTTTTATTTGTATTTTGTCAAGTTGCACAGCCCCAGGCGAATTATATCAGCTGTATAATTATCTGAAAGATAAGAGCAGGTTATTTTTAATCAACCAAAATGGAATATATAGTATTTAAACAGAAATTAACAAAACTAATAAAGATCGATGAGATTAGGATTTGCTGGTACTAAACATCTTTGACTATGTGCTAATCGATTTCAATTGCTATTGTTCTTCAATATAAATATGTGTATTTACTGCTCTAATATTCGATGATTTAGATGGAAATCGACACATGATTTAGCACGGGAGTTTGTTTTGAATTTAAAGTCATCCTGTGTTGTCATCTACTCACCTATTGTATTACACCATTAAACAAATTTAACATAAAATTTAATTTGATTTATTATTAAAAACAGTCCGATAAGCTTTCGTTTAAATTTGCTATATATGATATATCATATATATGTTAATTACTAAAAAGGGGAATTCACTTATCTCGTTCTATATCAGTCTATTGTGGTTTTAATCAATGACTCGAAAAGTCTTGAATTGGCTATGATAAGTACAACAATTTTCATGTGAAAACTTAATCAAACACAGATGCCTGTTGCTTCTTCGTTACATTTATTAACCAGCGAGTGAAAATGATCTTCAGTCGTACTGTACTAATTACATATTGTTAAGAACTAATGTAAATCTGATCGCTTTTCTTTTTGATCTTACCTAGAAATATGCCATGAGCTATTTAGCGATGCAGTTTTGGTTATGGGCTAAATCTCTTTTTTTTTTCTATTATGTTAAGAGCATTTAAAATTATTAATATAAAAGATTACTCAAAAGTTATTCACTGTTTCTTCTGATGATGACTGTGGCCACATGTATATTTCTCCCACGTATATGCATTTATACTCGTAATGCGGCGCTTGTGGGTTTGGCTAAATTTGCGGACCTAACAATCATTCTTAAGGCCGCTCTTTTTTAGATCAGCTCGTTACTAAGACCAAGAGTTTGGTAATGTATTTGCATTTGAGTGACCCAGTTTTTCGAATCTTAGCTGGCAATTGATTTTTTATTGCTTTTCGTACTGGATTTTTTTTTCATCGACCCTCGCTGAACATGGCAAAACCAGCTAATTTGCTCATCCTGAAGTTTGTCCACTATCAGTTTCTTAATGTAGAAAATTCCACGAATACGCGTACCTCTCATTAGATCACGTTTTGTTATACGTTCTGACATTCGTAACATTTTCATTATCGTCAGTTTCATTTTGCCTTTATATTTCTCGTATTCGTCATTGCGATGCTTATGACTTATGACTTCAAAATTATGCAACATTTTTCTGTCACAAAATATTATAGAGTTTTAGTTATAATTTTAAATTTTAACATCATAACATTACTTTAGTGAAAGGGCCACAAATTTGCAGTAAGTTTTGTTTTAACAATAAATTAGAAAGATTAGAAATGTTGAATAATTGTTTTTGACAATGATACTACAGTGGTTTACGATTGGTATACATACTTAACAAGTGGTCATGAAGTCGTTAATGGTGACAACCGTCCTGGCAGATGATCGACTAAAAATTGAAGAACACGTTCAAGAAATCAAAGGCTTACTGGTCGTAAACGGCAAAGCGACCGCCAGAGAGATTAAGAAACATTTCGTTTGCATACGTTTACGGCATTATAAAAAATCATTTGAACTTGTGGACATTCCAAAAGATATGCTTTCCGATGTTGATTCCGATCAAACTATTCATTAAACGTATCATTGCTGATGACGAGACGTGGGCTTACGACACGCAAACCAGACATCAATTGAACAAGTGGCTTGCTCCAAATGAGCCAAGTACTGAGAAACCACGTTGTTTTCAGTCAAAAAAGAAAGCGATGCTCACTATTTTCATGGATTGGTGTTATGCATATTAATAATCAATAAGGAACATTATTTAGGCATTATGGGTCGTTTGCATGAGCTTATAGGCAAAAAAGACCTCAATTTTGGAAATACAGTTCGTAGAATTTGCGTCACAATAACGCCTCATCTATAAAGCTACATTTCTTGCCAAAAACAACAAAACTACCTTTAAACAGCCACCAAATCCACTTGGTCTGTCACCGCGTGACTTTTTTCTGTTCGACTCAAAACACCGCTTCGGGGAACGTATTTTATCAACCGAGAAGGATAATGGAAAAATCGCTTAGCGCATTGAAGATGTTGAAGATCAAACGCTGAAAGAAGTGCGTAGCAGTCTGTGGGATTACTTTGAAGGCGACAATATCGATTTAAATGAATAAACTAAATTCCGGTACAACGAGGTGTTATGCGACATCGTTATCACAATTTGGTTGTTTATGAAAGTGCCTGTGTACGACTGTTTCATAACTCCTTATCATCCAGCACTTTAACCAATTCTGAAGAGTTACCTTAAGATCAGTCACGTCGCTGTTAGCGAAAAGGAGAAGAAAAGACGTTTTGGACACGTTTCATCTAGCACGGCGTTAAAAAATCAATGGACTTCATACACTAGCTTGGTGTATTCCAACTTAAACTTTTTTTTTTTTGAATTTATCGGTTATCCTCGTCGTCCTTAACTTTGTTTTACAGCGTCCTAAATATCAGATAATATTCTATAAATGTACGTACACATGTACGTCTCGGGAGTCATATGTCAACCGGGCTCTCACAAAGCCATGGGCTCTAAAAAAAATTGCATTGTCGACTGTCTAAAACTCTATTCTATATTTTTATATTTTATAGTATTCAACGATCGGTAGTTGGTTCCGTTTCTTGTGTCGCCCTTACCTCTATACAGTGAAATAGGATGGCTCAAATTCCGCTGATTAGACATTCGATCGCGTTTCATCAGATAAACAAAATCCTGAGTCGTTACACCCAAACATATATAAATTGGACTACAGTACATTATTTTTTTCTGAAATAAAATGTTAGGTTTGCGGGTAGTTAAGTCAGAGAGACTTACACATATCCCACTTAGGTCTTATTGGACCCAATATGTTATTCATTTATATGCTTCTTGGAGTCAAAACACCTTTTTGTACTCATTTGTTTAAATTTATGTTTTACACCAAGATGCAGAAAATGGGATTAACTTCTGCCACTTCATGAAACTGTTGGTTGTCACTTTGTTATAATTTTGTATAATTATTGGATAAGGATATCCCATTACCATAAGAATTCTTACCCCATATCTTTTTTTTTTTTTTTAATTTTTGCGACTAAAGCATTCACTCACTGTCTGTCGTAGACAGTTCTCTTTTGTTGTCCCCATCTGACTAAGGAAACAGAGAAATTCGTTTTGTGTTTTGTTCCAAGAACCTTAAACTCTTTAAGATTAGATACGGCCCAGATATTATTTCAAAAGAAAGAACTGCTGACCTTGTAAACAAATATTCTAATAAATATCATTGAGTTATATTGTCAGTTATTCTGTCACGGCCAGAATTGAGCTTTAAAAATACTGCTGTAATCGTAGTATGTGAATGTACATAGACCATACTATAGCTCCGTGAATTCACCGACTTATTTTAGGTTTCCACCCCTTTAAATCCATTCTCTGTCTTTTTTATTATTATAATTTATTAGCATATAAAAACACATAATACTTAAAAGCTCGTAAGGTGATTGTTGCTTTGTTGGTAGGCAGTTACGATATTCACCTATTCCCAGGATGTGACTGATGTTGATTTGGGAGTGACAGGATTGACAAGATGGCGGAGATTCACTTTTGAGGAGATGTTGGTGGGTGAAGGCTGTGTGTCCTAAACGCATACTCACGAAGGTAGTGATCATGCCTTTTTGAAGTTGTGGTAGGGAAGGTTTGCTGCGATCTATTTGTATTGATGTTCGAATAATGATGATGGTAGTTATGCCAAGCCAAGTGTTGTCTAGATCTAATCTTTTTGTTGATGGATCTTAACATGTCAGATCTGGTGTGAATTGCAAATTTGTGCCCTGGAGCGCTGTGTGCAAAATTGGCAGCTATGTCGGCGTGTTCGTTAAGTTTAATCCCCATATGATGGGGGATCCACATTAGCTTCAGTTTGTTGGGGGTTCTTATAAGGCAGTCCCTAATCTGGATGACACTCTCCGAATTGTGATTAGGATTCTTAACTGCACTGAGAACTGATAAGCTATCAGAGCATATCACATGTTTACCACGCATCTTGTTGACTATTGATGTGGTTTTTTTTGAATAGCTAAAGCCTCAGCGGTAAAAAAAAGAAGCACTTTTAGGTAGTAACCCTTGGCTGAACAATGATCCGTCTTCGTAAATAGCTGTGAAGGATCTGCTGTCACTGTTTTTGGAGCCGTCAGTAAATATAAGTTTCCAACCACTGGATTTTAATTCCGAAGTAATGCCAAGGAATAAAGCGTGATAAATGTCTTTGTTGGTGTCATTTTTGTTATGTTTTGCTAAGTCCATGATGAAAGATGTTTGCTTTATGAACCACAGAGGATATATCGGGCAGTATACAGAGATCCTGTTTACCGGAGGTTCAAATTCTTTAGAGCAGGTCAGTGCACGGAAGATAGCGGATGGAAGGCGCTTTGCAGTTTTCGTTTTCCTAGCGGAGGCAATGTCTTTATTAATAATGGATCCGTTTGTGAACAACAACTTAATGTACAACTTGACTCTGGTTACTTCTATGCGATGTTCTATTCTAAGTAGAACGGATTCAACCAAGATGTTCTTCACAGTGCTTGTGGGGTAAGCATTAATACTCCTACGTGCGGCTTCATGATAGGGGGCCTTAATGGTGTTAATTGTTGATTTTGGGCAGTTACCGTATATAAGTAAACCATAATCAATATTGCTAAGTACTATCGATTTTGCAATTGAACATAATGTGTTGATGTCTGTATTACATTTTATACTAGCTAGATAACTTATGTTGGCTCTCGCAGCAAGGCTCTTTTTTAATTCCAAACAATGTTCTTTCCAATTATACTTATTATTAAATATTAAACCTAGGATACGTAAACTATTTACACTTTCTATATTGAGGTTATTAACGTTTAAAGTTAGCTTCTACACGAAGTCTTGCGGCAGATGTGTAAGGTGTTACATTTGTCTAGTGACAATTTGGCTCCAGATGAGTCTGACCATTTTACTATTTCTTTGACTGTATTTTTTAGTAGTGGATTAGTTTCTTCTAGATCAGTGTACTTACATAGAATGTATATATCATCAGCATAAATGCAGTGATCAGTTTGCTTATGTTTACTTATATCATCAAAAGCGATGATGAAAAGCACCACTGATAGTGGGGAGCCTTGAGGAATACCATTAAATAGTGGATGAGTAGAAGAAAACTAATTGTTTTACACAAATTTTCCTATTCGTGCGAAAAGATTTGACATAGAGGAAAAAATGCCCCAAGTTATAAGTTTATTTAACACCAAATGTATGCCTATCTTATCGAAAGAAGTCAAGAGAGAGAGGATTGTGGCATGATTACGAGCTGATAGGGCGTTAAAGATAAGAAGTGCAGGTGCAGAAGTACATCAGAGCAACTTTTATTAGGTTGAAAGACAACTTGGTTTGAATGTAATAGTTTTTTTTTTATTAATATACCAAAGCAATCTCTTAGCAATAATTTTCTCGAGAACCTTCGACATGCAGGGAAAAAGTGATATCGGACGGTAGTCATTAATGTTATCTATGCCTTTATTAGGCTTAGGAAGAGGAAGAATTGTCGCTAGCTTCCAGGTTTGTGGGATCACACCTGCATTCAAAATGTTATTATATAGCTGTATGAGTCTTAGTTTAATTGATGGTGGTAGGTTTTTTAACATAGGGTACGATACTCTGTCCCTGCTAGGAGTTTTACCTTTGAGTCTACTTAAGCAAGTATCAAGCTCTAGCATGTGATTTGGCCTTCGATGAGTCTTGCTGATGTTGAAATTAGTTAGATTTGAAGCTACTTAAAAAGTTTTTGTCGTTAGATAGATCCGAACAGGTTTGAGCAAAAAAGTTTCTAATCTCGAATAGAGCCTATTATCTTACGAAAGTTTACATTGTGGATTCGAAAAAATAAAATGTACTGTACCATCATATGAAATATAATTTTGTCTGCAATAAGACTATTGTTTCATAAGCAGATTTTATTTCAGGTATTTACTCCAGAAAACGTCCGATAACACAGATAACAATAGGGAGCAGCAATGGTTACAGTGACATCTGTAAATTAAAAGTGCGGATGTTCAGAAATAGGGAGAAGCAGTAATGTTAATGTTACACACATACTCTACCACTTTTAAGAGGTCGTTGAAGATGATAGTAGACCTTCACCTAATTCGTTAACTCACTCTGTTTTAAGCGATTTGCATTAACCAGTATTGCACTTGTTGAAGTCACTTTAACATTTATTCGTAAATCTTAGCTTTTCTTTCTGAATAGTCATCCACATAGAGATGGATGCTGTTATATATGGCTTCATAATTGATAAGCAGGTAATACGGGCCTAGTATATGCAAACTGCATAGAGTACCGAAGTCGGACTGATGTTTCCATAATAAGTTGAGTTCTGTGAGTAACTGAGAGTCTGACGCCTTGACAGCTGGACAATTAAAACTGGGATTCTGTTTATCGATCTGTAACACCTTACTAAGAAACTTTAGATCACCACATACAAACGTTTAAGACTGCTAGCCTTTTTTTCAAATGATTGATTGTAGTAGAAGTAAAGACAGGTATTTGTATAATGCTTAAGAATCTTTTATTTTTCGTTTCTAGGAGGACACTAATTAATCTTAACAAATTGTTGATTTACAGCTTCATCTTAGAGAGTTAAGGGAAACCAAAACGAGTGTGAATGTGCTGTCGGATGGTTAGAGTTTGACAACACGTCCTATGCAAGCTCCTATAATTTTAATGAAGATGATCGAATTTGTTAATGGTTTCGCGTTGTCGTGATAAGACAATGTTACAAGATGACGACTTCAAATCGCTATATATTTAAAATTTCGTATTTTCAAAGGCTTCTTTTGATAAATGACTGGTTTTATTGTTATTGGATGTGAGCCGTAGCATCGTGTCGTACAATGTACAATGTTTGTTTACTTTGTACTTTGACATGAAATATGATTTCTTCTAGCATCCTTCAGTTTTTCTATAGTTTGCCAACAGCAATTATAGAGTAGATTTTTAAGCTTTAAGTTAAGGATTTGGTTTGAAAGCCTCAACTAACTTTCAGCAATTCTAGTTTCAACCGTTTTATAACTTAGATGTGATAAAACATGCAAGCATTGGCTTTAACTTAAAGAGATTTAGTGTAGCCTAACAAGAAACTTTTAAAATAATGTGACATCTGTAAATTCAAACTTTATTCATTGCACCTGACATTCATCATTATTATTCGAGAGAAAAACAAAAATCGCTTGTCTAATTGTATTCTTTGTGTTTGTTACTTTGTTACAGATTAAAATGGTTCACCGTGGTGGGTTAGAGACTGGATTAGAGAAAAATAAAAAAGAAGACTTTAGCATATGTATAGCAGATGATGCCAAATCAGTTGGTGATAAGATTTATCAAAATAAAATCGGAGAATCCTCACCAAAACCTAGACAAATAAAAAGATCAACTACGAAGACGTCGCCAAAAAGCACACCACTGCCATTAAGTGATCATTCCATTTCGCAGAGCATTGTAAGAGTAGAACGATCGAGATTTATCAAAAAGAAAGGTCATCCAAATTCCAAAGCCGATAGTTGCGCAAAATCCACACGTCTTTCACCTGTTCGAGCTGGTCTCCGAAGTAACAGCTTGGAAAGCCACACAAACACCAACAGTAACAGTACCAATGCCAAAGCTAAAAAGAAAAAAACTAACAACAAGAAAGCGAACACAAAACCAATTGAATGTTCTTCGCATGAAGCTGATGAAGTTAATATCAACAGCGATGATTCAAAAATCTCGAAATCGAAGTTATCGAAACAACTGCCATTCACATTCGTATGCAGCGTACCTTTGGATAGACTTTCTGGTATTCTCGAAAGTCTTAAAGTAGGCAAAACACCAGCTAAATGCCTTCCAAGCACAGAAGAAGACACTTCGCCCGAAGATGTTTCATTAAATGCCGAGCCGAGTTCAGGGCAAGGTAAAGAGCTTTGCCTATACTGTGATAAGCGAATGTCTACTGTCAAAGTTCGAGCTAGACATGTGGAGCGATTTCATACGATATCGAAAGATCGACGATCAAGTACAAGAAATCCTGTCATCCCATCTCAAGATTCAAAAGAATCCGTTGTTGCACAACCGGTAAATTCATCGGCTTCTTCATCATCATCTCCATTATTGCCCAAGCCATCAACCAGCCTAATCTTTAATGGCTGTTCATTTTGTTCCAAATCCCCAAAACTACAAGCAGTCGCTTTAGAAAATGATCTCAGTGCTCTCTTTTATCACTTAGTAGACCTGCATTCTGATAAGTACTTTGGCTGTAAGATATGTTCAATTAGGTTTCCAAATGCCCTAAAATTAGGCGATCACGTGCAGCGTATTCATGCCCAATCGAACAAAAGCATACCACAAGCTGTAGATGCTTATCCAACGCTGAGTCCAGATGATGAACACAATTCAGTTGAGGGGGGCGATAAGTTAACACCGACGAAAACACGTCGACAGCTAAAGCAAACCGAAACTGAAAGCGCACGATCGAATTTTGATAGTTTTTCTCCGCCATCATCTACAGCACCGTCGACATCCTCGTCCATAGGTAGAAATGGCCCATTGTTTTCTAATGACGAACCGTTTCTATCACGTTTGGGTGTTACACAAAATAGATTACCTCGTGGGCGAAAAGGTATTCGAAGTCGCCGACAAACAAATATTGATAGTGTCAAACCCGATATCAGCTTAATGAGTGTGAAAACTAGAAGCAAAGTTGGAAAAGTTTGCACTTCAAATGAGCCGATAGAAACAGTTTTCCGGACACCAACAAATACTCGCACAGAACCACTTTCCTGCACCTTCGATGAAGATTTTTATGAAAAAGTATTCATTAATGTAAGAACCAATTTAAGCTGCCACTTAGACGGTAAATTAGGCAACGATTTAGGTACGAATCGACCTCAAAGCCCACCAGCTCTTGTGCCCGCCATACGTAGTACATTGGTTAAAAGTCCCCACATTTCTGAGAGTGAAGTACATACAGCAACCAGCCTGACAGCTTTAACAGCATTTCCCACCTTACTCACTGCTGAACAGTATGGCTGCGACTTAGGCACAACTAAGATAAAACGACCTATAACCAAGCACTCGTGGAAATGGAAATGGGACAGTGTAAAAAAATATAAGTACGTCAACGAAGGTGGAAAGATAGTTAAGAAAATCAAGCAACCTATGCTTGGTTTAAGAGATTTATCCAAATTGGATATGTGGACACAGTTAACAATGCGCCAAAAACACGAATTAATTGGAAAGCATACAGATACAACAATAAGCAAATGTCCAGTAGAACAGAATGAAATAAGCCGAAAGGAAAAACAAAAGCAAATTGACCAGTTAAATTCGATTTTAGACAGTCGTTGGCTACCACAAATCATTCTGGAACAGAACGAGCAAACTGTTATAAAGTTGGAAGTAACCGATGAAGGATTGCGGTATCTAGCAAGCGAATTGTCTTCATGCTCTATATATGAAGAGCCGAATACAAATTTAGCCGACGATCGAGTTGTTCCAGCAAGTTTAAATCTGATTCCTAGTCGATCATTTGATCAATCTACACGACGTACTGTGGTGCTAAGTGGAGAATGGGCTAGACCACGTTGTTATGTCTGCTTTGGTTGTGGAGCACGGTTTGATAAATTAAAGGCGCTGGAAGAGCACAAAATGTTTCGCCATCCGCATGTCTATTCAACTCACTATGAAATCGTGGGAAGAGAATTGATTGAGGGCAACTTATATAAGCATTTTTTCATCCCAACGAAAGCACTTAGTCGACATAGAGAATACGCGCAAGGAATACTTGTAAATAAAAAGACTGAAGACAGTGTCGTGTCGAAATCGTCCAGTAATTCTGGAAATGAAGAAGAATCCTTGGACAGCCTTCACTCGGTAACAGCTAGTTTTATGACTCTAAGCAGTAGTAAATTAAGTGATGATTGTGATACCGATACGAAAACTGCTATTGAAAATGTATCATCGTCGTTATCTTATGCAGAGCCATTGACACCTGCAAATAAAAACGACAATACAACTATGGTGTTGGGTAGCTTTTCAGTAGATTGTACAAAATGCAGTCGGAATTGCCATGGGGTATTGGAGTTATATCGGCATATGTTAGATTGTTCAGGTGATTATGCATGGCTTTTGGCCAAAAAGAAGAAATACCGCTATTATGGATCTCGTAGACGCAGACAATTCAACAAACATAATATTTCAACTTTACATTTACACAAACGGAAAATGAAAGAAGCTAAAGACGAAAATGAATCGGATGGAACTCCAAAGAAGAAGTCTACTAATATGTCACCAATAACGCCACGACCACGACCAAGTGACGGTAAGTTTTGCTTTAATTTTAATGCTAAGCAGTATAAAACAAAGTAGCGAAAATTAGTACATCTGTTGACAGCCGTTTGCGCGACTACTCTGTACAAACCTTAAGTATGAAAATTATCTTTTCAAATTATCTTTTATTTCGCCTATAGATCCCAGGAGTCTCGATTGCTCCTTTTTTATTTTAGATGGACCTAGGCCTCACTACAAGCTCTCTTCTTTAAACGTTATCTTGCTATCTAGGATGAGGTATTCCTTTACCGCATCGTATGTCCAGAATGGATTAAAAGACTTGGCGGGCGGGAGCATTTTTGAATATTTAATTTGTTTTTAGTCCTAAAGAGCAGTGAAAAGAAAGAGTAATTCTTCATTTGATTTTTACAATTTTATGTTATTTGAGTTTACAACAGAGAGAAGGTAGAAAAAATCCTTTACTATCGTTAAAGCGTTTCGTTGTAGCATAATTTTGAGGCCAGAGTTTAGGTATTTTATAGAAATTACTTACTAACGCTATAGTTCTTAATCGACGTTAAGCAATCTGCAGAATTAATCGTTGGAAATTTTAACTGTCTATACTATTTCGTTAATAACTTTCCTATCAACATTGCTGCAGTCTTTTTTGGTTTGTGTTCATGGCATATTACTTTTACTTTTTGATAAATCTTTCAAACATAATTTCGCATTAGCACCTTTTCATTTCTTCGATCGAACTTTAATTCTTTCATTTTCTTTTGGAGGAGTAGATGTTTTTTACCTTTGTTTGTAGAGTTTGCGAACAGCCCAAGTCCTGCAATGCATGGTTTTCCTTATACTCAGCCCATCTCTGTTAACTAGCAGCGCCATTGATGTCGGTAATGATCTATGCTAAATGCTGTTTTATATGACTTCCCCAGAGGTTTTGAGATAGTCGCTAGAAAAAGCTCTAACAGTCTCTTTAGATTGCAGGCGGTTGAAATCAAATTTCCTCGGTGGGATGTTTTGCGTCGATTGCAATATGATTAATTTGATTGACGACTTTTTTTCCTTATGATTTGTTATCATCGATGTTTGAGAGAAAATACTGCGAAAATACGCTTTTTTCACCAAGAATAATTTTAACGTCGTGCTTACCTCATTGTGCATATGCATAGTCGAAGGATCCGTGGAAGCAATCTTTGGTAATTTATTAACAACTTAATTCGCACTTTTTATATGGTAGTGATATCCGATTTGAAACGTACAGCGAGTCCCCCACCCCCCGCTGCTTCCTTTGCATGTGGTTAGTTAAGTGTCCAACATTTTCTCGACTCAAAGTCGTTCTCATTTCTTTGTTTATAGCCTTAGTTAACAGTAAAAACATGCCACTTTTTTTTTTTTTTTTTTTTTTTGTAACCCTAAAATAGGTAGTATATTAATTTAAATGGTTAGTCCCGAGGTGTAATCTAATCCTCAATCAGAAGGATCACTTCCTCTAAAAAAAATTGAAAACGCCACTAGAGAGTATGTGCACCGCCATTGGTTCACTGCTCTATAAGGTTTATGGTTCGACTTTCTGCCTAGGTGCTGAAGAATGCTCAAATGATCTGAGCTTCCAATACGTCAAAGTTCGTTATATAAGTTTACCGCTAAATCAACCTTTGACGTCGCCTTTGACACCATCTAAAAGAATCCCTCCATCGAAACCTCCCTATTATGTCTTGTCCAAACCTATCTCATGCACTAAAATTGACTAAGTTGTGCTTGCACAAGTACAAGTGATTTGTTACATTATCACGCTTAGATTCATACTTCAAAGCTACTAGAAATGCAAATCTCCATTCTTATCTGGACTGAGCTAAAGAGCTATCGTGTGCTGTTTTCACAAACTCTCTTCTGACTGCCGAGTTGCTGCCTGCGTTTGCTTGTCCACTTTGAGCCATGGTCAGGTCACATAGTCAGGTAAAATTGAACGAAACAGATCTCTGGCGACTTATAAAAACGGTGTGAGAATCCTGTCTTCTTCATGTAAAATACCAAACTTGGATTATTCATAAGCGCGTTCATATAAACTTCTAATTTATCATATATCACGGAGGTGAGGGATCGCGAAGCAAACAAGTTAAATGTTGGTGGAAAGAAGTTTCTCATTTAAAAACCAACTTTCGTCTGCCCTGTACTGTAGACATAAATTTTGATCGTTGCACATTTTGCACAGGACTTCAATAACATTTGCTGTTAGAAATTCAATATTGTGTCACATATCTACTTCACTTAGATTACCAGCTATAGTGCCAATTTGTTCTATATTTCTAATTGATTTGATTTAAGATTTTTTGTACCTTTGTGATTAGAACCATTTCAATACAAATCTGTATTAAGTAGATGGCATGGTCTGCATTATCGGACTATTTAAAGGGAGTTTAATACAATCGGAAAGTGAAAATATTCCAAAAATTAAGACACGAACCGTTCCTAAAATAGAATATGTACATATGCACATATGTACACATGTTTATATTTATATAATTTATTATAATTTATAAAAATAACTGTCAATAAATTGTTATTAAAGATTTTAATAAACCCTTCCTCTTTTCTTTACAGCTGAATCTATCAAAAAAATGCTTGAGAACCTTCCCCCGAAACGTGTATGCCGGGAAATTATACCGAATGCAACAAAGCCACGGTCGAGAAAATTTAAAACAACAGGTGCAAGGAAATTGCAACAGAAACCTGGTGGCAAATGCAAATCATCCAAAACAACATTAACGGCGATATCAAAGAAACTACTCCGTAACCATAAGCTGCGTGCAATTTCTGACAAAGACAAAATCTCCCGGAATAATAAAATATTAGAGAACAAGAGAAAATCTGCCCGAATCAGAGGTCGAATTTTTCTAAACAAAAAGTCTCAACCGGAAAAACAAACAAATAAAAAGACTGATACGGAAAACGACGGCATTGTAAGAAAAATCGGTGCCACAACAAAGCGTTTTGTGAAAAAAATCAAGAAACGTATACTGGGCCAAAAAGAAAGTGCCACCGACGATAATTTTCAGAAGAACTTAGAGAAGAAACCAACAAAACTGGCAGCTGTTCGAAAGCTGACTTTTGATAAAGAGCAGGATGATAAAAATGACAACAAATCAAACAATGATAACAAGCAAACTTCATCAAAAGTCTTAGAGAATGTGGAATTTTCAAAAAATGAACAGCAACAAGAAAGAACAGAGACTCCTGAACTTAAGCAAAAAGATCAGCTACTGCCTACGATAAATATTGAAACAGAGTTAAAAGAAACATTAGGAAACGAAAATACATGTTCGATATCAGAAGAAAATTTACGCCAACAACAGCGTGAACTATCAACAAGCACAGAAGATTTAAGGAAAGCTCAATCAGTACCTCATCATATTCAAGTAAGTCCGACAACTAAACGTCGAAGCAAAAAAATTAACGATTGCATTGCGATGTTAACTGGAAAACTTCAAGAAAAGCTGGGAAAACCCTTTCTAGAATGTAAAGAAACTCCAAATGACGCGGGTTCAAAGATCCAAGCTAATGCAGACTTATATACCGGGCAATTATCCAATGATATCAAAGATGCTAAGTATCCAAAAAGAAAAGCATTCACGCGAAGAATTGTAAAATGTGATCCACCTGCTGAACCAAGTGCTACCCGATCTGTACCGACTCCAGTTAAAGAGACTCCAATGAAAGTTAAAGAACTTCCAATTGAAGAAGATCGTTTAAAAGAATGTCTAATCAAAGAGGCTCCAGTTAAAAAAATTCGAATTGAAAAAGATCGTGTTAAAGAATGTCTAATAGAAGAGGCTCCAGTTAAAGAAACACAAATTAAAGAACCGCCTGTAGAAGATATTATTGTGAAGAAGCATACTGTTAAAGATATTCCTGTCAAAGAGCTGCCTATTAAAGATATTCCTGTCAAGGAGCCACCTTTAAAAGAGTTAGCTTTGAAAGGGCCGAATGTTAAGGACACTCTCACTAAAGAGCACCCTTCGAAGGAACCTTCTTTAAAAGAACTTCCTATTAAAGAAATTTCGGTTAGAAAAACTGTGGTTGAAGATCTTATAGATTTAAAAGAGAAGGCCAAAGCGCTCTCAGTAGAGGCGTTACTGAAAACAGAACCTATAGTGACTATTACTCCATTAGCAAAGCCGGCTTTATTAGAATATTCAAATGAAATTGAATCATTCAACCCAAAGTGTATTCCAGAAGTTTATCATCAAGTTATTCCCATTCCAGTGCCAACAAAAAACACAGTTCCGTCAATGATGGGATCAGTTGGAATAACTACTTTGTCAACTTCAAAGTCAATTGATATTCCAAAAAAATTAGCTGCAGACAAAAAACAACAACCCCCAAAGCAGCAGTGTATCATAAGTGCCGACACTATACGTGTACCTTGCATAAAGCCCCCACCTCTTACAATCCCACAATTCAATCCAGCACAAATTGCTACACCAAGAGGTATGATCACAAAAAGACGTCAAACAATAGCAGGTGCACCAAATGATTTTTTGACAGAAATGCATTCGCTACGTTCTACAAATAATTATAACAACTTGCCCTTTGAACTAGAGGTGCCATTGGATTTATCAAAAAAGCCCAAAAGATCGTCGCCGAAATCAAAATCAACCACGAAAGCGTATCCCATTAATCTGCCTCAAATTTCAGTTAAACCGAATGCGGTATTAATGCCTCCAATTCCGTTTACACTTCCGATTCTACCACAGACTCAAATTATACCGATTTTGTGCGAATCTCTCCAGCCCAAGGTATCACAAATTCCACTTCAAAGTCCTCCTCTCATATTAACTAAAGAATCGATGAAGCTAGTGGAAAACACACCAAGAAAAAGAACAGTAAACAATAAGAAACAAGAAACGAATTTGAACGTCAATGTTAATCCAGTTTTAACAAATCTGACTTTTGATTCACCTCCAACAAAAAAGTCGACTCGAAAATTGTCAGTCCCACCTGAAAAAAATGTGGAAATAAATCTAACAATATCACCACCAAAGAGTACAATTTTGACGCCGGATTCGACTCCATCGGTTTCGATTCACCCTGTCACAGTTCTTAAATTAAACGAAAATGATTTAAAGATTGCCCCCAACTCTGATATTAATAATCAAGGAAGTGATTTGGACAAAAATAAAAAAGATTTACAAGTACAAAATTTGGTTTCTGAAAGTATGGAGCAAATTCTACTAATGAAGTCGTTAAATACCGAGGCAATGGAATGTGTTAAATCACCTCCAACCGTAAATGCAACACCAGAAGCTGAAAGCACTAAAAATTTACCTGAGCCTGAAATTATACCTATAGAAGAGGTAAAAGAGACCAAACCCTCTCCAAAAGCAAACAAGAAATCTTCCCAACCTCCAGCAAAAATTCTGTCAACACCACCATCGATTGTAAATGTAGCACCCAGCCTAGATATTAAACAGATTGAACCTATAGGTAAAATTGATAAAACGGAATCGTCCCCAGATTCTCAGAAATCAATACCAACTCGAAGAAGTAGGAGAATAAAAGTTTCGGATCATAGTGACCAAAAACCAATTACAAATGATATCTCACCCTCAACATTAAGAGAAGTGGAAGAGATAGCAGCCAGTTTTTTAAGCGACGAAGAAAACGAAACAACTGTTTCTCCTCCTGTTCCTCCTGTTCCTCCTGTTCCTCCTGTTCCTGTTCCTGTCAAGTTAAAAGACCATTTCGAAAATATCAACCCCTCGGAAGTGGTGACTAAACTTAAAAATAAATCTGATGGCAAACACCAAAACAATAGTGAACATAAAGAATTAGATGTTACTCTTACTCAACCACCAACAATCAATATGATGATCTCACTACCTGCTGAAGAGCTTACAGTTCCAAGTAACCAAGAAGCCGTTCTTCCTAATAGTCAAGACTCAAATAAAAAACCCAGACGACGGAGAAAAAATGAACTTGCAGCCATTGTAGCTGATCAGTTGCTGGAGAGTTTCAAAGAAGTCGATAAATCCCGACTTGATGACTTAAAAAAACTAGAAAACTTAGCATACGAAAAAAGTGAAGATTTGCTAATTACTGGAATGCGCCTTATGCCAACAACCAAACGAAAAAATGTTTTAGAAAATAAAAAGGAGACAAATATAGAAAATGAAGCAAAGATAACTAAAGAAAGCAAAAAACAGAAACAAGAGTATTCAAAGGAAAAGCCAAGCAAAATTCAGCCCCAAAAGGAAGAAGCCGAACAGAACAAAGAATCAAAAGACAGTCAAAAAGTTGAAGAGAAAGTAAAACTTTTGACAGAAGATCTAGAAATTGCTCAAGTTTCAACTTTAATTGGTAAAAATAATTTCAAAACAAAGCTATTGTCTATGGATTTTGGTAGCTATCGAACAAATTCACCTGAAAATTGGTCACATCGTGAAACAACTCAAAATAATTTGTCATTGTTATTCCCGGAGAATGAAAAATTAGCAATCAATAACGAAGTAATGGTAGGAATGGGGCCACATAAGAAAAGTAAGAAGAAACAAACGAAGAAACGCGATAAAAAAATTGAAATCGAGAACATCAATCAGTTGCGTACGGGTTTGGAATCCTTTACCCTTAGCAAAGAAGCGATTAACAATGTTAAAGAAGATGCTCAGCCAATCCCTCGAGCAACAGAAGCTCCTCTCTCTATGATTGGATTGTTTTCATCAGTGCAGCGTAATTCTGATGGAAAGGCCAACCGCAAAGAAACAGAGATGGCTGCTTTTGGCAGTTTGACAAATATAAAATCATCTTCATCTATTCTTCGGCCGAGTATATTGGCAGCATCACTTGATATTTCTACAGCTAAAGAGAATCCAGCACAGAGCGAACGAAAATCAAGTATATCTAGTCGTGACCCTCGATTGAATAAAAATATTCATACAGAAGAAATGGATCAAGCAATTACTTCATCTGAACCAACTTCAAGATTAGCAACGCTGCGGCAACGAAGGAAATCTCTTGCGGATGTTAACACACCAACAAATACCCCAAAATCAAATGCACGATCTACGTCCAACAAACGTGGTGATGTTAATGCTCGTCGTAGTTCATTAGCTTTCGATGACGATGACGATGATAACTATTTAACGGCAATAGCTAAAAGGGTAAATGATAAAATTATGTCTGCAGAAGATAAAGATTTTACTTTAGCCAATGATGGCTTTGATTTGGCAAACTCATTTCTCGACTTAGATGATCCATTTGGTCGACCATCAACATCGATGAGTGTTCGTAGTGCTCCAAATTTAAACGAAGACCGTTCAAATATGGATACAATGGATGCAACGAATACTGATCTCATTGACATGGATGTTGATGACGATATGAGTGTATACACTACCTTTTCACAGGATACATCACGTAGTAAAGGTAGACGTCGACGAAGACGTCGAAGCGTGTTGCTAACAAGGAAACCAAAGAAGACAAATATTAACCATATTGAATCGACAGAAACGTATGACTGCCTTTTATGTAATAAAAAGTTTGCTAAGCCTGCAGCACTTAGTAAACACCAATTGACCATTGCACATGTATCTAAAGTTTCCGAACAAGAATACTTAAATGCAACAAAAAAACGAGAAGAAATTGAACTAGATTCGTCAGTTGAAGTTTCACCAGCTAAACCACCAACTCCACCCGTTGAATGCTCAAAACAATCCTTTACATCGATTCAAAATCATAAATTGGAAGAAAACATTATCCCACCAAAAATAGTCGAGACTGTTGAAAAAATTCTAGAAACAATAGAAAAGCCTCCCCAACCAAAAGTTCCATATCTTCCGCCAAATAGTATTCTCAATCAATCGGGCATCGAACCGATTTCCTCGCCAGAACAGAATTACGAGCGTTATTCAACGAAAACTTCATCTAGGCTGACACTGAATCCAGATGAACGCTTGTTTTATGAATGTTGTAATATTTTAAAAGGTTCTGAAACACCTCTTGTGGAGAGAACATATCCCATTGTACCGCCCACAACCTACGCATATGATTTACAAGTTAAGCCCGTAACACCGAAATCGGCAAACGAGAGATTTTCTTACATAAAGCAGTCGACCGCTGAAGCGTGCGGCAAGCGGGAAAGTGGCACCTATCCACGAATTGATGTAAATCAATTTAGTGACATTTCATCAGATTCAAACCCCGCTTGTGGACAACCACCACCAATTTTACCTGTTAATTATTCACAAATGCATGTGCTCTCTGGTGCGAAGGATCAGGCTGTATTACCAACTGGTGAAGGTGATGGGGCAGCATTACCAAGTGCTGTGGCTAGAGGCAATTCTGTACTGCAAATGTCATCGTTAACTTCACCAAATGCCGTTGTGCCGCTTACAGCAAGAACTTTTGTTAATCAACCATCTCAGATAGGAGTGCATCTGCATGGGATGGAGACTGCGGCAACAGTAACACAAAAACAGTGAGTAGGATATGTTCATTATCCATTAGACACGTTTTTCTAAACTCAGATGATTTTATTTTAAAGAGTATTGATTTCCGAAGAGATTTAATTGACTGTATGTATTTTTAATATGAATGCATTGTATACGTTTTTACCAAGAGTGTAGTTTTGCTTTCGCTCGATATGTATCAGTTACCTCATTACTTGATGATGTTCTAATAGATCAAAACTCCACCCAGGAGCCTTCTTCTACAACGACCTAAACGATCTAAAAAATACAGACGTTAACAGTCTCCTGCGCTTCATCTTAAGCTCAAACTGGTTCCATGAATGAAGGGATCATAGGTCCACGTGGCAGCACAACGGGCAAATAGGCCTAAGTGGGTTGGTTTTCCAACCACCACTCTACCCTAACCTAGTCCGGGAATGCTGGAAAATTGTTTATTTTTTGATAGTTATATGTCCAATCATAATGCTCTTGACTTTACAAAAACAACCGATTTGGTCAAACTTTCCAGTTCATTAATTTGTTACGGTTTATTCAGCACTTAATACACAAAGCTGTCTAAAAGTGTCCGAACCCGAAGCATATTTTCCCTTCTTAAAGTTCGTCTCCGCTCCGGAGGTTGGAAATCATCATTTTCATCGTTCGTTTGTCTTTTATTCCTCTTATTATTTCTGAAGTCGAAAAGTTAAGTCATTTCTTTATATTTGATAACCATGTCAGCCATTGTTTCCCAACCATTCTTCCCTTGCAAAATAAGTTGTAGAAGATTGTATTTGTCGTTTCTTAGAATTTGTCTAAGTTATTTAAGTTTTCTTTTTGTTACTGGGTACATTAATTCTCTTTTTAGCTTGTTATTCTGTCAACTTAGCAGATTACGCAATACTCTTCGGTATATCCACATTTGGAAGGGCTCTAATTTTCTTATCGTTCCTCTGCGTAACGTCCATATAAGAGTACCGCCGAAATTAACAGTTGATTTACCCTATTTTGACATCTTAATTAGTTTTTCTGCTACATAATACTTTTTTTCATTTTGCAAAAAAACTGTCCTCGCTTGTTCTATTTTGCATTGTATTTCTTTTCTTTAATTTGAACTTTTACTGAAAAACGTTTCTAAGTAATGAATGCTTACTTTTAATTCGAAGTTCTGCATCTGCTGTTTTCTACTTAGAACTATGTTATACATTTTATTTTGCTTTTTTTTATCGCGTATGCTATTAAGTCTGTTCATCATGCTACTCAATTTATCTATTGTGCTTGCTATTACATATAACATCATCTGTTGCTTATTTTGATTGTACATATTTACCTTTATTTCTCTGTGGTTTTCTATGATTGCTTTAAATATTCCTTCTTAGTACATGTTGAAAAGAAACGGTGATAAAATGGACCCTTGCCTTCTCTTCGAATCGCCTCTTCATCTGATTTTTCTCTTTCTATTTATACTTTTGTTTTGTGATCCAAAATCACTCGTCTGTCATTCGTGTCTACATAAATATTTTTTGACATCTTTGCTCAGACATCTTTCGCTAAGACGTTCCAAAACCGCTGTTAAAACCAAATTGAGTGGAGCTGATACCCTCTTTGAGTTTATTATATTTATATTCTTCTGTGAATGATTTTTAGCAAGATTTTTTAGCGTATTGCCCATTTAGCTTATTGTTCTATACTCAGCACAGTGTGTTGCCTTGTTTTTGTCATTTACGAAGATACTTTGTAGCCAATCATAAACTTACCATATTATCTACAACATACTTAATCCTTTATCCAACATTTCTTTACAATTCTGACTGGTAAATTTATGGTGGGCATTTGTTATTGCGTTCAGAGTTAATTTGATGTGTGATGCGTGCTTTATAGTAAATTAAATGTAAGCAGTTAGATGTACTGTTCAAGAGTGCCACTCTTTATAGCTGTGGTTTGAGAAAATATGACAATAAATTTTTTTTCTACTCTAGGTTAATATCTGGCATTATATTTGCAAGTTTTATTTTACTTTTTTAGAAGTAGCTAACCATTATTAGAATTCGAATGACATTTTTTTTATAAATGCTTATCGACTCTAAATTACATATTTCTATTTCTATTCATTGCTTCTGCGGTATTAATAGAAATAAAAACGACAAAAATGCACCTAAATCCGTATACTCTGCACAACCTCTTGGGTTGTTTATATATGTTTTAACGTACCTTTTTTGTACTGTTTACTTCTGTTGGGGTAATACTCAAAGATATAATAACATCGTTGTCCACTCTTCGCGCTTATTGCCATATTTGTTCTTGTTGGGATTTTATTTATTTGCTAAGATGATGATTGGAGTTATGTTAAAATAAAACATTTCGATAGCACTTCGTCTTGTTTTTTTTTTTTTTATATCTGCCCTTCATGCTAGGTAATTTAAAATATTAAGAAAGCTGCTAAAGTATTGTATCGTCATTCCTTATAGGTTGGCATGTCTCAAAAAATTATGTCGTAAGCGTTTTTAAGATCAACAAAAAGTAAGTGAGTTCGTTCAATATTTTGCATATTATAGATAATTCTGTACAGAAAACAATTAAAATTTGGAAAGCATAGTTGGAAGTCTTATATTGCAGATACGATGTCTGTAGTAAAATTTGTTAAACTTAATTTGTAACTAAAACCCTATTAAGAGGCACACCTAGTGTACCTAGTATACACTAAAATTTTCAAAGGAAAAATTTAAACTTTCAGCGAGTTATTCGCTATCTGCCAAGTCACAAAAAAGGTGCTCCACTTCTGGAATGATTACTGCCTTCATCGTGGCTGAAAATTTGAATGATTTTTGGCCCGCCAAAACCACATTTTTCAAACAATTGAAAAACTGGAGGGTCATTGTAAAGAGGGACATATACAAAAAAAAAAAAAACAAAAAAAAAAGCGATCGGATTATTTGTCTTCGAGTTACAACTGCAGCAAATATAAAAAATGTAGTTTCGAGAAAAACACGTTTCAAGATAAAATGATTGATTTTATTGTTATAAATTGATAAAAATCATATTTAGAGCTAATCTGTTATTCCAGGCTCATATAATTCACCTTCTTCTTCTTTAAAAAGCGCCTGCTGAGCTATTGAGGCTCTTCTTTGAGATGATCGATCCTCTCTCGGGGCAGCCTGTTGACGATTCTTTGCTACCCGTAGTCTTTTTTCATCTTTACTAGCGACGTTTTCTCTTGCTGCAGGTCGAACTATCACTCCCATCATATTAAATATTTTTAAAATAGATGTATAATCGTCATTGAATATTGAAGTAGCAAAGTAATTTGATAATTTAATGGTTTTGAGACCACTGTGGAGGTGTATCGGAGCAAAGTGCCTAAGTAAACCGTTATAGCTTTCTTTATTATTCTGCGTATTATTACCCTTACATCTATTAAGCAATTCACGCCGAGACAAGTCCTCGTACATTGACATCACAGCTTTTTAACATTTGGATCAAGTGGGAGATAATCTTGCTTGAATTTAGTCAAGTTCAATCCTTCAGATTCCCCGCGGCGATAAGCGCAGCAACTCTGCGCCTTTTGGACAGTTTCCATGGTTTGGATTCTTATCAGTCGAACTCAAATGATGAAATGTAGACCAGATTCCTTTATACATTTCATACACATTATCTTTAAGTCTCATGATCGCTTTTGGAGTTTATTAATTAAGTTGACAGATAATTTTAGCGTGGTTCGTTCAAACTACAGCATCTTCATTCCATTCTTTTTTAACATGTAGATAGCATTCTAGAATGTAAACGATAGAAAGTGGAATCGTATTATAATGGTGTACGATGACGATAGAGCCCAAACAATAACTCTGATACACCCCGTAGCAAACGTAATTATTGTTGCTTTAAAACTACTTTTATTTTTATTGGAGGAATAAATATGTTGTCAATATGATTTTGAACCATTTAAACTTACATGTTGACATACGAGTATATTATTGGCAACGACCGACACTGTATTGCGGATGTCATCCTTATCTCTCACAACGTCAGTCGTTGGGGCTTTTGTTTTTGTTCTTTTTATTTTCTAAATATTGTGCTTCTGCAGTTGTTAGAGCTCTTTGCATAAAGTTTCACTAAGAAAATTATTTTACTCCCACCTGAACTTTAATATTTTTCTTTTGCAGCAGTAGTAGTAAAAACGTTCTTTTTTCTCGTGGATGTTTCGTTTGTTAACTTTCACTGATTATAAATTTATATATTTATAAAACCTTTTCATTAGCACTAATGATACTATATTGCCTAAAGGTTGCTGAGCAAAAACTATTAAATGCATTTTCTTTTCTAGAAATTTTATTTCGCCACTACATTCGGCATCGTCGCAAAGCTCTACTATAACCACAACTACATGCCGCCTTAAGACAAAAGCCGCTATGAAAGGCTACGACAACCTCAAAGTATCCATTCCGACAATGGGTTTGGATATGGAACATGCCTTAGAACGAAGCCCACGAGCAGGGTGTAAATTGACAACCTTAGCTGAAATAGCGCTGGGAAATGAAACTCCCATGACAGGTCTTACATCTTTTTCACCAGCAGTGCAAATGCAAAACGATCAAAAGTCGAAAAGCAAAACAAAACCGAGTGATGACTTAGCAGAGCAATTTACCTCTTTAATTACCCAATCAAAAGCCGATCAATCACCCACAGCAAAGAAGAGAGAAAAATCTCCAATTAAAGAATGCTCTCCAATCGCCTCAGTTCACGATTCAGAAAGTTGCATGCCAATCGTTTTAAACACACCTAAGAAGCGAGAAAGTATTATGCCGAAAGATATCTATGAATTTGATGATTCCGAAAATACTCCAATATCAAAGGCCATCCAGTCGCCGTTTAAAATTGCCGACGATACCGATGGAGCTCCCAAAAAAGCCATTGTCATTCCAGAGAGGCCTTTTAAAAATATTGGCATGGAAGAGCAAGAAGGTATAAAATTTCAAAAGCCAGAAACACCTGCAATAAACGACGAAAACACCACGTCAACGGTGACTTACTCAGATCGAGATGATTTTGTATATGGTTCTATAAGTGGTGGAGATGAGGATAACGAGGTTGAAAATGAAGACAATAAAGATGGTAATATGGACTCTAGTGAAAGCAGTAATTCTAGTGCGTTTACAGCGAAAACCTTTGAAAATAAATCTCTAATTATGGGGCGCATTTTTAAAAATGCCAAAACAAAACCGAAGGCTACTGTTGAAAAACCAAAACTACCCACTCCAGAGCCACCAAAACAGATTCCAAAACAAGAGCTCGATAGGTTGTTTGACACTTTGCGTGGCTTCAATGAAAAGGGGGCAAATGCCACCAAAGAAGAAAGAATGGAGAACGCTTCAAATGTATCTAAGACTAGAGAGAATCAGACTGTTTCTGCTAAAAGAAAGTCAACAACCAATGCAAAGACTCAGAAGAATAAAGCAAATACAAACAAAGCGAATAAGAGAGCAGCGGCTAATAAGGAGGAACATTGTTCGAAAGAAATTGCGAGACTTCATGCTGAATTGGGAATGTCTCCTGAGGAAATCGCCGAACTAATTGGTGAAGGTCAAAGAAAATCACAAAGAAGATGTGCTGTTAACCGATCGAAAAAACTAGTAGAAATATGGAGTTCGGATGAATTTGAGGAATTTCTGTCTACAAAAGATATTATCGCATTAATTGAAGAAAAAGAACAAAAAACCAAGAAAAAAAGAAAGACTACAGCATCTGGTTCAAAAAGGACAAATCCACCATCGACTCCAAATAGCAATGCAAAAGAGACAGATGAATCAAAGGCAGCTACAGATCGTCTTCAATCGAAATGTGAGAAATCCGAGAGTACATCTGCTTGCTCACAAAAAAACTTAAAAAATAATTCTAATACCGATCAAACATCTACAAGAGCTACCACGGAGAATCTAAAAAAACCTAAGCCAACTAAGGGCAAGAAAAAAGTGCCAACCTCAACGGCAAATATAATGTCGCTGTCGAAAACCCCGAATACAAAAACACAAAAAGAATTAAAATCTTCCAAAAGCCGAAGTAATTCAGTTGAAGTTTTAAAAAACAATAGCTCACCTTTTAAAAAACCAACTCAAAGAAATATCCCCTTAAAACCTCCTGCTGACGATTCTGAAAGCGATTTTGAAGCGGAATTGAATCGAAGAACGAAAGGCGGGCCGATTCGAAATCGTCGAAAAACAATTTCAGGAAAACTTGAATCTAATGCTGCATCGACGAGTGCTGCTAAGAAAGACTCTGGTAAGTCAAAAGTAGCTTCAGAACGACCAGCAGTATCTCGAAAAGCCACCAGTGCTAAAGCCACAGCATCAGCTGAAGGTGGTCAAATGAGACCACAAAGCAGGCGAAAAAGAATCGCCTCAGAAATGCTCTATTATTGGTCATCGTCAAGCGACGAGGAATTTGGTCGCATTGAGTCAACCCATGATGATGAAGATCACATTGACGAGAGTGAAAACTATCAACAGCATGGGTGGATTGTAGGCGATTCCCATAAAAAATTGGTCACACTTTTGGCTATAGCAAAGGGCAATAAAAAAGTCGATGACTGTGGTGTTAAAGAGATCAATTCCAAAAAGAAGAGTTAGATATTTCCAAGATGTATGGGTTTTGTGCAATACAAATTTGTAGTACCTACTTGGCAGGCCAAGTTCTTCCCTTACTGTTTTTACACCCGTACATATACATATATAAACTTGTATTATTTTATTTGTCCACCTTACGTCAAAAATTCATATGTGACAATAAAACAGTCGACAGTTTAATTAGTTAGTTGCACTTTTTCCACAATAAACAATTCGAATAGGACAGCAACATTGCAAACTGTAAAATATAAAATCTGTAAGTAGTCTTAAGTAAAGTCCAATATTAAAAACAAAACAAAAGCAAAACATAAAAATACAATTGATATTTTTTTTAGCCTATATACATAATATAGATACATAGTATAGATAAATAAAACAAAAATACAAGGTATAATGATGTAAATAAAATTTATCTAGTAGAAAAAGGAAGCAAAAAATTGCTTAATAGCTTTTAGTAAAAATATATTATGATACCTTAATGCAATGTTTGTTTAAATTAAACGAATATAAAATGAAGAAAAGAGTCATATAAAAAATGAAAAAATCTAAAATAATGATTAGTATGCTATAAGGAAAATTATTCATATCTGACATTACTTTTTTGTGAAGAAATATGAAGCCACCACAACCGGAAGATTGACTTCACAGCATGTAAATGTATTTGATTCTTTCACCATCTTAACGTGTCTGTATTATTTAGAGATATTTATCCACTTCCGATAAAAAAATAAAACAAAAATACAATTCTCCATATAGTATATTGTATGTGTAAAAAAAAAATATAATAATAATAATAATAATTGACAAAAACAAAAGTAAAAAATTAAAAAGGAAAAAACAAAAAATTACTATAGGCACTCTTTTTAACTGCGCTTATGTTGGAAAAATATAATGTAATGTGTAATTTTAGATGTAATAGTTTTAAAGAGTACATATATAATAGATAAACATTTACTATTCCGTAGTTTCAGCAACTATTCGTTTAAAACAAAACAGAAAAAAAAGGAATCATCATCGTTATAACTTAAGTATTTAATAGATGTAAAATATATTTATATTTAACAACAGCAAAAACAAAAACAATGATTAAAAAAAACTTCGATATATGCATGTGTTTTTTTATTCAAATAATTTGTCAATAATTTGTTTCCTCTTACAGATCGTAAAGAATAATTTTTTATTTTTTGTTTTAATTTTTTTTTTTTTTTTTTGTTTTGTTTTGTTTTTTTCATTGCTTTGGTTTTGTAACTTCAATTAGTACATAACACAGATTGTACATTTCCTTTTAAGAAATGTATTAGCATTGGACAAAGTTCATTTGATTAAACAATGAAAGAAAGATAAATATTTTTATTAAATATGGACAATGTAATATCATTAAATTTATACATAAATAAATCAGACTTATGGCAAAAAATTAAGAAATTTGTTTTTCACTAACGCCACAGTCTCTCAAACCTTACACACGTACTTTACTTATGTGGCGCATCAGTCTGAGTCTCTACGGACAGCTCTCTCTATTCAGCGCTATCTTTTTTTTTCGCTAATTGCCTTCAGCTTTGCATACTAAATTGGCTGAGTTCCCTTTCCACTTGAGTACTCCACCCAAGGCGAAGGGTTGCTTTACCGCGCTGTCTCTTCGTAGTGGATTTGAAGACCCTTTTCCCAACGAAACTGAAGAACCTAGTGTTCTAAGAACTAAGAACTAGTAATCTTTCCAGCAGGAAAGCCGCATTCTTTTGTCTGCCTGCAACCTTTATGATTATATGAAACCCAACTGTCAATGGAATTCCTAACCGGGAAGGTGGGCAGACCTTCTTCGGTCCTGAAAAACTCATCTGAGCCTTGCTTACCAATTTCATCGGCGGCTTCACTTCCCGCGATCCTAGTGTAAGCTGGGAGCCAGACAATACTCAGTAATTGAGATTGCGTATGTCTTCGCTTGGAAAATAAACCAATTTCTCTCCAGGAGGAATGGTCGAAACTATTCCTGCGCACAAGAAAATGTTTCTGTAACAGGCGTTCTGGTGTTATTACGTCAGACGACCAAAGAACCAAGGGTCAGAACACAGTCGGCGCGTAATGTCATCACACTCCAGTGCTTGTTGTCCTAGGGACCACTTCTTTTTAAATAGAAAGTAGTTTATGATACGAATGTCAACGGAAGAGAGACTCATCAGTACCTTCGACGTAAGATATTTAGTCAAAAGAAGTTTGTTTTCCAGGATAACACCTAAATAAGCAACTAAGTTATCTTTTTTGTTTATGAAAATGCAACTTTATTGTAAAAAAAAAAAAAATGGTTAAAAATGAATCATTTAAAGTATTGCCTATCGTTGGCTATAAGTTTTTCTCATCTTTTGAGGCTATCCACGAATCAAACCATTTTTTGATGTACTCCTTGATGAAAGTAATTTTAAATCTTACCGTCTGGCAGCATATCGTGGTAGATAAACAATAACAGTATATTAAAAACGCGTTATTTTCCAAAAACGCAATAATAAGGGTAACCACTTGATTAAAGTCATAAATAACAGTACAGAACCGCCTAAATAGGGATATATACGTTCAAGATGTTTTAAGTGTAGCCAAGGGCTACATACATACAACACTAATTTGACGGTGAAAGACGTTTTCCTTGTCGCCAAGTCCTTGCCAGACGCATTTGAAATATCGAAGAATTCCAAATATAAAAAAAAAAAATATTGGTGTAACCACTTTTTTTTAAGTTAGAGAAAAATTGCCTGATAACAAATACATAAGTCCAAGACTTTTTACTTGTCGGCAAATTCTTGCCAGACGCATCAAAAGAATTTAAATCCTTCAATATAAACATATTCATTTTACGCCACAAAACATAGAGCTAAAACGTGAATAATTAACGTTACCACTTAAAGCCTTTTCAAAACATAGAACACAACCTTATCATATAATTACGTATGCAATTAGAGAAAACCTTATATGCGGTCGAATGACCACCCTAGAGCATATTGTTTACAGGGCGGCTGTATTGTTTAGAAACGATGTTGTTTACCAAAAACTGACAAATAGTTCTCGGGATGATGAACTGAAGTACCATAAAACTTGTTTAGCTAAGTTCTTACAGGAAGCGAATCTTTTGGAGAAAAAGTTAAAGACGACAAGCAAAATAAAGGGGTCACAATTAGCACACGCCCTTTCAACTGTATGTGGTTTTGTGGAAGAATACATTTTACAGTTGAAAGAGATGCTTTTATTTGACCATCTTGTTAATCTCTACTAAGAAAAATTAAATGAAAAAGTGCCATCATTGACATTTTCAAGAAAATCTTTAAAACGTAAGCTATTGGTCATATACAAAGGAAGGATTCAGTTCAAAAAAATTGAAAAGCAATTGATTATTCTGGACGCAACTACTCTGGAATATCAGCAAAGTATATTAACGGATAAGCTGAAACTTGAAGACTTTTTCCGATAGTTTTTGTTAGGCCCAACTCACGTTATGGTAAAACAAACGCTGTTCAAAGGAGGATAATATATCTTTGCAATGACACTATATATAGCACAACAAGAGGTCATATAAAGCCTGGAAAGCACATCCAATTAGGTAGGTCTGACTAATATACAATATGTATACATATTGTATATGCTATACATATATAAGTATCTACATCTAACTTATCTTGTTAATTTGTTGCGGTGTATGAAATTTGGAGGTATATAAATTCTAATCGGTATAATTCCAAAAGCATACTTTCTTTCGCGAACCCGTCTCAACACATTACCAATCAATTTATCGACTTTTGTTAAAAACCTTCCTTTTAGGTCTCGCAATAAAAAGTCTAACAAGTAGTAGGCGCGTTATTGAGATATTAAATAAATTGGGGCATTGCGTTAACTACCATTATGTCGAAGAGTTAGAGACTGAGATTGCATTTGCAAGTGATAGTTTGCATTCATCATTTATATCCCAAGGAATGTTGAGTGTAGAAAATGTTTGCACTGGAGTAGCGTTCGACAACTATGATCGCTTTGTTGAGACAAGCAATGGAAAAAATACCCTACATGATACAGTGGACATAGCTTATCAAATTAAAGATCCGTCCTTAGGTAAAATACAAATAATCTTCCCTTTGTCTTTATTATTAGCTCAAATGAAATCAACAACTGAAAGTTCGACTCAGGAGGATTTCGCACCTCCGAGAGGAACGAAACGGTGGGCATAACATATATACCTACATATAATAAACTTACTACAAAAAACCAAAAATTTCTTTCTAACTCTATTATGACTAACATAGACCTATTCAAGTCATTATTATATTGCGCCAGAGAGCTTGATAGCGTATAGTTAATTTCTTTAGGCTGTAGCGATGGAAACAATCCTATGTGAACGGGATGGAATTTACTTTTTCATAAAGAAAATCTTCCACAAAAACAGGTAGATATTCTAAAATTATAACAGAATTTGATTTCTAGGTATTATACTGGCATCTTACTACCATTAACAGGTCTTTTATTTATCTCCAATTAATGAATCACCGACTAATCAATCCGTCGTATTGGAGACACAATCTATCTATGATCTAGCTTTACAAATCCAGCATCAGGAATCACCTCGTTTTGATCGTGCTTTTATTTTGTTTGGAAACTTTCACATAGAAATGGCGTTTTACAAGGCTATAGGAAAAATGGTGCAGAAATTTCACTCGTGAATAGTGGCGTTCTAGCCCAAGGTTCTTTAAATGCTTTTATTTCGGGAATGCTGATTTACGTTGCACATTTATATTTATTTTTAAATAAACCTTCATTTAAAAATAGGAACACATTTTAATAGATGCAGAAGATCGCATGTCCTACTGAGTGCAGCTTTACAAGTTCTTCATTTTCAAGCTTTTGTTAAAGAAGAAAATATATACACCGATGATTTAATGACAGATACTGAATTTGAAAAGTGTGAAATAGAAACTAATTTACCAGCTAGGCTTATCTCCATTATTTCGCGATATACTGACTATAATTTAAAAACAATAAGGGGCTTACATGGCAAAACAGCAGAATATTGGATGAAATGCGTCCAAATGATTAATTTACGAAATAATTTTTCTAGAAGCATTAGAACTGGAGAGTTTGATTTATATCTTTACTCCTTAAATCAGTTTGCTGCATTTTTTTTTTCTTCAACCACTATAACTATGCAAGATGGACCGTAAAACAAGTCAATAATTTGTCCAACATAAATCATACCCATCCAGATCTTCTTGCATACATACAAAAATATGGATTTGGTATTAAAAGATCCACAAAGAATTTTCCAATGTCGATATCAGCACGACAAAAATGGGCAAAAACACAAACCGACAGAACTGCAAATATATCCTCCTTGTACTCTTCACTGGGAATGTCACGAAAAGATGATGTAACTCATGATTTAAGGCCTGGCGAAATACGAAGATTTTCAGATAATTTCAAAAATGTGAGAGACGCCATTTTGACGCCTTGATCAACACATTTTAAAAAAAGATATGCCAAATGAAAGCAAAGCACATAGTTTTCGACCGAATTGAAAGATATTGAGCGGGATAGGAGGAATATTTCAAAAGCTGAAGTCGAATGTAGTGTATTAAAAAGACATCAGAGACGCCCACCTTCCAAAAGTCTGCGAAACAGCTCATTTAAAAAGCGACTTAATGAGTTCTTAGTAAAAGAATGGTATGACAAGAGTGCTATTCTATTATAAGCGAAAAACATATTATTATAACAAATGAAGAAAAGTGTATTCTTTTCAAGTCTGAAAATCATATGATTATTCCCGAAGTAATTAAGGAAATACGATTAATATCTTTTCAAGAAGAGGCAGACACTCGTATGATGTTACATTTGTCGTTTTTGCCAGGTGGTTCCTATGTTGTTGTAAAGTCTTTAGATACGAATGATCTCGTAATAGCTCTTTACAGTCTACCTTACCTAAAGAACGACACTTAATTTTGGATAGAAGTTGGAACATTGTCGAAGAACTCTCTCAGATACATTAATGTCAACTCAATTTATGAAAGTTTAAGTCCAATGCTTTGCGCTGCTTTACCTGATGACCTACATCAACGAAAATTTTTAAGAATATCAAAAGTAGTATATATTTTCGAAATTTATTTCATTCTTTTATCACTCATGTGATTCTTGGAGGTTTTGAAGGAAGTCTTCTTCTTCCAAATAAATTAACACTGCTGCAACAGATATACAGAGCAAACTATGATTGCAGTAAAAAATCAGGCAATAGTATTAACACCAGAACAAAATGGTTGCTTCAAGTAAAATGGTTTGAGAGAGATGTGGCACCTGATTGCATACAAGATGCTCTTGAAATTGATGGAAGTATATCTAAAAGTGAAGATTATAATTATCATCTCGGTTCCTCCGATGAATTCAAAAATAAATAGAGTGACTCAACAATTCAAAATCATGTTTTTTTTTTTTTATTTAGTAAAAAGGAAATATTATAAAATATTATGGTTTATGTTATTTTTACTAAGCAACAGCTATTATGTTTTGGCGTTAAATGAATATGTTCATTTTGAAGGACGGTTACCCTTATTATTCCGTTTTTGGAAAATAAAACGTTTTTAATATACTGTTACTCTGTTAAGCTACCACGATATGCTGCCTTAATATTGATGTGCATATCGTTTGGTTACCTTTCACAACCAAAAATTGCTGCGGGCTCTTAGACCATGTGAGCGGAACTGCTGATCAGCCAGACCATGTGCCATCGAACGGAACAAGTAATAATCGGATGGCGACATGTCTGTGGAATATAGCGTGTGGGGTAGGACTTCCCATGTATGTTTATTATGTGCTATAACCGTATTCCCTGTCTGAAAGACAATTTTCCAACTCATTGTTGGCCTATACTTGGTCAGTCCATAAAATATGCAATAACACGTAATCGGTCTACGCTAGTAATATCAAAAATGTGTTTAACTGATACCGAAAAACCGTTAAATTGTATAAATATCGAGGTTTTCAATAAGGACATAACAATTTTGTTTTTAAATAAAACACAAAATAAATACTTTGGCGCGACAGCCATGTCTCACACTCATTTGTTTTGCTCAAGGCCCCGCCCATAGAATCCGTTGCGTCCGTTATGATGCCGGATAGGTTGACGTTGACTTATTTGACGGAAATGATAGTCCTACAGAATCCGTCGCAAACGAAACAAAATAATTGAAATTTCAATTAATGTCAATGTTTTCTTTTCAAGCTATGACAATTTCTCTTCATTCTCTCAATGTCTCCACCAAAGAAAAATAGAAAGTAAACCTACTTTTTCCGTCCTTTCCGTCATATCCGACGGATTTATGGACCTGTTTCATAACAAAGGGTATATTCTATCCAGCTGTCAGTCGATAACGTTGACGCAATGTACGCAACGGATTCTAAGAGCCTTGGCCTTCACTTTGCGAATTTTTACACTCCTGAGCAGGGCCTACTGTTTATTGCCGGTTCCAAACGGCTCTGCTGAAAACATTTTTTATAGGCAGAATTTGACCTTCAGAGGTTCGCCATTGCCCGCCGAAAGGGTGACGACAATTTAAAAATTTGCTGTTGTGCTCCTACCGGGATTCGAACCCAGGTAGGTTGGCGTGACAGCCAGCGAGCCAACTATCAGGCCATCGCCAACATCAAGTGTGTTATCATGACGATAATTTTCATTGACGAAAAAACACGGTCCAATCACACTTCCGGCATGAAACCCACACCACACGGAAACTTTTTGTAGATGAAATAGGGTCTCTTGAAGCACATGAGCATGGGTTTGTTGCTGTTCAATAACGCATATTTTGTTTATTGACAAAACCATTAAGCTAAAAATAAGCTTCATCGCTGAAGATGATTTTTCGATGAAATTCAGAATTTTCTTCAAACTTTTGCAGAGCCTAAGCTGAGAAGTTTCGGCGCTTTAAATGAACAAAAAGCTTCAGTTCTTGAGTTAATTTGATCTTGTTAGGATATAGGCTAAGATCTATACTAAAAATTCGTCACAATGTGGACTGAGAGATTCCCAATTCCTATGAACGGCGTGGAATCGAATTTTTACAATACAACTGTTATACAATACAAAGTGTACAAGATTTGAGTGCAAAAATATTGCAGATATTTAATACCAAAGCAAAATAGGGTAAATGGATGATATTGTATTTGGTAGTTTAGACCTTTAAGGTCAATTGGAATTTGAATTTATTTATTACATATAAAGATATGTTTGGAAATAAAGTATAATAAATAAAGTTAGTAGAGCTGATATTTCAAATTTAGCACAATTTGAATATGAACTATAGTTTGAAATTTCAAGTTGGGAGCAGAATGAAGCATGTCGAAATCCTGTTTTGTTTGTGGGGTAAACATTTGTATGTATGGCGAACTTGGTGAATCAGGCACAAGTCGAGCACAAAAAAGGGACTTCGGAGTGAGGCGTAAAAATAGTTGTATAACGAAGAAAAGGGAATCTTAGTCTTAAAATATTTATTTTACATATAACAGTTAAATGCACAGCGGGTATAACCGAAGGATTCGAAGTCACAATTGAAGTACAAGAAAGCAGTATATGAAGTCTATAATTTTTTGACGTCGCGTAAGATTTTCTACTAAAGTTGCACATAAACGAATCAGAAACAACTTTTCTTTCCGCCGATAATAGCGATTATATAGGCAATGACGCCACAATTATTCAAGCAACAATTAATAATTGAGGAAAGGCAATAGAAGATTACACATTAGCCATACTAAGACTAAATATCTGATTTGTCGATTTTCCGAAGCAGCAAACCCAACTCCTGACATAATTTAATGCGTTATAAGGCAGTTGTTATACCCTCTTAGTTGAGAAAGTCGTACTCGTGTAGAACTTTCAACATTTTTATATTGATTTTAGTTTTTTTTTTATTTTATCAAATAATTTAAATGTATTATTATTAAAAATAAATTCAAAGCGTTTTAGTTTATTTTTGATAATTAACATTTTAGAACTTGCCATACACTCGTATTACCACATAAATGGAGCTTTTTCTCTCAATATGCGCAAGCCATATCTTTGCCATTCTGCTCGGTTTATCCACAATTCTGGTGCACTTTCTAAACAAGACATAATTGCGGCGCCCTTCCATGCAGTCATTGTTGGATCCATATCCTTAGTGCTCGTAACAATATCCAATTGTTCTAAAAATAAAGTTCAAAAAAAAAAAAAAAATTCTCTCTAATATTGTTTTTTTATAAAATAACTTCTTTTTACCTGAACGATGTGGATGCGCGGCATTTAAAACCATTTTGTTTTGTAGCCATTTCCCTATGCCAGGAAACTTCATTCCTCCTCCCACAACAAGCACACATCCATACATTTTCTTTTTCATCTCATCGTTGGCTGTTAAACAATATCATTTTAGAAATCATTATTCAAGGTTTATTAGCGAGGACTCACGACATCTTTCTATGCTGAGAAGAACAGCTTGGTCAATGCCAATTATTTGACCGCCTGGTAATATTAAATCCTTATCACTTTTACTCTCCCGATCATTTTCAAATGAATCCACAACTAGATCCTCCTCTTGATTATCTGGCTGTACAATCACCCCATCAGCTTGAATTTGATCAAGTTGCTCGCGAGCATTTCTTCGCTACAGAACAAATAAACGAATGATTACTTTGTTTAATTTTATTTTCTAGATTCTAGACCTACGCTTGTTTCTCGAATATACTCGGCATCAAAACAGTCTTCGGAGTCCGGTTGATGAGATGCTGATATTTGTATTTTTGCTGTTTTATTTTTGCCTGTGATGGCTAACAATTCCGTATGAAAAAGGCTTAATGGAGCAATTATGCACTCATCACCCACTTGAATAGTGTACTTTAACTTGCTCTCTCCATTGGAAACTTCAAAAGTTTTCTCCTGAGATCCACAGATATCCTTAACAAAACAAGCCTTAATTAAACCTCTACAAAGCAAGGAAACTGATTAAAATACCATATTAACGTGGCAGAATTTTTCCTTAAGTTGCTTTAGCAATATTGCATCTTTCAGTTTATTATCGTTGCATTCCTTATAGGGGAACGAGCATTTTCCCAGTAGACTGTGAAAGACTTGCGTCACATCACCTCCACCATATTCAAGTCGAATTCTGGTACTAGGCTGAGAAATTCCATCTTCAACACATGAAACTGATGTTTTTTGCTCGCCTACATCAACAACGCATGCATGACCAAGGCCGGCACCAAAAGTTGCTGAAACGTGATCCTGCCGATGATAGAATATTTATTTACATTAAAATTTTGATATACTCTTCGTTATCAAATTGCAAACCTGAACCAAAAAGCAACTTCCAAAGCCCATTCGATTCAGCAAAAGTGTTGTTAATTCTTTTAAGTGATTTCGATTATAAATATCCGAGACTACCAGAACAGCTTTGTATTGATGAAGAGAACTGTAGGAATAAGTTTAATGTAGTATTCAATTTATAACTCAGCTTATGGGAGTTTATGTTACTACCTTAAGTCAATTCCCATTCTTGAGTTTAGGACAAACTCCCAAATGTCCTGTAAGTCTTTCATAATAGACGTAAGTGAGCCACCCACTTCACTATGTAAATTAAGCTCCCCTCGCTTGATTGGAAAATGTATGTTGTACGGATCGTTTTCATTTATGTGGATAACCTTCAAAAATTATTTTTTTTTTTTTTATTATGAACTTCAATTATAACAATTAAACTTTTAATGAAAGAAGACGCTTGCGCTTTAAGTGTTGAAATCTGTACCTTTCTTTCTAACTAAGGAGATTGGGGAATATCTGTTCAACTTTGAAGTGTGTACTCGCCAACGGAATAGTTGTACATATTACATATTACATGCATATTGTTACTCGAAGAAACAATTAAATGTTTCCTCACCTCTTCACACAGAAAAATGATAAGATCGCGCCGTGATTATTACACCTAAAAACAACGTGTCGGAAGTATTTGACGCTATTCCCGTAATGCTTTTAGAGTCAAAAACGACTGTAGATCTATGTGTTCAAAGAATTGTTGTCCAGATACCGATACAGAAACACTTATTCGCAACTGCCAAAGAACTCGCATATAGCATGTAGCAGTTGATAAAAAAATAAGTAAATTCAACCTGGAGCAAATAACAGATCTCCTTGAACAAATATTGTCGACATTTTAAAGGATAATTTAAAAAATAAAGAACAAAAACCGTACTCTTTTGGAAAAAAAAAATTACAGAGCAAAAAACAAGAAGACAGTTATCGTATCCATATGGCAATCAAATCACCATAGTAGATGTCAGTTTCTAATCCGCATCCACAAAGTGACGCTGTCATAATCTAGCCGAGTTGCGTACGGCTTCAAAAGTCGTTTTGTCAAAAATAAGTGCAAAAGTATGAGTTATATATTCTTACAATTAGGTTTGCAAGCCGTTCAGCAGTGTGTTAGGACTTTTGAATTAAATGGACATGGCTCCTTACGAACATTTAAATTCATACCTCAATGGTTGGAAAATAAAAAATTTATACCGAAAATATGTTAAAGCGCATACCTCATCTCCCATAATTGTATCGCCTTTCGGGATAAATGTCGTCGCCTTTCCAATTATATCAGGAACAGATCTCCGGTTAAATGCAGCTATCTGTTGTGGCGGTGTTGCATACCGTCGTCGTCCATCTGACTGCGAACATGATTGGATTGTGTGAGAAACTTGCAGGCGGTGCTCCTCAAATTCAGGAAGCAGATCTTTAGCCTAACGAATCGAAACACTGTTAACGACGATTTCACATTACATTTAGAAAATTAACTCACTACTTGAGGTAGCAGACGATCTCTGTAAAATTTTCCATTGGCAGACCGCTTTCTGCCAATGGCATGTATGATTCTAATTGGATTAAAGTCTGAAGCTCTACCTATTCGAAGATTTAGCGAGCCCGGATGAATAACGATTATCATCTGGGCTTGCAAGTGCTGTAAGAATAATCTCTTAATAAACATTTGACAAAAAGAATTTATAAAAATCACCTCCGGGCAACTAGATTGACTAGACATTGTTAAAACGTTCACTTAATTTAATGTATGTAATTTGCCTCGATCAACATAAAAGTATTTCCAAACAAATTTTCAAATTACAAATTGTCATTTTCAAAACAAATATCTTGGATGACTAGCTTCGTTCTATTTGAAAACTTCTGAATTATGCAGAGTAAACGTTTTTAATGTGTATATGTCAAACACAGAGATACACATATGGCGTTTTCAAGCACTTCAGAGTGAAAATCCAAGCCTTCTTTGAAGGAAAATATTCCTTCTGGATTTCATTTCAGTAATTTAAATGTTCGAGCTGATATGCAAGCAAATGCAAAAAAATAAAAGAAGAAGAAGGCAGAAATAATATATATTTTATTGGATAAAAATTTGACATTTAACAATCTCACTATTCCATGTAAAAAGTTTGACAGCAAAATCAGAAGGATATTATGTTTATTGGAATATGGGGCAATTAAATTCCGGAATAAAACCATTGGAAAACACTAACAAAATCAACTATAATCAGGCATGGGATACGGTGTGCGTTCTATGTTTCAGGACCATTTTCCTTAGCTGTTGATTGTCAGTAGTGAATCTATGATCGATCGGTTTGGATGTTGAACGAGTAGTCAGCGTATTGAAATAGAGATGGTGCCGACTAAACTTCTAAAGTGGCAACGGGGCTTGTGAATCTCCGAAGCGGTTTACAGACTCTGGCACATTCGCCCCTTTTGCCCACATTGAGGGCCGTGCGTTTGGCTTACTAGCCGGACACGTGAAACCTTTCTTTTGCAAAGCAACCAATAACCTTCGATCAGAATCGTATTAATTTCGAAGACACTGCACAATGAAAAAAAGGACTAAGACGTTTGGATCAGCACATATAATGTGCCTTGAACAGTTAACACGTAGCCGAACAATTAGCGGTGACCCTATATTGATATAATATAGATTTCACCGTCACCCAGGAAGCGTGGTGGGATCGTTTGAACTAAAAGAAGATGATAAGTACTATCAGTGTTTATTTGGTGCAGATTCGTTGAAAGCAGCAGAAAGTGAACCCATTGAAACCATCTGCATCAAGACTGAATTTACCAAAAAACAACCTAGTATGCGCTAACGCCCCAATAGAAGAAAATACGATGCTATCAAAGAGCTCTTCAACAAAACCTAAAATCGTTTTATATAATTTGAACCCCAAATTAGGGAAAGAGGGCATCTTAAATAGCACAACCGAAAGCATAGCATACACAAAAATTCTGCAAAAGAAATTGCTGCGGGACAAAATATCAATATAGCTTGCACATGGTTTGATATCCTCATATTGATATGACCTCATTAGAATGTAAAAAAAGTTAAACAAATTGATCTTCATCATATCATAGATGTTTAAACATTCTGAACAGTAAATATACGTCAATGCATATGTCATATGATACAACAAGCATTGATGCTAAGAATCCACGCAGGACTGCATAAAAGATCAAAAGCGGCTCACGAACTCTACAAAAGGTGAATAGAGAACATCAGCTTCTCTGGAGAAAAATAAGTACATGAGAAGCAAGCGATCGAAAAAATTGAGACAAATCATTTAACTTGGGCAATGAATGCAACTAAATTTCCGTTCACCCGGTCGAAATGATGTAAAAAGCACTATAAGACCGTCGGACCTAGAAGTAGTCGCTGCCCAGCTTTTTAAGTTATATATATAAATTTATAAAGTTACTATATTTCTATAGACCACAATAGATGAACTAATAAATAACTGTCCTTATAAGCACACCCTGTAACTCTAGGATCCATTGAACAGAGCATTTTCATTTCTTCCTTTCTGGTTTGACAGCTTGCTTATTTCTGAAACAGGTGTACTGTGAAATTGACGTTTATCTTCTTCTAAACAAATGTTTGCCTTCACAACATTATAGAAGTCGCTCGAGTTCTAATGAAATATTTAGTTTAAATTAAAATAACCAATTAAAGATGGATCTACTTAATACAATTTTAAATTCAATGGATAAACCGCCGCCACTAAATGAAAAAGAAAAGGAGTTGTTAAAAAGTATGTCCAAATTCGTTTATAAAAATTAAAAAATTGTCCTAATATTTGCCTTTGTTCGCAGAACAAAAAGAACATGCTGAACAAATGAGGATCAAAGAAAAAGAAGAACTTAATCGCTTTCGGAAATATGCTCAAGAACGAATTGATCGATTTTCCAAGGACGAGAGGCGTTACATCGAATTTCAGCCGTTGGATAAAGTTTACCGCACTATCATGTGAGTGTTAGGACTCGCTAACTATTCATTTAAGAATATAAATTTAAGCATGTGTTTACTAGACACGAAGTGGCTGAGGTGGGGGGTCTTATTGCAATTAGTTATGGATTTGAGGGTCATGATAGGTATGCTGTTGTCTACAAAAAGGAATTCACACCCTCCGAAGATGAAGTGCAAGCCAGACGAAATGGTGATCATTGGAATGAAAAAACAGCGAAAAAATACGCCCAATTGGTTAGTCAAGTTTGAGTTGTTACCTAATAATAAATTTTACGATTTTTTTGATTGCAGAGATTAGAACAAAAACAAATCGAAGTCGAAAGAAAGCAATCGCCTGAAAAGATCAAACCAACGACGAATTATAAAGACAAGTATATTCATTTAATTGGACAAGAAGCTGCTTTAGAAGCCGCCCGCAAAACTGAAACTAACGCATCCTACGGTTTCGGTAAGTATGAGTTATTTTAATTATTCTAACATCAATGATGTTTATGCATAGAAATGTGTTCGACTTGTGATCGCTCGATCTTCACTGCTTATAGCAATTTTTTACGATATGTATAACGCTAAACAAATTTAATATCAAAAAAATGACCCATAATCCGTACGACGCAAAGCATCTCTCTGGCACCACCAGAGCCTAGTTTTTAGTTCATTTAGTATCATGAAAAGACTAGATAAATTTTAATCACTGGAGAATAGCTCATGACGTCTTAACGAGAACTGCCAAGTTCAAAATCGCCGATCAGCATTATCAGAGTATCAATCCATCAATGCTTAGAAGAGCAAACAGCCGGAATCCTGATGTGTTACTAGTGTAACAACGAAATAAATATACTTTGGACAAAATACTTACAAGTACGGCGCAAAATCCAGCGTTCAAGAAAGTACATCTTCAAGCACTTGAGATTTGAGATCCTAATACTGGCGAGACGCAACTTAAGTAGAGTCATCAAGAAGAGAAAAATCTAATGCTATAAACGTCTTTGTCAAGTAGTCCACATTAATCAATGGGGCTCTACTGATGTGTTACTAGTGTAACAACGAAATAAATATACTTTGGACAAAATACTTACAAGTACGGCGCAAAATCCAGCGTTCAAGAGAGTACATCTTCAAGCACTTGAGATTTGAGATCCTGGTACTGGCGAGACGCAACTTAAGTAGAGTCATCAAGAAGAGAAAAATCTAATGCTATAAACGTCTTTGTCAAGTAGTCCACATTAATCAATGGGGCTCTACTCGTAATGATGAAACTGAGCACTTCAGTCGGATCCATCCAGTAACATGTCCAAGTATAATGCTGAAATCCAGAGTAGATCATCTTTTCCACTGAGCAACTTGAGTATACTCCACTAATTACTCTAAAGGAGTTGCAAAAGACATGCAGAAAGATAAGCGAAGAAGTGTGCCCACACCCATCAGGATGCAAGAATAAAGCAAAAAAAATCGGATAAAACCTCCTTATGACAACGATGTAGATGGGGTATACATCATTTGGTCCTTCTACCATCGAACTAAATAGATTCGTTTAGTTTTTTTAGTTATTGTATATTGTATTCTGATATACGGAGTCCTAGTCTGGACATTGTCATTAATAACGAATGAGATCAAAAAGAGCATATACTCTCTGCTCTTTATGGATAACCAACGGGTTTTAAACCATCCAAAATAAGCGCCCCTTTATTGTAACTGAACTGGTCCCCATCGACATCCTTGAAGAAAAGATACAAGATACAGGATATATGATGCAAAAAAGGTTGAACCAAAACGACGTCAGGATGGATTAAATGGTACCCAAAAGGTACCGTCAGCAACTATACGACATACAACAAAAGGCAGATGGACAGATAAATCTAAGACAATTTGGGAAAATGGTAGCTCCAAACGATTAATGGTTATTGCAATAAAAGGCAGATGAAAATATAAATCGATACTGACACTCCAAGTCTGAATAAATCTTGACTATGTTATATGTCTTGACGTTGTTCTAAACTTACTCTGCCTTCAAACTCTTCAACCATAATCTTCAAATTTTCTTTGTATTTTTTCGTATCTCCGTTAAGACACTTTCCACCATACATTTAATTTCAATTTTTTGTACGCGAGAGTATTGTGCCCACTGAGGACATTATATCAAAACCAGGGCTAATGACTTCTCAAATTCAGCAACAAAGCTTTATTTAGCTTTATTTATATTTAGAAAATATAAAAATAACTTAAATAGAGTTAAGTACCTTGTATGTTCAGGAATGATGTCGATGTTATCACCATGGATGTTGGAAAAGGCTTCTACAAAATACCTCACAATGATGCTCTACCGAGGGCTCTTAGCTCGCAGTCTAGATTTTCTATGTGTGCGAATATATTCTTTTTGGACCTGGGGTTTTTTATTCTATAAAAGCCCCTTTTGGAGTACCTTAAGATTACCGTTTGGTACCCTACTATTTACTTCATTTATTTCAAAACGTTCTCTATTGATTTACTATACTCGTATAGAAGAAGTATTTTATTTAAGTTTTTATAAAAATACCTTCATTTTATTTTTCAGTTCCCAGTAAAAATAAAAAGGACCTGCGTTCAATCGAACAAACAATGGCAGATATACAAGCGAAGAAGCGGCTCAAAATCGATACAGAAACCGGCATCTCCAAATAAAATTGAACTTTAGTCTATAAACGAGTTAATTTATACCAAATGATGCAATCTATAGCAATGAAGTAATGTAAATTTCAATTTGTTTCCTAAATATTATATAAGGCTATCATATCGGATCATTAGGATCATAATGGCTCTTCAGTACAAATGAGGATAAACAAATCAATATATACAATAATTAAATTAGTTATGTTTTTTGTTGTAAGAATATAAGATGATGCAAAAATGCTTTTAACAGTGCAGAATGAATTGTTTTATAAATTTTACTAATAATACAAAGAAATTGTAATGAAAATAATATATCGTCTTTTATTTTATATATGTGCGAACTATTATACAATGGTAAGTAAAAATTTAAGTTCTTATTGAAGACATTCAAATACTTTTTCCGTTTTTGTATATATATTTCATACACTCCCAACCCGTTAAAGATCTGTATCTTCATGTTGATCGTCTTAGTATTATTCTAGAACCTATGACTTGGAGAATTATTTTTTTATAGTTTCATATGTTCGAGTTTTAAATCCCCGATTAAAAAACTGTATTTCTGCAAGAAGCACGTCTTTCTTCTTTTAGTTTCTTATGTTCATTCATGTTTATAAGAAATAGATAATTGTCTTACACGTAAGTCTGTATACACGTAAGTCTGCATGATTCTGTATATATTGAAAAAAAAAATACCGAAAACTATTTTCAATTGTGTTTGCTTCATTCAAACCTTGAATGAATAAGTGAAGGTTGTTGATGATCGTTGACCCATGAACAGTGCTATACCATAATGTAATATAATAGTTCTGGATTCCTATTGACTGAAAACGCCTGACAGATAACGTTGGCGTTAATCAGTTACTATTACTCATGTTTCAATTTCCGGATGCTGCAACTCAAAGTACCTAGACGCTTTAAGCCTCAAAGTTCACAACGTTGCCAACCGTTGGTAAGTTTTCTAAGCTGCTGACCAAAAGGCACACTTTATTTTTGGGAGTAAGCTATTAACCGAATTAGTTAAAGAGCATTGTTCTCCTACTTTGATAAGGCGGAGTAAAAAATAGACCGCCAAAGACTTTTTATGTGCACCGCATATTTTCTCTGATAGAAATGAACGAACTGTGGTATGAGTGTTTTTAGGACTAATATCAATGTGTATTAACATAGTACTTCATTTTACTTTTAGCGGCATTTAATTGACCGAGCCTTTCCAGCCTGCTCGATGCCTAATTTGCTGCCACCAGTTACACTCAATTTGGTTGAGGTGCGTGCGCCTCCTTAGGATAGATCTTTTTGTACCGCGTTGTTCTAATGGGATGGAATCGTGTTGCAGCACTTATATTTGTTCTATATGATCTTATCATCTTAACCACTGTAAGTGAAGCTTTCTGATCAGATGCATGTCATCACAACCGATTTTCTTCGTTATGAATTCTCCAGATTTCGTCAACATAGATAAAGTCAACTACCAGACGGACGGACAACCGGAAAGGGATGGTGAACAGCGATTGTCAATAGCTAATCTTTGTTTAATTTCCGCGCATGTATTTTTACTTGAGTTCACTGCAGAGCATAATTAGATAAATTTGTTTGATTTGATTTGACACACTGAAACGTATATTCCATCCGATTAGGTGGCACTTTGTTGGATTGGTTTTAATATTTCACCCAGTTTGTCATCTGGATTTTACCCAGACGAGCAAAAGCAGTTCCGTGGTCAATTTTAGGGGCTTTGCCAGGCTTGATATACGCTAATTGTTAGCTCACTAAAATATATTTGTCCAGTAGGCACAGCGGTAAGATGGCCAAATACCAACTTGTATTTGGTTGCCTAAAATACTATAACAAGTCAATTTACACTAATAATTTAGTCTCCCCAATAAATATTGGATGCCACCCATGCAGCGAAGATAACCATTGAGCCCTCTCTCTCTCTATCTAATTTTCCGAAAAATCTTAACACTTGCTCCTGCATTTTAAGAGTAGTCATACCCCATTGAGTGTTAAGTTCTTTAAAAAATGTTAAAAATAATAGTTAAATGTGCCTAATGCACCGTAAGTACTGATCATGTCCAATGCTGCTTGATTTCGGTCACCAAATGAAAACCGTTGCTTGCCTTACGATGGATTTTCGTTCTTTGCAACTCATTAACAAAACGGTTGATATACTAGTACATATAATTACAATTTGCTTTTAAAAAATACAATAGATAACAAAATAGTTTTATTTTTACGTACCTATAAATAAAACATAGAGTCTCCCTTAAAATAAATCCCAACCTACTTCAGCTAAATTATTGTATAAATATTATATGCATTTATAATATAATAATTTTTATAAACATTTTTTTCTTTTATTGTCGTTTTGCATACATATAATAACTGCAACTGCAATTTTATAGCCTAGTTGTTGTAATGTATCAAAGCAGACATTATCGGCAGAAGGGTGATAGCTGTTTATGAGGCATTTCAATATCGATGATTCGGAAAAAACGTCAAAGTATGAGGTATAACTTTGAGGTAGTCAAGAAATTTGTCTACCTAGGCTCCGCAGCTAATATAAACAACACCATCTTAGAGGTCATTAAATCGAGTAGCACAGTCCTCTTTCAGAAAACCAAAATAGCGCCCCAAATATCATTAATTGCTCCAGTCCTCTTCTATCTTACAGATGTATGAGGAGCAAAAAGTGCTTCGAATGATATACGAACCTACCTATGTACATCGACATAGAGAGTAAGAGGAGACTTAACCCAGAACTGAAATGGCTATTTAGTGACATAGATTTAGCTAAAAGAGTTTGAGGTAGTCGATTTAGATGGCAGAGCCATGTACATATTGTACATCAGTAGACACTATCCCTCCCGCTTAAAGTAATCGAATTTTTAAATATTCATATAAATTGTAGAAAATAAAAAAATAATTCAAAATGTCTGACTCACCGAGAGTATTGAAAAATTCCAAGGAAGTGAAAATGACAACATTTGGGCGTTTACGCAAAACCATTCTGGAACATTGTTAAAATATTTATATACCATATGCATATGTAGAATATATACACATGTAGATACAAAAAACACATGCCTGGAGGCTTGTAAAAGTTGTACCAATTGTTAAAGCTGGTAATCCCTACGAAAATTCCTGGGAGTTACAAGCCAATAAGTCTACTAAGCAGAAAATTTATGAGAAGGTCTGAATTTTATGAATTACATTGGATTTTTGTTTACCCAAATGTTCTACCTGAACAATGCATTCAGCACTTGTTTATGACTCAAAATAGTCATTAAAATTGCTTTCAAATCCTAAAATTGCAAGGGTCTTATATGAAAGCTACACTTTGAAGTCATAAGAATTTATTTGGGATACTTCAGGTCTTGAAGGTATCAAGGTGCTGTATTCAATGTACCATTGAACGACGTACTCAAATTATTTTGGGGCTAAATCTCGGTAAGGGTGGCCTAAAGCCACAACATGAGGATCGGAAAAAAGTCACAGCACCCGAAATAAACGCCGTAACAAGTCAAACACGGAATAAGCCGCGCTGTTAAACACAAAAAAAAAACGGTCTAACGCAGACGAATTAACATTCTGGACTATTTGAGTGAATTGCTATTGAAAACCCCGGCTACGAAAAGATTTTTTTTTTATAATTAGGGCGCGCTCAAGGCATTTGTGTACCATTAAAATGTTTGTACACAGCGCGAACGAATCGCGATATTTTAGAGTCCGAATGTGGTCTTGAGAGTGTACTTTTAAACATTCATAGCGAGACGGGTGTTATATTTGAAGGTTTGAAGAGGCGGAATGCTACTGACGATTTCTATGGAGCAGTAGTGGTGGAAATAGCGATAAAGCAAAGAGTGATAGGACATGTTACGTCGATGTTCAAGGTTGTCAAATGACTGACTGGTATTAGTATCACCAACGAGTTTTATCGCACAGTTTTAAATCCTGTCTAGCAAGTGCAGAGTTGTTTTAATAGCACCTGAACAGATGTGGACGTTGTACTTCAATTTCAAGTCCCCGGCCCATAGAATCCATTGCGTCTGTTACGATGCCGGATAAGTTAACGGTGACTTATTTGACGGAAATCACAGTCCTATAGAATCCGTCACAAACAAAACAAAATAATTGAAATTTCAATTTATGTCAATATTTTCTTTTCAGGCTATGACAATTTCTCTTCATTCTCTCAATGTCTCCACCAATGAAAGTGCTTACTCTCAATTTTTGAATGCGTGAACCACAATATGTGAATGTATGGTCCTCAATGTGTGAATGTGTGAACTGTCAACGGATTGAAAAGTCCGTGCTTTCCGTCATATCCGTTGTTTATGAACCTGCTTCCATAACAAAGTGTATATTCTATCCAGCTGTCAGTCGATAACGTCGACGCAACGGAGGCAACGGTTTCTATGGAACTTGGCCTTTAGGCGAATGAATATCGCTTAAGGAGACATAAACACTTCACAGCATTTTTGACGACATCGAATATGTTGTCATTCCAACATAAGTCATCACTGACACACATACCGAGAATGGAAAGGTTTTTGGTTCCGACGATGTAACTGCCATTCATGGATAATGGTTGGGTATTTTAATTTCGCTTTAAACAGCATTTAATTCCACTTTTTTGATAGTTCCCCAATTGGTTGCAGCACCTGTGGTTAGGAGATATAAATCTACGTTCATTTTCGACATTTCGAGTATTGTAACCAAACAATAGAAAAATATTTGTCTATGTTCAATGATATGTACTCGTAATTTTTTTTATTTTTAATTTATATTATGTATTTAATTTATTTTATTTAATTTTTCTATCAATGTTCCGTGATACAATATATATATACAATATAAGCACAAATGTGTTTTAACTTGCCTAAATAGTTTGTAATTGCGTTTTTTGTGTCTAGCGCTAGGATTTTTTTTTTTTTTTTTTTTTGATTTGGAAAGTGTATTCAGGTTGCACTCTTGTTGGATTTTCACTTGAAGGTTGCATCAAATTAATGCTCATATTATTTTTCTTTTTTATTATGTTTTAAATATATATTAATAAACAAATTTTTGTTTGGGGAGTTCATTTTTGATTGAATGTGACAACCAAAGAGATATACACCAAGTTAATCTTTTTTCTTCTTTGTAAACATCTTACCAATCTCGCTTCGTTAATCCTGGTTTATATTTTAGTGGTAAAACACTAAATAATTCACAAATCTAAAAGTTTCCTGGCAAACTTTTTTAAATAAGGAAACAGAACTTAAGACATTGTTGTTTACCTCGAACTTGCTTTTGGCAAAAGTAAATCAAAAGTCAATCAAAAGTCACAAAAATATTTTCACACACGTGTCGCAACAAAAACAGAATTTTTGCTATCGAAGATGGGTAAGAAAAATAAATCAGATTTGGGAAGATCATTAATTAAGGATCGTTTTGGGCACACCGCTAGGAAAAAAGTTGACAATGATTCTATGGTAAATCGTTGATATCGTTTGGTATTAGCACATATTAGCAGAATTTTTTCGATTGCAGTTACATACAACTGAAGTGCAAGACGGCTATGATTGGGGTCGCTTAAATCTTCAGTCCGTCACAGAAGAGTCGTCATTTCAAGAATTTCTTCGTACAGCTGAATTGGCTGGCACAGAATTCCAAGCAGAAAAACTCAATATAGCCTTTGTTAATCCGAAAAGTAACATTGGTCTTTTATCGAAAACTGAACAGAATATCTTGGAAAAGAAGCACACTGATAATAAGGACTTGTTGAAGATACCGCGACGGCCAAAATGGACTACTACCACAACTGCTGAAGACTTACAAAGGGCTGAAAGTGATTCATTTCTTGAATGGCGAAGAAATTTAGCTTTACTCCATGATGAGAATGAACTTTTGCTAACCCCCTACGAGAAGAACTTGGAATTCTGGAGGCAATTGTGGCGAGTAGTAGAAAGAAGTGATGTGGTTGTTCAAATTGTCGATGCGAGAAATCCATTGTTATTTCGAAGTGAAGATCTTGAGAAATATGTCAAAGAGATTGACGAAAATAAAATGAATATGATACTCATAAACAAATCGGATTTGCTTACTCCTGAGCAAAGATTTACGTGGGCAAAATATTTTGATAAGGAAAATATCAAGGTAGCTTTTTTCTCTGCAGCTAAGGCAGCTGAAGAAATGAAAGAAAGCGAATCTGATGAAAAAAATGAACATTTAGATAAAGAGTACAGTGAATCCGAAGAAGAAAATGAAAAAGAGACTGCGGAAAAGATGTCTGTGGAAGAACTAAGAAGAGTCGCAAATGCAATTAGTAAAGATTTAGATAGAACGGAAGAACAATTGAAAGTAATTGAAAGGAAAATTGGAGTTGCCCAAGGAATAGAACTAAACAATCCAAAATTGCTAAACCGGGCCGAACTCATTGAATTGTTTAAAAATGTATATTCTGGGCCAACATACACTAAGGATGTTGTTACCATCGGTTTGGTGGGTTATCCAAATGTTGGCAAGAGCAGTACAATTAACGCTCTAATGACTGAGAAAAAGGTATCCGTGTCCGCAACTCCTGGAAAAACTAAGCATTTTCAAACGTTGTTCTTAACAAGTGACATAATGCTATGCGATTGTCCAGGTTTAGTGATGCCCAGTTTTGTTTTAACTAAAGCCGATATGATTTTGAACGGAATTCTTCCTATAGATCAGGTAAGTAGGTTTTTTCCTTTGAAAGCCAATTTGAAAACATCGCTGAAGTTTCATTTGTCAGTAATTATATCAAATTGTGCTTTTAATTTGCAACTTCGCAGCTCTTTTTTGGTTATGTTTGTTGTTATTTTCATGTCTATTGTTATTATGAGGTATTTTCACAAAACCGCACATAATTTGAAAATGGTTCCCTAATATCATCTTTTCGTCAGTTTATTTTTATTTTTCTTTAATATTGCCACAATCTTTGATGTATCAAAATTGTTCAATAACCCAACTTGTGCAAGATACCATCAAAGCTTCTAGTTTTTCCTAAATTAACATTAAGTACTATACGATATGTGATTGATAAGCTACTTCTTATTTAATAATTTGTTTAAGAAAAGTCATCTTTGTGATAAAGTGCTTGCTTTACATGTCCGTAGTGGTCCTCTAAAATTACATTTATTAACCCTTCAAGTACCGGCAAATGAAAGTAGAAATGAGAATAGTTTAGCGTTCTATATTCTAGGCAGCGTGAATAAATATTAGTGACTTTTTTTTTTTTTTTTTTTTTTTTTTTTTTTTTTTTTTTGTTAAAGAAATCGGCCACGTATCAAATAGGAACTGATTCGACTATGATTATTTTTGGTTTTGTGCATGCATCAATATTGATTTCTGCAATGGCAGCAAGCTTCTCAACCCATAGCGTGGCTAAACTGATATAAGCTATCGTTGAAATTTCACATTTTCATTTAGAACTGGACATTCCAGCTGTGTGAAAGGAAATCGATTCATTCGAAGAAACATTTGTTAGTATTTGCGCTTCAAACCTTGATAAAAATGCAAATGCGGATTTGATCAGTTTTTTACAGATCTATTAATCAGCGATAACAACATCTGGATACTTCCTATATGTGCAAGTAGAAAGAACTTCTTAATCACCTTTCTTTTTCTAAAAAAAGTAGCCTTAAAAAACAAAATATTTTGGAATGCGAATCGAATTATCAACATCTTGCGGATTATCATGGATTAGAGGCATTAGATAGCAATCAACTTCTATTCATTGATGTCTGAATGTGTGAAAAAAAAGAGGGACCGAAATGTCGTGTTTCACAAAGAGATACGTTATGGGAAAAACTCGGAATCCTATATACTTTCTGATACTGTTTTTGTTGGGAATAAGCGTTGCTCTTTCTTAGAACTGGAGGACTTCCATGAGCTTCAACATGTATTCAAAATTCAAAAAATATTATAGATCTCCACAAAACAATAGCTGTGAACGATATTTCACTAAGATAATTTCTAATTCGCCTTGAAAGTACACCATTCCTTAAATAGTCACTAAAATTAGTTAGTAAAAGTAGAATATTTCTAAAAGCTTAAAATTGTTGCTACGACAGGAAGCATGAATAAATAACACACCCAGCTATATAAACAAAGCGACCATAGTGTTTAGTATGTTGTCCAAGATATTGAGAAAATACTATATAAGTTTATAGATCAGTCTAAAACTGTTCCGATCTAACATTGAATCAAGTGTCCAATATCACGAGAAAGCCGCAAGTGTTTCTAAATGCTAATCTATAGACAAATTTCATTTACTATTGTATGATTTTACACAAAACAACGCAAGAGAACAAGTGAAAATCATATACATGTAGACAATGCAATTTGGATATATAAATGGCAATGGATGGGAATAACGTTTCGTTAAGGTGACAAGTCACACTTACCAGATCAGACGAAAACTTGGTCGAACGAAGAAAAATTGGTTAAATCTAGAAGCATATTTACAAACATCGCATACGATTTCGTAGTCCACTTTAACATTCCTGTGAAGGATGTGACATACGAGTAGTTTCTCTTTGAGATTAGAAGTGACCTGATTTTACAACTGATGTCGATAAAGTTTTAAGGTAAGCGCATCTTATGATGGCTGATTAGTCTTCGTTGATTCATGTTTAACTTGATTCTTGATTCAATTTTGTAACAAAAGATAAGTGTAAGAGATTTTATTTAGCTGAGTCTGATAGCCAAGTCTTTATATCTGGTGAGAATATCGTTATATTATCGGATGATTGCTTATTGGAAGGCGTGTATGTACTAGAAGCATGATTTTGCTACACATAACAAGTGAAAATAAGGCGTAAAACTTGTAGATGTCTAATAATAGGAAGCCTTTTGAAGAATTTCCACATTGACGTATGTGTACAAAAGTTATGATTTTGCTTTGCTTTGATGGAATAAATTTATTTATAAAAAAGCGGGCACATGCAATTTTTGTATTGTTTATCCGTTTTTGCTGCAAGTCCCATTCATTCCCTGTCAGATTTTTCCTATGCTTATTTCTGTCTTAAAATTTCTTTCAAATTCTTAGCAATAATCCATATTTTGATTGCCTGTATGTTAAAAATTTGATTTTATTGGATGTGTAACAAAGCTATTCTTTAATTTTTCAACTTTCTTTAATGCCGGGGACACTATTATTCTAATTTTAAATAATATACATATGCTCGCTATACGATTTGCGACTGTTAAAACGCAAACAATTTATCTACTTTAGATGAGAGATCATGTTCCACCTGTTAATCTTTTGTGTACACGTATTCCCAGACATGTGTTAGAAGATCGATATGGAATTATTATTGCAAAACCATTGGAAGGTGAAGATCCAAATAGGCCTCCCTTTTCAGAAGAGCTACTATTAGCATACGGATGTAAGCAGTAGTTTTTTTTTTTTTTTTTTTTTTTTTTTGTAAACGTAAGATCAATTAATTTTCTTTATAGACAATAGAGGTTTTATGACCGCCAATGGTCAACCAGATCAGTCACGATCAGCACGTTATGTTCTTAAAGACTATGTTTCGGGGAAACTTCTTTATTGCCATGCGCCGCCTGGAGTAGAACATGAGAAATTTCACATTTTCCCTGTTCGAATAAAAAAAGAAATCGAAGAAAAATCACTTCCTGCCAGGCAGCAAAGAGCACTACGGGTAATTTAAAACTGTCAAACGATAAGTTTTTTTTACTACAATTTTTTTTATTGTGCTTTTAGATTAATAAGAACACATCTTCTAAAGAATTAGATGATCAATTCTTTAAAATGAATAATTCAACTGCACATAGTAAAGGACGAGCTAGTTTTCCACATACCGGAAACTCTTCACAGGTTGATCCAAATAATTTGTCATCGGGAGTTCCCAACAAACCATGGCGACGACCAAAGAGGGAGAAACGAGAAAAGCTAAGGAAAAAATTTAGTCATTTAGATCAGCATTGAAGATTCGCTTTCCCTTTTTTTTTTTTTCTTTATTTACATATTTGATTTTTTTTTTTAAACATAACTTTAATAAAAATCTCAAAATTTCATTGTTTATTTTTTGAAGCTACTCCACTCTTTCCTATATGGATTTGCTTGTGAACCATTAAAGTACTCCGCCGATTAAAGGATTTTCCACATGTTTCGCAAGAGAAAGGTCTCTCTCCTGAGTGAATTAAATGATGTCTTTTAAGTTGCTCTGCACTAGTAAACTTTTTATCACAATCCTAAGGATGAATGAAATGAAATAAAAAAAAACATTTCTTTCAGAAAAGGGAAAACTAAACAATTGATTTACCTTGCATGTGTATGGTTTTTCACCAGTGTGTCCTCTCTTGTGTGTTATGAGGTTGCTAGAATATCGAAATTCCTTGTCACATACGTCACATTTAAATGGCTTTTCACCGGTATGTACAAGCATATGTTTCTTAAAAAAAAAAAAAAAAGTTTTAAAAACAAAAAGAAAGATTTTAATTGAATCTTACTTTGAAACCAGACTTTTGAGTTAACCCCTTTCCACATATACCGCACAGATAAGGTTTTTCTCCTGTATGCGTTAAAACATGGATTCGTAGAGAACTTGGTTGTCTATATGTTTTCCCACAAATATCACAGGAGTTGGGATTTAAGGAATCGTGCGTTGTCATATGCCCATCGTATGCGTTTCTTGTTTTAAATTTTTCACCACAATGACTACACAAAAATGGTGTGGCATCGGAGTGTAATTGCTTATGATACTTGTAGGAACTGTGGTTGCTCAATATTTTCCCACAAACTTCACACTTAAATGGTGGGCCGGGAATAGTTTTTTTTCTTCGATTGCGACGTTTTATGCCATTGTGGGTTTTGTCGATTGCTTGCCTTATTTCAGGATCTTTATCACTATTTGTTTGACTAGTATCTTCAACAACTTCTTCATTTCTTTCAATCATAATTTGATCACCATCCTTTAAGACAGTTATTTCATAAGTGCCATCATTCGTTTCTGTGGAGTTCAACTCGATTTTAATTCCATCATTTGCAAAAATGATGTCTTCCGTCTGTTGGTGTGTGTGAGTTTCTTTCCTTTCTTCATCGATCATCTCTTCTTCAACTTCGTCTTCTTTTTCTTGAAACTCTTCTTCGTCCTCTTCCTCAAAAACTTCACTTTGTACGGGTTCATAATAATATAAACCATCAATCATTTCCTCTTCGTTTTTTATATTAGAATTCTGTTCTCTAAGCATTTCGTTAGCTTTTATGGCAGTTTGACGAAAAATATACGATTTGCATAACTGGTGTACACACCTTTGACACATAAATCGTTGTAGGTCTTCATCTTCATTTAACTGAAAGAAAGAACATATGGTTTTTGTAGAAAAATTTTAAGTTAGGAATTGAGTCGAAGAGGGCACTGAAAACAGCAGGTAGGTTTGAGAAGAAATGGAGATACACGAACCGTTTCATTTTAGCAGTTATATACCATCGAATATTGTATCACGTATAACAAAGTGTACATAGAGTACTTCGCCCACACTAAACAATATGGCATAAGATCAACAGAAACCGCATGATTCACGTTATGGGAGAATTGGAAAAGATACCATGTTGCAAATAGCACAAATAGTCTACAAAACAAACTTTCTCAACACCAAATCTTTGGACACGACAAACTGAGTTTAAGTATTGACTTTTCAATCTGATCCAATTACTGACTCCCTCTTTTATTTCTACTACTCTTACTTCGCGTACATGGCAAATCGCGTAGCGCTAAGGTCTTTAGTAGACCTATGGAGATCGTCATAATATTGACGACAATCCGTTAATCTAATCTAAGGGCCAAGTCACATGTCATAGTCATAGGCTTCTAATTCCTCTGATAAAAACGACTGTTCCTTTAATTTATTCAGACATGTTCAAAAAGAGGTAAACAATTCTGTCCCTTTATTTCAAATTAATTTCCAATTTATCCTTAACTTCTAACATATTTTTAGATTTAAAACTCCCATATTTAAGGCTGGATCTCGATAAAAACGTTGAGAATTATCGTGGAATATCTAATTTTTCAGCTATTCCCAAATTATTTGATTTAACTGTAACGAAAAAACTTTATTTCGCAATCAAAGAACAAATAGCATTGCTGCAATATACAATAGATTTGCATCAGATCTACATTATCCGACTTGACGTTGTTTTAAATCTGTTGAATCAGGATTTGATATCATTTTTACTGATTTCAAAAAAGCTTTTGACACATAAAGAAATTAAGATTATTTGGCATTCATTACACACTTGTTCAGTGGATCACAAGTTACCTTTGAAATAAAAAGCAATATGCCAAAATTGGTTGTTTTCAATCTAGGCTCAATGAGGTATTTTCTAGTGTCCCACAAGGTAGCTATTTAGGGCCTTTGGTATTTAAAATTTTTACTAAAAAGACCCCTTCACTGCTTAATCGAGCTAAGTGACTATATAATATGTATATGACTATATAATTTCCTGTTCCATTCTCTCTTGAAATACAGAAATTAAAGATCTAGGTGTAGTTTTTGATTCAAAAGTTGCATTTTTGTTTCACATAGACTACTATATGTTGTTGCTAAAGCAAACTCAATGCTTGCTTTTCTTAAGCGAAGTGAATTTTCTTAAGTCTGTTTATATGTCTATAGTTAGCCTTTCCTTAAGTATTGCTTTATAAGTATGATCTATGTTATCTACGCCAATCCGATAACAAGACTAGTAAGAGTACGAAAGTCCTTTATAAAATTTGTTATAAGGCAAATGAAATGAAACCTCGATGTTACAACTAGGTTTGCCTTGATCGTACTAGATACCTTAGAAAAAAGGCGAAGTGTTCATTGTATACTGTTTATTCATGATGTCTTTATATCGAATAATATGTCCTGATATACTTCAAAGGAAAGAAAGAAAGAATTCTTCGAATAAGAAATTTTTATTTCAATTGAACCCTAGACATTTACACAATTATTGTCTTTGCGAACCAATGATTAAATGTATAAGATTTTTCAACTACGTTTGTACTGAAATAGATTTATGTGCTTATAGATCAAAATTTAATTTTTTCATTATTAAATATTTTTATGCCTACTAGTCACTAATTATGTACCTTATTATTTTTATTATATTTTATTTATGTTTATGTTATTTAACTGAAATCGGTAGATGAATTAGGTATGAAGAATAAATCATCACTAGCCAGATACAACATGAATGAGGATAAATGAGGTAAGACTTCTTAAACCGAGAGCAATTTAAAACTGGACGACGACGACAAGTACCCAGATAAAAGGACGAAGAACCAAAAAGGAGCATAAAAAAATACATAGATTAAGCAGTAATAAATAATAATTAGAAGAAGCTGATTTAAAACGGTACTTTTCTGCCAAAGGCAAAGAATAAAATGAATGAAAAATTTACAAAACTGGCTTGGCATTTCACAATACACACTTATTAGAAACGTTACTTTGTATGAAGATATTGATCAAAAGACTTGAAATTACCATATATGTATGTGTTTATCGATTTGATGATTGCCAAATCAAGGGTTGATGGATTTTCTGTGACAATTTCATTTCCAATCTACATATGTATCTCTCTTAAGGTGTTTTAATATGCAAACTATGCGCCATTATGAAACGTAAACTTTTTAAATGTGAGGCGCTACAGATAGAACTAAATTCATACACCAGTTAAGTAAAGGTCAGTTCCAAAGATGATTACACATACTCGTGTTTCATATATTCGAATGACTGGTTGGTCCGGATAAATCTTAACCACAGAAAAATGACATCAGCGTGTAGTATTGGCTACCTCATTCTCTAGATATCAATCCGATTGAAAATATGCGGTGTAAGATCAATAAAACCGATCAATAACCGCAGGACCATGCGATGCAAATTGGCTACAAGTTGTAAGATGTGAGAATAGAGGAGACTAAACAACATATTAAACATTTTGTTTAGCTTAGTCAATCATGGAAATACTGGTACATAAGCGAACAGATAGTGATACTTTGTATTGGTAATAAATAGAATTAAATTTCACTTCAAGAGTTAAAGTTATTTGTTCCATTAATTCATTGTGGGGCGGGAGAGTATTATATAAGAAGAGAAAAAGAAAAGCTTGTAAAAAAACATGATAAACAAGTTCAGCTTTTGAAGCGCAACAAAATCTCGACATCATTATGATTAATTTTATTTTATTTTATCTAAAAAATTGCTTACGATTTGTATATCTTGAGGAAGCCTACTATTAAATAAATTTCTGTAAAAAGTGATACGAAATATAGGTCTACTAACGAAATAACTTGCGTTTCTATGTAGGTTATGAATGTCTGAATTTTATAACTTTAAAATAGTAAAAGTGTCTCTAAAAACATCCATAGAATAAGCTTAACAATAAGTTTTGCTTATTTTTCTGATGGCACATTTTTGCAGGACAGTTATCGGTTAAATTTTATTTTATTACCCCAACAAGTAATTCCATACTGAAGTTTTGAGTGAAATATACCATAATAAACCATTTTTAAAGTGTCAATTGAGCAATGTTTCTCGAGTAGGTAAAAATAACGTATCGACGAGATGAAATATTGTTTTAGATTTAACGTATTCTTGGTTCAGTTTAAATTGTGATCAATAATGATGCCTTAATATTAATAGTCATCCACAACTTCAATCATAAAATGTCTTACTACACCTAACAGTGCTATCGAAGTAGATCGCAGAGTTTTTGTCATTACACTTACAAATAGATAAATTATCTAAAGCAATCAGCTTTAATAAAAAATATATTCGCAAAACATAGACGTAATGTGTCATGGCTTATGGCGGCCAATAAATTCAGCGCGCCAACGGAGTGATATGCAATTTCCAGGTCATCGGCAAATGCTATGACCTTACCCATAAAAGGTAGAGAGAATAAAGAGTTTATATATATATATAAGGAACGAAATTGGACCAAGTACTGAACGTAGAAATATTATATTTGTTACCAATATTAACTTTCTGTGATCTATCATTTACTATAGATACGATTTAAGCCAATCGAAATTAAATCCACAATTTAATAATTTGTAATTTAGCTAATTACATAATATTATGGTTAACTAAATTGAAAGTTTTCGTTATGTTAAAAAAAGGGCAGAGCTACTCCGCTTTTCATCAAGACCTTTATATATTGCAGAGAAAAAATCTAAAAGTGCATGCTCAGTAGAAAATCCAGCTCGAAAACGATATTGGTTAGAAGTAAAAAAATGTATTTCTATTGGAACTTTCTCAAAAAATTTGGATATTAAAGGCAACACGGAGTTGGAACTGTAAAGATGAGCCAAAACATCAACAATGTTCAGCGCAATATGCTTTAGCACAAAGTTAAAGAGTTCATCTATTCCGCAAGAGTTCAAGTTCTTGTGTGAACTATATATCCTTAAAACTCAAAAAGTTGTTATGGGTTTGAATTTGAATCACCTTGTAACACGCTTTCCGGTAAAAAGTTGCATGTCGCAGGCAAGTTACGGATATTTGATAAAGATGATTGCCCAACTGAAGCAAAATATTCGCTAAATTCATTCACTGTAGCTATAGGATCTAATTTGGCCACTATGTAGAGTGATTAAAATTTCGATTGGCAATACCATTTATGACCGATTATTCCTTCTTTAGATTCCCTTTCGCCGACCTTCCCTTGTTATCATAATAGCGACCCCGAGAGAAACCAATATCTATGTTAGCTTGCTTGCTAAGCCAATTTAAGTTTAGATTGAGAGGGTGTTTGTAGTACTTTCGTTGCATTTTATGTTTTTTGCATAGGTATAACTTGGTGAACTAATATGTCTGTTGAAAATTTTGAGAAAGGCTGAGATACGTTTACCTGAGCGTATAACTCATCCCATTTTCAAAAAGTATCTTGATGTGCAGATTATTGAAGTTGATTTTAGAAACTTTTAGAAACATATTAAGCTCTTATATGATATTTTCCCCTATTGATATCAATTCAAATACCAGTCATGCAGTGACCTGTTATATTACGATCTATGTGTGCTAATACATAAAAACGAAAGTATATATGTAATATATATATAAGTGAGAGCATATATTTGCATATGCAAATTTGACAAAATGTGAATCCTTATCGAAGTGTAAGGAGAAATATGTGCATTTTTTACAGTTTCCATTTTGAAACCTCATTAAGAATGAGAAATTGGTATTTTTTTTTTTTTTTAATTTGTTTGACAGATAGCTATGCAGACAAAAGCATTATGGTTATCGGTAGGAATTTCCAAAGCATAAGCAAGCATTTCGTTGAGTTATGACATTAGCTTATGCTTCCCAATGTTGATTATGGTTGAGCTCTAAAGCCTATACCAACAATTAAAATTAAATGTTTTATTACACAAACAAACGAAATTATTATAATATTTTGTACAAGTGAGTTTGTAAGGTTTTATGTCATAATTTAAATAGTCACGCACAAAAACTTCAACTCAACTTGCAACATACGAATGATTAGAATTTGCATACAAATTTTAATAAAAGAATTTCTAATCGTCTATTTCTCAAGATTATATTTAGAATTCAGAAAAAAGTAGCACATCAATCAAATTCGCAACGGCTTCTACATTTGCAACTAATAGAACAAAGTTTAATCGTAGGCTTCTAATATTGCAAACAAAAAATATGGATTTAATTTTAAAATCAAAAAAGTATTACCACAAATGGTTCTTAAAGTTTTAATGTCAAGGTAACTATAAGTGAGATCATTATTTTCTTTCATATTACTGATGCATAATTGCATCTAGACTAGAAAAGGATCTTATGACTGTAACCTCACTATTATCAATCTTTTTTAAAAAATTATATAGAATTACGGAACCATAAATACGTAAATGTTTACTCAATTTTATATTGTTTTGCTGCCGCAGGGCCCTAATATAATGTATTCGTATTTTGTAAAGCCATCATTAACATGAATGCTATTAGAGCTCCACACGTTAAAAATCGACGAGTTCAGTTTCTTTGAATTTCTCTTGCTCCTCATTATTATTTGCTTAGCATCAGGTGAAGATAAAGGAACACAAATTATGTCGCTTTACGATTCAACTGAATTGGATGCTGATTTACGTTTTAATTCGTTGAATATAACATGTTTGAATATCATCATTATATAGAGAGACATTCAGCACTTCATCAACAATTTAAACAATGTTTTTCAGCTTTCTTTTCAGACTTGCAACCTGCAAGCTGCTGCACCAAGCAAAAAAATCGACTGTTGATTTTTTTTAGGCTGATAATTTCATCATATAGCAGATGAAGAGTTATTGAACTATTCGATTGTAGTGATTGCAGTTTGATTTTTTAGGCGGCTTCTGTTGTTGTAGAGATTTTTGGCGCAAAACACTACACTGGCCACCGTGACATAAAATATTATTTAACTTCAGATATTCAACATCTACGACAGTGATATTAATACACGGACCGTGGAAAAAATGTTTACAGTCTCTACAAGCGGCTGGTGGAATCACTGCAGTCAATTTTTTCTTTGCAACCTAGCTAATTGATTCGTATAGAATTTTATTTTTAAGTCCGTTAAAAATAAGGTGTGCACAACACTTATGGACTGAATGAGACTTTAATTCACAAAATCCTTAAAGATAGATTCGTTTTAGATGTTTTAGGAAATTCATTTACAAGTAAAGAGGATGTAGTAAGTTAAAAGTAGTGGATTTGCGGTTCAAGTGATGCTTTATTTTATCTCAATCGTGGAACACCTATGGGCATCAGCAAACAGTTTGTAAAATAACTTTTTTGAAGATTTTAGAGATGCAAGATAGAATACTGATAGAGCACAATTCTTTCATCAATGAAGACTATGGTTTCCTACGTGCTGGAATGTCTTCAATTTAACTTCCAGCGAAAGTGAGGCAATAATGACGGACTAAAGAGATTAAAAATGTTTTTTTTAAGTAATGCAGAATATGATGTAAAACTATTTTTATATACGGATTAGAACTTCGTCTTCAATAATGTTACCTGATATAAAAGAGCGTTTGTTATCAACGTCATCAATTCCGGCCACAAGAACTGGCAAGGGATCAAAATAAAGCTTGTTTAGAGTTAATTCTGTAATATCAACTTGTCGAACCAACCTATTGAGCTTTAAAATTAGATAGATAGAAAACTTTCATAGCTCATCTCGTAATAAAAGTTATATTATTATGCTTGTGTTTTGTAAATGAAAACGTTCCTCAACACAACAAAAAAGTTAGAAAGTTGAAGTGCGACTACATACCATATGTTTGTTATAGTATGTCTATTTAAATGTTCTTTTATCTGATGCAATAATGTATGTGGTATTAAGGTTACAGTCTTATTCACCAAAAGGTAAATGTTTCAGAACTTGCTAGAATTTGAAAATTTGTAAAACAGTAGTAAAACATACACTCTTCATTCATTTTGTATAATGAAGTCATTTTATGCAGTTGAGTTGCCACAAATTTATGGGCATGAATATTAACTGCTATCCTGCAAAGATTTATCAGAATTCAAGTTTTATTGTATAATTGCGGTCTTGATTTGCTCGTATGTTTGGGGTAATCACTAATCACTTGTTTTATAGTTTGTGTGTTTAAAAAATAAAGCCTTCTTTTAATTATTCAATTCAATTGTATTAACTACTTGTGTATAGCTAAGGGGACTTATATTAAAAACAGAGCTCATAATTGTTCAGTTTAACTACAACCGGAAATACGTAGCTTAAACGGGTTAGTCCTACCCGGATGAGTGCATTGTAACGATATTTTCGAAAATTATCAATAGATCATAATGAATGAAGATAATTCACAGGAGATTCCAGGATTGTGGTTGAAAATTACCTCAATAGATGTGCATTCGTTGAGCATTGCTGACAGAGTTATTATTTCTCCATAAAGAATGCCCACTTTGTAGATACACTTGAACGCATTTGTTTCATTTAAGCAAGTGCGGCATATAACTTCCATATCGTCTTCATATGCCATTTTGAATTTGTGCAAAGTGCTTAATAATTTTATTGAATTTTTCTTTATTTGTTTGTTCACAATTATACTTAGACTACTGTAACTTATATGACAAATGTCACCTTTGGATTTGGCAGGCTTGGTTTCAATTCCACTGGGTTTCACCAATTGACAGTGGTTCTGGGTTTACATAGTGATTAACAGAGAAGTTGTTTTGTTGTGCATTTGATTTTTATAACAATACGTGCGAAAGATATTCGGACAAAGTAAATTTTTGGTGGTAAATAGTTAAAATTTATTTCTCTGCTGAGGAATGACCAAATTATACTTTCTCACTAACATCTTTTAGTATAATTTACTAAGTGAAAATCGAGTATCGTCCATGATATATACTGATGTCTCTTTTTCAATCGTGTTTCAACTATTTTTAGCGCTAATATCGTGACAAATCCAAGCCAATTTGTAAATATGAATATGCTGCACAATACCAAGTCGTAAGATTTTGGATACAGTTCCACTTTATTTTAGGATATAGCTCTCGTTCTGAATCTGAATATATCATGAATAAATAATAAACTTTAGTGGGTTAATCTTATGTCAAAACCGAAGGAAAAGCTCATTTAATTTCTGCCAAACGTTCAAGTTACCCATATTGTGCGTAGGCAAACATAATAATCTCACGAACTGTTTGAATTTTGATTGGTTTAATAGCAGTAAAAATAAAATGAAAAATAAGTAAAGTAAATTAAAAATGGCAAAATTATTCCATCTTGTAATGGAAGGGATAAATATCCTCACAAAAATTAATGAAATACAAAAGAATTTTTTTTTTGTGTAAGCTGTCAAGTTTCCGCACTAAATATCCCTTCTATTGAATTAACGAAACCGAGAAAAATCCCATTATCGTCATGCAATACTATTAAGATGTAAGGAGATATTTTATTAAGCTTTCTTAAGCTCACCAAAATCCATTATGTTTGAACTTAACGGCAGCGAATACTCATACAAGATGCAATTTTGTACCAACTTGAGGTCGTTTGAAGATTTCGTTGTATGTTTGCATGAAAACGACGGTTGTACTTTAATCGTACGGATATTAACGTACGGATATTAACACGTACAATCATCGTATCGATATTTTATCCCTCTTTTAATTTTCACATGGTATTGTTAAATAAATTGTTTTGTTAATTTCTCACGCAAACGAGCCACAATAAAAAGAAAAAAATTTAACTAGAATAAAGTAAAGTGGCAGCTCTTATTTTAATTTTTCATTCCCATTCGAAGATGAAAGGGCAATGTTTTTGTTCCTTTTTTATACATTCTGGTCCATTCCACAGCTGTCAACCTTTTGTTTTTGCCTATGACAGATGTCAAGCATTTGCACATTTGATCTTCCAGTTCACTGTCTGCAGATAATAGGTAGGAAATTTAAAACACAGGAAATTACACCAATGACTTTAACGGGAACATTAAACAAATATATATAAATATATACATGTATATATGGATTTTCTCTTTTATAGCATGGCCAGCGGATCAAATTTATCGATAGCGGTAATATGTTCGTCGAACATGAACAGGTCAATGGAAGCTCATGGATTTCTTGCCAAAAAAGGATATAAAGTTCGATCTTTTGGCACTGGCGAAAGGGTTAAACTTCCTGGAACTGCTATAGATAAGCCAAATATATACGAATTTGGGACGCCATATGATAATATTTACAATGACTTAGTTGCTAAGGACAAACAATAGTATCCTTTTTGAAATTTTACTTCATAAAACATTAATATGATATTTCTAGAGTATTTTTTAAGCTTGATTTTCCTTAAAGCATGTATATAGTTATACTCAAAACGGCCTGCTTCATATGTTAGACCGGAATAGGCGAATTAAAAAGTGTCCCGAAAGATTTCAAGATTGCACAGAGAAGTTTGATATAATTGTTACTGCAGAGGAGCGTGTTTATGATCAGGTAATATGCATTTTTTAATGTTATATCATATTAAAGTAAATAAATCGAATTTTTCTGTCTAATAAATAGGTGCTGGAATGCATGGAGTCCAGAGAACCTATTTTTAATAAACCTGTTCATATTTTTAATGTTGACATAGAAGACAACCACGAGGATGCTCTATTGGGAGCGTTTCTTATAACTGACATGATAAATATGGTAAATTTGAATTTTTGCTTTATAATACACTTTTGTTTTATTTGTTCTTTTAAGAATAATCCTAAAGATAATATGGCTGTTAATAAAATTCAGCAGTGCCTTATTTCTGTTTAGAAATCAGTTACATAGTCTCAAGCATCAATCTAAATGTGACAGTATTTTAACTTCATTGCATTGTTTTACTATGGAAGGAAAAGAAATCACGTTAATTAGTAGCTATATATAGGCAAGGGCCACTTGATAACGTCAAATCTCTACTAAGATATCATTTGTGAAAGTTATATGTACTTTAAAGTGAACGCCTCAACTATTAAGTTTTAGCTGTCGATAATGACGTTATGAATTTAGCCTTGGACGGACAATTTTTTTTTTTTTTTTGCTTGATTTTTAGAAATGCTTCAGTTGGAGTTTTTGGGTGAAAATTGTTAACCTATATCGATTGCATAGTATAGTCGGTGGAGCAGATTTGTTAAAATAGTTCTTTACATGTTGGCATATAACCTACCTGTTTTAGTATGGGATTTCTTTTCAAGATTTTCCTCTTGTAATTCCGGTGCGGATTTAAAATGTGTAGTTCTTTTGTAGAATTTCGAAACTGTTCAGAACACTGCTTACAAGGGCTGTTTAATGAGTATCCGGATTGGAAGATAGGTGGCACTACTGAGCCAAAATGGGTGTACCATCATTTTAGTCCGTCTATCAAAATTTAGCTTAGACAGTATCGCTCCGTGATCCGATTCTTGTTTTTGAGTGACAAAACCTGCGAGGAAATAAAGCCTTTTCTCGATGGTGTGTATGAGACTCATTCACCTTCCCGTACAACAGTTTACCATTGGTTCGCAGAGTTTTGCCGTGGCTCTGGTTACTTTGACACAGGTTACAGAGGAAAGCGTGGACAAAATCCATGATCTCGTATTGGACCGCCGAGTGAAAATTCGCGAGGCGTATCAACTAAACGCGTTAGTCATATCCTGTATGTGATTTTGAGCATGAGAAAACTGTACGCGCGATGGGTGCTGCGTTTCTGCGTCATTTCGTGACTGTTGATGAGATAGATACATTTGTACACACCAAAAACCAAAAAAACAATCGAAACCATGGGTTTTACCCGGATCCAAAAACGTGATGACCATCGTTTTTGGTTACGCGCAGTTGCGATCCACTTTGACTATTTGGAGAAGGGGAAAACAATCACAGGTTTATACTATGTCGATTTTTTGGGCCGATTCAACGCCGATATGAAAAAAAAAACGACCACATTTGGCGAAGAAAAAAGTGTTCTTCTACCACGATAACGCACCAGCTCACACCTCCGCAGTCGCCACGGCCAAATTGGTCGAAATACACTACGAATTGCTCCCCCCTCCTACGTATTTTTCGGATTTGGCTCCCTGCGACTTCTTTTTGTTCCCAAACCTTAAAAGATCGCTCGCCGGAAAGAAGTACTTGTCGAACGAAGAAGTCATCGCCGCTGCGGAGGAGTTTTTTGCAGGCCAACAAATTTCATACTTTAAGTTGTTAAAAAAGTTACAACACCGCTGGGAAAAGTGACAACACTGCTGGGAAAAGTATATCGAGGTTATATTGAAAAAAAAAAAAATAATAATAAATTCCCAAAACCTAAAAAAGCTGCATTGTCATTTTAAATCCGGTTATTCTTTAAAGAGCCCTCGTACTATCTAGGAGTGCACGGCAAAATTTACTTTCCAGAATTTGTCGCGCTATGAAATATAACCCCGAGTCGATTTACAAGGTCGGAACTGTTAAGATTTAGTAATTGTTAGAAATGTTCCTTTAATAAATATTAAATTCGACACGTTTTTGTAACTACGTGTATATATGTAGTATTCTATATTATCTTCATTGTTTCGAAAAGTTTGACAAGAGTGACCTTCCATGGTCATTAAAATCACCAACACTTCTCTTTGGAATGGGATCATTTATGCCTCTTCGGATGAAGAGTAGGTGAAGACTTACTCGAGCGATAAATATGATAGCTTTTTCAAGGATAAATAACTGTTTTTTTTTTGCATTAAAAAACCAACCCGATTTAGGAAAACTGAAAAAGTTCAAACGAGCCAGGAAATATTGCAGCGTTTTTCTAAAGCGTGTGAAATTCCCCAAAGTCCCAAAGGTAATAAACATTTTCGATCGCTCGTAAAAAACACTACAATTTCTCCCTTATCCTTCATTTCAACGCTCATAATGACTCAATTACCAGCCAACTCAATCACTCCAAATTGTATTGTGTCTCCGCATATACTTGAGCGCCATTAAATCTTCAATGTATCAAATTCACTTGTGTACTCATGTAGAAGAAAGGGTACATAACTATCTCAATATATATAAATCCGCTGGCTCAGATTGTATATTTCCACTTCTTCTGAAGAGGTGTTTTTCTACTCTGGCAAAACCACTGCGTAATTTTTTAATCAATCCTACTCTTTAAGACTTTTTATGGACAGATGAAAAGCAAAACTTGTTCAGCCCGTCCCAAAAAAGGTGAATCTTCTCTTTTATCCTACAGATTCCATTGCATTTACATAACAGGTCGGCTGAAAAGTTCGTAGGCTAACACATAGATGGTGTTCCTAGAATTAAACAAATATGGTTTATAGTAGTACTAACTTTCAAACAATACGTGTATACATTTGACAGCTGTCGGACATTTTGGTCGTGAAATATAGCATTGTGAATTAAGCAACTTTTGTTATTGTGAAAAAAATTGAAAAAGAAGAGTTTCGTGTGCTATTATGAAAAAAAAAAAAAAAAAAAAAAAAACTGTTGAAACCAAGCTTGGCTTGATAAACATTATTTGGACTCTGCACTAGGAAAATCAACCTTTGAGAAGTGGTTTGCCAAATTTAAACGGGGCGAAATGAGCACCGAAGACGATGCACGCAGTGGACGCCCGAAAGAGGCTGTTACGGGCGAAAACGTGAAGTTGATCGAGATAGCTAAGATTTTGAAGATATCAAAGGAGCGTGTTGAACAAGAAAAAACGCCCCCTTTAAAAAAGAAAAAAGTGCTGTTTCATCAAGATAATGCACCGTGTCACAAATCAATGAAAAAGATAACATAATTGCTATTCTACGAATTGTTTCCCCATCTCCCGTATTCTCCAGATCAGTACTAATGAAAAAATAATCGCTGAAACTGAGGCTTATTTTGAGGCTAAACAGAAATCGTACTATAAAAATGGTATCGAAAAATTACATGAACGCTACAATCACTGTATTGCCCTCAAAGGCAACTATGTTGAATAATAAAATTGAATTTAACAAAAAAAAAAAATATGTTTTACTATGTTACTTTACGAACTTTTCAGTAGACCTTTTACATCCCTTCAATTCGTAAAAAAATATTTTCAGCTCGCAATCATTGGTATGTTAATGTTAACTCAATCGATCAGTCTTGTAATATTTAAGTTTAGATATTGGTATCTTTACTTTATTTTGGTTGGATGGACGAAAATTTTGACATTCATCGCCCAAGTTGATTTTCGACGTGAGTTCGGGTTGTTTGAACCATCTAACGGTATTTTTCCATTATTATGGCGTCTGAGATTCCCGTAGACGTACTTTGTCTGCAAGTAAGTAGTGATGCAAGCCTATGACAGTCGCTCGGAATGTACGAGAATATTGGAGGAGTTCTCTGCGTCGATCTCAATCGGCATTATCAACTTGGTTGAGTGTTTTCTGATCAGGTAACTGGCATGTTTCTTTCTGAATACTGAAGTGAGGAAACCGTGCATTATTGGGTTGTTCTTAAAGTAGCTATCGTTAGAGCCCTCCAAACTTCAACGTGAATAAATCATTTGTGTCTCGAACCATAGCTCGTTACAGTGATACTGGCAGCGTTGCAAAACGCTATGAAGGTGGTCATAAAAAACAGAAACATTGGCAGAAATGGTTCGGAAAGTGAAGGCTCGAATTGAGCGAAATCGTTGGAACGGATGGAACACATACTGAAAAATGAGTTTGGGCTCAAGCCATTGCAGTTCCAAAAAGCATACGATCTTACACCGCAACAGAAAAAAGTTAAAGTCCAAAGAGCGAAGGAATTGCTACGCTTGCACGAAAGTGGTGAGTTTCCGAATTTGGTTTTATCCGATGAGTCGCCATTTGTTTTGAGAGGTCTTTCGGACGACCAGCAGAAAGCAGGCATCACCGATGGTGATGGTTTGGGCCGCCATTACCGCCCATGGTCGCTCTCCAAAATACCGCAGAGCCACTTGCGTGCAGCGTGCGATGCTTTCTTCAGCCGTCTCAAGGCCATTATTCGCGCTAAAGGTGGACATATTGAAAACTACTGATACAATTTGAAAACTGATGTATTTTCCAACATTTTTTGCTTTGGCACAATAAAATTTATCAAAAAATGAAAAAATTATAGCATTTTAAAAAGTTGTAGTTCGAGTCAGTCAGGGAGTATATACCCTATGAACCTTCATCAATGATGTACTGACCATTTTGTTTACTAATCTGCCTAGATGGCAACTTCATAATACCGCGTTCATAAACTTCCTATCTTTCACTGCAAGTCAAAGTGCTATTTGATGAGGTCTTCAGAAGCAAATGTTCTACCATTCAAGAAGTTTTGCAAGGAGTGAAATAAGTGAGAGTTTGATGGCGACTTAAGACACATGTTGCGACACATCTCAACCAAATTGAAACAAATTTTCTTGAGTGACCAAATTTATGTGTGGTCTTGCATTACACCCATACGATTCATCAACTTGGGAAGATTCTGTGCGATGGCATCACTTAAATCCTGTATTTGCCCATAGTAGACATCGAAATTAATCATTTTGTTCTTTGGAAGCATCTCTTGTAAGACTGGTCCCATTAAGTCCCACCAGATTGCTTGCCTTTCCGGTGCTTCATCTCGCTTACTCCGCATTGTTGTAGACAAATCCATTTTCTTAAATGACCATACGCTTCAAGAATGGGTCGAAGGATATCGATCTTCTTTGCGAAACCAGGCGATTTCAAATGACCACGAACGCTTCTAATTGAAACTTTTTGAGCGGTAGCAAGCTTCCGAGCTGTTGAATGCTTATTTGGTTGCACCAATGCTTTGATTTTATCGTCGTCAATTTCGGAAGGCCTACCAGAGCAATGAGCGCCTTCAACTTAAAAATCATATTTACGGAATCTGGCGCTAGCCTTTTTCGATGACATTTCTGCCGTACATCTTTATGTTTTAAACTTTTTCTTTGCCTCAGAGGTTTTATAGCCTTTTGTGAAGTAATAAAGCAAAATATGAAATGCAAATCGCTTTTTGTTCTGTTTCTAGGCTAAGTATAAGCAATAAAACGCGCGAAAACATTTGACATATATGTTATGTCACGCTCAAATCCATCAAATCAAATCCATCTATTGCAAAAAAAAAAGCAATGATTTTTAAACAAACCAATAGTAATAGTTATATTACGCCTCACAGCAAAACCAATTACCCTAACTTCCTTTTCAGAAGTGATCTCCCATTGACTACCAAAGATGTCCACTTTTCATATTTTGACATTTAAATGATAAACGATTTTATTGTCGTACTTATGGTGTTGCTTGAAGGTTTTGCAAAAAACTCGTAAACACATTCTTTGGCACCAACTTTTACTTCTTTTCGTGCGTGAGCGGATATTAGGCTCATGTTGAACTTTTCCTTGATGCGTATTATTCAATGCCTTCCCACACTTATCAAAACCTCAAGAGTTCTTGCCTTAGTATGTCGTTTACACACCCAAATAGGCACAGTTTCTGTTCTCTGTAAGAACCGCAGAAGTATGTACACATATCAATCATTCCTATCCCTATCCCTATCCCTATCCCTATCAGCTTTACAGGAGCATAAGACCTGCATGTGCCCTTATAAACCTCTAAACGTTCCATGTGTATATCCTTTTTTTTCATTTTACAGAATTAAATGAACTCGTTCTTATGACAGGCTATCGTCTGTATCGCAGTAGTCTGAATACTACAACGAAAAAAAGATTTTATATTGTTACGTAAGCTGTTGTAACCTGAGCTAATTTTATTTAATTGAATTAAATACAATTTTAATATATTTCAATTTATCTTCTTTTTTTGTAGATGGCAAAATCAAATGATCTCGATAATGATATTGACGAGCTAATACAAGACTTTGAATGTAGGCGTAACCGAACAATTCTACACTCCGTTCTATTTTACTGACGAAGGCCAGTGGAAAAACTGATTTATAATTTAAGACATATTTACAGCATGTTTCTCCATCATAAAGAATAAATAGCAATTGTTATAATATCTTGTATATTTTTCTATAAAGTATAATTTTTGTATGTATAGTGTTATCGGCTACTCAATAAAAAAGTCATTGTGATGAATGTAACATTAATATTTAATTGAATTATTCTTATCCTTTTGGTATTCAATTACGAAATCAATAGCAAACCAGCAAAGTTACTTTGTAGTAGGGCTTAACTTAACTTTGCTTCTTTTTTTGTAACTACGAAGCCCCGATGCCAAATGCGAAATAATATGTTCAATTTCCGCTTACTGCCCAAATCCAACCCCATCGTCCCATCACAAGTTTTTTTAACCACTTTTTCCGCTCGCTTTAAAATTCACGAATCAATTCGTGGACACATTTATTTCGTATGTATCTGTGGTTTTAGAATTCAAATGCTATCATTAAAGGTCTCAATCCATCATTTGAGCAGATCCTTGAATAAAATACGAACTTCGGTGTTGTTTGAAATTTTACTATCTACTGGCTCTTGAGGTAATTTACAAACGGTCCTTCTCATACATGGTTTTTCCTAAAAGTAATGTCAGTGATTTTATTGTGAAGGTACTACTTGTCGCAGCGCGCTCGGGCTGGTTGGGATCGTTGGAGAGGAAAGTCAGCTTACCAACGCACTTACGACGGTTGCTTTGCCGTAGCCAACCTTCCGAGCAATAATAACAGGCTTTTCCGTGAAACTAGTTTTCATATTCCGAGCAAGCCACAATGCAGCGCACGTTGAAATAAAGGATTGGAAAGTTTTGTGCGAAACCCGGCAAGTCCGAACTTTTTCTATGACAAAGACGGCCTTTGGTGATGATTGTTTTTCGGAACGTCATATCTATCGGTGGCACAAGGCATATCTAGAAGGCCGTGAAGAGGTCAGCAGTGAAGCCCACGTAAGACGACTATAAAATGTGACGCGTGTGAGAGAAATTTTGAACTCAGACCGTCGTTTCGTCATGTTCGTTTAATTGCACAGATTTTAAACATTCCAAAATCTACCGTTCACGAGATTGTTATGAACAATTCGCAGATGCGATTAGAAACTTAACTTTGACAACGCCCACACCGTTTTTCTCGTAACCCGCTTCCAACCCGTTTCCGCGTTTGAAAACTTCCATAAAACGACGATATTTCGGGAAAGTTGATAAAGTCAAAGATGCTTGTACCAAAAATCTAAAGGACATTCCAGAAAAAGCCTATCGTGACGGCTACGATGCATGGAAATCTTGCTGGAGACTCCTATTTCGAAACCTTTTAATCTGGTTTACCGATCTGATCAATATTTTTTTTTTAATCGACTAATTGGTAAACAATACAGTAATTTATATTTAACGTTCACTAAGGAGTGTAATATGGATGACATCGATGACAAAATATATTGGAGAAAAATCTTCATAGATGAAGCAACTACTCAATTGAGATATGACATATGACTAAACTTTTTTTGTTTGCAAAACAGAAACAAAAATCACTGTTGGTGTTTAATAACTTTTGACACATCATTTTTAGGACACCAATTACTTTGAAACAATTAAAGTGCTCATAGTTTGAGTTACCATACACGCATCAACTTGAAAAATGTTATTTTCAATAAGAGGCATTGTAAGGCTTTGCTTAAACATTCTGTAAATCGGAGGGGATTCAATTCCAACCCCGACCCCCCACCAAAACGATATCTTAATCCACCCTAAAAATCTTCCACACATTATCCAGAATACCCTGTATGTTAGTTAATTTATGGTCACATTTTTTTTTACTTCATCAGGGTCAACACAAGTGTGGTTATTTTTTTCACACCCGACAATTTTCACAGTACAATATGCTTTTTATTTGTAAAAACAGTATTATTTTAGAAGGAGAAGTAAAATTTCTTCTGGTTTGGAAAATCATTTTCATAATTGGGATACAGGAAAAAAGATTAAAGGAGGATCTGCTTCTATTATTAATCCTGCATTCGAAGGCTTAACCTTTCAGTACAAGTCTCTTATTTCTCCTAGCCAAGATGACTTCCCTAAAGGTAAATCAATTGCTACTACTAACAAAATTGCTACGAAATTAATGTTATTCCAACCGATTTCACTAAAGCTTTTGCTAAGCGGGAACTCCATCTCTATGCTGATGATACCACATTTTTAAATTTATTTCTTATTTGCGAGACATCGTTAAGATGGCCACGATAAATTTTCTACTTGTTTCAAAAATTGCTTGAAGTTTATTGTCGCCTAATGCCTCTTTCCGGCGATACCGGCGTATCTTCTTTCTACCCAACAACTAACTCCTCCAAAATTAACAGGTGTTTTTTAAGACTGAGATAATATACAAATGACCCACAAACATCTTCTCATGAAAGGCAACTGTCCTGTGTGCGAGCTTTGCCTATCGGATGCTGGCCTGTCAATTGAACATTTCGTACTTGAACTGCTAATCATCAATGTAGCAAGTTATTTAACAAAAATTTCATATACCCATTACTCAATTCTAGCCGATGTATGCAAATTCATTTATGTTTTAATAAACTATAATATTGTAATAGTAATAAATAAATAAAATCCTTAACAACAGAATTAACAATAAAATGACTGACCCAAAAGAGTTCAGAAAGTGACTGATCGGTCGTTCAATTTGGAGCTTTCCTATATAGTCTCAGGAATACATTTAGGTTTTTTTTTTTTTTTTGTAAAGACCTAATTGGGGTTCCCATAAAGCATCTTTCAAAGATCTGCGCATCGCTCTGCCCGACCATAATCGTTAACTAGTAGAACTTCACACTAGCACAAATATGTTTTTAATTCAGCCGAAGTGAAGTTGGGTCCATTGTCTGAGACCACTGTTACCGGGATGCTATAAGAAGCGAACAGCTCGTCAAGAATAGCGATTGCGGCGCTTGGCGTCATTGGTTTGGTTGATTTAAATGTGACATTATAATCCGAAGCTGAGTCGAACCATAGGGTAAATCAACCATGAAGGTTCAGTGTGTTTTTATAATATAAACAATTAATTAGGATACATTTCTCAACACTGGGGTAAAGGCTTGTGATCTGTGATGAATGTCCAATGAATAGCCCTGAAAGATGGATTTGAAATGTGGGTCCTGCAAAAAGAGTACCTAGCCATACTGCTGGGACAGTAAGTTGTAGGTAGTACTTTTCATCCAAAGTGTGTTAAACTATCTGACTATGATATTTCTTTATTATATGAAAAGTGTAGTGGGAAACTAGTTGCGTTGTAATATATTGAAGATAATGTTAATGAATTGAAGAAGGAAGGATAGAAATGTACTTATCAAAAGAAAATTTCGAAAAAAGTTTTCAAGATAAAAATTAGTTGATTGAAAAGAAAATAAAGGAAATAAAGGAAAGGCTATCCGTATGGCGGTCCCAAAAGTACCCGGCCTGACCAAGACATAGCGGTAGTTGTTTAAAAATATCACTGTATTGGAAAGTACGCAATCTATAAAGCATATGTTTAGTATTTGTTTGGCAGCCATCAATAGTGAACGTTGTCAGTGAATATGTGAAAATGGAGAAAATTCGTCATCGTTATGTGATACAATATTTTTATTTGAAAGGCCTCAGCCCAACCAATAGAAAAGCTGAACTCACTCTGGGTGAGTCTGCTCCTTCGTTTTCAACAGTAAAATTTTGGATTGCTGAATTTAAACGAGGCCGTACGAGTTGCCAAGACGAGCATCGCAGTGGTCGACGAAATGAGGTGAAGACTCCAGAAATGGTGAAGAAAATCCACAAAGCGGTACTGGATGATCGTCGACTTAAAGTACGCGAGCTAGCAGACATTGTAGGCATTTCAAAAGTACGGTACATCGCATATTTTTTGAAAATTTGGACATGAGAAAGCTGTGTGCAGATGTCGTGAAGATGTTTCAATTGAGTGTTTAGCGAAGTTTTACAGCAACAAAGCAGAATTTTTGCGCCGTTTCATAACAATCGATGAAACATGGGTCCATCACTTTATACCCTAGACAAAGAAATAATCAAAACAATGGATTCAAAAGAAAGAACCGGCTCTAAAGAAGGCGAAGACCGTTTCATCTGCAGGCAAGGTCATGGCGTCGATTTTTTGGGATAATTTTCATTGACTGTCTTGAAAAAGGAAAAACCATCGACGGCCAGTGTTATGCGAACTTATCGTAATGTTTGAGCGAAGAAGACAATGACCAGCTCACAAATCCGTTATTGCAATGGCCAAAATTAATGAAATAAAGTTTGAATTGCTACCTCATGCAGCCAGATGCCAGATTTTGCCCCCTCGGATTATTTTCTGTTCCCAAACTTAAAAAATGGCTCAGTGGTCAAAGATTTTCCAACGATGAAGAAGTGATGTCGGCAGTTTATGGCGATTTTGAGGAGCAAGGCAGTTCTTATTATAAAAAGGGTATCGAACTTTTTGAACATCGCTGGAAAAAGTGTATAGAGCTGAAAGGCGATAATGTTGAAAAAACTTGGTTGGGTCGGGTACTTCTGGGACTGCCATTCTATGATAAGTGAAAATAAAGCATATACTACTGCGCTAAAAAAAAGAGCCAAAATTATAGATGACTCTGCCGGAGTAGCTAACGTTCTCCATTATCATTCTCGCACAAGAGCGAGCTTGGCAGGGATGCCAAAACTAGACACGTCTATATATACAGGGTGACTGACTTGAACTGCAACTTTTTAAAGTGCTATAATTTTTTAATTTTTTGATAAATTTTATTGTGCCAAAGCAAAAAATGTTGGAAAATACATCAGTTTTCAAATTGAATCAGTAGTTTTCAATATGTCCACCTTTGGCGCGAATAATGGAATTGAGACGGCCGAAGAAAGCATCGCACGCTGCACGCAAGTGGCTCTGCGATATTTTGGCCCATTTCCGGCAAAGTGCTTGTTTGAAGTGGTTCAAACTTTGGTATTTTTTAGTGCCAACCTTCTCCTTCAAAATACCCCAGACAGAGAAATCCAACGGATTTTCATAAGGAGAATTTTCAATCCATTGTGTCGAAAAAATGAAGTGTGGAACATTGTTTTTTAACCAATCTTGGTTGACACGCGCTTTGTGAGACGGTGCCGAGTTTTGTTGAAATGTCCACGGTCTCCGACCGAAATGATTGTTTGTCCAAGGCTTCAATACTGCCTCTAAGACAGTTTCACGGTATATGATCCCATTTATTTTGACGCCACGGTCCAAAAATACGAGTGGAGAGCGACCATCGGCGGATATGGTAACCCAAACCATCACCATCGGTGCTGCCTGCTTTCTGGTAGCCGTCCGAAGGTGTAAATTTTCGAAGAACCTCTCTGGCAAGTTACCTCGGCGATTTTCTTTGTTGACATATTGCTCGATAACAAATGGCGACTCATCGGAAAAAACCAAATTCGGCAACTCACCACTTTCGTGCAAGCGTAGCAACTCCTTCGCTCTTTCGACTCTAACTTTTTTCTGTTGCGGTATAGGATCGTGAGCTTTTTGGAACTTCAATGGAACTTCCAACTATATGTTGAGCTCACGAGCCATTTTTCTTCCACTTCGACGCGGATTTCGCTTAATTCAAGCCTTCACTTTCCGAACCATTTCTGCCGATGTTGCTGTTTTTTTCTGACTACCTCTATGGCGTTTTGCAACGCTGCCAGTATTCACGGTAACGAGCTATGGTTCAAGACACAAATGATTTATTCACATTGAGGTGCTGGAGGGCTTTAACAATAGCTACTTGTGGTTTTCCAGCCAAATATAAAGCAATCACACTATAACGTTTGAATTTCATCAACTTTCTTTCCTTAAAGTCTTCAACACATTTTTTGGAACACCCTTTATACTGTATATAAGAACTAACGAATTCCTAAACGCAACAGATATGAACTGCGAGGATATGTCTGATAAATGTGGTATGATCGGGAAGGATTATATGCATTCTCCCAAATAACTTATCTCGTTAATGACACACTTTTTCACTTTGCCCGTTGTCGGTACACCTTATTCGGAAAGCTTAGTTGAATTACAAAACTTCAGAAACCTATTGTATATTTGTAAAGCATACAAAACATAAAAAGCTAATTGCAATTTTTTTGTTTTCCATATTCACCATAAAACTAGTGCAGGGTCACTTCAATCTAGAAAGAGCTTTTTTCCATTGAGTTATGCACTGATCCGTAGCAATACGCGAATGTTTCTACAAGAGTTAATCCAAGCTTCACTGCGATCGTCAGGCAAAAAAAAAAAAAAAAAAAAAAAAAAATTATTTTCGTGATTTTGAGTGACGACTTTGAAATTCGTTTTTTCCACTGCTTTGGATGATTCAGCACTGTCTGTCATGCTGCGACTGTGGTGTAGCTGGAAGTTACACAAAAAAAAAAAAGAAAAAGAAAAAGAAATAAAGAAAACATCGACAGTGAAGTTACGATGGTAGCACTCGAGGTTCCAGTTCCATTTCGGGCGTATGGCTGTTCAAGTAAAGTTCATTCCATATCCGACCGTTTGGTGTTCATCTAACTACAATTTACATAGTTTTTATGAATATTTAAAAATATTACAGTATTTCCTCTGAACATTATTCCAAAGTAACGTATACTCATTTATTTTAATCGACAAACCAGTTATCGTTTCGTTGTGCGTAATCAGTTGTTGTGGTTATTCTTTAGAGCAAATACCTCATTTGACTTAAAATTTAATCTAAGTGCTAACGAACAATGGAGTCTAAAACTAAAAATGGTGAGAAAACAATATCAATAATAATAAAAAAAAAAAAGTTATCTTATTGAGTTAAGCTATCATTGAAATATCACACTTTATTATGGAGAAGATTCGTACATAATGTACAATACATATACGTATACAAAATGTAGATGGTATAGTCGTATAGTATATGAATGATGAACTTGAAAAGATAAAATTAAATTTTTGTTTGTAAATATGTACATATACGAGTGCAAATAAAGCAATTTCAATGGTTGATGCAATGCAATTTACCCGTGGTTATAGAAACAACAGTGAATGTAGTATTTAATTACAAAAGTGATTGCAAATTAATTTTTTTTAATTTACATACGCAGGCGATCTCTAATCTGAGCGACCACAGTCAATGTCAATTGAAAATTCACTTTAATCGATGCAGTTTGTTTTTTTTTATAGCGGGTAACCTACACCTTGGGGCAATGCACGATCAGGCGATAAATACCTATACATAGTATACATATATATGAGCAACATATATATATACAACAACATAAGTGTAACGGTTAGGTTTTGGTTGATCATTTTAAGAGTTAATGCAAATCTGACGTCATGAAGGGAAATTCAAATTCAATTCAAAAATAACGTTAGTACAATTCCAAACAAATCTTTTGCCATATAAATACAACTGTACTAAGGCATATGTACAAATGTACTTTTAATTTTATAAACATACACATACATACGTATACGTTTATTATAAATCAATTTGATTATACACATAGGTCAAATGAGTGCACAACTTATGCATAGATAGTATGAGAGAAAGTAACAACTATAGTTTGGTTTAGATGTTAATATACCTATGTAGTACTTGCCATTCACAATAAGGTTCTTAGAACTGAACTTCTCAACAGGGCTTCAAGTTTAAGGAGGTCTTCAATTCAATTCAGTTTGCAAGAGTTTTAGCATACGAAATAAGGTCAGGAAAAGTCCTAGCTTTCAAAGGTAGTGCTAAATCAATTTTAAATAATTGAACAATAGAATTAAAAAGTTAAACTTCGCTAATTTTTAAAACTATAAAGAAAGTGGACACATGTGCCAGAGTTGAAAACGTATTTTGGAATATAACCCTTATGAGATTAAAAGAGTTAGTGCCGTTTAACGACATTTATATATTATGGACATTAAGTGCTTTGTCAACATGTATAGTTCTAAATAATTTCTAAAACTTAATATGATTGTGAAATTCTTCATAAAGATACTTATTCATCGTACAATATTGTTGTTCTATTCGGACTTTAAATCAAAAGGAATAAATTCATATAATTAAAATTATAAAACATTAATAATGTCCTTCAACTAACAGATAGTAAAATTTGTATTTGACTGGCACTTTCACAATTGCCCCACATTATTTATCCTTTCCCTAGTAATTGCCGGCTACATTACACGTCTTGATTACACAGGATTAACAGATATGTATACGCATTTCGCATACATTGGAAGCTATTGAAACTCTACAATTTTATGTTTATTCTAAACCATACACGGCATAAACATGTGTCTGTGACAAAGAATAAAAACTTAAGTAATGTGTCTTGAACAAAAATTAAACAGAAAACCTGTTTCCTTTTTTTTCTTCAAACTCAAGTAAACTTGTTAAAAGTTCATTAAGATAATGTTATGCAGAATATTTTCTAATCATTTTCGTGTTTTTTTTTTTTTTTTTTTTTTACAACTAGTAGGTGATTTAAACACCTTTTTCGACTTTATGTGTGGATACTTTGGGAGTTTTATGGAGACTTGGGGACAAGGCTAAATGGTGTCCATTACCTGGCCGGGAAGAAATGAGTTCTACCCTCTTTTTTTGTTCTCCTGGTTATCGACTGTAAGTTTCATGCAATTTACAGTTCATATATCAAATACTTATTAGTTGTTTGTAATTTTTGAATAACAACATTAGGAGGAATTTTTTTCTCTTTTTTCATTATTATATTTTTTAATTTATCGTTGTCAAAGTTAGATTTTCAGTGATATTTTTACAATTTTTTAACTAGCGATGTTTGAATTAACATCTACAACTAAAACTAATATTAAAAAACTTTGCGTCCGCCACTGGTTCATTTAGACAAAATCAAGTGTTGCCTTTCTCATGTGAAATAAATTTATTTGCTTACTTCAAAAGCGCTAGAGCATCAGAGTGTAATATCAGACCCTCAGATATGATAATGAGCTTCAACTTGTATAGCTAGGTTAGTACATTACTTCCTGCCTCTTGTTTTGCACAACAAATTGATAGGGACTTACCCTTTTCAAATGTGTGCAACATCTAAGTTAACATGACCTGTATGAGTATATTTTACAAACCGCAGTTTTGCTTGTTCACAAACTCACAGACCCATTGGCTAGGACTGAGTTGTAGGTCACCATTTTTCACCTATTAGACACACAAATTGATAATTTCTAATAACCTGCGACACTTTCATTTACAGCGGTTGCAGTTTCTTTTTTTGGTTTTGCGTCTTATGGAAAACCGATTTTCAAAATAAGTTTGAATAAGTTTTATTGGTGTTAATCTACCCATGTTGATGAACATAAATGTCAAAAATAACAGCACGTGTTGAAACTTATGCCTATTGGAACATCTTATAGTAGAGAGTAGAGAGCACCACTTTTCTTTTGTATTCCGATACGAAGATAATTCTTTTTAGGCGCATAACAGAAGTTCTACTGCCTTCCTCGGATCATGTTAATGACCTGATTTGGATGCACGTAAAAAAGTAGCCAACAATAAGGATTGTAAAAGGTTAGACATACATATAAGTACTCGTATGTGCATGTAGTCTTTTTTTCGAAATCGATTTTGATTTGGCGTACAAACTCGTAGACATGTACATTCACATTAACTTGTACCAAATTATAATTTTAATAGGTTTACTTCTTTTAAGAAACCAAAACACTCATTGACCATTGAACTTAAAGCGAGCTCCAGCATCGTTCTTGAAAAATTAGATCGTGCGATTGAAGCTGTATTAGACGATACTTGTTTTTAAAGATGGTAAAGAGCCTGCAGGGATTATTCGATTAATCGTGTCCACTCAGCGAAGAAATGGAGCTGTAACATTAAACGTAAACACGAATACCTAGATCTGAAACTAAATTTTCAATGACAATGACAAGGAAAAATTTTCACTACCAACAGATATCTGATGATTTGAATCTTCTCTTCCACAGCTTCGTGTATAGATGTATATTTTCTGCTATGAACCCATTCCATTTACGTGTTGGTATAATTATATAATTTCTCGTAAAATATGAACTTTTCGTTATGATTTATTAGACAATAAAAGTCAAAAAGTTCGAGTACGTTGACACTTTGATTGACCGGCCCAAACAATTTAGATTTTATAGTATGAGAGTACCTATTTTTGTTTTATAGTAAATAGTTATTTATAATTATAATTTGATAAAAAAAAAATCGATCTTGATTTTTTTTTTTTTTCGATTTAAGTGAAAGTTGTATACTTAAAAAGCACGAACATTTATTAAGGCTAATGGGTAATGACTAGCTTACTTCCAGAAATATATATATGTTTTTGTATTCATATGAATATGAATACTTGATATGCATACACATTAAAAAACAAAGACAATTACTTCAAACCCTGAGGCAAATGATTAAGCTTTTAAGTACCCTTAATCATAGCTTTTAAACGTGTCTATACGTAATATGCATATAACCGATCATCCGATCACTATAACTACATAACTCGTACTTTGTAGTGAATTTGATAATTTTATACAATAGTATAAGAGCAAAAAGAATGCGTGTTTTTATTTGAACTTCAACTTGAAACTATTATCATACATACATATGTATCCGTACAGGGTGCGCTTTATGTTTAATCCGATAGAGCAAAATTGTTAAAACGTTTTATGTATATATTTAATTGTGAAAATTGTATACATCACAAGATAAAGCAAAATCATTGGGAAGCCAACGTGTACCAACAATTATTAAAGCAGTGAAACATGATCTTCGGAATGTTATTCACGTGTTTACATTTTTTATAGTATTTTTTATTTAGGTTTTATTTTTTTATTGTATATAGGTTTATAGTAAATTGTTATCAATCATTCTCTATGGCAATCAATTATAAATTAACAAATCATAGTCAAATTAAAATTACAGCCAAAAACAAAACTCGGCATCAGACATATAACGCACAATGTGCAACTCAAAACGAATGAATCGTATAATGATGGTATCATGAATAAGAGAATACAAGATTGTGCCGGTATCTACTTAATTTTGTATCTTTATGCGCATTACGTCTCTAGTGACTGGCGAATCTAGGTTAGGTTAGGTTAGGTGAAAGTGGCGGTTGGAAAACCAATTCACTAAGGTCATGTGGATCTATGATCCTCTTACCCTTGGAACCAATTTGACCTTACGATGAAGCATACGAGACTGTTAAAGTCTGTATTTTTAAGATCGTTTAGTTCCTTGTAGAAGAAGGTTCTTCTCTGAGAGAAAGCTGGACATGAACAGAGAAGGTGGAGGATTGTCTCCTCTTCCTTCTCGTTCATGCAGCTTTTACAGAAATCGTTTGTAATAGCACTAAGCCTTCTTGCGTGCTTGCCTATAGGGCAGTGTCCAGTGATGACATCTATAATGGTGCTGTTTGCTATTTAAAAGAATCAGACTCTTACAGCGATTCAGATCCAGCTTTGGCCAGATCTGTTTAGTCGCTAGATATGTTGGCCCACCGGTCCATCTAAGGTCTGTTCTTTTATTAGCATTCAGCTTAAATAATAATTTACACCTAGCGATTGGTATACCTTTGCTCCGCTTTTCCGTTAGAATAGGTAGAGTGGTTCCAATTTTGGTGAGTTTGTCAGCCCTACAATTCCCTGGAATATTCCTGTGGCCCGGCACTCAAGAAAGGTGAACTGCTTTGCCTTCTCCGTAAGAGGTGATTGGCATTTTAAGGGTGGTTTTGGAATTTAGTGAGACCGAGTCTAGGGACTTGATAGCGGCGTGACTATCCGAAAAGACGCAGATATCCTTTGCAGATATCACTTTTTTTTTTAGCCAGGACAAAATTTCCGTCTAGAACACGCTACAGTGATTAGGAAGACGGAAGAAGAGGCTTGGATTTAGCTTATCTGAGAAAACACCACCACCAAAACCGCTATCGGTTTTAGATCCATATGTATAGAAGTGAATAGGCTTGTCCTTTATGAAAACATCTTCCTCTGATAGTCTTTATCAAATCGAAATTTAGGTATGGTGTAATCCATGTTCTTTATGTGAATTCCTAATATATTAAGAATATAAGCGTGGCTTTATAAATTATATGTCCACTGTGTAGTCGCTTTAATGCGAATAGCTGCAGTCGCAGCTACTTGTCTGGATCTCAAGTGAAACAGAATGTCTAATGCCGCGGAGGGAGTGGAGTGTAAAGCTCCGCTTATGCATAGACATGCTGTTCTTTGGACTCTGATTACTTTTTTTTGCAGTTGGCTGCAATGTCTAAGGCCGTCCAGCAGACAACCACACCGTAGGTAAGTATCGGTCTTATGATCGAGATGTATAGCCAGTGGGTTGTTCGAGGTTGAAGGCCCCATTTGTTTCCAATGCCTTTATTGGCATCAACTGAAAAATCTATGACAATTTTAACAGGGTGAATCAATGTAAAGTTTGTCGAATGTTAACGCTTGTGATTTTGTATGGAAGCTTAAAAACTATTGTAAAGGTAGTTTTGAATGAATTTTTTGAGCACAATTTATAACGAAATTCTTTTGATGTCATAGACTTTGAATGTTTACAAAAAAAATATATATATATAAAAATAAATAAATAGATAAAAATAAAAATAAAAATTTTAAATTGCGAAACCTTTAATAAACTTTTCATTCATTATGCACTTAATTAAAATTGTCATTAATTTCACTTTTTCTATGGTATATCCATACAGATTTTAATTTTGTCTAATTAGAAAGTCACCAGAAGCGTCATTCATTAAAGAAGAATGAATAATTCAAAGGTAAGTGTAGTAAGTGTATTCTTTATTTGGGGTCGCTTTTCACCTGTATGCATCACCTAAGATGCAGTATAGTCAACTATGTTGTCCCTTTAGTTTTTATTCGAAAATGCATCGGAGCATTGATGTTCTTTTCTACATATATCCATACAGTTGATCGCGAATATGGTATGCTTCTCCACTCACTCTCAGCGTATATAGACCAAAGACAACATGGTCTGTGGCGTTGATTTTAAGCATTCATGTAAGATGGCGGACATAGTCTTATATATAATGTTTAGGAAGCTGATATTTTTATAGTTGGCCCAGTTCAGATGATTTATTTTCTTAAGGATCTTCCCACTATATCTTATTAATAAGTTAGTATATGCACCTAACCAACTCAGGGGGCTATTAGTGCCCTTAAAATGTTTGCATACAGCGCGGACAAAGGAAAGTTCGGGAGGAAAGAAAGCCAGGTACTGATATACGTTGGTTTTAAATATTTATAGGTTATAATGAACAAGAAATAAAGAGCAGGGCGTTCAATAAGCGAGTTGTACGGTATAGAAAAGAATTACGATATTTCAGAGTACGTCCGAAAAGTGGGCTTCAGGATATACTGATGAGCACACAGCATAACAGATGTTACGGTGGAGTACTGGTAGTAAAAATAATGAAAGAACAAGATGATTTGACAATAAGCTGTTGTCACGTGTAGCCTTATTTGACTTAAACTTAAATAAAGACAGCTTAAAGGGTTAGGCCACTCTAGTATTTTCAAATAATTATTTTCTTTTATTGCTTTAAATGGTCTTTTAGGAAATTAAAAACATCTCGAAGTACTTGTTTTTCAAAGTACCGCACTCATAACTTGAACAATTTTCAACCAGTTTACGTTAAATTTTAACTGAATCTTTAAAAAATATATTATCTAAATAAGTACGTAGGATTTTTTTTATATGGCATAGTTCATTTGTTATTAACAATTTTCTGGCGATTTTTTTGCGAAAAGTACGTGATTCGGCTAAAAATCAAAAAATCCTACTAGCTGATGTTAAGTACAATAAAACAAAATTTAGTGACTCGTCATAATTCAAAATTAAAGTTTTTTAAATAATTTATTCTACAAAAATTATGTCTTACATTCAATCATTTGTACAATAAACGTCCACCTTTGTAGAAAAAAGACTATTTTTACGACCTCTAGAGTGGCCTTACCCCTTAACCTCGTTAAGATCGGGTAGACGGAAATCTTGGTACTCATCGACAACTTCAAATAGTGAGTAGAGTATTGCGTTCTGCAGGGCAATATTATTTCTGCCTTCATCGCCGCTTTATAACTTTCACATAACATTTTTGAGCCTCATTACTACAATAGCATCTCGTTATTGGCTTAATCGATCTCTGTTCATAATATTCCTTTTTTTTTGCTTGAGCTAACGAGCACTACTTTTCTTTCTTTGTAGTGCAAAAAGGCTACTTCTGTGTAATTGTGTATACTCGTACCTGTCTACATTCATTATACATATAATCACGTGTTCCTTTTGTTCTGATTCTGTGATATCCGACAAATCACAAACAGCTTGTAGGCATTGTTTCCGATACTTTTCTGCTCGCTAGAAAGAACTTCTAGAGAGTTGGACGTACTCTCGATAGGCAAATGATGTGCTAATCTCTTAATACTGTTGCATCTTCTGTAGTATCTTCAAAGAGCTCGTAGAATTTGCTTTGGAGCTAATATCTTTTCCTTTTTGATCAGTTATTCAGCCTTCTTGCATTTGTGTTCATACCGAAACCTTAAGACTTCTTGTCTGACTCTTCCTTAAACAATAAATTCGCACCTAAATAAGCATTGCTTAGGTACTAATTGCAATCACTGCAGTATTTGTCGATAATTTTCCTTTTTCTGTTGCCTCGATAGTAATAACAGCTTGTTAGCAATTTATGGTCGACTTGGGCTGTGTAGACCTAGCATTTTATGTAAAGAAAATGTTCATCCTTGTTCAATAGTAGATCTCTGCTTATTCAAGGCTTTTTGGTTGCTTTGTAATAGTTGATTTTCACTGGATAAGGTAGATAACCCACACTTTTTACTATCCCTTAGTCGAAAAATGTCGTTGTAAGTTACCTATTTTTGTCGTTACCCTAGAGCTGCTGTTAATCTATAAGGGTTCATATACCACTATTTATATTTCAATACCATAAGCATTTCTGTCAGGACATTATAGTTGACACCGCTACCCTAATCGTAGTATTATAGTTGCTTTGAAAAAATAATATCCGTATTGATATTTTTTCTTAAAAGTCAATTGTTGCAACATACCCCAATAGAAGTTTTATTGCCAAGGGTGGACAGAATTGCATACGATACACGAATACTTAAGTTAGCAATGAAAGACTGCAATTCACTTGCTTTAGTGTGAATCGAAATAACTTGTCATTAGAAACGTGTATTCATGCCTTAACAATGAAATGTAACAGTGATAGTGCGGTCAGAATTTTCTACATGCATTTGTATTACATAATGCCTTTTGAGGTTAATAAATAGTAAATAATAAATTTGCACCTTTAACTTGCATGCACACTAGCATGTGCGCATCTTGTCGCTAAATTACTGTCATCAATTCCACGTTCTGTATTGAAAATATTACTCTCATCAGTCGAGAAGCAATTTTTGATAGCTTAAGGTCAAATCGGTCTACAACCGTCAGCTCAAAACAGCATTTTGAGACACTCTAATAGGTGCTAAATTGTAAAAAAAATAGTGATTCTGGTATCATAGTATGTAAAAAATACGAATTAATAGAGATCCAGCTAAATATTTATTATTAAATTTGTTTAATATTATAATGTTTAAATATAGGTGACGGCTCAAAAGAAGAAGGAACCCTCTGGCGTATTATCAATTCGCTAAAGTCGGTCAAAATGGTGTGTGAAGGAACTCACTTTGATGGTGAAATTCCTCATACATTTATCATTTTTGGTGCTTCTGTGAGTTGTTTTTTGTATTTTCTACCAAATGTAATCTTTCTTAATTAATTCTCATTTTGAATTTCATTTAGGGTGATCTGGCAAAGAAAAAAATCTATCCAACATTATGGTGGCTTTTCCGTGACAATTTATTACCACTTTCGACCAAATTTTGTGGCTATGCCCGCTCACGGGTAACAATTAAAGAACTTCGTGAGAAATGTGAACCTTATATGAATGTAAATTTAAAAAAAATTGTTTTAAAAATTATTTAAATTCAAAGTATGATGGATTTAGGTCCAAAATAATGAGAGAAAACGTTATGAAGAATTTTGGTCTATTAATAAGTATGTAGCTGGAGGCTACGACGGACGAACAGGATATGAATTCTTAACCAAAACTATGGAAGAAATGGAAGGAAACTGTATTGCCAATCGGATATTTTACCTGGCCTTACCGCCATCAGTGTTTTCCAATGTCACAGTAAATATTAAGGAAGTTTGTATGTCGAAAAGGTAAGTAATTCTAAAAGGAACAGGAAATCGCTTCTAGCTCCTTTAAATCTTTTTTATATCTCATATATTTTTCATATCTCTGTTCCATGTTTTACTTGACCGCTTCATTTCTAACGTTCTAGAATCTGCTATTTCGCAACCATTTAAAGTAAAAATAGACGCACACTTTTCTCATAATAGTAATCTAACATAACCTAATCGTTGGATGTACAGTAGACTTAATAAACATTCTGTTCTATAGTTGACGCATTGAAGAGATAGAAGCCCTGTTGTTTTCAATACTACATATTGATGACCTCAGCTCGCTAGAAGATTCTACTGCAGAAAAAAATATAAATGCTCAGAATAACTTTAAGCAGAAACAGAAAGTGATTAGTATATTTTATTAACCGAAATGTAAAATTTGCCATTTCCTTAATTTTGAATTCTTGAAGATTATGTTATTTTTAATTCTAAACCAATGGCAAAAAAGTTAAATGATCATTTCATTTAAGTTGAACAAGTATCTTCTCCTAGCTACAGCTCTTTACCATGTTACTTTCGCATATTTTCAGGACTTGTAAAACTTTCTCGCAGAAATAGTTTCTTTTAAACCGATCTCCGTGTTAAAACTTTTAAAGATTATTTATTCTTTTGTACATATTATCATGCATATATTTCCTCAATGGTGACCGTTTTTTAAAAAAGAGTAATAGACAAAATAAGAATAACTATAGTCTGATTTTTCTGCTATCTTCTATATTTGAAGGAAACTGAGAAAGCGATTAGAATATCTTCAAAAAGTACAACTTTTTGATTTCATGCAATTTGATTCACAGAAGATACTATCCTTTTATTTTACGAAAAAATTGTATGAAAAATGCATTTCAGTGGTCTATTTGCCAGCAAAGCAAAGCATGGTCGAGCACACCATGCTGCTGAACAAATGATATAATGTATCATAATCTAAAAAGAAAGTTCAGCATTTCTAAGATAGCCTAATTAGGCGTACCCCAAGGATCTGCTTTTTGCCCAACTTTGTTTCTAATTTATGTTTGTTCAGTATTTGAATAATAATAATAATTTGTCGGAAGGGTTGCAGCGTTTTCAAACAACCTTGTCTCTGATTTCGTTAGCCCTTTAAATTTGATTATTCATAGTAACCATGGAACAATGTTTACTAACCAAATTAATGTACTCTATTCTAGTAAGACAGATATTCTGATATTGATATGCTTTTTTTTTTTATATTATATAATTTTGGCTTGTAAAGATCATGAGCGTCTCTTATAGCATTGATCGGAGGAAATGTAGGCCGAGGTGCGTATGTAAGGTCAACAAATGAGGAACTTTAATCGCCGTAGGTCGTGTTTTTCTCATAAGCTTTTGAAAAAGAAAAAAATGACTACGAGTACATAGCTGAAATATGTTTTCTAGGGGCATGTTCTTTAAAACTTTACCAAATTGGTCACATAGCTTTCTAAATGTCTAAACGATTTGAAGTGCCAAGATTAACTCAGAGCGCTATCTTGCTGTAGTCAGGATATGGATACCCGGATGCCAAACAGCCGAAGAAGTAAAAAGGGAATTTTTGTATTCTCTCCTCTCTCTATTCAAGCCAAAACCAATACTGGAGGTAGTCTACCACCAACCACATTTCCAATTGGGGCAATATGTGGATTCGACGACACAACATCCCCTTGGAATGTAGAGAAATCAGCAAAATCATCTGCTATGGGAGCAGCAACTGGAATTCGTGTGTATCATCTGCAATTAGATTAAAATCATCAAAATCATTTGATTTAACAGCAGCATTATCTGTTTTGCTTTCAGGTGGTGGGCATGTTTTGAACAAATTGTCAATGAAACCTTTAGGTTTCGTTTCGTGAAATCTTTAGTCCACCTTTTCGGAACCATTACGAACTAAGTAATTGAGCTTAAGTAAACTATTGTATATTCTTCGGCAATTGGTTTTATTTTCTTGTGGCATACGTTTCCATAGCATTGACATCACTTCAGCTAAACTTTCATATGTACTATAAAGGTTGCGTGAACTCATTCTTGCATAAGTGGTGCAGTTGGTCACCATGGTTCGTGATTTGCTGCTCCTCGAACTTGTCGGACTTCGATTTCAGTGTAATTCATTACCAAATAGGTGACTTTGTCAGCCAATTCACGCACTTTGCATATATGTGTATTTGTCAACCATTTGGAAACGGTTCTTTAAATGAAAATTAAATTAACCGAAATAGGAGAATTTCTGAAAATGCTAATATCAATTGGATTGATTTATAAATTCCTTCCTCGCAAAAAATTCCGCTACTGATTTTAGCCGATTTTGATGACCCGATTTTGGTGATCCGATTTCGTCCTAACAATTATTGGTAGCGTAGATACTCCTAGTTTTCATCATACTACCTTGATCAAAAAACGGAATAACTACCTTGTGGCGCTCCTATTGTTCCGATTTGAGTTCGATTTTTTTTGTTAAGTTGGTACATCTGTTGTTGACATTCCCTCTAAATCTTAGCGTCATAGCTTGACATTTGCAAAAGTTACGTAGCCAAGAGCACATCTATCTTTGTGTGTGTTGGCGATTTTTTTTAAAATTTTAGAGATGGATTTAAATTTGCAACAACGAACTTGTATAAAATTTTGCGTAAAAAAGGGATTTAATGGTGCACGAACGTTTGAAATATTGAAAAAGTGTTTTGGCAACGATTCTCTAAAGAAAACGGTCGTTTACCAGTGGCACGAGCAGTTTAAAAGTGGTCGTGAGTCAATCAAAGGTGATGAACGCAGTGGCAGACCATCGACATCGAAAACCGACGAAAATATTGATGAAGTAAAGGAAATGTTGGTCAATAACCGCAAATTAACCATCAGAGGGATAGCGAAGGACTTGAACATTGCCTATGGATCCGTCCAAGACATTTTAGTTAATGATTTGGGTTTCCGCCGTTTAGCAGCAAAGTTGGTGCCAAAAGACCTCAATTTCATGCAAAAAAGAGACCGTGTTGATGTCGCAAAAGAGATGATTTCCGAGGCTGAATCTGATCCCACATTCATCAAAAGGATCATTACTGGAGACGAGACGTGGTTTATGAGTACGACAAGCAATCTAGACATCAGGCAAGTGGATGGCGTTCACCAAATGAGCCGAGACAAAAAAAAAAAAAAAACACGTCGTTTTCAGTCAAAAAAGAAGGCAATGCTCACGGTTTTCATGGATTACAACGGTGTAGTGCATCATGAATTTTTGCCAGAAAGCCAGACAGTAAACAAAGAGTATTATTTGAGCGTTATGAGACGTTTGCGTGAAGCAATTCGCCAAAGAGACCAGAATTGTTTGCAGAAAACTCGTGGATTTTGCACCATAATAACGCACTGTCGCACAGTGCCATCATTATTCGTAATTTTTTGACGAAAAATACAACAAATACCATCCAACAGCCACCGAATTCACCTGATTTGGCTCCCTGTGACTTCTTTCTGGTTAATCGAGTTAAAAAACCACTACGGGGAACGCGTTTCAGAAGCCGAGAGGAATGACCGAAGACCGAATAAAAAAAAATGTTTCGAGGATTGGATCAAGCGCTGACATAAGTGTGTTGCAGTTGACGGGGATTACTTTGAAGGGGACAATATAGATTTATATGAATAACTTGTATTTGCAATTTTCTGAATAAATTCTTTTTGATCAATATTTCACATAAGAATAGTTGAGGTGCCATGTGTAACTTGATAAAACGTTACGTTAAGACTTAAAGAGTTAAAGGAAACTTAAAGTGCCTAGCAAGATGACAATTATGTCAAAATTAAATGACCAAGAAATCTTATGTGTATATCTTTCCATTAATCTACTATATACCCCCAATACTTATTGCTAGGAGCAAGGCCAATATCAAGATAAGAAAAGGAAAATTCTGCTAACTAATAACTGAGGTAGTGTTTACAGGCCCATTTGCTAGATTTTTCCGTTTTGTTAACTATCGTGCTGTTAAAGTCCTTTTACATATATGTTTTATGGCTATTTACTAAAAATTAAGTCTTGTTTGTATGTGCATATTACTAACCAATTCTTTCTTTCCAGGGGTTGGAATCGTATCATAATTGAGAAACCATTTGGCAAAGACGCAAGCTCGTCGAAAGCGCTGAGTGATCATTTAGCATCCCTTTTCGAAGAAGACCAGATATATCGTATTGACCATTACTTGGGCAAGGAAATGGTACAAAATCTTATGACAATTCGTTTTGCAAATAAAATTTTAAGTTCTACTTGGAATCGTGAGAATATAGCATCGGTACAGATAACTTTCAAAGAACCTTTCGGTACTCAGGGCCGCGGTGGCTACTTTGACGAATTTGGAATTATTCGAGATGTAATGCAAAACCATCTCTTGCAGATACTTTCTTTAGTAGCTATGGAGAAACCAGTTTCCTGTCATCCCGATGATATCCGCAATGAAAAGGTTAAAGTCTTAAAAAGTATTCGCTCTCTGACTCTGGACGATGTGGTGTTGGGTCAATATGTTGGTAATCCCAAAGGGGTTGGAGAAGCCAAACTTTCTTATCTTGATGATCCGACGGTTGCAAAGGATTCAACAACTCCTACATATGCCCTTGCTGTGCTAGAAATAAAAAATGAACGATGGGAGGGAGTGCCATTTATACTGCGGTGCGGCAAAGCACTTAATGAGCGAAAAGCTGAAGTTCGCATTCAATATAGAGACGTATCCGGTGATATATTCGAAGGAAATTCGAAACGTAATGAGCTGGTTATACGTGTTCAGCCTGGTGAAGCATTATACTTTAAGATGATGACTAAATCGCCAGGTATTACGTTCGACATTGAGGAAACTGAAATGGATTTAACGTATGAAGAACGTTACAAGGATTCCTATCTACCGGATGCATATGAGAGACTTATTTTGGACGTCTTCTGTGGTTCCCTGATGCATTTCGTTCGATCTGATGAATTACATGAGGCTTGGCGAATTTTCACACCGATCTTGCATAAGATCGAAAAGGAACGTATTAAACCGATTCCGTATGTTTATGGATCTCGTGGCCCGGAAGAGGCAGACAAAAAGTGCAAACAAAGTAATTTCAAATACTACGGTTCCTATGTATGGAACCCTCCGGAGAAATAATAAGATAATTTGAATAAACTTAAATAATTATTGTAATTAATAATGGGAGGGAAGAATCTAATTAAATTGTTTAGAATTGCAAAAAGGATTTTTTTTTTATAATTTTAGTTACTTACCATATATATACGAGTATGCACAGAAAATATATTACGGTTTTCAAACGAAAATATAGTAGGCACAATCTCTGAAAGTAATTTTTCTGTACCTACAATCCCAGTACCTGGAGTAAAATTAACTTCTGCCCGATTTTTATTATTCTATTTGATAAACCCCGCTTTACTTTTTTTCCTGATATGTTCCTTCAAATTTAATTGCTTCACTGATAAAACAAGCACACACGAGTACCTGGCATCACATCTTGAGTAGAGGGTTATATAGAAAATTAAGGAAGTGCTTCGTGGTGCAGCCATTGTCAAGAGGAGGAGTAGGATTCACTTATATCTGGATATTAAGCTGCTACAGAGAAGCATATTTGTTTATTGTAGTAAAACAGCAGTTTTCTTTTAAGAGGAATCGATATATAGTCATTAGTGCATACATTCTGGAGAAACCTACTCGTATACAATTGTCCTCATACAAAATTTCAAATAGCGATGAATATGCTGACCAAGGACGCATATGATGCGTACGCAGATTCAGATTCAGAAAAATAATCTTTTATCGAGAGCTATCCTTATTTCCAGTGTTCTTATTAATATATGACCTCGAAGACAAATAATAAATTCAATGAGGAACTTTGTTTGGGTGAAATAATTTTGAACATGCCAAAGAGTGAAGTAAGGCTTTGAAGGCAGGTTGACTGTGGTTACAGATGCACGTAATTTATCATGTTTCATGGTAATCGGTTTTCAAGAAGATGGAAGCGACACATATTTGGTCAGCCATTAGCGAAGTTTCGACTAAAGCCACCTGAGATAGACCATTCTTAGAAGACTGATAAAAACAGCAGTGATATACACCACACTCTCAGTGCTCTTTGGCAGAAATAAAGTCGTAAGCTTTTATTATTTGGATTGCATCCAGATTTCCTATTTCGATACGTTCGGGAAAGACCATTTTAGGCCACAGGAAAACAATTGGCAGAAGAAGATTAATTTGAAGTGTTCTTTGTATATCTACTTCTTTTAAGCTTCGTCGCCAGAATAGTGTGGCTGTCAACACTTTATTCTGCTTTCCATTATCTCTTAAGCTGTGGTCCAACTTGTTTAATATCGTATCAGGGTGTCTTCAACATCAGCATCAACTTTTTTACCTTTAAACCTACCCACTCTCGATGTTAATATTCAAAAGGAATCTCTTGTAAATATAAATTAGTTCAGTATATGACAAATTTTATTACATTATCGTTACGAACGTGGAAATAAATTATTTTAAACTGAAACTCAGAAGAAGATCAGAAGCTTATTTACTTACTTCGCGCTTAACGTACAAATTTGCAAAAAAAAAACAAAGAGAAAAACTCGAGTTATGATGTGTGAGGTACTATTTTAGAATAAATGTTATTAAACATTTTTATGCATATACATATAATTAAATACTATAGGTACTCTGAAATAGTTACTTAAAGAAAATTGAAGTAAGTCTTTATTGGGGCAATAAAATACGGAATAAAAAATGCAATAGATCGAATATGTTCCCGCATAAATAAATTGTTAAAGAGAAAAGTTCAGAATGACAGGCAAAGTGTAAAGATCCACCACACGATAAAAATTAAAAGTTACTACAAAGAGTTATCAGAAGTTCAGAAAGTGTAGGTTCAGGCGATGGTCTTTTCGTGGTAGAAGATCATACAAGAGAAAGTGAAATTACTGAGATGCAACAACATGCTTATGGAAATTCGTTGTTAAATGTGGCATACAACAGGGGCCGGTTATTTCATGATACTGTTAACATCTTTTTTTTAAAGAAATTAACACTAAAGTGAGACCTATAATGCCTAAGGATGTCTTAAGTTTTTTTTTTTTTTTTTTTTGAAAAAAATTTTTTGAAAAATTTCGTTTCATGGGTATTATCCAACATTTAATGGGGAGACTAAATTGTTAGTGGAAGTTGGCGAGCGAAACCACGCTATAGCTTACGCAGACGATATAGTGGCGTACAGATCAGGTCCAAAAATCGAGGTCATTAACTCTATTTCGCGACGTGAACTCTATCATATCAAAAGATATTGTGACGATTGTAAATTAAAGATCAATTTTCAAAAGTCCGAAACGATTTTTGTTAAGTTGAAAAGGACTTTTAGGGATACCCGAAATAACTGGCGAAATTCGAACATTTTCCATCAATGGACAGCATAGACTATCATTGGCGGTGAGAAGAGCAGTTAGATACCTTAGTATCCGACAGGATTAGTATTTATATTTTAATAAACATAGAAATAGTTATCTTGCTGGAGCCAAGACAGCTTAATACCTGAAAGGAAGATTATTTCACAGCGGTCAATTTGCTTCAAGGTGAAGGTAGTATGTTACATAGGTGGCTCTTATCGGGAAAATCATTGCTTATGGATGTCTTATGTGGTTGATTGTAGTACCGTATTATATGGAAATGATCCGCCTGTTTGAATAGTAGTGTCTATAATCCGTCTACAGAACACTGAAACACTAAAACAAAAAATATTATCCCAACAAGGCTCTTTACGATGGGGCTCTTATTAAGAGAATTGTCGGTTTTCTCATTGAGGTCACTGCCAGAGGTATTTCTCTATATTGATGCCAAAAGATCCCGGTATTATATCACCAATATCGCGGTACGAAGGTAAACCGACTCACCTACGACGTGTACATCATCCATTCTCACAAGTTCTTTCGCTTTAGCCTCGCGAAACTACACCGAGTTCAGGCGGCTAAGCCTCTTTAAAAAACACATAACTATTCTGTGCTAAAATCTTCTAACATTTTCTGAAGCCACTAATCTGACAGACAAGACAGTTTAACTAACTTATGTTAGTTCTACAGAAAATTAGCATGATATTTCAAAACACATCTACCTAGACAACTGACTTAATTTATGCATGCAGATTGATTTTGTGAATTAACATACGTTGGGTTTTTTTACCACATATTCTACCTGTACTATCCACAATCCATTCGGATAATAAAAATCGGATTTTACATCTCCGTTTTTGAACAGTGGGCGTTTTGTTTAAAAATGTCGGTAAGGCCGTTTTTGTGGTTTATTAAGAAATATTTAGGTTATTCATAACTTATAAATCTTATGACTTTTTGTAGTTAATTGTCATCAAATGGATTGTTAAATTCCAAAATTTGTCGTTCTACATTACAAGAGTCTTATATAAAAGCCACAATTTGAAGTCATAAGAATAAAGTTGAGATTCCTTAAGTCCTAAGTAAACAATTTATTACAAATGGAAAAAGTCGCAGAAACCACAATCGACAAACGATCTGCAATCATCACCATTTTTAAAGAAGATTGATTGATTGGCATTACTATAAAACAATATTGGAAGAAAATGTTTTGACCTCTGGAATAAGATTAATTGGCGAAGGATTTGTATATTATAATTTGACTTCAATTAAAGTCACAATAATCTTAATCACTAGATAAAATGCACAGGACACAATTAATACCCCTAAATTGCTACAAATTGCATTAAAGCACTTCCCCCGAAGGAAATCGACACGCATTAAACTGAGAAAAAGAAACTGAAGGCTATCAAACGTCGAATTTAGGCCATAGCCTTGCCGACACAGTCAGCCTCTCCCCACAACATTCAAAGTTTATTCGAGCCCAATACATGTACCTCTTGCCTATTCGCAATACATGAACTAATACTAATTAATAATTTTCAAGGTCAATGTCAATGACCACATGCGCTAAAACTAATTGATATGTAAACTAGTATATAACAAGCAGAAAAAACTCTCAGAGCAGAAAATAAAGAACTTTATAACGTTTTAACTAACGATCGGTAGTTTTGTTTGTCCTCTAAACTAACATCAATTGAATCAGCTATTCTCTTGAGATCTTGCTGAGACGCTATATACCACAGCCAAAAATTCAAAAACCTATAGCTATAATGCCAACAATTTAAAAAAAAAAAAACATTTTTAGTATCTACATTTAAGCAGAGGCAAGTGACATTTAAACCCAATATTACTATTCCAAAAGCTTAATCCATCTGTAGATTAAAAAAAAAAAATCAAATTCAATTAATATTTGCGAAGAAACCAACGATTCGCTTATTTCTTCGTGAATAACGAAATGCTCTTTGCGAACTGTCAGGTTTTACTCGCATTCCACAAATCTTGAAGCCAGTCATCAACACATCGTTTTTTTTCTGTCTGCCATAGAATGCTGAACTCGCTCATTTTCTTCAGTTAGCTTCGCCTATTATGGCTGAGCCTTAAAACTGCTTGCACAATTTTTATTTGATACATCGCTCACAAGTATGCAAGCAATTTTTACAAAGTGGGGTGAGAGTATATCTACTTAATCATTTTCTCCAATGATTATATGGCAGCAGGGAAACTGCATCCATCAATCAACGGCAGCAGATAACGCCAACGCAAGATTGAGAATGGCAATAAGCTATACTAGATGGTGGATCCTATTAATATATACATCTACGAAGGAGGAAGGCTTTTGCATATCCACTGAACGGGGGTTGTCTGAATAGTCTCCATCACTTTGCCAATTGAAGGAAGAGCTTTTGCCTTTATTCAGAGAAAATTTCGTCTTTGCAGTTCATTATTTTAACTGTGTTTTTGTTTCTGGAGTACCTATCGACACCAAATTCTAATTTTTTGTGCCGAACGCGGCACAGTGTGACAAACGCGTTCTGGGCACATGTTCGTAACCCCTGATACCCCTCTAACCATTTGGTAAACTTGATCAATGTTATCATCAGTGATTTACAGTTTTGTCTTATCAACAAGTAAAAAGAACATGTCAAATGAAGACGTAAACCTTGTAGAAGAGTTACAGTCGGTGCTGAGAATGCGATAAAACTTCTTCTGCAGGCAGTATAACGGCGATGAGGCCCAGCATACAGCCGCTAGGCAGAATAGATCATTCAACTTTGGCGATGATAACCAAATCTTCCGTCCACATGACCAAAACGTAGTAAGAATAGCAATATCTTAGCTTGAATCCAACAAAACTACTAGGAGAGGTCCAAATATGTAGATACTCGCCATCTTTTTATTGATTTAAAGGTCGCGTTTAACAGCATCTATAGATATGAGCTTTATAGAGCCAAGTCTAGTTTTGCCATGCTTGACAAAACGTAACGACTTTGATGCGGTGTGATGGGACTTCTTTATTATCTTACTTAAAAGAATTATGTGGAACTCACAATCGCACACTGGAGGCATAATATTTTAAATGGCTAAGCAACCACTACTACACCCAGATGATATTTACATAATATGCAGAACTCAGCGAGCTGAAATCCATACCTTCACTTGTATTAAAACAGGAAAAGGAAGCTGCCAAAATGAGTTTTCGGTAAATGAGTCGAAACCATGTACTCATATATGTTGTCAACACCAAGGCATACACAACATTGAAGAATTGGGCGTTAAAGTCGACACAAATGCTTTAACTTTGAGTTAATAAGGGACTTTGTCTACATTCGCTTTCCAACCAATTCCGCCAACAAGACCTCAGTAGAAATAAAACGAAGAATCACTCTTGCCAATAGCTAAGAAAGCAATTGGGTAGTAAGGCCCTATCTCGAATAACTATAGATGTTCTATATTACTTTGATTAAATTTTACTTTGAAAAATTTTTCTTAAGATATTCGGTTCCGTTCTCGTTGAGAAGAAGATGCAACGACGAACAATGCGAGCTGTACGCCGACGTCGACCTAGTTAGTCCATCAGTCGTCTGAGATGGTAAGGCATATTGCACAAATGGACACCAATGCTTTCGAATCTAATCCTCAGTGATAAAGCAGTAATAGAAGAATGGAAGAGGTGTGCACATTAGTCTTGAATGTTTGTAGGTCATAATGACCAGGAAACAGTCACAACAGTAACTTATATAACCGGGTTATACCATATAACAAAAAATAATCACTATATTTCAGAGCACGTCTTAAAGTGGGATTAAGGCTAAGCCGATGAGCAGTAAAAGCCAATCGGGTGATATAGACATACGGGTGAAACATTTCGTCTGTGTTCGATGGCGTCAATTGATTGTGTAATATTATCATCAACGGTTTTGAATTTTATCAGCATCTGAGTATTTTTACATCGCTTGAGAAAACCTTAACATTTCGCAGCACTTTTGAGGACATTGAACAGATTCTCATTCTAATGTGGTTTTTGGAAATGTTGTGGTCTGGAAAGTTTTTCGATTTCCACGATGAAAGTATCATTCATGGATAATGCCTGGGTGATTCACTTTAGTGATAGCGGGCAGAATTGTGTTTTGGAAGCTTATACGAGTAGACGCATGGTGCCTTCCAATTGTTTATGCTGTTAACATCGGATTAAAATAGCTTCAGCTGAATAGCAGACGTGAGTCCGCAAAGCTATATGAAAAGACTTGAGTACTATTGTTAACAAAGGAATATATTGGATTAAGCAGACATGAAATTAGAAATTTTCGGGGACAGAACGGAGCCTTCGGGCACATTTTAATTTATTTTGCGGATACCAGATAAGAAATCATATAAAAGAATTTAAATTGAACGTTCGGAAAGGTAAAGGTGGATTCATCGATCATCCTCAATGAGCGTGATTCTAAACTTTGTCAAATGCCTTTGAAAAATCAAATGTAGCTATTTAGCTTTCAACAAATTTCTGAAGACTTTGATAACAGTCACTTGGAAAGATTCCTTAAGAATAAGGATGTGTTTTTTTTTTTTTTTTAAACTACTCAGTGCAAAAATATGTAAAGTTCGGAAGAAAAAAAATTCTTATTTTAAAATGTTTAAAATATGATAAAGGTAGTGATCGTGATTTTATGAAGTTGATATCAGAATTTAAAATCGTAAGTGCGTGCTACTATAAATAGGTGTTGTAATAAATTTGATCTAATAAAAATTAATCTGCTTTCAGAAATACCATAAAATCAAAGGCGAACTTTGTGATTTACTGGTTCAACATGTAATCATCTATTTTAATAGAATATTTAAAGAAGTTTAGATCTAATATATATAGTGTATATGTATTGTCAATTAAAAATAGTGTATGTATTTTTCAGTTTCTCATTTCTATTAATTAATAAAATAATATAAGTTAAAAAAAAAACTTGATTTCTTATCAGAATATGCCTTAAGAAATATTTTAAATAAATGTCGTATGTCATAAAGGCCAGATCAGGAAATTATAGTATTTACGAATTATAACTAAGACGATTTCTTTCAAATATTATAGCATAAAGAACCTGTAGGTTTTCAAAGAACCAACAGAAAAGGATATAATTTGAATCTGCATGGGGAAAATAAATTTCTTCAGCAGATCATTTGCATCTAAGCAATTTGTAGAGACCCTGTCCGGGTAAAAGCATGTGGAAAATTGCGATATTAACTCGAACTACGGCAACGTCTAAATAAACCTAAAAACACCAAAAACGCGTAAATGTAAATTGTCATAAGAGATAGAGCTAGTCAAGAGCTGATGACTGTTCGCTTGGATTTTAATTTAGCTAACACTAACCTAACAAATATCATAAACATACAAGTACATAAAAAAACAAACATAAACATAATAAAAAAGCGAAACTTGAAAATCGCCAAGCTTACTCACAATTGCAATTGAACGCAGTTAGGCGCTACTTAAGTAACAGAATAAATCCACCTTATTTCCTGGATGGGCATCATTAGTACGAATGTTATTCTCCATTTCTTACGGTTTTATGAATTTGATCTATCAGCAACCGTTTGTCTTTGTTTTGCAAATGTTCGTTATACTTGTTTTAAGTGTATTTAAATTAGCTCGTTCCTCGAGAAGATCGACAAAGCATTTTCAATATCAAATGAAAATTAAAACCAAAACAAACAAAAATAATAATTAAACTATTTATTCAATTTTTTTTTAATCAATCCTAAAGAGATAAACCTTCCGAAAAAAATTTCCAGGCGAAATTATTATTATTTTTTTTCCATATGTACGAGCACATATAAACACACATATACATATAATAGTATGTATAGCTGATTAAAAATAATTTCTTGAAAATGACCTAAAGATGTGTATGTTATTTAATCAAAGTCATTTTCTTAATTTGTTTTTGGTGTTTTTGTCTTTTAGTGATAATATGGGCTAATGATTGTAGTTAATAAACAAATAATTAGTTTTAGCCTGCAAATGGTTATCAGCCTTGTTTTCCTCTTAGTTTGAGTGGAATATTTTCTAACAACTAAGAACCAACAAATACATAGTCTATATTTTTTCTTAACTAAACTTACTAAATTTTTTTGTACCTTAACTGTATGAAGATATTTAAAAAAAGCTTTAAATTTGATGGAATGGTAATACAATATTTGTACTTGAAGCGGGCGGAAAGTCCACGAAATGCTTACACACATGCTAATTAATTTACCGCTAAATAAAACTATCGTTATCCTATCCATTCAGACTATAGCAATGTGCGGAGTGGCACCGTCTTACTAACCCGGCAAACAGCTATAGTTGCGGTAATAGAAACTCGTTGATCATTCGGAAACATACTTTAGCAGTCACTGTTTCTCTCTGCCTGAAAAGAAAATAGGTCCAATTATCCCTCTGGAAGAAATCACATACCACACCGTGTTTTCGTACAATGTAAACGTTTCTGTTGACGCTTTCAAGAATTGTTAAGAGACCAGAACAATGAATGCCCTATTTATTCATATGGTCATTGATATAAAAATGTGTCTCGTCAATGAACAGTATGTTTTCGAGTTTCCTTGCTGCTCAAAAACATTCCAACATTTTTTGGACAAAGTTGCTCATAGAAGAAAGTAGATTTTGCACAATTTTCATTTAATTTTTTTTTGTTTTCAAAATAACGTACACTGTTGGTTTTTTTAATTCAAATAGAAGGTACAATCTTTCTAATCGATTTACGAAACTATTGTTTCGAACTTGAGCCACATATTCTGATTTTACTACGATGTCTACTTTTTATGGTCTTAATGGAGGTTTTTTTTAACTTAATCGTCGAATATTGAAATCAGTGATTTACCGCTAGTAGCTAGAATTTTCTTGAAAGCGTCGAATCTGGTGGTTTCTTTAAGATCTATTTTGCTCCCTGAAACTTCTATACAAATCAAATAACGGTAAGTTAATCTTGTGCATGATTTACTTCTGTTTTCTTACAAAGGTTAAGCCCAGAAAGCCGTCAAAGCGACACTTTAAGACAAATAATTTTATCAATGACTGTAAAGGAAGGTAGGCAAATAAGGTCTTTGGATATGTTAAGCTTATCGGATTTAATATCACTTATAAAAAAACAATCCCTGTTTCGTGCAATGATGTCACTATGATTTTAATATCCAAACATTTCAGGTGATTTATAAATGGACCATTTAATTTAGATTTTTGTTTTTAGAAAAATGTTTAATTGAGCCACTCAATTAAGGAATTGGTTATATTCCTTTTAGCTCATATTATTATTTGATGAATCATTTGAAATCTTAATCGTCCTAGATGTATTGTGATTTAAATATGAAATTTGAATTGCAATCGTACAAATTTTACTTTTTACTTATGGAAGAGCTGCAGTCGAAGTGGACCCTGAGCTTCAACCAATAGCTCTCAATTGGCAAGGTCGCTTTCGACTTGAGCACGTTGCCTTTTTTTAACGCATTGTGCTTCCAGTATGGATTCGAGCTGAAGCGATGAAACCATTTACACAACATGTCCTAGCAATCATGATCGAATTATAATTTCAAATTCCGTTTCTGCCAATTTTAAGTAAAGCTCATGTTACCCCGCTATACGGTAGGCTTAAACGATATGGGTCTTATACATGTTTTGAGTCAAAGTTTTTCTCATTTGCCTTCTTAGTCCAAGAAAACATGGATTGACAATAGTTATTTCCGCTTAATCTCAACAGTTGTTTCGGGTTTAGGTAGGCAAAATCTTTAACCACATTCAAGTGATATTTCTTGTTGACTTCATAAACTTTGTTTAACCCTCATTTATCACAAAATCTATTTTCGTCTCTTCTTCAGTGGCACCTAACGCTAATTTCTTACATCAAGATTAACATCGTCAACGTATTCTTCAAAGCCCCAGAAAATGGCTATCGCCTTTAACTTTTAACATTCCGGTAGTTTGGCAGCACTGGCATTTCATATTTTTCAGAAAGTTACAAATTTTTTGGCGTTCCCATAAAAGTTATTGCTATCACGGAAAGATAGATGTGGAAGCATTGTTGCTATCCGCGTTAATTCCGATAAATATCTTGCATCAAGTTAGCGTGTATAGGTTAAGTTGTTAGTGCAATTTACACTATTAGAAACCGATAACAAAAAAAAAAACCTTTTGTTTTGATTTAAAGTCGTAACAAATTTAGAAGTCGTTTCAAAATCGAATCGATGTCATGTATCATCTTCGGCCTACGCTAGCGCTAACAGTCAATGTTAGTAGATTTCGAAAGTGGTCGAAAATTTCTGGACGTTTCAAAATACATGACACCTACCTTTCGGAAGGAAAAAGAAAAAGTTGGTCCTTACCAGTTCGGTTTCAGGCCTTGAAAGTCAACCATTAATCAAATATCCACACTACGGTAGATCTTAGAAAATACCTCTGAATTTTACCATCTATTTGTCGACCTTAAAACGACATATGAGCTATATAAATACAAGGCTATGTCTAGTTTTGATAGCCTATCAACGTCAGGTTGTGCTGGATAACTATAGAGAATACTCGCTTCTGCATCGAAGTCGACAATGAATTACCCGAGAAAGGTTTTAGACAAGTCGATACGCTGTCAGGAGACATTTTTAACATCGCCTTAGCAAAAATTGTTAAAAACTCAGTGGCCAAGAAAAGAGACACGATCTTTTCTTTTTTTTTTTTTTGATTCTGCACAATTACTTGCATACATTAATGTTATCGGAAACAGATATTGAAGCGGAAATAGCCAAAGTGGGATTGACGGTAAACGAAGCAAACTAAATTATAATATAGGGTTTTCTAATAACGACTTGACAACTTTTTTTTTAAATAAAAGGCAAACCATTTGAGATATTTCAAAAACTTAATTATTGGCCTGAAGCACAATCAAAACATTTATGAATGGAACTCGACTTCGTTTATATGGCCACCGCGGGCACGTTTGCAGCAGTCGATTCGTTGGACCCAATTTTCAACGACTCGGCCACACATTTCGGCCGAAACGGCCGTTATTCGTGTTGGCATAAACCAATGACTTAACGTATCCCCACAGAAAATAGTCAAGCGGCGTTAAATCGCACGGCCCATGTCTTGAGATAACACGCTCACCATACTTACTCTTCAATAAATCGATTGTAACGTGTGCTGTGTGGCTCGTGGCACCTTCCTGTTGAAAACACATGTCGTCCAAGTCCATATCTTCCCATTCGGGCGAAAAATAATCGGTGATCATGGCGCGTTATTTTTTGTGGATGAAGTGGTGATTCATGAAGCACATGTGGATTTTCACCCGACCAGTAACGCATATTTTGCTTATTGACGAACCCATTGAGCCAAAAATGAGCTCGTCACTGAAGATAATTTTGCGATGAAATTCATCATCTTGGCGCATCTTTTCCAGAACCCAATCGTGGAACGTTTGCAGTCGTTGCTCGTTAGTGTACTTTACCATGATGAAAATGTTGAGTTTACTGAATAAATTGACAGTTTGATGATTAGTGAAAGAATGCGTTCACAAATTAAATTCAATGTTGTCAAGTACCTATTGGAAAACCCTATACATGCTGTAATCAGAAAAGGCCGCTCACCATTAAGCAGAAAGTTTTCATTGGCAGTTATAAATTCGAGGTATCTAAGAATCTACGTCTAGTTTAACTCCGCAATTACATTGGAATTACAATTACTACGGAATTGGAATCAAGGGAGAAGACCATATTTTGGGTATAGTGCAAAACAACGTTGAAAATAATCTGACAGAATCAATGATTCTCTTGCACAGCTTAGGATAGTACTTGCAAAATGAAACAAAAAAAAAAACCACTGATGTACACAGATTCATACATTTAATTTGGATACATTTATAATTTACTTAATTTGACTAAAATTCCAAATCGAAATTAGTTTCTTTGTTCGAGTCTTTTATAGCAATGCCTTCTTTCTCAATTATGTCCAATGGTGATATCTAAAGCAAAAAGAGTAAAAGTGCAATTTGTTTAGAAATAATAAAAGTGATTATCTTACGTTTTGAACATGGTTTAAATTAATCTTGAAGTTTTTGTATAGTGCAATTTTTTGCAAGCCCATAACGGAATGTAAGCGAGTCCTTGGATTAATATCCAACAGTCTTAGGAGTACATCTTTGCCATCACGTTCAATAGATTCAATTTCATCAGGTAAGAATTCTTGCATTGAAATTGCTTTGTCCTTGCCATCAGGCGGTATAGACACTTTTATTAATTCTTCAATGTTTGGACCCTATTCATTAAAAAATAAAATCAAAATGTAAACGATGTTATTATAATTTCTTGTTTTCATACTCGTAAGTGTAAAGATGAAATTAAATAAAGGGTGAGCCAACAGATGATATGGATTGTCATATTATTGATATTTAATGAATTCATCATGTCTGATTTTTATAACAGATATCAACTACAAACTAAGGCAATTTTCGTCATGGGGTCGTTTGCCACACAACAATGCATTTTTGCTGCATAAAACTATTAAGCAAATGGGCTTTTTGTGAAAGTTACAGATTCCAGTTCCGTTTGTGGGCTGTCAGCTTATTTGGGTTTTTTTTTCGAAGATGGCGATATAGAGACCTTTACAGTGAAAGCTGTTATCGACAGATGTTGACCGACTTTTTCTACCCAAAATTTAATGTATTGAATGTGGGTGAGTTCTTGTTTCGACAAAGCGACGATAAGGCACATATACGTATGCATCTCACCAAATGGTCAACTTATTGCGAACGATATGTTCTGTTTATAGAAGAAATTGTTTGGCCACCATGCAATTTAACTCCGTTAAATCTATTTTTATTCCGTTATTTAAAAAGTAACGATTATAAAAATCTACTATAATCCAAGAATAATTCAAAGATTTCAAACACATCATTCGAATTGACCAGCTAGCTTTGCAAAAATCATCCAAAAATGTGACCATCTGATGCGGGCCTGTAATCGGAACTTTGGTAGTCACATGAACGTTGTTAAATTTCTTAAATAGTTTCTATAAATCGACATTAAATATTCAATAAACTTAACTTAACTGCACGTTAAGTTATAGACCCAATAAGTAGATTTAATCTGTGAATGAATGGCTTTGGGACAATGGCATGCGATAGATGACCTATTGAAGGGAAACTGAAATTGTAATCAATCAAAGTGTACTACAACTAATTTTAGTGTGACAAACTTAAAATAAATTGTTACTCTGACAATATTTAAAAGGCGTTTATTTTATTTAAAAAAATAGTAAAATGTCAGCATAATGAATACAATTTAGAAAAATATGAAATTACATTTTCGTATTGGTCGTCCTTTTGCTTCCTTAGATCTTACATCAATTCGAACGTGAGCTAGGTAGCTCGAAGTTCGATAACGTGTGCGGTAATTTACCCAAGAGTTTCTTTTTATTTTTCATACTTGTCAATCTCTTTGTTAGTTATCACTGCCAAAGGAACTTCATAGAGAACAGCTTAGGAGGATATACCTAGTCCTGCCAAAAGTTCTGTTACATATATAAAACGCTATAAAAAAAAAAACAGTGAACATATTGCATTCAAAATTGTTTCATTTATTATACCACAATATTGCTAATTAAAAAAAAATTGGATTCATTCGAAATGACTGCCTTTTGCTTTAACACAAGCTCCCAAGCGGTGTATCTATTGGGCTATAGCATCACATACGGTTTCCATGGAGATCATGGACGCTGCTCTGGTTAATGCTCTTGTAAGGCTTTCCAAATTTCTGTGGGGAGTCTTGCAGGGTATGCTCTCTAATTCTGACCACAAACCATTATCCAGTTGATTTAGATCTGGACTCCCCGACGGCCAATCTTCTGCTGCTATAAAGCCAGGAATATTGGCTCTGAGCCAGTCCTGCGTGGTTTTGGTTTTGTGCGCTGGAGCAGAGTCCTATTAGAAGATCTATCTGTATCCATTGAAAAGGGTATGGGTCAAATCCTTTACAACACCCTCTTCTTGGTAAACCTTTGCATCAGTTTTTAATCGTTTTTCACAGAAATGGAGGGACGTGACACCATGGTGAGAGACCCCCCACCAAATCATTACGGAAGCGGGATGATTTCCACGTTGAACCCTTGGAACAACTTAGATGAAGTGGCATAAATTTTGTTATTTTGTTTGATGAAAACTTCTTCCACGTTAAAAATTTTCTCATCCGTACACGGAATGTTATCATGGCCATTGTGCGCGTGCCACTGCAAAAGTCGCTTGCATTTTTCTAATTTTTTTTTAGTTGAGGAGTTATAAAATGATTCGTGGACCGACAATAGGCTTTTATATACAGATCATACCGAATTAGCCTATAAATGGTTCTGTTTGATATATCCAATTCCTTAGACATAATCTTCTGCTACCTATGGGTAGCCTATGGCTATGGCCGGCGACCACTTCTTGGCCTGTCCTCTACTCCAGACAATTCGCCGAAGCGAGCAATAGCCTGATAAATGAATATTCTCTATATTTCGAGTGGTTTTAGTAACTCGAAAATTTGGCTAACACTCTTTTCACACTTATGCAACGCTATTACCGCGACTCGTTTCTCTTTAACGCCTGACTCCATGTCAATAGTTTGCAAACTGAAACCAAGTTGACTAGTATACTTCTCTGATCAGTGCATGTGTTCTGAAAAAAAAATTTAACGGTTCTAATCCCGCAAGAAGTTTTCAACGATCAGCGCTTGAAATTGTGTAACAGAACTTATGGCAGAACTAGGTAATAATTCAACGTCCGATGATGCTTATAAAAGCTTGTTTTGCTCACAATCAAAACGATGACATCAAAATTATACTTGGCGTCTTTAATGCCAAGCATATGAAGTATATGAAGCACAGTTATAATGCTTGCTTAAAAAAAAAAAACGGTGAAACGAAAGTTTATTGGCGTGTTTAAAAATTTGAAGTAATTAAGTGTGTTTTTCTAGGATATAATAATCTTAACAATAATAACAAGAATTGAGTTTGAATCAGAAATTTTCGCTCAAAATGAAGAATGATCCATTTCAAACACGACTTCAGGCATATGTCTTCTTCAGCTTCCATTTTTGGTCACTTCCTTAAAAATAGCAAACTTCCGAAGTGTAAATAGTTTGCGCTTTATCAGAATTCACCAAAGACTTTACATAGCTTCAGAAGAAATAATTGATTGGCGTCAAGTACCCATGATCTCTATTTCACTTTATAATTTTTTTGTTGAATCAAGTCATCAGTAAGATAAAAGTTTATGGACAGTATGACACGTAGCACTATTCTGCTGAAAACACACACCCATTCAGATCGATTACGGCCATATTTTCATTGACTGTAACGCGAACTTCCTCGTCATATCTAAAAGAGCAAGGACGGATGATAATGCCCAAGTAAAGGTCGCATCAAATAACGCATTTTTATGTGCGTTATTGAGTTACGCCTCACTCCAGAAAGGACAATTTTGCTTATTCTCAAATTCATTGAGAAAAAAGTGAGCCCCGCCACTAAGCACTATTATTCGATAAAGAATAAGGGTCAATTTCAAGCCTTAGTTTCGTGGCTTTTATTCTCGTACCAACTGAATCTTGTCATATACGGATATAGGTCAAGATCTTTTGCAAAATCTGTCACGATGTGGACGGACAGAGGCCAAACTCTTCACATGCCTGGATTTTTTTTTGGTGGATTATGAGCAATGATTTGCGAATGATACGGAAGCGTAATTCTGGTGTAAGTCCAAGCCAAGTTCTAGTCATTTTCTTGACTAGATTTGTCTTCTCATTTTTATAGTAAGAGCGGACCTTCAAAAAATATTACACATTCGGAGTTTTGCGGATGCCTGCCGAAAGGGTGATGCGACAGAAATCACCCATTTGTCCATATTGGCAAAGATTCAAACCTAGACGCTCTTGCGTAGTAGTCGACAAACTTAACTACTGCGCCAAGGGACAACAACAGTCATGTCTATGGCTTTTCAGAGATTTTGATTATTTTTAACCTTTTAATTTTGTATCTCGAAAAGTGACAAATTAATTATAACATTAGTAATTAATTACTCGTAATGTAAAGTGTAAATCACACAAAAGGTAAAAAATTTAATTAATCAATACGATCAATTACCATACTCGTATTAAGAAAGAATGTTAATTAACGTCTTGCTAATATTTACAGTTATTTCTTTCTGACTTCTGACTCTAGAAATATGAAGTTCTTTCAAAAAGTTTCGTTTTCTAACCGTATGTAAACTTAAATAAGTATTAAGTTATGACAATATACAATATTATCGCCACGTACCTACGAGCACACGAATGGCTGCGTTTATTCTTCCCTGAATCAGACAAATACCCAGAAGTAATCAGTTTTGTCAATTTTAAGAAATAAATAATAAAAAAAAAAAAAAATAAAAAAATGAGACACAAAACGATTTCTTAATTTCCATTCATGCAACAATACCATAATACGAATAATTTGCATACCAGTGTCATCTCTACGTCATGGCGGAAATTTTTTGATTTCCCAACATTTGAGACTCATTATTCAATTTGCAATATTCAGTACATGCTACACTAAATGTTACGAGTCCACGTGACCTTTGCTGTATGAACTTTCAATTAAAAGATCAACCAATACAAGAGTTTACGATCCAGCTTTATCCCGAGCTTCTCTGGACTAGACTGCGTAAAACCCTATATACTTCAGCAAAACATGCTCCGCTTTTGTTATAATACCATAAGATACGAGTACTCCTTCACTTACGCAAACTATCAGCTTGATTCTATAATGTATTTTTCCCTACTTCTTTTATGTTATTGGATATCTTAATGTATATAAATTTAGGTACTTGTATCTTCAAATACTGTACGCATTTGAATAGCAGTTACTCTCCTCTGCTAATTAATGAGAGCACATTCTTACCTTAAAGTGGATGATCATTTATTTTAAGCGTATTCTAGTTGGTTGCCATTAAATAAAAGAATCTCAACCAAGTCCAACCAATTCTATCCCCTAAGTTTACTCGTACGCTCGTCTAAGATGTGCCGGATAAGTTTGTCTTATCTCTTATCCCAAGTAACCTAATACATCTGTATTCAACTTACTTGTACATATGTATGTATCTAAACTTGAATGTATCAGTGTATAAGGTATTATTAATCAAATCCAACAAAGAGACCTCAAAAAGACACAACATAACTATAAAGACCCCATCCGTCCGTGGTATACTCTCGTATATATACTGAATGAAAGCGGAAAATCTCTTCAAACGGATTATAAATCGACTACGGTGCACAACTTTGCAACAAACGCGTACTTTATTCGTTATAATACAGTTATTCTAGTAGAACAGTCTGGAGCTAATATCACAACTTTATTTTATAATCTTAGGTTACAATTTTTTAAACGGGTGAGTTTAAATGTATCTTGTGTTATAAGTTTTACTTCTGAATCCTTAAGAAGTGAATAGTGATATTTTTCCTTGTTTTTTTTTTTTATTTTTTAAATATGGACTGTTTTTTGAGTGAACATATTAAAAAGTGTTTTTTCAAAAGTGCAGTTTTTGTGACACACATGAGTTAAAAAATATCATCTTGTATATTTTTTTCACTTTGTTATCTGTTTAAAATCTTAGGTACTAATCAATTTTTATTTTATTTAATAAATTAAAAATCTGATTTAAATTTTAGAATAGATAAAATGATAAGAAGAATAAATTCTTTTTGTCACTTCTGTGAAGATATTTATCACGCAAATTTTTAAAGTAGTAAAATGTCATTTAAGTAGTTAATTGTATATTACTTTCATACAAAAGACATTTTTTTCATAAATTATCCTGATCAGACTTTTAGGATTTGTGTAGTTTTTGTATAAAAAAAATTGTAATTCTATCATTGTTTTTCACGTTTTCGTTTAGTTCTCTCTAAATAGAAGACCCTTTTTAAATTTCCTGAATGTTTAAAAAAACAATATTTGAGTTTTATCATTTACTTTTTATGATAATCTTCTTGTACATGAATTTATTTCTTGGATCAATAGATTTAATTTACTAAGACTTTATAAAAATAATCTTATAGTTTAGCCTCAAAAGTTTGTTTATGATTAAATGCAGTAATTCATCACCATTAATTTCTTCAGAACTTTTATTAACAATTTTCTAGAGTTATAAGCCTTCAGAACCGCTGCGTTGTCATGATTCAAAAATACGACTTCTGCCAATATACCCCTGCTTTCTATTGTTATAGAATCTCATAAGCGTTTAAGAACATTATGGTATTAATTCTTTCACTTATGAATCAGAAAACACTGTTACTACCTTCCAGATGGTTCGAATTTAAGCTTCTTCAGATGATAAAGAACCAGCCCATGTTTTGTTTCCAAATATAATTTTATACCTAACTTCTATTGGATAGGTGCTACACAATTCAGAAAACTAGCTGCAAAATTTCTGAAGGTATTTTTTCAATAGGACATTAAAACACATGGTTCTCACTTTGTGCTGATTTTTAATATCCCAAGATAATTATTTAGACTTTTGAGACTAGTCGTTTCGAAGTTTCTAAAGATTATTTTTTAACTTTAATTTGAGTCGACTATCTTCCATGTGATCTTCTCTTAAACTCTCAATCTTTTTTTATGAAACCTTTTGCAGAAATACAATGCCATTTCTAAAAGGACCCCTTATTTCCAAAAACCATCTTTAGGATTTAAATTAATATTCCCAGCAAGTAGATACAATAGGTCGATCCGACAATAGTATCCTTATTTTGAAGGTGGCAATGCACTTTATAATCAACAAAGCAATTGCATTATTTTTCAAGCTTTAATATGAAAATAAGTGGCGGTAATACAGCCGATCAGCTCTTTACGGAATGAGGAGGCAAACATTTATAGAATAAGAATTGAAATCGCACTTTTTCTGAAACAACAGTCGAATAACCGATAATTTAAGCCTTCTAACAATTTACTGGTAAATATTCGTGCCAATAATCGTAATTTCAAACAACACACGAAAATCGACTTTCGAAAATAAATGTTTGTGTTGACTAGTATAACGTCTCATGACAAAATGGTTACGGTGATAGAACATAATGACAACGAAGGAACAGGGCTTTTTAAGATCAAAAAGATTTAATACAGATAATATATTTATTTTTTAAATACTTTAATACTCGTAAGTTTAGATTCCTTTTTCAGAGCATTTTTTTTGTTTAGCTTTATTTATTACGAAAAGAAAACTGAATTTCATTTTCGTTGTTGGTCGCTGATTTCCATATTCACGATAATTTTGAGAATTGAAAACCTTGCACGTGTCGTTTTCCAGCGCACATTTTAAAATGTACCGGCATACATAATTCTGATGTTTACTGAGAAATACTCAATTAGTATTATTCGCCCCATATCCCGGTAAATTAAGTTCATGGTCTTGCTCGCTATAGGCAGAACCTTGAACTTGATAAATACCCGTTTCTTGCGTTTTTTGTTGATTTTTTATGGTTATGTGAGAAAATTAAACCTCATCGCTTATCACAGAGACTCAAAAGATTTTGATTTATATTGGTGGGTTCCATATTTTGAGCATGAATTGGATTATTGGACAAAAACTTGATAGCTCTATAACACAGTCTAGTCAGCGAAAATCTATTTTACAAGCAGTAACTTTGACTTTCTGGTGATGGCGTTCTGAGGCATATTGCCTCATTCAGTGTAATGCACTGGATTCGAACCCAAGCTTCTAAAGATACTACTTTGATCGATCAAATTTGCATGCAGAGATCCTTGATATTAAAACCAAAAAAATTCCACATACAACACGTACAACAATATTCTAATCTAACTTCCATTTCTACGAGTATGTTATTCCGACTAAAGACCTGATGAGTAATAATGAGCCATGCCCATAAATAAAATTTTCCCTTTCTGATGAAAACGCATCAATACGTACAGAAAGGAGTGGTTAATTTTTCTACGTGCAATCTATGAATAAAATCTTGATTTGCACTTATGAACACGTGAGGCGACTACGAATTATACAATATTCTTTAAAAAATGAATTTTTAAGCCACCTTTTTGTGCGCACTAATGCAAAGCGTATCTCACAGGAAATACACTTTCTTATGTGGAATTTTTTTTATTAAATACCTTCAAGCAGAATTTGCATTGTTCTTTTGATTACAGCGGATTAAGTTGCATGAAGAGTCTTTATTAAACGGAAATTGCATTCACAATTCATTGTTAAGGAAATAGTTTTCCTTTTACTGGTATTAGGTATCTTGGAATCTTGATGACATAGAATATGAGTTCTTGTTTCATAGATTAACATGACAACATGAATTTTGACAGCCTGCATCTACTTGTGTAAATGAATTCATGTGATAAATGGTAACACTTTACAACCCCTTCATAACTCATCATGAACAATGAAAAATCTTTAAATGTGCACTTCAAACATAAAATGTACAGCAACATTTTATGTACTTCAAACATAAAAGCAGCATTAATGTTTCAGGTTGTAATTCATATTTAGTTCACAGTATTCACTATTCATTATTAGCACAATAAGATTTGGTGTCACAATCTTTTTAAATGACGTTATAAAGCCAAGCCTACCGCAAAGACTATAGCTATTGCTACAGTGACAAGAACAGTGCAATAAGATCCACCTGGTGAAGAAATTAAGTCCAAAACATTACCCATTAACAAGGTTCTTCATTTAGCTCGAGAGCAGTTTTAAGCTGATCCGTTATACAGCAAATGTTCAGCAATGAGGTTTTATTGATTGCTCATAAGCAAAATTCTCACATATGGCAGACAATCATTTCAAAAGAAACTCGACAAATTTGTGAAAATCTATAAAAATGCGTCGTAGGTGTGGTTCTTTGGAGATTGCATCATTTAATTATATTTCTAAAAAAATGAGTTCGGAAATTCTATACGGGTTAATGATAACCTAGCGGACTAATAAATATCTAAACTTATCGTCTTCAACGATTTGAATAAGATATATAGTATCATAGTTTCAAGATGGATCTTTTGTTTTAAATTGGCCGACCCCAACGAACTATTGAAATAACGATTTTTTTCTCCCAGTTCGTACGATTTAACAGGTTCTAATTTTTTCCTGTGAAGCTACGAGAAGCCGCTGAAATACCCGTATATTATTAAGAATAATGTTTTAGAAGCCAAAGTAAGAATTTAAGAAAAAATTGAATGGCTTGAATTGTCTACCCCAAGAGTATTCAAAGAAGTCATTTGGGCAAAATTAGTTTCAAGTATTAATGTCAGGAATTGTTCATTTTAATTTTAAATTTTTTTTTTTTAATTCAGCTGCCTTTTAGAAAAACAATTTTGAAACTCCAAAACGCAACACTGTCTAGGCAGACTTACAAGCAATTTTATGGAAAGTGAAGTCCAGAACTTTACAAAGTAAGCATTAAAGTAAAAAAGTAAAAATTAAAATTAAAATTAATTAAAAAAACTTACCGCTAATATATATTATATGACTTCAAATCGTACATGACAACTATTTGATGCCAGCTCTATAGGCAACAGAACACGTTCTTTGTCTTATAAGTCTGTCAAATACCTGCCATGTCACTAACTTGTCATTTTAAAACTCACGTAACTTGCGTGATTTACTTACAAATAGTAATGTACTCAGTTAATAATTATTAAATAATTCGATATCTACTTTCCTAAAAAAAAGTGTAAAGATACGAGTAATAACGTTCTTTATTTTATTTTAATTATGTTATTGTAAAGCAGAATGGATCAGCTTATTTTGAAGAAAATATAACAATAGCTTGACAATTTGTTTTTGGAAAAAAAAGTCTCTATAAATTTTTAATTCTTATATTAAATACAAAAAAAAGTTCATAGAACTCTCGTGTAAATGGTGAGTCAATGCAACTTCAACTTTTGCGAATGGAAATATTCGCAAAATAGCAAAACAAGGCCACATTTCTGCTTAGATACTCGCATTTATAAAAAAAAAATTAGCACATAACAAGTAGTTCAAGTAAATACAATTGCCTGACTAGATTTTTGTTAACAATAAGTCTAGTCATTGGTATTTCTAATAATTAGTTTTTTTTTTTTTTTTCATTTTAAATAATTGCTTTAGTCGTTTGTTGTTTTTTCCGAAGTAAATTTCTTCTAGTAAACAAGTCGAACATTGTTTTCGATATTTTGTTGAAACTAACTGCCAGCTTGTTGAACTTGTTTCAGTTATTACATAAAAGTGTGATATTACAGATACATAGTACAGCGAATTCAATGTAAATTCGAGTAAATACATGTGTAACCGCAGCTATTTAGATAGAATTTTGAAATTATTCTTATATAACAGTTTAATTGCAATTAAAATATACTCGTAGATAGGTTTTTCCGATACTTACAAAACAATTCCTTTACCTTATGCTTCACACCACCATTACAGATCAACAGATCATTTACATAATTCCAACTGATTCGTACTCTACTCAAAAGATATTGATTCAAATTTGAAGTACATTTGCGTTGTTACTCGTATCTCTGTCAAGATAACATAACATATTATGACATATGATATATTGCAAGTTCTATTGCATGACAAGCAATTTCAAAACATACATAGGTTGACCTATGATGTCTATAGCCCGAAATGTTCTCTAGTGAAACTTAGAATTGCAAACTACAATATATTTCGTAGACAAGGACTTAAATACATTTGATAGTGGTACACATTTTCCGTGAATATAGTGTGCCTACATAGCAGCGTAGATTCAATATTGTCTTGGAACTATTTTTGTTGTACCACCTTATCATGGAAAACATACCAAATTTAAACTTTGCCTTTTTCCTTAATCTGTTTTTCAGTTCCGTCTTCGGACAAAACAATCATTCCCTTTATTTTATTTTATTTTCTTCTTTGGTTGTCCTACAATGCGAAATTCTGAAGATGGGATAGTTGTTACTTGCTAACCAACCAACGGCGTTCGGTTGTCCCAACGTTAAATGTCATTTAGTGAAAATCTACAATATTGTCCTATTTTACATGTAATATAGGAGTAAATTTCAAGTAATTATAATTCAAGTGCTTGAGTTTAGATGTCAGATTTGATCGAAGTCCTCCAATATATATATATCAGTGAAAGGACACATCATTTTTTGACCCAGTTTCGATTTTCTTTTTATAGAGAACGGAGATGTTACGATCCTTTTTATATAGTAAAGTGAATGAACACTGTGTGATGTGGCAACCAGTGTGCACCATTTAATATATAATGATCTGTACATTGTTGATGAAAAAACAAGCCAGAAAGGCATTTTTTACTTGCTCGAAAGTGATTTTAACAACTGCAAGCAAATTAGTTTTCAATTTTAAAGCTCCATAAGATTTATATTTTTTTGTTCCTAGTCCTAGTAAATGGAAGAGCTCTTCAAATATTATTGTTGGTGCTACTTGAATGTCAAGAGGCCGCTATATTGTTTTTCATTATCAACGCAGGCAGCGATTTAATTTTTGTTGGAGATTTTGATATATATTTTAAATACACTAACGAATTAAAATGCTTAATTTATCTTCTTAGTTGATCCTCAAGTGTAGTAAATAGAAAGCGGTCTAGAACTTTTATCGGATGTTAACATATCCAGAACTTTACTGCTGCTTGCCTCCACTGATGTGATGTTTAAGAAAACATCATCTCACAAGAGTGAGAATTTTTTATTGAAGGTGTTCTTAACTTAATTAGTATTATACGTAAGACTTATGATATTGCAGAATTTTCTCGTGTCATCCCCATTTTAGGCCTCCATTAGACAGCTTTAAAAACGGTGTCTTATCACCCAGTTGATCGATTTGATATCCTACTTCCCAGTTATGTGATACACTGCTAATAATGCTAATATTGTAATTAAGTAATATTCATTGCAAAAATCGACAAAATGTGTGACCAATTCTGGAGCATGTTTCCAGTTATTCAGGATAACCATTCTCAGATTCTCATTTTTAAAATATTAATTCCGTCTTTCGTTCGAAAATCCTTAAGAAATATAAGAGGATGTTGCCGAATCAATATATAGTTCCAGTTTACGTTTTCATCACCTTTCACGGATCGTTTTTGAAGAGTTCCTATCATCTTATGATTGTTTAAGCTTTTTTTTATAATGTTGAGCTTTTTTGCAGTGAAAAGTGGCTCTCTGAATTTAGATTCGTGATATCTTCCTATGAACAGGCTCCATATAGGAGTTTATAAATCTATTCATTCATAGGGTCTGTTTGGGAATACAGAAAAAGGAACAGAATACTTTTTGGATATGAATCCGCATAGAGATAATTTATCGACCAGGAAGTTGCGTGGTTTGACAATGAACCACATTGTGAATTAGAGCCCTTCCATTGATGTCGTTCGACACCTCACCATATATGTTACAATACTTACTCGTCACCGGTCAAAGTTTCGGGCATGTGAATTTAATTTAATTCGAGAATAATCTCCGTCTTCGGTGTGCGCCTTTTGGAAAATTTCTCTATTTGATCTGTGCAAAGCTGAGCTCGTTTAGAGAATTCGGTACTCATGTACGCTTTCGCGTCTGAAAGAGATGTATTCCTTTGACAGAGTGTTATAATAATGCAATCAAATTCGGCTGAATATGGTGAAGTCATGAAGATGGAAGTCATACAATTATTCAAAACTTCGATTAAAAGCCCAACAATCAAAAGTTTTCTGTTGATTCCTCTATTTTAAGTGTGATTGACAATAATCTGGAAAAAAAAGTTCCTTTTCAAATACGCAATGGACGTATTTAACTTTGAATACACTTGTGTCCACTTAATTCAAATATTCAAAGAAAGAAAACTAAATAAGTAACCAACAAATCACTGTCTCTACCCACAAATATTCGACCAATTTTTGAATTTTCATAGATTACTAAAATAATTGGTCAGACAATAAAAGAACGGCCATAACTACCTACGAGTACTACATATACTTCGTACTGCACGTTCTTCATTTGTACATATTATTGTTGAACAATTTTGTCGTTAAATTAATACGGACAGACAGACAAAATCAACCAACAAATAACAACACAATTCCCGTTTAGTGTCATTTGCATTTATCGCAGCCGCGCCAGATTGTATCTCAGGCAGCGGAAGTTTGCAATAAAGGCTCTCGAAAATTCAAGGGTCTTACTTGGGGTATGAAAATTAAGAAACACACTTTTCAAGATAATCGTATTTGATGAATGAAAGAATATTCGTATATACGAGTAATGCATTCGTAAGATAAAATCAACAATATACAAGTACTCATTCCAGTCAGTTGAAAGAGATCCAAATGAGAATTTACGAATTATTTGTTAACAATGATTTTATTTTTATTTTTTTGGTCACTGTGACGAATTTTTTAGAGTCCAATTAAGATTAGAGGGCTATTTAGTGAGGCGGGATTATCAGCATTCTAAAATTAAGCAACGAGTTTATCTGTGAGGATTCGAATTAATAATTGTGTGCGAATACAAATGAGTTATGTACATAGGCACATTATATTCCGATTTTTTCACATATTTGAAAACGGTTCGAAGTTTGAATCTTTTCAGAGAAGTAGCTAGAGATAATATAATACGTGAAGGTTCCGTGATGCTGGCTGGCTTTTCAGTTTAGATGTCTAGAATGTCTCCTCGTATCCGAACCTGTAACAGATAAGATGCGAATCAATCAGCAATTTCGTTAAGTGATACGCGATATCGTAATAGCAATTTTGTTCCCAACGTTGACAGCTCTTAAAATAGTCTATTATCTACTGAGAGGATCTTTTTGTAGAAACTTATACATCCTCTTCGGTACTCTCGTTAATAGTGCGATCTCCTTTTTCCTAGACTTTTCCCAAGGTCTTTAACCGCTCATATTTAAGGGTTTCCAATTCAAGGATGCGAAAGATTTAATTAATTACTATTATTTGTGATTTGTGATTGTGACATCCCTAAGAGGTCTTCTATATTCCGATCGTTTTATTTTATTTTACTTTGGCAGTCTTAACTTCTTCGTAATTTACTTATGCCTTCTAACACATCTTGTAGAGTTTATAATATATATGGCATATCTCATAGGGGAAGATCAGTGTTTTATATTGGGTATGTAATTTAATTCGTGCGGTTTTTTTTTCAAAATTTTAACGTTTATTTAAGAAGAACATGTACAATAGTATTATTCAAAGTATTGCCCATCTGAAGCTATGACTTTTTCCCATCTTTCTGGCAATTTGTGGATCCCATCCCAAAAGAACTGATGTGAACCGTAATTCAGTGAGGGCGTTCTGCATCGATCGGAACAAATGGTAGTCAGAAGGGGCAAGGTCTGGGCTATAAAGCGGGTGGGGTAAGACTTACCATCCACTGTTTTCCAAATAGTTCTTAACCGGAATAGCAACGTGGGGCCGAGCGTTGTCATGATGGAAAATTATTGCCTCGTGTCTGGTCGCATATTCCGAGCGTTTTTCGGCTACTGCTCTCTTCAAACGGTTTTAGCAGCTCCTAATACAGCACACCCATTTGATCCCACCAAATACAGAGCATTACCTTGGCACCATGGATATTCGGCTTTGCCGTTGATTTGACTGGTTGGCCGGGTTTCACATATGATTTTTTGCACTTGGGGTTGTCGTAATGGATCCATTTTTCATCACCAGTAACAATCCGATGCAAAAATGACTTCCTTTTGTGGCGTTCCAGCAGCATTTCGGACATGCAAAACCGCCTTTTGACGTCTCTCGGCTTGAGTTCATGTGGAACTCAATTTCCTTGCTTTTGAATATATCCAGTTGCTTTTAAACGTTAATGGCTGCTTGAGTGACACCCAAAGATTCTGCGAGCTCTTCTTGTGTTTGGCAACAATCTTCATAGATTAATGCTTCCAGTTCTTCATCTTCAAACTTTTTTGGCTGCCCAGGACGTTCATTGTCTTCCAATTACCAATTACCACTTTTAAATCGTTCAAACCACTTTTGGCACGTTCGCTCAGCTAGCGCATGTTCACCATAAACTTCCACCAAAATACGACGACTTTCGGTAGCAGTTTTCTTCATATTAAAGTTATGAAGAAGAACTCCCCGCAAAAAGACTTTTTCAGGCACAAAGTTCGTCATATTTTAGTGGAAAAAAAAAAATATTGTTGTTGTTGTCATTCAAATGAATGACATATACTGAAATGACGTAAAATAACAGTAGCTTTCCAACGCATGTTCGAATGGAATAATGCAAGTTACGCCATCTGTTAGCAAACCGCACGAATGGACGGTTATAGACCTAATACATATACCTATAATTCTTAGACACACATTTGTTAAGATATTTTTTTCAAAGTTTATGGCAGAATTAACTTCGTAATTCAAGTGTTGAAAATTCGAGATATTATGATCCGTCGTTAAGAGCCAACTCAAATTCAAATACATGTATAAGATACACCTTTATTTTTCTTTATCTGGCCCATTTTATCATACTTTTAAGGGTCTTCCTTAATTTATATGGTAGGACAGCTGGTCTCAAAATTAACCCTGCAGACATGAAGAGCATTGTCCTTTAAGTGTTTTCGCAGTTAATCAATGAATTTGTCCATCACTATCTGAGACTGTTAATTGTCTGCTAATTTGAATTAGTTTTTATTGCCACAGGCAGAGCTACCTCCAAGTCTTAGAAAATTGGATTTAAGTACGTCATCCATGACAGTGCAAATGTGCAATCAAAATATTCAAAATGATGTCAATGCTATTGTGTAATTTTTCTACTAATCCAAGAATTCTATACAACGCATGGAATACCACATGTTGCTTGATGAAGTAGTAGCGATTTCACAATCTTGCCTAATTTCATCTCTAAAATGCAATGGCATTCTTATGTATTTTACAGACTGATTGACAAGTTTATTTTTCTAATACAATTAAGTTAGAAATCCCCACCATAGATTGTACTTGTACGTGAAAGTGTAATGAATACTTACAAACGTAGATACATGTGCATACATGTCTAATGTAGAAAATATTTGATGTACAAGTCATGGAAAAACTCATCTTCAAATAAAGCAATAACAAAAATACACAATCCGCTATTGTGTGCGTTAATGGACATATCTAGAGCTGTGAGTACAAATTGATTGCATTATAAAGAGGTCCACGGTTTATTTAAGTGCTGAGTGCCAAGGCTTTATGAGGCACTGTCGTAGCTCAGTAACCAATTTAAAATCATTACGAACTAAATTTGCTTTATATATCCGATGAATGAATTTTTAATAGATATACTTGAAAGTACATAACATTTGTACCTATATGTAAATAATATTAAGACTGGGAAAATTGGTTACATCCTACAATATCCCAAAGGACATCTGACATATGGACGTTAATATAATACTTAAATAGTTGTTTACACTTTTTAACACACCCTTAAGCCAAATTCAATTCAATTCCCTAGAAAGTTGATCGACAGCCCGGAATATCTTCGAGGTGTCTACGTAGGTGAAAAACATGTATTTAACATATGGTATGTGCTACTGCTCGACTTATGTATTGTACTACGACTCAACATTAAGATGATGGTCCTGTGCTCCCTACAAAGTAACGTATTCGTATGTTGAAGTCCCTGCTAGCAGCTGGATTCATTGCTAGATGTCTTCAGTTTCGCAAAGCAAGTTAATTTTAGTATGCGCCACTTCAGATGAGACTTTCTCTACCTTCCTACCTGCCTCATAAGTTACGACCGATAAGTAGATTACGACTCGATCTATCATTGACGAGTTTATAGTAGTCATTCAATGTCAAATTATCTTAGAGTTTTTCAATAGTGTGGATCGTGTCGATGTTGGATCCTGAGAACAGAACGCTATCGCAACGTCGTTCTTTGCCGCAAAATCGATGAGTCTGAATATATTTTTGGAAGTCATTTCGAGTAGGCTGTACTTTTCGACTGCACTTTGAAGGATTTCCAAGTTTAAATTTAGGACACCTGAGCCTCGAGATGGAAAGGAATAAGGGAAGGGACATAGAAGTATGTACATATAGATAAGTCACTTGATCTAGCAATCAATGTGGTCAGTTCTCTTAAAAGTTTGATTAATTAAACAGATGTTCATAGGTGCTTATGTCCCGCATGTTATTAATACAATCGCAAAATTTTAAAAAAGGTATAAAACCTTTGTTCACATAGAAACTTTTTTGAAGAAGGATAAAGAGGATGTCCATAATCGCCAAATATGTAAGTGATCTCCAGTCAATGTCAGCTATACTAGATTCTTTATCCTTGATTAACAATTAATAATAACTGGCAAATATCTGAACCTCAAATCAATTCTGAACTCAAATATTTTCTTAATACAATCTTGTTCAGCTTCAGTTCTATTTAGTGTATAACGAAAATTTATCAAAAATACAGAAAAAAAACGTATTACTCCTTCTTTTTTTATCGAGTACTGCGTTCTGATGAATTTTGTATCTATCCACAGAAAACATTTGAACAAAAACTACGGTTTCCTCTAATTTTGTCTAAATATCGTATTCATCTATCTCGTCAACTCCCATTTCTTAATATTTATTTTTGATTTAATTTCAGAATGAACTTTCAAATAGTTATCCTGATGGCTGTGGTCGCATGCGCACTCGCATTGCCAGTCCCAGATGAGGAAGTATCAACAATAAAAAAAAATCCTGATGTAACAACATCGGCCGTTGATTTGACGAAATCAGAACCCAGTTTGGCCAATGTAGAAGACGGTTTAAATACAATTGTTGCAAATGTTACTACGCCTAAGCCAGAAATCGAATCTGAAGTGGTAAAGACAACTGATGCAAAAATAGAAACTTCCAGTGTAGCTGAAGAAGAAATTCAAGAAGTACCCAAATCATTGCCAGTTTTGGCTGGTGTTGCCCCACCTGCTGGCGAAGCTAGAGCCGAATCAGTCTTGGCCGGCATTGTACCACCCGTTTCCGAAGTAAGAGCTGAACCAAAAGAAGCTGTTGAGATTGCTGAAGCGAAGTCAAGCGTATCATCACCTGATGCAGAAGACAAATCCGATTCATCAAAGCCAGTTGCCGAAGTACAGTTAACCACAGAGGGAATTTCAACACAAGCAGCTGATGAAAATAAGTCTGATGCTCCTGCCACCGAAGACAAACCAAAATCAGAAGTCACTGAAAGCAGTGCCTCCCCGAAACTGCCTGAAGCTGGAGAAAATAAAACAGAAGATTCATCCACCACAACCGCAGATGCTAAAAAAGGAGATAAGGTCGACAAAGCAGATAAATCCGATGTCAAATTAAAGTCAAAAGAAGCAAAAACAGACAAACATAACCATAGTCAAGAGAGCAACAAATCCGAGGATTCAGCGGAATCCAAAGAAAGTGAAGAGTCAGAAGAAAGCAAGAAAAACTAAGCTCTACCAACACTACGTCCAAATTTACAAAATAATTTTTTAAAATCTCACTCGTTTTGTAACCGATAGTTTTCCCGCCACCATAAGCTTTAAACTGCTAACTTAAACTAAAAATTCAAAACTAATTTAGTTACGAAAAAATAATTGTTGACTCAAAAAAAAATTATAAATTAATAAATAGTGTTTACATTTTCTACAGTTTTTCTTTCTGCTAGAACTAATTTATGTATGTACATATATATATATATATATTTTAAAATGCCTTAATATCGAATTGCTAAGGGATGTAGAATATTTTTTTTCTAATAACTTTTTATCAATTAAGTAATATTTAAAAAAAAAAAAGTAAATAAAGAAGACGAATAAAACAAAAAATAAATGGATTGTTGCGAAAGATAGTATACCTACTTGACATTTTGGTATTCGATGAAATACGAGGATTGTGAAAAAGTAATAAAGCTCTACTCTGTATGTTTTCATAGACTGAAGGCTTAAGAATAAAATAAACACGAATAAAGACGAAACGAGTTTTTTTTTATTGTTTTATATGATTTGATTTGGAGATTGCTTTACGACAGGACATAAAAACACATTTTTCAGCTAGCTTCACACTTCCAGATTGTGTCAGATCTTCGCCTACTCTTGAGCAAGTCGAGTTTTCAATTGGATGAACACTCGTTTAGTAGCTTAGATTTAAAGATCTCAATATACACAAATCCGCTCGTCCGGTTGGTTCACCTTCTCTTCATCTGAAGAAGTTTTCTTCCACACATAGTCTATATCAATCTGGCAAAAGCAAAATAGTTGTACTTGATGTTTTAAAGGCATTTGAGTAAGTTTAGCATCATGTCTACAGTTGGAGTCAAAAAATCTCTTCTTCAATGGACTGGGAATTACCTTACGTAACTTTCAACTTAAATTTTCTTGGGTGGTTTCAAATTTGATACAACAAAATAAATGCTGGTGTGACTCAAGGCGCCGTTCTGTCTCCAACACTCTATAATCGATAATCTTGTCTGATATTTCCAATCCAATTTATTCTTTTGCTAAGACAGCACTCTTTGATTTTCATATTCGTTCCCAGGCTCATATCCTGCTCTTTGGCCGTAGACCGGAAACGGCAGATTCATTTAATTCTGATATTAACCAACTGGTTCTGGACAACCAACAGCATAGTAAAATTTAAAGCTTCCAAAACACAATGATGTTTGCTTTCGTTTAAGAGAAATTTTCAGGAAAAAAAGCGACTTTGCCAAAGAGTGCTTCTACAAGCTCTTTGAGAAATGTTGAGTTCGTGTTTATAACGCAAAGTCCAAAAAGAATATCATTTTTGGTTTCTCCGTTGCAAAGCATATCCCATACGACAGCAGCTCTAATAATGAGTTCGCGGTAGAGCGGTATTAAATTATAGATAGAAGGCGTTTCTCACACATCAACATCCAAAATAACAAAACGAAACTTGACCAAAAAACCGTCAACCAGAAAGATCAAATTGCGATAGATGCAGACACAGCTCTAGTATTTTAGATGTCCGAAAGTTTCAACGAATTGACATAGACTCAGATCACTACCCTTTTATAGGCAAGATAATACCACTAGTCAACGGTGCAGCGAAAAGTGCTATGAAGAAATTTGACATCGAATGGTTACAATCGCAAGAGATTTTTCTGACCGAGTCCTTAAAAGGCCTATGCTATCAGCATCAGAAGACAAGGTGTAACATTGTCAGCAAGACATTAGAACAAGAACTCTAGGGGCAAAGGAAACGGGAGGAAAATCAGTTTCTCAGTTGTTTAAAATCTCTACCAAAATGTGATACCTAAAAGTTCAAAGTTGGTGCTGAAAATTTGGAATCATTACTTCTGAAAACTGTTTAACGACCAAAAAGACCAACATTCAAGTTTCAGACAGAATGAACCATTCAACGTGGGCGATGATAGAAAGTAACTTCGCCCACTCGACCAAGAAGAGGTTTAAGTAGCGGTGTATAAACTAAAGACCAAAGGAGCTGCCTGCCGATTTATTTAAAGCAACAGGAATTGATCTGTTAAGCAGCATATACCAACTCATCTGTAAAATATGATCAGATGAAAATATGTAAAGTGAATAGAATCTTAGCATCGTTTGTCCGATTCTCTAGAAGAACCTCTAACTAGCGCCAACTTCCGGCAAGAAAGCATACCAATCATCAAAGCTCAGAAAGAGTAAAGAGGAAAGAGGTTTATAGTAAAGTATAAATTTGAGAAGGCAATTGAGAAATAATTCATTTCATTTCCATTGTATAAGGCTTTACGGTACAAGTCTTACTGTATGGTGCTGAAACTTTTATTTTATCTGAAGGGAATCAAAATACGCTTGGTTTCCTCTTCGAGTGATTCTCACTCCTGCCTGCATAAAAGTGATTTGGAGAAGAACATATAGCAATGAATAATTCTATGGGCTATAAGGCGGCATTGACCTTGTCAGAACGACTTTGTTGACTTAAACATGTTGACCGAATGAACACCATCATCTTGCCGTATAGTGACATCGAATTCGTACGGGAGGGAAATTACCGTGAAGGAAGGTCTCCCCTTGGATGGCGCGCTCAAGAAGAAAGCAATTAGAGATGATAAGCGCTGGACCGTGCTTAATGAAAAGAGCCTTTTGTTGTTGTCTTTCAAACAACGGCTTAAAGAGTTTTTCATTACGGTAAAAAGATATGGCAACTATGGCAGCAGCATAGCGTGTTGATTATGTATCAATATAAATAGGAGTATATTTCATAAATATTGTTGAATCTTTAGAATGTTTTTGTAAGATTGAGCAGTAATTCTGGCATTTTGGAATACGAAATCTGTCTTTCGTATTTGTTTTTGCTATAAATGGATATGATGAGATTTAAAAATGTATTATCATTGATTTTTATGTCATAAATGTCATAAATTGAAAGCCTAGTCCCTTTCGAAATACAATTTATATTGCATGTAAGTTACTGAATAAATTATTCTATAAAAATAATGTTTTACAGTCAATCATATGTACAATAAACTTTTCCCTTTGAAAACTCGCTTTATTTTATATTTTTCCTGAAAAAAAAAATCACAAAAAAAACCTATTTTTATTTGTTATTATATCATCTCCTTTTTGACTTCTAATATAGTATTTTCAAGGTTGGACACCTCTTTCATATTCCAAATTTCAACCTATAACATACACACGTATTTATGTATAAAAGTTGGCAAGTTTTGTTCATTTTGTTTTCTGCCTCCCATTAATTCTCATATTTCTGTCCTATTTACAGATCTCGTAAGAAATTCTCTTACTTTGAAAATATCATACATAATACACTTTTAAATAAAAGCTGATTAGGAGCAAGTTGCAATGCGGAAATCGTCGAGAGATTCACATCCACTGTAACAGAAAGCGTTCGAAGCTACGAAGAAGTTTTACATTACGTCGGAGATAATCCCACCAAATGTCTGGTTTGGATCTAAGCAGGCCTTACATCTGGAGAATTCTACATTCAGAGTGCATTCATGTATTCATTCATCATCTATCAGTATAGGCAAAACAACCCGGAAGTATAATGCCCCCACACATTACGTCATTAAAGAGTGGTTAGAGCGCAGGTATGAAAATTCGTGGATAGGGCAGGATAGACTCATTCTGTGGCCTTCAAGGTTTCAGGACTTGACCAAAATGAACTTTTATTTATGGGGACGGATGAAAGACATTGTTTTTTTTTTTTTTAATGTCGGAACAGAGCACTAGGATAAAGAACTAGTCCATTGTACCCTTTGTAAAATTCCTTTTAATGAAATCTTTCAATCTTACGAAGAAAGATTACTAAGCGCCGAGTTCCTGCAGCCTGATGCGAGCGTAAGCCGGACATTCACAGAGAAAGTGCTCCGCGGTGACGTCATCTCTTTCAGAGCAATCATCGTAGGATGTTGTGTCACTTATACCAAGCACAATTAAGTGCTTTACAAAAGTGTAATGCGCTGTCACGACGCCAATAAGCAACCTGCAACCGCTGACTTCCTAGAGACGTTGGGAAGCATTCGTATGGTCTGCCTACATCCCGCGGAGCTGTGCCATCTGCAGTTGTGCTCGTTTGAGACCCAACTATCAATGGAACCTTAACTGATTACGGGTCCTGAAAAACTCTCTTCTGAACAATTTTTGTTGTCTAATAACCCAAACTAAAATAAGATGGGAAATGGCGATTGAGCTGAATAGTTTTATAGATCTCATTCTCTACAGTTCTTGCAAATATATTAAGACAATGAATTAAAGAAAATTGTGCAAAACTTGCAAGCCAACGTTATAGGCACAATTTTCTAAGAGGTTGTGTAGTACTTGCATATTCTGATGTGAATAATACCATTGGCAGGATACATTGTGCTATCACCAGTTTACAAGCACTGAAACAAAAGTGGCAAAAATGATTTTACCTTAAAATGAACGAAAAGTCAAGTACTAATGTACGCGTATGTTATCAACAAAACGCATATCATCGATGAATCGGACGGAACGTCCCGACAAAAAAATCACAGCTTTGACGTAGCTATTATATTTTGTCTTCATTCCATTCCTAATCATTCCACCCTATCGGCTAGAAGTATAGACGCCAGCGATCCTCTGTCGATTTTACACAGAACTTGTTGGAGTGGTTATTAGTGCAATTATTTTTCAATTAAATACCGAGCTTGGAGCTGTCTAATAATTATTAAAGTAATATAATATACGAGTCAAATTAATGTTTTAGAAATAAAATAAAATCTTTACCTTATGAGTGTACATCTGACAAGCAATTACACCAAGTGCCCACCAATCCACCGAATGGCCATATGGTTCATTGCGTAAGATTTCGGGAGCTGAAAAATAAAAATACAATGTTTTATTTAACTTACCTGCAAATGAGATATGTGGTTAGTAGTAGAAATTCCACCAAGAAAATAAATCGATTAGCACAAAAAGGAAGGTAATTCTAGTGAGGATAGTGAAAGTTTATATAAATAACAAAAATCTTCTGGTTTTCATATAAAATTTTCATAGATGCCTAACATATTCAGCTTTAGGCGCATTAACGTGGCAATCTTTTCGATTTGATTAACTGGATTATATGTATGGTAAATGATATATCCTACATCTATCTTTAGGCCGGGATAAAATCTAGAAGTATTTCCCTTCTTCAAAGTTGTTTTATCAAATGTGATCAGCATATACCATAATCCTATATTTCTTGACCTCAATTTCATATTTCACTCGAAACCAAAAGTCAAACTCATGCTTTTTATTTTCTAGATTTTCCAGTCTAAAATAATTTGATAGTCAAAACTTAGATAGAAAAACAAAAATCAAGTTCAATTCAAGTTTGTAGAAAGAACAACAATTTACATTCGGACATAAAGGAAGAAAAAATAAAATCACAACCATTCACAAAAGCTACTAGAGAAAAAAAAGAGAACAAAAAAATACGAACATATATATTTTTTCCACATATATTTTACTTATATTTCAAAAATTCTTATATAAAATAATCACAACGAACATATTTTGTTATCTTTTTGTTTTGTTTTGTTTTCTTTTTTTTTTATATTTACACTTACATAGCAATTTATATTTAAAAAGAGTTTTTATTATTTATCAATTGTAATTCCAACTCTTAATAGATTTTATTTATTTTTTTTTTTTTTGTTTTTGTTCATTTTTTTTTCATGTTATATGCACATCTCTTTATGTTTGTGGACTTTCGACAACGCAAACGAATAAGACATTTTATTTCATTTTCATTTTTAGTTTTATATCTAAGAAATTTGTCATATAAATAAGATTAATATACTCTTTTGTATTTTATCCGTTAATTATATCTAAAAACGAGAACAAATTCTATGGAGCATTATGGTATTGATATTACAATTTTCAATTTTTTCTTTCGATAAGGCATTAGTATTGTTTTATTCATTTATTTTTTTTTTTTTTTTTTTTTTTTTTTTTAATGAAAAAATGTGTGGGTTTTATGAGTAGGTTTTGCCCTAAATCTACTTTTTAAATATATTCGATAATTAGATTAAATAGACGCTAAGTACTTTCATGATGAAATATTTGACATCTAAACTTCTTTACAAAGTTGTTGGTCTATAAAGGAAACCATATGAAAAAAAAACCATTCGAAATGATATATTATTTAATAATTGTAAATTGTATTTCACTAGTGGCGGCATTTTAAAACACTATTTTTTATGATAAAATTTTTAGCATCTAATTGGCTTAAAATTAGGAAAGTAACTTATATGTAGATATAAGAAAAGGAAGTCGAGCTTATTCATCTTAAATCAAAATCAGCATTGTTAACTTCAGGCCTTTAATATCTATGCATGTTGTATATTTTTGTTTTATAAAATATTCTTAGTAGCTTGAAGAAAATATACCTTCTGTATGTACAGAAATGTGGCTTTTATTTCTCCCGGCATATTGTTTTTTTTTTATTAAGTTATTTGTTTGATCCTAAATTAAAACTAAAGCCGTTTCATTTATTAACTATAAAACCTTTTCTACAATAATATCCTTTGTATTTCAATGAAATACATTTACATTTGTTAAGGAGATAAGGTGAATATATTTTTTAAATATTTAAGTTATATTATCTTTACTTTTAATAAAGCTCAATAATAGGTCAGATCCAGCGTCTTCTATTAGTGTAAGGAAATTCTAGAGGATAATATTATATCTTCTTAAAAGAAAATAAATGTGACCTCTGATACTAGTCCCCCCCCCCTTCCACTTTTCTAGCTATCCAATTGAATTTACCGAAGAAGGAGACACTTTAAATAGTATATGAAATAGCAAACAATTTTACTACAGACCGCTACTTTAAGACCGTATAAAACACATGGAACTAAAAAACAAGGTTCTACGTTCTGAAAAAAAAGACAAGAACAAGACCGATTCGTGCGTGTAAAATAATTACTTGGCGGGATATCGAATTTTGCAACAGATTCGCCTGTGAGACTACTTTTTTGGTTTGTTGAGTTACGGCGCTATTTTTTTAGCATACAAGCTCACAATCATTTAAAAATACTTTTCAACTTTGTTTTTATTTTCACCAAATCAGAGTGTATAATATTAGAAGAATAGATGGTGTACTGAGTTTTTTCCTCCGGTGTATAAAGAGTGCTTAGAGTAAGTATGAATAAAAAATATGAATATTAACAGAATTCTTAAAATAAAAACATACAGTGCCTTTGTTATTCTATAAAATATAGCCAAGTGTTGGCCTTCATACTGCTCAAGTGATTTCCTGATAATAAATGTACATTTATCCCGCACTTTAATGCAGTGATAAGAAAGAGCAAGGCACTAATAAATATAAGGAAAATAATAATTTCACACCGCTTTAAAATATCGTCACTAATTTTATGTATCCAACGGTCGATTTAATATCAATGTGCATAACATATGTAGATAAAAGATTCGCTTGAGGTTTGTGGTAATTTGAATATGTTTAGGGTCTGCTTGTATAATCTTTTAATACTCGATCTTATTTCGTAAAGGTTTAAGAGAGCCTCAGCGATCTTACTATTCAAATATTTTTAAGAAGGATGATCAAACTTGTAAACGGTACCGTGGAATATGCATTACCACTCACGTTTGGATAGGCTGAATTTACTTCTGAAAAGCAAGAGTAAATTTCAAATTTAGTTGACTGTAATCTCTTATGCAATAAAATCCAATGGTCAGCAGTATACAATTGAAATGGCAAGCAATTGAATTTCTACATAATATTAGAGTACAATGGGAATGAATTGTACGTCTTACAATCACATAGGCAAATAGAACGACGGTTTTTTGCCGAATGCGAACAGCAAGGGTGAGGAACTTTCCAATATACAAGAAGAGACTCTTGAATTGTCTTTACGTTAAAATTTTGAAATCTGAAAATAAACTCTAAACACATTATCGGTATTGCTTAAGTTTTAGATATTTTTATTGTACATTGTACATACTTCACAATGGTTTTTCGAAAAGCTGTGGGGGGGGGGGGAGAGGAAATAGGCAAAATAAAACAAAGTTCTTACTTATCGTCGCTATAAAATAATTTAAATCATGTCTAACTTATTATTTGATCCAGCGTATTTTTTTACTTCGAATAAGGATTTTAACACAAGCAAATCTAATTCAAATATTAGTTTTTATGTTCCACTACTTTTTCAACTGAGCCTTGCTTAGTTCAGAAATTACGTTTTTCTTTCGTTTAAATATTTCTGTCCGGTGATGAACCAGGGTTTAATCGTATAACATATCTATTCTCTAAACAATAACAAACAATTTTTTCATTTTCGCCACTTGAAATTCATTTAAATATTCGTTTAATTATTTCGTGCGTATAGAGTAAGACCTGCACCTTTTTATTATGATCTAATAATTTTTTCGAATTGAAGAAATTCATATTGCCCTATATTTTTACATAACATTTGAGTAGTTATCTTGCTACCCCAAGTAACTTGATTTAAGTATCATTGTGGGTTGTAAGTAGCTTTTTCTGGCCAATAATCAAAATTTAAAGCGGTATACAAGCCGCTAAAACTATCATTGGATATGTAAAGAAAACCCCTATTCATAAAATAAAAACAAGTCATTATGTTAACAGGGCTTCATGCACTAAGTTATACAACAAAGTTCTAATACAACACGATGAATTAATAATTGACTAAATCACCGATAATAGACAGGGCAGTCTATTTCGAACATATTTGCCGTACTACAACGGGCTAAAACGTTTGTAATTTAACATTAATATATTTCAATAAATTGTCATTCGACTGATTGTAAGCGTTCGCAGATGATTGAACAATGACCATCACAAAACCTCCATCCATTTTGAATAACTACTAAATCTTTCTTCCGTGTTTTATTCCTGGATGTCGATTGTACAAGAGCTTGACTCAAGTTACATTGTTTATCGCAGGTAACAATACAGATAAATTTTAAGCTTAAAGATGAACTGTACCAGTCAGGTTAAAGGCTTTAAAAATAAAACATGACTCCTTTAAGTTCCGATTTTCAATCATTAACCAACGCAATCAGGACTTATATGGTGCGGACTGTTTTATATGTAACATACCCATAACCCCTGTTTAGCAGGTTTGCCAAAGACCAAATACATTGCATTTCTTTTAATACTAATTTTCGTATAATTTTTTAAAGTTTTTTTTTTGTTTTTTTTTGTTTCTACTACTACATACAAAAATATACACCAAAGCCAAGAGTAAAAAAATATATTATTTTTATTTGTCTTTTAACTGACGACCGACCGCTAGTGAAACTTAATTTTTGCATCAAAATTCAAATTTTTATGTGTGATGAGAACTCTTTAATGAAATAAATAAATTACATATCAGAGTACAATTTCAATAAGTACACCTTTCAACTGATGAGTAGATTTGATTTGTGTTCATCCGATGCCTGAGCAAACGTATTGCCGATACCGAAAAAGATATAATGTACATCAATACCGCTTAAATATACCCCATTAAAATTACAAACATCTTAAAAGAAATACTACACTATGAACAGGTTTTATACGGATACTATTGCGTGTTTTTCTTCTCTATAATTTAACCTTACAATACCAATAATACCATTAGTAAATAGTAAAGAATTCTTTTAAGAACTAATAGCAGTGAATTTCGTTTTGCTCTGTGATATGACCACTTTGTTTTTAGTATTTTATCTTTTAATTTTTTTTTTTCAGTTTTTTATCACTACATAGACAAAAAAAAAAAAAAAAAAAAAAAAAAAAAAAAAAAAAAAAAAACTACATGACTTCTTTCTTTCTCTATATATTTATACTGTTTTCCATTTTCTTCTTATATATATATATTTTTCTTTTAATTGCAGTTTTGATTTAAAGAAACAGAAAAGATAATGAAAGTAAAATTTCTGTTGCAATGCCACATTGAAATGAAATAATAAAGTCTTTTGAAACAGGACAATCCAAGTTGTCAAATTTAGAGATAAGAAAAAAATGTTAAAATTTATATACATTCTTTCTACATAATCACAAAACACCGACAGACAGACAATTTGTTTGTTTTAAGAGCAAAGAAACAATTATAATAACCAACACTGACAGCCAAATAGGCGCATATAGTTGAACTTTGGGTTGACGTTGGTCAGTCATAAAGCGAGCGTCTCTTTAAGTATTTTCTTCACAGTGTTGCCTACAGACGGGGCATTTGTACCCGCAGTATTATAATCAAACTTAAATAGATAGGGCTGAACATCTGGATAGGATGTATCAAATATTAGATCTAATTCATTTTGGCTTGGAGTCTTGGGAACGTAATCATGACGATTCATGACTTCGGTGATGTAAACAACTTTTTCCGTTAGAAGATCACTGACATTCTCACGTGACATCTGTCGATCATCTTCGTTTTCATATTTAATTAAATCTAAACGTACTGTCCACACTTCCCATGGAATGCACTCCTGTTGAAAGGGCCAGCGATTTTTTTTCCTTTGATAAAATTCTAAACTTATTTGACCGGAACCACTGCTATCGTTACTGCGAAGTTTTTCGCTAAATAAATTAATAGCTCGCTTAACGGTACGATGTAATGTATCGGATGTACAACAGACATATGTAAAGTCAATAAAATCACAATCAACATCTGTGTAACCGACTGTGCCGATTGAGTATTGTGCGTCACCGGTGTACATGTATTTGCCCAAACAGCGATGAAACAATACCGTGTGAAAAATACTGGCAATGGCTTCATCGACCTGTCGACCTTCCATAGTCAAATCGAATACCTGTGAACGTGCATTCATTTTTGCTCTATTCTATTATCTCTCTGTTGGCTCTATAAGAGACCAAGGTAACTTATGAATGCAAGTTATCTTATATGATACTAAACGTTTACTGTAGCTTATAAATTAAATGAGAGGGCGTTACTTAACAAGTTTAAATTATTAAATAAAATTCAACATAAACACGATCATACACGGTTGGGAATTTCGAGTTATTGATTAAGTTTTAAATCGCCATACCCATGTATTGATAAGTGCCACACATCGTCCTTGTTTTGTTGCCTATCTTCAACCATTTACTAAGACCGAAATCGGTGATTTTAACATGAAAATTTTTTGTTAAAAGAATATTTTCTGGTTTAGCATCACGATAGATGATGCCAGCGTTATGAAGAAAATCTGTAATTCAATAAATTTGAGAAAAATATGAATAATTCAAATATTTGCAAATGTTTAGTAGTCGTACCGATTGCAAGTGCTATTTCTGCTATATACAGTCGAATGAGTTCAATGGTGAAGTTGCATATTTTTGAGAAAAGTTCCCCGTTTGACACGTATTCGCACACTGAAAGGTACAGAGGCATAGTTTTCAGATTTTAAAGAAAAATAAATTCTTAACACAAAGACTTACGTATGTATAATTGACGACGATCCTGCCAAGAGTCAATATGCTGAACAATAAAAGGATGATGACCACAGAGTTTTTGAATGTCTGCTTCGTCCTTTATCTGACGTACACAACTGTTTTTAATTACCTATGTAAAGAAAAAAAAAAATAAATAAATAAATAAATATATTTATTTAATTGAAAAAAATTTTTATTTGAAACGCTAACCTTCGACTTCTTGATGGTTTTTAGAGCCAGAGGCTGTTCATTCGATTCGTTTTTGGGGAAAACTTTGAATACACGAGCAAAAGCACCTTTAGCTACTAGCTCTTCTATTTGGAATTCGTCTGTGCGGTTATTGCTTTTAAAATGCGAATCAAACATACAATTTGTGATTGGTCTGGGCCACGCTACTTGTGAACGGGATATATCAGAGCTGAAAATAGGGAAATAATAAGTAAATACTCATAGATTTGAAAATTCTAAAATTTCGTAACTAGGAACACAAAAATTTACTATAGGAGTCGTTTGTTGTATAGAAAAATGTTAATTATTGTATAAACACCGTTGGAGAACAATAACCATTGAAAACGTATTTACAGATATATTGTATAAGAAATAAAAAAGTATAAAAACGCAGTGGATGTTGGCTCACATTTCAATTACAAAAAAATCGAAAGCTGGAAAGGAAGGAGAAAATCTTACTTTTCGAATAAAAGTAATCGCATATTCTCACTTGTAAAGAAAATAAACATTACTCATCTTAAAGCCAAGGAATGCGAAAATATTGTATCCATGATTATTTGACCAAAGTCAGGGATCACTGTGTTGTTAAGTACTTTTTTTTTTAAAAACAACGTTTCACAGCTATCAGCTCCCATCATTAACATACTAGGTGGAGTTAAAAATAACCTCTTTGACCGCCAGAATGCGCTGCTACTGCAAAAAAGGTTAAGGTGTCTTGAAGTCCGTTCATATTTAGGCAGACATGCCAAATTTCAGTGCTATACTGTCTTTAGTTTTGTTTTGACAGCTGATTGTTGTTGACGTGTTTGGCATCATGTTGAGTATGGACAAAAACGATTTTTGTTCTTTCATAAAACATTATTTTTTGAGAGGCAAAACAGCTAAGGAAACAAAAGAAAAGTTGGATAAATATTATGGGGCTAATGCTCCGTCAGATTACACCGTCAAATATTGGTTTCGAGAGTTTCGTAGTGGCCGCAACTCCACTACCGATCAAGTCCGCAGCGGCAGACCCTCCGATGCGGTTATAGAGGACAATGTCAAAAAAAATACATGAAATGGTGTTGGCTGCCCGGAAAGTGAAAGTGCCCGAGCTAGTAGATACCACAAGGATTACTACTGAGCGCACACGCCATATTTTGGGCAATATTCTGCATATGAAAAAGTTATCCTGCAGCTGGGTACCGCGCATACTCACTCCTGACCAAAAACACGAACGCGAGAGCGTCGATTGATAACTGTTAAACACCAGAGAACAGAATGAGTGCCCGTCAATGGACTGAAATCGGCACGAGTGCTCCAAAGCGGCCGAGGGAGGCTCGATGGGTGGGAAAGGTTATGGCGTCGGTTTTCTGAGATTGTCATGGCATACTATTCGTGGACTACCTCGAAAAAGGAAAAACTATCAACGCGAGTATTATTGTGCATTATTAGATCGATTGAAGGCCGAAATCGCTGCAAAACGGCCTTACATGAAGCGAAAAAAATTTTGTTTTTGCAAGACAATGCACCGGCGCACAAGAGCATCGCAACCATGGCTAAAATCAATGACTTACGGCTCCAATTGCTGTCGCATCCACCGTATTCACCCGATTTGGCTCCCTCGGACTATTATCTCTTTTCAAACCTCAAAAGATGGCTCATCAATAAAAAATTCAGCTCACGCGAGGAAATTATCGACGCCACGGAGGAGTATTTTGCAGACCTTCCGTAAAATTACTTTTCGGACGGGATCAAGAAGTTGAAAAATCGCTAGAATAAGTGTATCAAACTGAAAGTGGACTATATTGAATAAAATAAAAAAACAATAAAAAAAAAAATTTTTTTCATTCCCAAGGAGTTTACTTTTTACCCCATCAACATGGCGGTTGTTTGCATGGAATTTGTTTACAAATCCATTTCTCTGCAAAGGATTTATTTAATAAGGTTATATTGGATAAATTGGCCACCGCTGTTCTTTATAATTAAATTCGCAACCCATAAGAATAGCAAAACTCTCGGTGAACAATACTAAGAAAAATCGCATCTAAAATCTAGAGTTTGGAACTTTATATATAGTGATGGCTCTAAAACAAACAAGAGCACATTATTGGCGGTTAATCCAGAACATGGCTTTCTGCTCAGCTTTTGTATTTTACCAAATTACTCCATTTATACCGCCAAAACTGTCGTAATTCAAAAAGTCCTCTTATCCAAGAAAATTGGTGAACAAAGTTGTTCTTACAAATTTAGATTTTAAAATAAAGTTTTTTTTTATGGTATACTGAAATTTTGATATATGTAATAATAAAAAAGATTGCGGCAATTATTATGCGTTATATATGGGACAACACATCTGATAAACCAACTTCTCATCTTTTCTGGCACATTTTCCTTCTCCTTATGAAATTATCAATTGAGTTTTGCCATGAAGAATAAAAAATTCGCTAGATCTAGAATGATCAAACTGAAATTAACACGACGCGGCCATTGTCTTACGTGATGTGGGACAAGCGTCATCGCTCTCTCGGAACCACGTGTATTTGAGTCTTCGCAAAAAAAAAAAAAAAAAAATGGTCCAACGAAGTCCACAGTCCAAATCTTCACCAAACAGTGATACGTTTTGAATGCATTTCCTTCTCAAGAATAAATATGAGAAAGGTTCTGCCAGTGAACAAGACGAAGAAGCATAAAGAAGTTGCGATAGCAAAATCATGTACAGAATCACTAAAGAACTGACAGGTGATCACAGCTTAATCCAACACCTGTGAAAATTTTGAAAATGGTTTCTACTGATTTCTTATGGCGGTCAGTTAAGAAGGTGGTAAACTATTTTTCTGTTGTTTTAAATAGCATTGCCTACAGAAATTTGCATCAAAACTAAGACAATGTCTGAAACCCAAAGTTTCGGAATTAGTTTCAAGCCCCCAAGTAAGGATGATATCATTAAAATCCACAAGCTACACAATTTGGCAGTACTTAACAGCACCGGGGTTTATAGGTCTTCCTCTGTAATATCTGTAGACCAACAGATGAACTAATATAGATGAAACCTTTCCAGATTTTGGACGTTCCAAAATCGCTCTCTACTGATTGCCTCTACCGCGTGACCCTGTTTGTAAATACGTGTGAATTGTCACAATGTTGTCACAATTCTCTTCACATTTTATACAAAAACGTCATCTATATTACACTAAGGTAGTAAACTTCAGGTTTAAATTCTAGCAAATTCTAGCAGTTTACATGTTGGGAAAAGTGGTGGTCATTCATTAACGGTGTATTTGTGAGGAATTTCAGGGATTATAAAAGTATTAGTAGAGTTTGCCATCTATGTCAGTTCAGCTATGCCTACTGCTCTCATTAGAAAAAGGGTTTAGAACACTAAAATTTTCTCTGAAGTTTGGAAAAATTAAGTTCGTCAAGAAAGGTAATCTAGTAAAATATAAAAATACATATGCAATTTAATGCTGGCCGTAATTGCAAATACAACAGCCGATATAATCTTTGAATGTAATAAAGAACATTTCAAACTCACTCTCGACAATGAACAACTTTTGACAATATTTGTCTGCTTTCGCCCAGAATTGGACCTGGACCTACACCAAACGACCAGCTGTTTGGTAGCAGAGGCAAACGTTGGGCTGAGGATTCACTTCGCGTACTTCGCCAATTTGGAGATATCATCACGACTAAATGTAGCACTGAATTTGACGTTAGGATCCTTATAAAAGCTCGGGCTGCAACCGCTATGTTGTTAAAAATATGGAGAAGCAGTGTGAGCAGCATACACGTTAACTGACAATTCCACTGAAACGTTGAGTCGGTACTGTTATATGTTGCAAATAAGCTGAAATCTTTTTAAAAATGCTGCCTGAGAAACATACTGCGAGTGGTCTCAATTGGTTTTACCACCGGAAAACTTTATGAGATGGCGAGCCGGGTTATAAAGGACGGTTTTACGAGTATATGAATTGCGTAGACTTTACGTTAGGAAAAAAAAATCCATTGGTCCAATAAGTTAATTCAGAGAAATACTCGTATTTGCATGAGCAATGTGTCTAACTTGGAAAGAGCACATAATATAGCACATGGGGCACAGGGATTAGGATATAAGTAAGAATATAAGGGAACATAAATTAATTAATGTAGATTTAAAAATTAGTAATTCTTTATATAAACGTGTCCAACTGCCAATGTGTTTTGTGGAACACGCTTAAGAACTTTTTACACAATTTTAAAATAAATACGACTTATTTTGTACAACTAAAACACCTTATATTTCATATATTTATTTATTGTTATTAAAATATTACCCACATACTTTTTTCGTGTCTTTTTGCTCCTAAATGGACTTGGTGAACGAGCACAGCAATTGTTCAGGAAACTATTTAAACTCCACGCAGAATTCTGCAACAAAAATAAAATACCTTAAATTTGAATTTGTTGATTTTTATAATTTAATATAAAATGTTAAAGAGAATGTTAAAATACAAAATGTGAAATTATATAATGTAATTTAAATGGCAAACATTAATGATGAGATTAAAAAAAAAAACAGGAATTTTGTTTAAGAATTTGAACTGCAAATATGTTATGCATATTCAGAAACTTTTTTGACTACGTTTGGTAAAATGCAGATCATAAATCACAGAGGATATAATTCAATACGCAAGCGACTGCTAAATTTAATTGAACAATCGAGCCATCAATCTGTATTGCTTATTAAATGCTCGCTTTATCTCCCCGTAGAATTCCCCGCAAGCTAGCTAAAACTGCATGTGCAAAGGGTCTATCGTTCTGAAATGTAGAATAGGCTGCAAGGGTTAGCACTTAAAGTAAATAAAATCCATTTGCTAACGAAATTGAAACCATCCCTCGGATTAGGTCTGATGAAATGATGACGACTTTAGCTGTTTTACCCGGAAAAAGATAAGAATCTAGAAGTACAACAACGATTACCGGACAATTTCAAATACCATCACTTGAGTTTTTTTTTGAAACAAAGTTTACTTTTTAGAACTGGGATAAGATGGCTAGGAGCTTACAATTCAACGCCATTAGATTGTAATACTGTTCTAATCTGTCCAGAAGAATATTTCGGGGGCTTTTAAGAGTGTAAAACATCGTCTTGAAAGCATCATAGCTAAAAGCATGCTCTCAGCCTTGATAATACAGTACTATGCTAAACAAACATTGCGAGTGGGAACGAAACGGACAACCAACAACTAATAGGTTGTGATATCGTCATCATAGAGGCAAATTTGAATGCCGAGAAAGGCATCGAAAGCCAAAAGACAAACTTCAAACAGATTTGACCGTCTAGTGGACCAGTAATGCAGAAGAAATGTTGGGATAAAAAGAGACCGCCTCTCTCAAATAATATGGATCAATTGAATGATTTTGTTGCATCATTAGAAAATCCTGGCACAAAATTAGGCGGTTATGAAACAACCTAGTGTCCCAATAACATCTCTCGATAATAGTTAAAGATATTCACGGACATAGGACTCCTATAAAAAAATTTTGTTCGCTTATTTCGGACGTATTCATCGCATATAGTTACTATTATGTTTGAGCAACAACAATGTTGATAGGTTATAAATAAAAATGTGAAAACAAATTGAGCCAACTATTCGAAGTACGAAAACGGTACTGCTTTATCTTGTTTTGCGTTTAATTTCAGAAATAAATAAATGAAAATGTTGTCACTGTTTTGAATATTTTGTTTCTGACTAAATTATTTCAGTAAACTCTGGCTAACAAAAGGTTACGAGAATTTAAAAAAAGCACAGGGAAACGGATAATAGAGAACCTTTGAGTGTTATTATCGTCATTGGAAATTGTGTTAACTCTCAGAACTACAATAAATTTCGAGTGCTAATGATATTTACAACGCCAATGATACAGCACTATTTTATCATGCCGGACTTTATTTTGCCATATAATTCTTTGAGTTATAAGCGCCAATAAATCTCAGGTTTAACGAAAAACATTATTGTGTTGTGTTTCTGTAAAATGTCAGGAGGTGACACTTTTTGGGGTTGAAAAAGCTGTTAAACATAGGTGTTCTAAAGATCTTGACGGTTTACTAGTGTTGTATCATGTAATGAGGCCAACATTTTTACCAAACGGCTTTTAAATTTGTAACAAATTTCAATAACAATATTTCAACACATTACCATTCGGATGCATATTCCAAATCCGTTAAAATATCTTCTTGCAAACACCATATCTTAAATGCAACCTCTGAACATAGGAATAATAAAAATATTGAAAACCTACTATGGAGGATGAAATACAGCTCATCTTTGCAGCAATTGAAAAAAATCTCGTAAAAGCATCCACAATTGGTAGAGAAGTTAACATAGGTCAACAAAAAAAGCTGCTCCACAATCAAAGCCAATCAAAAAGAACAAATCATAATAAATGCATCTGATATTGAAAGTATCTATCCTCTAGGGTGCAATATAAACCAATGTCAATGCAAATATGAGTGCGTCGTTGATGACATTGTTAATGAAATCGCACGAAACATCGGCACAAAAGAAGAGGAAGTGAAAATCGAAACAACCACTTGATGACTTTGCGGTATAGAGAATAAAAGCATTGAAAAGGAAATTGAAATCTGAGGCTTTATTTGAAGAGTGGAGAAAGAAAATATTCATCAAGCTTTTATATTTAAACGCGAAAACTGAAGAGAAATTGGCGAGCTGATTCCAGTTGGTAAAAGCACAACAAATATTTTTTTTGAGTGAATAAGGAACCACCTCAAGCATTCTTGATATACCTAGTCCTGCCGTAAGTTCTGTTACACAATTTCCAGCGTTAACCGTTAACTTTATTTTTCAAAATACATGCGCAGATCAGTGAAGAATACCAGTCAGTTTGCTTTCAGTTTGCTATTAACATGGAGTGGGACGTTAAATAGAGAATCGAGTCGCTGTAATTGCGTTGCATAAGTGCGGAAAGAATGCTGGAAAAATTTTCAAGTTGGTAAGACCATTCGGAATATCGAGAATATTTGTTTATCGGGCTATGGCTCGCTTAGGCAAATTGCCGGAATAGGGGACATGCCAAAAAGTGGTCGCCTGCGCGTCGTCCGTATGAATGCGGTAGTAAAGTCAGTGCGTGAACGAATTCGGAGAAATCCCCTTGGGAAGCAGAACATCATGTCCAAGAAATTGGATATATCAACTAGATCTATGTCTAGGCTGATTCGAGATGATCTGCATATGAAAGCCTATTGTCAGTCCACGGGCTATCCTTTCACTCCTAAACTAAAAAAAAAAAAAAAAAAAATAGGCTGGAAAAATGCAAGCGACTTTTGCAGTGGCACGCGGACAATGGCCATGAAAACATGAAAACATTCTGTTTACGGATGAGAAAATTTTTACCGTGGAAAAAGTTTTCAAAAAACAAAATAACAAAATTTATGCCACTTCATCTTAGAAAGCGAAAAAAGTTGTTCCAAGGGTTCAACGTGGACATCATCCCGCTTCCGTAATGGTTTGATGGGGGTCTTTCACCATGGTGTCACTTCCTTCCATTTCTATAAAAAAAAGGCGTAAAAACTGGTCCAAAGGTTTACCAAAATTATGTGCTAGAGGCTATTGTGAAGAGTTTGATCAATACCCATTCCTATAGATACAGATGGATCTTCCAACAGGACTTTGCTCCAGCGCACAAAGCCAAAACCACATAGGAGTGGCTCAGAGTCAATATTCGTGGCTTTAAAGCAGCAGAAGATTGGCCGTCAGGGAGTCCATATCTGAATACACTGGATTATGGTTTGTGGACAGAATTGAAAAAAATGGCCTGCAAGACTCCACACGGTAATTTGGAAAGTCTTAAAACAGCATTAACCAGAGCAGCGTCCATGATCTCCATGGAAACCGTACGTGTCGCTATAGCCCAATGGCCTCACCGGTTGGAAGCTTGTGTTAAAGCAAAAGACAGTCATTTCGAGTGAAATCAGTTTTTTTTTAATAATCCATATTGTGTACTAATAAATGAAATAATTTTGAATACAATATGTTTACTGTTTTCTTTCATTGCGTTTTATATTTGTAACAGAAATGGCAGAACTACACTTGCGGTCATAAAAACCGCACCACCTAATGAGTTCTCAAAAAATGCCTAATTACATCAGATTGTAAGGGTTTTTTTCCATACTAATGAAGGGTATTCCTCATAGCGGAGTTCGGCCTCGTATTCGGTGAAAAAAAAATCAGTTTGAATTGAGTTGTGATGGTGACAAGGAAAAAAAAAGTGAAATGTCTGGTAAATATCATCAACTGACTCGGGACGAAAAAGTTCAAATATTGACTTTAGTCGAAGAAGGGCTTGGCTATCGTGAGATTGCGGTTAAAATAGGATGCTGTCATTCAACTATCGTACGACTGATGAAGAAAAAAGAAAATTTGGAGCCACTGGAAAGGAAAAAATGCTCGGGACGAAAACGTAAAACAACCCAGAAGACGGACAATGTATTACAATGAATTAGCATGAAAGATCGCTTTAAAAGTGCTGTCCGTATAAGAGCAGAGCTGAGTGAATTTCATCAAGTTGATCTAAGCGCCGAAACCATACGCCGACGGCTAAGGAAGATAGGTTTATATTTAAGACGACCAGCGAAAAAACCTCTCCTAACCACAAAAATGAAAAAAGCTCGCTTGACGTGGGCAAAAAAGTACGAAGATTGGACGCAGGATAATTGGCGATGTGTGTATTGTCCGATGAAAGTAAATTTAATTTGTTGGGTGCCGACAATTTGCCATACGTACGACGGTCAGCAGGTGAAAGATTCAAGGACGAGTGCATAGTCAAAACAGTGAAGTTTCCTCAAAGTCAGATGGGATGTTTTTCTTTTTACGTTTTGGGCCCTTTGCACTTTGTTAATGAAATTATGAACGCACAAAAGTATGAGAAGTAGTAAGGGAGTTTTTGGTATCAACAATTAAACAGCATCATTGTGCAGCATCAAGTGCATTTTTCTAGATGATTCTGCACCTTGCCACCGCGCAAATCCGTAAGTAAAGTGTTATAAATCAACTTCTAGATGTCTACATTATAAATAATAAACAGACAAGCAACTAGAGTCTTTCAATAATTTTCAGCTCAAGACAACGTTTGATGACCTCGGAATTACCAGACTAGACTGACCAGCTAATTTGCCCGATTTTAACCCAATCGAGCACTTGTGGCCTGTAATGAAACGTAAGGTGGCTGAACATAGACTAGAGAATAAAAAAAAAGCTAAATGAAGTCCTGGAACATGTATGGAATACTGAAATTTCAAGGGATATTACTGAACTTCTAGTAAACTCGATGCCGTCTAGAATAAAAGCGGTTATAACCGCCAAAGGAGGAGCAACTTGGTATTGATAATTTTTTGGTAAAAGTGGCATATCTAAACATCTTATATACACATACATAAAAAATGTATCGTTTGATTTTGTTAACCAATGACTGTATTAAAATATTTTAAAAAAATAAGAAAATTAACTGGTTTTTCTTTCTTAGTTAATATCTTTTTTCAAACATTCGATAAACAGATGGAAATTAGATAGAAATATTTATAAACTACTGCCGAGTACTCAACAAAAATTTAATTTCATTATAAAAAATATTATCGTAGTTATTAACAATTTTTTAATCATTTTGATATGGTGCGGTTTTTATGACCGCAAGTGTAGGTATTGCGGAATATTATTGAGCAAATGGATCACTATTTAAAAAAAATGTTTTACAGCGCCGAAGGATTATTTATTTGACTTTTCATGGAACTTTGGTTAGCAAGAAAGTAATTTTGGTTTTTACATGTAAATTGCAATATGTTTGTTGAATTGTACTTAACAAAAGCATATTATAATATTTTTTTTTTTCGCATTTGACAGCTTACTTACATGTGTTGGTACAGTGCCAATTTTAACATGAAGCGCAAAAACAAACATTTTCGACATATTTTGGTTTTTTATTTCCTTAAATATGCGAAGTTAATGATGTTGACTGCTTAAAAGAACTCAAGTGTCAGAAGTGGTTTAAGAAATTCCGTTCTATAGAATTTGTCAATCAAAGCTGAACAACGTTCTAGTAGACCAACTGACCTTGATGACGAAATTAAAGTCATAAATCAATCAGATTGTAATATGTTTGCAAAAGATCACATAGAGGTTAAATGCCGTAACACAATAATTAATATTTGGGGTCCACACCAATCGAAAGAGACTCACTGAAACAACGAATAAATATTTTCGGTATGCATCAGTGCTGATAAAAAATGGATCGTCTACAACAACATCAATCAAAAGAAGATTATGTTGTCAATTCACTGAGATTATAAGTGTCGTATATTTTGAGCTGCTTCCAAAGAGCCAATGACTGATGAAATCACCATGACAATGCTGGACCACACACATCTTTGGTAAGCCGTGAAAAATTATTACACCCGACCTTGCGTCACCAGAATTTCATTTGTTTCGAAGCTTTAAATGGTAAAACTTTTACCAATGATGATGAACTGAAATCGCACCCAGAAGTTCTATATAAACGGAATGATGAAAGTAAATATATAATTGAGAAAATGTGTTTTTTATATCATATAAAAAAGAGTTTTAAAATATTCAAAAAAAAAAAAAACCGAAATTACTTGTTTGCGAACCCAATATGTCTGTACATACATTCTTTAGGGTACACTAATGTTGTTTGCTAAATATCAAATAGGGCAATGAACTCCCATTCAACATCAACATTCAACGCACTGAACATAATACATTGGCCGAAAAGTGCGTGCCGTTTCTAAGAGTGGGGGCACCACTATTAAATCCATTTTCAGTTAGTACCAACATTCAAAAGATACGTGTATAAATTTGACAGATGTCGGAGGTCATACAAGCACCGAAGATGATGCACGCAGTGGACGTCCAAAAGAGGCTGTTTCAGATGAAAACATCAAAAAAGTCCACAAAATGATTACGAATGACCGTAAAGTGAAGTTGATCGAGATAGCTGAGGCTCTGAAGATATCAAAAGAGCGTGTTGGATATATCATACACGAATATTTGTACATGCGAAAGGTCTGTTTAAAGTGGGTGCCGCGTTTGATCACAGTTGACCAAAAACAACAACGTGTTGATGATTCAGAGGAGTGTTTAAAGCTGTTCAACCGCAATAAAGCCGAATTTTTGCGTCGGTGTGTGACAATGGATGAAACTTGACTCCATCACTTCACACCAGATTCAAGTCGGCAGTCAGCTGAGTGGCGACGAACCTCGTCCAAAACGACCAAAAACTCAACAGTCGGCTGGCAAGGTTAAGACATCCGTATTTTGGGATACACATGGAATAATTTTCATCGACTATCTCCAAAAGGGGCAGACTATCAACAGCGACTATTGCATTACATTGTTGGAGCGTTTGAAGGACGAAATCGCTGAAAAACGGCCGCATTTGTAGAAAAAGAAAGTGCTGTTTCATCAAGACAATGCACCGTATTCTCCAGATTTAGCCCCCAGCGACTATTTCCTGTTCGCAGACCTCAAAAGAATGCTCGCCGGAAAGAGATTTAAGACCGATAAAGAAGTAATCGCCGAAACAGAGGCCTATTTTGAGGCTAAACCGAAATCGTACTACAAAACTGGTATCGAAATATTGAAAAATCGTTTTAATCAGTGTATCGCCCTCGAAGGCAACTATATTGATAAATAAGGTTGAATTTTGCAAAAATTTTGTGTTTTACTACAAATCGGCACTGACTTCAGCCCATGTGTTATAACATAGGCGTCATATTGAACATAAATATTGCTAAATAAGAAAACACACAGTAACACATATTAAAGAGGCATACCGATAAAAGGAGGTTGCACTATGCACTTCCCAGATATTAAAGGTGCCTTCGATAATATCGGATATGAATCCATTTCGGTACCATGACACTAGCCGTTGCGTCAGTGTGATGCTCGAAAACCGTAAAATCTCAAAATCTTCCTAAAATTTCTTTCTCAGCCGTCAAAGGGTCTCCCTAATAAGGAGTTCTCTCTCCGCTCTTGTGGTCACTAGTCATTAATGACCTACTAGCAAAACTTAGTAATCTAGGATTTCAAATAGTATATAGCATATACCGACGACTTAGTCATAATAGTAAAGAGTAAACACCCCCGAGAAGTTTGCTATACGGTGCCAACTGCTCTAAGAATAGTAAACGACTGGTGTGTTGGAGAAAATCTCATAATCAACCCCAGTAAAGCTTTACTTGTTCCCTTCACTCGTAAAAGGAATCCAAGCCTTGACCAGATCTCCCTTAATGGTGCAGAAATCGTACTCTCCATAGAAGCAAGATATCGTGGAATGGTTCTTGATAAAAAAAAATAAATAAATAAAGAAATTGGAACTCACATATTCCAATAATAATAAATAAAACATTTAACAAAATTACCTAAGCGACTAAAGCCATGTGGGCTTACCGCTATATATATGGTAAGACTAAGGTCACCCATTGTATATACCACCCATTATCACCTACTCATCACTTGTACGGTGGATCAAAAGAGAAATCCTCTATACAAAATCTGCAGCGGCTACAAAGCCTTGCATGTCTTGACATCGCCATAAAAAAAAAAGTTGGGAGACCAAAATGTGTATATCCCACTGGAAAAACAAACCAGGGCTTCGCTCAGTTTGATCTGACAAACCCTTCCAAAAAAAAAGAAAATCAAAGGAATCCCTTCAAATTAAAACGGATGATATCAGTAGACTGATTGGATTTCCCTACCTTCGAAATCACCTATATAAAATAGGTATTACCCCGAATCTCCACCAGAGACGTTCTTAATTTAATCAAAAGAGTTAAGCTCCTCTTGGCTTCTTAATACTGTGGTCTTAATTTGTGGTTACAGTGCCCGCGACGCATCTGTGGAGGGATTCCAATATCTTGAAGAACAGTTTCGAACGAAGACAGAATAAAGCCGTTTTAACCAGCTAACCACAGCTAAGTTTGCGATAATATGTTGTCCAAAGTATGGAAAAACAATGATGTTTATTCAAAGATCCAGCTGCGATTGCCCATAGAACCTGGAAAGTATCGCCCTAATATCATAACAATTCAGTATATAACATACATATGTAGGAAACATATAGCAAAGCATCGGATTTTAAGCGCGAAGTTAATGAGAAGAAGGATTAAAAGAAAGCAGTCCAAGGAACCAACGAATTTCTGAGAGTGTCTATGCCTATGCCTACGACATAGCAATCGTTCTAAAACACAAAATTAAATTCTGCTGTGGAGATAATGAAAGAAGATTTTAACGCTGTCCCTACCTAATGCCACTAAATACCACTAAATCTTAGCGTCATAGCTTGACATTTGCAAAAGTTACGTAGCCATACATCTATCTCTGTGTGTGTTGGCGATTTTTTACAATTTTAGAGATGGATTTAAATTTGCAACAACGAACTTGTTTTAAATTTTGCGTAAAAAACGGATTTAATGGTGCGCGAACGTTGGAAATGTTGGAAGTGTTTCGGCAACGATTCTCTAAAGAAAACGGTCTTTTACCAGTGGCACGAGCGATTCAAAAGTTGTCGTGAGTCAATCGAAGATGATGAACGCAGAAGCAGACCATTGACATCGAAAACCGACGAAAACATTAATGAAGTAAATGAAATGTTGGTCAATAACCGCAAATTAACCATCAGAGAGATAGCAGAGGACTTGAACCTACGGACCTATGGATCCGTCCAAGACATTTTGGTTAATGATTTGGGTTTCCGTCGTGTAGCAGCAAAGTTGGTGCCAAAAGACCTTAATTTCATGCAAAAAAGAGACCGTGTTGACGTTGCAAAGAGATGATTTGCGAAGCTGAATCCGATCCCACATTCATCCAAAAGATCATTACTGGAGAAGAGACGTGGGTTTATGAGTACCACACGCAATCCAGACATCAGGCAAGTGAATGGCGTTCACCAAATGAGCCGAGACCAAAAAAAAAACCACGTCGTTTTCAGCCAAAAAAGAAGGTGTAGTACATCATGAAATTTTGCCAGAAGGCCAGACAGTAAACAAAGAGTATTATTTGGGCGTTATGAGACATTTTCGTGAAGCTATTCGCCGAAAGAGACCAGAATTGTTCGCAGAAAACCATGATAACGCACCGTCGCACAGTGCCATTATTATTCGTAATTTTTTGACGAAAAATGAAACAAATACCATCATACAGCCACCGAATTCTCCTGATTTGGCTCCCTGTGATTTCTTTCTGTTCAATCGAGTTAAAAAACCACTACGGGGAACGCGTTTCAGCAGCCGAGAGGAAGTAATGGAAAAATCGCAGGAAGCACTGATGGACATACCGAAAACCGAATATAAAAAATGTTTTGAGGATTATACCAAGCGCTGGCATTAATGTGTTGCAGTCAATAGGGATTACTTTGAAGGGGACAATATAGATTTAGATGAATAAACTTTTATTTTTTTAAAAAATACTTACTTCAAATGTAAAGTAGAAATTATAAATAATAAACTTTTTGAAATTATTTAAAACTTGGGATCCTTAATCAAATTAATTTGTACAGTGGAATAATTTTGAAATTTAAAATCACTTCAAAACTAAAATTCTTTATATCCACCTGGGGATGGCGAACGTGTGTATATGTACATATCACAGTACCTCTTATTTTATTTTTATAATTAGCGCGTGTTCAAGTGGTTTCAGTACCACAACAGTTTGTACATTGCGCGGGCGAAGGAAAATCACGGAGGTAGAAAAAAGAAATACCAATGTATGTTGATCTTAAACGTTGCAAGTTATAATGAATAGGAAAGAGAGAACTCGGCAGGGCATTCCATAAGCGAGTTGTACGCGTTAAAAACGAATCACGATATTTCAGTATACGTCCGACAGAGGGCTTGAGGGTATGCTGATAAGCATTCATAAGAAACGGGTGTTACGGTTGAAGGTTTGAAGAGGCGAAATGTTACTGGTGAATTCATGGAAGGATGACGCCCTGTAAAAACAGGAAACGCATCCCCACCAACAACCTTTTGGTAGCTGAAGCTCGTGTGTCATGTTTTATCGACTTATCCGCGTCGCAGGGAATTCGTATGCCAAAGGACTTAAGGTGACTTTAAATTGAAATTGGTTTTGTAAACCTAACAACGAAATTCACAGCCAAACTTTTTAACACGCATTTCAACTTTAAGTAAAATACAATACAACAACTCAAAGGAAAGTACATAAGATCCAACTATGAACCAGGAATGTTAAATGCTCAAAAGTGTGATGACTTATCATACAATACGATTGGTTATCAGTGAACGTGTCTGTAAATCAGAAAATCATCAAAATAGTTTCTTAATATGAAATAATCAAATCAAAGATAGGGTCAGAGGTGATATTGTAACGTCTCATAGAGATAGTAGACTAGATAGATACGCACTAATAGCCACACGTTCAGTCTCGGTACAACTCTAGAAGTCTTACAGAACAAGACCTTCAAATTTCAAATTCTATTAATCCCCTATCTCCCTTACCAGCTATCTTCATTAATTCTTTTTCTAGTTCAAGACAAATCTCAGATTCAATTCAGGCAGCAGAGTTGAATAGCCTTTAACACGCACCGCCTCAAAGCCTCAACAGTATATTCAAAAAAATATTTTCTCAAAAGGCAAACACTTGATATATTTATCTTACCGATAGTCCAATAGACAAAGGCACTTCCAAACGTATGCACATACCTTACTTACAAACACAGTGATATATGAAATGCAGACCTAGAGGTGTTAGGAAGGTCCAATAAACTGGTCTGACACGCAATCTATTTTCAAACGCAAATGTCAACGATTACACGGCATTGTGTCTCAACAAATATTGTAGATTAAAGAGCAATTGGGATGACTTATCCTTTCTCTACGTAGGATGTTTTTTTTTTTTTTTTTTGTGCGCGTACGACTAATTGAATGTTTGGTGGATAACAAACTGTCTTGTGCAGTGTTTTAACCAAATTTAGGTATTTTGTATTATTGTTTTTGCCTCTTGGGAAATAATTTATTATTATTTAGAAACGTCAATGCACTAGAATCCACAACTTAACACAGCTTTTATGAATACCTTTGAAAGTAAAAAACAACAATTACTACAAACACAGCGTGGGAAACATAAAATAAAAAATACGTACATACACACATATGTACTGTACATACGTGATAGGAAATGTGTTTACTAAAAAATGTGACGCTTTAATTCTTGCTTTCCACCCAAGTAATCATCAGTATTTTGCGAAGCAAATAATTCACGGAAAAAACACTTACAGATCGAAGGTAATTTGTTATTGATGTCTGAAATAGTGGATTACGATTCTATTTTCATGAGAACACGAAAAACAAACGCAAGTGAGGGCTTTCTTGATTGTTTGTATGTGGTGTGGTGTATACTTAACCCGAAAAAGGGATCTCCCGTAGTGATTAGCGCGTAGCCAAATCATATACGCAATAAGTTGAGCGAGAACTACAATGTAAATGACGAAATTAAAAAATTCAATGATCCACGATGAGATAATACTTTGATAAAAAAAAAATACAGCATGTGTAATAAGTGTTTTTGTTATTCGACGTACCTGGCGAATGTTCAAGCTGCTGTGACTATCCGTCTCACATTTCTGGGGTTTTACGGCAATTTGACTGGGTTCCTCCGGATCATTTATTGCTTCGAAATTTTCCATTAAAATTATGAACACTCATGTGGATTATGTTATAATTGCCAGGGAAATTATTTTTTTATTTTTCTTTTGTTGTACTTTACAGGATGATAATTTAACTATGCATTCTCGCAGTGACGTCTTATTCGTCTTTTCTTTTCTTTACATCACAAAATTCACTTTTTTTTTGCTTCTTTTTTTCCTCTTTTTCTTAACACAAAGTGACATACAGTAATAAACAGAGCGTCCAAGGTCTGTCACTTCTGCACCTGTTTCGATTTTTTCGGTGTCGATGACGACCTCCAAATAGCAAATCACCGGGATGAGTATGGAATTCTTTGTTTCGATTTTTGCGACGTTTGGGTATCGTATGGAATCTCTATGGAAATCAGTAATTAGAGAAGTGATCTGAGAACAATTCGTGTGGTAAATATACATAGTTATTTTCGAACGCAACCATATGAGAGAAAGTGTTTGGGTTTTTGGCAGTAAAATAACAGATCGGGTCGTGTTCGTATAGTCAAGAAGAGTGTAAAGCTAGCAATGCAAATCGAATTGATTCCAAATTGAATTTTCATATGTAAATCTGATTGATTTAGAGAAATAAAGGTGTAATTATATTTTCACTAAAATCATCTTTTCTTTAAAATGCGTTCACAAAAATTGAAACTATTAATGCCTAATCAATCAAATCAAAACTATGGACACCTCTTACGGGTGAAAGATGACGTTTTTTCCCATATCGTTCCATTTCTGACATGTGATATCATTTCAGTTTTGATCGTTGCCGAATAAGGAATTGTAAAGGCAAAAAGGTATGTTTTTGAGCCAACTGTTCAAATTTAAAAATTAAAAATGGTCCGATTCATGGGCAGGAGTTACATGTTCACGCCAATGTGAATAGGCACTCGTGGATTAAATCTCTATATGTATGTGAATGTTAGGTTTAAGAGGGCTACATGATTTGGTAATTATATACTTTCGCGGTTACGTAGTTGTTTGGCTATAAAAAATCCGAAAATGGGTAAAATTTTGAAGCGGAAAAGCGACATGAAGTGATTCCGAAATCCGATGAAATAAAGTGGTTTCGAGTTCCGAGGAAACGAGTCATTACACCATTTCGCTCCCGCTAGATGGCATTCAAAACCATGCGATATAACTTGCAAATGACACGAATATTATCTAACAAGAATGAAGTATTCGTTGCTTCATGATGTTGTATCACTACTTCTAAATACCTACGAAGCCAATAAAGTCATTCCACTTCAAATTTTCCTAGCAGCATTTTCTAACAGCAGACTTGTTCTTGCAACATCGCCAGACCTACTTTGGGAATAGCGGCATTAACAAATGAAAACAAAACAACAAGATTGTTAACTGTTAACTATCAACTCTTCATTGTATAATGTTTTGTATTATTCAAATCAAGCTTTCAAATCAGCTAATTATTACTCCATTAAATCTTTCAAGTCTTTTTTATGTGTCAGTCTTTCGCAGAAAGTTAGTGATTAAGTGCCTGCGGTAACAAAGCCTACCATATCAGCAACAAACATTGCAACAACAGAAAATATCTTCGTTGATCTTATTTTCTTCAGAAAAGTGACGAAAAAAAACATCAGGTGCTCTACTTTTTAGTTCCATTCTATGAGGATGGCTGCGATACAGAAACTTTAACAAATACCGATTGATAGGACTTATGCAAAATAATTAAACGGCTTCAAAGGAAATAAGGAAAAAAGAGATATAAACCTTTTGTTTATGTTACTTAGAGAAAAAAATTGGGTGAGTACTCGGGCTGACTGATGATAATATAAAGCATGGCATTGAAGCCCTTAAATTCGAAAAATTACCACAAGCAGAACAGTGGCAACAAAGTCAAGCCTGAGTATACACATTGTATTTACATATACATTATACATTATACATTATATTACATATATTTACGGACATTGCTGGGGCTCCATTTCTCAATCCAGATTTTAGAGATGAGTTAATGTAATATACGCTACGTATTTATCTCCACATTTTGCTTTAAACAGCTCGGCTGTTGACCCATAGCTTCCAGCAGCTTTATAAGATTTAATCTTAAAAATTGCTTCATCTTGATAGGCTGGACGGGAATGTTGTCTATTTTCGACCAGGTTTAATGGTTCTTTCTGCTTGATGACCGGATGTTATTCATAAATACCGTTTACTAGTCTGCAGAAATAATATTTCCGGATTGTCAGCAATGACTGTAGTCTATGAATATTCCTTCTCCATTCTTGTCGGTTTCTGTTTAAGCGCTACAACTTGGCATATTCGTTTTATATTTTGGTAGAACTTTCGAAATTTATTCTTTAGATAGATATTCTCTAAAGCCTCAACAGAGCGCTTCTCATGCTCTTTCTTTTTTTCTTTTTTTTCTTTTGAACTTCATCACAACGGTTCGCTGGCTTTGGGTTGTTATTGATATTCGCATCCGTATTTTGGCTGCAACAAGATAATGTTTTTAGCCGGAATCTGTATAGACTCTCACAGGAAGCAAGTCAATAATGAATGAAAAGTTTATTAAATGTTAAAATTTGTGATTTTGCATGCAAGCTTAAGTATTTTTTTTTTTTTTACATATTTGTAATGTAATACTTATGTATTAAGTAAAATGTATGTGTTAGGAAGAAGGTATCGCCAATTAATTATAAGAATAAAAAAAAAGAAAAAGCTACTGCGGAACTAGCTTGTGACTACTTTTTATCAAGTTGACTGTCAGGTGTTAACTATGTATGATATACTACCATCGCGGAGGGCGTTTTTGTCTTCTTTTTTTTTTAACATGTTGCCTAATCATGTTACTTGGGTACCTTTTATAACTTTTAAATGTAATAGATAAAATGGACAATAAACACACACGACCTGTGCGTCATTTGAATATGGGATGCCATTGTATTCATGTACATACTGAGCTTTTAAAAATTTGCGCATCTCTTACACTCCTCATACCATACATGAAATGCGGTTCTTTTGATGTTTTTTTGCTTTTAATGCGCAAAAAAAATTTAATATTTGTAAAAAGAAATATTTAATCTTCCACAATATCACATGTATAAACATTTAACAAACTTTTCATTCATGTTTCACTTAGTTACAGTAACATTTTTTAATGCAGTGTCCATATAAATTTTAATTTTGGCGAAATCGCGATTCACCAGAAGCGTTGACAAGACGAAAAGAAATAAATTTAGTAGATAGGATATGTGCGAACACTCGCAACGTTCGTTTTATACGTTATTTTCTTTTTCTCTAGTGAAACCTACATTCTTTGCTCCTACTTTGCGTGTTCTTCGTTGTGAATCAAATTTGTTTTTAAATAAATATTTATTACACCATTTAGTTTTTCGTGTTTCTGTGCAGTATTGACTGTTGATACAATTGTTTTTAAAAAAAATAAACAAAAATGAATCATTTAGTGGTTCAATTTAGTGTTTTAACAAAAAAATTATTATACCATATTATTTTTGTTATTTAAGAATGCATTGAAGATAACTTTGAAATTGTAAACAGACCCTTAGACTTAACTAATCACCTCACTAAACACACCCATTGATAAGTACTAGAGGGAGATAGCATATGTTTTTTTTATTGTCTTGCATCGATTTCGGGCGGATATATAGTAAAGAGATTAGAACTGACAATTTGGTACCTCTGTTTATCTTTTCCTTTCGTTAGAGGTGTCAAAATATTTGTTTTTCCGTTTAATTAAGCACAAAGCTGAGTTAGTTTATTAAATAATTTATTTGAAAAAGCATTGAACAAGTTTTACCGAAATGGATATGAGCTTAGATGAAATAATTAAAATTAAAAAAATCGGCACACAGCCAGCAAGGAAAGTGCCGCTGTAAGTAGTTTGTACACAGCTCGTTTCTAGTAAATTTAGTCGATTTGGTGAGTTTTCAATGAAATTTTTCGTTTTCCAGAAAAAGTGGAGTGTTTAGCTCCGGGAAGACATTCAACAGAGATAGCAGGATAAAGGATGCTCGATTCAAAATTATTGAAAGGAATCGCGCAAAGATTCGTGATGCTCGTGATAAATTGGCCGAGATTACGCGTTCTAGTGGAGATGCTCGCTTGCGTTTAGCTCGAAAGCAAGGACTGATAAGTGCCAGTCATCGTAGTCGCAAAACATCCATTCTAAGGACTCAGAACAAGAAGTTTCCCAACGATAGGGTATCCAATGTTATTGAGGTGCCCCGTGGCTATGTGGATTATGACAATATGGAACGAATGGAAGAAGGTAAGTCAGCATTAAACTTTCGAGGTTTGTAGTGTTCAGTTCAGTTCAGTAGTGGCAACAGTTTCACACACCTACTCAGAATAGTGAAATTCAGTCGGGCAATGATCGTTTTTGACTCTCAAAAAGCCTTTGTCAACTTAGTACTTTTATGTTCGTTTTGTAGGTCATTTAAAGTCGTTTATCCCTAACCGATTGATTTTTACTTTGAAAAAGTAGTAGGAAATTCAATTTTTCTTTTTAATACGTGTTCAACGATTTATAGAATATTGCTGCAGTTCGCTGTTTGGCGTGAAAAGGCGGATAGATAGGAAAAATCATATTTGGGCACCTAAAACATAAGATGAGCGGAATAATCATTTAAATCTAATGAGACTGTCCAATGGCTAATTGGATTTCCACGTCTGGAGACTAGAGGTAGGGCAAAAGAAAAGTCGAATATACTTTTATGCATTCATGCATACCAGCACCACATGTACGAAAGGCGAGTCATTGAACATCATTGAAGTGAACCTAAATGAACGCACTATTCCCGGGGCGAATGGAAATATTCATCTCAGGGGAACGAATAGTATGATGCTTTCAAGAAAAACATTTCTTATCGTAGTCTAAACGTTAACACAATGACGAGTAAATTTCGAACTAAGAAAAAAAAAAAAACAACAATAAATAATGGCAATCTAATCCTCTTAACGTGCCGTTACTTTCTTTAAAAATAATTAAAATAATTGTCCATCTGTACAAAACAATATTTTACTCAAAACAAATACCGTCGACGAACAGTGGATCTGCTTCGAGAGGAAATTCGCTGAACAAGAACGCATAGTCAGCAGTCAACGTAATCTAGTCAAATATTATCTCACTGTAAGCAGCTGAAAACGTTTATTGAGTCTCTGGGGCGAAGAGAAGTAAATAAACACGCAGTGCAGCTTTAGAAAATGAAAATCTAAACATGTGCTTCACTCTAAATATTCTAATTTCGCCTATGAAGAAAATGCTTACCGTAAACCCAGCTGTCTCTAGAGGTAAATCTTATTCGTATGATGGCACAATAGTTCTCAAATTCGATAACTTATATGACAAAAACACTGTCTTAGCAGCTTATTTCACTACAAACGAACAATTATTGCCCTGACACTCCCTGACATTGACTTAGACCCAGAAAAAAAATTTACAATTATGAGAGTCTGACGAAGTCAAATTATCTACTACAAAGAACTGCACTTAAACTGAAGATGCCAAAAAAAAAAAAAAACTTCATTGTCGATTCTAAGCAGGGGCTTGTGTATATGTGCACTTTAAATGGAGAGTCTCACGAGCAAAGAAGACCTGGAAAGATTATGGAAATCAACCATGATCAAGCTAATCATCAGATGTGAACAATACCAACGGAATGATCTCAGTACTAAATACTCTTTCTCGTGTCTTCTTCTCTTTTCTCTTCTTAGCACATAATTTTTTAATAATTTACTTTCAATTTTTAAATATGATTTGTAAAGTCCTTTGATTTTAACACAAATGTGCTTATTTATGGTTTTCTATGTTCTCTTCTTTGTTTTGTTTTCCTGTTCGTTAATAATGTACGAGTTAAATTTAATTTAGTAGGAGTTGCATATGTCGAAGATATTGCTCAACTTACTGGGTAGTGATAAACACGGAATTCGCCAGTACCACTTTAATGTACACAGCATTGTAAATAAGATTGATAAGGTGCGTTCTTTGCTTGAAGGTGGCCCATGGATAATATCTTAAATTTAACTTATTTCCAAGCCTAGATTAGTAAGAAAATCAACGATATACTAAATTTTTTTTAGAAAATTTTGCAGATAATATAAAAGTAACTTTGTGTATGGCACTTAATGTTTCGCACTAGAGTTAGGAATCACCTTGAAGAGTTGGGGCCTCTTTATTCCAAAGTTGTGGTTTTAATCTTGATATTCTAAGGGGGAAGAATAAACAATTTGTTGACAGAGTAAATTAACTAGGTTTGCAATTTTATTTTCAACCTGAGAAGGAAGCCTCTTTGATCGATGTTTTTCTTGTTTCTCAAATGGCCTTAGTAGAGTATTATTATCAAAATGCCTCCCCAGGATTCTCTTACAATAATATGATTATATTGTTTTAGATTCCTACAATTAGTGATTGTAACCTTTTTGATTCGTGAAAACAAATCCAAGAATTACTAAGCTAAGTTTAATTCTGATAAGTCATGATCGGCGTTTTGGGAATTTATTCGCCAAATTGGCATTACCAAAAGTGACTGACAACTGTAATACTGTAATGAACTTATTCAAACATTTTCAGCCAGCAGCAATCAAATTGATTTCTCCTTTTTAGACGGGTTCACATCGGAACAACACACTCTCTTACCTTTTTCTTTTCAATGTATCAATAATACAACCATAGGTGAGGCTATCCTCCTCTATCTATTCTTTTGTTGTTGTCTGTTCTTTTAAACATATAACACATTTTTTAATACAATTGTCATGACCGGAAGGATGTTCCCAAATCATGTCCGCCAAATAAATCCAATTGTAGGCCTAAAATCCTTTCTTCCTCAGCAAAATGTTTGAGAAAATCGTTAGCCAACAAGTGAAGATCTTCCTCGCAGAAAATAATTTAATAACTGCATCACGACTTTGTTGAAAATTACTGATGATATATTGCGTCTATAACCAGTTCGTGCGGTTTGCTAGGAGATGGCGTAACTTGTATAACTCCTTTGCTTTTATTCCATTGGAACATGCGTTGGAAAGCACAAAAAAGTGTTTTTGTGGGGAATTCTTCTTCATAACTTTAATATGAAGAAAACTGCTGCCGAAAGTCATCTTTTTTTTGGTGGAAGTTTATGGTGAACATGCGCTAGCTGAGCGAACGTGGCAAAAGTGGTTTGCACGATTTAAAAGTGGTGATTTTGGCTTTGAAGACGATGAACGTCCTGGGCAGCCAAAAAAGTTTGAAGATGAAGAACTGGAAGCATTACTCTATGAAGATTGTTGCCAAACACAAGAAGAGCTCGCAGAATCTTTGGGTGTCACTCAAGCAGCCATTTCAAAACGTTTAAAAGCAGCTGGATACATTCAAAAGCAAGGAAATCGGGTTCCACATGAACTCAAGTCGAAAGACGTCGAAAGGCGGTTTTGCATGTCCGAAATGCTGCTGGAACGCCACAAAAGGAAGTCATTTTTGCATCGGATCGTTACTGGTGATAAAAAATGGATCCATTACGACAACCCCAAGCGCAAAAAATCATATGTGAAACCCGGCCAACCAGCCAAATCAACGGCAAAGCCGAATATCCATGGCGCGAAGGTAATGGTCTGTATCTGGTGAGATCAGATGGGTGTGCTGTATTATGAGCTGCTAAAACCGGGTGAACCCATTAATGGGCAACGCTATTGAACACAATTAATCCGTTTGAAGAGAGCAGTAGCCGAAAAACGCCCAGAATATGCGACCAGACACGAGGCAATAATTTTCCATCATGACAACGCTCGGCCCCACGTTGCTATTCCGGTTAAGAACTATTTGGAAAACAGTGGATGGGAAGTCTTACCCCACCCGCCTTATAGCCCAGACCTTGCCCCTTCTGACTAACAATTTGCCAGAAAGATGGGAAAAAGTCATAGCTTCAAATGGGCAATACTTTGAATAATACTATTGTACATGTTTTACTTAAATAAACGTTAAAATTTTGACAAAAAAAAAAACCGCACTAAAATAATTATATACCATACGTTCTACCATTGATGAATATATGATGTCATTTGTGGTTTTTTTTGACTTCTCAAAAGCATTTGATTCAGGAAATCTTCAAATTCTTCTGAATAAATTAAGAAATCAATTTCCTTTTGATGGTCATGCGTGTCCAAGCTGTGTATCAGGGTGAAAAAAAATCGTTGAATCTGTAAGTTAGCTCGGGTGTGCCGCAAGGATCTGTCCTAGGCCGTCTTTAGCTTAAGTTAATTATAAACGATATTTATAAAAGAATAATGTACTGTGATTATCCTATTTATGCGAGCGATGTTCAACTGCTATATATAAAAAATTACCCTAGTCTTTGGTGTCCTTCAGTATAACACATTTTAACTCAGACCTTCATTCTATATTTGCTTGGTCACAAAAAAATTGTTTAAGCTTTAATTCATTCAAAACTCTATTAATATGTGTAAACAATTCAGAGATTTATATTTGCCGCTTTATTTTAATCATGATTTTGTTGAATTTGTAATTAAAATCAGGAATCCATTTCAACCAACATCTTAACCGAATCGATCACATAAACAACATTATCTCTAAGATATATGGCATTCTTATTGTGCTAAGCCCAACAAAACAGATGAAACTAATCAAGGCTTTCGTTCTGCCCATCATACTGTACAGATATGAAGTCTTCGGAAGTTTAGATTGTTCGTCCTCAAGAAAACTAAACTTAACTACATATCAACATAAACTATGAAAACAAATCAACTTTCACTAACCTAATAGCTGAGTGTTCATTGGATGCACTCCTGAAATATATGATAGAACTGTTCTCTCATTACACAAGATTGTTTATTCTTAAATACGCTAAAATAAAGCTCGTTCGTTCTTAAAGAACCTTAAACATAATTCCTCCCAGACACAAATTCCTGATGAGCGGTTCTTAATTTTTTATACATGCAGTCCGCTTTTGGAAAAATCTACGCACTAATATCAAATTTAATACACAGAAAACATCTTTAAGAAAGGACTTTTCGAATAAGATGCAAGTTGCAATTAACGATGTGACGACCTAGTTAAGTAGTTTTTTTTTTTTTTTTATAATCAATATTTTTATTCTACTTCTATTCTTTATACTTTTTATCTTTCTGTAATTTGTTCTATATTTTTCTTTTTGTTATTTCTTTCATATTTAAAATTTAAATTTTGTAAACTTTATACCTATTCAAAACAAAAAGTTGTTACAACTTTTCTATGTATATAGATGCTTTGAATTAATTAAAATAATTAAATGAAAAAGATCGAGATTAAAACGGGCACGTCTGAGAATCAAGTTACGAATAAGAAGATTGCCATGGAGGATGCGTTTTTGGAACAAGAAACTCAGCGGAAGAAGATATACTAAACGCATTCAAAGCACACGTTCTTATTTTACTAAATATTTACTGAGAAAGAATGACACTTGTTGACATACTTCAACGATGGACAATAAAAACAGTATGCTGGAATAACACAAAGGGCTAGGAGCCAGCAAGTCAGCGTGGAATTTTGTTGACAGAATTTTTCGTGATATAGTTAGAGAAAAACCATCGAAAATCGACATCAGTCGGAGAAATCTGGCAAAATTTAAAAAAGAAAAGGTGCCAGCTCCAGGTGTAGAATTTGCAAAAATGTCTCCGATATGCCATAAACTAAGAGAAAGAAGTAACCGCACATGGTATGTGGAACGACTTCGAAAAAAATGTAAATTTAGTGTAGAAACCCTGATTGGTATTTCAAAATTTCACCTTCACATAAACCAAGAAATGTGGTGTAAAAATGATAAGACGAAAATAGTAAAGAACAGAAATCAATCAGCAGAAATATCGAAACCAATAAAGGGCGTCTTGAGGTAGGCTATGAACGTTGCAAAATTAAGATGAAGAAAGCGGAGTGTGTAATAACAGTAAAAACTGTATTGGGAATCAGAAGATGTACCATGCAGGAGTAAGCAGGTGACGAGTAGTAGAAGAATTGTAACGTCAAAGCACGGGCAATCAAGCTAATGGTTTTGGAATTGCGAGACGTCGAAGAGAAAAATCGAAAGGGATTCAATCGCCGAAATATAATAAAGACGGACGGGGACACTTGCTTACAAAGTACAACTAAACTTGTAATTGATGGAAGGAGTTTTTTAATGCGTTACTTAATAAAAAAATGCCTGCGTAGCATCATTCCCTTGGCTGTTGCGCACAAATAAGAAGATTTTATGGAAGCCGAATTTAGTAAATCTGTCGGACGACACCTTCCAATTTATCGGCGACAATCGTTCGCGATTTTTTTCAGTAAAGTGAGGTGACCGAATGCCTAACCTATGTTGTTCCACTTTATAACGAAAATATTAACGAAAAATTGCAACAGTTACCGATCAGTGAAGCTATGTTGCGTACTATGTTAAAGTACAAGAGAGAGGGAGTTTCCAAGCGTAATATTATTAAACTCCATGGCAGTCAATACAGCTTATTGGGAGCCCTGTCGACATATTACTCTTTCAGAATTTATGGATAATGAAGAAAAAAATCGCAACGTTTCGAAGGATCAGCATATCGATCTCAAAATGTGCACGAGTCGTATGTAAGAATTTAATGTCGCGAAAGATTTTCTATTGAAACAGCACATTAACAAATCTGGAATGGTTACCATACCTACCTACCTTCGTGTCATCGTATCAAAATGCGAAAAATTGGGAAAATTGTTGATGCTGTGTCTGTTGGTATGGTTGTAGCAGTGGTTTATTTATGTCTTGTTGCTTTTGTTGTTCAAACTAGTGGGTTTTCTGCTTTTGCTGCTTCTCCTTTTTCGTAATCCGTTTCGCTTTGATGGCAAGCAGTTCTAATTGTAGCGGTCATATGCTTCTCGCACACTTATCTTCTGTGATTCGGAGGCAGCTATTGGGGCGAAGCTATTACTATTTCCCATGTACTAGTCTTCGCTTCCGTCGAACACATATGGATGTTCTTTAAAATCCACGTCATGGCCACATATTTTTACTAGTGCTGCTGATGTAGACGCCCCTATCCTTACTTCACCTTGCCTTTTTAGTTGTTATACCACTTGGTGACGACGCTGTTAGGATTTTTTTTTAATCTACTTCATTTAGATGAATCAGACCGTCAGATTTTCCCGTTATACCGAAAGCGTCCCGTTCGTCGGACGTCGCCACTATTTAGTGTTTCTGTTCTTTGTTTTAATTCTATATGTTTAAAAAATTCAACTGATTAATGTGCAAACTGGCCTCTTTTAAGAGCCAGGGTTCATGTTGGGAAATGATTGAGTACGGTGGATGTTGTGATGGAACAACACTTTTCTTGCCAAAGGGGGCTGGGTCTCGTTCAATTTTTTATCAAATTCGTCCAATAATTTACTGTAGTACTAGTGATCGTGCTTCCATTCTTCGAAAAGTTCGTGAGGATTATTCGCTTCGAATTCCAATGAATCTTTACCATGAATTTTTTCAGATGGTGAGACCGTCTTCGCATTCTTCGTAGTAGATTCGCTTGTTCGCATTTGTTGCAAGACACTTAGGATTCATCAACGATGATTACTGGATATCCCTTAAACAGCTCCAAACACTGCTTCTGGGTGCCACATCTTACTCATGCCTAATTTATCATCTAAAATATTGATTGCCTTTCCGTATTCCTCATATTCGCATTCGGCAATCAGGAAGAATCATGTCACGGACCTTTTCAAAGATTTTCAAAGAAATCACGTCTGTCACACGTCTTCGATGCTCCTCATCAATAACAGATGTACAGTTGCTTTTAAATTCGTTGAACCGATATCTCGCGGTTGTTATAAATACTGAAGGGTCCACATAGACAGCACATAATTTCACTTTCAACATAATTTCAACGACTTCAAATTCAAAACTAATCGTTGGATCAATCTGTATAGCGTCGTTTCAAAGATGGTAGAACTCAATGGTAATGATAACTTTCCCTAGCGACGCTGCCTGTCTTTAAAAACGCAAGACTAACTTCGCATAGTTGTCGGATATTTGAATGCTCTATATTTTTCACTTAAATCTGTTCTAGATAGTTTCATATATGGTTTGTATATTAATGTAATTTAAATTGTTTCTTTACAGAAGAATATTCATCTCAACTTAAACGATCTGTCGACAATGATTTCGAGCCTTTTAGAGCTGGTCGCCATGCTGAGGTGCCTTGGGATTCAAATGGGAGTGATCCTTTTGATCTTTACAATATTCCAGTATCGCGGATTCCGCCTGAAGTTCCCGATCTTGGTATTCGAAGGCAAGTCCGTCAAATATCTACCGATAATGTATCACCAAGAAAGATAAGACAAGTTAGTCCACCATACTCACGTCGTTACATTCCGCAATCGAGTTCACACTTATCATATGAAATGCGTTCACGATTAGAACGTGCTCCTGATCGAAATGTATCAATGGGAATATTCTCAAATCCACTTAAGCCACAAAATAATTATAATAGTGGATACAGAATCGTAGTTAGTAATTTACACACCAGCGTTACTCAAGCTGATATTAAAGAGCTTTTCGAAGACTTGGGCGAGTTGTTTGAATCACGTTTAGTACGTCCTGGTGTAGCTGAAGTCATTTACAAAGACCAACAGGATGCCGAAAAAGCTGTAGAAACATACCACAATAGACAACTCGATGGACTTCCAATGAAATGTTTATTAGTTAATCCTAGGTCTTCCAGCAAGCCAACAGCTCCTGCAGTTAAAATGAGGTCTGTACCATAAGTGCATTGAAATAAATAAAACTTTTACTGAAAACGTGTCTTTTTTTATATTATAGTTCTAGCAGTTCAAATAGACTAACATCTGGAAAGACTCCATTGGAGATTGATATAGATGCCTTGCATAAAGTGCTTTTCCGCCGACACTAGGAACACCTTGAAATAAAAACGAAACTTAATATTTTGTTATATCCAAGGCGGTATCAAAATTTAGTTGCAAAGATTCTTGCTAATATTTTTACGATTACTAGTAACAGTTCAAATTATTTGTATCGACTTTGGTATATGTCTGTATGGGACTAATATAAAAAGCAATTAAATTATGCTGAAGTAATAAAGTTAACTGTAAAAGTTTGTGTGAAATGATTTGCGTTTTGCATATGATTTTGATTGGAGTTGTTGTAGGTAAAATTTTTTTTAAGGGAACTTAACATTTGGACAAAGAAGACGTTAGGCGGAGCTAGCCAAAATGAAAATTTGTTTAATTAGAATCAGTGGGAACCTGCCATGTAAGCTTAAACCCATGATTTGCCATCACACATGTGATTAAAGTGGGTTAATCAACGCCTTAATCTATGTAGAATGTGGAGTACTCCCAATTGTTTCGATACATGTGTGTTACCTAGCTCCATTCTGGTGAAAGTAAAGGTCACCCGTATCCATATCCTTGGGTCTATGTAGTCCCAAAAAATTGTTTATCATGTCTTCGTAGGGCGTAACATTGATCGCAATAGCGTTTCCCGCCTCATTTTCGAAAAAGTACGGTCGTTCTGGCCGCATTGTCATTTCTTAAATCACTCGGTACCCCATATGCGGCAATGTGGAAAAGGCTTCATTCAAGAACAAGATTTTCTTGCAAAAATTAATGTCAGCATGCATGTTTTCCAGGCCCTAATCTGAGATGGATGTATAATCCCTATGTGTCTGCTTTATAAAGCAATAGAGGTCTCAGAGATATCTCAACGATTAATATATGTGTTTTGTTCAAAAAACCAATCCTACACCTCTTGTTGAAATTTCTATAAAACGACAATGAAGATATAGTTGTCCAAATTCATTGATTTGTTACTGGTGCATTAACAAAAAATGTTCGCTCAGTCGGAAATAAATTCTCGAGTGAACATTTGTGCCAGAACTTTACATTTTCTTTTTGTAAAATAAAGTAGTACGTGTGCTTGACGTGTGAGAATTTTAGGGTTCGTTACAAGTACCGTTATTTTTTTTTTCTAGGAATTGTTTACCATGGTGTCGACAATTCAAATTTGAACCCTCTTCCTTTACGAATTTAAAATGGAACATAATGCATCATTGGCAATGAAAAACATTAATGACGCATTTGAGGATGAAGTGGTAAACGAACGCACTATACGACGTTGGTTTGGAAAGTTCCGTTTAGGAGATTTCAGTCATTACCAGATAATAAGACAATTTCGTGGACATCGAAAGGACCAATCCACTTTTCATTTCTTCAACCAGGAGAAACGACAAACGCTATCAAATATTGTGAGATAATCGACATATTGCATTCCAAATTGGTGAAAAGCAAACTGTGTTGGTCAATAGTCACGGTCCGATCTTTTTGCATGACAATGCTATACCTCACAAGTTACGGTGCAAAAACTTTTGCAGTTGGGATTTATAATTCTTCTGCATCCACCGTATTGTCCTGATATTTTCCCTACGGATCACCATCTTTTCTGCAATCTGGATTCATTTTGCCGGCAGAAGGTCTTTTGGAACCGAGCAGGGGTCATAAAAACCTTTGAAGATTCCATTGCCCCGAAAAGTCAGCATTTCTACGAGAAAGGTATATGTGACTTTGTATCAGGATGGAAGAATTTCACAAATGCCAACGGATCCTATTTTGATTGATTAAAAATTTACAGAAAAATTGTATTGGTTTTTAACATGTATGTTACGTCCTTCTATGTACGTCCTTACTATTGAAATCCACATCTTATGAATTAAGTGAAGAATAACAATTGCGAATCGCCGTTTCTTCTGAAAAAAAAGCTTATAGGTAATGTAAAATCGTATCACAAATAAATCAGCAGTAAACCAAATCTAGTCAAACTGGTCAATCATCTATATCATCAGCCTGGGTCTTTTTTTAGCTCACATATTGTAGTATTTCTTTTTCTCTAGAAATACTGCTGACTAATAAGCAAATAAATAGATAAAGTACGCATACAAAATAAAACTTTATTAATATAAAAATTCTGCCATTAACATTTGTTAAGTCCTTAAATCGAGTACACTTTGCTATGGTTCAATTCAAGAGAAAAGAATAAACTAATTCATTTGAATAATTTTATAAATGAAAACAAATTCATTTCCTGAAATACGACAAAATTCAGGAAGAAAAATAATCGATTCAGCATTCCAGCAGCGCCCAATTTATATTTGGTGTTCGTCGGCACGTACAGGGAATTGCAAACGGTAAGTTCTTGTTGTTGTTGTTGTTTTGTTTTTTTTTTAACCGCTCAGTTTCCAAGGGTTAAATATTTCAATTTCTCCTTGGGGTACTTTTTTTTTTTTTTTTCTTTGATCGTTAAAGCAAATTGATACCTTCGTTCAATGAGTTCATCTCGCAGACTTGAATGATCTGAATGATCCTCTTACGTATAAGGTGGACTGCGTATTAACTTTTGAAGCTTTATTTATTCCTATTAATTGCTTGCAGGCACGCAGCTGGAAATAAGTTCACGCGTTTTTAATTGACGCCTTATTGAACTTAGCGTCCATTTGACCTTTTTTGTTTTTATTTCGTTGTTGTTTGTTTATTTCTTCCTTGCTGATCTGTCAGTATATTGGATTTCCTTTCTGTAAGTGTTTTCTTATTTAAATTTTTTTTTTGTTGCTTTTTTTCTTTATTCCTAAGGTTGTATTTAAGATTTGTTGTTGTTGTTGTTGTGGTTGTTGATTTTAATTGGCATTGTTCTTTTCCAACACGTAATCATCATTTTTGTATTTATGTACTCGTATACCAGTTACCACACTATGAATGCAACTGGGTGCTGTTTCTGGTGTCGTTAGATTATTTTAATCTTCTTCCGAATTATCAATAGGGCTGAGAGAACTGGCTTTGATTGTTCAAGCCAAAATTAGTGCGATCGCCTACAGTTGCCTAGAATAAAGATTCAAAATAAATTGTTATTTATTACCGTCTTTACATTTATTTTTAAAAGGAAAACTGCAGTATAAGCAATTAAATAAATAGATTTACGATCAATGTGCACCTTTAATTGTTAAAATATAAACAAATGTATGCTGCCGGACAATTTGTAAAACTTAAACATTAAAGTTATTTATTTTTTAATTGAATTTTAAATAACAAGGAATACAACCAAACGCGTTGCTGAGTGTATAATGATATTCTTCACATTGAGTTGGAATTGTGCGTAACACAAGCTAAGGATGAGACGATATTGAATATGTGTGGTCAGCATTGAAATGTCCAAATATTATCGTCCACCGAGAATTTAGTGTGTAAGGGTTTAGTTTCTCTTTTACGCGAACTTAGTTTCGATTACTAAAGAAACAGCGGAGCTGGCCACCTTTCCTCACCTTACTCCTGGAAAACGCATGGAGAGGTGAGTCAAAATACTGAGATACATTTTTGACGGTGTCATATCTCTCTATGAGCAGTAATTGCGAAAGAACCTGAACCAAGAAAAGGGGATATTGGAAGCAAGAACAACGAAAAGTAGAACATTATGAATGAATACTGCATAAAAGTCATCCTGCCGCCGAAATCAGGACCAGTATTGATCCTAAAGAATTCAGATACTAGGTAGGCATAGGGATACGTATAAGATCTTGCGTCAAGGAAACAAAATGGTAAAATCCGGCGGAATACAATAAAAAAATGAAGTTTGACGTACAATTCGCAAAGTGACAGCATCAGTAAAAAGTAATAACCACTAAGTCTCATCTTCAAACATATGTAAGTGCAGAACAAAAGAAAACTACCAAAACATCGAATAATATAAGGAATGACAAACTTCTTTTCATTAGCTAAAGTAATGCACTAATTCCACATTGAGTCACCAAAGACTGGATTACTAATTACATATTACATGAATGTATGGATGGGGAGCTATAAGATACAATAGCGGCATGAAAACGGTAACATACTCTAATTATGAGAAATTTAAAAACATATCCCTAAAAAGGCATGTAAACTATTTCTCAATTTTTCGAAAAACCTTTGAGAAAAATAGGATTGTCGAAACTAGTTCAGAAGAAAAATGATGTCACAAATCGGAATATAGCGCTCACACATTCTAGTAATTTCCTTGGTCAGCAGCGACTTCTTGGTGCGTGTAAAAAAAACAACAACATAAGAAATGACAACAGTGCAGACAATTAAGGGTAATATTGACGTTGGGAATTCTGATAGATTTATTTCTTAATAATGTACTACCAAATCGGTTTACAGCACGTCAAAGTCGTGAACCAAGCTTGGCACAAAAAAAAAAAAAAAAAAAAAAGTGCGGTGAATAGAAACAGAAAGTAACAGGCCAAAGTATTCCGAAACAAGAAGCAAATAAAAACTGCAACACGGTAGAATCCACATTTATCTAGTCACAGGATAGTGGGTCTGCAATTACCTCGTCAGGATATAACAAAAGTTGACTACATTTTTCAACGGTTATAAGGACCGCTTGAGACTTGAATCAATCAATATGGTTGGTTGCTTGACAACGTGCTTGGTAATTTGTTGATTATTTTTGGCTATGGTATAGCGAAATGATAACGTTAACCATTGCCGATTAACACGTTGAATTTGTGTTGCTGTAAAGATAAACCAAACATAACTTTGGCATGAATATAAATTGAAATAAAGAGCTATTAAGAGATTTCTGTAGCACGTTAATCGCCAGAAACTTTTTTGAATCTCAATTATATTACATCAATTTGTGATCGACAATATGCGGTTCTAACATCTGTATCATACACGATCATATCCTTATGATCGTTCGATCTTTCATGTACTATGAGTAAGAAGAATCATCTTGTTTCAGCATTGGAGTCTAATAATGCATGAAAATATGTAAGTAAGTGAGTAAGTGTAATAAATAAAATTTATGACAATATAGCCTCTATTTCATTTGATTATAATATAAACGAAACACTAAGCTGCACTAAAGTAAATAGGAACAGCAATTAAAATGTCACCAATCTGAAATTGGTGAGGAATGGAAAAATTTATTAAACAAATTATTAAATTATTAAAAGACAAGATTTTGAAAGAGCTTATGTCAGTTGGAAACATTACTTCAAGGGAAACAAGGTTGTCTACCGAACTCGACAACTTCTATGTAGAATTGTTGATATCTATCGGAAAGATGATATAACAATAAGACGATAAAAAATATTGTTGTTTTTTCGTCGAACTACTATAATACATTAAAAATGAAGTGCAGTGCAATCTTATCAAAGTTAAACAATCAAATTTTATCAATTGCTACTACTAACACAAATTCTTTGTACGACCTTGCAATCTCGTAAAGTTTCTTTCAAAATTTACTCAAGCAACGAACCAAGACCTTTTTTATATATTTTAAGACGACTTCTACTCTACGACATAAAAATGAAAGTGACGATGGTCAGGATAAAGTGAAGAATTTATGTGGCTGCGAATTGTTTTGGGCTATGCATTCTCCTCTTGATTTTTAACCTTTCGTCCGAACCATACTTCCATTTTTTTGTTTGCTACCATGACATTTTAAATCGTAACCTGTGCTTTTGAGGCTGTTCTATTCACCCTACCTAACTAAATCTATGCTAAGCAGTTAGCTCTACATATACACATCCAATTACTTCCGCTGCTGACCCCAACCCCAAGGACGTTGCAATTTTTTTAAAACGACTTTTAGTGCAAAAAGCTCGGATAAGTCTTGAAAAAGATGTAGTTTTTATCGACTGTCTTACTATTTTTGTACTTTATTATGGGTAAACAGCTTTATATATTCTTCGCCACCGATAGATTTAAAAACGTTGTTTCAAAAAGCAGTCATCTTCTCTCTAACTTAGATAGTATTCACTCGTTATGGGTGACCGTGGCTCAAGTGCTAATGAATTCAATACCAGCCGCGCCTAAAACACATTCTCCAGGCAACTAAAATCAAGCAAGGTGAGTGGTTGCCTAGTATAATACAATACAGTATTACAGTATAATACAGTGGTCCAATTGGACCACTAGTACACTAATATTGAGCCCAAACATTTTTTTCTCTCTCTGCCCCAATTTCCTAAAAATTTAACACGTGTTGAGACGCTTTAAGTGTAGTTATAACCACTTCACTGTTAAGTCCTTTTTTTGTTTTAAGAAACCTCTTACGACATACCCGCATATTCAGTTTTATTAAATTTTTTAAAGAAAATTTATGTGGCTTTCCAAAAGATCCTCTGATGATCCTCAAATAATAGCAAATCTTTTTGCCAATTTCTTTCCCCAAGAATATTTACATTTAGCATTTAAATATTTCTTCGCAGAACCAACTTAAATAGAAAATCTCAGTGACTATTACTTACGATTACTCGACTTATTGAGTACAGCCTTCCATCTCACAGGAAACCTTACTCATAATCTGGAAAAATTATTTTATAATTTCCCTTCACTATCGACCAATTGCTAAGCTCTCATGCATATTTAATCTCTTTGAGAGCATTATTTGTATGCATTGCAATTCTAATACAAGCCTATCTCTTCACATACCAATATGGATTTCTCAAAGGTAGGTCTATACCTGTGAAGCTAACCGAATTTCTGTCAAAAAAATGTACGCGGGAATGAAATTAACATGATTACTATCGACTTTCTCATAAAATTATATATTTCAAACCTAATACTCTTGCCTTTCAAACAATTTTTATGCTCTATTTCGGTCCACGGTTTTCATCTCCTTTAAACCCTCTTCTGAAGTACCGCAAGTAAGTCATCTTTCCCCCTTATTATTTATTTCAACAATAAACGATCTTGAATGAGATATTATGAGAACTCACATGAATCTATTCAGACAGATGACAAAAAGATCTTCAGACATACTCCCCTGGTTTCAGTGCAGAAGGATTTGGACATGTATTTTTTCTACTTAATAAAGTCTAATAAATCTGTAGTTGGTTACGTCTTACAATTATTAGGCCCACAAAACAAGACAAATCTATATTTGATTATTGAACCTATAAATATTATTAAAAATGGTACAAACTGTATCGTATAAACTGCAGTGCATACAAATTTAAGATCTAATAGTATTCAATTAAATTGTTCTTACATTAAAAGCAACGTCCTGCGAAAGAATTCCATCCATTTGCGAGATCTGTCCAAAGTCTTGAGATAAATCGTGTTGCTGCGAAAGTGTAAATCCAGGCTGAGACATATTTTGCGACATGAGCGTTTGTGTAAGAAGGTTTCCAGCTCCTTGGCTGTTTCGAGCTTTAAATAAGATTTTGTCATTATAATTGCTTACTCCATCTGCTCGAGCTGCTTTTGCAAGCGATCGTTCATTTCCAACTGCCTGACGACGACCTTGTTTAGCTGCTTGAATGGCTTGTTGATGCTGATTATAGAAACGAGGTGGAATATTACTCATGTTCATAAACATTCCTACAGGCACTGGCATGTTATTCATTGCTGCTTGTGCACGTTCCGGAGATATATAACTGATGGAATCGTGATGTGATCTTGCAAACATATCAATACCAAGGTTACGAGGTTGATAATTGCCCATTGCATTCATCGACGTTGACGGGCTGATTTGATTGACATTTGGTGCGATGACAAATGGGCTTGAACCAGGGCCACCAAACTGATTATATCCTCGCATTCCAGAACGATCGTATAGTGAGCCTGGTACCATAGCTTCCTTAGCATCGCACATCATTGTACTCATAAAATGGGCGCCTATATTCATTGTGTTTACTATTTTCTTCGGTTTTTGAAATTGTATCAGTGATTCCTTAAGGTTATTTAATGATCCTTCTACCAATACTTTTCGGTCTTTGTAAAAGTTTAGAAGATGATTCCAAAGAGGTTGTTTTGATAGAACTTTCGGATTGCCAACAATTATTGTACCGTACTTTGAACGAGTCAGAGCAACATTCAAACGACGAGGATCGTTAAGGAAACCAATTCCTTGTCGTTCATTCGAACGAACACAAGACATGATGATGATGTCTTTTTCACGACCTTGAAAAGCATCCACACTGGCGATTTCAATCTCTTGATATAGTTTCGAATGCAAACTACCTTGGTACTGCATATACTGAACAAGATATGCTCTCTGCCCTTCGTATGGTGTTATAATTCCAATTTGTTCTGGCTTCACACCAGCTTTAAGGAATCTAGTAGTGATCTTCTCAACATTTGCAGCTTCAGTACGATTAAGATAAGAAGTACCGGAGCCAGCTATTTCTTCTGAGCTTTGAGTGACCAGGAAAAACATCGGCCGATCGGCTTGGGGCCATGGAAAATCAATTTTAAGCTTACGATCCTCAGCACAAACACCGTTCTGAAGACTGCCCTCATAAAAGAAATTCGAAGGAAACTGTGATAATTCTGGGTGCATACGATATTGAACTTCCAAGCGGAATGGCCGAATTCCAAGAACTACTAAACGTTCAAACAAACTCTGCGATAAACCAGCTCGAGCTGCTTTCTTACACATAACAACGGGTCCCAGCTGACAGTGATCACCTACAAGAATTAATTGTTTAGCGCCCAAAACTACGGGCACCATACATTCTGGTTCAGTCGACTGCATACTTTCGTCAATGAGAATTGAAGAAAATTTGATATTTTGAAGACGTAAGTCGCCTGCTCCTACACACGTACAACAAATTACATCAGCTGCTCCTAAAAGTTGAAATTCGGCAGCACGTTTAAGTAATCGGTAACGCTTCTCATCAGCTCTGCTCAGCTCTCCAGTCTCATCTTTCAGCTGCTGGAGTTGTTTTAATTCAACATTTGTTTCCATGTTGCGAATCTGATTATGTAGAGCCAAGAAACTCACAGGGCTATCGATGGCCTCACGCGATTTAGCACATACTCGGACAACTTTTAAATTTGTGCGATGAATCTTTTCTGTTAATTGATCAACTGCAGTATTACTTGGTGCACACACTAATACCGTGCCGCCATTTTGTTTCACCAATTGGTAAACTATAGTTGCCGATGTTACTGTTTTACCAGTTCCAGGAGGTCCTTGAATTAAACTTAATGGCCGTTGAATAGCATGTTTTACAGCATAGACCTGCGATCGATTTAAATCAGGTAAATTTGGTGCACTAAATAATTTGGGAACAGGTCCCCGTAATACATCATCCCACCCATCAGGACGACCATGACCCAGAAGATGGGCATAAATATAGTGCGATACAGAATTGCGATCCAATGAGAAATATTTCAAAGCGCGTAGCATTCGATCAAAGGAGGTACATTTCCATATAAAATCGACGGTAAAGTTGGAAGTAAATTTAATTAGTGCACCAGAGTTGTTCCTCAATTCTAAACCAATATCTTCGCCGTAATTGTCGGGAACTTTGATAACATGTCCTATACTTTCCCATGGTTCGTGCAATTCACCAGCGTATCGCAGTCTTAATTCATCACCATGCATCAGCTTCATATCACTGTCTGTTTTGGCGAGTGTAAAGTAAGCGATAGTTTTCTTATTAAGGCCCACATCCCAACGAACTTCGATATTCTCTTGCGTTTGAGATTCCTTAAGTTTCTTATCATACTCTGCTTCTAATCGAACCAAAGGTCCAAATATCTTTTCGTACTGATAGCCATCCTCATATCGTAAGAGAACTTGTGTTGGTTCAGTATCAATGCCGGGCTTTTCTAAATCTTGAAACGTAGCTTCAATGTTCTCTTTCCAAAGTTCTTCTAGTTTGTTGATTTGTCCGGCAGAAATTTGACGAGCCCGCAATTGTTCTTGATCGGAGGGAACTTTAACAAGCCAAGCCAAAAAACAACGGTCATTTATAAGCGGTTTCCACTGTTCCTGGTCCCAATTCATGTCCTTTAAGGAATTCTGAGCAGCACATGGTTGTCTGTGAAGTAAACAAAAGGTAGTGGGATTTTATTGAAATAAACTAATTTCCAAGAATCAAGAGAAATAATAATAATACCAATCCAAGCCAAGAGAAAGAAGAGTAGTATGACTGCAGCTTTAAGAGCTAGAGAAATATTTTTCGGTTTTTTGAGACCAGCCCGAAAGAGGAAAACCAAAAATGACAAAGGAATATGGAATACAACTGATATAAGTGAAATTCCAAAATTCTAAATTTTATTGATGAGATCTTCCCTGATACTTCTTATTGAGTATATTTCTTTATTGGCAATAGTACTTTCTACTTTTCATATTTATTCGAGAATTCACGTCCCTGAATAAGGATGAAGGCTGGAAAATGACAGAACAGGGGGTCTTATGTATGTATTACAAGGCCCATTGAGCACATCCCAGCTGAGTGTCGACTATAAAATTCTATTCGGCGTACTTCTACAAAAAAAAAAAATTTTACACCATATTTACCGGCAAATATCAGTCTATCTTTAGCCCCACGATATTGACTCTGCGTCAAATCTTTACACTCAGACTAATGCGTATCAATTAAATCAAATTTTATGTTATTTTCAGATGAAAAACACTCGCGGTGTCGTGCGCCACCAATTTCCGTTGGCAGAATTTTTCGTGAAAAGCCTAGATTTAGTCGGCATTAGTTGAGGCAAAAACTTGCCACAATTTAAACAAGATCTGGGTGCTAAATTTGCTAACTAAGAATAACTAATGGTGGTAGAACGAAGATACGAGAGTGAACTCAGCATAGCGGAAATAAAAAATGCGTCTTGAATTAGATTATGAATGTTGCGTAACAGAGAGGAACAATGTGGCAGTAGAAGCATTGTGTCCGGCACTATGGAAGAGGTACCTTAACATAACCACCGAAGGCAAAATAGCCGATAGATATTTTTTTAAGATTGCGGTGCAACGAAGGAAAACCTCGCCAGAAATTCAATCAGTGAAATATATTGAATTCGAACTGAGACATCGGTTACCGGTGAACAACGAACTTTTCAATAGTCTTCAAGAGTTATTTAACGCGTTACTAAACACAAGATTCCTGTGCAAATTTTTTTCACTAAAATGATGAGGGCCGAACAAATATTTTACCGGTGGAGGGTGGGCTTTCTTGTTTTATTGTAATATAAAGGCAAAAGCGAAATTAGAAATTGCAACAGCTACCGCTCGATGGAACTAATATCGCATAATATGAAAATATACGAGACAGATCCCAACAGTCGACAACACACCATTATTGGCAGTCAATGCGGGTTTGTGGCAGATTCAAAAATTACTGGTGATGATGGAAGAACATAGCGAAGTTTCGAAGAATCTGCATATCTTCTCCCTTGAGACTACTTGGAGATCTAATTTGGGCGGCGCTAATATCTCAAAATGTAGTCGAGACCTATGTATATAAGAACGATATGTACGATGGCGTTAAAACATTTATTATCAATGAAACGATGGTGTACATAGAGTAACTATGGGGTGCTTAAAAGTTAAAAGATTTGTTAAACACCACCGCCAATTATCCAGCTTTGCATATATGTTGGACGATGTACGAGAAATATGTATTAGGATACAATGACAGCGACGGAAATAAAAATGCTACGAGTTTGGGCGCGTGTAACAACAAGTGATCTAATAAAAAGTACGCATATCTAGGAAATTACCACGTTAAGAAACCGATAGCGGACAAATGTCAGGCTGCACATGTACCGAGAATGGTGAATTAATTTAAATGAACAACCAAGAACTTATAGACGTAGAATGGAGATGCTTTTCTGTTGAGATATAGATATCGCATATTCCGCGATTGACACTTATATTAGATTTAAACAAGAAATAAGTCCCTGATATACGTTGGCTGGATTAGTTAGATGGACAAACCTTTGTTTTTTTTTTTAATAAACATCCGCTAAATTACCTTTCAATAGAAGTTTGTTTCTAATAGAGCACATTGTTAGTTTCATATAAGAATTTTAGTTTGAATTTTGCACCAACCTAAGGTATTATCTAGTTCGATACATAATAACTCAGAAGCCACGCGGCAATCTGAAACAGAATATTGTTGAGCACTTTAGCAATGTGCAATTTATATGACTAACTTGATCAGAAAGATCAATGTTCATTGTGCTTCACATATGTATCTTACATAATAAAACCATAGGTAAACAAGTATATTTCTTTGTTTATTTACGCTAAGAACGTACGAGTCTTAAATGTTGCAGCTCAATGACACATATAGAGTGAATTCTCTGTGTAAAATTTTTTTAAATTTGAAATTGAAAGCAAACATTGTGGTATTTACCTGCACAGAAGCACTACGACCGAATCTGCTTTGGCTGGTATAAAACCCAAAACAAAGACATTACGCACTCCACATGAGTAACACTCCAAAACGGTCTCGCCCAACGGACCATCACTATGCAATGTAACTTCTCGGTGTTTAGCACGAACCAAATGATTTACAATATGTGATCCAGAAGTGTTGCCTCTACCATTGCAAAACCATTTCTTGCAATTGTTGCACATAACAACGGTACTCGGATCATGTATGCCGCAATATTTGCAAGCATGCGGTGGTAATTCTCTTACTGCCAGCGTTCCATCATCATCTTCTTCGAATTGCAATGCAGCCATACCATTTGTAATACCCGGCAGTTTTGACTGCAACTCCAGCCTCCGGCCATAGGCATTGCTCTGCAAATTAAAAAAAAAAAAAAAAAAAAAAAAAATAAAAATAAAAAAAAAAACGACAAAAAAAATAATTAAGAGAAATTTCATTGATATAAAATCCTAACAGGATACCTGACTGGGAGCAGCAATCGGATCTAATTGCGAGGACTGTGTCTGTGACTGCGATGGTATCGTAAAGTCTCGAAAATCAAAATCCGACGCCTGGGTATCAGCGCCTATCAAATCATTTTCCTCTGTGTCGAGAAAAGTCAACGTCTGAGAACTAGGTCCATATGTGTCCACACTCATTATTGTCACGATAGCACACAACTTTCTGATTTACCACCTTCTGCTTCGCTGTGTGTAATAGCGAGAAAAAAGAAAAATTACTTTAGCGAAAATTTTTTATTCGTGGGCGGTGCGTAATTTTCACAAAACGTCTATTCAGTGTCACTTCGCGAGGTTGTTTCGATCAAAATGTTATTTATTTACTGTCCGATACCGATTTTGATATCGGTATAATCTCTCAAGTATTTTTAATGATGAAATAAATGCGCGAAAACGTCTGATTGACCAATAGCATTTTCTGCTGATCAAAAAGAACATCACAGAAGTGAAATCAATAGAATGTGGAGATTTCAAATCTGTCAAAATCAGCACTCTTTCTTGGTTAAGTAATGTTTGTTTAGAGAGACGAAAAAAGTCACTTAAAATGCATATGTGTGTGTTTTTTTTTTCTCATAAAATGGAATAGTGATTCAAATGGGTTAGGAGTAATAGCGCTAGATAAAATAAACGGAAATCGAACGCTTTTGTAATACATCTTGTCGCGTATTATCCAAAAGTTCGGAAAGCATCCTTCAATTGTCAAAAATCTGCCTGGGTATTATTTGTTCTTGTAGTTGGGCAGTACGCGAACAGGCCTTTTATGGATGGCTTTGATGTTTTATTATTTTTGCTCGAAATGTAGCTATTTAAACTTCTTGTCAAAAACAAGGTCACTAATGAGATTTTCGATTGGTTTCACTCCGGAAGTTGCCAATTTAGATTCCGATAGAACACTAAAACTCTCTTTGGCCTTTGCTGTCTAAATCGTTATATGTTTTGATTAAATGTCAAATTTTTATTTCGCATTTTAAATTACATTAATGAAATTTTTAATCCGATTTTTGGAAACATTGCCTTAAATTTTCATAACAGATTCATCATCTGATGTTGACATGGATAACAACGATGAGACTAATACAATTCTTATTATTCTGCCTTTATCTTTAATTTTTTATATATACATATTGTATTAGCTTCCGAATCAGTTGATTATTTGTTTGTTCCGATTCAGATTGTTTATTGAGACTTTTATAAAACAGTTTTGACATTAAATTTCTAAACTTATACAATACGAATACAGAAGTGACTATAATGTATGGCTCTCTCTTTTGTTCTTAAATAGTAAATTGTCTTCATGGCGATTCTGTTACAATTTTTTTTATGTCAGCTATTGCCCAGACATAGCTATATTGACATCTTTTTCGACTCTATGGTAGCTTAAACTATATACTTACATGCTACTGAAAACAGAAATCTATACTAGTTTGACACACAATAGTATTTGACGTTTTTATGTGTTCGTAAGTTTTAACATAGAATCCAGGAGCGCAACTTTGCTTCTGAAATGAAAACTAGAAGCAAAGTTTTGATTCTGAAAAAGTGAGGAGAGTGCTTATGTAACAGTTTGATGTAATTTTTTCCGCTTCCGAATGCAAAAAGCACTTGTAACCGTACGGCAATACTGCCATTTATATTTTTGCCACATCATTCGAGTAATCACGCCACGTTAACAGTATAAGTAAGTCGTAAATAAACATACATCTGTTGTGTCAAACCAGATTTTATTTTCGAGTAATCTTTCACAATTGTATAGTTTTTTATCTCAATAAATTCGATCTTCTACAAAATTGCGAAATTAAAACTTGACATATGTACATATAACCAATAAATACAAAAATTTTAACAGCAAAGTCAGAAAAAGTTGTAAGTATTACATTGGAGTCCAAATTGCCCAACTTCAGGAGGCAAAATAATGTAAAACGTCCATTCATTCTTTCCTTCGACTTCGACTTCGGCTTTCGTGATGTTAGGTTTTACTCACTTTATGTTCGCTTAGATATGACATATCTGAAATGGCTAAAATTGTTGTACAATTAAAAAGAAAATTTTTTTTCGAATTAAAAATTTGTTTGCGTTAATTTTTTCCAATTGAATGAATGTCTTTATTAAAAATTAATCATTTAATTTAAATTTTCAAGACTGCTTTCCAACTATTGTTTTTCTTTTTTTTTTCTTTTTTTTCCTCAGCTGTCGACTGTTAAAGCAACCAAAACTTAGCTTGTCCCAACTTTTGCTTCGCTTTGAAGTAACGTTATGTAGGATTAAGTTCTTTATTACGAATATACGTTGGTTTTGAATATTTGTAGATTATAATGAATACGAAATAAAGAGTTGTATGGCTTAGGGAAGAATCACCATATTCCAGAGTACCTCCGAAAGTGGGCTTGAAGGTAGATTGATGAGCATTCATAGCAAGCATTGAAGGTTTGAAGGGGCGGAATGTTACTGGAAATTTCGATGGAACACTTGTAGTGATTATAGAGATAGAACAAGATAAGGCAGAAGACATATCTTCGGTGTTCAAGGGTGTCACTGGAGTGTGTAACATTAGCATCATTTATGAATTTGATCACATGGTTTTAAATCCAATATTGCATCGCAGAGGTTTTCAGGGGCAACTGACTAGATGCAGTTTTATACTTCGGATCAAACATCACATAAGAGGTCATTCCAATGTAGATTTTTATTTGCACGATTTCGATACTGGCTGTCTGTTTCAATTTCGCCTTAACAACAGCAAACAGCATTGTGTGGAAGCACTAAATTCTACACTGTTGGTGGTTTTCCAATTAGTAATGCTGTTAATATCGGAATTTAGTGAGCTTAACATATGCTACTGTTATCATTGTACAAACGAAGAGAAGGAACATGAGTCCAGTCAGGAGATGATGTTGATAGACAGCGCTACTGCTAAAAGTGAGCTTGGGCCTCAATAAACAAGCCTCTACAGTTAGACCAATGTTTAGTTAACTGCCTCCAGTTGCGCACTCCAAGTCCAAATAAGATTGCGAGCAACCTAAGGTAAGGTCTCCTCTACTGCTTTGTCCCTTTGGATTATATTCGAAGATTCTGCAGGTGCGAGAAATAGTCCATCCGATCTACATGTCGTTGCCGTCTCAGGTGACTGATGGGCCTGACAGTTGGTATAGTTCGTCGTTGATTTTTTCCCTCCAAATCCTATCAGCTAGACTGAATAACTTACGAAGAATTTCTCTCTTAAAACGACCGATGATATCTGTCCATCGATAGATTCCAGGCTTCGCCGCTATTAAGTTGGGCTGAAATGATCAAACTCTTATCAAGGTTTTTTTCCTACTGAGTTGTTGGCAGCATCGATAGCAAATCCAAAGCACACAAAATCTTACAACCTCAAAGTTATAGCTGCCAACTGTGTTTTTCTGTCCAATATCGATATTGTGTGTCTCTTCTTGTTGAAAGCATATACTATACTTGGTTTTGTTCTCATTTACCGTTCTACCAATTCATTCAAAACCTTTTTTGACATCAAATGTCTCGGTCAAGTCGTCACCGACCTTCACGGTGCAGCGAAAGTTCTTCTTTGTTATTCCGCTCAGAGGGACAAATTTGTAATGGATGCCAAAACTAGACATCGTTTTATATGGTTAGTCTCTATACATGCTGTCATATGCAGACTTAAAATCGATGGAAAAATCTTCAATTTTTTTGAGAATCTACCAGGGTGTGAGAAATTGATCGCTTGTGGACTTTACTGCCCTGCTCACTGATAGGGCCCATTAAGGTTGTAAATGAAGGATTTCACACGTTGACACAATATAGCAGATAAGGCCTTCTACGCAATGTTGTGGAGACTTGTATAGGGTTTTCCAATAGGGACTTGACAACTTTGAATTTAATTTGTGAACGCACTCTTTCACTAATCATCAAACTGTAACTGTCAATTTATGCAGTAAACTCAATATTTTCATCATGGTAAAATACACTAACGAGCTACGTTCTCCGATTGGGTTCTGGAGAAGATGCCCCATGATGATGAATTTTATCGCAAAATCATCTTCAGTGACGAAGCTAATTTTTGGCTCAATGGGTTCGTCAATAAGCAAAATATGCGTTATTGGTCGGGTGAAAACCCACATATGCTTCAAAAATCACCACTTCATCCACAAAAAATAACTGTTTGGTGCGGTTTGCATGTCGGCGGAGTTATTGGGCCGTATTTTTTCGTCGACGATAACGATCGTCACGTTACTGTGAATGGAAAGCGTTATCGCGCCATGATCACCTATTATTTTTGGCCCGAATTGCAAAATATGGACTTGGACGACATGTGGTTTCAACATGATCGATTTATTGAAGAGTAAGTATGGTGAGCCTGTTATTTCAAGTCAGTCGATTGGCCGCCTCGTTCATGCGATTTAACGCCGCTTGACTATTTTCTGTGGGGCTACGTTAAGTCATTAGTTTATGCCAACACGCCGACGACGTTGGAAGAGCTCAGAGCCAACATTGAACGCGAAATAGCGGCCGAATCGTTGAAAAGTGGGTCCAACGAATCGACCGCTGCAAACTTGCCCGCGGTGACCATATGAATTAAGTCGAGTTCCATTCATAAATGTTTTGATTGTACTTCAAGCCAATAATAAAGTTTTTGAAATATCTCAAATGGTTTGCCTTTTATTTAAAAAAAAAGTTGTCAAGTCGTTATTAGAAAACCCTATATATCTATATTTGGCGCAGTTTTGTGGATCGGACAAACTATGCTGATACGCTTCTGATCAGATCTAAGATATGAGTTTGTATATACTCTCCACAAAGTCACTGCCAGGAGTTTTGGATTGAAAGATGCGTGGCGCTACTGAGCCAAAATGTATATTTTAGTATTCATATACATATATATATGTATATAAGTATATTTTAGTATAACCCCTTTTAGCCCGCATGTCAAATTTTTGGTGGCAATCCGACGCTTAGTTTTGTTTTAACACCCCTTTCAAAACATCGTGTTAGTGTTTTTTGGAACCATGGAAAAAAAAAACAGTATTTCTACTATGAGTGACCCGATTTTTGTTTTTGAGCCGCAAGACCTGCGAGGAAATCAAGGCAATTCTCGATGGTGTGTATGGGACCCATTCACCTTTCCGTACAACCGTTTACCATTGGTTCGCAGAGTTTCGCCAAGGCCACACGTCGGTTATTGATGAACCGCGGCCAGGTGGCCTTAAAACAGTTAACACAGAGGAAACCGTGGACAAAATCTATGAGATAGCAGACATCTCAACTGAACGCGTTAGCCATATCCTGCATTAGGTTTTGGGCATGACAAAGGTGTCCCCGTGATGGGTGCCGAGTTTGCTTACACAGGAGAACAGGAGATTTTTTGCAGGAGCACACCAGATCGATATTTTTATAAACTTAGATGTTGCCACTAAATGTACCTATACTTTTTGTTTTTGCAAAATAAAGTACATTTTCAGTAGTGGTTATGAGTACATAACAAATTAGGGTTTCGTTTAATAATTGAAGTTGTTGTGAACAAAAAATTTATGCGTACTAAATAAATATCGTCGATTACTATAGAGTCGTCTCGTAGACTACGGTGAGATCTTGTCCTAGCATGGCTTTGGGGTTTTGTTAGTAAATAATGTTTTGCTCCCCTAAATGGTGACAAACGATTTCGTAACCAACTCTGACTTCCTTATATTGTTAACTTACAAATTTAATTTTAGCCCAAAACATATGCTACGTAACTCCATACGATAATGACGATTTCTAAATAGTGAAGTGCAATATTTTTTATTACCATAGTTTTAAGTGGTACATAAGGTATCTTTTAAATACAAACAAAAAATATAAACGTGCATAGAAAAAGGTATTCCCCTTATGGTAAATATCCTCCATATTCCATTTTGTTAGTAGTGCTGGATGAAGTTTGTAAAGTTGTGAATAATGGCTTTGCAAATCCAGAAAATTTCTACAAATCCAAAAATACTTAAAAAAAAAACTGTTTTCGCCATTAATATCCATTCGATACCTTGTCGCCTTGACGCCGTCGATTAATTGGTTTTGGAAATTCATTCATAGCAATAGTTTGATTTTTTTCTGCTTTAGCATCATCACTCGAAGTCTCCTCATTTTTCTTATTTCCATGACGGGAAATTTTCGGTTTCAAGGATAGATCAATCATTGGCGGAGGTCTTTTCTTGATATCTTCTTCGATTTTGTACAGTTCTTGCTGAGAGCATACATTTTAAAAATTAAACACCGATAGGACCAATTTGGAAAGCTGAATACTTACTCTATTTCTATAGACCATACAGCAAGCGCGCATTGTGAAATAGTAAATTATTTCAACACCTGATAGAAGGGAAAATCCCAAAAAAAGACTGGCTATTCCACCGAATGAGACGAGCAAGTCTACCCAACCGAAAAGCACTTCGCGCTTAAAACAAATGATCGGCCAAGTTAAAAACTCGACTGTCACTTTGCGTTCCGCTGTACCATAGCTAAAATCAAGGAAGGAATATTTTTACTTTTCCAGATGGTATTCCTGATTTTTGTAAACCCACTTTTTGTTTAGTTTTTCAATGTTGTAAACGGTTTGGGAACAGCTAAGCTCACAATGAAGACAGTCTTTAATGTTGGTTATATTGGCAGCGTATTTTTGCAGGCAAAGAAGCTGACTGATTTTGCAAAACGGAATGTTGGCTTGAACAATGAAATAAAAATGGTGCTTAGAAAAACATATGTTTGAAAGCAATAACTTACGAATTGGTTTATAAAATGGTGGCATACATTTGCAAAGTTTAATTGCTTTCTTCATGCGACATTCCTTCATGCATGCAGTAAAGGTGTACTCTTCCTTAAAAAACGACAACTTGACTTCATCGGAAAAAATACATTTTCGCTGACTATAATAAAAATTAAAAAAAGATGTAAAATTAAGAACTATCAATTAACCCAGTGCAATAGAGTTGAGGAATTATGTGCCTGGGTAGTAATGGTTGTGTTTACTTTTCTCAGCTTAAGCGCTAAAAATTAATGAGCTACGGTAGATGATTCCGTTACCTATGATTATCGATAGTATTGACGGTGGAACTCACTTCTCTTGTTTTCTTCTTTTCGGCTGTAATGAAAATTTTGTCTGATACCTATTTTTTACCAAACCCGTCAACGAAGCACGGGTTTCATCTATTGTTTATGATTTAAAGGACCAGGTAAAGTTATGTCGTAACGCATATAAGACTACTAAAAATGTTTTATTTTTTTAATTCCGTAATTTCCAATCTAAGAAATATTAAAAATGTCCTAGTATGTGTCCTACGCAGTCTCCACAAAAAGGAAACAAATAACGGCTTAAGGTTGATACGATTATAAGTCTCACGATATTAGACAATAAACAGCACAGAGATCACAAAATGGTCGACTACTTAACTCCAGACGAGTCGAGTCGAACATCGAATTGATTAAGTTGTAATAAATGGGGCACATTTTTAGAGATGCAAATGTTGACCGTGATAATTTTTTAATAGCACGTCTGTCAACTAAAACGATGTAACGATATACATAAAATAAAGAGCTTATGTTGGATGTAGAGGGTCGTCCAAAAACAGGTGTCATTTTAAATTTCGCGTCATTGTTGAACTGCCAAGACCTAACTGTCACTGTAATGACTTTTAATAAGTAAAAACTAGGAGGTTACCTAGTTTGACTGACTTTCTTTTTGGGTGGAAATTGATGCTATGGACGTTGATTTCCAGCAGGACGGTGCCACATGCCAAACAGTTGGTGAAACAATGGCTCTATGGCATGCAAATGGACGTGAGATTACTCGAAATGGAAGCATTAATTGGCCGCCGATACTGTGCTATTTAGCACCATTAGACTTTTTTCGTTTGGGCTATGTTAAGGACAAAATCTACGTCAATACTCCACCAACGATTTGTGCACTTAAAGAAAATATCAGAGCTGTAATAGGATAAAACCAGCCGCGATTGTGCGAAAACGTGACGAAAAATTTCATCAAAATAGGCAGATATTGTATTCCTTTATTAACCCTAGAGTATTTACTTTAGACTATTATAAAAATATCACCACTTTTCATTGATTTAAAATGACATCTCTTGTTGAATAACCCTATATTTTGCAGTGTCAGAGTGTAAACTGTCATATTCCTACATAGGTAGTGAACAGTCATTCGAGTGCCGCACTGTCAGCAAGAGTAGCCGGGTTAAGTACTGCTAATAATCCCGTTAAATGATGAATGAAGAAAGCAGAGAGGAAACGAGTGATAGATGAGACACGCAGCAGACGAAAAATAGAGCAGCATGGGGAGTCAACCGAACCAGAAGAAAAGGTTCCTGTAAAGGAAAAGGACTATGTACTGTCTTGTTTCAAAGAATTCAAAAAGTTCCGCATTAGAAACAACTTCCGAAGTTAAAAAACCAAAAAACAAAAAATACGCGATATCGCGAAAAATCTTTCAGACAAAAGTCACAAGGTTCTGAAGGGGACATAAGATGGTGACCACGAGTTTGACCTTGAGACCCATTTTCAAGGTCAAACGAAGGTCACTTTTGATTTTTCAAATGATAATTCCTGATTTTCATTGCTCAGTCGTATTCCTCAATGGGGCACACTACTTTGTCTCAAAGGTCTTATTCATTCAGTGCTAGATACCACTGCACTGGCACGCCTAAATCATTAATCGGTTTCGAATGTTGTTAGTGTGTTAGAAGGTCGAGATTTGTTTTGAGGAAGTCATTATTGCCTCGAGTGAAGTTAAAACTCAAAGAAATTTCAGATAGAGACAAATTGTCCTAAACTTATCTGAGAGTGTATGATGTGCACTCTTCCCTTTTTTTCTACTTGAACAGAACTGTACTTCATTTAGAAGTTCGATATTTGTTTTGAGGAACTGATTATTACTAGTAACGTTTTCCAATTTAATAATGCAGGCTATTTCAATTCAAGAGAAAATTGAAATGATATTGATTTATGGAGAAAGTGGAAGGAACATCGATGGTGCCGTTGCTCTTTACGCCAAACGTTTCCCAGACCAGATACGATCGCGCTGGTGAAGGAAGTGTGCAACCAAAGAAAAGGAATCGGTCAGATAGGGTGGCTGTTAAGGACAATGAAATAGCAGTGTAAGCTGCTCACATTAGCACTCGCTAAATAAGTCGTGAATCAGGAATTTTTCAAACGACTGTTTGTAAGATATTACATCGGCATAAATACCATTCTTATCATGTTTTAATGTATCAAGAACTTTCTAGTGAGGATTTTCGCAACCGGGTTTCCTTTTGTCAATCGGCACTTCAGCAAATTGAACGAGACCACATTTTCTTCGCCAAGGTGTTATTCTCTGATGAGTCGACTTTCACAAATCACGGTACGGTCAATCGACATAATATGCATTTCTGGGCTACCGAAAACTCTTTTTGGTTGCGGCAAGTTGAACGCCAGCATCCTTGGAATGTTAATGTTTGGGCGGTTAAACTTTTTGCGGGACCATCTTCCAGTATTACTAGAAGAACTGCCATTGGAGTTGCGACAAAAAATGTGTTTTCAACATTATGGTTGTTCAGCCCTTTATTCCCAAGTAGCCCGGGGGGTATTAAACAATGTTTACCATCAACGATGGATCGGACGAGGGAACATGAAAAGACGAATAACTGAAGCTTGCCAGAAGATAACACCAGAAATACTTCTCACTTCTGTTGGTCCATTTAGAGCGCGGATAGGCAAGTGTATTGAAGTGAATGGTCACATTTTCGAGCATTTGTTGAAAAAGACTCGGGAAATAAACGTCGAAATGGGAAGAATTCAATGATTCAATAGTGGGAGGCAAGGGGACCCACTCTAATTAATCACCCCGAAGGAAACAAAATATTGCTACGTCCACGTCGTTGTTTCTGGGTTATGCTAAACGCAGTATGTAAAAACAAATGACAAGCCTACGAGCAATACGACTCTGCAATGAAAATCAGGAATTATCACTTGAAAAATCAAAAGTGACCTTCGTTTGACCTTGAAAATGGGTCTCAAGGTCAAACTCGTGGTTACCATCTTATGTCCCCTTCAGAGTCTTGTGACTTTTGTCTGAAACATTCTTCGCGATATTTCGTACTTTTCGAGTAATTTTGATGTGTTAAGTTTTATGGCGCCCTCTGACGGGAAAAGAACGCATTTTTGAAAAAAGTGTTTCATGTCAAAGAATTGTAATTTTTCATGAAAATTACGAATCTGTCAAAAAAATAGCAGTTCCCATTAAAAAACCAAAAGTGTTCTTCGTTTGACCTTGAAAATGGAGCTCAAGGTCAAACTCGTGGTCACCATTTTATGTCCTCTTCAGAGCTTTCTGACTTTTGTCTGAAACATTTTTCGCGATATCGCGTATTTTTCGAGTAATTTGGATGTCTCAAGTTAAAAAACTCACCCTGTATGTATCTATCCAGCAAGTAAAACACAACAAAGCCTTCTGTCTGGTGGACTATTTACGGAGTACTTCAAAGCTGGTGATGATTCTTTGATGTGGTAAACTTGCACCAAATTGTCAATCGGGTATTGAAGAATTGATACTTGGCCGATAAATTAGTGAGATTGGTACCATACATATGTTCTATATGTAAGTACATATTATAAGACTAATCCAGGGGTACCCATATGAAATGCAGCACTCAAAATCTTATCTTATCGAAAAGGCAGAAGTTTCTGTCAAGGCAGATTTCTTATCGATAAAATCTTCAAATTTAGAAAATCATGGAAATGATTAAACAATTTTTCTCCTTTCCTGCCTTTATTAATGAGCATAACATAATCCATTTATGCTGCAAAATAATTTCAGAACTAATGTAACTTATTCAATTTACTGGTGAAATAGATACGATTTGGACAGTTGCGAATAAGTATATCCAGCCATTGGACCATATTGACAGCAGTCGAAACAGCGTTTAAGAGAATTGGGGAAAGGCTGAACAAAGTAGGTTTGAGTTGTAAAAAACAAATTACCAAATGATCATCGTTTCAGGCTAAATTTCACTGTTGATAAACATAACTTCAAGGTATCTATGCATGTAAGTAAGTAGTTTCCGGAGCTCTAATAATTAAATATTAACTCCACAAGTGATAGCTTCTGACAAAAATTAACGCTAACAAAACGTTGGTTTTTGGGACTTGTCAGAAATGGTTCTAATTCGAAATAACCCAACCTAATCTAACAAAAAAAAAAAAATATTGTAGTAAAACATACGCAATGGTTAACTGCCTCGCATCATCTGTTGTGTAGGTAGATCTTTTAAGGATTCTAACTTCAACTGACTGGTTTTCTTTCCAATCCAGTTGAGATTTTACATCCTCTCCAAAGTATTCCTCCTGTGAAAAGATGAAAATGTTTGAAGTAGTATTAGGAACAAACTCCAATGCCCATTTTTTATCAGTTTCATATAGATCGTGTGGTGAAGATGCTGGTTCACTAAAAAGAATTTCGTATTCAAAATTTTACTTTTTTTATATATATATATAAAAAAAACTTACTCCCGATCTGCATATGAAATGAACCGGCTATTGAAAGCATAACAGAAACCATGCTCAGTATAAACTGGATCGAAATGTGAACAGCACTTAACTGGCTCATTTCTGTACGAACAAGTACCTAGTGTCTCCTCACAGCTCACTTGAACCTAAATAGAGTAAAAAACAAATTTTGCTTTAGAAAGTATTTACATTTTGAAGAATAATTTACTTGAAACACCCAGGCTCGTAAAGACTTTTCATCTATCTTCGAAGAGGAAAACATCTTACTCATTCCATACGCTGACTGCATATTCTCGAAAGACAAAGATGTAAGGATATTCAGGAATGGAATTATCTGTTCAGCTTCAAAAGGATCATCACTAATGAAGATAAAAGGATAATTGCAAGAAATTTAAAATATGAAATAGTTCCATCTATCTAGCCTAAAATCATGCATGAGTACAATGAAGGTCTATTATATGATATAAGTATGATATAAGTAACTTATCAATTTACTTTCGAAAATTGGGTAAAACCTTTAGCTCCACGATACTACTGATACTGGAAATAATAGACAAAAAATCCACATAATGATAGCACTGAGGGTCTGAATGTAAAAATTTTTAGATACTACAATAATATTTTTATTCTGCTTAAAAAAAGCTTTTAATGAAGCGATTGCGGGTAATAATTAAAATTTTGTTTGTAATAGTTTGAATCTGTTCAATAAGTTGGTTAGACACTAATTTAATATTATGTCATACATACGTACCTATATTGTTAGGGATAAGCGCTGGGTATGGTTATTGAATCATAGAAGCTAATCTTAACAGTGAACAATCGAGCAAAATAACAAGTACATAGAAGAGTTACTTTCAATACAATCTTCTACTCCTGGTCTGTGTAGATTCAGCATTCAGTTAATAATTCCGACAGTATGCCAGTATCTAGTTGGATCGAACATTCATACCAGGTTGAAGAGAGCTACGCCATCTCTTTGTTGAGACAATTAAAAATTAAACTCTGTCCTCTCGTCTCCGTCCAACACAGTCCAAGAACCGGAAAGATGGGTCTTGTCTTATGTTGCGATGCCAATGTTTAATGGGATATATGTATATAGGTATATATTCTGTGTGACTTTAAATTCTCGGTTGACTTTTCTATCAACAGGAAGTCGATTTAACATAACTGTGTACGACAGGTGCTCTCTTACCATGAACTTTTCTGTAATTAATAGTTGTAAGTGAAATACTTCAAAACTAATACGTGGGCTGAAAAGTCCGTTTCTAAGAGAGGGTACCACTTGAATTAAGTCCATACGATTTTCAGTTAGTACCAACCTTCAAAAGATACGTGTATAAATTTGACAGCTGTCGGATGATTAGTTCTCGAGATATAGCTTTGTGAGTGAAACAACTTTTGTTATTGTGAAAAAAATGGATTCAAAGCAATTTCGTGTGTTGATTTATCATTGCTTTTCGATAGGAAAAAATGCAGCCGATGCAAAGAAATGGCTTGATAAGTGTTACCCGGACTCTGCACTAGCCGAATGAACCAATTTAAAAGTGGTCATACAAGCACCTAAGATGATGCACGCAATGGACGTTCAAAAGAGGCTGTTTCAGATGAAAACATCAAAAAAGTCCACAAAATGATTACGATTACGAATGACCGTAAAGTGAAGTTGATCGAGATAGCTGAGGCTCTGAAGATATCAAAAGAGTGTGTTGGATAAATCATACACGAATATTTGGACATGTGAAAGCTCTGTTCAAAGAGGCTGCCGCGTTTGCTCACAGTCGACCAAAAACAACAACGTCTTGATGATTCAGAGGAGTGTTTAAAGCTGTTTAACCGCAATAAAGCCGAATTTTTGCATCGGTATGTGACAATGGATGAAACTTGGCTCCATCACTTCACACCAGAGTCAAATCGGCAGTCAGCTGAGTGGCGAACAGGCGACGAACCTCCTCCAAAACGACCAAAAACTCAACAGCCGGCTGGCAAGGTTATGGCATCCGTATTTTGGGATACACATGGAATAATTTTCATTGACTATCTCCAAAAGGGGCAGACTATCAACAGCGACTATTACATTGAGTTGTTGGAGCGTTTGAAGGACGAAATCGCAGAAAAACGGCCGCATTTGAAGAAAAAGAAAGTGCTGTTTCATCAAGACAATGCACCGTGTCACAAGTCGATGAAAACGATGGCAAAATTGAATGAATTCGGCTACGAATTGCTTCCCCACCCACCGTATTCTCCAGATTTGGCTCCCAGCGACTATTTCCTGTTCGCAGACCTCAAAAGAATGCTCACCGGAAAGAGATTTAAGACCGATGAAGAAGTAATCGCCGAAACAGAGGCCTATTTTGAGGATAAACCGAAATCGTACTACAAAACTGGTATCGAAAGGTTGAAAAATCGTTTCAGTCAGTGTATCGCCCTAGAAGGCAACTATATTGATAAATAAAGTTGAATTTTGCGAGAGACGAATATTTTACAATACCAACCCAATAACCTTACTTTCGAACCCCATCATTAAAAACATCAACACTTATATCACTTTATATAACTCATATTGTATGTTTTATATACTTGCTCTTGTTTTCCTCTGGTTTTGTAATTTTATATTACAAGTCAGTCTAAATAAATAAATAAATAAATACTTCAACAGTTTTGGAAATATATATAAATTAGTAACCTTAAATAAATTAATTTAAGTAACTGAAATAAAATAATACAATTCATTGCTTAATTATCAACATTAACAAATTTTTAAAAATATTTCTTGGCTAAGAAAAATCTAAATCTGAGCTGTATAAGTCGAAAATTCTACAACACCAAGGAATAGACTCACGTTGACCATATAATGTTCTATGAGTATTTACTTTCAAAAAGTAGTGGTCTGGACTTTAGGACCCTTGAAGAAGCATATAAATTCAAACAACCAAACAAATTTTCACTATCGATTGTTGCACATAAAATATCTCTTGTTAATACGATGTTGTACAAATGTACATGTTCTTCTCGTTTCAAGTAACAGCACTCCAAGTAAAAGACATTTGGAACGATAAGAACGATGTACCTGAACTCCAAATATTAATTTTTTTTTTTTTTTTTGGACGTTCCCGATAGTGGAAGGACCCCAAATAACACATGCATACTCAACAACAGGACAAACGATAAAACAAACCAACTCCTTGAAATCTGAGGAGTTCCTTTTAATGAACCCTAATAGAGAGTTGGCTTTGGAAACAATGTTATTTGTATGTAGGTGAATTGATCTTTTAAATCAACAAAACAAGTCAACAACTCGTATTTGAGCATTATTTAATTTATAACGTGGGAAAATATAATGAAGACCCCTATTATAGCAAATGCAATCGCATTTGTCGATGATTAACAATAAGTCGTTTAAGCTGCCCCACTTAGTGAAACAATTTAAATCTTTTTGCAGAATTATTGTTGATATTTTGGCAAACAATTTTATATTATCTGCATACATTAGGCAATAGCAATGTTTTAGCAGAGTCGGTAGATCATTAATAAAAAGTAAGAATGGAGAAGGACCTAGATGGCTGTCTTGTGGAACACCAGAGGAAGTAGTGATTACAACAAATTGCTTTCTGCCATATAAACAAGTTTCGAACCATTGCAGCAACGGACCATAAAAATCATATGCCTTCAGTTTGTCTGAAAGAGTTGTCAGGTTTACTCTTTTAAATGCTTCGACGAAGTCTGTGTAAGTCACATGGACTTGTTTATGGTCTTCTAACCAATTTATATAGAAGTTACTAAATCCCACTAAATTAGAAACAGTTGATCTACCCTTTCAAAAGTAATAGTAAAAGTAAGTTTTTCTTTGACAAGGATATCTAAAAGTTTTGGAATGATTGAAAGGTTAGTAATTGGTCTATGGTTAGAGACATGATGTTTGCAACCAGATTTAAAGACTGCATCTATCGTAGAGATCTGTCACTCGTCAGGAGAAAATTCATCAGAATGATAAGTTAGAACAAAATGAGCTAGAACAGTATTTTAGAACAATAGGAAAGAATTCCAGAATGTCGGACTTTTTTAAAAGTTTCAAATCACTTGAATTTATTTTAATTTCGATATCATCAAACGAATAACAGGAATAATCAAAAATTGATGGAAGGGATTTGACATAGTAATGATCGCTGAGAGCTGAGCATTAAGAATTACAATTACTTTGGAAGTATTGAGCAAACATAACGAGTTTCTTGGAGTCACTGGAAATTCAGTGGTTTATATTTTTGTGTTATGAATGAATTACGCAATGAATATATTTACTGTAAAGAATGTTAGATAGAAAAATTAATTATTTTCTGAGACGAGAAAAAATAGCATAATCATATTTAGAGACGGATGTTTTAAACTTTTTATGAGCAGAATTCTTAGCATTTTTTAATTTCAGTGGCCTTTTGTTATACCAAGGGGGGTAAGAATTTACTTGCTTGCTTATCATAGGTACACAGTCTTTAAGTACATTATTGAAAATAACTTTGAAACTGTAGAATTTTTTTTTGATATATTTTTGCCCAGAAATTCATTAGGTCAATTAATATTGTTGTCATTCATACAAGAAAGATTATTGGAATCGAATTGTTACAAGCTAATTGATTTATAAAAATTAAAAAAAAATATATTAATGTAATGATAGGATTCGATGCTAATATTTAGAGCTGTATAATGTACAGAGTGCGACAATAAAGGACAACATTGTATGACAGGTGCATTTAAATCATTAGAGGTAAATACTAAATCTAATAATCTGTTAAGTGAATTAGGAACATCTCTTAATTGATTTAAATTCATAGCCAACAAAGAATTAATTAAAATAATTCCAATGTAAGAAGATAGTGTATTTGGCATTAATTTAGAGTCATTGGTTTGTGACCAAATTTTGTCACTACGGTTTAAATCACCAAGTGCATATACCATACATAATTCAATAGTTTTTAAACAGAGGTAACGCGGCAACCCTTTCAATGTTCTCCATATGCTTTTGGTAAGTAACCAACGAAATTCAAATATAACTGTTTAATAGCAGCAAACCTCTGCTAACAGCATCTACTCTCCAACACAACTGATCAATATGAAGACGATGATTAAACACAAAAGATAAATATCAACTTCAACAATTCCAAATATACGCCTTGCAGCGATCAACACACTGCACCGCCTCAACACGAGTTGTTGACAACAAAACAATCGCAATGAAAGACAAAGAATAAAGAGATGCCGAATATCTCTTCATTCTTTATCTCATCACAGCAAATAAAAATTTAGATACATGCAGCCATTTGATTGGGGTAATGACATCCATATCAGCAGGCAAAGAGTCAACACCACTCAATATTTCTGGTCGAGTTTGATGGTAAAGCATCTGTTCGAAACTCAACCAAACTTTATTTTTACACATACCCACAAGCAACTATGTTAAAAAAATATCACTTATTATTACTGTAGCGCTTCCTTTGATATCAGGGATAGCTCGCATTCCGGCTTATAAATTCATTTGTATGGAACTCATGTACCAGAGCGACAGTGCCGTCTTGACTGCACATTCCTACTCCTAAATCAGAACTTACAGATAAGCACCAACGAAATTCTGGTAGATGTGAAACACTATTTTAATGTCAATCGTTCGATCTGGCCGTAACTATGAAGATTAGCTATAGTATACACTTGCGGTCATAAAAACCGCACCATGTAAAAATGATTGAAAAATTGTTAATAACTACAATAATAATTTTTGTAATGAAATGAATTTTGTTGAGTACTCCGCATTAGTTTATAAGAATTTATATCTAATTTCCATCTTTTTATTGAATGTTTAAAAAAAGATATTAACAAAGAAAGAAAAACCAATTTTTTTATTTTTTTAAAAATTTTAATACAGTCATTGGTTAACAAAATCAAACGATACATTTTTTATGTATGTGTATATGAGATGTTAAGATATGCCACTTTTACCAAAAAATTATCAATACCGAGTTGCTCCTCCTTTGGCGGTTATAACCGCTTTTATTCCAGAAGGCATCGAGTTTACTAGAAGTTCAGTAATATCCCTTGAAATTTCAGTATTCTATACATGTTCCAGAACTTCGTTTAGCTTTATTTTACTCTCTGGCTTATGTTGAGCCGCCTTACGTTTCATTACATGTCACAAGTGTTCGATTGGGTTTAAATCGGGCGAAATAGCTGGCCAGTTTAGTCTGGTAACTCCGATGTCATCAAACGTTGTCTTGAGCTGAAAATTACTGAAAGACTCTAGTTACTTGTCTGTTTATTATTTATAAACTAGACATCTAGAAGTTGATTTATAACACTTTACTTACGGCGCGGTGGTAAGGTGCAGAATCATCTTGGAAAATGCACTTGTCAGTATACGCATGATGCTGTTCAGTTGCTGGTACCAAGAAATTCCTTACTACTCCATACTTTTGAGCGTTCATAGTTCCATTAACAAAGTGCAAAGGGCCCAAAATGTAAAAAGAAAAACATCCCCAAACCATCTGGCTTTGAGGAAACTTCACTGTTTTCACTATGCACTCGTCCTTGAACCTTTCACATGCTGACCGTCGTACGTATGGTAAATTGTCGGCACACAACAAATTAAATTTACTTTCATCGGACTATATCACACATCGCCAATCATCCTGCGTCCCATCTTCGTACTTTTTTGCCCACGTCAAGCGAGCTTTTTTCAATTTGTGGTTAGGAGAGGTTTTTTCGCTGGTCGTCTTCCATATAAACCTATCTCCCGTAGCCGTCGGCGGATGGTTTAGGCGCTTAGATCAACTTGATGAATTTCACTCAGCTCTGCTCTTATACGGACAGCACTTTTAAAGCGATCTTTCATGCTAATTCGTTGTAATACATTGTCCGTCTTCTGTGTTGTTTTACGTTTTCGTCCCGAGCCTTTTTTCTTTTCCAGTGGATTTAAATTTTCTTTTTTCTTCATCAGTCGTACGATAGTTGAATCACAGCATCCTATTTTAACCGCAATCTCACGATAGCCAAGCCATTCTTCGACTAAAGTCAATATTTGAACTTTTTCGTCCCGAGTTAGTTGATGATGTTTACCAGACATTTCAATTTTTTTACTTGTCACCGTCACAACTCAATTCTAACTGATTTTTTTTTTTCAACTGAATACGAGGCCGAACTCCGCTATGAGGAATACCCTTCATTAGTATGGGAAAAACCCTTACGATCTGATGTAATTAGGCATTTTTTGAGAACTCATTAGGTGGTGCGGTTTTTATGACCGCAAGTGTATTCCTCCGGGATGCAGCGATGGTGGAAGTTGTTCATTATTGTGTTGCGTGACGACAAAAAAGCACTCAGGTTCAATATTATCATATTGAAGGATGCTTCAACATGTTAAACTAAAGAAACAATCAGCAGCTCAATGTTTGCTACCATCATATTCTAGTAAAATGTAAAACAATTTTGAAGATTCGGCGCTGGAAAAAATTTCGGTGTGTTGCCTTGACCTCTAACCTCTCGTGTACATCCGCCAATGCATCTAACAAGTCAATGCAAAAAATGCTTGTCAAACTTTTCCATAAACATATTCAGAAATACTTTTCCGACTTCGGGACTTCTAGAACTTTTTTTTTTTATTTAAATAGCAGACCTGAATATTTTCTATAATATATAGGGTGATTCATCGTAAGGTTTGACTTATACTGTAAAATAAAATACATAAACTTGAAAGTGAACTTAAAATTTTTATTATGGGCTAAAAGAACAATTTATGGCATTTACTTCTTAAAAATTGTATCATGTAAATATTGGCCACAACTACGTCTGACGTGGTCTATTCGGCCATTCGGAAGGTCCAATTTTGGGCGACTCGTTCGAGCATAGCGATAAACACGAGTAATGTTGGCTTCCAAAGCGTCAATCGAAGCTGGTTTATTCCTGAAGACCTGAAACTTTACATATCCCCAGAGAAAATAGTCTAAAGGTGTGATATCGCATGATTTAGGCGGCCAATTTACCGTAGCAAAACCTGAAATTAAGTGCTAACCAAAATGATTTCTCAACAAGTCCATTGTTTCATGCGCTGTATGGCTCGTAGCGCCGTTTTGTTGAAACCAGAGCTCACCGAGACCATGTGATTGAATTTCAGGAAGCACATAGTCCGTTAACATGGCGCGATGATGGTTACCATTGACGGTAACATTCTGATTTGCCTCATTTTTGAAGAAATATGGGCATATGATTCCACCAGCCCATAAAACACATAATACCATTGTTTTTAATGGATGTAATGGTAGCTCTTGGTATTCTTCGAGTTGCTCATCAGCCCAAATACAGCAATTTTGTTTATTAACGTATCCATTGAGCCAGAAATAGGATTCATCATTGAACAAAATTTAACGATGAAACACCGGATTTTCATTGAGTTTTTCCAGAGCCCATTTACTGAAAGTATGACGCAAATTCAAGTCGCCTGGCTTCAATTCTTGCACAAGTTGAATTTTGTACGATTTTAGGCCGATATCCACACGTAAAATATGCCAAGTTGTCGAATACGCTAAGCCAAGCTGCTGAGAACGATAACGAATCGATTCGTCACGGTCTTCGCCTACACTCTCAGCTACAGCTGCTATAGTCTCTTCACTTCGTGCTGGATGTAGTCTAACCGCTCGAGTATCATCCGCTAATGTAAACTGAGACTCAAAGTTGCGAATGGTACTGGCAATAGTGGTTTCAGTAGGTCGATTATGCGCACCGTAAGTTCCTCGAATCGCACGAAAAACATTTCTCTCAGAACGCTGATTTTCGTAATACAGATATACAATTTGCAGACGCTGTTGATGATACTGAACAAAAATGATAAAGCAGTTTGATAGGAATCACGCGTGATCTGTTAAAAAAAGCTTATTGAAAATCAAACTTCACGATGAATCACCCCTTATTTTTGAAGAACTATTTTACAAAATTGCCGTTCTAAATCACTTTAACAAATTCTAATACTTTTGCAATGTAGACTTACGTCAAATGAGTTAATGTTATCTCACGGGTTTTCGCGCTGTCGAATGCTGTCTCAGGACATACAACTGTTGATGGGAATATGACCTTCTGGTTTTGGAAATCCGTATCGAGTCCTTATGATCAAAATTCGAAATCAAGTGTTTTTACAAAATCACAACCTCAAAAATATACCTGTTATCGTTGGATTAGTTTGAAATTTTTCCCACAAACTCATTATTATAATGAGGGCTGTTACAGCACCAACAGCAGTAAAACAAAACCACATAAACCTTAGAAAAAAAAATTAAAGAAGGCAACTCATAACTTCACGAAAATTTTATAGAGAAATATCTTTACTAAAAGGCATACTTCTCTCCAAGTGGACGTCCGCTTTCAGCGATGTATCGAACGCCGTGTAATGTTGAATTTTGAAAAAAATCTTTTGTTTGAAATATGAGACTCCGTCGAAAAAGAGTGAGATTTTCGAAAAATTTATTTTTTTTCATTTTTGAATTTATAAGTATTATACCACAAAAAAGGAACACAAAATCGAAGTTACTACCTTTAATAATAGTTCCAAACTACATTGTAAGAGAAAAGTTCATCGAATGCCTAAGCGATTTACTCGCACTGTTCATATGGTAATGTATTCGTATGGATGTGTACACACATGTCTGTACACACATATTATCCTGCAATTATATGATAGTTTTTATTGCAATATAACAATGGCTGTTATGAGAACAATTAGGGTTGTGGCTATGCTTTTAAAAGCCAGTGATTTAAGGATAAGAGATAGGAGTTAAGTTCGTGTTTTTAATGTGTTGTAATCGTACGTACAAATATACATATGTATGTCTGGATATATGGATTACAGAAACAGTTAATGAATATTCATATTTAAACAATTATGCATACTAACATTTCAATAATAATTGGACCATTTGCGTTTGACACGAGACACGATTTAGATCACACCCTAATTTTGGCTAAGTTATGAATAAGCGCATACACTACGCTAATGAGGATATTCCACAACGAAGAACTCAACGCCGCCAGCATTAAATATGAAAAGCAAGTTGTATAATTGCTAACATTGCATAAAAGTTTTGTTTTTGATGTGCTGCCGTAATAAATGCCGACAAATAACCACACCAAAACAAACCGTAGAAAATACTGCTATAATCCTCGCTTAGCCCTCACAATGAAACCGCTGGTTGATGACAAATGCCGCAGAGCAAACAAAACAGAGCAGGACCCATATTTACACATTAAGCGGGCTTGGGCAATACTATGAAGGGTGCCGTTCTACGAGGAAAACACACAAAAAGAGCAAAAAAGAGGTCTAGTAGCAGGAATGACGCTCCAAATCCTCAGCAAAAAGCAAAAAAGAGCAGGCTAGAAACTTGCTTTTCTAGCATGGGTTTTCTTATAACGACTTGACAACTTTTTTTTTTTAAATAAAAGGCAAACCATTTGAGATATTTCAAAAACTTTATTATTGGCTTGAAGTACAATCAAAACATTTATGAATGGAACTCGACTTCGTTCATATGGCCACCGCGGGCACGTTAGCAGCGGTCGATTCGTTGAACCCAATTTTCAACGACTCGGCCACACATTTCGGCCGAAACGGCCGCTATTTCGCGCTAAATGTTGGCTCTGAGCTCTTCCAACGTCGTCGGCGTGTTGGCATAAACCAATGACTTAACGTAGCCCTACAGAAAATAGTCAAGCGGCGCTAAATCGCACGAACGAGGCGGTCAATCGACTGGCCCATGTCTTGAGATAACACGCTCACCATACTTACTCTTCAATAAATCGATTGTAGCGTATGCTGTGTGGCTTGTGGCACCATCCTGTTGAAACCACATGTCGTCCAAGTCCATATCTTTCAATTCGGGCCAAAAATAATCGGTGATCATGGCGCGATAACGCTGACCATTCACAGTAACGTGACGATCGTTATCGTCGACGAAAAAATATGGCCCAATAACGCCGCCTTCATGCAAATCGCACCAAACAGTTATTTTTTGTGGATGAAGTAATGATTTATGAAGCACATGTGGGTTTTCACCCGACCAATAACGCATAATTTGCTTATTGACGAACCCAAAAATGAGCTTCGTCACTGAAGATGATTTTGCGACTCCGAATATCTGCAGAAAATTTTTATAATTTGCAGACGTTGCTCGTTAGTGTACTTTACTACGATGAAAATTTTGAGTTTACTGAATAAATTGACAGTGACAGTTTGATGATTAGTGAAAAAGTGCGTTCACAAATTAAATTCAAAGTTGTCAAGTCCCTATTGGAAAACCCTATACATAAAATATTAAAAATTCAGATCCAACCAACAGCTGATATAGAGAGGCTTGCTGGAGATAAAGTTTGATTGATTCTTCGCAGTAGTTTTAAGTTGATGACCTTTCAAATAAGGAAAGTGAATAGCACTATTTTTGGCATATTTTACTATTTTACTATCGAAAAGGTTAAAATGCTGTTCAAGCAAGAAAAAAAATTATTCGATGTGTATGGACAGGATGTATTGACAGAAGAGCAGTGCCAAAACTGGTTTGCAAGATTTCGATCAGGCATTTTTGATGTTGAAGATGAACCACGTTCTAGAATGCCAGTTGAAGTTGATGAAGACACATAAAAAGGTATTATTTAATGAAAACTAGAGAATAACAACTCGTGAGATCGCTGGTAGATTAAATTTATCGAACACGACCGTGCATGATCATTTGAAACGCCTAAGTCTAATCTCAAAGTTCGTATACAGGTTCTTCATGTTCTTACGAAACGAAATTTGTACAACAATGTTAAACGCAAGAGATCATGCAGTAGTAACTTCGAAAGCCGATATTCACTAAAAAAAGGTGATGCTATCTGTTTGGTGGAATTTTAAAGGAATCGTTATTTTATTTTTGAGCTTCTATGGACAACACAACGATCATTTTTGAAGTGTACTGTCATCAGCTAGACAAATTGAATAATTCACTTAAATAGAAAGGGCTAGAATTAATCATTAGAAAAAGTGCAGTGTTCCACCTCATATAAATTTGGTAATTCGCCAAAGGCTTTTACAGCTTGAATGGAATCTACTGCCACACTCACCATATTCTCCAGATTTGGCATCTTCTGATTATTATTTGTTCCGGTCTTTACAAAATTTTTTAGACAGTAAAGCCTTTACTTCAATTGAGGAGGTCAAAAATCACCGTGATCAGTTTTTTGCCAGCAAGGAACAAACATTTTATGAGCGTGGAATCTTACTACTGCCAGATGGATGGCAGAAGTTATTGGACTGTATACCAATAATTCAATAAAATGTTTATTCACTATTAGAAAATCGCCTTTCATTTTGATGAAAAAAAACGAAATTACTTTCCGAACAACCCAATGGGCTTCGGTTGCGATAAGTCCCTTTTCACTATCTAAGACGAGATCCGCTTTTACCGCTTTGTCTTTTCGCCATGGATTTAAAGACACACCGAGTCGGACCGTAAGGTTCATACGTTCAACTTGTAATAGCTACCCAAGCCAATAAGTACATATTGGCCTTTCTGACAAAGTCATTGTCATATATTTTACTCCAAATTAGGGGGCAAGAAATCAATTGAGAGATTTTTATCTTGAAGCAAACAGGAGCATTTTTCGTTGCTTTTGATGGAGTTCCTGCTTCCGCGTGGAATGCGGAATGCTTACAATGCTTTCTTCGTTATTCGTTAGAAGTAGGTATCAATTTTTTTTACTTCTTTTTAGTCCAATAAAAAGGAGATTGGCAAGCGTGGTTTTCGCTTGGTTTTTACGGTTGTTATTTTGTTTGTAAATTCATCGCAGATCACAGGTTAATAGTTAGTTATCACATTTTTTTACTTTAGTTTCCTGTTGTAGTGTGCTTTTTGGTTGGTAATGAACGTCGATTATTGCCGTCATTTTGTACTTTGTTTTACTGCCAGTTTTGCTTTAATTGGTACAACTAACTTACTTATTTCCATATTATCAATTTTGTATACGTGTGCCAGCATATTGCATCCATGGTATCGGCCACTTTGCAGAAATCCTCTTATTTACATCGAATGTCTTCGTCATTGTTGACTCTTGACGAACAACTCTCTAATGTCATCCTACAGAATGTCTCTATATCAATAAACTGATGTCAAATATTGATTTAAGTTCATGGGTTTCCTTCAAGATCTGCCGAAAGGTGAATGCCTGTCGATGGTGGGCTTATTAAGCCTACAATCATAATTGTAAGGATCTGTCATATTATTTATTCAAGCATTCTTATAAAAAAAGCTGTTGGCGCCACGTTCCGGAGTGGCTTAAGGCCTAGTCTTTCTCACTGATATACAATATTTTGGTAAATAAAATCTTGCATGGCACTTTAAAGAAACGTTAATTCCTTTATATGAATGTCAGTTTATAGGGGCTGAGAATCTGGTAAGCAATACTTAGACTCTATTCTTTAGGCATTCGTTCTTCTGAATATATTTGCCTGTAGTGACTCGTCTAATAAAAGCAAGCCCGATGAATGCAGTCAGTATTAACGACCCGATTCACAAAAGATATCTTCCAAACTAAGTTAACTATAGAACAACCAGTTTTATAAAAATCTATTATGAGTTTGCATCTGAAATATTATGTGAACGCCTGCAACTTTTTGTCAACCATCTGATTGGTTTCTACGTTTACGGTACGGTTTTACGCTTAGAAAGTGATAGGTAATAGAAAAAGTTCCAAATCGATATTCATTGGCTTGTTATCGTCTATTAAGGCCACCTATAACAGTGTAATCGAAGCTATCTGGAGCTATGCTTAGCTCCAGGACTCCAACAAACATCCGTTTGCGGAAAATTGCAACAGAGAAAACAAGCTTGTTGGCTTCTAATCGTAAATTACTTGCTTAAAAACGGTGATTGGTGAGAGTAACTCTTCCCTGAATTTCTATGCTGATTCTGATGTCAGACATATGGTATGCGAATATTTGTATTGGTTAGCAAAGGTTATGCCGCTATTGTTTACTCCACTCTTTGAATTGGTTGAGGATATTTGGAATACATGTACCAAAGACTTTTTGGATTCAACCTAGAGGGAGGAAGCGCAGAAGAAGATTGCAACTGTGGTGTGGGTAACTTTTATTTTTTTTTAGGATTATTAGTTTTATGAACCACCAAGCAAATTGTCTTATGATATAACCACGAGAAGAAAATAAGTTTCTTAGTGTGTAGTTTCAATCTTTGCAATTGTTTTTATTTATCAATGTTTTCCTGATATTTTACCTATGCGTGGTCCATATAATTTTGATGAGTTTTGTTTATTTTTAATTCCAACATCTATAATTTACAATAAACGATATGGTTTGAAGCATCTTACCCAATTCTCCACATGCATCTCTGGAATGTTCTTATTAATTAAAGTCCTTGCGATTATAAAGAAGTCAAACATTTTTCTTCTCTCTTCTCTTCAATATGAGGGGTACGAAGCTGATATTCCGGCCTAGAGGTATCCGTTCGGCCACTCTTATTCGCTTGATGTTTTCACACCAAAACATCACCTTGAGCTTTGAATAACTCCGGAAAGATTCTGTAAGAGCTAGCGTCTTTGTATGTTTCGGACTTTAAATTATATGCTTGTCTCTTCTCGAGTGAAAACAAATTTCTATTGGCCGTCTCATCACACTTTGCACCACATAACTTTTGCACAACTCTTGGGAATGATGCTTAAACTAACTTGGGAGCAGAAGAGATGAAGCCAGGAAGCGAAAAGTATTTAGTCGTTCATAACAATCTATGATATGCTTATTTGACTTTGTCAAAGTCAATGGGGTCATATATGGTAGAATATTTTGTATTAAAGTCTACTATAATTACTCATTTGACTTAGAAAATAGCGATTGAGAAGTGTAACTTTACGTTTCGTTTCCAATGAGATGCCATCAGAAATAATAGAGAAACTATCTGTATGTTATAGCTCCTCATTATGACATTTTGCCTGATTTGCAAACTTAACGCATTTCCGCTGCTTCTGTTCTCTTCAACTTCAACAACAACTTCTCTAGTCTGACAATGATAAGATATCTGTCACTAAATAAATTTTTTTCTTTCTAATATAAACCTTTAATTTAATAAATTCCAATAACAAATAACCAGTGACTTCTGCCAATAATGTCTATGCTCGCATAGACTTTTCGAAAATTCTCAATCTAATGTCGGCTTGAAATCGCCATTCTGCGTAATCTGGCAAATTTAGCAGGAATACCATGCGTTAATCTGTCTGGTATAACTCGACTTTATAGATGCGGCCATATCTGACTTTAAAATTGACAAGAAGATGGTGAGTATCTACTTCTACTTCTCGGATTTTTTTTACAGCATTTGAAATACTGCAAATATTTGGTCAATGGTCAATTTACCAGGTCTAATATTGCGCTGAAAGGGACCAATTAAAATGGGTTTAGGCATTCATTAAGATATACTAATGCTTGTACGGTTGGCGTAGTTAAGTTATGCTCATTGCAAAGTTATCTTCCACTGCAGGTGGGCTGTCAGACCTTAACTATTCGAATTAAAAATAAAACTAAAAAGTTATTTAAAAACTAATTTACTTATTATTTATGATACCGTTGTATAAAAATAATAACATGATTTTTGACATTGTTCAGTATCTAATGTACTCTAAGTTTAGAAAATTTCAATTACATAGTCTCACATATTGTTCACATCAGGATAATGCTTTCCTTTCCTTAAACATCATAATTTTGTTATTGTTTTATAAAATAAAAATAAAAGAAATAAATAACTAATGACTATAACTAAAGCTGGATTCAATCCGCATACAATATACGCGTATTTAAAACAAATTAACAGGGATTTTTCTCAAAAGGACCCTTTACCAATCCAAGTAAACAATACGTTCCTGCATTCTTATGTATTGTATCTATAACCATGACAAAAGGACTACAACAACTTCAAGCATATGATGTAGCCAATTTTAGCAATTTAGCAAAAACATTTGTTTACTCCAAACTTTCCATTGAACTGGACTAATTGAAAGTAAGACAATACTAAATATGAGTATTTTATATAAGAACTCTTCAATCCAAAGTAGCATTGGGATTTGTATAGGAGAATCCTTGAAATTGTTCCTGATCCATTGATTGAAGTATCTCCTTGTCTATGGGTGTCAGGCGAACACGTTCTCTTGTAAAAGCTCTGTCGAAATATTGTGTATCTAGAGGATGTTTCTAGAAACAAAAAAAAAAAAAATCGAAGATACAAATTAATTTCGTCAATGTGTGTGCTGGTTTTTAATTTATTTTTTTTTTCTTATTGTCATACCACTTGGGGTTTGAATGGTGGTGCAAGCTGACGTTTCTCCAGCAAGGACCAGTCAATATCTTTGAAGAATATATGATCACAAATATCACCGGCGAGACTATATTGAGAACCTACACGTTTTGTATAGTCCTTTTCTAGGAGCTTTAATGCAAGAAAATATAAGATTATTTCGGATTATCTATTTGATTTTCAATATATGAATACTTACGCCTTTTAATATACTTGTAGCTTCTTTTGTTATATAAACTGGAAACCATGGGATTTCATTACATATCGACCAAAATAATTCATCTTCATCACATCCACTAAATGGAGACTGCCCAATTAGCATTTCATACAACAAAACTCCAAATGACCACCAGTCCACGTTCTGATTATACTTGTCGCCCTAAATGAGTAAGACAATCATTTTAAAAATATTTCAGTTATTTTAATTAATAGTAATATATATGTACTTTAATGATTTCAGGCGCCATGTAATCTGGTGTACCACAAAAACTGTCTGCTGTCTTGTCCAAATATATCTGGAGCTTGCACATTCCGAAATCGGCTATGCGAACGTGCCCGTCGAAATCTAATAACACATTGTCCAATTTCAAATCTCTGCCGACAGAAGTTTAATCGATTAAATAAATTCAGTTGAATTGATTAAATATTACCTGTATATAATGCCCTTTTTATGTAGAAACTTAAGTCCTGATATAATTTCTGCTCCATAAAACCGAGCTCTGTCTTCAGGAAATCGTCCACTCTCCTGTATGTGAAACATGAGATCACCACCATTCAGGTACTCCATTACAAAGAACAAATGACTCTGAAAAGAACAGTATTTTTTACGTATGACATAGGAGTTTATCCTCGACTAAATAAACACTCTAAGTAAGAGCTCTAAAAAAATAAATAAAATCTTAAAAAAAATCCCGTGCTTTTCTCTGTAATAAGCAGTTAACTTCTAAATATAAGGTGATTCATAGTGAGGTTTGATTTATAATATAAAATAAAATACATAACTTTGAAAGCAAACTTAAAATTGTTATTATCGGTTAAAGAAAAAATTCATGGCATTTACTTTTTAAAATGATATCATGTAAATATTGGCCATGACTACGCCTGAGGTGGTGTATTCGGAAGGTAAAATTTTGGGCGACTCGTTCGAGCTTAGCGACTGGTATCTCGTGGATAACACGAGTAATGTTGGCTTCCAAAGCGTCAACCATAGCTGACATATTCATGAAGACCTGATACTTTACACATCCCCAAAAAAAATAGTCCAAAGGTGTGATATCACATGATTTAGGCGGCCAATTTACGTGATTGAACGTGAAATTAGGTGCCCACCAAAATGATTTCTCAACAAGTCTATTGTTTCACGCTCTGTATGGCTCGTAGAGCCGTCTTGTTGAAACCAGAGCTCACCGAGATCATGTGCTTGAATTTCAGGAAGCACATAGTCCGTTTACATGGCGCGATAATATGTAGTTACCATTGACGGTAACATTCTGATTTGCCTCATCTTTGACGAAATATGGACCAATGATTCTACCAGCCTATTACCTTCACCATACCGTTGTTTTTACTGGATGTAATGGTAGCTCTTGATACTCTTCGGGTTGCTCATCAGCCCAAATACGGCAATTTGATTTATTAACGTATCCATTGAGCCAGAAATGAGCTTCATCACTGAACAAAATTTCACGATTAAGCATCGGATTTTCATTAAGTTTTTCCAGAGCCCATTCACTGAAAATATGACGCAAATTCAAGTTGCCTGGTTTCAGTTCTCGTACCAGATGAATTTTTTATGCTTTTAGGTCGAGATCCTCACGTAAAATGCGCCAAGTTGTCGAATACGCCAAGCCAAGCTGCTAAGAACAATGACGAATCGATTCGTCACGGTTTTCGCGTACATTCTCAGCTACAGCGGCTATAATCTCTTCACTACGTGCTGGATGTGTTCTAACCGGTCGTGTATCATCCACTAATGTAAGCAGGGACTGAAATTTGTGAATGATATTGGCAATAGTGGTTTCATTAGGTTGATTATGCGCACCGTAATTTCCTCGAATCGCACGAAAAATATTTCTCACAGAACGCTGATTTTCGTAATACAATTATACAATTTGGAGAAGCTGTTCTAATGTAAGTATTTTCATGATGATTTGCCAAATAATATCGAACAAAAATGACAAGTCAGTTTGATTGGAATCACGCGTGATCTGCTCACGATGAATCACTCTGTACATTTAATCACTCCTGAATAATAAACTTTTGACGTGGAAGTGTTTAGAATAGTGGAAAGGAAGGGAAATTCTGTCTCATATTAAGGGTCGTATTTTTCAAACCTACATGTCTACCCGCTCCTCGCAAATCCCACAATTCTGATAATCCATCGCAGAATATCGCTTCATAATAGTGTTTTTTTTTTTTTTTTTTTTTTTTTTTTTAATAATTCATTGTAAGACAACTTTCTAACGTTCTACAAGGATAGAAGATAACATATACTCGTTCATAAATACCCATGCTTTCAAAGGCCTTTTTCTACTTCAGCGAAATATTTTTAATTCACACCCCACTTGTGTCAAGAAATAAACACTTGCTTGCGGACTTAATTTATGCTGAGCGGCAGACGTAAAGATATGCTGGTAATTGACTGTCGAGCTTTTCTCACGACTACGTTTTACAAAGATCATCATGTCAATCCAATTTTTGACCACTTTCGTTGTTATTCGCCCGGTACATAGTGAATAGTCACAATATTTGCTTCCAAGTAAGTTGCTGTTTTTTTATTTTCGGATAAGCATTCGATAAGCAAGGAAAACAGTCGAAGGGCGCCATATCGCAGGACGCTGGAGGCCAATTTGCAGCAGCGTGCAAACTGCTCCCAACTGTGTATTTTTTGGGAGTAATGTGCCAGTGCCTGTTAACACGAAATTCGGTAATTTTGTTTAAAATGCGTACCAAGATTTTGTGATGTGATGAAGAGGTGTTTTTTTTTGTATTAGTATGCAAACACGTTGGACAAAAATGTCATATATGCGCATTTGTTAAATTTGACAATTTCCTTGTACAATCAACTTAAAATACCATTATAAAATCTATTCCAGGCAGGTAATATTCAAAAAAGCAGGTTTATGCACTTCATGTATTTGTTCTTTTGACTGTCGACCTGAACTGTAAAATGAAAATGCTTTTAACCCGCCTGGAGCGCTAATGGCTTCAAAGGTCTTATAATAGTCCCTGAGCGACGCCTATTCGAAATCTTGAAATCATTACACTATCGAGAATGTCTGATCTGATATCTGATCGATTCCAAAGCAAAGAAGTCAGTTTCAACAAAAGTCCATGTAGTGTAGATGTAGATGAATATTTGAAGTTGAGTAAAAATGTATCTTAATAGGGCCTTATCAAATAGATTTTATGATAGTTGATCGACAAGAAATTCTGAAACAATAATGGAGACTGTTTCATTTTTTTTCTTTTGCATGAGATCTGTCATTCAATCAGCTTAGTGGTTTTATTGCGAATATTTGGCTAGATAGACCACAATGAGTTTAATCAACTTGCTATGAACTTTGAACGTGAACGTGAACGTGGATGCGATATGGGATAGAATGGGATTATCGCCTTATTATAGCTTAGCAATTGTAGACCACAAAACAGGTTCAGCATTCCACAGCGAGGACATTCCGTCTTGGAAGTGGAAATAATCAATAAAAAGCAATATAAAGAAAGTAATTATGGCTTCCTTAGAAAATATTAGAGCAGAGTTCTTTCACCATTGCTCCGGGTAATGGTGGTGCGACCATACGGGCTTCAATTAGGTCTTCAGAAAGAGGCCTTAAATATAAGCTCAGCAAAAAAAGAGGAAAGAAAATAAGGTCACACAAAAGAATTCATCAAGAATTGATGGCAACCAAGGCAAGCTGGCACTAGCTGAAAATATCAAATATCTCACAATAATCAGCATTGGATGTTAACAGATATAGTTGTTTCCATACTTGTGAATCGTATTTTGGAGATATAATACGAGATGGCCAAATATCTGTTCAAAAGGTGCAAAAAAAAAAAAAAAAAAAAAAAATTCTGATACCCGATTTGTATTGATGTATTGGGAAACTTCAGGAAATTAAAGTAGCAGTAAGCCTACCTCCCGGTAGGAGCACAACAGCAAATTTTTGAAAATCGTCATCACCCTTTCGGCGGTGTAGGCCTTGCTCAGGAGTGTAAAAATTCACAAAGTGAGAAACACAAATGAGTGCGAGAAGCTAGGCCTTGGCCCACATCAGGCTGTCGCACCAAAATATATATTTAGTAAGCCCGAGAGAATTATCATAACTGATTGTGGATAAAACAGACACCTCGGGATTGTATTGGAGTTTGTTACATCCCAGATACCACCAACTATCTGTTTATCTATCTCAATTTTGATGTTAAAATAATAGTGGGAATAAAAATAAAGATCTGGAAGTTGAGAATCTGTTTTAGAAAACGAGATTATTTTCGCAGCTCCACACGTTTATAGCACCAGGATATTAGGAGAATACATCTATAGCAGTCCAAAAAAAAAGTGAAAGACAGCTTAATTATTACATCTACTAAATGGACAATATTAAATAAATAAATTTATACAATATTAAGTTTCATAAATACTTACCTCAGTTTGAAACGTACAAAACAAATGACACAAATATGGATGTTTTGTGCCCAAAGCTAAAACCTTACGTTCTATTAGAGTGCATTCGACATCATCGTCCTCTAGGACTACGTCTTTTTTTAAGCACTTCACTGCATAATAAAAGTCCGTATTTCGAAGTTCAGCTAAAAGAACCTATTAAACAAAAACCATTTGTTACAGATTAAATGAAAAAAAAAAAAAATAAAAAATTATATTAAATCTCTGGTATTACCTTTCCAAAACTACCTTTTCCAAGCACTGCAAGGAAATGAAAATCTTCAACCGAATATTTCTTAAACCTAGGAATTGACGTCGCTGGAGCTGTTATTCGTCCCGATTTTTGGAATTGTGAATATGTATATGAAGTTTCTAAATAAGGAATACCAAAAATAAATATTAGAAAAATTTTAAACGACGGAGAATTTATTAAAGATACATGCATCAACTCATTTGCAAACATTGGCAGACGATTAAAATTTATTTTCTTAAATAAATCTAAAAAATAATGAACGTACACCATGTTCATTAAATTGACTATAATTTATCAATCTTTTGAGATCACACCTCAAATAATAGAAAAAATTATTAATTAGAACTAAAAATATAAATACCATCATCATTTGCTTCGATTTTGTAGGCGGGATTCAAACTAAGCGGTGAGCATGGCGAATCTCTAGCTTCATGTGTTCCTTCATATAATATATAAAATAAATATTTTTAAATAATTTCAAATTTAAACCTTACCGCTAGCTACATATATGGTAACCTTGAACAGATTTAATTTTAATTAAAAACAATAATAAAACTGAGTCAATGTGTATGTACGACTACAACAGCGACGTAAATTTAACAATATTGCGCATGATAAGACACCACGTAATCCAATTTTTACATTTAACTTTTAACATTTTCATCGTGACTAAAATGGTAATCTTATATTGAGTTTTGATACTGAAAGTGAGTCGCGATCTTTGACAGTTTACATTCCACGCAGCACAAATCATTTAATTGTTGTTGAATGTATAGCTTTTTTATTGGAAAATCTTTTTGATCGTAAAAATTTTACAAAGAATCGAAAAAGGTAAAACAGCAACAAAATAGCTACCGAGTTTGGTGTAGTTTAATTAACCATTTTAAAACTGAAGCAAAATACAATAAAAATTAATGAGTTACAGGCAATCACAAACAATTCAAAAACAAAATTACTGAGCTCAACCTGTTGTCGTGTCAAATTTCCTTTGAATTGGAAAGTCGTGCCTGAAACAACATTGGTGTTACAAGTGTAATTGGGCGTAAAAAGTGTAAATAGCACATTAGTCTCATGCCGTGCTTAAACATAACTGGTGACCACAAACTGAATATGTTGGCGATTGGGAAAAAAAAGAAAACTGGAACACGGGAAACTATTCACGGAATGGTTCCATAATTCATTTGTTTAATTTTTCGATTACAATGATTCATATTTTATTGATCTCAAATTACGTTTTAATGATTTCTCACAGCTTAAACGATACCAACGAGGGAACAACAGTGAATTTCTCAGCTCATTACTATGAATAAGGGAAGTCATTGCAAACTGATGTTGGTTATATTGTTGTGATGTCTTTACCTCCAAATGTCACACTGTTAATACAAACAATGGCTCAGCATCTCATAAAAAAGATTGAAAACAAACTAAAAATGTCGATTTGTATGACGATTGGTCAAAAAACGAAGAAATTGATTCAGAAGATTCTGGAGAGGAGGAAAATATTGCTGATGTTGCACGCCTTCCACAATTACCACATCAAGAGTGTCTTGAAGCGATCAACGTCTGTATCAGCTGTATACATTTGACAGCTGTCGGGCAATTTGTTCGTTGCATTGTAAGTTAAGCAACTTTTGTAATTGTGAAAAAAAAAAATAATGGAAGAAAAGAGCTTCGTGTGTTAATGAAGAATTGCTTTATTATGACAAAAAAAAAAAAATAAATAAATACTGTTGAAACTAAAGCTTGGCTTGATAAATATTATTCGGACGCTGCACTCGGAAGCACCGAAAACGATCTAGTGACGGACAAAAACGTAAAAAAAGTTAACAAAATAATTATGAATAATCGTAAAGAGAAGTTGATCGAAATAGTTGAAATTCTGAAGATATTAAAAGAGTGTGTTGGACAAGAAAAAAACGGTCCAATTTAAAAAAGAAAAAAAGTGCTGTTTCATCAAGATCGTTTCATCATCGTGTCACAAATCAATGAAAACGATAGAAAAATTGCATGAATTAGGCCACGAATTGTTTTCCCATCGCTAATATGAGGCTTATTTTGAGGCTAAAGAGAAATCGTACTTAATCGTACTTAACGAACTTTTCAGCCGACCTGTATAAGCCAATGTTCTCGGGAAAGTTATTATCATGTTCTTGCAGAGAAGTTCAGTGTGGTTTAAGGTCTAATCCCGAATCCGTTTTGTTCATATTGAGCTGGGCTTACGATTTTTGCCAACTTTAAATGGCATAAGTGTCAGACACTTTCGTAGATAGATGATTTTCGGAATCTTGGCTTTCGCTGCTAGATAAGTGGTGACATTTGCGAAATTACCTATTCTGTTTCTGAAGGTGATCTGATTTGAACTCAGGAATTCTGACACAATGAACTTAACCACAAGTCACTACTATTTTGTTTAGATAAAGTAAGATATGAACAAGCTGAGTTTTGGTATTTTTTGTAAAATGAATTTGTATGCTTAATGCGCTACTATTTGTAGTGAGTTGATTTTTCAATAGAATTTTCCACACTTCTGCACATTTTATAAAATAACCTTGGACGCTATCGGCTTATTTAGTTCATTTGAACTATTTGTGGGCGCTTGCCGCTATGAGAAATTTATTCCCAGAATAAACTTATTAAGTGTTACAAATATGTACGTGTTTTCGTAGAGAAAACAATTCAGCGAATTCGAAAGATATAGTCGAATAAGAAGATTACTGTCAGCAGGGAAGATATATGTGGTTTTGAAAGACCCAAGTTCCGTATCATTCATAAAAAGCTGGACTAGCCAATGAAAACTATAAATTGGCCTAGGCCATGGCCTAGTCTTTGAAATTACTGTATTGGTCGTCACATCATAGTGCGTATTGAAAAGAGCGACCTACTGTCCGAACGGGGAGAGAAAGATTTTCATTCGCTATTGAATGTTAACAAAATGGTGCCGTCAACAATATTTTTGGTAGTTTTTGATCCACGTAGCCAGTACCACGTTGATTGCGCTTTTGCTTATGAATGCTGATAGGTATCATTCTGCCCTAATTCGTTATAATGAGCGTAAAAATGTTCAACGTCTTCAGAAAATGGTTTCAAACGAAGTTGATCGAACTGCAACACGCAATCACACTCAGGATCTGGGAAATTGTCGAAAAGCTTTGAATTTGACACCACATATAACATAGTGTGTATATGGAGTCACATCTCGAGGTAAAAATAAAGTATTCGAGCCCAGAATGAGTCATGCTTCCTTTTTTGGATGATTTTTGTTTTACAGAATTTTCAAGAAATAACGATTTTAACAGTCAGCTTTTTGGTCTCACTTCGAAGAGGAATATAAGTCCAGAACTAGCTGCATATAAGTCTACAAAATGTAACACTTTAATGCGGAAAAATTGCAGGTGAGTTCCAAAACAATCGCAACAACCGGATTCCGAATGAAAATTGCAAATGCTACCTTCGTGCCATGCTTCGTTACAATGGAGTAAGAATCAAATTGCGAAAAACAATTCCACTCTAAGGTAGCAGCAACACACAAAAAAGAGTTTAGCTTTCTACTTATCCTTTTTTTTTTTTTTAATTTAAAGCAACCACAATCAAATTAATTTCAATCCTGCCAGATGCTGCGAATTTGTACCCACAAAATCTACAAAATGTTTGTCTTAGAAGTCGTTTACATGACCCATGTATTTGCTTTATGAAGCCGGCTAGTTAGAAAAGACATGTTTGCGTAGGAACAGCTTTTCCAAACCACACAACTGATCTGAAAAAGATCAAGAGCGGCAGAAGTGACAACATAGTGTTATCAAAGTGAGTACAAATTCCTTAGATCTTGAGTTACCAGAATATTTAAGCTTAAAACGAATTTACGAAAACGCGATGGTAGAAGGATACCCTTGGTGTGCTGAAAAAGAGGTTGTACTTCGAGCGAATAAAATAACTTTCGAGAAAGAGTCTTGAAATCTTGGAATGCTACAATTCTGAAAATGTTCGATTTTGGAAAGGCGTCCGATGATGTCCCATTAATTCATACAGCTGATAAATTAAAAGAGATTCCAATAATTACACAGTGTACCGCTGTTAGCGAAAATTGATGTTTAAATAGGAGCTCGACAAGGCTAAATACTTCCACTTATATTTTTTTTAAATGGTGAACTGTGTATGCTGTGTGATGCTTTCTCAACAGGGAACGAAGTCTCTGATTAACTTTAATAAAGATTTTGGTTGTATTCGAGATGTTGCCTTAATTTTTTAAAGGATAATGGAAATCCACTAACTGAAATCAAGTGTTGTAAGGTAAGTTTGTACCTGCGGAGATGGAGATTTATGAAATAACAACTAAAGTTTTTGATTCAGATAGGGAAGAGCTATAAATGCGCAGTGAATATAGCTCTACGGATGTTACATAAGTGAGTCATATGGCAGTGACAGTAAGTTACTGAAACCTTAACATGACGATAAATTCAAATCATCCTTCTAAAGATCATATTCAAGTGATCGAAGATATAAAAATTATAAGTATCTACTCATATTGATTTATCAATATAAAGCTGTATTCGATAAAATTCGAAATATTTATTTTCTGATTTGACTTTGGAGTGTTAAAAAAAATAAGGCAAATATTTCATCACAACAAACAAGTAATTCGTACAGAAATCAAAAAAAAAAAAAAAAATATTTCCTTTTTCATGTCCGATGAAATAGCAGTTCTGGAAGAATTACAAGTATTGGATGTTTTCAACAATTTGAATTTCAAATGCAATTTATTATATGCAAACTACGGAATATTTTGTGGAATATCCTTTGATAACAGCCTTGCATTGCTTTCCTTCCAGCTCCCTTGCTTACCACCCTAGATAAACTAACATAGATGGCAAACTTTCCCGATATTGGAAAATCAAAACCGGTTTTCTATTGATCGCATCTATTCGTGTGACCCTGGCAGTGAATACGTGTGAATTGTCATCAACGGCAATTTTCCTTCCTTTTTACACAAAACCCGCCCATTTTACAAGAAAAATGAACATCCACATTACTCACACGCGTGCAAATCTCTCTCATTCTAGCAACTAACTTGTAAATTGCCTTCATTCTTCCAATTTCTGGAAGGTTAGAGAGATGTTAGAGTGTTCGTAATTCACTTACAGTGTGTTTGCACGAAGTTAACGGTTTGCAGAAGTATTATGGAGTTTGACATCTAGGTTATTTCATCTATGCTTGCCACGCTTGTCGCCAAAGCACTATCCCTATTATTTTACTGTGCAAAATGTTCAATTGGTGGCTTTTGAATCGTCCAATTAATCTTCCGCATCGACAACATAGTACTTCCTAATATGTCCACCGTATATATAGATGAATTGGGTTAATTTCTAAGAGAACTTGCCTCAAATCAGCACTTGCCTACTTCTTTGTTCACTGTTGAGAAAGTATGCTTAGGCTTGTATTCGAAATAAATTATCTTCTGACAGATTGTTAAAATATCTGAAATTTTGGCTCATCTGTTTAGAGAATATCCCCTTTGAAGTTTTTACGAGATGTTTCACGTCAGATAATTTTTTTTTATTCAAAATTTATTTGGTTGAACTAAATTCTGTCGGTTCGTGTGTCGAATTTCTTGTGGGGTTTCTTGTGAAAAAACTAAGTCACATGCCTTTATTGAAGCCAATTTTACTCCAGTAAAAGATTGTTGTAGATATCCGAACAAATGATAATCTGACAGCAAAATGTCAGAATTATATGGTGGCTATATAAAAACTTCCAGCGAAGATCTTTAAATTTTTGCCGAATCATCAAAGGTGAGTGTGGTCTAGCATTGTCTTGATAAAACACAACACCTTTCCTGTTGATCAATGCTGATTTCTTTTTTTCAACCGCATTATTTACTGGCAGAAGACATTCGAATCAATCACTTGACCAGGCGATAGTGGCTGATACCTTTCCGATCCCACCAAACAAACCACATTACCTCGTTGTAGTCAATCCTGGCATTTCAACCGTTCGTTTTCGACTAAGATCGCTTTAACACAACATTGTTTTATATGACCCATTTTATATCATTCGTTAGCACTCGTTTCTAAAATGGCTCGATTTTGTTTCATTTCAGAAGCGATTCGTATATGGAAATTCGACCAATTAAAATATTTTTACTAAGTCCAAGAGGCATTCAGACATTAAGCTTCTTTACATAAACAGCTCATTCCAAATGTCGTAAAGCTTTGTGGTTAATCTTAAAAGTTCCTTAACAATGTCATGGCTTAACTTTTTTGGTCGATGATATTTAACTTTTTAACTTCACCACAAATAGCTCAAATTTTTTCACACGCCGCATTCTTCCCTATATCAAAGTAAGATTGTAAAATATAATAAGGTCCCTTTTTTATTGCGAGAAATATGTTCTTGAGCTATTTTTACAAGATTCTGGCAAATGCTTTTAACATCGTTTTGTTATTAAAATTTTAAATTCAGTATGAACATCAAATAACTGCTGGTTCAAGGAACACCTAATTTATGGCGTCTAAACGTATTTTTTATGCAAAAAGTTATGCCAACTAGTTGTCTACTGTTTGTGCTATTTTATCGAAAGCGGTTGTGGTTACTCACATACACAATGGCTGATTCATTTAAATAATTTCTACGGAATAAGTTTGGATTTTCTAAAATCCCCTCTAACAATGACATATAAATCAGTAATTAATTTCTTAATAGAAAAACATACCTCTTTTCACACATGCTAGAGCTTCAACAATCAGTTTTTGGTTTACGCCACATAAATTGGCTGTTAATTTTTCACATTTCTTATGACAATTAACGTCACAGTCTGTATAAAAATTTATTATTTTATTATTAATATATTTTTTCTTTAAACTTTAGGTTAGGATAGAATTTACATAATTACTCAATTTAAAGAGGTACATTTTGTTGGCCAAATATACTGACCATGATGATCCCTTTTGCGCAAAATAACAAAAAAATATATAAAACAAATTTTAAAAATGTTTATTAACAAAAAAAAAAAAAAAAGAGAAACATAACAATCTCAAGAATTATATCGAGAAAACTGTCTAAAAATAACATTTTGTTTACAAGTATATGTATGTATAAATACAAAATTTATTTATTTTGTGCTAGAGAAAATATTTATTTATTTCATTATTGGGCTGATTTTATTTGACCTGTGAGAAAAAATTTCTTCAAATTTCTAATTTCAGATTTCTGTGATGTAAATGTGCAAAATTTAATGTTGTTGAGTCTATAAAAACTAAAACCGAAAAATAAAATTTGTTTAAGTCTTAAAATAATTTGTTTAAAGCTTATAATAATTTGTATATCATTTTAATGTGCAATATGGTATTTGTTGGGAGACAACCCGACAACGGTCATGATTGATCGTAAGTGCTTTGAATTAGTCAACTTTCACTTGTCAGAAGAAATCTACATAGAATCAAACATAATGTCAAGTTCAAATTCATGGTACAGTTTAAGCATATTTTCAATTTTAATATTTATTTATTATTATTATTATTTTTTTTTTTTTTTAGCAAACAACATAAATGCAATACACATGTCATGAGAAAAAGAAAAAAGGAAGACATCGGTGAAAGAGTGCGTCATAAGGTTTTTGGCTAAAAAAATTTTGCTTTGACGACAAATGATGAATGATGAAGATTTATATTTTTCGAGAATTTTAAACCAACGGATTCATCAACTGGTGCCTTTAGGTATTTATAAAGTCATACTTAAAGAAATCTCTTAACAATTAAAATAGAGTAATTTATTTATAAAAATGTTGTTGGTGATGAATTTATGATCAAATGCTAGCGAACTGCAGATTGATGATACGAGCAGTTAGATGATTTGTCGTCGCGGTTGTTTTTAGCGTCTTGACATTATTTGTTAAAAATATTACAGCACTTCCCTTAAGATTTTTTTAAAAGTTGTCAGAGGTTTATTTTTCGTGATAATTTACCATATAAAAGTATGTATTATGTTTGTTATATGTAGATAATTGTTTTTGTACGCATTTTTCCTTATTGGAAGAGGCATAGTTTATAGAAATACTTTCTTTTTTCAACTAAGATTTCTCGACCTAGTTCTTAAAACGACATGCTTAAGGAAATGTTAAATTAGTTTTAATTTATAATATCGTACAACTCGTACGTAATCGTAAAAACTATATTAATATACAACCACAACTGGAACAACATTTAAAAACATCGAAATCATTTCAATATTTGAAATGAAAAAAATTAAAAGAGCTGAACATAAGAAAGCCAATGTGTGGTCAACACCAAATGTATATACACATACTTGTGGAATATAAGATAAGTTAGACAAACCAACACTATTTTCATTTTGTTTGTTTGTTTGTTTGTAGTTTTCTTTTGTATACCATAATCAGTCGAGTTGTTTTCTTACTTTATAATATAATTGCTTAAATAAATAGTTTTTGTCCATTAGCCCCAATTATGTAAGTTCTTAGTATTTTTCAAGGAGGTATACCATCTCCTTTGCTTTGAAACCATGTTTTTAATGAATTAGTTTTTTTTTATTCTTTCTTCTTTTGAAACTATCTCAAAATTTTTGTAATTGGCTCGTAACTAGACTATTTTCGCAGCTTAGATAAAAATTGCAACTAGAGCACAAACGGTCAAGCCTGGTTAATCGAAGGAGTGTTTTGCTTTATCATATAGCTAGGTACACCTGCACACGGTTACAAGAGTTCGGTTTGCAGGAAACATTCGCCTTATTCTCCAGATTTAGCACCTTCAAATTTCTACTTTGGATTTCGATATTTTTTTTTTTTATATTTAGCGCGCGCTCAAAATGTTTGTACACAGTGGAGAGCGAAGGAAATTTAGGGAGGAAGAAAAAAGAGGTACCGATGTACATTGTTCATAAATGTTTGCAAGTTATAATCACCAGGAAATAGAGAGCTCGGTAGAGCATTCCATAAGAGAGTCCAAAAGTTGCCATGAGGTTGTACTGATGAGCATTCATAGAAAGACGGGTGTTACAGGTAAAAAGTTTGAAAGGGTGAAATGCTACCAGCAATTTTAATGGAGCATTTGTGCGATAGCACAAGGTGAGACAGGAGAGGGGTATACTAATGAGCATTCATAAGGAGACGTGTATTACGGTTGAAGGTTTAAAGGGGTGAAATGCTACTGGTGATTTCAAAGGAGGAAATAGCTATAAGACAAAGTGAGATAGAAGACATCACATCAGTGTCTATTTTAGTATCACCTAGGAGCTTTATCATACGGTTTTCAAAACTATTTATCAGGTGCAGAGATGTTTTAAGAGCGCCTGACCAGCTGTGGCTATTATAGTTCAATTTTAACGGATGATTGCCTTATATATTGGGGCCAGACCAGATGAAGCGAAAGAAGAAAACCTAGATTTTTGACGACATCGGTCATTCCAATGTAAATTGTCACTGACACATATACCGAGAACGGGAAAATTTTCGGTTTCAACGATGCAAGTGTCATTCATGGATAATGGCTGGATGTTTTAATTTCGATTTAACGACAGCAGATAGCATTGAGTTTTAGAAGCATTAAATTTCACTCTGCTGATAGTTTCCCAATGGGTTATACTGTTAATGTCGGAATTAAATGAGCTTAACATACGCTGCCATTCCCGTTCTACAGCCAAAGAGCAGGGACGTGAGGCCGTGAACGAATTTGAAAAGCAGAGAGTACGGTCATCAGACAAGGAGATTATTGGATTAGAAGAAGCAGACAAAAGATGAAAATTAAAAAGAGTGTTGGAGACTGGACGGAATCCTGGGGCACACCAGCATTTATTTTGTGAATTTCAGACTTCGAACCAAATCCCAATTTTCGACAAAAGAGTCTGATGCCAATCACTGTCAAATTATTAAGAAATATCAAGTGCAACTATCCTGCTTTCGCCAGATTAATCTACGCTTTGGTTCCACTTTTTGGTTAGACATGCCATTAAATCACCAGTGGCTACGAAAAGGATAAGAACAAGATAGCCAGCCAGCCTGGAAAAACACCCCTTCAGAAGAAGGGGAGATATACCATATGGATCAGCGGAGTTTGAATGTTAAGATTTTTAAAAACGCTTGCTACTGAGCGAGTGCGAAATGGATTAGATCCATTGAAGATTCGATGCACTCAAGTGTAGGCGGAGACAAAACATAATCTGGATGTGTTGAACTGGCTGCAAAGTGTGAAGCAAACAGATTGGCTTTGTTCGATGTAAATGTAAATGAGATGGAGGATGGGACAGCATTTCTAATTTTTTTGATGAACGACCAAACATTTTTACTACCTTTGAAATATTGTCTTTTTTTCCTCAATTTTTGGTCACATTGGAATTTTACATTTACGTTAACAGTGTACTTATCAGAGTGAGAAGTTAAAAACAAGTCCAGGTCGTTGGCGGTATAACTATCAACGTTTGTTATTCGTGTGGGTTCACTTACAAGCTGTGTCAAGTTATTTTTCACAGCAAAAATCTAAACACAAGAGTTCTTCGAATTTTGTCTGTCCAGAATGTCGAAGTCAAACAGAATTGTGTATATTGAAATCGAATCATGATTTCAGCATGAGGATACAGGGATACAATTCAACAGCACATCAAACTCGTTTGTGGTTTCTGTAAATAAAGCAATAGTACATAATTTGTTTACGAATGATGCCCAAGAGGCTCTTGGTGTATTTTTTCGTCAAATCTAAGTTTTTTAGTGGTGGCATTAAGTTACCTGAGAGGTGAGTAGAAGTGTTGTCTAATAAATAAAATTACAATGACCAATTTTTTATATTTGGTGAATTTTAACTAACATTAAACAGGCATTAAAAAAATCGCACAATACTTATGTTACAACCTGATATTATGACCATGCGTAAGAGACGACATACTTTCTCAGCTAGTTCCCGACTGTTTAAGGTGAGTTGTTTTAACTGTATGAACAATTTGAAGTTGATGTCGCACATTATGCTATAAGACTCTTGGACCGAAAGCAGTTGTATAACTTTTCCCGAAACCCCGATTGTCGTGTTGCAGAATGGCTTGAGAATTTCACATACAGAATGGAATATACAGATCTGATAATTTAGTCATTGGTCATGCGGGTTTCATTCACCCGTACTGATTCGTTTAACGAATTGATGTACGAGTACGTACACCACCAAAATGTCATTATCATTAGAGCCATTGGTCTTTTTGTCTTTTCTTATTCGAATAACATTTCCCACTGAGAGGGTGATTTCATCTTTATTGGCTGGACATTGGTTCTATAACTGATTTGTTATTCGGGCATTGTTATTTGTGGCCTTGAATAAGTGCAGCCTCATAGTGTTGGATGCATGACTTTGATAGATTAACACGTAATAAGTTAGATTGGAGATTACTCTAGCTCTGATTCAACTTGCCTATGGATCTGTAATCTAAGAAATCTAGTGCATATCTACGAATAACCAGCTGTCATTTAGGCAAATAGTCTGAAGCTGTTGTCTGTTATAGTATCGTAGGGACCATACTTAGCCACAAATCTGACTATTCGTGGTATTATTACAGGACTAGAGCACAAGTACGATTTTTACATCAGGTTTTGTCATTTTCTCGTCTTATTCATCTCATCAGTTGTATGTTTAATATCATATATCTGTCTTATAACATGCGAGTATAGATTAAAGTGTTTGACAAGTACCCGGAATGAAAGTATGCATCTATTTTACCCGTAAAATATTTTCAAATCGTCTTCGGTATCTTAAGGTTAGCATTATTTTTTTAACTTTACTAGAATCCTTTGTCAAATCATGATTTAAACAAAACTTTTTATTTGACTGTTAAAATTGAGAATCTAACTGAGCCAACAATCTTAAAATCAAAGGGGGAAAAAAAAACGAACCAAGAAATGACACAACTACACCAAACTGATTGCAAAAAATTTGTTTATCTATTTTTGGTTTCTTAGAAAATATGTTGTCATGTTATGTTTACAATAGCCCGAACATTTCCGAATTTTCTATTTATATATCTAGGAGTAACCATGTGATCAAACTATTTATATTTTGAAATATTTTCTTAATTTTAAAATGAATTATGTATGTACTACGTCGGAAATCTAAGCTGTATGTTGTCTAGGAAATTCTCACTTCAGTTGAAATTCTTCTCTGAAGAATAAATGTTTTAATTCGCGATGAAATATTTTAAATAAAATTTAATTGCTTTAAAAAAATTTTGTTGAAAATCCAATTATTACAAAAGGTGCCAAACACCAATTGGTAATGATGCGATATATTAATCTATGACGATAAATATACAAATATTCTTAAAATTTTACTCGTAGTAACTAATTATATAGAATTTACCTTCATATCATATTTTTGATCACAATAAGTATTTTTAAATGATTACTACGGAATCGTTAATTATAAATAAATAAATATATAATTGGCGAGTGTAATCAAAAGTGGCAATATCTCATTAAGCTTGACAAGTTTAACAGGTGAAAACTCATATTTTGCTACAATTTGTTAATTTTTAACTGTCAAACATCATTTTATACAGAAATGTATTTAAACGTGAAATATTACCTCATAGAATAAGAAAATTTTAATTTTTTTTCTGTTAAGCGCAATAGACAAATTAGAATTGTTTAATTGGAGTTAATATAAATATATCATAAAATTTGTATATATTGTAATATCTTATATATACACACCCATGTTAGATTTAGGTATAACACTTTAAATACACACACATGTATTTTTACATAACAAAAAGAAATTAATAAGGAACAAGTCATCTCTTGTCACTCGTCTATTTCACTTGTCTGTCCGGTAACTCATTAACATCACATGGTGTTAAGAAAAAATGACTGACGACGAGAATACATAATTTCAAGCAAATTGCCGTAGATAGTAGATTCACGTTCACTTGATTTAAAATCGACAAATTTAGCGGCCGCGTAGAAAACGTGGAAAAAACAATTTAAAATTTTTCTTGCCCCGAGTGATCTCTTGGATTCGTTGTTGCTCCACCACATAAGAGCTGATTGCTTCGAAATATTTGATTATTTCGATGTTGATGAAGAAACTGTAAAACATACCAACTTGATGACAAAAAAAAAAAAAAACGGAATAGCCACCGTGTGGCGCTCCCATCTTTCCGATTTGAGTTCTGTTTTTTTTTTTGTTAAGTTGGTACATCTGTTGTTGACAGATCTCTAAATCTTAGCGTCATAGCTTGTTATTTGCAAAAGCCAAGAGTACATCTATCTCTGTGGGTGTTGGCGATTTTTTTTACAATTTTAGAAATGGATTTAAATTTGCAACAACGAACTTGAATTAAATTCTGCGTAAAAAATGGAACGAACGTTTGAAATATTGAAAAAGTGTTTGGGCAACGATTCTCTAAAGAAAACGGTCGTTTACCAGTGGCACGAGCGGTTTAAAAGTGGTCTAGAGTCAATCAAAGGTGATGAACGCAGTGGCAGACCATCGACACCGAAAACCGACGAAAACGTTGATGAAATAAAAGAAAAGTTGGTAAATAACCGCAAATTAACCATCAGAGAGATAGCGGAGAACTTGACCATTGCCTATGGATCCGTCCAAGACATTTTGGTTAATGATTTGTGTTTCCGTCGTGTAGTAGCAAAGTTGGTGCCAAAAGACTTCAATTTCATGCAAAAAAGAGACCGTGTTGACGTCGTAAAAGATATGATTTGCGAGGCTGAATCCGATCCTGCATTCATCAAAAAGATCATTACTGGAGACGAGACTTGGGTTTATGAGATGCAATCCAGACATCAGGCAAGTGAATGGCGTTTACCAAATGAGCCGAAACCAAAAAACCATGTCGTTTTCAGTCAAAAAAGAAGACAATGCTCACAGTTTTCATGGATTACAACGGTGTAGTGCAGCATGAATTTTTTCCAGAAGGCCAGACAGTAAACAAAGAGTATGAGACGTTTGCGTGAAGCAATTCGCCGAAAGAGACCAGAATTGTGGGCAGAAAACTCGTGGATTTTGGACCATGATAACGCACCGTCACACAGTGCGATCGTTATTCGTAATTTTTTAACGAAAAATGCAACAAATACCATCCAACAGCCAACGAATTCAACTAATTTGGCTGCCTGTGACTTCTTTCTGTTCAATCGAATTAAAAAACAACTACGGGGAACGCATTTTAGCTGCCGAGAGGAAGTAATGGAAAAATCGCAGGAAGCACTGATGGACATATCGAAAACCCAATTTAAAAAAATGTTTCGAGGATAGGATCAAGCGCTGGCATAAGTGTGCTGAAGTAGCTGAGTAAACTTGTATTTCTAATTTTCCGAAGACATTCCGGAGCAAGGTTGTAGTGATTTAATTAAAAAAAATGATGAATACTTCTTGTCAAAATGCAGCGTTATCATGAAGCGATTCAGTATTTTTTTTTTCGCGACGTCAAAGTCCATCCGAATCACTTGATGAATCTTTAACGGCTCTAAAAAATTTGAGTAAAACGTATAATTTTAGTGCGCTTAAAGATGAACTGATGGGAGACCTATTTATTTGTGGAATTCAAATCAACTGTTTGCCTGCAGTAGATATGGCGAACGGCATTTTAACAAGTGTCCAGCGTTGAGAGTAATATGTTACAAGTGCAGCGGAAAGAACCACTTTCCAAAAATGTGCAAAGACGGATAACAACAGGAGAGTCGGAAATGGGGATACAAACTTGCAGAATTTGTTAGATTTTTATAGAGTGAATATAAATTGTGAAACTAACATATAATTGGTCTAGAATCTTCTGTTAAATTAAATTTAATTCACATAAAAAATTGTAAATTTTATATTTAAATCAAACGTACTTTTGGAGCAATATAAGAAGGTTTTAAATGGACTACAGTGTTTTAAAAACAAGTGTCGATTAGTTTTAGAGAAAAATAGCTCGCTCTATTTCATCTACAAACAGAACTTAAGGCAGAGCTTTACCGGATGGCAAAGTTAGGAGTTATAGTGCAGGAAACTAAGCTAACACTGTGGGTGAATTCAATAGTTTTAGTGAGAAAAGCCAATGGAACCCTAGGGATATATCTGGATCCAAGGTACTTAAATAAGGTTGTTATGCGTCCCCATTTCCCATTTTCAGATGTCGATGAAGTTAAATCTCGGTTGTCAAATGCAAAATATTTTAGCACTTTAGATGCTAATAGTTCACCTAGTTCAACACATCTTTTGGAAGGTATAGGTTTGAAAGGCTACCATTTGGAATCAATGCGGCTCCTTAAATATTTAATACCGAGATGATAAAGTATTTTTCTCACATTCTTAATGTAATCATTTACATTGATGATTTCCTGATATATGGTGCTTCCAAAGAAGAACACGATAAACATTTAAAGATGGTTTTAGAGAAAGCGCATGAAATCGGTTTAAAATTCAATAGGGAGAGGACTCATGTCGGCGTAAAAGAGCTAAAATGTACTTTTCATATTTTCAATGAATTCGGAGTATGGCCCGATGACAGTAAAATTGAGGCTATTATAAAAATGTCACGCCTCAATTGTGTCAAAGAGTTTCAACGATTTCTAGGAATGGTAAATTACTTGGGTTCGTTCATTAAAGGGCTGACAATCAAAAATGAACATCTTAGGCATCTGTTTAAAAAAGAAGTAAAGTGCTATTGGGATGACAAGTTTTTAGATTTCAAAAATCTAATATCGCAAGCGCCAGTTTTAGTTTATTTTGACAACAACAAAGCTATTAAGCTTTTGGTAGACGCTTCTCGGACAGCTAATGCTAATGCGTCAGCTACATTAACGACATATCAACGTAATTATGCTTAAATCGAGAAAGAATTGTTTGCCTTCCTTTTTGGATGCAGTCGCTTTCACAAGTTTCTTTTTGGAAGAGTTTCTGTGGTTGAAACAGACCACAAGCTTTTAATTCCACTGTTTGAAAAGCCTTTGTACAAGGCTCTCACGCGTCTTCAAAGGTTGATGCTGAAACTTAAGGCATATAATTTAAAAGTAATTTACAAGCCCGGAAAGGAAATGCTTATTGCTGACACTCTTTCAAGGGCAGCTTTGCCGGAAAAGCTTTATCGCAGTTAAATAATGAAATTGAAATATATTTCAATCTCATTTCATCAAGTTTGCAAATTAGTGATGCAAAAATAAATCAAATTCGCAAAAAAACACTTGCAGACGAAATTTTAGTTAAGCTCATGCAATATTACAGAAAGAGGTGGCCAGAGGTTAAAAAGAAGAGAGATCCTTTAGTAATGCCTTAATTGAAAAATAGAAATGAAATTCATGTCGTTTGTGGTATAGTTTTTATGAACAATGAACAATAATAATCGTTATACAAAGCTTAAGTGAAATGAATTTCAATCAACCAAAACTATTTATTTTTTTAAATAATCTTTGTATTATAGTTTTGCTTTTACATAAATCTTAGTTAGTTTGTCAAGCCTGTAACTTAATTATTTCTATTTTTGAAAAAAAAAGAGGGGATACCATTTACATCTGGAATTGAATTTGAGGGTTAGGTACTCTAAGGATAAATAAGAATAGACCAACCATAAAGTTTGGTTGGCACTATACTTGTATTTTAGTTCCTTTAAGTGGCTTGGAAAGGAGAGGCATTTACAACTTCGCAATTAGACCGGTATTCGATCAAATCTTTTTCAGAATTTACTTTTGATTTGATTTGATTACCATGGAACGATTTAATTTGATTAAAAAATAAAATAAAATCAGTCGATATAGGTGGATAATTTAGGAATTACATGGGCAAATGACATCTCCGGCATGAAAACCACATTAAGAAGCCAATTTTGTCAATGGCTGCATTTGGAACGCTCGGCCTCGTCACTGTGGATGATTTTTCGTTGAAAACCCGGATCTACTTCCGTCTTCAATACAGCCCAATCTGTGAACGTTCGATTTAAACGATAGTCATTTGTCATTATGCAGACGAATAGTGGGCTTCCCAAACTACGAATGAGGCAGGGACGTTCGAGGGATGCCAGTTCTTGGAAACTGCGTCTCGAAACTGCTTGATTACGGTATTAATTAACTGATTTGGTTATAGTCATAGTTCTATTTTGACTTCTGGAGCTCCGCTGCCTCACTGGCACGGCAACATTATAAAGTGAATAAGCCGCTTCGAGTTTTTTTTATTAATAAGCCTTCATTTGCTCGCTTATTGAGATGATTATAACAGCCAGTCGCTGTGTGAGCAAACGCGGCACCCACTTTAAACAGAGCTTTCGCATGTCTAAATATTCGTGCATGATATATCAAACACGCTCTTTTGATGTCTTCAGAGCTTCAGCTATCTCGATCAACTTTACTTTATGGTCATTCGTAATCATTTTGTGGACTTTTTTGATGTTTTCACTTGAAACAGCCTCTTTTGGATGTCCACTGCGTGCATCATCTTCGGTGCTTGTATGACCACTTTTAAGTTTTTCAATCCACTTGCGAATCGTTCGTTCGGCTGGTGCAGAGTCCGGGTAACACTTATTAAGCCATTTCTTTGCATCGGCTGCATTTTTTCCCATCAAAAAGCAATGATAAATCAACACACGAAATTGCTTTGAATACCTTTTTTTTTCACAATAACAAAAGTTGCTTCACTCACAACCCTATATCTCGAGAACTAATCGTCCGACAGCTGTCAAATTTATACACTTATCTTTTGAAGGTTGGTACTAACTGAAAATGATATGGATTTAATTCAAGTGGTGCCCTCTCTTAGAAACTGCACTGTATTAATGAAAATTTTGGCTTTTTCCCATAGCTTTTAAACGGTCAGAAATTGTTTGTTGTGCAACATGTAACATTTCTGTCATTTATTTCTGACTCAAAGTGTCATCTTCATGTTAATGCTTTCCGCAAGTCATCATTTTCTGGTACAAATTCCGACATTTTTAACACGATGAAAAAACATGATGTTTGCTCAATGACTTGATGTATACTAAATATGTTTGACAGGTGTCATAGGAACAAAAAAAAAGGCCCGTTTACAATAAATGTTCCCTATCGAGACATTTGTTTCTTGACGCTTCATACCGGTACACCTGTTATTATTCATATTTTCGAAGAAAATGCCACCAGCGGCAGCGATGCTCTTTTTGGAATCATAGTATGAACTTAAGCCCGAAAGAACAAAAAAGAAAAGTTTGTGAAAGATTTGCGGACAGTAATGAGGATATGAAGGACCATTTCTTTAGACTATTTAAAGGCGATGACGACAAACAATCAGCTATGAAATAAAACTATTCAACCTGGACGATTATGGGCAACAATTCGATCTACCCGCCAAAGTGGAGATAGCCATATCCAAACTCAATTCTTACAAGGCAGTCATTATTGACAGCATAGCTGACGAGATTTTCAAGGCAGTGGTAGACGATTTTGTGAAGACCACACACCAAATAATTTTTCAATTATGTTCAGACGAATGGAGCCCTTATACTTTATGTCCGATTCTGAAGAAAGGAGTCTCTTTAGTTTGCGGCAATTATAGAGGCATCAGTCTCCCTTACTTTGTCTATAAAATCTACTCTTTCTTTTGCCAACCAACTTATTGTCTTCCTCAGTGTGATTTTAGGCCTGGAAATTCCACCATCAACCAGATTTTGGAAGGGACGCTTGAATTTAAAATCGATACATACTACGCATTCATACATAAATCGCAATATTAGTTGTTCACAAAAAGTGGTTCATGAAACTAAACACGAATTCGCGATAAAAATAAGGACCGACTTTAAGCTATTTATGACTTCAGTCCTTGAACTCTCGACGCTAGCCATAGTCTCGTGGCTTTAGTTCCTAGACCGGCCGGCTGTATTTATAATGAGATCTTTTTGCTAAATTTTCCACGCAATGGACCGAATTAACAATTCTGGATCTTTAGCCACACTTTCACTCATAGCGGCTACAGTTTTTTGTGTACTCAGATACCGTAGACACTCAAAACAAAACAATCCACAGCACGTTGAATGGCGTGAATTATTTAATCCCTACACGTTTCACGGATTGAAGGCCGATTTTCAAAATAAATTTGAATGACACTGAAGCGTCTATCTGGTGCAAGTCTTTCAATGCAGATTTGTCAAATAACAATAAACATGAATGTCAAATAACGGTTAAAAATGACATGATGGTTTAAAAGTTATGCCATTGGAAGATCAGTAAAAAAAAGGCCACATTTTTTGTTGGAAAGATTTTATTAAACCGAGCTCATAGGTTCAGTCGTTGTTCGTTTACTTCGTTTATTGAAGACGCCCACGGGACTTTTTAATAGAGAACGACGAAATTTGCAAAAGATGAAAAGAGTACATCAACGCGTTACTTAACGGAGAATTTCCTCATCGTGTGGAATTTCGACGGCGGTATGATTTCAAAGGTATCAGAGACGTATAGAACAACGGCACAGGATACATACGATTTCGTTTGAATGAAAGTTAAATGCACAGTGGTAATAACTGCAGAATTTGATAGAAATGTTGGAGTACGTGAAGGCAGAATATAAAGTACGTTACTTTTTATTAGCGTGCACGATTTTCGGTTGAAGGTCTTAATAAAGGAATCTGGAATAATTTTCCTGCTGTCATAGGCTAACGTCACTTGAAGATAAAGGCTTATTACGATCAAACAACTAAACAACTCCCGGCAAGTAGTCATCGTACCGAAGAGCGAAAAATTGAAACACTTATTTTAAGCTCTGTTGTAAAATAGCGATGATGTTGTCGCATATAGAGTTAGCGGTAGGTGACCTAAATAGCGCGAAATTTTCGTAGTATTTGGTGACAGAAAAATGCCTATAAGCTACGTTCATGCCGTTATGTGTGGAATAGCACATCATTCAAATAGCTGCCTCTGCTTTGCTGGCAGTGCTTCAAGCGGTTGCTCCAATGTGCACGGCGTTATTCCGGCAATAGCAAACATTGTTAGCCACGAGCTCTCCAACAGCTCTCCAATAAGTGATTGACGTATAGTAGCCCCAGAGAAAATAATCGAGTGGTGTCAAATCGCGGCGGCCAATTTATAAACGCTCGCCTTGAGATGACCCAGTTGCCAAATTTCTCCCTCACAACTTCGAGCATTGCGTCGCTTGTATGACATGCGCCACCTTGTTGGATCCACAGTTTGGATATATCGATGCTGTCGAGCTCTAACTACAGAAAGTTGATTAACATCGCTTTATGCCTGATACCGTAGAGTGTAACGGTGCCTTCCTCCTCATGATGATGACGATGATGTCGTCTTTCTAAAAACCGCACTAAGCAGTCAATCTTTGTGGATGCAATTATGCTTGGCCGAACACTTGTGGATTGTGTTCGCTCTTATAACGGAAATTTTGGTTGTTGATATTGCCGCTGAATCAAAAATCGGCCTCGTCCAAAAAGATGATTTTTTGGCCAAAATCCAGACATCCAGCCTAATTAATCGTGCGGCTTTTTGTATCACCACAATTTTATACAAATGTAGGCCCAAATCCAAGTGCAAAATAAGCAGGGTTACCTCTCTGGCGACGCCCAATTCAGTTGATCGATGCCAAATCGACATTTCTGGGTTTTATTTGTACTGGTCGCAACGGCAGCTATGTTTTTTTATTTCGCACCAATCTCTGTCTGTTTGGTGGCTTAAAATCTACAAGAGTGTACACACGCTCAAACTTTTACACGGTACGAGAAATTGCCTGCACACTGAAGCCATGATGACGTCCGACTTCAATATGAAATTCACTTTGCGTATTTACAACTGAGCTGAAATTTTGATAATATTTTTTAATAATTTCCACATGTCCGGCAAGCGTAAAACGATGCATGATGAAATGGCTATCATTGCTATCTGGTCACCCGATGCGTGATTTTACAATTGCCCAAATTGTTTATGTTCTACATTGCATCTCTAAATATAACTTCGATTAACAGTGGATAATGTATTAAAGTCGTGTCTATGTTATGTCAATATTACCAAATAATTTGATGCTTCAGCGCAAACTTAAAAAGATTATTTAACTGGCGCAAAAATGACAAGTATGTTTATATTTTTATGGCAAGCTCTTAATACACGTATATAAGCTTATCTGGATTACGAGTATATTTGCCCCATCTTCTCACCTGCCATGACTAAGGTACTAGTCAGAATTTTATCCTCACCTTTGCAGTATACACGCATGATCAAAACAATTGACGTAAATGAGGTACATAATGTAGAATGGGGTTTGGGTTATGGTTGTCATTAAATGACTTTATACTTATGTAGGCGTACTAGTGGCATTTTTATTGCCACCTGAAATATATTATCTCTTGATTTTTAATAGTGCGAAGAAAGGAAGGCACCCATTATAAAGTGTCAGCCAACAGATGGTGTGGATGTTGGCCTGTCAATTATAGTCATTAACTGAATTTAGTGTGCTTGAGCTTTTTGACAGATCTCATACAATCTTTGGCAATTTTAGTCATGGAGTCGTTTACCACGTAACAACGCATTTTTGTTATTTAATTTATTTACAAATATAAACGATCTGTAAAATTGATTTGTAGATATGTAAAATTGGTGAATTTTCGGGTCAATATAATCACACTAGTGAGTCTAGAATTCGTGCAATGGTGAAGCAATTTGAAGAGACTGGTTCGATATAGGGTCGAACTCCATATCATCATGCTCGGCCAGCACGTACACGCCAAAAGGACATCACTGTGAGTGTAAGTTTTCAAAACCAGCCAGGCACCATAATTCGTCGCCGAAGTTAACAGTTGGGTCTCACTTATGACACTTTATGACAAATTTTAAAAGTTAATCTTCATTTCCTAGCCCATAAAATTCAAATTACACAACAATTGAAAACTGTGGGCTATCTACGAGGTCGCCGATTTGTTAACTGGATGTTGGATCGCCAGGATATTTTGTCATCGAATTTAGTCTTTTCGGATGGAGCCTATTTTTGGATGAATAAGTACGTAAATAAACAAAATTGTGGTTTCTGGGGACCGGAAAACCCATACGAGATTCACGAAAAACTAATGAATTCCAAAAAAATTAATGTACAATATTATGCAGATTACGGCCTGGTGGTATAATTGGTCCGAAGATGAAGCTGGGGAGGCAATTAAAGTAAATAGAATAGAACGGCTATTTTTCTTCAAAATTGCCATGGACCGAACTTTGTTGATAATTTAAATTTTATATTAATTTCATAATAAATGTGTGTTTAATTTAAGGAGAACTGCCGCACTAGCTCTTGGCTTACCCTTTACTAACATCTTAACGCGATACAGAAATATAAATTTATTTATTTATAAAATTGGATCATGCTGATATTTTCAAGCTCTATGTCGTTTCAGTATTTTAAGGTAAATACGTATCAGGTATCAGGTTCTATCACTGTCCCAAATCTTGCTAAACTGAACAAAATTAGAGAATAAAACTATAATATATACATGTTTACTGGCGTACCTTAAATTATATCAATGCAGGGTGTCAATATAGTATAGAAATTCACGCAAAGACAATCCTGACAGTCAATTTCTATGATAAGATAAGCCTTTTTCATTCAGTGTGTCATGATTATGCTCCTTCCGACGTAGTTTTGAAACTGTTGGACTACGAAAAATACGCCTTCAAATTTGAATACTACATATATATTCATATTGGTTTTAAAATTCATCTATAAACCAACAATTTATTGTGGCTTTTTTTTTTATTTTTATCAATGAGTCATTAATGTTTTATAAATTTTAAACTAAGCTCTTCTTTTGTTTTCTTTTGATGTTACCTTAAGTTAAGGAATTCAGCTATTTTTTATTTGTAAATATATATTTGTTTATATGAACTGATTTTGGGAAATTTAGGTGAATTTTCAGTTGATTACCTTTCATATTTCAAACAGCTTGATTGAAATATCTAATGAAAAGAGTAAGGAGCTAACATACTTGCTTGTGGAACTCCAACCTTAATTTTTTGAGTTTAGAGTAGGAGCAGTCTTGTCTAATTCTGAAGTATCTACTGTTCATATGGTTCGATTACTTCTGTGTATTCTTTTGAAAAAAAATTAGTATTATTTTTTTTAAGAGGCCTGCGTGTCAAACTTTCTGAAATGTCCTTGCGGCACCAAAAAACAAGACTGAGCGCAATTTCTTTTTCTTGGTTTAATTTTTCTTAGTGCATTAAATGTCTATTTTCAAGCGGCTGCGAATATATTTCAAATTATAATATGTGTACGAGTATTTGTTATAATTTCCAATGTGAGAAAAGCCCTTGGCGGCAGTTTCTGTAGAACCGTGGCATTATTTGGGCTTTCTAAAATTCATTTATATTTTTAAGATCCTTGTGTCAGAAGAAATTCCTTTATTTAACCGTTCTACTTCCGCCCATATTTTATTAGATTGATTTTCACTGTTTTAGAAAGTTCACATTAGGTAGTCAGCAAATAAGTCCCCCTTTTAGGATTTATATTAGAAATATAAGATTGATATTAAGACTTTTTTTTTGTTTCAGACCATAGAAAATGATATCTTCAAGGTATTGAAGGAAACTTATAGCTTTTATAAGGACTTTCACTGCTAGCAAGTTGTGCTCGTGTAATTATTTTCGTATCAGGCAGACTGAACGAGATTCGTAGCCTTCTTCCTATTTATCGGCAAGAATAAAGAGAATCTGCTGGTCGGATATATCAAAAGGTACAGTAATCTTGGTTAATATCTTCATGTGCTAGATGGAACGACAAGTCATCTATTTTTATTATTTTTAATTGCACCGAAATTAATTTAGAACTTTATCTCGAGGGAAGACACAATAAAATTGTATCTAGTCGAGGGTAAATGATTAAATTATTAAGTATTGCATGGATATTTTTTTCGAACTATCAATATGAGTGAAGAAAAAATACCCATGAGACATTGGGTATACGAATTCCAAAAAGACAATATCGTGATAAAGGTAGAAAAAACTAGTTTGTAGTGTTTGGAAAGATCGCAATATCAATTGTCGCCTCAAACATGCCAAAGATGTTTTTCAAAATTCTGTCGAGTGACTTTTCTTTGAAAGATGAACCCCGGAAGACTATTAGATATGATCCCAAAAATCCTATATGAACTTAAGAAAAGCATTAAGGCTTGAACTTTATCAGAAAACTGCGTACGATCAGATCAAAAGGCCTAGTTTTGTTTCCAATGGGTACCACACGAATTAAGCGGAAAAAATGTAATGAACCAAATTGTCATATGAGCTGCTAAATTTCTTTTTTCATATTTTGAACTCATAAATTCCGCGCATAAAAAAAGGAGGTAAGTCTAAATCGCGAAAACTCAAGGCCACATGATGGTAAGGAAAACTATTGCTGAGTTGGGTTGCGAAATTTTATTTCAGAGACCATATTCTCCTGATATATGATATGATATACAAAACCTCCTTGAAGGAAAGGAAAGTCTCTAAGTGAAAGTCTCGCCACCAAAAGCATAGAGTAATATTACAACGGATTGAATAAACTACCAAAAAACTGAAAAAAAAAAACGACGTAACGTTCCCTTACACCAGAAGGTCATTAATGTTAGCCCATAATCCGAAGAGGAGCAGGTCGACCAAGATATACACAAGTAGGTTCACATTTGATATAGAAGAACTAAAGTTAATTCAGGATAGAATGGAAAAGATGCTACGAGTTGAAGAGTACGACGAGAAAAATCTTACGAGAACGTCTAGGCATTTTCAAGGAAATGATACAGGACATAAGCATATGTAAGTTAAATAGTTCACCGCAATTAGAAAACACCATTAAATGCCTAAAGGGGGATTGTCCATGATCCAAATAGAATCATTGGAATCTTTAAAGACAAGGTTTGATTAAAAGAGCTCAAATTGCCACATTTTAGTGAACTAAGCTAGAAGACAGGTAAATTTATTGATAAAAATATGTCCTTTAGAAGCCAAAATTCCTATATACCTGGCAGCCATCTGTGTTTTGTTTCAGAGCTATATACCTTGTCTTTGAACAATAAAGATAGAACTTGATTTTGAATTCAAAATTTCTATTCAATATGAAAAATAATCCATGTGATCACGATTTTAGACATAGGTGTAACTTGCATATCCTGTCGGTCTACACTATTTCCAATTAGTCAATTAGTCATTATTAAATAGGATCTTCGGGATGGACCTTCATTCATAATTTTTTCAATTTATGAAGATTTGCCAAATAGTTGTGAACATAAATATCAAAGAACTGCCAATATAGACAACGTAGCTTAAAAGTTATCCCAATTGGAAGATCTATCACTTACAAAACAAAACCAACCCTGATAGTATTGAATATGGAAAGAATCGGTCCACAGGATGTTTACAATTTAGCCAGATGGCAACATTTTGAGCAACGAGTGTGTAATTTTTATTTTACTACAATGACAGACAAATGCGCTCGCAACATTCGTATACCACTGCAATAATATAAAAATTAATACGATCTAATTCCAAACTCGTGTGCATGAGGTACATAATTCATTAATTTCTTTCGAAAACGTTCAAGGTCTTGGCATTCTCTGCGATTTTTAATTCAATGTTAAGGAGAAAGACGTGTCGAACAGAATACTTAGATCTATACAGTTCAACGGTTCAAATTCATCTATTAAAAGCATCTGAAAATAAAAATTTAAATATTGTACAATAATAATAATATTAATAATTTAAAATCGTTTGTTTTTTTTTTTATCAGAAATCAAAATATTGCAAAGCATAGCAAACATTAAATGTTAGAAACGTGTTTATCTTGCACTTTCGTTCTAGCCAAATAATTAGATCAGAGTTTTATTCTGGCTGAAATTTAGCACAACCTTAATTTAATCTAATTAAGTAACCTCAATAGGTAAGGCCACAATCGATGAGCTCAAATTAACCAAGTACTGCATCCGCTTTGGCAAACGACACAAATCACCTTGATAGTGCAGACAAACAATGCTAATTGTAATTGTATAATTAGAATGATTATACAAATAAATACAATACGAGTACAATATTTTCTTTTGAAATTCTATGTATCTAAATGATGATTATAAACAACTTTAAACTAATTTGTTCATTTAATAGATACGCGTACATGCAATTAAATAGGTAAGGTTTCTTTTAGGTAAATTTAGTACGCATTGACCTAGCCCGTGACCTGCGTTTAAATTTAATGTCGGATTTTTTCTTCTTTTCTTTTTCGATCAACTTCACTTTTGTAAGGAAAAATACATTTATTATTGACGTCATTGTTTGCCTTGATACTGCGAATATCTCTCGTAAGTGTTTCCTTAATGTTGTAAAAAAATTTAAAAAATAAGAAAATAAAGAAATCTTGTTCCGGATAAAATTTAATTTAGCACCAACTGTATAATTTCCGGCACGATATGCTCGTATAAAAATACATCGGGGCATTGATCTCAGTTTTTGACATTGAACTATAAAGTATCGTATGATAATTGGCAAGTTTTTAAACCGAGTGTTATTATGTCAGTTTAAGTTAAGTACTCGTATTTGAAAACTTGAAAATTTTCTGAATTAAGAGTTTGTTAAGACGATGAATGGAAATCCAGTTGTTTTTCAGAAAATTCGAAAAGCAGTGTAGATACTCGTATTCGAATTGAAATTTATAAAAATAGTGAATTTAAGAAGAAATTCTTGTAAAAATGTTCAGTCTATGGTTGCTGTAACAAGCGGTCATAATTGAGACATTGTATGCACTTAAGAATATAAATGTTGTGTGTTTGTATGCTTCGATATGAGCGACAGTTGACATGATTATCAGCAAGCGACAACAAATGTTTTGAATCAGATTTGCAATTAAAATAATATTGGTTGTTTGAATAGCATTTTGTAATATTTTGAAATGAACAGAATGAGTAAGGTTAGGTTACCTACTGTAGCCGGCGGGTTTTGTCATTAAATTTGACTAAGCCGTGCATAGATCTTATCCTTGGCACTGTGGTTAGCATTACTTTAACTAGTGAAAGAAATACTCAACCATTGATCATTTTTTTTCGCTTGTTAACATCACTGAAATTTACAAATTTAAACGATTTCCGTGCAGCCTTTGACTCAATACCCCGCGAGGCGCTATTTTATAAGTTCCACGTTATAGAAATGTCTAATAAAGTCATCAAATGTTTAAAATCACTGTACAACAGCAGGAGGAGGAAGTAGAAAGGTTTCTTCGATACTTCTTAACACTAATTTTTCGCCTACCTATTAATCAATACTCCGAATTTTATGTTCTATTTGGGGATATATATGTTCTATCTGGATGATCTACAACCGCACAGTTAAAGTAACCGAGATGGAACAAGGCAGGCTACCTAAGCTGGTAGAAGAAGCCCTTATCAAAATTGGGAGTGTTTAGCGTTTGAATGCGGTTTCAAACTACGGATCAGGGCACAGCCTGATCCAAATTTGGCGCGCTATTGTTATCAATCGGACGATACGAGAGATACGTAAACGATGGTCGAATTTCCCAATATAGAATACTACTCTCAATTTAGATATGACTTCAAAATGAAACATACCTTTTAAACAGGAACTCAATCGACAAAATAAATACTATTGAACGTAAGAGGTGAGCTTTATGAGTTTTATTCCGCTTCATACAGAGCTGACAAGCTTTTGGGATTTGTGCAACAATAATGCAAGAGAGGACGTTTTCCACTTTATAGCGATACGACCTATTTTAGAATAATACCGTCTGAGATACTGGATGATGTCGCCATGCTATAAACTGCACTAAACTGCCTATCCAAACACTTGAGGACTGTGTTTGCTCTAATAATGACAATTTTGCTTGCTGACCTAACCGCTGATCCAAAAATGGGTCTCGTGCGAAAAGATGTTTTTTTTTTTGCCAAAAAATACGAAATTCCGGTAAACATATCCAGTGTCCAATTAATCGTGCGGCTTCAATTCTTTTGTCAGCAAAATTTTATACGAATGTAGGTCTAAATTCAACCGCGGGTTACCTTTCTGGCGACGCCCAATTCAGATAATTGACGCCAAATCGACATTTGTGGGTCTTCTTTGATAATGGTCTCTACCGTTGTTTTTTATTTCGCATCAATCTCTGTCTAGTTGGTGGCTTAAGATCCAAAAGAGTGTACTCGCGTTCAAAATTTTCCACGTTTTGACGAATTGCTTGCTATTAATGACTACCGACCTCACGACGAAATTCACGTTGCATATTTACAATTGAGGCGGAATTTCGAAAATATTAATAAATTCCGCACTTTCGGTAAGCGTAAAACGATCCACAATGAAATGCCAAACCTTACTGAAACTTTTGAAAGCTGGATATCATGGGTAACTTTGACAGCTGCTAAAACATACCAATTGGAAAAAACTATTATTGCTATCTGGTCACCCGTTAATACCATACATAGTAGGCCATAATGTATGACCCTATTGGAGAGTGCCATCGATTTTACAAATGGCGTTGAATGTCAATTCGGTTTTGATATTTATGAAGTAAACGGTATTTGAATTTGTCTGAATAAACTACGAACACCATACTCCTGAAGAAAGCGAAATGTTCGATGTTTTTTGTGAACAATTCGTCAATGATTTTGGATAGGATTTCTACCTTTGTATATACTTGAACAAAGAAAATTTGGGGTTCTGGGGTATTAAAAATCCGCAAGTAATGTGCGAAGACATCCAGCGAAAGTCACTGCATGGTGTGTTCTTTTCGCTGGAGAACTTTTTTTTTCAGAATGGCGCTGTCCAAATGGTCACTGTGGATGGTGAGCACTACAGAAGCATGATTATTGAGCTTTTCATTCCTTAATTGGATGTATTGGGACTGGAAGACATGTGGTTTCAGCAAGACGGACAAACGGGGCATATTACACGACCCACAAGTATCTATAGGGCCATACATTATGGCCCAATCTGTGGTATATAGAAGGTCCGATGATACTGTAATGATAGCAACATTAGCACCTTTAGGTAAATGTTCTTGTCAGCTCAGTTATCAACATTTCGAAGTTAAAAAATATTTGAAAATCATTTTAAAGTTTAAAATGCTTTCTCCAATATTTCGAATCAATAAATCCAAATGCAAGAAAAATAGTTTAATTCAAATTACTCTTCCCTTGTTCTGCCTGTTCCTTTGTATTTCTCTTTTATGGCTCCATCTGGTCGATATACACATGACGTTAAATAATTTAAATTGCAAATGCGCACGAGGGTGTTTTTTGTTTTTTAGACATCGTGTGGCTTACCACCAGACCTAGTACATATTTTTTTATTTATTATTGTATTGTATATTAAGAAATTAATTGACCAATAAAAAAAAGAAAAAAAAATATTAATCAGATTTTTTAAGATCAAAGCTTTAGGTAAAAGATGTACAAATTTGCTATAAAATTTTGTATATAACAAACTCTGATTATTTTGTTAATGTACATACATACATACGTACTCGTTTGCATGTTAAATGAAAATAAAAACAAATAATAAAACCGGAGGCGTGCAGCGTCATCATTTGCACAGAAAATGTCTTCGGATTGAAGAAACATGTTTATGGGTATGTGTTTAATTTTCCACGTGCTATTCCATCAGAGAGAGAAATAAAAAACATTTTTAATTTGCCAAACGCTCAATGATTGATTTGTTTTTCTGTCTTTTGGAGAGGCGAAATTGGCAAATCAACATTTGATTTGCCTCGGATAAAGTGTCCTCGTATATTTCTATTTAAAATTGCTATGGATTTGTTTCTAGGTGATTTTTTTTTTTTTTTTTTAAATTATTTACGAGTATATCGTGCTGGACAAAATGCCAACTTTGGCAGTTGATGATATATTACGTTGAACGTGAATATTGGTATGTTTACCAGTTTTTACTATAACCGAGCATAAGCGATTACAGAGCTGAATGGGGTTATGATTCACAGAGCCAAACTTTAGATAAGTTTTAGTAAGCCAATATAAACAAATTTATACAGAATACGTTTTACGTTTCGAACCGACTTGATTTGGACGTCGTTTTGTATGGAATATGTTTTGTCAGTTCTTATAAGGCATTCATAGGCATTCGTTTTAATATCCGTTTGCACTACATTTTCTAGCTATTTGTTGGCTTCCAAAGCGTCAATTGAAGCTGGTTTATTCCTGAAGACCTGAGACTTTACATATCCCCAGAGAAAATAGTCCAAAAGTAAACGGCCAATTTACCGCAGCAAAACCTAAAATTAAGTGCTCACCAAAATGATTTCCCAACAAGTCCATTGTTTCATGCGCTGTATGGCTAGTACCGCCGTTTTGTTGAAACCAGAGCTCACCGAGACCATGTGATTGAATTTCAGGAAGCACATAGTCCGTTAACACGGCGCGATAATGGTTACCATTGACGGTAACATTTTGATTTGCCTCATTTTTGAAGAAATATGGGCCAATGATTCCACGTGCTCATAAACCACATCATACCGTTATTTTTAATGGATGTAATGGTAGCTCTTGGTATTCTTCGGGTTGCTAATCAGCCCAAATACAGCAATTTTGTTTATTAACGTATCCATTGAGCCAGAAATAGGATTCATCATTGAACAAAATTTAACGATAAAACACCGGATTTTCATTGAGTTTTTCCAGAGCCCATTCACTGAAAGTATGACGCAAATTCAAGTCGCCTGGCTTCAATTCTAGCACAAGTTAAATTTTGTACGCTTTTAGGACGAGATCCTCACGTAAAATATGCCAAGTTGTCGAATACGCTAAGCCAAGCTGCTGAGAACGACGACGAATCGATTCGTCTCGGTCTTCGCCTACACTCTCAGCTACGAAAAACATTTCTCATAGAAAGCTTATTTTCGTAATATAGCTAAACAATTTGGAGACGCTGTTGTGATGTGAGTATTTCCTTGATGACTTGCCAAATGATACTGAACAAAAATGACAAAGCAGTTTGATAGGAGTCACGCGTCATCTGTCAAAAAAGCCTATTGAAAATTAAACCTCACGATGAATCACCCTGCACATACTAGGTGAAGTGAAAAGTAACTTCCTTGACCGCCAGAATGCGCTGCTACTGAAAAAAAGGTTATGGTGCCTTGAAGTCTGTTCATATTAAGGCAGACATGACAAATTTCAGTGCGATACTGTCTTTGTATCGTTTTGTTTTGACAGCTGATTGTTGCTGACGTGTTTGGCATCATGTTGAGTATGGACAAAAACGATTATCGTTCTCCCATAAAACATTATTTTTTGAGAGGCAAAACGGCGAAGGAAACAGTTGGAAAAGAAAAGTTGGATAAATGTTGTATTATGGGGCTAATGCTCCGTCAGATTACACCGGCAAATATTAGTTTTGAGAGTTTCGTGGTGGCCGCAGCTCCACTATCGATCAAGTCCGCAGCGGCAGGTCCTCCGATGCGGTTACAGAGGACAATGTCAAAAAAATACATGAAATGGTGTTGGCTGACCGGAAAGTGAAGGTGCGCGAGCTAGCAGATACCACAAAGATTAGTACTGAGCGCACACGCCATATTTTGGGCAATATTCTGCATATGAAAAAGTTATCTTGCCGCTGGGTGCCGCGCATACTCACTCCTGACCAAAAACACGAACGCGAAAGCACTTCGAAAGAGTGTTTGGATTTGCTGATGGGGAATCGGGAGGACTTTTGGGGTCGATTGGTAAATGTTACACACCAGAAAACAGAATGAGTGGCCGGCAATGGACTGAAGCCGGCACGAGTGCTCGATGGGTCGGAAAGATTATGGCGTCACTCTTCGTGGACTACCTCGAAAAAAGGAAAAACCATCAAACAGCGAGTGCATTATTGGAGCAATTGAAGGCCAAAATCGCTGCAAAATCGTATCTGTAATATGTATCTGTAATATGGTATGTATCTGTAGACGTACATTGGGTGAACAAGATGGTGGTAATCTGAGCTACATCGCCAACAGCGAATTTTCAGACATCTGTCTATATAATAGTGCCTTGCATTGATCGTAACATGATCAACAGGTTTGACCATTTTATTATCAGGAAACATTCTTGTTCTTTTGTGAAAATGAGGGGAGGAAACTATGTGATACGGGTAGTTAATGTGATATTCGTCCAACCGCAAACTGTCAAAGATGCCTACTTTTCTTATTTTGGAGTTAAAATTACGTGAAGGGATGCTTACATCATACTCATCGCATTGCTTAAAGATTTTGTTTTTGATTTTGATTTATATGGATTGTAACAATGTGATCGCTCAGATGCCGAAAGCTCAAGATTTCTTGCCTTAGTATGCTGCTTACAATAAACCCGCGATTATCTTATATTTCTGCTATTTTTACTAGAAAACACGTCCTTATTCAAGGTGACATGATAAAAAAAACACAACAATGTATAGTACATTTTATTTTAAAAGGATTTGCTTTTCCTTTAACCTACTACAAATGTAAAGTCCTGAATTTGAAAAAAAAAAAAAAAATAAAAATCAGCCCAAAGAAAAGGGAATTACGTAAAAAATAAAATAAATGATTTATGAATACGTTGCATGTTGGACATAATAGACAATCGAAAGTCTCACAAACATATGTACCATTAATATTAAGCAGAAAAAGAGTTGTATTAACCCTTCTCAGATGCTTGAGATAGGAATTAATACGTTCAGAGTGCCGAGTTTGTTTTTTTTGTTTTTTTTAAGGGTGTTTGTATGTTAATAAAAAGTGTTGTGTTTTTTGTTTTATATTTTCGTCGCTTTTTAAGTGTTTTATGGGTGTGACTATCGGAGGGTTACATGGCACCTGACGTAAAAGAAATGCCTGGGGTGCCACGTGAGCCGCTCGTGGTCTTAGTTATTTTGGTGTTTTTTTCTTCAAGCGCCGCTTTATTTTTTTAAATTTTGATTCACAAATATTGATTGAAATAAAAGTAGAAAAAAAAAAAAAAAATGATCGTGGCAAACAGCGATTCTGATTTTCCCGAAAATAACGAATCATATGAAGAGGAAGATGTGACTTCTGAACAATTTGTGATGACAAATATACCTGGTGGATCTTCAAACGCATCCGCATGGACCACTGTAACTGAACATTCACTAAAAATCTTACATTTACAGCAGGATAATACAAATATCCAGCCGCAAGTATCAACAATGGGACCAATCAATGTCTTTCAGCTAATGTTCACCGAAGAGTTCTTATCAAGACCAATGCTAACGCCAACGCATTTTTACAAAATAACGCGTTACTCTCGTACAAAAGAATGGTTTGACACTAACATACCGGACAAAAAAAGAAATTCCTTGGCTCGGTATACATATAGGAATTGTCAAATACCCTTGTAATTCCTATTACTGGAGCACCGACAAGATGTTCAGAAGCGCATTCCTTCCTCAAGTGATGTCGCAAAGTTGACAAGTTGTTCAGAAACGCATTTCTCTCTCAAGTGATGTCGCAAAAAGATTCCAGTTAATTTTAAAATTTATTCACTTTACAGATAATTTGACTATAACTGGTAACCGCCTAAGAAAAGTGAGTAGACATTTGGAGCTCTTAGAAAAAAAATTTTAGTAATGCCAAATGTCCTAAAGAAAATTAACAGTTGACGAATCTATGATACCTTGGTATGGAATTTTGTAATCTCGTCCCGAAAAATCACACTAATATGGTGTTAAAGTCAACAAACTTTGCAAGCCATTCTTCTTAAATTGTTTTGGACTTGGCAGAAAAGTACTTAGACCGAGGAAGAACGATTGTGACCGATAATTTGTACACTTCGGTTTCCCTAGCACAATAACTCCATTCTCGTCAGATCCATCTCATCGGCACTTTACGAAGTAATAGAAAAGCGGGTCCAAAAGACGCCACAGCCGCTTTACTAAAAAATACTAAATAAAAGGCCTTGGAAATTTTTTCATTGTAGTTGCAACATGCTTAGCAAGGTATTGACATATCTGATCAAATGGTTTGCTATTTAACACCACTGCGAAAAAACATTAGATGATACCATAAAATAGCTTTTAAGTTGTTATTGTTGTTGTGTTAGACTTCAACAATTATCAACTTTCACAACAAAACAAGAGTTGAGAGATAACGAAAATAGGGATAAGGGAAACAGAAAAATTAGAAAGCGATGTACATTTTGCAGTACCTGTGACTAAAATTCCTGCCATCCTGTTATAACCAGAGGCCAAACCAATCCAATCTTAAAATTTGGAGAAAAATAGCCGGTCAAAATGTCGCAAATTTTCAAGTTTCGAAAAAGTACGGGCCAATGATGCTGTCAACCCATAATCCACATCATACAGTGACTTTTTTGGTGTGCATTAATTTTTCGTGTCGTTTGGCTTCAGTTCTTGCACGAGCTGTATTTTGTAAGGTTTTATACCAAGATCCTTGTGTAAAATTTTTCTCGTAGTCGAGTAACACATAAAATTGTCGTACTGCGCGAAAAACATTTTTCCCAGAGCACAGACTTTGACAGTAAAATTTAATAATTTGAAAACATTGTTCGGATGTAAGTCTTTCCATGATAAAATAGCAATGTTTGACTTTGACGCACGTAAGCTGTCAAAAATAGAACACTGAAAAATAAACAACAAAACAATCACCTATTATTGCGGATCGAATGTTCCTTGCTCTCTGCTTATAACAATGCTATAAATGTATGATTGATTTACTATGAAGGACAGAAAAGAGTTTTGATAAGTTTTGTTTCAATTGTTCGAAAAAATCCAAATACAGCGATGAATGGCTTATCTGTACATTCAATGAGCAAGAAAATAGTATCTGATGAAACGTGATGAAATTATCGTATCTAACTATACAAAGCAAAATGGAAAATGATGTTACGAGTATATCTGGTGTTTACCAAAAAACGTTCTGCATTTTTTAAAAATACCTATCTTTTAACAGAAGATTTTCTCAGATATGTCTGGCATACGAATACTACCTATTTAAGCTACTGTATCTAATATACATATGTTGATACCAATTAATTTAATTTATTATATTCATGCTTTCGTAAAAAAGAAACAAAAAGACAGAAAAGACGTATTTAAAATCTTCGTTTATAGGTAACGTTCCACTTTTATCTTATTAAGGTAAATCGTTGCCAAAAATCTAATTATCGGTTGTACATTGAATTCATGGCACAATCATTCGGATATAGACTTGTGTACTTCATGGCATTACCAAACAACTTGATGTTTTAAAATAAACTAATTTATACAACGCAATGTATACAGAAGTTTGTAACGTTTTCCTTCTTATTTTTATTTTCTTATTTAACTTTTACTTATTTATTTAATGTCAATGGCGCCAATTATTCCTCAGGATTGTCCACTTGCTAATGCGAACTTTGGATAAAACGATCGGATATTTTTAAATTTATCCGATATTTCGAAGACTGACTTTGTTTTTTTTTTTTTTTGTTTGTAAATATTTTGTTGAACAAATTCTTAATGATATTTTCTCCTTAATGTGAAAGATACAAATTTATTGAGCTTATATTTTCGTTTTATGTTAATACTGAAAATATTTTATTAACTGGATCCTACGAATGGCTTGCCTGCTCGATCATGTGTAAACTCATAATGCAAAATGTATCTAAATATAATCGACACGTCTGTACAGCTAGGTCGCTCACCGATGACGCATTTGCATGCGCATGTGAATGGGGATTTGCGTAAGGGGATACGAGCTAAGTGAGGCGAGCATGTATCTACCTTCTCTGATTGTTTCGATAGTATATGCATTTGGTTTAGTGATGCATCTATTATATGTACAAATCCATTTTATTCAATTGTTACTACATGAGGTTCGTCCTAAATTGCAGCTTTGATGCTTTGACTGCCATGGCTATTGAAATGTATCAAGAGTTGACGTTTCCGTCGAGATTTGGCACCAAAAAATAAGAGGCAGATGCTTAGTGATAGTAGACGATAGGTACAACCGTTGGCATTAGAGAAACAAATGAATACAAAAACACTAAGGAAGTCTAGGTAAAATTGAGTAACTTATAGATTTAAAAAAAAAAAAAAAAAAAAACAAAAAAAAAAAATTTTATACACAGAAAAGTTTGTTCCAGAATTAACTGGCCTATCTTAATGTCTTGAGATAATTATCACTACTTCTTTTGATTCCAGAGTACTATTTGTAAACATTCAACACGTGTGGAGGAGAATTACGTTTGAAAGTATTTAAATTTAACTTTAATAGAAATACAACACTTAGAATAGTCTTATCCTACATCTTTCACTTGTGGAAGTACGCAGTTTTTGGATCTGGATTGAATGAGGGAAGAAAATCTGAGTAAAAATAAAATTGAAACTTTCCTAGAACCAAGGTTTTTTATAAACAAACAAGACGTGCATATTCCAGATAAAATCTTTTAACCGAAAATAAAGAATATTGATTTTTTTTGTTAAACAATGTTGCTCAAATATATTGGTGTACGAAGTATTTGTTGATAGGGCTTTATATCCAGACCATTGTACTGTAAAAGTCTAACAGATAGAGCAAGATCGGTCTTTTCTCGTTGTGGCCTAAGCGACTCCTATATCCATAGACAACACACATTTTAATCTGCACATTGAAAGGGTAAGTTATAATTTTATTTTTAAATAAGTGCAAACCAGAAACAATTTTCTCAATACTATAAACTTTGTTCAGATTTACTTTAAGCTTTCCATGTCTGCTACTGCATCAATAGTTTGAATAGCTTGAATACAATACTCCAATTAAAATCTATACAGGAACCATAACTAAAGAGTTTCACAACAACAGGTAAGGAGGTGCAAATTCTCGAGTTTGTGAAAGAGTGAAAATACAGGAAATACAAGTTGGAAACACTTTAAGGTCCTACTAAGGTCTTCCAAGACCGTCTTTCATGTCTTCCAGAACAAAATAGAAGATAGAGGTAGATGTTCGGAACCCAAATGTTCTCAACCGAAAAACTAATTTGGGGAAATACTGGAATCTTTACTATGTTAGTAAAAGCAAAAAGAATGTAAGAAACTTATTCTGATTTCGAAGAGTGTCTTTTGTTGTGCAGACATTAAGGCGCATTGAACAAGAAGGAGTATGCATAAGTATTCAAGTTGTCTTGTTGTAACTGTGGAAACCAAGGAAGTGTGCATCCTTTTATGATGACAGCATGTGCTTTTGTTTTGCCCGGATCCGTTTTGGCAGCTGCCTCAAAACTCACGAAGTCTTCCCTGATGGTTTGCTATGTTCGTCAAATCACATCAATGTCGTCTACGTACACAAGTAATTGTGCGAACCTAAAAAGAAGATTGTGCCTCTTTTTTTGTCCAGTGAGTTTCGCACAATTCTTTGTAGAGTGATGTCCATTACACACATCGATAAAGCAGCGAAGACGCTCGAAAGTCATCCTTCATAACCTAATGTGTTTGGCAGGAATATCAAAATAGATATGGCGTTGTATAGCTCGTCCCTATGCATGCTGTCATATGCGGAGTTGACAAATATAATAGATGTTGAGTGTCGATATGAAATTCCCGGGACTTTTCTAAGTTCTGCTGATGTGTGAATATATGATCGACGGTGTATTTTCTTGGCCTTAAACCGCATTGGTTTAGATCAACCAGATTGTTCATGAATAGTTTCAGACACTCACATAACATGTCGCAAAATATCTTATAGGCCATGTTTAGAAGGTTTACTTCTCTACAGTTGGTGCAGACAAACGGGTCTTTTTTCTGGTGGATCGGACAAACGATACTGAACTTCCATGCCTCAGGCAACCTTCGTCTGAGGGTTACAGATAAGATAGTGCATGTCGCCAAAAACGCCATCTTCAGCTGCTTTAAATAGTTCATCAGTTGTCCATCTGCTTCGCAGCTTTATTAGACTTTAACTTCGATACTGCTACCTTGGCTTTACCTAGGTCAGGGGAATCGAATTATCTGATGTCTTTCTTCATTCTGCCTCACAGCGGTATTTTGAAAATCATCGTCGGCAAAAGTAGATTTTTTTTTTTATAAATAGCACGTTGTCAAAGGATTTGTGTACCTTTAAAATGTTTTTACCATACACTCGGAGGTCAGAGCAAATTTAGGGAGGAAAAAAAGAGAGGTACCGAGTTCATAAATGTCTGCAAGTTATAACGACCAGAAAATAGAGATCTCGGCAGGGCGTTCCATAAGCAAGTTGAACGGCTTAGGAACGAATCACGATATTTTAGAGTATTTAGATGAGCATTCATAGCGAGACTGTTGTTATGGTTGAAGGTTTGAAGGGGCGTAATGCTACTGGAGGTTTTAATATAGCACTGATGGTGAAAATAGCTATAAAATAAAGTAAGACAGAAGACCTTACTTCGGTGTTCAAGAATGTTAATTAACTTACTGATATTAGTATAACCTATGAGTTTGAATCCTACCTAGCAGGTGCCGAAAAGTTTTAGGAGTACATGACCAGATGTGGGCATTGTTATCCAGTTTTGCACGGATAAACACTTTATACATTGAGGCCAGGTCAAATGGGGTAAAATATTTCTTACATCGCTAGAGTAAACCTAGACATTTTGCAGCATTTTTGACAACATCGATTACGTGGTCATTCTAAAGAAAGTTAAAGAGAATTTAAAGTTTTTCGATTTCAACGATATGACTGCCATTCAACTGATGCTGTTTATACCGGTATTTAATGAGCTTAGCATACGCTGCCGTTCCCATTCTACAGCCGAGGAAAAGGGACGTGAGTTCGGGAACTAATATGAAAACAGAGAGTACATCAGCAAAGGAATACTCGTATATTAGATAAGAAGAAGAAGACAAGAGATCTATAACGAAAATTAAAAAAAGAGTTTCGGAAACACAACGGAGCCCTAGGGCAAACTAGAATTTACTTTGTGAATATCAGATTTGAAACCATCCAAAGAAACGTCAATTGGACGTTCTGAAAGGTAATTCCTGATGAGCCTGATGCCAAAAAATTGTAAGTGCAACTACATATCTTGCTTTCGCCAGATTGATGTACGCTTTCATTTCACTTTTCGATGAGACATGTCATCAAATTACTAGTGGACCTGTTGCTACAAAAACCATACTCCCGGTCAATGAGAAGTTTTCGCATTTCGAGATACTCGTATTTCGTAGGCTGAGGTTTTTCTCTTCTCTGATGGCTCGTTGACAATCTTTCCATTGGCATTGTATGGTTTGTGTATGCGGGCTAGGGTTTGGGAAAGGTTGAGAGAAACGCGATCGGCAAAGATTCGTACCTTTTATTATCAAACTAGTTAAGACATCGATTTTTTCAAGCGTATATCGGGTTGCAGTCCTTAAAGGCTGTGGATGCAGGATGTCTGACCCGGTTATTTTAAACTCTCATGCAGAGGTGAACTCTAAAGTAATGTAAGGTAGGAATTAAGGAATACAAAGTTTGGTAAGGTATTCCGCCTTCGTGTTGTAAGGGTAGTTAGTTGCAACGAATCGAGTCCCTGGTATGTCTAAAGGAGTAACTAAAACGAAGCTAATGAAAGGGCATATGCAAGAGTTAAAGATTTGTAGAACAGGCAATATTTCTGAAGAAAAAGCCATAGAATTTGGGATGGAGTTAGATAGAGCTGCAACCATTACGTTGTAAGAGTTACCTAGTGAGTAGCGAGTTTATAGATGCATGTGATCAGTTTCAAGTAAATGAAAAGAGGTCAGATAAAATTCAGCAAATATCTCATTTCCATATTTAAGGCGACTAAGACATTTAACGAGTTAGAGTTAAAAGTCTTTCTGCTTCGGCAATCCATCATGGATAAATTCTTATGTTCATAACATAAAAATTATGTTCAGTTCAACAATAAAGAAAAATTGTTCAATTTTTGTATTTTTAATTTGAAATGTCGCTAATACCAAAACTTTGACGTAACTTTGATGTAACATATATTGGGAATGAAGCAAAAACTATGGTTGTCACGAGAGAAATATATTAAAAAGAGTATTGGCGATAGAATGGAGCCCTGGGGGACATTATCATTTATCTATATGATTTCAAACTTGAAGGTAGTGAAATAAACTGTGTTTCATAGCCCAACATCAGACGATGTCCAACAAGTGCGTTTACCTTTTTTTCACCAGAGTATATGAGTCTTTTTCCCTTTTTCGGTGGGATATGCCACCAAAGACGAGTGCACTTATGTATATGTAGGCCGTACGTCTAATATGCATGTAACAAAAAAAAGTAAAGCACTTGGCCTGGCTGCTTCTGATCTGCTCAAGAAAAGTCCTGAATAGTTTGAGTGGTAATATATTTACAAAGTGATTTTACCAGCGTGGAAGAGTGGAAGAATGTCTCTTTAGAACAAGGGGGGATAGTGGCATATCTGGATCAGTGTTTTCTGTAAACTAAGACTTGATCCAATTCTTGGTTGAAAAGTTTGTAACGTATTTAAAATGTTATTACCAGCGAGACTTAATTTGAAGGGAAAAGTAGTGTTTCTTAAATAAATACAAAGAAAATTCCTTGTCTTTGGGTTATTCTAGTTTGTAGTCTTCAGACGTATTCAATAGTTTGATGTGAAAGTAATAGCCATTCCTAGCTCCTTATCTGCTATTTTTTTCTTGAAAAATTGATTTTTAAAGCCCGATAAGGTTATTCTCTTAAGCTGATGGTATCCCAACAGCAGGTAAGATTAAGGTTCGAGTATGGTTGAAAGTCATGTGCATGCAAATGAGTTCACTTTATAGCAAATTCTGGTAGATATAGACAGTAGGGCAAGTCTATGAGGAATTTTATCAAAGACACAACGTTGATTGATGACATAGTCGAACTTTTCACATTGTTAAACATTTTTAAAAGCCATTCTGCGGCTCGTAATTCAGAATAGAATATCATGAAAATCAAATTAGTAGTTCTTAAGTAGTAGGCACGAGATTAGTGTAGAGATAGACGAACAGACCCAGATCCGTGGGCTTTGAATTAAGAAAAGGCATTCTTTCATAGAGTATACTGAATAGAATGCACATTCACGTCTAAGAACTACTTTAAATAAAACTAAGAACGTGAATTCCGTGTGATTGTTATTGTATTCGCAATCATAAAAAATTTCAAATACAAACAAAACCAATATATATGCCTACCTTAAATTGTTTCAAAAGAAAGGAAAATTATTCATTTGAATTCTAATTTTAACAGTAATGAGATATTTCGTGAGTGTGCATAGTGTTTTCTGACGTAAATTTATTGCTGATGACGTCCTAAAAAAAAAATCGTATTCGAATAACTAATGGAAATTTTGCCAAAAAGATTTTTGGGAAAAGTCCTTCTAACTGAATATACTCGTAAATTGTCGGCAATTAACAACTGGTGAAATCATTAACTTTACGGAATTTGGCGCAATTACGTACCGAATTGCTGAAGCAGTGATTTTGTTTTTTGTTTTTGTTTTTGTTTTTTTTTTTTTTTAATTTCTAGCAATCACCTGCTATTGCCGATTAGGCAGGCGTTGAGCAAAGCAGAATTCTTAAATCAGGTGTTTTTTTGTTTGTTCACTTAAAATTTCAGCAAAAACGAACATTTGTTTCATTTCCCTGTTGTCAGTTATTGGGAAATTGATTTTTTTCAGTTGAAATCACTGCTGAATTTTTACTTTCGTTTGGGTTTGTTTTAAAAATATATTCTACGACGCATTGACATTGGAGTTGTTTAATTTTAAAAATACAAAGAAAAGTAAAAATAAAAAACTGTTCGTTGAATGCAAATGTAAGAGAACATGCTCGTCCATAGGTAGACGGTATCTAGTGCGTGTAAAGAAATTTTTGAATTCCTATTGCCAGTTTGTGGTTTGCAAATGAGGGGCACTATACGGACATGTATAGGTATTTATACACACATACATAAATATTTTTGATTTAAGGGACTTTTGGTAACTCATTGCTTACCTAGGGCTCTTTTGGAGCTCGAAGGAGCTGTACCACCATCGAATCCTGAGTCATTGCTGCAAGTGCTCATACGAATAATGGCATCTTTGGGGCTTAACTCATCCTCGTATTCATCGGATGTGGTGCACTCACTTTCGCTATCTGTCTCCTCACTGCTGCTGTTCGAGGATTCTTCGTAAGTGATTTTATCGCGTTTACACAAAGGTCGTGGTGTGGCAATTAGAGGATACCGTGGAGCTTCTTCCTTCACATAACATTTTTTCTTAGTATCGATTTTAATCTTTTTATTAGGATCGAACGCTTGCTGTTCTTCCTTTGCTTTCTTTTTGAGTTGCTTGTTTTTCTTTTTCATGCTTGCACTTAAACTACCGTCACCGCTATACGAACCGCTAGAACTGTCGGACTCCTCAGCCGAGGAGGGTATATAGTCCGTTAGTTCGGCATCAACGTCTAGTAGATACTGTGCCAAATTAGAAACTGTCGCGAACTTTGATAAATTATTGCTGCCGCTGCCGAGGACACCCCGATCGGAATTGCTTAGCGATGAAGATACAGTCGCAGCAGTTGCTGTTTCTGAGTTCTTTATTGTTGTTACAGTGGCGGTGGTGGTGGTGGTGGTGGTGATTTGTGTTGATACCTGTGCTGCTGCTGAAGCATCTGTTGCCGGTGGCGACGTAACGCTTTTTATTGATGGTGTCGTCGTCAGTGTTGCTGGTTTCGTTGCCGTCGGTGATGTTGTTGATGTCATCGGTGATGATACTTCAAATAATGATGACGTGCCATTACCTATTTCAATTGGAAGAATACTTTGCGTGGTCTTTTTGTTTTCACATAACTGCAGTATATCACTTCCGGTTGTCCTAGTTTTGACAGTTCCTACAGCATCCACAGATGTCTCAGTAATTGTCAATGGTGTTAATGGCTTTTTCAATTCTTGTTTCGACGTTGTTTCCTCATTTGAAAATTGTGCAATAGCAGCAGCTTTTGTGACGATCTCTGGAATTTGGTCGCTTTTATTATCCACTGATTTTTGGACGACTTCAACTGACGTAGTCTTGAGAACTGTCGTCTTATTCACGACGGTGTCACTTTTGACAGTTTTATTTTCCTCAGGTGACTTGGCGCCGCTGCCAGAATTTATTTTCAGAAAAGTGATACTTTCGTCGTTTGTTGTTATTGAAGGAGTCGCTAAAGATGTACTTGGTTTTGCTTTTGGTTTTGAATTCGTATTCGAATTTGAATTTAAATTTAATTCTAACAGGGCCGCTTCCTCCTTGGCATCAATCCTAGGACTGGATTTCTTCTTTGCTAAAATCTTTGGTGGATTTTTACTTTTTGGTGAGTCTTGAGATTTAATTGCTGTTTTCTTTGGGGGAACTTTCGTTTGGTCATCCTTTTTCAATGGTTTCTTTGGTGAGGTTGGTGGAAGGGAGTCTTCTTTCTTCGAAATTTCAGTAAGCGATGGAGTTTTGCTTTGCACTGTTGATTGTTTATCTAATACATCTGGATTTGATGGGGTTAGTGGGGTTGTAGGTGTTGGAGGTGGTGCTTCTAATTCCGCCTCGGTTGATGTTTGGTTTCTTTCTAAAAATTTCTTCCTATGGCTCATGTAAAGGCTTTCTCTTGTTCCGATTTGTGACCAAAAGTCTTCGCCACTCTCGGATTTTTGAATACGGCTGATTGATTTCAGTGTTGATTCCTCCGGTTGTTGTTGTGATTCGTCTTGTTTAACGAATTCTTTTTCTAAAATCTTGGGTGGTTTTCGTAAATTCACATCAACAGTGATTTCTTTGGGTTTATTTGATATAACACTCTTCGGTTCCTTCTCTGGTACTTTGTCTAATTTTATTTCGACACTAGTTTCCTCGGATTTCTTTGACTTGACACTCTTGACTCTCTTTTTGGGTAGTTTAAAAACCTTATGCTCTTCAATATCTTCAATATTAAATGTGAATTTTGGCGTCGCTATGTTGACTGACGAAATCGAATCTTCATCGATAACATGTTTAATAATAGGGGTTAATGGTGAATTTTCAACTTCAACATTAGCTGTGATCTTGTGTCGAACTTTTTTGGTCTTTTTTGACTTGCGACTTTTTCTTGGCTCCTCTTGATGAACTTTACGTTCCAAATGAATAACCTGAATCGAACCCGATTGTGATTTTTGCAGTTCATTAAGAATCTCAATTTCTTGTTCTTGAATGAGCGAAGCACGACGTCTTAATACGCCTGCATTTAAGTCATCATCGATCTTGTCAGAAGATATATCTTCGCAAATATCATGAAACGTTGGGACTTGGGGAATACTTAACCGGCGTACGGTATTCGTAACTGGATCGACTTCAATAATGACTTCATTTAAAGAACTTTCACCAATTTGTGATTGTGTCATGTCTGTAACGCTGATCTTTAATCCCTCTTCTTTGGCTTCATTTTGAATGTAGAGCCGCTCAAGTATGTCTTTTTTCTCTGTGGATAATTCGGGTTGTGGGACTGGATCTGGTTCCTGATCGACTTTGATAGTAGGGACTTCTGGCTTTGGTTCACCTTTGCTTCGTGGCCTCATAATCGATAGTCGAACAACAGTACGATCACGTTTGATGGTCGATCGTGCATGATGTCCTATATCAGTTCCGTCGATACGCGGCATGTATGGTGAATTCGTGTCAACGACACTACTATTCGTATCACTGTCAGCATTATTCGATTGTGGTTCTTCTGTCGATTCTTCTTTTTCATCTTCGGTTTTTCTTTCTTCCATATGATGATGTCGCCCGAGACGTGATGAGGCGGAAACATCTATATCGGCCGTGTTGATAGTCCTGGGACGCGATGTACGTGAAGATATATAAGTCGAGGATAAAGTTGGAGTGTAGGTTGACACTTTTGGAGATTGAATTCGGGTTAAGGTAATGAAATTCCCACGAGATGTTAGTGGGGATTCAGTGATCGTTGAGAGTTTCGGCTGGTATCTTGATACCAAACTTGAATATTGTGTAGATCTAGAAGCTGACGGGATAACATAGGTTCCACTATATGCTCTATTGTACGTTGAAGAATAGGGTGCATATACACTCGAAGAAGACGTAGATGAACCATAGGAAGGTGCGCCATAGTAAGAAGAATAACTTCCACTGCCGCTGCCGCCATAATAAGAATATCCCGGGTCCGTGTACAAAGGCATTGTAAGTATATCAAAACGTGTATGCACTTAAATAAATTTATTTGCACTCAAGCCGTATCACTTATTTGAAATGTATATTCGTATTTGTATTTGTATATTCAGTCGTATTTTATTTCTGACAAGATAAACGAATTATTTGTTAGCACCACACATCTTTTCCAAATACATAAATAGACCGAACACTGCGTATATTTAGCGAACCGAACTTATTTTCAGAGATTTGCCTTTTCACTTGCTAAAATTATGTAATACGCGTTTTTGTTGTTGTTCTATGCGTCTGAACTCACAAAGATATGTACGAGTATATCCTTACAATAGTGTTTGATTGATTTTTTTTTAATTGTATTGTCTTCTTAGCACTGAAATATTTCGAAAAAAAAAACTCACGCACAATACATGTAATTCATTCTGCAAAAGCAGTTTTTTCAACTTGTACAGAATTTATTTTTATCTCGATACATTTCCAGTCGGTGAAATTAATTGGAAAAGCAAATAAAAAACCAAACAATTAGATACAAATTTCTTTTAATAGCAAATCTCCAAACAATCAATTGAATGCAACCGTTTTCAGGGAAACTACAGATAGTACTGAAAAGCGATTCATTTATGTTGGATTCCCGAAGACGAAAACTCTGTGTTGTGAATCTTAAGCTGACAGACGCTCACAAACACTCGTTCAGAAACAGGGAAAAAAAAAAAGTTGGGGACACAAATTGTGAAAAATTTTCAAAATATTCTCCCCAACGAGGCCTTTGAGCTGATTTTCAAATGTTTCGCATAGACTATCATGGTGAGATCATGGTCTTTAAATGTATCCCTCTCTTTGTGGGCAGAAAACTCACCAGACAAGATCTGAACACAATCCGATTTGATGATTTTTTTGCCAAAGAGAACCACGCGGAAGGTACTTTTCCTTGATTCCCTAGTCAGAGGCTTTCTCTTTTCCTACTACAGGTACGAGTACCGAACCTACTAGAGCTATATATGCACCGATGTATCTATCCATATGTATCCGTATTTTATGTGATCAAAAATAAATCCAATCGATTAGAATGGTGGATAAAATTTTGACGTCAGTAATGGTGTCGCAATTTGGACGAATTATTTTGTGTGATCCGAGTGATTATTTCGAAATATGTACTCGTTTATTGAAAAATTTGTCTTTTACACTAAACGACGTGAGTTTTTATTATTTTCGAAGGACTCGTGTAATTTCTACAATTTTTAATAATTTGTCGACGGTTCACGTACTTATACATGATTTGTTTTCGTACTTAATCTGTTGCGATAGAGGAGTGAAATTCATGAATTTGTCCTAGTTTGTGTGATATGACCGTACTCTACTACGAGCGATATTGTTTTACGTTGATTATAGATGTAAATAAATGTAAACGTCGCAATTTATAATGATTGAGTATCTGTATGTCAACATTTATTTTTCAGGTGCACAACATAATTTGAAATGACAACCTGACATCTTTCGTCTATTCTCCGGATATTCTACAAATTTATTAGAATTTTATACTATAGTTGGTGGGGAAATGTGGATTAAATTCTTTTATTGTGATTGTCTCCAAGTAGTATTCAGATTTTAAAAAAAGCTCAAAATAAAAAAAGGAACATGCTCAGTGTGCAGAGTTTTACACCTCAAAGCACACAGTACATTCGAATATGCTGGTTCACATACATATGTATAATGCATTTATAATTAAGGATTTCTAGTGAGTTGATTCGAATATGCCTCTGAGAAATAAAGGTAAAGATCCTTCAAGAGGTACATACGGGAGACATACAATGTATTATCGGTCATAACAAATTTAAATAATATTTCCTTCTCAATATATAATCCCGCCTCACAGATTTATTACATCGAGAAATTTCTTTCTATATCCCTTCTTCTTTGGCAATCTTGCATTATTGTCGCTCTTCATCATTGAAGTATTCCCACAAAGGTCCCCCTTTCAAATAAAGAATAGGTCACTTGGTGCCAGGTCCAGTTAATAATTTCATTGAAGTTACAGTGTTTCTCATTTGATGCGACCTATGTTTTTTTTTTTTTTTTTTTTAATGAAAAGACGTTACATTATTCGACATCATTGAAATGCCATCCATGGAACCAATCCTTTCGCTTGTTGGCATAAACCAGAGGCTTAATGTAGCCTCGGCCAATTGACACTGCCATTAATGGCGATAAGAGGATCACCGAAATTTCTCTTCAATAAGTCTATTCTAAAAGTGGAATAATCTAGGAAGAAATACGGCCCAAATACGGGCAATACACGGCAGAAATACGTTTGCCATGTAAGCACAAACGACAAGTAAATTTTTTCTACATACAATGGCTACTGTTGGAATAACTTCGGCTGTTGGCTTAACAAAATGTGGCAATTTCGCTGTTAAACGAAGCTGTTTAACCAAAAATGTGCTTTGTAATGAAGTTAATTTTTCAATAACAATCCGGATCTTCAATAGAGCCCAATCAGCAAAGTTCAATGTGCACGATGGTCATTTGGCACTTGGCAAGAACTTTTAAACTAACATGAACTTATACGGGCGTGTAAGTTATGTTTTGCAAAATATGCTACAGGGACAAACTAGGAGTTGTCCAGCTCATAAGAATGACACGGAATCGATTAGTTGCGTTCTTGACTTATCGACTTGCATACAGCCTCAAAAAATATCTTCACTTTACGCTATCTTAATAGCACGGCTAAATGAAATTACCAGTCGTTTTGAATTGTTAAGACGTGAAAAGGTAAAGAGAAACTTTAGTTAATCGGAAGTGCGCGGAAGAGATTACCTAAAAAATGGGTAAATTGGATAGTATTGCTTAGTTTTGTATTTAATAGACAAATTTTGAGCTATCATATTTTGAAGGCTTACTTTTAAAATGGCTAAATGTTCATTCAAACGGAATTTTTTAATCCTTCGGAGTAAGATGGGTAATCGTCTACAGTACTCATCCACTACATCAGCGCTTTGATCCTGCACACTTATCTGAACGTAGGTCGGATATTCACAGCAAAAGTGTTCTGTAATTAAGTTGCCGTTCTCTCACACAATTGCTGGCAGAATTCCGACCCTCAAAGCCTTTGACCGTACTTTCAGAGGTACTCTGAAATATCGTGATTCTTCTTTTAGCCGTAATTCCTAGTTATTATAACCTGATATATTCAAAACCAATAAACATCGGTTCCTTTCTTTCTTTCCTTTTACTATCCTTCGATATCCACCATTTTTGTGTCGATTTTAAGGCCGCATATGATAGTATTTATAGATACGAGCTATATAGAGCAGAGTCTAGTTGTGGAATCCTTTCCAAGCTCGTTCTTCTGTGAAGAATGACGATTGAACGACCTAACTGATTCCTTTGATGTCAGAAAAGGTTTTAGACAAAGTGACGCACTGTCATGTGACTTCTTAAGCAACATGATTGAAAGAATTGTGTGAAAATCATAAGCGAACACTAGAAGTACAATCTTTCAAAATTCTGTGCGTATGCCGATGATATCGACGATCGATAATAATGAAACGCTCGCTAAATGAACAATTTCATTGAAAGTTCATTATGTATACTGTTTTAAAGCAGTTTATAGTCTTTCTTGATAAAAGATAGCAGGAATGCCGCTGACTTTTTATAAGCTTCGGGAAGTATATTCACATGAAGCCCAACGATAAAGAAAGCTCTAACTGAATATGGAAGCTGTACCAAAGAAGGTTCAGACTCTCAGAAATCTTTTTCTGAGTATCGTTCATTTTACGTTGCTTAGCTGATGCTTCAGACAAAGATACTTACGACTTTCCACCTGTTTTCCATAATAAACCTGATTCGGTGAACTACCATCAGAATTCTCATTTCGCAGCCTTACTTAGCATCGTTAGTGATTGGGTTTGCTGTTTTTTTTATAATGAGTTGGGAATTTAAAGTGGACATAGCAAATATCCGCGGGTTAAGAAGTGATTACGTCCACTTCTGTAAACACAGACCAGCTGTTTTCGAACTTAGTGAAACCCCGACCTCACAACTCAGATCACTCTGATCTGATGCTACACGGCTACGAATTAGTGCCCTTATACTTCCCTCAGCACGGTCTCGTTGTTTACGTACGTTATAATGTAGCTTACCAAACTCCACCACAATATAGCTCCTGTTCAAATCCGGAATTCAATTTCGTATGGTTTAAATTCCATCTCTGTAAGCAAATTATCCACTACTGCTTTGTTTACAGAAACCCCAAACTGGACAAAAATTTGACCTCTAACGAGTTTGATGCGCTGTTTGACTGGATTTAAGGAATTGTATCCCTATTTCCTCACACTGAAATGGTTATTACTGGCGATTTTACGAGTAATATATAATTCTGAGTGGCTTCGATATTCTGGACAGACAACACCCTTGAGACGGTGTGTCGAGATCTTCGCTGCGGAAAACAATTTGACTTAGCTTGTAAATGAGCCCAGACGTTGAAAGTAATACCGCCAACACCCTGGACTTTCTTTTAACTTCTTACTCTGATAAGTACACTTTTGATGTGATTTCCTCTCGAGGCTTGTTGGACTATTGTGTCATATCAGCTAATTTCTCGTACGCCGATCATACAGTTAGAGAAATGATTTTTTATATAACCGTATGGCAATACGAGAATGCCAATTGGAGCGGACTTAACAGCTTCTTTAGGAATTTTAACTAATCGTTATGTATTCCGCTGCTGATATGATCACAGACGCTATTCTCGTTGGAATAAGATCGAATTCCAATATGACAGAAAATTGGGCCAAAAAATACTACAATGTCAAAAAGGTAGTAAAAGCTTTTGGTCGTTTGACAAACATATTACAAATTCTGCCTCATTCTTCATCCTAACGTTCATTTACATTGACATTCCAGCTGTAGCTCTTTAGATAAGATCAATCTACTCGCTGCAAACTTTGCGGCCAGCTCAACACTTCTAGATTGTGTCTTGTCTCCGACTACCCTTTAGTACGTCGAATCTTTGATGGGACAAATCCACTTTCGAAAGTGGTGTAGTGGTATATGCATAGACTTTGTATGTAGTTATATGTAAACCCGTCGGCGTCAACTCTGACATAAAGGCATAACACTGATATTGGAGTGGTTACTGGCTTTGCTAAATGTAACGAACTAACAACTAACACGTACTAATACCTCACTGGTTGAGGATGCACTGGCTCCAGTTTGACAACCACCTCGGGGAAAAAATATCGAAACCTAATACACCTGAGTTTCAAAACTACTACACCACCCGCCCGCGTCCTGGAGAAAAGCCAGTAAAAGGGTATTCATATCGCCTTGTTGCGCGCGCGGAATCAAAAAAAAAAAAAACATACATAAATCTGCTTGTCCAGATGGCACATCTCCCTTTCCTCTGAAGAGGTGTTTTTGCTCGCTGGCAAAAAAACTGCGAAAATTTTTCCATCTATCCTACTCTTTAGGACGCTTTCCGAGAAGATGAAAAACATCATTATTCCAGCCCATCCCTAAAAAAAGACAAACCTTCTTCTCTCTCCTCCTACAGACCCATCGCACTTACGTCTCTCTCACCAAGGTCATGGAAATACTGATAAACCGTCAGCTCATGAAATATCTCCAAGCGCGAAAACTTCTTAATGATCGGTAGTACGGTTTTCGTAGCAACAGGTCCACTGGTGATTTGATTTCATGTCTCACCGAAAAGTGGAACCTAAGCGTACATCAATCTTGCGAAAGCAGGACTTGACAGAGTTTGGCATCAGGATCTTTTGTCGAAAATGCGTGCTTTTAAGATGACTCTCCTCTTCAATGTATTAGAAATTACCTTTCGGAACGTTCAATTTAATTTGTCTTGGATGGTTTCAAGTCTGGTATATGCTAGACAAAATAAATGCTGGTGTGCCCCAGGTCTCCGTTCTGTCTCCGACACTCTTTTCAATTTTCTTTAATGATCACTTATCTGCTACTTCTAATCCAATGTATTCCTTTGCTGATGACAGTTCAATATGATTTTCATATTCGTTCCCGGACTCACGTCCCTACTCTTCGGCTGTAGAACGGAAACGCCAGCGTATGTTAACCTCAATTAATTCCAATTTTTACAGCATCACCAATTGGGGATGTAATTTAATGCTTCCAGAACTCAATGTTGTCTGCTGTCATTGAAGCGAAATCCAACTACCCAGCCATTATCCATGAATGGCACTTACATCGTTGAAAGCGAGATCTGATCTCTCCTCTATATATAAGGCATTCATCTGCCCAAAATTGAAATACAAAGCCCATACCTAGTCAGGTGGACCTAAAACCCCTCTGTGCCCGTTAGATAGGATTCAAAACCATAGGTAATGCTAATATTACCTAGTCAATCGACAACCAACGAAATGTCTCATGTCTCACTTTACTCTATCTCTATTTTCAACACCGGTGCTCCCTTGAAATTGCTAGTGGCATTCCACCCCTTCAAACCTTTAATCGTAGCACCCGTCTCACTAATTTTTTGAAAGTTCAGTTTGTAATCATATTACCATATCTGTTGAATAGGGTTACATCGATAACGTGGCATTTTCACATTATAACAAGGATTGAGTTGGGGCCAGTAGATCCTAGGTGTTAGTTAGACGTAATTATGAAAACCAGCATATCGCGGTGCATTTGCTGCTGCTCAAAATGGTATTCTGAGTATGTAATAACTTATGCCATTATCTTTTTATTTCAGCAGCACTTTCCAAATTTTTAAGAGTGGTGCAAAACCTCCTTAACATAACAAATCATAGATCCTATAATTTTAAACATTTTTATTTGCTTTCTTTTACCTTCCATTCTTTTTCAAAAGAGTTAATTTGTTGGTTATTTCCAAAACTAAGGTTAAGAAATAGTGTTTGCCGGTTTTTAAATCTAAAAAAGCTTAAATCCTTACATAATTATCTCCTGTATAAAGCAAAGGGTCTGTTATAGTTCTATATACAAAAGTGCTAAACATGTTTAAAAGAAAAGATGTCTAAAACAGCCCAATAAAATAAATAAATAAATGGAATAATAACATTTTTATAATGTAACAATAAAATGTGTTACTATAGACACATTTTGTAAGTTTTATTTGTACAATTCCGAATTTAATAAATAAAATAGAAAATTGAAATTAAATTTCCGTACCTCTTTAAAGAATAAATAAATTACAGAAAATTTGTCTACTATTTATGACTTACCTTCACATTTTAGGCCTTGTCGAAAAAATCCATAAAGCAGAGATCCACAATGATCGCAAAAAGTTGGAGACATAAAAGTATATGGCTTAAAACGATGTGGCACATCGATCTTAAATCTTTCACGTAAAAACTGCAATGATTTTAATTTAACGTACAAATGTTTGTTGAAATTGTTTATGTTTAAGAAAAAATAAAAATTAAATAATTAAATGAAGATTATATTGAAAAATAGTGTTGTCTGCAACAGTCCATTCTCTATTGTGTTACGGCTGAAAAATATGGAAATCTATTATATGAATCAAATGTAGTAAATTGTAAGTATCTTTCAGGTGGCTAATTGTATTAAATCTGCTGATCCCTGGAAAGAACAGAAGTTTTGTTATTATGAATCACATGCCGAGCGCTTTATCACAAATACCAAACTAAGGTCCAGGACCCCTGCAGACCATATTAATGAGCTACTAAAACCATCCAATAGGCTGATTATAATGAAAATATCGGCGCTGAAAAATTTTAAAGTTGCAAGATCAGCGGAGTTATATACGAGAGCTGTTTGCTGGGTACCCGGATTGGAAGATAAGTGACACTATTGATACAAAATGAGTGTACCATCATTTAGTATAACCTTTTTTAGCCCGACTGTCGAAATTTGGTTACAATCCGACGCTTTGTTTTGTGTCATTCGACACCCATTTCAAGACATCGTGTTAGGGTTTTTTGCGACCATGGAAATAGACCAGTAAATATGGTATGAGTGGCAAAATATGCGAGGAAATCAAGCCCATTCTCGGTGGTGTGTATGGAACCCATTCAACTTCCTGCACGTCGGTCTTTGATGAACCGCGCAAAGGTGGCCCAAAAACGGTTACCACGGAGAAAACCGTCGACAAAATCTATGATCTCGTATTGGCGGATCGCCGAGTGAAAATTCGCGAATTGGCTGAGATAGCAGCCATCTCAACTGAATGTCACCGTTTTTAAAATTATATTCGATGTTTGACAATATCCTGAATGTATAGTAATAAAACAGAGTTAGATCGTTTTAGAGATTAGGATTTCTCACCTTCCATATTACCTATTCAAAAAACTGAATGTCGTTTTTGCATGGAAGACGACAAAGCTGTGGAACACATTTTATGTAAATGCATGTCTCTAACTGCCTTAAGGAGACGACACTTCTTCAAAGAAATCTTAGTCCCTAGGGAAAGTCTTAAAATCTGCACCAATTTTCAATTTGATTAAACGAGTTGAGCCTCACTTAGCTTCCTAACACTGATTTTGTGGTACAAAACATCTTTTAGGTCGCAGTACCCTGCAATTGGCGGATCTGATACCTTAAAAAAAGGTAGGGACTTAAAGTCTCCTTTTGACGTGGCAAACCAAAACTTTATTTTTTACATGCTTTACTGCATGGGCTTATTGTGGAAGTTTAGACGCTTCATCCGAAACTTGTATGCCGATATCAAAGCAATGATTTAAAGTGCCGAAGCGTTGTCCACCAGTAAGGCAAGGATGCTCATTGAGTCCAAACTTATTTGCATGTACATCGAAGACATGGTGGACAATCTGCTTAGAGGTGATTAGGAGATCTCTGTTTGTTGGTGAAATCATTCTATTAATGCACTCAATTGAATCCCTATAAGTAAAGATCAATAAGCTCAAAATATTTAAAAGAACAGTTATGGGTACCGGTTATTAGTAATTGTAGTAGTATGTAAGCTTATTTAACATAATTTTTTGTTGATTACAAGAATTTATAATATCATAGCATTGACTCTTGACCGTCAGCTAGGTAAGCGAGTATAATAATTCATAATAAGTATTGTCAAATTAATATTTGGCATAATTCTATCTACCCCCTATTAAAATTTGTATGAAAAGGTAGTTTAAAGAACCTTAATGTATGTTACTATAGTTCCAGGTATTCGTTAATTAACTTAGTAAGAGAGCAAAATTGCAATAAAATTTTGGAAAATGTTGGTGACTATGTTCAGTGGTCAGTGTCATCACTTTCGTGATATAGTTTTCATGTATGTAGGCGTATTCCAAGGTAACATGAACATTTTCTTTACGAAATATTTTGACAATTTTTCAACTTATTTGTACTAGAGGATTTCCCATACTTGGACCGCAAAACACATGATTGACTCTATGATTGCTTCAAATAATTTATGTTGTACACTTGTCGCAATATCATTTTAAGCAAGAAAACTTTGGATTCCTTGAGTAGTGTAATCGAGAGTAGCATACCGCCCGTAACACCCGTTTCGATATCAGTAAAGCCTCAAGCTCACTCTCGGACGTACTCTAAAAAATCGTGATTCATTCCTAAGCTGTAAAACCAGCTTGAGAAATGCCCTGCCTAGCTCTTTATTTCCTAGTCGTTATAACCTTCAAACATTTAAAATCAACCTTCATTAGTACCTTTCGTTCTTTACTCCCTAATTTTCCTTCGCCTACGCTGTGTGCAAGCATTTTAGGGCATTAAAATGCTTCACGTTTTCACTCATTTCACCTGTTCCATTAAGAAAAACCATTCTTTTGGACTTGTTGGTGTTAAGTTTTAAATTCCATGTCATACAGTAATGTCGTAACATAATGCATTGTGTTTGGCGTCTTAGTAAGCAGGACAAGTAGTACATAAGTAGCTTGATGCTAACGTCACTGAACATAATATTCCCAGCTCGCAAAAGAGTGATTTCATATCTAAAGCCACTTTAAAATCGATAAAGAATGTGTACAGTTTTTTTACATTTTCTAGACACGATAACGTTTTTAAAGGTTATTTTTCATTTTATTTTTACTATTTCGTATGATTGTACAACATCTTAAAATTGTTGTGTCAAAACTTGAAATAAATCGGAGAAAAACTAACTAAGATAAAAAATTTTAAGCGTCCAATACGATTTTGTACGAGTATACCTGTCTAGTAGCTGCGCGGCGTGCTTACCTAGCAGTTTTGTATTCTTAGAATCCCTAAATTTTTTTGTTCTTAGATGGATCTTTGTAGGTATACTAATGTATACTTATGTTTAAATAAATCAAACCGAATTATGAGGACTTGAGCAAAGACGTACTTTTACAGCGATGTCTTGGAGGCTTTACTCAAAATAACAATGTTACTCTGAATCAACTTATCTGGAAAACTTTTCAGAAATCAGTGTGTGGTACTACAAATATTGTTGAAATTGCAGTTTATGTAGCAGCATGTATCTTCAATGAAGGTTGTTTTGCTTTGCTGACCTTTATGCAAGACATGAAAATCGCTACGGAACTAAGCGCACATAAATGGGCAGAGTTTTACGTAGCCAAACCAAACAGATGCTCTAAATATGGGTGTTGACATTGCTGCACTTTATGAACCAGGAATCAACAACTCTGTTTAAGTATGAACAAATTTTTCATGTTTAATATTGGATTTTCTGGTATACAAAACTTCAAACCGATTGACACACGATCTGACACTTGTCAGTTTTGAAGACTGTGAACGGTCTAAATCAAAATCTATTGTACCGATTCTTTTGAAATTTGGTATACTACTTCCTTACATAAATGACCAGGTATCCAAGGGAGCCATTTTAATTTTACGATAACATATTGTCCAATTTTTTAGGTGAAAACGAGTGTTTTCACTTCTAGGTGTAACCAAAAATTAAAAAATCGAAAAAAAAAACAATTTCCTTCCAGGGATACCTTGGAAAAGCGATTATAGTATTTTGATTTTTTTGATTTCATATGACCCAGCCATGAGTTATACTGTTCACCAGCGGACAATTTTTTTCGAGGCGCCTCCGAAGATTTACTGCCATCGGCTTAATTATTAATATTTTGCTTTCAAAAATTAAGGAAATAATGACAAAATTAACAAAACAAATTTGTATTACCTATAGCGTCTAAAAAAAATTCTTAAAAATTGGCCTTTTCTTCGCCGAATTGACGTTATCCTCCCCCATAAGCCCTTTTTTGACACCGATGAGTTTGCTTTCAACTTTTACAGATCAGGATACATTTCCGTCATCATTCTGCACTACCTGATGGGCCTGGGATGCTGTCATATGCGGCTTCGAAATTGATAAAGAGATGGTCTTTTGAACTCGACCTGGACCTCATTAGTTTTCTCTAGGATCTACGTTATGTGAATATTTGATTTTTTTTCTTGTTTTTCGCATTCAAGTATGTAATAAACTGAAACTGAAACTAATTCCGCTTTCCATCCTTCACGGTAACGGGCACGTTGCTTTCAGTTTACTAGTTCAAGGCTTATGGCGTCCGCGGTTACTTGGTTTTTAATCCGAAGGCTTGTTCTTCCTTTCTTCGTGAACCAAGTGGCTGTAATTCGAAGATTCTCTTAGCTGGCACATTCTCGCTATTCGGACGATCTGGCCGAACCAATGCATGCCTTTTACCAAATGTTTGACAAAGAATTTTTCTTTCGAATGATCTCAAGATCTGCTCTGCAAGACTGATAAGATCAGAGTTTTGTAGAGCATGATTTTGGACCTTCGAGTCAGGAGTTTGGACAAACCGAAGTATCAGCGATTGCCTAGGGTGTAATTTGTGGAGATTATACGATATTTGCTCCGAGGTACAATACATAAATTTTTTTATTACCTCAAAATTATTGCTGTCAATTGTTAGGTCCTGTTATAGACGGTATTCGACGGACCGGTTTTTGGTCAACAGCATGTACTTTGTTTTATCCTCATTCATCATGAGACCAACTCATTTTGCTTGTTTTTCTGTTGCAGTAAAAGTCTCAATAATCGGTATCGTCTGCAAAGCCCGGCTGCTAGATGGATTTTTTAAATATAATGCCTTCTGTGTTAACGTCGGCTTTTTGTAGGTGCCGATGGATGTGGTAAAAAACGGGTTTAGTCATTCACACAGTACGTTGGAATGACTACGTTAAGCAGGGATATGCCTCGGTAGTTCTTAGAAGATATAGCATATCTGAAGATCTGGTGCATGCTCTTTAGCAAAACATCACTACCAGCTTTAAAAAACTATGACCGCAAAACCGTTTTCTTTCGCATGGACTCGTTATATACCATGGATTTCTTTTCGGGGGTGGCTGGTAGCCTGAAGTTGCTTTGGTTACTTCCTGAATAGTAGTGCAACATTGTAACCACATATTGTTCGCGTTTGTGGTAGGTAATGACATATTGCAGAGCTTTTCGTTTAGTTGCTTTCTGTACTCTCTGACTGTCCCCGGTGTGTTCAGGGATCCAATGTACCTATTTTTTGTTGTTTGGCGCACCTTTTTTTCAAACTAGTCGAGCTTTGAATCGCCCTGCAACTAAATAGTGGTCAGAGTCGACATTTGCCCCTCTAAATGTTAACAAATTTAGGATCTTTGACGTGTATCCTACCGTCCAGAGTTAGCCAGGTTGCTGTGTGGATTCTCTTATGAGGGAATCTTGTACTTCTTATCACCGTATAACTAGCTGCAGCAGAGTCGGAAACCATTAAATGTTGTCGTTTCGTGGAGACTGTGCTTTCGGAGAGATGTCCGCCATATATGTCCTCCTTACCAATTTTGGCACTAAAGTCCCCGAGCATGATTTTAACATTGTATTCCGGACAAGCCCGAGAGGTTGCAGAAATCCTCTTTGATAGGGTGCTCAGTTTCATTGGTAGGGGCGTGTGCACATATGAGGCTGATATTGTAGAATTTCCCTTGGATGCGGATCACAGCCAAGCGATCTCTAATTGGTTTGAAAGTCCTTGTACTCGATGTTAAGTAGACTGATAATTCTATAGTTGGCGCAGTTTTTTTTTTTTTTGTGAATCGGGCTTGTTGAATGACTTTGAATCGGATGGTAAAGTAAGGTTCCATTTATCAGGCATGATTCCCTTCGTTAAAATCTTATATGTTGTATAGTCTTTACCAAGCCATCCCATACTGCCTCAAATATTAATTCTTACTGTTAATAACTGATTTTCTTATTTCATTTTAATTTGCAGGATCATTATGGCATTTCACAAGAAATATATTGTGTTGCTGCCAATATAAATATAACGCGATGCTTTGTTGCAATTTTAGCCGTTCAATGTAAATTATCTTGAAAGTATTTTGCCATTGTGAAGTCTGAGATATCGGTAGGGGTACCTTGGGTAATAATATGTGGTGTTGAGAGTCTATATTAACTGCTTAGAAAGTTCAGACATTTATAGTACTTGTTTCTAAGTCATGTCTTGCATCGACTACAACATGATCAACTTGGTTAAATATTTAATGATCAATATAATATGCCATACTATTGGCCTAGCGTCATAAATAAGTATGTATAATGGATGTTCTACGACTAACGAATGTATTAACATATTTTGAAGTCATGGCATCTCAAGAATGATCAAAAGGGAAAAAGTCCATTAGATCCTTTCTACAGAGAAGTGAAAAGTGGGAAGTGAGAAGAGATATAAAATTTATTTTCGTCGGTAATCGGGAAGGAAGCCAGTTTTATAAGATCTTCAGAATTTTTAGAAATCGGAGGTTTGGTACGTTTGAAAATAATTTTTTTAAGTTTTTCAAAAAGATTTCTGCACTGAAACTCCATATTTTGTTTCTTTACTTTTTAAATTAATTTTTCTGCAAAAAAAAAAAAAAATCTAGAGAGGAAAAGAATATTAACTGAAACTGTTGAAACTACTGCTACGAGCAATATCCTTCGAATTTATTTTATTCAAAAATAAAGACCGTTTTTATAGTTCTATAATACGCGTATTTGATTAAAATGTTTTTGGTGTGAATTAAAAATAAATGACAATTTATTTATATAACATAAAGTCTGAAAAATATGTGATTCCGTCAGATGTGCACGTGATTGTATGCATATATCTATATGTTACGAATACTTAAATTTTATTGCTCAGTATATCGTCGATGATTAAGTTTAATTGTTGTCTTAACGTCACAGACGGTATTTTATTTATAATGAAATTATGTTTCATATTTTTGTGAAATTATTTTTCCATCTGAGGATAGTATCTGTATTGGGCTCTTTTGCGTGAAACAGTCCGACAAATTTTACAAAGGAATCGTTTATAGGACGACATATTTGTTGTATTTATGCATTCGTAAATGCAGATTTTTTTTTTATAATTATACTCGTATTCATATCCTTATTGTAATATATATTGTTAGGTTGTTTGGCTGTTTCACATGTCTCTTGTGAGCTCAAATTCTAATTCATTGCGGGGTCCTCCAAGCCAACAAATGCACCTTTACCCTCTTATCTCTGACACTAATATGGTGAAAAAATAGGTAAATTCAATGAATTCGTACTTTTCTTTGTTGGTCCTCGCAATATCGATATCCCACTTGTTTTTCTTCTGACCTCAAGATGGATTCTGGAGGACCCAAAAATATTCTTAAAAACCAAGCGCTGATTTAAACAGTGACTCAGGAACTGCTAATTTTTTCCACTCCGATGATTCTTTCGGTTCTTTCTGCTACATGAGTTTCATGGTGGACTACTTTGCAAAGATTTGATAGAAAAAAAGAAAGGTATGATCAAATGTTCAGCTATCGTGAGGCAATATAATCAACATAGACAGCTTCATTGATAGATACCGAATAACGATGAAAAGCAAAAAAATTATACATGCGGCTTTTTTACCATTTGCTGGATGTTGCTATAATTAATGAATGGATAATGCACAAAAGAATTTCATAAACAAAATGTCAAGAACCTATGATTGGACAGTATAGATCATTTTCCTCTCTGGGGCGATTCTAGTTTCAGATGTAACAACCCTATCTGTGGCTGATAGACTTTTATAATATGCTCCAAGCGTAAAACTGTTCTGTGAGTCAACAAAGATCGAAATTGTTCACTTATGCAAATTATTACAATACTTGTTATGAAAAGAAAGTAAATATATTTAAACGGTCAGTGATGTTTATTTGATTCAAAGAATGGCGCCAACGCATGGTAATGCGTATATACATTACTACGTTTTCTAAGTTTTTCGTAAAACTGTTTATGTTGCCAGAACAAAAGTTGTTTTTTTACGTGATTTTCTGAGTTCTGATTGTTTCTGAAAATATATATATATATTTTTTCGAGAACAAAAAAGGGTTAATCTCCACTTTATTTGCAAATGAGTGTATACGAGAGATTTTCCCAAAACTTATCTATTATAATGGGTATATAATTATTTTCGTGCGGTTTTTTTTTTCAAAATTTGAACGTTTATTTAAGAAAAACATGTACAATAGTATTATTCAAAGTATTGCCCATCTGAAGCTACGACTTTTTCCCATCTTTCTGGCAATTTGTGGATCCCATCTCAAAAGAACTACGCCGGCTTGGCAGTCAAGAATGAATCAAGCCAATTTTTGATATTCTGCTCTGATGTGAACCGTATTTTAGTGAGGGCGTTCTGCATCGACCGGGACAAATGGTAGTCAGAAGGGGCAAGGTCTGGGCTATAAGGCGGGTGGGGTAAGACTGTCCGTTGATGGTTTCAACCGGTTATAGCAGCTCATAATACACCACACCCATCTGATCTCACCAAATACAGAGCATTACCTTCGCGCCATGGATTTCGGCTTTGCCGTTTATTTAGCTGGTTGGCCGGGTTTCGTATATGATTTTTTGCGCTTGGGGTTGTCGTAATGGATCCATTTTTTATCACCAGTAACAATCCTATGCAAAAATGACTTCCTTTTGTGGCGTTCCAGCAGCATTTCGGACATGCAAAACCGCCTTTCGACGTCTATCGGCTTGAGTTTATGTGAAACCCAATTTCCTTGCTTTTGAATATATCCAGCTGCTTTTAAACGTTTTGAAATGGCTGCTTAAGTGACACCCAAAGATTCTGCGAGCTCTTCTTGTGTTTGGCAACAATCTTTATAGAGTAATGCTTCCAGTTCTTCATCTTCAAACTTTTTTGGCTGCCCAGAACGTTCATCGTCTTCCAAGTCAAAATCACCACTTTTAAATCGTGCAAACCACTTTTGGCACGTTCGCTTAGCTAGCGCATGTTCACCATATACTTCCACTTAAATACGATGACTTTCGGCAGCAGTTTTCTTCATATTAAAGTAATGAAGAAGAACTCCCCGCAAAAACACTTTTTCAGGCACAAGGTTCGACATATTTGAATGAAAAAAAAATATTGTTGTTTACGCTTCAAATGAATGACATATACTGAAATGACGTACAATGAGAGTAGCTTTACAACGCATGTTCCAATGGAATAATACAAGTTACGCTATCTCTTAGCAAACCACACGAGTTATAGACCCAATATTAACTCAGACTTAACCCTAACATTGAAAGTCTGCTATTGAGACTATCAGTTTTGAAGCACAGCCAGCACTCTTTACGACTCTCTTATTCTCGAAAGCTGATTGGTGTGACTAATATAATTCTTAAAGCATCACATTCCGTCTTCTACATAGTGAAGATATTGAGATATTTTGGATCTCTGTGCATCGTATTTATGGAAAAATTGGAATTAAGGGGGTATTCTAGACTACAAATTTAAAAAAAATCGAAAATTTTGCTTCATATTTTCAAAGCTTAAACATTCAAGAATATGTCCTTTAAGGTTTTTCAACATTTTAATTATTTTATGAGTTATAGCGGCATCTATACTTTTTAAGAATCCGTTCGGCTTTTTTGTTTCAGATGACCAGAAGCGTTCAAATTATGCACCCCAAGACACCCTTTTTTTGGATTCCCCAGTTTGCCAGTTCATAGCTTTGTGAATTTTGAGTTTTTTTTTTTCGGTTAATTTTTTATGTAATCTTAAAATATCAATAAACAAATGATAAAAAAAATGGATACCAAAAATATTTTTTGTTTCGTTTGTACAGAGCTTTAAAAACTGCACGAAATTCATGTTCTATACCCCCTTTACGTTTATAGTTGACCCAAGCTGATTTTACGCGACTATAAGGAACAATATGACTCGACAGTATGGCGGCTGTTCCTGAGAGACCTGGCTCTGCTCTAGACGCACAGATGAGTCTAAATTCCTTTGATATTCAAAGTATGGGTAGCATTTTCAAGTTCATCTTATCTTTAGAATGAAGTTGTTGTTGGTGCATCATGCGCTGGAGTTTTAATGTTATTGCGTCCTGATTGGCATTTAAATCTAATCTTATGGACATAACTCCTGATGCAATGACACCTGAACTCCTGTTGCGCCTAAAGTCGGAATCCGAATTTCCCTGTTCTAAGGAATGGTGAGAAACTGATCCAGGAAAGGAATATTATTGGGTCTTCATGGATGGTTCCAAATCAATATTACATCTTTAGGTCTAGTAAGGAAAAATTCCATTGGTCTTCCAAACGTAGATGGATTGAGAATTAACTGAGGGGGTGAAGTAATGGAGCCAAAATGGAATCACAGAAAAAAAGATCGGTGATGAACGTTGGAATAGTGCTTCGTTTAGAATATGTAGAAAAAAAATAAAATTAAAATAAACAAAATAAAATCAAAACTCAAATAGTTTTTGATTTTGAATGCTCAGCCTATTTGGTGAACGTCTGAAGTCCTAATTGAAGGTAAACTAATTGTCAGGTTCAGTGTTTAGTTAATTGAGTTCCAACCAATGAGATGAACAGTCGACCAAATCTTCATACCAATAGAAATCCTAAATTAACGACTTTTAAGTCGCAAACAGAGCTGATCTCAAACTTTATTCCTTGTTGAATATTTATTCCTGTTTGTGAGGAAGATGAATGGAGGAACAGTATGAGTTATACCAAGATAAGGTGGTAGTATATAGTGCCAAATCACTTCTTCTCTGGCTATCGAATGAAAGCTTCGATAGCTTCGATCAAGAAATGATTTAGATAGTGGATGCCAAAAGGCCTGAGTTTAATTATTGGTAGCAGAATGGCGAGGCAATAAGTTGATAACTTACCTGCATGTGCAATTATGTTATATTCAATCTCACCACATCTATGTTTGAATTATAAACATAAGATACACTTAGTTTTCACAATATTGAACATAAAATAAGTTTTATTAAAGTATTTCACTACTTACAATTGTACTTTCTGAATTAAAACTGGACCCAGAACATTTTCCTAGCAATTTCTCATGACATCTCTTGTGTACTGCAGTCTGGCAAGCTTTAATAAAAGAAAATTCGAAGTAAAGTTAAAGATTTAAGTTAAGTTAAGAGTAAAATGTGTTATATACAATTGTAATTATGTCGGTATAGTATTCTGGAACAAAACACACTGTTAAGCAATTGCAATGCTATTTGCATTGATTTGGTAGATGAACTTCCGAAGATTGTAGATGCTGCCAATGTTCGAATGATCGACTGCCTCTATCGATTATCTAGGAAAAGTTTGAATTACTCTTTTCGTAGAGAAGGCAAACAAGAGCTTTAAGATATTCAAATGAATATATAAACATAAAACATGGGCTAAAAAGTCCGTTTCTAAGAGAGGGCACCACTTAAATTAAATCCATAGCATTTGCAGTTAGTACCAACCTTCAAAAGATACGTGTATAAATTTGACAGCTGTCGGACGATTAGTTTTAGTGATATAGCGTTGTGAGTGAAGCAACTTTTGTTATTATAAAAAAAAAAATGGATTCAAAGCAGTTTCGTGTGATTTATCACTGCTTTTTGATGGGAAAAAATGCAGCCTATGCAAAGAAATGGCTTGATGGGTGTTACCCGGACTCTGCACCAGCCGAACGAACCATTCGCAAGTGGATTGAAAAATTTAAAAGTGGTCATACAAGCACCGAAGATGATGCACGCAGTGTACGTCCAAAAGAGGCTGTTTCAGGTGAAAACATCAAAAAAGTCCACAAAATGATTACAAATGACCGTAAAGTGAAGTTGATCGAGATAGCTGAGGACCTGAAGATATCAAAAGAGCGTGTTGGATATATCATACACGAATATTTGGACATACGAAAGCTGTGTTTAAAGTGGCTGCCGCGTTTGCTCACAGTCGACCAAAAACAACAACGTGTTGATGATTCAGAGGAGTGTTTAAAGCTGTCCAACTGCAAAAAAGCCGAATTTTTGTATCGGTATGTGAAAATGGATGGCTCCATAACTTCACACCAGAGTGGCGAGCAGGCGACGAACCTCATCTAAAACGACCAAAAACTCAACAGTCGGCTGGCAAGGTTATTGCATCCGTATTTTGGGTACACATGAAATAATTTTCATCGACTATCTCCAAAAAGGGCAGACAATTAAAAGCGACTATTACAATGCGTTGTTGGAGCGTTTGAAGGGCGAAATCGCAGAAGAACGGCCGCATTTGAAGGAAAAGAAAGTGCTGTTTCATCAAGTCAATGCACGGTGTCACAAGTCGATGAAAACGATGGCAAAATTGAATGAATTCGGCTACGAATTGCTTCCCCACCCACTGTATTCTCCAGATTTGGCCCCCAGGGACTATTTCCTGTTCGCAAACCTCAAAAGAATGCTCGCCGGAAAGAGATTTAAGGCCGATGAAGAAGTAATCTCCGAATCAGAGGCCTATTTTGAGGCTAAACCGAAATCGTACTACAAAACTGGCATCGAAAGATTGAAAAATCGTTTCAATCAGTGTATCAAAAATTTTGTGTTTTACTATAAAACGGACTTTTCAGCCCATGTGTTAAGAAACCCAATCTCCGGGAAGGTGACTGATAGAGATGCTCTTATTGTGATGGTCCGGGGAGAGAAAAAGGCTATTTGTACTTTCAAATGAAGCATTTAAATTTCGAATTCAAAAAACAACTCTCCACCTAGAAGCGACGCAAGCAGAGACAAATCGTTAGAGAGCACAACGAACGAAATGTGAACAAAATGTGAACAAGAAACGAATAAACGTTTTAAACATGGTATGCTATGCAAATTGTGGTGCACCAGCATGCTACTGGTGCTACAATAAAAATCAGAATTAAGTAATAGTACCAGTGTTAAAATCTGGACTGTGCCATATCTTATTCTACCTGTCCTTCAAAATGTTGATGGAGTTGCTATAAACAGTAGAAGATGCAGTGATAGCCTACGATTTTTATCGAACTACTTAACAGTGCCAAAATCTGCTTCCAGATTAAGTTAATAGTAAGACATCGTCCTGCGCTGTAATGTTCTTTTTGCATTAAAGATTTAATGACCTTATGGAAGAACTATTCTTCTTCTCGATCCTTATGTGTAGGATTTCTAGTGCAACGACTTTAAACGTTCATCAGCTTCATAAGTATGACATCGACTTGCCAGAGCTCAGACAGCCTGATTTTGAGTCAGGAAAAGCGTGTCGTTCAGTGATAGTCGTAGATGTCGTAGGGCTTGACGCGGTGGCCTTATAGAAAGTACCAGCACAGGAGGACAATGCCCGAGATTTATGCACAAATAATTGCCACGAATTAAATTACTCAACTGATTCAAAAATTCTTCATTCTCTAGAGTTCAGTAGGAGTACACCTTTTGTCTCAGTTTGAAAATAAAATGAAACCTGGGATGACGGGAAAAATATGTATACCCTTTACCCTTCTTAAATTTTTTTGCGTAAAAAACGGATTTAATGGTGTGCTAACGTTGGAAATGTTGGAAAAGTGTTTCGGCAACAATTCTCTAAAGCAAACGGTCGTTTATCACTGGCAAGAGCGCTTCAAAAGTGGTCGTCAGTCAATCGAAGATGATGAACGCAGTGGCAGACCGTCTACATCGAAAACCGACGAAAACATTGATGAAGTAAAAGAAATGTTGGTCAATAACCGCAAATAACCCATCAGAGAGATAGCGGAGTACTTGAACATTGCCTATGGATAAGTCCAAGATATTTTGGATAATGATTTGGGTTTCCGTCGTGTAGCAGCAAAGTTGGTCCCAAAAGACCTCAATATCATGCAAAAAAGAGACCGTGTTGACGTTGCAAAAGAGATGATTTGCGAGGCTTAATCCGATCCCACATTCATGAAAAGATCATAACTGGAGACGAGACGTGGGTTTATGAGTACGGAACGCAATCCAGACATCAGGCAAGTGAATGGCGTTCACAAAAAAACCATGTCGTTTTCAGTCAAAAAAGAAGACAATGCTCACGGTTTTCAAGGATTACAACTGTGTAGTGCATAATGAATTTTTGCCAGAAGGCCAAACAGTAAACAAAGAGTATTATTTGGGCTTTATGAGACGTTTGCGTGAAGCAATTCTCCGAAAGAGATCAGAATTGTGGGCAGAAAACTCGTGGATTTTGCACCACGATAACGCACCGTCGCATAGTGCCATCATTTTTCGTAATTTTTTGACGAAAAATGCAACAAATACCGTCCAACTTTTTTCTGTTCTGTTCAATCGAGTTAAAAAACCACTACGGGGAACGCGTTACGGCAGCCGAGAGGAAGTCATTTAAAAATCGCAGGAAGCACTGATGGACATATCTTTGTGTTGGAGTCGATGGGGATTACTTTAAAGGGGACAATATAGACTTAGATGAATAAACTTGTATTTTTCATTTTCTGAATAATTTTGATCAAGGTAGTATGCGTTATTTAATAAAGTATTCAAAACACAAAAAGTAAATCAAGTTCCACATCACTATCTTGTCTCCTGTATGGGGTAAGATGGAATACCCCTAGAGGTAAGACAGGTATCAATTAGTGTAAGACTAATGTTCTGTACGACGCTCGAGCACGAATCTCAACATTTTCATTTTCTAGATCGAGACAGTCGCAATGAGTCCATTCGCCACCAGCAGAACATGTAGCTGCTCTAGTTGCTGTAGTTAGCGCTTAACTCTTAGTTTGGGTATGAACAACGTCACTTTCAGAGAAGACTTATGAATCGTATGGCCAAATCCCATATTTCTTGAAATCGTTTACAGCTGTTGATATCGAAGATGCCTGTATGAAGGTTTTTCTAAAAATTTCTCCAACTGCTGGATTAAACTACCTTTTCTGGATAGCTGTGGAGTCAAGGTCGATTTTATTTACTTAAAATAAAATCGTTCGCCTAACGACCAATAGAATAAAATGAAAAACTAAATGAAATTAGAGCACAAAAAATTTCTTACCTACTGGCGTTGTCACTGATATACGTGAAAAACTATGAGTTGAATCTGAACTACTATCGAGCTAAGCTTGAAAAATCACAAAGAAATATACCAAAATTAGTTTTTTTTTTTTTTTTAATAAAACAAAACGTAGTTTCGGTTATGTGTCACTACACATCCTGACGGCACAACGTCACCGGGTAAAACAATCACTATCAGCTAATGAGATCACCTTCAAGGACTGACTTTCCCGGTTTTCCAATAAAAGGTTTTGTTTTGAAGAGTGCGTGCCTTCAAATCACATGCCGAAACTAAGTTAGAAACAAAAATGAGCAACGCATTGAAATTGTTAAATTGCACAACAAAAATAGCGAAAATTTCGCTGATTCAAAGCTTTCTCGATCGATCTGAAGTACTTTCTTGTCCAGAAATTATTAAATTGGTTTAAAAATTGGAGCCATTGACACAATGTTATAAACTTTGGAACCGAAACAGGGCTTTGTCACTATCACTATCTGGAAACACTAATCTGATTGTGCCAGATGAACACGTGTTTGAAAGGTGACATGTCAGGCTACATTTTTTGTGAAAACAGCTGTGTAATTCGTTGCTCGTGTTAAAAGTTATAGTGATTAGAATACGAGTGAAATATCTGAAGAAATACACTCTGTGATGCCTTTTTTACTATAAAAAAAACTAAAAACGCTGCAAAAACATGCCGAAAAATTAGTGCAGTTTACGGTGAGAATGCTGTGAGTGAAGGCCGGACCCAGGAGTGGTTTGTTCGATTCCGTTCCGGAAATTTCTATGTAAAAGATGCACCTCGCACTGGTCGGCTTGTCACTGAAAAAGTCGATGAAATTTTGCAACTAATGGAGCAAGATCGACACGAAAGCTTTCTGGAGATAGCGAAGGCACTTAACATCATCCGTATGATAGTTTGGAATCATCTAAAATGAGCAGCTTACTCCAAGAAGCTCGATGTTTGGGTGCCACATGAATTAACGCAAATGAACTTAATTCACCGAATAACCATCAGTGAAACGCTGCTGAAACGCAACGAAATGGAACCATTTTTGAAGCGATTCATTACGGGCGATCAAAAATGGATTAAGTACGAGAATATCCAACGCAAGCGATCATGGTCAAAGGCCGGTGACCGACCACAAATGACTTCAATGCCTGGATTGAAAGGGAATTGTCTATTATGAGCTGCTAGAACGTGGCAAAATGGTGAATTCGATCCTATACTGTGCACAACTCGACCGTTTGAATGAAGCTTTAAAAAAAGAGCGACCAGAACTGGCCAACAGAAAAGGACTTGGCTTTCATCATAACAATGCTAGGCCACACAAATCTTTGATGCATCCACTGTATAGCCCAGACCTTGCACCCTCTGATTACCATTTGCTTCGGTCTTTGCAAAACTCTCCTGATGGTAACAAATTGTCCGACCGAAGAGCCGCTGAAAATCACTTGGCCAAGTTTTTCGCTGATAAACCACAAAAGTTCTACACCGATGGAATTATGAAGCTACCCGGAAAATCGCAAAAGGTCAGAGATCATAATGGATAATATGTACTTGATTGAAATTGATTTTGAATAAAGAAATTTTTTTTTCAAAAATTTTCCAAAAAACCGCTGAGACTTTTTATTTGACCGTTACTTTATAGAAATGAGAAGCGTGAGGTTGAAAATCAATTGTGTCCAGAAACAAAGATTTAGACTCAGGATATTGGCTTCCAATGATGTTGTTGAGCATTCTTGCCCAGTGAGAGTCCAAGGATATAAGCTTAAACCATACTGATTGAAAGTTAGAACACTACATAGATCTGGCACGATGATGGCGTTCTACAGTTTGGAGCTAACATCGAAGAGTAGAATAGGTTAAGTTTTCCTATCATATTCACTATTTTAGAGGGCACTGTCAAAACTCCGAAATTGACATCATCTGCATATGAAGTTTTTTCACTGCCTTTCAGAGTCGTCAAAAAATCATGGATCCTTCTCTCCACTCACAAAATGACAAGGAGATCTAGTAAGTGAAACGACTGGGCGCCATCAATCCATTAAATCTATATTGATAAAGTGATAAATTGCTATAAGATCAGAATGTGTTCATACTTCGAGTAACATTCAATATCCTGTTTCATCTGTCATTTGATAAATTTAGTAAGCAAACGGCTACTAGTGGTGTGGCTTGCTGCGGTGGGTAAGTTCGCCGATTTCTAGGCAAGAGGGTCTGTGTTCAAAACTTTACCAACACCATATAAGCAGAAAATTATTATTTTTCTGACATTACCATCCTTTCGGTGAGCAATGATAAACTTTTGAAGTTTTCTGTTTACGAAAAAGTTGTTTTATCTACACAGCTGCTACCACTAATTTTAGATCGTTCTGTAAGGAAGATTGATTTTTATAGGACAAATCGGTTTTCATTTATAGCTACGGATATGCGAGTGATGACGTCTATGGAGATGTGTTCCCACAGTCTGGAAAAAAGTCGATAAAAATGTTCACCTCTTTTCTAAAGAGAAATGAGGGTCAAGCTGCAATTAAATTCTTGGAATCAGTTTCAACTAATTTTAAAGTAACCATAGACTATGACATTTTATGTGATTAAAATGCCAAACTAGAAAGGGATGTGATACTTGGCAGCGCAGTCGAGAAATATTATTTGTGCGACACCACGTCTGGAAATGGACAGAAGCTAACTGAATTTGCTGCGGGGTGAAACATCACTTAAGTTAGCATACATCCAAACAACAAACCGCCAGAACGTTTGCTGATGCTTGTCCTTCAACCTTTTGATGTATCCTATTCAACCAACATCAAAAGCCAAAACAGCAGTGACATTGATATTAAGAAGCCATTAGAAACTCCATAACTGTTGTGCTGGGTTTCACCCGACAACTTCCACACATGGTTTGGTAAAGAATGCTGGCGCGCATATGTAGGGAAACAACTCGTCTACGAAAGAGGCACAGCATAGAAGAACGAGGGCTGCCCGTGAGCCTTATGACTAAAAGAGAAAGGAAGAACATCAGTTTCTTAGGTGGAAAAATAAAGAACTAGAAGCAATGTTGTATCAAAAGGTAAAAAGGACGTGTCAAGCCAACATGACCCGAAAAGAGGCCTGTAGAGATAAACACAGAAACATAATAGTAGAGAGTAAGTAATTACCGAGGATCTAGGAAAACCACTTCTGCAGATTGTTAAACGGCGGGGACAACCCAAATTCTACTGCTTGGTAGGTCAAACAACTCAATCTGGACAGTGAAAGTTAATAGATCCGTCTACATGATCAAAATGAATAGCAAGTACAGTATAAGAACAACAAAATTGCTGGTTCGGACAGCTTTCCTCCCAAGCTACTTGAAGCAGTGGGAGTTGACTTGGTAGAGGGCATGCACTAACTCATTTTCAAGACCTGGTCAGTAGAAAGCATGTCTGAAAATAAAACCTTAGTACCGTTTTTCCGATCCACAAGACCCCCAGCAGTGCGGACTTATGCTCGGTAAGTTCACAATCGACCAAATATTTACATTACGGTTGATCATGAAAAAAAAACCCAAGAAGTCTAAATCGTTACGCATTATCCGTTTATCGATTTTAAGGCCTTTTATGACATCATCTATAGAGACAAGCTTTGCAGAGTTATGTTAAGCCGCAGTATCTCTGCTAAACTCATCAGATTGTGCAAAATGATGATGGAGAGTACTCGTTGCCCTGTAAAGATGGGAAACAATTTCTAAGAGGCTTTTGATGTCAAAAAAAGATTTAGGCAAGGTTATGCGCTGTCAAGAGACTATCACATTCATACTTAAGAAAATTGTGCGAAACTTGCAAGTCAACAAAGGCAAAATTTTCCAAAACTCTGTACAACTACTTGATGACATTTACATCATCAGTAGAATTCAGCAAGCCGTCATTGATGCGTTCGTATGTATTAGTATAAAAGGAGCAAAAATGATAAGTATATCAACAATAAGGGATATACAATATCGTGGAATCGGACAGAATATAGAGATAGTCAGAAAAAAAGTGAAGAGCTACTCTGCAAATCGCTAAGAAAGCGAATAAGTCAAGAAACACTATGGGAACTCTATAGTTCTGGATAAAGATATCTCTGGGCGTTTTGAACGCAAAATTTTACAAGTGACTTTGGTCCCGTTTCCGTTGACCGCATTTGAAGGAGTGTTTCTACAAGCTCTACAGTGACATTGATCTGGTCAGGAAAATGCACATTAGGCGCCTTAGATGATGATGGCAGGCGCAAGTGAATGGGAACCTGGCAGTTAGCCAGAGCAAGCACTAACTGGAGAGGTCTATTGGTTAACTCCAGGTACACCCGGGACTATAGCGCCGTCTAAGTAAATTAGTAAGTAATTCTAGACTGTCTTTTCTAGGAGGATAGAAGAGCAGTTGAACATCCACTTTTATTGTGTCGCAACATAGAAATTTTCATTTTCATACATAACAGCTAACTTCAGGATACTTCGTATAACTTATCTAACACTAAAACAGATTTTCTCACATCTGGATCTGTAACGCTATATATGATCGCTCTTAATAGACAGCATATGAGGCTCAACACTGGCTACTGTCTTACATACAATTATATTACAAAGCTTGGCGTTTACTCCAACAATTTTTGTAGAAGATATATGAAGTAAGAGGTAGAAGGAGAGGAGCTCATTTTGATGTAGCTCTGCAGTATAATTTTTAGCTGACAGCTACTTTAATCTTACCTGACATAACCTAAATGTGAAAGATGAGACCAATGGCATTAAGGAGGCAGATCTGTACCTGATGCTCATTATGCATATATTTAAAGCTCACATATTAACATTTTAGTGGGCTCAACATTTATTTCATTGCATAATTGTTAGCCACGTCAACAGACCTGGCACTCTGATAACGATTTTTACAAAAGTGGTGCTTCTGCTAATGATTTGTACTCCAAAAACTTGAAAAAATGTCACAAATAACAGTATCTCGATTTCCTTGAACAGAACCCATTGATCTTCAGGTGGGCGGACATTAAGATCCCATTGTATTACAAATTGACTTTTTCTGTCTTGTCTGCTTAATGCAAGCTATTACTGAAACCTTTTTTAACTTAACCTCACCTGAGCCTCCTAAGCGCCATATGGATCTAAGCCATATTGGTTGCAACGCAGATATTAGTCGAAACTCTACTTTTGATTCCACAGATAGAAAACTATATCATTCATAAGTTTAAAAAAAAAAAAATTTAAAATTTCCGACGCTGTTGGTACATTACAAAACTTACTAATGCATTGATATCCTTGCTTTCCAAAGCCCCAAATAAATAAATTACAAAACGCGCAAAATGTGGGCTGGCGAAAAAACTTTGCCACAAATCGGTGTCCATTGATGTCATGCGTTCTACAATAGAAAAAAAAGTAAAAAAAGTGCTATTAGATTTTAAATTTCTACCGTTAAACACAATAACGAACTTTTGTTGTTTAATAGCACCTCGTCGATTGGTTATACTTCTCGGTTTAGTTCTTCGATCAATGTGCTGGTGTTGATGCTGAGAATATGGGTCTTCTTTAGAGTTTTGTCGAGGTAAATCAAAGGAATGCCTTGAGGATGAACTGTAATTGTCACTATAGTAACCACTTGAGACACCACTTTCACGTGGTCCCATACGTCCAGATGAATTGCTTGTTTTATGTCTGGACTGAAAGGTTAAGTCTTGGATTAGAAAACACAAACATTTGTTTTATTTTATTTATTTATTTTTTTTTTTTTGGAAAACGTACCTCGAGACCATATTGATGACTTCGGCTAGTTCGAGGTTTTTGACTATTTGAATTTCCATTTGCTCTTCTGCGCCCGGCGGCGCCTGTGAACATCATTATTAAATCTTCTTGTTTCCTGATTTGAATGTTTCGTTATAATCAGCTTTTTTCATTGTTTTTGACAGCACGGCAATTGATGAACCAATGAAAAAAATAAATAAAAATTTCTAATAAATTAGCTAAATGTAATTACAAATTATTTGTGATTGAAATGTCAAAGTGTAGAGATAAGTTCCGAGACTACTAAACATTCAAACAAATAATTGTTTTTACTGATATGGATATGTAGATAGGATTATTGTCAGAACAGGATTAATACCTTCGTGTGATGTTTACCGAATAGCTGTAGAACTTCTTGGTCAATTCCGGCAGCATTTCCACCACTTTTCTATACTTCTCTTCCCTAGCTGGAATTCATTAATGCACGACCCGTAAAATATCTTAGTCACGAACGGAGTATGTTATCGCGATAGCTTGCGCTTTACGGATTATCAAAGTTATGGCTCTTGTATCATATAAGTGAATCTCTGTACGGGTAGACCACCTTCGCCATTCTTGGTGCAAATATAGAGTCGTTGGTCCTGTTCTTTTAACTGCTTCTCAAAAGCTTTTAGGATCTTGGTAACAAACGTGGGTTTTAAGCAAACTCCCACCCAGTAATTGCTCAGATGGGACCACCGATGATGGTAAGCCAAAGCTTACTCTGAACTGTACTGACACTTAAGTAAGTTAGTAAGCTTCAAACACTGCTTTGAAGTTGACAGCCCGACAGTTTTCGCATGCTCAACTTATCTTGTAAAATGTTGTACGATAGGCGATCAATAAAAATCATGTCACCGACCTTATCAACGATTTTTAAAAACAGATGCACGCCCACGTCTAAATTTGTTGAACCAATATCCATGGTTGCGATAGATAGCATCCAACTTCGTTTTTATTTCTGCGTATAGTCAATAACCTATCCACGTGCGGCCGTAATGTGGTGTTATTGGCTATAGAAATCACCGACTATAGAAATTAATACGCGATAGATGCATCTCCACTGCAAGACATCAATAACGACTACGAAGAGATAATCCCAGCCAACCGTAGGGTAGGAAATCTGTATCAAAAATTTCTGTACCCTTTAACTTTCAAATATTAACAAGTCTATCTCGGCACCAGCAACAAGCGCCGAAAGTGCATCAAGTTTTCTGTTAGAACAAAGCACTCTTGTTCAGGAGTAAGTAGTAAATCCTTGCATATTTCTAAGTATTTCATAGAGAGATGAGTAAGCGCCTTAGTATTAATTGAATACAGCACTAGAATCCACCAGCTATGAGTACCTGTAGCCGGGTGCGAGGGTAGCCCGCAACTCACAGAAAAAGTGCTCCGGTTTGTGATCGTCACTTTCACTTAGGTGCCTAGGCCCGTAACAAAGCCGGTAAGTGGCTTACAGTCTTTTTCACTGGACCTTTTATATTGGGTCTATAACTATAACTAACTCGTGCGGTTTGCTAAGAGATAGCGTAACTTGTATTATTCCATTGTTATTATTCCATTGGAACATGCGTTGTAAAGCTACTCTCATTGTACGTCATTTCAGTATATGTCATTCATTTGAAGCGTAAACAACAATATTTTTTTTTTTTTCATTCAAATATGTCGAACTTTGTGCCTGAAAAATGTTTTTGCGGGGAGTTCTTCTTCATTACTTTAATATGAAGAAAACTGCTGCCGAAAGTCATCGTATTTTGGTAGAAGTTTATGGTGAACATGCGCTACCTGAGCGAACGTGCCAAAAGTGGTTGCACGATTTAAAAGTGGTGATTTTGACTTGGAAGACGATGAACGTTCTGGGCAGCCAAAAAAGTTTGAGGATGAAGAACTGGAAGCCTTACTCTATGAAGATTGTTGCCAAACACAAGAAGAGCTCTCAGAATCTTTGGGTGTCACTCTATCAGCCATTTCAAAACGTTTAAAAGCAGCTGGATATATTCAAAAGCAAGAAAATTGGGTTCCACATGAACTCAAGCCGACTGACGTCGAAAGGCGGTTTTGCATGTCCGAAATGCTGCTGGAACGCCACAAAAGGAAGTCATTTTTGCATAGGATTGTTACTGGTGATGAAAAATGGATCCATTACGACAACCCCAAGCGCAAAAAATCATATGCGAAATACGGCCAACCAGCTAAATAAACGGCAAAGCCGAATATCCATGGCGCGAAGGTAATGCTTTGTATTTGGTGGGATCAGATGGGTGTGCTGTATTATAAGCTGCTAAAACCGGGTGAAACCATCAATGAACAACGCTACCGAACACAATTAATCCGTTTGAAGAGAGCAGTAGCCGAAAAACGTCCGGAATATGCGACCAGATGGGAAGTCTTACCCCACCCGTCTTATAGCCCAGACCTTGCCCCTTCTGACTACCATTTGTTCCGGTCGATGCATAACGCCCTCCCTGAAATACGGTTCACATCAGAGCAGAATATCAAAAATTGGCTTCATTCATTCTTGACTGTCAAGCCGGCGCAGTTCTTTTGGGATGGGATCCACAACTTTCCAGAAAGATGGGAAAAAGTCATAGCTTCAGATGGGCAATACTTTGAATAATACTATTGTTCATGTTTTTCATAAGTAAACGTTCAAATTTTGAAAAAAAAACGCATGAATTAAAATATATACCCAATAGATGTCGGGAAGCATTTATTTGGTCTATCTTCAACCTGTAGAATCAATCTGTCTTCACTTATGGTCATATGAAAACAAATCGACAATCGAAACCCTGATTTACCCTGCAGGCAGAGACATCGGGAAGCATTCGTTCGATCTGCCCGCAACCTATAGATTCAAGCCATCTGCAGTTGTGCTCATATGAAACCACACTGTCAGTGGAAGCCTTAAGCGAGGATACTGGCAGATCTAACGAAAACTCGGATCCTGAAAAACCTTTTTTTGATCTTCGTTTAGCAAGATCTTCGGCGATTTCGTTTCTTGTGACCCCAGGATGGCCTGAGATCCTGCGTTCAGAGAAGTCTTTCTTGAGCTAGCTTGGAAGTGGTAAGATGGTCAGAGGATGAAACTAAGCTATCGCTATAGATCCAGATACTTTGTTGCGAATATGGTATAATTGGTTTTATCATAGCCTTGTAGATCAAAAGTTCCCTTTCACTCGAAGGAAACCGACGCAGCACTTTGAAGGTTTACAACGTGACTTGTTTAGTTCAAAGCAGTTTGTTATCTAGAGTGACACTCAAATACTTAGCTTCGTTGGAGATACGGATGGTGATACTTTTAAGAATTAGATGATTTAGACAACAGTCTAAACAGTCTAACAGTTCCTCTTTCTCATTAGGAAAAAAAACCTCCATTTTGAGAGAATTGACTGAAATCCCATTTCCCGTGCAACAATCGTCAATCACGTCTAAGGCTGCCTGCCCTTCAGAGAAGACAGTAAAGCTACAGCATTTGACGATGCTTGTGCAAAGACAACATAACTATTGAGGCCGTTGAGCAGGGCGTCGAACAACATGCATAGGACATGGAGACAGAACATCATCTTGCGGTCAACTCCTGTTTACCCAGGCCATCACACATTGTCCGCAGTAAGCATCCGCTAACCAGAAACGTTTTTACGCAGAAAACTAGTAGTTCATCTATGCCGTGTTGTCTGACCAAATCACATGCCTTCACCCTCAATGACGGTGAAAGAGCTCAGGGTGTAAGTGGCTATAAGTGGTGACTTTGACTAGCCTTCTGATTTCGTTGAGAATTTTGTACAAGTTAATACTAATAAATATTATCTAAAGGATAACACTTGCTACAGAACACACAACTGTTTTGCCATCAACTTCAACGTCAACGTCAACAACAACGACCGCAGTAATGCCAGCTTCCATCCAGAACCTCATCTCCAAAAGTGGTGCATCGGAAGAACTCTCCTTATTAGCTGAACAATATATCGGTCGAATCTCCTTTGACAAAGTGTGAGATCCAGAAAAATATTTGGTCAGACTTACTAATAAGATAAGAGCTTTTGCATAGACTCATATAGGGCTTTGGAAAGATCAAAAACGAAGCGAGCATTTGTCTTGAAATATCCCCACAGAAACGGAAAAGAAAAATTTGATCAACTACTTCCACCGCTTGTGAGAATTTGGGCAAAAATTCCGATTTACCGATCTACCAACTATAAAATTCGTCATTCGTCATGGAATGAATCACAACTAATTGGACGCCATGCACCTCAAGCATTTAAATGACTATAGCAATACTACGGAAAGCTATTTTGCTAATCGTTTAACTTGATCGTCAACCAATAAGCTATGAAAAATAGCCCCATGCATTGAGCATTCAATCAGCACCGCCACCATATTCGAGAGCTACTATTTACATTCAGGCATTCTCCATCCCCAGCGGCGTGTTACAACTGCTCCGAAACTGGGCATATTTCCATCAACTGTACGAAGTCACAGAAAAAACTGCTATGCAATATCTGTCGAAAAACAAACCATTTGGTAGATACTTATACGGAACGAGGTCAAACGCCATCAACGTTCTGAAGATTTTGAAGGATGACGACAATGAGAGCGTCTAAACGAAGGATATAAAGGTAAATGAACATGCGATTGACCTCGCCTGCCTCTCGTGCTAGTGAATACATTATCGAGGGAGAAAGTATGCATGTGGATTTTCGAGAACTGGATACAATTATGTACCTTAAACACAGCGTACTGCACCCGATATGTATAGTGTTATTCAAAACAGTTGACAAACGGCCACATGCGGAGAGAGAGAATAAGAGAATGAAAATACATGAACGTCCATTTTTTTCTCTTTTAGCGACCATTTTCGTTCATTTGGCGTGGTAAAGCTTCCTTTTTTTTGTAAAAATTTGAATTTTTGTGAAAGCAAATTAAAGAGACTTACGCAGTTTTTTGATCGTTTTGAATAGATTTTGGGTTGTTGTTGCTTTTTCTCCATGTATCCAGAATATGGACGCATCTGAAAAAATTCAATTTCGCAACTGTACACTAAAGTATAGCGAGTTTTTTGTATTCTGTCGGAACAGAACAGAAACAACAGAACTAAGACAAAGAACTAGACCATTGTACTCTTTATAAGATTCTTTTAATGAAATCTTTTAGCCTTACGAAGAAAGATGAGTAAGTACTTCAGTGATGAGGTGCCTACAGTAAGAGGAGCCACTACTACCTGCTGAAAGACAGCAGCACCAACTGTCAATGGAAGCCTTAACCAAGGACGCAGGCAGACCCAACGCAGGTTCATCTGCAATTTCATTTCCCGTGATCCCATTGTGACCTGAGAGCCTTCCGACTGCGTTCAGTGATCTCTTGTATAGTTAAATTAGCTTGGAAGTCGTAAAAGGGTTTAATAAGGCTCTAAGCGCAGCTTAGTTGTCTCTACAGTTGCAGACGATTCGCCTCCTTTACCGGTTCTCCGCAATATAGTTCGCTGCCATCAGAATTGCAAATCTCTGCTTGGAAGACAGATGCAAGCTTTCCTAACGTGAAGTGAAATCCAATGTTGCTGTCCTCTAGGAACACATCATCGCCACATTCTATATTGGCTTTGGAGCCATCCGTGAAGACCCGAGTGCATCCTTTCTTGGCTCAGATTCTTGCCTAAACCCGTCGTGGCCACAGGGAAAATTGATTTCATATTTTTTCCGTAACAGGAGTTTTGGTGTCCATGCATCGAACGGCATGTTCATAAAAGCAGAATCATAAGACAGCCAACAAACATCCAGTGGGTGTTGTACCAAACACCTTTTTTTTTAAACGGAAGATGGCCTTAAGAGTACAGACCATGATATAAATATCAAGGGGAGGAAGATTCAGGAGTGCTGGCCGGGTAAATAGCAGCAATCATGTTCTTTCACGAAAGCTTATTTCACCAGACAACCGACGCATAGGATAATTTTGCTAACCAGTTTCTGAAACGCGCTCTCGCAGAATCTTTCGTGTTGGAAGGTGTGTTGAATTGCCGACAGAGGATTAATTCGCTAGACAGTTTTGCTCACATGGATCTGGACCATGCTTTTTAGCATGAAGGAAGTCAGACTTATAGGTCTGAAACTCTTGGTGAACAAGTAGTCCTGTTCGTCATGCCAGTGCCAGGTTAGCAGTGAAGATACTCTTTAGAGTTGCCAGTAGCTGGCCTATATATTTTTGGAACGTAACTGAGTATATACCATCGAGGCCAGGCAAATTGAAGCCATCAAAGGAAGTTTAAGTTTGTTTAATGGTCTCATCCCTTATCATAACTGATGAGATACTCGAATATGAGCTAAAGCTTGTTGTTTTGTTCAGCTCACTAGAAACTTCGATGATAGGAGCTAGTTGTCAACTGGTTCCTATTAGGTTACCTGGAAAGTGAACCTCATGTATGAGCCGGAGAGTCTCTGCTTTTGACTCAGTATAGGTACCATCAAATTTTCTGAGTGGTTCCAGTCTAGTTGATCTGGTTGATTCTTTGGAGGACTTTGACCAGCCTACTAGTCAAATAGTTTTGTTTTTTTAGCAAAAACTTTGTAAGGAGTGCTTTTTGAAATCCCAATAAGCCTCTTAACTTTTTGCTTCGATCTGTAAAGATTCCAGGTCTAAATTAAAATGAATTTTAAGTAATTGTCAAAACAACGGTACTGTTAAAAAGTTATCCCTTTTTGAAGATCTTAACATACTTAAAATTATTTTGGAGTTGATAGAAATTCAAGTTTTGTCCTTTATAGCTTGGTCATACCCGATGGCCTCAAATGTGCTCATACAATATCATCCTTTTGCTTAAGAAAGGCTCTATTGCCGAAGTCAGTAATAAAAGATCCATTTCTCTTCTACCAGTTTAAACAATTTTCTGTTTGAGTAAATTATAAAGAATTGTGTATTGTTTCTTTTTTTGTTTATTATGCCTAATTAAGATTTCGAAAAAGTATCGCCGATACGGACAAACATACCTCTGGTTTATTTATTAATATTAGCAATGCTTTTGATATGGTTAGCTTTCTGGTTAATCTGGGAAAATTTTGGATTTCGTAGTTTTATGCTCAATTGGATCAAGTCAACTGTTGTAATAGGTTGCAAAGAATTAAGAAAGCTAATGCAGAAAACGATTTTGAATTGTTGAATTTAAATGTACCCTTAGGATCCTAAGGATCTTAACTTCGAATTATCCAGTTATACCTGTTGTTCATTTCTCATTTCGTTTTAACAGCAGCACGTCCAAATAAGATCTCTACGGATTTTATCAAACGCTTTTTCCACATCTATAATGCCAATCATTTGGAGCATCGTGATGTTTCTCTATCATTATCTGTAAACTTTGAATCACTTTATATTTCGATCTGCCTTCCACAGAGCTTAATAAAATTGTGTCTTGACTGTCTTGAAATCTTCCATAAATTTTTTATACAATGTATACCAAATAAGTTTCAGTGATCGGTAGTTGTTGCAATTTCTCGTGTCGCCTCTGCCTTTGTACAGTGCAACAAGAAAGGTTTTCCTTCTCTTGTTAGGCATTTATTTGTCTCAAATTATTTTAATGAACAAACTCGTGAGCCATTGAAATAAAAGATTTCCGATTGTTACCTATCCTTTGGAGTGTACACAACCCGATCTGTATGCATGCCACGATTTATTCTTTTTACTTCGCCCGTTTTGTTTTCGTGTGCGACAGCTGAGGGAATGGTATTCTTTGTTTAATACATGGTTTATAATAGAGGGCACCATTTGAATTAAATCCATACCATTTTCAGTTAGTACCAACCTTCAAAAAAAACGCGTATAAATTTGACAGCTGTCGGACGATTAGTTCTCTAGATAAAGCGTTGCGAGTGAAGCAACTTTTGTTATTGTGAAAAAAAATGGATTCAAAGCAATTTCGTGTGTTGATTTATCATTGCTTTTTGATGGGAAAAAATGCAGCCGATGCAAAGAAATTTCTTGATAAGTGTAACCCGGACTCTGCACCAGCCGAACGAACCATTCGCAAGTGGATTGAAAAACTTAAAAGTGGTCATACAAGCACCGAAGATGATGCACGCAATGGACGTCCAAAAGAGGCTGTTTCAGATGAAAACATCAAAAAAGTCCACAAAATGATAACGAATGACCGTAAAGTGAAGTTGATCGAGATAGCTGAGGCTCTGAAGATATCAAAAGAGCGTATTGGATAAATCATACACGAATATTTCGACATGCGAAAGCTCTGTTCAAAGTGGCTGCCGCGTTTGCTCACAGTCGACCAAAAACAACAACGTGTTGATGATTCAGAAGAGTGTTTAAAGCTGTTCAACCGCAATAAAGTCGAATTTTTGCGTCGGTATGTGACAATGGATGAAACTTGGCTCCATCACTTCACATCTCGTCCAAAACGACCAAAAACTCAACAGCCGGCTGGCAAGGTTATGGCATCCGTATTTTGGGATACACATGGAATAATTTTCATCGACTATCTCCAAAAGGACAACACTATCAACAGTGACTATAACATTGCGTTGTTGGAGCGTTTGAAGGACGAAATCGCAGAAAAACGGCCTCATTTGAAGAAAAAGAAAGTGCTGTTTCATCAAGTCAATGCACCGTGTCACAAGTCGATGAAAACGATGGCAAAATTGAATGAATTCGGCTCCGAATTGCTTCTCCAACAAACGTATTCTCCAGATTTGGCCTCCAGCGACTATTTCCTGTTCGCAGACCTCAAAAGAATGCTCGCCGGAAAGAGATTTAAGAGCGATGAAGAAGTAATCGCTGAAACAGAGGCCTATTTTGAGGATAAACCGAAATCGTACTACAAAACTGGTATCGAAAGATTGAAAAATCGTTTCAATCAGTGTATTGCCCTCGAAGGCAACTATATTGATAAATATGTTAAAGTTGAGTTTTGCAAAAATTTTGTGTTTTACTATAAAACGGCACATACTTTTCAGCCCATGTGTTAGTAATGTGTTAAAACACCCTGTTCATCTTTCTTAAATTCTACTGATCCTCATTGGTAAGCGTCACTGATTGTGCTAAATCCATTTCGGCGATTAAATCTCTTGCGACTTATTGATTGTACCACAATATTGAAAATATTAGCTCGTTGGTATATGTGACTACCTGCTGCCTGATTATGAATGGTGAAGGTATTGCCTCAAATTCCCAAAACTTTACCTCTGCTGCAGGCGCTCGTGCTCTTGCTACCTATGTTTTCGTCCCTTTTTTTGCATCGGCAAGAACTTATTGGGTGTATAACAAAGCGGTTTGCTAAGAGATGGCGTAACTTGTATTATTTACTGTTATTATTCTATTGGAACATGCGTTGGAAAGCTACTGTCATTGCACGTCATTTCAGTATATGTCATTCATTTGAAGAGTAAACAACAATAATTTTTTTTTCACTCAAATATGTCGAACTTTGTGCCTGAAAAAGTGTTTTTGTGGGGAGTTCTTCTTCATTATTTTAATTTAAAGAAAACTGCTGCCGAAAGTCATCGTATTTTGGTGGAAGTTTATGGTGAACATGCGCTAGCTGAGCGAACGTGCCAAAAGTGTTTTGCACGATTTAAAAGTGGTGATTTTGGCTTGGAAGACGATGAACGTCCTGGGCAGCAAAAAAGTTTGAAGATGAAGAACTGGAAGCATTATTCTATGAAGATTGTTGCCAAATACAAGAAGAGCTCGCAGAATCTTTGGGTGTCACTTAAACAGCCATTTCAAAACGTTTAAAAGCAGCTGGATATATTCAAAAGCAAGGAAATTGGGTTCCACATAAACTCAAGCCGAGAGACGTTGAAAGGCGGCATGCTCCGAAATGCTGCTGAAACGTCACAAAAGGAAGTCATTTTTGTATCGGATTGTTACTGGTGATGAAAAATGGATTCATTACGATAACCCCAAGCGCAAAAAATCATATCTGAAACATGGCCAACCAGCCAAATCAACGTCAAAGCCGAATATCCATGGCGCGAAGGTTATGCTCTGTATTTTGTGGGATCAGATGGGTGTGCTGTATTATAAGCTGCTAAAACTGGGTGAAACCATCAATGAACAACCCTACCAAACACAATAAATCCGTTTGAAGAGATCAGTAGCCGAAAAACGCCCGGAATGTGCGACCAAATACGAGGCAATAATTTTCCATCATGACAACGCTCGGCCCCACGTTGATATTCCGGTTAAGAACTATTTGGAAGACAGATTCCCTTTCCTTCTTTTCATCTACTTTCGTCTCATCGTTTCACCACCATGTTCCTTTGATTATGTGTAACCGGCTTTTTGAAACACAGAACATAATAGCACTCTTATATTTTTGGTTTATGGAATTTTGGAGCTATTCTCGTAAATTTTGCGGCCAGAGATGGCCGCTTGCTGCACATTTGCGGCCAGTTCAACAAATTCAGATTGAGGCTTTGTCGCCGACTACACTTCGAATCTTCGTTAGGACGTATCTACTTTCGCACTCGGGTAGTCTCAAGAGTATTTAAAGATTTCAATATACACAAATCTTCTGGTCCAGATGGTACAACTCTCCTTCTTCAATCCTATTCTTTAGGTCTCTTTCCGAGAAGATTGGAAAACAGCATTTGTCCAGCTGGTCCCTAAAGAAAGTCGAATCTTCTTCTCTCTCCTCCTACATACCCATTGTACTTACGTCCCTTCTTTTCAAGGTCATGCAAACACGAAAACTTCTCACCCACCGGCAATACGGTTTTCATAAGAACAGGTCCACTGGTGATTTAATGACATGTCTCATCGAAAAGTGGAACAAAAGCGTACATATATTACCTTTCAGAACGTCCTTAACCGAAATTCAAACACCCAGTCATTTTCTATGAATGGCAGTTACATCGTCGAAACCGAAAAACTTTAAATTCTCTCCAATGCCTAGGTTTGCTCGAGCAATGTAAGAAATATTTCAAACCCTCTGATCCGGCCTCAATATGTAAGGCATTCATCCGCCAAAAATTAGAGTGCAATGCTCACATCTGGACAGGTGCTCCTAAAACATCTCTGCACCTGCCAGATGGGATTCAAACCTGTGCGATAACATTCCTGCCTCATTTTGTTTCATCGCTTTTTCCACCATCAGTGCTTCATAGAAATCGCCAATAGCATTCCGCCCCTTCAAACCTTTAACCGTAACACCCTTCGCGCTATGAATGCTCATCAGTACACCCTCAAGCCCACTTTCGGACGTACTCTGAAATATAGTGATTCGTACCTAAGCCGTACACCTGGCTTATGGAATGCCCTGCCGAGCTCTCTATTTTCTATTCATTATAACTCTCAAACATTTAAGATCAACGTACTTCGGTATCTTTTCTACTTCCCTGATTTTCCTTCGCCCACTATGGCATTCTTCGTATTCGCAGTTCGGTTCCCTGAGGTGTCCGTTTAAATCTTTATATATAAAAGCATTTTCTCTCTTGCTATTAAAAAGTTAATCGTAGTCGCACTAAAATACTTCCTTTTTGGAAAGCTCACTACGCAAAGTAGGCGCTAACAATTTTTTAAGTTTTGCGACCACTTACCAGTTTTATTTCCATTAGCTGGTCGATAAATTTCGTTTTTGTTTAGAGGGTTTGCTATCAAGATAGCAGCCATCTTCCTTACCGTTAAAATATATTTTTTACTCTTTTCGTTGCAAGTTCACATTGTATTTCGCCACTTGGTTTGCTGAATGCATGTTATATCGATTTTACGTTCACATCATAGGGTTATAAGTTCGAATATGCCTTAACTTCCATGCTGGCGTACATTCGTATGCGTGAATATGTAAATGTATATATATCAAACTTTTCTTTTGACCCAATGGTGGGCCACAGCCCAATAATACGAACTACGTCTTTTCCATGGCGTTATGGATGGGCATCAGCCATTTGATGATGTTTACTGAATTTGAGCAGCTATAAACGACTCAGTGGTCAGTTCTGAGACTTTTGGAGGTCTTACATGTAGCCTAACCAGAGACCTAGTTTTAGCACCATGAGAGTCAAGAGCCCCTGGAACTTGGGTTCCAACCTGATTTGTTAGCGGAAGCATTCTAGTGGCTGTGACTTGAATCGAAATTGCAGTCAGGATTTTCTGATGTTCATTGGATTAATTATGAACCTAAGTCTAGCGGATGTTTTAGATAGGCCTCTCACTTTACTAAGGAGAAAGTTCATGCCTACAGATGATTTCGAAATTGGTACTTATCTGTATGTGATTTCCCAAGATGATCGTGTGCGATGGTACACCATGCGCTTAAGCTTACATGGCAGGTTCCCACATAAAGTAAGTGACTTAATCTCACCGAATGATAGCGTTTAGTAGTGGATACCTGATCAATCAATGCAGATTTTGAGTAGTATCACTAGATACTAACGTGAATAGATCCAGTAGTTAACTTTTACGATATTTATGTATTAAATTATTAGGTATAGTAGCATGCCGATGTAGCCATAATCCTTCCAGTATACATAAAAGATAAGAATAAATAAAATAATGCTGGTTCTGGCTTCTTGGTTCTTGCAGCTTTTAAGCAAGTGGATTTTAAAAAAAAAAAATTATTTTGCTCCGGTAAGAAATATACAACCTACTGTCACCCAAGTATGAGTGAATGAAGCTACATGTTTTATAGGAAATGAATTCGAAGCATATTTGCATGTACGTGCTGAATGTCAGGTATAAAATCCTTATATCTCGAAGCTTACCCGTCGTAGAAGTAGATTAAGTAATCCTGTAAGAGGTCATCCAAATACAAGTTTCTTTTTTCAAAACGATGTATGGTATGGTATGTACGATGTATTCCAACTCCGTCGGAAATCTTGACTATCAGTCAGTATCATACCTCTGCAGAACGAAATGTATCGCTTTATGCTTGGATTACTTTGAGAAATATTGCAAACATATTTTGAAAGTGAGTGCGGAGCTGCCACAAAAGTCTGTTTATAGAAAATAAGTTTTGGCCGAAATGAAGCACCTACCAGGCCTGCTAAACGCAGGTTTGTACAAAAAAATCATGAGACTGGCTCTCTTGCAACACTAACTGCTGTCGTCGTACGGTACCTTCCAACGAGAATATGGCTACTGTGACCGATAATGGTCTACTTAATCCAGGAACTTCGATTCGCAATTGATCTTAACAACTCAACACTTCTCGATGAGAATTTTGCAAATTTTACAAAGTCCAATTGACTCAGCAATTAAAGGCAAATATCCACCGACTTCGTTATCGTTTCTCAGTTTAAACCTTACTGCAGCTCGAATTTGGCTTCAAATTTAGCAGAAAAATAATTTTTTCTGATGAGGCGTATTTTTATCTCGACGGCTATGTTCACAAATAAAATTACCGCATCTGGAGATCGGAAAACCCGTACGTGATTATCGAGAATAGTACGAATTTTGTAGTGGTGGCATCATTGGTAATTTTAATTTGAAAATGCTGCTGGAAATGACATTTCGGTCAACGGTGAACACTATAGAGCCATCATTTCCAAATTTTTGTGGGCTAAAATTGAAGACCTTTGGTATTAGCATGATGGAACGCCATGCCGCACAGCGCATCAAACAATCGATCTTTTGCGCTCTAAGTTCGGTAATTGTATTATCAGCCGCCTTCGAGCTGAGATTTGACTCCGGTTGACCTTTTTTTTGTTAAGTGCGCTTCAAGATCGATATTTTGCGAACAATCCAAAAATTATTTAAAACATAAGCTCTTAAAACGAATATCGTCCGAGCCATTCGTGAGATAGAGCCAGAAACAGTCAAGAAGGTCTTGAAGAATCAGGATATGCTACTGCGCAGCCAGTTGAGGCAGCCACATGACTGAAATCGTAAAGCCATAAAATAATGACTTTTGATAATTTTATTTTATTTTTAAATCTAATCTGTATAGTAGTCAAAAGCCTTGAAAGCTCATACCGTAGTTTAAAAATGAAGGCTTACATTGCAAACAAGGAAGGATTTTGAGAATATTCATCTTAAAGATTGCCAAATGACATGGTATGGTAATATGAAGATAGGGTAAATACCCTTCTGCATCGCGACCAAATTGATTTTGTGTCTATTTCTTTCACTAGTTGTAGAATACTTCTAGGAATTGAATCAGACCTTTTAGAGAGATAGACTTCAGGTCTGCTTCATGGAAAGTATATTTGTTTGGAAAATTTGCTTGTAAACGTGCCAGCGCCGGAAATTTGGAAATAAAGTGTTCCATAGTCTATTCACACTATCTATGTACATATATACAAAAATATTTATTACAACGAAAGTGATCTCTGATTAGTCTGCATAGTACCCTTATTTGTTTTCGTTCAAGAAGAACGACTCTTTTCTTATTAAAATTTAGGGTCATCGGGATCATTCTAGTATTTGACTGCGCATAGCAAAATTTCGAAAGAAAAATTCGTTAAAAATTTACACACACAAAAAGAGTGAAATATCTTTATCATTAAACTTAAAGCTATTAACTTAGATCTCTCAAGCATGTGTTGTTAAGCAAAACTTAAGTCTAAGGTGGGCGACGCAATCTACTAGAAACAAAATTCGTAAATGTTTTATCGAGGAAATTGTAAAAACTGCCAAAGCTTAAATAATAGTTTCCAGAGAATGTAAACAATAAAAATATTTTATTGGCTTAGCAAGACTGTTTTCATTGTTAACAAAAGAAAGATGGAAATCAGTATTTTTTTTTTCTTTTGAAAATCGTCTACCTTCTTACAATTAAAATGGTTCGGGTCTTATATGAGTATTTTGAAAAGATAAATTCTATTTAATGACAATTAAATAAAGATACATCCCGCAGATGACATTAAGAGTCAAATGAATACACATCCGGCCGAATTAACCGATAATTATAAATCAAATCTATTTTCGGGACTATTAAGAATTTTCTGTTTATTTAATTTGTTTGTAAAAATAATTCTTATTATCTTATTAAATCTTAGTTAATTTAGAAAATTTGATATTAGATAAAAGTTAAATGGAAAAACATTGCATTGATTCTAAAGAATTGTTTTTGTTTTTGTTTTTTTTTTTAATTAGTTTTTTTCTATTTTTTGTAAACCTATGAGTCATTGAAAAGTTTTTGTTTGTCCAAAAAAATAAAAACAACACTTAAAGTGAAACAAAAAGCTAACAAAAAATTCATAAAAACATGCAAAAGCTTCTACGAGTAATTTTGCATGAGAGTATTTACCTCCATCTATCGATAATCCGATTTAAATTTTATCATTTCCAATAGAAAATTTTGCAGCAGTTTTCGAATGAATGTGATGTTTGTTTTCTGCTTTCTGACTATCTAAAACGACGGGCATCTCAGGTAAAAGTTCACATACTTAACTACACATGCTTTTGTGAGTGTTTAACATAAAACACACCACCTTTTAAGCTATTACACAATTATATATTTTACACGTATGAGTACGAGTACTTGTATGAGCGGTGAGCAAGCGTGCAGATAGATACGAGAATTTCGGCCTTTGAGATACGTTTACTTGCAGATGTATTTCCAGTAGATCGCTTTCCGTTGGAAATCATGGAAATGAATATAAATTTAAATATATAATTGACATGTGGAATATAAAAGCTCCCGTCACATCCACTGTATACGATTATATTCCAAAAATTTCTTTTCAGTTTTTTCTTCTTCCTTTTCTGTTTTATTTATTTTTGGGGAATTTCCTCGAGTCACAAAGAAACGACGAAAAGACAGAGTTTTATTTTTAAAAATTACAAAAAAAAATTTACGAAATTTACGATTATGGTACATTTAGGACAACTGATCGTTGCAATGAGAACATATTGTTTTGAAATTATTATTAAAAAGAAAATTACATTTTCACTTCACGGTACATATTTCCGACGTTAGTTTGAGTAACGAAAATAAATCCATGATACGCAGCACTGGTTAATTAAAAACATCGCACCGAATCAAACTATAAAAGACGGACAACATGAGTATGTATGCACAAATGTGTATATGTATATCGAAACAACGGATCTCGAAGAAAAAAGAAAGAAAAAAAAAAAAAAAACAAAATTCAACAAAATTTTCTACGGAAAGTTCTGCTTAAACTGTTCCTCTAAAGACGTGCACTTTCAAACTGAGAAATTTACTCATATTCCTAATTTAATGGATGGAATGAGTTGAATTTGCAATATTTACACAATTTTCGAATGGAAATACAAAATTTAGAGATCCTGCGCAGGAGCTAAAAACGAATTTGAGAATACTGCGCATAAGCGATCGTTATATGCCTTCATTTGCTGAGTTATTCCTGGCCATATCCATTCGTTTTTTGACTCTATTTTGAGTTCTTCACTCGTCGTAGCAATTCGGAATTGAAAAGAAAAATAAATTAAAATATATTGCAGTTTCTGTTTGTATCGTTTATCTTAAAGTAGCCTTCATTTGGGGTCTGATGCACAACATAAAATACTTTTGAGTTTTTCTATATGGCCTAAAAATTTTCCCAGCCTCTGGAGTAAAATAATTAAGGATTTCTGTTAAAGTAATTTTGTTTTCGAAATACTGTTTCGAATGTTTGGAAAACCTTTAATTTTTGCATATTCTACTAGCGATTTCATATTGCTTTTAATACTTTTGCCGCATAGTGAAAAAGCTATCGAAAAGCATTGTTTGTTCCAGCGTATCTAAACTAATTCCCGGTGAATGAGTGCCGAATAAAAGGGAAGAAGCATTGAGACTTTTGCGCTTTTTCAATATTCAGTGTTAGAAATATCAGCACATGTTTGTATCATCAGTAGTTAGTTTCTTCTTTGATATACCTTGTGTGTTATATTCAAAATTTTCTTTTTCACAATTTATCTATGGTCAGAATGATTTACGATTAAATATGCGAGTGTATAAACTAATCAAAAGAACATTTCTCATAGAAAAACTCTTGAATAAATAATCTTTAAAATTCCGAATGAATTGACAGATACCTGAAATTGATGTGCAGCTTGAGTTCTAATGATAGCCTGTTCAATATGAGATACCGTACTTTTGTATAGCGAAAGCCATGGATATGTTAGATAAAAGTTCAATGAACAACAAAAATCATAATACTACAACGTTCTTCAAAGATAAACATGTCTTGGGATCATAGGAGATAGTAGAGTTTCTAATCGAAATCACTCCGTTCCATTTTGCTAGATGGAGTGACAAGTAACCTCCTTGATCGCCAGAATGCGCTGCTACTGCAAAAAAGGTTATGGTGCCTTGAAGTCCGTTCATATTTAGGTAGACATGTCAAATTTCAGTTCGATACTGTTTTAAGTTTTGTTTTGACAGCTGATTGTTGTTGACGTGTTTGGCATCATGTTGAGTTTGGACAAAATTGGATAAATATTATGGGGCTAATGTTTCGTCAGATTATACCGTCAAATATTGGTTTCGGGAGTTTCGTGGTGGCCGCAACTCCACTACCTATCAAATCCGCAGCGACAGGCCCTTCGATTCGGTTACAGAGGACAATGTCAAAAAAATACATGAAATGGTGTTAGCTGACCGGAAAGTGAGGGTGCGCGAGCTAGCAGATACCACAAAGATTAGTATTGAGCGCACACGCCATGTTTTAGGCAATATTCTGCATATGAAAAAGTAATCCTGCCGCTGGGTGCTCTCACTCACTCTGATCAAAAACACGAACGCGAGAGCACTTCGAAAGAATGTTTGGACTTGCTAATGCGGAATCGGGGGCACTTTTGGCGCAGATTGGTAACTGTTGAACACCAGAGAACAGAATGAGTGCCCGCCAATGGACTGAAGCCGGTACGAGTGCTCCGAAGCGGCCGAGGGAGACTCGATGGGTCGGAAAGTTTATGGGGCGTCGGTTTTCTGGGATTGTCATGGCATGCTCGTCGTAGACTACCTCGAAAAAGGAAAAACCATCAACGCGAGTATTATTGTGTATTATTGAAGCGATTGAAGGCCGAAATCGCTGCAAAACGGAATCACATGAAGCGAAAAAAAATTTTGTTTTTGCAAGACAATGCACCGGCGCACAAGAGCATCGCAACCATGGCTAAAATCAATGACTTACGGCTCCAATTGCTGTCGCATCCACCTTATTTGCCTGATTTGGCTCCCTCAGACTATTATCTCTTCGCAAACCTCAAAATATGGCTCATCAATAAAAAATTCAGCTCACGCGAGGAAATCATCGACGCCACGGAGGATTATTTTGCAAACCTTCCGGAAAATTACTTTTCGGACTGGAGCAAGAAGTTAGAAAATCGCTGGAATAAGTGTATCAAACTAAAAGAAGACTATATTGAATGAAATAAAAAAAAACATTCAAAAAAATTTTTTTTTTCATTCCTAAGGAGATTACTTTTCACCCCACCTAGTATTATAAAAAAAAGAGGCAAAACGCAATGTGGTAAGAATCATAGACTTAAGAGAAACCCTTGCCAAAAGAGTTGATTATCAAGTATCTTTCTGAGTCAGAAATGGTATCCGACTTCACGCCTCATACACTCTCCGGAGGTAGAACATTTTGAGATTAAGATCCCAAATCGTGTAGACTATAGACTAAAAATCTGAGGATCTCTCACTGAACGCTTAAGGTTTAAACTGGTATGCTACTGGATTAGAATTCGCCTACATTACATTAGACATTAAATGTTCCTTTCCCCAATATATGTACATGAAGTTCATCCCGACAATAACGTCAGAGTAAGCGCTCAAAACATGATAGAAAATAGGAGATAACAAAGTGCGCAAAATCGATGATGTCTTGAATAAAGCGGTTAAATAAGAAGTTTTTCTAACTCCATGGGAACTCTAAATTTTAGCTCTGCTACCGAAAAGTAATCTGGATCTCTTTCATGATATCGCCCAATAGCTCTGATTGACATCCCGGAAAGGTCTTGGAACGCATCATACCATATATGCAGCTCTGTCAGACTGTAGTAGATACAGCAACTAAACCATACAGGAGGAAATTTTTAAATTGGACGTTTCGGGGTTCAAAACCTAGTTGTCTAGAATACAACAACAAGTCCAATAAAACTAATTACTTAGGCTTCCCATTAAATTTTGGATGCCATCCTAACACGTGCTCAGGCATTTTAAGTGTAGTAGCACTCACTCGAGTGTTAATTTATAATTTCTTTAACTTGTCGAGCTGGCCGTACCATATTATCAGTTGAAGATAATCACAGACTACTTCAGCGACAGAAGACTCAAGTATTATATTGACCATGGCGCGACATACTAAAGCATTTCAGGAGTAAGGGCGGTCGGATTTACTCACAACATTGAAACGGTCATCATAGGCATGTACATCCACGAGATAGAGTCTGCCAAGGATGAAGCTGTTACGAGGATTAATTGGAGTCTGTCAGTCTATAATTAACCAAACATAAGACTGAAGCTATCCCAATAATCAGCCGAAAGACAGTAAGGCATACAAATTTTTGAGTTGAAAATCAAACAATTAGGCGAAAGGAATCCTTAAATACCTTAGAAGTGATGCTCGATAACAGACTGCGCTTTAACGCCCATATCAAGTGTGCTTACAATAAGGAGGACAGTTTTTTCCCGCATGCTACTGAAGATCGGTGGCCTTGATACGCCTCAAAGGTTCTGCTGTTTTTTTCTTTCGATCTTTCGCACCTCGTTTTGCACGTTTGCTATGTTATGAAACCTCCATCTTATTTTCTTCTGATCATAGCATTTGGTCAATTATAGACCGTGGGTTTGGTATGTCAATCCTCCATCCGAGAAAACATGCTCTGTGTTTCGCTCCTGATTTGAGCAGACTTAACAAAAAGGTGATACCAATAGCTGTGTAGATATTTCCGATACTCACTATCAGCAGATAGGAGCTGCGTCAAATGCTAGTAACAATTTCCATGTCTTCGGTTTACCCAAACATCTATGGATAGGATCAATCTATGGGTCCATTTATCTGATGGTCAAATAAGTCACTCTTTCTTCTTCATTGATCCATTTGGATACTGTTGCCTCTTGGTTATTAGAAGTTCTCCTAATATAGGCTCTCTGCATCGCATCTAGAAGGATATCGCGGCTATAACAAAAACTGTTTCGTCTGAAATCTTTCTAAGGTCATTAATTACCCTTAATGCAAAAAGTTGATGATAACTTTCTCCCTGCTTTCTTTTTCGCAAGAGCCTATACCCAAATTGGGGCAGCGTATAACAGAACTGAGTTTTATGGATGTATTTCACATTTCATAACAGTCGCCAAAGATTGATTGCAGCGTTTGTAGTTGACTCTATCCCGCATATATTCTTTTCGACAGTAAGACAGGCACAGCGGTTAGACCGCGGTGTATCGACACACCTTTGTGTTTGGACATATTTCAAGCTACAGCCGTAAGTTCGGGAAAAGTATGGAAGTATAGTGTATGCCATCTTACTTTACTTTAGGTGGTGTTACAATTCAGGGTAGACCTGGGTTTCAATCAAAAATTTTGAATTTGCGCACACCAAATTAGCTGAGTTTATTTTTTATTTGAGCACACCATTTAATGGGAATTGAAGAATTTTTCTCCCAAAAACATAACCATAGGCATTTTCGTAGGCCTTAGATAGACTCCATGCTTTCGCTCCATGCAGTAAGACTGTGAGTTTTCTAATAACGACTTGACAACTTTTTTTTAAATAGAAGGCAAACCATTTGAGATGTTTCAAAAACTTTATTATTGGCTTGAAGTACAATCAAAACATTTATGAATGGAACTCGACTTCGTTTATATGGCCACCGCGGGCACGTTTATAGCGGTCGATTCGTTGGACCTATTTTTTAATGACTCGGCCACACATTTCGGCCGAAACAGCCGCTTTTTCGTGTTCAATGTTGGCTCTGAGCTCTTCCAACGTCGTCGGCGTGTTGGCATAAACCAATGACTTAACGTAGCCCCACAGAAAATACAAGACTGGCCCATGTCTTGAGGTAACACGCTTACCATACTTACTCTTCAATAAATCGATTGTAGCGTGTGCTGTGTGGCTTGTGGCACCATCCTGTCGAAAGCACATGTCGTCCAAGTCCATATCTTTCAATTCGGGCCAAAAATAATCGGTGGTCATGGCGCGATAACGCTGACCATTCACAATAACGTGACGATCGCTATCGTCGCTGAAAAAATGTGGCCCAATAACGCCACCGGCATGCAAACCGCATCAAACAGTTATTTTTTGTGGATGAAGTGGTGATTCATGAAGCACATGTGGGTTTTAACCCGACCAATAACGCATATTTTGCTTATTGACGAACCCATTGAGCCAAAAATGAGCTTCGTCACCGAAGTTGATTTTGCGATGAAATTCCACATCTTGGCGCATCTTCTCCAGAATCCAATCGGAGAACGTTTGCAGAGGTTGCTCGTTAGTGTACTTTACCACGATGAAAATGTTTACTGAATAAATTGACAGTGACAGTTTGATGATTAGTGAAAGAGTGCGTTCACAAATTAAATTCAAATTCGTCAGGTCTCTATTGGAAAACCCTATACATTGCTTTTTTCATTTTCCATGAGTGGGACATATTTCTGAGTTGCATTCTTAATCGAAAAAAAACATCGATTCGCAGAGTGATGGTGTCACTGTTCAAATTTAAAGCGGATGCCTTGTAAACAAAGTTATATGTAGTTTGCCTTTATAACCTGATATCCAAACTGTTGATGTTCGTTGGCCTTTTCTTTCGACACAATACACTTTGTTTTACTTTTATTTATCACTTAACCTATCTTTGCCGCATCTGCTTCACTGGCTGCAAACTTTCCAGGGAAAACTTTCTGTTTTCATCTTATAATGACAATGTCGTCAATGTCCGAGTGTGCTGACTTTTAAAATACTCGTATTGTGCCTATGGTATTGACCTGTGGATTCTCCATAATCCTTTCAAGTAAATTGAATGCATAGGTGGTATCATAACCGGCTTTAACGCAGCATCCTAAAGAGACGAACGAGTCTTGCAGGAATTCCAATACTCCATATGGTAAGTTACTATTATTTTAAATGCTGTCATATACTTCCTTTAAATCAATACGCACTTGGTGGGTATCGATGTAAAAATCCTTGTTTTTTTGTTGTACTCGTAAGTGAAGATTATAGAAACAGGAGTTTGTCCATTTATTCACATTAGCAGAGTAATCGGCAATCCTGCATAAGATAGCCACTTCTTGCGGCCTTACGTGAGTGTATACATTTTTGGTGGGGCCTGTCACGGCCATTTCTTTCGCTTAATACAAGTTTAAACTAACTTAAAAACTAACGAAAATGAAGGGTTTGGAAATAAGAAATGCGGGTTAAGTCAAGGAGGGGAGGTCTAAGTTAACCTTACGGACCATGCGCTAGATTGGTTCGTTGGAACCATAAGAGGTGCGATGTGTTGGAATGTATAAGAGAAGAGGATAGCGTAAATTACGAGGAAATAGAATTGTAAAGAGAAGCACAATGCACAGAACCAGAGAGCAGTCGAGAATGTAATCTACGTCTCTACGTTTTTCAAGGGCATTCAAGTTAAAAAGTTTGCAGTGGTTACGATGTTGAGGTAAGATAAAGAGGTCATTCCAGGGTAGTCATCGAAGGGCAAATCGAAGTTAACGACGCTAAATGTTTCCAATTCGGGATATATGGTATGAACTCACTGAAAGGGGGTCACAATGAGTTTAAATATTCGAGAAGAGACCGGACAAGGTTAATGTAAACTGACTTTGTCATTTAATGGATCGAAGGGCTGATGCGGGGATTTGGAGGTTGAGTTGCCGGCGCTGGATGAGGTAATGATTCAGGTTCGGTTTGTAACAATTCAGCCAAAATTGAAGTATTGTAACTGTTGTGCGGTAGGGCATGGATTGAAAGATCATCGATTTTGTGACATAACACATGGGCTGAAAAGTCAGTGCCGTTTTATAGTAAAACACAAAATTTTTGCAAAATTCAACTTTATTTATCGCCTTCGGGGGCGACACACTGATTGAAACGATTTTTCAGTATTCAGTTTTGTAGTACGATTTCGGTTTAGCCTTAAAATAGGCCTCTGTTTTGGCGATTACTTCTTCATCGGTCTTAAATCTCTTTCCGGCGAGCATTCTTTTGAGGTCTGCGAACAGGAAATAGTTGCTGGGGGCCAAATCTGGAGAATACGGTTTGTGGGGAAGCCATTCGTAGCCGAATTCATTCAATTTTGCCATCGTTTTCATCGACTTGTGACACGGTGCATTGTCTTGATGAAACAGCACTTTCTTTTTCTTCAAATGAGGCCGTTTTTCTACGATTTCGTGATTCAAACGCTCCAACAACGCAATGTAATAGTCGCTGTTGATAGTCTGCCCCTTTTGGAGATAGTCGATGAAAATTATTCCATGTGTTTCCCAAAATACGGATGCCATAACCTTGCCAGCCAACTGTTGAGTTTTTGGTCGTTTTGGACGAGGTTCGTCGCCTGCTCGCCACTCAGCTGACTGCCGACTTGACTCTGGTGTGAAGTGATGGAGCCAAGTTTTATCCATTGTCACATACAGAAGCAAAAATTCGGCTTTATTGCGGTTCAAACACTTCTCTGAATCATCAACACGTTGTTGTTTTTGGTCGACTGTGAGCAAACGCGGCACCCACTTTGAACAGAGCTATCGCATGTCCAAATATTCGTGTATGATATATTCAACACGCTCTTTTGATATTTTTAGAGCTTCAGCTATCTCGATCAACTTCATTTTACGGTCATTCGTAATCATTTTGTGGACTTTTTTGATGTTTTCATCTGAAACAGTCTCTTTTGGACGTCCACTGCGTGCATCATCTTCGGTGCTTGTAGACTACTTTTAAATTTTTCAATTCACTTGCGACTGGTGCAGAGTCCGGGTAACACTTATCAAGCCATTTCTTTGCATCGGCTGCATTTTTTCCTATCAAAAAGCAATGATAAACCAACACACAAAATTGCTTTGAATCCATCTTTTTTCACAATAACAAAAGTCGCTTCACTCACAACGCTATATCTCGAGAACTAATCATCCGACAGCTGTCAAATTTATAAACCTATCTTTTGAAGGTTGGTACTAACTGAAAATGGTATAGATTTAATTCAAGTGATGCCCTCTCTTAGAAACGGACTTTTCAGCCCATGTATTAGGTACTGTTTTAATGAATTTTTCTAAATCATTCAACATTGTCCTATTCGCAGTGAGTTGATCATTAAGCTCATTGATTTTATCGAATATAACAACCAGCATGGACTTGCGATGCTTTGAGAATAGTTGATTGCATGTTACAGATAAGAGATTGGATGTAGATGACTGAAGATGAATATCTATGTTTTTCCGGAGAGAATTGATGTTTTCTTGTTAAAATTCATCATTGCGGAACTGATAGGTTACTTAACATTTTATCGGGGTGACGCTTGGATGTTTCTTCATTGCTAGATTTTGCACTTTCTTATTCAATTAAGCGCGCACATCGCAAAGTCTTCCGCACATCTTTATGCAAGGAGCATATGTGTGAGAGAGATACTGATACACTCGTCACAGAAGAATAGCAGATATACCAAAAACTCTTTAATGAAGACCGTGTTTCTTTTATCTAGGCCGACATAAATAGCATGGAATATCATATTTTGCAGCAGATCCCTTTACAGGCAACAAAGTCAGCATTATTGTCGTTAATGGAGCAGTTGGTTAATCCACAAGAATACACGACGAAGATTAGGAGAACAAAAGCCAACACAAAAAATAATTGCGGAGAATATAAATAAAAAACGCACTAAACACACTGTCGCGACCGAGTAGTAGGTCAACAATAAACAGGGCGCCTCAGCGATAACAATTTTTGGGTGAGAAATTATCACAATTCACAATTAGGAGGGTGACTAAATACAGTGACGGTCTGAACTGAACTGTGAGGATAGAGGATAACGTTGCGGTCTACCTGAATGAAATGTATTTCCGCTCGAAATACCCTGCGACTTTTTTCCATTGGTAGCAATATTTTGATCTTTTGCTTAAATATACCAGCACCCACCCCGGTATCCATTTTTCATCTATCCGTACTACTTTTAAGGTTTCAGGGGGGGGTTTTAAAGTTCCATGCTTCTTGGTTTGAGGTCACTACAATATATTGAACCATTTTTTGCATTGCGATTGAACTCACAGATCTTAATAACCTGAATAAATGTCTTTACTAGATAACGCGCTCCTTATTGTCTTGGATTCGAGCTGATGTATTGTAAGTTAAGCTAGATTATAGAACTGTGTATAATCAGCGTTGCCAGAATTCTGAAAGGATCCTTAGAAAAATTAATTCTCCAAACTGAAAACACTCAATACATAAATCTGATGGCGGCTTCAGCGAGGCGGAAGGGATATTTTCGATCTCAAGCTCCAAAGTGGATAATAATGGGATTTGTTTTAAACTCGTGTTTCTGAAGCATGCAGTGAACTTCAACTAAAATTATGTATAAGAAGGTTCTTGGTTGATTCTAAAACATATTTATTAAAATCAAAACAACAATATAAACCTTGTTGAAAATATTTATTTTATTGTTTTGGTTTTTTTTTTTTTTTTAATAAATTTAGTTCCAGTGTAAAGTTAAACAAATTTTATTCATTTTGTTTTGCGATGAAAATTTGTTGAATCGTTTTCGTTCTATTTTTTTTTTTTAATTTTTGTTTACCTAATCTGCAAACGTAACATCCACAATATACATAACACTTATTATAACAAATTAGTAAAAAATATTAGTACACATTTTTTCCATTTCTTAATTATTTAATATATTTATGGTTTTGTTTTTACTATTTTTTTTTAAAAATATTATTTATTGAGGAAATTTCTCAAAATACGAGTTTTAATAAGTACATACATATATGAAACCAAAGAGAATCGTTGAATATTAAACAACAATATGCTGAATATTTGAGAAAATTTGTTTTTTTTTTGTTTCTTTTTGTGAATTTTCTTTTATGGTTTTATGTTTTATTCAGGCTTATGATCATAGGGAATTGTAATTTGTGATGTGCGCTCGTTTATAAGCAAAACAAATAAAAATATTTAAAATTTGTTTTATATGTACAAAAAAATTTATTTCAAGAGTTATTGCTTATAAGTAAGGTGTGTATGTGTGTGTTTTTATTTTTATGCTCTGTGGTTTTGTTTCTTTTTGCAAAAGAAATTTCCTCTTCATTTACATTTATTCTACAAATACCTTTTAAAGGACACATTCTTCGGAGTATTTAGCAAAGAAGTAAGAACTCTATGAAATACCAATTTTTGAGAATTAAACTATAGTTCATTATTTGTTATGCCACAAAGTATCATAGAATAGAAAGTGTTGCCCTTAAATTTATAATTAAAACAACATTTTATTTTAATAGTTTATATTAGTATTTAATCGCAACTGTCTAATACCAAAGACAATCTTAATTTGATTATGTGTCTTTCTTTCCGATTTTCTGGATATTGAGTAGAAAAAACAGCGAACGTTTTCGCACGAACAATGTCCAATGTACTCGTAATTAACAGTGAGTTCTTAGTTTAGTTTTTAAATTGGATAGCAGCTGCACCAAGGATCCGTAGTAGAGCCGAGAAAGAAAAAAATTTAATATTTTCGTGCCGGACTGCTCGAGTTACTACGTATGCTGTGCATAAGACACCATATTTATATTTTAGTTATCACGTAGATGATCATAAGCAAGAGCAAAGCTATAGTCTACACAGGTTTATTTTATGAATGAATTTTTATTTGCAAGGAAGCCCTTAATGTGCCAAAACGTCATGTTTAATGTAAACAATTTGAGCATATTTACTAGTTTATCTAGTTGGTCTTCACTTCACAAATCTCTCTTTGAACCGCTATTCCTTAAACATATCCTCACAATAAAAATCCGTATCAGGAAAGACTGACATGGCATTGTGTTCAAGCAACAAAAGGAATTACTGTGCAAACAGATTTTTTGAAAAGACTAGTTGCACTTTTGCTAACCGCGGACTCCAGATGGTGTAAACAAAGGGAAATGTAGACCATCAGAGATCTCGTGCTCAGGGGTTTGAATTATAGTAGAAAAGGACCTTTTTGTGAAGATGATTCTTTAAAAAAACTCTCATTATCCAATTCTCTGGCATAGACGCGTTAAAGTAAGTGTCTCATTTTGAATGCAAAGTGATTTTTGTAAGCTTGGGCTGATTGGATTTAAAGAAGAAGATCCATCAGCGATTTCAAGGAAAAGACCTCGCCTTACTTGACATAAACAAGTGATGGCTAGCCTCAAACAACTTGTAGTGTAATCGTGTAACTTGAGGTATACTTAATGGATAGGATTATTGTTTAAGACCTGAGTCTTAAACGTCTTTTAGTGCGAACAATGAGAACGACAACTTTGATAAACTAAGAAAAGGGCTAAATGTCTGGAGACAAATTCTTTCAAACACAAAGTTGTGGCCCACATTAAACATTGTATTGTAATAAAATAAAAAAAGTTACAGTCTTTTTAAGTTAATATTTTAGTTATGAATGGAAATCAGAATAGATTCACAACCCCTGACAAATGGGAGCAGTCTGAAGACGTTGTGGGCGTTTGAGGAAATGGAAGTACATATGTATGTATACTAGAAAGGTTAACTAGTATTTCGGAATAAAGATTTTCTTCAAAAAGGCCTTTATAATAATAGCTACAGAAATTGAATTTGGATGAATACTTAGAATATGATTTAAGAACTACCTCGCCTTGGGAAGTGCATACTATCCAATGGCGAGCTAAATTTTGACTTCCAAGGCTGGAATATATTGTGGTTTATGCGCAATTACCAGAGACTTAAAATAACCCCACAAGAAGCAATCAAATGGCTTCAATCGCGCGATGTCTGTGGCCAACTCACTGGTGTATTTCACAATAAAATGTTTTCGTTGAATCGAGTTCTGTGTAAGTCAATGGTGTCATGAGCAATATGCCATGTCGCCATTCTGATAGAACCACATATAGCCGCAATTTTGATAATACTGACCGATTATGCCACCAGTGTGAAGACCACATCAAATAGTACAATATTGTGGACGAAAGTGGGTCTTATAAACTTCTTCTAGATTTACCACATTTAAAAAACGGCAATTGTAATTGTTCACGATTTAAACAAGATTTTTTGATAAAAAAAAGGCTAAAGAGGACTTTCGTCGCTAACCATGGTCTACCATAGTGGCTTTCGGTTCTATATCAGCTGCATCTTATACAGATGAAGGCAAAGAAGGGGAAATTTTGTGATACCGAATTGATAATTTTGGATTCTCTGCCATATGTTCACTCACAGCAACTACAGTTTTTTCTGTATGTACATTGACGAGTTGTCGTTTTGCGTCGTGTAGAGCGTAAATATGGTACGAAATTGTATCCACAATATAACGAATAGCGAGCGTACTTTATCAATTGTGAAGATAAAAAAACATCACGTAATATTCCATAGCTTCCGAGAAGTAAAGACCTTCTCCCCCTTTTGACAAAACGTTGTTAGGATACATGAATATGAATAAATAAATAAATGAATAAGTGAATGAATGAATGAATGAATGAGTGAATGAATGAATGAATGGATGAATGAATGAACGAGTGAATGAATGAATAAATGAATGAGTGAATGAATAATGAGTGAAGGAATGAAAGAAAGAATGAATGAATAAATGAATAAATGAATAAATGAATAAATAAATAAATGAATAAATGAATAAAACTATTTTATGGTTAAGATAAATCAGTTTCTAATTAATAAATGATCCCTTTAGGCAGATCTATCAGCAAAAAACTCTGTTTGGTTTTTTTTTCAATATCTAGAATGCTATTGAAAGTATCGTAGACTTAATGACTGATTTTTTCTTAAATTAACAAACTTTATGTACTACTCGTAGAAATCTGCTCATTTAATTTAAGAGACAAGGGAAACAAATAATATATTTTGAAATTGCTAAAACCTCACTAAATGTGTCCTTGAAAATGTTTGAATTTAAATTTGGATTGTGTTTGAATAACATCCGTATACATTTAAAGCTTTTTATTACAACACAATGACTATATTCAGGTGATGTTCTTTTACTTATTTTTTAAGTTTTTATATTTTAAATTGAATTTTTTCGTAGCATTTATTCTTCAAAGAGTTATTTGGGTTTCTTTTGTTTTTATTAATTATGGCATTTAACTATACATTTTCATTTTTATATCGAAGCTGCAATTTATCCAAGTACTAGATAACAAATTATCATTTAAAAAAGTAAATGACCTACCCAACTGGGGAATTATATTTTATTTATGTTACATGTTTCTACTTTATTCTACCCAAAATTACCCAAAACTACATGTGTATGTAACACATACTCAAAATTTTGTTTTGTTTGAACCTAAGAGTTTTAAAATATTTTTTCAAAATTAGGCACAATTATGTTTACTTAATTTCTACTTTTTCTAATTTTGTTTTAATAATTCTATTTGTATTTTTACAATATTAAAAAATAAAAAAAGAAATACATATTCTGTATAATTATTTTATCGGTGAATGAGCGAAAACAATTAATGAAAAAAAGAAAACCTAAATATCGTTACCAAATCATCTTTACAGAATATTTGCCTCGTGGCAATATCTTTTCAAAATTTGTATGCTTTTATTGATGAGACACTCAGTTGGTATAGTGCAAATATCCTCTATATATTCTAATATGTTCACATACACAAACACACTTACATATACATACATATTCATGCATATACATATTAAAGATCCATATAAAGGCATTACTTTTCTTTTTATTTTTATCTTTTAATATTTTTTACATCAAATAGTCAGTCATATACAAATAACTATCTTTTTGCTTTTGTTTTTTTTACTCTTTTACTATTTTACTTAAATTTAAATAAACATTTTATAATCGATGTAACATCAATACACCAATTTAATAACGAACAATAAGGGGTTGAGTACATTTTATCAGTCAAAAATTTGTTTTTAATCACACATAACCTTGGCTCTTCGTTTTACATTTCGGAACCATTTTAACAAAATAAAAAATTGAATAAATTAGTTAATAAATAATTTTTTTTTAATTTATATAGTAATTAAAATAAGCTTATGATGAACTGAAATGGACGAACATTGGCGTGTTTCTTTCTAAAATTGGTTTTTAAAAATTTCTAAAAACATTTTAGAAAAGGAAAATTTTATTGTTTGAACACGAACAGTCCCGTAGGGTCCCATTCATTTTCATCAATAGGGCCGAAGCATTCGTCGAAATACCATTCCATGGTTTTGTAGACATGATAGAGGGATTTGGATAGGAAGTGATCCTCATCTGTATAAAGCTAAAATGATAAAAGAAATATGTAATTTTGAATAGGCACATGCTGATAAAAGTACATTTTTATATGAGTCGCGGCACTGCGCGGCGTATAAAATTGATAGTATTCTCATTAGCTTTTTTACGAAACACCCTTTAACACAATAGGTTCCATCACAACTAAACTTGGTGAGAATTCCATTCAATTTTTATTAATTTTAGTTAATTTGAGTACCAGTTGGTCATCGGCATAGGCTTGACGATTAAAGTCCGAGTTAAGTTAATTCTTAATGCAGTTCAGTCAAAACCAAAAAGAGCTGACAATGCCAAAGACATATTTGGCCTCGTAGAAGTACCAGCAGAATAGAAGATAATAATTCTGCTGAATAGCCTTTATGCTTTAGCCTGTTGGACATAAAAGTCGTCGATACCGCCTTAAGAATGGGTGGTCGCGGTACGAGTAAAGCAACGATACTCGTAAAGATAAAATATAAAGGCAGTAATTTAAGCCTCTTATGTAAAAAAAAGAAAAAAAAAAAGACATAAGAATCACTCATAAATGAGAGATAGACTTACAACAAAATTAATTTTGTTTAATTTGAAAGCACTAAGTTTATATGAGCGGACTTAACAGCTTCTTTAGGAATTTAAACTGGTCATTATGCTTCCTCGATAACTACGTAAACCCCGCTGCTAATATGATCACATACACAATTCTCTTTGGAATGAGATCATTTATCCCTCTTCGGATGAAGAGTATTAAACCAAAAAGCATGGTATGACTCTAGCTGTAAAGAGGTTGTCAGGGTTGGTGAAATATTTTTTCGGTCCTATAACACCAACCCGCCAGAGGCAAACAGAAAAAAGGTAGTAAAAGCTTTAAGTTGTTTGTCAAAAATATCATAAATTCTGCCTCATCCTCTATTCTATCGATAGCTAACAATGATACTCCAGCTGATAGCTCTTTAAACAAGACCACTCTTCTTGCTGAACACGGCCAGCTCAACTCTTCCAGATTGTGTCTTATCTTCGCTTACACTTGAGTACGTTGTCAAGATTCAACGAACGAATCCACTTTCACATTCGTGTAGTAGCCAGGGTACTTAAAGATCTTTACCTACACAAATCGGCTTATCCAGATGGCATATATCATCTTCTTCTAGAGAGGTGTTCTTTTTCGCTGGCAAAACCACTGCGTAAGCTTTTTCATCGATCCTACTATTTAGGACGCTTTCCGAGAAGATGGAAAACAGCATTTATCCAACCCATTCCTTAAAAAAAGACGAACTTTTTTCACTCTTCCTTTACTGACCCATTGCACTTACGTCTCTTATTTTCACGCTGATAAACTGTCAGCTCATGAAATATCTCGAAACGCGAAAACTTCTTTATGACCGGCAGTACGGTTTTCATATATTCACAAAATAAATGATGGTGTGCCCCAGGGCTCCGTTCTATCTCCGACACTTTTTTTTTTAAATTTTCATTAATGATTTCTTACCTGCTACTTCTAATCTAATATATTCCTATCCTGATGAAAGAACTTTCTACTTTTCATATTCGTTCCCAGAGTCACGTCCCTCTTCTTCGCCTATAAAATGGGAAGGGCAGTGTATGTTCAGCTCTTTAAATTCTGATATTAACAGCATAACCAATTGGCGAACTATCAACAGAGTGAAGTTAAATGGTTCCAAAGTTTAATGCTGACGACTGTCATTAAATAAAGAAATCGAAACCGAAAAACTTTACATTTTCTTTGTGTGTGTCGATGACAATTTACGTTGGAATAACCACATATTCGATGTCGCTAAAATTGCTGTGAAATGTCTAGCTTTCCTTAAGTGATGTAAGAAATATTTCACCCCCTTTAATCTGTATAAGGCATTTATCCGTCCAAAATTAAGGTACAATGCCTATATCTGGTCAGGTGCTCATAAAACATGTCTTCACCGGCTAGATAGGATTCAGAACCGTGCGATAAAGCTCACCGACGTAATGTCTCCTATCTCGCTTTGTTTAATCGCTATTTTCACCACCAGTGCTCCATAGAAATCGCCAGTAGCATTTCGCCCCTGCAAACCATCAATCGTAACACCCGTCTTGCTATGAATGCTCATCGGTACATCCCCAAACCCACTTTCAGACGTATTCTGAAATTGCGTGATTCATTCCTAAGCCTTCTTGATTTTCCTTCACCCACGCTGTGTACAAATATCGTGTTTTCATACAGACAGTGAAATTAATGCAATTTCAATCAAACAATTTATGTGTAAAAATATTTATCATATCAACGTCAAAGCGCGTTACGAAATCTGAGAACTTAAGTATTTTTGTTATGAATACACAATTTTTAGATACATTCTAATGTTAACGGCTATATAGTGTCATAAAAAATAATTTTAACGTTACGCTTTGAACATTGCTCGTCGGTAAATTAATATACTCGTAGTCTTTTTCTCTGGGAAGGTGAGCGCATAACAGGCTGGCATTGGCGAGTTTTTCTCTCGTTACATGGCGTCCGCTCTATGATCTGGCGTAATGCAAATATTTATTAATTCTAGACAAATACTTCCTAAAATTTCACTGATACGGCAGACAAGAATTTTTGTGTGATTATACTCGTATCATCAGCGCAGTTAAGACAAACAACTATTCAGCAGGCACCCACTCTCTTTTGGAAATAAATTGGTGTATGCTCTCTACCAAATAATTTTCTGCTGCTTAAAAAGTTCGTCAAGCAGTCCGTCAGATCCGACAACCCTGTTTATTTAGGGTTAGATATTACTATCACGGGGTGGTGGTGTCACGCCACCTACCTGGGTTTGAATCTCGGTAGGAGCACAACAGCAAATCGTCATCACCTTAATGGCGGGCAATGGTAAACCTCCGAAAGTGAAATTCTGCCTATGAAAAAGCTTCTCAGGAGTGCCGTTCAGAACCGGCATTAAACAGTAGGCCCTACTCAGGAGTGTAAAAATTCGCAAAATGAAAAACACAAATGAGTGCGAGAAGCTACAGACACCGGGCTGTCGCGCCATTTATTTATTTATTATTATTACTATCACTATTTCACTTTCGCTGAGTTGGTGAAGATCTGGGATTGAATCGAACAAGTTGAATGGTTCATTCTGCCCAACAGAGGACTTACTTCTAAATTTCTTTGCTTGCAAGGAGAATTATACTCGGGGCCTGTTGCTTTAAAGCGTTGTTTTTACGTTTTGCAAAAATTTGGAACGTTGTTGCTAAAGTATCGCTTCTCAAGCTCTTTACATTTTCCCTGGAGAAGCCGATGGTCTTTTCCCTTACTTTGCACGCAGATGTCAAAAGCCACTTTTGTACTGCTCTGCAGTACCCCTTCTTCATATGCTAGTTGTCCTGATATTTGTGTTTGCCAATGTTCTTCATAAAACCAGGGATTTCGTACTAGTTATTGGGTGAAACCCAGCAAACTCGTATTAGTTGCGACATTTCTGACTGCTTTTTGGCATATATGCCAATGCAAGTTGTAAGGGTATTGAAGAGAGGTTGAAGAATACGCGTTGTTCTAAGCACCCAAGCGCCGAGTTTTCGAATTGACTACTTCATAGTAGTTAATAGTTTTGTCGACGGGAGGGAGGCTATTCCCAAGTCTGGTTACATGAATAATGTAATTAAAATATGGCACTGTCAGCTTAAGAGTTCTTTTAGAAAGCGGTTTGTGGGAGATAAATTCGCAGCACCTCATCTTTAATTAATTGTTGATATGTATATTGCGAGATGTGATCGTATCCACGTAATCCATACATGTATCTTATGGCATCGTTGAAAGCAACAAGCAACTTGTGTTCAGATTGTGGATCAAGTTTGCGGCATACAAATGAGAGTAGTCAAATATATGCAGCAACAGAGTTTTTATAGTTCCTAGTTTTGCTTCTACAGGAGTAAAGCTGAAAGAAAACCACGGGTTTCGTAAGCCGGAAAAAATAACCCCAACAACATAATTGGTATGGCTTACCACAGAAGGCGAACGATTTATTTTAAAACCAAGGTTTGTTACTTTTTTAGCAAATAAAATTAGCTATTAGCACAGGTGGAAAGTCATACGTCTCGCAATATTGTCTCGAAATTATGATAAAATCATTTGAGATTTCTCTGCATTCAGGTCTAGACTGATCGAAAGTGACTAGTTGCAGATTCTTGAGAGATGTTCATTTATACTAGCAATGAGATCCTCAACCAATGCGATTGGTAGTGACAAGTATACTTGAGCGTCAGCATTAATATGAATGCAAAATTTTGGCAAACATTGGGCAGATCACTGATATATTGGGTTTTCTAATAACGACATAACAACTTTTTTTTTTAAATAAAAGGCAAACCATTTGAGGTATTTCAAAAACTTTATTATTGGCTTGAAGTACAATCAAAACATTTATGAATGGAACCCGACTTTGTTCATATGGCCACCGCGGGCACGTTTGCAGCGGTCGATTCATTGGACAAAATTTTCAACGAGCCAGCCACACATTCCACACATTTTGCGTTTAATGTTGGCTCTGAGCTCTTCCAACGTCGTCGGCGTGTTGGCATAAACCAATGACTTAACGTAGCCCCACAGAAAATAGTCAAGCGGCGTTAAATCGCACGAACGAGGCGGCCGGTTGACTGGCCCATGTCTTGAGATAACACGCTCACCATACTTACTCTTCAATAAATCGATTGTAGCGTGTGCTGTGTGGCTTGTGGCACCATCCTGTTGAAACCACATGTCGTCCAAATCTATATCTAATCGTTATCGATCGACGAAAAAATATGGCCCAATAACGCCTCCGGCATGCAAACCGCACCAAACAGTTATTTTTTGTGGATGAAGTGGTGGTTCATGAACCACATGTGGGTTTTCACCCGACCAATAACGCATATTTTGCTTATTGACGAACCCATTGAGAAAAAAATGAGCTTCTTCACTGAAAATGATTTTGCGATGAAATTTATCATCTTGGCACATCTTTTCCAGAACCCAATCGGAGAACGTAGCTCGTTAGTGTACTTTACCACGATGAAAATGTTTAGTTTACTGAATAAATTGACAGTGACAGTTTGATGACTAGTGAAAGAGTGCGTTCACAAATTAAACTCAAAGTTGTCAAGTCCCTATTGGAAACCCTATATAAGCAAATAATAGTGGGCTCAAGATAAAGAATTATATGTCATATTTGCAGCCGGAAATAAGGTAGAAATGGCAAGTTATTAGGACTATATGGTTTGTTTTTGATGCTGCGATACAAGGCAAATTGCAAACTTGAGACTTATCTGCTAATTTCACAAACGGTAGTGTCATCCATTGAAAAAATTAGGGTCTAGGATTTTTGATTTCATCGCACTACAATTGAAAGGAAAGTAAACAAAACGAGCTAAACGTTCAGTTAAAAGGTGTTGCATTACTGCAAAGAAAAAAAAAATGTTTTTCGAAGATTGGTATGGTGATGTCTTACATATGAAATTGTGAAAAAGTTTTTACGGTCTTTTATCATTAGAATATTCAGATAGGCAAGGAGTTTGTTCTTAAGCTCTAGTCCGGAGTAGGACCTATTTTCATCTATGGTATATGTTAACTTAAGCTTTTTTTTTGGCTATGTCGTAAGAGTTTATGATATGAAAAAGAAAAAAACTGCCCTAATTAGTGCTGAAACAAGATTTGTTGACTTCGGAAAGGTGTGTCAAGGAATAGGAAAGATTTATATTTAGATTATTGAAGACAGTAGACAATAGATTGAAGATTATGTACAAAATAATTAACTCACTTGATGTCTAAATTTAACCTGCTGATCCACTAACGATCGAACTAACATCAAAGAGTGTTCTTGGTGTACAAATGTATCAGCTGTTCCATGCATTAACATAAGATTGCGACCCTTTATGTTTCCCGCTTTCATTGTTAGATCGGCCTCCTGAAGTGCCCTAAGATAATCTCCTTTCATCGGAATGTAGCGTTCAGTAAAGAATGAATCTAAATCAAAGATGTAAGATGTAAGAAAAAAAAAAAAAAAAAAAAAAATTTAAGTAGTTTATTTACAATGATATCCGAAAGAGACTACTGGATTTATCGCAACGCCACACTGCAAGACTTGTTGCGAATCTTCTATTAAGGTCATTGCAGTGGCATATCCCCCATAGCCTAGTCCATACGCACATATCCGAGATGGATCAATGAACTTAAGATTGTCACGAAGGTAGCTGTTTGAGAAAGAAAAGCTTAGCCTTATGCCATGGAAAGTTAAAAATTGTTTGTGTACTCACGTTAGAACACCGAGTTGATCTTCAATTTCGACGGTTCCCAATTTGCCATGTACTTGAGTTCGTAGTAGTTCTCCCTGGAAGCCGCTGCCTCGACCATCGATTTGGGCGACAATAATTGATCGTTGACTGCATAGATACCAGTTCCAGTCCACGTGAAATTTCTCCGAAACTAATTGTGAACCGGGCGATGAATCTCTGGAATTTAACAAAATTGAATTTAAAGATCGGCTTATTCCAGGTGTTGTCATTTTGGTATAACTTACATTTGTAGAATTAGTGGGAATGCAACCTCTTCTTCTTCTCGCATACCTGGTGGAAGGAACAGCCGCACCTGAGCATGGAAACCATGTCGGATTTCTACACTAAATGTTCGAATTTGCGGAAGCGCTAGTTGACCCAATTTGTGCCTAAGTTCAGCACCCATATTTAGAACGTATATCTTGTTATTCGATTGCGTCTCGACGAGGTATACCGAGGGTGATTCCGGACCTAAACACTCTTGTACATAGTAAGATAAGTCCTTACTGAAGTATACCTTGTTGTAGAGGCAGTTTTTTGGAATTTCAAATGTGCAACCATCATCGGATTGATTGTTAACTACTGGATTGACTAGCTTGAAAGTGGATGGGGTATTGTCGCACGTCAGACAGGTAGGTTGCGTTGATGTTATATATGTGCGATTGGGTTTTGTAACATTCAGTTTAAGGCTAATCTTATAGAGATGACGTTCACCTGGTCTTTTCTCAGGTGCTGCCATGAAGTACACGATTTCGTTAATTTCATCCCAGCCGAGAATCTCCGTCACCTCGAAGCGACCCATTGTCAACGGTACCCATCGACGATCGAGGGTGGATATGAAGACGACATGTCGGAAATGACCATGTTCACCATCTCGTACTGATAACCGTTTTAAAAGGTACCCACCATTTGAGATTTCGTATGTGGTTTGACCTTCTGTGACGTTAGTCAGTGCGGCCGATCCATTCTTTGTACTTATTGTGTTGTGGTGTGCATTTATCTGTGCACTGAGTCGGGATGAGAATATGGGTTTTTCGGCCGGAAGCACCCAGCCATCACTGACAGTCACCTCCGTGTGAATGGCTTGACAAACGAATGCAGGTGCTCTACATAGGACAGTGGTAGCTTTCGTTTGATCTCGATCTGTGACAGTTATTGACAGGTCGCTAGCGGAAGCCCAGGTTAAACCGCCAATATAGCTATTGTTTGTCAGTTCAGGAGGTAGTTTCACTTGGCTCGGAAAGATGTACTTAAGTACAGTGAGATTCACAACATTTACCGTAACATTGGGATTTGTGGTTCCGGCCTTGGAGTATCTCTCCGAATGTATCTCTGGGTATTTAAGTCCGTCACCCATCCAGCTGTATCTGTTGAGTAGAAATAGTTCATCAATTAGATGATAGAGATATTAATTTTGAAAAGACTTACTTGTATTCGTGGACTTCGCTGTCATTAAATGTTAAAAAAGCCAGATACTGTACATCTGGTGAGAACATCATTGTGTTACTTTTAAGTTCCGGGACATTACCGTACATCCAGTCTGGAATACCATTTGTTATTAAACCAGATTTTCCTGCAAGTATGAAATCAGTTGCAAAAAATATTCGTATTTAAGATTAGTTTGGGATACCTGTTGTGGTAATACGGCAAACCAAATCACCTTGTACTTTTGGCTTGTAGTACATGTCATTTTGATAAACAAAGGCTATACCCTGGTTCATTGACGATCTAGTATTAGAGACTAGCTGAGGATTTGGCGCCCATTCTACATGTTGAAGGCGTGGCGCTTCGGCGCTATTTTCTGTTGGACCCAAGGGGAACGTGTTTTGTGTCAAAACTTCATAGACATGGTGTCTAAGGGAGAGAGATATTTAAATAATTATGTTATATAGAACATTCGAACTCCTGCCTTATATATTCGTTATTATAAAACATCAGATGTTGTTAGTACACTGGCTTCTTAGAATATAAGATCTTACCTATAACACATTCAAATATTGAAACAGTAAGTACAAAAAAGTATCTCAATATGTTAAGCAACTGCAGTAGCATATTTATGTCATTTCGATAACAGGGAGTGGTTGATTCTACATATGTCCATAACAGATAAGAAAGTCAAATACTTAACAGCAAAAATAACAGAGCTCAGCAGTAGGTGCATTAAATGGGGATAAATATATTTCTATTCTTATTTCAAGGTTTTCATCAAACCACACTTGGCAATAGGGCGCCTCCTACTATCCGTGCTAGTTGTTAAACCTCAGGTGCTCTCAAGTTAAGAAGTTATTAGACGACTATCAGGCCAGGAGGAACTTTGGGTTGCCCTCTTGAATCCGAGGAGCCAAAATAATTTCCTGGGGCACCAGCATATTCAACGTATTTGATTGAGTAGCATCAATTGTTTTCTCAAATAGAAACATTTTTATACCTTTAAAGATACGAGTATACTAGTATATCTTCTGAGTTTTTATATCTGCAGAATATTTATTCAAATTGGTTTTACTCGTACATTTGCTCTTCTTACAGTGGTTTGGTGGATTCAACTCCTCCAATGGCATGAAACTGTCCACAGAGTATAAAGTTCTCGCTCTATATAATACAATTTGATAAACAGCCGGTTCGTTAGGCCTCCCGATATATGGTATATGTCAGGAATCGCTGAATAGTAAATTAGTAAATACAGCCGTGTTTTTGGTACGATACGTTTTCTACTTCATCACTTAAACCAAATTAAGTACACGAACTATTGGACTACGAGGACAACAAGGACAATGCGCAATAAAGGACAATGAATTAAGAGTATGGTCCTTGAATATAAAAGTTCTAACCACTCCGGACGCTACTCGAAAACTTTAGAACATCATAACGCAATATAAGGTGGACATTTCTTTAATTCAGGAAGTACGAGAGGTCCTTTTTTCGTGTGTTCATAGTTCAAAAATTAAAGCCTTATATGTTTATATACATATCCCCTAGCCCTTAAGGGTTAGTAGTATTTCAAAGAGGACATCTACAACCCCTGGAAATTCGTATACCTTTAAGCTCGTCTTTAATGATAAAATTACAGTATCCACGACACGACAATATTCCGAAACGGTGATTCTCAAACAGCTGATGATAAGTAGTTTTAGGAGGATGGTTAGAGTTCCAAGCAAATTGACCACATGTTGATTAATACCTTCGTCAAACCTCTGCAAACATTTAGAAAGAAAAATTTCGAGTTGAAAGAGTTGGTCACTCTAGGATTTTCAAAAAATTGATTTTTTTTTGCTTTAAATGGCCCATTAGGACCTCAAATATGATATCCCAAAAGATTATGACCGGAAAATATCTGGAAGTACTTGTTTTTCAAATTATGTTGCAAGGCCGCCAGGTAGGCAGCGTGCCAACTTAAAATTTTAAACGCGTTTATCTCAAAACTTAATTTTTCAAGTTGCCCATAACTTGAAAAAAATTTTCAATCAATTCACTTCAAATTTTAACCAGATCCTTAAAAATATATTGTCTAAACAAGTACGTAGGATTTCTTTGTTTTATGTGGCATAGCTCATTTATTATTAACAATTTTCTAGCGGTTTTTCTGCTAATTTCCCAAGTTTGACTTTGAAAGTGCGCCATTCGGCCAAAAATCAATATACGAAGAAAATCCCACGTATTTCTCTAGCTGGAATAAAAAAAATTTAGTCACTCATCATAATTCAAAATTTACAGGAGTTATTGGTACGGCCGAAGACCGTTGCAAAAGAAAGATCACTTGAGAAACGCTGCACAGCCGCTATTTTATAATAAATTATTCTATAAAAATTATGTGTTACAGTCAATCATATGTACAGTACTAGGTTTGGTGAAAAGTAAACTCCCTGGGAATGAAAAAAAAATTTTTTTTTCTAAAATGTTTTTTTATTTTATTCAATATAGTCCCCTTTTAGTTTGATACACTTATTCTAACGATTTTCCAACTTCTTGATCCCGTCCGAAAAGTAATTTCCGAAAGGTCTGCAAAATACTTCTCCGTGGCGTCGATGATTTCCTCGAGTGAGCTGAATTTTTTATTGATGAGCCATCTTTTGAGGTTTGGGAAGAGATAATAGTCTGAGGGAGCCAAATCGGACGAATACGGTGGATGTGACAGCAATTGGAGCCGTAAGTCATTGATTTTAGCCGTGGTTGCGATGCTCTTGTGCGCCGGTGCATTGTCTTGCAAAAACAAATTATTTTTTTCGCTTCATAATGCACAGTAATACTCGCTGTTGATGGTTTTTCCTTTTTCGAGTTAGTCCACGAAGAGTGACGCCATAATCTTTCCGACCCATCGAGCTTCCTTCCTTGCCGGCTTCAGTCCATTGGCGGGCACTCATTCTGTTCTCTGGTGTTCAACAGTTACCAGTCGACGGTAAAAGTCCGCCCGATTCCGCGTCAGCAATTTCAAACACTCTTTCGAAGTGCTCTCGCGTTCGTGTTTTTGGTCAGGAGTGGGTATGCGTGGCACCCAGAGGTAGGATAACTTTTTCATATGCAGAATATTGCCCAAAATATGGCTTGTGCGCTTAGTACTAATCTTTGTGGTATCTGCTAGCTCGCGCACCTTCGTTTTCCGGTCAGCCAACAACACTTCATGTATTTTTTTGACATTGTCCTCTGTAACCGCATCGGAGGGCCTGCCGCTGTGGATTTGATCAGTAGTGAAGATGCGGCCAACATGAAACTCTCGAAACCAATATTTGATGGTGTAATCTGACGGAGCATAAGACCGTCGGGAAATATTCAAAGATTATAGAGACTAAATAAGCAAAAACATTTACAATATGCTACGACTTACAACAAACATCAAAACTGAGGTGAAAGAAGTTAGGATATCGCTCTCAAGCTTTAGACTGGAATCGTTGCAGTATTTTAAACAGTTGCAGTCGCAGTCAACAGCTATACCTTCAAAATTGTAAGGGAGTTTGTGTACTTTTACTCTGCTATAGATGCCACCAAAAACACCTCAGCAGAAGTAAAATGAAGAATTACTCTTCCCAATCGATGTTGGGAACGAACGCCATTGAGTAGAAAGACTCTCTTCGGAAAAACTAGGAAGACTCTATATTAGACCTTCATCATTCCAGTCTTACTTTATGGCGCTCAAGCATAGACTCTATTGAAAGTGGACGAAGGTTTCCTTGGTCACTCTGAGAGTGACGAGATTTAACAACGAACTGTATGAGCTGTACAACAACTTAGTCAGAAAACTGTATGGCAATGCACACCTATATTCCGGCTCGCAGAATATTCGAATCTAACCCAGAAGGACAATGCGGTAGACGGAGACTTGACCTTAGGTGGCGCGCACAAGTATAAGGGGACCTCAACCGACTTGGAGTGTAAAATTGGAAGCAGTTTGCTAAGAACTGAATAAACTAAAGAGGTTTGTTAGTGGAAAAGCTGGAGCACACCCTAGATAAGTAAGCACATTTTCAAGGGCATTATAAAAATATTTGCACACAGAACGGCAAAAAAGAAAGGAAAGTAGAAAAGTTATCCATGTAAGTTTTGAATGCTTGAAAATTATAATGCCTATCAAAAAAAGGACTTTTGAAGGGCATTCCTTGAGCGAGATATACGACTTAGTAAGAGTAATGTTAGTTCAGAGCAGATCCGAAGACGGGACTGAGGATAACCAGATGAACACTTACAGCAAGAAGGAAAGAGGTAAGGATCGAACAATGGATAGAATTGACTGGATACTAAGTTTTATCAAACGCTTTCAAATCGTATCTACATATGCATGTACCCAATACAGAGATATTCTAGGAGCGCATGACCATACAGAGGCCTGATCAGTTAGGGTAAACATTTTTTTAAAATTGCTTGAGAAAACCTAGATACTCAACATAGGTTGCCCCTAAAAATGGAAAGTTTCGACTATGTACCATAAGTGCTATTCATAGATAACATGTGTTTGAGCTTGACGGACAGGGACTTGAGTCTGTAAACGAATACGAAAAGTAGATAAATTAGAGATTAGAAGTAGCATCATTATTGACAATTAAAAAGAGTGTTGGAGATAGAACCGAGCTCTCCGGTACACTAGAAATTAGTTTGCGTATATCTGATTCAAAATCGTCCAAATCAACTTGAAACAAACGTTACGAAAAATAATTCATTCTCAAGAAACAGCCTGATGCTAAACTCTGTCAATTGCCTTTCAAATCAAATGCAACTATCCTGCTTTCGTCTGTTAAATGAAAACTTTAGTACAACTTACTGGTAAAATATCACATCAATTGTACAGTGGAAATTTTGCTACAAAAACCGTACTCAAAGTCTTTTAGAAGTTTTCTTCTCTCGAGGCATAACATTTCCATGACAATATAAGGTTGGGAAGTAAGTGCAATGTGCCTGTAGGAGGAGAGAGAAGATTTTCTTTTTGATAATTTGCCTCATAGAGGTCAACCGATTATTAATTTGGGGGTCTGGTATTTTTTACTTTAGTTTTTGGTCACATTGGAGTTCGACCTTTAGAAAAATGGAGTTGCAGTCATTTCCAGCTCTTGAACCTTTTTCGAATTTACTCTATAGTTCGCTAACCTCTACAATTTACTAACAGTTCGTATCACATCGTTTTTAAGATGCCAAAGTACAAATCGATTTTCTAAGTGTCCATTTTCAGAAAAAAAGTTACCAATTTTGTAATTGATTTAAAAGGCTCAAATTAAGAAACCTAATGAGTAATCCTCTATCAGAGCTAATAATTTTTTTATAAGAAATTTGAAATATAAATAAAAAAAATTTACTTATTTAAACTCACCTCGATCCTTCATTACTGCTATCTGACTGAAGTAAAACGTACTTCTGATCTGGTGAAACTAAAAACGATTCAGCATTTAGTTGTCTCTGTGAAAATCACAAATAGAAATTTCAAAAATGAATGCATACTTAATTTCGATCGAATTGCATATACTCACAAATGTCGAATTCGTCATAAGAACTCGAGTAGTATAATTGTCTAAATTAAGAATCGATAGACCACCCGACGCATCTCGGAATACCAATTCTACATCTGAATACAATTGACAATCATAGGAATGATAAAAATTATTCGTATTCAAAAAAAAAAAAAAAAATCAAAAATATACCATTTAGCCAAGTTCCATTGAATGGTTTCCACTCCAGGCTATTGCCAATTACATCACTTAGGACCATTCGTCGGCCACGTATTCGCAGTCCTTCATCCTCTGGTTAGACGATAACAAAGAACATTAGGTTGTCACAATTCCATGCTTACAGGCTGTTGCGAATATTTTAAATTGACTCACCTGGTGACAATAGAAATATGGAAAAAGTAATTAAGCTGAATACAGCTGCTATCACTAAGAGGGCAATGAATATCCCACGCCAATTTCTTCGTTCCGGCGATATCGCAACCAGCTCCTGAAAATAGAAAAATGAAAAAAATTAAACACTGCCAATGAGTTGTTACATATTTAGTAGGATCTTGCTAAATTTCAACACCGGGTAATTATTTATTCTTCTTTTTTTTTGTTTCGTGAACAAATCATTTTGTGATGAAGTTAGTGCCATTTTCCTAAAAACAGCTAAAGTTTACTTAGCTGCTTTAGAATAATTTCAAATTTGAAAGGTCACTCTTTATCATTTTTAAATTAATTATTTTTTCAGTTTAAAAGATTTAGTTTTAATAGTTTACAAAAGTTTGGTAATTTAGAACACTAAGTTAGCTATGATACTTTTGCTGATACGGATGTAAGCGCCTTTTCTAAGGCCTCTAAAGCTCCATACTTAAATTACCTCAAGCCAAGCTCTAATAAACACATAGGGCCATACAGTTTGCGGCTCCAATTTCACATTCTTGTCATATGCCATCTGTCGAAAACATCTGTATTCGGTGAATTATAATTATTATGTGCCATCGTTACCACTCAACGAATTCAATTTGTTGCATCTTACCGCAAATCTAACAGTTTTTAAATATCTCTGTGAAGATGTACATACAACTTGAAACACAATAATACAGGGTTTTCTAATAGGGACTTGACAACTTTGAATTTAATTTCTGAACACTTGAACGAACTTTTTCACTATTCATCAAACTGTCACTGTCAATTTATTCAGTAAACTCAACATTTTCATCATGGTGAAGTACACTAACGAACAACGTCTGCAAATTACGAAAAAATTCTACAGATATTCGGAGTCGGTGACTGCAACTTTAAGAGCGTTAACTACAATTTTCGGTCGTAATTCTCGCCCTAGTAGACAGGCAATAACAAGTTTAGTGCAAAACGCTGCCCTTCAGACGTCCGTAGCAAACGATCCAAATCAGTCAATTCCACGGCATTCTCAAGAATTGGGCATCGCTCAGACCACATTATGGTGTATTTTGCGTAAGGATCTTGGTTTACACCCATACAAGATCAAGCTGACTCAAGAATTGAAGCCGATGGACCATTTGAAGCGTGGTACGTTCTCCGTTTGGGTTCTGGAGAAGATGCGCCAAGATGATGAATTTCATCGCAAAATCATCTCCAGTGATAAAGCTCATTTTTGGCTCAATGGGTTCGTCAATAAGCAAAATATGCATTATTGGTTGGGCGAAAACCCACATGTGTTTCATGAGTCACCACTTCATCCACAAAAAATAACTGTTTGGTGCGGTTTGCATGTCGGCGGCGTTATTGGGCCATATTTTTTCGTCGACGATAACGATCGTCACGTTATTGTGAATGGTCAGCGTTAGCGCGCTATGATCACCAATTATTTTTGACCCGTATTGGAAGATATAGACTTGGACGACATGTGGTTTCAACAGGATAGTGCCACAAGCCACAGAGTACACGCTACAATCGATGTATTGAAGAGTAAGTATGGTGAGCGTGTTATCTCAAGACATGGGCCAGTCAACCGGCCGCCTCGTTCGTGCGATTTAACGCCGCTTGACTATTGTCTGTGGGGCTACGTTAAGTCATTGGTTTATGCTAACACGCCGACGACGTTGGAAGAGCTCAGAGACAACATTGAACGCGAAATAGCGGCCGTTTCGGCCGAAATGTGTGGCCAAGTCGTTGAAAATTGGGTCCAACGAATCGACTGCTGCAAACGTGCCCGTGGTGGCCATATGAACGAAGTCGAGTTCCATTCATAAATGTTTTGATTGTACTTCAAGCCAATTATGAAGTTTTTGAAATATATCTCAAATGGTTTGCCTTTTATTTAAAAAAAAAAAAGTTGTCAAGTCGCTATTAGAAAACCCTGTATTATATCCGACCAAATCTACAGCGTTTGTGACATCATAAAGCATGATTGTAACACGACGTATATAATTAGAGAAACTGCGACGATTTGTGGCTTAAATGGAGCGAAACCCTCGCAGTGTTCTGGTTCCGGATTTAACATACGCATCACAGTAATAGATGATTACGTGAATTTTAAAATTGACCTAGCTGCGACGAAAATTAGTGCTACGAATGTTAACGGATGTGACAAAATCCGCGACAATCACCACACTAAGGAATCGATAATAGAAAAATTTCAGACGAACTAATTTATAACGATAATCTACCTTACCCTGGCACAGAGGCTTTAAAGGGATTAGACATCCTTGGTTTTTTCTCGTTCCCTGGATCGGATCATACGGCCCGGGAACATAGTTAAAGGGCGTATTTCTGAACTAAAAAGCTTCAGTCGTTGCTAGGCAACATCCTGTGTTTTTAGGAGTTTGAAGAATTGCTTGCTTCCAAACAATGAATTGTATTCCATTGTCCTCATTTTGAATTTGTTATTGTGACAATTTCTCCATACACATTTGTGGGTGGATCCGATGTCTGGGCAAAAAACACGCGAACGACGGTGTGTTGAGATATCCACTGCTGATAACTACTTAACTGAGTTTAATAACTTAAATGACTTAATTTGAGTCCACAGAAATACCTGCTCTTTGACAGTAATGCCGCCAACACCCTGGACTTGTTTGTCCCTTTTTACTCTAATAAGAGTGACTCATCGTCGATGTAATATATTTCCACTCTAGGTTTTTTCAGTCCAATGTGTCACATCAGCTTATTTCTCGTACACTGATGATATAGTTAGTAAAACAAATTTCGCAAATATTAATTATTTTAAAATGAGATCCTTTAGCCTTCATCGAATGAAGAATAGCAAATTAAAAAACAGTGGCGAACGTCACGAGCTGTAAGCATTATAAAGGTGTTTCGCATTTCGCAGATAGCTAAGCGCTTTCTAATTGTGTAGAGTATTTACTAACTTTCTTATTTAGGTAGCGCTAAAGTGCGGGATAAATCTGCACCTCAACTAACAAGCTTCTCTAGCACGATCTCTCTCCAGCTGATTTATGTGCCACACTCCAAATTGGACGAGGTCTTCTTCGAATTGCGGTCGTCCTTTATGGTTAGAATCGAAAACTATTTGGGCTCAACGTGGAATCTATAGACATCAGCCACAAAACCTATGTACTGTTCGTTGTTGAATCTCCTCTGCATTTCCAAATGCGATCGAAAATCACTCATGGTATCTTTCTCTTGAAACGGCCAAGCACTTCTTCAGGTCCAAGCCTCTGTGGATAGAGCAGTACCGGGACAGTAATGGTCTTGTATAAAGACAGTTTGGTCCGACTGTAAGCTCTATTGCTTCCTGATATCTGACATTCTTCAACACACACTGATGAAACACCACTGTGCCAATGAAATTGTCAATAGCATTCCGCCTTTTCAAACTTTCGATCGTAGTAATAGTCTCAGCGCTCTCGCTTATGGAATAACCTGCCAAACAGATTACAAAAAAGTATCTAAAACTGCTACAGGAATTTCAACCAACGCTTGCTCCTATGCTCCTTTGGTAAATCTAATCGATGAATAAATTACAAAAAATATAAAATAAATTTTTCATACATAACTTCATTTTCTCAGCATAGTTATATAATTCAGTATGCTATAGGGTACAATGAGAATGCGATGATTGCTGTAGTATATGAATAATGTATAAACAAAGGGTAAAAGCGTTTTGTTCTATTTGAAAATGAAACCGCTCACACCAGGAAGTATCATACTTTATTCATAGGTCAAGGTTTTATCCTGTACGAACTGTGGAAGTAGGATAATAAGGACACATTGGTAAATATTGATATTTTTTACAACACTTCTCCATCCAATATTAAATGAATAGAAAATTGTATACTCTCTGTCATGCGTTGATTAATATTGCAAGGTCTAATCATCTATGAATCTTTACATAGGCCCTCAACTTGAAATTCTACTATTCCTTGCTTTCCCGATTTTAGTTTAACTAAAGATCATAATGGCAGGTTTAAAGGTGGAAGCAGACGAGGGAAACTTCCTCACGTGCATAACTTTGTGTCAACACAAATACTATAGTTTAGTGCAGTTTGCAATATCAAAAATTCTTTGAAAAAATGTAAATTTTCAAATAAATGAAAAAAGAAAACGAGGTTGGAAGAGAAAAACCCTGTAAACACTTCAACTACCGGTGAATATTCATTAAAGTGCATGCTCAAGTGGAAAATTGATTTTTGCATGCATTGACGAACCTGTCTTCGAGGGCAAATTCTTGTCATACGTTACGAGTACGAGAAATTTTTTGCCATTAGCTGCTTAAGTATTCTTGTGGTTACCACTTGATGACGCCATAGAACTCTTGCTTTGCTTAATGAACTACTTTTGAAAATATTTTCTAACTAAAACGCATTTGAGCTTTGAATACGAACATTTTATCCTACACCAGTACTTTTCACTTGTAATAAATAAATTCACTAAAGGATGTCATATACATTTGATAAATGATTTTCAGTAAGTTAAGTGCAACTTTTGAATATACTATATGGTAGTGTTGGTCGTTGTTGGAATACGTAGTGACTCGATACTGCAATGAGAAAAACTAGGGCAAATCGTTTGTTTTTTCAAGGCCTTTCAATTTTGAAGGTATTGTATATGAAACCTGCTGCCTTAAAGTATTCAGAATGGATGGGTATATCATATATATTTAAGGTAATTTCAAGCAAAGTTTTCTAACTGTAATTTTGGAGGTGAGATGGGTCGAACTGGGTTACTGATTTTATGCTCCCTAATTATGTAGGGAATCTCTGATGTAATTACAGCTTATAGCAACTCCTGCACAAAGCAAATAAATAGTATATAAGTATGGATGTAATATCGTATACAGCCAATCGGATCTATGGTTTAAACTTTAACTTTCTTTAATTATCAATAAAGGATTAGAAGTACTTGTAATCGACCTGAAACCACATCAACTGATTTCGCTCTCAATTAGATTTATTGAATAATATTTGTTGTGTTTCTAATTTCTTACCCTGATAAAGCACTGTGTAATATCATATCTCTCTTACACCGACCACACAGTTAGAGAACAGACTCCTAAAAGAACCGAATACAAGAAAACCAATTGGAGCGGATTTAACAGATTCTTTGATCATAGACACTATTCTCTTTGGAATAAGATCCTTCATCCTACATCAGATGAAGACTATCAAACCAAAAGAAAAGCATGGTGCGATTTGAGCTGTAAAAAGGCTGTCAGAGTTGGAGAAATGTTTTTACGTTCCTAAAAGGACAATCGGAATGCAACGTCTTTCATAAGCATGCCAAATTTCAATATGACCAAAAACTAAAGCAAAAATACTACAGTGTCCCAAAGGAAGTAAAAGCTTTTGGTCGTTCGTCAAAACCATTAGAAATTCTGCCTCAACCTCCATCCTAACGCTCACGACTAACGTTCCAACTGTCAGCTCTTTAAACACTTTGAGGCCAAATTAACACTTCCTGATTGTGCTTTGTTTTCGCCTACACTTGAGTGTGTTAAATCTTTAATAGGACGAATACACTTTCGTACTCGTGTAGTAGCAAGAGTACTTAAAGATCTTAACATACATATGTAAATCCGCTGGCTCAGATGGAATATATTTACTTCTTGTGAAGGGGTGTTCTTTCCACGCTGGCAAAATCACTGCGAACAATTTTCCATCGATCCTCCATTTAAGGACTCTTTCCGAGGAGATAGAAAACAGAATTTATCCAGTTCGTCCCTTAAAAAAGGCGAATTTTCTTCTCTCGCCTCCCGCAGATCTATTGCACTTACGTCGCTTCTATCCAAGGTCAAGGAAATACTGATAAACCGCCAACTCATGAAATACTTGAAACACGAAAACATACCACTGGTGATTTAATGGCATGTCTAACCAAAAAGTGAAACCAAAGCGTACATTAATCTGCCGAAAGCAAGATAGTTGCACTTGAAATTTCTAAATCATTTGACAGAGATTGGCATCGGGCTCTTTTGTCTCTTCTTCAATGGATTAGAAACTACATTTTGGATTGCACAATTCAAGCTATCTCGTATGGCTTCAAGTCTGATATCCACAAATCAAATGCTGGTGTGCACCAGGACTCCTTTATGTTTCCGCCACCCTTTTTAATTTAATGATCTCTGTCTGTCATATCCAATCCAATACATTCCATTGCTGACGACAGTACTGTCTGCTTTTTATATTCGTTCCCGAACTCACGTCCCTGTTCTTCGTCTGTAGAACTGGAAGGGCAGCGTATGCTAGGCTTATTAATTTCCGATATAAACCGAATTATTAAATCGGGAACAATCCAAAACATAATGCTGTCTGCTGTCGTTAAAGCGGAATCTAAACACCCAGCCATTATCCAAGAATGGAACTTGCATCGTTGATTCCGAAAAACTTTCCATTTCCGGAATGGAAATGACAACCTACGAATGGCCACATATTTGATGTCGTTAAAAATGCTGTGAAAGGTCTACTCGTAGGTTTCCTCAAACGACGTTAAAAATACTTTTGCCCTCTGATCTGGGCTTAATATATAAAGCAGTCATCCGCCTTAAATTCAATGCCCACATCTGGCCAGGTTCTCCTAAAACTTCTCTGTACCTGCTAGGTAAGATTCAAAATCTTGCGATAAGACTCATAGGTGATGCTCATATCACCCAATTAATTGACAACCTTAAACACCAACGAAATGTCTCCTATCTCACAATGCTTCATCGCTATTTTTACTACCACTACTTCTTTGAAATTGCCAGTAGTACTCTACCCCTTCAAACCTTTAATCGTAACAATCGTCAAGCGCACTTTCGAACGTACACTACAATATTGAGGTTTTTTTTTTTATTAAGTCGTACATATCGCTTACGGAATACCCTGTTGAGCTCTTTATTTTCTAGTTATTATAGCATTCAGACATTCAAAACCAACGTACATCGGTACCTCTTTTTCTGTCCTTCCTAAGTTTCCTTTTACCGCGCATAGTGCAAATATTTCGCTTTAACCCCTAGCGCGCGCTAATTAAAACCAAGTTTTGTTTTTAGTTCACCAATTGTCGACATGATGCAAGCAGATAGTACAGCTACATCATCTACATATGCCTGAGCATAGATGTCAGAACTATTAAGAGCATTTAATAGTGAGTCGGCCAACATGCAGGAGGCAGAACGCCACATCGCATGCAAGCCCTGTTTATCTCCGCCATCACATATTAGACGCAGTCAGCAGTTAGCATTCAGCGTTAACCTTTATCTACAACACTAGGAAACCATCTACGTCGTGTTATCGGAACGACTAATACATCCCGCCAAAAGTGAGACTCGTAGAAGCTTCTACGAGAATGGTATCTCAAATAGAGAATGCATTCGTATATACGGAGCTCAAATTTTCTACCCGAGAATAGGCAATCTGCACGATTGTTTCCTGGCTGGATATGTCAGTTCAAAGCATTTAGTGAGGGCACTATTCTGGATAAGAACAGAATTATCCATTTTTTTTGTTTGTTTTGTTTTGAGTTTAGGGAGAGACACTCTTTAAAGAGTGTCCAGTTGATTTTCCAGTGAAGACTTCATATCAAATTTGAATTCGATGTATCTATGGTCTGACATGGAGACCTATAATACTACTTTCCAGCGATTACTTATTATATTATTAACAACCATGTCGAACAATAGTATGAAGCTCAATAGGTGATCGCCTCTTACGTTACATATCGAATCAGGCGGGAAATAAACCGACGCAACGACGCATTTGTGCGGAGCAACTAAATCTCTGTATAGAGAACCTTGCCTTACGTAACTTGTGATTGGAAATGGTAACGACAACAATGGCTGGGTAGATGATCAAGGTTCGGACTGATCGTAGTGAAAAAACGATAAATTGTGTAAACTGGGGCAATCCTTTCTGGATTGCATCTAATTGATGAGAAAAACTTAATCGTACAACAGAATCAACACAGACATACACTTTAGTTTGACCGGACGTGAACACTCAGACTAAACTATAGTTTCAGCTGAGCAAATGACCACTCAGGAAGGGAATGGAATCTTATAATAACAATAGCGTTTGAACAAAAAAATTAATTTGACTAACTGTCATTGGGAAAATGCGACGGGATATTTTCTTAATCATGACCACTAAAATATTTCTACTGCCTGTCTGCATTGCTATTGCTTCTCTTGAGTGGCAAGTACCATATATGGCATACCATGCAACTATGACCCTTACCGCGGAGGGATGTCGGATTGGTACCTAAGCCTAATCAGTCAACCAAACAGAAGAACTGGCAAACAAATGTTAAACTAGTCTACTACTCTATAGTTTCTCAACAAAACTTGTTATCAATGCCGTAAACATGAGACAGACAAAAAGAGGAAACATATATCCTTACATAAATACTGTCCAAATATGAAAGAAAATTATTTAAATTTCGGAAAGATAGAGAATCATCGCAAGAAGTGGAGTGTCGAGCGACAATCTGTCAGAATCGCTCCTGATCGAATATCATACAACCGTTCAAGATGACAAGCTGCCAGAATCAAATGCTCCATACTACTTAACATGCTTCCAATTAGACTATAGCACGACAAGAACATACATAGGGTGGAAATGCAATATTGTTTTTTAAAAGTCCAAGAAAAACTTTAAGTAGCTCATTTAGAATGAATGACTCGTAAATACAAAAATTTATTTTCTATCACCATGAAAAGGACACTCGCCGTTTATACAATATATAAACTGAAAGGATTAAGTAGTCTTTTAAAATTTTTTCATCTTGCGAGCCTTGTAAACTGGTCACTGTATGCTTACCAAACCATTTACGGCTTGTGTGCATGTGATTATAATCTTTTTCAAGAGTTGTCCTTAGGCTATAAGCAATTTAACAATAATAAAAAATCTCGTTAGTTTATTTGAAAGGATTTATTGTCTGGCTGCACACTGATGTGAAGTATTAAAGGCTTTTAGTTAACTTAAAAAAAAAAAACAAAAAATGTGAGCAAAGAAAATCCAACGGAAAACTATAAGTATTTAGCCCCTAGGAGTCAAGTATGTGTTCTACTTTTCAGTGTATTATGGGGTCAAGGATGTCATCTTGTTAATATCCCCTCCAAAGGTTCATATGAAGAGCTCTTGTGTGGTAAGGTGTGATGTACGAATATACTTGTCCTCTCTTTTGGAGAGGTAGTGTAAGTCTTAAAATGTTAAGATACGTACATATATGGTATGTTTTTCTTCAATTATTAAGGTGGTATACTCGTACACCTTAATCTAGAGCACACAAGAGGATGTTTCACTGAGTGATATTCGTACGAAGCATCCAGGAAAGCAAACAAAATCCGAAAACTTATTTTCCCTTACTAGTGCAAGAAGAAGTGGCATTGTATCTAAACTACGAACACAATGACACATGCTATTATGAAGTTTGTTGAAGTGGATATCACTTGCATAACAAAACATAATTTGTCAAAATATTAAAAATTGACGCAATATGAGCACTGATGTTACTTTAACCTACTTTGCTTCAAAATAGTGTGTTTCAACTGACGTTTGAGATAAAACCAGCCTAAAGACTACTTACAGCGCAGGCCAACATTTTAAGGCTTCCCTCAGTTCTCGAAGGAAAAACTAAAACTGGAAAAGAAACTCTTTAGTTGAATAATAACCATATATTGTAAAATGAAGGAGAACAAACGAGTACCTACATATATGAAAGCAAAATAAGAAGAAAAATATTTTCATTTTGTGCTAAACTAAAAGAATTTATTAAAAAATGACTGAAACAGATTTTTTGTCGAAAAAGCCACTTTTACATTTGATTATCTTTTTTTACATTTCTTTGCACTTTAACACATGGGCTGAAAAGTTTCTAAGAGAGGCCACCACTTGAATTACATCCATACCATTTTCAATTAGTACCAATCTTCAAAAGATACGTGTATAAATTTGACAGCTGTCGGACGATTAGTCCTCGAGATATAGCGTTGTGAGTGAAGCAACTTTTGTTATTGTGAAAAAAATGGATTCAAAGCAATTTCATGTGTTGATTTATCATTGCTTTTTGATGGGAAAAAATGCAGCCGATGCAAAGAAATGGCTTGATAAGTGTTACCCGGACTCGGAAATTGAAAATTTTAAAAGTGGTCATACAAGCACCGAAGATGATGCACGCAGTAGACGTCCAAAAGAGGCTGTTTCAGATGAAAACATCAAAAAAGTCCATAAAATGATTACGAATGACCGTAAAGTGAAGTTGATCGAGATAGCTGAGGCTCTGAAGATATCAAAAGAGCGTGTTGGATATATCATATACAAATATTTGGACATGCGAAAGCTCTGTTCAAAGTGGCTGCCGCGTTTGATCACAGTCGACCAAAAACAACAACGTGTTGAAGCTATTGTAAAGCTATTCAACCACAATAAAGCCGAATTTTTGCGTCGGTTTGTGACAATGGATGAAACTTGGCTCCATCACTTCACACCAGATTCAAGTCGGCAGTCAGCTGAGTGGCGAGCAGGCGACGAACCTCGTTTAAAACGACAAAAAACTCAACAGTCGGCTGGCAAGTTTATGGCATCCGTATTTTGGGATACACATGGAATAATTTTCATCGACTATCTCTTTGGAGATAGCGTTGTTGGAGCGTTTGAAGGACGAAATCGCAGAAAAACGGCCGCATTTGAAGAAAAGAAAGTGCTGTTTCATCAAGACAATGCACCGTGTCACAGGTCGATGAAAACGATGGCAAAATTGAATGAATTCGGCTACGAATTGCTTCTCCAACCAACGTATTCTCCAGATTTGGCCTCCAGCGACTATTTCCTGTTCGCAGACCTCAAAAGAATGCTCGCCGGAAAGAGATTTAAGAGCGATGAAGAAGTAATCGCTGAAACAGAGGCCTATTTTGAGGATAAACCGAAATCGTACTACAAAACTGGTATCGAAAGATTGAAAAATCGTTTCAATCAGTGTATTGCCCTCGAAGGCAACTATATTGATAAATATGTTAAAGTTGAATTTTGCAAAAATTTTGTGTTTTACTATAAAACGGCACTGACTTTTCAGTCCATGTGTTAGCTATTGGTTTTTGAATCTTTTCCTACGGTATATGGTAGTTTAGATCAAAGTAGAAGTAGTGGAAGGGCAAAACATAATTTGTTAGCTTTATTTCTTGTTTCGATTGTTTTTTATGATTTTTACTGTAGAAAATAGTTATATAATAAGGGTACAACAATTTTTTATGACTATGTGTGCATACTTTTTGTTTTGTTGTGCGCATTTGTTGAATGTGCAGCTGTTATTAATGAAAGTTGTGGATTTCGTCCGGTCAAAATATAATAATACCAGTGCTTCCAGTGATTTTTATATTTTTTTTTTTTTTATTTTGGCATCGAAAAGTTCTGCAGAGGTTAGTCGAGTTCTTTAATGAATTTTTCATAACATTTATTAAAAACATCTTTAGATTTTCGTCAGTAAGGGGTAGAGGTAAGCATTGCACACCTAAAAAAAAAAAACATATTCAGAAATTCAGAACCCAATTGGCTGCTCACTAAAAACAATAAGGAATGCTATAAAGTATTCGCCAAAGCCAGAAACACGTGGGCGTAAGCCGGTAATGTCCGCAAAACTGATCAAAAAGGTGGTCAGATATTTAAGGATCCGAGAGAAGTGGAGGAATATTTTGTGGTCATGATTGTGGTGGAAAGCACTGATTTATGATAGCCGAAATCTGGACTGTTTGCCGATATATCCAGCAATGTCAATATTCAGGTGGAATATATTCAAAATTGAGACTTCTCCTTATTTCATAAACATGTACCCTTAAAAAACAGCAGAAAAACTAATAGGGCCAACATTCTATGGTTAGCATTTGTTGTTCCTGCATTTGTAAACAAAGTGCCCATTGTCCAAAAATGTGGGTATACAATCCGACTTTTGTTATCTGAATGTGTTGTGCATTGTTCAGATAGATAATTTAAGTACTGTACGTTGATTCATAAAATTTAATTTGGCGTCAAAGTTTTGGCCTGCAGAAGGCTTATCATACAAAAGTAAATGCTTAACATAAAAAGGATGGTGTTATCTTTTCCACAGTTGTTGAGATATGACAGGTACTATGTAGTTTTAAAAATCTCAAAGTAAACACTATACAGTATAAAATGTGAAGAAGAGCTGTTTGATTTTAACGATGAAGAAAAAGTGGAAAGTGAAAAAGTGCAACTGTTAAAATTTTATTACTAAAATCTACCTGTCCTTTATCCATCCTCTATCTGGAAGATTTTGCGTACTGGTTTCAAGGCTTATAAGATCTAATCGGTACAAGAGCCAAACCCGTGGGATCATTTATTGTGTCGGGTGTTCAGTGAATGGGTTTTAAACTTAAAACTGGAAATTGACCCAGTTTCAGGCCGAACAATTATTATCAATGATGAAGCTCATTTCTGGTTAAAGGACTACGTAACAATTTTCAAAGTCCGCATCCAGAAAAATGTGCCATATGGCGTGGATTGTACGCCAGTGGTATTACCGATCCTTATTTCCTCAAGGGGCACAAATTAATATTTAAGTATTTGTGATTTCAACAGAACTGTGCTCCACGCCATATTACCAACGAACACATCACTTTATTGCAAACAATGGGCTCTAGCAACATCGTATGATTTGACGTCATTGGATTATTTTCTGTAGGGCAACGTCAAATCACTAGTTAATAGTATAAACCAGCACCCATTGATGCTTTGGAGTAAAACATTGTTCGAATAATATACGATATACGCCCCCGAATTGCTCGAAAAAGTGGTCGAAAATGGGAGCTCTAGAATAGAGTTTGTATGAAGCAACCATGGTGGATATATGCCTAAAGCTGTTTTAAAATATTAATAGCATGCAAAGTATACTTGTGAAGTAACTGCTCATACAGTGATATATATATATATATATAGCCTAAGAGTTTCTTTTAAATAAATTGTATTAATATTACAAGAAAAGAACGGATTCTATTTAATGGTTCAAGCGAATACCACAGCATGAAACAGTCTTTTGAACTAATTTAATAAACCGTCACCAAGTTAATTTTTTGTGCTTTATTCGAATAAAAATGTCCATAAACTTAAAGAAAAAAAAAAAAAGGACGGTGTGTTATACCATCAACATATTTGAGTTGTTTTTAGCTCCTCTAGGCTCGTTGGAACACAGTGCCATTTCAGCTCGTATACTGACCACACTATTAGAGAAAATATTTCTTAGAATACCATTGGCAATTGTACCTACTTCTTGATATGGTCACAAACACTATTCTCTGTTGAAATGATATCTATCGTTTTTCCCTCATTGGATGAAGATTTTCAAATCAAAAGAAAACGACCCAAGTTGCAAAGTGGCTCAGAGGTTTAGGTTAGAGAACTGTTTTTTCGGGCTTATAAGACGTTCGAAAACATTTTAATTTCTGCCTCATCCTCGCCCTCACATATGTACATGTACACAAAGCCAATCTGTTTGCCTCATACCTTCCAGCAAGATTAACGCTTTCACCACACTTAAGCGCATCGAATTTACAATGGGAAGAATCCTCTTTCGCACTTGTGTACTAACGAGAGTACTTAAAGAATTTAATATATACAAATCCGTTGCTCCAGATGGTATGTCTCCCCTTCTTGGGAAAGGTGTTTTTCCTCCTACTGCGTACGTTTTTTCAAGAATCCTAATCTTTAGGACTCTCTCCGAGTACATGAGAAGGCGAATCTTCTCCTATCTCCTCACACAAACCTCTGTAAATAAAACACGCAATAATATAGGGTGATTTTTTTGGTGTTTGGTTTTTCATTGTTCTATTTTAGACGGTTCACGCGAGATTCATGACATGTGTCAAAGTCAAACATATTCAGCTAGCATCGCCATTTCATCATGGAAAGACTTGCACTAAAGCTACACTTAGAACTTATTAAGTTTTATTATCAAATATTGAAAAAAATATTGCTGCTGTAACCGTCAGTGTTAATAAAGACCGTGATTTGTCCATATACGTGGAAGACTTTACGCAAGGATTTTAATTTAAAACCTTACAAAATACAGCTCGTCCAAAAACTGAAACCAAATTACCTGCCACAGCGTCGCTTTAGAAAAGCTGGAGGAAGATCCGCTTTTTTGAATGGGTATGCTAATAAACAAAACTGCCTCATTTGGTCCGACGAGTAACCTTAGAGAATACGAGAGCTATCGTTCAATGATTTCGAACTTTTTTTACCCGAAATGCGCGAGCTGAACCTATTCGACATGTAATTCCAGTAAGACGGAGCTAAATACTACACAGAATGGGAATAGATGCACCAATTGAGAAATGAGTTCGGTGATCAATTTATCTCTGCGATTTGACGCCTTTAGAGTATTTTTTTTTATTTATTGGGAATACGTCAAATCACTGCCGATAAACCAGTTGCAATTGCAGCCTTGGAAGACAACACTAATCGTGTTATTAGCGGGATAACAGCCAATGTACTCGAATAAGTAACTTTAAATTACACACTCCGTATGGACCACTCACACGAAATAATCTTTAAAAAGTAAATGACAAGCATTGTTTTATCAACTTAAATACAAATTATATAAACTTTTTGCAATTTTTCTGTGTTTTTGTTTGACAATTAAGAACCAAACGCTTAAAAAATCATCCATTTCAAACAGAGAACGACGACATCTGCTAAAAATTAAATCATCTTTTTCGAAATGGAAAAAGGTGGGAAAGCGTTGATTTAATAACGGTTAGCCATCATAATCATTTTAGACAAATGCGCAATGTACGAAGGCTGCTTGATGAATATCCGGATTAGAAATGATAAAATTTTTAGGTTTTCACAATATAATCCCTTTTCCACTCGACAAACTTTTCCCAGTGGTGGTGCAACTTTTTTAACTCCTCCGTATAGTATGAATTTTGTAAGCCTGCAAAATACTCCTTGACTTTCTATTTCGACTCGTACTTCTTCCCGCCGAGCTATTTTTCAAGGTACGGGGCACAAAAATAAATCGCAGGGTGCTAAATCCGGAGAATATGGACCAGGGAGGTGTGAGTCGATGCGTTATCTTGATGAAAAGGCACTTTTTTCTTCCCCAAATTCGGTGTTTTTTTTTTTTTTTTTTTTTTAAATCGGCGTTGAATCGGGCCAATAAATCAACGAAATATGCTCCTGTGATTGTTTTTTCCTTCTCCAAATAGTCAACGTGGATCACACCTCGCGAGTCCCAAAAAACGGTGGCCATCACCTATCTGGCCGAAGGCACGGTCTTCGCTATTTTTTAGTACGTTCACCGGCTCAACCCCATTGTTTCGATTGCTCTTTGGTCTTTGATGTGTACTAATGAATCCATGTCTCATCAACGATCACGACGCAGAAACTCATAGGAATTTTGATTAAACTGGGCCAAGATCGTCTTTGAAGTGGTCTCACGATCGCGCTTGTTTTTCGGTGTGAGCAAACGTGGCACACATCGCACAGATAGCTTTCTCATGTTATCGCAATCAGTTGAGATGCCTGTTATCTCAGCCAACTTTCGAATTTTCATTTGGTGGCCGCAAATACAAGATTATGGATTTTGTCCACTGTTTCCTCTTTGGTAACCGTTTTTGGGCCACCTGGGCGCAGTTCACATCGGTAGACTCTCTGGTCTTTAAAACTATATCAGACGAAAATGACTGATCATCTTCTACTAATAAAGGTTTCGGTTCTAAATATTTTTTTGCGGCTGTTATTATTTACATTCCTTTAAGTTACAGTCATTTAAGTCAGTTCGTAAGTCACATGAATCCTCACTACACTTATACATAAAATATACAGGAGCCCGTCAATATTTTCACACTCAAGCTAGCCCTAAAAATGTTTTTGCAAGTATTCTTGATGTGGTACTTTTTGTTTTTAAACTGTTTGTATGCATACAATGTATGTCTATGCATACACTTAGAAGCTTAATTAACAGGCATCATGTTTTTCCCTTATCTCATTTTGTTTCTATCTTGTTCCAGTGCTGCAATTACTTTCATAGAATCACAGAAAATCGTGAGTAAAAATGAGGTATACTCGTAAAAGCATATTTACATGTATGTACATCAAGTTAGAGCACCTTTATTGAACTCAATTCCCAATTTGTTATAAAACTTGAATTTAAGAGAGGAGTGGAGGAATAGTATAGGGTTTTCCAATAGGGACTTGACAACTTTGAATTTAATTTGTAAACGCACTCTTTCACTAATCATCAAACTGTCACTCTCAATTTATTCAGTAAACTTAACACTTTCATCATGGTAAAGTACACTAACGAGCAACGTCTGCAAATTATAAAAATTTTCTACAGATAGTCGGAGTCGATGACTGCACTTTTAAGAGCGTCAACTCCAATTTTTGGTCGTAATTCTCGCCCTAGTAGACAGGCAATAACAAGTTTAGTGCACATCACATCGTTGTGTGATGCTGCGGTGTCAGTGAGACAACGGGTTGGTCGACGTGTCGAAAATATCGATGCCGCTCAGACGTCCGTAGCAAACGATCCAAATCAGTCAATTCCACGGCGTTCTCAAGGCGTTCATCTTCAGTGACGAAGCTCATTTTTGGCTCAATGGGTTCGTCAATAAGCAAAATATGCGTTATTGGTCGGGTGAAATTCCACATGTGCTTCATGAACCCCCACTTCATCCACAAAAAATAACTGTTTGGTGCGGTTTGCATGCCGGTGGCGTTATTGGGCCATATTTTACTGTGAATGGTCAGCGTTATCGCGCCATGATCACCGATTATTTTTGGCTCGAATTGGAAGATATGGACTTGGACGACATGTGGTTTCAACAGGATGGTGCCATAAGCCACAGAGCACACGCTACAATCGATTTATTGAAGAGTAAGTATGGTGAGCGTGTTATCTCAATACATGGGCCAGTCAATTGGCCGACTCGTTCGTGCGATTTAACGCCGCTTGATTATTTTCTGTGGGGCTACGTTAAGTCATTGGTTTATGCCAACACGCCGACGACGTTGGAAGAGCTCAGAGCCAACATTGAACGCGAAATAGCGGCCGTTTCGGCCAATATGTGTGGCCAAATCGTTGAAAATTAGGTCCAACGAATCGACCGCTACAAACGTGCCCGCGGTGACCATATGTTTTGATTGTACTTCAAGCCAATAATAAAGTTTTTGAAATACCTCAAATGGTTTGCCTTTTATTTAAAAAAGAATTGTCCAGTCGTTATCAGAAAACCCTATATATATCTGTACGAGTATACTTATTTCAAATATCTAAATGTCAACTGCTGAGTACACTAGCTAGCAAATATAAGGATATATGAGTTAATTTTCGCCTATATTTATGGATTTAATTGTGGCAAAAGAAACTAATTTACAATCTGTCGGAGTCCAGGGTATTTGAAGAGCTCTTTTAACAGCCCACCTAATATCTAATGCTTTCAATAAAATGAAAATCGCCAGTATACCTAATCAAACAATCGAAGCAACAGAGCTATAAACGCTGACTCCGATTTGTGCTCAGCTAGGAATAACGAGGTTAATTTCAAATCGATATTTTATCTCCATATAGTGTTGAGAATCTGTTTCCTTATGAATCCTTTTCGGAAACAGATTATTTGATACCCGGAATAGTAGTTGTATGTGTAGTTTAGTATCTTACATTGTACGAGTACATGATTGTCATATAGCAACCGGATATGGGCGTAATTCAACATAAAACAGTAGCTATACTCAGCAGAAAGATTTTTTTTTATAATGTGTGCGCTTAAAGGATTATGAACAGCCTAATAACGTTTGCACCCAGAAGGAGAATTAGGTAGGCAGCATATGATGGTCTTGAATGATTGCGGGCTATAATGGCTCAGATATAAAGGGTGTTTCAACAAGATTTAGAATTTTTTTTTTTTTTTAAATAAAACGAACAATTGTTGAGATATCTCTGAAACCTTTATCGTCAGAGCAATTATAAAATACAAATTTCAAAATTTATATGTAAAAACTTCTGAACGAATTTAAATGCGATTTTTTGCAATCGAATCTATCTGCAGGTCTATAAAATGTTGAAAAAAAAAAAACATCACGAAAAATATTTATGCCAATTTTTTGCATTTACCTCGCTCTATCTTCATTTTTATAAAAATAAAATTTACACATTTGTTTAGACTATTTCACGGCAAAGATTTTGATATACGAGTACATATCTTTTGTTCGTACATTTTCTGTGAGAAAAGAAAAAACATAAAGAAATGTTGTTTGTATGCTTCCACGATAACGACCAGTGGAGACCATTGCCACAGTCAGTGTACAAGCGAGTATGAATGTTAATACCTATACATTCGTGAAGTATACCTGATTGGCTCGTGCGCGATCCTTTTATTCGATAGAGTTAGATGTGATTTGGAACAGATTTTATGTTTTTACGTTTTCGCAGTAAGTGCGTGCTGTTTATTGAAGAGATTGATTTTTCCTCATAGTTAAGTGACCTTTCATAGTGAATTAATTAATACAAATTAGTATCAATCAATCTCAGAAAGATCATTTTTCATTATCGCACGATTAGGCAGTCGAATACGTATGAAAGTACCTAGCCCTGCCATAAGTTTTGTTATACAATTTCCAGCGCTTATCGTTCAAAAGTTCTTGCGGGAATATAACATTTTTTTTTAGAACACATGCACTGATTAGTGAAGTATAATAGTCAGTTTGGTTTCAGTTTGCAAACTATTAACATGGAGTGGAGCGTTAAAGAGAATCGCGTCGCGGTAATAGTGTTGCATAACTGCTGCGAAAAGAGTGCTGGCTAAATTTTAGAGTTTCTAAAACTACTCGGAATATCAAGAATATTCGTTTACCTGGCTATTGCTCGCTTCGCTCGTTTGAATGAATGTGAAATCCTCTTATTAAGCAGAAGATATCAGAAGATCCATATCTAGGCTGATTCAGTATAATGTGCATATGAAAGCCTATTATCGGCTCATGGATCATCTTTTAACTCCTCAACTAAAAAAAATTAAGCTGGAAAGATGCAAGATGAAAGCGGACAAACTTTTACCGTGGAAGAAGTTTTTAACAAATAAAATGACAAAATTTATGCCACTTCATATAATTAAGCGAAAACAGTTGTTCCAAGAGCTCAACATGGACATCATCCCGCTTTCGTAATGGTTTGCTGGTGTCGCATATCTTCATTTCTGTGAAAAAGGCGTAAAAACTGGTGCAAAGATTTACCAAGAAGATGTGCTAGAGGGTGTTGTGAAGGGTTGACCAATACCCTTTTCAATGGATACAGATTGATTTTTCAACACAAAGCCAAAACCATGCAGGAGTGGCTCAGAATAAATATTCTTGGCTTTATAGCAGCAAAAGATTGGCCGACGAGAAGTCCAGATCTGAATCAACTGCATTATGGTTTGTGGTCAGAATTTGGGATCATATTTTGAAAGACTCCCCACAGAAATTTGGAAAACCTTAAAACAGCATTAACCAAAGCAGCGTCCACTATTATTGTTTAATAATTAATATTGTGGTCTAATAAATGAAATAATTTTGAATACCATAGGTTTACTGTTTTTTTTTTTTTAAAGCGTTTTATATTTGCAACGGAACTTATGGCAGGACTAGGTATACTAATGTTCTACTTATATTTTTTGTGTGGTAAATCTGGAGAATATGGTGGGTGGGGAAGCAATTCGTAGCCGAATTCATTCAATTTTGCCATCGACTTTTCATCGACTTGTGATACGGTGTATTGTCTTGATGAAACAGCACTTTCTTTTTCTTCAAATGCGGCCGTTTTTCTGCGATTTTGTCCTTCAAACGCTCCAACAACGCAATGTAATAGTCGCTGTTGATAGTCTGCCCCTTTTGGAGATAGTCGATGGAAATTATTCCATGTGTATCCCAAAATACGGATGCCATAACCTTGCCAGCCGACTGTTGAGGTTTTGGTCGTTTTGGACGAAGTTCGTCGCCTGCTCGCCACTCAGCTGTCTGCCGACTTGAATCTGGTGTGAAGTGATGGACCCAATTTTCATCCATTGTCACGTACCGACGCAAAAATTCGGCTTTATTGCGGTTGAACAGCTTTAAACACTCCTCTGAATCATCAACACGTTGTTGTTTTTGGTCGAATGTGAGCAAACGCGGCACCCACTTTGAACAGAGCTTTCGCATGTCCAAATATTTGTATATGATATATCCAACAAGCTCTTTTGATATCTCCAAAGCCTCAGCTATCTCGATCAACTTCACTTTACGGTCATTCGTAATCATTTTGTGGACTTTTTTGATGTTTTCATCTGAAACAGCCTCTTTTGGACGTCCACTGCGTGCATCATATTCGGTGCTTGTATAACCACTTTTAATTTTTTCATTTTCCGAGACCGGGTACCACTTATCAAGCCATTTCTTTGTATCGGCATCAACACCCGAAATTGCTTTGAATCCATTTTTTTTTTCACAATAAAAAAAGTTGCTTCACTCACAACGCTTTATCTCGAGAACTAATCGTCCGACAGCTGTCAAATTTATACACGTATCTTTTGAAGGTTGGTACTAACTGAAAATGGTATGGATTTAATTCAAGTGGTGCCCTCTCTTACACTTTCCAGCCCTTGATAAAGTATATTCACTATATTCACTATAGAATAGATTGTGAAAAGGCTATCGCTAGATATCATTGTTCTTTCGGCTGTAGTTAGTTTAGCAGCTTGTAGCATGGTTGTTGCTTCAGCTGAGAAAGCTGAGGTGAATTCTGGTAGAAATCCTTTGATTAGGGTTTTGTCATTTCTGTCCACTGCTTCGAAACAGGTACAGTCTGCTGTCTTCGATCCCTCAGTGAAAATCAGCTTCCATTTTCTTGTTTTGAAGTAGTTGTATAGCTTTTTAAACATTGTCTTATAGATTTTTTAGCTGGATGCCGTTTTGGTTAGAAGAACAATTAAAATTGAGTGAAACGTTTAAAAAGGCTATGGCGGCAGAAGTAAAATTAAACACACAACAACAAAGTCATAGGGAAGTTAGTTTAGTATTGAAGAAGTTTCAAGGTGGTCAACGATATAGAAGGAACAAGCACAGCGTTAAAAAAAAAACATCAACAAAGAAAGAGGGAATCAACGGTGTTGACATTATGGGTGGAAGAACTACCCAGCAAAAAATGCAAGTACAGATCAAGCAAGTGCAATAAGTGCGGTAAACTGGGTGATTTTGCAAGCGTATGCGGCAGTAACAAGCAAATTAATTCAGTGGAAGTATCAAATAAGTTAAGCAATGATTATTATTCAAATACCACAATGAATACCTTAGATACTGTATCAAATTTTTCGTATTAACAGTAACTGTTAATCGGATCCGGCTCGAGTTTTTATTGGATACCGATGCTGCTTGTTCTTTTGTGTCTTAAACAATCTTTCAGAAGTTTTTTGACCGAAAGATTTTGAAGCCGTGCGTGGATCGATTTTGTGCATTTATGGAAGAAACTATAACAATTATTGGGGAGTTCCAAGCAATTGTTTGTTAGTTATCGTGGAAGAACACATGATTTAATCGATAGTAATACTAGTAGTCCACCCATTTTGGGTAGAGATTTTATGCTAATTTTCGGAATTGGTCTATCACAAGTTAATTCGATTCAGTATGCTCACAGGTAAGATGATATGATTTCTCGCATTAAAAGCAAGTTTCTCAATATTTTTAAGAATGAACTTGGCACAATTAACATAAATAAAATAAGGTTAGGTATTAGCAAAAAGGCGAAGCCCATTTTCTTCAAGCTTTGTTAAGTGAATTTGGCTTGCCGTAATAATATTGAAAACCAATTTAACGATTTGTTCAAGACTAGAGTTTTAGTGTTAGGAGAAAATGCAGAATGGGCTACACCCTGTTAATTGTTAATTCAAATGGTGATCTTCGTATTTGTGGTGATTATAAAACCACAATTAATAAGTTTTTGGTGGATGTACCATAAAATATCCAATACCGCTGATAAATGAATTCGTGTCACTTCGAGGCAATATTTTCACAAAATTAGATTTATCGGACGCATATAACTAGTTAGTGCTGGACGAAGATTTACAAATGTTACCATATGTGCGTGTGGAGCACACGTTTACCATTTTAAATCAAGCCAGCTACAGAAATTTTTTTAGCGATCAATCGAAAATCATTTGCGAGGTATTCCAAATGCGACTAATTATGTACTCGTAGATGATATTGTGGTAACAGGTGCAAATATTGCCGATCATATGAAAACACTTGAACTCATATTACAAAAATTAGATTCGGCCGGTTTACGACTGAATGAAAGTAAATGTGGGAGAATTAAATATTAAGGTTGCAATATCGATCGTTTTGGATTGAGCAAAAAGAAAAACCGGGTTGCGTCAGTTTTAAGAGGACAAGTTCCACAGTATGTTTCCGAAGTTAGAGCATTTGTAGGTATGATAAACTATTCTTCAAAGTTGATTCCTAATATCGCTTCTAAAATGGCACAGCTATATAATTTTTTAAAGAAAGACGTAACATTTCAGTGATACAAAAGTATGCCAATCCAAAAATTCCAATAGTTTTGTCAACTGATGCTTTAAATTCGGCGGTAGTAATTGTGTTGTTGTTTGAATAATGGTATTCAAAAACCAATCGCTTTTATTTCTCGTGCATTTTCACAGGCGGGAAAAAGCTACAGTACAATTCGGAGGGAGGCTTTGCCTATAGTTTACAGCGTTACGAAGTTAAGGCAATATTTTGTCGGTGTTAATTTTACGTTAGAGTCAAATCACAAGTCACTTTTGGCTTTTTTTGGTGAACAAAAAAGTTTACCAGTTATGGCAGCAGCAATAATACAAAGATGGGCCTTTATTTTATCTGGTTTCGATTACACTATTTAGTATACGAAAGATGCAATGAATCAAGCCGATCATTTATCGCGTAAAAGAAAAAGTATGTAAATTTGATGGAAATAGACAATATTTTAAAATTCGATTTTGAAAATACACCAAAAGAAACTAGGCGCCATCATATACTATTAGGAGTAGTCGAAGCAATATATAGTGGTACGCTTGTGTTTTTAAGGCGATGAATTAAGATCGTTCTGTAGTAAGAAACACGAATTGTAAGTAGAATGCGATTGTATTGTGTGAGGATATCGTACCGTTGTTGCTTTTAAGTAACGCGAAAAGGTTTTAGGAGAATTGCATCTTTCACCTTTAGGAATTGTAAAAACCAAATCTTTTGCACGTTCGTACTTTTGGTGACCTAAAATCAACCGTAGTATTGAACAAACGATTTCGAATTGTTTTTCGTGTAAGCTTACATACCCGAATCTAGAATTTAGGCGTGGTCGCAAATTCATGTGGATTTTGCGGAACCTATAAAGGGCTTTGGTAATTCCATAATTTATTTGGCCACGCTAATATTCTTAATATACTAGGAGTCCTCCAGTATACATCGATTACAGTATACCCGACCAATATTGGTTTGACAAAGTCTTTCACTTAGGCATCCCCTCTAGATTCTTCTGGAAGTAAGTTGCTTTCATGGATGACAAGCCAATTCACTTCTATACAGATGGATCTAAGATTGATAACGAAGTTGGTGGCGGTATTTTCTCAGATAAGCTTAATCTAAGCCTATCTTTCCGTCTACCAAATTACTGTAACGTGCTTCAGGTGAATATTTTGGCGACTAAAGGAGCTCTATCCTAGCTGAAGAAAAACGTGATATCTGTAATGTATATCCGTGTCTTTTCGGATAGTCAGGCCACTATTAAATCTCTTGATTTAGGTTCAATAGGGAAACGCAGAGCAGTTCAACCTTCACTTACGTTGTGTTCCAGGCTACAAGGACATTCCAGAGACATGTAGGGTCGATGAACTTGCCTAAATTCGAACCACTCTACCTATTCTACCGGAAGAGGGTAGCATCGGTATTCTAACCGCTACGTGCAAACTAATATTAAAACTGGATACTAACAAAAGGATAAACCTAACTTGGACTTTTGGATCAACATGTTTTGTGACCAAACAGATCTGGCTCAAACTGGAACTTTATTGTTCTTAGAGTTTGATCTTTTTAAATTAGAAGCATTTCAGTGCCACCATAGGTGTCATCACTGAACACTGCCGTTAAATCTAAATCTCAGCAAAATCAACAAGATGTGTGCATCAAAATGGGCGATATGTAAGCACTTTGTAGGCTGTTTGGAGAATGTTATCCCTTAGTATCTACGAACGATTGCCTATTGTTGTTCACCCTGTAATATATCTTAAAAATGGCCAAAGGGTATTCTTTAAAATGTTCAAAATATTCTTGAAAAACAGCGTGTAACAATTTTAACAGCTCGAACTCTTTTATACAATGAGATACCCATGTATTACGTATGGGACAAAATCAGTCGCAAAGACGAAAGCAAGGTGAACATGTAAGGGGTTATCCCGGTGTAAGAAAAGCGTTTGGTGTAGGACGTGTGTATACAACACATCCCAACAATGCTAAATGCTTTTGCGTATGCTGCTACACCACATCCGAGGTCTAACATCTTTTGCTAGCTTAAAAATAGTAAACGTCATATCGTATCGTAGCTATCAATCTGTTAGCAAGACTTTGCGAATGCTCGAAAGTGATTTGCGTTTGAATGAATGCCTATCTGATCGATCTGGCTCTAGATCACAAATATCATTACGACATTACGAACCAGTGAACCTTTGGTAGCAGTTTAAAAATAACATGACCCAAGACATCTTAAATCGCGTGCGAAAAATTCATTCAGATATTGACTATATTGAAAGAAAGTTCAATGAATCTTTCATTTTTATTGAACAAAGAGTTAAATCAATAAGTAACGAATGTATTACTGATTTTCTGCTCCCGCTGCCAAACGATCGTAATAATGGAAGCTCATCACTGAGGACTGAATTCATTACAGAAACCTCATACAATAGAGAAAAGCTTCTGCAACATGTGAATAGTTGCGAACGTTGCTTGACTGTGGAAAAAAAATTTGGAAATCAATAACGTTCTTAACATTTTTCAAATGCTCCAGGAGGAAGGAGCCAAACATTTTTGATTAATTTGCCATTGCGATTGCATCTTTTGGTATTACCGCAACTCTTTTGCAAGGAGGAAGAACAGCATATACTGTATTCAAGTTGCCAGTTAACAATGCCCATATCAGTAATTCGGTTTGTGATATTTGTAACCAAGGTGCCACGGTGAAGTTATTACAGGAGATTTCCTTAACCGGCTGAGATGAATGTACTATGGCTCACAAAGTGTCGCTAGAAACTGCTGAAAGAATATTTTGGGACTTAAGATCGATGGATGCGCCATTTGGATAAGTAACGATGCTTTTTCCAGAAGACTTTCACCAAACAGTCGAAAGTTACTCTTTCTTCTGCAGCCAATATCAATACGCCCTGATCAGACGAGGTGAAGTAATTGTGGAAGAAATGAAGGGTTGGAAGCTACTGGCAATTTCAATTGATCACTGGTAGTAAAAAAAAGCGATAAAAAAAGGTGAGAGAGGAGTAATGATTTTTGTTTATCATCATTCTGCTAGACAATCTAAAGAATTTGACAAAAATACAAAACCAAATCTAGACAAAGCCAAAGATTCGAAGCCTAGACATGGCCTAATATAGCTTATTTCTATCAGGATCATAAATTTCGAAACTTTAAACTTAAAACTATGTTTTTGGAGCCAGTAATCAAGATCTCTAAAAAAAACGGCTCAACTGATCGGTCTAAAATTTTAACACAACCTTCTCAGTTATATTCCTCAGGTACTGATCGAAGAAAGATTTCGGATAATTATTTATATTTATTTAAACAGATTTACTTGGCAATTTTTTTTAAATTTGATTTTGTTTTTACAAAACCGCCATTTTGTTAGAGAGCAAAATTACGATTGTTCCTTCGCTAAATACCTAGTTTAACCTATCCACTAGAAGAATCTTTCGAGTGTTTTGATTTCAAATGTTCAAAACCGGTGATATCGTGATCACCGCCGAACACCTTTTTTTAGAGGACCTTCAGGAGACCGTTTGCAGAAGCACATCAGATCGATATTTTTACAAATCGTTGGTGCCATTATTAGCTTAGATGTTGCCACTTAATGTACCTACACCTTTTGTTTTTGTACTGGGTATGTAATTTAATTCGTGCGGTTTTTTTTTCTTCAAAAGAAAAACATGTACAATAGTATTATTCAAAGTATTGCCCATCTGAAGCTATGACTTTTTCCCATCCTTCTGGCAATTTGTGGATCCCATCTCAAAAGAACTGCTCCGGCTTGCCAGCCAAGAATGAATCAAGCCAATTTTTGATATTCTGCTCTGATGTGAACCGTATTTCAATGAGGGCGTTATGCATCGACCGGAACAAATGGAAGTCAGAAGGGGCAAGGTCTGGGCTATAAGGCGGGTGGGGTAAGACTTCCCATCCACTGTTTTCCAAATAGTTCTTAACCGGAATAGACACGTGGGGCCGAGCGTTGTCATGATGGAAAATTATTGCCTCGTGTCTAGTCGCATATTCCGGGCGTTTTTCGGATACTGCTCTCTTCAAATGGATTAATTGTGTTCAGTAGCGTTGTCCATTGATGGTTTCAAGTGGTTTTAGCAGCTCATAATACAGCACACCCATCTGATCCCACCAAATACAGAGCATTACCTTCGCGCCATGGATATTGGGCTTTGCCGTTTATTTAGCTGGTTGGCCATATTTCGCATATGATTTTTTGCGCTTGGGGTTGTCGTAATGGATCCATCTTTCAACATCAGTAACAATCCGACGCAAAAATGACTTCCTTTTGTGGCGTTCCAGCAGCATTTCGGACATGCAAAACCGCCTTTCGACGTCTCTCGGCATGTGGAACCCAATTTCCTTGCTTTTGAATATATTCAGCTGCTTTCAAACGCTTTGAAATGGCTGCTTAAGTGACACCCAAAGATTCTGCGAGCTCTTCTTGTATTTGGCAATAATCTTCATAGAGTAATGCTTCCAGTTTTTCATCTTCAAACTTTTTTGGCTGCCCAGGACGTTCATCGTTTTCCAAGCCAAAATCACCACTTTTAAATCATGCAAACCACTTTTGGCACATTCGCTCAGCTAGCGCATGTTCACCATAAACTTCCACCAAAATACGATGACTTTCGGCAGCAGTTTTCTTCATGAAGAAGAAGACCCCGCAAAAACACTTTTTCAGGCACAAAGTTCGACATATTTGAGTGAAAAAAAATTATTGTTGTTTACGCTTCAAATGAATGACATATACTGAAATGACGTACAATGACAGTAGCTTTCCAAAGCATGTTCCAATGGAATAATAACAATGGAATAATACAAGTTACGTTATCTCTTAGCAAACCGCACAAGTTATAGACCCAATAAAATAAAATACTTTTCCAGAAAGAATTCCTAAAAACGTCTTTTTTCGTCCTTGCAACTACGTATAATCCCTTAAATCAATTGTGGTGTATTCCTGTAAATCAGGAAAGGGATGCAGCAGTCGCATTCTCTAGGCATATCTTTTAGCGGCCAAATCTTGAAAGTATGTCGGTGTGAGACCTATAAGAATTCATCCGTCACTGCCTTCAATAGCTCGGTAGGTAAGCCACCCTGGCTGGCAACACTTTTATACTGACATATTCACATTAGTTTGGTAGTGTGTGCCGAGGTCTTGGGCTTTATCACTCAACTTAAATGGTTCGTTATGGCTGAGGATGGAATTATGATTGTCTTCAGAAGTGATTTTTTCATATATGTACTTAGCATTGATTATGACTTTATTACTAAATTTCCTTGCTCTTCCTAAAAGATTTATATTTTTGAGTTGTGTTTTAAGCCAATATTTAAGATATTCCTTGTGATCTCCCAACGTAAGTAGAAGCCAATGATCTTCTCTTAATGTGAGCTATCCATACCTTTTCTCGTGGTCTGAATCTTAATTAGTTAATATACTTGCATATTGTGTCAATCGCAACAGAAAAGCCAATTTGCCTAGATTCACTTCAGGGAAGGTATGCTTTTCAACTGTGCTACTAAAGAGGTCCCCTTTTCCTATTTTGGCGTTGAAATCATATAAAACAGTTTCAGGACTTATTTTGGCGTTTAAGGTATATGGATATATATATATAAAAAAAAAATTAAGCGCTTCAGATGATATCACATATGATAAAATCAACGTACAAGTCACCAGGATACATACAGAAAATGCATTTTTTTATATACGAAGTCTAGTGAGTGTAAGATAACACACACTGTCATTATTCAATCCAAATTTTTTTGAAATGTCACCTATGAATCTTTAATATGTGGAAACAAATGTCGACGTCGTGATTCAAAACCTTCAGGCGGTAAAAACAGTATATGATCAAAGGCCAGGACATTTTCCAAATAGCCTTGTAATGAGCGAAGGAAGGGGGAGGAAATATAGCAGAACATTTAAATTTAGTCAATTGAAAGCAAAATTGAACAGTCGCAGTGAGTAGAAAAAAGTTTACATAATCCAGCTTCATCGTTACAACATTAGAAATGTCCAATTAGAATCTTTAGTTCCAACCCTTTCTAGAACATCTGTATTTTTCTAGTTCTTAAATTGAATACTTTCACATTTAATGAGAAAAAGAGTTCTTATGCCATCTCACTTAATTACGTCTGTATACAGTTTAAGGACATGTGCCGCCTATTATATCACGAAATGGGTTAAATATCTTTTTATCCGCCCCGCATCTATAAAGTGCAGAAAAGAATCTTTTAATAGAAAACCCAACAGACTAAAAAAGCACCAACTTTACCCGAGAGAAGAGTTTGAGATTAAAATGCTTACACTGCGAGACTTGTATGGCATTATGGTGATAGCATTGAAGAAGATGAATGCAGCCAGCAGTTTTGTTTATAAGAATTAAAAAATAAATTACAAAATTGTAAAAAGATTTATTTTACTGAATTACGACACATGCATTGTTTTTGCTAAAAGTTGATATTGAGTAAGACTTTTCAAAAACAATGCTTAAGCTGGCATTTTTCCTGGAGAGAGGATTTTACGTTCATCTGTTGGAGATTATTTGTTGAATGGTATTGAATTGTGAAGAGGAAACCAGATAAGTACTTTCAGAAAACCATTTTGATTTTATTGTAATTTGGTTGGTAGAGGACTTATGGTATAAAAAAAATTGCAGATGAAACATTTCCCTGCAGGCGATCGCTCGTTTGTACGCGAGAACGAGCTTATGCAGCTAAACATCTTGCATCTCGGTTAGTATGGTCTACTTCTACTCTCAGGTGAGCAAGTGCCGGTTGCCGTATCCATAAATATAATTCAGTAATGAACCCGAGTACAATAATCTTTGATAGTAAACTTTAGATATGGGACAGAAGCAGCGTTATGCAACCACTCTTTTTAAGATGACTTGGTAGACAGCATGAACTTACTTATTTCCTAGATTTGGTTAAAAGAAAGCATACCTGAAGAATGAAATCTTAGCAGCCACAAAAACGGAATCCCTTTTAACTACGCCAATAATCGGGTGTCTGATTTTCCCCTATCAGTGGTGTTTTAGGCCAAAAAATATTCACACATCCCGGAAAAAACGTCAAGAATCCAAACAGATACGCACCACTTCTTATTGATTTTAAGGCCGCATATAATATAGGGTTTTCTAATAACGACTTGACAACTTTTTTTTAAATAAAAGGCAAACCATTTGAGATATTTCAAAAACTTTATTATTGGCTTGAAGTACAATCAAAAAATTTATGAATGGAACTCGACTTTGTTCATATGGCCACCGCGGGCACATTTGCAGCGGTCGATTCGTTGGACCCAATTTTCAACGACTCGGCCACACATTTCGGCTGAAACGGCCGCTATTTCGCGTTCAATGTTGGCTCTGAGCTCTTCCAACGTCGTCGGCGTATTGGCATAAATCAATGACTTAACGTAGCCCCACAGACAATAGTCAAGCGGCGTTAAATCGCACGAACGAGGCGGCTAATCGACCGGCCCATTTCTTGTGTGCTGTGTGGCTTGTAGCACCACCCTGTTGAAACCACATTTCGTCCAAGTCCATATCTTCCAATTCCAAAAATAATCGGTGATCATGGCGCGATAACGCTGACCATTCACAATAACGCCACCGGCATGCAAACGGCACTAAACAGTTATTTTTTGTGGATGAAGTGGTGATTCATGTAGTACATGTGGGTTTTCACCCGACCAATAACGCATATTTTGCTTATTGACGAACCCATTGAGTCAAAAATTAGCTTCTTCACTGAAGATGATTTTGCGATGAAATTCATCATCTTGGCGCATCTGCTCCAGAACCCAATCGGAGCAGTGTACTTTACCATGATGAAAATGTTGAGTTTACTGAATAAATTGACAGTGACAGTTTGATGATTAGTGAAAGAGCGCGTTCACAAATTCAATTCAAAGTTGTCAAGTCCCTATTGAAAAACCCTATATTATCTGTAGAGACTGTACGTATAATGTTAAACCTTGTGGTTCCTGCTAAACTCGTCAGATTGTGCAGGAAAACGAAAGGAAACGAGCTCCTTCGTAAATGTAGGAAACAATCTCACCGAGACTTTTGATTGCACTAACTGAAGATGCCTATTGGTTGATGGCCAAGTTCACACCGGGATTGACCCGTATATGATTGCTCGTTGCAAGAGTGACTCATTTCCCGACCTATGCATCTTATTTTATCTTACTCTGGAACCATAAATCAGCCGTGAATTTGCGCTGGAAATGTTGTCCGGATATCCGGACTTTGGCCAAAAAATCGTCTTCTCGGACGAGGCCTATTTTGGGCGCAGTGACTATGTCAGGAAGTTAAATTTACGTATTCGGCCAATCACCAATGCATCTACAAAGATTGACTGTTTGGTGCGATTTATGGCATTGTGGCATCATCGCACTTTTCGAAATGAGGAAGGAAACACTGTTACCGTCAATGGTTTCAGGCTCGACAACGTCGATAAATCCGTGTTTTGGTTCCAACGAGATGGTGCTACATCCAAGCGACGCAACGCTCGAAGTTGAGAAGGAGAATTTTGACGACTGAGTAACCTCACGACAAGCGTTCATCAATTAGCCATCGGGATCATGCGATATGACAAAACTCGATTATTTTCTTTGCGGCTATGTCAAGTCCTTAGTCGACATGCTATTGCCGGAATAATGCCGCACATATTGGATTGAACGTTTGATGTGCTATTCCACACATAAAATGCCATAAACGTAGCTTCAAAATAAAGTCAGAATCAATTGTTGTTGTTTTATTTAATTTTTTTCCTATCGTTCTTATCTGGTCACCCTTTAGTTCGAGGACGCCGATCTTCACTGAACGTAGTGGGAAGACTGAATTCATTGAGTCTTGCCTGGGTCTCAGGTTATAATGGGATTACGGGAAATGAAATCGCCGATGAAATTGCTAGGCAAGCCTCATACAAGTGTTTTTAAGGTCACAAATATACAATAAATCTGCCTAGGTTCCGGTTAGGGCTTCCTTTGACAGCTAGTTTTCATATGGCATGCATCTGCCGGATACTGTCTTTCCTGATGCTTCTCGGTAGGAAAAACAGAAGGGAGCTTACTGGGTTCGCGACTAGGTTTATGGTGGGACACTCAGCGCTTAAGTGAGCCTGATACAATATCTTGCGAAGTTTGCTGTGATAGCTATGACGAAATTGCGAAGCACTAATTCCAGTTACCCGCGCTACGCGGTTGGTGCTCATATCGTAAGTTCAACAACCCTAAAGCGTTTACTTATCCTTCTTCGAAAGACTGAGATACATATTTTAATAAAAAGAACATTTGTATAATGTACAATGAACACAATGGACTAGTACTTATTTTATTTGTATTGGGTCATATAAAAAGTCTCCGCGATTTTTTGATACATTTTTGAAAAAAAATTTCTTTATTCAAAATCAATTTTAATCAAGTACATATTGGCCATTATTATCTATCTGATAATCTCTGATAATCAGAGGGTGCAAGGTCCGGGCTATACGGTGGATGCATCAAAACTTCCCAACCAAGCTCCGTCCATTTGTTCCGGGTCATCAAATATGTGTGTGGTCTAGCATTGTTATGATGGAAGACAACTCCCTTTCTGTTAGCTAATTCTGGGCGCTTTTTTTTTGATAGCAGTAGAGGGTCGAATTGACATTTCGGACGTTCTAGCAGCTCATGATAGATAAATCCCTTTTAATTCCACCAAACACTCAACATAACCTTGTTTGCCGTCAATCCAGGCTTTGAAGTCGTTTATGGTCTGTCACCGGCCTTTGACCATGATCGCTTGCGTTGGATATTCTCGTATTTAATCCGTCCGTAATGAATCGCTTCAAAAATGGTTTAGCAGCGTTTCACCGATGATTATTCGGTCAATTAAATTTCTTTGCGTTAATTCATGTGGCACCCAAACATCGAGCTTCTTTGGTTTAGATGATTCCAAACTTTCATACAGTTGATGCTTTGTGCCTCCGCTATCTCCAGGCAGCTTACGCGCTGGTCTCGCTCCATCAGTTGCAAAATTTCATACACTTCTTCAGTGACAGACCGACCAGTGTGAGGTACATCTTTTACATTGAAATTTCCGGAACGAAATCGAACAAACCACTCCAGGGTCCGACGTTCACTCACAGCATTCTACCGTAAACTGCACAAATTTTTCAGCATGTTCTTGCGGCGTTTTCCCCTTTTCCAAAAGCTCACATAGCATATTTCTTTAGATATTTCACTCATATTCCAATCAGTATAACTTTTAACACGAGCAACGAATTACACAGCTGTCTTCATAAAAAAATGTAGCCTGACATGTAACTTTTCAAACACATATTCGTTTGACACAATCAGATTAGTGTTTCCAGATAAATGGACACCAACACCATCTAGTGACAAAAAACCGCGGAGACTTTTTATATGACCAATGTGTACAATAGATGGCTGTACCGGTTGCTGTAATGCAAACTTGGTTACTTCGAAAGATTTCTTTTCCACTTGTGCAACCATGTTTCTTGAAGTAACATAAAAAAAACTTATATCTTGCGGTTTGAGACAAATAATCGGGCTTCTGATTATCTCTTGCTGATGCGCCAATTAAACTTTAAAAACAGGTGGCTGTCAGAGATAACTCTAAATATGGAAGTACCGAATTCATTGAGATACTTCTTTGGGATTCCATCAGGGTGGAAAAACTGAGTACAAAGAAAAAAGAGCGGACCACTGATTCAATGGAAATAAAAATATGGCCTTAATGTCGTTGAAAAAAAAAAAAAAAAAAAAAATCAGTTTAGGAAACATTTGTATACAATTTAATTGACTACCTCTTTAGAATACGTTCATATTGTCTTGCATGTCAAATTAAGGCATGGCTTAGCATTGCATGTATATGTTTTGTCCTACAAGGTGAACATTTCTGATGTACCAAGTAGATATTAGTTTGCGTGCCAACTGCTATTATGTCCAGATTTAATCCAGACTTTAAATTCACTTTATTTTTAATTTAGTTTTTAATGGATAATCAAGTTTTCGAAACAGATTTCATTATTGTGCTCATAAGTGAATTTTAAGCGATAGGAAGTATCAAGGAACCCCAGAGATTATGATTAAGTCTGAAAATCGCATCTGTATAGTTGTTTTTCTTATTAAATAAATTCATTTGCCTCTATGAATTTGATAGAGAAAGGTCTCTTCGAAAAGGCTACACAATAATCACAAGAATATTTACTCATAAAGAAATACTTTTAATTAACTCACAAAGAGCCTGACATAAACATCAGTTCGCACTCGTAATTAAGTTTTACCACTAATTAACCCCCTCTCGGGCAGAAAATTGTGCATGCATTATTTTTCTCCATTTAAACAGTATGTTTTGAGGGTTGGGGTTGCAACGTGTGTTCATGTTTATCCTGATACTGAATATAATATCATTCCTTGAATAGCTCTTCTCTATTTAAAGGAGTGGCAACAGCTAGACATGTAGGTCATATGTCTCTCTTTCCTTTGTAAAATAAATTGCTCGTATGTAGGTACTTAAAAAATTTTTTTTTAATTTTTTGCGGCATTGGCAGAATGTAATGAAAAAAAAAAAAAAAAAAAAAAAAAAACATCAAGTTTTACGGCTGTATAAAGTTAATTATAACTCAAAGGCTCAGAGTTACTCATCATTATTCATACATCTTGATTCGATCGGTGAAAGTTTGAAAATCTGCAAATCCTCTCAAGTATCTTCATTGACGACGTAGAAAAATATTGAGGCCACTACGAAGTCATAAGGCAGTAAATTTAGGAGGTTGAGTTAGTCGATAAAAAAAGGGGGCCGACAGAAAACAAACTCTACGAGCATACTCGTATATTCCCAATCGATGTGCTTCCAGTAGTCAAAATAACACGTCGTAGTTACCAAAAATTTAAAAATAAGCAACTGTCTATGTCCTTTTATAAATAGTATTCGTATCACCTTCATCACAGTAAATAATTAAATCAATAGGAAAAAACCTAAAACACTCGTACATGGTAAATTCCCCTTTTGACTCATCCCAATCGAGAGAGTATCGGGGGAATGAAAACCCTGGGAATTGTTGCAAAGTTAGTCAATAAAGTTCAACAACAAAAATAAGTGGAGAAAGTGTCTTAAAAAAGTGTCTTCGTACTCACCTCATCATTTGGCACCAAAGTTACTTTCTTCATTGGCGCATTAACCACAACTGTTTCCCTTTTTAGTGACGATGGTAGCTTTATGACAGAGGAGCCCTTTTGTACTTCCACCATTTTAACAATAGAATTTCAAAAAAAAAAATCCCTGCACCAAGATGAGACAAATACTGCAAGGTCTATGGGCTTTCCAACACAAGAACCTTTCTGCCTATGCACACAAATCAATCACTTTTGTCATAGGAACCATTTTCGATTCGTGCAATATCCCAGGCCAGACAGTGAATTTTTCTTGGAGAGTAATGAGAATGGGTAGCCCGACGTCTGCTGGTACTCGAATATGTACTTTTATTTCAATTTTCCCTGGAGCACACACTCAAGTGTGCATTAACCAATGTTACCAACTTTGGTTAAAGCACCACAAAATTTGTTAGCCGAAAAGCAGGTAAAAGAAAAAAAAACAAAAAAAAAAAAAAACGACAAACTGCACCCTTTTACAGGCAACGACGTAGTAAGGGTGAATCCGAGGGTGTAATTTGATGTCGGAGCTCAATTAAAGGAGCTAACTACAATATATACGAATACCAAGGTGAGGTACGGTACACCTACAACCGGATTCCGGGCGGCGAATAAAATTTTACGGAAAATAATCTTTATGCCATATGTCAATATGAATACACAGATGTTGTCGTTTTCGAAGATCGATTATTTTTTCTATTTTCTTTGTGCAAACTTGAGTTTCTAGAGAACTGTGTTTTTTATATTTCTTTCTTGTAAGTAAATTAATTCACATTCATCACTGCAAATGTTGGTAAAGTTCGAGTTTGTAGTTTAAGATGCGAGCTAATTAAGAAGAAAATTATTTATGTGAGTCAGATTGAAAATATTAAACAGAGCGCGGAGGTACGGATATGGATAGTACATCTTATTTTCAGAGAAAGAGAGTACTTTCATTACAAAATATCTAATACAACTGAATGGAGAGCATTTGTGTGTTTGAAAAATAAACATTGGAGTTTAATGTTCGAAATTGGAAAGTGAAAGCTTAGCCAAAGTTTTCATGAGATACATTTTGTGGAATCTATTCGAAGGTGGTTGGGGTTTATTTTTTATTTTTTTTTAGTTTGTAGAAAAACTTGTAAGCTCCTGAACAGGTGTCCTTCCTTTATGAACACACGATGTGGAATGTAAGGCCTTTGCAGAAGCTTTCCCTACAAAGTTTGCATTGGTTTGAATATAAAGTAAGAATTGTTTATAAATGGTAAATGGCGTGACTAATTTAGATGTTCGTTGTTTTGATGAGCTTCCGAATCGTTTACGGAGAAGCTAAATTCCAAACAGAAACTCTATGTTACAGACATGTTAAATGTCATCTTGAGGCACTTAGAAACGTCTTTAAATAAACTTGCTGCTTTCTTGTAATGAAAGGGTCAAGGATATTACATTTTCTAGCACTCTTATGGAAAATGAGAAGAAGTGGGTTTAACTCTAGAGAGCTTGTCATAATTTAAATTCCAATGACCTAAGACAAACAAATAGTACCTGCGAAAAAGATGTGGGTATGCTAATCGTAGTAGGAGAAGTGAAATTAGACAAAGGTTGTGTGAAGATCAGAAGATTGGATGATAGCTTTCCTTAAGTCAGATAAAAAAAGAAAGAACAAGCCTAGTAAGATGACAAAAGTAACCTCAGAACAAAACAAAAGGTGGATGAAACCCTGAACGGCACTCTCATCAAATGTAGCCAAGAACACCCCAGCAGAAGATTATGTAATGAAACCAGAAAACTTCTTTACAAGACTCGAGATATTGCAGACTGCATTTAGTGCTTTTGTTAAAGATCGTACCGGTCTGTGTCCTCAAAAGTGCCGAATCAGCCAGACTGGAATCACTCCTGATGATGATACCTACATATGTCAAGTCGATGCCGACACTCTCTGTCTCAGAGATAACTTATTAACGACCGGCACTTTTCTATAGAACTGAAGATTCAGTTGAGCTGAGTAACACAACTCGACAAAGCAGCTATCGTGGTTATGTTGACGGTTGATGTCATTAAATAAACTATTGCGTCCTTCGACGAATTCAAGTCACCTGGAACCAATGGCATACAATGATTTTACAAAAAATAAAGGTAGTAGCTAACCAAATCCGAAGAGAATCTTTACTGATGGTCTGACATATATGTCAAATATCAGGAAAAATAGCTTTTATATCAAAAATCAAAAACAAGGTTAAACACTTAACACTTCAAATTAATAAGTCTGATTCCCTTCCTATTGAAAAGCATGTAGATAATGACTCTGCTCCATGTATGTATGCATACCTAATTTGCGAATGCGTCACTTTTTAAGATGCAACAGAAAGACTATGCTTCAAAATCTGCTGGGCAAAATTAAAGTTGCACTCAACAAGACGGATTACGAGCTACATTGAACATGATTTCGTATTCTTATGGATAGGAACAATGTTGTTGAATAGAACCTTGGTTGTAGTTGCTAGCTGCCGCCAATATGTAATGGGAGGGGATGAACGAACATTGCCTGTAAAGCGGTGTTCTGCTTTATTTTTTTATGGTGAATATAATTCGAGTCCTTGCTTAATGCTCTCAATAGTTTCAACTTTTACGCACTGGCCTGTACAGATGTGGTCGACAATTAATAAACTAGAAGCGGGTTTCCAGTAGTTTCTTCACAAGAAATCTGAATCATCTACACAATCTGCTTCCTAAACGAAGATAAGTATTTGGGTGTCATTCTGAATAACAAACTTCTTAGGACTAAACATGTCAAGTTGGTTTTCTGAGAGTATACAAAAGTTTTTCGCACGACGTGAGGATTGTTACAGAAGAGGGTTCCCTGGATCTGAAGGAATAAGCTTAAAGAAAAACAAGTCACTGCTGCGTTTAACAGACTCTAAATGTCTTATAAACCTGATGACTGATGCAATGCTACTAGAGCAACTTTGCTTTTGCCCAAATTCAGCCAGATTTTGAGCTAGGAAAGGAGCCGATGAGCCGATTTAGGATGCGACTCTGGTGTCTTTCTGGGTTAAACTCTTTAGGAAAACTAATTTCTGTCTTCTTAGTGGATCTACACAATCCTGATGGTCATGAATTAGCTTGCGAAGAATCTGTAAGGAAGCTTTCTAAGCCTAACTGAATGCCCTCATGACTTAAATGGTGGTTCTAGAAAAAAGCCTTCTCTGAATACAGTTGTATTTTACTCTCAGCTCACAATCGTATTACAAGAAATGAAATCGCCGATGAAGTTGTTAGTCAAAACTCAAGGACTGCCTATGTCCTTGGTAAGAGCGTCTATGGACGATTGAGGCTCCAAGATGAAAGTAAACGAAACGAATGCACCGCGATGTCTGTAAGTGGTCAGTGACTTTCCAGACTATAAGCTGCTTACTAACATCGTGAGAGAGTACTTCGCTTTTGTTAAGCATGTAAGTGTTAATGCATAAATGAAAGAAATGACGAAACCGCGAATCGCTGTTATTGTGAGTTTCCGGCCCATGCTCGCATTAGACTGTATATACTATGTAAATGCTCTATCCTGACAGAGAAAACAAAATACCATATGGTTGAACTTTCTCCCAAAATAAGGTAAATATCATACACAAATTCCGAACTCAGGCAAGACTGAGTAATCAACACTCTCAGAAATAAGGGAACCACTTAGGCGAATACTATATGTTAAAAGCTTGCGTAATAAATTTAAAATAATTAAAAAATAAATTAAACAGAAGGAAGAAAAACCTTTTCAAATCATTTTGAACTGATGTTCCTATCTGAAAAAGTTCCTTACAGATTGTCAGTTTTATGGCGGAACACAGGTTCGTTAGAAAATTATGTAAGGTAATTTAAATAATGAGACTTCGTTGTGTAATCAATAAGTTCAATTTTATGAATCAATTATTAATTGAAATAACATTAAGGAAAGCAAACTCAGTCAACTTATAACTTTGAAGTTTGAGTAAGGCGAGTAAGATTGTACTCGTTGATTGAAGATATCACAATAAACAATTCCCTTTGACAACTTCCTGGATGACTTGTTGATGAGAGTTTTGATTGAAGTTTTGATTGAAGTTTTAATCAAAATTTTTAAAAAGTATAAATTACCCAGAGTTGAATGTTCAGTCTCTCAGTCTTATGCCAGAAATTAACTTCTTCGCTATTTATATCAAAAGCGGCTCACACCTAAGAAGCTCTAATCAATTGAGAACTGCTATATAGTACAACAGTTGACATCTGTCGTTAGTTGTTGTGAAGAATAAGGCTATTTCAAATCTTTAATTTACGTCCTTCCATGATTTTAAAGCTTCTAGTACTGATGTCATATATCCAGATGCTTCCAATCATTGGCTTACATATCGAACTCCTGGTAAACAATGAGGGCAGGTTTTGTACCATTCTTCCTTTCTGCCAAAAAATATAGAAAAAATGCTTTATGGTATATTTATTTGCGCAGGACTGTTATGTGACTGTATCCTTTGTCTAGGACGCAAAATGTGTACCAATGCAGAAGATCATGTGAAACTGTGATTTAAAAGAATTAGACAGAATTGAATGTGCACTAGATAAGCAGGGCATTTTCATCGACATTGGGAATGGTTTCGACGACATAACTTTTGAAGGAACACGGTGTTAATGAATCACTAGCTTTGTGGTCTAAGCTAGTGGATATAATTTTGGTTGCGTATGCTGACCGCGCGTAGCATGTTGATTCAATCTTCTCCTATCACACTCATTAGTTCTAACGTTTACGTATGTGCACCCGATGTTGCTGCACTGCCTGCTGGATTCAGCTTTACGACTTTTTCTAAATAGATACCTGAAATTGGATTTTGAGCATGGAAAAACGACGATGCAAACATTGTCTTTGTCCAACTAAATCGTAAACTGTTATGTTCTAAAACCTTTAGCGAATTGTAAGCAGTTGTTGAAAAGGCTGCCGCTTCATAATTTTATGATAGCGCTATAATTGGTGGAAAGAAAAAAAGGCGTCCTGGACTGGTTAACTTCCTGTTTCCTTAAAAAAAAGACCGTCTACAACATTAAAAAGCAACTTTAAACATTGCCTTTACTTGTAGTTATTACTCCCCGTTGTACATTTTTCTTTCTAACTTACTACGTCGTTTAAGATCTGTAGGAATCCATAAATTTTTCTGAATAAAAGAAGGCAACTGGAGATTTTTCTTAATTTTCTATCAATTTTAAGCTGCGTCGTATGTTTACACGTGTCCCACAAAACCACAATCAGGGCGGATTGTGAATAAGCTTCACTTTTGTGATTTCGCATGTCGCCATTGCCTCAATATGTAAGAGAGTTCTGTATGCCATTGGTTAAGCATCCAATCGCTCCTTATAATTTTCATTACCAAAATTGCCAGCTTTTCATATTGAAGGTCTATCTATTTTCGCCCTCGAAAGGCATGTGATTCAGCTTGGCTGGACACCCCAAATGTGTTCTTTTTACTGCTTCCCTGACGTCGGCTTCCGTAAAATTGTCGTTTCATCTTCATGCGTGGCAGCCAAGCATGTGATACTGAGCGGGAATTCCTGATTAAGTAACGCTTTAAAGTACTCGTTTTGTTTAATGCAATTTTCATTATTCTTCGTTTGCAAGGTTCGTTGCTCGACTTCAATGTACATATTTCGGCAATTAAGCCCCCTGCGAGTTTTTCTTGTAATTTCACTTGTACTTCGAAGTTGCACTTGTTGGAGTACCACTTTTAAAATCCGATACAAGGCGTCTACTACTACTGCACATTCATACATCTAATTCAAGATGGATTTACACTATATCCGAGCAGTATTTTAAAACGCTTACACTTTACATTGAGGTTATTTCGGATACCTTGCGCGCTTAGCTCTTCCTTTTAGCTTATGTTATTTTGTTTAAGTTTAGTATACCAAATACTCTTGGCGAGTTTTTCAATCCGACCATGTTTCCTTCATGACAGGCTTCGTATTCGTAGTTCGATTCCACGACGTCCAAGTCGATTGAGGTACTTTTTTATTTATGCGCGCCATATAAGATGATGTCTACCTTTACTGCGTTGTCGCTCTGGGTTAGATTCGAAAACTCGGTGGGTCGGAATATTAATGCCCATGCACTTTACCTGTCATACACATCTCAGGTAACGGATACGCAATTTTTTGACAAGTTCGCCGTAAAATGTTCTCCTCAAAAGCAGGTTAGCGCAGGTGGGACCAAATATTGTACGAAGGATTTTTTTCTCGAAACGTCTGAAGATATCTTCAGCCGCTTTCGATAGAGTTCATGCTTCAGCGCTGTGTAGGACAGGGGTGATCAAGATCTTCAATAGATTTTTGTTAATTTTCCGGATTAGGGACTTACCACCCAATTGGCTTTTTAGCCCAAAAAAACATAGATTCGCAAGAGTAATTCTTCGTTTAACTTCTGATGAGGTGTTGTTGGTAGAATTTTTACTGGCTTTTTCTACAGGGCGCGGGCGGGTGGTGTATAAGTTTGAAACTCAGGTGTATTAGGTTTCGATATTTTTCCCAGAGGTGGTTGTCAAACTGGACGGGACGAGCTAGTAAATCCTCCTCAACCAGTGGGGATTAAATAAGTGCTAGTTGTTAGTTCGTTACATTTAGCCCAGCCAGCAACCACTCCAACATCAGTGTTATGCCTTCATGTCAGAGCTGACGCCGACGGGTTTATAACTTAATGTGCGCTTTGCTAAGAGATGGCGTAACTTGTATTACTCCATTGGAACATGTGTTGGAAAGCTACTGTCATTGTACGTCAAGCCAAAAGTGGTTTGCACGATTTAAAAGTGGTGATTTTGGCTTGGAAGACGATGAACGTCCTGGGCAGCCAAAAAAGTTTAAAGATAAAGAACTGGAAGCATTACTCTATAAAGATTGTTGCCAAATACAAAGAAAGCTCGCAGAATCTTTGGGTGTCACTCAAGCAGCCATTTCAAAACGTTTAAAAGCAGCTGGGTATATTCAAAAGCAAGGAAATTGGGTTCCACACGAACTAAAGCCGAGAGACGTTGAAAGGCGGTTTTGCATGTCCGAAATGCTGCTGGAACGCCATAAAAGGAAGTCATTTTTGCATCGGACTGTTACTGGTGGTGAAAAATGGATCCATTACAACAACCCCAAGTGCAAAAAATCATATGTGAAACACGGCCAACCAGCCAAATCAACGGCAAAGCCGAATATTCATAGCGCGAAGGTTATGCTCTGTATTTTGTGGGATCAGATGGGTGTGCTGTATTATGAGCTGCTAAAACTGGGTTAAACCATCAATAGACAACGCTACCGAACACAATTAATCCATTCGAAGCGAGCAGTAGCCGAAAAACGCCCGGAATATGCGACCAGACACGAGGCAATAATTTTCCATCTTGACAACGCTCGGCCCCACGTTGCTATTCCGGTTAAGAACTATTTGGGAAATAGTGGATAGGAAGTCTTACACCACCCGCTTTATAGCCCAGACCTTGCCCCTTCTGACTACAATTTGTTCCGGTCGATGCAGAACGCCCTCACTGAAATACGGTTCACATCAGAGCAGAATATCAAAAATTGGCTTGATTCATTCTTGGCTGCCAAGCCGGCGCTGTTCTTTTGGAACAGCCAGAAAGATGAGAAAAAGTCATAGCTTCAGATGGGCAATACTTTAAATAATACTATTGTACATGTTTTTCTTAAATAAACGTTCAAATTTTGCCTGGTAAGGGATTCGAACCCGCAACCCTCTGCTTGAGGAGTCTATGCATATACCACTATACCACGGCCACCCCCTACTTCGTTTAGCCCTTATTTACCGCTAAACCCATTTTGTTAGCTTCCGTTTCAATACGTACCGGTGACAACTTACTGTGTTTTCCCAATTATATCGATATCATCGGCGTATGCCAGTAGTTGCACAGTATTTCCGCACAATGGGTGTGTGTAAACTTGTCTAGGACATTTTTGACACGAAAGGTCTCGGTCTCGTTAACAACATTGACGGAGCAGGGAGTGTTCTTAGTCGTCATTCTGCATAGACGGTGGTGTTTGGCAGAGATTCCAAAACTAGGCATGGCTATATATAGCTTGTCTCTACAAATGCTGTAATTTATAGACGTTGGACGTTAGTCGATAGTGGACTTTGCTGGTTTGATGCATTGAATAGGGGTCAATCAGTTTGATGACGAAGAGTTTGAGACTCTCACACTATATTCGTGTGGCAGAAAAGATCTTGTATGCGATGTTGAGAAGACTTATACCTCTTTAATTGGCGCAGTTTAGGGCGTTTCCTTCTCTGTGGATAGGACAAACGATCCTGAGATTCTATTCACCAGGTAGTCACTCTTCTGACAAGATCTGGGGAATGTGTTGGTGTATTTCTGCTCTCCACAAAGTCATTTTGAGCCGCTTTAAGCATCTTGGCGAGTTAGACGTCCTTATTCTCTGCATGGGCTTATTGGCGTTCTTCATTAATCCCTTGTTTTCTTGGTGGTGGTTGAGTGAGACCCAGTTACCAGTTGCGGTTGGAAGCGTTGCCGCTAGACTTCGCTACTTGATGTTGAGAGATGTCGGGATGTCATTCAGTTTAGATTATGGCGGTTTCTTGTAATTACAGCTTTGTTTAGTTATATCGTTTCATAGTAGTTCTTCTTTGGTTTGGCGCTTGGTAAATCCGCATTCGTAGCTGAGCATGCCCTCGCCTGTTATCTGTGACCGCCACTGGAAGATACTCCACAATCACTATGGTACGAACTTAATTGATGCGCTGTAGGCTCAATCCAAGTTATAAAACAGTCAGAAGTTTCCTGATCAATCGCCGCGGAAATCTCGGATCCCGATTGAACACTACTATGGTAGTGTTTCATATATTGGTTTCTGAATTTTGATTTAGTTTTGTACTATCTAAGAGTCAAGTTTAGAGGTTTTATTATCAGGCTCGCTTTTTAGAGTTTCTTGGGTGCATATTACAACTATTTTACGTTGCTCTAATATGTTTTCCAGCTTGACCGTCTTGAGTTCTGAAATAAAGTTTACTTCGAAGCTTAAGTTTACTCCCAGATGGCGTATTTTGGTACTATTATCCTTTCATGTATGTGACGCTGCTGCTATCCATAAACATAACGTATGAACATAATGCATACTCCTGGAAACCAGGAGGTTTTATTAGATGTTATTGCATTTTCAATTATAACGCTCCGTTTGAAGGTATACATCCATCCAGTTTATGCTTCAAAAACCTGGCAATGTTTGAGTAGAGAAAGTTTCAAACAATCAATAAATAACTTAATGTAAAATTTGATCCATTTATGTGTACTCCATAGTACAATACTACACCATTAGTGGCTATACCTTGGGGATTCTAATTCACTTCGAAACATTGGAATGTTCAGTTGGTAAAAGCTTGTGTCATGCCGATGAGATTTAGGCTATTCACAAGGGATCATGCACAATTGTGTATATTTGTCTCTTTAACAATGCTACTTCGGCAGACTATATCAATAAAATCAAAGAAGATGAAGAATTAGACTCTACAAGGAATTTAAATGTAGTAAAGCAAATATTTTATAGTTTAACTTCTAAACGAACGATGGGTTTAATCATATTAACGTTCAAGTATTTAGGTACTTACTCGTTTGTACGATTTTGGAAAGACAAACATGAATCCTTTTGGAATCTAAACTATTTTTCCGAAATAAACGCTCATTGTGTTTTGTTTTTGTACTGTATACTTCTACTACGCCTTTGATTTATATCAGATTTAGTTTATTTATGTACGATGGAATATAAATACGTTTTCCACTTTGGAACCTACCTGGAAGCCTCAAGCCCACAGTCCGTTTTGGCCCAAGTGATCAATATAAAAGTTCGCCCTTTGGGTGAGCGTGATGGCAGTGCAACACCTCATCGAGCCATAATCATGACCATAAAGGAAAATTAATCATTTTTAATACAAAGGCAGTCCCTTCCTGATTTTGAAAGTAATACCATGATGTATCGATGTGTAGTGCTTTTGTAAAGTCCGTTTGACGGACGAATTTGCCTATTATCTGGAACATCCGATAGCGACTCTTCACAAACATCTTTCTATTGCACCATATTTATGGCTCCATCAATATGCCGACCACAAAAAGGCCATAGTTTGTGATACTCATAATACGGCCGACTCCACCCCATTCAGAAAGCAGAACAGGCCTCTTTAAAAATAGCTTTCCACTGATTTCTTTAAATGCGTATGATAGGTATGACATACATGATATGTCTGTGAATACACGTGGACTATCAACAACGTCAATGTTATCTATTGAGATAGGATTTGTGAGGGATGAAACTTGTTCTTAGTCTTCTTGGATTCCAATACAATTTGCTATCTAAATCTTTCCTAGGATATTACTTGATTGACAAGATCTAGTTGAATTCCGAGAAATGCAAGTGTAGATGAAGATGTCTAACCAATTTTTACTCAAATTCATACCCCAGCCATTTCTTTGAGTATCTAGGGTAGATCATGGTGCCTTCTCGAATATTTTTGTGATTAAGCGATTAGTGTGGACGAAAAGGCCGGCTTAAGACAGACGGAACGTCTGGTACACCTTGAAATCAGGGTGATAAAATGGGTGAGGTATTAGTGCCATCTCATGAGACCGTAGAGGGTGAAAACAAATCAGCTCTTATATACGTTTTAGAAGTCGTAGCAAGAATAACATTGACGTGCTGTGAACAACAAATTCTGGCATTCTCCACAAAGCCAATCTTGACGCAGAGGTCAAAACCCCATTGAAGGGGAAACATCTCAAATATTAAAAGCTTCCAATAGGACAGCTCGTGTTGAATGACACGAGTACAACGACGTTAGTTGTCTCCGTGGAGACATTGAAGTCGCTTGCGATCGAAAGCAGGGTGCCGATTTGTCATTAAAAAGTAAACTTAAAGAAAAAGCCCTTTGCTGTAGAAATACATTTTCAATTCAAATCAGGGCTAAATTTGCTAATATCAATTTTACGAGACACGATGCTATCAAAAAGGCCACAAGCTGATAGGTTTTGTGAACGGAACATCGGACCAAACAAACACGTGTTTTCCAAGTAAAGACAACCAAGACAGCATAAGATACAGTATGGGTTTGGAATCCAGAAAATCCGCGTCTTTTAACCCAGACTATTAAATTTCACCGTCCGCACGACCAAGTCGGTAGTAATATCGACTTTAGCTTGTACGTTTTTCAAAATTAGAGAAAATGATGTGTTGAGGTGCATGCACTAGTTTGTCTGTAAAATCTGGTAGAAGCAACATATGTCTGATAAATAGAATTTCAGTGTCGTTTTTTAGGTCCTGAACCCCAGCACTGCTCCAACTACAAGATCACAAACGTTTTAAGCATTATATACTTAATCCTTGCCAACGTATTAATTAAACGTCGAAAACCAGTCAATAATAACTCAAAAGACACATGTCAGTTCGGTTTTTTATGCAGCAACTTCACTATTGACAAAGCAGAAATCTATTGATTGGTCGTCGGGTCCGTTTGGATCGACGTGGGATAGATGGTAAAGCTGCCGCTATATTTTTTGGTGAAGTCTTAATGTTGGAGGAGTTAACCCTGTCTGGTGGCGGAACTACTTCACCAGGTGTTGTATCACACTCATACACATTAAACGCCATATACCATGGTTTTTAGACTCCAGGTTTGGCAGTGATGTCTTCTATATAACGTATTCGAAGTTGATTGGCATGTGCACGAACTAGTCTGCCACTCCGCAACAAAACATTGTATATGACCTTTCCAAGTATGTATATTCACATAAACTAAATCTTGACTATTGAATGATCTCGATTTGGTACCAAATTTTCGATTAAATTGTTCGGTCGTGGATGTTTGATTTTGATCTGTAGTCTCAACTTGGTTTTGGTAGTTTTCATTAAGCTTGGGCTTAATAAGATTCAAAGTGATGCGAATATTTCTACCAAACATGATTTCGGCTGGAGACTTTGAATTTGGTGTGTTTCGGTTTGGTGTCGAGCGCTTCAATCTTCAAACGTTTGAAGATTTTGAGTGATTGTTCCCTCTGTGTTTGACTTCAGCAGCGAACGTTTGAAGGTGTCCACAAATCGTTCGGCTTGTCCATTAGACATCGGGTTCTACGGACTGGAGCAAAGATGTTTGATATTTGTTGCAACAATTCCCGGCCATTTTGAAAAAGCGTCCACTAGAACCAGAAAATAATTACCCTCAACTGGTCCAACGTAATCCAGATGAAGACGTTCCCATTGTTCCGTTGGTGTGGGCCATGGCTAAGGCAATGTTTCTGTTGGCATCTTGGCTGCAATTTTGGACCAGTTTTGATGTCGGTGTCTATGTTTGGCCAATTAACAAAACCTCTGGCTTTAGATTTTGTTCTTTCGATGCCTTGATGGCCACGATGGAGTTGTTTGAAAACTCTTCTATACAGTTTTGGAATGACGACTCGTTGGCCAAACATGAGACATCCGTCGATGATGCTGATATCTTCTTTGCGGTTGTAAAATGCCTTTAACTCGTTGTTTTCTTTGATTTCGCTCGGCCAGCCATTAGCCACAAAATGAAACATTCGGCGCAGCGTATTGTCTCTCGCCGATTCAACTTTAACCAATTGGTGAGTAACTGGCAGATTTCCGAGATTGTCTGTAACAATTTGTTTAACCTCCTGTTCAATTTTGATTGATGCAATAACAAAATCCTCCGCCACTTAGATATTTTTATCAATGAGTCGTGACAGCACATCTGCATATCCAAAGCTACTGGTTGAAATAAAGCTGATGTCAAAATCGTATGCCAATAACTTGACTGCCCAGCGTTGTAGACGGTTTGCTTGATGAATGGCTATTCCTGTCTTTTTCCCAAAAATTTCAAGAAGTGGTTTATGGTCTGTGCGGAGTTTGAACTTTCGACCGAAAACCATTCTGTGGAATTTAGTCACTGCAAAGACAAGGGGGAGACCCTCTTTTTCGATCTGGTGTGAGCGATCGCGATACATGACAGATTGCTTTGATGGTTTCATCAGGATATTCATGCAAAATACATGCATCTAGGCCATAGTTGGAGGCATCTGCTGCAACGATAATGTTTTGCTTAGGATCGTAATGAGCTGGGAGCAGGTCAGATGAGAGAATCTTTTTCAGGTTGAGAAAACTATTGTGATGGTCTTTTGTCCATATCCACCGTGTATTTGCCTTTAACAACTCATCTAATGGTTCTCTGTGTTTGCGCATGTCGTTCACAAATTTGCCATAAAAGTTTATAGCACCAAGAAAAGACCTAAGTTCTGACACGTTTGTTGGCTCTGGCATGTTGTTGATGGCCAATTGTGTTCAGGATCGGGATGAAGTCCGTGTTGGTTGACAAAAAACTTGCATTTAGCGAATTTAACCTTAAATCCATAGTCCTGGATACGACACAGAACCTCATGCAAATTCCCATTGTGTTCCTTCAAGTCTCTTCCGGATACAAAGATGTCATCAATATATGCTGCTACGCCTGACAGTCTAGCAAGCATTTGGTCCATGACTTGTTGGAAAATTGACGGGAACGTTTTCACACCGAACACCATTCGGTTGTATCGGAAGGGACCCATGTGTGTCTTCATAGTGAGTAGAGGCTTTGACTCTTCGTCCACTTCAATTTGCAAGAAAGCGTCTGTAAAGTCTATATGACTAAAGAATCGAGCATTGGCCAATCTTGCAAAAATATCCTCTGGCAAGGGAAGAGGATACTGATGAATTTCGAGCACATTGTTGAGATTAGTGGAAAAGTCTGCACAAATGCGTATGCTTTCATTCGATTTCCTTATGACAACTATAGGGGCAGCCTACTCCGAGTAGTTAACTGGCGAAATCACATTGGTGTCTTGTAGTCGCCGCAGTTCTGCTTCAACAAGATCTTTGACAGCATAAGCGACTGGTCGCTTCATTAGAACTTTCCGGGTTTTCGCTTGTGACTTAATTGCAGATTGCACTTAATGACATATCTTCGAGTTTTAACGCCTTAATCCAGTCGAGCCCCATAACATTTCAATTGTTGATTGGAGTGACATAACATGTCGAATATGCCTGCTTCGTTCTGAAATTTACATTGCAATCAAATTGAGCTGACAATGGTAATTTGCCGGTTGCACTTCTGGCTGAGTATATAACTTTGTCGACAAGTGAAACATTAAAATTTTTGAAGTTTTTCTCTGATATTATTGTAATGTCGAATGCTGTGTCCAACTGCAAGTCGATATTTATACCATTTATGTTGACGCTTATATACCTCCGCTCCAATGGATCGATTTTGTTGGTGATGAAAATGCTTTTTAAAAACTGGCCTGAACCTGCCAGAACCAGCATGGGGATTTCGGGATAGCTTTTAACTTGTTTATATTGTTGGTGGTATGTAGTCGGTTCACTATTACATCAGCTTTGGCATTCTCGATGAGTTCTGTGTCTGTTTTTTAATTGATTAAACGTTGACACTCTCTTAATGGAACATCTAACGTAATGGTAGAGCCTTCACTGTCCAACTTGGTCAACATTTTGGTGCGAATCTCAAAGTGCGGTGTTGATTTCATTCCCATTACATATATCAAACATTTGAATTGATCTTGGGATAGATCTTTCAGCTGGAACTGTTCGCAATGTTTGTTCACTACACCTGCATATGTGATGAAATCACAATGTGATTCTTTTGTGAGCTGTAGACAGTTATATCTTAAATTGAACTGTGATGTTTGAGAGCCGAATAGCTGGGTGAGCTTTTGCTCACTATTCAATCTAAAGTCAAGAGATGTGTCGATCAAGCTTAGGAACAACAAGGCTGCTGGACAGGATGACCAACCTGTTAATTAAGGCAGCTAGGGTCGACTTTTTAGAGAGCATGCACCAACTCATTTCCACTCAGCAGAAAGCATGCCAGACCATTTGCGCGATTCACAAGAGACCCTCTTAATAGCGCCAATCACTCGTATAGCCTTCATTGGTCTCTCTAACATTGCCTATTAGATTTTAGCTGCCAGTGTGTGTGAACGGCTGAAGCAATTTATCAACGATCTGATTGGCCCCTCAAAGAGGTTTTATATCCGGTAAGTTGCTACCAATAATTGGCTGAATATTCACACTACGACAGATTCTGGAAAAAACATAAGAGGTCACCGCGTTACATAGAGACATGTTTTGCTTTCATATCCCTCGCCAGATTGTGCAGAATAACGACAAGGAGTTCTCCGTAAATTTCGAAGACAATAGGCGAAGAATTTAGCCGAGGTGATTCGCTGTCAATACATACTTGAGAGAAAACCATCACTGAGCCGTTCTCAAATAATGGAACAGATGCAACCAAAATGGGTTTGGTAGTGAGTGACGTCAAAATTTATCATGTGCTGTCAACTAGAAGGGAGATACGACATCGACGAATTGTATAGAACATCATAGTAGACAGCTGTAATCTTGAGGTAGTCAAGTACTTGGTATACTTCGGTTTCATTATAAGGCCTGATAAGGAGATCTGATCAGGAATTAAGTGAAGATCTACTTATTCTAATTACTGTTTCTTCGGCCTGGGAAGGCCATGTCAAGAAACACTAAGAAAACTCTATATACATAAGACCCTCACCATCCGAGACCTGCTTTATATTGAGAAAGCATAGACGTTGACGAAGATGAATGAAGATATCCTTGGCCGTTTCGAAAGTAAGACTCTAAAATATTTTAATTCATTGATTTTTGGTCCCCCTGCCTATTGACTTGGTCAAAAAAGTGCACATCATTCATTTAAAATAGCTAGCACATGTAGAATGAATAAATTCCAATGCTTTTAGGTTATGCCCGCAATTGGAATGCGACAACAATCAACTTGGAGTGTGCGCCTGAAGCATTAAGTCAGAATTATCAAACTTGTGAGCCCCAGTTGCACCCCGGACTGTAGCGCCTTCTAAATAAGGCTGCTTGAGGGTGAAGGGAGGTTGTAGATAAAGTGACTGCATCATGATATGAACAAGTTTAAAAGGTGCACCTACAACTAATAACATGATCAGGTCATGTACTATAGAGTGCACGAATAGCATTGTTCTAGCCCAAAGATCCGACAGCGCTGATGTTTTTGCCTTCGGCTTAAAATTTTTAAAAGCAACTCCAATATCCAGGAAGACTTCAATAGCATATTTTTTGCGATTGAACATATTTCCAATTAGTCATACTATTGAGTTTAGGGTAGTTTATTCGGATGTACCCTTTGATATACCTGCTGGGATGTAGACAAAAAGGTTGGGCTTATGTTCAGACAAAAATGAGTGTCAAATACACTTTTCAATACTTTCAGAAGAAACAAAATGGATTAATGAAAAACACGCTATTGGAAGTGAACTTCAACTCCATTAACAAAGTAGATACTGAAATTTTGGTGACATTGTGATACCTTCGGATACATACGATGGCTGTCCCAGAAGTACCCCACCCAACAAAGAAAACACAAAAATTTTGGAAAAAAATTTATTTATTTTTCAACATAATAGCCTTTCAGCTCTATACACTTTTCCGAGCGATGTTCAAAAAGTTCGATACTCTTTTTATAATAAGAACCGTCTTGCTCCTCAAAATAGCCATTTACTGCTGACATCACTTCTTCATGGTTGGAAAATCTTTGAACACTAAGCCATTTTTTTTAAGTTTGAGAACAGAAAATAGTCCGAAGGGGCTAAATCTGGCGAATAGGGTGCATGAGGTAGCAATTCAAACTTTAATTCATTAATTTTGGCCATTGCAATAATTGATTTGTGAGCTGGTGTATTGTCTTGATGAAACAACACTTTCTTCTTAGCAAAATGAGTCCGTTTTTGCTTGATTTCTCCGCCCAAACGTTGCAATAAGTTCGCATAATACTGGACGTTGATAGTTTCTCCTTTTTCAAAATAGTCAATGAAAATTATCCCACGCGCAACCCAAAAGTCGACGCCATTACCTTGCCTGCAGATGAAACGGTTGGAGCCGGTTCTCCCTTCTGAATCCATTGTTTTGATTGTTCTTTCGTCTCGAGTGTAAAGTGATGGACCAATGTTACATCCATTGTTATGAAACGGCGCAAAAATTATGCTTTGTTGCTGTGAAACTTCGCTAAACACTCAATTGAAACATCTTCACGACACTGTTTTTGCTCGAGTGTGAGCAAACGCGGTACCCATCACCCAAATTTTCAAATAATATGCCATGTACTGCACTTTTCGAAATGCCTACAATGTCTGCTAGCTCGCGTACTTTCAGTCGACGATCATCCAGTACCGCTTTGTGGATTTTCTTCACCATTTCTGGAGCCGTCACCTCATTTGATCGACTTGCTTGAAGGAACAGACTCACCCAGAATAGAATCCAGTTCAGCTTTTATATTGGTTGGGCTAAGGCCTTTCAAATAAAAGTATTGTATCACGTAATGATGACCAATTTTCTCCATTTTCACAAATTCACTAACAACGTTTACTATTGATGGCTGCCAAACAAATAGTAAACAACGTGGCACTTTCAAACTTAAAACATATGCTTAATAGACTGCGTACTTTTCAAATACAGCGATATTTTCAAACAACTACCATCATGTCTTGGTCAGGCCGGGTACTTCTTGGAGCGCCATCGTATAGGTATTAGTCATATATAGGGTTTTCTAATAACGACTTGACAACTTTTTTTTTAAATAAAAGGCAAACCATTTGAGATATTTCAAAAACTTTATTATTGGCTTGAAGTACAATCAAAAAATTTATGAATGGAACTCGACTTCTTTCATATGGCCACCGTGGGCACGTTTGTAGCGGTCGATTCCTTGGACCCAATTTTCAACGACTCGGCTACACATTTCGGCTGAAACGGCGGCTATTTCGCGTTCAATGTTGGCTCTGAGCTCTTCCAACGTCGTCGGCGTGTTGGCATAAACCAATGACTTAACGTAGCCCCACAGACAATAGTCAAGCGGCGTTAAATCGCACGAACGAGGCGGTTAATCGACTGGCCCATGTCTTGAGATATCCTGTTGAAACCACATGTCGTCCAAGTCCATATCTTCCAATTCGGGCCAAAAATAATCGGTGATCATGGCGTGATAACACTGACCATTTACAGTAACGTGACGATCGTCATCGTCGACGAAAAAATATGGCCCAATATGTGGGTTTTCACCCGAACAATAACGCATATTTTGTTTATTGACCAACCCATTGAGCCAAAAATGAGCTTCGTCACTGAAGATGATTTTGCGATGAAATTCATCATCTAGGCGCATCTTCTCCAGAACCCAATCGGAGAACGTAGCTCATTAGTGTACTTTACCATGATAAAAATGTTTAGTTTACTGAATAAATTGACAGTGACAGTTTGATGATTAGTGAAAGAGTGCGTTCACAAATTAAATTCGAAGTTTTCAAATCTCTATTGGAAAACCCTATATATGGTATATTGGATATCCTTAAGAAAAGTAATGATTGTAATGATTGAAAAAAAAAGGAAAAAATAAACATCGTCGATGTTATGAATAAAAAAATTAAAAGTCCGTCCTCGATATCTTTACAGAGTTTGAGTTGCTAGTTAAAGATTAGTTCACCTTAGGAGATAGATTTACGGTGGTCCTTTTGCTTACGTTTTGTACCTCATTTGAGAAAAGTCAGTCTTCAAGTAGGTATTCCATACGGATTCGAAGAACAACAGTTCTAATTCTTCAAAGAAACTATCATCCATATTCTGCGGTAATTATGAAGCCCACACAAATAAGTATTCCACAAGCAAATTTGTAATGCGATTTTTGGTTTCTTATTTACCAATTGTTAAGGCTTGCTTTACTTTGGGTTCTCCTGAAAATATAAAAAAACAACAAAACAATGCATTCCCAAATAAATTTCAATACGAGTAGCACACTCATGTTGGGTAATAAAACCAAAATTTCATCTTAAAAGTATTCAAAATTTCACCTAATTCCAATCCAAATATTTGCCTACAAAAATTAAGTTGATTACATTTTAAGGGTAGCCATTGGCATGGATTTCGACATCAGTATTTGAAATCAATAATCCTGTTATGGTGATTGAATTTTTTCTATATAAGCACCGACATTGTGTTGCATCAGAGCATGATAAGCTGAACAGATATGCAGGTGATTACGTACTCTCTAGTAGTGGCTCTTACCACAATAGTGTCCTAGTTTAAATATTCGTTGGAAAAAAAAAAAATAAAAAATAAAAAAAATAAAAATAAATCGGAATTTTCCAAATTAAAATAAATCCCAACTCTGAAACCAACCAACATTTGACTATTTAGCCGTGAGTAATTAAAACAAACTACAGCTGGGCTTTTTCATTTCAGAAATGCTCGGTTCATAAAATGCGAAGGAATTTTCCAAAGTTCAAGGCAATTCTTTATACTGGCAGGAAAAATTCCAAAAGTACTTGTACGAGAATACCAACAATGGGGATTCGTAAAATTGTTCAAAAAAGGGTGAAAACATAAGACTAAATGGAGCAGGCTCCCTAAAACCACTTGAAAGTATACACCAAGATGAAAAAAAGAATCAATTTCAAAATGTAAGTAGATAGCCAGCTAGGTAATGACAGACCATAAGAATGTTACAATATTATAAAATGTCACAAGGTTATCGTGGGCAACAGACTGGAAAAACGACCATGTATTGTAAGTTGATCACTGTTCATGCAATTAATAAAATTAAAATAAACAATAGTGAAAAAAATTCTTAAATGCGTCAACGTTTACATATTAAAGGAAAACGTCTAGTGTAGGTCAACGATCAGGCCATGGAGAGTACAATTTACGATTACCAACAATCAGCCAAAGTGTTGACCCCTTGACATCCATTCAATTTGGAAAAACTTTTGAAATCTTTTGAAGTGTTGTATCCTCAAAAAAAAAAAAAAAAAAAAAAAAAAAATAAAAATAAAAATAAAAATTGAAGGAAAAAAGGGCGTTAAAATCCCCATCCGGCGAATGTACAAGAAAAGCCAACCACCTACCTGTAGATGCTCGCATACAATGGCAACATTAAAGAGCCATCGTTCGTTAAGAGTTATTCACTCAGGGTTTTAAAGGATAATTGCGCATCGTCTACCAGCGTTGATACCGAAGGCAGTTACTTCTTCCGTTGAATGACAGTTTAATTGACGTAATTAAATGAGGATACGACTACACCGCGACGCGAATGTGCTGAGTGAGTAAGTTACTGAGTTAAAAGTATACAGTGTATATACGAATAATTGAGGAACCACAAAAAGTTTAGTTTGTATATTATTCGAAGGATACCCTGTTTAAATTGATGGAACTTAAATTGTAATGGTTATCTTTTACCTTATTTTGGTGCTAAGAATTTCGCTCGTTTATAAATGGTTCAGACAATATTTGGGACGACAGCCAGGGTGTTGTTTCATCTATGTCTATTTACTTGTTTGAATAAAATTTATCTTCTCACCATTTTATTGTTGAATATAGAGATACATTTATTACAGTATTTGAACATTTGCCATTGGCTTATAATAGATACGTATTGCTCCAAACCAATTTATTTTTATTGTAGTTGTGGTGATTACCAAACTAATGTATAAGTTAGACACTATCTCCCGTAATTGGCTAGCGTACTAACCCTCCATTTTGGTCTTGAGTGTACATATAAGAAGGCGAGTTATCGAACAATTTGTATTCAAATATTCTTAGATAATGTGGCTCTTAGATTACTGGACGTTATAGGGAGATCCGATGCCAAAAAATAAGTTCTTTATACATTTCTATTGTACTGATAGGTTCGTAAGAGTTTGAAGGACAAGGAAGAAAGAGAAAACGGCATCAATACAATTAATAACCCCCCTGTGGGCCTTGAACAATACAAGTAATCTCTACCGCTGGTTTACCGAAGGTTTGCAGTTGATAACTAATAGACCCGGCAGTATTGTAAGACGTGGAACTTGTTGCCCAATTTGGAGAAGTCGAAGATAGTCATATTCAGGAGTGATGGCGGGAAATATTTTCGAAAAGTGTACTTCCCAAGGTGGTCAAATGGAAGTCGTAAGAGAATACAAATATTATATATATTAAGTATAAGCAAATATTGTAAATTGCAGCCAACCAAATGTTAGCCAAATGTGCATTTTCATCAATCTGAGGTCGCTGCATGAAAAATTAGCAAGTGTCCCATATCTGAAAATAGAAAATATTTCATGCTGCTCCATACCCCCATACTTTTCTATGGAACCCAAACCGAGTGGTATTCCCAACTATATGCTGCACCTAGAGACAGGATACCTGCATCTACTTCTGGGTACTATAAAGCCACACTTTAATCATGTAGTGAAATTTACTGCATGGGAATGGGAAAAAATGGCCAAAACTAGCACTTTTGCATAACCTATCATCAACAGGAAATCCAACTGCGGCTTGAATTTATTTTTTATATTCGATGAAGAGTCTACATCTTTAAAAATTAAGTTTAATATGATATTGGAGGAAATAAGCTGTACCATGCACCATGAAGCGGAATTTGGCCGCACGACTCTTAGAGTCTGGAACAACATGGGACCGAACAAGCACTGGAAGGCCTCGTACCTCTCGCTTAGCTGAGAATATCGCTGCTGTGGAGGCTCCCTCAACATCGAACGTACGACGTGCCATAAAAATTCGCCATTCCTCGCATGTCTTTGCGGTGCATTTTGGTGAACGACTTCAAGATGTTTTCTTACAAAGTGCAGACAATACATTAGCTGATGGTTGTTGACTGCGAATAGCGTTTTTCTTACGTTCACGTCCTCCTGAATCTCAACAGTGAAGTGGATGATTTTGCGTTAAAAATAATCATGAGTGACGAGGCCCATTTCCACCTATGTGAATCCGTAAACAATCTAATTATGCATTATATTGGGGCACTAAGTAATGCACGAAAAGCCATTAACATACTCGTACGCCTACTCAAAGTCATTGCATTGTGTGCTGTGCGGTTTACGAGCAGTCATGGGAGGACATGTGGTTCCAGGAAAAGCAGGCGTAAGATTACCCGATTTGATCACCCTATACCTCTTTCGATCAGGTTTTTTTTAAAGTAACAGGTTTTAACTTTTTTCTATTCTATTCCAAAGATAAAGCCTAGAAAAATAAAGTCATACATTGCAGCACGCCTTATATAAATATATATCTGGTAGACGTCCATAGGTCAAACCAATTAGACGTTGTTCTTATAAACAAAGATGTGATGAATTCTTTTTGTAATGAAATAAAAGTCTTTAAAAACTAAGAAAACTAACTAACTAACAATTTTGATTTCATGAGGTCATTTCAACAGCTTCCGAATTGAACTGTTTCTTGATTTGGTACTACCTAGACTTTTCCAAAAGCAAACGAATCACCTTAAAAGCTTAACATCTCTTCAAGCCTGAGTATTTGACCCTTATAACTTTAGCTACGGCACATGTACTTGCTGATCGGAATTGCCTGAAACACCTTCTTTCAGAAGATTTTGGCCTTTATTATAAGTCCTGTTGCTTTAAATGAAAAATTTCACCGAAATACGAATGGCATTCGTTGACATTTTTTCTGAGTAGTATTAGTAGGTACTAAGCCTGATTTGTAACCGAAGTGTAGCTAAAATTTAAAGAAAAAAATTATAATAAACGAAATCATAAGTCTATTGTAATCCCTTACCTCTATTCACATCCTTAGCCTATGATACAAGTCCAGGCTTCTTATCGCAGATCAAGCTGGAGGTTTAAGGTCGGAATATTTTCCCATTTTTTTTTATCCAAAACATCTTAATAAGACCTCTTTTTCAACCAAATGGTCTTCTCTCGACTAAATACGTATTTTTAATTTTCACGCCAGGGAAGTTTTTATTCCTAATAAAAACCATGCCCCCCTGTCAGCATGCCTCTAAACACCGTATCACAACCAAATTTCATCTGCACTAATATAAATTGTTGACTCTTGCATGTTTCAATTGGGATAACTTTCAAACCGGATTCAGAATTGACAATCCGACAATTGGCCTTTCTCTGTTCACAATGAGGAAAATTTAATGAAAAGACCTCAGTCTATATCCGTATAAGATCCACCAGGGAATAATTAAAGGCACGTTACAATGCCTTCTGGCGAGATTTCGTGGAGAATTCGGCTCTCTTTTATATCGAAAAATAGTGCCGTGATTCACTTTTTGTAAATGTAAAACAAACCTCATGAGACTAAATTACACTCACAAAGTTGCACTTTTTAATGTAGTCTTCATGCTAGTAAAATCATCGGTACTTACTTTTTGAAGTTGAGGGCGGAAATCGAGCTAATATCGATGGACCGTCTATAACCACATCATGATATAAGCATGATGAACCAACACAAACCACATCGAAGTTTGAACTGCATCGAAAACATAGTTATTTTATCAAGTTGGTGGGATTACAGGAGTGAAGTGAATTTTAAGCTCCTTCCAAAGAACCAGACCATAATGGCACTGGAACAAAAACATCTTTGATAACTCAAGCGATGTCGCATACAGGCCCTTTCTTACACTATCCAGATTTTCATTTGTTTCGAAGTTAGCAATGATATAACATTCATCAATGATGATGGCCTGAGATCGCACTTATCCAATTTTATGCTACTAAGGTCCATATTTCTATAAGCTTAGAATAACTTAGTTACCAGAAAGATTGCAGAAGATCATCGAACAAAATTAAAAATATATAATTAATTTAAAATTAAAAAAAAAAAAAAATTACTTCCTTTACAACCCGATGTATGTCTATGACATCAGAAATTTCATCGCCTCCGGTTAAATTCAGTATCTGAATAGGTAGTATGTATGTAATGTAGGAAAAAATTGGTGACATTCGATATTTTTTTACAAACGTAAGTGAAACTTCATTGGATCAATACAAGAAACGTGTGGTTGGGTACTAAACAAAAAAAGAAAATATATTTTTAGCAAATTATGTTTCATTTAAATTAATTTTACAATAATTTATTGGGACTTCTCTAGTTATAGATGCATAACTTATTCAGTTAAAATATTAAATCTAAATAATAATTCACAATTAAATCAAAATATGAGAAGTGAGAGAGTCTAGTATATTATAGTCATAGAGAAACAACCAATTTTTTAAGCGCTTTAGAAATGTTTTGGACGTGTGAACTTTTTTGATTTCTTATAATCATACGAAAACTAGATATACGAGTATGTAACATATTTAGGGAGTTTTTACGCAGGTTATAGTTTGAAATGATTCGAAAACTTCGGTTGTCGGACTTCATAAAGAACGCCTTTAGAAGCTTGAAACAGTATAAGTGACGAACAGGAACAATTCTTAATTCACAAAACAAAGGATAATTAGGATGCCTACCAGATTTACGACAAATTTTCCGAACAACATGCTTTTGTAAGACTAAAAATGGTTGAACTTTATTCTGATAGCAACCTCCCCAGTTGTTTATATATACCACATTGAAGCTTAGAATGAAAGAGTCCATAGTAAATTGTGATTGAAAGTTAAGTAGAACATAACACATGGGCTGAAAAGTGTAAAACACAAAATTTTTGCAAAATTCAACTTTAACACATTTATCAATATAGTTGCCTTCGAGGGCGATACACTGATTGAAACGATTTTTCAATCTTTCGAAACCAGTTTTGTAGTTCGATTTCGGTTTAGCCTCAAAATAGGCCTCTATTTCGGCGATTACTTCTTCATCTGTCTTAAATCTCTTTCCGGCGAGCATTCTTTTGAGATCTGCGAACAGTAAATAGTCGATGGGGGCTAAATCTGGAGAATACGGTGGGTGGGAAAGCAATTCGTAGCCGAATTTATTCAATTTTGCCATCGTTTTCATCGACATGTGACACGGTGCATTGTCTTGATGAAACAGCACTTTCTTTTTCTTCAAATGCGGCCGTTTTTCTGCGATTTCGTCCTTCAAACGCTCCAAGAACGCAATGTTATAGTCGCTGTTGATAGTCTGCCCCTTCTGGGGATAGTCGATGAAAATTATTCCATGTGTATCCCAAAATACGGATGCCATAACCTTGCCGGCCGACTGTTGATTTTTTGGTCGTTTTGGACGAGTTTCGTCGCCTGCTCGCCACTCAGCTGACTGCCGACTTGACTCTGGTGTGAAGTGATGGAGCCAAGTTTCATCCATTGTCACATACCGATGCAAAAATTCGGCTTTATTGCGGTTAAACAGTTCTAAACACTCCTCTGAATCATCAACACGTCGTTGTTTTTATTCGACTGTGAGCAAACGCGGCACCCACTTTGAACAGAGCTTTCGTATGTCCAAATATTTGTGTATGATATATCCAACACGCTCTTTTGATATCTTCAGAGCCTCAGCTATCTCGATCAACTTTACGGTCATTCGTAATCATTTTGTGGACTTTTTTGATGTTTTCATCTGAAACAGCCCCTTTTGCACGTCCACTGCGTGCATCATATTCGATGCTTGTATGACCACTTTTGTATGACAATCCACTTGCGAATGGTTCGATCGGCTGGTGCAGAGTCCGGGTAACACTTATCAAGCCATTTCTTTGCATCGGCTGCATTTTTTCCCGTCAAAAAACAATGATAAATCAACACACAAAATTGCTTTGAATCCATCTTTTTTCACAATAACAAAAGTCGCTTCACTCACAACGCTATATCTCGAGAACTAATCATCCGACAGCTGTCAAATTTATAAACCTATCTTTTGAAGGTTGGTACTAACTGAAAATGGTATGGATTTAATTCAAGTGGTGCCCTCTCTTAGAAACGGCACGGACTTGTATTATGTTACGTAGGTAATAAAAATGCCTATGAGTAGAGATAAAATACTTCTTCAATCCACTAATGTGAGATGAGAATTTCATATTTGAATCCAGTAAGAGTCCTAGGTACATAAATTTGTCCACATTCTCTATCAAAAAACACTCATCAACTTTCACTAGTACAAAATAAATTACCAAGTACACTTATTGCACAGTGATTAGGTTAAAGTTTTTTGCAATTCGATGCGTGAAAATATACATTCTGTTTAGGGTTAGTAGGATAAGATAAGTTAAAAAACATTAGTTTAGTCTTAGAACTTATTATAAGCTTGTGTTCAGCGAACCATTGTCTTGTCTGACAATTTATGTCAGACGTAAGATCCAGGAGATTATCTAGGCCATACATTAACCCAACATCGTCAGAAAAAGCAGTAGGTAAGGCCTTGAGATTAAAGTGAAAAAGTGAATTGATGTAAACAACCAGGTGTACCGGTATACCATAAAGTGAGCGCCAAGATACAAATGTCTCGTTGGGAACATTTATTGTGAACGGGCTTCAATTTTTTATGTTTGGTTGCTATGATACCAACATATTTAGTAAACATCAAGTCATTAAGCAAACAACATCATATTTTTGCATCGTGTTAAAAATGTCGAATTTTGATGATGACTTGCGGAAAGCATTAATTTTTTGTTTTCATTTGAAGAAAAGTGCCACAGAGTCGTATCGAATACTTGTCGAGGCATGCTCTATCAGAAGCAACATGCAAATGTTCATCGGTTCAGAGATACCGATTTTGATGTGAGAAATAAAGAACGTGGAAGACCACCAAAATAGTTTGAGAACGCCGAACTACAAACAATATTGGACGAAGATGACACTTTGAGTCAGGAACAAATGGCAGAAATGTTACATATTGCACAAAAAACAATTTCTGATCGTTTAAAAGTTATAGGAAAGATCCAAAACTCTGGAAAATGGGTGCCACATGAATTGAATGAAAGACAGATGGAAAACCGAAAAACCACTTGTGAAATTTTGCTTCAAAGACACAATAAAAAAATCAGTACTGTCCTGGCGATGAAAAATAAATTTATTTTCAGAGTCCTATATGGAAAAAATCATGGTTTCATCCGGGACAATCATCAACTTCGACTGCAAAACCAGATCAAGAAGACAATCCTGTATGTCTGGTTAGACCAGAAAGGTGTGGTGTAAAAAGAGCTCCTAAAACTTGGTGAAACCGTTAATACAGATCGCTACCGACAATAAATGATCAATTTGAATCATGCATTGATCGAAAAACGACAAGAATGGGCCAAAAGATACGGAAGGTAATTTTGCTCCATGGAAATGCACCTGCAAACAAAGCAAAACTGCTACCCCACCCGCCGTATTCACCAGACTTGGCTCCTTTCGACTACCATCAATGGGACACGCATTAGCTGAGCAGCACTTCTAATCCTACAAGGAAATCGAAAATTAGGTGACGTTTTGGTTTGCTTCAAAAGAGGCACAGTTTCATTGGCGTGGAATCCATAAATTGCCTGAAAGATGGGAAAAATGTGTAGCTAGCAATGGCCAATTGAATTTGAATAACACGTTTTTTACTTTTCCATTAAAAATTAGTGTTTTTACACCTGGTAAAAAAAGAATGGGACCCAAGATTGATTCTTAGGCTACGTCAAGCCAGATTTATTGCTCATCACTTCTTGTATCATCTAACTTACCCTCTGTAATTTATTTTCCAAATATGATTCAAACCATTTAAGTATGACACTACGTACACCTGCTGTTTTAGTTTGTTGTAGCAGCTGTACATTTTCTTTTGTCAAGGTTGCACATTATCTTAGACCAAAACTATAAAAGTGCATCCTCGGTTAATTTGCCATTTTGAAATCTAAATTGTGTGGGATGAAAGTACATTACATTGTCTAAAATATTCACTAACCTCATTTTAATAAGTTTTTCAAAAACTTTACTAATACCTGACACAAGAGATATCGGCCTTTAGTTTCCAATTTCAGTTGCAGACCTTTCATTAAACGAGGGAATAACATTTGCACATTTTAGGCCGTCAGGAAAAACTACAGAAAAAACGCTACGACTAAATACTTCAGCTAGCACATCCACAATGAGGCATGCAATATTTTTAAGGACAACATTTGAAAAATCATCGACACCACATGAATTTGAGTTATTTAAACTGCCAATTGTATTTAAAATATCTAAAGGAGTTATAAGGTCAAAAACAAAACTACTACTGTGGACAGAATTTACGTCACCACCAACAGATAAACATTAGATAAGATAAGATTACCTCCCGTTCTGTCGCGCCGAAGGGTATACGTTACCGAAGACGGATGAAGATATTCTTGATTGCATTGAACGCAAGATCAATTGTGTTGACAGGCTCCAGAAGAGGGGATATAACAGCGAGCTCTAAGAGCTGTGTAGTGAGATTGACCTGGTCAGAAAACTGTTCATGTTAAGATATATAAATTAAATGTATATAAACCCTCCGTCTTGAAGACTTATAGATTTCTATTCAGAGACGAAGCAGAAAAGAAATAACATACATAGAGTGCAGTTAGTAGCGCGCACAAACTGAAAAGGAATCTGAACCATTTTGAAGTGGGACGCAGTTGGTCAAAGATCGCACTTATTCGGGAGGCTTATTGATTAAAATTCACCTGCACCTAGCAAGCCAGCACCATCGGTGTAAATAAGTAAGACTCTTACCCAGAATATTACATATTTTTTGCGCCAAAACACTTGAGATAAATTACGAGATTAGTGAATAGGCCAATGTACGAAGAACTAGCTTTGACTGCGTTCTCTAGGACTCAATATAGAGATGTTTAAAAGGTGTTCTTAATTGAATGTGACGTCACAATTATTTGAGAGATATAGACCGTATGTGTGCACTGAAAGTATTCCGCCATGTCGAATTTAATCTAAAACGACAAACAACACAAGGAACAATATAAGAACCAAAAGACGTCATTATGCGATAAAAGGAACGTCTCGAGCGAGAACAGTTAAGCTTATATTCATATAACCACTATAACAGAAGACAAATTGACAGATACACGAACACGCTTCGATTACATTCGTCTTTATAAGAGTCAAATAGAATTGTTGACTTCATCATTTCAGGAATTTTTTTTGCTACTACTAGGACAAGTTATTTCTAAGGACACTTTTCTTCTCTGAGGGCAAGTGTGTCAATAAATCGTAAAATATTCTATTTCGAATCAAAGGGTAAACTCCAATAGCACTGAAGAATAAAAAGTAAATATGCAACTTCAAACTTATCTTTTAAGGTGTAGATACACCTGTTCAGCAATTTGCCGTTGACGCGAAATCGCCCCAAAAATTACACACGAAGTAGGTTTCATTCTAACAAGGACTTATTTGTCCTTCTATAACCTCTTTATTTATCGCTTTGTAGTCATCGAAACTGAAAGCGGAAGCACCTGCTTACAGCTTACTTGCTTCCTATTTCCTCTTTCCACTTACCTTGATACGAGTATCACCTTGTTATCCAAAAATGGATATTGACACAGAATTACAAGTTTTCTTATTTCGTTTTCGAAACAACAACAAGGTGTTTTAGCAATTCGTTACGTACTTCTATGTAAGTGGCGGATGTCTTCATTTTCGAAATTGCTGAAATACTCATGAAAGTATCTGTACCATTAGGCAGAGTTGCCAGTGGGTTTAAGTACATTTTTCCATTTACTCAGTATAACACGTTTGGTTGATTCAAGCCCTCCTTGTCGAAAGTTTTTTATTGAATTTGCAACTTTACCAGTCTTTGGTAGTTTTTATTCTCTGACTTTTTCACACAATGAAGTCGTTAAATTTCGAAGCCTTTTGTGTTACGTGATGCAGTGAAAATTGGAAAATCAGGAAATAACATACTATACAATCCTAAATCACTCGTACGCAGATTTAAGTGCTTTGGCCTCGACGAATATGCAATAAAGTACAATTCAACTGACTTCATGGACTCGAAGAAATCCCGTCCACGGCATAAATTTGCTTCAAACGGAATTGCAGAGTATTTTATTGCGCTGGAGTACTTGATATATGGCTGTAAGACCCCAGTTGTCCCCAGTTCTATTTGTTTTGTAAGCTTGAATACCCATGGCAACAAAATATATTCGAATTAAATGCTCTTGCTAGCGAAAGCTTAATCTTAGTTGAGTTCAATATTTTTTTAAAGCAAAATAGACAAAAATAAGGGTACAACTTCTGCGCCTAAATACATATAAATACATTGATATGACGTTTACTGTAGTCTATTCATTTCAGTTTAGTGTTATTGTGGTCCTGTGGGACAATGATATTAACAGTACGGTTAAACAGAATGCCGCAGTACAACGTTCTTAAAAGGGAGAGGCTCTCTGGTGAAATTAATGATATAAAGGACAGCGCATACCTTATGGACTTGGGTCGTCTATTTCGGAGCTCAGGTCTATGGGCCTTGAAATTTAGGTACATATGAGGTGTATTCAAAAAGTAAATTGACTTTATATTTTTATAAAAAAAATATTTATTTATTCATCAATATTAAAATTGTCCCGTTTAAAGTAATCCCCCTCAGATATAATATACTTGTGCCAACGCTTTTTCCAATCCTCGAAGCATTTCATATAAACACTTTTCGGTATAGCCTAGAGCTCTTCCACAGGTGGCGTTTTTATTTCCTCAATCGTTGTAAATCTCCGTACTTTCATATGTCTCTTCAGTTTTGAGATTAGAAAAAAGTCGCATGGGACCAAATCCGTTGAATATGGTGACTGAGGCATGATTTTCGTGTTGTTTTTAGCCAAAAAAATCTCTCACAAGCAATGATGAATGAGCAGATGCATTATCGTGATGCAAAAGTCATAATTTGATGCGGCACATAACTCCAAGGTATGATATTGTTGTTTCCCGAACGACATCCGGATTTATCTTTGATACGGATTGTTACAAGGTAATAGCTTATGTGCCGAAATAGGCTTTTTGCCTAACTCCACCTTTTGCAACAAGTGTGCATCCAAATAGGCGCTGATTTTGTTTTTTGTACTAATCCTTGTAATATATGTCACAGATTTTCGCGTCCTTTTTTGGGCTCCTCCACGCATTTTTTGAATGGCAGTGATATTCTGCTTTGTAATGGTCAGGAGCTTCTTCTAATATTCGGATGGTCTCTTCAAGGTCCAAACATCCTATGAACAGATCTGAGGCTACTTATTACTTCGAAATAGCGTAATCTTTCTGTACTCCGGTAGTTTATCTTACACCTTAACTTTAACCTTCAAGACCATGCTCTCTGAAATTACTTCAGCGAAATAGCCCGGATATTCCGAAGTTCATAACCCTCTTAGGGGATATAGCCCGGATATTCCAAAGTTCATAACCCTCTTAGGGGATATGGTAGCTTCCGTTGACCCATTTAGAGTTTATCGCCCACGACTTCTATTTTGGCATCCTGATAAGTCCTGAACATTTCTTATAGACTTCAATTACTAGATTTTTTAAAGCACTTGCCATGCTGACCTATAAGAAGTCTGATTTCCTTCATGCTAAAGAGCATCGAAAGAATGGTCACGATCCATATGCGCAAAACCCCATATATGCGTCTTGCGAATCGATCCTCTGTGAGCGATGAAACATGCCTAGCATCAAGGAAGATACTGCGAGAGTGCGCTTCAGAATCTGGTAGGTAGAATTGAAGGCGCATTCGACAAGAAGGAATACGCTTCGGGCATTTTCATAGACCTTGAGGGTGCTTTCGGCAGTGCAACTTTTGATGGCATGTGTAACCCGCCCAGACAACACTAGTTTTGTGGATAAAAGCAATGCTGGTGAATAGGACATTGATTGCGAATGCTGGCTTTGGTCAATATGTGGTGGCGGGTGTAAACAAGGGTTGCCTGCAAGGCAGCATTCTGTCTCCACTGCTATGGTGCATGATGGTCGACTCACTGCTCAACACGCTCAATAGTTCTATCGTTTTTGCAAAAGCATACGCGGATGATGTAGCTGTTTTGTCTGGTGAATTGTGTCTAGCTCTAAGGTGCAGGTAGCTTAAGACGTGATCGAGAACTGATGCATAAGTAATGGGCTTTCAGTCATTCCTCTCAAAACTAAGTTTGTTCTCTTTACGAGACGTAGAAAGCTGACTGGTCTGACTCATCTAGTGCTGAAAGGCATCAAAATCCAATTTTTCAAAGAAGCTAAGTACTTGAATGTTATCCTGAATAGCAAACTTTTCTAAACAATTCACTTAGAAAGCATATGAGGCGCTTTCGGCCTTCTGGCAGTACAGAGGAGCTATTGGAAAGATATGGAGTCTGTCACGTAAACTGTGTGTATTTACACTGCTATGATGAGGCCAATTATATCCTATGCGTCAATTATCTAGTGGAATGAGCTCTCGCGAAAAAACATGATTGCTGCTTTTACCATACTTCAACCAATGGTTTGTCTCGGATGCATGGGGTCTTTTCCCAGCACTCCTGGCTCCACCCTGCATTAATAAATCTCCCTACCTTGATATTCATATCATCAAGCCACTTTCCATTTAAAAAGAAGTGGCGTTTGGTACAACACGTACTGGAGCTTTGTTGGCTATCTGTATTTATAGCCAAGCTGCGCTTAGAGTCTTACCGGACTCTCTTGCGACTTTCAAGCTGGTCCAAGAATACAAGAGATCACTGAAAGCACTCGGAAGGCAACTTTTTCTAGGTTCCATTTCACAATGAAATCGCTGATGAACTTGTCCGATAAGCTACGTTCTCGTGCAGTCTACCTGCGCACAATTGCAGATGGCAAAGCTTCCCAGGATGCAGGCAGACCAAACGAAGGTTTTCCGATGTCTCTAGGAAATCAGCGGCTTTTTTGCTGTCTCTCAGTAGGAAAGATAGAGCGCTACACTTTGGAAAACACCTAAATGTGCTGGGCGTAAGTGACACAACATCCTGCGATGCTTGATTTAAAAGTGACGACCACACCGCGGAGCACTATCCCTGTGAACGTCCGGCCTACGCTCGCATCTTATATTTGAAGCGCTTACTCATCTTTCTTCTTAGGACTGGAAGATTTCATTAAAAGGAACTTACAAAGAATACAATGGACCAGTTTTTTTTTTGTCTGAATTTCCTGCTTTGATTCAATAATGTGAATACTGTATGATCTTCTTCTGATGGTATATCTATTGTATATATCAATATTTTTTTTTTGCTTTTTTAAGAACTTAACAATCAAGTGGGTTAAGTGTCTGAGCACGTGTTAAGTTTTTAGAAAAATGCGACAGAGAGAGAAACAAAGATTTTTGGGCTCAGTGGTAATTTCGCTCCATGGGTGGTATCCAATGACAATGTTGAACTTAGTCATTGGGAAGTCAATACACCTTCACTTGAGAGCCACGGCCATACATTACCAGCTTACATGTGTGGCAATCCAAGTCTAGTTGGACGATACCAATAACTGGTGGTAGCCCAACAGATTGAGATCGGGCTGTACAATACCCAACCACTAGGTTTTGAATTAATTTCGAACGGGAAGAACTAACGCTACACCAGTTTTAAATGATCACTTTGAACCAAATTACGGCATGCTACATTTTTTGATCGATAAATGAACAGCTTAAATAAATAACACAATTTGATTTCTCTGAAACCTACTTGCTTACTTAGGGGATGAAAATCTGTGATGAGCCTATACTTCAGCTAAAAAGCCTCTTCAGGTAAGACAATCGATCGTCAACTGCCTTTTAGTTAGTTCTAGGTTAGTAAAGGAACTCTTCTATATGCGTGCACGATCTCAGATACGATCGTCCTCTACTGCGCCGTCTCTCAGGGTTAGACTAGCAGACTTTTTGGGTCGTGGGTCACTTAACATGACATATGCCTTTGTACTTTCCATATATTTGTTGAATTTGTCAATACAAAAAGGCATTTTGGTCTTACGATATGCGATTCTGTAACTCAATTGCCTCCTGAGTATATAAAATCTGGGTTGATGTCATAGCTGCTTGTTACTGCGGAGTCAAGGTACACAAAGTCTTTAACTACCTCAAAGTTATAACTGCCAGTGGTGACATTCAAGCAAAGCCATTCAGAGTGTTCGCCCTCCTCTGATGATGTACTTTGTTTTATTCGTCGGAACAATTAAGTCTGCTTTCGCTTCAATACTCACAAAAGCTTCACTAATGGCTCGCTGTGTTCGATTATTGACAGCGATGCAAGGTAGTTATGCAGACTTAAGAAAAATCTCACCTCTTTTGTTAAATGTTAAAAAAGTCACAAACCTTTCTTGGTGTTGAAGGTCTACAATTTTTAATAGTCACCCAGTGTTAGCTATCTTCTGATTTCTTTCAACGTGTCCTAGAATTCCATGTTTTCAGAATAGCGCCACGTGGGCTGTTCGCATTCTGTACCAAAGCGAACGCCCTGTGAGAAAATTGCTTATTCTTGTCCCCAATAGTCTAGCATGATGTTAAGGTTATTAACATCAACGCGACTAGGAGTTCATTCAAGTATACATTTTCGTAAGTTACACATTATTTCCTCCTGTAAACTGGTAAGTTTATATTTTTATCCTTGACGAAAGGTCCCTTCATATTAGTATATGAATAATGTATGTACAGCTGCGGTCAAAAAAATAGCACCATAATCGCATTAAAACTTTTATGAGCAATATTTCTTATTTGATTAGTTTTTTTTTTAACATCTCACTGTTAAGCCCCGTTATTGGAAATGTGCTCTTTGCTATTTTACTGCAAATTATTATTGCAAATGGTAACGGTAGTTTTTGTTATCTGCAATTTTGCAACAACCCCTCTGTACACATTCAGTCAAAATAATAGCACCATCAGATGATATCGGCTAAGAAATAGAACAATTTTATAAAATAACTTGCAAATTAATTTAATTCGGTAAATTTATTAAGTGATACATATTTTTCTTCAAAATATAAAACAAAACAGACATTAATTTTGCAGACATGGGCCATGGAAATCACTGCACCGAGTTTAAAAGGGCTATAATAAAAAAATTAATTTCTGAAGGTAAAATCTACAATGAAATTCGGAAAATTGTTGAATGTTCGACTAAAATGATTCGGAATGCGATTTTATACCAACTGAAGGAAGAAAAACGTGGTAGAAAGCCAGCAATGTCGCCTCATGAAATAAAACTCATAGTAAGACTCGCTAAAAAGAAGGCCTTTAATTCAGTTGTACAGCTAAAAAGTGAACTGGATGTATCGGCCAGTGCGTCGGAGTTTGGGGGAAGTTAAATCGAATGCCCGGAGGCCAAGAAAAGTTCCACTGCTGGGACCTTGTCATGTGACAAAAAGATTGTCGTTTGTAAGGAACCACATCGATTGGCCAGTTCAGAAGTGGAGGAACGTTCTCTGGACTGACAAAAGCAAGATCGTGTAGTTTGGTGGTATTGGGTCTACTTGCTATGTAAGAAGGCCCCTAGACAAGAAATTCAACCCAGCTTATACCTTAAAAATAGTAAAACACGGCGGTTGTAAGATATTGGTTTGGTTATGTTTTTCCTACCATGGTGTTGGTCCAATATATTGGATCAAGTCTTTGCTTGACCAACACCTTTATGTAAAAATTATGGAGGAAGTTATGTAGGCATTTGTTTCTGAGGAAATGCCGTTGAGGTGGGTCTTCCAGCACGACAACGCACCCAAACAGTTAAAAGGTGGTTCGAAGAAAAACAGGGCAATTAACATTAGTAACATTAACGACCTTTGGTCAACAATTCAACGTTACTGGTATGCCATACCCTTGTAAAGGTGTCAGTCATTGGTCGATTACATGCCACGATGCTGTAATGCAGTTAATTGTAATAAAAGATATGCAATAAACTATTGAATATTCAATAACTATAGTTATAACTTAATTACAGAGATAAAAAGAAATAAATTTTTACTTTAGAAGTCCTTGATGTTCTTATTTGCCTGGAATATTGTAGGTGGTGCCATTTTTTTGACTGCACACCTACGACGTTGTTGTTCGAAAATTACATATAATAAAAATAACGGCTATTATTGTGAACGTTTTTAATTAAAATATTACAGACCATACTTCGATTAATAGTATTTTATTGTCAAGTTTGAAAAAAAAAGAATTAAATATAAAATTAAGCTCATAAATACTAATAACACACTCTTGGTGCTATTTTTTTGACCGCAGCTGTATGTACATATATCTGGAAAATATTAGCTATTGTTCGATTTTCTCAGAGAAGTAGCATTATTGCTTAGGGCAGCAAATATGTATAATTTAAAAATGTATAGAGTATGAGGTGTGAATATAATTATTCGAGAGAATTTTGTAGGTTTCGAGCTTGACCTTCGACAATACCCATAAATCAGGATTTGCGTTTATTCGGTTGATGATTTCTCACAAAGGAGTAACTTAATTTTTGAATTTCTAGAAACTAAATACATAGGCGTAGTTATTTTTCAAATATTTCTTCAATTTACATACGAATAAGTCATAAATTAAACTCCACTTCTGGCATCAATGTCATATTGATGCAGATCTTGAAATAGATTTCAGAGTTTCGATACCGTTCTTCATTTGAATATCGACCGTAAAAGAGGCACCAGAAGCACTATTCATATTATAATTTGATTGCACAAAAAATAACAGAAACTCTGCTATGTGGTACCAGGCTCAAATGGCAATAGAAAACGGTTCCGGTAGCAAGGATTTCTAAAAAGAGGTAGTCAAGTACACACTTAGATTCAATAGAAGCCACAACCGTAATGAGGGGTGCTCATAAAGAAAATTTGCCAGAACTACTATTAAAATGCAAAGTAGTACATAGTCCAAAGAAAACAGAAAACAAAGAGACTTTCATCTAAAAAATGAGGAAAGCGCCTACAGAGCTTCAGTTGAAGTGTCTTTGTGAATCAAAATGCCAAGATTTATGTTGAACACTAGTACAGACTGTGCTTAAGCAGACGTTTCATTTATTTGAAACTATATGGTGTGGTGTGCCTATTCTTTTACCCCTGAAGTCTTTTAAATGTTAAAACTCTTTGTTCAACATATTGACAGCTTGAATAATTATGCAGAATTGTTCTGGCAAGTTGTAGACCGAAAGGAATAGAGAAAAAAAGAATATTTAAGAAAAAAAAGCACCAATTTTCTGGCCCATTAAATGTTGAATTATTCATCAAAAGTCAAACGTGAAGCCCTGTTTGACAAGTCTACAATGTCAGTGCGCAAAAAAAAAAAAAAAAAAAAAAAATACACATACATTTTAATTAACACAACACTTTTTTTTTGCAAGAGGTCAACGTTGTTAATGAATTTCACAAAATCCAACATAGTGAGTTTCGTGTCAGCAAACTGGGGAAAAGGATGAAATAAAATTAAGTTGCTTCATCCACTTTTTCAATCAAGATGGAGTATCCTTGAGTGCAACAACACACATTGATGCAGATTATTGCAGAGTGAAAAAATATATTTAGCAGAGCACTAAAGAGAAGAGAGCATGCATTTTAGTATGATACTGGCTGGCTAAGACATGACTTAGGATAGTAGAGGTGAATTTCAAGTTTGCATCAAGCGCTTGTTTTACCGTTGGCCCCTGGAACGGTACACTACATGTGTAAATACTATTATATTCAGGATAAAGTTGCAAGAAGCACTCATTACTCAACGTTGGATAAAAAAAGTGAAAAAACCCCTCAAATGGAATCATCGGATTTGCCTATAATAAATGCAGTCTCTTTTAACACTACTTTGACATATCCAACTTGATCCAGACCTGAAAGGACCTTGCAATCTAGATGTGAAAGGGTAACTTTTTTTAGGTTGAGGTGATGGCGAAACAATTCAATTTGGGTCACCGGCGGCTATCATAACCTTGTACGAAGCGACTAACACCAGTGTTGCTGTTAGAATAGGTATGGTTCTTAAGGAAACTACATGCAATCAAATGTCCTTAGAATTTCTCTAAAGCAGATCAAACGCCATCTAAATGCGATAGGATAGATCGGTTTTAAGAAGGATAAAAAACTAGGACATATTGCTACCGATGTTTCTTCAGACTTGCGAAGGAGCGCATCGTGACAATTTGCATCGAGCTTAAATTCGGAAACGTCAGCCCAATATTCGTATGCGTGCTCTTTCTAACGGCGGGGAAAGATGAATGCACCAGGGATTGTGTTTATGAGTTCCACAACAAAACATATTTCTATTATCCTTTATATGATATTAAAATCATGCTTGGCACAATAGCAAGAAACCTGGAGAGCCTTTGCCGATCAAATGTTTCTTAGCCTTGGTAAAGCTTTCAACACGCACGCAGATATGGCGCCTATGACGTGCTTGTTTCTGGCCGATCACCATTGCAAAACATGTATTACAATAAATTTCGACTGTCACATGCTTAAAAACAGATAAGAGAGTGAGCCTTTACGAGGAAAAAAGCTAGGATGAACGACAGCTTCTCAAAAGTGAGGACGAATAGATAAAGGAAACTGAGAGATGCTATAGAGAGAAAGACGTTCGAAAATTTTGAAGTTGAAAAGAGAATACCAGTTCAGTAAAGTATAAACGCAATCTTGCTCAATGATCAGTGCTGAGGATATGGAAGAACCATTGCTGCAGACTGTGATAAAGCGATGATGCATTTAGCTGTGAGACAGAAAAAATTATTCAGTCTGGAGATGATGGACAACGTTTCTATCTACAAACTAATTATAGCTCCAACAAGGCTGTCGATACTGACGGTTTCACAGCAAATCTCATCTATAAAATCTAACAAACACATACTAGAAAAATGGAACCTTATTATGGTATGCCTGATCCTGAAGTAAAGAGATTCTACAGATTCTTTCTGCCATACTATCGCCCAAAGCCAACTAACCAACTGTTAGGTCTTTATCAGTGTGGTTGCAGGTTTGAAAAGTCCATTATTAAAAGAAAAGACCCCTTCAACACTCAGTACCCATTTTCAAATCAATGGCTGCCTATGGCAGCGTATATGGTACATATATGTACAATATACCTAAAAAATTATTCGCAACCATGTCTGGTTTTGGTATCCTAAGCTTGATCTTGACGAGGTCTTCGACGTCAAAAAAGGATTCCGACAAGCCTATCCAATATCATCTTAATTCTTTAACATAGAGAGGCATAATGTTTTCAAAAGACTGTAAAGCTACTAGGTGGAGTGAAAAGTAACATCCTTGACCAACATAATACGCTGCTACTGCAAAAAAATGTATGGTGCCTTGAAGTCGGTTCATATTTAGACAGACGTGTATGTTGAGTATGGACAAAAACAATTTTCGCTCCCTCATAAAACATTATTTTTTGAGAGGCAAAACGGCGAAGGAAACAAAAGAAAAGAATACACCGTAACTCCACTACCGATCAAGTACGCAGCGGCAGACCCTCCGATGCGGTTACAGAGGACAATGTCCAAAAAATACATGAAATGGTGTTGGCTGACCGGTAAGTGAAGGTGCACGAGCTAGCAGATACCACAATGATTAGTACTGAGCGCAAACGCCATATTTTAGGCAATATTCTGCATATGAAAAAGTTATCCTGCCGCTGGGTGCCACGTATACTCACTTCTGACCAAAATCACGATCGCGGGAACACTTCGAAAGAGTGTTTGGACTTGCTGATGCAGAATCGGGCGGGCTTTTGGGGTCGATTAGTAACTGTTGAATACCAGAGAACAGAATGAGAGCCCGGCAATGGACTGAAGCCGGCACGAGTGCTCCGAAGCGGCCGAGGGAAGCTCGATGGGTGGGAAAGGTTATGGCGTCGGTTTTCTGGGATTGTCATGGCATACTCTTCGTGGACTACCCCGAAAAAGGAAAAGCCATCAACAGTGAGTATTACTGTGCATTATTGGAGCGATTGAATGCCGAAATCGCTACAAAACGGCCTCACATGAAGCGAAAAAAAATTTGTTTTTGCAAGACAATGCACCGGCGCATAAGAGCATCGCATCCACCGTATTCGCCCGTTTTGGCTCCATCGAATTACTATCTCATCTCAAACCTCAAAAGATGGCTTATCAATAACAAATTCAGCTCACGTGAGGAAATCATCGACGCCACGGAGGAGTATTTTGCAGACCTTCCGGAAAATTACTTTTCGGACAGGATCAAGAAGTTGGAAAATCGCTGGAATTAGTGTATAAAACTAAAAGGGGACTATATTGAATAAAATAAAAAAAACACTAAAACAATTTTTTTTTTCATTCCCAAGGAGGTTAGTTTTCACTCCAACTAGTACTTGGTTATGCGAATGACATAGACTTTATCGCATTACACAGTGAGCTGTTTGTCAGGGATTAGCTAGTATTGAAAAAAAGCGAGGAAGATGAATCATACTTCCTGTCACAACATCGAGTAATCTACGGCTTTGCATCGTAGCAGAAGGGGGAGATTTAAAAAAGTACCATATAGGCTGCACAGTGACATGCAGTTAGCTAAACAAGTCAGAATTTATTTGTCTAGATGGGTAGGACATATAGAGTGGATGGATATCAGCGTTCTAGCTGGACAAATCTCCGAATCCAATATCCAAGGAAAACGCAGCTGAGGAAGACCCTGGTTCAGGTCGTGTGTGAATAGAAAGCGATCTCAATTAATCACAGCTTGCTAGAGAGTCCACTTTGAACTGTACCGCCACGTGTTCCAAGTGCAATGTTAAGTCAGTGCTTTGAAAGTGCCTGAAAAGATGCCAAACATATGTCTGCGACATATAATGAACCATTTTATCGTACTAGTGAGACCAAGAGTTTGCTTATGTTTCGGATTTTGGGCCCTTTTTAAAAGACTATTGCTTTTTGAACAGTATTTTTTGACGAATTTCGTTTAACATGACCAAGTCTCATAGTGTGCTTTGCCCGAAGTTTACCCACTATCGATTTCTTAATGTGGAGACTTCTGGGTAAGGGCGTACTTCTTATAAGTACACGAATTTTCATATCCGTTGACATTTACAACACTTTGCTGTTATTTTTGATTTGTTCTTCTAGTACATAATCGAACAATGCGATGCTTTCATTAAGTACTGTGGAGTTTCCCGTAATTTAAACCATCTCAAACACTCTATTTACAACATCGGCGTTGCCATTTCTTTGGTGGTTAACGACAGAGCCTAAGTTCTAAGCACATTAGTGACTGCTTCTAAATAAATATCAGGATTTGTGGTTGAAGCTTCAGAAAAGCGGGAATGCAAAGCCACATGCCATGGAGTTAACTAATAGTAAGGTGTCGAATTCCTGAAATGCTCTCGTATGTTTTCACAGTATGCGACATCAGTTTCACCGACCGCAGCTGTTGCGTATCGTCTTTGTAATTTTACAGTGGAACAAAAATGGTAACCGTCCACTGGTTTGACAATGGGTCGTATGCAAAATGCTTTCGCTCAGTCTCAGGAGATTGAGACGTGAGACAGGGTAAAAGCTAATGAGACTGAGAACTTGTAATAAGCAAAAGCTCAAATTCATATGCAAAACCTTTGTCTCAGCTTGCAGTTTCAATCTCATTTAATTAATTGTAAAAATGAGTTCGCTAAACGAACATAGTGAAGAAAGAACAAGTGTAAACGACCAAATAAACAATTTATAAGCCAGGTACCAAAAATAAAAAAGAAAATGAAACTTCCCCTAAAAAAGTTTAAAACAGAATTCGAAATTAAATTTGCAAAAAATATTAAAATCGCACAAATCTCGAAAAAGAGGAGAAATGTGATTTGAACAAAACAGGAAACAGAAAAATTAAATTAAAGCCGTGCGAAAAAGACTTGAAGGAATTAATTGATGGTGATTCACCTAATCCAGGTCTTAATAGATTAGGTGGTAAGAATATTAAACTAATTATGTGCGGTTTGCTAAGAGATGGCGTAACATGTATTATTCCATTGTTATTTGGAACTTGCGTTGGAAAGCTACTGTCATTGTACGTCATTTAAGTATATATTGCGTAAACAACAATAATTTTTTTTTCACTCAAATATGTCGAACTTTGTGCCTGAAATAGTGTTTTTGCGCGGAGTTCTTCTTCATTACTTTAATATGAAGAAAACTGCTGCCGAAAGTTATCGTATTTTGGTGGAAGTTTATGGTGACCATGCGCTAGCTGAGCGAAGGTGCCAAAATTGGTTTGCACGATTTAAAAGTGGTGATTTTGGCTTGGAAGACGATGAACGTCCTGCCAAACACAAAAAGAGCTCGCTGGATGTCACTCAAGCAGCCATTTCAAAACGTTGAAAAGCAGCTGGATATATTCAAAAGCAAGGAAATTAGGTTCCACATGAACTCAAGCCGAGAGACATTGCATGTCCGAAATGCTGTTGAAACGCTACAAAAGGAAGTCATTTTTGCATCGGATTGTTACTAGTGATGAAAAATGGATCCATTACGACAACCCCAAGTTCAAAAAATCATATGTGAAACCCGGCCAACCAGCCAAATCAACGGCAAAGCCGAATATCCGCGAAAGTAATGCTCTGTATTTGGTGGGATCAGATGGGTGTGCTCTATTATGAGCTGCTAAAACCGTGTGAAACCATCAATGGACAACGCTACCGAACACAAATAATCCGTTTGAAGAGAGCAGTAGCCGAAAAACGCCCGGAATATGCGACCAGACACGAGGCAATAATTTTCTACATGACAACTCTCGGCCCCACGTTGCTATTCCGGTTAAGAACTATTTGGAAAACAGTGGATGGGAAGTCTTACCCGACCCGCCTTATAGCCCAGACCTTGCCCCTTCTGACTACCATTTGTTCCGGTCGATGCAGGACGCCCTCACTGAAATACGGTTAACATCACATCAAAAATTGGCTTGATTCATTCTTGGCTGCCAAGCCGGCGCAGTTCTTTTGGGATGGGATCCACAAATTGCCAGAAAGATGGGAAAAAGTCATAGCTTCAGATAGGCAATACTTTGAACAATACTATTGTATTGTAAAGACACCAACGAAATTTTGGAGCAATATGAAACGGAAGAGACTAAAAAATTGTCTATAATAGAGCTCCAACGACTAGTTTTGTTGAAACAAAACCAAGTTCTTTCTAAGAATCTTAGGCTTTTGGAAAATCCTCAAAATAGTTTTGCAGCAGATCGGCGAGAATTATTTTTCGAAAAATATTAAATTTTTATTTATTTAAATTACAAATACATTAATAAATTAAACAATAGTACATCAAGAGCTGCGCTCATCTCTTCTTAAGTCTTCGCAGTAGGTAAATTCACTTCCTGTTATTTGTTCTTCCTCATAGTTATCTGAATTTTCATCTTCCTCTAAAAAATATTTTGCTACGTTATGCAAAACAAAGCAAGCCAAAATGACTTTGGGCACATTTTGTGTAGAAATTCTTAACTTGTATTCAAGACAGGGAAACCTTTGCTTTAGCTGACCAAAAACGCGTTCAATTATTACTCTTTCTTTGCTAAATACACTGCTGTAATTTCTTTCGGAAAACGTAGATGCTCTTCGATATGATATCATAATAAAAGGAGTAATTGCATAGCTTTCGTCAACGGGTAGACGTTGGATTATTAAGTAATATATTTTAAATTTTAGAATTTTTAAATATTCTAGAATCATAAACTGAGCCAGGCAATGAGACATGAACGCTTGTAAACTTCTTGGTGCCATTACAAGTCGGTTGAACGTTTATTGAATAAAAACCTAGAAGCAAATACAAGATAATTTGAAAACTTTGCAAAAATCATCTTATATACATATAAACTCAAAAAGTTTAAACTATGGTGCTTTGGCTTGCTTATCTTCACATGTGTACAGTCAAGTGCTCCGATACATGACGGGAATCTATTTCTGAGCTGCCATATAAACTTTTGAGAGTCATTTTCCTCGGTAGTTATAGGAAATTGTATCCACTCTTCACATTTTTCTAATATTTTCACTGCAACTTCACTCACCATTTTGGAAACGCTTGATTGATTTATTTTAAAATCTTCCGCTATGCCAATTTGAAATCCAGGATCGCCAACAAATGGTAAAAAGATCATCATTCTTTTCAAATTTGTGATTTTTCCAGCCCGCAGATCTCCACTGTCATTAAGAAAGTGATCTCTTTTCCAACTAACTTGTATTGGATTAAATCGATAAAGACTTTTGTATTTTTGATTTTGCACAGTGGCACCAAGAACATTCATAAATGCAGTCTCATCTTTTGAACAGCTTAAGCTCATTGTGCTAAGACAAAGCTATGTTTTTTGCATACCAGAAAATAGAAAATGAGATGTGTCTCACTTGTTTAGCAAAAGCTCTGTCTCTGAGATTTGTCTCAATTTCTTTTTGCATACGAACCCTAGCTAAAGTTACAAAAATTGAGATCTGATTCTGAACGAAAGCATTTTGCATACGACCCAATATCGTTACTTTGTTGAATCAATATTTCCGATTCTCAACCATACTTTAGACTTCATGCGATAGTGCTTCCACACAGGTCATACTTTGATTTCCTCGCCAAGCTCAGATTCCTGTCTGAATCTGAATCTGTTGTTTCCTCTTCATACGCGACAGTCAAGGAACTGTACTGGAATGGTACTGCGCGATAAAGAAAACCTATAGTGGAAAAGTCATCCGGTATTTGGAGAATCGCATCGTCGAATCATGGCCATAATGCAAACGGAGGTTTGCTGCCAGCCTTTTACATTTTTTATACAATACTCTGGATGTATGTAGTTTCTGTTTCTGATTTCCTTGGCTTTTTTACATCGATTTTTTTTTTTTTTTTTAGCTCTGCACTCTTCCTCTATGATATGTATTCTTCCTTACTCAAGGGACAACAATTTACTTGTACATTCAATATCGCTATTGTGACACAAGCGGTGTGCGCAGAAGCACATCTTGTTGAAAACTACGTACATCTCAGGACTGTCGGAAATAATTGCGCTCAAACAATTTTTAGTTACAGTGCAACATCTTTCAGCATTTACAGTAGCAGTATGCGGGCATATTCCTTCAAGAAGTATGCCCCAAAAACTTCTTTTGACGTAACACCACACCAGAAAACGCACCTAAGTGAGTATAATTGACGCTGATGAATTAGTTTTGGGTTCTTATGACCCTACATGAGATGATGCATACAATTATTTCCTTGTAATTATCCGAACTGCATTTTGTATAGAAACATCTGTTTATCAGTTCATAAAACTCCTAACTATCTGAATAACACACTAAGTGTACCGGAGCAGCTTCCTGTCGATATTTCTGCATTCGTTCAGTACTCAGTTCAGCTCGAGTCGCACCAGGTTTTTCAGTTCAGAGAAGATGAATTAAAAGCCCCTACAAGTCCCCTAATCACATTTACAGAGTATGGAGATCGCAGTCAAATTTCCAAAGTTTGTTTTATAAATAAAACAGTGGACTTATGATTTCTAGAAATCAGTCAGTAACTTTTACGCCACTCAGTTTGAACATGAATTTTTTCAAGATCATGTCCTTACACAGGAGCGGTTTCCAAATTTAAATATTAAAGAATTATTTACTCCGACGCCAAATTGAGGAGGTGTTGAATAAATTCAACTCTTGAAGACCTTTTAAGTTATTGATTAGCTTATGGTGCACTTTGGAGAACAACAACTACGCAGTAATTGATACGGTGCTTTCATTCAATTGCTCAGTGTGGCCGTGCTCATTTAGTTTTCCAATTTAGAAGTTAAACTTTATCTACACCTTAGACTTTACTTTAAAATGCTGCTATTTTGCATGTTGGAAACCAGCCACTTTGCTTTCCTGCATACAAAATACATAATTAGATCTTGAGTGATGTTATGAAACCTAAAGTTTTCTAAGCTGTGGAAAGTAAATCGATGACTCTATTGAAAGACGTCGGAAATGCCAGGAGAGTACATCATTCCTAGAACGTGATGTCTAGCTTAGAGCACTGCAAGATTATCTGCTGGCACTTTTTCCTATGGCATGAAAGCAAGAGGATAATCATTTTGGAACGGCGACTTGCCGCAGTCCCTTTGAGGGATAGTAGTCGTTGATGATTTGATAACTCTGCTTCTGCTAAATACATTTTGTTTGGGCGTTCATTTGCTAATGCGTAGCTATATTATATTTTTCTCAAACTGCCAGAACTTCCTGCCAGAACCTAAAAGAATGAATAAATCTGGGAAGCAAATTTAAATTTCGTGTGGGAAAATATTCTGTCTAGATGGGAATCCTGCAAAAAAAAAGAAAAATATTTTTGGAAGAAGATTTTTGTATCTGCTGGGTCTTGCGAACTAACAGCTGATCAATGAGTTGGAATTTAGAATTACCTTGAGAGCTTCGGGCGCTATGTGACCTTGTATGACCTTGTCATATAACTGTATTTACTTTTGTAAGATTTGTTTAATGCAGGTTTGAGGATAGGGTGTATCACAGCCAACTCCATCCAAAAGAGAAAAGTTTGCTACAGACTTAAAGACCTGCATGATACATATATAACTGCTTGATAATAAGTGAAACTGTGTATAATGCCGCTAGCTGATCTCGAATCGCTTGAGGTCATGAGACATTTTAATGATATATGGTAGGCCGTTCTTATACTAAAGAGTGTTTTTACAACGATTAAAAATCGGGACCATGGAGGATATACTATCTGTAGAAGTTTTGCTTGTATTGAAATTGGTTTTGATGATGAAGATGACAGCCTTTAACAAGAAATTTTAAATGAAACTGGCTCAGATACTCTGTATGCCTTTGCAAATTTCATTCATTGATCCTGAAATACAAGTCTATCGACACCCGTAAAGCGAATATTTCGTTCAGCCACGTTTGTGACAAGTATAACTCCGGTATAATTGCATTTCTATCTTTAGGCCTCTTGCATATTGATAAAGACATCTACCAGAGAATGAACTTGTTGCCGAAATGTATTGTACATTCCGAGTATTTGAACAGTGATGCATTTATTTATTTACTTTTCTGAAAACCCCAAAGCACACAATATGGATATTGATGCAAATTTCACTGTGAATGTGAACTGATGGTGGAATAAGAAAACAAAAATATCCAAACTATTTGAACAGAAAATTCTGCAGAAATTAAAACAAAATATGCATAAAAAATTATATACTTGCTTAAAGCGCCTGAAATAAAAAATAAATAAATTGAAGTGATTCGGTATTTTGGTATTCGTATCCATGACTCTCGTTTTCACTCTTAATACGAGATTTTACGGTAATATTTCATGTTTTTCGTTCCGTTTGACAATTTATTTCGAATTATATGAAATCTCGTACATGCATCGGCGTGGATTTTAGTGGAAACTTTATTTCAATATGCCATCAGCTTGATGGTCTGGCAGCTGTCAGTCTTTGAATTGCAAAACCCTTATCTGAATGGAACTTTACCTTGAGTTTATTGTAACAGGAAATATTTTTATTGTAAAATATACATATACTCGTATATTTACAGAAAAAGATACAGTTTATCAAAAAGGAAATATCAGTATCTGCAGTGTGAAAATAAATCTGCGAAATGCTTTGCTGCTAAAGGATTCACTGACAATTACTATTCTGTATAAAAATGGATTGACATTAGGAAAGCGAGTGATTTTTCAGGTGGCTTCAGGTCTAACCTTAATCAATCCGCATAAAACTTAGATTATCTCTTCACGAGAAGATGGTTTGACTAGGCAAAAATTAAAAGTATGCGTTTATCCATATTTGGGTGTCATTCAGGATAACAAACTTCTTGGACATTTTACACTGAAGGCCTACTTTTGAACTTCTGCAAGTGTAAAGAAGCATTCGCCAAATAAATAGGGCCTTCTAAATCTACATGGCTTTGGAGGCCAATTTTATCCTATGCGTCGGTTGTATGCTGAAATAACTTTTCACAGAAGTACGTCAATTTTGACTCCAAAGAGCGCTCTGTCTAGGCTGCATTGGGGCTTTCCCTAGCACGCTTGGCTCTGCTCTAGAAACATTGATGCATCTCCCTCTCCTTGATACTCATTTCATGGGATGCACTCTCAAAGCCATATTCCTTTTACAAAGAAGTGGTCTTTGGTACAACATGCATTGAAACCTTGGTTATTTTGTGCGCTAGCTATCTTTGCCCTCTGACGCAATGACACCACAAAAACTACCAAATCGACTTTCACTGATCTCAATACAGTTTTCGGCCAGAATCTGAGCCAGGAAAGGAAAGTAGTCGGGTCTTCAAGGCACTACTCTCTTTCTGGATGTACTCCAACGGTAGATTTCACTACTAGTTAAGAAAACTACCGTCTGTCTTCCAATCCAAGTGGAGATATAATCAATCCTGTTATCAACGAATATTGTGAAGACTATTGTGAAATCCAAGCTGTGCTTAGAGCCTTACTGAAGGCAACTTATGACTTCCAATCTAGTTCGAGAATGGGTCCCAGATCACAATATGATAATGGGAAATGTAATTGCAGATAAACTTGACAGGTAAGGCCCAAAGGGGAATTTTTTTGTAGTTCGGAGAATATTCAACAGTCAATGTACATGAACACTTGAATTCAACTATTTCTAGCTTTAATATCTCATCGTGATATTAGGACGGGGAAAAGAACTCATCACAAAAAATCAATCCACGCATATGTGCACCTTTCTTTCTTGGCTAAATGCTATCGTTTTTTCTACAAATCATCGTCGAATCGGTCTAGTAGGGTGGCATAATAATCACAGCTGATTGCTTTTTCATTTTAAAGGTAATCGATGTGGGTTATACTGCAGGTATCCCAAAAAAGTACCGCCATGATCTTGTAAGCTGACGGACCCACCTTGGTTTTTTTTTTTGCACTGATTCTTCTGGTGAAAACCACAATTTCGACTAGTGCTTGATTTCCGGTATATTGTGGTACATTACTGCTTCATCTGCGGTTACAAAATGGAGCAAAAATTCATCCGGATTGTGGTTGAGGAACGCTAAACACTTGTTGTCACATAATTTTCAATATTTTCTATTTTCACCAAAGTACCAAAGATATCAGCGTATCTCAAAATTTGGCAGTAGTCACAGATGAGGCCAGTTACAGAATTATTATTCTACTACCGTTTATACGAGTATATTTTTGAAGACTACGCGGCATCATATATCAAAGCAATGTGACAAATTTACAAATTTACAAAGTTTTTTTTAATAATCGTAAATTTTGTACACATAAATTCTAAGCAAATTGTTAAAGGCAGGAAATCATAAATAATGTTTATTGTCTTGAGAAAATTATTCTGATGAAAACCTTCTTGGCGTCACCCAAGATAACTTATGAAAGCAACCGTTGTTGATTTTCTCTGTTGGTGATTGAATTTAAACTCAATCTCTTTGTTCTATGTAGGCTACTTATTAATTCGGATACTTAAACATATAACATAAAGACACAAGTCCGACGGTACATACTCATGCGTAGTCGTCTGTTCATCTTATCTTATAAAATACAACACATTTCTGGCTTCTATGTATAGCGCCTTAAACTTTTTGTTTTTGTGTTTTTTTTTTTTTATTGCGGTTCAATCTAATACAACTAATGGAAGGATTCTACAACAAAAGCAGGTAAATGCTTCTTGAGACTGACAGACAAACAAATAAACAGTGTTTCCCACAAAATAAACCCGATACAGAAATTTTTTCCTTGCCGTTGTGACTATGCCTTTAGCGTTTACAGCTTTGCCTTGTTAATTACTGTGTTTTTGTGAATAGCAATATTTGGTTATGCGAAAATGCCTTTTTCATTAAAAAGATCTCTCACATTTCGTAGGAGGAGAACATGATACGAATAGACTTCTCTTTGCCAATAGAAATACTTTTCTTGTCGGGTGTTTTTTTTTTTAAATGGCCTTGACCTACATTTCTTCGATGTACAAGTACGGGTACGACTACGTTAGAGAATTTAAGTTTTCTTTATTTTTTTTTTTTTTTTAGAAAAAAAAAGAAGAAATTTGAACATCAGAAGTAAGGAATAAAAGTTGATGTTACACTTCCTGTGTGTTGAGTATCCTTTACGAATATTTCAACAAAGTTCATTGAAGCAACACCTCAATTGAGGTAATAGTCCGTTTAATACCCAAGGGTGTTTATTTACCACTTGAGGTACTTATTTCAGAAATGTTTTAGAGGATGGTGATTGTTAGTATTTATAGCTTAGATGAACTTTTCGTGAAATGAGTTGACGGGTAATACCACCAAAAGCCGTGTGGCAAAGTTACGATTTACTACAAACTCATTCATTTGCATACTATATTTCAGACTAAGCAAAATAGTTTCTTTTTATTTTTCCTCTTATTGAAGAGTCGTATATATACAAATGGTGGTAGTAATATTAAAATGAAAGCATTTAGTTGGTGCCATTGGGAATGACGAATGAAGTGATTGAGGTTAATGAATACCTTCCCAGTTCTTCAGGGAAACTCAGTAACGAAATTCATTTGAGAAGGATAGCTTGGCAGTTGTTGGTTACAATATAATATTTTTTGTAACATTTAACTCAGAAATCAGTTGAAGACACAGAATAGTAATATCTTGCATTTCTATCTCAGCGTTATGCAGAAACGAAACTACAAAAACACTAAGCCATCAACTAGAAAACAGGAATTCACTCCAATAAAGTAAAGATGTCTGCTATAAGCCTGCATCCTTTTGTGCTAAGAAGTGGTGCGAGGGCTGTTTGATAAAAGTTCGGGTTAGAAATGACAACGCAACGCCCCATATATAGTATAGAACTACTTTTGTTGACCTACAAAATACTCCTCTGCGGCGGCAATGACTTACTCGTTCGACCCGAAATTCTTTCCGGCGAGCAATTTTTTAAGGTTTGCGAACAAAATGACGTCGCAGGGAGCCAAATCCGGAGAATACAAAGAATGGGGAACCAATTTGGATGTGCCGACTGAGGAGGTGTGAGCCGGTGCCTTATCTTTCTTCCTCAAATGTGGTCGTTTTTTCTTCAAATCGACGTTAAATCGGCCGATTGACGTAGTATGATCCTGTGATTGTTTTTTCCTTCTTCAACATCAATGTCAACATGGATCACACCTCGCGCGTCCCAAACAATGGTGGTTATCACTTTTCCGGCCGAAGAGACGGTATTTGCCTTCTTTAGAGCACGTTCATTGCGTAAAATTCATTGTTTCGATTGTTCTTTGGTCTCTGGTGTGTACCAATGAATCCATGTCTCTTTAATGGATTGCTCTTGTTCTCTAGTGTGAGCACAAGTAGCACCCATCACGCGGACAGCTTTCTCATGCCCAAAGCTAATGCGTTCAGTTGACATGCTTACTATCTCAGCCAACTCGCAAACTTTCACTCGGCGGTCCGTCAATACAAGATCATGGATTTTGTTCACGGTTTTCTCAGTGATAGCCGTTTTTGCGTCACTCGGGTGCTGTTCAACAAAAAACGACATGTGGCCACGGCGAAACTCTGCGAACCAATGGTAAACGATTGTACGGGAAGGTGAATGGGTCCAATAAATATTTTTGAGAATGGGCTTGATTTCCTTAGAGGTTTTTCCACTGAAAAACAAGAATCGGATCACGGAGCGGAATTGCCCTTTTTCTATGGTCGCAAAAAACACTAACATGATGTTTTGAAATGGGTGCGAAAACAAAAGTAAGCTTTGGATTGTCACCAAATTTTGGTAGGCGAGCTAAAAGAAGTTATACTAAATGATGGTACACATATGATGGTATTCATCAAACAGCCCTAAATATTTCTTTGGTCCACCTACGTTCTAAGAGTCGTTTCACGGTTGACGTGAAATCGAATTGTTAATAGAAAAATTAATTGGGAGCTATGGTGTACCATTATTAGAAGTATTCCTCTAAGTGCTTGCCACAGTCTTTTTTTGACTTATAAATAATTCAGTTGAATTAATCTTCCAAATGTATTCAGAAATATCTTACATTCTGCAACTAGTTTTGAAGCATTTAAAGAGCTGAGCAGCTTCTTTGGCTATATGACTTACTGCTCATAATAATATTCTAATATTCACTTCAAGAAGAGGCTGTAGTCTATCCAACTTTTTACAGAGTTTCTAATTGAAAGCCAATGCTGATCACAGGAAAATTAGATATCAAATTCAGAAGTTCGGTGTCCGGTTAAGCTCTTCACAGTTGCCCGAGCTGTGTGAGCTCGAGATCCAATCCAGCAACTTGCGGCAAAAAAATAAATTTGTTTAACATCTGTCTGTAGTGCTCACCAGTTAAAGTTACAGCGATGCTGTCGACGTTCTTACGAAAATAAGGGTCAATCCCTGTTTCACTGCAAAAGCCGCCCCAAAAAACTACATTAAGGGGATGCATCGGCTCCATGATGATTCTCCATACCCAAAAAATGCAAATTTTGTTTATTCACATAACCACTTAAATGGAAATGAGCTTCGTCGCTCATTCTGATTTTGGATACGAATCATACTCTTCTTGCACCATGTTTAACAGAGCATGGGAGTAAGTAAACTTCACTTTATGATCAGCAGGCAGCAACTGGTGAACGGCTTGTACTTTATAAAAAAAACATCTTCAGGTAATCTTCGAAATTTTCTAGTAGCCTGAGTCACTAGCTTGCACTATTCATACCCCTCAATTCTCCAATGTCAGGAGTACGCCTTCGTACTAAAACACTCCCTGCACCACTCAACCACTTTCCCCACGGTACTGCCATGAGGTATTACTTCTCGGGGCTGGTCAGCATCTATGCTATCTCCTGGGACCTTCCTGTTTCAGCACGTCGTACTTTTTCGATTCGGTGGAGTTTTTTCTGCATACTGGTTATACACTCATAAATTTACTCCCTTCTCGTCCTCTGATACGTTTCTTCTTCTTTCTGCGAAACGACTGCAATAAAATATTGCATACTCCGAATGTTTGTCGTCATTTGGACAAGGACATATGTGTCCAAAGTGATACAGATATTAAGGGTACCTCCCTGGCCGGGCAGAACTGCGTGAGCTGGTAGTTGCAGTTTCCATGTGTCCGGTTTACCCAAACTTCTACAGACGGACTTAACTTGTAGGTCCATTGACCTTTTGTGCTGTTGTGCAATCTATTTTGCCATTTAGATATTGACGTCACCCTTTCCATCTCTTTAATCCTTTTTATTTCATCCGTTTCTACGTGGCTGTTCGATGCAATTTTCTTGTATACCTTAAACATCTCATCCGCGATTATGTCGATGAATACCATTCCAGCAATGACATATGCTGCTTCATCCGATATTGTTTGAAAGCCACATATCGTCCTTGATTTGCATTTTCTGTATCTCGACGACAGTTTTTTCTTAGTATTTTGTCGGACTAGTGCCATGGCCCAAGCCGAGGCGGCGTAAAGCAGAACAGTCTGGAAATTAACACCCTTCTAGTGTAACCAAGTCCACCGATTTGGTAGAATTTATGATAATGCCGCTTGTAGTAAAGATGCCTTTTCGCTGGCATAGGTGCTCCTTTGACCGAATTGTTTGGCTTCCAACCCGGTTGCATATTCCACGAACTTACGGCTGGTTATTAAAATGGCCTCAGTTTTGTGGTTAGCAAGTTCAAGTCCAGTTGAACATGGCTATCTTTTGATTCCCGCAATAGCAGTATTTGTAACAGATTCTACTTCGTGAATGTGTTTGGCGTGCAACGAACGTCTGCTGATGTCAAATTGTGTTCATCGTTGTCGATGTTTGTAGCTTTATCAGAAGTACACTCAAATGTTCCTACTGCTCCATTGTGCGGCCCCCGTCCAATTATCAAGGCTTCGCCCATACTGGTCTTATCGTAACGTTTTTTTGATGACACCACCAAGGTTGCTACGATTTGACTAGTTACAAGCGGCTGGTTAGAGTGCCTGTTGGGTGGTAGGATCACCGATATTCCCTACCAGGACCCCCGGATTTCGGTCCGGGCCTGACTTGTTGAGGTAGATCTCCTTGTGACAGCATCATAGTGGGTTTGGTTTAAACCCATTCTCGCGGGAAGGGTTTTTGACAGAATGTAGAGTTGCAAGATACTGAGTGCTGTGACCCTAAGATCAGTAAGATGTTTTAGGTTGACCTCGACCCTTACCAAGAGTGGAATTTTTGCCCCCAACACGAGTTCCACTTTCGTATCAGTGAATTGACAGTGAGCGATGGCAAGGCGTATCCTTGCTCTCATGGATGTATGGGCATCCCGTGAAATTAGGCCTTTAAGGCAGGAGTTTACGTAAAACACATGTTTAAACATCATCGTTAAAGATGTTCCACACATTAGTCCTCGATATGGATCGTTGAGTTGGTCCTGATATTATCACCTTCTTTCGCGAGCTTTCGTTGGTCTCATAAATGAAAGAGCGCTCGTTCTGGTAATACCGCAGTATAATTTGTAGTTATCGATGTTGCATACCATATTAAGGCCAGTGCTTTTTTCTATCTGACAGAGTTGAAGGCATTTTTCACATCCATGGGAGGATAACATAAGGGGACACAGAAGATGTCCCTATGTTCCTACGGGAATTTACTATTTGTTGTACTTTGTTAATGCTTTGAGCGACCTGGACGTAAGTCATATTGTCAAGCGGCAAGGTCTTCCGCTTTTTTAACAGTTTTGTAAAGTCCTTATCGTAACAGTTTTTCTAGGAATTTCCCAGTTTGTGTTGCACAAGGGCTTATACGATGTGACTGCGAGGTTTACTCGGTGCACGATTAGAGTGCAGGGAGTTATTCCGCTTTTAGACAGCGGTTCTATATCTATAGCAATAGACGATGGAAAGCTCTTCCCAGGTACATATGGTGGAGCTTCGAGATTGCCAAAACAAAAATTTTCACCTCGCTTGGGACGAGTGGAGAACAGGAAGTTAACAATGTAATCCATTGTTACAGAATCCTCGAGGCTTCCATAAGCATAAGAGCCCGGTCTCCGTGTTTTGAGTTATTACCCTGATCACCATGGCTCTCCGCCTACATCCTGTTTTAACGCCATCCAGCATGGCCTCTAAACTTTTGCCTTAGCTAGGATTGCTATACATGTCTGGTGTGGTGCGTTTATTTTACTCGAATTTAAAGTATTTACGGGCTCCATATGAAACTGGTATCGAGTTTTCTTGTTATATCAAGATGTATTCGCTTTGACGATAAAAATACTAAAGAGGAAATACAACTGAGAGATAAATAGAGAGTTCATTGATGCGATTAATCATAGGTTCCAGAATAATTTTTCTGTATCCGAAAGAGTCACCCTGGATGAACAATTACCGACCATCCGAGGCAGATTTTTTGCTTATAAAAATGAGAAGAATAAACAAGAAATTATTTTCTATTATAACCGCACAAAAGGTGGTGCGGATACTAACGACAAAATGTGTACAAACTACAGCGCACAAAAAGATAGTTATTGGTTGTATTTCTTCACCTACTTAACGTCGCTAGTATCAATGCTTTTGTTGTTTATAAATTATCCAGAAGGGAGTTTCACAAACATCATAAGGTTTATTTGATGAAGGCTCACCAACAAACTCGAACAACAATACCACGACTACCGCGAGTCATATTAAAACATCAAAAGAGAAGTGCTGATGTTCAGGATCCTGGCTCCGCGTCTTGTGGTGGCCCATTGACATCCTATAAAAGATGCCATGTGTGCCCAAGGTCAAGGGATAAAAAGTAAGATTTTCATGTACAAAATGTCGCCAGTACGTCTGTCATGACCATTCCGTCATGATTTGTGATAATTGTACTGATTGAGAAGTTCCTAATATATCGATTGATCTCTTTATTATGTTACTCGTTCCAAAAATGTTGACTCAGAATACTGTTACTATGTTGAATGTTTCCAGTTTTAATAAAAAATATTAATATAAAGCAGTAAATAGTGTATTTTATTTTACTTCTGAAGTTGGGGTTAAATGCGCCCCACGCGAACATTAGGGTTACTTTATTGATGAAAGCAGTTAGGGGTTAAATCAAAATCAAATGCAAATCAGATAGACTGAGCCTAATGTATATTTAAAATGTCTGTAAACAAATAAAGTTAGTAAAGATTTTTATCTAGTTTAGGTCATTAATGACAAGAAGGAACGACAAGAAAACTATTATCAGCCTTCTAAAAGACCTTAGTGATAGCCACCATTTAATCTTATCATAGCAAAAGCAAGCGAAATCGAGGTTTTCTATGTAAAACGGCATATATTCCAGTTGGCTTTTCGAGTTTCTATTAAAACCAGGAAGGATAATCATTTATATCATTTCGAACACATTTGACAAAGTGATTATCGATTAGATAGGAGTTAAAGGTAAAGTTAAGATGGGGGAGAGCATTTTGCAGTCTATTGGTTGGCAGAGTGATATTTCGCAAATTTTGAAAATTAGGAACGGATGGAACAAATGAACACAATTTTGAGCATACCACTGCCATATGCAACGAACACGAAGGAAAATTAAATAAAAAGTTGAAAAGATTTTGTAAGAATTTTAAAATAGCAGCAAAACTTTTACAAAATTCAAATTAACGATGTTTGCTATTTGAAAAGCATGCATGAATTATGAGTTCTTTCGGATAGTATCTGAACTGAAAATCCTAGGAAATTACTGAACAATTGCTAAAGGAATTGTGGAAGCATCGATTACATAATTTAAGCTCAAGGTAAATACTAACTTAGAGAGAGATTGTTTTAAATTTTCACACAAATAAAACAATTTTTGTTTTTTAAAAGAACATTTCATTTGTATCCTTTAGTATAGTGAGTATAGTCACTTCACAAATTCGTTCCGGCATTTAATTGTAAACTGCCTTTAAGAAATTTAACCAAATTTCTCTCCAGGCTAATTTAATAGCTGCAATGAATGATGTCTTCTGTCTTCAAACTGATGGCCAGATTCGTATAATTTTCGGACTAACGATCATCATACGTTTTTGGTAAAATTAAGGTCTGGTGAGTACAGTTTTCAGTAAAGCAATCCCGCATTTTGCTCCCTTATCCAATTTTAAACTATTTACCTCATATGAATGGGTGCGTTGTTGTCCTGCTGGAAAGTCCAATTTCGGAAATTCCTTTCCAATATTTCTTTATAAGTTTTGAAATTCTATACCATAACACCACCTTCTGGACTATGATTTCGGGCTAAAAAGTGCTGGTCCTTACTCATATCGTAAAATTATTAATTAAACCCATCAGTTCTATCAAAATTGAAGTTTTTTTCATCTGAGCAAACCAAGAAACGCCATTCTTCTAAGTGGCTGTTTTTTTTAAATTTTTAACGTTTCAGATGATTGGCACAATTAATTACTCTTCTAACGGTCAAAGCACTAGCATTAACACTTGGTCTTTGCTTTATTTTCGCTGCTGAGTCAGAAGAATTAAAAGCATATCGCAAAATCGCTCTTCTATCGGTCGCTGTTGTGGCCGTATTTTTAACTCCTTTCATGTTGATCCTGTACGAATCTTTGTTTCTCAAGTAAAAGCAGACCACATTAAAACTTCTAGAAATTTCTTTAGCCTGGTTAGTCTTTGCTTCTGCAGTAAGTCAATTTGAGCCTGTTCAATATTGTTATGCTTATGCAAATTTAAGTTTACACGATTATTTAAGATAAGGCCACTTTAACTATTATTTAAATGTGACATGTAAAAAATGAACATAATGAATATGTACTGAATAGGTACATGAAGCAAAAAAAAGAAATAATTTAATTTTTCCATATGGAATACCTTGCAGAAGAACCAGAGAAAAAATAACGATACTTTTTGAATTATTCTTTCTTAATTATTTTTTCAACATCATAGACAAACAGTTACCAGCATGAAATATTAAATTCATGCACATTATTTGAAAATAATGAAATACAAACTTTTGAAAAATGTTGTACCTATTCAGTTGAAGCGGAGTTCATATTATGATTTTATGAATTTCTATATCCACGTTGACTTCCTAAGACTGTTTAATAATAAGCATTTCTGCAACATACTCGCACAGCCTCTATTTATAGTTTTCCATGAGTCTTGAACTTTTTTTAAAAATAAAAAATGTATCCAGCCTGAATAAGTTCAAAAGTCTTGCCCAGCAAGTTCATTGGTGGTCTCATTTCCCGTAATCTCAAATGCGTTCAGAAAAACCTTGCATTTACGGCTCAGAAAGTCTTCAAGCGCTACTAGGCGGTCGCTACATGCGTAGATGCTTCGCCCCCTATACTGATTTTTTTTTACAATATAGTTTAGTCCCATGGGGATTGTGTGCACAGTATTGTATATTGTATATATGTTATCTGCTTAGGAAACATGTGTAAATTTTTCTAGCGAGGGGTGAAATCGAATGCTGTTGTTCTTCAAAACACACTAGCACCGTATCACAGATCGGTTTTAGAGAAAGAAAACTTCACATTCCACTGGTCAATAACCAACAAAAGACAAGGTCATTGTAAATCCAGTGCGTGTTGTACCAAAAACGACTTTCTAAGGCTAAGAAGCCTAAAAAGGCTTTGAGAGTTCACCCAATAATATGGATATCAAAGTAAAAGAGATTGCATTCATAGAAAGACGGCTATTGTTGAAGGTTTGTGGGGAATGCTACTAGCAATTTTGATGGAGCACTAGAAGACAATTAACAAATTAAGACAATAAAATACTCTTGTACCAGTGGATCGAAAGGACCCTACTCGGTGACAAGCCCTATGTGTAGCCGACAGGACCTTTGCATTGACAGTAGGGCTACAGCGCCTTGGAGGTTTTTCACGCGTCATGTTAATTCAAAGAATAACTAAGAGTCACCCTCTGCAAAGAGTGATCTGGGAAGTGAATTGGCATAAGCACAATCATCGATCATGACAAACACTACTTGTACTTTAGAGCATACGACCACAAGAAGTGATCCGACAGAAAGAACAGCTTCTAATTGTATACACAAAGAGTTCATCATGCGAACAACACGTCATAAGATACCCACGAGCCAACATCCAACATTTGCATTTACCTAAACATGCATATATCTCGTGTCATCGTTCCTACCAGCAAGAAATATCAAGCGTGTGCAAGGTGTCATATACAGAATTCCAAGGCGACACCTGAAACTCCAGAAAACATCCGTTGCTGACCAAGCAAGCGACGAGTGCATGGGAATGCTATTAGTTAGGTATAATGAAAAATGTTAAGTTAGTTCTATGTTAGATCGCGTAGAGAACGGTAAAATAAAAATTTATTTTTTAAAAACCCACAGATGATAAATCTGTAATTTATATGTTTGAGCATGGAGTTGAAAAAACTTAGAAGAGGGCCGATTGGACAGAAAACTTAAAGTGAGCAGCCCATGTTTACCCTCGCCATAATTTATTGGCAGCAATCTGCGATCAGGGTTTTGGTCATAGCTTTAATCCATAAAACTAGTAATTTACCTGTTTCGTGTTGTCTGGTAATACATACCGTTAAAAGTTGTATTGTCGAAAGCACCCTCAATTTCGATTAAAATGCCCAATGCTTACTTCTTCTTGTCGAGTGCTCCTCTAATTCCGACCAACTTATTTTGAAGCGCAATCTCAGAGGATGAATTCGTAAAACAGTTTTCTACTTTTTAGGATAAACTTGAAGTAATAGTTCCTGTGATGATTGCATGGACATTCCACCATACAAGTTGCGCATGAAGAATATGTGGGGGTTTCAAGGCGTAATATACAATACGCCTTTGTTCGTTTAAATCATCATTTTAAAGGATAACTGTCGACTCCACAACAACACGCTTATCATCTTTTCTTGCAATTTGACATAAATTTGGGAAAGTGCATCAACATGTATTGCTTATAAATATTGTACGTTTATTGAAAACATTTTCTAAATTTAAAAGAAACATAAAGTGACTTTCCATGTCGTATATTACGTAAACCTAGTACCTAAAACCACACAATACGATGTGAATGTCATAGAGGACAAAGTATCTATGGTCATTATGTCAGCCAACAAAGTTGGAATTCCAACAAAAACCTATCGCGACCTACATCTATTTTACTTTTCCATTAACATTCCTATACAAACAACAGCTCAGTTAATAAATCATTAAAATTGGAAAAAGCAGTTAAAAAATAAATCAGCGATATTCGCAAGAAAATCCAATACTCTGAATGAAAATTTTACTAAAATTATTTAATCAAATTTTAACCTTGGAAAACATTTACACGTTTTCTCAAACATAAAAGCCAGTTGACAAAGCGACCACAGCTAATGCAATTTAAGACAGACATAATTTTTTGTCTTCCATAGCAAGCTTTGAGAAAAAAAGGGTATCCTTACATAAAACATACGCATAGTCCAGCTGGAGGGTGTCTGAAACAATTTCCCTTAGCTTGCTTGTGCCTTTGCGAGCATTTTGTTCTGTGTCCGTAAATTCCTAATCCACTTGGCAAAGAGCATTAAGTGCAGTATCCTTTATGTATAATATAACGAGAGTGATTTGCATAGGATAGAGTTCTTTTCTCATCAAAGTAAGTACTAGACATAGTATAGTAGATCTTCCTTATTAAGTGGGATACCACATATACCTACATATAAAATATCTAGTTTATGTACCTTTCATCCTGACTTTAATTAAATTTATTTTCAAAGAAATCCTTAAAGACTTTTGAATTTATGTTTGATGCAAATAATTTGCTACCGGCGAAGTTAGAATTACAAGATTATGCAAATGTTCAACGGAGGGTTTACCTAAAAAGTATCTGAACATAATCTTGAGTGAGAATTTTTGAAGAAAACGAAAAGAACTTGCTCTTGGGTCCTCAATCTTCAACGGGAATATCAAGCATGTGATAAACAACACCAAAAACTATTTATTTAACAGCTCACGTACTAAAACTAACCGGGAATCACAAGTGTTTATTTAAATGTAAGGAAGTCCGGGACATTTTTCAACCGCATGGTACATCAACATCACCAGCTCAGTCAGTCTTAACGGAAGTATGTTTATAGTTGGTTTTAAGAAAAGTTTTAAATTAATTGTGTCACGTAACACTGGAAAATAAACGGAGTAAAGAATAAGAGATTTCTACAATCTACAGATACAAATAGTGACTGCGCCAAAGGGAAGTTTATTCTTTCAATTAAACTTTACGGTCCCAGCATACGGATAGTTTGTGGCATGTACTCTTAGTTATTTAAGGATTTTTGATTTCGCAGATGTTCCATTTGAAGTGTTTGTATAAAAAGTTCCCCAGTGAATAAATTGGTTTCAATTCAAGATTTCTTAAATTATTTATCGCTGTTCATGAGTATATTTAAGTAACTCACTTCGTTAACAGATATTGCGCGATTTTGCTACCATTTTTGTTTTAAATATTCATAGGGTTCCATGGACAAAAGTCTATGCTGCATTCGCAGCAGATCTTTCATGTGAATCATTACGTCGAGTCAATAAAGTTTTAATATGCGAGGTGCGAAAGAAGTATGGCTTTGGGATAAGATTTAGGGACAACAGAGGTGTTGTTATTAGGATATTACTGAGGGCGAGGTCAAGCTTGTATAGAAGATTTACAAGTTCCTTACTCAATGTATTCTGATTGGAGCCGAAAAATAAGAACTATATTTCGTGGTAACAATTTTTCATAGATATGGCGAAAAGAGAAAGATACAGTTAAAACGGCTAACTAATCAAATCCCGAATAGTTATTTTGAAGTCAGTGGCTTTCAATCATTTGTTCAGATTAACAAACAAAAATTTTAAGAAAATAATGTAGAGAGCGGTATGGTCCGATACCATAAATCGTTCTCCTGACATTTGGTTTGCTGGTCGAGTTCTTGAGCTGTATGGAGAGCAAATGATAGGCAAGTTATAGATGCACCCAAATAAAATCTAAACGAATAAAAAAAAAACAGGATTTCGACAATATTCTGAAATCGTTCTTGTCGGCGATAGCAAAGAGAATACCATATCTACGAGAAAAGTTCCCATCGCATGGAATTAGAAAATCAGACGAATCTAATTACAGGATCTTCAGCCAAATTATTCTAGAAACGTGTTCAATGGGTCCTTTTATAAGCAATATTTACAATGATGAGTTTGGTGCCTTGGCTGTTAGTTGGGCTTGGTTGTCGTGAGTGGGTCTAGGCGACCCGTGAATCTGAAAAGGGATGTAAATGAAACAGCAGATAACCCGTGGATAGGTCGTGAAAGTTTTATCTTTCTAAAGTTCTTTGTATTAAAGTACTGAAGCTGGGAGACAGTGACATATAAAGTAGAAGCCCCCAGCCTCTGCATAGGTCGTCGCTCAACCTCAACCTCATGCTCACCAGCTTTATTTTATATCGACTGCCGCGATCGCCTTAATTACTACTTAGCTGTTAATGAATATGGTAATATCCCTTTTGGATATTGCCGGAATTCTGACTGGAAAACACTGCTGTAGTGTGGCAGGCGACGCAACGTGAATCTGACTCAATCCTAGAGCACAATTTGCCGCCTTGCATGTATAAAATTAAGGGCAAGTGACCAAGAATTAGGTGCGCAACTAAGTTTTCTGTTCTCTATTTGTCAATACTCAATAGATGGCTCCAGCAGTAAGTGCTGCTTGATTTTGACATATCCAAAACGTCAGGAACCAAGCTTAGACATATGGTAAACAAATCACATGAGTGATTTTGTTTTGGCGTCATAAACATACTTTTGACTGTGTGAAAATGTCTGATTTTGTGCCAAATAATCGTCATTTTCAGGAAGTGTTGATTTTTTTTGAGAGCTCCAGAAGGTTTACGGAGATGCTGCTCTGAGTGAAACAACGTGCCGTAATTAGTTCTGTCGCTTTAAAGACAGTTCAGTATCTTGAAGAATACTTAGGTATTCACCATTGTTGGAGGGTTGTCCAGTCTATGGAGGGAATGTCAAGTTTTGAAATTATTATTTTACGTGTGAATAAAACAAGCTCTCATTTTTGCAAGTTGATGCCCAGCGCACTGAACCTAACCAATTTTGCAAGGTCATTTTTTAGAATTTAGGAAGTCATAAGGTGTCATAAGTAACATTCGCAGTCTTAAGATACATAAGTGTTTCCTTAACAACTATGCTCCACGGAAAAGGTGATTTAACTGCCTTCTGAGGGGTGCTTCTTGAGACAGTGATCCTAAATATGGTGTTACCTAATGCTGCATTGATTTCATGTTCCTGTTGCGGAGTACACAGGTTATTAAGTTCATTAATGCCGGATCAACTCCGAATACAAGTAATGTGTATTCTTTTTCAAGCAATGTCATTTCCGCACCTTTTGTACCATAGATATGATGATTTAAGGGCTTCTTAGCTCTTACTTACTTACTTAGTTATTTAAATGGCGCTACGTTTGCAAGCTAGTATTGAAGCTCAACCAATAAATCTTTTCAGTTAACTCGGTCTTAAGCTCAACTTCCATCTGTAACCGCCACCTTAAACAATGTCTTTTTTTCGAATAGGAATCGAACACTCTTCGGGCCAGAGACTTAATATTCACCCGTGCTACATGACTTTATGATCTCAAGCGACTGATGTGCATTTGTCCAACCAAATTGACGTCGCTATAGAGTCTGTCTACACAAACAGAACCATGAATAGCTGAAAAATTTTACTTTTTGTGGTGGCTTGCGAGTTTCGCTTTTTTTGAGTATGGTGTCAAAGAAGCCACATGATAGCGCTTCATATTGATATCAAAAGTCAAAAAGTGTGATTGCTACAAATATTAAAGGAGCAGAGAGCGCTCTACTTCGTCTGGCGACACTGGCAGGTATACTAAAACTAGATATACGAGTACATGGCTCGCCTCTACAAATGCTGTCATATACTGACTTAAAAAAGATAAAGAGATGGTGCGTGGCTTTCCTGAGTTTTCTGTAGGCTTTTGTTTGAATATTTTATCAATTGTGGATTTACCTAGCCTAAAAACGGTCATTGATCGTTGACTAATTCTTTCAAGTTTTTACACAAAATGACTAATGTCTCTATAGTTGGCGCGGTTAAGAAGATCTATTTTATATTGGCCGCTCGGAATGTTCGAACATCTATATCACTTATAAGTTTCTTGCATTAATCGCAACGTGATTGATTGAAGAGTTTATGATCAAGTTGTGAATACCGAGGTGAGGAAAGAGTTTTCTAGCTTTTCTGCTTTTTCTCCACACAGCAAATCCAATAAGCCGAAATCCGTTCTTCGATGTGGTATTGCTGAAGTTGTCTTTTTGTTCTATTTGGGAGTTAAAATCACTTCAAACGATGTTACTTTCATACTGAGGGTATTGTTCGTAGGTTTTGTTGAAAAGCTATTTTTCGGTTGGGGTGTTAACTCATGCCTTGGCGAATTTAGCTTATACGTATGCCGATTATTATTATACGATCGATTTCGGAGGAACAGCTCACGACTTCTGGCTTAAGTTTGTCGCTTTAAAGAAATGCACACCCAAATAGATGCAGATTTTGTCCTCTGTGGATGTGACCGTAATAAAGTGTCACATGTCTTCTTATCCACTTTTATTCATTCCGCGTCCGCTGGTTGTCCTCCTCCAATTGGCCTAGACAAGGTCTGAACATATCATGTACATATCCGAAAGTGAATGCCATTTTTTGCGTTTTGTAATGTAATTTTAATTGTTTCGCAGCACTTAGGGTTACCCCACGAACAATCCCCGACCTTGAGGTACGGGTTCTATTTGGGGCTATTTAGCTAGCCAGTATCTTCTGGTTTCTTCTGAGATATGAAAGCTGTCGTAGACTTATTATAGATTTATTTGCTATTATCACTATTTCAACAACCTGAATGTTCTGAATAATCCTCATTTAAGGAGTGTGCCATGCTGACTGTTAACGTCACTATTATGTGCCAATTGGAATTCATCTGTTCCATTCTTTTTCTATCCCTAAAGAAAAAAAAGGTAATATAAAATAATAATAATAAAAGTTAGTACATAAATTCCTTTTGAAAAGTTTCGAAATCTATCGAACGAGGATTTAATGATGCAACTTACGGATATGATGGCTCTGAAACCCTGTCTTTAAACTTTTACCAGAAAACTAACAGAACATCGCAAAAGTTTTAAAAAATAAAGCAAGGAAATAAAAAGGGTATTCCGCAAGGCAATTTAAAAAAAAAATCACACTCTCCCCATTTAATAGAAATATCTCCTAAAGTCAATGAATATTTTGCATCAGCAGGAAAGGGTGGAAAATAAAATTCCTTCGGCTTACTTTTTTCACAAGAATGTATGTACAATATATATGTAAGTATGAGCACGCCTTTATTAAATATTTGTCAGAATAATATGTCCTTGATAGCTTCTACTCTAAGAATTTAATTTTTTTTTATATTTTGCTGTGAAACGTATCCTGTGTTTGTATACCATATATGAGTACTCTCTGTGGACTGATATTCACATCAGTTGTGAAAGGATTCTTAAAAATGTTTCTCCACCGCAGAAATAAGATATGAACTGAATACTTGAGAGCATGTTATAAAGCAATGGATACTGAAACGGATATAGAAAAGTACTTAGAGAAAACACTTTGAAAATAGTTGGCAGGATTCCACCACAAATTGGTAGCGGAAGGAAATGAGCGCAACCTGTATGAACAGTGAAAAACTTTTCAAAAGGTTGAGCTGTATGACATTTGAAAAGAATTATGAATTCTCTTTGAATTCTTTTCTACGGATATGGGTTCATTCAGTCCAAAGATGATACTTTTTATACGACGAACCTTTGGAGAATGGAACATTTTGTGATAAAAAGCAAAATCCCTTGGTAATGTAAGTGGTTACCACCACTTATTGTCAGGCAAAGAGGAAATGGTATTAAAAAATTTAAAATATTTAAAAATGGAATATTTTACGGCAGTAATGGCATGTTTGCATATATGCTCGATGCTCATTTGTATCCAAATTAATGCGGTTCAAGTGCGTTTCCATATCTGAGTAAGGCCTCAATCTACCGGCGAATGTTAAAAAATAAATTGGTCCTACACTTGGTAGTTAGTAGACTAAATTATTGGACTAATAGTATATCCCTAAAACATTGTTTGTTTTTTTGAAGCAACTCAGAATTAGAAAAAGGAAAGAAGTTGTGAATGTCTGACGTGTGAACGAATGTCTAGCATCTATGTGAAGCTCCCTAAGATTGCTTTTATAATCCTATCGAGTAAACATATAAGCAATGATCTACATATGCACATACTAAGATAACTCTTTGATACCAAGAAACATCTTTGTCACCACAGTTAGAAGACCACACTTCTTCATCATCGCTTAAACGGGATTTCGATAAAGCACGTTTTTCACTTCTACATTTGGAAACAAATTTGATTCTTCCCAATCGATTATCAACAATTTTTCTGAGAAATCATACGCGGATAGCGTCAAGTTTAAAAGACTTGTAACATTGAAGCTATTTCATATAATATTTTATGTTTTATCCGACTACGAAATCACTATTTCCCGCAAAGCAATGATGTGACACTGAAATGTCACATTGAGGTAGAGAATTGACCATGCCTTCGCAGATTCGAGTAAAATGAAGAAGGTGAAGCATATTAGTGATATTAATTTAGCCGCTTTCACACAGCAAAGAGGGTTTCTGATCAAAGAATAATATAACTAATTACGGTCCCATTGTTAACTTTTCTCACATACCTAAAATGTTCGAAAGTATGTTAGATGAAGTGCTAAGCTTTCAGTGCAAGCCACTTTTATCACACAGTCAGCATGGATTTTTGAAAGGTGTCCTTTATGTTTTCAGCCCTAGAAAGTGGCAACCAAATCGATGTTATCTCACAATTAATCCTTTTCAAATTGTCTTCCCTTAGTTTTGATCCATCATTATTAGAATAGATATCTTCTTACCTGGAAAATCATTATTATAGCGTCAGCTATAGATCAGTCTCCTTGACCCCTTTTTAAACCACTTCTGGTGTCCAACAAGGCAGCCATGTAGGTCCACTTCTTTTCATTTTACCTATACACGATCCAGAGAGGATTATTTAACACTGCCCCCTTTCTATATATTTACGCCAACGACACTAAGTTTTCCAAAACTATATATTCACCCCAAAATTCTATTCTCCTTCAAGAAGACCTTGATAGATCTTCCACTTGGTCTCTAAAAAATTGCTTAGAGCTTAATGTCTTCAAATGTCAATTTATGACTTTGTCTCGTAAGTCCAATCAGTCTCCTCCTCGACTTTATTTCCTGCATGGTCAACCTATACCCCAGGTTCAATCCATTCGCCACTTTGGAATTGTTTTATATGGTAAAGAGTTAAACTTCCGTTGAGCTCTTTCCATATTGGAAAAATTAACTCACCACTTGGTTTTATCAAGCGATGGTCCAAGGAGTTTTGCGACTCCGAAGTGACAAGGTCACTTTACATTACCTTTGTCCGTCCCCTTCTAAATATGTCAGTCATATGTAGCCCCCCTTTCAGCGAGTTCATTTATATTGAATCGAGAATATTCAACGTAGTTTGCTTTGATTTGCTCTTCGAGAATTACTCTGGGATGACTCTTCTATTTTGCCTGAAAACCCTCGAAAATCGTCTCTTTTAATAAATTTTCCAACCCATCGCACTTCTAATGGTTTCAACGAAAAAATCTCCCGTAAGCTCCGAACTGTCAGATCAAACCTCTTCCTTTTTAATTTCAACCTAAGCGCTGCTCGTCTCAAAGTAGATCTCCTCCAATATTCCATTGGTTTTAATATACGGAAAGATCTAATACTTTTAGATTTTCAATCTCAAAATGTTAATGTGGAAATGTGAAGCAGCTTTGTTCTCGTTGCCCTCATCTTCAGTTTTATAACACTTATGTAGCTTTGACAATTAAAATGATATCCTTGAAGACATTTTTGTTCCTGAGGTTACTCAAATAACATTTCGAACCAAACTAAAAAAATAGATTTTTCAAAATCAATGTACATATAGTAGATTCATCAGAGATTTGCATACAAGAGGATCCGGCCTCTAGTTCTGCTGGTTCGACATTAGGGTCTGTATGACGGTATTATAGTTTATAGTTTATAGTTGCTGCCTTTTTTTTGTCGAAACGACATCACTCTTTGAATTATTCTGTGAAAAATTGGCTGATTATTTTGATCCAAAGGACTTACCGGCGTCATTTTGAGACGCCAATTGATTGTAAGCATCACTAGGATATTGGTGACATGATTTCTCTAACAAGGGCTGTTACAGACCTTTTTCGAACTGGTTGACTTCGCACTCCTGGAAATGAAGCAACTCATGAATTCTTGCAAGTGCTGCGGATAGTCAAGAAACATCGACACGAAAGCGTTCTGGTTAACATGGTGTCTTCAGTAGGTGGCTGCAAAGTGACCTTAGAATCTAATTGCATAATACTTCTATACAAAATCCAATCTGGAATAAGTTAAAGCCATGAGAAAAAGGGTTATGATTGAAAATTGTGTGGGGCCAGCGATTGATGGCAATTTCGAGATTTAGTGTCAACAGAATGGAGATACTGCGCATACCGCTTATGCTAAAATGGGGCTACAAAGTGTGAATTTTTATGGCCGAAAAACTAAAAAAACACTCAGAATTTATTAGCATTTTATGAATTTGGCACCATCATTTTCTTTTATTGGGTATATATTTTAATTCGTGCGGTTTTTTTTTCAAAATTTGAACCTTTATTTAAGAAAAACATGTACAATAGTATTATTCAAAGTATTGCCCATCTGAAGCTATGACTTTTTCCCATCTTTCTGGCAATTTGTGGATCCCATTCCAAAAGAACTGCGCCGGCTTGGCAGCCAAGAATGAATCAAGCCAATTTCTGATATTCTGCTCTCATGTGAACCGTATTTCAGTGAGGGCGTTCTGCATCGACCAGAACAAATGGTAGTCAGAAGGGGCAAGGTCCTATAAGGACCCTATAAGGCGGGTGGGGTAAGACTTCCCATCCACTGTTTTCCAAATAGCTCTTAACCGAAATAGCAACGTGGGGCCGAGCGTTGCCAAGATGGAAAATTATTGCCTCGTGTCTGATCGCATATTCCGGGCGTTTTTCGGCTACTGCTATCTTCAAACGGATTAATTGTGTTCGGTAGCGTTGTCCATTGATGGTTTCACCCGGTTTTAGCAGCTCATATTATAGCACACCCGTCTGATCCCACCAAATACAGAGCATTACCTTCGCGCCATGGATATTCGGCTTTGCCGTTGGTTTGCCTGGTTGGCCGGGTTTCACATATGATTTTTTGCGCTTGGAGTTGTCGTAATGGATCCATTTTTCATCACCAGTAACAATCCTATGAAAAAATTACTTCCTTTTGTGGTGTTCCAGCAGCATTTCGGACATGCAAAACCGCTTTTCGACTCTCTCGGCTTGAGTTCATCTGGAACCCGATTTCCTTGCTTTTGAATATATCCAGCTGCTTTTAAACGTTTTGAAATGGCTGCTTGAGTGACACCCAAAGATTCTGCGAGCTCTTCTTGTTTTTGGCAACAATCTTCATAGAGTAATGCTTCCAGTTCTTCATCTTCAAACTTTTTTGGCTGCCCAGGACGTCCATCGTCTTCCAAGCCAAAATCACCACTAAATCGTGCAAACCACTTTTGGCACGTTCGCTCAGCTAGCGCATGTCCACCATAAACTTCCACCAAAATACGATGATTGAAGAAGAACTCAACGCAAAAACACTTTTTCAGGCACAAAGTTCGACATATTTGCGTGCAAAAAAATTATTGTTGTTTACGCTTCAAATGAATGACATATACTGAAATGACGTACAATGACAGTAACTTTCCAACGCATGTTCCAATGGAATAATAACAATGGAATAATACAAGTTACATCACCTCTTAGCAAACCGCACGAATAGTTATAGACCCAATATTTGTTTCCATTCCATTCTACTCCAGAAATTACATAGATGTTTACTTTCATATGCACTTTCACTTGTACTTGGTGCAATACTACTCGGTAAACCTACGCCTTAGCTAACATGCTTCTTTAGATAGCACGATCTCTCGCAAGCTTCCTCCAAATTGGTTGATGTATCCTTTCGCTTGCATGCGCCACCTTTTATGTGGTCGTTAGATGCGGGGTTAGAATCGAAAAATGTTTTGGCCTGTGCTGTGATGTCCATTCATTCAACATGATTCAGTCGTCTTAGACTTTATTTCTGTAGACGAGGGAAAGTGGTAATTCATCTCCTTCTGACTAGGTCCAAACCTCTGCACCATAGTGCAGGACAAGGATGATAAGGGTCTTATATAAAGTCAGTTTAATCTTACGAGTCCTAGAATTGTTAGAATAACTTTCTGTGCTAATGTCGTTGTTGCTTGTAACTGCAGAACCAAGTTAAACGAAGTCATAAACTGCCTCGAAGTTATAACTGCCAATGGTAACGTTCTGGCCATATTGGTCACTTCTGTCTTAAAAAGCACACCTAGTGTAAAATTTTGATAGTCTAACCCTTAAAAATAACATACTTATTTCAAAAAAATGAAATCAAGTTCTAAAATACTTGAAATGCTGACAGTGTTATACCGTGAGTACAAGCTCTTTCAAGATGGCCGAGATAATACATATGAACCTCGCTCTGGACGACCCAGGACATCAACAATTACCATAGGAGAACTCGGTGAGGATGTTGGTAAATCGGTCGGCTCGTGTTGCAATTTTTTCGGATGTTTTGAGCATGAGACGTGTGTTAGCGAAGTTTGTTCCGAAAGTTCTTAATTTTTATCAGATGAACCATGAACCCTCGTACGAGCATCACTCAGGAGTTCTTGAATGACGTCAGTGATGATCCTGACTTGTTCAAATGGGTCAAAACTAGTGAAGAATCAGGAGTTTATGGTAATGACGTTGAAACTAAAATCCAATCGTCACAATGGAAACACCGAGGAGGGTGCCAAGACCGAAAAAAGCACGCATCGCTGGAAGAGCTCAAGAATATACCAAAAAGTGGTTATCAGAAGTGCTTCGAGGATTGAAAATAGCGTTGACTCAAGTGTTTTATATCTAAGGGGGATTACTTTGAAGGGAACAACTACACCCTGTCTGACTCGAACTGCAACTAACTTCAGACTACTATAATTTCCAAACTGTTCATGACAGTGAGCTGAAATTTTGACACATGACAGATAATTTTATTATTTACAAGCCTTTTAAACGATTTGCGTCTCAGTTGTGTTGAAAAATTTTTATCTGCGATGGAATTCAAACATGATAGTGTGATTGCTTTATATTTGGCTGAAAAACCACAAGTAGCTTTCGTTAGAGCCCTCCAGCACCTTAACGTGAATAAATCATTTGTGTCTCGAAACATTGCTCGTTACCGTGATACTGCAGCATTGCAAAACGCCCTGCAATTTCGGGAGAAATGGTTCGGAAAGTGAAGGCTCGAATTGAGCAAAATCCGCGTAGAAGTGGAGAAAAATGGCTCGTGAGCTCAACATATCGTTGAAACGGATGCAGTACATAATGAAAAATGAGCTTGGGCTCAAGCCAATAAAGTTCCAAAAAGCATACGATCTTACATCGCAACAGAAAAAAGTTAGAGTCGAAAGAGGGAAGGAGTGGAGTGGAGCTACGCTTGCACGAAAGTGGTGAGTTGCCGAATTTGGTTTTTTTCCGATGAGTCACCATTTGTTATCGACCAATATGTCAACAAACAAAATGAAAATTAACACATTCGGACGGCCACCAGAAAACAGGCAGCACCGATGGTGATGGTTTGGGCCGCCATAATCGCCGATGGTCGCTCTCCGTTCGTATTTTTGGACCGTGGCGTCAAAATTAATGCGATCGTATACCGTGAAATTGTCTAAGAGGCAATATTGAAGCCTTGAGCAAACAATCATTTCGGTCGGAGACCGTAGACATTGCAACAAGACTCGGCACCGTCTCTTAAAGCGCGCGTCAACCAAGATTGGCTAAAAAACAATGTTCTACACTTCATTTCTTCGACACAATGGATTGAAAATTCTCCGAATGCAAATCCTTTGGATTTCTCTGTCTGGGGTATTTTGAAGGTGAAGGTTGGCACTAAAAAAAAAACCAAAGTTTGGACCACTTTAAACAAGCACAAGCGTCAAAGGTGGACATATTGAAAACTACTGATACAATTTGAAAATTAATACATTTTCCAACATTTTTTGCCTTGGCAGCATTATTATAATAATATAATAAATAAATAAATATTTTTATATAAAAATATAAAGTCACCCTACTTATTGAACACACCTTTTAAGTGAACCTGCTGTCGTAATTTTTTTTTTTTTTTTGAAAAGTAATAAATTTCTTTTTAGTTTTCACTTTATACTATACTGCGGCTCTACGTCAAGTTTTTCTGCTGCAAAGATAGCATCCCTAGCCAATAATTTACTGAGAGCTATAGTAAACTTCAGCAAAAGCGATTTTTAAGACAGATTTGTTTGGCTGTACAAACTACCTTTCCACCATCCATAAACACAATTTAGAATTTTTAGTAGACGAAAGCAATTATCCGTTTTTCAATTATCCAATTACACTGACTTCCAATATGTCCGTCTTGTATTGCCTAATCTGTCTAACATATGGGCTGAAAAGTCATTGCCGTTTTATAGTAAATTTTTGCAAAATTCAACTTTATTTATCAATATAGTTGCCTTCGAGGGCGATATACTTATTGAAACGATTTTTGAATCTTTCGATACCAGTTTTGTAGTACGATTTTGGTTAAGCCTCAAAATATGGCTCTGTTTCGGAGATTACTGCGAATAGGAAATAGTCGCTGGGGGCCAAATCTGGAGAGTACGGTGGGAAGCAATTCGTAGCCGAATTTATTCAATTTTGCCATAGTTTTCATCGACTTGTGACACGGTGCATTGTCTTGATGAAACAGCACTTTCTTTTTCCTTAAATGCGGCCGTTTTTCTGCGATTTCGTCCTTCAAACGCTCCAACAACGCAATGTAATAGTCGCTGTTGATAGTCTGCCCCTTTTGGAGATAGTCGATGAAAATTATTCCATGTGTATCCCAAAATACGGATGCCATAACTTTGCCAGCCGACTGTTGAGTTTTTGGTCGTTTTGGACGAGGTTCGTCGCCTGCTCGCCACTCAGATGAATGCCGAGTTGACTCTGGTGTGAAGTGATGGAGCCAAGTTTCATCCATTGTCACATACCGACGCAAAAATTCGGCTTTATTGCGGTTGAACAGCTTTAAACACTCCTCTGAATCATCAACACGTTGTTGTTTTTTGTCGACTGTGAGCAAACGCGGCACCCACTTTGAACAGAGCTTTCGCATGTCCAAATATTCGTGTATGATATATCCAACACGCTCTTTTGATATCTTTAGCGCCTCAGCTATCTCGATCAAGATTTTAACCATAAAATAAGATTATGATTTGGTTTCTGACTTTTTTTTAAGGCAGGGTAGTGCCAATTCAAAGATGCTAATGAAAAACGGCTGTTATACAAGTTGTTCAATTTTGAAAAAAAAAAAAAAAAAAATGAAAAGTGTTAAAGACAATAAAGACTACAGAAAAGTTTTGCAAAAAACATTATTTACCACAAGTTCAAGTAAAAGGACATTACCGTCCTCTAAACACACCTCAGTGCCCAGACATGTTACATACATATATTGCTGAACCATAATTTTTTCATCCTTAATGGTTTTCCATGAAAATTTTATTTTTTTACGTCATACATACATGTATTTTTTTAAAGCATACGCTGCTCATATCATTGTAACTATAACTTATGGAACTTTTGAGACGAGAGCCACTTCAGAGAGTTTCTTTTGTAGCGCCGATGGAATCACCCCTTAGGTTAAAATATCCTGCAATATTTGGAATAGGTACGTTCGTTGGCGTCAATGTGAAATGTCATATATTGTATTTTAAATGGAAAACGAAGTTCTAATATCATTTATCTTACTCATCGCATCATAAAAACTTTCTGTCTTCGGCTCTGTGCCTACATTGTTGCGTTCGTTTAAGGTTCAATTTATTGAGTTGGGTGTTGTATGATGTGTGTATGTGCACAGTTCGTATTCATATCACTCTGATAGATGTGAACGCATAGAGGATGCGTTCATAAGTTTATGTGTATTAAACTGTAGCTCTTTCAGGAAAAGTTTCGACGAAGACATAAACTTTAGTTCTGAAGAAATATTTAACAAAGTTTCAGGTTTCAAGGAGGTGAATTAACATATTCAAAATGTAACTTTCCCATTAGGTTGCCTGAGAACATCTCACTCTCATGTTTTTGGATATTTTGCTTTTCAATTTCAGATGACTGGTGTGTCATATCTTATAAGCATACAAATGTGAAATGCAATGAGAAACGACAGGTATTGGTTGGATGGTTCAATAAAAAACGCAAAGGACAACGCTTCAGATGTATAGCTTTTGTTTTTTTCTATTTCAAAACTTACAAATTAAGTTTTGTGGAACTGACAACCGTGGAAAAAGGTTTGTTTATGCTCTTTGCCAATTCATCTCCTACTACCTTAATCACTTCGGGTGGTAGTGAGTCCATTCTGCCAGCCTTAAGTTAAGATATTATTATTTTTTCTTCATCTAGGTCGTTTGAGCATATTTTTGGGTTTAATTGCCCGAGTGTATATTCTCAGTATCGACGTGACTCTATTATTAAATTTTCTTGCTCGCCTCTTCAGGTTTATATTCGTATCTTTCATTTTAATTTTTGCCAAAACCTCCGAAATTTCCATTTCCTATCGCTATTCATTATTCCTCCTACCTTTGCAATATATGCTTGCCCGCACACCATGGGGTGGCCGTGGTGTAGTGTTATATGCATAGACTCCTCAAGCAGAGGGTCGCGGGTTCGAATCCCGTGAGAGGCAATTCTCTGAAAAAGTATTTTCTCTGAAAAAGTATTTTCATAGAATTTGTATGTAGTTATATGAAAATCGGCGTCAACTCTGACATGAAGGCATAATACTGATGTTGGAGTGGTTGCTGAATGCGCTAAATATAATAAACTATAATACAACTATCACGTACTTAGACCTCACTGGTTGAGGATGCATTGGCTCGTCCCGTCCAGTTTGACAACCACCTCTGGGAAAAATTTCGAAACCTAATACACCTGTGTTTTAAACTACTACACCACCCTCCCGCGCCTTGGAGAAAAGCCAGTAAAAGGGTATTTATATCCCCTTGGTGGCTGGGTGAAAAACAAAATTTCAGTCACAGGATCTCCGATGATTTTTTGACATCAATGCTACCGGTCTTCAATACTTAATGCAGATTATAAAGGAGTTAAAGGATACGCGATTAGCAAAGGTTCAGGCAGTTTGTTGCGATTGCACCTGTTCAAATTCAAATCCCTTCACAGTATTTTTCCATTGTGGTGTCGTCTAAAACATCCACAGACGTACCATATATTGGTTCATGAGCTGACTGAGTAAGTGGTCGTTCGACATGTTTGAACATCTATAATATTTGAGGAGTGTCTTGCATCGGTCGAAATATGATTATATGTGGTCGGTTATTATATGATCTGGTGAGCGGCATGATCTCTTATGAATTTTGAGTTAAGGGAACCATTGTGCTAGTTATTCTAATATTCCGTCCTGCGACAAAGTAATTTAGCCTGAGTTCATTTGCAGACGTGATCCTGTTAGACGTGCTACAAAAGATGAGAAAATTTTCAAAATTGGCATTGAAATTACCCAAAACGATTTTAACAACATACTTAAGTCATTGCTCGTAGGTTTTGTTGAAGAGCTCGTAGAAGAATTATCGGCCATAATATTCTTATTCTTCAAATGAGGCGTGAGTCAACGTCAACAACGTTTGCTGTAAAAAACTTACGACTTTTTGCATTAGCTTTCAAGAAATCCACATCGATATAGACACTGTTCTCTGTACTACATATATCATAGTTTTTTAGCTCCTTTTTGTCTGGCTTATCACACCTCACTTCCTGCATGATGATCCTATCTGCTTCATAGAAGTTTTGCATCTCTGTTAGTTCTTGGCGTGAACATAGTCTCTTCTAATTTCCAACACTCTGTGTGGATATAGTTACGAACGCCGTTGTGCTGCTTTGATTGCTTCGAAATAGTATGATTTTAACTTCACAATCCTCAACCTTAAGGGTTAGGCGCGTTTTGGGACCGCTTGGACAAAAGAATCCGTGTATTTTGGAACTAGTAACCAGATTCTGAGATATCAAGCCTGCCATTAACTTATTAATAACTTATCAGCCCCAAATATTTTGAAGTCGCTCATATAAAGAGCGACGTTGTCGTTTGCCCTCGTTCTGCTATTCAGTCATTTAAGATAAGTTGCCATTTTCTCTTGCTTTACATTATTGCTTATAGGTAAGTCTGGTTAGAGAAGATCAGATAAGAAAGGTTAACTAATGATGTATATATAGTCATAGTTACGGCAATTTGGTATTGTCATTTCGACGCTATTCAACGTATTCCCTAATCGTACAACAAGCAGCCGATGGCTGGGAACGTGCTGAGAATTAATAACGACTAGTAAAGAAAATATATGGCATCTACTCAAAAAAACATTTGTCAGCAGACAAATGAAGAAAAACAAAGACGGTACATGTTGTATAACATTTGATGAGAATGCAAACATACCAACTTGATCAAAAAAAAAAAAGAATAACCACCGTGTGGCGCTCCCATTGTTCTGATTTGAGTTCTGTTTTTTCTGTTAAGTTGGTACATATGTTGCTGACATTTCCTCTAAATCTTAGAGTCATAACTTGACATTTGCAAAAGTATCGGATTTAATGGTGCGCTAACATTGGAAATGTTGGAAAAGTGTTTCGGCAACGATTCTCTAAAGAAAACTGTCGTTTACCAGTGGCACGAACGGTTCAAAAGTGGTCGTGAGTCAATCGAAGATGATGAACACAGTGGCAGACCATCGACATCGAAAACCGACGAAAACATTGATGAAGTATTGTAAAAGAAATGTTGGTCAATAACCGCAAATTAACTATCAGAGATATAGCGGAGGACTTGAACATTGAACATCCGTCCGTTTTGGTTAATGATTTGAGTTTCTGTCTTATAGCAGCAAAGTTGGTGCCAAAAGACCTCAATATCATGAAAAAAGAAACCGTGTCAACGTCGAGATGATTTGCGAGGCTGAATCCGATCCCACATTCATCAAAAGGATCATTACTAGTGGGTTTATGAGTAAGAAACGCAATGAGTGGCGTTGACCAAATGAGCCGAGTCCAAAAAAACCACATCGTTTTCAGTCAAAAAAGATTGCCTTCTTTTCGCCTTCTTACGGTTTTCATGGATTACAACGGTGTAGTGCTTCATAAATTTTTTCCAGAAGTCCAGACAGTAAACAAAGAGTATTATTTGGGCGTTTGTATGAAGCAATTCATGCAAAGGGAATTGTGGGCAAAAATCTCGAAGATTTTGCACCATGATAACGCACCGTTGCACAGTGCCATCATTATTCGTAATGCAAATAAATACCATCCAACAGCCACCGAATTCACCTGATTTGCTTCCCTTTGACTGCTTTCTGTTCAATCGAGTTAAAAAACCACTACGGGGAACGCGTTTCAGCAGCCGAGAGGAAGTAATGAAAAAATCACAGGAAATACTGAAGGACATACCGAAAACCGAGTATAAAAAATGTTTCGTGGATTAGATCAAGTGCTGGCATAAGTGTGTTGCAGTCGATGGGGATTGATGAATGAACTTGTATTTTTAATTGTCTAAATAAATTCCGGGATTTTTGATCAAGGTGGTATATTTGAGGCAGTCTCTTTTTGCAAACTTTTACAATTGGCTTACAATTGGAAAGTCGAGTACATTGAACCTTTTGTCAACAGAAATTTGCACAGATTGCACTTTCAAACCGAAAACTCGATGAATTGGAATCATATTTCAAGACGTGCCAAAGGTGCTGTATCCAATAATGCTTAAAGAGGGATTGTATTACATACAAATTTTACAAGCAACCAACTGAATAACTGAAAAAATTAATACCTCTATACAATTTTCTTTTTGATAGTGAGAAGTAAAGGATGTTTAAATCAAATCTCGTTATTCTTATGTTTTTATATGACTCAAGGCATATGGCTTCCTCGGTTGTTTTGAAGAAGCATAAAGTTTACCCTGTTTAACATGTGGGGCTATATCGCCAAAATAACGTGCTGAATATTTCCTTGAAATGACTGAATACTTTTATGTTTACAAATAACCGTATTTGAGGAATATCACAACAAAAAAAAAAAAAACAAAACAGACGCATTTTGTTGGAACTATATGTACCAAAATATGCATGTATGTACGAGTATGTCGACATATTTAACTGTATAAAGGAGAAATTGTACGTTGGAGAGATGGGGACGGCATTGTCATTTTGAAATAGAGGAACACAAGTGACGCGCGAGTGCTATCAACGAAACATATGGTAGTCCTCTGATACCCACTTTGCAACATACTGGTGCACAAAATATGTTCACTATCAAGCAATCAGTTCCTACAATCGATTCCATTTGAAGTTCCAATCGAATGGCATTGTCCAACCCGCACCTATACCTTCCTACAATACGGCAAATTTAAAAAAAATCGATGTGTTCATACATATACCTTATTCTTTGAACATTCAAAGGGACCAAATAGTATCTAATATTTGACTAGAATCTCTTATTAGGAGCTGCAGTTGTCAATGCATGGGTGTTATACAAACATGCAACGAAAACCAAAATTTATATCAGAAAAGTCTGGATTATTTTTAATTGGACAGATCCTAAATGTATCAAAAAGTTTCGTAGAATGACAACACATAAAAATGAATCATTTTTTGAATGTAATTAGTAGCGGAGGAAAAAATCTTCGAGGAAGTATCTTGTGCCATCATAAAAAAAGATGCAAAGCAGCCTGAAAACAAGATAAGTAAACATTTACATACAAACTGCGATACTTATCCAAATCAACCTCAAATGTATCGTAAATATGTTAGTTTATGGCACAAGTAATCTTAATATTTGAGTTTGATGTAATGAAATTCTTTTGAATTATACTGAAATGTATTTTGCCTATGTTTTTAAGTTTATAAAACGAAATTTTCTTTCAGTTAATTTAGATTCAATATTTTTGACATTTTAGGGATTTTTTAATATTTTTACCATTTACCATTTTATGGTAAAAAAGCAGCTTTCTTATGCCGAACATATTTAGTGCAACGTAAAATGCGAAGCATTTTGTATTCGAAATAATGTCGAAATAAAACAACTAACACATTATACAGTTAATTCTTCATCCGCGTAACTATACTTGTTGAGTTTTGATGAAAATCTTGTAGCTTTAGCAGCTAGTGCTATGTAATATTAATTTGTAATTTGTAAGATTCTTGTTTTTGCATGATCAATAATTAACAGCTGTTAGTACCATAAGTCTGATTTAAGTTGCTAGCACTTTTTCACATTGGTAAGTACGAGTAGTCCTGTTATCAGAAATATTATTGAGAGTACTTGAGCTTGCGGGTTATACTTTATGAGAACTTCTGGTATAATTTCACTTCAAAGAATTAAACTCCTTTTAAAAAAATACCAAATATAAAACAAAATATTTTTCTGTTATAAATACTCTTTAAAATGTACATTAGATCAAAGGAAAATTCATACTGACTCATGACTCCACATACTTTGGTGTAAGATGAAACCACAGGTGAATTTAAGATTATTGAATGTGAAGCCGAAGAAAATATTCTTACATCAGATTACTTAGGTCCTATCTTCCTATCAAACAGGGTTATTTAATGAGCAAAATGATTATCAAAATTCTGTTAATGATTTATCAACCTGTTGTTAACCCTCAACAAGATCTTACTCTGATGATTATAACTATTCTGATTTTCGAAACAATGAGTAAGATGACGGTTCTGGTCTAATTACTAATTGAAGGACAAAGAAGGAAACACAAATAAGTGGCAGAACAATGTTATAAAAAGAGCTGACAAGAAGGAAAACAATATTACAGTGCTAAAAAAATAAAACGCCAAATAGTGGGAAAACAAAAAAAAAGATGAAAACGTGTCTTAAATCTGGTTGAAGTGCAAGCAAATGTAAAAAGAGCTTTTTAACATGTAATAATATTACCGAATCTCAAAGGAAAGAATTATTTCATTATTTCTGGAAAAATATGACTTGAGAACAACGTACAGTGAAGATTGGAACTCTTGTAGAAAGGCGACACGAAGCTCGTCGTACAAATAATTGTGATAATTCAAGACGTAATACATCTGTGAAATATCAGTTGAAAACTGAAAATAGTGTTGTACTTGTCTGTAGCAAAATATTTTTGAACACATTTAGTTTAGGAGAATGGACAGTATGAAATTGGATTAAAGAAAGCAATAGTCATGGAATTCGTCTACAAACATAAAAAACAAGAACATGTCAAAGATTTCTTAACAGACCTGCCCAAGTTTGAAATGAACAATTTATGAAGGATGAAAACATACTACAAAATGAAAAATCATCCTATTTGTCCTTCTTACAAATAACAAAGTCTTTTAACCTAAAAAATATTAGTGTGATTTGTGCTTTAGTTTAAAGAATGGAAATATTGATCAAGACACATACAGGGTTTTCCAATAGGTAATTGACAACTTTGAATTTGATTTGTGAACGCATTCTTTCACTAATCATCAAACTGTCACTGTCAATTTATTCAGTAAACTCAACATTTTCATCATGGTAAAGTACACTAACGAGCAACGTCTGCAAACGTTCTCCGATTGGGTTCTGGAGTAGATGCGCCAAGATGATGAATTTCATCGCAAAATCATCTTCAGTGATGAAGCTCATTTTTGGCTCAATGGGTTCGTCAATAAGTAAAATATGCGTTATTGGTCACGTGAAAACCCATATGTGCTTCATGAATCACGACTTTATCCACAAAAAATAACTGTTTGGTGCGGTTTGCATGCCGGCGGCGTTGTTGGGCCATATTTTTTCGTTGACGATAACGATCGTCACGTTACTGTGAATGGTCAGCGTTATCGCGCCATGATCACCGATTATTTTTGGCCCGAATTGGAAGATATGGACTTAGACGACATGTGGTTTCAACAGGATGGTGCCACAAGCCACACAGCACACGCTACAATCGATTTATTAAAGAGTAAGTATGGTGAGCGTGTTATCTCAAGACATGGGTCAGTCGATTGGCTGTCTCGTTCGTGCGATTTAACGTCGCTTGACTATTTTCTGTGGGGCTACGTCAAGTCATTGGCTTGTGCCAACACGCCTACGACGTTGGAAGAGCTCAGAGCCAACATTGAATGCGAAATAGTGGCCGTTTCGGCCCAAATGTGTGGCCGAGTCGTTAAAAATTGGGTCCAACGAATCGACCGCTGCAAACGTGCCGGCGGTGGCCATATGAACGAAGTCGAGTTCCATTCATAAATGTTTTGACTGTACTTCAAGCCAATAATAAAGTTTTTGAAATATCTCAAATGGTTTGCCTTTTATTTAAAAAAAAGTTGTCAAGTCATTATTAGAAAACCCTATAAAATGAACAAGTTTATAATAAAAATATAGCAAGGTTGGAGAAAGATACTGACAAAAATAAAGCTTTAAAGAATGAAATAAATGCATTTACTTTAGATGTCCAAGCTATTCAATTGATGGCTTTTATAGTTGCATCAGCAATTTACTTTAGGTAAAAGCTTGATGTGCATCAGCTTACATTTTTTAATTTAAATATTTCAATAGTTTTCTGCTTCGTATGGCATAAAGGAGGAGGTGGAATGGACTTAAATGTTTTTGCTTCGTGTGTTTCTCATATGTTAGAAAGTTATTGTGATCTGAGTGTACCAACAGTTCTATTTAGCGATTGTTGTAGTGCACAAAACAAAAACGTCAACTGAGCTAACCTTTTACAATTTATTGCGACTAAATTTTTTCTACCTTTATATATTTTATTTATTTATATTTGCACATAAAGATAACAATCTTATTAAAAATGTGAAAGTCTCAAGAAATTTTAAGAATAAATGGCCTAGTAAATCTAATAAAAGATTAATTGAGTAAATTGAGTAAATGTAAGCGAATAAATAAATTGTTATTACATCAAAGACTTTACTTACTGAACTGACTGGGAAAAAAAAGGTAAGTGTGAAAGTAATCAGAATTGAATATAAAAGATTCATCATGAACAACACCATTGATCAAGTATTTTAAAAGTAGGGCCTTAAACGTCCGTTAAGATGTTAGACAACTAAATCTTGGTTGAATTACCGCGGAAGTTCTGTGGTAAATTAAGTTTGTTGTATTGACATTCAGGTTCACGAATGTTAATTATTTGATGCAGGAGACTTAAATTATTAGATTATCACAGTTGATTATATGATCATAGTATCTAATATTGAAAACGTATCTAGTTAAATTATTATATATCACATTAAGCTTCCTCTTGGTCTTATAATCTATGTTGCAAGGAATTTCAAGGTATCAAGTTTTGTGCTGATCATAGTAACCTGAGCCCGGCATACACCTTTCCAATCGTTATTGATATATGGTTGGTCCCAGTAAGAGTCTCATTAAAAACTAATTCGAAATTTCTTGCCGTATGGACGTATTTTATCGTTGACTGCCCCAGTTTTGTGGCTGGAAGTGTCCAGCTTTCTCTTTCTTATACACAGTGTTTTTGATTTCCTGTAGAATACAGTTTTAGTCCGGATTCATGTTATTTATGGCATTTTTAGTACTTGAGAGTGATGTGCTCAAATAGATGTGGATATCATTTGCATACATATGGATCGTATAGTACTTAACCAATCTGGGAAGTTCATAAACATACAACAAGAATAACAGAGGGCCAAGAATCGATCCCTGCGGCACTCCCTTGATCACTTCTAGAAAAGACGGTATTTTATTATCAACCGCTACACATTGTTGTCGTTCGGACAGATATGAGTGCAAAAGTTTTGTCGCAAGGGAGGAAAGTCCAACATTTTTCATGAGCTTTTTCGCAGAGTATCGAGAAGTCCATCGTATCGAAAGCCTTACAGAAGTCCAAAAGAGTCAAAAAGGTAAGACTACTCGAATCAAGTGCTTTTCGGATGTCTTTTACGACTAGTAGAAGAGCTGTTTTACAATTTTTTTTGCACGAAAACCAGACTTTGCTTCACTTAAAAAATTCGTACTAGTTAAGTACCCTTCTATCTGTTTTGATATAGACTTCTCAAAATGTTTGGTAATGAATGGAAGGACACACGGTAGTATAAGTTTGAGGAACTTTGAATGTACATATATCATCTAATCCAACTGCATTCGATTTAACTGATAATGTACATTGAACTGCATCTAAACGCATCCCATTCCCCAGATGCCTTAACTTTTGTCAAAGACATTTTTTAGATTGTTTTGCTGGATCCAAAGAACTTTCATACATTCTTTTTTGCGGTTCTAACACTGGTGACTACCAAATTAATACCCAAATATTTCATAGTGTATCGCAAGTTTGTATCGCTCCAGCGATTATATGGTATGCAGTATTACGTTGTACACTAAGCTGCAGGATAGATTGATTAAACCAAACCGGGGAGTTACTTCGTATGATTTTGCTCCTTAGGGGAACATGTTTTTATAAAAGTTACAAAAGGCACAATTCATACAAGATTTTGAAAATGCAAGATAGAAGATATTGATTCTATTGTGAGAAATTTTTCTGATAATGTGCTAAGCTCTGTTGAACAATCTCTGCCAAAAATTCAAAAAAAAAAAAAAAAAAAAAAAAAAAAATCATTTCACAAACTACCCTCCCATATCTTGGAGTTAATTAAATTACGGAAAATTAGCAGAAGATATTGGCAAAGACACCGCCAACCCGTATTTTGATACCAAATGCGTTATTTAAAAAAACAGGTTTCCTATGAAATTTTGCAGCATCGAAACGCTGAATGCAATTACAAACTCAGTTGCAAAAATGCAAAACCGTTCTGGAATATTGTGAAGTTTATAAAAACTAAAAACAGACAGTTACCGTTTCTTAAAAATGCATCCAGTATCTATTTTACGGACATTGAAAAGGCAAATTCACTTGCATCTAGTTTTGCAAATAATCATCTTGTATCTCAACATCTAAGTGATGCATATACAACTAATCTAGTGAAAAGCACTGTTTATGCTTTCACTTCAGCGTATGCTAATTGTGTATCAAATGTGTTTGTAAACGTGGAGGACATAGAATTTATTGTTAACAGCCTGCGCATAAAAAAGGTAGGAGCCACTGATTATATACGTAATATGTACCTCAAATAACTGCCTAAAATAGGCATCAAATTTATTACCTTTATAATAAACGTATTAAATTACAATACTTTCTTGATGCCTGGAAAAAAGCTAAAGTTGTGCTAATACTAAAAGCTGGTAAACGTTCAGAAAGCTATTAGCCTATAAGTTTATTAAGAACTTAAGTAAAATATATGAGAAGGTTATAAAGGAAAATATTTTAAAATTCATCCGGGAATATGATATTTATCCCAACGAACAATTTGACTTTAGGCAGTTTCATAATACTTCATAATACATCAGTTATTAAGAATCTGTAATTCTGTTAAAAGTAATCGTTCTCACGGCAAAACTAGAAATTAGACATCGAAAAAGCTTTTGATTCAGTTTGGCATGACGGCTCTCCATATAAATAGTAGCGTTTCCAGTCTAGTAAATTTTAATGCTGGGGTACCACAAAACTCAGTTCTTGGACCTGTCCTTTATAATATATATACGTCTGATTTTCCTGATATACTAAGCTGTGATGTAACTATTTTCGCAGATGACACTGCAATATATTCATCAAATCAACGCTCTCAATATTGAGAGGAATTTAAAAGATGGAATGGAGATGGAAAATTAAGCGATCTTTTTCACCCGAAAAAGAAAAGCTTGTTTTCTTCCCAACAACCAACTTCAGCTAGATGGGAGCAATATAAATTTGGGTATTCTTTTGGACACTAAACTCACGTTTAAAGACCACATAAGCAAAACATTCAAGAAAATAGGAATTACAATTAAGATGTTGTATCCGTTTAACGCAATTCGTTACTTACAATTGAAAATAAAATTATTCTCCACAAAATGATGTTTCACGCAATTCTCTTGCAAGGTTGCCAAATATGGGGAGACGCTGCTGCCTACCATATCAAAAAGTTGCAAGTTTCACAAAATAAGATATTAAAAATGATGCTTAACTTACCATGGAGGCATTCAAATTTAGACTTGCTTGAGAGGGCGAATGTTGAATTGATTTCGCATAGGATTCAAAAACTAAAATACACATTCCTAACAAGATGTAGTTTTGCTGACAATCCTCTCCTTAACCAGTTACATAACTAATGTAAATATCTATCCATTGTTTTTCTGTTTTTATATGTTCTTACCTTATAAGAATCCTCTTTTTTATTTATCATACCTTGATATAACTTATTTAAATGTCAATTGTTAATTTATTTATTTATTTTCACATTTATTCTTGATTATTTATTTATTTACTTATGTATTTATTTACTTATTTGTCATTTATTTATTTATTTGTTATTTGTTATTTGTCTTTTTTTCTTTTCTCTTTTGAATTGAAGGTTTTTTCGTATTTTCATTCAAAGTCGATTTCATATCCTAACTTCATATTAAAATATAAAAAAAAAACATATTTTAATAGAAAGATAATTATCATTATCAAATTATTGTATTATATGCGGTTACAAGCTGCCTTTGTAAATTTATATATACGAAATAAAAAAAAAAATCTATCTATCTATCTTCAAAAAATAACTAAAATTGTCTTGCAAGAACGAAACTGCTGGTTGGGAGATACCATGTAATATATTTGTTCTCAGTGAATATTTACAACGTCAGTCTGTGAATCCCTATAATTAATGTTTTTAGAGTTCCTATATGTGAATACCTTTTCTTCAGCTTCAAATCGTACATCAAAGGTAAGGAACATCAAATCGGGCTTTGAAAAGCCTGAATCAGATAGTTGAATATAAGTTACGGCTTTACGAACATCGTTTAGAAACGTACAAAGTAAAACAACAAATTTTTTAAAAACTTTTCGAATATTAATTTTTATAAATCCATAGGACCAGACAATAAAACGGGTGACCCGCAAGTTAGTGATCTTACTAATAACTTGACTTTTACAACGATTGGCAATATCACCCCAAAGAAAACGCGAAAATAAGTATTTCGAAAATTAGTTTAAAATCATTGTATGAAAATTCAAACCCTTTACCGATAAAAAAATATAACGACCTACAGAGTTTAGAGAAACTTATATGTTTAATTCTAATAGAGAATAGCAAGATTTTGAGATTTTTTCTTTAAAAAATAAAAGCTACTGCTTCTTTTTTTTGTAAATTATGTGCCTACTTCAAAATATGTTTTGTTTATGACATAAATAGTATTTGAGTTTAAAGGATTAATGTAACAACGTAATAATTGATAGCCATTTCATAATAAGTTAAATCTTCGTATTATTTATAATTTAACAGTTTGACTAACCTGAAGGTTACAGTGCCAATCATTAAAAGGTGTTTTATAAAAAAGCAAAAACCTCGTATCTGCTAAATTTGCACTAAAACATATGAGATGCATTAACATTAAAAATTAACAGAAGTAAAATGAAAAAAATGTAAAGTTTCAATATTGTGTTCGATTGAGTAGATGCCACTGCAGTTCGGGGTAAGCCTGGGCCTTAACTATCAAAACTGACTGACTCCCAGCCGTCAGTTAAGCCATCCCCTGTGGTCTCCATTTGTTCAACATGTCCCATTCATCTCAAACTTTTGATTTCACAAACGCCTGACCAGACCAATGTTCCTGTACAATCCGTATTGTAAATGCAGTATCTTTTTCTCAAAACGGCCAAGTGATTCTTACACCGCTTTCGACAAGGTGAAAGCTGCGTTTGGTGTGCATCCTTTTTTAATGACAAAATGTACTTTTTACCCTCGTTTACCTTCGGACCCATTTTGGCCGCTTCCCTTTCTATATTTACGAAAGCTTTATTGTTCTACCAATCACATCAATGTCATCTACTTACGCAAGAAAATCTGCCAACCGTGTCTATTTTGCACGATTTTTTTTAAAGTGTCGTTAAAAAAGGCACATACCAGCGCGTCGCCTTGTCTTAAATCTTTTTTAACGTTGAAGGTATCGGTTATTTTATTACCAACCTTGAGGGAATATGAAGAGGCCCACATAGTCAACCAGACAAGTTTAATAGGGATATCAAAAGTAGGCATCACATTGTCTGCAGTTTGATGTAGGAATTACACTCGTTGAAAAGGAAGTGGACGAACTCAGCCTCCACGATCCAACCAATGAAGATTTCAGCGGAAAAGTAAGACGCTGTGTAAAATATATCGTATTATTTGTAGAAGTATCTTTCTAGTCTGGACGGACCCTATATACTTCATATTATCTAACCCTTATTGAAGTGGTATTGCTTTAATATTCAATACTACCGCAAGATTTCGTGGTATGTAAGCAAATTTGTGTCAGCAGCTGCTCAAGAAAAAAAAAGTTGCTAGTACCTTGAAGATTCCATATTAAATGATAAATCAGTCATCTATCAAGTCAAAGCATACCATGGTTTTACTTTGAAGCTACGTTCAAATGGCCGCCTTGGCTTCGTTGGCAGTGCTTCAAGCGGTCGGTCCAATTTTTGATGACTCGGCGCAATATGTGCGGCATTTTTCTAGAAATAACGCGTCAACTAAACACTTGATGTAGCTCCAAAAACAATAATCGAGTGATATCAAATTGCATGATCGAGGCAGCCAATTGATGAACACTCACCGTGAGCTAACACAGTCGCCAAATTTCTCCTTCCCAACTTCGATTGTTGCATCTCTTGTATTACATGTAGCGCCGTCTTTTTGGAATCACAGCTCCAATATATCGATGTTGTCGAACTCTCAACACAGAAAGTTTGTTAACATCGCTCCATACCTGAGAGCATTGGCGGTAATGGTGTCTCCTTCCTCATTTCGATTGAAATAAGGTTCGAAGATGCTGCCATGCAATAAACGGCACCAAACGGTTAAGCTTTGTGGATGCATTGATGCTTGGTCGAACACTTGTAGATTGTGTTCGCTCCAATAACGGAAATTTCGCATGTTGACTTAAAGATGATTTTTTGATCAAAATCCGGATCTCCGGCCAACATTTCCAGCGTCCAATTAGCGAACATACGGCGTTGTCTATGGTCGTCCGGATTTAATTCTTGGTTCAGTACAATCTTGTAAAAATTGGTTGATTCTCTGACGATGCCCAGTTCAGCTGGATGACGTGGAATTGACACTTCTGGGTCTTCTTCGATACTGGCCTCGGCTAAGTTTTCTTTATTTTGCAGCAATCTTTGTTTGGTTGCTGGCTTTAGATCTTAACAAGTGTACTCACGCTCAAACTTTTCCACTGCGCGACAAATTGCCTGTACACTAAAGCCATGGTGACGACCGATCTCACGACGAAATTCACTTTGAGCTTTTACAACTGAGCTGGAATTTCGATTTTTAATAATTTTTGCACGTTTGGCAAGCGTAAAAAATAAAATAAAATGGCAAACTTCACCGACTATTTAAACAGCTTGATGTTCATGGTAACTTTGACGGCTGTTGAAACATAGCAATTGGAAAAGTATCATTGCTTTCTGGCTACATTGAATTCGTACATTCGTAGTTAATAAAAAATTGATTGTTACGAAGCAACAACAAGCCTCGGATGCGGACGGATCTACTTATAGCAACCCTGCAAACGAAATAAGAACAACGAACTTCAAAACTGTACGTGGAGTGTTAGGTCCCTTAACATTCCACGTGCAGCCAAACAATTAGCGGAGGCTCTGCATTACTGTAAAGCAGATGTTATCGCCATCCAAGAAATCCGATGGAATGTGCTGGATCAAAAGTAATTTCTTCAATATTTTACAAACCTCCCCAACTGGTCACTTGCTCCATCAGTAAACTGATGTCGAGTATCTCCGCTGCTCGGGAGTACATTGGAATATGGATATGTCTACACCGTCTACCCCGCTAAACGGGGAAGTTTCATATCGACTAGCGCTTTTGTCAGAGTATTTTTTGCCAATAAAATCGACCGCTTTCGCCGGTATGTGTTTCATGTCGCGCTCAAATCATAAACGATCGCATACCGAACACGATATTCTGAATCTGTTTTCGACGAACCAACGTTCAAATTTCATATCAGTAGAGACGCGCTCGCTCAGAAAATGAAATCATCAACTTTCAATTCTTCAGATTTACGTTTCCGCTCCTTGATTTAGAGCTTTACCTTAAGTAAAGTCGGTAATGCGATTCGTGTTTACGATTAGCCACAAATGTCTGGAATAGATTTTTCGTCGTTGTGTTATTGGTCTCGATTTGGTCTCGAGGTTCCCGCATTAATACAGCCTTAGATTTCGTAGGCATTTTGCTGATACAAAGAACACCAGTAATGAAATGTTAGGTTACGAACTAGCTCCCTAGAACGCAAAAACAAAGAACAACTCTAGCCAATCGTTGTTTTCTTGAGTTAAGAAAGCAATTGAGTAAGGCTCTATCCCGAGCAACTGGAGGCAGTTAGCCAAGGATCGAGCTATCTAAAGATGCTTGTTAGTTAGTGCCCAGGCTCACCACAAAATGTAGCGCCATCTAAGTATCATTCAGATATCATTCGATGGTGTTACTAAAGAACTTACTTAGAAGGCGCTTAGATATTTTTCTCTACTTTTTAATCGCACATAGAAACAATTAAAGGATAAACTTACAATCCCTAAAAAACAGCCGAACCCATTTTCTCCTTTAATATATAAAAAAATATTCAATTAAGGATTATTAAATTTTCTGCAAGGAAAGTATTTTCTATCGTAGGCTTATAGCTCTAGGTCTTTGAAGAAAATACGAGTTACTCGAACGATAAAAATTTTTATTTACTGAGATAAACAGCTTTTTAACGAGTCTCACATAAAATCCTTTAAGGAGTTCAGTATTTTAATTGCTAATAAACATAAGCACTCATGGTATACATATGTACAATGTATGGAAACATATTATCATATATACATACACATACACTCATAACCTCAGGAAAAACTGCTTATAAAGTGAATCCATTATTTAACACAAAAGGATACTTAGTTCATACAGGGATGCTTATATGAAGGATGAAATATTCTATAACCTTTGAATCCCTGCTTAATCCTTTAACCAGCACGTGAATAAAATTGTTAGTCTATTTTTGCTTTTTGGAAAATAAAAATCTAAGTAAAACGCAAAAGCACTTCCGGAATACCGATGATTCAACGCTTTAGTATAAGCAGGGAATTCATAATTTCAATAATACACGCAAGAATAAGGTGTAAGAAAGTAGCCAGGACGAAAAAGTGTGAAATTAAAGTTAAATTCCGGAAGCGAGGAATAGTCAGAATTTTCATTACGATAATGACGATGGTATTACAACAAAGTTATTACAGGACTAAGTTAAGGAGTCATTTCAAGATAAGAAGTTTGAATGTTTTGTTCTTTGAAAATATGCAAAACATTCTTTTGGTCATTCTTTCGTGATAGAAAATATTAGGGGTGCCTTATTCTTTTCTTGTTGGTATTGTTTGTTTGGTTTGGTTTGAGTTGTTAATAAATATACGCATACACTTACATTGAGGCGAGCAAAATTGTTTCTATTTTTATTCATTAATTAGTGATTCAAACCCAAGGTTTGATCTCTATTTTAAGGATATAACTTATTTTGGCAGTACCTACTCTTTTCGAGTGTTATTATATAATTTACTAAGGGATGGCTCGCCGAACGTATATGTACGTTTGGTTTTGATGAAAAAAGTGGTAAAGTTGTCTTTAATCTGTACGAGCACCTTGTATGGAGGTTTGTAGTGTCTCAATGGGGTGATTTAGATTGTTTGAGTCCTATTCCTGTGGACTACTTTTTTTTTATAAGAGAATTTATGTGCCTTGTTCTATTGAAACGTTTGATTTTGCATTATTTTATGAAAATCTATATCACCATGTTTCAAGCGACAGACAGAAATGTTGGACATTATCCTAATTTCAAATAAATATCAACAAAACCGTTGAGGACTGGAAAGTATCGGTTTGAAGCTTACTTTTTAACTTTAATATTCTGACCTTCAATTGTTTTTTTCGAAAGGTTTTGTATTAAGTGTGCAACTAAGTTTAATAGGTGGCTCCAGCAGTCGATGCTGGTAGATTTTGACATATCCAAAACGTCATTAACCAATCTTAGACAAATGGTAAACAAACCGTTTTGACATTTAAAAGATTTTATTTTGACGTCATACACTTTTGGCTGTGTGAAAATGTCTGATTTTGTGCCAAATAATCGTCATTTGCAGGGATTTTCTTCTTTTATTTGAAAAAAACGGCGGCTGAAGCGCATCCATAGCTTCAAAAAGCTTACGGAGATGCTGCTCTAAGTGAAACAACGTGGCGTGATTAGTTTCGTCGCTTCAAAGACGGCGATATCGATGTCCTGACAACGTTGGGAATGATTTAAATAGAAGGAACTTCGGTTCCTTATGATTTTAAGCTAAGGGACGCAGAGCGTCTTTTTTTCGCATGTGAACAACTGCTCCAGAGGCAAGGAAGGGTTTTCTTCATTCCATCGTGACGGATGATAAAGAATAGATTCATTACAGTAACTCAAAGAGAAGAAAGTCATGGAGACTGCCCGGTCATAAATATTCAAATTTCCAAAGTTATGCTCTGTAACCTTGGTGGGACAAGATCGATTTTATTTATTATGAATTGTTGAAACCCAACGAAACCATCAGTGGGGAACGGTATTGACTTCAATTGAGCCGAGCACGCGCAAAAAACACCCACAATACGAGCACAAGCACGAAGAAGTGATATTACGTTGCCAAACCCGTCAAAATCTACACGGAAACACACAAATGGGAGGTACTACGCCGCTCGCCTTATTCCCAAGATATTGCACTGTCTGATTGTTACTTGTTCCGTTCCATGGTACATGGTCTGATTGAACAGCAGTTCCGTTCATATGAAGACATAAAAAATGATTCATGGATGGCCTCAAAAGATAAACACTATTACGTAGCAGTATCCGAGCGATGGGCAATACTTTGAATGATTCATTTGTAACCTTTTTTTTACAATAAAGTTGAATTTTCATCAAAATATTGCGCAACTATCAATAAGAGCATCGAAATGGATATTTAGAAATTCTGTTCTACAAAATCCTACAAAAATCGCTACTTAAAACATAGAGAATGCTTTGGCGATAAATGACATATACACTTCACACAATGATTCCAATACCGACCTGAATATTTACACAATTTATTCAAAATGAAAAATCGAGAATCCGCCTCGAATGTTATTCGCAATAGTACTAACTATAGCCTTAATATAATCATAGCTATGGGAAAAAATTCCAGTGAATTCCATGTAAAACTCCACGCCATTCAAGTGTCATGTGTCAACAATATTTACAACTCTGGTATCAAAAGCGTAAACATCAATATATACACGGATAGTCAAGCAACTATAAATACCTTTAGCTCGCACACTATTGACTCCAAATCAGTCATGTTCTGCTTCATAACCCTCAAAAAAAAAGCTTCAGGAACAAAATCAAACTGTGGTGGGTTCCTGGTACTGAGGCCATTGATCGTAATGAAAAGGTCAACGAATTGGCCAGAAAGGGATCAGAAACTCTCTTGAATGGACCTTAACCCTCCTGCTTTAGCATTCGGGCTGGTAGCTGGGATCATTCGAGATGCATCTCATATTGGGAGAATAGCTCAGGGCTAAACAAGCAATCCTGCCCTTTAACAAAAATGCCAATAGATGTCTAAATGTAAGTCGACATGATATCAAAAACTTAGTAGGTTACCTTACAGGACACCACGGTTTAAGATATAACTTCAAGAAAATTAATCTAGTCGACTCTCTGGAGTGCTGACTTTGTCTTGAAGAAGACGGAATTGGTGAACACATCATATGTAAATGTCCAGCCCCGGGCTCCAACTAATGAGTTTCTCTTCTAGTAGTGCTATAAATTTCATTCTGAAGATAGAAAACCTACTAGCCTACCTATAGTTCTGACTAAATGGTAGAAAAAAATCTTTTAGGTCAAACTGTCGTACCTAGCAATTGGCGAGTCAGAAAAGTTAAAAAAAAGTAAAAGAAGATTCACATTTGCACAAGCCTTTACAATATGCATGCAAGGAGGTCTAATTTTGCAAAATAATGAAAATTGAAAATCACCAAACTAGTTCATTATACCCTTTACCCGTATAGTGCAATTTTTCAGTCTGCAGAGCCACTAGATCTATATATACTATACTATATCACAACATATCACCAGTGCCTAGCCTTATCATCATCATTTTCATAGCAAGCATAACACAGGTCCCAAAAAACTCGCACCTAGGCCTTGCCTTTAGTTTATATTGGCAATATCGATTCCCGTCATCTCATTGTAACATCGGTATACGACTCAGATTCAACCTCCCGACTGCATTCGGGAAAGCTCTATATCATCAGACTACTTCGGAATAGGTGATATGATTTGGCAAGGTTTTAAGTGTAGTTTGGTTGTTGCTACAACCAAGATATTTCGCCCGCCTATCGATTTTGCACAACATGGCTCACTGCATCAACAGTGGGTAATTCTCCTAACGACGTGTGAAATCTAGGGTTGGCATACCCAAAAAATACCAGCGCCGCGTCTTAGCTGAATTGAGATCCAATTAGAAACGTTTCCTTCCTCCGATTTCGGCTAAAACTATACCTTGGCGCAGAGAAAATCAATTTTGCATTTTAGCAGCAACGACATTGCATCAGATGGCTTGCCCATAACACTAGCAAGGTCATCAAAACTTGCAATGCGTGCATGCAGTATCAAAGATTTTAAATGGAAAATGATTTTGAGAAAGCAGCACATGATATCAATATCACAAAGTGGAAGATTTATCAGAGTATCTAAAGTAATGCCAGACGTGTCAGGGAGAGTCCCCATCTAACCGAAATAGACTGTTATTTGGAGTCTGTTAATAATAGAAAGTTTGTTTCATGCGGGCATGTCTTGGAAAATCACCTTCAAACTGCCAGAAACCCGATAGTATCTTTAAGGTTTTTGACACAGCAAATTTAGTCCAAAACAGTTTGTTAAAAAAGATTGATTAAAAGTGGTTGACTTCGATTTAAAAAAAAATTAAAGGTGATTCTTTTTTTTATGAGTCAGATTAGTCAGTTTTTTTTTTTTCTTTTTTTACCAGAGAACAACCTCAGAACAACAGTCGATCACATCCATGACTCCCTGTGCCTTAAAGCAGATAATTGTTTGGCGTAGTCCAGCAGATAGTTCAACTAAATTATATGCATATGGCTGAGTGTAGTCGTTGGAACCACTGAGAGCGTTTAGCAGTGAGCTCACCAACTCACTTTGCAGCCAACTCTACTGTCACATTTTGACCGCAATCAGCATCCACATTCAGATATCTATTCACGTGATTCGTCCACGCCACGTTATCCGACCGAGTTACATATGCCATGAAAAATTGTGCTACCAAAAGCACCCTCAGTATTCATGAAAATGAGCAACGCGTATATCTTTTTGGCTTTATCTTTTGTGTATTTTCTGTTTAGAATTAAACTATGCACCAAGTTTTGAAGTGACCTGAGGTTAGCCTGATTGAACAAAACTTCAAAGCGTGTAATCATCTTTTCCGATTTGCGGTATAATGGCTACTGTTACTGTTCGCCCGGGATTCAGTTTGTATGTCAGTAACAGGCTAGTAGGGAAGATTTTCCAATTATATATTTGTGTAGAATAACTTGCAATATGCTATCGGTGCCAGGCGATTTGAGACCACCATAAAGTTCCTCTTTCTACGTACAACTCCCTCTCTGGCCCTGGGTATTATGTTTCACTTGACGCACCACGATATTTTCTGAGCCTAGCTATTCGCCCTAAAGCAAGTACACAGTGAAAAAATACATTATTTGGCCGGGTAATATTCTTAATATACCAGGAATTCTTCCAGTGAACATCGATTACATTATACCCCAACATAGGTTTGACAAAGACTTTCATGTAAGTAAGACTTTCATCTAAATCTTTCTCGGAGAAAGATGCTTTCATAGATGACAAGTCAATTCACTTCTATACAGATGGATTCAAGATAAATAGTGGGGTGGGTCGCATTTTTTCTCAGACAAACTTAATCAAAGCCCCTTTTGGCGATTTAAAAAGTCCTGTCCTGTCTTAAGAAAATTGTGATATCTGTAAAGGATATTTACATCTTTTTGGATAGTCAGGCCACTATCAAGTTCCTGGACTCACTCTTAGTAAATTCTAGAACCGTCATTGACTGTAGAACATCTCTAAGGGAGACGGCAGAGCAGCTACAATTGTACCTACATTGTATGCAGGGCCACAGAGACATTCCAGGGAATTGTAGGGCCCACGTACTCATAAAAATTGGAACCACTCTACGTATTCTACCGGAAAAGGGTAGCATCAGTATAACTATCGAAAACAAACGAAGAGTCCTTAGGTGGACTGTTGGATCAACATACTTAGGGACCAAACAGATCTGGCCAAAGCTGGATATTAATCGCTCTAATATTGTAGTTGTGTCTTTCTTAATAGGAAACATCTCACCGCCATAATAGGTGTTATCATTGAACACTGCCTTATAGGCAAGAGTGAAAAAAGGTTTGACGTCTTTACAAATGATTTCTGCAGGAGCTGCATGACGAGGAGGAGTAGGAGACAAACCTCCACCTACTTTGTACATATCCTGCTCTCTTCTTAGGAAGGGAAAACGAGTTAGGAGCTTTCTTCTACAATGACTTAAGCGATCTAGAAAATGTAGACCTTAACAGTCTCCTACGCTTCATCATAAGCTCAAATTGATTCTAAAAGTAGGAGGATCCCAGATCAACGTGGCATCACAATACACTTTACACTTTGATCTTAGTTATTAGGCCGATAAGCGATGAATGGTCTAAGTGGATTGGTCTCTCCAACAGTCACTCTAACCTAACCTAACCTAAAGCCCCTTCTTATCGGAACCATAAACAGCGCGACTATGATAATTTTAAAGATTCATTAGTATACTGCACATTCAGGCTCTTTTGATAAAATGACATCAAGGATGTTTTATTTATGTGACTGCCGAGTGTTGGCATACATTTTATCACAGTTTTGGGAAATATCCGCCAGGAAACATCAAAAAGAGCAATCCTTTCACCACTTGCGCGGCGTGTAGCTTCGTCCTTTTGGAAATAAATATCGCCCATATCCATGCCATCAAGTTCAGATCATAAAAATTCATTGACCATGATTCGATAGCATAATCCATTCACGGCTACAGCCACTCACGATTTACTTTTGAAGAAATAAGGTTCACTGGCGCCTTTTGCTTTGAATTTGGCAATTCTGCTTATCTACAAAATTTTGAAGACACCTCGTCCATTGAACAATTTCCGCTTACAAATTGTATTACCATGGTTTGAACACGCAGATACGTTTGATAAATATTTCACCTAGCAAACCCATTTTTCTGATTGCAGAACACACTTATCTTTAAAAATTATTATTTCAAATAGTTTAAGCTGGACCACATGGACGTATACCGGTCACAACGGAAATTAAAACAGATATTTGAACGTAGCACTACCCTTAATTGAATTAATTAAGAAAATCTGATTGGACTTGACCAACATCGATCTGTAAAAAATGTTTTATTATCGAAAACAGATAAGAGTGCATGACATCCAAGAGAAAAGGGATATTCCCCAACGAGAGCGAAGCCAATTGATTGACTTCTAGTCCTAATTAATGATAATCATGTTATTTAAGTATTACTTCATATAATGGCGGGAATTGTTATTGGCTCTATCAAAAATAACACTAATAAATACAGATAAGTGAAAGATGAGGCAATTTTTGTTCGTATTAAATATCACACTTAGTAGTCAATATGGTTGAATATTCAAATAAATCCATTAAATAAAATATCTCAAGGGTATATCTCACATTTACTTATAAAGGAATTTATTTGAAAAATTTATTGATTTTTTCCTCAAATAGACGCTTGAAAGACATAATCGTAGGAAACACTATAGTCTTTGATGCGAAATCATTGATTGAAAGATATATAGTAGGACTTTTAGACGATAAACTGAAAGATATCCCAATTTAATTAGATTTAGGGGGAAAATGTGCAAAAGTGCAATCGCTGCAGCAGATCAATTTCTCTCTGTAAAATAATTACAGGAAATGGAATCACGATGTCTATCAGTATAGGAACGACAAGGAGAATGGCTTTCCGGAAAGGCCTCGAAAGATATGGCTAAATTCCATTAAATTTGGAGTAAACGTAGCATACTCGAATAAGGCAAAACCACTGACCAAAATAGCTTGGATAATATCCTTTCAAAGCCAGAGAAGTTTAAAACATGCCTAATGGAAGTAATGACAAGATAGTTCTGAGTGCAATCAAAGAACTAGGGAAGACATTCTTTATCTGACTAAAATCTACCCTGTACCTAGGCCAATTAATAATTACAATTAGAGAAAAGGCACTCTGCCTTAAAATTACGTCCTTTCCTTTTTTAAGTCTAGAATTAGCCTATCTTTTAGAAGTTAAGTAATCTGGTTCGGTAGAGACTTTTCTTAGTTATTCAAAAGCAGTTTTTTTATTTTCAAAATATGTGTAACCTAGTGCAAACAGAAGGACATAGCTTTGAAAAATGTTGAAGTAAACTGCAACAGTTTTTGAGCCCTTAAGTAGCATGATGACGCGAATGCCCATATTATGGTCTGTAAGAAGAGCATCTGAACTTACATACTACAGTTGTTTGGGAGCTACCACTTTATGGTAAATTTTCTGGCAGTTCCGGTACCTATTTTAATCAAGTTGATAAGTTTTAAAATATCCCATTTAAATTGTTGTACGATTATACTAGCAATTGTGTGCGAGATTGCTTTGATATAACCCCACAAGTGGCGAACGAGTGCTGTAGATACATCAGAGGAATATGTAGCGATACGCGTTACAAATTTTAACGGTCAATAAAAGAAAAAGAAAAATATTGCAGAGGCTTCATTTCTTACGCCAATCACATTAGATCATCATTTGGCACAGCTCTTAGTAGCGATTATCATTTGACTTGGTTCTTAGAGGTTCGACGAGAGTTTGATGACGAATATAACCAGTTAATTTGGCTTGCTTGCACTGATTAGAATAAGATTAAACAAAAGCTACCATTAAGATGTCATAAAAAAGATGAAAATAGTACGATTTGTATAAAGAAAGGTATTTTTGCCGCTGTTCTATTGGTGGAACCTGAATGGGTTTGTTAGAATCTACATCTTTACTCAAATTCAAGGGCTATGAAAACAATACTTCCTAAATTTCAGATAGGAAAGTGCACCAACTAAAGAAAAAAATATTAGCACTGTCAACGCATGCATTATCACTTACGGCCTACCTTCTTTATACAAATCAGCATTGTGGGACAACTTCTGCAGAAAGTAGAGTGTTTCCAATGCCTTTGAGCCAAGACACAATTGAACAAGATATTATTTGTCAAATTAAGAAGATGAATTGTAGGGCATATTGTCAATATGTTCTGATAGCTAAAAAAGGCAAAATTATTTTTTATTTTTATTTATTAATATATACAATATATTTTTGTTACTATTTAATTACGTTGATAAGTTTATAAAACTGCATTTATTGAATATTACTAGATATAGTGGTTTTTTATATTAAAAGCGCTCGAACTCTAAATATAAACGGTATGTAATTTAACTCGTGCGGTTTTTTTTCCAAAATTTGAACGTTTATTTAAGAAAAACATGTACAATAGTATTACTCAAAGTATTGCCCATCTGAAGTTATGACTTTTTCTCATCTTTCTGTCAATTTATGGATCCCATCCCAAAAGAACTGCGCCGGCTTGGCAGCCAAGAATGAATCAAGCCAATTTTTGATATTCTGCTCTGATGTGAACCGTATTTCAGTGAGGGCGTTCTGCATCGACCGGAACAAATGGTAGTCAGAAGGGGCAAGGTCTGAGCTATAAGGCGGGTGGGGTAAGACTTCCCATCCACTGTTTTCCAAATAGTTCTTAACCGGAATAGTAACGTGGGGCCGAGCGTTGTCATGATGGAAAATTATTGCCTCGTGTTTGGTCGCATATTCCGGGCATTTTTCGGCTACTGCTCTCTTCAAACGGATTAATTGTGTTCGGTTTTGCCGTTTATTTGGCTGGTTGGCCGGGTTCCACATATGATTTTTTGCGCTTGGGGTTGTCGTAATAAATCCATTTTTCGTCACCAGTAACAAACCGATGCAAAAATGACTTCCTTTTGTGGCGTTCCAGCAGCATTTCGGACATAAAAAACAGCCTTTCGACGTCTCTCGGCTTGTGGAACCCAATTTCCTTGCTTTTGAATATATCCAGCTGCTCTTAAACGTTTTGAAATGGGTGCTTGAGTGACACCCAAAGATTCTGGGAGCTCTTCTTGTACTTGGCAACAATCTTCATAGAGTAATGCTTCCAGTTCTTCATCTTCAAACTTTTTTGGCTGCCCAGGACGTTCATCGTCTTTCAAGCCAAAATCACCACTTTTAAATCGTGCAAATCACTTTTGGCACATTCGCTCAGCCGGCGCATATTCACCATAAACTTCCACCAAAATACGATGACTTTCGGAAGCAGTTTTCTTCATGAAGAAGAACTCCCCCCAAAAACACTTTTTCAGGCACAAAGTTCGACATATTTGAGTGAAAAAAAAATATTGTTGTTTACGCTTCAAATGAATGACATATACTGAAATGACGTACAATGACAGTAGCTTTATAACGCATGTTCCAATGGAATAATAACAATGAAATAATACAAGTTACGGCATCTCTTAGCAAACCACACGAAGTTATAGACCCAATAATACAACAAAATGTGTATGGAATAACATGAATTTTATATATTTGAAAGAGTATTCGATATGTCCGCTGCGGCTTCAATGGGCAACGCGTATTCGAGAGGTCCCATTTTCGATAAATCGGCCGTATAAATCGGGCTCGACATCATTGATGGCATTGGTTGTGTTGACTTTTAGGAAATAAATGGTCAGCGGCTTTTTCGCGTTCCACGTAATTTGTAGTTGCGTATTGTCCACGTGTTCCACGAAAAAATCGAACAGCGCTGATGTTGCCCAAGCGTGAGATATTATGCCTTCGAATATGTCGGGCAGAATATCCATTGTTGCAATATAGGTTATTCGCGCGGTCTTGTTCGAACATCATTGAGTTCCATATCTTTCAATTAAGGACATAGAAATTGGTTCTGTGCTAGTTTTCTTTGGTAAAAATTACGAGTCAATTGCCTTGGCGGACCAAAATCCGCACCAAACTGTAAGTTTTTCTGGATGCAGTTGCAAATGATGGGTCTCATGTGGATTGATATCTTCCCAAATGCAACAATTTTTTTTTTTTTAAATTAGCACTTAAAATACCTAAGCACTTGTTATGTTTTTAGGAATATGGGATAGAGAGAGAAAGAAACGTTTTTGGGCTCAGTAGTTATTTCGATCCATGGGTGACATCCAAAATTTAAGGGGAAAACTATATAATTAGTGTAATTGGACTTGTTGTATTATAGGCAACCACTCATCTTACGTGAATTTAGTGCCTTGAAAAAAAGTCTTTCAGTTGCGGCTGGTATTGAACCCTGAACTGTTCGATTTGGAAGCCGATACGCTATCACTTAAGCCAAGGCTAACCACCATAGCCATAACATAGTCATTTATCCATAAATATGTTATGCCTCGTCGCTGTACAATATATATCCGAAATCCGAGTCCATATCCAACTGCTCCAGAGCCCAGTTAGCGAATGCTCAATGCTGCCTATGGTCATCACCCTTCAGTTCCTGAGTCAATGTGAGCAATGTGAGGTTTGCGAGAGGTCAAGTCCTACGGCAGAACGAGGAATTGACTGCCTCGAGTTATCGGGTACGCTCACATTGACTGCAGCAATGTCTTTTGATGTTTCACCGATGTACGGGTGTTTGATTATTAGCTGAGCCAATTGACTTGCATTTTTCCATCAGACGACGAATAGTCAACAGGACGATCGCGTTGACCGTAATTTGTAATTTGTAATCGTTGCTTAATACGGTAATTTTCCATGACTTGCTTTATTTCTAATTACTATAAAATAAAAATTTGACAGTTGTAGCTTTTTTGATATGGCTGCTATACACTGTAAAATTTCGAGCGCCACTATTAAAAAACCCATTACAACAAATACTCAAAAAATTTCAATCATAATTCATATGAGTATAACGAAGAATATTTTAGATTCATCGTTTAGTTACGAAAACTAGTGAAGAATGTGTCGAGTATCCGAGTATGACCAAATGAATAAAGGATGTCCAGTAGAAAACTTCGTATTAAATAAAAAAAAGACTACCGCTATTCTCATATTTTATTTGTACAAAATGGAATTTGATAATGCAGATTGTATGTTCTAAAATTTTGTCTAAATGCCGTCCTTTTGTGAACACGCGACAGCAAAACGCTGGTTCAATGGCAGCATTTTCATGTCGGTTGTTTTCTTGTAGAACCTGAATTATTTAAGGATTCTTGCTGTAAACCCTCGAATTAAGGTATCTCCATAGTATAAGTCAATCGGTTTAAGATTTAGTGACTGAGACGGCCAGGGTGTGCCTCCGTACTTGTTGATTAATTTATTGCGAAAAATTATCCTCAACTTCTCCATTGAAACTTCAGCTGTACACATGTGGAGTGGCTAATTTATTAATAGATTGAGGAAAATTAACCAACCTCACTTTGTTTTTGAATGTTCCGAGTGCTACAGAATAATAAAAGTCAATGTAGCATAAATTCAGTAAAACGGAATTGAAGCTATAAATCCTTCATTGGCTATGAGTACTGTACGCGGTAAAATATTTTTAAGACTTTATGAAATTATAAATATTTTAGACGAAATATTTTCGAACTAATAAAAATTATTCTCGTGACGCTCTTCTTTAAGATCATTCAAAGGAGCAGCTATGAACAGCTATTATGAAATGCAAATAATTGCCAAAAGTGATTCCATAGCACACAATTTCATATTTCACTTAAGCTGTTTCATGCAGCTCTGAGAACAGACAGATATATATTATCTTGCTTTAAAAAGACCATGTTTCAATAGGGAGGTCCACTCCAGCTCATTTATCTAAACTATTTAGACCCTTGTATAGGATTTTCCAATAGGGACTTCACAACTTTGAATTTAGTTTCTGAACGCACTCTTTCACTAATCATCAAACTGTCACTGTCAATTTATTCAGTAAACTCAACATTTTCATCATAAAAAGCAACGTCTGCAATCGCATAATCATCTTCAGTGACGAAGCTCATTTTTGGTTCAATAGGTTCGTCAATAAGCAAAATATGCGTTATTGGTTGGGTGAAAACCCACATGTGCTTCATGAATCACCACTTCATCCACAAAAAATAACTGTTTGGTGCGGTTTGCATGCCGGCGGCGTTATTGGGCCACATTTTACTGCGAATGGTCAGCGTTATCGCGCCATGATCACCGATTATTTTTGGCCCGAATTGGAAGATATGGACTTGGACGACATGTGGTTTCAACAGGATGGTGCCACCAGCTACACAGCACACGCTACAATCGATTTATTGAAAAGTAAGTATGGTGAACGTGTTATCTCAAGACATGGGCCAGTCGATTGGCCGCCTCGTTCGTGCGATTTAAAGCTGCTTGATTATTTTCTGTGAGGCTTTGTTAAGTCATTGGTATATGCCGACGACGTTGGAAGAGCTCAGAGCCAACATCGAACGCGAAATAACGGCCGTTTCGGCCGAAATGTGTGGCCGAGTCGTTGAAAATTGGGTCCAAGGAATCGACGTCTGCAAACATGCCCGCGTTGGCCATATGAATGAAGTCGAGTTTCATTCATAAATGTTTTGATTTTACTTCAAGCCAATAATAAAGTTTTTAAAATATCTCAAATGGTTTGACTTTTATTTAAAAAAAAAAGTTGTCAAGTCGTTATTAGAAAACCCTATACTTCAAAGCTGGCAAGTTTTCGATGTAGGAGCCTCTTAAGCTATTGTTAAAAGTTGCCACAAATCTATTTGCACTGCGAGGTCGGATTTAATACATATTTACAATATTTACAATCAGTCTTATGAAAGATAAAAGTAGTAAAGTTGGAGTGAAAAAGAACTATATCGTCAGCATTATTGATTTGATATGTACAAGAAATACTATGGGATACAGTACCAAACCCTGGGGAACACCAAAACGAATTATTCACTTAGCGTATTTCCTATTTTTACTTTTTTCTCTCTTTCCATTGGGACTGAAGCAAGCCATTTAAGCATAACACCCATAAAGCTACATTTTACAAGTAGTATTATCAGTAATAGCTCGTGGATGTCTATGTTAAAAGCCTTTAAAATTTCAATAAAAAGTGCAGTAGTAACTTGTCTTTTATTAAAACTATAATGTATCTGATAGCAGGGGTTTAAAAGCGCATCGTCAATCAACTTGCCACCTCTAAAGCTGTATTTACTATATTTGCGCTAGAGGAAGGTGGCGCTACTGAGCCAAAATGATATACCATCATTTAGTATAACCTCTTTTGGCCCGCCTGGTTAAAACTTGGTGACAATCCGAAGCTTAGTTTTGTTTTGATACCCATTTCGAAACATGGTGTTAGTGTTTTTTGCGAACCTGGAAAAAGAGTAGTATCGCTCCGTGATTCTTGTTTTTCTTGTTTTTAAGTGGCTTAACCTGCGAGGAAATCAAGCCTATTCTCGATGGTATGTATGGGATTCATTCACATTCCCGTACAACCGTTTACCATTGGTTAGCAGGGTTTCATCGTGGTTTTTGTGAACCATGCCCAGGTGGTCCAAAAACGGTTACCACAGAGGAAACCGTGTACAAAATCCATGATCTCGTATTGGCGGACCGCTGAGTGAAAATTCGCAAGTTAGCTGAAATAGCAGGTATCTCAACTGAACGCTTTAGCCATATGGGCATGAGAAAGCTGTCTGCTCGATGCGCTCGTGCTGCGTTTGCTCACACCGAAAAACAAGCGCAATCGTGAGATCACTTCAAAAACGTGCTTGGGCCTATTTAATCGAAATCCAGAGGAGATTCTGCGTCGTTTAGTGACTGTCGAAGAGACATGGATTCATTGGTACCAAACAAACGAAAGAACAATCGAAACAATGAGTTTAATCCGGTGGAAAGGAAAGGTTATGACCACCGTTTTTTGGGACGCGCGAGATGTGATCCACATTGACTATTTAGAGAAAAAAAAATCACATGAGCATACTACGTCGATTTACTGGGCCAATTCAACCCCGATTGGAAGATAAAAACGACCACATTTTTCGAAGAAAACAGTGCTCTTCCACCACAATAACGCACCGGCTCATAGCTTCGCAGTCGCCACAGCCAAGTTTGTCGAAATACAGGACGTCTCATGTGTTTAACGTGAACTCCTGCCTTGAAGGTCTAATTTTACGGGATGCTTATACATTCATGGGAGCGAGGATACGCCTTGCCATCGCTCACCGTCAATTCACTATAGGCGAATGTTCTATCATTTTAAATTGTAATTATAAAAAGAATAAAACAATTGATCTCTGGTAGTAAGTTAAGCAGACGAGGAGCAGTAACAAAGTAAAATTGTGAAAAATGTGTTTTATAGATTTTTGGCACATTTACAGGATTTCTAGTGTTGACTCGTAAATTGAAATTTTCATGAAATCTAACAGAAAAACACCCCTTATTTTCAAAAAATAGTTTAAGAACTTTACAACAATTAAAATGCCTTAAAGGAAGAATTCCAAGATTTTTGAGGATTATATTGAAAAATAAATTGTGAAAACCTAAAAAAAGTTGCGTTGTCATCTCTAATCCAGGTATTCATCAAACAGAATGTTCAAAGAAATACTTTTAGAGAAGGTGTTCAAAAAGGTGTACAAAGTGAACGAATTATATTTGTAAAGTATCACAGAAGGTTACAATCAAAAGAAAAACATATAGACACGATCAGGAAACTACTTCGTGATCCAGTGTCCTTGGTGAAGCAATTTTCCATACACAAATTTTATGTTATATTATATTTGTTTTAACACTTGCAAAAAACTTATTGAAAATTTTAGCAATTCCAACAGACGATAATATGCGAAGGCATTCCTAGAGGCACACTTTAAAAAAAAAAATTTCGTTAGCAATTGCCCATTTCTGGGTAATTTATGTTATTCGGGTGTTTGTGACATTTTGAGCACAATTTAATTTTTATTTTTTTTTTTTAAAACTCCATTGCTGCAGTTTCTTCAATCTGATTTTTTTGGGGGACTGAAATTCCAGAGCATACCTTAACATCACCATTGCAAACTATGCGTTCAAGTCAAACGAGAGTAAAGGATCATTTCGTGATCTGATAGATCTGATAAATATGTAACTAATTTTTTTTTGACAAAGTTCGTATGCCTTAGAAAGATGATTTCGCTGTATAAGATCTCAACAACGATGACTGCAATTGGGGAACTGTTATCTCCAGTAGTTCATTGTTAGAAGTAGGAGCCTTCTCAGCAGCTGGAGGTGGCACAGGAGTAAAGTCTAAATCAATAACACTTTTCGCTTGCAGGTTGGGTGGAGGAGAACACCTTTTGGTATTAAAAGATAAGATTAGCCACAGTCAAAGTGAAATATCACTCGGTACATTGAATTTTTGCATTATGTCGATACACTTTCTGACAGCATACTATAAGCTAGGCATTAAAGAAAACTAACGAGTTTTCACACTATTGAATTATTTATATACAGAAATATTTATAAGTTTTGTATTAAGTCATCGGTTTTGCTTTGCTTTTTTTTACGCAACCGTCCATGGTTCGAATAACCGTGGATTCTTTTCACACCACGTTTTCGAATGACGTTACATCTTGCAGTGCGCATCGAATAGGTTTGCCGTGAAGCATAGCATTGAAAAAACGCGAACGAGTCGATTCAACTAATTGAAGCAGTGTCCAACCACTTCATTGAAGGTTTCGTGAAAGGATATTAATTTATTTCGCGTAATGATCTTCAAGATCATATTTTTTAACACCATTGGAATATTTTCTGTGAGCATACAGTCGCTACTCTACGCAGATAAGCCATAGATGACGGACAACTTGGAAGCCAGTGTTCGCCGCTTTATTGTCGATATACTCGGATACTATGGATTGCTATGGCCATCATCACGGTTCCTGTATGCTTTGTTTTATACAAATAAAATATTCTTATAATGCTATAAACAAGCATGTTTTAAGATGTAGCACCTCGATAATGAGCTCGCTTACTATAATGAAAATACTGCACATTTTTTCAAGTCGGTGCGTATGAAACAGGTTTAGAGTTTCCTGGCCTATTCATATTTTCGGGATTAAGCTAATATTGCTTGTTAAGAAATTCAGTGAAACGTGGCAAAAAGTGAATGTACTAGAGCCTACGTAAAAAATAAAGAAAGCAGAATCATCTAATAAATTCGATATCTTATTTGACGACGACCGCTCTATTGGTAAAAGTTCAAAGCAACCATTCCATTTTTTTTTAAGAATTTCTTCTCCCTATTCATAATCTAATTAAATGCTATAATAAATTAAGTGTAATCACCAGACAGTGCATCTCCTACTTATACTGCCGCTTTTTTTTAACATCTCTTTGAGGTTCTTGAAACTATGTTAATTCTGCAAAAAAATTCATTCCATTTCTCATTTGCGAGTAAGCCTGCTATTTCGCTTATATAATGAAAAACATCGGCTAACTCTTTATTGTGCAGAGTATTTATTGCGAAAGCATTTCATCTTAGCTCATTATTTCAGCTTAACTCCATTAAAAAAAATCCTAACAAATTACAAAATTATCGTACGACTTTAATCAGAAGTTTTCCATAATCTCATTCACTTGGTATAAGAAAAACCGCGTCTTAATCAGTTAATTTATTAGGCCATTACTTAAAATCAGAAAAGCCTTCAAGTAAATGATGATATCGCAGATGTTATTCCAAAAGACTAGGGACTTTGGTGATGACTACGAAAACGAACTAAATGTCCATAAACCACAAATCTTCGTCTGTCTTAATCTAATTTTGCAAGCGATAAACCCAAAATTTGGCAATAATGTATAGCATCGCTCTCCATCCCTTAAGCCGACTTTAACATGAAAGTTCACTGCGTGAAAGCATTCTTATGGTTAAAAGAGAATGACATCAAAATGTAACACATATTCGAAAAATCCTATATAATATATCACTACGAATGTCAACAGCAGATTTTAAAAGTCAACAAATGTACGAGTCTGTATTCGTATCTACATATTTGAGAAGTTGAAGGATATTCATATGTTCTCTGAGTTTCCATTTAAAAGAAGACTTTTACATTTCACATTTCATAGCAACACACCCCATTGGGATGTAATCAAAATTCTACAGACATATAAGCACAAGTATTTACCTCCATCTGGGAGCCCTTCTTCCCCATCGAAGAGCCCGTATGTCCTCCGCTCTGTGCCGCGTTCATTCTAATTATTTGCAAATTTACTTAAGCCGCCCTTGTGTCAATATTTATACTCTAGATCCGTGGCTAAAATATTAAAATATGACATACATTTAATTTACGCTGTGTGCATCCAATTTCACACTCGGTAGACACCTTCTAATTTTAACAACCTGAGCCGCCGAACATCATCATAAAGGCTGATACCCTTATAGAAATTCCATTGGTGTTAAAAAAATAAATAAAAAATTGAGGATCAAGCGTAAAGTGTCGAAATTTACGAGGATTTTCCGCGCGGGAAAAAGTCTATAAAGCTTCAGATAGCATTCATATTCTTCCTTCTTATCTTTGGTCTTATTTTATTTTTTTCTTCCTCTTGAGAAGGGTTTGGCAATAAGATGGGAAAACTCTTGAAAAAGTATCTCAGAATGTTACACAGCAATGGGTCTGCAAAACACGTACATCTGTTTCAATCAACTTTATTCTTTTTCTGGCACACAAAACCAAGTTTTGCTTTCGCATTTATTCGTATTTAAGTTTTATCACCACAATTTTGTACATACACACACAAATACACAAAAGATAGCACCAAGTGTTAAGAACGAGGATAACAAATGAAAATCAAGAACGATTGCTCAAACCAAACCAGGCGGAGAGCAATTAAAAATGTATATATCATATATTCCCAAATATGTATACAGCAGAGTGTGTTCTGGCTGCCAGCCGTAGCCTCTTTGAAGCTCAATCAATTCAATTTTGCCAACTACGAATACAAGTTGACTTGTAGTTAAACATTCAACTCGCGTACACCTTTGCTCATCAGTTTTATTGTCACTTCTTATACACAAGTGGTTGTTTCCAAAATTCGCTTCCGCGTTAAATCACGTCATTTTTCAAAGAGCAAATGTTAAGCATTTCCTGGTAATTAAATTACACAGCTCGTCCTTCAGTTTTTCACAAAAAAAAAAAAGAAAACCACAAAAGCAGACCAACACGCGTCCGAAATATCCCTACGGTTATGGGCATTAACCACAATCCTTATAAAGCACTGACAGCCGACAAGTTGCGAATTAACTTATGGGGGACTCTAAAAAAGAAAAGAAAAGAAAAAAAAACGGCAATGACAACCGAAAAGAACAAAAATGACACTTAGCACACGTTTATCAGTTCAAAAAGAACTACACCACCAAGGTGACCAATTAGAACAACACCCACACTGAATCTTGCGTACACAAAGTCCCGTGTGTGTCTACTCCACCAGGACGAAAGAGGGTGAATAGGATTGAAAAAAAACAAAACACGGGATTTTATCTGCAGAGGAATGCTGCATTGCGTGTATCCAGTTCCAGTTCGCGGGTATCGTAGTATAGGGGGCGAAAGTGAAAAGTGTTTTCATTGCGAGTTTTATTCATTCTCAGGATATGGACTTAATTCACACAAAATCTCGTGACACTTGACATGGCTTCCTATCGTAAGCCTTAAAAATTGAACAATTTTCGAGTGCACAAATTCTTCGGCATAGTTATTTATGGCTTTATTTTTTTATTTTTTATTTATTTATTTTTTTTTTTGAAACGGTTGATAGATAGTAAGCCGCGCCCGAATAACGAAACGAAATTCACGGAGCTAAAAGAACCGGATTTGTAGAAAGCTCCTAACGAACTGAATCGTAAGACTAGAGTGAAACGAACCAAAACTTTAACAAGGTAGAGCTTTTGGTAAATTCAGAAAATACTCGTTCGTATATGAGCACAAACATTCAGTACGCTGTATTCGTATCTCTGTAAATCGCACAGGAGATGCAGTACTGAGTTTGTCAGATGCTGCTCTGTATTACCACCCCCACCCTGTAACAAAAGCACGAAAATGAACCAACAAAAATGGGAAGGAAAATAGAAAAAAGACAAAACGAAAGAGCAGATAGTCCAAGATAACATTTTTGCTGATAAAACATTACACTGTCACATTAGAATTTAACTGTTGTTTTATACGAGGTCCAATGAATCGAAGTTCCAATAAATTTGTATATTTATTGTGCCATCGATACGGGGCTAAACGTATTCGTAATTTCATGGAATTAAGTTGTACGCAACAAGTTGCTGTTTTCCAAGGTACCGACCGCGATGTAACAAATACGAATAGGTACAAGGACAGAGGCATGGTTACGAAGATAGATACGTACTCGTACTACGCATAGTTACGCATAGATATTTGCTAAGTACGTGTATGTTAATTCTTGCAAATAAATTCGCTATGCTATGCTTGGGGTAATTGGCAGTTTAATTAATATTCAATAGCTTCTCCTGCTATTGTGTATGATAACTTGAGCGTCCTCATATCTATTTAATACCATAGAAGGACTCCCATACTCGTACTCATATTTTTACTTTAATAAATCTCAGCATACAAGCAGATAATTGATAACAGGATCCAATGAATGATGATATGCTCGTGTTTTCTCTCTAAATTGGGTCATTCTTCAGTGGAAGTATCAGTTACAAGAGGAGAAACTTTGTTTCCTCTTAAAAAAGTTTCTACTGCCTCTACCGAGCATTGCCCTTAACATAAACAGCTTTTTATTTTTACATAAATATTTGATGGACAAGTACAAGGGATACGGAGTTAAAGCACTAAACAGGAGTGATTTGAAGGGACGTCTACAATATGTGGTGTTTCTGTTGAACATGTCGTACACGGTATATTTTGATAGAAGGGTGTGGATGCTGGGGCAGCAATTACTCGTAATTTGGCTTAAAAGTTTTCAGACTAATTTGAAGTGAGTTTATTTTTTTATTTTTTTTTTTAAGTGACCTTGAAGTTTAGTAATTATTTTTCGTCTTATTGCTGTTATTGTTATTATTATTAGCAACACCTCTTAAAATTATTACATACAGCTTCTCCAGAATTGTTTGAAACGTTGGTATTAGTATCACATTTTTGAACACCATAGTGTGCAATATTTTTTGAGACAATTTGCTTCAGTTGGATACCAATAAATTAACAAGTAGCAGCTTTGCAGCTCTGTTAGTAAGGTCAACACCACGCCTTCCTACGGCGCCATCTGAGAACTTCTTACAAAAATTCCGAAGAATAAAAAAAGAAAGTCAAGCCAATAGTGGTTAAAACAACAGATATAGTAAGTTGGCTATGTTCAATGAAATGCTGAAATCGTACTTGCTATGAATTGCAAATCAACAGGGACCGATATAGAAAGAGGTTGCTGTAACGAGAAGCTAGATCTTGATCTTATCATACCCAAAGAAAGGAGTCTTGGGTATAATGCGCAACAACTCCATTGATTTGCCACATGTATGGCACCATCCTGTTAAAAGTAGAAGTCTTTCGTATCCATATTCTCCTTGCACACAAAATTACTTATCATGCCGTAGTAACTTTATTTTCGAAAAGTATGGCTCTGTGACACCTCCATTCAATAAATCGCACCAAAGAGCTACTCGCTCTGGGTGCATTGACATCTTCTGAATCACTTGCGATTTTCGGAAACCAAGATACATGTTAACGTAACCGCCAATGTGAAAATGGACCTCATCCGAAAATACGATTTTCTTGCAAAAATTAATATAAGCGGGCACCATTTTCAGAATTCCATGCGAGAACGTACGGCATTGCTGGTGTTGGGCCGGCATCAGTTTCAGACGAATATTTTGCCAAAATTCAGTAAAATGTGGCTGTGGAGAGGTCAAACTACTGAGAACGGTGATGAATGGAGGTGTTTGGGCAATTTTCGACACTTTTCTTTATTGATGCGATATTTTTTATTTAACGTACGGTGTGAACACGTTTTGGCATCTTCACATATTGTACGGAACCCGTCTCTTGGAATTGTTTGGTTCTGTTGCGTACATATATCTTGGATCCCATTTTACCCATCATTGCCACGATTGAACCTGATTTTTCGTTTCAGGATAAATTTTCCAAATTTATAGGTGTCATCTCTCAACCTTGTGCAACCTAGCATGCACTGGGATATAGGACATTTAAATTCTACACCTTTTATTGAAACATCTGTTATAACCAAATGCCACCCTGGAAAAATGTCTTGCTTTATTGGGGCATGTTAGTTTTTACTGTATATCTTATTTTACTCTATTTTCGATGGGAGTTTATAGAACGGTTTAGTTCTTCTTTCTGATTTATTTTCCTAACTCTATCAGCACAAATGGAAGGGAAGATCACACAGATAATCTTTTGTATAAAAGACCCAAAAGGATTTTCGCCTGGACAGGGATGCTTGGGGCTTTCGCTGTCTAAAAAAAAATTATGCAACTTTATTGCCTTGGTAGCGTTTGGTATGGGTTATTTTGTGCTCAATCTTCGTGTTCGTGTCACTGATTTGGTAGATATATTTTTTACTTAAAAATTATACCTGTCTATTGTAATATCCTGCCGTCGGTTTAATTTGATGAAGTACATAAATATGTATTTGGTCTTGCTTTGATTGCCTGCCAGACTAAATTAGTCGAGTTCTGCCTCAAAACTCAGAAATGTGATGATTAATACATGGGCGGCCCATGGGCACCACTTGAATTAAATCCATACCATTTTCAGTTAGTACCAACCTTCAAAAGATAGGTTTATAAATTTGACAGCTGTCGGACGATTAGTTCTCGAGATATAGGGTTGTGAGTGAAGCAACTTTTGTTATTGTGAAAAAAAATTTATTCCAAGCAATTTCGTGTGTTGATTTATCATTGCTTTTTGATGGGAAAAAATGCAGCCGATGCAAAGAAATGGCTTGATAAGTGTTACCCGGCTCTGCACCAGCCGAACGATTCAAAAATTTAAAAGTGGTCATACAAGCACCGAAGATGATGCACTCAGTGGACGACAAAAAGAGTCTGTTTCAGATGAAAACATCAAAAAAGTCAGCTGAGTGGCGAGCAGGCGACGAACCTCGTCCAAAACGACCAAAAACTCAATAGTCGGCTGGCAAGATTATGACATCCGTATTTTGGGATACACATGGAATAATTTTCATCGACTATCCCCAAAAAGGGCAGACTATCAACAGCGATTATAACATTGCGTTGTTGGAGCGTTTGAAGGACGAAATCGCAGAAAAACGGGCGCATTTGAAGAAAAAGAAAGTGCTGTTTCATCAAGACAATGCACCGTGTCACAAGTCGATGAAAACGATGGCAAAATTGAATGAACTCGGCTACGAATTGCTTCCCCATCCACCGTATTCTCCAGATTTCGCCTCCAGCGACTATTTTCTGTTCGCAGACCTCAAAAGAATGCTCGCCGGAAAGAGATTTAAGACCGATGAAGAAGTAATCGCCGAAATAGAGGCCAATTTTGAGGCTAAACCGAAATCGTACTACAAAACTGGTATCGAAATATTGAAAAATCGTTTCAATCAGTGTATCGCCCTCGAAGGCAACTATATTGATAAATATGTTAAAGTCGAATTTTGCAAAAAATTTGTGTTTTATTATAAAACGTCACTGACTTTTCAGCCCATGTGTTATAAATATAAATGCTATCTGCAAATGAAAAATAACGTAAGACGCTTGAAATTGTGTTTATCTGTTGCTGTTTGTAAGTCGTGCTGAATTTTTTCAAGCTCATTGCTAAGCATGTCGAATGACATCAAACGATGCAGTGATGTTTCTTATGCCTTCTATAAAGCATCGGGAGTGCCTAATCGACATGTTCCATTGAAGCACGCATTTGGCATGGCTTTTCACGAAATCGAAATCGATCAAGAGGTGGTAAGTATCGATCTCACTTTTGAGTTTTCTTAAGATTGGACACATTGTGAATATTTTGCCAATAAGGAAGTTTTTTAAAAAAAATAATATGGATGCTCTGAACCAGCTCATTTTCTTCAGCTTTGCAGTTTTAGCAGCTAAATCATCAGGTCCAGCGGATTTGTTTGGCTTTGCTTGGTATGATAGATATTATCACTTCATTTAAGTCGGGAGGCAGGTGGAGAACGACATCTTTACCGTCTTAATTTTTTTGTAGTTTAGAAGTTGTTTATCCAAATTTTTAGCACCGACTGCACTTTGGTTCGGAATTTCCAAAATTCCTTCCGACAGTTGCATATTTTGATGACCTTGACTTTGATTATTTTTTAATTCTTCCTTGTTTGTCGAAGAAGTTTGAATCTGGTTTTCCTTAACAACAGCCCGCATCCAAGGCCGCGTGGCAAGATACATATGCCACAACTTGACTGCAAGTTCTCATAAAAATTTCTTTTTGAACCATGAGTTTCTTTTTTTTGTGATCGCTAAGTCAAGAACATCACAGTCGGTGTTTTTAATGATTTCCTATAGTTCTATGCATTCTGTAACATAACTTATATTAGGTTGCGGCCCCACCGAGTGTTCGCAGTTTTAGAAAATTGAATGCGAGTTTTTATCTATTGCAATGTAACCGAATTATGAGAAACGTTTTAAAATAACATAGTCAGCTTCCATCCATTTTCGGGTGCGATGTTGTGAGGGGTGTGCACCCCTATGTCATTACCAAACGTTCCATTGTCTCAAATTTTGGAATTGAGGTCACCAAGAATTTTTATCTGGTTCTAGCTAGTTCATATAAGAATTTTTTGGTAGCAGCATTGGCGAATTTAGCCTAAAAACGGAGTTTCACTAGTCACTCGCTTATAGGCCTTATATATGTTTACGATTTGACCCTTAAGACTGCTTCCAGTATCAACGAGCATTTGATTTGTAAGGAGTACTTACCCGAACGAAGTTGTGCGTCGGTCGTCAATAGTTAAACCAATTGTATTCGAGACTTTTGTTATTGTAATCATATTTTCGTTTTCGCATAGGCGTCATAAGTCTTGTAGATCAATACTTGCAGTTTACGAGATTGTTAAGAGAGATCACTATAATACATTGCTAGATACCGACGGGTACCTAGACTAAGGATGAGAGCAAGGTGCAGTTTACAACTGAATGCTTCGTGATTGAAATTGTTATTTTCGTTACCAAGGTAGGAAACGTGTGTTGAGTGTACGTTATGTTGGAATCCAAGCTCTTGTGTATTACAATAAAATCAACATGCCACAGGAGGCATGCTGGTGCTACTAAAGAGCACATGTTAGCAATTTAGAAATCGTCATTCTGACATCCAAAAACGGCGAAGGCCTGTAGAAGTAGTTAGCTAGTAGGTTTTAGTTTAGTTTAAAGGAGTTACCCTAAACTATTCACGATATAACCCTCTACCGCATACGGACCCAAATATTGTTTTCCATTTCATGATGCATATTTTTTCAAGAACACCCTTTTGAAGTGAAAATATATTCTTCGGTTGGTGAGTATACTTTCGCACAAAAAACGGTACTTTCTGTTTCTGCCTGATAATTATAACTAAAGATAATAATTTATATACGTACATAGGTCATTTCAATACGAGCGCTCATTAAAAACGAAACTTAAAAATTAATTGCGATTTTTAGTGCTAATTACTATCAGTAATTGGTAAGTATAGTTAACAATTGAATTATTTCGAGATGAAATACATTGCTAAAAGTATTGTAAATAGATTTTAAGTGCAAAATTAGATTCAGTTTAGAGTTACGAGTGATTTTATTCGCGCAGGCATATGTGGCTTCATTTGCATTACCAGTTGGCTCTGGGAGATTTTTTCCTCATATTTCCTACGGCAATTCAAAAGGTTTTATTTCAACTTTCTTCAGAGGTAAATGTTTTACGTTTTTATGGATGAATCTCAAATGTCAACTGTATCCCTGGAGATGGATCCAAAATTGATGATAATGAAGTACCAGACCTTGATTCCGAATTTGAATCCGCACTAAGCAACAGTGACTGCCTTACAGTGCCTGGAACTCACACCGAATCTGAGCATGAAATTGAACCGGTTGCAGGCCTGAAGAAAAACAAGGAAAACAAATTTAAATTGAACTGAACTGCCAAAATCAGTGATTGAGTTGAAAATACCAGCAGGTTATTATTCGTTCTTTTTTTTTTTTACAGAGGATTTAATTCAGTATGTCATCGACCAGTCAAAAAAAATCTTTTCAAGGCATAATATTATTTACAAATATAACAAAAACCGTAATGGAGCAGTTCGTTTGTATGGTGATTTATATGTCTTGTATTCAACTGCCATCTTCGTGACATTATTGGAGCAAATCTGTTGGCCAGAAAAACATTTTTAATAGTACGGATAGTACCGTCTTAAAGCCATTTTGAACAGGCGAATACAAAAAACTTTTTCAAACTGGACGTTGGAAAAGAATACGGAAACGGTTTCTACTTATTCCAAAAGAAGGATTTATTATGGTGGATAGGCAAACAATAGCCATTTAGTGCCGTCACGAACTGAAACAGCATAACCCAACCAAGTCTCACGAGTGGGGTTACAAGAGCCAAGTGCTAAGTGGAGTTTCCAGATTTAGTTACGACATCAGCATTTTTGCTGGAGTGCAAAGTAACACTTTCTCCGAAAATGCACATGATTTAGGTGTCAATCAACTTTTTTTTCCCGATAACTGGTATGCTAGTCTCAAATTACAAGTGCAGCTGCACAAAAATGGATTACCACCACTCAGCACAGTGAGATTAAACCGAGTCCCCAGTTTTAAAATGCCAACAGAGATATAACGAAAAAAAAACAAGATCGTGGAAGCATGGTAGAAGAAGCGACTACACTTGATGGAATTGAATTGAAAAATTAGGGAGGATGGGAAAAGAGGTACCGATAAACGTTGGTTTTAAATGTTTGAAATTTACAATGATTAGGAAATAAAGAGCTAGGTAGGGCATGCCATAAGCGAGTTGTACAGTTTAGGAACGAATGACTATATTTATGAATACGTCTGAGGGTGTTCTGGTGAGCTTTCAAAGCGGGACGGGTGTTACGGTTAAAAGTTTGAAGGGGCGATTTCTATAGAGCACTGGTGACAGGAGCTAGACAGGAGGCATTACAGTTCGATTATCGCACGATTTTGAATCCTATCTGCAGGTCCATTGAAGAAGAGGTACATCGATCCCAAAAGTACTCATTTTGGACAAATGTGCCTGATACCAAACTCTGTCAAATACCTTAGAAAAATCAAGTGCAACTATTTTTATTCCGGTAGATTGGTTCCATTTTTAGGTGGGACATACCATCAGATCAACAGTGGAACTGTTGTTATGAAAACCGTACTGCTGGTCATTGTGAAGTTTTTGTGTTTCAAGATATTTCATGATCTGACGGTTTATCAGCTATTCCATCTCCTTGAAAAGAAGTGCAATGGGTCTGTAGGAAAAGAGAGAAGAAGATTCGCCTTTTTTAGGGACGGGTTGGACAAATTCTAATTTTCATCTGCGTAGAAAGAGTCCTATAGTGTAGGCTTACGCAGTGGTTTCGCTAACGTGGACGAACACCTCTTTAGAAGAAGGAGAGATATACCATCTGGACTAGCGGATTTTTAATGTTAAGATCTTTAAAAACTCTTGCTGCTGCATGAGTGCGAAATGGATTCGTCCCATTAATGATTCGACGTATAGGGGAAAAAAAACACAATTTGGAAGTGTTGAAATGGCTGCATAGTGTGCAGCAACCAGATTGGCCTTGTCTAAGGAGCAGAAAGCTGGAATATCATTGTAAATGAGCGCTAGGATGGAGATTGAGACAAAATTTCTAATATTTTTGTCATATTGAAATTTCACACGCTTAAAAAAAATTCTTGGCTCGTTTGATCTTTTTTCGGTTTTCCTCTGTCGAGTTGGTCTTGAAGGACCGAAAAAACATTTCTCTAACCCTGATAGCCTCTTAACAGCTCGAGCGGTACCTTTTCTTTGGGTTTGATACACTTCATCCGATGAGGGATAAAGGTTCTCATTCCAAAGAGAATAGTATCTATGTCAGCATTGGCATCCTTGTCGTTATCGAGGAAATATAGCGACCAGTTAAAAGTTAAGGAAGCTTTTAAGCTGTTAAATCCGCTCCTTTTGCTGTCAAAAAAACAAGCTTTTTCTGAGGATTGACGCAAAACAAACAAATCACTGTTGAAAGAATGTGGACGGCCTTGCAGCAGATCAGTTTCAGGGACGCAAGCATCGGTCGGCAGAGCAACACTACAAGCAACTCCTACAACAATTTATTGTTAATTGATTAATAAGAATCCTCTGGATTAGAAGAATGTATAATATAACATACCATTAACTCATAGGGTTACTATCTGGGTTTGTTTTTTATTTTTAGAACAAATAAAAATGTTTAATTTATTTCAATAAATGAAACTATTTTAAATGACCAGCTTATTCATGTAGTAGAGAGATAAGATTGCTTTGTGTGTTTTTTCACAGTAGGTTTTTTTTTTTACGCAAAAGAAGGCATTGTTAAAGAATGGCAATGAAAGTGAGTACGTAGGTTGGTAACTGCGTAATAGAATTTTAAGTGGATCTTCTAAAAGCTAAAAATTATTCAGAAACCACTACTTCGTTCAATCAACTTGGTAGTGGGTTGTTTAATCGAATTTCTTTTACTCTTAATGCACCAGATGATTCAATAATTTTTGACCCAAAGTGTCTTCACGACAGTCGATTGGCTTTCTCTAATGCTATGATATTTTAAGTACTTTGGGTACTATCTTGTATATCAAATTTCCGGTCGGTTATTTTTCCTATGCCTTTTAGTAGATTGAAAAATTGTTTTTCTAATTATTTATGGGCGTTTCTTATTCTGAAGTTCACCGGCGTGGCTTTTTCTTATTTACCTCTTAGTCTAAAAAGGGGACAAGTCATGTAACAGTGGTGACTTCAGTGCTTGAAGATAGCTTTATGTTTAAGTGTCTTCCTGCAGACACACTCCGCTAAGAAGAGTCAATACTGTGTAGAAGTTTGAGATCGCAATGTGCAATTTCAAGAAACCGTCCGGTATTAATAAACCATTAGAGATACCGCTCCTGGTATGATAGTCTTGCGCCCAGCTTGTTTAAGTAGAGAAACTTAACCGCAGCTGTGTGCGATACCAAAAAGAGGGAGTTTTAGCTTTTAAGAAGGAAAAAAAAGAGATGTTTATGTATAAAAATGTTTAAAAATTTTACAATCTGCATGTAAAAAAACCATGCCACGGCAATAGAGTACGAACGGAGACAAGGATGAACGAGAGAACCTAGTGGCCGATTCACAGTCAGTACTGAGGATATGGAAGAGTGATTTCCGTAAAATGTTAAACGGCGATGGTGATTAACAGCCACGCAGAACAACCTTTCAAACTTAAGTCCAACCAGACTCATCATACTACTCGGGGAGTGAGAAGCATGAACCAAATTATCTCTAAAATATGGTTGGACTAAAATATGCTAGACGAATGAAAATCTAACATTATTTGCCCGAACCTGAAGAAAGGAGATATTTTGGTATATAAAAATTAAAGAGGACTCTGGCTCCTCGACTTTGTTGCAAGAGCACCCCTGTCATATTATGTAATCGCTTACAAACTTTTGTCAGCCAAAAAAAAACCTTCATTCACCAGGCTTTTAGATATTGAGAAAGAGTATTCATTTAAAGGCTTGCAATTATATTGGGAAAAATTATACGAAGTTATGCCCGGTTTTAGCAACGTTGCTCCGTGAGAATCGAGAAGAATTTAATCGATACCTCTGATGTTGACAAAGTAATCTACTGTCGTTTGATTCCTTCAACATAGTGCTTGATATTTTGTACGAAACTCGCAAATCAACACCATAGGTACAATCTCTCAAGAGTCTGTAAAGCTTCTTACGTGGGTGGCTTAAAATTTATTGGCAGGACACAACGAGGTGTTTGGTGTTTGCAACTAGTCAGGCGGTAAATGAAGGTAAAGCGAAATATAAATAGATTCTGCCATCGGAAAGCGACACTGAACATCAACGATTCGGATAAAATGTCATAATACACAGGTATAACTTCCAGAATAATATGACCAATGACACGACATAAGAGATTATTTGAGGAGTTACTCATGGCAACTTGTCTTTTTATTGGTTCAAAAGAAAATATAATAACAAAATCAAGGACTATGGTACATAAGAAAGGGATGAAGAGGTGCTTGATCATTTCGAGAGAATAATACTTTTAGTCAACTGCGGTCCTGTTTGCAAGGAGAAAGAGTTAAAGAGGCGGTATAATCTAGAGCTCTACGAGCTGTACAGTAGTCTGAATTAAGATAGTGAGTCAGAATTTATCGGCTTGGATAAAAATGTGTGATTCCTTCACGACGAAACAAATAAAACCAGACAGTCGATTGAATTAAATTCACAATATCTCTTCATTCGTGCAGCGATCTGCACTTTTTGAAAAGTTGACACCAAACACAGCTCGCTCAAGTTTTCTTTATTGAGACTTAAAAAAAGAATCAATTATAATACATATAGTCCATGTCCATGCCTAGCTAAAAACTTGTAAATTAAGGTATATAACTTCATAAGTTAACAATCAGTATATATGCGTTATATTGGGTCTATAATTCGTGCGGTTTGCTAAGAGATGGCGTAACTTGTATTATTCCATTGTTATTATTCCATTGGAACATGAGTTGGAAAGCTACTGTCATTGTACGTCATTTCAGTATATATCATTCATTTGAAGCGTAAACAACAATAATTTTTTTTACTCAAATATGTCGAACTTTGTGCGTGAAAAAGCGTTTTTGCGGGGAGCTCTTCTTCATTACTTTAATATGAAGAAAACTGCTGCCGAAAGTCATCGTATTTTGATGGAAGTTTTTGGTGAACATGCGCTAGCTGAGCGAACGTGCCAAAAGTGGTGATTTTGGCTTGGAAGACGATGAACGTCCAGGGCAGCCAAAAAAGACTGAGAAGAACTGGAAGCATTCCTCTATGAACGTTGTTGGGTGTCACTTTAGCAGCCATTTCAAAATGTTTAAAAGCAGCTGGATATATTCAAAAGCAAGGAAATTGGGTTCCACATGAACTCAAGCCGAGAGATGTCGAAAGGCGGTTTTGCATGTCCGAAATGCTGCTGGAACGCCACAAAAGGAAGTCATTTTTGCATCGGATTGTTACTGGTGATGAAAAATGGATCCATTACGATATCCCAAGCGCAAAAAATCGTATGTGAAACCTGGCCAACCAGCCAAATCAACGGCAAAGCCAAATATCCATGGTGCGAAGGTAATGCTCTGTATTTGGTGGGATCAGATGGGTGTGCTGTATTATGAGCTGCTAAAACCGGGTAGAACCATCAATAGACAAAGCTACCGAACACAATTAATCTGTTTAAAGAGAGCAGTAGCCGAAAAACGCCCGGAATATGCGACCAGACACACCAGACGACGCTCGGCCCCACGTTGCTATTCCGGTTAAGAACTATTTGGAAAACAGTGGGTGGGAAGTCTTACCCCACCCGCCTTATAGCCCAGACCTAGACCCTTCTGACTACCATTTGTTTCGGTCGACGCAGAACGCCCTCACTGAAATACGGTTCACACCAGAGCAGAATATCAAAAATTGGCTTGATGGATGGATGGGATCCACAAATTGAGAGAAAGATGGAAAAAAGTCATAGCTTCAGATGGGCAATACTTTGAATAATAATTTTGTACACGTTTTTCTTAAATAAACGTTCAAATTTTGAAAAAAAAAAAAACCGCACGAATTAAAATATATACCCAATATTATAAAATAATTGTATTTTGGTATGTGCTTGCTCCCGGCATACTTAAATCAATCCATATTGTAACTTAAAATAATGACTAAAATATATTTAAACCTTAAATTAATTAAAACATTACCCCAAAGATACATATATGTTTCTATGTGTGAGTTTTCCATTAATCTGTTTAGTTGTTAATATATAAGCTATTATATAATCGAAAGCAGAATTAACTTTTAAGCATGTACGTGTACATAACCTCAAAAACTGATATAATACGAGCATGAATTTCGACAAATAAATTTCTTCTTCATATACAGACCATATATGAGTTATCCTTTTAAATTAAATCGAGACGCTTTCAGATAAAAGGGTACCAACATTTTGTTCGATATGAGAGTGGAATCTTTCATTAAGAAGGTTAAATGGCGAAAGGTAGTAATTGTAGTCTAAACTTTCATTTTTATTTGAAACCAACAAAGGTTTGATTAATGTATTATGATGAAACTCTACTCCTTGAAGTTTTCTTAATATAAGGTTAACAAGGTATATCATAAGAGGTGTTACCTTGCATGTGACGTAGGGAAGTTTACTTGGATACCATTTCTTATCTGGTCTTCGATATTTTCCACAACAGAATTTAAGTATCTTTCGAATTTTTCCAACTCGTTTGCGGTTGTAGGGGAGTCTGTAAACTATACGCAAAAACTGTAGGCTAAAGTGGGTCGTATAAGTAAGTATCTGTGTAATTGGTTGTAATGCTTTGGACTGCAATAAGGGCTTTAACGTGGCGGAAACGGCTTTAGATTTTGCTAAGATTTTCCTGGCATGTTTATCGAAAAGAAATCTATTGTGAAATGTTACACCCAAGTATTTCCGTTCTGAGCGCAGGGGAATGGTGTAGTTGTCGATTTGCAGATTCAACGTTTTTCTTACCTTCACAGCTAGGCGGTGTTCTTTACCACTTGGATTGCGAAAGAAGTTTTATACCACATTTGTGGTAGATTTTTAGCCCCCATTTCTCGAAGTAGCCCAACAGCAAAGAAAGCTTTTGTTTGATTTTATTGAGGGTAGTTTGTGGTCTCGAATCACTAGCTAAAATTAGAGTATCATCTGCAAAGAAAATTTCGCCAAAGTCTCTTCCATTATTTATTATACTCTCATATGGATAGTCGTACAAAAAATATATTATGAACAGAATTGGACCTATGATAGATCCCTGTGGAATGCCCGATAATATTGGGAATGATTCTGAGAACTCAGATATTACAACTATTGGGACAAAACGATTTTGTAGATAGTTATAGACTAGTCGTACAAGTCATGTTGGAAAGTTTAGTTTAATAAGTTTAAAAAACTAAAGCGAATCAAACGCTTTCTTAAGGTCAATGTCCAAGCCCACCGTACACCGAATTGAGTGCTTAGGATCACATTTGCATCTTTACATATAACGAGAATGTGATCGGCTAAAACTTTCAAATAATTTTCCTATATTGGAAAGCAAGCATATAGGACGAAAGTGATCGATTTCCTTAGCTGACCTTTTTTTTCCTACTGGTAAGAGTTTGGATTTTTTCCAAGTTGTAGAAAAATATCCATTGTTAATACATTGGTTAAACAGAGAGCACAATGTTGAATCCAGCTTAGGGCAACATTTGCGTAGAATAAAATTGGATATCCCATCAATGCCCGATGACAGCTTGTTATTAAGGTTGGCTCTAAGAATTTTGATTTTTTCAGGCGTGGTAAAAGGTGGCGCATGTGGGTTTGTAGAACAAAGATATGGTGAAAACGTTGTAAGACAGGTAATACATTGACTAGCATGAAATTCAGTAACAGTTGACAGAACTTCAGAAGTTAAACTGTTATCAAAATGTGGTGTTTTTCCTGAGTCAACATTGGCAAAGAACTCTTTAAAAGTTGCTAGCTTAGTATCAATATCAACTAGTTCCGTTATATATTAGAATGTCTTTTGAGATGTCTGAATAAAAAAAAATTTTTCCTATTATTCTATCTACTTTTTTAAAAGCTTGAGGAGAAGGTCTTGTATTCTGTATTTTTAATTTGAATGCGGAATTGATATCTGTGTTTATCCTCTCAGTTATTCTTTTGCTATGACAATTAATTCTTGATAACAACTCGCGATAATCTTGATTTATTCTATTCAGATACCTATGGTAAATTCTTTTAAGTTTTAAGTTGGGTTGATATGTGTGTTACATACGAGTAATTAGTTCCTTGTCTGTAGTGTAACGTCTGCTTGTTTTGCTCTCCGACCCACATACATACAGAATGGATGAACATCAGCGCTCTAACCTTGGAAAAATTCAAGTCCATCGACGAGGAAAAATGCATCAGAGAAAGACCCAACGTCAAAACGCCAACATCACAGAATGTCACTTCACACGAAAGAAAATTGTTTCATTCTGTCTGCATATTAGAGTTAATCAATGATATTATTTTGAAGCGGTAAATCTTCAAGACTAAATTGGGCGAATTGAGAAGGATGTGAATATATATATGGTTCAAAAGCTAGGAGGTCTAGGAGACGACAACGCGTCATTTTAGGTTGTCTTTGAACTTAGCCAAATTCGAGACGTAAACGTAGGCAAAAAGCTCTACACAGATGAAGATGAAAGAAATATTGGGTATATATTTTAATTCGTGCGGTTTTTTTTTTTTTTCAAAATTTGAACGCTTATTTAAGAAAAAACATGTACAATAGTATTATTCAAAGTATTGCCCATCTGAAGCTATGACTTTCTCCCATCTTTCCGGCAATTTGTGGATCCCATCCCAAAAGTGCGCCGGCTTGGCAGCCAAGAATGAATCAAGCTAATTTTTGATATTCTGCTCTGATGTGAACCGTATTTCAGTGAGTGCGTTCTGCATCGACCGGAACAAATGGTAGTCAGAAGGGGCAAGGTCTGGGCTATAAGGCGGGTGGGGTGAGACTTCCCATCCACTGTTTTCCAAATAGTTCTTAACCGGAATAGCAACGTGAGGCCGAGCGTTGTCATGATGGAAAATTATTGCCTCGTGTCTGGTCGCATATTCCGAGCGTTTTTCGGCTACTGCTCTCTTCAAACGGATTATTTATGTTCGGTAGCGTTGTCCATTGATGGTTTCACCCGGTTTTAGCAGCTCATAATACAGCACACCCATCTGATCCCACCAAATACAGAGCATTACCTTCGCGCCAGGGATATTCGGCATTGCGTTGATTTGGCTGGTTTCACATATAATTTTTTGCACTTGGGGTTGTCGTAATCCATTTTTCATCACCAGTAACAATCCGGTGTAAAAATGACTTCCTTTTGTGGCGTTCCAGCAGAATTTCGGACATGCAAAACCGCCTTTCGACGTCTCTCTTCTTGAATTCATGTGGAACCCAATTTCCTTGCTTTTGAATATATCTAGCTGCTTTTAAGCGTTTTGAAATGTCTGCTTGAGTGACACCCAAAAATTCTGCGAGGTCTTCTTTTGTTTGGCAACAATCTTCATAGAGTAATGCTTCCAGTTCTTCATCTTCAAACTTTTTTGGCTGCCCAGGACGTTAATCGTCTTCCAAGCCAAAATGACCACTTTTAAATCGCGCAAACCACTTTTGGCACATTTGCTCAGCTAGCGCATATTCACCATAAACTTCTAAGAAATACGATGTCTTTCGGGAGCAGTTTTCAGTAATGAAGAAAAACTCCCGCAAAAACACATTTTAGGCACAAAGTTCGACATATTTGAGTGAAAAAAAAATTATTGTTGTTTACGCTTCAAATGAATGACATATACTAAAATGACGTACAATGACAGTAGCTTTCCATCGCATGTACCAATGGAATAATAACAATGGAATTACCGCATTTGTTATATTAAGTTATAGACTCAATATAAACTGGTAACTAGTAAATGCTCTTGAAGGTCAGCGCTATTTCCTTTATGGCTCTCAAATTTCTTGTACAAATAATTGATCGACTGACTAGAAGCTGTTACCCATTTCGTTGTAGTAGCAATTTTATTTGTGATGCCATAAAAATCTCACTTCTCATTACCAAAGTAAAATACTATATTAGAACGAAAGATTCCACTCGTATTTTCAGCTATGATATACAAGGATCTAAGTGTAATATCATTAAGCTCCACCGTCATGAATCGTAATATAAATTTTCTGTATTCTTGCCAAAAACCTCTGAGGATGAGCAACGTAAAAAATCTTCGTGCATATTGTAGAGAACGAAGAGCATCGAATTTTACTCTGTTGTGTCTTCTGATAATAAAACAAAAAATTTCCATACATGCAATCTATGTTATTCTAACATGAATATTTTTAATCAATCAGGAATTAAAATTTTTAATAATCCAAATATGCGGACGATGTTTTCCGTACTTGTCAGTCAATGAAAGTTTGAAACTTCCATTATTTAATTCTTTTTACACAAATAGAAAATTACAAAAAAAAAATTAAACTTCTAGAAACGTTTGGGCAATATTTTATCCGATTTAAAAGAATTTACTAATTTCGAAATTCGTTTTTGTTGACTTTCGAAGACAAAGTGTCGAAGAATTTTTCTTAATTTACCACTTTTGAAGAATTTGAATGAAATCAACAAAATTTATTCCCCAAATTCAATTAAAGGATTACAATTTTTTTTGCTTTCTTTCCTAATAGTCAATTTGCCCTTTTTTCCTTCTTCTTTTTTGGTGGTCTATGCGAAATAATCTCTGTTTTGAAGCACCTTTCCATGGCGCAATTTCCGAAAGGACTCAACCAAATGGTGTTAAAGAGATTTTATTAGAATTTTATGCAGATTTCAATTTCTCTTGCTCATAAAATAGCAAAAGGTCAAGATTTGTATTTATCCCTACAAATATTGGTTTACTGAATCTCCTTTGCCTTACCCTCTCCGGATAACTAAGTTTTAGATATGGAGCCTGTTATTACATGCTTGTTGGTTGGTTAGCATATACCAAAATTTAATTTCCTATTAATTAAACAACAGTGGCTTTGTAAAAATAATTTCACAAAGGGTAGAGTAATTTGTTTGTTTACGTCTGCCCAGGAAGTTTGTCTTTAGATTTTTTCAGTTATACAAAAATCGCCCATCAACTTAAACGGCCTACACTTGGAAAACTAGTATGGAATAGTCAGAGTTATAGTCAGTATGTATCTATAGCTCATTTTTTACTTTCGGAAGATTTTATCCCTTAAGCTACCTTTAATTCTGTAAAAACAAATACACACATACGCCCAACACGCAATCTAGTGATTTTTCCTTCGTTTCGGAAAAAAGTTGATTAAATCCAAATATACCTACTCGTAGTCTGTGTAAGTTTGTATTTTTATTAGGAAGGCATTTTCATTTAAAATACTTACAAGGCATATCTCGCTATTTAAAACCTTAAAAATGCAAATGGAAAATTTCAAACTTTCAGAATGTCGTCTTATTTGACGATGGCACTCGTATATTCGCACCATTGCGTAGCTTTGTTAAAGAATGAAATTTACTTGCTCTGAAATTCCTCCGTTGAACAATATTTTTTGTGCTTTGGATAGTGTCCGATTTATACGCTTTGGCACACACTATTCCGTTGCTTTGGTGTACTATTTAGGAGATTAAAATTCCTTGTGTAACCACTCATTCCAAAAGAAACAGTAAAACTTAAAAAATGTGCTACGTATGTCCTTTGCGGGACAACAATAAGCTTGTCCCAGAAGGCGGATATATGGAGAAGCAGTTAAAGCTTTTAGTTAATTTTCGAACCGAGCAAAAGCTTTTTGTGACTGGTCCTTCGTGCTTAAGCTTAACATTTTTAAAAATTAAAGTTTACGGATTTGTCTGTGGTGAATGCTTTTGCTTTAAAATTTAAGTTCTTTGTACTTATTTTCAAGTTGGACGCTTTTTCGCTTCTCATGTTATATAACTCAAAAATAGTTACATTGAAAGCTCACGTGGAAATTGAAAAACTTTTCCAAGAGTTCAAAATTAACGTTTTCGTTTGAAACAAGGCCTATGAGTGTACTAACTTGGTAAAGTGACAAAGCAAAGAATATGAAAATTTAAAATTCAAAAATAAAAAAAAAAAAAAACAATCGTAGTTGGAGATTAGGTATTGGCCGTTAGTGCTGAAATAAGGGGTGATTCATGGTGGGTTCGATTTTCAATAGGCTTTTTTTGACAGATCACGCGTGACTCCTATCAAACTTCTTTGTCATATTTGTTCAGTAACGTTTGGTAAGTCATCATGGAAAAACTCACAATGCAACAACGTCTCCAAACTGTTCAGCTGTATTACGAAAATTAGCGTTCTGTGAGAAATGTTTGTCGTGCGATTCGAGGAACTTACGGTGCGCATAATCGACATACAGAAACCACTATTGCCAATACCATTCTCAGTTTATCTTAGTGGATGATACTCGACCGGTTAGACTACATCCAGCACGTAGTAGAGGGACTATAGCAACTGTAGCTGAGAGTGTAAGCGAAGTCTATGTACAATCTCAGGTCTTCAAGAGTAAGTCAGCCACGATTGATGCTTTGAAAGCCAACCAGTCGCCATGGTCGAACGAGTCACCCAAAATTGGACCTTCCGAATGGACCAACTCAGTCGTAGTCAAGGCCAACGTTTACATGATATCATTTTCAAAAAGTAAATGCCATGAAATGTTTTTTTAATCGATAATAAAAGTTTTATGTTTACTTTCAAACTTATGTGTTTTATTTTACACTATAAATCAAATCTCATAATGAATCGCCCTATATTATTTTGGTCATATGGACCGCGGCTGACTCGAATAAACCGCAAGTTACATCTTTAAACAAACAGAAAATTACAGGCCCTAATTATGCGCTCATTGAATGTTTACTTCAATAAGTTGAATATGACGCTCGATGTTCGGGATTTTGCGAAATCTTTTTGAAGCCTCAGCTCTCCCATATTAAAATCATTAAATTTGGGAAACGAAAAAGTCAGTAATCACTGATCTATAAAGCTCTCCAATGACTGTAACTTTCTGGCGGCATCATTTTTAAAGAAATTTTAACCACCTATTCCGCCAACACATAAGAGATACCAAATAGTGACTTTTGTGGCGTGTCCATAATTTCTCCTCACAAATAAAAATGAACTTCATCGGTGAATAAAATTTTGTGATGAATAAGAGAATTAAAAGCAATCTCATTTTTGGTCCATGGCGGGCCATTTCGGACCAACATTTTCAAAGCTATCTCTTTACTACAAAATTTTCACCGGATGAACTCGATAGGTAAAAAATGCTTAGAACCCAAAATTCATTTATCTTCTGCTTGGTCAATCTGTACTTCTAATTTGATCCCTCCGCGACTTTGAATTGACAGATAATTCTTAAAACTGGAACATCTCTTGGTATTTCATCGAACAGGGGTATAAGGAATTATCCAAACATAATGTGATTAGATCCGTGTATACTACTTTTGTTGAGGTGAGGTGAGCACGGTTTAGTACGACTTATGGTAGAAAGAGTTCTTGGAAGGAGCGCATAAGTGAGTGATCCCGAACTTTATATTCGTCACATACAAATACCAACATAATACGAATAGTGTCGCTACATCATCAAATATGTAGCTACAACAATGATTGCCAATACGGCAGAGGACCATCGATTTCTGTCTTGCGAATCCTCTATTCGTCGGAAACATAGATGGATCTTATCTCTTAGGCAGAGAACATCGAATGAGATAGACCAACAAGTGGTGGGCCAGTATCTTATTATTATCTGAGAGAAGCCTAAATTCTCTCACTATCTAGGTACGCTAGCGATAGAATTCGGAATCTCACAGTTCGTTAGCAATTCAATTCAGAGTTAGAACAGCTTGTACAGCAGTAAAATTTGAATTTGAAGCCCAGTACTTTATAAAAAGGAAGAAAGTACAGCAATTATAAGACATGATAAACGTAATCATACCAAAGTTTAAACATCACGGGCTTATGATGCAGCATACATAGTGCATACTTTGTATCGCTTATGAGAACGCTTAACTGGGAACATGGCTCACAAAGGTACTGGTCAGTTCCTTCGTGATATCGGATCAGGTAGGGTTTGATAGAAATGTAGTTTTTTGGATGAAATCACAAAGGTTATGAATCTAAATTAATAGTTTTAAACGATGAATTCCCGAAAACGTACCGACATTCAAGCAAAACTGGGATTATAACTGCGATTAAGGCCATCAAGTACAACCAGACAACCAGGCATACATGCGAAATTTTTCTTATCTGAGCCACGTATGTTACATTGCCAGAGCTTTTAAATTGATTTCATTGCAATTAAAAATTTCTTCACAGACAGTATGCTTTCTTAAAGTATAACTTACAGCACTTAGAAAAATTCACTGTAGATTGAAAGAATTAAAGATAAGATACGATTTAGAGCCGAAAGATGGCATAATGAAATTCGTTTACACAATCAGGCGGAAGAGTGGGTTGTCCTAAGCTACATACTTGTTTATATCACACAGATAAGTCGAAGATTTTTAGAAGGAGTTATTAAGAATTGAATCATATCAACACAAAGCAATGTGAATTTAGTTGCAAGTTATATGACAAGGGGGCTTGGTAATAAAACCCTGGTCCAGTCGTATTTCGCGGGGTCATAGTTTGGATGGCACAGGAAGAGTTAGAGCAGAAATCTGTTGCCACTGCTTCCTTGAATAACTTCTCAAATGATTGACTTATTTTTCTTCTTGCTTGTAAGATGATATGTCGTGGGGCCTAAGCTCAGTCAAAAGCAGATCAGAAATTGACAACTAGTTTGCACATGAGGGTTCAGGTTTTCTCGCGCAAGGTGGAGTCAGGAACTTATCCAGATTTCTAGTGGACGTGATAACAATTCTTAAATATAAAATACTGAGGAAGATTTTGAAAAAATATATCTCACTTGAGACTCAGATGCAGATGTTATTTATTATTTTCAGTTTTCGGACAAATTGAAATTGAAAAGCTTGGGAGTTTATGTTTACCTGTCATTCACAAGCACCTTTCAAAACATTTCTTGATAAAACAATATTTGTATACAAGAGAAGTTATATGTTTTATTAGAAAAAATAAAACAAAAAATTCCAGTTTTCATTCAAGGACACGACATTCGCCTACAAAGTCACCACACATTCAACTAAAATATGAAAAGGGTAAAATAATTTCAAAATGTACAAACAATTTTTCTCTGTTATGTTGTCGTTTGTATTTCTATTTGGTTGCCTGTTTTACTTTGACTTTGCTTTTTTGTTTTGTTACATTTCGAAGAGAAACTAGAGACCACATTCTCGAAATCCAGTGAACAGTTTAATCTAAACTGAGAGTCTGTGAGTTAAGGTCAATCTATTTAACTCGTGATAAATTTGTTTACATTTCCAAGTCAGAGAGTTTTCACATATCTGCTATATGAAAATAATAAAATGTAGAAGTGAATATTTCAAAGGCAACTTCTCACCAACCATTATTACAATCTTCATAACGAAAGAGGCAAAAATGGTGGATATATGCATAATATACCCTCAAATGTTTACTTACAAATGTATACAATCTTTTCCAAGCTTTTAACTTTAATTACAAGTCCATTCGCTTTAAAGTTGTTTCGCCTTAAGGAAACCAAAATAAGGTAAAACTCTTTCCCATTGAATGAAAGGAAAACGAATTAGGAGCACAACGAATGAAAATTAATTAGAAACCGCAGAATCAAAACAAACCACAGGTACATTTAAAATTATAATGATACATAATGTTGAAGACTGACAGCTTCAAGGATATGCAGGTGTGGGAGACATAATGCTCAGGACATTTAGTGTACAATTTAAAGAAAGAAGAGGTTTTTATTTCAAATACAGCTACGAACTTAGTCCTAAATATCACTAAAAGGTTTTTCCTTCTGTTAAAACGTTATTAAGATATGATTCCCCTGATGATGTAAATTGTTTTCCAGCTGCAGATATAGAAATGTAGCTTCGACTTGATATAGTGGCAGAGTGTGAAGGAAATTTTATGTAAACCAGGGTACTTATCCGCACTAGATTCTCGGAATAGCTACAACAGGAGCAAGAGTTATGCACGCTATTTAGCGGAAAATATAATTAAACAGAAGCAATCAGTCTCACAATTAACTAAGCACGGAAACTTTTTCAATTAATAAAACATTAGTTTACGACTACAACCGAGAACTTGCAAAAGTATCTTTTTATCACTTCATTTTAATACAGTGTGAGAAAAAAGCAAGACGTCCAGCTGGTAACTTTGTTAAAAAGTTAAAAAAAAGGCTTTGGAACATCCTTATTGAATGGACAATACTATAAAATTCGCAAATACTTATACGGTAAAAGGTCATTCTAACGACTCCTATGTTATGTTCTGAAACAACAAAATATGTCGTTTAAATCAAGCCCGAGAAAGAACCCTGAACGACCGGCTGAAACCGATATTGTTAGAGAAAGATGTTGCAGCTCATGTAAGTAGAATAGCTCCTAGAAAACCTCGAAAAACTATAACACAATCAAATAGGTACTCTTTCTGGCTGGAAGGTATTGTCGAAGTTTTCAGTGTCAGAGAACATATTTTGAATTGACGTACTCAGTTAGGAACACTTCCTGGAGATCGCAGATCCATAGTATAGCAACTACGTAAGCATACCTGAAAACTTCTAAACAGTTCATTTAAGACTTGTTTTGGAGAAAACCGGGATCTCTAGAGATCGAAATAAGGTGAATATGTAAAGCAAATTCCAATTTCGTGCAATGCCTCATATAGACTTTTTAATTTATTTATTCCAGGTAACCCCATTAGAACACACTCCTTTCATTGAAGCTGAAAGTGAGCTTAATCACACATCCCGCCGTAGCTGGTGCCAGACATCAGTTGTGGTGACGTATGAGACCACAAAATACTTTGTTGCTTTATTTGATGGTTTCCAGTTACCTGGCACCGATGTCATATATCCAATACCTCTTGTGAGGTAGCGCTTTAGTTGGACATAATTGAAGACGTACTCGACAATCAGCACTAGGTGTTTGGTATTTGCATCGACATTGAGAATATTTTCGTCACTTTAACTCTTTTATTTTTGTGGATGAGAACAATGCTGATGAATAGGGCCGATATGGCAGATACTATTGTAGTTGGGACCAATACCGTATACACAACTGCTATGTGGCATATTTGACGACGCACTGCTTGACGCCGTCAATTGAGATGCAGATGATGTAACGGAACTGTGTGTTAGATTATACTTGGCATCTGTCTAATCTGAACAAAGATGGTGCAACAGATATGAGCTTCCAGTCAATCCTTTAAAAACTGAGATTGTTCTCTTCACAAGAGGGCGGAGGAGCATAGTCTGATTTGCCAAATATTTTAAGGGATCTGGATTTTTTTTGAAGCTTAGTAGGTTAGTGTCATCTTGGATAGTAAACTCCTTTGTGTGCGTCAAAAACCTCCAAGGTTTTGTCGGCATTTCGGAAAAAAAATGTTCGGTGAAATAAGTTTTAACGAAAATACGCCACTGCTGCTTTCACTAGACTACAAAGAACGGTCTGTCTCTGCATGGGGGATTTCCCTAGCACGCTGGCTATTTTTTTCGAAATAAGGGCTGCTTTCGCAAAACTTTGCGTTTTGACTACTTTTTGACTCCAGTCTTATGGACATGCAATGACAACAGAAGTCCTGTTGCTTCGTTTTAGCAAAAATTTGAGCCAAAAAAAAAACTTTTGTCGGGTCTTTAAGAATGGCTGCAAAAACGATTTAGTATTTGGCACAAATATCTGTTTGGAGGACGTCAACTTAAGATCTTACTCTACGTAAAAAAAATATATGTCTAAACCTTGTCACCTCTTCCAAGCTATTTTGAAAAAGACAGGCTTTTCACTCACTCGAAGACTGAGTCTGGTTTGGGTTCCAGATCATAGGAAATGAAATCGATGAGATCAGTATGCAAGGCTTAAAGAAGAGTTTTTCAGGACAGTTATTTGAGTTAGGACTGTCCACGTCCTTACTTAGGATTTCTATTAACAGTTGTATTTTGTACAAGCATTCTGCCTGAAGATAAAACTAATGCTTAGGAAAAGAACCCTACAATATCCAAGCAAGAAGGTCTCACTCTATTGCTGAAGTCTTGATGTAGAAGTTAAGGGAAATTGTTGGCAAATGAATGGCCCAGTATCAAAATATCCCTTTCTTTCTCGCTCGCCGGATTTCACACAATGCGACTTATTTTTGTGGACATACCTCAATCTTAAGTTTTAGAATAAAAATCGTCAAACCATTTAGATGCTACAGGAAAGAGTCCGGCTTGTTCCTTGAAAGACAGAAACGACAAACATATTGTAGATACTGTATTGGAAAAATCAAATCAGCATTTTTAAACTATAATTTATATAAATAAATATTTTTCCCCACAACGCCGATGAAAAGGTAATGAGAACGAATCTTCCAAAAAACACTGTATAGCGTAAAACAGTCCGGGGTACACCTGGGCTTCAACCAAGAAGCGTCTCCAGCCAGTTCGATCTTTAGCCGACTGATTCCAGTGTCGCAAGTTGATTAATGCGGTCTTCCTAAAAATTTTTCGGTATCAATATCCAAAGCACATGCTCCCTCATACGAGAAAGAATATTGGAATATTCCTGATTTATCAGTTCTCAATCATATTGACCACATTACGCGGACGTAATGTGTAATATTGGTTGTACGTTTTTCACTCAGTTCGCAATAAGAGGCTCTCGAGTAAACATCTGTAGCAGAAAGCGCAAATTTGTTTTGTTTTTTTTTTTTTTTGTTTTTTTATAAAAGAAAATGGCACGTGTGTTTGACGTGTGATTGCTCAAACTCGGACACTCTTCCTTTATGAATAATGCAGCAAAAAAGAGTAATGACTCAACTGAGTATGTAGTGGTTAACGAATTCCATATTAGACGTTGGTTTACTAATCACGTGGAAACCAGAAACGTTAATTGACGACAATGTTTTAAGAGTTACGATAGATGCACACGCAGAATGGTGCGGGACATTGCACAGAGCATGGGAGTACCTTACAAAACAATAAGTCGATACATAGCTTTAATATGAAAAGTAAAAAAAAAAAACTAGAAAAGTGGGGCTCAAAAACTACGTCGCTTAGAAATCTGTGCATTGCTGAGCTTAAGGCACCAGAATGAACCATTTTGGCGTCATGTAATCACCTCCAAACTAGGTCTTGTGCATGCAAATTGTTGGCAAATTGGCATGGTCCGATTCTATTGCATGACAATACTAGACATCATACATCAAGCGTAGTGGTGCAAAAACTGCTACAGACTATCACCTTTTCTGCACTCTGGAGTCATTTTATCGGCAAAAGGTATTCCGAAACTGAGCAGAGGTCATAATAGACTTTGAATTTCAGATCTGCTCTCACCACCAGTTTGTCGATGTTCACGCTACGCATTTATAAAGTCGAGTTTTGCAGAACAATATGGTATATACTTTTGGTGTCACTGTTCATCCGGCTGGGAAGGACGCAAGTGCACGCTACTCCATCAAGGTGGGTAAGGATCTTCACAGTGACCTTCAATATCAAAAACAGGTCTCATGCAATGAAAAGAAATGCAATTTCTTTATTGAAGGAATTCTCCTAGATCCATATGCTACACTTAGCCCACAATCTTTCAAAAGTTCATTAAATTTCTCGCAGAATGACACAATTGGAAAAATGCGGACAGAAGTGCTACAGTTCAAAAATGTCGCTTTAAAAGAGGCGTAGGCATGCATATACGCGAACGATTATATGGAGAATCTGCACCATCATCATGAAATTTTGGGCAGCTAAATTCAAATGTGGCCCTATCAGGTTTGGTGACAATGAGCGTGGTACAGTAACCACTGACTATAACATCGCTCAAGTCCAAGCTCAGGAGAGATAGAAAAGGCTATAAAAATATGCAAAAAACGTGTCTGTCATATAGTGAACCAAGATTCAGGCATGAGAAAGTTGAACGCACGTAAGGTGCCATGTTTAAGAATAAACATTTCCAACACTCTGTTGGAAATAGGTGTAATAAATCAGAGTTTAAGCGCTGATTAATTGCTGTATAGTCAACAGAATGGATTCCGAAGGAAGATACTACGCATCATAATTTGAAAATCTGCACATATGCAGATTTTTTTTTGTGTTTCATTAAGAGAATGTACCGTATCATACCTAAGCGTTGCCATTGCAAAAATTTACGGATTACGGTTTGAATTGCTTGACTACACTCCTTATTCACCAGACTTAGTCCTAAGTTTGTCTAGACAAAAAGTTGCACTTGGGAGACAGAGATTTTCGTAGAAAAAGGAGGCCAAGTAGTATTTTGAGTATATGTAAGTCTATACCATAGACTGCAGAAAAAGAAAAATTAATTTGAACAAAAAATATCTTGTTTCTCTGTTAAATCGGAAACTTTTCAGACAACCCTCGTGTATAGAAGAAAACATTCAATTGATACATCTCGGATAGAATGTCACTTCAGACGGATACAACTCGAAGTTAGTTTTGTCACTGACAATGACATCAGGGCTAAGATCAAAAGAATAATAATCCATGTTAGTCGCTGTGTCTTTGGGATTGGAGAGGAATTTAACACCTTTCGAAGAACAACTTAAATTGCTTTATACGTGACCCTGCTTTATATTGCAAAAGCATGGACTTTGTAGAGTATAAAATGAGGTCGAAATAGACTGTTTTAAAATCGTACAATGACCTCGACCTCGACGTACCTAGAATATTCTGAACGTACGACGATAATAATGGTTCTAGTGTGAATGCTCGCTAACCTACCGGGGCGGAGTATTTTTGAATCCATCTGAGGTGGTGGTAAATTCAAGTTCGCAATCAAACAATTAATGTCTACATCGTCATTTTGTATTTTTTACGTACATTGTTCTTTAAAATCTTCACTAAAACCGAAGAAAGTTAAAAAAAAAAAAATTATTTTATTCCCAGAAGATTTGAATGGATGCAAATATATAAAAGGATACATCTTGCACCAAAACAAATAGAAAAAAAAAATAGAAAATTACCTCTAAACAACATCGTTTTCCATGTAAATATTTGTGTTACTCAAAGTGGCTTTTCACTCATTCAAAAAGGAATTCAAATATTCTGTCTCTTAAGTTGGTCTGTTATTCCAATTTCAATATCAATATCTTCCACTTGATGTATCAAATTAAATTCGTTATTACATGTACTTTTCAGGGTTTTTTCCGTCGAAAATAAATGCAGGTTTGCAGAAGAAATTGACTTTTAATTTCCTGTTGCGAGTATCTTTTTGAGCACTGTTGAATTGCTTAGTGCATGAACATGGTAGTGCATTGAAGTTTGAAAAGTTGAAATAAGCAAATAAAAAATTGATCTCTTTCTAGGTAATCTAATATGGAGCCAGTCATGTGTAAAACGAAGGTTGCACAACGATTTTTGTAATAACATAAAAATGCCCCCACAAAGAAGGTGGGAGTTTCCGCTCCTTTACTAAGTCAAAAAAAACTTATGGTGTTACTAGGCAACATCCCTCATATTTCAACTCCCTATCCGCTTAATAAAATGGATCCCCGCTGCACTGCTGTGTGGTACTTCTCTGTTGCAGGTGATTTTCCTTTCTAGAGCTGTTTTCCGCGATATGGAAGATTATCGGCACGGCTGGACTATCCTCGTTTGACACTTTCTTTTTTATTTAGATAGAAGAACGCCTTAAGAGAAACGAAGTGTTAGAATCCACACTCTTGTGGTACATGTGATGAGGTTGTCTAGGTCGTAGCTCTAGCAATGTGCTCTGGAGTACATTGGAGTACTTTTCTGTTGTACAACACTTTTTAAGAATAGAAGGTTCTTGGATATTGACAAAAACAAGACCTAAGTCAAGCGCTATCAAATACTTCAATATTTTCAATTAAACTTGCTTCAAGGTTGATCCAGACGGGGCATCCAAATACAAGTAAAGGCCGGATAAGTGCCATGTAGCATACCATACAACCTCAACATTCACGTTGAGTTGGTTATAAAACAGCTTCTTTGTAAGGGCAAAAGTGCCTTTAGTTCTGACTAGAGTATCATCTACTATGTTTGTTAAAATATAAAATATCTATCTATCTGTTGTCTTTCAGTTTTTACAATTTATTTTTAATTTTTATCGCAATATTGTTTAATCTTTTTGAAGTCGCATTGCAAAAGTGGATTAATGACATCAATGTTCGGACCTGATCTGTACTTCACAGGATCGTTTATGTAATTTTAAATAGAATCGGCTAATCACAGAGCGTTTTCAATGTAAATTATTCAAGGAGAACTCACATTGTCATTCTTCATAATGAAAAGTCTTCTGATGAGCATATTAAGAAGAATGTATAACAGAGGTTTTTTTATGAGTCTCTCTAACCATACGGCGTCGAAGGCCTAGTCCAATTCAGTCAAGAAGGAACCAAAACGCTGTTTCTTGCTACTGTTCAACTGGATATTAGATACCACATAAGTCAGTGCTCTTTCAATCACCTTTTTGAATACATTGCTCTAATTTGAAAGGAGACATATGTTTTGATCAAATATAAGTCGGATTGGACGTTTCTTTATTCCTTCTCCAAGGATGTTCAACACCTCTTATGTCAGATGTGGAGGCACAAAGTTCGGTATTCCATTTTTCCTTAATAATTTGAAGATTGTTTGGAGCTCACCTTTTCTCGTCGGCGATGATTTTTATGTTTTCGTTATTGAATAGGAAAACCTGAGTTCTCAAGTCGTCAAACTTCCATGTCATTTTGAAGATAGGAATTGTGTAAAAGGAACTATTTTTCAAGTCGTAATTTGGGCTAGTATTGTATAGATAAATCGTTAGCCAGTATACTTCTTGGAAAATCGCTCTAACGACCTCTAACTCCTCCTGTATAAAAAGATTGTATGATGAATTCTCACTGTGAGAAGAATTTGTATAGTGTCCGTCCTTTGCATGGTCTTCTGACAGGTTTCCTACGTAGATATCCTAAGTTTTCTAATCGGATCCCCTATAACTTTTTGAAAAGCTGCATCTTATATACAAGGTTTCCCTCGACGGCTACGTTGAAACCATTTGTTTGTAAGACTTCCCACCCACTGTTTTCCAAATAGTTCTTAACCGGAATAGCAATGTGGGGCCGAGCGTTGTCTGGTGTGTCTGGTCGCACAACAAACAGGTTAATTGTGTTCGGTAGCGTTGTCCATTGATGGTTCTACCCGGTTTTAGCAGCTCATAATACAGCACACCCATCTGATCCCACCAAATACAGAGTTGGCCGGGTTTCACATATGATTTTTTGCGCTTGGGGTTGTCGTAATGGATCCATTTTTCATCACCAGTAACAATCCTATGCAAAAATGACTTCCTTTTGTGGCGTTCCAGCAGCATTTCGGACATGTAAAATCGCCTTTCGACGTCTCTCGGCTTGAGTTCATGTGGAACCCAATTTCCTTGCTTTTGAATATATCCAGCTGCTTTTAAACATTTTGAAATAGCTGCTTGAGTGACACCCAAAGATTCTGCGAGCTCTTCTTGTGTTTGTCAACAATCTTCATAGAGTAATGCTTCCAGTCCTTCATCTTCAAACTTGTTTGACTGCCCAGGACTTTCATAGTCTTCCAAGCCAAAATCACCACTTTTAAATCGTGCAAACCACTTTTGGCACGTTCGCTCAGCTAGCGCATGTTCACCATAAACTTCCACCAAAATACGATGACTTTCGGCAGCAGTTTTCTTCATATTAAAGTAATGAAGAAGAACTCCCCTCAAAAACACTTTTTCAGGCACAAAGTTCGACATATTTAAGTAAAAAAAAATTATTGTTGTTTACGCTTCAAATGAATGACATATACTGAAATGAAGTACAATGACAGTAGCTTTCCAACGCATGTTCCAATGGAATAATAACAATGGAATAATACAAGTTACGCCATCTCTTAGCAATCCGCATTAAGTTATAAACGTTGGCCACGACAACGTCTGAGGTGGTCCATTCAGAAGGTCCAATTTTAGGTGACTCGTTCGAGCGTAGCGACTGGTATCTGGTATTCGGCTTCCAAAACGTCAGCCGTAGCTGGATTATTCCTGAAGACCTGAGACTTTACATATTCCCAGAGAAAATAGTCCAAAGGTGTGATATCTCACGATCTAGGCGGCCAATTTACCGTAGCAAAACGTGAAATTAAGTGCTCACCAAAATGATTTCTCAACAAGTCCATTGTTTTACGCGCTGTATGGCTCTTAGCGCCATTTTGTTGAAACCAGAGCTCACCGAGACCATGTGCTTGAATTTCAGGAAGCACATAGTCCGTTAATATCACGCGATAACGGTTACCATTGACGGTAACATTCTGGCTTGCCTCATTTTTGAAGAAATATGGACTAATGATTCCACCATCACATAAACCACATCATATCGTTGTTTTTAATGGATGTAATGGTAGCTCTTGATACTCTTAGGGTTGCTCATCAGCCGAAATACAGCAATTTTGTTTATTAATGTATCCATTGAGCCAGAAATGGGCTTCATCACTGAACAAAATTTCACGACAAAACATCGGATTTTCATTGAGTTTTTCCAGAACCCATTCACTGAAAATATGACGCAAATTTAAGTCCCCTGGCTTTAATTCTTCCACAAGTTTAATTTTGTACGACTTTCGGCCGAGATTATCACGTAAAATACGACAACCCAAGCTGTTGAGAACGACGAAGAATCGTCGCAGCTACAACTCCTATAGTCTCTTCACTACGTGCTGGATGTGGTCTAACCGATCGAGTATCATCCACTAATGTAAGCTGGGACTCAAATTTGCGAATGGTTTTCACAATAGTGGTTTCATTAGGTCGATTATGCCTATCAAATCGCATGATTTGAACAGCTGAACAATTTTGAGACTCTGTTGTGGTGTAAGTCTTTCCATAATAACTTGCCAAATAATACCTAACAAAAATGATAAGGCAGTTTGATATGAATCACAAGTGATCTGTCAAAAAAAGCCTGTTGAAAATCAAACCTCATGATGAATCACCCTATATATCTGAAAGTTTTAAACGTTCTCCTCCAAAATTCTTTAAGAAAAACCCTTCGAAATTGATGAAAACTATGTATCTTCACATAAATTAATTTATAAATATGAAAAAAGGAATATTTTTCGATGAATTAATTTATAGGGACAAACAACAAGTCGAAGGATTATACAAACAAAATAGTTAATCATAAGAACAAAAAATTACGACAATAAAAATTCTCAAAGTTGGTGTTGCGTTTTCGCAACGTTGGTCCTAAATAGGTAAAAATCGGTAATGACGTCAAGAATGTATTTGATGTTAAAAAAAAAAAAGATTTCGACAATGAGATAGGGAAACTCGAAGGCAAATACTTGATGAAAAGCATTCTTAGAATCTGCATGCACTGACGACATTGGCATTATGGCAATGGAATGTCTATGGAGAATATGAGTTCATTAAAGCTGAAGCGTCGAAGATGGGCTTAGTGATGAATAAGGGTCATGATGTTGATAGGAAAGGACACCCAAAACCAACCGGTTCAAACGGCACGCCACAATAGAAAATTATAACATTGAGGTGCCAAATGTATTTGGAAGATCACGGGATGAATCACTATTGGCAATCGTGGTTTCTTATGACTAAGAAGACAGCGGAAAAATAAGTACCTCTCACTAGCAACGAAGAAATGATTGGATCCTAATTGTGCCAGATCTACTATATAGCATGGACTTTAGAAAAAACAGAAAGGCTGACATTCGTTGGCCTCGATGGCTAGGACACGTTGAGATGCTGTGAGAGATCTGTTAACTTGGTGTCAACATCTAAAGGGAACTAATATATGGTCGTGTTAAATGGAGAGAGTGGTGGATTGAGGCTCAGATCCATCGCAGACTATAACGCCACCTAAAATAAAGTAAAGTAAGGAAGGATTACAGGGTAGGCTTCTTCATAGCTTTTTGCACTGTTCCAGCTTAATCTATTGTAAAAAACGTGTGGCAGAAAGAGAAGCAGAAATTATCGGACGGGATGGATCTAAGGACCCATGATGCAGCATAAAAAAGCAAACGTTTGAAAGTTTGTTGTTTTCGACTCCACAATATTTGCCCGAAGTCGAGAAGACAAGCAGGCTGGTTATCACTAAATCTAGTACCCCATGTATAAATTATTAAGGTCTCCTAGATAGGCTAATAGAGCAAGAAATATTCAAGTTTTTAATGAAGGTTGATAGGAGTCTAAGCAGCTTTCTGCAAAGATATGTACTAAAAACAAAAATTATCAAAGTTAAAATTTACAAAAGATACAAATAAATCTCACCTGCTATCGTATAACGTTGTTCAAAATATAAATTCATCCATTTATTTATAATAAATAATTTATAGTTAAACTCATTTATTTTCTTCTTTGCTAAAGTAAGTCGTCATATGCATGATAATTCGTTTTTCAAAATTGCCGCGATGGATCCAAGAATGCTAAACATGCATACGCTAGCATAAACAAGATGCTAGAGGATGTTTGTATTCTAATCCACATTTTCAATCGATAAGTACCTACACAGAGTACATCATCCTGGTGTTACAAATTATTGAATTTCATTTTCGTGTAACTTCAGGCGTTAGCTTAGATAATATTTAAATAAAAAATTGCCGCATATGACACGTACCTACATCTCAAGGTTTCATCAAGAAACCGAGAATTCTGAAAATGGTATTATAGAATTTGCTATACAAATTGAACTGAATTACAGTACTTGACAGATGGATATCTGAGCTCTTTTGGAATGGTGATTTCTTTAGGGATTCACACCTCAGTATGGATTCGGAAATTTATTTCGAAACGAGATTTCGTATAGGTGGAGTGTGGAGATGGAATAATATTCTAAGCTACATTTTTGAATTAAAGTATGTGACTTTAATAAATCAAACGACATACGGTTTTCGAATGTGAAATCAGGCACAATAACTTGTTTTCCATGATCATGTCAGCTTTTATTACATATCTACTTTAACGTATGCCCATTAATTTTGTTGTATCATTAGCCACTACAGCTTACTCCGGTTTTATAGATTTTTTTTTTATTAAAGTCCTGTACTGTATCAATATCTATGAGCCTATGCATTGATTAAGGGAAAGTCCCTTTTTATGTTTGCATATGACCAACGCGAATTCATGAAAATTAATGGTATACGCGCCTATTACTGACATTCAGATTCAAATGTTGGGGCACGAATTGATAGACACGCAACTGCATTAAATCGGATTATGGCAATAGGGACAGATACTTCATTTTATATTATATGTAGCCGAAGCCACATGGCTTTGAATTGAAACTGCGCTATAAGGGAATTTCGAAAATTATATAGATTAAAATATCCCTATACACATTCATATGTATTGTATGAATGTATGCTTTCAATTAGTCAAGTATAACATATATAGTTACCATTGGCTGGCAGACTTAAAATGAAGGCAACAGCTGCGAGACGATAGAAGATAGTAATTGAAGAAAACGGATTACTAAAGCATTAAGTCTTTACTGCTTATTTTGTCTGTGTATGGAAGAAATTTACGACTAAATATGTATTCTTGAGTGTTAGCAATCCCAACCAGATAATTAAGCTGCGGACGTATCATAGTTTTACGGTTGCGTTACAATGAAGAAAATTAATAATAAATGATGAAAATGCGGCAAGCTTATTTCTCTTTGTATTTCTGTGAAAACGTATTGGAAATAAGACTTTGGCTGGATTAAACACATTCACTTTTGAACAATAGGTAAGAAGAGATTCCTTACAGTGTCCGTTATGCTTCTTATACGCTTTAGTGATAAAGTGACGATTATACTATCAACCACTAAATCAGCAGTACGCACGTGTTCGGCGGCCCAATGCGATCTTAGGCCGGACACTCACAGAGAGAAAGCTCTGTATGCCACTTTTAGGGCAAACATCGCGACGTGGTCCGTTACACTAGTATACCTTCTATATTTCGAGGTAGGAAAAATCGCTGAACTCTTATAAAAAGCGAAAACCATTCATTTGGTTTACCGAGTGCATGGAATGTCACATCAATTGTAAATAGTTAATGTAGTAATAGAGATTCAACTATCAACGTAAACCGTAACTGACGGTTCAAGCAAGTTCATCAGGGATATCATTGTGAAATGGCAACCCATCAAGACTCACTATCTTGAAAGTGGTGCGAATGTTCGTAACGAGGGTTGAAATTTAACATTTTCGTCGTCCTCCACAAAGACACCAACGCCACATCCTAGATTGGTTTTGAAACCATTCGTGAATTCCCGAATTATTTCATTCCTAGTTCTAATTCTTGTACATAGGTATTCTAAGTCGATTTCGAGTATTGTTACAGTTACAGGAGTTTCGGTTTCATTGTATCCGATGACGATATGCCCATAAAAGCAGCGTTGTACAAAAGACCACATTTGTTTAAACGGAATATGTCGCTGGCATACAGATTCTGCTAATTCAGGATAATCCCCGGCTTTCGAACAATTTCTGACCTCAAATAGTCCTAGCCGACATCTGTAGGAATGAGGTTTACCTTAAGGGAATGTTGAAAGTCCCACAAGTTGACTCCCATAAAAAAAAACAATGGATAACGAGAGCAAAAGAAATTTGGTCCTACCATACTCCATTTGTTGACAAGCCATTACAAGACATGTCGAAAAGTCCTTTACATTGTCGGAAAACTGACAACTATTAGAGGTACAAAGGAACTTTGTTATCGAGTATGACACCAAAATACTGACCTTTATAGGGGAAACAAATAGCGATGCCTTTAAGCACTAGATGAGTCAGATAAGTCATCTTTCTTTTATTCGCAATCAGAACAAGTTCAGTTTTGAGGTTCTAGTGCATAAATTGTCGAAAACATTTAAGGCTAAGGATAACATCTAGTTCAGAATGTACAGTTGCTAAATTAGACTCAACAGACAGTGTAGCATCCGCAACCAGGGTCCTATTCATCAGCATTGGTTTTATCCAGATTTGCCCCTTTTTGCCACTTTTGTTTCGACCTTTTCACAAAAATCACGATAAAAGCGACTCTTTGCAATTCGAATTATGTAACTTTTTTTTCTTACTTGCATTCCATTATGAAACGGTCGATCTGTAGGAGTTTTTCCTTAATAGACACGTCAGCTGAAAACATTTGGTGAAGGAACCGTTTAATTTTTGAACATCTTTTCCGACGTTGTATTTCTGAGGTTTGTTCTGAGTTGGTGGACTTTTCGAGCTTCCTCATCAGTGTGATTTTTCGCTGATTCTCATTCATCCTTTCATTACTTCTCTCTATGAATTATCATAATACAATACCCAAAAAGTATTCTTAGTATTCGCATTCGAATCATTTCACTAATCATCTAACTAATCATTGATTATTTTGGCTGCCGGCTTTAGTGGTGGCAGAAGTACTGAATCGCAGAGAAAATAAGCTGATGAAACGATGGATTTGTGTCATTCTTTATTCGCGTTACAGCTTTCATCTGTAGCAGCTGAATAAATTGCCCAAGTTAAGATGATGAGACTCGAGTTGTCATAAAAATACATGTTTTCGGTGTTTACAATCGCTCATCACATAATCGTAGTGGAGTTTTCAAAAAAATGAAATTGTCACACAACATCCACTAGAAATGCTACCTTTTCTAGTTTCGTCATCGGTTTCAGGTGGTCAACTACCGAATTTGTTTCTAAGAGTGGATATCATCGCATTAACCGACTTTGTTGGCTTAAGCACTTTTGTTGGTTGCTGCACGGATTATATCCGGGCATCTCGCGCTGAAAAATCCATCAACAGAGGAGCTATTGGTAAACTGGACAAAATTTTTGCCAGTAACAAAACAAAAAGAAAAAAAAATAATAAAAAGATTCGTATTACCATATTAAGGTTTACCTAACTTGTCGTCCGGTATCATTATCCTGAAGTTAGGAGTTAGGAGGTGAAGAATATCGTGAGAAACAATTGCAATATGTTTATCAAAGAAACATTGATCTACAATTACCTACAATTACGACTTGGACAAAACAGCGAGCATATTGTTGTCCTTCTTAACAAAAGTCTACAAAGGCATACCATCTTGATCAAAAAGTTCCTGGTGGCGTCACCGTTGTTTATTGTATTGTTGACATTCCCTCTAAATCTTAGCGTCATAGCTTGATATTTGCGTTGTTATGTTGCCAAGCGTACATCTATTACGTTATGTGTTGGCGATTTTTTACAATTTTAGAAATGGATTTAAATTTGCAACAACTAACTTATTTTAAATTAAGACCTCAATTTCATGCAAAAAAGAGACCGTGTTGACGTCGCAAAAGAGATGATTTGCAAGGCTGAATCTGATCCTACATTCATCCAAAGGATCATTACTGGAGACGAGACGTGAGTTTATGAGTCCCACATCATAAACCAATCCAGACATTAGGCAAGTAAATGGCTATCACCAAATGAGCCGAGACCAAAAAAAAAAAAAAAAACGTCGTTTTCAGTCAAAAAAGAAGGCAGTGAATTTTTGCTAAAAGGCCAGACAGTAAATAAAGAGTATTATTTGGGCGTTATGAGACGTTTGCGTGCAGCAATTCGCCGAAAGAGACCAGAATTGTGGGCAGAAATCTCGTAGATTTTGCACCATGATAACGCATCGTCGCACAGTGCCATCAATATTCGTAATTCTTTGACAGAAAATGCAACAAATACAATCCAACAGCGATCGAATTCACCTGATTTACCTCCCTGTGACTGCTTTCTGTTCAATCGAGTTAAAAAACCACTACGGGGAACGTGTTTCAGCAGCCAAGAGGAAGTAATGGAAAAATCGCAGGAAACACTGATGGACATACCGAAAACCGAATATAAAAAACGTTTCGAGGATTGGATCAAAGCGCTGGCATATGTGTGTTGCAGTCGATGGGGATTACTTTAAAGGGGACAATATAGACTTAGATGTATTTTGTACTTGTATTTGTATTTTTATTAGTCTGAATAATTTCCGGGAACTTTAAACACCAAGGATGTTAAGTTAATACACATTCACTTATCTGTAGAATGTATCTAATATCTAAGCTTATCAGGGAAAATATTTTTTTTTGGAATTAAATATTTTCGCATTAAGCTCCCACATCTGTCTTCTCTATTTAATGAGAGATGCTCGTATCCTTTAAAATTCTTTAAAATAACCAACAAACTTTAATTCAAGACAATCCAATTTAAAGCCCTATATTGAAAATTAATTTCTACGAATCCTTCCAAGCAGCATTTATTCAAGGAAGACCTTGTTAAATTAATTACAGTTTTCAAAATATTACACAGACATCTTAAGAATAAATGAAAAGATATCTCATGCAGAGAATCCATCTAAGCTACCAGACATGCATACATAGATACAAACCCGTAGAGCAAGCAAGACTCAATTTCATTCATTCGATAAGAGCTATTCAATTGCTTTACCTACTTTACGACAAGAGCTTGTCCCGTCAGATAGAAAGATAGCCCCCCCTGGAAAATCCTTTAAATGTATTAAATTGTTCAGAAATAAAATTTGCTCTTCATGGCTGCATACGACGATTATAATTATATACATACGTACATACATATATTTGTGCTCGTTTGTATTACCACAAATGCTGATCGTTCATTTTACTTCGCTTCTGACGTTCATTATTCATGTATTCTGCATCCTGGTATGCCCCCGATTATTTTATAAAAGTTTTAAGACATTTCTACATGGCCTCAATTTTGAAAATTGCATACCCAGCAAAATGTAGCTATTTTCCATGAAGCGCAAAAATGTGAAAATTAAATTCTTTAACCAATTCAATAGTTCAGAGAAGATGTAGAGCAAAACCTCACACATATTCGTTTCATGAGTAACGGATATGCACTACAATTCCAGTTGAGTTAGGATAATATGACTAAAGTTGCAATTTGCCAGTTTGCTGGAAAACGAATCTTGCGACTGAAATTTGTTTTTTGGTTGAAAATTTGAATTTTCTCGAGAACGGGTTGAATTAAGTTGCCAACCCATGTTACTCACTTCGATAAGCGACTGACTTTAGGAAAGTAAGATCTTTCTCATCTGACTCGAAATTTCTAGAAGTAAGGGAAAATAACCCTAAATGATATTTAATTGATTGGCGGAGTAAGATAAGGCAGAGCCCAGATAATTAAATCAATAATAGTATCACCTTCTTTAAATTGTGGTAAACAAGCTTGAAACGTAATCGATGGTGTAGCAGGTCTGCGTGTACCATGACCTTAATCAGTCGAAAATTTTGCGTTGGATGGTAAAGAAGGCCTGAGAAAAGGAACTTTATGTTTTAGAGATGTTTTAGGATATTTAAGATAAGATCTCGGCTTTTATAGCTCGATATTATGTGCATGCATTAAAAAAATGTTGCATTAGCTGGAGCAGTTGAAATTAATTCAATTACAAAACAAGGACTCTTCATTCATAGATCTGGAGTTAACTGGCTCTAGTGCAAGATGTACACTTAATTGACCTGGTTAATGTCGCTGCACATATCGAAAAGTTTTCTTAAAAATCTCTTGCTCCAAACCGCATCGTGTTTTGTGTTTTTGGTTTTGACTTGCAATTTCCACAAGTATGATGTTGAAAAAGTTAGAACACGATATATCACCTTGTCTAAATCTTTTTTTGACTTAAAAAAACGCTGAGGGATTGCTTTCGAACTTTACGGAGCAGCGAGCGTTTGTCATCCTTATTCCTCATAATCTGACGAGTTTGGAAATTTTGAAAAAAAAAAAAAAAAAAATAGCCAGTGCGGTAACGTTCTCCCTTCACTGGAACTGTATCTCCAGCCGTATCTTCGAAAAAGTACGGGCCAATGATGCTGCCAACCCATATTTCTCAACATAGAGTGATTTTTTGGGATGCATTGTTCTTTCGTGAATTTCGAATGGATTTTCTGGGTAATAGAAACGACAATTTTGTCTATGACAGTAATTGACAGTCAAAATTCACACCATCTTTTGGTTCACCCTTTATTATTCGGTTGATGACAATACTTCCATTACTAACTACATTACAATATACAAATATTCGTTCCCGGACCCAAGTATGTTTAGAGCATTTAATTGAAATATTGCTTGCATAACGTGTTTGTGAAATAAGAACTGAATGAAATTGAGCGCTTCGAAAGTGCAATACTGTCTCCATCGAACCCTCATCCAAAATGATGTCAAAGACAACCTTACGTACGTAAAAAATACTGATACTGACAAAAATGCTGCAAAATGTCTAGGTTTAATGAAGCAATTTAAGAAGTAGCGTACTCCAACTGATCTCGCTTATAAAGGAAATATTTTGGTTTATGCAGGCAAGACCTTCTTACATCTGACAATTATATTTCAACATCTGGCCATAAAACTTTTAATGGACATTAATGTGGCACAGTCAATTGACGCATTACAATATTACGTCTCTTGCTCTTCCTATTTTATTGCTACTTTTTACAAAAGCTTTAATAAAAATCACAGTGGCATCTTCAATCGTAATATACGTCTCGCTATGAGTGGTCATCAATTCATCCTATGGCCCGCCCAAGATTTTTTAAACATAATGTCCTTGCAAACTCTGCGTTTTCTGTTCGTCGGTTTTCCAGCTTTCCACCTTTCAAACATAACCTCTAAAAAGGTTATAAAAATATTAAAAAGGTCCAGAAGGTTCAAATCCAGAATTATAGTTGTTTAAATATTTTTACGGCATAATATAAATTGTATGATAGAGTATCATAGGTATTTTGATAAGTCCCCTTCCTCTGTGACTTTCCACTTTCCTGCAGCTTTTGCCAATTCTACAAAGGTAGTTCTGACTTTTCTCGCAAGCAACATCGGCTAACCATAAAAACATGCTCACTATACACAAAAGCACAGAAAATTCACATAGCTATTAAATTTTCTACAGCACACGTAAGAGGCCTACACTAGAGCTCCACATCCTTAGCTCATCTCAAAAGCCAAACGAGGTGTTATACAATAATTACAAAAAACTGAAAATGCAAAGCCACACTAAAGTATTCTTGTTCCGAAAGGCTTTTAAAAATTCCAACATTTCAGTAATAATTCCAGAATACATTAGCGGGATACGACCACGCTGAAGCATACCATATTGCATCCATGACGAATCAAAATATACGAGCATCTATGAGTATAGCTTCTTTAAATGCCGTCGTTAAATTGTTATTACTATCATCAAGATGGGGAAAATCGTGCTCAAGTTGATCATAGCCACTGCCGCAGTTGCAGTTACAGGAACAGTATCCTCATAAAACCGACCGTACTAGAATTATCGTACTCAAAATTCCATAAAATTTTTCGAAATTTAATTTACTTTTGCTGAGTACATACGTATTTCTATTTGTAGCGTACGGGTATCTGTTTATCTCTGATTTATCTTTTAAGTACAAAAAAGGAATAAAAAAAAAAAAAAAAACGAAACGAAAGGAAAACTTATAAAAGCAAGGCACTTACCGAATGCTGTTTTTGTGTAAAAAGAAATAAAAAAAAAAAAAACAAACAAATTATTTTTTTTTATTATTTGTTCATCCAACAGAATGGATTTTAAATTTGTTTTTCGAAAAAATACGAATACAATAACGAATATCTATCTACTGCAAGCGCTAAAGTATGAGCGTGGAGTCACGAGTATATGAAAATGTCCTTGAGAGACGATGCAATATTATTTGAAAAACATAAACCAATACCATGTACATAGATGTGAAAAGTATGTGTAAGTTTTAAAATCACTACTAGAGAAAATATGATGCTTTGCATAGTATAGATAGAATTCTAGAAGCTCCTATATATTATTGAATTTTTTTTTTATAAATTAAATATCTACGAGTATTATTAACAGAATGCACGAATGTATGATTCATTACCTTGTATCTGTCATGCGAACAAAAGATGAGAACAAGTTAGTGTTCTTGACCAATATCCAGAGTACAGCGGTTCAGTTTACCTGAAATTGAATTTCAAAGCAAAAAGCCAAAAAGATTTAAACTAAAATAATTCATGCAAATCCACAATCGCATTCAAAGAGCTTCGCAACATTTCTCAAGGCATTAATAAATTGGGATGCTTTATTGGTTTTCTGGTATTTAAATTTTTTTCCTTTACTGCACCGAGCATCTTTTATGTGAGGACTAATGGATTGTTCTTCTTAAACCATACAGCATTTTGGCGGTCATACAATTTTCTTCATATTGCTTGGTTTGTTTTTCATTTGACAAGATTTATGTTTTAAGATGGAACAATCTAGAAGTTTTAATCCCATTCTTTAGATTTTAATTAAAAAAAATGCGAAAATATATGGTGTAACAAAGTATATAAGGAGTGATTCATCGTGAGGTTTGATTTTTAATAGGCTTTTCTTGACAGATCGCGCGTGACTCCTATCCAACTGCTTTGTAATTTTTGTTCAGTATTGTTTGGCAAATCATCATGAAAAGACTCACACCACAACAGCGTCTCCAAATTGTTCAGCTGTATTACGAAAATCGGCGTTCTGTGAGAAACGTTTTCCGTGCGGTTCGAAGAATTTACGGTGCGCATAATCGACCTACTGAAACTACTATTGCCAATACCATTCACAAATTTGAGTCCCAGTTTACATTAGTGGATGATACTCGACCGGTTAGACCACATCCAGCACATAGTGAAGAAAATATAATAGAGAGTGTACGCAAAGACCGTGACGAATCAATTCGTAGCGTTTTCAACAGCTTGGCTTGGCGTATTCGACAACTTTGCATATTTACCATTACAACCATTAAAAACAACGGTATGGCGTGGTTTATGGGCTGGAGGAAACCGTCAATGGTAACCGTTATCGCGCCATGTTAACAGACTATGTGCTTCCTGAAATTCAAGCACATGGTCTCGGTGAGCTCTGGTTTCAACAAGACGGAAACAATGAAAACTTGTTGAGAAATCATTTTGGTGAGTACTTAATTTAACGTTTTGCTACGGTAAATTGGCCGCCTAGATCGTGCGGTATCACACCTTTGGACCATTTTTTCTGGGGATATGTAAAGTCTCAGGTCTTCAGAAATAAGTCCGCTTTGGAAGCCAACATTACTCGTGTTATCCGTAAGATAACAATCGCTATGCTCAGACGTAATCGTGGCCAACATTTACATGATATCATTTTCAAAAAAGAAATACCATGAATTGTTCTTCTAACCAATATTAAAAATGCTATGTTCACTTTCAAATTTATGTGTTTTATTTTACATTATAAATCAAACCTAACGATGAATCACCCTTTAAAAGGCTGTTTAAGGTACTTAAATTTTGGCGTAACGTGCCGTTTTGATTTGAAAATTGGTCGCTTTTCACGGAAGAGTACGAATATGATCTATAAACCAGGACGTCAACCGGCCAGCTTATCACCGGATTAAAATGGTATTTCATGGTAAACGCAGAATTACCTTGTAGAAATTAGAGCTACGAAAAAGTGTACAGGAAAATCAAGAGAAGAGGTTTTTACCAGCGTTTTCTTTGTCTCAATAGGGGTTATGTGATGTGTTATGGTTTGTTAGAGAACAAAGCAATCTATGGTAGTATTCGGAATCTACACGACATCACGTGCTTAACTCATACCTGCATGCATTGATTCGAATCAGTATCTAGTTGTTGCCAGTTGATGCGAATATCCCAGAAACCACAACAACGGCCAAACACATTGAGGTAATTTGGAATTTAATCAAACTACTCTTACCGGAAGAAACAGTAATCAATTTTTTTTTTTCGTCGACGGAAGGAGAGAATCTTTTACAGATACAGTGAGCGTGTTCATAGTAGTTCGCAGTTCTTACTCACAAATTAATTGAATGGTTCAATTGTAAAAACAGCAGGAAGTTCTTAGCCTCACTAAGGAGGTGATGTAAAATAAAGTGGCCTGAAGAATGGTTGTAAGGTCCGCAAATATATATAAACCCACAAGCGGCGTAGTAGTATTGTAAGAGGTGACCAGATAGCATAGATAGTTTTTCCAATTGTTATGTTTCAGCAGCTGTCAAAGTTACAAATTACATCCAGCTGTAAATACTCAGTAAAATTTGCCAGTATGCCATGCACAAATTCTTAAAAACTATTTACGAAATTCTTGCTCAGTTTTAAATATGCAACGTGAATTTCCTTTGCAATTAATATACATTGCAGAGGTTTGCTTAATCATACCACAGTTTGTAGAGAGTAGATTTGCGTAAAATTTTACATAACGTGGCTTTTTTGGTTCATCAATTTGTGTGGGATTAAACTGTTGAAAACGGTTGCTCTTAAGGATTAATCATATGTTTTCACGCAGAGGCTTTATTGGGAATCGTTTTTAAGTCATCGATTTTTTTTAGGATTTTCGGTCTTATAGGAGTTTAGCATGAAAAGACGAAGGCCGAGATTGTAGTCTTGTAGGTGACTTAGAGTATCTTCTTTTGAACACGACAGCTTTTTGATTTGTTCTCACAAGTAAACCATTCGGTTTTCTGCGTACTTATCCTATGAGATACTTAACCATAGCTGTCAGCATCCTGGCGCTGGCATTCCAAATGTTCACAGATGCTTGGTGTGGCAGTTTTCTTCGGAACGACTACTTGCTACATCGTGTTTTTTCTTTTTTTTCGGCTCATTTATCCTCACCTGATTTTGGATTAGGAGTTGGCTTTTTGTTTCTTGTCTGTTTAGTTTCATTATTTAAGCCTTCTTTACACGTTTCATAGGTAACTTTTCCAATAGATTTACAATTAATGGAGATACAGTTCAAATTGTAGAGTATTCAAAAAATTATCGATTTACTATGAAAGGAAGCATGCTCATTCGATTTTGTTCATCCAACAAAAGGTGCCATTTTAAATTTAGTCCGATTGTTGGACTTACTCGCAAAACGCACTGAAATAGCGAAATTTCACAAAAAAAAAAAAAAAAAACTATGAAAATATTGCAGAAACATTTCGTAAAGTTGGTACTGCTTTTGGCCATTATCAAGCATCATCTCGCACAGCAGTAATAAGTTTAATCCATAAATTTGAATGTCTCCGAGAGGTTAGTAATGTGAAGACTCCAACCCGTGTTTGTCCAGCTGTAAATATCGATAATCAAAATATCAAAATATAAAATACCTAAGCCAAAGCTGAAAGTGTGATTGGAAGACCTGGTGTTTGCATTCCGTGAGGATCACATGACTTATCTGCACTTTTGCACTTTGCACTGTGGTGTAGTTAACATGATATAAGCAGACCGCGCACGTGATGAGGTACATTTCCATTTGTCTGCGTACGTGAACAAAAAAACGGTCGCGTCTGCGTTTTCGAAAACCCAAGAGAAATAGTAAAACAACCTCTCCATCCACTGCGAGTGACAGTTTGGTGCGGTTTTTGACCTGAAAGTGACATATTTCAAAAAAAACGACAGCTTCAGTAAATGTATTGCGTTATTAAATGATCTTAACTGTCTTTTTTCTTGCTGAAAATGATGCAATGGACTTAAATGACGTTTATTTTCAGCAGGACAGCGCCACATGTTACACAGCTGTTGAGACAATGGCTCTATTGCATGATAAATTTCTCGGACGTGTGTTTTCTCGATATGGAGACATCAGTTGACCGCCGAGATCATGTGATTCAACAACATTAAACCTTTTTCTCTTGGGTTATGTTGTCAATATTTATATAACGAAACATGCACTAAAAGAAAATATCAGAGCTGTTATTCGCGAAATACACTCGCAATTTTGGAAAAACGTGATAAAAAATTTCATCAAAAGAATGATTATTTGCAGGAAAGGTATACGTGAAGATTTGGCAGGTGTTGTACTCCACTACTAACCACAGAGCTTGTGTATTATATTAAATTAAAAATATCTAATATATACTTTTCATGAGAATTTTGTGTTTTTAAATTGACTTAAAATGACACCTCTTGTTGGATATATCCTTGTGAACTATCGCATATTATGGTTTTAAAACATTTGCACTACTTGTATATTCATCAGAAAATATCCGTTTGCCTTCCGGCAGGAAAATAATTTGGGCTACATCCAACATGGCATGGCACTAAGCACTAAGCTAGAATCGGCAGCTAGCTTGAGGAAGTTCACTTACTGAAAAGCTGTTGACTCCTTAATTTAACAATGATAAACAGTAACGAGTAATAATTATAGCTTTAGTAAAACAACATAATCACCTGGTTCTTAGCCCGAAAAACCAAGATGATGATCTTATGAACTATGGGACTATTGGTTAAGCAATATGGCTTCGAGTTTTGGATCACAAAAGAAAAATTGACTCTTACGAACTGAAGTGAAGCATACTGGAATCTGTATGCTAGGAGGTTGAGTTGTAGAGAGGTAACATATCCTTAGAAATCTTAGATACAATGTCTGCATTGGTTTGGTCAGAAACTAAGAGGGTTTCTAAATGTTAGGTCTAAAAAGTCAAGAAACATTGAAATTCGGTATCATAAGTCTGAAGTTTAATATTTCGGATAAAGGGGGCTGAAACATTAATGTCTTAGGGATAGGCCTGCAGCGGGTCCGAATATTATAACCTAAACCAGTATTAAGTAATTTTGAAAGTTCTATATAGCATTTCATGCCTTATTTGACACCAATCGCGGTCTATGGTAATTCTGGCTGGGACAAAATGCCTTAGTGTCTTTCAAGGAGAGCTAAACTTTCTAAATTTTCGAGGCGAAGCCGACACTATCCATAAAAAAGGCCGACTTTACATAAATACAGAAGTGTTAGTGTGGTACGATGAGACGTAATTCGCGGTGAAGAACGAAAGACAAGCATTTGTAGCCTACACTAAGAAGACCAGAGATAGTAGCGGTACTAATAAAGTGCGTCTTGAGTTAGACTATGAAAATTATAAAAAGATACGGAAATAGCGGTATCTAGAGCACGTGTTACGTTACATGGGCCAACAATAGAAATATATTGAAAACCAGCAGCGACACCAGCTAACGATGTAAAGAGCACTTTAACGAGTTAATTTACGGAGAATCCCAGTACTATCCCCACAACTATAGAGCATGAAGAAGAAACGGCAAAATCAATGGTAACTTGGCGCAGCAGTTAAAATTCAGTCGTATCATATAGCCTCTGCGATATGAGAGAAAATTGGAAACTTGGAGAGAAAGCTTCCTCATTCCAATGTCTAAAGGCAAACGGAACACGAGAAATTGCAACAACCAGCGATCGGTGAAACTAACATACTACATATAATGTCGCTTACTATGAAAATTTCCGAAATGGTTAGAAACAGTCGATAACGGAATATTATAAAACTCCATTGCACTCAATTTGGCTTTGTGAGAGGCATTCGAATTTACGGATAATGATGGAGAAATATCGTGAAGGTTCGAAGGACCTGCATATCTTCTTCGACGACGTGAAAAAAGGCAAGGACAGAGATTTCAGAGATTTTATTTTATGTATTGGAACCGAAACGTGTCTCTCTTTAAACGAAAGTCCAATGGCGGCTATCAAAGAATTTAAAGTTAAATTGGATTATACCAAGGCGGTGTAAAAAGTCCGCTACTTTTTCATCTTTTCATTTTGTGCAAGATAGTCTGTTGATGCAGCATATTAATTTCAGGCAGATGAAATCAACTGTTTTGTCATGTTTAACAAAGGGTATCAGAAAATATAGTGCAATAGCAGGAGAAACTTAATTTCTGGCCGAGTTCCGAAGAAGAGGTCGAAAGACAGATAATTGTATACCTCAAAAGTAAATAACACCAGCAACTCTTAGCCTATTTGATCTAAAAGATTACAATTTGTAGAATGGGTAAAAGGTTTAGATTTATATTTGGCCAAACCAACCAAACAGTAGCAATGCAAAGACTATAAAAAAAGAAATTGAAGAGCAATGCACAGTTCCGTTAAATCAAAAATTACTGAAAAAGTTCATTTTGTTTTATATTAGTTCGACTATTATATATAGTAAACAATATATATATATATATTTTAATCCCGCGCGCTCACCAAGGGGATATGAATACCCTTTGACTTGCTTTTTCTCCAGGGCGCGGGCGGGTGGTGTAGAAGTTTGAAACTCAGGTGCATTAGGTTTCGATATTTTTCCCAGAGGTAGTACATCCTCAACCAGTGGGTCTTAAGTACGTGCTAGTTCTCAGTTCGTTACATTTAGCCCAGCCAGCAATCACTCCAACATCAGTGTTATGCCTTCATGTCAGAGTTGACGCCGACGGGATTTGCATATAACTAATACAAATTCTATGAAAAGATTTTTTCAGAGAATTGCCTCGCACGGGATTCGAACCCGCGACCCTCTGCTAAAGGAGTCTATGCATATACCACTACACCACGGCCTCCCCCAAATTATGTGTACGAGTGCGCTTGTCCTGAAATAACCAAAATTTGTATGTGTCACTTGACGAAAAAAACTTTAAATAAAAACAACTCATACAACAAATAGGTCCACTTATTACTCATTGGTGTAAATTAAATGTAAACATTGTAAAAAAGATGAAAAAATAACCTACGAAGAAAAAGCCTAAGTCTCATACCCATTACCAGGTGCCCCAAGGAAGTCTGGAATTAAAAAAAAGAAAAAATAAATATAGGCAAGTTTGTGTGCCACGAATTTAATGATTCAGTCATTTCACGTTAAAATGCCCACTGGAAAATATTTTTCTAACCATGAAGACATTTTAAAAATTAACAAAAAAAGAACGACAACAGCTTGTGGATAAAGATTATTTACGGCCAAAGTTCGAGGCTAACGTTTATTGGCACTACGTGTCCGGACACTAATAGGCATTCGCTTTTATTACTCGAATCCACCATTTGATGTCCGCCTTCAAATTTTATGTGAGAGTGAATACATCTTTGTGCTTAGGAAGTTGATGGGCGTGATTATAGGCTGACATATGACAAAAGAAATAGCTCCTATAAAAAATTTACATCCAATAATAAGCCCAAGGCATTAGGTACATCTGCGGATGTGAGTATAAAAGCGCAATTATTGAGATTTGCTCTATTTTATCCTATACATCAAATCCATTCAAGTTGTTCAAAATGTTCCTGTGTGTATCCACCTATTTGCGCCCAAAGCCACGGATTATAATTATCTCTTTGCTGAGATATAGCCTTCAGCATGAAACAAAAATTCCTGGTACATCGCTCAGAGATGAGTTTTACTTAATTTGCTTGCAAATATTTGTTAAAGTCCTGCTATCGGCAAGATGTATTCTGAAGATTGTGTGAGATTTGTCAGGGGTTTTCTTCAAAATAAACACTTATTTTTAGTTTAGTTAAAAATAAGTTGTTTAGATAAGCATCATCTACAGGGGGATATGTTAATACGAGTAAGTCATCACTGAGAAGCCTTCATTAACGTCTTAGAGGCGCATTTCAGAGTTGTAGTCGAGTTAAGTTGAGGTTGGGGTGTGAGAATGGAGGCAACACTTTTTTCCTTCACAATGCCAATTAGGACAAGAAAAACGTATATCAGTCCACATAATATGTTTAGAAGATTTGAATAAAGTAGAAAGTAGGGTGTCTATGGGGCAAACTCAGAAGTGCATTGCAGTTGTATAGAAGTAATGGTTTTCTTCTAAAAGTCATTCAATCTCTATATATTCATTGTATAAGCTGTGACGCATGAAATTCTGACGCTTTTCCAGGAGATTGTGGGTGAAGGGCAACATGCTTATTGAAAGCAGGATCTATAATTTATCAGCAAAACCTCGTATCCATTATAAAGAATGAGTATATTGTTTACGAGTAAATGTGTTAAAAAATATGTTTTCAGTTATCAAAATCTTATTATTATTTTTTTTTTATTGCTATTATACATATTATATATTCTAAGTACTTGAATGAAGATTATTTGGGATTGACCCTTGATTGAAATTTTAATATTTGCATAATTTCTTTTGGGAAGAGGAAAACAGAACGGTTGCATCTACGGTACAGTGATGTACTAGAGTGCAAGCATTGGTTTTATATATATAATATTATAAGGTGCATCCAGGGATGAGTCCTAAAAGCTTTTAAATTGAAATCGAATGCAAGAGCAGAATAAAAAGTGAGGACACCAACACCAAATGCATTTATAAGACCTTAAACAAGATCTTGGAGAAACGTAGCGTCAAAAAGGAGACTGAAGATGTAGTTATTTTTAATTTTTACAAAATACTATATGTGGCACTGTACTCAGGTACCGGAGACCAAAGACTACGAATGTAACATTTTGTCTGGTATACTGCAACTGAATCATAACTACGTAAAGTGACCTTATAAAGAATACTCCATAGTGAAGAAGAGGAAAAAGGGCATACAACTTATGACCGAAGGAAAGGCAGGAAAGTCCTTCCGAACAATAGTATATTTTAAATAACTGTGTATCAAAGCATGTACTTCACCAGTGATCAAAGTAAATCACCGGAGTTCAGTTCAGCAAGAATATCGATCAATGATATCAAATAGAAATATTTGATATCGCGTTTCAAAGTTCGTAGGAATATTTTAATAGCAGATTTTATATTTTTCAAAATCGAATAATAATATCTGTAGATAGCAATGTTTGGCCTATTGGAATCTTTTTTTTTTTCACCCCAAAACATGGATCGGTGTGATATCAACTGGCTATAACTTTTCAACCCTTTTCAACTGATCACAGCTAAAAAAATCAGATTCTGTTGCTGAGCTTCTTAAAGTTGCTAATTGCTTCAGTTACTACGCTCCGCAACATAGCGTTAGACTTACGTTTCACTTTTATAGACATGAATTTAGCGTTCGCCAGAATTCCTGTGTTAAATGAACTAACTACTAATTTCCGAAAAAAAGAAAGTTGGTAAGAAGTATTTAAAACTTGATTGCATCTATCCATAGATCCAATGTGGTCGTTTTTTTTTTCATGCAATGGATGATTTTTTAAGAATTTGATTTTTAGTTGGCAAAAAAATACAGAAAAATTGCAAAAGTGTATACAACTTTTACTTGAGTTCATAAATCAATGCTTGAAATTTACTTTTTAAAGATTTTTTTTAATGTAAATATTGACCGTGTTAAGTGGTGCATGCGGAGAGTAAAATTTTGAATCACTTTTTCAAGCATATTGACTGGTATCTTGCTAATAACACCCGTAAAGTTGTCTCAGAAAGCTTTTTTTTTTTTATATTTCCGCGAGCGCACCAAGGGGATATGAACACCCTTTTGCTGGCTTTTCACCAGGGTGCGGTTTTGAAACTCAGGTGCCGGGTTTCAATATTTTTCCATAGGTGGCTGTCAAATTGGAGCCAGTGCATTCTCAAACAGTGGGTCTTAGTACGTGCTAGTTGTTAGTTCGTTACACTTAGCCCCTGCCAGCAACCACTCCAACATCAGTTTTTTGCCTTCATGTCAGAGTTGACGCCGACGGGATTTACATGCAACTACAGGGTGAGTGACTCGAACTGCAACTTTTTAAAATGCTATAATCTTTTTGTTTTTTGAAAAATTTTATTGTGCAAAAACAAAAAATGTTGGAAAATACATCAATTTGCCGAAGAAAGCATCGCACGCTGCACGAAAGTGGCTCTGCGGTATTTTGGCCTATTCCCGGCGAAGTGCTTGTTTGAGGTAGTCCAAACTTTGGTATTTTTTAGTGCCAACTTTCGCCTTCAAAAAACCCGAGACAGAGAAATCCAACGTAAATGTATGTAGTGTGGAACATTGTTTTTTAACCAATTTTGTTGACGCGCGCTGTGTGAGACGGTGCTGAGTCTTGTTGAAATGTCCACGGTCTCAGACCGAAATGACGCCACGGTCCAAAAATACGAGCGGAGAGTGACCATCGGCTGTTATGGTGGCCCAAACTATCACCGTCGGTGCTGCCTGCTTTCTGGTGGCCGTCCGAAGGTGTAAATTTTCGAAGTACCTCTCTGGCAAAAAAATGGCCACTCATCGGAAAAAAACAAATTCGGCAACTCACCACTTTCGTGCAAGCGTAGCAACTCCGTCGCTCTTTCTTTTGCGACTTTTTCTGTTGCGGTGTAAGATCGTGTGCTTTTTGGAACTTAAATGGCTTGAGCCCAAGCTCATTTTTCAATTCCAACGATATGTTGAGCTCACGACCATTTTTTCTTCCACTTCGACGTGTACTTCGCTCACTTCAAGCCTTCACTTTCCGAACCATTTCTGCCGATGCTGCTTTTCTTTATGACCACCTCCATGGCGTTTTGCAACACTGCCAGTATTACGGTTAACGAGGCACATGGTTCGAGACACAAATGATTTATTCACGTTGAGGTGCTGGAGGGGAAGTAGCTTTTTCAAGCCAAATATAAAGCAATCACACTATCACGTTTGAATTCCATCGCGGATAAAAATTTTTCAACACAACTGAGACGCAAATCGTTTCAAAGGCTTGTAAATAATATCTGTCATGTGTCATGTGTCAAAATTTGAGCTCACAATAATGAACGGTTTGGAAATTATAGCAGTCTGAAGTTGGTTGCAGTTCGAGTCAGTCAGGGTGTACATACAAATTCCATGAAAGGACTTTTTCAGAGAATTGCCTCGCACAGGATTCGAACACGCGACCCTCTGCTTGAGGAGTCTATGCATATACCACTACACCACGGCCACCTGCAATTGAAGCTAGCTGATCAGAATAGAAGAGTGATTTCACGTATCTAAATATAAAAAATAGTCTAGGAGTTTCAAATCGTACGATCTAGCCGGCCAAAAACGAGAGATAAATTGCTCACCGAACTTTTTTTTTCAATTGGGCAAAAAAAAAAAAATCCGAAATCACTGAAAGATAGCGGGCGCCATGACGATAACGATGTTTTCATGGTCATCTTTGAAAAAATACGGGCCAATGATTCCGCCGGACCATAAACAGCACCGAACAGAGAATATTTCCGGGCGCAGTAGCATCTCATGTATTGCTCCGGGCTGCTCATCAGACCAAATACGGCAGTTTTACTCAATAACATACTCATTCAACCATTCGTCGTTGAAGACAAGTCCCACTAACCGGAAATCCGACGCTGTGGCAGGTCGTTCGACTTCAGTTTCTTGCATGAACTATTATTTGTGACGTTTAAGACCAAGATCCTTGCGTAAAATTTTCCAAATAGTAGACCAAAACAATCCCAATTGCTGCGAATAGCACGGTCTTCGTAAAAACTGGAGGATACAGCAACAATATTTTCCTTTGTACGCACGTAAAATAGCGCGAAAAATATTTTTCACAAAGCAGGAAATCTGATAATAAAATTCAATAATTGTAAGCGTTGTTTGGGTGTAAGTCTTTCCATTATAAAATGGCAATGCCAACTGAGCATGTTTGACTTTGATACACGTTACGAATCATGCGTGAACTGTCAGAAATAGAACATTGACAAAGCAAAGAGCAAAAAATCAACCTTTTGTAAGTACAATAACAAAATCTTTCTAGAAGTTTGTTTTTTGAGTTGGCAACATTTTCCCGGAGATAGCCGAGTTCACAGCTGACAGCTGTTCAGTTCGCGTAACTTAATTGCTTACGCTAAAGTCATTCGTGCACGCATATTCTAATTGATAATATGTATCCCCAGAGACGTCGTACAGTGTGCAGTATTGAGGAGGACTTGCATGAGTTGACTCGGCGTTGTGCACAGCAATTCTTGCTGTGTCCATCAACTTTATGGGAGGTACGTACATTTGGTGAGTGGTCCGAAAACTAGATTGAATTTGATCCTCTTTTTCACCATAAAGTTTGGTTCAATAGCTACGTCCATTGCTTCCACAAAATGTTACTGTTTGGCGTATTTACACTTTATTGGCTGGTCGAATATTTGGTCCACTCTTCTTCAAAAATGACGCTGTTCAGAACATTACAGTCAATTGAGAGCGCTATAGTTAAAAAATAACTGACTTTTCGTTCTTCAAATAAATGGCAAAATGGTGCAATGTGCCCTCACTACGATACATTGATGGATGGAAACTTTCAATGGGACTATGGTATAGTTCTCTCTTCTCGAAAAAGTGTGCTTTATTCGATCCAAGCATGGTGCTCAAAAATATATTAAAACACTTATGGCGTTCATATCTTCTTCCTCATAGAGCCAATGCCATGGCTTTTTTATGTGTTTTATTTCATTTGAAATTTCTATACCTTTCCACTTTGGGAAAATCATCCCTTGCTGACAAAAAAAAAAACTATTCTCCGATAACATTTTGCACCTACTCTCGAAGTTGTATATAGCCAATTTCCAAGGTTAGGCTCAGTTCCAATAGTAGTTTTCATAAAGCAGACTTATTTAAATTAGAGAAAGTTATGTATGATACCACAATTCTATATGGGTATGCTTTCATCGGATTTGTTTAGAGGTCGAACCGGTCAAACTGACCGTGATTTCGGAAAGCTCTTCAAAATTAGAAATTACCAAAATGTGATTTGGTAACAACAACTAAACAATGGATGAAGCGTAGATTCTTAATCCTCCATATCTTATTCGACAAAACGTAAAATATTAGTTGAAGTTTGTATATCTGACAAGCCTTGGGTTCTTCACATATGAGAGTACTTTTGTGCTTCTTAGACCCAACTATGACCAGATCTTTCTGGTTAAATTTCAAATTGTGTGTACTTGTAATCTCATCAACATCATATTATGTCAACTAATATATTATGACCCCATAAATGTGTGGAGATGTGTCACTTTTAGCAATTTCATTAGTTTCGAGTTTTCCAAAAACTCCCCAGTGACCAGATACCCAGCATAAAGGTATATTCATCTTAAAATTCTTGGCTATATCTTCGAGAGATACGAAACCATTTGCAATTGCCTTAGACGTTGTCAAACAATTCGAGAGTTTATAGCTACTTGGACGTTGGTGAAAAGGCAGTTATTTAATTGTCAACATATCTGTCTTAAGTACGCTACATTGGTTTGGTTGGCATAAGCAGGTTCCCAGTATAATCACTCGACAATACACCACCTTAGAAGTCTGTGTATGTCTACTTCTTAAATCCTCAGAAACTATACGTCAAATAATAAACAATCTCTTGTCCTTTCTTTCTCCCGGCCTTGGAAACTTTCTCTATTCCCTGAGGACAAATTATTCAATATACATCCATATTTAATGTGCCACGAAAATGTTTTGAATTAAGTCAAAAACTGCAACTAAATCAACAGTTTGGTCCCCAAAATCTGCACTCATTGCTCTATTCCCAATTCATTCCACAATTTTGTGCAAAGTAAAGAAAATCCAAAACTTTGCGATAAGTCACGATGTCTTTACTTCGCACTTCTTTGTATAAAAGTATATTTGTGTTGGAACTTTTCGAGTTCTTGCCAACTTTCTTTGCTTAGATGTTACTCAAGAGCTTCCAACTACTCGTTAGTATGGCAAACCTATCATGAACTTTCTCCTCTTCCAGGAACATGGTATATAAAAAAAAAAAAAAAAAAAAAAAAAATAGAGAACAAGTCTATCTATCATAATGATATATTCGTACGTCATTTACAAGCGTCTTCGTAAAAAGTTATAATTCATAGTCAATATCTATAAATTGAGATACAGTACTGAACGTGGCATTCCTCTGGGTGCCAGAACAATGTCACATGACATAATGAGTGCAATATTCAGGAAACGATTTACCCTGACAAAAAATAAATCCATTTATCACTTCCACCGATGGATATGCTATTTTTCTGAGCTGATGATTTAATGATTTGCAATTTAATCAAAACCAACCGGAATGGATACAGACATTTAGAGTAATGTCATGTAAATAATTGTGATGGCGCATCTGGGATGTAATGAAAATCTCACAATACTCTGGTTCATAATTAAACTGTAGATGCATTCCAAAATGCCATTCACATCATTTTCTATAGAAGGGTCGTGGTATACGAATACTTGCATGCAAGTTTAAATCCCTTGTTTCATCATTAAAAAAAAAAAAAAAACAAAAAACAGCAAAACAAACACAAAATTGTAGCTTCACTCAGTGTCAGTGGTGGTATTACCATTGGGATAATAAGGCAACAAAAGTCATTTATTTTCTGCTGCACAAAGACATAAAAACTTTCTCTTTTCTAGTGTACACAATAGTTCCTTCAGTGATAGCTTATTACACCGCCAAGGGTTTCCACTATTCCTTACAAGGGTAACAGAACAGCACAATTCTCTAGGTCCCTAAGCGTTAACTATGAAAAAAAAAAATATTTGATGCCTTAATTAATGAGAAATACGAGCATTGTTGCGCTCGTAAAAAAAAAAAAAAACAGATTAAAACAAAAGATGTTTTATGTCGTGAACGTGTTATTGCACTTGCATTGCAGCTACATACTATATTCTGAAAAGGTCATTAAATGCAGACAAAACCAGATTTAAGAGCCAAAAGGTTGATAAGTGATTTCTTTTTCTTAACTGTTTAGAACTTCTGTTCTATACGAGTATATGCGGGATGCTCTAAGTTTTAGAAAATTTTCATTTCAGTATCGAGTAACTTACAAACTATCTGATGTTTTTGTGACAGTCGTAAATATCCTAAACTACTATCATAGAACGGGTTAAATGGATTACAGTCAGTCGTACTCCAAGAAGCCATTTAAGTGTACTACTGTAAAAGTGAAGAAATTTTAACTCATAGGAATACACAGAATTCTTTACCTTTCATACCTAAGTCATCCTAAGTTGGGTGAAAAATATAAGACGACACAATGTATTTCCTTCGACAGGAGATGGCTAAATGCAACTCATCATACAACGGGAAGAAATTCTTCAATGCATCTTGAACAGATCTAGACGTGCTCCTATTCCATTCTATTAAAACAACCAATGCGAATGAAGACAAAAGAAAATACAATAAAAAAAATAAATTGATTGTGTAGCAGTGAAATATGACTCCGTTGACCTGACCTGTGTTGTCGGTCGTATCATTTTGTATCAGCACAATGTGACTTTGGATTTAGAGCCTCTGTAATGTAGAATCTACTGCCAGAAGTCGTTTTTTGAACCATAAATTTTCAATAAGAGGGAGGAGAATTAAGGAAACTCAGGCTTAACTTGAGAACAGAATACATTTTAACACAAGTTGATAAAACCCATTCAGCTTTCATTGATAGATGAAGACGGAGCGCACGACAATGTCATATAACAATGGAGAAGGAAACATCGCTTTCTATTAGCCAAAACTATCATCATATATTGCTCTAAGCAATCAGATAATTCTAACCTAACAAACAATATTGTACAATTGGGCTTTTTCAATAAGTCTGGTATCTCCGGTAAGACCATTTATTTCTTTTGAGGATTATTATTTATCTCTTCATCTTCACATCTTCACAGAAAACGGAATAAGATTCTACTCTTCACATTCTGATGCTTCGATCGGTAAAGATTTCAATTTTTCGTACAAATTTGTCTTCAGATGATTATTCATCAATTTTTGTGCTGCCTTACAGATATGTTATGTTCCAAACTCTCCACAGAACTAACTTTCTGGAGTCCACTTTGTTTCCAAATTTGTACGGATAGAAGACGACCATCCCAGTACCCATCTAGTTTGTGTACTCACATTAACCTTTAACATACCAAGTCTGCTACTGCATCCCTATGTAGAAGGCTTTCCGAGTTGAATACAAAATCTCACATAGTATCTCTACAGGAATTATGAGTGTGGAATAAACGCATCTGTGGTTTTGGATGTTTAAGGGTTACACACCACTTAATGCGAGCGAACGGAGAGGCTGGGAGCTTGTCTTTTTGTGCCAAACTCACTCTCACCATCTAAAGTTGTACAATGCTGTAACCAAGATTTAGTTGCTGCAGATATAAGCTACGAAACGAATTGAGAATGACACAAATTTGCTGTTGCATCTGCTTATTTTCCCTATGATTCATTACTGCTGCCACCATCGGAGTCGGTTGCAAAATTCATTGAATATTGTGATTCTTGAAAGATGGGACTTATAATACGACGGCGGTCCCAGAAGTACCCGATCCAACAAAGAAAACACAATAATCGCCTTTCAGCTCTATACCCTTTTCACAGCGATGTTCAAAAAGTTCCATACCCTTTTTATAATAAGAACTGTCTTGCTCCTCAAAATAGCCATTAACTGACGACATCACTTCTTCATCGTTGGAAAATCTTTGTTCACTGAGCCATTTTTTCAAGTTTGGAAACAAAAAATAATCCGAGGGCGCTAAATCTGGCGAATAGGATGCATGAGGTAGCAATTCAAACTTTAATTCATTAATTTTGGCCATTGCTATAACGGATTTGTGAGCTGGTGCATTATCTTGATTAAACAACACTTCTTCTTCTTCTTAGCCAAATGCGGTCGTATTTGCGTTGCAATAAGTTCGCATAATAATGGCCGTTTGTAGTTTTTCCTTTTCCAAGATAGTCAATGAAAATTATCCCACGCGCATCCCAAAAATTCGACGCCATGACCTTGCCTGCAGATGAAATGGTCGTCGCCTTCTTTGGAGCCGGTTCTCCCTTTTGAATCCATTGTTTTGATTGTTTTTTTTTTTTATCTCGGGTGTAAAGTGATGGACCCATGTTTCATCTATTGTTACGAAACGGCGCAAAAATTCTGCTTTGTTGCTTTGTTATGAAACTTCGCTAAACACACTGTTTGTGCTCGAGTGTGAGCAAACGCGGCACCCATCTTGCACACAGCTTTCTCATGACCATTGCGATGCTCGTCTTGGCAGCTCGTACGGCCTCGTTTAAACTCAACAACCCAAAATTTTACTGTTGTAAACAAAGGAGCAGACTCACCCAGAGTAGAATCCAGTTCAGCTTTTATATTAGTTGGGCTGAGGCCTTTCAAATAAAAGTATTGTATCACATAATGATGACCAGTTTTTTCCATTTTCACAAATTCACTGACAACGTTTACTATTGATGGCTGCCAAACAAATACTAAGAAACGTGGCGCTTTCAAACTTAAAACATATGCTTTATAGGCTGCGTACTTTCCAAAACGATATTTTCAAACAACTACCGCCATGTCTTGTTCAGGCCGGGTACTTCTGGGACCGCCCTCGTATGCTGCGATGGTTATGGTCAGAATACTTTTTGGGGCAGTGGCAAATTTAACTTGAGAGGTAATCATCTCCTGGATTTCATAATATCATCTGACCTGGCTGTCAGCAATGTTGACTCATAGCGAACTTCTGTTACGAGAGTAAGACAACAAGTTATCGACTTAACTTAACTTAACCATATATACATTGAACTCAGAATCGGATGCGGGGTCACGACTTTGTTGAAGACTAGTAATCCGCATAAAACCAACTAGACATGATATAAAGAGGAGCTCGACAAGTAGAAATACAACATTTCGCGTCGGCTGTCTAATGTCCTTAGTCTTATGGATATGCTGTTCTATGCAATGACACCATAAGAAATCGACTCTTCTTGTGCCCAGATCTTATTTTGGCCACAATTCGAGCCAAGAAAGATGCAAGCTTGCATCTGTCTTCCAAGAGCAAATGTACCCAATCCTGATGCCAGTGAACTATATTGCGGGGAACCGGTGGAGGGGGCGAAGAATTTGCATCTGTAACGATAGCCCAGCTGCGCGAAGAGCCTTGCTGAATCCTCTTACGACTTCCACTAGTTCAATAATGCAAGAGATCCCTGAACGCAGTCGGAAGGCAAAATTCAAGTCAATGAGATTACGGGATATGGAATCGCCGATGAACTTGCCAGGCAAGATTTAGACGAAAGTTTTTTTGGACTCAAACCTAAGTTGGGTCTGCCTACGTCGTCAGTTAAGGCATCCTTTGAAAGTTGGGTCTCATATGAGCACAACTGTAGATGGCAAAGCTCTTCAGGATGCAGGCAGACCAAACGAGTGCTTCCCGACGTCTCTAAGAAGTCAGCGGCCTTTCTGCTGTCCCTCAGCAGGAAAGACTGCAGGTTGCTCACAGGCCTCATGACAGGACATAACATTTTTGCAAAGCATTTAAATGTGATGGGCATAAGTGACACAACAGTGATGACGACACCGCGAGGCAGTATCTCTATGAATATCCGGCTTACGTTCGCATCAGACTGCAGGTAGTCGGCGCTGACGTGGTTGATGCTGATACTGATAACTAAAGCGCTTACTCATCTTTCTTTGTAAGACTGCAAGATTTCAATAAAAAGAATTTACAAATGGACTAGTTCTTTGTCCAAGTACTGTGCTCAACAGAAAAAAAAAAAACATTCTGGAGGCGTTTTTTTTTGTGTAATGGGCGCGTTAGGTCAAAACAGATAGCGATATCACTTTTCAGATAGTTGAAGGTCTTCTCCCCTCAATTGCACTAGAAATTTTAAAGTTTATGTTTGACTACTTTATCAATTATGACAAGTGCAAATCAACCAAGTTCTAGCTTCATTCACTTCTTATCAGACAAAATATTAGGCATATTGTCTGGTTGGCCAGCAATTCGAAGGATATAATCAAGTTCCTTGCTTTCACTAGCTTGTAGGAAGTCTGACATGGCGCTAAACTTAGGGTTTTTTACGAGATAAAATTTCCGAATTAGCCGAACCTTCTTGGCACCGCCTGGAAATTTTGGTCTTAGCATAATTAGCTTCAGATGTATCAGAACTCTGATCTGAAAAAAATAGAAGACATCGAATTCAGATTGCTTGTAAAGGAGGGTGATGTATCATACTTGTCAACGTCATGGTTCAAAATATTTTTTTACAATTGGGATTGTTGAAGGAATCTTGAATAGAGGATGATAGAATTTCTTCTAAAGACTTCATGTTAAGGGGCAATTGTGCGTTAAATATGAAGAAACAGATTTTTCTTTTCTACCGGGACAGAGCACCCAAACAAAGAATTTGTCCATTGTACTGTGGAGGTAAAGATTTTAAAGCCAGTTATGCACTTTAATTGTAAATGTTGTAGCCGTGTTAAATTACTATCACATGACAAAATATTATTAATAGAATATATGAACATAAGGGAGGGCAATTCAATTTTTTAGTTTGCTTGTCTATCGAAGAATTATAACTCACTCCCAATGCATCTACTTTCAGTTGAGGTGGTAGCAGACGAAAGAAGGCAATAACTGGTTTGTGAGTCAAGCCTAATCCTTTTGCAGTAAATATATTTATTGGTAGTACCACAAAGTTTTCAACTACTTATCTTATCGCTTAAGGAAGGGTCATTGGAAAGAATCCAGTCATTGTGTAAAAGTATAGTGAAGCGTGTCAATAGGTACAAGGCTGCAGCCTAGGATAGTATTAAATGAGCTTTTTCAAATGCTTTGGCAAGGCTCATGGTAACCAACTATGCTTTAGATGGACCTTGTTACAAATAATTTGAAACTAGCTCAGCAGTTATACTTATTAACTTATTCAGAGGGCGCTGCATACCGAAGTACACCAAGGCTCGACCAACTCACCAGTTAGCTCGGTTTCTTGCTAACTGCCTTCAGTTGCGCACTCCATATTGGTTTAGGTCCCCTTTCACTCACCTAAGGCGAGGTTTTCTTTTGCTTGGTTGTTTCTCCGGGTTTGAAACAAAAACTGTTCGTACTGGAGCATTGGTGTTAATTTGCTCTGCATATCCTAGCCATCTTAAGCAACTAATATGCACTGTTCTGACCCGGGTATTTTCACTGTACTCGTCCAAATCGCGTCGGACCAAAAATTAAAAATCGGGAAATTTTAATTCATAGGAAAAGGAAAAGCAATTCTATGTACATATGTCTTGTAGGAGATTTCGAGGCATACATTTTATAAATTTGGCACATAGATTTTATCCAATATACTGTGTGAACGTATTAGCCTTTCTGCAACAAATTAATTAGCACGTACCAGTGTGGCTTCCGGCCCGACAGATCGACAATTGACTAAATTTTTACACTAAGGCAAACCTGGATAGGACCATTGAATTTCAAGTTGAGACTCACTATCTGTGCATTGACTTTAATAGTATGTCAATGTCATATAAGTATATGACAAAATTAATCATCTTGAACTCTACACGGCGATGGCCATATTGGAGCTGATAGTACGTAGGGCAGGTATTAACACGGAAGCTATTCTCTTCAAAAAATTTGTCCAGCTACTGGAATACGTAGATGAGATCGACATAATTGGTCGCTCCTAACGCCATTTACGGCAATCGAAAAACAATCGAAACGTAACGAGGAAAAACCGTTAGATGTTTAGAACAGATAAAAACTATCTATCTACCGCATAGGACAAGACGTCACTGTTGACAACAGTAACTGCGAAGTGTTTTAGGTGTTTACCTACCACGGTGTAAACATCAACTTCACGAACGACACCCTAGTGGAGCTTTGGCGAAGATATATCCTAGGAAACCGAAGCTATTTCGGTTTGGCGAAAAAAATGCATTCAAAAATCCTAACTCGAAAAATCAAATGCTTACCCTTCAAAATCTTGTTTTTTATTCAATGGAGCCGAGTGATGGACTATAAGCAGGAAAGCCGAGCAGATATTAAAGACTTTCAACTCTTCGTCGAATATTTGGTGATAAAACTGCGAACTCTATCAGCTGTATTAAGTTGTGGATGTTGTACAAAAGGCTAAAACACGTAGACTACACTGGCTCGGTCACTTCGAGAGAAAGGACAATAATGCTATTACAGAGAGAGGCTTCGAATCACAGTCCCATGGTTCGAGGCGACAAGAAGATCGAACCTCTGTTTTAAGGACCAAGGCAGTGTGAACAGGATCAAAGATAGTGGAAGGCTGATGTGTTTCAGCAGAGACTCTACACGGGCCGGGAACCCTTTAAGGAAGTAAAGTATGGAATTAAGGGGATCTTTTTTCGGGCAAATTGTGCTAAAACTACGTTTTTTTAGACACACTTTCTGCGTATCAAATCTAAGAAATGAGTTATGGCATGCTCACTACCAAGTGGATATTGGTCTATGGTGAATGGTTAATTTTGCCTGACAGCGGAGTTTCAGTCCGGCTTTCAAAAGCACAAATTATAAAATTTTTAAAATTTCACAAATTATTGAATTCAAGATCTTAATCAAAACAAATTCTGAAAAAAGAGCATCTATATAGTATATAAGTAAAAAAGCGAGATTAAGAAGTGATTCATTATATTGTAGAATATAATGGTAGAGTTCATCGAATAAATTAGATATAACATTTCAAGGAATTAAGACTATGCGACTAATTAAAAGATTTATTTCATTTAGATCAAAATATCGTTTGTCTTAGTAATTTATTTAATGTATTTCATTTATATTCGTCAAGCAAAGTATCGGACCAAGTACTGAGCCTTGTGGTACACCAGTTATAATGTCTAAAGATCGGCTTAATCTGTTTTTTATCTTTACAACTTGTTTACGACTGTTAAGATAGGAAAAAGCATAAGCATACAGCCTCTAATGTCCGATTTTTCTAATTTTTTTGTTAGAGTCACGAGTCATATGGTCGACAGTATCAAACGCCTTAGTGATATCAATAAATAGTTAAAGCTAAAAATACTAAAGATACTTTTATTAAAAATCTGCGATAAGACATCAATAATATTCTATGAAATTTTCTTAATAAAATTATTAGACCATCTAATTCTTGTTGATGAGTTAAAACTTTTTTTAAAGAATTTGTCATCCGCAATAATTTAAAAGCTGAAATCCGGTTTGAATAAAATATATTGGCTTCTTCTCTTTCACATAGTAATTAGAAGATTCGGAGAAACCTCCATTAGAAAGAGTCCTGGAAGCAACACTGGTAATATATTGGTTAAAAACATTAGACATGGAATTAACCACAATGTACCATATTACTTCCCTGAGAGTTTATTTGAGGGAGGTGGCTTTTTATTTATAAGCTCATCAAATTTTCCATTCTTTTCTTACATTGTTTCTAGCTATAGTAGTTGAAGTTGGTGGTTGTAATTATTTTCTTTGTAAATAATCACATTCGCGGCAACTTCCTTGCATTAATAGACTAATAGAGATGTCAAAAAACTGATTTTATTCGGTTTATTTTTATACGATTATTTAGTACGTTATTTATTCTACTTTACAATCATTTTTAATAAAGCCGTATATGGTATATCTTTCTAAAATTCATTTCGCACTTTAACAATTATTTCAGTGCAAGATAATTACATTAGCAATTTTGTATTAATGGTATTGGCTTATGGAATTCCTTTCCTTTTGGCATACGTATACTTTGGTTTGTTGGTCGTTTTAATGTTTCCCTCTTTTCATACTTCATATAGTACTTCGTCATAGCTTAGGTCCTAAGTTATATGATAATTTTATGTATTGTTGATTAATTTGTCCTTTTATTTTTTCTCCTAATGTAATAATTTCTTATGAAATAGTTTAAAGTAGCTTTTATCACATTAAACTTATTCATGTTACGAACTTTTTATCAATTCTCGTTTTCCTTTGATCACTACGACACGATTTGCAGAGTTTACTCTTAAACTTTTTCGATTTATTCTTGAATAATATAAAACCTATTCCAAAATATTGAGACATATCAGTTTGTTACTCTGTATCGTAATTGAATCCAATATCCGATTCCATTCCATGGTGGTATCCCCGGTGAGAAACTTCCCTCCGACATCAACAACAGATACAAGCTGACGGTTTTGTTGATTGCGTTTCTCAGATCCGGTCTTGGTGCTCCATTCTTGGTTGTCAAGCATCAATTCTTAAGGAATTAGAAGACAACTTTAAAGGCTGTCTAGTGCCTGGATGATGACCATGTTCATCTCCATCCCAAAACAGATTTCAAATGTAAAAACCAAAATTTAAGTAAATAAATTACATACACAAAAGTTCACATAGATATTTCAATACAATTTTTGTAAATGTTTGTTAATTATTGAATAAGAATATAAATATGTATAGGGTTTTCTAATAACGACTTGACAACTTTTTTTTTTTTTTAAATAGAAGGCAAACCATTTGGGATATTTCAAAAACTTTATTATTGGCTTGAAGTTCAATCAAAACATTCATGAATGGAGCTAGACTTCGTTCATATGGCCACCGCAGGCACGATTGCAGCGGTTGAATCGTTGGAACCAATTTTCAACGACTTGACCACAAATTATGGCCGAAACGGCCGCTGTTTCGCGTTCAATGTTGGCACTGAGCTCTTCCAAAATCGTCGGCGCGTTGGTGTAAACCAATGACTTAACGTCATTGTAGTGTGTGCTGTGTGGCTTGTGGCACCATCCTGTTGAAACCACATGTCGCCCAAGTCCATATCTTCCAATTCGGACCAAAAATAATCGGTGATCATGACGCGATAACGCTGACCATTCACAGTAACCTGACGATCGTTATCGTCGACGAAAAAATATGGCCCAATAACGCCGCCGATATGCAAACCGCACCAAACAGTTATTTGAAGTGGTGATTCATGAAGCACATGTGATTCACCCGACCAATAATGCATATTTTGCTTATTGACGAACTCATTGGCGCATCTTCTCTAGAACCCAATCGGATAATGTTTGCAGACCTTATTCGTTAGTGTACTTTACCATGATGAAAATGTTGAGTTTACTGAATAAATTGACAGTGACAGTTTGATGATTAGAGAAAGAGTGCGTTCACAAATTAAATTCAAAATTGTCAAGTACCTATTGGAAAACCCTATATATATGGCACCTATGTAAACACAGCTCAAAACTGAAAAATATACTCCCAAATTCTATTAGTGTAACGCAAAATTATAGAATACACAGGATTTCGTTCACCGAAACTTGCATCTACCTTAACTTCGAGCAAAAGATTCCTAAAGATTCACCTTTAATCAACTTAAGTTACTTTTTAAAATACATGGTATGATTGTGGAGCAATATGTTGGTAAAAGAACAGAATGTACAGATAGCGCCTACGGACAGGGCGTTTCCTGAAATGATTTTCTAAAAACAGCAAATGTCTTTACACAAAATGTAAATAAAAAAATAAACTTGATAGAGTTCTTTGAAATAACTGACATACCCCCTATTAATAAGCTATCAATATCAACTGAAACGTGAAATAACGAATTCTCTCTCTTATTTGCTAATAATTACTGTTTACCAGATACGAATATCTTTATTCAACTTCAATGCAGCAGCCAATGGATTTGATAACCTTTAATTACGCCCGAAATGAAATAATTGGAATTGCTATCAGCACATTCCAACACCCCCAACCACCCAGGAATCACCGGCTCCTACGTACACATTTTGTATAGCATCAGCCCACGGTACTCGTTTATTTTTTTTATGGAAATTTATCCACTTGGACTCACGTACCTGTATCTGTTTAGTGCTCATAGATGTTTTCAAATATTCATTCAATTGATTTGAATTGCAATGGAATAAACTTTATCCATCCGATTTTCATTTCTGTGCATTTGTGTACAGGAGCTCATGTTAAGAACGTGCAAACATGCAACATGACTATTAAGTCATGTACGAGTACTTGCGTAGAGAGAATGTAGCATGCATTTGGTGGAATTCATCCGAAAATCCCTAAAGAGAAAATGGCTGATTTCGTCCTTGTTGGGATATGACATGATGATACTACCTCTAGTCTATTGAAGAATTTATGAGATTCGTTGCTTTGTGGAGCGTACTTAGGTTAAATTGTGTGCTCTTGAACCAATAGAGCGTGTTACTGTGTAAGTTTTCAACTTTAATTCCACGAAGAAATAGAGGGGATGCTTAAATTAAATTATGTGGAATGCTGCTTATACTCGTATGCAGCTTTCGTACTATTTTTTTTATCTCTCTTTATTTTTAGAACCTTTAACCTGGATATTCACTACATGTTGGAGAATAATAAATAAAACAAAAAATATATATGAAATCTGAAATCCTTTCAGTTGAGTCAATGAAGTCTGAGAAACGGATTCAAGGACCTGAGCTGGTTGTGAAAAACGAAAATTCAACTTGAATGCATCCGGGGAATAGTTCATGCAAATCAAATGGAGGGATGTGTTAACGCTTAATAAATCACAGATTGTTAGTGAGAAGGTTTCCACAGTCGGAAACTGCATTGCAGATAAAGGTGGCTACGAGTTCATGACTTTTTTATAGCGTATCTACTTATTTCAAGTTTCTACATTTTTTTCGTAGCTTTCCATTTGACAATTTTGGTTTTTTAAATTTATAATGGCTAACATTTAAATGTACTTCCATGTGTTGCACTTACTAGGATTATTTTGGATAATTATAGAATTTTTGTGTTCGAAGTATCGAAAGGAGCATATCTAGGATAGAACAATAGGTATATATAGCTTGTAAGACAATACGTCCGACAACGGATTCAAGCTTACCAAACTTGATACAAAGAAAAATTTCATCTAAGCTTGCGCGTATTCCCCGCATATCGACACTCATAAGGGGACCAGCCGGTATCCTGATCAATATTCCATTAACCGTATTGATCACATTGCAATAGACGCAAGGCAAGCTTCCAGTATTCTGGATGTGCGAACGTTTCGTGCTAGAGTTGCGAAAAATCCCTCAGAGATGCCACCTCTCATATGCTAGGTTTCGCTTGACCACCACTGCGAAACCTGTGGTCTAAGGCTGCATGCCGGCTGGAGTATGCAGAGAAACAGTAAGTTTTAGAGCGACACTGCAAAGAAGGACAAGAGCGTAGCGTTTACGAACAGAAAAAGAACGACAATCACCGTCTTCTCAGAAGGAATAAAAAACATCGAGGAAATTGAAAGTTATAAAGACTATTGAACATTCTGTTTGCAAGCAAAACCAACTATTCGACTGAAGATGATATGTAACAATTCCGTCCGCCTAAGCTCGACGAATTAAGGAACTGACGGTCTAGCTGCCTAGCTGTTTAAGGTTTCGGGATATAGTTTTTAAGATAATTAAAATAATTTTAAAAAATAATTCTAATGGTCAGATGAAAACATGTCAGGCGAATAAAACCTCAGCATTGTATGCTCGATCTTGAAGAGAGGATATCTTCTAGTTTGAGTCAACGATAGAAAAATCAGTTTCCTCAACATCGACTATCAACTCTTCTCTGCGCTGTTATGTAATCTCCTGAAACCTTAAGTCCACCAACCGACTGATTCTTATCAGGGTTTTGTAAGATCTGTAAAGTCCACTATCGGCCAGATTTGTATATTATGATAGATCTTGGAAAAGAACGACGAATAACAAATCGACACCCAGCATCTATTATATTTATCGATACAGTATATCAGTAAAAATTATGCGAAACTATGTTCAGATTTGACATCCCTGCTTGTGTTTCCCGTCTCTGCAGAATGGACATCGAGAAAGTTCACTGCAAAGTAAGGGTCGGTCATGATTTAAACGGATTGATGTCAAAAAAGATTTCCGGTAACGCGTTCCACTGTCATGCGAATTCGGTAAAAGGGTACTTGGTAGGATTGTATGGAACTCACAAGCCAAAACTAGAGCCATAATCTTCAAAAATTTCTAAAACGACTGTCATCGTGGAGGACACACAATATCGTCATAGTTAACATTGGTGAACCCTAGACTGGAGCGCTACCTATATAAGTCAGTATTGCCTGATCGTTTACATTATTCTGATGCAATTATTGCAGAATATACTACAAAGCGATATAAATAGTGTAAGCAAATTTCTTTCGAAAGTCATCCAGATATCTGGGAAGTATTCCTATTGGGATGTAAGTTTTGTGCTCTTGCGTACCTTCCATTCGTTTAATTCTGTCTTTCAACTTATTTTGCTTTGTATAGAAAAAAACTACAATCAACGATGACAACAGAGTGGCGGACAGGATGGATTCAGGGCTATTTTATTTAAGGGCTTTAGAAAAAGACATATGTCGGGTTGGCACCTCTTCCTATGTGATTAACCGACTGCTAATAACACAGAAAAACCCAGTGGGTACTCACAAATGTGTTTATAGAAAGGAAATCTGAAAATTTTAATTTGTGCGAGATTGTACATTCCAAAACTACTTTGTCGGCGCTTTTGGGCTGAAACTCAATGCACTTCCATAGAATGCGCTGCCGAGTCACGAAAATGCCAAAAATATTTTCAATAACTCGTCGATCTCATGAAAGTCTTAAATTGAAAGTGTTTTCTGGCTCATCATAATCTGGCCTCAAAATAACCTCGTTGATGTCTTTCTTGATATAAGGGCCGCAGCTCACGTTGGACAATCAATCGTTTTGTGTTTCGGAGTAGCCTACGGCGCTCAAAAATTATTCGGCAATTCTCCGCAGCTGTAGCACCAGCAGACGTAGATGCACGTTGTGCTCCTCACTTAACATGCATTATGCCGAATGTAAAGGTGGTGTACGCTGGTGTATAAAGATACATACGCACAATTTGGATGTACAAGGTAGCGCAAAATTAATCATCTAATTTCGTTTTTGAATTTTTTTTTTTTCAGCGATGGAAATCTTATTAATTGATGCACTGTTTGCACTTTGTACAGGAACATGTGTAAATTTTTCACTAAAATTCGCTGTAGGGTCAGTCTGATGATGCCCAATTGCGTGGCCTGTCGTTTGGTCTCTGCCGAACGATCAGTCCGGTGGCGGCCACAACCGCATGGTCTCCTGTGGTTTCACTCTGTTCGAGTAGAGTAGCTAAGCGCCGAAATGTTTACCCAGTTGGCGCAACACGATTAGGAAATCGACGTCGAAATTCACACTGCTCTAACACCACCGACCGATTATTGGTCAAAAACATTGCACAATTATTCCACGCTCTTACGGAATATAGCGCTCCATTGCTTCTCTATTTGTATACTGCAGTTGTCTGGTTCACAGATGTCAAATATGATTGACGTACAACGCCGTTTGGAAAAATTATACCACCTTCCGATAGGGTGAATAATTTTGCACCACCTTGTATGTGGCGTATTTATTCTTTCATCATTTATGGCTTACTTTTCTTGTATTAATGTATTTACTTCGAAATGGAGTAAACTGATTAAATTGATAGATCGAGAAAGAATGCATGCTAGGACGAACAAAACGTAGTTACAACTTTATGTTTGAAGAACTGTTACATTAGGGCTGCTAGCATAATTGCAATCAGTGCCGAGCGGACTGTCAACACACATGATTCTGAGCTGGATATTCCATATAATGCTCATAGCTACGATTCTGGGAGCAGGTGGGAAAGGTATCTTTGCATATGGTAAATCTTCGTGAATGGTCAGAGCCCTACGGTAATCTAGGCTATCCAACCAGGTTCACGCATCTGGAACTGCACAAACATATTTTAAACGACCTATCTGAAATATTATAACTTTTTTTTATTAGTACAAGCAACACTTACCTTCAGTTTTAGGAAGTAAAGCAAATGGACAAATTATTGAAATTCTGGTTAGTGACTCCTGACTCACTTCATGAATATGATATTCAACGGAAGGAACAATTCAGTGTTTTCAGATAAACCTATGCTCAAAACATCCTCCTTATATGGAATAAGAAATATAAATTTCAGTGGAAAATAGAAACAACTACGTTCTGTAAAGAGTTTGTTTCCAGATATGACAACCATTAGAAGTCTAAAGACTACAATTGGTTGACTTATTTGAAAGAAGTCACTTGAGTGTAAAAATAATTCTCAAATTTATAGTGTTTAGAAATCTAGAAGGACTAAATATAATGCTGAACTGAGAAATTTTGAGTTTCTGCTATGAAACGTAGTGATATTGTTGAAAGGAACGAAAGAAAATAGTTATAATTGTTTCAGGTATCAGGTTAACTTGCATTGTTGGGTCAGACACTGAACTTAGCTCGTCTTCCATCGCTTATGGACCCGGTCTATTTTTATTTGACTAAATCCAGGATGTTACTAACCCTTCCCGTCAATTATGATAAAAGTCTTTTTCCTTCATGTGAAAAATAGATTCGTCGTGGAGACCATGCATACAAACGAATCCACATAAGTTGTTTCTTTTGAAGAGATTTTACCTCATTTGAACAATCTTTGTAAAGTAAAGAGGTTGCCTTGGTAAACGTTAGGAATTTATTCCGAAAAAAAGGTGACAAAAACTACTGAATTGAAAATAGTGCAAAACTTGGACAGAGTACCATATAATAAATACTGAGCTGGAAGAAACCAAAAGCTATACTCTTCCATCCTAAAATTATCGAAAAGTCTTGCGATCGAAATGATGTGAAGATGTTTTACAAGATATTTCAGTCCCTCACAGGTGGACTTCAAAGGAAAACGCAGATACTCAAAAATGGTGAAAGATGTGAAGCTATTGAAACAAATGGCACTATTGATGTTGCGTCTAGGAACTTAATAGACTTCACATAGAAAAGCAAAGTTGTAGCGTAGTTAATCACTGAAAATCTTTTACCTCTTTCAGTATGTACATATGCATGTAGAACATGTAGTTTCAGTTGTGGGTTAATTGTCAACCTATTATGCTCCATCTCTAAAATGATTATCCTAAATAAGAAATAAGATTCTCTCAAAAGTGCTATGCGAAAGTTTAAGAATTTTTGGACAACATCTGTCGGCAGATGGAGCAAGTAGATGTAATATCTTTTCATCTATTTTGAAGTTAGATTATAAAAACCTTATTAAGCAATAAATCTACTGAGGCTTTACAACTTAACTTCTTTCCATACCAGTGGCATTAAAGGAAAATCTATCCGTTTCTGAGATTAATATCATGTTGGAGACGTAGTGAGGAAACCAAAACACGGAGGCTGTACTCACTCGGCCACATTTGGCGAATGGACCACAGCGCCCTACTCAATTTTGTATTCACCAGAAAACCCAAACCAGATTTTTAAGGCTCAAACCATCATTAATGTCACAGCACTTGATCTTAAAAAAATGGATGCATGGTGTCTAAGATCATTGGAAATGGAGAGCTGCTATATCTCAGTTAAGAAGTCCATTTAATAAGTAAGCAAGTAAGTTTTCTTCTCGGTGTGGAAGAATATTCTTATCCTTATGGACCAGTTATTAAAGTTGTCTTTATCTTTAAGAATACCATAAAAGTGATTATTTTAGGTTATGCCTCTCTTGTTGATTCTCAAAATTCAAAGTTTGAAAGCTTCTAGAAGGCCAGATCAACAACACTAGAAAGATAAAAGGGCAAATGCACCAACACAATTTTTATTAATAAAAAAAATAGAAGTCCTCACAGACAATCTTTAAGTAAATAGAAATTTCATTTCACAATGTCACATCGTCGAATTATATCACGGAAGTGCCAAACTTTAGGGTGGTGTCAGTTAAAGTCACTACCTAGGACATGTGAAAGGTCACATTTTTTTGCAATGTACTGAAATGAAAATCACTAGTATTTCGCCGATTTTTTTTTTGTTCTTTTCTGTTAAAAAATATGAACAAATCGAAATCGTATTACTTTCGCACCAAGTTCACTATTTCTTTTATTTCTTATCTCTATATATAATGTTCAAGTTATGTCAGTTCATATTGAATTTTTCTTTTCGGTGTTTTGTTCGATGGCATTTTTTACTCTTGTGTTCAATATCAGCTTCTCAGCGGGTATTTATATTCCCTATGACCAACAGCAATGACGCTGGCTTTGGCAGCATAAATGAAAACAACAAATTTCTTCTCAACACTCTTTGTAAAAGTCGTAATGGCTTACATATTTGAAACATTAATGCACAGATACTCGTGAATAAGTTTGATGAGTTCAGACTGATATTTGAGAACAGCTTAATTAATATTGTCTATGTATCAGAGACTTGGTTTCATAATGATTTGAAAAGCAATTTTTTCTCACTCAAAGGATTTAGAGAGCCTTACCGAGCTGATCGGACTTACTCAACTGGGGGAGGGGTTGCTATATATGTTAAAAAAAAAATATTAGGTCTAGTTGAGTTAAGTATTCGGACGGCACCCAGTCTTGTGACTTTAATTTTATTTAAATTCTCAATGGCGAAAGCAAATATATTGTTGGTACCTTCTATATACCTCCATATATAGCAAATTCGCGTGTTATTTCACCTATTGTTCAAAAAATAGTTTATCTTGCACCAAAATTTGTTATTTGTGGAGATTTAAATATAAATCTTCTTCACTCCTCATCTTACTCATTTAAAACATCGATGAATTTCTTGGGTCTCTCTTTTGTAAATCTTACTGAGCCAACACACTTTAAACCTTATTGTGAGCCGTCTTTGTAAGATGTTTTACTATCTAGTGACACAAGTCTGGTTAAATGTTCTAGCCAGTCATCATTCCCCGTGTTTTCGTACCATGATCTCGACTTTGCTACGTTTGACTAACATGTTCATAAATATTCGTCCCATTTCATTCAATATCGTGATTTCCGTCATATAAATGTAAAAAGCCTTTTTCATGACTGCTCGTTAATTAACTTGAACCCCATTTTTCTTACATCTGACGTAAATGAACAAACGGATTTCCTGACCATCGCGATTGAGCAACTGTTTAATAACGATGTTCCTATTAAGAATCGTCGTATAAATGCAAACAATTGCCCCTGGCTTTCTAATCACATACTTAACGCCATCGTTGGAAAAGTAGAAGTGCTAAGCAATTTTAAAATATCCCGTAATATTGTTACTATGCTTGTTCGATCAGTTAAGCTCAACTATTATAACAACAAATTTAATTTTGATCGTTCCTCTAAGTCTCTGTGGAAAGAAGTTCATAAACTTGCCCTTAATAATAATGATATGTCTATCTCTAATGACTATATTGATATGGAAGCAATGAACCTTAAGCTCTATACTTCGATAGATTCAACAACCATTCGCCATTCATCAGATCTGCATGACAGGGAAAACGAATTTAACTTGGCTGCAGTTGATGTCTTTGACAAATCCAATGTACTAGATAAAATTCATCCTGACTTCATAAAAAATCTTATACTTCGCTACATCGAACCACGGCCTGGAAAATATAAAAAATCATTCCAATTCCTAAAAAAGATACTAACTTTGAATTTAGACCCATTGTAATACTTCCATTCTTGTCTAAAGTCTTTGAATCCATCGTAAGCAACCAAATGAAATATTTTACTAAAAACAGACAGCTTCTTAACCCTTTGCAGTCAGGTTTTTGGTCAGGACATAGCTGTACATCAGCTCTATTCAAAGTTTTTGAAGATGTAAGACAGGCCATCGACTTTAATTATAACACTGCGATTACTTTACTCGACTTCTCGAACGCATTTGATTGCGTTAATGCCAATATTCTCTGTGATAAACTGACGAAATTCTTAAACTTCTCTGACACTACGTACAAACTAATACCGAGTTTCATGTGATAGTAAACTATCTTCGTTTTCTCTTGTAAATAATGGTGTTCCTCAAGGATCTATTCTTGGCCCATTACTTTTCCCTATTCTCATTAACGTTTTATCCTCCGTTATAATTCACTGTCGCTTTCTCATATATACAGATGATGTTCAACTGTACATTAGCTTTTGGTATGGTATGCTATTGGTATGGTAAAGGATGCTATCGAAAAAATAAACAAAGACTTGTGTTCTCATATAATGGACTAAAGCTTAACCTCGATAGAAATAAAGCTACTAGATGGAGTGACAAGTAACCCCTCGCGCTGCTACTAGAAAAAAGGTCGTGCTGCCTTGAAATACGTTCATATTTAGGCAGGCATGCAAAATTTGTCAAATATTGGTTTCGAGAGTTTCGTGGTGGCCGCAACTCCACTACCGATCAAGTCCGCAGCGGCAGGCCCTCCGATGAGGTTACAGAAGACAATTTTAAAAAAATATATGAAATGGTGTTGGCTGACCGGAAAGTGAAGGTGCGCGAGCTAGCAAATACCACAAAGTATAGTACTGAGTCTACACGCCATATTTTGGGCAATATTCTGCATATGAAAAAGTTATCCTGCCGCTGGGTACCGCGCATACTCACTCCTGATCAAAAACACGAACGCGAGAGCATTTCGAAAGAGTGTTTGGACTTGCTGATGCGGAGTCGGGGGGACTTTTGGCGTCGATTGGTAGCTGTTGAACACCAGAGAACAGAATGAGTGCCCGGCAGTGGACTGAAGCCGGCACGAGTGCTCCGAAGCGGCCAAGGGAGGCTCGATGTGTCGGAAAGGTTATGGCGTCGGTTTTCTGGGATTGTCATGGCATGACTGACGGCTCCAATTGCTGTCACACATCTACCGTATTCGCCCGATTTGGCTCCCTCAGACTATTATCTCTTCCCAAACCTCAAAATATGGCTCATCAATAAAAAATGCTGCTCACGCGAGGAAATCATCGACGCCACGGAGGATTATTTTGCAGACCTTCCGGAAAATTATTATAATTTTCGGACGGGATCAAGAAGTTGGAAAATCGCTGGAATAAGTGTATCAAAAAAAGGAGACTATATTGAATGAAATAAAAAAAAAACATTTAAAAAAAATTTTTTTTTCATTCCCAAGGAGGTTACTTTTCACCCCACCTAGTATATCTTTCTCTAAGCAACAACCAACTCCTGCATAGTTGAGTATGTCAAGAGTGTAGAAAATCTCGGATAATAATAATAATAATTTAATAATAAATTAAAATGGGATTGTCAACTTATAGTAACTCGGTAGTAACTAAAGTTTACGTATCCTTGCGAGGACTTTCCATCACTAAAACAGTTTTACCCACTCAAGTTAAGCTTAAACTAGTAAAAGCATTAATTGTACCCATTATCTCCTATGGATGTGAGTTGTTGTGAAGGATGTATTTCATTCTTCAAAAATTAAAGGTTGCCTTCAACTCAATTGCTCGGTTTGTATTTATTCTTCGCACATTTGATCATACCTCATCTGAAGTTCGCCAACTTCTTGGATGTAGCTTGGAGGCTTTTCTCAAGTATCGGTATTGTGTTCTATTCTTTAAACTTATACACAAGAAAGAACCTAACTATTTATCTGATAAAATAAATTTCTGTTTATCCAATCGCCTTATAGTATTGCGTCCTGCTATACATACTTGCTTGACATCACGCAGGCAATTTTTCATTTGTGCTGTCAAAATCTGGAACAGTCTTCCCTTATATGTGAGGTTTGAGGTCGAACACAGAAAATTTCTTAAAGTCTGTTTCGATATAGTTTGATATAGCTTTCATTTTAATTTATTTACTTATTTATTTATTTTACTTTTTTTTAAAAAAAACTATTGGTTGCGCTTTTATTCCTTTTTTTTTTCTTAATTCCAATCTTCTTTTAATTTTTTCTTATTATTTTCTTGAACTTATATTTTTCTTTGTTTCTTTTTCTCTCGTTAGTATATGTATATTGTTAAATATAATTTTGTTAGTAATTTTTTTTTTAATTTTTTCCCTGTACTAGTTATAAGTTTATCTTGATGTGCAGCGTTTGCAAACAAATATGGTAAATCAAATCAAATCAAATCAAACATATGTGATCCAATTTAGTAAAAAAAGAAATCATTTTGTCACATAATTTTAAGTAAGAAAAACTATTTACTCTTAAAAGTGGTAATCAAACGAATTATGATCCGAAAGGGGTTAGACTTTAAAATATCTTATATTGGATTATATTATACCCTTATAACCATCATTATATTTTTTAGGTGAACCTTTACTTTAGTTACGCCTTCAAATAGAAGCCTTTTAGTCTGAATATACAAACTCCTATTGTATAGAGTTGTATACACAATTCTCTGGATATAAGTCACAGCGGTCGGATTTATAAAAAGGGATTTCTACTCTTGCCAACAGCATTATCCTTCGGAAATAATCCTCACAAAATTTCTAGGCTTACGGAATGGATATACGAAAAGTTAAGTCGTAAAAAATTTTATATTTTTCAAATTGGCAGGTTGGAAAACACTGTGGGAGAATTGTTTTTACTCAAACCAAAGTTAATTTCAAACTGGACATCATCATTTCATAGGTCGTATGAAACCAGTTTTTCATGGAATAATTTGAATTTTTTTTTTTAAATACCACTCCCAGTAAAAGTCATAGAAAGAAAAAAACTGTAGTCATGGTTTAAATCCCAAGACGGTAGGCACTTTTGAGGGAGGCTATAAAATGAACTAGGCCAACCGCTTATTTGCTATGTGCTTGTGCTCTTGAACATTATAATGATGGGCTCACTTCTGCTGCTCCAAGCTAGCTTAAGGATTAATGCGTGTAAAGCTGAACAACAGCCAAGTCTGGGGGTATATACTCGTAGTTACATATATGTGTGTATAGATAGATCCTAACGATAATGACAACGTACACAGAATGGCTTCGAAGGTAATCCTTATATTCGTACAGCACCACTCCATGGACTAATTGAATGGGTTGAAAAAAAGAGAAATTACGGTAGTCCCATAGCAAAAATATGAAAAACCAAAGTGAATTGGGCTGGGTGAATATGACTCATTACTTTTGTTCACATCTATACTCAAAAATTTAGGATATGATTAAGAAAAAACGCTTAGAACTTATCTGTATAACGTACTTCTATTTAAAAATATATCATAATTCAAAGAACTTCAACGGATCTAAAAGGGAAAAGGTATAAATCAAATCAACTCCTTAGACAGTTTGCTTATTTAATAATATACTATGTAATTTGGGTAAGCAACACCTCGTAATTTATGGGCTTTGTTAAAGCCTTGACGTAAAATTAAGTGTAGAATTCAGAGTATGACTAGTAAATTGGATTAGTTATTACATTTTGCAAGGACTTTTAACATCAAAATTAAATAAATAAAGCTGAAGCAACGTACATGAAGTTTAATATGAGTATGAGCTTCGTCAATGATCTAACCTAGGACCACTTCCTCTAAACTGTACACCAACTGGCTTGAGAGGTCTAACCGTTAGCGCATGCCGATGATACTATCACTGAAATGTCTGTTCAGCCTCCGGCAGGAGTAACAAAAGAAAAAATACAAATTGGCATCAATGAAACAAGTAAGTGTAATCATGATATGCATGCATATCCGCAATCCAAGATACCGTATAGTGAATCCCAAATTTTGCTGTACCCGTGAAGCCATGTCAATTCGCCCGAGGGATAAATTAAAAAATCTACAATATCTAGGCATAACCATCAATTGTCACTTTCTATGGAAAATTGTCTCCAGAATAAGTTTAGATGACCTTTATTTGCACTCACCTGCCTCCAATTCAAATAGTTAAGCTATAAAATAAACAAAATAGGGCTCAAAGGTTCCTGTCGGGAAATAAAATATATCATGACCAAATTTTAATTGCTAGGAAAATCTACGAGATGGGTGTAGCCCTGGTACTTTTGCGATCCTAGTCTTTGAATACTAATCAACAACCAACTTCATACTAGAAGACTAGCGGAAGGGATATAGTAACTTCCCAAAATCGTAAACAAATGTGAAAAAAACGAATTATGATGTATACCGTACCAGACTGATTTAACAACTTAGGAACATCCGATAAGTCAACACAAGAATAGAAAATGCTATCTTGAGGTTGTAAATTATGTGAACTTATGTACACTGAACAAATTTAATTGTTAAATGTATTTTTTTAGGGGTGTGACGATAGACAGATAAAAAACAACCTGTTGTACATAAGCTATGAGGCTTCGCAAGAAGACAAATATTTATGTTCAACTTAAAAAGAGTTACTATAATAGTTAAGGAGACTAAACTGCTTGGATTTACTTGAATCCTGATTAGAATACTTAAAATCCCTCCTTGCTTGTCATTTAAAGACGAGCCAAGGCTTGACACTTTTTGCTCACGTCAAAACTCCAAACTATCATAGATGTTGTATCTCCTTTATTATCGAAATCGAAATCAAGACCAAAATGGATGTACCATATGTTGTCTCAATTTACAATATGAAGCTCTCGAGTAAACATCTGTAGCAAAAAGTACAAATTTTTTTATTTTTTTTTTTATATTGTAAGATAAAGTTGTTCATGTGTTTGACGTATTAGACTTTAAGGGTTTATTGCAAATACAGTCATTTTTTTCTAGGAATTGTTTATCATACTGTTGACGGCTTGGATACTTTTCCTTTATGAATTTATTCTGGGACATAATGCGTCGGGAGAGCTTGGGAGTATCTCTCATGATAAAAAGTCGATACCTATCTCTAATAAGAAGTGTAAAAAAAAATTTGAAAAGTGTGTGTCCCATGAATTGAACGAAGTAAAAACCTACGCCGCTTTAAATTCTGTGCATCGCTGAGCACGGACACTAAAATAAACCATTTTTACACCGTATAATCGTATCGTATCTAACAGTAGTTAGATACAGAAAAAAAACCAAAACAAACCCCAAAACTAGGTCTTTACCCAGAAAAGGTTGTGGTGACAATCTGGTGGACATCTAAAGGACTTTTTATGTCCTCAACCAGGGGACACGCTAGATTCAATCAAATATTGTGAGGAAGTCGACATAATGCATGCGAATTTGGCTGAAAAGCAAATCCTGTTGGCAAATAGTTATGGTCCGATATGCGTAACGGTGCAAAAACTGTTGCAGTCGCAAATTGAAATTCTTCCGCAACTACGGTACTCTCCTGATTTTTCCCCAACAGACTATCACCTTTTCCGCACTCTGGAGTCATTTTGTCGGCAGAAGGTATTCCGAAACCGAGCAGAGCTCATAAAACTCTTTGAAGACTTTATAGCAACCAAAAATCAAGCATTCTGTAAAAAAAAAGAATAAAGGACTTTGAATCACGTTGGAAAGAAATTATAGATGCTAACGGTTTATATTTTAACTTATCAAAAAATTATAAAAAAAATATTGGCTTTTAAATTCTTAACTCAAAATTGGACCATTTATGTGGTACAACCCACGAGGAAAACTTGGTTTGGCAAGTCTTCAACCAAATACCTAAAATAACTAAGTACAATACGATTCTATGAAATATTCTAACACATCAATCGTCTTCTTTGTACTGTTGTGGAACTTGGCTGTATCTTGTTTTCCATTTGTGCCTTTTGACTACAATATCGTTAAAGTTTGGTAATTCGTCTTAAAAAGTTGGTATTATCCGGTTTTGTTCCAGATCTTTCAGATTGTAATTGAAGTGTAAATCATTAGGTGCAATTTAGGATTGATTCTCTGTTTAAAGTTTCTCAGGCATGGTAAACCGCTGAATTAAAGTCACAAGTGTTTTGAACATTCATTCTATATGGCCTAATTATCCCAGTTTTTAAGTACAAGCTGCACCTCCGTTTGTAATAATCCACAGAAGCTTAAAAATGATATGATGAAACGATGCTTTTGATAGCGTTGTGATTAACGTCGAGGAAATAAACATATTAAACCTCGACCCTTATTGTGAAGGAATCCAACTGGTAAACGAGGTGTGTTCAAAGTTTAAGATTACTTTGCAATTTCGCAGAAGTACCATATATAGCATACTTAGTTCGTTTTTGACAGATATAAATGTTAGACGTGTTTTGGTGTGCTCGGCGATTTTCGATTATTATAAAAAACGAAGCAAAGAACTTGCGTCAAATTTTGTGTTCAAGTGCTCTTAAACATTTGAAATATTGGCAGTGGCATACGGTGAGCCTGCTCTAAATATAAAAAAATGTTAAAAAGTAGCAAAAGCTCTTCCAGGATGTCCGAGAAGACGCCGATGACGAACCTTGCTCTGGACGTCCCAGCACATCAACAAAAGATGATAACGTCGAAGCTGGGAAGCTGGTTTTGGAAAATCGTCGAATTACCACCAGAGAAGTCGCTTGTTTTTGTCAGCGAAGTTTGTTCCGCAACTTCTTAATTTTAGTCTGAAGAACCGTCGCATAAGCATCGCTTAGGATACTGGGTCAAAAGGATAATAACTAGTGGCGAGGCATGGATACACGGTTATGACGTCGAAATCAAACCCAAGAGACCAAAGACTGAAAAAAAAAAAAACACCAAGTTCTATCAAATGTCAAAGTTTTGATACTACGCCACGTTTTTACTTCAAAGTCGTACGGTCAATAAGGAGTATAAATTTAAAATTATGCATCGTTTGCGAGAAGTGATACGAAAAAATGTCCAGAATTGTAAAAAAAAAACCATTCATGGCTTTTAGATCACGATAATGAATCTGCTCATTCATCGTTGCTTTTAAGAGATTTCTTTCCCCAAAAACAACACGACAATCGTGCTTCATCCACCATATTCGCCGGATTTGACGCCATGCGACTTTTTACTGTACCCAAAACTGAAGAGACCTATGAAAGGACAGAGATTTGCAACGACTGAGGAAACAAAAACGGCATCGCTGGAAGAGCACAAGGCTGTACTAAAGTGCTTATGAGAAGTACTTCGAAAATTGGAAAAGGTGTTGGCACAAGTGTATTATATTTGAGGGGGATTACTTTCAAGGGTACAACATTATACATAATTGATGAATACATAAATATTTTTTTTTTTTTTTACAAAAATATAAAGTAACCTTACCTTTTGAACACACCTCGCATATTCCATGTTCCTTGGTTGTCTCTGCCAAATTTTGTTCTAGCGATCCATATGTATCCGTTTACATTCTGTATTTTTCTAACTTCAGCAACAAACTATCGCGTGTGGGGAATTCATTTTTGCTAGTAACGAACACTGCAGTGAACTTTTCGATTTTATGCTGGCAATTTTACATATGTTTTTATTTTATTCCTTAAAAATTAGCTCCTTTCAAAACGCATGTTTGGAAAGGGCTTAATCTAGTCACTTCCCAAGGTTTTCAGTTACTTGGGGCGTTGTAATGGTCAAGTACACCGAATACGTCTAGTTTTGGATAAAAAATGCGCTTCTGCATTTCAGATGTTTGAAGGAGATGGCTTCTTTCCTTCTTAGGCTTAGGCCCAACCGATACTTTCAGTGCTTTGTTAAAGAGTGTTATTTGACTTAAATAACTTCCAATATGTATACCCAACTGCGTTGTCATTTTTGACAGCTCTGTGATATGCTTTGAATTGGTTGACAGAAGATCAAATGATTTTCTTGGTTTTTATAATCAACCTCCAGAGATCGATATTCGTCGTCTTGTAGGTGAATTACGTACCACATGCACTTAACATTTTTCGAAGACAACATCGCGGCAAAGTAATTTGCATACACAAAAAAATTGTTGTCGCTGTGGGTGAAAGTAACAGGAGATCCGAATTCGTTGTTAATCGCAACAGTTTGACCTGTGTTCCTCTTGAAGGGATATGTACCATATTTTCTTAAGTTTGGCTACATATGCATACCACAAACTATTGCGACCTTGGAAGCTAATATCCAGCGCGTTATTGGTAAGTTTAAGCTCCACGAGTATGAAAGAGTGACCAAAAATTTGTCAAAACTGACGAGAAGTGAAAAGTCCGAAAATTTGCTTAAAACATACCATAATTTGATGAACTACAATATTTTTCATAATGAATTTAGCCTTTTTTGTTCAAACACAAGTTCTGTTGTTAGTTTTTTTAAAAAAAGAAATTATGTTGCTCTTAGAAAAACATTCTTTGTGTATGTTGTTTGCCGAGGAGGAACTTAAATCCCTACCTTCTTGGGGGCCTTCTAACAATTTTAGCGCTTTTGTTAAACTCAAGAAATTCAACTATCACATCGATGAATTTTTATAAGTAAAAACTGAGAGATTATTAAATATGGTTCGACATACACACACTCAATGTGTGTATGTGAAATAGTCAAAATTCACTACAAAAACGGTGAAAATATCGCAGAAATGTTTAGTAAAGTTTGTACTGGTTTTAGTCATCATCAAGCACCTTCTCGCACAACTACATAATAATAACGTATTAGATAGATTGGTGGTGTAAAGATTCCATCTTGTATTCGTCCGGCACTAAAAACTCAGGTGTGTCCATTTCGGGACGATCGAGGAATTGTGCTTATCTGCAACCACTTTCAATACATTTTGCATAAAGATCTTGGCATGCATTCTTATAAGATTAAGTTGACATGAGAAGTGATGCCAGTAATCCACGGACAACGCCATACTTTCGCTGATTTGGTGCGGAAAATAAATGGACAAGATCATGATTTTTTACAAAAAAATATTATAAGTGAGCTCCGAAAATTTAAGAGAAATATTGGAACAACTTCTCAATCCACAACTAGTTTGTTTGTTGCGGGTTTTGAGTCATATTTTTTTCGAAAACGGTGCTTGTGTGATCGTTTGAGTAAATGGGTTGCGTTACCGAATGATGACTGATTTTTTCTGCCTGAAATTGATGCTATGAACGTTTTTTATTTGAAAATAAAATAAAGTGAACAAAATCTATTGTTCTTGGTATGTTATAGATTTATTAGAAAGAGCAAACACTCTTATTGTTAGTAGAATACGATTTCATTCATGTGGCTGCATTGATTGTCTCTGCAGTAGCGCATCTTATCAACTCAATTTTCCAAGACCTATTTTAATGTTTCTGTCTCCATCTTACGAATGTTTTTTTAAGGGCACCTCATAAAAAAGAACTTTTATCGGGGTTAAATCGCAGCTCCAAGGTGGCTCATGGGCATCGTCAAGGCGGCTGATAACATGATTACCGAAATTAGCGCGCAAAATATCGATTTTTTGTGGACCGTGTAGTATGGCGCGTCGTCGTGCTTAAACGAAAGATCGTCCAAGTTCATGTATTCAATTTCTATTTACAAAGTAATCATAGCTCTGTAGCACTCACCGTTGTCACTCACAAAATGTCGTTTCCAGCATTATTTTCGAAATAAAATGGGCCAATGATGGCACCACTCGAAAATCCACACTAAATTGTCACTCTCTCTGATGCTCTTAGTTTCTCAACAATCACTTGCAGGTTTCGTGATACCCAGAAGCGGCAGTTCTATCTGTTACCGAGATACAAATGCGCCTCGTCAGGAAAAATTATTTTTTGGCTAAAGTGGATGTCCAACGCGAGCTGCTGTAAGACCCAAACTGAGAAGAGATACCGAAGCGGATGATCATTTGCCTTCAATTACTAAGTCAATTGAACTTTGTAAGGGAATAATCCGAGATCTTTGTGTAAAATTATCATCAGGCTGATATATTGAGTTGTTGAGATTAATGGCGAGTTGATGTTGCTAGATTTAGTCGAACATTCTCGGCCACAGTAGTCACATTTGCGTACGTACGTACTGTACGACGAAGAGGACCGTGAGTTTTGTCCGCAAGCAAAACAGTCTCAAGAACTTTATGCACAAACTTGAGTACAAGTAAGGTTGGTGCTTCATTTCGACCAAAACTCCATTTCAATAAGCGCACGCATTAAAATTAATGAAAAATAAATTAAATGAGAAAAAAGGATTGGAAATAATTATTACCCGCGTTGACCCAATATAGAAAATAAACTTTGCAAAATCGCAGGACACAGGACAGAGCTGTTTAAAATTAACAATAGAAAGATTCCTTCTAATAGCAGCTAGTTTATGACAAGATTTCGTGTTGATTAACATGTTTTTGGCACATTTTGTGAAAAATGAGAAAAGGAAGTTCCATCAGTAAAAATGCAAATATTTAACAACACGGAAATTGTTAAAATGGTAACAAATTTTGCTGAAACCGTTTGAAAAGTTACGAGTTTTCTTGACACTTTTGAGAAAAGTCACTGACATGAAGAACAGAAGACGTACGCTTAGCGTAAGGATAACTGGGAACATTGTTCTGTAGCTCGAAGTGTGGTCGAAAAATCAGGCTTTTTGATCGCGAGGATACTTCACCAAAGTATTCGTAGGACTTAAGTCATGAAACCTTTAAGATTTGTTTGCACAATGCCGTGCAACAACAGCATCGTAACTTTACCAACTTAATGTTGAAAATGCATGAATATGATCAAGAATTCTACCTTTGTCAGTAAATGTTTGAAAATCGAAAAATGTTTATGGAGAAGCCACTCTTTCTCCAACGAGCTACTGTTTGGTGCGGTATTTAGCCAGGAAAGATTATTTAGACTTATTTTCTCAATAATGAGGCCCGCACTACAGCCAAATATTTTAAAGGTATAATAAACCCTTGAGCGCAACCTTATTCTTTAAAAAAAATGTGGCTACTTACGTGAGTGTTTTGCACTTCCGAACCATAAAACTTTTGTCGCCAAACTTGAAGGTATAAATTTGGGCGATTCTTGTTCGCAATAGGACTGTGATATGTATCACATAAGCGGCAAAACTATTGCACTTTTATGAAAAAATATATTGGAGTCATTTCTCGAAATAATTTTTAAAATTTCCCGCAACAAAGTCGTAAATATGGGAAAAGCAAAATAAAAAAATTTATTAAAACTGGATATGCTATAAAAACAGTAGCCACGGTTCTGTGTTCTGTTCTGTGTTATTGATTGCAAACACTCGTTTATGGACCAAAATAGAAATCAAATTTTATTTCATAAAAAACCTGTATTCTTTGTTTTAACCAAATTGAAACCTCTTACTGGTTTTTTTTTTTTACATTTTGCTATTTACATTTTGATGAGCTGAAAGATCTGGAAAAGAAGATGTTGAGCAATAATAAATTACTGTACCGTAAGACAATGCTCTATAGATAGTGGCCTGTTTCAGAAGCTGAGATATTGCTCTTAATGTCTTTTATTTCCACTTAGTTTTCGTTTTGATATAGCAAACTGGTCGGCATAGTGATCAAATGTTAAATCGCTGATATGTTGAAATACTTTAATTAAAACTGATTTTTCTAATGAATTTCAAAATGAAAAAAGATACATATACCACATTTGAAAGCTACAACTCTGTGTATTTACAGCTCAGTAATATGCACAACCAATTGCTTAAATTTCTGCAGCGTGTTATTTTTTTAAATAGTTTTAATTATTTTAACTTTAAATTATTTTTTAATAAGAAATATAATATAATATTTTTTAGTAAGAAAAAATAAATAATAAAATCACTATAAAATGCGTTTAATTAGTTTCACTGAAATTTTGAAACGTACTAATTTAAATCTAATTAAGAAGATAGTTTAATTCCATGCAAAACATCTCCAACACACACATGAACGAGAATATGTAAATCTAATTAATCAAACATTGTTAGTTGAAAGATTTCAGTTAATTGAAAGTAAAGTATAGGGAAAAAGAAAGGAAAAAAAAAAATTAAATAAAAAAATAAACTCACCCCAATGCGTCCCAGGAGCAAAGCATCCATTTCTCCCCCATTTTGCGCAACTGTCGGAACTGTTGTCACTATGGAAATAGTTGGTTCCGGCTGATTTCCCGAATCCACCGACATTTTGTCTTTTAAATGTTTTTTTGTTTAATTTTTTATTTAATTTCTTTTGGTTTAAACTTTTTAGTTAGTCGTGTGTGTTAAGGTTTTTTGTGTATATAAATAGTTTATAGTAAAGTCAAATAAATCGGAAAATGCATAAATGATGTGCAGTCAGATATGTGTTATAAGAGTTAAAGCTTTCTATTGACATTTAAAGACTTTGTCTTGTATTCTTTGTTAATTTGTTTTTTAATTGATTGGTCCTTGAGATAAGTGTTATCGATTTCTATTCAGCCTCCAGTCAAATCTTATGATCCTTTGAAATTTTTTAATTTTTAATTTTTTTTTTTTTTTTATTTGGTTCTTTTTGTTAAAGCAATTAGATGTAACAGTTTTGCAAGCTTTAAAAGTTGCCTTTTTCTGTTTATTATTAATCTTTGTGGTCTATTTAGAATTCTTCTAAAAATATTAAATTTTTTCTTTTTCATTTGTAGATTCACGTTGAGCTATTTCTATTATTACAGTCCGAAAGAAATATGAGTTCTCAGAGATAATTTTTCTCCAATAAGTAATCAATTTGGTAATGAAACGATTCCCTACAAGTTTGAAATAAACTTCTCCATGTGCATTATTGGATAACTTTTTCTTTTTTCCTTCACTTTCACTTTTAAAATAATGAAATAATAAGATACTTCACTGTCCTAGTCGATTTTATTTCAAACTCGATAGGATGAAATCTAATTTAATCAAAATTTTATGGTTTGGGAGAGAATAACCCAAGAAATTTTGTAAACTATTTCTCCCAACTTGAAGTGTTAGTCCCCTTTAGTTTGAAAGGATTCTTCAACACAAAGGGGTGTAAGAAAATACAAGAAAGTTTCTCAAAACAACATGGAGACATAAAAGATATTCCATTGGAAATTCGCTTGAAACCGAATAGTGAACTGAGTTGATAATGGGAGAAAGGACTTTCAAATTGATTAAGAAACTTGTTTTCGAATAATATCTGTTCACAAACCACTGAGAAATGAAATTTTGTGAAGTTTTCTTCTTAATTGAGCAATAAATCTTATTCCGATTGATGCTATTGATGGATCTTTCCTTTTGACAAGTAACGCAAGTAATGTTAATGTATTTAGTCAATTTTATTTAAATGGCAAATGAAGTTCAAAGGATTTTGATTTATGCTCGAAGTAACGCAAACGACAACTCATCAGTCATTGAGCTTGAATTTGTTCCATTTTCATTAAGTGGTGGTTTCCAAGAGGCCTTATATAAACGTGTGTTTATATATTATTTTTCGTCTAATTTAAGTATTATGTTTAAATGGTTATTTTCCCTTTTATTTTAGACTAGAAACGAAGTGTTGGTGTTTAATGTTTTAGACGATTGTTTGGTAAAGATTGAGGTGGCTGCGTGTTATACTCACGGGTGACAAGGTGATGCCGTAACTATGACTACATGTTAATTGTGTGTATTTTCTATGCATTGGTTGCCAGCGGATACTTGAATTGTCAAGGGATAGTGGTGCTGTGGTAAAGTGGTTGTAAATGAGACAAAATATCAGATTAAATAAAAAACCAATTGCTATTAAGTAACCAAAAGAATACGACCAACGAAAAAAACAGGACTGCAAAGGCAAGTCTAGATTTAAAATGTTCGGATTTCGAACAGGCCGTATGCAGCTAAATAACTAGTGGTAGCACTAAACTAATAAAAAAGCAGATATCGTCACAGTCACAAGGATTGAAAATTCTGACATATACTTCAGTGATTGCTACAGAAGTAACGAGAGCAGACTAGGTTGATAATAAGCCAGTAGAATTCCAAAAAGGAATGTACTGGACTTCCACCTTTCTGGCTCCACGAAACCACCCCTTTGATGAAAAATGCCAGCAAACTCATACAGCAAAATAACTGACTGCAAAGGATGTTCTATGCGGCCAATGTGATCTATCAGCAAACGAGGATTGAAAAATGTGAGTGAGCGCCGTACCAAAAAAATACAGACTCACTGATAGTAGCACATATTTGAAAGCTTAGCCAAAAGGTGAAAAGAATGCTTGAAGTTAATAAGACTCAGATAGAGACCTGAAAATATCAGCAATTAAACTTTAAGAGAATATATAAGGTAGCATAGATTGGAAAGTTCGTTGTTAGCTTTCTAAACATGGCATTAATTGACTCTTTCTGCAACATGGTCAACTCAAATTCAAATTCAACCCTGGTCATTGATTTACAAGAAATGAAACGTTCCAAGTGGTGTAATCTTTCCTTTTCCATAACATGTGGTCAGTCTTCAACTAGCTGCTCACTAAATTAAAGAACGCGGGATTTGGTGTGGTAGCTAACGCAGCCGACGTCAATCTTTATGTGTCGGGAAAATACTCACAGACACTCTAGAGCATTCTCCAGTACGCCTTATGCATATTTGGACACATAGCTAAGTCCTTGGTGTAAATTAACCTAAATCGGATCAATACCATATACCTTGCATCATCGCATCCAAGTTAAATCGCTCATCTCTGAGCTTCTCGATTAGAGTTTGGGTCTTACCCTGAACAGAAATGAGCTGGAACGGAAATGTTGCAGGACGAAAAAAAAAAAAATTCCTTATAAACGGACTGTAAGTTCAAGATGGGATCTACAACAGAGGTTCAAAACCATCTTCGTGAGACCAGTTCTAAACTCTGGTATAGTCTGGTGTTTGCACTAAAAAGTTAAACAACATAGCGAGTTGTTTACATAAGTTCCATTTTCGAGTTATGAAATCCTTCAACACCGATTCTCCCTCCAAATTGTGGTGTATATACGTTGCTTTGTAAATTGCCCAAAGGCTGAGAGAACCTCAGCTATGGAAGGAGGTACATATAGGACAGGCCAGCGTTTTAAGGCTTCATCGCGGCCGCCGCCAATAAACTGACTTCCAATTATTTGTTAATGATTCCAACTAGTTGATTGCAGAACAGAATAAATCTAAGTCGAAGCCTAAGCTGTTCATTGGGTTGCGGCTGGGCTCAATTTTCTCCAGTATCCGCATTGGATATGGTAATATATAGGGTGATTCATCGTGAGGCTTGATCTTTAATGTAAAATAAAACACATAAATTTGAGAGTGAGCTTAAAATTTCATGATAAAACACCGGATTTTCATTGAGTTTTTCCAGAGCCCATTCACTAAAAATATGACGCAAATTCAAGTCGTCTGGCTTCAATTCTTACACAAGTTGAATTATGTACGTTTTTAGGCCGAGATTCTTACGTAAAATATGCCAAGTTGTCGAATACGCCAAGCCAAGCTGCTAAAAACGACGATGAATCGGTTCGTCACGGTCTTCGCGTACACTCTCAGCTACAGCTGCTAAAGTCTCTTCACTGCGTGCTGGATGTAGTCTAACCGGTCAAGTATCATCCACTAATGTAAACTGGGACTCAAATTTGCGAATGGTATTTGCAATAGTGGTTTCAGTAGGTCGATTATGCGCATCGTAAGCTCCTCGAATCGCACGAAAAACATTTTTCACAGAACGCAGATTTTCGAAATGCCGCTGAAAAATTTGAAGACGCTGTTGTAGTGTGAGTTCTTCTATGATGACTTGCTAAATGATACTGAACAAGAATGACAACTCAGTTTGATAGGAGTCACGCGTGATCTGTCAAAAAAAGCCTATTGAAAATCAAACCTCATGATGAATCACCCCTTATATAGGTGGTTAGGCAGAGATCAAATTTTCAACCTCGAAAAACATAAGTGGAAAGAGGGCTACGCATCTCTCAATGAGATCGCTAGGCAGCACACGACCACATCTTGAGTTAAGGGACAGTCGAACGTCGCAAGAACTAGCAGGCCCAGCTTTTTCGGAATAAATAATAGACAGCTTAACAATATTAAGCTACCTATATCCCAAGCCAAATACATGACACACTTTTAAGCGATCAATAATCCCAGTAATAGGCGGACCTACCAAGGCAAAAATTCTTAATGATTAAAAGAACTGATTATCCTCCACAGAAGACACATCTCCAAATTAGCAAATATAATCACGGAACCCTGTCTCATCAGAATACACTCGCAGCAATTCAGTACTCCGATCAACGAATTCTGCAAGAGCTACAAGGACTTAAAGTAAGAGGACTCTGTGACATATGGTTTTTGAAACTGTGCTGACTTGTCATGCATCAGAACATAATCCCTAAGCAGTTACCACTTTTCCGAGATCTAAATGATCTCTGCTCCATAAAGATCACCGATTTTGGCAAGTTATTGTATTAAATAAATCTTTTTAGTTCCAGGAGTAGGTAGGGCATCATCCTCCTTTCAATGAGCACCACTTTATTGAACTATGAAAATTTGTAAGGAGATCCAAGATCCGTATTTTCATTGTGTGTCAGCTTTAAATTTTTTCATCAAGTATAAGTACCATTTCAAGCAAACAGATGACCATATTGTGGTATTCAATTAATACACTAATATTGCTCCTATTGGTGTTTATCTTACTCATTTTGAGAGCTTTACCTTATATCTTATTTTAAGTTCGAATTCATATCTATATTAACACTCCAAAACATTTACTCACCCACGAATTGATTCAAGTTTTCAAGTTTTCTACTTTCTTATAAATTAATCCTTCAACGTAACACAATTTCTCATCAAAAATTCCTTTTTTCACGCTCTTAAATCCTTCTGAGCTTCACACAACTATTTAAGATTTGTCGAAACTGCCAAAATTCCTTAACTTTGATAATTAAATTCAACACCTTACCTTGACTTCCACTCAATTAGCATCACATATAAAAACAACATAAAAGACTAACGGTTAATAATGTCGTTTCCCACATGTCGAACGTTTAGGGATAATTTTGGTAAGAACAGTAGAATATAAAACAAACGTCCGTAGTATCGTGACAATGGAATTCCTAAAATGAGCGAACAAAAGTTTAATACCAGAGGATTAAAAAAAAAAAAAAAAAAATCTTTATGAAGTATCTAAAGGCATCTAGGAATTTTGCACATGCTTATAGATAAAGTAAAATGTATCACTATTTTAGATTAACGAATATATGGACTTTTATACATGAATTTATACATAAAAAAGTAAATAGGGAAGTGGATAGAAGTTTTTGAGCGGCAAATTTATGAGGTTGACTTTTGTTATAAATTACCTACTTCACCTATAATAAGTAGCAACAACGAGGGATTCAAATATATACATAACATACTTCTGAGCTAGTATATATTGAGAAAGGTAAACAAGTGTTCAAGGCTGCCTTTTTTTAAAAGCTGATTTATCGGTGCCAATGAAACTACGCATTACTTCTTAAATTTGTCCTCCAACTGCAACGATTAGGAAGTTTAGTAAAACTTAACAAACAGTTTTATGGGCATTTTATAGTACTTTTCTTTCTATTTGTATACATACTTACCTACGTTCATATGTACGAACATAGATGTGTGAATTATACAGAACCAAAAAAACGTAAGATATTTATAAAACTTTAAAATCAGACGTTTAAAGGACATTCCCAAGTTGAAAAATATTTTTAAAATAGACAGAGGTTCCAAGTGTACTTAATTCTACTGTTTAAGTTTAAAAAGGGTCAGTTTTGTAATTTGTTAAGGTGTGTTGGACCTTGACTCGTGATGGGGACAAGGTAAGATTTTTATTGCGTAGACGGAAAACCTTGCTTCGGTGAGTTGCTTTGTACTCGTTTTATATTTTATTTTTTATTTTTTTTCTTTTTTTTTTTAAATATTGGCCAACCATGAAGGGTAAGGATAAAATATGCAACCAACTGCCGACTTCTCATAATTTTTTTATTCATAAACAGAATCTTTTTTCTTCCTTAAGGGTATAAATAAAATGCAAAGTATTTCATCACGGATGAGTTGTCTTGAGCTTTGGGTTGGAGGAAACTCACAAAAAGCAGATTGTGTCCTTTTTTCTGGAAAAACAAATTAAAAGCAATTTAAATTTTAATAACTGACTGGGTAATTAGTGTGGAATGGCCTATCAACATCTCTGAGCTATGATTTTCGATGTGTTTTGTAGTGTGATTGGCGTTTGATAATACCATTTCCTATTCTGACCTTCAAATTATGTATGAAAAATTGTATCCTTTTACACTTAATTCAGGAAAGTCTGAATTTGAAGGAGTTCATTCACCTTAGTGCTGTTATTTATCAATTTAGCCCATGATAATTTATGTAAATATTTACAAAGGAGTGGCTGAAATCGAAAGTTGGATACATTTGTCTAGACAGTCAATGTTTATGTATATACGAGTACATAGTACATATGATGTCTGGGTTATTTCGGTGCCAGTTTTGCATGAAAAACTATCTTTCCAGTGAGAATAAAGTATGAGTTTCAGCTATAGCATGTAAAATGTTGGTTCATTGACTTAATAACTGAAGTAGGTTGTTACTCCAACCTGCTGTGATAATAAAACCATCGACATGGCTATGACACCTTTCACTGATGAGTGAATGAGCAACAAAGTTTCGCATTCGCAAGAAACTTACAGGAATATACGAGGGCTGTTTGATGAATATCCGGATTAATAATGAAAACACAACTTTTCTAGGTTTTGACAATTTGTTTTTTAATATAAATTCTTTTCAATTCGATACACTTTAACCAGCGGAGCTGCAAATTTTGTAATCTGCAAAATACTCCTCCACGGCGGTGATGACTTCGTCGTTCGACCCGTACTTCTTTCCGGCGAGCGATTTTTTAAGGTTTGGAAACAAAAATAAATCGCGAACTCAGCGAATCAATGGTAAACGGTGGTACAGGAAGACGATTGGGTCCTAGCAGGTTTTACCACTGAAAAACAAGAATGGGATCAAGGAGCGATACAGCTCTTTTTCCATGGTCGCAAAAAAACTTCGCTGTACTAATTTCGGGCTTGGCAAACTGTCAGTTTCATAAAATCAAATTTCCAAGAATTTAGCATAAATCTGACTCCTTATACTGAAGCTGCGAATAAGTTTATTTCTAAAACTCTATATCTGCAGCTGGATGATTGGATGCTGTGAAAATAAGATAGGTACTGAGAGGTGTCAGGTTGGCGATACCCAGTGTATACCTACAAGTGTTAACTATCAAGTACTGGTCGATGTTCCTTCGGAATTGACTTGCTAAACTTATAAGCGGGAGTGCTAACCAGCTGACAAAAATAGCAACATTATAAACGGGAAAACGGATGAATTCGCTGGATTGAATCTACGGTGAAGTTAAATCCTAACACAAAACAAATGAGACCTTATCAGGATTACTCCGACATATTTGGAGCTCAAGCCGGTAAGGATTTCGAAGACAAATTCAGGGTCTTAGAAAAGAAATGGTAGCGGATGAGCCCTTAATATACCAACTCTGAACTGGTTACTGGCTTCGTTTTAACTGATCCCTCATACTATAAGGTACAAATATCGAACTGGCCCGTCCATTGAAAAAAGTTTACAGTTAAGAAGCAACAACAAGTTGACGGATGGATTTACAACTGCAAATGAAACAAAAACTTCTGATTTGCACGTGGGAAATTAGGTCCCTTAATAGGCCACGTGCAGCCGAACAACTAGTGGAAGCCCTGGGCTTCACCGTCATCACCGTCATCACCGTCATACTACGGTCTTCGGTCGGACAAAAAAAGGATGAAAAACTGCGACATCTACTATGACGATTATTATTGATGGCAAAAGCAGCGCTTATTTTGATGAGGATTCGTTGTAAGAAGTCTTGAATTTTAGAAATGTGAATGAGAGCCTTGTAACATTCCGTATTAAGGCTAAATTTGCCAACATTAGTCTTAAGTGTGCTTATGCTCTCACAGAATAGTAAGACGACGTGGCCAAAATAGCTTTTATGTGCTCTTGGACGAGATCTATGAGTAGCGTCGTAGCTATTACATTAAAATTGTCTTCGGCGATAGGAAGAGAGGGCATCTCCGATAACGGATTTGGGCTAATCGATTTTGCTGCGGGCGAAACATTGCCGAAATTAGCACGCAGTTCCCACATCTTAATATTCACAAGGGAACTTTGAGAATTCCTAATCAATCAACCATAAACCAGACTAACCACATTGCGATCGACGTAAGGCATTCCTCCAGTGGCTAACATCTACTCGGATCATTATTCAGTTGTAGCTAAGGGTCGGTCTTCTTTAAGTCTTCCTTAATCTCTTAAAAGGTTCTATGCCGCCAGCACTAATTTAAAAAAAAAAGCCACCAGAGATGCCGTCTCTGATGTGCTGGGTTTCACTCGGCCAACACAACGAACCTTTTGTTTGACGAAGAGTGACCGCAAGTACATGCAGCCGAGGAAGATGTATAGCGGCGCTGTATAAAAGGACGAGAACTACTCACGAGCTCTGTGAACAGAAGATGAGGGACGAACACCTACTTCTCAGGTAGAAACAGAAGGATCTTGAGAAGCTGGTGGAATTCCAGCAATGAAATCCGAAAGTTTTACCAAAAGGTAAAGAAAACTATCAACAGACACAAACCCCGAAACGAGGCATGTATAGATGAACAACGGAACATCGTATCAGAGTCGCAGTCTATGAAGAGGATTTGGAAAGCGTATTTCTGAAGGCCTTATAAAGGCAATGACAATGGACGATGGACGATGTAGATCAACAATTCCATCCACCCGATCTGTATGAAGTGAAGATAGCCATATATCTAAGCTTAAGTCTAAGAAAGCTACTGCAGCAGAAGCCCTGAATGCCAAGCTCTTTAAAGCAACAAACGATGACTTAGTAAGGAGAATGCACCACCTCATCTGTAAAATATGCAAGCACAAATAATGAAATCTCAGCATTGTTTGTCCGATCTTCAATTTACTAGGAACTACAGTCTTTTTAATTTTGCCTACAAGATCCTGACAGCCGTTTAACAACAGCCTGGCAGGAAAGCCATCCATCGTCCAATTATTCACACTACGCCAGATCTTGGAAAAAGCTCTAGAACTTCAAATCGATACACACCATCTATTAGTCGATTTTAAGGCCGCGAATGACAACATCTACATAGGCGAAGTATATAGACAATGTGTAGTTTTGGCATTTCTGTCAAACTCGTCCTTTTGTGCACGATGATGAACAAGGTCGGTAAAAAACTTACCAAAACCTTAGATGTAAAAAAAATGTGAGCCACAATTTTTTTTTGATTATCGGTTTAACTGTCCAAAACTACAAACCTATTCGTTTCAGATTGGTTTTGAACCTTAGGAACTGTAATACTGAATCGCGTTCTAAACTCTAAGACGCCAACCGAAAAATAACTAAGGAAATTAGGACGAGGTAATATGGAAGAAAAGGTTGCTGAATCAATATAGTTAAGCTGAGTCTTATTTCGTTGTATGACAACAAAGTAGTAAACATGCTATCGGCTTTTGTTGATCATCATCATCTTCAAAAAGGCGTTTTAGAAAATAAGAAAATAGGCATATTGAAAAAAGATCAATTTAGGCAGTGTATTTTTTCAACCTGCACAAGGGCGGTGTGGATTTATTGAACACGGTTCTGGGTCTTTACAGAACCCAGCTGCGTTCTCCCTATTATTATATTTTTTTTTCTATATGATTAATCTGTGTGTAGTGAACGTTTGGATTTTATGGCACCGTCCATATGGTGAATATCTAGCATTGTTCAACCTGAAGCTTGCGATCGCTGAAAACTTGTGGAAAGCTGGAAAAGTTATCAAAAAAAGGGGACGTCCAAGTAGCTCTGCGTCAAATACACCAACACCAAAGAGGTCTGCACACTGTGTGTATGCTCCAAGCCATAAGAGCCGTAATCAAAATTTTCCTCTGCACATAGGAAATCATGAAAATTCTCATGTCATGGTGCCCCCTTTTTTTTTTGCAAGACTGCTGGTTTTTCGATGCAAGGTGCATCTAGTCTACCTGAGACAGAGTTATCTGATTGGTGGTGGTTATTCTGTTATCTAACAGTTGAACTCTCAGATGAAAAACTTGGCTCCGACTCATGGTACTATTGACTCGGTCTGGTTATATCTAGATCTGATGACATCTTCAAAACCTGCTTAACTCTGGACATTTGTTAGGCATGACGACGGTTGTAGGCATCATATAAATCCTTAAGGTTGACTCTGTAAGTGTTCCATCCTAAAATTTATATAACCCTGCCCTTAATCCAGTTAGTTTTATTTAAGTTCTATAGTCGGATACTTTTTATTTGTCTCTCTTGCTGTTTTAATATTATAACCCTTACGAAGATATTTTCTATTGTGTTCTTCTCGGGTCTGAGTAGATCAAGTTTTGTTCAAACCTTTTTTTCTAACAAAAGCGAGGCGTTTGTTTCACCTGGCGTGCAATGAGGAGTAGTTCTAAAGTCGAATAAACAAAAAAATACCTCAGGAGCAAGACTTCCATTTTGCCACTCTGTTCGGCAAGCATTTTATTAAGGGCAATTTGTATCGACTTTACACGTCTATTCAAGCCGTTTTTCTTGCAAAAGTTTTGAAAAGTTTCTGCAGTAAAAACACTACCATTATCAGAAACAATTGTTTATGGAAATCTAAGCCTCCTGAATACTTCGCTCAACTTTTCCACAACTTAATGAGACTGAAAACATTTTATTTCGAAAAGGGCAAAAAAAAGTTGGTTGCCACAGAAAAGGTCAACTCCCGGGGGACTACTTAATTGTACTGCACAATTGTTACACGACTTAACAATAGTTAGTGTATCTCTTTTCTTAAGGAAGTTGGTGCCGGATATAGGGTATCCGAACATTACACAGTTACCTTCCACAAATAGCTAATTTTTCTTATGAAAATACGGTTTAATATCACTTCCTACTTCGGTTGGATAGACATTTTTTATGTCCGTCATCACCTTAGTAAGTACTTTATCCTTAGAGGTATTGACTAAAACTTAAGACTCTCTGTTGATACAATTTATTAGCACTTGGTCGAACATGTCATTATTGGCCATTGCGTCCGCTTTGGGAAGTAATGAAAGAAAAAAGCCCATTTCCATATTCCAGAAAGAAGAAAAGCGTACCACTGTAATCTGTTTGCGGTCATTTGGAGAATGTTATGCTTTTGTATAAACATTTGTAATAAGGTAAATTCTTTTCCGAAGAGATATTGATGAATGATTTTACTTCCCTGTACCTGAATTCTGAATTGCTTAACTCTCGAGAAACATACGCAATAAGTTTTTTTTTACATTATACTGCATATACTTCACAAATACCATAACTACTCGCATCTATCATTAACTCCAATAATGGAACAAACTTTCGACAATAATTATCCTGCCCAGAAATGACTGGAGTTCTTGAACTGATTTAGATGCTTTAAAATTGTAGTTATTCTTTCCATTGAAAGGCGTGTTCCCTCATTGTCTATTACTGAGCCTAAGTAAAAAACTCTTTGTTTACAAAATTTTACTTATTTACTAAGAGTCCTCAATCGTGCAGTCTCTGAAGTACATTTTCTTATCTACGTAACAATTCGTCCCGTATATTTTCTGCCACTGGTACTCGTATATCTATTTCGAAAACAGCAATGCTATCATTCGACTATCTTTTGGAAAACTGTAGGGCAATTATTAAGCCTAAGTCTAGTGTATTTGAATAATCTCTTAGGGATGTAAGTAGTTGTAAGTGTTTGGCTCTGTTCATCCAATTCCATCTGCTGAATAAGCAGGTGCAAGATCAACTTTTGCAAACAATTTTCTGTTTGAGATTTTTTCCAGTAAATCTTCAATTCTAGGGAGTACAAATTTTAAAATTTCAATAAATGGGTTCAAACCAATCTTGTAGTCACCACACATTCTATTCGAGCCATTGCGTTTTAAAACCAGCAATACTAGCGTTGCCAATTAGAAAACTTTACTGTCTTAAAAATACCAAGCGAAACCAGTCTATTGCGTTCATTATCTTTCTTTCAGACTGAAACGTAAAGAACGCGGGGAAAAATATAAAAGTATCGCGGTGTGACATCTTTTACTAAATTTAATTCTATTCGCCTGTTATTATGTTATTTTCTATTCTTCTTGTATCCCCTCTGAGATTCCTTATTAGTACTGATGTTGGAGTAGGAGTGCATCCAGGAAAGTGGGTTACTAACGGGAGTCCCAAAACTTCAGCGTTGGATTCCGTGTAGCTACCATCTGGTAGTTTTAGATCACCAACCACTGTAAGTTACTTAGATATAATTTTCCTTAGTCTCGCACACTCTGTTGTACTTTTATTGTTGGAGCAAAACTTTCTCCATGATTTTCTTTTAGCGCTGCAGATTGCGCTTTTGTAAAATATTTCCTGGTTAGATATAACAATATTGGATAAATTAAACCCAATAACTGATAAGATAATTATTATATGAACCTATCACAGACGAGCATTTGCTTGCATCCAAAACGTTGGTTTGCATCCTGAGCATTAAATACGATAAAATATTAAATATTTACAAAATAAAATAAAAAATTTCTCAGTCAAAATTTGCACAATATCTTAAATTTGTTAGATTTGCAATTTGGATTGAACATGTAGCTTGAGAATGTTTTTTTTATTCTTTTACACATTCTTGTTCGTTTTTGTGGATAAAGTTTCAGTCGTAAAATAAAATTGCTGATTCTGCACAAAATGAAAAAGTCATTATCTTAACATCCAGTGCCATTTCATTAAAGACAAAAAAAAAAAAAAAAACTTTCAGTGGATAGATACGGAATACGGGCTGAAGCCAGATCTTTAGGGTATCAGTAGTAATGCAAAAGTGCTAAAATAACTCTATTTTGTCGGAAGCAGTTCTTCTGCTGGATATTAACCTCAATTAGATGAGTTGGATAACTTTTAATTGTATTCAATTGCTTTTACGAGGAGGGAAGTTTTTTTCTCAAATATTGTCAGCTAACAGAAAAGGCTATGGAAGAGTTCTTTTTGAAAAAATCATAAGACATCGGTATAATAAGTTGAACAATTTGAGTTCACATATTAAACCCACATATGAAATCCTTGGCGAGCATTTTTAGATATACAGTGACTCAACTTTTTGATAACATGATCTGTGCAAAGTTTAATTTTTAGTTCTAACACTTCAAGCTTAACAGTTAGAGCAACTAAATTTTGACTCAAAATAAATGGAGTGATTATGAATCAGCACAGCAAAAGCAAACGGAAATGCACTGTTATTTTGTGAGAATTTGTAAAAGTTTTTAGGCAACGCGTGTGATCAATTTGTTGACACTGTCGCAGTTGCATATCGTGTGTTCAAAGTTTGGCCAAGTGTGGAGTTTTCTCTGTGTTTTTTGTTAAAAAAAATATTTAAATTATTAAAATAAGAATCCTACATAAGGTAAATTTGAATTTCAATTTAAACAGGCATTTTAATTGTTTTAAATTTGATGGTAGATGAAATAAAAGAAGTTGAAAGGCTAATTGTTTCCAAGAGAACTCATCGAGAAATTTCTCGAAAACTTGGAGTTTCAGTGGCAGTTGTACCCAAAATACGCAAAAATTTTAAGCCTGACGCCGAAAAAAATTATTCTGGAAGGAAACGAATTTTAAATTCAAACATACAAAGGTGTATTGTATATGAAAATGCGGTCCAAATTAATAAGGCATTTAATCAAAACTATGAGATTAATGTAATAACTGAGGCTGTACGAAAAATTTTGCGCAGAAACGGCTTTCATGGACGCGCTAAAATTAACAAGCCCCTAGTGACTGACCGCCGTAAGAAAATAAGGCTACTATTTGGCCAAAAATATAAGGATTATTGTGTAATCGACTGGGCGAGGGTAATTTGGTCGGATTATTTTTTGAGAGACAAAAAGGCGAAGGAAACAAAAGAAAAGTTGGATAAATATTATGGGGCTAATGCTTCGTCAGATTAACCGCCAAATATTGGTTTCGAGAGTTTCGTGGTGGCCGCAACTCCACTACCGATCAAGTCCGCAGCGGCAGACCCACCGATGCGATTACAGAGGACAATGTCAAAAAAATACATGAAATGGTCTTGGCTGACCGGAAAGTAAAGGTGTGCGAGCTAGCAGATACCACAAAGATTAGTACTGAGCGCACACGCCATATTTTGGGCAATATTCTGCATATGAAAAAGTTATCCTGCCGCTAGGTGCCGCGCGTACTCACTCCTGACTTCGAAAGAGTGCTTGGTGATGCGGAATCGGGCGGACTTTTGGCGACGATTGGTATTGTAACTGTTGAAGACCAGAGAACAGAATGAGTGCTCGGCAATGGACTGAAGCCGGCACGAGGGCTCCGAAGCGGCCAAGGTTATGGCGTCGGTTTCCTGGGATTGTCATGGCATACTCTTCGTGAACTACCTCGAAAAAGGAAAAACCATCAACAGCGAGTATTACTGTGCATTATTGGAGCGATTGAAGGCCAAAATCGCTGCAAAACGGACTCACATGAAGCGAAAAAAAAATTTTGTTTTTGCAAGACGATGCACCGGCGCACAAAAGCATCGCAACCATGGTTAAAATCAATGACTAACGGCTCCAATTGCTGTCGCATCCACCGTATTCGCCCGATTTAACTCCCTTGGACTATTATCTCTTCGAAAACCTTAAAAGATGCCTCATTAATAAAAAATTCAGCTTACGCGATTAAGTTATCGACGCCATGGAGGACTATTTTGCAGACCTTCCGGAAAATTACTTTTCGGACGGGATCAAGAAGTTGGAAAGTCGTTAGAATAAGTGTATCAAACTAAAAGCGAACTATATTGAATAAAATAAAAAAAAACATTAAAAAAATTTTTTTTTTCATTCCCAAGGAGGTTACGTTTCACCCCATCTAGTAATTATGTTAAAAGATGAATTTGGTTCTCATTATTTTTTATACTGAATAATAATATTTTTTTTTTTGTTTTTGTTAAAAATTTCGTTGAATGAAAAGTACAAATAAAAAAGTTACGAACAAAAGTTTTTTTTTCTGCTAAACGTGTGATGAAAAAGTTGAGTCACTGTATTTGTACAAAATCGAATAATGCTTCTAGAACAATTTAAAATTCGAATATGATTATTTTAAATTACAAATGCCCACTTTTATGAAAGCGAAAGTTCAATATGCATACTCGTATACAAAATGATCCAATCTCGGGTTAAAATAAAAATGAACTACGAATATTTGTGTACTCCAGCGAGTTTTCACAAAAACGACGTTGTTTTTCTGTCGCCTGAGTATGTACTTTGGAACCTCTAACCGAAACTTAAAGAAAATTAATCAATGCGCTGATGTTTCGATTTCGAGAACCACTCCAACTTGTTCTACGACCCGTTTGGTATAGGAGAGGGAAAAAGGACGCACTCAGTGAGTATCTAGACACGAGTACATTCATCAAAATAATCAGCCGATTACTTGTCAGTAATTTCAAGACGGTTTAGTTTACGAGAAATGTCTAGGGGTTTCCTCAGGACATATTCCATTAACGGCGATGGTGAAGATAAATACGCAGGCAAAAGTCGCTTCAGCTGAAACAGATCAATGTCGAATAGACGTAGCTACCTCCAGATTTTCTGTTTTGAACAGGCAAGAAGATTTCTGATATTTCTTGTATTGGTTGAATTTTAAGCGAACGATACCTGGAATAAACAAACTTTCCAAGCCACAAGGGTTAACGGAAATCGGTTGAAGATATTAAAGGTCTGCAAAAATAATTTTTTTTTTTTTTTTTGCTTAAGGGGCAAACCTAGTGTGATTTTTTTCATATTCCGATAGTCTATACCTTTAAAAATAACAAAATAAAATTTTAAATGGATATCTCAAATAAACCTTTTTTTTGAAACTAAATTTTTTAAATTTTCTGCAGTTGTAACTCGAAGAACAATCATCCGATTGTTTTGATTTTTTGTTTGCTTATTTAACATATGTTTCTCTACACAATGATTTAATTTTTAATTTTTCGATTGTATGAAAAATGTAATTTTTGGGAAAAATTCGACACATCTCAAACCTCTGCCATTTCGTTAAATTTCAATTTTTTTTCACAATTGTGTACATTGTATAGGCAATACCTTCTACTTTAATATCTTCGGTGAAGGCCATAATCATTGCAGTAGTGGAGGACCTTTTGTTCAGTATATATTCATTATTTATGTATGATGCAGTAGTTTTTTTTTAAATTTTTTAAAAATAACTTTTTTTTGGCGGTCAAACTAGGTGTCCCCCTTAAATTCTACATAAAACCGATACGAAAATCAGCACGGGCATGGATTTCAGATTTCATAAGAAAATCTACGTCTTTTGAAACCGCGGAACAATGACAAAATCAGCTATCCGACAAAAAAGGTCCAATTTCTTCTAAAATGAACTTAATTGAAAGACAAGCAATGAGTACAGACTGAATGACACAGATTGACTCTAGATTGTAGTTAATCAAAGAAAAAACACAAAAATTACTTCCATTCAAAACTTGGTGATAAAAAGGGCTTGCTTGTATAAGAGTATAACTACTCTACTACTAGAAATGGCCTGCCAGACTCAATTTACTGACAAGCGATTCAGGTTAATTAGTCACAGTCACTGTCATTGACACTGTCACTGTCAATGAGGTTTTCCTTACTCAGTTTTTACACAAGCGCGAGTTAAATTAGTAGGGCTTACATGTTCTGTACACGAGATACCGACCTGGTAGCTTTAATAGCACACGAATTTTATTTGCGAATTAGGCTGCCCTGCTTGTAATTTCAGGTTTCAGGTTTCTGTCTTAGTTTCTGTTTTTTACTACTACAGATGTTCTTCTGTCTCATTTTAGGATTCTCTTTTTTTCAATTAGTAGGTATATATACAGACAATTTTTTTTTTTTTTTTTTTGGATGGAAACTTTGAAATATTGCTGAAGGATAGATTTTGCTGTGCATTTTGATCTTCTTTTTCATTGCACAGACGATTGCAGACTGGTAAAACTTTTGAATTTTTATGATTCGTCTATTTCCTGGTTCTTTAACATTTTCAACTTGCTTAAAACCTCATAATTTGTTTCAATTCTTTTCTTTTATGTCTAATTGATAATGACATTTTATTTTTTATCGTTGCTGATGACGACATTCAGATAATGTACTAAAATGCTAATTGTCCAAACGTACAATGATTTACAAGTAACATATATAGTAAAAAAAAACATAATAACCACGATACAATCAAATCAGGTTATCTGGTTTGGCTCTGATAAAGATACACTGATCAATGTTCCTTCTTTGTTCAAAAAGTAAGGTGCCTTTTTTATATTTTTATAAAAAAAATGTTTATTTATTAATCAATAATAATATTGTCCCCTTCAAAATAATCCCACTCAGATATAAAACAATTGTGCCAACGCTTTTTCCAATCCTCGAAGCACTTCTCATAAGCTTTTCTATCGACGCCGTTTTTATTTCCTCAATCCTATCAAATCTGCGTCGCATGGATGACGGAGAAAAAAATCGTATGTGGCCAAAACCGGTGAATATGGAGGCTGAGTCATGATTGTAGTATTGTTTTTGGCCTACAAATCTCTCACAAGCAACGATCAAAATTAAAAGCTTCGCTGACACACGTTCATGACCAAAACATCCGAAAAATTTACAACACGAGTCGACCGATATGTCAAAATTCTCAGTAATTTCTCTTATGGTAATGCAACGACTTTCCAAAACAATTTTCTTCGCAACTTCGACGTTATCATCTTTTGTTGATGTGCTGGAGCCTCCAGAGCGAGTTTCGTCATTGGCATCTTTTCTGCCATTTTGGAAGAGCTTGTACCACTTGTAAATATTGTTTTTACTTAGAGCAGACTCACCGTTGTCACTGTTTACATTTTAAGTGTTTTAAAGAACATTATACCATTTTTTACGCAAATGCGAAATCTTTGCTACGTGTGCTATATTTTTGCAACTATAAACTTGTTCGATAATCGAATGTATGTTGAACGCGGAATTTCACTTCACTTCTTAAACACACCTCGTATATAATTATCGTACATCATAGACAGCACTTCAGAGCCATGTTTCAATTAAGAAAAAAAAGGATAGTGCGTACGAACGAAAAATGTTTTTGACTGATGAAAGCAAGATCAATTTGCTTGGCTCAAAAAGAAAAGTTTTTGTTGGAGGCAGACCCCTTTACACATGAATAAGATTCTCGGCTTTCGGTTAAACTAGCGACTTCTTTTGTATATTTGACATTTTGAACAGGAAAGGCTATAGAAACCCATACGAGGGTGTCACTTAGTTAGATAAGGATTTATTTAACAGTAACACAATATTTTACTGTTTCAACCACCACAATATGCGAACTAGACTTAAAAACAACGACTACGTCTCAGGAGGTCAATTCCGAAGGTCCAATTTTGGGTGACTCGTTTGTGCGTAGCGAATGGTATCTCGCGGATAACATGAGTATTGTTAGCTTTTAAGCACCTGAGACTTTACATATCCTCAGAGAAAATAGTCCAAAGGTGTGATATAGCACGATCATGGCGGCTATTTTACCATTTAAGTGCTCACCAAAGTAATTTTTCAACAAGTCCATTGTTTTACGCGTTATATGGCTCGTAGCGTTGTCTTGTTGAAACCAGAGCTTAACGAGACCATGTGCTTGAATTTTAGGAAGCACATAGTCCTTTTACATGGCGGTAACATTGACGGTAACATTCTGATTTGCTTCATTTTTGAAGAAATATGGACTGTTGTTTTTAATGGATGTAATGGTAGCTCTTGGTACACTGCGGTTTGCACATCAGCCAAAATACGGCAATTTTGTTTATTAATGTATCTATTGAGGCAGAAATGGACTTCATCACTAAACAAAATGTCACGATAAAACACCGGATTTTCATTGAGTTTTTCTAGAGCCCATTCACTGAAAATATGACGAAAATTCAAGTCGCCTGGCTTCAATTCTTGCACAAGTTGAATTTTGTACGCTTTTAGGCCGAGATCCTCACGTAAAATATACTAAATTGTCAAATGCAGCAAGTCAAGCTACTGAGAACGACGACGATTCGAGGAACTTACGGCGCACATAATTGACATACTGAAACCACGGTTTATGGTAACCGTTATCGCGCCATGTTAATGGACTTTGTGCCTCCTGAAATTCAACCACATGGTCTCGGTGAGCTATGGTTTCAACAATACGGCGCTATTAGCCATACAGCGCGTGAAACAATGGACTAGTTGAGAAATCATTTTGGTGAGCACTTATAGTAATTTAACGTTTTGCTATGGCAAATTGGCCGCGATATCACACCTTTGGACTTTTTTCTCTGGGGATATGTAAAGTCTCAGGTCTTCAGAAATAAGCCAGCTACGATTGACGCTTTGAAAGCCAACATTACTCATGTTATCCGCAAGATACCAGTCGCTACATTTACATTATATTATTTTCAAAAATGAATTGTTCTTTTAACCGATAATAAAAATGTTAACTTCACTTTAAAATTTATGTGTTTTATTTTACATTATAAATCAAACCTCACCATGAATCACATTATATATTGAGGCCTGATCAGAGGGAGTGAAGTATTTCTTATATCGCTTGAGGAAACCTAGATTTTTTGCAGCATTTTTGGCAATACATCCCAATGTAAGTTGTCATTGACACACATACCGAGAATGGAAAGTTTTTCGGTTTCCACGATGCAAGTGTCATTCATGGACAATGGCTGGGTGTTTAAGTACAGCAGACAGCATTGTGTTTTGGAAGCATCATCTTCCACTCTGTTAGAGGTTTCCCATTTAGTGATGCTGTTTATTTTTAAATCTAATGAGCTTAACATACGCTGCCGTTCCTGTTCTATAGCCGAAAAGCAAGGACGTGAATCAGGGAACGAATATAAGCAGAAAGTACTGCCGTAACCGGAGGAATATCTTGGATTAGAAGTAGCAGACAAGAAAAGGGACAAAACAGAACAAAGCCCTGGGGCACACTTTCATTTACTTTGTGAATATCAGACTTGAAATCATCTTATACAACTTGAATTGAATTGAATTCCGAAATGTAATTTCTAGTCCATTGAAGAAGAGAGTCACCGACCTCAAAAACACGCAATTTCGACAAAAGAACTTAATGAAAAACTCTATTCATTGCGTTAAAAATATCAGGAGGTGGCCGTGGTGTAACGGTATATGCATAGACTCCTCAAGCAGAGGGTCGCGGGTTCGAATCCCGTGCGAGGCAATCTGAAAAAGTATTTTCTCTGAAAAAGTATTTTCATAGAATTTGTATGTAGTTATTTGAAAATCCCGTCGGCGTCAACTCTGACATGAAGGCATAACACTGATGTTGGAGTGGTTGCTGGCTTTGCTAAATGTAACGAACTAACAACTAGCACGTACTTAAGACCCACTGGTTGAGGAGGATGTACTAGCTCGTCCCGTCCAGTTTGACAACCACCTCTGGGGAAAATATCGAAACCAAATACACCTGAGTTTCAAACTACTACACCACCCGACCGCGCTCTGGAGAAAAAGCCATTAAAAGGGTATTCGTATCCCCTTGATGAGCGCGCGGTATTATAAAAAAAAAGCTATCTGGCTTTTGCCAGATTGATGTACGCTTTGGTTCCACTTTTTGGTGAGACCTGCTATCAAATCGCCAGTGTGCCTGTTGCTACGAAAACCTTATTGCCGGCCGTTGAGAATTTTTTCGTATTTCATAACTTTGGAAAAAAGAGACGTAGGTGCAATGGGTCTGTAGGAAAAGGGAGAAAAAGATTCATCTTTTGTAGGGACGGGCTGAATAAATGGTGATTTCCCTCTGTTTGAAAAGAATACTTAAAAGTAAGATTGATGACAAAGCTTACGCAATGGTTTTGCCAGCGTAGGAGAACACCTTTTCAGAAGAATGGGAGATATACCATTTGGACCAGCGCATTTGTGAATGTTAAAATCGTTAAGTACTCTTGTTACTACACGAGTGTGATAGTAGATTCATTCCGTTAAAGATTCGACATACTTAAGTGTAGGCAGATCCAAAGCACAATCTGGAAGTGTGGAGCTGATCGTAAATTATGAAGCAAGCGGATTGGCTTTGCCGAAAGAGCTGACGGCTGGAATGTCATTGTAAATGAGCGTCGAATGTGAGTTCTGATATCAACGTATGGCTACAGCACATACATCTTATCATCGCATTATGTTGAATGGCCTCCGCGATTATGCAATTTAATTCCGTTCCATGTCCGTGTAATATCTACATAAAGACTTTAAAAAATTTCAAGACCTCATGCTGATTTTTCATAAAGTCATCGAAAATGTTGACCTTCGGATGCTGGCCTGTTATTTTAAAATTTCCATAAACCGATTCCCTTTTACAATGTGTAACAAAAACTTTTAAGTGTGTGTAACAAAAACAAGGATATCCTATTATTTTTTTATGATTTTAATTATGTAAGCACTCATTGTTTACAAATTGCAGATATAGCATATAATTGAATCAGCTCATCATACATTTCTGGTGATGCGAAAAAGATACTTCACTGTTAACATATGTGGAAAATCAACATGTTTTTTTTTTAATTCCATCCAATTCATTATTTTAACATATGAAATAATTATCAAATTTAAATATCAGGTCAATTGATTACTCATCGTTATATTTTATTTGTAAAAGCAGATACTTATTGAATGTTCGGCTAATAAGATATTTAAAAATCAGTTAAATTTTCATGAGCCATTTTGTTCGATCCAAAGGATAAGAGTGTTATAAACGCATAACGTTATTATATAACGAACACAAGTTACTGAATAATTCGCAATCAATATTAAGAGGCATTTAATATTTTAAAAGTTTTAACCCTTTGCATTTTAAATCAATAATTTAGAAAAGGTTTGTAAAGAGTGGTGTTACAATTTGAGGATAAAAGTAAAATATTTAAGAGCAAATTGAACTAAAGAAAAAAAGGAAACAAGTGAGTAAAAGGTTCTGACATATTTATGCTCCAAAATTAGTCCATTTTAGTTGAAAAATTGAGTCCGTCAATGTTCAGTCAACTGCTTACAGTTGCCACTTCAAGTTGAAAAGACATATATTTGTTCACATATCCACGCTAATGGAAGCGGAGTCTTGCCTCATGATATTGACCCTTGGCTTGGGTTCGAATGTTGTGTGGTGAGAAATTTTGTTATTCACTAATACTTTGTATCCTAACAATACGGCGTCAAGTATACTCCAACGTCATCCTTTCAGAACGGATGAGTAGCAAACTAAAATAGATATGAATACATAGAAAAATACACGCCTACAGATGCTTCCATAAGAAAGTTGTATATATATGTATATGAACTCATTTATTTCACATACGTAATTCTTAGAAAAAATGCTACGTGGTTTATTCATACGGTTCGTCCTTTGGGCTGTCTTCCCGATTGGTATCTGTGACTCTAACTACTATTTTCTTAGAAAGTGTCTCCACATACACTTCTACGTCGTAGTGTGTTTGGTATACCTCAACCTCTCCCTATTTAATATAAGAATTGCTTTCTTCATCCTAAATGTCAAAACTGCAAATAAATTGGATAGTTGTTTAAGAATTGGGTATTTCTCGATGCAGCGCGAAACATTCTTCCATTTCCAGAGATTGTAAAGATGAAAAGAAACTAATAAGCTCTGGATGGTGTGGAACAAAATTTAGTTTTAAAAGTTTGGTTCTAGTTTTGCTGCTGCTAAAAATGATGATTTTTGAAGACGATCCACTAATTTTGCTTAATTTAGCATTACAAATTTGTCATAAATTCGGTGACCAGTTTTTCTTCAGCTATGTTTTTACCATTTGTCTTTGTCAGTTGTTTGTTTGAAATAGAATTTAGGTTGAAATCGCGTTCTTGAATAAGTTTCACATCGTTTCATAGCACTTCGAAATCACCAAATTCTGTTTTTTTTTTTTTTGCTTTTTGCAATTTAAAAATACGCCTAGAAAATATCAGAAGAATTATTGAATATTGTTGCCTTCCCCTATCACGGTGGGAACTTTTTCCAACAGACTCGAAGTATATCAAACACAGAAGCGGAAAAACGGAAACAATCTCTGACTCCCGATAGGTTTTCTTTGATGTATTTTTTTTTATGTCATATTTTCTTTTTTTTTCGGTTTAGTTCTTTGGGATTGTCGTCTTCTACGTCTCCGTTTCCGTCACCAAGGAATATCTTTTGCTCTCTAAACGTCGGTTTTACTTCCTTTTTTTGTGCTGAAAATATCCGTATCTTCTTCGACAATTTTGTTTTTTGCTTTTGGTGAAGGCTGAAGATGTCACAACGGTAGTTACGTATTCTCCTCAAATTTATTTTCTTATATCTGCTACCACTTCCTTTTGATCATCCATAAGATGAGTCCCCTCGCTGACTGTTAAAAACCAATATGACGTGAAATTGTTTTCATGTTGTTCGCTGTATCAAACATTAGCGTTTGAATGTTATTTTTATTTGTTAACATGGGATCGCGGTGACCGAAATTCCACTGGTATATATTGTAGTTTGAGTAAAAATTATACTTTAAATTAACATTAAATTTAAGATGTTTACAGTAGAGCAATATACTCTGTAGAATGAAAAACTGATAGCTTTGAAACATACGAAACACTTCTGAACAATGAGCAGTTATGCACTAGGAACGCAACGTTGTTTGACACCCATTGATGCTGGAAAATATTTTGGTAGATGGCCACAATCAGAGACACAAAAATTGTCTATAGTTACGATTACGTTACGTACGTCAATTCCAATCATTGGGCATATATTATTAATAATTCACTTGATAATATTGCCACCACTATACTACTAAAACTGCGAAACGCTAGAAGTTAAGAGAGTATTGGGGCTGTACGTAAGTCGGTTACTTAAGGCCGCACCAAATAAATCAATAAATTCAATGCCGTTGTCAAGAGCTGGACATTCTTAGAATGTTACTATGGTATATGTTGCAAGTTTAAATATAATTTAGCTTCCAAATGATGACGACGAGTCGGTTACAGTCAATTGAGACAGGACAGTGCTTGTTACTACAAATCCCACCTCGCAATAGACTTAAGACAAAAGACGAAATTCAGTGATCGCTTTATCGCCAGTAATTTCTCTATTCATTGCCAATAAGCAACAAACTTAAGACAATTTACAGAATATTCGGATCTTCGAAATTCGGAAATTTAGTATTCACTCATGTAAGCGGTTCCATGGAAGGCATTTGAATGATGTATGATGCATTTGATCAATTTTCCGTTAAAATTAAAAATTCCATTAATACCTACCACACGTCTTCTTATTTTAAAAATAAACTGGGGAGAATCTGATGCACGATCGAAGATCTAGCTTCAACCATTGATCTCAGGAATTAGGCATATCACAAACAACATTCTACTGAATTTTCCATATAAAATTGAAGGTTAACTAGGTGGGGTGAAAAGTAACCTCCTTGGGAATGAAAAAAAAGAAAAATAAAATGTTTTTCCAACTTCTTGATCCCGTCCGAAAAGTAATTTTTTGGAAGGTCTGTAAAATATTCCTCCGTGGCGTCGATGATTTCCTCAGGTGAGCTGAATTTTTGGGAAGAGATAATAGTCCGAGGCAGCCAAATCGGGCGAATACGGTGGATGCAACAGCAATTGGAGTCGTAAGTCATTGATTTAAACCATGGTTGCGGTGCTCTTGTGCGCCGGTGCATTGTCTTCCAAAAACAAATTTATGTGAGGCCGTTTTGCAGCGATTTCAGCTTTCAAGCTGAATCCCAGAAAACCGACGCCATAACTTTTCCGACCCATCATTCTGTTCTCTGGTGTTCAACAGTTACCAATCGACGCCAGAAGCCCGCCCGACTCCGCATCAGCAAGTCCAAACACTCTTTCGAAGTGCTCTCGTGTAATCTGACGGAACAGAGCCCCATAATATTTATCCAACTTTTCTTTTGTTTCCTTCGCCGTTTTGCCTCTCAAAAAATAATGTTTTATAAGAGAACGAAAATCTTTTTTGTTCATACTCAACATGATGCCAAACATGTCAGCAACAATCAGCTATCAAAGCAAAACTAAAGACAGTATCGCACTGAAATTTGGCATGTCTGTCTAAATGTGAACCGACTTTAAGGCACCATAACCTTTTTTGCAGTAGCAACGTATTCTAGCGGTCAAGGAGGTTACTTTTCACTCCACTTAATAAGTACATACTACAGCTGTAACTGTAGTAAACTGCACATTTCCCGTTTTTGAGGATTTTAGAAGTGAGGCTTAATTTATTTGCACTGACTTGATGTCAATCTGTCGTGAGCTCGGGATTTATTTTAGTTTGTATCGTAATAAGAGTTGTGAGTAATATAAATTTATGAGTGCTTTTGTGTGAAAAACGTGCTGCAATGCTCTGGCTTTACCACCTCATCAACCCAGTGCTCGTGATTTGCGGCCTGTACAACCGTGGATGGTTACGATGCAATTAAAATTGAACACAAAATTGGTAATTTGCTCTGCGTGTAGGAAATTGAGTCAGATCCGAAATTCTGATACAACGCCATCATTGCTGGAGGTTAAAGATCAAATTGAAGTTGATGAAATGTATTTCGATAAAGATATTGCATTCAATTTGATTAATGAGTGCATTGGAGAAGATACATTCGACAAGGGAAGACTTAGTGACTTAAAATATGTGCAGTCAAAATTGAAAAAGTCTATGTTGAAAATTGCAGAGAAAATTTTCTCTGTTACTATTGATAATGATGAAGATAGTTCCAGGGAGAAAGAATATTTCGTAGGGAAAATAAAAGAAAGTTTCCATAAAACTACAAGCAAAGACACCAAACTTGTTTTGTTGACTTTACTTTCAAGAGAATGGAGCGCCGACAAAGTTATAGAAGAGTTTCCAGGATCGACAAGCTATATGATCAAGAAATCCAGAAAACTTCTTGTTTGATCAAAACGTTTTATCAACTTATGGGAAAAGCTTAGATGCTGATATCAAGCAATTGGTAGAAAGTTTTTACTATGAAGACGATATCGGCCGCTTAATGCCAGGAAAAAAAGACGTACGTACCTATAAAGGTAACAAAAATTTATTTTCTCAGGTTCAAAAATAAGATGTTTTGCTTTTTTGTCAGATTGAAAATCAGAAAAAAACATATTCTAAAACGCCTGGTTCTGATTAACCTTAGGAAGATATATTATAAGTTCAAAGAAGTTCATAATAATGTTAAGATTGGATTTTCCAACTTCGCGTCCTTAAGACCAAAGAACTGCATTTTGGTTTGAGCATCAGGAACTTTTCCGTGTGTGTTTGCACCATCCATCAAAATATCAAACACATGTTTGAGGGTAACATTATATCAAGGCTGATAGAAAACGAATATAAGCATCTCAATGACTGCTGAGCCTGCTTAGCTTTGGTAATTTGTAACCCTCCTGATAAAAATTGTTACTTGGGCAAGTGCCTTAATTGCCCAATCTATTCTAAATAAAGGAGAATCTTTGACACTACTTTTAGTAATCACTTCATAGAAGACGTAACATACTATCAGTGGACCCATACAGACCGATCAAAATTGGAAGTAAGAATTGAAAACTCTGAGAATTTTTTTATTTATTCATTATTTATTCTCAAGACTCCATATAATAATACTATAGTGGTATTTACAATAAATCAAGAGAATAGTTAGAGAAAATTATATATTTAATAAAAAAATAGCGATAAGTATCCCATTATTTAAATTAATTCAGTGTGGGGTGACTCTAAGAAAGTATTGTAAAGTATATATGAAATTGAAATCAAAACAATTTTATTAGAAATGAAAAGAATCAAATTTAAATTTAAAGAAGGCGACAAACAGAAAGTAGATAACAAATATGATTATACAATTATTCAGATGCTTTAAAAAGTTATATTAGCTTGAGTGAATAAGCGCAACAGAATTTCGATTTCATTATGATCAATATTCAAAAGCCAAACTTTTACTTTACCTTAAAACTTTTGTAATGTTCTAGTGATTCGAATGTTATTGGGAAGTGGATTGAATAGTTTGCAAGATACAATTGAGTAGAAATTTTTTAAGCTGGAGGTATGAAAATGTGAGATGCTGACTAGGGAACTAGTATTGCTTCGAAGGTTGTAGGTTTCGTATATGGTACTTTGAAAGTAACCACCTCTAATAAAAAGTTTTGAGAACTTTGTAGTAATAAAAATGTCTTACAGGCAGAATGTTTAGTTAATTAAAAAGGGCTAAGGTATCGAGACGCATAACATATTTTTCTTATAAAGTATTTTTGTAGAACAGTTAGTTGCTGGATTTTGTTAGCAGTACTACCACCCCAGCATAACCGTTACCATATTTTAATCTAGAGTGGAAGATACCAAAATAGATATTTTTTAACAATCTCATAGAGCAGTACTTATTTAGTCGATAGAAGCTTCGCAGAGTGGATAGCAGGTATTGCCTTAAGATGTAAATGTGATCGCACCAATTCAGATTTTGATTAATTATAACTAAGTACTTATAATTCTTAAATATTTCAATTTTGAAGCAGTAAACACTGCAATCAAACTCTTCATTGTATAAGAGGTTTTAGCCACAGTTACGTAAGTTGAATCTGTTACAGTTAGTTGCATTGTACACAATGTTAATTTCCGGGGAAACTTTATCGGTAAGGCTAAAAAACATGAGCTTTGTCTTACTGCTTACTATTAACTTGTATTGCGCAAATCAGAGATTTAACAAGTGAACATCTTGGTTGATTACAGCAACTAGGTTAGAGGGATTACTAGAGCCGTACGCGAATGCAGTCATCAGCAAAAGCCTTTAGCAAACCGACAAATGGAATGCTGAAGATTGAATTGACATATACAAGAAACAGTAAGGGACCAAGAACCGAACCTTATGGAACACCGAGGTTGATAATTTTTGAATATCCAAGAGTTACCCCGATTTTTACTTATTGCAATCTGTTCTCAAGATACGATGTAAACCAATCTGCAATAAAGCCTCGAAAACCTACCCGATACAATTTACCCAAAAGAAGTTTGTGATCTACCATATCCAGGGCTTTTGTTATATCAATCCCCTTGTAAATATATTGGCAAAATTCTAGAAGGGCGTCTTCGGTGGTTTGGTTTTCTTTTTTTCTCTAAAGAAGTTAATCTTGTTGAGATATTTCACAACTCTATATTTCACGACTTTCTCAAAAATTTTGGATATCACAGAGAGGAAAGGAAAAGGTCTACAATTCATTTTGTCTTTTCTATTACCCTTTTTGAAAATAGGAATCACATTGGCTTTTTGAACAGTTCAGGAAAGTTTCCTGTAAAAAAAACTTAAATTAAAAAGGTGAGCTAAAACATCCATCACATTAAATGCGATTTTTTTTTTAATATTGAACTAGAAATACCATCTTCACCGCTAGAATTAGAAGTTTTAAGAGAGTTAATTGTTTTTAGTAGTTCATATCCAAAAATGGGCTTGAAAACCAAGATGTTTCTGGAAAATAAGCTGCTTAAAAGTTGAATTTCTGGGCAAGCTCTACAGAACGTAGAAGGATCACATGAAGAAAACGTCTGCGCAACAGAGATAAAGTAAAGTATGTCTGCGACAACTGCAGGATCAATAACGTTAACATCTCCATTCTTCAGTGTTATAGATTCGTTATAGTTTTTAGGTTTTCGATTAGTTATGTAGTTTGCAGCTTCCCATTCCTTTCTAAGGTTCCTTTAAGCATTCCCTTCTTTGTTCTCAAAGAATTTGTTACGACATCTTTTAATGTATTTATTAATTTTTTGACACAAATGTGTATGACGACTTTTTAAGGAAAGATTAAGTAGGTGTTTGTAGATTTTACTACGTAGCTTATGTTTCAACTTAATTTGTTTGAGAATTGAATCATTCATCCAGGGTTTGAGTTTAACTACTGATTTATATTGGTCTTTACCAATGCTAAAGCTATTAATGTGTTTTTTTAAGAGTTTTTAAAAACAATTCATAGGCTAGAGAAGCATTTACTTCGATATATACATCGTACTAGTTTTTTTTCTCAATAGTTTTTCCTTTTATATGCCATAGTTAACTTTTGTGAATTTTTTGTTAGCAGAGTTATAAAAAGTGTTGCTTTTTAAGATATTAAAGATTCATCCTGTCATACAATGGTAGGTGATTTGAAATTCAGACCAGCACATTGATCGGTATCGACGTCAAGGAAGCGACTAAATACATGGTCAAGACAAGTTTTTGCTATAGGCCTAGTTGGTTCGTTAATAAAGGATACTAACCCATGCTCAGCCAATAGAGATTCGTACGAGTCTACTGTAACATTGGTACAGAGGATATATATGTTAAGATCACCAAGGATAATGAGATTAGCCGCTTTTTCTTTGCTTAGAAAGACGGAGAATTCATTTAAAAACATTTCCAGAGCACACTTTGAAGTCTATACACACAAACCATATTAAAAGTTACATTAAAAATAGTACAGGTGACTTTAGTAACATCAGCACATTTAAAACTAATTGAAACAACCTAAGGCTCATAAGAATCTTTCACAAATACTCCCACTTTTCCCGCCGCATAAGAATCATTAGTGTTACGATGAAAGTCGTATTAGGGAAGTTTGTAATCATCCTTTTCAAAAGAACATATCTAAATCTCTGACATGAATATAATGTCGCAGGCTTCTTATGTTTTGATGCACTATATAAACAGGTCTATCTTCCTTGCAATTACAAAAGAGAATTCCATGACAATTTTTTATGGTTTTAGTGGTAAAGTTGTTGTTGAGGCGATCATTTACAAACATAAAAATTAATCTTCAATTACTGCTAGATCATCAAAAGATCTTATAACAACGACTTTACCATTATCAGGCTTTTTCAACAAAATGTTTGATTAACTGAATCGTAAATATTTGTGTTTTTTTTGCCGCCATGAACAAGGCTCTAGCGTATTTTGTGAAGTAGTCGTTAATAAATAAACTATTACTGCTGCCTTCACCAAACAATGTAGTATTTAGACTTTTTTTTGTTGATCGTTTGCTTCTCATGATCCTTTGCTTTGAATCGATAGACGACAGGTGAACGTATATAATATTTCCTCTATTTGCTGATTTACGCTCTACGTAACATTTTTCAATTTCATCAGCAGATATAGAGACATTCAACGCGACATCGAAGTTTTTTGCACGCTGTCTGTTGGATTAATAGCATCTACCTCGGGCACACCAACTATTTCGATTACTCTCTCTATCTGTTTTTGTTCGCCCCAGTTCAATTTGCTCTCCAGTGTAATGACTCTTGTTCTCAGTGTTGCATTTTCTTCTTTCAGTTGCTGAACAGTATGGAGAAATTCTGTGTTTATATTTTTCAAATTGAGAATCTCTACGTACAGTAATTGAAGGGTTATTGAACTCCCAACGTTACCCACTGACACTGTACTTTCCGCAACAGATTGCCTGTTAGTTGACGCCGATATAATGCTTGAAGATGTTGTTGCTGCTGCTGTTTGTCTACGTTCAGGTATTGTTTGCTGCTTTGCATATCCAGGTGTCTTTATTCGTCATGTTTTTATAACTGATCAACAAAACAGGAACATAAAGGAAGTCAAAACTCTCTTAATGAAAACGGACATACTTGTTTTATTGGACTTTTCTGAAAATTATGGTTTTGTTGTGCAAGATGCAGTTCAGGAATACCACTGGCCTAACGAACAGGCGACGATTCACCCTTTCGCAATATATAATACATACGTATTACCGGAACCGGATGGATGATGTTAAAAATGAAAGTTTTATTGTAATCAGTGACTGCTTAAAACATGAAACTATCGCAGTACACTTATTTCAGCGCCATCTCTTAGAGTTCTTGCACAAGAAATGCCAACATTCTGCTGCGTTGTACAAAAACAAAAAGAATTTTTTTAATTTAACATTGCATGAACAGGATTTTAGAGTGAATGCTGAATGGAACTTCTTTGCGACCTCTCATGGTAAGAGCGCATGCGATGGATTTGGTGGTACAATGAAAAGACTGGCTGCCAGAGCTAGCCTACAAAGACCGTATAGGGAACACATAACAACTCCCTTACAGTTATATAACTGGGTAACTGAAAATAAAAAGAATATGGATTTTACTACGTGACCACACAGTGGTCACGTATTGATTGATATTGATATTGATGGAATCGGATTTTTCTAATTTAAGAATTGTGTCCGAAACATAAATTTTATCATATTTCTGTCTTGGAAGCTGTTGAATTTCAGTACTATCGAAGAGGTTTGGGTTGAACTTCCGTTTTTATTGCTGTTGCCGTTTCTGGTGCGAAACACATCTCTTAGCTGTGGTAGTTTGCAGTCAAACGAAAGACACAGTCGATTAAATAAATGCTTCAAATTTTCGTTGGGAAGCTCAGGTACGCCAAAGAAGACAGCGTCTCTAACAACTTCCTTCTTCCGGAGAGAGTTTATTTGTTTTTTTAGCGCCTCTACCTCTGTTTTATTTTTAAGTGGAGCTGAATTTGTGTTTTTCTCGAGTTTGTTTACTGTGAAATTAGAGCTAAGTTCTTCAAACCGTTTCACCCGTGAAGCATTGATTTCTTAAATTTTAAGCATAACTTCTGTACGAAATTTACGCAAGACTTCGGTGTGCTTGATAAGATGTTCGTCTATTGCTTTAAGGGGTAGAGTTGCATTGTCGGCGAGTTGTTTGGTAGTAAGGAAATTCAGTTGATTAGGTGTCGAGGTTAAACCTTTAGAAAGAGCAGTTTTTGAGCAGGTATTTGGAAAAACCAAATATAACACTATTTCTGCAAATAGAAAATAAGCCAATATATTAGAGAAGTTACCACTTTTACTGCGAATTAACCAAAAGGATAATTCAGAAATTTTTTTAGTTGAATTTCACACCGAGTATGAGTTATTTGATTGGGAAGACACATTGTTAATTTGGTCTCTTTAGCCGTACGAAAATAAAGACATGTCTACTCGTATACACTACACATCACTGCACATAATACAAAAAAAAAAAAACTAAGTTGTCCTTACTTCTAAGAACTTTCAAATTTAAATTATCACAGCCCATTCTGAATGGAGAGCTTCATTCAACTTAAATCAGGTGACAAATTAAATTCGTGACACTCGCTTTTCATCATCACACACATCATGATCATCATTACCGTCGTAAATGTCATTGTTATTACACTGACGAATATCAAAGAAAGTTATCTTTGCAAGAATCCTACGGATACATATTTTTTTTTTTTTTTTTTTTATTTCGTCCTAGGATTACTCAGTAGAATATTTTTTTTTTTCATTTCACACGGCAGAAGTAAATGATGGCAAATTCTATTGCCAAGGGAAATTCTATTATTCTTGTAATACTGAGATGAAATGAGCTCACATCAAAAGCTTTGACAACATGTGCTGAATATAATATGTGTCTGCGTTCAAAAGGGCTATTCTTCTTCGCTTAAATACAATATTTCAGTAAATTAACCAAGCTAACATACATATCTCCATCTACGTTCATACTTAATTAAATAAGAACACAAGGGTAGTAAACTGTCTGGGTGGATAAACTGTATATAATCAGTGAACCATGAGTTTATAAAAAACTGCATCCACATGCAATCTCAACATGAACTGCTTCTTTCTCAGTATCAGTATGTTTTAAAAAAAATGTTACGTATACGCCACACATATGGGTTAGTATGTTATATGTATGTTGACATGTACTCAGGCGTAATTTTTTTGTTTAATGAATTTTTAATTTTATTCACTTGTGTTGGTAATCAGTTAAATAGTGAAAAAATGTCCTCGTTAGGTAAAGAGGAAGAGGACTATTAAAAATTAAATATTCTTTTAAAGGATTTTTTACGTATACTCGTACACATAAGGATTCAAAGTTGGTTTCAGTTGATGATAATATTTTTGACTATTTATTTATTTAATAAAATTTATTTATTTATGAAATTAGTATTTGGGATATACTGATCATTAAATCTGCAAATTTCGTTATGTTAAAATCATGTAAGCATTCATAGCTGAATTTTAAAATTCATGTATCAGAAAATGTCTAGGGATGTCCTGGTCTCAGCGAGTCCAAGTGTCGTCTTTTTTTTATTTTTATTTTTATTTTTTAATGTCGGAGAAGAGCACTCAGACAAAAAACTAGTCCATTATACTCTTTGTAAATTTCCTTTTACTGAAAACTTTGGGTTTTACGAAGAAAACTGAGTAAGCGCTTCGGTGATTAGGTGCCTATAGTACCAGCAAGAACCGCGTCAATAGCGAGTGTTAGCCGGACATTCACAGAGTTAGTGCTTCACAGTGTCATCATCAATTTCGCAGAAATCATCGCAGGATGTAATGCAACTTAGACAGAACACTTAAGTGCTTTGCAAAAACGTAATTCCCTGTCACGACGCCAGTAAGCAACCTACAGTCTTTAATGCTGAGGGACAGCAAAAAAGCTACTGACTTCCTATAGACGTCGGGAAGCATTGCTGGTACGCGTTTTCAAAACTTAAACGACAATGTACAATGTGGCACTGTAGAAAAGGAGAAGCTCCTGCTGAAGAATTACTAAAAATGAAAAAGATTAAGCAATCCGGTCTTAGTATTAGCAATTCAACGTAAACGTAAACTGACTAAGAAGTTTTTTGGTATTGGTATACCAATAAGGTAGATGGGGTAGATGGTATTATGCTAAATTGTTTGAAACCGCATTACTTGATTTGGTTGGCAACATTCACCAAATTATTTCTGAAAGTCTGTCAGTTTTTTGTATACCCAATTAATTCAGCAGTTGAGAAAATGTTTCTTAACTATGCCCACCAGACAAGGAACAGCGACTTCGGAATCCTTTCTACCCTGGCCTTAATATCGCAGTACTAAGGGACGTCCTAAGCAAAAATTTATCAGATAAAAAAGAAATCGTCGATCTAGGAGACCTTATACCAACACGTTCAAGGTTTTTCCTGAGACTGCAATAGCAATAATATTTGTAATAATCTGGATAGTTCCTTTTAGATATATTAGAAGATTGGTAACGATTTGATAAAAAAAAAAAACAGAGAAGCTACTTTGTTTAAATTTATGACGACAAATTAACGAAAAGCATCCTTCTCGATTTTAAAACCATTGGAGGTGTAACTTAATAAACTCGTAAGAAGACAAAGCCAAAAACAAATACACCATTACATTTTACAATGTCTCCCAGCAACGAATAAGTAAACTCAGTAGAAAAGCCCGCGGTGGTGACATCGAAAATAATTTCGAATCAGAAAAGTAAATAACTGGGAAAAGCATTCTCAAAAGTTCCCGAAAGTTAATTATAAATCCAAAACATTTCTTCTGTATGAGTAATTGTGGGGTAGAATCGGCTGTTTTGTCAGAAGTTGGTATCATTGCAATTTATTGAATAAAGTAATCTATAAGGACCAAAACTATTACATTGTTCCCATTATCTACTTATTACCTACCCTACTTTATTCTTCTTCTAGGATGGTTACTTATCAGTAGATCTATACGTTAAGAAACCAATCTGAAATCAGTTGGGCATGAGGCTGACGAACTGTGGGTCATGGATTATAAAGGGTTTCTTTTTAAGAGATTCGTTTTTTGATTTGGCAACACTTTTCCTACAAATAGCCTTATGACAGAACAATCCCAAATTGTTCAAATATATTTTGGGCACAGTAAACAGTTTGGAAAACTGTTGAAAAAGCTTGCGTACAGCAAGCTGCATCAATTTCGCAATCGAAATAGTCGTTTATCTGACCACGCACCCATAATTTCGCGTTGTGCACCTTTGAATTGCGGTTCAAGACGTGTGATTTAACACCTTTAGATAACTTTGTGTGAGGGTATGTTAAGTGGTTAAGTATAGACTAAGCCGCTTCATAGACAAATTGTTTTGAGACATGTTACTTTCATGAATCCAGGGTTTCATGATGGCGATAGGCTGAAACCCAGTACATAACTTCCGTCATTTCTGACGATAACTTTGCGTCTATGCCACAGAATTACACTTTTTATCTTTTTTGTAGAAAAATAGTATGAGTGTATGAATGCGCTTCAGTGATAAAGTGCCTATAGTACCAAAACCCAGTACCAGCACCAATACCCTGCATCATAGCAAGAGTCACAGGATATTGTGGCACTTAAACCCAGTACACCTAAATGCTTAGCAAGACGCCCAAGATTATCATCAAAACTGAGCCAGAGATCATTTCTCTTTAAGCAAAGATTTTTTAAGAGTGCAGCCCTGGTCAGATGTGCCAGGGAAAGCTGCCAAAAAGTTGAGATAAACCTTTCTTTGAAGTCTGGTAAAATCAGTAGAGAAATATTTTGTGAAAGCTTTATTATAACTGCGTAAATTCAAAAAAGCCCCATGTCTTGTCTCCTTTACACTGCCAGAAGTCCGACAGCACATAACAGACTTCCAAAGCAACATGTTAAGTCCAAAGAAGTTTGTTAACCACTATCAAATACAAATACTAAGTTCATTTGGGAAATCGAATGGTTATGTCTTGAAGCACTAGATGAGACGGTCCAGTCAACTTCCTTCTTCTCATAAAGACAACAACTTCAGTTATGAAAGAATTGTCTTACACTTTTAATTTTGGCCATACGATTTAAAAACGCGTAACGCACGATCTTCCGCGTTGGCAGGCATTTGCATCTATGACAGAGGATGCATTCACAAAGTAGTTTTCTCACATGGACCTGCACCATGCTCATTGCACCATCTTAACTGGCAACGAATTGCGATCCAAATATTGGATGTTCCTCTAGAATGTTTAGACATCTAAAATGCAGGAGTCCCTTGACTGTTTTATGACGGAATGTTCCTTTATAAATTGCAAAGTCAGTTAGAAAAATCTATAATGATTTGAACACATATTTAGGACCTCACTCACCAATTTTTGCGAAGAGGTCGTAAAAGCATTTTTTGGTGACTTTATCTTTTCCTTTTCTGGGGGCGTGAGGGACGGCTCAAGCTGACGTTGGCGAATTCAATCTGGGCGCTGATTGGAACGCCTCTGTTCACATGTCCAAATCTAAAAAGTTGTTGTGTTAGTCTCATATAAAAAACTTAATAGAAATCCAAGTAGATGCTGTTTCTATTCTCTCTACAGACAATGGAGTATACATATGTTACAGTCTTCCTGTCTTCTTCAAGGCACTTTCTGAATGGCAGTGCTTTCTTGCTTTTAGTAGTAGAAGGCCTCAACTTTTTATCCGGTTGATCGTGGTCTGTTCAAGATTCGAACGGTTTCGCCTTTTTCCCATTTTGCAGGTTGGTGAATGATACATCGATCCTTATCCTGCAGGGTTTTTATGTATCAAGGTAACCGGAAGGTAAATTTCCTCGCTAGGAGACTTTGGGTAAAAGGGGCAGGATGTTTCGGAGTCCGTTAGCTGCTTCGGGAATATGAGAGCTGTTATGGAGGTATGAGAGCTAATGCGACACCATCTCCATAACAGCAGCTTGAAGGAGCGGTGATAGTTAGAGCATTAGCATGTGAACATTTTAAAAGGATCGCTCTCTTTAAATCTTTTTTGTGAAAACGCAAATAAAAATAAAATCAAATAAAACTATTTGATATTGAAGCCATTATCTATCGATGATAAAATCAGTGTAAAGGGAAATTTCTGCAGAGCATCCATAAAGGTATATTCAATAGAAATTTGGACAGTTATATCCCTTTTGAACCACATTGCCACAAAATCGAAAAACTAATAAAAATGAAAGAATAATTCCACAACCGAAAGTGACACGTATTAAAAATGAACAAAAGAATTATGAGGATAGCAAAGAATTTTCACATCAAAAACTGAGCATGCTGCATTGCAGATGTGACACTAAAGTAGACACTAACAGTCAAGTATTAGATATTAAGGTAATAATTTCCCTCATAATCATATTTGATATATGGGGATGAATTTGTACACAAATATAACTCGAATATAAATATTTCCACTAAATCAATGATGAGATACATACAAAGGCAACCACCAAGAAGGTGACAAAATTATATATTTGCTCGTATGTATAATTTATAAGGGTATTCCCAACTCTGGAACACAAGTACGAGCACAATACTGTGCTGTGCTATACAACAGCACTTACGAAAGGCCTGGGAAATAAATTGAAAAACAGAAGGATAAGGTCTAAGGAAGCAAATAGTGAAAAGGGGGACGATGAAAACGGCGACGACAATGACTATGGCATATAACTTTAGGAAGTATAAATTCATATGTGCTTGTCGGTTTATTAAGGCGGGCGGAAGAGTGGCTATTCGTTTCGGGACCAGTTGTGTTTTTCATCTAGGCTCGACGTACGTACGAATAGATATTACTGGTGGAGGGGGATTTTCAAATAAAAATGAGGATGATAATACTAGGAAATTATGAGAATATGGGTTGTGTTAACGATATGAGATAAGTTGCGTATTATGTGTAAATTTTGGAAAATTTCGTTTTTTAAATTTATGATTCTCACAGGAGGAAGTACTGTTGAAAGTAAATTTTTATTGGAATTGTAGATGAGTGCGTTTTGACAAATTTATTTAAGAATTTCAAAAGTAATGTGATTTTAGAAAAAGGCTTGATAGATTAATATTTAAATATTGCCCTGAATTCCAACTCAATTGTGTTTAAATCGTCACCAAAATTAAAACTTGACAAATGTAAATCTTCTGTATTTTAATGTAATATGTTCTTTTTTTAACTTCCTTTTGCATATTTCCTTTTCTTCTTCATTTTTTCCTCAACCATTGTATTGTGAAGGACACTCAAGTCTTTTCAATAAAACCGTTTTATATTGACACATTTTTCAACAATCACATTATCAATTTAACAGGTTAAGGGCCAGACAGATTTTAATAAAGTTTTTCATAAACTCGGATATACATTTTTTTTTTTTTAATTTAAAAACTTATTAAAATGACAACTTTCACTGAGAACACTCCATGATTAAATGGAGAGAATTTTGTAACATGGAGGCTGCAGATGGAAGCAGTCCTGCACTTATTAGCTCGTAATAAAACTTCTAAGCACTGATCCCACTAAATTGGAGGCATGGACAAACAAAGACCAGGTTGCCAGATGCGAGATGATAATCTGCATGGCACTTGCCCAGATCTAATCGTAAATCAATAGTACATCTGTCGTTAAATCAAACATTACTTCAAAAAAAAAAAAAAAAAAAAAAAAAATATGAGACTTTCTGGAGGAAGAATTACTCGAACTAAAGTTTAGCGCTTTTGCTGGATAGTCTACTTTAAAGTTACAAAATTCAAGGCGCTTTCAATGTCGCCGCTAATACAGCTCATGCAAGAGCTGAAGCTGCACGATCTATCACAGTGTCGAATTTTCGGTGAGTGGCCCTTATAATAGCTGGAGGAAGATCCAATTTTTTTATAGAAAAATTGTCTTCAGCAACGGAGCTCATTTCGGGTTAAAGAGGTAACATACTTATAAACAAAATTGCCATATTTGATCCGATGATCAACCTCAGACATCAACAAAAGTTGATAACGTCGAATCTGGGGGGAAAATTGTTTTGGAAAATCGTCGAATTACGGTCGGCTAGTGTCATGCGAATTTTTTGGACGTTTTGGGCATGAGACGTTTGACAGCGAAGTTTCTTCTGATACTTCTTAATTTTAAGCAGAAGAACCGTTGCATGAGCAACGCTCAGGAGCTCTTGAATGACGTTAATGATTATCCTGACTTGCTCAAAAGGATTATAACTGGTGACAAATCATGAGTTTATGGTTATGATGTAGAAAGACCAGTCGTCCCAATAGAATAACCCAGGAGAGCCTGAATATTTATAAAAATGTGAAGTCATCTTACTTTTGGAACACACGTCATATGAAAAGAATATATGGGCACCATATGTGGTGACTGGGAAGGTGTGAGCTGGTGCGTTATTGTTCTGGAAGACCACTTAATTCTTCGCCAAATGTGGTCATTTTTTTTCTTGAAGCGATGCCGAAACTCCTCCGAATTTCGATTAAACAGGACCAATCACGTTTTTGAAGTGGTCTCACGATTGCGCTTGTTTTCCGGTATGAACAAACGCTGCACCCATCGCACAGACAGCTTTCTCATACCCAAAATCTCATTTAGGATATGGCTAACGCATTCAGTTGAGATACCTAGTATCTCAGTCAACTCGCGAATCTTCACTCAACGGTCCGCCAATACAAGATCACGAATTTTGTTTACGGTTTTCCCTGTAATAAACGTTTTTTGGGCTACCTGGGTGCGGTTCATCGAAAACCGACGTGCGGCCATGGCAAAACTGTAACAACCAATGGCAAACGGTTGTACGGGAAGGTGAATGTGCTCCATACACACCATCGAGAATAGAATTGATTTATTTGTAGGTTTAGCCACTCAAAAACAAGAATCGGATCACAGAGCGATACTGCTCTTTTTCCATGGTCACAAAAACCACAAAACGATGTTTTGAAATGGGTCTCAAATGGAAACTAAGGTCGGATTGTCACCAAATTTTGACAGTCGGGCTAAGAGAGGTTTTACGAAATGATGGTTCACTAATTTTGGCTAAGTAGTGCCACCTATCTTCCAATCTGGGTATTCATTAAAGAGCCCTCGTATGGCGTTGATTATTTTGAAACACACGCGATGTGATGTTGTATAGTTGTTTGCCATTAATGTAAGATTTGTCAGTAGAGCATGACATCAATCATTTTGATGTTTCCACAGCTGGAATGGCTTTCTGATGAAAATTATCCACAACAGGTGTGTTCTCTTAACAATTCTTTACATGGTCTAAAGCAGCCAAACAGGCAATAGAATAAAACTTTGGACAATCATTGGAAGGACATCAATTTTACCCAATCGAAATATAAATAATGCATATGTTTTAAAGTTGATGATGATGAGACAACTATCATTGGAATTTACATTAATGATATTTTTATCGCATTCAATGTAAGAAGGTCTGTTTTGCTTACTTAAAAAAGTAAAAAAAATGCTTAGCTGATATTAAAAGTCATCGAAAGCACAATAGAAATGCAGCAATGGGTACCACGTATAGGCTTCGCAAATGCTAGTTAGGCTGAAGATATTGATGACCGTAAATCTCAAAGTGGTTATTGCTTTACCCTTGCACGTACAGCTGTCAGTTTTGATTCAAAGTAGCAACGAACAGTAGCAACCTGCCGCACCGAAGCAGAATACATTGATTTAAAGAAGTTTTATCACTTCGTTTTTTACTAAATGAGCTCAATATCGGGTTCAATAGGTCGATTGTCATCTACTTCGACAACCAGAATGTACAATACATCGCAAAGGGCGGAAGCAAAGGAAAACCAAGCATATACACTATACAAGTATCATTTTGTGACAGAAACAGTAGAGCAATGTGCTGTTGATGTGAAGTATCTTTCAACTGAAGACATGGTAGCAGATACTCTTACCAAAGCTGTTCCCAAAGAGAAACACTTGCTTTGTTTTAAACAGTTTGGAATGAATTGAAATATTATACTGAATTCCACCTCAATTTGTTTACATCTTCATCAATTTTAAAGTTTGTCAAATGAAAAGTTTCTATACTCCAAAATCATTAATTTTTTTTGTAACTGCTTTTTACATACTTCTATTTCTTCTTTCATTTATTCCTGAATTATTGTATTTCGCAGAACACTCAAGTCTTTTTAATTAAACCTTTTTATATCGACATATTGTTCGACAATCGCATTGTTATCTTTACAATTATTGACCTAGATAAGTGGCCTATATTTTCAGTTCCAATTAACCGTGTATCTAATTCTAATAATGTATGTCAATGTGTTACAATGTCGCTTTTAGAGGCTTTAACTGTCTTTTCGATTTAAGGCAAAGAGTTTTTTTTTTTCTCAGCATTTCTGAATCAACGTCACCCCTCTAGATGCCGAGATGAAGATATCACCCACTTGAGACATACGCCCAATTTTCTGCAACTTTCATCCCTTATTTATGAATTCTACAGGATCTTGAAGCACTCTTTCTTGGAGTTGTCCCTTGCAAATCCGATTAGAGTATTGTGTTGAAATCTATATCTGTGAAAAAAATCTTCAAAAGAAGCTTATAAAGGGTATGTTCGAGTCCTTGGTCCATTAATTGGACATTGTCTGCAAAGGTTATGTTTTTACTTTCCAAAACAAAAAATAAAAAAGGTCAAAAACCAACGAAAAAACGTAAGAAAGGACGAATGTATGGGGAAAAACTCCACTTAGCAAAAACACCCAAAAATAGGCTAGGAATCCGATTTAAAAAAGTGACCTCAAAGCATCCTGATGAAAAAGATATGAGGGTGGAAAAGGAACTTCCTGCATACGGAAAAGTGAAAAAATACAACAGTGTTGTAGTGTTGTTTTCAGGGTATTTTTCAACCTCGCTTTGGTTGATGAGAAAAACGCCATAAGTAGAGATGCTCTCTACGAGCTTATCGAACAAAAATTCAAGAGATGTTCCGACCATGATAATGAAATCATGCTAGACGGTGTGCAAAGTTAGTCAATAAAAAAAACTTCAGTAAAAACGGATAGCCTTAAAATTCACTTTTCATCTTTTATACTTGCAGGCTTTCTGAAAGTCAATCACTTTGATAATATGTGCGCGCAATCATATATCATTCGCTCTCCTGCCTTCAGGGAAATCGATTAAGTAGATATGAATTTAAAGAATATTCAGGGAAAACTCTTATTTTCCAATTCAACTAAGCTTAGAGAAAGGCATGAACCGCAATGTTCTTTTTTCTAAGAAGTTTAGATATATTGAATTGGACTGGAGAGGCAATATTATGGAGTGAATAAGTCGATCTGAAGCACTAAGCTTACATGCTTGATCGGCATGATTATTATGCCAGAAAATAAGACTTTAACCCAAATTGTAGGCGTAGTTGATCGGAAACTTTAGTAAAATTGTACGATGATTTGTAAACGTAGCATATGTCCTTATATGAATAAATGGTAGAAAATTTGGCGCACAGATATGACAATTGCCTTAAGGTGGTATGCATGAGTTTAGAGAATCCCTATCGGAGAAATTATGAAAAGCCTTCTAATACTGCTGCGTTAGGTGCTTAGATCAAATAAATCAATAAAAGCATCAAACCTTGCAACAATATTCGCTTAACGCTTTGTTAAAATAATTCTCAGAAATGAAGAAAAATCGAGAGTCCTTCTCGTCCAGGTAAATTGTGTTTTTGTGCTTATCTGCTTATCCACTTTAAGCCACTTTTAGCTACTATTGTGCTCATTATCTATTTTTTCATTGCAGCTAACACTGGTTGAATGTTACATGCAGATTATCGTGGGACTTTTTTCTTTAGAAGCCCATATTACTTTGTCTTTATCCTATTTGCCTTTCTCTTCGGATTATTAAACTAATCTTCCAACTCTTCTCATAATAAATCCAGATTATTTGCTATGACAACAATATAGTCTGCATATAACAAGAATTGCAGGTATATGGGAGGAAGTTTCTTATATGATTTTGCTATTTCTCCTCCTTGCTTTAGTCCTTTACATATTTCAAATATTTCTGACATCTCGCTTCTAGTATTACTTTCTCCAACGGTTTGTCGTGAACACTTTTAATAGCGTATAGTCTCTCCGGGAGGTTTTTAATTTTAATTGCCATACATATTGTCTTGGCATATTATCAAATGTTGTTTAAATCTTCCTTAATGTTACGATGTTGTCTTGTGTACGCTGACCTGGTCTGAATGCTGCCTGCTTGTCTTTTTGGTCTTCTCCATTGCTCTACAAAGTAACTTTTCAACACTTTAGTATATAACTGATACACTCTAAATGATAAGGCTATCGACCTGTAGTTGTAACCTTCGTAGTAGTTCAATCCTATAAGATTGAATTGATTGACAAGTACTTACTTCAACCGTCAGTAACATCGACATATTGCAGATTAGATTTTTGAAATGCATGAAGTCGATCAAGAATTTTGGGCTTAGAAAATTCAAGAATGATTACCAAGAAGCTTACTATCCGAAGGTTGGAGAGTTTTTAGGTTGAGAGTATCATTGTACCTAATTGTATTCTGTTTCTGTAAATAGACTGCACTATCGAATCATGTTATATTTATGGATTACCTTTATTTTCACGCAAATAGCGAAATCAATGCTTTTTTCCCAAAAAAAGTCTCTCGAAATGTTGACTAAAATTGGCCATTGAGATCATGTTTTTTAATACCGTGCGACTTCTTTGTTTAGAGTCATGTGAGGGAGAAGGTTAATGTTAACGTTCTAAAGCCATTGAGACTATCAAAGTCAACATCCGTATAGTGAGTGATAGAATACACTCGCAAATGTGTGAAAATATGGTGAATAATTTTATTAAAAATACGTCGCGTCGTAGAGGTCATTGGGCTGATGCTGTTTTGCATTATCAATGCCAAAACCACTTTTGTCGATTAAAATAAAAATCGATCATTAGTTGATAAAAAGAAGGATTGTCTTAATAAATCAAAATGACACCTTTTATCAGGAAATCGTTTACTTTTTTATGCATTCAATTCCATTAGGAATGTAGAACGCCACATGCCACTTTTGCTTGTTTAGTGTTGTCATTAACAAAACTACATTTCTGCCATAAGATAAAAAATTTCAAAATAAGAAACTTGCATAAAAGAATTTTTAGAAAATTGAAAACTAAGACCTTGGACAAAAGATGTTTTTTTTTTTTTATTAAATTTCCTCATGAGAAATACTATCCTCTTCTATTGTCAACGTTACTAATTTGATAATTTCACTTTCAAAACGATCATTAAGATAATTTCCATTTAAAAATTATCAGTACAATCTATTTGAATTATGCCTTAACAGCATAAAAAAAAAAAAAAAAATCTCTTACGTTTGCCTAAGAAGAATTCTGGATGTATTCTCGACATAGCAGACGCAGATGTTCTTTCGGATTCCCTCAAATTGCTACCTGTTGCTTTTTATGTCTTCACAGGAGTTATCACATCAATTTTTATGATAAACGTTGAGAAACGGGGTTCGTAATGATTTTGGTGAAGCATTTGCTGATTTAACAAAAAAAGTTATGGCAAAATTTCGTGTATTTATAAAAGTGCAAGCGAAGTGTTACTAAATTATTAAAAGTTAAAAAGAAATATTCACAAAGTAACGCAGACCTTGTCATCTGAAAAATTTTGAAATTCCAGCAAGAATTCCAAAATTTCTTACTTCTTTTTAATAACACCTTCGTGTATGCATAGTTGTACGAGTACCTGCTTTTTAGGAAGTTTAGATACAATATTTTTTCCTTTACAAGTGTTCCTTGATTATTTTGAAATTATTAAAACTTATTTTGCACAACAATTAACTCCAACATTTTTGTTTGTATTAAACCGAAATTTGTTATAAAATTTTTTGTTATGTTACGAGGGTAAGACAGAAAGTAATCTACTTAACGTTATCCAACAGGTATGCTAGGCAGCTTACCCACTGTATAGTAAAGTATTATCAGAGAACTCCATGTTAAACCATCGTATCCCTCTATGTTCATGATAAAACAAAAGCTAGAGGAAGCTGTTTGAAACCTGAACGACACCTTCACCACGTGTTTTAAAAATGGTATACCATATCCAGCTAGTAAGCGATCCAGCGGTTATGCAACGCGTCTTAAGCAGGTAAACTCAGATTAATTTAGAAGAAAGCTGGAATCTTTACAGATCGAAGCAAAAGTAATATAAGAGGCTTATTCAAATTTCAAAGAGTGCCTCTTATAAAAATTTTTGCGAAAAAATCGAAAATGAGATCAGCCAGACTGGAACCACTCAGAAAATCTAATGGTTCCTATACTAAATCGAAAGATGAGACTCTCCGTCTCCTGATTGAGGCGCATATCTAATAGAAACCAGCTCACAACCATCTCCTATTAACAAAGCTGCTAGTGATCTGAATAAAACAACACGCTGTTGTTAGTATATCTCATCGCTTTTTTTGACGGATGAGGCCACTAAACTCGTTGTAGCTTTCTTTACTTCTAGCCTAGCACTGACATACGTACCAGAACCCTAGAAAACAGCGATAATAGCTTGTATACTTAAAATTGCTCGCCAAGAGCTTCAGACCAATAAGTCTGACTTCCTTTTTGTGGAAAAGCAACATCCATTTGAACAAGACTGCGTTGCGAATGCATCCTCTGTCTGCGATGCTACGCGCCTACCAATACCCAAGATGCTGCGAGAGTCCGTTTCAGAATCCGGTAGACAGAATTGCATTATCATCGGCGTTGAGGGTACTTTCGACAACGCAACTTTTGACGCATGTGTAACTCGGCCAGACAACATGGCGCTGGTGAATAGGTAATTGATTGCGAATGCTGTCTGTGGCCAATATGTGATGGTTGCTCGCTAGACGGCGTTCTATCTGCTCTAAAGCGGAGGCAACGCAAGATGCGATTGATACTGTCCGCCTTCTGGCAGTGCAAAGAGGTATCTCAGAGGTATCAAAGAGGTGCCTCTCATCGAGAAGGGCACTCTAGACCAACACGGCTATGATAAGGCCAATTATATCCTATGCGTCGGTTGTCTGACAGACCAAACGAATGCTTCCAAACGTCCTTAGGAGGCCGGCGACCGGAAAGGAAAGATTGCAGGTTACTTACTGGCTTCATGACATGGCACTATTGTTTTACTAAGCACTTAAATGTTTTGGACGTAAGTGATACAAAGTTCTGCGTTGCGTGCTGTGAAAGTAATGACGACGACGCGGAGCACTAAGTCTGTAATTGTTCGACTTGATGGGTGATGGTACTGTAGGCACTTACGCATCTTTTTTCGAAAGACTAAACGAAGCCATAAGAAGAAACTTACAAAAAGATTTGACTTTTGACTTTTTATTTGTCTGAGTACTCTGAGTCTGAGTCTACCAGCCCGTTGATCATCTTTGGGTAAAATATTTCTAGGAAGGAATCGTTTAACTAATTGAGAGAAGAGTCACCACGATAAACTTCACATATCTTTCTGTGAGCCTTAACGGAAATAAAAAATTACTTTCTTGCCGATTCAATATTTTCATATAAATTGATATAAGAACATTTATACATAGACTCGTTCTATCTTAGGGAGCTGAAAAAGAAACAAAACAACAGACGGCTTATGACATTATGTTTTAAATTTAATTTAAGGCATACACTTTCCTAGTATGAGGCTTTATTTCAACCATTACGCGCTCAATATTGGCTTAGAAGGACTAATTAGTTTGCGGCCTACACGACAGACAGGAAGTAACCAGGTGACGTCATATGACTTGATGTCGGTGGTCAATCCGCTAGTGGTTGTCGCAATAAAACAATGACATTGAATCAAGTTCTCAGTAAACCAATGGTTTCATTGGGTGTACAAACTATATATCGTCCGGATCACTGTCGTTCTTATTTTCGAAGCAATTTTCACTGTTTATTGTCAATAACGTGAGATCCGATCTAAATTTTGAAGAAAAAAAAACAAGGACCATCGTGAAGACCACACTGTTGCCTTTTTGTGCACTTTTGTACAAAACCATTGATACAATAGTTTCATCTATTGGCACGATTTTTCGATGAAAGGATCTATTTCAAACTGGTTAAGGGCCCAGTCCTCAAGACATAGTTCGATGACTTTAGTTTCTGCACCAACTGGATCATATAGGGGTGTAGGGCGAAATATTTTGCAAAATTTTACATAAAGTTGGCAGACAAATTCAGCCTGTTGCGGTGACGATTACGTATCTTTCGCCACACTTCCTCTCATATCGACCATGGTTTCTTCTGTACGTATATTACATTTCATTGACGCATTGTTGGCTTCGCGTTATGTATGTATACAGTGTATGTGAGATACAGAATTTATACATAACACGATGAATAGCGAGCTTACTTGGGAGATTATGAAAGCCAATCAAATCATGTAATTTTCTATACGTTCCACGAGTTTGACATCGATAAGTTTAAGTTATACGAAAGTATTCTATTGGTTTAAGTTTATATTAATGAACTGCCGAAAATAGCACCACGGTTTGAAAGCTACCACAGTGAAAACATATATTAAAAAAAAATTACTCGAGCAAAAGAACTTCGTCTTTTGCTACATAAGTACCTACAGATTAAAAGTAATAGCACTAACTTTTGCAAGTAAAAAATTGATATCAGAACATGTTTGCTGATACTAAAATCGAAAAATACGTAAAAAAAAGTTTCCTCAAGCGAAAAATCTTGTTCAAGCTGTATAGTATCGAAAAGCATACACAAAGTTACTTGAAAACATCAGATGTGTGTGGCCCTCAATAAAATGACAATGACATTGACAACCCCAGAACAATGATGAAAATTTATTGCTTTCAATTTTCTTCTGTTGGTAAGAGCGCTTTCTTGTTGTAGTAGTATTCGTGGTTTTCATTCAATGTCAAGGAACTAAGGAACATCAGGATCTCTTGTAGCTAAGATTATGCGTTAAGTGTCAAAAAAAATTTTTGGAAAAATTCATATTTTCACGAAGCACTTTGTACAAATATATCAAAAATAATAAAATCATCAAACACCATCCAACTTTCTACAGTTATCATATTTTTGTTCCAGATGGTCTATCATTTAATTATAATAATCATATGCTTCAACAACGTTTACAAGTCATCCAAAATTGTAACCAAAAATCGGAGTCTGCTACGACTACGTAGGTAAAAAATTGAGTCGACTTATTTATTCCATAATGTCAGTGAGACAAAAAAACGCCAGACGTCAAGAGAATATTGCGGCTGTACTTGAGTCAGTAATTCAAGACCGAAATAAATCGATTTGGCGCCGATCTCAAGAGCTGGAAAATCCTCGAACGTCGCTGTGGCGTATTTTGCGAAACGAGTTGGCTATATGTTCCCAAAAGATGGTGTTTTCTCAACAGCTAGAGAGATATTACCATCGTGAAATATTTGGTTATAGTGGCGTATCAATTTCGTACCCTTATCATTCGATTTAATGCCTTAAGACTCTGTTCTGGAATATTGAACGAACTTGAAAAAATTCATGGAAAATGTGTTCATAACATCCAAGAGGTTTCGTGGATGAGTGATGTCATATTATATAGCTAATGGTGTCAATCATACATCAATCCACATCTTATTCACTCAAAAGAAAAAAAAAAAAAACTTGAGCGCATCTACTGAAAACTCTGTATATGAAGTAAGAAACATATAGCCAACGACGGCTATATGGCTCGAACGGATAACATAAAAGAAGTTCAAATGAAAATCATTGGTTCGATTCCTCTCGAAAAAAAATGACAGTTCATTATACAATATAATATCCTGGATTTGCAAGTTAATTTGAGTTGACTGCTACTTTGGAAAAAATAGAATAATTTCTTTCGAAAAGCTAACACAACGACCTGCTTCATCGAGTGCGAAATATTTCAAAGGTAATTATCTGTCAGGCTTATTGGGGAAAAAAATATAGTTAAATACATATTTAAACGCCGACAAAATAAATATATTAGTCAAGGTAGTTCAAGGTGAAACACATACATACGATTACTTATAGGTATATGTACATGTCCCAAAAAAATAAGGACATAAGAACCACAAGACAGAATTATACTCCTACTCCAATAAATTTGTGTTTTCAATTGGAAAATGTAAAAGGCCAAGATGTTTCCGGGTGAAAACATACAACAAAGAAAAAAGGATGAAGGAAAAATTTAGTGTGGTCCGCAATACTTGTAATAAAGGAAATTGATGATCAAATCTGGAAAAATAAGATTAATATTTTATTGTTTATTGAAAAATAACAAGTTAAATGAAAGGACACTAATGATATTAGCTGGTTTGTAGTATACATTATGCGTTTTCGTATACTAAAGATTATTTCTTTGAATAAACATTAGCAGGTTATAACAGTATATAGCATTTACTTTAGATTGACTTGATTCTTTATGGACCTTATAGAAATTACGTTTAGGTTTCCGGTAAGACTTGACAAATACTGAATAATGTACAATACGTATAAAGGGTGAGCCAACAGATGGTATGGATGTTGGCTCTCAATTATTGTCATCTACTAAATTTAATGTGATTGATCTTTTTAACAGATATCATAAAATTTTTGGCAGTTTTAGTCATGGACTCGTTTACTACGCAACAAAACATTTTTGTTACTCAATCTTATTACGAAAACGGGCAATCTGTAAAAGGAACGTTTTGAAGAAACTGGTTCAGTATCGGGTCAAACGTCATATCAGCATACTAAGCCAACACCTACACGTCATCACTGTGAGCAAAAGCGTTTAAAACAGATACCACAAATTGCCCCCAAAGTCAACAATAAGGCCTCACTTATGACGCTTTACGGCGAATTTTAAGAGTGGATCTTTATTTGAATACCTACAAAATTCAAACTGCACAACAATTGAAGAGTTTGAACTACTTACGATGTCGCCGATTTATTAACTAGATGTTGGATCGCCAGGAAAAGCCTTCGAATTTGATTTTTCCCGATGAAGCAAATTTTTAGATGGATAGGTGCGTAAATAAACCAGTGGTCATTTTTGAGGACCGGAAAACCCAAACAAGGTTCACAAAAAACTAATGCATCCCAGAAAAGTCTCTGTATGGTGTGGATTATGGGTTGGCGGTGGGATCATTGTCCCGTACTTTTTCGAAGATGATTCTGCAGAGACAGTTACAGTGTATGCAGAACGTTACCGCAACATTTAGGCTGTTTTTTTTTTTCTAAAATTGAATAAATTGGGTTTGTACGATCTTTTGTTTTAATTGAATGGTGCTACCGCACACAAAAACCATCAATCAATCAATTTACTGCGAACGAAATTTGAAGATCGTTTTATTTTAGTTAGAGGAGAAATTTATTGGTCTTCAAGGTCATGCGAATTGACGCCATTAGACTTCTTCCTGTGGGGTACTTGAAGAGTACAATTGAAATTGTGGCCAATGACTCACTTCACTTCACAGTCATCGATAATTTTCACCTTGGGATGGTTGCTTGCAACAAAAGTTGTAGTGGTCACATGAATGAAGTTGGGTTTCATTCAAAATTGCCATAAACCGAACTTTATTAATCTTGTTAATTGCACAATAAATGTGTGCTTAATTTAATGAAAACTTCCACACTAGCTGTGGGCTCACTATTTAAAAAAGGATGTATCACAACATGATCAACTAACTATCTCAAACAGCACATAGTATGAGAGCATGGTGATAAAATAAGAGTTAAATCAAAAGTATGATATATGTAGTTTTCGATGCATGTACGTTATTTCAGCATATGTTATTCATTTGAAGCGTGAACAACAATATTTTTTTTTTTTTCACTAAAATATGTGGAACTTTGTGCCTGAAAAAGTGTTTTTGCTTTAATATGAAGAAAACTGCTGCCAAAAGTTATCGTATTTTGGTGGAAGTTAATGGTGAACATGCGCTAGCTGAGCGAACGTGCCAAAAGTGGTTTGCCCGTTGATTTTGGCTTCGAAGACGATGAACGTCCTGGGCAGCCAAAAAAGTTTGAAGATGAAGAACTGGAAGCATTACTCTATGAAGATTGTTGCCAAGCACAAGAAGAGCTCCCAGAATCTTTGGGTGTCACTCAAGCACCCATTTCAAAACGTTTAAAAGCAGCTGGATATATTCAAAAGCAAGGAAATTGGGTTCCACAAGCCGAGAGACGTCGAAAGGCTGTTTTGTATGTCCGAAATGCTGCTGGAACGCCACAAAAGGAAGTCATTTTTGCATCGGATTGTTACTGGTAATGTATTAATTACGACAACCCCAAGCCGAATATCCATGGCGCGAAGGTAATGCTCTGTATTTGATGGAATCAGATGGGTGTGCTGTATTATGAGCTTCTAAACCCGGGTGAAACCATCAATGGACAACGCTACCAAAAACAATTAATCCGTTTGAATAGAGCAGTAGCCGTTGCTACTTCGGTTAAGAACTATTTGGAAAACAGTGGATGGGAAGTCTTACCCCACCCGCTTTATAGCCCAGACCTTGCCCCTTATGACTACCATTTGTTCCGGTCGATGCAGAACGCCCTCACTGAAATACGGTTCACATCAGAGCAGAATATCAAAAATTGGCTTGATTCATTCTTGGCTGCCAAGCCGACGCAGTTCTTTTGGGATGGGATCAACAAATTTGCCAGAAGGATGGGGAAAAGTCATGGCTTCAGATGGGCAGGCCGTACCATCAAAGAGATGAACTGAATTCAGACATGCCAAAAGAAATCCCATGTTGTGACTATGGGTGATATTACTATCAATATTCATGATGCTAATACTCGTTAAACTCATGCCAAGCACTATACCAACATTTTAGAAACTAATGGGTTGATAAATATAATCAGAGAGAATATATCACAGTAAGCATCCCTGATTATTTTATTATTTTTTATTTATTGAAAAATTTCTTACATAAATTCTGTATTACTTCACAGATCAGAAACTAGCACGGCAAAACTAATAAACTCGGCGTCCCCAAGGATTTGTTCTTGGTCCAGTTCTGTTTTTGATTTACATCAATTCTATTTTTGAACAACCCTTTTCTGGAAAACTTAGTGCCTTTGCGGACGACTTAGCTATAGCATATAGAGCAGTTAGTCCCTTAAACTTAGTAGCTGATATCAATCATGACGTCCACTTATTAAGAATTTGGTTCGCTGGATACAAACTATTGGTTAGTATCAAAACCAAACTTATGTTTTATAGCCTAAGCACGGAAATGACCCCGGATGTTAATGTCACATTCCATACACCAAATTGCGGAAGATATAACCTAATCAGTTATGCGTGTGATACTCTTAATTCTAGGAATTCTTTTGATACGAGCGTTGATTGTAACACCAATTGCTTTAAAATTGAAAATGTGCATTATTTTAAACATCTGGGTGTAATAATGACCGAAATTTGAGTTGGTCTGAGCATATTTTAAGTGTGAAGCGTTATCTTCTATCTTCTTTCCACCATTCGTTGTTTTTATCGCCTAAGAATGTTTTGCTCCAATAATAGACTAAAAACAATATACTACGGGATTTTCCATTCTAAATTACAGTATGGAATAATTTGTTGGGGGAGGGGGTGGGGGGCGCTTACCTTAGTAAAGTTCAGCAGCTAATTGTGCTGCAGAAATGTGCAATATGAAAAGTCTGTAACTCTTCTCGTCTAGCTCATTCCATGGAGTTATTTAGGCGTACGAGAATTCTCCCAGTGCGACATCTCTTCTTTTACAAAATATTTAAAATTTTCTTTGTAAGAGGTGGATACCTGCAAAGTCCAACCTTTCCAATTCCCAATCATTTGTTCCAATCCCTGCCTTTCGTACTACAAGCTTTAGCATTCCTACTCCATTGTATCATGCAAATTATTTAACAAACTCCCTATTGACATACGAATCATAACAACCCTATTTTTGGCTACTCGGTTTCGAACACAATAATATTGAGGTTTTGTTGCGTTATATTGTATAGTTACCTCTGTTTTTCTTGTTTTTTTTTTTTTGTCATGAATTTTGCTATTAATGATTAATTTCTGAATTACTTACTTAACCTTTTCTTTTAATTTATATTCAATTTGTTTTTAATATTTATATTAAATGTGCTCACCCAACAATGAATTATTAACTTTGAAGTGGCATTGGCTCTATTTTCTCTTTCATTAAATAAAAATGCCTCTAACTTATTCTCTTTTATTTTTTTTAAGCTAAGTTTTGAATAAAAATGTACATTTCATTAAAAAAAATTCCTTTAAAAAGATGCGAAACACAAGATATTCATTCGACATTCTGTAATTTTTATACAAAGGTAACAAAAAACTAGTGTTACAAAGTAATAAAAAAATTAAAAAAAAAAATAGTAACTATATGAAATACGATTAACGAAAATCGAAAATTAACATATTGACTTAAAAGTATCAAATAGTATATAAGAGAAACTCAAGAATTAGTTTATACCACATAGTCAGAGGGAAAAGATTCTATGCTAACGAAGTTGAACTTGAAAAGCGATTTTTTTACTATTGGAGTTTAAGAAACATTCCAGGTAAAGTGATTACTTTCAAAGACGAAGGCGAGTATGAAAAGTTACCACGTAGAAATCAGTCCGAAATTAGGAATTTCAGACTTTATAAAAAAGGAATCTAACGCCTTAAAACTATAAAAAAAAAAAAATATTAGTGATGAACATGAAGAATTTTAAATTTCAAATTATATAGTAGTCGTATTGGCCAGTATCGAAGAAAATCTAGATCGACACCGATCAGCTGATTAAGGCATTGCCAGAGTTAATCAGGCTTATTTTGCGGTTGGATTTAGGACTGTATCCGTATATGCTGCTGCATGAATATGGTAAGATGACTATAGGCAATGCTGTGAGTTCGCTAATTGAGTGCTGGAAGTCCGGATTGTGTCCAAAAAATGATCTTCTTGGATGAGGCCCAATTTAGAGCTCAACGTCTATGTCAACAAGCAAAATAGTCAATATTAGAGCGAACACAATCTACAAGTTTTCGGTCAACTATCAGTGCATCCACAAAGATTGACTACCGATTTTTTGTCTTGAAGCACTGCCAGCGAATCCCGTTGTTGTTTTATTTATTTAAATCACCGTTTATTAGGCAATAAAAGAAATACCTACGCCCTTCGAGAAACTCATTTTTGTGTCAATGATAAGCTCCAGGTATTTAAAGTTATTATCTTTTTCCATCAGGATTTTCAGGACTTATCACTATAGGTGATACATACTATTGCAAGTAGAAAAGTTGAATTCTTCAGTAACTAACTTCAGGATCTAGTGTAATCATTAAACTTAAAAACAGAATCTTAGCTCTTATAACCAATTTTGTGTTTAAAAAATCAAATTCTTAGAAGATAAAAGTCCAGGTGTTCGAGTCATATGAGAAACATACGTCGTCCGTTGAAGCAGATGGAGCGCCTTTAAAATAAAGTGCAAAAAGAGAATAAGTGTAGATAAGAAACAGAATAGGACATAAAAAAGAGCCTTGAGGTACCCTTGAATTAAAGATCGCTGCTGATTTCTTTAATCTTCACTCTTTTTAACCTATTTCTAAGGTACGACTTAAACTCATCTAATATGAAGTCACGAAATCCTTTTCAAGTTTATTGGGGTAGAATAAGGTGATCGACAATATCAAATGTTTTAGTGGTATCAATAAATAAACCAGCAGTGGACTTTTTTTGTTTTTGAAAGATAGCTTACTATCCTATAGTAAAACCTTCTTTAAATAATAGAACAACATCTGTACACTTGAGCTTCATAAATGCTGCGGTTAAAAATGTGTGACAGAACGTCTATTACACAGAACGTCTGTATAGAATGCAACTTTTTTTAAGAAAAATATTTAAAATGCCATCAGCGCCACATGAATTTGTATTTTTTAAAGTGCCGATAACCCTTAAGACTTTAAGTCAAGTTATGGGCTCAAATTGAAAGGATTGCTTTAGCAACAAGTAGCCAAACAGGTGATATAAGAAGTTTGGACAGGACCTGGTTGCAAACTGGTGGGCATGTTCGTAAAAAAGTAGTTAAATGCATCTACAATAGTTTGTTAGATACAACACATTGATGGAGACGACAAATAACGGGCAGTTTTTTTGTAAATCAGTTGTTTAGAATACTGTCAGATAACTTCTATTCAGTTTGTAAGTTACTTCTAGCAGACTTTTACAAAAGAGGCATTATGTCTCTTCCAGAACGTTGGAAGAAAGTAATAGACCATGATTGACAACATCTGATTGATTCATGTTATAATATAATATAATAAATTATATAATTTTAACCCTAAAAAAAAAAAACGCAGAACTTATTGAACAACCCAATAATAGGATATAACATATCAAAAACAATTGAAGAATACTACGAGTTCTCGTAAGCAGGAACTTCTTAGCGTGACCTATCAGTCGCACCTATTTCGTCTAGTTTACTAATTAATTGTTTCGGGTCTCTAGATCATACGGCGATAATTGTTCAATATCTTGAGAGAAGAGTTCGCAAAAGAAGTTAAATGATATGACAGACTCATATCAAACCAACATTTCAATAACATCTGCCAGACTAGGGGTCGAACTATTGAGGTTATCGAAAGCTACAGATAATTTTGAGCGATATTTTGACAGGCACCTAATATGAAAGTTACACATTAATAAGCTTCGCTCAGATGTCAAAAAGGCAGTTCTTGGTCTTGCCTATTATAATACAACAGAATCGGAAAGTATACTATGTTTCAATTTAATCTAAGTTCAGGTATGGAATATCATGGGGTAGTGGATTGAAGAGCGTTGAATTTGTCATAGTTGCTACCAACTGTTCATAATCAATTTTCGCTCCTAGTGAAGCTTGTATGAATAAAGATATAAACTCTTCGGAATTGTTTGACGATGCTGGTTTTTTGGTTTTTTTTGCAGATTTGTCCGGTTTGATCGAACAAATATGTGTTAGGGTGCATTTATTACTATTGAATAAGTGTCATCATACCTTTTTATCTTGCATTCCACCCGCTTCAGATCTTGCATTTGTAAACCTCATATTGCGTTAAAAATCTTGATAAAAAATCTTATTGTATATTGTTGTATTAGGTGAATTTAATTTAGGTAGTAAATGGTCTTTTTCTGAGGTTGAGGAACATAAGAGGTTATGAAATAGATTTTATGAATTTTAAACAGATGTGTTTTATTGAAAATAACTTTAATAATGTTTAAGATTTTTTTTTTTTATCCAATAAACTTGAAGTCTTCGTTACGGAAGCTAATTTTGGACTTCTGAACACCAATGTCTTTTATAAAGATCTGTTGTAATCACTTTATCTCCCCCTTTCTAATATTTATTGCGTCGAATGAATTAAATATTTTTTTTCAAAAGCTTATTATAATTCTATGTGTCATTTCCTAATGTCTTTTGATTGGGACGTCACGCTGTCAAACTAAAGTTCACATTCTGCTTATTTCTTATTCATAAAGAAAATTGAAGAAGTATTACTAAGATTTGTTCCAATTAGGAATAGTACGCTTTCAAGTAAACCGAATGGGTACAGAAGACGGCTTTCAAACCTAAAAAGCGCTGTGCACGATAAATCAAAAACTCATAAAATATTTCGTAGCAAGTTGTCATTTGAGAAAAGAGTACGAGTTCTTGACAAGATTTCTGTATAGGTATTACATTTGGCCTTATGATTCTAAAATTAAATATAACTCTAAAGCATTTTGGAAATTCTTAAATGAACTTCTGTCTACCATGAAATACCAAGGTGTAATAAGTAAAGACCTTAAAGAGATATGTGTGATATGTTTTCAAAGCAAATCAGTCAAAAAACTGACTTAGTTACTTTTTTTTTTACTGAAGAAGAAATTCAGAGCTATCTTACCTTGAAGAAAGTAGTGCTGTAGCTCCCGATAATATACCAAATATTTTCCTTAAGAGATATCGCTCCAGCTTACTAAGACTATTTTTTATAATTTTTAATTTTAGACTGCTGAAAAAGCTCATTTATAACTCCAATTCATAAATCCGGATCATTGCAAAACTACTGTCTGTTCCAAAGGTTTTTGACGCTCTTGTAAAAAGAAATATTTATTTTGTGATTCTCAACATGACTGTCAGTGGTAGTTCGACCGTAAATAACTTTCTATCTATTGTTTCCGTACTTGGGAATAGCGTCGTCAGTTGGACACTATTTATACGGATTTTTCTAAAGCATTTGACCGAGTTCTACATAATGTGTTACTCAAAAAGCTTTCTGGTCTTAGTTTTCATTCCAGCCTACTAAAATGGCTAAAAAGTCATGTGGTATCAATTTGTCAAAATAGGGTCCCAGCTATCGAATAATATTATAAACTACTCTGGTGTTCCACAGGGAAGTCACTTAGGCTCACTTTTATTTTTTTATTGTTCATAAATGACCTACCCTTATGTGTTTCTTATTCGTATTAGCTATTTTGTGCCGATGATTTAAAATTATCCAAGATAGTGGAATCAGTATCTGATCTATCGAATTGCAATCTAATATTGCAGTTTTTGCAATTGGTGCGACAAATATGTGTTATATTTCAATATTGACAAATGTTTGGTGTTATCATTCACGCGTAAATCAACTCAAATAATTTTCGAGTATAAAATTGGCAATAGAGTTCTAAATAGGGATGTTTTCAAAAAGGACTTAAGGATTATTTTTGATTTAAAGTTAAAATATGTGCGGTACTATGACTATACTGTAGCTAAAGCTTACTCTATGCTTGGTTTCCTTATTCGAAATTCTAAGGACTTTGTTGATCCATATACCCTTAAATCTCTTTATGTTTCTCCTGTTCGCTGGCTACTTGAATATTGTTCCATAATTTGGTGTCCCTATCATGTGAATAGTGTTTTAGTGTTAGAAAGAATACAGAAAAGGTTTAATAAGTATGCACCTCGTAAAGTATGCAGTTTTTACTTATACATATTGTTCCTGAGCATAGTATTCGATGTCATTTAATTGGTATACCATATTACCTCTATTTAAAAGAAGATTTTATTTTTTTCGTTATTTTGTCGGTAACATTTTATGAAGTCGTATTGATTGTCCGGCCTTACTGTTTTTTTTTAATTATTTATGCACCTTTGCGTACTCTACGACCTAGAGAAAATTATTTATATTTTTTATAAGTTCTAGACATAGGACTTTTTGTGGTCAAAATAATCACGTAACTAACCCTTCGAATTGATTGAATACGATTTCACAATTAATAAATAAATTTAAACCTGAGTGGAGAAAAATGTAAATTGATTGTTCAAGACTACCCTGGACACTCATAGTGTAATTGTCAATGCATTTAATACTTTATATTTAAACTTATTTTTTATGACACAATATTTTATTTATTATTTATATATTTTTTAATATTAATAACTTTTGTAAATTAGTCAATTTATGAAAGTTGTTTACTTGAAAGATTAAATAAATAAATCTAAAATGCATATTGAGAAACAATAATATTTTTGGATTGTATGTTATAAATGTTGTTTCAATTTGCGGAAAGAAACCTATTGTGAAACGATTTTCTAGAACTATTAAAAATCATTCATGCATTCAGATATGCCGTTCTATATTTTTTGGGTTAATTGGGTCTTATTTTGGGCACTTAAAATTTGGTTCTTGTATTTACGTTTCAATTTCAAAATTAGCAATAAATGAGATTACACCGTATGTAACCTATTTTTCCCAATAGGCCTCACAAGTTCTAGGAAAAAGCATAAGAAAGCCTTTGTTGAAGAGGACAAAAAGATTTTTCAACTTAAATTGATTTCCATCAAATTCGATTCTTTTGGAATTTGGAAATCAGGGGCAGGTACTATTTAAATAGAATCATCAAATTCAATGTAAGTACACGGTTAACATACATAGCCTGACCCTCAAACCAATAACTCATACCTTATCGCTTGGACGTCATCCGGCTTGGTGAGACAAGATTAATGCTTGATCTAACAGTACGTTCTTGGAGTTGAATAGAGTCTTCAGTAAGTTAAACGTAACGACTGGAACTAGATATCGCTCAGATTAATGTCTATACATTATCACTGATCATTGTCCGGTAACCTCGACCATTGACTGTAACACGGGCTCTTGCTTCATTTTTGAAGCATGAGAACCACTGAACCACTCGAAACAGTGCACTTTTGTAGTTATCTTTTGTATTTAATACGGCAATGGTGGCTTTTAGTAAGAAAACTAAAGCAATTTCTTGAGAACAATAGCGTCGACTATTCAAGGGCTAATCCGTAAACCTTTTTTGATACGATCAACTTGTTCTAGTAATGATACAGTAGACGCTCATCTAAAGATGATTTTGGTTTTGCACGTATTTTATTTTTTTAAATTTTTTTATTTTATTTTTAACTATTTTGGAAAGATTTTGATCAATTATATTCAATATATTCAATAAATTTAATTCATTTAATTTATATCTTTATTATTTTGTAAGCATATGTATTGCCGTAAAATTACTATGCACCTCCGATTGACTTGAATACAACAAATATTATACATATGTCTGAAAGACTACCGGCCATAAAATTTGTAAATTTTCGGTCGATCATCTATGCAAATTATGAAGATTTAAAGCAGACAGTGCAGACCTTTAACAAAAGGTCATGAAATAAAAGCACACGTGGTCAAGTAAGTAAGACACATCGGATGAGACGATAGCAACGGTGCCTGCGATCGACATCCGTGAAATGTACGGTTGCGTTGTGCACAAATATAGTGCGACCCGAAACCATTCTCGTCACTTGAAGGTAGACCTTATGTAGGGTGATTCATCGTGAGGTTTGATTTATAATGTAAAATAAAGCACATAAATTAAAAAATCAACTTAAAATTTTTACTATTGGTTAAAAGAACAATTCATAACATTTAATTTTTCAAAATAATATCATGTAAATGTTGGTCACGACTACGACTGAGATGGTCCATTCGGAAGGTCCAATTTTGGGCGACTTGTTCGAGCATAGCGACTGGTATCGCACGGATAACATGAGTAATGTTGGTTTATAAAGCGTCAATCTTAGCTGGCTTATTTTTGAAGACCTGAGACTTTACATATCCTAAGAGAAAACAGTCCAAAGGTGTAATACCGCACGATCTAGGCGGCCAATTTACCGTAGTAAATTGTTAAATTAAGTACTCACCAAAATGATTTCTCAAAAAGTCCATTGTTTCACGCGCTGTATGACTCGTAGCGCCGTCTTCTTGAAATCAGACCTCACCGAGACCGAGTGCTTGAGCTTCAGGAAGCACATAGCCCGTTAACGTGGCGTCATAACGGTAACACTTTGATTTGCCTCATTTTTGAAGAAATATGGAACAATGACTTCACCAGTCCATAAACCACACCATACCTTTGTTTTTAATAGATGTAATGGTAGCCTTTGGTATTCTTCGGGTTGCTCATCAGACCAAATACGGCAATTATGTTTTCTAACGTATCCATTGAACCAGAAATGAGCTTCATCACTGAACAAAATTTCACGATAAAACACCGGATTTTCATTGAGTTTTTCCAGAGCCCATTCACTAAAAATATGACGCAAATTCAAGTCTCAAACAAGTTGAATTTTGTACGCTTTTAGGTCGAGATCTTCACGTAAAATACACCAAGTTTTCGAATACGCCAAGCCAAGCTGCTGAGAACGACGACGAATCGATTCGTCACGGTCTTCGCCTACACTCTTAGCTACAGCTGCTATACTCTCTTCACTACGTGCTAGATGTGGTCTAACCGGTCGAGTATTATCCACTAATGTAAACTGGGACTTAAATTTGCGAATGGTATTGGCAATAGTAGTTTCAGTAGGTCGATTATGCGCAAGTTCCTCGAATCGCACGAAAAGCATTACTCACAAAACGCTGATTTTCGTAATACAGTTGAACAATTTGGAGACGCTGTTGTGGTTTGAGTCTTTCCATGATGATTTGCCAAACGATACTGAACAAAAATGATAATGTAGTTTGATAGGAGCCTATTGAAAATCAAACCTCACGATGAATCACCCTATACAATAGCTATTGTTATCAGCAGTTGTCGAACAAAGCTGAATTGATTGTTTTTGTTCAAAATGTTGTTTTGAAAACAAAATAGTTTGAGTCTTCCAGAAAAAGCACAGATGTTGAAAAAATTAGATAGTGGTGTTCATGCGAATCATGTTGTATTGGATTTTGCCGTAACAGAAGGAGCAATTTCACAAATAAAAAAAAAAAAAAAAAAAAAAAAAAAAAAAAAAAAAACACGGGAAAAGATAAATTCTGCGGTTTCACAAACGTTTCAAGAAAGTAAAAAGAAAACTTTGCGTAAAGTCAAATATGAAGATTTGAAAACCAAAGTGTACGAATGGTTTTGCAATCAAAGAGAAAAAAACTGCAATTGAAAGCGAATGCAATGGATATGCTTTCGAAAGTATATTCGGACAAAAGTAGAAGTAATATCAATGCAAGTGACGGATGGCTCAGTAAATTCAAGCGTAGGCATGAAATGCAATTTTTAAAAGTATGAGGGGAGATTTTTACACAATTCGGTCATGCAGTTCGTGGAAAAATTAATGAAATGCAACTAACGAATGGGCAAGTTTACAATGCCGATGAATTTGGCCTCTTCTATCGTTTAATTCCTGACTAAACGTATGGTATGTTGCTTCATGCGAAAAATTTGAACCATGCAGAAAGATTCAAAAAGAATGAATGACGTTTTTGTTGTGCGCAAATCCGGATGGAACAAACAAAGTAAAACCACTTGTAGTTGGCAAAGGAGCTAAGCCACGCTGTTTTATAAATTTTCATAATCCGGTAGGCTATGGAAATTCTGCGAACGCTTGCATGACTTCAAATATCGGTTGCAATTGATTTCATTGTTTCAGCGCAGAAAACAATTTCCTGCCGAAAGCAATTCTTTTGTTGGACAATTGCAGCGCCCACACATCGATCGATTCATTACGTTCCGAGGATGGAAACATGTTTGTTGCAATGTTTTTTTCGCCGAATCTAATAGCTGTTATCCAACCAACGTATCAAAATCCAATAAAAATTACAAAACTGAATTATCGAAATAAGTTATTGGCTCACATCGTTGCGAAGGAAAAAAATTCGGTTCACGATATACTAAAGAGTCACAGTATTCGCGGTGCAATACTTCTAAAATTGCCAAAGAGCGTTATTCAAAAATTATGGAAAAAATTGTTGAATTGGGACGATAAAGAATACGATAGCGAATATGATCTGCCACTATCCGCACTGTTACCATCTACTGATATTTACAGTAAAATTGCTCTTAAGCATTGCAATCAATTGTGAAATATCAACTGATGGAACTTAAGAATGAAACTTCGATTTACGAGAAAAAAATGCAATGGACATCGATATGAACCAGGACGAAGACGTCAACGAAGGAATTGGAAATCCTATTGTGCATTACGCTGATGCATTAAATGCAGTGAATACATTGATCAAGTGAAGCGAAAATCTTAATGGTTAAACTAATAAACATATGTCAAATCTTGTCAGTTTATGATCACACATTGTGAAAAATCATCTTGCAAATGAACCGAAACAAACTTTCTTAAGTCAATAGATGCAAGAATGTTATTTTAAAAGCGATAATAAATAAAAACCTTAATTTAAACGTACAAAGTTTACTAATTATTGTCTTTTTTGTAAAAGAAATTATGAAACTTTTGAAAAACGTCCAGAAATCTAAAGAATTCACAAATCTAAAGTCGCTGAAACACAAAGTACTTAAGATTTCAGGTGTGCCGGTATGAAGTGAGCATCACTTGGACATTTGTTGTGAACGGGCCTTAGTTTTTTTTGTTTCGTGCTGCAGAGTCGCATCGAATGCCTGTCGAGCCATATGGTGATCATGCTCTATCAGGAGCAAAATGCAAAAGATGGTTTCAACGGTTCAGAGATAAAGATTTTGATGTGAGAAATAAAGAACGTGGAAGACCACCAAAAAAGTTTGAAGACGCCGAATTGCAAACAATATTGGATGAAGATGACACTTTGAGTCAGAAACAAATGGTAGAAATGTTAAATGTTGCACAACAAACAATTTCTGAACGTTTAGAAGCTATGGGAATGATCCAAAAGTCTGAAAAATGGGTGCCACATGAATTGAATGAAAGACAGATGGAAAACAGAAAAACCTATTGTGAAATTTCGCAAGTTTTGCATCGAATTGTTACTGGCGATGAAAAATGGATTCATTTCCAGAATCCTAAACAGAAAAAATCATGGGTTAATTCGGGACAACCATCAACTTCGGCTGCAAAACCAGATCGATTCGGCAAGAAGACAATGCTGTGTGGTGTACTACGAGCTTCTAAAACCTTGTGAAACCGTTAATACAGATCGCTACTGACAACAAATGATCAATTTGAATCATGCATTGATCGAAAAACGACCAGAATGGGCCAGAAGAAACGGCAAAGTAATTTTGCTCCATAATAATGCACCTGCACACAAAGCAAAATTGGTCCAGAATACAACTAAAGCACTTGGATGCGAACTGCTACCCCACCCGTCGTATTCACCAGACTTGCCGCCTTCCGACTACCATTTGTTTTCATCGATGGGACACGCATAAGCTAAGCAGCACTTCGAATCCTGAAAGATGGGAAAAATGTGTGGCTAGCAATAGCCAATACTTTGAATAAAATGTTTTTTCCTTTCCCATGAAGGATTTGTGTTTTATTTTTACAAAAAAGCTCTCACTTCATACCGGTAGACCTGGTATGCACAATATATATAAGGAAAACACAGAATTTTAGAAGGTCGGATGAGATCTGCTTTGTTTACACGGCAGATATGGGTATTTTTTAAATACAAAGGACTGGAGATGTGACTGCGATACTACATTAGGAATTTACTGAGACTAAGTACTTTTAGTTACGTTGACATTTGAGGATCTCGAATCCTCAAGGATGCAATCCGAAAATCTCTTAAAGAACTGCAATATGACGACAACTATATTGATATTTTGAAAATAAGAAAAGCTTCTGCGTCTGAATGACAAGCCCTATAAGTCAACTATGATGAAAGATTTATGTACTTCAAGAAACTTTGCAGTATTATCCTACGAATTTCTACAATTTCTCAACCGACTCGTCGAAATCTTTGGTAAATATGTATACACTTTTATGAGAATAGAAAAATAGTACTTTGGACTGCTACTAAATGAAGATCACATAGCACAAAATATATATAATGCGGTTCAAACTAACATAACAATGTTTTACACACACTTATTTGTCTTTTTTTTATATAATACATATAAATCTCATCGGATAATAAATTTTTATTAATATTAAAACAAAATGTTAACAGTTCTTTTATCCTTAAATGTCTGAACAACAAGCGAAACCATACGAAAAATTGCACAATAAATTATCGAAATCACCTTCAAACAAAAGGTAAGATACATTTCCCCAACCACAATAATGCTACTACACATACGAGGGTCCTTCCATCACAAAAAGTTTTCAGACATTTTCCCCTTAAATATGTAACAGCACACCAGCCAACCCCTTGACAGTTGTATTAATATATGAAATTCTATAAAAGTTATTGACCGAAATAAAATTAGAACGTTCGCATTTGAAGAGTCGTTCGATAAAATGCACATGCTTTGCTGGACGTTAAATTAAATTCCTAAGAGAGATCGTTGCGTTCTTGAAAAATATGTAAATCCCTTTCAGGGTATTTTGTGGATTACAAAACAACAAAAGAAAGAAAAGAAAATCCACCCCAATTCCATGGTCCTCGACACAACTTTGTCAATATGTCAGTTCAATTCAGTCCTCCCAGCTGCTTAATATTCATAACATTTGTGTTTGGCAGCTCTTAAGTGGATAGGACATTTAAATTCCATTACATTCAAAATTGAAACGTATCTCTTTTTCTATGTCAAACAGTCGAAATACATATAAAAATAGATATGAGTACGGAAACGGATTCCTTTTCCTATTGACTGAATATCAATCAGTTGAAGTTCAATTGTCTCTATCTGCCATGCAGATATTCGTATCACATCCAAAAACACTTGGACCGAATTGATTCTTACGTTTGAAATATGATCAATCACAGAAAAAGATTACTTCTTCCATGTACTCGTATCCGTAGTCCAACAACAAAACAACAAACACGAATCCTTGTGTCAACGTAAAAACAAGAAAAAAAAAAAAAAAAATCCGTTGCACTGCTCCTCCTCACTGACACCTTTGGGCAGATAGAATATTCGTGCCATATAGCTAATGCTAAATGATACTTCATATAGGACAGCACAATAATATCCTAAGCGGCTGTTCATTTATTTACCTAGAAGTAGGATCTTGACTCTAGTTCCGTCAAGTGGCACAAGAATGGCTATCAAAAATTATCTCATTTTCGGAAGCACTTAGAACAATTCAATACCATTTCACACATAGCCAAACACCCACAATAGAACAGAGTGCAAATGTGATAATTGAATATTAATAATCCTTAAAAGATATTGTATTTAATCACTTTTGATTACGCTTTAAGAAATCGCTTTCCGTTTACCCAATTTCCAAACAGGCGGCACGGCAGAGAAGATTACGCGTTTTTCAATGTCGCATGAGTCCTTTTTTACAAGTGGAAATAATTTATGCGATTTTTTTTACTCCTATCCAACCTTTGGAGATGAGTAAAAAAGGAAAACAAATCTGAAAATTTCTTTATTCGTTTGGGAATATACACAAGGTTGCCGGGAAGGTTGGAGAAAAGAAGGTTACATTTGCGAGAGGAAATGTTGATTTATCGTGAAGTAGGATGTTAAAATTTAAACGAAAGCACAACAAGAGAGATGTACGAGTATCTTGTAGTTTTTATGATGACATGGTGATAATGAAGATATAAAAATAGCTCAAGTAGAATCAACGTACTTTGTTTTGATTGCTTTTGCATGACTTAATTCACAAACAATAACAAAACAGTGTAAACAAAACCTCGCGTACAAATGACAAACGAAAAAAAAAAAAAAAATAGTATTTACATATATTTATTTATTCCCGTTAATTGATATTCATTTCTTTTTCTTCTTTTTCTTATCCTTTTCGTGCTTGTTGCTTGAGGCTCTCCAAAGCAATTATGGCGAAATTAAAACAAAATCCTCGCGGACAACGGAAAAGTAATCTTGTTGTGTGTGTTTTGTTTCTTTTATTTTTTTATTTTTTTATTTTTTTGTTTTAATTGTAAGTAAAGTCCGCTTACGACGGCAACGTAACCAAACGCAACACAAGCCGAACTGAAAACGAAATTGAGAACCGGAATCAAAACCATAAACAAACGCAAACCCGAAACGAGGATAAAAAAGTAAACAAAAGCCGTAAAGAAGCAAAGATAGAAGAAATGAAAGGATTCGATTTAGAACAGCGTTAAAAAGCAAAATGGCGTGTCAACACGCTCGAGAATATAACTTTCGACTGAAAAGTGAAAAGTCCTTTCAATCATCGGCACGATACTGAACGTGAATTTCGGTGTATTGCTATTCTTGTTATTTTTCACACACATGCACACACGCACACATACACACACAAGCCAGTTAGTACTACCCTGTTTAGACTAAGCATACACTTGCAATGAAACATATGGTAGGAAATTGCTTGAGGTCCGGTGAGAGAACAAGCCATCAATAGCATCCATGCCATCCAAGGTGACTTGGTATAGAGCATTAGATGAAAGAATGGTTTACTTTAAAGAGGTGTGGTGTAGCGCAATGTAAAGATGGTTGTCATTCGAACAGCTGACTAAAAGCTTTTACTCGAAGTACAGTTATCAAGGAGAGGAACTTTTTCTGCAAAATTACAGACTCGTATAAGAGAGTTGAAAAGCTTTCCGAAGTCTGTGCAGAAAAATCAGCGCAATTATACAGAATGGTGGGTTACAGCCTGCAACGACCCTAATTTGATTTATAAAATGTCAATCGGTTCGTGTTCATGACTGCAAATTTAATTCCTATTCAGTATAATTGAAATATTTAAATGGAAAATGGAATCCTACCATTTAAGAATGTCAATCTTTTTTGAATTATTTATTCAAACAACGCCAATTTGAATTTACCTCTCAACGAATTGAATACACTTGGATTCGCCTTTGGATGTACAAATTATTTATTTCAATAGCAACAGGTTGCTTCTTAGAGAAGAACGAAATGCATTAAAATAGAAATAGAATAGAAACTTTTGATATCTGTATAAGATAAGGAAATCAATTTTATAGGTTTCCAAAGGAATGGGCGGTGGTTCGGTGATTATGAAAATTTTTTCTGGCCACTATTGGGAAGGAATACTGGCTGCTAATATAAGGGCCAGCTAAATTTTCATTTCAATTTAATTGACATTGATTCGGATCACTACCTTAATGCAGCCAAGGTATGAATGTGAATTTTCCAAGCGCCACAACACAGAGGAACTTCTGTGAGAAAATATAATCCAGAAGATGCAATCACAAGATACTGCTAGAATCTTTGCCGAATGCACATCCCAAAATTTCTAAACAACTCCTATGCCGCAAGCATTAAATACCGAAGGGACAACACTTGCAACATGCCATCTGGTTTGATGAAAAATGCCAGAAAAGAGATCCAGCTTAACAAGAGACGTTCGAATTGAGGCTGCAACGAGGCGAGGGCCGCTCGTGAGCTCTGCGATCAAAAGAGACTGGAGGAACATTGGCTTTGTCAAGAGAAGATTGATGATCTCGGGAATTTGCACTCTAGAACTTAAGTTTGACCAAAAGGTAAAAAGAACGTGTGAAGCCATGAAGATACATACAGAAACCTATAGAAATGATGAAGGAAACCTTATAATAGAGTGCCAGTCGGTGTTTAAGATACGAAAAAACTTTTTCCACAGACTATATAATAACGATGAGGTCCAAGACCTCTTAGACAATGATAGCAAAAACGGAAACGAAGTGAGATTAGCAATATATAAGAAAGTTGCTGGATCTGACGGCTTACTGGCCGATGTATTAAAAGCTGCTGCAAATGACTTTGTGCATAGCATAGATAAAACCAAATCATTTCACAGATCTGGTCAGTGAATGCCTGATGAATGGAATCTCATCATATGATAGCATTTATAGAAACGAGCTACTATTAAGAACCCTGCCTTTGGTTTTGCCGAAAGACAAAGGTGACGGGCTGCCATGTGACTTATCTAATATCATATCTAACTGACACGCCAGTGCGAACGCTAGTATTAAAACGAAAGCTGTCACCACTTCTGTCAATAATATCAGTGTGATCTTTGTATGCAAGTTGTCGTGCAAACTTTTCAAAAGTCGTGCATCTGGTGTTGACTTACGGGTTTCGCAAAATTTTCTGAAGTATGGTGTACTAGGTGGGGTGAAAAGTAACCTCCTTGGGAATAAGAAAAAAATTAAATTAATGTTTTTTTTATTTTATTCAATATAGTCCACTTCTGGTTTGATATACTTATTTTAGCGATTTTCTAACTTCTTGATCCCGGCCGAAAAGTAATTTTCCGAAAGGTCTGCAAAATACTCCTCCGTGGCGTCGATGATTTCCTCGCGTGAGCTGAATTTTTTATTGAAGAGCCATCTTTTGAGGTTTGGGATGAGATAATAGTCCGAGGGAGCCAAATCGGGCGAATACGGTGGATGCGACAGCGATTGGAGCCGTAAGTCATTGATTTTAGCCGTGGTTGCGATGCTCTTGTGCGCCGGTGCATTGTCTTGCAAAAACAAAAAATTTTTTTTCGCTTCATGTGAGGCCGTTTTGCAGCGATTTCGGCCCGTAATACTCGCTGTTGATGGTTTTTCCCTTTTCGAGGTAGTCCACGAAGAGTATGCCATGAAGATCCCAGAAAACCGACGCTATAACCTTTCCGACCCGTCGAGCCTTCCTCGGCTGCTTCGGAGCACTCGTGCAGTTCCATCGGAGCACTCCCAGTCCATTGTCCGGCACTCATTCTGTTCTCTGGTGTTCAACAGTTACTAATCGACGCCAAAAGTCCGCCGATTCCGCATCAGCAAGTCCAAACACTCTTTCGAAATGCTCTCGCGTTCGTGTTTTTGGTCAGGAGTGAGTATGCGCGGCACCCACCGGCAGGATAACCTTTTCATATGCAGAATATGGCCCAAAATATGGCGTGTGCGCTCAGTACTAATCTTTTTGGTATCTGCTAACTCGCACACCTTCACTTTCCGGTCAGCCAACACCATTTCATGTATTTTTTTGACATTGCCGCTGCGGACATGATCGGTAGTGGAATTGTTTTTGTTTTTGTAGTTTTTGTACATACTCAACATGATGCCACACACGTCAACAACAATCAGCTATCAAAACAAAACTAAAGACAGTATCGCACTGAAATTGGCATGTCTGCCTAAATATGAACGGACTTCAAGGCACCATAACCTCTTCTGCAGAAGCAGCGCATTCTGGTAGTCAATGAGGTTACTTTTCACTCCACCTAGTAAAACCTGTATGTCATGAGATATTTACCATACCATATTTATGAAGCCAAGACCTTAATATGCTTCATGCAGCCGAATAGTTAACGAAGGCCGGATATCTCTGGCATTCAAAAAGTGCGATGATTTGGGCGGATAACCCGACAAAAATAAAGATGAAAAACGGTGATAGTTATCTGGTATGGTGATTGCTATAAAAAGTGGAAACAACGTCGACTTGGATGTGGTATTATCATCAGAAGAAGACTCATTAATCATATTGCGATCAAAGTAAGACACAGAGGTCAACCATGACCAATACCTTGTTGTAATCAAGGTAGGCGTGCGAATATTTGAGGCTATAAGTCTTCGAGAATATTTCAAGAAGTCGTATGGTCTCAACATCAAGCGAAGCAGATTAGCGTTTTGGTTTGTTTGGTTTTATCTGATCATCACACTACGAGGGCTGTTTGCTGAATACCCGGAATAGAAATGACAACGCAACTTTTTTAGATTTTGACAATTTATTTTTCAATATAATCTCCTTATAACTCGATACCCTTTTGTCAGCGTTGATGCAACTTTTTTAACCCATCCGTATAGTACGGCTTTTGTTTGCCTGCAAAATACTCCTTCGCTGCGGTATTGACCACCGCGTTCGATACGTACTTCTTTCCGGTAAGCGATCTTTTAGAATTTGAAAAGAAAAAAAGTTACAGGGAACCAAATCCGAAGAATACGGAAAATAAGAGAGCAGCTCGTAGTGAACTTGGCTGTGGCGACTGCGGAGGTGTGAGCCGGTGCGTTATTGTGGTGGAAGAGCACTCTTTTCTTCGCCAAATGTGGTCGATTTTTTTTTAATTGGGGTAAAATAAACCCATTAAATCGATGCCGTATGTTCCTGTGAACATATACATACGTCCCAAAAAACGGTGGCCATCACCTTCGCCATTTTTGGAGCACGTTCACAGTGTAAGACCCATTGTTTCGATTATTCTTTGGTCTCTATGAAGTGTGTACCAATAAATCCATGTCTCATCGACGGTCACGAAACGACGCAAAAACTTCTCCGGATTTCGATTAAACAGGGCCAAGCATGTCTTTGAACAGGTCTCACGATTGTGCTTGATCTCCGGTGTTAGCAAACGTGACTCCCATCATGCCGACAGTTTTCTCATGTCTAAAATCTCGTTCAGGGAATGGCTAATATACGCGTTAGATGCCTGCTATCTCATTCAACTTACGAATTTTCATTCGGCGGTCCGCTAATAAGAAATCATGGACCACCACTTGGGTGCGGTTCATAGAAAATGCGAAACTCTGCAAAGCAATGGTAAACGTTTGTACTGGAGGTGAAGAAGCAATACTGCTTTTTTTCCATGGTCACAAAAACCACTATGTTTTGAAATGGGTGTCAAAACAAAACTAAAGGTCGGACTGTCACCAAATTTTGACAGTCGGACTAAAAGAGGTTTTGCTTAATGATGGTTCACTAATTTTGGCTCAGTAGAGTAGAGCCACCTATCTTCCAATCCGGGTGCTCAGCAAACAGCTCTCGTATAACCCCTGGCTTAATAAAAAGTGCAGATAATCAAAGAGGCGTTCAATCGAGTCCATGTAGGTTTATATAGAATGTTAAAGGAACTTACCTAGAACATAAGTACCAAAACAGAAGCATGTGGGGATAAGGGTTGAAACGTCATAGTAAAATCATGCCCGGTGCAAAAGTTCATTAATTTTAAGGCCGCATCTGACATCATTTATATCAATGATGACGTTTTGTAACATATTATTGTATTATTACACATTACATAGAATCATGCCAAGTTGCCCTGTCTCCCACATCGAACTATAAATATAGCATTTTCACATACAAGTTGCCACAACAATAAACTTGAATTTAGTAAATGACTTTGTGTAACTAGACTCCACTGAAAATTTAGCAAAGTATCACTCTTTCTAGGATTTTAAAGGATTGAGACAGACACCAAAAATATATATATGTTTACAATATATATATACATACCATATAAAGGGTGACCAGATAAAAACGATAGGAAAAAATAAAACATCAACGATATGAGATATAAAATAAATTATGGCTTTATTTTGAAGTTACGTTCATACCATTATGTGCGGAGTAGCAATACATTCACATCCGCTTTGGCTTTGCTGGCAGTGCTTCAAGCGGTCGGTACAATTTTTTATGACTCGGTGCAAAATTGCAGCGTGTCGAATGTTGGCCTCGAGCTTATCCAAAGTGGTTGGCTTGTTAGCGTAGACTAAGGATTTGATGTAGCTCCAGAGAAAATAATCGAGTGGTGTCAAATCGTACGATCGCGGCGACCAATTGACGAATGCTCGCCGTGAGATAATCCTGTCGCCAAATTTCTCCTTCACAACTAAGAGCGTTGCGTCACTTGTATTGCATGTAGTACTATCTTGTTGGAACCACAGCTCATATATATTGTTGTTGACATGCTCTGACCACATAAAGTCAGACTGATGAAAGAAATAAAGTCCGATGATGCCGCCATACCATAGATCGCATCGAACAGTCAATCTTTGTAAATGCATTGATGCTTGGCCGAATATTTTTGAATTGTGTGCGCTCTAATAGCGGAAATTTTGCTTGTCGATATAGCCGCTGAACCAGAAAGGGGCCTCGTCCGAGAAGATAATTATTTGTCCAACATCTGGATTCCCGGCCAACTGAATATTTGGACAGCTGGATGTCATCAGAAACTTTGACAGCTGTTGAAACATTACAATTGGAGAAATTATCATTGCTATCTAGTCACCCGTTAGTACGGAAGTTTGGACTTGCCATTGTTTGCTTCAAGAGAAAAACACTTCTAATAATTTTTGAAAAAGATTTAACTTTATGGGCTTAGCAGCAAGTAGGACCTGTTGAACGTGGCGAGTTTAAGTGCAAGTGTACCTCTGTCAAGTTGGTGTCTACAGGTGGCTATTTTTCTAAATGGAGAGAGCTAGTTGTTTAGCGGCTCCTAAAAAGAAAATAAACAAGTATCCTAATTCCACACGTTATCCTTCACTGTTACTTCGCCAAACTAAACACCAGATTTCCAGAGAACACTTGAAAACAAACTGTCTACCATTCTCATGTAATTAAAATAATTCGAGGCAAATAGGCAGTAGATTGGAAGTAATATTTTTGAATTACGTATTTAATTTAACTAAGCAAGTCAACTTGTGCAAGCATTTCTATTTCAAAGTTTATTTCAATTCACAGTAGAGAATATTTTTCTGTATTTTCGCAAGCATCAAAATTAAAACTATGCGGTAGCAAAATCAATAGAGCCTTCGGGCACTTCAGGAGATTTACTTGTAGTTTAAAATTCACTTTTTCCCAGAATCGCTCATGAAGTGAATGGAAAAATTCTTTTAAAAATGCATAGCACATTCAATTGGAGAATATTCAGCTTATTCATCTAACGCCCAATGAAATAACTTTCTATGTAGATGTGCATAGTACATTTCATCCTCGATGTGTTCAATGGAAACACCCGAAAGTTTTGAACTAGCTTTCTGCTGTAAATTGGGATCCATTGTTGCTAGAAATGACCTGCAGTGTTCCTTCTGGCATGAAAAGTTGAAAGATACCTTTTAACGGGTATTTGAATTTAAGTATTGGAGCAACGTGCCAAAAGTGAATTATTGAAAGGGTTACTTGAATTGCACATACTTGAGATTGTTCGGTTTTCAAAATATAAGCTTAGGCTTTTGCAAAGGCTTTTTTGGTACTAAATATCCAGCTCACATATTTTGAGTTAACATCGTTCATTAGGTTACCGGGAGTAGAATAACGAAAACTTATTTGAGCAGGCGAAATACTCAATTTAAATGCAGAATCATTTTTACCCGTAAGTTAGACGTTCTTAGGTGTTTTTAATTTTGAAACTATGAGTTTCCCATGATATTGGTCGCATAATTTACAATTCACCCTCCATTCTTCAGTTTCTCCAGTTGAATTGTGTATCTTTATCCTTTTTCCTCTCTTGCTTATTTACAGTTGGAACATGTATGTATAGCATGTAATGTAAACTAAAATATTTCTTTCAGGTACCTTCCTGTCTGCATTGTTACTGCACATTTTGTGGCGGTGTTAGAATTTTGTAACACATCATTACCAGGGCCAACAATATGTTCTGTAACATTCGCTAACTTTCTTAGCATATCCGTTGCTATATACACATATACTTAACACGCTGAAAAGTCAGTGCCATTTTATAGTAAAATACAAAATTTTTGCAAAATTCAACTATTATTTATCGCCCTTCGAGGGCGGTACACTGATTGAAACGATTTTTAAATCCTTCGATACCAGTTTTGTAGTACGATTTCGGTTTATCCTCAAAATACTTATTCATCGCTCTTAAATCTCTTTCCGGTGAGCATTCTTTTGAGGTCTGCTAACAGTAAACAGTCGCTGGGGGCTAAATCTTTTTCCTCAAATGCGGCCGTTTTTCTGCGATTTCGTCCTTCAAATGCTCCAACAACGCAATGTTATAGTCGCTGTTGATAGTCTGCCCCTATTGGAGATAGTCGATGAAAATTATTCCATGTGCATCCCAAAATACGGATGCCAACCGACTGATGAGTTTTTGGTTTTGGACAAGGTTTGTCACCTACTCGCCACCCAGTTGACTGCCGATTTGACTCTGGTGTGAAGTGATGGAGCCAAGTTTCATCCATTGTCACAAACTGACGCAAAAATTCGGCTTTATTGCGGTTGAACAGCTTTAAACACTCCTTTGAAACATCAACACGTTGTTGTTTTTGGTCGACTGTGAATAAACGCGGCACCCACTTTGAACAGAGCTTTCGCATGTCCAAATATTCGTGTATGATATATCCAACACGCTCTTTTAATATCTGCAGAGCCTCAGCTATCTCGATCAACTTCACTTTACGGTCATTCGTAATCCATTTTGTGGACTTTTTTGATGTTTTCATCTGAAACAGCCACTTTTGGACGTCCACTGCTTGCATGACCACTCTTAAATTTTTCAAACCACTTGCGAATGGTTCATTCGGCTGGTGCAGAGTCCGGGTAACACTTATCAAGCCATTTCTTTGCATCGGCTGCATTTTTTCCCATCAAAAAGCAATGATAAATCAGCACACGAAATTGCTTTGAATCAAATTTTTTTTACAATAACAAAAGATGCTTCACTCACAACTCTATATCTCGAGAACTAATCGTCCGACAGCTGTCAAATTTATACACGTATCTTTTGAAGGTCTTTACTAACTGAAAATGGTATGGATTTGATTCAAGTGGTGCCCTCTCTTAGAAACGGCATCGGTGTTATACTAATACGTCTTGTACATCTTCCAACATTGCGTTGCATATGTTAAAGCCGGACGTACGACCATGATTAAGAAAAAAAAAAAAAAATGTCCAGTACATTTAAACACTCGACAAAAGTGTAATGCCCCGTCACAACGTCAGTAAGTAACCTGCGGTCTTTTTTTACTGAGAGATATCAGGAAGGCATCTGACCTCTTAGAGTCTTGAAGCATTCTATTGGTCTGAAAACCCTAACTAAGGTCGCAGAAAGGCCTAACGTAGGTTCGGGTTTTGAAAAACTCTCCTAGGAAGTTCACCACTCAAAAACGACTCAGTAAATTTAGCCCTCCGACTGCGTTCAGTGAAGTCTTGCATTGTCACTATAGATGCAAATGCTTGGCTCCCTTCACCAATGCTTTGCATTATTTCTTCCACTTGGAAAACAGGTACTAGGTGACTTAAAGCCACCAAGGGAAGCAACAGTATGCTTGGTGACCGCATCCGTCAATACAGTCGATGACAGATAACAGCTACTGCAGCTTCGTTCAAAGGTGTTGATAAGGTTACCTGATAAGGGAGCTTTAAGCATAAGACGGAGATTCTGTGTGTGCTTGCCAACAAATCCTCTTAGTGATTCCAGCCTAGTTGATGTTCCCCTTTTGAGGACTTTCACTAGCCCACTGCTTTTACAGACAGTTTCAATCTATATGGTGGATGGACAAACGAAAAAGTGTGTTGGTGTCTATGGTATGAAATTTACGACGAATAGTGAGACCATAATGTTGAAGAAAATAGAATTGTCAAGAGACGCGCAATCAACAGCGCCTTTGTTCCTTCAATTGAATTTAAGCTAATAAGGTTGAGGTTACTTAGATAGTGAGGTAAGAAAAAAGGGTGCGACCCTGAAGAGCAAATCAAAGAAAACGATGATAAATTCTGGACACGTGTGCTCCTTGCAAGGGTAGCCAAGCTTGACTGGCATACTGAATCAGAGGGCAAAGAAAGTTATTATTTCTGGTCAAGTTTAGGTGGGAAAATTCTTTGGATTACAACAAGATAAAGTGTGGGAATTTAACTAGTGGTACAGAACTGAAGGGCGACTTGTTGCTCAGACGTTAAAAAATAATTAATTGCCATATGACGACGTTGAGATCCAAATGATTTTTGAGACATGAAACAGAAAATCTATGGAATGAGAGAGAGGCGGATTTAATAACCCTACAAAATTTTTTTATGATTATGATGTAACGAAGGACTTAGGTGGATGCCTTGGGAATCATCAGAAGTGGCTCAAAAATGGGATAAGTAAACGAGTACTATAGTATTGGTTTCTAGGTAATGTTATATTCATTCAAATAATTTGGGTTCAAAGCCGATGGCAGGCAATTTAAAAAGGATCTGTTGATCTGTTGATATCTTATCGAAAGACTTAGTGAATAGGTTCCAATGATATCAATTTTGTTCCCATTTTCTAGGGCTGAGGAGTTGGAAATTCAAAATTTCAGGCAGCCATGCTTATGGCTTCATATAAAATACTATCGTTGCTAAAAGTGCTAAGTAATGCGATGATAATAAATAGCTTCGATCAGGATTATGAAAGAGGTCTTTCAAAACTGAGAGAAATAATTCAACTGATTTAAGATTTGAACGTGTGACTTGGCAAGCAACGGACCTTCGCTGAATGGGGTCATAATAAATTGCAAGATAATCTGGAATTTTATATCAAAACTTTTTTTACTTTTGGTTCAACGGATATGTCAGTAATCTGAATTGCCGTTAAATAACATCCATATCATTATTAATTATAATCTGTCAATTTTCCACCAAGATCTTGCGTTCGAAAGCTGCTTCATTATTTTCAGTGAAACTACGTAGGAATGCTTATTTAAGTAGTTAAGTAAGCAACTACTGCAGCTTCGAAAGGAAGTATACGTTGAGTTATTGTGGATATATGGCTTCAAAAGCTCAAACAATTTAGATGGAATTTTATCAGACAGAATACGATTTGTAATTGCTGGTCGTAGTACTCGTACGTATGTTAGTATTACATCGAAGCCAGTGCTTACAGAACAAGAATAATTAACGAACATTTTTAATAAACAAAATTGCTAACATTCATAATTTTTTTTTAACTAAACTAAAAGTCACATGAAAATGTTATAAAAATGCATTCAAAATTTTGTTTAATGATTAATATATTGTAAAACTTACGAAAATGTTGTTACTCAAGCAGACGACATAAGTGTCATGCCTTATTTTATTCAGTTTTTTTCTCAATAATTATAATGTGCAATTTATTATTTTGAATAATTAAATCTAATTTTTTTTGTATTCTTTAAAACTGTGCAATATAGAATATTAAATAATAAAAAATAAATGTTTACTCTTGGTTCTTGAAGTTAACTTTTTTCTTACCTAGAGATCAAGAAGAAAATGAAATAAATGCATCCCAATACAATACAAAGTTAGCGCCGGTTGGTGTGATGAAGATTGTTGTTGATTGCATGATGATTATGTCTTATAATGATCTGTCAGCTTTTATAAATTATTGGTCGACACACCGTTCTTTTGGAAATGATGCTATCAGGTCGTATCTATTTTACACTTCCCGCAAAGCCCGACAAAGTAACAAAGTTATATAACATTGAAGACATTGTTAAATATTTGAAATCTGGGTTTTTGAGGGCCAAGTAGGAAAGCGCGTTGACGAATGTATGACCAAGTTTAAGGGCGCTCATTTATGGAGCAATACATGCCACTGAAGCCCACCAAACGCGATACAAAAATGTGGCTCAGATGTGTTTCTCTTACGAGCTGTACTTAGATTTGAGGCCCGGGTCAACCCGGACAGATTTATTAAGGCTTATTGTAAGCATATTCTCAAAACTAATAATTTAATTTAAAACTAAAGATAAAAACTAAAGGGTGGGAGCGTTTAAGAAAAGTTAGGACGTGAGGCATAGGTGGAAATAAGAATGCTCTTGAGGTAGATTTCGCTGAGGTGGTAGTCAAAGGCAAACTTCACGAAGTATTCTAGATATTGGCTCCGATGTCTGTAATTCATTCTATGCGGAAAAGTGGCACCCATTGCAATGGTTTGTGTTAAATGAAATCAGATGAAATAAACAAGGACAATTAATATAACCAACTAAAATGATGAATAAAGGATTGTTCATTTATAAGTTTCAGACGATCAGTGTATAGTGGTAAGTTTGAACTATAGTATCATCCCAGGGAAGACCACGTTAACTAATTCCAAAAAAACCTGCGTTGAACCGCTGCTATTCTATAGTAGGATGATTAAATTTGGCTTGCATATTCAAGAAGAGGCCTAACAAAGGTTATGCAAAGAGATTTGTTAACATAAGGATTGGAAAACTCCTTAGACCAGATGTTGTCGAAGGAACTCTTGATGAGCGCGTTGTTAATCAATTAATTGCCACAATTCAAGAAGCTAATGTCACTTTATGCTTCGATAATTTTTTCACTTGTGTCCATCTGCTATGTCTAATGGTAAGAAAATGTCAGTATTTAACGAGAAGTTTAGAAAAGGAGAATGCGTTTTCCGAGAAAACAAGACGGATCTTATGTTTGTCAAATGGCATGAACTAAAGAAGTCATCGTCGTAAGCGATTGCCATTCATCTGACATGACTCTAGATAAAGAAAGTCAAAAGTCACTATATCGTGTCCAGAAATGATAACATGCTACAGACAGCTGATGGAAGAAGTAGATCGAACCTACTTATGATGTCTGTTGTTAATTATTGCATAATCCACTCTGAATTGGGACAGGAAGAGTTTCAATTATTGATTTATTGGCGGTAATTTGTTGATTTGCACAAATAAATTATGTTTTCCGTTTCAAAGTAAAATTTTTCATTTTAACATATTTGTTTTCATAAATTACTGACCGGGATACCATATCTCGCCCCCAAAACTACGGTGGGGACAAATATGTCTCTCGGTCACTACCATCACCCTAACATATACGATTTCAAATATGAATAGAGAAAATGTTTTAATTGTAACAACTGTCATGGCTAAATATAAGCAAAAGGTAATTTTTATTAAGGCTTTTCGGATCGAAACCTTGGATCGGACCTTGGGCCGATCCATATGGATTACCCCCCTATGAAAATAGGCTAAAACTAATTAGCATGCATACCCTAAAAAAACGTCGTGAGGTCGCTGATGTACTTTTAATCCACCAGTTATTGACTGGAAACATCGACACTCCCAATCTCCGTAATCTAAGATCTGTCCCACTCTTCCTGATCCGAATTCACCGCACCAAATACGGTCACTGTGAACTCATATCTAGAATGTTGCGTATAACGAACAACTACGCCGAAGTCTTTGACCTTAATAGCAGCAAACACAAAATAAAAAAAGCACTGCTCAATATGCCACTCCCTTAACATTCCTCGTCCCATTAGGTTAAGAATATCTTTTTTGGTTTTAAGTCTAGCTTTATGTTTTTGCTTGTTAATAAGCTTAATAAAAAAAAAAGAAAAAAAAAGGAAAGGGTTCAATTTTATTATCTTAATTATACAAAAACGAACGCATGAATGCAGCGGCTGTTTTGGTTTGGCTACGTAAAGTGAGACAAAAGTTTGAAAATGACTAACCAAATTCGAAAAAGTAGTCTTTTCCTTTAAAAACAAGCCAAAGCGATCATGTGATAATGAAGAACTTACGGAAACTGTTGAAGAAAATTTATCTTCGACTGTTTTTTGTTATACGCAAATGCAAGGACGAAAAAATACGTTTTTTTTATGAATTTTCCCTCAAAAGGTATTTTATTTTACAAAAACAAAAAGTATAGGTATATTTAATGGCAACATCTAAGTTTATAGTGGCACTAATGATTTGTAAAAATATCGATCTGGAGTGTTCCTGCAGTCGATCTCCTGAAGGTCCTCCAAAAAAATGTGTTAGGCGGTGATCACGATATCTCCGGTTTAGTTCATCTGAAACTAAAAAAAACTCGAAAGATTCTTTTACTGGATACATTAAACCAGATACTGATCGAAGAAATGATTGATGAAAGAATGAATTTTGACCAAAATTATCACGTAAAATTGTTTAAAAAAAATAGAAATAATTATCCGAAATCTTATTTCTTCTATTATTTTCTGAGAAATATATCTGGGAAGGTTGTATTAAAATCTCAATCTTTATCACCGACTTCGAAAATATAGTTTTGAGAAAAACGAGTTAAAGTTTTGGAAGAAATTTACAAATATGCACATATCTCGAAAGGTAACTACTGGATGGACTTGAAATTTTCAGAGTTTATAGTCAGATATATGTATGCACATACCGAAAATACAAAATCAGTTTTTGAAAATTCTAACTGCGTATAACCCCTTAAGCTTAAGAATCTCAATTATAACAATAATTGGACAGATTGGACAATATCTGGACAGATAAGTACCCCCCTCCCCCCCGTTAATACAACAGACACAATGTAGATCCTGCGACGAAATGTAAGGCCTCTGCAGTATGGTTAGAGGAATTTAAGTCTTCCCAGGAAACTTGATAAAGTAAAACTACAACCTTAAGAGGTGATGGTTACAGAACAATATCTCAAACGCGGAGGAATATTCACAGGAAAATGCACTGTACTGTAGAAAAATCGACCAAATGAATAGAATATGATATAAAAAAAATTCGTCAATGGTAAATACGCGTGGTCTCATACTGCTAGATGAAAATGCAAAAGCGCTTGCGGCACAGTTAATGCTACAGAGGCTGCCGGAGTTTTGCCGCATCCACCATTCCTGAAGATCTGGCAATCATATTCAAAATCGGTATTTTATAAGCCAAATTCCAAACAGGACGTTAAAGGCTTTTTGATCCAAAAAGACAAAAGCTTCTTTAAAAATTGTATATGAGCTTGAAGAGTTGGAAAAAGGCGATAGAATTTTTTAAAAGCATTAACAGTCTCTCTTTTTTTATTTTCTCAGTATAAGACGTTAGATTCACCAACCGATGGTAACTTTAATTTTTTCGCAACTCATACAGTGGAAAAAAAAATCTTCCTCCACTGATTAGGCTACCAACCGTCTCAAATCATTTTATGAAACAAGCTAATTAGTAAACCGTTTATTTCAAATAAATTGATGTTTTATGAACAGTTATTTATTTAAAGTGTATAGAATTGCATGCATTACAATAAACTGGACTAGGTTGTACATACATATGTTCAACATACTGTGATGTAAAGCCTTTTTGGTAGAAACTTATATTACTGATAGGAGGGATTAAAACATTGAGAAATGCAACACGTTTTAGTAAATGCTGTCGCAATTATGGAAAATCGGTTTTGCATGGATACATGTTTGTATGTATGTTGAGAGTTAATGAAACATGAAGAATCCAAAGTTTTTAAATTAATTACAAATTGAATTGCCTTAAAAAAATCACTGCACAAAGGTCTTGGAAATAGAAAGACGTAATAATAGATATTAGAACGACGTTCAATAGGCAGATAGAAAAACGTATAACTACACTTTAGATTCTAGCGGGTTTCAAATTTTCTATTGATTTGTGTAGTCAAAATCTCAATCAACGACAAAGTTTCGTTTTCTCATAATTTATTTAATACAAATGTAAGCAGATATAAGCTTCTACTAAATCTGACTAGAACTGTGTACGTATCAGATATGAGAGACACATATGGAACATGCCTTAGTAGCATGGTTATGAGCTCTTCTTCAACTTCTCAACCATATGAGGTACTTTTCCTATGCATCAATCAAATATTACAAAGTTTTTCGGTTCCATTGTGTTCATCTCGGACAAGGACAAGGCTTGCTCAGTAATCTCTTAATTATTTTTACAATATCCTTAAGGCTATGATGCATTTCTAATTTGAGTCTTAAAACATGAGTGAGATTCGATAAATCTGTATATTTTTCAATAGTTTCTTTTACTTTTCTATGTTTCTACGTTCTATTGTACATATGGTATGTCAAAAGTGCAATCACTTAGAAGTCTGCAACAAGTAATTCTTGACTCTATATAGCAAATTGAAAGGGAAGTTATACTCAAAAAGATAGCTTTACAGCTGTGAATCAAATTATAAAAATAGGTAGATGAGTATTTCATGACTTTGTCCTATATTTCTACTATGGAATTCAAGGGTATTGAATTCAATCCAATTCAGTTTATTAATACGTTAAGTAGGGTTAGTACAAATAAGATTAAGTCTTTTACAGAACAAGTTTTTAGGAGTGAATATGACAAAATTTTTATATAAAACTTATAAGCTGTAGTTGAAAAGATAGAAGAGAAGGGAGAAGAGGAAAACAGAAAGGAAGAACAGAACATGTAAGAGGAAAGAAGAAGACGGTGCATAAATTGGCAGTACCTTACCTTGAAGGGCGACTGAGTCGTACAGCCAATAACTAGTTTGTGATAGTGCGAGATGTGATCGTATCTACGTAATTCGTACACGTACCAACTTGATCAAAAATTTATTCAGAAAATTCATTTATTCATTTCCCATTTAATGTAATCCCCATCGACTGCAACACATTTATGCCAGCGCTTGATCCAATCCTCGAAACATTTTTTATATTCGGTTTTCGGTATGTCCATCAGTGCTTCCTGGGATTTTTCCATTACTGAAACACGTTCCCCTTAGTGATTTTTAAACTCGATTGAACAGAAAGAAGTCACAGGGAGCCAAATCAGGTGAATTTGGTGGCTGTTGGATGGTATTTGTTGCATTTTTTGTCAAAAATTACGAATATTGATGGCACTGTGCGACGAGGCGTTATCATGGTGCAAAATCCACTAGTTTTCTGCACACAATTCGGGTTTCTTTCTTCGAATTGCTTCACGTAAACGTCTCATAACGTCTAAATAATACTCTTTGTTTACTGCCTGGCCTATCTGGTCGGTTATTGACCAACATTTCTTTTACTTCATCAATGTTTCCGTCGGTTTTCGAAGTCGATGGTCTGCCACTGCGTTTATCATCTTCGATGGACTCTCGACCACTTTTGAACCGCTCGTGCCACTGGTAAATGACCGTTTTCTTTAGAGAATCGTTGCCGAAGCACTTTTCCAACATTTCAAACGTTTGCGCACCATTAAATCCCTTTTTTACGCAAAATTTAATACAAGTTCGTTGTGGCAAATTTAAATCCATTTCTAAAATTGTAAAAAATCGCCAGCACACACAGAGATAGATGTACTTTTGGCTACGTAACTTTTGAAAATGTCAAGCTATGATGCTAAGATTTAGAAGGAATATCAACAACGTAACAAAACAAACAGAACTCAAATCGGAACAATGGGAGCTCCGTACGGTGACGCCACCGCGAACTTTTTGATCAAGGTAGTATTTTATGGCGTCGTTGAATGTAATAAGCAACTTGTGGTTGGATTATGAGTCAAGTTTGCAGTACACAAGAGTAGAGTTCTGATAAATCTAAGCTTTGTTTCTACTGGAGTAAAATTGAAAGGCAGGCACAGCTTACGTATGTAGGTCGGCATAAATTCTTCCACTGACATAAATGGTATAATCTACTGCAGAAAATGAATGATTTATTTTAAAACCAAGGTTTATAACTTTCTCAACAAATGTGATTTGCTTATGGTATTCTCGAAAAAAAATATCACTTGAAATTTCGCTTCACTCATTTCTAGACCATTCGAAAGTGACCAGTTGTAGATTGTTAAGAGACTTTCATTTATTCTAGCAATGAGGTCCTCAACTATTTCGATTGATCATGGCAAGTATAGAGGGATTCATCGTAAGGTTTGATTTATAATGTAAAATAAAATACATAAATTTTAAAGTGAACTTAAAATTTTTATTATCTTATAAAAGAACAATTCATGGCATTTACTTTTTGAAAATGATGTCATATAAATATTATTCACGACTATGTCTGAGGTGGTCATAGCGACTGGTATCTCGCGGATAACATAAGTATTGTTGGCTTTCAAAGCGTCAATCGTAGCTGACTTATTCCTGAAGACCTGAGACTTTTCATATCCCCAGAGAAAATTGTTCAAAGGTGTGATATCGCACAATCTTGCCGTAGCAAAATTATTTTTCAACAAGTACATTGTTTCAGGCGCTGTATGGATCGTAGCGCTATCTTGTTGAGCTTTCCGAGACCATGTATCTGAATTTCAAGAAGTACATAGTTCGTTAACAATGGCGCGAGACGGTAACATTCTGATTTTCCTCATTTTTGAAGAAATATGGACCAATGATTCTACCAGCCCATATACCACACCAAACCGTTGTTTTTAATGGATGTAATGGTAGCTCTTGGTACTCTTCGGACTACTTATCAGCCCAAATATGGCAATTTTTTTTATTAACGTATTTATTGAGCTAGAAATGGGGTTTATCACTGAACAAAATTTGACGATAAAACACCGGATTTCCAGAGCCCATTCAAAATATGACGCAAATTCAAATCGCCTGGTTTCAATTCTTGCATAAGTTGAATTTTGAACGCTTTTAGGTCGACACAAGGCCAAGCTGCTGAGAACGACGACGAATTGAATCGTCACGGTATTCGCGTACACTCTCAACTACAGCTGCTATAATCTTTTCAAAACGTGCTGGATGTGGTCTGACTAATGTAAACTTGGACTCGAATTTGCGAATGGTGTTGGCAATAGTGGTTTCAGTAGTTTGAATATGCGTATCATAAGTTCCTCGAATCGCATGAAAAACATTTCTCACAGCACGCTGATTTTCGTAATACAGCTGAACAATATGGAGTCGCTGTTGTGGTGTGAGTCTTTCCATGATGACTTGCCAAACGATACTGAAAAAAATGGGAAAGCAGTTTAATAGGAGTCATGCGTATTCTGTCAAAAAGAGCCTATTGGAAATCGTGATGAATCACCCTATATATTTGGGTATCGTCAGGGTAGAGATAAATGGAAACATTTGAGCATACCTTGGGTAAGACATTTATATAAAATCAAAATGATGATGGACCCAAAATGAAACCCTAAGGTACTCTTGTTTCTACTAGGGTCTGAGGTAGGAAAATTTAGTAACGATTATTTTAATAATATCTTATGAGAGGCACCGACCTTTCACTAAAGCCAAAATAAAACTTTAGTTTCAGACACCGTTCGTTGTAATCCACTATATCAAAAGTTTTTGCAAAAATCAAGCATTCAAAGCACCGTAAGTTAATCAATACATAACTATATGATCGAAAATTTAAAACATAGTTGAAGAACAACTGTGACGTTCTCTAAAGCCCGATTGGACTGGGGAAAGCAAATAATCCAAATAATTCGATTATTGCTTAGCGAGAATCTTCTTCTGATAGACATGGCAAAATACTGATAGGGTTAAAGTTTAATACAACAGATGGCTGGAATAGAAATAACTTTATTCAATTAGTTGGTAAACTAACGGATAAAGTAGATGATGCCATTGAAAAATCTCTAATGTGTGTAAGGCAGCGTATGATGTATGTCGAAACCTTTATATGGCTACGAAGAGTTACACTCTCCTCAACGAATCATTAGATTTGAGAGAACGAATAACATTAACAAAGTTAATTTCTGAGACAACTTCAAAGTAAAAACCATACGAAAAAAACATGTGATTTTCGGGGCTAAAATAGATGTTATTAGTAGATCCAGATAAAAAGGCATCATTGAGTTCGATCACATCTGGAATGCTTTCACCAGCAGCAGCCTTTTTTTCCCACATCAATAGAGCACAAGTTACTCAATAGCTTTTTTGATGTTAAATCAGTGTTCAATTTGGAAATATAATACCTTCACCTTTGTGTGGAATAATTACGATAACTCGACAGATAATTCCTCCTAATTAGGAATAGTTGAACTGTGCTTCCACTTTAAATATAATACCTTTTCGAATCTGTAGGGTATCCTAATGAATATTTACCACCCGCCTCAATTTTTGATGTTTTCGTAAGACAACGGTCTTAGAGCTCTTTCCTATGAACAGTTCTATAGCTTATTGTAGAGCAGAATAGTCGACACTTAACAACTTTACTTAGATTTTCACAACTACCAACTTGCTTACATCCAAATTTGAAAATCAAATAATACCGGAGCTATTTGGTGAATTCCCTAATCTCCGAAGACCCTGAACAGCTTTACTTCTACTACTTGAGCAGTTGTCTGCAAACATGATTGATTTCGGTGAACGTCAGTCTATAAAAAGTGAAAAAAAAAAGATTGAAAATCTTAAGGACGAATACTGTGCTGGTACTAAGAGTCTGCCCACCACCATTTTAAAAAGATGTTTGAATTTTTAAGCACTTCACAGGGTATTTTTTCTAATTATTGGGAAGTCTAAACACAATCCCTCTTCACATAAAAAGGCCAATAATACGAAATCCAAATCAGGGATTCTCAAAAAGTAAATCAATTTAAAACCGAATTCGTATCAAATGCCCTGGCCTTCTAGAAGATGGCAAAGAAGTTGATGTAATCATTTCATCGACAAAAAGTCATTCTTCTCAAACCAAAATCTCTTGACTTTCATTCTGATTTAATTGTGTCGATTATTTTGCTTTAAAAAAAATCCACTCCTGTGTTCTTTTGATGTCTTAACCCGCCAAAAAGTGCCAATACACTCGAAATCGTCTCAAAAAGAATCTGAACTGAACTTCGTGAATATATAAATGTCATCATAAGACATCAAATGACGTTCTCGGGTTCGTCAAGTGCAGGTTTAAGGAACTTTCCGACCTATAGCTTATTAAATCCCTTTGTGTTGCCTCTTCTCTAATACTCGTGTGCCAATCAGGTCCCTTGACCCTATTACAGGACCCATATTGCGCACATGTATATATAATCTATACAGTGAAGGTTTATCGCTCCTTCGACCACCAGCTCAGCTCAGAATGTTTTTGTTTATCGGTTATATATACGAGTGCGGCAGTGATTAGCAGAATCGGCATGAATAAGATTGTTTTCGATATTCTATCAGAGTACAGGGGTGAAATTCTGAGAAAGTGATTAAAGTTGTTGCTGGAAAATTGCAACAACTAGTAAAACTAACTAACCTTAAATACATTTGGGGAACTGGGTTTCTAACGACTAGTTCCATCAAAGTCGTTCGTTAGAAGGTAGAAGTGTCAACGAGTAACACTCACTCTACTAACGTTATGGTGGCTCAATTGCAGAAAGAAGTTGCGGTGGCATTAATTCCCTCAATCTAGCCCTATTGAACTAAGGGCCGAATAGCGATGGATAAATGCACTAAACCACTAAAGAAGTTACATACGAGTATTTATATTGCAGAAATTCGAACACTATTACGCGGAGCTATTTTTCACAACACATCCTTCAATTTTGTGCTAGTAGTTACGAATAACATTTTTGAGATATCGCGAACTTGTAGAGAAAAAATCCGCGAAAGATCATCTGTTTGAGAATGATTCTTTAGTCGTGAGACATCAATCCAAGGCAGCCGTAGAAGAATAACAACAACACTGATGACCGAAATTGCCGTTAAACAACTGTTATCAGTAATTTTTATTTTGTTTACACTTTTTTCGTTTTTCTTTTGTGTTGTTTTTGCTTGAATTATCTTTCGATAACCGTCCTACTATGTCAGTGTTGTTGCTATAGGGAAGGAGATGGTACTAAACTTATAGATGATCTGTGCCATTTAGTTCTTATCGAAAAATGGAGTTAAATGACAGCATGGTGAACCACATTGGTAATGGCAGTAATGTTATACTGCGTGCTATGGTTAAAGTGTTCTGCCAAAAATATATGAATTAAGGGAAATTTTCGTAGATTCACAAGTCGATGCAATCTGTGTGTCGGATACTTGATTTTTTTTCCAGATGTAAATGATAAATTATATGACTTAAGTGGTTACAAACTTTTTCGTTCTGATAGGACTGAATGAATTGGTGGCGGTGTAGCAATTTATTAAAGAAAAGGTCTGACTGGTAAAGAAAGATGTAAGTCGCCCAGTGGATGTCCGTTTGATTATCTTTTTGTAAACATAGTCTGTGGGGAAAACACTATTTTATTGGGTAGTGTGTATAGACCAATATCTATACACCTATATAAAGACCTGAAGAATATCAATTTAAACCCTCTATATGTTTTAATGGAAGAAAGTTCGACCAGTGCAAGTAATGTTATTTTATTTGGTGACTTTAATAGTAACCTTTTGGTTGAAAGTCATCTTGTTGAAAACATGAACGCATTCGATCTACATCCGGTAAATACCTAGGTCTCTACTCATTTTAAGAACTCTTCCAGTACCTTCTTAGTATTTCTCTTTGTAATCAATACTGATAAGATACTCCTGTACGACCAGATTTCTGTACCAGCATTTTCAAAGCTTGACCTCATCTTTCTTAACATTTTAATGTCAATTTACCCAACAGTTTAGCAAATTTTAAATTTAGAGATTTAAATATGTATACAGAATACCACATACATTGCGTTCCATGGGATCTCATTTACGGTATGCCCTCTTCCGATGATCAAGTTGATTTTATTCAAACCAACGTAAATCATCTTTTTGATCCCCACGTACCAATAAGAACTGGAACAGCAAGGGAAAAAAACAAGGTCTTGGTTTACGAACGTGTATACGAGTTTGACAAAGTCTACAAATATTTAAGAAATAATGTTGTTCGTGAAATAAGAACTGCAAAAACACAGTTTTTCTCCAACCGATTGAATAGCAACTTAGATGGTTGAAAATTATGGGGTAACCTTCTAACCCTAGAAAAATAGAAGCATAGATGTTGTCGAAAGTTTTTTGTCCATAAAATCAAATGCGGTAGGACTCGATGGAGTTTATCTAGTTTAAATTAAAGTCATATTCCCTCAACAGTGAAAAATGGCTAAAATAATATCAATTCCTAAAAATTCGTCAGGTGATGAATTCAGACCTATATCAAGTCTCTCTTTCCTTGTGAACGAATTATGCATAAGCAGATAAATGAGTATCTTAAACGTACTTATCTACTGGTTTCAGTTCAATCTGGATTTCGAGTCAAATATAGCTGCATTACTGCTTTGATGAGTGTGGTGGAAGATATAAGAGAAAAATTTAATAAACACCACGTTGCTTTCTTGACCCTTTTAGATTTCCCCAAAGCCTTTGATACGGTCAACCATTATACTCTCATTCATATGTTACGTCATTGTTTTAATATGCCGTTAAGATACTCTCATCTTATCTTAAAGAAAGAAAACAAGCTGTGTCCTATCAAAATTTCTTCCTTTGGCGCGAGGCGTTCCCCAGGGGTCGATTTTGGGACCTCTCTTTTACCATATACTCACTGTATATCAATGAAATACAAACGGTTATTTTTAAGTCAACAAAACACTTTTATGCAGACGATATTCAAATTTATAAGAGTTGTGCCCTTGATCTTATTGAAGACTATGCTGATGATATAAATGAAGATCTTCAAATGATCGTTGGAAAATGGCCTGGCATATATCCCTAGCAAATGTTAATGCCTAATTGTTGAAAAAAAGAAGCTAGAGCTATCATAAACAGCTCAGAGATTAAATTCATTGAATATTCTAAAAATCTATGATATTCAATAGGACGCTCACTTGGAACAACCGTATCTATGTTATAGAATCCAGTTTTTTTCATCCAACAGATCTGCATCTTTAATTATACGGCAATTCTCCGGTTTAACGCATGAAAGACAATTTTTCATTAGTGCCATCCGTCTATGGAACTTTTTGCCGCTTTACTTGAAAGAGCTGAATGGCACGAGTTGATTTAGAAGTGAATTTCAGCGCTTCCTTAAAAATCAAAGCAACTAGAATTAAACTTTCCTATCCGCTGCTTTCAAGCAAAATCAATTCACAAAAAGTTTAACTATACAATTTAGAATATGCGAGTATGAATAATGAAATGTATATATCAATATTATTGATTATTTGAACACTTATTTCCTCTGTAATTCTCTTCACTCCATTGTAATTAAATCTTAATTTGTTAATATGTTATTATATTTTAAATCTGTCTTTGATTATATCTGTTGTTTTTTGATTAATACCAATTGTTTATCATTCACAGATTTTAAAGTGTATTCTTACTGTGTCAGAAGTACCTGAATGAATATTATTATTATTACAGCTAGAAGAAGCTCTTTAGACTCTGAACGGTGGAATCAGAACGCAGACTGCAGCAAGTATGAAAAGAAACTAAAACTACGAAGCTTTTAATCAATTGGAGATAGACTAGAATCTTTAAAGATCGACACAACAATAATATAATACTTGAAGCTACTTGTGGGTGGCCGTGACTCAAGTGCTAAGCATTAGCGACCACATCGGATGTTTCGGCGCTCATATCCCAACCGCCCCTGAAGGATATCCCTTCTTTTCATGCGACTAAAATCATCTCAAGAATACAATAAGAAATACAAAATACCATACATACGGTCCTAGAAGTACCCGGCCTGACCAAGACATGGAGGTAGTTGTTTGAAAATATCACTGTATTAGAAAGTCTATAAGGCATATGTTTTAAGTTTGAAAGCGCCATGTTTTTTAGTATTTGTTTGGCAGCCATCAATAAGGAACTTTGTCAGTGAATTTGTGAAAATGGAAAAAATTGGTCATCGTTATGTGATACAATACTTTTATTTGAAAGGCCTCAGCCCAACCAATATAAAAGCTGAACTGGATTCTACTCTGGGTAAGTCTGCTAGTTCGTTGACAACAGTAAAATTTTGGGTTCCTGAGTTTTAACGGGGTCGAACGAGCTGCCAAGACGAGCATCGCAGTGGTCGAACAAATGAGGTGACGACTCCAGATATAGTGATGATCGTCGACTAAAAGTGCGCGAGTTAGCAGACATTGTAGGCATTTCGAAAAGTGCGGTACATCGCGTATTATTTGTAAATTTGGACATGAGAACGCTGTGTGCAAGATGGGTGCTGTGTTTGGACACACTCATACGAAAACAGTGTCGTGAATGCAATGGCCAAAATTAATGAATTAAAGTTTGAATTGCTACCTCATGCACCCTATTCGCCAAATTAAGGCCCTTCGGACTATTTTCTGTTCCCAAACTTGAAAAAGTGGCTCAGTGGTTAAAGATTTTCCACCAATGAAGAAGTGATGTCGGCAGTTAATGGCTATTTTGAGGAGCAAGACAGTTCTTATTGTAAAAAGGGTATCGAACTTATTGAAAGGCGATTATGTTGAAAAATAAATAAATTTTTTTCCAAAATGTTTGTGTTTTCTTTGTGAGGTTGGTCACTTCAGGGACCGCCATCGTATTTAAGTCTCCTAATTAAACTCTGGATGACATAAATGGAGAAAAATAACCACTAAGCCCAGCCACCTTTCTTCCCAATATACTAAGTTATGCTACGAAAAGGTGTAGACAAGTTACTAGTAGCTCTGAAGAAAACCTTCATTGCTAGCTTGGCACTGGCATACATACCGAAACCTTGGCGAGCAGTGAGAGTAGGCTTAATGCCGAAATTCGGAAAGGAGGACTTCACGATCGTCTAGAGCTTAAGATTTATTATTCTGACTTTCTTCAGATTGTAGACTATGGAGGGAATGGTGAGCTTTAAAATCAGACTTGGTTGTTCATCGACATTCTAGGGTGCTTTCGACAAAGCAGCTTTTCAGCAGATAACACGCTGTAGACTAATCACTAGTTTTGTAGGTAAAAACAATGCTGGTTAATAGGAAACTTATTGCAGATGCTGACTGCGACTAAAATAACGTTTTCTATTATTCTCAGGCTTATGCTCAAGCATAGGCAGATGATATAACTGTTGGATCATGTGGAGTAATTATCTGCTCTAAAGAGTAGACAACCGGAGTTGTGATTGACGATTAGTGCACGAGAAATTAGCTTTCAGTCGATCCTCTCAAAACTGGGGTTGTTTTCTTTATGAGAACATCTAATGCCTAAAGACAACACTAACCAATTCTCCAATGAAGCTAAGTACTTGGGTATCATGCAGATAACATGATGTAATAAGGACAATTATATCATATGCGTTGGTTTTCACGAAAATCACTCCTGCTCTTATCAAACTCCAAAAATGTTCTTCCTCGGCAGTTGTAGACGTTTACTGTAAACGCACTTCTGAGTCTAACTCTTCATGATGGATGATCAAAGCTATCTTTCGTTTAAAGATAAGTGATATTTGCACTGAAGTTTGAATGACAGTCGTTTGATATTGTACATGCCGTCTGTTGAGATGACACTGGAACTTCTCGTTGAATGGGTCCAACTAGAGTCTGAGCTAAGAAAGGAATGAAGTCTTTAGGTTTCAGTCCTCGTAAGGAAAACGTCCAAGTGGAGATATACGTATTTCTGACGGCGATGAACTACAATGCAAAGTGGATGTAGAGGAGGGATTTGCATCTTTATCGGCATACAAGCTGTGCTTAAATCCTTCTTGGAGTCTATAATGAATTCCAAGCTAGTTCGGGAATGCAAGACTTCACTTAACGGAGGCGGAAGGCTGCGTCTCAGTTCACAATGAAATAACGGCAAGTACGATCGCCGATAAAAAAGTCCCAAAGAAGAGTTTTTCAGGATTCGGAACTAAGTTAGGACTGCCTCTTTTCTCGGTTAGGGCTTCTTTTGACCGTTGGATTTCCTACGAGCGAAACGCAGATGGCATGACCATTTAGATTGCCATCAAACCAAATGCATGCTTCCCGACGTTTTCTCAGTTTCTCATGCTATTTACTGGTGTTGTGACTGGCACTACGTTTTTGCTAAGTATTTAAGTGTGCTGGGTACAATCGATAAAACATTCTGTGATCTTCCTATAAAAGTGAAGGAGACGACAGAGCACTACCTCTGCGTTTTTAAACCTACACTCGCATCAGGCTATATGAACTTAGCGCTGATATGATTGGTGCTGGTACCGTAGCTACTGACTGAGAATTAGAAATTAGCGAGTACATTGTTCCGACAGAAAAAAAAAAATGAATAAATGACTCCATTTACAATAGTTACAATTTTGGTCAACTGGCCTCAGCTGTACCCCAAGATGATTGTGATTTCACTTAGCTTGTGCGCCCCACCTAGGGCAAGATAATTTTGTAGCAATGACTCACACTTAGATTTGCCTTTCCGTATTTTATTTGCCATCGGGGCTCCTTGTAGTACAGAAAAGGATTAGATAAATTTAATCGATTTCCAACAATGCCATAAGTGTAAGTTTAATCACCATGTTATTTTAGTGCTTAACGAGTTCTATTGGCCAGCAATGAAATTATATTTCTCCAAAGCACGAATCATCCTTGAACTAAACTGTGACTCATATTTCGAAGAGTATTCCGAACAACAGTCAATTTAATTGGATTCAGTTTCCACAAACTTTCTTTATTTGAATATCGATGGTTCGAGTTATCTGGGGAATTCTTATGGCATATTTGTAACAGCAAACTATAGCGTCTTATATTTGACTTATAATTTGCCATTTTTTACACCATATTGACGCTGTATGTTACTATTATTGATGACTAAGGGTACTCGGATTACTTTTAAATTCCTGCATAGCGTGAGGACATATGATCGGAGTGTTTATCTATTAAATTTTTAGGAAAATGTAAATCAACGCTCGAAATATTAAATCCCAGTCTGACTGGTACTATAACATACAATATACGTACTTAGCTTAATATATTCAGCTCCACATACAATGTTGACTTGAGTAAATTTTGTTGTTTCTCAAATCTGGATGCAGACTATCCGATACACTATTTGGTCTGACATGCCATAATTCAGTCGCGGTAGCCATGAACTCTTATTTGCATTTGCTAGTGAATTACCAGCTATCCCACTACTATCTAATGCCACATCAGATGTAGAGCTCTTTGCGGTCACAATCCTTGTATATTGCTAATATGACGCCAGTGTTTTCATCATGTGGCTGGTATATCTATCTTTTATGCTCTATATACTATTCGCAAAGATGACTACAATCCCACTGTTTAATTTCGGGTATCTATATACAGATATGGTCCTTGCTAACTAATCCTCTGTCGCTTTCAAAAGTTCTGTGGTAATACTATTCACATACCAGAACACTTGTTGCTTGGGTGATGCTTTATGGTAATTGCAAAGTGGTGGTATCTGTGGGGTGATTTCTACTTGCTTCGTGGTGACCATGTAATGGTTTCATTTCTATATACAGAAAGGCTCTTGAATATACTCGGACAATAAAATATGTAAAACAGCTTGTTGGGGGTATGATATGTAGTCTTGGATACACTTAAATATTTTCATTGTAAGAAAGGTATAAAATTAAAGACAGTTTCTTTTCAGATGACTGAATGACTGCACTCTCAGTTAGAACTTGGGAACCACTTACCTACCTTAATGTACATTTTCATTGACTTGGATTCACTGTACCGTTTTTTTCTTCACTCCATAAAGGTAGTCCTGAGGCACGTTACACCATGGTGGGATTAAGAGATATGTACATGAAGAGACCCTTACAAAAAAGGTGTACGCTTAGGGAGCAGATTTTTAATGATATTCATGAGATGTTCCTACACATGTGCATTACAAAAAAAAAAATAAAAATAAAAAAAAAATAAAGTTCCGAGATGTATGCCCATATGGTATGTATTGAGAAAAGTTGTTGTATACAATAAAGTTGTCAGATTTAAAAAAAAACTACGAATTTCCTGTGATTTAGGATGCTGTTTGAGCTGCCCATGAAAAGCAACATAAAAAAGAGATGTCAGATAGTATGAAAGTATTGAGAATTAAATAGATGTTAGCCTCGCTCTAACCACCTTGTAACAAATTGCTTTATTATCTTCCTAACCTCATGAAAGGAGTTAAGAAAAAAAAATAAATAAATAACGAAACACCTTCGGCTTATCGTCCTTCGCGTGATGCATGTTTTAAAATATTTAACCAACTGTACGTATGTTGTGAATGTCTGAACTGGATCTAAGTGAGCGTATTAACGAAAGCATTCCCCCAAACGGTGATCTCCTTAATCAAGTTAAGTACCGCACCATATACTCTTACAAGCTGCTATGACAGATTCAGATTACAGGGTTTTGTTCGACTATCTTAAAAATAGGTGATGACAGATGAGCTCCGTATAAATGCAGATCCCACATTTTTAAAGTGGGTTACTGGCGAAGATTGAACGGTCACAAGTCCTAGGGATAATACTTGCAACAGACCAGAATGAGTGTTAGAAGGTATCTTACCTACGAAATGTGGATGGATCAAATGTGACTCAAATGTGTTCATATGCATATGAAATGGCAGGAGTAATACCACAGAAGATGTTTCGAGTCCACAATGCATCTTAGCCATATTGTAATATGGTAGATGAATATATTTTTATTGCGCACGCATGACGAAGGGCTTAACTTTGTTGCAGACTTCAGAGTTTGAGTGTCCAAGGGATGAGGCTTTATAGATTTTGGAGCGCCAACGAGAGAATTTACTTAAAAAATTAATTTTATTGATGACTAATTAATGTTGCGTTTTAGTAATTTGTTGCTTAGACACTTGTCAATAAAAACATTAAGTAAACCTCTGTAGTAAGCTATTGCAACTAAGTTTTGACAATCAATCGATAAAGGGTGAGAGGGAGGGTGAAGTTAAAATCGATAAAGAATTTAATAGGACGAGTTTCCCAAACCATCTCTTGACAACAAGTTTTAGTTCAAATAATAGCATTTAAATAGAGGACAACAATCAAAGATTAAAGAACGAAAAAAGTACAAACTTGTCAGGCACTTTAATTTAAAGCTAGTAAATGCAATAATAACATTTAATGAAGAATTAACAGAAGAACGTTAGAGTAAAGCTTTAAGTTGTAAAATTGTAAGCCATCAACCAAATGTGAATTTTTTATTTATATTTGTAGTTAGAAAAGAGATTCAATCATATCCTCAAATGCAACCCAATCGGCGTTGCAATATTTTACTTTGAAAAGCAAATAATTTGCCCAGATTGCAAGTGTCTCAAAAATATGAAAAAAAATATTGCTAAACAATTTAAGATGAACAGTGAATAGAACAAACAACGAACAAACTGAAATGATTGATTAATTCTGCGATCAAGTCAATTCTATGGCATTCTTAGCTTACTCGCCCCAATCATTAACGTTTGATACATTATTACTACTGCTGATGTTTGTATTACATTTGGGCAAATAATTTTCATTATCGATAAACTCAACGTGGATAAATGGAAAATGTCCCTTTTTACCTTTTAGTTCGCCTACCCATTGTCCATTGATGTTGGTTTTGGTCACCTTGATAACGTCATCAACCTCAAGTTTAAGCGCAGTTTTATCATACGCATTCGGGACTCGCACTTGTTTTACTCGAGCGTAAACCGGAAGTTTTCGATTCAAATCAGATTTCTTCAAAGCATTGTCAGTTGGTGTGAATTTGGCAAAGAACCTCCTCCACAAGCAGCTATACTATTTCCGCTTATTATATTGCCACTACCTCCAGAACTGGGACGTTCTATATTTGTTTTTCTCTTCAGTACTTTCATCATATTTTTGCACATAAGGTACTGGTATTTGCCCAACTTGTCCCATCGAATTTCTTGCCGTTCACCACTGATCTTCATCTTTACGCATGGTAGTTGTAATTTCACCTCGTCGAGATGGCAAATCGTCTTGATCGCTTCCATCAAAATCAAATTTGCCAATGACTTTCTCTAATAATTTATAAAACGTCAACAATGCTGGTAGGTCTTCAAACGATTGATTACCTATTTGATCTTGTTGTTGAATTTTATTTATTTTATAGTTGCTCACTTTAATATCTTCTCGTACACGTAAGACGTAGCCACCATGAATTGAATTACTTTTGCGGACTAGAAACACACCTTTTTCACGTTCATTTATCAAAAATTCAGTGGCATCTTGACGGGACATTGGTCCAAAGTACCAACTGTTACGATCGAAAGCATGAAACGTTGCCATAGCTCCAAACAAAATTTCGAAGATTCTTTCAGTTTACGTAAAGAGGTGTCCTGGAACGTCTCTTACTTCAAGAAGGCGTCATTAAATGTATCCTTTACAACTTAAAGCATTCGCAAATGATGAGTTGCTTCGGGTGTTGTTTGCCATGAAATAACAAAATTTTCTCCAATTTCAATTTTAACACTGAAGTTCGCAACAAATCACCTTACTGAATTGTGTACTCTTGCTGTTGTTGTTTTGCTTTTTCTGTTTCGGCCTCTGTTTGTGTTTCTGTTTCTATTGCTTTATTGAGAATACGTACAAAAGGTCATTACTTTAAACGTCAGCATCAATTGAAGTCTGCACCGACAAAGCGCTTTAGTTGGCTGTACGAGTATAAATCATGATTAATTGTTAGTTAATCCAACCCCATCTATACAAATCGACCTTTTGAAAATTTTTTCCGAATAATTTAGATCACACACGTAAAATCGTTAACATTTAAGTACCATAAATATCTTGAAAATATCAATTTCGAGGCTCCAGCCAGACAGAGTGCACCAAAGGGGGCCGTTCTGTCGGTTTTTTTTTATACGAGTACTAGATCGAGTTCCATAAGCAAAACAATATCTTTTGGATTTTCTTGTTGCTTGTTGCTTCTTTTTTTTCAGCCAACATGAAAAGACAAATAAGCCAAGATATTCTATATATGTATACTAAGGGAATACTTAGGGCGACATTAGAAGCCATCCAGTGTAGACTGTCAGAATGATATTACATATTTTCATGCCAGCTTATACCCTGTAAGGATTCTTTCTGTGGCCAGCATATAGAAATCAAACCAAACCTACAAACTTCGGAAAATTTTGCAAGATATCCACTTATTTCAGGCTTAACTTCGTTTTGAAGAAGTGCGATAGATGAAAGCATTCATCGTCAGGATGACAACCAATATGGTGTAGGTTAACTGGTTGTGGTGGTAGGATAAAAAGGAGTATGGTGGAGTAGATACTCATACAATACTAGGCACCAAAAATGATATTTCGCCATCATTTTTTAAAATATTTTTTCTTATATTATAAAACGTCCCAAAAAGGTGTGACAAGAGAAACTGCAAAATATGAGACAATTCGCGGGTAGGAAGATGGGCATAGTACTTATTGATGTTCCTGAGAAGTTTAACATATCGATGAAAGAAATTTGTAAGCAAAGGTGAATGGGATAGAGTGAGATTGAACTTAATGTCTTTGAACTGTTTACATGTATTTTCTTTTACAGTATGTTATGGTGGAATTTTTTACTTTACCAAGAAAACAGAATTAGCCGAGCAGGTGCATTTTCTGAAAAAAATGTTACTCAAATGGTCCAATTTACCAGACTTAAAACCGGGGGTTCAGTATTCTTCAGATTACGTGAGCTTTTGATCGGCATATAATTATATTTCCCATTAGCTACGTCTGCAAAGGCTCAAATTCCGCATATTCCACTTCAAAGGTAAATATATAAAAAAAATTATTGGAGAATTGGTGGTAAATATTTGAGGTTGTCAAGTAAATTGACTTTGACCGCCAGAATGCCCTGCTACTGCAAAAAGCATTATGGTGCCTTGAAGTCCGTTCATATTTAGTCAGACATGCCAAATTTCAGTGCGATACCGTCTTAATTTTGTTTTGACAGCTGATTGTTGTTGACGTGTTTGGCATCATGTTGAGTATGGACAAAAATGATTTTCATTCTCTCATAAAACATTATTTTTTGAGACGCAAAATGGCGAAGGAAACCAAAGAAAAGTTGGATAAATATTATGGGGCTAATGCTTTGTCAGATTTCACCGTCAAATATTGGTTTCGATAGTTTCGTGGTGGCCGCAACTCCACTATCGATCAAGTCCGCAGCGGCATTGGAGGGCCAATACGGTTACAGAGGACAATGTCAAAAAAATAAATGAAATGGTGTTGGCTGACCGGAAAATGAAGGTACGCGAGCTAGCAGATACCAAAAAGATTAGTACTGAGTACACACGCCATATTTTGGGCAATATTCTGCATATGGAAAAGTTATCCTGCCGCTGGGTGCTACGCATACTCACTCCTGACCAAAAACACGAACACGAGAGCATTTCGAAAGAGTGTTTGGACTTGCTGATGCGGAATCGGGTGGACTTTTGGCTTCAGTTGGTAACTGTTGAACGCCAGAGAACAGAATGAGTGCCCGGCAATGGCAGAAAAGGTTATGGTGTCGGTTTTCTGGAATTGTCGTGGCATACTCTTGGTAGACTACCCCGAAAAAGGAAAAACCATCAACAGCGAGTATTACTGTGCATTATTGGAGCGATTGAAGGCCGAAATCGCTGCAAAACGGCTTCACATTAAGCGAAAAAAAAATTTGTTTTTGCAAGACAATGCACCGTACAAGAGCATCGCCACCACGGCTAAAATCAATGACTTACGGCTCCAATTGCTTTCGCATCCACCGTATTCGCCCGATTTGGCTCCTTCGGACTACTATTTCTTCCCAAACTTCAAAAGATGGCTCATCAATAAAAAATTCAGCTCACGCGAGAAAATTATGACGCCACGTAGGAGTATTTTGCAGACCTTCCGGAAAATTACTTTTCGGACGGGATCAAGAAGTTGGAAAATCGCTGGAATAAGTGTATCAAACTAAAAGGGGACTTTATTGAATAAAATAAAAAAAACATTTAAAAAATTTTTTTTTTCATTCCGAAGGAGGTTACCACCTAGTACATATACTCGTATTGAAACCAGATCAGACAAGGTGAAATATTTGTAACAGCGCTTGTGAAAACCTAGACATTTCACAGAATTTTTGGCGACATCAAATACATATGTAACCACTCCAACGTAGATACCATTTGACTCACATATCGAGCATGAAAATTTCTACCCATTCATGTATAATAGATTTAACGACAGCAGACAGTATTGTGTTTTGGAAGCAATAAATTCAACTTTATTGATGCTTTTGATGAGTTTAGCTGTCTGTCGCGTTCTACAGCCGAAGGGCAGGAACGTGGGTCCGAGAACGAATATCAAAAGCAGGGAGTACTGTCGTCAGCAAAGTAATATATTGGATTAGAAAGAGCAGACAAGAGATTATTGATTAAAATTACAAAAAGTGTCGGAGGCAGTTTATTTATTTTGTAGATTTCAGACTTGAAACCAGTCAAGACAACTTGAATTGATTGTTTTGAAAGTAAATTTCTAATTCAGTAATGAACAGATTCAATGATCCGAAATGCATGCATTTTTCACAAAAATGCTTGAACCCAAACTCTGCAGATGCCTTTTGCTAGATTGGGGTAGGTTTTGGTTCCACTTTTTAGTGAGACATGCTGTGGTCTATACTGCCAGTCATAAGCAAGACTTCTGGGACCTTAACAGTCATGAGCTGAAGGTTTCAGGGTTTCATTGACCTTGGAAAAAGAGAAGTAAGTGCAATGGGTCTCTAGGAGGAGAAAAAAGAAGATTAGTCTTTCTTTAGAACGGACAGGTCAATCGTTGTCTTCCATCTACTCGGGAAGATTAATAAATAGGCGAATTGATGAAAAATCTTACTCTGTGGTTTTGCTCAGAAGGAGGGGAGAAATAGCGTCTGCACCAGTGGATTTATTACTTCAAGATCTGCACGTACTTTTTGTTTTACTGGAGTGCGAAAGTTGTTTCATTCCGTTGAAGATTCGACCCACTCAAGTGGAGGTGGAGACGTGACACAATGTGGAAGTGTTGATTTTGCTGCGAAGTGCGCAGTGATCAGATTGACCTTGTAATAAGAGTTGATAGGTGGAATGCCACTATAAACGAGTGTAGGGATGGATAAGAGGAGTATAAGGCTTAATATTTAAGACGAACGAAAGTATTTTTTTTCTCAGTTTTTGTTGTACTCGTATTTGAATTATAAACGTTTAAGAAAAAATTTCTGGCTCGTTTGAATTTTTTCGTCTAACGTCTTTGGGTTTGGTCTTGTAATGTTGAAAAAACTGTTCCCTTACCCTGAAAAGCTTTTTACAGCCCGAGTCGTGCCAAGTCTTTTCTTTTGTCTTGATATTCTTCTTCCGATAAGGGATAAAGAATCTGATCCCAAAGACAGTAGTGTTTGTGATGATACCAGCAGCGGCATCTAGGTCGTTATCGAGGAAAAAAAAGACCACTTAAAATTCCTAAAGAAACTGATAAGTCTGCCCCGTACTGCCATATGCTTTTTTTTATCTCGAAGTATATGGTCAATTAACCAGAAATTAGCTTATAGGCACCATGGTTTCAACGGTTTCCAAGGAAAAAGAGTATCTACGGTGATCTTATGAGTGTAAGTAGCTAAAACCAAGTTCAGAGTGTTGACGGTATGATTATCAACGTCTGGCATTCGCGTGGTTACATTTACAAGCTGGAATTATTGGTTTTCTGAGCTGCATGGGCATTTGACAGAACTGGGCTCTGACAAAATTTTACTAAACAGTCCTTGTAACGGGTGAGCAGATAGTAATGATAGTTTTTCCAATTGTTATGTTTCAGCAGTTGTCAAAGTTACGAATGATATCCAGCTGCAAAAATATTCGATAGGGTTTGCCATTTCATCATGCATCGTTTTACGCTTGCCGAACGTGCGGAAATTGTTAAAAGTTTAAGCGTGAACACACTCTTTTGGAACTTAAGCCACCAGTTTGAAGATCCAGATTTTGGCCAAAACGAACGAGGCCCATTTTTGGCACAGCGGCTATGTCAACGAGCGAAATCCAAGTATTTGGCCGAGAATAAAAGCAAAAGATTGACTGCCTGATGCTGTTTATGACATGGCGGCATCATCGGATCTTTATTCTTTTGAAATTAGGAAGGAGACACAGTTACCGTCAATGGTTTCAGGCATAGAGAAACGTAAGCCGACTTTCTGTGGTCAAAGCTCGACAACATCGATATATCCGAGCTGTGGTTCCAACAAGGTGGCGCTACATGCCATACGAGGTGTGTTCAGAAAATAACGCAAATTTTTAAAATTCGCGGGCTTGGAGAGTCTGATTGTGAAATTTGTTTTTATTATGTTGGTATACATGCCTCTAAAGTATGATTACATTTTCGGCTGTATTCAATGTTTACTCTGTCTGGGGTAGTCGCTAACGTTAGAACTGTTTTTATAAGCTCGGCAATTTTCGCTTGTTAAAAGAAATGGATCAAAGAATTTGTAAAAAAAATTGTGTAAAAAATGGAATCAAGTACTCTGAAACACATGAACAGTAGCATGCTGTTCTAATTAAAAAAAAATTTTTACAACTCGTAGAAGCTCTCCCCAGATGTCCGAGAAAATGCCAATGATGAACTTCGCTCAGGACGCCGCAGCACATCAACAAAAGGTAGTAACATCAAAGCTGTGAATAAAGTTATTTTGGAAAATCGTCGAATTTCCATAAGAAAAGTTACTGGCGATGATGGTGTATCGGTCGGCTTGTATCATGCAATTTTTCCGTATGTTTAGGTCATGAGACATGTGTCAGCCAAGTTTATTCCGAAACTTTTTAATTTTGATCAGAAGAACCTTCGAATGAGCATCGTTCAGGAGCTCTTGATTGGCATCTATGATGATTCTGATTAGCTTAAAAGGGTTATAACTGGTGACGAATATTTGATTCTGTTCCCAAAAGAGAGAAGAGACCTATAAAAGAAGGAAGATTTGCTATGATTAAGCAAATAAAAATGACATCGTTGGAAGAGCTCAAGGCTATTCCAAAGATCGAGTTTGAGAAGTATTTCGAGGGTACTATTTTGAAGACGACCACATCAATGTAGACAAATAAAAATATTTTTTCAAAAAATTAAAATTCTTAAAAAACGCCTGTTGTTGGTAGCAACTTTTCCTTTTCCCTCAAAATAATGGAAAATAGTAATTTTCTTATGTAAGGGCATTAATATCTATGTGAAGTTAAAGCCCTATTCCGAACTCACGCGTGCATGCGGATCTTTTTCCGAATTGAGACAAACCGCTTAGCTCCAAAATTAAATACAGAAGCACATAACATATGTACATCTTTAAATGCAGCGTATAATGCCTAATCCAATGAAATACGAGTATAAGGACGCCTTAAGCCTTTCTCCAACACACAAATCGAAAATTTTTGTATAAAAGGACTTATTTTTGTATTCTAGACAACCATTCATCTCACGTGATTTCAATTGTCTGACAGAAAAAAATGTTTTTCGGGCACGGTTGGGATTTGATCGCCAAACCATCAGATTTGAAAGCCAATACCTTAGATATCAAAACGGAATATGTTATTGCCAACAAATTTTATTAGCTGCTGGAATAATTAGGCAACATCGACGTCACTGGGCGTTGGCAGCCATCATGGAGTCTTCAATGTATTAATGTTCTGATTTGATGTATTACGTCCCCCTTGTTGACGATACTCATTTTTAACAATTGTTTTTTAAATATAGGGTTTTCCAATAGGGACTTGTGAACGCATTCTTTCACTGATCATCAAACTGTCACTGTCAATTTATTCAGTAAACTCAACATTTTCATCATGGCAAAGTAAACTAACGAGCTACGTTCTCCGATTGGGTACTGGAGAAGATGCGCCAAGATGATGAATTTCATCGGAAAATCATCTTCAGTGACGAAGCTCATTTTCGGCTCAATGGGTTTGTCAATAAGGAAAATATGCGTTATTGGTCGGGTGAAAACCCACATGTGCTTCATGAATCATCACTTCATCCACAAAAAATAACGATCGTCGCGTTACTGTGAATGGTCAGCGTTATCACGCCATGATCATCGATTATTTTTGGCCCGAATTAGAAGATATGTACTTGGACGACATGTGGTTTCAACAGGATGGTGCCACAAGGCACACAGCACACGCTACAATCGATTTATTAAAGAGTAAGTATGGTGAACGTGTTATCTCAAGAAATGGGCCATGGCCATGCGCCGCCTCGTTCGTGCGATTTAACGCCGCTTGACTATTTTCTGTATGGCTACGTTTAGTCATTGGTTTATGCAAACACGCCGACGATTTTGGAAGATCTCAGTGCCAACATTGAACGCGAAATAGCGGCCGTTTCGGCCGAAATTTGTGGTCAAGTCGTTATTAGAAAACCCTATATTTAAGAGGGCACCATTGACAGCTCACTGTGCTCCGGCAATATTGTTAAAGTTATCATCATAGTTGTACAGGCTTTTTTAAATTATGCCTGTGGTGTTGACTTGCGATTTTTGCACAATTTTCTCAAATGTGGTATAATGCTAAAGTAAGCACATCCCTTTATCTAAACCCTTTTGTGACATTAAAACTCACGATGAGATTACTTCCAATCTTTACGAAGCAGCAGGCCTTTTCCATCGGGCCTTGAAATCTAATACTTTCCTCCGACAGAGTGGTAGTAGTCCGGCAGCTTGATAGAGAAATGACCCTATTGAAATACAACAAAGTAATCTGCCTTGGAAATCTACATTCTATGCGAAAATAATAAAAATAAAATAAGTATACGCACGTTGACACAATAAATGACATTCTTAACAATATGGAAAAGACTCAACAGTTCTAGTGACTCAACAGTAAAGTTGCAAATAATATTAATGGTTTACATAAATCCTTGCCAAAGGAGATGAGGACACAGCAGTAGCCAAGAAAATTTCCTATCACTGTCTGTTTCTATATAAATACCGGCGAGAGGGCTAACGTGTTTGAAATAAATTGCTTTTGGTAAATCATTGCGATTCTCAATCAATTTTAATTAGTTCTAACTTTTTAATGACTGATTATCCAAAGGGAGTATGTTTACAAACCTATTTACATTGTGTGTTTGTCTTTCTTGTTGCAATACCTTTAGCGTCAAGTTGATCGGGTTAATGTAAAACGCAATTTGTAAACCTAATTCGATTGCCCTTTTTGTCGTTTAAGACGTCGTTATTGGTCTTCTTTGTGGCCGGTGGTCTTGTAGATTTTTTCACGACTTCTAGGGTATCTACGAGTTTAATTACATTCAACAAAATATTTAAATTGCAATTCCAATTCCTACTGAAGAGGAAGATGTCCTGGCTGAACCTTGGTGGAATAGCTTCCATGTCCTTGGTCTTTGTGCTCGTTTCTCATTTTAAATTGTCGTTTGTATTGAGAGGTAAATAAACTTTCGTAAGGGTAAAAATAGAAAAAACAAATGCTTCAGTTGTCCTCGGAAGGGCTATGGTTGTCTTTGCAATAGACCGTAGTCTCTTTAAGTTGGGATTTAAGAATGATTGTTATAAACGGTCTTGTTGTCTTTTTTATTTGTGGTGTTAAGTATTACTTTTCTCCACAATATTTCCTTTTTTGCCTTTTTCTATTACTAAAGGACATACTTGTCCTTATTATCGATTTATTTTTTCTTTCTTTCTTATTCCTAAGGGGGTTCTTAGTGATGCTTCATTGCATTATTCGAACTCGTATAGAGATCTTTTTTCCTTTTTTCTTTAAATTTCAGTTATTGTTTCTTTTATTCATTTTTGCTTGAATGGAGAATGGCCCTTCTGGTTGCGGGCTGTTCTTGAAATAACGTGGATGGGTATGGATATCAGAAACCAAAAAACCCATCTATTGCGAGGCAACTAAATGGCTCGGAAACGAGTGGACTAACTGCTAACGGCCCTGCAAATAATAAAAAAGGCAACGACATTTGAATCTGTACGGGCCTTGAACAGGTCGCATACAGCTGAACAACTAGTGTAAGTCCCAGATTGCTATTAAATAAATGTTACAGCCACTGAAGAAGAACGGTAGGATAGACAGGCATGGACATAGTAAGATGTCTTGAGCTTTTGAAACTGAAGCAGATAATTTGTTGAAAATGACCTTGAAATTATTTTAGGTTAGAATATCTTAATAGTAAACAAGTATTGGATAGCTCAAATGCTACAATAATTTATAAATGCCTACTTTTAAGAGATTTAATACTGATCGTGTACAATTCTGAAGTATTTATACCATTCCGTACGTTGATTTCCTAACTGAGACTATTTTGGGACGTAAGGATAAGCCTCCAATCGACCCATATCAAAACACATAGAAATTTTTTCCACACCCACGATTCTTATATTGTTATCACGTGAAGTTTTGCCTTCAATATAGAAAGTTTCTTACACAGGGATGTAGATGCAAAAACTCTGGGTAAGTATCTTTCTTATCTTATCTGAAAACAAAGAGAGAAAAGCTGTCTTATTTAACTGACTCTTTCTCAATTTTGTATTGGTTTTAGGGTTCTGGTCAATTTGAAAACTTGAAAACACAGGAAGCTCTGGTTCAATCCACTAAACGCATTATAGAAAGAGCTGCATTGGAATTGAAAGACTTAGCAACTCCTCAGCCAGCACCTAAGTCGATGAAGTTAAGGGTTTGTACTGCCTCGTGGCATAAAGCCTCGAGAATCCATGCCGATATACATCAATATTTTTAACCACTCTCACCTGCGTTCTACTCAAGAAATAATGGCCCTTAGCTCCTAAGACTTTTCATCACAGAGGAATTTCCTTGGTGATTGACCTTTTCGGTTAAAAATTTAGGACTTTAGCTGTAACAACTAAGTCTCGTCTATTTTAATCTAAATTTTTGATAAGTGACAGACTTAGAAAAAAAATCTTGGGCTTTCCACATGCAAGCGAATGCTTTAGAACAGTATCCATCAGCCAGTAATGTGTTTGCGTCTCCAGAGTGACAAACGAGGATGCTAGCTAAGAATGCTTCTACCATACGAGCTTCTCGAAAAAATTTATGAGCACAGTTCGAAATATGCCCTCAAAATCGTCTTTGGTGATTTTAACGCCAAAATAGGAAGAGAATACTTCTCAACAGCGCAGTCAAAAAGCATAGGTTTCATCACGGATTGGGGGGAACGAACTAAGGTTAAATCACTCTGTTGTGAGGCGACACATAACATTTACAAAGGAGCATAGAGATCGCCTTATCCTTAAACGTCAACCAAATTGATCATATTGTGATCGACGCAAGATACTCCTCCAATACTATCCGAACTTTCCGAGCAGCAAATATAGACACCAATCACTACCTCGTTGTTGGCAAGATACGTCTATGGATATCTCAATCACCACAACAATAAAAAAATACCGTGAGTAGACTTAACGTAAAACAGTTGCCGATATTGACATATCATATGCTACCAACTTCAAGCACAGAAGACTAGTAGCATTGATGCTAAGAAGCCAACAGAAATGCTTTACGTTTTGATGAAGATAACAGATCAGCAGATGTAGCGAAACAACTTGCTTACAGAGCGGCATAGAAGAACAAAAGAAGCCTGTAAGCTCTGCAAAAAAAAGAGAGGTTAAAACATTGGTTTCTCCGGAGGATTAGAATAGATAATGAAAAAGCGCCATCGAGAAAATAGAAAGGTGCTGCTGGAGGACCAATCTCAAAAGTTTTCCCAAAAAGTGAAAAGAACGTGTCAAAATAACAAAACCCGAACAGAGGCACGTAAAGATGAACAAGGAAACATAGTAGTTGTGTCATAGTCGCTACTGATTATAATAAAAAAAAACCGCTTTGAAAGATTGTAAAACGGCCAAGACATCTCGCTGTCCATCATATTAAATTATCAGCATAGTGCAACTGATTGCAAAGATATTTCTACAAGCTTCTCAACCAGACGTATGAGCAATGTCCGAGAAATATGACGTTAAATTCGTACTAGGCGATTTTATAGCCAGGATAGGAAAGAAGGATCTCTTTGGTAGGATGCGCCACCTATGGTGGTATAAGTCTCCTCAACATTGTGTATAAGATTTTATCAGTTATGTTGTATCAACACCTAAAACTCTTCCTCAACAAACTGATTGGCCCCTATTAATGCGGTTTCAGGCCAGGAAAGTCCACAATTATCCCAATCTATACACTCTGCCTGATTCTCAAAAAAAACTTAAAAATTCCGAATCGATACCTCCTATCTTTCATCGATTTTAAGGCCGCATATGGCTGAATTTATAGGGACGAGCTATTTTTTTTTTTTTTTATAATTTTGCGCGCGCACCAAGGGGATATGAATACCCTTTTACTGGCTTTTCACCAGACGCGGGAGGGTGGTGTAGTAGTTCCCAGATGTGGTTTTCAAACTGGAGCCAGTGCATCCTCAACCAGTGGGTCTTAGTACGTGATGAAGACCACTCGCTGCTCCGCCAAAGTCCGTAACTACTTAACCGAGACCTTTGATATCAAAAAATGTTTTAGACAGGGTGATGCAATTTCAAGTGATTCCTTTTACTTTATACTTAAAGGAATTGAGCGGAATTCACAAGCGAACACTGGAGGCACAATCTTTCAAAATTCTGTGCAGCTACTAGCACACGACAAAAATATCGAGATATCCGGAATTGCCAAAATGGGTTTAAAGGTAAATGAGGGCAAAACCAAATATACGCTGCTAACAACATCGGACTCTCAACATCGACAAATTTGACTAAGTATCAGTCGCCTAATATGGCTACGATATATTGAAAGAATTGACACTAATGCTCCGACGGCAGAGTCCTTGCATATAACTCGGAGTTACAACGCAGTACAGGAGGAACTCACCTTAGATGCGTCCAAGTAAAGGGTGACCAGACAAGGAAATCGTTTTTTTAATAAAACAACAATGGTGTGAGATATAAAATTGATCTTAACTTTATTTTTAAGCTACGTTCATGACATTATATGTGGAATAGCACATCATTCAAATAGCCTCCTCGGCTTTGCAGGCAGTGCTTCAAGCGGTCGGTCTATCTTTTGAGGGTGTTCCAATATTTGCGGCGTTATTCCGTCAATAGAGTGTCAAATGTTGGCGTCGAGCTCGTCAAAAATGGTTGGCTTGTTAAGGACTTGACGTAGTCCCAGAGAAAATAATCGAGTATTATCAATTTGCATGATCACGGCTGGCAATTGATGAACGCACGCCGTGCGATGAACCAGTTGTCAAATTTTTCCTTCATAACTTCTAGCGTTAAGTCGCTTGTAGGGCATGTAGCATCGTATTGTTGGAAATACAGCTCTGATATTTTGATGTTGTCGAGTTCTGAGTTCTATACCTGAAACCACTGACGGTAACGGTGTCTTCTTCCTCATTCTTGAAGGGGACATCAACCGATTTAAAGTGCGCAATTGTAGGCAGTAAACTAAAAATCAGGATAACTGCAAAGACTCACCAATTGGCCCAATATTAGTAAGAAAAGAGAAGAGAAAACCTCCATTTAACCTCCATCCAAGAATACACTGAGATGATTATAGACAATTGAGGATAGTTCTCCTTAGCCATAAGGTTTCCCTAAATATTTTTCTCTCAGTAGACTACACGCTACCGTAAGTTAAAGCAGAAGAGTAGAAGTTATACGTGCCTCATAACAAATGCCTCATGAAAATCGCCGAAGAAACATCACCATCAATTATCAGACCATGTACGAATACATATGGTATGTATAGATATTATATTGATTATACAAAACGAGTAAACTGAAGATACACTGGTTCGCTGCTAGTTTTGATTAGTGGGATGCATCGAAAACATGGTAAGCAATCCTATTACACGAGAATTATAGATCTGTCAATTAATAATGCTCAGAAGCAGAGTATCTTATTACTGGTAAGAATCCAATAGATTACAATAATACCTTATTAGTTATTCCAGTTGGGCTGATATTTCTTGTTTGTGGTGTTTTTTTATAGCTCATAGTGGCTCTGTGTCTGAGACGCTGAATGTGGTTGGGGTTCAGACGCTAGTAAAAATTTTATCAAGTGCCTATGAAGGACTTAAAGTCTCCCACTTCAGTGCTCGTAGTCTTAGCCTATCAAAACTTGACAACGTCCGGCATATTTTTAATGATTCAGGGGTCGACGTTATTTGTGTAAGCGAAACATGGTTCAAAAGTCTTGATGTTGAAAATGGTTACAACCATATTTATGACATTCCTGGGTACTTCTTAGTTCCGCATAACAGAATTACTGAAACTACAGGTGGGGAAAAAGCAATTTACAAATGACACTGAATACATTGTTGTAGAAATTTCCAATGGAAATGTGGAGTATATTATTGGTTTAGTCTATAGCCCCAACCTTAATTGCTCTTTCGATTCACTGTTTTCTACCATACAACTATTTTCCGCATCATATGAGCATATTATACTATGCGGAGATTTTAATGCGGATTTGCTGAAGAATGACAGTAGATCTTGTTCACTCTTGGATGCTATTGCATCGTGTGGTCTTGTGTCTTGAGTCTCATCCGACTCGCTTTGGCCCTAGAGGGATAAGTCTTTTTGAATTGGTGGTTGTGCTACTCCAAGACCAATTGTCACTGGAAGGAGTTTCAGACCATGATCTTTTATTTTGTATAGTACATATGACATTAATTTCTCATCGAATTCAATGCAGAACACCATTCAATTTCGTGTTTTCGCAGCAATAAATCAAAATATTCTTTACCATCATGCGAGCCTTCTACCATGGCATTGGTGCTACTTTCTACCAGACATTAATGATAAAGTAGACATCGTTCAGACCCTAATTAAAAGTCCTTTTTAAAATACATGTTCCTGTTAAGACTGTCACAGTACGCAATAAATGCCCATGGTTTACCACTGAGGTGCATAATGCTATCAAAACTCGTCGAAAATTATAAGCTTAATTCAAAAAATTTTTCACTAATCACAATTGGTAAATGTTTTGCAGAGCAAGAAATTACTCTTCATTTGTCACCAGAAGTGAAAAAAAAAAACATATTTTTTGTCGAAGCTCAGCATTGACCAAGCGTCTAAGAAACTTTAGGCAAATTTACGTTCTATTGGGATAGGATGCATTTAGTTTAGGAAAATCAACTTTTCTTTGGTGTAATATCTGATCGGATGTGATCCTACAGATTCATGCTCTCAAATCTAACGCGATTGGTGAGGACGGAGTAGATTTGCGTTTTATCAAAAACTTTCTCATTTAATAAACTCATTATAGCATTTATATAAATTTTGCATTACCTTTTCAACCTTCCCGGATTGTTGGAAAAAAGCAAAGGTCATCCCTGTGCACAAAAAGAACAACCCCTTATTAGTAACCGATTTCCGGCCAATAAGGACCTTGTTTGTCCAAAATCTTCGAAAAAATTCTTGCGAAACAGATTTCCAATCAACTCAATCATTTCAATCTATTATCGCCAGTGCAGTTAGGTTTCCGATCTGGCGATAGCTGTTCTACAGCTATGATCAAAGTGCTTGACGGTGCTAGAATTTAATATGACAAGGAATATCTTTCACTGTTCTGCTTACTTGATTTCTCGAAGGCCTTCGATACGATCAGTCATGAGGTTCTTTGCACTAAACTGAAACTTTACTTTGGTATGAGTGATTTCTCAATTTGTCTGATTAGGAATTATCTTATAAATCGTGTTCAAAGAGTTATTGCTAACTCAAAGAATTTTCAACCAAAAAATATAGTTTCTGGAATTCCTCAAGGTTTAGTTCTTGGCCCAATTCTATTCTGTCTTTTCATTAAAGATTTACCGCAAGCGTGTCGAAATACATACAAATACATACATAAAAGTAAACTTCTTGGCCGCCAGAATACGCTGCTACTGCAAAATGGTGCCTTGAAGTCCGTTCATATTCAGGCAGACATGCCAAATTTCAGTGCGATACTGTCTTTAGTTTTGTTTTGACAGCTGACAATTTTGAATTTAATTTGTGAACGCACTCTTTCACTGTCAATTTATTCAGTAAACTCAACATTTTCATCATGGTAAAGAACACGAATTTTCTACAGATATTCGGAGTCGCAAAATCATCTTCAGTGACGAAGCTCATTTTTGGCTCAATGGGTTCGTCAATAAGCAAAATATGCGTTATTGGTCGGGTGAAAACCCACATGTGCTTCATTAATTACCACTTCATCCACAAAAAATAACTGTTTGGTGCGGTTTGCATGCCGGCGGCGTTATTGGGCCATATTTTTTGTCGACGATAACGATCGTCACGTTACTGTGAATGGTTAGTGTTATCGCGTCATGATAACCGATTATTTTTGGCCCGAATTGGAAGATATGGACTTGGACGACATGTGGTTTCAACAGGATGGTGGCACAAGCCACACAGCACACGCTACAATCGATTTATTGAAGAGTTAGTATGGTGAGCGTGTTATCTCAAGACATGGGTCAGTCGATTGGCCGCCTCGTTCGTGCGATTCAACGCCGCTTGACTATTTTCTGTAGGGCTACGTTAGACCATTGGTTTATGCCAACACGCCGACGACGTTGAAAGAGCTCAGAGCCAACATTGAACGTGAAATGGCGGCCGTTTCGGCCGAAATGTGTGGCCGAGTAGTTGAAAATTGGGTCCAACGAATCGACCGTTGCAAACATGCCCGCGTTGGCCATATGTACGAAGTCGAGTTTCATTCATAAATGTTTTGATTGTACTTCAAGCCAATAATAAAGTTTTTGAAATATCTCAAATGGTTTGCCTTTTATTAAAAAAAAAAAGGTTGTCAAGTCGTTATTAGAAAACCCTATACTATCAAATGTTTTGATGCACGAAATAAACACTTTCATTCTCAGAAACTAGTGAACGCATCCACTTCAACTTGTCGGCTATTTTACAAGTGACATGTATGCACAGTTCCCGCGTAAAAAGTTTTTGACTTCAGTTGTTTGCAATCATGGAATGTGGTCTCCAAAAATCCGACAATAAAAAATTAGAAATATTTTGTACCGTGAAATAATTTGAGGATACTGATCGAAATACGGCCGTCCTCGCATTTTGTGAACGCCACAAGTCATCATAATCGTGGAAAATTGAATCTGTGGAAATCCGCTTCGCAAGCAGAAACCTATGTCTATTGAGATGGATATCAGCAACAACAGTATATCACGCACCCTAAAACGTTATTTGGGACTGATGGCATAAAAGATACATACCTACCACCTGCTCATAAAAGCATTGAAACAGAAACGTAAGTCAAAATTGAAAGCCTTGCTTCGCGAAGAGTCACAGATGAATTATTTTCACTGACGAGAAAATTTTCATCGTTACAGAGTCGTTCGACAAACAGTACGATGGTGCTCTGTTATCACGTCATGCATCATCTCGTTTCGAGTGTTTAACTTAGTCACCACCCGGCTTATGTCATGGTTTGGTGGTCACTTGCGAAGAGTCACCAAGCTCCATTTTTGCGAGAAAGGTGCCAAAGCCTCGGCAAAAGTGGTTAAATGGATGTTTTATAGATTGTTGTGGAGGCCTTCAAGAAAAAACTATTCGCAAATAAACCGTGGAGACAAGAAAACGTTCCGAATTTCATTTGCACGGATTATTGGCCATTTGGTGGCCAAGAGCTCAGTCCATAAGACTGCAAAACTATGTTCGGTTCTGGACACAATGGTTTATACTACTTGACATCAAAGTATTTAGTCTTTGAAGAGCAGTGGAAAATTTTATAATACATGAGGTGCATACTGCAATCGATGAGTAGCCAGACGGGCAAATGGGGGTTATTTCGAATAAGTTGTTCCACAATTTATAGCGTTGAGTGATGCAGTTAATAGAAAAAAAAGTTTTGAAAAATATTTATTCGCTCTCTTTTTATTGGCCAACAATTTTTTACCAAAACATTTGATAGTACTAGGTAAAATGCTTTGAATTTTAGATTGCTTTAAAGATGGTTTTTGAGATTCAGCTTCCATACGACGAAGGAAACAGAGAATGCCTTTGCTTTATTGTTGAGTAAGACGCGTGAGAAAAATATGAAAATCTGCAGTGACACAAGAAAACACAATTCGAACATTTGTGGCTAATAAAAAATAACTTTAATTAAAGTATGGGGAATTTTTAGAAATGTCTTCTCAAATATTTTTCATCCAAAAAATAGGTTTGAACAAAAAATTTTTTTTTTTTAATTAATTTCAATTTCAAAATGCACGATTTTTATTTTGGACTTACCTCTATAGTTACATGATGTCCTCTAGTGCGGTAGTTCTCACTGTTACCAGATCGAAGGTTTTTAGAGTCAATTTGAACGTTGGTCTGCATGATTCGTCGATACTCTGAAAAAATACAGAAATTTTCGTTAATTAAATCAAATACAATATCATAAATTGTATCAACTGAATATTATTAGTAGTTTTCTAAGGTTATCTACGTTTAAGGAACACTTCTACACCACTACACCAAATTAAAGTTTCTTTTATTTGCATATGTAATTGCTCAATTTGAGATCTTATAAATATTTATCAAATTATGCGAAAGTTTGTTCATCATTTTCGACAAATTTTCAAAATTATTTGTGCAAGCAAATGTATGAGTTGAATTTACAAATTTAATTCATTTATCAAAGTCTTCAGATTTAATAACGAAGGCGTTTAAATAGAATGCCCCTAGTACGACTTTACAGGAGTCTTGTAATCAATGCTGCTTCAATTTACATCAATTCATGGAACACTACTTGAAAAAGTTTCTTATCCGATGTCATTATATATTCGCACCCAGCTTTATAGACTTAAGTGATTAATTTAGTCGTTCTTGTCTCACGTAGTTTATTTCGAATTTACAAGGACACTTTGTGTCAACATTTTGAATTGTAATTGCCTTTTTTTGCATGCGTTCGAGTAAGGAGTGAATATTGTCCATAAAATCGTATAAACATTGATCCAAATGTATCTTGGTGATGGCAATATCTGAGTTTAACAAAATCGCATTCCACATGATTGTTTATTTCTTTCCCCAGGTGACTCTTATATTGATTAATGACCAACACTGTTGGCTGAATTTAAATCCTTTTTATGATTAATTGTGTTGTGGAAAAAAAATATAAGCAAATTAAGCACATGTAGTGTCGACAAAGTGAAATTTCAAGAAAAATTTTTAAAAAATCATTTGAAGTGAAAGCCTCATATTTAACACACCTGGTGTGACCGTCAAAAAAGGTGATTTTGGGGGGATTTTTTTTAAAGAAAACTATTTATAAAAATAAATATACACTAAAAACGCACAAAATAAATTTTCAGCGAGTCATTCGTTGTCTCCCAAGTTACAAAAAAAGCCATCCACTTCTGCAGTGATTGCGGCCTTCACCGTTGCTGATATTATTAAATTATAAGGCATTAACTATACAATGACCCACGTGAAAAAAATTGAAATATACAATACCTAAATGGCACAGTTTTGAAAAAAAAAGTCGAATTTTGCATGAAAATTTGATGATTTTTGGCCGCCAAAAATTACATTTTTCATACAATCGAAAAACTGGAGAATCATTCGGATGATTGGTCTTTGAGTGATGACTGCATCAATTTAAAAGGATAAAATGATTGGTTTCTGACCGCTCAACGGCTTCGTTTTAGAAGGCTGTAACTTATTGAGTCTATAACTTAATTCGTGCGGTTTGCTAAGAGATGGCGTAACTTGTATTATTCCATTGGAACTTGCGTTGGAAAGCTACTGTCATTGTACTTCATTTCAGTATATGTCATTCATTTGAAGCGTAAACAACAATAATTTTTTTTTCACTCGAACTGTCGAACTTTGTGCCTAAAAAAGTCTTTTTGCGGGGAGTTCTTCTTCATTACTGAAAACTGCTGCCGTAAGTCATCGTATTTTAGTGGAAGTTTATGGTGAACATGCGCTAGCTGAGCGAATGTGCTAAAAGTGGTTTGCACGATTTAAAAGTGGTGATTTTGGCTTGGAAGACGATGAACGTTCTGGGCAGCCAAAAAAGTTTGAAGATGAAGAACTGGAAGCATTACTCTATGAAGATTGTTGCCAAACACAAGAAGAGCTCGCAGAATCTTTGGGTGTCACTCAAGCAGCCATTTCAAAACGTTTAAGAGCAGCTGGATATATTCAAAAGCAAGGAAATTGGGTTCCACATAAACTTAAGCCGAGAGACGTCGAAAGGCGGTTTTGCATGTCAGAAATGCTGCTAGAACGCCACAAAAGGAAGTCATTTTTGCATGGAATTGTTACTGGTGATGAAAAATGGATATATTACAACAACCCCAAGCGCAAAAAATCATATGTGAAACCCGGCCAACATGCCACGAAGGTAAAGGTCTGTATTTGGTGGGATCAGATGAGTGTGCTGTATTATGAGCTGCTAAAACCGGGTAAAACCATCAATGGACAACGCTACCGAACACAATTAATCCGTTTGAAGAGAGCAGTAGCCGAAAAACGCCCGGAATATGCGACCAGACACGAGGCAATAATTTTCCATCATGAAAACGCTCGGCCCCAAGTTGCTATTCCGGTTAAGAACTATTTGGAAAACAGTGGATGGGAAGTCTTACCCCACCCGCTTTATAGCCCAGACCTTGCTCCTTCTCACTACTATTTGTTCCGGTCGATGCAGAACGCCCTCACTGAAAAACGGTTCACATCAGAGCAGAATATCAAAAATTGGCTTGATTCATTCTTGGCTGCTAAGCCCGCGCAGTTCTTTAATGATGGGATCCAAAATTTTCCAGAAAGATAGGAAAAAGTCATAGCTTCAGATGGGCAATACTTTGAATAACACTACTTATTATTCTTCTTAAATAAACGTTCAAATTTTGAAAAAAAAACCGCACGAATTAAATTACATACCCAATAAGAACTTATTAAAATATTTATTCGAAATTTTAATATGTTATCTTTAAATGGAATAGGGTATCGAAATACGAAAAAAAAAAAAATTCAAAATTTGACACTAGGTGTGCTCCTCAAAATTATACTATTTACAAAAGTTTTTGGAGCTTGATTGGCTATTATACGTCATTAAAGCAGAAATAAAGGTAAACAATTAAGAATTCATATATGTTATTGCTTGCAGAATGGAAAATTAATTTTCTTCACCAAGCAGTTCATTTTTTTTTTTTTTGTAATAAAACCACGTTCGATTTTTTTTATTTCAAATATAATTAGCTACATTGAATGTACATATAGCTGAACAGCAGTTTATTTTTCAAGATTAGTACGGAGGGACGAATAAAAGGCTTACAGTTTACTATTTTTCAAACACATTATAATTATATATTTGTTGCATGTTCTTTACTTTTAATGACAGTTACAGGAGTATAGATCCATCTTAAGTGTTTAAGGTTAAGTTCATTCTGAGTGCGTCTTTTTTCTTTGACTATGTGCGTAGTCCTGCAATTTCCGGTTGACTGGTAAGGTCTGAAGGCCTTGCAATTTGCCGTCGTCTCACGCTAGTTCAGAAGTCTTGTTACTTTCTCGTTAACATGTTCCTATAGTCTTTTCTCGTGTGCTTTGGCCCTAGAGTTGATCTCCTCAAGAATAGCCAGAATCCACGATATTTCTAAGGACTTTATTCTGGATGACGGCAATATTGGTTTGGCTGTCACATCCCCAGAGTTGATAGTTATAGTTCCACATTGATTTTAGGACCTGGTTATACGAGTACTTGTACAATATAAAATAATTTTGTTAGCCCTGAATTTCTGCCTAAAAGCAATTCCATTTTTCCCCATTGAACGTCTAACTCTATCTTTTTAATTTTAAGTAAATGCTCTTTCTAGTAAAGCAAGAGGACACTCCTTGGTGAACTCTAGTCGCTCTAAAATAAGACTCCATTAGCTGAAGTGCTATTCTGGCAGGTACGCTTTAATTTATTGAAAAAAAAACATTCATGCCATACTTTACCGAAAGCCTGCTACTTTTCAGACACTTGATGTATGCACAAGGCTAATAGTTTTAATCATCAACCGTAAGAGTTTAACTATAATTTGTGTAGTATTTGCTTCGGGACCCAGGTTTTAAGAATTTGTAATGAGGCGTAAAGTTTTATTAACAATATGTGGTTCCTATTTACATCTCAACATCCATGAAGAGACTTGGCTATTCCCTGATCAACTAACCGTCAACCAAATCAATAATATTGTGATCGACACCGACACTCCTACAGAATTCTGGATCTCCTAGGAATCAATGTCGATTTAGATTATTGGCTTGTTTCAGCCAGGGTACGAATGTGGATATTACAGGTAATCCAAAGTCAAGTAAGACCACCAAAGTTTGACGTTGAAAATCTGCAATCACTATAGATCGGAATAATCTTTACCGAAGGCCTTACCCTTAAGTTATCTCAAGATCCTAGCCCTGAAATACAAATCATAGAATATATATAGAACCAAACAAGAAAGACAGAAATGTGCGCTGCATCGATGTACCAGAGCTCCTAAGAGGAAAGGGCACGATAGAGGAACTGGAGAAATGTTACTGCAGGTTTGACGTTCAAAGGTCTTGTTGGAGAATAAAACGAAGATGCCAGGTCTACAAAACCAGAATGGAAGTCAGCAAAGACGAAAGTAGACTCGCAGTCGGTGCTGATAATATGAAAAGACAACCTCTGCAGACCGCATAATGTCGATGGTGGTCAAAATATTGCTGTAATGTAGAATGATACTCTTGACTTAGGCGGAATTAATGCAGCTTTATCGAAGCTAGAGTCTAAAACAGCTGCTGGTGCAGACGGACTGCCTACTACAATATTTAAAGCAATTAAAAATGATCAGGTTGGGAATATGCATCTGCAAATACAATATATATAGAAGGAAGAAGCCTGGGGTATTCCCAGGCGCATGTCGTTTTGTACTTCCTCTTCGTGGATACAAAATTACAATACCTTGAATGTTTCTTTAACTTCCTGTGTGAACCTGCATCTATTGCGAAAATTTTAAATAAGTTATGTGTTCCTTGAATACTAAAACACAATTCTGACCCTGCTTATGACAGCATCATGGTGTGAATATTATATTTCACCAGCTGTCAAGGTTACCAATGACATCCAGCTTTCAAAGTATTCGGTTAGGTTTGCTATTGGTTCTTGCATTGACTTACGCTTGCCGAACGTGCGGAAATTATAATAAAAATATTGTAATACATGGGCTGAAAGGTCAGTGCCGTTTCGCGTATAAATTTGACAGCTATCGGACGACTAGTTCTCGAGATATAGCGTTGTTAGTAAAGCAACTTTTGTTATTGTGAAAAAAGGATTCAAAGCAATTTCGTGTGTTGATTTATCATTGCTTTTTGATGGGAAAAAATTGAGCCAATGCAAAGAAGTGGCTTGATAAGTGTTGCCCGGACTCTGCACCAGCCGAACGAACCATTCGCAAGTGGATTTAAATTAAAGTGGTCATACAAGCATCGAAGATGATGCACGCAGTGGACGTCCAAAAGAGGCTGTTTCAGATGAAAACATCAAAAAAGTCTACAAAATGATTACGAACGACCGTAAAGTGAAGTTGATCGAGATAGCTGAGGCTCTAAAGATATCAAAAGAGAGTGTTGGATATATCATACACGAATATTTGGACATGCGAAAGCTCTGTTGAAAGTGGGTGTAGCGTTTGCTCACAGTCGACCGAAAACAACAACGTGTTGATGATCCAGAGGAGTGTTTAAAGCTGTTCAACCGCAATAAAGCTGAATTTTTGCATCGGTATGTGACAATGAATAAAACTTGGCTCCATCACTTCACACCAGAGTCAAGTCGGCAGTCGGCTGAGTGGCGAGAAGGCAACGAACCTCGTCCGAAACGACCAAAAACTCAACAGTCGGTTGGTAAGGTTATGGCATCCGGATTTTGGGAAACACATGGAATAATTTTCATCGACTATCTCCAAAAGGGGCAGACTATCAACAGCGACTATTACATTGCGTTGTTGGAGCGTTTGAAGGACGAAATCGCAGAAAAACGGCCGCAAAAATAAAGTGCTGTTTCATCAAGACAATGCACCGTGTCACAAGTCGATGAAAACGATGGAAAAATTGAATGAATTCGGCTACGAATTGTTTCCCCACCCACCGTATTCTCCAGATTTTGCCCCCAGCGACTATTTCCTGTTCGCAGACCTCAAAAGAATGCTCACCGGAAAGAGATTTAAGACCGATGAAGAAGTAATCGCCGAAACACAGGCCTATTTTGAGGATAAACCGAAATCGTACTACAAAACTGGTATCGAAAGATTGAAAAATCGTTTCAATCAGTGTATCGCCCTCGAAGGCAATTATATTGATAAATAAAGTTGAATTTTGCAAAAATTTTGTGTTTTACTATAAAACGGCACTGACTTTTCAGCCCATGTATTATTATTGAAATTCCGGCCCAGTTGTAAATACACAGTGTGAATTTCATCGTGATATCGCTGGTCATCGTGGCTTCAATATGCAGGGCATCGATAGAGAGTCAACCCAACTTATTTTCCGGTTGGATTTGGACCTAGATTGTGCTCACGTAAGAATTGAATTCGGACGACCACAGACAACGCTGTGAGTTTGCTGATTGGGCCCTGGAAATGTTGGCGAAAGATCTGAATTGTGGCCAAAAAATCCAATTTTTGGCTCAGAAGCTATGTCAAAAGCAAAATCGGCATAGTTGAAATGAACACAATCCACTAATGCACGGCCAAGCATCAATGCATCCATAAATATTGATAGTTTGGGCGGATATTATCATGGCGACCTAATCAGACCATATTTCTTTCGAAATAAGGAAGGAGAAGCCGTTACTTGCAATAGTCGTAGGTATAGAGCAATATTTACCAATTTTCTGCGATCAGAGATCAACAACATCGATATATCCGAGTTGTGGTTACAACAAGATGGAGCTACATTTTATACAAGAGATGCAACGCTCGAAGTTATGAAGGAACAATTTAGCGAGACACAACTTGACTATTTTTTCTGGAGCTACGTCAATGTCAACAAGCCAATCACTTTAGACGGATTTAAGGACAACAATTGAGACGGTAGTGCCTGAATAACGGCACAAATTGAATGATGTGCTATTCTACACATAATAACTTTTAAATTCATTTTTATTGATTCTTTCATTATTACTTACATTCTAGACAAAAATGCTTAAATCTAATTTAACAATGATAGTTACTAATTCTAGCTTACTGACTCTTACCGAGCGCTCTAAACTTTACCATCTCTTTTAAAGTTTACATTTCGGCCTTCAAAACTATCTTATCTATCAGTATTACAATATATGAAATTTCTAAGAAAAGGTTTTCAAAAAACTTAGATACCGTATCTTTAAAATTGTTTATAAAACTTAAAACTATGTCCCTATTCTACTTAACCTACCTAAGTTACTTAACCTAACTTAACCACCATCGGGGTGGTAAGCACTCGTCGTTCGCACCGCGATGGCGGTGGTATATTACCGGGGTACCATCCCTGATTTGCATTAATCCTTTAGCATCAATATAGAGAAATGCCTCTGGCGGGATAAAGCCCGATAGAAGCGTGCTCTCGTGGTACATTTCATTGGGGTAATAAGCCCCAAAGATCAGGCTATTATCGTTTGTCATTGCTCGTGCAACGTGTTTTCGGATCACCTTAATCAGGAAATTGTCAATCCTATTCATTGTAAAGGACTTTGTTGGGATAATATTTTTTGTACTCAGATTATGGTGTTCTGCACAAGCCGAGACAGGTCCTAAGACACTGCCTTTCAAACACCCGAATCCTTTCCATCTGATACGGCTCTACATTGAACCACACGGGACAACCATACGCGATGACTGGCCTGATTAGGGCCACGTAGCATATGACCTTCACCATGGAGACAAGTTGACTGCTGTGAAATAGCCTTCTTGTCAGGGCTAAAGCCTTCTTGGCGCCAGCAAGACAAGCATCTATATGTTTGTCAAAATACAAATACTTATCGAGGCAGATACCACTACGGTTCTCACCGCTCATAGCAGTCAGTGCTGTCCAATGATGACCAAATTTCGCCAGTTATATCTGGTATCCCTAGAAGCCCATCTCAATGGAGGTCTAACCAATATTGATTGATTGATTTTCAATTTCCAATCGTCACAATACGCCTTAATACGATCGAAGTCACGTTGCAAAAGGGTGTTAATGACTTCGTCTGCGTACGCTATGGAATGATTGAGGGAACCTACTAGTGTAAATGTGAAACAGTATCGGATAAATCACAGCCCCCTGTTATAAGCCGTCAAAGGTCTTGCTCGAAATAACATTGTTATATTTAACAACGAACTTCTTACCCATAAGTATGTCGTAAATCATATATAGCAGGGGTTTCGGCATGCCCATCCTGGTCAACTTATAGAAAAGCCCCTCTGGCCATACGGTGTCGAAGGCCTTCTCAAAGTCAACGAGGCAGGCACCCGTACACTGGTTTTTGCCTTTATTCCATTGTATGTCGGAGACCAGCTTTGACGCATCATGAATAATGTCATGCCTCGCCCTAAAACCAAACTGATTTTCCGGAATTATATTATTTTTTTCAACCCACTTTAATAGCGCTCTATTAATCACTTTCTCGAATACCTTGCTAATATTCGAAAGCAAACTAATTGACCGAAGATTAGCAGGGTTATTTCTAACTTTATCCCTTTTCGGGATTGGGTGTACCACAGCTGTTTTCCAATGCGTCGGATGATATGCATTATTCAGCGCATTGTTGAATAGCGTAGTAAATATATCCACTGCTTCCAAGAGCAGGTGTCTTAATACGACATTTGGAATACCGTCTACTCCCGACGACTTTTTGTTTTTCAGACTCAAAGATGCGCAGGAGTTCATCTTTTCGCATTTTATATCTCACACCGTTGTTTTTTTATTTAAATTTTTTGCCCTATCATTTTTAACTGGTCAACTCTTATTAAAGATGCTGAAAATCTCGTACAATTTGTGTTTAGTATTTTTTTTCTAAAGAAAATCCTATCCGTCTCATTTTTATTCAAAAAAATTCTCTTGCCACTGCATTCAAACCTCAGAACAAATTGTCGACATAGTCTATAACTTTTCCCCCCTTACCATTTTTGTGTCACAAATAATCATTAACACAAAGTTGTTTCAAAGTCTAGGTTTTACGTAGCAAGGTCGACAGTAAATTGCTAAATTTAAATCACTATGTTAGCACAGTTACTCCCATAGAATAAAATTATGGCAAAGATCCATTCTAAGCGAGTCCAAAAAAAAAAAACCTTAACACCAACTTGTAAACAGAGAATTCACAGGACACTACCCACTCCATTAACAGAACAGCTTTCAGCAAGAGAGGATAATAAAAATAAAATTTCAAAGCATGCCAATGATATGCAAATTGCGGACCAAACGCCGAACAAATGTTTTTGCCATAAGAAAATATTGTTTCATTTGGTTTTTCAGTTTTGAAGGTCTAATTATTCTTAACGCTCACTCAACTTTACTCGATAGGATGTACTCGTATACCAGCCAATTCTAAGGCAAATGTCCAAGTTTTACTCATTGAAAATCAACTATTTGATATTGAATAGAACTTAAAATATTAAAAAAAAAAATAAATAAAACAATGACAATTAATGCAGACTTTTTTATTTTTCACTGAAATAAAAAATCGGAAAATTTCAGAGAGCCTTTCAAGGAATAGCTACAATAAATCTAAAAACGCCTAATCAAACCAAAGAATTAAGTGCTGTCGATATAAGATGACTATCCACAAAAATGCCTTTAGAAATCTTATGTATTCCTAAAAGGCTCGTGTGTAGTATTACATATTTACAGTAGCGCCATCTTGTGGCAGACAAGAGCAACATGAGATGTATAATATTCGGTTTTCAGTACCTTGGGGTTCCGTTGCATTATACACTCTGCAATGAACTAATTATGTATTGTAATACAACACATGCATAGGTACATGCATATATCACATATTATTGCATTGTACACGGATTCTACTAAATAAATGAAATAAAAGGAGTTGATTCTTAGCATACGAACAGATCGAACTATTTTCTCTTAGCAGTTCCCTTTATAGCACATGGTGTCAAGGGAAACCTGACTCTAAATTCGCAAAAGTGCAAGAAAATGCCCTAAATATACCAATACTTAAAATTGCAGTGAATGTAAGCAATTTTACTGTGCAAGCGTTTGACCAATTTACCTTCCGTCCGGAAGATTCGTTACTGTGGAAGCGACGCTTTGAGCAATTTCGAATTGCATCTGGTTTGTTGAACAAACCGAGTATGCAAGTGAATACGTTGGTGTATTTAATGGATTCACAGGGTGATGAGGTGTTTCACTCATGACACCGACATCACGAATGCCTTCGAAAGCTATTTCATCATAAATCGGAACGTTATCTACGAACGTTATAAATTCAACTCGAGAAACCAGATTGAAGGGGAGGAAGTCAAGGATTTTATTATTGTGAGTGCAGTTGCTCTCGTGATAAAATGATTTGAGATCGTTTGGTTTCCGGTGTTCGTGACAAACGGTTGCTAGAAAAATTTCTATTGGAATCGAACTTTACACTTGAATGTGCGATACGCATTGCAAAGCAAAGTGATGCCGTATATAGCTGGCAAAAAGAATTCTTTTCACAAATAACCACGGTATACACAAAATCAACTCCAAGAACATAAATAAAGCAGAATCGAGAGTATCGGTAATGATAAAAGCCAAGCATCGACGAGTTAGCTGTGTACATACACACATATGTAACTGAAAGCCAAACGAAGTAACCAACGAAATAAAACGTGCAAAGGACGTGTTAGAAGCCATAGTAGCTCACCACTTCCACGATTACACTATCCCGGCAACGGTAAACAGTGTTTGTCGTGTAAAATGTGGAACCACTTCGCAAGAGTGTGTAAGTGTGCTTCCTAAACAAGTGCGCATTAGGAACAAGTTCCTTTTCGAAATAGACGCAGCGTCCGTTTTTCGTATCTGTCAAACTCATTCCATTTTGCTATTCGTTTCTTAACCGTGGAGAGCTATGCATACCACGCTAAAGTTATGCTTCGTCGAATCGACGAAGTTCATATTTAAACCTACCTCATCCTTAAATTTCGGTAACATTGATCCTGAAAATTTTAAATGAAGCTCTTAAACGATTTATTAATAGTATCGACATGGTTACTGCACTTAAAAATAAAATTAAAATTATCAGTTCATTTTGTTACATAAACTGCCATTGGTTTGAAAAAATAATAAAAAAAAAATCATTTTTGGAAATAATTGCAAAAGCTTAAAGTCTTAATTCATATCAACTGTAAAAACTAAAAAATAAAAAATAAAATATTATATACAAGAGGCACATGCTTCAATTTTGTGTTCACCACAGATGCTTTTTTTTTTTTGCATCTTCTGGAATATGGGCAAAATCCACAAATTTTTCTTTTTTTTTCGACGCACGGTTCTTGAATGTTGTCTTGACGTTTTTCTTGAAACTTGGCTAAAACATTTTGTATTGTCGTCCTTGTTGTAGCAATTAGTAGGAGTAGGTGTCGTAGGTCACATTGTAAATTTTTCATGAATTCACGACGGCTTAATGATTTTGTTTGTTTGATAAATGTCATGCTATGCCATAAAATTCACAAATAGGCCATCTATTAATTTTAGGAGAACAACTCATAACACTGCACACTTGATCGAAGGTATTTGGTTGTAAAACTCAACCATATGACGCTTTTTAAGAAATCGGATTTATAGTTCCTTCCTCATTACAGGATGACAACAAAAAAATAGTTATCCTTGACTTTGGTTTGTAAGTACGACAGCAGCGTGAGTTCCTTGTTGTTAGTTAGTTCCAGCAAAACATTGATGTTTGATATGCGCGTCCTTTTTTATTCCGCATTTCTTTGGTTATTTCCCGTTTATTTGCCTGTAAGGTCCCAACCATGGTCAAATTCGTGGTTACATTTTTGTTTGAACCATTAAATGTTTTTGTTAGTTCTTTTACATTATATTCACCAAGAGGCAGGTTGCTGGTGTTCGACCCTTTACCCAGGTAGGGCATTGCATCTACCATATACTTAGTGCCACTGTCGCATAATATAACCATTTTTTAAGCCGTGTTTTGCAGGTTTATTCGGAATTCGGATGCTCATCAATTGTCAAATAGGAACCAGGAGTATAATTTTCGCGACGCTTTTGGATGAATATATCGCATATTTTTCGGATTGCTACAAAATTGTCATTAGTTACTTGCAGACGAATAGCTTTATCGTCAAAACGTAAGCACGATAAAATAAATTTATATCTGGCTTTGGTCATTGTCGAAACGTATCGAGAGCCACTGTAGCTGGAGTCAAATAACTCCTCTGAAGTCAGATGATTGCTTTTCGAGACAGCTGTCAGGCACAAAATACCAACTTAAGATCTTATTTGTTCAGAATCGGTTTTTCGAGATTGCGATTTATTAGTTTCTGGAATCAAATCTTTTAGTCTAGAATTTGCTTCGACATTTGTTCATTGTACAACTTCACTTAAAATATTATCCGTTACAAATACATAATTGAAAACATTGCAATGTTTCAGTAAAGTTTTTAAACTGACGTGTCGGTCCCTGGACCTGATAAACTGTATTCAAACCAATTGATGGCTCTTGCATTTTTTTGTTGACGACTTGTAGTTGTTTTCGCCACAAAGAATAGTTTTTGTAAATTCTATTATACCTACCTTTTTCCTGATTAAATTGAGGAAAATATTGTCTTCATCCGACTAAGAAATATCCTCTGAAGGTGAAGCTTCGCTTTCGAGCTCATCGGCATCCTCCATAACAAAGCTGCCATATCACTACTATTTTCAAAACCTCCTTGTTTGTCATCGTCTTCTGAAATCAAACCGTCGCTGTCGCACATTCCAATAAATGTTTCGATTTCATCACTTAGTTGCTGACCGTAATTCATTTTATTAATCCATCACAAGAAAAATAAAACGATAAAAAACACTAAATAACAAAAAGTAATAAACGCATGAAAAAAATCACACAAAATTTATCCTCGTCGTTTCGACAAACATACCTGTAAGAACATTTACAATACTTCCATTGACCGCAGGATACCATACAAAGATTGAATTGATAGGGGTTAATACTTAGGTTTGCTGAATCTCAAAACGCATTCTTAATGTTTTTTTTTTTTTTTTTTTTTTTTTGTTAAATCTCATTATTATTTATATGTCAGTGGCTACCATTTAGTCATGGTTCAGTCATAGATGAACTAACATAGATCTCCAGATACTGGAGATCCAAAACTCGCTTTCTACTGATCTATCCATGTGACCCTGTTTGTGAATACGTGTGAACTGTCATTAATGTGAATTTCCCTCCCATTTAAAACAAAAGAAGCCGATTTTATTCAAAAAACGTCATTCACATTACACAAACACAGTGAGCTTTACGTGCAAATTGATCTCATTCTAGCAAATTCTAGCAGTTTACATGCTTGTACAATGTGATGATAATTCAGTTACACTATATCTGTGCGAGTTGAAGGGGTTGCAAAAGTATAAGTAGAGTTTGCCATCTAAATTAGTTCGTCAGCAAATCCACATGCACTTTATCAGACGTGGTTGTCATGCCAGTTGCCATTAGGACATGTCAGAATGTTATATTTGGCCGCAATGTGGTGTATTCAACAGTGATGAGATGTTGTTTCAACAGGACGGTGTCCCTTGGCTATTAGAGTCAAAAATAAATAATGTATAGTCCCTAATGGAAAACTCCATGTAAAAATGTATGTACAATGTGGGGCAAAAGTAATGTCATAATGTGAATTGGATGCCGCTCTGTGAGAAATAAAAAAAATTGGGCTCTGTTTTCACGAAAGTATAGTAGTGATAGTAGTAGTAGTAGTAGTATATAATGAGTAAAATTTATGAAATTAAGTTAAAAAAATGATATCGGTCAAATGACCACCTCCTGAGTTGATGCACATTTATTGTGCTCGTTTTACGGAATTTTGAATTATTGTACACAAAACATCTGGCTCCAAATTGCTGATATTTTCTTCAATGTTGGTTTTCAAGACTTTTAAGGTTTGTGGTTTTCCGTGATAGGAGCGAGATGACAAAAAGCTCCAAAGGGAGAATTCTGGCGATGTTAGATCTGGCAGGTCATTTCAAAATGGCAAAAAAACTCGTTTAACATCTGTATGTTGCGCTTACAAATTATGGTTGCGGTGGTGCCGTGGGCGTTCTCAAAAAAAAAAAAAAAAAAGAGCCAATCATTTTTCCACCGCAATTGCCGCACCAAACAGTCACTCTGAGGGGATGCAACAGTTCTTCGCGGATTTGTGCCATTTCGTGCATTTTATGTGCCCTAGAAAGGTGAATTTTGTTTATTCACATAACCATTCAAGTAGAAATGGGCTTCGTTGCTTATTATGATTTTAAATACGAAGTCATCCTCTTCTTGTACCAGGTTTAACAGAGCATCGGAATAAGTTAAACCTCACTTGACGGTCAGCAGGCGAAAATTGGTGAAGGGTTTGCACTTTATAAGGGACCATATTCAGGCCTTTCACCAAAATTTGACGCTAAAAACGTCTGCTGATGCGATACTGTGTGCATCGTTGAGTCGTCGATGTTTGTGGACTCTCTCGAACGTCATCGCCCACGGCAGTGATATTCCAAGCCAAACGAGCAATACGGGCTGAGCTACTTCTTGCAATATCTCTAGTAGACCCATTTTGCACGAGACGCTCAGCCAAACAGTTAATTGTTCATGCGCATGGTGCAGGACGACGAAATTCACACTGCGTTAAAACAACAGACCGGAAATTGGTTAAATAAGCAGGAACAATAATACCGCGTTCCTTAGGTGTGTATCGCTCCATTGCTTGTCATTATCTTATTATCTGTCTACAACAAAAATTTTAAAGCACAAATTTCACATATGACTTTATTTTTGCCCCACCTTCTACGTATATACAAATTTGTAAAACGCTATCCTCACCTGCGCAATGCTTCAGTATCTGAAAGCGTAGCCAGAAAAAAAAAACCTTATGCACACTAACCAGCCCTTTCACAGGAAACACAGGATCTGCTGAAACCCGTTTTTTAAAGTTAAACGGAGGACGTTGAAAGGTGAAATACCCACAACAACAACGAGAGTTTAAACAATCTCACTCTCTCGGTCTCTCGGTCTTACACACACTAACTGTTCTGAAAATATTGTTAAAACTGCATCCTGACTTGATGTTTCATTTTTAACGAAGGTTCCCATACCTTGTTGAAAAATTTGGGGGTACTAATAATTTAAATTGGCAACCATGCACACGCCTACACCATGAGATACGACGAAAAATGGGTACATTGGCGGAGAAAGAGGCTCGGATTGTCAAACATAAGATCGGGAAGAACAGGAAGAGGGATTCGATATAATGTTTGGTTCTGGTTTCGATTACTAGTGAAAAATAAGGTTAAACAATGAATTTTTTAACAAAAATTACATCTTTTACATGAAAACCAACTTCAAATGCCTTTTTCGCAAAATTAGCTTACTTGAAACAATAAACAAGATCTCGCAGCGACTAATTGCCGGATTGACCCAAAGTTCATTGCACATGTCCGTAGACGTATTGGATAGCTAGTGAGCAAGGATTTTAGCTCAGAACACAATACATACTTCAGTCCCGTCTTTTCACGCCAAATTTCTGTTATTTTTTTTTTTAGTATTTTGCGTGTCGTTATTACAATTTAACTTTCCTTTTAAATATAGAGTGACTCATGATGAAGTTTGATCTTCAATAGGTTTTTTTATGACAGATCTCGCGTGACTCCTATCAAACTGATTTATCATTTTTATTCAGTATCGTTTGGCAAATTATCATGGAAAAACTTACAATACAACAGTGTCTCCAAATTGTTCAGCTGTATTACGAGAAATTTTTTCGTGCGATTCGAGAAACAATATAATTCGCAAATTTGAGTCCCAGTTAGGCCACATCCAGCAGGTAGAGAAAGACTATAGCAGTTGTAGCTAAGAGTGACGTGACAAATTGATTCGCCGTCGTCGTCAGCAGCTTGACTTGGCGTATTCGACAACTTGGCGTATTTTACGTGAGGATCTCGGGCTAAAAGCGTACAAAATTCAACTTGTGCAGGAATTGAAGCCAGGTGACCTGAATTTGCGTCATATTTTCAGTGAATGGGCTCTGGAAAACTCAATGAAAATCCGGTGTTTTATCGTGAAATTTTGTTCAGTGATGAAGCCTATTTTTGGCTCAATGGATACGGTAATAAACAAAATTGCCGTATTTGGGCTGATGAGCAACCCGAAGAGTACCAAGAGCTACCATTACATCCATTAAAAACAACGGTTTGGTGTGGTTTATGGGCTGGTGGAATCATTGGTCCATATTTCTTCAAAAATGAGGCAAATCAGAATGTTACCGTCAATCTTAACCGTTATCGCGTCATCTTAAAGGACTATGTGCTTCCTGAAATTCAAGCACATGGTCTCGGTGAGCCATACAACGCGTATGCCTACGTATTCTACGTATTTACATATTTCTACGGTAAATTGGTCGCCTAGATCGTGCTATAGTATATCACACCTTTGGACTATTTTTTCTGGGGTTATGTAAAGTCTCAGGGCTTCAGGAATAAGTCAGCTACAATTGACGTTTTGCAAGCCAACTTTACTCGTGTCGCTATGCTTGAACAAAAAAATTCCAAATTTTACATTATAAATCAAACCTCACGATGAATCACCCTATATTTTTAATAAATGCAGACCAATAGATGCGGAGCAACTATGTTTACATCTTGGTATCTCACATTTTGGACGTCGACACAAACGGTTAGGTACTAAGCAATAAAGTTGCTTAAAAAAATGTAAAACTTTATGCTTGTTTGACCCAACAAATGAGAGTAATGAAATTTCATTCAGAATTTTTCTTTCTTGTACCCAACTTCACTTCGTACAAAATGTGGACGGTTCCCTAATAATAGCAGGTGAGGACTAGCACAGAAAATGGACTGAGCAATTCCCCACCTAGCAATACACAGATTGCAACCACGGTAAAGGCCCTCAAGAAGAATATTGATATTGATAGCATTCCCGCGGGATTTTTCCAATCTGCTTAAAGGCTACATAGGAAGGTGCAAAATGTCGTGTTATTCACAACGGTGAATTATCAGAAGCTTTTGAAGTCCAAGCGAAGTTCGGCATGGTTGTGTTTTAGAAGTGGTGGCTTCTGTTTGACCAGTGATAGTAAACGATGTTATCAGTGCAGCGCTTTCTGGGGAAAGCATAGGTGTGCAATGACAAAGACATTTTACCTCAAACATTGTGATTACGCTGATGATATCTGCTTGCTAGCACACAGAGTTTTGGATATTCACCAGATGAGACAGAAACTGAAAGAGGAAGCCAGCAGAGTGGAGTTTGAAATAAATGCTGCTAAAACCGGTCTTTGAAGCATATTCTCGGTGGACAGGAGCTTTTCTTATTTGGGAAGCACCATCTCGATGTTAGTAGCAGAATCAGGTAGGCAAAAGTTGCTTTCGGAATATTATCTAAGATATGGAAAACCAATGTTTACCGCACTTAGCTGCAACTCTTTCACTTCAATGTCGAGTCAGTAGTGCAGTACCTGGAAGGTGACCACAGTACTCACTCGGAAGTTTCACCCCTTTTGCTCATCACTTAAAGAGTATTTTGGCCCAACCGAATCTCTATAAAAGAACAGGGCAGGAGCCAATCGAAGTTATTCTAAGAAGAAGGGAATGGTTGTGAACTGGGCACACCTTAAGGCATGAAGACCATTTCATTACTTTGCACGCCATGCAATGCAACTCATTGTCAGGAAGAAGAGTTGGCCACTCAAGCCAGACACGGCGAAGAACAGTTGAGGAAGAGTCTATGACACTTGAAAAGAGGTGGAAAGAACTGAAGCACGTTGCAGAAAACCGAACAAGATGGCGCGCAGGAATTGTTGATGTCTTATGCACCCTGAGTGGTTACAGAAATTAATTTACTTACCAACTAAGCGACCATGGTGCACTTTAATTTTATAAGTCCTCAGTGATGGCGCTATTGGCTTTCTTTATAAGCACAATTGCCACATTTCGTCAACCAAACGGCCAGAAGTGTTTGAACACCAACCATTACATACGAGATGAATGACCATTTTGCGTCACTTGACAGCCGGATGTTTTATTGTGCTTTATATCTTCGGAGGTGATGCCAGTGAATCGGTTGCTGTAAGTGGACACCTCTATCAATCCATGTTAACCAAGTTTGGATTAACTGGAATTGAAAAAAATTAATCATATGGCTTCAACAGGGCGATACCACTTGCCACAATCGACTTACTGAAGTTCGGAGCTCGTCTTATCTCCAGGAGTGGAGTCTTATCTCTAGTGTCACCCGCGCTTGTACAATTTAAGACATTTATATTTTTTGGGGTTATAGTATATTAAGTTTGTGGTCTATGCCAACAAATCAACAATTTTAAACGATTTAGAAGCGAAAGTTATGCGTGAAATTGCTTGAATATCGGGGTGCATCTAGTCAATATCCTTATATTTCGAATATGCTTAAACCGTGAGGTTGAAATAAAAAAAAGCAGGAAAAAAAATTATGAAAGGGAAAGGACCTTTACTGACGCATCCAAAAATCGTTTGACCTCCAGCCAAGAAGCCATTATTTCTCTATCTTAGGTGGTGCTAAGTACCATGTAATACGTTTCTTAATTAGTAAAGTACAATATGTTCAGGTAATTGGATAACTGGACAATTGGCAAGCATCACAAAGCTGGTTTCATTCTTAAAGAGATTGCTTAAAATTAAATCGCGTCTACTTTTGATGAAAGGAGCCCGGAGGATGAAAGAAAACGAAGAAATTGTGAATAGATACGAGAACGAACTCGATTATTCTTTAAAAAAAAAAAAAAAACTCAACAAAATGGGGGATGAAGCATCAGAAACACGCTGCAATCCAGGACAAAGTAGTCGTTAAAGAAGTGAAATCACATTAAAACAGTTCATCCTCCTGCTCTCCATTTAAGAAGAGAGTCTATGGGCGATTACTGAAGGAAGCAAGCAAATTAAGTTTGGGTATTAGTTCAGAATGCCATATTCCCATTCGTTCCCGAACTCAATTTACAATAGATAGACTTCAATATAGAGACAAGAGAATATATGGAAAATTACTTAAGTTTTGAGCTCACAATTTGTATGCTTAGATGCAAGAAAAAACGAAATCAAATATGGTTGGAGTCATTGAATCTAAAGAAAGTAGTAGCATAATAGTGTGACGAATATCTATCAAAAGCTTCAAAGATTCTCTTAAAACGAAATTCCTACAGCAAACAAAATCACTAGAAATCATTATGAATAACTAATTCCTGGAAAATTAAGGTGTGTTTCGAGAGGACTCACAACTTACGAAATACGCTTGGAATTCAGTAAAAAGACTAAGTCAGTTATTAAAGAGAAAAAGATTGACTGGGCTTTTATCAAGCCCTGTTTCCCAAAAGCTAGAAGACGTTGATGATGATGAAAAAGATTTACCGGGCTTTTATCAAGCCCTGTTTCCCAAAAGCCAGAAGACGTTGATGGCATTCTACGTAATAGTTTCTCTTCTTCACAAACGTCGGAGGAAGATATTTCAGACCATACATTTTGGTTATATATATCACCCTATTGGAAGATGGGATAATTTTTGCAAATGACATCGTACGTCAATCACATTTTACGTTTGTGAACTAGACAGCAGCAGTATATAAACAGATAAGCAATGGAGTGCTATACTCCGCAAGAACATCGAATAATTATGTCGATGTTTTTGACTAATAATCGGTCGGTGATGTTAGCGCAGCGTGAATTTCGACGTCCATATCCTAATCATGTCGCGCCAACTGTGCACACATTCCGGTGCTTAGCTACTCGACTCAAACAGAGTGAAACCACAGGAGACCATGCAGGGCGTGGCCGCCACCGAACTGGTCGTACGGCCACGCCAATTGGGCATCACCAGACGGAACCTACAGCGAACTTTAGTGAAAGACTTACACATGTTCCCGTACAAAGTGGAAACAGTGCATCAGTTAATGCCTCCTTGTTGTCAATCGCGTGTGAATTACTGTCAAGCCATCCTCAATCTCAACAACGAAGAGGACGATTTTGTGACGAAAATCACCATTTCCACATGAGCGGTTACGTCAATACTGAAGATCCGAGTGTGATGCACGAAGAGCCATTACATCCACTCAAAGCCACTGTGTGGTGCGGAGTTCACAAGGGAGAATCTTTTTGAGAGCTCCATCGGCAATATGGGCACTGTTACTTGCGGATGCTACAGAGACATGATAAACGACTTCTTACTGCCGGAATTGGATGAGCGGGGCTTGGTAAACATGTAGTTTTAACAAGATGGTACAACCGCACAAACAGCACGAACCACAATGGATATTGTAAAAGAAGCATTTCCTGGTCGCGTTATCTCCCGTTATGGCGATTTGGCATAGCTAGCAAGATCGCCCGATTTAACAATCCCAGACTTTTTTCTTAGAGGCTACCTTAATTCGCGGGTTTATGCCAACAAGCCTCAAAAAATCGCAGCAGTTAAGGAGAATATTCAACAGAAATGCGAACAGTTATCAACGGTACACAAATGTGTATCAACACTGGCGGCAGCCACTTGTCGGATTACATCTTTTTCACTTAATAGAATCAATTGTAAAGGTCCAATTAAAGCTTTCCATCACTCAAAATTTTTTTATTTAGCAAAAAAGTAATTCAAAAACAAAATTTAATTTTGCGCCACCTTTTAGATCATACTAGATGTAGGAACCGGTTCTTGGTATTTGGGATATTTAAGCAAGACGGATTCTCTAAGGGCGTCAACAGGCTAATCAGGTGATATAAGCGGTTGAAAAAAAGATTCACTAGCAAAACATAAGCCCACATTTTAGAACTGTTCTCTCATTAACGTGCAATTGAATTAATTCAAGAATCTTGATCTAAGGATCACGTAGATGTATGTCGATTTTGACATATCAAAAACAGCGGCTCAAGCGCATCGAGAGCTCCAAAATTTTCCGGAAATACTGCTCTAAGTAGAACAAAGTGCCGTGATTGATTCCGTCGTTTTCACGGTGATTTCGATGTTGATGACCGTCCGCGTGAAGGAAGGCCAAAATTCTTCACATACGCTGATGTGGAGGTATTGCTTAATGAGGATCCGTGCCAAACGCAAGAAGAGCTAGCTAGGAGTTACCCGCCAAGCATTTTATGCCATTACATGCGTTGGAAATGAATCTAAAACAAGAAAACGGGGTTCCTTATGATTTGAAGCCAAAGGGATTCATTACAGTTCCGTTCTAAAAAGAACTTGATTCGTGGGTAGCCTCAAAAGGTAAAGACTTTTACTGTAACGGTATTCGAGCTCTGACAGAAAGATGGGAAAAAGTTGTAGCTATCGATGCGTAATACTTTGAATGATTCATTTGTAACCATTTTATCACAATAAAGTTGGATTTTTATCAAAAACAAAACAAAAAAAAAAAAAAAAACGATGACTTAGTAGAGCACCTAATATAAAAACTAAAAACCAAATCCTTTGGACAAGCAACAGTTTTGTAACCAAATTTGTAAGAATAAGCCCGTTATAGACTTAGTTTGACAGAAATAGAAGCAGAGTCATATGGGAATTATGTGATAAGTCTGATATCAGGTATGTTCCTTACACTGAAGCGTCAGAGCAAAGGGAAGGTTCCGATAAACCGAAGCACATAGGCCACATGTTTCTTAATAATGTATTAGGTCTATAACTTATACTCGTGCGGTTTGCTAAGAGACGGCGTAACTTGTACTATTCCATTGGGACATGCGTTGGAAAGCTACTGTCATTGTACGTCATTTCAGTTTATGTCATTCATTTGAAGCGTAAACAACAATAATTTTTTTTCACTCAAATATGTCGAACTTTGTGCCTGAAAAAGTGTTTTTGAGGGGAGTTTTTCTTCATTACTTTAATATGAAGAAAACTGCTGCCGAATGTCATCATATTTTGGTGGAAGCTTATTGTGAACATGCGCTAGCTGAGCGAACGAGCCAAAAGTGGTTTGCACGATTTAAAAGTGGTGATTTTCGCTTGGAAGACGATAAACGTCCTGGGCAGCCGAAAAAGTTTGAAGATGAAGAACTGGAAGCATTACTCTATGAAGATTGTTGCCAAATACAAGAAGATCTCGCAGAATCTTTGGGTGTCACTCAAGCAGCCATTTCAAAACTCAAGCCGAGAGACGTCGAAAGACGGTTTTGCTTGTCCGAAATGATGCTAGAACGCCACAAAAGGAAGTCATTTTTGCATCGGATTGTTACTGGTTATAAAAAATGGATCCATTACGATAACCCCAAGCGCAAAAAATCATATGTGAAACCCGGCAAACCAGCCAAATCAACGGCAAAGTCGAATATCCATGGCGCGAAGGTAATGGTCTACATTTGGTGGGATAAGATGGGTATGCTGTACTATGAGCTGCTAAAACCGGGTGAAACCATCAATAGACAACGCTACCGAACACAATTAATCCATTTGAAGAGAGCAGTAGTCGAAAAACGCCCGGAATATGCGACCAGACACGAGGAAATAATTTTCCATCATGACAATGCTCGGCCCCACGTTGCTATTTCTGTTAAGTACTATTTGGAAAACAGTGGATGGGAAGTCTTACCCCACCCGCCTTATAACCCAGACCTTGCCCCTTCTGATTACCATTTGTTCCGGTCGATGCAGAACGCCCTCACTGAAATACGGTTCACATCAGAGCAGAATATCAAAAATTGGCTTGATTCATTCTTGGCTGCCAAGTTGGCGCAGTTTTTTTTGGGATGGGATCCACAAATTGCCAGAAAGATGGGATAAAGTCATGGGTTCAGATAGGCAATACTTTGAATAATACTATTGTACATGTTTTTCTTAAATAAACGTTCAAATTTTGAAAAAAAAAACCGCACGAATTAAAATATATACCCAATACCTTCAATCTGTCGTATCCGCTTTCCTCCCTATTTCTTCTGTCCCTCACACAAGGGGAATTCTTCAAGTTTGGAAGACTTCTTTTATAATTCCGGTCCATAAAAAGCAAGCACAGAATGAAGTAACTAACTACCGTTTCATTGCTAAGCTTTCTCAAATTCCCAAAATGTTGGGAATGTTGCATTCAATGCAAGTCACTTATATTAACCAGTCAGCATGGATTTAAAGGTGACAACAACTTCAAACTTAGTTGAATTCGTAGCCCTTGCGCTTTCGGCCCTAGGCAATGGCAACGAAATCGATGTTTGTGCTACAGAATTTTCTAAGGCCTGCGACAAAATATCACAACAATCAATCCTTTTCAAATTGTATGATTGTATATTTAAATAAGTTTTTAGCCACTTCTGATGTTTCACAAGAAAGCCGCCTAGGCCCTTCCTTTTTCATTTTAACTAATAACGATCATTTACGCTGACGACACTAATTTCTCCAAAACTATTTCTTCACAACATGACCTCCATAGGTTTTCCACTTAGTGTCAAAAAAATTACTTAGAGCTTAATGTCTCCAAATTTCAACCTCCTCCTCGACTTTATTTTCTGTGTGATGAACCTGTACCCCAGGTTTAATCCCTTCGCAACCTTGGAATATTCTATGAATATAGCATATTCATGAGATAATATGCCCATAATAAAGCTAGCTCATTACTTGGATTTGTCAATCGTCTAAAGAATTTTGCAACCCTTATGTGACAAGGTCACTTTATATTACCCTTGTCCGGCTGCTTTTCAAGTGTGGTCGCCCTTTCAGCGAGTTCATATATTCCAAATTGAGAACATTCAACGACGTTTCCTTTGATTTACCTTTCGAGAACTACTCTCAGATGACGCGTATATCTTACGTCCCTATCGTGACCGATTCAAACTTCCAAACCTGAATACCCTTGAATAACATAAACACGTAGCTGACATTCTCTTTATTCATCGACTGCTCTCTGGTTCTGTGGATTGCTTCTCCCTTTACAATTCTTTTTCCTTCAATACTAACCCTCGTTATTTACACTTTCCTCGTCGCTATTATATTCCAACCCTTCGCACATCTTATAGTTTCTACGAATCTTATGGTTTCAAACCATCTTATGGTTGGTTAATAAATAATTATCATCGGCGGCAGAAAATGTCAGTTGCCCGTGCAACTATCCCTTGATGAGTGTTGTATTTTTTTGAAAAAAAAAAAAAAAAAAAAAAAATCCTGGTCGTTCCACTAGCATTCAAGCATTTTTGTGATGATATGAACCAGAAGGGAAGAGAAGTCCTTTTTTATGGTTGTTCGTCGAAGTGTAGTGGAGGGAACAGTATTCCATTTATAAGAGTTTATTCTACCAAAGGATAAAACAGTTTCCATCACAGTCATGCAGTTCAATAAAACGTCTTCGGTGACTAAACGCATGCTACTCTGAGAGCAGTATTTACAGCAGCCTGTCAGTAACCCATAATACCTTTTTATCGATGACAATGTTCAGCAATATTTGAGTTAAGCTAGAGTTTGCCCTCTTACCGAAAAAAGTTTTTGCAGTTACGAACTGCAAGATATTTAAAGCCCATTTCATGCGAAGGAATAACGGCAGGGCGTATTTTTGCTTCCATGGACATATGGGCATCCCGTCGACTTCGGTTTTTATACGAGTATACACAAGAAAAGTTCCACTGGGTTGTCTCTTTGTGTCGAAATCTAATCTAAATCTTCTTCATTTCATTGCCATTTTAGGCGACTGCTGCGTATTTTTCTCACCAGGTCGAAGTCACAGTACAGACCATAGAATGTGCACGTCATTGCAAACGAGACCAAAAACGAGCAAAGATATTTGCATCCGCCTTTGGTTACATTTATGGACTGGCATAAAGACTTAACAGCAACTGGCAAGAGTATCTCTTTGATTTATAATAATATGTCATTAAAAGTGTTAATAGCGGAGCCGTAGTAGAAAAAATTCCAAACTACCTCAGAATTGTAGCTATTTATTGCGACGTTGTGCCCATCGATAAAGTGGGCTCTTTGTTTTGTCCTCAATTGCACCTACACCCTTTTCCACCGCTTCTTTCACATTTGAAATGCTTGCAGAAGCAACGGTGATAGCTCGCCGTCCTAATCGTACAATGATGACAATATCATCAGCATTTCCTAGTAATTGCACAAATTTTTGGAAAATTGTGTGTTTGATGCTGGCTTACGAGTTTCGCAAAATTTTCTTAAGTATGATGTCAAATAACACACCATGGGCACACCCTGTCTAAAGGTGACAGCAATGAACTCGTCAAGATTGACGAGTTTTGCAGGGATGCAGGTCCATAATGATGTGATGTATATATGTATAAAAGATAACCTTTGCTTCATGAAACCAGTAAAACCCCTCAATAGTATGAAGTTTGGACAAAGTGAATAGGCTTTGCATGTCTCTAAGCAATATTCGATCAAATAGACCAGATTATCACGATCTACGAAGTCTTAAGCGTACTTTAGAAGTGAAACCCGAAAAAGCATCACAGATTGTGGTATTCTTAAGCGCGGTTTCACGCGAAATGAATACAGTTGTACAGTTGTTGTTGTATCCAAGTTGATTCAGTTTCTTAACCACTTGAGTGCTCGTCTTCTAAGACAAGTCTTCATTTACGGTGTTGTGGATTTTTAGATGCACCGGGCTGGAGCATTTAGTACACAACGTGACGGAGTTGATGAATTCTACCCTGTCTGACCAGGTCAATATTGCTGCGTAGCACGAACAGTTTTCTGTTATAACCTGAAGTTTTATTTATACATATAAAAATTTAATAAGTTTTCGCTCGAAACAATTAATGGCATTTTTGTCCTGGACTGGGTTATGGTCTATACAAACATACTTCGCTGTTCATAAGAAATACTTAGTTCTTAGTTCTCTTTTTGCCCCAAATAAACATAAGTTGGCAAAAGTGAGTCTTCGCTTGATCTCAACATTTGTGTCGCTGTCGGTCCAAACCGTTGTGTATTGGCTGTCCTTTCTAGTCAATAGCATAAACTTTGTATCTGAGTTAATGACCGATAGCAGTAAAAGCTCGCTAATTTTTTTTATCAAAATATGCCAACATTGTGCCTATTAGTTTTCCACAATTCTGTCAAGTATGATGTTGCACCTGTCACACGACAGGTCGAAATCATTTTTTGACATAAAATTCCTTGGTTATATGTGCTCTCTATTTTCATCCTACTCAGATGAACAAATTAGTTTAGCATGGATGCTAAAACTGGACATTGCTTGGTGTCCTTACCAAGTTAATTTCGGTTGCTTTAAATTATTCGTCACATATTTTATTTGCTCCAGCAGTCTTATTGGAGTTATATAGAAATATCGTTATCCGAACCTCTTCTCGGTCGGATAGACGGTTGGTATTTGTAGGTTTTTTTTTATTTTTTTTTTTTTTTTAATTTTAGGTAGGACTTCATTTCTGCGCACTTCTTATTCTTTCGGTTTCTTTCTGAGAATCTGATCCTACTCCAGCCATCTCCATCTTCAGCTCCATTTCATTCCTCCATTCCGCATTGTATGCCCATCATTTTGCTCCATAAGTTTTCCCGTATCCATTATCAAACCCAACGTTTCACTGTGGTATTCAGATGACGCCTAGCTTGTTGAAAATATCGGCATAGGTCTTCTGCGCTTGTTGTAAGTCACATAGAACTTTTCGATGTAAGAGTTCTTCATAACCCTGTTGCAAGAAGCACCAATACATGTCCTTCCATCCAACTTAGCAGAAGTACCGACTTTAGAAAAATGAAGAATAGAAGATGACGAGTCTTGCTAAATGATGATAAGATCTTTACCAAGTGACCTACCTCTAAAGTGGTACTATGTCCTGTAACGATGAACTGATATCTCGTGTGGAAATTCTCCAGTGGTAAATAGTGCTCATTATATATTTATACAGATAGATTAGGCGCTTCTAGTATAACTATTTTCTGAGATTGTTAAGATTATTCAGAATTTAACTCTTTGAAAACTTGTTGTATCATCTTATGCAAAATAAATGCACCAAATCCAATTGTTATAAGTCTTTTTCATAATAAATCCAAACAATTTATCTTCCTTTAATTAATGAGGCACTAACAACACTGAATCATGTTACGTCATGCCCAAAGGGAATATTGCATGAGATTGTAATACACTTCATATAGATTAAAGGAAAATATGCCGAAAATTCTCATTCGTATAAGCAATAAACCACAATAAGTGCTACGCAAAGGAATCCTCCGCAACGGATACGACCATGCAAAGCTAAACGCATAAAAGGTGCCAGCATGATACTTAATTTGAAATGGAACGAATGACAGCAAGAGAAAAGAAGATAATGAAAAAAGGATTTTCCACAATTTTCACCACAATGACACCACAATGGAGTATTCTTAAACATAAAAACCGGCAGGGTCTACTTTTGATACGCACCCCCAAAGTACACTGTTACAATAATGGAAATTAATTCAAATTGTAGCAGTTCCAATTAAATGAAACCTTCATTTACAAGAGTTAGAAATAATCGTTACTTAAGAAGAATTAATTAATTTTTTTCGGATGAAGTCCTAAACAACTTTTTACGTATTTTTAATTAACAGAATCTCAGTTTGAGTAACAATAAACGTTTGGTGTTTTGCCATCGTACCCTATAGCTTTGTGTCCTTGTTCCCGAAAGGGTTCTATTTGGGTTACCATTTTGCGAAATTGTCTCCCAGACTTATCTGCTTTCAAACAGCAGCAGGGACTCACAGCAGTTTTACTTACGAGTATGATACACACACCTACTTAGAACAAACATTTACTTGTACCCCTACAACCTGAAAACTGTCAAAGTCAAAAAATTTTCTGTACGAATATCTCTGTCACAACATCATGAAATAAAGACATATCTACGACTGAAATATGTATATTGTGTGTACGACTAAACGAAGCACAAGTCAAAAAGGACATCGATTTTTTTAATAAAAAAGACCAGAGTCTATGTCTTTTCGAAAACAACAACCTTTCAATAAGTATTCTCATATTGAAGGTACGAAATGGGAGATATCGGTACGAACAAATCCAATGTCATGGAATTGCTGTATAAGTGTGGAAAAGTTTTACAAATTTATGCTTGTCCTGGCAGACAATTTAATTGAAGAAAAAATTCCGAACGACTATTTCCATTTTTACATTTCGAAAACTGGTTGTATTTGTATGTGAGACACGACATAAAATTGTGCTTACGAGATGAAATTTTTCGGGGGACAATTCTAAAACAACGTCTTTACAAATACAAAAAAAAAAAAAAACTAAAAATCTTACAAAGTTCAACTTATATGATATTTAAATCGTCGCTCGAATCGTTGATTGAAGAAATAAACTCCGATTGAAAATTTCCCAAAAAAATTGTTGGGTTCTTTTTCTATCTTCTGGCGATCTTGTACAGCTTGAGAGGTTTCAGAAGTTAGAAATTGCTACCTTTAAGTCTTTTCATTGATTGATGACAGAAACTTCGAGAGTAGCACACAAATCGAGGTCTATCATCACTAAGCCTCAACTTAGATCCAACCATAAGCTTATATTCAGGCAAAGAAAACATTTTTAATATGTTGCGGCCCATTTTTTTAGCAGGTATTTTCTGAACTCACTTTTGACAAATGTCCTATTTCTGTTATAGATTCTCTACCATTTAATAGTGCTGACATAGATGCTGACAAAGTCGCACTCATGTGCAATAACTCTACTTTTCAGCTGTTGTAATCGTCTTGATAAGCGAAAGTTTGAGCGTTTAGTCAAAATATTCGAAAATTCTAAAAGTGAAGAGTAGATTCCGCGCCGTTCTCAAGAGCTGGGTATTTACTGATCATCCTTGTACCGTATTTGGCTATAAGTCCGCATAAAATCGTGTTGACTCATGAACTAAAGCCAAATGGCCATCTTGTATGCTGAACTTTAGCTGATTGGGCTCTACTGAAGATGGAAGAAGGTCAGGGGTTTCATCGATCAATCATCTTGAGTGACGTACCTTTTTTTTGGTTAATAAGCAAAACTGGCGCATTTGGCCAAGCGAATAGCCGGAGGTGATCCAACAGCACCTATGGTATACAAACAAATTGAGTGTTTCAAAGCAAGAGGTGTCACTAGGCTATACTGCTTTCGAGGTAATGTCGGTGACTCAGTCATTGTTAATGAAGACCGCTTAATAAAAAATGGGTCGAGTTAAATTAAGAACTGGCCACCAATGCACTGTCAACCAGACTAACGACCCTGTAACATAAGGGTGTCCAAACCGTCCGAGGGACTAACATTAACTCGAACTGGTGCGGATGTTCAAGTATGTGAGAAGTTTGACACGGGGCTAATAACATTTTCTGATTGAATGGAGTTTAATTTCATTATAACTATCAGCATAAAGTACTGAAGTGGCATCCATGCCAAAAAAAATTATTTAAGATGATATTCTGAGTTTCTCTCGACCATTTAAAAATGATATTCCTGGATTGAGGAATAATACCACCAAGTTTCATGGTGTCGTCATTACTTTCACAGGAAGCGTCGCAATATGTTCTGTTACTTGAGCCCAGCACATTTAAGGACTTAGCAAAAGTGTAGTGCACCGTCACTATACCAGTCAGCAGCCTGCAGTACCTTTCCTGCTAAAAGATTGAAGGCCTCTGACTACTAAGAGATGTCGGGAAGAATTCGTTTGGTCTGGTTGCAGCCTGGAAAATCATGCTGTTTGTCCGTTGAAAAAAAAAAAAAAAAAAAAAAACAAAAAACACTTAGGTAAAGTACAAGTCCATTGTATTTTGTATATGTTTCTTTTGTATTTATATATATTTTTTTTTTTTAAAGAAAGATAAGCAAATAAGGTGCGTACAGTAACTGCCACCAATTCGGCGCCGAGGACCTGTATCAGTGCGCTGTATATGCCTCTGCACAAACAACTCTCCTCGCTTCCTCTAATGATCCTTTACAATATAGGTCATCGTCATCAGGATAACGTATATCTGAGCCTAGACAACAGATGCAAGTTTTCCTGATGAAAATTTAAATCAGAAGTTGTCGTTCTGTAAAAGTCAACAGACCCGCATTCTAGATTTGTTTTGAAGCCATACGTGGACACTCGACTACATTCCTTTTCCGGCTCAGATTCTGGACGAAGTCCTATCACTGCCACTGAAAAACTCGATTTTTGATGGTATTTTCACATCAACAGGTGTTCTGGTGTCTTTGCATCAGACGGCATAAGACAAGAGCCGATAGAAAGTCAGCGCGCGAGGCCATCAAAACTGTAGTGCAAGTTGAACCTAAGGCTACTTCTTTTGAAAAACGGCTTAGAGAAAGCAGCCCATAATATGAGTATCAAGGAATGGGGAATTCATCATCTAGAGATAAGCCAGGCGTACTAGGGAAAACCTCCGCGTATCCGAAAATCGCCGTTCCTTGGAGCCTGGTGAAGGAAGCAGTGACACATAGAATATAAGTGGTCTTACCATAGTGGCATGGATCCAATGCATACCCCTCCACGATGCTTGTATTGCCAAAATTTCCTTCATACTACCAAAAGACTCGATAACGTGTTTTATCCAAAATAAGTTGACCTTTTTGTATGGCAGAGTTGGGTTGTCGTAGTTGTTGTCGAAAGCAGTCACAATATTGATGGAAATATCTAGCGCATACTTCTTCTTGTCGACTGCGCCTTCAATTCTGCCCACCAAATTTTGAAGCGCAGTCTTGCTGGATCTTTTGCGTTGGAAAGCATTTTGCATCTTGTACTGAGAATGCATTCGCAAAGCAGGGTTGTTCCCATAAGCTAAACCATTTTCTCCATGCTCTTCAATATGATTAAAATTTTCTTTTCTGATTTTCGGGATAAAGGTTGATCTTAATGCTCACTACCGCCTCGATACATATGCCACTGAATTGAAGACTCTCTTCAGATGATCTATACTTAAATGAAGTCTTTTAAAAAAGCAACAGTGTATTTGATTACCTTATTTTTATACCACAACTGGTGACAGATACTAGCTATAGCAGGTTGTGTTACTCAGTTCATTTCTAAATTTAGTTTTAGGAGATGAGTGTGATTCGGAAGACTATAAGATTCCTCTTAGTTAGTCTTTGATGAAGTTTTCGGACCTCCTCATGTTTAACATGAAACGGCATTATTTGGGTTCTGGACAGCTTCCTTAGGCTTCTATCTAGGTCGGATTTTTCGAGCTGCTTAAATCGTGTCCAGTTGATTTTTCCTAAATTCTTCTTCTTCAGACAGGTCGATACTTCGCATCTATCATACGTATAGTCTGACATACGATGCTTCGGCATGAATTTTGTCGAAGAGAATGAAGATATTCTCGGTCGCTTGCAGGATGCGGTAATGCAGGAGATATTCAAATACTTCCTTTCGTATTCCTTTCCTTTGCTGGGTCATGTATAGAGGATTGAAATCAATTGTCTATTCAGCGGAGTCTTTAATTTTTGCATCGACCCTCTAAGAGTGAACTTTTCAAAGGTTCCGTGTAGAAGAAGACTGAAGATGCTTTCAGAATTTCAGAAATGCTTTAATCAACACGTTGATTTTTGAACTGGGTTGTTAATGTTAAAGGTATTGTTTGTCTCTTTGCCTCAAAAGACTCACTGTAAGCCCTATTTAGTGTTGTGGCTAAGTAGGATGCCAGTTTAAATTCAAGAAAAATGTTTTAACGCAGAATTTGGTACAATCCGACACAATATGTGGAGAAAAGGTGTCGGAGAAAAATTTCAAGCTCCAGCATCTCACACTTTCATACACAGACATCAGTCTTGGAGCGAATCGAAACTATTAGGTTTGTTTTAAAAAGATTTAAGATTAATTCTTCATAGTATCACTTTCGAAAAATACAATTTCAGTGTTATTATTTTAACCCGACTTTTGCTTTATGGTAAGCGGCATCAAGTATACTTGAATAGATACTTAAAAAAATTTGAAAAAAAATAAAAAAACACATCTGACCTAAATATTTGTAAATTCAAACTTTTATTTGAATTAAAGAGCTTCTTGCAACACAAATCCAATTACAAGTATGACTTCGCTCTTTCAAAGAGAAATGGTTCAACAAGGGTTCCTAATTATAGGAAGAAGTGCGAAAAACTAAAAGGTAAACCGGAAATGGTGGTACGGGGGTTAGAGAAACACGATAATGGATACACAGCAGTTTGCATCATCATCCATTGTAGAGTTCTATAACGAGAAATAAGTTGAAAAGTCTGTGGGATCCTTATCAGGAACGTACCCCAAAAGGTACTGCAAGCAGTGAAACAAGTGAAGAGGAACACGATGAATGAAATACATATATAGTAGCACAGAGATATTGTGTTCAATTTTCCCCTAACATACGGATACTTGATTTATTTGTTGGTTTATGATATTTTCTCGTTCCTAAAGCCAGTTAAAAATAGCTTGTACCTGATCCTTTTGTAAACCATAATTTAACACGCCGATGAGGTCTGGTGTAATACATTGCATTGCTACTGATTAAATATATTAAAGAACAAACATACCACATATCATGGACTGACCTCTAATACATTAAATAGTATATTCTCCTATATTCTCAACGAATATGGATGAACATTTATAGTTTATCTAACACAACAATATCCTGCATGGTTACAAATGGTAAAAGATAGACTTGCTAATACAATATGTACGAGTTTCGTTGATATCTTTATTAGGTTGGCATGCAATTTTAGTCACAAAATTCAAACTGTGTACACTATATTTTTTGAGTATATGCGTTATGTTATATAGGACTTTCCGAAAAATACAAAACAGTCATTTTATTATCAGTGGTTTCTACAGCCCATTAGCTTAAAGTTGTTCGATTGTTCTCCTCCTATGAAAATCCACTTGATTGCAGATGTTCACAACGGGATGCGTATATTAGAAAGTTTCAGCTTATCCCCAACCACAATCATCATACAGGCGTACAATATTACATCACTTGCTTGGATGTCTATAGATATTCCCATCCTTAACTTTCTCTTAATCGCTACTACGAATTGGAGAGGAAAGGGAAATATCTTGAATTTTCTATAAGCAGAACTAGGAAACTAAGTAGAAATTAAAGTGCTGCGTCAAAGGACTTTAGTCCTCTTAATCTCCTCAAGGCGAATTATTTTTAAATTTGTTATCAGAGAGCCAATGTAAAAGTGTCAAATAAACCAAAAAACATCCTTGAGGAGTGAATACTCAAATGACCAAGGATGTAGTTCTCATGTTTCGGAATTATTAATTTTCTTGGCAGCGGATTCACGAAGGCTAAAGTAACAAAACGCAACTCAGAGTACCGCCTCCTAACGATCCATCTGAGTTTATTTTTTTTTTTTTTTGTTCAAAGAGTGGGTCGTTACGCTTATATCGCTTCTGTTCGGTTTGGTTCGATTCGGTTCTATGGCCTCAAACGATGAGTTAGTTGCATGAAATCAAGAATCGTAGGGGAATCTCATTTAACCCGGAATCACTAGTACTATGCATGCTACGATGAATATGTATTCCACTGTTCCATATCCAATCCAACTGTGGGCGGTTGAGGATGTCTACAGAGACTCTGCGTTGGGTGTTGTTCTGGCACTTTTCGAGTGGGTCATTAATGGCCTGACATTATAGGGGATCGATGGAAATGATATAAAAATTGTCGCCCACAATGGGTGGACATGTTTTTCTCTGAGTGGGTAATTTGGATTAGTTTACCACTTCAATCTTATTTATACTTTAAGGATGCGGGGTTTTCATTTATTCTACTTCCTGTCACTTAAGTAGAATTTTAATTAAAACCAAAGGCTTGGGAGACCAATTTTTGCGGACAGAACTGCTGTGTATATATCCTTTCGATTTTTTTTTTTTCACTAACCATCGATAGATAAGATTGCTTGCTGACTTCGAAAAAGGGGATGTCGATAATTGCGTTTAAAAGTCTTAAGCTCTTAAAGTGTCCCAAAATGGACATTAAATTGTGGTATGGGAAAATATCTCATTTATATTGTTCTGGGATGGGAAGCTTCTGTCAAGTAAAGCACTTCATTTGTCAAACACACTATAAATACATTTATACTTTCCAAGACATCTTTCACTAGTGTCGCAATCCCTTACATGGAAATTTCATGGCGAAAGCATTATATCATGAGAAATTGTCATAACCATCATCAATTGTTCCACGAAAATGTCAAGAAAATTAAGTATATCAAGTTTAAATGACGTAGTTTCGCCGAATTGTGACATAACTTGGCATTTAACAGAGGCACATAGGTGGTATTGCTCTCGTCGGCATAGAAACTAACAGCAATGAGCACGTTGATAGCAGCGTGCTACTTATACGGGGTAATTTATCGTGAGGTTTGATTTTCAATAGGTGAAATACTGAAACCACTATTGCCAATACTATTCGCAAATTTGAGTCCCAGTTTACATTAGTGGATGATACTCGACCGGTTAGACCACATCCAGCACGTGGTGAAGAGACTATAGCAGCTGTAGCTGAGAGTGTTAGCAAAGACCGTGACGAATCGATTCGCCGTCATTATCAGCAGCTTGACTTGGCGTTTTCGACAACTTGGCGTATTTTAAGTATGAGGATCTCGGCCTTTAAACGTACAAAATTCAACTTGTGCAAGAATTGAAGAAAGGCAACTTGAATTTGCATCACATTTTCAGTGATGGGCGTTTTATCGTGGAATTTTGGTTAGTGATGAAGCCCATTTCTAGGTCAATGGATAGGTTAATAAAAAAAATTGCCATGTTTCTGCTGATGAGCAACCTGAGGAGTACCAAGAGCTACCATTACATCCATTCAAAACAACGGTATGGCGTGGTTTGTGGTCTGGTGGAATCATTGGTCCATATTTCTTCAAAAATGAGGTAAATCAGAATGTTACCGTCAATGGTAACCGTTATCGCGCCCTGTTAACGGACTACCACCTTGATCAAAAAATAATAAAAATAATAACCACCGTGTGACGATCCCATTGTTCCGATTTGATTTCTGTTCATTTTGTTAAGTGGGTAGATCTGTTGTTGACATTCCCTCTATCAAAAATCTTAGCGTCATAGCTTGACAATTCCAAAAGTTACGTAGCCAGAAGTACATCTATCCATGTGTGTGTTGGCGATTTTTTTACAATTTTAGAAATTTAGATTTGCAACAACAAACTTGTATTAAATTTTGCGTAAAAAAACCGATTTAATGGTGCGCGAACGTTCGAAATGTTGGAAAAATATTTTGGCAACGATTCTCTAAAGAAAACAGTCGTTTACCAGAAGATGATGAACGCAGTGGCAGACCATCGACATCGAAAACCGACGAAAACATTGATGAAGTAAAAGAAATGTTGGTGAATAACCGCAAATTAACCATCACAGAGATTGGTTCCTATGCCTTTGGATCCGTCCAAGACATTTTGGTTAATTATTTGGGTTTCCGTCGTGTAGCAGCAAAGTTGGTGCAAAGAGATGATTTGCGAGGCTGAATCCGATCTTTACTGGAGACGAGACGTGAGTTTATGAGTACGACACGCAATCCAGACATCAGGCAAGTGAATGTCGTTCACCAAATGAGCCGAGACCAAAAAAAACACGTCGTTTTTGGTCAAAAAAGAAGGCAATGCTCACGGTTTTCATGGATTACAACCTTGTAGTGCATCATGAATTTTTTCCAGAAGGCCAGATAGTAAACAAAGAGTATTATTTGGGCATTATGAGACGTTTTCGTGAAACAATTCGCCGAAAGACACCAGATGTGTGGGCAAAAAATCCGTGGATTTTGAATCATAAAAACGCACCGTCGCTCAGTGCCATCATTATTCGTAATTTTTTGACGAAAAATGCAACAAATACCATCCAAAGGCCACCGAATTCACCTGATTTGGCTCCATGTGACTTCTTTCTGTTCAATCAAATTAAAAAAACCACTTCGGGGAACGCGTTTCAACAGCCGAGAAGAAGTAATGGGAAAATCGCAGGAAGCACTGATGGACATACCGAAAACCGAATATAAAAAATGTTTCGAGGATTGGATCAAGCGCTGGTATAAATGTTTTGCAGTCGATGGGGATTACTTTAAACGGGAAATGAATAAACTTGTATTTTTAATATTCTGAATAAATTCTGGGAACCTCCTCCTCTGGCATTGAATTTCTTACGAAAAATTTCTCTCGAAACGTTAGGGGATTTCTTCATCCGCTTTCAATAAAATTCATGACTGGGATGGTCAAAGTCTTATATACATTCTCCTCAGATATTCAGAATGGGGTTTTATTATTCAATTGACTTCATAGCGGAAAGAAACACCGAATGGAAAGAGTTGATCTTCATTTTATTTCTGGTTTTGTTGGCAGAACTGACAGCTGAGCCAAGGTAGACAAAGTTCCTTACAACCTCAAAGTTATATGTATTTGTTGACTGTGAAGTTTTGTCCAATTTCACGATGTTGTGTGTTCCTTCTTGTTGGCATTATATACTTGGTTTTATCCGAAACCCATTTGACAGTTTTCGTTTCAATATCAGGAAACAAACCGATGATAATTATGTTAATATCAGCAGTGTATGCTGGTAGTTGTACAGACTTTTGCAAGATTATGCGTCCAGTATTCCGCAAGATTATTTCAAGTTTGGTATTAAAGAAGTCACAAGACACCGTGAACGCAAGACATCTTATCCAAAACCTTGTTGGACAGCAGAACTCTTGATAAATTCGTGATAGCTCGATACAACTCGATTTCGGCTTCTTGATTTTTTTTTCCAGAATCTGTCGGAGTGTGAAGATTTTATTGATTGTTTACGTTACTGGTTTGAAACAGCACCGATAGGGACTAATCAGGTGAATAATGAAAGGTTTCACGTGTTTACAGTATACATCTATAGTTGGCGTAGTTCATGGGGTCTCTATTTTTGAGATTCGGGTTGAAATTCTATTTATTAGGCATACACTCTTCTGAACACGTCTGAGAAAAGAGTTGGTGTATGGTCTCCGTAAATTTATTTCGAATTGCTTTGAATAGCTCGGCCGGTTGTCCATCAGGTTCACCAGCTTTGCGGAATATTCTCAATATTCTCGATGGTGCGCTTTTCGCTTCTTCTGCAGAAGCCAACATTGTTCTCGTCTCATTTGCTCTTAGAGCTCACGAGTAGCCTTTGTCCTTCGTTGCAGCACCGCAAGCGCTTTTTGTTTAGCTACTTGTGCTTGATGTCATTCGTCATCAAACTAGATATTTCCTGGTGATCGTCGGGTGAAACCAACCAAATCATTTACGGAGTCTCTGATGGTTCATTGGCAGTGTTGTTGTTGGCGGCAAAGAAATTGCGAAAAGATTTTGGGATACGTGATCGGCAAAAATTCGGGAGGTCAGTTGCGATTCCTGCTTTTCTACGATGTTACGAACTATGCTAACAAAGATGTCCTCTTTTCCTCCTGTGGGGGTATGTTAGGGTTATGTTAGCGAATTCAGCTTTGTGTGGATTGTCAAAAGATGCTCGCTCATGGGTTAGACTTCTTGCCCTAGTCTGCCGGGTATGACAAATCCGCATCCGGATAATCAATCGCCACAGCAAATGTCACAGTTGTTCATCCTCCTTACCATTGCACTTCCTGAATGGTGGTAATATCTGCATTAGCCATCTGCTAATTATTCGGCTGTAAGTGGCCTCTTAAGGGTCCCAACATTCAACGCACAGATCTGAAGGTTGATTTCTTTGTTGGTGTCGTCAACAGTAACTAATCAGAGGCTTGTGAAACTGAGAAAAATAAGCGAGCTGTACGCTTAAATATCATTCATTCATATGTAAGTTTTACGGTCAGCATGCTTGAAAAAAGGACTGCACATTCGACGTTTAGAATGATCTTTGCCAAAATCAACCGTGAAAGCATGTATGCCAAATATTTTTTGAACATTGATTGCATGGATTGTTTTTTTTTAACTGAAACAAATAAAAATGTAAAAAATTCAGTTTTGTCTGATTCTTACAGACAAAAATTTAACAGTCTGTTTGATGGACAACTAGGTAAATTTAATAAAACTACGGTTTCGTTGAAATTAAAGGATAATTACGTACCAAAGTTTTTCAAGTCACGCCCGATTCTCTTTACGTTAAAAGAAAAATTAAATGATAAAATAAATAAGCTCGTGAAATTAGGTATTTAGAACCGGTAGACTATAGTGAGTGGGGAACACCATCATGTATCAATCTAAAAAAAACTTGGCGAGGTAAGAATTTGCAAGGAGTTCAAGATCACCGTTTATCCGCAATTGATGGTGGCAAAGCATCCCATGCGTCGAACAGAGGAATTATTTGACCAACTTCATGGAGGAGAAGAGTTTACGGTCTTAGATTTATCTACAGCATATCAACAGTTAGATTTAGATGAGAAGTCTAAAGATATTACAAGCATATCTACTAGTCTAGGTCTCTTTCGTTATACTCGAGTAGTATATGGGTTGGCTCCGGCGCCAGCTGAATTTCAAAAGGCTTTGAACAAGTTGTTATTGGGAATAGATGGGGTTGCCATATTTTTAGATGCCATTATAATGACGGCTAGTAATAGGAAGGTTCATCAAGTTCTTTGTTCAGAAAAAATTAAAAGTTATCCAAGTCGTTCCTTGTAGTAGTAAACTTTTATAGGAAGTTCTTACCTAACATTACTACTCTATGTGCTCCACTTTATGATCTTCTTAAGAAAAATGTTGAGTTTAAGTGGACTAGGTGAATTCTAAAGCAGTCGAAGATATTAAAAACGGATTAATGTATAGGGTATATATTTTAATTCGTGTGGTTTTTTTTTCAAAATTTGAACGTTTATTTAAGAAAAACATGGGCAATAGTATTATTCAATCTGAAGCTATGGGCTATAAGGCGGGTGGGGTAAGTCTTTCCATCCATTGTTTTTCAAATAGTTCTCAACCGTAATAGCGACGTCGGGCCGAGCGTTGTCATGATGGAAAATTATTACCTCGTGTCTGGTCGCATATTCCGGGCGTTTTTCGGCTACTGCTCTCTTCAAACGGATTAATTGTGTTCGGTAGCGTTATCCATTGATAGTTTCACCCAGTTTTAGCAGTTCATAATACAGCACACCCATCTGATCCCACCAAATATAGAGCATTACCTTCGCGCCATAGATATTCGGCCTTGCCGTTGATTTGGCTGGTCGGCCGGGTTTCACATATGATTTTTTGCGTCTAGGGTTGTCGTAATGGATCCATTTTTCATCTCCAGTAACAATCCGATGCAAAAATGACTTCCTTTTGTGGCCTTCCAGCAGCATTTCGGGCATGCAAAACCGCCTTTCGATGTCTCTCGGCTTGAGTTCATGTGGAACCCAATTTCCTTGCTTTTGAATATATCCAGCTGCTTTTAAACGTTTTGAAATGGCTGCTTGAGTGATACCCAAAGATTCTGCGAGCTCTTCTTTTGTTTGGCAACAATCTTCATAGAGTAATGCTTCCAGTTCTTCATCTTCAAACTTTTTTGGCTGCCCAGAACGTTCATCGTCTTCCAAGTCAAAATCACCACTTTTAAATCGTGCAATCACTTTTGGCACGTTCGCTCAGCTAGCGCATGTTCACCATAAACTTCCACCAAAATACGATGACTTTCGGCAGCAGTAGTCTTCATGAAGAAGAACTCCCCGCAAAAACACTTTTTCAGGCACAAAGTTCGACATATTTGAGTGAAAAAAAATTATTGTTGTTTACGCTTCAAGTGAATGACATATACTTAAATGACGTACAATGACAGTAGTTTTCCAACGCATGTTTCAATGGAATAAAATAAGTTACGCCATCTCTTAGCAAACCGCACGAATTATATACCCAATAAGATTGAGCATTAGCTCATTTTAATCCATCGTTGACAGTTAAGTTAACAGTGGACTCAAGTAATGAAGGTCTAGGTGTCGTTCTGTTACAGGTTTACGAAAATGGCCTGGAAAGCCCTGTGGAATTTGCATCTAGAAAGTTAATCTTGACTGAACGGAAACACTCTCAACTGGATAGAGAGGCGATTGCCATATGTTTGAGGTAAAAATATTTCATCAATACTTAGACGGTAGACAGTTTATGTTAGTTACCGACAATAGAACTGTTATGCACAAACTAGCTTCTAAAAAAGGTATTCGCGTATGGCTGCATGGCTGTAAACCGTCTGCAACTAATAGTTTTAGTTTTGGCTGGGTACACATTTGATATTGAATGTGTTGGCATTGGCTTCCGCAATGTGGCTGATTTTTTTCGAGTTTTCCAGGTTCACAGGATCAAGATGATAAAACGAGCAAATGGTGTCTGAATATCTTTACATTAACTATGTTAAAGAAATAGGTAGAATGCCCGTTACGATAGCCGAGGTCGAGCGAGAGACGGAAAAAGATATTTTGTTAGTCAGCATTCAAAACGGTTGGGTACCTACATGACAAAATTGATGAGCGAATGCGTCCTTTTTATTTAAAACGAAATGAATTGAGTTTGGAGGCCGGTTGCTTGTTTTGGGGCTACCGGATTGTGCGTTGCACAAATACATGTCAAAGGAGTTATACAAATTTCACATGGGAATTGCTAAAATGAAGGCAATGGCAAGAGAATATTGCTGGTGGCCAAAACTAGACGCTGACCTAGAGCAAATTGTTAAATCTTGTGAACCCTGTTGCATTGGGAATGGCCTGAAGAACCTTGGGCGTGGATTCACATCGATTTCTTAGGTCCGATTTTTAAGAAGAAGATTTGAAGAAGTTCATGGTTGTAGTTGATAGCCATAGTAAGTGGGCAGAGTGTTTGGATATGGATACCAAGGCTACAAGTCGAGCAACAATTTAAAAGTTAAGACCCATTTTTATACGGTTTGGTGTATCAAAAGTTTTGGTATCCGAACACGGAATAGCTTTTGTTTCACAGGAGTTCGAAAATTTTTTAGAAATGAATGTAGTTAAACACAGAACGACACCAGTTGGTAATTCAGCAACGAACGGTTAAGCCAAAAATTTCGTTAAGACGAAAAGAATGTTGGGCCTAGACCACCTGTTAAGTTAAGACATATAATGGAAAAAGGATTAAACTAATTGTAATTGGTTAAGGATAAACAATTAAAGGGGAAAGTTGTAGTGATGCAGTGGTATAAATGAACGTTTGTATGTATGTATACACAGTGAGCATGAATAGAGGATTTCTCTTAAAGAGGTGATCATCTATCTTCAGTTGTTTATCCTAAACCAAGCCATGAGCTTGTAATATTATTGAATTAGTAAATAATCACTATATTTGAAGTCTAAGCGTGTGTTTCAGTTATTACAGCGTTTCAATCATTACAAGCTCAAGGTAACACCACATAATAAACGAAAACAGGCAGTTTTAAGTCAAAATGACAACATGAATCAATTGTTTTCGGATTTCATTCAATACAAGATCATCCTTTGTATGAGGAAGCTCATTCTCAAATGCTCTATATAATCGAATTATTTCAATAGCAATTGCACAACAAAGTGAAACATATTATTCTTTTTCATAAACGTTTATCTAGTTAAGTACTCTATGGACCAGTTCAACTCCTATTGCATGTTATAGGCTATCCTGATTTTTTTCAATACCCAACTCACTTTGTTGTTGTCACTTTGTTACAAGTTGGTTACTGGCATATCTCTTCAAAAACAATTTCTTCTTCTCTTTGTCTCCTAGTAAAAATAGGATTGCAAGTACAACAATACTCTGAAACTTTTCTTTCTATGTGTCCATGGATTTTCCCAATTCGGTTTGCTTAATTTTTTCAAGACTCTATTCTTGAGAAAAACATATCGAAACAAGGTATTCATACGCAAATATTCCTGTTCCATCTACTCGAATAGGTTGAAATTCTTTGAAAGCATTGTCAATTAAGTTATCCTTTTTGCTTTTGCCGGTTTGCTAACAACAAAGAATCGCATATTAACGCAAGCATTTGGGGGTGGTTCATGGTTCCAACCATTGTTCTTTCACTTAGTTCAGTTGGTTATAGTGGTGGAAAACAACCCCAGCAAAGTGGTCGTAAACAAAAGAAGGACAATTCCATTGAATTGAACGATGAAAATCCAAAGAAATAGCAGTCGTACTCGGCTAGCTTCACCAAGTGATTGTTCTAACGACTTCGAATGATATTCCAGTTCGAAGAATGTTATTGCCTTGACAAGGAAAAAAAAAAACAAAATCTCATAAAATTGGATACATCAATGTCAATTGTTTAAGATTCTGGTTTTTCGACAGCCAGTAGTCAATTGGTTTTAGATTTCAATTTCCTGATGCTTATCAATCCATTTGTTGTGCGAGCATATGGGTATCATTGAACACAGGAATAAGAACCAACCCAATGTGACAAATTATCAATGAGATTATATGACAAATATTTCCTTATTGAATGTTTATTTGAAAGCAGATGTCTTCGTGTCAGTCGAGACTTAGGTCCTGAAGCTGTCAATCAAATAAGGGTTTCAGGGCTTCAATTTTATACATATATGCACACACGCCATTAAATAACATTCGCCGTCCAGTGCATGATTAATGACGTTTGCTCCTCCATACGCCGTATCTTGTATCGGCTTTATCTACGTACATACTCCTATACAACTTCGTGTCGATTTGTTAAAGCTTAAATTCCCAGAAATGATATTATTAAAGAAGACGGACTTTTTGTAGGGTCATGTCGAGGTTAAAGCTCCCTCTTGGCTTTATAATAAAACTCGTCATCAACGTGGTGATTGTTTTTTTTTTTTTTTTTATATATATGCCACATACACACATGTCCGTCGAGGATATGTAATTCGCAGTGTTGTTATTCTGCGCTCATAATGGTCTATTTCCGCATGAAAAATTCGAATATTTCGTCGGTTGCCTGTTTTCTGAGACTAGCGGATCATATATTCTATTAGTAGTCATCCTGAGGATTGATCAAAGTTCAGCGATAAATTTTTACATCCTATATGTGTACGAGTGCAATTGGATATGTACTCGTATAAGCATGAAATTGAATTTTGTGGAAACTTTCCTCGAAGATAAGCTTTTATAGCAAATATTTTCTTTAACGTGTAAGTATTCGAATGGGCATTTTGTCAAATAGAATGTTGTTAGATGGACAAATATATCATTATGTGTAGCAAGTAGAAAAGATAGCCACAAAACGAAACAAGGTTTATACTGTTAGTACGTTTATATGGGAGGTAAGATCCCGAATACATATATACATACATACATACATACATTACTTTTTTACTAAATAAAAAAAAAAAGATTTTGAGTAATGGAAATCTTTATTTGGACCTTTACAAGTATTTCTGTTAAGTATGCCGTTTTGTGCCCGTTTTATCGCATTTTCTATGACTTTCCGCAAGATTTCCGCTAAGAAAGATTTCTGGGATGATTAAATCGGGCGATTTTCCTGGCCATTCCAAATTGCCAAAATGGGAGATTATGCGACCAGGAAACGTTTTCCTCAAAATATCCACTGTCACTTGTGCTGTGTGTGCGGTTGCACTGCTTTGTTAAAGACATCATGGCCATGTAGCGTTCGCTAATAACAGTGACCGTATTGCCGATGGCGTCCTTAAAAAAATACGGCTCAATCACTCAGCTTTGAGAGGATGTAATGGCTCTTCGTCCATCACACACGGATTTTCAGTGCCCCAGAAACGAAGATTTAGTTTATTGTAATGAGCCTCGTCGCTTATTATGATTTTCGACACAAAATCGTCCTCTTCGTTGTTGAGATTGAGGATGGCTTTACAGTAATTCACACGCGAATGACGGTCAGGAGGCATTAACTGATGCGCTGTTTGCGCTTTGTACAGGAACATGTGTAAGTTTTTCACTAAGTCTGGTAATGCTCAATTGCGTGGCCCGTCGTCTGGTTGATGTTTGTTCGTTCTCAGCAACATCGGCAGCTACAGCTGCGATATTCTTGGCCGGACAACTAGTCCGGTGGTGGCCACGCCCTGCATGGTCTCCTGCGGTCCCACTCTGTTGGAATCGAGTAGCTGGAATGTTTTCCTACTTGACGCGACAAGATTAGGAAATCGACGTCGAAATTGACGATGCGCTAACACGATGTCAAAAACATTAACACAATTATTCCACGCTCTTGCGGAGTAAAGCGCTCCATTGTTTGTCTGTTTGTATACTGCAGCTGTTTAGTTCAGAAATGTCAAATATTATTGACGTACGACGACATTTGCCAAAGTTATGCCTTCTTCCGATAGGGTGACTAATTTTGTATAAGGCTTACGTATGAATGAAATTTTCATTCAACGACCATGACTTTTATGACAATTTACAGATTTTTAAAAAAGTCTGAGACATGTTGAAATATCTCATTTCGCATTATAACCAGTAACTTTATTATTTAAAATAATGACTGATATTATCATTAGTTTTACATCCAAGCTGCTTTGTTAAAATTGTTTATCATATCTTAGCACATTTGCGGCAATAGTGGTGGTATTAGCACGGATGTTTGTTTTGAATGATTTGACTAACTGCTGAGCGTTAGCATAAAGCTACACCTACGCCCAAAATAAGAAGTCTCGTGGTGTTATTGCAAAAAATGACTCGGTCAGAAAACTGTTCTCGCCACTTGCATTACATGTATCGCAGACCTGTTGGAAATAAACGTGTCCCACAACTATGCCTGCCATAAAAATTTTTTCATCATGGTTCGATACAACAATCTCCTCACGGTTACACCTACACCCGCTCTGTTTTCGAATAAATTAGGTCCAATAATGTCTCTTGCCCAATAAAAGCATTAACTTGTGGAGCTAAGCCCTCGTTATAACTGGCAAACATTTAAGACCAATGTACATCGGTACCTCCCTTTTCTTCCTCCTTTAATTTCTTTCGCCGGGCTGTGTGCAAACATTTTTAGGGTATAATGATCATGATAACATGATCTTTATACACAAAATTCTGAGTTTTTTTTGTAATATTTTAGACAGACAACACCCGAAGAATGAGGCATAACTAAACCCAATGTGATAATGAGTCCACATGACTACTGACTAATGTTAATCGTAGTGACAACAATATCCTGGACCTGGTTTTATCTTCTTACCCTGATAAGAACTCTGCTTATTTTCTTTCACACTTGGATCGCTGAGTCGCATATTTATTATACATTGATTCACTGATTCAAAGACCGTATTGCAATACCTGAAAGTCGATTGAAGCGAACTTAGCATCTTTTTTTTATCGATTTAATATTCTAAGCCGAAAGAAAAAGCGTAACTTGACACAAGGTGCAAAGATAAGAGAATTGTTCCTTCGGTCTTCTTTTGCTACAGAGCAAAACGAAAATGAGGCAGGAACTTAAGCCATTGAAGTTTAAGTACGTGCAAGAAGGAAACGGTTCATGAAAATGCTGGCAAATTATTAGCTTATGAAATTTATCGAGATACTTAAACTTTTTAATGATCGGGAGAACAGTTTTTACGGGTCAATTTAATCCAATTTAACTTATTTAATTATAAATGTTTTCACATTAAAATTTACATCTTTTATAGTACCTAGAAATTAAGATAGACAATAAATGAATTACAATTCTTAAGACTAACATAGTTTTAATAATTAGTCTGTGAATAAAGGGGAATAACCAGGAAAAGGAAATAAAATGAAGGCAGTTAGTTTGAAGCAGAGATGAGAAGTGGAGAATGATTGCACTACTCGTAGTGAAGCTTTTGATGCTGTGAAATGCCATGATTCGAGGTGCCAACATACTCCATAATTTGTCGGATGTATGAAAATCAACCGAGAGGAGTTCAAGTATTTATGGTTATTTACATTAATGTTGGATGTTCTTTCGTAACGGGAAAAAAAGTGAAGTCTATTAAAAAAATATGGAAGAGTTTTATTTTTTATTATTTAATGCAACAAATACAGTTTCTAGCATTGATGAAGTTTTGTAGAATGCAACCAAGCTTACAGACTTATGATCATACCTATAAAGGCCATAAATATATGGCACCGCATTGAAAGTCACTTTTAAATTTCGCTCAGAAAATAAGTCGAGGTGCAGTAAACTACATCAGCATAGGTTATTAGTAGCAGTACCAGAGCTATTATTAGCTCGTCGTCGAGTATCTATAGGTGCTACGCTTGCAGTCAACCATACTTTACGAAGGAATCCGTAAATATGGCATAGCATGACAAATTGCAATTTATTCTACATATAACCGAAATCAGTTACGGACTCAAAAGAAACTAAATTGCTTTTTCAGAGCCAAGCATCCAAGGAAGAAAGTTGAAATCGAATATTTTGTTTGAATGCGACTTATTTTGATTAGATAGTTTGATAGTTTATCACCAAATCCTCATTAAGTCGGAAACAACGTTTCTTTAATTCCTTCTTTGGAAGAGCTAAATGAGGATAACAGTTGGGAGGTCATTTATAAAAAGGCAAAATAAAATCGGTCCCTGAAGTACTCCTCGTGAAAGAGGCTTTAAAGTTAAAATCTTCTCGCGCACATAACTCGTTGTAGCCTTCTAGAGAAACCGGAAAAAGTTCCTTAGCTTCCAACAGAGTATTTCATAGTTGACCTTATGATTTACGTTCTCGACAAAATCAGACAAGATTTTGATTATGGTTTAGTGAAGTTTCTTTATCTGTAAGATTTATCAAAGGTCTTTTTTTTTTTTTAAAAAAAGGAAGAATTTAATACTCAAGAGGGTATTACTACTCTTAAAATGCTGGAGCACGTGTAAAGTTTTTTGAAAAATTGGATAGAGAAGGAGTGAGAGAAAGATGTTAAGGCTCAATGGTGATTTCGCTTCATGGATGGCGTCCAACATTCAATGGTGAGACTGAATTATTAATGTAATAGGACTTGTTGTTGTATTTAAGACAACTGTTCATCGCACGAAATTTTAATTGTCTGGCAAAAATAATGTCCTTCGGCCACGGATGGTATTAAACCCAGAACCGTCCTATTGGGAAGCCAATACACCACCACTTGAGCCACGGCCACTCATCCGCGCGCATCCCAAAAAACTTTTGCCATGACCTTGACCATGGCCGACAGATTTCGGCTTCGATTCAGAAGGGGAGAAGTCCACAATCTCGACTGTTTTTTGATCTCTGGTGTATTGCAATGAATCCGTGATTTGTTAACAATTATGAAACGGCACAAAAACTCGATCAGATTGTGATTGAACGTCACCAAAAATTGGTTTGAAGTTGTCAAACGATTGCGTTTGTTGTTAATTGTGGGCAAATGTGGCCGACCATTTCTACTGTGGAGACTTCAATTGGGGAACAGAATTTTCGGCGTTGCTTCTGCTGGTATAACCGCACCGAAATTGAGTAAGCCAGTGGTGAATGGTTCCAATTGACGGTGAAGAGTCCCCATAATACTATATAAATTTTTTTTTTTTTTGCATGATGGTTTTTTTGCGCAAAAAATAATAATTAATTAGCAAACGAAATTCATTTCTTTCCATTTTTACGAAAATTGTCGTAGGCGTCTGTTTCAAATAGCTGTCACAAAACTGTTTGACAGAGCTGTCTAGAAATTTAGGTGGGTTCTTTTAAAAGATGTTTCTTGGTAAGCAAAATGTTCGATTTGAGGTGTCAACGACATCTGTTTTAATTTTATGAGACCTTATTTCGTAGCACACACAGAGCCATTTTGTGAAAACTGTATAAAAATACTATAGACACCTTTAAACGAATTACTATATCTACAAAAATTATAAAAAATTACAAAATTTTTCTTTTTGATTTTCGAGGTGAATGCAAGTATTTCCCTATCAGGAAGTTAAAAAAAAAAATTATGAAAGTGCATTCCAAATTAAAAAAAAGCAAAGAAAGGAGAGAAGTGTTTTGAGAAATGAATAAATTGTAGATCAAGACAATAATAAAAGAGTATATAAACTTATGTAAAAAGAAAACAATACGTAAATTTTCATGTTGCAGCAGCAACAGCTTTCTTCACGTAGACAAGACCAGATCGCGTGTAACCTAAGGTTTACACAAGCGAGTTAAATTAGGTTTGATCATGGTTTTAAGTCTTTTTTTACTAGCAACCCAACGAGGAGCCTACTCGCAGGCAAGATTCGTCTGTTACTAGTTGGCCACCATTTCGCTCTCCGTATACAGATACACGGATGCATATAAATCCTACTAAAGGCTTCGCTGGAAGTGCTTCAACGGGTCAGTCTAATTTATGATGACTCGGTTCAATATGTGCGGGTTATTCCGGCAATAGAGTGTCAAATGTTGCCGTCGAGCTCATCATAAGTGCTTTGTGGATTAAAGACTTGTAGTAGCCCAAGGGAATATAATCGAACTATGTCAATCAATGGTCGCTTAATTAAATTGATGAACGCTCGCCGTGGGATGACCCAGTCGCCAAATTTCTCCTTTAAAACTTCGTCACCTGTATGGCATGTAGCCCGTATGATTACAGAAAGTCAAGTAAAATCGCTCAATACCTGAGACCATTGACTGTGTCTCCTTCCTCATTTCGAAAGAAATAAGGTTCGATGACGCCACCAAACAGTCAATTTGGATACATTGATACAATGATGCTTGGCTGAACGCTTTTGGATTGTATTTACTCCAATAATGGCAATTTTCCTTGTTGACATAGTCGCTGAGCTAAACATGGGCCTCGTCCGAAAAAACAATTGAACTCATGGTTTCAATTCTTGCATCAGCGCAACTGCAAAATAAACATGGCGATGCCCAATTAAGCTGATCGGCGCCGAGTTGACATTTCTAGGTCATCTTCGATACTGGCCGCTACGTTACCTATGATTTTTTCATAACAATCAGTCGTACCAATGAGTAATGAAATCGCAAACCTAACTGAATATTTCGACAGCTGGGTGTCATTGGTAACTTTAACAGCTGCCGAAACATAACGATAAAAACTATCACTGCTATCTGGTCACCCTTTTACCTCGCGAATGCAAAGGTTAGTTAAGCAGAGAATAATTGCTTTTTTTTTTTTTTTTTTTTGCTTCAGTATAAGGGCACTACACTGAAAACACTATACTTTTTGTTTGTTCGCTAAGCTGTCGTTTATGTTACAGCTGTGGTTGTTGTCATATTCAATAGCGAAATCATTTAAGCGTATCTGTTAACGTTTTTGCTTTTACGATTATTTGCTGAAGAGATTGATTCATTTTAAGATAATTTTTGATGGTACGTTAGCCATGTATTTTTTTTTTCTTTCTAAGGCCATGACTCATTGCAGGGATTCAGGATTTTCTACTTGTATAGTAGTCTAAGTGTTTTCTTCTATCCTTTTAACCAGATAGACTGGAAATAGATTTGTTAATCAAATTAAATCTTTGTCACCAGATTTCATCAACCCTCTTAAAAAATTCTTTTCGCTCTTAGTGGTTGTATCAACAAAATCTAATCCAACGAAAACAAAAAACCAAAACCTAATTTAGCTGTGATTGGATTTCCACAGAATTGTTGTGTGGGTGAGTGTTGATGAGAGGAACTTTAGAGCGGCTTTAGAACGTATATCCTTTAGTGATTTAATGGCATGTCTCACCGGAAAGTGAAACCGTAGTCCACAGCGATCTGGCAAAATCAAGATATTTGCACTTAATATTTCAAAGTTATTTAAGTCTGAAATCCACAAAATAAATGCAGGTATACTACCGGACTCACGTCCTAGCTCTCCGGCAATAGAACGGGAACAACAGCATGTGTTACAATTAACACAACTAATTGGGAAACCAACAACGGAGTGTAGTGTAATGCTTTGAAGATGCAATTCTGCTTGCTGTCGTAAATGCAAATTTTAAAAACTTAGCCATTGCTCTTGAATGACGTAATCATTGTCAAAACTAAAAAACTCTCCATTCTCCGTATGCGCGTCAACAAAAGTTTGCCTTGCAATGACTACATATTCGATGTTGCCACAAATGGTCTGAAATATCTTCCTCAAGCGATGTAAGAAGTAATAAAATATTTTTCATCCTCTCATTCGACGGCCATATAAAAACCATTTATCTGCTAAAAATTGAAGTAAAAGACCCATATCTAGTCAGCTTTTCCTAAAACTTCTTTCGGTTTGCCAAATTGGACTCAAAACCGACAAGACTGATAGGTGATGGTAAAATTGTCCAATCGATTGATACTCTACAAAACTCTCAATGTAAACACAACACTGTACAAATGTCATGTTGTCACTGCAAAATTTCGTGGAAATATTAAGGACAGTTGTACTAATATAAAGAAAAAAAAAATTAATCAATCTATTTTAAACGACAACGCCACTCTTTGGCTATCTCAGTAACTTTTTTAACAAGATGTTAAGCCTTATTTAGTTAAACAGTAGCACAGTGTGTTTAAAAATAAAGATTCCAAACGATGTTATTTCTGGTTCTTAGTTTGCCTTTTATAAGATATTATTCAAGGATTCGAATTCTTCTCAACACTTATGACATCAGTTACAGTTCAGTAGTATGTTCTCGAAACAGATATTAAGTTTGTAAGTAGTAACTTGGCTCAAGAGATAAACTCAGCACAGAATAGTTTAAAATACATATTTAGACAAATAGGGTGAACCCTGTAGTTGGTGTAGGATTTCGGAAGGAAACTATCACGTTTTGGGCTTTGATGTCTACCAGTATTCAACTGCCAGCCATGACAATTAAAATATTCATATAATTTAGTTGCCAATTTATTAATTGGTCTTTTGCTTTTGACTTACAAACTTTTTTTTATAATTTGTCCACTTACATGTCACATATGTACATACACATATATAAGTATGTTATATGTAGCTTAATGAAGCCCTATTCTGGTTCAAGTCGTGCAGAGCTTTTCAGAAATATCAACTTATGCCAGCCAAGCTTTAATCAAGCTTCTGAGATGACATACGAATTCAGAATTAACCTATATCAAACGTCGCACGTCGATATCATTTTTATTTACCAGGCAAGAGTACCAGGACATGTAAGAGTCCGTTCCTCACTGTGTTCTAAGCCTATTTAAACTGCACGCATTTACTCGAAAGAATGCACAATTGGGCGTTGCCAGGAGCCTGTTTTGTTTCGTCTAAAACCAATATCAGTTTCATAGTACACATTCAACCTCTCAACGTTAATAAACTATGCAAAGAGTCTTTTAAGGCTTTAAGTGAATTCAATATACACATGGGCTGAAAAGTCAGTGCCGTTTTATAGAAAAACACAAAGTTTTTTTCAAAATTCAGTTTTATGTATCAATATAGTAGCAAATAGTCGCTGGGGGCCAAATCTGGAGAATTCGGTGGGTTGGGAAGCAATTTTTAGCCGAATTCATTTAATTTTTCCATCGTTTTCATCGACTTGTGATACGGTGCATTGTCTTGATGAAACAGCACTTTCTTCTTCTTCAAATGCGGCCGTTTTTCTGCGATTTCGTCCTTCAAAAGCTCCAACAACGCAATGTTGTAGTCGCTATTGATAGTCTGTCCCTTTTGGAGATAGTCGATGAAAATTATTCCATGTGTATCCCAAAATACGGATGCCGTAACCTTGCAAGCCGACTGTTGAGTTTGGACGAGGTTCGTCGCCTACTCGCCACTCAGCTGACTGTCGACTTGACTCTGGTGTGAAGTGATGGAGCCAAGTTTCATCCATTGTCACATACCGATGCAAAAATTCTGCTTTATTGCGGTTGAACAGCTTTAAACACTCCTCTGAATCATCTACATGTTGTTGTTTTTGGTCGACTGTGAGCAAACGCGGCACCCACTTTGAACAGAGCAAGACCAAATATTCGGTATGATATATCCAACACGCTCTTTTGATATCTTCAAAGACTCAGCTATCTCGATCAACTTCACTTAACACTCATTCGTAACCATTTTGTGGACTTTTTTTGATGTTTTCATCTGAAACAGCCTCTTTTGGACGTCCACTGCGTGCATCATTTTCGGTGCCTGTAAACCACTTTTAAATTTTTCAATCCACTTGCGAATGGTTCGTTCGGTTGGTGCAGAGTCCGGGTAACACTTATCAAGCCATTTCTTTGCATCGGCTGCATTTTTTCCCACCAAAAAGCAATGAAAAATCAACACAAGAAATTGCTTTGAATCCATTTTTTTCACAATAACAAAAGTTGCTTCACTCACAACGCTATATCTCGAGAACTAATCGTCCGACAGCTGTAAAATTTATACACTTATCTTTTGAAGGTTGGTACTAACTGAAAATGTTATGGATTTAATTCAAGTGGTGCCCTCTCTTAGAAACGGCACGGACTTTTCAGCCCATGTATAACATAATACCCATTTTCATTAATTCACAGCTGAATACACAGGCCTAAGAATTTACTGATGCAAAATTATTTGAAAAATTAAACGAATCTGACAGAATTTGATAGCTTGGTCGAGTGGAGGAAAACCATACGAGAATAGTCTCGTGTGAGAATGACCTATAAGAGTATGTATATTCCTGTAGGGTCGAATCGTTCGTTATTCTAAGCCCTCGACTTTGGGTGTAAGGAATGCCTTCATACATTCTTATTTATATACTCCATTGTAAAACTAGGGGTTTGTGAAACGGAAGTGTCTTGGTGAAATTGCGTTTGTTTATTTTATTCGTTAAAAACAGTTGCAGTTTCAGAAATCAAAACTTGTTGTTCATTCGGCAGAACATTTCTACAGTCACTGTTTCACCCTGGCGTTCCTCAGGATTGTTGATATAAAAATGTGCCTCGTTCATAAATACTATATTTTTAAGCACTTTTATTTTATTTTTGGGTACAGCAAGTTTTGCATTTGGTTTGGGTTGGAAATAACGTGCACTGTTAACTTTCCAATACCACAATGGTCATGGATTCTGAGTAACGTTGCTGACGTTCATGGCACAGAAGAAGTTCTGTTGACTATTTTCCTTTCCCACTTGAACATTTGCATCCACGGCTGGATAAGTTGTAAGCTCCCTCTATCATTTAAGTGATAATGAAGTGAGTGGAAAATGGGCGACCAGTGACTTATGGTGACGTGCGCATCGAACGATATATCCCACGCTATTTCGCCATATTAGTGTTTGAGTTATTGACAATTGTAATGAGCGATAGAATTTAGAAATATGCAGTTTTAATTCGTAAGATAATGTTGCAGGTTGTCGCACTAATTTATAAAAATAACTTTTAATATTTAAATTTGGTACAATTTAGAGTATTTAAGCTCATGAGCACGTTTCCTGATCTCCTTTTCTTTTGTAACATCTCGGACTTCTCAACCGCCAATTTACTATATATAAGTAGCTAGATTTAAATAATAATAAAGTGCGAATCTGTATTGAAATAAAAAAGGAAAAAACTAAATGAAGCTAGAATTCTAATATTTTTATTGTTCAGTGTATCAAAATTGTATACGTGAGTACTGCGGATGGCATTACAAAACCAGCGGGGACCTGATGCAATAACGCAGCGGTTTGTGATAACGGCCACTAATCTTTACAGCAGATTTATTTTTAAATGTTTTAACAAACTGCCAAAAAAAGAACAAAAGACAAACTTCAATGAATTTAACTACTCGTACAAGACATCAAACATTTTCAAAGGAGCAACAAATCACCTAACCCTAAACTTCATAAAAAAAACCCATTTATAGGGTGATTCATATTGAGCTTTGATCTTGAATAAGCTCTTTTTAACAGATCACGCGTAACTCCTATCAAACTGCTTTATCATTTTCATTCAATATCACTTGGCAAGTCATCATGGAAAGACTCACACCACAACAGTGTCTCCAAATTGTTCAGCTGTATTACGAAAATCAGCGTTCTGTGAGAAATGTTTTTCATGCGATTCGAAGAACTAACGGTACCAATACCATTCACAGATTTGAGTCCTTGTTTACATTAATGGATGATACTCGACCGGTAAGACCACATCCAGCACGTAGTGAAGAGACTTTAGCATCTGTAGCTGAGAGTGTACGCGAAGACCGTGACGAATCGATTCGTCGTCATTCTCAGCAGCTTGGCTTGGCGTATTCGACAACTTGGCATATTTTACATGAAGATTTCGGCCTAAAAGCGTACAAAATTTAACTTGTGCAAGAATTGAAGCCACGCGACTTGAATTTGTGTCATATTTTCAGTGAATGGGCTCTAGAAAAACTCAATAAAAATCCGGTGTTTTATCTTGAAATTTTGTTCAGTGATGAAGCTCATTTCTGGCTCAAGGAATACGTTAATAAACAAAATTGCCATATTTGGGCTGATGAGCAACCAGAAGAGTACTAAAAGCTACCATTACATCCATTAAGAACAACGATATGGTGTGTCTTATGGGCTGGTGGAATCATTGGTCCATATTTCTTCAAAAATGAGGCAAATCAGAATGTTACCGTCAATGGTAACTGTTATCACGCCATGCCAACGGACTATGTGCTTCCTGAAATTTAAGAACATGGTCTCTGTGAGCTCTGGTTTCAACAAGATGGCGCTACGAGCCATACAGCGCGTGAAACAATGGACTTGTTGAGAAATCATTTTGGTGAGCACTTAATTTTACGTTTTTTGCTACGGAAAATTGGCCGCTCATATCGTGCGATATTACACCTTTGAACTATATTATCTAGATATATGTAAAGTCTCAGATGTTTACGAATAAGCCAGCTACCATTGACGCTTTGAAAGCCAACAATACTCATGTTATCCGCGAGATAATAGTCGCTATGCTCAAACGAGTCGCCCAAAATTGGACCACCTGAGACGTAGTTGTGGCTAACATTTATATGACATTATTTTTAAAAAGTAAATGCCATGAATTGTTCTTTTAACCAATAATAAAAATTTCAAGTTCGCTTCCAAATTTATGTGTTTTGTTTTACATTATAAATCAAACCTTACGATGAATAACCGTATACACGAAAATAGCAAATTAACGTGAAGAGACAAATTTTACAATTAAATTAAATTATTGATAAATTACAATATTGTGAAGCTGAAGATTAGTTAAGACTTTCGACCATATGTACCCAACCAAATATTTAAAGAAGGCAGAGGAATTTGTGCACAATCAATACTGCAGAAAGCATCATTGGAACCGTGAGTATGGTTCTTATCCATTTTTTGGCTTTTGAGACAAAATTTTAACTTAACATTACAACTAATTATATAATTTGCTTTCAAATACCTACAGGTAATATATATTTTTTATACATAATAAAGGGTGACCAGATTGTGAATATTATTAAAAAATATTATCGAAAATCCCGCTGAGTTGTAAAAAAAGCAATGTGAATTTCGTCATGAGGTCGGTCGTCATCATAGTTTCAGTATGCAGGCAATTCGTCGCACCGTGGAAAAGTTTGAGCGTGACAAAACTTTCTTGAATCTTAGGTCACCATCCAGACAGAGATTGGTGCGAAATTAAGTAAACATACCCGCCGTAGCGGCCAGTATCGAAGAAGACCAGAAATGTTGATTCGGCGCCAATCAGCTGAATTGGGCATCACTAGAGAATCAACTCAGCTTATTTTGCGGGATATGTTCAAAAAGGAAGGTGATTTTATATTTTTATATAATGTGGTCCCCTTCAAAACTATTCACGTCAGATATAATACGCTTGCGCCAACGCTTTTCCCAATCCTAAAAGCATTTTTCATAAGCTTTTTTTGGTATAGCCTTGAGCTCTTCCAGCTATGCCGTTTTTATCTCCTCAATCGTTGCAAATCTCCGTCTTTTTATAGATCTCTTAAGCTTTTGGAACAACATTAGTTATTTGCCATCAGCTATGACCCTTTTGTGCAAAACGGGATCATCATTGACGTCATTTAAGAGCTCCTGAGCGATGCTCATGCGATGGTTCTTCTGATCAAAATTAAGAAGAACAAATTTCGCTGACACACATCCAAAAAAAATTGCTTGACACGAGCCGACCGATATGCCAACATCCTCAGCAATTTCTCTTATGCTAAAATCGACAATTTTCTTTACTTTACTTAGAGCAGACACTCCGTTTAGCACTGCTAACATTTCAAGTGTTTTAGAGCACCTTATTCTACTTTTTACACAAAATTTGATACAAATTACTTGTTCCGTTTTTTTATTGGGTATATAACTTAATTCGTACGGTTTGCTAAGAGATGGCGTAACTTGTACTATTCCACTGTTATTATTCCATTGGAACATGCGTTGGAAAGCTACTGTCATTGTACGTCATTTCAGTATATGTCGTTCATTTGAAGCGTAAACAACAATAATTGTTTTTTCACTCAAATATGTCGAACTTTGTGCCTGAAAAAGTGTTTTTGCGGGGAGTTCTTCTTCATTACTGAAAACTGCTCCCGAAAGTCATCGTATTTCGGTGGAAGTTTATGGTGAACATGCGCTAGCTGAGCAAACGTGCCAAAAGTGGTTTGCGCGATTTAAAAGTGGTGATTTTGGCTTGGAAGACGATGAACGTCCTGGGCAGCCAAAAAAGTTTGAAAATGAAGAACTGGAAGCATTACTCTATGAAGATTGTTGCCAAACACAAGAAGAGCTCGCAGAATCTTTGGGTGTCACTCAAGCAGCCATTTCAAAACGTTTAAGAGCAGCTGGATATATTCAAAAGCAAGGAAATTCTGTTCCACATGAACTCAAGCCGAGAGACGTCGAAAGGCGGTTTTGCTTGTCCGAAATGCATCGAATTGTTACTTTTGATGAAAAATGGATCCATTACGATAACCCCAAGCGCAAAAAATCATATGTGAAACCGGGCAAACAAGCAAATCAACTGCAAAGCCGAATATCCATGGCGCGAAGGTAATGCTCTATATTTGGTGGGATCAGATGGGTGTGCTGTATTATGAGCTGCTAAAACCGGGTGAAACCATCAATGGACAATGCTACCGAACACAATTAATCCGTTTGAAGAGAGCAGTAGCCGAAAAACGCCCGGAATATGCGACCAAAAACGAGGCAATAATTTTCCATCATGACAACGCTTGGCACCACGTTGCTATTCCTGTTAAGAACTATTTGGAAAACATTGGATGGGAAGTCTTACCCCACCCGCTTTATAGCCCAGACCTTGCCCCTTCTGACTACCATTCGTTCCTGTCGATGCAGAACGCCCTCACTGAAAATTGGCTTAATTCATTCTTGGCTGCCAAGCCGGCGCAGTTCTTTTAGGATGGGATCCAAAAATTACCAGAAAGATAGAAAAAAGTCATAGCTTCAGATGGGCATACCTTGAATAATACTATTTTACATGTTTTTCTTAAATAAACGTTCAGATTCTGGAAAGAAAACGGCACGAATTAAATTACATACCCAATATAATAATTTTTTTTTTTTTGTCTATCTATCTATTTCTATCTGTCGAGAACAAACCAAGTATGCTATATACTTGAAACTGTAAACATATGTTCGGGACACAAAAAAAAAAATCGATAATCGAATGTAACTTGCTCGCGAAATTTCAAAAGTTATCTTACTTTTTGAACAAACCTCGTACATCCATATAAGATTATGCTGACGCAACAACTGAAGCCAAACGACCATAGTTGGATATATAGAAAATGTTGTCCGGAGATCCGGATTTTGGCCGAAAAATCATCTCCTTTTTTTGAAAGCGGCCCATATTTCGTTCAGCAGCCATGTCAACAAGCCAAATTTCCATTATTGGAGCGAACATAATCCACAAGTGTTCGGCCAATCATCAATGCATTCACAAAAATTTACTCCAAGGTGCGGTTTATGATATGACGACATCGTCGGACCTGATTTCTTTCAAAATGAGGAAGGAGACACCGTCACTATCAATTGTTCGCCGCGATCATACTATTTGTCTCTACTCGATTATGGGGCTATGTCAAGTCCTCAGTCTCTGCTTTCGACGAGCTCGAGGCCAACACATAAGCACATATTGTAAAATATTAGGTCGAACGCTTGAAGCACTGCTTGCGAAGCCGAGTCGGCCATTTAAATGCTATTCCACACATGATGGCATGAACGTTGCTGAAAAATAAGGCTAGAATCACTTTACTATCTCAACCCGTTGTTGTTTTATTTAAATTTTTCTTCCAATCATTCTTATCTGATCACCCTGTAGTTTCTTGTTATATATTCTTTCAAATTTTGTTTCTTTATGGTATAAAGACGGGACTCAAATACTTTTTTTTCCCGAAGTAACCAAGCGCATTTTAGTCTGCTTTACGTAAAATAGATAGGTATGCCACGACGCTAAACAGTAGGACTTCGAGGACTTCGTTGTATGTAAGAGGGACATATTTCTTAGTTTTTTTCTTAGTCCAAAGAAACAGGAGTGATTCTTTGTTTGATCTTCAAGGTTGTGTAGTTATCAATGTCTTTTGTCAAGGTTAGTGCTATTGTTTATTACTGTAGGGGATGTTTTCGGATGTCCTTATTTCTATTATGTAAATGTTGCAAGCGTTTGCTAGTAGATGTGCAGTCTTCTAAAATATTGTGCCTATGGTACCTTTCGTGAAATTATTTTAGGATTGATGTTGAAGAGACTATCTGGTAATGAACGGTTTTGTCGAAATTCATTTTTTTTGACATCGATTGGCTTCAGTGGTATCATAATATAAGTGGGCAGTAAGTGTTCTCCATTGTCGTTTTACACAGCATTGAGCTGTGATAGATACATAATCAAATTCGACATGGATCTCTACAGCTACCTATACAAACCCTGTCATATTCGAACATAAATGACTAAACAGGTAGTGAACTCTTTCCAAGATCTGTCGTACGGTACATTTAGTCTATACAAGCACTTGTCAGTTTGTATATAAAGGTGTTTAAGGAACATACGAGTAACATACGGTAGAACCGTATACCAAGTGTTAAAATTAGGGTCTTATCTCCGGATCAGGACTGCAGCATACCACATTAAAGGCATTGAATAGAATAGGCATATATGTTTGTTTGTTGTTCTTAATGATTTCCTCATCACCAACGCGCTGGATATTATATTCAAAGGCCTGAATAGTATGCGGATTATCAAGATTCACTGTACACAAGAAGTAATCGAGTTGCTTTAGATTGCACGATCTTGATGGCCTATTCACTTGTGTATCGTATGATATAATATTGCCGTTGAAACGAGTGTTCAGCAAGTCAATAGCTTTATGGGCAAAAAGTCTCGTAGCGCCATTCCACTGGAACCAAATACCGTTCGGGTCAATTTTGTACATATCTTTAAAGAAATAAACGCTGACCATTTTCCCTAAAAGGTGAACCATTGGCTATAACACGAGCTCCGGCCGTATTTTAAAACCAAAAAAAAAAAGCCGATAATGCTATATCCTGAAGACCACACCAAACAATTCACTTTTGCGCGTATCTCATGAGTCTCTTTTGGATTTGCTCCTCGTAAGGAATTGCAATTTTGCTTGTTCACAACCCATTGAGTCAGAGTAAGCCTCGTCACTTATAATAAACGCTCAACTTCAAACTACTCCAGCGACTTATCTGCGAACCTCCATCGCAATCTTTTACGAATATAACTCGAGGCAGAGAACAGAGTAAAGGCAAATGATTGTAACCCATGCCAAACTGACAGTTTTGTATTTTTCACCATACTTTCGCTCACAGGAGCTACAGTTTCTTCTCTTCACATATTGCCCTGATAGGTTGTTGGCTCTGCGTCATGTACTCTAAACGAAATGTCTGTCGTATGAAATTTATCCACAACATGACGAATAGCAAGCTGAATTGGTCGATTATTTTATCAAAACAAAAAAACCCAACCTTCTATATCGTTTTCATACATAAATGTATATAAATGTATTCAAATGTTCGAATACAGCGCAATAGAAAAAAAGTTAGTGAGGAAAAAATGAAAGATTTTGATGCATTTTAGTTTTAAATTATCATCACCTGTGCATCTTATAGCACGTTTTTGAATCCCATCTAACAAATACAGCGCCTTTCTAGGAAAACATAACAAGATATGGGCACTTGACTTCAATTTTGGGTGGATTAGAGATTTAATTCGTATACTGGGTATTTATTGCATCGCTTGAGGTAACTTAGACATTTTGCAGCACTCTTATGGAAGTCGATATTCCACGTAGGTTGTCATTGACGTACATATCGGGAATGGAAAGTTTTCAGCTCTCGGCTGGTTTCTTTAACAACAGCATTACTTTTTGAAGCGTTTAATTTATCAGCAAAGGAATGTACGTGTTACAAGTGGCAGACAAACGACCAAACAACATTCAAAAGAGTGTCGGCGGGGATAGAACGGAACCCTGAGGAACATCAGCATATCAGGCTTGAAACTATCCAACATAACTTTCGCGTATTGAAAATCAATTTGCTAGACATACCAAATTGATACTCTTCTAGTATAACTGAATCAATTAATAGTAATTTGTCGAACGATACTAAATATTAATGTCAAAGAATTGTCAAAAACGACAGCGCGGTTTGAGAGTTTTCCTTACTGGAATATCAATCAATCAAAATATAAAACACTCTTTATAACTAGAATGGTTATAAGCGAACAATTTAAGTTCATAATGGTCTTGAAGTCTATAGAACTTGAAACCAATTAAATTTTCACTTGTGATGCATAGACATGCTCAATCTTTAAAGTCGAAAGTCTGGAGGCGTTGTATCCTCCACTTATGACACACATGGTCAAGGCTTGTTTTTTGTAAAAACATTTTCCTGGAAGGGAAATTGCTTATGGGTAAAGTTTTTGTCATCATGAAGTTTCGGTCTATTTTGATGGCTGGTTCATTATACCAATTAACAAAAGTATGAAAGTTTATACGAACGTTATAACGTAGTGATCACTATGTCACTGATAACGTGCATTAACAGACCCTCTCTGACTTTATGAGCCTCCATAAAAACTTCTAGTTAACATGATATGTATTTAGTGACACTTAAGGGAATGTGTGGCGTAGATGAAAAGTTATTTGGGTTTACGTGTTTACTTCTACCAATACCATACGGCTCTTTCTCATGAGAAGATTTTAAATTTGTTTCTTATTATGAGTCCTTTGTATCGTACCGTCTATCTACCGTCTATTTGTATCATTTAATCTGTCGCTATAAATTGTCCCTTTTCGGTGATTCCGTCTCCCACCCCCATGTCATAAACAATGACTTTTGTAATTCAATTATCAATATATACGAGTATACCTATGAAAATGAGAATCATTCAGACTTCAAGAAAAGCCTGCGAAATGGGCACGTTTTCTAATTACGATGCACGTTCATACCCATCTATGAGTATTTGTATAAGATACCTTATTTTTTTTAAGGGACTACGACACTCAAGACGACATCTCAATGAATACCAAGTATACTTGCTGAGAAACTAATCATAGAATTTATATGCAGCACGTACGCAATTTACGGTCCCAAAGTCTATTAACCATTCATGCCTCATACTTGACAACAACTACATACGAGTACTTAAGGATAAGCCCTGTAAGATATACGTAAAAAACAATGACACTTCCAAGACAAAGCAAAAGCCAGGACAATAGTTTCTTAAGAATAATGAATTTAAGAAAAGAAAAATATTACTGAAAGTTATGGAAAGACGGTCGATTCAATGTATCAAACGTACATACGACATTACATGTGTACCACTGTATTAAAGGGTTGTGTACCTCTGTTTATTTATGGTACCTGTATCTAGTGTGAACTACATTTTTCTTTCATCCTTCTGAAGGGTATGCTATTCACGTTGGAAAAAATAAGGTTTTTAACGGAGATATTGCAAATCTTACCACTCAAAGGATATTTTCACGGAAACAGCTGCTAAAAATCCAGCACATAAACATTCGTTGCACTTAAAATAACTTTACACTAATCACTGATATGAGAAATCAAAAAAATTAACATTACATCTATAGTAAATCACAAGGGAAAATAGTCCCATATTCGTAATTATCAAAAATATATATGTAAAGGTACTCGTACGAGTATGTTATATACCCAAAATAAGACTAACTTTGCATGAGATGCTCTAACTAGAAACGATAACCACAGAAGCGACAAAAAAAGACTACACGACGTATGATTTCGATAAATTTACGCGAAAGGAATCCTCAGTCCTCGATCCGCACCCGCTGTTGCCTACTGCTGTGTACACTTTGACGATACTAAGGACCAAGTCATACTACTACAACTTGTTGGCATGATGACATTTCCAATGTTTTGATTTCATCCTTGCCTCGAAGTTGGCAGCCACAGCAGTGTCTGCTGCGTAAGTTCTGAGGCAAAACCAACATGCAAGTGTTGCCAGTTTGACCTGAAAGGGAGCAAACCTATTACGATATGGATTTGTGGAAACCTACAAAGTCTAATAACAAGGATATTGGTCCGAAAAAGCAATAAAAACCATTAAAAAAGTACATCTTTCTGGATTGGAAGTATTTTATGGTGATGAAGTGATGGTGGAGCGACCATCTTTCTAAAGAAAGGATAATACCATGTTTCCTAGTATGCGAGTATTTTGAAAAGGAATGAGGAAATATTCCCTACATACGAGCATAGCAATATTTTCGCGAGTGCAGTGCTTCATTTAAGTCTAAGTTATTCTAGCCGAGTTTTCAGCTTCGATATGAAAACAAAGGCCTTGTGGGCCGGCTAGTTTATAATCTTCATCACTATTAAGAACTTATCATAGAGCTACATTCTAGGACCGAATAATTAGCTACTGTCAAGGGTGAAAACATAAACTATCTCCAACTTTTAGCTGTTTATCCAGACGTACTCTTTGGCTTGCTGTTATAGGATCGAAATATATATATATATATATATATTTTTTGTTGACATCTAAGGTTTAAGGTGTCATGACTGACTTCTATTTAGCCTACGGAAGGAATGCTTAAAATAACCATGATCTTATAGAACTCAATTATATGCGTCTTCCAAATTTATTAAAAGGTGGTCGACTTGGAGCTCTTGAAAAGTGTTAAGTCTCGCGAAATTAAGGTTTAATAAAATGTTTGTCAAAGCGAATCGATTCTGTGGCACGTTGCGCTGTCTTGTTGAAACCCCACTTATGCCATTCAATTGTAGAACGAAAAGGTCAGTAATCACGAATATATAACGCACTTCATTGACTATAGCGTCATGGCCGCTATCATATTTGAAGAAATATGCCAATAATTCCATCAGCCAACAATGCACGCTAAATAGTGACTTGGCTTTTTGAGATAACCATTCAACCAAAATTAACGTCAACAAATTTTTGGGGAGAAAAAGAGGATCAAGAGCAACACCTCGTTTTTGCTCGTTTCAGTTCTTGTACGAGCAGATGAACGATTATGCTGACCATAAAATGGACGTTTCCTAAACTAAACAACGTTTCTAATCCACCTTCAAAAGTTAGTTCTTGTCCATCAATGCTAATATTATTACTGTCTCGTCATAACCCCTGGCGATGCCTGTTTGTGTTTTTTGCCCCTGGCATATTCCTCTCACATTGTCGGCTAGATCAAGAGTTGTTCTCTTTCGCAGCAACCTATATGACTGGTACACATACTTCATATAATTCTACTATATTGGGGCCTCGGATGATTTATTGAAAATATTCTCAATAGTCTTCTGCACTTGGTGCTAGCAGCATAAAGGTTTTTCAAAAATTTGGATTGGCTAAATTTGAACGGGTTGACTGTATTCATATCAGTGTAGTTGATGATTTGTTACTAAGCTGACTACCAATTTCCTTTCTGGACGTTAGGAAGGGTTTAATGACATTTTGCACCACAGCAAGGTAAAAAACTTAAGTCCAGTTTCACGTGATGAAAAACCTATTCTACCGATGTTTCAACTTTAAGAGGAGAGATCATCTCAATAGCATAACATTTATAGTGATAAAAAGGATGTCCCATTAAGAGTGCCTATTTTAAAATTTGAAAAAAAAAGAACGCTGGGTTTATTTATAAAGTTCGGAAGTTTTTATTTTAATAAAGAGGATGGGTATGGACGCCTGGTGACTGATGGCTCTTTTGACGCTGTAAAATGCTTCATGGAAATCTTAATTTCTGAGAATGACAGCAAATCGAGGCAGAAGGATTCTGGTCAACACTTTCACTAACTGTTGCAATGTTCTCTTTAGACCGAGATTCAAGATCACGAAAAGTCTCTTTTGGGTTTAAACTGACCCAATCACTTGAAATTTCTCGATTACTGGGAACTCTGTAAGACCAGAAGGTGCATTATGGTGACCGAAAAATCCACGAATTTTTCAAACCGCCTCCTCAAAATCACACCATTTTGGTTGTGGATTTTCACAGTTTCTATGCGTGGTGTACATGGACGCATTTTCAGTAATTAAACCCTAATGTTCACACGTTACAGCTGTCAAGCAACAGCTGTACGACCGACACAAAATAAAACGGAGCAACATTCAAAACAATCTTCATTCCCATTTCACAGCGATTCGAAACCATTCATTTTATCGAACGAACTGGGAAAGATCCTAAAATCCTGAATATTTTTCGGACATAGATCCAAAAGTGAGTTGCAATTAGATTTGTGATAAACACTTTTCCAACCTTACGTTTCAGGCAAGCTTTAAAAAAATGTTTTCACGGTTACGAGCTTACGAGCTCAAAAGCTTTTACTCTGTTTGTCCTCTGTATAAATTTTATAAACACTTTGTGAATACTCGTCATAATGAAAAAATGTATCAAGTGCAGAGAGACTTTTGGTAGTTGAGGCTTTAAAGTTAATCCCAGTGGCAAATAGTTGCCATGACAAAAATTCTTTGAATTAACTCCGACCGAAAATTCATGAAGATCTTTTCTAAACTGTTAGGTTTTTTTTTTCAGCCTACAAAACTTTAGTGAGCTACGTATAGCCAAATAATAAAGTTGCTTTAAAAGGCATTTAAACTTAACTGTGCAAAACAGTTGTCTAAAGCCCTAAATCTTTGAAGTGGGGATAAAGAAATATAAGAACTCCAGACTTCCACACTGAATTGTATATCTCTGGACACTGGGTGAGAGTTTTGTTGAATGGAGCCTCAAAAATCAGAAAAACGATACCAAAGGTGTGACAAGTTGTAAGGAACGAGCTACTGATAAGTAGCTTATAATGTGTTAGATATAGCATGTTATGGGACAATTTGATTTTAAACTGACTATATTTAACCTAAAATTAAATATTTCTATTAATTTTCTAAACAGTGTTGGTCCGTGTAAAATCTGAATGATGTTGCGGCCATGCCCTAAAATTATAATTCGAATAATGGCCCTTTTGTTATAGCGCCGTATAACCGAGATGATTAAAACTGAAACAGTCTGATGAATCGACTTCTAACAGATCTGTTCTGGCAATAGCTATTTAAGATAGTATAAGACGTATATCATTATTTCAAATCACTTCTATCGAAATATTGCCTAGAATTTGACTTGAAACAAATGGACCAAAGATTTATCCATTTTTAAATCTATTGTTCAACTTCTTTAAGTCTACTACCAACACACGTTTCTAAAGTGGCAACTCTAATTCACTTCGACGTTGAAAATATGAACGCAGATAAAAAAAAGCTCTCAGAAAAGCATTTTATCAGGTCGAGTAACGAGTGCAGAGCATCGGTGATGCCACTAGCATCCTTTACTGCGGTTTGAGCTTGATATAGAGTGATATTGCAGATTTGTATAAGAGAGCTATTCAAAAATACTTTACAGGCCCAAAAATAAACAAAAGGACCGCAATGCCAAAATAATGAATTCAGTGTCGAGTGTACACATCATTATTTCGTCCTTATTCATTTTTTCCCTTTCGGCTTTGGAAAGCTCTCAAGGGATGTTCACCAGAATCAGATTTTCTTTAACGAATACGAAACCTGTCTTGTTGAAATTCTTTCGATGTGTGAGTAAAGTGGAATCTTTTTAATACACATGAATTGTCCTATGGAACTTCGCATTTGAAGGGCGGTGGTAGGAAGCATTCAACAAGTTTTTATTTTTTATTTTTGTATCTACAATCTGATGAAAATGCCATGTAAATAAACACTTACAGATTTGAGCATGACACGGAGTACTAAGTATCAAGATACAGTTATCCTACTAGCGATACATATGTTGGCGACTTGATGATGCTTTATCAATAAACTCTCTGTTGGCCGGGTAAAGTTTTACTTATACAGATACTGCTACGTGACCCATGGTCGTGGTCCTTCGGTTTAGGGATACTCAAATATCTTTAAGGGGTCCTTAACGACAGAAGAAACCCTTTAAATTCTTTCAAGTCGAATGATTGATTAATCAACTGGAACTTAATGGAATCGAATAAAAGTGGTGTCATTTTTTTCTGTTCTTTGGTATAGCGAGAACTAAGAGATTATTCCAATTTGAATTTCTTCGGTCAGAAGGAGTTGATGATTGTATCAATTTAATTGATCTTAACATATCGAATTGTTATTAATTGGTCATCAATTTTTAAGATGTTTTCTTTCAAAGGAAATAAAATCAATTTAATTTGTTAAGGATGTTAAGGTTACAAAAAGATTACTCGCAGATGTGAAGTATGAGCCTCCTCTCAGAGTGTACATTTTGTTTCAAATAGCGTGTAAATAGTAGAAATGATAACGGGAATTCAGTAAGGATTGATATGTGGTGTTTTACATTTAAAAATTTAATTAAGAAAAATTCCTTGGAATCTCCAGTTATCAACGAAACGAATGTGTTGTATATCTGCGCATATAATGATTGAAAGAGGATTCTTTCGTCAAAACTAAAGGGTTTTCTAATTACGATTTGACAACTTTTTTTTTTTTAAATAAAAGGCAAACCATTTGAGATATTTCAAAAACTTTATTATTGGCTTGAAGTACAATCAAAACATTTATGAATGGAACTCGACTTCGTTCATATGGCCACCGCGGGCACGTTTGCAGCGGTCGATTCGTTGTACCCAATTTTCAACGACGCGACCACACATTTCGGACGAAACGGCCGCTATTTCGAGCATAAACCGATGACTTAACGTAGCCCCACAGAAAATAGTCAAGCGGCGTTAAATCGCACGAACGAGGCGGCCAATCGACTGGCCCATGTTTTGAGATAACACGCTCACCATACTTACTCTTCAATAAATCGATTGTAGCGTGTGCTGTGTGGCTTGTGGTACCATTATGTTGAAACTACATGTCGTCCAAGTCCATATCTTCCAATTCGGGCCAAAAATAACCGGTGATTATGGTTCGATAACGCTTACCATTTACAGTAACGTGACGATCGTTATCGTCGACGAAAAATTATGGCCCAATAACGCCGCCGGCATACAAACCTCACCAAACAGTTATTTTTTGTGGATGAAGTGGTGATTCATGAAGCACATGTGGGTTTTCACTCGACCAATATTGACAAACCCATTGAACCAAAAATGAGCTTCGTCACTGATGATGATCTTGCGATAAAATTCATCATCTTGGCGCATCTTCTCCAGAACCCAATCGGAGAACGCAAGTCGCTTTAAATGGTTCATCGGCTTCAATTCTTGAGTCAGCTTGATCTTGTATGGGTGTAAACCAAGATCCTTACGCAAAATATGCCATAATGTGGTCTGAGCGATGCTCAATTCTTGAAAACGCCGTGGAATTGAGTGATTTGGATCGTTTGCTACGGACGTCTGAACGGCAGCGATATTTTCGACATTTCGACCAACCCGTTATCTCACTGACACGGCAACATCAGACAACGAATACGTAGACTGAAATTTTTGCACTAAGCTTGTTATTGCCTGTCTACTAGGGTGAGAATTACGACCGAAAATTGGAGTTAACGCTCTTAAAGTTGCAGTCACCGACTCCGAATATCTGTAGAAAATTTTTATAATTTGCAGACGTTGCTCGTAAGTGTACTTTACCATGATGAAAATGTTGAGTTTACTGAACAAATTGACAGTGACAGTTTGATGATTGAATTCAAAGTTGTCAAATCCCTATTGGAAAACCCTATATATACAAGTGCAGCAATTTCCCTTCCCGTCTTTGCAAAATACTTTAAGATATTATATTTTGCTCTAAGAAACTTATGCTCCAGCATTTTAGATATACAAACCATGAGAAATTGGTAGTAGAAACTTGTAGCCAGAACATTTATGACTAAGTACCTCTATGTAGGGTCCACGGTATTTATCTTATGAGTGAACGTCATAACTAGGATTTAGTCCACAATAAGCTGCAGCATTCAATTTTTTAATATTACTTACAAAGCTGGAGGAAGAATATTTCATCCTTATCAATACCTGAATAACAAAGACGTTCTAGATCCTTTATACAAGATTCCCATTCACGAATTAACACCCATACAAGCAGTGTTTCATACTGCAACTGAGGCAATATCTGGAACCAGATAAAAACTTGGTAAATTAAATTTCCTTTTAATCACTCAACACGGACTGTTATCCCCTGTTTATGTGCAAGTCACAGCTAATCAGCAAGTCATAATCGTTGATGATATAAGAATTCATGATTATATGAGCCTTTTGACGATTCTGTGTTTGCTTGACTTCTTTAGGGCTTTTGATAGTGTCTATCATAGATTGATCAAAAGCTTAAACTATTTTTCGATTTGAGTCAGAGATCCATGCGCATGGATTATAATTATCTTAATAATCTGCATCAAAGAGTAGTTGATGTTTTTTTTTTTTTTGAGTCCGGCACTGTAACTGCAGGAGTACCTCGAATGTTCCAATCCATCTCTATTCTGATAATGCCCAGGTTTATCTCTCCAAGGTCCAAGCCCATCGGACTTGTTGATATTCCAACTCTCAGAAAAACAAATGTAATTTGCAACAATTATGTAATGGACTTAATAAAACTCACCAAAACCACAGCTTATCTAAATAAGTCAAAACATGGTTACAAGGATGGGTACTACCAGTGTCAAGGTAGACAACTTGAATTTGTAGATACAGGTACTAATCTTGGGTACAAAATATGTAAATAGTTCACTCTCTATTTACTCTTCTGTTGATCATACAAACTACGTCGTTGGCCGTATCTGAGCTGGACAACGTAAACTTTGGCCCTCATCCAGTTTCACTCCAAAGCTTAACATTTTTAAGGCCTCATTTTGGCCAATAATCGATTAAGCTGCCATAATTTAGTGCAAGCCTGACTTCCACTCGTAACACAAGTCGCTTGTTGCTTTCAACTAAAACGGACTGCGTCGATACGACCACGTTTCACAATACCACGCAACGGTCCTTGGTTGCTTTGTCAAAAAACTGTTTTATTGAAGATGCTGTGTATTCGTGAATCAAATTATACAAAACAGATGTCTTGACTGTTTGCTTACAAACAGTGGAGATATTTTTATTATCATCGAAAGTGCATACTCTGGAGTTAGTAATGGAATACAATACTTGCCAAATGTCCGCCTTAGCCCTAGTTACAAAAAAATTATTCTTTTGATGATCCAGAAACGTGTGCAACAGAACCATTGTTTCAACAGCTATGTGGCATTTGGCACCGTCCTGCTGAAAGTAAACGTCTTTCATATCTATAGCACCGCTTGTGCCACTGGTAGTAATCGCTCGGTAATGCATTCTATTCAATGAAACGGTCGTACCAACATCATTTTCAAAAAAAAGTATGCTCTGTCAGAATGCCAGCTCAAAAACCGCACCAATCTGTCACGCGTTGTGGATAAAGAGGTTTTACTATTTCTCTTTGGTTTTTGAAGCCCCAGATGTGCCATTTTTGTTTGTTTCTTAACCCAAGAAAATAGAAATTTGGTCATTCATTTCCAGCACCCAACCAGCGAAAGTGCGGAGCTGTGCGTGATATGCTGGCTTTAATTCTTGTATCACCGGATATTATAAGTTTGTAGCCCAAGATCTTTATGCAAAATGTGGTCCAAAGTGGTTGCAGATAGGCCTTATTTCTGTGATGGTTTCGAAATGGGCACATCTGGGTTTTCAGTTAAACTCTCAGCTACGGCGGCGATATTTTCAATTTTCATCTGACCTTATGAGGAGAACACGAGTTGGAGGTTTAACTTATCAGAAACCACCGCAATGACAGTTGAGTATTGACAGTTAAGCAATGGCTCTTCGAAACTTTTTTATACTTAACATGTTGCGTCATAAAACTCCGACCTTAAGGGGCTTTTCACTTTGTGACAGTGTAATACTAATATTATGAGAAGTCTTTGGCCAGTCTTTCACCAGAACTACTGTATACTATGAAGATACGAAATCGGCTTTTCCTGAATTTTTTCGGCCATAATCGTAATCGGGAAAGAAACTCAATTGAGTTTTCACAGATTTATCCAAAACTGATCTAAGGAATTGTATCGTTAGAGATAGACTAATTTCTCGTTAGGAAAACTTGCGTCTGTTTTCAAATGTATGTACGTGCAATCCAGATTGTAACGAGGAGGTAAAGTATGTGCGCTTGTAGCGACAGCCGAATTGCGCTTGAAGTCTTACTAAACCCTTTCTCCACTTCGAAGCTAGTTTGAGCATACAAGGATTCTTTAGGTGCACACAATTTTATTCACTGAGTCTTGCTTGGATTTAGGTATTTAGGTACGCCCATAGAATCTATTCTTATAACCTGAATCTGCGTCAGGATTGTCTGTGATCTCGTTTCTCCACCTCGCCGTCTCTAAGAGATCAGTGACATTCCTGCTGTTATTTTCCCTCTTCATCTACATATGAGCGCTAGGCGTACGAGCAAGTGATACATCATTCTCCTTCACTATACGACAGTGACGACGAAACTGCGAATAACTTTCTCTATGAATGTTCCCAGCGTTGATATGGCTTGTGCTGGTAATCTATGTATTCACTGAATTTTTAACTCAAATTTCTCCTAAGAAAGTTCAGTAAGTTATTTGCCTGAGTGTTCCATTTCTATTGAATCAATTTGACAAGTAATAAATCCATACGTACTCCTTCAGGTACTGGTAAACCAGAAGCAGATACGAACACGATTTTCTCTTTCAGAATATCAATAATTCACTGGAAAATATTTTATTAACTTTCCTTTCTAAACAAGTTATTCAATATCAAAAATAACTTAACACAGGTGTTACCATGTGAAATTTTATACACCCTTGTCAGCCGAGTCCTCCAAGCAGGCTGTCCTCGCAGAGTTAATACATAAATTGTAAATTTGTTGAGCGCTTTTAAGTGTGAACAGAATGTTGACTGTGTTAAACCGGATTACAGGTATTCGAATCACTTTTTTTTTTTATGTTTACTTTTATTTTAAGATTGGAAAACATTAAGGATTGACATTTGAAGGATCTTTTTTTTCATATGCTTATCAAGGATATCAGAATACCAAGAAAGTAGAAAGTGACTGCTCTGTGTCAACAGACATATTTGATATGTAGGGAACTACGGAGGGAGATATAAGCTCACGTGTATTCAGAATAAGTTTAATGACTTTGATTTCGGTAAACTGACATATGAGTATGTATATTTGTTTGTATGAGATTATAAGAATATCAAACTTGTGAAAAAAAGGTTCCTGGAATTTATTCAGAACATTAAAAATAAAGGTTTATCCTTCAAGGTAATCCCCATCGACTGCAATACACTTATGCCAGCGCTTAATCGAATCCTCGAAACATTTTTGTATTTGGTTCTTGGTATGTCAATTAGTGCTTCTACGATTTTTCGATTACTTCCTCTCGGCTGCTGAAACGCGTTCCCCGTAGTGATTTTTTATCTCGATTGAACAGAAAGAAGTCACAGCCACAAGTCACAATTTGGTGGCTGTTGGATGGTATTTGTTGCAATTTTCGTCAAAAAATTACGAATAATGATGGCACTGTTCGACAGTGCAAAGTCCACGAGTTTTCTGCCCACAATGCTGGTCTCTTACGGCGAATTGCTTTACGCAAACGTCTCTTTACGCACAAATAATACTCTTTGTTTACTGTCTGGCCTTCTGGCAAAAATTCATGATGCACTACACCGTTGTAATCCTTGAGCATTGAATTCTTTTCTGACTGAAAATGACGTGGCTGTTTTAGTCTCGGCTCATTTGGTGAACGCCATTCACTTGCCTGATGTTTTGATTGCAGGTCTCGTCTCCAGTAATGATCGGATTCAGCCTCGCAAATCATCTCTTTTGCGACGTCAACACGGACTCATTTTTATTGCATGAAATTGAGGTATTTTGGCACCAACTGCTACCCGACGGAAACTCAAATCATTAACCAAAATATCTTGGACGAATCTATAGAAAATGTTCAAGTCCTCTGCTATCTCCCTGATGGTTAATTTGCGGTTATTGACCAACATTTCTTTTACTTCATCAATGTTTTCGTCGGTTTTCGATGTCGATGGTCTGCCACTGAGCTTATTATCTTCGATTGACTCATGACCATTTTTGAACCGCTCGTGCCACTGGTAAACGACTGTTTTCTTTAGAAAATTGTTGCCGAAACACTTTTCCAACATTTTCAACATTCGCGCACCATTAAATCCATTTTTTACGCAAAATTTAATATAAATTCGTTGTTGCAAATTTAAATCCATCTCTAAAATTGTAAAAAATCGCCAACACACACATAGATAGATGTACTCTTGGCTACGTAACTTTTGCAAATGTCAAGCTATGACGCTAAGATTTAGAGGGAATGTCAAGAACAGATGTACTAACTTAATAAAAAGAACAGAACTCAAATCGGAACAATGAGAACGCCATACGGTGGTTATTCCGTTTGATCAAGGTGGTATTTAAGTTGTAATTACTTCCAATTATGCACACCATTAGGATTATATCCCTTTCTGTTGGAGTCTTCATTTTGAAGCAAGCTTATAGGTCACATTTTTATATCAGTATTCTCGAAAAATTTCGGAGTTCGTCGTTGTATATTAGCCTGCCGATTTAATGATCAAATAAACAGAGCATGTCTTCATACAACAGAAATCGGATGATGTGGTTCCATAGAAGTATTATTTGCCTTGCTTAGCTATAGCAAGTTTTATCTTAAAAAAATGGTACTGCCTTCCCTAACTAACAAAGGGGATTTTTCAATAATAATTCTCTACGAGTTTCTTACTTTTTAACAAAACAAAGTCCTCTAGGCTACACATGATCTGGAAGGCGTCGTGCTTCCTGTTGCAGTATATGTATGTGTTAAAATGTACAGTACTGCTGAGTCCCAAAAAACCTGTTTTTGCCTAGGGTTCTGATAAGGAATTACGAACCATGCTTATAGCTTAGCCGCGTTACTCTGGCAGCTTTTCTTCTCCGTTCCCTCTTTGCACCCGCATCAAAGTGATGTAGTTTCTCAAAAACCACTAATTGATAGCTTCCGGAGTTTTCTGACTTTATTTTAACCCTTTGTTTCCGGAGATGTCAATATTTAAAGATATTTTTACTAAATTTTGAAATTTACAATGGTAAAAATCTGTTTAATTAATAATGAATTTAAATAAAAAATAAAAATTAGCTTTTTTAAATCGTAACCAGTAGGTAACTAGGAAAAAATAACAGAGAAAAAAGTTGTATGTAATATTTTTTATAAATTTTTTAACCGTTATGATATGATGCGAAACAACTTTTTTTGTCACTCAAGCAAAGTCCAACCTCGAACCAAGAACAGGACCATCTTGTACGATGAGGCTCTGATGCTGTCCTCCAATGTGCACACCGCCGTGATGAACCGTGGAAGAACTTGAGCTTGAGGAACTTGGTCCTGATTTTCTTTTCGTTGTTTTAAATGACTTGCTCCCGACAAGTCCTGAGCAAACAGCTAATCTGTACTCTTTTAGCGACAATGTTGTCGAATCAGCTTTTCCATTGAATAGTAGGTATGCATTCAAAAGGCTTATATGAAGAAAATACCAAAAAATCCGATGTCACAATTTTTTCGATTTGCGATCTATTTCATAAATGGATTTTAGCATGTCCACCTTATCAACATAACCCACTTACAAGTTTTGGACATGAAACCTCCTTCTTACGGCCATCTTTTTGCATGCGCGTTGCCTTTTTCAGAAACTGATGGGTCATGAAAGTTACTCAGAAAATGCACTGATTTCTAGTCTTTCCATTTTAAGTATACTACAATAGTCCGTCCTTACTTACGCGCCAGTCAGACTGCCCTTGCTGTAAATGTTTGTCATTTACATATTTTCTTCCTTTCCGAATAGTTCCACAGGAGTATATCATATCTGCTTGCAAATTTTTTTGAAGTTTTATCGAATTGAAAAAATTATCGAAAAAAATACAATGTCCTGTTCCTACTAACGTCATGGTAAGGTCCTTCACCACACGTAAGCCAAGACCTTCTTCTGTACCTGTTGTAGTTTTCCCGGTAAAGATCTGAAACTGGCATACATATCCTTTTTCGTTAGCTCCGATCCAAACTTTGTATCCCCGTTTGATAGGTTTAAGGGGCATGTATTGTCGAAAACAGCTCCGTCCCTTAAATTTTATCATTGATTCACCTATGGATTGGAATTTAGATGGTCTCAGTGACGATAAAAATGTTTTCGATAGCTTCGCTATGAGGGGGCACAACTTATAAAGTTTATCAAAATTTCTGTTCTTTCTGATTGTGGCAAACTGTCGTTCAAATGAATATGACTAAGAAGCCAGGCAAAACGATCCCTCGACATGAGTGAACAAATGTAATTATCTCTGAGTTGAGGCATAGATGACCAATAATGGCAATAACTTGGAAGTTTTTTGATGCCCATCAATAAGTTTATTGCCAAAAATACCTTCATTTCTTCTTGATTGGTTGGAATGTAGTTTCCACTATTTCCTAGTTTGGAACACAATATTTTTAATTAATTCCATTGGAAATAAATGAAGAAATACATCGGTAGGTGTTTCTAAGTCTTCAGAAACAGTGAAACCTGTTTCTTCTTCAAACTCTCTTTTCAAAGGGTTAACCTTTATTTTACAAAAAAAAAAAAAATAATAATAATAATTTCGGCATAAAGAAAAGTTTACGATGGTGGTTGTTGCGAAAATTACCTTGCCTACCCTCCCGTATAGATCTCTACCATAGACATATGGATAATTATGTCATTTGCATTCAGTCTTTTCGCAAGTGAACATCGTGGGTATATTTGTAAATTTTATAATTATAATAAAAAAATAACTGTGTCGAGACCAAAATATTTTACAAATGAAGAATTGAAACCATTATCTAATGAAAGTGATGGTGATGATGGTGGTAGGTAGAGATTTTCAAATGCAAATGAGTTTTCTCTTTTTCCGGGAACAACAGGCCACGCAAAAGTTCATGTTGGGGACATCAAAGATGCCTTTTTACTTTTCTTCCCACCACATATTGAAAGCATTATTTTGAAATATTCTAATGCGTACTCAAAAGCTAAATAATAAGAGAAAGACTTCAAACAGATCGATTTGAATATGTTGCAGGCATACGAGTACTATATATTGGTTTGTTGATTTTAGGTGGCGCTTATAGGTAAGTCGTTACAGCTTTCTATTTAATTTCAAATTATGTTTGACATACTTGTTTTTAGATCGAGAAACGAAACTACAATCGATTTATTTGATGGTGAAAGAGGTCGTCCAGTATTAAGAGCAACAGTATCGAAGAAAACGTTTGAATACCTGAACCAAGTTATTCGTTTTGATGATGTCATAAGTAGAAGACAGCAGAGATCTTCAGATTTGAGAATTATTCGGTCTAATTTATTGGCAGATTACTATAATCCACATGAGTGTGTTTACTTGGCTTTCATGGACGATGTAAATTTCGTCGATACATGCCGTCAAAACCAGTAAAATATGAAATAAAATTTAGGTTGTTGGTGTGTTTTTCTAAGTTACTTTTGTTTGGAAAATTCAACCATATATGAGAAAAGCAATTGTTTTGAGTTCGAGTGAAAAAGGACAACATAACAATGGATAAATTCTTTTCTTTGTGTAATTTTGGTCAAAAATTATTGTCAAAAGACATTACAATGATTGAAGCCCGGGTCAAACCCGCACAGTTTCAAAAAGAAAGACGTTGAACACAAAAACATTTTTTTTAGAAAAAAGAGCCTGATAACAAACTCTGTCAAATGCCGTAGAAATATCAAGTGCAACTTTCTTGCTTTCGCCAGATTGTTTTACGCTTTGGTTCCACTTTTCTGTTAGACATGCCATCAAACCACCAGTGGACCTGTTGCAACAATTTGCCGGTTATTGAGAAATTTTTGTGTTTCGAGATATTTCATGAGCTGACGGTTTATCAGCGATTCCATGACCTTAGAAAGAAGTGACGACATAAGTGCAATGGGTCTGTAGGAGGAGGCACAATAAACCGTATGTAATGAGATTTTACAATGCCGAACACAACTTCAAAGCTGGCACATGGAATTCACTTTAATCTATTTTCGTCAAAATTTATACAGTTGCCAGCTATCAATAACTTGCATACACAAACCTAAATTATGCAGTTTCAAGAGATGCAGAATTCAAAAAGTAATAGAATGCTTAACAAGTTGCTGCATTTATAAACATATTGGGACTAAGGAGTGCCCATCAATAATTAGTATAAATAATTGCTAAGCATTATAATACATAAAATCGTCAGATCTCCTTGTGTCAGATGTATCATTCAGTATTATGTATATACATATTACTCCAAACATATTTTCACTTATATGACTAAAACTTACGACTTCAATACTAGAAACTCGTCTTCGAACTTAAGGATTTGAATATCTTTCAAGAAATTCTTCTTTCTTTCCAGACTTGTTTCACCAGTTTGGTTTTTTTTTTTTTCTTTTTTTTCAAGTACATTTCTGACAATCTTTGTCCTTATAAAGGATGGCTTTTGAGAGTTTAACTATTGAATGGAAAAGTTGAGTAAACGTTTGTATTCTATAACCAATAACTCGATGATATCATCGGCTGTATGGTATGTGGCACAATCCTGTTGAAACCAAATGTCTCGCATGCTATGTTCACATATTTTGGAAACAAAAAAAAATCGCCGATATTCTTGATTCTTTTTACGTTTGAAGAAGTACTGCGCGATAATGTCGGGAACGGATATGCTGCACCAAACAGTGCATCAGTAGCTGATGAAACATCTTTAAATATTTTTAGGCCCAAATTCAATAACTTTGCTTATTAAAAAAGCCACTGAGACAAAAGTTAGCTATCTCACTGGACAAAATTGACGGTAAAAAGTCAATCGGCTTCCAACTGTTTAATTGTTCAATTAGAAAAGTCACGGCGCAAACGAAGTTGACCTGGCTTCAATTCTTGACACAATTAAGATAAAAAACTAAGCGTGTTATCAAGACTTTTGAGCCAAATAATTCACAAATTCAATGGACACAGGATAAGCTCTTACGCAGGTTGACAAATCGATGAATTAGGATCTTCCTCAACACTGGCTTCAATGGCGTCGATATTTTCATCTGTATCCACTTTGCTGATACTTGTCACTGGCTTGGAGTCCGAAAGAGAAAAGAGATAAAGAATACTTATAGTGTTAACTGTCTAAGTGTTACCATATTGAAAAAAAGCTTTCTAAAAAACACCCTTTACTTTAAGATGCATTGTATTCGCTCATAGTGCCAATGGGATACGAAATCGTATATGATGCCAACTATTGTTCACTACTCGCGCTTTTGAATACTAACAGCTCAGAAAAAGTTTCGTAGGTCTAATGACTTTCCACTTACTTTTGTCGCTTACCTGCTGTTATCTGCCAACGAAGTGAATCTTATGTTTTTAGCTAACTCCGAAAGACGACTGGATGGGAGACTATCTCATACGCATTCATCATTTCCTGCCAAAAGGATGGTGACGTCGGAACTTATCTTTTCTCGATCTTATAAGTTCAGCAAGGCGAGGAGATGGGCACTACATGATTTGCATATGTAATGAGCATTGATTTATAGTCAAAGCTATACGACTTGTCATCGCTTGGTATCTGCACACTTGACCACATATTGAATTTCATTTTGTTTATTCAATAAATCCTGGTAAATTCGTATGCACCCTGTATCAGAGCTTTAAAATGACTAAAAGCTTTTTTGGGGTAGATATTTGCTATTCTTAATGTAAGTTGTTTTTTGTTTAATAGTTGGGTCTCTCGTCTATTTTACGAATTTAAGGTTAGATTACAATGGCTCAAAACCATACAACAAATTGGTGTTAAGAAGTGAGAAGTGGCCATTATGGTGGAAATCGATAGTTTGTGGAGATCGTAAGCTTGTATCTTCTTCTTATGATAATTCTTGCGCAAAGTGTATCTGACAAAATCATCGCTACTATTGCGGCTAAACACCACAGAGTAAAATTTCATGTCCTGCTTAACGATTAGGTACATATAAACCAAAGCTAAAAACAGCATACTTACGGCATTTGCTTCATCTCGCATGAGGTATTATTCTGTAGGAGATATTTCAGGACTTAGAATCTGATGCAAGTGAAACAGGCCTTAATATCGTATTAAAACTTAAACTTTATCTGTTTCATTTGATTATTGATGTCTTGAAATACAACATTTGCTTCCAAGTTAAACATTGTTAAACATTAAACATTAGACTTACTCAAACATTGAGCTAGTATTTCAATCACAAAGACTCATTTAGATGTATGAAGTCTTTTCTTATAATGTTTTGTCCGGTATAGAGAAGTATAGAGGAAACAGATTGAAAAAGTACCACGTTAGATCTTTTATCATGTCGGCCTTCTTGTCGAGACTCACACCAACAAACACAACCCTGCGCAGAATACTTAAAGAAAAATATATTTATTTCGGTGTTCATTGAAGATAGTTCGATTAAAAGGAAACAAAAAACAATGATATCCCCAAGATTGATGGGGTGAATGGACCTGATGCCTCATATTATTGTTAGAGTGCATGCGCATTTTGGCAAACTGTGTCTGTAAGAGTTAGGTCGACACTGTTAACATTGCCTTAATCTTTGCAGTAAGCACCTGTCGGAAGAAATGTAATATACTCGTACCTAACTGTAAAAACGAATTTAACTTCTAGTTCATAGGTAGAGGCTATTTTTAGGGCGCATTGAATAGCTAGAATAAAGTGAAAGCTGACCAATCGATCAATTCTTAAAGCAGCAAATGTTGGCTGCGCAGTTGCCCATTGTCTCTAATTTATTTCTATTAGCCTAAACTAAAGACTACGCATATCCCCACAGCCAATAATACGGAAGTTCTATGTCATGCAATCTCGGAGGTCAATTCGCAGATTTACTACGCTAAATTATGCGCTCATCGAATGTTCACTTTCATTAATTGTTTTTGTCGTTCACTGTGTGTAATGTTGTGCCGTCTTGATGAAGCAATAACTCTTTCACATTCAAACCTTTAAAGTGGGGAACGAAAATGTCAGACTTATGGAATTATGGTATCTTCATTGAATGTGTTCATGTTGCACAACATTCTGGCCGACATTAATTTTTTTAAGTTAAATACCGGGTGAGTTTTTTAACTTGAGACATCCAAATTACTCGAAAAATACACGATATCGCTAAAAATATTTCAGACAAAAGTCACAAGGTTCTGAAGGGGACATAAGATGGTGACCACGAGTTTTACCTTGAGCCCCATTTTCAAACTCAAACGAAGGTCCCTTTTGATTTTTTAATGGGAACCCCTATTTTTTTCACAGATTCGTAATCTGTGTGAAAAATTACAATTCTTTTACATGAAACAATTTTTTCAAAAATGCGTTCTTTTCCCGCCAGAGGGCGCCATAAAACTTAAGACATCAAAATTACTCGAAAAGTACGAAATATCGCGAAAAATGTTTCTGACAAATGTCACAAGGTTCTGAAGGGGACATAGGATAGTGACCACGAGTTTGACCTTGAGCCCCATTTTCAAACTCAAACGAAGGTCCCTTTTGATTTTTTAATGGGAACCCCTATTTTTTTCACAGATTCGTAATCTGCGTGAAAAATTACAATTCTTTTACATGAAACAATTTTTCCAAAAATGCGTTCTTTTCCCGTCAGAGGGCGCCATAAAACTTAAGACATCAAAATTACTCGAAAAGTACGAAATATCGCGAAAAATGTTTCTGACAAATGTCACAAGGTTCTGAAGGGGACATAGGATAGTGACCACGAGTTTGACCTTGAGACCCATTTTCAAGGTCAAACGAAGGTCACTTTTGATTTTTCAAATAATAATTGCTGATTTTCATTGCTCAGTCGTATTCCTCAATAGGGCACACAACTTTGTCTCAAAGGTCTTATTTATTCAGTGCTAGATACCACTGCACTGGCACGCCTAAATCATTAATCGGTTTTCAACGTTGTTAGGGTGTTAGAAAGTCGAGATTTGTTTTGAGGTAGTCATTATTGCCTCGAGTGAAGTTAAAACTCAAAGAAATTTCAGATAGAGACAAATTGTCCTAAACTTATCTGAGAGTGTATGATGTGTTTTGAGGAACTGATTATTATTAGTAACGTTTTCTAGATTAATATTGATAGATATTGATTTATGGAGAGATATGGAGACCAGATACGAACGCGCGCTTCCTTTTATCGGGTCATCCAACAATTCACTGGTGAAGGAAGTGTGCAACAAAAGAAAATAAATCGGTCAGATAGGGTGGCTGTTGAGGGCACGATCATCACATTAGTACTCGCCAATGTGATCGTGAATCAGGAATTTCTCAAACGACTGTCTGTAAGATATTATGTCGGCTTAAGTACCATCCTTATCACGTTTCAATGCATCAAAAGCTTTCTAGTGAGGATTTTCGCAACCGGGTTTCCTTTTGTCAGTGGGCACTTCAGCAAATTGAACGAGACCCCCTTTTCTTCGTCAAGGTGTTCTTCTCTGATGAGTGGACTTTCACCAATCATGGTACGGTCAATCGACATAATATGCATTGCTGGGCTACCGAAAACCCTTTTTGGTTGCGACAAGTTGAACGCCAGCACCCTTGGAGTGTTAATGCTTGGGCGGGAATTATTGGGGATAAATTAATAAGTCCATATTTTATTGAAGGCAACTTGAATGGCGAAAAGTATTCAAACTTCTTGTGGGACCATCTTCCAGTATTATTAGAAGAACTGCCATTGGAGTTGCGACAAACAATGTGGTTCCAACATGATGGTTGTCCAGCGCATTATTCCCAAGTAGCCCGGGACGTATAAAACAATGTTTACCATCAACGATGGATCGGACGAGGGGGTCCGAGACAGTGGTCTGCTAGATCACCTGATCGTATGTCACTTGATTTCTTCTTGTGGGGCTACTTAAAAAGTGGGGCTTACAAAAAAAAGTCAACAACAACACGTGAGGACATGAAAAGACGAATAACTGAAGCTTTCCGAAAGATTACGCCGGAAATACTTCTCAGTTCTGTTGGTTCATTTAGAGCGCTGATAAACAAGTGTATTGAAGTGAATGGTCACATTTTTGAGCATTTGTTGAAGTAGTCTCGGGAAATAAACGTCGAGATGGGAAGAATTCAATGATTCAACAGTGGGAGGCAAGGTGGCCAACTCTAATTAATCACCCCGAAGGAAACAAAATACTGCTACGTCCACGTCGTTGTTTCTGGGTACATGCTTAACGCATGAAACAACTGACAAGCCTAAGAGCAATACGACTGAACAATGAAAATCAGAAATTATCATTTGAAAAATCAAAAGTGACCTTCGTTTCACCTTGAAAATGGTCAAATGACTTTTGTATGAAACATTTCTCGCGATATCGTGTATTTTTCGAGTAATTTGGATGTCTCAAGTTAAAAAACTCACCCTGTATATGGGCCAATGATTTAACTTGCTTATAAAGCACACCAAACAGAGATTTTCTGTTGATGTACCGGCATCTAAATAATGGCTTGTGGACTTATTTCACTCCAAACGTTGCAAATTTTGCATGCTTACGTAGCCATTGAACACAGATCAAAAGCAGTCTAGTTTTCAGCACATTATCTGAACGTTCGACGCCAAGACTGTTCAAACGGCTTCAGTTATCCAGCTAGATCTTGTAAGCTCATAAGCCAAGATCTTTCTGTAAAATCTTAAATGAATTAAAGGAACCAGTTCCTAATACTGACCACGGTGGCGAATCCACTCAATACTGCGTCCCACAGCAACAATGGCTTCTTGAGTGTGAACTGCGACGTCTCTGCAGATGCGAATTATCAATTAGAACATGCATGGTATAACAATGTTGCATGGTTATATGGTTAATGGAATTACTGCTCAGATTTACGATTTTATCGACTGTTAAATAGGCTCATTATGTTTCGTGGAAATTTTTGAAGTTAATCTGCAGTCAGGCAAGACTTTGTGCAATTCAACTAACAGCTGTCAAACTGACTGCCACTGGAGAAAATATTTTGAATTCTAAAAAAAAAAAGAAAAAAAAAGCAGATCTCTTAAGAAATGCTCATTCATCTATGTCGATTCTCAATGTGTTGAAGTTTCCACTTTTGGGGATTCACAACCCTGCCAAGATGGTAAAAGGATGATGACATCAGAACTTATTTTTTCAAGACCTTATAAATTCAGTTAGAGATGAGAGCATTATCTTATAGCCATCACTTATCTATACATACTCGTACATGTACGAGTAAGTATGTGTTTTAAGCATTGATTTGAAATTATGCCAACGCTAGGTTAACGCCTCTGTACGTTACTTATTTAGCCGAGAAATCTATAGAATTTCGTTTGGAAAAGAAACAAAATAATTTAATGCAAGAATTTAAAGAAAGTGGTTGATAGATTTTTGCGCACCATGTATTAAAGCTTTATACCGGAAATTGTTTAACTGTCATTTTGTAGCTTGTGACTAAAGCTCCTTTGGGGTAGATACTTGCTACCCTTAACGTGTGTGCTTTTTTAGTGGAAGCTATTGTCGACTTTGTAGACTTTCGGTAAGGTTGCAATAATCGAAAGAAAAAGCTCAAGGAACGTTTGGGAGCCAGTGTACCCATATCACGAATTTATAACAAGTGGAGCAGTAGCCATTAAGCAAGAAATTTGCAATCGAAAAAAAAAATTAAATTCTACTGTTGAAAATCCGTAAGAATATTATTAAGCAAATATTTTTCAAAATACTTTGAAGTTTCTTTAAAAATAAAAATATATCGCTGCCACAACTCCTGATCTAAACAAGGCTGTGAGTTTTGACAGATTGCCTTTTGGTTTGTTTTTTTCCACAACTCCGGTAAGGGAAACGGAAGAGATATTGAAAACCATTATACCTAAACTATACGATAGAAACGTGTATACAAGTTCCTGACAATCATAGGCTTTCGGTTTTCCAAAAAGGAAGGCTAATAAAGGTGAAAACTTAATGATACTTTAGATAAAAGTAGGAAATTACATGAGCTTAGCAAAAGCGCATTCTGCCGTAAGTAACCAACCTGTATGTTTACATGAAACCCAACTGTCCATTGTGATCTGGGACCCAAACAAGCTTCAGAAAATTCAGTTTAATGACTGCGTTAAGTGTAGTCTTGTATTCTTGAACTAGCTTGGGTGTCCTGAGAGGGCTTAGCAAGACCTTAAGCGCAGCTTGTCTATAGCAACAGATGCAAATGTCTTACCCCCTCCACCATTTCTTCGTGGTGTGTTAGCTGCGCAACTAAGTTATCGCTGGTTTTTTGACGAAAATGCAATTTTAGAGCTCGAATATCGTTACGGTGAAAATGTTTATCTTTTGAGGCTATCCACGAATCAAGCCATTTTTTAATGTCTTCATATAAGCGGAATAGCTGATCAGCCAGACCATGTGCCATCTAACGGAATATGTAATAATCGGACGGTGTAATATCTGGGGAATATGGCGGGTGGGGTTAGACTTTTCATTCGAGCGTTTCCAGGTAGGCTGAGCGTTGTCATGCTATAGGATCTGTTTTTCGTGCAGTGCTCGCCTTAATCACATAAATTGAAGTCAATACCGATTACCATCCCCAGTGATAGTTTTGTTGGGTCTCAAGAGTTCACAATAAATAACACCGGCTTGTCGGCAGAGACGACGACGTAGAAGCTTGATTGGGCAATCCCCATGACTTTATTCTCTTTGAGTTGCTGTAACGAATCCATTTTTCATCACCCCTCACGATGCGATGAAGAAATCATTCCTTTTTTGCAACTCGAGCAGTTGTTCACAAGCGAATAAACAACGCTCAACGTCCCTTGGCTTCAAGTCATTAGGAACCAAAGTTCCTAATTTTTGAATTATTCCCAACGCATGCAATACCTTGAAAATGGCTTGGCGGGGAACTCCTAATGCTGAAGCGAGCTCTTCTTGCGTTTTGCACGGATTCTCATCGAGCAATGCCTCCGAATCAGCGTCTTCGAAGGATATTGGCCTTCCTTCTCGCGGACGGTCAAATTTGAAATTTTAGATTTTGTAAGGAATATTACTACCCTCTGGTGGTATTGTAAATGGCATCACAATTTGCGATGCCACAATTCTAACAGCCCAGCTGGTTTTCTTTCCTGAGAGGCTGTTACTCATTCTCATTTTGAGATATCTGATAACGATACAAAGACGAAGTCCCCAGAAATGTTTTTTATTTTTTTATTTTTAAGAGAAAGTAAAGGCAAATATGTTCTCTTATTCAGAGACTTTGCTCACGCATGCCATTTGTTTAAAAGGACTTTTTCTTTTTGGCGGAGAGTAATGAGCATTGAGATGATTGACAACAAAATTTAAACAAAAAGGCAAACTAGCTCAGTTTACTGAAAAAATTCAGTGGACACAGATTTACATCTCACGAGTATTCTACACAGCGTAGAAGCATTCGAATCTGTGCTGTGCTGTGCTTGATAAGAGCATTGAGGATACATATAACATATACACATTTCGAGTACAATCTTCCGATGGCGAAATTTGAGCTCATAGCAATCAGTCCCACTACTCACAGTGACTGTTATTTAATTGTCCGATGTGAAAAATGTATAACCATGTCCCTGTGGTCCCGTCTTAAGACCATGGACCGGCCATTAAACACCATCGGGAAGAGTATTTACCCTGAAAGCAAATACATGTTCGTCCTTTTACCATTGGGATAAGGGTAAACGACGCTTTGGGTGTAAGTCATTAAGATCAATATATTTCCAGGAGGGAATTTTTCATTCTTAAGTGAAATGGTGGATGATGACGAGAACGGCCGTGTTGACAGAGGAAATAATTTAACCGAAAGTGAATGCGAATAAGTAACATATTTGTTTAAGTTTATCGAATGCTCGTATATGCGTGTGTGTCTTAATATGCAGAATGTCATGCGATGTGATATTAGTCCTGCAAACGAGTTAGTAGGCATTCAGCTCGCATGGGGTAATTAATTAACTTAGTTTGGACATTTGATAATTAAGTAGAATTATCTGACTGATATATTGCCACAATTAGTTCCTAACTAAACAATTAGTGGTAGCATTAATACCTAATTCGTTGTTCTATTGTCGATGTTGTAAATAAGACGATGAGTCGTTTTACGAATAGGTAGCCAATAAATAGGTTCACCACAGTGGGTCATTGAATGCTCTTAAAGGTTGTAGTTAGGAATGAAAAACTTAGCTCTAGGGAACCTTCAATACAATATATTAGGAAAGTGAGGAAGTGCTGAGAGGATATCATATTTCAATACAAAGCTTTTATACTTTGTAGTAGAAAGGATATTTTTCAGCAGTAAAACAAATAAATAAGTAACCCATCATCAATTCTCTGGCGCCTTCACCTTTTTAACAGACAACAGTGTATGTTAAATTTGATGAGACGTGTGGCTTAATAATTCATACCTCATCTGGAGGCAGAAAAACCTTTTTGGTGTAAAAAAAGTTTTCTGTTTGACTTTGGAGGGTAGATATATCGCAAACTAAATGCTCTGGGTCTTTTTAAGGATGGATCAACAGATGGTACGAATGTTGGTTGTCATTAAATTAAATAACATTCACATATCGAATATAAAAAAATGAATTTTCGTGTGAAAGATATCATGCATTCCGAAGGATTCGTAAATTATTTTAGTCAACATAATCGTTTTAAGTTTTGATTTCAATGGTTAAGTCGTTTTGCAATCAATAAATCAATATGTTTGGTCTGTAAGCTGTAAGGAAAAGTGTATGAAACGAGCCAGGCATCTCAATTCATCGCCGAAGCCAATTATTGGGCATAACTTGCAGCTTTTACGCATGACTTTGATCAAAATTTCACCTAATGGACCCTAAAACGATGAGACGATTTTTTATAAAAAGTCATTATTCTGATGGATAGGATTAAACGACCGTTAGGTTCAAATATTTTCAGACCTTATAGGCAAGAGACAGAGATTGAACTCAAGAACCATTCATCGGTACGATGTTGTATTTATGCAAACTTCTTGGTTATATGGTTCACAATCGACATAGGTTACGCGGCATTTAAAACAGCGATAAAAACAGGGAAATTCTCTTTATGAACGCTTAAACGGCTTTACTCTTGCAGGACTACTAGAGAACAGAGCTGGTAAGCTTTGCATTGAAGATAAAATAACAGTTGAACAGCGAGCCTTATAGTAAAATTCTTACGATAACATTTAAAAAAAGCACGATATGGTTATAAGCACGACATGTTAGGAAACAAACTTTTGTGTATTTCAAAAACCGTGGCAATTGAGATCGTAGAAACAGCTTACAATGAAGTGCCCTTTGACCTGAACTACGATAGAACACCGAAAAGGTGAGGGATAGATTCGAAAGCAGAAATCTAAAAAAAAGAAGGTTACTGTAAGAACCGGTAGGTAAAAAGCTTAAAGAGAATCATATTCGTTATATCAGTGCTCACAATAGTCACAAAGTCCTAGTATTATCGGCTAACTTGAAGACTACAAATGGTTTTAAATTCTAAAGAGTGAGGCATCTGTTGTTTTCTTTTTGAATTATATATTATTTTGACATTGACAGTTCTTATGTGCTCAAAAACGGATCAGTTTAAGCTTGTTCAACGTTGGAAAATATTGCAAAGTTACCATACTTCCAAAGTGACAATACAGCAACAGTGAGAATTTTTAAAAGAAATTTCGTAATATGCGCTCAATGGAGAATAATGCAGATGTTGCCGAAAGTATGCGCTTATACCCGAGAACCTCAACACGCCAATGATCTCCGCATCAGTCACACTTTTTAGTCGCATTATTCACTTACGAGGTCCAATTGACTTGGGCAAAATGACAACTCACTTCGTTATCGCTTCTCTGTTTGGGCTTTAGTGCAGCTCGAAATTGAGTACAATTTTGCGCATTTTCACTTCGACGTCTACGTAAATAAGCAAAATTTTCATATTTGGGGATCGAAAAATCCACACATGATCATAGAGAAGCCAATGCATCTTCAACGTGTGACTGTTTGGTGTAGTTTTTGATATGGCTGCATCATTGGTATAGTTTTCTTTCCACAGTACAATGGAAGAACGCTACAGTCAATGGAGAATACTACCAAGGCCTGATAACCGATTTTTCATGGGAAGAAATTGAGGATTTGGGCACACTTAGTCATATGGTAATCACAGGTCTGCCACGGACCTGCGATTGACGCCATTGGACTTTTTTTTTGTGGAAAGACATATGCAATCCAGAGACGACTCAGGCTCTCAAGAACAATATTGGTCAAGGTACTGAAACCATCGTAAATGTATTGAAAAATTGAATTGAAGAGGCTGCATGAATAAATATATATTTCGTACATAATCGGAAGGCTTACACTTTTTAAGAACGTAAAACTCTTTGAAAAATATAGAACAATGTTATTTTTACAGCCTTTTTCAAAATAGGCTGTAAGTTTGAAGCCTACCACGTGTTAAAATTAAAACTTATTCTAACGGTCACATAGGGGAAGTGATCAACGTCAAAATAAGAGATGCATTCAATAGAAAACGGAACAAAATGAGTATCAATATTGATCAGGTTCAAAAAAAAAAAAAAAATACAAGAATTACAAAAAAACAGAAAAACCACTCGCCAGGAGAGCATAATTGGTCTTGTTGCAATCAAACGTCCAAATCTTAACCTTTTTTACAAATATTTGGGTCCAAACAGTATCAAAATTTATCAAAATCATAGCTGGTAGGTCGTCACAAAGGACTCCGAAAGTCAACATGTGAGGCCTTTAAAAAGAAGATGAAAATGGATGGAAAAATCGAAGGCAAAAATATACCGGCTGAGATTAAGGTTCACATGGTAATTTTCTATAGATTCAATTATGAAGTTGAATGGTTTCTGATCGCTGATATTCTTACGATGTACTGAAACGAGGATGTTTCTAAAGATTCCCCATGACACCCATGTGCTAACAAAGTTTTTAAGGTGAAGATGTTTTAGAAGATTTTGGTTCTTTGAAAATAAAATAAAATAAAACCCAGGATGGCTGATTTAAGTGGCTCATTTTCTTGGTATAATCCATTTTCTTCTTCTTGTGACGTTACATCCTTAGTCAGGATCTATCCTTCTGTTGAATTTTTGTATATCGTCCGCCACGTCATCTGTTCATCTAATCATTGATCTACCCCTGCTCTCACGTTTTCAGAGCTGCCCTTGAATGTTCTTTTTTGTTTTATTAAGTCATCCATTCTCATTAAATGCCCAAGCCAGCTGATTTTTTCTTCAAGTATTCCGTTAATCCCGTTTTCCAATCTTGCACCAAATATTCTTCGAATTACTTTTCTTTCAAAGATTCTTAAATTTCTTTCGTCAGCTGCACTTAATGACCAAATTTAACATCCGTACGTTACTATTGGACGTATTATCGGCTTGTAAAGTGTAGTTCTTAGTTTAAGAGATAGAAGTTTTGATTGCAGTAGCTTCTTATTTGCAAACTAATAGAAGTTGAATATTCGTATTCTATTTTGAACACATTACATTACTATTGTCGTTGCTTAATAAAGTGTGATTTTTTTGCTGTTTGGTTTTTAAGTTTTTTGTTTTTGACAGTTCGACCGTTGTCAAAGACATATGTCAAAGTCAAACATGCTCAGTTAGTATTGCTATTTCATCCTAAAAGAACTTACACTCGAACAACTCATACAAATTAATAAATTTTGCAATCACAATTCGTGCTCAGTAATCAACTTACTGAGCAACAAATTCAAACCGTAGTGACCAAGTTTCGCAGCTAACGGAGATTTAGCCACCTACCCGTATGCGAAGAGTGCGTACAGAGGAAAATATTGCTGCTGTACCCTCCAGTGTTAATGAATTGTTGTCGTTCGCAGCAATTGGAATTGTGTAACTCGGCTACCTAGAAAATTTTACCTAATGATCTTGGTCTAGAACCGTACAAAATACAGATCATGCAAAAATTGAAGCCAAACGACCTGTCACAGTGTCGAATATCCTATAAGCTGGCATTAGAACAGCTGGAGGAAGATCTGCTTTTTTATCGAAAAATTGTTATGAATAATGAACAACCTCAGGCAATGCAAAATCTATCGATGCACCCGAAAAAAATGCACTATTTGGTGCGGTTTATGGTCCGGCGGAATCATTAGCAAGAATTTTTTCGAAGATGATCGTAAGAATAACGTTACCGTCAATGGCGCCCGCTATTGTGCACGAACTGAACCTGGCCGAAATGCGGACCAATCGTAGGACCAATTAAGAAATAAGTTCGGTGAGCAATTTATCTCTCATTTTGGAACGGTGAATTGAATAGCTAAATCGTGCGAATTGACACCTTTAGACTATTTGTTATGGGGAAAAATTATTCAAAATTGAACTCTCCGTTTAGAACACTTAAAACCTAGTCGTGGTCAACATTTACATGAAATAATCTTTAAAAAAAATGGAAAGCATTCATTCATCAACTCTGAGTTCTTTGGACAAACAAAAAACCAAATACACAATAGAAGGGACATCATCTAACTTAGAGTGATAAACTGGAAGCAGTTAATCAGAAACCACGCTTTATCGTCGTCTCAATAAGAAAAAAAAAAAAAATAATAATCTCTCGAGTCTATATTGGTTTGATTTTAAAGCTTTATCTTTTACGAAATATATACCTTTAAGCAGACAATCATCATTGTAAGGACAACATTTATGTATGCGAACTATTTGGAGCACTGTCTATGCGGGATGTCATGGATGGGTACCACTCAATACTCCATAAACCTCGGCAATAACACTCTCTTTACTTCCTTAAAATTGTACTTGAAAAAAATTATACGAACCTCACACGCCACATCCGAGGCAGATACTTTGGTCGTCAGACCTAACCCTACTAAAGCCTGTTATGGTGGATTGATATCCAGCTCTAGAGAATCAGGTCGCCAGTATATTCGTAGGAAAGGTACAAAAATTGACAGTCAGTGTGCACACAGATTTTACATTATTGCTAAACTACACACAGGTTAGGTTAGATAAGTCGAGAGAGGCAGTTGAAGAACCAACCCACTTAGGCCTACTGTTTTTGTGCTGCCACGTGAATCTATGATCCTCTCACTCATGGAACCAATTTAAGCTTATGATGAATGATGATATTTCCTATTTAGAAGAATCAGACCAAAGGCTTGATAGCGGCCTGACCATCCGAAAAGATGCGGATATCCTTTGCAGATATCACGTTTTTCTTCAGTCAGGTCAGAGCTTCCCTAATCGTCAAAATTTCTGCTTACAACACGCTACAGTGATTTGGAAGACGGAAGGAGAGGCTTAGATTTAGCTTATCTGAGAAAACACCACCACCAACCGCACCATCGGTCTTAGATCCATCTGTATAGAAGTGGATCGACTTGTCCTCCATGAAAGCATCAAACCGAAGTTTAGGTATAGTGTAATCGATGTACTCTATGTGGATTCCTAATATGTATATTAAAAATATTACCGTGGACAAATAAACTGTTTGTAGACTGTGTAGTCGCTTTAAGGCGAGTAGTTGCGATTGCAGCTGAAGATACCGATGGGTGTCAAGTGAAACAGAATGTCTAAAGCCGCAGAGGAAGTGAAGCGTAGAACTCTACTTATGCATAGACAGATGTTCTTTGGACTCAGCTTAGTTCATTGCAGTTAGCTGCAATGTCTTAGGCCGTCCACCAAACAACCACACCGTAGGTGAGTATCGGTTTAAACTATACATACGATTCCTCCCTTTACTTTTGTACATCAAATGTAAGCGCATGGTGGCCTTTATTACCACCACTTTATTACCACTCATCTTTTGCTAAGTCGAAAATGAAAAGCAGTTAAAACATTGAGTACAACGTTCCCTTACACGTTTCTTGAATCAACTGCAGTGTTACAAACCTGAGAGAAAGGAGCTAATTGGTCAGTGTAATCGCAAAAACAAAATCTATCTACTTATGCACCGATGGCTAGAAAATAGGTAAATGACGGTGAAGTGGGACCATATCCTTGTATCATTACGGAATTTTTTTTTTTAATGATATTCTTGATCATACTGCATAGTACCTATCCGACGAACATAAGTTTCAGCTTAAGGATACTTAAGGGTATGGAGTTGGTGTTCACGTTTAGCCGGCTGGCATCGGCGATTAATACGTTAATTGTTTATTAGCTGGCGGCGATTAACTGAGGCTCTACTTCATTCTTCATACGAAGAGGAATTAGGATTGTAAATATGAGAATTTGATTTGGTGGTGGAACTGACGCTTAACTCGAGGCGATGATATAACGCAATTTGGTTGTTATGATAAAATATGTCTCATAGCATTTGGCTGCAGTTGTGTAGCATGTACCTTACTAATATGGCATTTGTGGCAACTGCTGTGGTTATGGTAGTTGAATCCTGGTTACCACTTGTTAATGAATAAACTGGTCTGATTGCTGAATCGGGAATTAATGTTACTTAAATCACCTGAATTTAATAAATATTTTCATTCTGTACCGGCGCTTACTGGTGGAACAACACCACGACGACTGGATGTGCTTTGTTGAATCGGTTGGTGCACTTGTTTTTGTAGACCATTCTGTTCTGCTTGAGAAAATTCTTATTGGACGATTGCTGCTATATTTATTTATGGTTCTCACTGCAGTACTGGCAAATAATGAGAGTATAGTTTGAAACCAAAACTTCATCATGGTCAAGAATTAAATGCAAAATTTGCAAAGTTGCTTTAACAAAATTTTGCCGAAACGTGAGTACATTTCTTTTTAAAAAGATCTAAGAAATGCGTATACAACATCTTTGTTATAAAGTCGCATGGTGCAACAATGCAAACCAAATAGTGCTACCAAACTAGTTAGAAAAATTCAAGCGCAAATAAACACCTTTGTAAAGCTATTGTAGTTGCAAGTCGGACCCAGAGACGAAATTAAATTTCCCTTTCCTTTAATGGCTTCAATATTTAATGTGACGGTCTTTGTTGTTAAGTTGCCACTAGTTTCAAACAATTTGCACTGCATATTGATTAGTTTGTAATAAATCAATTCCAACTGACAGCACTTTAAGAAAGAAATATTTTTACCCCATTTAGTCCTTTTATATTCTGACCACACAGCCATAATATAACTCCTTTCCTTAATGTTGCTTGTTGCAGGGAATTTCGAATTGGACTTTTTAGTTTCATAGTAAATGGGGAGGCAGGCAGCATGAGATTGCTCTGAGGGGCAGTTTTACTTCCCTCATAAAGTTTGCAGCAGCAACAAAAGCATGTGGGTGCAGCAATATAAATTCCCATCTAGATAATACTACGTAAGTTATCGTAGCGTTTTTTTTTTTTTTTGTTTACATATAAATTCGTTGTCATGTCCTTTCTCCCTTCAGTTAAGGATTATGGTAGGAAAACAATGAAAACGGGTGTATACGGAACGTATTTTTCTGTATTTTGTCTACTTTTACATTGTTTGTTGAATGCTAAAGGGCGAATATTTTCTAACTTTAGGAGAAATATGAGTACAAATGTAAACAGTGGAACTAGTGGATAACCTCTTTAATGTTAAAGAGTACCAGTGTGAGGAAACATTGATTTCTGAAGTAATACTATAGTATCATCTGAGAATATGAAGTGGAGGTGTTTGAAACATTACACATTCTGTTCAGAAAATAAAATTGGCACCGTTTAGAATTTCAGAAGACTGGTGGAAGATGACTGTGTCTAATAATTGTTAACCTTCCAAGGCTTTCAACATAGTAATGTTGAAACATGACAACAATAAACAACTATGTTATGTGGATCCAAATAATTCCTATAACAATTGTAACAACAGTTGGAACACTTAAACACTTGGTACATCTAAAAATGCGCACGTGTGTCTGAAAAAACCTTAAATTTAATAATGTTACCTTCAAATTAAAAAGTAGCACTGACAAATCCCATTCGGCGTTTAAATAATCCCAAATTGCGTACCATCAGTTCTGCGTGTCCCAATATATATACAAATATGTATCTTTGCACCAACCAGAAGTTGAAAAAGTTTGTATGTTTTCATCATCATCAAAATGCGTCAAACACTGGTGAAACTCATAAAGGAATAAACTTTTATCGACCTTTTTCATCACATTCCAGGTAAGGTGAACCATATTTTTCGCTATCCCTAGAGTTTTCAAAGAAAAAAAAAAAAAAAAAATAAAAAGGAAAAAGCAAATTGCCCTCCTCCAAATCCACTTGGTTTCCTGTTCCTTGAATTGAGAATTCACAATGCGGACCCGGAGGGCTAGAGTAGGTTTTGTTCAAAAGACCGCTAACTTATTTTATCATAGCAGAATCGCATTCTCTTCTAAACTCTGCCAGTTTAGATATAATCATGAGCTATATTGTGATAGATTATTTCGTCTATTGCTTGATATTATCACCATCTTAATTGCGATGCTAATGCGATTCGGAATCTGGTTTATGCTCAAACCAACCGAAAAAACCTCTGTAAGTTATCCCTTCTCTCCTCAAATTCGATTTATTAAAGAATCCTCAAAAGTTATAATTAAGCCAATTAGAATTAATTTGAAAGAGATTAGACTCTTCATAAATCAAAGCAAAGAACATATTAGTAGACAATTTAGATTCCGACAAATGCTTCTAATAATGGCTTTCAAGATGTGATAAAACATACAGGGAACTTAAAAACCTAAAGAAACTCCCGAAAATGTATAGCACAGCTCGTGAAAGTTAACCTTGAAAAAATTTTCATTTATTAAATCAAAAGGGTTTCTACATTAAGATTCTAAATCTTTATTAGTGCTTACAACTATTAGTTATAATTCATATGGTAAATTGTTTTCTTAAAAGCTAGTTATACCATATGTACAAATAATTTCTTAACCTAGGTGAAGGGCTTGAAAAGTAGTTGTAAGCGGAAGGAAAAAGTACAGAAGAGATTAGAGAGAGCAGCTACGTTTAGGATTCATGTGATGTGTGGAGAATTTTAGGGTTCGTGGGATAGTGTGAAGAAGTGTTTTAGGAATGAATTTTTGAATTTAGATGGATTTGTAATAGACTTGATATATGATGGTAAGAAGTTCCATATCTTCTAAGTGTTAATGAAAAACAACGAACGGAAATGAGATTAAGTTTTTTTTTTTTTGTTTAGTTGGTGGTTTTTTTTTAGAGATTTGGGATGATATATCCTTTATAGCTAATATATAGGGTGGTTCATCGTAAACTTTGATTTTAAGAAGGCCTTTTTCAAAAGATTACGCATGACTCCTATCAAACTGCTTCGTCCTTTTTATTCAGTATTCTTTGGCAAATCATTAGAAAAAACTTGCACTACAACAGTGTCTCCAAAGTGTTCAGCTTTATTACGAAAATCAGCGTTTTGTGAGAAATGTTTTTCGTGCGATTCCAGGAACTTACGTTGCGCACGATCGACCTATTGAAATCACTATTGCCAATACCATTCGCAAATTTGAGTCCAAGTTTACATTAGTGGATAATACTCGACCGGTTAGACTACATCCAGCACGTAGTGAAGAGACTATAGCAGCTGTAGCTGAGAGTGTACGCGAAGACCGTGACAATCGATTCGTCGTCGCTCTCAGCAGCTTGGCTTGGCGTATTCGACAACTTGGCGTATTTTACGTGAGGTTCTCGGCCTGAAAGCGTACAAAATTCAATTTGCGCAAGAATTGCCGACAGGCGACCTGAATTTGCGTCATATTTTCAGTGAATGGGCTCTCAAAAAACTCAATGAAAATCCGGTGTTCTATCGTCAAATTTTGTTCAGTGATGAAGTCTATTTCTGGCTCAATGGATACGTTAATAAACAAAATTGCCGTATTTGGGCTGATGAGCAACCCAAAGAGTATCGAAAGCTACCATTACATTCATTAAAAACAACAGAATGATGTAATTTATGGACTGGTGAAATCATTGGTCCATATTTCTTCAAAAATGAGGTAAATCAGAATGTTACCGTTGCCTTCTGAAATTTAAGCACATGGTCTCTTTGAGCTCTGGTTTAAACAAGACGGCGCTACAAGCCATACAGCGCATGAAACAATAGACTTGTTGAGAAATCATTTTGGTGAACACTTCATTTCACGTTTTGCTATGCTAAATAGGCCGCCTAGATTGTGCGATATCACACCCTTGGACTATTTTCTCTGGGGATATGTAAGGTGTCAGGTCTTCAGGTATAAGCCAGCTAGGATTGACGATTTGGAATATTACTCGTGTAATCCGCTAGATACAAGTCGATATGCTCGAACAAGTCGCACAAAATTGAACCTTCCAAATGGACCATCTCAGACATAGTCGTGGCCAATATTTACATAAAATCGTTTTCAAAGAGTAAATACAATGAATTGTTTTTTTAACCGATAACAAAAAATTTGAGTTTACTTTCAAATTTATGTGTTCTATTTTTCTTTATAAATAAAACTTCACTTTGAATAATAATCAAAAATTAACAGAAGAAAATTAATTTCTCTAAGAGAAAGCTACAAAAAGAAAACACTTATACAATGATTCCTTAAAACAAATATTGCACTTAAAACTAATTTTCTTATACATATTAACAATATTATTATAAAGCTTATAGCTGTACAAATTCATTTTCAGATAGAGAGTAATTTTCATAGAATTTTCGTTTCGAGTTTTCAATTATCGTAGAGTGTTTAAAAAGTCGATATGTGCTAGCTCATAAATCCTGCGTGTTGAGTAAAACCATGGTAACTTTATGTAGTATCATTTTAAGAATTTTATTTTGACATCTTTGAAGTTTAATTTTATGCGTTTTGGTGCAATCGCCCCTAGCAGGGGCACCGTGCAACAGGATGGCTTGAAAAATTGTTTTAAATAAAACTAGTTAATTGTCGATACTGAGTTTTGAATTTATTCATATTAACGGATAAAGTATTTTTATATTATGCTTGTTTATTTATCGACAGTGGTGTATATATATTTTTGAAAATTCATTTTCTGGTCTAAAATTTTCCATTTGAAAGAAATATTCTTCGGACGTGAAGAGTGTTTGTTGTAAGGTATGATGAACATCCTCATACAAAATTACTGAGGTAAACATGCCCATGTCACCGGTGAACATGGCAATATTAACTTCATCACCAAGGTCAGGAAGGTCGGCGACAAATACATTAAACAGAATGGGGCCAAGTACCGAACCCTGAGTAACTTTCAATTCAGTACGTCGAATTGAGAACATTTCATTTTGTACTTTTACTGTAAATGTTCTGTTGGATAAAAAACTTTGAATTATATTTAAATTTGGAATTGGAGGATTGATATTAAGAATCTTGTGCAGTAAGGCATCATGCCAGACCGCCTTTTTAATGTCTAACAATAATAAACCTGTCGATTTTTTTTTAAATTAAAGCTTTCAGAGACTGAATTTTTTATCCTGACAACTTGGTGGATGGTGTTGTGGTATTACTTAAATCGGATTGATATTTAAGTAAAAAAGTGTTTACGTTTATTCTAATAATTTGCTGAAGCAGCTAAGTAAGTTAATAGGCCTGTAGCTATTAACGTTTTGTTTAGGTTTTCCCGGTCTTGCTATTGATATTACCATTGCTGATTTCCAACATTCCGTGAAGTAGCAAAGTTTTAGATATCTAATAAAGATAACTGTTAAGTATTTTATAGCCGCAGAAGGAAATACCTTTCACAGTTTATTATTGACACCATTGACATATTGGCCAGGAGATTTTTTTATTTTTAAAATCTTTATAAGCTCGCGTATTTCGTTTGGACTTACAAATACTATGCAGCAAGGAAATTTAAAAAAAATATATCAAAAACAAACATTTAAAACAGTTGATGTATGATACGCTTTTGAGAAAAGTTCGTAAAAAAATCCTTTCAAATGTTATTAAAAATACCTCGGCAACTTAAAGCTGAGAAGAAGTTACGATAAGCTGTCTGAAGAACTGAGATCCTTATACCTTTTCAAAGAGATGCTTATTTCAGTAATAGGTTTTTTTTAAAAATATGGGATTGACAACCAAATCTTAAACAAAAACTAGTGGTAAATCTACCAAGGATGCACTGTTAAAGTTGTGCAGTGAAGTTTAACCAAAGCATTTGACATGGTTGATCATAGCCTTTTGCTCAATAAGTTATTCAATGCTGGTTTCAGAGGTTTTATACATGGTTAGTTCATTTCTTATTTAAAAAAATCGCTATCAGAGTGTTAAGATTAAACATATTTTGAGTCCTAAAAATTGAATTAACATAGGAGTTCCTCAAGGCTCTGTTTTTGCACCAATCTTGTTTTTAATTTCTGTGAACTTTCTTTTCCTTTTCTTACAACCGCTAAAAGGCAAAATAGCAGCGTTTGCCGATGACACTGACTTGACCTACAGTTGTAAAAGTTATTTAAATATATCATTCGCCGTAAACCTGCATCGTTAGCTTAAGCTGCACAAATTGGTTATAAGTGAAAAAACGAATTTCATGATTTTTGATATCAAAGGTAAACTCTGTAAAAAGCTATATGGTATAGCTTGTTGGGGCGGAACTTATTTCAACAATATACAACATTTACTAATCAAGTAAAAGCATGCGATTCGTATTCTGTGCAAAGTGAATCAACTAACTCCCAGCTTTCAGTTATTTAGAAGCCTCAATCTTCTTCCACTAAGACACTTGTATTTTTATAAAGTTTTAAAAATATTTTTTTAAAAATGCGGTTATAACATTCGGAGAGTTTATGTAAACCGTAATTTGCGTGTTAACAACAGAAATCTCATTCTTGCGCCCACCATCAAAAAAACTCTTTTCTCACAATTTTTTTAAAGTTACTGCACCCCCTCTGATTAATAAATTACTTGAGAATCTTAGATATGAAAAGAGTTAAACAATGGCTTTTCCATTTAAATAATAATGCAATTGAAAACTTGATCAATCCTTTAATATGATTTCTTGTGTATATTTTCTTTCTTTTCAAATTCTAACCTAGAAATAATTTTTATTTTATATTTTATTAACATTATCGTATCTCCATCGATAAATATATAAAATTGTTTATAGTTTTGTAGTACATTTACAGTGCTTAACTGTTTCACTTTTTATCTTAAAGAATTTAGAGTTGTCTCTAATTGTCTTATTTTATATATTGATAATTGTGAATTGTTGTTACTTTTATAGCTTAAAGATTAAGAGATTGAAATAAAGATGTTAAAAAAAGGAATCTGAGAAATTAACATTTAATTGCAAAATAGTTTAGGGCGATTCATAGTGAGGTTTGATTTTTAATAGGCTTTTTTGACAGATCACGCGTCACTCCCATTTTACTGCTCTGTCATTTTTGTTCAGTATCGTTTGGCGAATCATCATGAAAAGACTCACACGACAACAGCGTCTCCAAATTGTTCAGCTGTATTACGAAAATAAGCGTTTTGTGAGAAATATTTTTCGTGCGATTCGAGTAACTTACGGTGCGCATAATCGACGAACTTGAGTCCCAGTTTACATTAATGAATGATACTCGACCGGTTAGATCGTAGTGAAGTGAAGAGGCTACATTAGCTGTAGCTAAGAATGACGTGACAAATCGATTTGCCGTCGTTCTCAGCAGCTTGGCTTGGCGTATTTTACGTGAGGATCTCGGCCTAAAAGCGTACAAAATTGAACTTGTGCAAGAATGGAAGCCAGTTGACTTGAATTTGCATCATATTTTCAGCGAGTGGGCTCTGGAAAAACTCAATGAAACTCCGGTGTTTTATCGGGAAATTTTTTTCAGTGATGAAGCCCATTTCTGTCTCAATGGATACGTTAATAAACAAAATTGCCGAATTCTGGCTGATGAGCAACCCGAAAAGTACCAAGAGCTAACATTACATCCATTAAAAACAACGGTATGGTGTGGTTTATGGTCTGGTCGAATCATTGGTCCATATTTCTTCAAAAACGAGGAATATCAGAATGTTACCGTCAATCGTAACCGTTATTGCGCCATGTTAACGTACTATGTGCTTCCAAAAATTCAAGAACATGAGCTCTGGCTCATACATACAGCCATACAGTTCGTGAAACAATGGACTTGTTGAGTAATCATTTTGGTGACCACTTAATTTTGCGTTTTTCTATGGTAAATTGGCCGCCTAGATCGTGCGATATCTCTTCTTTGGACTATTTTCTCTGGGGACGCTTTGGAAGCCAACATTATTCGTGTTATGCGACATACCAGTCGCTTTGCTCGAACGAGTCGCCTAAAATTGGACCTTCCGAATGGACCACCTCAGACGTAATCATGGCCAACATAATATTATTTTTAAGAATTAAATGCCATGAATTGTTCTTTTAACTGATAATAAAAATTTTAAGTTTACTTTCAAATTTATGTGTTTTGTACCACCCTATAGTGACGGAGGTGGAGACTTCAGAAATAGTGTTTTGCTCGCTTAGATGAGCAGCAACATTGTGGTTATTGGAGAAAGTTGTTGCTAATAACTTAGATTTTTCTTTGGTCCTATGGTCCTATGGTCCTATTATACAATTTGTCGCGTTGATATATGCTTGCAGGGTAGCCTCTTAACGTATACAGAGATATGTTCATATATTCGAATTCCGTAAATGTAGCGCAGTGCATCATTGAATGAAACTTGCAATTTTTGCCGAGATAACGCATCAAAGTTGCTGTAAACAACCTCAGCATAAGTTGTTAGAGGTTAAATCAGCGTTATTACAAGCTTTTGCCATATATCTGGTGGAGTGAAATACGCACTCAGCTGCAGATTATGCAGCCATCTGTAAGTGCGACTACGACAGAATGAGTGTGGTTGTAGCCAGCAGTGGCGACGCCTCATATTGTTCATTTCGTTCATGAACGCCTAACTTTCAGAGAACAATATTTTTGTTTCTATAATTTTGTTAACTGACATCAACCACCCAGAAAATGTGTTCCCACTTGTCCCCTAAATCTTAACTTCAGCACTTTCTTAGTGTATTTCTCAACTCCTACCAGCCTCTCGTGCTCTTGAGTCAAATCATAATTCATAACGGAACATAACTGAACTCGTTCAGTTGAGTTGGAAAACGAAATGTATCCATTAAAAATAGATGCAAAAAAAAAAAAAAGAATAACGCACATCGTATCAACAAATTCATTCATCTTAGCTGTAAACGAACTCAAGGAAATAGGATGAGTTTTGCTCAAACAACCTTACATGCGGTTATCGAAAATTTATAGGTTTAGGGCACGTGTAGGTACTATAGTAGGCAGGAGTATATGTGGTCGTTGTGTGTTGGGTGCATTAAAAACAAAACCATAAGTAATTATTTGGATTGACGTTCTATTCGTCCTGAAAGAATATGAACGGAATGGGAAGTTTATATAGGATATGTAATGGATTGAGTTTACTTTACTTTGAGTGTTTATTTTGAGTGGAACTGTGAGAAGGAAAATAATTTCAAAGTTTTTTTATGAACTGAACGCCTTAACTTTTTATTCACGCGTCGTCACTGACACAAACTACGATTTATTATGTAGCCAAGACTAGTTACTCAGATCAAAGTTTTTGAACGATGTCGGAATCACCCGAGATTTTCCTGGACTTAGTTGTAATCCCTTTTCAACTGGCCAATTATATATTAGGCGAGCAACTAAGTTTTTTTTTTATGAAAATACAATTTTACTGTGGAAACATTGTTACAATTAAATCATTCAAAGTACTGTCCATCGCAAGCTACAGCTTTTTCCCATCTTTCTAGCAGAGCTTGAATACGGTAAAAATGTTTATCTTTTAGACTATCCACGAATCAAGCCATTTTTTGATGTCTTCATATGAGCGGAACTACTGATCAGCCAGACCATAAGGCATCGCATGGAACAAGTAATAATCTGATGGCGCAATATTAGGGCTATGGCAGGTGGGATAGTACTTTCCATTAATTTTAACGGGTTTGGCAACGTGAGGTCGATCGTTTTCATGCTGTAGAATCGCCTTTTCATGTCTCTGCCGTACTATTGCCGTTATTCGCAGAGTGCTCAGCTCAATTGCATCAATTGAGGCCGATACCATTCCCCAGTGATGGTTTCAACAGCTCAAAATAAATAAACCCGACCTGCTCTCACCAAATATACAGCGTAACCTTCGCAACATGAATATTCGGCCAAGCCGACGACGTATACGCATAACAGGGCAGGCCCCATAACTTTCTCTTCCTTGGGTTGTTGTAATGAATCCATTTTTTGCGTCCCGTCACGATGCGATGAAGAAAACCCTTCGTTTTTTGCCGCTGCAGCAGTTGTTCATAGGTGAAAAAACGACACTCAACGTCCCTTGGCTTCAAATAATAAGGATCCCAAGTTCCTTGTTTTTAAATCATTTCCAACGCATCAATAACTTGGATATAACTTGGCGGGTACCTCCTTATGGTGAATCAAGCTCTTCTTGTGTTTGGCACGGATATTCATCGCGCAACGCCTCCAATTCATCGTTTTCGAATTATTTTGGGCTTCCTTGACGCAGACGGTTGAAAACATCGAAATCACTGTCTTCGAAGCGACGGAACCGATCACGGCACGTTGTTTCATTTAGAGAAGCATCTTCGAAAACTTTTTGGAGCTATCGATGCACTTCAACCGCCGTTTTCTTCGAATGAAAGATGAAAATCAACACTTTCCGTAAATTACAATTATTTGGATCAGACATTTTTATACAACCAAAAGTATATGACGTCAAAACAACATCACTAATGGCCAAAACGGTTTGCTTATAATATGTTTAAGCTTGGTTCATAACGGTTTGGAAATGTCAAAACCGACCAGCACTTACTGCTAGAGCCATCTGCTAGAGTTGCGCACCTAATATTTGAGTGTCTTTCGAGTTTTTTGACAGGCTGTAGACATATCGTACGAAATGGCAATCAATATTTTTCGTGATAAGTGGCTTTTGTTTTGTTCCTTAACATCAAAACGTGGCTCTTATGAAAAAAAAATCAGTTCGAAAGTGAAGGCCATCGCCGCAGCTTATTTTCAAGGGTTCTACAGATCATATTTTTTACAAGGTTTAGAAAAATGACAAGAACATTGGAAGAAGTGTATCGTCTCAGGGTTTTTAGGATTATTTTGGAAAATTTATTGAACGTATTGAACCACTCGCTTATTATCTTACCTGTTCATCCTTGGAGTTGTACTTTTTCTACTCCTTATCGCATTCTTATATTATTAGCGGTTTGCTAAGAGATGGCGTAACTTGTATTATTCCATTGTTATTATTTCATTGGAACATGTGCTTTCCAACGCATTGTCATTGTACGTCATTTCAGTATATGTCATTCATTTGAAGCGTTAACAACAATAATTTTTTTTCACTCAAATATGTCGAACTTTGTGCCTGAGAAAGTGTTTTTGCGGGGAGTTCTTCTTCATGAAGAAAACTGCTGCCGAAAGTCATCGTATTTTGGTGGAAGTTTATGGATTTAAAAGTGGTGATTTTGGCTTGGAAGATGATGAACGTCCTGGGCAGCCAAAAAAGTTTGAAGATGAAGAACTGGAAGCATTACTCTATGAAGATTTTTGCCAAACACAAGAAGAGCTCGCAGAATCTTTGGGTGTCACTCAAGCAGCCATATCAAAACGTTTAAAAGCAGCTGGATATATTCAAAAGCAAGGAAATTGGGTTCCACATGAACTCAAGCCGAGAGACGTCGAAAGGCGTTTTTGCGTGTCCGAAATGCTGCCGGAACGCCACAAAATGAAGTCATTTTTGCATCGGATTGTTACTGGTGATGAAAAATGGATCTATTACGACAACCCCAAGCGCAAAAAATCATGTGTGAAACCCGGCCAACCAGCCAAATCAACGGCAAAGCCGAATATCAACGGCGCGAAGGTAACGCTCTGTATTTGGTGGGATCAGATGGGTGTGCTGTATTATAACCTGCTAAAACCGGGTGAAGCCATCAATGGACAACGCTACCGAACACAATTAATCCGTTTGAAGAGAGCAGTATCCGAAAAACGCCCGGAATATGCGACCAGACACGAGGCAATAATTTTCCATCATGACAACTCTCGGCCCCACGTTGCTATTCCGGTTAAGAACTATTTGGGAAACAGTGGATGGGAAGTCTTATCCCACCCACCATATAGCCCAGACCTTGCCCCTTGTGACTAGAATTTGTTCCTGTCGATGCAGAACGCCGTCACTGCAGTACGGTTCACATCAGAGCAGAATATCAAAAATTGGCTTGATTCATTCTTGGCTGCCAAGCCGGGGCAGTTCTTTTGAGATGGGATCCACAAACTGCCAGAAAGATTGGAAAAAGTCATAGCTTCAGATGGGCAATACTTTGAATAATACTATTGTACATGTTTTTCTTAAAAAAACGTTTAAAATTTAAAAAAAAAACCGCACGAATTAAAATGTATACCCAATAGATTGTTATAAAGGTGTCCCAAAATTCGTGCAAGATTAGAATTTTGCGCCTTTTGTGCGGTATATTATAAAAAAAAGTCAGCGTGACAGCTGGCTGTTTAGGGTTATTAAAAATGGAAATATTTTCAAAAAATAACAAAGGTTTGACAGCTTTCAGAATAATAATTTAACTTCATCAATCGCGAACTCAAAAATTCAGGGAGACTGGATTAATTTGTGATTTTAGACACTGTCTTTCAACAAGTCGATGAACACAAAACATTGCAGCAGTTTGCGAGAATATTGCAGAGAGACCAGGAATTGCGCAATCAATTCAGCAACGTGGTCAAGGATTAGACAGCATATTCTAACGACAGGCTTACATCTTTATGCATTGACACAAGAACTGAAGCCTACAACGCACAGCGAAGAGAGTTCGTTGACTGATTTAGAGTACAACGACAAATGGATGGTGATTTTCCAAACAAAATTATTTTCTTCAAGGCTTCATTAGTCATCAAAATTGTGGAATTTGGGGTTCAGAAAATTCACAAGTGAATGCTGAGAAACAAATGCAACCATAACATATCACTGTTTGGTGAGGATTTTGGTGTACCATTCTATTTTAAACATGCGGCCGCTCAGGCAATAACAGATAAGATAGTGCTCGCTATCGCGGTATGATATACTAGTTTTTATGCCTAAATTAAAAGATATGGACATGGATAAGATAAAAGATCCAAGTAATGAGTAATTTCCTTTTCGGTATTCAGAATCGGTCGCCTAACATCATGCGATCTAACACCGTTGATTTTTTTTTTTTTTAAGTTTTTAATTAATTTTAATTAATTTAGCCAAATTTTTATAAAACTGTCATTGAAAATTTCGATTTGGTATCTTCTGCGCAGACTTTTCCAATAGCTGATTCTTATAAATAGTGCGCGGCCGTAAAGTGTTGCTTCTTGCTTGGTAAAATTTGGCGCAGAAACTTTTGAAATGTTTAAAACGGCCTATAAGGGGAATGCTATTCGGAAAACATAAGCGTTTGAGGGATTTTCACATCTCGAAAGATGTGACATATCAATTGATGACAATCCTCTCTCTGGTCACCATCCACGGCCCGAACCGATGAAAATGTTGAAAAAATTAGCAAAATCATCCTGGAAGATCGACGACGGACTATTGAAGAAGCTGTGGAGCAGTCTGGAGTGACTTAGAGTTCAGCTTAAGGAGCGAAAAATTTGACGATAAAAACGGTACCTCGACTGGTAAAGGCTGAATAAAAACAAGGTCGCGTGGGAACATGCTGTGCCTTAAAAAAAAAAACTTCCGAAATTATCTTACCTTTTTCCAAGGTACACGATTTTATAACGAATCGTATTTTCATCGTTGTGAAGAAGAAACAATCTAGGGAGTGGGAGACTCCAAGTTCGTTTCATCCTAAAAAAGCTCGTTAAGTGAAAAGAAAAATCTAAATAATGTTGTTCAGAGCTTGTTCTACTTGGTCAGATAGTTAACCACCCTTTTTACCTTAATGTTTTGAGAAAATTGCTTTTTTGTTCAAAAATGGCATGATCTCTGTGGCCTATTTTTCCGATTTACCTGACCTTGCCCCCGGCGACATGTTGTTCTTTTCCTAAATGAAAAGAGACATGAGAAAAGGTGAAGATAAAAACGATTGAGGCGTTGCTGTTGAGATTAGATCAGATAAAAGTTAAGACAAGTGAACTATACCACATGTACTCGTATTAGTGCCAGTGGTGAGTACTTTAAAGAAGATTGATGATTGTTTTACTTAAGAATTAAATAAATGGATTTAGAAACTATAAGTTCGGCTCTTTTGGGTACCCTATCGAACAGTATCCTTCAATTGAAAATTCCACCTGTTCTCAGTGGGCCTTTTGCAAATGGGATTAATATATTGTAGGAATATCGCTATCTATGTATAGGGCTTTCTAATAGCGACTTGACAACTTTTTTTAAAAAAAAAAAGGCAAACCATTTGAGATATTTCAAAAACTTTATTATTGGCCACACCTTTTTCGCGTTCAATATTGGCTCTGAGCTCTTCCAACGTCGTCGGCGTGTTGGCATAAACCAATGACTTAACGTAGCCCCACAGAAAATAGTCAAACGGCGTTAAATCGCACGAACGAGGCGGCCAATCGATTGGCCCATGTCTTGAGATAACACGCTCACCATACTTACTCTTCAATAAATCGATTGTAGCGTGTGCTGTGTTGCTTGTGGCACAATTCTGTTAAAACTACATGTCGTCCAAGTCCATATCTTCCAATTTGGGCCAAAAATAATCGGTGATCATGGCGCGATAAAGCTGACCATTCACAGTAACGTGACGATCGTTATCGTCGACGGAAAAATATGGCCCAATAACGCCGCCGGTATGCAAACAGCACCAATTAGTTATTTTTGATTCATGAAGCACATGTGGGTTTTCACCTGACCAATAACGCATATTTTGCTTATTGACGAACCCATTGAGCCAAAAATGAGCTTCGTCACTGAAGATGATTTTGCGATGAAATTCATCATCTTGGCGCATCTCCAGAACTCAATCGGAGAACGTACGTCATTTCAAATGGTCCATCGGCTTCAATTCTTGAGTCAGCTTGATCTTGTATGGGTGTAAACCAAGATAATTACGCAAAATACGCCATAATGTGGTCTGAGCGATGCCAAATTCTTGAGAACGCCGTGGAATTGACTGATTTGGATAGTTTGCTACGGACGTCTGAACGGCAGCGATATTTTCCACACTTCGACCAACCCGTTGTCTCACTGACACGACAACATCACACAACGAATATGTAGACTCAAATTTTTGCACTAAGCTTGTTATTGCTAGACAGGGCGAGAATTACGGCTGAAAATTGGAGTTAACGCTCTTTAAGTTGCAGTCACCGACTCCGAATATCTGTAGAAAATTTTTATAATTTGCAGACGTTGCTCGTAAGTGTACTTTACCATGATAAAAATATTAAGTTTACTGAATAAATTGACTGTGACAGTTTGATGATTAGTGAAAGATTGCGTTCACAAATTAAATTCAAAGTTGTCAAGTCCCTATTGGAAAACCCTATACATTGATAGTTAGTCTGCGCTCAACTCATTGGAATCTGTTAACGTAAATTCAAATACGAGTATAGTAAAGGCATTATGTAGGGCTACCTTAGTGAGATTACAAGTGGAAGCTGCGCTGTGGGAGGAAATGATATACCACGTGGACAACATTAAACCCTCTCTAAGCTTTATAAAGGCTACAATGCGATTTACATTTTTTATAGAAGCCAACCCAGGTGGGCATTTGGCATCAATGGTTTAATAGCCATTTGGTGATCAAAAGGGACTTAATGAAATTCTCAAAATTAGCAGGGAGTCACTCAGACATTTGATGGGAATTTGTTTCCTGCGAAAAACAACAACTAACACCTATAGACTCTTTAAAATATCGCAACCCGAAGAAGACTTACCCTGTTTACTGGGTGAATGTTAAGGTGTAGCGTAAAATCGAAAGAAATGTCTCGAGGTAACTTCGCGGAAACATGGAACCGCAAAATTTAAATTTTAAGTGTTGTCTGTGGTATCAGGTACCTTTTTTTTTCTTGGAACCCTTTCCATTAACCAACTTTGATTATGTGTATGGGCAACTAAAATGAAAGGACTTTGCCCATTAATTCTTGATTCTATTTAAACGTATTCAAACTGGTGCTGATATTTTCTTCTCTTATATATTTGCGTTTATAAGATGAAGAAATAGTAGTATGGTGATACAAGCCGAATTCTGGATCCACGAATTGTATACCTGCTTATGCAACTGGTCCCCATTTATGTGAAAAAGTACAAAGAAAAAGTCTGAACAATTTAGCATTTTTTATAGCAATGCTGTGCCAATGGTAAAGTGACCATATTGTGGTCTCATTAACTACGTTTTTGTTTTACTTAGAAAATCGCACGTTTTTTGCAAGAAAGCTTTTCGAAGTTTGCTATGGTCAATCAATAGTGAAAAATGTTGTTGTTTGAATGCATCTGCTTCTATCAACTGATTTCCAAATGAGAAAGTTTTTAAGTTTCGGATATTTTCCATACTCTTATGTGCTAATATAATCGTGTATATATCCTTTTTGTTTTTATTATTTTCTCCTGCTTGACCTTGAAATTTAGTGCCACATATATTCGTTATCCATTTGATGAGTATATTAATGCTACTGACCCAAACAAGTTCTTTAAATGTCTCTTTACAAGTGTCAAAAGGCATTGATAAAAGGCAACAATTTGGATTTTCTCATTTGGAAAATGTCCAATGGAAATAATATTTTATGAATTATTAAACCGAAGCTCTAGAGCACATGTTTACAACACCATTTTTATATATAAATGTGATTGTCCTTTGAGAAAATCTTTAGCAATTTCCATTTTTATGATATTTCTATTGAGACTTTCAAATTTATAATACTAAATCTTATCGATGTTATCGGGCTCAGCATATGCTAAATAAATATTCACTATTGCCATGGTTTTCAAGGACTATCAAGATATCCATATTTCAATAATGGTTTCAAATGAAAATTTTATTTTTTACAATAGAACAAGTTTTGGAAGATAAAATACTTTCTCAACACATTTTTGATTTTACCCTTAGTCCTCCCACTGTGAAAGTAAGAAATGTGAGTAGATTCATACCTAAGTTGCAGGAAAATGTCGGGAGTTCGAAAAGAGTTCCTGATGCATAGACAGTTAAGAGGGCAGTAATAGCTAACGTCAAAAAAAGTGGTTGCTCTCTTTGCGTCAATTAGGTCTTTAGTCCTCTTTTTGTATCTACCTTTGCTTCAGTGTTTACTCTGAATTGGTAACAAATTCTGCGTCACAAATACTCCTGATAAACCTGATTAAACATTAGGATATGCTACAAGGTTTCATAAGAGTTATGGTTTGCATTCCCTTTTGCCTTGACTGAATATCCACAAACGACAGATTCGTGACAAAAAGATGGAGAGAAAGTAAATATGATAGTTTTTTGTATACCAAGATAAGTTAGTTGAAAGTCGCAAAACGTTTATTTTCAACTCAGAACACTGACTCATCGAAAGGACTCGAAAACCCAGTGTGGGATTTGTGCTAAGGTCGGCAGCATCTCAGGCTTCTGTTTGAGAACTGGAGCGACTGAATATCAATAGGATGGTTTCGGACTAGGATATCAGTTATAATTACCTACGAGGTGTGTTCAAAAAGTGACTTTTGAAATTTCGCGGGCAACGTACATCGATTTTTTTTTTTTTTGCTGTATTGGTACACATGTTCCGAACATATGTTCACAGTTTCAAGTATTCGGCATATTTAATTTGACAGATCGAAAGGTTAGATGTGTTTTGGTGTGCTCGGCGATTTTCAATTATTATAATAAATGGAGCAAAGTAAAGTAAACAAAAATGTTAACAAGTGGTACAAGCTCTTCCAAGATGGCAGAGAAGATGCCAATGGCCAGCCTCGTTTTGCATGGCCAAGCACATCGACAAAAGATGATAAGGTCGAAGCTGTGAGGCAAATAGTTTTAGATATTCATCGAATTACCATAAAAGAAGTTGCTGCGGATGTTGGCATCGGTCGGCTCGTGTCATGCACGAAACGTTTGTCAGGGAAGTTTTTTTCAGAAACTTCTTAATTTTGATTAGAAAAACTGGTCATAAAAAATCATGAGTATATAGTTATGACGTCGAAATGAAAGCCCAATCGACCCTATGAAAGCACCCAGGAGAGTCAAGATCGAAAAAAGCACGCCAAGTTCAATCAAATGTCAAAGTCTTAGTCACTGTTTTTTTCGATTTACGTAGCGTAATGCATAAGGAGTTTTTATTATTTAGTATTACCTTGACTTTTGCATCATGATAATGCACTTGCTCATTCATTTTGCTTGTGAGAGATTTTTTGCCCAAAAACAACACGACAATCATGCCTCAGCCACCATATTCATTGGATTTGACCCCATGCGACTTTTTCCTGTTCCCAAACCTGAAGAGACCTATGAAAGGACGAAGATTTGCAACGATTTAGGAAATAAAAACGGCATCACTGGAAGAGCTCAAGGCTTTACTTAAAAGGTGCTTTGATGATTGGAAAAAGCTTTTACACAAGTGTACACAAGATTACTTTGAAGCGGACAACATTAAAATTGATGAATAAGTAGACAAATATTGTTTTATAAAAATATAAAGTCATTTTACTTTTTGAACACACCACGTAGTCCTATACTCAAAAATAAACTGCGGACAGTTAGCCATTTCGACGATTTTATTTGCAAAAATTATAGCTCTTAAACGAATAAAGATATCGTGACAGTTTTTTTTTTCTCCTTAAAGAAAATTTTCAGTGCTAAAAATTGGTGAATTTTAAGAAAACAAATTTACAGGGCATTTTAAAACCTTCTGTTGAATTCGAACTTTCTTACCATAGTTTTTTTTACTTCAAAAATATCCAAAAGTTCAAGATTGAAGTTATAACAGGGTGTCTAAGAGCTAAGACCAGCCATATTTTAAATGTGTTTCTTAGGAGTATCAAAAGAGTTTTTATTTATTTTGTTGCATATCAGTGTACGTAATAAAATATTTTAGTAATTCATTTCAAGTCAAATAATGGTAGAAAAACTGATTTCTTGGAAACTTTAGTCAACATCCGGGGTAATGTCTAATGAACCTATCATTTCTGGAAAGTATTGTGCCTTCTGACATGCTTGAACAAAGAAATGAGTGGGTCCGATAAGGCTACAAGCATGTTGAAAAGGTCTTCATTCTGCTAAATCTTTCAAAGCTAACACATATATATATTTCCTGTAGTCTTAACTTTCAGATTCCTGAGCTTCTTTTGCCAATTCTCCAAGTGGTAACTGGATGATACTCATTTATATTTTGACTATGAGCTAAAATTTTATGAAGTGAAGGTGGCAGTTCTTTTCTGTATATTTTTTCTTTAACCTTCCGTAAGCCTGGTGAACAGAACAACGCCGTGGACCTGGTGGGGTCCAGAAGACCCCACCCCTGGAAGCTAAATTGAATGGCTTATAAGAAAAAGGATTTTCGTTTTATTTGTATATGTATGAAGTTAAACTGCAAACGTATAATTTAAATAAAAAAAATTATTAATTTACGTTTGATGTATTGTTAATGTAATGTAATGTATAAATGTAATCTTCTTCAATCATCTGCAGAGTTCAGGCAGTCTTCGCAAGCTAGTTTCGACTGTTCCATGCAAATAGGCCGTGAACATTGATTGCAGACGAGTGTTGTCTTACGGTACTTGCTACGAATACAAAAATATACAATACCTTCTGCGACTACTAGGTGGGGTGAAACCTCCTTGACCACCAAAATGCGCTGCTACTACAAAAAAGGTTATGGTGTCTTGAAGTCCGTTCATATTTAGATAGACATGCCAAATTTCAGTGCGATACTGTTTTTAGTTTTGTTTTGACAGCTGATTGTTGTTGACGTGTTTGGCATCATGTTGACTATGGACAAAAACGATTTTCGTTCTCTCATAAAACATTATTTTTTGAGAGGAAAAACTGTCTACCATACAGTATCTCAAATATAGAATATTATACTCGGTGATAAAATTATGCACTTGGAATACGAAAAATACATCAGGAGTTTTAAGTTAAATACTCGTACCAATTTAACCTCATTTCTTTACATTATAACGGCAGACAAAACATAATCATAGAGTCCAATATTGATAGCATTTATTGAATTCGACACATGGCGATGTTCTCACAAATATTCTCAATGACAATCCGTGTGTCCTGATCAAGGCCAAAGGAAACACGACCGTGATGCTTTTGGTGTGGTATTTTTCATTATCTTACACTTAATCCCATTGATTGACAATACAGTAACGGTTAACCTCCTCCTTAACAAAAAAAAAAAAAAAAACAAACACTATCTTGCCAATCAATTGTTCGTTGGATCGTTGGAATTGCAAATGCGTACCAACTCTCAGGTGTACTCGTTTGTATTTCTTTGTATCCGGCAACGAACGTCGACACAACAAAATTAAAAGACAAAAAAGAAACAACCACAACTCCACCGCATTTGTGAGATTGGCATTCCCAAGCAAGTCGTATTAAAGTGTTTACCTTTGAAACCGCCAAACAATGTAAAGGTAAAGATGCTCTTTTCATTGTTAATCTTAATTATAATGATTGCTCAAGTGAGATAAGCGGATTTTTTATGCTAATCGAACAATGGTTGAGCTAAATAAAATTTAATTAAATCTTGAATTAAATTTCATAAAATTCGTTTGCATTTTCTGTGCAGGAGATAAATGGGATCACCTCTTGTTGTATTTCTTCGTATAGTCCTTATAAACTTTAATTGATAACAATCAGTTGTGTGGTTCTGATTTTAATTGTGAAAACTTCACTATTGTTGTGTATGATAATTTAATGTATACTTTTCGTGAAAAAGTCTATGAGTAATTGACATTATAACTAGCCTACGACTATCACTCCAATGGCTACAGAAAAGAAAACCAGATGGGCCGCAGGACGCCTATAGAAATCGATTTAGTTTTCAGAATCAAAAATCATTTCTATCTTCTGTCTTGAACAGAGCCAGGTGGAAAAAAGTCTTTAACAATCCTTCCATTGATGGCATTCCCCGTGAACGATGCCCAGATGAAACCGAGAAAAACTATTAAACCTCGAAGAGAGTCAAGCAGGCTTACTTGTAAGGCTAACGCAATCTTCTCTCTGGGGCTTGTCAGGAAGGCTGACAACGATAACTGTCCAAATGATACTGAATACAAACAAAAGTAGAAAATGTTTTAAGTTCAGCAAAAGCCTACGATATGGAAAACAGAACCCTCAGGGTGAAGTGTTTCATGTAGTAAACGCTTAAAATGAAGCGAGTCGTCTTCTGGATTTTGGGGTAACGCAGGGAAATTTACTAATATTTTTCGTACCCAGAACAATGTGCCTTACACAGAAAAGTGTAAAATATATTTTCATAGAAAAAAACAAGTACGACTCTGCACTTATTGTGAGCTAAGAAAAAACTTCTCTTGAAAATATGATTCACATCCAGCCCGTACACTTGAGTACGTCGAATATTCAATGGGATGAATCTACTTTCGCACTCATGTAGTAGCAGTAATACTAAAAGATCTTAACATACACAAGACCCCTTGTTCAGATGGTATAACTCCCCTTCTTCTGAAGAGGTGTTCTTAAGGACTCTTTCCAAGCAGATGGAAAACAGCATTAGTCCAGCTCGTACCTAAAAAAAGCAAACCCTATTTTCTCTTTTCCGACAGACCCATTGCACTTACGTTCCTCCTTTCCAATGTTACGGAAACACTGATAAACGATTCGCTCATGAAATATCTTTAAACACAAAAATTTCTTAATGACCGGGCGAACGGTTTTCGTAGTAAAAGGTCCACGGTGATTTGATGGCATGTTTCACCGAAAAGTGAAACCAAAGCATACATCAATCTGGCGAAATCAAGACAGTTGCACTTAATTTTTCTATTGCATTTGGCAGAGTTTGACACCAGGCTCTTTTGTCGAAAACGCATGCATTTGGGATCGATGAATCTGTCCTTCAATGGATTAGGAACCATCTTTCAGAGTCCCCAATTCAAGTTGTCTTGAATATCTTCAATTCCGATATCCAAATTTTGGTGTACCCCAGGGATCCATTCTGTCTCCGCTACTCTTTTTAATTTTAACCAGTGATCTCTTGTTTGCCACTTCTAATATAATATATTCCTTTGCTGAGGACAGTACTCCCTGGTTTCCCGGACTCACGTCCACGTTCTTTGACAGTACAACGGGAACAGCAGCGTATGCTAAGCTATTTAAATTCCGATATAAACAGCATCACTTACTGAGGAGCAATCAACAGAGTGGAATTTAATGGTTCCAAAACTCAATGCTGTATGCTGTCATTAAAGCGTATGACGCCAATGACAATCCAAGTTGGAATGACCGGACACAGAATTTTTGCTCGGCAAAAATGCTGTGAAATGTCTAGGTTTCCTCAAACGATGTAAGAAATACTTATCCCTTTCTGATCTGGCCTCAATATATAAGGCATTCATCAGCCTGAAATTGTAGTATAATGCTTATATGTGGTCAGGTGCTCCTAGAATCCCTCTGCACCTGTTAAATAGGATTCGATAAGACTCATGGGTGATGCTGATATTACCCAGTCAATTGACAACTTACAATACCCACGAAATGTCTCCAGTCTCACTCTTTTCTATCGCTATTTTTACCACCAGTGCTCAATTGAAATCGACAGTAGCCTTCCGCTCATTCAAACCGGTCTCGCTATAAATGCTCATCAGTTTAACCTCAACCTTAAAACATTCAAATCGAACGTACATGGGTACCTCTTTTTCTTTCTTGAGCGCGCGCTAACTGTGACAGAAACACGATTGATTCTTTATACACCTTAGGCTTTATACACCTTTATTGACCGATACTTTCTGCTCAATAACTGGGAGTTCCTTTTACCGATATTAAAAAATTGAAAAATTGACCATTAGTATCGTCTCTGTTGCAGCAAAAACCATTTCTTGAAGTAAAAAGCATTACTAATGGTTTCAAAGCTAAAGGTGTAGTGAAGACGCTCAAAATAGAGTGGTTAGCTCATCGAACTATCTAGCTTGGACTTTACCTGAAACTACACCAGTCCAAATCTTATACAATCCAAGGTTCAGATCAAAGACGTATCATCTTTAGTTGACTTGGACCTACTTCAACAAAGCCAAATTCGCGGCCCCAATCCTCGTCGTTCTTCACACCGATAGCGGTGATCACATCGCATACCTAAACCATCGTATGGGGTTAGCTCATCTCTGATGAAGTGGCATCACTATAACATATCTTATGTTGTGTGCTACCTGCTTCTAAACTTGATCAATCTTTCTTCCTTGAATAGTTAACTTTTCAGAATCAATGCTGATCTACAAGTGCGGCAAGATATAGGTTGTCCCACTTACAGTATATGATCCTAGAGATAAGTCAATCTTTAAATATCGAGTTTGCAATATACCCTGTAGTACTACGTTTATCATTTGCATACGTGAAGTAGTCTCCCACCATCAGCAAAGCCAATGCTAAAATACAGGTATTGAACACTATTGAAAGCATCCATCACATGCTTCGAGATGGTGACCGGCTTATCCTGAGAACGTTTGGTAAGGTTCAAGGTGCTAACTTATGCAATTTTTACACAGCATTCGCCGTATTATCTAGCCTTCCCTACAATCAATTCGGGATCTCTACTTGCAGGAAACAAGTAGTTGGATCTTCGTTGTATTGGACATATGTACGAAGTTCGATAAATAAAAGATTTCGTACTTACTATCAAGCGGAGCAAAGGTAAAACAAAGCAAAATCACTTTTCTTTGCGAGTTGTTGAACAATTAAATTTTATTTTGTACTAACTGACCGATAAACGGTCATATCCAAGCCAAGTAGCACAGTTTAATTCAAGTAACAATAAGATATATGGTGGCTATACGTATTATAGTGTATAGGTAATATTTTTCGGTACATTTTCGAAAAAAATTTTTCTTTATTCAAAATCAATTTCAATCAAGTACATATTGGTCATTATTATCTATGACCTGTTGCCATTTTACGGGTAGCTTCATAATTTCATCGGTATAGAGCTTCTGTGGTTTATTAGCGAAAAACTTGGCCAAGTGATTTTCAGCGGCTCTTCGGTCGGTCAATTTTTAACCATCTAGAGAGTTTTGAAAAGACCGAAACAAATAGTCATCAGAGGGTGCAAGGTCCAGCCTATACGATGGATGCATCAAAACTTACCAACCGAGCTCCGTCAATTTGTATCGGGACAACAATGACAATTCCCTTGTTATCCAATCCCGGTCGCTCTTTCTTGATAATTTCATTCAAAGGGTCAAGTTGTGCACAGTAGAGGATCGAATTGACTGTTTCATCACGTTCTAGCAGCTCATAATAGACAATTCCCTTCCAAACCCACCAAAAACTCAACATGACCTTGTTTGCCGTCAATCCAGGCTTTGAAGTCGTTTGTGGTCGGTCACCGGCCTTTGACCATGATCGCTTGCGTTGGATATTCTCGTATTTAATTTATTTTTCATCGCCCATAATGAAGCGCTTCAAAAATGGTTTCAGCAGCGTTTCACTGATGGTTATTCGGTCAATAAAATTTCTTTGCGTTAATTCATGTGGCACCCAAACATCGAGCTTCTTTGAGTAGCCCGCTCGTTTTAGATGATTTTGATGATGACACTAGCCGATTAGTGCGAGGTGCATGTTTTACATCGAAATTTCCGAAATGGAATCGAAGAAACCACTCCTGGGTCCGGCATTTACTCACAGGATTCGTACTGTAAACTGCACAATTTTTTCGGCATGTTTTTGCAGTGTTTTCCCCTTTTTTATAGTAAAAAGGCATCACATTATGTATTTCCTAAGATATTTCACTCATATTCAAATCAGTTTAACTTTTAACACGAGCAACGAATTACACAGCTGTCTTCACAAAAAATGTAGCTTGACATGTCGCCTTTCAAACACGTGTTCGTTTGGCACCATCAGATTAGTGTTTCCAGATAAATGGACGCCAACACCATCTAGTGGCAAAAAACTGACTTTTTATATGACCAATATTATGTATATTATAACTTAATATACTCGTACATTATGGACACTCAACAAGTTCCATCTGAGGAACTTCCATTTCAGAGACAACAACTAAGGACTGCTTTAGGGTTCTTTTTCACATGGATGGCAGCAGGCTCATCTCCTTAAAATTCCCGACAAACTCGAAGCAAAACTATCAAATCAAAACCATTAGCAAAAAAATCCTTTTTTTTAGAATTCACAAAAGAAAAGAAAAAAAACACAACTTACCTTTCCAATTTTGGCTAAGTGCCAGGATGAAGTTGTCGGCAAATAAAACTTACCAAAAACAAGCAAATACCCAGAAAGGTTCAATGCCAATGTCCACTTATGTTGGGCTCATGAAATAATCAATCCAGATCAATTTAACATTTAGAATAGTCAAAAGGGACCAATAGATTCCTATAAGGATTAGGTTCGTGTTTTCACAGAAAATCACTGGGGTTTATTTGGATCCTTCACATCAAAAACAATACAAAGGAACGTTGTTGAAATAAACACTTAGAAGGGATTTTTTTCGTAACGAACTCAAGTATTTTGAGTGAATTCGAAATCTGTTTGACTTAGTAATTTGATTCAAGAATCAAGTATTCAATGAAGTGTGCACAATTATATATATATTTACAAAGGAAAACATATTGTCAAAGTCAAAAGGATGATAGGGTCAAGGCAAACAAAGATTGTTGCCTTATCCTTACGAACTACCATCATGACATATACCATAGACTGTGTCAACATACATATTTCGTTGCAAAATTTAATCAGAAAACTTACAAATACTCGTATATAAATCATTTATAGGAGCCATACTAACTTGGACATTCGTTAACTGTATGGGCTTGAACTACCTGGGATTTCAAGAGATCATAAGGTAATAGCCCTAAGCAAACACAATGCCATCTTTAAGTCGAAAAAGTTGATCATAAAGCATTAAAAATACAAAAAACATAGCTCAGATGTTTAAATGAAGTGATTTTGTAGCTTGCATAGACATAATAGACTCTCATCTTCATCGCATTTTAGTATTTGGCTATAGGTGCCATTTCATTTGCTGTAGCAGGTATTATCATATTTTTATTCATTAGACTCTGATAACTGATAGTAGATATTATATTTCAAAGCAAACAATAAACAATTCCCTACTTTCTTTCCGTTTATTGTTGCAGAATAGGGACGTTATCCCGGTAATACTATATACCACCGCAATCACGATTCCAGGGGAAAGTGGCTCATCTACGACGGGTACGACGTCAATGCTCTATGGCTCATCCGTCTTAGTTCCGAAATTTCGGATAGAGACCGGGTTGAAACTGGAAAACAGTACATCGAGTTTTGGTGGCTAAGAAGAGGGGAGGATCGATACATGTAAAAGAATATATGTACGAACTATAGAAAATTTAATCTTTAATTAATTTAATACTTTTAGATCTCATATTAAGCTAAGAGTGCTCGATAAAAGCCAGTAAACTGATAAGGTTGAATTTTAACACTTGATTTAATCATTTATGTCTAGTATACTAGACAAAAACAATAAAATAGTAAAAATGCATTGATGCAGACTGTTAAGACAGCGTCAAAGTTATTTGGCCGGTATTCTCCATGTCAGTTGAAGGAGATTTTGAAAAAGGGGCAATATTATACAAGTCATTACCGTTCAGCGTGCTCTGTTTGTTGACTTATCATGAAGAATGTATTTGTCGGCATTCCTCCGTATAGACGTGTGGATAGATTCAAAGTATGTATTACATAATTCATCCTATCGGAAGATGGTAAAATTTTTGCAAATGGTGTTGTACGTCAATCACATTTAACATTTGTGTACTAGACAGCTGCAGTATATAAAGCAAGCAATGAAACGCTATATTGTGCAAGAGCGTGCAATAATCGGTCGGTGGTGAAAGCGCATCGTGGATTTCGAAGTCGATTTCCTAATCGTGTCGCGCCAATTGGGTAAACATTTCAGCTCTTAGCTACTCAACTCGAACAGAGTGGAACCACACCGAACTGGTCCTTCAGCCAAGAATATCGCGGCTGTAGCGATACTTCTGTATCACCAGAAATCCTGCAAGAAGTCATGGAAAATACGATAAAACGGGCAAAAACTTGCATCAACACTGGCGGATATCATCTTTTCCATCTAAAAGAAACAATTGTTAAAGTCCAAATAAAGATTCCATCACTTAATATTATTTTCTTTTATTTAATAAAATAGTACAATAATTCAAAAACAAAATAGGATAATTAATTTTGCCCCACCATCTTACCGTCATAGCTTGACATTTGCAAAATCTATCTCTGTGTGTGTTGGCGATTTTTTTTTTACAATTTTAGAAATGGATTTAAATTTGCAAAAACGAATTTATATTAAATTTTGTGTAAAAAAACGGATTTAATGATGCGTGAACGTTGGAAATGTTGGCAAAGTGATTCGGCAACGATTCTCTAAAGAAAACATTCGTTTACCAGTAGCACTAGCTGTTCAAATGTGGTCGTGAGTCAATCGAAGATGATGAACACATCGACATCGAAAACCGATGAAAACATTGATGAAGTTAAAGAAATGTTGGTCAATAACCGCAAAATAACCATCAGAGAGATAGCGAAGGACTTAAAGATTGCCTATGGATCCGTCCAATGGTTAATGATTTGGTCGCACAGTGCCATCATTATTTGTAATTCAAACAAATACCATTTAACAACCACCGAATTCACCTGATTTGGTTCCTTGTGACTTTTTTCTGTTCAATCAAGTTAAAAAAACACTGCGGGAAAAATCGCAGGAAGCACTGACAGACATACCGAAAACCAAATATAAAAAATGTTTCGAGGATTGGATTAAGCGCTGGCATATAGATTTAGATGAATAAATCTGTATTTTTAATTTTCTGAATAAATTCCGGAATGTAATTATCATAAGCTCTAAACTATTAGTTCTTAATGTGGGCTCATACGGGTACATATATTTAGCAATTTTTCTAGAATTCCAGGGCAATAATTGAGTTTCAATATTTTATCTCGTGAATATTATGCTTCTTCTCAAAACCTTGCACTTTAATATAGTACTATCAAAAATGCTAAGATCGTACATCGTATTTTGAGTATACGGTGTTAGTTGGAAGCTTCTCTGAAAAATATTTTACGGATAGATTGCATTTCTGTACACTAGAAGAGTTATCAATTTTGTTCCCAATTGTATGCGTTCTCTATTAGACTTTGTTTTGGTTTCTCTTCCTAGCTTACTAATGCACTATAAGGAACTTTTTGCTCCTTCTTTTTCCCATCATGACATGATTTTCACAGCAGTAGATGCAATTCTTTCTTTTATAAATGATACAACCTTTACATCATATCAGTATTCTCATATCAACTTGGAAGAGCTTTTTGCTGAATGTCGTCGTTTGAATTGGTGGCCCATTTATAGCACGAACAGTACCAGTTTCCAAGTTGAATATCTGAATAGCATCATTCTATATTGGTTTAATAAATATGTCCTATCGAATCTGATAGCTCAAGCTCCGAGTTTTGGAAAAGGTACGCCAGATTGGGTTAACAACAGATAAGGCATCATTTCCTAGTACTACAGACTTAGAAGACCTTGTGGTAATGTGTTTACTACCAAATAAAATTGTAGAAAGCTTTTCAACCGAATAATAAAAACTTTAATAAAAATTAACAAAACTCAATTACTGTTCAAAATATTAAGAAAAATAAAAATGCGATTAAATTGGAGACAAGCAGATGCTACTCGACGAACGAGGGCTGGCAGTGAACAAACAACAACTGGCGGCAGAAGATTGAAAATTCGTTGTCAAAATGATTGAGTGTAACCAGGTTAATGTTGTCAGAACCTTAATTCAAAATTCGTCTCCAATAGTAAAAAATAAAACGCGCTTATGTTGACTTCTCTCATTCGCGAAGACAATCTTGAAAGAAGTTTCTCGTTTTCTTGCGTTGATGAAAATGAAGTGGGTAAGGCAATACTAAACATCAAATCTAATGCAATGAGTTCAGATAATGTTCAACCAATATTTTTTTTAAAACCCTCCTACTTACTATTCTCCATCAAACCACGCATGTTGTGAACACAACACATCACAAGCTCAGTTTATTCTGATGGGTGAAAAATCGCAAAAGTGCTACTAGTACGAAAATCCTAACAAAGTTAATTTTTTGAAACCATTATAAGTCATCAAATCAAGACCTACCTCAGTTATAACAAATAGTAAAGTACCAGTCGGGGTTTCGCACTTAGCACTGCACTACACTACAGCTTAACTAAATAGCTACGTTTTAAGTTTGAAAGCGCTACGTTGTTTAGTAATTGTTTGGCAGCCATCAATAGTGAACGTTGTCAGTGAATTTGTGAAAATGGAGAAAATTCGTCATTTTGATGTCATACATTTGATGCCTCATCCCAACCGTTTCATCTGCAGGGAAGTTCATGGCGTCGATTTTTTGGGATGCGCGTGGGATAATTTTCTTTGACTATCTTGAAAAATGAAAAAACTATCAACGACCAGTATTATACGACTTATTGCAACATTTGAGCGAAGAAATCAAGCAAAAACGGCCCCATTTGGCTAAGAAGAAGAAGAAGTGTTGTTTCATCAAGACATTTCACCAGCTCACAATTCCGTTATTGCAATTTCCAAAATAATTGAATAAAAGTTTGAATTGCTACCTCATGCACCCTATTCGCAATACTTAGCCCCCTCGGATTATTTTCTGTTCCCAAACTTGACAAAATGGTTCAGTGGTCAAAGATTTTCGAACGATGAAGAAGTGATGTCGGCAGTTAATGGCTATTTTGAGGAGCAAGACAGTTCCTATTATAAAAAGTGTGTCGAACTTTTTGAACATTGCTTGGAAAAGTGTATAGAGCTAAAGGCGATTATGTTGTAGAAGAAATAAAATTTTTTCCAAATTTTTTGTGTTTTCTTTGTTAGGTCAGGTAGTTCTGGACGATGAACCGCCGTCGTATATTACTAAAGAAACTCGAAAGATAATATTCATTTAAAAGCTCTTTATGCAGTATTATGTTATTGTATTTGTGTAATCGTTTCCAATTCGTCTATTACAAAAAACAAACATTCGTCTTGTCTTTTTGTTCCCACAGGTTCCGTGTTAGGGCCTCTAATATTCACATGTTTCATAAATGATATTTCTCAACGACTTATACTTGTGAAAATCATATATACGCCGATTACCTCCAAATATACTTCTGTCGAGTACGTAGAAACAATGAAGTATCTTGGTGTTCATCTCGGTCAACACCTTAACTGGAACATTCATATAAGTAAAATTGTTTTATGGAGCACTTGTCGACTAAGTCCCACGTCAAATTACCTGCAAACTTACGTTAAACTAAAACTTTTTAAGTCCTTTGTATTGCATATCATATTTTATGGCTGTGAAATATTTTCCAATATGGATCATAAGTCTAGAAGAAAACTCACAGTAGCCTATAATAACTGCGCAAGATACATATTTTGTAAAAACAGACATGAACACATTTCTGTTCTGAAGACCTGAGACTTTACATATCCCCAGAGAAATAGTCCAAAGGTGTTCGAGAAATTAAGTGGTCATCAAAATGATTTCTCAACAAGTCCATTGTTTCATGCGCTGTATGGCTCGTAGCGCCGTCTTCTTGAAACCAGAGCTCACTGAGATCATGTGCTTGAATTTCAGGAAGCACGTAGTCCGTTAACATGGCAAAATAGTGGTTACAATTGACGGTAACATTCTGATTTGCCTAATTTTTAAAGAAATATGGACCAATGATTTCACCAGCCCATAAACCAAACCATGCCGTTGCTTTTAATGGATGTAATAGTAGCTCTTGTTACTCTCATTAGCCTAAACATGGAAATTTTGTATATTATCGTATCCATTGAACCAGAAATGGGCTTCATCACTGAACAAAATTTCACGATAAGACACCGGATTGAATTTTTCCAGAGTCCATTAACTGAAAATATGACGCAAATTCAAGTCGCCTGGCTTCAATTCTTGCACAACTTGAATTTTGCACGCTTTTAGGCTGAGATTCTCACATAAAATACGCAAAGTTGTCGAATACTCCAAACCAGGCTGCTGAGAACGACGACGAATCAATTCGTTACGTCAGCTACAGATGCTATAGTCTCTTCACTACTTGCTGGATGTGGTCTTACCTGTGGAGTATCATCCACTAATGTAAACGGGGTAAATTTACTTAAGTGATACATATTTTTCTTCAAAATATAAAACAAAACAGCCATTAATTTTGCAGACATTGGCCATGGAAAACACTGTACCGAAGTCAAAAGGGCTATAATAAAATAATTAATTTCTGAAGGTAACACCTACAAGGAAATTCGGAAAATGTTGAATGTTCAACTAAAATGATTCGGAATGCGATTTTATACCAACTGGAGGAAGATACACATGAAAGAAAGCCAGCAATGTCGCCTCATGAAATAAAACTCTCTAAAAAGGAGCCCTTTAATTCAGTTGTACAGCTAAAAAGTGAACTGGATGTATCGGCCAGTGCGTCGCAGTTTGGGGGAAGTTAATTTGAATGCCTGGAGGCCAAGAAAAATTCCACGGCTGGGACCTTGTCATGTGACAAAAAGATTGTCGTTTGCAAGGAACCACATTGATTGGCCAGTTCAGAAGTGGAGGAACGTTCGCTTATACCTTAACAACAGTAAAACACGGCGGTTGTAAGATAATGGTTTGGGTATGTTTTTCTACCATGGTGTTGGTCCAATATATTGGATCAAGTCTTTGTTTGACCAACACTTTTATGTAAAAATTATGGAGGAAGTTATGTAGGCATTTGCTTGTGAGGAAATGTCGTTGAGGTTGGTCTTCTAGCACGACAACGACCCCAAACATACCAGCAAAACAGCTAAAACGTGGTACGAAGAAAAACAGGTCAATGCTACGGAATGGCCACCTCAGTCTCCAGACTTAAATCCACTGGAAAATTTATGGGCCGATGTAAAAAAAGGGGTTTCGGAGCAACAACCGAGTAACATTAACGAGCTTTGGTCAACAATTCAACGTTGCTGATATGCCATACCCTTGCAGAGGTGTCAGTAATTAGTCGATTACATGCCACGACGCTGTAATGCAGTTATTTGCAATAAAGGATATGCAACAAACTATTGAATATTCAATAACTATAGTTATAACTTAATTATAGTGATAAAAAGAAATAAATTTTTACTTAAGAAGTCCTTGGTGTTCTTATTTGCCTGGAATATTGTGGGTGGTGCTATTTTTTTGACTGCACAATCACGACATTGTTGCTCGAAAATTGCATATAATAAAAAAAAACGGCTGTTATTGTGAAGGCTTTTAATTAAAATATTACAGACCATACTTCGATTAATAGTATTTTATTGTCAAGTTTGGAAAAAAAAGAACTAAATCCAAAATTAGGCTCATAAATACTAATAACACACCCTTGGTGCTATTTTTATGACCGCAGGTGTATATTATATATCTTATATGAATAAGAATACAATAAAAAAAAGGAAATGAAAATATCAAGTTTGTGCTATATACCAATGCGAAGAAAATAGCATTTCTAAACTAGCCCATAAATAATCTATATCCTTCGTTACTGATTTCTTAAAAAACATTTTACTTGTTCCTCAATATTATTCCTTTTTGCTGTGAAAACTATGATACTTCTTTTCTTTGTTATTTCCTTCATGTTGCCAAACAATGACACTACCTATCTCCAAGAATACCATACCAGTGAACTTCACCAGGAATTGAGTTGCCTTTCTGTAATCGGACAACTTAGAATATATTTCCAACGTCTGAAATTGGTGAAAACTATATGTAGCTTTCAAATAAAAGAGCACTCCAACGACAACTTTGATGCAACTTATTTCCACAATTACACCATTGCTAGAAAGTATCAACCTAATACCCACCATACAATCAGAAAAACACATATTAACGTATGTTTATATACAACCATATGTGATACAAAACCTGCGTCCTGGATGTCGAAAATAGAACCCTTACCTTAATTCTCTTGTCGAGAAGGGCTTATGGTTTACCTGCACCTACCAACATATTGAAGTACACTCTGTTCATTTGTGTCAAAAACACTTCATATTTAAGTATACATATTTCATCCGGACAATCTGTATTCGCAAGTTGTTTGTCACCGCCATCATATCTAACCCCATTCCCCCCCCCCCCTTTGTTTAAATAAAACCTTGTTTTACAACCATCGGAACCCCAGAAATATCATCCCTTTACACAGTTCCCTTCGTATCTAAACATGTTACAAAATAAAAAAACAATACCCAGAGTAAAGGTAATCTATAGTAGCAATGGCGTTCGTAGTAACATTACTCCTATTTCAATACTCGGCGTTCTTGGGGTACAGAAAGTGATTGGGTTATTCAGTTCCCTTCTCAAACAGGTGTACGGATAACAGCTCGTTCCGTATTGTGTTGAACGTTTTCACAGATGCAAAACTGGCTGATATCCTTTCACGAAAGCATAGATAAAAAACAGCAAAAGGCTTTTGAGATTTCGAAATACCATTAACAGCTGAACCTTGATTTTATTTCAACAATTCAAAACATTGGTTTGTTTTTTTTTTTTTTTCTTTTTTATGAATACTTTGTTTTATTTGTTGTTGGCTTTCGTCCTTTTGCTGGGTAAAATGGTGCTCAAAGAGCACCTAGTTTTACATAGAAAATGAGTATTCGTAAATCGATACGTACACGCAAATGAGGGTAGGTAAATAGATTTCATAGGTTGATAAGTGGTAAATCGATATCATGCAAACTTAGTTTGTCATTAAAAGGATACCTATGAACATTTGTAGATATCTTTCACAAAGACACGTCGTCTTTTTACGAGCGACGATGGTTAAAATCATGACTTTGTTGAAGCTGATTTTAATATTTGAAAAGTCTTCTTACTTATTCAAAAAAATGTATCTGCATTCTGCAAATGAACGAGATATGAACGATAAAAGACACAAAAAGAACTGATAAACTGTGGTCTGCTACGTGACTTGGGATCTGAATGGATGTATAGTAGATATACGATTTAAGAGAACAAGGCAATGAATATAGTTTACCAACATTAAATCTGGTTTGAGTATTCGGTCAAACAATTCTATTACTATAAAACGGTAGGAAAACAAAATTAAATAAAACAACAACGGTGTGAGATATAAATTTGATTCTGGCTTTATTTTGAAGCTTCGTTCATGCCATTAGCACATTATTCAAATGGCCGCCTTGGCTTCACTGGCAGTTCTTTAAGCGGTCGGTCCAAAGTGATTGGCTTGTTAGCGTAGACTAAGGACTTGACGTAGCATCAAAGAAAATAATCAAATGATGTAAAATCGCATGATCGCAGCGACCAATTGAGGAATGCTCGCCGTGAGATGACCCAGTCGCCAAATTCCTCCTTCACAACTTCGAGTAGCTTGTATGGCATGTATTGCCATCTTGTTAGAACGATCTTAACGAGCTCTGACCACAGAAAGTCGGTTAACATCGCTCTGCACCTAACACCATTGACGATAACCATGTCTCCTTCCTCATTTCGAAAGAAATAGATCCGATGATGCCGCCATGCCATAAAACGCACCAAACAGTCAATCTTTTTAGATGCATTAATGCTTGATCGAAAACTTGTGGATTGTATTCGCTCCAGTAACAATTTTGCTTGTTGACATAGCCACTCATTCAAAAATGGGCCTCGTGCGAGAAAATGGTTTTTTGGCAAAAATTCGGATCTCTGGCCATCATTTCCAGCGCCCAATTAGCAAAACTCACGGCGTTGTCTATGGTCATCCGGTTTCAATTCTTGCGTCAGCACAATGTTAAACATATCCAAATCCAACCGCAAAATAAGCCGGGTTGACTCTCTGGTGATACCCAGAGATCTTTGGGTCTTTTCCGTTTTCTTCATTTCGCATCAATCCCTTCTGGTTGGTGGCTTAAGATCCAAAAGAGTGTACTCGCGCTCAAATTTTTCTAAGGTACGACGAATAGCCTGCACACTGAAGCCAAAATGACGACCGACCTAACAATAAAATTCACGTTGCGTTTTTACAACTAAGCCCGAATTTCGATAACAATTTTTGATAATTTCCGCACGATCGACAAGGGTAAAGCGATGCGTGATGAAATGGAAAGCCTTACTGAATATTTTGACAGCTAGATGTCAGTGGTTACTTTAACAGCTTCCGAAACATAACAATTAGAAAAACTAGAAACTGTCTGGTCATCCGTTATATGCATAAGTGACATTGGAAAGAGTTTTTCAGGTAAAAACTAGATCTTCAGTGTTGCCAATTTCTTATGTTCTGTGGGCATTTCTACAACTCATAAATGATGGTAATCTAGATTAGGTTATAAAACAATAAATTTTCTTCATTTATACCGAAAGATGTGCGGGATCTGGAACGAAAGTTTATTGTACCCCTCGATGGCTGTATACTTGCTTTATCGAACCTGGTGGCTGAGATTCAATCTACACTTGCACAAAATTGACGAGTAAGTACTAATCGATTTTGTTGTTTTGACCCGTATTCATATCTTGACACAGCTCAAACGTCTTCCTTCAGAAGTACCTAATACAAGTATGTGTACCGTTTTACTGTTTATCGACCAAAACACATAGCCAAGAGCATTTAATCCATTTATTCTGCTAAATTGGGCTATCGGCGGATTTGAACTGCGAATCCAGAAACATTGTTCGGAAGCCTTTTCCAAAAGGTAATAGCAAAGTGTTAAGGTTAGAAGATCCGAACAGAAGCCTTGGAGATAAGCAAGAAAATTTAGAAGACGGTTATTATCTGCTGGACCAAAACATATTGTGTGGAATGTTGTACGTCAAGGACAACCAAAACTTCACTGCCGCAGAGATGACTTGTAAACAGCTTACATCGAGTAATTTCCACGATTTGGTCGTAGAAAAGTATGCCTGCTGAATAGAATATCAGCATCTTTCATCTGATCCACAATATACCTTCTAAAATATGTTAACCCTCGATGCATCAGTTTCCATACCATGAAACATCATGAATCTTGGCGACCTGCATATCTTAGAATAAAGTGTAAGTCCGATCTTGTTGACTGATTTTAAGGTCGCATATGACAGCATCTATGAAGTCGAGCTGTATAGAGTTATACATTCCTTTGGTAATCCTACCATTGTGCAGAATGACAATGGAGAGCTCTCTGTTAACTGCCATGTTACAAGTTTTGATATCAAAAAAATATTTAGATAAGGTAGTGCGCGATTGTATGACTTTTTTATTTCCAACACCAAATCTGAAAATCAGTGCGAGCACTTGTATACCAAGTTTACATTGATATTTTTGGCAGAAAGACGTCAAAATGACGCTGGCTTCATAGCACCAATGCAATTACGTATTGGCTACATTCGACACTTGTAATCTGGATCCTAACCGCCAGGATTGCTCTTATCCATAATATATGTTATTCACTCTACTTTAACTTGTCGTTAAAAGTAACTTTGTTGAAAGCACCCTAAATATCGATAAAAGTGCCTAGCGCGTATTCCTTCAGAGCGGCTTCCTTAACCGCCACATAGAGAACATGGCATTGGTAGTGGCTTCAATGGCATATTTGTTTCATAGCTGTTTGACGAGTTTGAAATATATTTTAAATTACTGACATAGCTGCGGACCGTGGAGTTGTAGCGATTTGACCCAAACCCACCATACGTGATTGATGATTATAGTCTTTCTTAACATCATTGGCGTAAAAATATATTGCCGTTCAAGTAACCCATTAAATGCATTTTTGAAAATGTTCTGCATTGCTGAGGTTTGTTCATCAGAAGATTAATATCAGAATCTAGTTCTGATTATGGTGCATTTTAGTCTAGCGGTGACCAATTTTATTCGACAAGAAAATTCAAAATTTTTATTCGCACTGACTACTATTTTAACTTCTTCCCTCTGGATGGCTTTCTATTTCTAAGCTTAATAAAACGGCTTTTTGGCCTTTTATATTTACTCTGAAACTTTTCATGTGGTTTTATACGTTTAAAACTTATCTCTTTCTTTACATATTCAGAATGACTTTAACATTTTTGTACTGTCTTAAAGTTTTCAATATCACAATTTGGTGCCTTGGGTAAATTTTTAAAACTTTTATCTGTTGTCAATGTAGTCAATTCAACACAATCTTGCATTGGTGAGATCAACGCAGAGCCTTGAAATTCCGTTGAACTGAATTCTGCATTATTACTACGTGCAAATTCGTATTCAGTAGACCACTTAAATTACTGAGATATTTCTCCCTATAGATGCCTCCTTGTTTCCACATTTTAATTATTCTAAATAGCTTATGTCAAACTTTATCATCTCGAACCATTGTTGTCGCTCTTTGAAGAGCTGTTGCCCAGTTTTCAACAAATTCAAAGCGATCTACTTACCCATATATTTCGTATACTATGTATATAAACGAAATCAGTCGGTTTTGAATTCGCACTTTTTAAACACATTAAGCCATCTTACAACGATTTTTTGTGGTGGCTCCGCAACTAAAGGCACCAAGACTATATTTTTCAAATACCATCCTGTGTATCCTTTAAATTCTCCTGTTTGCGCTCAAATACACCAACATCAAAGTCTTACTTCATGTCTTACATTTTTTTCCTTTTACCTAATCGTTGACGCAGACCTGGCCACTTATCAAATAAGCGTCTCTTGGCGCAATCCACTTCCACACAAACAACGTTCCTCTATCCCATTCTTGATTCGATACACCTATGGTATGACTTGGAAAGCTCCTATAGTACTTTTCAATCGACCAATCGATCGTCTCTTTGACGTGTCTGTTGGATAGAGTTAAGTCGATTACTTGCAGCCTTTCTTTCGCAACAAATATTAGTTTAGAACCAAATTGGCTCTCACGTTGCATTTGTCTGTTCAAAAAAAAAATTTTTCATAGAACCTATGAGTTTTGTTGCATGGTTTTTGAATCCTATCTAGCAGGTGTAGAGAGGTTTTGAATATTAACGACCAGATGTAGCCAGTGTACAACAGTTCGGGTGGATAAATGTCTTATACATTATGGCTTGATCAAAGGGGTTGGAGCATTTCTTACAAACCTGTGCACTACGCAGCATTTTTGGCGGTATCCAATATGTGGTCATTTCAACGTAAGTTGTCACTGACACACATATCAAGGATTGAAAGTCTTTCGGTTTTGACAATGTGAGAGCCATTCATGGACAATAGCTTGGTTTTTAATGTCGCATTATAGACAGTAGCCAGGGAACGAATATGAAAAGCAGAGAGTAGTTTCGTCAACTAAGGAATATATTGGATTAGAAGTAGCGAACAAAAGATAGTTGATGAAAATTAAAAAGAGTGTCGGAGACAGAACGGAGCCCTGGGGCACATCAGCATTTATTTTATGAATATCAGACTTAAAACCATCCAAGACAACAAATACGGTTCGAAAGGTAATTTCTAATTCATTTAAGAAAAGAGTCATCGATTCCAAATTCACGAATTTTCGACAAAACAGCCTGATGCCAAACTCTCAAATAGCTTAGAAATATTAAATGTAACTACCTTTATACACGCTTTTATTCTATCTTTCTGTGAGACATGCCAACAAACGTACTGCCGTTCGTTGAGAAGTTTTCATGCTTCGAGATATTTCATAAGCTGACGGCTTATCATCGTTTCCATGACCTTCGAAAGAAGAGACGTAAGTGCAATAGATCTGTAGGAAAAGAGAGAAGAAGATTCACTTTTAAGGAACGGAAGGGACAAATGCTGTTTTCTATCTGTTCGGAAAGAGGATTGATGAGTGATAAGCTGTGGTTTTACCAGCGTGAGAGACCACTTCTTCATACCAAAGGGATATATACTATCTGATATAGATAGATATTTAAGAACTCTTGCTGCTATATGAGTGGAAAAGTAGATTTGTACCATTGAAGATTCGACGCAATCAAGTGTAGGCGGGGACAGAGCACAATCTGGAAGTGTTGAGCTGTCAGAAAAGTGTTCAGCTGACTTCTGGTATGTCATTGTAAATGAACGTTGGTACGGAGGTTGAGGCAGAATTTTTAATATTTTTGAAGAACGACCAACAATTTTTACTACATTGGGACATTGTAATATTTTTTCCTCAATTTTTCGAAAAAATGGAATTGTACATGTTTAAAAAAGCCGTTGCAGTCATAACCGGCTCGTTTAAGCTTCTATCGATTTTCCTTTGTCGGCCGATCTCATTCCAAAGAGAACAGTGTCCGTGATCATGTCAGCACCGCGGGATATACGTCGTTATAAAGGAAACAAAATGACCATTTTAAATTCCTAAAGAAGCTTATAACTCCGCTTTAATTGTCTTTATCGTTTTGCCTTGGTTCTTAAGGAACCCTTTGTCTAACTGTATGATAAATAAGCTGATATGACTCAGTGGTCCGACGAGCCTAGAGGGGATAGCATATTGACCTTGTATTTATCAGGGCGAGAAGCTCAAAACAAGCCTAGTATTGACGGTATAACTATCAAGGTCTGGTAATTGTGTGGGCTTATTTCCCAGCTCAATTAAGCTATTTTCCGCAGCGGAAATCTTAACACACAGGTGTTATCTGTTATGTTATCTGTGTTATCTGTCCAGAATGACGAAGCCACACAGAATTGTATATATTGAAATCGCCCGTAATCACGATCTCAGTATAAAAATACAGAAATACCACCTTGATCCGGGTTTTTCTTGGACATTGCCAAGTCCACGTCCACGTTTAAGCCATCTTGGCGAATGATGTGAGTTTCCGTCGTGTAGCAGCAAAGTTGGTGCCAAAAGACCTCAATTTCATGCAAGAAAGAGACCGTGTTGACGTCGCAAAAGAGTTAATTTGCGAGGCTGAATCCAATTCCACATTTATCAAAAGAATGGGTTTATGAGTACGACACGCAATTCAGACTTCAGGCAAGTGAATAGTGTTCACCAAATGAGCCGAGACCAAAAAAAAAAAAAACACGTCGTTTTCAGTCAAAAAAGAAGGCAATCCTCACGGTTTTCATGGATTAAAATGGTAAAGTGCATCATGGATTTTTGTCAGAAGGCCAGAAAGTTAACAGAAAGCATTTTTTGGGCGTTATGAGACGTTTGCGTAAAGCAATTCGCCGAAAGAAACCAGAATTGTGGGCAGAAAACTCGTGGATACCATCCAAAAGCCACCGAATTCACCTGATTTGGCTTCCTGTGACTTATTTCTGTTTAATCGAGTTAAAAAACCACTGCGGGGAACGCGTTTCAGCAGCCGAGAGGAAGTAATGGAAAAATCGCAGGAAGCACTGATGGACATACCAAATATAAAAAAGTGGCATAAGTGTGTTGAATTCGATGGGGAAAACTTTGAAGGGGACAATAGATTTAGATGAATAAACTTGTATTTTTAATTTTCTGAATACATTCCATGGTACGAGTACAATTCTTTATACAGAGTCAGAAAGCTCACCAAACTCGTTAATAGTCGAATTGCTGTCCAGGTTGGGGCTTCTGTAAATAAAGCAATAATGGATAATTTGCTTACGGAGATGGAATTTCAACCACAGGAAATTAAATTCCGGATTGGAACAGGTGGAGTTTGGGAAGCTACATCACTTCGCACTACGCGGTGAGAGAAGAATAAAGATACTAATTCGTAGCCAGGTAGGTTCAGATCAGAGTGATTTGAGAATTGTGGGAGCGGATCTACCTGTAGTTCACTAAATGCCAAAACAGCTGGTCTGTATTTACAGATTACTGATAAATTTTGAGCTCGTGGATATTGGATATATCCACTCTAAATGCCCGAGTCATTATAAAAAATGACAAACACAAACACCGACGATACTAAGCATAACTCTGAGGTACAAATTCAGAGTTGGTTTAGCGAACTAAGTTGGTTTACCCCAACAGAATTCATTCCGACAACCCGCTATCAATCGGTTGTTACATACATTCAGTCACTGCCCGCGCTGTATGACAATGTAATACAACAACGGAAGTCACTGAATTTAAAGAACAGTATGACCAGGGGCAGGAAGATTAAGATTCCCGCACTGTAGATGTTGTTTGCACAGCACTCGCATGGTTTTTATTTTTTCCTAAACAAGTACATTTTTTTTTATCCTTTTTTGTTCATTCGCGCTCGCTGTTTTTACATTCACCTTTCTTCGATTCCAATCAACAACTCAAATAACTCGTCAACAACGCTCTCATCAAATCAAACCAGAATACGAAATTTCGGCGTATGAATGTACAGCGGGAACATGCATTGACAAGCCAGACAACATAAACAACACAAACGAAGTTCAAATTTTAAAGGCGATCCTGATTAGTTTTGCCTTTGAGTTCAATTTTCACGATCTGAATCGCCGAATTCCATTCAACTCCGACCTTCAAGTAGGAAGTTAAACGAAAGGGATATATGCGTATGACTTTCACCGTACCAGGTACTCGTATACTCAACCTCATTCCGCAATAGCTAAGGAAGATCCGAGCAGTCAACACAATAAAAACACAGTTATACAATTATATGATTTCTTCATGAGTATATTTAAATTAAAACACTATTATGTTTGTGTCAAAATATTATTTAAACGCTAATAAAGACAGACTCCTTAATGTAGTCCAAGTTCTTCCCAAGACATCCACTAATGTCAAGTGCAGACCCTTTTGAAAATTGCTTATGCATATGCAAAAATCTTGATGAACAATCACTTAAGGGCTCATGCACTACCATGAAACTGCAATCGTAAACATGTTGCATATCCCGCTTTGAAGCCCCTTGAAACCCCTCTGCTGATTGAAAGCGGCTGTATACCTTATCCGAAGTCAGCTCTTAAACTTTATAAAAAGGATTCAGTTTCAAAAAAGGAGAACAGCAAGAGTTTCTCTAAACGTAAAACAAAAAGAAATTTCTAAGAGAATGAGAGCCTTGAATTCACAGTGCGCATGCAAGTTGCCTAGGAAAGAAAAAAAAAAAACAAAATACTGTTTCCAGGCCATCACTGATAAGAAGACAAACACCTTCGACATACTTTCAATAAAACACATTTAAACAGCCTTCCACCTCAGGTTAAGTTTAGCTCTGCTAGCACTTTAAAGGCTCGTCAGTTAGTTGGCATGTCGATTCTATTTTCGGAGACAAAGGATGTTGTGGGTCTATTTTCGCCATAACATATTCAAATAGAGTTCGAGGACAGTTCAAGAGTTATAATACTTTTGTTAGGAGGGGTGTAGCCTTGTAAAGCACAATAAATTACAATCAAAGTTCTATATATATTCATTGTCAAATTAACCGTTGAAGGGTACATTTTTAGTGAACCATCATTTGGGCTGATACTCACGTCAGATCTGGATGTCTGAGCGAATCGAAAAAAGAAGCACCTTCGACTTTAAAAATCCAAACCCCACTTCAAATAATATCCTCAGATTGTTTAACCTTTCCGAATGTCCAATTTAAGTTGTCTTCGATGATTTTAAGTCTGATATTCACAAAATAAATGCTGGTGTACTCTAGGATTCCATTCTGTCTCCGACACTATTTTTAATTTTGATCAACAATCTCTTGTCTGCTACTTCTAATCCAATAAATTCCTAAGCCAACGAAACTACTCTCTGCTTTTCATATTTGTTCCCTGACTCACGTCACGGAACGCCAGCATATTTTAAGCTCATTAGTTTCTGATATTACCAGCAAAACTAAGTGGAGAACCACTAACAGAGTCAAATTTAATGCTTCCAAAACACAATGCTGTCTGCTGTCGTTAAAGTGAAATGTATGCACCCAGTCAAAATTGATGAATGGCACTTGCATTGTCGAAACCGAAAAACTTTCTATTCTCTGTATATGTGTCAGTGATATGACGACATATTCGGTGTCGTCAAAAATGCTATAAAATGTCAAGGTTTCCTCAAGCGACATAAGAAATATTTCACCTCTCTGATCGGTCCAAAATATATAAGGCATTCATCCGACCAAAATTGGAGCACACCACCAGTGTTCTATAGAAATCGCTAGTAACATTTCGCCTTTTCAAACTTGTAGCAGTAACACCCGTCTCGCAATGGATGCTCATTAGTATACCCTCAAGCCCACTTTCGGATGTACTCTAAAATATCATGTTTCAATCCTAAGTCGATTTGTATGAAATGTCCTGCCTAAATCTTTATTTCCTAGTCATTATAACCTCCAAACATTTAAAACCAACATTCATCGGTACCTTATTTTCTTTCCTTTTTCCTTTAAGGTTACTCAAATCCCTTGAGTGTGTGCAAGCAAAAAAACAAATTTAGGACCTTTCCTTAACGATGAGTTCAATGATTGAAGATCCATCTGATATAATAATGGGCCAACATACCTAAGTAGGTCGGTTTTTCCAACAGCCACTCTTACCTACCCTAACGTGTATGGTACATAGGAAAAAATATAGCGGTCAAACAGTGCCAACAGTAAGTAGTTTGGCAAAATCAAAGTCAAAAATTAGACTCCATCTTCGTCGAAGTAAGGAGATCATATATGACAAACATCCAGAAACTTTATATCTTCGCTGCGCACACCAGTTTGACTTGACACCACCGACATCTATCGTCCATGTGGAAGATTTAAAAGATTGATTTGCACAATTTCCTGTACAAGATGCAAACTACTCAAAAACTATTGCCGCTTCATAAGCCGCATCGTGTTAAATAACCCCGAAATATGCAATATATCATTGGTAGTGAACGCGATATTTAGGACCGTGTCATGAAGAGTCACAAAGCTCATCTAACGTTTTTAACCCCAAAATATTCGATATTAGGCATTCAAAATACAGAATTTATTCCTAAAGCACTCTAACATTCACTGAAAGTAACGGTCTGGCGCGATGTGTGCTCTCAAATAGTCACTGGCCCTTTATTTTTTTCGAAGATGTTAGCAGCGAGATGCCTACGATGAGTGGAGTACAATATAAGGGATTGATACGCAATTTTTGGCATCTGAACTGGATGAAAATTGCATGGAGAATTACTGGTGAAGACCATTTTCCTTAATTGATCGATTTAATAAATTTAGGATTTCGGCTGATCACCACGACTACCTCCGCCTGACACTTTCTTTTGGGGATATTTAAAAAAGCAGGACTTACCATATACCAGCAAACCAGACTCCTCCGCAAGCTGGCATTTTTATAGTTCATTCTTTCAATTTCTTCCCACCCATTAAGCTTAAATATGTCTTAAGTGCCAAGTAGGTTTTCGGCTATTCAAATTTGTCACATCAGCTTTAACTTTCTGCACTTACTGTGGCCTTTGCTAGGAAACGTGCAGACAATACTGAAGCTTTCCTTGATAGCATTACTATATGGTATGTCTCCTTCCGTTAATTGCCTTAGAAATTGGGAAGATAAGGGACATATGGTGAACAAAAACGTAGCAAAATCCTTTGCATACAAACTAGAAGTTTCTTGATAAGCTTTGGCTTTCATATGCGTATGATGACTAGATTCTGCAACACTTGGGTTCACAGTGTAGTCATCACTTTCACAGCAAGCGTTGGAATATGTTGTGTCATTTATGCCGAACATACTTAAATGCTTAATAAAAGTGTAGTGCCCCGTTACGACTCCAGTCTTTCATACTGAGAGACAGCAGAAAAGCCGCTAACTTTTTAAAGACGTCGAAAATCATTACTTTGGTGTACCAGAAACTTGAAGAGTTATGCTATCTGCCGTTATGTTCATATAAAATCCAACTGTCAATAGAAGCAATAATGGTCGGGCCTAACCTAAGGTAGGTTCAGGTCTTGAAAACTCTCCTCTGAGCATTGCCAAGCAATTGCCTGCCATTTCATTTGCAGTGTTTCCATTGTGACCTGGGACGCAGACAAAACTCAGTGAATTAAGCTTCCCACTGCTCTCACGCTGTATTTTCGAACTTACAACTTCAAACTAGGTTTGAAGCCGTTAGAACGTTCATCGAGACTCTAAGTGTTCCTTGGCTGTCGCTATAGATACAAATTCATTACAATATAGTTCGTTGTCCCCAAGATGGCATTCATCTCCGTTTGAAAAACATACACAGGAAATATATTGCGCTAATAAGAGTAGATTATGGATCAAGGTATAGACGAAGGATCAAATTATTCAATGTCAGTGTTATAAGAAATATAAGGTCATCCAATTTGTTGTCCGGATTTGACATCCCTGTTTCAATCACATACGTGATTGACATCCGAGACTGGATACGTCTCGTTTAAGGTTTGCCAATTTAAAATATTTATGGTTTAACAATCGCTGAACGTGCTAAAAATAAAACTGTAAAAAGAATTATAAGAGACTGGCTCTATTAATTGTCTTAAGGCCTATCCATCATCGAAATGCTCGCTCCACAGAAAATATGGCCAAATTTAGTGAAAATGATGAAGAAGATCCAAATCTATCGATTTCACGGCGACCACGTGTTGGGCTTGTCTTACGAGTTACGACACACTGTGGCGTATTTTACATGTAAACTTAGATCTATACCCTTATAAAGATGTCAATTCAATCAAGAATTGAAGCCAGTTGTTCACGGAATGCGAAGAACATACGCCGATTGTGTGCTTGAACTTCAGTGTTTGATTAAAAAATTTTCACACAACATCATCCAGCGATAAGGCTCATTTTTCACTCAGTGGATACGTTAACACACAAAATTGTAGAACATGGGGAATACAAAAAGTCACTGTATGGTGTACAATTTGGTATGGTAGTGTCATTGCTCCATACTTCTTCGAAAATGAGGAAGGTGTTACCGTCACCGTCAATTCTCATCGCTATTGCTAAATGTTAACCGAATTTTGTTGACCTTAAATCGAAGATATAGATGGAAGATATTTAAAAAAAAATTTTTCCTGGTCAAGTTGGGATTTGTTTGGAGCTATGCAAAAGATTATGTTTAAGCACACTATCTGCCAACTCTTGACGAAAATGAATATTCAGCAAATTATGGCCGTTTTATTGCCCGATATGTGTTGAAAAATGATCGAAAATTACCCTGTCAAAATCAACTTCTCCATTCATAATGGCAATATCCAAACATAAATGTGTTTTATTTAAATTAGTTTCGAAACAATGGATGATCTTGTATCATGTCCCCACTTACACTTCAACTCATCGAATGTTCAATGGGTCGAAGTAGCAAAAGTTCTAAGATAATTCAAGCTGGTAAAACCACTGTTTAAGCTTCTTCATCAATTCTACTCTCTTAGACACTTTCCGAGGAGATGGATAACGAAATTTGTCCATTTTTTACAAGGTCATGGTAATGCTGATATACCATCAAATAATGGGGATAATTTATAACTCGAAAGCATCACAATGAGCTGCATTACAGTTTTGATAGCAACAGACTCACTTAGAAACTCAAATGAATATTCGGATAGTTTCAAATCTGTAAATTGTGTGTCTGTGACTGCGCACTCCCCTTTTCATATTCCCTATGGCTCTCGAATCTGCCATCTAGCTGTGGAACGGAAACGAAAGCTTATGTTTGTAATAAACTTTTTAAATTTTAAAACACAATGCTGTCAGATGTCGTTAAGCGATTATACGCAATTAGAATTTTTAGAAATGTTTTATTGTATTTTCGTAATGTACATATACTCGTATCTGACTATATTCACTGAAAATTTCAAATTGATCCGGTATACGCATATTTGTAAGGACGTCTTGGACTATTAATAAAGGTGCCCGGTCGGAGAAGATTTATGGTGTTGTTGGCAACAAGCGCGAGTTTCAGACACGTTATCTTCTTAAAAACAAAATTATCTGTCTCTACCACCTAATGTTGCTGAAGTTATCTTTCCAATTTATACAGACCTCATCGATAAGGAATTATTAGAAAGATGTGTTGGTAGTTTTACGCAAAACAGTTGGTATGGTAAGTAAATCCAAAAAACGTGCCATGTGGCTCAAAAATTATTGAAATTCTAGCTTACATCGCTGCCGGGATCATCAATGAAGGTGCGACTTCAATTTTATAATACATGAATGCAATAGGAATATTAATTGGGCCCAATGCCCACTCCTATATCGAGAAAGAGGACGCAGAGTGTATCATGATCTCTGACTTGAGAGCGCATCAATTCGAGGTAGTAAAAGCTGATGATGCTACGAAGGGTCCATCTAATGGCCATGGAACAGACGACTTTATGTAAGTTAAAAAAAAAAAATATCTATGTATAAACTTCTTCTAAAACTTTAAACGCGCTTTTCGCAAAACTATGTTTACGATGATGGTGATCAAGATTTCTAAAAAAAACGGCTCAACAGATTGATCTGAAATTTTAACACAACCTTTTTAGGTATATTCCATAGGTATAGAATGAAAGAATAAGATTTCGGATAATTATTTCTTTTTTTAAACAATTTTACGTAGCAATTTTGGTCGATATTTCTATTTTACTTCTTACGATTTTGTCAAAAATCAAAAGTTCGATTATTCCTTCTATCTATACCTAGTTTTATCTATCCACTAAAAGAATCTTTCGGGTTTTTGATTTCAGATGAACTAAACCGAAGATCTCGTGATCACCGCTGAACACCTTTTTTGGAGGACCCTCAGGTGATCGTCTGCGGAAGCACACCAGATCGATATTTTTACAAAATCATTATGTTCATTATAAACTTGGATATTGCCACTATATGTACCTTTACTTTTCGTTTTTATCAAATAAAATACATTTTAAGAGAAAAAAGACTTAAACACCCAGCTATTATAAATGAATAGCACTTGCATCACAGAAACTGAAAAACTTTCCCTTTCCGGTATATCCATATGCCAATGACAACTAACATTGCACGTCGCTAATCGACACATTCGAAATCGCTAATATTGCTGTGAAATATTCAGGTGTCCTGAAGCGATTTAAGAAATGTTTCACTTCCTTTGATCTGGCATTAATATAAAAGAATTAATTGAATTTATTTTCACAAAATTGAAAATTGAATGTATTTTGATACTTTGTTCAACAAAGATCGTAAAAATCAGTGGAATCCTAGATCCAAAAAGGGAAAGAAGCTTTAGTTATAACTAAGGCTCGGATAAAATCATGAAACAAAAATAATTTAACCACATAAACGCAACGACATCAGTAAGCACTCTGCCATACTGAAGATGTGATTCAAATAAGATTGCCCACAGAGTATTCTGAAGGAATGCAAATTTAATCACATCAACAAGCAGCTGAAGGCATTTCAGATTTTTGGAGATACCCAGCCTAATCGATAGTTTCTGGCCGACGTCGAATGTGTGGATGAGAGGGCCCTAAAAAGACACACTGTTAGGGATTAGTATGCCTTGTCCTAATCTGAACACTAATTAGATAGATTTAAAGGAAGCAAACAAAATCAAAAAAAAACTGCTTATGGTCATTTTTAAAAACCTGCAAATGATATTCAGGCTCACTAATGGCCATCCCGTATTCCTGAAAACAATTAACATGACGTTAAGGAAGCGTAGAGACACAGTTGTAGTGGTGTTCTCAGATAATTTCCTCATTCCATGGACATCGGCAGAAAATGGAATTAAAAAGTTGGATGTTGTTTTAGGGCCATTTTTAATCAATCAATCTCTGGAAGTGTACATTTTTGAGGACAAGTATTGAGCATTTGGAACCAGAAATCGCTTCACAATAGAATCAAAGCAAGTGAAAATAGGATCTGTTTATCATTAAGACCAGTAACCCTAAGAAATTTTAAATAAGTTTGCCAAGTGTTGTGATGGGACAACTATTTTTGGAAATTCACTGAAAAATAAGTTGCATTACAGTCTTACAAGATCATCACAAAGTTCAAACAATATGAGTTGAGTCCGAAACACCGAAGCAACAACTTACGTCTCGACCTCTTAAAAATATTTGATACTGAATATTTCCACCAAGGTTGTAACTTAAGTATTGCGCGTTGTTTGATTGCCATTTTCCAAATGTCATAACATGCACAAAACCAGTTAAATGCCGAAACTGCTGCTGCAAATTTATCATATTTTCTTGTTTTGGAAGTAAAGTCTCCAAAAGGTGTATGGAAAAGGTCCTCTCAACGAGTCCAAGTGCCGACGTTGGCTTGCAAAGTTTAGAAATGGCAATTTTAAAGTAAAAGATGAACCTCGTTTGGTTAGGTCAGAAGAAGTTCCACGGTCGAAAGAAATCCCACTGTTACGATAAGCGAGCTCGCAAGGAGACTTAACATAATACATTCATCGACACTTAACAAATATTGGAAAAGTCATAAAGTTGAGATATTGTGTACCACATCATCTATCGCAAAATAATCTTCAGTAAACAATCGAAGCTGTCGCTGTGCTTCTGTCGCGTGACAGTCAAGAGCCGGTTTTGACCCGGATCGTTACCGGAGATAAAAAAAGAGGTTTCTTACAATAACATTAAACGTCACCACCAATTGCTTATTCTAGAATACGGACTACCACAATATCACAGAGATGGACTTCACCCGCTCAAGGAAGTATTACTACCCATATAGTGGGATGCTGAGGGAATAATCCATTCTAAACTGTTTCCTCGTAATTTGACTTTCACTGCAGAAGTCTGTTGTCAACAGCTAATGAAAATCAGCACTAGAGCAGAAAAAGCCTGGTCTGCTTAATCGGAGGGGTCTTCAATTTGATTAGGATAATGCTTGCCTTCATACATTTACGACCACCTGCAAATAGTTGCAGGAGTTCGGTTGGGAAAAAAAGGTACGTCTGCCTTATTCTCAGTAATCTGTAATACGTCCTTGATAAAAAAAATTTTAGATCGCTGGATGATGTCCAGAAGGCTTTTGGAGTATTTCTTTGTCAAAATCAAATAATTTTTTTAGTGACGCCATTTAGAAGTTGGCTGAAAGGTTAGCAGGAATGTTGTCAAATGAAGGAAATTACATGAACAACTTGTTGTTTTCATTTGGTGAAAATTAATTAGTACTAAGCAAATTTTCAAAAATTATGTTACAACCGATACAAATAAGTTTATTGAATCTTCCATAACCTATCTTGTAGCCAAAAATTTCTTTTTTTATTGCCCGTGTAAGCCGATTAAGTTCTTTCGTAGTCAGTGAAGATTCAAGCTCTTATTGCGATATACCCGTATATAGTTCAAAATTTAAAACAATGTTTAGCTATCGGCTCTATATTATAAAGAATCTATATGATTCTCTTATTCAGTTTAAGCAAATAGTCCAGTTGAGAAATCAAATACTATTTGTGGAGATCTTGGCTCGTTTTAGTAATATCGGCAATATCTTACAAAGCAAGACAACAATTATTTCGTATATTTGACAAAAAATAACATTAGAATTGGAGTACACCCGAAAAATTATTTACATTCTAAGAGGTTGCTGGAAATGTGCTAATGAAATCACATCAATCCTATTATACACTATTTTAAGTTGTTCTTTGCTAGCTTAAAAACAGGAAAAATTAAAAAAAATTTTTGCGTAAACATTTTCATTAAAAGACTCTGCCACAAATTTCAACATCTATTTGCATCCATAGGGATATATCCTCTACAATATATATAGAAATGTTTTTAAAAAATACTCGGTTTGGATAAGAATGAATTTTTGTTAAAGAGAAATATTTTTGTCCATAACAGTTTGACTTTCGAAAAGGGAAATTTGCCGAAAATGCTCTACTACAGTTTTGTGAACAAACATTGTCTAATCTTGATAATAAAAAGTGTACAGCTGGCTTAGTCATTGATGTTATTGGGTCTATAACGTGCGGTTTGCTAAGAGATGGCGTAACTTGTATTATTCCATTGGAACATGCGTTGGAAAGCTACTGTCATTGTACGTCATTTCAGTATATGTCATTCATTTGAAGGATAAACAACAATAATTTTTTTTTCCACTTAAATATGTCGAACTTTGTGCCTGAAAAAGTGGTTTTTGCGGGGAGTTCTTCTTCATTACTTTAATATGAAAAAAACTGCTGCCGAAAGTCACCGTATTTTGGTGGAAGTTTATTGTGAACATGCGCTAGTTGAGTGAACGTGCCAAAAGTGGTGATTTTGGCTTGGAAGACGATGAACGTCCTGGGCAGCCAAAAAAGTGTGAAGATGAAGAATTGGAAGCATTACTCTATGAAGATTGTTGCCAAATACAAGAAGAGCTTGCAGAATCTTTGGGTGTCACTCAAGCAGCCATTTCAAAAACGTTTAAAAGCAGCTGGATATATTCAAAAGCAAGGAAATTGGGTTCCACATGAACTCAAGCCGAGGGACGTCGAAAGGCGGTTTTGCATGTCCGAAATGCTGCTGGAACGCCACAAAAGGAAGTCATTTTTGCATCAAATTGTTACTGGTGATAAAAAATGGATCCATTACGACAACCCCAAGCGCAAAAAATCATATGTGAAACCCGGCCAACCAGCCAAATCAACGGCAAAGCCGAATATCCATGGCATGAAGGTAATGCTCTGTATTTGGTGGGATCAGATGGGTGTGCTGTATTATGAGCTACTAAAACTGGGTGGAACGATTAATGGACAACGCTACCGAACACAATTAATCCATTTGAAGAGATCAGTAGCCGAAAAACGCCCGGAATACGCGACCTGACACGAGGCAATAATTTTCCATCATGACAACGCTTTTTATTTAAAATTTCCATTGATTCTCATTCTGGGTCGTAGATTCTGATGTTTCATTGAGGTTGGTTCAGAGAGCACCTCAGAAATACGTAAGTTGAAACGTTAAACTAAAATTCGAAGCAACATAAATTGAAGAAGGAAAAGTTTTTAAGTATAGTTTTTAAGGTAATTATTGTCGTGATATGTTTCAGTAATTTAATTCATTTCTTTGTAAAAATTTGTAAAAACTGATAAACTTCCTCTACCTTTAAAATACATAGCTCGTACAAATAATACATATATTTCTTCTAGGTATCCATTGCTACTGGGTCGCTTGTAATGTTGGGCTATTTTACATTTGCAGTGGAATCTACTCATTGAGATAGAGAGTTTGTTGACCTTTTTGTATGATCTAGCTAGACCTTTCCTTCGGACCATTTCTACAACTTCAGCTGGATCTTAGACTTTTATTGTATTGCGTTTCGCCTATTTGATTTGTATTTTTTTTTTTTTTTGCTGCTGTTTCTTAACTCTTCATATAGAATTACAAAAGTATTTGCTTAATACATTAATGCATTATACTTAAACAAAGCAGCAATAAAAAAACCAGCTATTCTCTGAATCGTTCATCTCAAATGACTTGAAATAGATGTTTTACATTTTCGTGATGAGGTCTTTGAAACCAATATTGTATATTAAACATCCAATAGACAATTACCCATATTTCTTATGAAATACTTATCAAATTTTTGTATCTATTACTTCATCTATACCCAAAGGGGCGCCCAGTCGCAAAACATTTGTACACATGTGTAATATCTCCTTCAATCACAAGATCAAGTTTTTTTCTGTGGGAATAGAGACCTCAGGCAAAGAACTAGTCTATTGTATTTCTAATCGATTTTAATCGAATCGTTCAGTATTTCTAGAAGAAAGATGAGTAAGCGTTTTAGTGATAAATTGTCTACAGCACAGTCCACCATGTCAACGCCGAGTACCTGCAGCCTGACGCGTTCATCAAAATATAATTCGTTTCCATCAAGATTGCGTATGTCGTCACTTGAAAAACAGAGGCAAGTTTTCCTAAGGAGGATATCTTGCGTTGTCATCCTCTAGAAGGAAAGTTGTTTTCGTATTTTTTTTTTTTTTTTTTTTTTTTTTTGCAGCAGGAGTTCGGGTGTCATTACATTAGACGGCATGTCTAACTATCCCAGTTTTGAGAAAATTTACTGAAAGCCTATTTCTAGTGCAAAAATCTCCGATTACCTCTAGCCCTGTTTGCGACGTAGAGCAGACGCAGACCGTGCTACCTGGTCAAGTTACACATGCCGGCGAAAGCTGCTTTGTCCAAATTACCCTCGATATCGCAAATGTGTTTATAAGAAGCACACTTCGAATCCGAATAAGCTTCTCATATTCTTTTTGTTTCTATATATAAATATTTTGGACTTCCTCCAAATTAGTCTTAAGTGACCTGCTTAAAAGTTTTCTGAATTCAAGTATCATCAAGGTTCTGAACAGCTTCTTCTAGATTTTGTTTTGTCCTGAGCCTAGGAGGAGCACTGTGTGATTTGTCGAGCTCGTTTTTAAATCGTATCCAATTAGTTTTCTACGCATTCCTTCTTTTTAACAATGTCGACACCTCGTATCCGATTCTGTCGTACTCTCGTAACAGAAGTTGGCTAAGAGCCAATATTGTTGACAACTAGCTCAAACGCTACTATGAAATCCAAGATAAGATTGCCTCTCACGTTGCATTTTCTACTGTCCCAAAAAGTATTCTGAGCATTAGCTCATACAATAAGTCCCATCGTCCTGGAATCACAGCATTCAATTCGGGTACCTCCGAAAAAATAAACAGACGCAACGACGAATTTATGTCATTCTCGGTTTATTCAATCGGTGGTGGCGATGGCGTGATGGTTGACTCACTGGCTGTCACAGCATCTACTTGGGTACGAATTCCGGTAGAAGCACAAAAGCAAATTTTTCAAAATCGTCATCGCCCTTTCGACGGGCAATGGCAAACCTCCGAAAGTCAAATTCTGCCTATGAAAAAGCTTCTCTGCCCTGCTCAGGAGTTTAAAAATTCACAAAGTGAGAAACACAATTGAGTGCGAGAAGCTAGACCTTTTCCCACACTTTTAATTCTTCTCGGTTCATTTCGCAGCTTATGTCTGAAGCAACTTAGTTGCAAAATTGCATAAGTTTAGATGGTAAGAGTAAAACTAACGCTAGAACTAGCTGTCAACCTAATTAACAAATTTCAATACAGCTTAGCGATCATAAGAAATCAAGATAATGCAAATAAAATGTATAAAGCAATCTTGGCTAAATTTCATCATTTGAGTTCGACTGATTAGAATCCAAGCCATGGAAACTGTCCAGAGGAAGTAGAGAAGGAAGCTCAAGGAATGAACTTGACTAAGCTCAAGCACGATTATCTACCACTTGATCCAAATATTCAAAAATATACGAGGACTTGTCTCGGCGTGAATTGCTAAATAGATGAAAGAGTAATAATACGCAGAATAACAACGGAAGCCACAATGGTTTACTTTAGCACTTTGCTCCGAAACACCTCCACAGTGGTCTCAAAAATATTGAATTATCAAATTACTTTGCTACTTCAATGTTCAATGACGGTTATATAGGGTTTTCTTATAACGACTTGAAAACTTTTTTTTTTTAAATAAAAGGCAAACTATTTGAGATATTTCAAAAATATTATTATTGAACTGAAGTACAATCAAAACATTTATGAATGGAACTCGACTTCGTTCATATAGCCACCGCGGGCACGTTTGCAGCGGTCAATTCGTTGGACCCAATTTTAAACGACCCGGCCGCTATTTCACGTTCAATGTTGGCTCTGCGCTCTTCCAACGTCGTCGGCGTGTTGGTATAAACCAATTTTTTAACGTAGTCCCACAGAAAATAGTCAAGCGGCGTTAAATCGCACGAACGAGGCGGCCAATCGACTGGCCCATGTCTTGAGATAACCAGCTCACCATACTTACTCTTCAATAAATCGATTGTAGCGTGTGCTGTGTGGCTTGTGGCACCATCCTGTTAAAACCACATATCGTTTAAATCCATATCTTCCAATTCGAGTCAAAAATAATCGATGATAATGGCGCGATAACGCTGACCATTCACAGTAACGTGACGATCGTTATCGTCGATTAAAAAATATATGCACCAAAAACGCCGCCGGCATACAAACCGCACCAAACAGTTATTTTTTGTGGATGAAGTGGTGATTCATAAAGCACATGTGCGTTTTCACCCGACCAATAACACATATCTTGCTTTTTGACGAACCCATTGAGCCAAAAATGAGTTTCGTCACCTTGGCGCATCTTCTCCAGAGCCCAATCGGAGAACGTTCGTCGCTTCAAATGGTCAATTCTTGAGTCAGCTTGATCTTGTATGGATGTAAATCAAGATCCTTACGCAAAATACGCCATAATGTGTTCTGAGCGATGTCCAATTCTTGAGAACGCCGTGGAATTGACTGATTTGGATCGTTTGCTACGGACGTCTATACGGCAGCGATATTTTCGACACTTCGACTAACCCGTTGTCTCACTGACACGGCAACATCACACAACGAATATGTAGACTCAAATTTTTGCACTAAACTTGTTATTGCCTGTCAATTAGGGCGAGAATTACGACTGAAAATTGGAGTTAACGCTTTTAAAGTTTCAGTCACCGACTCCGAATATCTGTAGAGAATTTTTATAATTTGCAGACGTTGCTCGTTAGTGTACTTTACCAAGATGAAAATGTTGAGTTTACTGAATAAATTGACAGTAACAGTTTGATGACTAGTGAAAGAGTGCGTTCACAAATTAAATTCAAAGTTGTCAAGTCCCTATTGGAAAACCCTATACATCTATTTTAAAAAATATTTAATTTGATGGGAGTGATAATTGGCATCTCAAAGAAGAGCTTTAACAGCTTTTTGCAGAAGAGAAAAGTGAATTATATGGGCCTGGAATAGCAGATTAGCTCTAAGTATGATTTTTATCTATTTATATCAATGAAATCAATCGTTTTAGTTTTAAACGCGTTTTTATCGAAACTTCATCTAATCATTCGATCACTTTGGTTATTTTTTTTTTTTTTTTGTTTGCATATTTTGCATATGTTTCTCTATACAACGATTCTCAAGTTTTTCGATTGCATGAAAAATGTAATTTTGGCGAGCCAAAAAAATACTCTGCCACTTCGTTAAATTTTAATATTTTTTCACAACCGTGGTTCATTGTACAGGCAATACCTTCTGGTTTAATAATCTTTTTTGCTTTCTTTTTTATTTCAACCACAGTAAAGGCCGCAATCACTGCAGCAGTGAAGGACCTTAATTTTGTGACTTGGGAAATAACAAATAATTCGCTGAAAATTATATTTTTTCCTTCTGTATAAATGCATCCTCCAAACTTGATGCAGTAGGTTTCTTTAAAAAAAATTAATAAAATACTCAGCCATTTACTGTGAATAGCAAGCTCATCGTTGAAACAGAAAATCTGTCCATTCTCAGTATGAGTGTCAATGACAACCTATCTTAGAATGACCACATAGTTGATGTCGCCAAAAATGCTACAAAGTTATTCTATAAAGGATTTGGTTTTTGTTATATGATATCACGTTCGGAAAGCGAGCGTTGCATATGCGTATGCAAATTTTTAGCATATTGCAGCATCTTGAGCTCGATCTATCCATTGAAAAATTAATTTTCTGACGTCCAACCTATGAAGGTATAGACAAATCTCCAAAAAAAAGTAATCTTTGACAAACTTTCCTTCTCGGCATCAGTCATAGTAGGCCCTTTTCTTGAAACATCTAACCACAGCATTTGCGAATTATAGCTCGTTCGTCTGAACGAAAAATAAAGTATTTTGGTCCAAAAAGGCAGTCCTTTTGACTGGGAGAAAACTAATAATTTAGTTCGTTCACACTATTTTAAAAAAAAAATAGTATCTTTGTTAATTCTTATGAGAGTTCTATGGATTACGATGTTAGTGAAAAGTCTGAATAAGTCAGTTAAGGCCTAGAGAGTTTATATAATGTAAAATATTTATTCTATGATATGGTATACTATATTCTGTGGGTCTTTTAAAATTAGCAAAAGTTACATTCTTTGTATTATGTTATTGCATTATCTTTACCCATGTAGTAGATTAACTGCGTTGATAACTCATTTAACTTTGACCAAAAAAGCTTAACAGCTACAAATGCGAGTTTTATGTTTTTGGAAAAAAATGAGTCTGATCTGACTACACCAAAAACCATTTGACAAAATATCTGAAAAATTCGCATTTATAATTACGGTTGAAGCTTACCCTTTGATGCTTGTCTAAATAGGATTCTGATTACTTCCTTCTTAAAGAACTCTACCAGAAAATCATTTTAATGATGCAGATGTTTGCACTTTAAAGTTGTAAGCGGAGCATCGCAATGCAAGTCGTTGGATCTGTTTGCAATCTTCCATCCGAAGACTGATGAAGTATTGGACTAGATTTTCGTGATGATATGTCTTGAATCGATTGTAATTCAACTTGCGTCACAATTGTTCACAACTTTGAAAAGATTTCCCATCTTGGTACTTTTTTCTAATTCCCTGTTTCTCCTATCTGCTTCAAACTTTATACTTTCTGTTCAAATATTTATGACTTCAAATTGAATTTTTTTTTAATAGCTGCTTAAAAATTCATTCCTCAAGTGGTCTACAAACGAGAATCCATTAAATTTTTTGTATCCTTCTTTCTTTTTCTGAAAATTTATATGCAAAATGACTCTCTCTTTATCTGCTTACGATATTTGTGTTGCTATATTTTTGAACATCCCAAGTGAATAAAACGTTCACCTGAATGAATTTCAATTTTCGACTGCCAAAATCAACTGTGGGTATACATATATTCAACTGGGATGCACTATACCAACAGTAGGCAGGAATTTTGAGTGCCTATTACAAGGACACCACCAATCTACTTGGTGGAATTTGAGATGAAGTGAACTGAATTACCCCCATAATAAAATGTCACAAATTTTAAAACGCAGGTTCCACTCAGGGGTGGTAGAATCGGAAATAAAAGTACAACGACTGCGGGATATTCGGTGTCAATAAATGGGATATGGCATCATGTCGTATACGTAACATTTTTTCCCCTGTACTGGTATTTCGGGTTTGGGTACCAAGAATTTTGATCTAAGTTAAAGGAATTTATTTTGGCTTGTTTTTTAACTTCTTTACCTAGATAATTTTATAACCTTAATTTAGCTGCATAATCTACGAAATGAACGGGGAATGACACTCATTCGTCGTTGCGCCATTCTATTTGCCCTATAATTCCCTATGTTTCCACCGATAGCAGTAGATTTGGCTTATCATACACTCCTCAAGGAGAGGGTCGCGGGTTCGAATCCCGTGCGAGGCAATTCTCTGAAAAAGTCTTTTCGTAGAATTTGCATGTAGTTGTATGACAATCCCGTCGACGTCAACTCTGACATGAAGGCATAACACTGATGTTAGAGTAGTTGCTGGCTGGGCTAAATGTAACGAACGTTAACTAGCACGTACTGAGACCCACTGGTTGAGGATGCACTTGCTCGTCCCGTCCAGTTTGACAACCACCTCTGGGAAAAATATCGAAACCTAATATACCTGAGTTTCAAACTACTACACCACTCGCCCGCGCCCTGGAGAAAAAGCCAGTAAAAGGGTATTCATATCCCCTTGGTGCGCGCGCGGGATTATAAAAAAGAAAAAAAAAAATGTTGCGAAGCTAGTTATTTTTGGTTGTAGAAGGAAATGCAAAGTGAGAGACAATCACCTCCTGAATTTCATACTGTCGTCTGACCTAGGAGATCCCCAACCAACATTTGTTGCGAAATGAAGCAAGTAAACGCGTCAATTTCAGTGCACACTGAAAACATCCTAATAGATCACTGAAATCAAGCAGCGTTTGGCACGGTATTTAGATAACAGACCGCATGGAAACTCGGTGTCAATCCAACGTGCTGTAGGCATTCGGAACACATGGAGTACAATAGACCAGTTTCGTGTTTGAGTGCTACCGTTCTGAAAAATATTTTGTGAATAACTTTTAACTCGCTTATAATTCCCAACAGTTTACCTAAAACAAAAACAAAATGCACTAAACGCTATCCAACAGCAAAGTACTATCAGATGTCTTCATGTGAGACCATAAGTACATCGAATTCAGAATAAGAATGCGATACGAGGTCTAGACCTCGTTGAAAACGAGGAATCCACGGAAAACCAACTGAACTCAATTTGGTAAGGAAGTCGGCAAGTCCAAAAATGATCCATCTAAATTGAGGACAAACCAAAACGCAGAGGAAACTATTCAGCCTCTTAAGAGTACCCTTATCATGTGATTTGAAGAAACGTGTTAAGTCAGAAAACAATTGTGCAAATCATTCATTCTTAGATGGGATGCAGTTCTGCAGCAACTACGTAAAATAAATAAAAAACCTCCAAGCATGTCACTTAAAACCAGTTTGGGGAAGACTAGAATCTTTACAGACTGAGCAATCAAAAGCATAAGAAACTAACTCGAATTTCGAAGAGCTCCTCTTCTAAAGAAATTTGCCAAAAAATTAAAACTGTCAGTGAAATCAGTAGGCTAGTCAAAATTCTTAAAAGGAGAAAATTATCCTCCGAAAATTTTATGACACCTGCACTATAGTAAGTTGGAGGCAGAGACTCCTTGTCTTATGTTTGAGCCTCATTATGAAGGTAACCTAATCAGAACTTGTACCGGTGAAGTTATAATATAAAAAGGTATAAACCAGCGGCTAGTAGCTCTTAAGAAAATTTTCTCTGCTAGTCTGGCACTGGCATACATAGCAATGGCAATGACCTCAGACCTATTAGTCTGACTTCCTTTTTTCGAGAAGTATGATCGAGATCATGTCTGCAAAACATTGCTCTCTTTATCTAATATGCAACACGCTTACCAACATGAAAGACATTGTGAGAGTGCACATTAAAGTCTGATGGGCAGAACTGAAGGTGACAAGAAGGAACACCCACTGTTCATTTTCACCGAAGGGTCCTTTTGGCAATGTAAGTTTTTACGGTATGTGTAACTTGTCCAGAAAACAAGTCACTAGTCTCATAATTAAAAGCAATGCTGATGCGATCTTCGACAAAAACCTAATGGATTACGTAATGGATATACTATCTCCCTTGCTATGGTACATGTTGGTTGACTCACTGCCTAACGTTCTTAATAGTTCTGACAACTCTTCCCAGCTCTACACGTGATCGACGACTGTTGCACTAGAAATGGGCTTTCAGTCAATATTTTAAAAATGAGATTGTTCTCGTTACGAGAAGGAGGAAGCCAACTGATCTGTGCCATAGGAATTGTTTTCAATTTATGATGCAGTACTACTCTCCTTCTGTAGGAGGACAATGTTAAATTTCACTTCGCGTAAGAAAACTTTCCTCTGTCTTCCAAGCAGATATAGCAATGAACTGTATTGTGAATAATCGGTGAAGGGCAGAAGCATTTGAGTTTGCAAAGATAAAACCTCTCACGGCTTATAAGCTATATCTGGCTCCCATTTTTCATTGGGATCACAAAAATAAAATCGGTGATGAACTTGATAGGCAAGATCGGCTAAAGCTTCGAATTGCAGATGGGTTCCATATGATCATAACTGCAGATGACATGACTTTCTAGGTTGCCGGCAGACCAAACGAACTTTCAGACATTTCAAAAGGGTTAGTGACTTTCCTGCATAAGTAAAACAACGCTTGCTGTTGTAGGCGTGAGCTATTTGTATGTCTGTAATACGCTCGAGTTAGGTTTCGGTGTGGTGTTATTGCAAACTTATGCTGAACAATTTCGGTTAAAGATACATAAAAGAAGTGCAAAAACGCAAATGAGTTTAGCAATATAAAACTCTGTTATGATGGTTGAAAAGACGACTTAATATGAATAGATGAAATTGGGTGCCAGCAAACGTCGAACTTCTCCACCCAAGCCACAGCAAATATTGTTTGTCAATAATTCAGCCTAGGCCAGAACTCTCTGGTCAAATTTGTAGTTCTCACCACCTGAATCTATTGCATTTCGGTTGATCAAGAATTTCCAAGTATCAAAATTTCTTTTTTTTGGATTCTTTCTCATAATCGTATAATGTGCAAAGAGATGAATTTTTCGTAAATCAATACTGCAGATCGTTGGTTCTTCTTGCTGCTAATTCTGCATTGGGACTAATATCTCATTTGGTTTGTAACTCCAACATTTTACGCAGACGAGTAAGAGCAGTTTCCAATGTTGAATTGTATGCGACTTACTTCAAATGTACGAATATTTAAATCTACCTGAGTAGGATCACGCACAATAGAGGGACACATTGCTACAGCTACCTAGGGATCGAGTTGAGTAAAAAGGTATATTAGTTGAAGCCGAGGACTTTCTCGGCCTGTAAGATGACATCAAAAGTACGTAAGTTGAATGCATATATTCTTTTAAGGATGTACCATTACAATCTTTGCAAACCCATCGGTCCCAAATATTTCGCTGATGTGGATCATGAAGTTTTCATCTATCTCATTGATAAATAGTTGATGATGTGGAAAAGATGTAGTTGATGTTTTGGTCTTAATTGTTTTTATTTTTTTATATATATATAAGAACGGCGAAGTGTAATGCTCAGAGATTAATTTAATGATTTTGGCCACTATCAGAAGTTTGTCTAGTGCAACAGCAGTCTAATATGCTTGCATCACAATTGATAAACAGACACTATGACATTTTTATCTTTATAAGTGCTAAATTCTTTCAAGCTCTATTTTATTTCTACGGCTTTCTTGAGTGTGAATAGTGGTATACCAGTTTTGTAAATAGTGTTCGGATATTTGTACTTCAACTCAGCCTTTTCTATTGAATTGTTCCTTTAAATGTTGGCTGGAGCTTGTCAAATTGGATTTTTAATTTTTGGTAAAGGTAGTTTGGTATTTAGTTTGAACTACGGTTCAGTTAGAAAGTCTGCTTAGAGTTCCTGTATTCTTTTTCTTCCAGAAGTCTAACCATAGAAGGGCAGAAAGAACATCAATTGAGGGTTCTCCTAGATTTGTGCTAGTGATTCCTTTTTAAATTAAGTTTATTCATCAACACACTTAGAGGTGCTTCTACACTTATACTTGGGAATACTACTTTTACCGCCTCTGCATTAACATTAATGAATACAATGGTTCTCTCAAATATGCATACTATCGAACAAAGGGTGATTGAAAATGGTTTACCTGTATGTTGGGATGTCGAGAACAGGGTTGAATTTGCGCTCTGAACAGGATGCTTTTCAGTCATTCTTGCTAAAACTAAGTTCCAAATAAATGAGATGAACACAAAAAGTTCCCTTTTCCAAAGAAAACCACATTGCCCAACGTCTATAAACATGGGCTGAACACCAGGTCAACCAACATACGTACTTAGAATAACTCTAAGTCATGGTAAATGGATCCTGTGATTTGAATGGATAGAAGTTGTTTACACCGGATTTTTTCTCTGTGAACCAGGTTATCATGATTGATGTAGGTGTCTTTAGGTGACTAAATTTAGCTTGAAATTGCTGCCGGAAGAAAAGGTTTTCTATTTGCATAATGCTTTGCCTGGAACCAACGCTTATCCCTTGGATAGTTTCATTTCAATAGCAAAAAAACTTGTTCATTGTTCATTTTTCAGAATACTCGTATGTAGAAGTTTGCTTTTTTCAGACATTTTCCCCATGGTTACCTACCATCTGCGCGTGTAAACTGAAATAAATGTCTTAGAAGCAATAACTTTTTTATAGTGGATTGTTCAACTTCTGCAGTGCTTTTCAAATAAATCCCTTCTGGTGTTGTCTTTTTATTTCAAGTCGTTTACAACATAAAGTATATGGTTTCGCATATTAACTTCCTAAGCTTTGAGTTATGATTTTATTATCTAGATTAGCAAATGGAATCTAAAGCATTTTGATGAAACCATTATCTGATATAAAATGCAATCACATTATAATGAAGTTAATTGCTTCCTCCAACTTTTGCATACAAAAGTTTTCATATGCAGTTGCAGAGTAACTCTCTCCTTTTTAGGTACTACTCCGTTTATGTGAAGTAGTGAATAGTATTGTTAATAGGTTTTATAGAACTGGACAATTTTCTGAAGTAGAAACACCGCATCGTCAGAGGCATCTTAAACTATGGTATGGCTGGAAATAAACAGCTCACAGTGAATAATTGCTAATTGGACTACCGGCTGGACACTATTATCTATTTCAAGCCTTATGTTCATCGAATTTAAGATCGGACGTGAAGTCTTGAATCTGCGAAACAGAAGAAATCAATTCTACATGATTAAATAAGAAGCATAGCAGGTGTTCAAAAAGTAAGGTGACTTTATATTTGTATAATATATTTTTATTTATTCATCAGTATTAATGTTGTCCCCTTCAAAGTAATCCCCCTCATATTTAATACGCTTGTACCAACGCTTTTTCCAATCCTCGAAACAGTTCTCATAAGCACTTTTTGGTGTAGCCTTGAGCTCTTCCAGCGATGCCGTTTTTATTTCCACAATCGTTGCAAATCACCGTTTTTCATAGGTCTTTTAACTTTTGGGAACAGGAAAAAGGAGGCCAAGTCTAGTGAATATGGTGGTTGAGACATGATTGTCGTGTTGTTTTTGGCCAAAAAATTTCTCACAATCAACGATGAATGACCAAGTACATTATCTTGATGCAAAAGCCATGAAGTGTTTTTCAACAATTTCGGAAGTTTTTTTTTTTTTCGTATTGCTTCTCGCAGACGGCACATATCTTCAAGGTAATACTCCTTATTGAGCGTACGACCTTTTAGTAAAATCTCCTGATGCACTACGCCACAGTAATCGAAAAAAACAATGATCAAGACTTTGACATTTGATCGAAGTTGGCATGCTTATTTCGGTCTTGGCTTTCCTTGGTGCTTCCGTTGAGACAATTGGTTTTGGTTTCGACGTTATAACCATATACTCATAATTTTTTACCAGATAGGACCACTTTGGGCAAGTTAGTATCATTGACGTCATTTAAGAGCTCCCGAGCGATGCTCATGCGACGATTCTCAAAATTAAGAAGTTTCGAAGCAAACATCGCTGACACAAGTCCAATGTCCAAAACATCAGCAACTTCTCTTATGGTAATTTGACGATTTTCCAAAAGAATTTTCTTGACAGCTTTGATGTTTTCATCTGTATGTCACTGTCAATTTTTCAGGTATTAAAGGCATTTTTTTTTTCAAAATTTTAATGCAAATTCTTGGTCCATTTTCTTATAATAATTGAAAATCGCCGAGCACACAAAAACACGTCTGACCTTTCAATCTGTCAAAAACAAACTAAGTATGCTGTATACTATAAACTGTGAACATATGTTCGGGACTTGTGAACCGAAACAGCAAAAAAGATCACCTTACTTTTTGACCACACCTCGTATAACAGGTCATATAAAAATTCACCGTGGTTTCAATCAAGTACATATCAAGTACATATGACATTTTGCCATTTTCCGGGAAGCTTCATAATTCCATCGATGTAGAACTTCTGTGGTTTATCAACAAAAAATTTGGCCATGTGATTTTCAGCGGCTCTTCCGTCGGCCATTTTTTTGCCATCAAGACAGTTTTGCAAAGATCGAAAAAAATTGTAATCAGAGGGTTCAAGGTCTGTGGATGGATTAATACTTCCCAACCAAGCTTCATCAATTTGTTCTGGGTCATCAAAGATGTGTGTGGCCTAGCATTGTCATGACTTTGCTTGACTTTTATACTGGAGCTTAATGTTGTGCATGGGGTTAATTACCCGGCCATGTAGATAGCTCATTATTGCAAAGCAACGAAAAGCCTCGGATATGGACGGACCTACTGTTGACGATCCTGCAAAATGAAGAAAAGATAACGAAATTCGATTCTACACATGAAATCATCGAATCTTGTATAGACTGCGTTCAGAAAAACAACTAGTAGAGGCATTGACTTGACTACCTCAAAGCGGATATTATTTCCATTTGGCTAGTACAGTAGAATGGCTGGACAAAAGGAGGATAGAGAACAGTGACATAGGCTACGCCAGTTACTGTAGTGAAAACTGATAGCGTCCTTTGAGTGCGGTTTAGTTGTGACCTTTCCCTCACAGAGGAAAAAGACGACGCTACTAATAAATGTTTTTACGGGGACCTGGACAAACCATACGAGGAATGTCCGAAATAAAGTATGATGCTATGGTCTTAGGTGACTTTAATGCAAAAGTAGGAAGGAAGTACATTTTTGGAAGCGCAGTAGGGAACCTTCAGTCGTTGTAGCTAGGCAGATCTACAGATATCTTAAGCACTACATCAAGGGAAAAATGCTGTAAGGAGTTTTAACGATAAACGGCCGCATTCACAACAAGGCGCCACAGTGCTTGCCGATTGCATATCCCTCAAACTCTCATACTAGGTGGAGTGAAAAGTAACCTCCTTGATTGCCAGAATGCGCTGCTACTGCAAAAAAAGTTATGGTGCCTTGAAGTCCGTTCATATTTAGTCAGACTTGACAAATTTCAGTGCGATACTGTCTTTAGTTTTGTTTTGACAGCTGTTTGTTGTTGACGTGTTTGGCATCATGTTGAGTATGGACAAAAACGATTTTCGTTCTCTCATAAAACATTATTTTTTGAGAGACAAAACGGTGAAGGAAACAAAAGAAAAGTTGGATAAATATTATGGGGCTAGTGCTCCGTCAGATTATAACGTCAAATATTGGTTTCGACAGTTTCGTGGTGGCCGCAACTCCACTTCCGAACAAGTCCGCAGCAGAGGACAATGTCAAAAAAATACATGATATGTGGTTGGCTGACCGGAAAGTGAAGGTGCGCGAGCTAGCAGATACAACAAAGATTTTGGGAAAGATTCTGCATATGAAAAAGTTTTCCTGCCGCTGGGTGCTGCGCATACTCACTCCTGACCAAAAACACGTACGCAAGAGCACTTCGGAAGAATTGTTTGGACTTGCTGATGCGGAATCGGGCGGACTTTTGGCGTCGATTGGTAACTGTTAAACACCAGAGAACAGAATGAGTTCCCGGCAATGGATTGATGCCGGCACAAGAGCTCCGAAGCGGCCGAGGGAGGCTCGATGGGTCGGAAAGGTTATGGCGTCGGTTTTCTGGGATTTTCATGCCATACTCTTGGTGGACTACCCCGAAAAAGGGAAAACCATCAACAGCGAGTATAACTGTGCATTATTGGAGCGATTGAAGGCCAAAATCGCTGCAAAACGGCCTCACATGAAGCAAAAAAAAATTTTGTTTTTGGAAGACAATGCACCGGCGCACAAGAGCATCGCAACCATGGCTAAAATCAATGACTTACGGCTCTAATTGCTGTCGCATCCACCGTATTCGCCCGTGTTGGCTCCCTCGGACTATTATCTCTTTCCAAACCTCAAAAGATGGCCCATCAATAAAAAATTCAGCTCACACGAGAAAGTCATCGACGTCACGGAGGAGTATTTTGCAGACCTTTCGGAAAATTACTTTTCGGACCGGATCAAGAGGTTGAAAAATCGCTAGAATAAGTGTATCAAACTTAAAGAGGACTATATTGAATAAAATAAAAAAACAATTAAAAAAATTTTTTTTTTCATTCCCAAGGAGGTTACTTTTCACCCCACCTAGTGCAACCAGCGTCAGGTAATGAAGAGCAGTGGCGTCGCTGCAAAGAAGCCATCATAAACACCACTACTGATGTGGTGGGTTTCACCCTGAAAGCTCCACAACCCATAATTCGGTGAAAAGTACAGATAAGAAAGCTTTGGAAACAACATGCCTACGAAGCGACACTGCATTGAAAAACGAGAGCGGTCCTTGAGCCCTACGAGCAAAACAGTGGGGAAGAACATCAGCTACCCGGATGAGAACGAAAGAGCATGAAAAGCGCGTTATTGAAGAAATAGAGAGGTTCTATTTCTGAAAAAATGTCGAGACTACCAAATCCGTTCAGAGGCATGTAGAGATCAACGTTGACTGACTGATAGACTGTTAAATAGCGAGGATAACTCAAATTCTGCTGTCAAAATCTATCCACTCGACCAAAATGAAGTGAGGATAGCAATATCCAAGCCTAAGGGCAACAAGTCTACCAGATCGGGCTATTTAAGGCAGCGGAAGATGATTTGATAGACAGCATGTTCTAACTAATTTCCAAGCTTTTGTCAAGAGAAAGCATGCTCAGAGGCATACCTTCGCAGCGTTTGTACGATACACAAGAAACGAAACTCTTTTAACTGCGCAAATTATAGAGGCATCAGTCTCGATATAAGATTTTACCTACCGAATTCCGTAAAGGCCTATCAATGCGGTTATAAGCCCGATAAATCCACTTTCGGATAAGTAAATAAATGGCAGGTCCTAAAGAAGAAAAAACCAAAAACCAAAGCGGTACTCATCGCCTCTGTATCGATATAACAGCATATACAGAGACTACGTGTACAGAGCGATATCTAGCCTCGATATACATATCAAGTCAACATAAGTATTAGGACAGAGGAAGCTAAGTAAAAACTAAGTATATATATATGCTGGCAACATCGACAAATCAGAAGCCACATCACAACAGACAGTTTTGACCACCTCAAGGGACTTTATTTACCTCAACTCTGTTATTACCTAAATCTGGTAATGATATGTCATCAGAAATCAAACGAAGAAATGGCTGTTTCTTCGGTCTACGGGTCCAAATGAGTAATAAGGCCTTCTCAGAAAACACTAACGAGGCTCTGTATAAGAACCTTTTCATACCATCCCTGCTTTATGGTGCAGAAGGATGCATGATGGATAAAGATGTCCTTGACCGTTTCGAACGCAAAATACTTCGTGGGTTTTTTGGACCCGCTTTTATTGAAGGGGTTTTGAGGAGAAGATTTAACAGACCAAGTTCATTTATTCGTTCAATGATCACGTGAGGTGAACACAAGTGGATACTACCTAAATCACCTTAGAGTGCGCAGCTGGGGACAGTAAACTAGGTCGCGCTTACTGCAGAGTCTAATTACAGGATAACTGACTCGAACTGCAACTTTTTAATAAATATTAAAATATTTTTTGATAAATATTATTGTACGAAAGCAAAAAATGTTGGAAAATACATCAATTTCCAAATTGTATCAGTAGTTTTCAATATGTTAACCTCTGGCGCAAATAATGGCCTTGAGACGGCCGAAGTAAGTGCTTGTTTGAGGTGGTCCAAACTTTGGTATTTTTTAGTGCCAACCTTCTCCTTCAAAATAATCCAGACAGAGGAATCTAACTGATTTGCAACCAGAGAATTTGCAATCCATTGTGTCGAAGAAATAAATCGTGGAACATTGTTTTTTAACCAATCTTGATTGACGCGCGCTTTGTGAGACGGTGCCGAGTCTTGTTGAAATGTCCACAGTCTCCAACCGAAATGATTGTTTGCCGAAGGCTTCAACACTGTCTCTAAAACAGTTTCACGGTACACGAGTGACCATCGGCGGTTATGGCGCCGATAACCATTACCGTCGGTGTTGCCTGCTTTCTGGTGGCCGTCCGAAGGTGTACATTTTCGAAGGACCTCTCTGGCAAGTAAGCTCAGTCATTTCTTTTGTTGACATATTGCTCGATAACAAATGACTCATCGGAAAAAACCAAATTCGGCAGCTCACCAACTTCGTGCAAGCGTAGCAACTTCTTCGCTCTTTCGACTCTAACTTTTTTCTGTTGCGGTGTAAGATCGTGTGTTTTTTGGAACTTCAATGGCTTGAGCTGAATTCATTTCTCAGTATATGTTGCATGCGTTCCAATGATTGATTGAGCTCACGAGCCATTTTTCTTCCACTTCTACGTGGATTTCGCTCAATTCGAGCCTTCACTTTCCGAAGTATTTCTGTCGATGTTGCTGTTTTTTTTTATGACCACCTCCATGGCGTTTTGCAACGCTGTCAGTATCACGGTAACGAGTTCGAGTTACAAGTTACGGTTTGGAAATTATAGCAGTCTGAAGTTGGTTGCAGTTCGAGTCAGTCAGGGTTTAGTTGAGACCCAAGTTCAAAGTAAAATAAAGTATTCCCAGTATATCTACGCCCTGTGAAACTTTAAGGCCGTAATTACTTTAATAGGCCAATGCAGATATCAGAAAATAACAAATGTGCTTCATGAATCTCTACCATAACTTACGCCAACAGCAAGATACTTACCGTTGCCTGACATAAAACCGATGAAAGGGTATAAATCAATTAAAGTCCGGATTTATGCATGTATACTATGGAAATTATTTTAATTGGATGCCAATGTTCACTTCCCAATCCATTTATGCTATTACAAAACAAGCAAATCGATTAATTGCCATCCATCTTTTCAATAGGCAGAGCCATGTAACATTCAGTGTTTATTCGTAAATATCTTCTTTTAAGGAAACCGATCTAGCACATACCATGTGCTCCCAAACGATCCAATTTTCCATTTGCCTATGTCCATTCGACAACCTTTGAGTACAACTCTTTTGGTTGTCTTCAAAGAATAGACATTCCAGATTAGTTTCCATCAGAGTGCGCTTAAAAATCAAAATTAAAGGTATGTGTGTCAGAAATTCAAGTCGACTAGTCTGTTGTCAAAATGGAGTGATACATACGTCAGCGAAATAAATTCAACAAACAGATTCGATCCGTTCTGAATATCGACATCAAAAGACTGACACAATTTTTCGTGTCTCGCATTTTCCACACATGTGAACAAAAGAAAAAGGATTTCCAATATCCATATAACTTTTTTTGTTTTCTTCGTTTTGATGTCATAAAAGAATATTAATTGGAGCATTCAAACGACTTGTAAATTTCCGTCACGTTACCCAGATTACGTATGTGAATCAGTCACTAATTTCTGGTAAACGTGGACTAAGACAAATCCTTTTTGCTGCTTATTCCTTTGAAATTTAATAAATTTTCTTTCTAAAAATGGAGCTCAAAAACAATATGACAACTTTGCAATCGCTACAACAATTCCATCATAATTCACTCAAATATTGGTTTTCGAATGTATGCATACCATAAGCTTGGAATCTATAACCTGCAGCCAGGGCCAGCAAGCAAAGCACAGCCATTAATTGACAACATTGTGGAATGGAAATGCAATAAACTGTGGCTGCTCTGGCACAACTTTCATTAACCCTCTGCGCTGACAATAAAAGGAATGGACGGCTTCTATCGAATTTTGTGTAAGAGCATGCAGCTTGACTAAATTGCGCTTTGCGATTGTGTTGAGTTATGTGGTAAAAGTGGTGGTCGACAAATGTTTTGGATTGATTTGGTGAACTTATAATTGGGTTTTAATTAGGAACTGTGAATGAAAAGTATTTATATTTTCATTCAGTATTCATTAATTGCAATTCCATCGGTGTAGTCTTTTTGAACACCGTTGGTGGTTACTGATTAGTCGAAATTAGTGCAAACTACATAAAAAAAAACTTGTTAAACGTTGCTTAAAAGAACCAAGCTTTTATATCATTATTTGTGAAAACCCAGTAGCTTACTGATAAAAGACTCTAACGTCCTTTATTTTGTGTAAAATCTTTTTGGAAAAATTTAAGTACGACTTCGAAAGTTCTATTAGTTAATCAATGGCCAAATGCAATTTATTATGAAAAATAAAGGTCAACTTCTGTGAGATATTATATTGGGTCATATAAAAGGTCTCCGCGGGTTTTTGTCACTAGATGGTGTTGGTGTTTATTCATCTGGAAATACTAATCTGATTGTGTCAAGCAAACACGTGTTTGAAAGGTAACATGTCAGGCTACAATTTTTCTGAAGACAGCTGTGTAATTCGTTTGTGTGGACCAAGGCCTAGCTTCTCGCACTCATTTGTGTTTTTCACTTTGTGAATTTTCACATTCCCGGCAGGACCTACTGCTTATTGCCGGTTCTGAACGGCTCTCCTGAGAAGCTTTTTCATAGGCAGAATTTGACTTTCGGAGGTTTGCCATTGCCCGCCGAAAAGGTGATGACGATTTTTGAAAAATTTGTTCCTGTGCTGCCGGGATTCGAACCCAGGTAGGTGGCGTAACAGCCAGTGAGTCAACCATCATCATCATCATCATCACCATCGTGTTAATAGTTATATTGATTTGAATATGAGTGAAATATCTGAAGAAACATGCTATGCGATGCTTTTTTATTATAAAAAGCGAAAAACGCTTCAAAAACTTGCTGAAAAATTTGTGCAGTTTACGGAGAGAATGTTGTGAGTGAACGCCGTACCCAAGGGTGGTTTGTTTGATTCCGTTCCGTAAATTTCGATGCAAAAGATGCAACTCGCACTGGTCGGCCTGTCACTGAAAACATCGATGAAAACTGATGGAGCAAGAGCGACACTGAAGCTGTCTGGCGATAGCGGAGGCACTAAACATCAACCGTATGATAGTTTGGAATCATCTAAAACGAGCAGGCTACTTAAATAAGCTCAATGTTTGAATGAAATGAATAAAATGGAACCATTCTTGAAGCGATTTATTACGAGCAATAAAAAGTGGATTAAATATGAGAATATTCAATGCAAATGATCATGGTCAAAGGCCGGTGACCTACCACAAACGACTTTAAAGCCTGGATTGACGGAGAATATGGTTATGTTGAGTGTTTGGTGGGAAATGAAAGGAAATTGTCTATAATGAGCTGCTAGATCGTGGCGAAACGGTCAATTCGATTCTCTACTGTGCACAACTCGATCATTTGAATGAAGCTTTCAAAAAAGAGCGACCAGAATTGGCCAACAGAAAAGGAGTTGTCTTCCATCATGACAATGTAAGGCCACACACATATTTGATGACCCGGAAAAAATTGACGGAGCTTGGTTGGGAAGTTTTGATGCATCCATCATAAAGCCTGAACCTTTCACCGTCTGATTACCATTTCTTTCGGTCTTTGCAAAACTCTCTTGATGGTAAAAAATTGGCTGACAGAAGAGCCGCTTGGCCAAGTTTTTTGCTGATAAACCACAGAAGTTCAACACGGATGGAATGATGAAGCTTCCGGGTATTGAAATTGATTCTGAACAAAAAAATATTTTTTTTTTCAAAAATGTACCAAAAAAATTAAAGCGTGTTTTTAGAAATCTGGAAAACAATTCGTAATAAAATCGCAGCACGTTGGCTTTCGGTTTCACCTGAAAGTTAATCCTTTATCAATTAAGATATAGAGATGGGAGCACTTTTCGAAGAACGTATATCCACGATAATTCGCGTTATATTGTCTTCCAATGTAAACAGGCGATTTTACTCGTACATACTGCCGCAGAAAAAAATAAATCGAGGTTAGATCGCAAGATATTGGTACGAATTTACAGATAGGATACTAGCTTCCTTGTATACTTAGGTGTTGGTACAGTTCCAGGTGAACCTAAGCCTAATTCATTAGCCTATGCAGTTAGTTCGATCCTTAGCTAACTGCCTCTAGTTGTACACCCTCAGTTAATTGAGGACCCCTGTTAAAGGGTTTTTCAATAGGGACAGAACAATTTTGTATTTTAATAAAAACGCACCTCTATGCCTTTTTTATGATCTGCTAATTCAAAACGTCAGTTAATGTTTACATTTTAGTCACGGTAAAGTTCACAAACGAGCAACGTCGAGCCTTTTTTGTAATAATCGTCCCACCAAACAGGCTGAGGGTGCTATACTGGATAAATTCGAGTCAACATATTCAATCTTGAATGTTCCTGCGCCAATAAGACAATGCACCGGCACCGAAAATATCGCAATAATACAAGTCTCAGTCCACATTGTTGTATAGTACGTAAAGATCATCCTTACGATATTAAATTAACTCAACTTTTGATCATTGGAAGCGCTGGAACTTCTTCGAATTGGGTCTAAAAAGAAAATCCGGTAATTCATTTAAAAATCACCTTCAGCTATGATAACTTTGTCAAACCCACATGTGCTCCAGAGACTTCATTCCATCCAAAATGCATCCAGACCGTGTGGTGTGGAGTTCTTGTCGAAGGTGTGATTGTATCGTATTTTCTGGTCGATGAAAATGATCGCCATATTACGGTCAATAGAGTTCGCTATCGTGCCATGTTGAGAGACTATTTTTGGTCAAAATTGGATGGATTTAACATCAGTGGTATGTGGTTTCAATAAGATTGTGCAAAATGCCACATAGCTTGTGAAAGTGAAGTTCAGTTATCCTAAAATCTCGAGAGATAGTTCGTTCGAACGGTCACCTCGCTCATGCGATTTAAGGCTGTTGGATTTCTTTTTATGGAATTGTGTTAAGTCGAGATCAACTATATCGAACTCCATACTTAAACTTAACATATGTACTACAATTGAAAAAAATTTTAACCCGATATCTCAATTATTCTGTGTTTTATTGATATATAAAACTGTTATATCCTTATGGAAAAAACCCGATAATTGCGCGACACCTAAGGTGAGGTCTCCTCTAAGACATTTTCCTTTCTACTTAGAATCGAAGATCTTGCGGTCCAAAACATTTGTGTCCATTCGATTTACATGTCTTAATTTTCTTATGCAACTATAGCGCAGTGTTTTGACTATTCCTCAAAATAAATTTTGATATTCAATCAATTTTGACATATTAATTTCAGGGCAATTTATATTTAAACAATTAAAGTGTTCATAATTACGAGTTCAACGACTCCACATCAGCATAAGGCTTTGCCTTAAACTTCTCTATCTCGAAGGGGATGGATTTTTGACACTCACTCCAACCCATACGAACATGTCAAGAAATCCCCACTTAAAGTTTTCGACACATTTTTCGGGAATACCCTGTATAATGAAATAAATGTGTTGGATAATACAAAATCAAAGTCCCATCAAGGCCACTTAAAACTTGTCACTTGTGCTGATCAAAGATCTTTCGATCTTTACACCAAATCCATAGGCGGATTAGGAGAGATTTGGTCAGGTGCAAAATTCTAGGCCACACCTGGATCTCAGCCGAATCCTCCTCCCCAGAAAGCATTATGGAGATCATCAGGTTCAGCAACCCAACCCTTAAGACTCATGACTGGAAAGTCACAAAACATGAGAAACTTAGGGTCCATTATGAATGCGCGATAATTGTGATCAATAAGAAATCACTTATCCCTTCATCGCGGACAAAAGACATGATTCGGTTCGGCTTCGAGTCATTACACCAAAGGGTTTATGCTCATAAGCAACCTCCTGCTCCTTCTTTAACCGATTTAGCAAATTCAATCTCAGATCTTTGAGGGTCGATATCCTTTCCTGAAAAAGATAGCGACGACTCCAATTTATCAGAGGCCACAACTAAGCTATCAGTCTCCTCTTCTGACAATCTGTCGGAAATGGAAGAAGATGAGCTCTTGGCCACATATTCAGTATCGGAGGACTTGAACAGCACCGTGGCGGAGACTACTCTGGTAAATTGTAACAATGATACGGTTTCTCCAGATTAATCTGTATCACTCAGAAAAGGCATCGGCCGCATTTATTCTGTGTCTCGCCAAAAACGCCAAAATATCATTCTAATCTAGGAGCCATGGATCCTAGAAGGTTTGTGGTTTGTGGACTTGGGACGTCTGTATATGCTTCGCTCTATATAAGAGGCAAAAGTAAGATAAGAATTTGTATTTAAGTGAAATGTAGCCTTAATGAATGATTACTTCCTAACCTCAGCTCCGCAACATAGCCATTGTCAGACTGGAAACTGCCAAAGGTACCCAATGGAATCGGCATATCTTGGTCACGTTCATTTGGCCCTCTCTCTGGTGAAAACCTAGAAACGGCGGTACTGGAAGCTAAAAGGCTAAAAACCGGCCTCATTATCGAGAGTGACGCTAACGCTCATCACACTGTATAAGGCAGTACCGACATCAATAATAGAGGTGAGCCACTTTTTCATTATATTATAAGTACTTACCTCATTGTTTGCAACATTGGCAATGAGCCCACTTTCATATCAAGAAACCGACAGGGAGTGCTAGATACTCGTATCACTCTTGTCTCCGACAACATCACTCAAATGGTAACGAACTGGATGGTATCGTCTAAACACTTATTTCCAGATCACAGATACATCCAATTGAGCTTGAGTGATGTTCCTCCCAATCAACCAGCATTACGGATTTTTCGGAAAACTGATTGGCAAAAATAAAGAGGAATACTGCTAAAAACACTATCTTCTGAACTCTTAAGTCATTTCACCTTGGTTTACAATCAGGCTATAGCTGCTTCCTGCCCTCTTATTCAATCTAGAGGCAAGAAAAAAACGCAATGATGGATATCAGCACTTGGACTACTTGGAAAGGTTTGCAGAAAACTTTTGAATTAAGCAAAAGCACAGGAGAAGTGACTGACTGGGACTCATACAAAGAATCCCTTAAAATATATAAAAAAAAAGAATTGAGGAAGGAAAAGGAGATCATTTTGTGACAAAATTACAGAAACCTCTGAGGCATCGCGACTAAGAAAAATCTAAAAAAAAATTACGTTGCTTTAGCCGTAAAATATTTGGTTCTCAAAAAAGAGTCAAGAAAGCTTCAGTAGCTTTATTCTTTTTCAGAAAAACCATTATAAACAAAAAGGGCCTTCAACCTTGTATAACACACTGGTTATATGTCTCGGTTGTAAAACCGATACTCACGTCCGGGGTGGTAGTCTGGTGGACGACCTAAGATAATGCAATCAACTGCAGCAAACTAAGCAGATACCAAATAACAGCATGTCTGTGCATAAGCGGAGATCTACACTCTACACCCTCTATGGCACTGGATATACTGTTTCAACTGACACTCCTCGATATCCTTCGCATTAAAGCAAGTACACAGTGGACAATTAATTTATTTGACCACGCTAAAATTCCTAATATACCAGGAATACTCCCAGAGAACATAGATTACACTATACCCGAACATTGGTTTGGCAAAGACTTTCTTGTAAGCTTCCCTTCTATATCGTTTTGGGAGGCTGATGCTTTCATGGATGACAAGTCAATCCATAGATGGATCCAAGGCTGACAGCGGGGTTGGTGGCGGTGTTTCCTCAGATAAGCTTAATCTAAGCCTCTCCTTCCGTCTCACAAATCAATTAAGTGTATTCCAAGCAGACCCTGGCTGAAGAAAAATGTGATATCTGCAATATCCGCATATTTTCGGATAGTCAGGCCACTATCCAGTCGTTGGACTCAGTCTCACTAAATTTTACAGTAGAACTGCCCTTGATGCCGATCATCTCTTAGGAATATGGCAGAGCAGTTCAACCTTTCACTTATGTTGGATGCTGAGCTGCCTCAGGAATTATAGGGCCGATAAGCTTGCCAAAAGTTGCATCGGTATAGCAATTTCTACGTGCAAACCAATACTTAAGCTGGATGCTTGTTGGATTAACATATCTAGCGACCAAATAGATCTGACCAAAGCTGGATCTGAATCGCTCTAAGAGTTTAGTCTTTCTAAATAGAAAACATCTCAGCGCCATTATAGGTGTCATCACAGGACACTGCCTTATAGGCAAGCATGCAAGAAGCATATAGAAACATGCATATTCACAAATGAATTGTACAAAAGCTGCATAGATGAGGAGGAGGAAGATACAATCCTCCACCTCCTCTGTACATGCCCGGCTTTCTCCAAAAGAGGAAAGTTCTTAATTGGAGTTTAGCGCGTTAACAGTCTCCTATGCTTTATCGTAAGCTCAAATTGGTTCTGAGGGTAGGAGAATCACAGACTCACTTTGGCATCATAGTAGGCCAATAGGCCTAAATAGTTTGGTCTTTCCAATAGCCACTCTTATCTAACCTAACCTAACCTATTCCACATGTATTATTTCCATTCCCTAGCTCTATGAGCCCTTCGGATGTATTATGAGTAAATTAAAAAAAAAAAAACAGCAATTAACGTCCTCTAGAAAACTATTCATTTCAAAATTTGTATTTCTAAAATTTTCTAACCTTTCGTCCACAAAATATTTCAAGGTCCCTTTTGAAGAGTAAATAAAAATGTGACTCAAACATCAACTCAGCCATAGGTTAGTTCAAAATATTCTGTATCTATTCGTATTTGCCTCTGAGTTGTCAGAATTTTTTTTAATACTTCCGAGAATAATCTTCAAAAAATTCGAAAGAAGATATATTGTATCAAAACCAAGCCCATCCTTTGGTTTTCTTTTTGACGACCCGTCTGCCAGTTATTTTTTTTTAACTTACGAGTAACTCAATGTCCACCTTTCTCCTCTACCCTGTGCAAACATACAACACAATTTGAGGGCAATCCTTTCATTCACTTATTTCATCTTTGAAAAATCCTATACGCTCTGGCATTAACCCAAGCTATAAAAGGCAGTTCTACATATGTCTACATGTGGTATTCAACTTGTGTATGTATCCGTTTGTTTGGGATGCACACAAATTTTATTTAAATCAATTTATTTTTCTAGATTTCTGTTTTTCCTTTTTTGAGGATTTTCCCCCGAACGAAACTACATATAATTCGTATAGTGATGTCTACTGGCATTGTATATGGCTTGTTTCAGGGATCAGTTTACCATATCCTCTCACTCGTTCCAAAGCTCATTATTTTCTTAAAAAAAAAAAAAAAAAGAATTAATTACTCGTTCGAGAAATATTATTCAGAAAGCACAGAGTTATCGATCTGTGTACATCACAGGTAGTGTTAAAGCCCTCATACATTTTAAAAGCATTAACTGTTTTAAAAGTAAGTCCGTTTAATGTTCCTAGCTTGGTTACAAACTGCTTGTTCATATCCTAGATGATGAACAATGTTTAATCATCCAAAACCCATAGGGCTCCCCGGCAATGAATGCTCCCATTCACTGATTCATGGCTAGTACCATTGCTTGATCCTCTGTCATTTGAGGTGACAAGCTCTCATTTTAAACACAAAACCACTTGTCATGAGGACACCTACGCGACCAGAATCGAGACAAGAACTGCTTTGTTGTGGAAATCAGTGTACGTACGAGTAAGACTATGTATCACCGAAAACGATTTTGAACCTGTCGCACGTGAAGTTCTATGAGGACTCTCAGGGATTACTACTACAACGCACCATCTATTCCATTTCACAGTCTTGTAGGATGGGTTCAATTAATTTGATTTTTTCCTTTTCGAGGATACCAGCTGAGATATGTGTCCTATTCAATTCGTGTTGACAAGGACAAAAGAAGAGTGAAACTTCATTACCAAACCACTATGAACGGATAAAAGTCTTAGGTATGCCATTCACATCTACTAGTACACCTGTACGTATATGTTTACTCCGCTTACAGATTTAAGGAAGAATGGAAGTCTGTTCGTACGAGCAGAACATGAACTCAATTTCACCATAGGAATCAGAATTTGATGATTCAGTTTGGTGCTGGAAGCGCAACCGAATATAAAGTAAATATCCTGAAGCTTAGTCAAGTGAGTCTGCACCCCATTAAGTTTACATATATTCACATGCATGTAGAATACCACCAGAGGATCTAAAGTAGATGATGTGGATAAAAGTGACAAGCGGTGCGAGATGTTAGGATGAGCAGACTGGGAAGGCTTTGAATGATTATGTGAAATATTATGACACTTTTATAGTTCCCTCAGTTTCTGAGTTATGTATGTTTGCTCGTTTGGAACTGTAGATACTAGTCCCTGTGGATCACGCAAAAAGAAAATCATTAATCAGAACGCCTGGTGTACTCTGGATGTAGAAATAATTTCTATGGCTGGATGGATTTAAGAGAAAAGAACACCGTGTAAACTCAACAATCAAATTAGAGTCAATTTTAATGCCAACTTTTACTTAGAAAATAATTTAAACCATTGCACCATTAGGGAAATAAGGAAGTGTATGAAAATATTTTAAAACGCAGATACTTTATTCTGTAACATCATAAGGTTTAAGAACTGCAAGTTAATGTAGAAGCTTTATTGTTTACAAATGAATTATCGTAGCGAAAAAGCATCTTAATACAAGGTGGAGCAAAAGTAATGTCATATTGTGAACTGGCTGCCATTTTGTAAGAAATTAAATGTAAAACTGGACCTTATTTTCACGAAAAGTGTATTTTTTGTACATTTGTACTCGTTTTATCGTATTTTGAGTTATTTCTAACAAAACATTTGGCTCCAAATTGGTGATTTCTTTCTCAATGTTGACTTTGAAGTCTTGTAAGGCTTATGATTTATTTGTGGTAAACGGGAGATTTAAAAAAGCCCCAGAGAAAGAAATTTGGCGCCTTCAGGTACAGCGATCTCACGGCCTGAAAATTAGGTTAGGTTAGGTTTAGGCCTATTTGCCTATTGTGATGCCATGTGGATCTTTGATTCTCCTACTCCAGAAACCATTTGGAGCTCTTAATAAAGCGTAGGAGACTTTTAATGTCTATGTTGCTAAAGTCACTTAAGTCGTTGTAAAAGAAGGTGGAGATCTCTTCTCTCTGAGAGAGCTGGACATGTACAGAGGAGGTGAGAGATTCTCTACTCTTTTTCCTCACCCATGCAGCTTCAGCAAAAGTCATTAGTAAAAATGCCAAGCCTTCTTGCATGTTTACCTTTGAGGCAGTGTGGGGTGAAAAGTAACCTCCTTGACTGCCAGAATGCGCTGCTACTGCAAAAAAGGTTATGGTGCCATAAAACATTATTTTTTGAGAGGCAAAACGGCAAAGGAAACAAAAGAAAAGTTGGATAAATATTGGGTATCTAATTATTTTCGTGCGGGCTTATGCGCCGTCAGATTACACCGTCAAATATTGGTTTCGAAAGTTTCGTGGCGGCCTCAACTCCACTACCAATCAAGTCCCCAGCGGCAGGCCCACCGATGCGGTTACAGAGGACAATGTCAAAAAAATACACGAAATGGTGTTGGCTGATCGGAAAGTGAAGGTGTGCGAGCTAGCAGACACCATAAAGATTAGTACTGAATGCACACGCCATATTTTGGGCAATATTCTGCATATAAAAAAGTTATCCTGCCGTTAGGTGCCGCGCATACTCACTCCTGACCAAGAACACGAACGCGGGAGCACTTCGAAAGAGTGTTTGGACTTGCTGATGCGGAATCGGGAGGACTTTTGAAGTCGATTGGTAACTTTTGATGAAACTTGGATCCACTATTACACCCCAGAGAACAGAATGAGTGCCCGGCAATGGCACGAGTGCTCCGAAGCGGCCGAGAGAGGCTCGATGTGTCGGAAAGGTTATGGCGTCGGTTTTCTGGAATTGTCATGGCATACTTTTCGTGGACTACCTCGAAAAAGGAAAAACCATCAACAGCGAGTATTACTGTGCATTATTGGAGCGATTGAAAGCCGAAATCGCTGCAAAATGCCGCTTACATGTTTTCTATTTAGAAGAATTAAACTCTTGGAGAGATTTAGATCTAGCTTTAGTCAGATTTGTTTGGTCGCTAAGCATGTCGATCCAACCGCCCATCTATGATCTATGAATAAAGCATCCAGCTTTATTTCTTGTTTGCACGTAGCGATGGGGATACCTATGTTTTCCTTTTCAGGTGTGATTGGTATAGTGGTTCCAATTTTGGCAAGTTCGTCTTCCCTACAATTCCCTGGAATGTCTCTATGTTCCGGCTCTCAGCAAAGGTGAATGTTAAACTGCTCCAGTCCATGACTGTTTTTGAATTTTCAGAGCATAAGTTCAGGGATTTAAAAGCGGCCCGACCATCGGAAAAGATGCGGATATCCATTGCAGATATTACATTTTTCTTTAACCAGGATAGGGCTTCCTTCATTGCCAGAATTTCCGCCTGGAATACGTTACAGTGATTAAGGAGGTGGAAGGTGAATTTAGGTTAAGCTTTTCGGCAAAAACACCACCACTAACCCCACTGACAGTCTTTGAACCGTCGGCGTAAATGTGGAATTGTCATCCAGGAAGGCATTTTCCTCCCACAAGGATCTGGAGCGAATGCCTACATAGAAGCCCTTGTCAAACAGTTGTTCAGGTATGGTGTGGTCGATGTTTTCTGGTAGGATTCCAAGTTCGTTAAGAATATTTGCGTGGCCAAAACGTTTATTTGCCCACTGTGAAGTCGCTTTAAGGCGAATAACTGCGTTGGCTGCTACTTGTCTCCTATAAATTTCAAGGGATGTTAGCCGAAACAGAGTGTCCAGAGCAGCGGAGGGAGTAGTGTGTAGGGCTCCGCTTATGCCCAGACATGCTTTTCTTTGGACTTTGCTTAGTTTCATGCAGTTCACTGCTTTCTCTAGGGAAGTTCATCACACAATTACCCCGAAGGTGAGTATCGATCTTAAGACGGAGATATAGCCAATGGGTGATGCGAAGTTGGAGGCCCCATTTGTTCCCGATCGCTTTTTTGTAAGAGAATAAAGCTACCGAGGCTTTCTTTCTTGAATGTTAGGTTTCCAGCTTAGTTTCCTGTCGAAAATTAGACCCAGATATTTCGCTGTATCGGAGAAGATCAAGCTGGTACCGTTGATTGAGGAAGGGTCTACAGTCGGAATTTTGTATTTCCAAGAGAAGAGGACAAGATTGGTTTTATGGGGATATATTCCCAGTCCACAGCGATCCGCTCAGCTTGTTAATGTTTTAAGATTATACTGCAGTAGCTCTTTAATCGTGTGTAGGTATTTTCCTGAGACGGCTATAGCAATATTATCAGCATACGCAATCAACCTGCTACCAACCTCTTCCAAGTATATCATCAGTTCCTTAACCACTAAGTTCCAGGGAAAGGGTTGAGAGGACACCGCCGTGCGGCGTACCTCTGCTAACACTTCTTTTGACAGAGGACCCACCCTGTTTGGAGTTGATAATCCTGCTCTTTAGCATGCGATTGATCAGGTCCCCAAGTGAATCATATACCTTCAGAGCTGACAGCGTCGTTAAACGTTGTTAAATGCGCCTTCTATGTCCAGGAATTCTACAATTGTATAGTCTCTATAATGTAAGGATCGTTCGATGTGGCTTCTAGAGTTTTAAGAAGAAAAAATGATAGACTAATAGGTCTTAGGTCCTTTGGGACAACATGAGAACATTTACCGCTTTTGGGAATGAAAACTACATTTACTTCTCTCCATGACAGAGGTATGTGGGATAGTTGTACGCAGTAAAACTATGATATTTTCAAGCGATGGCAAGATTATATCTGAGGATCTTTGTAGCTTGGCTGGAATTATACCATCCGACCAGCAGACTCACATGGTTTGAAGCTATGTAGTGCCCAGAATAGTTTGTCTCTTGTAATAAGGCCAGTAACTTTTGTCGCGGCTGGAAGGGAAGAGAATTCGGAAATATATGAGTTTTAAATCTCCAATTGGAGTCAGGTTTTGGACGTGCTTGCGCAGCAACATTATGGAGTAAGCACGTCGATTCAGATTTTTTCACTTACATGCCAATATGATTTGTAAACACTGTTGAAATGACGAAATGATAGACTGAAGCACAAATATGACATCTAACACATGTTTTGGTATCCATAATGTTGAAAGAAATATCAGTTCTCTGAGAATTCTTGATCGCAAATAAGCTCTTTGTTGTCAATTACCTTTCAATGCATATCTCAACTGCATATTCTCTAACGATTTCAATCCATTGTGGAATTCCGCTTCACTTTTTTTTTTCTATTGTACATCTTGATTACTTGTTTAATTAAGAGTTTAAAATCACTGCCTATATCGTCCTAGGCTGGAAGTTTTAATCCCATGATCTCCATTTATCACAAAATTACATCCACGTATATCACCTTCATTCAGCTGGCTAATCCAATTAAGAGCTAGAAACCCTCACAAATGATATAAAAGTTCAGTGACTTCACTATTTTTAACTGTCATGGGAGTAATAGCCCCAGGAACAAATGCATTTATCCAACGAAGAAATGTCGTAACATTACATTAATAAAATAATGCACCACCACCACCTCGTCGACGACCGACATCACTACATTCTCGCAGAAGGAACAGCAAGGAGAATCTAAAAACTGTATTCAGATGCAAAGGATCTATTCGTAAAACATCCTGGTTTTTTCCCTTGTGATTCCTCCATAGAGACATCTATACAATGATGAAGATGTTTTCTATCCTCGAAGCTACATAAAACTACCACAAACATATCCAGCGCCATAACAAGTCCATACGAATATGTCTATGGCTGTGTCTATTTCGTATAAATTACATGAGTTGTGGAGCGCTCAGATATCAGGAAACCTAGAAAGTATCCTTTTTCGCGGGTACTAAATACAGTTGTAGGAGAAAAGAGGTTGTGGTTTCGTGGCACGTTTGTCTGTAGCGGAAACTTTTGCAATTTGAGTTGTTGAAAAGCAACAGAGGTGGAAGCGGCAGTCAATAGATGAAAGTAACATTTTGCTTAGGCAAACGAAATGCGAAATGGGCCGTAAATATGGATTTGAAATTTAGAACTCGACGAAGAGGATCAAAGGAATTCATTTCCAGCAAAAAGAACTGCTAATGCGTGTGGCTGTGAAAAGTTGTTCAGAAAAGTGAAGTAGTTTTAAACATAGCCTACCTTTCATATCTCTTCTTTGAAGACGGGTAAGGAAGCATTCGCACAAACTAAGTGCAAACTTGAGACAAAGACTAAAAGCAAATGTACATATCTTTTTTTCCTAGTATTGGAAAACATGTAACAAACTGTTAAGTGCATATTTGAGACGAGAAAAAAATTAACAAGAGTCGTAACAGGATTAGTATCATGCGACCTGAAGTGCTTTATATTGTTCTAATGGCACTGTCAAAAGTCGAAAGTTACAAAATCCATGTGTCGACAAGGCTTTGCACTTAGGTTGGGAAAAGTCACTAGAAGCGATTAATTTTAAGTCATGCGAATGCACATGGAAATATACGAATATGTAGCCTAAAAGGACACAAAAGAGTTTGTGGAGTAGATGCATTTAAGCCTAGCTTGAGATATCACATTCTGTTTTTTTTTTTTACTATGCGAACTCATATTGATTTGTTAAGTTTGCGACTTCAGGTGCTTCTGCCAACAAATTAGTTTTTGAGGGTGTGCGGGAAGTGAATGTGAGGTTATTTAATTGAACACACTGGCTTTCAGGAAAGCTTTTGAGAAACTGGTACCTAAGTCACAATAAGCAGAACCCTAATGATCTTTCATTTGGCGTTTGACTCTTGCTAAAACAGGCTTTGCAATAAACCCTTTCTTTTGTATCAAATATATTTGACCACATTTTGTGCGACGTAGTAGCACCAGAAGAATTCGGTATATTTAGATATACGGCGTTCAGCTATAAGCAGTTTTCTGCTGGTTGGTACGATTTTTTTTAGAATATCAACACCGTATTACGAAAAACGTGTTAATTACAGATACTTCCAACTCTAACGTGAGTTAAACAAGACGTAATGGGACCAACACTACCCTATTTTTTTTAAGAAAGCCCCTCGGCAGTAACCACCAACAACTTGATCTTGTCAATATAGACCCCCCTAATACTCGGATTCTCGAGTGAAGTAAGAAGCTTCACATAACATACTTGTACAATTCTAGATACAAGAAATCAGAGGATACTTTGATAACCAGCTGAGAACAATTAACAATGTCATTATTATAGGGGATATATGTAAATACTTAGGTAGGGCCGGAAAACCAAGTTACAAGGCCTCAGATAATGGAATTGTAATTGTGAGCAATTTGTTTGACAGCAAATGGACTTACTGAATCACTAAGGAGCTGACAGATGGTTGCAGTTCTAGACATCCAGTAAAAATCATACATCGTTTGTACCAAAGAAAAGGAAAAAAATGATGAGAGGTACCGATATACGTTGGTTTTGAATGTTTGTAGCTAATAATGACTAGTTCGGGAGCTCATTCCAAAAGTGAGGAGTACGGCTAAAGAAAGAATCAAATATTTCAGAGGACGTCCAAAAGTAGTTTTCAGGATAAAGGTCATAGAGAGAGAGGTGTAACGGTTAAAAGTGTCAAAGGGCGAAATGCTGCTGGCAAATGGAATTCAAATCTATAAAGCATTGGTAGTAAAAAAAAACAATAAAACAAGCTAAGGCAGGCTACATTTCTTTAGTGTTCTAAGATGTAAGTTGGCTTTGTGACTCGTATATTATTTTCTAATTATTATCACATATTTACTATACTGATATTTACCTACACATATATATAACATGCACTTCTTCATATGTGAACATATTTTAATGAGTTATCTTTATGAAACCCCATTTTTATGTAAATGTCAGTCAAACTTTGCATTGATATGATACAAATGCCAATTAAATAATCGCTTTTATAGGCATATTGCTTTATTCTGGAGCTGAAAAGTCCAATTTAGTGCATACAGAAGATTTGTTCAACAAGCAAAATATGCCATTTTATAGAGCTTGTATGTCTTATACACTATTTCAGCAACTATGGCGCTTTATTCGCTTTGACCGCTTAAAACATGATAAATTGGGCCATTTTGTTATGTGTGGACAATGTTTAAGACCAATATGGCAATGCCATTCTCTGCTTAAAAAGAACAGCTATTACCACCCCGAAATCGATGCGGCTTTCGACAATATATTCTCTCAAAACCGAGGAAATACGGTATAAAGATATTCTGGCTCGTTAATTCGCAGACCAACTTTTCAGCCTAATACTGAAAGATCGACTGGCATAGCAAACGTGCTTAGACTAATATTTGAATACCGATGCCAATGTTACCATGGATAATTTTTTTAAAGTGTTAAATTGGCCAATAGTTTATTAGAAAAAAGAACAACTGTCGGCGGTACGATTCAGGGCAATAAAAAGGGATTACCAAGTATAGGGTGATTCATCGTAAGGTTTTATTTATAATGTCAAATAAAACACATAAATTTGAAAGTGAACTTAAAATTTTTATTATCAGTTAAAAGAACAATTCATGGCATTTACTTTTTAAAAATCATATCGTGTAAATATTGGCCGCGACTTCGTCTGAGGTGGTCCATTTGGAAGGTTCAATTTTGGGCGACTCGTTTGAGCATAGCGACTGGTATCTCGCGGATAACACGAGTTACGTTGGCTTCCAAAGCGTCAATCGTAGCTGGTTTATTCCTTAAGGTTTTACACATCTCCAGAAAAAATTTTCCAAAGATGTGGTATGGTACGACCTAGGCGGCCAATTTGCAGTAGCAAAACGTGAAATTAAGTGCTCACCAAAATGATTTCTCTACAAGTCCATTGTTACACACGCGGTATGGCTCGTAGCGCCGTCTTGTTGGAACCAGAGCTCACCGAAACCATGTGCTTGAATTTCGGGAAGCACATAGTCCGTTAACATAGCGCGATAACGGTTACTATTGACGGTAACATTCTGATTTGCCTTATTTTTGAAGAAATATGGATCAATAATTCCAACAGCCCATCAGCCATACCATACCGTTGTTTTTAATGGATGTAATGGTAGCTCTTGGTACTTTTCGGGTTGCTCATCAGCCCAAATTATGCAATTTTGTTTATTAACGTATCCATTGAGCCAGAAATGGGCTTCATCACTAAACAGAATTTCACGATAAAACACCGGATTTTCATTGAGTTTTTCCAGAGCCCATTCACTGAAAATATGACGCAAATTCAAGTCGCCTGGCTTCAATTCTTGCACAAGTTGAATCCTTTACGCTTTTAGACCGAGATCCTTACGTAAAATACGCCAAGTTCTCGAATACGCCTAGCCAGGTTCTGATAACGACGACGAATCGATTCCTTACGGTCTTCGATTACACTCTCAGCTACAGCTGCTATAGTCTCTTGACTACGTGCTGGATGTGGTCTAACCTAATGTAAACTGGAACTCAAGTTTGTGAATGGTATTGGCAAAAGTGATTTCGGTAGGTCGATTATGCGCACCGTAAGTTCCTCGAATCGCACGAAAAACATTTCTCACAGAAAGCTGATTTTGTAATACAGCTGAACAATTTTGAAACGCTTTTGTAATGTAAGTCTTTCCACGATAATTTGACAAACGATACTGAACAAAAATGACAAAGCAGTTTGATAGGAGTCAACCGTAATCTGTCAAAAAAAGCCTATTGAAAATCAAACCTCACGATGAATCACACTATATTTTTGCAAAGAAAGATCAGACAAAAAAGAGAGGTAAGTTTTCTTCAAAATTCTATTTCCGAGGACCATGCCAACTTGTAATCTACACAACAAATACGAAAAAGAATGTTTTATTATTATCGACCGCACATGCTCTTGAATAGATCAATCCGCTTTGTCAAGTTGTCGACACATTCGACAAAATGACACGTGGATACACTTGCAAAAGAAAAACCAACCGATGGCCTATGGCAATGTGTTACAACATTGTCGATATAGTAAAAATCACAAAACATAGCAAAATAGCTGTGGATTTGATTGGTATAACAACTGAATGTGAAACAAAGTCTTTCTTCATGCCAATTGTAAAAGTAAGAACAATTGTATTGAAAGTTAATTGTTTTCATTTTTTGTCAGTGCTATACTTCAAGTCAACAACCTAAAACGTCAATCTGAAGAATGCAAAGAAATGAAAAAAGAAAAGAAATTAACAGCTGTGTGCGATATGTGCCAAACACAATTCATTACATTCTAGAATGCAAAAAATGCTACATGAAGGGATGCGAAAACGAAGAACAGAATTTGGGATTTTGATGACAATTATAGTACATCTAGATCTTCCCCCTCAATAACACCGATACCAAGTACATCAAAATCAACAAAACAAACTTCCAGTGCACCGGCAAACAAAAAATCAAGAATGCAATCGCTTTTTCTTCTTTGTTTATAACTAAAAAAATATTTCCTCTAGTTTTATTCATCACATTACTGAATATTTTCGAAAAACTAACAATTAACTAAAAAAAATGAGCAAAAACAGAGATTTTCATTTAAAATCCATTCCATGCAATGCATGTTCTAAGGTCCCAACCACACTATACAGGCGACTGACTCGAACTACAACTTTTTAAAATACTATAATTTTTTTATTTTTTGATAAATTTTATTGTGCTGAAGAAAAAAATGTTAGAAAATACATCAATTTTCAAATTGTATCAGTAGTTTTCAATATGTTCACCTTTGGCGCAAATAATGGCCTTGAGACGGCCGAAGAAAGCATCGCACGCTGCACGCAAGTGGTTTTGCGGTATTTTGGCCCATTTCCGGTGAAGTGCTTGTTTAAGGTGATCCAAACTTTGGTATTTTTTAGTGCCAATCTTCGCCTTACAAATACCCAAGATAGAGAAATCCAACGGGTTTGCATCTGGAATATTTGCAATCCATTGTGTCGAAGAAATGAAGTGTGGAACATTGTTTTTTAATCAATCATAGTTGACGCGCGCTTTGTGAGATGGTTCCGAGTTTTGTCTACGGTCTCCGACCGAAATAATTGTTTGCCAAAGGCTTCAATACTGTCTCTAAGAAAGTTTCACGGTATGCGATCGCATTAATTTTGACGCCACGGTCCAAAAATACGAGCAGAGAGCTACCATCGGCGGTTATGGCGGCCCAAACCATCACTATCGGTGATGCCTGCTTTCTTGTGGCCGTCCGAAGGTGTAAATTTTCAAAGGACCTCTCTGGCAAGTAAACTCGGTCATTTTGTTTGTTGACATATTGCTCGATAACAAATGGCGACTTATCAGAAAAAACCAAATTCGGCAACTCACCACTTTCGTGCAAGCGTAGCAACTCCTTCGCTCTTTCGACTCTAAGATCGTGTGCTTTTTGGAACTTTAATGGCTTGAGCCCAAGCTCATTTTTTAGTATGTGTAGTATCCGTTCCAACTATATGTTGAGCTCACGAGCCATTTTTCTTCCACTTCGACGCGGATTTCGCTCAATTCGAGCCTTTACTTTCCGAACCATTTCTGCCGATGCTGCTGTTTTTTATGACCACCTCCATGGCGTTTTGCAACGCTGCCAGTATCACGGTAACGAGCTGTGGTTCGAGACACAAATGATTTATTCACGTTGAGATGCTGGAGGGCTCTAACGATAGCTAGTTGTGGTTTTCCAGTCAAATATAAAGGAATCACATTATCACGTTTGAATTCCATTGCAGATAAAATTTTTTCAACACAACTGAGACACAAATCGTTTAAAAGTCTTATAAATAATAAAATTATCTGTCATGTATTAAGATTTGAGCTCACAGTAATGAACGGTTTGGAAGTTATAACAGTTTAAAGTTGGCTTCAGTTCGAGTCAGTCAGGGTGTATATTTCATGTGCCTATTCTAAGGCAGATGTCTCTATAACAGACATAATTGGGAGGGTCTCCTTTCTTGTGGATCAGGCAAATGGTGCTTGAAAGTCATCTAACATTGCCTTAAAGAGCTCGACAGGTAGGCCGTCCGGCTCACTAGCCTTGATCTCTTTGACTTTCACCATACAAATTAAATAGTTCATTCTGCGTGTCAGCAGAATTTGTCAGTTTAGAAGTCTGCAGAAATAGTTTTTCCATAACCCTAGTGTGACTCTAATATGCATCACTGTTCATCTCCCTTTCGAAAATATTAATTGTCACATCTAGTACAGATAAACTGATAAATTATACTGTCTCCTAAGCTTTGCAAAAGCCTGATTTGTGAAGCAACAAAGGTCTTATCCACGTGAAAGCCATTAACCTTGGGAACTCGTATCTCGTATATTTTAATTACATAATACTTTCTATAGAAATTATCATTTCATTAAGCTGTCCGAAATTCTATTTTCTTTCTTTTAACAGCTTTTTGGTGCAAACATTTATTAATTTATTTGCGATGTTGTTTATTGTTAAAAATCTATTTGCATAACTTTGTAAAGCCAACAAAATCTAATTTGGATTAAAATTGTCCCTTGACGGCAAATTTAACACCCCAGAATATTTATATTTTCTTCGGAAAATATTTCGTTAGCAACTCTTTATATAGCGAATAACAAACAGCTATCATCCAGATACAGTTCGTTATCCCACCCCAATTAACATGAATGTCTTCATTAACGCCTTGATTAGCAATAATTATCGCTATAAGTCCCAAAGTCTCCTTTTAATAGCTTCTGTGTCCAGTGTGCTAATGTTTTCATAATAATTTTTGCAATTAACTCAGTCTTATCTCATCACTCTGTGTTATCCTTCACTTGGCTGGAAATAATGAAAAGAGAATTGGCTGCTGCTTTGGATTATGAAAAACATCATGAGAGTGATGTCTAATTGCAGAACTGGATTTTCCTTCCCTATGGCAAATGAACGAATATATCTTAAGTTTTGAGAAAAATTTTCAAAACCGGTCAGGCTCCGCAGTACGATCATAGTTTGATTTGATTTAGTAAGATATTACGCTCACAAATTCATGAATCAATATTCATACAATTCCAATGTCGTGAAAATATACAGAGTGTTCTGGATAGTGTGTCGAATACTTTAAAGGGAGATATCTTGAAATATTTTGAGAACATACAGAAATACAGAGGTTTTAAGAAAAGACTTACACTTCCCTGTTTTGACTCTTATGTATGTGTTACTATTAAAAAATGGGGTTTCGTTGAACTCATGATTATGAGTGCTTTAATCGTTGCCTGTTTCAAAAGTTATTGAAGATAAAAAGTCTCTTTTCTTTCTTTAAAAACTTAAATTCGATCGCCTCTTCCCATCCTCTAACATTTCCAATTTCTTCATTTGTTCCCCAATTTTGTGGACAACCGATGGCTCTGTGGTTCCCTGCTGTTCTCCGTACTCTTCAAAGAAGCTTGTTTGTTTGATTTATTTTGTTTAATTGCATTCAGTTTTATTGGGTCCCCACTCAAAATCGTTATCGATTCTCGGATGTATAGTTACCTCGGAATCCAATGAGGCCATGCGAGGGTTGACACAGGCGTTAATAAAGTGCTGCGCCAGATCCAGATCGGTTCTAACAAGAAATGTTAAAACTCTCTTTCCGTAGAGAGGAAGAGGGAGATAGATCTTATTGGGTCAGTTTTAATGCAAAAACTAACTCGATCATCTGAAGTTCTTCTCTTCGTTTGTCAAACTCTTATGCTGTTTTGTGGCGCAAAAAGTTCGTCATTCGCCATATATTCCCTTCACTTCGCAATCTCCGGAGAGTTTTCCTGATGGCGGCACGACGAGGAGTGCAGTAGGTCTTATTAGCAGGGCAGCAAAGTGTTGGGCTGCAAAGGCTCTTTAACGTTATTTAGGGAACCAGCATCCGTTGGGAGATGCTGCTTCTGCGAAGCCGAATACTAATCATTGCTTCATAGTGTGTTTGTGTGTGTTTTGTTTTTATAAGTGCACCACAGAGTGTGTAATCCTCGAAGGTTACTAGTAGCTCCAGCTACTAGCATGCACAATTCATACCCCTGAATGTTTCAATGTCAGGAGTAAGCTTACGTTCTAACATAAACCACTCCTTGTACATATCAACCACTATCCCACAAATTCCCGTTCTGATCGTAACATATGGTATCTTCGACGGAGGACTCTGGACTCGATAAGTTTCTTCTTCTTTTTGCGAAACGACAGCAATAAAATATTTCATTTTTTGCATCTTCTTCGTCATTTGAACGATTTGGACACAAGGAAAAGTTATTGTCCAAAGCGGTTCAGATATTTAGAGTATCCCCCGTGACCGAAATAGAGCTACATGAGGTGCTTTTTGCAGTTCTCATGTGACCGGTTAACACTTCTATGGACGAAATTGACTTATACGTCCACCAGCCTTTTGTGATGTTGTACCATCTATTTTGCCTCCTTGTTATTGAGGTCTTCCTTTCCTCCTCTTCAATCCTTTTAATTTCATACGATCCTACGTTGCGGTTTGACGCAATTTTGTTCTATATTATAGGGTGATTCATCGTGAACTTTGATTTTAAATAGGCTTTTTGACTCCTATCAAATTACTTTATTAATTTTGTTCAGTATCGTTTGGCAAGTCATCGTGGAAAGACTCACACCACAACAGCGTCTCCAAACGTTTCAGCTGTTTTACGAAAATCAGCGTTCTGTGAGAAATGTTTTTCGTGCGATTCGAGGAACTTACTGTGCGTATAATCGGCCTATTGAAACCACTATTGCCAATACCATTAGAAAATTTGAGTCCCAGTTTATATTAGTGGATGATACTCGACCGGTTAGACCACATCCAGCATGTAGTGAAGAGACTACAGCAGTTGTAGCGAAGACCGTGATGAATCGATTTGCCGTCATTCTCAGCAGCTTGGGTTGGCATTTTCGACAACTTGGCGTATTTTACGTGAGGATCTCGGCCTAAAAGCGTACAAAATTCAACTTGTACAAGAATTGAAACTTGAGTTTGCGTCATATTTTCAGTGGATGGGCTCTGGAAAACTCAATGAAAATCCGGTGTTTTATCGTGAAATTTTGTTCAGTGATGATGTTAATAAACAAAATTGCCATATTTGGGCTTATGAGCAACCCGAAGAGTACCAAGAGCTACTATTGCATCCATTAAAAACAACGGTATATTGTGGTTTATGGGCTGGTGGAATCATTGGTCCGTATTTCTTCAAAAATGAGGCAAATCAGAACTTTACCGTCAATAGTAACCGTTATCGCGCCATGTTAACGGAATATGTGCTTCCTGAAATTCAAGCACATGGTCTCGATGAGCTTTGGTTCCAACAAGACGGCGCTACGAGCCATACCGCGTGTGTAACAATGGACTTGTAGAGAAATCATTTTGGTGAGCACTTAATTTCACGTTTTGCTACACCTTTGGACTATTTTCTCTGGGGATGTGTAAAGTCTCAGGTCTTCAGTAAGCGAACATTACTCATGTTATCTACGAGATACTAGTCGCTATGCTCGAACGAGTCGCCCAAAATTGGACCTTCCAAATGGACCACCCCAGATGTAGTCGTAGCCAATATTTACATGACATCAATTTTAAAAAAGTAAATGCCATGAATTGTTCTTTAAACCGATAATAAAAATTGTAAGCTTACTTTCAAATCTATGTGTTTTATTTTACATTAAAAAAAAATCACGTCTCATTCGCGAGTATGTCGATGGGTACCATTCTAGCTATAACAAATGCTGCTTTATCCAATATGGTTTGAAGGACATTAATGCGCATAGTCTTTGTGCCGACGATAGTTTTTTCTTAGCGTAAAGTAAAACCGAGCTAATCACTTTTGAAAATAACACCTTTCTGGTGGAACCACGTCCATCGATATTTGGTAGAATTCCTCATACTGCCGCTTGTAGTAAAGATGCCTTCTCGTTCGCATAGAAGACATGTGGTGCAAACTGCAATCTATTATCTAACATTACTCCAAAGTATTTCAGTGCTCCTTTGGACCAAATTCTCTGGCTTTCAACCAAGAAGGTTGCATATCTCACGGTCTTACGACTGGTTATTAAAATCGCCCCAGTTTTGTAGTCAGCAAGTTCAAGTCCAGCTGAACGTTGTCAAGCTTTTATTTGCGAATTAGCAGCATTTCTGGCAATCTATTTCATGAATGTATTTGCCGACCGTAACAATAGCAAGTCATCATCGAAACCTATTATGTGAACTCCTTGTAGCGGCGTCTGTCATAGTACCCTGTCATACACAATATTCCACAATAATAGTCCTAGTACTAATCCCTGCCGTACTCCTGTAGAGACACTTAAATATTTGATACCATTTGTTTAATATTTAAGCAGCCTTTTGTTGAGTAATCTTCTTACTATCTTAAGTAAACAGCATGGTTATGGATAACCAGCTTACGGAGTTAAAAAGCATTTTTAAGATTAAGATTAACCTCTTCGCGATATTCCTTTGTGTCCCATTGCCATCTTTTAACTTCTATCGCTTAAGTCGTAAAATCTACTACCGCTTTTATAACATTTATGGTAGACCGTGATTTTCTAAAACCGAATTGCCGATTTGATAAAGCCTTTTTTTTCCTCACCTACTAACAATAGTATATCGTAAACTACACATTACAAAATCTTGCCTAAAATATCTGGCTTATTCTCCTTGGCAGTGGTACGAAATGCTGTTTTTTCCATGGGTCAGGAAGGAAGGAAGTTACGAACATGTCTAATCTTTTCTGGTTACCTAATTTTATGGCCTTATTTGGAATTCCGTCGGGTCCGGCCGACTCATTATCGTCTTTTTTTCTGCATACCTTGATGAGTTTCTGTTGAATTTCTGCTTCCCTGCTTGCGTCCGATATTAAAGATCTAAATGTTGACCAAAATACGCCTATATTTTTTTAAGTTCCTAAAAAAAAATATGTATATATAGGGTTTTCTAATAACTTTTTTTTTTTAAATAAAAGGCAAACCATTTGAGATATTTCAAAAACTTTATTATTGGCTTGAAGTACAATCAAAACATTTATGAATGGAACTCGACGTCGTTCATATGGCCACCGCGGGCACGTTTGCAGCGGTCCATTCGTTGGACCCAATTTTCAACGACTCGGCTACACATTTCAGCCGAAACGCCCGCTATTTTGCGTTCAATGTTGGCTCTGAGCTCTTCCAACGTCGTCGGCGTGTTGGCATAAAATAAATGACTTAACATAGCCCCACAGAAAATAATCAAGCGGCGTTAAATCGCACGAACGGGGCGGCCAATCGACTGGCCCATGTCTTGGGATAATACGCTCACCATACTTACTCTTTAATAAATCGATTGTAAACCACATGTCGTCCAAGTCCATATCTTCCAATTCGGCCAAAAATAATCGGTGATCATGCAAACCGCACCAAACAGTTATTTTTTGTGGATGAAGTGTTGATAATGAAGCACATGTGGGTTTTCACCCGACCAATAACGCATATTTTGCTTATTGACAAACCCATTGAGCCAAAAATGAGCTTCTTCACTAAAGATGATTTTGCGATGAAATTCATTATCTTGGCGCATTTTCTGCAGAACCCAATCGGAGAACGTACGTCGCTTCAAATGGTCCATCGGCTTCAATTCTTGAGTCAGCTGGATCTTGTATGGGTCTAAACCAAGATATTTGCGCAAAATACGTCATAATGTGGTCTGAGCAATGCCCAATTCTTGAAAACGCCGTGGAATTGACTGATTTGGATCATTTACTACGGACGTCTGAACGGCAGCGATATATCTCGACACTTTGACCAACCCGTTGTCACACTGACACAGCAACATCACACAACGAATATATAGACCCAAATTTTTGCACTAAACTTGTTATTGCCTCTCTACTAGGGCGAGAATTACGACCGACTCCGAATATCTGTAGAAAAGTTTTATAATTTGCAGACGTTGCTCGTAAGTGTACTTTACAATGATGAAAATGTTGAGTTTACTGAATAAATTGACAGTGACAGTTTGATGATCAGTGAAAGAGTGCGTTCACAAATTAAATTCAAAGTTGTCAGGTCCCTATTGGAAAACCATATACATATACAAAAATTAATTAACCCGGTCTTGAAAATAGAGAACCCTTTCGAAATATTTGTAGCACTAGTCAAAATGTGTTATGCTAACATTTGACGAAAATTTGACAAAAATCCCGCCAAAATTATTTGAGTTATTTAGGCATAGCAAACAATTTTAGAATCGTCAATGCAGTACTAACTACGAATTCCTCCATCTGACCGGTCGAATTTTTATGGGTAATACTAATATATATATTGGGTTTCTTCAATGTAATAGGAAACATATACCAACAACCGTTCTCTTTATCAGGAAGTTCTTGACATTTCCCATAGGTCGTGCTCCCATGGGGTTATTAGTTCCCTTAAAATATTTTCATACAACGAACGAAGGGAAATTAGGGAGGGAAAAAACAGAGATACCGATGTGCGTATATAATATAAAGAGCTCGGCAGGGCATTTCATAAGCGAGTTGCATGGCTAAGAAAGGATTCATGATGTTTTATTGAAGAATAGATCCGAAAGTAATCCTGAGGATATACTGATGAGCATTCATAGGGAGACGGGTGTTACTGTTAAAAGTTTGAAGGGGCGGAAGGCTACTGGCAATTTCGGTGGAGCACTAGTGGTGAAAATAGCGACGCATTAGGGTGAGACAGGAGGTGTTCAAGTGTGTTGAATGACTGTGTAATATTAATATCATCTATGAGATTTATCGCACGATTATGGATCCTATCTACTAAATGCAAGTTGTTTGTGATATGAGCATTGTACTCTAGTTTTGGGCGAATGGACGCCTTATACAATATATTGAGGCCTGGTCAGAGGGGGTGCAATATTTGTTAAATCGCTTAAGAAAACCTAGACATTTCGCCGACATTTGCCGACATTAAATATGTGGTCGTTACAACGTAAGCTGTCATTGACACAAAAAACGAGATTGGAAAGCTTTTCGGTTTCTACGATGCAAGGGTCATTCATGGTTAACAGCTGGGTATTTTAATTTCGCCTTAGCGACAGCAGACAGAATTGTTTTTTGAAAGCAATAGTTTTAACTGTGTTGGTTACTCTTCATTAAGTAATGCTATTTATACCGGAATTTAATGAGCTTAGCATACGCCACCGCCTCCATTCTACAGCAGAAAAGCAGCGATGTGAGTCCAGGAACAAATATGAAAAACAGAGAGTCAGCAAAGGAATTTGCTGATGAAAATTAAAAAGAGTGTCGCAGACAGAATGAAGCCATGAGGCACACCAGAATTTATTTTATGGATATTAGACTTGAAACCGTTCAAACAACTTGAATTGAACGTTCCGAAGGATTATTTCTAGACCATTGAAGATAAAAGATTCTGATGCGAAACTGTTCAAATTCCCTAAAAATATTAAGTGCAACTACCTTGCTTTCGCCAGATTGATGTACGCTTTGGTTTTACTTTTCAGTGAGACGTGCCATCAGATCACCAGTGGATCTCTTGCTACGAAAACCGTACTGCTGGTCACTGAGAAATTGTCGTGTTTCGAAATATTTTATGAGCTGGCGGTTTATAAGCATTTCTATAACCTTGGAAAGAAGTTACGTAAGTACAACGTATCTACATATAGGAGGAAGAGAGAAGTTTATTCGTCTTTTTTGGGGACGGACTGGACAAATTATGTTTCCCATCTGCTCGGAAAGAGTCCTCAAGGATTAATGGAAACGTTTTCGTTTGTGGTGGTCTTGCCAGCGTGGAGGAACACGTCTTCAGAAGAATGGGAGATGTACCATCTGGACCAACGGATTTATGTACTTTTGGTACTACACGAGTGCGAAAATAGATTCGTTGCATTACAGGTTTGACGCACTCAATTGTAGTGCGACTATAAAGCGTAATCTGGAAGTATTGAGCTGTCGAGCTTTCGGCAAAGTGTATTACAAAAAGATTGGCCTTGTCTAAAGAGCTTATACATGGAATGTCTATAAAAATGAGCGTTGGGATCAAAAATGATACAGCACTTCTAATGTTTTAGACAAACGCCATATAATTTGTACATTTGGGATGTTGTGATATTTTTTGCGTAAACTTTGGTTGTATTAAAATTTCACACGCTTAAAAACGACGTTGCAGTCATTCCTGGCTCGTTTGAACTATTTTCGGTTTTCCTTTGTAGGATCGGTCTTTGTCTGAACCTAACAAACTTTCTACAGTTCGAGGACAGAAGCATTTTACTTATAAGATTCAATTATTGTATGATGTACTTGTACCGACTGTATAAAGGTAAATTGTACACAACTCGCCTGTTTAACGTATGTCCATAAAATATAAACTAAACGATTCTTTGAAAGCTCGGTCGTGTCCAGTCAACTATATATGCGTTCGTATCTTCAGCGGAATTAAGCTAGGTTTTATGATGTCATGTATTCAGCCTTTATAAGAGTATATCCCATTAAATTTGTTAATCACTTTTTTCTTTATTAATATTTATTTCCGCATTTCGTATTCCATCTCCCAGAAAACTTTCCAACAAATTCTTAAACTATATCTAAATTTAAGCCATCCCTAATTTCTAACATACTTTCAATGCTTTATTTCCTTATCGAACCTCCTTCCACACCAACAGCTATAAATTTTCAGCTACAGAAACATTGATGTGTTGATTGTATTTGTATCAGAAGGCGTTTCTGCTTTCAATATAATTCTCTCCATTTCACTGCACATTGCTTTGATGTTTGTTGTCCTTATGATATATAACTTGCCTCACATGATTGTTGATGACATTCCTCAGAACTTACACTTTAAGCATGGTTCAGTAAGTTTCGTGATGTCCAATCTTTTCATAAGCGAGGGTAATTTGCTTAGATATCCTGCTCAAACAAATAATAATTTATGACAAATTTTCAACAAAGTCTGATAAAGGATTGGATTTCAAACATCAAGGACATCACTTTTCATCATACCTACTAGTTTCAGTTTTTTATATGATTACATACACATGAACGAGTATGTTCGTATTTCTTCAAAATATCGTACATACTCGTATATTGGCTGCTGGTGTTATTGGGGAACTTGCACACGCTGGTATTATATTATGTATCTTTCCCTGATAACAACACGATTACTCGTCGCTCCCGTTTTTATCTAACATAAACTAATAAGACAGATGTCAAATATGGTTTTCCCCCTTCGCCCAGGGTTAATGATAGGCGAGAATAAGAGATTACATGCGTTTTCTCTCACACTGATAAGAAGACAGAAAATCCACTAAGAGACATCCACATTGTAGTTAGTTATTCGTACCCGTCCGTACTTGTACTCCAAAGAGAAATCTATGGATACTAGTTGCCTTGCGCATGTCCAAAAGTTCATCTTCACCTGATACAATGCAACCTGCTATTCGTCTCTTTGCCTGTGATAGTGACACAAAAAAAAATTATAAAAATAAATAAAAAATCTCTCAGTTTAAGCGAGTCTAGAAATACCAGTCTGCTTTAGTTCTCCGACATCGTGCAAGGCATTCAGATACTTTGCTCGGTAAATCGTCTAATTCGTGTGAAATCGTATCCAAGCGTCTACTGCAAAAATCTTGTTAACGGTGTTTACCTTCACAATATCAGGGATTGGCGTGGGAACACAACAATTTGTTGGACTTTCTATTTTTTATTTTTATTTTTTAATTTTCATCGACAAATACCAACCGTAACATAAATATTTAGTCGGAAACAAAATTTTTAAGTGAGTCAAAGTCATCTTAACGGTTACTGTGTGGCTGCCTTCCAACTCTCGTAAACTTGGCAGCTGCATCTATAAGCGCTTTAAAAAAAATTAAAATTAGCTTTGAAGTTAAAGATATACACGTATGGGTACATCTGAAGATAAATTACGGTCTTGTGCTAGGAAATATGTTCCGGGCGACAAGATTTTTGCCGTATCCTTAAGGATTCTGTTCTAACGAGTATGATTTAGTTAACCACTTGAGGATACTGGTTTTTCTCTTCTCCAACCCAAAGCCTTCAAAAAAGGGTTATACTCGTATGATGTGTTTTATTTAATTGAATACGCGCAACGGTTAAGTGATGTTACTAATGGAAATTAAGTGAACGCGCGATTGCTGTGGCACGCTCCACATGGTGTTATTTGTCACTAATTAATCAATTTATGAAGAGAATTAGTTTTTAGTGTGTCTTCTCAATAGTGTGTCCGACTGCATGGTGAAATTAGTCCAGTCCTTGTTGAAGTCTTAAAGTAGTGCTAACTAAATTGGCGAAGTATCAGTTCAATAATAATTCGTAGCAAGGAGTATCAGTGTAACTAAATTTTTAGGAATTTTTTATCAAATGAAAGATTAGCAGCTGGGTAAGTAACAACTATTTCTACATATTTCAAAAATTTGGTAATGCATTTAACACACATTGTAGCAATCAGAAATATTTTTAAGTTCATTGGAATTTGATTTGTATCTGAACTCAATCCCTGTCTCAATGGATTTGTTTTGACTCCCCGTAAAAAGGTCGGATAAGACATGAAGTAATAAACCTACGTGACCTAATTTATATAGGAAGTAAAAGTGAATTGTGTTAATATCAATTCATAGTTATCTGAAAGCTTTTTGATGTTTGTTCGTATTCTGCGAAACTCAAATCAATACCAAGATGTGTGCTAAATGAAGGAGAAGATTGTTTGTTTTGCAACGGAATTTCAGGAATTCTTTTCTGGAAGGAAGACAGCTCAAACATACCTAGTTTCCAGAGTTGGAAACGAAACTCAAATCAATACCAAGATGTGTACTAAATGAAGGAGAAGATTGTTTGTTTTGCAACGGAATTTCAGGAATTCTTTTCTGGAAGGAAGACAGCTCAAACATACCTAGTTTCCAGAGTTGGAAACGGAATCCAATTCTATGCCAGAATAATGCGAAACAAAAAGAATTACTTGCAGTTTATCAGCGACCTTTGCTTGCTAAAGAAAAACCAACAAAAACTGGCCACAGTCAAAGAAATAAACTGACACATCTTAAATAAGAAAAAAAGCTGGCTATGTGCGAGGAATTTCCGAGAATTGCTCCAAAATTCCATAAACCAAGTGGAAGAACAAAGTGCCCATGGTACGTGGAACAATTTTGGTGAACAATACAAGAGTAGGTAGCGCAAAAACTCTGCTCGGTGTTTCCAAAGGCCAGTTCCAGTTAAATTTTCAATAGACAATGGAACATTGAACGTTAAATGATGAGACAAAAATATGGCAAAAGATCAAAGGGAAGCCCTTCAGAAATGAACCAATAAAGTTCAGTTTGAGTTAAGCTACGTGCAGTAACTAGCAGTTGTAAAGGCATTTTACCAGTACCTAGGAGATATTCCTCTATAACCTTCTAACAGGCCACAATAAATAGGAGAAGTGTAACGTCGAAGCGGAAGCGATAGATATCACAAATACAAAACTCAACAGAGATTTATTTACTGAAAAATATTGAAGGTCCACAAAGATTCTTGGTAACGGGAGCACGCAAATCTGCGATGGATGGAGAGAATATTTTATAGCGATACTAAATAAAAATTTTCTCTCAAGGCAAGATTCTCTCCGAAGACACGTTTAAGTAAAAGGTGCCAGAGTTTACACATGCCAAAGTCAGCGAAACTGTGAAAAGAATGAATCGGGCTTGTGCCGGCCCACATATCCTTGAAAATATGAGTGACATTTGGAAATCCTGGATTCAAGTGGATTGTATTCAGTAAAAAAATAGGGGGCAATGCTAAGCTGGTGGAGGTTGAAGATCCGGAATTGTTGATTCGACGTCAGTCGCAATATTTTAGCTAAAAGATCTCGTCATAGATCCGTAATGGATCCAGCTAGTGCAAGAATTTAAGCCACGAAACCATGGGTTACGGTGGAACTTTGCGGATGGGGCTCTTGAGCCACTTGAAGTAGATCAAGTAGATCTCCTGGTTATTTTCGGAAAGAGGTAATTTAAGAAGAGACTCAGGTTCACAAACAAAAGTCCACTGTTCGGTGTGGTTCTGTGGTTCATTGTCCTACATTTTTCTCAAAATGTCGGAGCTCAGTGATAGGTATCTTATTGTATTATTCGAGAACATGTCAGACATTGATCCGTACGATTCTGAATTACAGAATAGCCCGATGTGCTGTACTGCTTATAAAATGATTAACTAACTGAGGACTCGATACAATGAAAAAATTAAATGCCGAAAGGGGCCACTAAATTGAACACCGACAACGCGCTAGTTGACTCCAATCATGGAAAATTTTTAGCTATATTTAAATAATATTGGCTCTTTGAAAAGTTTGTACGAGTTTATCCAAGTAACTGGAGATGTAGCCTTCATCATATGCAATTTGGTCAACAAAATTGACGAGTAGGTGATGGTCAAGTCCTTTAATGAAGCATGAAAAATATTTTATAGCTATGATGACTATATTTTCCAAATGTTGCGTAAAAGATATTTTCCGTTGCTAAATTTCATTTACATGAATGCGAGCTCATATCAAGTTTATGGTGGGGAGCTAAGTCTTGATTTAGGCTGTAATCAGAGGTTCATTGAATGCTTAAGTCTTTCTATGACCCCAAGTACACATCTGTACTGTACACAATGTGACAGTTTGTTATCCACGCTAATTTTTCGCCTACATGTGGACTTTAAGAAGTTTTTTTTGATTTACTGGGATTGTCAACAGTTTAAAACCAATACTATTGGTCGCTTCACAACATAAAGTTTTTTATCAGCAAACCTCAATTGACCTACTTGCCCTCCAGACTGCTACCTTTTCTGCCCCTTGGGAGCAATGCCGTCTAAGCGCTGATCCAAATGAAAAAGTCTTTGTGCTGCAAACAATTCTGACTCAATTGTTTGATCAGTGTGTACCAACGAAAACGGTCAGAACTATTAGTAAAGTATGTCCATGTATACCATGTAAAAAACCCGAAACAAGTTGTATAAAAAATGGAAGCATAGACCATCTACTACTGCCTGGTCTGAGTACTAGGCGGCACGTAACAACTTGACTTCTATAGTCAGAGTTTCTAAAAAAAAACTATTACGCTTCCAAATTGAATACTTCTCTCCCGGCTCAGAAACTTTGGAGAAATATCCGTGAAATCGGTGCCACTAAAGCTACCAGTGACTCCAAATGCTGTCTTGATCCCGATGATTTAAACGAATTCTTTCTTGGTGAAGGGCCCAGTGATTGCAACTTTAATTTTAGTCAAAATGAAAACTTTACTGCTCCAAGGTTGGACGATTTTGTAGTAGCAACTGAAGGCGAAATTTTTCAATGCGTGGCAGCGGTCAAATCTGACTGTAAGGGTGAGTATGGAATACCTATGCGCTTCATTAAACTTGTATTACCACAAATTGTCTCCCATCTCACGCATGTAATTAACTGATGCATTACTACCTCAACCTTTCCACAATGCTGGAAAGTTGCAAGAGTCTTGGCACTTTCTAAGAAAACTAACTCATCATCCCCTGCCGATTCTAGACTTCTTAGTATCCTACTGTGCTTATCGAAGGTCTTCGAGAAGTTAATATCAGTGCTAACTACAACTGTTCCACAGCGATGGTGAACTTGCTGGAGAAAATAAGGCAGAATTTCGACAAGGGGTTTGTTTCGCTCCTCTGCCTGCTAGACTTCTCAAAGGCCTTTGATAAAGTTAATCATTCAATCCTATGTGGCAAACTGAGAAATAATTTCCCAAAAAAGTTTTAACAAAATTGAAATTGTTAAAACTGTAACCAGTCTTGGCTATGTTATTAATCACTCTCTCAGTGGTTATTACCACACTAACTTAGTGATTGGTCGTATATATGCATGCCTTCGGAAACTGTGGCACAGTGCTTACTACACTCCCTTTGATCTACGAAAAAAGCTAATATTAACACTCGTATTACCAATTATTTCATACGATGAAGTTGTTTACAGTAATCTTGACTCATTATCACAACATAAGCTGCAAGTCGCTTTCAATGATGCTGTACGTTACATTCACCGCATCCGTAGACAAGACCATGTATCAATGCATGCTAGGGATTTACTCGGTTGTACCTTAGAAGAATACATCAACACCAGGAACTGCGTATTCTTACATAAAATCATTCATAAGAAGTGCCCGTTTTACCTGTACAACAGGCTTACTTTTTTCACTCGGTCCTCAAGAACCATTAGCCTTATTCCATTACGTTGCAATTACCTTAAATCCTCTCGTTTATTTTTCATATTCACTGTTAGAGTGTTAGATTCGTGTCATTCGTCCGTTACGGTCTTTTACCAGCTGCCTCCAATCGGTTGGAGTTGGCTGAGTTCATATACCACTGGTGTGCATCCCCTAAAATGAGATCGTTCTCTTACCAAGCCAAGGATACTTGAATCGGGTTACCCGAATCTTTCTGAAGAGGTCGGCATCTCTTTACGATCCTTATAGTTTGCTGTTGTAATATTTCGTACATTCTCCATATATGGAAATGGGACCGAAAATTACCCGAAGAATTTTGCTGTCAAAGCTTGGTATCAGTGTCCAAGCTTCTTTGCCAAATATCATTTTCTTGATAGCACATCTTTAAATCCTCCAATTACCGGTCCTTGTAATTTCTTTTTTTTCTTGTGAGGAGTTTATATTCTTCCCTCCTATTCTACTCGTAGAACTCACGAGTCTGTTTCGTTCTTTTCGGCAAGGCCGCTCTGTACTGCTCTGGCTGTTTCTTTAGATTTGCTTATCTATATTAGTAAAGGACTGGTTTTCTACGTTCCAACTCCTCGAGAAGTTAAGAGAAACTCGATCGGAAAAAGTCCTGGCGGCCTCTTGCAATTGTAGCCATTACAAACTCCGTTAGATGTTGGGCTGCGTGTCGAATGCGCAGATCTGCCGACTCCTTGGTTCAATGGCGAAAATTCCTGACATAACTTGCGCTCCAAGCCCATCAAAATAGCTTCAATGAGGTTATTATCTGAATCTGCTTCTGGCTTTTGCTGTAAACACCATCTTAGCATCTGTACGATAAAACCTTAGTACTTTGCCTTGCTGTAACATTTGTATTCACTCAAGTTTGCGCGAAGATCTGAATATATAGAATGACTATTTGCTGTGTTAGACTTGGTGGTATATAAGGTCGTGGATGTCATCTTCTTCAACTCACCGCCTATTTTTTAAACTTGAGTTTCGGACCGGCTTATCATTGTAAAACCTGAACTACAAAATGACAAATCAGGTTCTTTAATTTAAGTCAGCTCTATCAGCGTTACCGATGATGCTGTCGGGAGAACTCTTACGTCAAATATCTTTTTACTGAAAAGCTAGTTTTAAACTGTTGAAAAAGGAGATGCTTAGCTCGTTGCCAACGAAAACTCGTTACATGCTTTCGTGCATGATATTCACTCAGAAATTCTCTCTTAAGTCCGAGTGTTCAACTTTTTAATTATATTGCTTGATTGCCTAGGCAATGTGCTATTATGCAATTTCGTTTACATAATTCCTTAAAGAACGAACCTTTTAACCGAGTAAGAATGACGAATAGGTCCCGTTTACTGATGACACCGATGTGCCGCAGTGATTGTGGATGAAGCAATTGCTCCTAGTGGTTTCCAAAGAAATTTTATTCAACTGTAATTTGATACGCTCATATGTATCTCGGTTTTACGAATCCAATCTTTAAAATGGCCCGAATATACAACCTTCGAGTTCCCATGAGAGAGATGATACAACTGATGACGAAGCCATAAGTTGGCTTAATCCAATGGAGGAGAACTTATTTACAGTGCGAAATTTTGAATGTCTAAACCATAAATAAGACCCTATTGTAGCTGAAAGTATCGACATCAAGTTAATATCAAGTTTTCACCCTAACATTTATCATGTTTTATCGAAACTTGAAGTTGTATCTAAATGACAATCGTATTTTAAATTAACTCAGCTTAAGGACAGTCAATAACAAATTAAATTTGTGAGTTTTAAAATTTATGTATCGATTCCATAGTCGAAAATGGGCACTTTTGACCGCATGGTGTTAAGATAAGCCCTTTTACTCACACAATGATACCTACTGTTGCAAATACGCCTTAGCTATTTAAACAATTCTAGTGAATGCAAGCCTAAGACTTTAGATTTGTTTGTTGTATCTACTCATAAAGATTACGACGTTAATATAATCAAAAAAAAAAACCTGTCTCTACAGAAAGGTTTTTGTCATCTGACTATTTTGACTATTCTATTTATGATGTTTTCCGAATTGATCGTTGTAAATTCGAATTAAAGAAAGATAAAGTCGTAAATACGAGGGCTATTTGATGAGTATCCAAATTGGAAGATTGGTGGCGCTATTAAGCCAAAATGAGTGTACCATCTAACCGTCATCATAACCCCTTCTAGCCCACCTGTCAAAATTTGGTGACAATCCGACGATTAGTTTTGTTTTGGCATTCAATTCAAAACATCGTATTAGTGTTTTTTGCGACCATGGAAAAAGAGCAGCTCCGTGATCCCATTCTTGTTTTTGAGTCGCAAAACCTGCGAGGAAATCAACCCCATTCTCGATGGTGTGTATGGCACCCATTCACCTTCCCGTCCAACCGTTCGTCATTGGTTCGCAGAGTTTCGCACTTAGGCGGCCCAAACACGGTTACCACATAGACGGACAGCCGCGTGAGCAAACATCTCAACTGAACGCGTTAGGTATACTCTGCACGAGATTTTGGGCGTGAGAAAGCTGTCTGCGCGATCGGTGCCCCAATTGCTCACACCTGAAAACAAACCTCTTCAAAGATGTGCTTGACCCTATTTAAACGAAATTTGGACGAGTTTCTGTGTCGTTTCGTGACCATCGATGAGACATAGTTTCATTGGTACACACCAGAGACCAAAAGGCAATCGAAACAATGGCTTTTACCCAGTAAACGTGCCGTTAAGAAGATGAAGAACGTGCCTTCGGTCGATAAGGTGATAGCCACGGTTTTTTGGGATCCAAGTTATCCATTTGGAGAAGGGAAAAACAATCTACGTCGATTTGTTTGGCCGATTCAACTCCGATTTGAAAAAAAAAAACGACTACATTTTACGAAGAAAAATATTCTCTTCCACCATGATAACGCACCGGTTCATACCTCCGCAGTCGCCACAACCAAATTGGTCGAATTGCACTACGAAATTCCCCCCCTATCCTTTGTATTCTCCGGATTTTGTTCGCAATCCTTAAAAGATCGCTCGCCGGAAAGAAGTACGGGTCGAACGAGGAAGTTATCGCTGTCGCGGATGGCGTCGTCGTACTATATATTATATACGGAGGGGTTAAAAAAGTTGCAGCACCGTTTGAAAAAGTATATCGAGTTGAAAGGAGATTATATTGAAAAATAAATTGTCAAATCTAAGAAAGTTGCGTTATCATTTCTTATCCGGATATTCATCAAACAGCCCTCGTGAATTATTTTTTTATATTGTTACATTTGTATATATCGTCATGTAGTAGATTAGAAATAGAATTCGCCCCTAAATCCGTCATTTACGGAAGCAAAAATTACTTAAATAATCTCTTTGGAAAAAGAGACTCTACATATATTGTCAGCAGGACAGTGACGATAGATCTGTTGCGCCATCATCAGTTTCAGATAATCCTTCCTGAATGTTCTGTCAATTACTGAACTTTCTTTTTCGAGTTTTCAATTACAGGTATGGATATGGATGAAGTTGGATACAACTTGAAAAATATATTATTGTGCGCAGCATTTTGTATTCCAGGCAAAAAAAGGCTTTTAAATTCAACACTCCATTGCTTTCTTCAGCCGCCGTTGAAAGATTGTTTTTTTTCTGCAAGCCTAACTTACACTTCCCAGCTGAATGTTTGGTGCCATTAAAGGTTAAAGGCTATTTTGTTTAATTGCTAAAATATTATTTTTAATTTTTTTTTAACAAGTTGAGTTCTTGTTTAATTTATTAATTTGAATTTGTGTTTGTTCAGCTTACCAAAATAAAATAAAAAAGGTAAATCTGTTTGCGTGAATTGTTTTTAACTTCTTTTAAAAATGTTTACTTAGACAAATAAACTGAAAGCATATTAACAGAGGCTCAATGTTGTAATTATTAACTCTTCTGGTATATTTTTTTACTCCTATTTGTAATTGAATTTAAATGAATTCAAATAAGTTCTGTTGAATTCACTGAGTTCAACTGATTTAAAGTGAATTCACTGCTAAATTCAAGTGAATTCAATTGACTTCATTGACTTCAAAAAAATAGTTACTTAATTTTTTTCAAATCCCAGTCGTACTTGATTTTGACTTCATCGATAGATAAAATTTAAGCTTGATTTAAAATTCAAATATTGGTATCTCGTAAATGATTCCAACAATCGGAAAATTTTCTTTGAACTGCAACAAAATTTTACAATTTAAAGTATATTTTTGGGCAACATTTTTGTAATCACTGTTGAAATCTAACTTAAGCCAAATTATTTTGGTATTTTATAAGTTTTAAAGGGTGCTCCTGACGAGTTGTTTAGCCAATGATTTACAAAGGTTTTGTATTTAATGATGTTTCTAATTCTGTTAAACTATAGGGTGATTCATCGCGAGGTTTGATTTTCAAGAGGCTTTTTTTGACAGATCACGCGTGACTTCTATCAAACTACTTCATCATATTTATTCAGTATCGTTTGGCAAGTCATCAGGAGAAGACTCACACCACAACAGCGTCTTCAAATTTTTCAGATGTATTATGAAAATCAGCGTTCTGTGAGAAATGTTTTTAGTGCGATTCATCGACCTACTGAAACCATTATTGCCAATACCATTCGCAAATTTGAGTCCCAGTTTACATTAGTGGATGATACTCGACCGGTAAGACCACATCCTGCATTCTGGAAAAACTTAATGAAAATCCGGTGTTTTATCGTAAAATTTTGTTCAGTGATGAAGCCCATTTCTGGTTCAATGGATACGTTAATATCATTACATCCATTAAAAACAACGGCATGGTGTGGTTTATGAGCTGGTGGAATCATTGGTCCGTATTTCTTCAAAAATGAGGCAAATCAGAATGTTACCATCAATGGTAACCGTGATCGCGCCATTTTAATGGACTACGTGCTTCCTGAAATTCAAGCACATGATCTCGGTGAGCTCTGGTTTCAACAAGACGGCGCTACTAGCCATACAGCGCGTGAAAGAATGGACTTGTTGAGATATCATTTTGGTGAGCACTTCACGTTCACGTTTTGCTACGGTAAATTGGCCGCCTAGATCGTGCGATGTGACACCCTTAGGGATATGTAAAGTCTTAGGTCCTTAGGAATAAGGCACCTACGATTGACGCTTTGGGAGCCAACATTACTCGTGTTATTCGCGAAATACCAGTCGCTATGCTCGAACGAGTCGCCCAAAATTGGACCTTCCGAATAGACCACCTCAGATGTAGTCGTGGCCAACGTTTACATGATATCATTTTCAAAAAGTAAATATCATGAATTGTTCTTTTAACTTATAATAAAAATTTTAAGTTGCCTTTCAAATGTATGTGCTTTATTTTACATTATAAATCAAACCTCATGATAAATCACCCTAAATTGTTGTCTTTTCCACTAGTGTAATACCTCACATATTATATTGCCTTTCCAAAATTTCCTTCGGTTGACTTCCAGTCTCTGAGGGCTGAAGATATTATCCCAAGTTTGGTATTGATGATATTCCAGCAATTATATTAGAAAACTGTTGTAGCTCTATTTTCAAACCTTTACTAATGGTCCTTAATCTATCGTTAGCATCGGGCTTATTCATATATAACTGGAAGATTTCTTTTCTGATGTCTATCTTTAAATCTGACTCTAAAAATGACATCGAAAACTACAGAGGTATTTGTAAACTTTTCACTATTTCAATGCTCTTTGAAGGCATTGTAAAAAGTAGAATAGAGGTTTAGGTATATACATCGATATAAATGGTTTTGTTTCGGGTCGTTCGACAGCAGCAGATCTGGGTAGTTTTAAATCTTTTCAGTCAGTGCTGTTGAAGAGCGATATTAGATCAACAAATTGTTTGATTCCTAAAGGATATGTCACTTATAAAGAAGCTAGAAAGATTTGGCTTCCATTTAGCAGCATTGAAGTGGATTTCATCATTTTTAATTGGTAGGTTACTGATGGTCTACTTCTATAAAAGTTACTCAAGATTAATCATGTGTATTTTGGGGTTCCACAAGGGAGTCGTCTTCGGCCAATTTTTGTTTTTAATATATTTGTTTAATAAAATTAAAAAAAAAAACATTCTCACTCGTATTACGATTTATTTATTCAACAAACAATCTTAATGAACTTAAGCTTACTTACTTATGGTAGGTGCACAGTCCCGGGGTGGAACTGGGCTTCAATGAACAAATGTCTCCAGATAGCTTAATCTTTAGCTAGCTTCCTCCAGTTTCGCATACAAAGTTGGTTGAGGTCCCATTCTACTTAGGTGCGCGGTTTTTCTCTACTGCGCTATCGGACCGAAACATTGATGTTCATCTGCTCTATAGGACCCAGCCATTTTAATAATTGGAACTTTATTATGGCTAAGTCAATGTCGCTGTACGAACTTTACGGTAAAGTTAGTTGTTGTATCTTCTCCTCCACTCACCATCTGTGCAGATTTTTTCTCTCAAAGCAGCCAAGAGTATCCTCACACATTTTGATAAAGCCCATGAATCTGCACAATATAGCCGATTATTAATTTCTGGACTGCGATTATTAAAGTCTTATATAGGGTCACTTTTGTTGTTCGGAAGAGGGCTTTCCTAATCATATCATCTCGCAAATACCTTTTCAATGTTGAGATATCCAAATCATTTTTTACCTATAAATGGTGTTGTTAGAGGCATGCCCAGAACATAGCAATAAGTAATCAGTTTGTCTTCCTCCTACAAAACATAATGCAGCACATCTGGTGGAAAGTATCTACGCCTCATTTTGTTTGGTTGAAATACATAATCATTTCCGGTTTACCAGTACTTTCATTAATAGTCCCTTGTTCATCCTATCATCACATGCTGATAGGATATAAACTATTTTAGAAGGTTTTGGCTGGTTAAAGTCCCAACTTGTCTTTTACGATTGTTTTTTTAGCGCTTCGGGGACTTCATGTTTGTTAGATCATACTGTGCCAAACAAGGTCAGTATTTTATGGCTCCTGTAATAAGTTTGTTTTGCAAAAGGTCAACCAGCACTCACAGGCGATATTACCAAAGCTACCGTAAAAGGGCTTTAAAAGTTCTTTAACAAAATATTAATAATATTGTAATAAAAAAATTTCCTTTTTCTTAATAAGTCATTGCATTGTACTTATACTTCCTTCCACTATCGCCCATTTTCAGGTCATATTTACTTGGTTTATTGGGTATGTCCTCGAAAACCAAGTAGTTGCTCATCTATTGTAAGGTGTGTACCCGCTGTGTAGTTAATAATGCACTGCCGAATAAATGGATCAGCTCGGAGACATCTTATCAAATAATCGATTAGATCATGGCTCATAACAGATGAATAAATATATCGTTGAGGAAGATCTGTCAAACGGTTCTTCTATAGACAGGTGATTATCTTTCCTTATTTCTGTCAAAACTAGCCAAACATATTGCTCTGTCAGTTCATAGCTGTTTCAGCGTTTGTCCATTTCACAATTTCAGTCAAAATTTCGTTGGTAATAAAAGCATTGAAGCGTAAGATAGTTTCATATATTGTAGATCGCTGAAAATGCGTGTTTAATCCCTCGAAATTCTTATACTATTCAATGCTGAGACTCTGGAACATCTTGTTGGCTTTGATGATGACCACATATCTTTGTTCTTACCTCTAATCTTTCTTAATAACAAACTAATGATTCGATAATTCGATGATTCGATTCATTGAAGACAATAAGGAAGACTACGTTGCAGATCGTTGTTCCTCACTAGAGAGAGAAAGAAGAGATAATCATGCATATTTTTGGCTTATGCGGTAGTTTTTAGTTCAAAATTGGTAGGACCTACCCCAACAACACATCCATTCTCTGATGAATCTGCGCACTGACGTAATTAACAAGTTTCCCTTTCGCATAAGTCAAAATGATCCAGATTATTTTTCCAGGATTAACTACCTCAAAGTGACATTCTGTCCAAGCCGTCGGTGTTGGGTGTCATTCCTCGTTTACAGCATTTATTTGGTCTTTCCCTCGTTGACCTTTACACCCATCTTCACCGGTTCTATCTTAATACTCACGATAGCACCACTCGAAAGATTGTTGCACTTGTGTTGCCGCATGAGTTTTGCACTATTATTTCAAGAATGGTGTTAAAGGAATGGCATGACAGCGCACTGCTTTGTAAATGTCTCGGTGAGTTCCTTAACGAACTTGATGGAGCAGCGTGCATTAACCATTGTCATTCTGCCCAAGCGAAAGAGTTTGGCAGGGTTGCTAAAACTAGAAAGTGCTCTGCATAGCTCGTCTTTATAGCTGTTGTTATACGCGGAATTAAAATCAATGACTTTATGGTGGGTATCGATTTAGAGCTCATGAGTTTTTTCCTAGATCTGCTGTAGTGTGAATATTTGGTCAATGATGGACTTTCCGGACCTGAAGTTAAAAGATCATGAAGACGATGTTAAAAGGACTGATGCCTCTGTAATAGGCGCAGCTCAGTGTTCCTTCTTTCTTTGCGGAACAAAACTAGTCAAAGTAATAACAAGGATCTTGACACAAATAGAAAAAAGCGATTTGAAAATGCGCGGCGCGGTTGTTCTCAAAACGACTATTCTAAAAATTTTACAAATTTTTGTGGGAACTGACAATATAATCACAATTATTGTGAAAATACTCTGCAATTTCTTTTACAAAATCTTATGTAAAGTGTGACTAGATAAGAACGATAGAAAAATAAAATTAAAACAAGAACGGTGTGAGATATAAAATCCATTCTGCCTTTATTTTGAAGCTACGTTCATGCCATTATGTGCGAAATAGCACATCATACAAGCAGTCGGTCAATTTTTTGATGACTCTGTCAAATATGTACGGCATTATTCCGGCAATAGCGTGTCGAATGTTGGTCTCAAGCTCGTCCAAGATAGTTGGGTTCTTAGAGTAGACTAAGAAGTTGACGTAGCCTTAGAAAAAATAATCGAGTGGTGTCAAATCGCATAATCGCGGAAGCCAATTGATAAATATCGAGCGATTCGTCGCTTGTGTGGCATGCAGCTCTGTCTTGTTGGAGCCATAGTGCGGATATATCGATGCCGTCAAGCTCTGACCTTAGAAAGTCGCGTAAAATCGATCTTTACCTGATACCATTTCCGGTAACGGTGTCTCCTTCCTCATTTCAAAAGAAATAAGATCCGATGATGCCGCCGTGCAATAAATCAAACCAAACGGTCAATCTTTATTTTTACATTAATGCTTGGCTGAACAGTTGTGGATTGTGTTCGCTCCAATAACCAATTTTGCTTGTTGACATAACCACTGAGCCAAAAATGGCCCTCGTTCCAGAAGATAATAGTTTGGCCAAACTCCGGATCTGCGGCAAACATTTCCAGCGTCCGGCTTGAATTCTCACGTCAATATAATGTTATACTTATGTATGCCCAAATCCAACCGCATAACAAGCCGAGACTCTCTAGAGATGCCCAATTCAACTGATACCGATGCCGGCACTATGGAGGCTATGTTTTTTTCATTTAGCACCAATCTCTGTCTGGTTGACGGATTAAGGTCGAAAATATCACGTTCAAAACTTTCCACGGTGCGAAGAATTCCCTGCACACTGCAGCTATGATGACGAGGTCAAAATTCACTTTGCGTATTTACAACTGAGCCGGAATTTCGATAATATTTTTTTATAATTTTCGCACGTTCGGCAAGCGTAAAGCGATGCATGATGAAATGGCAAAACTTACTGCATATTTTGACTGCTGGATGTCATAAGTAACTTTCACAGCTGCTGAACATAACAATGAGAAAAACTATCATTGCTAACTGGTCACCCATTACAACGCTCGTTCAATTATTGTATTGAAGACATGCCCTTAATAAGGATTAAGATAACTAAAGATATTGGTGTCTACTCGTATATTGATACATAACTTACCTTTTTTTCTCACGTCGAATACATAATTTCGAAAGCTAATTCACTAGCACGTTGCATTAAACTCAAGAGATTTCTCGGCTCCTCACATACTTTTATTTTTTTTTTTTTATTGACGTATTCGTATTCTCTATTATTTGACGTATTCGGATCGTAATCAGAGAGTGCACGGACACTTTACAAAATATAACAAAAAATGGAGCAAAAAATTTGCATCAAATTTTGTATAAAAAATGGATTTAAGTGCTTTAAAACATTAACACACTGCTCCGAACACTTGGCAGTGAATGGGATACAATCAGTCTGCTCTAATTAAAAAAATGTTTAAAGGTTATACAAGCTCTTTCAAGATAGCCGAGAACATGCCAATGACGAACCTTGCTGCAGAAGCCCCAGGATAAGAGAGGTTACTGAGTCATATGTCAAAGGTCGTACGCTCAAAGAGGAGTATTGCCTTGAAGTTATGCGCCGTTTTCGAGAAGCAATACGAAAAAAAAAAAACGTCCGGAATTGTAAAAAAACAATTCATTGCTTTTGCATCACGATAATGCACCTGATTCTTCATTTCTGCTTGGCTTGTGATTTTTTTACCAAAAATCCTGTTCCCTAAACTGAAAAGACCTACAGAAAGCCAAGAAAAAACGCCATCGCTGGAGAGCTGAAGGCTATACCAAAAAGTGTTTATGAGAAGTGCTTTGAAGACTGGAAAAGACGTTAGCACAAATGTATTATATCTGAGGGGATTAACTTTGGAGAGACAACATTAATATTGATGAATAAATAAATAGTTTTTTTATAAAAATATAAGATAACCTTTCTTTTTGAACACACCTTAAGGGGGTGGCAGTGGTGTAGTGGTATATACATACACTCCTCAAGCAGAGGGTCGCGAGTTCGAATCCCGTGCGAGGTAATTCTATAAAAAAGTCTTTTCGTAGAATTTGTATGTAGTTATATGAGAATCCCGTCAACGTCAACTCTGACATGAAGAAAACACCTCGTATATGTTTATTATAAAATGCAATAGGAGCATCTTATAGAGCTAAGTGTCAACAACTACGTCTTATGCCATATGGTATGCAGACTCATGATATGTTTTTTATTAGAGACGTTTTGTGTTCTCATATAAACAACCCTACACTTTTGCCTTTGTAGTCAACTTATGCTCCGGAGGGGTTGCTAAGCGATTGTCGCATATTTTCCCAAATGTCGCATAGAACCAATAATGGTCGAAATGAACCAATTTCAAAACCACTGCATGCATTCCCAAAGCAAACTTCAAAACATATTTTATTTAGAATGCTTTCAAATTAATTTTTATTTATTTTTATTTCTGAACTAGGGACTCATGTTGTTATATATTATTAAACCTCAAAGTTTCTTCCGTACGTTGAACGAATGCTGAGATCAATTACTGAGTGCTTCATTGTTTACTAATTTATTTCCTAGAATATATTCAGGGTTTATTTCTTTGGCAATTTGAATACTAATTTCATTGGTCTTGCAGTGTATTTTCCTGAGATCCACAGCATTTACATATCGACTCCGAAAACCACTTTAGGTGTTCGAATACAAATACGCAAGACCTGGTATTGTGTTACTAAATTATTACATCCTGTTGAAATTGTGCAAGTTTTTCAATGTCACTTCTGTCTCGCTTTAAATTCCAGAACTCAAAAATGAATTTCTGCAGATGAAAAACAAACATATTGCATATGTAAATTAATGCAATGCGACTATTGCACGAAAAAGCATACTTAAAAAACCCATTCGTTCAGCAAAAATCTGTGTTTAGATACAACTCTCGCATTGGATTGTTTATTATTTGAATGCGTGTGTTGGACGGAGACACATTCAATTTGATATTGTCATACGAGTCAATGAAATAAACTCGATTACTCGTAGTGTATCTTCAATTGTTTACTGTCCTCGATACTTTAATTAACTCAATTTTTTCCATCACCATGGTAATTTTGTATTTTCTTGTTGGAGAGCTCATGTATTTTTTTTTTTACCAAATATAATACACAAATTAAAAAAAAAAAATATATATATATATATATTACAGAGAAGGAACAACTTTCATGGGATAACGATTCGACAAAATCGTAGATTTTCCAACGCATTCTCATAAATTGGGGCAAAAACCACAACACCACTGTAACCTCGTGGTTCATTAAAACTTTTAACTAACCTTGAATGTTTAAATTATAAAATGATTTTCATGAAGCCACCCTTGGGATGAAACAGTAAAGAGATATGATGACGCACACATTAAGAACCGTGCCTACCATCCTTGTAGCAAATGTTATACGAGTACTTGAATGAACGAGTCTATACGACGATATTCCTCAATCTGTGCACAGGTGAAAGTGAAGTTAATGGTATCTGAAAAAGCCAAACGGGCTTGTGGTATAGGGGATAGAATATAGATACAAGTTTGCACATTTTCTCAACTGCTTTCAGAATATTTCATAGATACGAATACATTGTGAGTAAACACTGTGGAACTAGGTCAAAACGACTGTTCATAATTTTGCGGGAATAACGATGTGTAGGAAGTCGGTCGTGGCATTTGATTTAAGTGGAGTAAGCAAATGATCATTATATAGACACAGTGGGCGGCTTTGACCAAGGGAAACAGTGGACTACCACATCCCATTTTCTACAGTCGTTCGGATAATATTTATAATATTGATCGAATAGCTGTGATGGACTAGATAGAACGATTTCATTCTTTGTTTTGAACTAGGAAGTGTGTACATTTGTGAATACAATATTGTTATTGCGGTAAACACCCAATTTTCGATCAATTTTGATTGCATTATCTAGAGCGGAAAGAAAAGTTTGGGCGGAAGCGAACAGCGTGCTGATGGTTATCAAGTAATTTTTTACATAGTGTCTAGTGTTTTTTTCGATTTATTTTTTACGCTACACTGACATTGGAAAATCACTAAAAATGTTTCCCTTTATTTATTGGTACTTTTGTCAGTACTTAATACTCTTAATCTCACATTGTCTGAAGTATAATCATTTTCTTAGATCTATAGCGGCGTAAAGGATGATTCGTATGATTAATACAATTGCCATTGTCAACAATAAAAGTACCTATACCATACAAAGAAAATGTGGATTTGTCTTCGACCAAAGTCGTCTAGGTATTACAATTGCTGGAAGGTTAAATTGAACATGCGGCATAGAAACACAAATCCAACATTTTATCTTAGGATAGATATGTTCACAATAGCTCCATAGTAACAGAATAAATGGAGTACAATGGAATTAGTTCGTGTCTAATTGATACCGTTTCGAAAAAGAGGTTGCAAATTTAATTTCCAAACATATTTCTTCGTTTTGATCAGCAAAATATTGCAAAAGTCCTATTTTTCAGAAATAATTTCTATCAACCAAACCTTGGAAATGAATGCTCTCTACAAATTCATCTCCCACTGCCTTATATAGACGGCACGTAGGACGTCTGTCTCAGCAGCCTTCTTGAACTTAAGCTCGGATATTGCTAACATCAAATAAATAATAGTCCATTCTGCCTAACAGCAAAATTTGAATTGTCCATGCGGTTTAACAATCTGCAGAGGTAGTTTTTCCCTACCCTCTGTACCAACTGGCCTATTTTCGGGTCTTGTTGCCTTAACACATTCTTTTTAAATTTTTATAAAATTTTCGGACATTATTCCTGGAGTATCATCTCTCTTTTTCTTAAATCGCAGGCTTCTCTTCATGCTTATTCTTCATTGGAGAAGCCGATATTCTAACTAGACCTTTTGTTTGTAGTGCTATCTGACCGCTCTTACTAACCGTTGCTTCGTAAGCGAAGCAATAATTTTTTATCAAATCAGTTGTAGCATTTCTGATGATTTTTAAGCATCTCACTAAGACTACTCCATTTCTAACCCAGAAAAAAGAATACTGTTTCACTAATTCTTAGCAGACAACTAGCTGCTTACACGCTTATATTTTTAACATATAATGAATTCTGCCAGAGAACATCGACTGTACTATGCCCCACCACTGGTTTGACAAAAAACTTCAAGTAAGTGTCCACTCTGGATACTTTTGGAAGGAAGATGATTTCATGGATGACATGTCAATCCATAAGCTTATTCTAAGCCTTTCCTTCCGCCTTGCAAATTACTAAAGGGTGTTCCAAGTGGATATTTTGGCTTATCCAAGCCCTATCCTGGCTGAAGAAAAGCGTGATATCTGTAACTCCCTAGAATTAGTCTTGCAAAATCTTAAAACTGCCCTTAACTCGCGATCATCTTTTAGAGAAATGGCAGAGCAGTTCAACTTGCACCTATGTTGAGTGCCCAGGCTCAGAGACATTCCAGGGAACAGTAAGCCCAATGAACTCGACAAAATTGGAACTACTCTATCTATCCTACTGGAAAAAAGTGGCATCGATATGACAACCGCTACATGCAAACTAATGCTAAAGTTGGATGCTAATAAAAGAACAAACCTTAGGTGCACTGTTAGGTCAACAGACCATAAAAATTTGCCCAAAGCTGGATCTGAATCGCTCTAGGAATTTTATCTTTCAAAATAGGAAACATATCAGCGACATCATAAATGTTATCATTAGACATTATCTTATAGGCAATCATGCAAGAAGGTTTGGCATTTTTTACAAATGTCTTCTGCTGAAGCTGCATGGATGAGAAGGAGAAGGAGACATTCCTCCACCTAGTCTGCACATGCCGAGTTCTCTCCCAAAAAATGATACTCGACTTAGGAGCTTACTTCTACAATGACTTAAGCGATTTTAAGACATTAACAGTTTCCTACGCTTCGTCAAAAGCTCAAATTATTCCCAAGGGTAGCAGAATCATAGATCCATATGGCACCACACCGGGTCAATAGGCCTAGGTGAGTTGGTTTTTCCAACTGCCACTCTTACCTAACCTTACCTAACTTAGGATGGAATTAAAAACAGAGGGTGTATCCAATCGAAACTATCGGCATTTGAAATAACTGAAATTATGCTTGCGACCATTTGTGTGCTGTCTATTGCCCTAATGGAAAAAGCGGGACTAAATATTAAAGGTACCAGACTCAAATGCCCATCACTCTTAATATCCAACGATATCCTGAGACTGGGAGAATTTGTTTCTTTACAAAACTTTTGATTGAATGGATTGTGGTCAATGTGATTTATACAATTATATCCTCAATTGTCAATTCCGATTTTTCGAATGTTTTTCCATAGTTGACACTCGTTCATAAAAGGATTAAAGCGATTTGAATATATCCCGGATTTTACGGCACGTATCGCTGTTACTAGTGTGTGAACGGTATATATGTACAAGTATGTATTCTGATGTTAGTCTTATCTAAATTGTTTTAAATTCTTATTATAGTCTTCGTCATGCCTTCCTATGGAGTAAGCATCTGCAACCTCATTGAAACAGTATGTCATAAAATTGATGGTCTTCCAAGCCATCCCCTGACGAACAATAAATAAAATACTTTAATTTTGGGAGAATTGTTACTCACATAAACAATTCGATCCAAAAATCTTATGATGATATAACTGCTCCAGCGTTAATCCTCCTGTCGCCACCCCACGGAAACTTGTTTCACAGTTTAACACGAACTGGACGCCTTCAGAGTAGCAAAGTATGCTAGAGTGACTCCGCATAACGAGTCAGATGTTCACCCCCTTTTCGTCAAAGTTGCCCCAAGTGGATTTCTGAATTTAAAAAAAAGTGGTATGGCAACACTATCAGTCAATGCACAATAGTCCAAACTTCTTACCATAAAAACAAGCGTAATTTCATGATAAACTAACTGGCTCGTCCAACTCATCCAACCTTAACCTCGAAAGATGCGAGCCTATAAGTGGACGTATCCACCAACCAGGAAAAACATAGAAACAAAATGAAGCAACCTATCATGTAAAGTTAATTATAAATCGGCCAGATCCATTTCCCATCCATATCCTAAACCTTTCACAACTGGGGCCTTAAGACTCAAATATTTCTCATTTTTTTACCTCCTGTCTATATCCCCCTTCACATTTTTCCACAAAAGCACCAACTTCCCCTCTTCCATCCAAGTCCCAACGCGTTTCTTTTAATTTACCTCCTACCCCTGATACTCTCATTGCTGCTTTCCCAAAATCTTACAACAGCTTTACCAGCAACTTTACCAGCTTGCATATCTTATATCCAGCTTCTAGCTCGCCTTCTTCCTCGGTTACACGGCCCCCCCTATTTTTGATTCTCTTTCGCCGCTTAACTATAAATTGAAAAACCAAAACAAGTGTTATGGTCTCCATCCAACAGGAAGGCCTTTCTACTGACATAACTATGTAGTTTCAGGAAACTTTAAAACAAGTACCACGAGATATTTAACACTCTAAAAGAGTTTTTACCCTACAGCGTAGCTAATCATGATAAATTTTTTCGTTCCTAACTTGCTTTGTTTGCCTGCATCCTACCTGCACTTCCCTACTCCTCCACACAAAACACTACCTCTTACCTTTTGCTACCCAAACGTAAAAAGTTTGCGCTCTAAAACTCACGCTGTATTTTCTGAATCGTATGCCCTTTCTTTCGACGACTATACTCTTACAGAAACCAATCTGATCCCCGACACAAAGAGCCCCGTCCTTTTATAGTATTTTCCAAGATGACGATCACTCTCCCCCTATGGCTAATGATTCTGCCATAGGGGGACTAGGGATTCTCTTATCGCTATCTCTTCTTCTGTCAAACTTGACTTTGTATCAATCAAAATAACATTTCATAACGTGTAACATACTACATTATCCCAGCTCAACCTTTCGAATCCTACATTCTTGCTATTAAAGTGGTTGACCAACTTTTTGACCTAACTGATTCGATATTCTTATTTTTGGTGACTTTAATCTGCCTCGGCTGAAGTGAATTCCATCTCATGATCACTTCTTTTTTACCGCATCAAACGTAAGTTCATCCAAGGAATGTATATTCATTGATCGTATAACAAACTCAAGCCAACGCCAGGTTAGTGATGTCCCTAACACCATCGGAAGGCAACCTAGACCTTATTTTCACTAGCAATCCCAATAATTCCACAGTACCATTTTGTCCCTTAAACCTATCAACTATCAATAACTTTCAACTTTCTTCACACCAATTCTTATCGGAACCTACCATTAACTCGCCAAGATCAATAACTGCGTCTAGTCTAGTGCTTTTTTAACACAACGTAGACCAACCTTATCAGTGACAAAGTCTACAGATCTACAAAAGAAAATCAGATGGTTATCCAAACTTTCACTCGTTTGATAATACTATCGCCAACTATTTTGCAAACTTTTTTAAACAATCATTTGCAGACAACTTCTTCATACCTGGCCCCATATATTGGGGTCTTGCGGTTTGCTAAGAGATGGCGTAACTCATACTATTCCATTGTTATTATTCCATTGGAACTTGCGTTGGAAAGCTACTGTCATTGTACGTCATTTCAGTATATGTCGTTCATTTGAAGCGTAAACAACAATAATTTTTTTTCACTCAAATATGTAGAACTTTGTGCTTGAAAAAAGTATTTTTGAGGGGAGTTCTTCTTCATTACTTTAATATACTGCTGCCAAAAGTCATCGTATTTTGGTGGAAGTTTATTGTGAACATGCGCTAGCTGAGTGAACGTGCCGAAAGTGGTTTGGACGATTTAAAAGTGGTGATTTTGGCTTGGAAGACGATGAACGTCCTAGGCAGCCAAAAAAGTTTGAAGATGAAGAACTGGAAGCATTACTCTATGAAGATTGTTGCCAAACACAAGAACAGCTCGCAGAATCTTTGTTTGTCACTCAAGCAGCCATTTCAAAACGTTTAAAAGCAGCTGAGTATATTCAAAAGCAAGGAAATTGGGTTCCACATGAGCTCAAGCCGAGAGACGTCGAAAGGCGGTTTTGCATGTCCGAAATGCTGCTGGAACGCCACAAAAGGAAGTCATTTTTGCATCGGATTGTTACTGGTGATGAAAAATGGATCCTTTACGACAACCCCAAGCGCAAAAAATCATATGTGAAACCCGGCCAACCAGCCAAATCAACGGCAAAACCGAATATCCATGGTGCAAAGGTAATGCTCTGTATTTGGTGGGATCAGATGGGTGTGCTGTATTAAAGCTGCACAATTAATCCGTTTGAAGAGAGCTGTAGCCGAAAAACGCCCGGAATATGCGACCAGACACGAGGCAATAATTTTCTATCATGACAACGCTCGGCCCCACGTTGCTATTCCGGTTAAGAACTATTTGGAAAACAGTGGATGGGAAGTTTTACCCCACCTGCCTTATAGCCCAGACCTTGCCCCTTCTGACTACCATTTGTTCCGGTCGATGCAGAACGCCCCCACTGAAACATGGTTCACATCAGAGCAGAATATCAAAATTTGGCTTGATTCATTCTTGGCTGCCAAGCCGCGGCAGTTCTTTTGGGATGGGATCCACAAATTCTCAGAAAGATGGGATAAAGTCATGGATTCAGATGGGCAATACTTTAAATAATACTATTGTACATGTTTTTCTTAAATAAACGTTCAAATTTTGAAAAAAAAACCGCACGAATTAAAATATATTCGGTAGATTAACTATTTAGATGAATTCTATACTTTGCGTTTTCAGGCCTAGAAAATGGCATCGAAATCGATGTTACTTTTACAGATTTTGCTTCGATAAAATATCTCATCAATTGATCTATTTTAAATTGTCTTCCATAGGTTTCGACCTCACATTGATAAAATGGATATCCTCTTACCACTATTAAAGCGTTCGTTTAGGGTTTGCCTTTCCAACCCCGTTTTTAGCCACTTCTGGTATCCTACAAGGTAGCCATATAGGGCCAATCTTCCTCATTTTAACTTTTAACGATCTGGAGAGGGTTTTTAAGCACTATCCATATACGCTAACGACACTAAGTTCTCCAAACAATTTCTTCCCCCAAAGACTATATTCTCTTTTCAAGGACTTAGATAGGTTTCCCACTTGGTGTCCAAAAAATTGCTTAAAGCTTTAAGATCAATCGATGACTTTGTCACTTAAGTCCAATCAATCTCAATCGACTTTACTTTTTGCATAGCCAACCCCAGGTTTAATTCCGCCACGACCTTACAATATTACAATACATATACGATAGACAGTTAAACTTCGGTTTAATCAAGCGATGGTCTAAAGAATTTTGGATTTACAATTGATTTTGAATTTAATCTCTTCTTTTTCCAATCGAATTCTTCCTGATTAAAATCTACGTTATATTGGTAAACTCTTCCTGCAGCTAGGCTCAAGACAAGACGTTGGTGTGTACTTACCAAGATTGAAAGACTTTCGTCAATCAAGGTACTAGACGTGTATAGTACATGGCAGAACAGCAGCCACCAATTTGGGCCACCAACCCTGTTAATCAAATCAATATCTGATTCGAAACTAAAAAATATTTGTATTTTTGTATTTTGTATTTAAATATTTTTTTTTCAACACTTTTAGAATTAACATACAATATTTCATGTCTGTTAACACCACCCCAATCAGTAATCCTAAGGGAGGATGTTGCTAAAATGATTTATCGCCTCACATATCTTTTTAATGGGTTGTAATGGGCCTCGAAATCCCACCACACTATGCATTTAGACGATGAATTACAGCAGAAAAATATCCTTGGCATGTGTTTTCTTCAAAAATTAAGGGAAAATTCCAATAAAATATATTTTTGGAAGCAGGACCAAGCCTTGGAGCTGAATTCACTTAATATAGCAACTGAATGATGATGAAGAGTATGTATCGTCCCAATTGGCAGATTAATTACGTACTTATACAATCCTTACCATGTAATAAGTACATTTAACTTATTTCAGTAAAAAAAAATATACAAACAACTGGAGGTTGTTGTAACCCAATTCAGGATAACAACTACATATAATATTTGTGACACAATAAATAGTGAACGTCTTCCTTTTGCCTTACCTCTCACCAGCAAAAACTTACCGAGAGCACTTCAAACGCCAAAAATTGTTTTATGACTTCCTGACCAAACTGAATCCTCGTGGAAGTATCATAAAATAAAGTCGCGTGAACTACCAAAAACTCACAACTCCACCAAGGAAACAACATCGCGCTTTAGATCCGAATTATGATTATTACTTGGGCAAAGGAAGCCGCTGCAAAACATTTAAAGGGGCACCCGACAAAAACTCCATTTCTCGTCTCTTCTACGGTTAAGTTCAATAAAAGTAAACAGTCGCTGTCAGAAACAAAAAAATCCACTTAACACGAAGTAAAAAACTTACGTGTTTGTGACTTTTGAACAAGAGAATTACGAGAATTGGATTTTCACAGAAAAGAAAAGCTGTCACATTGCGTTATGGGTTCTATTAACATAACAAAATGAATGCTGATGCTGACTGTTATTCCACTTTTTATCCTTAAGGAGATTAGGTTGTAAAAAAATCGTTAGCTTCGTTGACACGTTTTATCGCAGATGATTATTTTTATTTTTATTTTTTTTTTCGAATGAATTATTTGTAATAAATAAGCATCTGTTAAAGTAATTCTAAAAATATTTTTTTCAAAAAGAGGAAAAGTTAATTGAATTCCAAATAGTACAATCAGAAGATACATACACCATCCATAACTTTTAACGGATTCTACGGCAAGGTCATATGATAGTTGCATATATGATATTTAAAATTCCTTTGCAACAAGCAGTAAACAGAGTTCTTGTTTCACATAATAAGGACGATGTTCACAAGGCTCACATTCTATTCATAATGATTTTAAAATTTATTCACAAATCATAACATACTGATACGTATCCCATTGATTTGATCATATAATTTCCGGGTTACTTACTTACATATCAGGTTGGCCACGCCTGAAAAAGTTTAGCCTTCCATGCATTACGGTTTCGGGCGTGCTGCTTCCGATTGGAAAGGCCAAGCTACCTTTACCTACATCTACATCTTTGTGTACCATAGACAGGACCAAATATTCAACGAAGGATTCTTCTTTTAAAAGAACCTAAAACTTGTTCCACTGTCTTACTTATCGTCCAACTTTCGGCTCTGTAAAGCAGGAATGGCATGATTAATGCTTTGTAGAGCATGATTTTGACTCTTTGCGTTAGGAGCTTTGACCCAGCTGTTTCGACAGACTGAAGTAGTAAGGTCAACTCCTTAACTATCACAAAGCTGTAGTTGTCGATAGTAACATTTTGTCCTAGGTGATGTGCGTCGGAATGGTTTTAATTCGCCACTTGTTTAGCCTCTTCTTCATCTTCTTCAACGCTGGGAAAAAAATCGATAATCAAATGTATATTGGCCTCGAAATTTCAAAAGTCACCACGTTTGTTGGGACAAACCACATGCTTAAAGAAGACTTGAGAACATGCACCAGTGATGCAAATCAACAAACGCTGACCAACATTGGAAGGAATTGGCAATTTATCATACCCAGCGCTGCTCGTCAAGATGGACTATGGAAAACTGCGGTGAAAGCGGCTAAGCGTCATCTGGAGGCGTGCCTACATCCAAATCCACTCATATCCGTGCAAAATGACCCAAAAGACACCCTAGCTCTGTCCATTTTCTTATTTCTTATCCAACATCGTAGTACCCGAGTCAAACCTCACCGAGGTGCCCCGTAATGGACTTAAGCTCTAGCAATAATTGCAACAGGTCTACCAGAAGTGTTGTAAAAGATGAAGCGACGATAATTTACACATTACAAACTCGAAGTAAATGATAACGACTCGAAGAGGACGTACAAATTGGTTACGTTGTTTTAGTACGCATAAAAATTGACATCGGCCAATTTTATAACTGACACATGCTGTCACAACGAAGCTGTCAAATTGGTTTTTCTTCAATACAATCTTGTTCTTTTCATTCCGTTTGGAATGAAGAATTCTAAACGAACAGATTGCAGTTGCCAGCAATCGGTCCGTACTTAACTGGATATATGCACCGGTGCTAGATGTGGTCTATTTCACCTACTTTGTCAATAAAGAAGTTCTCCTTCTATCTGTCAAGAGAACCTTAAGTCTGCCGTATATCTTTCAGCGAGATTTCTAAAAGATGCCACTCGCTATATATGTATAAGTTCATGCTGAAACTACAACAGATATAGGTTAATTCATCGTGAGGTTTGATTTATCATGTAAAATAAAACACATATATTTCAAAGCGAACTCAAAATTTTTATTATCGATTAAAGGAACTATTTATGGCATTTACTTCTTGAGAACGATATCATGTAAATATTGGCCAAGACTACGACTAAGGTGATCCATTCGGAAGGGCCAATTTTGGGCGACTCTTTCGAGCATAGCGACTGGTATATCGCGGATAACACAGGTATTGTTGGCTTCCAAAGCATCAATTGTAGCTGGCATATGACATATCTTCAGAGATATCCAAAGGTGTGATATCGCACGACCTAGGCGGTCAATTTACCGTAGCAAAACGTGAAATTAAGTTCTCACCAAAACTATTTTTCAAAATTTTTTTTTCTGAAACCAGAACTCACCGAGACCATGTGCTTCAATTTCAGGAAGCGCATTGTCGGTTAACATGGCTCAATAACGGTTACCATTGACGGAAACATTCTAATTTGCCTCATTTTTGAAGAAATATAGACCAATGATTCCACCAGCCCATAAACCACACCATACCGTTGTTTTTAATGGATGTAATGGTAGCTCTTGGGACTCTTCGAGTTGCTCATCAGCCCAAATACGGCAATTTTGTTTTTTAATATATCCATTAAGCCAGGAATGGGCTTCATCACTGAAAATCACTACAAAATTCCACGATAAAACGATTCACGAAAACTCACGATTTTCATTGAGTTTTTCAAGTCGCCTGGCTTCAACTCTTGCACAAGTTGAATTTTGTACGCTTTTAGGCAGAGATCATCACGTAAAAAACGCCAAGTTGTCGAATACACCAAGCCAAGCTGCTGAGAACGACGATAAATCGATTGGTCACGGTCTTCGCGTACACTCTCAGCTACAACTGGTGGTCAAACCGGTCGAGTATTATCCATTAATGTGCGAATGATATTGGCAATAGTGGTTCCAGTAAGTTGATTATGCACACCTTAAATTCATCGAATAGCTCGAAAAACATTACTCACAGAATGTTCATTTTCGTAATACAGGTGAACAATTTGGAGACGCTGTTGTGATGTGAATCTTTTCACGATAACTTGCCAAACGATACTGAAAAGAAATGACAAAACAGTTTGATAGGAGTCATGCGTGATCTGTCAAAAAAGACTATTGAAAATCAAACCTCACGATGAATCACCCTATACGATAGACAAGACAAGCTTGACAGACATAAGCTCTCTTCGCAGGCCATTGCATTGACAACAAACTGTTACTCGATGGTTTCGGTCGACATAACACAGAGGAGTACGTTTTAGAGCTCAAGCTTGCTATTCTTTCTGAGGGCTTTCATTGACAATTCCATCGTCATACCAAATATTCAACTTTATTCTGGCTGTTTCCCAGAAAAACGCACTTCAAACTCATGACTGGTAACTTAACGAGGAAACTACCTCTTCCTTAGTATGATAATGTGCTCGATAAAAGGGGCACAGATGTAATGAACCATTTACAATATCACTGAATAACTTATTGGTGTGCACTTAGCCAAAAGCAATATATTAATCGACCCTAGTTATCACTTCTACGTAACAAAATTTCGAAAGTGCCACGATCGCAACATCATATCAATGCGTATTGGGGAGTAGTAGATTAACTACATCACGTTTGCTCTTACTAGTTAAACTACCCTCATTTTCTCCCGAAGCCATTGACCACAATCGCAGTGTTGTGCTTCCTCAGTTCAAAATATTGCTGCACTAGCTACGACAGTCACATCCAAAGCGATTGTCACCAATCAAATGGCCGAATCTACTAACTTGACCGTGCATGACTATCGGAAGCATTTGAGCTAGTTCAGAGATTCGAATGTAGGTCGTTCTCATTTTTCGTTCAATTTCCTTACTGCATTCTTGGAATGTACGATTAGAACTTTAATCCTCAGATTCTGCTGATATTTAATTTAACTTAACCTTTTCTGTTAGCATCATAAAATGGTAGTCTCATTACATGGTTCTCTCTTCCTTTAAACCAGAAACATGTTATTACTGCACTTTTCATTTTACCTACAAGTTCCATCCTCAAGTAGAGTTGCCCCAATAGCCTCTTACCTTTAACCATCCCCCATTGATATTTTATTGTAGCTTAGTGGCAATTTATGTGTGTCGTTTAAAACAGTCTCATCCAGAGGTAGAAGAACGCTATTGATCCAGTTGCTATTTATAAATAGAAAACCTTCAATCAAACTTATGAGAGAATTTAGAACAGAACTAACCGCACATCAAGTACTCGACTATGTAGGCAGGTTAAATGCCATCGAGGTGCGTACCTGACATAGAGAAAAATACGTGCTTGCCTTGAATAGACGCAATTGCCATTATAAGTGGACACTTGCCAGTCATAAATGCTTTGACACATCATTAATACCAGCAGAGATTTAAGATACCTACGTTAGTTGTGGATGCCTAGAGGCTTAACAAAAGTGCATCTGCTGTAAGAGACACAGCTGTGCTCCATAGGTAAGCGTTCCGAATTCTACTTTCAATCTAGTTGTATGCAGTGACGTGTCTATATATTTTCGAGAAATATTGACTGAAAAATAGATTAAAAGGAAGAACATATGGTCTATGAACAACGTAAGATATGGAGTGTTTAACCATCCAATGGAAGCGAAAGTTTAGTTGCTTCGTACTCCAAAATATCCTTTCCAATCATCAATTGATTGAGTAAGGCAACCCGAATTCCCTAGTCATTTCGGTACATAAGATATTGTTTTGCGGGAAGGACCAGCAATTTGGCAATAAGTTTGTCTCTCCCTAAGCTGGTAATAGTTTGGACTCTTAGTAAGTAAAACATTTTAATTGATTGATTTACTGTCCTCATCTGGTTTTAAAATTGTTAATACTCAGAGCACGACTCCCTTCACCGAAGGCCATAAACCAAGTCTCCTTGATATTTTCGTAGTCCCGAAAACATCGTCAATTATACTATTTAACCAGGTGTCCCTGGATGTCTAGTTTGATTCATCGTGAAGTTTGATTTTCAATAGGCTTTTTTTGACAGATTGCGCGTGACTCTTATCAAACTGCTTTGTTACTTTTGTTTAGTATCATTCGGCAAATCATCATAAAAAGACTCACATCACAACAGCGTCTCTAAATTGATCAGCTGTATTTTAAAAATGAGCATTCTGTGAGAAATGTTTTTCGTGCGATTCGAGGAACTTACGGTGCGTATAATCGACTTACTGGAATATCATTCGAAAATTTGAGTCCCAGCTTACATAAGTGGATGGTACTCGACCGGTTAGACCACATCCAGCACGTAGTGAAGAGACTATAGCAGCTGTAGCTGATGTGGCGTATTCGACAACTTGGCGTATTTTACTTGAGGATCTCTGCCTAAAAGCGTACAGAATTCAACTTGTGCTAGAATTGAAGGCGACTTGAATTTTGGTCATATTTTCAGTGAATGTGCTCTGGAAAAACTTAATGAAAATCCGGTGTTTTATCGTAAAATTTTGTTCAGTGATGAAGCACATTTCTGGCTCAATGGATATGTTAATAATGTTAATAATTAAAATTGCCATATTTGGGGTGATGAGTAACCCAAAGAGTACCAAGAGTTACCATTACATTTATTAAAAATAAGCACATGATCTCGGTGAGCTCTGGTTTCAACAAGATGGCGCTACGAGCCATACAGCGCGTAAAACAATGGACTTGTTGAGAAATCATTTTGGTGAGCGCTTAATTTCACGTTTCGCTACGGTAAATTGGCCGCCTAGATCGTGCGTTATCACACCTTTGGATTATTTTCTCTGGGGATATGTAAAGTCTGAAGTCTTCAGGAATTAGCCAGCTACGATTGACGCTTTGGAAGCCAACATTACTCCTGTTACCCGCAATATACCAGCCGATATGCTCGAACGAGTCGCCTAAAATTGTACTTTCCGAATGGACCACCTCAGACGTAGTTATGGCCAACGCTTACATGATATCATTTTCAAAAAGTAAATACCATGAATTGTTGTTTACACCGATAGTAAAAATTTTAAGTTTACCTTCAAATTTATGTGTTTTATTTTTCATTATAAATCAAACCTCACGATGAATCCCTGAATAGTAAACTATATGAATATAGTATCCGTCCCTGACCTTCTGTTTTATACACTTATTATTGATTTTGAACACTCTGCCCGTCCCCTCTTATTTTCATATAAAGAGTTCGACTCAATTAAAGTGAACTTCCTCACGCATCCGCATAAAAACTATCTGCAGATCCTAATCAGAAATTTGAAACCTTTAAGTATATTGTATTTGAATTGTTTTATTATTATGTCCCGACTAAGACCGTTAGAGTCTAAACTCGAAATAAACTACAATATACAGTAAATGGAAGCGCAAACAAACGAATCTCATCTGGGTTGCATACTCTAGTGTAAGGCTTTCCAAGTAAAATTTCTATGTTTCAAAGCTGAATACCTCGCTATCCCGGAAAAATCCCTGGAGTGATCTGCGCAAGATCGGTGTTTTTTGTGGCAAATATAGACATATCCTAGACGTGCAAGAACTTCTATGTTCACAAAAATAGTGCCTCAGTACCAAGAGTTTTATTTCCTCCTTAGAATGGGCTTGGTAGTTACAGTGATTCTATGCCAACTTTTAAAGATATTAACGTATTTATAGAAATTGATGTTACTCTTTAGATATTGCCAATCAAATCAAACACAATTGGTGAAGATGGTATACACATACGTTTTATAAAACTAATTTTGCCCTTTATTGTGTATTAAGCAAAAGCTTGCCAAACGCCAAGAAAACTAATCTCGTAATCGCTGCGGATTACAGTCCTATATGCATACTGCCTTGTCTATCAAAAGTGTTCGAGAAACTCTTCGCATCGCAAATTCAGAAACAATTGTCAGTTAACAATTTGATCAATCCGCGTCAATCAGGTTTCAAACCTTACCATAGTTGTTCTATGGGTTCGCGGGTTGGAAGTGTCCGATTGACAAATTTTTTGTTAATTATGTTGGTATACATGCTCCTGAAGTAATTTCAGCTATATTCATTGTTTACCTACTTTGTCTGTGGCAGCCCTCTAAGGTTCGTTTCTTTAAAGAAATAAATCAAAAAATTTGTATCGAAGTTTGCGTAAAAATGAAATAAAATGTAACAAAAGTCTGCTATGAGTAAAACAAGAGTAGTATAAGCGTTTCAAAGATGGCCGTGAAGACGTTGAAAATGACGAACAACTCAGCACATCAACAACTGATGAAAACGTGGAAAAAGTAAAAGAAATAGCTATGAACGATCACCGAATCACAATCAGAGACGTCGCTGATAATGTTAAAATATCGATTGGGTCATGAAATGGAATTTTTTTCGAATGATTTGGGGTAAGAAAAGCGTGGCAGCAAAATTTGTTCTAAAATTGTTGCTCACACTTCATTTCTTGTTCGTGAATTTTTGGCCAAAAACAATACTGAAACGTTGCCCCAGCCTCCATATTCGCCAGACATGGCTCCATGTGACTTTTTCCTATATCCAAAAATAAAGTCAACCTTAAAGGGCCGTCGTTTTACAAGCATAGATAACATAAAAAAATTTTTTTTCAACAAACTAAAATTTCAATTGTTTCCTGAACACATCTCGTAAGACGGAATATCGATAAGCGATATGTGACGATTATTTGTTTAGTTTATTTCTCGAAGGTTTTTGATAAGGTAGACCATAACCAACTTTGCTGGAAATGTCAGAATCTTTTTCGCTTTAGTAATTCGCAGCTTTCTGTCGAACAGTTTACAAAATGTTTTTACGAGCAGATCTACTCGTATATTCAGTCTTAGATTTGTTTCAAAAAGTGTCCTTTAACGTTGGGCCCAATTTTATTCTGTATGCTTGTAAACGGCCTTCACTGTATATGTATATACAGTTCAATTCACCTTTAGCCTGATGACGATCTTTTCCATGTAGGTCGATCCATTAGTAACATTCCTGGGCAAGTTTTTTACATTAATGAGGAGCTTGACAGTATAAGCAGTAGGGCCACGGGTAATAGTCTTCTACTGGATCCAAAAAAGTCTCAAATACTGTCTATATGTCACAAAAAATTAATTTGCAGACTTTACCTGATGTTAAATTAAACACTGTTAAATCGGTTGTCATTATAATATTCTCATACTAATTCTACTATTCGTCGTGTTTATGGAAATCTTCGCAAACTGTGGTTAACCGCGGCTTATCAAAATGCTTATTGTACCGCTTATTACCTCCGCCGAATATGTCAACTGCAGCCCAGACTCATTGTCCCAACGTAAGTTTCGGTGGCTTTGAATGATCCGGTGCATTCCATCCATGGTCTACGAAGGCTTAATCGACACTCATTAAGAGTTTACCTCGTTTTTCTCTTCAACAGTACCTCAACGCAAGAACCTACATGTTCTTACACAAATTAATTATCAACAAAACGCCACCTAATTTGTATTGTAAGCCGATACTCCCTCATTCTAACAGAAAACTAAACATTACTACACCTCACTTTCGTTACCTTAACTCATCCCGCCATTTATATCCTCTCCCGCCTCTATTACCTATGTATAGAGGGTGACCAGATATGTTAAGAACGATAGGAAATAGAAAAAAATTTAAATAAAACAACAACAGTGTGAGATATAAAATTGATTCTGGCTTTATTTTGAATGTGTGCCATTATGTGTGAAATAGCATTTAATTCGAATGGCAACCCCGTCCAATATTTACGGCATTATCCTGGCAATAGCGTGTCGAATGTTGGTCTGTTCGTGTAGACCAAGGGCTTGACGTAGTGCAAAAGAAAATAATAGAGTGGTGTCAAATCGCAAATCGCAGCAGTCAATTGATGAACGCTCGCAGTGAGATGACTCAGTGGCCAAATTTCTCCTTCACAACTTCGAGCGTTGTGTCGCTTGAATAGCATGTAGCGCCGTCTTCTTGGAACGATGTTGTCGAGTTCTGACCACAGAAAGTTTATTAACATCGCTCTATACCTGAGACCGTTGCCGGTAACAGCATCTACTTCCTCATTTCAATGAAAAAAAGGTCCGGTGATGTCGCTATGTCATAAACTGCACCTCATAGTGAATCTTTGTGGATGCATTTATGCATGGCCGAACACTTGTGGATTGTTTTCGCTCCAAAAATGGCAATTTTAATTGTTGACATTGCCGCTCAGCTAAAAATGAACCATTTTCCGAGAATATGATCTTTTGACCAAAATCCGGATCTCCGGCGAACATTTCCAACACCCAATTAGCGAACTCACAACGTTTTCTATGGTCGACAGGCTTCAGCTCTTTAGTCCCAAAACCAACCGCAAAAAAAGCCAAGTTGACTCTCTGGCGATGCGCAGTTCATTTCAGGGTCTTCTTCTTCGAAGAATTGCCTGCACACTGAAGCCATGTTGACGACCGACCTCACGACGTTATTTAAGTTGCGTATTCACTGAGCAGGAATTTTGAAAATATTTTTCAATAATTTCCATACGTTCGGCAAACGTAAAACGATGCAAACCTTACTAAATATTTTGACAGCTGGATGTCATTGGTAACTTTGACTGTTGCTGAACATAACAATTGGAAAAAATATCAATGCTATCTAGTCAGCCGTGATTGTGATTTTGTGCTTTCTACAAACAAAAAATCAGTTTTACTGACAGCCAGAAACTCAAATATTGACCTACAGTCTAGATTTCTTCGAAGATAGGTGGTGGCACCACTCCCAATAGGTCCGATCGTATTAGATCGAAGGAACCTATAACTATCCGAACAACATAAGGCATCACTATTATTTGTCTTGTTGAAAACCAAATTTCTGAAATACACACCACGTCAATCTTCGAACCAACAAACAAGTATCTAAATTTCGAAGACCTTAAACAGGCAAGGTAAGATACTAACAGGTCTGTAATCAGAAGCATCGGAACAGTGGCCTTTTTAGGAACATATAATTTTAAACCTTTAATAATACAAAGGACATCAACCTCCGTAACTACTTCAAAATTAATTTCCTGTTCAAAGCCTCTGCTGGAGACAACGTCATACTCGAAGCAATCGACAGCAACATCATTTGAAACAAAATAGTCACTCATTTCATCTAAATCAATAATGCAGCTCCTGTCACTAGTAACCTCAATGCCAACTTGGCGTAGATTTCTCCACAGTACTTGGAGGCTGAGATGCACGAATAGCATAAGTTGCAGCGTTACGAGCAGCTTTTTACCTGTTCCAGTTAAACGAGCTTTGGCTACGCTTCCACTTACTGTTCAGTTTGTTTTTGCTTCTTTAGAACACCAACTACTCCTTCCGTGAACCAGGGACAGGCTCTGTTTCGGATCGCGACGGTTTTTTTTTGGTACATGATCATTAAATAATTGCATTACAAGCGTCTGAAAAATGATTAGCTTCTGCAACTCAACCATGGGAACGAGTTTTCTGCGGTTTTTAGTGCTTCACGATTTATTGATGAGTAATCCCTATAAACAAAGGAGCTTGAGGAAGACTTGTGGTTGAAGACAACATTATAGGTACAGAACAGGAGATCATGTTCGCTGACACCTTCGAGAGAAATCTGATCAAACAGTAAGACAGAAAGTGAATCAGATACAATAACAAGGTCTAAAAGGCTCGGTGGTCCACCTGGTCTGAAGCATGTTGGATAGGTTTTATTTAGAATTTCAAGGCCACTTGCCGCCGCCATATCTTTCACTTGGTAGGATCGCGAATCATTTTTAAGTATGTTGGCAATAAAATCACCACTAACGACAATGTTATTATATGAAGAGGAGAATTCGGATAGAGAAGAGAAAAAAAGTTCAGTTGAAAAGGCACGATTTGGATTGTAGCAGCAAGCAACCAAACATTTAACAGACCCATCAGAAATTTCTGCAATCAAATACTCAACATCGGTTCCTAGCGACTTCAAGCGTCAAGTTGATTTTTAGAAGAGATTTAGATGTGTTTAGAAGCTTAGTGTCGAACTAGATAACAACAAAAAAAAAAATAATAATAAATACTAAAATATCCATCTAGATACGAACCTTCACAAACCAAGTGATTTCCATCAAATAAAACCGCCCATCACCACATGCCAAAAGCAAATCAAAAAAAAAAAGATCAAAAAGATTCATAAAATTAATAATGTGAATCATGACAGTTATTAAAAAAGTCAATAAGCCATAAGTCCATCCAACTCACAGGCCAGAAGGATACCTAATCGATTGCGGCTCATAAATCAATACCACACAAACTTGGTAGTGCAAACGTAATGATGATAATATATATATTCGAATATATTGACGAAATTTAAGCAGAGCTCATAAAAAAATATATAATAATATTGTAATTGAATGGTTTCCAGAGTACTCCTTTCAGTGGATCATTTTCCACCGGCTAAGTACATAAAATACCATCCCGAACCCATCTACGAGTACGTTTGGTGAGTAATAATGTTATTGCCTTGGAATGTGACAGAGATTAAACTGGTATTTGTTGGATGGCTCATAATTTAGTTACAACGATTATTTATAGAATTTTGATCTGACTCATAAACAACAGTTTCCACGTGATATCAATATAATATGTGGATGAATATACAATTAATTAAAATGCCACCGCAGACTGGGATGTGAGTTGAGCGGAGATTGTGTCAGAATAAGCAAACTAACTGACGGTGTTTTTGCCGGAAGCTGGCAGTGGGAAAAAAAATTTCAAATTAATTTTGAAACAAAAAATTAACTTCTTTTTGCTCTTAAATTTAAAGAAATTTAACTTTTTCTTTAAATATATTACCAATCGATGATAATAAAGGGCTTTTCGTACGATGGGACCCATTCTTCCTTTAGGATTCCCTGAAGTCACGAATACGCTCCCTTGACGGATGTCATATTTCTGCCAGATTCTCTACAATTGAATCGCGAAAGGTAAACACTTGAACAGTGTTCACAAATCATCCCAATTTTTTATTAAAATGCGTTACGTGTCTTTATCATCATCCAAATAAAAGGACAATTGAAGGTTTAGTGAATAAATTCGAATCGACTTTTTCACTTCATAATATTGCCGTTTCAGTGAGATAACGAAGTGGCAGAACTAAATGAAATACTTCGGCTTTACGCGAGTCGGTAAGTCAAGATTGAAGACCAATTTGACTTACCTATGCAACCTTATAAGTTCGTAAAAATCTTCGTGGACGTATAACTTTCGCTGATTGGACTCTGTGAAAGCGGAAACAAGATCCGGACTTTAACCGGCATAATTTTGGTTAAATAGCTTTGTCGATAAACTAAATTTCAGCTGGTCAACTAGTCGGAGGTGTTAAAACAGCAGAATTTGATACACAAATAATTGACCTCTTTTGGTTTTGTGCTTTGCAGTAGCTGTTATACCGATAGCGATGCGGATATTCGTAACAGCCCAATTGTAACCATTGTGAGGTCATTCAACGTCGAACGGATACAATCAAGTTTCCGTCAACTTCTTCAGTATTCTGATACCGTCAGCACCGAATGTAAAAGACCAGTGTCATCAATGCTAAAGTACATTTAGACGGGCCGCCTTTGATCCAAAAAATAGTCAAAAAATAGGTTAAGCCTTGAGAGCTTAAGGTAAAACTAAAAAATGTGTGGCAGTTGGATTTATCTCCTCTTTCCGCCAACCAAAAAAGAATTGAATATATACTTGAAGTGAATTGGAAAAAAGTTACAGGCAAAAGTTTCAATTAATAATCTAAGCTGACTACATTTTTTTTTAATAACTTAAAAAGTCATCGGCGAATTTTTCAAAACCCAAATTTCGCACTACTACATATCAAGCCACTTCCCGGTATGCTTAGAGTGGGGAAAGAGGAAAATATTGATGCTGCCCCTACCCCTGCCCAATTACCAAGGCTTCGCTCATTTATGACGTTGTCTAATGAAAATCGGGGGCAAAACAAAATGTATGGGTCTTATTGTAAATGTTTTTGGTATTTAACGCCTCCGAATGCTGCTACGTTTTGACCAGTTATAAGCAGCCGTTCAGAGGTCCTGTTGGTTGGCAGAACCACCAGTAGTCCCAACCAGGACTTAAAACACAGTACCATGGGAGTCAGGAGCCCCCCAGACTTTCGTTCGGGCCTGACTTGAAGAGGTAGGCCCCTTTGTGAGGCGTCATAGTGGCTGTGGTTAAAACCCAATGCAGAGTTGCAAAATACTGGGTGCTGTGACCCTAAAAACAATAAGAGTTTTGTTTTAGGTTAGTCTCGCCCCATACCAAGGATGAAACTTCTGCCTGCAACACGATTTCTACTTTGGTATCAAAGGATTGATGTATCCTTGCTCACATAAATGTATGGGCATCCCGTGGATTTAAGTTACTTAAGAGATTTTGCAGTATCCGCCTGTTTTAGTAGACCGTAATTTTACGCAAAGACCTTGGTGTAAAACCTTACAAAATATAGCTCGTATAAGGACTTAAGCCGAGCGACTGCTACAGCGTCGAATTTTCGGTGAGCGGGCCTTAGAAAAGCTGGAAGTTCCACTTTTTTATCGAAAAATTGTCTTCAGTGACGATGCTCATTTCTGGTTAAATGGGTATGTTAATTAATAAAAACTGCCGTATTTGGTCCGATGGGCTACCGATTCACGTGGAAAAATAGGGTGTTTGGTGCAGTTTATGCTCCGGCGGAAACATTGGCCAGTATTTTTCTGTCAATGGCAGCAGCTATCGTTCAATGGTTTCGAAATATTGTTTGCTCAAATTAAACGAGCTGAACCTGTTTGACATATGCTTCCAGCAAGATGGCGCTACATGACACACAGCACGCGAATTGATGGACCAATTGCGAAATGAGTTCGGTGAGCAATTTATCTTCCGTTTTGGACCCGTGAATTGGATAAACAAGACTGGACTATTTTTTATGGGAATATTTCAAATCACCGGATAAACCAGCGTAAATTTCAGCCTTGGAAGACAACATTATAGTATTAGCGAAATAACAGGCAATATGCTCTAAAACCTGATTCAAAATTGGTCTCTCCGTATGGACCACTGAAAACGTAGTCGTGGTCAACATTTATATGAAGTAATCTTTAAAAGATAAATGGCAGGCATTGATTTATCAACTTAAGTACAAATTTCATACAGTTTTGCAATTTTCCTGTTTATTTTTTTTATTTATTTTTTGACGATTAAAAACCGAACGCTTTAAAAATCACAATTACAAGAGCAAGGGAATTGCTCTTACAATACCAGTTGTCAAGGAGCCCGTCGAAAAGTCACCTGAGACTTTAAATATCCCCAGAGAAAATAGTCCAAAAGTGTGATATCGCACGATTAAGGCGCCCAATTAACCGTAGCAAAACGTGAAATTAAGTGATCACTCCATTGTTTCACGCGCTGTATGGCTCGTAGCGCCGTCTTGTTAAAACCAGAACTCACCGAGACCATGTGCTTGAATTTCAGGAAGCACATAGTCCGTTAACATGGCGCAATAACGGTTACCATTGAAGGTAACATTCTGATTTGCCTCGTTTTTAAAGAAATATGGACTAATGATTCCACTGAGCCAGAAATGGGCTTCATCACTAAACAGAATTTCACGACAAAACACCGGATTTTCATTGCGTTTTTCCAGAGCCCATTCATTGAAAATATGACGTTAGTTCAAGTCGCCTGGTATTACGAATTATTGGTATTGCGAATGGTATTGGCAATAGTGGTTTCAGTAGGTCGATAATGCACACCGTAAGTTCCTCGAATAGCACGAAAAACATTTCTTACAGAACGCTGTTGGGTGAGTCTTTTCGTGATAACTTGCCAAACGATACTGAACAAAAATGACAAAGCAGTTTGATAGAAGTCACGCGTTGAAAATCAAACCTCAAGATGAATCATCCTATATTTATGGAGGGACAAAATTGGTTTTGTATGTATAAATTGAACCCTCCTTCTTCCTTTTTTTTATACTACTACTGCTTGGCTGGCATGTGTAGAATGTAGATACATACTTTAGTCAGCGCAAGTGGTTCAAGGAGTTTATAGTAAAAGTACAGACTGATTCCCCAGCAAATGGAATAAGAACTATTAATCAAACTTTTTATCCAAATGGAATTTCTTTCTTTAACAGCCCACAAAATTTCGACAATAGAGATTGAATAAAACTCCACTACATTGTCCTTGCCAATAAGGGTCTACTCTCATTCTTCTCATTCAAAAGTAAATTTTTTTTTTCGAATAATTTAATCAGGATGAAACCGCATTATTATACCATACTCCATAAACATACGACTAAGATAACACACTCGTAGGACACAGTTTTCAGGGATAAGCATGTATTCTTCATACCACAACAAAGAATTAGATTAGGGACTTTTCATACTTGACGAATGTATTTACAGATGTTTGAACAATTCTGTGCCTTAAACACCTCTCTTTAGTTATGAGGGCTGATAGCATATATATATAATAGATAATCTGACTCCGATATACATGCCATTGCCATTATCAGCAAGAGGTATAGTTTTCGTGAACCATATTTTCATTCTGTCTGACGAAAGAGGATGAAACTTAATTAACTTTTGATTAAATTCCTTTAACAGCTCAGTAAATTGACAGGGGCCGATTTGAAAGATTTGAAATACATGAACATATTTATTTGTTTTCAAGTCCATAAGTGAGGTAAAATTCTAACAGAAGATAACAAATTATATTTACGGTGGAAGCATAGTCCAACTACTCCTAATTTGGAATTATTCTGTCGAGCTCGTAATGACTTCACATTTATAACACAAAGAACCAAAAAAACATATTTTTTTCCAAACTGAACACTGATTTACGAAGGCTGTTTGCTGATAACCCGTATTAGAAATGACAACGGAACTTTTTTAGGTTTTCACAGTTTATTTTTCAATATAATCCCCTTTCAACTTGACACTTATCCCAACGGTGTGCAATACCTCCTTATAGTACGACTTTTGTTGGTCTGAAAAATACTCCTCTGCGACGGCGATGACTTCCTTCTTCGTCATCTACTTCTTCCCGGCGAACGATCTTTTAAGATTTGGGAACAAAACGAAGTCACAGGGAGAGAGATCCCCAGAATGGGGGAGCATTTCGTAGTGCAATTCGACTAATTTGGCTATGGCGACTGCGGACGTATGAGCCGGAGCGTTATCGTGGTGGAAGAGCCTTTTTTCTTCGATAAATAAATCTAATAAATCGATCGATCAAACCTCGCGCGTCCCAAAAAACACTGGTCATCAACTTTCCGGCCGAAGGCACCCTATTCGCCTACTTTGGAGCACGTTCACCGTGTAAAACCCATTGTTTCGATTGTTCTTTGGTCTCTGGCTCATCGACGGTCACGAAAAGACGCAGAAACTCTTCTGTATTTCGATTACACGAAACAGGTTAAAAAAGCCTTAAAAAAGATTATACTAAATGATAAATTTGACTCAGTAGTGCCACCTATCTTTCAATCCGGGTACTCATCAAACTGCCCTTGTATAACAACGATGATAGTCATAGTACTTTTAACCGTTCAAACTTGTGATGCAATAATTATTTTAAAGTTGCCTAGGTCGATAATTTTGAACAAACAAAGTGGTTGAACAGCTTTATCATGTTTTCTCAATTAATTTTAAAGCTTGCTTAAAACTATTCCTTCAATTTCAAGATGCAGTACTGGAGTGTGTTCAATAGTGCAGTGCAAATTGTTTTTAATGATTTACGATTCTTCAAGTAACATATCCTTAACTTTAAGGAAAAATATTTTTCGCTTTATAGTTGGTAATGAACGTGTGTGTGTTATTAACAGATCAGAAGAGATAAGTAACCTGTTAAAAATGTCTGTCATATTGTCCTTACAAGATGTTTTTCTGCTTATGTTTTCCAGATATTTTAACTTCTCAATAGGAAGAAGCGCATGGCATATTATTGCCAGTTATCGCTGTTATTTTGATGAAAATGCATTTTTAATATAAAAAAATTGTTACAAATACATCATTCAAACTATTGCCCACCGCTAGATACGACTTTTTTCCATCTTTCTGGTAGAGCTCGAATACCGCTACGGTAAAGGTGGTTATCTTTTAAGGCTATCAACAAATCAAACTATTTGTTGGTGTCTTCATATGAGCGAAACTGCTGATCAGCCAGACCATGTGCCATCGAACAGAACAAGTTTATTTATTTATTTATTTATTTATTTACATTTTAAATTTACATCAATTTACTCGCAAAGCACAGTGCTTATTTGCAGGTGGTTGTTAGCATTGGTGTCATTAGTTATTTTTGAGGTAATTTAAAATAATATCTCAGTTTAATTATATAAAAGAATAGCATTATTACTTTATGAAGATATACAATTAATTAAATTCATTATTGGTGACTATTCTACTTTACAAAGTACATCGAAGTAAATAATTTTTTTTAATTCTTTTTTTCGTTTTCTAAGGTTAGGAATGTATTTCAAAGATTGAGGAAGTTTGTTCATAAGTATTGGAATAGCATAGAGTAGTTCTCGTTTTCCATAGATGTTGAATGTTTCTGGTACTTCTAGCATTCCTGGGCCTCGTCTTCTGGTATTTTGCGTTTGACGTATAAGTTGCAGAAACCTCTGATCATTGAAGACTTTAAGAAATGTGTAAGCAGGTCTAAAAGCTTTAAATAGACGATGTTGAAGATTTCATTCAAAATAAGAATATCTTTTAAGCAAGAGCGCGCTTTTAAGTTGAAGACGTAGGGTATTTATATGCTCTCGCCGTAATAGGTGTTCATCTATAATTATCCCGAGGTATTTCATGCTTTTAACTACTTCAATTCCTTTTTTGTTGGCTGAAAATGGGCAGTGTTCGTTTCGGTGATATATTTGAACAATATCTGCTGGCTTAGAGGGGGTGCATATGTACATTACTTTTGTCTTGTTCGCATTTATTAGAAGGCATCTATCATGACACCAATTAGGGATGGTGTTAAATTCTTGTTGCAATCTTTCCACCGCAGAGTTTAAACATTTGTGTTTTTCCACAATTGCTATGTCCTAAGCGTAGGACATATAACATATGTTATATGTTATATAACATATAACATATCAAACAGGCCGAGTTTGAAGCCAAGTTTCACTTGGTTTTTCCCCGCTCTGAGACCTTAGCTTTTAACACATGGGCTGAAAAGTCAGTTGCCTTCGAGAACGATACACTGATTGAAACGATTTTTCAATCTTTCGATATCAGTTTTGTAGTATGATTTCGGTTTAGCCCGAAAATAGGCCTCTGTTTCGGCGATTACTTCTTCATCGGTCTTAAATCTCTTTCCGCCGTGCATTCTTTTGACGTGTGCGAACAGGAAATAGTCGCGGGGGCCAAATCTAGAGAAAACGGTGGGTGGGGAAGCAATTCGTAGCCGAATTCATTTAATTTTGCCATCGTTTTCATTGACATGTGACACGGTGCATTGTCTTGATGAAACAACACTTTCTTTTTCTTCAAATGCGGCCGTTTTTCTGCGATTTCATCCTTCAAACGCTCCAATAACGCAATGTAATAGTCGCTGTTGATAGTTTTCCCCTTTTGGAGATAGTCGATAAAAATTATTCCATGTGTATCCCAAAATACGGATGCCATAACCTTGCCAGCCGACTGTTGAGTTTTCGGTCGTTTTGGACGAGGTTCGTCGCCTACTCGCCACTCAGCTGACTGCCGACTTGACTCTGGTGTGAAGTGATGGAGCCAAGTTTCATCCATTGTCACATATCGACGCAAAAATTCGGCTTTATTGCGGTTGAACAGCTTTAAACACTCCTCTGAATCATCAACACGTTGTTGTTTTTGGTCGATTGTGAGCAAAAGCGGCACTCACTTTGAACAGAGCTTTCGCATGTCAAAATATTCGTGTATGTGTTAAATACACACACTCTTTTGATATCTTCTGAGCCTCAGCTATCTTGATCAACTTCACTTTACGGTCATTCGTAATCATTTTGTGGACTTTTTTGATGTTTTTATCTGAAACAGACTCTTTTGGACGTCCACTGAATGCATCATCTTCGGTGCTTGTATGACCACTTTTAAATTTTTCAATCCACTTGCGAATGGTTCGTTCGGCTGGTGCAGAGTCCGGGTAACACTTATCAAGCCATTTCTTTGCATCGGCTGCATTTTTTCCCATAAAAAAGCAATGATATATCAAAACACGAATTTGCTTTGAATCCATTTTTTTCACAATAACAAAAGTTACTTCACTCACAACGCTATATCTCGACATCTGTCAAATTTATACACGTATCTTTTGAAGGTTGGTACTAACTGAAAATGTATGGATTTAACTCAAGTGTTGCACCTTCTAGAAAGATTTTATCTTTCAAATAGCTCTTAAGCCAGTTTGCCATTATTCCTCTCAAACCTATTTTACCGAGGCTTTTGATTAGCTTTCCATGCATTAGTGTACCGAACGCTTTACTGAAATCGATAAATATCACGAGAACATGGTGATTTCTGTTCAGGCCTGCATTACCAGTATTGGTTAACTCGCCTAGTAACATTCCATTACTTTTATTTTTCTAAAAACCGTATTGGTTTGAATGTAGTATTTGGTGCTTGGTTATAAAACTGTTAAGTCGATTAACAACTACCTCCTCCATACACTTTTCAACAACTGACAAAATTGCGATTGGCCTATAGTTTCAGTGTTATTTTTGGTTCCTCCCTTGTACAATACATTGGTCAAATAATCGATGTTTTCACCAGCCTTGGAACAATGTATTGATTTATATTTTATACGATTATCTATATAACAGGAGCAAGATACACTGGTCATGTCATGGTCCAGTCTAATGTTATCGGCTCCAGGACATTTATTGCAGTTCAATTGATACATCATTTTATAAATTTCCGCTTCGATTACTCTTTATACTTTGCTGTAGTTCCCAGTTTTAATGGTTTCATGCATACTTTTTGTAGCCTGATTTGAGAATTGCTCCGCAATTTTCTTGGCCATTTCATTCAAGTCTTGGTCGTTACCCGCGAAATTGTTTGTAATAGTATCATCTATAGAACATTTTTTCCTTCCTCAAAGTTCATTAACGATATTCCATGTTTTTCTTGGGTCTTTTTTAGCGTTTACGAATTGTTTCTTATAAAAAGTAGCTTTTATATTTTGTATGTTTTTATTAACAATATTTCGGAAGTTCTTGTACTGGATTTTATAGCTTTGACTTCTTGGGCTATCTTCTATAGAGTTCATCTATCTTTTGGCACATTGAAATTATTTCTTTCGTAATCCATGGTTTTTGCTTTCGAGAACATTTGTTTGTTTTTGTTCTACTTGCTTCAGTGTATATATTATTCATTACTTTTACGAAGTAGATTTTAACTATTTTGACAACGTAACGCCAAGGGTTGTAATGCTGTAGAATCGCTTTTTTGTGCTTCTGTTCGTATTTTGGCCGTTTTTCAGGCAGTGAAAAATCAATTGCATCAATTAAAGTCGATACCAATCACCAGTGATGATTTCGCTGGGTTTCAACAGTTCATAATAAATAACAACGACCTGTTCCCACCAAATACACAGCATAACCTTCGCAGCATGAATATTCGGCCGACGTAGAAGCATGACCGGGCAGTCCTCATGACTTTCTTCTCTTTGAGTTACTGTAATAAATCCATTTTTTATCACCCATCATGATACAATGAAGAAAACCTTTCCTTTTTTGCCGCTGTGGCAGTTGCTCACGAAACAACGACGCTTAACGTCCCTTGGCTTCAAATCACAAGGATTCCAAGTTTCTTGTTTTTGAATCATTCCCAACCCCTTATGCTGAAGCAAGCTCCAATGCCTCCAATTCAGGCCTTCCTTCACGCGGACGATCGTCAACATCGAAATCACCGTCGCGACGGAACCACACAACACAACGAAATCACAACACTTTGTTTTACTTAGAGCAGCATCTCTGCAAACTTTTTTAAAGTTCTCGATGCACTTTAGCCGCCATTTCTTCCTTCGACTGAAAGAAGAAAATCAACACTTTCAGCAAATGACGATTAGTTGGCACAAAATCCGACATTTTCACACAACCAAAAGTATATGATGGCAAAAAAATCACTTATGTGTCAAAACGGTTTGTTTACCATATAACTAAGCTTGGTTCATGACGCTTTGGACAAGTGGGTCAATGAACGCAATTTCAGTTTGGATGTTATGTTTCAGATCCTGACTGGTCGCTGAGTTATTGGAGACTTTGGAGACCAATCTAGTTCTTCTTTAACGCAAATAATGCGATCTAAAATTTTCGTACGCAATAAATTGATTGATTAATGGCTTGTGTGGGCGTTAACACCATTCTATTGAAAAAAAAAATCCACTTAACATGTTGCGGTATCTTTCTCCATTCACTGTAACTTTTTTGGGATGCATTGATTTTTCTTGAATCTCGTATGGGTTTTCCGATCCCCAGGAAATGCAATTTTGTTTATTTACGTACCCATCTATCCAAATATGGGCTTCATCGGACAAAGTCGAATTTGGTGTGACAAATTGTCCTGGCGATCCAACATCCAGTTTACAAATCGGTGACGTCGTAAATTTTCCAAAAGCTTCAATTCTTTTTATAGTCGTGCAAATGAAGATCAACTTTTAAAATTCGCCGTAAAGTGGTATAAGTGAGATTCAATTGTTGACTTTGACGACGAATTGAGGCGACTGACTAATTTTGAACACTTTCGCACACAGTAGTGATGTTTTGGCGTGTACATGCTGGCCAAGCATGCTGATATGGAGTTTGACGCTATACCGAATTAATTTGTTTAAAACGCTTCGCTATTGCACGAATTCTAGACTCACTAGGGCGCACGAAACGTTAGTTTTACAGATCGCCCATTTTCGTAATAAGATTAAACCATCACTAAAATTGAAAAAGATTTTGTGACATCTGTCAAAAATATCAGCCACATTAAATTCAGTAAGTTACAGTAATTGAGAGCCAACATTCACACCATCTGCTGGGTCACCCTTTTCATCGTATTTCCCTATGTGTGCTTATGTAAGAAAAAATAAAAAATTGGTTAAAAAAAAACTAATAATAGAAATTCAAATCTCATTCAAATCTTTCGTGGTCTCAAAAAAATATCTGCATGTCGGCCTATCTCTAATCTACTTCTAAGCTTTCTTTCTAACATTAATCATGAAGCCAATAATCCTGTACTAGCATGAATCGTGTTTTTCAAGTCTAAAATAATGCATTTTACACTACCTGCACATCTAGATGTTGATTTTGATTTATGTTTGAATGTTTGAGGGCGTTTTATATGATTTTAACTATGTTTTCAGCTTGCATATTTGGTTGTGGTATGTCGTATGCTATTCAATCTAAAAACTGTGTATTTCCTCTAATATATTTGCAATCGTAAAGATAATAGAAAGATGATTATTTAACCCCAAAACAGACATCCTGCTTCTTTACTGAGCTCTTGAATACGCTGAAAATAGGAGCTGAACCCTCTGTCGCAATCAAATTGCAACCATCGCCCTAATTCTTCAATATAACTGATGTATAGCACATTGTGCAGTTCTCCTGCTTCGGCTCTGTTCTCACATGGAAACCTCGAAAAGTAGTCTCCTGACATATTCAGCGACTAAATATCGAATTGCTAATTCGATAAAAAAATAACTATTCTTTGAAGTCATCAATGAATGACTGCATCAACAGCATAAATAAAATAAATGTTCTACATACATGCATAGCGATGGAACATTTTACGCCTAATTGTATTGCAAGAGCCTCTCTGTCTAATTTACTTTCTGCATGAAAATTCTATTTCACGTTCGAGACAATTATCAGATATTTAAGATAACCCTAGCGGATTTGCATCCACCGTCAGTTTCGTTGAAGTGTTCGGAATGAAATAGACTAGAACTAGATTTGATAACAGTTTCTTTTCAATTTTATGTACTGCAGTGGAGTGCTCTCCTCTCCACACAAATTTGAAGCCCAGTTTGGTACAAATACTTGTTTCATAGTTTTTGGATCCTGCATTGAAGAAATCAATTCTACTTTTTCTAAACACAAATGTAGTCCAATATTTTTTTAATCACATGCATTCGCCTGTTGGAAGCCGTTACCAAAATATCATCTTCGACTTTAATTTCAAGTAACAATCTTTCTATGACTCTGTTGAAAATGGCTGGAGCTGAAGTCAATCAGTACACCAATCTGGTATAGCGATATAAACCTCTGGTTGTTGATATTGTGGTGACTTTTCTACTTTCAGAATCTAAGTCTAATTGTTGATAAGCCATGGACAGATCTAGCTTCAGAAACCCTTTTACAGCGTGAAGATGTGAAAAATGTTTTTCGGTACGGGATAACGAGTGCTTATCAACTTTAAGCAGAGTTCACACTATTATTTTTAAATCACCTAAATACGGACTTCTCTTGACTTTTTTTTAAATCGAAACAATTGGGGTTCCCTATTTTCTAAAATTAACCTTTTACAAGACCCGTAGACTCACCAACTCTACCATTTGTTTTAAGGCAAGAGGAATTTGTCTGTCGTGCATAACGAAACACTGCCTTTCTTAAATTTACGTAACGCATTGAATAAATCACTTAATTGCGCTAAAAAGGCATTTTCATCACTCTAGTCTGAATCATGCAAAAAAATTCATTTGGTGGACCCTATATTAAAAGCTTGGAGGAAGTTACGACCTAGTAATGATGGACCCTCCTTTTCAACAACTAGAATTTTTAAATTCTTGCAATAATTCTTAAGAGTCACCGGCATAACACAAACATCGTAGGGTTTTATTTTTGCTTCATCATAAGTAGGTAATATGGGTTAGTATTTTGTATCGCATGCATATCGAAGTAGTCCCTATAAGTACTCAACGGAATCGCTGATTTAGAAGGGCCCATACTTCCACGATTAAATGGAAAATGATAAAGACACTATTCGTCATTGTCAATAAAATTAAAATCAGAGCTGTTATTTGCTTATATTTACGTGCACTTTGTGAATGACCTTTTCTATTACGCTCTTTGCATCTATACGATTTAACCCTTAATCGTGTTTGGTGCACTGAGTGCCCCAGCCGATTCTAAAATTTAAATAACGACAGTATATTGAAACGACATACCACCTTGATCATAAAAAAACGGAATAACCACCGTGTGGCGCTCCCATTGTTTCGATTTGAGTTCTGTTTTTTGTTAAGTTGGTAGATCTGTTGTTGACATTCCCTCTACCAAAAATCTTAGCGTCATAGCTTGACATTTGCAAAAGTTACACAGCCAAGAGTACATCTATTTATGTTGGAAATGTTGGAAAAGTGTTTCGGCAACGATTTTCTAAACAAAACGGTCGTTTAACAGTAGCACGAGCGGTTCAAACGTAGTCGTAACTCAATCGAAGATGATGAATGCAGTGGCAGACCATCGACGAAAACATTGATGAAGTAACAGAAATGTTGGTCAATAACCGCAAATTAACCATCAGAGAGATAGCGGTGGACTTGAATATTGCCTATGGATCCGTTCAAGACATTTTGGTTAATGATTTAGGTTTCCGTCGTGTAGCAACAAAGTTGGTGCCAAAAGACCTCAATTTCATGCAAAAAAGAAACCGTGTTGACGTCGCAAAAAAGATGATTTGCGAAGCTGAATCCGATCCCACATTCATCAACAGGATCATTACTGGAAACGAGACGTGGGTTTATGGTCAAAAAAGAAGGCAATGCTCACGGTTTTCATGGATTACAACGGTGTAGTGCATCATGTCTGCCAGAAGACCAGACAGTAAACAATTCGCCGAAAGAAACCAAAATTGTGGGTAGAAAACTCGTGCATTTTGCACCATGATAACGCACCGAGGCACAGTGCCATCATTATTCGCAACTTTTTGAAGAAAAATTCAACAAATACCATCCAACAGCCACCGAATTCACCTGATTTGGCTCCCTGTGACTTCTTTCTGTTCCATCGGGTTAAAAAACCACTACGGGGAACGCGTTTCATTAGCCGAGAGGAAGTAATGGAAAAATCGCAGGAAGCACTGATGGACATACCGAAAACCGAATATAAAAAATGTTTCGAGGATTGGATCAAGTGCTGGCAGTGTGTGTGTAAGTATGTTGCAAGGGGCAGTATAAATTTATGTAGATGAATAAACTTGTATTTTTAATTTTCTGAATAAATTCCGAAATTTCTTTGATTAAGGTGGTAGTACGTTTTACCATTTTACGATGAATAGATAAACGCCGAAATAATGCGTGCAAATTGTGCAAACTACATATTTTGAAAACCATGGTTCGGTTCGCCAAATTTATCGTGCGCTATGTCTTTTTTACGGTCGACATAATCGTCCACCTGAGCAAGTTATATTATTCGGAACACGATGAATCTTTTTCGCACCACGTACACCACGTGGATAATACACATCTCCAAAGACGTTAAACAGTGCGAACAGAAGAAGTTATTGCCGTTGTGGAGCGCAGTGTTGAGGAGAATCCAAATGAGTTGATTCGTCATCGTGCACATCAATTGGAGCTATGCCCACCCACTTTGTGGAAGATTTAATGGAAAGATCTTGGCTCAAAAGCTTATAAGATCAAGCTTGTGCAAGAGTTAAATCCACGTGACCACTGTACGCGTCGTAGGTTCGGTGAATGGTCCGAAAACATGATTCAGCTTGATTCTCATTTTAAATGCAAAACTTTGTTCTCCGATGTGACCCATTTTTAATTGAATGCATATGTTAACAAGAGAAATTGCCGAATTTGAAGTGTAGAAAACCTAGGAGCCTTTGTCGAGACGCCCCTAAAACCATTTAAACTAACTGTTTGGTGTGCTTTATGGGCTGGTGGAATCATCGGCCCAAATTTCTTTAAGGACAATGGCGGCAAAAATGTTACTGCCAATGGAGAACGATATAGAAACATTAATTCTGAGTTCTTAGTTTCTCAGTGAAATGACATTGACGTGACAGAGCTTTGATGTCAACGATATGGTGCAACATCCGACACAGCGCGCGACACCATCAATTTATTACGGGAAACATTGCATAATATGAACTGACCTTCAATATTTTACACCTTTAGATTACTTTCTTTGGAGGTATGTAAGGTCATTAGTCTATTCCGATAATTGTCGATAAGTTGTCGAAAATTGGACTTAACGATTGCGCTTCATTCGAATTAGTCGTGGCGCGCATATGACCAATATTATTTAAACACTTATGGCATAAAATTATATATTAAATGAAGCTTATATTATGGACATTAATATTAGACTTATAAATTTGATTTTTGAACTTGTATAGCTCTAAAACAGACACCCTTTACATATGGTATATATTGTAGTATAGAAAATAAATCATATTGAAGTAACACGGTAAAGTCTTTCCTTAAACACACGGTTTAAGGATTAACATATAAAAAAATTAATTTAAATATCTCATTTTGGTTGTGGGCAAAATTTTGATGACAATCATAATGATAAGTCAGTTTTCAAGTGCTAGCTTGACGACTTTTTATAGCTAATGACACTGAAAGTACAAATAAAAAAGCCATTTTTCTGATTACTCTGAAAGTACATATAAATTATTGCTAAGTGACCATTCGCTAACGAAACAATCTATAGAAAGTTTTAACGACTGCGCAGAAAGAGTGAGATCGTTGGCGGTATACTGTGAGTTTGGCGTAGAGTTAGGAACAGCTATGAGAGATAAGTTTGCGAAGGGTCTAGTGAAAGGACCGATAAAATACAAATTATTTAGGACCTTACCTTGGATGGAGCAGTAAATATGGCTAACACAATCGAATGAATCAGATATAAGTACAATAATGCAGTAAAATAAGGGTCAGACTCTAACGAAATATTTCGTTTATCACATTGCAAGCAGAATTTTGTGGAGAAACGTCAAACTACTAGGTAGGGTGAAAAGTAACCTCCTTGGGAATGAAAAAAAAACTTTTTTTAAATGTTTTTTTTTATTTTATTCAATATAGTCCCTTTTTAGTTTGATACACTTATTCCAGCGATTTTCCAACTTCTAAATCCCGTCCGAAAAGTTATTTTCCGGAAGGTCTGCAAAATAATCCTCCGTGGCGTCGACGATTTACTCGTGTGAGCTGAGTTTTTTATTGATGAGCCATCTTTTGAGGTTTGGGAAGAGATAATAGTCCGAGGGAGTCAAATTGGGCGAATACGGTGGATGCGACAGCAATTGGAGCCGTAAGTCATTGATTTTAGCCGTGGTTGCGATGCTCTTGTGCGCCGGTGCATTGTCTTGCAAAAACAAAATTTTTTTTCGCTTCATGTGAGGCCGTTTTGCACCGATTTCGGCCTTCAATCGCTCCAATAATGCACTGTAATACTCACTGTTGATGGTTTTTCCTTTTTCGAGATAGTCCACGAAGAGTATGCTATGTCAATCCCAGAAAACCGACGCCATAACCTTTCCCACCCATCGAGCCTCCCTCGGCCACTTCGGAGCACTCGTGCCGACTTTAGTCCATTGCCGGGCACTCATTCTGCTCTCTGGTGTTCAACAGTTACCAGTTGACGCCAAAAGTCCGCCCGATTCCGCATCAGCAAGTCCAAACACTCTTTCGAAGTGCTCTCGCGTTCGTGTTTTTGGTCAGGAGTGAGTATGCGCGGCACCCAGCGGCAGAATAACTTTTTCATATGCAGAATATTGCCTAAAATATGGCGTGTGCGCTCATTACTAATCTTTGTGGTATCTGCTAGCTTGCGCACCTCCACTTTCCGGTCAGCCAACACCATTTCATGTATTTTTTTGACATTGTCCTCTGTAACCGCATCGGAGGGCCTGCCGCTGCGTACTTGATCGGTAGTGGAGTGGTGGCCGCACCACTAAACTCTTGAAACCAATATTTGACGGTGTAATCTGACAGAGCATAAGCCCCATAATATTTATACAACTTTTTTTTGTTTTTGACCATACTCAACATGATGCCAAACACGTCAACAACAATCAGCTGTCAAAATTTGGCATATCTGATTAAATATGAACGGTCTTCAAGGCACTATAACCATTTTTGCAGTAGCAGCACATTCTGGCGGTCAAGGAGATTACATTTCACTCCACCTATTGTAGTATGCAAAGGGTAATTCAACCAGCTCAGGAATAAAGCACTAATGGCAGGGAAAGCAGAGCAATCAAATCAATGGTTTGTTGTTTAAAAAATCACATCGTTGGCGTAAACTATTTGCTCGGATTTTAGGAAGAACGAATGTCATACATTCGAAACCAATACAACTGAGAGCTGTTTTTACTGATTTGCCTAGTGAGCTTCTTTCGATTCTTTTATGGATGTGCGGAGTTGCTAACTCAAGAACGATTTCAAGAAGATTTTTCGCTTTTGTAACACCTTCGTACACCACTTCAGGTTTGTAAGATTATACATCTGATAACACCCAAGACTAGCCACAACTACCATGTTTTGAAACATTTTCATAGACCTCCTGTTAGTTTTTCTTGTACAGGAGAAATTTCGAAGATTCTGGTCAAAGGTATCTACTCCACCTTTGTCAGCGTTGTAGTCAAGGAATATTTTTTTTTTTTTTTTTTTTTTTGTCATCTATTCCTTCGTCTGCCCATGCAGTTGACAAAAGCAAAACATTTTTTTGGAATTAGAATAATAACTCACAAGACTGTTGCATTCCGAAAAATAAAAAATTGACGAAAACGATTGCCCGTACTTCATTTTCTAGGAATCTGTGAATTGGACCGATAACTCTGGTTTATTTGATATGATAGTGTCAGTAACAGTCGTCTTTCTGCGAAATAATTCTTTTGCTAATGGGACACTTGTAAAAAAGTTGTCCATTGTAATATTATAATCGTCATCAAGGAACCGATAAGTCAGACGAATAACTAAATCGAACGCAACATTTTTGGCACGTTGCTGATAGACTGTGTTCCGATATAAATTTCACTAATCAAAGGATAATTTGTCGTCGCATCCACAATCCAGAAGATTTTTATGCCATATTTTCCTGGCTTACTTGGAATATACTGATGGAAGCTGCACCTTTTACGAGTTGTTACGAGTTGCTTATCAATAGTAAGTTATTTTTACGGTCTGTAAAAATTTGACAAATTGTTCTGAAATAAATTCCATATGTATCGGAAAGTTGACAACATGTCCTCTTTTTCTAAATTTTGCTGGTGCGAGAATTGTCAAACCTTAAAAACTTCAAATCTCTTCAAGGACATAATAGCTCGGTAAAATGGCAAATGCGACTCGTGAAACAGATATTTAATATCAACTGATGAAGACTTTTCTCTTCAGCAATTTTAATATAGATGTTAGTTTAGTCGCAGAGACTTGGCTGAGTCTTGATGTCAACTTATCAAATAAGGATTATATATGTTATCGTTTAGACAGAAATGATAAAAGGGGAGGCGGTGTTGCCATTGTTATTAAACGAACTATTCAACATAAACAACTTCCAGTAATTTGCATAAAACTAATTGAAAATATTGGTTTAAAAAGGCCTTTTACTAATGGGCGCACAACAAAAATATTTTCTGTATATTTTCCGGGTGCTAAATCAAGATCAGCTAATAAACGGTCAGAGTTGCAAAATAATCTGCGGCGACTAGTAAGTTTAAATGACACTTTTTTGTTAGGAGGGGATCTTAATTGCAGGCATAGAAGTTGGGGATGCATGAAAGCTAACGCTTGGGGTAATAAACTTGCTAATCTGAACTCAAGTCATCCTTTTCATATACTTTCCCCACTGCATCCTACGTATATTCCATGAAGTTCTCGGTCAAACCCGTCAACTTTGGACTTTTTATTAATGATCTTAGTTCAGATCATTTGCCAGTATTGTGTAAAGTTCGCCTAACTCCTGCTCAGGATAGTAATTTAGTCTATAGTTTTAAACATGCCAACTGGAAAAAATTTAAGCATCTTTTGCGGCAAAAATTAAATATATCTCTATGATATAACTAGTGCTACGAACCGATCTATGATTAATCAGGCCGTAGGATCGTTTACCAGTGCGGTACTGAAGAGCATACAGCATTCTGTACCCAAAAACTTTACGTTATGACAGTACCAATACGTTGCTGTTTCACATAGAACAACTAATCAAGATCAGAAATATCTTAAGATCTAACTGGATTGCTACTAGAAATCCTTTTTATCTCTTTGAGATGAAAAAGCTTAATGTAAGCATAAAGACATGGATTTCAGATTACAGAATCCAACCCTAGAATTATAAGCTTCAGGACTTAGCGATAGCTAGCAAGCCCTTTTGGAACACAGTTAAGGTTATCAAAAAGAAAAATTTTCACATTTCTGCATTTAAAGTAGGAAACTCTGTGATGCTATCAAATCCCGAAAAAGCAAACGCTTTAGCTAATAAATTTTTTTCAAATCATAACATGACTAATAATATCAATACCAGCAACAATATAACTTCAGCAGTTGAGCTCTCCATGCACTTGCTAAACATAAGCTCGTTGGATGATAGTACAAACTTTGTGTCTTTTAATGAAGCGAACCGTATAGTTTCTTGTTTAAAGACAAATAAAGCATCTTGCTTTGATGGGTTAAAGAATCTATATCAACGACATCTTACTAAAAGTTGTGTTCAATTCCTTCAAGGTATGTTGTTATCCCAATCTTGAAACCTGGTAAAAATGCCACCTTACCTGATAGCTACAGACTGATAAGTTTACTTAGCTCCCTGAGCAAATGCTTAGAGAAAGAAATTAAAAATAAATTAGTTTCGTAAATAAATTCGCATAATATCTTGCCTCCTGAACAATTTGGACTTATGGCACATCATAATACAATCCAACAGGTACACCGTATCTCGAATCACATTAAAAGAAACTTGATTGAAGGTAAAAGTACAGGTATGGTATTACTTGACGTTAAGAAAGCGTTTGATACAGTTTGGCATAATGGTCTGCTGCATAAGCTTATGTCTTTAAATTTTCCAATTAACCTAGTCAAGACCATATATTAATTTTTATCTGAGCGTCATTTTAATGTGTCAGTTAATAATCAGCTTTTAAGCGACTACTCAATCGTTGCAGGTGTTCCTCGAGGATCTGTGCTTGGCCCTATCTTATACACTATTTATACATCTGACTTCCCAGAACTTAATAATTGTCAATCTGCTATGTTTGCTGATAATGCTTGCATTCCCTCATCAGATGCTTTCGGTTCCAACATTTTAACCAACTTGCAATCTGCAATTTTTCAGGCAATAATGTTCTACAGTTGCCCCGTTCGGGGAAATTGTGCAATCAGCCACATTCGCTACAAATTTGTCAAAATAAACTTTAGAAACTTTTTCATTATAATGGGAATCAATTAGAAGTTCAGTACGTCAGCCATCGCCTCCTCTTCTTTCATCCCTAATATCTTGGGTTTTATAATTTTTTGTTTTAGTGAAGGTTTTCTGAAGCTTTTCCTTTTTAAGTTTCAATTAAGTAACAGTGATACATTTTCTTATAATTTGTAATAAGTTGTTAGTAGTAAGGTAGTGTATACCACATCTCTGTAAATTGTGCAATGTAGTTTTAAGAAAAATGTACATATTTTAGCTACAATAAAAAATTATTTTTATTATTATTATTTCTACTCCAGCGTAGAGAAAAATAGACATGTAGGCAAAAACTTCCAAACTCTCATTCCTGAATTATCTGATCTTCGCTTTTTTTCGAAAACTCTCTTAGCCTTACTGTTTGTCTCTATTATAATGTTCCCAACGATTGATGGCGATAGGAGACAATTGAATGCATCTGCTTTGTTTTCAAAATTTCTGGTACAGAATGACTCATGAACTATTCTTTCATTTTTTGTAGAAATAATTTTTAATTTTTCTGAGCTAAAAGGCGAAGACCACCATACTTTGTTTTGAGCTACTTACCTCATTCCTCTATTTGGTTCGATGGCTTCTTCGTCCTCTCCGTTTAATTGTTCACAAACTTGCTCTTGAGTTGGATTTTCATTTGCTGCTTGTATAGTACTTCTTCGAAAAGCTACCGAAATCATTCTCTCTTTCCTTAGGAGTCAGCTGTTGCCGTAAAGCGATGTTCAACAACTTCGATTCTAAGACACAGAAAATGAACACTTTTTCTCTTCAGATTTTTGTAAATTTATCTCTGGATTCATTATTTCAAAGTGTGAAAGCTATTTTGCATCTTCCGCTGAACATAAGGTCACCTTTTCCGCTAGAAATATTTCTTGATAAACAAAAAAATATAAAAAACATTTGAAACAATTATAAGTTTATAAATACTTTTTTTTCACAAAATTTTTTTTCAAACTTGGTCACTTCGAAAGCAATCACTAGAATAGGTATATGGGACATTTAGAAGTATCGCAATACAGCAAATAAATATACAAACATTAGCTACAGTTGGGAAAGCATAAAATAACACCTTAAAAGTTTACTATTTGCAAGAAATCCACTAGGTTCACTTCAAAATACACTGGTGCATTGTGTGCCCCATAACACGAAAGCTTAATCTTTTTTCCAACAGCTACTAGCAGTGGAACGCATTGCTATGTTTGCATCTTTGATCTCTGATCAATTTCAATTTACAAATGAATACAAGTTTATTCATCTAAATCTATATTGTCTTCTTCAAAGTAATCCCCATCGAATGCAACACACTTATGCCAGCGCTTGATGCAATCCTCGAAACATTTTTTATATTCGGTTTTCGGTATGTCCATCAGTTCTTGCTGCGATTTTTCCATTACTTCCTCTCGGCTACTGAAACGCGCTCCCTGTAGTGTTTTTTTTTAACTCGATTGAACAGAAAGAAGTCCCAAGGATCCAAATCAGGTGGATTCGGTGGCTGTTGGATGGTATTTGTTAAATTTTTTCTCAAAAAATTACGATTAATGATGGCACTGTGCGACGGTGCGTTATCATGGTGCTTTTTTGCAAAAATTCATGATGCACTTCACCGTTGTAATCCATAAAAACCGTGAGCATTGCCTTCTTTTTTGACCGAAAACGACGTGTTTTTTTTTTGGTCCTGGCTCATTTGGCGAACGCTACACACTGCCTGATGTCTGGATTGCGTCTCGTCTCCAGTAATGATCCTTTTGATGAGTGTGGGATCGGATTCAGCCTCGCAAATTATCTCTCTTGCGACGTCAACACGGTCTCTTTTTTGCATGAAATTGAGGTCTTTTGGCACCAACTTTGCTGCTACACGACGGAACCAAAATGTCTTGGACGGATCCATAGGCAATGTTCAGGTCCTCTGCTATCTCTCTGATTGTTTTATTTGCTGTTATTGACCAACATTTCTTTTACTTCATCAATGTTTTCGTCGGTTTTCGATGTTCTGCCACTGCGTTCATCATCTTCGATTGACTCACGACCACTTTTGAACCGCTCGTGCTACTGATAAACGACCGTTTTCTTAAGAGAATCGTTGCCGAAACACTTTTCCAACATTTCGAACGTTCGCGCACTATTTTTACGCAAAGTTTAATACAAGTTCGTTGTTGCAAATTTAAATCTATTTCTAAAATTGTAAAAAAAATCGCCAACACACACATAGATAGATGTACTCTTGGCTACGTAACTTTTGCAAATGTCAAACTATGACGCTAAGATTTAGAAAGAATGTCAACAACAGATGTACCAACTTAACAAAAAAAAAAACAGAGCTCAAATTTAACAATGGGAGCGCCACACAGTGGTCTACAGATCAAATTTTAACAGTCAAATTGACAATCTGTAGAAACAGTGTTGGCAGTTTGAAATCCGAACCTCTAAAAAAACACCCTTTATAATCCGTGCCGTTTGTAAGAGAGGGCACCACTTGAATTAAATCTATACTATTTTCAGTTAGTACCAACCTACAAAAGATACGTGTATAAATTTGACAGCTGTCGGACGATTACTTCACGTGATATAGCGTTGTGAGTGAAGCAACTTTTGTTATTGTGAAAAAAAATGGATTCAAAGCAATTTCATATGTTGATTTATCATTGCTTTTTGATAGGAAAAAATGCAGCCGATGCCAAGAAATGGCTTGATAATTGTTACCCGGACTCTGCACCAGCCGAACGAACCATTCGCAAGTGGATTGAAAAATCTAAAAGTGGTCATATAAGCATCGAAAATGATGCACGCAGTGGACGTCCAAAAGATGAAAACATCAAAAAAGTCCACAAAATGATTACGACGTAAAGTGAAGTTGATCGAGATAGCTGAGGCTCTGAAGATATCAAAAGAGCGTGTTGGATATATCATACACGAATATTTGGACATGCGAAAGCTCTGTTCAAAGTGGGTGCCGCGTTTGCTCACAATCGACCAAAAACAACAACGTGTTGATGATTTTAGAGGAGTGTTTAAAGCTGTTCAACCGCAATAAAGCCGAATTTTCGCGTCGGTATGTGACAATGGATGAAACTTGGCTCCATCACTTCACACCAGAGTCAAGTCGGCAGTCAGCTGAGTGGCGAGCAGGCGACGAACCTCGTCCAAAACGACCAAAAACTCAACAGTCGGCTGGCAAGGTTATAGCATCCGTATTTTTTGATACAAATGGAATAATTTTTATCGACTATCTCCAAAAGGGGCAGATTATCAACAGCGACTATTACATTGCGTTGTTAGAGCGTTTGAAAGACGAAATCGCAGAAAAACGGCCGCATTTGAAGAAAAAGAAAACGCTATTACATCAAGGCAATACACCGTGTCACAAGTCGATGAAAAAGATGGCAAAATTGAATGAATTCGGCTACGAATTGCTTCCCCACCCACCGTATTCTCCAGATTTGGCCCCCAGCGACTATTTCCTGTTCGCAGACCTCAAAAAAATGCTCGCCGGAAAGAGATTTAAGACCGATGTAGAAGTAATCGCCGAAACAGAGGCCTATTTTGAGGCTAAACCGAAAGATTGAAAAATCGTTTCAATCAGTGTGTCGCCCTCGAAGGCAACTATATTGATAAATAAAGTTGAATTTTGGAAAAATTTTGTGTTTTACTATAAAACGGCACTGACTTTTCAGCCCATGTGTTATAAACAATTCTTGAGGAAAGAGGATAACTAGCTGACTAATGCAGAGTCGAAGGACATAGAGAGCATCAATATAAATGTCACCAATACTCCCAATGCTACAATAAGATAAGTGTTTCCATTACTCACAGTATCATACTCACAATACTTCAATATGCATGCAATATGTATTTTGTCAACAAGAAAAAACACTCAACATCGACAAACATCAACACAGGGACATCTGAATTTAGTATTCTGGACCGTGAAGGGAGCGGAGAATAAGCCTATATTGTACATATTAAAACTAGTGCCATGCTGGAAGGAGAGATTCTACACAAATTTGGCAGCAGATGGTCGATATCAATTTGTATCAAATCGGTCATCAGCACCAATGACTTTATACCGTCAAAAGTTTGATAAGGGTTTTTACTGTAATATACGACAGATAAATAGACAAACAATTTATGAAACAGAGTTTAGTGTTCCGACAGAGTATCTTTTAAAACTTTTCAACAAATTAGAAAGATTTAAGGCGAAACAGCCATTCAGAAATCTACAGAAACTGGCATTGTTATGTTAACATTTATTCTCTCAACTAAAATGTTAACCCGGCAAAAAAACTTGAACGTTCTCCTATTCAAGTCAATCTGCAAATGTCAACTTCCATTTCGGCAGCACCATGATATACACGTATGTTTCCAAAAAAGTGAAAAAAAAAAAAAAAACAAAAACAAAAAGAAGACGTATCCAAATTGAAAATATCCGGGACAACTTTTGAAGATTTATTCTTTAAAACTTTTGAAGTTTTTATTACTAATTGGTCGGCACTACAGTGTTTTTTCTACTAAAAACTGTTGAGTGGATATAGCCTAGTGTTTGTCTTTTCCATGTGATGCTTTCCCAAAATTCTACACAATACGGATGGCATATGTGGGTTGGAAATTTTTCTTTATTTTTTCCATGTAATGCTAACACATGCATATGAAACTTTAACTTCTCGATCTTTGGATACAAAAACAAAAACACGTACATGGTAACAATAGAGTACATGGTGTTCTCGAGTTTGAAGTTTCTTCAGCTTAATATTTAAGGAGCTTCTTCAAAACTTTTCATTTTGGCAGCTTTGATTCATGTGTTTTCAGTTTTTCTCTTTTTGTCATAGCAACTGTTTTCATTTACGCACTTCAGGGAGATCTTTTTAATTAACTTGTTAATGTTGGGGGTATGTTTCTTGAAAACTTTTTAATTGTGTTGTCTTTGTTTTTTGACTATTTACAAAAAATACATAGCTGTTATTCTTTTTGAAATTTTCTTTAAAAAGAAAAAAGAAAAAACAATAACTTAGGAGTATACGCGTTATTTGCGTAAATGAAAACAGATAAGGACCCTCTTAATATATGGAATTTCATACATCATAGAAATGTCAACAAATAAGCATAAAGATGACATCAAACGGAATTACGAAACAGATCCTTTGATGGAGTGTTTCCGGGGGAATATGTTTTCTCTAATCAGACAATAAATCTTTTAAGAAACGCGTATATTGGGACCTGTAGCAAAATTTGGAAAAAAGATTCTTACCTGAGAAGAGCTACACTTTCAATCATCAGGGAGGACATAAACACTGAATACCTTCTCCCTCCACAAGAAAGCACAGTAGCTTAACCGGTGTTGCTAGCGCTCGTAAGATTTTTTTAAGTGTGCCGTTCAGTGATGATTATTGAAGTGTAACGAACGAAAATCTCTATGCATGTCAGGCCAGTTTGAAAAACATGGTTCAGAGTCGTATTTATCGAGTTGTATTCCATCTCTTGAGCTAGTTCAAAACTGAAATTAGTAAGCAACTTCGAAAGTCTTCACCGAATGTTGACTGAAGCTACCATCAACTGTGAGGAAATAAGATCTGTACGTATTGATGGAGTGAGTAGTGAGTGAGTAGTAGTGGTAGTAGTTGAAAGTATCTTCACTCGGAGGATCGGGGAAGTTATTAATATTCCAGAAATCAAGTACGAAATTCAGTAGCAAATTCACGTTACATAGATCTAGCCACCTAGTTCAGATGTATCCGGATGTAGTAGGTCACTTTAAAAGCGTTTGGTTTTTAGTTTTAAAAAAAAAATATATAAAAAAATCAATTTAAAGGATTTTTTCATGTAAATGTTGACCATGTTATCAATTATTAGAGCCGAGTTTTGAAAACTTTCTAATAACATGTGTAATGTTTACTTCCAGGGCTGCAATTGATGCTGGTGTACCGGCATAGACGAGTGATTTGATGTATTTCCACAAAAAATAGTCTAAAGGCGTCAAATCGTTCGATCTAATCGGTCAATTCAACGGCTCAAAACGAGAGATAAATTGCTCACCGAACTCATTTCTCAATTGTGCCAGAGATTCGCGTGCTGTGTGCCATGTAGCGTCATCTTGCTCGAACTACATGTCGAAGAGGTTCAGCTCGTGCATTTTTGGAAAAAAAGTTACCATTGACAGTAACGTTATTCTCACAGTAGTCTTTGAAAAAAATACGAGCTAATGTAAAATGAATTTTTCCAGTTGCATTGGCAGCACTTATATTACTAGAGGTTGCTCATCGAGCCAAATACGGCAGTTTTGTTTATTAACATACTCATTCAACCAATTTTTCGTTAAAAAAAAAAGCGGAGCTTATTCCAGCCTTTCTAAGGGCCACTCATCGAAAATTTGACGTTGTGGCAGGTCGTCTGGCTTCAGTTCGTTCACAAGAAGATGCTTGCGTAAAATCTTCAATGTAGTCGAATAACAAGCGTCAATTGCTGCGAACGGCGATGGATAGACAAATCACGGTCTTCATTAACACTGGGGGATATAGCAGCAATATTTTCCTCTACACTCTACGCATACGGATAGGTGGCTTGATGTGCAATAGCGTGAAATTGATCACTATGGCTTGAATTGCTTTTTCAATAGATCAATTATGATAACCATAAACTGGTCGAGGTGGACGAAAAAAATTATTCACATAGCACGAATTTTGATAGTAAAATTCACTGATTTGTAACCGTTGTTCGGGTTTAAGTCTTTTCACAATGAAATGGCAATAATTACTGAGCTTTGGCTTTGGCACATGTCATGAGTCACGCGTGAGCTGTCAAAATTTAAACATTTAAAAATCAACCTTCATAAAAAGTTAATCCCTGTTATCGTCTAATAACCACTAGTAAAGGAAACACTTCATCATGTACTTGACACTGATTGTCACCAATGTTAGCTCTCTTTCAACTTAGAAAGGCAGCAATTTACCGACTAAAAAAGTAGTGTAAAGTATGTCAATGCTTCCTCTAAACGCAAAATAAAACTTAGAACAGAGAAAGCAATTTGGAACCCGAGCGGGGATGACAAGTCCAGCCAAGAAAAACCCCTGCAGATTGCCCGTTTCATAGTGGAACTCAGATTTTCAGTGACTACGTAAGGAAATCCGAAATCGGATATAAAGACTTTTGCGAAAAATTCGAAACATTCGCTGAGACCAATTGGCAAATCTTTCTTACGGAAACACTTAGAAAATCTGATGGCATCTACACAACAAAATCAATTTTGCCAAATTTCGCTGACATACGTAATGCCCAAAACATCAAACATAAATTGCATGACACGAGCCGACCGATATGCCAACATCCTCAGCAATATAGTAATCCGACGATTTTCCAAAACAATTTTCTTCACAACTTCGACGTTATCTTCTTTTGTTGATGTGCTGGGACGTACAGGACTAGAGTCGTCACTGGCATCTTCTAGGCCATCTTGGAAGAGCTTGTACCACTTGCAAACACTTTTTTTTTTACTCAGGGCTGACTGACCGTATGCCACTGTCAACATTTTAAGTGTTTTAGAGCACTAGATTCTATTTTTTACACAAAGTTTGATTTTTATAATTAAAAATCGCCGATCACATCAAATAACGTCTAACCTTTCTAAACTAAGCAATTGATAGAAAAGTTTTATAAGTGTTGACTCAGACCAAATTCACTCAAACTTGTCCTGTATGTAGTGCAACACCAAAAAAACTTTTTTCAAAAGATCCTATATCCGTAGGGCTCTGGAATAAGCTCTTTACATTGTTAGACAAAATTTCTTTGATTTTCTAGTTTACTTACATTACAAAAAAGAAATCAAGGAGTGCCAGATACGAGGGCTATTTGATGAATACGTGGATTAGAAATGACAACGTAACTTTTTAAGGTTTTGACAGTTTATTTTCCAATATAATCCCCTTTCAACTCGATACACTTTTCCCAGCGGTGCTGCAACTTTTTTTATACCTCCATAGTACGACATTTGTTGGCCTGCAAAATACTTCTTCCTCTCCTACTTCTCCTACATCTTTCGAGCAATATTTTCAGGTTTGGGAACAAGAAGAAATCACGGGGTGTCAAATCCGGAGAACGCGGAGAATGGGGAAGCTTTTCGTAGTGCAATTCGACCAATTTGGCTGTGGCGACTGCGGAGGTGTTAGCCGGTGCATTATCATAGTGTAAGAGCACTTTTTTCTTCGCAAAATGTGGTCGTTTTTCTTCAAATTGGCGTTGATTCGGCCCAATAAATCGACGTATAATAGTCCTATGATTGTTTTTCCCTTCTTCAATTAGTCAACGGGGATCACACCTTACGCGTCTCAAAAAACAATGGCCATCACCTTTTCGGCCAAAGGCACAGTCTTCACCTTCTTTGGATTGTTTAGATTGTTCTTAGGTCTTTTATGTGTCCCAATGACTCCAAAATCCCATTGAAGGTCACAAAATGACGCAGAAACTCCTAAGGATTTCGTTTAAACAGGGCCAAACACGTCTTTGAAGTGGTTTTACAATTGCGCTTATTCTCCTGTGTGAGCAAATGCGGCACACATCGCGCTAACAGCTTTTTCATGCCAAAAATTTCGTGCAGGATATGGCTAACGCATTCAGTTTAGATACCTCAGCCAACTTGCGAATTTTCCCTTGGCGGTCCGTCAATATGAGGTCATGGACTTTGCCGACGGTTTCCTCTGTGGTAACCGTTTTTGGGCCACCTGGGCGCAGTTCATCAAAACCCAACGTGCGGCCACGGCAAAAACTGCGAACCAATGGCAAACGGTTATAAAAGAAGGTGAATGGGTTCCATACACACCATCGAGAATGGGTTTTATTTCCTGGCAGGCTTTGCCACTCAAAAGCAAGAATCGGATCATAGAGCGATATTGTTCTTTTTCCATGGTCACTAACACCATGTTTTGAAATGGGTGTCACAACATACCTAAGCTTTGGGTTGTCACCAAATTTTAACAGGCGGGTTAAAAGAGGTTTAACTTAATGATGATATACTCATTTTGGCTCAGTTGTGCCACATATATTCCAATCCTGGTGCTCATCAAACAGTCCTCGTACGCTGTGAGAAAGATAAGCTCGCTGTTGCAGAAGAAAAGATAAAGATTCAAGAATTATGTTGGAAAAAACTCGATATACATGATAAGCTATTTGGAGGATTCGGTCGCACTTATGATGAAACACTTTACTACGGACCTTTCAAAATCATGATGTATTGGGTTGTACCACATGATATGTTCCATTTTGGCTCGATCGGAAATAAGAAATTCTCGAGTGAACATCTGTGCCAGAACGTTAAATTTTCTTTTTTTTAGAAAATAAAGTGGTACGTGTGATTGACGTATGAGAATTTTAGGGTTCGTTACAAGAACCGTTATTTTTATTATTTATTTTTTCTAGGAATTATTTACCATGCTGTCGGCAGTTCAAATTCGAACCCCCTTCCTTTGCGAATTTAAAATGACGCATTGTTAAATGAAATCAATGATTTAAGAGCTGCGGTGATGCAGACCCAGCAAAATCGGTGCGGGAGATTTTATAAAGCATGAAAGTATCCCCCAACGACAATAAGTCGACACCTTTCTCTCATAGGAAAGGTAAAGAAACTCGATAAGTGGGTACCCCATGAACTGAATGAATCCCAAAAACAAACCCATTGAGCCAAAAATGAGCTTCGTCACTGAAGATGATTTTGTGATGAAATTCATCATCTTGGCACATTTTCTGCAGAACTCAATCGAAGAACGTACGTCGCTTCAAATGGTCCATCGGCTTCAATTCTTGAGTCAGCTTGATCTTGTGTGGGTGTAAACCAAGATCCTTACGCAAAATACCATAATGTGGTCTGAGCGATGCACAATTCTTGAGAACGCCGTGGAATTGACTGATTTGTAGACTCAAATTTTTGCACTAACCTTGTTATTGCCTGTCTACTAGGGCGAGAATTACGACTGAAAATTGGAGTTAACGCTCTTAAAGTTGCAGTCACCGACTCCGAATATCTGTAGAAAATTTTTATATATTGCAGACGTTGCTCGTTAGTGTACTTTACCATGATGAAGATGTTGAGTTTACTGAATAAATTGACAGTGACAGTTTGATGATAAGTGAAAGAGTGCGTTCACAAATTAAATTCAAAGTTGTCAACTCCCTACAAGAAAACCCTATATATACATATTTTTAAAATAATTTTAGTATTTGTATTTTGCCAATTTGGTTGTGTTTCCGAACTGCCGAAATTAATAGTAGTATGTTTAATTTTTATAATTTAAATTTAATATTTGTAACTAAGTACGTCATGTTTTAATGTTTATCGCTACTAAGTTTATTAAATTTAAAAAAAAAATAATTTTTAATATTGACCTCTTATACTGATCTTATACTGATCTTGTTCCACATATGTAAGTATAAGAAAAATAAATTTGAACTTTTTTCCACAAAAATCAATACTCTGCCGGATGCACATGAGGTCATATGATGACACTTTAAAGTAAGATGTAAATAAATGTAATTAGAATGAAGTATTACAGTCTTGTTTGTCATAAGTTTGATCAGCTTCCGATCTAAAAAAAAAATATTTTCTTAAATAAATTTAATAATAAAACATGTAACTTCTTCTCGTATATTCACTTGTATTACTGCAAATCAAACGAATTGTATCTGTTTATTTGCATTGATTCACGCCTTTTTTTCGAGTTTGCCTTCCCATTTATTGCGAAAAAGAATTTATAAATTTTCAAACTGAAATCTCTAATTTTTGAATTTGTTTGTTGGAATGAAATAGTAGTGTCCAATCGGACGATTAGAGGCTTAATACCAGCCGTGTCCGAAAGACATTCTTTTTTTGAGGCAACTAAAATGTTTTGAGATAAATGGTTGCCTAAAATACTTTAGTCTCCCCAGTAAATGAGCCAACGACGTGGTGAAGTAACCACGGAGCCCAAGCCCCTCAATTCAATTTTCTGCAAAACTTAACACGTGCTCCTGCATCTTAGGAGTAGTAATACCCTCTTGACCGTTAAGTACTTAAACAAAAAAACAAAAAAAAAACACTATGCTCGCTTTCGAGCCTGGAATTGCGTCACTATTTGACCTTTCCTTTCCTTTCTACCATTAAATCCACCCATAAGACCGGTTTGATCATGTGCAAGCCACATGTACCATTAGAACACGAGGAACCATTTTTGCGCAATTAGCAAAACGCTGTACTCCATATCCTCCACACCCGCCATCCGTTTGACACAAACAAGCTGCATTCCATTCCCACGGGAAGAAGTTTGATGCAGAGTAATCATTTTTGAAAGTTCATAAATATATCTGTGGAAAGGTTCAGATACACACTCCGCTGTCAGACACACTCCCGATTGTCAGTACACATTTTGATTCAAGTCTCAATTAGCGTGAAGATAATTGGTTGTTTAAATAAATAAAAATATCTTTTTTGCTCCTCCGCTCGAGTAGCAACTTAATACTGGCAGCGATGACATATATCCACCCATGCTACACAGACCAGCTGCAAAGAGAACCATTACACCTGGCATTGGCATATATTCCAAACCCTTGGCGAACAATAGGGGAAGACTTTATACTCAAAATCGGAAAAAATCACTTAATGTTCACAATGAACTTAAAACCAATCAGCCTGACTTCCTTCTTATTGAAGTGCATGCGTTGAAAAACTTATTTCTTAAAGCATTTTCTGTCTTAAATAAAACATGCCTACGTGGAAGACCTTGTTCGCTTATCAGTGTTCCGTATCTAGTCTTAATGCACATATTGATCGACTGTTACGTCTACGCTCAGACATGTGCAGATAATTTAGCTGAACTGTCTATTGGATAATGCCTAGCAACTTTGCAGGGTGAGCTTTTTAACTTGAGACATCCAAATTACTCGAAAAATACTCGATATCGCGAAAAATATTTCTGACAAAAGTCACAAGGTTCTGAAGGGGACATAAGATGGTGACCACGAGTTTTACCTTGAGACCCATTTTCAAGGTCAAACGAAGGTCACTTTTGATTATTCAAATGATAATTCCTAATTTTCATTGCTCAGTCGTATTCTTCAATACGTCAATGAATTATTCAATGCCTCAAAGGTCTAATTCATTCAGTGCTAGATACCACTGCATTGGCACGTCGAAATCATTAATCGGTTTTCAACGTTGTTAGGGTGTTAGAAGGTCGAGATTTGTTTTGAGGTAGTCATTATTGCCTCGAGTGAAGTTAAAACTCAAAGAAATTTCAGATAGAGACAAATTGCCCTAAACTTATCTGAGAGTATATGATGTGCACTCTGGCCTTTTTTTCTACTTGAACGGAACTGTACTTTATTTAGAAGTTCGATATTTGTTTTGAGGAACTGATTATTATTAGTAACGTTTTCCAGATTAATAATGCAGGCTATTTAAATTCAAGAGAAAATTGAAGTGACCTGAAGACCAGATACGAAAGCGCGCTTCCTTTTATCGGGTCATCCAAAAATTCACTGGTGGAAGTGTGCAACCAAAGAAAAGGAATCGGTCAGATAGGGTGGCTGTCGAGGACAATGAAATAGCAGTGTTAGCTGCCGTTTCACACGATCCTTACATTAGCACTCGCCAAATAAGTCGTGAATCAGGAATTTCTCAAACGACTGTCTGTAAGATATTACATCGGCATAAATACCATCCTTATCATGTATCAATGCATCTAGTGAGGATTTTCGCAACCGGGTTTCCTTTTGTCAATAGGCACTTCAGCAAATTGAACGAGACCACCTTTTCTTCGCCAAGGTGTTATTCTCTGATGAGTCGACTTTCACCAATCATGGTACGGTCAATCGACATAATATGCATTGCTGGGCTACCGAAAACCCTTTTTGGTTGCGACAAGTTGAACGCCAGCACCCTTGGAATGTTAATGCTGGAATTATTGGGGATAAATTATTAGGTCCATATTTTATTGAAGGCAACTTGAATGGCGAAAAGTATGCAAACTTCTTTCGGAACCATCTTCCAGTATTATTAGAAGAACTACCATTGGAGTTGCGACAAACAATGTGGTTTCAACATGATGGTTGTCCAGCCCATTATTCCCAAGTAGCCCGGGACGTATTAAACAATGTTTACCATCAACGATGGATCGGACGAGGGGGTCCGAGGCAATGGCCTGCTAGATCACCTGATCTTACGTCACTTGATTTCTTCTTGTGGGGCTACTTAAAAAGTGAGGCTTACAGTAAAAAGTCAACAACACCTGATTACATGAAAAGACGAATAACTGAAGCTTGCCGGAAGATTACGCAAGAAATACTTCTCAGTTCTGTTGTGTCATTTAGAGCGCGGATAGACAAGTGTATTGAGGTGAATGGTCACATTTTCCAGCATTTATTGAAAAAGTCTCGGGAAATAAACGTCGAAATGGGAAGAATTCAATGATTCAACAGTGGGAGGCAAGGGTACCCACTCTAATTAATCACCCCGAAGGAAACACGTCGTTGTTTCTGGGTTATGCTAAACGCAGTATGTAAAAACAAATGACAAGCCTACGAGCAACACAACTGAGCAATGAAAATCAGGAATTATAATTTGAAAAATCTAAAGTGACCTCCGTTTGACCTCGAAAATGGGTCTCAAGGTCAAACTCGTAGTCACCATCTTATGTCCCCTTTAGAACCTTGTGACTTTCGTCTGAAACATTTTTCGCGATATCGCGTATATTTCGAGTAATTTGGAAGTCTCAAGTTAAAAAACTCACCCTGTATACTAGACAGGATTGACTATTGTTGCACTAGAAAAGGCAGCAGCCATTTGAAAGACTGACATTTTACCACTGAACTATTAAAAAAAGGATTGAGAACTTTCATTAAAAGTAGCGGTCAAAGACTACAGTGGACTAATTCTTTGTGCGAATGAAAAAAATAATAAAAACCCTTCTGCATAATTCTTAGCTCAAAGCAAAAAATCTTCCACCATAAAATGTTACTTACTCCAAGAGTTAATGGAGAAAGAAAGCAAAAATCACCTAACCGACTTTAGATCACATAGGTTGATTTATATAAATGGAATCGAAAGGAATGAAAGAGAATTGGAGTCTGCTCAAAGTGAGCCTGAATCATTTCACTGAACAGGAGTAGGTAAGGAGATACAACTAACTGCAGAAGAATTTAAGTTGTTCGGTAAAACTATATAAGCACACTCGCAATATCCTGAGAAAAGTCGATGTCCTCTATTTTGCAAAATATTTCCACCCACACCAAAATAATTTAATCATCGAGAGCAAATGTATTAAGCATAAATCCACAATCTCTGCATATGAGAATAGTATTCAGTCCCAGACATTAGAATTCGGCCTTGGTGAAGGTCCGTAGTCAAAGTCATTCTATGGAGAGATTATGATGACAAAAGCTAACGACTAATGGCCTTTTTGTTTGTCCAAAGTAAATCTTTGATTTAATCACATGCTGTACGCCATATCCTCGCCATTATATTTGAATCTTTTTTTTTTTTTTTTTTTTTTTTGTGAAGAGCCCTGCTTCACCACCACACTAACTTGTGAAAAGGACATATTTTCTAGACTCTGAAGTGATTCAACAAATAAAATCGATAATAAGAGAAAAAAAAATTGGATATATTTTCATAAATCAGCAGTCCTGCTGTTATATCAATTCAACAAATAGCACGTGTCCTGTTTTTACCTACATTCCACTTTGCCGCCTAAATCAACTTACATTGTCAAATATGTAGCCTTCAGCAGTCATGCGTCTCATCTACTCAAAATCAAACAGAACAAAGGCGAGGACGAAACCCTAAGGTTGCCTTACGTGAGAAGGTGACAAGGTTGACATTCCTTTTTCAAGTTTAGCCCACCTGTCAGTCGGTCAATAATATACTCGTACACAAGTATATATAAAAAAAGAGAAATACAATTTGTCATCCTTGTCGATGGTCTTAGATATACAAACAAAAACATAAACATGTCGTCCACATAAATTGAAATAAGTTGTGTATATTGAAGGCAGCTACGAACACCATGCAAATGTGTGAGGAATACGATTTAAAACGTTGGTCGCATTATACGAACGTGTCTTGTAAGCACTTCAAGAAATGAGTATCTCTGAGTCCCTGATACCAAGTTGTACAGGTATTTTATTTATATGGTATCTTATAGATATGGACAGACATTGAATTTGTATACGAGAAAACTTTAAGAAATTTCTCAAGGGAACGGACTATTTTTATAGCTTGTAACCCCACCGGGCGTAGAAAATTGACAATAACATACAATAACATCTCTAATGAAAGTTTTACAATTGAAGTTATTGCAAAATTCATATTTGAGTTCGTTATGATTGTAGTCCTTCGAACTTAATAATATAAAACCACACCTTGTGGTACACCGTTTTTAATGACAAATATTTTAGCAGAAGTCACTATCTGAATGTGAGCATAAGCAACGTATACCACCGTCTTACAAACCTATTTAGTTTGAAAAAACTATACTGCTTGCAACCGTGCAGATACCAGTTTAGACGCAGTTAAAACTCTATTGATCACTTTTTCGATGATATTCAGGAAAAGGCTTATAGGTCAAAGATTCGCCGAATTTTACTTGCCTATATCCTTTTTAGGAATTGGATACATCACCACTGTCTTCTAATGCAATGGGTAGTGGGCATTATGAAGCAGGGTGTGATAGATGTCAACTGCTTTTAGTGGAAGATGTCTAAGCATGGTATCGGTATTCCACTGATTCCCTTCGATTTTTTACTTCTAAGTGGTTCGGAAATCAATTGGAGTTCTTCATTCGAAATAAACGAGGATAGTTCCCTCTCGTCGCCAATGACATTATTTGCCAGATTTTCTTTATTAAATTTAGTTAAACCTGGGTCTTCAAATCGCCGATTCTACATTTCGTTTCAAAGGTGGAAATTGTGTAAAAGGATTCGATTCGAAAATACTGGTTTTTAATTAGGGTTTGTAATTTTTTTTATTGATTAATTCATATGCATTCAAAACATTAGAGTAGATAATGTTACAGGTAATTGAATAAAGCACATGTTAAGCGGTAGAAATATAAACGCTATATTAACCAGTGACAGTATCAGCACCACAGAGTGGTGGTGATTTCTCTCTGCTATGGTCCATCGTATTAAATGAATTTCTAAGCATACTCAGCAACGACGATTTCTATGTCCAAGGATACGCTAATGGCATTGCGATCATTATCAGAGGCAAATTTGAAGAAACTATGTCGGAACTTCTCCTAAGGGCACTCAACTTTGTTGCTTACTAGTGCAAGAAGGTCAATCTTACCTTTAACAAGAGAAGAAAAAAAGATTGGAAAATCTAAAACTTTTTTGTAAAACCATAAAGTTTTCAAATTATTTAAAGTTCTAAGGGATTATCCTGGATCAAAAACGGTTTTGGAATTCATATATCAAAAACAATAGTCTTTTATTGCTAAAAAGTGGGACAGTACGTTAAGTTAATTGTACTGTGGATGAACACAGCAATTACTACACCTAACATATAGTCACTTTTGCATCTCCATCTTGGACATAACTTAATGTCTTCACGGAATGGACTAAGCAAACTTCAAAGTCCTGCCTTTATGTGTGCTAAGGGTGCAATGAGAACAGCACAGATGACAGCATTTGAGGTTCTAGTGATCATCCCACCTCTTCATTTTCATATAAAAAAAATGAAGTGGGTGGTCCAAAATAGGTCATCCTATTTTCATCAATGCAAATGAACTATCAGGAATTACTTTTAAAAACTACTGTCTGAAAAGGTACAACTTCAACCATTGACCTCTGTTAAAAAGAGATTCAACGGATGGATCCAAAACAAACGAAAGAGTTGGAGTAAACTTATACGGAAAAGCTGCTAATACTTTACTGTACGAAGGTATGGGCAATAACATCTCTGTATTTCAAACTAAGATACACTCACAAAGCTCTGCATTAGGGAGAACCTATACAGATCTGATACCAACAAAAACAAAAAAATTGGCCCTACTTGCTATTATTGACATATCCTCAAAAATTTCTGGAACCGCATTGCACTTCTCAACCCATTAGCCAGCACCAATTGAGTTTATGTAATCTGGGTGACAAGTCACAGTGACTATGATGGTAACGGAGCAGACGAATTGACCAAGAAAGATTTGACCTCAACATTCACGCTGTCATAACTATTTTGCGGGCTAGCAAAAAGCTATTTCTACAGTTTTCTATGGGTCAGACACACGCTGTACAACGAGTACGAAGAAACAGCAGAGCATATCCATTTGTCGCTGGAACTGCTTAAACAGAATATCTTCGTATTATAGGTAAGCCATACCTTGAAGAAGAAGATATCGATGCCTGCTCTTTCAAAGATATAGCCGAGTTTAATAAAATTTCAGCCATCATGGGTGAACTGTAAATTGAGGAAATCAGAATAGAATTCGCAGTGTTAGGGATACAAATTCAAAAATCAAATATAGTACAATATAGACTTATGTATGGAATAGCATATCGAGTGAATGGCCTTCACGGCTTTGCTAGCAGATATCCATTAATTTTTTCAAGTTTTCCATAACAGTTCTGCATAAATGTGGGTGAATTTCGTTGGTACAGCGTTCAATTTTAATCCTTCAAGGCGTGGGTTGTCGTGGGCTTCTTGACATACACCTTAGACATCAAAAATCCCCAAAGTCTAACAACATTAAATGTCATGATCATCAATCCCGTTATCACTAAAAGAGGAAATTACATGACAGGGAAATGACTCATGCAGTAATTGAATTTTTTGTTGGACTGTATGGCATATGGCATAGTATTGTTGAAACTACATGTCGTCCTTTGACCTTTAACGAGTTCGATGCGCTGTCTAACTCCATTCAAAGAATTCTATCCCTGTATCCTCATACTAAAATCGTTATTATGGGAATTTTAAATATACACAATACTGGGTGTCGTCGACATTCTGGACAGACAACACTAGAAGGACAGTGTGTTGAGATCTTCGCTGCGGAAAACAACTTGACACAGCTTTTAAATGGTCCCACGCGAATACCGGATGCCATACCATACCATAGCATAACACCAACATCCTGGAATCCTCACCCAGATAAGAACACTATTGAAGTGCACTCCTCTCTAACCTCGGCGGACCATGGTGTCACATCAGCTAATTTCTCACAGAGTTAGAAAAGAGATTCCTAAAGGAACATTATGGCAATAAGAATAATCTAATTGGATCGGTCTTAACACCTTTTTTTAGGAATTTTGATTGCTCTTTATGTTTCCCCCATAACGACGTGGATACTGCTGCTGATATGATCGCAAACACTATTCTTTTTGGAATATCATCGAAAAGTGGAACCAGAGAGTACATCGATCTGGCGTAAGCAAGGTAGTTGCACTTAATATTTGTCAGAGTTTGGTACCAGGCTCTTTTGTCGAAAATGCGTGTTTTTGGGATTGATGGCTCTCCACTTCAATGGATTAGAAATTACCTTTCGGAAAGTGAAATTCAGGTTTTTTTTTTTTTGATGGTTTGAAGTTTGATGTTCACAAAATAAATAGTGGTGTGCCCCAGGGCTCTGTTCTGTCTCGGACATTTTTTTTTTTTTTTCTAATTTTCATCAACGATCTTTAGTCTGCTACTTCAATTCGAATATATACCTTTGCTGACAACATTAGTCTCTGCTTTTCATATTCAATCCCTGACTCACGTCCCTGTTCATCAGGTGTAGAACGGAAACAGCAACGCATGCTAACCTCATTAAATTCCGATATAAACAGCATCCTCAATTGGGAAGCAATCAACAAAATGGAATTTAATGCTTCCAAAGTCCAATGCTGTCCGCTGTCGTTAAAGCGAAATTCAAAAACCCAACTATTATCTATGAATGGCACTTGCATCGTTAAACCAAAAAACTTTCCATTCCATTTCCATGTGTATGCCAATGACAAACTACATTGGAATGTGCATTTCCAGATCAAAATGAGCTTCATCGCTGAAGATGATTTTGTTTTAAGAATCACCATCCATTTGTTATTGTTCCATAATTCATTTAACGAACTCTCTTCGCTGTGCGTAGTCAGTTGGTTTCAGTGCATGAAGATGCAAATTTTTCGTGAAGATACATTGCAAAGAGCTTCTCGAAATGTTTAATTCTTAACCATTGTGCAGAAATAATGTTCCTGGGTTATCAGCAAAATTCTCATGAACTGATGCTGTTTTGTGTTGAATGACTTGTTTAAGGACGACCAGAGTGTCTATGATCACTAATTGATCCAGTCTCCCTGATTTTATGAATTCACTGTTGATGAAGTTAGGTCACTATTCTGAGCACTGTGGTTGTCAAGCCTTTATTATTTTTAAAAAGTTCATCGTCTTGTGCTGCTGCCCAAAGGAAATAAACCACCAGATGAGCCGTGTCATACCATTCCATATGCTTATTAGACACGATGGTTAAAATACTGGAGTGAATTATATGCAACCGATTGGAGGTGTCAATTGATGAAGCCATAGGACTCTCAAACCAGCAGTATGGATTTAGAAAGGCTCGCTCTGCAGTAGATGCAGTAGATGCAGAATAATGACAAACATAGAAGGACCCAGACAACAAGTGAGACTAGTTCTGTCAAGGGTGGTGAAATCAATCACAATGTATGCAGCACCAATATGGGCGAAAGCATTGAAAATGAAGTCATACGCAAGAAAGACTAATTCTGTCAACAGACTATGTGCTCTGAGCGTTTGCTGTGCATATCGGACAATGTCAGATGATGATACGGGTATATATATCATAGAGAGATTGCTTCCAGCAGATATATTAGATATTGAGCTACAAGGGACCTACGATGCCAAAATTCGGGAAACCGGAGTTTCAGTGAAAGATATCAAGCTGGGAGAAAAGCAGCGCAGCACAAGTTCGTGGCAAGAGAGATGGAACCAGTCTATAAAGGGGAGATGGATCTACCGACTTATACCGATATTCGTAAATGGGTAGAACATAACTATGGAGAAGTAGATTTTTACTTAGGGCAGCTCCTAACTGGACATGGCTGCTTTCAATCATATCCATACAGGTTTGATCTGAGGGAATCTCCTTTCTACTTAAAGTGCGGATCAGCTAAGGAAGATGCACAGCATGTATTTTTCCAGTGCCCACAATTCAGAACAGAGCGCAGAGAACTAGAGGAGAAAATTGGAGAGATACCAATTCCTGAAAACATCGTAAACCATATGCTAACATCAAGTATAATATGGAATGCGGTGAAACAGGTTGCGGCAAAAATAATGAAGGAACTTCGACGGTTGGAAAGAATCAGAGAGAGCATTAATGAAAATCAAACTCAGACGGCATCTCTAATACAACAAAGAACAGGAAATAGTGTACACAATGTCAAACCAGCAAACAGAGAAAGAAGGGCATAAAGTGCTTACCAGCCCCACGAAGTAGTACTTATAGGTATAGGTTAGTACGTCAATAAAAACGCGACCGAAAAACACCCAGTTTCTTTCGACAAAGTCATAAGGCAGGACCGAGTTGATAAGTATAAACCCATTTTGATCTTACGCGAAAGAGCTCCATCACTCTCCAAAGAAACAGCGATTTGCAAGTGAAATTTTGCGTCTGTAACTGTAGGGCCATGGTAAACAGAAATCTTTAACTACCCCTATGTTTTAACTGCCAATGTGGTGTTCGCTTTTTTCTGATAACAGCATGTACTTTGTTTTGCCCTCGTTTACCATCATAGCCATTTTGACTGCTTCCGCTTCAATCCTCAAAGAAAGTTTAATTGGCGGCTCGCTATGTTCATCCAACTACACCAATGTGATCCGCGTACGCAACTTATTGTGCAGACTTCGTGTCTCTTTTGTTTTCCAGGAAGTTTTGCACCATCTTTATTCGGCAAATCCTTTCTTGATATTGAATGTATCCATCAATTCATTACCGACCTTGATGATGGAACAGAAAAAATTCTTCAAAATCATTCTGCACAAACCTACAAGTTTGACAGGGATGTCAAAACCAAGCATTTTGTGATTTTAAAGTTGATAAACACGAGTGTCGATCCGAAATTCACAGATATTTTCCATCACCTCAAACAGTGTGAATACATATTTTATCGATGTTGGATTTTCTTGTTCTAAAACCGAAACGTTATGACCAATCAGATTGTTTGTGGATAGTCTCAGGTGCTCAGAGACTTATACCTATATTTTTTGGCGCGAATGCTAAAATGTGAAAATCGCATGCTGCCTACTAAAAATTTAAGAGTTACTATAAATTTCATAAAAAAATTTTGGTGTCATATCTGGGGCACTGAGCATATATTTGGTCTGCGAAGTCATAGATTTCGTCTTTAATGCTCTTATCCTTATCCTCTGTAGGAACATGAATGCAAACCAGGTATTCTACCGAATTTGGTTTTGATGCGGATTGTCTTCGTTGTCGTGTTTCACCCGCCTTTTATCCAGCCCAAAACCATCTGCACTTCATTATCGAAACAAATACTACTCTTTACAAAAAAGTCTGTTCAAGGTGAAGGAAAACGTTGATGGTTTAGAAAAAAAAAAAAAAAAACAAACAAACACTGAAGCAATGAAACTTTAAGATTGCCACAGTCAACTTCATTGGAGAATTGTCACCATTAAATGCTTATATATAATGTATAACATATTTTCAGATTGGGTTAAAACGATAAAGAAGCCGTCTTGTCTTTGTTCTTGGCAAACAAATCCAGTTATTTCAGCCGTGTGGTTACTTTAATGAGCTAAATTTAGAGTAACTTTTTTTATCAGAAATTTCCATTCGGGCATTAAATATTCACTTGCCTTTCTCTGGGGCGAATAAAAAATTAAAAGTCCTAAACGCGTAAGAATATTAACGAAAACGAAGAGGACTAGCTACCCAACTCCGCTAACTCCATTTGAAGGAGTAAAATCAATTATGTAGGAGAAAAACCGTTATGTACTTAATGTCCATTACGCACAAGATACACTCGAACATAAAAAAAAAAATGTAAAAAAAATCTTCAACGCAGTAATCGTATCTCATTATCGACTCCGTTCTTCCTCTAATCATCGACGCACATCAGTGCATAACATACTTTCAACATGTTCTTGTCAGTTTTTTTTTTATTTTTTATTTTTTTTTTTATTATTATTATTGGAAATCCCTGTCAAGGATTTTCCTTTTTTTTTATTTTTTGCATACCCTTCGGCTTCTTTCAATCAAATTACATCTCATACAGCGGAGTGCTGTACTGTACAGGACAGACGAAAGATTTTACCAATTTCATTCATTCTGTGATTAGTGATTACAGCAGCGAACTTGGGTTAAAGGAAATTTTTTGAGGGCATCTCCATAGCTCTTTCCAAAAAGGAAAAAAAAAAAATTCAATTACTCCGGGCAGAACGAAGAAGGTTTGTGCTTGAGGTAGTGCTAATTATTAACGTTCACCATAATAGCAAAATATTTTTGGTACTTCTACTGTTACTAAGAACAATGATTCAGAAATTATTCAAATTTTTCATCTTCCACAACGTCATATTGATATACTAGATGCCTTTGTAAGTAGGATCAAGGCTGCGATAATTTTTTTTCGAAGCTAAGTAAACTTCACGGTAAATGAAATGTAAAAATGTAAATCAAAGCCGTATGAAATCACACTGTTGTTTAAGACCCTTCAAAAATTATACCAACCTACAGCAGTTTTGATCCTTTTTTTCTGATGAAGCAAAGCACTTAGACAAAAACTAATCATGGTAGCATGCATGTAGCTCCCGTATCTTCTACAAGGAAAATGGAGGTCTCGTGATCAATCTAACACTGACCAGAGTTATTACACTTTAATCGACATAAGACACCCCTCCATTATTCGGCGTGCTTGAATGTTGTTCCGAGGCGACAGTATTGACTCGGAGCTCCAGCCTGTTGTGGATAAGGTAAGAGTTGGAATGTAGTGCCACTATGAAGGAAAATACTGGGACAAGTTTGATGTCAGAAAAATTGCAACCTTAAGAATTCGCCAGGATATTTTCCAATCAAATATCCTTTTATCTCGCTCAACATACTGCGTCGCCAGTATCTTATACCAACACCTAATAGAAAAGCTTGTCAAAAAATCATCAGAGATACCGCCCGTGGTATGTTAGATTTAGCCGACCACCACGAAATCCGTGATTTGATAATAAATGCTGTATTGCGACAATACGAGTATATGCTGTATAAAGAGAAACAGAAAGCATATAGAGTGGTGCTGCAAACGACGACTACAGCGGTTCGTGAGCTCTATAAGCAAAAAAGAAAAACGAGTGCCGGCTTCTCTGCGGGCAGGAAAAAAATCAACAAGAAGTTCATAATCGAGGAAATTGAGGAACAGAAAAGACATTTGAAAATATTACCGGAAGTTTAAAAGTTCAACAAACTAAGAACAGAAACCTACAAAGTCCAAAAAGGGAACCTTGTTTCATACTCCCAAATGGGGAGAACGACCAATATTCCACTGTTAAGCGAAACGAACTATTCATTCTGGAGGTGATGTTTAACAATTGCTTCCATGCGATCTCGATTGCTTTTGATACTAACTGCCCAGCTGAAGATCTGTTCAAGACTTCGTAGATGCATGAAAAGCATGCGAACTCAAAAAGATATTCTGACGAAAGTATACCAAACTAAGGGAACCTCTAAATTGTTTTCTCAACCCTGAAAAAGAGAGACTCTCAAGTCTGCATTAGTCCAATCAATTAATATTTTGTCAGCTAACTAACTAGGTATTGAAGGTTCACAATTGACAAGATTTTTGCTTTATTTGTAATCTTGGAAAATACACCAGAATTCCAGACCAAGGATATTCGCTGCTAATTTTCCTGACATTTACAGGATAAGCATGGGTAAAGCTCACCTATACGTGAAAGTAGGTAATGATTTTACCAAGACTTTCGGCGCCTTCCGACAAGGCAACCCACTGTCATGTGATATTTTCAAAATCTTGACGGTTTTGTGTGAAACTCGCAAGCCAAAACCAAGGTAACACAATAGTCTGTCTAACTATCTGCCTCTTACGATAGTACGATGTCGGTCCCATAAGTACCCGATCCAACAAAGAAAACACAAAAATTTTGGAAAAGAATTCATTTATATTTCAACATAATCGTTGTTCAGCTCGAACTGTTCAAAAAGTTCAATACCCTCTTTGTAATAAGAACTGTCTTTCTCCTCAAAATAGCCATTACCTGCCGAAATCATTTCTTCATCGTTGGAAAATCTTTGACCACTGAGCCATTTTTTTCAAGTTCGGAAACAGATAATAATCCGAGGGGGCTAAATCTGTCGAATAGGATGCATGAGGTAGCAATTCAAACTTTAATTCATTAATTTTGGCCATTGCAATAAAGGATTTGTGAGCTGGTGCACTGTCTTGATGGAACAACACTTCTACTTCTTCTTAGCCAAATGCGGCCGTTTTTGCTTGATTTCTTCGCTCAAATGTTGCAATACTATAAGTTCGAATAATACTGGCCGTTGATAGTTTTTTCTTTTTAAAAATAGTCAATGGAAATTATCTCACCCACATCCCAAAAAATCGACGCCATGACCTTGCCTGCAGATGAAACGGTCTTCGCCTTCTTTGGAGCCGCTTCTCCCTTTTGAATCCATTGTTTTAATTGTTCTTTTGTCCCGGGTGTAAAGCGATGGACCCATGTTTCATCCATTGTTATGAAACGGCGTAAAAATTCTGCTTTGTGGCTGTGAAACTTCGCTAAACACTCAATTGAAACATCTTCACGACACGAATTTTGCTCGAGTGTGAGCAAACACGGCACCCATCTTGCACACAGTTTTCTCATGTCCAAATTTTCAAATAATATGCGATGTACCGCACTTTTTGAAATGCCTACAATGTCTGCTAGCTCGCGCACTTTTAGTCGACGATCATCCAATACCGCTTTGTGGATTTTCTTCACCATTTCTGGAGTCGTCACCTCATTTGGTCGACCACTGCGATGCTCGTTTTGGCAGCCCGTACGCCCTCGTTTAAACTGAGTAACCCAAAATTTTACTGTTGTAAACGAAGGAGCAGACTCACCCAGAGTAGAATCCAGTTCAGCTTTTCTATTGGTTGGTCTGAGGCCTTTCAAATAAAAGTATTGTATCACATAACGATGACCAATTTTCTCCATTTTCACAAATTCACTGACAACGTTCACTATTGAACGTGAGCTTTCAAACTTGAAACATATGCTTTCTAGACTGCGTACTTTACAATGATATTTTCAAACAACTACCGCCATGTTTTGGTCAAACGAGTTGTTTGGTAAGGATTTGCGAGTACTGAAATAGAAACGGAGAAATAAAAGCGAGAGAAAAACAAAGTAGAAGTACATGGTATTGAAATAAAATTCACAATATCAACGATGTGGATAAAACGTCGCAATAAACGAGTATAACTACAAGACAGTTAAGAACTTTGTATATCTAGGTTCAGCGCTTAGAGATCATTTGATCATTCGAAGGGAGAACGACTGCAAATCTAAAAAGTGTGAAACTTCAATACGGCCAAGAACTGAGGCAAAAACTGTCTGTCTGTTATGTGTCCCAAAGGTAGTAACGATTTTTGGTCACTCGTTCAAGAACCATCAACAATTTTGCCTCATCCTCCATTCGACGCTCATTTTTAATGACATATGATCTTTCAGCTTATCGCACTTCACTCAACACTTCCCGATTGTGTTTTGTCTTCGCCTATACTTGAGCGCGTCTAATCTTCAATAGGATAAATCTACTTTCGCACTCGTGTAGTTGCAAGAGAACTCAAAGATCTTTATATCACAAATTTGTTGATCCAGATGGTATATCTCCACGATGTTCTTCTACGCTGGCAAAACCACTTTCGCATAAATTTTTTTTTCCATTCTCGATATGTGTGTCAATGACAACCTACGTTAGAACGACCACATATTCGATGTGGCCAAAAATTCTACGAAACATCTAGGTTTCCTCAAGCGATGTAAGAGAGTGTTCAGCCCCTCAAATCTGACCACAATTTATAAAGAGTAAAATGCCTACATGCGATCGGGTGGTCCTAAATCATCTCTGCCCCTATTATGTAGATATTATTTAAAACCGTGCGATAAAACTCCATTGAACACCGAAATTACGTGTCTTGCCTTACCTTATTCTACCACTATTTTCACCACAAGTGTTCCGACAAAATTGCCAAGAGGCATTCCGCCTCTTCAACTTTCACCCATAACACCCCCATCACTCAAGTTCACTTAGGGATGTAATTAGAAATTCGTAATTTTTCCTAAGCCATACAACTCGCTTATGGATTGCCCTTTCTAGCTCTTTACTTCTTGACCATTATAACCTTCAAACATTTAAAACCAACGGAAATCGGTACCCCTGTGTGTGTAAGCATTTTCAGGGTGCTCAAATATGAAATAGCTCTCTCCAATCCTTGTTTTATATATTTTGCCTCAAAAGAATAAGATTTATTAAGCATGCTCTATTGGGAAGAGGCATAGACTTCTAAAAAAAGGATAAGAAGGCTATGATAAGACTCGTGAGTGTAGAGTCAACTTGTTGTGCGAAATTTACAAACAGAAAGACTGGATAGAATAACTTTTTTGTTGAAACCGAAGTTCATCCCGGCCTATGTAAAGCTACCTAAGCCAATAAAATATGAAGTTTGATTAAATAAGGCACTTGTAATAGCGATTTCCAAATCTTTGATCTGATGTCCGTCTGACAATAAACATGTTGAAAATTGATAGCGCTTTTGTAGAAGCAAATCGATGGCAGCGTTCTTTTTAAATCGTTGGAACGACATCAGCGATTCTAAGTCTGAAAGAGAAAGTTTCACTCTATTGAAATCTGATAATCATTGATGTATCCGAAACGACAGAATGTCTTCGAAACGTTGTAAATGTACAGGTACCGGAGTGCCATAATATTGCCATAATGCATAATACAAACAAAAAGCTGTTGTATGTGAAGCGCTGTGAAATGGAGTACTTAAAGCCAGATATTAGAGATGGTACCAAGTAAAGTAAATAGACAGACCATTATTCTACTAATGCTTCACTAATGCTGGAAAAATGTCCACCGAAATCAGGTAAGAAAAGTAGAATTGATCAGAGTCTTCAGAGCGATAAGCGAACTACTGGCTAAATTAATTAAACAAACAACTCCACGTTTACTCAAAGTTCATCAGAGCATGCATTGCAAGCTTCAATGCATCAGATGGTTGGTTTGGTTTGTTCAAAAAGTTCTGCGGTTTTTTTAGGACTAAAGTTAAATACATATTTTTGGTATAAAAAGCTTATAAAGACTGTATCGAAAAGAAACTGCTCACATTTATTCACATACATAATGTAAACATACAAAAAGAAGAAAAAAAAAAACAAAATATTTACGGTATTTTTGTCGAATTTTTCGCCTAACACCTTTCATCAAATTTTGCGCAACACTGAAAGCTACTTTTTTCGGAGCCCTAATCCATTTTTTTTTTTTTTTTTTTTTGAATTCAGAAATATTTGGGTCCACCTTTTTCTCATTTTTAGGATTTCGCTTGATGAAAGCCCAGTACCCCTCAATTGGCCTTATTTCTGCGGCATTTGACGAATTTTTCATCAAATTGTGTTCAGTTTTGTTGAAGGCAGTCAATTGTCTCCCTAGCATTGTATGCTGCTGCCATGTCTGGCCAAAATATGATGGTAACTGTATGCTTCCGTATTAAAGCCGTTTTTATAGGTTCTCCTTTCGGTTAATTTCGCCATTTATTGTACCTTTTATAAAAAAAAAAAAAACTTAATGTTTTTTGTCTGCAGCTACAAATACCATTTCATACCATACCACACCAAAACTTTTTCATCAAATTTGGCGGTATAAAATTGAGGACCTGGTAAAACACTGGAGTCCATTTTCACATAAGTTTCGTCATCCATCACAACACATTGAATTATTCCACCACAGACTCGTTTGCAAAGTTTTCCGCACCTGCTTTTTCCTGTTTCTTCTTGTTTTTTTTTTTTTTTTTTTTTTTTTTTTTTTTTTTTTTCTTCTTTTCGGAACTCTTTGCTTTCTATATGTTCAAAAATTATTGCTTTTGTTCGCTCTGTAAATTGCTCACAGTTGTCTTTAATTTTTTTAAGCTATTGTATAACACGTATGAACATTGACTTTTTTTTTCAATGAATTTTAGCTCATTAGGACCTTTAAAAGTCAACTCCTTGGCGAACTCTGAAATAATGTTTTTAAAATGATATCGTTTACCCAACTTCCGATATGACAAACCACTTTCTGTACACTAGTCGTCCAAAATTTTTGTTCGAACCTCCAAATCAATGCGTGGCATAATTATGTACAACAAGGATCACAAAAAAAAAAACAAATAGGCATTTCTATTCTTCCACACATCTGTATCACATGCGGTATCTTTTCGATATGGTGCTTATTTAATCCATTAGATATTGTCCAGCATGGTCTATTACTTTCTTCCAACGTTCTGGAAGAGACAAAGTGCCTCTTTTGTAAAAGTCAACAGGCTTATGGGTAAAAAAGTTTTCCAGGTACGTTTTGATCTCATCTTCGGAATTTAATTGCCTTTCGTCCAAATTGTTTTGGAGAGAGCGGAACAAATAGTAGTTAGAAAGCCCAAGGTCTAGAGATTACAATGGGTGCTACATAACTTTCCAGCAAAATGAATTCATCTTTTGTTTCAAAACATGATTGCGGTGTTTCACTAAGGCGTTTCACGATGTTTTCACTGCGAACACTATTGTTAAACATCCATTTTTCGTCTCTGCCCCACTCTTTTCAGGAAAGTCTCAAACGAGTTCCATCTCAACAAAGACTTACAGATCATTATGCGATGCATAATGTTACTTTCACCGAGTTTGTGAGGGACCCAAACTTCCACCTTTTTCGACACTCCAAGCTTTTTCAGCATCTGCGAAAGGGTTGTATTTCGATGTTAAGCCGCTGAGCTATCTCCCGTGTCGTCAAATGCCTGTCAACGATAACTGCAGCGAAGATTTGATGATTGTCTTAGTTGAGTAGACGTCTAGAGCAAACAGGATCAGCCAGGTCCATATTTTCTGAATGAAAGCGTATAAACCAATTCTATCAGCCAAATATCCATACACACAGCAAATCTCGTATGCGCCTATGTACCTTTGAAATTGAAACCTTTCTTAAAGAAAAAAAAGCAAAATATGCAAAAAAAAAAAAACATAAGCACTTAAAACATGTCCGATCTTAACAAATTCTCGTAACAATATAAAGGATAACCTTTTCTGTTGGAATGAACAACACAAATTTCAAAACGATATACACAAAGATTTTATGAAACGATAAACACAACTTCCAAGAAAAAAACCTCAGAACTTACTGAACAACTCAATTAAAGAAGAAATATTAGTGTTGCACGATTAATCTCCAGTCTTTTTCAAAAAGATTTTTAAATCTGTCTTTCGATAATCCATATTGACACTGTTCAACGTAATACAGACGCATCAACCTTCTTATCTCCTTTACGCTCATGTTTATACCCAACTTTAGTAATGCTATTTAGCTCTCGGGGTAAAAAAAAAAAATATTTTCTTGTAATACCACCTTGATCAAAAAAAATTCGGAATTTATTCGGAAAATTAAAAATAGAAGTTTATTCATCGAAATCTATATAGTCCCCTTCAAAGTAGTTCCCACCGACTGCTGAAAAGCGTTCCCCATAGTGGATTTTTAACTCGATTGGACAGAAAGAAGTCACACGGAGCCAATTCAGGTGAATTCGGTGGCTGTTGGATGGTATTTGTTGCATATTTCCTCAAAAAATTACGAATAATGATGGCACTGTGCGACGGTGCGTTATCATGGTGCAAAATCCATGTGTTTTCTGTCCACAATTCTAGTCTCTTTCGGCGAATTGCTTCACGCAAACGTCTCATAACGCCCAAATAATACTTTTTGTTTACTGTAAGGCCTTCTGGCAAAAATTCATGATGCACTACACCGTTGTAATCCATGAAAACCGTGAGCATTGCCTTCTTTTTCGACTGAAAATGACGTGGTCTTTTTGGTCTCAGCTCATTTGGTGAACGCCATTCAATTGACTGATGTCTGGATTGCGTGTCGTACTCATAAATCCACGTCTCGTCTCCAGTAATGATCCTTTTGATGAATGTGGGATCGGATTCAACCTCGCAAATCATCTCTTTTGCGACGTCAACACGGTCTCTTTTTTGCATGAAATTGAGGTCTTTTGGCACCAATTTTGATGTTACACCACGGAAACCCAATTTATTAACCAAAATGTCTTGGACGGATCCATAGACAATATTCAAGTCCTTCTCTATCTCTCTGATGGTTAATTTGCGGTTATTGACCAACATTTCTTTACTTTATTAATGTTTTCGTCGGTTTTCGATGTCGATGGTCTGCCACTGCGTTCATTATCTTCGGTTGACTGACGACCACTTTTGAACCACACGTGTCACTGGTAAACGACCTTTTTCTTCAGAGAATCGTTGCCGAAACACTTTTCCAACATTTCCAACGTTCGTGCACCATTAAGTCCGTTTTTTACGCAAAATTTAATACCATTTCGTAGTTGCAAATTTAAATCCATTTCTAAAATTGTAAAAAATCGCCAACACACACATAGATAGATGTACTCTTGGCTACGTAACTTTTGCAAATGTCAAGCTATGACGCTAAGATTTGTCAGTAACAGATGTACCAACTTAACAAAAAAAAAAAAAAACAGAGCTCAAATTTAACAATGGGAGCGCCACACAGTGGTTATTCCCTTTTTGATCAAGGTGCTATACAATAATATAGGGTTTTCTAATAACGACTTGACAACTTTTTTTTTTAAATAAAAGGCAAACCATTTGAGATATTTTAAAAACTTTATTATTGGCTTGAAGTACAATCAAAACATTTAAGAATGGAACTCGACTTGGCCACCGCGGGCACGTTTGCAGCGACTCAACGACTCCGCTCTGAGCTCTTCCAACGTCGTCGGCGTGTTGGAATACCCCAATGACTTAACGTAGCCCCACAGAAAATAGTTAAGCGGCGAGGCAGCCAATCGACTGGCCCATGTCTTGAGATAACACCATACTTACTTATCAATAAATAGATTGTAGCGTGTGCACACAGCACTTGTGGCTTGTGATACCATCCTGTTGAAACCACATGTTGTCCAAGTCCATATCTTCCAATTCGGGCCTAAAATAATCGGTGATCATGGCGCGATACCGCTGACCATTCACAGTAACGTGACGATCGTTATCGTCGACGAAAAAATATGGCCCAATAACGCCGCCGTCATGGAAACCGCACCAAACAGTTATTTTTTGTGGATGAAGTGGTGATTCATGAAGCACATGTGGGTTTTCACGAATAATAACGCATATTTTGCTTATTGACGAACCCATTGAGCCAAAAATGAGCTTTGTCACTGAAGATGATTTTGCGATGAAATTCATCATCTTGGCGTATCTTCTCCAGAACCCAATCGGGGAACGTAGCTCGTTAGTGTACTTTAGCATGATGAAAATGTTGAGTTTACTGAATAAATTGACAGTGACAGTTTAATGATAAGTGAAAGAGTGCGGTTACAAATTAAATTCAAAGTTGTCAAGTCCCTATTGGAAAACCCTATATATATTATGTGTTTAAGTAAGTTTAAGACGAAAAATGCTGCAGAAATGCGAATATCGTTTGAAATTAACATGGGTCACCTCAGGTGTCTCAGGTCAAGGTTATTTCTAATATTTCTACAGCATATTTTAGTAGACGTGTTAGTCGAATTCTGAGTGAAGTGAAACAAAAATTATATCTAGGATCAGTAACTAGCACTTTTATTGCGAAGGATAAAACTGGGTGAAAGGAGACAGAACGACATCAACATCAGACTAGCGTTCACAATGTTTTATGTCAAAGAATTTGGCCTCATCGCAGTATAGAAACGCTTTCGATAAGCGACACGTTCAAAAAAATTTTCACAGATAACATGGTGGATATTATTGTCCGGCACATAAATAAAAAAGCATTGTCTACCTGTGCAAATTACAATGCAGATCATCCAAATTCTTAACGACAATGGAAGCCTGTTATAATTCCGGAAATGTATTCATTTTTGATTTTTGCTGGTGTAAATAATTCCATTACAGCAACAACTGGACTTAATAGATTCCACAATATTATGCGATTTTTAAGATTCGATGAAAGCAATACTCGCAGTCAACGCAAGAAAGAAGATAAGGCCGCTCCATTCCGCGATTAATGGACAATGCTCAATACAAATTTATCTCAAATGTATGAACATTTATACATTTATACATTTTCGAGGCCATTTAGGATTCCCTCAATATATGCCTTCAAATCCAGCCAAGTATGGTATAAAAATCTGATGGATTTTCGATGCTGAAAACGCGTATCTTTTGCATGCTATTATTTAAACTGGCAAAACGAATGATACCCGCGAAAAAATCAAGGAGAATGAGTGGTAGAAGGATTAACATCTTTGTACCGAGGAAGTGGAAGAAATATCTGCGTGGATAATGTTCTTACAGCTCTATCCGTTGCAAAGCACCTGCTATCGTGGAGTTGGCACGTTGGCACAATAAAAAAAAAGAGACCATACATCCCCCGTATTGAGAGACAATAATTCGACAGTTTTTGGTTTTCATGAGAAAGTGACGATGTATAGTACTCTTACGAACCTAAGAAAAAATAAATCGGTAATTTCAGCATTCAGATACAGCTGTGAGTGACAATGGAAGCAAGAAACCTGATCTTATTAATTATAATAATAAATATAAAACTGATGTTGACACCATTGACCAAACACTGAGAAGATACACATATGTACACTGACAGATACATACGAAGAAAACAACTAAACGATGTCGTTTTTTGCGCAAACTGAGAGCAAATCCTCAAGTGATGCCCAATTTTACCACAAAAATTGCTATCAAAAGCATTATAAATCGTCAAGTAGCAGCTATCGAAGAAAATCTTGGACCATCAGTTGAGCAAGACTCAACGAGAAGGAAGAAAGTCACGGGAGTAACAAATCTTTTTGATAAAATAAATATTTGCATGCGTTAAACAATTTTTGTTTGCCTGTATTTTGTTTAATTATCGATGTGAGAACCCAGGTACCCGAGTGCGAATGCAACGATGGCTGAAATTAAAGCTCATTTTTTGGTTAAAAAAAAAATGGTAAAATCATAATTCCCTTCCTAAAGAGTTAAATAACGACGATCCGGGAGCTCGAAATGAGATTTTAATTTTTTTTTTTTCAGTTTTTTTTTTTATGTAAATACAGCTCGGTGGGTATCCGGGTAGCAGGGTATAAACATAAGAGTTAAGAAATTACAAATGTCGTTAAAATTTACACCGTTGGGCTTCTTGGCATAGTCTAAGGGCCAGTTTCTTGTTATCTAAATGTGGAACTCCTTCCCACATCTTATTAGAACAAAAGGGAAGCACTCATTCGATGATTTCGAGAGAATTAAGTAAAGTTTTGTTCACATAATTTTTATAATTAAAAATCCACCGTATAAATCCACCACCACTAGACAATACGGAACCGTTAGATACTGAAAATCTCCGATTAAAGTTCCCCTATCCAGTATGGATTTACTTGATATTACCGTCCACCAGGATATACGAATATAACCATTTCCTTTTATCCCTATTTACCACATTTTACCTTTCAAGTATAGGTAACCACTTTATTGTAAACCGATTCATCTTTATCCCCAACCATAATGGCAAAATAATGTTTTGCCTCAATAAAGATCGAAAAAACTCTACTATAGGTACATGATTAAGGATTGGCAACATTCTACCATACATGGGCGGGATAGATTTTTAATAGTGATTCGCTTGCAGTTGTATAAGGCAATTAAGGAATTATCTTTACTCCAGGAACCTCTGCAAATACTGGAATATCCTTCAAGACAGGGCGTGTGCAATTCAATGAAAATTCCCTTTCGAGCAAAAAAGTCTTAACTTAACCAAAGCTGCAAAGAGGAATATAGATGAAAAACATCTCTGTCACATACAATAACGCACAAGGATGCAAAGCAAATCTGCTGTCAACGGATTTATTGGGTTAATTTGTTGTAGCTTATGCTGTTCCCAGACAGATGAAGTCATTGTGAGAATGGAAAGCAGAATGCTGCTGAGTAAGGTCGAGAGCTTACCTCGAAATCTTATTTGGCTAACAACAGCCATTGCTAGATGCTACCCCCTTAAGCCGTTGTCACATGGTGGATGGGGTGTTAAGCCCGCACAGACCTAGATTTCTAGAAGTGTGTTTGCATTCACAGATCTCTAAAACTCTACCAATTAGATACATTTCGTATTTTTAGAACAGAGAGAATTTTTCTCACTTTCAGTCATGTGAACAGGGCCATTCGTTGGATTGGGGCAATGCTAGGTGAGTTACGAACACGATGTGAAGTGTGTTACAGTTACCCGGTAGAAGAGTGAACAAAAAAAAAAAAAGCCTAGGTGAGGTGTAGTATGAGTTTACTTTTCATTTCATTGCTGCCTTTCCAACATACCAGGATGTAACGAGAACAGCACAATGTACGGCTAATTAGAAATATACAATTGCGCTCGTGTATTATGACAGTTGGTATTTGTAGATACTTTTCAGTTTATCTGACAGATGTTGTGTGAATACTCTCCTTCATCTCACTTATGATGACGTTGCATTGTGTGGAATATCACGGTTAATGCCAGATGAAATGCGAACAATAAAGAATGGTCATGAATTTAAAACACAAAAATGAATAAATAATAAATAGATATAGATATATATGTACTCGTATACATAAAAAGAAGTACACATAAGAAGCTTACTTGGAGCTTAAAATTGACTTGACATAGTTAAAATTTAATCCCTTTGATGCTGCTAGTACTAATGCAGAGGGTGTGCTAGGAGTGTGTTAAAGTTTTTATCTCTTTTTTTAGTCCTCATCGTCCTTTCAGTTTTTACAAAATGCACAAAAAAAGGAAAAACAAAGTCCTTGAACCAAAATATTGTAGTTCTGTGCCACATATGAGTGTCAGGTTTCGCTTGCAGGATAAGTGATATTTTTAGTGCATTTAAGTCCATAAATAGGACAAGTGGTGAGTGTAAAGGGCTACAGGAAAAGAAACCCAACTGTGACTACCTTTTGAGGTGCATTGAAGGATTGAAAACCAAACATTTCTAAAAAGAAGAGAGATTCCTTTCAGCTAAACGGAGGTTTTGAATAAATGGCACCGTTGAAGTATGAATGTAATGAATAATTTCTTTCTTTTTTTATTTGAATGTTAGCGAATAAAAAAATTTCAAGACCAAGATTGTTTGATCTGGGAATCTGGGAATATCTGGGCATATTGTGAAAAAGTGGATCGGGAAATGCACTCCAAAATGACTTTCGTCAATATATCGGCTCGGGACAGAGCAATGCTATGTCTCAGAAAAAAGCAAAAATACATTCTTATACCAGTGCTGGGACTCTGAAGTGCATTCTTCATATTTTTAAGAACTATGAAAGCGAAGACAGTTATTCAGAGAGCCAGCAGCTAAGGACCAACAAATCAAACAAATCTCTAAACTCCTCTCTCCTTACATGAGCCTGCTCAAGTAACTCAGAGCTATATGGGTTTATTCTTAAATGTTACGCCTTCAATATGAAGAACATTTCTCAGAAGTTAGCATAATTCTTCTTCTTCTATTAAGCATTACAGTCCATTATAGGCTTTAGCTTCGCTCACGATAGTTATCCAGCCTCCATTCTACTTTTCTCTTCCAATTTTAGATTCCCATGTCCTTTCGGGTATGCTTGGCATTATTCTTTCTTCTGAACATGGCCATTCCATTGTCGATTTCACTGTTTGTTCCTATAAAGTATGAAACTTCCTTTTGCTCCATATAAAGCGTGATTCATCATGAGGTTTGATTTTTAATAGTCCTTTTTTGGCAGATTACGCGTGACTCCTATCAAACTGCTTTGTCATTTTTGTTCAGTATCATTTGCCAAATCATCATGGAAAGACTCACGCCACAACAGCGTCTACAAATTGTTCAGCTGTATTACGAAAATCAGCGTTCTGTGAGAAATGTTTTTAGTGCGATTCGAGAAATTTACGGTGCGCATAATCGACCTACTGAAACCACTATTTCCAATAACATTTCCAAATTTGAGTCCCTGTTTAGATTAGTAAGTAATATTCGACCGGTTTTACCACATCCAGCACGTAGTGAAGAGACTATAGCAGCTGTAGTTGAGAGTGTACGCGAAGACTGCGACGAATCGATTCGTCATGGTTCTCAGCAGCTTGGCTTGGAGTATTCGACAACTTGGAGTATTTTACGTGATGAACTCGGCCTAAAAGCATAGAAAATTTAATTGTGCAAGAATTGAAGCCAGGCGACTTGAATTTGCTTCATATTTTCAGTGAATGGGCACTGGAAAAACTCAATGAAAATCCGGTGTTTTATCGTGAAATTTTGTTCAGTGATGAACCCCATTTCTGGCTCAATGGATACGTTAAAAACAAAATTTCCGTATTTGGGCTGATGAGCAACCCGAACAGTACCAAGAGCTACCATTACATCCATTAAAAACAACGGTATGGTGTGGTTTATGGGCTGGTGGAATCATTGGTTCATATTTCTTCAAAAATGAGGCAAATCAGAATGGTAACTATTATCGCACCATGTTAACGGACTATGTGCTTCCTGAAATTCAAGCACATGGTCTCGGTGAGCTCTGATTTCAACAAGATGGCACGGCGCTACGAGCCATACAGCGCTTGAAACAATGGACTTGTTGAGAAATCATTTTGTAGAGCACTTAATTTCACATTTTGATACGGTAAATTGGCCGCCGAGATCTTGCGATATCACACCTTTAGACTATTTTCTCTAAAGATATGTAAAGTGTCAGGTCTTTAGAAATAAGCCAGCTACAATTGACGCTTTGGAAGACAACATTACTGGTGTTATCCGCGAGATACCAGTCGTTATGCTCGAACGGGTCGCCCAAAATTAGACCTTAGGAAAGGACCACTTCAGACGTAGTCATGGCCAATATTTGCATAATATTTTATTAAAAAAGTAAATGCCATAAATTGTTCTTTTAACTAATGATAAAAATATTAAATTTACTTTCAAATTTATGTATTTTATTTTACATTTTAAGTCAAACCTTACGATGAATCAACTTTATATGTATGTCTTATTACTCTTCGGAAGAAAAATTGTCCATCTCTCTGCGCTATATGTGGTGACTTGTCTAATTAAACTTTTGTATAATTTCAGTTTTGAATCTCTGCTTAGTAGATTTGATTTTAACAGTTTTGTATGCGAACGGTATCATTTGCAGAGCCTGTCCTCTATTTTAACTTTGTTTTCTTACATTTCCTTCATTGTATTGTAGTTTCTAAAGGGTTTTCCAATAGGGACATAACAATTTACATAACAAACACGCACTGATACTTTTTTATTGATCTGTCAATGTCAAAATGTTAGTCAAGGTTTACATTTTCATCATGGTAAAGTGCAAGAACGAGTAACATTTGAAGATTATTAAAAAATTACTACTGAAATTAAGAGCGCTTATAGAAGCCGTAACTGATTTGGTTCAAAATGTGCCAAATCAGTTGATTCCATGCCGTTCACAGGAGTTGGGAACTTCTCAGCCCAAGCTTAAATGAATTACAAGACCCTTACATGATCAAATTAATTAAGAACAAAAGCCTCTTGATCATTAGAAGCGCCGAAACATCTCCTATTGGACTCTGCAAGAGTTTGAAAAAAATCCTGAATTCCATCGAAAAATCATCTTTAGCAATGAGACTCAGTTTTGGCTTAATGGCTTTGTCAATAAGCAAAGCAATTCATTATTGGACAGGAAAGAATCCACAGGTGCTTCCAAAGAATCCATTGCATCCACAAAAAGTGACCGTGTAGTGTGGATTTTATGCCGAAGGTATGATTGGAACGTATTTTTTCGTCGATGAAAATGATCGCGCTGTTACGTTTAATGGAGTTCACTACCGTGCCATGTCGGAAGACTCTCTTTGGCCAGAATTGAATGGACTTAACATCAGTAATATGTGGTTCCAACAAGATGATGTCACATACCACACAGCCGATCAAAGAATTGATCTATTGAAGGGGAGGTTCGATAATCGTGTAATCTCGAGAAATGGTATGGTCGAATGGCCACCTCGTTGGATTTTTTTTTACGGGGTTACGTTAAGTCTTTAGCTTATACCAGCAAGCCAAAACAACATTAGAGGAACTCAGGAACAATATCGATAAGTATGGAAGAGTGGTAGAAAATTAGCAAACGTGCTCGCTACGGTCATATGAACGATATCGAATCCTATACTTAAACTTAACATGTGCACTACAACCGAAATAAATTTTACCTCGATATCAAAACTATTCTGTGTTTTATTTAAATACAAAATTGTTATGTCCTTATTAAAAATCTCGACACTAACTATTAGTATGTCGTCGGCGTAAGCATGTAGCTATTAGAATTTATTAACCCTTTAGCTGCCATGGTCCAAATTGTACTTGTTTTTAAAATGCCACCATACAAAAAATCTACCCCGAGAATTCTCGTGCCTGGCATTGAGACAAAAAAATCTGCCCTCAGTGCCATGCCCGAGAATAGTCGGTCTGTAATTGGATGAACTATATATGAGCCTACTTCACTCTCTTCTGCTCTTTATGACGTCACACAAAAGTGACAGGTGAAACGTATAAGATCTACAATTTTATGAACGAATGTTATTGATATAAATGTATCTTTTGCTCTCTTTTCCTCTTTATGATATCATATAGAGGTGACAGTAAAAACTACCAGTGTAGGCAAAAAGCGTAACGGTATCCAGTTCGTGTGTCAAGTTTGTTCAGTAGCTTTTAGCATATTCGAGCGTGTTTGTTTTTAAAATTTGGTCTAAACGTCTATTAGATAAAGAAATTTCTAAAATTTTAAACAGTGAGTCGGACAGTGAAAATTCCGATGATTTTTCATCCACTGAAGAGGAAGATTTATATGTTCCTTGCTCTTCAGACGACCCTTACAATGAGAAACAACATTTGGAAAATACATCGCAGCAGCAGTTTGAGGAGGATAGCGAATGGGTTGACATTCCAGCATATCCTCCAGATTTTCCTTTCACAGCACAGCCTGGTTTAAAGCGTGATAGTAATCTAAGTCCCGCACAATTCGTTGATTTGTTTTTCAATGAAGAGTTCATGAACATTTTGGTGGTAGAAACAAATAAATACGACGCCATTCAAGTGATTTTGTCCCGCAACTTGAGGCGATTTTCACGGCTAAAAGATTGGAGTGATACGAATAAAATTGAGATGAAAGTTTTTCTCAACCTGGTTTTCCACATGGGTATTTGTTCCCTCCCATCTAAAGATTTATTTTTGGAGTGAAAACAAAATGTTTGATTTCCCGATGTACCGAAGCCTTATGAGTCGCAATCGCTTCCAAATAATTTACCATTTCTTACACTTTTCCGGCAACGAACAAACAAACAATAGCCAAATCGCTAAAGTAAATTATGTAATAAATCACTTCAACGACATAATGAAACAAATTTACGTTCCCTCAATCGACTTGTGTGTTGATGAATCTCTTATGTCCTGGAAAGGTCGCCCTATATTTAGGCAGTATATAAAGAACAAAAAACACAAATATGGTATTAAAATATATAAGCTATGTCAGTCTAATGGTATCATCATAGAAATAAGTGTCTATACTGGCAAAAATTCCAACAGAAAAACAAACAACAGTTGTACTATGAATATAGTTTTTGATTTAATGAAAGACTATCTTGATAAAGGCTATAGGTTGTATACTGACAACTTTTATATTGGGTATATATTTTAATTCGTGCGGTGTTTTTTTTTTCCAAAATTTAAACATTTATTTAACAAAAACATGTACAATAGTATTATTTAAAGTATTGCCCATCTGAAGCTATGACTTTTTTCCATCTTTCTGGCAATTTGTGGATCCCATCCCAAAAGAACTGCGCCGACAGCCAAGAATGAATCAATCCATTTTTTGATATTCTGCTCTGATGTGAACCGTATTTCAGTGAGGGCGTTCTGCGTCGACTGGAACAAATGGTAGTCAGAAAAGGCAAGGTCTGGGCTATAAGCCGGGTGGGGTAAGACTTCCCATCGACTGTTTTCCAAATAGTTCTTAACCGGAATAGCAACGTGGGGCTCAGCGTTGTCATGATGGAAAATTATTGGCTCGTGTCTGGTCGCATATTCCGGGCGTTTTACGGCTACTGCTCTCTTCAAACGGATTAATTGTGTTCGATAGCGTTGTCCATTGATGGTTTCGCCCAGTTTTAGCAGCTCATAATACAGCACACCTATCTGATCCCACCAAATACAGAACATTACCTATGCACCATGGATATTCGGCTTTGCTGTTGACTTGGCTGGTTGGCCGGGTTTCACATATGATTTTTTGCGATTGAGGTTGTCATAATGGATCCACTTTTCATCATCAGTAACAATCCGATGCAAAAAGGACTTACTTTTGTGGCATTCCAGCAGCATTTCGGACATGCAAAACCGCCTTTCGACGTCTCTCGGCTTGAGTTCATGTGGAACCCAATTTCCTTGCTTTTGAATAAATCCAGCTGCTTTTAAACGTTTTGAAATGGCTGCTTGAGTGACACCCAAAAACTGTGCGAGCTCTTCTTGTGTTTGGCAGCAATCTTCATAGAGTAATGCTTCCAGTTCTTCATCTTTAAACTTTTTTGGCTGAACAGGACGTTCACCGTCTTCCAAGCCAAAATCACGTTCGCTCAGCTAGCGCATGTTCACCATAAACTTCCACCAAAATACGATGACATTCGGCATCAGTTTTCTTCATATTAAAGTAATGAAGAAGAACTCCCCGCAAAAACACTTTTCCAGACACAAAGTTGGACGCTTCAAATGAATGACATATACTGAAATGACGTACAATGACATTAGCTTTCCAACGCATGTTCCAATGGAATAAAAACAATGGAATAATACAAGTTACGCCATCTCTTAGCAAACCGAAAGAATTAAATTATAGTCCCAATAATTCGGTTCAATTGCTGAGAGAATTGACTAAGCGTCGTACGTATATCTGCGGTACTTTACGTTCTAATCGTAAAGGCAACTCAATAGTTGTTACTTCCAATAAGCTCAAAAAAGGAGAAATGATTCGGAGACGTTCTGATAAAGTTGTAGTCCGCAAATGGAAAGATAAGCGCGACATTTTAACAATATCAAACATGCATAATCCAAAAATTGTTAGAGTCACCACACGCAATGGGAAACTGGTAATGAAGCCTAACATTATACGTAATTACAATATGGGAATGGGAGGAGTGGATAATTCCGACCAACTACTCTCATATTATAGTGCCGCAATACGCAAAACTAAATTTTGGTAGAAAAAACTTGAAATACATGATTTCCAGATGTATATACAGAATGCCTATAAGTTATATCTTATGCAACCAGGTGTAAATATTAATACAAGCTTGCATAATTTTGAAGAACATTGCTCACTTGCTTGGTGAAAAGTACTTATATAGCAGATACTGCCTCAAAACATTCACAATCTCTACCGATTTTTTTTATAAATTTTGTGCAGCATTATCTGGAGTCCATTCCATCAACAGGTAAAAAGGCGAAGCCAACAAGAATCTGCAAAAAAAGCGCAAGGAATCTAGATTTTGCTGCCCACTTTGTCCAGAAAAGCCTCCATTGTGTTTTGAACCATGTTTTCGTAAATACCACAACCCATAATTGTTACAATTTGTTTGATAATAATTGAATATGAATACAAATTATATTTATAACACTTAAAAAGCCTTTATATTTTGATAATTAAAAATTGCACGAGAATTCTCGGGCTTGGCATTAAAGGCTTAACTTCAAACCCGAGAATACTCGGGCTTATCAGTTAAAGGGTTAAAGATAATTCCACTGTTCTCAAGTTTGCCCATTGCGTAATGTATGATGGCAGATAATGAGTCTCCTTGTTTGATCCCAGGACTGATGGTATACGTTTCCGATAGCCAAGTTTTTGGAGTTCAGGGGTCCCTATACTCATGAGTGCTTCGTTTATTATGCTTCTTTTGATGTCACCAAATGTTTGTTTGAAATCAATGAAAAGCATTTGAAGATCTATGTTTAACGCGAATCATTTTTTTGTTTTATTGCATATATTTGATCTTTTGTTGATCGTCCGCTTCTAAAGCCATTTTGGAATTCACTTATTTTATTACGTTTGTCGAACAATACATTTACCATTATTTTGTTCCCTGTTTCTATGATAGTAGGATAATGCCGCTTTAATTCCTACAGTCAAGTTTTTCGCCATTTTTGTAAATGGGTCAGATTATGTCCGTTTAGCGATGGCTTTCCTTATATCTTCAAGTGTATGGCTCTCTCTGGGGATTTATGTATGTTCATTGTTTGCTCGAAATAAGTTTTCCATATTTTTTTTTTTGGTTTTAGTTGTTTAGTTATTTGTTCCACAATGTTGTAGAAGGTTCTTTAATGGTATTTCCTTTGAACCTTTCGTTTTCAATATCGTCTGTATTTCTTTTCATCTTTCGGATCTTCTTACTTCTGCATACTTAGTCTGCAAATATTCTCTTCATCTTGTACGTCTCTATTTCTTCTTGTGTCTCTTTGTAACATTTTGTTTTTTGCATATGTTTTTTTTTTTTTTTCAATTACTGCTCTACGTTTTTCTAGTCTTTGTAGGCTAAAAGGCTAATATACCATAGGCTGTAGCTAATATAACATAATTATTTCTAGTTTGCTCCATTGCTTTTGTCTGTAATGTTTAATTGCTTCATTTCTCGCTGGATCCCATTCTGATATTCTTCTCTAATTTCTGCGTTTCGAAATTTATCTGTATCTCACTGTTTCTTTTTGATAACTTTGAGTTCTGCTCCATTCAAAATTATTTAATGGTTTGTTGCTTTGACCAGATGCTAATTGATTTAGCATGCCTTCCATCTACGATAACAAAGTCTATTTGATTAACGCCTCTTAATCCTGGTATTTTGCAAATGCCTTTATGTATTCTTTTTTTCTGAAATGATGTGCTTCTGCTCCACATATTATTTTCTTCTGAGAATTGACATAATCTGATTCCGTTATTATTTGTATGTTGATGTAGGGAGTGTTGCAAAGTTATACTTGGCAAGTTATACACAACGTTGTCGTAAAAATCATCTTTTGCCTGTTCGTCATTGTCTTCGGTAGGTGCATGTACAGACATGAATATGATGTTGTTAAACTTTTTTTTATCTTTAATGTAAAGGTGACACAACGGTGCAGGATATAAAATTAATTCTGGCTTTATTTTGAAGCTACATTCATGCTAATATGTGTGGAATAGCACATCATTCAAATAGCCGCCTCGACTTTGCTGGCAATGCTTCAAGCGATGGGTCCCGTTTTTCATGGCTCGCTCTATGGTGAGTATATTTCCTTCATTTCGCACAAATCTCTGTATGGTTGGTGGCTTAAGATCCAAGAGGGTGTATTCACACATAAATTTTTCCACGGTGCGACGAATCGCCTGCGCACTAAAGCCATGATGACGATTAACCCCACGACGAAATTCACGATGCGTATTTACAACCAAGCCGAATTTTTTGACAGCTGGATGTCATTGGTAACTTTGACAGCTGGTGAAAGATAACAATTAGAAAAACTTTCATTGTGATCTGGTCATCCGTTTATTGCTTAACCTCTTATTTATTGGTTCCAATGTTATACCGTTTTTCTTTGTTTTCTTGACTACATCCTGCCTACATCTCTAAGACAGTTTCACGGTAAACGATCGCATTAATTTTGACGCCACGTTCCAAAAATACGAGCGGAGAGAGACCATCGGCGGTTACGGCGGCCCAAACCATCAATATCGGTGCTGCCTCCTTTTTGGTGGCCGTCCGAAGGTGTAAATTTTCGAAGAACCTCTCTGGCAAGTAAGCTCGTACATTTTGTTTGTTGACGTATTGCTCGATAACAAATGGAGACTCATTGGAAAAAACCAAATTCGGCAACTCACCACTTTCGTGCAACCGTAGCAACTTCTTCGCTCTTTCGACTCTAACTTTATTCTGTTGCGGTGTTGGATCGTGTGCTTTTTCGAACTTCAATGGCTTGAGCCCAAATTAATTTTTTAGTATGTGTTGCATCCGTTCCAATGATATGTTGAGCTCACAAGCCATTTTTCTTCTCTCAATTCGAGCCTTTACCTTCAGAACCATTTCTGCCAATGTTGCTGTTTTTTTATGACCACCTTCATCTTCTACGCATGCATAGCCGAATTTTTCGTCAAAATTCTGAGCAGTAAGACGATGACGAATGGAGATATTTAGATCGTCTTCGACACTTTCCTTTATTGTGGCAATATTTTCCTTTGAACGTCTGGAGCGAACATATTTCGGCACCTTGACATTTTGTCAAGCACATTTGTTCTTTGAAATTTTTAGGTTATGTTGCACACACACGTCTTAGATAGAGCAGTTGATGAAAAACATGTGCTGATGCTTGCACATATTGCTGGTAAGATCTTTTACAATTACAAGGGCACACACTGCATCGTTTTGATGGGCATCACCGACGCAGAATGTAAGCTATGAGGTCGATGATAATTTTTTCTGCAAATTTGGACAAGCGCTGAGCACTAATTAGCTGGTGGCCCCAAACCACTACCTTGTAAATCATTGCCTCTTCCGCCTATACTCGTGTGGCCAAACATTGTAAAACCGTATTGACAACGCAGGCTCGCAATAGTTTGAAATTATCGGTTGAACCCACCTCTCCATATTATCGAAAAATTTCAATATTGCCGTGTTGCGTAAGCCCAGACATTTGGATGCCGAAAATCTAAAGTTACACTTGGAGTTCCGTGCTCCACAACTACCTAATAACAACAATTAAAAAGTAGAACGAGCCAGACAAAGCGTTCGAACATTACAATGACAAAGACGAACTTATTCCGCCTGATTGGTGATGCAATGTGGAAGCCAAATGCGGAACGATGTATCGATGTACCCATATGACATCTTGAGACTGTACTTGAACGAAAAGAGTTCATGGCGTATTTCGTATAAAAAACATAACGGAATCTTTTGCCGTAGTCATTCCGTTCTTTGGTATGTTGGTGATTTAATTCTATCAGTAAAGTGCTTAATATCGAAGATAGCATGCGACGGCGATACTGAAAGAAGTAGCTGTTGCAGAACCAACAGTTTACTCGCTTCCAAACATGGTGACACCTAAAAAAATTGTTGTTGCGGTGCCTGTGGCCGCAGTTATAATGCGGAAAAATAAAAAAAAATAAAAATTTGTGGAGTGAACGATTGGAATTAAAGAAAATAACATTGAAGATGCACTTGCCATTGGGACTGTGCAGGTCGCATTTTAGATCTTGAAAATGTAGCTTGTTTCAATAGACGTGCTAGCAACTCTGATACTGAAGAAGGCAGTTTAAGTGTCTTTCGATTGTGAATCCACGAAGCGAATGAGTTATTACACAGACCTCCTCGATGACAGCGAAACCTGACTAAAGTCAACATCAGAATGCAACATAGTTCGAAGAAAACGCACAAAGACCGATGAAATAATTACCAATTGCATGGACGTAGTTGATCCTTGCTTTAAGAAATTTAAGAATCGAAGTGAAATGGCATTCGTCTTCCCACTCTAAAAACGTTTAAATGTGAGGTGTGTCGAGTCAATAGACATGCTACATTAGTTGCATGAAAACTGTGCAAACTTGTTTCTTGTTGGCACTCATTCGAGGATTAAAGCAAATACAAATTGTCTTTTATACTAAAAAGCTCTTTCTGTTTTCGCTAATCTACAGGATTAATACATGTACAATAATATAAGCCATCCATTCCACTTCCTTGTCGCAACCGATACTTCCACAGTTCAACCCCAGCCAACCCAGCAGTAACCACATTTGCTTCACAATTAATTGCATAGTGTGTGCTTTGTGTTTTCTATATATGTCACATTACTAGATAAAATCTAACGGACAAGTAATCATTAAAGGTCTCTTTCACAAAAAAAAACTTAAAGCAGTATTTTCACATGTAACGAATTAATTAATAAACTGGCTGCGTGTAAAACTTTAGAAGGAAATAATTATCAAAATAATGAACCTCAATCAGTCAAATTCAGAAACTTCCAAACACGTAAGACACGTTTAATTGGCCTAGAAGCGATTAACAAAACATACGAGTATGCTGGCTTTTTGGCTTTAACTTCAAGCAGTTCAAATTGTTCCAACCCACATGTGGCGCTAACGTATTGATTAAACTTTTACGCAAATCAAAGAGAGAAGGGCATGTAAAATCAGAACAATCACCAGACACGAGTTGGTTATTTAATTACCCAGCAATTAATGTGGCCTCGAGGGTGTCATAAATGTTTCATTTATAATAATTTAATAGGCTTCAATCAGGAGCTAGAAAAATATTTTTCGTTATATAAAAAATTCCAGCTAAAAGCTATAAGTCTATTCCCGATAAATTTGGTCTTAGTATCACTTGCACGTTTAATATAAGATCACAATCGATTGCCACTAACCAACCATCCAGCCAACCAACAACCATTTCAGTCGGATCTTTCTATTAAGAACTGACGGCCTATTTAACTTTTATGTCCCATTCCTACATCTGCCTTTCTGGCTTGATTCAAAATTTTAGAAGCGAGGAAGACCCCATATCCTCGGTTTGCCTTAATAAAATTGTTTAGTTCATACAAATTTGGCCATATAAATGAAGTTTTTGTCTGACATATAGCAGCCTTCTGTCTCAATCTACAATAGTTCCTTGGACCGAAGTTTCACTTAGTCATTAAGACGACAAGAACAATCGTCCTCCCTGTGTCGAACATGGAAAATGATATTAAAAAATCGTGTGGACTAGAGAATCGTTCATTCCTATGGTAGTGCAGAGACAATGCAGTAGACATGTTTCGGCTTTTCCAATGACATCCACATCTAGGCATGGAAAATATTCAATATCTACTCGACATTCGTACTTATCAGGATCAGATTTTTGTAGAACCACTTATATCGCTTTGTATTCAACTTTCTCTCGCTTGATCTCAATGACATCAATATGCATATCTTTCAAAGCTTCTCTCCATTATTATCATTGAAATATAAATCGCATCAAGTGTAGACCTCCCTCCCACAAACCCATATTGAATGCAAAGGGTCAATGATACGCCAGTAGCATTCCGAACTTTCAAACTTTTACTCATAAAACCCGTTTCGCTATGAATGCTCACTAGTTTACCCTGAAGCCCAGCTTTGGACGTACTCAAAATATCATGATTCGCTCATAAGTTGTACAACTCGCTTATGGAATGCCCCACCTAGCTTTTTATTTACTAGTCATTAAAACCTTCAAACATTTAAAACCAACGGTCATAGGTACCTCTTTTCCTTTCCTCCATGATTTTCCTTCGCCGACGCTTTGTGGATTTAAAATGTACATAAATCTTTGAATGCGCTTAAAATGTTTTTAAAATATTCCTTGTCGACTTTCTAAAACTTTGTCGTGCAGTTTGATATTCTCAATATGCCGCATTTGGTTAACGGATTTGTATTTGCTGTGTCGACTTTGTCTTTATATATGGAAACTCTTGCTTCACTTTGCACTTATCAGGATCAGATTTTTGTAGAACTTTGAACCAGTTTGTTTTAACCAAACCAAACTACAAGTAAGAGCGATTTTGTTGAATAAGTGTTCGTCAATAGTGTTTATTTGAAGAGTCTGTTTAAATTGAGTTAGCTTAACTCCTTCACTTCCTTGAAGTCTCAGACTCTTCTTTATTTCGTGACATAAAGTACTTAATCTCGTCCTTATTTGCTGTAATTTCTTTGATTATCGTTTGGCACGTTGATGGCAAGTTGGAAGCGATCAATCTCTCAGCAACTAAACAGGTTTGTTGAATCTAGTGTTTTTCATATGAACATTAATGCGTAGAAGCTGTTTCAAAATTACGCATTGATTCCAATGTTTTCCAATATTACGTGACATAGCTGGATAAGTATTGGTTGGATTCCGATTTCGCCCCTTGATGACCATAACTCAAGACGATGAATTCTTTTATATACGGCTTAAACTCTTTGAATAGGCGACGAGTTTCCACTTTAAATTCAATACCATTTGCCAAAGATTTGTCATAGCCCGAAAATGTGGCCTAAAATCTTCTAAGCCGAACAACATATTAGTATTTGCCAGTAAGAGTATTGCGGAAAAGCTTTAAATGCTAAAGGGCATATTGCCAGTTTTTTAGTCTTACTATTGAGCAGGATTTGATTCCTATGGTGAAGCTCCTCGATTTTCTTGAGCTAGGAGACTGTGTATGCTCTTTTCTTCCAGCAATGGAATTTCTTATCCTTTCTTATAATAACTCAAGTCGCCTTTTCTGATTAGAGGAGGGTTGGTAATCTCAGATATTTTCGCTTACCTTGTTGCAGATATTGTAATATTGAACGAAATAGTCAAACCCTCTAATCTTGTAGATTTAGAATACCAAAATGCGTGTCTTAAGCGTGTTCTTAGTACGTTTGCGAGTACTCTGACGAGTCAACAAAGTGGAGAAAGCATTAGCTTTGTGGATCTGTGGTTTCGGGAGCTTGTGCTACTAATTACTAACTAATGTATGCTAACTACTTATATACTATAAGTATGGTGGTTACCATAGAAAAAAAAAAAAAAAAAAAACAGCGCGTATTGGGATGTAGATTTGCCATATGCGGCAGGCTTAGGCAAGACCTCTCTCTCTACTGACATGTGAGCGAGCGTCTTATGCAAACCCGGCGATTTTAACGCCAAGATACGAACGGAGTACATCTATGGTGGAACAGTTGGTAAACATAACCTACACGACATCACGTTTATCAATGGACTTAAGCTTACTGAATTTACGGTGGAACGAAATATTACTATAACCACACGGTTTCCTTATCACAATTCAAACAAGGAGACATGGCTGTCTCCGGATCATCAAACGCTAAATAAACTTGATCACTTGGCGATAAGCTGGGAAGGTTCCCGTCAACCAACATTGATTCGGATCACCAAGCGCCACAACAAAGAAGAACTTCTGTGAGAATATCTATCGCAGAAAAGTTGTAATCGCAAGAGACCTCCAGAATCTTGGCTAAACATGTATCTCGAAATCTCTCAACCCGTCATAAACAACGTAGAGATGAAGAAAGAAACCTTTTAGTGGAGTCACAGTCGATGGTGAGAATATATAAAACTTTTTCTACAGACCATATAATTGATAAGCAGCTCAACATACCTCCATGATTCATAATAGACTATTGAACTTAGACGATAGCAAAAATTTCCGTCTGCCCGACCAAAACGAAGTGCAGCAATATTTAAGCTAGAATCCTAGAAATCGACTTGACCTGACGGTGAGCATGCACGAAGTTATTTCTTAAATCTGGTTAGAAAACTGTTTGAATGCAATCCCAGCATCGTTGGCCCAATTCACAAGAAAGGAGACCTCCTCAACTGCGCCAACAAGTCTCCACAACATCGCATACAAGATTTTGTCTGCTATATTGTATGATCGTTGACCCTTAGTCAACAACTTCATTGGCCCATATCCGTGCGGTTTCGGACAATGAAAGTTTACAATCGACCAAATCTTCACACTCCGGCAAATCTTGGAAAAAACTTAAGAAATCCAAATCGATACCCACCATCTTTTCATCGATCTCAAGGCTGGATGTGACAATGTAATATTATGCAAAAAAAAAAAAAAATTGAAAGGTAGCCGGTCAAAACATTCCAGCAGCCGGTCAAAACAGCCGGAAAAATATTCCAGACAAACTTGTCCGTTTTTGCAGAGTGACCATGAGAACGCTCTCTGCTTTGTCAAGGTCGATAACGACTTAATCGAGACCTTTCATGTTCAAAAAGTTTTTAAGCAATGTGACACGCTGTCATGTGAATTATTTTACATCATACTTGACAGAATTGCGCGGAACTCACAAGTGAACGATGAAGGCACAATTTTTCAAAAGTCTGTGGAACTACTTGCATACCCCGGTGATATCGACGTAATTGGTAGAACTCATCGGGCATTCTCCGGTGTGTTCGCTAGTATTGGAAGGGAAGCTGTAAGCTTTAAAAGAAGGCAAAACATATACTTAGCTGTTAAAGACGACACACAACAAAGTTTGTGCAACGATTAACGTACGCCGATTGTATCGACATACCATAATTGGGGGAAGTCAACGGGCTAGTATTGAAACGGAATCTGCTAAAATGGGTTTAGTTGTAAATGAGGACAAAACCAAGTATATACTGTCAATAAGAAAGGACACACAATATCGACAAATTAGACAGAACGTCACAATCGACAGCTATAATTTCGAGGTAGTAAAGGAGTATGTCTGCCTTGACTCTGCTATGAATTTTGCCAGCAACAGAATTCAATATCATCACTCTTGCGAATCGCTGTTTCTTTGGGCTAAAAATACAATCGAGTAGTAAGGCCCTACCCAGAAAAAACTAGGGTGACTCTGTATAAGACCTTGATCATCCCGGTCCTACCTTATGGCGCAGAGGCGTGGACTCTATCGAAACCGGATGAAAATATCCTCAGTCGTTTTGAAAGCAAAATTCTTCAAAAAATATTCGGTACCGTTTACGCTGACATGCTTTGAAGGAAAAGATTCAACGACAAACTATACGAGCTATACAGCGATATTAATATCAATCAAGTGGTTAAGATATGTAGAGCGAACGGATACCAATGATTCGGCCGGCAGAGTCTTCGAATTAAACATGAAGGGACAATGCTGTAGAGAAAGACCTAAGCTTTGGTGGTGTGCACAAGTGGAAGGGGACCTCAACTGAATTAGAGTGCGCAGCAGCTGAAGACCAGACTAACTAAAGAAGCTTGTTAGTTTCGATCGCTTGTCGCCTTAAAGATGACAATTGTTGACATAAATCGACTTTCTAAGAGGGATCTGCACCTGTACAGGTATATAGATACTGAAGGTTAAATAACTACAAATGATGAGTACTTATAGGTATAACAGCGTCCGCAGACTAACGCAACTACTTTTATTCGTTTAGCACCAACATTTCTACAATAGATACCTTAAATTTGTTTTTTTTATTTACCCTTTGAATCGTTTTTTGGTTGGAAATTACTAATAATAGGACTCGTAAGATGGGCCATTTCTCATGAATTTTAAATTATGGAACAGCGAAAAAGCGTGTGTGTAACAGGACATCTGGCACCTCTGATACTAAGCTATCTGCATTTGTGGTCGAAGATTGCAGAGTGAAAGTTATGCACAGCAACCCTTATATGCCACCGATAGCGAAAAGTGACGAGAGTTCGTGCTATAGACACTTTAAAGCTTAGCGAAATAAGATGGCACAATGTCTTATACTTCTCTTGCAAACAGCAGGAAGTATATGTAAGTGCAGCGTAATCTACACTAAAAGCGCAAATAAGCCTCATATCATCAAAACCCTATATCAACAGGATATTGATGGATCTTGCGATATGTACGTCAACCGGGCTACTGAAGTCAGCTTCCCCCCCATCGCATTATAACAAAAATATTTCACGGGGAAGAAGAATAAAGGTTTAATCAAAAAATTGCCAAAGAAGGCAATCTTATGTATTACGGAATGATCAGCGAAATCGTAACGTAGACAATCCTGGAAGGTGTAAAGAACACTTAAAGTCAGTTCCCGATGTGGAGCATATAGATTTCCCTCTGGATCTTCCATCGCCGGTTATATGCAGATAATCCTACCTGCAGATAGATGAGGGCCCTGCTAAAAAACAATAGAATAAGTACTACTTCCGGCAAGACATCAATTACTGTCTCAGCAGCTAATGATGTTCTTTCACTCCTTCTGTACTATAATGACTTGCCATCGATAACTTAGTGGCCAAACAAGCGTAAACATCTACAAAAGATTTGAAACAGAAGGTAAAATATTCCGAAAGTAGTGCCTGACTGATCTTTTAGAAAAAAAAACCTCTTTAAAAAAAACCGGAAAGGCTGTAATAGTTCTGAAGTCTGAAGCTTGACAAGATCTTTCTAAACAACACAGTAGTAGAGTTCTCCAAGAAAGTGAAATACCACCTTGATCAAAAAGTCCCCCGTGGCGTCACCGTGTGGCGCTTCTATTGTTCTGATTTGAGTTCTGTTCTTTTGCTAAGTTGGTACATCTGTTGTTGACATTCCCCCTAAATCTAAGCGTCATAGCTTGACATTTTCAAAAGTTACGTAACTAAGAGTACACCTAACTCTGTGTGTGTTGGCGATTTTTTTCAATTTTAGAAATGGATTTAAATTTGCAACAACGAACTGGTATTAAATTTTGCGTAAAAAAAAGACTTAATGGTGCTCGAACGTTGGAAAAATGTTTCGGCAACGATTCTCTGAAGAAAAAGATCGTTTACGAGTGACACGAGTGGTTCAAAAGTGGTCGTCAGTCAATCGAAGATGATGAACGCAGTGGCAGACCATCGACATCGAAAACCGACGAAAACATTGATGAAGTAAAAGAAATGTTGGTCAATAACCACAAATTAACCATCAGAGAGATAGCGAAGGACTTAAATATTGTCTATGGATCCGTCCAAGACATTTTGGTTAATAAATTGGGTTTCCGTCGTGCAGCATCAAAATTGGTGCCAAAAGACCTCAATTTCATGCAAAAAAGAGACCGTGTTGACGTCGCAAAAGAGATGATCCACATTCATCAAAAGGATCATTACTGGAGACGAGACGTGGGTTTATGAGTACGACACGCAATCCATACATCAGTCAATTGAATGGCGTTCACCAAATGAGCTGAGACCAAAAAGACCACGTCGCTTTCAGTCGAAAAAGAAGGCAATGCTCACGATTTTCATGGATTACAACGGTGTAGTGCATCATGTCTGCCAGAAGGCCAGACAGTAAACAATTCGCCGAAAGAGACCAAAATTGTGGGCAGAAAACTCGTGCATTTTGCACCATGATAACGCACCGTCGCACAGTGCCATCATTATTCGTAATTTTTTGAGGAAATATGCAACAAATACCATCCAACAGCCACCGAATTCTCCTGATTTGGCTTCCTGTGAATGGCTTTCTGTTCAATCGAGTTAAAAAACCACTACGGGGAACGCGTTTCAGCAGCCGAGAGGAAGTAATGGCAAAATCATAGGAAGCACTGATGGACATACCAAAAAACGAATATAAAAATGTTTCGAGGTTTGGGTTAAGCGCTGGCATAAGTTTGTTGCAGTCAATGTTGATTACTTTAAAGGGGAAAATATAGATTTAGATGAATAAGCTTGTATTTTGAATTTTCTAAATAAATTCCGGGAACTTTGATCAAGGTGGTATGTAGGAATATAAAAATTTTGAGATCAACGTAAATCATGGCTTCAGTGTTCTGGCCACATAAACCATCTTAGCAGCAAAGGTACGAATTCCGATTTCCCAAGCGCAAAAACAACGAAGGTCTATTGTGAGAAGGCATCATGTAGTAAAGCCGCAATCTCAAGAGACCGCCAGAATCTTTGCGAAACGCATATCCAAAGATCTCTTAGCGATCTCGCAACGACCAGTAGCCGAAACTTCCCTTCACATTACAAAAACGAAGTAAGAATGGCAAAATCTAACCTTAGATTCAACAAAGCTTCTGGACCTGGCGGCTTACCGACCGAGATATTCATAGCTGCTGGAAGAGTTTTGTGGGGAGCATAACCCAACCCATTTCTAAGATCCGGTTAGAAGGGTGAATGCCTGATGAATGAAATTTCAGCATAGTTTACCCGATCTACAAGAAACGAAATCAATTTAACTGCTGATATTATAGAGGCACCAGTCAACTTTAATCTTAAATCTTTATGCTCCAGCTGATCCTGGAAAAAAACTCAAGAAATCCAAATCAATGCTCGCCACCTTTTCATAGATTTCAAGTTCGCATATGAAAGTATTTATAGAGATGAGCTATATGGATTCGGGTCTAATTTTGGCCAAACAGGCATTGGTTGCTTTGTAAAATAAACTTCCTTATGTTCAAATATTTTTAATTCCTTTTATTAGACTACTGATCATAGGTAAGAAATCACATTTAAGATGTTCTTTTACAGTACCCTTTTGTTCTCTGTTTTTTTTTTTTTTTTTAGAAGAAGAAAACAAAACCTTACAAGAACAACTGTTCACCTACCTAACTGTGGGACGTTCATAAATGTATTTCGTTTTTAAATTTCACAAGAACTTCCAAATACAAACAACGAAAACAAATTAACTACCTCTGCAAATGAAACCTAACAATAGACAACTGAAATATGCTTACCTTTTACCCATTGAAAAGAAAGATACGCTCGACAAATTTCATTCAAAGTTCTGTTGTATTTGTTATTTGAAAAAAAAAAAAATTGACTTCCTTCAAAGCAGCAATTTCTTCAATAAAGATATAAATAATCAAATTCCATTGAATAACACAGCTATTATTGAAATATCCTTCGCCCGAAGAAACTGGGGAGGGAAGGATCGCAGAATTTAATAAACCTTTTTCTTTACCCTGGATATTACTACTCAGAAAGATGGTAAAAATTACAATGCACCTTTGCAGATTTTTAAAATTGGTTACTTGCAATCCATGAAGTTCAAAGAGTTCATCCTCAACTTGTGTTGTTATTGATCTTTAGACTAGCAGGCAGCACTCAACAGTAAAGTATAGTATAGCGACTGTGCAGATGAAAATTATCAAACCTCAATCCGTAGAGTACCTTTGGCAAAATAGAATTTTTTTATGAATTTCTATAAAACTGGAAAAGCATTCATCCCCCTTTGAGCTGATTCTTTAATCCTTTTCTATGGTCGGAATAAGAGATCAACCCCTGTATCTGTATTACGAGTAGCTATAATAATTTTATTGAGATTTTTTTCAAAGGATTTCATTTCTAATGATTTTTACTGACATGTACGAGTAAAAGTAAAGTAAAAATAAGATTCAAAGGATTCATACTCATGGCAGATCGACAATTTAATTGGTAAGAAATTCCTATTTAATTTTTACTCCAAAATGGACAATATTGCCTCACAGATTTTCACATTAAATCAATAAAATCTTTTATGCGAAATAAACAGCTTTAAAGGGACCCTCTTAAAAGATGATCCAAAAGCCAAACCGGAACCCACGTACATTTTAATTGCATAAATTAAAATCACTCTCGAAATTATCGGAAATGTTGTGCGCTATGTGAAAATCATTTCCACATCCTCTAGGGTATCCTTGCCATTGACCGTTGAGAGGGCTAAACATATATTTGCACCCGCTCAATAGGAAAAAGAAGGCCAGTGACCTACCTCTGAACGGCTTTTATAATCGGGCAGTTGTTTGCTAGTCAATGTACATACATATGGTATACATTCAAAACAACCGTAGAGGCCAATGACTTTCCAAATCCTCTTAGACAATTTGAACCTTTGTTCTAAAGGAAATGAACTTTCATAGTCTAAGCCTATGCGTTTCCAAAAGGATACTTCTTTTCTCCGATAAAATCAACATTTACTCTATTGAAAATAACTTAGAACGTAAACTTTATAATAATTTTGTGGTAGTGTCCTTTGCGGCTAGATATGGTATAGTGATGTAGATTGGTTCCATTCATAATCCTGGAAATAAATTATTCTCACAAGTCTCTCTTGGTGATAAAATGAATTTTATTAAAGGATATCGATTTCGACCATCCAGGGGGAAATAAAAGTCAAATGATCCTGGACCAGATAGGAAAAGGGTATTTGGTTGGTGGATAAAGTTGAATTCAATATTTTATGGATGAACGAAATTTATTGCTTTCGGTGTCAAATAACAAGGACTACTTGGAAAGTTTTGATTGGAGATTGGTTTTAACAACTTTATTTATTATAAGGGAAAGTGAAAAGGAGAATAGAAAATGTGTTGAGTGTCCATTAAAATGGATTATTTAAATGGTGGACTGCATAACTGAGATTCCATACCATAGTAGTAATATCCAGATTTTCTGTTCTCTACTGTGTTCTAGAATATATGTAGAATACTGTGAGGTGACATATGGTATCACAATGTAACTCTTAAATAGGTACATCCCGAAAAAGGGGGACTGAAAATTCGAACATTCTTAGTGTTGATAGTCATAGTCAGACAGTCCTAAGCTATTTTAATGCTTGGCAATCAACGTTTCCTGAAAACTGAGTTGTGACCATATTGTCTTTCATTCGAAATGTTCCTTCATGATCCGCTTTTTATTTGATCAACTTGATGAAGTGCAGAGCCATATCATGCATCAGAGTAGGCAGCAATTGGCCTCCTGGTGATATATTACTTTTTACTACAACGATTATTGCGACCGATCTCGATTTGAGTTTTAAAGATATTCCACACATTCTTAATTCTGAAATAACAGTAAACACATAGGTTGTCGTAATGAGATAAGGCAACATGTCCATGTCGATTTCAAAACCATCAGCCACTTCTCTGATTGTGATTTATGTTTCAGCAGCTGTCAAAGTAACCAATGACATCCAGCTGTCAAAATATTCAGTAAGGTTTGCCATTTCAGCAAGCACAGTTTTACGCTTGCCGAACGTGCGGAAATTATATATATATATATTAAAAAAAAATATTATCAAAATTCCGCTTCAGTTGTAAATACGCAACTGTGAATATCGTCGTGAGGTCGGTCGTCATCATGGCTTTAGTATGCAGGCATTTCGTCGCACCGTGAAAGAGTTTGAGCGTGAGTATACTCTTTTGGATCTTAAGCCACCAACCAGACAGAGATTGGTGCGAAATGAAGGAAGAAGACCCAGAAATGTCGATTCGGCGTCGACCAGCTTAATTGGACATCGCCAAAGAATCAACCTGGCTAATTTTATATTATATGTATGTACAATCGTATAAAATTGTACTAACGCAAGAATCGAACCCGTACGACCATATACAACGCCGTGAGTTTGCTGATTGGACACTGGAAACGTTGACCAGAGATCCGGATTTAGGCTAAAAAATCATCTTTTCGGACAAGGCCCATTTTTGAATCAGCGGCTATGTCAACAAGCGAAATTTCCGTTATTGGAGCGAACACAGTCCACAAGTGTTCAGCCAAGCATCAATGTATCCACGAAGGTTGACTTTTTTTTACAGTTTATGGCATAGCGAGATCATCGGACGAACGGAAACACTGTTACCATCAATCGTCTCAAGTATATAGCGATGTTAAACGACTTTCTGTGGACAGAGCTCGACAACATCGATATATACGAACTGTGGCTCCAACAAGACGGCGCTATATGCCATACAAGCGATGCAACGTTCGAAGTTTTGAAGGAGAAATATGCCGACTGTCCATCTCACAGCGAGCGTTCATGATGAAACGTTCAATATGAAACCACTCGATTATTTTCTCTGCGGCTACGTTCATAGTCATTTCTTTCACTTTTTACAGGTTTTCATCGGTTGTTAATATGCTGGGGCATCTGGGGCGTTCATCATCTTCAAAGTCTTCATGGCCATCTTGGAAACTCTTATACCACTTGTGAGCTCTTGTTTTACTCGTAGCAAACTCACCATAAGCAACGCCAAGCTCATAAAAACACATCTTACCTTAGCGGCTGCCACAGGTGCATGGGTATGTATGCCAACATAATGGAAAAAAAAAACAATTTGACAATCGAACCCTTCAAACCCGTGAAATTTAAAAATTCCCAATATTTTCTGAACACACCTCTTATGTCCAAGGATGCATTACAAAAAGACGTTGTTTGGTTTCAGTTCCAATTAACTAAAATCTAACTATTGCACATCTTTTCATCTACTGCTTAGAAGAATAAGACAGTTTTCGGGAATGTGAGACTTTTAAAATAGATTTTGCTCTACATCAAGCACTTTTTTAATATATGATTTTCTAATAACGACTTGACAACTTTTTTTAAATAAAAGGCAAACCATTTGAGATATTTCAAAAACTTTATTATTAGCTTGAAGTACAATCAAAACATTTATGAATGGAACTCGACTTCGTTCATATGGCCACCGCGGGCACGTTTGCAGCGGTCGATTCGTTGGACCCAATTGTCAACGACTCGGTCACACATTTCGGACGAAACGGCCGCTATTTCGCTTTCAATGTTAGTTCTGAGCTCTTCCAACATCGACGACGTCTTGGCATAAACCAATGACTTAACGTAGCCCCCCAGAAAATAGTCAAGCGGTGTTAAATCGCACGAACGAGGCGGCCAATCGACTGGCTCATATCTTGAGATAACACGCTCACCATACTTACTCTTCAATTAATCGATTGTAGCGTGTGCTGTGTGGCTTGTGGCACCATCCTGTTGAAACTACATGTCGTCCAAGTCCATATCTTCCAATTCGGGCCAAAAATAATCGGTGATCATGGCGCGATAACGCTGACCATTCACAGTAACGTGACGATCGTTGTCGTCGATGAAAAAATATGGCCCAATAACGCCGCCGGCATGCAAACCGCACCAAACAGTTTTTTTTTTTTGTGGATGAAGTGGTGATTCATGAAGCACATGTGCGTTTTCACCCGACCAATAACGCATATTTTGCTTACTGACGAACCAAATGAGCTTCGTCACTGGAGATCTTCTCCAGAACTCAATCGGAGAACGTACGTCGCTTCAAATATTCCATCGACTTCAATTCTTGAGTCAGCTTGATCTTGTATCGGTGTAAACCAAGATCCTTACGCAAAATACGCCATAATGTGGTCTGAGCGATGCCCAATTCCTGAGAACGCCGTGGAATTGACTGATTTGGATCGTTTGCTACGGACGTCTGAACGGCAGCGATATTTTCGACACTTCGACCAACCCGTTATCTCATTGACACGGTAACATCACACAACAAATATGTAGACTCAAATTTTTGCACTAAACTTGTTATTGCCTGTCTACTAGGGCGAGAAATACGACCGAAAATTGGAGTTAACGCTCTTAAAGTTGCAGTCACCGACTCCAAATATCTGTAGAAAATTTTTATAATTTGCAGACGTTGCTCGTTAGTGTACTTTACCATGATGAAAATGTTGAGTTTATTGAATAAATTGACAGTGTCATTTTGATGATTAGTGAAGGAGTGCGTTCACAAATTAAATTCAAAGTTGTCAAGGCCCTATTGGAAAACCCTTTACTTTGTTGAGTAGTTATCGGAAATTTCAAAATTCTAATTTTTTTTCAGAATCGCTCTCAGTGCTTACAATTATTTACGGCTTTAGAGGGATAATGCGTAAAAAAAACGTATTATCCGCAAACATAGACCACTCTGACGAGACGAGACCGCTGCTGCAGTCCTCACATGAGCTTCAAAAAAATTGTTTTGTTTATCGTTAAACAGTCAGTAGAAGTTATACATAGAAGAGCTTCTAATGAATATAAACCAGCTCAAAATACTCATTTTATTCGTAGCCGGAGACTGCAAAGGATGCATCCCGAATGATGTGTTCCTATTAATTTCGCTTAACCATTGTACAAAGTAAAGGTCATTTTGGTTAAAGCAAGCGACCATAAATCCTCTTCCAAATGCAACACTAAAATAATAAAATAAAATTCCTTTCAAAATCAATCCAACTAAAACACAATACAAACACAAAGCCAAACAGACGGCGCGAATTCTAATTAAGTTGAAATTAAAAACTGCACACGTGTGAATACATCCGGAATCCATTAAAAGCCTTTCGGCTAATAAATGAAGGTATGAATACCACAGGAAAAAAGCTATTAACTCTCGGGAAAATTCATTAAATGGCCTTTTTTTCTGCAAAATAAATGTCGGATGCCCAAGCAGGGCAAATAAATTTCCATTTAAAAAGGAAAAATGCTGTAATGGGAATGAAAATTAACAAAAAAGGAGAATGGAGAAGAGTTTTTCTTTGGGAATGTAATAGAATTTCGGTTTGAAAGGTCTTGACTTTGTGGTTTTGACCGTCGGCGTTATTTGGTAGCTAAGAAATTGAAACTTGTTTTCAATTTTTTAAGATCAAATTTTAAAGGTCAAGGTTGGGCTGTTAACAAATCCTTTGAAATCTGCCAATCACACATGATTGGCTCTTTTGTAGTGAATTCAATTTTGTAATTTATTTGTGAAGTTTCATGCAGTAGTTTAGTTTTAAATTAAAAAAAGAATGTCGAGACAAATCACAATTATCATGCTTTTTTCGTTAGTACAAATATCCTTCTTTCAAATTATCTTTTCGTCTTAATCCTTGGCAGCATTTTCTACTTTTACAATGGAAGTTTTGTTTGAATTTATTGCAAGCTTATTCTTAAAACTTAAAATTTCCTTTAAAATTGATGATAAAAACTAAAGGGAGGTGAAGAAGCATAGGTGGAAATAAATTATTGAAGAGACGAAGAATATCGTTAACTTCACGAATCATTCTGGACATTGGTTCAAGGTGTCCATAATTTGTTCTGTGAAGATTGATCCGGTAAAGTGGCAAAGACCTAAAATTGTGTGGGTTGGCATAAAAATAATTAAGTTGAAGTAGATAAGGACAATCAATTAAGATCTGATAAATTAAGAGAATATCGGCAACTTTTCGGCATATACATAGAAAGAGGTTGCAAATTTATAAGTTTCAGTCGATGGTAGTATATTTTGACTAACATCAAAGAGAAGACCACGTAAAGCAAATCGTAAAAACCTATATTGAACAGTCTCTATCCGGAGAATGTGAGTTCTGTAGTATGGTGACCAAACTTGGCGGGTATATTCAAGAAAAAGCCAAAGGTTGTGTAAAAAGATATCCTTAGACCCCCAGGACTGAATTGGCTTTTTTATCATATTATCAATGTGAAATTGAAATTGAGTTACCCATCACAGGCAACACCTTAATCAGACAACTCATTCACTAGGAGAATAGGCAGATTTAAGATCAGATAGCAGCAAGGTAAATTAGGATGACGCTTACGGGTATAAATTATACCCTGGCACTTATTGACGCTAAGCTCAAGAGAATTCTTCTGCCACCAAGTACAAAATCTGTCTAGATCTTCCTGCATTGATAGAAAGTCGAAGAAAGATGGTATACTCGTATGTCTTAAGTTTTTCATATCATCGTAAATATTAAATAGATATGTATGAATTTAATAGGCAGAATAAATACTAAGGGACCAAGGTCACTACCTTGGGGAACACCAAAGGAGACTTTAATTGGGTCAGAAACCATAAACATAAATAAAAAATAGTAATGTCGTTCATCTTAATGGGGATAAACCCACGTTATAAAGCTTATTGGAAACGAAAAGCCTTTCATTTTAGAAGAATTATATCATGAGAAATTCTATCAAAGGTTTTATTGAAATCGGTGGCAATCATTTCAAGAGCTTAGTCCACATAGAGTTCTTGATGTGAATTCATACCCTTACGAAATCCGAGCTGGTTTTGTGAAACAAAAGATTGAAAATCAAAAAGCATTATGTCATAAATAATGCTCTGGAAAAGCTTAGGTATGCAGGAAAGGGAGTAGTTGATCGATAGTTGTAAATATCGTCTCTGAGGCCTTTTTTATGAAGATACTTTTGCAAGTCGAGGAAAATATGCCCTGGGTGATAGAAAGCTATAAGAGATCTGTAAGAGGTTGGGCTAGATGCATTTCGCATTTATTTAAAAATATAGGAAGAAGATCATCAGATCCATCAGAATGATCATCTTTGAGGTTTATTATCTTATCTTTTACTTGCTCTAAAGTAGCGAACTAAAGGTTATAGGTCTTTTATATCAAACCTAATCCAGGCATATTTTCTTTAGGCTGTGGCTGTTCAGATGGAAAAGCAGCAGATGTAAGCCAAAATCATTATAAATCTAGTCATTCAGACTAACTCCAATTTGCAGATTGGAGATAATTCCAGAAGAAGAGGAACCTTCGGCCATTAAACTTATTTACCTATAGAAATAGGTATTTTCTTAGGAGCCACCTGACCTTGGACGTATTAACAAAACATAAATTCTAAGCTTAAGCTTAACAAATACCAATACGATTTTTTTTTCTTTCTCCTAGCCAGGGCAGGTGAAAATCTGCCACTACACACTCTGAGGTTCGCAAGCGCGTGCTCCTAGTAGCGTGAGATTCTTAGTCCCTAAAAACATCTCAATCCGATATTAATGGTTAAATTACCGCAACTTAGTTTCGCCTTTTCTTAAAAAAAGACTCGTTTGGTAGGTGACTCTCTAATGAAAACTCCTGCATGATCCATTTTTTGAGCGATTTCTTTGAGTCGAGTGTCATTCCAAGGGTCAAGTGTTATTCCAAGGTACTAAGCCTCGTTTTCAAATAGAATAAAAACCGATCGTACGCAACCGCCTTGATTTTCTATATGTAATCTGGATTTCCGACAGACCTTTGTCCTTTCGTATACCTGTCGAATGCGCTTTGCAGTTTCACCGTTGTTACTTCAATCGTTTTACCTACTGCTAGTGTAGCAGTGTGATCAGCAAATGTAGCTAGAAATGTTCCTTCTTCCAAAGGTATGTTTCGGATATGTAGGAGATACAGAAGTGGGCCGAGAACACTTTCCTGCGGTACGCCGACTAAAATCTCTTTCAATTGCGATACTTTGTTTCCGATTCTGATACAGGATATTCTCTAAATAGTTTTTCAGTGTATTCAAAAGGCTCAGCACAATTTTAACCTTAAACTTTCATGCCATACCTTATTAAAGACTTACCAGACATCAAGGAATGCGCTTGAGCAAATCGTTTTTTCTTCCAAAGCTTTCTATAATAACGTCGGTGATTATATGGACCTAATCAATAACTTAATTCTTACTCCTGAACTCAAACTGCTGATTAGGGATAAGAGCTTTTCCGTCAACAATTGGCAGTATACGTCCCAGAATTATTCTCTCAAAGATTTTGGATAAAATTGGGAAAATTGAAATCATTCTGATGTTTTCCTGGTTTTAGGACCATTATGACTTCAGCAGCTTTTCACTGCCTAGGAACGTATTCAAACATCCGTGCTTCATTATTAATATAAAGAAAGAAGCTTAGTGAATGCTTTTCTAGGCAGCACTTCAAGGACTTCTCTTGTTACGAAGTCATAACCAAGAGCTGTCTTTGGCTTTAAATCCTTTATTTCAGTACTGAGTTCCATTAACATTACTTTTGTCATCGTGTAAATGTCTGACGCGATTTCCGATTCATTAATATTATGAATGAGTGCTTGACTATAGAAGGGCATAAAGGTCTTTTCCAGATAGGAGCCGAAAATCTCCGCTTTCTCTTTATCTGCCGTCACTAATTCGTTGTCTATTGCATGGTTTTTTAAATTTGTAATGTTATCTCTCAGAAGGTTACCTTACCATTTCGTTTACAAGTATCTCTGGCGTATAATTTAGACCGTAGTTTACCGGTTTCTTCCTTTGATAAGGTGTGTTATTCCCTTGCAGTATATTGAAGAGTCTTACAGGATCTCCTGCGTTGGTTGGCAGGTTGAATCATTGTAAGAGACTATATTTGCGAAGCTTTGAAATAATTCAGCCTGATTTTTTTAAGCTCTTGAGAGCATTTTTTGGTAAACAGGTTAGTAGTGAAGATTCTCCTCAGAATCACCTGCATCTACTCTATAGCTGGACACATGCTATTGGTGCCAGGAGACTTGAAACCATCAAAAGAAACCACATCGTATTCGGTGGTATCATCTGTCACCACAAACGATGATAGATATTAACAATGACGGGATCACTTGTAGTTACAGTGATAGAAACTATTGTAGTTGTGATCAGGTTACCTTTAAAGAGAGTCGCGGATAGTATAGATGCGTTTTTTCATGATTTCTGTATGGATATTATGTGGGTTGTTGCATTAAACACGAAAAGCCTCCTACATAGGAATGCAGCAGCTGCCTGCGAATGTTGAAAAATAACAAGTTCACTCTTGCCCGCGCTCATTTTGAAATTAAGTGGAAATTGAATTAGAAACTTTAACTAAGACCACAACGAGAACCACAGCAATTACAGTGCTTGTTCTTTCGATTCTTGTGAAAATAGATTTTGCACTTTTCAGTGTCAAGTTCATGGTTGCGCATCAGCAAATCCTCAATTTCCCTGAGTAATTTCGGAGTCCAGAAAATGGCAGGCGTAGCTTTTTGCCCTGATAACGGCTTGGGCATTAAAGAGGCTATTGCACATCTAAGAGTTCGGTTTTCTATATCGTAGCCATCTGCTTGAATATACATATTATTATTTAGAACTAGCTCCCGCAATTGATCAAAGCAATACTTGCGCTCAGGATCATCAAGCCCGTTGCCATTGCCTTCCCAACTCGAAACTTCAGAGAAGTGAGAACGACTTCCTTGTAGGTAAATCAGTTTCTTCCTCGTTAGCATTTCGGAGTGGAGGTAGACTTCACCGATTTCAGCCAGACTCTGTGCGCATATTATTTTTTAGGGAAAATTTTACCAAATCAACCGGTTTCCTTCCATCAGAACTACGACCTTTGCCGGTTGTAACGCCAGACTTGCTGGCCTTGTGCTGCAGCAATTATGAGTATGTTTGCATAGTCAGCTATTGTGATTTACGCAATAGTTATCGCAACATCACAGATAGTGCCTTGAACGTTTGTTTGTTCACTTCGAAGTTCCTTATAGGCCTTTGCCACCTCAGTTTTAGGGTGATCAATCTCAAATAAATTTCTTTAGCCCTTCTTTCCCATTTGAACAGAAGCATCTCGAAGTATTCGATTCGAAGATTGAATTCTCATGCAACTGAGCAATGGTTAAGGGTCTGCTACAAAATCAATCAGTCAGAAACAGTTGGTTAAAAATATTTTCTGTACAGATTTTTGCATTGTAGTTCTTTAATTTCGAACTCGTACTCAATACAGACCCCAAGGGCTGTTACTTTGAGGTCATACAGCTTTGCTTTGTTCTCAGAAAAATCTGAGGTGCATATGAAAGTATGATTACAGTGTTTTCCACCTAACAGTGAAGAGTGGATAAATGTTCCAGATTCATAAACTCTACGAATGTTTCCTCCGTAATTTTAAGACGTTTTAAACTCTGTTGTAATTAAAAGATCAGCCTTGCGCCTCTGTCAAACCTGTTTTACACTTTTAAATGGGGGATATACATCTTCTGACGCAATCTTCAACACGAGGTATTAATCCAATGACGTCAGTCTTGTTACATCATACTGCTCTGTAACATTATCCTCTACCATCAAGTCTTCAGAGCCCACACAAATTTATTCTTTAAGTATATCAACATTTAATATCTCGGAACAGCTGTTCTGAACAAGTAGCGTAGAAAGCAATTCGACGACCACTGCCTGCTGCCACAACACAACTAATATTGTCCAAGGAGTAGGCATACAAACAATGTCAGTATCCTATTATCAAAGCTGCAGTGAAGGCAGCTTATGTTGACCTCATTCTTGTATTTATGTATGGAATTGTTTTAAAAGTTGACAGCATCATTATCTACTGACGCGACTCCCGACCCAAATAAAGTATTCAGAACAAAGAATAACTAATCCAATTGTCATCCCCACTGTAGATAATGGATTTGCTAAGTGAAACTCAACACTCAGCTGCGTTAAGAGAGTTAAGAGAACAAGGAATATCCTTTTAGTTTGAAAACTAATTCAAATCCTGAATAAGCCCGGTCTTACCTGGTTAAAGTTTTAAGTAATGAAAAAGAAGATAACTGGTTTAAATAATGGATATGGTTGAGCGCATTTATTCAAACTAAGCCTATCTTGAATGAGCATCTGTTCTGTATAGAAAAAAGTGTGTTGTCTCACTTAGCTTGCCAGAGTCCTGCAGATGTTGCCTTTTCTTCCACCTTTACCCTCCTGGTAAGTCTGGTATCTTGTCTGTTTGCGATAAACCTAATGTAAATCTTTTTCATTTCATCAGCGAATGAATGTCAATAGGGACCATTCCAGCTATAACAAAGGCTGCTTCGTCCGAAATTGTTCGGAAACCGCAAATTGTTCTGATTTCGCATAGCCTGTAAGCTGACGAAAGAGTCCTCCTTATTTTGTTTGTTGAGAGTGCAGAGGCCCAAACTGGGGCAGCATACAAAATGATGGAACTTACCACCCTGGATAGCAGAATTATCCTTACGTATCCAGGCCATCCGATGTTTGGCAGCATCCGGGAAAGTGCTGCCTGTGTCTGTGACGACTTTTTACTAGAATACTCAAAATATAATTTCAGCCTGTTATCGAGCATAATTCCCAAGTATTTTAATGCCTCTTTAGACAGAATTGTATAGTTCCCAACCCGAAAACTTGCATATTCCACAGTCTTTCTGCTGCTTATTAGGACAGCTTTTGTAGTCAGCTAGTCAGTGGTCGCGATGATATTTTAGTACTTAACGCAATCGTTCGTCTGGTATCTTAGCTTACTGTCGGTAAAATAATCCATAACTATCTTTGATAGATACTTTGGTGCATTCATTCTAGACAATAATCTGCCAATGCATGTCTAGTGTTAGTACTGCACAGTATTTATCTCATCTCCATCTTCTCCCTTTTATTGCTTCGGCTGATGTACCTACTACCGTCTTCATGGGATCAACGGTAGAACGCGATTTTCTGAAGTCATACAAAGCTTCCCTATTCTCTGCCGCTGCTAACAGTCTTCTGTACATGATGCGTTCTAAGCATATTGGTCGATACGACGAAGGTACTCCGGGTAGTTTATTTCCCTTAGGTAACAAAACCAGATGCTGGAGTTTCCATGGTTTAGGAAAGATCGCCTCCATGAGGCACCTTTGCATTATTACTATAAAAAGGTCCTGTCTCTTATGGTCGGCTATTTTAACAGCCATATTTGGAATAGAGTCGGATCCAGACGCATCATTGTCATATATTTTCTTGCATGCTTCGTATAGCTCAACGGTTGTGATTTCCGGTATATGTTCCAGGTTTGTTGCCCGCATGGGAATGTGTTGTATAGTTGGTCTATGGTCTATATGCTCAACTATGCTCAAACTATTTAGTTTCTTTGTCACTATCCTATACGCCACTCCCCAGGGGTCAGGATCTGCTTCGTTACATAGTTGTTTGAAGCATTTTGCTTTGCCCTCCTTGATGGCCTTTTCGAGATCGCGTCTCGCCAGTCCAAAGGTAGATAAACGTTTCTGGAAGTCCGACCTACCCCTTGAACAGCGCCAATAACCACTGGGTGTTTTCGCGCAACACTTACAATTTCATCCAACAGCTTCAGGAAGTCACTGTATGTTAGACTAGGGGGCACGTAGCAGCTGTAAAAGTGTATGCCGCTTACTCTAGTTGTTACGAAGTAATTCGCCGGACTCCCGATTTTTTGCAGAGCGTATTGTCTCCAGGTCCATACCTTTGCTTTTTTGGTTGACAATCCAGCCAGCTACAACCATCCATGGATTTGTACAGTACGCTGATAAGGGCAATATCGCAATACTTTTTTCCTCGTCATTTGGGTCTGCAGATCCTGTGCGGCCACACAATGATGAAGATTTATCTGTATACCCTTCATCATTGTTTGCTACCTAGGACTTTTCAAAATACCGGACATCTGGTTCTATCAGCTACGTGCCCAGTGTTCTTCGAGTCGGTTGTTTTGAATCAAAAACATATTGGATCCTTTGAACAGTTCTTGGCTCAACGGACTTCTTCTGCACATCTTCTAATCTTTTTTAAGCAGTCTTTTTCGTTCTTGCACTAACGCGTCATATGGGCAAATTCTAGTCACCTAAAGCATTTTGTTAGCTCTGTGCGAACTCGTATGCGGCAATTCACCCACTGAATTTTGATCCCACTCGCCTTCAACATAACTGCAGGTAAGCCTTTCGTCGCGATTTGCGTGCCATCGTAGGACTTCTTTAGGCTCATGACATCCGCTTCGCATACCTCGTTCTGTTTGAACTGCATTTAATTGTTTCGCAGATACTTTTCTTTGTTGTAACCTCGTCGCTATTCTTGATTTATACGGTAGGACCTCCGCATCCACGCCTAGAGTTTCCATTATTATTCCTTTGAATTGCTCTGCTTTTCCACCGCTTTCATTTAGTTGAAATAACACGTTGCTTTTCTGCGTTCGTCTGATCTTCGTCACAGATTCACCGAGATTGCATAAATTTTTGGGATCCGCCTTAACTTTGCGGAGTATTTTCGCTTAAGACAGTTGTCCCTTTGTTGCCACCACAATTGCATTAGGTCGTGTTTTTTCTTTGATGCGCATGTTTTGCTTTCTAGTGTCCTTTTTTTTCTTCGAGACGTTTGATCGCCCCTTGTTGACATCGATTAATATCTGCATGAGGTCGCACGTGGTCTGTTTAGTTTTAGTGATTCCGACAGTCTTTTGAAGCTTGATTTTAGCGCTTCTCTCTACTATTTTCTCGCTCTGTGGGCCTGCTTTGCTTCGGAGCACCTAATTCCGCTCATCTGGAGTAGGACTTATTGGGGAAGTATCCATACCTGTTGGTTATGAATAATATAGAGTGATTCATCATAAGGTTTGATTAATGTTAGATAAAATACATAAATTTGAAAGCGAACTTAAAATTTTTATTATTCGTTAAAAGTACAATTCATGGCATTTACTCCTTAAAAATGACATGATGCAAATGTTGGCCACGACTACGTCTAAAGTGGTCCGTTTGGAAGGTTCAATTTTGGGCGACTCGTTCGAGCATAGCGACTGGTATCTCGCGGATAACACGAGTAATGTTGGTTTCCAAAGCGTCAATCGTAGCTGGCTTATTCCTGAAGACCTGAGACTTTACATATCCCCGGAGAAATTAGTCCAAAGTAACAAAACGTGAAATTAAGTGCTCACCAAAATGATTATTCAACAAGTCCATTGTTTCATGCGCTTTATGGCTCGTAGCGCCGTCTTGTTGAAATCAGAGCTCACTGAGACTATGTGTTGGAATTTCAGGAAGCACATAGTCTGTTAACATGGCGCGATAACAGTAACCATTGATGGTAACGTTCTGATTTTTCTCATTTTTGAAGAAATATGGACCAATGATTCCATCAGCACATTAACCACACCATACCGTTGTTTTTAATGTATGTAATGGTAGCTCTTGGTACTCTTCGGATTGCTCATCAGCCCAAATACGGCAATTTTATTTATTAACGGGCTTCATCACTGAACAAAATTTCACGATAAAAAACCATATTTGCATTGAGTTTTTCCAGAGCCCATTCACTGAAAATATGACGCTAATTCAAGTTGGCTTTTAGGCCGAGATCCTCACGTGAAATACGCCAAGTTGTCGAATACGCAAAGCCAGGCTGCTGAGAACGACGACGAATCGATTCGTTACGGTCTTCGCGTACGCTCTCAGCTACAGCTGCTATAGTCTCTTCACTACGTGCTGGATGTGGTCCAACCGGTCGAGTATCATCCACTAATGTAAACTGGGAATCAAATTTGCGAATGGTATTGGCAATAGTGGTTTCAGTAGGTCGATTATGCGCACCGTAAGTTCCTCGAATCGCACGAACAACATTTCTCACAGAACGCTGATTCTCGTAATATAGCTGAACAATTTGGAGACGCTGTTGTGGTATGAGTCTTTTCGTGATGATTTGCCAGATGATACTGAATAAAAATAATAAAGCAGTTTGATAAGAGTCATGCATGAGCTGTCAAAAAAGCTTATTGAAAATCAAACCTTACGATGAATATAATATGGTATAGTTTCAAGTTAGGAGAATCGAAGCAGTAGATCGCTACATTCATTCGCTACATTTCATTTTTCAGTTGAGATTTCTCATATCTACAATCAACAGCGAGTTTAATGAATACATTTCTAGTTTTCAATTACAAAAAAAGGTCATGGAGCAATGTTTAATATTTGTTCATATATTTTCAAAATCAACCTAATTCAACATAAATGTGACCAGATTAGAGCTTGTCAGCATGTTTCACTCAACTGTGCATAGATGTAGACATGAAACAAATATTTAAACGCAAAACAGCATCCATCACAATGACTAGCTTTCAAAAACACGACAGCGAATCTTGCAAATATTTTCCAATCCCATAAATTGCCAACCTGCTTCTAACTCTGATGACTATAATTGGATTCAGCATCGTGCGAAAAGGTAAAAATAAAAGCACAACCCTGATTTTATACACGAAACACGTGTTTCAGGGTTCATTGATCCATAATCCATTCATTGATTTAACCCACACAAGGTACATCCTTCGATTTATCCTTCTAACGACTTCTAACGAAGGTGAAACAAGTGTCGTTGATCCCACCGAAAGAAGTTTTTAGGTTTAAAGTTCAAGAAGCTTTCCACCTAACACCTAACTGTCAATTTTTGTCGATTTTGGGATTTCCAATAATGCTCAAGGTGATAAAAAAATTGTTATTCCGTTGAAATTTCAGTAGCCCACTAGCTACACCGAAGAAAAAACATGTTAAACTGTCTGGAGCACATCCGAATAGGTATCAATACCTGGATATTGGTTATAAAACAATCAAAAGGACTAAAAGGATTTAAGTAGTTTGGTCCTCTACAAAAATTAAATGTGTTGACAGTAGTTCATTACACAAGAAAGCACAAAATTTTCAGACAATTTTCACTCTGTTTTCTATGCAAACACTGGTTTTCCCCAAATTATCGTTCACACTAAATTGCTTTATGAATTATTCAAGCACCACTTTGACACTATGTAGGTCAATTATACATGCTTTGAACGGCGTTTTATATGAGTGGTTGATGGCTTTTACAGACCACTACTTTTCTCAATTTTTTCACGGGGAAAAAATCAATGGTGTGACAAGGTGGGCATGCCATTTTCAACACTTAAATTTTAGAGTCAGTGGGTAGAATTAACTCAGCTTTGAATGAAATGAGTCATAAAGGGCGCTTAAATGAATTATAGACACTGAGGCCTAATTAAGAGGGTAGTCTCATGTCCAAGGTTAAAATTTGAAGGTTTTTAAGGATTTTTATTCTTGCGGAAAAGGAAATACAATCTTCTCATGATAATTGTGTGCTCTTATTTATTTTTTGTTGAATGAAAAAAAAAAAAAAATTTTAACGTCGTTTTGGTGAGGTAAAGTAGGTGGCTGGCCCCCTGATTGCTCCTTTTGTAATCATCTGAAATCAAAATTTCAAAAAAATAATTATTAAGTACGGTTGTCCTTCCATCCTGTAGCATATTTAAAAGATTTTAGTGAAAAATAACAAAATGGCGGCCTTGTAAGAAAAATTCAAAAATTGACTGTTTTTTTTTTGGTTTAAAATCGAGATAAAAAAAAGTGAATAAAAAAATGCTGGTACTGGACAGAACCATTCACGTATAGAACTATTATGTTTAAAATACACAGTAATTTTCAATATGTCCACCTTTGACGCGAATAATGTCCTTGAGACGGCCAAAGAAAGAAACGCACACTGTACGCAAGTAGCTCTGCGGTATTTTGGTCCATTCCCGGCGAAGTGCTTGTTTGAGGTGGTTCAAACTTTGGTATTTTTAAGTGCCAACCTTTGCCTCAAAAATACCCCAGACAGAGAAATCCAACGGATTTGCATCTGGAGAATTTGCAATCCATTGTGTCGGAGAAATGAAGTGTGGAACATTGTTTTTTAACCAATCTTGGTTGACGCACGCTTTGTGACATGGTGCCGAGTTTTGTTGAAATGTCCACGGTCTCCGACCGAAATGATTGTTTGCCCAAGGCTTCAATACAGTCTCTTAGACAGTTTTACGGTAAACGATCGCATTAAACTTGACGCCACGGTCCAAAAATACGAGAGGAGAGCGACCATCGGCGGTTATGTCGGCCCAAACCATCACCATCGGTCCTGTCTGCTTTCTGGTGGCCGTCCGAAGGTGTAAATTTTCGAAGGACATATTGCTCGAAAACAAACGGCGACTCATTGGAAAAAACCAAATTCGGCAACTCACCACTTTCGTGCAAGCGTAGCAACTACCTTCGCTCTTTTGACTCTAACTTTTTTCTGTTGCGGTGTAAGATCGTGTGTTTTTTGGAACTTCAATGGCTTGAGCCCAAGCTCATTTTTCTGTATGTGTTGCATCCATTCCAACGATATGTTGAGATCACGAGCCATTTGTCTTCCACTTCGACACGGATTTCGCTCAATTCGAGCCTTCACTTTCCGAACCATTTCTGCCGATGTTGCTGTTTTTTTATGACCACCTGCATGGCGTTTTGCAACGCAGCCAGTATCACGGTTAACGAGACACATGGTTCGAGACACATGGTTCGAGACGCAAATGATTTATTCACGTTGAGGTGCTGGAGGGCTCTACGATAGCTACTTGTTGCTTTCCAGCCAAATATAAAGCAATCACATAATCACGTTTGAATTTCATCGCAGATAAAAAATTTTCAACACAACTGAGACGCAAATAGTTTAAAAGGCTTGTAAATAATAAAATTATCTGTCATGTGTCAAAATTTGAGCTTGGAAATTATAGCAGTCTGAAGTTGGTTGCAGTTCGCGTCAGGCAGAGTGTATATTCTCAGCTTTGAAAATATGCTAAAAAAAAATAAATTTTTTTAAGATCGAACATGAAACTACACCCTCGAGTATTCGAATTATGGCAGAATCATACTTATCAGCTTTAATTTCTTTGCACCAGAGTATGTATCTATATGTATGTATAGGATATGTAAGGGGCGTGATATGTAATTAGACTAACTTTCAACTTGACAGTACTTTGACATTTATGTTCACGATTATTTGACAAATTTTCAGATATAAGTTACCACCAGGAGAGCGCTTCTGTATCATTAAAATCCGTCTTTTACTCATTTATTTCGTTCTAACAGAGTACAACTCCGTACACTCGACCAAGAATGGGTTTGGATAGCGATATATAAACTTAAAACTGATAAATCTGATGAAATAGGCCTGTGAATTTTTAAACGCAGCGAGATATTACTTGGTAAGAAGCAAACACCAACTCGTTTTCAAATCCAGGTTTGATAAAAGTATGCCCAATGAATGGAACTTTATCATAGTATGCACGATTCTTCAGAAGAACTGCATCGACAGTAATTTGTGAATGTCTGCAACCCTAAATAAATAATCCTTATCGATGTGGTTTTAGGCCTTATAAAAATCGACCAGATTTACACCTTGCGCACATTTTAGAAAAAGGCCAAAAATTTCAAATCGATATTCATTATCTATTTATCGATTCCAACAACGCATATGACAGCATAAATAGAGACGAGGTGTACAGAACCCTGTCTAATTTTGGCAACTCTTGCAAACTCGTTCGCTTGTTCTGGATAAAAATGGAAAAAGTTCGTTGCTCAAAAGTCGTTGTTGACGCCATTGAACCATCTGATTTAAGGAAAGGATTTTCGCAAGGGACTCGCTGTATTGTGAATTCTTCATCGTCAGACTTAAAATAATTGTTCGAAACTCACAGGCAAGTATCAGGAGGACAATATTTCAAAATTCTGTGCAATTCCTCATATACGCTGACGGGATTGACTTACGGTGAGGACCTCTATCTAAACAAACAATCGTCCTAGAAAGCTCTATATTTATCTAACTGCCTCCAGTTTTCTACACTGGAGTCGCGGTCTTCCTTAACTGCGCTTTTTTTAGGGGCAGATTTGATAACTATTTGGACCGGTACATTGGTGTCCATCCGGTCTACATGAACAAGCCACCGCAGTAGTTTGGACATTTACTCTTCTAGCTAAGTCGATATCCTTGTACAGCCCGTACAGTTTGTCGTTGAAGCTTCTCTTCTACTCACCGTTTATGCAGAGTTGACCAAAAATCACCTGAAGAATTTTTCTCTACAAAGCAGCCATGAGCACCCTCATCCATTTTTAATAAAATCCATTCCTCTGTGCCATAGGATACGACTAAAATTGTTAGGTTCCAATATAGGGTCACTTTGATGTTAGAAAGTGAGCTTTGTTAGTAAATTGTCTTCTAAGTTGCAAGAAGCAGCGACTGGAAAGAGTTATTCTTCGTTTAAACTCTGCACTATTGTCATTGTATGAAGTGATAGCGGAGCCTATGTAAAAAATTCTTAACTACCTACCTGAAATATGTATGAATCTGTCCAGCGTGACGTTTTGTCGGGGACATGGGTGTTGGATGCGTTTTCTATTTGACAGCATATATATAGTATATACTTGGTTTTGCCCTCATTGACCGTGAAACGCATCTTCGCCGCTTCCATCTCAATAGTTGCGAAAGCGCCAATAACATCACGTTACATTCTTCCGTTTACAACAATATCATGTGCCGATGTTTTTTTTTTTCAAGAATATAACACTTAAGTGGGTATGAAAAAGCAAAATATTTGGGCTCAGTGGTTATGTTGATGTATAAGTTTTGCACTATCAAAAACATCGAGCTGTAACTGGCGCGCTTAAGCGATAAAACCAAACATGCTGTTGGCTCTGATAGCATTCCGAGCATTATTCCCTTAAAAGAACAACGAAGAAGTTATTGAATACTCGTAGGACCCTCATCATCTCAGTCCTAGTGTATAGCTTGGAGGCATCCGCTTTATCAAACGCTGATCAAAATGCCGCTGGTTGCCTCGAGAAAACAAAAACGAGAAAACGACCAACTGCACTCGTATGGGCTACACAGGGGCATATACGTTGTCAAAATAGCGCCAAGATACAGATCAGACCTCGCGACCTTAGGTGGCGCTCTCAACTCGAAAGTGATCCTAATCAGTTTGGTGTGCGCAACTGGATGTGATTAGCGCAAAATCTAAATTTCTCTAAATGGAAAGAATTGTTAGTTAGGGCCCAGGTGCACCTCGGATTGAAGCGTCATCTAAAGAATCAACTAACAGAGCTCGATTTTTTTTCATATTGTAAATGAATGAATGAATTTCCATGGGTGCCGTTTCATAGTAAAACACAAAATTTTTGCAAAATTCAATCTTATTTATCAATATAGTTGCCTTCGAGGGCGATATACTGATTGAAATGATTTTTCAATCTTTCGATACCAGTTTTGTAGTACGATTTCGGCTTAGCCTCAAAATAGTCGCCGGAGGCCAAATCTGGAGAATACTATTCGTAGCCGAATTCATAGTATTCATTCAATTTTGCCATCGTTTTCATCGACTTGTGACACAGCACTTTCTTTTTCTTCAAGAAACCGACTTGACCCTGGTGTGAAGTGATGGAGCCAAGTTTCATCCATTGTCACATACCGACGCAAAAATTCGGCTTTATTGCGGTTGAACAGCTTTAAACACTCCTCTGAATCATCAACACGTTGTTGTTTTTGGTCGACTGTGAGCAAACGTGGCACCCACTGTGAACAGAGCTTTCGCATGTACAAATGATATATCCAACACGCTCTTTTGATATCTTCAGAGCCTCAGCTATCTCGATCAACTTCACTTTACGGTCATTCGTAATCATTTTGTGGACTTTTTTGATGTTTTCATCTGAAACAGCCTCTTTTGGACGTCCACTGCGTGCATCATCTTCGGTGTTTGTATGACCACTTTTAATTTTTCAATCCATTTGCGAATGGTTCGTTCGGCCATTTCAAGCCATTTCTTTGCATTGGCTGCATTTTTACCCAGCAAAAAGCAATAATAAATCAACACACGAAATTGCTTTGAATCCAATTTGAAGCAACAAAAGTTTGGCAACAGTTTGGCCTCTGTCCGTACAATATTGACTTTCTCGTTCGAGCCGTACTTTTTTCCGGCAAGCAATCTTTTAAGGTTTGGGAACATAAAGAAATCGCAGGGAATCAAATCCAGAGAATAGGGAGGATGCGTTATAGTGGTGGAAGACCCTTTTTTACCAAATGTGGGCGTTTTTTTCCAAAAAAATTGATAAAGTATGCTCCTGTGATTGTTTTTCTATCTCCAAATAGTCAACGTGGATCACACCTCGCGCGTCCCAAAAAACTATGTTCATGACCTTTCTGGCCAAAGGCACGATCTTCCCTTCTTTGGAGCACGTTCGCCGGGTAGGTAAAACCCATTGTTTCAATCGTTCTTTGGTCTCTCGTGTGTACCAATAAATCACTATCTCATCGACGGTCACGAAACGACACAGAAATTCCTCTGAATTCCGATTAAAGTGCGCCAAGCAGGTCCTTGAAGTATAGTAGTCTCACATTTGCGCTTGTTCTCCGGTATGAAAACAAAACAAAACAAAACAAAGCATCAGATTGTCACCAAATTCTGACACGCGGGCTAAAAGAGGTTATTTTAAATTATGGTACACTCATTTTGGCTCAATAACGGCACCTATCTTCCTATCCGGGTACTCATTAAACAGCCCTTGTATTCACAGGCAGGGTCACACGGTTAGAGGCAATCTGGTTATCATCAAATTTATCGTATTACTTATTCCCCTATGGTATATAATTTAAAACCATAAACCATAAAACCATAATTTGAAATCATAAACCGCACCAAACAGTGCATTTTTCCAGGGGCATTGACAGCTCTTAGTTGCTCATCGGACCATATACGGCATTTTTGTTTATTAGCATACTGTCCATTCAACCAGAAATGAGCTTCATCACTAAAGACAATTTTTCGAAAAAAGCAGATCTTCCTCTAGCTTTTCTAAGGCCCACTCATTGAAAATTCGTTACTGTGGTAGGTTTTATGATCCACATGAAAGTCCTTGACATTCGCTAACAAATCTTGAGATATAGCACCTATATCATTTACACATTCTCCAATACTATTGATAAAAGGAAAATGTCCTTCTTTATCGCCTTTCGTAAAACCATTTAGAACTATGAGTCCATTATCGTTGCGGAATTCGAAATATTTACGGCCCTTGGCATTTACTACAAGGTTTTTTGAATGTCTTATTGCAGTGCTCGCGATACACTGCTCCTCTATACTTTGCTGTAATGCGCCTATCCTAGCATTAATGTCTACAATAACTACCGGGTTATCAATGCCACTTTTTTTTACTTTATCTTCACTTAAACCCCTTTTCCACTACTCTTCCTTCACTTCCAAATTCAGCCGATACAGGTACTTATACTTCCTGCGAACTTTCAAGAACGTTATTTTCCATATTACCAGAATATTCTTTAAAAGTTTGCATTATTCCTCCAATTCATTTGGCTTTTGATTTTCAAATATAGATGACGCTAATGTCATTTAAGTAGTTATCACAATATTTCTAAAGGGTCAATCTTTTGTCAGTAAATCGGTTTATGATTAATATGATTTCCTGCCCCTTTTCATTTAGGGATTTCAAAAATCAACCAACCTATTGCCAGTGTTATTTCTGATCCCGGTGTCATGCAATCCCTCATCACATGTTTGACTTTATTGCTGCCTAAATTCGTAAACAGACCGTTCGTAAGTAAATTGAGTTGAATACCAAGTAAAAGAACTTTGAAACACTTTCTATCGTTCGTAATTGTTTTCCTTTTTCCAATCCTTCCAAAGACTGAATTAACTACAGTTTGTACCGAGAAGAATAGTAACAGAAATCCCTTCTCCTATTGTTTATATATTAAACGAATTACTTGAACATGATTCGAAGCCATTTGTATTGATGATCTGGGTGTTGGACACGTTGTAAAAGTCAAACCCCCAGCAAAAGCGTGCCTTAGAATTCTTTAACATAACCAAATTGTTATTAGTACACTCACGACCGACTTAAATGTCAAACGGTAAATACTAATGAGCCAACACCTCTCGACAAACAACAACCATAGAACCCGTCGTTAGTGTCAACATTAAACAGACCCACAATGTAACAGCAGTTAATGAGCTCATTAGTCACAAACCATCTGGCAGCACTGTGCTCAAATTGTAACTATTCAATTCCGTCAGTAGGATTGTAACGGGATATATATATTTTCTCTCCAGCAACAAATCATCGATTAATTCGTAAGGCTGATCCTAGGAATAATCCGTAGAACGCAGACAGCGATTCCGCTGACAGAACCTACAGCGATTCTCATTAGGTGCAATGATGTGCACCAATAGATAGCACAGTGTTTGCTCCTTTCCATCGATCTACTTCTGCCTTATTCTCTTGTGAATAACACAACTAACTGTGAATTATTTACATTCCTTATAACTGACAATTCCTTATAATCGATGTTTCCTATCAGAAGCACCCTACCCTTTTACGACTAACTTGCATGGCAGATGGTACTCGTGCCGTGCATGTACGAGTGTGGGTTCTTTGTGCGCTGGATGAACTTGATTTGGGAGGATGTGTGGACAATTCGTTTTTCATTTGTTACCAAAGTCACCGAACGAAAAACTGATAAGTTTCGCTGAAGTTGGCACCCTAATCGAGTGCTCGCAAAGACGAAAAATCAGAATTTACCCTGCTTCTTCTACTCGCTGAACAATTTTGTTTTGAGACAATCTTACGACGTACGAAGTTTTAAGTGCCAGAAACCACATAATTTAAGAGTCCTGCAAAACCAGTGAACGTGCAGATACTATCATTAGTGCAGAGTTTGGAAACAGACATACTCCTACTCAATTCTTGGAAATTCATGCATAATTTCCAGTAGATGAGAGCACTCGCGCTTGGATGAATTTTAATTGAAATTTAGTAAATGATATTTAAAGCTGTCAGTAGGAGAGAGGTTTTTGTAAGCAGCTTACTGAGTCCTGGCAGATGTTATTCCGATCAATTTCCTTAAAATCGGAGATGGGTTAAGAGCTTTCGTTCGTTCGTGATACTCTCACTTGGTAAAGATGAATTCAATTTGTAGCAGTCGTACCGGCAATTGTGAGGGAGAAAGGCTCATAGACTCAAAGAGGGTGGTGCTCCAAAATAATTAAAAAAAAAAAAAAAATAAAAATCCAAACCGATTAGGATTTGAGAAGGTAAGGTTCAAGCTTGAAAATATTACTCTAACAATACTTTCTGGGCCGAAATTCAGATGTGTAGAGTTGAAGGGCTAAACTAACTCGATAAAAATTGACTATCCTCCGAGGTCAGTTTTGCGATATTTTTCCAAGAAGGAACCATAGAACTTTGGACATCCTATAAACTGTTGGATTAGAGAGCAGGTAGGAGCAAAAATTAAGAAGTGAAGTGATGAGATACCGATTAAACGGGAAACTGATAACTGTCCTATAACTTGAATTAGGCCAGCAGCGCAACAAAAAATTTCGTAATGTAGTGCTTGGGTAAACTGTTGCTCATGTAGGCTTAGCTGGCAAAGATATGCTCGACAAGTAGCTTAGTACTGGTCTACGATATTATAGAGCTCACAACTCACCAACTAATAGCTTAGAATAAAAACGAATTCACTTTTGACGACTCTTGCAAACGATTAAAGATCATCGGACCTTTAACGGGCCACGTGCAACTGAATAATAAGCAGATGCCCTTGACTGCTATCACGCAGATATCACGAACATCCAGGAAGTGCGATGGAACTGTTATATATACTATGGTGATTGCCATTGGAAAAAGAGTCAGCATCCGAGATTTGTCACATCCGATAGACTTAGGTGAGAAATCTTGAGCTTCCGATACTAAAATTGCCAACATAAGTCTAAAATGCGAAAATGCCCCAACAGAAAATAAGGATAACGCCTCCAAAGTATGTTTCTACGAACTCCTCTTTTCGCGGATTTGGATAATCCGATTTTTAATATGTTGGTAACATGCCCCTGAAGTTTGATAAACTTTTCAGCTGTATTCATTGTTTACTTTGTCTTTAGCAGCCGCTAAGGTTAGACGTATTTTTATGAGCTCGGAGATTCTAGTTTGTTAAAAGAAATGGATCAAAGAATTTGTATCAAATTTTGTGTAAAAAATTAGATTAATTGCTCTAAAACACATGATGGGTTGACAGTGGCATACAGTGGCATTTTGTACAAGCGGTACAAGCTCTTCCCAGATGGCTGAGAAGTTTCCAATGACGAACCTCGCTCTGGACGCCCCAGCACATCAACAAAAGATAATAGCGTCGAAGCTTTGAAGAAATTTGTTTTGCAGGAGACTGTCACCGGTGAGTTTGCTAGTATTGAAACGGAAGTTGAAAGCGTTAAAAGAAGACAAAACCAAGTATGTGTTGCCAATAAGAAAGGACATACAATATCGACGAATTGCGGTCACAATCGGTAGTTGTAAGAAAAGAGCGAAGAATCTAAGGTGACTCTATGTAAAATCTTTATCATCCCGGTCCTACTTCATGGCGCAGAAGCGTGGACTATATCGAAAGCAAATGAAGATATCCTCAATCGTTTCGAGAGAAAAATCCTTCGAAAAACATTCGGTTCCGTTTCCGTTAACAAGCTTTGGAGGAAAAGATTCAACGACGAACTTATGAACAGTACAGCGACATTGACCTAATCAGTAAACTGTCACCTAGGATGGGATAACTAGGATATGTACAATGAATAGACACCAACACTCCGACCCAATCAAACATGAAGGGACATCGCAGCAAAGGAAGGCCTAAGCTTAGATGGCGCACACAAGTAAAAGGTGACCTTAACCGACTTGAAGTGCGCAACTGCAGGCATTTCCATAAACACCTTTCTAACCGGAGAGGCTTATTAGTTGAGTCCCATGGAATACTTATAAATATTCATATCGAGAATGGTGTTATGGTTAAATGCTTGCAGAAGCGGAATGCGGCAGGCAAGTGCGATGGAATACTAGATGTGGGAAAAACGGTAAACCAAAGTGAGTAAAGAAACATTACATTGTTAGTGTCACCTTCAAGGTTTTTAAACTATTGTATTTTAAATCCACGCAGACTGATTTTTTAATTACCTGAGAAGACAGGAGGAAGCACTTCTTCTCTCATCAGTTGTGGTGACGGATGAGGTCATTAAGTACGCTTTTGCACACTCACATGACTTCAAGTCGCCTAGTCCCGATAACATAAATCCATTTATGCTACAAAAACTATAGACCAGGTGCAGGTAACATCACTGCCCTTGTCAATTTATTCTTTGTGTAAGATCTAACATGCCTACCAATGCATTGTGCTTTGCATTTGTGCATTTTGCTTTGACAACACATCTTTTGATTCGGCCGAACAATCTATCGTTGACGAATCACTTATTTTGTGGATTAACAGGCCAATGTTGCTTACATCATGCAGAAGATAATACTGCACTTTCTATCTGGCATGCCTTGCGATGGTTGATGCACGAAATTGAATTTTCTCAAAACTAAGATTATTCACTTGACGAGAAAGTGGAATCTAGCTCGTCGGAATCTAGCTCTAACGAAGCTAAGTATTATACTTGTATATCATCCTGTATAACTAACTTCTTTGGGCTGAACATACCCGGCCGAAACCCTCAAAAGAGGTCTTGGCTTTTCGATAGAAGCTTTTGGCAGAACTAAACAGCTTTCTTTGGATCTATGTACAAACCTACGATAAGATCAATTATATGTGCGATGCTGCTTATCTCGGTCTTCAAAGAACAGAATATCTCGATCTCATGAACGCATTCCCAATACCCCTTGATCTGCTTCACACGCACTGATGAATCTCCCTTTTATTTGTATTCATTTCATAGGCTGTACTCTGAAAGCCAACTTACGTGTAAAAGGAAGTGGCTTGTGGTACATCACACACTGGAGTTATGATGAGTGTATGAATTTTGAAAATTACGTCTAATGCAATGTTACCAGAACCCCTGTTACTGCGAAGCTACGATGTCAAGATTCCCTGGGCTCAGAATCTGAACCAGAAAAGGAGTGTAATCGGATCTTCCAGAATGGCCTTATAATCGAATAAGAATGCAATGAATCTGGCAATGAATGATAGTTGATGACAATGAACTTTATTCCGAAAAATCGGGGATAAAGTATTCGTGTCTGAGGTGACAGTTGCTCTTAAGGCTTGGCACTTTCATCATTACCAAGCTAGTTGAAGAGCGTAAAGCTTTTCTGTCCAGTCAGAAGGCTGGATTCATAGAATTTTGGTTGGCTCTGGAGTTATAATGAGATCGCCTCTAAATTTTCTAGATAAGGCTGGGTTAAGGTTTACTGAATCATCGGTTAAGGTCCCGTTGATATTTGGTTTTCTTATGAGAATAACTACAGATAGCATATCTTTGAAGGAATCTAATGAATGTTTTCCGACGTCTACGTCGATTTTTCTGATTTCCCTTAGAAGAACAGACTCCAGATAACTTAATGACATCGAAAAGGAATACTATCCTTTTGTTAGACGACAAAGTATGGACGAAAATGATACAATATCTTTGAGGGAGATGGCATCGTGAAACTTTCAATTAAAAAATTATACATTACCACAAAGTTCTGTGAAGTTTTAAAACATTCAAACAAGTGAAAATCCTTTGCTTTGCTAAGAAGTTTTTCCATCATTGCCATAACTAAAGCGAGACCTCATCAAGAATATTGTTTTAGGAAAACGATTGCCCTATAATATTATTTATTCGGTCCTTTGCTTATAATTTCTCCTACTCACTTGACAACGCAATTTCGAAGACAAAATTTTAACAAGATATCATTACTCGAGTTCAGAAATAGACCAAAAGCAATTTCTCTTTGCCCTGCAAAATATCCAGGACTATTAGCACAAAACGAAAACAACCTCTAGGCGAGGAGCATTATTTTTGCCTTACTACATCGCTGTCGTTTTGCGGGATTTCAGGGAAAACAAAAAAAGATTTAAGTATTTAAGTTCCGATTAAAAAGACGGAAATTTTGGTTTTCCATGATTTTATCAAGTTACTTGGCGAATAATTTCTTCTATCAATTTCCTCGATGGGGTGGGGGGGAGGGTGCACTTGTTGTCAAATTAAAGTCACTGGATGGAGTGAAAATGTCGTCGTATGCGAATATAAGATATTACTCGGATGCAGAAAATACGACTATTGTCAAACCAGATTCGAACGTGTATGAACCCTAACGAAATTATGTTCTACAAGCACAACTTGCTTCAGCGTACCCATACTTACCTAGGTAGAAATGAATAGAGTTTATACGGATACAAATAAAGAAGGTGAGGCCTTAGCGATCGATTCACTGATTCTCAGTTTAACTAAATCTAATCTAGTAAGAGTAGCTGTTATGTTTACTTGATGTTTTAAATTTTTTCCATTTAATCAAGCAAATGATATCGGTTAACTGGCCGCCGCCAGTGTCTCTCAGACCCTTCGAATCTGTATGGTTTCAGCACCTTCAGCAATATGACTCTCCGATATAGTTATAGAGTATTCGATGAAAGGAGTCTTCTTCCCGTTTAGCTCGGAATGTATGATCCAAGCGTTGACAGTGGACATCATAATAAGACGATAGAAAATCTTTTCCACCATTTGGCTAACTTCCGATTATGATCATACACAGCCGCCGGTTGATGAGCAAGGTCGACTCCTCCCATTATTTCTCTGTAGTTTTTAATCATTTCTGGACAAGGAATTGATTTCTGCTGCCCATTTTTCATTGTTTTCATAACCATAGTCATAGTTGGCTTGTGACAATTGCTCAAAACGAAACTTCTTTTGTGCCTTGCCATTTGACACACGTTAACCCTGAAGAGCTGGTTTGAAAAATTGCCTCCCCTCGCTTGAGTTTATCGCCTATTTTTGGCAATTTTTTTCTTTGGGTCATACATGTACCCACAGCTGGAAATTTAAGTCTTTTCAGTAAGTTTACAGCGATAAAAGTTCTGTCAAAGCAAACCATTACATCGGGTTCAGTTATTGTCCGGCATTGACGACTCTTTCACCTAAAATTTCCTCCGTAGATTCCTATTCCCTTCCAATGTAAATATTGAAATCATAAGTACACACCGTTACGGAGTCACACCGCAACCACATTTTTATTCCAGGTTTGATAGGTTTTAGGGGCATATATTGATTGAAGGAAGATCGACCCTCAAACTTTTTCATAGATTCGTCAATGCTTTGACTGTAGCTATCTTGTCGCAATTTCTTGAATGTGCCCTGCAAGCAAGAAACAATGTCATCTACTTATAGGGTTTTCTAATAACAACTTGACAAATTTTTTTTTAAATAAAAGGTAAACCATTTGAGATATTTCAAAAACTTTATTATTGGCTTGAAGTACAATCAAAACATTTATGAAAGGAACTCGACTTCGTTCATATAGCCACCGCGGGCACGTTTGCAGCGGTCGATTCGTTGGACCCAATTTTCAACGACTCGGCCACACATTTCGCGTTCAATGTTGGCTCTGAGCTCTTCCAACATAAACCAATGACTTAACGTAGCGGTCAATCGACTGGCCCATGTCTGGAGATAACACGCTCACCATACTAACACTTCAATAAATCGATTGTTTGGTATGTGGCACCATCCTGTTGAAACCACATGTCGTCCAAGTCCATATCTTCCAATTCCATATCTTCCAAAACGCCGCCGGCATGCAAACCGCAGCAAACAGTTATTTTTTGTGGATGAAGTGGTTATTCATGAAGCACATGTGGGTTTTCACCCGACCAATAGCGCATATTTTACTTATTGACGAACCCATTGAGCCAAAAATGAGCTTCGTCACTGAAGATGATTTTGCCATTAAAATCATCATCTTGGCGCATCTTGTCCAGAACCCAATCGGAGAACGTACGTCGCTTTAAATGGTCCATCGGCTTCAATTCTTGAGTCAGCTTGATCAACTTGACCAACTCTTTGTCTCACTGACACGGCAACATCACACAACGAATATGTAGACTCAAATTTTTGCACTAAACTTGTTATTGCCTGTCTACTTGAGCGAGAATTACAACCGAAAATTGGAGTTAAAGCTCTTAAAGTTGCAGTCACCAACTCCGAATATCTGGAGAAAATTTTTATAATTTGCAGACGTTGCTCGTTAGTGTACTTTACCATGATAAAAATGTTGAGTTTAGTGAATAAATTGACAGTAGCAGTTTGATGATTAGTGAAGGAGTGCGTTCACAAATTAAATTCAAAGTTGTCAAGTCCCTATTGGAAAACCCCATATATAGTACGTCTTTGAACAATCGTTCGGCTTTACAGGAGGGGCAAAATAAATTTTTGAAGATACTTATTTGTATCTATCTCTTGAAATAGTTGATTTGACAGCATTGTTCCCAAGTAATGGATGTGTTGACCAGTAATCTTTTAAAGCTAGTACTCTCTTATAGCTCATGATGAACATACAACCTACAACAACCTTGATTTTATCTGTATCTGTTAGCTTATACTTCCTCCGTTTCCTGCTGGAAGGCAACATTTTAATTCTTTCGTTGGTGCATTGAGCTATGTACATGTACAAGCTTTTTGAAAACACTTTGTTAAAAACATCGATGTGTGTCGACATATGCAAAATACTTGAATCTACTGTACATTCTCGGGGTTTGGTGCTGTCACTCGTGGAACAAGGCTATCCTCAGGATCATTCCAAATCCGTATAAAATTATCCGTGGCATAACCTCCACCCTCAGAATGCGTAACCTCTTGCTGGAACTCACTTGATGTCTTGTTGCTTCCTCTGCTTCTTCATCTGAAGATTCTGCACTTTCCGTGCTGACATCATCTTCTGGCTCGTAGTCGCTACTACTATCGCCAGAAAAACCATTTCCTGAGGTCTCATCCATGTTCCAAGAATCGTCCAACGGCTTCCTCAAGTACCCTTGCGATCTCGCGTCTCGGCATTTGCTTCGGAATTTTAATTTTACGGAATAAAATGGAAAAAATACCAATAAGAAATAGTGAAGGCCGTAAGGGACTATGGTACACATAATTACCACCAAATGTGGTAATCTATTGTTAATGCTTCAGAGTACGGAATGGTACACTTTACATTTGATTTATACATACATTTCAGAAGTTAGGATTTTTTGAACACTTGCTGGTACAAGCTGGTACATGTCTTGTACCAGTAGGTTCGAAAGGGTTAAGTCGAGGTTTTCTTCTACTCCGTTGTCTCTCCGGGAAGAAATTGAAGGCTTGGATTGATATCCATTCGCTGGAGATGTCTTTGCACTTTCAGGTGACGGGTGCGCGCTCTTTTAACCAAGTCTATATCCCTGTAAAACAGGTAAAGTTTGCTGTTGTATTCAAAATTCACCCAGAGAATCTTTCAGAAGAATGAATACTCCTGCAACAAAGAGTTGAACTGGAATGATGAGCGTATAATACAGGTCTTATGCTAGACATTACAACTTACTTGGCTTCTTAAGCAGAAAAAACAGCCATTGAGAAGCATATCTCACCGTTTTGTTTTGATGAAGTCATAATTTCAAGAATTGATGGCGTAGTTGAGATGTATAGCTGTCTATTGTGACTTTCTGCCAATTGGCTGATGTTGCTTAACTCCTTTTGTTTTACATAGTTTTGTTTTTGTTCACAGCTCAACCATTTTTTGCTGCTAACGTTTCAATACTTGCAAGCCCACTAGTTACATTTACCTACGAGTTTTTTAATATCAAGGTCATCAGGGTTTACGAGGAGTCGCACAGACTCATGGAATGCTGTTCTTATAGTGTTAGCTTCGAAACTTAACACAATTTCCTCGATTACGAGTATAATGTGTCTAATTACAGTTGACGCGGTTTAGAAGGTTACCTTTTTTGTCGAACAGACAAATGATGTTTGGGCTCAAATCATGTATTTTATCTGCTAAGTCACTTCCCTTTGGGGTAAATATTTTTCGCAGATAATATCCTAAGCTTTGTTCTTGGAAAAAAATTTTTCCATTTCTTAAATCGCACGTTTCTCATAAACTTTCCTTTCCCCATCCTCTTTTGTCCGTAAAGGACACGGATGTTTTGTTAGCGAGAATTTGTGGCTGCTCATACTTTTCATCAAACAAAAACGTTCGTAAGGATATTCAAATGAAACTCACTACATCAGCTGTGGTTTTTCTGATGGCTTCATGATATCCATACTACAGATATTCATCACTTAAAAAAGATATCGAAAGAATGAGGGAAACTCAATAGGCAAAGCTTCCAATAATTTTTTGATATTTTAACCGTTCAACGTCGCTCTAGCATCCAAAATATATGGAGTCGAACCTTTCCTGCAATTAAGTTTTATGTACGGTCATCAAACGTCATATTCCTTTAAGAATTTTGAGGAATAGTGTTATTTCACTCCGATTACATCAGAATGAGTTTACGAGTAAGTTTGCAATAAACTTTCCGACTGAACTATCGAAATTATGCTTCTTTCCTGTTTAAGCGTTAAATTCACTTAAAACCTGATGATATAGACCGCACCCCTATAAAACTCTTGCCAGTGGTATCTAATAACAAACGCTAAGAAGACCAAATGTATCACAACCGAGTATAACAAGTGACCTTTGTAAGCTCCTAACTGGCGACAAAGCTGACGGCTTTTTAATTTCGATAAATCGATGTTCGATTCATTTAAGATATCTCTAACACGATGAATTCAAATAAACTCACACCATTAGTGAGTTCCATGTGTGCAGTGCAGATTATTTTTCGTCGTCCTCCAGCTCATTGCAATAACCTTTTTTTTATACATAGCATTCCAAAACTATAAGCAGTCTAACGAATCTAATCCGATCATATCTGGCTGCCTACTTGAATACGAGCTCTTATGCAGTCTCCGCTTCCAACTAATAGACACTGTATTCCACGTTCAATTTCACGGCTGCCGGTTGAGGCCGGTGTAAAATATGAAACATTTATAACGTAACATACTCATTCTGAACTACTACCCAGATTTTTGTATATAAAAGCTGGAAGTTATTTCTGCTTGTAGAGTTTTAAGATAGACACTATTAGTATGGGACATAATTGTATGAAATTCAAGGGCAATTTCAAGTCATATGTGAGCCGTACTTGTTGTAAGCTGCTAAAAGCAGAGGATTGTCTATGGCCGTCATAAACGTTGGTTTTCTTCTCTTCGTCTAAATGAATACCATTGGAACCCAACAGAAGGTAGACTTGTCTACAGACTCAATATACTCCTGAAGACACAATTTTGTCCAAGCTTAGCTCGAGAAACAAGCTTAGAACTCAACAGCAATTGTGGATTAAGCTTCCAACTTGATATGAGTCGTAAATTGTACAGGGCTCACAGAATAGGTTTACAAAATCCGACGTATCTTTATAAAATTTCGATACATGTTTGTCTGCTTTGGCAGAGACTTGCTTAAGTTGCGAAACACGTAAATGCGTATTGATCTTGCTTACTGCAGATGTTCCAAACCTCACCTTTAACCAGAAATTATGCTAATTGCGCTTCGTCTTATCGGCTCAATATCTGCGTCACCAACACAAACAGCCATAAAATTGTCCAAAGGACGAAGAAGCTGTTAAAAGTTCCCACACCTGCCGAAATTGGCCCCATTCAGTTCACAGTTCTCTCAATTAGCATCTCTGATGAGGGCATTTACTCGTCCTTCCTGATCCAGAGTTCGTAAAACCTCCTGTTTAATCTTATCTGAAGATGCCAGAAAGGTGCTGCACCAAGAATTATTTAGATGCTGAAAGCAATACCAACCCAATGTTCCGCCTGACTTGCAAGAATGACATGATATAACATATCTGACATAACAACAGTAAATTCCATGGATTATAAAAAAAAATTTAAAATATGTAGTGAGGAACTTGTACATTTCTTTACATAGATCAGTTTAAACATTGGGGTTACCATAACCTGCTGACACAAGAACCCTCGTCTTTATTCGTATCGCTATCATTCAAAATGACATACACATCTTGAACAAATCAGAGCTCCCGCGCATTTCCAGATTATGTTACCTAAACTTTGAGTTTGTCTTCTACCTAAACTGAAAGGAGCAAACAAATTTTAAAGACCCTTCTCTCATGCGGTTCATCTTAAAAATAGTATTCCTACGGCCACATAAAAAGTCATTCTTATGCCTGTAATACTCGAATAGGATACCTTTTTCTCAGCAACTTCCATTATTCTTGTTCTGACAAACAACCTGTTCCTGCTTACCCTAGAGACTGCTATTTAATATGTATACCCGTAAGTATTCCCTCCTACTACTGCTGCGTCCTCACTCGCATATGGGATAGCATACAAATTTTAATCCTGCTAAAAGGACACACTCAACCTAAACAGCAGGAGCAACTAATCTACTTTCCATTCCTCGTCGTGAAGATTGAAAAAGACAAGTCTCTTCTCCCCATCGTACGTCTTGGTATTGCTACAAATGCCTGATTCAATTGCATGTAGAGCCAGGACGCACCGATAAAAGAAAGAGCAAGAAACTTCCATGCCAATGGCGTTCATGAATTTTTAATGTTAACACAGAATATACTCGTTCCCAGAAGCCAGTGGGAACGTACACATGGTGAACTTATGGTCACAATCCTAAAGTGCTTTCTCGCAACTGAAATTGAAAACAATTTATCGAATCTCCTTCTGGACAATGACGAATGTCAATAAGATACTCTAACTTGGTATGACGAAAAGCAAGATAGGTACGGCCAACTCACTCTGGTGAGCTTAACTTTTCTTTTGCGTCTTACTCTGGTTAGAAATGTAGAAAATGATTTTCATTTCTTTCTGTAGATACTCCTATTTCACAGCAACAGTTTTTTTATATGAGGGTTGAACGAGGTGGTGGATGAAAAGTTGAATTTCCCAGCTCAATTAGTCTTTTGTCCTGGTGGAGGTTTCCTGTTTGTGACCAAGAACAATGAACACCATAAAAAAAAGGACAACAACAAAAAAAATTGAGAAAATGCTTGAAGGACACAAACTTTTCAGTCGTTAAAAGTACATTCTTCCGTATGTTGGACACAAGTTGAATCGTGACTTCCGAAGCGATTTTTAAACGGGTATTAAGGATCACTTAAATTTGCTTTTAATACTAAATTAATGACAATAAAGTATTGTTGATGGAAACCACGGACAACCAAAGACGTGAACTTAAATAATTAGGATTAATAAAAACCCTTTATCATAATTAAGAACGCCATTGTTTTATTTGGGGTTAAATGTGCTACAAAAAGTAGACGACTTTCGACAAACAATGGTAAAAAACGGTGGACAGGGCAAACTGGCCATACCTTTTCGGGGGCTTCTATTTGAATACTTGACGATGGCGGTCCAATAAGAACCTGACCCAACAAAGAAAACACAAAAATTTTGGAAAAAAATTTATTTATTTCTCAACATAATCGCCTTTCAGCTCTATACACTTTTCCCAGCGATGTTCAAAAAGTTCGATACCCTTTCTATAATAAGAACTGTCTTGCTCCTCAAAATAGCCATTAACTGCCGAAATCACTTCTTCATCGTTCGAAAATCTTTGACCACTGAGTCATTTTTTCAAATTTGGGAACAGAAAATAATCCGAGGGGGCTAAATCTGGCGAATATGGTGCATAAGGTAGCAACTCAAACTTTAAATTATTAATTTTGGCCATTGCAATAACGGATTTGTGAGCTGGTGCATTGCAATAACTTCGCATAACACTGGCCGTTGATAGTTTTTCCTTTTTCAAGATATTTAGTCAATGAAAATTATACCACGCGCATCCCAAAAAATCGACGCCATGACCTTGTCTGCAGATGAAACGATCTTCGCCTTCTTTGGAACCGGTTCTCCCTCTTGAATCCATTGTTTTGATTGTTCTTTTGTCTCGTGTGTAAAGTGATGAACCCATGTTTCATCCATTGTTATGAAACGGCGCAAAAATTCTGCTTTGTTTCTGTGAAACTTCGCTAAACACGTAATTGAAACATCTTCACGACACTAATTTTGCTCGAGTGTGAGCAAACACGGCACCCATCTTGCACACAGCTTTCTCATGTCCAAATTTTCAAATAATATGCGATGTACCGCACTTTTTAAAATGCTAGATCGCGCACTTTTAGTCGACGATCATCCAATACCGCTTTGTGGATTTTCTTCACCATTTCTGGAGTCGTCACTTCATTTGGTCGACCACTGCGATGCTCGTTTTGGCAGCTCGTACGGCCTCGTTTAAACTGAGCAACCCAAAATTTTACTGTTGTAAACGAGGGAGCAGACTCACCCAGAGTTGAATCCAGTTCAGCTTTTATATTTGTTGGGCTGAGGCCTTTCAAATAAAAGTATTGTATCACATAACGATGACCAATTTTCTCCATTTTCACAAATTCACTGACACTATTGAACGTGGCGCTTTCAAACTTGAAACATATGCTTTATAGACTGCGTGCCTTCCAATGCAGTGATATTTTCAAACAGCTACCGCCATGTCTTGGTCAGGCGTATATGGGATATTCTATCAAAATTAGGCCTTAGTTTCAATATAGTTAATTAAGGACAGCTGTTGTACTTTTACACCCTACTGCTCCATCAGTAACCATCATTTCAATTTCCATGATTCGGGTATAGAATTTTTTTTGGTGTAAGTGTACCACATAATGTTTTAAAGATTTTCCGTAGCTTCTTCGACTGGGTTGAGAAGGTAGGTCTTGTTGCAGTGAGCAGCCTTACGTGATTGCTACAGATTTGAACGAGTTTCTATAAAAGTGGGTACAATGTTCGACAGCTTAACAGGAACTTATCGGACAAGTTTGGAGCAAAAGTCAATATAGACCTTGTCCTTCCAGTTTATTAGTTGTGGATAAAGGGAACCTTTCTACTACGAAAACGAAAGCTTAGTTCAAAATCAAGCAAAACGGAACAAGGTCAAGAAATCCAACCAATTCATGTTCATTTGTTGAAAGGGAACGCCAATGAACTACAGCAGACAATACATATGACACCAATTATCGAAACTTGTTATTCGAAATGTTCAAGATGATTATAAATTAAAGGAAACAACGGCAGCTTCGTTAGTAGGATAAGATAGTTAGAAATCATTGTCTATACAACACCTCGTCTGAAAAAGGAAACTTTCTAATGTGTCCCTCAACTCAATCATACCTAAGGTTATCCAAACTAAGTAAAACTGACACATTTCAAGTATTTTGGATGTACGAAGGGTTTTACAGTCAACAACTAATATCGTAAACCTGCAATGACAGGAGCTCGCTAACCAGCGAGTACTAAACCTACAGAAAACGAGTTACAACAAAACCACATAAGATTCGAATACGTCGCATATTGTGCTCTGCATGTATTGCAGCTGACCACAACTTGGAACTTCAAATGTAGTGAACACAAGGTCTGATTAACATTAAGAAGCTGACGATGATGATTAGGCCGAGGATGTACAAGTAATATAAAACAGGTTTAGTGAATTCAGACTTCCGACTGCGTTCAGTGAAGTCTTGCATTCTCAAATTAATTAAAAAGTCGTGAGAGTCTTCAGCAAGGCCTTAAGCACAGATAGGCTATTGCTACAGATCCAAATCTTTGGGGCCAAACCAGTTCTTCACAATATGTGATAGTTCGTGAGGTTGAGCCAACAGCTAATGTGGAAATTGCACATTTATTGCGAAATCAATCAGAGGGGCGAACGTAAGTGATGTATAGTGATCTGGTCACGCACGGGTTACAGAATTCTTTAGACCATCTTTTAACGAAGAAAAGCGATGAGTTTGCTTTGGTAATTATCTCATCGATATGCGAGCGGAAATTAAACTCCCTGTCGCTCAATATGTCAAGGTCGCGGATAGTCTGAACAAGGGATATAGGTTGGCCATGGAAAACGTAAATTCGGGAAGTATACTTGTTGCACTTACGTGAAAAGGTAATCGATTGACATTTGGTGACATTAAGTTCTAAGCATTTCTTGATTCACCAGGTGGAAAAGCTCCAGCGAATAGGCTGGAGTCGTGTTGTGAGGAAATGGGTTTAAAAAATTTGCTATCGTCAGCATGAGATAAAGTGCTGAGTGGTGAATGAACCTTTCAAGATCGCTTATGGTTAGGATGAAGAGAAGTGGACCTAGGTGACTACCCTGAGGAACACCTGAAGTGGCCAAGAAAGGAGCCGAAAGGACAGACCAGAAACGGACACTATAAAAACGATTATCGAGGTAAGAAGATATCCATTTAAGCAAAATGGGTTCAAAACCCAGGACCGACAATTTGAACAGGATTAGTTTAAGAGATATCTTGTCAAAAGCCTTACTGAAATCAGTTGTTATAACGTCGACTTCTTTATCACTTTCTAAGGCTGAGAGAACAGAGGACACGAATTCGACGAGGTCAGTGGTAGTTGATCTACCTTTCAAAAAGTCGTGTTGATTAGGGGAAATAAAAGATTTGCACTGGAAGCTTAAGGCTTCGTATAAAATGCTTTCGAGGAATTTGGGTATATGTAAAAGTTTAGCTATGGGCCGGTAATTAGTGACTTCGCTCTTTAATCCTTTTTTGTGTATCGGTGTTATGAAAGAAGACTTCCAAATCTGAGGAAAATCGGAAGAGATTTGCAAGGGGGCGGAAAAGTATTGAGAAACAGCTTTTAAGAAATTTGGGCCGGGTAAGTATTCATCATTAAGTTGTTGTAATTTATATTCTATTACCATATGTTCAAAACTTTGAGAAATAGAGGGGCCAATAGGGAAGTTAAGTAGGTATTTGAAACAAGAGGAATCCGGGACGATTATCGGCAAAAGATCGGCAAAAAAGGTTGGCTATAGTGTGCGGATCGGTTGATGACATGTTTTCATATGAGAGAGATGGAGAAAAAGCGCCCGATTTACCGAATTTTTAGAAAGGCTTAGGTTCGTTTATAAGCCTTGATTGCGCACTATCAAGGTATGGCTGTTAGAGAACCTCGTAAAGCTGAACGAAGGTATGACCCGAGATAATTTTAATAGTCAGCAAAATAGTTGGATCGGAGGAATACTGCCCATAATTTGTTTCCCTTGTTACGTAAAAAGCGAAATTTATGATTGTACTACGGGGGCCTCGTTGAAAGTGTCCTATTGCGTTAAAAGGGAACATATAAAGAAATACAATTTACTAAGATGACCGTTAAATTTGCGGAAATTCGCTCTATGAAAATCGTGAGAAGAGGCAGCTGCAGATAGTATGGGCTAGATAGGAGAGTGGTGAAAAAGAGAAAGAAGAAGTGATGGGTGAAAGTAATCAATGGTCGATAGTAGAAGGGAACAGAGTGAGACGACGGAGTTTATGGAGTTAGTGGTGAAAATGAGGTCTAATTGTCTACCCATATAGTTGGAGACCCCACTAACTTGGCATAAGCTAGAGTCTGTGAGCTCATCCAAAAGAGAAATTCTTTACTGAAGTTAGGGTTTGCGATAAAAAAAGATTCATCTTCTGAATGAGTTCAGTGCAGCTGGAAGGATTGAAAACGCCGAATACGATGATATCATCGAGAGTATCAGATAATTTAATTATTTCATCAATTGCATCGATAGCGAGTTGGTAGAATTCGATTGGTTGCGACAGTAGGATGTTAAAATACATAATGTGTGTTTTTCGTGAATATCGTATGAGTTCTCCGGCCCCTAGAAATGCCAATTTCGTTTAATAACGTAAACACCTATCCAAAAATGGACTTAATCGGGAAAGATCAAATTCGATGACAAATTATCATGACGATCCAACATCCCGTTAACTAACCGGCGACCTCGTAGATGGTCCAAATGCTTCAATTTTTGTATAATGAAAACAAATGAAGATCAACTTTTAAAATTCGCCATAAAATACCATTAGTTAGACCCAATAGTTGACTTCGGCAATGGGTTGAGGTGCCTGACTGGTTTTGAACTCTTTCGCTCAGAGTGGTGATATTTTGACGTGTATCTGCTGGCCAAGCATGCTGATATGGAACCGAACCAGTTTCTTCAAAACGCTTCACTATTTTACGAACTCCGGACTATCTATGGCTATTATGTTGACCGAAAAATTTACAAATTTTATAAAATGTTACATTTTCGTAATAAGTATAACGACTCCATGACTAAAATTACCAAAGATTGTATGACATCTGATAAAAATATCAACCAAATGGAAGAGCTTGTATTACTTGTAAACTTGTAGACCTTGTTCCACTTGTGAACATTTCTTTTACTTAGAGCAGGCTAACCCCATGGCACTGTTAACATTTTAAGTGTTTTAGAGCACATGATTCCATTTTTTAAACAAAATTTGATGCAAATTCTATGCTCTATAGAATTATACATCTAACCTTTCTATCTGTCAAAAACAAACTAAGTATACTATAACTTAAAACTGTGAACATATGTTCGGGACATATGTTGGTACACATCAACACACCTCGTATGTTGTACACCTCATCATCCTTCCTTTTTTCGAGGTTGTGCTTCCTGAAAGTAATTGATTGGGGAGACAGGAAGTCCAGTAAATCTTTAGCAACCTCTTCTCTAAACTTTGGCAATTGAATTGTATTTTTTGTGGCTTTTTTGTAAGACAAAAACGCATTTTCCACTGCTATACCCAAAAAAAAAAAATTGAATAGAAACTTTCCTATACCACTTTAGGCCTCTTCTGAGTGTTCTTGCATAGGAAGCCATTTGATCCAAGAGAACAATGCTCATCATACTTCTGTTGTACTCAATAATTGCAAGAGGTTATTCACAATTCCTATGTCGTTGGCTCGGTTTCCTGCATCTACAAGTGGATGGGACAGGAATTGTTTGAATCGGCATTAATCACCTCTTTTGGAATTTTTTTTTTTTTTATTTTTGTAAGCTCGAAGTGTTCCAACTACGTGGCTTTTCCGTTTAAGCGTAGAACGTGCCAGTTCGTAGCTGGTATAAAAATTGTCCACCAAAAGAGTGCCCCCCTCTCTTTCAACAAAGAACTGAGTTATTCACAAATGTTTTTTGCCAGACCAACTTCTCGAACACGTGTTGTACTTTTTCCGGCGTAAACCTTTAAAGGCCAGGTAAAGTCTTCGCTCGACCAAAGTTTGAATAACTTCACACCATAAGGATGAGCTTTGTTGGGAATATATTATCGAAAAACGAAACTTCCACTCCAAGGAATATAATAAATAACTGATTCGTCTACAGCCATAATTTCTCTAGGTGTAAGCATATCCAAAAGAGGTTAAAGTTTCCCAATTCTATCTGATGCTGCTGTGATGGTGTAATTCGCAAAATGAACAAAGTTGAAAAGCAATTTGGAAGCGATTACGTGCTTTTGCTTTTGCAGGAATACCAAAGTTATAAATATTTTTCTTTGACCAATAATCTTCCAAAAATCCGTTGGATCGTTTGTCGGAATCCAATTCTTTTTTTTCGATTCACAAGTTACACGATCGTAGCTCAACGTACTTATTTGTTTCATAACCTATAAGCTGTATAACTTTACCTTCCACAAAAATACTAAAAACATCGAAACAGCTTATCGTTGAAGAATTGTCTATGAGAAAACTGGATCTACCAGTAAAGGGATAGGCTAGGATAGGACAGAGAAAACTCTGTCCAGCGAACGATGTTATTTGGTTCCCTTCGTCAGTGTCTTTCTGAATTGCTTCTTCATCACTTTCTGGAGCTTCTGCATCAGAGTTAGAGTTTTCATTTAAAGCCAATATCAAAAAATCTATCCTAAATCCATTGGCATTTTTAATAAACAAGAGCTTCGAAGAGGGGAAATTTCCTGATGCTCTAAAAGCAAGTATAGTTATTCCAATATTTAAAAAGGGAGACTCGACTGAACCAAACAACTATAGGTCTATATCGTTACTATCTGTTTACTCAAAAATATTTGAAAACATAATTTTAAATAAAATGATAAGATTCCTAGCAAAGACTAGATTTTTTCAGTAACTCCCAGTATGGGTTTACAAAGAACAAATGTACGGGGGATGCAATTGCCGCCTTTCTAAGCAGAATATATAGTACATTAGATAAAAGTCAAAAGTTATTTGGTACATTTCTTGATCTAACAAAGGCCTTTGATTTACTGTATCATGAAACGTTGCTGCAAAAACTTCCCAAAGCATTATTGAATAATTTTAATGATTCCTGATTAGCAGAAAACAAAAAGTGAAGGTAAATGGAGTGATGAGTGAAGAAAAAAGGTATCCTAATATTGGTGTTCCAAAGGGGTCGGTCCTTGGACCAATACTGTTTCTAATCTACTTTAACTCCATTTTTAACCTACCTCTCAAGGGGTATTTAATAGGTTATGCGGATGAACTTTCTCTGTCCTATTCAGTCGAGAATAGGATGCATATAAAAAGCGAACTGACAGCTGATCTTTATCTGCTCGGAATTTAGCTGAACTATCACTTAGTATCCTTAGTAATAAGTCCAAGGCTATGTGTTTTTGATTGTCTAATTGTCACGCACAGATTGAGGATATTCGTTGTCATCACAGCGAATGCGATAGCGTGCGTTGTTCAGAACAATGTTTTGTACTTGAGTACTTAGAATTTTAATAGAAATCGATTGTGCTGGATGCCACATACTGCGTTAGTAAAAAAGTGGTTATTGTTGAGCTAATGATAAGAAAACGCACGTCTTTATACATCAGTGGTTTGTCAAGAAGAGAGTCAGAATGACAAGTGTACATAGATATATAAATGTAGTTATGTTACAATGAAGTTTAATGTGTTATTAATGGATGTGGTAGAAAATGAAGCTACAGTGGTGAGCGAAATTATTAATACATCTTAATACTCCCATTTATTATTAATTTCAAAACATTCTTTAGCAGTTCTTGTCACAAAACTTACTTTGAAAAAAAAAATCATGTTCAAACAAAATTAAAAAAATTCACTTTGAAATAATATTCAATTTCTTGCGAAACATTTCAAATTTAACTTTGATAACGGATTTGTAAAAATATCAGCCAATTGTTCATGTGTAGGCACATAACCCAAATCAAAACAACCTTCTTCAAATTTTTCCCTGATGAAGTAGTAGCGAATGTCTACATGCTTTGTTCTTTAATGAAATTCTGGATTTTTAACTAGCTTCAAAGTACTTTGGTTGTCCAGAAGAAGGTCTGCGGTTAAACGTTTCTTCGGATAAAGGTCCAGCTATAGCAACTTGACCCAAATAAGCTCTTTTACTGCTTCGGATGCAGCAATGTACACCGCTTCTGTTGTCGACAAACTGACGCTTTTTTGACGAATCCATGAATCCACGAATCAGCATCGGTTTAGGAAACAGTATAAAATTTTATGTTATTTTTTAAAGCATATACCATAGTTCGTGGTCCCCTTTAAGTATTTTACAACACGTTTCACTGCACAAACATGTTCTGTAGACGGGTTCTCAAAATGTCTAGAAACAACTCCAACCACATTCGAAATATCTGGTCTGGCCGCTACAAAAAATACATTAAGCTTCCTACAGCTTCTCGGAACGGGAACTTGCTCTCCTTGTTGAACGAATCCACTTCCACGGCTCTCGATGTTTCTGCAGGCGTGCACACAGGATGACACTCAAACATATTAAACCTTTGCAGCAATCTTTCCGAATAACTTGACTGATTTAAATGAATGTTACCTTTACAACTGCGTTCTATTTGAAGTCCCAAATATTTCTTAAAATATTTTAAGAACTCAAGAACATCACTTGCAGTTGTGAGTTCATCGTCAATGTATAACACCATCATGATCAGATCACCATTCTCTTGATGCACTAAAATTAACTAAAACTTTGACGAAAATTAAATTCTTCTAGAAACTTGGTAAATTTCAGATTCCAACATCTTGAAACTTGTTTCAGGCCATACGAGTCTTTCTTTAGCAAACACATATGACCACTGCCATCGTTATAACCTTCAGGCTGCGACATATAAATTCTTTATTTTAGATCCCCATTGAGAAAAGCCGTTTTAATGTCGAACTGCTTCAAAATAAGACTTTCTGCGACAGCAATTGTGAGAATGGCTCTTATGGACGCAAACCTTGCTACAGGACTGAACGTTTCGGAGTAATCCATGCCTTATTCTTGTGTAAAGCCTATGACGACAAGTCTTGCTTTGTATTTGTCGATTTTGTTGTTCTTTGATAGCTTGACTTTAGAAACCCACTTGTTATCAATTACTTTTCTATCACTTGGCAGGTCGACAAGCTCCCATGTTCGGTATCGTTTCAGCGCATCAATTTCTTTCTGCATCGCCGCCTTCCAATTAATATCAGCCCTTGAAGTCAAAGCTTCCCGATATTTTCTCTGCTCATGACATTGGGTGATGAAAGCATAGCCTTTCAACATGTTCGAAAGAGCACTTCATGTGGCTGAAATCTGGGTATTCTTGTGACTACGAAGTTTCGACCGATAATCTTTTTCTAGATTTTGTGCTTGATCACTATGTGTTTCTGATTGTGTCTCCGTTGACAGTTGTTTTTCCAGGCCACCCTCCTCATCGATCTCCGCTGTTCCGAATTCGAAATCACAATCATTTTGCTCTTCTGTTATATCTTCGACTTTTCATGGTAATTTGCACTATCCGGACTGCTGATATCTAATTCCGTATCATTTTTTTTAAAGCAGCTTAAGCTGTAAAACCAAACGCCATAGCCTTTCTTGATATTTTTGATGTTTGTCTTCAGGGATATGCACAAAAACTTCTGTTTTTGAACCATATGTGTTCATTACACGTGTGTTTTCACATTTTTGTTTTTATACTCAAGTCCATTATCCGACCGTAGAGTCTTTACTGCACAATTTGTGTATTGAGTATGTTAGGCACTTCACTTTTTTCTCGAGTGAAGAACACAGATCTATAACGCGATAAGTCATCTTTAAAAAGAACGAAGTACTATATTTTGATCCACCTGCTGAAATTAGCTGGCTGGGACCACACACATCCGTATGAACCAACTCAGCTACAGATTTTGATTTGGACATGCTGTTGTTGAACGGTAGTCGCGTTTATTTCCCAAACATACAAGCATCACAAAAGAACGAGTTATTGTCAATGTACGGAATATTATGTTTTCTCAATACAGATCTTACTTGCTTAATGTTCAAATGTCCAAGTCGCTCATGCCACAACTGAATAGATTCAACTTTCAAGGCAATGTTTGTTACCCCAGTAGTGCCATCCAAATCCACTCGAAAGATCATTTTGTAGAGCCATCGGCAACGTACTCCCACTGCAAGGGTACGATTACCTTCAATTATTTCGCATTTTCGGTTGTCTATGACCTTTTCAAAGTGTTTATCCATTGCACTTCCTAAGGAGAAAAGATTCATTTTAATCTTCCAGGCGCTTTTCAGACCAATTTTTGTTAACAAAAACGAAAACGATTATAGAACCTTTTCCGATGGCCAGGATCTTCTCTCCATTACTAATAATTACAGGCATTGGTTTGCTTAATTGTTGGTAATTTTTAATCTACTCGAGATGTCAAGATGACTGGCACCTGACACAAGTGCACCACAATCATTTGTTTGTGCAAAATTGACAGACAATCGTTTTCACATGAGACAATTTCCCTTCCATGCCCATTCTCTTTACACATAAAACTATTGTCCTTCTTCTCAAAAGTGGCATTTCTCTTCTTATCGTAATCTCTATTCAACCATTTTTCTGCAGATAGTACACTATGCGTGTTCTCTTGCGAGCTTTGAGCAGATGACGATTGTGGAGTATGTTCATAAAACGATTCAAGTCGGGTTTCTTTCATTAGTAACCTAGATGTGAGATTTTCTAGTGTTTTTTCCTCTGGTGAAGTCAACTCCCAAGCGCTAAAAAAAATGATTTAATTTCTTGGGCAGGGTCATCAAAATCTTGTTGCACCAATGTTGAAATATTTGTGGCAATGTCGTCCTTAGAACTTCCACCAAATCAATAAAATTTCTGATGCAGCATATGCACACTTGTTCTGGATTTCTGTTCGTAGATTGATGCTAACTTATTCCACATTTCTTTTGAGGTGGTGCAATTAAGAATATGAAGGAGCGGTTGCTGTCCGATGGTAGTGGCAATAATTTTCTGTGCTTTCCTGTCTATTGTGAGCCATGTAGCAACATCCGATTTGCCCGCTCATTCCACATGAACCGGCAAGAATTCATCCCTGCTGACTACTGTAAAAAGATTGCTGGCGCTGAGTAGGATTTTTACCTAAAACTTCCAGGTACTCCACTGATCAGTCGAAATCAACTTATCAATCCTTGGAAGGTCCTCATCCATATCAAAAAAATATGCAAAAGATCGGCGCCCTCGTGCACAAATAGCTTACCAAAGAAATTCAACAATCTCTACAATGAAATAACCTCAACAAAACCGAAATTACACCGATGACCGAGATTAATCCAGATTTCTTCAAAAAAAAAAACTTCTTTTGAGCTGCGCCCAAAACCTGTTGAGCTAATGATGGGAAAACACACTCTCTCAAGAAGAGCATTTATTGAAGAGATTCAGAATGACCAGTGTACATGGATTTATAATTGTAGTTACAATGAAGTTGGATGTGATAGAAAATGAAGCTACAATGGTGATTGAAGTTATTGATACATCTTAACAGTTATACATCGCCATGAACAAAACATACTATCTACGTAAACTTGTAACATATAGTCTGCTATATGGTCTGCCATATGCCTAAAGTATGGTCTCGCTTGTTGGGGTACGCGTATGCCATACCACCTTGATTAAAAATAACCACCGTGTGGCGCTCCCATTGTTCCGATTTGAGTTCTTTTTTTTTTTTGTTTTAATTTGGTACATCTGATGTTGATATTCCCTCTTAATCTTAGCGTTATAGCTTGACATTTGCGAAAGTTACGAAGCCATGAGTACATCTATCTCTGTGTGTGTTGGCGATTTTTTTAAATTTTAGAAATGAATTTAAATTTGCAACAACGAACTTGTATTAAATTTTGCGTAGAAAACAGACTTAATGGTGCTCGAACGTTGGAAATGTTGGAAAAGTCTTTCGACAACGATTCTCTAACGAAAACTGGCATTTACCAGTATCACAAGCGGTTCAAAAGTGGTCGTCAGTCAATCGAAGATGATGAACGCAGTGGCAGACCATCGACATCGAAAACCGACGAAAACATTAATAAAGTAAAGAAATGTTGGTCAATAACCGCAAATTAACCATCAGAAAGATAGCAGAGGACTTGAACATTGCCTATGAATCCGTCCAAGATATTTTGGTTAATGATTCGGGTTTCCGTCGTGTAGCAGCAAAGTTGGTGCCAAAAAACCTCAATTTCATACAAAAAAGAGACCGTGTTGACGTCGCAAAAGAGATGATCTGCGAGACTGAATTCGATCTCACATTCATCAAAAGGATCATTACTGGAGACGAGACGTGGGTTTATGAGTACGACACGCAATCCAGACATCAGGCAAGTGAATAGCGTTCACCAAATGAGCCGAGATAAAAAAAAAAACACAACGTTTTCAGTCAGAAAAGAAGGCAATGCTCACGGTTTTCATGGATTACAACGGTGTAGTGCATCACGATTCTTTGCCAGAAGACCAGACAATAAACAAAGAGTAATATTTGGGCGTTATGAGACATTTGCGTGAAGTAATTGTCATTGCACCATGATAACGCACCGTCGCACAGTGCCATCATTGTTCGTAATTACTTGACTAAAAATGCAACAAATTCCATCCAACAGCCACCGAATTCACCTGATTTGGCTCCCTGTGACTTCTTCAATCGAGTTAAAAAACCACAACGGGGAACGAAGTGACGGAAAAATCGTAGGAAGCACTGATGGACATACCGAAAACCGAATATAAAAAATGTTCCGAGGATTGGATCAAGCGCTGGCATAAGTGTGTTGCAGTCGATGGGGATTACTCTGAAGGGAACAATATATGTAGACTAAAATGAATAAACTTGTATTTTTAGTTTTCTGAATAATTTTCGGGAACTGATCAAGTTGGTATAACAAACCTGATGCCCATTGTCATAGCATAGAAAAGAATTATGAGATTAATATTCCATAAAAATAAGTCTGAGCACTTACTCCCCTTATTTCAATCACCGAAAATTCTCCCTCTACGGTATCTATATATTTACAAAGCACTAAAAGTGTTCTTCATTAGGAGTGGTAATATTGATTTTAGAAGGAGAAATGATGTATACTTGCTTAGAAATAGGAACACTGTGGTCGTCACAACAGTCAACAAGGAGCACAGTAGGCGTTTTTTTAATTCCATTGCACCATTCATATTCAACAAACTGCCGCCGGAACTATGTAGTCAAATTACACACGTTCTTAGGTTTCTTAAAAAGCTCAAAATTTGGCTGCTGTCTAGGTCTGAGATGGCGACGCTTTTACAAGTAACGATTTAGCCAACTGTACTAAATATTTCCATTGCAACTTTCATTCTCATTTATCATGTCTCGTTCAATTCATTTTTCTACTTCGACTTCCACCACACAGTGAATGTCATAAACTGCGTTTTTTCTCCTTTTCATTCGGCTTTTAAACTTAATCCCTTGATATAAATTTATTGCTAATCAGCACTCTTGTCACTGATCTTATATTTGGCCACAAAGTGTGTCGTTTTTTCTCTTGAATAAGTTTTATGAAAAATAAATTTGTAAATTGTAAATTGTAATTAATTAATAATTAATAATTATTGTTATAGAATGTAAGAACTGAACTGAAAAAAAAAATTATCATCAAAGTCCAATTCAGCGATTGAAACATCGCCACTTTCCTTAATTTCTGGCTCCCTTTCAACCTCACTATCACTCATATTTTAAAATTTTATTTTTTATATTAATTTTTAAAAAATTCTATAACTGTACAAAAAATATTATTGGCAACATTAAATCACTTCTAATTACAGCTTCTAAAAAAAAACGAGATAACAAAAGGCATCACAATATAACACGAGGAAATTACTGTCGTACGTTTTCGTGCGACATGTCATCAGAAAATGCTTTTTCTCTGAAAGGGCCATGTTGTACGAAAACGTGCGACACACAAAAGCCGTTAGAATTCCACAGTTATGACGATTAATATATGGGAATAGATTAGGAACTGCTTTTTAGGTACTAAGATATATACAGAAAATGGGGAAAAAAAAAATACTATGGCCTGGCGCGGCTTAAAACGTTAAAACAGCTTGGCAGCCAAATGTTAATGTTAAACATTTACAATTGCGCTTCCATATGCTATAATAGAACTCTCCATTACATTTTCTCACATTATACATTAAATAACGCTCAAATGCGAGTCGTTGACGATTTCTTAGATCTTGTTACGATTTTTCTTGGAAAATTAACATTTCATCTACACATAAATTACATTGTTGCTAATTAGGGTTCATTAAAAGGAACTCCTTGGATTTCAAAAATCCCTTTTTCTATTAAGGAATTATTTTGTTCCATCGTGCGTAATATCGTTGAGTATGCTTGTGTCGCCTGGGGTCCTTCCGCTGTTTCAATTACCATATATGTATGCCAAATCGTAAAAGCGTAAAAGAAATTAATGATTTGCTTTCTGTTATTTATTCTGCAATAATGGCGCTCAGGTTCATTCTTGAAACGACAAGAAAAAATTTACAACATCATGTCAATAAGAGATATTTGCTAAGTTGTTTAAATTTACCATATTTGCCTGTTCAAGAGAACAAGACCACCACTTTTAAATTTATGTGGCCAAGGTGAGCCTATTTCTTTGTGCTGTTAAATAATCTTAGCCAAAAAATATTTTTTTTTAAATTTTGTTAAAGTTAGTTTTGAATAATTTTGCATTCATAAATATTTAGACTAGTTTTGCAAAAGTGAGCGCGCATAAAATGTATCACGTCCTCTGTTGTATGATCCAAATTCAGTGGATCGGTCGCTTCGATGGGGCGTATAGTTTAAGTACAAAAGCTCTCCTCTCGCTTTGACGATTGTGGATATAACATAGTATCAATTCTGTTGTTGTCGTGAAAAAAATTGTTTGTTAGGTTGTGCTCCAGCATTCGATATAGGTTCCTGGATACACTTTGCCTTGATAGTTCATAAAAAAGTTCAAATTTTGTTTCCTTGATAGTATTCCATAGGGTTTTCAAGGGTTTTCCCATGGTTCTGAGTTGTCGCTGTCTTGTTTCACGTTATGTTTCAAGCACAATCACTATTTTAGGAAGTATTTGCGAGTGGTATTCCATTATCTTTCTGACGTAGCTGAAGTGAAGTTTAAGAATATATAAGTAGGGAGGAGGAAGTCCAACCTCCAAATGAAGCATGAACATATGTTGGAGTGTTTTTTGATAGACGAAAAATTTTCTTTGGAAAGTATCTTAACAATTTTTCAACGTCATCATGTGGACTGGTTGATGGTGGTTTTTACTACTGCTTTGAACAGTTTATACTTCACAACTGGAGTCCTTTCCAGTTGCAGTTGATAGCCATATTAGAATCATGTAGTTTGAATCTGAAGTGCTTTTCCAGAGAAAGTTTGGGAGCCCGGATTACTCCTAGATACTTGTACTCTTATACCATTTGTAGTTCCTTACCTTGTCATGTCCATTTCTCATCCCTAGCGTATCTACCGCAGCCATTTCTGAAAACCATAATTTATTATGTATTAGCAGTGTTAAACTTTAAATTTCATTTGCTGTAATATTGCTGTTATTTGTTGGCCATGAGTTGCATCATATTTGGCATTTTCTGCCAGTAGGACGTTGTCATATGCATACGTTAAGAATTTGATGTTTATTCCATTGAAAACAATTCTTCTGGAAGAAAGGGGGAAATTTCATCAAGAAATAATAAAAAAAGGAAAGGGCTCAGTAAGCAACCTTGTCTGATGCCCATTTTTGTATCAAACCAGTAAGAAAATTGGTTCCAAACATACTTTGTAATACCTTGAGGAACTTCGTTGAAACTGCTTAGTTTAAGGAAGAAAGTATTTCTCTATATGGAATCGAAAGCAGCCTCAAAATCCACGAAAATAGCGTATAGTTTGTTTCAATTATCAAGGCATGCCTTAGCTATGCTTATTAACAGTGTAATATTCCTTGCGAAAGTTTGCTTGGAATTCACTAAGGAGTCTATAATACGTTGTCCATTTTGTTAAACCTTTGAGGAGTATTGCAGAGAAGATATTCCTTGTTAGTTGCTTGGGTCTTCTACACTCTCCTTTTTCAAGATTAAGAAGATAATGCGGTCTATTTCTGGTACCTTATTCAGCTTGCAAGTGTAAGCCACATTTTTTACCTCTAGAAGTGTGATCGCCGCATCTAGTTCTACATTTTCTATGTAAGGTAAAGCAAAAAAGTGATGATTTAGGCTAGTTGGGGGGTTTAACAAGACCTCTGCTCTTACTTGTATTCAAGAGCGATAATTGACTTCTTTCTTATTCAAACTTCTAGCTAGTTCCCAAAAGTCACGACTGTCTCTAACTTCATTTAACTCCTGTATAAGATTTTGCCACCACTTCCTTTGTTTTTCTTTACGGATACTTTTATACTCGCTATTTGCTTTTTCGTAAGCTAGTTTGGTATCAGATGTAGGCAAGCAAAAGGTTTCTGGCACTAAGAAAATCTGTGTCATACCATGGCTGTTTTTTTGTTGATCTTCTCCTTCCATCAGCTTGAAAAGTTTCGCCGCCATGTGTCTAAAGTCCTTGATTGGTTTGTGGTTCGGAGAAATCAGTTGTGTCAAGGAATCGATCTAGTTCTGTTTGGTAAAGCTGTGCAAAATTCTCATTCCTTATTAATTTGGGAAGTAGCTGTCTTTCAGGCTCGGTATTCACCAATAGGCAGTGACCAATAGCGGAAAATGTTCAGAGAACGGGAATTTACCTATCAGCCATGCAGTGTATCCATTCATCTCTCACCAGGCAGTAGTCTATCGTTGACGAAGCGTTGCCCCTGAAAAAAATAAGACAGCCATCTTCATCTTCGACTTCTTGGGAGTGTAAGCAGTTTCATCACCGAAATCTAAATGAAATAGCCACAGTTGTATATCATCGACCCTTGTGTTGTAATCTTTAATTAGCATCACATTTTGTTGCTTAAGTCCCAGGAAGAAGTTCTACAAGTAAAATCTTACTGCTAATAGCTGCAATTAATAAAGACTGGAATGATGAAGAATTTTTGTACAAAATTTTTGATTTTTACAAAGTTTCCGTCTAATTCATGAACGAAGCAACAGTGAGAGGTTTAAAACTCTTTTCTAATCCGTAAAGGCATCCTCCGCTAGTTCTTCCACGAAATGAAGAAATCCAGTACAATTCGTAATTCTCAAAGAAATGTGCAAATTCGATGAAAGTTTTGTACAAGAAAGAGATATAGTTCTGATTAATTAGCTCAAAAAATTCCCATAACTATAATTGTGCTACGTATCCCTGCAATATTATATATTATTATTTTGTTTAAGATTCATTTTTAATTTGCAATATTTATTTAATTTGAAGTTACTTGATAGGCTGTCGGCTCTATTGCTAAAAACTGGGTTCCTGAACGCTGCCAACTACTCGAGGACCTCTAGCACCTGCTGCCAAAGTTGAGCTATCACAAATTAACTGTCGAAGAAATGTCATTCCGTTATTATCTTCACATAAGATTGTTTTTGGCATCCAGATAAAAAACATTTTTGCTTATCGTAATTTTGTCTCCTCGAATTTGTATTTTATTTCCATTGTATTTACTAGAACTTTTGTCGTCTTTTCTCGCTCGCACTGCTGCTAACGATTTGTTCACGTAGTCTTTCCTTTTCAGTTTCACAATAACGTTATTTAATGAAGGGTTATTTTACCGTAATGAGCGGATTTCTGTTATTGCAGGTTTATTACTTTACATTAGCAAATCCAGGCAGACACTTTTTGCTTTTTCTGTCACTATTTGGCCTGTTACCACAATTGCTTTTTTAGTTAACCAATTCACCTACCATTCGAGGTCAAAGCATTTCGACTCTAACTGATGAATTTCGACCTATACCACCTTGGAATAACCACCGTGTGGCGCTCCCATTATTTCGATATGAGTTCGGTTTTTTTGTTAAGTTGGTACATCTGTTGTTGACATTCCCTCTGAAGTAAAAGAAATGTTGGCCAATAACCCCAAATTAACCATCAGAGAGATAGCGGTTGACTTGAATATTGCCTATGGATCCATTTTGGTTAATGATTTGGGTTTCCGTCGTGTAGCAGCAAAGGTGGTGCCAAAAAACCTCAACTTCATACAAAAAAGAGACCGTGTTGACGTCGCAAAAGAGATGATTTGCGAGATTGAATTCGATCCTACATTCATCAAAAGGATCATTACTGGAGACGAGACGTGGGTTTATGAGTACGACACGCAATCCAGACATCAGGCAAGTGAATGGCGTTCACCAAATGAGCCGAGATCAAAAAAACAACATCGTTTTCAGTCAGAAAAAAAGGCAATGCTCACGGTTTTCATGGATTACGACGGTGTAGTGCATCATGAATTTTTGAGATAAGGCCCGACAGTAAACAAAGAGTATTATTTGGGCGTTATGAGACGAAAGAGACCAGAATTGTGGGCAGAAAACTCTTGGATTTTGCACTATGATAACGCATCGTCGAACAGTGCCATCAGTATTCGTAATTTTTTGACGAAAACTACAACAAATACCAACCAACATCCACCAAATTCACATGATTTGGCTTCTTGTGACTTCTTTCTATTCAATTGAGTTGAAAAACCACCACGGAAAAATCGCAGGGAGCACTGGTGGACATACCGAAAGCCGAATATAAAAAATGTTTCGAGGTTTGGATCAAGCACTGGCATAAGTGTCTTGCAGTCGATGGGGATTATTTTGAACGGGACAATATAGATTTTGATCAAGGTAATATTTTGTCTAGGTCTAATTTTGTGGCCACATACTTAAGCTTTTCGTTGAGAAACGAAAAAAGATCGTTAAACGACATGTTTCCAAGAGCTATATTCTTCTCTAATGACATTTTTTGTGGTGGAAATATTGTTGATTGGGGTAGATTTTACAGGTGTCCGTTACATAAGTACTTTATGCTTTTTTTTAAGAATTTATTACCAAACTTGTAAGCAATATTTTCAAAATAAATTTCACTTTACTTCTAGGTGATCAAAAAAAAAAAAACAGAAACAATCACAATCTCACAATCTCTGTCTCTCAACTTAGATCGATCAGTTGCGCCGTTTTTTAACATAGAAATCTTGTTCACCGACTTCGAAAACGTAGTTTTGAGAAAAACGTGTTCAAAGTTTCGGAAAAAAATTACACATAGTCCGAGGAAGTCCTACAAATATACATATATCTCAAAAAGAAATAACCGGATCAATTTAAAATATGTACATAACGAAAATATAAAAAAAAATATTTTTTTGAAAATTCTAACTGCGTATAACCCTTTAAGTTATTGATTAAATGTGAATCGTTTCTATCGTCAATAATATTGGTATGATGAAGCTCGTCAGCTTATAAGCTGATTCCTAGCGACATACAGGTCTCAAAAGGAGACATTTTTTTCCTTTTTTGTCGTGCTTGCAATTGGAAAACTTCTCGGATTTGCTGTTGTTGAATTTTCTTTTACACTGGCAATATGCTCAGGAATAATACACACTGCCTGACTCGAATTACAACTAACTTCAGACTGCTATAATTTCCAAACCGTTTATGACAGTGAGCTCAAATTTTGACACATGACAGATAATTTTATTATTTACAAGTTTTTTAAACAATTTGCGTCTCAGTTGTGTTGAAAATTTTTTATTCGCGATGGAATTCAAACGTGATAGTGTGATTGCTTTTTATTTGGCTGGAAAACCACAAGTAGCCATGGTTAGAGCCCTCCAGCACCTCAACATGAATAAATCATTTGTGTCTCGGCAGAAATGGTTCGGAAAGTGAAGGCTCGAATTGAACGAAATCCGCGCCAAAGTGGAAGAAAAATGGCTCGTACGCTCAACATATCGTTGGAACGGATGCAACACATACTGAAAAATGAGCTTGGACTCAAGCCATTGAAGTTTCAAAAAGCACACGATCTTACACCGCAACAGAAAAAAGTTAGAGTCGAAAGAGCAAAGGAGTTTCTACGCTTGCACGAAATGTGGTGAGTTGCCGAATTTGATTTTTTCCGACGAGTCGCCATTTGTTATGGAGCAATAATCAACAAACAAAATGACCGAGTTTATTTGCAAGAGAGGTCTTTCGAAAATTTACACCTTCGTAAGGGCACCAGAAAGCAGGCAACACCGAAGGTGATAGTTTTGGCCGCCATAACCGCCGATGGTCGCTCTCCGCTCGTATTTTTGGACCGTGGCGTCAAAATTAATGCGATTGTATACCGTGAAACTGTATTAGAGGCAGTATTGAAACAATCATTTTGGTCGGAGACCGTGGACATTTCAACAAGACTCGGCACCGTCTCACAAAGCGCTCGTCAACTAAGATTGGCTAAAAAACAATGTTCCACACTTCATTTCTTCGACACAATGGATTGCAAACTCTCCGGATGCAAGTCCGTTTGATTTCTCTGTCTGAGGTATTTTGAAGGCGAAGGTTGGCACTAAAAAAAACCAATGTTTGGACCACCTCAAACAAGCACTTAGCCGGGAATGGGCCAAAATACCGCAGAGCCACTTGCGTGCAGAGTGCGCTGATTTCTTCGGCCGTCTCAAGGCCATTATTCGCGCCAAAGGTGGACATATTAAAAACTACTGATACAATTTGAAAATTGATGTATTTTTCAACATTTTTTGCTTTAGCACAATAAAATTTATCAAAAAGTTGCAGTTCGAGTCAGGCATGGTGTATATACTATGAGGTTGGCAACTAAGTAATTTCCGATTTTTTCATATAAATAAAAAACATTTTTTTAAATTTGAATCAATGATATATTTTTCCCCGATGACCTTTTACCATTTTTCTGGCATCTTCATAATTCCACGTTCGTAAAACTTCTGATCTTTATCGGCAAAAAAACTGAACCAAAGTGCGATTTCACAACGTCATCATCATTGAAAGTTTTACCATCCAAAGAATTTTGGAAAGATCGAAATAAATGGGAATCTGATGAAGCAAGGTCAGAGCTTTATGGTGGATTTAACATCAATTCTCAACCAAGCTCCAATAATTTTTGGCGATCGACTAAAAATGTATGTGGCCTAGAGTAGTCCTAGTGAAAAATGAATCTGGCCGTTTTTCGTTTCTTTCGTTTTTCGCTGTATTTTATCTTTCCAGTTATTGTTAGCAGCTCAAAATACACCACACATTTTCAATCCCACCAAATTGAATGTTAAATCTTCTTTTGGTGGAAATCAGCTTTTGTAGTGGATTGTGTCGGCTCATCAAGCTTGGAGCATAATCGGCTTCGATAGACGTTGAAAGCATTGATGCACTTCGTTAAATGCATTTCCTGCATATCATGTGGAACAAAAACATCAAGCTTCTTAACGAGTTTCATAAGTTTTAAATGTTGTATGCAACACATTTAACTTTTTTGCTATCTTTCGTACAGTTACATGACGATCCGACTCGATTAAGTCATAAATTTGATCATCATTAAGCTCATCTCGCCGACCTGATCGTTGTTCATTTTTCAGTGAAAAATCCCCGGATTAAAATTTATCAAACCAATTCCGGCACAGCCTTTCGTTTAAGGCTTCTTCATCATACACATCACGTAACTTTCTAGCAGCTTGCGCTGTGTTCTTCCCTTAACGAAAATAAAAAAGTAAAATATGACGAAAATGTTCGTTTTTGCATTCCATATTAAAACTGACGCCAACAAAAAAACAATTACAAAAATAGGCTTCTTTTTTCAAAAGAAAAAAAAATATGTCATTGACAGAAGCCATTAAAAATATGACTTAGTTGTCAACCCAATACGAGAGCTGTCCGGGAAGTACCCGTCCTGACCAAGCCATGGTGGTAGTTATTTGAAAATATCAGTGTATTGGAAAGTACGCAGTCCATAAAGCACATCTTTAAAGTTTGAAAGTGTCACGTTGTTTAGTATTTGTTTGGCATCCATCAGTGAACGTTGTCAGTGAATTTGTGAAAATGGAGAAAATTGGTCATGGTTATGTGATACAATACTTTTATTTGAAAGGCCTCAGCCCAACCAATATAAAAGCTGAACTGGATTCTACTCTGGGTGAGTCTGCTCCCTCGTTTACAATAGTAAAATTTTGGGTTGCTCAGTTTAAACGAGGCGGTACGAGCTGCCAAAACGAGCATCGCAGTGGTCGACCAAATGAGGTGACGACTCCAGAAATGGTGAAGAAAATCCACAAAGCTATACTGGATGATCGTCGACTGAAAGTGCGCGAGCTACCAGATATGCTAGGCATTTCAAAAAGTGCGGTACATCGCAAATTTGAACATGAGAAAGCTGTGTGCAAGATAGATGCCGTGTTTGCTAACACTCGTTTCACAGCAACAAAGCAACATTTTTCCGCCATTTTATAGCAATGGATGAAACATGGATCCATCACTTTACACACGAGACAAAAGAATAATCAAAACAATGGATTCAAAAGGGAGAACCGGCTCCAAAGAAGGCGAAGACCGTTTCATCTGCAGGCAAGGTCATAGCGTCGATTTTTTGGGATGCGCTTGGGATAATTTTCATTGACTATCTTGAAAAATTTAAAACTATCAACGGCCAGTATTTTGCGAACTTATTGTAACGTTTGAGCGAAGAAATCAAGCAAAAAACGGCCGCATTTGGCTAAGAAGAAAGTGATGTTTCATCAAGACAATGCACCAGCTCACAAATCCTTTATTGCAATGGCCAAAATTAATGAATTAAAGTTTGAATTGCTACCTCATGCACCCTATTCGCCAGATTTAGCCTCCTCGGATTATTTTCTGTTCCCAAACTTGAAAAAAAAAAATGGCTCAGTGGTCAAAGATTTTCCAACCATAAAGAAGTGATGTCGGCAGTTAATGGCTACTTTGAGGAGCAAGACGGTTCTTATTATAAAAAGGGTATCGAACTCTTTGAACATCACTTGGCAAAGTGTGTAGAGCTGAAATTCGAATATGTTGAAAAATAAATAAATTTTTTTCCAAAATTTTTGTGTTTTCTTTGTTGGGTCGGGTATTTCTGGGACCGCCCATTCAAAGACAATTTGTTTTCTTTTCAATCGTATTAGCAAATATGAAACTGAATCAAACTATGATACTTGTACTTTTGGTCTTACTGGTTATACTTACTCGTATATTCCATTTGTAGGTGACATAAAATCAAGACCTACCAATTATGGAGAAGACTATCTGCCACTTACCTTAAGCTCAACTAAGTCTAGTTTCAGCAAATTACTTTGAATATTACCCAATAGGATTAAAGATACAAAAACATCAAAACCTTCTCTCTTCGTTAGAGGACTCATAATTTCTACTGATTTGGATAATTTCTACTCTTTCATGCTGAAGATGATGATGCTTTGACTGACATCGTCCTTGTCCTTATGCTTGTTCTTGTTGTTATTGTCCTGTTTACTTAATGCAAATGAGAATTAATTACAAAGGCGGAATATTGTTTAGTTTTTTTCTGGCTGGAAATCACTTAAATGTCTTGTGACAAGTAAAATCAATTTAATCACAAAGTATATATAATCAAATTTTGTGACATGCTCCTTAGTTGTGAAATTGTTGCTGCGTCAATTTTTTTTTTTAGCCGTTGAGTTATGTAACCTTGATGTTAAGTGAATTCTTTCAAGGGAGGCAATTTTCAACAACTGCCCTTGTTTGGAAGCTGTTTCTTTTTCGTTTAAGTAATATATTTTTTTTTTTTTGGTAGATACTTAGATTATATAGAGAAGGAACTGGGGTTCATTAACCATTATTTTAATAATTAGGTTCATTCATTGACGTCCATCAATGCTATAAACTGAGTTAGGCCTTCTTTCAGTTAAAAACTTTTGAATTAATTTTATAAGAAAACTGTGAAGAAATTTTAATCTAATAGGGATTACTCCTCCAGAGGCGAGTATTTAATGAAGCCAGACCAAACACCAATAATCATAAGTCCAAGTACGTAAGACTAAAGATAAATTAGTGAGCAAAAATATACTACAAATGTTTTGCTGAGGTTTACCATAGATAGCGCTGTTTTCTAGTTAATGAATTCCTTTCTTAACGAACTTCTTTTGGAAAATATTTTTTTTTTTACGACCATTAAAGCGTGTTTTTAACAACATCTTGAAGTAAGGTATTGATTTGCAGTAGACCACTCGCTACATATATTATGGAGAGCATTCCGGAGATGGTTACATTATGGAACTTTTCTTCTATAGTGTTCAACTAATGCGCCTTTTGAAAGGCATGATAAGTAAGACGCCGCAAATTCACTAAGAGGATGATTAATTTCCCATGAAAATAAAAGTGGAAGAAACACTGCTCAAAAACTAGCGGGGTGATGAGAGCACAGTGATGTCTTGGGTCACTATGAGAAATATAGAATTTTCTAATAAAGATTGGACAACTTTTTTTTTAAATAAAAGGCAAATCATTTGAGATATTTCAAAAACTTTATTATTGGCTTGAAGTACAATCCATTTATGAATGGAACTCGACTTCGTTCATATAGCCACCGCGGGCACGTTTGCAGCGGTCGATTCGTTGGACCCAATTTTCAACGATGGCCGCTATTTCGCTTTCAATGTTGGCTCCGCGCTCTTCGAACGTCGTCGACGTGTTGGCATAAGCCAATGACTTAACGTAGCCCCACAGAAAATAGTCAAGCGGCGTTAAATCGCACGAACGAGGCGGCCAATCGACTGACCCATATCTTGAGATAACACGCTCACCATACTTATTCTTCAATAAATCGATTGTAGTGTGTGCTGTGTGGCTTGTGGCACCATCCTGTTGAAACCGCATGTCGTCCAAGTCCATATCTTCCAATTCGGGCCAACAATAATCGGTGATCATGGCGTGATAACGCTGACCATTCATAGTAACTTGGCGATCGTTATAGTCGACGAAAAAATATGGCCCAATAACGCCGCCGGCATGCAAACCGCACCAAACAGTTATTTTTTGTGGATGTTTATTCATGAAGCACATGTGGGTTTTCATCTTGGCGCATCTTCTCAAGAACTCAATCGGAGAACGTACGTCGCTTCAAATGGTCCATCGGCTTTAATTCTTGAGTCAGCTTGATCTTGTATGGGTGTAAACCAAGATCCTTACGCAAAATATGCCATAATGTGGTCTGAGCGATGCCCAATTCTTGAGAACGCCGTGGAATTAACTGATCTGGATCGTTTACTACGGACGCCTGAACGGCAGCGATATTTTCGACACTTCGACCAACCCGTTGTCTCGCTGACACGGCAACATCAAACAACGAATATGTAGACTCAAATTTTTGCACTTAACTTGTTATTGCCTGTCTACTAGGGCGAGAATTACGACCGAAAATTGGAGTTAACGCTCTTAAAGTTTCAGTCACCGACTCCGAATATCTGTAGAAAATTTTTATAATTTGCAGACGTTGCTTGTTAGTGTGCTTTACCATGTGACGATTATGTGATGGGCTAGGCTCTTACTTACTTGCTTACTTAAGGTGACGCTACAATCCGTGGTGGACATGGGCCTAAAGTAACAAGCGTTTAGCGCTAGCTCGAACTTTAGCTAACTGCTTCCAATTTCGCACGCTAAGTTAGTTGAGGTCCCTTCTTCTTCTATTTGAATGCCCCACCTGAGTTGCGGCTTTTCTCTACTGCGCTAGTCCCCCTTGCAGGCGTATTCGAAGATTTTTCGGACCAGAGCATGGGTTTCCATCTGCTGTAAATGACACAACCACCTCAGTCGTTGGATCTTCACTATTCTGGCTAAGTCGATGTCTCTTTACAGCCTGTACAGTTTGTTGTTGAATCTCCACCCACACTTACCGTCCATGGAGGCCTTTCAGGGAAGCCAAGAGCACTCTCAACCATTTTTGATAAATTACATACTTCTGCTTCCTAGAACAACACCGGTACTGTTAAGATTCTATAAAGCGTGAATTTTATTATTCAAGAAAGAGCTTTGCTACTCAATTAAATAGTCAAAGAAGCAGCAACTGGCAAGAGTTTTTCTTCGTAAAATCTCCGCGCTGGGGTCGTTATTAGAATTGATAGCAGAACGTAGGTAAACAAAGTCTTTTACTAACTCAAAGTTCTATCTGTTGAGAATGACGTTCTATCATCTGTCAATGTCCTTTCTTGTTGACAGCATATACCCAGTCTTGCCCTTATTGAACGTAAAACGCATTTTCGCCGCTACCGCCTCAAAACTCACGAATGCGACAGTGAAATACTTTTGAAAAGTTGTGCCTCTTGTTGTGCAAGTCGAGCAAAAGATATCATTTTAATAATGTGCTAAAATATTCAACACTCCCACTTTTTATTAACTTACTCAAAGGTTTTGTAAACATATCCGCTTATTGATCATCAGTCAATATGTTTTGCTCGCGAGTCATATTCAGGATTTCTGATGAGCTTGACCACATAGCTCATTGATTGTCCAGAGACAGAATTGGCTTCATAAATACTTCAGTAAGTAGATACTTCAATACAGCGCTTAGCCGGTCGGCCATAAAAACGGTCATTCGAAACACGAAAACTTGTAAATGACCGGCAGTATGGTTTTCGTATCAACAGGTCCACTGATGATTTAATCTGGCGAAAGCAAGATATATGCACTTGATATTTCTAAGGCATTTTACAGAGTTTGGCATTTTTGTTGAAAATGCGTGCACTTGATTAGAAATTACCTTTCGGAACGTTCAATTCAAAATGTCTTGGATGGTCTCAAGTCTGGTATTTACAAAATAAATGCTGATGTGCCCCATGGCTCCGTTCCGTTTCCGAATCTTTTTAATGCCATCATCTCTTTTCTGCCACTCTCTGCTATTCATATTCGTTCCCAGACTCACGTCTCTGCTGTTCCGATTTACAACAGGGAGAACACCGTATATTATGCTCAATAAATTCTGATATCAACAGCATTAGTAAATGGGGAACTACCAACAGAATGAAATTTAATTCTTCTTAACCACAATATTGTCTGCTGACGTTAAAGCCAAACCTAAATACTGAGCCATTATCCATAAATGGCACTTGTATCGTCGAAACTGAAAAATTTTGCATTCTCTGTATGGGCGTTAATGCCAACTTACGTTTGAATGACCACATATCCGATTTCACCAAAAATACTACGAAATATTTAGGTTTCCTCAAGCGATGTAGGAAGCAATTCATCGTAAGGTTTCATTTATAATGTCAAATAAAATACATATTTTTGAAAGTGAACTTAAAATTTTTACTATCAGTTAAAAGAAAAATTTATGGCATTTATTCTTTAGAAATAATATCATGCAAATGTTGGCCACGACTACATCTGAGATGATCGATTCGAAAGGTCTAATTTTGGGCAACTCGTTCGAGAATAGCGTCTGGTATTTCGCGGATAACACGAGTAATGTTCGCGTCAATCGTAGCTGGCTTATTCCTAAAGACCTGAGACTTTATATATCCAGAAAGAAAATAGTCCAAAGGTGTGATAACGCACGATCTAGGCGGCCAATTTACCGTAGCGAAACGTGAAATTAAGTGCTCACCAAAATGATATCTCAACAAGTCCATTGTTTCACGCGCTGTATGGCTCGTAGTGCCATCTTGTTGAAACCAGAGCCCACCAAGACCATGTGCTTGAATTTCAGGAAGCACATAGTCCGTTAACATGGCGCGATAACGGTTACCATTGATGGTAACATTCTAAATTGCCTCATTTTTGAAGAAATATGGACCAATAATTCCACCAGACCATAAACCACACCATACTGTTGTTTTTAATGGATGTTATACTCTTCGGGTTGCTCATCAGCCCAAAGACGGCAATTTTTTTTTATTAGCGTATCCATTGAGCTAGAAATTGGCTTCATCACTGAACAAAATTTCACGATAAAACACCGGATTTTCATAGAGTTTTTCCAGAGCCCATTTATTGAAAATATGAAGCAAATTCAAGTCGCTTAACTTCAATTCTTGCACAAGTTGAACTTTGTACGCTTTTAGGCCGAGATCCTCACGTAAAATACGTGAAATTGTCTAACACGCCAAGCCAAGCTGTTGAGAACGACGACGAATCGATTCGTCACGATCTTCGCGTACACTCTCAGCTACAGCTGCTATAGTATCTTCATTACCTACTGGATGTGGTCCAACCGATCAAGTATCATCCACTAATGTAAACTGGGACTCAAATTTGTGAATTGTATTGGCAATAGTGGTTTCAGTAGTTCGATTATGTGCACCGTAAGTTCCTTGAATCGCACGAAAAACATTTCTCACAGAACGCTGATTTTCGTAATAAAGCTGAACAATTTGGAGACCTTGTTGTGATGTGAGTCGTTCAAAAGAGTCTTTACAAATCAGTTTGGTAGGAGTCATGCGTGATCTGTCAAAAAAAGCCTATTGAAAGTCAAACCTCACGATGAATAACCCTATATTTCACCCCTCTGATTTAGCCTCTATATAGTATATGGTATTCGTATAAGGCATTTATCCGCCCGAAACTAGAGTACAATGCTCACATCTGATCAGGTTCCCCTAAGGTTAGATAGGATCCAAAACCGTGCAATGAGTCATTCGACATCCTCGAACTTATACGTAATGTCTCCTATTTCCACTTGTTGTGTCGCTATTTTCACAATCAGTGCTCCACTGAAATTGCCAGTAGCATTTTACCGTGACTTTTTTCGAACTCGAGGAGACGCAGTGTAAGGGATGCTATATTCAACTTAATACCCATACAGTGTATTTGTTTCGGAAAATTGTGTCAAAACTGTTAACTATTGTTTTTTTCTCACAAGCACTGATTTATACTTTTATTCGGTATAATTGTCAATGAGAGCGTTGTAATCGTAAACATTTAAAACATTAATTGCTTGAATTCAATTCCATATTTAGGCTTTTTTGACACAATTTCGATTTTTCGATTCATGTTGACGAATATCAAAACGAAGCAAACGTATGCACACTGGAAGCGGACGGCATAGAAAGTGAAAATCGACAGATATCTGCCAGATACATATGTGTGTTCTTGCCTGGTTTTGGTCAGGTGCATACTAAAGTCAACGTCTATATTGGAAAATAAAAACACAAAAACAGCAACAGTACGTACTTACTATGTACAATACCTACAGTTCATATTGAGCACATGGTGATTGATTGGCACCACTTAGGACTTTAGAAGTGCTTTTCTTGGTTAGGGTTGGCTAATTCTTACATTATTATACTCCAAATTAAAGCTTGAATGATGCTCTTTGAAATAATGGAAAAAAAATTACGTTTTCGCTGAAAATGTTTCCAAAATTAAGGACTTACAAAAAAAAAAGTCCTCAGAGTTTGATTGATTATTCCAAAAACTGAAATTCTTAGAACCATTATATCAGCTTCCATTTGATACCAAAAACATATACAGGGTGTCTCAGTTTAAATTTAGATATTAGATATTCCGAACAAAAAATTGTGTTGCCGGGGGGGGTGTCTATTTTCACCCCCCTTCAAGTTATTTTCTGTTAAAGTGTGGAACCTCTGATTTCGAGATAAAACTTCTTTAAAGGTCGTAACTTTCTAACGGATTCAGTTTAAGAAACCGTTGTGCACATTTTTAAAGAGAATTTCAGTATGCATAAAATACTAAAATTTCGTTGAGTTCGATGAACGCCAGCCAAAATTATAGCTTTTTAATGCTAACATTTTGAAAAATCGTTGGACAAATTTCATCAAAAAAATGCGTTTATCTCGAAATTTTCAACTTTTAGGTTTTTTTCTCAAAACTTTTGTCTCCTCTTCATTATCTACGATTTTAATTCCGGCAAATGGGTTACAAAATGAAGTTCATATAGTGTAACGCTTTGAGATTTCAAAACGTTTTGATAGTAAATTTACGAAATGTTGCCCGTGCCTTTGGATGCACATTCTAGCGCGTTTGATGATTTCAGACTGCAAATTAATGTTTGGTATTTGTATTTGTATTTATTCTCTCTTGGAGCTCTTCCCGACTTGAAATCTCAGTCAAACAAACCTTTTTTTTGGCTCCCCAGAAAAAAAAATCCATTGGCGCTAGGTCAAAAGATCTAGGTCTCCAAGGAAAAGGACGAAATCATCCAATCCACCGTCCCTTAAATTTTTGATTTAAAAGCGAAGTTAAATTATTGATACTATGACAAGGAGCTCCATCGTGTTGGAAAACCATTTTTTACCTCTGAGCCAGAGGAACATTTTCTATGAGTTCCGGCAACTGGTTTCTCAAAAACTCTAAATAGAATGTTGAATTTAGCACATGTGAAAGTATGAATGGCCCGATCAAAGTACTACCCAATATGCCGGCCCAGACATTCACGCTAAGCTTTCTGTAAAATGATATGTAGTTGTGAAAAACATCTGCTTTTCAACTGAATCTTTACCTTTGAGAAGATGTTGTTCGTGTTAATTGAGGATTAGAAATTGCCCAATAGTTCGAATTTCATTGGTTGGTAATGCCCATTCTCGTAAACTGGGCTTCGTCAGTCCATAAAAATTTTTGATTAACTGCTCATTCTCATCTTGTTGATACAGCAACCATTGGCAAAATTCAATGCTTTTTTGAAAGTCCCCTGGCAAAAATTCCTGTACGGGCGGATAATGAAAGGGGTAAACGCGGTTGGCTTGAAGAACTCTATGGATTATAGTTCCTCTGCTGCTGTTATGTTAGACAATATTTTTCTTCTTAAACTGAATGCTGTGTCGACGGTTGAAAGCATTGAAAATCGGTGAAAAGCATTGATAAAAGCTGGCCTGGAAGGGATACTCCGTCTAAGATATCGCCGTTGGTACTCTAATCTAGCTAACCCTGCATCCCCATTACAGAAACCGTAAACGAAAACTATATCGGCGTATTTGCGAATCGAAAACACTTTTTCTTAAACAGGGGTGGCCGTGGTGTAGTGGTACAGGCATAGACTCCTCAAGCAGAGGGTCGCGGTTCGTCGGCGTCAACTCTGACATGAAGGCATAACACTGATGTTGGAATGGTTGCTGGCTAACCACTAGCACGTAATAAGACCCACTTATTGAGGATGCACTGGCTCCAGTTTGACAACCACCTCTAGAAAAATATCGAAACCTAATACACCTAAGCTTCAAAACTACTACACCACCCGCCCGCGCCCTGGAGAAAAGCCAGTAAAACGTTATGCATATCCCCTTAGATATGAATAATATATAAAGTGTTTGCTAAACACTTGAATCGTTCACTCTTAATCGGTTCATAAAGTAACATTGGCACATTTCAAAAGTTGTCACCGAATTGAACAAAAACATTCCACAAAAGAGCGGAAAATTTACTGTTGGCTTAATTCTCCAACTTTTTTAGCTTCTTAACTGACACCTTTTAGTCAATTTTTTTGTGGCCCATTTGCCTGAAAAAGATAGTGGTTTGCAATAACTTGCGTTGTTCGTAGGTGGAAAAGTCAGACACAAAAATCGTAGATAATGAAAAGGAGACAAAAATTTTAAGTTTTTTCAACTTAAAGTTGAAAATTTCGAAGTAAACGCATTTTTTTGATAAAATTGGTCCAACAATTTTTCAAAATGTTGGCTTTAAAAAGCCATAATTTTGGCTGGCGTTCATCGAACTCGAACTGCACACTGAAATTCTTTTTCAAAAATAGCACAACAGTTTCTTAAGCTGAATCCGTTAGAAACCTACGGCCTTTTAAGAATTTTTGACCTCGAAATCAGAGGTTTCTTACTTTAACGGCCAATAACTAAGAGGGGGGTGAAAATAGACCCTCCCCCCCACAATACAATTTTTTGTTCACAATAACTTCAGGAATCTTCAGCTATCAGGAGAAAAACCTAAACTGAGATACCCTGAATATGCGTCTTACGCTCCTTGTAATATATGAATTTATACAAGGGCAGTCCCAGAAGTACCCGGCCTGACCAAGCCATGGTGGTAGTAGTTTGAAAGTATCACTGTATTGGAAAGTACGCAGTCTATAAAGCATATGTTTCAAGTTTGAAAGCGCCACGTTCAATAGTGAACGTTGTCAGTGAATTTGTGAAAATGGAGAAAATTGGTCATCGTTATGTCATAAAACACTTTTGTTTGAAAGACCTCAGCCCAACCAATATAAAAGCTGAACTGGATTCTACTCTAGGTTTGTGGTGAAGAAAATCCACAAAGCGGTTCACCGCATATTATTTGAAAATTTGGACATGAGAAAGCTGTGTGCAACATGGGTGCCGTGTTTGCTCACACTCGAGCAAAAATAGTGTCGTGCAGATGTTTCAATTGAGTTTCACAGCAACAAAACAGAATTTTTGCGCCGGTTCATAACAATGGATGAAACATGGGTAAATCGCTTTACACCCGAGATAAAAGAACAATCGAAACAATGGATTCAAAAGGGAGAACCGGCTCTAAAGAAGGCGAAGACCGTTTCATCTGCAGGTAGGGTCATGACGTCGATTTTTTGGGATGCGCGTGAGATAATTTTCATTGACTATCTTGAAAAAGGAAAAACTATCAATGGCCAGTATAATGCGAACTCATTGCAATGTTTGAGCAAAGAAATCAAGCAAAACGGCCAATTTTGGCTGAGAATAAAATGTTGTTTATCAAGACAATGCACCAGCTCTCAAATCCGTTATTGCAATGGTCAAAATTAATGAATTAAAGTTTGATTTGCTACCTCATGTACCCTTTTCGCCAGATTTAGCCTCCTCGGATTATTTTCTGTTCCCAAACTTGAAAAAATGGCTCAGTGGTCAAAGATTTTCCAACGATGAAGAAGTAATGTCGGCAGTTAATGGCTATTTTGAGGAGCAAGACAGTTTTAATTATAAAAACGGTATCGAACTTTTTGCACATCGCTGGGAAAAGTGTATGGAGCTAATAGGCGATTATGTTGAAAAATAAATTTTTTTACAAAAAATCTGGGACCGCCATCGTATGTACATAAACGAAGACAAATCAGCAGAAGATCCGCAAGCAATGAGGACTTCACACGAGAAATTTTCAAAATACCCACATCCTTCATATTTATGTGAAGGAAGGGCAAAGACCTGCTGAATTGAAGGCTTCATGCCAAACGTAAGAAGAGCTTGCTTTAGCATAAGGAGATACCCGCCAAGCCATTTTCAAGCGATTGCATGCATTAGGAATGGTTCAAAAACAAAGACCTTGGGTTCCTTATGATTTGAAACCAAGAAACGTAAACAGCTGCTGCAGCGGCAAAAAGGGAAAGGGTTTTCTTCATTGCATCGTAACTGGTAATGAAAAATGGATTTAGTATAGCAACTCAAATAGAAGACAGTCATGAGGACTGCCCGGTCATGCTCCCACGTCGTAGGTTCGGCCGAATATTTACGCTGCGAAGGTTATGCTGTGTATTTGGTTGGCCAAGGTCGGTGGCACGGCAGAGGCACGAAAAAGTGATTCTACAGCATGACAATGCAGGGCCTCATGTTGCCAAACCTGTTAAAATCAAATGGTAAGTCCTACCCCACCCGCCATATTTTCTAGATATTGCGCCATCCGATTATTACTTGTTCCATTCGATAACACATGGTCTGGCTAACCATCAGTTCCGCTCATATGAAAACATTAAAAAATGGCTTGATTCGTGGATAGCCTCAAAAGATAAACATTTTCACTGTAATGGTATTCGAGCTCTGCCAGAAAAATGGGAAAAAGTTGTAGCTATCGATGGTAACTTTGAATGGTTCAGTTCTATCTAACTTTTTTTTTCACAATACGAATGCTGTTTGATTAATACCCGGATAAGAAATGACAAAGCAGCTTTTTTAGGTTTTGACAATTTATTTTTCAATATAATCCCTTTCCAACCTGACACATTTCCCAGCGATGCTGCAACTACTTTAACTCCTCCGTATAGTACGACTTTTGTTTTCCTACAAAATTCGACCCGTACTTCTTACAGGCGAGCGATCTTTTAAGGTTTGGAAACAAAAAGAAGTCAAAGGGAGCCAAATTCGAGGAATACGGAGGATGGGGGAGCAATTCGTAACGCAATTCGACCAATTTGGCTGTGGCGACTGCGGAGGTGTGAGCCGGTGCGTTATCGTAGTGGAAGAGCAAATTTTTCTTCGCCAAATGTGGTCGTTTTTTCCTCAAATCGGCCATGAATCGGCCCAATAAATCAACGTAGTATAATCCAGTGGTTGTTTTTCCCTTCTTCGAATAGTCAAAGTGGATCACACCTCGTACGTCCGAAAAAACGGTGGACATTACATTTTTGGCCGAAGGCACGGTCTTCGACTTCTTTGGATCACATTCACTGGGTAAAACCCATTGTTTCGATTATTCTTTGGTCTCTGGTGTATACCAATGAATCCATGTCTCGAAGAGACGCAGAAACTCATCCGGTGTGAGAAAACGCGGCACCCATCGCGCCGACAGCTTTCACATGTTCAAAATTTCGTGCAGGATATGGCTAACGCGTTTAGCCAACTCGCGAATTTACACTCGGTGGTCCGCCAATTAGAGAGCATGTGCAATATTTTTTTCACGGTTTCCTCTGTGGTAACCGTTTTTGGGGCACCGGTCACCGACTTGCGGCCACCGCGAAACTCTGCGAACCAATGCTTAATACTATAGTTGTAGTAGTTGTAACGGAAGGTGAATGGAATGAATCGAGAATGGGCTTGATTTCCCCGCAGTTCTTGTACTCAAAAACAAGAATCGGATCGTGGAGCGATACTGCCCTTTTTCCATTGTCGCAAAAAACACTAACACTATGTTTTGAAATGGGTGTCACAACAAAACTTAGCGTCGAATTGTCATCAAATTTTGACAGATGGGATAGAAGAAGTTATACTAAATGAAAGTACACTCACTTAGGCTCAATAGCGCCACCTATCCTCCAATCCGGGTAATCGTCAAACTGCCCTCGTAGGGCAGTTAATTAAAAAAAAAAGCGGTCACGGAAAATTCGACGCTGTAGCAGATCTTTCGACTTCAGTTCTTGCACAAGCTGTATTTTGTAAGGCTTTAGACTAAGATCCTTCAAATCTTCGACGTAGCCGACTAACACAATTCCAATTGCTGCAAACGACGACGAATGGACAAATCACGGTCTTCATAAACGTTCCTGCGGATACAGCAGCAATATTTTCCTTTGTATGCACTCTAGCCATACGGTTAAGTGGCTTAATGTCTAGTAATGCCAAATTGGTGCGAAACTTCATCAACATGGCTTGAAATGTTTGCTCAGTAGGTCGATTAAGACAATAGGAAAAGGGTCATATTTTTCGCGGAGCACAGAGACAATAAGTAATTTTGATAGGGTGTAAGTCTTTCCATGCTAATACTCAGTTGACTTTGACACATATGGTATCTCGAATCACGCGTGTGCTTTCAAAAATAGAACACTGGAAAACAAATAGAATAAACAGCAAAAAAATGGCCCTTTATAACAATACTGGAATATTATTTGCCATCCAAAGGCATTTAACGTTTTTTACGTCACCAGTCTAATTGATACATTTCGTAAACAAGATAGGTCAAATCAATGTCTGGTCTTGATATACATAAGTAAGTCTTAAAGGAGACTTTGTTTGTCAATTCCAAGGCAAAGGAAACGAAAATAAGGTCGTGATTTGAAAAGGCAGGAACTGATAAATAAAAAATAACCGGGTTGTATCACTAACGAGAGCTACACATACATATGTATGAAAATAGAATGTTTTGGGATAGTATGGTTAAAAAATAAAGATAGATTGAGACCTTTCATAGAATCGTTAAGGCGAGTACGAGAGGTGCTTAACAAATTAAATTTGTATCACCACATGCAAAATAATTTCGAAAGATCTTTTAATTCTTCTTTAAGGGATTTTTAATCGGCTACGGCAGGTGGAGTGTACTCAGAGCCAATTTACACTTATCGCTACTACTGAGTATGTATAGGGAGATTCACCGTGAGGTTTGACTTTCAATAGGCTCTTTTTGACATATCACGCGTGAGACCTATCAAACTGCTTTATCATTTTTTTTCAATAACGTTCGGCAAGTCATCACGGAAAGACTCACACTACAACAGCGTCTCCAGCTGTATTACAAAAATCAGCGTTCTGTGAGAAATGTTTTTCGTGCGATTCGCAAACTTGGATGATACTCGACCGGTTAGACCACATCCAGCATGTAGTGAAGAGACTATAGCAGCTGCAGGTTAGAGTGCATGCGAAGACCGTGACGAATCGATTCGTCGTCGTTCTCAGTAGCTTGACTTGGCATATTCGACAGCTTGGCGTATTTTACGTGAGGATCTCGGCCTAAAAGCGTGCAAAATTCAACTTGTGCAAGAATTAAAGCTAGGCGACTTGAATTTGCGTCATATTTTCAAAGAATGGGCTCTGGAAAAACTCAATAAAAATCCGGTGTTTTATAGTGAAATTTTGTTCAGTGATGAAGCCCATTTCTGGCTCAATGGATACGCTAATAAACAAAATTGCCGTATTTAGGCTGATGAGCAACCCGAAGAGTACCAAGTACCCATTTCATCCATTAAAAACAACGGTATGGTGTGGTTTATGGGCTGGTGGAATTATTGGTCCATATTTTTTCAAAATTGAGGCAAATCAGAATGTTACCGTCAATGGTAACCGTAATCGCACCATGTTAGCGGACTATGTACCTCCTGAAATTCAAGCACATGTTTCGGTGAACGTAAATCAATGGACTCGTTGAGAAATCATTTTGGTGAACACTTAATTTCATGTTTTGCTACGGTCATGCGATATCACACCTTTGGACTTTTTTCTCTGGGGATATGTCATATGCCAGCTACGATTGATGCTTTGGAAACCAATATTACCTGTGTTATCCGCGAGATACCAGTCACTATGCTGGTACGAGTCGCCCAAAATTGGACCTTCCGAATGGACCACCTCAGACGTAGCCGTGGCCAACATTTTCTATACATGATATCATTTTCAAAAAGTAAATGCGCCATGAGTTGTTCTTTTAACCGATAATAAAAATTTATGTGTTTTATTTTACATTATAAATCAAAACCTCACGATGAATCACCCTATATATCAATAAAAATGTATTCAAACCAAAAAGGCTCCTTTGATTTAATAACAAATTTGGGTTTAATATTTGCTCTCGCGTATATTACTGCCCTGCCACCATCCTATACAGTATAACACAGTAAAGGTAATTTCACATAGCATTGTGGCACACCATCAATTAATCCTTTCACCTTGATTTCATAGTCAGAATTATATCGTAGAAAAGAACTCAGCCGCTCAAAAAGTCTTCAATGATTTTCATCTTGATGGAACGCATTGAAGTATTTAAGCTGTAATTTATTCAAGGCGAACGTTAAAGCGGTAACTGTGGCGAATGGGAATGGGTTTTAAGAAAAGTGAAGAGCACGGTGAAGGTAATGGAGGTACCTTTTAGTCCAATGCTCCCTCAAAATCTTATTTTAGGAGCCGATTTTATCAAAATTACTAGAGACTAATGGGGGTTTTATGTTGACAAATCTGCAGAAATGCCGACTTATCATAATGAACTGGTCGAAGGGATTTCCGCATCAATGGTGAAGGCCTTGGCTGTTCTACCCTAGTTAAGCACGTCATTAAAACCAACGCAAACCAATCAAATAGCGCTACTATCCTGTTTCTCTCATAGTTCTGGATCAAATTAATAAAGGGGTAGGGGTTATTGAGCACTCTTCCTGTCCATGGTCGTCTCCAATTTTGCTCATTAAAAAAAAAAGGATGAAACATACACATTTTGAGTTGATTTCCGGGAACCCAATCAGGTACGCGACCGGGATGCGTACCCAATACGTTATATCTCAGCTGGCCTTGAAATGTCAATTTTCTATCCTCGCTAGATATTAAGTCTGCTTACTGACGGATACCAATGGAATAAACGTCGAAAGAGTATACAGCATTCATAATTTCCGGAAAAGGGCTGTACCAATTTTGACGTATAGCCTTTGTGTTTCATAACGCGCCAGTGACGCCAGTATTTTATCGATACAGTCGTTGAAGCCGATATAGAAGCGAATGTCATTGTATATCTGGATGATTTTGTCATTGTTTCTGGGACATTTGAACGGCATTTAAAGCTTTTAAAGGTAGTTTTGCAACGGATCAATGATGTTGGTGAAAAATGTTTTTATGTAAGCCAGAGCTAAGGTTTTTTTTTCAACCTTATAAACGAGAAGGGTCTATTGGTTGACCCAGAAAAAGTTAGGAGTATGGTGGGGAGTTCGTTGGCATAGTGTCGTGAAACAGAAGTTTTGTTCCAAACTTTTGAGAAATAATCGCTCCAAGTACAGGTCTTCTCAAGCGCCAATTTAATTGGAATGAGAACTGTTCAGACTTACCGTAGGTCGATGCCTTGATGGTCAGGTATGCTCAAATGCTTTAGGAGAGGAAGATGTCAAGTTTAAAAATGCCATAAAAAGCAAAAAATAAAATAAAAAAATATAAAAAATAGTGAAACGCAATAGAGTAATTATTAATTGCACAAGTTCCAAAAAGAATTACAAGAAATGTTGTCGAGCGCTTAAATGAATTCGTAGAATGAAATGTGACTTTATATTTTTATAAAAAAGTCTTTATTTATTCATCAATATTAATGTTGTCTCCTTCAAAGTAATCCCCTTCAGACGTAATACACTTGTGCCAACTCTTTTCCTTATCCTACAAGCACTTCTCATAAACACTTGAGCTTTTCCAGCGGTGCCGTTTTTTCCTCGGTCGGGTCAAATCTCCGTCTTTTTAAATCACCGATCTCTTCAACTTTGGGAACAGAAAAAAGTTGCATGGGACCAAGTATGATCCTTTTGAGCAAGTCAGGATCATCATTGACGTCATTCAGCTTCGACGTAATCATCTTATGTTAATGTCCTGGTGCGTCCTTGGGCGTCCCAGAGTCTCAGAGCTTGTACTACTTGCTCTGTCAACATTGAAAGTATTTTAGATCACTTGATTCCATTTGACACAAAATTTGATGCAAATTCTTTGCTCCATTTTTTATGCTTCATTAAAAATCGACGAGCAGGCAGTGTCCAGTGATGATACTTATGATAGCGCTGAGATGTTTCCTATTTAGAAAGATCAAACTCTAAGAGCTATTCAGATTCAGCTTTGGCCAGATCTGTTCGGTCGCTAGACATCTTGATCCAACAATCAGGATCCAACTAAGGTCAGTTCTTTTGTTAGCATCCTGCTTTGCACGTAGCGATTGGAATATCGATGCTACCCTTTTCCGGTAGAATAGGTAGAGTGGTTCCAATTTTGGCGACTTCATCGGCCCTACAATGGAATATATTTGCGGTCCGGCATCCAACATAGGTGAAAGTTGAACTGCACTACCATCTCTCTAAGAGATGATCGGCAGTCAAGGGCGATTCTATAACTAAGTCAGACTGTGTCCAGGAACTTGATAGGGGATGCTTACATTGTCAAACCCATGTTGGAGTATAGTCTAATCAATATTCTCAAGAATGATTCCTAGTGTATTTAGAATTTATTTTTCCACTGTGTAGTCGCTTAAAGGTCTACTTGCCTGCTGAAAATATCGAGGGGTGTCAAGGGAAACAGAATATCCAGTGTCGCGGAGGTAATAGTAAGAATGGTTTCGGCTTACGCTGCTGTTGACTGCAGTAGGTGAGTACCAGTCTTATAACCGAGATGTGTAGCCAGGCTATGCGAGGTAGGTTGAAGGTCCCATTGGTTCCCAATGACTTTTTTGCAAGAGAATAAAGCTAATGTAGCTTTCTTGACTCTTTTTTGAATATTAGTTTTCCAATTGAGTTTCCTGACAAAAGTGAGACGCAGATATTTTGCTGTGTCGGAGGTATTAAAATGCTTATCTAAGACGGCTATATCAATCATCCGCATAGGCAATCACCGTACTACCACCCACCTCCAGATATATCAGCGGTTCATTAACCATTAAGTTCCAGAGAAGGGCGGACAGGATACCGCCTTGCGGTGTACATATCGTTTAGCAGAAACTTCACCCAGTTTGGAGTTGACTATCCTGCTATTTAGTATAAGACTGACTAACTTAGAAAGTGAGGCGTCTACCTTCAGAGTTGTCAGCGCAGTCGTGATTGCGGATGTGTTGACTTTGTTAAAAGCACTTTCTATGTTAAGGAAAGCGACCATTGCGTACTGTCTATTTTGTAGGGATCATTTGATTTTGCTAGCCAGTGAATGTAGAACCGTTCGCACCGAACTTTCTTTACAGTATTTCTTTTATTTTACAGTAATTCTAAATCCTATATGAGTACCACTCAGTCATTCTAGTATTTTCAGCAGGAAAGATAATAGATTTTTAGGTGTGAGATCCTTTGGAACAACATGAGAGTATTTTCTGTCTATGGGAATGAAAGCTTCATTAACTTCTCTCCATAACAAGGGAATGTGGATCATCTCTACGCAACTCCTATAATATCTGAAAACCTTTGTAGCTCGGGAGGTATTATATCGTCCGGACCAGCAGACTTGTATGGATTGAATTTGTGCATCACCCAAAGCAGCTTGTCTCTTGTAATCAGATCGTGAATTTTAGTCACAGTTTCAGTAGTTCTGTTGTGATTTCTACTGATCGTGAACATGGAGTTACCTTGAAAGAGGGTGTCTAGTAGCAGAAGCAGTGATTACTTTGATGTGTATTTGTCATCTGAGGAAGAAGTATTGAGTTTCAGATATTTGAGCAAATGCCTGATTACAAATACAGTGAGTAACCAAACCAGAAAAAGAGACGTCGCTTATGTATTCTTCATGTCAAAACAAAGAACAAAATCGACTCAGACCACCACTTTTTCTAGCAACGATGCGAGTGCGAATATTCAGTGGGAAAGAAAACCAAAGAAATGTAATACTATGAAGAAATTTGACGCCGAAAGGCTACAGAGCCTTTTCTGATTGAGGCTCCAAAAAGCATTCGAGAAATCCTAGGCTACCGCAAGCATCGAGCTCAGAAATTCTGTAGATTTACAATAAGTGCTGGTTTGGAAGTACTACTTCTATCTATTGATTTTAAGGCCTTAATGCATGGGCTTTTCGTGCCGTTTCTAAGAGAGGGCATCACTTGAACTAAATCCATACCATTTTCAGTTAGTACCAACCTTCAAAAGATACGTGTATAAATTTGACAGCTGTCGGACCATTAGTTCTCGAGATATAGCGTTGTGAGTGAAGCAACTTTTGTTATTGTGAAAAAAATGGATTCAAAGCAATTTCGTGTGTTGATTTTTCATTGCTTTTTGATGGGAAAAAATGCAGCTGATGCAAAGAAATGGCTTAATAAGTGTTACCCGGACTCTGCACCAGCCGAACGAACCATTCGCAAGTGGATTGAAAAATTTAAAAGTGGTCGTACAAGCACCGAAGATGATGCACGCAGTGGACGTCCAAAAGAGGCTGTTTCAGATGAAAATATCAAAAAAGTCCACAAAATGATTACAAATGACCATAAAGTGAAGTTGATCGAGATAGCTGAGGCTCTGAAGATATCAAAAGAGTGTGTTGGATATATCATACACGAATATTTGACATGCGAAAGCTCTGTTCAAAGTGGGTGCCGCGTTTGCTCACAGTCTACCAAAAACAACAATGTGTTGATGATTCAGAGGAGTGTTTAAAGCTGTTCAACCGCAATAAAGCCGAATTTTTGCATCGGTATTTGTCAATGGATAAAACTTTTCTCCATCACTTCACACCAGAGTCAAGTCGGCAGTCAGCTGAGTGGCGAGCAGGCGACGAACTTCGTCCAAAACGACCAAAAACTCGACAGTCGGCTGGCAAGTTTATGGCATCCGTATTTTGGGATACACATGGAATAATTTTCATCGACTATCTCCAAAAGGGGCGGACTATCAACAGCGACTATTACATTGCGTTGTTGGAGCGTTTGAAGGACGAAATCGCAGAAAAACGGCCGCATTTGAAGAAAAAGAAAACGCTGTTTCATCAAGACAATGCACCGTGTCACAAGTCGATGAAAACGATGGCAAAATTGAATGAATTCGGCTACGAATTGCTTCCCCACCCACCGTATTCTCCAGATTTGGCCCCCGCAGACCTCAAAAGAATGTTCGCTGGAAAGAGATTTAAGACCGATGAAGAAGTAATCGCCGAAACAGAGGCCTATTTTGAGGCTAAATCGAAATCGTACTATAAAACTGATATCGAAAGATTGAAAAATCGTGTATCGCCCTTGAAGGGCGAAGGGAATTTTGCAAAAATTTTGTGTTTTACTATAAAACGGCACGGACCATGTGTTCATAGGGCTTTATAGAGACGGGCTATATAGAGCCATCTCAAGTTTCCATTCCTGCCAAACTCGTAAGTTGTCCACCTGTATAGGACTACAATAGATACAACTTGGATTATCGAGCCTTTGAGTACAAAAAAAAATTTAACAACTTCAGTTACATCACAGTACGGGTTAGACAAAAGGTTTATAGATTGCTATAAAAATTACCAGCAAGCACGAGAGTTCTTTATCCAACTTGGAGTACAAGGTTTTTGTCAGGTGCTTTTAATATCTCTTTGCAAATCAATCTAAGCAGTTACCCTAAACAAGTAAAATTTATAGGTGTGGAGTCAAAAATACGCCCAAATCACTTCATTGAACGTAAATCCTTTTCCATATCTCCTCTTCGAAGACGTTTTCCCTTCAGTCTGCCATGGCTCGTCTTAAATCACTGCCCTTTAGAATACTGAAGCACATACTCGTAGATAAATGAAATTTCAAAATCCAAACACAAAATGCCATCCACGAAAACAATTAAAAAAAATTGCACTTAAATACCATACTTTAAACAATTTTTCTTTTTTTTATTTAATTTTACAGAGATGGAAACAAAATTGGATTCGCGTCAAGGACAATTTCCTGCATCTTTCCCCGACACATTCAAAGACTTTTTCGCTATGATGAGTGAGGACGAGGACCACTTAGATCTATTTTCTAATTTATTAGAGGATAAGGTACGTACCGTTAGCACACACATTCATGCGCACAATTTACATACAAATATTCGTTTTCGTTTGTGTAAGCATTTATTTGTTGTTTTTTTTTTTTGGGGGGGGGGGGGGGTTGAATTGTCCTTGAGAAAAATACAGAAGTATTCTCAATTTACCTGATTACCCGGATTCTTCTTTACCCAGTAGGCAACCGAACTTGGATCACCCTTAAAAGCGGATTTTAAATTAAAGGCTGTCTTTCATATTTACGAGCAATTCGTAGCTAATGCGTCATTTGATCTCGTTTTTCGTGAACCTTTTGCCCGCTCTTCGGTTAGTAGAAAATTAAAGAAAAGGAATGTAAAGTTTGAAAATTGTTTGGGCAGGTGCACAGGAGCTGGAACCAGACTAAATCTGATTAATTTTCTTAGATTCTGCTATCAGTGGTGATTTTCATTTTGAATTGAATTAAAAAGTGTCTAACTTTTGCCTTCCTCTGACAGGGAAAAAGGAATTCTAGACCGAGATTTTGATGTTGGTGGGTGATTTTTGTACTTCGTAGTTGTGTATCTATGGCCATTTACACTTATTTTTCACAAAGTAATCCGTGCAAACTGTGAATAGTAATTTATTCGTGGTAGACAAAGTCTGTAGCCAGAGATGAAAAAACAATCATATAGACGCAATAGGAATATTATTTATTTTTTCGTCCTTTTGTTTACTTTATGTGTCATTAGGAAAACGGAAAGTTATTTCAAAAACATGGAGACATAGGGAAGACGGTAGCTAAAGGCACTATTACGAGATATTCGTGACCTGAGTATTTGTCACGCTTAAATATGTACGTGGGCATGAAGAAACGTCTTTCTTTGGAATTTGACCTTTGTGGCAAATACACCAGTGTTGGGCAAAAAATTATTTTGATGTGTGGCAGAAGTCCCCTCGTACATTTACGTGTTGTTGATATGATTCCAATTTTTCGTATATTTTTGACCTATTTTAGTGTAAGTGTGAAGCACATACTTGTTTATGTAATTTAAATGTGTTGTCTGCAATTCAAATACAATCTGTTCTCATCAGCATAAATTATTATTCCGAGCAGGTGTCGATCAACTGAATTCAATTTCCACACTCTGTTGGATTAGTTACGCACAGTGGGAATCCGACACCACACACACAACGCATTTAAAATATGTAGGCTGACCATATTGCCACACGTACACTGGTATGGCTAAATTTGAAAATTGTATCTAAGCGAAGCAAAAGAACTATCAATAAAGTATTACTCTGAAGGCTCGACAAGAATGAATGTTGATGTTCAAGAGGTTACAGTGTTACACTTTATTTGCGATTTTGAAATCAGAAACTAAAATTGTGCAAAGTCTGCAGACCAGAATTGAACTAGTCGCGAAAGAACTGAATCCTTTTTGAAAAGCCAACTCCAAATCAAAACGTTTATAGTCTCTAGGATGAGCTATGCATGGCAGAGTTGTAGGGCTCATCGTCAGATCTCGGCTTACGCGAAGAAGCGAACAAAATAAAATCTGCTACCTATGAGAAAGTCGCTCACTTTCCCGCCTTTTGAAGTCAGCTTAAGCGCCAAGATTTCCTGGTGACTACACGAATGTAGATCAATAAGTCTGTAAATTTTCAACTTCCAAAGTTTAAACTTGAAAGCAACACAGGCCCATAAATTGCTATTGGGTCTATAACGTGCGCTTTGCTAAGAGATGGCGTAACTTGTATTATTCCTTTGTTATTATTCCATTGGAGCATGCGTTGGAAAGCTACTGTAATTGTACGTCATTTCAGTATATATCATTCATTTGAAGTGTAAACAACAATAATTTTTTTCACTCAAATATGTCGAACTTTGTGCCTGAAAAAGTGTTTTTGCGGGGAGTTCTTCTTCATTACTTTAATATGAAGAAAGTCATCGTATTTTGGTGGAAGTTTATGGTGAAAATGCGCTAGCTGAGCGAACATGCCAAAAGTGGTTTGCACGATTTAAAAGTGGTGATTTTGGCTTGGAAGACGATAAACGTCCTGGGCAGCCAAAAAAGTTTAAAGATGAAGAACTGGAAGCATTACTCTATGAAGATTGTTGCCAAACACAAGAAGAGCTCACAGAATCTTTGGGCGTCACTCAAGCAGCCATTCCAAAACGTTTAAAAGCAGCTGGATATATTCAAAAGCAAGGAAATTGGTTTCCACATGAACTCAAGTCGAGAGACGTCGAAAGGCGGTTTTGCATGTGCGAAATGCTGCTGGAACGCAACAAAAGGAAGTCCGTGAAACCCGGCCAACCAGCCAAATCAACGGCAAAGCCGAATATCCATGGCGCGAAGGTAATGCTCTGTATTTGGTGCAATCAGATGGGTGTGCTGTGCTATGAGCTGCTAAAACCGGGTGAAAACATCAACGCTACCGAACACACTTAATCCGTTTGAAGAGAGCAGTAGCCGAAAAACGCCCGGAATACGCGACCAGATACGAGGCAATAATTTTCCATCATGACAACGCTCGGCCGCACGTTGCTATTCCGGTTAAGAACTATTTGGAAAACAGTGGATGGGAAGTTTTACCCCGCCCGTCTTATAGCCCAGACCTTGCCCCTTCTGACTACCATTTGTTCTGGTCGATGCAGAACGCCCTCACTGAAATACGGTTCACATCAGAGCAGAATATCAAAAATTGGCTTGATTCATTCTTGGCTGCCAAGCCGGCCCAGTTCTTTTGGGATGGGATCCATAAATTGCCAGAAGGATGGGAAACAGTCATAGCTTCAGATGGGCAATACTTTCAATAATACTATTGTACATGTTCTTCTTAAATAAACGTTGAAATTTTGAAAAAAAAAACCGCACGAATTAAAATATATACCCAATAGCTATCAACAGACTACAGTCAAACTTTGAGTAAACTGCGCCATTTACATTACGTGTGACTGCCATGGAAAGCACACTACAGCTTTACTTTCAGGGAAACATAAGAGCTTTTTCTGCGGACATTTGTGTTTTTTGGACTAAAATACCAGACCTAGAAATAAAGGTGTGTTTGACTCCATAGAAATTCAACAAATCTTCCTAGAACTTCTGTCTAGAGATACTAGCAGACTCATCTCGATATTATGTAGTCCAAATCTTCAGAGCCAGTATAACGCTGGTATATATTCCTTTGACTTGGAGAGTATTTGAAGTAATTGTCATATACAAGAGAGGCAACAAACTCCAGAATCTACAAAATCCTACAGACCCGCTTGTCTTTCGTCTTTCATGTTAAAAATTATGGAAGAACTGGTTGGTCTTTAAAGGGTGTTTTTTTTAGTTGTTACACTTTTTCAGTTTATAGGAAATAGAAAGAGATTAACTTGATGACGATTTATTTAATTTATTTCGAAGACTATTCTATGCCATTTAATACTTGGGAATGGTTTTTGGCGTTTATCTTCCACAACTGTCTCTTTCATAGCGCATTGACATATATCGCGCACTTTTCGCACAATGTTTTGCTCCAAATTGAATTGAAAGTTCCACTTCTTGAAATGAATCTATTACCAAATTGCGTTTTCAATAAAGCGATGTTTTCGTTGGTATTGTGGAGTGAAGCACCATGCTGTTAGAATCAAAGTACTTTCGAAAGGACGTCACGCAAATTTGGAAACAAATAATCATTGACCATCTCATCGTATCGGTGTCTATCGACAGTAACTTGTGCTCCGGTCTCATTTTGAACCATTCGGTACATTTTTCTAGATGCAGTTTTATCTGGTGAACTTCGTGAGGTTTGTCCTCGCTATATAATATGGTAATTATCGCTTGACCATGGTAAGACACTGGATCAACTACTGAACACCCAAAGCAAGAAATGGTCATGCAGCTTTAGCTCTTGCACAAATTGGATCTTGTAAGTCTTGCAACCAAGATCGTTATACAGAATTTTACAGATAATGGATGAATAAAGGCCAAGTTGCTACGAACGGCGACGAATCGATAAATTGAATCTCTCTTCAAAACAAGCTTCCAAAGCAGCGATATTTTCTTCTCAATGCAATGTTCTCATTCTTATTTGTGTGTATGGATGCAAAATTTTTCAATAATTCGATAAATATTTAGCACGTACAGATGGCCGATATTGTCAACCGTAAATTTAGAGAAAGTGCAAACTGATAATAAAGGCGAATCTAGGACATGAAGAATTTAATATTTGTATGCTGCAAGTCATACAAACGATGCAACGCTCGAAATTGTGAAGGAGGAAAGTGGCAACTGGGTCATCACACGGCTAGCGTTCATCAATTAGCCGCCCCGATCATGCGATTTGACACTACTCGAATATTTTCTCCGGGGCTACGCCAAATCCTTGGTCTATGCTAGCAAGGCAACGCTATTTCCAGAGTAACGCCGCACTTTTTTTGACAGATCACACGTGACTGCTATCAAACTGCTTTGTCATTTTTGTTCAGTATCATTCGGCAAGTCATCATGGAAAGACTCACACCACAACAGCCTCTTCAAATTGTTCAGCTGTATTACGAAAATCAGCGTTCTGTGAGAAATGTTTTTCGTGCAATTCGAGGAATTTACGGTGCACATTATAGACCTACTGAAACCACTATTGCCAATACCATTCGCAAATTTGAGTCTCAGTTTATATTAGTGAATGATACTTGACCGGATAGACCACATCCAGCACGTAATGAAGAAACTATAGCAACTGTAGCTGAGACCGTGACGAATCGATTCGTCGTCGTTCTCAGCAGCTTGGCTTGGCGTATTCGACAACTTGGCATATTTTACGTAAGGATCTCGGTTTAAAAGCATACAAAATTTAACTTGTGCAAGAATTAAGGCCAGGCGACTTGAATTTGCGTCATATTTTCGGTGAATGGGCTCTGAAAAAATTCAATAAAACAACGGTATGGGGTGGTTTATGGGCTGGTGGAATCATTGGTCCATATTTTATCAAAAATGAGGCAAATCAGAATGTTTCCGTCAATGGTAACCGTAATCGCGCCATGTTAACGGACTATGTACTTCCTGAAATTCAAGCACAAGGTCTCGGTGAGCTATGGTTTCAACAAAACGGCGCTACGAGCCATACAGCGCGTAAAACAATGGACTTTTTGAGAAATTATTTTGGTGAGCACTTAATTTCACGTTTTTCTACGGTAAATTGGCCGCCTAGATCATGCGATATCACACCTTTGGACTATTTTCTCTGGGGATATGTAAAGTCCCAGGTCTTTAAAAATAAATTAGCTGCAATTGACGCTTTAGAAGACAATATTAGTCGTGTTATCCGCGAGATACCAGACGCTATGCTCGAACGAGAACGAAAATTAAACCTTCCGAATGGACCACCTCAGACGTAGTCATGGCCAATATTTACATGATATCATTTTTAAACTTTAAATGCCATGAATAGTTCATTTAACAAATTATAAAACTTTTAAGTTTAATTTCAAATTTATGTATTTTATTTTACATTATAAATCAAACTTTACGATGAATCACCCTTTACATACTACAAATATGGTCTTCTGTTTGTGCTTTGGAGCCTTGAGTGTTCTTTTTTGCCTTTATATCTTCGTTTTGAAAGTCTACGATATTTGTTCGGCTGTATGGGTTCATTTTCATTTGAAAAACCTTATATTCCACATGCAGATCCAGTGTTTGTTCTACTTGTTACATTTACATTCACCTTGCGAGTTGTAACTTTGATTTTTTTTTCATTGCAAGGCAACGAGCATTAGCACAACTTTCAACCTGGAGAACCAGATCCTCTTAAGATAAGTGACTGAGTGTTCTAACGTCACTCATGAAAAGTGCCATTTCACTAATCCATCCAAGCTCGCATCATTGAGGCTTATCTTTGCCAATCAGATCAACCTCGTCTGGATTGATATATATACAAATATAGGCTAAAATCGGCTTAGCTGTTCTTGAGCAGGTTCAAATGTTGAGCTCTTCAAGTACAGTCAAAGGATACAAATGGTCATCGTTTGCTCTTACAGTGTTAATGTACACGAAAATCAAATTTGATAAATATACACTTACTTGCAATATGCTGTAGATCCTTGAAGAGTTATAAGCTTCAGCAATATTCTTGCATTTAAAATAAACAATCAATTTAGTCTCTGATACCAAAGGACTATCTAGAGCTTTTGGTCACTATGCTGAATCTTTTTCTCCCTTGAACCATTTTTATTTCAAACCATAGCCAGTGTGGTTGTGCATTCACTTATTTTTATGAATTACTTGCATCATATCGTTATTTAAAAACATCTTCGACGACATCATAACAACGGTTTCATACTGCTGAATAGATTTTCTTTGACACTGCTCTATTCAGTGTGGTAAATAGCATAAACGTTTAATGTCCTTGGGTAAACCCATCCAAAGTGAGTAAAATAAAGTCCGAAGCAATATATATGTACATAAAAATTTATTATATATTAAATTTATTAAATATTTAAATCTCAAAGTCTGACCTTTACATGAATGCCTGACCTTTTTAGGCCAATAGTGCTTCACACACTTTTAAGTATACCCATACAGGCTTACAACAGCTACTTCATCTGATAGTGCCCCTTCTTAAGGACTAACTGTTCTGGATTGGGCTCAACTTCCAAGTCATTGAAGCTCGTGCTCATTCATAGCTACGAGTATATAGTATTACTTCAGAGTAACTAACTATATACGAAACCATTAAAAAAAAAATTGTAAATGCCACCTCTTCTACTCGTATTAGTATGAAGAACCCGGTGCTACATGTACATACAAGTTTCCACGTCCACGTCCTATTCTTATCCCATACCTTCTCACATCCAACATCTGCCACAACTTGTTAACAGTGTCAAGCACTCTATTCCAAAATGCATGCTACTTTCTGGATTCTGCATTCATGCAAAATATTAGCTAAAGCCAACTCTCAATTTATTACTTTAAACAGTCCTTGCAAGGCTTCGTGGCAACTCAAACTGCATACATATTTTCATGCAAGAAGGAAATACGAGTATGTATCTAGGGACTACTGATACTGCCCACTCGCATGACTGACTTTTGCAAATATTTACTCAGCCTAGAATGTAGCAATACAAAGGATGCCTAGAACATATCCAGCCGACCAACCAACCACCCTACCGTGCACATCCACTTTTCAACTTGTCATAATTTCTGCTCCCTTAGGAGTATGCTTTTGATGTGTCCTCAATCTCTGGTGGTGGCTTCGTTGCAGATACAAAGTCGACCTACTTAAGCGAAAAGTGCGCTAAACAACATACACTAGCGCGCTAACTAGCACTCTAGTGATATTGCTCCAAGCGTTTGTTAATGAAATCCTGTGCTACGCTGCAGTTTATCCGTATGTGTTCATATACTATTTATGTATAGAATAAATTCCCATTATCCTTGTTAACTGAAGCTGAACACTAACAGCATATTTGTACCTGTACCTATATCGGTACAGTGTAGCGAATTTTGTTTTTAGTGTTCCTGTTCATCTCAAAAAAAAAAAACAGAAATACAAAATTGGAATTGGATTAATTCAAGCCTTCTCTTCTTTCAGGTAATACCGCGGACAAATAAATTCAACCAACGACGTTGCGGCGGCAGCCTACGATGTACGAATACGAATAATAGCAGCAACGGCATCAGCGGGGCAGCTAGCAGCCTTAATATCGGCCGTTCGAATTCGTTTCGCGTAAATAGGCCCCACAGCGGTGTCACTACGACGAACAGTAACTTTTGCAAACACATGAGATACTGCTGCCTGCATCAGAAGCACTATTCGCAAAATTTTGTCGACTATGGCCATGGCCAAGTGTGCCGACTAGGAGGATGTGACGGAGATCCTCGTAACGATGGTGATGGTCGAACAAAAAATGGCTTTAGTGGTGCTGCTGGTGGTGGAAGTGGTGGAGGTGATGGAATAGGCTGCGGTAGTTGTAGTGGCAATGGCAGTGCCAGTGGTACTGGTTCTAGTGCTATTAATAGTGGTAGTGTTGCCGGACTGCAAACGACGAAAAACACTCGACGAACCATTATTGAAAGATCCTTTGAGTTTGGTGAGTTGTTTCACAAGTGTTGTCATATAATTGTACTCCTAGTTAAAATACGAACAGGTATCTATACATAGATACAAATATGTACATGAGTGGATGATGTATGTTATTTAATTATCCTGTGCTTCATCGAAATATTTTAATTGAAATTTCCTTTAGGCATTAAGAGTATGAACCTTTTTTTTTTAATACTTGTTCCCTCCGTCATAACAATCATTTATCAGAAACATAAATATATTTTTTTATTTTTTACTCGAGGCCTCCGCCTTTTTTGTTTGTCCTCGGGTCTGCTTTTGTTGTACACTTTTTTCGACTTAAATTGTTTGACGTATAGTATGTATATGTCATTATGTTAGAACAATCAAATGACCAGACCGAATCACGACCTGGAGAGTCGAGTCCTTGTGCACAATTTCTGTTTTCGAAACGAAATTGTGAATTGGCGATTTGAGAGCTCGGGTTTCACCCAGTTCAGTGACGAGAACATGGCAAATAATGCCATCACCAACGAAAGGGAACTAACACCGTTCATTTCGAAAGAAGAGCTCAAAATGATCTTCGAAACACTTAGAAGTAAGAAATCAGTGGGAACCGATGAAATACCGAACATTGTGCTTCGACATCTCCCACTAGAAGCGGTGAACATTTATACCACCCTGTTTAATAATGCATATTATCCAGCGCATTGGAAAACTGCGGTGGTACATCCCATTGCCAAAAGGAATAAAGATACTTCCAATCCGTCGAATCTTCGCTCAATCAGTCTTCTTCCAAACATCAGTAAGGTTTTCGAGAAGGTGATCAATAAAGTCCTGACTAAGTGGGTTGAAGACAAACATATAGTTCCGGATAATCAATTCGGTTTCAAGGCGGAGCATGATATCATTCTTGCTGTGTCTAAACTGATTTCTGATATCCAATGGAACAAAGGGAAGAAACAGTGCACTTATGCCTGTCTGATTGACTTGGAAAGGGCCTTCGATACCGTATGGTTAGAGGGACTCTTCTTCAAGCTTGACAGGTTGGGCATTAGTAAACCACTGCTGTATATTCTTTGTGATATGCACTCCAGTAGACAGTTCATTGTAAAGAATGGCGACGTGACTTCTGCTGGAACATTTAACATTAAAAACGGTCTGCAACAAGGTGCGGTAAATTCGCCGATCCTGTTCAACATTTACACAAGTGATCTGATAAGTTCACCTCATCATGCCATAGCGTACGCAGACGACTTAATCGTGTACAGATCGGGTCCAAATTTGACAAAATTAAGCGATATTGCGACGACTGAAGGTTGAAAATTAACTTTCAGAGGTCGGAAACCATTCTGTTTAGGACGCCTTTGTCTGGAGAGCCTCCAGGGATACCAGAAAGAATTGGCGAAAGTTCTCTATTGTAGGACAACTTGGACAGCAACTTGCTGGTCGAAATGTAGTCCGATACCTTGGGATCTATCTAGATTAATATCTGTATTTTAACAAAAATATAGATGCTTCTCTGGCCAGAGCCAAAGGTGCTTTTGCCCTTACAAAGAGACTGTTTTATAACAGCCAACTCAATGCGAGGGTGAAGGTGATATGCTACATGGCCCTTATTCGGCCCATGCTCGTATTTGGATGTCCTGTGTAAGAGCAAGTTTATTGGAAAAGATTCGGGTGTTTGAGAGGGCTTGTCTTAGGACTTGTCTTCGCTTACACAGAACACCAGAATCTGAATACATAAAATTCTATCGTAATGAGGTCTTGTACAATAGGGCGAACCTAATAATAGTGGACAATTTCGTCATTAAGTTGACTCGAAGGCATATTGCAAGAGCAATGACCTCATCGAACAACCTGATCTCCGGGGCTTACTACCCTAATTATATTTATCACGAGAGTGTTCGCTTTAACGGCTTTATTCCTCCAGAAGCGTTTCTCTACCTAGATAGTAAAGGTCTGATCCGGGACAGATTGGCGGTGCCGCTAATCTTCCACGTCGCTCGAACAGCTGCGGACAGGCGACTCAACTACGACAGAGACGTCGCACACGGCAGTGCGGATCGTCTTCGGTTCAGTAATGCGGTAGGGCGTCGCGACCTGAGGGATGTTTCTCAGCAGCACCAACAATTCTGCTGGCTTTTTGAGGGAGAGGATGCTTCGTCGTCGAATTCCTCCATTACTTGGTAGCTTACAGGCTTAATAAATAAATAAGAACCAAAAAAAAAAAATATTAACAAAAAAATAGAAAATGAACAAAAGGACATGTACATATATACATATATTTGTATATTAAGTATATATATATTTTGTATGTATATATATAGATACATATGTGTTTGTATGTATTAGATGTAAGTATGTTAAGTAGATTAAGATTTAGTTTTAAGTAGTTTGTAGGATTTTAGTTTTATGTTTATGTTATGTATGCTTTTTTTGTAAAAAATATTTTCTTAGTTTTAACTATAATGAATGGAAATAGTATACTATAGTAGTAAGATACGTCGAAAGACATAATTTAAGTGTTAGGTTTTATTAAGAGTGCTCGCATGGGGCCAGTAAGTTAGAATAAGATAATTTTAAGTTAATTAAGCAAATTTTTAAGCATTTTTTGTCTAGCAAGTAAGAGTAAATTAAGTGATACAATAAAAATGTATACAAACTGAAACTGAAACTGATCAAATGACCAGAAACTGTCCGAACTAAGTGAGCATAATCTCATCATTGATGATTTTGTTATATAAAATCACCATCCGCTTATTGTTTTTCTCTTGTAGGCTTCAGTACTTAAGTCAATTATACTTTATATGCATGAATGTGCAAATATTTCGTACGAATTCGCTATAGAGAGGTTCACGATCTATCCAATTCTTTAACACGGTACCGAATTGATATTCGTGGATATTCAGCAACACTTTCAAGAACTGCTTCCATGTTTTGTGTTGAACGACTGGTTGAAGGATGGCCAGAGGGCTTAACATCACTAATTGATCCAGTCTTAATGAATTTTCAAATTAATCTCTTCACAATCTATAAAGGTAAATCACTATTCCGACCATATTTTGTACGAAAATTGCGAACTGTAGTTGTCTGAACCTTAATAACCTTCTCAACAATGAAAACACGTTGTTATTTTGCGTACCGCACCATTTTTAATAACTCTAAACTGTTACGCGGTAAACACTTTACCGCAGAAATGGGGCAAAATTCAAATCTTGCGTGACATTTGGCACACCCTTTATGTGCCTTGACAAAACTTACGAGCAATGTCCCATATTAAAATTTAGCGATTTTAGCAATTTTTAATGCAAAGCCAGGCAATGGAATCATCTTTGGTAATACAGTGGGGAAGTATAGCTTCCACAAAATCACCCCCAGAAACGATTACAGGGCTATTGATTCTGCTAAAGGACATAATGGAACTAAATTTACTGAGCGGCTTCCACAACGAATACCCATAAAAGGACCTGGATGGCTCCTGATCAACAACTCGTCCATCAAATTCATCACATTGCAATCCACGTAACGCACACCTTCAGTGTTATGAATATCTGAAAGTTTCGAGCAGCTAACATTCACTCGGATCATAACCTTGTTGTAACCAAGGTACTAATGCTAATATCCGTTAATGCACAGGACTATGAAACCATTGTGAGGAAGTTCAACGTCGAACGGCTACAACCGCAGGAAACCTTTAACCTCTCCAGGTGTCCGATGCCGTCCAGCATCGAATACAGAAAACCAGAGACAGTACTGACAGAGATTAATCAAAAAGGCCGTCTCTGATATACTGGGTTTCAGTCCTACCCAACAAAGAAACCCCTTATTCGATGTCGAATGCTGACATGCAAATCTAGATAAACAGCAAATGTACAGAGCGGTCCTATAGAAAAAAATGAGAGGAGCTCGCGAGCTATACGAACAAAAAAAGTAAAGAAAATACTCGTACATAGACTCCTCCGAAGAACGGGAAGCGCTCGGTCGAAACCTTAGACAGCTGCTACACAAACTTACAAAGTTGGCCAAGCAAACCCAGTAGTAGAACCGTAATCGGTGATGACAATCAGTGCTAAGACTCTGGATAGTTGTTTTACGGACTTTAAAGCGGTGATGACGAACCATATCTCACTAACAGGAAGAATGAACCATTCAACTTATACGGAGGCCGTCACCTTTCCTATTTCGAATATGCTCTTGAAAGAGTTGACTTAAGTCAACTCCAGAGGCACAAAAGTGTGTCCAGTTACAACATTGACATAATGGTATGACAACAGAGATCTATCAATGGAGCTTGGAATACTGGTTAATCAAGAGCGACAAAGATGGGTTTAGCGGTCAACAAACAAAGTCGAAAAAAGGAAAGTACAACCTAGATACCTAGAACCTTTTCTCTCAAGGAACCAAAAAAAACTTATACGGGATCCTTATCATCCCAGTAATGGTTTACGGTACAGCAGCGTGGACGCTAATTAAAGCAGATTAAAATTCTCTCGAATATTTTGACAAAAAAATTTTTCGAGTAATTTTCGGTCCCGTTTTCATCGATAGAAAATCGAAGAGAAGTTTCTACAGCGAACTCTACGGGATGGGCAGCGATGCCGATTTCCTCAAAAAAGCTCTGGTAACCCGGCGTTCTTCACATAGAAAATATGTTGTGGGTCCCAGGTCATGCAGAGCAACGGTCACTCCAGAGTTAAACTGTAGAGAATTAGATATGATGCTTTGAAAGATAGCTTTTACTGGTAAAAAAGTATGGTCCCCAAACTGATATACCACCTTGATCAAAAAACGTAATAACCAGGGATTTAATATTGCGCGAACGTTGGAAATGTTAGAAAAGTGTTTCGGCAACGATTCTCTAAAGAAAACGGTCGTTGATTAGTGGCACGAGCGGTTCAAAAGTGGTCGTGAGTCAATCGAAGATGATGAACGCAGTGGCAGATCATCGACATCGAAAACCGACGAAAACTTTGATGAAGTAAAAGTAATGTTGGTCAATAACCGCAAATTAATCGTTAGAGAGATAGCGGAGGACTTGAACTTTGCCTATAGATCCGTCCAAGACATTTTGGTTAATGAGTTGGGTTTCCGTCGTGTAGCAGCAAAGTTGGTGCCGAAAGACCTCAATTTCATACAGAAAAGTGACCGTGTTAACGTCGCAAAAGAGATGATATGCAAGGCTGAATCCGATCCCACATTCATCAAAAGGATCATTACTGGAGACAGACGTGGGTTTATGAGTACGACACGCAATCCAGACATCCGGCAAGTGAATGAGCAGAGACCAAAAAAACCACGTCGTTTTCAGTAAAAAAAAAAAGAAATCAATGCTCACGGTTTTCATGGATTACAACGGTGTAGTGCATCATGATTTTTTGCCAAAAGGCCAGACAGTAAACAAAGACTGAAGCAATTGTGGGTAGAATTATTCGTAATTATTTGACTAAAAATGCAACAAATACCATCCAACAGCCACCAAATCCACCTGATTTGGCTCCCTGTGACTTCTTCAATCAAGTTAAAAAACTATTACGGGGAACGCGTTTCAGCAGCCGAGAGGAAGTGACGGAAAAATCGTAGGAACCACTGTTGGACATACCGAAAACCGAATATAAAAAATGTTTCGAGGATTGGATCAAGCGCTGGCATAAGTGTGTCGCACTCGATGGGGACTATTTTGAAGGGAACAATATAGATTTAGATGAATAAACTTGAATTTTTAATTTTTTGAATAAATTCCGAAATTTTTTTAATCAAGGTGGTATGACAATGTAGGAGCTTATGTAGCACATTTGACGATCTTGACGCTGGTAGGGTTGGGATATGAAGTCTTACCCCTTCCCCACTAATCGTCAGACTTGTTAACTACCGACCATCTCTTACAAATTGTAAGCAATCACCTTGAACATAGTTTATAAACCCAGATACCGTAAATCCGTACTTAAAAGACCAAAAGAGGATTATTTGCTTTAGTGGACCGCTGGTAAGAGCCTATAGATGTAAGTGGAGACCATTTTATAGAATCTACTTTGGAAAAGCGCTGTTTATTTTCCACAAGAAAATCTCATATGTTGCTACTTAAGGTTATTAACAAATTTTTTTTTTTTTTTTTTTTTTTTTTGGTTTTGTTCTATTGTTGACAACATTGATCGTCCTTCTACTTTAGAGGGTACCATTTGGGACTCAATCAGCGATCTGAATTGCTTAATGACTAGAAGCAGTGATGACAAAAATACGGAAAATCAAGGAAAAATGCTTGAAGGCTGCATTGGCAATAGTAAAACAGATTCTCTGGAAATCCTTTTATAGTAATTAAAACTACAACAACTACACTTTCGAGAGTTATTCATTGTAGAACTTCCTATGGCTTTGTTACAAATTACCTCTTCGTTCCTTGGGAAGAGCTTGAACAAGGACGAGCCCTTTTTGCAATTCTTTGTATTAAAATCGTCAAACATCAAGAAAATTCAAAACACACTTCTTTCTATTTTGGGCTTCATTGAGTCCGAAATCCAATTACTAATAAATACAATGCTAATCCAAACATGACGAAGAGAATGCAATTGACCAGATTGGAATAGCTGACCTCATCATAATAAAATTTGTCTATCAAGTAAAGTCTTGGGCTCCTTGAGACGAATATCAAGGGCGGAAATGCAGTCCATGGGACTGCTATGGACGGAATGAAAAAAAAAATAAGAACGATAAGGAAAAAAAATTAAAAAAATAAAACCAACAACGGCATGAGATATAAAATTGATTAGCTTGTTAATGTAGTTTAAGGACTTGATGTATCCGCAAAAAAATAATCAATTGATAAACGCTAGCCACGAGATGGCTCAGTCACCAAATTTCTCCTTCACAACTTCGAGCGTTGCGTCGTTTATATATTTTGTAGCGCCATCTTGTTGAAACCACAGCTCGAATACATCGATGTTTTCAAGCTTTGTACACAGAAAGTCGGTTACCATTACCCTATACCTTTGACCGTTGTTGGTAACGGTGTCTTCTTCCCATTTTGAAAGCGATGCCATAAAGCATACCAAACAGTCACTCTTTGTACTTGGTTGAATACTAGGTGGAGTGAAAAGTAACCTCCTTGACTGCCAGAATGCGCTGCTACTGCAAAAAACATTATGGTGCCTTGAAGTCCGTTCATACTTAGACATACATGCCAAATTTCAGTGCGATACTGTCTTTAGTTTTGTTTTGACAGCTGATTGTTGTTGACGTGTTTGGTATCATGTTGAATATGGACAAAAACGATTTTCGTTCTCTCATAAAACATAATTTTTTGAGAGGCAAAACGGCGAAGGAAACAAAAGAAAAGTTGGATAAATATTATGGGGCTAATGCTCCGTCAGATTACACCGTCAGGTTTCGAGAGTTTCGTGGTGGCCGCAACTCCACTACCGATTAAGTGCGCAGCGGCAGTCAAAAAAATAAATGAAATGGTGTTGGCTGACCGGAAAGTGAAGGTGCGTAAGCTAGCAGATACCACAAAGATTAGTACTGAGCGCACACGCCATATTTTGGGCAATATTCTGCATATGAAAAAGTTATCCTCCCACTGGGTGCCGCGCATACTCACTCCTGAACAAAAACACGAACGCGAGAGCACTTCGAAAGAGTGGTAACTGTTGAACACCAGAGAACAGAATGAGTGCCTGGCAATGGACTGAAGCCGGCACGAGTGCTCCGGCTTTCTGGGATTGTCATGGCAAATTCTTCGTGGACTACCTCGAAAAAGGAAAAACCATCAACAGTGAGTATTACTGTGCATTATTGGAGCGATTGAAGGCCGAAAACACTGGAAAACGGCCGCACATGAAGCGAAAAAAATTTGGTTTTTGCAAGGCAATGCACCGACTCACAAGAGCATCGCAACCATGGCTAAAATCAATGACATACGGCTCCAATTGCTGTCGCATCCACCGTATTCATCCGATTTGGCTCCCTCGGGCTATTATCTCTTCCCAAACCACAAAAGATTGCAAACCACAATAAAAAATTCAGCTCACGCGAGGAAATCGTCGACGCCACGGTAGAGTATTTTGCAGACTTTCCGGAAAATTACTTTTCGGACGGGATCAAGAAGTTGGAAAATCGCTAGAATAAGTGTATCAAACTAAAAGGGAACTATTTTGAATAATATAAAAAAACTTGTGGATTGCGTTCGTTTAAATAACGACAATTTTGCTTGTTGACATAGCCGCTGACCCAAAAATGGGGCTTGTCCGGGAAGATGATTTTTTTTAGACAAAACATGGATTTGCGACCAAGATTTCCAACGCCCAATTAGTGAACTTACGACGTTATCTATGGTCATCGGCGACGAATTGACATGTCTGGGTCTTCTTCGTTACTGATACCCTAATGGCGGCTATTTGTTTTTTATTTCGCACTTCTGGTTGGTGGCTTAAGATCCAAAAAAGTGTACTCACGCACAAACTTATTCATGGTGCGACGAATTGCCTTCCATGATGACGATCGACCTCATGACGAATTTCACGTTGTGTATTTACAAGTGAGTCTGAGCTTTGATAGTATTTTTTAATAATTTCCGCACGATCGGCAAGCGTAAAGCGATGAATGATAAAATAGCAAACCTTACTCAATATTTTGACATCTGGATGTCATTGGTAACTTTGACAGCTGCTGAAACATAACAATTGGAAAAACTATCATTGCTATCTGGTCATCCTAGTCAGCAAAAGCGCATTATTACTTAGCTACATATTGCAGTCAATGTTGGCTTTGTGGAAGGGAGGTTGACATACGACAACTTACAAGAAGTATTAAGGAAAAATTACAGCAACTGAAAATTTTACGAATTTCAGCGATCATGGCAAAATATTGACTAAGCCAGTCGTCGTTACATCTGCTAATGACTCGCCTTCCATCCTTTTTTATTGAGCGCTCCACTTATGGTGTTTTGATGGCGTGGTCTTCGTTCGTCAATCATCTCGCATACTATTGTCTAGTGGTCACTATCAGTGTAGTAAGTGCTGACTTTCCATGTTGTTCTACTCGCATGTGAATTGCTTACAAAAATGAGGTCGACGACTGTGCATGCTCCATTCCTACTGAATGTTGGTTCATTGCCGCCATTTAAAAATACTGAGTCTAGGATCTTGAATGCCTCTAATAGTTTTTTTACCCTCCTGTTTATTCTTGCACAGTCCTATTCCGTGGCCCATGCTTTGAAATCTGCAGTTCTGATGACCGGATTCCGACCTCTGGAATCTATGGTCAGCCAATTTAGGAAACTATCAAATTTTTCTGCCATTAGGCTTGGCAGAGCGTAACAGATATAGATGTAGTAGCCGTCGATTTTGGACCGAACAAAGTAGCACTCAATGCCCCCTTCTGCTTCGCGGAGAGCTTGTTTGCCGCAGATCAATATTACGACATTACCCGTAGCATTCGCTATGTCGATACAGTTCACTTAAGATTGATATTCTTAAACCTAGCTTACGAGTTTTGTGTGATAGGAAAGCTTGGGCGGCTTCATAGTGAACTAGGTTTAGCTACAGTATTTTCATTTTTTCAACAACACTTCCATCCATGCTCGTTGGTACGATGAGCATTTATGACTGTCCGTAGAGTGGATGCCTTATCCTAACGTTGGCAGAGTAGAACTGTACGTCGTGAGATTGACCACATCGCAAACTATATTTCGACCAGCCACTTTTATAAGCGCATTTGAAATACTTGAGTGGCTCTTGCTTCTCACATATTCGGCACACAACTCATCCTTTACTTTCCCCATTTCGGTGAGTTTTCCAGCTGCTTCCGTTGGTAAGCTCACGGTGGCCGTTTAAGTTTCCCTTTAAGCCTTCCAAAGCAATTTAATTTTTTCTGCACCGGTGTTCGTAAAAATGTCTAAGAGTGCACTTAATACGTCTTATTCTAAAAATTTTGTAGCTTATGAGTTAGTAGCTCTTTAAGTAAGCACAATAAGTGGGTCTCCTTTCATCGTTTTCTTAAAGTGGGCAACATTTTCTCCAAGTTCGGGACTGCTTTTGACCTTTCGGAGCATCTCTGTTTTCTTATTTTCTTCTCCGATCACTTGCGCCAAGGTAGGTTTTTTTCTTTTTGGTGGTGGGAATTGTTTGGACGGCAAGGACGAGAACGCTGAGTTTTTCGATGTCATATCTCTCTTCTTTAAGGAGTATCGCATATATTTCTCTACTATTCTACAGAGCATTTGTGCAAGGATGCCGGTTAGTTTCAGTTTTGGGAGTACAGTCTCTTTCCTCCTTACGTGCTATAAGCTTATCAAATCAGATTGGTCTATCTTCTGATCTCAAGATAAACATTATTCTTACCCTTGTAGGAGCTCATCAAGTTCTCAGATCTTCTACCTAGGATAGTCAGTAAGTCATTTCCAATTTTTTCATCATGGATGAACGGATTTCAGTTTCCTTCTTCGTGTTTTTTATGGGCTTGAATGCGCCTTCTATGTGGTCATTTTTGATCCTTAGTAATTGCAAAGTATAATCTCCTCTCGAAAGGACTTTGAGTTAGTAGATCTGATCCCTTACCCTTGTTTTAATCGCTTTCATTTATATTCATTTGTTGAGTTCCCACTCAAAGCCAATATTTTCATCCAGACGTTTATTCATCTCTATGATCTCATGGTTATCTATGCAAGGACCTTATGGGTGCCTGGATCCAGACCGGTGCTGTTTCATCTGAACATACGCCAACAACTTAACAGGGACGTGATGGGGAACGTACTTTGGGTTTTAACGGGACGATTTCAGCAATAGCCTGAAAGTTAGATATCGCTCTGACTTACTTAAGTTACATAAAAGAATACTACAACCTTGAGCTTACAGCAATAAAATCAAAAATTATGCTCAGGAAGTACTTGCTGTATCGTTGCTTCTGCTTCTAGTAGTGTAGTAGAGTGCACTTGTGTATAGCATCGAGTTATTCTTCCTCATGGTTTTCACGAGTCCAGTATCACCCACTAATTCTATCGCTGCATAATTTTACGTGGTTAGTTCCGAATCCAGCTAAGGGATTGATTTACCTGGCACATTAGTTTACTACCCAACGGATGTTGGAAAAGCTATCCAAAAACGGCTCATGGAGGCTGTGATTCGAACAGAAACTTACATCGTTCCGGCTAACCCTCAATGGATGGCATTCAGAGACTTTATCCTGTAAGTTCGTACCTTTGTCTCGTACCGGCTTCTCCAAGTAGAATCGGCAGACCATTCCATATGTTCCATGGCAATCGGGTTGATATCATCCTATGGACTATTCGTTTCACACCCTTCTCTATACATCGAATCCGTTCATATCGACATTGTCAAATTAGGATGGTAGTGCTTTGATAGATCCGACCCAACAACTTAGTGGCTTTCGTAACGTTTTGAATTTTAGACTGTCAGAGCCAGGAATGAGCAATGAGTTACGTACATCTTAAAATTGTTTGAGTAACTTTTTTTTGTTAAAGTTTTATGCACTTGCCTTACATTGCAATAATATCAAAACCTCCATTGCATATCGATGTATGGTAAACATTTTCTTAAAATTTCATTGGTTTTTGAAAATTTTTCTAGGATTTATGAGTAATGTCTATCTAGATTGGGCATTTTTACCAGTATCCGCTACATATATAAGAATGCTTAACTTTCTATTGTAGCAGATGATTCGCGAGCCCGGAATGACTTCTCTTCCTTTCGCCATTGATGAGGCAATTCTTAATAATTGAATAAGTGTCTATAAAAACATGGGCTACACGTGAAGCACATTAAAACCGAATATGGTATCTTCCTGGAAATTTTTCGAATTTACAAACCCAACTTCTGACACCCATTTAGAAGGAGACATCAAGCGGAAAATAACGTGGTCGTTAACCACCACGATAATGATAACGCGCATATCTTAGAGTAAGAGTGAGGTGACTTGAGTAGTGACTTGGAAAATCCCGCAGTATTTTGTAACATAAAGCTGGTTAAGCTTAAAGATTTGTTATACAACTCAGTTGTTCATCCGGATTTGACATACGCATCACAATGTTGGACGATGTACATGTGAGAAGTATAAAATACAAATTACAGCGAATTTATAAAAATGTTGCGTACGCCAGTTCATGTAGGAACACGTGAGGCAAAAAAATTACGCATCTTCGTGGAAGTTTTCACAGGGCAAATAAGTTGGTGGTGACATATTCAACGAAGTTCGTCGTTTACTTATTTCCTAATGTATGGAAAAGTAAAGCTGACACAAGTCTATCTACAAATTAAAAAGTGGTATTTTTTAAATGCATAAAAACCATGACATCTTTGTTATTTCTGTGTCAAAAACTTTCCCATGCGATGGAAAGTTTTTTTTTTTTTATAAACTCATGCCAAAATGAAAAAAATTACGTACGCTGTTTTTCTTGTTGCCACAAACATAAAAAAAAAAAAAAAAAAAAACTTTATTTTCTCAAACAAGAGTGAAAACAAAACAACGAATACATGAAACAAATACCAACAATACATGATGAAGAACGTACAACGGAGTCAATGTCGAACAGTGTTAAGACATTAGAAAATGAAGGAAAACAAGGACGAAATATTGAGTTCAATAAACAACGCTTGTTGCAAACTCTCATTGTTTTGTTTGACCAAGTTTCTGTCAAAAACTTTGCAAAACTTGTCTTAGTATTCGATGACGAGACAATTTCAGTTAAACAATGGTTTCAAAATGTTGACACAAAAGTAGAAATACGAGTATGTGCAGGCACGAGGCAAGTTGACAATTATTGTCGAAGATTTCCTGGAATGTGTCTGAGTACTTAGAATTACGATCGTTGCAGGAGAATGAATTCGAAGGAGCATATGAGATGGCAGAAAAGAAAAAAAAATTTTTTTCTTAGAAGCTGCGGCTGCAGTTGATGGCATGCCAAGGCTTTAAAAGTTTTTTAAGGTAGTGCCAGACAATGGTGTTGAATGTGACGCACTACCTCAAACTAGTTTGAGTAGAAAGTTCCACATTGAGCTGTTATAAATTTTTTCCGCTGCTAGCGACGCAGATATTAAGAAAATCCAAATAAATATTCATTTCAAAAATCTAAAATAAGTGTCCTGATATCAATACCCCTTCACAATATAAACACATTGTCCAGAGGATGATTGTGAACTACCAGTCAGTCGAGGAAAGCATACTCTATTAGGTTGAAAGGCATACGAAGCAAGCCAATCACCAAGTAGACAACTAGGTTGAAAGGGAAATTGTTCAAAGGTCAACGTCATATTTTTTTTTTTTTTTTTGTATACAGAAAGACAGATCAAATTGAGAATACCTAAACTTAGAGAGTTTAACAAAATGGAGCACAAGGCTTGTAAAATATTTTATAGCCATTGACTTGATAAATGGAGCTGAGCAAAAAATTTGTGCTTTGAAAAAGCATTTTTGAGGGGAGTTCTTCTTCATTAAATTAATATGAAGAAAACTGCTGCCGAAAGTCATCGTATTTTGGTGGAAGCTTATGGTGAACATGCGCTAGCTGAGCGAACGTGCCAAAAGTGGTTTGCACGATTTAAAAGTGGTGATTTTGGCTTGGAAGACGATGAACGTCCTGGGCAGCCAAAAAAGTTTGAAGATGACGAACTGGAAGCATTACTCTATGAAGATTGTTGCCAAACACAAGAAGAGCTCGCAGAATCTTTGGGTGTCACTCAAGCAGCCATTTGAAAACGTTTAAAAGCAGCTGGATATATTCAAAAGCAAGGAAATTGGTTTCCACATGAACTCAAGCCGAGAGACGTCAAAAGGCGGTTTTGCATGTCCAAAATGCTGATGGAATGCCACAAAAGTTAGTCCTTTTTGCATCGGATTGTTACTGGTGATGAAAAATGGATCCATTACGACAACTCCAACCGCAAAAAATCATATGAGAAACCCGGCCAACCAGCCAAATCAACGGCAAAGCCGAATATCCATGTCGCAAAGGTAATGCTCTGTATTTGGTGGGATCAGATGGGTGTGCTGTATTATGAGCTGCTAAAACCCGGTGAAACCATCAATGGACAACGCTACCGAACACAATTAATTCGTTTGAAGAGAGCAGTAGCCGAAAAACGCCCGGAATATGCGACCAGACACGAGGCAATAATTTTCCATCATGACAACGTTACTCTTCCGGTTAAGAACTATTTGGAACTTGCCCCTTCTGACTACCATTTGTTCCGATCGATGCAGAACGCCCTCACTGAAATACGGTTCACATTAGAGCAGAATATCAAAAATTAGCTTGATTCATTCTCGGCTGCCAAGCCGGCGCAGTTCTTTTGGGATGGGATCCACAAATTGCCAGAAAGATGGGAAAAAGTCATAGTTTCAGATGGGCAATACTATGAATAATACTATTGCACATGTTTTTCTTAAATAAACGTTCAAATTTTGAAGAAAAAAAAACCGCACGAATTAAGTTACATACCCAATATAAGGCGGTAATACTTATTGATTTGGCCAAAATCACGGACCTTAGTACCTTCCCACAGTCAACTCTATTTTGGTTTATCTCCTTATTGTGGCCAACAGTTTGCTGACATTTTTGCATTTGAGTAATTCAATCATTTTAGATTCCACCCTGTCCTACGGACTTGTATTGAACCTATCTCTATCGCTTTTTTGGACCCGATTTTCTGGCTTCCTTCATTGATCATGATTGAGTAGTCTAAATCTTGTCCGCTATCAGTTTCTTAATCTGGGCATAATTCCTTAGTTCTTTCTTTGACAAACCCTTTGATATTTTTATGCCATTTCAACTACTCTATACTTAGTGCAATATCGTCGTTGCAATTTTTTCGATGGAAAACCATCGAACTTCAGCACTCCTCTTAAATAGATCTCAGTTTGGTTTGCGGCCTCGGACACACGGTAATTCTAATATTCCGCCTTGATCCCACTTACTCCATTTTCTCAAATATTTGGTTGCTTATAATAGCGCTAGTATCTACAGAATGAAGATAGGTCGTTCTGAGCTCGACAGTGCACTCATTTTCTTTTTTTCTGTTTCAACTTAGACAAGCAGATAGTCTGTCGTAAGGAGTATATTCCTTTTACAGGTATTCTCCGTATTCCTTAAATGGCAGTACATCAAATAGTTCCGGTTAAGAACTATTTGGAAAACAGTGGATGGGAAGTCTTACCCCACCCGCCTTATAGCCCAGACCTTGCCTTTTCTGACTACCATTTGTTCCAGTCGACGCAGAACGCCCTCACTGAAATACGGTTCACATCAGAGCAGAATATCAAAATTTGGCTTGATTCATTCTTGGCTGTCAAGCTGGCGCAGTTCTTTTGGGATGGGATCCACAAATTGCCAGAAAGATGGGAAAAAGTCATAGCTTCAGATGGGCAATACTATGAATAATACTATTGCACATGTTTTTCTTAAATAAACGTTAAAATTTTGAAAAAAACCGCACGAATTAAAATATACACCCCTTACACGCTTAGAAAGATTTCTCAGGCTACGAACGGCAATTTTGTATTTGAGGTTTTTGGTAATTCAGACCTCAAATTTGGTATCCCATCTTAACAGAAATCAATTCTGAGAGTTTAGCAGAGAACATTCGTTTTCAAACCAAAAGTTTTGTAAGCTCAGTACATTGTTTCTCTATCTAATTTTACTTTAGAATTTTTTTATTGTGGAAATAGGACTCTCCAGTTTCTGCGGTCGCTGGCTACCAATATCTTCACACACCTTTACTAACGTCCTTGCTTCCACATCATAGAGATGCACTGGGATGATGAAAATTTTTAGTGTTTCCTTAGTGTTTTGTTACAAAACCTTAGTACTCATGTGTCTTCTTAGGCCGAAGAAACAGCGACTGAGAAGAGTTACTCTTCGTTTAATTTTCGATAAAATGTCATTATCAGACTTAAAAGCGAAGCCGAGGTAAAAGTTATATGTACATAGGTCTCTACTGTGACATTCAGTTCAATTTGTCGATGTTGTGTGTCCTTCTTATAAGCAGCATGCACAAAGTTTTGCCCTCAATCGCGACTTACGTGGGGTCTACCACATATACAGACTGCTGGTATCAATGTGAAAAATTAAATCTTTGCTACAGTTCTGTTATTGCTTCTCTCCAGCTTTCAGTCATTTACTTATTTTCTATTAACTAGTGCAATTACAATAACATAGTTTCTTGCCTTTCCTATAATAATCCATTTCACATGTTCAGATAAATTAGATTGAACTAAGGGATTAGGCCTCTTTCGGATTTTCAAAAAAAATTGTCCTTTAGGTCCTCATACCGAGAGACGGTATTTTAGGGGATTAGAGTAGGAATTCGACAGATGTTTTTTAAGGTAGTTGCCACGTGTTCAGACTATTGCTTGTTTCGTCTTTAGAAACTATGGTTTCAGTCAGTTTCGTACAGTGAAACATTTCAGAAGAACGCTATTTGAGGAACGTTTGTTTTTTATCGATAATTGTGCTAACTTTTTTTTACATCAAGAGACTGAGAATATCTGGAAGAAGACCGCTGAATTGACAGTAGTTAGAGGTACCAAGTCAATTGAAGGCTAGATAATCCGCGAAAAAACTGAAGAAATCGGAAGATTACGGATGTACGAGATTGAAGTGAATCCAAGTTTTATTTATCGTATGATAAACTTTATTGCAGTTTTTTCAGCTATTTCTATGTTCATACCCAACTTTACTAGCTTCACCTGGATACCTTTTCTCGGTACTATTGGATTGATTTTCTGTAGGCTTTTTTGACACATCACGCGTGACTCCTATCAAACTGTTTTGTAACTTTTGTTCAATATCGTTTGGCAAATCATCAAATTGTTCAGCTGTATTACGAAAATCAGCGTTCTGTGAGAAATGTTTTTCGTGCGGTTCGAGGAATTTACGATGCGCATAGTCGACCTACTGAAACCAATATTGCCAATACCATTCACAAAATTTGAGTCCCAATTTACATTAATGGATGATACTCGACCGGTTAGACCACATCCAGCATGTAGTGAAAAGACTATAGCAGCTGCAGCTGAGAGTGCACGCGAAGACCGTGACGAATTCGACAACTTGGCGTATTTTACGTGAGGATCTCGGCCTTAAAGCGTACAAAATTCAACTTGTGCAAGAATTGAAGCCAAGCGACTTGAATTTGCGTCATATTTTCAGTGAATGGGCTCTGGAAAAACTTAATGAAAATCCGATGTTTTATCGTCAAATTTTGTTTAGTGATGAAGCCCATTTCTGGCTCAATGGGTACGTTAATAAACAAAATTTCCGTATTTGGGCTGATGAGCAACCCGAAGAAAACCAAGAGCTACCTTTACATCCATTAAAAACAACGGTATGGTGTGGTTTATGGGCTAGTGGAATCATTGGTCCATATTTCTTCAAAAATGAGGCAAATCAGAATGTTACCGTAAATGGTAACCGTTATCGCGCCATGATAATGGAATATGTGCTTACTGAAATTCAAGCACATGGTCTCGGTGAGCTTTAATTTCAACAAGACGGCGCTACAAGCCATACAAAGCGTGAAAAAATTGACTTGTTGAGAAATCATTTTGGTGAGCACTTAGTTTCACATTTTGCTACAGTAAATTGGCCGCCTAGATCGTGCGATATCACACCTTATGACTATTTTCTCTGAAGATATACAGGGTGTGTTTTTTAACTTGAGACATCCAAATTACTCGAAAAATAGGCGATATCGCGAAAAATGTTTCAGACAAAAGTCACAAGGTTCTGAAGGGGACATAAGATGGTGACCACGAGTTATACCTTGAGACCCATTTTCAAGGTCAAACGAAGGTCACTTTTGATTATTCAAATGATAATTCCTAATTTTCATTGCTCAGTCGTATTCTTCAATACGTCAATGAATTATTCAATGCCTCAAAGGTCTAATTCATTCAGTGCTAGATACCACTGCATTGGCACGTCGAAATCATTAATCGGTTTTCAACGTTGTTAGGGTGTTAGAAGGTCGAGATTTGTTTTGAGGTAGTCATTATTGCCTCGAGTGAAGTTAAAACTCAAAGAAATTTCAGATAGAGACAAATTGCCCTAAACTTATCTGAGAGTGTATGATGTGCACTCTGGCCTTTTTTTCTACTTGAACGGAACTGTACTTTATTTAGAAGTTCGATATTTGTTTTGAGGAACTGATTATTATTAGTAACGTTTTCCAGATTAATAATGCAGGCTATTTAAATTCAAGAGAAAATTGAAGTGACCTGAAGACCAGATACGAAAGCGCGCTTCCTTTTATCGGGTCATCCAAAAATTCACTGGTGGAAGTGTGCAACCAAAGAAAAGGAATCGGTCAGATAGGGTGGCTGTCGAGGACAATGAAATAGCAGTGTTAGCTGCCGTTTCACACGATCCTTACATTAGCACTCGCCAAATAAGTCGTGAATCAGGAATTTCTCAAACGACTGTCTGTAAGATATTACATCGGCATAAATACCATCCTTATCATGTATCAATGCATCTAGTGAGGATTTTCGCAACCGGGTTTCCTTTTGTCAATAGGCACTTCAGCAAATTGAACGAGACCCCCTTTTCTTCGCCAAGGTGTTATTCTCTGACGAGTCGACTTTCACCAATCATGGTACGGTCAATCGACATAATATACATTGCTGGGCTACCGAAAACCCTTTTTGGTTGCGATAAGTTAACCGCCAGCACCCTTGGAATGTTAATGCTGGAATTATTGGGGATAAATTATTAGGTCCATATTTTATTGAAGGCAATTTGAATGGCGAAAAGTATGCAAACTTCTTGCGGGACCATCTTCCAGTATTACTAGAAGAACTGCCATTGGAGTTGCGACAAACAATGTGGTTTCAACATGATGGTTGTCCAGTCCATTATTCTCAAGTAGCCTGGGGCGTATTTATCAATTTTTACCATCAACGATGGATCGGACGAGGGGGTCCGGGGCAATGGCCTGCTAGATCACCTGATCGTACGTCACTTGATTTCTTCTTGTGGGGCTACTTAAAAAGTGAGGTTTACAGAAAAAAGCCAACAACAACACGTGAGGACATGAAAAAACGAATAACTGAAGCTTGCCGGAAGATTACGCCAGAAATACTTCTCAGTTCTGTTGGTTCATTTAGAGCGCTGGTAAACAAGTGTTTTGAAGTGAATGGTCACATTTTCGAGCATTTGTTGAAATAGTCTCGGGAAATAAACGGTCGAAATGGGAAGAATTCAATGATTCAACAGTGGGAGGCAAGGTGGCCCACTCTAAATAATCACCCCGAAGGAAACAAAATACTGCTACGTCCACGTCGTTGTTTCTGGGTACATGCTAAACGCAGTATGTAAAAACAAATGACAAGCCTACGAGCAATACGACTGAGCAATGAAAATCAGGAATTATCATTTGAAAAATCAAAAGTGACCTTCGTTTGACCTTGAAAATGTGTCTCAAGTGCAAACTCGTGATCACCATCATATATCTCCTTCAGAACCTTGTGACTTTTATCTGAAACACTTTTCACGATATCCCGTATTTTTCGAGTAATTTGGATGTCTCAAGTTAAAAAACTCACTCTGTATAAAGTCTCAGGTCTTCAGAAATAAGCCAGCTACAATTGAAGCTACAATGGAAGGCAACATTACTCATGTTATTCGCGAAATACCAGTCGCAACCTTCCGAATGGACCACCTCAGACATAGTCGTGGCCAACATTTACATGATGTCATTTCCAAAAAGTTGATGCCATGAATTGTTCTTTTAACTGATAGTAAACATTTTAAGTTCGCCCTCAAATTTATGTGCTTTTTTTTACATTATAAATCAAACCTTACGACGAATCACCCTACATTTCAGTAAAGAAAATTATGAAACAAAAATATATTTTCTTGTAATATACTTGTACAATAAAATTAAGTATTTTAGTAAGCTTAAGACGAAAAATGCTGCAGAAATGCGAATATCGTTTGAAATTAACATGGGTCACCACAGTTAGCAGATGTAATTTTTATTGTTCGGGGTAGAGCAGCTGTCTAAGGGAAAAGGAATGTCAAGGTTATTTCTAACATTTCTACAGCATATTAGAGGCAAAGACAGTTGAGTATGCTTTCAGTTTCTGGTTGATTCAGACGTGTTAGTCGAATTCTGATTGAAGTGAAAGAATTAATATGGAAAAAATATCTCGAGCGGATTTTGCTAGGTAAGTAAACTTCACTTATGTATGTGAAATATTTGTACATTTTTTAGTATCAATTTTATGTTATTTTGATATAAATGTCCTCGAGCATGTAAAACGACAGCAAGAAGATTAGTCCCAAAGTAATAAGAGTGTAGATGACGATGAAATAGAAACCGTGAAGCCAACAAGTGGTAGGCATTTTTAATAGAAATAATAATTTTTGTCTGCAAATAACATAATTCATTTTTATTGTAATAATTACTAATTCTAGGATCAGTAACTAGCACTTTTATTGCGAAGGATAAAACTGGGCGAAAGGAGACAGAATGACATCAACATCAGACTAGCGTTCACAATGTTTTATGTCACCGAAATTAGCCTCATCGCAGTACAGAAACGCTGTCGATAAGCGACATGTTCAAAAAAATATTCACAGAAAACATGGTGGATGTTATTGTCCTGCACAGAAATAAGATCATCCAAATTCTCGACGACCATGGAAGCCTGTTATAATACCGCAAATGTATTCATTTTTGCCGTTTTGATTTGCGCGTTGATACAGATCATACTTCTGACATTTGGCATTTTAAATTGGAACCACCCCGCAACAATTAGACTTAATAGATTCCACAATATTATGTGATTTTTAAGACTCGATGAAAGCAATACATAAGATAAGGCCGCTCCATTCCGCGATTAATGGACAATGCTCAATCAAATTTATCTCAAATGTTTAACCCTGCGGCAAATTTAACAATTCATGAACAATTTTTAAGACTATGCAGGATTCACTCAATGTTTTCCTGCAAAACCAGCCAAGTATAGTATAAAAATCTGTTAGATTTGCGATGCTTAAAACGCGTATCCTTTGCATGGTATTATTTACACTGGCAAAACGAATGATACTCGTAAAAAAAAAATCAAGCAGAAAGAGTGGTAGAAGGATTAGCATCTTTGTACCGAGGAAGAAGAAGAAATATTTGCATGGATAAATTTTTTTAAAACTCTACTCGTTGCAAAGCACCTGCTATCGTGGAGTCAAACCATTGTTGGCAGCAAATAAATTGAGAAAGAAATATATTTGACAGTTTTTGGTGTTCATGAGAAAAAGATGATGTGCTCTTATGTACTTAAAACAAACAAAGCGGCAGTTTTAATAACAATGCATTCGGTTACAGCTGTGAGTGACAATGGAAACAAGAAACCTGATCTTATTAATTATAATAATAAATATAAAACTGGCGTTGACACCATGGACCAAATGCTGAGAAGATACAAGATACAAACGGCGACATTCAACATGGTCAACATGTTGGACATCACTTCACTTGCGACATATTTAATTTATTATGAAAATAATGAAATGCTCTCAAAGAAAACAACAAAAAGAAAGACAAAAACGTCTTTTTTGGCGTAAACTGAATGAAGAACTTGTCAGGCCTATGATTGAAGCACGCATGACAAATCCTTAAGTGATGCCCAATTTTACCACAAAAATTGCTATTGAAAGCATTATATGTTGTCAAGTAGCAGCTATCGAAGAAAATCTGGACCATCAGTTGAGCAAGACTCAATGAGAAGGAAAAAAGTTACGGGATACTGTCATATTTGTCACAAAATGACAATAAAAAGACGAAGAAAACGCGCAAGAACATTCAAAAAATACCTTGCTGTAACATATGTTTGTGATAAAATAATTATTTGGATGCGCTAAAAAAATTTGTTGATTGTTTTCTGTTTAATTAGCGATGTGGGAACCCAAGTACCCGGGTGCGAATGCAAGCTCATTTTTTGGTTAAAAAAAAAAGGAAAATCATTATTCCCTTCCTAAAGAGCTAAATAACGAATGACGATTTGAGTTTCTTTCATGTGGGCACCCGGGTACCCGCGTATGAACATAAAGGTTAAACGTTGTCGTTTGTAAAATGTGCAAATTGCAAGTGAAATTTACGGTAAATGGTAAGCGTTTAAAAGTGAATGGGTGACCGCCTACGTAATTTGAAAAATAATACAAATGAACCCAGTGGAAGGAGCAAATTGACTGGAAAACTAATAGACGAACTCTTAATTTACTATGGATTCGTATCATGATTCGTAGAAACTGTGATTTAGTTGATAAACATGAGAAACAGTGTATGGGCTACATTTTATCATAAATTATCTGCTAATGCAATACCGGTTTATGGTGCTTCTGAAAAAAGGCTAAGGCTACAAATAGTTTGGCTGAATACAAACATATGCCAGGACTTCCAGTTGAAGTGCAAGAAGCTATCAAGCCAGTCTACGAAGTATTGACGAGAGATCATCTTCTTACACGATGCATCTGTGGTTATACTTAAAACTGTAATTAAAGTTTTAATTTGACTGTGGGGGCATCAATTCGCCATTTGGCGAAAAATCAATATATCAACAAATGTTACGTTGTTATGTAAAATAAAAAGAAATTTAGTACGGCCGTATACCCTTCAAAAAAATGCAGGTCATCTGCAAAGCCACCATTTTTAAATAAATTGTTTTATAAAAATTCTATTTAACTTACAGTCAGTCTTATATATGGTATAATACTATAAACTTCTACCTTTATAAGCTCGATTTATTTTTTACTTTTTCTGAAAAGAAAATCACAAAAAATCATATTTTTAGGGCCTCTAGAGTGGCATAACCCATATTGCGTTGGTTTACTCTGATGACTCGGGATCTCGAAGTGAATTTGGTAACTTGATTACTTGCTTTGAGTTGTCAAAAACCCTACGAAAAATCACCAACAGAGAGAAAGTGCCGCCAAAAATTTCGAATTTCAATACAAGGCTTGTTTCGTGGTATACTAGCTTTTAACGTGGTATTGTAGTGTTTTACCTGTGGTATAGAACACATTATTGCTGTACCATTATATCAATACCAGCTGTCTGCCCACCACATTAACCTATTCTTACCACTTCTGTTTCAATATTTCCGAACTCATAGTGACAAGTTGACGAGTTCTGCCAATAATGTCAATCTCGTCTGCGTATACAAGTATTTCAACTGACTTTTATAAAACTATAGCTCTGTTATTGATGTTAATGTTGACGAGTATGATGTAAAAAAAGTTATATGTTGCTTAATACTTTTTTTTTACATCGAAGTTCTCCGCCGTTCACACAAGACGGCAGATCAAATCTTAAATAATATCTTAAGGCCGATGTATCCATAATTGGTGAGGTTACCAAGGTCTCCTCATAAAATATCTCGGAATATGCTTTTAAATAGCTCGGCAAGTAGGCCATCACGTTGTTATCCTTACTTTTGGATGGGTGCGGGATCTGTTTACTTTCATCGTCCAGTTTGAATATTTCATTCTGCCTGAGAGCTGAATTCGTTTTCTCTTTTAATAGTCTGGAGAAATATATTTTCCATATCCCCAGTGTCGGCTCTACTTTACAACTAAATTTGCTTGTTGATCTCCAGAGGCCTTGACTTGTTACGCAATCGCGCGCTTCTTACGCCCTTTCTTTATCCTTTTTCCTCATGCTCGTAGAGCTTACTCCGAATGAGCGGGCTTTCGTTCATCTCGACAGGACCGCCTAGTAGGCGAATTGTTGGTGAAGATACCACTGAATGGTTGTGATTATACTGATACTCATCAAGTTACTGTTGATCGAGAGACTGAAAATATGAAATGATCCCAAATATTAGGTCGACGCACCGACAATAAGTTTTTCTTTAATCAAATTAATCAGTTTGCGAATTCTACTTCTGTGCGAGAAGCTTCAAGTCGAATCAGCACTGTGATAAATGGCTGCATTTAGAGAATATCTTCACAGATATCATCTTATCTAACGATACCTAAAAATTTACTGTTTTATATTGTACAATACAACATTCGTAGAGCCATACAATCTAAATGGTTATTTATTTCAAAACGCAATAAGAATGGGCAAGTTGAACGTTATAAATCAAGAATTGTTGCAAAAGGTTGTTGTCAAAAATTTGGTATCGATTTTTGGCGTTATCTGTGAAATTCAGTTTGTTCATTCACCAGCTGGGTGTTAACATACATCAGCGTATCTTCAAGAAGAGGTATATATAGAACAACCAGAAAGCTTTATGAATGCGGATAGCCCCCATGTGATCTACAAACTGAAGAAAACCATGAACAGTTTCGAGATATCTGGTCGGGAGTCGAATTTCAAGATAGACGGTGCCTTAAGAAGAATTGGATTTGAAAGATGCAATAGAGATCCATGTATATATTTGAAGCGCAAAGGAAGTAACTTCAATATTGTGCATTTCGAGTCTTGAGGAGCTTGAACACCAAATCTGTCTTCAGTTCGATAAAGGTCCAGTTGAATATTTTCTGCAAATAGAAATACCATATGCAAAGAAGAAGGTACGGTGAAAATTTTACCAAGGTAGACTATCAAAAATTTACCCAATATGTAGGAATGGAGCAATGCCGTTCATGTTCAAACCCTTGGAACCCTTTAGAAAGTTAAAAAAATGTATTCACTACATTCATTGTCAGAAGGTTGACCTAAAGCAATATCAATCACTGGCTAATTGATGTACCTGAGTATTTCCACCCGTCCAGATATTATGCACTCAGTATGCAAACTGGCCCAATTCAAAGTTAATCCCCACTTCGAACACTTAAATGCTGCGAAGCATATTTTTTTATGGTATTTTAAAACTATTCTAAATTTGGAATTAGAATACAGAATACAGATTTGGCTTGTAGTTGTGGCGATCGAAAGAATTTTACAGGTTATGCGTTTTTCTTGGCGGGTGCAGTGTCAACTGGGAAAGCAGTAAACAGAAATTCGTCGCACTTAGCTGCTCTGCAACTCAATAAGTTGTTTTGTCATCTGTAGCGAAATACTTCATCCACATTTCCAATTTTCTAAAAGAACTTAGTTGTTCGAGTTTAGTGAGTGGTCCGATTAACATTTTTGGCGACAATATTGACGCTCAGCCCATCGTCGAAAAATTCTGTGCAGAACTCGAGAAGGAAGTATATCGACATTAAATTTCAACACGTTCGCGATCTGTTTGAGAAGAATGTCATCATCGTCAAATACATCCCGACTGACAAAATGCTTGAGAATGGAATATTGTAATCTCGTTAGAAAAAAAACTTGGCCTTACTTAAAAATATAGTTATTACTAATCTCTTTATACATATATAGGGTGACTGACTCGAACTGCAACTTTTTAAAATGCTATAATTTTTTTATTTTTTGATAAATTTTTTTGTGCCAAAGCAAAAAATGTTGGAAAATACATCAATTTTCAAATTGTATCAGTAGTTTTCAATATGTCTACCTTTGGCGCAAATAATAGCCTTGAGACGGACGAAGTAAGCATCGCACGCTGCACGCAAGTGGCTCTGCGGTATTTTGCCCATTCCCGGCGACATGCTTGTTTGAGGTGGTCCAAACTTTGGATTTTTTAGTGCCAACCTTCGCCTTCAAAATACCCCAGATAGAGAAATCGTCGAAAAAATAACGTGTGGAACATTGTTTTTTAACCAATTTTGGTTGACGCGCGCTTTGTGAGACGGTGCCGAGTCTTATTAAAATGTCCACGGTCCCCGGCAGAAATCATTGTTTAGCCAAGGCTTTAAAACTGCCTCTTAGACAGTTTCACGGTATACGATCGCATTAATTTTGACGCCACGGTCCAAAAATACGAGCGAAGAGCGACCATCGGCGGTTATGGCGGCCCAAACCATCACCATCGGTGCTGCCTGCTTTCTGGTGGCCGTCCGGAAGTATAAATTTTCGAAGGACCTCTCTGGCGAGTAAATTCGATCCTTTTGTTTGTTGACATATTGCTCGATAACAAATGGCGACTCATCGGAAAAAAACAAATTCGGCAACTCACCACATTTCGTGCAAGCGTAGAAACTCCTTCACTCTTTCGACTCTAACTTTTTTCTGTTGCGGTGTAAGATCGTGTGCTTTTTGGAACTTAAACGGCTTGAGCCCAAGCTCATTTTTCAGTGTGTGTTGCATCCGTTCCAACGATATGTTGAGCTCACGAACCATTTTTCTTCCACTTCGACGCGGATTCGCTCAATTTGGGCCTTCACTTTCCGACCCATTTCTGCCGATGTTGCTGTTTTTTTATGACCACCTCCATGGCGTTTTGCAACACTGCCAGTATCACGGTAAGGAGCTATGGTTCGAGACACACATGATTTATTCACGTTGAGGTTCTGGAAGGCTCTAACGTTGGCTACTTGTGGTTTTCCAGCCAAATATAAAGCAATCACACTATCACGTTTGAACTCCATCGCGGATAAACATTTTTCAACACAACTGAGACGCAAGTTGTTGTGCAAGGCTTGTAAATAATAAAATTATCTGTCATGTGTCAAAATTTGAGCTCACAGTAATGAACGGTTTGAAAATAATAGCAGTCTGAAGTTGGTTGCAGTTCGGGAGTCATTGATAACATCGCTTTTATAATGCTGAACTAATGCCAAAAAAATTACTTTTTGACTTAGTTTGCCATACACAACAAATCTCCATTCAATTTGTTAGAGTTTTTCATTAGCGGTGATATTTAGCATATCAATCTAGAATAACGGATATACGTGGCCTATTCAATTTCCGAAAATTCTCTGTGTAGATCCGAACCTCAATGTTCAGTTTTTGAAGTGAAACTTTTTATCGCTCGTTGAATAGTAATTCCGAACTCCGATGAAACGAAAAAGCGACAGTAAGTGCTTTCGATCTCCGATGAAACGAATCCTTAGTCCATTTTGCACCCACTAGATGCCTTTCAAAAGCCTGCGATAATACTTTTAAATAACATATACATTCGTTAGTTCAGCATTCGTTGCTTCACTATGTTGTATGGTTATTTCTTCCAGTATTGCTTCTAAGCAGCCAATAAAGTTACTCTACTTCAAACTCTCTCTAACACCCATCTCGTTGTGAATGCTAAAAATTTGTTTAAACGAAAGGAAACAGGAAAGAATAGCGTTCATGGTGAGCCAGCTCGGGTGGGTCTCTAACTAGGGCAGAATGAGCCATTAGCGGTAAAAGAGGTAGTTGCACAATACGCGAATTACCTTCATCGCAACAACATCAGTACCGTCATCATCATTGTTACCGTCGTCGAAATGTTATACTTACTTAGACATTACTTGATAACAACATCAAAGGAATTATCAACATGTAACGGAAAAATTCAGATTAACCACAAAATTTGGCTTATCTTTTATTTGTCAATGCCAAGAAAACAAATAGCATAGAAAAGCCCAGCAACAGAATTGCTCCAGCGGCAATCCATTCTGACAACAACTTAAAATACACCTGCCATGGTAATTTTTCAAGTCACTGTTGATTCATTTCGAATTTATTCGCCGTACATCCTCCTTCTTATGTTCAATCATCTGTGACAGGATATTGTAGTGTTGCTCTTTTTTCCAGCTCAGGACGAAACCATTAACCAGTGGCTGCCACAAGGAGGTTAAATACTCTCAATTGATAGGTTGTGTCGCCATTCAGTTCCTACCCTAAAAGTTTAACATTGTTCCGACCCAGCTGACTGCATAATTCTGCCAGCACAACTTTGTAAAAATATTTAAATAAAAGCAAAGTCCATTAAATATCATTTTTATGGAAGCACTTATGCGCATTTTAAATGATTCCAAATTAACATAATTGATTTTCGAGGTTTGCTTTTTAATAATCGAGTATTCCACATAACAAACCCACTCCGCAGGATGGAGAATCGAACGATTAAAAAGGATACCATGTAGCATGCAACAGGATCATATGTTACAAACTGAATACGTGATTGAAAGCTTTTCAGAGTGTTTGGCTATGATGAAAATAATTTAAAAAACTTCCTCTACACCGCTTCTTTTACAAGGACGTAATCATAGGTATAATTGAATTAAGGAATCGTCATAACAAATTAAATTTTGTTGGTACCTTGGGAATATTTGGGAAGGAAAAAGTTGGAAACAAATTTAAATAATTTTGTCATCTTGTCCTGAGATTATATTTAATGTTCGCATCTAAATTTTTATCGAATATGGCACACGAAGTGTCACACTTGTAACTGCACAAGGCATATAGAAAAAATTCTTTGTTAGATTTGGTCGAATGGAGGAGCTTATTTTCACTTAATTATTTTTGATGTGCGGGATTTCGTTGGGTGCCAAATCAGGGATAAAAAGCGGATGAGCCATCAATTTGACGTTTTTAGTACTCAAAAAGTCGCTTCTTTCAGCAGACATGTTAGAGCTCGCATTGTTGTTTTGGTGAATGATGCGTTTTCGACATCAAATTGTGCAGTATACTACGCGGTAAAATCTTTTTGACGGCCAAATGTTTGCTATATGCAATTTTATATAAATACAAGTGAAACTATTGAGCAAACATGCCTTAATTTGAGGAAAAGTCACATGACGATCTTGCAATATCAGTTTCCGCACGGCACGATGATGGAGCAATAAACGACAGCGATTGAATTCAGAAAACCAGCGAAGCATGGATGGTTCTTCAAAAAGCGAATTTTTTTTTTCTGTCGGAACAGAGGACACAGGCAAAGAACTACTCCATTTTAAGTTTCTTTTGAATAGAATATTTCATTTCTTCGAATAAAGATGAGTAAACGCTTTAATGATAAATTCTCCAGAGTATCAGCATCCACCATATTAACAACAAGTACTTACCGCCTGATGCGAACGTAAGCCGGACATTCACAGAGGTAGTGCTTCGCAGTGTCGTTATCACTTTCATAGCAAGCGTCACCGGATGTTGCGTTACTTATTTCCAGCACATTTAAGTGCTCAGAAAAAGTGAAGTGCCCCACTATGAAGCTAGTAAACAGCCTGCAGTCGTTCCCACTGCGAGACAGAAAAAAGCCCGCTGACTGCTTAAAGGCCTTGGGAGGGGTTCGTTTGGTCTAACGGCGACCTGTATTGTCATGCCATCTCCAGTTGTGCTCATGAGAAATGAGAAATGGAATTGAGGAGGCAGGCAGACATAATGTAGGTTCGGGTCCTAAAAAATTCTCCTCTGATCCTGGCCCAGCAAATTCATCGGCGATTTTATACCCCGTGATCACACTGATACATGGGAGGCATAACTTAGTGAATTTAGCCTTCCGACTGCATACATTGATGTTCAGCATTCTCAAATTAGCTTGAAAGTCATAAACAGGTTCAGCAAAGCAAGGTCCTTTTCAATATACAATAGTTCACAAGTTTTCCAAAAGAGGAGTAATCTAATGTTGTCTAGCACCGTATCCTAATACCGGTGAAAATCCGAATAAATTTCTCTCCTGGCTCAGATTCTGACCTAAATCAGTCTTGGGAACAGAATCGACAAATGTCGATTTCGTTGTTATCCGCAGCAGGAGTTCTGGTGTCATTGCTTCAGTCGACATGTCTATAAGGCCTGACATAAAAGATAACCAGAACTCAAGGTCAATAAAGGGTTATACGCAGTTGCAAGAACGAAAAAAGATTCTTTTTTATGAATTTTTTTCTGAAAATGTTTTTTATTTTACAAAAACAAACGGTATAGGTGCATTTAGTGGCAATATCTATGTTAAGTTTATCATGACACTAACGATTTGCAAAAATATTGATCGTATGTGACCCCACAGACGATATCCTGAAGGTCCTCAAAAGAAATAAACATTGTTCGTGGGTGGTAGATAAAACAAGGTATTGATCGAAGGAATAAGGAATAATCGAAGTTTAGATTTTTTACGAAATGGCAGCTTAGTAAAAAAAAATAAATTCGAATTTTCAACCAAAATTGCCACGTAAAATTGCTTAAAAATCTTATTGCTTCGACCAATACCTGAGGAATATGTCTGAGACCGATCGGTTGAGCAGTTTTTTTACAAATCTCTATTCCCGACTTCAAAAACACCGTTTTAAGAAAAAACGCGTTTAAAGCTTCGAAAGAAATTTACACATAGTCCGGGACGTCCTTATAAATATGCGTATATCTCGAAAAGTACTTACCGGATGGATTTGATCCAAGAATATAGTGAGATATATAAACATTACGAAATTACAATCGAAAAATCGAAAATAACTTCGTATAACCCCTTAACCAAGTGCATGTTGTACTAAATGAAAATACGGCAGCGGGAGAAGCATTAATCCATCTAGCGTACAGTCAGACGTACTTAGGGAAAGTTGCCGAAGCCGATATAAGACACTAACGTATTTTTGTGAGAGCTTATTCTATCATAGCCGTGCAAATTTAAAGAACACTTTTTGGTAACATTCCCTATATCGTGTCGATAGATAACTCGTTTGCTGTCAGAAGAACAATAGCGTTTTCCAGAATGATACCCAAACACTTAGCTTTTTTGGAGAATTGTATGGTGATGCCTTTAAGCACTAGATGAGTGAAATAAATCCGCTTCTCGTAGAGGGAACACCTTAATTTTTGAGAAAATTGACTGAAAACCCATTTTTGTGCACCAATCGTCGATCACGTCTAAAGTCACCCTCAAGACAAGACGCAAACGACCATGCATCATCCGCGTATGCTTATGCAAAAAAGTCAAATCTATTGAGCACGTTAAGCAGTGAGTCGACCAACATGCACCATAGCAATGGAGACAAACCGCGGCCTTGGGTGCAACCCTTGTTTACCCGCTCATCACATATTAACTGTAGTCAGCATCCGCAGTGTCTTACTCACTAGCATTGCTTTTATCTTCTTTTATTTATCTTTTATTATTAATCGTCTACACCGTGTTGTCTGCTTGAGCTACACTTGCCGTCAAAAGTTGCATTGCTGAAAGCACCTTCAATGTCTACGAAAATGCTCAGCGTGCATTCCTTCTTGTCGAGTGAGCCATAAATTCTGCTTACTAGATTTTTCACGTTGGTAAGCAATGTTGCATCTTAGACAGAGAATGCATTCGCAAAGCATGCTCTTCAGCATGAAGGAATTCAGACTTATAGATGTGAAGCTCTTGGCGAGAGTGTAGTCCTCTTTTCCGATTTTCGGTACAAATACCTGTTGGATTAAGTCGATTCCTTCATATCTTACTCTCGTAACAAAAGTTAACTGAGAGCCAAATTGTTTACAACCAGGTCAAACGATAGCGCGTATGAAATCCAGGAGATGATTACCTCTCATGTTTCATTTACTACTACCCGAAAAAGTTTTCTGAGCATAAGCATCGCAGCATAAGTCCATCTTCCTGGAAACACAGTATTCAATGAGTTTGGCTACCGCCTTTGGAAAGTAAGAGGAATGTTGGAGGTTGATCTGAGTACACAAAATAGATGAGTACTGAGTTAGTTATATCTTACCTGCAATCATTTGGAAACAAAGTGAAAATTAACCCTTCAAAGATACTGATATGGATGTGAGTCATATCAAGACTTAATGGCCTCAACAGGAGATTTGTCTAAGCCCACAACAGGAGATTCTTTTGCTCCCTGTTAACTTCCACAGTTGATTGATTCAATGTTTGCACTTAGCATCTTTTTGATGGTAACCTTGTCAGTCTTCCCCATTCGGAGCGCTGAGAGGTGATAGCGGTATTCTATAACTGCATCTCTGCAGCCGGAAACACAACACGAAAATACTTCCCTCGGTTTTGGGTTTAAAACAGAGCTCCCATGGTGCTCCCACATAGAGGTTTTACTTCAACAAATCAGCCCTTAACGAAAATCCCAAATGTAATTGACTTCCATGTACCGTGATTTAAGTCCAAGTAGAGACAACCGGTGGTCCTACCGCCAACAGATCCTATGACCGGCAGCTTGTGACTAGTCAAATCATATGAACCTTCAGGGGGCGTTAGGTTCAGAAAGCGGTTACGATAATACCAGTACTTTGCTCTCTCCCGCTTTTTATTAGACAACGTCATCGATTGAAGAAGCCTTAATAATTGTATGGGGGCCGCCAGCAAATCCAAGAGGTTGGTTGAGAAAGTTGGTTGATTCAGTGACAAGCCGTCAAAAACAGCACTCTTGCCAACCACTGATCTATTCGGATGTAGTTTAGCCATAACTGGCAGGATCTCTCCATCGTTTTAGCCCAATCTAGCAAACGTGTCGTAGAAAAAGCCGCAGAAATGTTCGGAATCAAATAATGCAGCAGCTCCCGGCTCAGTGCCCAAATCGGCGGCGGTTTTTTCTATGATGTTGGTTTGGGCCTACAAAATTCGTGCCCCAGTTGCAGTCAAAAAAAGGACCGGTGGATTGTCGCTAATGCGAGTGCCACTTGCAGAATTATCTTTTAGGATCACGTCCATACGTCCTGTCAAATAAAGTAAAGTCGTTTGGGGCTTATCGATGAGCCTTCTCGGTAAGTAATGCCGTGGAAAACAGAGCACCTTGCACACTGATGTACTTGGTGTACTCTTACTTTTGAATTCTAGTATTTTTCCCGCTGTGCATTACTTTGCTTTTGTCAGCATTTTTTAAGATCTTAGATCTTTCCATTTATCTTATCTGGAACATCTATCGAATACTTTCACAACATCGATGAAGACGTAAATAACCGGTTATTGTTAGAGATTTACATATTGCCTTTACCTCTATACAATGAGACATGGAAGATCTCTCTCTTCACTATAATAGTCTCATTTTTTATGAAACAAAATCGCGACTCATTTAAATCCAAAATTCCCTATTTTTTTCTATTCCTCGAAAGTTTAATGATCGCCTTGTGGTGCCATGAAGGCATTTTTTTACTTCTTGTTTTAATGAAAATCACTTTGTAGTTATGTTGGTCGCTTTTTACGGTCCCGGTGGTCTTTTGACGGTCTTGTGTTGTTCCTTTGGTGGTCTCTTGATGGCAACTCGGTGGTCGCTTGGTAGTCACCTGATGGTAGCTTCGTTATCGCTTTGTGGTCACTGAGTGGTCGTTCGATGGTCGCTTTGTAGTTGTTTGGTCGTCACTTGGTGGTCCCTTGATGGTCACTAGTTGGTCGGTTTGTGGACACTCTAACGTTCATTGTTTTAAAACGTTTACCGACCAAAACCTTCACTTCACCTTTTCAACTTTATGTTGGTTTTCGAACTAGACACATGATATCCTTTGCTGTTGGAGCTTAAAACTTTATGAGGTATATTCACATTTTCTTTAACTTTTTAACGTATCCTGCGAACCATAATAACATATATAAAAGAACAATTAAAGTTCACACCAACTATTTTTTATAAATTTGGTGAACTCGCCTTAGTCGGTTTCTTTCTTTCATTTCTGTGCACTAATACTTCACCAGTTCAGTTTTTGAAAGAAAAGCAGTACAATATCACGCTATAACATCATTAAATTGCTCACAAAACCACTCAAGCTGGAATTCCAAAAGAAAACGTGATTCATCGAATTGTTTTCGGAATATGGTATGTTCCTCCCTTATTACTTATTAAGAAACACGAACAGCCATAAAGTTCTGAATGAAGCGCTGCACAGACTTGGATTTCGCCTTTCTTCTGTTCATTCTACATACATACAGTTGGCTTAAGTATCTCATGCACAAAATTCTCATTTAAAATTGATTTCAGGAGAGATAATTGATAGAGGTGAAAGAATTCGGTATTCGATTCAAAGGAACAGTGGTTTATAGAAATGGAATACAGAGTAGCTTAGTTATTCAAATTCCATATGTACGCATACTATGTACGAATACTATTAAAATGCTTCCAGAGCTGTAAGCGAAGTTAAAAACAACGCGACGTTGTGAAATTAACTTGACGCTCCAAATACGTTCTGATAGCTAACAAAGTTTTGAAATATAATTTTGTAAAACTTTTCGCAGATACAACTTTTATGCCTTTAGGTTCACAAAGGGACGATGAACAACCTTAGCTTCGAGCCAACTAATCACTCCTTAAGCAATGGTTTTGGGAAAATTTAATCAGAACTAAGATATTAAGGCACCAGGAAATACGTTTGGTTGAGATGATCCAATAGCTATACCGATGTATGTATGGCAATTCAAAGCGGGTTGTGCGGTTAACAAAATCATTGCAGAGAACGTTAGAAGTTGCGGTTAAGGGTTACTGATGAACATTCATAGCGAGATAGGTTAAACTAGCGATGGAACAAAATGGGGCTGCTCTATTGTCGTTACTTACATATTTTATCGCTTTGTTTTAAATCCTACCCTCTACAATAAATACGCTTAAGTAAAGACGAAGACACAGTTGGGAAGCATTGATCTGGATGCAAGTTGTGCATCATTTGCTTTGTCTTAAGACCGAGAGCACAGTAAATGATATTGGATTGGTATACTGTAGTTTACTTACCTTAAATTTTGGTCATATTGGAAATTTTCACATTCAAGAAAGGCGGTTCTCCAACCTCGACAGCCTCTTTACATTTTGAGTCGTACTAAATCTTTTCTTTTGGCCTGATATTCTTCTGATGAATATATTTCATACCTCTCGAGCACATTCTGAAATTTTAGAAGAAGAAGATTTGCGCAGTTTCATGATGCTTTTCCATCATTACCCTATCTTTTAGATCAACCTACTTCCCACGATTGACTATCATTCAGTTTAATAATACTGTGATGTTGTTTTAGCGATCGGAAGTCGTTGCAATTTTCGTGTCGCTTTTGCCTTTATACCGTGGTTAGGCACCACAGATCGCCTCTCAACATTTCACTGAAAAAAATCGCGAGCTATTAAAAATAATGATTTACCATCGTGGCTCATATTTCTTAGGTAATTTCATTGGGCACGACTCTAAGCCCCCGGTTAATTTATTAATTGCTCCGCATTTTTGTGTGCGAAAGCCGAAGGAATTTAACAAAATACGCTATACTAAGTTTACGATTATGAAGCTTACCTTAACAACATTGTCGTCTCATCATTCTACTACTAAGAGTGGGATTGGGCTTTTGAAACACCGAACAGCTCTTGAATTCCTTTTAGACTTTTCTTTCCAGTCTCTCTGGTTTTTTCTGAATATTTCTCTCAAAAAAAAAAAAACTCGGTGTGCTGACGAGCAAGCACGTTCGATCATTCCAGAATATTTTAACCGCCGCTTGGCGTTATTTCAGTGATACGTAATCAAGAGACGCTTCTGGTTATTTAATGAATGAATTTATTTAGTACAGTTAGACCAGTTTATTTTAACGAAACCGTTATATCCTTTAGCAGCCTTCATACTGTTTGCAGTTTAATTCACTGATTGTCCGCTTAAATCTCTACCGATGATGAAAGCAGTTCTTTCTTGTAAAAGATGTTTTGTTTCAATATGGCAACACTCAGACAGCTGGTAGATGACACTATCTTTTTATTTAGTACAATTAGGCAATACTTAGTGAAAAAGTCGTTACTATTTTGGACTCTAAGCGAACAGATAACAAATTGCTATTGATGCATCCATAAAATATACTGTTTGGTGCCGGTGAAGGGCTGAAGGCATCATCAGGATGTACTTCTTGAAGAATGAACAAATTCAAAATTTCGCCATCAATGGTGTTTGGTGTTGAGCCAAGGTCAATGTCCTTCAGGACATACTGAAGGCGAAAACGTCGAGTTTTTTTTTTGTGAAAATATTCGATGACAACATAATCTTCAAAAAAAGACATGTGACCTAGCCTGATAGATTATGTGTTTGACGCCACTGGAGTACACGAGCCATATTTCCGATATTTCGCCAAGTGTTTACTTGAATACATCTTGTATTGACCTTACGTTCCCTCAAAACCTTCAGCAGTTCGAAACTTTTGCTCGTCATTGTACCGTCGTTCTGGCATAAATAACTTATTCTTTACCAGCGCCGTATTGCTCATCTCCGAGAACTGCCGAATTCTGACACGAATACTCGTATTTCTATTCGCTTTGGGATCACTGTTGTGCAGGTGAAGTGTCCGCAGAGTAATGTATTTTCAAACGTTCGCGTCCATCATGCCGTGTTTTCGTACTATTCGCTTTCATCCATATGGCGCTGGCATGCCTAAATGTATTTATGTACAATATGTCAGAAACTTTTTTGAAGTCTCCAGAGGTAGAAACATGATCCAGCATACAGGCTTCGGATAGTTTCAGACTCACCTATGTATTAAAGTGCCTGAATTTTCCAATTTACTGAACTTTTACGGCAAACGAATTGCCACAATATTCCCTGTCAATACATTGTCATGAATTTGTACTTTAAACTTTAAAAAGGAAGATATCTAGTAGACTAGACTTGCACATATGGTAGTCACAGCTTTGCTGAAGGGAAATCATAACACAAAATGCAACTAGCTGCTCGTAATAATTTAGTAAGTCCATAGTAGAACGTAGATCTTTGATGACTTTATAATGAAACCTGAAAACTTTTTAACAGACTTAACTATAGACAGGCATAGTACCGGCCTACGCAGTCATAAAGCTCACAACCCTATAGATTTGGAAATGTGACAATCCAACTATTAGCCTCAGATAAAAACGGATTCACTATTGACGACTCTGGCAAACGATTAAAGACCACCGATCTAAGAACCTGCACGTAGAATGTTGAAAGGCTTAACAGACCGCATGCAGCCGAAAAACTATCACAGATATTTGACTTCTACAAAACCATAGTATGGATCGCACAAAAAGAGGATGAAAAATTATGATATCTACTCCTCGTTAGAAGGAAGCAATGAACTATATTATGACGAACAAATGGAGAAGGCGAAGCACTTGTATCTTTAGCAAGTGCGCTTAGAGCCTTGATGAAACCTATTACGACTTTCAAGCTTGTTCGATAATGCAAGACATCAGTGAACTGAGTCGGAAGGCTGAATTCACTGAGTCTTGTCTGGGTCCTAGGTCACCGTATGGTACTGGGTCTATAATTTGTGCAGTTTGCTAAGAAATGGCGTAACTTGTATTATTCCATTGGAACATGCGTTGGAAAGCTTCTGTCATTGTACGTCATTTCAGTATATGTCATTCATTTGAAGTGTAAACAACAATAATTTTTTTTCACTCAAATATGTCGAACTTTGTGCCTGAAAAAGTGTTTTTACGGAGAGATCTTCTTCATTACTTTAAAATGAAGAAAACTGCTGCTGAAAGTCATCGTATTTTGGTGGAAGTTTATGGTAAACATGCGCTAGCTGAGCGAACGTGCCAAAAGTGGTTTGCACGATTTAAAAGTGGTGATTTTGGCTTGGAAGACGATGAACGTCCTGGGCAGCCAAAAAAGTTTAAAGAACTGAAGAACTGAAGAACTGAAAGCATTACTTTATAAAGATTGTTGCCAAACACAAGAAGAATTCGCAGAATTTTTGAGTGTCACTCAAGCAGCCATTTCAAAACGTTTAAATGCAGCTGGATATATTCAAAAGCAAGGAAATTGGGTTCCACATGAACTCAAGCCGAGAGACGTCGAAAGGCGGTTTTGCATGTCCGAAATGCTGCTGGAACGCCACAAAAGCAAGTCATTTTTGCATCGGATTGTTACTGGTGGTGAAAAATGGATCCATTACGACAACCCCAAACGCAAAAAGTCATATGTGAAACCCAGCCAACCAGCCAAATCAACGGCAAAGCCGAATATCCATGGCGCGAAGGTAATGCTCTGTATTTGGTGGGATCAGATGGGTGTGCTGTAATATGAGCTGCTAAAACCGGGTGAAACCATCAATGGATAACGCTACCGAACACAATTAATTCGTTTGAGCAGTAACCGAAAAACGCCCGGAATATGCGACCAGACAAGAGGCAATAATTTTCCATCATGACAACGCTCGGCCCCACGTTGCTATTTCGGTTAAGAACTATTTGAAAAACAGTGGATGGAAAGTCTTAGCCCAGACCTGGCCCCTTCTGACTACCATTTGTTCCGGTCGATGAAGAACGTCCTCACTGAAATACGGTTCACATCAGAGCAAAATATAAAAAATTGGCTTGATTCATTCTTGGCTGACAAGCCGGCGCAGTTCTTTTGAGATGGGATCCACAAACTGCCAGAAAGATTGGAAAAAGTCATAGCTTCAGATGGGCAATACTTTGAATAATAGTATCGTACATGTTTTTCTTAAATAAACGTTCAAATTTTGAAGAAAAAAAAACCGCACGAATTAAAATATATACCCAATATAACGGGAAATGAAATCGCCGATGAACTTGCCAGGCAAGGCTGAGAGGTGAGTTGTTTAGGACCCCTGCGTCCCCGCTTAATGCTTCCCTTGAGAGTTAAATTTCATATGGGCAAAACTGCAGATGGTAAGTTGCAGGTAGATCAAACGAATGCTTTCCAACGTTTTTAAGAAGTGCAGCCCTACAGAGCACTACACTCTCGGTAAGCACTTAAATATGCTCGACAAAAGGGATAGGACGACATCGCGGAGCACTACCTATATGAATGTTCGCCCTACGCTCGCGTCAAACGGGAGGTACTCAGCATTAACGTGGTGGGTTATGGTACTCTGGGCTCTTTATCACTGAAGCTCTTACTCATCTTTCTTCAAAAGACTGAAAGATTCCATTAAAAGGAACTTACAATGAACACGATGGACTAATCCTTTGTCTGAGTGCTCTGTTCCGACAAAAAATATATATCTATATTCCATATATGAGATGCAGTTCTGCCATTAGAGGAAGACTAAGGGAACAAGTCTTGGGCTTCAGGCAAGTAAGCGACCATGTCATACATTAGCGTCGCAAACACCGACGACCTGACGGAAGAGAATGATGGCATTACATTATTACTGCTCTTACAAGCTCCTCGACAAAACCTAAGAGCAATGCCTTAAATATGACATAAAAAAACGTCCTTGGCAATTTTTGTGCCAAGCTTGACAAAGAGTGCTCTTTCTGCAATACAGTGGGGAAGTACAGCTTCTACACTATCACCTCCGAAAACGGACAGAGGCTTATTGATTTTGCGGCGGAACACAATATACGAATAAGTACAGCAAGTACACGATTTTCACGCTTTGATATCCATATAAGTTCCTGGCTTTCTCCAGATTAATAAGGTTCTTATTGTTTGGAAATAAATTAATTTTGTTGACTACTTAACAGAAAACTGTTAAAGGCATGTTTTATTAATGCGAAGAGATACAATTCTAACTTGGTTTCATAGTTGTTTCGAGTACCTACACATTTTTAAGCTTGTATCTGAAATGTGAATTTCAAAATTTAATGGAATACTTAATTTCTTAAAAAAAATACTTCAAATCAATCAAAATACTTCAAGCAGTCAAAAGACTTCAAGCATTCAAAAGACTTCAAGCAGTCAAAAGACTTCAATACATTGAATGCATTCAGATGACTAAAAGAATGCAAAGAATAAAAAAGACTTCAAGAGTTCAAGCAAGTTTGTTGACTTCAAGTGTTTTGACAGCCTCGGGTGGTTGCATTACTACATTACAAAATACTGGGATTTCAATTTTGAAGTCAAATGACTTAAGTGAAGTCTAAAGATTTCACAATTTATATTTTTAATCTATTTACTGCAAAACTCAAAAGATTGCAATTTTTTACAGCTCTGACATATTTCTTATTTAATTGCATTTGCTGCGACTCATTCAAATCAAATCGTAGTTTATTAAAATATAAATCTTTCCATAATGTCATTAATCAAAGCTGATTTTAACGAAATCTTAAGCATCTTAAGAATCTCAGGAATAAGAACTTAAGTATTTCCTTAACAAACAAACCTCGGTTCCTAAAAACATTTCTACTTACCTTATTAAATATTTCTAAAATTTGATTCACTTTTATAGAATTCCAAGCTAATTAACTTTGTGGAAATTGGCATAGACATTACCAATAAAAAGGCAATAAATTCCTAACCCATCATCCATACTTCCTATACTTCCCATACTTCCCAAGGCATACCACAAATAAAATTAAATTGATTCAATTCACTTATTCAAAAGAATAAATTAAAAAGAAAACAACACTTTTTAAATTTTTATCTTTTTGGTTTTTTCTTTAATTTCAGATAGTTGCGATGAGAGCGATACAATAAGCACATCATCCTCTACACCGACCATACCATACAATAGTTTGAATCGACATACCCTGCACCAACATCAACAACAACAACAGCAGCAGCAACAACAGCAACAACAGCAGCAACACCAACAACAACAGCAATACCAGCAGCGAACATCAAAAGACCACTATTCACATCATCATCCCGAGCAGCATAATCAATCAAAAGCATTTCACGCAAAAGAGAACAGCACCCTTCCGCGAATTGGGCTCCGCGGGGTTGACAACAGTATCACCCACAACTCCTTAGGTGGGGGCTTAACAAACAATTGCAGCAGCAACTTACCGTCGACTGGACATAACAATTCCACTACAAACAACGGTGTCATAAATTCAGCAAATAGCACAGCGTCCGTTGGGGTTGCTTGTGCTGGTGGAGGTAGTGGGGTTGGCAGACCATTAAGCAACCTATTTATGGACATAAATTCGCCCACAGAACGACTTTCAGCATCGAACATGCTGAGTGGGGGCGTCAATTCAACACCCAGGCCAGGGGTAAGTGTACAAAAGTGTTTCATAGATCTCAAAGTAATACTCGTATTATGAGTTCGGTATCCCCAGGTTAAGGATAATGAGGTGAGGCTCGTGTGGCAAGTGAAGCCCATATGCTGTTTAAATTTATGCCAGTGTATTTCAATTCTAATTACATTGGCGCCAGTAATGATAATTAATTGCATAGTCAATGAAGGCTTGCAATGCAAACCTGTTCAATTGGTTTTCACTAGCACTGATTTCAGATACGTAGGATGGATTCCTACTACTATGGCGATAATTAAAATTTTCGCACTAGAAATGGTATCGATGGGCGAAAATTCAAATCAGGATGAGTATTCGTATTCCGAATACGCTGAATTAATTGGATTTTTTTCGAATACGTTTAAAATTTAAGTTTGCAATTTATTGAAAGTAGAATTGTTGAAGTGTTAATTGTCGTTAATTAATCCGTAATTCGATATATGACAATTTATTACGACGGCAATCGTTTATTTATATGTTACCTTGTCAATGAAATACATTAGACATGAACAGTAATATTCTAAATCTTAATTATTCTTCTTATATATCCACGAGACCTAATGAATAGGATACACCATATTTAGGATCCGCAATTTTTGTTTAAAGGACCTGTAGATTTTTGAGATCTCTAAATTAGTTACACTTCTAGTAAAATCAGTTACCTAGGACCTTATTAAAGGGTGAGCCAACAGCTAGTGTTGAAGTTTTTCTAACACTAAATACACACTTGTTATGAAATCAATGTGGCATTTTATTGATTAATAAGGTCCCGTATGTGGCAATTAGGAAGAGAATAAAACATTGTTCACATGACTATCACGGCTCACGTTGCAAGCATCCATCCTCAAGTGAAAATAATCGATGACTTTTGAAATGGCCGCAATTTCAGTTTGGATGTTATGTTTGAGATCCTGAATTATCGCTGGGTTATTGTCCTCTTCAAATAACCTTAGAGGAAGAATAGGCTTAGGTATATACCTGGTGTACCGGTATATTTTATTCTGTGAAAATAAAACACAAATTTTTAATAGGAGAGTAACAAACATTATATTCGCGTGACTTCTATCTAACTGCTCTGTCACTTTTATTCAGTATCGTTGCGCAAGTCATCATGGAAAAACTCAGACCACAACATTTTCTCCAAAGTGTTCAGCTGTATTACGAAAATCAGCGTTCTGTGAGAAATGATTTTCGTGCGATTTGAGGAACTTACGTGCGCATAATCGACCTACTGAAATCACTATTGCCAATACCATTCGCAAATTTGAGTCTCAGTTTACATTAGTGGATGATACTCGACCGGTTAGACCACATCCAGCACGTAGTGAAGAGACTACATATAGCAACTGTAGCTGCGAGTGTACGCGAAGACCGTGACGAATCGATTCGTCGTCGTTCTCCGCAGCTTGAGTTGGCGTATTTTAGGTGAGAATCTCGGCCTAAAAGCGTAAAAAATTCAACTTTTGCTAGAATTAAAGCCTGGCGACTTGAATTTGCGTCATGTTTTCAGTGAATGGGCTCTGGAAAAACTTAATGAAAATCCGCTGTTTTATCGTGAAATTTTGTTGAGTGATGAAGCCTATGTCTGGCTCAATGAATACGTCAATAAACAAAATTGCCATATAATTGTAATTGAGCTACCATTATATTCATTATGGTGAAGTTTATGGGCTGGTGGAATCATTGGTACATATTTCTTCAAAAATGAGGCAAATTGGAATGTAACCGTCAATGCTAACCGTTATTGCGCCAAGTTAACGGACTATGTGCTTCCTGAAATTCAAGCACATGTTCTCGATGAGCTCTGGTTTCAACAAGACGGCGCTACGAGCCATACAGCGCGTAAAACAATGGACTTTTTGAGAAATAATTTTGGTGAGAACTTAATTGAACGTTTTGCTACGGTAAATTGGCCACCTAGATCTTGCGATATCACACCTTTGGACTATTTGCTCTGGGGATATGTAAATTTTCAGGCCTTCAGGAATAAGCTAGCTAGAATTGACGCTTTGGAAGCCAACATTAACGTGTTATCCGCGAGATACCAGTCGCTATGCTCGAACGAGTTGCCCAAAATTGGACCTTCCGACTAGACCACCTCAGACATAGTCGTGGCCAATATTTACCTAATTTAATTTTTAAAAGTAAATGCCATGAATTTTTCCTATAGCCAATAGTAAAAATTTTAAGTTTACTTTCAAATTGATGTGTTTTATTATACATTATAAATCAAACCTTACAATGAATCACCCTTTATTACGGCTAACAATGATATAATTTTAAACTACGTAGTTCTTCTTCGGTTACCCAACTCAGGATTTATCCAACTCTTGGTATCAAGATGTGTTCTTAAATTGAGATAAGTTCTCATGACAGAATTGAAGGTTAGATAAGCATAGTTCCTAGTAGCAGCACTCAATTTCGAGACCCTTTTTCTTGTCAAAACATGAGTTGAACGTTTTTCTTAAGAATTATTAGGGCTCTTCACAACAACGTTGTGATATTTTTTAGTTCCTAGACAACCCTAGTACCATCAAAGTCAACTTTTTTCTCAATATAAAATCCACGATGGCCAGTGCTGAAACTCAACTCAACTATGGAACAGACGTTCGCCAAAAACAACAGTAGCAATATCACAAAGAGTTCATCAGTTGTTGAGGATTCTCTTAAGCCTTCGAAATTTCCTCAAAAATGCCAAAGTATCCCTTGAGATAGACGGGCGTTGTATATTTTTCGGTTGTTTAAAATGCTATTGAAAAACTCAAAGATATATATCAACGAGCTATTCAAGATCGTCATTGAAAAAGGCTGGAGAGTTTAAAGATACAAATTTATGTCAATTTGTTTGGGTTAGGAATTCTTGTATACTTACCAGGAGGAAAGATGTTTATAATCTTGAAAGTTTGAGTATTTAATTTAAGCTATACCTTTTAATAATTTAATTTTGAATTCTCCTTCCCGTAGTTATAGTAGTTTTTTCAATTACGGATAATCTGAAATGTTTCTGTATTGACCATCAAGTCAACGAAATATCTTCTGGTTTCTCTATTATTCAGCATAATACGAGTAAACGTAGCATGAGAACCAATTTTAATGCATTACTCGCTCATCTCACATCTTTGGATCATTTACCTGATCTCATTTTCCTTTTTGAAGTTTGGATTTTGGAGGAAGAGAAGTCTGAATTTGATATCATTTCAAATTTTACATTTGATGCTCATTGCAACGATTCATATGCAGCTGGAGGAGTCGCAGTATATTATTGAAATTCTTTTAGAGAGTGTGTAGTTAAAAAATTTAAATTAGTGAGCGCTAATACTATAATTGGTAGTTGCGAAGTTTCTGGTATTCACTATTGTTTCACTGAATTCTTAGAACTTCAGAGGTCTAAGAACGTAGTATTGTTGGGGAATTTTAATATTAATATATCCTCTGTGATACTTCAGATGTCGATTGGTTTTTGTCTTCCCTGTATTCGTTTGGTTTTATGTCCATTCTAAATCAATCTACGCGTTATAATTCTTGTTTAGACCATATTTATATAAGACTGCTCAGGAACTGTCGAGTGGACTACAAAACAATGGCATATGTCTTAAGAATTACTGATCATAGTTTGACTTGTATTCAATTGAATTTTCAAATCACCCGATTAAGTAAATCTTAAGTCAGAGAATCCGCCAAAATAGATTTTTTCGCTTAAAGAACTCATCTAAACTTTGAATTTTAATAAATTACAGCGTTAGGTATCAATCTGTCTCCAGAGGAAAAATAAAGTAGACAACAAATTAAATTGTCTGAAATAATGGATGTCTACCTAACTCTTTTAAAAAAATCCAAAACAAAAAACAACTCTTTTTACTCCTTAAAAAACACCCAAACAATATTAGACTAAAGAAATATTACGTCAAAATTTGTCGAGAGGTAAAAGCAGAAATACCAATCTGAAGAAATACTGCAACAAATTAGCTAAAAGTATTGGCAACCCTAAAAAGAATGGCAGGTAGTTTCTGAGATTTTAAACAAAAATTTACCTAGCCTAGACATTATTCTAAGCAATAATAACTCTAATATTCCTGAGTCTTAAGAAGTTTCTAAAGTGTTTAACAATTTCTTTACCAAAGTGGGTTCTTGTCCTAGTATGTCTAATGTTAGTTCAACTTCTTATGGTGTCCATAGTGTAGTAGAAACCAGATTTCATCCTGAACGTTTGAAATATAAAAAATCTCCGATGTTCTATGCTGTGTATATAAAGGTATTTTTTACGACTCCTTAAAAACAGCGATAAAGATACCACTTCACAAAAAAGGTAATACCACCGCCTTGAACAATTATCGTCGTATTGCACTCTTATATTTGTCTTTTCCAAAGTTTTTGAAAGAGGCATTTAGTCTAGAATGCTTTCTTTCTTCGATAGGACTCACTTTTTTTGACAAGCATCAGTTCGGTACAGTACTGAAACTACATTATTAAAACTGATTGGGGAGATTTATACTAGTCTGAATGCCTCCCAAATTTCTTCAACAAAGGCAATTGATATGGTGAATCATACCTTGCTTTTAAATAAACTCTTGAATGCGGGTTTCAGAGGTTCTATCTCTCGAATCGTAAGCAAATTGTACGAGTCAAAAATGCGTTGAGTTCTATAAAATTTTTAAATTTTGGAGTACCGCAAGGTTCAGTCTTGGGTCCGATATTATTTCTAACATATGTTAATTCCTTATTTATCCAACCATTTAAGGGCAGAATCACAGCTTTCGCTGACGATTCTGCATTATCTTATTCTAGCAACAACTATCTAAATTTAACATATTTTTGGATGTTAATAACGACCTAGATATACTACGACTACGGTTCAAGGAGCATAAGCTGGTAATTAGTAGTAAGATTAAGCTTATGGAATTCAATACCAAGGGCGTAATTTATGATGACTTGCCACTTTATTATCACTCACCAAAACGTCGGCATTTCGTCTAAATGACCCAACTGCCTCTGGTGTTATGTCTTTTGATGAAAATATAAATTGTAGCGAGGATTGTTTTAGAATTGAATGCGTCGACAGCTTTAAATGTCTGGGCATCATATTAGACAATAAGCTTAATTGGAATGATCACACTCTTTATCTAAAGCATTATCTTTATGGGGTTGTCATTTTAATGTTTTAAAAATGGAATACGATGGTTTATTTAAATCAAAGTTGCAGTATGGTATCTCTTGCTAGGGTGGCGCCTATTTTAAGGGGGTATTCTCATGTGACCACTACGAAAAATCGATTTTTTTTCTCATATTTCGATAGCAAAACCTAGTATTTAATAAGTTACAGCTCATAGTCGCCGACACGCCGCAAGCGACTTGTCTGCCGCGCGCCAGGTCTGCAGCTGCTGCATTTCTATTGTTTTTACCGGTCTTTTATACCTGCGTATGGAGTTTCCCGCAGGTCACAAAAACTGGAAGAACTGATGCATATGAAGCCACCGAAGGGTTAATGTATGGTCCAGGCATAGCAGATAGGTTTAATTTATAATGTAAAATAAAACACATAAATTTGAAAGTGAACTTAAAATGTTTATCATCAGTTAAAAGAATGATTCATGGCATTAACTTCTAAAAATGACATTGTGTAAATGTTGGCCACGACTACGTCTAAGGTGGTCCATTTGGAAGGTCCAATTTTAGGCGATTCGTTTGAGCATAGCAACTGGTATCTCGCGGATAACACGAGAAATGTTGGCTTAAAAAGCGTCAATCGTAGCTGACTTATTCCTGAAGACCTGAAATTTTACATATCCCCGTAACATTCTGATTAGCCTCATTTTTGAAGAAATATGGACCAATGATTCCAGCAGCCCATAAACCACAACATAATGAATATAATGGTAGCTCAATTACAATTATATTGCAATTTTGTTTATTGACGTATCTATTGAGCCAGAAATGGGCTTCATCACTCAACAAAATTTCACGATAAGACAGCGGATTTTCATTGAGTTTTTCCAGAGCCCATTCACTGAAAATATGACGCAAATTCAAGTCGCCTGGCTTCAATTCTTGCAAAAGTTGAATTTTTTACGCTTTTAGGCCGAGATCCTCACCTAAAATACTCCAAGTTGTCGAATATGCCAACTCAAGCTGCTGAAAGCGACGACGAATCGATTCGTCACGATCTTCGCGTATACTCTCAGCTACAGCTGCTATAGTCTCTTCACTACGCGTCTAACCGGTCGAGTATCATCCACTTATGTAAACTGGGACTCAAATTTGTGAATTGGCAATAGTGGTTTCAGTAGGTCGATTATGCACACCGTAAGTTCCTCGAATCGCACGAAAAATATTTCTTACAGAACGCTGATTTTCGTAATACAGGTGAACAATTTGGAGACGCTGTTGTAGTGTGAGTCTTTCCATGATGACTTTCCAAGCAATACTGAACAAAAATAACAAAGCAGATTGATAGGAGTCACACGTGATCTGTCAAAAAGAGCCCATTGATACCATATGGTATCAAATGGCAAAAACTTAATCTCCCTGGTGAAATATCCAATTTCTTTGCAAAATCCAAGAAGGCCTTTGAAGTTCTTGCCATATATTTTCCCTAAATTTTCGAAAAAGTATTTCCCTAAAAATTTCCTTCGACTGCGCAATATTGCCTCGCATTCACGCAGTGTATGTGTTATGTCCTCAGCAGCTTGTTGATCATCGCAGAATGTGCGGTATCTTAAAATTCGAGTCACTTTGCGTGTTTCCGCAGAAAACGGTTTGCTGTAAGGATTCCTTTTTTTGTCCTAAGCATAACCCTGTTTAATTTCATTAAATTCTTAGATATTTTGCCGTCAAAAAGTGGCCAAAGAGTCTTAGATAATCTGTGTCCTTCAATATTTGACCACCTTAGGTTGGCAGTTTTAATGATTTTTTCCTCGATAGTGCCCCTTACTATGGAAAGAGGCGGTTTGATGTTAACAATTTCAGTATTATAAAGTAGCTCTCCTCTTCTTGCATCCTCATCTGCTTATTCATTTTTTTCTATCCCGCATTTTTCTGGCACTCGCACACGGTTCTGACTGCATCTTGAGCACTACGTCAGCCCCCGACTGTATCTGAACTGATGTTGGTCGATTCCATTGCTATAAGAGCGACCTGGCTATCGATGTAAATAGCGATATCTCTTCCGGACATCGATCTTATCTGCATTAGCTCAGCCTGGAAAACACTGCTTCCGTCCGGTAGTCTTATAGACATTCTTGGTTCTGAGTCATCTGAGATGATACTAAAACTTATTCCTTTCTTCTGTTTTCAAGTTCATTTTACCTGACTATTGCTTTTTTTTTTTGTCAGTCCTCCCTTCTCCCGATATATTATGTCTTACGGAATGTCGAAGTCGACCAAGAAAGGCATGAATTTTCCATGGGACAAAAACATGAACAGAGGGGATATAGCCAATTTGCAGGGAACGACATCGTAGCTCTTAAATGACGGGATTCAAAGTGTGTTACATAAGTTTCCACAGAATATGGAAAGATCCTATTGGCACAGTAGATAGATGGTGCAAAAAGAAGCATAATTCAAACATGGGTGGGGTAGACGTAGCCGAGCAATCGGTAAAATACTACAGAATTTTCATAAAAACTGAAAAATAGACAGTAAAAGCAGTTTTTCATATGGTTGGCATGGCCATATGTAATTCGTGGAAGGAACATAGAAAGGACGATGAATAATCTTAGATGCAGAATAAGAATTTAAAATATTTATTAAAATTCAAGCAAGAGATCGGAAAAGCCTCGGGAAGGAGTACATATATAGCATCGCCTCTACCTCCAGCGGCAAACGATTATAGACCAACAAATCTGCTTGTAGACATACGATGTGACCGTTATGACCAATGGCCAGAATCAGTAGATTTGATATATGTCAGAGAAAGAATAGTGTAGTCAGACAAGGACAAAAAGTATAAAATGTGATCTGCTTCTTGTATTGCTAAGGCGTTTTTAACGGAAGTCACACACTTTTAAGTGTTAAGTTCTTTAAAAAAAACGGCAAACTGCGTGAACAAAGCGATCAGACGGCTACTTTCTAAATAATTGATCCTAAAAGATCTAAGAAATTTCAGCGAAATTTCACACGATGTACGATTATGTTCAAAAAGTATGTTGACTTTATATTTTGCAATCCTTGAAGCACTTCTCTTAAGCACTTTTTAGTATAGCCTTGAGCTCTTCAAGTGATGTCATTTTTATTTTCTCAATCATTGCAAATCTCCGTTCTTTCAAATCTCCGGTCTCTTCAGTTTTGGGAACAGAAAAAGTCGGATGGGGCTAATTATGACCCTTTTGGGAAAGTCAGGATCATCATTGATGGTATTCAAGAGCTCCTGAACGATGCTCATGCGACGGTTCTTCTGATCAAAATTAAGATGTTTTGGAACAAACTTCGCTGACACAAGTCTCATGCCCAAAACATCCGCAAAAGCAACTCAGCAACTTCTCTTATGGAAATTTGACGATTCAAAAACAATTTTCTCCACAGCTCCGACGTTATCATTTTGGGAGAGTTTTTACTAAAATAGTTTGCTTAGAGCAGACTCACCATATGCCACTGTCAACATTTCAGGTGTTTTAAAGTACTTTATTCCATTTTTACACAAAATTTTGGTCCATTTTTTATAACAATTGAAAATCGCCGGGTACACCGAAACACGTCTAACCTCTCTATCAAATTAAGTATGCTATATACTCGTACTTAAAATTGTGAACATATGTTCTGGGTATGTGTACAACATAGATGTACGTTGCCCGCGAAATTTCAAAAGTCTCCTTAGTTTTTGAACACACCTCGTACAAGTAATTGGGCTTAAGAAGGAGCTCTGCAAATCCAACACTGTCGCCCCTAAGGCAGGACAAAAAAAAAATTAGATGGAATGCCTGAAACCTAAAGGGTGCCCTCACCCTGTGTGGGTATCTGGCATTACTCAGAAAATCCGATGGCTCCTACACTGCGACAAAAAAAATACCCATTTCCTCGTGTTGCCCCAGAATGCACAAGATGGCATACGTCAGCTCGTGGTTTGAAAACAACAAAAGTCCTGGTTCCCAAAGACTTGAGCAGCAGATTTCTAGTTTCCATATCTCAGCCCTCAGCTTAAGTGCAATCATTATCTACTTTGGTTTGGTACCACAATTATCTACACACTGCTTACACATAGTGTAGCTCACATTATTATAGTTGGTAAATTTTTCCAATTCGTAGCGGCAAAGAAGATATACTGACATATTTATAGACTAGCTAAACCTATCTCACCTGGGTCTTTTAGAACCTAACGATCTGGGACTCCAAAGTTTTACTGCCACAACAAGACAGCATAAGAAAGAAAGCTCAGACGTTGCTTTCAGTAATTGCGTGTTCGATAAAATGTAAGAAAAACTACTATCCTCATGACTTAGGATAAACAATCTTTTGTTATTATTGCCCAGTTTCAAGGGATATCCCTCAGGCTTTAATCTTAATGCACTTTCAAAATCAATAGTTTCCTTCATGAACAATAATAAATAAAATGTTTTTTTTTTTTTTTTTTTTTTTAATCTTATTTCAGAATATACGAGCTCAGAAGTCACCAATCTTAAATCGTAGACGGTCGTCGTCAATAGCAACAAATCTGCTGACGGCCGACATTGGAGGATACCGGAACACAGATGAAAATATCTCTCGTAATCATTCAACAATTCCACACAGTAGTACGAGGTAAGTGCATCTGACTAAGGGAATACTTTATCGAATTGCATTCATTCTGTCTATCCAAGGGGTTGTTATCTAACTCGAAAGACTGATACAATAAATAAATTTCCCAACAGTCCTTTCGGTTCTCTGCTTGTTCATGGCATTTGAAGTTTTTTTTTATCGTTTTAACTTATTTCAGCGACTTTTGATGGTTGGTTTTTTATTTTTTACAAAGACAATCTGCGTCGACGGTAAAAGTAAAAGTAGATAGAAATTTTTTGCTTATTTAAATCATCTCCGGGAGAATGTATCTGTAGATAAGGGTGAAACGAAAGCTTTCAGCAAAGGATTATTGAAGGAAAGTTTTATCGGTGTTAGCATCGTTGATGTTTTATTAAATTCAAATGATCTCAGATAACGCCGAAATTAGTTTTCTCAAACAGATGTAAAAAAAAAAAATTAATAAATAGAAAGACGGAACCAAAACCAAAAAATTATTTCGAATAACATGCAGTAGTCCTCAATTGAGATGGATTGACGGCAGTTGTATATTAAAGTCAACTGTGACACCACTGGGTGATCCTACCTACCCCTAGAACCATACAGGTTTCTTGATAATTCTATGGAACCTATGGGTTGCATTCGGACGTGTGCCAATGTAAGACAGTTTCACAGAAAATAGGCAAGAAATTCCTCTTCCTCTTCATCTCTGTAACTCCGGCAGAAATCATGTGAGGTACACCTGTTTTTTAATAGTACAATGACCTGTGATTATATGTATAGTATGTGGTAGATATCACTTCTCGGATCATTTGAATCTATAGTTGTCTTTAGAAAGCACTTCTTTAGGTAAAAACATTAGTAGCTTGACGTTTCGATGCTACCTAATTCTTGTTCTTAGGGATCCTAGCCTGATCAGTTGAGCAGCGGCTAGTTCCTAGAGATCTTCTTGGATTCTGGTGTACATATATTGAAATGTCTCCCATTGTTCCGATTTGAGTTCTGTTTTTTTTTTTTTTTTTTTTTTTGTTAAGTTGGTACATTTGTTGTTAACATTCCCTCTAAGTCTAAGCGTCACAGGTTGACATTTTGAAAAAGTAGTCAGGAGTACATCTATCTCTGTATGTGTTGGCGATTTTTTACAATTTCAGAAATGGATTTAAATTTGCAACAACGAACTTGTATTAAACGTTGCGTGAGAAACGGATTTAATGGTGCGCGAACATTGGAAATGTTGGAAGAGTGTTTCGGCAACGATTCTCTAAGGAAAACGGTCGTTTACCAGTGTCACAAGCGGTTCAAAAGTGGTCGTGAGTCAATCGAAGATGATGAACGCAGTGGCAGACCATCGACATCGAAAACCGACGAAAACATTGATAAAGTAAAGAAATGTTGGTCAATAACCACACATTAACCATCAGAAAAATAGCAGAGGACTTAAACATTGCCTATGGATCCGTCCAAGACATTTTGGTTAATGATTTGGGTTTCCGTCGTGTAGCAGCAAAGTTGGTACCAAAAGACTTCAATTTAATGCAAAAAACGTCGTTAACGTCGTGTTAACGTCGTGTTAACGTCATGTTAACCTCGCAAAAGAATGATCCCACATTCATCAAAAGGATCATTACTGGTGACGAGACGTGGGCTTATGAGTACGACACGCAATCCAGACATCAGGAAAGTGAATGGCGTTCACCAAATGAGGTGAGACCAAAAAAACCACGTCGTTTTCAGTAAGAAAAGAAGGCAATGCTCACGGTTTTCATGGATTACAACGGTGTAGTGCATCATAAATTTTTTCCAAAAGGCCAGACAGTAAACAAAGAGTATTATTTGGGCGTTATGAGTCGTTTGCGTGAAGAAATTCGCCGAAAGAGATCAGAATCGTAGATTTTGCACTATCGCACAGTGCCATCAATATTCGTAATTTTTTGACGAAAAATGCAACAAATACCATCCAAAAGCCACCGAATTCACCTGATTTAGCTCCCTGTGAGGTTCAATCGAATTAAAAAACCACTACGGGGAACGCGTTTCCGCAGCCGAGAGGAAGTAATGGAAAAATCCCAGGAAGCATTAAACAGAAAACCGAATATAAAAAATGTTTCGAGGATTGGATCAACCGCTGGCATAAGTATGTTGCAGTCGATGGGGATTACTTTGAAGGAGACAGTATAGATTTAGATGGATAAACCTCTATTTTTAATTTTCTGAATAGATTGGACACAATCCCAGAAGAAGAGGAACCTTCGGCCATTAAACTTATTTGCCTATAGAAGTAGGTATTTTCTTAGGAACCACCTGACCTTGGACGTATTAACAAAACCTAAATTCTAAGCCAGCTTAACAAATACCAATACGATTTTCTTTTTCTTTTTCCTATCTAGGGCAGGTGAAAATCTGCCACTACACACTCTGAGGATCGCAAGCGCGTGCTCCTAGTAGCGTGATATTCTTAGTCGCTAAAAACATCTCAATCCGATATTATTGTTTATATTACCACAACTAAGTTTTCCCTTATCTTAGAAAAAGACTCACTTGGTAGGTGACTTTGACGCGATTTCATTTAATCGCACTAGGTCCAATAGCTTGGTCTTTGGAGACGGAGCAATAGGTTTTTCTCGTCCAAAATTTGTAGGACTGGTTTGTTATTATTATTATTAGCGCTTTATTTTCAGAACTTTGTAAAATATTGGCATTCGTTTTCTTGGCAAAACCCCCTTGAAATGTTTGCCTAGTAACCATATATTGCATATTTTTTTAACGTATGACTTCCATTTTATCTTTGAGTCGAGTGTCATTCCAAGGGTCGAGTGTCATTCCAAGGGTCGAGTGTCATTCCAAGGTTCAGTTGTCATTCCAAGGGTCGAGTGTCATTCCAAGGTACTAAGCCTCGTTTGCAAATGGAATAAAAACTGACCGTACGCAACCGCCTCGATTTTCTATATGTAAAATTTATATGTAATTTGGCTTTCGGCCAGACCTTTGTCCATTCGTATACTTTATCGAGAGCGCTTTGCAGTTTCACCGTTGTTACTTTAATCGTTTAACCTACTGTTGTTGTAGCAGTGTGACCAGTAACGTAGCAAGAAAGGTCCCCTTTTCCAGAGGTATGTTTCGAATATGTAGGAGATACAGAAGTGGGCCGAGAGCACTTTCCTGCGGTACGCCGACTAAAATATCTTTCAATTGCGATACTTTGTTTCTGATTCTGCCACAGAAAATTCTCTAAATAATTTTTCAATGTATTCAAAAGGCTCAGCACAATTTGAACCTTAAACTTTCATGCCATACCTAATTAAAGACTTATCAGACATCAAGGAATGCGCTTGAGCAAATTTTTTTTTCTTCCAAATCTTTCTCCAATAACGTCGGTGATTATATGGACCTGATCAATAGCTTAATTCTTACTCCTGAACTCAAACTGCTGATTAGGGATAAGAGCTTTTCCGTCAACAATTGGCAGTATACGTCCCAGAATTATTCTCTCAAAGATTTTGGATAAAATTGGGAAAATTGAAATCATTCGGATGTTTTCCTGGTTTTAGGACCATTATGACTTCAGCAGCTTTTCACTGCCTAGGAACGTATTCAAACATCCGTGCGACATTATTAATATAAAGAAAGAAGCTTAGTGAATGCTTTTCTAGGCAGCACTTCAAGGACTTCTCTTCTCATAACCAAGAGCTGTCTTTGGCTTTAAATCCTTTATTTTAGTACTGAGTTCCATTAACATTACTTTTGTCATCGTGTAAATGTCTGACGCGATTTCCGATTCATTAATATTATGAATGAGTGCTTGACCATAGAAAGGCATAAAGGTCTTTTCCAGATAGGAGACGAAAATCTCCGCTTTCTCCTTATCTCCCTTCGCTCATTCGTTGTTTCAAGATAGGTGTCTACTGCATGGTAAGAGACTATATTTGCGAAGCTTTGAAAGAATTCAGCCTGATTTTTTTAAGCATCAGACGAGTGAATGGCGTTCACCAAATGAACCGAGAACTAAAAAAACAACATAGTTTTCAGTCAAAAAATAAGGCAATGCTCACGGTTTTCATGAATTACAACGATGTAGTGCATCATGAATTTTTGGAAGAAGCCCAGACAGTAAACAAAGAGTATTATTTGGGCATTACTATGAGACGTTTGCGTGAAGCAATTCGCCGAAAGGACAGAAAACTCGTAGATTTTGCACCATGATAACGCAAAAGGTGTATTTTGAATTTTCTGAATAAATTCCGAGAACTTTGATCAAGATTTCCATACATTTCTTTCGAGAATCTAATGTCTGTGGTGAATGAATTGGAGACCGATTGATTAATGTTCATGTGCTTACAGTTCTGTAAGCTAATTATCCACTATAGCTTTACTAACAGAAATTCCAGAGGTAGCCTTGGTGTAGTAGTATATGCATAGACTCCTCAAGCAGAGGGTCGTGGGTTCGAATCCCGAGCGAGACAATTCTCTGAAAAAGTCTTTTCATAGAATTTGTATGTAGTTATACGAAAATTCCGTCGGCATCAACTCTGACATGAAGGCATAACACTGATGTTGGAGTGGTTGCTGGCTGGGCTAAATGTAACGAACTAACAACTAGCACGTACTAAGGCCCACTGGTTGAAAATGCACTGGCTCCAGTTTGACAACCATCTCTGCAAAAATATCGAAACCTAACACCTAAGTTTCAAAAGTACACACCACCCGCCCGCGCCCTGGTGAAAAGCCACTAAAATGGTATTCATATCCCCTTGGTGCGCGCGCGGAATACTAAAAAAAAAATAAATAAAAAATATAACAGCAATTCGACCTTTAACAAGCTTGATACGCTGTCTGATTCGATCCAAAAAATTATATCCCTGTATCCTCATACACACGATTTCAATATACACAATTCTGACTGGCATCGATATTCTAGTCAGACAACATCCGGACGGTGTGTTGAGATCTTCGCTGCAGAAAATAACTTGACTCAGCTTGCTAATGAGCCCACCCAAATACCAGACGTTGACAGTCTGATCGCCAAAACCCTGGGCTTGTTTTTTGACTTCTCACCCTGATAAGTACACTGTTTATGTACTTTCCTCTCTACACTCGTCGAACTAATTTCTCATACACTCACCACACAGTTAGAGAAAAGATTCCTAAAAGAAACGTATGGCAATACTGGAAAGCCAATAGGAGCGGAGATAAAAGCTTCTTTAGGAAATTTAACTGGTCGCAATGTTTTCTCCATAACGACGTGAATGCCGCTGCTAATATTATCGCAGACATTATTGCCTTTGGAATGAGATCATTTATCCCTCATCAGATGAAGAGTATCAAACCAAAAAAAAAGGCGTAATACGACTCGAGCTGTAAAGAGGCCTCAGGGTTAAAGAATGGAGGAAAACCGAAAAGGGTTCAAACGAGCCAGGAATGTAACGTTTTTCTCAAGCGTGTGAAATTCCAATACGACCAAAAGCTGAGGCAAAAAATACTATAATGCCCCAAAAGTAATAAAAGCTTTTGGTCGTTTGCAGAAACATAAGAAATTCTGCCTCATACTCCATTCCATAGCTCAGTTGCAATGACATTGTTCTTGCTATACACTTTGCGACCTGCTCAACACTTCCAGATTGCGCTTTGTTTCCGCCTACACTTGAGTGCATCGAATCTTCAGTGGGACGAATCCACCATGGTATATCTTCCCTTCTTTTGAGGAAGTGTTCTTCCACGCTAACAAAACCACTGTGTACGCTTTAACATCAATCCTATTCTTTAGGACTCTTTCTGAGTAGATAAAAAACAGCATTTGTCCAGCCTGATCCTAAAAAAGGCGAATATTCTTCTCTTTCCTTCTAGTCATGCGCTTACGAGTATGTGCCTTGTTCTCAAGAAAACTCTCATAAGCCATCAGCTCATGAAATATCTACAAACACGAAAGCTTCTCAATGACCTGTAGTACGGTTTTCGTAGCAACAGAGGCACTGGTGAACAACTGGGAACAACACGGTATGCTAAGCTCATTAAATTCCGATTCAAACAGCATTAAAGTGAAATATAAATACCGGGCCTTTATCGAAGAATAACACTTGTATCGTCGAAACCGCAAAGCTTTCCATTATTGGTATGTATGTTATGTTACTGACAACTTATGTTGGAATGACCACGTATTCGATGTTGGCTGCGAAATATCTAGGTTTCTTCAAGCGATGTGAGAAATGTCTTACCCCCTGATCTGGTTTCAAAATTTAAAGCGTTCACATCACAAAATTGAAGTACGATGCTCACATGTATTCAATTACCCCTAAAACCTTGTTTAGCGTTTGCTAAATAGGAGCCAAGACCGAGCGATAAAACTCATAGCTGATGCAAATATTACGCAGTTAATTAACAGCTTCAAAAACCGGCTTAGTGCCTCCTGTCTCACATTGTTCCATTGCTTTTTTAACCACTAGTGCTCCACCGAAATGGTCAGCAGCATTCTGCCCCTTCAAACTTTCAATCCTAACACCCGCCTCGCTATGAATGCTTAAGCTCACTTTCGGATGTACACTGAAATATTGGTATTCTCTCTTAAGCCGTACTACTCGCTTATGAAATGCAGTGTCTAACTCTTTATTATAGCTTGCAAACATTTAAAACCAATGCAAATCTGTGTCTCTCTGTTTTTCCCTCCTTTCACCGGAGCTGTATGCCAACATCTTAAGTGCGGTTCTTTACATATAAAAAAATAAAATAAGTCACCGCACAGCGTGAGAACACCAACGTTCTACCGTCGTTCTACAAAAAGATGCCAGCACCGCTTCATAGGCCGGTTTTGGAGCCATTTGTGAAAACCCGATTATATTCCTTAGAACAGAGTGTTATTGGGAAGGCCCCCACCATATAATCAACACATAGCATATAATTGGTATTATTAGAGACATGAAGATTTAAAGGACCCTCATTGGTGACAAGCCCAACAAAACGACAGGGCCTTAGGGGATATCACCGTGACGTGTGTAGTCGATGACAACCAAATACTTAACTTCTTTTGAAAGGCGGATAGAGATACCCTTTAGAATAAAATATATAAGGCAGGCTAGTCAACTTGCTCCTTCCCGTGAAGAGAACAACCTCAGTTGGAGAAATAACTGAGAGTTCATTACTAACGCAAAGAGAGCTTGACCTTAGAACTATTGAAAGAGTATAAACAGTGAGTTGACCAACGCCGCTCTGTAAATAGCTCCTGTTTATCGTAGCCATCTCATATTACCAGCAGTCAACATTCGCAATCCGGGTCCTATTCACCAGCATTACTTTTATCCACAAAACTAATGATTCATTTACGCCTATTGTCTGACGAGTTACACTTCCCATCAACTGCGCGCTAAGTCTCGATGAATACGCTTTACGGGAACTTTTTTTAGTCAAGTGCGTCTTAAATTTTGTCTACCTGATTTTCGAGCATAATTTCAAAGGATCTTCTGCGTTGGAAAGAAGATTCTCTTCAGATTGGCAACAGTTTGTCTATATTTTTTTACATCATTACAAGGTGCCTGCCCTGATAGCCTCATACGTCAACAAAACCGATGGCAGACTCCACCAATGACATGTTATTTTATACAGCTCACTTGCAGCGTGAGCGTAAGCAGGTAATTAATAACCTGTTCCTATCAGGTACATTCGAAGTGAGTCTCAAATGTGAGACAAAGAGTCTCTGCTTTTGACTCAGTGTCGAAAGATTTCCAAAGTCTTTCTAAGTTGCCCCTTTTGAGAACTTGGACCAGTCTGCAGGTTTCAGCAAATGTTTGGATCTTTCAGAAAAGCCTTTATAATCCGTGGACCGAGTGACCTTTTACTCGTGCATAATGTGTTTACTTTCAGTGGTACTTTTACACCCTAACTGACTCGAACTGCACTAAAACTTCAGACTATAATTTCCAAACCGTTCATGACAGTGAGCTCAAATTTTGACACATGACAAATAATTTTATTATTTTCAAGCTTTTTAAACAATTTGCGTCTCAGTTGTGTTGAAAAAATTATGTCGGCGATGGAATTCGAACGTGATATAGTGATTGCTTTATATTTGGCTGGAAAACCACAAGTAGCTATCGTTAGAGCCCTCCAGCACCTCAATGTGAATAAATCATTTCTGTCTCGAACCATAGCTCGTTACCGTGACACTAACAGCGTTGCAAAACGCCATGGAGGTGGTCATAAAAAAAACAGCAACATCGGCAGAAATGGTTCGGAAAATGAAGGCTTGAATTGAGCGAAATCCGCCACTTAGTGGAAGAAAAATGGCTCGTGAGCTCAACATATCGTTGAAACGGATGCAACACATACTGAAAAATGAGCTTGGACTCAAGCCATTGAAGTTCCAAAAAGCACACGATCTTACACCGCAACAGAAAAAAGTTAGAGTCGAAAGAGCGAAGGAGTTGCTACGCTTGCACGAAAGTGGTGAGTTGCCGATTTTGGTTTTTTCCAAAGAGTCGCCATTTCCTATCGAGCAATATGTCAAAAAACAAAATGACCGAGTTTACTTGCCAGAGAGGTCCTTAGAAAACTTACACCTTCGGACGGCCACCAGAAAGCAGGCAGCACCGATGGTCGCTCTCCGCTCTTATTTTTGGACCGTGGCGTCAAGAGGCAGTATTGTAGCCTTGGGTAAACAATCATTTCGGTCGGAGATTGTGGACATTTCAACAAGACCGTCTCACAAAGCGCGTCAAAGAAAATTGGTTAAAAAATAATGTTCCACACTTCATTTCTCCGACACAATGGATTGCAAATTCTCCGGATGCAAATCCGTTGGATTTCTCTGTCTGGGGTATTTTGAAGGCGAATTTTGGCACTAAAAAAATAAATTTGGACCACCTAAAACTATCACTTCGCCTAGAATGGGCCCAAATACCGCAGAGCCACTTGCGTGCAGCGTGTGATGCTTTCTTCGACCGTCTCAAGGCCATTCTTCGCGGCAAAGGTGGACATATTGAAAACTACTGATACAACTTGAAAACTGATAAATTTTCCAATATTTTTTGCTTTGGCACAATAAAGTTTATCAAAAAATAAAAAAAATTATAGCATTTTATTTGGTATATAATTATTTTCGTGCGGTTTTTTTTTTTCAAAATTTGAACGTTTATTTAAGAAAAACATGTTCAATAGTATTATTCAAAGTATTGCCCATCTGAAGCTATGACTGTTTCCCATTTTTCTGGCAATTTGTGGATCCCATCCCAAAAGAGGTGCGCCGGCTTGGCAGCCAAGAATGAATCAAGCCAATTTTTGATATTCTGCTCTGATGTGAACCGTATTTCAGTGAGGGCGTTCTGCATCGACCGGAACAAATGGTAGTCAGAAGAGGCAAGGTCTGGGCTATAAAGCGAGTGGGGTAAGACTTCCCATCCACTGTTTTCCAAATAGTTCTTAACCGGAATAGCAACGTGGGGCCGAGCGTTGTCATGATGGAAAATTATTGGCTCGTGTCTGGTCGCATATTCCGGGCGGTTTTCGGCTACTGCTCTATTCAAACGGATTAATTACCCGGTTTAAGCAGCTCATAATACAGCACACCCATCTGATCCCACCAAATACAGAGCATTACCTTCGCGCCATGGATATTCGGATTTGCCGTTGATTTGGCTGGTTGGCCGGGTTTCACATATGATTTTTTGCGCTTGGGGTTGTCGTAATGGATCCATTTTTCATCACCAGTAACAATCCGATGCAAAAATGACTTTGTGGCGTTCCAGCATCATTTCGGATATACAAAACCGCCTTTCGACGTCTCTCGGCTTGAGTTCATGTGAAACCCAATTTCCTTGCTTTTGAATATATCCAGCTGCTTTGAAACGTTTTGAAATGGCTGCTTGAGTGACACCCAAAGATTCTGCTTTGGCTGCCCAGGACTTTCATCGTCTTCCAAGCCAAAATCACCACTTTTAAATCGTGCAAACCACTTTTAACGCGTTCGCTCAGCTAGCGCATGTTTACCATAAACTTCCACCAAAATACGATGACTTTCAGCAGCAGTTTTCTTCATTTTAAAGTAATGAAGAAGAACTCCCCGTAAAAACACTTTTTCAGGCACAAAGTTCGACATATTTGAGTGAAAAAAAATTATTGTTGTTTACGCTTCAAATGAATGACATATATTGAAATGAAGTATAATGACAGTAGCTTTCCAACGCATGTTCGAATGGAATAATACAAGTTACGCCATCTCTTATAAAGTTATAGACCCAATAAAAAATTGCAGTTCGAGTCAGGCAGGGTATAGATAGAGTTTGATGGCTTTGTCGTCTTCATTTTATAGCAAAGGTTGTCTTTGTTAATGATTAAGTCCGTATATGAAATCAGATGATAACTCCGATCTAACTGGAATAGAACCTCAATAATTAGGCTTCTTGTCCCGTGGCGGTGGTAGTACTGAAACATAAGGGAAATAAGCCAACACAAAAGCAAATTTTCGTATATTCTTCGTAGTTCGAGTTAAAGTGCAGTGGAGAAAGCCACACTAGCATGATCTCTACTGATCTGCAATACTTTTTTTTGCCAATTTCGACAATGTTTCGTGTCTTGCTGCGCCTTTACTTTCGTTTCAAAATTTGTTTTTCATTCCGTTCGACTGTCGGAGGCTATTCAACATTTTAATTTTCTTGACTTCTTGCTTCTATATTTAAGGAGATTAATCAGTTAAAAGTTGTATCGATTTCTGAGACAACGAAGGAAACTGGGGCATGCACGGTACTTCCTCAGGTAGCAGCTGAGAACAATTCAGTTGGCTTGTCTTTGTTGCACTCCTTTATATATTTCGTTTACTGAAATTCTGAGTATTTCATACTCGCATACTCGAGCCCTTCTTTCTGGTAAGGGACTCCAGTATACATGCCTCAGAGTTGATCGAGAAGACCACGTATAGATTTTCAGTCCTGTAAGACGACTTCCATGCTGTTAAGATAAATCTAGCCTAGACGTCTTTGGGGCTTAGTTCGTTGTCACCCCTAAGTTCTTCTGAGCTCACTAGTTAATATTATACAATACCACAAGTGCAGTTTCAACTAATCGTTCTCTTCTTACTTTTGAGACTAACTATTTCCAAACAAATTGGATACGATCTAACGAGTTTGCTGAAACTTGAAAAGTACTCAAACTAAACTTAATTGGTTTCTATGTATCTATTCTATCTCTCTTCTTCGACAGAAGAAGTTAATATTTGAAAAAGTTAAAATCTCCAACATATTTCAAGACCTGCTCCCGAAAATGATCATTCCATTTTCTTGCAAACGACTAGACGAAAGTACGTATTGTCTTCGAATAACATACTATACTTCCTCAAGTTGACTTCTTTTAAAGTTATCTGAAGAAAATAGATGAATTTCAGGCTTTGCTCCCTTCCATGCTCCAAAGACAACAAATAATTCACTCAGAATTGAAATATCTACGAATCTCAGTCACAAAATTAATATGTAAGTCTGTGGCAAAGAAATTCTCCTGCAAGCAGACAAAGTCCTGATATCAGCTTCCGGACACACAAGACGAAAACTCAAATTTGAAGTAGTTTTCCATTTTGTGGAGTGGAAAGTTTCAAGTTTGTTATACAAGGAGGTAGTACGCCCAGAAGTGGTGAAAAGTTTTCTCCTTCAACTTCATGGATTGCGATAAATTTGTTATAAGACTTGCGACGGTACTTAGGATGTCAGTGGCACGTACTCAAATATTTGATAAATCGTATGGCATCGGATAACATAGTTATTTCAGGTGGTTGCTGTTCCTCGTGGTGAAACCTCAGCATGCATTTGAAGGGTAGTGAGCACCGAATGTACGAGTATGATAAACAAGTTTAAAGTTTTTTTATGGAAGAACAAATCTTGAAGTTTGTTTCCACAGAAGGGACCAAAAAGGGAAATATTTCAGAAAAATTTCTTTGTGTTTTAGGAATTGCATAAGTTAGAGTTAGAAAGTTAAATTTTGAGGTATACCACAGTGTATCACTCAAATCAATCAATTATATGTGGCGCTCGTTTCTGGATAAAAATTGGTCAAGAGCTCAATTGGCTCAAGAGAGATGTAGCTATAGTTAGATATCTAACTGCTCGTGGGATGTGAGTTTTAGAATCTTGGGTACGAAAAAAAGATTGGGTCGTGAAGGCTCTTATCAGCCCTTTGACCAGGTTACTGTGGCTACTTCAATCCACAATCAAATCAAGTGACCACGACATCATATTTACTATGCTGATTCTTCCATTGTCTTGATGATTGTGTAGATGCCTACATCACTCTATTAAAAGTACAAACAAATTGAGAGGAGAATACATGACATTAAGGTTAAAGACATCTGCGATTTGCTAGTTCCAAGATAGCTAAAATCGAAATAAAACAGAACAAGGATATGGGGTAAGTGCCCATCCCAGCCCATCCCAAGCACCTCTTCTAGTTTCTGAACAATTTTTAAAATCAAGGGGTAGACAATGCCCTTTAGTAAGAAAATGATAAAAATTAGCTCCAAATACCTTCAAAAGTAAAGAAAGTACGTCGTATGCTGTAAAAAGCGATGCAAAAAAGGTGAAAATTTTAACATCATCCTCAGATTGTTTTTCCAATTACCCTGTCAATGCACTTTGCAATTACCCTACCTTCGTGTAGGAAGGTGATCGTAAGTCTGCTGCTGTGTTTTTTTTTTTTTTTTTTTTTTTTTTTTTTTTTTTTTTTTTTTTTTTTTTTTTTTTTGGAGTCCTACTCGTTAATGGGGTAACATATGCTTATTACCTGTACATTTTCAGCAACAAATTACTTGCTTTGTGTGCAAAACAGATGCAAATATATTGGAAAATAAACCCAAAATAGCACAATCACTATCCTGCTTTGGGGTATTACAAAAATCGCCTGTTACGAAGATAAAGAAAAGCATTAGCTCTGACAGAAATGAAGGTGATCTTCATTGGGCAATAAACCAGAAGACTCCAACTAATATGCTTCTGGAACTCCCTGCTGATTTAGGCTCTACCTTAGGTGCTAGATTATTCGATTTCAATAACTCAAGAGGCCGAGTGGTGTCTGACTAGATCTGGTATGATAGAGATCCTCAGCCTGTTACGTTCAAACTCCATCTCTGCTGGTTCTAGAACTCTAGAAAAGTAATCTCTTAAGGGACACTGTCTAAAAGATAGCTAAAAATGGAAAAGGCGTAATATAAGCATACGATGGGCTAAATTTCCGGAAAATACTCTTGCTCATCAAGGATGGTAAGGGGATATCTATATGTAAGTCGACGGAAAACATCCTAACGAGTTTTTGGAACTCTTCCCCTAGTAAATTTTTGACAAAGCCGATAAGCCTCATAATGACACTGATTGCAATAAATTTTCGGAGATTTCTATTAAAAAGGAGATTTTCTCTTCATCTTCATTCCTACACGAATCCCGAGGGTCTTATAATAAAAAGATGATGCTCAATGAAATGCTAATGTTTGCTATTTTTGCGAATAAAATTTCGTTCTGCGGTCAGAGATTATTTAAAATTGGACCAAACATGTCAGGTTAAAATGCAACTCATCCAGGGAGTCCCATCGTTATGTCCTGGTAGACTAAATTAATATCCAGGGTTTGCCCACTTTAGGAAAGTACATCATTGGAAACTAGTAGTAAGCAAATTTTCACTATTGGACGCTGAAATCTTGATTAGGGTAGCTGAATTCAAGATAATTCTGGAGCTGTTGTTAATGTATCTCCAACGATAAAATGGCTTAGGGTGAGCGCTTCAAGATCGCTTGAGTCATACGATAGAGGACTGATGGAACGGGAGTTTAAAACAGCTTCCACTTGGACTAGAATAAAGTGTAAATTCCTCGTATGTGCAAACAGCATCTCTTAACACTCTCTTGATGTGAAACTTGATTGACTACACCGCTGCCTCCCATTTCCGCCAAAATGCACATGTTATACCGTCATTGGCAAGCAGATCTACTAAAAATTTGATGTTGTTGGAGGCAGAATAAAACAACTTATTTATCTGCACTTCAGGGCTAACAAAATTAATCTCACTGTAACTTTTAAGTGGTGAGCAAATACCCCGTTGGGCTGCGAAACGCTTGAAGGCCGCGATATATCCTTCCGTAGAGTAGCCCATGGCAAGTTCTAGGTGAACTGTTAATGTGAAAGAATGCACGGAAACCACTAGATATCTCTTATATCTCCTAACTCCTCGTCCTCATCGAGTATTTAGTGTAAATTAGCCAGCATGGCCAACATTAATTGAACTGCACCATGAGGTGTGGACTGTTCAGAATTAGATTTGGTAAGTTTTACATACGTGGAAGTAAAATTTGATGTTTCATGTCCGAATCGATTTGGGTTGTACGAAGCCCGGTAATTGAAAGAGTTCCTGAGAATGGATGAATAGAGTAAAGCGATAAATTGAGCTGCTTCTATGAGTGGGGTTTAAACGAGAATAATAACTGATTTCTAAAGAGTAACTTTAATCCTGTACACATTTGGTCCAAAACAAATAGGCTTCATCTAGCTATACAGGTTTGAGATTTCACAAGAGTCTTATTGAGCAATTAATACTCGTTTATGAGATCCGATGTTGTATAGATTTTTTGTTTTGTACCAAAGACTGCATTTTTATCCAAATTAAGACACAGATGTAGCCAATGATTTGATTCATATAACAGCCCACTAGATCCAAACCAACTAACGGCTTTCACAGAAAGCTTGCGTGCTGACAAACCCTTGATCATGATCTAATAAATTGTCTTCAACTGGCAAATGATGCCACAATGATGCGTGTTTGCATAAATTATTTAAATTCCTTCCAATGCCAATGTTTCGTCTCTGTTTTGGAACCTTGAAGCTTTTCGCATTTTTTTATCGACATTGAATCTAATTTGCGAGGAACTCGTCTCCAATGCTGAATCAATCAGGAGACCCTTGTTGTCATAATAATCCAGAAGATCACCCCATGTCACCTTAATGTTAACTGCTGTTAGAGACATCGTGTGCAAACGAGGATGCGATATACATATAGGCGTCTTTAAAGGGAGCTCAACCAGAATACTCCCCACTTAACATAGGAAGATCTATGTTATTAGTGGCAAACGAACATGTGAGGTTGACAAAGTTGGTGCTTAAACTATAGAGAAATCTGACAATGTAGTGCCATCATTTAAGGTTTCGGTGCAATTTCCTCTAGCAGAATTGACATCCTCACATTTTACGTACGCTTCCACCTTGAAATATGTATCCTCATCGTACCCTCCACTCTGCAATGATGCAGATGCAATGATATTACAAACTTCGAATCGATACCCACCAGTTTGTTTATTAATTTTAAGGCCGCAAGACGCAAGACGACTATGTTGGACCAAGTCAAATTTTAGCATCTATACCAAACTCATCCATCTATGTATATATGTACAATAGAATGGCAATAAAAAACAAACCTTCGCTGCCTCATAAAAGTCCGTGACAATACCACCGAAACATACGATACTTCGACACCAAAGCATAACCTTGAGGTAGTAAAGGACTTCGTCTGCCTGTATTCTGCAGTAAATCCGAAGAATGAAACGAAGAATCCCTCTTGCCAATTGCTATTATTTTGGATTAAGAAAGCATTTGAGAAATAAGTTCCTCTCACGAACAACAAAGTAAATTCTGTCTAAAACCATGGTCGTTAGAGAGCGTACATGGTCTTCATATAAAAATGACGAAATTATCCTTGATGGTTGCGAGAGAAAAGTTGTTGGAGTGAACGTCTACATAAATAGAATTTAGGGGAGGAGGTAATAACAAACAAATTGTATGGGCGATACAACGATATTGACATGGCAAAAGTTCATTGACTTCAATCGCATGGGCATCTTTAGCGCATAAACATCAAACTTCGCTGTAAAAGAACACCTCGCCTTAAGTTAGGAGTTCAAACGGAAAGGAACCTCAGCAAACCTTCTTAGTACAACTGGAGGCGATTTGCTCAAGATGGAGGGAGCTCTTGGTAAATATTTTTATATCATTTATGAACAGAATAGTATACCGTTGTCGGAAATTTGAATATCTATGGAAAATTTATGAGAATACGAGTATATTGTTACAAACTATAAGAATCCCATGTAGAGGCTTTGAAAATGTACCAGGCATAGCATGTGAAACAGAAGAGAAAAGCAAGGAGAAGCGGAGCTGTCAGATAAAGAATAAATCCTTTTGCTAAATAAAGTCCTTTAATTTGCACTAACTCGAGCGGTTTAAATATATTTCATAAAGTTGAAATTCAGAATAAAATCCTGAGTTCATTTATCACCGATCTCTGCTACGACAATAAACCGCGCAAGTGTCAGGCGTGACACCACAAAAAGTCGTTCACAAAAAGCACTAAACTTACTTACTTCATCTTTTAATTACAAAATACGTACCTCCGGCCATTGTCTTATTCCAAATGAAACACAAAACAAGTGATAGACACACGTAAACCCCGCACGACCGTGAAAACAAAAGAGCCACCTCCCGAGAAATGTGAAAGATATAATTAAACATCCTCAGCCTTAGTGTTTTTTTTTTTTTTTCGTTATCCGTATACACTCTGGTCTTGGTCTGAGCTGCTTCCTTTTTGTATACTATATGCCAGCAACGTAGTTCGTAAGATAGATTTGTCATAATATGCCGACTTAAATGGCAGAGGATTCCCATCCTGGAAGCGGGAAGACGCTAAATTACTCACATACCATTGTATGCCAGTGGGGTAATAGGAAATAATTATTTCGCTCTCTGCTCCTGATGAATGATCTTACTTAATTTCGTTCCTCGTACCTGGCTCCGGGTTCCTCTATTTTTGTTTTTCCTTCCACAGGAGTCTATCCTGGCATAATTTCTAGAGAAAGAAGTAAGTTTTCATTCGTGGTTGGTAGTGGAATAAAAATAATTAACACGGATAAGGATCTCAGAAATCAGAAGGAACTTGACGTGGCAGGGAAGCAAGAGAATCGTTTTCATTGTTGAAAATAATTGAAATGTTTTTCATTTTCTTTGTATTACATTTTATTTTTCTTCGTTTTCATTGTCTCTGCTGTCCTATCCTGAATGGATATGCAAGGAACTAGGGCGAAACGAAACTCAATTTTACAGAACGGCTTTACAAATTTAAATTGTGATGATTCGGTTTGGGGTGATGGTAGTAAATTGTGTGAAACTTTATGGTGATCTCTCTATTTATAGGGGTCAGTGGGTGGATAGACACTAATTGAACATCTTAATCTGCTACAGGATGGAATTGAAAATTTTCAGTAAACGTTATTATTATCTGAGTGAGGGAGTGAATTACTATTCTACTATGAGCAGTTTTGATGATTATCGATTCTGTCAGTATTTCACAAAAAATAAAACGGAAGTCCTTAATAGGAATGGATTTGGAGCACTAACAATTAATAATGGGCTTCCAAGTTCTTACGACAGTCGATGCATGGATTGTAGAAGTGCGAATAAATGGAGTATAGCTCAAGAACTAATAAGTAAAACCCGTTTAAAATTCAATTCACATCTATTGTACAAATATTGCTTTAAGCGATGTGTGCAATCTTAAACCAGAGACGAACAATAAAGGGAGCGGAAATATTGCGATGGTATTTGCAAGGAAGACGTCAACAGGACCAGCAAATGTCCGGTCTTAGACGAATACTGCATCGGATAATAAGAAAACTATCATTATGTGTCAAAATATGATCCCTGTTCCAACTTAGAATTCACCATCATGGGTGAACAAAAGGCGAACAGTGGATAGCAATTCAACTTTAATCTAGTTGGTGCAATGTATTTCTTGTATCCTTATACTAAAATTCTTACTGCGCATGATTTAAATATACAAAATTCTGTATGGTTCCGACTTTCTGGATAGACAATAACATATCTTCGCTGCAGAAACGGCTTAAAACAGCTTTTAGATGAGTCCACACGAATACTTAACGTTGTAAGTCATACTGGCAATACCCTGGATTTGTTTCTATTTTCTTGCTCCGATAATTACACCGTTAAAGGAGGACATATTGAGTAGATTCAGGTTTTTGGAATTCGTAACGAGGTGTGACTTTTAGCACCCAGTACGCGTTTTTTATATCTCAACCTTCATAAAGGTACCTACAACCGTCAACCGGATTGATCGTATTGCGACCGACGCCAGACACTCTTTCACCATTTTGGGTGTCAAAACTTTCCAAGGAGCCAACATCGATTCGATGTCGCGGATATCACAAACACCTCGGAGTCAAGTGAGACCAACAAAGCTAGATTATGAGAAGCTGCAATAGCAAGAGATCACTTGAATCCTAGCCTCATACATGAACCGTAGAACACAAATAGGAATATTGTCAACAAGTAATCAGAGAGGCTGCTTTTGATGTGATTGCTTTCCAAGTGCTACCACCTTTGGTTTGACGATGAATATAGGCAGGTACGAGTCCATGCAGCCTATATGAAGCTAAGCTATATTGAAGGACAATAGCTGCTCGTGTGCTCTACGAGCACACGACGAAGATAAAATAGCAATATCTAATTACACTGCTGAGAAGATGGTCCTGGGCTGTTTAAGACAGGTGGATATTATGTCGGTGGACATATGCACTAGCCTATCAGAAAGATATGGACAGAAGACAGAATCTCCGAAGTATAAGTCTCAATATCATTTATTTAAAAGCAGATTCTGTAGACTGCCCTAACTAAAAGGGTATAAGTCTCCTTAACATCGTCTAAAAACTTTTCTGAGCGTCTGATATTGTTCATGAACAATCTGATTGGCCCAAACTGTCGATCAAACATTCATACTACGTCAGTTACTGAAAAAGACCCGGAAGTTTCATTATGGCACTAAAATTTCAAGTTAACATTCACCAGCATGCACATAGCCGAATCATACGATGCCATGTCTAGTTTTGACATCCTTTCCAAGCTCGTCAGGATGAGTAGGAAAACTATGAAGAATTCTTGCTGCTCCATCAAGTTTGATAGGAAGTAACCCAAGATCTTCAATGTGAAAAAAGTTTTTAGATAAGATGAACCGCTGTCATGTGATTTTTATGCATCGCACGATTTATGAATCGTGCAAATCTCACGCAAACAAAAGAGACACGAAGTCCGCACAGGTCAAAATAAAATACGTGATGTCGTCAGAAAAAGGCGCACACAACCGACGTCTAAGCCAGAACATCACAAAATTGGTAGTTATAGCTTCGAGTAGCCCTCCTTAGCTCCGCAGTTACAAGCAGAAATCAGACGCAAAACTACTCTTTCTAATCGCTGTTTTTGTAGGCTCAGGTGGCAATTGAGTACCAGAGCCCTCCCCCATAATACCAAAGAGGTCTTAGACGTTGCCAAAAGCAAATGAAAAACACTTGGCCATTTCGACAAAAAAAATACTGCGCGTGATTTTCGGTTCCGTTTGTATTGACGATATACGAGCTGTACAGCGACATTAATTTTTTTCATTCATTTAAGGAGCCAAGGTTTACAATAACTGGGCTATGTGGAGTGAATAGGCACCAAACCTTTGACCCAAAGAGTCTTTTCGATTCTATTCCTGAGGGACGACGTCAAATAGGACGACCGCCCAGGAAGTTCATCGTCTTCCAAGCCAAAATCACCACTTTTAAATCGTGCAAACCATCTTTGGCACATTCGCTCAGCTAGCGCATGTTCACCATAAACTTCCACCAAAATACGATGACTTTCGGCAGCAGTTTTCCTCATATTAAAGTAATGAAGAAGAACTCTCCGCAAAAACACTTTTTCAGGCACAAAGTTCGACATATTTGAGTGAAAAAAAATTATTGTTGTTACGCTTCAAATGAATGACATATACTGAAATGACGTACAATGACAGTAGCTTTCCAACGCATGTTCGAATGGAATAATACAAGTTACGCCATCTCTTAGCAAACCGCACGAATAGAGTTATAGACCCAATAATTTAACAAATTGAAAATTTTAATAAAAAACAAAAAACAAAACAAATCTCTTGTTACAGTTTTGCACCGCATAGAAAAAAAAATAGTTTTTAATAATATGTCCACAATCATTTTGCCTTTTTTAAAAAATCAAACCGTCGCGGCATGCTTTCATAGACTTTGCGTACGGATTCCGGCGAAATTGCGTACCAATATCCTTGCACTCGGTCCCATAATTCCGTTATTCCTTTGGACATGTCTTGGTAACTTGGCAGCTACCTTTTTAAATAAGCCCATAAGTTTTCGATGGAATTCATATCCGGACTCTGGGCAGGCCATTCCATCGTGCGAAGTTTTTGACAATTCAGCCAATGTTTCACAAGTTTTGAAGAATGTTTTGGATCAGTTTCCTATTGAAAAATGATCCGATTAAGCGTAATACAACCCCAAATCATCAAAAAACCTCCTCCATGCTTAACCGTTGGTTTGACTTGTTGTGATTTTTGAGGTCCTGAGGAGTTTGTCCAGAACCAAAAACGGCTATCTAACTGGAAACGGTTAATTTTGATCTCATCAGATTAAATTACCTAAAAAACAAAAATTGGATTACAACAAAAATGACAAAGTAATCTTTTTCCATTAGGAACAAGAACAACTAATTACAGTACGATTAATTTGTAATGGGCAAATATAATTTAAGGTAAAATAAAGGACTTTATTGGATTAAGGACTATTCGAAACGTTCTTGTGTTCATAAATCTGAGGAGAGATTTGTTGAAAATCAAAAAATCATCAACTTTTAAACGGGGCCCAAAAAATTGGATTCCATCTTAAGTAAATTTATTTGTACTGATCATGTTAAGTCGAGAATTTTCAAGGATATATTGGTTTCCTAGCAATGAAATGCATTTTTGGGTTAGAAATGCCGCTTACAAGCAAAGGGAGTTCTATGGATCTACATGTATAGGACAAGTAATAAGTGTAACATATTATTGGAGGATAGGATCATAGATCATAAATTTTCTCATGGTCAACGTAGCGTTAGCATCTTACTTACTTAACGTGGCGCTATAGTTCGGAAAAGACTTGCACTCATCTGGCTAAGTGGTTATGGCTTTGCAGGACGTACAATGTGTCGTTGTATCTCCTGCTCCTTCACCCTAAAAAATTTGCATCCCAAAGTAGCCAAGAGCACCCTTACTGAGTCTCATTTAGGATCACTCTTGTTGTTCCAGAAAGCACTTTGGTAGTCAATTGCCCTCTTATTCTTCGTTTGATCTCAGCGTTGGTGAGAATGTTTAAATTAATAACTGAGCCTAGGTTGACAAAGTCCTTAACGTGAGGTTCGACAGTGAGGTTCTATTCGCCATGACGGTTTTGGGTGTTCTTCATTGATGACAGCATACTCTTGGTCTTGCTCTGATTGACCATTCAGCCCATATTCGCCGCTGCCGTCTTAAAACTGCCATACTGCTTTCTTCGGATCATGTCAATATCATCGGCGTATAAGTGGAATTAAATGGACTTTTGAAAGACTGTGCCTATTGTATTGGCGGTTAGAGATCTCAGTGAGTTCTTTACCAACCTCAGCGTGCATTCTCCATCGGCAGCCTGAATTTGGCAGGGATACCTAAACTAAACGTTGCTTAAGCTTTGTAGCCAACTCTTTTTAACGCTCGACGAAGCGTCCAAACACTTGCCTTTTTCTTCAATAACCGGAGGCCGTTGCTTAGCACGGCCATTTAACCTGCCATTAAAAGCTTCCCAATGTGTCTCGCTTCTCTATTATTTAAAATTGCTGCATATTTTTATCCTCGAGATGGACGTGTGGCTTATTTTTAATAATTTTCCCATCACTCTACTAGGTTTTCCTTCTTTCTACAAAACTTAAGTCTTTTTTTTATTTCTTCGCTTAGACTTCTCATTTTATAAAATCTTTTTATCGACACCATCGATCAGTTCTAAATGAAGCCACCAAATGATGAATACTTGATAGGCAAACATAAAAATAAAAGCTAATTTTTGTACTCGCTGCAACGGCGCAAAACTGTAACAAAGCAGATGTTGTACTTTTATTTGTATCATTTTTGTACTGTTGGTTACAGATATACTAAAAGAAAAAATCCTCAAACTTTGTTCTTAGAAAAAAAAAAAGATTTTCCTCGAAGATTTATGCGTAACATTGTTACACTTTAGCTCGTCAATGTATGTACCACCAACAGATGTAAATGAAATAGAAATCCTTGCGCGGACAAATTCTAAATATGATGTAGATGATTTTTTAAAGAGTCATAAAAATGTTCCTCTCTATCTTGGCCACGTCACGGTGCAGATCAAAGTCGTCAGTAAAAATTTCAAAGCAACAACATAAATGTATGTAACGAGGTTAAGAAAATCTCCATTGGCAGAAAATGTCGTTTGTAGCAATCGTCAAAAAACTCTAGAAATACTGGCCTAAATTACCAGGAAAGTACGTCTGACATCAGATGAAATTTAAACCAAGAAATCACTCGAAGCAGTAGGTACCTTAATAAAAATGTTGACTCACACAACCTTACATTTTCAAATGCTGGAAGCACCCACAGCGGAACATTGCTAATTGGAAGGGAAAACTCCAAAGAGGAGTAAATTAAAAAATTCAACGGAAAAGCAAATGGCTGAAAAATATGAATTTAAAGTGCCACACAAATAACATCCAAGGACTTGAATAGCGAATATGAAATTCCAGAATAATGGAAGGGCGGAAGTAGTCAAACTTGAAAAGCAAGCACGTTGATAGCAAATAATCAAAATTGAAGTTAAATACTTGAAAGAAAGAAAAATAATGAAATCTACTAAGTGTAATGTCATAATTAAAATGGATGTTTCATTAAGTAATACAGAGTGGGGCAAAAGTCACTAACCCAGGTATCATAACATTTTTTTCTTTAGTTTCTTTCAGAGGTAGATTGCTCCATAAATTTTGAGTGATGGCAACGCCGGTGTAGATACATCAAATCTGACATGAGCATCGTAAAGTGATTCTCGCTTTATTTTAAAGCTGCGTTCATGACATAATGTGTGAAACAGCACATACAGACTTCGTTGGCCGTACTTCGAGCGGTCGCTCCAATATACGCGGCGTTATTCCGGTAATAGCGTGTCGAATCTTGGCCTCGAGATCGTCCAAAATGGTTGGCTTGTTCGCGTTGACTAAGGACTTGATGTAGTCCTGAGAAAAAAATCGATTGGTGATAAGTCGCATGATTGCCGCATCCAATTGATAAACGCTCCCCGTGAGATGACATAGTCGCCAAATTTCTTATTCACAACTTGGAGCATTGCATCGCTTGGACGAGCGATGTTTTTGAGCTCTAAAAGAAAGTGAAAGTGAAAGAATAGAAAGTCTGTTGACCTCGCTCTATAACTGAGATCATTGACGATAATGTTGTCTCCTTTCTCATTTCGAAAGAACTAAGGTCCGATGATGCCGCCATATCATAAACCGCACCAAACGGTCAATCTTTGTAGATGCATTGATGCTTTGGCGAACACTTGTATTGACATAGCCGCTGAGCAAAAAATAGGCCTCGTCCGAGGAGATGATTTTTTGGCCAAAATCGGGATCCCCGACCAACATTTCCAGCGCCAAATTAGCGAACTCAAGGCGTTGTCTATAGTTGTCTGGTTTCAATTCTTGGATCCACACAATTTATATGGATGTAGGCACAAGTCCAACCGGTTGACTTTCTAGCGATGCCCAATTCAGCTAATCGGAATTTATGAGTCTTCTTCAAAACTGGCCGTCTGTCTCTGTCTGATTGGTGGCTTAATATCTAAAAGAGTATACTCATGCTTAAACTTTTCCACGGTGCTACGAATTGCCTGCTTACTGAAACCATAATGACGACCGACCTCAGGACAAATTTCACGCTGTATTTACAACTGAATCAGAAAAACTATCATTGCTATCTGGTCATCCTCTAGATTCATACCCCATACTTGCGCTGCATCTTAAAATAACGGGTCATACACATTTGAGAGGATATTTATTTGAGTGAGAGGGAGAAAAATAAAATAAAAAAAAGGCAATATTTTACGAGCAACCATCATCATCAATTCATTCACATGGTGTCAGTGGTTGCAAAAAGAGCTCAAGTTGAATGAAAATTATTTTTAATTTAAAAATAGTATCAGAACAAGAAATTTCTATAGAAATGCGATTCTCAATTATTACATTATGTTAAAAGTTTCAAAGAATTGGGTACCATTCAAAAGAATAAACCCTCGGGAAGACCTAAAGTCATGACAAATTCAAAGGTTTTTAATATAAAAATGATTTCAAAGAGGAATTGTCGGCTTATACCACAGGTCAATGACAGTAGAGAAATCCCGCTATCCTTTAGCACCCTTTAGATAGTTGCACCCTTTTGAGTTGCGGCGGAACTTAAAGGTCGAAAATTCCTCCTAAGGCCACAAAATCGCAAAAACACGGCTAGAGTGGCCTCGTCAGCATTAAGATTGATCCAATGAAATGTGAAAGAAAGTCCTGTGAACCGATGAATCTACATTTCGAGTTTTTGTATCAAATAGACGAGTTTTTGTCCGTCAATCGGACAAAGAACAGGTGGCTCCACAACGTGTGGTTCAAACTGTGGAGCATGGTTATAGCCTGGGAAACGTTCTGTTACGAAAGAGTTGGAGCTTTGGTAAAAATTGAACAAAGACGGATAAAAAAGCATTTTGATAGACCACGTTCTTCCATCAGGACGTCGTATGACTAGGGATAACTTTTGGTTGCAACAAGATAACGACCCCAAACATTCATCAAGAATTTATAGGGAGTACGTTGAATTCCAAGAGCAACGAAAAATAGTTAAAAATATGATATAGCTAGCTCAAACTCCAGACCTTAACCCAATAGAGCTTCTATGGAACGGACTCGATAGGAAAACACGAGAAATCTGCCCAAAATCAAAACCACATCTATAGACAATCTTACAAACAACCTATGAATCACTGTCAAAACAAATCACTGTGTAAACAAATTAACTGAAAGAATGCCTAGAATTTGTGAAACGGTGTTCAAAAATAAATTTTAATTTAATTTTTAATTTTATTAATGTTAAATGCAAGCTTATTCTTAGAACTAACAATTTTTCACTGAAAGAGGTTAAAAAAAGTTAGGACGTGAGTCATAGGTGGAAGGTGGAGTGTTTTTAAGAGAGAGTTTGGTGAGATGAAGCATTTTAGACATTGGCTCCAAGTGTCCGTAATTCGTTCATTGAAGATTGAGCCGGAAAAGTGGCACGGACCTAAGAATGCGTGGGTTGGTATTAAAAAAAATAAGTCGAAGTAAAGAAGGACAATCGATATTACCAACTAAAATTTGATGAATAAAGAGAATGTCGGCAACTTTTCGACGTATAGAAAGGGGTTGTAAATTTATAAGTTTCAGCCGGTCAGTATAAGGTGGTAAGTTTTGGCTATCATCCCAGGGAAGACCACGTAAAGCGAATCGTAAAAACCTGCGTTGAACAGATTCTATCCGGAGGATGTGTGTTCTGTAGTAGGCTGACCAAACTTGGCTTGCATATTCAAGAAGTGGCCTAACAAAGGTTATGTAAAGAGATTTGGTAACATAAGGATTGGAAAACTTCTTAGACCAGCGCTTGATGAAGCCAAGGACAGAGTTGGCTTTCTTTATTACGTTATCAATGTGAGAACGGAAATTGAGTTCCTTATCACAGATAACACCTAAATCACGTAACTCATTCACTAAGGGAACAGGCAGATTAAAGATTAGATAGCAGCGAGGTAAAAAAGGAAGCCGCTTACGGGAATACGTTATAGCCTGACACTTATTGACGTTAAGCTCAAGAAAATTCTTCTGACACCAAGTACAAAATCTATCAACATCTTTCTGCAGTGGTAGGCTGTCTGAGGAAGAGGATATATATCTAAAAAATTTATATCGTCTGCGTAAGCAGATATGTATGTATGGCCAGAATAAATAGTAAGGAGCCAAGGTGGCTGCCTTGAGGGACACCAGAGGAGGCTTTAATTGGATCAAAAATCATGGACCTAAATAAAACATAGCACTGTCTTTGATTTAAATATGATTGAACCCATGTTATAAAGTTTATTTGGAAACCAAGAGCTTTTAATTTCAGAAGGATTATATCATGTGAAATCCTATCAAAGGCTGTGCTGAAATCGGTGTCAATCACATCAACTTCATTTCCAGATTCCAGTGCACATAAAGTGCTTGATACGAATTTCGTTAAGTTGGTGGTCGTAGATCTACCTTTAAGAAATCCGTGCTTATTTTGGGAAACAATAGGCTTACTATGGAAAAGCATTATGTCATAAATAATGCTCTCGAAAAGCTTGGGTACGCAGGATAGGGGGAAGATCATCAGGGCCGGCACAATAATCATCTTTGAGGTTTATTATTTTATCTTTGACTTGCTCTAAATTTATAGATACAGATTCCAAAGTTGTTTGTGGGCAGCTATTTAAGTAGGAAAAGTAAGGATAAAAAAAATTGCGAAGAGATTTGCTATAATTTGGGGATCGCCCGAGGACTTATCTAGAAAATTCAGAGATGATGGATAGTTATCCGATTTACTTTTAGTTTTGATGGGGGTCGGAAATGAGTGTGTGGTCCATTTGGTTTAAATAGTTCTCATATAGAGTTTATAGTAATAAAAATCGATGTCGGATCGCGATATTAAGTAAGTACGCCAGAGCTTATTTCTCTTATTGCGAAGAGATCGCAGCTCTTTATTATACCAGGGTAGTGATAATGAGGGATTCGTTTTGTTTAAAAAAGGTACAGATTGGGAGAGACATGTGAAAATTTCGGTATAAAAGGATGCGTGAGCATCGTTAATCGTGAGGTTAGGATTATCGTAAGGAAAGTCAAAATTGGCCGAATTGAGGAGGCGAGGGTGGTAACTATTCAACTTAGAAAGAAGATGTCTGCTTTCTAAAACGATGCAGTTATCTGTATCAGTGGCGAAGACTAGGTCGAGTTGTCTGCCAATGTTATTAGACCAGAGTCAGTAAGGCAGTCTATGAAAAGACTTTCTTTATCAGAGGTGGGATTTTTTGCAGTAAAGTAGGACTGGTCAATTTGAGCCCATACAAGCTTAGGTAATTTGAAATCACCTAAAAAAATAACTACGTCGTTGGGATCAGCAACATTAAAAATGCTCAACCAAATGAATTGGTTGAGAGGGGCGAATTTATAGGTTGCGCTTGCGAATAGGAATTCTAGCGCGAACAAATTCAAAAGATGCAGTGGATGATTTTTTAAAGGGTTTAGACTCGAGACGAGTGTGTATAGATAGAAGTACCCCACCGCCATATAAATTTTCCTCTTTATCTAGACCGTCGTCACGGTGTGAATCAAAGTCTTGGGAAAATAAACCATTATTCTTAATATTAGCGGTGAGATTGGTTTCTGTGAGTGCAAACATTTCGTAGGGCAGAATATGCGAATTAAGATATATAGCAGATATTTTAGTTCGTATTCCTCTCACATTTTGATAGTACAGGGACAGATATTTGGGAGGCTTCGGCAAAGAATTGAGTGGTGGGTTAGGAGCGATGGTAGTTTTTGAAACTAGACTGTGTTCGCTGGAGGTGTAGTATGCGTTTGGAACTTACGTGAGACGCAAAAGAAGAGAGAGAGGAGAGGGAGAGGAGAGAGGAGTCATATCTAATTGCTCATGAAAACGTATAAAAAGTTGCCGCAGATCATTGTGATTAGTGGGAAGGCCTTCTTGCAGAATGGAAACCATTGCATTGGTTTTCGTTATCATGTAGATATGCGAGATATAAACGAACATTATCGTATAGTCTGCGGTACGGTAGTCTAGAGAGAACATACCGGCCATCTTCCCTTGAATCGATAAGGTGCTTGGTTAACTTTGCCTTTGGAGGAATTATGGGGTCTAAAACAGAAGGTGGTGTGGTATTAGGGTCGGACTCTAGCTTAGAAGATGGGGAGGGATTTAAAATATGGGAGCGAATAAAGTTAGGGTATGTCGATTTTGTTTGAGTGGGATGAGGAGATGTTGTTGGGTTTTTTAAATGACTGAGTAGAGGATCCAGATTAAAAGATACACGTTTGGGAATTAGGTTGGACGGTGTGGAAAAACGCTTTGTGTATACGCGATTAGCAGTATGAAGTGAAGAAGGAGTGAAGAAAGGGAATATCCCAACTTTAAAACTCCAGTTTAGATCAGGAGCTTGTTTGTTAGGGTTTGGTTATTTTTTCGTGAGAGTTGGGTTTCGGTAAAAGGTTAGACTACTGTTTTCTATTTTTAGTGGGATTTGAACTACTGGACTTAAAGGTAGTATCCTTACGATGTTTGTTGTTTCCTCTATTTGGTTTTAATCTTTCCATGGCTCTTCCACCTAGATTGATGACGTCGGGAGCAGGGTTGATGAACATCCATTCATATTTTAATGGGATGCTTATCTTGAGGGTGTTGGTGGAGATCTTCCGGCAGTTGATGACATCAATTTTAAATCCAGATTTGAAGAGACTAGTTAGCCTGGCTCATTCGAGATGTGTACCTCTTATTAAAAAGGCAATCGATTCGGCTTTGTTGGAATTATTCAACTTTTTGATTCTCTTGTTCCACTCAGAAAGTGTCCATAAGGTGCCTAATCGTGAGATTGTAGGCTCAGGAGTTGGTGTATTTGGATCAATTTCCGGAGCGGGTTGAAGTGGAGGAGATGATGACCCAGGAGCTATTGGTGGTGCCATTATTACAGATTCAAGCATCTCAGTCAGAATCGAGGTGTTGTATGAAGCAATCAGTAGAGCCTGGGATTGCACCGGTATATCGTCGATTTTACTGAAAGCAATCCGGATGTGATCAGCAATTTAGTTTAAGAGCGCGCGCGATTCGGTTATCTCGTTACTTAAACGTAGAAAAGTATGAAACTACTTTGAGAGTTGAAATAGAGCTTTACCATTAAAAAAAAAAAAGTAGTAAAATTTATAAAAATCAGTTAAAAGTTACTTCGATTCAAATTGTCAAATATTCTTTGACCCCAAACCTTTCAAAACAACTCGCTTTGACTTTTGGTGATGAAGCACCATCCCGGGTGTTAGTTGTGATTTGTACTCCGAAAACAAACCATAACTTTTAACTTTTGTCTATGAAGAATATTACCAAATTTAAATAGTTTTTTAATTATTTAAAAATATCAGTAATTTTCAACTATTGATATTTGTACTTAAGAAATTATAAAGGGTGAGCCAACATTTTTGTTATTTAATCTTATAACGAAAATGTAAACTAAACATTTCGTAAAATTCGTAAATTTTTCGGTCAACATGATTGCCCTAGTGAGTCCGGAATTCGTGCAATGGTAAAGAGTTTTGAAGAAACTGCTTCTGTATCAGGTCAAACTTCATATGAGCATGCCCGAAAAAACATCAACACTACGAGGGAAATTGTTTAAAACTAGCGAGGCACGTCAATTCGTCGCAGAAGTCAACAATTGGGCCTCACTTATGACACTTTACGGCGAATTTTAAAAGTTAATCTTCATTCGCATGCCTATAAAATCCAAATTACACATAACCATCTACAACATTACCGATTTGTTACTAGATGTTGGATCGCCAAGACAATTCTTTATCGAATTTGATATTTTCCGATGAATCTCATTTTTGGATGGATGGGTACGTAAATGGGGACAGAAAAACCCATACGAGATTCACGAAAAGCCAATACATACCAAAAGAGTCACTGTATAGTGCGGATTATGAGTTGGTGGCTAAGGATAAGGCTGAAGAGACATTAACAGTGAATGGAGAACGTTACCGCAGCATGTTGACCGGTTTTTTTTTTTTCAAAATTGAACGAATTGAGTCTGGACGATATCTGACTTCAAAAGGATGGTGCTACCACCTATATAAGCCATAAGACGAAATTTGAAGATCGCATTATTTAGGATACAGGAGAAGCTGATTGGACTCCAAGATCATGCGATTTGACACATTTAGACTTGTTCCTATAGGGTTATTTGAAGTAAGTAAGAGTAATATTCAAACTGATGTTGCACTTATTCTTCAAAAAGTCCACGCTTGCAACAGAAGCCGTGGTGATCACATGAACCATGTTGTATCTCATTTGTAGTTGCCATAAAACGGACTTTATTTGTTAATAAAATTATGCATTTTTATTGTTATTATGGTTTTTGGATGTCTTTCTCCAGTTTTGGATTTCCATTTTACTAAGATCTTTTTCGATGATGTTGATCCATCTTAGATTTGGTCTGCTTCTTTTTCTTTTTCCTTCAGACACGCTTGTTATTACTCGTTTTGTTTTTCTTTCTTCTGGTAGGCATTATAGTAAACGTGACCTATCCAACTCAGTTTTTGGGCTTTGATATGTCGTATTTCTTGTATATTTTCGCCTTCTATTAGAGTGTCAATTTCATTGTTTGTTCTTATGGTATACGAACCATCTTCATTTCTCTTTGCTCCATATATTTGTCTTATTATTCTTCTTTCAAAAATTTTAAGTTTGCCTTCGTCAGATATTGTTATTGTCCATATTTCTGAGCTATACGTTATCACCGGTTATAATCTTATTTTCAAAGCTCCGTTTAGTAATCTTGATTTTAGTAGCTTCTTATGCGCGTGGTAACATTTGGAGGCAGCTTTAAGTCTATCCTATATTGTTACTTTGTTTTCATTTTTGTTGTTTATTAAAGTTTTCTACTGCCCCCGAAATTGAAGTGATTTATGGTTATGTTTTGGCATTATCGTCTGTTTTCGTTTTTAGATAGATTCACGTATTTAGTTAAACTTGTGTTTATTTGAAGTCCTACTTCTTCAGCACTTTTTCAAAAATCTCCTTCATTGCGTTGTTGTTTGTAATAGCTAATAGAATGTCGTCTGCATAAGCATATAAGATTTGTTAAAAATACTACGACATTGAATATGAGGACAATTGATAGTAGAGTTGATGGTAAACTCTTCTGATATTTTGTTTTGTATAGCAACTTTAGCTCTGGATTCTTTAGGTGTCATTAACACCAAGTTTCAGAGTATTCTAAGGGTTCCTATACTCATAAGCGCTTTGTCTGTTATGCTTCCTTTAAAATCATAACAATAAATAAAGAACATACAATATGAAGATCTATAGTATGTTGTATTCGTAGCCTTTTTTCTATTGTTTGTCTTATTATAAATATCTGATCTGTTGTTGATTTGTTTGGTATCCTGTGTCAAGTAGTGTGATGCCTTTGTTGTTTTTGCAGTCAAGTTAGTCGCCTTTTTTTCTAAATTGGACAAATTATGCCGGTTTTCCATTTTTTGTCATTTCTTTTGCCTCCCATTGCATACAAGTCTTGGATTATGGTGTCACCACCATTTTTGTAAAGTTCCTGTTTTTTCCTGGTGACTTATTGTTTTAGAGTTTAGCTATAGCTTTTCTTATATTATCTTGTGTTGGCGACTTTTTCTGTTCTTTTTTAAGATTACTTATTGTGTAACGTTCTCCTCTCTCTGGAATTTCTATGTTCATCGTCTGTTCGAAATAGGTTTTCCATCTTTCAACAACTTTGTTTTCCTCAACGATTATATTCCCACTTTTATCTTTGCATATATAAGGCTTTGGTTTAAATTATTCAGACATTTGTATTAACTTGTTATATTGTAGAATATATTCTTAAATTTCCTTTTAATATTTCGTTTTCAATTTCCTCTGCTTTCCTTTTCATCATTTATTTCTTTTTACTTCTGCATATTTTATTCGTTAGTATTCTCTTTATTTTGTACAGGTCTCTGTCCCTTCCTGTGTCTCTCTGTATCATTTTTGTGTTGCGATATTCTTTTCTTCAATTGCAGCTCTACAATCTTCATCAAACCATTCTATGATTGGTGTTCTTTGCTTCTCGCCTATAAGTGTATTTGCTGTAGTTGTTTTTAGGTTGTTCCATGATTATTCTTGTTTGTATATATTGTTTATTTGTTATATGTTTATATTTTTCTCTGATTTCAGCATTACGGAAGTTATCTGTTTCCCATTTTTCCCTTTTGACATCCTTAATTTTCGCTACATTTGATATTCTTTAGTATGCTGTTGCTTTACTTACTTTTAAATTCATTTTAATTATTTCTGTCATTATTACCTTAAATTTTAGGCAAAAATGCTTAAATCTAATTTTACAATCGGGTCATTCCACGTTAAATCGCCGAAGCTATATGGAGAGCTCTGAACGGTATCTCTCCGACTTGGCTGAAAAGTGGTAGAAATACTCATTGGAGTGGTACGAATCATAAGAAAAAAAAAAGTTTTGCAGAATTCGATATACATAGTTTGCGTCTAACGGAACTTGAAAAATTGGCAAAAATCAAAAATTATGCTTTCCTTTATATTTGAAAAAAATCATAACTTTGGCTCTGCTCATCAGAATTTGATAAAATATTCATTTGTTGAATTCAGGAAAAGGTGACCTTCCAAAGATTTGGAATAATTTTTATTTTCACGGACGAAGGATATTCCAGAATATCCTTTTTACATATATCCTTGAATAACTCAAAAAATAGTATTTGGTTTTGGTGGAGTAAAAATTAACCTCCTTATTCAATATAGTCCCCTTTTAGTTTGAAAAGTCCGGGCCGTTTTATAGTAAAACACAAAATTTTTGCAAAATTCAGCCTTATTTATCAATATAGTTACCTTCGAGGGCGGTACACCGATTGAAACGATTTTTCAATCTTGCGATACCAGTTTTGTAGTACGATTTCGGTTTAGCCTCAAAATAGGCCTCTGTTTCGGCGATTACTTCTTCATCGGTCTTAAATCTCTTTCCGGCGAGCATTCTTTTGAGGTCTGCGAACAGGAAATAGTCGCTGGGGTCCAAATCTGGAGAATACGGTGGGTGGGGAAGCAATTCGTAGCCGAATTCTTTCAATTTTGCCATCGTTTTCATCGACTTCTGACACCGTGCATTGTCTTGATGAAACAGCGTTTTCTTTTTCTTCAAATGCGGTCGTTTTTCTGCGATTTCGTCCTTCAAACGCTCCAACAACGCAATGTAATAGTCGCTGTTAATAGTCTGCCCCTTTTGGAGATAGTCGATGAAAATTATTCCATGTGTATCCCAAAATATGGATGCCATAACCTTCCAGGCCGACTGTTGAGGTTTTGGTCGTTTTGGACTAGGTTCGTTGCCTGCTCGCCACTCAGCTGACTCTGGTGTGAAGTGATGGAGCCAAGTTTCATCCATTGTCACATACCGACGCAAAAATTCGGCTTTATTGCGGTTGAACAGCTTTAAACACTCCTCTGAATCATCAACACGTTATTGTTTTTATCCGACTGTGAGCAAACGTGGCACCCACTTTGAACAGAGCTTTCGCATGTCCAAATATTCGTGTACGATATATCCAACACGCTCTTTTGATATCTTCAGAGCCTCAGCTATCTCGATCAACTTCACTTCACGGTCATTCGTAATCATTTTGCGGACTTTTTTGATGTTTTCACCTGAAACAGCCTCTTTTGGGCGTCCACTGCGTGCATCATCTTCGGTGCTTGCATGACCAATTTTAAATTTTTCAATCCACTTGCGAGTGGTTCATTCCGCTTGTGCAGAGTCCGGGTAACACTTATCAAGCCATTTCTTTGCATCGGCTGCATTTTTTCCCATCAAAAAGCAATGAAAAATCAACACACGAAATTGCTTTGAATCCATTTTTTTCACAATAACAAAAGTTGCTTCACTCACAACGCTATATCTCGAGAACTAATCATCCGATAGCTGTCAAATTTATACACGTATCTTTTGAAGGTTGGTGCTAACTGAAAATGGTATGGATTTAATTCGAGTGGTGCCCTCTCTTAGAAACAACAGGGACTTTTCAGCCCATGTATTATTCTAGCGATTTTCCAACTTCTTGAATCCGTCCGAAAGTAATTTTTCGGAAGGTCTACAAAATACTCCTCCGTGGCGTCGATGATTTCCCGGCGTGAGCTGGGATTTGATGAGCCATATTTTGAGAAGAGATAATAGTCCGAGGGAGCCAAATCGGGAGAATACCGTGCATGCGACAGCAATTGGAGCCGTAAGTCATTGATTTTGGCCATGGTTGCGATGCTCTTGTATGTCGGTGCATTGTCTTGCAAAAACAAAATTTTTTTCGCTTCATGTGAAGCCGTATTGCAGGAATTCGACCTTCAATCGCTCCAATAATGCACATTAATACTCACTGTTGATGGGTTTTCCTTTTTCGAGGTACTCCACGAAGAGTATGCCATGACAATCACAGAAAACCGACGCCATAACCTTTCCGACTCAACAAGCCTCCCTTGGCCGCTCCGAAGCGGCCAAAAGTTCGCCCGATTCCACATCAGCAAGTCCAAACACTCTTTCGAAGTGCTCTCGCGTTCGTGTTTTTGGTCAGGAGTGAGTACGCGCGACACCCAGCGGCAGGATATGGCGTGGTATGTGTGGTATTTGCTAGCTCGCGCACCTTCACTTTCCGGTCAGCCAACACCATTTCAAGTATTTTTTTGACATTGTCCTCTGTAACCGCATTGGAGGGCCTGCCGCTGCGGACTTGATCTGTAGTGGAGTTGCGGCCACCACGAAACTCTTAAAACCAATTGTTGACGGTGTAATCTGACGAAGCATCAGCCCCATAATATTTATCCAACTTTTTTTTTGTTTCCTTCGCCGTTTTGCCTCTCAAAAAATAATGTTTTATGAGAGAACGAAAATCGTTTTTGTCCATACTCAACATGATGCCAAACACGTCAACAACAATCAGTTGTCAAATCAAAACTAAAGACAGTATCGCACTGAAATGTTGACATGTCTGCCTAAATATGAACGCACTTCAAGGCACCATCACCTTTTTTGCAGTAGCAGCGCATTCTGGCGGTCAAGGAGGTTACTTTTCACTAAATCAAAAGGCGGCTAGATCAAAAAACTTAATATTTATTACGTTACTCTTCTTATCATCCTCACATACAAAAGTATAGGGCTTTAGAATAGGGACTTGACAACTTTGAATTTAATTTGTGAACACACTCTTTCACTAATCATCAAACTGTCACTGTCAATTTATTCAGTAAGCTCGACATTTTCATCATGGTAGACTACACTAACGAGCAACTTCTGCAAATTATAAAAATTTTCTACAGATATTCGGAGTCGCAAAATCATCTTCAGTGACGAAGCTCATTTTTGGCTCAATGGATTCGTCAATAAGCAAAATATGCGTTCTTGGTCGGTTGAAAACCCACATGTGCTTCATGAATCACCACTTCATCCACAAAAAATAATTTTTGGTGCGATTTGCATGCCGGCGGCGTTATTGAGCCATACTTTTTCGTCGACGATAACGATCGTCACTTTACTGTGAAAGGTCAGCGTTATCGCGCCATGATCACCGATTATTTTTGGCCCGAATTCGAAGATATGGATTAGGACGATATGTGGTTTCAACAGGATGGTGCCACAAGCCACACAGCGCACGCTAAAATTGATTTATTGAAGAGTAAGTATGGTGAGCGTGTTATCTCAAGACATGGGCCAGTCGATTGGCCGTCTCATTCGTGCGATTTAACGCCGCTTAACTATTTTCTGTGGCTTATGCCAACACGCCGACAACGTTGGAAGAGCTCAGAGCCAACATTGAACGCAAAATAGCGGCCGTTTCGGCCGAAATGTGTGGCCGTTACGTTACCGTACCGATTGTACACTTTAATGTATATTGTAATAGAGAATTGATCGAGGTCTATCAATGTGTCAGGTTGGACGAGTAGTGGTAAGCGTTGGTGAACACACCTGAGTTGTGGTGAAATTATGGAACTCACCCATCTCGCGTTGTATGCTGCCATTCGAGACTTGCGAGATTGAACGTGTTAAGTGCTTTTGGATTGTGTTTACTTGTTGTCTTACATTTTTTCCCATTAAGTCGAAAAAAATGATATCGGCTAAGCAGTAGAATTGATGACTTCCCGGGCCCGATTTAAGATATTTTCGGTGCCCCAGAAGCAATCATTTTCTTATCCTTCATGGTCTAGATTCAGGATGGCTTGAGCGTAAGCTACAAGCGCTTGGCGGTCAACAGCTTACAGCTGATGCACTCTCTTTACTTTGTGAGGGAACATCTTACAGCTTTTCATCAAAATTATGTGTAAATCCGCCGATTGATGCCCGATTTCGTATCACGTCGTCTGCTCAATACTCCGGGATTCTCTGCGACATCTTCAAACATAGCTGCAATATTCTCGTGTTGTTCCATACTCTTTTAAACGAACGCCTAAACGTAATTATGTTTGCCCATTTGGTGTCAGATGACCGTGAAATCTGCGTCGAAATTCACCGGTGCCAACACCACCTATTATTCCGCAAAAAAATCGTAACAAATATTCCGTGTTTTTTAGGAGTGTAGCGATTCATGTCTTGTTGCCATTTATTTTGTATCTGTTTACTTCACAAACGTCAAAGTAGAATTAACATTTGCTAACATTTGCCAACATTTGTCAACATTTGCCAACATTTGCCAACATTTGCACAATTTATAGCATCTTCCGATAGGGTGATGATATGTGCGCCGCCAATTATGAGAAAATAACAAGTAGGGGAGAATGTAGGCGGTCTAATTTTCAAAGTAGACTTTCATACTCACCAGCAACACAATTTAAAGCATCAGATGTAAAGATCAAGTCTATTCGTCCACCCATGTTGTTAGAAATAGCATTCAATTGTAAAAGGCCTTAGTTGGAAAGACAGTTAGTAAAAATGATTTCCTTATCCACGATTGTAGAATTTAATACTTTCAAAACACAATTATGCCTACTGTCATTAAGGCGAGATCTAAATACCCAGCCATTATATAAAAAAGAAATACGATATTTCACCCCCTCTGACCTGGCCGCAATATATGGAATGCTTATGGCTTATAGAATGCCCTGCCGAGCCCTCTATTTCCCATTCATTATAACTTGCAAACATTTAAAACCAACGTTCATCGATACTCCTCTTTTTATCCTCCCTAATTTTCCTTCACCCGTGCTAAATCCCTTGAGAGCGCATGAATTAAAAAAAAAAATGATGATAAATTGAAAATATACTGTTTCCTTAAATATGAAGTCATACGAAGCAGTATGCCAAGTCGTGGTTAGAGTGTTCATATGAAAATTGTAAGTTTCAGTTCCGTTTAAGCGATTTATAATTATACTCCCCATAGATTAATTAAAGCAAAGTCTTCTGCAAATCTTTGCAACTCCTTAGGGATGTGAGAACAAGAGGCATCCCGAATATGTGTTATAGAAATAAGCAGGCTATAAATTGACACTTTCAGAAACGATAATCGAGAAGATGGATTCAGTTAAGAACATGATCTAAGCTAAAAGATATCGTTTATCTTATTCTCCGTTCCCTAATCAAAGTATCTTAAACATTTTTCCCACCCTGGCCATTTTCGACTGGCCATAAAGTACTCTTGAAGTGATATTTTTAATATCATCCTCGGGTTTTTGATACACCAGTAGCCTTAGAATGCAATAGATGTTAATTTGTAATTTAACAAGCTGAAGGTTTCAGCAAGGTTGTTTTCTGGCAATATCCTCAGAAGTTGGCACTTAAATACTTTTCTCTCTGTTGAATATAATTAAATGAAACCAAACAAATGACATACCAGGACGACGTCCAGAAACCCCACTTGTACGAAAATTGTTCCACATCAAATTCTGCGATACTTGTTTACATGGAATGCAACTTTGTTAGAATTTTCTTCATCAATTTACTCACTCCACACAGCCCTTCAAAATAGAAATAAAACAATTTTGCTGCAAAAAAAATATTACTGTGCATACAAACGTGCACGTATCCAATGGATTTCGCATTGCACTTTCCGTTCCATGAATTTCGTCGGAAACTTTCTTGCTATATAATTTCGAGAACTAAATTCTTGTCAAACTTTAGATCGGAATGTTTGTATTTTCTCTACTTGAAGTTGTTTACGGTTGGTTGCTCTGGCTTAACTAAATTCCAAATCGAATTAACCTCTTTTCATGGTAGCACACTTCAAGTATTGATTATCTCTTGACACCCTTTAGAAAGTTTTTTAGGATAACACATACAGATAGATTACAAATCGGCAAATATACATACCTATGCTGATTTATACCAGTGTGTATAAATAAACTTGTATTTGGTGAAGTTTTGAAGTACTATTCAAGGACTTCGAGCTTGCTTGATGAGTGTATATCCTGCACACTACCTATCGTAATATGGAATGGCTTGTCAGTTTTAAAACTGGTGTTGAAGATGCTACACTTGAGGCATCTAATTGGCGAAAACGAGAACAAGTTTCTCTTTGGTTGTTTCCAGCGATTAGGTTCTTTACGACGATTTTCATTCGAATTCTTTTAAGGGAATTCTTTTATGGTAAACAAAAACATACCCAAAGGCGGTTCCAAGCCCTAGGTAAAGTACAAGGAAACTCAGAAATACAAAAACACAAGCTATATTCTAGTTGATTGGTTTTCATAAGGAACTAGGACATTCACAGACACAAACGGAACTAGAATCTAGGAGATGTGCAAAGGTCTTTGACATAATCGGAGACCACTTCATTAGACGAGGCATATAAACGTGATGCCGAAAAAAGGGCACCCAATGAACAAACGTTATGAACATGCACAATCGGAGAGGTTCAACATTACTTCAGGACATCAACCAAAAATTAAGAAAGAAAAAATGGCAAAAGAAGGATGAAAAACCATCATATTTACTTTGGTGTTTATTGTAAGGAAGTACGCCAACAAATCTTGATTTTTAGACATAGAAGCAAATTTAAAATGCATTAGTATGACATGCACCACAGAGGATCAAAAATTAAAGCAAAGAATATGTCTTAGAAACTGTCTTAGCAATCTGCAGGAGGAATATGTGGACCGGGTACAGTCCACGTGCAGCTGAGTAATCAGCAGAGGTCTTTGACTGTTATCATGCAGATGTCACCGCCATTCAGGAAGTGCGATTAGATGGTCCAAGCAGAAGGAGGACGAAAACTATGGTAATAGGGAGCGCTTATTCCGATGCGAGTTTGTCATAGCGTCTTATGACACTATGGTAAACACAAGGATTCCTCTTCTCAATATGCACAAGGTGGTATGGCCGTCTCCGGATCAGTAAACGCTAAATCAAATTGGTCATTTTGCGATCCAACAATGACGTGGATCACCACGTTGTTGTGGCCAATATATGAATCCAGATCACCCAAGTGGAACAACAAAGAAGAACTACGAGAAGGTATAACGTAGAAAAGCTTCAATCGCCAGAATTCCTGACGAGTGCGTTTCCCTAAATTCCTTAAAAAGTCCTACGCCGCCAGCTTCAAGTGTTGAAAACCACCGGCACCATGACCAACCGTGGCCCTTAAAGACGCCGCAACTCATATCCTAGGATTCACCCAACCACCACCCAGAAATTGAAAAATAACGGCAAACACAGCCAGCTAAAGAAGAAGCGTACAAAGCAGCTCTGCAACGAAGGAGAGCCGTTCGTTAGCCCAGAGTATACCAGTTTTTCTAGAAGAAGAATACAGAGCACAAGGAGTGTGTGATCGAATCCACGCAGAACTTTTGTCCAGGAACAATGTACGGAAGTTTTAACAACAGGAAAAAAGAACATATCAAGACAACAAGACCAGTACAGAAGCCTGTTGAGATGAAAAAGGATACCTTGTAGTGCAGTCATAGTCGGTGCCAAGAAAATTGTAAAACTTCCTAAGATAGACCATTCAATTTCGACGATGGTAACCAAAACTTTAGTTCTCCTAACTAAATTGAACTAAAGATATCAATATGTAAACTAAAATCCTAACAAGGACTTAGACCTGACGGCTTAGCAGTCAAGATTCAAATTATTCATAGCTGCTGAAAGTAACTTTGTAGTGAGCGTACGTTAAGACATTTCTTAGATGTGGTCAGAATAGTATATGCCTGATTAATTGAATCTCAGCATCGTTTATCCCACCCACAAAAAAGGAGACCCTCTCAACTGCGCTAACTACATAACAATTTTGTATTTCAACACAAATGCATCCTTGAACTTTTTTTATGATCTTTCAATGTCAAAACATCCTGAAGCTCACGAACGAACAACGTTTGGAAATTACTAAAAATTACTTCCAAAATTTTGATCAGTGGTCGCAACTTTAAGAGCGCTTACTCCAATTTTCGGTCGTTATAATCGGCTCACTAGAGAAGTTTTACATGCTATAGTGGAAAAATTCAAGCCAAATCAGTCGATTTGGAATCGCTCAGTCCACATTGTGGCGAATTTTGCGTAAAGATCTTAGCCCTTACATCTTTTGAAGCGCCGAAACTTTTCCGATTAGGCTTTGCAAAAGATTGAAGAACATCCTGAATCATCTTCAGAGATGAAGCTCATTTTTGGCTTAGTGGCTTTGTCAATAAGCAAAACATACGTTATTGGACAGCAACAAACCCACGTGGGCTTCAAGAGGCTCCATTGCATTCACAAAAAGCAAACGCGCGGTATGGATTTCATGCCGGAGGTATGATTGGACCATATTTTTCCCTCGATGAAAATGATCGCCATGTTACGGTCAATGGAGTTCGCTACGTTGCCAGATTGGAAGACTATTTTTGACCAGAATTAGATGACAGACGTCCGATCGACAGTTTCTGCCGCAGGGAGCACAAGTGCGTCCCTAGAAGTTGATGCTTTTAAAGAGGCATAATCCTCTAAAGTTGAAGCTGTTCGTTGAATCAATTTTGATTCCCACGAGTTATCCTTATATGAAGGTCACCTAACAGCTGACATTGTGCTGAGAGGAAGAATGAGGACTTTAATCGGAGGTAGTCCGGTATTCGAAGTTAGCAAACTAGAGCCTAAGCACCCTCTTAACCATGCATACACCGGCGCTTGCTGTTCCACCTTAGAGTTAGAATTTTTAGAAAGATTATGTGACTCCTCTCCGTCGCTAATTTTTTTCGTGTGTTAGAAAATCTTCAATATTACAAGCTTGCGAGTGCACGAAGTCTGAAGTCGAAATATCAAAGAGAATTCAGTAGCCGCAAAATAACCAACGTTGCCCAGCGGTCGCCCTATGGAGCCATGGAGCCTTTTTGTGTCGGTTACTCTTAGAGATCGAATTTATCCTGTAAGTCCACACCTGACCATCGGAGCTTACCCTTAGTGACATGAGTTAAATTCCACTCAAATTCCTTGTGCGTGTGGTAAAATGCTTTCGGTTCACCATAAATGAAAATAGAAAAATCCAGTGACCCATCGATCAATTTTTCAAATTGCATCCCTCAAAACCGCAACCACAAGATAACTTAATGCAAATTTTCATTTATCATTCATCTTCATCAATCGTCTCAATGTAGTACCCACTAATTGTAGAACCCTAAATGTAACAATTTATAACCCTGCTATCACTCTGAACTGTCAAAACAAATTTTCTTAGACCTGAATACGAGTACGATGTGTTTGCGCCTTAACACGCTGTCACTCTCCAACTGACTCTCGTCATGTGGAAAGATTGCCAACATTAATTTGAAACTTTTATGGTTCCAAACTAACCAGGGACTGCTGCAGTTGATTTCAAAACTATTTTCACTCACACACATGTCCATCCGCTATTAATCAACAAAATGCGACACACACACATCCACACACACCCATACAAAGTGTCCTGTTTGTGTTTTGCTCACCCGTTCGGAACTTATTTTCATTTCAGAGAAAGAATCTCACATGTGAAGTCACCAGTGAATGCTAAAGGGAAAATTTCATCCTCAATGGCAGTCGAGTCGAGTGGCGGGGTATTGACATTCAAACAGGCAATGTCTGGTGCTGTGTCGCCTCAGTATGCAGCCACATCACCGATTCATATGTTGGGAGGCATCAGCGGCTCTAACAATGCAATGACATCAGTTCTAGAAGGAGCAACAGATGGTAGCATATCACCCACCCCTTCAGCAGCCAATGTGACCAGAGGCGATAGAAGCGATTCCATTGTTGGAGGTGGAGTAGGCGGAGGATTCTTTTGTGGCAGCTCAGCAACCATAGCGCAATTGGGTAGCAAACAACGGCAACGCTTAAGAACTTCCAGTATGCCAGCTGAGAGTCGAAAGGTAAACACACAAAAACCTCATTTTAATTTGTTATTGTTATTGTTGTTGTTGTTGTTGTTGTTGCAATTGTTTTATGAATGGCAAAATAGAAAAATAAAACGACTTCCTGGTTTCTACGGTGGATGGTAATGCGAACCCTACCAGGATTAAGGTTGGAGTATGGTATAACCCAATGTTGTGCACATTGTTTAGGGCAGGGTATACGGAAGTCGTACAAATTCGCATCGGATGGCATTAATCATTCATTTGCGTAGGGTAATTGAGGCTGTGGATGGCAAGCAAAATTAATCCAAGAGGTTGCTTGGTGATATTGTTCGCTGGATAATGAAATCTAATATAGGATGTCGAAGAGAGATTCCGAGGCTCATTTGTAAGGTGAATGTCCTAAAAGTGTTTATAAAAATAAAACAGTAACAAGCAGGGGAAGGTGTGTGAGTCATTTTTAAACCAAGAACTCCATTTCGCTTTCTTATGGAAGAAAAAAATTGACAGTTGCATAGAGCGTGAAACTGTGTTAACTCTTCATTCTCGTTTATACTCAATGGTCCAGTCCCGAACATGTAGCAGTAAACAGTAAGTAATGTCAAAGAAGTATCCACATATGCCCAGTTGATATTAAGTAAGCCCCATACATGGTACTTCACATGCATATGTCATATGCTGGTCACATCAATTTCTATATCTGAAGCCCTACTACGGGAGACTGAGTTTTGATGTGTTCAATAAAAAAAAAGGGATATGCTGTGTTTCCCTATTTTTCTGATTCTACAAGGGTGGCGATGAGTTTTGTTGACAGATACTACAGATACAAATACAGATAGTGAATGATAAAAAAAAATTCATTCTGCTTTAGCACAAGAGTTTAGAAAGCGAAAGTGAAAAATGTGAAAGAAGAGAAGATATGCAAAAAAAAAAAACCAGCGGTTAGAGAAATGGAATTCTTGATGAGCTACTCGTATACGGAGGAAAATCTGAACTTCGCTCAGGATAGGTAATTGGTGTTTGCAATGTCAGACATTTCAATTGGGATTAAATTTAGGATCAGCTGTCACATTGAGCTGCCAAACTTCAGTTATTTTCAGTACAGACTGCTATTTCATCATGGAAAGATTGACACCACAATACGATTTCAAATTTTTTGAATTTATTTCACAAATCTTCAAGAAGTTCACCACATGCCATTGCATCCAGAAAAATATACTGTATATGGCTGTTTGTACGCCGGTGGAGTTCAAGTTGCTGTCAATAGGCATTGATACATTGAGATGGTCAACGATTATTTGTTCTCAGAAAAACTATAGTTCCAAAAGGATAGAATCATTGTAAGAAATTAACCCGTCAATTGGATACGAAGATCGTGCGATTTGACGCCATTGGATTATTATTATTTTTTTTTTCAAGGAACTTTGTCAAGTCACTAGTTTATCCCGATAAACCAGCAACGATTGCGATTTTGCAGCAAAACATTGTTCGAGTAATACGCGATATACGTCCCCAATTGCTCTAAAAAATGGTGGAAAATTAGACCTCTAGAATGTGCTTTTAACGAGACAGCCATGATGGACATATTCTCGAGAAAGTTAATTTTCATACCCATAACACAAATAAAGTCATAGACTACAAGATTCATACAATTAAAAAATTTTGTGAAATTTGTATCATCGGACGGAGTATGTTTAAAACTGCCCATGCATATATTGGGTATATATTTTAATTCGTGCGGTTTTTTTTCCAAAATTTGAACGTTTATTTAAGAAAAACATGTACAATAGTATTATTCAAAGTATTGCCCATCTGAAGTTATGACTGATTCGCATCTTTCTGGCAATTTGTGGATCCCATCCCAAAAGAGCTGCGCCGGCTTGGCAGCCAAGAATGAATCAAGCCAATTTTTGATATTTAGCTCTGATGTGAACCGTATTTCAGTGAGAACGTTCTGCACCGACCGGAGCAAATGGTAGTCAGAAGGGGCCAGATCTGGGCTAAGACTTCCCATCCACTGTTTTCCAAATAGTTTTTAACCGAAATAGCAACGTGGGGCCGAGTGTTGTCATGATGGAAAATTATTGCCTCTTGTCTGGTCGCATATTCCGGGCGTTTTTCGGCTACTGCTCTCTTCAAATGGATTAATTGTGTTCAGTAGTGTTGTCCATTGATGGTTTTACCCGGTTTTAGCAGCTCATAATACAGCACACCCATCTGATCCCACCAAATACAGAGCATTACCTTCGCGCCATGGATATTCGGCTTTGCTGTTGATTTGGCTGGTTGGCCGGGTTTCACATATGATTTTTTGCGTTTGGGGTTGTCGTAATGGATCCATTTTTCATCACCAGTAACAATCCGATGCAAAAATGACTTCCTTTTTTTGTGTTCCAGCAGCATTTCGGACATGCAAAACCGCCCTTCGTCGTCTCTCGGCTTGAGTTCATGTGGAACCCAATTTCCTTGCTTTGAATATATCCAGCTGCTTTTAAATGGCTGCTTGAGTGACACCCAAAGATTCTGTGAGCTCTTCTTGTGTTTAGCAACAATCTTTATAGAGTAATGCTTCTTGTTCTTCATCTTCAAACTTTTTTAGCTACCCAGGACGTTCATCGTCTTCCAAGTCAAAATCACCACTTTTAAATCGTGCAAACCACTTTTGACATGTTCGCTCAGCTAGCGCATGTTCACCATAAAGTAATGAAGAACTCCCCGCAAAAACACTTTTTCAGGCACAAAGTTCGACATATTTGAGTGAAAAAAAATTATTGTTGTTTGCGCTTTAAATGAATGACATATACTGAAATGACGTACAATGACAGTAGCTTTCCAACGCATGTTCCAATCAAATAATAACAATGGAATAATACAAGTTACGCCATCTCTTAGCAAACCGCATTAAGTTATAGACCCAATAGTCTTAGAAGCAGAATTGTACTTTTCCAGATGTCGTTCTAAATAGTATCCTTTACATTAAATTTACTTTTTCTTCTGCAATGTCCTTGGAAACGCGCCTCGTTTTCAGATGGATGGAAAGGAACACTATTGACACTGACCAAACGAGACGATCCAAAAGCACCAAGTCAAGCAAATCGTGAAACACGGTTCGTGGTAGTCTAATTGCATGAGGCTCTTTCACTTGGTGGCATATTGGTTCACTTGTCAAAATCAACAGGATAATGAAGTAGGAGGACTACTTGACTAGCTTACTTAAGCTCCAGCACATTGTAGTCCCTGTTCCAATCTGGTTTTCAATTTCCTGTAGTTAAAATTCTACCTCCGTAATCTAATTATCCACTATTGCCTTATTTGCAAAAGCCCCAAGCTGGACAAGAATTTGACCTTTAACGACTTATGAAGAATGCACGAAAATGATTACAATATAAATCATAAAGGATCGGCTTCAAAAATGGAAGTCGACAGTGTAAAAGAAGTGTTTGGTCGCTCGATAAGTAAATACCGGATGAAATATTCGTGGTATATTGGTGATGGTGATAGTTCCACAAATAAAGGATTATTAGATTTGAATCTCTATGATATTCCTGTAGGAAGTTAAGAGTGCTATCTACATGTTAAAAAACGAATAGAATCACGTATTCGCCGTTGTTTGAAAAAATCCGATAAGAGCTTGGGAAAAAAAAGTAAAACCATGCTAAAATCAACTGTCAACTCAATTAATATAATAAACTTCAAAAGTATTACGACCTAACGAACATGTGACATTAAGATAATGTAGATGAAATGTATAAAGCAATCTGAGCTATATTTTATCATCCAATCCATGATACTGTCCATAAAAGTAGACAGCTAGTGCTTTTACCGCCGTGTGGAAGCTGAAGAAAAGAAACTTGACTAAGTTCAAGAACGACTATCTACCACTTGATCCAAATGCTCAAAAAGCTCTGAAGCCAATATGCGAGGACTTGTCTCTTCGTGAATTGCATGATAGATATAAGGATAATTATACGCAGAATAAAAACGAGAGCTACAATGGTCTCAAAACTATTTAATTATCAAATTACTTTGCTACTTCAAAATTCAATGATGGTTATACATCTATTCAAAAAATATTTAATGTGATGGGAGTGACAGTTGGACCTACAGTAAAAGATTATATCGCTAGCAAAGATGAAACAAGACTATGACTACGAGATCATCTCCAAGAATAACTTCAACAGCAAAGGAGGCCCTTTTTGAAGAAGCGAAAGGTGAATTACCATCTTGATCATTCCCGGAATTTATTCAGAAAATTAAAAATACAGGTTTATTCATCTAAATCTTTATTGTCACCTTCAAAGTTATCCCCATCGACTGCAACACACTTATGCCAAAGCTTGATCCAATTTTCGAAACATTTTTTATATTCGGTTTTCGGTATGTCCATCAGTGCTTCCTGCGATTTTTCCATTACTTCCTCTCGGCTGCTAAAACGCGTTCCCCGTAGTGGTTTTTTTAACTCGACTGAACAGAAAGAAGTGACAGGGAGCCAAATCAGGTGAATTCAATGGCTGTTGGATAGTATTTGTTGCATTTTTCGTCAAAAAATTACGAATAGTGATGGCACTGTGCGACGACGGTGCGTTATCATGGTGCAAAATCCACGAGTTTTCTGCCCACAATTCTGGTCATTTTCGGCAAATTGCTATACGCAAACGTCTCATAACGCCCAACTTATACTCTTTGTTTACTTTCGCTCTTCTGGCTAAAATTTATGATGCACTACACCGTTGTAATCCATGAAAACTGTAAGAATTGCCTTCTTTTTTGACTGAAAACGACGTGGTTTTTTTGGTATCGGCTCATTTGGTGAACGCCATTCACTTGCCTGATGTCTGGATTGCGTGTCGTACTCATAAACCCATCTCTCGTCTCCAGTAATGATCCTTTTTAAGAATGTGGGATCGGATTCAGCCTCGCAAATTTTTTGCATGAAATTGAGATCTTTTGGCACCAACTTTGCTGCTACACGACGGAAACCCAAATCATTAACCAAAATGTTTTAGACGGACCAACTTTTCTTTTACTTCATCGATGATCTTCGATTAACTCACGACCACTTTTTAACCGCTCTTGCCACTGGTAAACGACCGTTTTCTTTAGAGAATTGTTGCCGAAACGCTTTTCCAACATTTCCAACGTTCGCGCATCATTAAATCCGTTTTTTACGCAAAATTTAATACAAGTTCGTTGTTGCAAATTTAAATCCATTTCTAAAATTTTAAAAAATCGCCAACACACACAGAGATAGATGTACTCTTGGCTACGTAAGTTTTGCAAAAGCCAAGCTATGACGCTTAGATTTAGAGGGAATGTCAAAAACAGATGTACCAACCTAACAAAAAAAAACAAACCCAAATTGGAATAATGGGGGCGCCACACGGTATATATTACTTTTGATCAAGGTGGTATACAAATATGGGCCTGGAATAGCAGATTAGCTCTAAGTATGATTTTTATCTATTTATAGCAATGGAATCAATCGTTTTGCCTTTAAACGAATTTTTTCTCGAAATTACCGTTTTTCAAACCTGCTGCAGTTGTAACTCGAAGACAATTAATCATCCGATTGCTTTGATTTTTGTTTTAATTATTTTGGCGGGTCAAAAATCATCAAATTTTCATATAAAATTTGACTTTTTTATTCAAAACTCTGTCATTTCGTTTAATTTCAACTTTTTTCACAATCGTTGGTAACTGTATAGGCAACATCTTCTAGTTTAATAATTTTTTCTGCTTTCTTGATACCAGTTACGGTGAAGGCCGCATTCAGGACCTTTTTTGTGACTTGGGAGATAGCGAATAACTCGCTGAAGATTTAAGTTTTTCCTTTGAAAACTTCAGAGCATATTCATTATTTATGTATAAATATATACATCCTTTAAATTTTAAAATATTTGATGTTGTAGTTTTCTCTAAAAAAAATTCCCAAAAATCACCTTTTTTGGCGGTCAAACTGGGTGTGCTCCTTAGAATAATTGCGTAGAACGCATGCAGAATTTTATTGATTTCCCGAGTAACGGACATTCCGAGAACCTGACGGAAAGTATTTAAAACGCAGGTAACTATTTTCAGTCAGAAAAATTGACTTTATAGGCATAACAACATAGCACAATTTCAGTAAGTACATTATCCCATTTCTCCATTACCATTACCTGCTTGAATTGCGTGTCTTGCTTATCATAAAACTGGAGGAGATATACCTATTGTATTGTATTCTTATTCTGACTGCGCAAAGAAATTACGTTAGCAAATAAGTTAGACTTTTATCCGTGGTAAAGTCAAAAAAAAAAAAAATTATATGTATTTGGGACTACTACCCAAACTCGAAGGCAATTCGAAGAAACTTGAAACTTAATTAACAAATGTTACACATGGGCTGGAAAGTCCTTTTTATAGTAAAACACAAAATTTTTGCAAAATTCAACTTTATTTATCAATATAGTGGCCTTCAAGGGCGATACACTGATTGATACGATTTTTCAATCTTTCGATACCAATTTTGTAGTACGATTTCGGTCTAGCCTCAAAATAGGCCGTTGTTTCGACAATTACTTCTTTATCGGTCTTAAATCTCATTCCGGCGAGCATTCTTTTGAGGTCTGCGAACAGGAAATAGTCGCTGGGGGTCAAATCTGGAGAATACGAGAATACGGTGGGGAAGCAATTCGTAGCCGAGTTCATTCAATTTTGTCATTGTTTTCATCGACTTGTGACACGTTGCATTGTCTTGATAAAACAGCGTTCTCTTTTTCTTCAAATGCGGTCGTTTTTCTGCGATTTCGTCCTTCAAACGCTCCAACAACGCAATGTAATAGTCGCTGTTGATAGTCTGCCCCTTTTGGAGATAGTCGATGAAAATGATTCCATGTGTATCCCAAAATACGGATGCCATAATCTTGCCGGCCGACTGTTAAGTTTTTGGTCGTTTAGGACGAGGTTCGTCGCCTGCTCGCCACTCAGCTGACTTTCGACTTGACTCTGGTGTGAAGTGATGGAGCCAAGTTTCATCCATTGTCACATACCGATGCAAAAATTCGGTCATTCGTAATTTTGTGGACTTTTTTGATGTTTTCATATGAAACAGCCTCTTTTGGGCGTCCACTGCGTGCATCATCTTCGATGCTTGCATGACCACTTTTAAATTTTTTTAATCCACTTGCGAATGGTTCGTCCGGCTAGTGCAGAGTCCGGGTAACACCTATCAAGCCATTTCTTTGTATCGGCTGCATTTTTTCCCATCAAAAAGCAATAAAAAATCAACACCCGCAATTGCTTTGAATCCATTTTTTTCACAATAACAAAAGTTGCTTCACTCACAACGCTATATCTCGAGAACTAATCGTCCGACAGCTGTCAAATTTACACACGTATCTTTTGAAGACTGGTGCAAGCTGAAAATTATATGGATTTAATTCAAGTGGTGCCCTCTCTTAGAAACAACAGGGACTTTTCAGCCCATGTATTATTCTAGCGATTTTCCAACTTCTTGATCCCGTCCGAAAAGTAATTTTTCGGAAAGTCTGCAAAATACTCCTCCGTGGCGTCGATGATTTCCGGCACTTTTCTACCCATGTGTTATATAAGTTTGCCATCAAATGCGACAATTTTGGTCGATTTATTTTGGTTTGATTGGTTGTTTTGAAGAAATAATGTTACAGGTGCTTTGCAAGCTTCTCTGAATTTGCATTGTATGGAGAGTGTGAACCTTTCAGTACGTGGGTCGGACTTCTCGAAATTGTGCGGATTTCTTGAAGTGCATGTGGCAAAAGTACGGGAGCATTGCACCCAGCTGATATAATGCGAGTTCTAATATTTTTTTAAATCTATATCACACCTGACTTACAAGTAATATGTAATATGTATAACGAATCTAACGGTTAGTGCGCTATATATTTCCATTTTTAAATAGCAGGAAGCAAAAGAATTAATTATATTAATAAATATACGAGTATAATGAATACATATTATTTTGTCTTTTTTATAAAAATCAGTAAAAACAGGTGTAACTCAAATACCGTGTAACTTGAGGGAATGTCGCATTTCTTTTTTGGGGTAACTCGAAAATCGTGCAACTCAAGTACCGTGTATTTCGAGGGATACCTGTAATTTCTTATAACATTTTGGCTTTAGGCAATAAAATGATATTTTTCTATTACAAAAGCAAATATGATTTTGAAACCCACGTAAAAAAACAGAAAAAAAAAATGATCAACTTGAACCTTTCTTCAGTAATAATACATTTTAGTGGATCCCAGTAACTATATCATCTACACACGGACGTGCTAGCGGGGGCTGCGTACTTCACAATAAAAAAAAAATAAACAAATCAGCGACTACATCGAATTATAATAGAAATTGCCACCAATAAATCTAGAACCTACATCGTCCCAATCTAAATTAACTGCAACAAGTGGATACTCGACTCCACAAACCTCTATGATTTTCTGTTGAAATTTGGAAAAGATGACGTGATGGTGGTTGGTGAATTCAACACGAATATAGGGTAAAGGCAGCTTTTGGAAGTGAATCTTTAAAATGCGTCAATCTACGAGACTAAATATGCAGAGAACACAAATTGAAATACGAATATAAAAAGTTCATAGAAATGTGTGAATCAATTGCGATCTAAATCTGAAAACTTGTATCATTTAACATTTGTCAGAAACATTCCTTGTTCAACGGTCGATTACTGCCTTTTGCACAAAAATTGGATAGAATGTGAAGCAGATAGATAGAATTGAAGCAGATACAAACCCAGTAGCAATTCAACAACAACAGACACCAGTTTCTCAAAAAATATGTACCAACAAGCCAACATGACAAATAAAATAATGTGCCAGCAGAAACAAAAGATGTACTCTAACCATCTAACAAAGAAATAAGCTGAAATTAGCGGAATTGAGTGACCGAGAACCTCCAAGTAACAACAACACTTTATTTTATATTGGAAAAGACAAAAGTCCGAAATATAGAAGCGCCAATCTGTTCGTACTAGAATTGCCAACATAATTTCACAGTTACCAGGACCAAAGTGGGTTATAGCCAATGAAAAAGGCCCTCTTGAAATTTGGAGACACTTTTTTAAGGACTCTAATATTCATATAATTGTCAAGTATAGAAAGAGCAGAGAAAAATGCTCGTATGTCAAAGGATTGCTCCTTTCAGCTGGTGTTAAAAAATCTAATCACCTGAACCTTGAAGAGTTGTTTCGAACGGATGGTAGTTCAATTGGAATATTTCGGCTTTCAATGCCTGCCCAGAGATTTAAATTTTTACTGCGAGTTTTGAAGTTTGATGATGGTACTAAGAGGACAAATAGAAAGCAATTTGACTAAATCTGACATATTCGAGATATATTCAAGAAATTCGTTCACAATTGTAAGGCTAATTATGTACACTTTAATTGCTTTTGTGACTATAGATGAGAAGTTGGAAGGATTTCGCCGAAGGTGCTCATTTAGGTAATACATTCCAAACAAACCAAATCCATATGGCATCAAAATTCAAGCCCTTTGTGATGCCAAAATGCTCTACATATATAATACAAATATTTATCCCGGAAAACAACCACAAGCAGACAGATACAATTTCGACAATTCTGGCTTCGTTATTGTTCAAAAATTATGTGAACCGGTTTTCATTACAAGTCGCAATGTCACAACTGATAATTGGTACACCAGTTTACCCTTAGGTGAAGCATTGCTGCAAAAAGGTTTAACAACCATCCGAACAATCAGTAAGAACTTCCTAAAGACTTCAACATATTGCGTGGTTAAAATGTAAAGTCCAATATGTTTGGTTTTCGTGACAACATGGTTTTAGTGTCACATGTTCCAAAGAAAAGAAAAAATTTTCTTCTTATTAGTACAATGCACAATCATTCTAAAGTCGATGCCGAAACGCAAAATCCTGATAAAAATTTGGATGATTTTTGTGTGAATTATAATTGTGCTCAAGCAATAAGTCGATGGCCTATGCTCAATGTCAGTACCATAAACAACTAGGTGAAACATACAGCCAACAATCAAGACCCAAGACTACTATGTTGTAACTTTATTGAGAATTTGGCTATGAAACTATGCGAACCTCATATAAGAGATCGGTAAATGCACTTGAAATTGCCAGGACCAATGAGATTAAGACTATCGGAGATTTTACATATATGGTAGATGATGTACCTGGAACATCGGATCCTTCGAGAAATAGCCGGTGCTATAAGTGTGGATGGAAGAAAACAAAAAAACCAAGTACTCTTGCCATAAATGTTAACAACATTTGTGTCTTGAACACGTAGTGCCGAATTGCAACAGTTGTTTACCTGAAGAAATTTAGCTTTTGAAGTGTATTTTTTGTTTATTTTTTGTTTGGAAGGATACCAATTTTTGCATATTTTGTACAAGTTCCTAATGTCGAAAGACTAAAAAACATTATTTTTCTTTTGAATATTAAATTTTTTGTTTTTTCTTAATTTTAAAAAATGTATTAGTTGTGAATCTTTATATTAAAAAAAAGAGCTTATGTTGATTTAATATCTTTAATTGTCAAAGAGCATATATTTAAAAAAAAAAAATAAAAAAAACATGAACCCCGGTGCATGAGACCTGCGACACCACTGATCAAAGTCAAATTTTCGTCATCAATGGCGAGTAAGGAACAAATATGCATACCACCTTGATTAAAAAGTTGGTACATCTGTTGTTGACATTCGCTTTAAATCCAAGCGTCATAGCTTGCATGTGTTGGCGATTTTTTACAATTTTAGAAATGGATTTAAATTTGCAACAACGTGAAAAATGGATTTAATGGTGCGCAAACTTTGTAAATGTTGAAAAAGCGTTTCGGTAAGAAAACGGTCGTTTACCAGTGGCACGAGCGGTTCAAAAGTGGTTGTGATGATGAACGCAGTGGCAGACCATCGACATCGAAAACCGACGAAAACATTAATGAAGTAAAAGAAATGTTGGTCAATAACCGCAAATTAATCATCAGAGAGATAGCGGAGGATTTGAACATTGCCTATGGATCCGTCTAAGATATTTTGGTTAATGATTTGGGTTTCCGTTGTGGAGCAGAAAAGTTGGTGCCAAAAGACCTCAATTTCATGCAAAAAAGAGACCGTGTTGACGTCGCAAAAGAGATGATTTGCGAGGCTGAATCCGATCCCACATTCATCAAAGGGATCATTACTGGAGACGAGAGGTGGGTTCATGAGTACGACACGCAATCCAAACATCAGGCAAGAGAATGGCGTTCACCAAATGAGCTGAGAGATTTTGCACCATGATAACGCACCGTCGTCGCACAGTGCCATCATTATTCGTATTTTTTTGACGAAAGATGCAACAAATACCATCCAACAGCCACCGAATTCACCTGATTTGACTCCCTGTGAGGTTCAATCGAATTAAAAAACCACTACGGGGAACGCGTTTCAGCAGCCGAGAGGAAGTAATAGAAAAATCACATCAGTGCACATACCAAAAACCGAATATAAAAAATGTTTCGAGGATTGGATCAAGCGCTGGCATAAATGTGTTGCTGTCGATAGGGATTACAGCAGGGACAGGGGACAATATGAATTTAGTTGAATAAAATTGTATTTTTAATTTTCTGAATAAATTCCGAAATTTTTTTGATCAAGCTGGTATTGGTATTTATGGTACTTAAATTTGCTGAATAAGTAAGTGAAACACAAATGGCGCTCATACAAACCAGTATGTTCGGCTAAATGAGTGCCAGCAGTGATTTTTTATTAATTTCACGAACTTCCTAGCTCCCTTCTGTAGAAAATTGCAACACCACCGCCAGTCACATACCACTCATTATGGTTAGCTTCAAATTCATAATTTGGTATACCATATACTAATTTGAAACCTTTTTTCATATATCGCGTAACTGATCCTGTTCTGGGATAGGTAAGCCGAGAATTAATTTATACTGGTTGGAAAAGAAGTCTCCAAACGCTTAGAATATAGGTAATTAAAACAACAACAACTATACTTGATGACGAGGTGGACGCTCTGCCAACCTACTCTACGCACAAACCTCGTAATCTCTGTACTTTGTAAAACAGCTGGTTTTTCTTTGCATTGCTACTTATGGTATATGGTCATTGACCCTGCTTACATCTTATGTGCCATACTGTTCATTTATAATGTACTAATATTGTTACATTTGTAAACAATGCCTCCTTCTTTACATTGTAAGCACGGGATGGCTCTATCGATGATTGCTCTCTCACTTCATTTGTTAACAGCACTCCCATTTGATTGAAGGTAATTGCAGTGACCCTTTCCCAGTCCCTTGTGGAATTAGCGTAGGTGTGAGTGAGTCGGCATGTTCTTTAATCTGCTGCCTGTCATTATTGTGACAGTTCGGCAGATCATTTCTTGATTTCTTAATGTTTTGTAAGTGCTGCAAGATATTTCGTGGCGACGCATATATTTCGTTCGCGCTGCAGCAACAAAAATGCTGCGCCCAAGAAGTGAAAGTGCGTGCCGACAACCCAGATGAAGTGCACCACAGCAATGGAAATATTGTTGAGAACCAACAGATCCAAAGCCAGATAAGTGAGATAAGTGTCGAAATTATGTCTTGGTTGGATGAATGATTGAAAACCCAGAATATTGTTAAACGTTTGGATGGTCTATACAAAAACAAATGATGTTATTTGAAGGTGAAGAGGAAAAACAATTGTCATTACACATAATTTACTAACAGTTGACCAGACAGCAATGATAGTTTTTCCAATTGTCATGTTTCAGCAGCTGTCAAAATTTCCAATGACATCCAGCAGTCAAAATATGCAATAAGTTTTGCCATTTCATCATGCATCGCTTTACGTGGTCATCAAAGATTCAGTGTGCAGGCAATTTGTAGCATCGTGGAAAAGTTTGAGCGTGGCAACACTTTTTTGAATCTTAAGTCACCAACCAGACAGAGATTGGTGCGAAATGAAAAAAATATAGCCGCCGTAACGGCCAGTATCGAAGAAGACCTAGAAATGTCGATTCGGTGCCGATCAGCTGAATTGGTCATCGTCAGAGAGCCGGAGTATCACCTTGAAATTATACGCCGTTTGCAAGAGACTATACGAAATAAAACGTCCGGAATTGTGGAAAATCAATTCATGGCTTTTGCATCACGATAATGCACCTACTCATTTACCGTTGCATGTGAGAGATTTTTCGTCCGAAAACAACATGATAATCATACCATGCGACCTTTTCCTGTTCCCAAAACTGAAGAGACCTATGAAAGGACGGAGACATACAACGACAACATAAAACAGCATCGCTGGAAGAGCTCAAGCCTATACCAAAATGTGCTTATGAGGAGTGCTTGGAGAATTGGAAAAAGCGTTGCCACAAGTGTTTTATATCTGAGGGGGATTACTTTAAAGGGGACAACATTAAAATTAATGAATAAGTAATATTTTTTTTATAAAAATATAAAGTCGCCTTACTTTTTGAACACATTTTTTGAAACAAATTTTAGTCTTTCCCATGCTCCCAAAAAAAATAGCATTTCAAAGGTACAACCACCTATAGCAAAAATTTAATTTTCAATTAGAAGGTTATGAAACTGAATTCATCATATAATTCCATTCATCTACGCGCACACTAACATCCCAAAACTCAAGCAGGGTTCTATAGAAATTGAAATTTCAAAAAGGATATCATTACACTCAGCACAGGAATTGCTTGGATGAGGGCCAAAAAATAATGAAAGCCAATTTTATGTTAAACATTTCCAATTGGTTTCACAAGGCGTATACGTAACACTTTCTGTTCTCTACCACCAAAAAATATAGACAAGGATTCAATGTACACTTTCATCAATCTGTTTTAATTATTCCTGGTTACTCGAGTGAATGCTTCCCACAGTGCATTCTCACAAATAAATGGAATTCAAAATGGAAAACCCACGAAGCTTGACGGTGTTCAGAAAAATTAACTAGGACGAGTGGCTTCAATTAAAACGTGAAAAGTTTACTGAATTTTCGGCATCCTTTATAAATACATTCCGACACAAAAAGCAGACTTTTTTCAGAATATCCTGTCTATGGTTATTTTTATAGTGGAATATCTGATGAAAGCAGAGGCGAAGAAGAGGGTTAAATATCAAAAAGAAGCAATTGTAGGTATTAAATTGTTTTCCAGGATATTGTCCTATCTCATCTAAATGCTACACTGAATTTATATTTAAAAAAACTTAATGATGCTCAGGACTTTTCATGGAATTATGGTAGCTACACAAATAATCACTGCCTTTTCCAAATAAAAAAATTCACATGAAAACTGGACGTAGAAGGATTCGTGTTTGACTACGGTTCCCACTTCTGCCAATTTATTTGCTCCTTTTACACAAAGTGCAAACAGTCATATTATGTTGTGGGAGAACACAGAGTTAAAACGCTAAACAATAGTTTGGTTACTAATTCAGCATTCATTAAATCCCGTCAGTATAAGTGCAGCATCCACAAACTCGTTACATATCACCCAACTACCTTAGCTAAAATATTAGAAATAGCTGAATTATCTTAAAACAAAGTTGAGGATTGAATTTCTTCTTCTCCACAGTCTTCTTAGCTTGGAGCAAACAGATCAGAAATTGGCTCCTGGTGAGCCTTTAATCCCCACGATCACACTATAAACTCATTATAACCTCAGTAGAATTTCCTATGAAGACACCAGAGTTTTCTTTTGTCCGGAAACCAAGATAAACAAACTAAGAGCACAGGGTATATATGTGGGACAACTTCGATAAAGGATGTTGGAGAAGGTTGGCTCTACTTTAATAAGGAAGCGTAATGGTAGAATAATGGGACGAAAATGGCGATAAGAAACAAACGTGGACTTGCTTAGTATAACTTAAGTATCGAAACCAAAATAATGCCTTGAGTTAGACCCTGTAAACAGCTAGGGCACCAGAGATGGAGCTAACAGAGAATAATTCTTAATAGGTAGGGAGTGTACTTTAACGTGTTATTTCACGAAGAGGCCCCAAAGCTGATCGCAAGGCTAGGTTAAGAAAGAAGGAGGCGGTAGGGCAGTAACTACCACCAACATGAGTACGGAAATTCAACTGAACATTTAGACCAACGCAAGCACAGATAGGCAAAGTCAGCGCCGGATTTAGAGTTGCCCTCATTTGTGCTGGTTCGACATATTCGGAGTTCAGGTATTTTGTCAGGCCAGTTTTTCAAATGGTGACGTTAATGAGCTTAGCTAACCAACTGCAGAACTTAGAACTATTTTCTGAGAGATATGAGCTTTCCACTTGTGAATTAACCACAGAAAAAGTATGGAAAAATGCTGACGGAAACGTCTGAGTGAACGCTTGATAACAATCAAAGGAAGAGAACAATTTTGCCAAAGCTTCTCCACCGAACTTGTGTGTAATATCATAAGCACACTTAAAGATGATCATTTGATTTTAGTAAGGAGAATGGCTCTAAAAAGGGACTCAGGTCCGACTCCCAGCGCGGAAAATATCACAAAAGGAAGCACACATATCACAAACACACAGAAAATGGACGAACAGATTTATCACATTGCGATCAACAGGGGACAAGGCGCCCGTATTCTTGATATCCCTATGTTTCGAGGTTCTAACATCGATTCAAACCACCACCTTGTTGTAGTTAAGGTGGCAATTCGAACGTTGAACAGCGGAAATGACAAGGAACTACTTGAGCCTCCCAAAATGTTTCGTGAAATCATATTTGCCAATATCAAGACTTTAAGTAACGTTGTCAATATGCTAGGCTTCCACGATGTTAAGGGCGTCCATAAGCCGCTGCAGCGAAGCAAGAGGCATTCAAGACGGCAATGGAAAGATAGAGACAAAAGCCGCTCATAAGTTGTATTCTTAAGGTAGACGGGAAAACATCGGTTTCATCTGGGGCCACACAGAGTTACTTCTGCAGAAATCATGAAAAGTTCCACCAAAATGTGAAAAGAATTTGCTGAGAACACAAATACCGAACAGAAGCATGCAAAGGTAGGAATCACAGTTCATTGTATGCATCCGGAAGGATTACTATTTAATTGCGACCAAAATTCCGCTATTAGCAAAACGAACCATTCAACGTGGGCTATCATCGACAACTTCGTCTACCCGATTGTAAAAAGGTCTGGATAGCGTTATCTGGACTAAAGACCAACTGGCTACTTGCCGAATTATTTGATTGACTTAACATGTTAAGTTGACCTTTGTGTAAACGCCACCTTATATGAAAATAACTCACTGCTTTCTTTAACAGACGCCACAGGGCGGTCTCTAGCATGCCTGGATTCGCTCTAGATGCACTAATGAATCTGCCTCCCCTTGATATTCATATCGTTGGGTGCACTCTCAAAGCCATCTTCCGTTTAAAAAACAATGGTCTTTGGTACAACATGCACTGGAGATTTGATAACCCTGTACACTGACTATCTTTTGACTCACATCTTATTGACATGCCGTCTGCTGCAATGACACCAGAACCAGAAAGGGTTTCGCCCAGAATCTGAGCCAGGAAAGGAATATAAGAGGTCTTGGCGGATGACACCAACTCCGATTAGGGATGTGGCGTTGGTGTTTTTCTGGAGATCGAAAACATTACTCAAGAATGCAAGATATACGAAGCTCTGATGGGAACGAAATATATTCCAAAACATGGATGCAGGGGATAAAGCATTTACATCTATAGCGATACCTAAACTGGCCTTAAAGCCTTGCTAAACCGGCTTACGATTTCCCAATTAGTTCAAAGAATGCAAGATTTCACTGAACTCAACTTGTCACCTAAATTCACAGAGTCTTGCTTAGGTCCAATGGGATTGAGAGAAATTAAGAAACTTTTCAGGATCCGAACCTACGTTAAGAATACCCACATTCTTGGGTTTCCATTGGCGTTAGGTATTATATCAGCATAATTACAGATGAAATAACACTCCAGGTTGCCGGTAGACCAAAAAAATGCTCACCACGTCTCTAAGAAGTTAAAGACTTTCCTGCTGACGCTTAGTATGGAGAAGTGCACGAAGTAACTGTCGTCGTGACAGAGCCTTTGCTAAGCACTTAAGTGTGCTAAGCATAGTGGCACAATATCCTTGGTGTTTACTGTGAAAGCAGTCATGAAACCACGGTGCACTACTTCCGTGATTACTACCCCTATGCTCACATCAAGCTAGAGGTGTTCGGCACCAATGTTGTGTTTTCAGGTACTGTAGTTATTTGTCTGACCGCTCTGTTCCGACAAAAAAAAAAAAAAAAAAAAAAATTCTCAGTGAATGGAATCTCAGTATTGCTTACGCGATCTTCAAAAAGCAAGACCCTCTTGCATATTGTATATACTGTACAATATCAACCCCACAGCAAAAATTTGATAGGTATTTTAGGCCACTATCGATCGGATGTTAAAACCCAACGGTAGATCTTGGATAAAAATACAGAAACTTCAAATCGATACCCAGCACCTATTTATTGATTTCAAAGCTGCAGATGACATATTTATAAAACGAGGTGCTTAGAGCCATGTCGAACTTAAAAATCCTGCCAAACTCATCTGTCTGTGCTGTACATGATAATAATAAAGAACATTTGCTGCTCCCTTTGCAGCGACGTTAACCTGGTTAAAAAGCCTAGAACTCATAAGCTCTAATCGCAACAGCATACTGAATGCATTGAATGCCACTGCTCCGGTAGACAACAGGGTAAAGGAATACCTCGCCTTTTATAGTATGGCGCACTCAAGTGGAAAGGAATCTCAGCAAACATGGTTTGAAAAACTGAAGATGATTAGCGAAAGATCGCGCCAAATAAAAGAGCTGCTGGTTGAGGCCCAGGTTGATCTCAGGATTAAGGTCAATTAAAGTACTTAACGCAGAATTTCGATATTAAACATTCGCTGTGTTTATCCAGTATGAAGGAGAACTATCAGATATTGCAGAAGCCAAAGTTAGCGAGACCGTAAAAAGTTGTAAATCAAGCTCTTTTTGTCAGTGCCTATCATTACAGGTATCAAAATTGTTGACTATTTTTAGCAGCTCACGCGTTCGGACCTTCGTTGCGGAAAACAACTTGACGCAGCTTATAAATGAGCCCGCGCGAATACTAGATCTTGATAGTCATACCGTTAACACCCTGGACTTGTTTTTAACTTCTCACCCTGATACACTGCTGATGTGCTATCCTCTCTTGGGTCATCGGACGACTGTGTGATATCAGCTTATTTCTCGTACACCGACATCACAGTTAGAGAAAAGATTACTTAAAAAGCGTATGGCAATACGAGAAAGCCAATTAGAGCGGACTTAGCAGCTTCTTTAGGAAATTTAACTGGTCGCTATGTTTTCTCGATAACGACGTGGATGCCGCTGCTGATATGATCACAGACACTATTGTTTGTAGAATGAGAACATTTATCCCCCTTTGGAAGAGTATCAAACCAAAAGAAAAAACCTGGTACGACAGAAGCTGTAAAGAGGCGTCATGGTTAGAGAAATGTTTCTTCGGTCCTTCAAGAACAACCCGACGGAAGAAAACCAAAAAAATTTTCAACGAGCCAGGAATGCCTGCGTGTGAAATTTCAATATGACCAAAAGCAGAGGCAAAAAATACTATGTACAACGTCCCAAAGATACTTAAAGATTTTAATCCTTCGTCAAAAGCGTCAGAAATTCTTCCTCATCCTCCACCCCAACGCTCATTTACAATAACTTTTCAACTGTCAGATAAGGTTAATCTGCTTGTTGCAAACTTTGCGCCCAGCTCAACACTTCCAGTTTGTGATTGTCTCCGCCTACACTTGAGTTCGTCGAATATTTAATGGGACGAATCCACTTTCGCACTCGTGTGGTAGTAAGAGATCTTAACATACACAAATCTGAAGGTCCAGATGGTATATGTCCTCTACTTCTGAAAAGGTGTTCCTCCTCGCTGGCAAAACCACTTTGTAAAACAATCCAACTTTTTGGGACTTCTTCATGAAATATCTCGAAAGAGGAAAGCTTCTCAATGGCCGGCAGCACGGTTTTCGTAAAAGCAGGTCCACTGGTGATCTGATGGCATTTCTCACCGAAAAGTGGAACCAAAGCGTACATCAGACTGGCGAAAGCAAGATATTTGAACTTGATGTTTCTAAGGCATTTGAAAGAGTTTGGTATCAGACTTTTTTTTGTCGAAAATGCGTTCTTTTGGGAGCAATAATTTTCTTCTTCATTGGATTAGAAATTACCTCTCGGAACGTTCAATTCAAACTAACTTGGATGATTTCAAGTCTAATATTCACAAAATCCAATCTAAATACCCACTCATTATCCATGTATGGCCCTTGCATCGTCGAAACCGAAAAACTTTCCATTCTCGGTATGCGTGTCAATGATAACTTATCATACAGTGGAATGACCACATATTCGGTGTCGTCAAAAATACTGCGAAATGTATAGGTTTCCTCAAGCGATGTAAGAAATATTTCACCCCCTCTGATCGGGGCTCAATATATAAAGCATTCGTCCGCCCAAAATTGAAATACAATGCCCACATTTGGTCAGGTGCTCCAGAATCATCTGTGCAGCTGCTAGATAGGTTTCAAAACTATGCGATAAAACTCATAGTTGATACCAATATCAGTCAGTCAATTGACGTCCTCGGACACCGATGTAATGCATCCTATATCACTTTTTTTATCGTTATTCCCACCACCAGTGCTCCATTGAAATCGCCAGTAGCATTCCGCCCTTCAAACCTTCAACCGTAACACCCGTTTCGCTATGAATGCTCATCAGTATACCCTCAATCCCACTTTCAAGCGTACTCAAAATATCGTGATTCGTTCCTAAGCCGTACAACTCGCTTATGGAATGCTCTGCCAAACTCTCTATTTCCTGGTCGTTATAGCTTGCAAAGACTTAAAAACAATGTGCATACGTCAGTAGCTCTCTTTTCTGTGTTAATGAAGGACGTGATTTGTCATCGTTCACAGCAATTGTTATTATGTTACTCGACCAGGTGGAAGAATTTACGCAAGGATCTTGGTCTAAAACCTTGCAGTTCGTGCTATAGCTGAAGCTGAAAGAAAGGAGGAAGATCCCCTTTTTTATCGAAAAATTGTCTTCAACGACGAAGCTTATTTCTGGTTGAATAAGTGTGTTAATAAACGAAACTTTCGACTTTAGTCCGATGAGCAACCTCAGGCAATAAAAAGGCTGCCAATGCTGTTTATGGTCCGGCATAATTCCGTATTTTTTCAAAGATAACTGTGAGAACAAAGTTACCGTCAATAACGCCCGTCATTGTTCAATAATTTGGATTTTTTTTTTGCCTAAAATGCACAAATTTAACCTGGTCGACATGTGGTTCAAGCAACATGGAAAAGGACCACACGAATCGATGGAGTAATTTAGAAACGAGTTCGGTGAGCAATTTATATCTCGATTTTGACTGGTTAATTGCCGGACTAGATCGAGCGATTTGAGGCCTTTAGACTATTTTTTTAATTGAGATACGTCAATCGTCTATGCCGATAAACCAGCGTCAACTGCAAGCTTGGAAGACAATATTATTAGCGAGATACCAGCCAATTTGGTCGAAAAAGTGATTCGAAAAATCTTTAAAAAGTAAATGGCAAGCATTACTTTAACAATTCAAATAAAAATTTTATATACTTTTGCAATTTTCCAGTTTTTTTTTTTTTTTGAAAATTAAAAACCAAACGCTAAAAACTCACCCATTATGAGCTAACTTTCATTAAAAAAAAAAAAAAGCCACCTTCAGCCAATTTAAATCTTAAATCGCACCGAATCAGGACGAACCCAATTAGAGATACTCCTTCGCATGACTGTTCACATTTCATTGCATTTTAACAGAAGTCATAAAAATAAATATTCCTCAGGCTCTAGACCCTCAAACTGTCATAAAATCTTGAGTTTTGAGCTCCTTACGGATACTTGTAAACGACTATACGGACGAGTATGTCTTCATTGGTTTTTCTTTTCGTTTCAGCCACGTCTCGCCGATACCAGACGTGCCGCAATACACTGTGCTGACTTGGATTTAGAATACTATCGCCTACGGAGTTTTAGCATCACATCACATGGCGTGTGTAATCTGGGTGATTCTCTAAGGTGTGTAGTGTGTATATGAGTACTCGTAGACGTATCTAAAAATACCCAATTCTACATCCAATTTATCTGTCTTACAGAAGCCGAAGATCACGTTCCATTAATTCAGTCACATCAACGGGTACCTCCAATAGTGGCAAGGATCGTAACAACAGGTAAGTGGACGGGGAGCCTTAAATATACATATGTAACCCAAGTCATACAACTAATTAAGTCGATTCATTTTATTTCATTTGATTCTATTTCTTTCTATCCATATAGCAATGCTTCAAAAACATCGGGTGATATAATCCTGGAACAGGATAAACGTGATACACAGGGCAAGGGGCAGATACCAGCCTATAAAATTGCAATGCTTGGGGCTTCCGGAGTCGGCAAGACAGCTTTAACATATCAATTTACAACATCTGATTACATTTGTGCTTATGACTTGAGTTTGGGTGAGTGCTAACTGCAATACATATAGTATATCTCCACACATCTGTTCGTACAATTCACACACGTTCACTCATCAATACCCAGGAATACAGGAAAATTTATATGTAGATACCTGTGCGTAGATATGTAATATTCTAACACAATCGACAATTACGGTTTCTTTCCTTTGCATTTTAATTAATGGATTCGACTACGAGTATCTCATGGTCTGACATTCTTGGTGGTTTGCTTCCATGCTGCATACGGGCCTGTCTTATTCAATTTAACTCACACAATGCTACGGAAAGGACGAAATCAATATTCTACAATACCATCGGCTGTTTATATTCGTATTTGAGAGTTTTGTCAGTTTAATTGGTCGACATTAGAGCTATCGAACCAACGCGTTGATTAATTGCTACCAATATCTCAGTAGCTGTATGGATATTTATAACAAATATTGACAAAACTTTACATACATTCCTTCATCCTACCTACAACAAATTTGAATGAAATCCCCGGAGCAAGAAGAATCTACTGAGAAGTGAAAAAAAAAAAAAATAAATAAAATAAAATAAAATTGGATATTTAATTAAGTTTTCCATTGCACACAGGACATAACATACAGTCACTGTCCGGTATTGTGTCGGTCCTGAACTTAATTATTATTAAACTGTTTATTGGGGTTTTGTTTTCTGACAGCAGGCTTACGAAGTCTTACGTACGAAGCACTTAATTGCGTTTCGTATCCTATGTCGGACAACTTGGTATTCTCGGGTTAATTCAATTTATCCTGGAAATCTCAGAGTGTGGGTATATAGTACCATATATGGTAGGAGAATTGGTTTATATTGAGCTGTGAGTTAGGATTTAAGAATAATTGAGGAAGATATGTATCTGGAATTTGATAACATAGAAGGAAGGTAAAATTGCATTTATTAGAAGTAGCATCGTCTAGCAAAATTTTAGGGTGGCCGCAAGTATTAACTGGTAACATATACATTTTAAGAGAAGATACTCCTTTAGATTGTGTTACATCTGCACAACTCAATGAACCACTGATTGACCACTTATAACTAAAAGCTTTTCAATCAATTTAAGGATAAATTAGGAAGCTTAGAGGGACTCTCGATTACCGCAATTCGTTTTAGTAAGTAGGTACTTTGAATTATTTAAAATACTCTCTGACTCAATAGTCTCAGTATTATTGTATTTGCTAATACAATTGTCCATAGAAAGGACATATTGAAATATTGAAATAAGTGCATTTACGAGGGCTGTTTGATGAATACCCGCATCCTTCCTCCTTCGACCCGTACTTCTTTCCGGCGAGCAATCTTTTAAGGTTTGGGAACATAGAGAAGCCGCAGGGAGCCATTCGGGGAATACGGAGGATGAGGGAGCAATCCGTAGTGCAATTCGACCAATTTGGCTGTGGTAACTGCGGAAGTGTGAGCCGGTGCGTTATCGTGGTGCAAGAGCTCTTTTTCCTTCGCCAAATGTGGTCGTTATTTTTTTTCAAATTGACGTAGTATGCTCCTCCGAATAGTCAACGTGGATCACACCTCGCGCGTCCGAAAAAATGGTGGCCATCACCTTTTCGGCCGAAGTCACGATCTTCGCCTTCTTTGGAGCAGGTTGGTCGACGTTTGGTCTCTGGTGTGTATCAACGAGTCCATGTCTCATCGACGGTCACACAACGGCGCACAAACTCCTCCAGGTTTGGATTAAACAGGGTCAAGTACGGCTTTGAAGTGAGTTCAGGATTGCGCTTGTTCTCCGGTGTGAGCAAACGCAGCACCCATCGCGCGGAAAACTTTCTCATGCCCAGGATATGACTAACGCGTTCACTTAAGATGCCTGCTATCTCAGCCAACTCGCGAATTTTCACTCAGCGGTCCGCCAATACGAGGGCCACCTGGACGCGGCTCCTCAAAAACAGAAGTGCAGCCACGGCTCGCGAAACTCTGCAAACCAATGGTAAACGGTTGTACGGGAAGGTAAATGGGTCCCATACACACCATCGAGTATGGACTTGATTTCCCCGCAGTTCTTACCACTCAAAAATCGGATCACGGTGTCATAACAAAACTAAGTGTCGGATTGTTACCAAATTTTGACTGACGGGCTAAATGATAGTATACTCATTTTGGCTCAGTAACATCACTTATCTTCCAATCCGGGTACTCATCAAGCAGCCCTTGTACCTATTAGTTCTTCCTATTTGCTTGGAATTAGGTATATGTACAGCTCTTCGGGAGCTCAAGGACGATTAATTCAGATAACGTGGCACTCATTTGTACGTTAAATATTCTCAGTGTCCTAAGACTGAAACAATGTTGGCAGCAGAATTCTAACAAAGATGACAACAGCCTTAGTCTAAGAAACCAAGCTTGGGGTTTTCGTAGATTTAATGGCTCTATTTAACTAGCTACATCAGAATATTTACTTACTTATTTCGATGGCGCCGGGGTGGACTGAACCCTTGGCAAGCATGGCTCGAATTAGCCCGGTCTTTTGCCAGCAGACTTTACTTGTATGCGAAGGTCGTCCTCCACTAAGTTGTCCCTCTAGGTTGGAATCGAAAATTATCCGGGCTGGGCCGCTGGTGTTTCTGAGTTCAAGGTAACCTAATCATTTAAACCGAGTTATTCGAGATTCTCTGACGGTCGGAATCGCTTCACAGCAAGAACATTTCTTCATTGATGCAAACTAAGTAGCAGCTGTTGCGCCGAAAAGCAGGACTAGGATGATCAGTGTCTTGTTTAACGTCTTTTTGGTTACTAACAAATGCCATCAATGTCCAAAAAAGCAGTGATTGGCAAGATTCATTCTTCTCATTCTTTCCGATTTCCGAATTTCATGGGGCCGAGGCAGATAAGGTCCCTTACTACCTCAAAATCGTATTTGACTATTGTGTCGTTTTGTCCTAGGCATCGAACTTGGGTGTCCCTCTTTGTTGACAGCATATACTTTTTTAACCAATGCAAACAGCTCTGAGTATAAGGAAAGTTGTAGAAGTAAGTTCTTGTAGCACCTAGAGCTGTACTATAGAACTGTTCGTGGAACTATTGTATCATCTTTTGCTATTTACGTTTCATGGGAGTAGGTGTTAGAGAAATTCTGTTTTATTGTAGTGCTTTTCGGGGGTATAATTTGCTCAACGAATTCTTCAGGTTTGTCGACTGCTGAGGTCGCCAATCATCTAAATCCCAACAGTTTGGCATATATAAACACTCCACTCAAATAATAAATACTTAAGTTCCGTCAACTAAAAGGACATCTGACATCTCGCGCACTTAAAAAACCACCGTCTACAGATCATAGTTTCCCTAAGTATCAAAAATCCCACGTGAATGAAGTCTAAAGCATAGCTGTTCCATGTTTCCTTTGCTTTATGAATATCCAGTATTGTTGACACCCGGATCTTGTAACTCCAAGTAGGTTAGTGGGGGTGGCAGTAGTTGAGTAGTAGCACTAGTTGAGGATGTGAGACAGTCCGTGCCTAGATCTAGCCTGTGGAGTTAAAAAAAAAAAAAACGGATTAGATCTTAAGCCGAGATGTCGTTAAGGTCGTCAAAGAAAGATTAGTTTAGTGCACGCAAACTGGGGCTTGCTAGCTCCAGGCATTTGCAGAAAAAATGAGAGAGATTTTCCTTCTCAGTGGGGGTTTTAAAAGATACTAGTTTGGCCGTATGGCCTCCAATTGACCAATGCCCCGTGATTGTTGTCGTGATTCTGGTGAGGTCTCTGAAGGTAAGCCATATAATCCTTGATATAGCGCAGTTAGTTAACTCCTTTCATTGGAGATTGACTTTCTGTAGGAAGTGTAAGTGGATTAGTACTTTAACCGCTCCTAGCGGGATGTGAACCTTTGTCACGAGTCAGCGGTGCAAATCTGAGCCTTGCCTTGCCAGTTCATCCGCACGCTCATTTCGTTTTAATTGTATCACTGTGCCCTGAAATCCAGAGCAATGTGACCGTCCCAGCACTCCTGCACACGTTTGGAGAATATGGTAACCTAATAGCCCTGAAAGCGGTTGGACTATCTATGAGGATAGCAACATTTTGTTTATGCGTTGTGTTACACACAAATTGCATGCAAGCCTAACTTATTGCCATTAGTACCACCTGGAAGACACTGACAAAATCCGGCAAGCTATATGATATTGATATTCAGTGATTCCAGAATAGACACCGGGCTCCACAAACAATTTATCTATAATCCGCCGGGGTCCCTTACTGCTTCGTCTTTTTTGCATTGAGCTCTGGTGTGAAATTCCAAGTGGCAGTTTTTCTTGAAGTTTAGTTTGGGTGTGATGTAGTTGGTTGGAAACGTGACCATGTCGTTTGGTAACGAGTTCAGGATGATACTGTGGCCGTACGATCGTGCAGCCCACCATTCATATTCTTTGGGTCTGACTGCGCTGCGGTATTTTTTGTGTGTAAGTCGAGAGGCAGAAGATGTTGGAGCACCGTAAGGGCATTCGTTGGAACCGACTTCAATTTACCCGTGGTGCCTATACTGGCTGATCTTTGGAGCCTTTTTAAGTTTGTAAAGTTGTAACCTTTGTTCAACGCGGGCAGATATGTAGAGGTATAGAAACCCAGATACCTAGCACTAGAGGATAGTGTGACCAGTTAACCGTAAAGACAGGAAAGAATAAAATCAGGTATTTTGGTTTTGGTAGTGAATGGAATCAATTAAATTTTACTCGGGTTAACACAAAGGCCCAGATGTTAACTTTATCTAGAGCAACCTCTATGATTTCACTTATCACAGAAGGCAACTTCCCTCACCACGTCATCCGCATACGCGACCACTTTGACTCCTTGCCTGCCTAGTCTTGCAATAATTTTGTTCATAAACATTAGCCTGAGCAAAAGAGATATAATGCCACCCTGTGGCATGTGTTTTCACTACACTTAACTGAATACGAGACTTTTTATGCAACGTCCTTCTCGAAAGTCTTTACCTTGGCTCCAGTTATATTTCGGGTAGGTTTTTGAGTTTTGCCCTAAGGACTTGGCCAAACTAATGAACTCACTAAGAGTTTCTAAGCGGCTTAGTGGTTAACTCGTAGGATTGAGTATGAATGTGAGAATGACCTCAGATTGGAGATTCTCAAATTTTCGACCCTGAACTTGTCATTGTTTGTTTTGAGGGTAATATCTAGGACCTCTTCCCATCTCCTTAGACTTACCGTACTAGGAACGACAAAGGTTGGGAAGGTGCCCTTCTTGCAGACAGATAGGTAAGTGGTTAGTAACTAAGCTCTTTCATTATCGTCTGTATTTCCCCATACTGTATGCCTCGCGTTGGCGTCGCAACCCATCAGTAGATTGTCCTTCTTTGTCATGGTGGCTGTAAGTTTTTTCATTTCCTCTGTCAATGCTCGTCTCTCCTAAGCCATATACTCGTATACTGATGAGAGGTATGTTGTTTGGTTTGCAAGCTCAAGTGTAATATGTTTTGTGCTTACAGATAGCCTGAAGTTTTTAGAAGAAGTCGTATTGTTTGTCTTGAAGCCCCTTTATGGCAGTGTCTCTCACCAAAGGAGCCTGAATAATGCCGATGTCAATATTTCCCTACCTTGGGAACGCAGGTTATCGGAGGCACACCTAGAATGCCTCAGATAAGTCTATTTAACATTCAACACTATCCATTTTTTCTGCGATCAGCAGTTCCTCGAACAAACAATTGATTTCAACGATGTCCACATTGTCCTCCATCCGACGCAGTTATAAGGAAACCTTAAGCTCGGCGTGCCCGATGCCAAACATAAGTTTATGCTCTGCATTTTTTAGTCCTGCCAGATGTCACTAGTGTTTTACGTAGGTACCTGCCGTAAAGGCTCAAGCCTACGGTGCGTCTTCGCACGAGATATAAAAATAATGCGTACCAGATTCGTAGTCGTGTGTAAGGCACGAACTTCCTCTTTGGTGAAGGGTCGAGACCTATCGAATATCCCAGCCATTCCCTGCGTCATGGCACCCGATTGCAGTGCAACTCCACATCGAATAGAACAATCAGTTCCATAGATATCAAACGGTTGAGCACAAGTCGTAGCGGACTACGACATATGTTCAACCATAAGATGTCCAAGTAGACCATATGGTCTACTCTCGACCCCACGGTGTGGCCGTGGTGTAGTATTATATGCATATACTCCTCAAGCAGAGGGTCTCGGGTTCGAATCCCGTGCGAGGCAATTCTCTGAAAAAGTCTTTTCGTAGAATTTGTATGTAATTATATGAGAATCCCGTCGGCGTCAACTCTGCCATGAAGGCATGACACTGATGTTGGAGTGATTGCTGGCTGGGCTGAATGTAACGAACTAACAACTAGCACGTACTGAGACCCACTGGTTGAGCATGCACTTGCTCGTCCCGTCCAGTTTGACAACCACCTCTGGGAAAAATATCGAAACCTAATTCACCTGAGTTTCAAATTACTACACCACCCGCTCGCGCCCTGGAGAAAAAGTCAGTAAAAGGGTATTCATATCCCCTTGGTGCGCGCTCGGGATTATAAAAAAAAAAAAAAACTTTGGGTATAAGCTGACAGCCAACACAATACTCCCACAAGGGGGCCAACTCCTAGGTTAGGCCGAAACAATAGTTCCTGGGTCTCGTGACCTCGTGACCGGTCGAGTTTAACAACCTTGCGGTCACTTTCAGTCAGGCACCTTACATCCTAGAATTGGCAACCTTTAAACTAAATTTTGCTATTATTAATTCCATTCGCTAACTGCCTACTGCGTCTTCTGTTAAATACTTCTTTTGCAAAATTACGGGTTTTTTTTCGTACCGTACAATGCCACTGATAACTCCTGCTAGGCACTTATTATTGATGAGGAGCAGGAAGAACATATTGCTTTTATCTGGTTCCACCGTCTTTATGAATGTCCAGTCATCCATTGGAACTTCCGGATTTGGTGGAGCTTTCCCCAATCTATCTTTATATTGGCCTTGCGGGCGCTGAGTCTCCTTGGGATGTAATTAACTTGAACAAATTTGAGTTTCAAGCCATACAAGTTGTCGCTAACCCTAGCAACGCATTCACTAAGACAGTCATTGTTATTCTAAAAGACTTGTACTTCATTACACGATATCTTTTAAACTTATCGGCGGAGCCAAAACTAGCCAGATTTCCTCCTAGTTGTACTCGTCAAGGACTACTTGGTATTTCACCTAGATTGCCCAGTTTTTTTCGTGGACCTTTCCAGTCGCCTCATTTTTGGCGATCTTACCTAAAACGTAAAGAGCCACCTGGTACTTGCTCTTCATAGCTTTCCCTGCGGACTTATGATTCTGCTGTTGTTGTTTTTGTCTTTTTGACTAGTAAGTGGTCGTGCTGCTAGCTTTGGCTAGCGATCGTCTCCTGACTAGAGGCTAGCAATTTATCATCTTATCAGATTCCAAATTTTGGCAGCCTGATTTATTATGTTATTTCTCCTTCTGTTATATCCATATTTATCTTCTTTTATTTCAAGTTTGTTTTCAAGAGTGAGGCCGGGAGGTAGGTCTATCCTGGCAGAACCATCTTGTCACGACAAGGCACTAAAACAACCTTCCTTGCCTGGGCATTGGAGGAGACCGTTTGCAACCAGTTTGGTTTATCCACTTATTAACCATGCCGCCGTCAGCACGAGTGTCTCAAGACTTTGGCTTAAAAGTTAGATTTTACCACTCCGCCCCGAAAAGGTGACAACCTGACGGAAGAGCTAATAACTCCAAGTAGTAACTCTTCGAAGAAGACTTTAAGAAAGTTATCCAATAGTTTGTCTTTTCTTTTCCAGAATTAAGAACACGCATGATCAGAAAAACATTCATCTTACTTGGCTGACTCCTTATCTGGCGAACGAATAATAGAGAGTAATAGAACCTAACCTTTCTTAAAAGACATTAGTAAATCTTTAAAAGAACATATTTACGACATTTCCAAGGATTCATAAAATACCAATCAACCAGAAATCTTATTTCTTAACGAACCGCACTGCTCAGGGTCGCCTTCAAAGTAGACCTATCCCAAGACAAAATCATTCCTCAAAGGAAATAGGGGTATTTTTGGTCATGGCATGTTGTCATTGTTGTTCAGTCTCAATTCCTACCGAAGGTGTAGGATACAACTGTATCCGTGACATTAATTTGATACCGGTACCCGTAGATATTTTTAACTACAAATCTGAATTGAATTTAAATGGAATCCTCTTAGCCCACTTCAAATGCCAAGGATTCAATAGACAGTTAAGCCTACCCTTAGGTTAGCCAGCCCTCTTCTCCACCCAGTACAGGAAATGATAATGTAGAGCAGACAATAGACCTTTGCTTGCGATTCTAATATCCTTAATCCCTGCAAAACTTGAACTTTTCTTTTTTATTCCTATTGGAGCATATAAATGGAATATTAAGCTTATTTCATGCATGACACAGAAGGTACCATTTAAGTCTCTTCCTCTTTGTAAAGAGCATGGAGTAGCTTTATTTTTCTCCACACTTTTTAAATTTTCTTCATTTCTTGTATTGTTTTGGTGAACAATAAATGCTTGCTAATGGATTTATGAAAATTTAAGAGCATCTCATTCAATCCCTGCCAGAGGCAGCCATTTGACTGCAACAAACTACAGAGCCATCAATCACCGCAGTTCTTGAGAAATTATTACCACCGTGTGAATCAAGACCACATAATCACCGTTATAGCACTTTGATTCAAATCGATATTTCCAATGTAATTTACATATGAATGAGGCGAGCAGGAGTGTGGGCGCACATGCAAGGGTAGATTTGGGGAATGAGTAAAAGTATATGTGTATGCGTGATGCAATTAACACTCACGAATGGCATGAAAGTTATTGCATTTTACATGAAACCAAACTGAAACGTCATCTAAATTCTTGAACGACATGCAACAGTATAATCGTGTAAGCGGAATACCCTATTCATCACAGCGTTGCGCCACAGTAAACAATTTTTCTGACATAGCTCATCTTTAAATCCACTGCAAGTCATGAATTTGTTTGGGAAGTTGAAAAGATATTTATCTAGGTTCCCCTACTGTCAAGAAAGCATCGAAATGGCAGTGGGCGACTGAAAACCTTTTTACAAAAGTATGAATCCATTTGAATACACTAATTGCAAGCAGCTGATATTAATCAGCGTTAGTTTGGTTTTATAGCTTTCTAACATAACACGACATGTGGTACAATAATTATGTAAAACATGCGAGCTAATGCTTAGCTTAGTGCCAGGATAATGAAAAAGTTCATTGACCGACAAACAGGGAATTCCACATAGAAACGAGCACGCAAGAGGAAGTTTACCCCATAAAATTGAGGCAATCATAAGGCAACCATGAATTCTAAAGGATCTTATTGTCAGCCAAGCGCTTTGTTTTTATTTCTCTTCCGCTAAGGATAATTACAGTGAGGAATCAAGCAAACACATCTCGGAAAATCATGTAATGATGTAGTTTTCTTGTGGCATTGAATCTTAAATGACTCCTGTTTGATGTAACATATCACAACAAGAAGTGAGACATTAACTAGAGATGACGTCCCTTATGGTGTGGAAGAATACTTACTTGGTTGTTTACTCCACTGATTGACTACTTTCTTATTTAATTATGTATGGTATATGCGGCTTTAGGCCAGGGTGAGCCTGAGCCTTGCGCTAAAGTCATGATTGATCCCTCGCTCTAAATGTGATAAGTTCCAATGTGAATTTTTTGACCAGGACGATGTTGCTGTACATCACGTAGAGCTGCTCCTTCAAAAACCATCAACATTAACGGGACGTCCAAGCTTGTGGACCATAGAACAGGACTCGGTTGATAAGAGTTTTATATAGAACCTGCTAAGTACATTCTTAGGCCAAAGAAACAGCAATTGCCAAGAGTAACTCTTCGTTTGATTTCTGATGAGTTTTCAGTGTCTGAATTAATAGCGGAGCCAAAGAAGACAAAATCCCTTACTACCACAAATCTAAAGATATTCCCTCCGATTTGACAATTGATCACTTTTAGAGCTCCTTTTTCTTCGGGCAAACCGATGTTCTTGCCTCTTGTATGAGCCGTTCACATTCCTCTATGCTTATGGTTTCTTAAGTACGTGGCATTTCTGACTTCTTTTTGGTATCGATGTCACTGATTGACGAGACGTTGATGGATATACAAAATTGACAAAAGAAAGTTTGTTGCGATTGCAGGAGTTTAATATTAAGTCTCTTTTGGGCTTTAGTCCGTGATTGTCTAAGTCTTCATTGGCGTCTCAGAATGTTCAGATTTTTATAATAGTCAATTTAGTTGACTGGTTTTTGATCTGTTTCCTAATCATGTTTCTAAATATTCAGATCGAGAGAGCGTGTGCCAGTTAAAGTAATATTCTGTACCACTGCAGAGTCAAGTAGCTCAAGTCCTTTAGCAAACGTAGTCCCCTATAAGCCAATATTTCCGATTGTACTATGAAAAATGTCCTTTCTTCCTAATTTGGCGTTAAAATTATTGCTGCTAAGATATGTATATCGAAACGCCTGTAGCATCTATTTTTTTTTTTTTCGTTGGAGCGTGAGCTAATATGCCAAAAACTGAAGACCTTTTGCCATAGTCTGCAAGTCCGGACCCACATGGGTTTAGCAATTTAGAAAATTCTACTATTCAAAAGCTCAATTTAAATATGTATTCCTTAAAAAGGGAAGATCAATCAAGCTGGAATAACTCAAGAAATCTGAAGGCACCTATACTAAGTCATGCATGACATCCGCTTCAGGGGTTATCTTATTAGAACCAGCTCAGAACCAGGTCTTACTAAATGGTGAATGATGAGGCCATCAAATATGCTGCTACTTCTGTTGATGGCTTCAAATCACCTGCCACCGATGGCATGAACACAGTTATGTTACAAAAAGGTATCGAACAGCTGATATCGATAGCCTAACACCGGCATTCATACTGAGTCCCTGGCCAAAAATAAGAGCAAACTTTTTACTAAAAATCAGAAAGGATTACTACAAGCTCACCAAGAGCTTTAGACCTACAAATATGTTTCCTTCACGTTGAAGAACATGGAAGAATAGTCGAGCTTCATGAACGTAAATCTGCTTTGCGAATGCATCCTCTGTTTAAGGTGCAACATGCTAGGATCTAGTAAGAAGGATTCATAGCGCACTCGATAAGAAGGAATGCACGCAGGGCATTTTCATTGTCATTGAGGGTGCTTTCGGCAATGCAACTTTTAACGGCAAGTGTAGCTCTGGCAGACAATACTGCGTAGACGAATCAATAGTTTTGTGGATAAAAACAATGTTGGTGAACAGAATACTGCGGATGCTGACTACAGATAATATGTGTAGGCGCGGGTAAACAAGGGTTGCCCGCAAGGCGACGTTCTGTCTCACTTATCACAAATCTATGCGGATGATGTAGTTGTAGATGTCAGTTCGATCGTATTTAGGGGTTAAAGTGCAGACAACCCATTGAAATAATTTTTCAGTAAATTCTTTAAAACTGAGAATGTTCTCTTTATGAGAAGGAGAAAGCTGACTGATCTAACTCAGCTAGTTTTTAAAGGCAGTACCATCCAATTCTGCAGTGAAGCTAAGAATTTGGGTCTAATCCTGGATAACAAACTTCTATGGCAGTACAAATGAGCTGTTAGCAAGGCATGCAACCTATCACCCAGAAGAGTCTTTTGGGTTTTCACGGCTTCAATAAAGTCAATTATATCTGTGCGTTGGTTGACTGGTGGAACCAACTCTATCGAAAATACATCAGTGCTGTTACCACCAGATTCCAAAAAACAGTCTGTCTCAGCTGCCAGGGATCTGGCTAAATGCCTGGCTCTGCTCAAGACGCAGTGATGAATGTCAACTCTTAGTATTCATATTATAAGCTGAACTCTCAATGTCTTTCTGGAGGACGACTTCCTTGACATCCAAACAGGGATAAGCGCAATCCTGACGGCAACGGAATATATTGTAAATAATCGGTAGAGGGGACGAATAATTCACATCTGTAGCTGCGCTTAAATTTTTCCGAATACGCTTATGTCTCAAAATCTGCTCCGGGAATGAAATATTTCACTGAAGCAGTGGGAAGTCTAAATTAACTGAGTCTTGTCACATTAGGATCACTGGAAATGGAATCGCCAATGCTTCCCGATGTCTTTAAGTGGTCACCGGCTTACCTGCTGTCCCTCAGTGGGAAAGACTCCAGACTACTTTCTGGTATCGTAACGAGTCGCTACACTTTTGCTGGGCATTTAAGTGAAAGGGATGCAAAATGCTGCGATGCCTGCTCATTTTAAGTTGAATGACCAGAAAGCGACAGTCAATGGAAAACGCTATGTATCTATAACTACTGATTATGTAGATCACTAGTCATTAGTCTACACAGATGAATCGGAGGTAGCATCACTGCTTCTTATAGCAGATTCCAAAGAACGATCTTTATTGGATCCGATACATCTAACACGCCTTTCGTAACATACCTGGTTCTATTTGGCAGAGCTCACTTACTTAGATGATGCAACGGTCCGGAGTGGACCAGGGCCTCAGCTAATGTGCAATCTTTCGCCATCTGCCTAATATGAGGTCGTCCTCTACAGCGTTGTCCGTCTGGATTTGAGTCGAAAACGACTCGCGATGCTGATGTTCTTGCGATCAATAGGACGAGGATAACATCGTTATGCAGCCCAAACAGGTCGGTATGGAAACGTCACCTTCATCCTCCAGTGATACAAACGGGGCCAACAATTACTGAAGATCTTGCCCAAGCTATAACGCAGATCTGGGCTGATGAGTGTCCTGTATAATGTATTTTTGGTAGCTTTAGAGAGGGTATTACCACTCAAAGGAATTCTTAACTCAAAGAAGCATCGATAAGCAAGAGTGATTCTTCGCATGATTTCCGCGCTACGGTCGTTGTCGGAGTTAATACCGAAACCGAAGTGGATAAAGTTCGATGTATCATCCTCCTCTTAATATGCCTATCACGGGCTGCACTCTCAATGTCTTTGGCGTGACCTGTACTGAAATGGACATGTCTTTTTATTATTCCAAAACCGATCTAAGATGCGACACAGATGTTTTTTTTTCAGATGATGAATGACAAAGCATTTGACATTGGAAAAAACCTAAGAAATTTAATAGCAAGTCCTGCATGACGCTAAACTTTTTTTTATTTATTTCTTGCTAAATTATAAATATAAATTTAAAATTATAATATTTCAATTACTTATCTAACTAAGAAAATAACTTGCCTATGGCAAGTGGCGAAAATACTTATAAATTCAAAAATTCAGATTAAACAATAATAATAATAAAAAAAAACTATTGATGGGGATAATATAGGGTTTTCCAATAGGGACTTGACAACTTTGATTTTAATTTGTGAACGCACTCTTTCACTAATCATCAAACTGTCACTGTCAACATTTTCATCATTTTCTAAAGATATTCTGAGTCGCAAAATCATCTTTCGTGACGAAGCTCAGTTTTGGCTCAATGGGTTCGTCAATAAGCAAAATATGCGTTATTGGTCGGGTGAAAAGCCACATGTGCTTCATGAATCATCACTTCATCCACAAAAAATAACAGTTTGGTGCGGTTTGCATGCCGGCGGCGTTATTGGGCCATATTTTTTCGTCGACGATAACGATCGTCACATTACTGTGAATGGTCAGCGTTAACGCACCATGATCAGCGATCATTTTTGGCCCAAATTGGAAGATATGGACTTGGACGACATGTGGTTTCAACAGGATGATGACACAAGCGACAAAGCACACGCTTCAATCGATTTATTGAAGAGTGAGTATGGTGAGCGTGTTATCTCAAGACATGGGCCAGTCAATTGGCCGCCTCATTCGTGCGATTTAACGCCGCTTGACTATTTTCTGTGGGACTGCGCTAAGTCATTGGTTTATGCCAACACGCCGACAACGTTGGAAGAGCTCAGAGCCGGTCGTTTATGCCGAAATGTGTGGCCGAGTCGATGAAAATTGGGTCCAACGAATCGACCGCTGCAAACGTGCCCGCAGTGGCCATATGAACGAAGTCGAGTTCCATTCATAAATGTTTTGATTGTACTTGAAGCCAATAATAAAGTTTTTGAAATATCTCAAATGGTTCGCCTTTTATTTAAAAAAAAAAAAAAGTTGTCAAGTCGTTATTAGTAAACCCTATAGTACTATTAGGTCTATAACTTAATTCGTGCGGTTTGCTAAGAGATGGCGTAACTTGTATTATTTCATTGTTCTTATTCCATTGGAACAGGCATTGGAAAGCTACTGTCATTGTACGTCATTTCAGTATATGTCATTCATTTAAAGCGAAAGCAACAATTTTTTTTTTCACTCAAATATGTCGAACTTTATGCCTGAAAAAGTGTTTTTGCGGGGAGTTCTTCTTCATGAAGAAAGCTGCTGCCGAAAGTCATCGTATTTTGGTGGAAGTTTATGGTGAACGTGCGCTAGCTGAACGAACGTGCCAAAAGTGGTTTGCACGATTTAAAAGTGGGGATTTTAGCTTGGAAGACGATGAACGTTCTGGGCAGCCAAAAAAGTTTGAAGATGAAGAACTAGAAGCATTACTCTATGAAGATTGTTGCCAAACACAAGAAGAGCTCGCAGAATCTTTGGGTGTCATTCAAGCAGCCATTTTCAAACGTTTAAAAGCAACTGGATATATTCAAAAGCAAGAAAATTGGGTTCCACATGAACTCAAGCCGAGAGACGTCGAAAAGCGGTCTTGCATGTTCGAAATGCTGCTGGAACACCACAAAAGGAAGTCATTTTTGCATGGGATCGTTACTGGTGATGAAAAATGGATCCATTACTACAACCCCAAGCGCAAAAAATCATATGTGAAACCCGGCCAGCCAGCCAAATCAACGGCAAGGCCGAAAATCCATGGCGCGAAGGTATTGCTCTGTACTTGGTGGGATCAGATGGGTGTGCTATATTATGAGCTACTAAAACTGGGTAAAACCATCAATGAACAACGCTACCGAACACAATTAATCCGTTTGAAGAGAGCAGCAGTCGAAAAACGCCCGGAATATGCGACCAGACACGGACAATAATTTTCCATCATGACAAAGCTCGGCCCCACGTTGCTATTCCGGTTAAGAACTATTTGGAAAACAATGGATGGGAAGTTTTACCCCACCCGCTTTATAGCCCAGACGTTGCCCTTTCTGACTACCTTTTGTTCCGGTCGATGCAGAACGCCCTCACTGAAATACGGTTCACATCAGAGCAGAATATCAAAAATTTGCTTGATTCATTCTTGGCTGCCAAGCCGGCGCAGTTCTTTTGAGATGGGATCCACAAATTGCCAGAAAGATGGGAAAAATCATAGCTTTAGATGGGCAATACTTTGAATAATACTATTGTACATGTTTTTCTTAAATAAACGTTCAAATTTTGAAAAAAAAACCGCACGAATTAAATTACATACCAATATTATGTGAAACTATTTGAGAAGTGTGTTGAAATTGGTGTACATGTTGACTAAAGCCATGCTGTTTACTCGTAAATTGTAAATCTGATTGTGTCTGCTTGAAATGTACAAATGTACAAAGGTACAAATGCCTGAATGGTAAAATTTCAAGCCTTTTGAATAAGGGCCAACTTTATATGAGTAATACGATTTGTACTGAAGATAAAGCGAGGTAAAACTAGTTTAGTTGTACTTAAGTAAGTTCCACCCTAACAACTGATACCATATTGTAACTTCGAGTGTGCGCTTCCATAGTAGACCTAACATAGAACTGTTTTGGAGCAGCATTAATGAGATAAAGCTTACGAGCAACTAGATTCATATGGGATTTTGTTGCATGAATATGATCCTTCTAATTCAAATTGTGGTCTTTCAAAGCTCCAAGGTATTTAAATTTACTAACAGAGTCAATTTTAAAGCATTTTTCAACGCACGAGTTGCTACCTTTGTAATTTTGAATACCACAAGTATGCACTGGTAGCCCGTATTTCTTGCTTACTCGGGTGCATGAAAGTACATATTAAGATCAAATAAGTAATTGCCAGATTGTTTAAATGAATAGCAAACCACAGTCTTAATTTTTCTAAGTTCTCCCCAATCTTAGCAACGCATTCAAAAAGATTTTCAAAACCAAATACGAAGGTAATATCATAAGCGTATGCCGTAACTAACTCATTTAATTGCTGTTTAAAAATTGAATTTATGTAAATTAAAAATAGAGTAAGTCCAAGCACCGAACCCTGTGGGACACCATTTTTTAGAACACGTGGTTTACTGAAAATGACGTTAAATGTTGCCCTTTGTCTTTCAGGTATGTTTGGACATGTATGTATGACATATAAATTGATCCTCTGAAACCAGCATTATGTAATTTACTAAGCAGTAGCTTATGATCAACCATGTCAAAGGCTTTGGTCATATCTATGAATAATGTCATTGTAGATTGATTTCTATTTAGTCCTTCGTGTAACTAACTACATATTCTAAGAATGGCGTCCTCTATGGATAAACAAGATCTAAAACCAAACTGGTTAACGAAAAAGAAATCATTACATGCTAAACATTTTAACATCCTGACTTTGATCATTTTCTCAAACAGTTTTGCAACAGTTGGTAGAAGAGATATAGGTATGTAGTTGAATACATTTTGTCGATCCCCTTTTTTAAATAGTGGAATTCAGCACATTTGAGAGATTTAGGAAAACAACCACATGAAATACTTAGGTTAAACAATTAACTCGTCACGTCAACTACTTGCCAAGCAATGTTTTTTAACAAGATGCTTGTTATACCATCACATGTGGAAGAGTCTTTATTTTTTAAGGACATTATGAGTTTCGAGAGTTCACCACTACTAATAGGATTATATACAAAACTATTTGTTTCAGGAGTATCTCTGATAGTATTGCTAGACAGAGTGCAGTTACAGGGGCAGTGGGATATTTAAACAGGCTTTAGTTGTTCAGTAAAATGTTCGTTAAATGTATTTGAGATGCTTATAGGGTCAGCTATTTGGACCTCATCAACCTTTAATTCATTTATATGAATGTGCTGCTTTTGTTTTCCGAGAATATTATCCACAACTCTCCATTCATCTCTACTATTACCGTTTGCTCTTGTAAACATATCTAAGTAATACTTATTTCGTGTAGTTTGAACATTCTTATGTACAATATTTTTTTACACAATTTATTATAGTACAAATTTAATCTTCTATTGTGAGGACACTTCCTGACCTTGACTTCGTAGTATTTTTTCTGCAATATTTGTCTAAAGAGTGCATTTATCATCCATGGTTTTATGTGTCTTTTTCTATTAGATATATGTAAAGACTCACTAGTGCAGTATTTTATATGTTTTTGTAAGATTGCTAAAAAAATTTCAAAGGCCATTGTGGGATCCATTTCAGAATAGACAGGTTGCCAAAACTCGTAAGTAAGTCTTTCTCTCAGTCTATTTGTTTACCTCGTCTTTTGTGATTAACATTGACTCTTTCATCAACCATTTGGATTCTCAAACTAATCCTATGATGATCTGTAACTTTAAAGTCATAAGCTAAACCACTAAGAATATTTTTAAAGTTTCTATGAATTCTTATAAATATGGTATATGGTCGATGCAACTAGATGAAGATTCCGTAACTCCAGTTGGAAAATTGACCATACTTTTGAGTCCAAATGATGACATGAGAAGCATATAACTCTCTGTGTCGTTATCAGAGTGATCAAGTAAGTTTACATCTATATCACCTACAACAATTAAGTTTTTTTCCTTCGTAGTACATAGTATATTTCTCAAGTCATTTATTAAAATTGATTTAGTTACGTTTTGTGATCTATATACATATGCACAACATAGTGAATAACTTGTTATGATATTCAAAAGATAGTTTTACAACATCAGCTACCAGTCCTTTTTTTAATCCAGCCTATGCCTCTTCATTTCTAAAAACTGCAATCTCAAGCTCCTATTATTGTAGTTATTTAGTGTTATAAAGTGCGCTAAGTTGCCTAAAAGTGAATCTCGTTTGGCAAATACTCAGATAAAGATCTCATTCCGTTATTTTAGAAATATAAGTTGAATTATCATCTAATTGACACCTCACTGTACACTTTCAGATGACGACTATGGCCAAAAGACTGTCTCTGTCCTAGTTGACGGCATTGAAACCGATCTGGAAGTTATCGACCATCCTGCCTGTGAAATGTCGGTAAGTATCCGTATTCATACAAAAATCAATTGAGCTAATGTTTTGTTTATAATTTTTTTTCTTTTTTTGTTATCCTTGCAGACAGAGGCCTTCTGTTCAACATACAACATTGACTTGTTTGTTGTTGTTTACTCAGTTGTAGATAGGTTATCCTTCAAAGAGGCAGAGAAGGTACTCTTCTACTTGAAAGAAAGTGAAATGCTTATGACACGTGGTGCTATTCTAGTTGGTAATAAAACAGATTTGGAACGCCATCGGGAGGTGACCAGACAAAGTATGTATTCTCTTCTTCCCATGATTTTTGCCAATCTTGTTTCCTACATCCTTCTTTAGATGGCCGAAAGTTAGCCAAAGAGATTGCTTGTAAATTTATCGAAACATCATCAGGTTTAGATCATAATGTTGACGAGCTCCTTGTCGGTATTGTAGCTCAAGTCAAACTCAACCCACAACGCATTTCGAATCTGAGCGAAAAAGATCGTCAACGATTGAATCTTCAGACAGCAATTCAAAAACATCGTCGTATGCATGTGCAACCGAGAAAAATCGTTCGTCAAATAAGTATGTGTCAGCCGGAATCTGATGAGAATTCATCAACACCGGCGAATCGCAATAAAACGGGACCAATCCGAAAGACCAATAAACGAACTCTCAATCTAGAGAGCATTCTGAAAATGGGTGAAAGTGAAATCGAGGACGAGGACGAAGTTTATCGATTAAAAGCGAGCAACAGAAACAAAAAGGACAACTTCAAAGTGATGACAACGACAATGGACAACGGTGATAATGTCGGTGAGACAAGCAGCTGTAATTCATCTCCAAAATCTCGTCATTTATTTTATGAATCGAGTTCAAGCGATGTTCTTGGTCGTAAGGATTCATGTCATGCGGAGACAAGTCTTCTAGAAGACTGCAACAAAAAGGCAGTGTCCAAATTAACAAATCGAACAAAGGTGTTTCTATCGTCGGTTCTGAAATTCAAAAAGGCCATCAACGTAAAACGACGGAGTTCGAGTAGTTGTAGTGATTTGTTTGTCATTTGAATCTTCATCATTATTAGGATTGTGGATGTACCGAAGGACAATAATCAACAGGAGTTTTTATGCAGCGCAGTGAGTTACATAGTAAAGGTTTAAATCTACATTATATTGAGGATCAACATATTGTACTTGTACACTTTCATATCTAGTTACGACACACCAGGACCTACTTTATTCGAATTTTTATCGGTATACAATATACATATTTAGGCTTCAAATATACACTTCAGGTTTCAGATTAAAATATATATGTAAAAAGTACATATATAGTTTTATCTACCCAATGATAGAAAAAAAAAAACTGATTTTTTCTGTTTCACCATTGTTACAGGGATTCAAAAGACAAATCACTATCACTACGAAGTGTAGAGGTTTGACGTAGGTAAGTTGGCACAATTTTTTTCTTTTTTAACTCAAAACCTACTCTCAAAAATTTTTTAAATGAAGTAGATAGGGTTCACACATATGTACACATGGAAATAATACATTTTATCAACAAATAAAAATAAAACCTTGTCGACAAGGTTGGAAGTGATATTTGTTCCATATCTGCGCTTTTAACTAGAGGGTATTCTGCTCAAACACTAGATGAAGAACAATGTTGAAGATATCGTTTGAGGTGATTATTTTGCGAATGCACACGTGGCTATAAGTCACTAGTAGAAAGCGCCCACTGTCGGGCAATATTTGAAGAGCAGTGAATCACTGGTTCTAGAACGTCATTCCTTTTAAACTCACTTCAATACCATATTTAGCGATTTAGTAGTGTGCCAATTATACCATCCGATCGTGGGTGATGAGATGGCCAACAGAACTGCTCTAGGATCATAAACGACAGCACAAACGCCAAAATATGTGACTGAAATTCATCACGAAATGACGTGAACTTCACGTAAGTCAAGATGCTAGATGGCACCCTTTACTGGTATCAACCAGTGAAAACCAAATTAAAGTTTCACCCATACAAAATGGAACTGGTGAAATCTTAACGACAGTGACAATGACACTGACAGAGAAATCTACGCAAAATCAATGATGTGTGACTAAGCGACGACGCATATTTTCTTATCAATGGGTAGGTGGATAAACAGGAAATGCATTACTGGTGTCTCAACGATCTTAAAGAACTCCTTTAATAACTGTCCCATTATCTGAAAACCACAGTGTTGTATGCCATTTCCACCCAGATGATAACTACGACGTTACAGTCCAGGATAGCGACTCGCACCTCAACCAATAGGCATCTCTAGTTAGAATGATCTCTGGTTAACTACCTTTAGCAGCGTACTCCAAGTTAACCGTGGCCCCTTTTCTGCGCAGTCTCTCCAAGTTGGAATCAAATAGTTTTCGGGCTGCAGCATGCTCATCGCTCAATATTTCCTAACTATCTTAGGTGATTAATGTGCACGTTTCTGACAAAGTTAGTATCACTGTTCAGCTCGTAGAGTTTACTGATTCTCATTCAAACTCCGTCAACGCAAACGGTGCACAAAGCAGTACTGGGATAATGAGGATATTATATATGTAGAGTCTCTTTAGTGTTTCTTGACAAGGCCGTCTTACTCATTTAAAAGTGAAGGCGAGATATACAAAGTCCCTGTCTACCTCAAAGTTAAAGCTGTCTATTGTGACGATATGTCCAATTTGGTGTATGCCTTCTTGTTGTCCACAAGAAGAATATCCTGTCCGCAAATACTTAGCTCCCATTCGCGACTTATCCCATTTTGTCCGCTTCTGATCAAATAGTTACAAACACACCAGTGACAGCTCGCTGAGTTCGGCCGATGATGTCAATGTTACCAGCATATGCAAATAGTGGTACTGGCTCTTGGTGTTGACTTGCGAATTTCGCACAGTTTTCTAAAGTATGGCCACAATTCTTTTTGACATCAAAGGTCCCAGATAGTGTTTCCGACATAAACGGAGAAGCGAGCGTTCTCCATTGCATCATTTCGCACAATCTGGTTAGTTTGACAGTGATACCAAGGCTAAACATGGCTCGTCTCTATATAAACTGGTATATTTAGCCTTAAAATCGATGAAACTTTGATACGTATCAATTTGGTATTCTCAGCTCTTCTCCAAGACCTATCGCAGAGCGAATATTTGGCTGATGGAGGATATACCATGTTTAAAACTGCGCTGATATGGACCTATTAGGTCTTCAGAACCAGACAAACGATGCTTAGATTCAATACAGAGAGAATGAATTCCTCTGACCAAATCGTTTAAACGAATACATAGAGCAAGGGCGTACTTCTTACCAAATCACATCCTCCAGCTTTAAAGAGCTGGATCCTCAGAATTTGTTAGATTTCAGTTGGAATATAGCTATCTCCACCTTGTTTTGGTTAATTGGTCTGACGTAGTCTTCATCTTGATTTAATGGTGTATCCTGCCTGATATTTTTCATTATCTTCACAATTACAATCAACAAAATTGGCTCTTCCAAATATTCAGCTCAGACAACATTTAAACTACGATATTCCCTTGGTTGTCTTTGGAAATTTGGGTTTGGGTTTTTCCTTTTTACATTTTGGTACAATTTTCAAACCTTACCTCTACACCAGCACCTCTCGAAGTTAAAGAGTAACTTCGATTTTTATTCTCTGCATTTATTATTATTTATTTTTGATGAAAATGCAACTTTAATGTGAAAAAATGGTTACAAATGAATCATTCAAAGTATTGCCCATTGCTAGCTACAAATTTTTCATATCTTTCTGGCAGAGCTCGAATACCGTTACGGTAAAAGTGTTTATCTTTTGAAGCTAACCACGAATCAAGCTATTTTTTTATGTCTTCATATGAGCGGAACTGCTGATCAGACCATGTGCCATTGAACGGAACAAGTAATAATCGGACGACGCGATATCTGGAAAATATGGCGGGTGGGGTAGGTAGGAAATCACCGTTTTTGAAGCGACGGAACCAATCATGGCTCCGTAAACTTTTTGGAGCTTTCGATGCGCTTCAGGCTTTGTTTTCTTCAGAAGAAAAAAGAAAATCAATACTTCCCGCAAATGAAGATTATTTGGCACAAAATCAAACATTTTCACACCAACAAAAGTTTATGGTTTGTTTGCTATATGTCTAAGCTTGGTTCATGACGTTTTGGATACGTCAAAATCGACCAGCACTTACTTGTGGAGCCATCTATTAACAAAAAGCGACAAACTTAGCAGTGCACTTAATACCTGTCAACCAGCTTTCAATTCGGCTCCCGTCCTCGCGTGCAGAGTTGCATGACATCCCGACTGTTAAACTAAAACGCACGTTGGCATTTATCGTCAAACCATTTGTTTCTTGTTTGTGGTAGTCTTGTAAAAACTAAACCATTAGAGGAGGTATTTGTTGTAACATCGCGGCTGGTCCTGCACACTGATATTATTATAGAGCTAATATAGGGTTTTCCAATAGGGATTTGACAACTTTGAATTTAATTTGTGAACGCACTCTTTCACTAATCATCAAACTGTCACTGTCAATTTATTCAGTAAACTCAACATTTTCATCATGGTAAAGTATACTAACGAGTAACGTGAGATTTTCTACAGATATTCGGAGTCGGTGACTGCAACTTTAAGAGCGTTAACTCCAATTTTCGGTAGTAATTCTCGCCCTAGTAGACAAGCAATAACAAGTTTAGTGCAAAAATTTGAGTCTTCATATTCGTTGTGTGATGTTGCCGTGTTAATGAGACAACGGGTTGGTCGAAGTGTCGAAAATATTGCTGCCGTTCAGACGTCCGTAGCAAACAATCCAAATAAGTCAATTCCACGGCGTTCTCAAGAATTGGGCATCGCTCAGACCACATTATGGCGTATTTTGCGTAGGGATCTTGGTTTACACCCATACAAGATCAAGCTGACTCAAGAATTGAAGCGACGTAAGTTCTTCGATTGGGTTCTGGAGAAGATGCGCCAATTTGATGAATTTTATCGCAAAATCATCTTCAGTGACGAAGCTCATTTTTGGCTCAATGGGTTCGTCAATAAGCAAAATATGCGTTATTGGTTGGGTGAAAACCCACATGTGCTTCATGAGTCACCACTTCATAATAACTGTTTGGTGAGGTTTGCATGCCGGCGGCGTTATTGGGCCACATTTTTTCATCGACGATAACGATCGTCACGTTACTGTTAATGGTCGGCGTTATCGCGCCATCACCGATCACCGATTATTTTTGGCCCGAATTGGAAGATAAGGACTTGGACGACATGTGGTTTCAACATGATGGTGCCACAAGCCACACAGCACACGCTACAATCGATTTATTGAAGAGTAAGTATGGTGAGCGTGTTATCTCAAGACATGGGCCAGTCGATTGGCCGCCTCGTTCGTGCGATTTAACGTCGCTTGACTATTTTCGGTGGGGCTACGTTAAGTCATTGGTTTATGCCAACACGCCGACGACGTTGGAAGAGCTCAGAGACAACATTGAACGTGAAATAGCGGCCGTTTCGGCCGAAATGTGTGGCCGAGTCGTTGAAAATTGGGTCCAACGAATCGACCGCTGCAAACGTGCCTGCGGTGGCTATATGAACGAAGTCGAGTTCCATTCATAAATGGTTTGCCTTTTATTTAAAAAAAAGTTGTTAAGTCGTTATTAGAAAACCCTATATAATAGAGGGGTGTTGAAGGATCGCGAGAGCTTTTAATTGTAGCCGCCCGACATTAAACAATCTCACATTTTTTTGCTGGCTCTTCACTGCTTCTGATATCGTACTTTAGCTTCTACTTTTACGTAGTATTCCACGTCAATTTTGGCACCTAGAAAAGTGGGTGCATCTCTTTTGTCTACCACAATGTAATCCATCTGAGTTATCGTATTTTAACCAGGAGACCTTCATGTGCTCTTGTAGATTCTAGAATCTGAGAAACGTGTGCTTGCTGTGACGGTGTTTCGCCCATTTGGATAGTATATTAGCCTAAGTTTGTTTTCAGTGCAGGTTGTGCATGTCCGCTATGCCAATAAATGTGCCCTCCTTTCCTATTTTGGTATTACAGTCACAGACAATTTTAACATTGTACTTTGGACATTGTTCATATGTTCTCTCTAGCACTTCGGGGGTCTTTTATCTTGCATGGATACGTATACATATATATAGGTACATAATACTGATGATAGTGATTTTAGATTTGACACGGATTGTCATCAGCTGCTCGCTTATAGGCCTAAAACGCATGACTTTATCCTGAATTTTGCTTCCAAAAACATACACGTCAAAGGAACAATTACAATCGCCGTAGTAGATAACGCAGTTTTTGATTGTCTTCTTGTCCGGTCCGTCCCATAGTCTTTCTTGAAAAGCGGTTTTATCATAGGCTTCCAGTGTTTCCGAAAGGTGATCAGGGTCGCTTAATCTGGTAAAAATTCGTACATTCGCAGTACATACCTGAAAGTTGTTATTTTTGTCACGTTTGCATGGACCGTCAACAATTAAGCAGTCTACAGTCTACATCGTACTGTAGTGTTTTTTTTTTTTTGTTTTTGGCATATGACATAATGATTTTTCTTCCTATATATGTAGATATGTCTGTGTGCCAACCACATTTAAAAAGTGACATAACAGCGGTTCACATCATTTTAGTACTTGCCAACAGAATTGTCTGTGCTATTGTCGACCTTAAAAGAAAGCATTCTCAATTTTCTAGATGGACGATCTTAGCAATGGTACCAATACCAAGACGTTATTAGATATAGTTCGTTTCTGCTAGGTAGGTAGGTAGGTAAAAGTGGCTGTTGAAAAGACCAATCCACTTAGGCCTTCTTCTATCACTTCTCCTACTGATGGAAACAATTTGAGCTTATGATGAAGCGTAGAAGACTGTTAACGTATGTATTCTTTAGATCGCTTAAGTAATTGTAGAAGAACGCTCCTAACATAAGTGAAGTTTTCTTCTTTAGGAGAGATTTGGATATGTACAGAGTAGGTAGAGGATTATCTCCTCTTACTCCCCGTTCTTGCAACTTCCCCAGAAATGGTTTGTAAAGGCACCAAGCCTTCTTCATACTTGCTTATGACACCTATGATGGCGATGAGATGTTTCCTATTTAGAAGGATCAAGTTCTAAGAGCGATTCAGTTCAGCCAAATCTGGCCAGATCTGTTTGGCCGCTGGGCATGTTGAGCCAACATATACCAAACCTTTTTTCTTCCGATAAATTAAGTAGAGCGGATCCAATTTTTGCGAGTTCGTCAGCCCTACAATTCCCTGGAATGTCTCAATGGCCCGGTACCCTACAAAGGTGAAGGTTGAACTCTGCGTAAGAGATGATCGGCATACAAGGGCAGTTTTAGAATTTAATGAGACTGAATCCGAGGACTTGATAGTGGCCTAGCTATCCGAAAGGATGCGACTATCCTTTGCAAATATCACGTTTTTCTTTAGCCATTGTCAGCCTGAAACAAGCTTCAGTGATTTGGAAGACGGAAGGAGAGGCTTAAATTTAGCTTATCTGAAAAAACACCGCCTTTTGGCCTGTTTCCCTATAGAATTCCTTCTTAAAAATTAATTATGTTTCATAATTATATGAGAGTACACATCGTTTCATGTCAAAAAAGAAGCACCAACCGGAGCACTGATCACCAGTAAGAATAATATTAGAATTAGTGACCTATCCTACAGGGCAGTGAGAAGAGTTTTTCACTTTTGACAATACAAGACCATTCATGGATAAAGGCTGCATGCTTATGAGCTTATAATTCACATTCCATTTTGGAAGCACTAAATTTAATTAAATTCTATTATTACACTCTGCCATTCCCTTCCTACGGCCAAGGGTAGGGATGTGAGTTCGTGAACGAATACGACAAGTAGATTGCACTGTCGTCAACAAAGGAATATATTGGATTACAAGTAGCAGACAAGAAATTATTGATGTAAATTGAAAGGAGTGCCGGAAACAGACTAGAACCCTGAGGCACACCATGAGTCTAACGACTCAAAAGATAATTTCCAATTTATTAAATAAGAGATTCATAGATTTCAAGTGCACTCGTTTACAACAAAAGAGCCCGATGTCAAACTTTGTGAAATGCCTTTGAAATATCAAGTGCAACTACTGTCACCAAATTGGTGTATACAAGTATCTCGGTTCTACTTTTCGGGAAGACATACCAGTGCTTGTTTCCATGCTCGTGTTATAAAATGTAGGAGTGATGGAAAATCTTAAATAGAGGTTTTGACACCTCCTCAAAAGAAAGGGAAATCACTTCTGGGTATCATCTTGACCAGCGAATTTGTGTATGTTCAGATCTTAAAGTACTCTTGCTACTACCAGAGTGTGAAAGTGGATTTGTCCCATAAAATGATCGACGCACAAAATCTGATAGCGTTTCACTAACTGCGATAGCAACCAGATTCGCATTGTCCAAAAAGGAAACAGTAGGAATGTCGTTTTGAAGGAGTATGAGGCAGAATTGCAAATGTTTTGATAAACAACCAAAGATCGTACTACCATTAGGCCACTAATTCTTTTTTTTCAATCAGTTTTATTCGCATTGAAGTCTTAGACATTAAAGGAAGGCTTTGCAGTCATTAATAGCTCGTTTGAACTTTTTCGGTTTTCGTCCGTCGATTTGGATATCTGTGACCAAAGAGGATCGCATTCTGTGATCACATTAGTATCGACGTCCACGTCGTTATCGAAGTTAAGCCTCCAGTTAAAATTCCTATCCTCCTGCAGGGATATGAAAAAACCCTTTAGGCCTCTGTAAATAAAGCAGTAATAGATAATTTGTTTGCGGATGTTTTAACCACACGAAGTTAATTTCCGGACATTATTTGCACGTTAGTGGTCAGACTGCGGTGAAAGTAAAACATTGGCACTAGATTACATATATTCAGGCGATATAAACAACAGTGGCAGTGACTGAGTGCAGGCAACATCGATATGACCCAGAGGTAGGAGAAAGAGTGTTTATTATATTAAAATTGTATGCGTACACTAACGTTGCGTGTGCACTTGTCGGATATTGCCACGATGTTTATTAAATTGTTTGTATTCCAAATATTAAATGTTCGTCTAATCACCGATTAACATTGTGCAAGTGGTTTTTTTCATATACCAAGGAGCGACTGTAATTTGGCTACCAAGCTTACAAAACTATCATTATGACATACATATCTTGTAAATATCGACAAATTTATCGCTTGCATCTGGTGATCAACATTTGCTTTGATACACCAGATTTCGAAACGGTAGCTGACCTTGCTATACTTAACGGCTAGCACAAACTATGTGACCATATACACTATGAGAATTTCGTCGGTTTAATAAATAAACCCTGGCTCATTGAATGTACGAGAATAATTTTGTTTTTGCCAAACTTACAGCTCACCTTTTTGAAAAATTCTAAACTCTGAAGACACTTTCACGTCACAGAATATTTCCAGTACCCCACCTGCCGTTGACCTACCGCATTTGACTGTCATTGTTTTAAAAGATCAAAAATCTTACAAATTAAAACATATCTAGTTTACTTAATCCATAGTTACCCAAAAGGACCACACACAATACGATTTTGAATGAAAGATTACCAAAAATATTTCGCACAAGATCATAAATTAGATTAAATAATAAATAAAATGAAATATAATAAAATATAAACGAAAATAATAAAAATATTATATATTAAAAATATTAAAGAAAAACAATTTATGGAGACTGAATAAAGTTAAACTATGAAAACTTAGAAAACTAAAAAAGGAGAATATTATGTATGAATCTTTTGACATGCTAAACAATATATGTATATATATTTTTTTTTACATAAGTTCTACAATTTCTACATAAATGTACACCAAATAAATATGTATAACATTTTCCGAAAATTAATATATAATATTTGATAAATAAAAAAAAAAAAAACCAGCAACATTCAAATTGTAAACTTTCCTTTTTATACCAATTTTACTACATACTCGTTATATAAATTATAGAAACAAAAGTCGTCATATTTGAGTATTAAATTTACAAGAAATAAATATTTTATTATACCCAGAAAAAATATAAACTAAACTGTGTTCCTTGAAAATTGAGTTTTTGTTTTCTAACTATTTTTTTCCACATTAAATTAACATCAATAAAATGTTGTGCATAACTTTATAAAAAAAAATAAAAATCTTTCTATCTGTGTATTTGTATGTGTGTATTTTTTTAAGATTTAACAACAAATATGTCACACATTGAGAATGTGTTTTTATTGTAAAATATTTTTTACTTGCTTCTTGTTGAAGGAAATTTGAAATTTAAAATCAAAACTTAAATTAAAATATTTATGTACATTTTAAGAGATATTAAATTCTGTAAATGATTGGTACGATTATGTATATTTTTAGCTAAGCAACAAGAAATTTAAATCAAAATTTATTACTGCAAGTAGGTATTATTAATAAAAAAAATGAATCAAATCAAATTATAAAATAATATTGATATATAAAAAATATAAATAAAAATTAAAGAATATAATCAAGTTTAGTGTATTTTTATTTCATCATCGTTTTTTTTTTAATTTCAGAATAACGAATGATCGATTTACAGGTACGGATATATGGATCGGATTCAATAAAGCCTGTCCGCATCACTGGCTAGTAAATTTTGCTGATGAATCTCATTTCAGAACTATGCACCACACCCACACTCAAGATCTGTAGAAAAAATCACACTAATTTTTATAATTCCAACTGTTTTACATATTTTTGCCACGAATCGGGGTAGCTATGTGATCTATAACTTCGTGTGGTTTGTTAAGAGATGGCGTAACTTATATTATGCCATTGTTATTATTCCATTGGAACATGCGTTGGAAAGCTACTGTCATTGTACGTCATTTCAGTATATGTCATTCATTTGAAGCGTAAACAACAATAATTTCTTTTCACTCAAATATGTCGAACTTTGTGCTGGAAAAAGTGTTTTTGCGGGGAGTTCTTCTTCATTAATTTAATATGAAGAAAACTGCTGTCGAAAGTCATCGTACTTTGGCGGAAGTTTATGGTGAACATGCGCTAGCTGAAAAGTGCCAAAAGTGGTTTGCACGATTTAAAAGTGGTGATTTTGGCTTCGAAGAAGATGAACGTCCTGGGCAGCCAAAAAAGTTTGAAGATGAAGAACTGGGAGCATTACTCTATGAAGATTGGTGCCAAACACAAGAAGAGCTCGCAGAATCTTTGAGTGTCACTCAAGCAGCCATTTCAAAACGTTTAAAAGCAGCTGGATATATTCAAAAGTAAGGAAATTTGGTTCCACACATTTGCATGTCCAAAATGCTGCTGGAAAGCCACAAAAGGAAGTCATTTTTGCATCGAATTGTTACTGGTAGTGAAAAATGGATCCATTACGACAACCCCAAGCGCAAAAAGTCATATCTGAAACCCGGCCAACCAGCCAAATCAACGGCAAAACCGAATATCCATAACGCCAAGATAATGCTCTGTATTTGGTGGGATCAGATGGGTGTGCTGTATTATGAGCTGCTAAAACCGGGTGAAACCATCAATGGACAACGCTACCGAACACAATTAATCCGTTTGAAGAGAGCAGAAGCCGAAAAACGCCCGGAATATGCGACCAGACACGAGGCAATAATTTTCCATCATGACAACGCTCAGCCCCACGTTACTCTTCCGGTTAAGAACTATTTGGAACTTGCCCCTTCTGACTACCATTTGTTCCGGTCGATGCAGAACGCCCTCACTGAAATACGGTTCACATCAGAGCAGAATATCAAAAATTAGCTTGATTCATTCTCGGCTGCCAAGCCGGCGCAGTTCTTTTGGGATGGGATCCACAAATTGCCAGAAAGATGGGAAAAAGTCATAGTTTCAGATGGGCAATACTATGAATAATACTATTGCACATGTTTTTCTTAAATAAACGTTCAAATTTTGAAGAAAAAAAAACCGCACGAATTAAGTTACATACCCAATATAAGGCGGTAATACTTATTGATTTGGCCAAATTCACGGACCTTAGTACCTTCCCACAGTCAACTCTATTTTGGTTTATCTCCTTATTGTGGCCAACAGTTTGCTGACATTTTTGCATTTGAGTAATTCAATCATTTTAGATTCCACCCTGTCCTACGGACTTGTATTGAACCTATCTCTATCGCTTTTTTGGACCCGATTTTCTGGCTTCCTTCATTGATCATGATTGAGTAGTCTAAATCTTGTCCGCTATCAGTTTCTTAATCTGGGCATAATTCCTTAGTTCTTTCTTTGACAAACCCTTTGATATTTTTATGCCATTTCAACTACTGTATACTTAGTGCAATATCGTCGTTGCAATTTTTTCGATGGAAAACCATCGAACTTCAGCACTCCTCTTAAATAGATCTCAGTTTGGTTTGCGGCCTCGGACACACGGTAATTCTAATATTCCGCCTTGATCCCACTTACTCCATTTTCTCAAATATTTGGTTGCTTGTAATAGCGCTAGTATCTACAAAATGAAGATAGGTCGTTCTGAGCTCGACAGTGCACACATTTTCTTTTTTTCTGTTTCAACTTAGACAAGCAGATAGTCTGTCGTAAGGAGTATATTCCTTTTACAGGTATTCTCCGTATTCCTAAAATAGCAGGACATCAAAAAAGTCCTTTGCCACAAGGATTGCATATATCTTGAAGGATATGTTGAAGGACAGATGCAAATTTTCCGGACAAGGATTCACTTGTCTTCTTCAAAAAAATCACCAAAACCGCATCCTGTAAAGACCTAAATACATTTAATTAGATTGTAGCCGAAACGAATCCTGAACATGGGGATATTCCACGTCGTACCTTCGCAGCAATAGGATTTCTGGTGTCATTGTATCAAATATTATGTCAAGACAATCATACAACCGAGTCGAAAGACAGTCGGGGCAAAATCATTAGAAATCCAGTGCGTGTTATACAAAAGACTACTATTTTTAGATGGCATTGAGAGTACAGCCCAGTGATATGAATATCCAAGACATGTCCTGCTTCGATAAAAAATCTAGCACGACTTTAAAGACCGCTGATACCCAAATCAGAACAATTTCGAATTTTCCCATTATTCCTGATGTGCTTTTAACTCTCATTTCGTGCATATCGCATATCATTCTTGAACTCGTGTACGTCTCAGGTACATTTTGACGCTGTAATCAAATGACTACATCGGCGAATGCGATACGATGAAGAAGACAATGATGTTTCTCCAACATTATCCATAAACATTTTCCACCAACCTTCCACAAATTTGTATTGATTGTTATTTACTTACTTACTATACTTACGAGTAGATAGCGCTACAGTTCAGCTGCCCTCGCGTTGGAGTCGAAATTTTCTGGGCCGAGACGTTGATATCCATGCGTTCAAGGTGATCTAGCAAACTAAGCCAAATTATCTGACGAGATCAGCGTTTCTGTACAGCTTTTAAACGCCCTGTTAAGGCGTCTCAACCATTCTCTATTGAGCCCAAAAATTACCTAAAGAAATTTTCTTTCGAACCACCGGAGAGCATTTTAATTCGCTTTCGTCAGGGTCCAATTTTCTGCGTTGTAAAACAGGACTAGATGGTCAGTATCTTGTAAATGTTTTTTTCTTTGCTCAAGAGAGGACTTTGCTCCTCAATTGGGTTCTAAGCTCAAAGCAAAGTCGTGATAAGCAAGAATCATTTTTCGCATGATATCCGCGCTGGTGTCATTGTCGGGATTGATAAAGGAGCCGATCTGCATATTGTGACATTTTGTCGTAGACGTCGATGTTGAGTGTCACTCTTTGTTGACAGCATATACTTTGTTTTCCGCTAAACTCCTCTTTGCCTCGTCTGCTGCAATGGTTCCAAGCCCTCCATTGGTAGTTTCTCCCATTAGACAATATCGTCTCTGTAAGCGAGTAACTGAACAGATTTTTGAGAAATGGTGCCTCTGGAGTTTACTTTCAAATTACGCGCAATTCTGTCAGGAAATATGTTAAAAAAAACACATTACAACGCATCGCCTTGTTTAAGTCTAGATTCTGTCATTACTGATCTCGAAAGATCTGCGTGCATTCTTATCCTTATTCTGTATAGTAGAATGATCTTGTTAGGGATGCCAAAAATACATATATAGGGTGATTCATCGTATAGTTTTATTTATAATGCAAAATAAAACACATAAAATTGAAAGTAAACTTAAAATTTTTATTATCAGTTAAAAGAACAATTCATGACATTTACTTTTTAAAAATCATATCATGTAAATGTTGGCCATGACTACGCCTGCGGTGGTCCTTTCGGAAGGTCCAATTTTGGGCGACTCGTTCGAGCATAGCAACTGGTATCTCGCGGATAACACAAGTAATTTTGGCTTCCAAAGCGTCAATCGTAGCTGGCTTATTCCTGAAGACCTGAGACTTTACATATCCCCAGATAAAACAGTCCAAAGGTGTGATATCTACTGTGTGATACTCAAAAAGTCCATTATTCCACGCGCTGTATGGCTCGTAGTGCCGTCTTGTTGAAACCAGAGCTCACCGAGACCATGTGCTTGAATTTCAGGAAGCACATAGTCCGTTAACATGCCGCGATGACGGTTACCATTGACGGTAACATTCTGATTAGCCTCATTTTTGAAGAAATATGGACCAATGATTCCACCAGCCCATAAACCAGACCATACCGTTGTTTTTAATGGATGTAATGGTAGCTCTTGGCACTCTCGAGTTGCTCATCAACCCAAATACGGCAACTTTTTTTATTAACGTATCCATTGAGCCAGAAATGTGCTTCATCACTGAACAAAATTTCACGATAAAACAGAGGATTTTCATTCCAGAGCCCATTCACTGAAAATATGACACAAATTCAAGTTGCCGAATACGCCAAGCCAAGCTGCTGAGAACGACGACGAATCGACTCGTTACGATCTTCGCATACACTTTCAGCTACAACTACTATAGTCTCTTCACTACGTGCTGGATGTGATCTAACTGGTCGAGTGTCATCCACTAATATAAACTGGGACTCAAATTTGCGAATGTTATTGGCAATAGTAGTTTCAGTAGGTCGATTATGCTCACCGTAAGTTCCTCGAATAGCACTGAAAACATTTCTCACAGAACGCTGATTTTCGTTATACTATACAGCTAAACAATCTAAAGACGCTGTTGTGTGGTGAGTCTTTCCATGATAACTTGCCAAAGTATACTGAACAAAAATAATAAAGGACTTTGATAGGAGTCTCGTGTGATCTATCAAAAAAAGCCTATTGAAAATCAGACCTCACGATGAATCACCCTATACATAGCTCTGTATAGTTCGACTCCATAGATGCTGTTAAGGGCATCGATTTGGAACATTAAGGTTCTTTTTAAGTTCTGCCGTAATATGAAAATGTCATCTACGGTGAGCTTTTCTGGCCTAAAGTCACACTGATAGAAGCCAGTCAGACTATTTACGAAGGGTCTCAGGCGTTCACATAATACGGCAGACAAGATTTTACATGCGATGTTGAGAAGACTAATTCCCCCGAAGTTGGCAGAGGCCAGTAGATATTCATTATTTAAGATCGGATAAACAATGCCGAGGTTCGATTCATCGGGCATACTTTCGTCGACACAGATTCCAGTGATGAGTTTATGTATGCCACGTATACAATCATCACTTTCTGTTTTTAGACCCCAGCAGTTAAGCCATCTGGTTCAGCAACATTTTTTGCCTTAAGTTTGGTATTGCACTGAGTTTATCTCGGCTGTTGTTGAATGGTTCATTATCGGCACCGACTTTGGTTCTGCCATGAGCTTTCCTTCTCCATCCTTGTAAATATTCGTTCTTTGAATATTATTTTTTTTTTTTTTTTTTTTGAAAAAAAATGCTACTTCCTTCTGGCAGCAAGTCACTAATGCTTCGATTAACAGCTCATTTAATTAGAGCATATGTTCTTTCTTTGTTTTCTGGTCGTAAAGCTCGTGAGCCGCTCTCGTCCTTTTCTGCAGAGCCGCTCTATACGACACTTCTAAAATACGTTCGCCAGCATCGTAGCCTTCGAGAGACTTGAATCGATTGTAGCCATTTGACATTGAACCTTCTAAAAATAGTTCACTGGCTTTAGCCTTCTCGGAAACTTCGGATATCCAAGACACTGGACGATTAGCCTTGAGTCGTAGGAGGCAGCTATTTCCCTCTATATAGTGTTTTTTAATAAGGACGCTCGATTTTTAAATGTAAACAAAACAAGTTGTGTTTTTTATTTGGAAGAACATTTTATGGCGGTAAGTATGGAATATAATATCGTTTAAATGTCTGCAGTGGCTTTGCTTTGTAGCACGTATTCAGGAGGTCCAATTGTCGCATAAATCTATCTGAGTTTACTAGAATTTCCTCGAATGCATCAATTGCATGGAACGAATGCAGTTTCTTCGCATAGATCTGCTATTTAAGATAGCCCCAAAGGAAGAAGACTAAAGGCTATAAGTGTCACAGTCTCAGTGGTTACTTCACGTCGTCGCTGCGCGAAATAACCATGCCCTCAAATCGCTCGTACCAAACGTCAGTCGTGACATATCATTCAGTTTATGTCAAAAGGAGTTGCTTATCATCGGTCCATGACAATGCTCGTTCCGTTTTGGTTGATTTCAGCTGACCAAAATGATTTTTCCTTATTTCCACGTCGATTCATCTGAAATTGCTCTCGTCGCTTAAAATGATTTTTTTGACGAAATTTGAATCAACTTCAAACTGCTCCAGAGTCCAGTCACCTTATGATTTGCAGACGTTGTTCAGCGCTACAACCTTCCACTACCGAAAAATTCACAATAAACTTGACAGATGTTGCTTTGACAACATGACCCCTAAAGGTTTTCGAGCGTCCCTATTGAATGACCCTATAGATGTCAAGATGTGAAAACCGTGTAGTGGCTTTAGTTATATTAATTAACTTGTGTTCTCGTTTTCGCAGGTTGTGGCACGAAGGCTATACTTATACACTTTATTACCAATGATACGCTTCCACGATTTTCCCGTCATTTTTAGAGCATTGCTAGTAGGTTTTGTCGAGGAACTCGTAGGAGCACACTCTCGAAGTCTCGTCATTCTTATCTGTCAAGACATGGGCGTTTATGAGGCCGACGTTAGCGAATTTCCCTTACCGAATCGTCGGAGGTCATTCGCATATATGATAGCATAATTGAAAAGAAATAAAAAAACAAAAACAAAAACCATCCCAATAGCGCTCGCCATCACCTACGAAATAAACACTAGGCTCGTTCACATATTTAACTCAAAAACCGACCGAAGCACCGACTTTCTGAGGATGTAAAGGGAATTCTTGAATCACTAATAAGATTTTTGTCATTGGCAACGAAAACAACGGACTTCATCGGAAAAAATCTTATTTTTCCCTTCCAAAAGCGCAAAATTACGACACCAACGCCGATCACTTGACTTTAATCTTGAGTCAATTGAACCTTAACGACATCGACATGGTTGGTCCATTATGTTTGAAAAAAAAGCAGTGTTTATTTGAAAAGTTCTAATGTTTTTATTTTCGTAAAGAGTGTAGATAAGAGGGTTATGTATGCAACACAATATCCGATAAATGACTGCCTCGTGGCTGATGGCACACGCTGGTCGTTTTGACGAGACTTACGATGACATTTTGGCATAGTGTCGACCCAATTTTATCGTTGTGGATTTTCACCATTTCTATGCATTGTGCATCCGTGTAATTGTTCATAACTAAACTTTTGTATTCACAAATGACAGCTGTTAAACAACAACGCAAAAACAATGGCGAAAACTTCAAAATAGCTTTAATGAGGCAGCCATTTTAAGATTAAATAAAAAAAAAAAAAAAAAAAAAAAAAAAAAAAAAAAAACATATCCTGATATGCAATCCTCACAGAGAAGAAGGATGACTTTGTTCAAAACATAGCAACAGAATTCAAAAGTCAAAAACTTATTTACATCCGGAGTGCAGAGTTTTCTTCATCCGCATTCATCCGACAGCCCAGTCAGTATAAAGAATCAATGAATAGGTACACACAGCCCATAGAATCTGGGGAAAGTGATGAGACCAGTTACTTTGGAAAATCATCGAACTAGATCCGGAATTGGTTGGCAATACATTTTCCCAATGGAATTCAATTGAACCTAAAGACTCTGGAACACAAACTAATATATAAAATATTATCAGCCTTGCAACCCTTAGAGGTACAAAGCCTGAACAACTGTAGCCTTCTATCTATTACGGTCCCGGGCGCGCTGCTTTTAATTGGAAAGTCCAAGTCGCCTTATATCCGCGATCGCCCGACCTTTAATTTGAAGGTTCGATTTTCCTTTTTTTTTCTCGAACCTGGTGGCTTGGATTCAAAGACCCTCTTAGCTGGAGCATTATCGTCCAACAACTCGATGGGGCCGAGCCAATGAAGTCGACGAATTTTTGACTTCCGTAGTATGTCCACATCTTCGTACAGCTTATAGAGTTCGGGATTGCGTTTTCTTCTCCATACGCCCTCCTGACAGACAGGACCAAATATTCGACGAAGGATTTTTCTTTCAAAAGACCCTAAAACCTGTTCCACTGTCTCACTTATAGTCCAACTTTCGGCTCTGTAAAGCTGGGCTAGCAAGATTAACGTTTTATAAAGCATGATTTTGACTCTTTGCGTTAGAAGTTTTGATCGAAATTGTTTCCGCAGTAGCACCGGTTGCCTTGGGTTACTCTTCGTCAAATCTCCACAATGATGTTGTTTGTGGAGTTAATGTTGTAACTGTCGATAGTGGCATTTTGTCTAATGTGATGTGCGATTGAACGGTTTTAGTCGACAGCATATATTTCGCTTTTTGCTCATTCAATTTAAGGCCAGCTCGCTTAAGAGGCTAAACAATTGCTGTAAAGATGATATCAATATGGAGAAAATAGCACCTTCCGAGTTGACTTTTGCCCGTCGTACTATCTGTTCAAGTACTAAATTGAAGAAGTCACCAATACTGCCAAATCAGATCAGGGATCCCGAATTCGGCCATCGCATTATATAGTTCAGTGCGATGGATGCTGACATACTAATCGTATATGCTACTTTAAAGCCGATGAAGAGGTTCTGTGTGTCGACTTGGAACGCGTTAGTACTATATTCTCCAGGATCTACTTTAATGTGAACATTTGGTCTGATGCCTAAAACCGCACTGGTATGTACCGATTTATGCAGTGCAGTACGGTTTCAGACTACACAGTACGCTGGATAGGCGATTTTGAATAGAGATATGCCTCGATAGTTGTTATAGAACATAGGATCGTCTTTCTTGTATATGGGACAGATTGAGCTAATATTCCAGTAGTCGGGCATGCTTTCAGCCTCTCATGCTTTGCAAATGATCTGGTGCATGCTCCTTGTCAGAACATTGCCTTCACCTTTGAAGGCCTTAGATGACAGGCTATCCGAGCCAGCGGCTTTGTTAGTCTTCCGTTTTTATATAGTTGTGCCGACTTTTTTTTTAAGCTGAACCGAATAACTAGTTAATATCGTTATTAGAAAAAATAGTGAAAACGGTTGGATTGGCAACAGATTTGCGAAACTAGAGAATAAAATGTATTGGAGGACAAAACCAGAACCAATCTAATTAGAGGCTTGTTTCTTCCATTAGAGTCAACTTCGTATATTATATATTAAAAATGTCCACTATCTAAATCACATTCGGAATAATTTGCGTGCCTTATGCCTAGACTAACCAGCTCGAATTGCGAATCTCGAAAGTATTGCCGAATTATCCGGTTTGTAAGCTAAAGCAATCCAAGTGGCAATTTTACCCCATATCTTTGGAACATTTTCAAACATTTAATGAAATCTGATAGGAAAATCTACTTAATGCCAAGTTAAAACATTTAGCGCCCTGGACAAAAAATTAAGTTTTAAAACTAAGAGCTCTTAGACTATGTCGGGTATATCAGCTGCTGCCAATTGGAGAATGGAATGAGACTTGAAATAAAAGAAGAAAGATTCAATATATGAATTGACGTCCTACCTACCTTCTTTACAAGTCATGATATTTGATTAACACTTACCCAGGAAAGCTTTGAAAGTCTGAAACAAGCCTTGGAAAAACATAGGGTTAACCCACTGGTGGTAAGATGAGTGGACAATATGTTAATTACAAGGGCGATAAATATTCAGACGTGAATCTCAAAACTCCGAAGAAGGGTCAGCAGAGGTTGCCCACAAGGAGGTGTTCTTTCACCTACACTGTAGAATATTACTGTGGACTCTCTTCTCCACAGACTTGAGGCAACGGGCATTCACACAGTGGGATATGCCGATGACATAGCAATAATGGCAAGAGGCAAATTCATACACCTCAAGGCGGAACAAGGGCTCTCCGTTAATGCGGAGAAAACAGATCTAATAATCTTCACTAGGAAAAGGAAAAATCTGGAATTTCAGCCCTTAACACCGGATCGGAACTAACAACGACCAAGAAGGTTAAGTATCTGGGAGTATACCTAGATATTGGGCCTTTAAAGGTCCGAAAGGCAAAAAGAGTACTACATCGAGGTCGAGACTCTCTCCTAGGTCAGCATACTCGATGTATACGATGATTACTAGACCCATTATCATCTGCGCTTCGATTGTATTGTGGGCGAAAGCTTCCCAGAAGACTGCTAAGAACCACCTGGATAAGATCCAACGTTTAGCATGTTTAGAAATAACAGGTGCAATACGCACAACACCAACATGCGCATTGGAAAGGATTTAAGGGACTTTACCGATAGACATATTTATTAAGAAAACAGCGGTCCTAACAGCACTTCGTTTGCATCGAGATGCGAAATGGCACATAGGGGTACCATCTATGGACACAGTAGGATCCTGGAACTTATCAAAAACGAGATTAGGGAACTGATGCCTATTGATGGTATAACAAAGGTGCGTATTGAGAATGGATTACTTCCAGAAAAGAAGAATGGTGAAATCGTGATTTTCACAGATGGATCCATGATGGAAGGCGAAGCGGGGGCCGGTATCTTTTCAGAAGATCTAGAACTAGCACGTCGCATTATCCTCGGGAAGCACACTTCGGTATACCAGACTGAGATGATTGCTTTGCTGCATGCGTTGGATTACGTGCTTGAGAGTCAGGTGGCAGGAAGAAATATCCTAATACCAGGTTGAGTGAAAAGTAAAGTCTTTGACCGCCAGAATGCGCTGCTACTGCAAAAAAGGTTATGGTGCCTTGAAGTCCGTTCATATTTAGTTAGACATGCCAAATTTCAGTGCGATACTGTCTTTGTTTTGTTTTGACAGCTGATTGTTTTTGACGAGTTTGGCATCATGTTGAGTATGGACGAAAACAATTTTCGTTTTCTCATAAAACACTATTTTTTGAGAGGCAAAACGGCGAACGAAACAAAAGAAAAGTTGGATAAATATAGGCTTTTCTAATAACGACTTGACAAGTTTTTTTTTAAATAAAAGGCAAACCATTTGAGGTATTTCAAAAACTTCATTATTGGCTTGAAGTACAATCAAAACATTTATGAATAGAACTCGACTTCGTTCATATGGCCACCGCGGACACGTTTGTAGCGGTCGATTCCTTGGACCCAATTTTCAACGACTCGGCCACACATTTCGGCCGAAACGGCCGCTATTTCGCGTTCAATGTTGGGTCTGAGATCTTCCAACGTCGTCGGCTTGTTGGCATAAGCCAATGACTTAACGTAGCCCCCCAGAAAATAGTCAAGCGACGTTAAATCGCACGAACGAGGCGGCCAATCGACTGTCCCATGTCTTGAGATAACACGCTCACCATACATACTCTACAATAAATCGATTGTAGCGTGTGCTGTGTGGCTTGTGGCACCATCCTGTCGTCCAAGTCCATATCTTCCAATTCGGGGCAAAAATAATCGGTGATCATGGCGCGATAACGCAGACCATTCACAGTAACGTGACGATCGTTATCGTCGACGAAAAAATATGGGCCAATAACGCCGCCGGCATGCAAACCTCACCAAACAGTTATTTTTTGTGGATTCATGAAGCACATGTGGGTTTTCACCCGACCAAGAACGCATATTTTGCTTATTGACGAACCCATTGCGCCAAAAATGAGCTTCGTCACTGAAGATGATTTTTATAATTTGCAGACGTTGCTCGTTAATGTACTTTACCTTGATGAAAATGTTGAGTTTACTGAATAAATTGACAGTGACAGTTTGATGATTAGTGAAAGAGTGCGTTCACAAATTAAATTCAAAGTTGTCAAGTCCCTATTGGAAAACCCTATATTATGGGGCTAATGCTCCGTCAGATTACAACGTTCATGGTGACCGCAACCCCATTACCGATCAAGTCCGCAGCGGCAGGCCCTCCAATGCGGTTACAGAGGACAATGTCAAAAAAATACATGAAATGGTGTTGGCTGACCGGAAAGTGAAGATGCGTGAGCTAGCAGATACCACAAAGATTAGTACTGAGGACACACGCCATATTTTGGGCAATATTCTGCATATGAAAAAGTTATCCTGCCACTGGGTGCCGCGCATACTCACTCCTGACCAAAAACACGAACGCGAGAGCACTTCGAAAGAGTGTTTAGACTTGCTAAGGCGGAATCGGGCGGACTTTTGGCGTCGATTGATAACTGTTGAGGACCAGAAAACAGAATGAGTGCCCGGCAATGGACTGAAGCCGACACGAGTGTTCCGAAGCCGCCGAGGGTGGCTCGATGGGTCGGAAAGGTTATGGCGTCGGTTTTCTGAGATTGGCATGGCATACTCTTTGTGGACTACCTCGAAAAAGCAAAAACCATCAACAGCGAGTAATACTGTGCATTATTGGAGCGATTGAAAGCCAAAGTCGCTGCAAAACGGAATCACATGAAGCGAAAAAAAAAATTATTTTTGCAAAACAATGCACCGGCGCACAAGAGCCTCGCAACCATGGCTAAAATCAATGACTTACGGCTCCAATTGCTGTCGCATCCAACGTATTCGCCCGATTTGGCTCCCTCGGACTATTATCTCTTCCCAAATCTCAAAAGATGGCTCATCAATAAAAAATTCAATGAAGACAAGCTAAAATGGCAATACAATGACCGACCTGCTCCACTCAAAGAAGGGTTTTAGGCATGAGTCGAGGAACATTGAAATCGGTGGTGGCGGTAACTACAAGTTATGGTAATTTTATGTATCATTTAAGGAAAATGGGCCATATACTTGTAAGCTATGCCTGGAGGAATCTGAGACAGCGGCACATATATTATGTCATTTTGCAGCTTTAACTGGCAGAAGAATGGGGATCTTAGGAAAATATTGGGTCGAGACCCATTGGATGAAACAAATCTCACATAAACAGATGCTAGCGTCAACACTAGGAATCGAACCCAGGGAAGAACTCTGGAGAAGTCCATAGAGTCTCTCTGGGTAAGGTTTAATCGTGGTTGAGAGACGAAAAGAGACCCGACAATGGTGGTCTGATACCCAGGAAATTGGTATTTATCTACGGTTTGGATTCAAAACTCCTTGCTCATAAAACAAAGACCGAAGTCCATATATTTCTCCGATTCTGCTAAACAATGTAAGGGATTTCTGAGTCTAAACCACGAGGCTCGAAACCACAAGTAAAAATGACATCTATTTAAGTTGCCAAACTATGCCAAGGAAAGCTAGTGCTCATCCGTACTTGCACGATGCCTACTTTTTTCCATCAGAGTTTCCAAGTACGTGATTGGAAAGGGGAAACATTCTTGAAACTATCTGTATGCTGTTAAGTCCTTGAAGTAAGAGATTATTATCATTCCTCTGCAGGATTCATCCCATTAAAGACTTTATAACTCTGTATTTACGAGATGCACTCTATTTGGAACCATTAATAGACTTCAATGCAACTTCTTTTGTGTCTATTAACTTGCAACCATTAAACCATCTGAAGTACTCAGTTAATTAAATTCTAAGAAAAAATAAAATTTTATTTAAATTTAAAATTTATTTATTTAACTCCCATTTCAGTGAATCATGTTTTATGACGTCAATGCACAGGTAACTACGGGATTACAAACGTCAACTTTATTGAACGGAGATTCGTGTAAAAATAACACCATTGCACACATGAAAAAGTGTGTATATTGCTTGCAACACAGATTTTCAGTGTCTAGTGGCATTTCCTGCCCACCTATAATCCCAATTCAAAACCCTTTCACACATCCTCTACACGAGTATTGTCGACTTCCATGTCCAAGTTCACGTCCACGTTTATTAACACGTTCATATGGCTGTCCCAGTGCAGTTGTGGGAAATTGTTGAACTTTCTCCCTCACAATATGATGCTAGGCTATTAGTTGCACTCCATTGCCACCAGAGTACCACAAAATACACCCCCAAATCGATGAAGGGTGCTAAAACTCCTATAAATTATTCATTTAACCAGCGCCAGGGACCGTTCTATTGTATAGTATATTATGCCGTAGCGTAGCCACGGTAACGCGACGCCACGAAATGTAGTGAAGCCGGCGCATTTGTGTATTGTACAATATTATATCGAAGTCCCTTCCGTGCTGATTGTTCTACAGGAATTGAGTAAAGTGTTGGTTAAGTGTTCGCCTGGCCTCATTTTCACACCCCTTCCATGGTAATTTGCGATTTTATGATTTTTGCTCTGAGATTGAATTATATTCCTTTCAAGCTCTCGATAAGCATTAGCGTTGGCAATGTTCCATTTCCCTCCACTCCTTCTCAAAATTAATGGTTTGGTTTAGTTGGACAAGTTCAAGTGGTACGACTTACTATGAAGTTACTGCTATCCTAAAGCTCTTGTCGAAGAGCACTTGGTGTAGAGCTCTTACTTCAATGGATATTGATTGAGATGATAATTAGTTTTAATTTAAACTCTCAATTGAGGGGAATTGCTGAAGTTCTGGATGTCAGTTATTTAAATTTAAATAAATTCGGATGTTCCTATTCAGTCGGTTTAGACAAGTCAATTAAGAGAAGTTGAGAGATTGACTACCGAAGAAGTAATGTTAATTAGTACTAATTCGGTGAAGATGGTTATGTTGATGATGATTGATAGATTGATGATTGATGGTTTATTAGTTGTACCGACAGATAAAGCGGCTGAATATATAGTATTGTTGCATCAAATCAATGAAATCAGAACTGCCATACTTCGGTTGGAACTCCCCTTATTTACTTTACCTTATTGAATAGAAGGTATTGTCTCTATGCCAACAACTCATAGCTCCTACTGTAGATTAGATTCGATTGCAACCTCCATCGAAAAAGCTTACTTAGGGCAGAGAATATCCTTTGTAGGATCACAGTACACCTAAACTACAAATCGTACAGAGCAGACTACAGATGCTTTTACGAAGTTGCTACTTTAGTTTTGAGACAAACAAATATGTATCATCAAAAACGGTTTTATTGTTTTTCAAAATGCTCTGCACTCAGATCAATACAATATTGTATGCATTTGAACCAATTTTCGAGGCGGTTTTTCCACTCCGAAAGAGTTAACGTGCGTGGTAAACGTTTTAACCGTTTTTTCAGCGTCGAAAAACCTTGATCTCACAACTTATTTTTGGTGTACAGGAATTAAGAGAAGCCATTGGGTGCCAAATCAGGGCTGCAGTAGATAATCCATCAATTCGATGTTTTGAGTGCTCAAAAGTCACTTGTTTGAGCCGACCTGTGGGCTCTCATTGTTGTGGTGGAGAATGATCCGTGTTCAGCGGTTGCTTTTTTTTATTTCTCTGAAGAATTCTTGCAAACAAATAGTGGTGTACCATTCCGAAATAACCGTTCTATTTTGCTTTAATAGCAAGGTGGCGACATGTACCGTTTTTCCGAACTAACAGATGACCGTTTGTCATCATGTGCTTCGTTGGATTTGGCTCGTCTGGAAAGACCCATACAGTCGACTAATGTTTAGTCTCGGGCTGATATATATATAGATCCACGATTCTTCGACAGTTATGTCTTTCGAAGCACCGTGATCGGATTTTTTTAATATTTCCTTGGACAAATCAACACGAGTTTTGTTTGGAGCAATTGTCATTTTATGCAATTATCAGCCAAATATTCGTGCAATATTATATAAGGTGATTCATCGTAAGGTTTGATTTTCAATAGGTTTTTTTGACAGATTACGCATGATTTCAGTATCGTTTGGCAAATCATCTTGGAAAGGCTCAGATCACAATAGTGTCTAGAAATTGTTCAGCTGTATTACGAAAATCAGCGTTCTGTGAGAAATGTTTTTCATGCGATTCCAGGAATTTACGGTGCGCATAATCGACCTACTAAAACCACTATTGCCAATAACATTAGTAAATTTGAGTCCCAGTTTATATTAGTGGATGATACTCGACCGGTTTGACTACATCCAACACAAAGTGAAGAGACTATAGCAGCTGTAGCTGGGAGTGTACGCGAAGACCGTGGCGAATCGATTCATCGTCGTTCTGAGCAGCTTAGCTTGGCGTATTTTACGTGAGGATCTCGGCCTAAAAGCGTACAAAATTCAACTCGTGCAAGAATTGAAGCCAGGCGACTTGAATTTGCGTTATATTTTCAGTGAATAAGCTCTGGAATGAAAATCCCCTGTTTTATCGTGAAAGTGGTGCGCAGAATTTACTTTTAACATAGCCCTAAAGGAAAAAGTTTAATGTTGTTAAATCGTACGATCTTGTCGGCCAACTGAAGTCTCCAATTCGTGAAATCACATGTCCAAGGAATTTTTCACGCAATAGAGCCATTGTTTCACCAGCTGTTCTGCTGAAAATAAACCTCGTCCATAGCATCATCAATTTCAGGTAAAAAAAAAGTCAGCCAACATCGTACGATAACGCTATCCGCTGACTGAAACGGTTGCACCAGCATCATTTTCGAAGAAATAGGTATGGCCCATTGGCACCGACAGCCCAAAAACCGGGTGGAGAGATTGTTCGGAGCCCCAGATGAGACAGTTTTGTTTGTTTATGTATCCAGAAAAATGGGATTAAGCCTCATTTTGTTTAAAAAAAAATCTTGATCTTGTTCATTAATTTTCAGTACCCAATCAGCGAAAGTACTGAGTTCTGCGTAGTCTGTTATCTTCAATTCTTTTGTCAACTGGACCATATAACCATGTAAGCCAAGACCCTTATGCAAAATGGCTGCGGATTAGCCCAGTTCCTGTGATCATCTCGGAATGGACACACCTGGCTTTTCAGTCACACTCTCAACTACCATGGCGTTATTTTCAACTGAATAAGAGTTAGAGTCTTCACATCACTTACCTGCCCGGGATGTGCTCACCATACTTACTCATCAATAAATCGATTGTAGCGTGTGCTATGTGGCTTGTGGTTTCCTGTTGAAACCAAATGTCGTCCAAGTCCATATCTTCCAGTTCGGGTCAAAAATAATAGGTGATCATGGCGCGATAATGCTAACCATTCACAGTAACGTGACGATCGATATCGTCGACGAAAAAATATGGGCCAATAACGCCGCCGGCATGCAAACCGCACCAAACAATTATTTTTTGAAGTGGTGATTCATGAAGCCCATGTGGGTTCTCACCCGACCAAGAACGCATATTTTGCTTATTGACGAACCCATTGAGCCAAAAATGAGCTTCGTCACTGAAGATGATTTTGCGACTCCGAATATCTGTAGAAAATTTTTATAATTTGCAGACGTTGCTCGTTAGTGTACTTTACCAAGATGAAAATGTTGAGATTACTGAATAAATTGACAGTGACAATTTGATGATTAGTGAAAGAGTGCGTTCACAAATTAAATTCAAAATTGTCAAGTCCCTATTGGAAAACCCTATAGTTACATTTGAAATTAAAATAAAAGATATACATGTTGATCTTACTTATGTGCAACTTTTTTACCAAATATTTAGTCAACAAAATTCCGCATTTGCTTTCATATTTAATCCAAAATGAAATACTCCAGGCTAACCCCCTTGGACGGGCCCAAGCGGTTTTCGCTTTTTAAATTCAGACTGACGAGTAGTAATTAGAAAGAAAAATAAAGTATAAACTGAAGTTCGGTAAGTAAGAGATATGCTATTGTCTTCTAAGATATCCGAGCAATTGCTTGCCATATCATGTCTTTCACAAGATTCGAACACTTAAACCATTGCTCGCTGATCGATTGTACAATTACGTGTACTCCGATATTTATGCGAAAAGCCATTTGCTAGGAAATTTGCTCGTAAAGCCATTAACGCATGTGCAAGGAAATATGTTCTGAAGTCAAAATCAAAATTGTCATAAACGAAAAGCTTACTTAAGCCCACAAATTTATTTTGTTGTAGCGATCTTTTAGGTCTTACATTCACATTTTTTTCTATATGTTTCTCCCACATTGCTCCTACGTTACTTGCTTGTCGCATGCCCTTCTGTTTCTCAAAGCTATGCATTTATTGCTATTGCATGTGTTATAGCTACCGCCACCTCTTCCTTTTTGCACTTCTCTTAAATCTTTCTTCGAACCTGTTCCACATACTTTGCGCCCAGGGTTCTTCTTGGTTTATCGCGAAATCTAAGGCCAATGGCAATTGAAAAATATGAGAATACTATCAGAATACTTTCAGAACTCACACTGTCGAGGTCAATAGCAGACTTAACCATTTTACTAAATGAATTCCTGATCGGAGAATCTGATGGGAAATCCGCCTGAGAAACCGCAGGGTTCCGCTCTCTTTGATCCATGGCACATAGTTTCCAGTAGTTTCCAGAGGTTCGATTTTCCTTGACGTTTGGGTTTTATTCGAAGATGTTTACTGGAATATAAACACCCATTCGTTCGATGCTGCCTAAATCCATACCTTGATACTTCTCATGAAATTTGCAGTTGTATTCCATCACCCTTGTCTTATACAGGACTGAATGTTGGATAAAAAAAAAAGTTTAATATCGGATCTGCTTCCCCGTTTATCATCCAGCATTCGTCTTTATATAGCAGAATTGTCAGGATCAATGTTTTGTAGTTCATCTATTTATCTTCTGAGTTTTGAACCCATTTGTCTCGTCAAACCGTAGTAATGGCGGTGTCCTAGAGTAAGTCTCCGCCATATCTCCATTAGACTGCCATGTGTAAGCTTCTTAACCATTTCGGGCTACTATTGTCTCAGACTTTACCCTTATTTTTTTAAAGCCATCTTATTTTGCCTGTCATCTAAACGGATTTGTTGAAGATAATTTTTGTCGTGTTAACGTCTACACTGCGTACTGTTTGCATCAGCACTACATTGTAGACTTCACATAAAAGTGCACATGTTTGTAGTAGTGCTCAAATTACGAGGGTTGTTTGAATAGAACCCGGCTTGGAAGATAGGTGGCGCTGAGCAATGCGCCAAAATAAGTACACCATCATTTAGTATCACCTCTTTTAGCTTTGGTGATAATCCGATGTTTAGTTTTGTTTTGACACCAATTTAAAAACATCGTGTTAGTGTTTTTTTGCGACTTGTACAACCTTTTACCATTAGTTCGCACGTCGGTTTTTGATGAACCGCGCCCCAAAACGGTTACAGAGGAAACAGTGGACTAAGTACATGATTTTGTATTGGGGGACCGCCGAGTAAAAATTTTCGAGTTGGCTGAAATAGCAGGAATCTCAATTGAACCCGTTAGCCATATCCCGCACAGCACGATATTTTAGGTATGAGAAAGCTCTCCAAGCGATAGGTGCCACATGAGACTTCTTCAAAGACGTGCTTGGCCCTGTTTAATCGAAATCCGGGGTTTCTACGTCGTTGTGTGACTGTCGATGAGACATAGATTCATTGGTACACAGCAGAGACCAAAGAACAATCGAAACAGCACGGTAAACGTGCTGCAAAGGAGATGAAGACCGTGCCTTCGGGCGGAATGTTGATAGCAACCACTCCGATTTGAAGAAAAAACGACCACATTTGGCGAAGAAAAAAGTACTCTTCCACCACGATAGCGCACCGGCTCACACCTCCTACACAACCAAATTGGTCGAATTGTCGATTGTCGATCGATTGCTCCCCCATACTCCATATTCTCCGGATTTGGCTCCCTGTGACTTCGTTTTATTCCCAAATCTTAAAATATCGCTCGACGGAAAAAAGTACGGATCGAAAGAACAATTTATCGCCACCGCGGAGGAGTATTTTGTAGGCCGATAAAAGTCTTACTATACGGAAGGGTTAAAAAAGTTGCCGCACCGCTGGGAAAAGGGAATCAAGAGGAAATTATTTGGAAAAATAAATTGTCAAAACCTAAAAAAGTTGCATTGTCGTTTCTCGTCCGGGTATTCATCAAACAGTCCAAACGCAGCAAATTTGGATTAATTTTGCCGGGATCTCGAATGCAGCCATCGTCTTGTAAATCACAAAAAAATGAATTCTAACATATACGCCTTGAAGGCGTTTTTCCGCATTTCGAAAGCTCTTCTATACTGTAGGGGTGGAATGCTTCTTCAATCACTCTCAATCTGATACCCATTAAATAGTTGGAAGTGTTGCTTAAACATATCGACTATGTAATCCTAGTATTTCGGTGACTAGGTTTCGTATACTATTTCGAAGAGCCTGTGCTTGGGCTTGCAGCCAGCTGCCAAGAAACTCAAAAACCTTCAATTCTCGTTATGTTTGTCAACGATAATCTACGTTGGAACGACCACATATTTAATGTCGCCAAAAATTCGGCGAAATGTCTAGGTTTTCTCAAGCGATGTAAGAAATATTTCATCTCATCTGTTCTGGTCTCAATCTATGAAGCATTCATCTGCTAAAATTCCAGTACAATGCCTACATCCAGTCGGGTGCGCCCAAAACATCTGTGCACTTGCTAGATAGAATTCAAAACCGTGCGTTAAGACACATAGGTGATTCTAATATCGTCCATTCGAGTGACAACCTCGAACCTCGAACGAATGACAACGCCCACTTTCAGACGTACATTGAAATATCGTGATACTTTCCTAAGCCGTACATCTTACTTATGGAATACCTGACTTTATTTCTGACCATGACCTTCAAACATTCAAAACGAGCATACATCGGTAGCTCTCTTTTTCCCAAGCTTCCCAAAAACATTTTAAGGATACCTTAATCCCTTGAGCTCGAGCTAATTAAAAAAAAAATAAAAGTACAATAAAATTCACTTCCCGAAAATCCATTTCAATAATTACCGACTACAAGGACAACTCTATTTTGGATGGCATACATTGTAAAAACAATCTCTTACAAGGGAATACGTTAATTTCAGACGTTGCATGATGGTACTCTAAGTTTTACAGCGAAGTTCCTAAAAATAAACCCAAAAGTTTATATAGTTCCCAGTAATTTTTGGCATAAATTTCACTCATAGTCTAACCTAGACAAGCGATGGTTCAAAAACCCCAAAACAAGCAATTACCAGAGTGGCATTTGCATATTGTAATTGAAGAGAAAAGTTGTAAGCCTGCCCTGCCTCACTCGTTTATCTGTGCGAATTTGTTAACAAATGCAAATTGAAGTGCCGGTGAGAAATATAAATTAAAAGTGAAAACAGAAAAAAAAAAAAACTCAAAAATGCCGAAGGCAACTTTATGCATATTTTGAATCGGAAGTGTGTTCGAGTTAAAAAGGAGAAGTATATCTGCGCTGGAGGTGCTTGGCACTGGCAGACCGTTGTGTTAACCAAGACAAATCTACTTACAAGTTTACTTTTGTACACACCTCTGAGATCCGTCCTTGCAGACCGGCCTGCTATGAAATAAAAAAAATAAAAATAAAAAAATAATAAATTATGGAAAAATAAATAAACACGGTTTAAGGAAGTTTATACAAGTAGTGCTTCACCTACCGAAGGTAGGGATAAGGGAAGAATAAGAACTACTATGTTAGATGCAGAAGAAATTCATAGCTCTTTTGCTCACTCTAAGAAGAAACTTTTGAAAGTTATGGAGATATTAGCAGATATTTTGGCATTTCCAAATCTGAATTGAAGTAACGAAGCCCAGATGGCTATTTTGCCACTCATTGGATTGCATTTTGAATTCGTTTGGATAGCCTGAACTTGATTTGTGTTATTAGTGGTTTCTTTTCAGCTTGATATTGTTTTAAAAGACACTTACGATGTCAAGTCAATTTTCAAGCTGAACCACGTCAATAAATACGAAATATTGGTAAACAACCTCTAAATGGGGAAAGGTACAGGGTCGTCCATTTTGGGGTTCCGAAAGTGAATTTAAATAAAACAAATTTACTATTTGGATTTCAATCAAATTTTTATTTCAATATTTTGTTTGAATATTGCCATTATGAATGGAATATATTGGGTCTATGCGGTTTGCTAAGAGATGGCGTAACTTGTATTATTTCATTGTTATTATTCCATTGGAACAGGCATTGGAAAGCTACTGTCATTGTACGGCATTTCAGTATATGTCATTCATTTGAAACCGTAAACAGCAATAATTTTTTTTCACTCAAATATGTCGAACTTTGTGCGTGAAAAAGCGTTTTTGCGGGGAGCTCTTCTTCATTACTTTAATATGAAGAAAACTGCTGCCGAAAGTCATCGTATTTTGATGGAAGTTTTTGGTGAACATGCGCTAGCTGAGCGAACGTGCCAAAAGTGGTGATTTTGGCTTGGAAGACGATGAACGTCCTGGGCAGCCAAAAAAGTTTAAAGATGAAGATCTGGAAGCATTACTCTATGAAGATTGTTGCCAAACACAAGAAGAGCTCACAGAATCTTTGGGCGTCACTCAAGCAGCCATTCCAAAACGTTTAAAAGCAGCTGGATATATTCAAAAGCAAGGAAATTGGGTTCCACATGAACTTAAGTCGAGAGACTTCGAAAGACGGTTTTGCATGTGCGAAAAGCTGCTGGAACGTAACAAAAGGAAGTCCGTGAAACCCGGCCAACCAGCCAAATCAACGACAAAGCCGAATATCCATGGCGCGAAGGTAATGCTCTGTATTTGGTGCAATCAGATGGGTGTGCTGTGTTATGAGCTGCTAAAACCGGGTGAAAACATCAACGCTACCGAACACACTTAATCCGTTTGAAGAGAGCAGTAACCGAAAAACGCCCGGAATACGCGACCAGATACGAGGCAATAATTTTCCATCATGACAACGCTCGGCCCCACGTTGCTATTCCGGTTAAGAACTATTTGGAAAACTGTGGATGGGAAGTCTTACCCCACTCGCCTTATAGTCCAGACCTTGCCCCTTCTAACTACCATTTGTTCCGGTCGATGCAGAACGCCCTCACTGAAATACGGTTCACATCAGAGCAGAATATCAAAAATTGGCTTGATTCATTCTTGGCTGCCAAGCCGGAGCAGTTCTTTTGGCATGGGATCCACAAATTCCCAGAAAGATGGGAAAAAGTCATAGCTTCAGATGGGCAATACTTTGAATAATACTATTGTACATGTTTTTCTTAAATAAACGTTCAAATTTTGAAAAAAAAAAAATCCGTACCCAATAAGTTATATACCCAACAGTATCATCCAAATCTATTCCACGAGAGGTGTTGCAGCACTTGATTCTGGCAAGGTGATTTTCGATTTCTTCTCCACACATATCGGACAATAACTCGGAAATAACTTACGGATATTCGTTTTCAAAGCGTCAAGAGTTTGCGGATGGCCTACATAAACACGATCTTTTGCGTAGGTCCACAAAAAGAAATCCAACGGTGACAAATTACACTACGTTGGTGCCCAGTTTACATCAAATTTTCTTACAATAAAGCCTAAACGGGTCGTGTTGTGTTCACTATTTTGTTGAAACCACATTCATATCTTTGATTTGAAGCCAAAAAAAATTTCGAATGGCATTTGGCCATAACGATGAGAATTGACGGTGACGGTTACGCGTTTCTCATTTCCGAAGAAGTGTGCAACACTGACACCACCAGAGCAAACTAGGCATCATGCAGTGACTTTTTATGGATGCAATGGTCTTTCGGCAGTTACATGTGGATTTTCACGGTCTATAATGGCACCACACGAGGGCTGTTTGATGAATACCGAGATTAGAAACGACAACGCAACTTTTTTAGGTTTTGACAATTTATGTTTTAATATAATCCCCTTTCAACTCGATACACTTTTTCCAGCGGTTCTACGACTTTTGTTGACCTGCAAAATACTCCTACGCGGCCTTTCCGGCCGAGGGCCTGGTCTTCTCCTTCTTTGAAGAACGTTCACCGGGTAAAACTCATTGCTTCGACTGTTCTTTGATCTCTGGTGTGTACCAATGAATCCATTTCTCATCGACGGTCACGAAACGACGCAGAAACTCCTCCGGATTTAGATTAAACAGGGCCAAGCACGTCTTTGAAGTGGTCTCACGATTGCGCTTATTTTCCGGTGTGGGCAAACGCCGCATCCATCGCACGGAAAGCCTTCTCGTGCCTAAAATCGCGTGCAGGATATGACTAACGTGTGCAGTTGAGATGCCTGCTATCTCAGCCAACTCGCGAATTTTCACTCGGCAGTCTGTGGTAATCATTTTTGTGCCACGTGCGGCCACGGCGAAACTCTGGGAACTAATGATAAACGGTTATTCGGGAAGGTGAATGGCTTGATTTCCTCGGAGGTTTTGCCACTTAAAACAAGAATCGTATCACGGAGCGTTACTGCTCTTTTTCCATGGTCACAAAAAACACTAACACGATGTTTGAAATGGGTGTCAAAATAAAATTAAGCGTCGGATTATCACCAAATTTTGACAGGTGGGCTAAAAGATGCTTAATGATGGTATACTCATTTAGGTTCAGTAGCGTTACCTATCTTCCAATCCGGCTACTCATCAAAAATCCCTCATAAATATTTTCCGTGTTAGCAAAACAAACAAAGGCTTAGATCTTCCGACAAATGCATAGAAAATCCTGGGACCTACGTACCTACCCTTACTTCTATCAATGATTAGGAGGGTTGCAGGTAGGCTTAAAAACTTGTTGGTTTCGAAGGAAATACGCTGGTTTCTTCGTCGTTATTCGGGGGACGTCAATGGCTGGGCGCAATTAAACAACTGAATGTATGGGGGAAAATCAAAGAAAAAAGAAGTCGGAATAAGAAAAAAAAGTGTTTAGCGGTAAACAATATTCTTTATCACCTCTATGCGAGTCAGGAACAGAAGAGGCGGAGTGCTTAGTTAAGCCAGTGAGCTTAAGTTAGAAACGGGAAATAGGGAATTTTTTGGGGATATTTTGGGAGTTTACATGAGACGTTAGCAGAGTGCCATCTTTTATTCCATTTTAATGTTGAAGTAGGATTTCAGCATACGTTTTAATATTCCACCTGAACAATCAATTTCTGTGCTGTGCTCTTTTTAATTAAACCTTCAAGTACAGTGACATTTCATCCGGGTAAAGATTCAGTTGCGAACTATAAATACACGACCTCAGTAACGTTAGTGGCTGTGCTAAAAGATATGTTTTCCACGTAGACAACGGAAAAGATTATTTGCTCATGTAGATCTTATGAGCAACGATCCTGAGATACTTGGTATACGTAAGGTTTTCATTTCTATTATCGTACCGAAGAGGATTATAATCCTGGGCAACTCGGGGTTCATAGAAGGCACTAGTCAAATCATCAGACTGAATTGAATTGAAGTATTTAGTTGTACTGTCAGAAAAAGAAAATGCCAGTACATAACAATTTAAATAATTAAATATTTACTTAGTATATCTCAATGATTGTACAACTTAAATTTAACTCTAACTTAGATACATAATCAAATTTTCTCTGAACCAGTCTTCAGAGAACATTAAATGCTCACCATCGAGCTCTAGAAAGACCAATTGATCATTTTTCTCCATCTGCGCCAGGCCCAGCCTGTCCTAAAGACGTTCAAAAAAATATACGTAATCAACTAAACGCAACTCCAAATTATCAAAGTTATTACCTCGAAATATAATTTGCTCATTCTAAGTGGCAAAATTGCTGTATTTTGTCCGGGTGTGTAGAACTCAAACCAGTGAGTTTCCCTCGGTTGTGTCACTGTATCATTTCTAAACTTAACCATTACAAATCTAAAATATTTTAAAAACGTCAATTAACGACTCCAAACGAATAGATTTTTTGAACAAACTTTTCAAGTTTTTGAAGATTTTCTGAATATTTTTCATTTTGTAATCGTTCATTGTTTATGTCAGCCAAAAACGTGCTGTTCCACCTATACAGGGCTTCATTGAACGGGTCATGCCAATAAGTGGCAGGCACCAAAAATTGTTGTGTCGAACTATAAATACAATATTTTGATCAGAATAAAGAGATAAACAAAAGCTAACTCCTTACTTTTTGTAGGCGGCCAAAAATAGAAAATATCGGAAAAGTTCGCAAGCTCCAGACTGCATGGCTTGACATTTTGGCAGGCCATAAACTCCTTGATGTGGTGAGGCTAAGGTTATCAGATTTTTCATTGGCGGATCGGGACATCGTTGAGCTATTGCTCGTCTTGTAAAATTTTGAATAAAACCACGTGAATCGAATTTTTATACAATTTACTTACAGAAATATTCCTCCCTGAGATAGGCCAATGGCATTGTATCCGTCAGAGAGGTTTTCGTCATTTTTTATTTGCTTACAAACTCTTGAGACCTGAAATGTGTTAGACGTTAATTTTTTTCTTTAAATAAGCAAATCATCCACTATGGCTTTCTTCTTTTAACAGTTCGGAGTAACCCCCGAACTGCCAAGTGTCAATTATTAGTGGTTGACATTTAAACTACCACCAACTTACCTGAATGTCAGGATGCATAAAGAGTGAATTTTGAAATTCATTGATAAGAGTTGCGCCAACATGTATTCTCTTCACATAAATTCCGGGAATGTTCTGCTCCACCAACAATTTAATCACTTTCGGTATTCCCTCCGAGGTGTCACCTGTCAAAATTAAAATGTCAAAAAATTAACGAGCTTCATTCAAAAAACACCGTTACGATAAATCATTACCACTTCCATGCCAGATAACTACCGGTGTCACCGTTCCGTTGGTCATAGTACCACAAACCCCGCATAACCATGGCAGCACAAGTAATCCGAGATTTTTGCGAAAAGTCATTGGCTTACTGATAGCTTAAGTGGACGCTTACTTCGCACCTAATGATTCGATTTCAGTTGTTGCAGAAAATTTATGCCCTATGAGAACATATCGTAAAAACAAACAAACCGACACTGACAACGACAACGACGACGGAAAAGTTATTGAACTGATGAAAGTTTTATTGTTTTTGTTTTGTTGTTCGGTTCGTTTTGGAAATTGCTTTCTGTGTCACAAATTCGGGTATCAGTTAGCACGTTGGACATGCCAAATAACAGTGTGACCATTATTGGGGATGTGTGCCGCGAGATTGGGTGTTGAAAATAAATTTGGGACAAGTGTGTGCGGGGAAAGTTTGCGTCAAAAGTGTTTGAGATGCCTTAAAACAATAGAATGAGGACGGTTATTATATCATCGCTGAAAGCAGAAGTGGTTCCTTTTTGGTTTTATAGGGAAACAATCATTTGATGGATAATGATTTTCTGAATGGATTCCCATTTTGTTTGGTTTAATCCAACTGAGTGGGTCGACGAATTTTAAATTGATTCAAAGGATAATTGATTCTAGAAATCGATGGAACGTAACTTCAATCAAATACAGTTGTTGAGAGTAGTGTTGAAACGGGAGAAATTGCGGTAGGTAATGGTCAGCATCATGAAAAACCCTTTGGACGGTATTTCATATGACATCCTATCGGCATGTGGATAGCCCGTCAATCAAATCTGCAAAAATCATTTAAAGGCAGATACAATGGTGAACAATTACATCAAAATCAGTCAAATGAAATCGCATGTGTCTTTCAACAGCATGCGATGTGATGCAAAAGACGAATATGAAAGTAGGGCTGGCCAGCTCGTGGGGTTGACGAACTTTTACGTTTATTTTGAATTAAACGGAAACAAGCGGTTAATAGGAGCATTTTTAAGATAAATAATGCCTTCCGGGATATTGTCAATAAAAATAATCACAAACAGTTTTGTAATCATAAACTGATTGCATTGTATGCACAAGAGCTCGGTATTTACATCCATAATCCGATCCTCCACTAGATTTACACCTGCAGACTATTGTATTTTAATATAAAAAAATGGAAGACTTATTGCCTCCAACTATTCGTATAACTATGACTACACATCACTTTTGCTTATTTTACTTCCTCGTGATAGCCCCTGAAAGCAAGCAAGCACGGGCAGGATGGAATTTTTGCCGGATTATCGCGCCGATCTTAGATGCATCAGTCTCTTTAAAATCCCATAAAATAAGAATTTATCTACGGTCTTGTGTGAGCACATGAAGGCATCAACGGTCTAATTATCCTGTACCAGCGCGGCTTTAGATCCGGTAACTACACATTCGACCAAACATTCTGGAAGATCCTGGAAAAAAAGCCGAATAAGTCCAAGTTGATACGCCTCGTCATCGATTTTAAGGCCGCATATGACAGCATCTATAGGGGCGACATTTACATAGTCATATGTTGCCATGGTGTCCCACCCAAACTCGTCGGATTGTGCAGAACGATGAGGTCTTTCTGAGAGCTTTGATATCAAGAAAAGATTTAGGTTAGGTGATGCGTTATTATATAACCTTTTCAACATTGCACTTGAGAAAATTGTGCGAAACTCGCAAGTCAACACCAGAAGCACAATTTTCCACAAGTATTTCACAACTTTTTGCATGCTCTGATGACATTGACATCATTAGCAGAACTGACTGAGCTGTCACTGGTATGTTCACAAGAATTGGAACTAAAGCGGCATAAATGAGTTTACTTGTGAATAAGGGCCAACTACGTACATTTATGTCGCCAACAAGAAGGACATATAACTCGGCGAATCGGGAAGAACGTCACAATAAATATCTATAACTTTGAGGTAGTCTGGAAGTTGTATACCTCGGCTCCGCTTTTACATAATGACATCTCATCAGAAATCAAACGAAGAGTTACTTCTCCTAATCGATGTTTTTTTGGTTTTAGAAGACAAATGAGTAATAAGGCTTTATACAGTAACACTACGGAGACTCTACACATGCAGAAGCATGGACGATTATTGATGAAAGTATCCTTCGATGTGTTGAATGTAAAATTCTTCGTGTGATTTTTGGTCACGTTTGCATTAATGAGGTTTGGAGGAGCAGATTTATTGGCAAACCCTACAAGCTGCGCAGTGACTTTGACCTAACCAGAAAAGTGAAGATTAGTCGCCTAAGATATCTAAGAAATGTAGAGCGAATGAACAATAAAACTACACCCCGAAGAGTCTGGAATCGTAGAGGAATAACGCAGTATAGGTGGCACGCACAAGTGAAGCGAAAGCTCAATGAACTTGGAGTGTGCAACTGGATAAGCCTAATTATTGAGGCCCAGATCCACCTCGGACTGTAGAGCCATCTAAGCAAGTAAATAAGTAGGTAACCACCGGGTATAAATTTTGTCCAATTGGGCTTGACATAACAAACTTTTGGACGCAAACGTTAAGGAAGAAAAAATAGCAACAATATAATTGTATGTCAAAAATTACTGAACCTCAGAAGAAAGACGTGCGCCAGACGAATTCTCATACTTGAACGAACAGTAACCATGTAAACTTTTTGTATGAGCTTCTACTTCAACGTATTTGAAGCTAAGACTGCTTAAAGCAGATTTTCCTAAAATTTAAGAAGTGCAATGGTATGGGTCGGACAAAAAGTGAATGAAAAACTTAGACATCCGCTACACCGACAAATATGGAAAACAACGCTAATTTGTGTTACGCTTGGTAAAGAAACCGTCTTTGAGTAGTTCATTATAAAACACAGCCTGCATATCACTTCCTCTGTCAACGGTAACGACGCGCAACCTTCAACTGCCAGCATGCAGTTTTCACATCCATATACACTCAGATCACTACCTTATTGTAGCTTGGGTACGAATAGGGATATCACAGGCATAGCAGTGTCAGATAGCACCTCCAAGGCTCGACATCGAAAAGTTTTAATTGCTAGAGCCCGCTTGAAATTTTTCCGAACGTGTTTCCCTGTAGCTCTCTTACAATTTGAATCCCTATACCCAAACTGTAGAACACAAATGAGAAAGTTGTCAAACAAACCTCTCGTTTGACGACGAATGTAGGCAGTCTTTAGCCAAACAAGAAGCATAAAAAGCTGTGCTGCATCAAAGGAAGAAAGTTCGTGAGCTCTACAAGCAGAAAAAAGATAGAAAGTACACAGGATTCTGCTTCTCGTAATAAAGCATGAGATCGAAGAAATGGACAGATGCTACTACCAGAATTACGTTCAAAAATTTTAGCAGGGAATACGATAAGCATACCCGAAGCATAAAATCGCAGCATTGTTTGTACAATCCACAAGAAAGGAGACACTTTTTATTGCGCTAACAATAGAGTAATACTAGGTCTCCTTAGCATCTCCTATAAAATATTTCCTACCATATTATGCTGAAACCATTCACAAACAATAAAATTGTTTCAAAAAGTGCAATTTCAGGCCAGGAAAGCCGGCCATCGATCAAATATTTCACACACGGCAAATCTGGAAAAAGACCCGATAACTTCAAATCGACACTCATAATCTATTTGCCGACTTCAAAGCCATGAAAGCTGAGCTTTCATAAGTAGTGAGAAGGAAGTGGTCGGAATGAATCTGACGGCAAGGCAACACAAAGTACATACACCACTGATAGCCTAGCCAGAATCTTACCATTAGCAGTTACATAAATATTTAAGCACTTTGCCTATCTTGACTCCGCAGTTACAAGCAATAGCGATATTAACGAAGAATTTCTCTTGACAATCGCTGATTTTGTACAAAACCCTTATCATCATGGTCGTGTTCCATAACGCAGAGGATTAAACCTTGTCGAAATTGAACAAAGAAGCACTTGAAGCACAAGAAAATTCAACCACTAACTATACAGGCGCCTGCAGATCGAAGGCCATGTTGAGCGAATGACACCATACCTATGGCATAAAAAGATTCGATCCCAACACAAGAGTTAGTCCGTATCCAAGGTGGCCGTGATTTAAAAAAAAAGGACCAGATTTAAAAGCCGCAAGGATTACTTGAACTTCAATTGCATGTATATCTTTGGAACTAAACACTTTTTACAAATTCCTCACTGCCAAACTTTAAAGTCCTTTGTAAAACTGGGAAACTGTGCTTTGATTTGAGCAAACGGGATAGCTGGTCCAGAATTATGGCACATTAAATGAGACTCTCATTAGCATAATTTTGATTACATCATTCGTATCCATTATTTTATTTTCATGAAATTAAAATTTCACGAAAATTAAATCATTTTGAGGAAAAAATTTAGGAAAACATAAACGCAATTGGGAACATGTAACGGGTGACCAAATAGTAATTGTTAAGTTTCAGCAGCTGTCAAATTTACCAATGAAATCCAGCTGTGGAAATATTTAGTAAGGTTTGCCATTTCATCAAGCATCGTTGTACGATTGCCCAACGTGCGGAAGTCATTAAAAAATATTATCGAAGCTACGACTTAGTTTTAAATACGCAATGTAAATTTTGTTGTGAAGGCGTTCGTCATTATGACTTCAGAATGCAGGCAATTCGTCGAACCGTTGGAAAATTTTGAAGATCTTTTAGATAAGCCACCAACCAGCCAGACAGAGATTGGTGCGAAACGAAGAAGACCCAGAAACGTCGACCCGTCGCCAATTAGCTGAATTGGGGATGATCAGAGAGTCAACCCGCCATAACTTGCGGTTGGATTTGGGCCAACATCCATATAAGATTGTGCTGACACAAGAATTGAAGCTCGACGACAAGAGACAATGTCGTGAGCTCACTAATTGGACGCTAGGAATGTTGGCCGGGAATCCGAAATTTGGTCAAAAAATCATCTTCACGAACGCGGCTCATTTCTGGCTTAACGGCTATGTCAAAAAACAAAATTGTCGTTATTAGAGCGAACACATTCCACAAGAGTTCAGCCGCCGCGATTATGCGATTTGTCATCACAAGGCAACCACTTTGGACGACACACTATTGCCGGAATAACGCCGCACATATTGAACCGTGTCATCAAAATTGGACCGACTACTGCTTGAAATGTGCTATGCCACACATAATGGCATGAATCTAGCTTCAAAATAAAGACAGAACCAATTTTATATCTCACACCGTTGTTGGTTTATTTAAATTTTTTCGTATCGTTCTTATCTGAAGCTGTCAATCAATAAATAACTGTGAACGCGAACAGTACCAAAAATAGGTCTGTTCCCGCGAGAATTTGTAATATGACGCTCTTTTTTCTCTCCTTCGTCCATGTCCAAGTCATCTTTTGAGTTATTTTTCTTAAAATTGACGAAATTCACACAAATTTAATCTTTTACAAATTTGACAGTTCTTTCTAAATTTAATTGATTTGACGTTTTTTATAATTCCTGCCCAAAGAAAAATCTCGCTTAGAAATTTGTAAGAATTGCCAGAATTGGGAAAGGAATTACTCTCTCAAAAGCATTTTTCTCGCTGGAACATGACTTTTGTACAAATTTGTGCAAATTTACAGTCCTGTAACAGACCTATTATTTCTCTTTCGATGCACGTTTTCTGCTAACATCGACCACAGAACTTCAATAGTTATTCGGAACTCTCTTTCAAGTACGTTCATTTTGCTGTGAGCTATGCATATGAAACCGTGTTCCTTTATCAGATGTTGGACTTTACTATTGACGAACTTAGTTCCATTGTCACTTCTTATTGTTTTGATTAACATTCCAGTTTGATTTTAAACAAGACGAATAAATTCCCTGAGCTTCGCACACACGCACACACTTAATAATGTTTAAAAATAAAAAAAAATATATATATTTTGAATTATTTAGAGATTAAGAGATGTAAATCAACTTGCCAATCCGATCCTTAATGAATAAGGTCTTCTTTAACTTGAAAGATGTCTCGGTGTTGCTTTCCCTTCGCGCAAGATGTATAAAGCATATCACATTCTTTTATAGGAATAAGCTACCACATTAGAGGACATTAAAGATACACTGGAAGAGATGGGACGTAATTCACAACAAATAACAAAAAATCAAAATATGAATATGGTACATCAGAATATTATGTATGAATGCGGAAGAGAACATAATTACACAGGAACTCATACCTTATGAAGATCCGCACATCAAGGAAAGAAATTCAAGATTACGCGCGTCTAAATTATTAAAACTTCAAAAACAACTTGATGGCTATGGTGTAAGCTATTTCAGTATTGATATGGTTGAACCGACGACATATGAGGAAGAAATGACGGATAAGAATGCGAGTAACTGGAGAAAGGCTCTTGATGAGGAAATGAAAACATTAGTAGATAATGGTACATGACAGTTGGTAGATAAACCAGGTAAATGTAAGATAGTAGATAGCAAATTAATTTTTAAAATTAAAGAGATCAAGATGACAAGATAAGTAGGTTTTCAGCTGAATGTTTTATGTTTTTGATGAAATTTATACCCCGGTGGTGAAGTTAAATACAAAAACAAAAAAAAAACTTTTTTAACTATATGCGCACATAAAAATGGATGTGTGTAATGCTTTTCTTCATGGAGAAATTTTCAAAGACGTATACATGTACTTACCAAAAACCTATCAACCACAGGAATGATTAGGTGGTAAATTAAAAAAGAGAATTTATGATCTTTAGAAGGGCTCCTTTTGACAGTAGTTTGACATTAGTACGCATTATAAAGAATATCTTAAAAGTAAATCCGATTATTGTTTATATTTTCAAATAAGAGATAACGTTTATGTTTATGTTACATAATTATTTTTGTTGATGATATTCTGATATTCGGTTCATGTAGCGCAGAAATTAAAACGATAAACGACGAATTTAAACAGCTCATTCAAAATAAAAGACTTAGATCTACTTCCTCTTTATTTAGGTATTCTTGTGACTCAGAATGTAAATAATAAAAGTATAATCTCAAGTCAAAACAAAAAAAAAATTGCTAAATTTAGGGCTTTGAACTGAAGATCTTATAGGTGATTTGTTAAGCGTTTGGTTTTTAATTGTCAACAAAAAAATTAAGGACAATTGCACAGATATATAAAATTTTTATTTAAGTGGTCCATACGGAAAGTCCAATTTCGAATCACTTTTTCGAGCATATTGGCTGGTATCTCGCCAACAACACGTGTAATGTTGTCTTCCAATTGACGCTGGTTTATCCGCATAGACGAGTGCCATCAAAAAATAGTTCAAAGTCATCAAATCGCAACTGGCACATATAGCCGACCGGTCCAAAACGAAAGATAAATTGCTCGCCGAACTCATTTCTCAATTGCTCCCAATTGATGCGGACGGCAACGAATGGACAAATCACGCTCTTCATTAATACTGGCGAATACATTCAATGTTCTCCTATGTACGCAGTCTACGTATACGTGTAAGTGGCTTGGTGCGAAATGGTCACTATAGCTTGAATTGCTTGCTCACAATGGGCAAAAAACATTTTTCACAAAGAACTAATTTCGATAATAAAATTCAATAATTTGTAAGTAGTGTACGGGTGTAAGTCTTTCCATGATAAAATGGCAATACTAACCGAGCATGTTTGGTTTTGACACATGTCACGCATCACGTGTGAACTATGAAAAAAAACACTAATAACCTAAGAAAAAGAAATGTTTTGACATAAGGTCTGTTCGGATTCTATCCAAAACTACGAAAAACAGCAACAACAAGACGGGTTCTTGACAGTTTTGATCTGTTGTTAATAGTCTTAGATAGTACCCGAACTGATGTATGAAGTATCATTTAGTAAAAGAAAAATTAAGAGATGGTGTAAGAGAATTGAATTGAAATACGAGATGTATTCAAAACCTAAGGTGACTTTATAAAATTTCGTGGGCAACGTATGTTCTTTTTTTTTTTTTTTTTTTGTTGCTGTGTTGATACATTCCACCTCGAACGTTTCCGGAATTTATTCAGAAAATTAAAAATACAAGGTTTTTCTTCTAAATCTATATTGTCCCCTTCAAACTAATTCCCTTCGACTGCAACACATTTATGCCAAGGCTTGATCCAATCCTCGAAACATTTTTTATATTCGGTCTTCAGTGCTTCCTGCAATTTTTCCATTACTTCCTCTCGACTGCTAAAACGCGTTCCCCGTAGTGGTTTTTTTAACTCGATTGAACAGAAAGAAGTCACAAGGAGCCAAATCAGGTGAAATCGGTAGCTGTTGGATGGTATTTGTTGCATTTTTCGTCAAAAAATTACGAATAATGATGGCATTGTGCGATGGTGCGTTATCAAGGTGCAAAATCCACGAGTTTTCTGATCTTAGTTCTAGTCTCTTTCGGTGAAATGCCCAAATAATAATCTTTGTTTACTGTCTGGCCTTCTGGGAAAAATCCATGATGCACTTCACCGTTGTAATCCATGTAAACCGTTAGCATTGTCTTATTTTTTGACTGCAAACGACGTGTTTTTTTGGTCTCGGCTCATTTGTGAACGCCATTCACTTACCTGATGACTGGATTGCGTGTCATAGTCATAAACCCACGTCTCGTCTCCAGTAATGATCCTTTTAATGAATGTGGGATCGGATTCAGCCTCGCAAATAATCTCTTTTTTGACGTCAACACGGTTTCTTTTTTGCATGAAATTGAGGTCTTTTGGCACCAACTTCGCTGCTTCACGATGGAGACACAAATCATTAACCAAAATTTCTTGGACGGATCTATAGGCAATGTTCAAGTCTTCCGCTCCAACATTTCTTTACACTTCAATGTTTTCGTCAGTTTTCGATATCGATGGTCTGCCACTACGTTCATCATCTTCGATTGACTCACCACCACTTTTGAACCGCCTGCGGTACTGGTAAACGACAAAACACAAAATTTAATACAAGTTCGTTGTTGCAAATTTAAATCCATTTCTAAAATTGTAAAAAATCGTCAACACACTCAGATAGATGTACTCTTGGCTACGTAACTTTTGCAAATGTCAAGCTATGACGCTAAGATTTAGAGGGAATGTCAACAACAGATGTACCAACTTAACAAAAAACAATGGGAGCGCCACACGGTGGTTTTTTTTTAATCAAGGTGATATGTTCCCAGTTTCAAGTATATAGTATAGCATACTTATTTTGTTATTTAGTTTAGTTTAGACGTGTCTTGGTGTGCTCGGCGATTTTCAACTATTATAAAAAAATGGAGCAAAGAATTTGCATCAACACTTGAAATATTGACAGTGGCATACGATAAGTCTGCCTTATGGTTAGTAAAAAAAATGTGCTGGACGTACCAGCACATGAACAAAAGACGATAACGTCTGGGAAATCATCGAATTACCATAAGAGAAGTTGCTAAGTTGCTTTTCGGATGTTTTGGGCATGAGACGTGTGTCAGCGAAGTTTCTTCCGAAACTTCTTAATTTTGATCAGAACAACCGTCACGGTGATCCTCACTTGCTCAAAAGGGTCATAACTGGTGACGAAACATGTGTATATGGTTGTAACGTCGAAACCAAAGCCCAATCGTCCTATTGGAAGCACCCAGGAGAGCCAAAACTGAAAAAAGCACGCCAAGTTCGATCAAATGTCAAAGTTTTGATCACTGTAGTAGTCCGATCAATAAGGAGTATTAACTTAAAGTTATGCGCCGTTGGCAAGAAGCAATACGAAAAAAACGTCCGGAATTTTGGAAAAACAATTCATGGCTTCTGCATCACGATAAGGCACCTGCTTATTCATCGTTGCTTGTGAGAGATGTTTGGCCCAAAGACAACACGACAATCATGACTTAGCCACCATATTCATCGAATTTGGCCCCATGGGACTTTTTCCTGTTCCCAAAGCTGAAGAGACCTATGAAAGGATGGAGATTTGAAACGACTGAGGAAATAAAAACGGCATCGCTGAAAGAGCTCAATGCTATACCAAAAAGTACTTATGAGAAGTGCTTCGAGGATTGAAAAAAGCGTTGGCACAAATGTATTATATCTTAAGGAGATTACTTCGAAGGGGACAACATTAATATTGATAAATAAATAATTTTTTTTTTTATAAAAACATAAATTCACCTTTTTGAACACATCTCGTATTTATAGATAAGTCATATAATTATTGGAAGACAAAAGATGCAGTTTTTGCAACACACCGTAAATCATTCAAGAAAAACCATGTCCGCGGCGGCAGGCCCTCCGATGCGGTTACAGAGGACAATGTCAAAAAAGTACATGAAATGGTGTTGGCTGACCGGAAAGGAAGGTGCGCGAGCTAGCAGGTACCACAAAGACTAGTACTAAGCGCACACGCCATATTATGGGCAATATTCTGCGTATGAAAAAGTTATTGCCGCGCATACTCACTCCTGGCCAAAAACACAAACGAGGAAGGCTCGATGGGTCGGAAAGGTTATGGCGTCGGTTTTCTGGGAATGTCATGGCATACTCTTCGTCGACTACCTCGAACAGCGAGGTATTACTGTGCATTATTGGAGTGATTGAAAGCCGAAATCGCGGCAAAACGGCCTAGCATGAAGCGAAAAAAAAAATTGTTTATGCAAGACAATGCACCGGCGCACAAGAGCATCGCAACCACGGCTAAAATCAATGACTTACGGCTCTAATTACTGTCGCAATATTTTTTCCCCCAAGGAGGTTACTTTAAACCCGACCTAGTATATAACACATGGGCTGAAAAGTCGTTTCTAAGAGAGGGCACCACTTGAATTAAATCCATACCATTTTCAGTTAGTACCAACCTTCAAATGATACGTGTATAAATTTGACAGCTATCGGACGATTAGTTCTCGTGATATAGCGTTGTGAGTGAGGCAACTTTTGTTATCGTGAAAAAAAAAATGGATTCAAAGCAATTTCGTGTGTTGATTTATCATTGCTTTTTGATGGGTAAAAATGCAGCCGATGCAAAGAAATGGCTTGAAATGACCGAACGAACCATTCGCAAGTGGATTGGAAAATTTAAAAGTGGTCATACAAGCACCGAAGATGATGCACGCAGTGGACGTCCAAAAGAGTCTGTTTCAAATAAAAACATCAAAAAAGTCCACAAAATGATTACGAATGACCGTAAAGTGAAGTTGATCGAGATAGGTGAGGCTTTGAAGATATTAAAAGAGCGTGTTGGATATATCATACACGAATATTTGGACATGCGAAAGCTCTGTTCAAAGTGGGTGCCGCGTTTGCTCACAGTCGACCAAAAACAACAACGTGTTGATGATTCAGAGGAGTGTTTAAAGATGTTCAACCGCAATAAAGCCGAATTTTTGCGTCGATATGTGACAATGGATGAAACTTGGCTCCATCACTTCACACCAGAGTCAAGTCGACAGTCAGCTGAGTGGCGAGCAGGCGACGAACCTAGTCCAAAACGACCAAAAACTCAACAGTCGGCTGGCAAGGTTATGGCATCCGTATTTTGGGATACACATGGAATAATTCTCATCGACTATCTCCAAAAGGGGCAGACTATCAACAGCGACTATTACATTGCGTTGTTGGAGCGTTTGAAAGACGAAATCGCAGAAAAACGGCCGCATTTGAAGAAAAAGAAAGTGCTGTTTCATCAAGACAATGCACCGTGTCACAAGTTGATGAAAATATGTAATCGCCGAAACAGAGGCCTATTTTGAGGCTAAACCGAAATCGTACTACAGAACTGGTATCGAAAGATTGAAAAATCGTTTCAATCAGTGTATCGCCTTCGAAGGCAACTATATTGATAAATAAAGTTAAATTTTGCAAAAATTTTGTGTTTTACTATAAAACAGCACTGACTTTTCAGCCCATGTGTTAGTATAAAAATATAAAAATATATGGTTAAATGAAATTCTGGCATGTTGGTACATTGTTTTTCTACACGCATGGCTTTTTTGAAAACACTGTACATTCTATTCGATACTCTTTTTTTTTTTTTATTGTATACATTTGTCAAAAATTCATGTATGGCATGTATCGTGTATGTATGTAGCATGTACCATACTTTAACATTGCGTTGAATAAGCTGAGTTTTCTTGAAGACAATTCAATTCTTAGTGGTATTACTATTTTGAACTTTTGGAAACACACTTTGAAAGATATCTACAGATATCTCGGTTTTTTATTTGAATTTCATTTTTAAAAGAATGCGAATTAAAAACAGGGGTGAAAAAAAATCGTGAGTGCATATGGTAAAACGCGTTCAATGAAGCTATGGGTATTAAGCGAGGAACACGATGTACATCTGACATCCGCGTTTGCTTCTGCTGGTGCTGCGAAGACCTGTCAAACCGTTCATTTATACGTGAGCCCATAATTCAGCCCGTGCACCAAAATTGGAGAATATTGTTTTTCTATACAAGTAAACGCAAGCACTCCATGCGTTACTGCAATATATTGTATATTCTAATCAAGTGCTACACTGATGTGATAGAATTTCAAATTAGTACAATTCAGTACACTTTAAGTCTTTTGACGTATTTTGAAAACGGTAGTTTGTGTACACCTGAATTGAATATATATATTTTTTTTCTAAAATATGTTGATGGAGATGAAGGAACAACAACAAAATTCAATGCGATGAAACATCATATTTTATTGCACGCAGTAATATGAGCAGTACTACTGCACATCTGTTTCAGGAATAAGAATGTTCACAATGTGCATTTGCCTCTGTTGCTCAAGTTGGAACGAGTTAACCTTTTTGAAGCGATGCAAATTTGACATTTACTCATTCTTCGCGTGTTAGTGGAACTTTACAATTTAATATTAGGAAAACTTGTTTAAATGTTCTTTTAAAGGTAAAATAAATTTAATGTTTTTTGCTTAGATAAAAGTATCTGGGTGTACTATTTTGATAGCGGCATGTGTCTAGATGAATGCTCCGACGGTTGATGAAAGGGGTACAACACTAGAAAAGTTGTTGGTGGTGTGGGCAGAAAATTTGTTGGAAGTTGGAAATTGGACTGAAAAATGAATTTTCTCGTGTATAAAATATTTTGAATATAGTAGGGAAGACTTTCAATTTTACAGAGTTACATAGTACTTCGAAAATCATTCTTTACCATTTCCTAAAATATAATTCAAGCGTTGAGATTTAATTTTTATTTTACACCAATATTGAAAAATATTCCATTTGTCACCTTTACGCCTGCGCAATGATCTCCTTGTCATCACATTTTAGGCATCAGAATGGAATCATCGGACCCCTTTTACCCCATCCAATCCCTCCTATTTCCACTGCACACCGATTCCATCTTTTAGACATTTATATTGATAAATAGCAAGCAAAATCGAAAAAAAAAAGAAAAAAATGCGTAAGCAAAAATTTTTCACCATCCATGTTATATTATTTGGTATGACGTTTGACAATCAATCGTTTTGTGTTTGCTAGAGCAGCATGCTTAAAAATCGATGACAGCAGCATTAGACCTAGACTCAGATGCATGTTGTGTTCCTCGCGTTACTAATTACCTGAATTATCAAATGTCATGGAGTAGAAAATTTTAAATTGTTTTAAAAAAATTATAATTTCAAAAAGGAACTAATAATTTCCGATTTTGTGCAACACATGAATCACTCCACAGTCTCGTGTAGTCTGACTAAAAATTTTTCGGTTTTCATCCCATAAACAGCAGTAGACTTTGTTGCTAGGTTGCAGACATTCAAATTTGAGTGATAAAAAAAAAATTAACTAAAACTATCTTTTGAAGAAGTTAATGCATTGTGTACATATGTCAAAGAATAAAACTGGAATTTTATTTATTTTCTCTGTCCACTTTATTTGTATGTCTCCTATCTTTCTTATCGTGTTCATTGTGTTATATTTTAAAACCAGACCATCTGGAACGTTCTTATTTTTTATTGGCATTTTATGTTCCTCGCAAAGATCACATCTGTGATATATATCTTTTTTTAGGTTTGTGGATTACTAAGCTATAGTGAGTGTTAAAGATTTTACGGTACACACAATAATTGGATTCGACGTAGAGAAACGAGTCGGTCCCGATGATACCATCTTCTGTTGCTCACCTTGTGTGTGCTCCTTTTTTGGTTTATTTCCAAATTTCTAAGATAATAGGAACTTGAAGTTCAGTTTTTCTAATGTCGAAAAAGTACTTGTCTTGTCTATAATTGGTTGTTGTGAAAACTTTTAAAAACGGCCATTTTTGGGTACGAAAAATATACTATTACAGCTAAACTTGCAGCTGCTTAGACAATATTTTTAGCAGAAACCACCTAATCCCGACTTGAGCATTCCTCATTGAATGATGAAGCTGGATGAAGGAATATGGACCTATCAATTCATTTTGATCACATTATTTGCACTTTCAACATTTTACTAGTACTTCACACTGCTCAATAAATTCATTGAAATTCTGCCAAACATATTGCAGGAATTCATCGCTATGAGTACAATGTACGAAGTTCTATGTCCATAAAAAGGCGAGCATTTTTTGTATATTCAGGACTAGGACAACAAAGGTATATCTCCTAAGTTTGGTACATAGAACCTTATGATACTCAATTTAAACCACATTTTCCCTGATAGAACCATGAATAAAAGTGGATGTGCATAGATTCATTCGAAAATGCTTGAAAATACGAATCAATTGATATCTCATATTTTCGAAAAAAAAAAATACTCATAGAACTATGTAATTCTTAGCCGACGATAACTCAACGAACATACCCCTTAGAAAGCTTCTGAGAAAGTTTTAGTGAAGCTCCACTGTCAATTTACCTTCAATCTGATGGCAGTTGCTTTGTTTTGTTTGAGTTGATTTGTTTACATCACTGCGGGAGTTAAATTCAATTACCTTTCGACCACTTTTATATAAAATAATAAATTATGATTCCACAATTAACTATAATTATTCTGCTTTTAATATTTTCCAATGCAATCCGCACTAACGCCGATGATATCGGCAACTCCAACAACGTTTTGCCTGTTGTAATGTGGCACGGAATGGGTAAATATTATAATTTTTTTGTTTTAAATCAATTAACTAATTGTCACTGATAATATAAATAAATTGAAAAGGTCAGTCCAAGTGATACCCCACATGAATGCCCGACGATAAGAAAATCACTAATGCACCACCCAACGAAATCTGAGTTTGAGTCTGACTCTAACAAAGTGTTGAATGGAGAATCTACCTCAAATGATCTTTGTCTGCAAATTTCTTTGCATTTAAGGTTTTACCAACAAACTTGTTGAACAAATGAATATGCCTTTGATGATATAATAGCTGCGCCATCAACAAACGGCATGTTGTACGGCTTCAGTTGACTGGTGCTACTACTTGACTACTGCTTGAGCGGAGACAATTACGCAAAGTTATTCGCTTTACTTTTCCGTATTTGTCTTGATAATTAATGTTTTGAGGATAAATGTAAAATTCCACACTTACGAGTGTGCCCATATGTGGATACACTAAGCATGCTGGGCTATGGCTTAAGAGCAATGACTTTGAAGTGGATTATGAATGGTTGATTATCTATTCTCTCACCGTGTACCTACAGTGGACTGATGAAGCTTTTGTTTGAATATCATTTCTTATGTGCAGTTGAAGGGCAAAGTAATTGATTATTGATTGAGTTAGTACATCAGTTCTTGTATTCAATGCAAATTAAGGCTACTTATCTCAAATCTGTGACAGCGTAAGTAATAAGAGTTTTTTTAACCTTCGCGCAGTCAGCATCATTAGTAATACCATTGCGATTGTGAAACGTATACAATTTGAATTTGAACTTTTTGGCTTTGCTCAGTGATAGGGGATACGGTTTTAACATTTGTCTGATTGTTTAACTTCCTTAAATTCAAGTTCGGAACGCTCTGAGATGCTGATGGTATACATGAATCTGCCTTCGATATTTCGAAGATTGTTTAAAATGCTTCATAACGATTTTCTTGTTGAAATCATCCCTCATACCACGTGAGCGAACATGAAACATATCTACAAAGTTCGAATTAGATTTAATCATGCATAACGCTAGCTCCGTTTTCTTTATCATCTGCTAATTGAAGTTTTTACATTTCTTTTCCTAATGAATTATTACGACACACTGTTGAATTCAATGAGGTAACACCACAGATTGTTACTGTACTGAAAGCAGAAATAGATCATTCCATCTCTGCGAAAGTAAGAAAGCGTATTAAGTAACCTGTTCACAAGATATCATGTTCGGCCATGGACTGAAGACTATACATATTGCGCAGAGTGCAATGAAGAAACACATCTACATAGTTGAAAACCCAGTGGGCGAAATTTGATATTTTTCGGTACGATCAGTTCACCCAACGAGCCACAGCATATGCATTATTTCCCAAAAGTAAGGTTCACCGATAAATCTTACTTTAATTTCTGTCATAGTAAATCACTTACTTGTAAGGTCCTTTTAGGGAAATTGCTCAGTTTCTTGTAAAAAGATGAGTATGAGCAGAGCAAGTGCAGCATGATACAAACGAAGGCCGAAAACTGGCAAAGACAGTGCCCAACGGTGTGGACATCACTTATAGCAAGTGTTGCAGGATGTCGTGTCACTTATGCTTAGCACAGTTAGGTGCTTAACAAAAGTGCGGTGCCTTATGACATCGCCAGTGAGCAATCCAAATCCTTTCCTACTGAAGGGCAAAAGAAATGTCGCCGATCTCTTAGAGACGCGGAGAAGCATTTCTTTGAAATCCGGTCATCCTGGAGAATTATGTCATCTACCGTTGTACACATATTTAACGCAGCTTTTTAATAGAGAGATATTTTCCTTTATCGGAGAGTTGGCTTTCGGATCTAGGAATGGGACCCAACCAAAACTCGTGAATTTAGCTTTCTGATTGCGTTTAGAGCACACTTGCATTCTGGAACTAGCTTGAAAGTGATGAGAGGATTAGGATTACCGATGCAGATATCTCGGCTCTCTACCTGTTCTCCTCCAGAATGACCTCAGCACCGGATCCTAGATGATTTTCGTAGCCATCCGTGATGACACGACTACCTTCCTTTACTGTCACGGATTCTGGCATAAAAAATTTCTGGTTACAGGGAAAATCGATTTCGTATTTTTCCGGCAACAGAAGTTAATAAGACCAGACCAGAGTCAAAAGATAGTGCGTGTTGTGCCAAAGACTACTTCTTTTTAAACAAAAAATAGCTTTGAGAGCGCAGCCCATATAAATATCCAGTTACATCAATACATCTAGAGCACAGACAAGTGTACTAGGGAAAGCCCAGATACAACCAATACACATAGTTCTTTCAAGTCTGGTAAAAGCAGCCGAGAAAGCATGTTTTACCAAACATCCGACGCGTACGATACATGTAATTAGTCTTGTAATAGCTGAGTAGATCTAAAGAACTTACCTCAGTAGCAAGCTTCAAGTCTTTTCGCTGTTTGGATGGAGAGCTAGGTTGTGACGACTTTAAACACTAAAGGAGTAAGACAAGTCAGCTTCATCCTTCTCGTAAAGTCAACAACTCCAGTTTTAAGAGGATTGACTGAAAGCCCATTTCTAGCGCAACATCATCTGCATGTGCCTGAGCATAGATTTTAGAACCACTGAGCGTTAAGCACTGAATTAACAGTGGTAACGTGACGCCGACCTACGAGCGACAAATGTTTACCGCTACCATCACACATCGTCAGTAAAGATTCACCTACGTCGTGTTGTTTGGCCGAGTTAAATATGTCATCAAAAGTTGCATTATCGAAAGTACCCTCAATGTGAATGAATACCCGCATATTTGATGGCGTCATCCGTTCGTGAACCAGTTTTGATCAGGTTACCTGGGAATGAGTCTCGAGCATGAAACAGAAAGTATCTGCTTTTGATTCAGGCCGGTTCTATTAGATTTTCTGAGTGTTTCCAGTCTGTCTTAGGAGCCTTTTGAGAGAGAGTCTCTAAGTCTATTTGGGGACAGATTGTCTACGAAATTCTTTTTTTTTCATTCCAATCTTCCTCCAAATTTTCTATAAGTAACATATTGAGAGATGTAATCTGCATTACATCATAAAAAGGTGAGGACACCGTTTAAGTTCTCACGAATTATCGTCTATTTTATTCTGAGCCTAGGCGGTGCATTGATGGACTTGTCGGAACCCTCCTTAAAGTGTATTTAGTCGGCTTCTCTAGCAATTCTCCTGTCCAACATTATGCAGTTGCATATGCTACTGCCCCGAAAAGTGTTCTAAGCAACTAAATCTCGATTGCAGAATTGCTTCAAGAAGAAAATAAGAGTAAATTCGTCCCAAAAAGGCAAGCTCTCAATTTTGGAATTGCTCTTTGTAACATATTAAGAGATGTAGTCTGCAATTTAAATCTGCATTACATCATAAAAAGGTAAGGACACCGTTTAAGTTCTCACGAATTATCGTCTATTTTATTCTGAGCCTAGGCGGTGCATTGATGGACTTGTCGGAACCCTCCTTAAAGTGTATTTAGTCGGCTTCTCTTGCACTTCTGTCCAACATTATGCAGTTGCATATGCTACTGCCCCGAAAAGTGTTTTAAGCAACTAAATCTCGATTGCAGAATTGCTTCAAGAAGAAAATAAGAGTAAATTCGTCCCAAAAAGGCAAGCACTCAATTTTGGAATTGCTCTTTATATGAAGGTGTGAAGCACGGATCGGTGTTTTCCACACTCATGGTGCATGTATGAATATTATGCGGCAATACTCTACGAAACCATAAAACCAACCTCGATTGTATAATTAGCTCTTGCTTATCTTTTCCTAAGGTGATACATGTTGTGCTCCATTCAGTCTCGGACCCATCAGTAAAGTAATTCAGAAGAAAACAAACGGAACGTACGTAAAGTCCTTGGAAATTGGGGGAAATATCATCGAAGATTTTCGAAGTGGATACTTTACTCATCCTAACGAACAGGTACAGTCTAGAAACCAACTAATTAGCTTTGTAATTTCTTCTTACTGCCCTTTGATAATATTAGATTGAAGACGCTTGCAAACAGATTCGAGCAGATCCAAAACTTGCTAATGGTTACAATGCTCTAGGTTTTTCTCAAGGAGGTCAATTCTTGTATGCGACTAATTATCTTTCTTTCGTCTAGATATGATATGTGAATATGAGATTCTTCTTTCGTTTAATTTACAGGCGAGCTTTAGTACAAAGATGTCCAACACCACAAATGAATACACTCATCACATTTGGTGCACAACATCAGGGAGTTTTTGGAGTGCCGTTTTGTTCAGGACTTAACCATAAAACTTGTGAGTATATTCGTCGAGCACTATCAACTGCAGCCTACAAAGAGTAAGTTCAACGCATTATATTTGTTGCCGATCAGTAATATTTAAGTCGTTTTTTGTTTCATAAATCTAGTTGGCTTCAAAGGGATCTAGTTCAGGCAACATATTGGCACGACCCACTACAGGAGGAAGTGTATCGGCATAGAAGTACTTTCCTTAATGACATCAACAATGCAGAGTCCATTAACCAAAACTACATTCAAAATTTGCAAGGCTTAAGGAAGTAAGTAAATGATAGCAACAGCCATTTTCTTATACATTTTTCGTATCTACAAACAAAGGAGTTCTCCTTTTGTTCTCGTACGTCCTAAATTCCTTGTGGATGCCAAAGCCTCTGTTCCATGATTTATAGTTTCTTAAAATGTATTAGAACTTGACTTCTTCTTTGAATCTTCGACTTTTTTTGCTCTTAAGCTGGATTGCCTGGATTAGCTTAGCGATATGTGTTGGGTTCCAAAAGAATTTGCAACTTTCTCCATCGATTTCTTTCGATTTTTTTTTTATAAAACAATATCTACGAATGCATAGCCCTAATTCTAATAGCTTTCACAATAGTTTCAGATTAAACTCTCCTCTGGTTCTACTGAAAGTTTTAATGCCACCATACCTACGTCTATTAACCGATGAGAAACTGAAAAAATGGCGTCAGGGCCCTCATTATGCAGTTACGATGCAAGGGCCAATAGAAATTATACAATTCCTTTGATAAAGCAAAACTCGAGAACAAACATGAATGAAAACACAATGTTAGCGAAAGAAAGAAACTTTGTTAAGCCCCGCTTTAAATATCAATTTCCTCAAGCAGCCTTTTTTCGTACATACGCTTTCAATCATTAGCCGCAGCTAATGCCACTCCTAGGCATGAGTGTTGACATGTTCGAGATTTGGAATCAGGCGTCATAACTCCTATAAAATATCGCCTTTCCCAGCAGCACTCATTAGGTAAACTTTCAGCATTCTCAATAACTAATTTGAATGGGCTGTAAGCTTTCAGCGAATATGCGACCCCTAAACCTCGAGGAGGCTTGGGAAACTTCTTTCGAAAAGTCATATCCTGCCAGCATTAGCCGCATAGATATTGCATATAGCGTGCCAGATTTCGCCTACAACCGAGATGACGAAATCTCTGGCTTGATGAGAGACAAATCGATATTGTGAAGGCTTCTTCGAAAGAAAAACAAAAAGGAAGAACATTTCCAGATTGAGGCTTACTTAGAGTTATTTTTTCTGCCAGAACAGAGCAGTATTACATTTGAATCATCATATGTTCCTTGTAATGAGGTTCGCAGAAAGATTAATAATTCCTTCACTAATAAATTATCTGTTGCATCAGCACATTATTCGGTTGTATTGTAGGCTAATGCTGGATACTCATAGAAGAGTATCATCATCACCATCACTACAAGCATCGCAGGACGGTGTTTCACTTATGTTTCAAGCAAGGAAAAGCTGAATATTCCAAAATGTAGCCGAGACATATATGTACACCCTGACTAATTTCCAAACCGTCCATGACAGTGAGCTCAAATTTTGACACATGACAGGTAATTTTATTATTTACAAACCCTTTAAACGATTTACGTCTCAGTTGTGTTGAAAAAATTTTATCCGCGATGGAAATCAAACGTGATAGTGTGATTGCTTTATATTTGGCTGGGAAACCACAAGTAGCTATCGTTAGAGCCCTCCAGCACTTCAACGCGAATAACTCATTTGTGTCTCGAACCATAGCTCGTTACCGTAATACTGGCAGCGTTGCAAAACGCCATGGAGATGGTCATAAAAAAACAGCAACATCGGCAGAAATGGTTCGGAAATTGAAGGCTCGAATTAAACGAAATCCGCGTCGAAGTGGAAGAAAAATGTCTCGTGAGCTCAACATATCGTTGGAACGGTTGCAACACATACTGAAAAATGAGCTTGTGCTCAAGCCATTGAAGTTTCAAAAAACACGATCTTGCACCGCAACAGAAAAAAGTTAGAGTCGAAAGAGCGACGCTCGCACGAAAGTGGGAGTTGCCGAATTTGTTTTTTTTTCGATGAGTCGCCATTTGTTATCGACCAATATGTCAACAAGCAAAATGACCGAGCTTACTTGCCAGAGAGGTCCTTTGAAAATTTACACCTTCGGACGGCCACCAGAAGGCAGGCAGCACCGACGGTAATGGTTTGGGCCGCCGTATTTTTGGACTGTGGCGTCAAAATTAATGCGATCGTATACCGTGAAACTGTTTTAGAGACAGTATTGAAGTCTTGGCCAAACAATCATTTCGGTCGGAGACCGTGGACATTTCAACAAGACTCGGCACCGTCTCACAAAGCGCGCGTCAATCAAGATTGGTTAAAAAACAATGTTCCACACTTCATTTCTTCGACACAATGGATTGCAAATTCTCCGGATGCAAATCCGTTGGATTTCTCTGTCTGCGGTATTTTGAAGTCGAAGGTTGGTACTAAAAAATCCCAAAGTTTGGACCACCTCAAACAAGCACTTCGCCAGGAATGGGCCAAAATACAGCAGAGCCACTTGCTTGCAGCGTGCGATACTTTCTTTGGCCGTCTCAAGGCCATTATTCGCGCCAAAGGTGGGCATATTGAAAACTACTGATACAATTTGAAAATTGATGTATTTTCCAACATTTTTCGCTTTGGCACAATAAAATTTATCAAAAACTAAAAAAAATTATAGCATTTTAAAAAGTTGCAGTTCGAGTCAGTCACCCTGTATAATAATGACACGTCATATGAACGATGACGTCGCAGCGAAAGTGAAAAGTGCAGCGCGAATAACCGAAGAATTCGAAGTTGTAGAGTGGATAAGGCCAATAAAAGGTAATGGGGTACGAATTAGTCATACTAAGACCGAATCTGCATTGCCGTGTTTGCGAACTCGAACACCTATCGTCACGTTCATCGACTCTATCGGAAACCATCAAGATGTTGAGGTTCAACAAAGGGGACCTCAGTAATCGAAGGCAAAGGGTTGTCTTTGTATTTTCGTTTGGGTGATCCAACGTAGAGGGGCCTTAAGAAGGGTCTAAACTCAGATAGTGTCAGAAATATGTCAGAGGTAGTCACCATTATCATCATGTGGCTTGTCCGGTCCAAAGTTGGACATAGGCCTCTTCTAAATTTTTCCACTTTTTTCTATCCTGAGCTGTTTAGATTAAATTTTCGGGAACCGCTCTTTTGATATCGTCAGTCCATAGTGTTGGTGGCCTTTTTATGTTTCTCTTTGCTCTTTGCATTGCTCTTTCCATTGTTCTTTGGGCTGTTTCGAGCTTCTTAATAGACCACCTTGTAAGAGTCTTAGCTCCGTAGGTTATAACGAGCGGTATACATGGATCGAATACTATTTTAATACCTTTTCGATCTCATTTTCATCTGCTGTCTTAAGGTTTCCTAGGGTTACTAAGTTTGTCATAAATTTTGTCTTCTGATAGTTTATGCTTTTTGCTTTTGAAACTGTTTCCAGTTCGTCTAACCTTGCTTTCGCGTCGAAGAGACTCACAGTTATAATGACTGTCATCCGCAAAGCGTAGGTGGCTAAGAAACTCCCCGTCGACATTTATACCTTTGTCGTCCCAATCTAAATATTTGAACGCATATTCCAGAACTGTTGTAAAAAGTTTTGCAAAAATTGCAGATACCTTCCGTCTATTCCGTCTATATATTGCGACTGTATCAAAAGTTTTTTTGGAAATCAATAGAGGTTAGTACTATTGGCCGGTTGTATTCGACTGACTCCTTGATATCAGATTTTATTGCTTGCAAATATTCATTCGTGCTAAAGTCACTTCTAAACCCAACTAAAGAAGTCGAGCTTTTCTTCGATTCTTTTTAGTATAATTTTTGTCAACAGTTTATAAAGATGCGGCAGTTTTCCAGATTCTTAATATCCCTTTTCTTGTTTATAAGTTAGACACACGAATTTCTCCATTGCATTGATATTTATCCTTGCTTAATGCACATATTAAACAGTTTCGTAATTTCTTTCATCAGTATTTCTCCACCTACTTTAATGGCATCTATTACTATCTGGTCTGGACGTTAGATGTCACATGATCCAGACGGTCAATTCACCTGTCCAAGTTGTGAAATTTACTGTTCACCGAATCATTCTTCCAATAAAGGCATGGCTTGAATTTCTGGGAACTAATAGTCCGTTTTCATGGCGCGATAACGGGCGCGATTCATAGTTACATTCAAGCCAGCCTCAGTTTTGAAGAAATATGGACCGATAAACCACACCAAACCGTTATTTTGTCCGGATGTAATGATAACTCTCCGCACTCTAAATACGGCTATTTTGCTTATTGACATAGCCATTAAGCCAGAAATGCGCCTCATCGCTAAACAATATTTTGGTCGAAAACAGTTGGTCTTCGTGAAGCTTTTCAGCGATTTAACTTCACTTTAACTTCACTTTGTATGCTTTGAAAACAAGATTCTCACGTAAAATATGCCAAATTGTTGCATACGTAAAGGCAAGTTGTTGAAAACGGCGCCGAATCGATTCATCACTGTCTTACTCATTGCGTAACTCTTCGCTGCCGTCGCTATATATTCTCTCGCCTAATTGCTCGCTTATTATCAAATAATGAAAATTGCGTTTCAAACTCTTCGATGGTATAGCGAATTGTACGTTTGGTAGACCGATTACGAGTATGTGAACCATTCTATTCTAAGCGCACGAAGGGCGTTCCTCATAGAACTCTGATTTTCATATTACAGCTCAATAATTTGTAGACACTATAATGGGGTAAGTCTTTCCATGATGAAATGTCAAACAATACTGAAAAAAAAGAAAAAAAATTACCATATCAGTGTGACACGAAGCGTGCATGACCTCTCATGATATCCCCACTGAAAAAGGTACCTCTACTCGGTTTTAAAATTATAAACTCGACTCGTTACATGAGCGATCTTTTTTTACAGATTTGTTATGGTTAGATTTATGAACGACACCATGGTTCAACCCAAAGAATCATCATGGTTTGGATTTTATGCACCTGGTCAAGACAAAGAGGTTTTAACCTTTAGAGAAACCGATCTGTATAAAAAGGTATTTTAGAACACAGTTTTACAAATGAAAAGCAAACTCATCGTAATACTTAATTCTCTTTTAGAACGATTTGGGACTCGTAGAAATGGACGTTGATGGAAAGTTAATATTTCTTGAAAGCGAAGGCGACCACTTGCGATTTACACGCGAATGGTTCAACGATAATATCATCCCACACTTACTGGAAAATTAGATTTTATTTCTATTATTAAATATACATACTCATGTGATGAATTGTAATGTAACTATGCGAAATTATTTTCAATAAACAGTACAAGGTTTTCAGCTAAATTACAAAGAGAGCAGTACATGTGAATGAAAAGGGCGTGATGCTGTAGAACAATACGTTTTTCTTGAACCGTATTGCATTGTATAAACTCGTCTACTACAAAGTCAAATGGCATCTTTATAAGTAATGCATCTACGTCACTTTGCGAAATTTCTTTGATTACTTGTTTAGCTTTCTCATTCCAATCATCGAAAGCCAATATGAACAAATCTCTAGCTAGTAGAGCCTTCACATTCAAATCACAATCAGCAATCATCGGTTTCATTGCTCGCACAATTTTCATGACGATATCCATATAGATTGAACGTTTTTCAAAATCACTAAACTCAAGGATAATTTGCTTTAGTGTGTGCAAACTCAGATTCCATTCTGGGGGACTGGATAATTGTTTGACTTTTTCATAGATTTCTTTAAGTTCTTGCAAATAGTTCAGCTGGCATTTGATTCCAGGATTAAGTCTCTCAAAAAAGTTCATGTCTAATCTTTTTCGTATGTCGCATTTTGTTTCAGGAATGACGCGAATAATAATCGGATCAAGCGTGTCCCAGATGATTGATTTGAAATAATCGTCGTCTATATAGCATTCCCCGGTGAGATGGAGATGGACAATCTGTTCAGATTCTTTGAAAAAATCAGGATTTGTTCTTAGCCACCATTGTTCATGTTGAGTAATTCTCTCAGTGGGTTCAAATGAGACTTCGAAGCTTTTAGCCTCTTCTTTGCTTAGCAAAATAGTTTTGGGTTTGATATAAAACACTTGCTGTTCTGGTGTAAGAAAAGCAGCACCTTTAGGACTGATCTTCTCCCATTTCAGCTCCAGGGGTGTTCTGCCGATGTTTTTGATCTCGAAAATGACCTGATTTGATGATTCAAATGGTTTGCATTTGAAATTCAAGCGAAATATCATTGAATCAGTTGGACTTGTACTAGGTTGTAACTGTTGATCATTTATTTTGATGCAATATTCAGGGGTTTCAGACTTCTCTTCTTTATCTGAAATAGAGAAACTAAGCTCTTCTTTATCTGAAATAGAGAAACTAAGCCCTATTTCAGATAAAGAAGAAGTCTGGGCGAGTGAAAACTTCGCATGCTTATGGATTCTTTGACCCACTACTTGCAAGCAATCAGTCTCTGGATAGAATTCTAAAACTTTGGATGAGTTTGAAATTTTTGACCTGAGCTTTTTCTGCAAAATGTTCGACGTTAAAAAACGATTATTTTTTATGTGGCACGGACGAATGAATTGTTCTACTCTGCTAAGTTTGGGAACGTCAAAAATTTCTAAATCTACACATTGTTGACGTTCGGAAAGTGGTATTGTTTCGAAAATTTGACGATCACGGAGGTGAGTTGATCTTCGCATTGCTAATTTAGTTGGGTCTAACCGTTCAGCATAATCCAGTATGCGTTTGACATTTTGAACTTTAGTATGTGCATCAAGCTGGTTGAATAGAATATGCGAAAATCTCTTTCCTGTAATCTTTTTTATGCGGCAGGCAATCTTTTTGCGATCTTCCAAAACTTGTTCCCAATGTTTTAATCGTCTGTCCATCGAGTAGACAGAACCTTTTGAAATGCTAAAAAGAGAACATGATGATCCCTGACCTTCAGTTTGACAAAAGTATTTTTTCATAATATTATCAATTAGTCCTGAGGCTGATGGCTCTACGCAGCGCTTGCGAGTAGACATGGTACATCGATAATCCATTTGGTCAATTCGGTTCTCATAGAAATGCATGATTTTATATTTTGCTTAAACAATTTTGAAATCAAATAATTCGTTGGTTATATAATAGACAGAAAAATAAACGATAGCTTTGGGACATACTTGAAGCTACCCGCAAACTGAGGCAACGTACATTTAGATCTTCATTGATCCCAGTCCATTTTTTTTTTTTTTTTTTGCAGTTGGCATCTGTTCTAAATTAGTATATTTTCCTGATTTTAGTAGGAGTCTTAAGTATTCAATAATTGCAGACGGATGACCAACTATGTCATCACTTTGTAGGTCTGGTATCTTTGGATTCACTCCTGTTTGGATTGAGTGGACTTATACCACTAATAAACGTAATCTGTTTAGTTGAGTATTTTATTGATGAAATCCAAAGTCTTTGCTATCTAAAGTCTGTATGCGCTACCGTGTTCACAATTCTGGACACCAGTTGCGCCGAACTAATCAGAGCAGATTCGTGTCAGCGCTAGACCGCTTTTTGAAAAGATATTGTGTATTGCATTGCAAAGTTGAAAGCGGGTTGTGGCAACGTATGGATGAAAATCGAAAACCACGGCTTTATGTGAAAAAATGTTGAGAGTTGATTCAATGCCTGACCAAAGAAGGACCATGGCTGAGCGAATCTGATGATATTGAAATTATAGAAAATCCGGTCCAAAAAGCTATCAAAACTCATATTTCAATGCAAATGCAACATATCAACAAGCTGATAACTTCACTAAAAATGTAATCCAAAATAGTGCAGCTTAGTGGCACCAGGGTCTACAAACATATCTAGCCCTAGAAAGAAAGCAATAGCAATGCCGATACGTAGGAGGTGTCCTGACAAGAGCTGGAAATTTCAATTTTAAATAAAACACAGCTGTTTGGAGAAAATATGGGAAATTTTGATTACATTAAAGTTGGCTTTGGTTGCACACTTGCGTTTTTTTTTTAAGAAAATTCCCACCACGGTTTGGCATTAAATATAGCTGTGATTTTGCGGCTCACCTTCCCCCTCAAGGCTTGGGCGGTCGTGAGGTTTTTGACATAAGATTCAAAGTTCAAGAGAATCTGATGTATCGTAAGTGGCATCGTCCTGTTGAAGCCGCATACCTACTAGATCTATACTGTACTTCTTTCCTAGCTTTGCATTAACATAACCCAGGATTAAATAGTTCATGATACGTGTGCGCACGCTGATGCACGCGAATTAAACCTTGAGGCGCTCGTTCACGTACCTGGAACTAAAGACCTCTTGCCAGAGTCTTCCTCTTATAACAAATCAATCAACCTAAATTAAGCTCTTCCACAACTAACTCTTTTTCAGAAATTCTGACAGCTGGTTCTGCCGCTCTTTTCAGACCTGAAAGATGATCATCATATCCAGAGGATGGATGCAGGCAACACCGTTGATTCCATGTTAGAAGTTTTTCCGTTGTTCCTTTATCTAACGTTGACTCCTGGCGATTGCAATTTCAGTCTTCATAGAGGAGGGCTTAAACATGCAATTAACAGTTGCAACGCCTTAAGGACAGAAATAAGATTTGAGTCCCAGTTCTCTGGTTTGAAACGACAAAGAAAGCTGAATCGGTGTTTTAAAGACCAAGACCAGAGTTTTCACAATTTATTAGCAGCTTGTTTCACGGGGTATATATAATATTATAAGCATTTCCTAGTCAAGAGCTGGTTAAGAGCTCCTGTCTGTGCTTGCTAGATAGCATTCAAATTTTTGCGACAAAACTCATAGGTCATAGTCAATCGAGACCCTCAAACGCCGACATAATGTCTCCTTCTTCGCCCTGTTCTACCGCTAGTTTCATCAAGAAAGCTCTATTAAAATTGTCGGTAGCATTCCGCTTCCTTAAACCTTCAACACCCCTTAACCAATTTTCTGAAGCATTTTGAAATGCCGCAGTCTTTTTCTAACCCATACAACTCGCTTATGGAATGCTCTGCCGTGCTCTTTATTTCCTAGTCATTGTAACCTGTCTTTTTCTTTTTTTCCCTCTACAAAAAGTAGCGGACTCTTGTCCTGCTTGACGCATGGCAACCTTTCACTTTTTCGATCCAGTTGTCCAGCTCATGACAATAACTTCATCCTTTAAACGGATACTCAGTTTTCCTTGTCATCTCGAACATGGGGAGCTGTGATTTGAAGATTTTCTTTGCTGTAATATAGCATTATTGCCTATTCAGTTGATGTGAACGAGCCAATGTAGTCGACATGTTTTGGTTTTCTAAGCTTAGCCCACATCCCTACATGGTTCGTAGAGTTTGCACTTGTATCTTCTCTGGCATACGTTTGGAATAGGTCGGAGGAACTGTTTTAGTGCATCATTTTACCAGCATCCCGAATTAGGACCTCGTTTTGTAGAGAGACGATGAAGGTTCAAACAATACGTTGGATATATCTTATATTCGACATTGAACAAGGATATGCCTCGATAGTCCTTACAAGAAATAAGATCGCATTTTCCATGGTTTTCATTAGAACTTGTCACCTTGAGCGGTAACAAAGTTTGTAGCTTGTTCATATAAAACCGTGACTTCAAATAACCCCACAGAACGAAGTCTAAGGCGGCCAAGTAGGCTGATTTTCCAGGCCAGTGCAAATCGGCAAAATGCGATATCAGACGACCAGGAATCCCTTTTTTTAGAATGTCGGTTGTGGCTCGTGCAGTTTGCGCCGTTGCACCGTACTGCTGGAACCAAATGTCGTCCTGTCCCAATTCATCCAACTGAGAATTAAAAATTTATTGATCACGAATCGGTAGCGCTCACCATCCAAAGTGACCATTTTGCCGGCGCCGCCCTCAAAAACAAAAATAGTCCAATGACTCATCCAGCGTAAACAGCACACTTTGTAGTTACTTTGAGTGGATATAATGTTCTTCGTCCATCACTAGCGGATTTTCAGTACCCCAGAACTGCAAATTTTGCTTGTCCACATATCCCATATAGGTGGAAATGAGTCTATGGGCCTGTATATCTGCACTTTGTAAGGAAACATCTTCATGTCTTTCACCAGAATGCGCCGCAGAGTTATGCACGGAATAACTTATTGTGTGGTATGTCGTCTGATCGATGTCAACGAAGGCTCTTCAGCTACGGCAGCGAGGAGGGTAGTAAAACGGGCAAGAAATACATGTTGCGCCAAAATCACTGACGAATTGTGTGTCGTCCGCGTTCTACATGAGTAATGTTCCATTGCTTATTCACAGAAATTCTAATTCTCTTTCACATTCGACTCCATTTGTAAAACCTATAGCATTTTGGGATAGGGTCATACATTATCGCCAACCTAATAAATATGATGATCCCGTCATCAGCCATGTTTTCATCCAATTCAATGTTTGAAAACCTCCGTTTGTTGATGACGGTTGTGAATGGTGAATGCACAGCGGAGAGTCTCCCACTTACGCGCTTTCCGTAGGCACGGTCGTGTTAAGGTTTTCAAAGTTGAGTTTCTCTTCCTGGCTTTAAATTTTGCTGCAACAAGGAAGTAGTCAGAGTCAATATTTGCCCCTCTCAATGTTCATTTATTCATTCGAATATTCAGAATAATGCATAAGTGTCTCGCATCTCTTAGCACGTTGCTGATTTGGTTGGCTGTTGAACCATCTGCAAAGCGTCAGATTGCTGTGCGAATTCGTAGTGTTGGAAATCTATTGCTACCTATCGCCGTGTTACAAACTGCTGCAAAATTCATTATCTTGAAGCTGTTATCTGTTGGTGTGTCATTGGGATTGCGCTTTCCGACTTACCCGCTGAAGGTGTTTTAAAGCGGACGTAGGATTGAAATCCCCATTTACACTTTACTCCCGACAGGTTTTGTTCAAGGACTTCTGTTTGATAGGTTATACAGCGTCGTCAGTAGAAGCGTGTGTCCATATTATGCTGATGTTTTCGACCATTGCGTTCATGAGGATTACTTGGAGACGATCGTCTATCAGCTTAAAGTCAGCGTACATAATCTGACTTATTCTAGGAAATCCGTATCGGCCTGAGCTCCGAATATGTCGAAGTACCCTAAATAAGGTGCATTTTGTGCTACTGTTTGAAACTGTGACGCCACCGTTTACTCCATCTAGGGAGTTCGTGTTAATAGTGCTGCTATTTTTGTTACTAGTTCAAACAAGTACCCGATAGTTACCACTTAGAGGTAAAGTAGTTAATTTAGGCCCGGGTCAACCTCAGATAGCTTTATTGTGCTAAATACAAGCATTGAGCTTAGATACTATACTTATAAAACTATCAAAAATATAATTACTAGAGCTGTGGAGTGGTAGTAGAGAGCGAGGGAAATAATTAAAAGATCTTAAGGGAATGTTTGTTCAGGTAATAGTCAAAGATTGACTGGAATTTGTTCAGTTCGAGAATCATTCGAGACAACTGCTCATGATATCCGTAATTGGTTCGTTGGGAATTGATTCGGAAGAGAGAGACAGTTCTTAGATTACGTTGGTTAATATTTAAGGAGATGCGTTCAAGGAGAACCTCAGAGTCAATTACCATTTAAGAGCTGATGGACAAAAACTATATCACAAACTTTTCGACGTATAGTAAGAGGTTGCAAGTTAATAAGTTTCAGACGATTATGATAGGGGGGTAAATTAAAAGGGTCAGACCAAGGAAGTCCTCGAAACGCGAACCGTAAGAACCTACAATGTACCGATTCTATACGTGCAATTTGCGCAGAATAATATGGTGACCAGACTGGACTTGCATACTCGAGGAGGGGCCGAACAAATGTGGTGTAGAGTGCTTTAGCCACATATGGGTCGTCAAATTCCTTAGACCAGCGATTAATGAAACCAAGCCAATAATGATATCTATGTGGAAGCGAAAGTTCAATTCGCTATCAAAGATAATGCTTAAATCGCGCATTACGGTCACAGTAGGAACAGGCTCATCGTTGATGAAATATGCACGAGATGGATTTATGTGACGTTTTCTAGTGAAAGTAAGAGCTTGACATTTGTTAACATTTAGCTCAAGAAAATTATTAAGACACCAAGTGGTAAATCGTTTGAGTTCATCTTGCAACAGAGAACAGCCAGAGGGAGACGATATGTGACGAAATATTTTGATGTCGTCAGCATAGATAGAGCTAAAAGAATTGTTCTCGATGGTATCAACATCATTAATTGTTAATAAAAATAACAGGGGACCGTGATGGCCTCCTTGGGGAACACCCGAGGTGGCTTTGAAAGGTTTAGATAATGTAAACCTAAACAGGACACAAATCCACGTAACGAAATCTGAGCGATAGCCAAGGGCGCTAAGTTTTAACAGAATAACTTTATGCGATATTTTATCGAAAGCTTTGCTGAAGTCAATGGTTATTACATCTCTTTCTTTGCCATCTTCTAACGCACATAGAGTACTTGATACAAATTCAGTGAGATTTATGTCGAAGCACAAAGTGATTCATCCAAACCAATTTGGTTTTCAAAAGTGCAAGAGCACTCAATCGTTACTGGGAGAATTTACCAACGTCGTGAATGCTGGACTGAACAAAAACCACCACGTACTCGTGCTCTTTATAGATTTCAGCAAAGCGTTTGATACCCTGACTCCTGAAAAACTTGTGAAAAGCGTCAACAGATTAGGACTGTGAGGAGTGCTGGCAAGCTGGCTTAAAACTATCTGAGTGAAAGAAAAATACAAGTCATATCTGACACAGTTAGCAAAAAAAGAACGATCAAATACGTAATGCCACAAGATTCCAAACTGAGCCCCATATTATTTACACTGTTCACAAATGAACTATTAAGAACATTTAAAAAAGCTACTGCATATGCCTACGTTGATGACATCGCAATCTTCGTGAAACACAAGGACTTGCACTTAGCCATAAAGATATTGCAACACGAGCTCAACCTTGTATCTGGATGGTGTCATGACAACGGCCTGGTGATCAACGCAAATAAAACTAAGTTGATGCATATTCGGACTCCATCAAAGCCAACGGAAGTTATTCAAATCTTTCATCGAAATAATCGTTGTTCATTACTGAGGAGCAGCAGCACAATCGAGGTAGTTTAAACCATTAAATACATTATGGCGTGAGCACATCAACGTACTGCGTCTTCAACTTAAGACCACTATATTTGCAATGGTGTATCTTAAGCGTTACTCATATATAGAGGTACTAAAGCAAGTGGCAGAGTCACGCATTAGATACGGGATTCTGGCCTGAGGAAACGTAGCAAAAACCCACCTGGAGAAGATATCAAACTTACAACATCGTCTTGTTAAAATTATTCGACACACTAATTCAAGTTTTAAAGTTTTAGATGTAAAGGCAATCTTCCAGATGACAACACTCCTAACTTACATGGACGACCGACGGTTTCTTCAACCCATCAACCACACGCTAAACACCCGAAGACGTGCCCAAGGGATGCTAGAAGTTCCGACAGCTTACAACTCGTAAGGAAACAAAGAACTACGATGCACTGTTCCTAAATTCTTAAATTCGCTCCCAACGTTACTGAAAATTATTCCTAATTTAAAAAAAAGGAAAAAAGAGATTAAAAAACATTTTATTGAATTTCATCATGTAGAGTCATATAAGCAATTCTTAAAATCACCGTAATAATATAGACTTCAAAATGAACTAATTGTATGTAAACCTAATCTTTTCAATTTGAAAAAAATTTTCAAAACTATATCAATGTTATGTCCAACCACCTGCAGATAAGCACTTTGCTTTGCAGGTAAAACAATGTTAACGAAAATTTATGTGCAAATAAAATTATGTGCAAAAAAAATGGTAGTTGACCTGCCCTTAAGAAATCCATGTTGGTTTCTTGACATCACTGGTTTACAATAAAAAGACATAGCATCATAAACAATGCTCTCAAAGGTCTGTAATTTGAGATTTAATCTTTGTGGCCTTTTTTATGCAGAGGGATTATATACGAGTTTTTCCAGGAGTGGAAAAAGGCGCATTGAGATAAAAAAAAAGTCTGAACAAGGCAGTGAGAGGTTTTACCAAGTAAGCGGCGCACTTTTTTAGAACTCTTGGTGGTACATTATAAGTAACAGCGGAACATTCACTTTTTAGATTACCGATCCTTTTATCTACTAATGTCATAGAAACATCCACCGAAGTAAAGCATGTTTGTGGACAGCTGTTCATGTATGAGAAATAAGGTAGATCTGGGCTTAGGATGTGGCAAGCAAACGGAAAAAATAATACTATTATGCATAACCACCATGTGGCGCTCCCATTGTTCCCATTTGAGTTTTTTTTTTTCTGTGTGTTGGCGATTTTTTACAATTTTAGAAATGGATTTAGGTTTGCAACAACGAACTTGTATTAAATTTTACTTAAAAAACGGATTTAATGGTGCGCGAACGTTGGAAATGTTGGAAATGTGTTTCGGCAACGATTCTCTGAAGAAAAAGGTCGTTTACCAGTGGCACGAGCGGTTCAAAAGTGGTCGTGAGTCAATCAAAGATGATGAACGCAGTGACACACCATCGACATCGAAAACCGACGAAAACATTGATGAAGTAAAAGAAATGTTGGTCAATAACCGCAAATTAACGATCAGAGAGATAGCGGAGGACTTGAACATTGCCTATAGATCCGTCCAAGACATTTTGGTTAATGATTTGGGTTTCCGTCGTGCAGCAGCAAAGTTGGTGCCAAAAGAAATCAATTTCATGCAAAAAAAAGACCGTGTTGACGTTGCAAAAGAGATGATTTGCGAGGCTGAATCCGATCAAACATTCATTAAAAGGATCATTACTGGAGACGAGACGTGGGTTTATGAGTACGACACGTAATCCAGACATCAGGCAAGTGAATGGCGTTCACCAAATGAGCCGAGCACAAAAAAACCACGTCGTTTTCAAGAAAAAAGAAGGCAATGCTCACGGTTTTCATGGATTACAACGGTGTAGTGAATTATGAATTTTTGCCAGAAGGTGTGACTTCTTTCTGTTCAATCGAGTTAAAAAACCACTACGGGGAACACGTTTCAGCAGCCGAGAGGAAGTAATGGAAAAATCGCAGGAAGCACTGATGGACATACCGAAAACCGAATATAAAAAATGTTTCGAGCATTGTATCAAGTGCAGGCATAAGTGTGTTGCAGTCGATGGGGATTACTTTAAAGGGGACAATATAAAATAAGATGAATAAACTTGTATTTTCAAAATGAATAAAATTCCGAAATTGCACCTTGGTATGCAAGGTGGTATTTATTTAAATCCGCTTCAGAACGTGTACGAAGATAGGCGTGCCAAAGTTCGTTTCTATTATTTCGTATATATATTCCTTGTTATATAGTACAAAGATGGGGATAACAATTGATTTTTTGCGGTAGAAAAGGAACAGACTGGGAAAAGCAATCGAAGTTAAATTGTAAAAAGAGGTAAGTGCATCATCAACGAAAATACCAGAGTTGAAGAGAAAATTGAAATAAGCTTTAGAAAGAAGATTGTTTAATTTAGAGAAGTTGGCTCTTCGAAAATTAAAGCTGTAGACGTGTTCAAAGCAAGGGGTTTTTAAACGTTGTACGAAAACGTCATAGAAAGAGGCGGATGTTGAAGATCTAGAGTGCTAAGGAGGTGTTTGCTGGCTGAGACTATGCTGTTATCCACGTTAGTGGAGAAGAAAAGATCGAGTTGTTTACCAAGGTAGTTGGTTATGCCACTTAACTGAAAAAGTTCGGAGTCCATAAGGCAGTCAATAAAAAGAATTTCTTTCTCCGAAAATGCATTGTTGGCGGTGTAGTGTGAATCATCAGTGCGTATCCATTTGCGTCGTAGTAAACTAAAGTCACCTATAACAACAACAATGTTATTTGGGTCAGCTTTAGCGAACAGGGCATCAAGTTCGTCAATAGCTAGTTGGTAGCCGCAGGTTGATTGAGATGGGCGAATGTAGCAACAGCAAATAAAGGCATTGCGCCTAGAAATAGGAATTTTTATGCAGACAAATTCAAAGCAAGCTGAAGATAGTTATTTAAATAATTTAAAATTAAGGCGAGAGGTAGGTATTTCCAAAAGTACTCTGCGACAAGTTGATTCGTCGTTATTCATAAGGTCATCGTTTCGGTGGACATCATAATCATGGGTAAATAACTCGCTATTCTTAAAATTAGAAAAAAATGTTGGTCTCAGTAAAAGCAAAGATATCGTATGTGTATGTGTAACAACCATCACAACACCGGGCACAGCCAGGGTGACACCATATTGCTTCAGCATTTAGTCATAATTGTAAGGAATTAAATTAAACAAAAAACAGTCCTTTTATTACATAGAAAATTTATTCATTCCAATGATTCTTTTTCTCTTCTTCTTTTCTGTATCCATATGATGTATATATTTTTTATATATATATATATATATTTGTAAGTATAACAGTTACGTATATATAATATGTATATAATTTTAAAACAGAAATAATAATAATAAATTTAATAGCCAAAATGTAAAAGGGAAAAATAAACACTTTCACTTAAATGTTATGCATGCAAAACAAAACTTTAACGAAATAACTAAATATTATTTACAAACAAACAAACATACGCTTGTATCCTTAAAAATCAAAAAAAAAAAAAAGAAAAAAATAGAAAAAACTTTGCCCGATATATGAGAGTATAGTGTGTTTTTAGGTACGTTCAACCAGAAATACATTCAGAGTTTAAGGCATAAAAGGTAGAGAAAAGCATTTATATGAACGCAAACTTTTTGTACCCTTTGTCGAATGTAAAACCTTGGAACTTTATTCCCCCTGAGAAGCTATTATCCTTTGGGTATCTAAATACGTTGGTTAACTTTTTTCTTTTTTTTTTTCATCAAGTCATAATACAAAAATATAGAATATGCTACATTTCATATACGAATTCTAGATACATTGCTTTCTATTGATTTTTAAATAGGAGATTAAATTTCGAAACATATATTGTATACAGTTTTATTAAAGCAGTCTTTGTATTCTTTGAATAAGGAAAGACCATGTAGATTGCACCTTAACAGTTTCTTTTTTTTATAAATGTATATAAACAATTTATAATAATAATGAACATTAACTGAAACCAAAGAGACCCAAAGAAAGGCAAATTAATAGGGACTTAGAGGTATTTTAGAAGAAAATTGTGATTAATGCTGATGATATTGCAGCTAGTGAATTCTGAGGGGACTGGCTTTCATAATTTTGATTTTGGTTTTGCATTTCGGGCAAAGAACACTTCGGGATTTTTTTTAGGTTTCTGAATTTCACGGAAATTATTAACAATCTTCTTGCTCTCGTCCTTTGGACATGACTGAAGATTCCTAAACACGGAGACCTGAAATAAATAAAATAATAATTAGTATTTATACGAAACGAAATCAACTTAAAACTATGTGAATATTTAAGACCATTGCCGACAATGGATACAATTAAATACTAAGAATATCAATAAAAAATGTTTAATAACCAATGTCTGTGTTTACCATTCTTTAATCGAACTCTATTGTCGGAATTACAATAGTTTAAAAAACGAGTATAGCTCGAATTTCTCCGTTTGTTATGAAAATAATTGTTTTTCTTAAGGAATTACTTTTGCAGACTGTTTAACGACGAAGACGACCAACATTCCGTAGTCAGGCAGAATCAACCAAGAAAAAGCAAAAGTGAAGACTAACAAGAGTGTAGGAACAGACAGACTACCCGTCGAATTATTTAAATCAACTAGGTTTACTTTGGTAAACCTCGGTCTCGGCATTATTTGCCCGATTCTCAAGAAGGGAGAACCTCTTAACTGGCCGACTATAAGGGAATCGGTCTATTTTAATATCGCGTTTATGATTTGATCTACCTATGTATATTAAAAATCTGATAGGTCCTTATCCGTGTGGATAAGATTTTCAATGGATGCCGAGAACTTAAAATTAATCCTCGCCATCTGTTTATTGAGTTTTAGGTCGCATGAGAGATGAGCTGTAAAGGGCAAAGTTGTTAAAAATTGCATTACTTTGGTACTGCAATCAAAAAGTCGTAGTTAGTTAACTAAAATCTTCGAATAAAAGTTAAGAGTTTGACTTAGTATTGGGTATTTAACTTAATTCGTTTTTTTTTTCAAAATTTGAACGTTTATTTAAGAAAAACATGTACAATAGTATTATTCAAAGTATTGCCCATCTGGCAATTTGTGGATCCCATCCCAAAAGAACTGCGCCGGCTTGGCAGCGAAGACTGAATCAAGCCAATTTTTGATATTCTGCTCTTATGTGAACCGTATTTCAGTGAGGGCGTTCTGCATCGACCGGAGCAAATGGTAGTCAGAAGTGGCAAGGTCTGGGCTTTAAAGCGGATGGGGTAAGACTTCCCATCCACTGTTTTCCAAATAGTTCTTAACCGGAATAGCAACGTGGGGCCGAGCGTTGTCATGATGGAAAATTATTGCCTCGTGTCCGGTCGCATATTCCGGGCGTTTTTCGGCTACTACTCTCTTCAAACGGATTAATTGTGTTCGGTAGAGTTGTCCATCGATGGTTTCATAATACAGCACACCCACCTTCGCGTGGGCTATGCCGTTGATTTGGCTGGTTGGCCGGGTTTCACATATGATTTTTTGCGCTTGTCGTAATGGATCCATTTTTCATCACCAGTAACAATCCGATGCAAAAATGACTTCCTTTTGTGGCGTCCCAGCAGCATTTCGGACATGCGAAACCACCTTTCGACGTCTCTCGGCTTGAGTTCATGTGGAACCCAATTTCCTTGCTTTTGAATATATCCAGCTGCTTTAAAACATTTTGAAATGACTGCTTGAGTGACATCCAAAGATTCTGTGAGCTCTTCTTGGGTTTAGCAACAATCTTCATAGAGTAATGCTTCCAGTTCTTTATCTTCAAAATTTTTTGGCTGCCAAGGACGTTCATCGTCTTCCAAGCCAAAATCACCACTTGTAGTCAAATTTTACGATTTAAACTCCTTTGTAAGATAAAAAATTGTTGGATGTGGTAGCACAACTCCTAAAAAACATAAAAAACCAGCAGACTATTACGACTTTTCCGTGGCAGGTAAAAGTTCTGAGTTATATTTTATATACAGTATTGGATTTACAAAACTCATGTCTTATGCAAATTTACAGATGATATGGAGAATGCGTCTGCTAGCTACATATCGGAAGAAAACGAAAACTTCGATTTAAACCTTGCACAATTGTCTCCATCGCTGGAGATATTAAACAAGAACCCCAACATATAAAATAACATTTTTAAGGTACAGTATACCTGTGCAATCATCTGCAGTACTCGTAACTCGTAAACAGTACCATTGGTCAATTGATTCCAATACATACCGTGAATCTTCATTTTATATTGAAAATGGTGATTAAAGCACTCCAATACTATAGAAAACTCAAACATTTTAGTCAAAAGACTTAAAGCAGTCAACGTACTAAAAAGCAGTCAATTAACTTACAGTTAAATTTAAAGGGTCAAGTCAAGATTTAGCATACCTCCTAAACTCGTCGGTCTGTGTATGGACGAACGCCTGCTGTTTCAAAAAAGTGGATAATGGCACTTTCAAGGCATTTGATCAACATTAAACGAATTTTGCGAAACACATAGACCAATGCGATAGGTATAACATTTCAAAAGTCTGTGCTTCTACTAGCGGACGCCAGTGAAACAGACATGGTAAAGATGGGTTTAGTTTAAAATGTGGGCGAAACACAAAAAAGGATGTTCAGAGCTAACGGCCCGGATAGCACGCCACAACAATAAACTATAAATTTGAGGTGATTAAAGGCTTTGTCTACCTAGACTCCATTGTAAGCTAAAAAACATTGTAGAAATCAAGCGAGAAGTAACTCTTGTAAATTTCTTTTTTTTTTTTTGAGAAATTAACTGAAATAATGAAGAGAGCACTTTATCAAACCCTTATCGTCCTAAGTTTACTGTATTCCGGAGGGACATCATGGTAAAAAAAAACTTGCTTTAGGTGTCAAGCTCAAGTGGAAATGGACCTAAAACAACTTAGTCTACCTAACTGGAAGCGACTTGCACTAAATGAAGAGAGCTGTTGATTGAGACTTGAAAATAATGAAAGGTAAAGGATTCAGTTAAAGTATCAGTGTAATTATCAAATATCTGGCTAATTTTGTTTGCCAGTAAATGACTAAGAACATTACATTACACTACATTACAACACGACATTATCAACCTAATCAGCTAACCAGAAACGAAGTTCAGGCAAATCTTGAAAGATTCGAACTACTCGTATTGTATACGAACCAATTAATCTTTCAGAAAACCACATCAACTATAGTATTCGGAGAATTTGCAAATCAAATAAATAGCAGTCGAAATAGGATCAATAGGGCAATCCTATAGTCCTATTTACAAATCACAAAAAAGCATTCGACACCTGTTTCATCAAAATCAAACTACGGCAACTTCTCAAAAATTGGCGATTCTGGTGACATCCTTACATCTTAAAAAATCAAGTTAAAATTCAAGGCTATTATAGCAATTTCAAGAATACATCATATGGAGTACCGCAGGTGTTAAGACTAGGGCCAATGCTTTTCATAATACTCCTGTTTTCAATAATAGATGCGCAAAGACAGAAAAAAAAATCAGGTCTCATGCAAAGAAGACCAATGTACAATGTTCATGTCTGCAACACATAGGGTTTTCCAATAGGGATTTGACAAATTTGAATTTAATTTACGAACGCACTCTTTTACTAATCATCACTGTCAATTTATTCAGTAAACTCAACATTTTCATCATGGTAAAGTACACTAACGAGCAGCGTCTGCAAATTATAAAAACTTTCTACATATATTTGGAGTCGCAAAATCATCTTCAGTGACGAAGCTCATTTTTGGCTCCATGGTTTCGTCAATAAGCAAAATATGCGTTATTGGTCGGGTGAAAACCCACATGTGCTTCATGAATCACCACTTCATCCACAAAAAATAACTGTTTGGTGCGATTGCATGCCGGCGGCGCTATGGGGCCATATTTTTTCGTCGACGATAACGATCATCACGTTACTGTGAATGATCAGCGTTATCGCGCCATGATCACCGATTATTTTTGCCCCGAATTGGAAGATATGGACTTGGACGACATGTGGTTTCAACAGGATGGTCCCACAAGCCACACAGCACACACAAGCCACAATGCACTTACGTATAAGCATAAGGGTGTCATCATCAGCTGCAGTTTTAAATGGAGCTAAGAAAGCACTTCGACAATCAGCATACGCATTATTTCACCTCGGCAGCGGTGAATTGCAGGAAGGCTATTTTACGACAATGTTACTTTGGCCTAAAATAATCTTATATAAGGCAGGAAAATATTCTCAAATTAAACCACTTCAGCAAATACGAACTAATATCTCAATATACGAGTATACCAAGTAACACCAAGCCACCATTATTTCGCTTCAGAAAACCTTGACATTTCGTAGCATTTTTGGCGATATCGACTATGTGTTCATTCTAATGTAGGTTTTCATTGACACAGAGAATGAAAAGTTTTTCGATTTAGACAATGCAAGTGTCATTCATGTTGTTTTTTTATAATTAGCGAGCGCTCAAGTTCTTAAAATTCTTAAAATATTTGCACATAGCGCGAGCGAAGGAAAGTTAGGTAGGAAGAGAATAGAAGTATTCCATTCCGAACGCGGTCTTGAGGGAATAGTGTTGAGCAATCGTAGCAAGATTGTTAAAAATATGAAGGGGTGAAATGCTGCTGGTTGTTGACTGTGAAATATCGCAGAGCTCAGTCCTGGGGTACACAAGCATTTATACTCGAAAAAGTATAATACGACTTGAATTGAATGTTCCAAAAGATAATTTTTAATCCATTGAGAGCTTCATCAATCCTAAATGAATGCACTTTCGACAAAAGAGCCCAATACTGAAACTATGTTAAATGCCTCTAAAATATGAAGGGACAACCATGTTGATTTCGCCAAATTATTATAAAATTTTACTCAACTTTTCTATAAGAAAACTGTATTGTACTATACTGCCGGTCATTGGGAAATTTTCGTGTTTCCGGATATTTCATGAGCTGACAGTTCGTCTACTCTAACACAGTAGTTTTGATATTGTTTTTTTTAATTCGATTGGAGATGCGACGCGCTGAATCTAAAAGTGTTGAGCTATCTGCAAAGTGTGCAACAAGTAGAATTGCCTTATCCAAAAAGCTGACAACTGAAATGTCATATAAATGAACGTTAGAAGGGAGAATAAGGCAGAATTTCTATCGCTTTAAACGAACGACCAAAAACTTTTATCATTTTTAGGAGGCTATTGTATTTTTGCTTCAGTTTTTAGTCGTATTGTAACTTCACACATTTAATAAAGGTGTTGCAGTCATTCCTGGTCCGTTTGAACTTTTTTCGGTTTTCCTTCGGTTTAAAAATAACGGATCTCATTCCAAAGAGAAGAGTGTTTGTGATATGAACACTGTAAAAAAAAATGATAATTCCACTCGAATTGACTTCCCCGACTCTGTCCAATGGATGGTTCTCTTAAGAAGCTGTTGGGTCATTGACATCCCATTTAATATTCACAATATTAATATATAAAAGGATGAACATGCAAGAGAAACCGTGTTTGCTTTACTCTACGAACCCTCGGCTTTAGGCTGATGTACGACGCAACCCTTTTGATACAGAATTTCTAAACGATATGGTAGATATTTCAGACACTAAATTCTGTAAGATCTGATTTTCTCAACTTGACCGGATGGATCTGAGCAAAAGATCAAATCACCGTGGTTTGGTCAATGCAGTTGTAATTTATTTTTTATCTCCAAATCTCCTGCAAAAAACATAAATTTACTGCACTTTTTTCAAAACTCGATTGCGAAATACAATAAGTAAAGTCCGAATCCTACTGTGATGTCGTATGGTAAATTCCTTATCAAGAATTCTTCAAGCACAAACATTGTCAACACCTAATCAATTTGAAAATTCACTTTAAACAAATGAACCATATCCGGAGCCAGATAATCAGTGACCGCATAAAGCTGACAACATCAACAATAAACTGTCGACTCGTTCAAATTTGAAAAACAAAAGGTGAATAAGCAGCTTCTCCTAAGTAGTAATAGCCATAAAGTGATGCACCCTATTGGTTTCGCTTAGTCAAGCACAAATAAAAGTTTTTTTTCGCATTGTTATTGATTATATTCGTATTTGATAGAATCTTACCTGCCCCCGTGATACGTAAATCGGCGTTCTATATATAATCCACGTCACACTCTCAAAGTACGGCGCAGTAGTTAGAGATCCCTTATATGAGTAATAATGTTTGCTCAACTCTTGCAATCCAATCCAGGACAAGCAGTCTGTGCACAGCATGCATTCACAAAAGGAGAAAAATAGAAAGACAAAAAGACAAAAATTGTTTCATTGAGTTAAACCGATCTTTCATCAGACATATGACCAACCATCAAACCTGAATCTAATGATGCGGTTGTGTTGATTTTATGCACGATTCCAATCCCCTCGGTGATTTTCTTAAACTCCGGACAGTCTTTTTCTCCGCAGGCCTGAATAAAGAACGCCACAACTGCTAGACCGTCTGGTTTGTTCTTTGCTTCGGCGAAATCTTTATATTTCGCATTGTAGTGTACAGCATGAGCCTCCATGGAGTATTTCATGCCTTCGAGAGTGTGTTCACAGCCAGAATCGTCTGTCTCAGCCCAGTGGAAATGTAGCTGCTCGAATATGTATTTTTGATCGCCCAATACTCCGCCCATTATAAATGGTTGTTCCTGACGTTTGGAAAATGTTACCATTGCCGAATGTCCATTATTGGCGACTCTTGCCACTCCGACTGGCTCCCAATGTCCATGATATTCCAGTGGATCAACATCGTCACGATGTTCAATCGCACGATTGCTGATTTCAATTGGTGACTGAACTGGCATCTTTATTTGTGTGATTTATTTAAAACTAGCAAAATAGTTTTAAACGAATTATTTCTTCTTTTCTGTAATGAAAAAGAGTTTGATGGAATTAGTAAAGAGTTGATACAAATACTTGGAATTTAATATAGGTAAATATTATTGTGGCAAGAATCAAAGTAAATATTGATATGTATAGTATTTTGTGAGTGTTCTTTAGGGGTTTGTGTTCGTTTCAAGGTAACGTGCTTTAAAATTCACATTTCTGTTCGTCACAATTTACAAGATCTGGTTTTGTTTACAAAGAAACACTTGAAAAAACAATAGGATTAGATTTTATTGACTTCCTGGCACTAGAGAAACAAATACCTATAATCTATTATGTTAGATTAGGTAGACCAACAAAGCTTAACTTTAAAAATAGCATGAATGTTACGAGTAAATGTGTCGCAAGTAAGGTACGTATTGTTATTATTTATATACAATATTTGTCTCGAGTATCTGTAAAGAAATCTAAACAGAGTACTTGATACCACTGTTATATAGTTGTGATGTGCCGAATTTCTTTAACTGTTCACCAAATATTAGTCTGTAAAGAACTGGATTAAAGTATAAAGCGTAAAACCTAATACATGGGACTTTTTAGCCCATTCAAGTCACCACTTGAATTAAACCCATACCATTTTCAGTTAGTACCAACCTTCAAAAGATACGTGTATAAATTTGACAGCTGTCGGACGATTGGTTCTCGAGATATAGCGTTATGAGTGAAGCAACTTTTGTTATTGTGAAAAAAAATGGATTCAAAGCAATTTCGTGTGTTGATTTATCATTGCTTTTTGATGGGAAAAAATGCAGCCGATCCAAAGAAATGGCTTGATAAATGTTACCCGGACTCTGCACCAGCCGAACGAACCATTCGCAAGTGAATTGAAAAATTTTAAAGTTGTCATACAAGCACTAAAGATGATGCACGCAGCGGACGTCCAAAAGAGAGTTTTCAGATGAAAACATCAAAAAAGTCCACAAAATGATCACGACTGACCGTAAAGTGAAGTTGATCGAGATAGCTGAGGCTCTGAAGATATCAAAAGAGCGTGTTGGATATATCATACACGAATATTTGGACATGCGAAAGCTCTGTTCAAAGTGGGTGCCGCGTTTGCTCACAGTCGACCAAAAACAACAAAGTGTTGATGATTTAGAGGAGTGTTTAAAGCTGTTCAATCGCAATAAAGCCGAATTTTTGCGTCGGTATGCGACAATGGATGAAACTTGGCTCCATCACTTCACACCAGAGTCAAGTCGGCAGTCAGCTGAGTGGCGAGCAGGCGACGAACCTCGTCTAAAACGACCAAAAACTCAACAGTCGGCTGGCAAAGTTATGGCATCCGTATTTTGGCATACACACGGAATAATTTTCATCGACTATCTCCAAAAGGGGCAGACTATCAACAGCGACTATTATATTGCATTGTTGGAGCGTTTGAAGGACGAAATCACAGAAAAACGGCCGCATTTGAAGAAAAAGAAAGTGCTGTTTCATTAAGACAATGCACCGTGTCACAAGTCGATGAAAACGGTGGCAAAATTGAATGAATTCGATTACGAATTGCTCCCCTATCCACCGTATAATCCAGATTTGGCCCCCAGATTCAAGACCGATGAAGAAGTAATCGCCGAAACAGAGGCCTATTTTGAGGCTAAACCGAAATCGTACTACAAAACTGGTATCGAAAGATTGAAAAATCGTTTCAATCAGTGTATCGCCCTCAAAGGTAACTATATTGATAAATAAAGTTGAATTTTGCAAAAATTTTGTGTTTTACTATAAAACGGCACTGACTTCTCAGCTCATGTGTTATAAGTAAAGCCCAGTCCATCGAATATAAAGATGTAAGGTTGATGTAATTGATTAATGTTCTGATGTTCAGTAAAATTACTGAGCGTGAGCGTATACTTAAAAAATTCAAACGTAATCCTACACTGAAAAATAGACAATAATACTGTATTGTACGAAGTCACAACTCGTATCCGTAACTCTAAAAGGCCTTATTTTTTAAAGAAGTTTGATCCTAAATTAGGCTCTAAGCAACTGTGGAAGAATCTAAAAGGTATGGGTGTAGTGGCTGATAGGAAAATAGCCATGTGTTCGTTTTTTTTTGTGGCCTTTTTTTTCTCTGGATTCTCCTGATCCCTCACCTTTTAACCTAGATCTGTGTTCTCCTGAATTGTTTCCTAATTCATTGTTTTCAATGTATTACTGAATTCGATGTATTCAAAGCAATTAACTCTGTTAAATCTGATGCCACAGGACCTGATGGTATATCACCTCGATTTCTTAAGCTAATACTACATCATGTCATTTGCTACATACTTCCTTAACCGCCAGAATGCGCTGCTACTGCAAAAAGGGTTATGGTGCCTTCATATTTAGGCAGACATGCCAAATTTCAGTGCGATACTGTCTTTAGTTTTGTTTTGACAGCTGATTGTTGTTGACGTGTTTGGCATCATGTTGAGTATGGACAAAACAAAAACAATTTTCGTTCTCTCATAAAACATTATTTTTTGAAAGGCAAAACGGCGAAGGAAACAAAAGAAAAGTTGGATAAATATTAACACATAACACCGTTAAGTATTGGTTTCGAGAGTTTCGCCGTGGCCGCAACTCCACTACCGATCAAGTCCGCAGCGGCAGGCCCTCCGATAGTTACAGAGGACAATGTCAAAAAAATGGTGTTGGTTGACCGGAAAGTGAAGGTGCGCGAGCTAGCAGATACCACAAATATCAGTACTGAGCGAACACGCCATATTTTGGGCAATATTCTGCGTATGAAAAAGTTATCCTGCCGCTGGATGCCGCGCATACTCACTCCTGACAAAAAAACACGAACACTTCAAAAGAGTGTTTGGAATTGCTGATGCGGAAACGGGCGGACTTTTCGCGTCGATTGGTAACTGTTGAACACCAGAGAACAGAATGAGTGCCCGGCAATGGACTGAAGCGGGCACGAGTGCTCCGGCTTCCGGTCGGAAAGGTTATGGCGTCGGTTTTCTGGGATTGTCATACCATACTCTTCGTGGACTACATCGAAAAAAGAAAAACTATCAACAGCGAGTAATACTGTGCATTATTGCAGCGATTGAAGGCTGAAATCGCTGCAAAACGGCCTCACATTAAGCAAGACAATGCAACGGCGCACAAGAGCCTCGCAACCATGGCTAAAATCAATGACTTACGGCTCCAATTGCTGTCGCATCCACCGTATTCGCCCGATTTGACTCCCTCGGACTTTTATCTCTTCCATAACTTCAAAAGATGGCTCATCAATAAAAAATTCAACTCACGCGAGGAAATCATCGACGCAACGGAAGAGTATTTTGCAGACCTTCCGGAAAATTAATCTTCGGACGGGATCAAGAAGTTGGAAAATCGTTGGAATAAATGTATCAAACTAAAAGGGGACTATATTGAATAAAATAAAATCACATATAAAGAAAAAATTTTTTTTCATTCCCAAGGAGGTTACTTTTCATCCCACATAGTACATCATATATTTAATTACTGTATATACAGCTCTCAGTTTTCGGATAGTTAGAAAATAGCTAAAATTATTCCTATACTCAAAAACACGAGTCCTAAATGTCCTGCCGACTATAGACCAATTAGTATTTTGTGTTTTTTGTCAAAAGCTTTTGAAAAGGTTATATCTCTCCAATTACAAAAATTCCTGGATGATAATAATAAGCTCTCGAAATGACAATCTGATTTTCGAAGCAAACACAATTGTAAATCTGGTGTGCTGAAAGTGACTACTGATATCCCATCTGTTTTAGATTGTAACGATGTCTGTATAGCAGTTCTTCTATATTTTCCAAAGCCTTCGACTGTACTGATCACTCTCTATTACTTACAAAGATTAAAAATAGCTTTAATTTTTCGAACTCTTCCGCCAAGCTACTAAGCTGTTATCAAGAGATAGAGTACAGTCGGTCGCCACAGAGCTTGGCTACTTCAACTCTAAAATCATTCATGAAGGCGTTCCGCAAGGCTCTGTTCTGTGACCACTTCTGTATTGTGGTACGCATGTACACTGATGATGTGTTCATATATATATTCTTCGCATCCTATTGGTCTTATAGAAGATTGTGTTGCCAGAGTGAATGAAGAACTTGATAACATATCCTACTGGATAAAAGGTAACAAATTGAAGTTGAACCCCGACAAAAAACAGTTTGCATTGTTTTTTCAAATAATGAGATGTGTCCAAATGATTTTACCGCCTGGAAATACTTAGAGGTATCTATCGTAAGAACTTGTGTGTATGCCAAACCGCAACACAGACATAATATACGAAGGCAGTCCCAGTAGTACCCGGCCTGACCAAGACATGGCGATAGTTGTTTGAAAATATCACTGTATTAAAAAACACGCAGTCTATGTTATAAGGCATATGTTTCAAGTTTGAAAGCGCCACGTTGTTTAGTATTTGTTTGGCAGCCATCAATAGTGAACGTTGTCAGTGAATTTATGAAATGGAAAAAATTGGTTATCGTTTTGCGATACAATTCTTTTATTTGAAAGGCCTCAGCCCAACCAATATAAAAGCTGAACTGAATTCTACTCTGGGTGAGTCTGCTCCTTTGTTTATAACAGTAAAATTTTGGGTTGCTGAGTTTAAACGAGGCCGTAAAAGCTGCCAAGACGACTCCAGATATGGTTAAATGGATGATCGTCGACCGATTGAAAGTGCGCAAGCTAGCAGACATTATAGGCATTTCAAAAAGTGCGGTACATCGCATATTATTTGAAAACTTGGACATGAGAAAGCTGTGTGCAAGATGGGTGCCGTGTTTGCTTACACTCGAGCAAAAACAGTGTCATGAAGATGTCTCAATTGAGTGTTTAGCGAAGTTTCACAGCAACAAAGCGGAGTTTTTGCGCCGGTTTATAACAATGGATGAAACATGGGTCCATTACTTTACACCCGAGATAAAAGAACAATCAAAACAATGGATTCAAAAGGGAGAACCGGCTCCAAAGAAGGCGAAGACCGTTTCATCTGCACGTTAATGGGGTTGATTTTTTTGGATTGACTATATTGAAAAAGGAAAAACTATCAACGGCCAGTATTATGCGAACTTATTGCAACGTTTGAGCGAAGAAATCAAGCAAAAACAGCCGCATTTGGCTAAGAAGAAAGTGTTGTTTCATCAGGACAATGCAACAGCTCACAAATCCGTTATTGCAATAGCCAAAATTAATGAATTAAAGTTTGAACTGGTACCTCATGCCCCCTTTTCGCCATGGAAAAGTGTATAGAGCTGGAAGGCGATTATGTTGAAAAATAAATAATTTTTTTTCCAAAATTTTTGTGTTTTCTTTGTTGGTTACTTCTGGGACCGCGACCGCCATCGTAAAGTCTTAGCAATATTCCTAGACCATCGACTGAATTTAAAAGAACGTTCAATCATCGTAAGTAAAAAGCCCTTTTGGAGGACTCAGGCACCCGATCACCAAATCAATCATGTATGCAGCCTCTAATATAGCGGTTCCAGTGACAGATACAAAGGTATACACGATATGAATGAACTCTGCATACAGAGAAACGTCACTAAAAGTATGATGTGTATGAATATAAGCCGGCTTCAGTTTGCTACTCAAAACGGGAGTATTAAAGCCATAGCAACATCATGAAGAAAACGTGAATAGCAACATCGAGCAGGGAAAGTGAATGGCGGAATCTATGAAACTACGAAATTGATAAACCCCGATTCCTGTCTGGAAGTGAGTGCTACCGCAAGTAAGTACTCACCTATATGTAAGCACGCAAATGACTCACGTTGTGCCTCTGGAAAGGGGAACACCATAAGCAATGCAGTAAAAAAGATTTATTACATGTTATGATGTTTTTATAAATAGAATACTGAATCTACATCTAAAAAGATAAATAAACGAAAGACGGGAGCTTAAACCTGTCCCCACCGAAAAAATTATTTTACTGACGATTCCATAAGAGGCAAAAGGATAAGCCGGGATTAAATTCTCCAAAACAAGGTATTCCCCGCTTAAAAAACAACGTGTCAAGCGTTATCACATCAGTTCGATGCGACAGACATTCTGCTTACAGAATTATCAATGAGCTGACTCACAGGTCTAGGCAACGTTTAGCGGGCGTATTATACTCTTATTTGCATATTTCGAATAATAAATAACTTAAGGAACGAAACCGGTGACTAACCGCCAATATGTCAATGTCTAGAGGAATTGAATTTTTAAAGGAGTTGGGCAAGAGCACATTCTCTGGCTTAAATTCTGAATAACTATGTTTTCCATACAGTCTTGTCAACAGGAAAAGGATGCATTTGATGGAGTCTTACAAGGGCTTTTTGCTGAGTACCCGAATTAGAAGATAGGTCCCTAGACCGCCTGTCAAAATTTGGTGACAATCCGACGTTTAGTTTTGTTTTGCAACCCATTTCAAAACATCATGTTAGTATTTTCTGCGACCATGGAAAAAGAGCAGTATCGCTCCGTGATCCGATTCTTGTTTTTGAGTGGCAAAACCTGCGAGGAAATCAAGCCTATTCTCCATGGTGTGTATAGGTCCCATTTACATTCCCGTAAAACCATTTACCATTGGTTGGCAGAGCTTCGCGAACCGTGGCTGTACGTCGGTTTTGGATGAACCGCGCCCAGGTGGCCCAAAAACGGTTATCACAGAGGAAACTATGGCAAAATCCATTATATCGTATAAGCTGATCGCCAAGTGAAAAGTCGCGAGTTGGCTGAAATAGCATTTATCTCAAGTGAAGGCGTAAATCATACCCTGCACGCGATTTTGGGCATGACAAAGCTGTCCGCGCGATGGATGCTGCGTTTGCTCACACCAGAGAACAAGCGCAATCTTGAGACCACTTTAAAGATGTGCTTGGCCCTGTTTAATCGAAATCCAAAGGAGTTTCTGCGTCATTTCGTCACAGGTACACACCAGAGACCAAAGAACAATCGAAACAATGGCTTTTACCCGATGAACGTGCTCCAAAAAAGAGGTGTGATCCACGTTGGCTATTTTAAAGAAGGGAAAAACAATCACAGGAGCATTAATTCGATTTATTGGGCCGATTCGACGCCGATTTGTAGAAAACAACGACCACATTTGACAAAGAAAAATGTGTTCTTCCACAACGATAACGCACCGGCTCACACCTCCGCAGTCGCCACAGCCAAATTGGTCAAGTTGCTCCCCCATCTTCCGTATTCTCCAGATTTGGCTCCCTGCGACTTTTTTTTGTTCCCAAACCGTAAATGATCGCTCGTCGGAAAGAAGTACGGGTCGAACGAGGAAGTCAGCTCCGCCTCAGAGGAATATTTCGCAAGCGTAAGCCTCAAATGGAAGGAGTGGTTGCTTAAATAAAATATGGCACCGAAACAATAGATCATATACATATATTGAAACACTCACATGATGATTTTTGTGAAAACTACTTCTCTAAATGACATCAACACAATTTAATTAACTTTGCCCAAGGTTAACAACTTTATTTCGTACCTAGTACTAAATTTTTACTTTATCACCTGTTGATTACTCACACTTTACTGTGGAAGTTCTACAAATATTATCGAAATAAGCTCAAAAGTAATCTAAAGAAACCTAAGATAGCACTACAAAGTGCACACCGCTGACAAGGATATACGATACGATTTTCGGTAAGAGTCGGTAAAATTATGACATAAAATACAAAAAACGAACATCCAACGAATTGAGTAGTTATTTTCTGTTTCAAGATATTTTAAATTGTAAAATCTACAAAGCAGTTCTTAACTAATTAACTAAATCCACCTTTTGCTCAACCCCTTTTGGCTCATTTATTATGATCTTAATTGGCATGGTACTATTATACAAGCATACATACATAGTTGCTTCGATATCAGATACTTATCACCTTAACCACGCTACAATGAGACGACCAATAAATTTAAACGTCCCGATAGTTTGTTCGAGTAAATAGTCGAAAAATGATGACAATAGCGAATTTACTTTTGGCCAGTCAAGCAGAGCGTGCTAACACAATTTGTAATTGGATATTTACTTAGATAACACGTTCTCGTGCTTGCCTAAAACGTCTTAGTCCAATCTGATTAGCACATTTTTTTCGAATTAAATGCTCTTAATCGTCCGTCATTCTATGGTATACGAGTAACAAGTAATGTGGCAATTTATTCGTGGCTAGCTCCCGATATGGATACTGAAATATTATCTGGTTAATTGCTATAGCGAATACGTATCGATCGTGGAACAGTATTGGATAATTGAAAATAATTTATAAGCTGTAGTAGAGCCTAAGGAGGTACCCGAGTAGAATTAATTATCGATTTGTGAAAAAGGCATTTGTGCATCAACAAGTTAAAAAACGTCGGGGGTTGGTAAAAGTATCGATTGCATTGTTCTAAAATGAATATGTGGGAACTTTTCAATCTGGACGTGAGATTTTATCAAATATGAATACACAAATAGACTACTCATATCACGAGGTTCATAAAATAAAGTTCATTTTCATGGATAGTAGTTTAACATTCATCAAAAGTCTGGCTTTTAGAAGGCTTTTGGAGTCTAACAATTGACATCATTCTGTTATTCCTATGACAGGGCTTTCATATTAAAGAGCCGGAAAAATTTAAAAGTGTGGTATTCCTTTCTTTTGCTATACCGACATTAAACATTGCCTTCTACAAATGTTTACAATTCCGTACAACACTGTTTGCAAAAAAAAAATCCTCTGAAATCATCAATGGCATAGGGTTTTCCAATAGGGACTTGACAACTTTGAATTTAATTTGTGAAAGCACTCTTTTACTTATCATCAAACTGTCACTGTCAATTTATTCAGTAAACTCAACATTCTGAGTCGGTGACTGTCTCTAGTCTACATATTCATTGTGTGATGTTGCTGTGTCAGTGAGACAACGGGTTGGTCGAAGTGTCGAAAATATCGCTGCCGTTCAGACGTCCGTAGCAAACGATCCAAATCAGTCAATTCAACGGCGTTCTCAAGAATTGGGCATCGCTCAGACCACATTATGGTGTATTTTGCGTAAGGATCTTGGTTTACACCCATACAAGATCAAGCTGAGTCAAGAATTGAAGCCGATGGACCATTTGAAGCGACGTACGTTCTCCGATTGGGTTCTGGAGAAGATGCGCCAAGATGATGAATTTCATCGCAAAATCATCTTCAGTGACGAAGCTCATTTTTGGCTCAATGGGTTCGTCAATAAGCAAAATATTAGTTATTGTTATGAATCACCACTTCATCCACACTGTTTGGTGCGGTTTGCATGCCAGAGGCGTTATTGGGCCATATTTTTTCGTCGACGATAACGATCGTCACGATACTGTAAATGGTCAGCGTTATCGCGCCATGATCACCGATTATTTCTGCCCCGAATTGGAAGATATGGACTTGGACGACATGTGGTTTCAACAGGATAGTGCCACAAGCCACACAGCACACACACCACATATGGTGAGGGTGTTATCTCAATACATGAGCCAGTCGATTGGCCGCCTATTTTCTGTAAGGCTACGTTAAGTCATTGGTTTATGCCAACACGCCGACGACGTTGGAAGAGCTCAAAGCCAACATTGAACGCAAAATAGTGGGCGTTTTAGACGAAATGTGTGGCTGAGTCGTTGAAAACTGGGTCCAACGAATCGACCGCTGCAAACGTGCCCGCGGTGGCCATATGAACGAAGTTGAATTCCATTCATAAATGTTTTGATGGTACTTCAAGCCAATAATAAATTTTTTGAAATATCTCAAATGGTTTGCCTTTTATTTAAAACAAAAGTTGTCAAGTCGTTATTAGGAAACCCTATACATACCTTCTTTTTGTGGTGAATGTCATTTACCTATGCCAATGCAAAAAGAAGTGAGCGAACACACTTACAAATGCTCCACGTAAGTAGGCGGCCTTACGAATATATCTTTGATCCTAGTGGCTTGGTAATAGAACTATGAGAACTTTCCAGAACTTAGAACCAGCATTAACTTACTAGCTGTGACATTAAAATTGTCATCGGCAACTTTAAGGCAAAGCTAGGAAGAAAGGGCAGGTATCTTTGGTAGTACTGTCCGAAAGCATAACGTTCACGACACCACCTCCGATAATGGATTCAGGCTGATCAATCGGAGCTAACCGGAGCAACGAAACATCGTCGTAGCTAGCATGCGATTCCCACAACTCAATATTAATAAGGGGACTTAGAAAACTCCAGATGAATCAAACGTCAACCAAATTCACCACAATGCGATCGACGCAAGGGACTCCTCCAGTATTGCGGATGTTGTAGCCAAAGACAGGCTAATACTATGAGGAAGTTTGACGTCGGAAAGCTACAATCTAAGAGATCGACAAATCCTTTTCCGATCAAGACTCCCTTAATATCTTAAGCGGTTCAATACCACCAGCATAAAGTATGGAAGATCAGTGGCAACATTGCCAAAAAGTCATCAGAGATACCACCTCTGATGTACTGTCACTCCTGGTTTGACGAAGAGGGCCAGCAAGCACTGCAACTAAGCCAAGTGCAAACAAAACGGCGCTGCAATGAATGACAAGATCTGCTCATGAGTTCTACGAGCAGAAGAGACGGGAAAAGCATCGGCTTCTCCAAAAGAAAAAAAGAGCAAGAGCAGCGCGCCATCGAAGATATTGATAGGTTTTACTCCAGGAACAGGTAAGAATAACGTGCCAAAGCAAGAACACCCATACAGAAGCCTGTAGAGATGAAAAAGGAAAACTTGCAGCGGAGTCACAGTCGGTGCTGAGAATATGGAAAAAATTTATCTGCAGACTGTACGAAGAAGCCTAACATTCCGCCGTCAAGCAGAATAGCTTGGACGATGATATGCAAAACTTTCGACCACCTGACCAAAACTAAGTAAGGACATCAATATCCAAGCTAAGATCCAACACATCACCTAAACGGCATGCCGGCCGAGGTATTCAAATTTGCTGGAAATGATTTTGTGGAGAGCAGACAGAGAAATTAGCTGATGCATTTCTCAGATCTGGTTAGAAGAGTATATTACTGATGAATGGAATCTCAGCACACTTTTCCCGATCCATAAAAAAGGAGACTGCGCCAACTATAAAGATATAAGTCTCCTTAAGATCTGCCCTATTGCGTGAGTATTTAAAATCCTTCGCCAACAATGCTATCGGTCCTTATCAGTGCGGGTTCAAGCCAGGAAAATCCGCAATCGACCAAATCTTCGCATTTCGGCTGAGCCCAACAAAAACTCTTCACCGATTTTAAGGCCGCATATGATAACTTTATAGAGACGGGCTGGAAAAAGTCATGTCGAGTTTTGGTATCCCTGCAAAAAGAAGATTGAGAACGCTCCCGTAACGGACTTAAGCGAAACCTTTGACGTTAAAAAAGGATTTAGAAAAAATGACGTGATGCCATATGACTTTTTTAATATCATACATAAAAGAATTGTATGGAACTGGAGGCATACTGTGCAACTACTAGCGTACGAGGTGTGCTCAAAGAGTAGGGTGACTTTTTATTTTTATAAGAAAAGTGAAGGATTTTGTCTATCTTGGTTCTGTTATGAATTCCACTAACAAGACCTCAGTAGAAATTAAATGAAGAATCAGTCTTGCCAATCACTGTTTGAGCTAAGAAGGCAATTAAGTAGCAAGGCCCTATCCAGAAAATCTAAGGAGACTCTTTATAAGATCTTGACCATCGCAGTCCTATTTTATGGAACTGAAGCATGAACCGCATCGAAAAAGGATGAAGATATCCTCAGTCGTTTGGAGGAGAAGATTCAACGACTAACTATACGAGTTGTACAGCGACATCGATCTTATCAGAAAACTGCTCATCAGTCGCCTGTGTTGGCTAGGACATGTAGAGCGAATTAGCGCCGCAGTCTTCGAATTTAGCACAAGTAGAAGGGGAGTTAGATAAAGACCCGTCTAACTGCAAAGACTTGTTAGTTAAGGACTAGGTTCACCCGAACTGAAGCGCCTAGTAGTAAGTAAGTGAGTAAGTTAAAATGAAAGAGTTTTTAGTCATTTTAAAAAAAAAAGCGAAACATTTGTCCAGTTTTACTCGTCCCTGTACATGGCGGTTTATAGTAATTTCAGCTTCATTCCTACGAAGACTCGGTGGCGTATTGTTTATATAAATCCGTGGAGTTAGAACCAATCGTTCGACCATTTTAAAGAACCTCATGATGGACGATTCCCTTCCAGTCCTGTCACACACACAGCATCAGTTTCTGCGCTATAAATCCCAGCTTCTTCTCATTCGTGTTCCTTTGCTCATCACTGATTATGACTCGTTTCAGAAACAGTTCTAGTTCATTGCATTGTTTTGCTCGACTTTTTTAAGATATACACCCTGCCTGACTCGAACTGCAACCAACTTCAGACTGCTATAATTTCCAAACCGTTCATGACAGTGAGCTCAAATTTTGCACATGGCAGATAGTTTTATTATTAACAAGCCTTTTAAACGATTTGCGTCTCAGTTGTGTTGAAAAAATTTTATCCGCGATGGACTTCAAACGTGATAGTGTGATTGCTTTATATTTGGCTGAAAAACCACAAGTTCGGAGTGTGAAGGCTCGAATTGAACGAAATCCGCGTCGAAGTGGAAGAAAAATGGCTCGTGAGCTCAACATATCGTTGGAACGGATGCAACACATACTGAAAAATGAGCTTGGACTCAAGTCATTGAGCACACGATCTTACACCGCAACAGAAAAAAGTTAGAGTCGAAATAACGAAGGGGTTACTACGCTTGCACGAAAGTGGTGAGTTGACGAATTTGATTTTTTCCGACGAGACGCCATTTGTTATGGAGCAATAATCAACAAACAAAATGACCAATTTTACTTGTAAGAGAGGTCCTTCGAAAATTAACACCTTCGTACGGCCATCAGAAAGCAGGCAGCACCGATGGTGATGGTTTGGGCCGCCGTAACCGCCGATGGTTGCCCTCCGCTCAAATTTTTGGACCTTGGCGTCAAAATTAATGCGATCGTATACCGTGAAACTGTCTTAGAGGCAGTATTGAAGCCTTGGGCAAACAATTATTTCGGTCGGAGACCGTGGACATTTCAAAAAGACTCGACACTGTCTGACAAAGCGCGCGTCAACCAAGATTCTTTTTCAACACTTCGACGTTTCATTTCTTCGACGCAATGGATCACAAATTCTCCGGATGCAAATCCGTTAGATTTCTCTGTCTGGGTTATTTTGAAGGCGAAGGTTGGCACTAAAAAATACCAAAGTTTGGACCACCTCAAATAAGCACTTCGCCGAGAATGGGCCAAAATTCCTCAGAAGCACTTGCGTGCAGCATGCGATGTTTTCATCGGCCTTCTCAAGGCCATTATTCGCGCTAAAGGTAGACATATTGAAAACTACTGATACAATCTGAAAATTGATGTTTTTTCCAACATTTTTTGCTTTGGCACAATAAAATTTATCAAAAAATAAAAAAATTATAACATTTTAAAAAGTTGCAGTTCGAGTTAGGCAGAGTGTACACCAGCTTTTTGGCTGATTGAACGACCAGAGCGTGGCTTTTGTTGGACACTTAAATTGCCAGAAGAACTATTCCCGCCTTGCGGATTCTGATAAAGATCCTTCTCCATAAGCAGCATAAATTTGTTTACAAGCCTATACGTGTATGTATGTATGCAAGGAGCAAAACAGCAAATTTTCCAAAAATCGTCATCACCCTTTCGGCATGCAATGGCAAACCTCCGAAAGTCAAATTCTGCCTATGAAAAAGCTTCTCAGAAAAGCCGTTCAGAACCGGCAATAAACCTGCTCAGGAGTGTAAAAATTCACAAAGTGAGAAACACAAATGAGTGCGAGAAGCTAGGCCTTGGCCCACACAGGGCTGTCGCGTCACTTATTTATTTTTATTTTTAGTATCGGTGATGTAGACATAAAGTTATGTTGAACATGTAGGACAGATCATCCAGGAAACTCAGTACTTTCAGACCAATACACATCAAATATGTTTAAAAATAAACCACAATAGGATGAATGGGGAGAGATGAGCTATTTAAAGTCATGCCAAGAATTGACATCATTGCTGCTTAACTCGTTCAGATGTGCATGCTTACTAAAGAAATCTAGCTTCACCGTGATCAAAGCAAACGAGTTACGAGTTCCAAGTAATTTATATATGCATGTACACAATGTGTATAAATATAATAAACTAATTTAAAAAATGCTGGCAGTTCAGTTTTGTATTCTGTATTCAAGTATTCAACCGAAAGTGAATACAGAACTCGATGATTGATTTTCGTGGGCGACCTTCAACTAAATTAATGTTTTGTTTGTAATTCATTCGTTTCTTAACTCCTTCGAACGGGATCAACAATTTTTAAACACAGTTTAATTATATGATAATTTACATACTTTAAATGTCATTCACATTGCCAAAATAAAAGGAAAGTCATTGTTGACTGGACATGAGAACAAATGTATTTCTTTGAACAGAGGCAACAACTGAATGAAAAATGAACGTGGTAATGATGAATGTTTACTATTTACATTTGAATAAGTGAACTCATTTATTCTACTGCACTGCACTGCTGTGAAAAATGACACAGACATAAACCTGTCTACAAAAAGATGTGGTTAATTCGCCGATTCTGGCTCAAATCTGCAGATGTTACATGGTTACATGCTATCACTTCACAATACCATCGACGACTCGATCGCGTGCAAATCAGGTCTTTAGATCGAAGTGGACACCATATTTCCATTCCAACGACTAGAAGTAAAAGAGTAACTTTCAGAAGTCAGAAACTACTCTTTTAAGAATGCCTTTATCTGGCGTATTTCCGAAGACCGGAAAAAATAGGAGGACATTGGTAATCATGGAACAACAAGAGCAGCAGTATAATTAAAACAATAAATGCTTTTGTCTTTTGTTTTGCTTACAGCACCCACCACATCAGCCAGGAACTCACAGAGGAGGAGCTCACCGGCGTATTGCCTTGTTACGACGCCGACGACTCTGGAATATTTTCAATGAGGAAATCCAGAAAAATTGCGTCGCGAAACACGTAGAGTCGACATTGAGCCAACAATGGAAGCCCAAACCGAGAATTCTGTTACCCTAATGCCGGTTCAGAGACTGAAAATCTCATTTGCAGCAATGCTTTTGTTACAAGATTCAATGAATTCAGTCCTCCAACAGCATTGTCAAACTTGGTAGGAGATGGTAAGATGGCTTAGCTGGATCATAGGCGCAGCTTGGCTGTCGATACTTACGCAGATAATTTTTCCCAATGTAGTTTATTGCCACTGGAATTCCGTATATCTCAGTTTGAAAAACAGAGAGTGCAGCCAATAAAACCACCACATCAAAAAGTTCCCGGAAGTTATTCAGAAAATTAAAAATTCAAGTTTATGTTATTCATCTAAATCTATATTGTCCCCTTCAAAGTAATCCCCATTGACTGTAACACACTTATGCCAGCGATTGATCCAATCCTCGAAACATTTTTTATATTCGGTTTTCGGTATATCCATCAGTGCTTCCTGTGATTTTTCCATTACTTCCTCTCGGCTGATGAAACGCGTTCCTTGTAGTGATTTTTGAACTCGATTGAACAGAAAGAAGTCACAGGGAGCCAAATCAGCTGAATTCGGTGGCTGTTGGATGGTATTTGTAACATTTTTCGTCAAAAAATTACGAATAATGATGGCACTGTGCGACGGTGCGTTATTATGGTGCAAAATTTCAAGTTTTCTTCCCACAGTTTTGATCTCTTTCAGCGAATTGCTTCACGCAAACTTTTCATAACGCCCAAATAATACTCTTTGTTGACTGTCTGGCCTTCTGGCAAAAATTCATGATGCACTACACCGTTGTAATCCATGAAAACCGTGAGCATTGCCCTGTTTTTTGACTGAAAGCGACGTCGTTTTTTTCGGATTCAGCCTCGCAAATCATCTCTTTTGCAACGTCAACACGGTCTCTTTTTTGTATGAAATTGAGGTCTTTTGGCACCAACTTTCCTGCTATGTTACACGACGGAAGCTCAAATTATTAACCAAAATGTATTGGACGGATCCATAGGCAATGCTTAAGTCCTCCGCTATCTCTCTGATGGTTAATTTGCGGTTATCGACCAACATTTCTTTTACTTCATCAATATTTTCGTCGGTTTTCGATATCGATGGTCTGCCACTGCGTTCATAATCTTCGATTGACTCACCACCACTTTTGAACCGCTCGTGCCACTGGTAAACGACCGTTTTCTTTAGAGAATCGTTGCCGAAATTCTTTTCCAGCATTTCCAACGTTCGCCCACCATTAAATCCATTTTTTACGCAAAATACAAGTTCGTTGTTGCAAATTTAGATCCATTTGTAAAATTGTAAAAAATCGCCAACACACACACAGATAGGTGTACTCTTGGTTAGGTAACTTTTGTAAATGTCAAGCTATGACGCTTAGATTTAGGGAGAATGTGAACAACAGATGTACCAACTTAACAAAAAAACAAAACTCAAATCGGAACAATGAGAGGTGGTATAGGGTAATTCATCGTGAGGTTTGATTTTCAAAAGGTTTTTTTGACAGATCACGCGTGACTCCTATCAAACTGCTTTATAATCGTTTGGCAAGTCATCGTGGAAAGACGCACACTACAACAGCGTGACCAAAGTGTTCAGCTGTATTACGAACATCAGCGTTCTTAAAAAAAAACTATTGCCAATACCATTCGCAAATTTAAGTCTCATTTTATATTAGTGGATGATACTCGACCGGTGAGACCACATCCAGCATGTAGTGAAGAGACTATAGCAGCTGTAGCTGATAGTGTAAGCGAAGACCGTGACGAATCGATTCGTCGTCATTCTCAGCAGCTTGGCTTGGCGTATTCGAAAATTTGACATATTTTACGTGAGGATCTCGGCCTAAAAGCGTACAAAATTTAACTTGTGCAAGAATTGAAGCCAGGCGACTTGAATTTGCATCATATTTTCAGTGAATGGGCTCTGGAAAAACTCAATGAAAATCCGGTGTTTTATCGTGAAATTTTGTTCAGTGATGAAGCCCATTTCTGGCTCAATGGATACGTTAATAAACAAAATTGCCATATTTGGGCTGATGAGCAACCCGAAGAGTACCAAGAGTAACCGTTATCGCGCCATGTTAATGGATTGTGTACTTCCTGAAATTCAAGCCCATGGTTTCGGTGAGCTCTGATTTCAACAAGACGGCACTACGAGCCATACAGCGCGTGAAACAATAGACTTGTGGAGTGTGCACTTAATTTCACGTTTTGCTATAGTAAATTGGCCGCCTAGATCGTGCGATATCACACCTTTGGACTATTTGCTCTTGGGATATGTAAAGTCTCAGGACTTCAGGAATAAACCAGTTAGGATTGACGCTTTGGAAGCCAACATTACTCCTGTTATCCGCGAGATACCAGTAGCTATGCTCGAACGAGTCGCCCAAAATTAGACATTCCGAATGGACCACCTCAGACGTAGTCCTGGCCAACATTTACATGATAGTATTTTCAAAAAGTAAACGCCATAAATTGTTCTTTTAACCGATAATAAAAATTTAAAGTTCACTTTCAAATTTATGTGTTTTATTTTATATTATAAATCAAACCTCACGATGAATCACCCTTTACAAGAAATGGAAGTAACCAGTCCAACACCAAGAGGTAGATCACGAACGCATGGGAACAACATATTTAAACAATAAAATGGTGAAATGAGGGGATCAGTACTAACAAGGAAGAGTGAAGATCCTGGATACACCGAGCTAAATCCACGCCAAGTGCCAACAGAGGACGAAGATGACGAATAAGAAGAAATTCGAACAGTTCATTATCAATGATGACACCCAAATTGCGAGCTGTATTGGAAAAGCGAATGCTGATGCCTTAAGATGAGTCAGTCTATTTTAAAGCGTAGTCTCGCAGAATCTTTGGCACTGATAGACATGTTGTATCTTAGATAGAGGGTGCTTTCGCAAAGCAGTTTTGTGCCCATGAAACTCAACCAATCTCTCCATGCTCTTTAAACATACAGGCGGATAGGCCTGAATCTGCTGATAAGAATGTAGTTATCTGTTAGGGCTTCCGGTATAAAAGGTTATTTCATCTGTTTACCAGTGGTTTGGTATGTAGTAGTAGATTTTCTTCAGTTGTTAACAACTGGCATCATCGATACCAAGCGACATCAAAGAACACAACAGTATATAAAATTACTTCATCCGTCACCACAATCAATGACAGATACCAACTACGGCTGGTTGTGTTCAAAAGATCATTTGCAGCTTCAGTGCTATGAACTAGTTGCAAGTACGTTCTGATCAAATCAACAAGGAAATAGGCTTTAACCATGAGACATTCAGACAGTCTGTTGCCATTTTCTAAATATTTCCAATCTGGCTGATTCGCCCCTTTTGAGAACTTTGAATGGCCCTCTGTTTCGCAAAAGTCCCTATACGAAACACTCTTCAAAATCTAATTCAACTTCTTATACTCAGTCGATATTCATTTTTACCTCAATTTATTAAGTTTTCAGTATTCGTCCAAATTGGTCTTAAATAAACTCTTCAAAGATTTGATGAGAGTACCATTCATATTCTGAAGAGCTTCCTATCATTCCTGTTTTATTTTGCCGCCCAGGTAAAATAAAAACAGTATTTTCCAGTCGGTAATCTCCTAAGCGTATCCCTTGGATAACGTTAAGTCGATTACGTACTGTCTTTCATTCGTAATAGAAGTTAGCTGTGGGCAAAAAGTTACAAGTGCATAAACAGCGCAATGACAATCGAATAATTCGAGGGCACTATGTCGATTATTGGTGTCATTCACGGTCCAAAAGGCTCAGAAGAAAACAGAGTTATTCTTCATTGTTGTCATGAATTGAACACTTCAAGAAGCACTATCCTCGTAATACATTTATGACATCATGCCTACAAAATCCATCTGACTGAAAAACTCAAGACTTCAGAATATACTCGTACACAGCGAAGAGCGCTCGTCAAATGGTTCATTGATCTATTAAATGATAAATTTTAAAAATGATGATGTCCCCTTTCCGTGTGAATGGCTACATAATCAAGCAAAATTTCGATGATGAGGCATCATCGGACCAGTTGTCTTCAAGGACTTTGCTAAAAATGAACAAACAACCAATGGCAAGTGGTATCAAATTATTACATGAGATATCTCTTGATCGTGTTATCTCTCGTTTGAGCAGGGCGAACTAGTGATTCCACTGTTCGCCTTCGCAAGCTTCCGTTCCTACTTTGTTGACCTCATATGATCTCTTCCAATATCTGTTTTGCTTAAGATTTCCCATTTGATGTAAGCGAATTAAGCCTCTCCAGAGGCGCTCGTTCAAATCCAATCCGACAAAGCTGCTGCACCTTATGGCTTACCGGCCGAGGTATTCAAAGCTGCTGGAAGTAACTTTGTGGAGTGCATACACCAACTGGTCAAAAGAGTGTATGCCTGATGAATGGAATCTCGGCATCGTTTGCCCGATCCACCAACTGCGGATAGAGATATATGTATGTCTTCTCAACGTTATATACAGGGTGTGCCATAATGTATTAACCTATCGAAAAGTGCCACAGATTTTAAAAATTGATATTTGGGACGCAGACAGAATTAGTATTTGTTCGAATAAGTAATGGAACACTATACTCCCGAAGAAATTGGAATAATCGTCACGTCAGTGATTTTGATGCATTGACAAAGCACACTTTCACCTATATAGATACGTGAACAAATAAAATTTGCTGTTCTGGGGCACTGAAAGTCAGCGAATAATGCAGGAAGAGCCATTACAAGTCACTGCATGATGTGCTGTGAAGGAATTATTTTTGAGTAACGGAGTTATGATCAATGAATTTTTCATTCCTCAATCGGATGAATTGGGATTGGGGGTTCCAGCAGGACGGAGCAAATGCGCTAATGCGCATTGTAAAGCAAAGGGTCCATCCTGAACAACAGTATTTCTGCCATACTATGTGAGCATCTGAAACTTGTCGTCAACAACTTGATTTTCCCCTATAAGTGCGATTTCAGACCGGAAAAGCCCACAATCGACCAAATCAGGTGAACCCTTTAAAAACTCAAGAAGTCCAAGTCAACAAAGCTACATCCAAATGGCAGTTGGTTTTCATTTTTTGTTCATCCTTTGTGTTTTTGATTCATTCCACCTTGTTCTTAGATGGCGATTAAATCTACTTATTTCACGAAAACGCACAAAATTCTACTTCTAAGCTAGCATTGAAAATTTTGTCGTCAAACGGAAAAACATTGAGAAACAATAAACTTTTCGCAATGGTGGAGTTCTCAGTTATTGATTTTGTTGATACATTTTGTTCGACCCTCACGTGTTTTGCATATTATGCGTACGAAAATCCTTTGTTCATGTTGTTTTTAAGTTTTTTTACCGCCGTCGTAATTATTTGGCATGTGAAATTATCAATTAATCTCTGTACGGGTAGTCCTGTGGTAAATTATGATTATAGTCCTGAAAGAGGTAAAACGTCAGACATAAACAAGTTTGGGCAAAAGTAACTATAATATAGATGCTTCTTCTAAAGGACCACATACATGGCCCAGTTCTGGATTCAATCAATCTCCTATCAACATCGAAACAGTTTCAGTGGAACCTTGGAATATTCGTGAGCCTTTAATGTGGAACCACTACAATGATTTACCAACGAAGATGACCTTGGAGAATAATGGAATAACAGGTTAACCAATAATTCTTTATTTGAAAAATTGTTTCTCTAGCTTTGATCGCAGTGATTCTTAAAGCTCAATATGCAGCCAATGCTCCAACATTGAGTGGCGCAGATCTTCTCCAGTGCTATACTTTTCAGTCGCTTTGCTTTCACTGGAGTTTCTGGAACACTGAAGGATCGGAGCACACGATTGATTATCGATGTTTTCCCATGGAAATCCAAGTAAGCCCTGAAATGAGACCCCTTAAAGCATTGTAGTCTATCATTCGATTTCTTTTGAAGGCAACTCACCAAACTCAACCTTTGTTGTCCTGTGTACAAATATATAACACCCTTATGCTGACCTATCTCTTCGAGGTAGGTTCGAGATACGAATATTTGTGGCTTTATGAAATCATATAGATCCGTTCATTTTAGATATCGGCTCATAATCAGTATTTGGATCCAGTTATACTAAATCTTAGTCGTATAAGAAAACCAAATACTGTAGTTGAAATCATCCCGTTTCCTTTATCATGGTTGTGCCAGCCTTTCAGGACAGAATTCTTTAGTTATGGAGGTTCTATGAGTACTCCACCTTGTGACGAAGGTGTAGAATGGTTCATCAATCCTCAAACTATGACTATTAGTGAAAGCCAGGTAAGTTTCGAATTTTCGTATTTACGTATTCCCACGAGAGCTATGCCGAAGGACAAGACATTATGGGGCAAATGGATTACTTTCCATGCCTACGGTTAACATTCTAAAGTCTGCCCAACTACTTGCATTCACTGATGATATTATTGGTATCATTTTGTCAAGCTGTCGATGACAGCAAAATCAAGTACATATACGATGGCGGAAAAAAGGATCACACAGGATCAAGGAATCGGACAGAGCACAACAACAGACAGCTATCACTTTTGGGTAGTTACAGATCTTGTAGTCCTTTTTGAAGGCCTACGAAGGTATTGTGTAATACTGAACAGGCTTTTTACCACACCTTAATCATCTCAATCCGAAAATTAGCGTTAACGAATCTGATCTGATAAAGCTATTCTTGCGATTTTTAGTCCCCTTTTTGTTTAAGGGATTTAAAGGAGAAGGCGATTAAGTACCATATGTGCTGCTTTTGGTAGTATTAGGTCTTTCATAATGATTTGCTGGAATAGGTGTGCAATTAAGTTCTCGCTGTTTGTCAATAGATGGCTCCAACAATTAGTGCAGATCAATTTTGACATATGGTAAATAAACCGTTTTGACACATTCGTGATTTTGTTTTGGCGTCATATACTTTCGGTTATATGAAAATATCTGATTTTGTGCCAAATAGTCGTCATTTGCGGAAAGTGTTGATTTTTTTCTTTCATTCGAAGAAAACGGCAACTGACTAAAGAGCTTACGGAGATGCTGCTCTAAGTGAAATAATGCACCTTGATTAGTTTTGTCACTTTAAAGTCGGTGATTTTGACGACCGCCGGCGTGAAGGAAGGCCAAAATCCTTCAAAAACCCTGAATTAGAGGCATTACTCGATGGGAATACGTGTCAAACGCAATTAGAAGTTACCCGACAAGCAATTTCCAAGCGACTGGATGCGTTGAGAAAGATTCAAAAAGAAGGAACTTGAGTTCCTTATGATTTGAAGCTAAAGGACGTTGAGCGTCGTTTTTTCGCCTGTGAACAACTGCTCCAACGGCAAAAAAGGAAGGGTTTTCTTTATCGCATCATGACGGGTGATGAACGGTATCGGGTTCAATTGATGCGACTGAGTCGAGCACTGCGCAAAAAACGATCACAATACGAGCAGAGGCACGAAAAAGTGATTCTACAGGATGACGATGCTCGGCCTCACGTTGCCAAACCCGTTGAAACCTACCAGGGAACGTTTAAATGGGAAATTCTACCCCATCCAGATATAGCGCCGTCCTACTATTACTTGTTCTGTTCGATGGCACATGGTCTGGTTGATCAGCAGTTCCGCTCACATGAAGACATCAAAAAATGGCTTGATTCGTGGGTAGCTTCAAAAGATAAACACTTCTACCGCACCGTTACCGTAACGAGCTCTGCCAGAAAAATGGAAAAAAGGTCTAGCTATGGTAAATACTTTGAGTGATTCATTTGTAACCATTTTTCAACAATAAAATTACATTTTCATCAAAAAAAAGTGAACTAATTAGTTGCGCACCTAATAAATAAATAAAAAAAATAATAAAAAAAAATTCGTTGGTTCGTGCTCATCGCGCGTTTTATACTCACCTTCAATATTCGACGAGTAAGTGATGGAACAAGCACGCAACTTATCATGTCTTGGGCTAAAAAATTTAGACAACTTTTAACCAAAATTCTCCGAGACCATCAACGTGACGTTGGATAAGAAAGATTGCAACCTGTACTGGAATAAAAAAACATGAGATACTGGTGCACCCCGACAAACCTAGGCAATGCCATCAAAAACTTTCATATTGTCCAAAAACGAAAATGTGATTTGCCATTTATGTCCGAGGTATTATTGGCTCTTAATTTTTTAGCCGGCGATGTCTAAGTCATTGCAGATGTGTATTGCCAAATGATCGATGAGCTTTTGGTACCGCAACCGCAACTGTTTCCCGAGTTCAACAAGAGAACAGAACAGAACATACCATAGAAACCTGGTCGCCAAACCTAACATCGTGGGACTTTTTTTGTATGTGGATACCTTAAGTCGAGTGCTCACAGCAATAATCCCCGAGCAATTCAAAGCCTACAAGAAAATATAAAGTCGCTGCCATTGAACCAACCAACGTTCACAAATTTAAGAGTGCGATTGCAAGATTTTGTTGAGAGGAATGGACAGCATTTCGACGAAAATCTTTTTAAAACATAAAATTCGCATTATCAAACTCCATTTTGTATAAATAAAATAAAAGAATAACGCTGTAGTTTTCTTTTTATTTTTTTAATATTAAATATTTTCCGCTGGACTTTTTTGATAAATAAATTATAATGACTTTCAAATCTCTACTACAAAACCAGGCATTTTGTTTGGTTCAAGAATGAAAAGGGTTCTTCGAACACATTCGGAAGAGTGAATCAGCGAAATCTGGACCTAATTAAGGAAGTGATTCAAAGTAGAAAGTCTCTAACGTTTAATAAAAGGAAAAGAATATGACTTTAGGATCTTAAGCCACCAACTACTATAAACAGAAATTGATGCGAAATAAAGAAAACAGAGCCACCGTAGTGGCCATAATTAAAGAAGACCCAGAAATGTCGATTTGGCGTCGATCAGTTGAATTGAGCATGGCCAGAGAATTAACACGGTATAAGACTGTGCTGACGCAAGAATTGAAGCCGAATGACCATGACAACGCTGTGAGTTCGCTAATTGAGCTCTGAGAATGTTGGCCGAAAATTCGCATTTTGGCCAAAAAATCATCTCGGAAGGGGCCCATTTTTGGCTCAGTGGCTATGTCAACGGGTATGCCGTTATTGGAGCAAACACAATCCACACGTGTTCGGCCAAGCATCAATGCATCCACAAAGATTGACTGTTTAGTGCGGTTTATGGCATGGCAGCATCAGCGGATCTTTTTTCTTTCGAAGAGAGGAAATAGACACCATTACCGTCAATGATCTCAGGTATAGACCGACTTTCTGTAGTCAGAGTTCGACAACTTCATTATATCCGAACTGCGGTTTCAATAAAAAGGCGCTACATGATATACAAGCGACGCAACGCTCAAAGTTTTGAAGGAGGAATTTGGCGACTGGATCATCTCACGGCGATGGCCGCCGCGATCATGCGATTCGACACCACTCGATTATTTTCTCTGAGCCTACGTCAAGTCCTTAGCCTACGCAAACAAGCCAACCACTTTGGACGAGCTCGAGTCAAACATTTGACACGCTATTGCCGGAATAACGCCGCACATATTGGACCGAGTCACCATAAATGTAATCCAGAATTCGATATATCTTTGCCCAAAAATATTTTTAAAAATAAATTAATGTTTTTTATATTAAGTTATATTTAGGATACAGTGTTATTTGAATTTCCAAATCTGTTGATTGAACTAAACAAATAATTTCATGCTTTTCGCAACTCACGTGGAGACCATCATTTATGGCATTGCTTTGCTTTTATAATGAAAGAAATTAAAAATAAATTAAGCTAAAGTTATAATAATTTTCCACTTCGATGTGCTTAATCAATTGAGCCTATTCCCTCAAGCTTGTTACAGTAATGCCTGTCATTAAATCAATGGGTTTCAAGGATCATAACCCTGCCTCGCGGTTGTTGATTTTATTACTTCCCACAATACACACGAGAGCATACGAGTTTCTCGTATCTCTGTCTTTCTTTCTCATAATTATCTACTTGTTATGGGGCGACTCAAGGCCAGTCCAAATGTCAAACAACACCGACTTAATCTCGCTGCCGGCACGCGACATCTATTCAATGATTAGATAGTCATGAGCATTTGATTAACATGCTATCATGAAATGTAAGCTGGTATTTAAGCCCACAAGTGTCAGTAAATCATGTAGATTAACAAGCACCATGCAGTTTATGTCAGAGAACCGTTAATAGCACATACATACATACAAACAGTAGTTAGCAATCTAATTTGAATAACATCTCTGGTTTTTGTTTTTCTCTTCCAACAGATAATGGAGTTTAGATCGCTTCTATCATCCGATGGTTGTTCGAGAATCATAAGAAATTCAAGACCTGTTCAAAATCTAAACAACAATCGGACGGTGCACATCAATCAATACTATCCAAGTAGTAGTTCTAGTTCTAGCGGCGGTCAGCAATTGCCCGCAGATTAAAATAACCGTGATGTTGAACAACACCGCCGATCAAACAATCGATAACAAATTCATTTAAAAACAATACGCATTAAAAACATGTTTCATTTGAATATTTTACCTTGGAATTTGATAATAATTTGACTAAATCGAATCAGTAACCATAATTACCTGAGATTTTCGTTTATGATCGGACGCAATTAAGACGTCAAAGGATCGCTATAAAAACGTTAATTAGCTCAATCCGCCACGTACATCAATCAAAATTTGTGATCACAGACTTGACTTTCGTACTCTTAACGTTGTTATTCGTTGTTATTTCGTTGTTTCGAAAAAAAAAACTCGAGACATTTTGTTATCGGAAACAATCGAACTAATTGACTTTACTTATTGACGTCGTAAGTTTTGCATTCTGCAAAATGATATGATATGCTACAGCAGGCGATGCAATCGAGATCGATGATCTACACACTTTTTGACAAGAAATGATTTTTAATTAATTTACTCGAAGTGATCACGTTTTTTGGTAGTACTCAGGGCAAAGTTTGCCAAAACAAACAAAAGCAAAAATAAAAATAAAAAATTGTTTATCAGCTTCTTGTCATTTTTTTTATTGTTTCGGAACTTTTATCGAAACAGAGGGGCCGCCGAGAATAACAAACTAAATAAATAGGCGACTCGAGTGTTTAGAGGAAGCCGGTCCCAATTCGCAGATCGTAAACAAAAAATAATCTAAATTACTTCAACGGCAATCAAGTATCGAGAAATGTGTGCCAGAAGGTCTTGAAGAATAATTGATGAAATTTTTTTTTTTTTTTTGTATTTCTAGATGCTTAGGTTTTTAAATTACCTTAAGCTGGATTTTATTAAGCCGGCTATATTTCCATATTTTTCTAAATTTGTAACCATTACATCACATATCTCTAGATAGCACTAAATTGAAGGGTATCCAGTAAAGGGAAATAGTTTTGCATCAGGCTCTTTTGCTGAAAATGGGATTGACAACTCTCCTCTTCAATGGATTAGAAACAAACTTTCGGAACGTTAAATTCTTGTTGTCTTGGATCGTTTCAAACCTGATATTCACAAAATAAATGCTGGTGTGCCCCAGAGCTGCGTTCTGTCTCCGACACTCTTTTAAGTTTTCGTCAATGATTTCTTATCTGCTAGTTCTAATCTAATATATTCCTTTTCTGGCGACTGTAGAACGGAAACGGCAGCGTATGTTAAGGATATTAAATTCCGATATTAGCAGCATATCTATTGGGTAGTTCAATAAGTTCTATTTTATTTAACCGCATTTATTGTCTGATTGCGTGGAAGCAACTCGAAGTAAAGGACACCTCGCCAGTTCCACCAAATGATCAACATTACCTTTTTTGGATGCAAATCTTATTTACCGACCGATTGCGTCGTTTTCCAGGACCTCGCCATAACCTTTTACGCCGAATTTTGTTATTAACCACCCATTTTTCGTCTCCCGTGACCACTCTTTTCAGGAAAGCTTCAAGCGAGTTCCATCTCAACAAAGACTCACAGACCATTATGCGATCCATAATTTTTCTTTCACTGAGTTCGCGAGGAACCAAAACATCCACCATTTTCGACATTCCAAGCCATTTCAGTTTCTGAGAATCGTGTCGTCAAATGCCTGTCAACAGTAACTGCAGCCAAGATTTAATTGTCATCTGTGGTAGGTGGACGTCCAGAGCGAACAGCATTAGCAAGGTCTGTATTTTCTGAACGAAAACATGTAAACCAACGCTGATAAGTGTCAACGTTTATAGCTGCAAATCTCCCGTGGCGCCTCTGTCGCTTTGACAACTTTTTAAAGAAAAAAAGCAAAATATGCCGAAAATGCACTTTCTTATCTTCCATTAAAAAAAAAAATAAATAAATAAAAATTTACCACTTAAAACATACGCCCAATTAAAACAAATTCTCATAACAATGTAAAGGATAACCCTCTCTATTGGAATATTGGACTAAACAACAAAAATTTCATAACAGTATCCACAGAGAGATTTTCTGAAAAAAAAAAAAAAAAACGGCAGACCTTATTGAACAACTCAATAAACGAGGAACTATCAACAGAGAGCAATTGAATTCTATCTGTGGTCGTTAAAGCGAAATTAAAATCCCCAGCCATTATCCATGAATAGCACTTGCATCGTCGAAACCGAAAAACCCTTCATTCTCAGTATGTGTGTCATTAACAACTTACGTTGGAATTATATGGTCATTCCGCCATATGCGCTACGAAATGTCTAACTTTCATCAAGGGATGTAAGAAATATTTCACTCCATTTGATCTTGCTTCAATATATAAGTCCGCCCAAAATTGGCCCACAACGGTTCTTTTTTTTTCCCTCAAAAACTTCCCCTCGTCAGCGCTATGTACAAAAATCTTAAAAGTACGCAAAATCCCTTGTGAGCGCGCCAATTATAAAAATAGAAAAGACCGTAATCATATCTTTCTAACATTAAACATTTTAGCTGATGAAAGCACGCACTGATAACCTGATAAAAACATTGTAATCTGATAGTAAGACCAGACTAAACTGTCATTAATACATCCTTGTCGTGGCGGGAAGGCTTAAAAGTCAAAGAACCCAAGGTTCTGAAAAGACCTAAGTAATACCTCGGATTAAGCGCCAAAGACATCCAGACTACACTTTAAGTTGACCCCACAGGATTACCATATAACATTTGTGGTACTCGCTATAGCAATACCATAGTTAACCGCGTAGATCCTAGAGCCCAAAAACAAAATTCTAAATAAACCTAAAGGAGCTTACCCAGAAGTTAGTAGAGATCTTTCCACTCAGAGTGCCGTTTTTGATGCCTTGTCCCTGCAAGCCGAAAAGTTCGAACGATCTCTAGTAGAGACACAGAGGATTATAGATTACCATCTAAGGGACAGTTAAAATGGAGAAGAAGACAGGATGCAAAAGCACTGCACAGCAAGAGCTATTTTTCAGCGGCGACAAAAAATGAGGAATAGATAGGCGGAATGGACAGCTACAGTCTGAACCGAAACTGCATTATTTTTTCATGAATGAAAATGGTATTACAAACATCAAAAGTCTTAGTTCTCGTATAAGGTAGCCGGTTGATGTGGGCAAATGCACCCGGTGGTCCAGCTGAAATCAGTTCTGCAACTAGAAAAGACTGCAGTTCTAGTGAAAATACTGAAACGCCAAGGTGATAAGGCCGGCTTAGCTACTAGAATAATGCTATCAGCTCTGCTTTGAACTCGAAAAATTGGCAAAGCCAAAGTCTGAACGACAATGAGTACAATCACTGTGTTGATCAACTAGCTAAAGCAATAATTAATAGGGCGATATGGTGAACGGAATTCTTAAAGTAAAATATTTTGTGTAGTAAACTCTTTATGTTTATGCAAGTCTGTACCGAAAATATTCTCTCTTAGAACTTTGACTTTTGACGTTCTCAGGCCACCGAAACTGGCGCGGGGCATATTTTGAATTTTAGAAGGGAAACTCAAGGAAACCTTAGAATGTGTTAATGGGTCTTCATAACCAGAATAGAAAATCTCTTTTCGCTTCTGTCGAGACAATCAAATTTAGGTATGTCCTTGTCTGTACCTTGGAAGAGTTAAATTTCAGTTTATTTAAAAATAAGTGCAGAGAAGAGCCCACTTTTTCGGTAATTATATTTATTATGTTCACTCAAATTAACTTTCAACATTTCAAGCATCTCCAAAACGACACATAATATTCATACAGCAACCATGTCTGTTTCAAAGCCTTAGGTGTAGATTTATGCACTAGAAACAGGCTTTTGATCAACCTTCACAAAACAGAAATTATTCTCTTTACGAGAAGGAGGAGCGTCTTTAAGAAGTATGTAAAAAAAAGCGTCACAGGGCTCACAACCCTATACGGAAGGCATTAAAACATGCGACGAAACAACTAATGAGGTGACAAAGGGGACACAGCGGTTTCCGGATCATCAAATGCTCAATGACTGACAGTTATACACATATTTCCGTACCCAAAGAATCGCCAGTTTATGAATTATTCCCCTTAAACAGTGTAAAGACTTACATACTCATATGTAGATGACGAGATAAGATGCGGCAATGTGAACTCACAATGCAATTTTTAATAAGAACTCTACTCGCAGACCGTGGAAAAAGGAAGGAATATCTCTGAAATTGTAACCGACCCCTTAAGTAAACTTGAAATATGCACTGTATTCAGTCAACCAACATAAATTCGTATCGTTAAATAACAAAGACAGAGAAAATTGTTTTACTTTTTATATGGACTAATCAAATTACAAAGATAACGGTTCTAAAATAAATAGAAATATCAATACACTTAAAAAAAAAAAAAAAAAAAAAACTCAAACTTAAATTTATATGCAGCTTTTGTAACATGCCTGTATTCCCGAAACTTTAACACTTAGTTTCAGTTTCTGCAGTAAACAGGCATGTTATTGCAGTTTACTATAAGTCGAAACCAAAAACATGCAACAAGTGTCAACAATTATTGTATATACAAATCATTAAATTAGAACTTGGTGTCTAAATGATAGCGAATCTGATTTCGAAATCAAATTGAACAATCAATGAACTCACTAGAACGGAGGGCTACCATATATCACCGTATTGACATTCGATGCTATTTTCGCTGTTTTATTGTTTTTTTTTTTTTTTTTTTAAACAAAACCCGATAAAAAATCACCGGCGTGACAATTCATCATGTGACTTTCAATTCTCAATGATGTGCTAATTTTTCTCATTATACCATATTCATCAAAAACAATTATTTGTTTTTAAAATTGACTACTTCAAAAGTTATTTATTAATCACAAGCTTTTAATTTTGGCTAAAGATTTTTAAATTTTATTACGATAGTGAAATTCTCCAAAAATACTCGTATATGTACAATGTACATCTCTGGATTGATTATAATAAAATTTGAATATATTAAAATTTGACAGTTTAGAACGATATCACATGCATTCTTCGCACTTGAAACATTTATTCGAAATGAAACGAGTTTAAAAGAAAATTTTCATATCGTATTAGCACCATTAAAAAGTGATTAGTACTATTAATAGCAATTATTTGCTTGTCATTGGCAATAAATTGTTCGCTGAAAGGTATTGTATCTGCAGTTTTTGTTTGATTTGCTTTAAACAAAACGACTTTTCTGTTACTTACATTTTTTTTAGTTACTTTCTGACAGAGATGTGATGTACAGAAAAAGTGACTTTTACGATTCCTCATAAATCATGACCCACTATTGATTGGAACGTGTCAAGAGGTGATGTATTACTGATTGACATTACACTCACCTGATTGAGTTAAAATTGACTACGTTTTCGTCCGACGTTAATCCAAACAATGTGTTAAGAGATTATAACGCACTAACAAAAGAATTATCAAAATAGTCTTTCTTCTTCTTTTTTTAATTAACCGTTGAAATATGTATATAGCACGTATTCTTATATATAATGACACACACTTGTACCACTGCGCCGCTTCTAAGGTATGCTAAATTTGAAACAATTTTACAGGTCGATCTCTTTTGGTTTATGAGGACAGGAGTTTAGTGATGATTTTGCATTTGAGTAATCCAAAAACTAGGGTTTTCTACTATCGGCTGCCTAATATCAAAATTTCCGACAATGCGCGTACGTACTTATTAAATCACGTTTCGTGTCACCCACTAACCTTCTTACAATTTCCATTTCGTAAAACACTTCTTATTTTACGTACACTTATCGTGTACATCAAATCTTAAAGGTAAACCGCCATTTTTTCGTTGCAAAATTCTCACAAATTCAGCCGCCCCACGCCAACTCTTTATGCGACATTGTCATTGCAATTTCCTTGCTCGTTAAAGACAGATCCTGTACAGTACATATATGTTCATTGTACTTATCTGAACGTTTCGCACTTAGGTAGGATGACTCCTTCTAAATTGATGTCAGGAATTGGATGAGTTGGATGAGTTAATTGTTTGAACAGGTCGACATCACTTTCACAGAAATCATCGCAACAATTTGTTCCAAAAGTGCAGTGGCTCGTTACGATGCCAATAAACATTATCCATTCTTTTTTACTAAGGAACAGCAGAAAAGTCGTTGATCTTTTAGAAACATAAGAAAACATTTGTCTGCTTTGCTGGCATCCTGCAGATCCGCCAATTAAGCTTGATTTTTCTAAGAAATTAATGCCCCCCATGTTTTGTGGTTTCGTCGTCATCTATACAAATTCTTCATCCAGTTTCCTGACTAATACTGATTTTGTGTAAATGGAATCGAACCTGGCAGTTTCCTGTGCGAAAGCTCACCAATCTTCCGATATCATCTCTTTTCTAGTTAAGAAGTGATTTGGATTTTGATTATGAGAGATTTCATAGATTTTTAAGCTTGTCAAAGATCTGGTATATTCTGCCAATAGGATAGACATACATTGTTCTCATATCTTTTGATTGCTGAATTTATTGTGAATTTATTGCTAAATATAGAAATATTCTGGCCCATTTAAGAGATCAGTTGAATCTTTTTTAGCTGGTTCATCGGGTTTTTTGTTTTCTTCAAAAGTCTCAAAGAGTATTGGAGCAGTGGGGCGTTGATTTGCAGTCAAACAGGTTTGAGCTCAACGCTTTCAATGCTGCTTGACGTGAGCAAATGGATGGGGACGCCTTTCATTCATATGTCCCAAGGTTGGTACTATCACATTCATGGATAGCATAAAGCTCAGATTGAAAAACATTGGAAGTTTTTCCCATAGGCCTTGTTTGTACTCAGTGTCCAATTTGGGTCCATCCGTACACCACTTGTACCACTTTAAGGTTCGATATTGGATTTTGAAAGTCCCATGCCTGTCAATTTGGGATGACTATGTTTAAATTCCTGTCGAAGCATAAAGTTTTTGTTATGTGGTCATTTACCACGCAGATCATACCGAGTTCAGGAATCGCTGTTCCAGTATAATTTTTTATCTAAAATAACTCCTACGTATTTAAGTTGTATGAAGAACTCTATAATTGTATCGTTCAGAGAGATTTGGACAAGACTCAGTTTTCTTCTACGACTTAGTATAGCTTTTAGGGTGTTGATTGGGAGGTTTCCTCCAATGCACCAGTCAGACACTACCTTTCATGACATTTTGCATTCCGTTTCGTGATGATGAATAAGTTAACGGCATAAGCAATCGTTTTGTAGTTTAAATTTTCTAGTTCGACTATTAAGTCGTCGATAACAAGTGACCACAAAAGGAGTGAAAGAATACTTCTTTGTGTATTGCTTTTGGTTGATGAGACAGAAGTTTGTCTCGCCGGAAGAAGAAGTTATTCTATGACTTTTTAGCATCGCTATCGGCCATCTGTGATCGTGATCGGTGATCGTACCTCTGAGCTCCGTCACAATCTGCAGTTATACTCTTAACAAACCCAACTGTCAATAGAAGCCCCAACCGAGGAAGCAGGCAGTCTTAAGGCAGTTTGGGTTCTTGAGAAAATTTGGGCAGATTCGAAAATTTTCGTGTCCATCCGCTCTACATGACCCAGCAATTTTAGTCGTTCAACCTTCACTCTTCTGGTTAAGTCGATGTCGCTGTATAGCTGTATACAGTTCGTCGATGTATTTCCTCCCTCAACGACTATCTATGTAGACGTGACCGAAAATCATCCGAAAAATTATATTGTCAAAGCAGCCAAGAGTTTAATAAGTCCATGCCTCTGAACCGTAGAGCAGAACTGGAATTATTAAGGTCTTATAGAACGTCACTTTTGTTGTTTGAAAGAGGGCTTTGCTAGTCTATTGCCTTTTTAGACCAAAGAAGCAGTGATTGGCAAGAATTATTCTTCGTTTGATCTCAGCGCTGGAGTCGTTGTTATAAACGTAGCCTTAAAATCAATTAATAAGTGGTGTGTATCAATTTGGAGCTCATGGATTTTTCCCAAGATCTGCCACAGTGTGAATATTTAGTGGAATTTCCTGGCCTAAAGTCACACTGATATAAACCAATCATATAGACGATATTAAAAAGATTGACGCCTCTGTAGTTGGCGCAATTTAGAGGGTCTCATTTCTTGAGGATCGAACAGACAATGCTGAGGTTTTATTCATCGGGCATACTTTCGTCGGACCATATTTTACAAATGAGTTGGTGTATGCTTCTTACTTCCGCTTTGAAGAACTCGGCATTCAAGCCGTCCGCCCCAGCAGCTTTGTTGGACTTACGCTTTAATATGGATATCTGCATTTCATCCAGTTCGGATGGACGGCGCAAGTTTAATAACTACAACACGGTGATGGTTCGAGTCGATGTTGATCCCTCGGAACGTTTAGACATCCGTAATACTGGAGGAGTGCCTTACGTCGATCGCAATGTGGTCAATATGGCTGACAATTGACTGATCAGGTCGCAAAGTTCTGTTGTGGATATCGAGATGCGGAAACCACGTGCTAGCTAAGACAATGTGTCGCCCAGCCGCATAGTCGATTAGCCGGAGGTGGTATCGTGCAGGCAATACTTTCCGATAGTACTACCAAAAATGCCCTCTTTTCCTAGCTTTGCACTAAAATCGATAGGAAAAGTTTAATATCACTGCTAGGGCACTACTTGCAAGTCTTGTCAAAGAGCTTTAAGAAGCTATTTTTGGTGCCGTAATCCTTCTCCTTTAAAGAGGGCCTGCGTGCATATAAGGTCAATGTTAGCCTTTGTTAATTTATCCTTGTTACGAGGCACTCGTTAAAACGCAGGAAATTCAAGACTTTTTGCCGAAGTCTGCCTCTAACAACAAATCCGCACCCAGTTTGTCATCCTCTTTTTGTCCGGCCTATACAATTGCATTTCTTAGATGGCGGTAACATCTGTTTTGCAGCAGTCCATGGTCTCCGCTAGTTGTTCGGCTGCACGTGGCTTACTAAGGAAAATAACATTCCACGTGCAGATCCGAAGTTCGTTGCCCTCACTTCGTCTGCAGGGGTTGTCAACAGTAAACAGTCCGTATCCGAGGCTTGTTGTTGCTTCATAACTTTTTTTTTCATGGCTGAGCAATTTTCCCGGCGGCACAACACCCAACCTGGAGTGCCAGCTCCATTATAGAAACGTTTGCAGGAGTTGTGATCAGTAGATTCGTCCGTATTCTAGGCTTATTGTTGCTTCATAACTTCAGTTACCGGACAGTTACCCAGGCGCGGCGGCACAATACTCAACCTGGAAAGTCAATTTCATTATAGATACCTCTAGGGCGTGGAGTCGGTTAGATCGAAGCCAGTAACACGTTCATTAATGAGAGCGCTGCCGGTGTTTAAAGGCTCATCCACTACCATCTCTTTTCCAAGACTCTGATTTAGTCCTGGAAATTCTTACCGGCCTGTGCTCCAAATATATCGAAGTGCCTGAATAAGGTCTTATTTGGTTTATTCCAGGATATCACTTCACCGTTGATTCTATCCACTGTTCCGTTTGTAGTTCTTCTACTTTGTCAGCACTTATAAGTTTGACAAGCCTAGTGTGGGTGGATATCGACCAGTATCCGATGATAAACACTTGGAGGCAAAATTAGCACAATTTATATGTAGAAACAGTTACAATACTAGGCATCTCCAAGTTGTGCCTAACCTATTTTTTTAGCACCCAACCAGCACCCAGTTATATAACTCAGTTGCTGGTAAATCGACCTAAGTTCTGGCACATCTAGTTGTAAAGGTACCCAAATAGACCGCATTCAGCTGCAATTCTTCATCAGACACTTCCGCCATTCAACTTTGTTCGACCCAAGCATCTATTACATGTAATTAACACCCCTTCCGGAAAGTAAGAAAAGAAAACCAAACAAAGAGGCTATCAATTCTATAGCTTCTTCCGCATCGAATTGCATTCATTGCATTCATTACCTTGTCATTGGGACTGCGACTAATTTCCATTAAAACGTCACCACTTTACAAATGGAGAACATCTGACCGCACCTTGAATTACGTCAATTTGTGCTGATACCCCCGACGGATACTTGAAAATTAAAAATAAATTACAGTCGGACGCACACGGAACATTCGCTATTTGATTCATTAGCTGTATGCCTCCAGGTTATGCTGACAATGCGGGCTTCCTGACTTCTTGTTGCGTTTGTTTTGAAAGTTTGCGTGTCTATACATCATGCCCTTACCTAGATACTATTAACGGAAAACACACAAAAATTAACAACTCAACAGCAATACAGAACCAAAACAACAAACAGAAAGTTTGTATTCGTATCTCTAGTTGACTTTCAAGAATTATCATCGCACTAACTAATTCATAAACTATTTCGAGTTGGCCCACTTTACCATGGGATTAAGTAATTACAACGCAACGTAACGACGCTTTAATTGTTTGATTTTGATACAACACCATGTCAGTCTGTCATATTGGCCTAGGTAAGGCGTATACTCATACATACGAGTATAATAAAATATTTAAAAATAAATTAAACAATATTTGCCTTAGCACAAAGCGCTTCGCCTACAACCCGTAGGTCTACAAAACTCAGGCACTCGTGTAGAAAAATGTCTATTTATACATTATAAATGACATGATAAGAAGTGATGGAAATGGCGACGTCTACCTTAGCCATACTCGTAATGAATCACCACCCTGTGATCGTTCTGTGGAAAGGCAAACCTTATTTTCAATGTCCATTGAAATCAGAGATTTTCTAGAAGTACGAGTACTTTCATACTCGTACATCACGTGAGGCTTTGCCATTTCATCACATGACAGTGTTGTGGACTTTAATACATGCGAATGAAAAGATCAACCACCCTGTGGTAGATAGGTACATGAGAGAAAAACTTTATGCTTCTGAATCTGAGAATGCAAGTGGGTTTTTTTCAACTGCTAATCGTAACAATTTAACTACTATACAAACGTTTCAAGGAAACCTTTTCGATTGTCATGATTCAAAGAAACAACGCAGTTGATATGAGCTTAAAGCGAACTGGTGCGACAGCTGGTAATACCATTACAATGCACAGACGTGAACCAGTAATTTTTGTTCTAATTAAAATTGCTTGTTATTAAGTAGTGATAGTAGACTTTGATTAGTGTCATGCGACTTTCAATTGCGGGGTTGACTTGGTTTTGCAACATGGTTGTGTGAATGATGAATGGAAGTGATGCATCAATAGAGAGGATAATTTGATAATAAATTGGTTTGTCCCAACCTTCCACGCCTACTAACACGAAATTAAGGACCAACATACATATAATGACACTGCGCCTTTGTGCATATGGAAGGTCATCTGGAAAAGACGGATTCCTGCTCTATACTTTTAATTTAACTTGTAGGCGTTGCAGTAGGGAGATTTTATTCTACATTTTATTCCATCAGAAATTTCTTTTTAGATGAAAAAAAAAATCGATGATTTCCCCACATTTATTTTGGTATTTCCTTGCACAATCTTATCACCAGCACGACAAATTCGAGACTTACGTACACAGGTTTGACAAGTCGTATGTTGTTTCCGCATTGTGAGTTCGCCATCTTTACCCTCTTGTCGTTGTCTGGATACGACTCGGAAGCACTCTATTTCTTTGAACCTGGTCCATGGTTTCTAGATCTTAGCTCTAGTGTGAACTATATTTTGTATGAATGCAAACGCAGGTCATGATGCAAAATTCACCATAGAGCGCGAACTGCCGTATTGTCATGAATCTATTGGGATTAACAATTCTGACACTTAAGCAACATTTTCACACTAACGGCGGCAATATTCTCAGCGTAACGATAGTTACATTTTCGATTAACCACTGAAATGCGTTAAAAATTTCACGTCGATGGTATTTGTTGCATATTTCGTCAAAAAATTACGAATAATGATGGCGCTGTGCGACGGTGCGTTATTATGGTGCAAGATCCATGAGTTTTCTGCCCACAATTCTGGTCTCTGTCGGCGAATTGCTTCATGCAAACGTCTCATAACGCCCAAATACTGTCTGGCAAATATTCATGATTCACTACACCGTTGTAATCCATGAAAACCGTGAGCATTGCCTTCTTTTTTGACTGAAGAAGACGTGGTTTTTTTGGTCTCGGCTGATTTTGTGAACGCCATTCACTTGCATGATGTCTAGATTGCGTGTCGTAACATAAAAACATGTCTCGTCTCCAGTAATGACCCTTTTGATAAATGTGGGATCGAATTCAGCCTCGCAAATAATCTCTTTTGCGACTACAAAACGGTCTCTTTTTTGCATGAAATTGAGGTATTTTGGCAACAACTTTGCTGCTACACGACGGAAACCCAAATCATTAACCAAAATATCTTGGACGGATCCATAGGCAAGTCCTCCGCTATCTCTCTGATGGTTAATTTGCGGTTATTGACCAACATTTCTTTTACTTCATCAATGTTTTCGTCGGTTTTCGATATCGATGGTCTGCCACTGCGTTCATCATCTTCGATTGACTCACGACCACTTTTGAACCGCTCGTGCCACTGGCAAACGACCGTTTTCTTTAGAGAATCGTTGTTGCAACGAACATTTCTAAAATTGTAAAAAATCGCAAACACACAGAGATAGATGAACTCTTGGCTACGTAACTTTCGCAAATGTCAAGCTATGACGCTAAGATTTAGAGGGAATGTCAACAACAGATGTACCAATTAAACAAAAAAAAAAAAAAAAAGAACTCAAAACGGAACAATGGGAGCGCCACACGGTGAAGCCACCGGGAACTTTTTGAACAAGGTTGTATATACATATGTATAGGCATTTACAATTTTTCATCACTTTCAATGATGTTATAACCAGTTTCATTTAAAGAAGGGTCAGATGGGGATCTGAGCAAATTTACGGCTTTTTCAACAAATTCTTTTTCGGAATCCTTTGCATACAAGTCAACACCGGATCTCATGATCCGAAATATGTCCGCATTCGTGTTTTCGCCGCTATTTTTATGGGAGAGATACTTCCTATATCTTTTAAAGTCCTTGTTGCGGGCCTCTTGCGCTTCTTCACTTAACTGACCAAAGTGGTGAAATTATCTCATTCCCATGGATCAAATATTTGTGAACGGTAGGTGGCATATATAAAGTGATTCATCGTGAGGTTTGATTTTCAATAGACTTTTTTTGACAGATCACGCGTGACTCCTATCAATCTGCTTTGTCATTTTTGTTCAGTATCGTTTGGCAATTCATTATGGAAAGACTCACATCACAACAGCGTCTCCAAATTATTCAGCTGTATTACAAAAATCAGCGTTCTATGAGACATGTATTTCGTGCGATTTGAGGAACTTACGGTGCGCATAATCGACCTACTGAAACCACTATTGCCAATAACATTCGCAAATTTGAGTCCCAGTTTATATAAGTGGATGACACTCGACCAGTTAGACCACATCCAGCACGTAGTGAAGAGACTATAGCAGCTGTAGTTGAGAGTGTACGCGAGGACCGTGAAGATTCGATTCGTCGTCGTTCTCAGTAGCTTGGCTTGATATATTCGACAACTTGTACCTAAAAGCGTCAAAATCAACTTGTGCATAATTGAAGCCAGATGACTTGAATTTGCGTCATATTTTCAGTGAATGGTCTCTCGAAATACTAAATGAAAGTACGGTGTTTTATCGTGAAATTTTATTCAGTGATAAAACCCATTTGGGCTGACGAGCAACCCGAGAGTGCCAAGAGCTACCATAACATCCATTAAAAACAACGGTATGGTGTGGTTTATGGGCTGGTGGAATCATTGGTCCATATTTCTTCAAAAATGAGGCAAATCAGAATGTTACCGTCAATGGTAACCGTTATTGTGCCATGTTAACGGACTATGTGCTTCCTAAAATTCAAGCACATGGTCTCGATGAGCTCTGGTTTCAACAAAACGGCGCCATACAGTGCGTGAAACAATGGACTTTGCGATATCACACCTTTGGACTTTTTTCTCTGAGGATATGTAAATTCTCAGGTCTTAAGCAATAAGCCAACTACGATTGACGCTTTTGATGCCAACATTACTCTACTACTCCGAATGGACCACCTCAGATGTAGTCCTAGCCAAAGTTTACATGATAGTATTTTCAAAAAGTAAACGCCATAAATTGTTCTTTTAACCGATAATAAAAATTTAAAGTTCACTTTCAAATTTATGTGTTTTATTTTATATTATAAATCAAACCTCACGATAAATCATCCTATGGTACCAAGGATATTTAGCACTTTCATCGACAAATGCTTTAAATTTCGGGATATCAATTTCATGAATCATTATCGTGTGCATTTTTTTTAATCAAACCCAAATCAAGTTTGGTTATTTCTGCTGAAATTTCTGCATTTTTAAAGAACCTCCTTGCCGTGTTTCCGTCATGGGAATTTCCAAAGCCTGGCTTGAGTTTGTCAACAATCAAGCTTTAAATGGTTTCTAAATTGCCGTTGAATTGAATGAATGGCAACAATTTTTTTTACTTTCTTCTCCTTAAGCTTGCCATTGTTTTGTTTTTAATTTATATGAAATGTGAAGAAGACATTCAAAAAAACGGATCCATCCGTGTAACACAGAAAATCCAAATTGCAAATTTTCAAATTTCCAACCGAATTAAATTCTTTTAACTTGGCATCGTAAATATAGCACTTTTGTGTCGAAGTTTTCGGTCATAGCATTACACACCTTTCCATCAACCATGGTAACCATTAAATTGTGTTGGATCGAAACAGTTTTCCCATTTACCGTTACAATGCTAGCCTGGAGGTACTTAATTTGATCATCAACTCTTTGCTTTTCAGCAACAGATACTGCAGAGGATTCTCTAATAAATTCAATTTTAAGTGATCTACAATATCGGGTTGAAATTGGACGTAGATTCTGCCAGATCATTTTCACACCAGAAACTAAACGAAGGAGAACAAGACATGTAATAAAAACAGCTGAGTCATCTGCATCCGAGCCATGAAAAGCTTGATTCTATGAACTGTGACCATCAAAGCCCCATTAAGAGTATAAGTATATATTGGGTCATATAAAAAGTCTTCACGGTTTTTTGGTACATTTTGAAAAAAAGTTTCCTTTTTTCAAAATCAGTTTCAATGAAGTACCTTTTGCCAATTTCCGGGTAGCTTCATAATTCCATCTGTGTAGAACTTCTGTGGTTTATCAGCGAAAAACTTGGTCAAGTGATTTTCCGCGGCTCTTCGGCCAGCCAATTTTTCACCATCAAGAGAGTTTTGCAAAGACCAAAACAAATGGTAATCACGGGGTGCAAGGTCCGTGCTGTACGGTGGATGCATTAAAACTTCCCAAATAAGCTAAGTCAATTTGTTCCGGGTCATCAAAGATGTGTGTGGCTTAGCATTGCCATGACGGAAAAAAACTACCTTTCTGTTGACCAATTCTGGTGGCTCTTTCTTGATAGCTTCATTCAAACCGGTCGAGTTGTGCACACTAGAGGATCGAATTGGCCGTTTCGCCACGTTCTAGCAGCTCATAATAGACAATTCTCTTCCAATCCCACCAAACACTCAACAACAACCTTGTTTGCCGTCAATCCAGGCTTTGAAGTCGTTTGTGGTCGGTCACCAGCCTTTGATCATGATCGCATGCATTGAATATTTTCGTATTTAATCCATTTTTCATTGCCCGTAATGAATCGCTTAAAAAATTATTCCATTTCATTACGTTTTAGCAGCTTTTCACTGATGGTTATTCGGTTAATTAAATTTCTTTGCGTTAACTCCATCCAAACATCGAGCTTTTTTGAGTAGCCTGCTCATTAAAGATGATTCCAAACTGTCATACGGTTGATGTTTAGTGTCTCCGCTATCTCCAGACAGCTTCTGTGCCGGTCTTGCTCCATCAGTTGCAAAACTTCATCGGCATGTTTTTGCAGCGTTTTTCCCATCTTTATAGTAAAAAAGCATCGCATAGCGTATTTCTTCAGATATTTCACTCATATTCAAATCAGTATAACTGATATTACACAGCTGTCTTCACAAAAAAATGTAGCCTAAAATGTCACCTTTCACCACACGTGTTTGTGTTAAATTGACACCAACACCATCTAGTGACAAAAAACCGCGGAGACTTTTTATATGACTCAATATCTTGTAAATCTTCGGGCTTTAGCCAGTCACTAACCTCTTTTTGAACAGTTGTCAAACGTTCAACTGTTAAGTTGAGCAAGCTTTGCAGATCAGTGTTAACAGAAGATTGCACATTTTTTCAAGTTCAGGGTAAATTTTTTTTTTAACTTTTGAACAACTTTGTAGGACGAAAATATTTTTCGATCTTATTATTTAATAGTGGAATCGAGAGAAATTTGCCTCAATAATTAATGGCAATGCTTTTTCTCCAGTCATTGAAATTGGTTCAGTAGACTCAATTAAGACCTTCGTACACTTTTCAGAATGATTTGGAACGGTGGTGATTTCCCGAATTAATTTTGCAGTACCCGATTGTCCAGATGCTCCCAAACTCATTTCAAAATCATATACCAACTCAGAAAGAGACGTACATCTCCTCAACTTTTCCGTTTTTTGTCATTTCGTTCTTTCTGATCCTTCTTCAAAAGAAATGTTTGGGCGACCTCGTTTCGAATTTATAGAGCATTTGTAGGTGAACAAAACAGGTGTTTTTAGCCAAACGTAATCGTTTTTTTAATAATTGTGCTTCTATGCGATATGCTTCCTCCCAACGCGATTTGAATTTCGCTTTAAAATCTGAAATTTTTTTCATTGAAATCATATTCACAAGGCGCACTGCAATTAGCCCGGTTTTTAACTGCTTGCCTTAAAACTCCATTTGACTATCCAGTCCTACGCAATCCGAATTCTTCATTATATTACAGATGTTCTTGTCTTGTAATAGTCAAGGTTTGGGAAGTTGTTGGGCCTAAGAAATTATCATAATGTAAATTAAAAAAAAAAAAAATATTTTTTTCGTGAGTGACGTCACCAACAAAAAATTAAACTACACGAAGGGGAGCAGATTGAAGCAAAAAATTATACATGTTCTGAGAATAGACAAAACACATAACAAAACGACACATAAATAAACTTTACGGTATCTCACGGCTAAAACAAACAAATAATTTACGAAATTCAGTTGTATGTAAAAATAACACATTTTTTTTACAACACTTTTCTATATTCAAATTACAATTAAGATAACAAAAAAAAATGTATATCGTATGTAAATAAACATTAAACAACCAACTTGAGCTTACGGATTCCATGACAAAAAAAAAATTATTGAGATTGGAGGAGCGGATAAAAACGAACGGACAAGACACGAAAAAAACACATCTGCACTTAAAACAAAAAATAAACAAATGCTCCACTTGTGACGATTTACTGGAGATCACGTGATCTTAATGAATTTTCTGTTTCTTATTTCTTATTCTCTATTATATTTCGAAGAGAAATTAAACGTAACTTCAGATTAACTTTATAATTTGAATTTCTGTCAGCTAAAGGGGTCCTCTGCCCCCTTTTGTGCGTCGCTTACCGCAATCCAGTTTTCTTTACTGGAAACTATGGCTAACTATAATTTCTACAGTCGTCCATTTATCGAATTTATTCCGCAGTATCACTCTTTCATTTTCGTAACGAGGACAGTGTAAAAAACACATATTCTATGTACTCTGAGATATTATCATTTCGCAAGCAATATTAAATAGTCTCGTGCTTCCATGCTATAGCAGCAATGACCTGTTAGAAACTGTGTCAAGTACAAGTTTGTTTCGCCCTGTTTCCGATCAATTCAGGTGCGGACCCTTGATATCAGCTGATGCATCCATCTTCCTTTATGCGATTCATCCCACTGTTATTGCCAGAACGCTATGCTACGGTTTTTCTCGACTTTTCTTCTGTGGATGCCTAACCGGCTAGTTTGTACTCGCCCGCTATATAGTCGTCTCAGTTCGACGACGAGGATGTCGATGGGCGGCCTCGTACGTACGATTTTACTTTCGGTCCATTTGACCATATCCCTGCGCCGTACAACTGTATGGAACCCAGCAATCTAATTTTGTCTTGGTCCTCCGACATTGCTTATGAACCTCGACAGTGCACAAACCGCTTTTGAAGACTTTTCACAAGCGTATTCCAAGAGATGCTTGTATGTTAAACGAGAATCAATCACCAGCCCTAAGTATTTAATAAATGGTCGTGAAATGACATCCTATTCTCCGACTCTGAGACCACTCGTTTTGCGTACTTTGCGACTATTGATAAGTAAAACTTCGGTTTTATGATCCGCAAATTGCAATTCGGTCAGGAGAAGCCAGCACTTTATTGTTCTTACGGTCTCATTACAGAGGAGTTCTATTTCTTCGATGTCATCCGCAAAACCGATGATTGATGCTTTCCGTGGGATAGGTAGACGTAAGACATCGTCGTACATCACGTTTCATAGCAGAGGACCTAAGAACGATCCTTGTACCTGATACAGCTGGTATGTGAGTAAAATAACTGAAGACAATGCGTTGCCAATTCACCGAATTAAACGCGTTTTGCACATCCAACATTACTACAGCGCAGTATTTTTTAGTGCTTCCTCCCAAACGACTTCCTTCTATTGCAGTTTGGGCTCTCCTTGTTACCGCGTTTATAGCATCGCGACTTACGAAAACTGTACTGATTTTCCGCTAGATCACCCTCTACTTCGATTGTAGACTCAAGTCTATTATGTATTGTATAAGGTTTTCCAATAGGGACTTGACTTGACACAAATTTAATTTGTGAACGCACTCTTTCACTAATCATTAAACTGTCACTGTCAATTTATTCAGTAAACTTAACATTTTCATCATGGTAAAGTACACTAACGAACAACATGTGCAAATCATAAAAATTGTCTATAGATATTCGGAGTCCCAAAATTATCTTCAGTGACGAAGCTCATTTTTGGCTCAATGGGTTCGTCAATAAGCAAAATATGCGTTATTCGTCGGGTGAAAACCCACGATAACGATAACGATCGTCACGTTACTGTGAATGGTCAGCGTTATTGCGCCAGGATCACCGATTATTTTTGGCCCGAATTGGAATATATGGACTTGGACGACATGTGGTTTCAACAGGATGGTGCCACAAGCCACACAGCACACGCTACAATCGATTTATTGAAGAGTAAGTATGGTGAGCGTGTTATCTCAAGACATGAGCCAGTCGATTGGCCGCCTCGTTCGTGCGATTTAACGCCGCTTGACTATTTTCTGTGGCGCTACATTAAGTCATTGGTTTATGCCAACACGCCGACGACGTTGGAAGAGCTCAGAGCCAACATTAAACGCGAAATAGCGGCCGTTTCGGCCGAAATGTGTGGTCGAGTCGTTGAAAATTGGGTCCAACGAATCGACCGCTGCAAACGTGCCCGCGGTGGCCATATGAACGAAGTCGAGTTCCATTCATAAATGTTTTGATTGTACTTCAAGCCAATAGTAATGTTTTTTAAATATCTCAAATGGTTTGCCTTTTATTTAAAAAAAAAGCTGTCAAGTCGTTATTAGAAAACCCTATATTACTCTTTCAAGGAGCAAACACAGCTCATACAAAGTAGCCTATAAGACGAGGGTTTACTATATGGTTTGTTTCCTTTCGGCAGCAGTACTAGTCGCTGTCGCTTTCAGAGCTCTGGAAAAGTGCCCTTTTGATGGCACGCGTTGTACATTTTTACAAATATTTCCGGTCGAGTTCGCACAGCAGTCTTCAGCGTTCGGCGCCTTTCGGTATTGTATTTCATCGCATACTCTAAGAAGTTCTTCGCTTGTAACTACATGGAAAGAGCATACCAATTTCGTCCCGAGAAAAAAAAAGTTTGCACTATTTTACGAAGTAACATCGGACGATTGGATTCGGGGACCTTTTAGTCTTCTTGTGAGAATATTAACCCATACATCTTCATTAAGTTGGTCACAGAGCTCCCTAAAATATTGTCGTTTGCTGGACTTGATCGCTGGCTTCAACCCAATCCGTGGTTCTCGTAGCTGTAGGAAGTTTTTAACGTCATTCAAGTGCTCCCGAGCGATACTCATGCGACGGTTCTTCTGATGAAAATTAAGAAGTTTCGGAACAAAATTCGCTAACACAGGTCTCATGCCCTAGGGATCTGAAAAAATTGCATGACACGGGCCGATCGATATGCCAACATCCTCATCAACTTCTCATGCTAATTTTTCATAATTTTCCAAAAGAATTTTCTTCACAGCTTCGACGTTATCATCTTTTGTTAATGTGCTGGCGCGTCCAGACCGAGGTTATTTCAAGTGTTTTAGAGTACTTGATTTCATTTTTTACACAAAATTTTATGCAAATTCCTTGCCCCATTTTTTATAATTATTGAAATTTGTCGAGCACACCAAAATACATCTGTCAAAAACAAACTAAATATGCTATACCTATACTTGAAACCATGAACATGTGTACCAACACAACAAAAAAAAAAAAAAAATCGATAATCGAATGTACGTTGCCCGCGAAATTTCAAAAGTCACCTTTGCATTACATGCATTAACTAGATGTCGCGATACCTGCGTTACAAACTCCGTTGCGGTGCTTGCTTCTACTACTGCCTTGCCAATAACATAGTTTAGTAGTTGCTCGTCTAAGGTGTTTGCTACGGTACCGGTCCTTAGCACCGAACCAACATTAACTAGGATAGCCTTGTAATCGCAGTGAGTGTAGTGGTCGATTACGCGCCAGTTACTTCTTTTTAGCAAACTACTACTCATAAAAGTTATGTCAATAATGCAGCCCGTTCACGCTCTACTAAAGGTGTACGTATTTCCTGTCTTGGGTATTCTAACGTCTAAAGAAAACGTCTAGAACGACGACTCCTCTTCGATTCATTACCATCCGTAACCCAGGCATTAAAATCGCCTGTAATTAAAAGAGTGGTGCGGGCTCTCTCATTGGAGACTAGTCTATCGATCACCGTTTCGAAGATATCGATTGTAAGACCGGGTGGAATGTAACAGCTTCATATATATGGTACATGGATTCCGTTAGATATGCTGGATAACAAATTTCTATGGACGAACCATGTTGCTGCGAGCTGTAAGGCTTCTGGCAGCCTGTCCTTGTACCTTCAGAGCGTAATTCGCGCCGACTGTCTTTTGCCTCTTTTCTTATGAACATGCCCTCTAATGCAATGACTGCAGTACTCCAGAAGATATATTGTAAAATACGAAATTCCTGGTGCCCAAGACTGGTTTCTTCCAGAATCTGAGCCAGGAAAGGAAGGCAGTCGGTTCTTCGCGGATGGCTCCGAAACCGATATAGAATGCGGCACGGAAATATACACAATCCCGATTGCAAAGAACTATATTGTGATGAACCGGTTGGGGAAGGGGGAGCATATACAGCGACAGTCAAGCTGCTCTTAGAGCCTTGCTGAACCCTCCTAGGACTTCCCAGCTAGCTCAAGATTACAAAACGTCCCAGGTCACAATCGGATCACAAGAAATGAAATCGCCGATAAACTAGCAATGCAAGGCTCAGAGGAGAGTTTTTCAGGACAAATACTGTCCTGTATCCTCGATTATGGCTTTTATTAACAGTTGGGTTTCATATCACCACAACTGCAAATGTTGAAGGCAGACCAAACTAATGCTTACCAACATCTCTAAGAGGTCAGCGGCCTCAGCAAGACAGCAGGAAAATCTGCAAGTTGATTACTGGTGTCGTGACGATGCACTACATTTTTGCTAAGCACTTAAATATGCTGGACATAAGTTATACACCATCCAGTGACGCTTGTTATGAAAGTGATGGCGACACAGCGTCCGAATTACGCTGTATCAGGCTGCAAGTACTCGGCGATGATATGGTGGGTGCTGGTCCTGTAGGCATTTTAACACTAAAGCGCTTACTAATCTTTCTTCGAAAGACTGAAAGATTCTATTGAAAGGAACTTACAAGGAGTACAATGGACTAGTTCTTTGTCTGAGTGCTCTGTTCACACAGAAAAAAAAACCTTGAAACCCTATGTAAAAATGGTAGGTCCCTATCAATGTGGTTTTAAACTTGGTTAGTTCAGCATCACCTTACGGCAAATCTTGGAAGAGGGGATATTTGAACAAAGCTCATTAAAGGTGGTCAGACTAGTGAAAAAAATTTGGTTGTTGGTTGTTATAGGGTTCAAGATTCGATGACCTACATGTCTTCTCAATAATTAGTTTCTCATGTTGAAAGACAAGACGAATTAGGAAGACGATGAGTTTCTGAGATTAATTTGCAAAAAAAATTTTACTCCTTCGGACTAAAATATGCAATTTTAGTATTGTATAGCTTAGTATATTTAGTATCTAAATAGCTCAAGGGTGTATAACACATTCAGTGACATGATAATGTTGCACACAAAAAATAAGACATCTATAAACTATAAGACATCGAAAAGATTCAAGGTGTGCAAGCAGTTAAACTCCGATACACTGTTTAAGATTATAAACGCCGAGGTGTCATCACAATGTAGCACAATCAGGAAACTAGCTGGCATGGTGATGAGTGCTTAGATAACAAGGCGACCAAAGATATACGAGTACATACACGTATGTCAGAAGAGGCTTAACCGAAAACCAAATGCAGTGCAACTGGAATACAGATTGTAAATAGTCTCCTGTGAACAAAAATGGGACACTCTTTTCATAAAATCATACAACTGTCGATATTATACCTTAATTGAATGCAGGAAGGCCAACAAGAAATATCAGATAACAAATTGTCATCACACAATAAATAGTTTACTTTCTACATTGCAGAAAATGCTTTACTTATGAGTCACTTTTTAAGTTAGCAATTAGCTAACTAAATAAATTGAGAACACAAACTTTTTCGAAATCTGGAAAATTCCTTCAAAACAAAAAACTTACCACTGAATCACGATTCGTTTTATTCTCGTATAAACCGTTCGAGTAATATAACAGAAGGTTAGACATTTACCTAAAAATGAAAACAGATACGAGTATTAGAATTGAAGTCGTAAAAAATTTTATAGTTTTTTTTTAATTCAACAATTTAATGTTTTTCTTGTGACAAGCTTGTGCATATTTAGTCCTGCCATAAGTTCTTTTACAAATATAAAACGCGATAAAAAAAAAAAAACATTAAACATATTGTACTCAAAATTGTTTCATTTATTAGACCACAATGCTGATTATTAAAAAAAAATAAATTTGACACACTCGAAATGATGGCCTTTTGCGTTAACACAAGCTTTCAAACGGTGTGGCCATTGGGCTACAGTGGCACGTACGATTTTTAAATTTCTGTGTGGAGTCATGCAGGCCATTTTCTCGAATTCTGACCTCAAACCATAATTCAGTGAATTCAGATCTGGACTTCCCGACGGCCAATCTTCTGCTGCTATAAAGACAGGAATATTGACTCTGAGCCACTAATGCGTGGCTTTGGCTTTGTACCCTGGAGCAGAGTCCTGTTTGAAGATTCAACTGTATACATTGAAAAGGGTATTGGTCAAACCTTTCACAAAATCCTCTGGCACATCTTCTTGGTAAGCCACCTTTGCACCAATTTGTATGCCTTCCCACAGATATGGAGGGATGTGACACCATGGTGAGAGACCCCCACCACACCATTAAGGAAGCGGGACGATGTCCACCTTGAACCCTTGGAACAACTTTTTTCACTTCCTTAGATAAAGTGGCATAAATTTTGTCATTTTGTTTGTTGAAAATTTCTTCCATGGTAAAAATTGTGCGTGCCACTGCAAAAATCGCTTGCATCTGACATGTGGACCGACGAAAGACTTTCATATGCAGATCATCCCGAATCAGCCTAGGCATGGATCTGATTAATATATCCAATTCCTTGGACATGATCTTCTGCTTCCTAAGGGGATTTTTCCGGATTCGTTCACGCACGTGCTTTTAATATCGCATTTGTACGGACGATGCACGGGCGACCTCTTCTTGACCTGTCCTCTACTCCAAACAATTCGCCGAAGCGAAGAATATCCCGATAAACGAATATTCTCGATATTCCGAGTGGTTTTAGCAACTCGAAAATTTGGCCAACACTCTTTTCGCACTTATGCAACGCTATTGCCGCGACTCGATTCTCTTTAACGCCTCACTCCATGTTAATAGTTTGCAAGCTGAAACCAAACTGACTAGTATTCTACACTGCTCAGTGCATGTGTTCTGAAAAAAAAGTTAACAGCTCTATTTTAGCAAGAAGTTTTGAACGATAAGCGCTGGAAATTGTGTAACAGCAGGACTAAGTACACAAAACTTAAAGGTAAAGACAGGAATAAAAAAGATTTGGCTGCTAGATAGTTGTCTAAAATTTAATTAAAATTAAAATTAATGAGCTTATCCTGAATCTGACTATCTACATACTCGTATATGGAGTATAACATAAAAATCGGCGAAAGCACAGGCCTGCCTTTTAGGAAGAATAATCCGGAGGAAGGCAGTAGTGATGCCAATTGCCCAACACAGCGCATGTCAGAGCTCAGATCTGTCCAGGTTTTCAGAGCTAACCGTAATCGGCCGGTTGTCCTAGGAGTTATATTTGGACCTAGAGAAAGGTATAAATGTAGGGCTAATGGCATAACTTCCCTCGATAATAAGTACAAAATCTGTTGAAAGAGACATTAGATTCGGAAATGGTGGTTGTTTCAGAGGTGGTTGTCAAACTGGACGGGACGAGCTAGTACATCCTCCTCAACCAGTGGGTCCTTAGTACGTGCTAGTTGTTAGTTCGTTACATTTCGCCCAGCCAGCAACCACTCCAACATCAGTGTTATGCCTTCATGTCAGAGCTGACGCCGACGGGATTTACATATAACTACATACAAATTCTATGAAAAGCCTTTTTTAAAGAATTTCCTCGCACGGGATTCGAACCCGCGACCCTCTGCTTGAGGAGTCTATGCATATACTAATACTACACGGTCACCCCCAAATGGCCACGGACTACGAATTGAGAGTAATCATTCATTGCGAAACGCCTGCGATCACAAATCGAATACACACGCCTCTGCCGACTAGCCAATATACTCTACCAAGAAGAATATTACAATCTGATGGTCAAAGTCTGTCAAGAGTAAAAAAAATAAATAAATAACAATGTGTGGCGGCATAGTGTCTTCCAGAAACTAGATTCAGATGTTGAATGTTCGAAAATACGACTTTGGGCAGGTTAGTACAATAATACGCCTGAATAAAAGGCAACCGCTTTTGATGTAACCCACAATTGCCAGCAATGTAGCAAGCCAGTCTCACGACACCCTCAAGGCTACCGAAAAATCCCGAAAAAAGAAAGAGAAGAAAACATGGATAAAACTATGGCATATTGAAGTCACTTATTTCAAACAATATCCAGATATTTATCAAGGCTTAAAGACAGAATATAACGGAGAAGTACAAATATAAAACGGTGTTTCTCAACTATTCGAAAGCTCAAGAGCAAAAAGGCCGCTGACTTTGGTAGCTAACCAGCCGAGCTTTCTTTAATGAAGATGTTTTTGTAAGAAGCATACACCAAGTCGTTCTCATAGTATTGGTAAGATAATGATGCTATACCTACTGATTCCTCCAGTAGATTAGCAATAGACTAAATCTGCAGGCGATTTTTGAGAAATACCATAAAAATATTTGTATATGCTTTGAAATCGCTCTGCAACATTGATAGCCTTGAGCTCTAAATAGTGATGTTCTGAATTTAGGATTCAGGATGCCAGAAGATAAGCAGGAGAACAAAAAAATTACTGAAATTCTTTCAGTTTAAAGTTTTTTGTTCAACATTTGGTCCGATTGGCAGGAAATATATCAAGTTTTTCAACAAGGCCACAACAATTTTGAACTTAAATAGAACACAGAATAATTGAGATATCGGGCTGAATTTTATTCCAGGTGGAGTACACATGTTAAATTTAAGTATGGAATTCGATCTCGTTTATATGACCTTTGCGAGCACGTCTGCAGCGATCGATTCTTTGTAGCCACTTTTCCACCACTCTTCCACGCATATCGACTGAGTTCCTATAACGTTGTTAGCTTGTTGGCATAAACCAACGACTGAACATAACTCCATAAAAATAAATCCAGTGGCGTTAAATCGAACGTGCAAGTGACCATTCGACCGTACCGTTACGCGAGATTACACGCTAACCGAACTTCCTCTTTAAGAGATCAATTGTTTGAGAACAGCTGTGTGGCAAATGGCACCATTTTGTTGGTACCACATATCACTAATGGATGAATGGAGTTGATATCCAATTCTGACTAAAAATAGTTTTCTAACATAGCACTATAGCGAACCCCATTGACCGTAACATGGCTTCTCGCTGATTATCCGATAAAATTCAGGATTTTCTTCAAACCTTTGCAGAGGCCAATCGAAAAAGTTTGGGCTTGGATTAATCTGACCTTGTGAGGGTGTAGGCAAAAATCTTCACGCAAAATTCGTCACAATCTGAACCGAGAGATTCCCAATTCCTGTGAACGGCGTGGAATCAACTGATTTGTCTCATTTTTAACTGAAGCACTTACGGCTGCGATATTGTCGGTGCTTCGACCGGTGCGTTGTCTTTTTGGCACAGAAATATTCGATAATGCATATGTTGACTTGAATCTATTCACTTTAGTATGCAAAGCCTGTCTGGTGGGACGATTATTACGACAGAAAATTAGAGTAAGCTCTCTTAAAGTATGCTTTCAGAATTTCGGCAGTAATTTTTAATAATTTTCAAACGTTGTTCGATCGGGAACTTCACCATGTTACAAATGTAAACCTGAACTGACCTTTTAACATTGACAGATCATAAAAAAAAAATTAAGGCTGAGTTTGAAAAACGCTTTACTTAAAGAGCGCTACCACAAGACGACCAGACTTTTTTTGCTGAAATATTAAATGCGTATCTTCAAGAGAGAGCTTTTCCTTAGCGCCAACGACAATTGCTATTGCTAAAAGAAAAGGAGAGCCCAAACAATCCTTCATTTTATTGTTTTATTTGTTTGCTTGATACGGTCGGAAAAATCCTTGATCAGATCATTTAAAATAGATTCTTTCCAGCAATGGAAACAGCAGGAGGTCTATCGGATCACCAAAACTGTTTTCGTAAGTCACGTCAACAGTGGACGCAATTAATGCGGTAATAACTAGGGGTCGAGGAGCAATACAGGACATGCGCCAGAAAAGAGGAACCAAGAAATATTGCTCCATTATGACTCTGACGACTGAGTTAAAGCGTACGTAGTTGCTGGCGGTGTGCTGCAAGGCTCGGTCTTAAGCCTCCTACTGTGGAACATTATGTTTGATGAAATTTTACGCCTACAAATTGCATACGAAGTGTCGATTATCGAATTTACTGATGACATTGTTGTTGTCAAGCAGAAAGCCTAGAAGAAGTTGGAGACAAATGCAACTTTACACCGCTGGTTAACTAGCTCCAGTTTGTAATATATGTAGTATGTTCGCCGATCATAAAACAATTGAAACTACGAATAGGAAAATTCGCGAAGCAATAATGGTTTGAACTGGAAGGCATAAAATTCTTTCTCAGCCGTTTCTAGAGTATATCGGAGTTATTATAGGGTTTTCCAATAGAGACTTGACAACTTTGAATTTAAGTTGTGAACGCACTCTTTCAATAATCATCAAACTGTCACTGTCAATTTATTCAGTAAACTCAACATTTTCATCATGGTAAAGTACACTTACGAGCAACGCCTGCAAATTATAAAAATTTTCTACAGATATTCGGAGTCGGTGACTGCAACTTTAAGAGCGTTAATTCCAATTTTCGGCCGTAATTCTCGCCCTAGTAGATAGGCAATAACAAGTTTAGTGCAAAAATTTGAGTCTACATATTCGTTGTGTGATGTTGCCGTGTCAGTGAGACAACGGGTTGGTCGAAGTGTCGAAAATATCGCTGCCATTCAGACGTCCGTAGCAAACGATCCAAATCAGTTAATTCAACGGCGTTCTCAAGAATTGGGAATCGCTCAGACCATATTATGGTGTATTTTGCGTAAGGATCTTGGTTTACACCCATACAAGATCAAGCTGAGTCAAGAATTGAAGCCGATGGACTATTTGAAGCGACGTACGTTCTCCGATTGGGTTCTGAAGAAGATGCGCCAAGATGATGAATTTCATCGCAAAATCATTTTCAGTGACGAAACTCATTTTTGGCTCAATGGGTTCGTCAATAAGCAAAATATGCGTTATTGGTCGGGTGAAAACCCACATGTGCTTCATGAATCACCACTTCATCCACAAAAAATAACTGTTTGGTGCGGTTTGCATGACGGCGGCGTTATTGGGCCATATTTTTTCGTCAACGATAACGGTCGTCACGTTACTATGAATGGTCAGCGTTATCGCGCCGATTATTTTTGGCCCGAATTGGAAGATATGGACTTGGACGACATGTGGTTTCAACAGGATGGTGCCACAAGCCACACAGCACACGCTACAATCGATTTATTGAAGACTAAGTATGGTGAGCGTGTTATCTCAAGACATGGGCCAGTCGATTGGCCGCCTCGTTCGTGCGATTTACCGCCGCTTGATTTTTTTCTGTGGGACTACGTTAAGTCATTGGTTTATGCCAACACGCAAAATTTAATATTGGTGTTTTAAAGTGTTTGGTGCATCGTATTCGCCTGAATATCGCGCAACAGGATGTAGCCATTTATTGAACGATAATGCACTGAACACTTGTGACCGATTTTTTGGCTAAAAATCGCATCTTAACTATCACCCATTTAGAACTTTTACCATTTCGTAAAAATGCATTTGGCGATGAAAGAAAAGCGTTTTGTGGACGTAAAAGCAATCCAAAAGACATATTCCAATATCCTCAAGGACATCCAGACCAACGATCTAAAACACTTATTTGACATGCGCAAATCGCTGTATTGGATCGGAAAAGAACTACCTTAAATAGAATAAATCGGTTTTGACAAAAAAAAAAAACTGCTTTTTGTTGTTCATATTTTTAAAAAGTCTTGTGCGTATATATTAAACGAAAACGGAATCACGGCGAAGCAATCTTCTCTCGGACTCACTTTTTGACGGGACATGACTGTTTCAGAGAGTATCTGTTTAAACTTAAACATGAAAGCATCCCAAACTGTCATGGAAAACGCGAAACAACTGTTTCTTGACTGTACACGACTGCGAGAATGCCATACGGGATCAACATGGAGAGTAGCCCACTCCCGATTATATCGTTGCGTACATGCTTCAAAATGAGAAAAACCGGACTATTGTTAGTACTATACCAGTGCACATAATCAATGTCGACGTGAAGCAAACAGGTAAAATAGGCGAAATGTATAGAGTAAGCCACGTCTTTAAGCCGACATCAGCATCTTCATCTTCAACATTGACAACTACACCCCACAGCCATTAGAAACCAGTTGCCGAAGCAATGTCAGGAATAAGCAAAAACACATCAGAAGCGTTTGTCTCCTCCATTTAACCTTTTAACGCTCTGGCCTTAAAGTTTTAAAACCTGACAATATCAGGTCTCGGAAAATTGGCAAAACAATCATGCTCGCAGCCATAAAACATTTTGACATTATCACACAATTTCTTTGTGTCTCTCTCACTTTGCCGACCACTATCTCCAATTCAAATGAAAGTTGGAAAGGTCAAGTGTGCAAAATAGTAAGCAAAATCGAAAAAGAAAAAAAAATACAAAAATACAAAACAAATAATAAAAAAAAAACACTTAAGACATGTTGCTTACAAGAGCAGAAACTAATTATTCGTATCGCTATACGTTTTAAAAGCACTCAATTCATAGCGTCAAAAGAATCGCCACTCTCGTAATGTAACGCGTGCCCATTTAGTCTAACAACTTACGAGTAATTTGCTATTTGAATGGAAAAATTTACCAACAAAATATTTCATGATCTTTATGGCGGTCTCACGGAACTCGACCATTATCGGCGGCGTCAGTTCCATTAATATGCGCTAATACGCTAACATACTTAACAACACCGATCGCCAGGCAATTGTTTTTCTTTTTTTCTTTTTTAATTTGTTTTAGAGCGCCCTTGTTATGTCAGAGTAATAAATGACGCACATTTGAAAATTGAAAATAGCCGAAATTCAAATAATTTAATTGAGCGCTGATTATTGAAAATTTAATTTAATTTTTAAATTACACACTAGTGATTGAAGTTGTGTCAACTGTCAATGAGATGGAAAGCCAAGTGACGTGACACAATCACGATCACTATGCAATCTATTTTGGTGTTTTAACTTATTTGAGGATTGCAGGCGCTAGGTTGAGGTTATTGTACCACTAAATCTGACAGGTGTTTGACATTGAGATGTAAAACAACCGAAATTATGTATATCAATTGCAATTGCTCTTGAACATTGCTGCTTTGTACCCACCTTAAATACAGAGTAGATTTTATATTAATACTTAGGAGCGGTTTAAACCAGAAAAATAAAAGACAACAGTATATGCTCACAAAATCAGACGCAATAGTTAGTAACAAAATGGTTTTTTGATCGTCTAAATTAGTGCTTCCCGTAAGAAAGGCTAGCAATGTTGTTGTACCTTGAAAAATCACTCAGTATATGAATGGTAAAAAAAAAAAAAAACGGTGATGGAAACATTTAGCCTGAATACGAATGATTTGTACAATGTAGCGCTATCATCGGCAAAAAAAAAAAAAAAAAACAAAGAAGTTCTTCCGGATGTGCTCCGCAAAAAAGCAACGGACTATGTACCCAGTCTGGTGTACTTCAACTCTAATATTGAATTATCCGGTTATTCCCGCAGCGCATTAAAGTTTCACTACGTGTATATCGCGTATTATTCTTATATAGCATACATAACTTGTGTAAATGTCTCCCGTAAATGCTAAGATCTTAGCGCCGTCCACAAGAGATCTTGGCAACTCTATTGAATCGATAAGTGGATCTTTCAGAGCATCGAGATGATCTTCCATCATTTTCACTAAATTTAGAATTGCGTTTCATGTCGATGTCTCCACCAAACCCGCATTGACTGCCGTAAAGTTTGATAATATTACATTGTCGACTGTAAAACTCTCTTGTTTATTTTAAGAAATGCAGCATTAGAGTCACCGATCTACAGTTTTTCCAATTAGAAACATCACATTCACATACATGTTCTAAAATGCTCTAATATGCCTAAGGCATAATTTCCTCTTGAAAACGTATTGTAGCTGTATTCTAAACGTAAACCTGACCAAAACGGAGCTGATTTTCTCATGGCATTCTCGGCATCCAGCTTAGCCTTATCCTGGACAGACAGAAAGTGTTGCTGAGGGGGAAAAAGTTGTATTTTCCCTCTACCAGCCGATTGATGTAGGCTTAAGGTGGGGTCTAAAACGCAAATTCATGCAATGGGTTTACACCGCGGTCAAAAAACCAATCCCCACTTAAGCATAGCCGCTTGGTGGCTTAAAGTGCTCATCTCCCTATTAGAAAAAGCGCATTGAACTATCTGCCTAAAATACACTCAGCAATGTAAGAGCTAAATGTAGGATATGCCAGGCTACTTACGTGGCATCGCGGCTTCTCTAACTCCATTCCTGACGACAAGTCATTTTCATCTTAACAAACACAGGAGTTTTCTCTGCATATCATTTCTTGAGTTCACCCACATATTGCACCGTCATCTGGATCAACGTATCACCTATTTATTAGGCCGCTGATTGGCTTAAAATGTATCCAATACCAGTGACGGATTTTGAAGCTATCAGATCCCTGTCTTCAAACACGAGCATCTCGTAGAAAGATAGGAAAGCAGCTCGATACCACAGTCTGTTGGGATGTGCGTTTATGGTGAATTGGCCAAACTCGGATCTCAGATAACAACATCTTTCAAGCGGGATAAATCCGCACCGACTGAGTATTCCTCATAACTATATCTGCAGTAGCTACAGAAATGAAGACGAGGATGTTGTGACACACCTCCTGTACAACTGTCATAACTTGGCAAGCATCAAAATTGAATCCCTTAGCAGTTACAAATTCTATAAAGATCGTCGACCTAAACAAATTTATCAAAAATCTCGTTGGTGCCTGTAGTACCTAGGGCATCGCCATCTCAGGATCACCTATTTGCGCCTCAACGAGGACCAGTTTAACCTAATCGAACCTTGTCTATATAGTTTTTGTTATAACTATACTAGGGTAGATCAATTTAGAATTTCCCGCTGTTACTTAAACGGCAGAACTGCTCCCGTCAGCTGCCATATGTCAACGGACAACTGTCAAAAATCAAAACATGGATCCAACACAACAGGCCGGAGCCCAAACAGCAGGAGAGATTCTCTGGGAGAATTAACGCCGAAAAGGGTAAAGGGACACATAATCAGCAACAAATATTTTGTCCACTTATTTGACCGGTTCAATGAGGATTTTAAGAAAAAACGACAGCTTTTGGCCAAGAAGAAAGTGCTCTGCGAATGTCATGAATCTGGCAACGAATTAAATTTAGCTTGTTTCCAAACCTGAAGAAATACGAGGTGTGTTCAAAAAGTAAGGTGACTTTATATTTTCCTAAATAATATTTATTTATTCATCAATATTAATGTTGTTCCCTTCAAAGTAATCCCCCTCAAATAAAATACACTTATGTAAACGCTTTTTCCAATCCTCAAAGCATCTCTCATAAACACTTTTTGGTATAGCCTTGAGCTCTACCGGTCTTGGCTCTCCTGTATGCTTCCATTGGGACGATTGGGCTTTGGTTCCGACGTCATAACCATATACCCATGACTCGTCACCAGTTATGACCCTTTTAAACAATTCAAGATCATCATTCAAGAGCACCTGAGCAATACCTACGCGACGGTTCTTCTGATCAAAATTAAGAAGTTTTAGAACAAACTTCGCTGATACACGTCTCATGGACAAACAAGACTCACCATGACTCACTGTCAACATTTCAAGTGTTTTAGAGCACTTGATTCCATTTTTTTACAAAAAATGATGCAAATTCTTTGCTCCATTTTTTTATAATAATTGATAATCGTCGAGCACACCAAAGCATGTTTCAGCTTACTACCTGTCAAAAAAAACTAAATATGCTATATAAGGGGTAGTGGCCCCTACTAGTAAATGTGATTGACAGTGCTGTCAATATATAATATTGGCAAACAAATCCAAAATGTCGCAGTTAGAATTTAAATCCTATATAGCAGTCACTCTCATGAAAATGGATGAACCAGCAATCGCCAAGGACGTTCAACCCAAAGATATAGCTGGACCAAGTGAGCAATCAAGACTAAATTATGGGCGACCTTCTAAAACCACATTACCCTTTGAAGTTCGGTTTGATAAGGTCGGTCACGTGATAGTAGAGGAAGACAATAAATCAAGAAGAAGATGTAGACAATGTACCAGGTGTAGGTGTAGGGAACATTTTTTGTGAACGGGCCTTATTTTTTTTTTTTTTTTGTTTGGTTGCTATGACACCTGTCAAACATATTTAGTATACATCAAGTCATTAAGCAGCAACATCATATTTTTACATCGTGTTAAAAATGTTGAATTTTGTACCAGAAAATGATGACTTACCGAAAGCATTAATTTTTTGTTTTCATTTAAAAAAAAGTGCTGCAAACAAGCATCGAATGCTTGTCGAGGCATATGGTGATCATGCTCTATCAGAAGCAACATGCAAAAGATGGTTTCAACGGTTCAGAGATAACGGTTTTGATGTGAGAAATGAAGAACGTGGAAGACCACCAAAAAATTGCAAACAATATTGGATGAAGATAACACATTGAGTCAGATACAAATGGCAGAAATGTTAAATGTTGCACAACAAACAATTTCTGACCGTTTAAAAGCTATGGGAAAGATCCAAAAGCCTCAAAAACGGGTGTCACATGAATTGAAAGAAAAACAAATGGAAAACCGAAAAACCACTTGTGAAATTTTGCTTCAAAGATACGATAAAAAATCAGTTTTGCATCGAATTGTTACTGGCGATGAAATTGGATTTATTTTCAGAATTCTAAACGGAAAAAATCATGGGTTAATCCGGGACAACCATCAACTTCGACTGCAAAACCAGATCGATTCGGCAAGAAAACAATGCTGTGTGTCTGGTGGGACCAGAAAGGTGTGGTGCACCACAAGCTCATTTGTTTTCATCGATGGGACACGCATTAGCTAAGCAGCACTTCGAATCCTACGAGGAAGTCGAAAATTGGGTGACTTTTTGGTTCGCTTTAAAAGACGAACAGTTTTATTGGCGTGAAATCCATAAATTGCCTGAAAGATGGAAAAAATGTGTAGCTAGCAATGGCCAATACTTTGAATAAAATGTATTCATTTCATACCCGTAGACCTGGTAAAAACAATACTATATACATACATATGTGCGCCAAGTGTCGGGTGCATCTTCATACAAACTGTTTTGAGCTGTTCCACACTAAGAAATAAATTTTGTTTTCCATAAATTCCAACGTTGCGTAAACCCAACATTTTTTTGCGACTAACACAAAAATATTTAATTATTTTTAGCTTTATATTGGGTCATGTAGAAAGAATTCGCGTTTTTTTGTCGCTAGATGGTGTTAGTGTCCATTTATCTGGAAACACTAATCTGATTGTGTCAAACGAACACGTGTGTTGAGGTGAAATGTCAGGCTACATTATTTGTGAAGACAGCTGTGTAATTCGTTTAAAAGTTATACTGATATATGAGTAAAATGTCTAAAGAAATACGCTATGTGATGCTTTTTTACTATAAAAAAGGGAAAAACGCTGCAAAAACATGCCGAAAAACTTTTGCAGTTTACGGTGAGAATGCTGTGAGTGAACGCCGGACCCAGGAGTGGTTCGTTCGACTCCGTTCCGAAAATTTCGATGTAAAAAATGCACCTCGCATTGGCCGGCCTGTCACTGAAAAAAGTCGATGAAATTTGCAACTGATGGAGCAAGACCGGCACGGAAGCTGTCTGGAGATAGCGGAGGCACTAAATATCAACCGTATGACAGTTTGGAATCATCTTAAATGAGCACGCTACTCAAAGAAGTTCGACGTTTTTGTGTCACATCAATTAATACAAAGAAATTTAATTGAACGAATAACCATCAGTGAAACGCTGCTGACACGTAACGAAATGAAATCATTTTTGAAGCGATTCATTACGGGCGACGAAAAATGGATTAAATACGAGAATATCCAATGCAAGCCGGTGACCGACCACAAACGACTTCAAAGCCTGGATTGACGGCAAACAAGGTTATGTTGAGTGTTTGGTGGGATTGGAAGGGAATTGCCTATTATGAGCTGCTAGAACGTGGCGAAACGATAAATGCGATCCTCTACTTTGCACAGCTCGACCGTTTGAATGAAGCTTTCAAGAAAGAGCGACCAGAATTGGCCAACAGAAAGGGAGTTGTCTTCCACCATGACAATGCTAGGCCACACACATCTTTGATGACCCGTAACAAATTGAAAGAGCTTGGTTAGGATGTTTTGATGCATCTACCGTATAGCACGGAAGTTGCACCCTGTGATTACCATTTGTTTCGGTCTTTACTAAACTCTCTTGATGGTAAAAAATTGGTAGGCCAAAGAGCCGGTGAAAATCACATGGCCAAGTTTTTCGCTGATAAACCACAGAAGTTCTACACCGATGGAATTAGGAAGCTACCCGGAAAATGGCAAAAGGTCAGAAATAATAATGGCAAATATGTACTTGATTAAAATTGATTTTGAATAAAGAATTTTTTTTTTTTTTTGAAAAATGTACCAAAAAACCGCGGAGAAACATACACATATATTTAGTATGTTCTGACCTTGGGAACTAATGCGTTAAAAAATAAAATGTTTTTCTCCCGAGACTAGCTTTCATCCAAAAAGTCACGGCCCTATTAATCTACCTTCTTAATGACTGAACAAACTTAAGTGATTCAGTTGTCTTTCTCTAACCTCGACACAATTTGAGTTTTAATTGCTTTACTGACAGAATTTTTCGACGACTCGATCTGAAGTTGTTACACTCTCCGACAACCGGAAAATTTTTTTACGCGTCATTTGGTCATTTTATGATTTCAACTTAATTTACATGTGAGCGCACAATCCACTCAATAGCACGTGATTTACAAAAATAAAAACATAATTATTTAATTGGCTTAATTTAACAATAGATATGTGATGTAAGAATTGTTTTTATTTTTATTTTTTATCATTTTATCCAATGAGAACTGTTTGGCCAAACTACGTGGTGTTAAAAATTACCCTCAATCTTGTTCGTTGTCATCATTTGTAAAATATTCAAGTGGAATTTCACGTATTTTTTCTTTTTGTATACCATATATCTGCTACAGCTAGGTTTATTGTTAATTTTTCATATACACATTTATATACACTGAGTTACAAAAAAAGTGGCGCAGTTACACTGTTTGATGTGTTGTTATCATTTTGATAACGTGCCGCTATGTTTTTGCAGAACTTTATTTATTTTAGTTTGGCGGTATATTTGTGTGTCCGTTTGCATAATCTGTTTCCATTTTCCTTGTGATACGCACATCATATTGAGGAAAACCGCTTCATAATCATTGTACTACCCGCAAAATATACCATACAAATTTTGGCTTCCGTGATCCCGTAAATGTTTTATTAAGTTAAATGTTATGGGTTAGTTTTAATTTTTGTATTTGATAGTTTTTTAGTTATTTTTTAATAAAATATGCAAATAACGGAATACACCGGAGACGACGCTAAGAAGACGCATTAAAAGGTTCAGATAAACCAACTCCTACAACCGGCGTCAATGCTCATGTCGCCCAGAAGCAAAAACTGCAAGGGATTATCGATATTTAATGATTCAAAGCCTTCGAGATCGTCACCAAACAGCGGTTGAGCTGTCTCACAAACTCAGATCTCTTAGAGAGCAGGAATTTCCATGCACGGAAAAACCGAGCTGGGCATCGTGGAAGGGTCGGTGAACTCCAGATATTATATCAACAACATTCTGGAAGAATATGTGGTTACATTCGCACCATTTATTGGAGAAAACTTCCTTCTGATGCATGACAATGCTAGACCACACGTTGCCAGGTGCGTTATCGAATATTTACAAGAAGTAGAAATCAATGTAATGGCTTGGCCTGCGATAGGATATGAATCCCATCGAACACGTTTGGGACCTGCTGGGAAGAATGATTAGAAAGCGACTTGTCCTTCTAGAGACACTCGGTGGGCTGAAATCTACTCTGCTCGAAGAATGGGAAAATTTGGACGACAATATCGTAAGGAACCTTATCCAAATTATGCCCAGGCAGATTAAAACTTTATTAGATGTTCATTTATTTTTTAACTTATTGTAATTAGCGTTATTTTCCATATTAATTGTTTGCTCACTTCTATTTTCACAATTAAGACAGAATCACTGACGCATTTTATAATTTAACTGTCACTCAAAAGTTATATTTTTTTTATCTTATCTTTTATGAAGTTGTGTTTGCCTTTAAAATATTTTTTATTTTTTGTTTTGTTTCAGAAAAACACGTTTTCCTAATGTTTAGCTTTAGAATTTTTTTTCGAACATAGTTATAGATACAAACAACGGATAAGGGTTGATGTTCAGTAACTATGCACAGTTCGAATAAGCTGTACGAATACAATAGAAATTTCCTGTGGAATGTGAATAACGCGATAGTTCTGGGTACTTAAATGTTTTTTAATTTATTTGTATTGCATTGTTCTGAATTATATAATACCACCCACGGTACTTAAAGTTGTTTTTATTGGTTTTTGGATTTGTTTTGTATTTTTCAGTATTGGCTTAGAAGTGATTGGATACTTATGTAGTATGATAAGCACTGAGAGGTGTCAACCATGCGATACGCAATGCGGTAACTGCTACGCATACATAAATTGTGTTTATATAATACATAGGCTAAAAAGTCAGTGCCGTTTTATAGTAAAACACAAAATTTTTGCAAAATTCAGCTTTATTTATCAATATAGTTGCCTTCAAGGGCGATACACCTATTGAAACGATTTTTCAATCTTTCGATACCAGTTTTGTAGTACGATTTCGGTTTAGCCTCAAAATAGGCCTCTGTTTCGGCGATTACTTCTTCATCGGTCTGATGAATACGGTGGATGGGGGAGCAATTCGTAATCGAATTCATTCAATTTTGCCACCGTTTTCATCGACTTGTGACACGGTGCATTGTCTTAATGAAACAGCACTTTCTTTTTCTTCAAATGCGGCCGTTTTTCTGTGATTTCGTCCTTCAAACGCTCCAACAATGCAATATAATAGTCGCTGTTGATAGTCTGCCCCTTTTGGAGATAGTCGATGAAAATTATTCCGTGTGTATGCCAAAATACGGATGCCATAACTTTGCCAGCCGACTGTTAAGTTTTTGGTCGTTTTAGACGAGGTTCGTCGCCTGCTCGCCACTCAGCTGACTGCCGACTTGACTCTAGTGTGAAGTGATGGAGCCAAGTTTCATCCATTGTCACATTGAATATTGAACAGCTTTAAACACTCCTCTAAATCATCAACACGCTCTTTTGATATCTTCAGAGCCTCAGCTATCTCGATCAACTTCACTTTACGGTCATTCATAATCATTTTGTGGACTTTTTTGATGTTTTCATCTGAAACAGCCTCTTTTGGACGTCCACTGCGTGCATCATCTTCGGTGCTTGTATGACAACTTTTAAATTTTTCAATCCACTTGCGAATGGTTCGTTCGGCTGGTGCAGGGTCCTGGTAACATTTATCAAGCCATTTCTTTGCATCGGCTGCATTTTTTCCCGTCAAAAAGCATTGATAAGACAACACACGAAATTGCTTTGAATCCATTTTTTTTTTTCACAGTAACAAAAGTTGCTTCACTCACAACTCTATATCTCGAGAACTAATCGTCCAACAGCTGTCAAATTTATACACGTATCTTTTGAAGGTTTGTACTAACTGGTATGGATTTAATTCAAGTGGTGCCCTCTCTTAAAAACGGCACTGACTTTTCAGCCCGTGTAATAAATGGCACATCAGATGAATTTCTCAGATCGATTCAATTAACGTTGAAGTAAAATCAGGAATAAAGCAAACAAAACCTTATCCGGGCTACTCCGACAGATTTGGAGCTCAGGCCGGTAAGTCAGAGTCTTGAAAAAAAGATGATGCGGATACGCACTTTATGGACCAGAGACAGTCCTCACGTCTCTAAACAGGCTACCGGCTTCTATCTTACCGACCCCAGGGAGTATCTATAATTAAACGGGCCCTCCATTTTGGGTATTGTACCGCCGGGTTAACTGCCCGGCCATAGAAAAAAAAAGTTAAACGAAACAACAACAAGCCTCGGATACGGACGAATCCACTGTTGACAACCCCTGCAAACGAAACAAGGACAACGAACTTCGGAACTGCACGTGGAATATTAGGTCCCTTAATAGACCACCTGCAGCCAAACATCTAGCGAAGGCACTAGACGAAACAGATGTTACCGCCATCCAAAAAAAGCCGGACATAAAGAGGATGAAAAACTGCGACATCTATATACTAGGACGGTTGTTATCGACAGCAAAAGCAGTGCCTATTTGGATGCGGATTTGTTGTTAAAATTTGCTAACATACACACAGAGGAGAAAAATGACGACACCAAAGATAGCTTCTAAAAGCTCTTGGACAAGACTTTCAAGAAATGCCCTAGTTATGACATTAAATTCTCCTCGACGATTTAAGTGCAAAGCTAGGAAGAGAGGGCATCTATGATAGTAATGCGGGAAAGTATTGCCTGCACGACACCACCTCCGATAACGGATTCAGGCTAATCAACTTTGCGGCTGGGCGAAACAATGTCGTAGCTAGCACGCGGTTCGCGCATCTCGATATTCATAAGGGGACTTGGAGATCTGATCAATTAACCGTTAGCTAGATTTCCCACATTGCGATCGACGTTAGGCACTTCTCCAGTATTACAGAGTCAGGATCGACTCGGACCATTACCTTATAGTAGCCAAGGTACAGTTGCGCCATATAAAATGGAGATAGCCATGTCTAAGCTTAAGTCCAACAAGAGTGCTGGAGCGGATGGCTGAAATTCAAAGCGACAAGGGTTGACTTGGTAAGGAACAAACATCAACTCATCTGTAAAATATGGTTCGACGAAAGTGTACCCGATGAGTTGAACCTTAGCATTGTCTGAACTGCCCCAACTACAGGGCGTCAATGGAGAATGCAAGTTGTTCCATCAAGGTAGGCAAAGAACTCACCAAAATCTTTGATGTCAAAAAAAAGAATTTTTGCAAGGCGATGCGCTGTCATACGATTTCTTTAACCTCATACTTGTTAAGATGCATAATCTTTCAAAGGTCCTTTCAAATACTCGCACACGGCGGTGATATTGACATATGTTATCGAAAGAAAGTGGCGTGATGTCAGTAAAGCTTTCGCGAGTATTAAGACAGAAGCGGCGAAGATGAGTTTAACAGTCAACGAGAGCAAGACACCCAACACCGACGTCTTTAACAGAACCTTACCCTTGACAGATATAACAACGACATCAGCGCTGAGATCCAACGAAGAATAACTCTTGCCAATCGTTGATTCTTTGAGCTAAAAACGCAATTGACAAACAAAGCCCTCTCTCGCTCAAAAAAAGTGGTTGTCTACAAGACCTTAATAATCCCAGTGCTGCTCTATGGCGCAGAAGCATGTCCTTTATCAAAAATGAGTGAGGGTGGTCTTGGATGCTTTGAGAATAAATTTTTTCGGATGATTTTCAGTCCCGTCTTCATAGACGGTGATTGTAACAGGAGATACAAAGATGAACTGTACGGGCTATATAGCGATATCGATTTAGCCAGAAGAGTGAAGGTTCAAGACTGAAATTGCTGGGTCATGTCTTCGAATACGCCTCCGACAGAAAGCGCAGCAGAGGAAAACGCGTCTCTGGTGGCACACGCAACTAGAAAGGGCTGGTGACGCTTGTCAATTTAGGCCCAACCCTACCCGGACTACTACAGCTGCCTTAAGTAAGTAAGTCAATAGTGGCTATAGACTATCTGAATTTATGGTGATCGTAAACTGGCTAGTGCTCAAGTTGATTAAGCATCTTTCCAATCTGAGAGCATCTTTTAAGGCTAGGTGTTTGATATTGATTTGCTCAGCTATTGCGGTCAAATTCATCTTTCTTTTTATTTTGATCACTTCTCGGAAACGGAACTGCATCCAGCTCGAGTCACAGTGCTGCACTATCGGGCCATATTGTTTTTAAGAAAATGATCAAACCTTGACGGTCAATAGAGGTCGTTATTTAAAGATGTTGAAGGAGAATTTCTCCTAGAATTACGCCAAAAGAGAATTTCAACTCTGTTTGGTTTCAACTTCAATACAGGCCTGTTATGATGGATGTATACAGCGAAAATTCACAAACTGATTTCCAGGAACTCCACTTTCCGTTGGCCCCAAAGGTTTCCTGACTTAACTGCGCCTGACTTTTTTTTATGGAGTTATTGCAAACGAAACCCACAAATTTGAATGCATTAAAGCAATCCATTCAAACAATACTGAGGCAATTCCAGCTGCAAACCAATTTTTGATGTTTTTCAGTTATCTCTGTAATGAGCTCATTGAAAAGAAACAAAAAGTTATTTGAGTTTCTTAATGTAGCAACATTCATCAACCAAACTGTATATGAACCTGAGCATAAAAAGGATGCCGAACGCACTACCTGCCAAACTATTATACGACAGGAAGAGGTGGCCTGGTAGAAAGCATACATCGACCCATCCTGACTATTTGGCCAGAGGAAAGTCTTACCTTAACATCGTTCACAAACAAAGATATGGTCTTAGCCACACCAACAATAGAGGCATCAGTCTCCTTAGATCTTGTCTGCCGTATGGTGTGGTGCCAGATTGGCACCTATTAGTGTGATTTAACCTATAATTCCCCAAATATTCACACAACGACAGATTATTACGAAAGCCCAAAGAGCCCGAAACTCTCATTTGAAACCATTGACATACATATGGTATACTGACAAGCTATACAAAGCCATGTCTAGTTCTAGCATCCATATTGTGCAAAATGACAATAGATAACCGGCTCTGCTCCTTGGAACAATCCGTTCGAAACAATCTTACCAAGACCCTTGACATTGGAAAAATATTTGTACAGAGGCGCCGTCATCTTACTTCTTTTGCATCATACTTAAAAGAATGGAAGCGTGGAAGCCAACTCCTAGAGCATAGTTGTTTCTGCAACTACTTGCAACTGCTAATGTCATAGATATCTAAATGAAAACAAACCCAAGTACAACAAATGCTATCAAGAATAGATTTTGTATCTTCGCGTATAAAAGCCAGCTAGCTATATTCAACAACACAAGCTTTTAGAATAAGATTTCTTCATCTTCCGATCTCTGACTTCGATATACTTAGTCTTAAGTAAACTCGTATTGATTAGTCCGTAGTAAGATTTTTTGAAATACGAGTAGCATACAAAAGCAAGTGGCCAAATTTCGGATTGCTTCATTTCTAAAATTAAAGATTTACGATATTTTACTTTGCTGCCAAACACGTTGTTATTCTTTGTTTTATTAAGTTCAACAGGTTTTTTTTTTTAATCTTAAGATCTGCAACATTCTTTAACTTTCATTGAAGTACAGTCTTGATCAAAAGTATTAGGCCCCCTTTATATTTTAGTATTTCATCTTTAAAGAAAGGTAAAAACTCTCAGCTGGCTGTAGCAACATATTCGGTGACACAAACATGCGAAATATCAAATTCTAGTAACAAATGCACCATACCAGATGTCCACTCCTTCAATACAATTGTTTGTCGAAAATGGCATGCAGTTTAGCACCTTTAGGACATTCTGAAGCGTAATATCAATGAGTCGATTAAATTCATTTAGAAGCAAGAGTGGGACGAAAAACATTTAGACAAGCACCGCAATCTTGCCGGTGCCAAAGAAAATAACAGCAGTGATTAAAACCAAAGGTCGCAACACCAAATATTATTTTTTTATTTAGTAAAACGTCATTTGTAACGTAACTACATAACATGTGACCAGATAGCAATGATAATTTTTCCAATTGTTAAAGTTACCGATGATATCTAGCTGTCAAAACATTCAGTTAGGTTTGCCATTACGTCATGCATCGTTTTACGCTTGTCGAACGTGCGGAAATTAATAAAAAAAAAAAAATCGAATTTCCGGCTCAGTTGTAAATATGCAACGTGAATTTCGTCGTGAGCGTGTTAAGCGTGAGTACACTTTTTTGGACCAACCAGAGAGAAATTGGTGAGAAATGAAGAAAAGATAGCCACCATAGCGACGAGTATCGAAAAAGACTCACAAATGTCGATTCAGTGCCGATTAGCTGAATTGGGCATCATCAGAGATTGTGTTGGCGCAAGAATTGAAGCCGGGCGACCATAGACAATGCCGTGAATTCGCTAAATGGGAGCTGGAAATGTTGGCCGGAAATCCGAATTTTAGACAAAAAATCATCTTCTCGGACGAGACCCATTTTTGGCTCAGCGGCTATATCATCAAGCAAATTTGGCGTTATTGGAGCGAACACAATCCACATGTCTTCGGCCAAACATCAATGCATCCACAAAGATTGACTGTTTGGTGCAGTTTATGGCTTTCTGTCGACTTTCTGTAGTCAGAGTTCGACAATATCGATATATTGGAGATGAGATTCCAAGAAGGCGCACCTGCCATACAAGCGACGCAACGCTCGAAGTTGTGAGGGAGAAATTGGGCGACTGGGCCATCTCACAGCGAGCGTTCACCAATTGGTTGTTGCAATCATGCGATTTGACACCATTCGATTATTTTCTCTGGTGCTACGTCAAGTCCTTAATCTACGCTAACAAGCCAACCACTATGGACGAGTTCGGGACCAACATTCGATACGCTATTCCGAATAATCAAAAATTGGACTGACCGCTTGAAGCACTGCCAACGATGTGCTATTCCACACATAATTGCGTGAACGTAGCTTCAAAATAAAGCTAGAATCAATTTTATATTGGGTCTATAACTTCGTGCGGTTTGCTAAGAGATGGCGTAACTTGTAGCATTCCATTGTTATTATTCCATTGAAACATGCGTTGGAAAGCTACTGTCATTGTACGTCATTTCAGTATATGTCATTCATTTGAAGCCGTAAACAACAATAATTTTTTTCACTCAAATATGTCGAACTTTGTGCCTGAAAGTGTTTTTGCGGGAAGTTCTTCTTTATTACTTTAATTTAAAGAAAACTGCTGCCGAAAGTCATCGTATTTTGGTGGAAGTTTATGGTGAACATGCGCTAGCTGAAAAGTGCCAAAAGTGGTTTGCACGATTTAAAAGTGGTGATTTTGGCTTGGAAGACGATGAACGTCCTGGGCAGCCAAAAAAGTTTGAAGATGAAGAACTGGAAGCATTACTCTATGAAGTCACTGAAGCAGCCATTTCAACACGTTTAAAAGCAGCTGGATATATTTAAAAGCAAGGAAATTGGGTTCCACATGAACTCAAGCCGAGAGACGTCGAAAGGCGGTTTTGCATGTCCGAAATGCTGCTGGAACGCCACAAAAGGATGTCATTTTTACATCGGATTGTTACTGGTGATGAAAAATGGATCCCATACGACAACCCTAAGCGCAAAAAATCATATGTGAAACCCGGCCAACCAGCCAAATCAACGGCAAAGGCGAATATCCATGGCGCGAAGGTAATGCTCTGTATTTGGTGGGATCAGATGGGTGTGCTGTATTATGAGCTGCTAAAACCGGGTGAAACCATCAATGGACAACGCTACCGAACACAATTAATCCGTTTGAAGAGAGCAGTAGCCGAAAAACGCCCGGAATATGCGACCAGACATGAGGCAATAATTTTCCATCATGACAACGCTCGGCCCCACGTTGCTATTCCGGTTAAGAACTATTTGGAAAACAGTGGATGGGAAGTCTTACCCCACCTGCTTTAAAGCCCAGACCTTGCCACTTCTGACTACCATTTGTTACGGTCGATGCAGAACGCTCTCACTGAAATACGGTTCACATCAGAGCAGTTCTTTTGGGATGGGATCCACAAATTGCCAGAAAGATGGGGAAAAGTCAGCTTCAGATGGGCAATACTTTGAATAATACTATTGTACATGTTTTTCTTAAATAAACGTTCAAATTTTGAAAAAAAAACCGCACGAATTAAATTACATACCCAATATCTCACACTGTTTTATTTAAATTTCTTTCCTATTATTCTTTACTGGTCAACATTTACTCATATTTTTTTCTATTTGATTTCTTTTTGAAGATATAACGATTCTTCAAAGATGCCTGATACTTTTGGCCAAGATTGTACATATAAATATAAATTAGTGATGCAACTGTACAAATACATTTTAAATTTTACGATTCGCTGTACATACGAATACGTATCTGAAGTTATCTTACTTCAAGTTTGTACATATTATATAATCACAGTGACTTCTTTGCACTTGATTAACCCAAATATAGAACTGAATATTAAGTGCTCAACTATTTCTGTCGGTATCAATTGTCATCCATTAGATATAATGCTGACTCAATTTGTTTGAATATTCTTTACAGAGATATTGTGTCTTATTTTTAGGTCGCCCTTGAGCACTCCATGGCTTAAACATTTCAAGACCTTGACTGTTGGGAAAATCTTTCAGAAATCTATAGTACTTTCCGAAATTTCGTTAGAAGTTAGTAGTATACTTGTTCATATATGGCTTCAGTGGATGTATTTGTGTGTATTTCTTAGAATTCATAACTAGTTGAGTGCACTTCTAGGAAGAAAAAAAACAGACAGCTGAGATGATATAATAATCAGCTGTTTCTTTGAATACGAGTTTCACACGAATACCTGTCAACATGGCAGCGAATTAACCGGATTCGTCTGAGCATATACACCTATGTGCATGTTTAACCAAATTGTTCAATAACTGTTAACAAAAAATGAATAAAAGCAATTGGTGAAGTATCTTTTCCCACGAATCATAAATTGGACAATGTGTGCTTGTTTGGTTTTTTTTTTTTTGCAACAGTTAAATTTATTTATTTAATTATTCTAAAGCCACGTTAATGTCTCTTCAGAATATCAGTTTATCCAGTATATAAATAAATTAATTAGTAATTGTTTATTTGTTCTGTATGCAAAACAGATACCCGTTTAAAAGGTCAATTTTCAATTTATTATTATTACTATAATTTATTAATTTTAGGAAGACTAAGTATTTTATACATAGTATGATACTATAACAATTAGTACTGATAAGTGTACAATAATTCATGTTTAATTCTAAGGTTTGTTCGTTTAATTATTTGTGAATCCCACAAAGTTCATCTGAACGGGTGTAATCAGACCTAAAGTGTGAGATATACGAGTATGTTATCAGGCCAGAACAAGGGAAAAAGGGCCATGTAATAGGTTTTTACACAGTCATTTAATTGGCATAGAATTATTGAGCTAATATTTGAGTGATATACGTATTTTGATTTTTACGATGGAGGCAGGAAAATAAACTGTAAAAACTTAAACTTAAAACGTTTTTTGTTGTTGTCTATCAAATTCTCTTATATGAATAGATGGCGCTATAGGATTTGGCGATTGATTATATACTGCAGTGTCAGATGCAGAGCTCTGATAGATCATGTCCTGTCGAGTAATTCTGTGACATCTTGCAAACGTTTACTCTGAAACGCAGGAAGCCATTCATAGGCGTGATCGACGAACCGTGCACAACAAATGGGTTTTCAGTTAATTCACCCAAAACTGAGGTTGTTCTCTTCGTTAGAACGAGAAAACTTCACTTGGTGCTAAAAGCAACACCATCACTTTTTCCATGAAGCCGAGTACTTAGGAGTCATCCTGGATAACAAAGCTCTTTCAAATGTCAATATGTCGCATCAACCTTTAAGGTGTTTCGGCAACACACAGGGCGTGTAACTGAGGGGTATTTTTTGGACCTACGATGAGGCTAATTTTAAATTAAGCTCCTAGACACCAAAGAGTAGTCTGTCTCAGCTGTATCGGGAAATATCCGGTTCTGCTCTAGACGTACTGACCTACACGATAAGGCTAATTATAAACTATGCTCCCAGATCCCAAAGAGCAGTCTGTCTCTGCCGTATCGGACCATATGTGATTCTGCTCTAGATGGATCTCATCTAGATTGAGAGATGCACTCTCAAGCCCATGTTCTTAGAAATAATTGGTCTTTGGTATAATACGCACCAGAGTTTTTTTGGCCCTGCGCGTCGACTGTCCTAAGACTCTCATGGACATGGCGGCTGATTCAATGACACAATAACTTCTGTTGCTGCGAAAGTACAAAGTCAACTTTCTTATGTCCTTTCTCAACTATATATTCGTCGTGTCGTTATTGTCTTTTTTATGAACGACAACATTGTCGTTAGTAAAACTTGCGTCCGCCAGGAGGAAATTAATATACACCCTGACTGATTCGAACTGCAACCAACTTCAGACTGCTATGAGCTCAAATTTTGACACATGACAGATAATTTTATTACTTACAAGCCTTTTAAACGAATTGCGTCTGTGTTGAAAAATTATTATCCGCGATGAATTTCAAACGTGATAGTGTGATTGCTTTATATTTGGCTGGAAAACCACAAGTAACTATCGTTAGAGCCCTCTAGCACCTCAACGTGAATAAATCATTTGTGTCTCGAACCATAGCTCGATACCGTGATACTGGCAGTGTTGCCACACGCCATGGAGGGGTCATAAAAAAAACAACAACATCGGCAGAAATGGTTCGGAAAGTGAAGTCTCGAATTGAGCGAAATCAGCGACGAAGTGGAAGAAAAATGGCTCGTGAGCTCAACATATCGTTGGAACGGATGCAACACATACTGAAAAATGAGCTTGGGCTCAAGCCATTGAAGTTCCAAAAAGCACACGATCTTACACCGCAACAGAAAAAAGTTAAAGTCGAAAGAGCGAAGGAGTTGCTACGCTTGCACGAATGTGGTGAGTTGCCGAATTTGTTTTTTTCCGATGAGTCACCATTTGTTATCGAGCAATATGTCAACAAACAAAATGACCGAGTTTACTTACCAGAGAGGTCCTTCGAAAATTTAAACCTTCGGACGGCCACCAGAAAGCAGGCAGCACCGACGGTGATGGGTTGGGCCGCCATAACCGAAGATGGTCGCTCTCCGCATTTTATAGCATTTTAAAAAGTTTCAGTTCGAGTCAGAATGGCAATGAATTATATTGTGAAGGATCGTTGCGATAAACCAAGTACTTGCATCTTTAATGACAGTCAAAGTGCTCCTAACATGTTGGCTGTCAGGTGTAATTAAAATATCATTGCAGTGACCGTTTTTATCTTCTTTTTTGTTTTTTTCCAGCCAAAAGTTGTTGCCCAATCATTACATGACTACTTTTCATAAATTTTGAAACGTAATACGGAAGGTTGACAATAAGCTACCAAACAATGCAACGCAAACAATCTTAAAACACTTAATCGTGATACCGACTAGCAATCATATGCTGAACTTTTAAAATGTTGACAGTGAGACTTCACACCGCTGCGTGGCTGACAATGCGCATCTCTCCCATTTCTCACAAGAGTGACCGGCGTTCAACCTATTAAAGTCTTAAGTCTTAAGGGTTTATATGCAGTTAGAATTTTTTTATTTCATTTTCGTAATTTCGAGCACTTGAAAAGAGAAACCGGAGCACAGCGTATGAGAGCACACGAAAGGGAAGAATGAACCCCAGACAACACCAACTGGAATTACTAGAAGCTGCCGAAGCAGCGAAGGGTTTATTCAATGGACCTGGGAAAAGAGACTCGATGTAAGTTGAAAAAAAATTGTTTACTCTCTATGTAAAGTGCTTTTCAAACTTAAATGCATTTATCTCAAAACCATGTTTTTATAGTCGGTGACCATGATGTTTCGGAAACTGCTGAGCCGATAAGTCTCAAATTTTTAAGCAGTTAATGGAAAATTTTTTCTCACCGATAAATATTTTTTTTTAATAAACAATTTAAGGCCAAAAAAATCGTTTTTTCCATTCTTGAGAAGACCCCATTTTCGCAAAAAATTTTATTTTGCTTATTTCTTCCATGAATAACTATATTCTACATCACTTTAACGATATCCGTTTGGTTTTTTCATTTTAGATGATCCAGTCCAGAGATATCGTGGTCAAGGCAAGACCGCTTTTTTGAGAAGAGCTCCTGGAGATCAGCTATACCAGCGTCAAAAATTATTATTTTTACAATTAAAAAATGTTGAAAAACAGGTAAAAGTTACCAAAATATGTGTAATTATTTTTACATTAATAAATTTAAAAGTTTTCTCAAGAAAAATTCTTGAAAAATACCTTTTTTTAGCCCTTCTGACTGTATATGGTATAACCCCTTAATAAAACCTCTCACTACATCCAGGCTAGTTCGAGAATGCAAGACTTCTCTGAACGGAGTTGGAAAATAGAAATCACTTTGTCTTTTTTTTTGGTCCCAGGTCACAATTGGATCGCCCATGCACTTGTTGGAAAAGTTTCCCAGGACTACAAACTAACTTCACAACTGCCTGCGTCCCTGATGAGGGTTTCTAATTATAATTGACACTTGGATGTCTAATCCTTAGATTGCATATCTCTCCAGGATACCAGCAAACCGAATGAAAGAAAAAACAAAAAAAAAAAATGTTCTGTTTATCAACACAGACTCTTGCGGGACAAGTTTCTTGCGAAGACAGCGGAGGAAAGTTATTTGATACCTGCGCCAGTTAAAAAGGACCAATTCTGGGCGATATCTCATATGTGGAACAAATTCGAAGAGCAGTGCCAACATGCTTCGAAATGATTGATAGCAATACAAAGCGAGCCTCCCACGCGTGAACTTGATACAGAGGAAGCAACGAAATCGAAAAAGCGGGATCTTAAATTACGCAGTGACAAATACACAAAAATTAAGCAAAAAAAGTGATAGTCAGATTGAGACTTTTAGCAAGAGTAAAGCAAATGACTGGTCTCACCGTGAAGGTTTTCAGATGACACCACCGTAGGTTACTACGTCTATCAGTTACTAGCTGCCGGTCATAGGTACTGTTTAGTTGCAGAACCACCGGTAGTCCATATCAGGACTTCAAACACGGTACCGATTGAGTCAGGAGCCACCCTAGGCTCGGTACGGGCTTGACTTGAAGAGGTAGCTGTGGCTTAAAACTAAAAACGCAGGAAAGGTCTCACAGTTGGTTTCGACCCGATATAGAGTTCCAATAAGTACTGGGTGCTGCGACCCTAAGAACGGCAAGAAATTAATGGGTAGCCCTCGACTCATACCAAGGGTGGAACTGTGCCCTCAATATAATTCCGCTTTGGTATGAAATCAATGACTGAGAGCGATAGCTCTATTTCTATAGAAATTATGGGCTTTCCGTGAACTGAAGCATACACGGCAGTTGTAGTACAATATTAACATTTACTCAGACCATTACATTGTAGCAGCCAAAGTGCGAATGCACTGAACGAGTCTCCCGAAACTTCGCATTCCACTGTCAGACAGAGTTAACCATTTAACAACAACGAAATCAAAAACAACTTCGTTCACCAATTAGTTTGCAGGACCAAACGTTCCTTGCTAAATATTTTAGAACAGCAGTCATAAAATTGGTAGGCAGTGTAAACCACCTCACATGTATGGTAATAGCAAAGTTCTATGTGGATGCTTGATAACTTGGAAACCTATATTAACAATCTAATAAGGTTGCACAACGTCTTCCCGGAGACTTCCCGAGAGACACCGCGCTAAAAAAAGACCTCGTCTTAGGTGGCGAGCTCAAATGAAAAAGGGCTTCAGCAATTTGGTGTTCATATGTTAATTGCAGGCGATTAGCGCAAGAACGCGCTAAATGGAAAGAGCTGTTGGTTGAGGTATTAGAAGATACATTTTTTTAAAATCAGAATCCAATCCCAGACATCAATTATAAGCGAACAGGAACATTATAGTGACGATATGGCACCTTTCAATAAATCAGAAAACAGCAGAAACAGACATATGCCAACTTTTTGCACCGGTTCCACGGCCATTTGAATGAAAAACGTCATCAGTTACCCATCAAGATAATGCAAACGTTGGTAGTTTGCCATGAAATTTCATGAATTTGGCTATGAATTGTTCCCTCATCCGCCATATTCTCCAGGTTTGGCCGCCTGATCTCAAACCTGAAGAAATAGCTCACGAAGCTCACTACCAAGTATTATATATATATATATATATATATGTATTGATCTCAAAGGAGACTGTTTCGAGAAATGAAAATATCTTTCATCCGAAAACTCGGACGGACGCACCCTCGTATTATAAAAGTGGAAATGGAGATGGATATGGGGAAGCCAATATAATTATCAAAAGGCTCCATATCCTGGTATAAAGCTTTCAACGATGTGGTGATCCGAAATTTATGTTATTAATTCTACAAAAAGATCTACTTAAAATCGAGCCATACACATATGTATGTATTCATTTAGCATTTCAAATGAAAAAGGTTTAACAAAATTGAAAATTTATATTAAACTGTTTTCAAGCTTTCATCATTCTGATAGTGGACAACATGGCTTTTCTTGACTCATACCAGTGAAAACTGCACTAATACTTGTCATTCTGTATAAATTGTACTCTGCCACTAGGTACTCTCGATGAGTACAGGTCTCAAGACAAATTTCTGTTTGTCAATGCCTTTACTCTCACGAGTCTAAAGATTAAATTAAGCACTACTTGACATTTTCACTGCGCTCAGATCATTTTTAAATTAAACTAAGTTAGCATAGACGTGACAGACACACAATTACATTTGTTCGGAAGACAAAACATCACTCCAACGGGTTAAGTATGCATACTCGTACCCATAAAGTTGCTTACGTCGTAACGAATGAACAGACATCGCAATTGCACGCACTGGTCCATACCGGTTGAGGCATTGTGCCGCAAACAGTGACTAGTTTGCTAAAAAGGCTCACACATTCCATTTATAATCACAAATAGCGTGACAAATATCAGATACAACATTCATGTGACGTTAGTTCCATCAGAGAGATGTGAAATTACGCACTTGTTGCTTTCGCGGCTTAGTGAACAATTCATTTTTACAATGCACTCTAAGTGAACACCTTAAATGAATAAATTGACTTCCTTCCCAATAAGTTAGAGTATCTTAGCATGCAAAAGGATAATACTTATTGCCAGAACACTTTTAAAGATTGGCTAAATTAAGAGCTGTTTTGTGGGAACATATGTAAGACAACTTCACTCTTTTAGCAGTTATGTGAGACTGTATTGTGTTCTCGACATGTAAGCATTAATATTACGTCGTCGATATCGTAAACATTTAAACAATTTCAGAGACGACTTAAATTATTTTCAGTGTACATGCCAAAATGTATACAAGAGGAACTATGGGCTTGTTGCATTCAAGTGAAATATTCTATTTTGCGTCATTGGATATCGCAGGTCGTTGGCCTATTATTCGATTGGAATGCTAAGCAGCATGTGCTTTTGCATTTCTGATTGCTTTACATCAGTTGCATTCTACATTCTAAATCATTCGTAGATAGTGATAAAGTGTCTACAGTACAAGCACTACAACAGGCCAGCGCAGGTAGCTGCAGCCTGATGCGAACGTAAGCCGGTAGGATTCCGCGATGTCGTCATCACTTTCACAGCAAGCGTCTCAGGATGTTGAATCACTTATGCACAGCACATTCAAGTGCTTAGCAAAAGTGAAGTTCCCCGTCACGACGCCAATAAGCAGTCTGAAGTCTTTCCTGTTAAGGGAGAGCAAGAAGGCCGCTGGCCTCTTATAGACGTCAGGAAGCATTCGTTTGCTCTGCCTGCAACCTGCGGAGACATGGCATCTGTGTTCATATAAAACCCAACTTTCAATGAAAGACTCAACCGAGGACGCAGGTAGACTCAGGTCTCCTGTAAACCTTGCCTGACAAGTGCAACGTCGATTTTATTACTCGAGATCCCATTGCGACCTCGAATCCAGACTAGTCTTCCGACTGCGTTCAGTGACGTTTTGCAATCCCGAGGGTTCAAGGTTCAAAGCTCACTACAGAAGGAAATGCTCCCTTAACCGGTTCTTCACAATATAGTCCGTTGCCATCAGAATTGCGTTTATCTCCGCTAAAAGACAGAGCGGACGAGGAGAAAGTTCTAACGTTATCGTCCTCAAGAAAGACTCCAGCGCAGCATCCTATGTCGGCTTTGGAGCCGTCCTTGAAGACTCGACTAAGGCAGATCATCAAAACTCCAGTGCGTGTTAATCCGAGAGCCGCCAATAATATGAATATCATGAATTCTTGATACGGAAAGCCCCTAATACAGCCTGGACAAACCATTCTTTGTAGTTGGTAAAAGCAGCAATGACGTATTTTCGTGAGAACTTATGAAGCTAGACAACCAATGCATATGATATAATTGACCTTATCATAGCCGTGTAGATCCAAAGGACTCTTTCCGGTGACAGACTCCATGTTTTGCGGCAAACTCCTTTGCACTGCCAGAGGCTTATTGTTATTGTATATTGGATGCCGAACAGTAAGTAGATCAATATGCCCATAGCAGTGGAGTCAGAATCCTCCCTTGTGTGCAACTCCTGTTTACCGCCGCAATCACATATTGGCCACAGCCAGGATCCGCAGTGTCCTGTTCATCAGCATTGCTTTTATACATAAAACTTATAAAAGTACCGTTGCCGAAAGCACCCTCAATGTCGATGAGGCCCAGCGCGTATTCCTTCCTGTTCCTTCAGCCTACCATCTAAAACAGAGAGTGCATTCGCAAAGCAGTTTTACGCATATGGAGTTTAACTAATCTTTCCACGATCTTCAGGATGAAAGAAATGAGATTTATAGGACTGAAAGTCTTGGCGAGCGTGTTTTCCTCTTTTCCGATTTTCGGTATAAAGGCTACTCTCACTGTTCGCCAGAATTTTGATATGTATGCAAGTGCCAGACTAACAGCATACCTTTTTGTAGCATAACTGGTTACATGCCATTGACACCAGGCGACTTGAAGCAACAGCATGTTTACTGGCTTCATCCGTCACCACAACCGAAGAGATACTCGTATACCAGGTACGGAGTGTTGTGATTCTAATAAGGTTGCCTGGGAAGTGAGCCTCCAACATGAGATGGAGAGTTGCTACTTTTCTGAGTAATTACAGCCTGGTTGGTCTTCCCCTTTGAATTTTGACCAGCCTGGTTTGGTTGCCGACAATTTCGATCTTTTCGCAAAAGTCTGTATATACTCTTCGAGATCTAAATAACCTTCTTATATTCTTTTTGCTTTGATCTGTAAAGATACTAGCCTTCCTCCAAATTAGTCTTTAGTGACTTGCTTAGAAATTTTATTATTTCTTTACGAAGAGGGTACAGATTCCACCAAGCGATCTGAAGGATCGCATCCGATTCTAATCCGATCGATTACCTGCTGTCTTACATTGTGACAAAAGTTGGCTAAGACCCAACATTGTTGACATCCAGATAGAAAGATATTATGAAATCCAGGAGATGATTGCCTCTCACGTTGCATTTGCTACTGCCCCAAAAAGTTCCATCTTCCTGGAATCACAGTATTCAATGACTTCGGCTCCCGCCTTCGGTGAAAGTCGTAATAACGAATCATAGACAAAATTAGTAGACCCAGCAACGAATTTGTGCCAATCTCCATTCGTTTCATAGCGTATGTCCGCAGAAAGTAAATTTTGGTTGCACAATTGCCCAAGTTTGGAATGAGTTTGGTGAATAAAGACAAGCTCTCGGTCTTTCCGGTCGCTCGTCATATAGTGGTGTGAGACCCCTTAAACAGAAGCCTGTAGCGATAAAAAAGGAAACCGTTTTTTTTTTTTGCAGACTGTATAACGACGAAGAAGCCCAACATGTCACCGGGAAGCAGAATAAACCAGAACAAACTTAGACGATGATAGCCAAAAGTTCCATGAGCTCCAAATCGATACGCACCACCATTTCATCGATTTTAAGGCCGCGTATGACAGCATCTATAGATAGGAATTATACAGAGCAATGACTAGCTTTGGAATCCATACCAAACTCGTCCATATGTGCAGGATGATTATGGAGAATACACGCTGCTCCATCAAGATCGGTAAAGGACTCACCGAGACTTTTGATGTCAAGCGATTTCTTTAACATCTTTGGGCTAAGAAGGCAATTTACTAGCAAACCCCTCTCTCGAACAACAAAAGTGAGCCTCCATAAGAGGCATGGGCTTTATAAAAAATGAATGAGGGTACTCTTGAGAGGAAAAGTCTTCGGGGAGGAGATATTTTAATTTAATTTAATTTTAATTTTGGTGGGGGCCGACACCCCCATTTATTTCGCTTGATACAAGCTTAAACTAACTTGATAACTAGGACTTAAAACTAAAAAAAATGAAGGGCCTATCACCAGGGCTTAAAGCTAGGGATGGTGAGGGAAATCGATTTTTAGGGAGCGAGTGCTGCGATTAAAATCGAAAACGGAAAGGTTAGAGTTTCCCTTACACAGCATACGAGAGATTAATTCGTTAGAGCTCAATTATATGTGGTGCGGTGGGTTGGTAGATAAAAGAGACGGGGACAACGTAGATTTCGAGGGTAAGTGTAAATCAAAATGGAGTTGTGAAGAGAAATGCAATAAACGGAGCCTAAGAGGAGTCGGTGAATGATAAGAATGTCTGCTGCGTCTTTTCTTTTCTCGAGGATATTTTAGACGGTTTCGTTAGGGAGATAAAATTAGAGGATCGTTCTAAAGTAGACAGGGAAGAGCAAATCGCAAAAAACGACGCTGGATGCTCTCAATTCGGGTTACATGAACTCGCGAAGGGGACGAACAAAACTGATATATAGTGGTCTGGTCACGTACGGATTGAACAATGCTTTAAACCATCTTCTAATGAAGACAAGTGATGAGTTTCCTTTAGTAATTATCTCATCAATATGCGAACAGAAATTAAACAACGGATAGAGGTTAGCCGTGAAGATCGTTAATAGTTAGGATGAAGAGAAATGGACCTAGATGGCTACCCTGAGGAGCACCTGAGGTGGCCAAGAATGGGACCGATAGGACAGACCTGAAACGAACACTATAAAAACGATTATCCAGGCAAGAATTTATTCATTTTAGCAAAATGGGTTCAAAACCCAGAATTATGATAATTTATGAGATATTTTATCAAAAGCCTTACTGAAATTAGTTGTTATATCTTCGAAGTCTTCGAATCCGCCCCCAACGGACAGCATAGTATAGGAAGACCGCTACTCAAGTGGCACACGCAAGTGGAAAAGGACCTCAGCGAACTTAGCGTGCGAAACTAGTGACAGCTAGCTAAAGATCGAGCTGGCTGGCTGCGTACGATTAGGATCAACTGAGCGGCGTTAACCTGGCGATGCCGAATGCTGCAACTATGACTGTACATCAATTGTGCTTATTTTACCTCCTCTTGGTAACCGCTGGGTTCTCTTCTCGTCCAACTGGATGTGATTTACCAAAGTTATGAGAGCGAGTGTTGAGCAAGACAAAATAAAAACACTACAATTCACCATCAGAAATAATGAATTTACATCACTTAACCAACGGTGGCTTCAACCAGCAGTATAGCAGACACCTTTTATGGGGTACTTCAAGGTATTTAGAGCTGGGGTCGGTAGGGATTTTCATGATTAGTCAGGTTGCTGAAATAGAGATAGTGACGGATGAACCCTAAATGGATGAACGCCAGCTTTCATATCCCCGAAGTTGGTTACTGGCTCCGAAATAAAAGGGTCATAAAAGGGTCTGCCTCTCCAGGCGAGGGTCGTGCGATGGGTTAACTTCACAGCCACATTACAAGAAAGAGTTCGAAAAGGCATTCCATTAAGGAAGGGATCACTATACTTTACACCACGTTATGCAAGCAATGGCAAAAGGAATCCTAGGAAGAAGAAAGAAATTGACGCAAAAACAAACAAAGGAATGCAACGCCTTCAAACTAGGGCCATGTCAGTTGCGTTGTGGAAGAAAGAACACCCGAATTAGATTAATTGATTGATTCATTTCTTAGTTAACAATATAACTGTTACAATTTACAACCGAGTATAAAACAAATTTAATTACAATGGAATTCTGTCGAAAATTACAGCCTGTCATAGCTTATATTTTGGTTTAATGAAAATTGCTTTGAGTAAAAGTTCGGACTGATAGAATGTTTTATTTGAAAGATTTGAGCCGAGACAAACAAGATAATACAAATAGAAAATCACAGCAATACGACTCTGCGTCATAGCCCGAAGATCTCTTTGATCTTAACAAATACCCGTCATTGATTAACATGCGGGTATGTGTATTCATCATTGTTTTTCCAAAGCAGCCGCCAATGATAAGTACAAGTCACGCTTCGAAAAACCTTGACCCTCATTTCGATACTGTGCGAAACTTATGTAAATAAACTGTGTGTGATAAACACGTGATAATACAAAGTATTTCAGTTTCATGCTATGATTGTGATTGCTCTTGTGATACTTTAGAAGTAATAAAAGAACACCCTGGTCTCTTTTATGAGCGCATAATTATAAATTTTCCAAATAAAACACAAACACTTGGGCACAATTATTCGCTACCAACATCTGATGAACGCAAAAATCCGCTCCGGCTTTGATGATCCGCACAGAAGAAAAAATAAAGTCAACCAGCAGAATAGAACAACAACACAAAAACCAAACACAATGGTAAGAAAAAAACGAGCAAAAACCAAATAAAATCCCTACAACAAACATGTATTTCCAGATCCAGGATAATGTAATGTGTGTCTGAATGCTTTTCACCTAGCCTATCACCCGTGTGATGTCACCACCGCTATTCACACATCAGTCGCACTGTAATTTTCAAATCTGAATCTCAAGCTCACCTCCATTAGAAGATTTCCATTCCATTAGGGGCCCACTTTATTGATTATTCGTTTGAAGAAGTTTTAGCTGCAATATTTAGCTCTTTAACATAAAACGGCAGCGAAACCTAAATTTTTGGTGGAGCGACAGAACAAAGTCTATTCTAACACGAACTCCATTCCCATTGAGTTACGGCCAACCGTAAAATAAATTAATTAACATCAAGTCACGCAAAACACCAGAACAGAACAGAACAGCGAATGTTTACATGAGCCCCTCGCTCGGTTTGTATTGTTGCCCTTTTTGCTCTTGTGTGCTGGAATAAAATAATTAATCCAATCTCTTGTTCAACTAAAGCAGCAACTGTTTAAAAAGACGAAATAAATTGCACAACACCGGCAAGAGACAATGAATCGGAAAACCTACCGAGAGATGAAGAGGATTCTAATATTATACTCGTAGTTCTAGTTATACAATTGCAGAAGATACAAAGTTCCATCTTGTGACCTTTGCCATGCGAAATGAAGCTCGAACGTTTGATGACGTATCCCCATTGTTGGAAAATATTCCATCGAATCTAGTCGATTGTCCTATTCGCAAACCTGTTTCCACACATTTCACCACCTAATCTACAAGATGACTCAGGTTGTCGATCCAATCGATAGTATTTAAATTTTTTTTTTGGCATAGCAGCAAAATTATCAGCTTGCTTCCGATAGGATTACATACTATTTATCCAATGACAGTTGGTAGAAAACGAGGTACTATATAGAGAAACTGCACCACCGACTGATGGACTGGAAGTTTCCACACGAAACCCCACTTAAATTCAAGTGACCGACCTGCTAACTCAGCTGCTTGGCGGCCTGAAAATTAACCGAACACTGATCACCAAACACAGAATTAATCTCTCACTAACTTGGGAGCTGTTTACTTTTGACTTCGTCTTGTAATATCACTGTAAACAGAGAAAACATCAATATTATCAAGTTGTCCAGCTCGTTTGGCCAACCAACTCATCAAATTTCTATTGACGGAGTTGAGCAAAATTTCGTATTATTGTTGCAAATTTCACTTTATCCACTTTCAGTGCTTTTTCTGAAGAGAAGTAGGACAAGGGGAGGATAAAAACAATGATTTCGGGAAAGAGAGTAACTTCAATGACCCGTTTTTTTTTATTATTTTTTTTTTATTTAGTTTGTGATGCGTTTGAATAATAAAATGTTGAGTAAAACCTTATTGAGGCTGGAATCAGGACTCACCTGTTGATTGGAAGTTGTACTTGCAGGTCGATGATACCTTTTTAGAGCACTCAAATTTGTGGCAATTATTTGTTGAATGGCTGTGGAATTATTTACAACACTATACGCGTGACACAACAGAGGACAGAGATGTCGTCTGAGCAATTGACTTTTCGAATTTGACTGATAGGGATGGTCTCGTGAGTGTGGCAACGGCAGCGGTTGCTTCGATATAGAGATGTGCTGAAAACGATAACATTAATTTGACAGTTGTATATGGTGAAAAACACATTTGGCATTGCCAGATGAGCAGTATCGAAATTTTATAAAATTACATGCTAGTACGAATGAATGTGGTGGCATTCGTATATTAAGAGATAAGTTTATGACTAGGATTTACAAATGATCTTTGTTCGTATTGAGGAGGGAGTTACAAATAAAATACCACATGAATTTTGGAGGGACTTCATTTCCTAAGCCGTAAATTACAGTATATGTTACAAAATAAATATTAAGAAAATGGGAAATATATCTCGCACTGTCGTGTCAGTTTTTGGAATTTATTCCAAATTCAACCAAACAAAGAGCTTAAGGAATTTAACGAAAAATTCAATCGAAACGTGGGAGGGTATTGCCAATAATTAAAGTTTTTATTACATAATATATATACGTATATATATATAAATAAGCTGTTAGACTAAAGACTCAAAATTCAATCATTCGATTGAGTTGAAACTTTTATATTTGTTATGATTGGTAAGTGCACGTAAATTACAAGTCTTCAAGTTTTCCTATAGATGACGCTAAACACCAAAATCTCAAAACTATGTTATTACTACAGTGCTCAAGGATAACAGTTAGCAATGAAATCACATTTGTAAAATGAACATTTATGAAAATGCTTGTTGTCTATCATGAAGTAAAATCAACTGCATTCATTAATCAATGGAAGAAAATTTCAACACGAAAATGTTGTAAAGCGTAAACATATCTAAAATTAGATTTCCAATCCCACAATAATACACAATCACATGTAGAAGGTTTAACTTTTAGAATTGTTTGACTAATTCATTTAGCGCAATTCGAAACCACGTCTTGAAAAAACAAGAGATAATAAAAGAAAATAAATGTGAAAAAGTGAGGATTTCAGCGTCAATATTAACACAATAATATTTCATATAACAATGCCATCATCTATTACAGTTGGAGAAATTTATTAAAATGACCAGAAGATGAATTGATATTTGACGACGTACTCGCCATGCACGTGGAAAACGAAACAATCGCGCCCAAGAAAGTCAAGAACAACGATCTTAAAGATTGCAATGGAATTATAAACAACAATGCAATTTATAAAGCCAACTTCAATAAATTCAACGCACTCGGGCGAATGTGTGCTCACGTATCATTGCAGAATTTGAAAGAATTGCATTCAAATGTGATCCGGATATCAATTTCAGTGAAAAAGCATTTGGTGTCATTGGCCTGATTTAAAAATTGTGCCAACGTTGTCTATTAATAAGCACTCGAATAAGTTTTCATATAATTTTCTTTCTCTTTTTTAATACAAACATTTTTTTATTTTTAAATCACAACAAACACCCAAATGACTACAATATATCCAAAATCACAATCACGGGGTTGCGCGCGTTCAAATTTAAAAAGAAAATAACCAGCTCTCACACACACCTTTCTGTCAAACATTTAGCGTCTGTACAATGGTACAATGGTACAATGGCAAATGAAGCACACACTTGTTAGAAAGTGTTAAGGAGATGTAATTTTTTCAAATACTTACTTACTTACTTTTTTAGGTGGCGCTAACTCCCTCTAGTTGCGCACTCAAAGTCCTTTTAAGTCTCCTTTTATTTGTCTTTGACAAATATATTCGACGACTCTGCGGGCCGTTAGAATTGGTGTTCGCTATACAGCTCGTACAGTTCATCGCTGAATCTTCTCTGTTCTCTCAAAACAAGGATATCTACATCCGCTTTCGATAGAGTCCATGTCCAGGGCTATAAAGTAACACTGGCATGGTCAGGGCATTATAAACATGGTGTTCCGGACAATGTATCGGCAACGGTTATTGAAACCAGGGAGGGGGGCTGGAAATGCATCCTCTCCGAATTATAGAGGTTTTAAGACATGTCTTGACAATTTGAGAAAACATTGATTTCCTTTCATAAACTTTTAACAATAAATAATTTAATATTATTGAAATAAAATTTTCAATAGAATATGGAGGAGAAAAAATACAAAAAAAAGCTCTGATGCAAATATAAAAATGTCGCAGCTGATGTAAACGTCAAACAAAACCTTTAACATGGTTTTGTAAACTCTTTATCAAAAACTCGGTTATCGCTGCGGGGTAAAAACAGGTATAACATATGGGGTCTCGTTGAACTCGTTATTAAGTACTTTAAATGTTTCAAAGTAAATGTTGCTCTAAAATTAATGTAGTTTTGAAGATAGGATCCAACTTGTTCAAGCTGATATCTTACGGAATAATGTAAAAAGAATACAAAATTATTTGTATAACCAGTTTGTACTTTTTAGCCGCGATACAGAAGTATAAGTCATAATATCCTTAATGATCGACTAATCTGACATAGTTTATGTCTATGGTTTGTACAACGGTAACTGTCAACGAGCGAGATTAGAATATCTAAGACGATGCCCTGATAGCCCTGCTCCAAATGGCAGAACATCTATTAGACATTTTCCTGGTTGAGGAAAACAGAAACAGCACGTAAATTGTGGAGACGCTACTTCATTCGAATGCCTTCGCTGCTACGAAAACGTTTTATATTACGTCCGTAACCATTCAAATACTAGTCTTAGGCAACTAAGCAGAAAGTTTATTCCAAGCAGGAATTCTACATTCAGAGAGCACTTATGCACTTCGTCATATACCAGGAAAAGTGTTCAGAGAAGCGTTTAGAATTCTGTAAATTTATTGGCCGAATTCTATGGACAGATGAATCCCAACTCACCAAGGATGGAAACACTAATTTCCATAAATCATACCTCGACCCCCACTTTATGAAACACTGAGCTTTTCTGCATAAGCTCAACGTCAATTTTTGGACAAATAAGGGGTGATTCATCATGAGGTTTGATTTTCATTAGACTTTTTTTGACAGATCACGCATGACTCCTATCAAACAGCTTCGTCATTTTTGTATAGTATCGCTTGGCAAATCAAGTCATCATAGAAAAACTTACACAGTAATAGGGTTTTCAAATTGTTCAGCTGTATTACGAAAATCAGCGTTCTGTGAGAAATGTTTTTTGTGCGATTCGAGGAACTTACGGTGCGCATAGTCGACCTACTGAAACCACTATTGCCAATACTATTCGCAAATTAGAGTCCCAGTTTGCATTAGTGGATGATACTAAACGGGTTAGACCATATCCAGCACGTAGTGAAGAGACTATAGCAGCTGTAGCTGAGAGTGTACGCGAATACCGTGACGAATCGATTCGTCGTGGTTCTCAGCAGCTTGGCTAGGCGTATTCGACAACTTGGCGTATTTTACGTAAGGATCTCGGTGACTTGATTTTGCTTCATATTTTCAGTGTATGGGCTTTGGAAAAACTCAATGAAAATCCAGTGTTTTATCGTGAAATTTTGTTCAGTGATGAAGCCCATTTCTGGCTCAATGGATACTCTAATAAACAAAATTGCCGTATTTGGGCTGATGAGCACCCTGAAGAGTACAAAGAGCTACTATTACATCCATTAAAAACAACGGTATAGTGTGGTTTATGGGCTGGTGGAATCATTGGTCCATATTTCTTTACAAATGAGGCAAATCAGAATGTTACCGTTATCGCGCCATGTTAACGGAGTATGTGCTTCCTGAAATTCAAACACATGGTCTCGGTGTACTCTGGTTTCAACAAGACGGCGCTACGACCCATAGCGCGTGAAACAATGGACTTGTTGAGAAATCATTTTGGTGAGCACTTAATTTCACGTTTTGCTACGGTAAATTGACGCCTAGATCGTGCGATATCACACCTTTTGACAATTTACTCTAGGGATATGTAAAGTCTCAGGTCTTTGGAAGCCAACATTACTCGTGTTATCCGCCAGATACCAGTCGCTATGCTCGAATGAGTCGCCCAAAATTGGACCTTCCAAATGGACCACTTCAGACGTAGTCGTGGCCAACATTTACATGATATCATCAAGATGTAAATGCCATGAATTGTTCTTTTAATTGTTGATAAAAATTTTAAGTTCAATTTCAAATTTATGTATTTTATTTTACATTATAAATCAAAGCTCACGATGAATCACCCTTTATATTAGGTAAAAAGCTGATCGGACCTTATAGGCTCCCTACAAGGCTTAATCCCTATCTTTACCTGTAATTTTTGCAAAACAAATTTCCAGAGCTATAGCAAAGAACAACCATTGTGTACCAACAGGATGGCGCCCCGCCATACAATTAGATCGTTTTTATTGTAAATCGCGTGTACGAAAATTCATGGAAAGTGCGGGATGGACCCGTTCTGTGGCCTCCAAAGTCTCCAGACTTGACTCCAATAGACTTTATGGAGACTGATGAAGGTCATTATTTGTTCATCAGAAATGAAGCAATTGAATGACTTGAGCTATAGGATTCTTAGAAACTTTCAAAGAAGAGCTCTGGTTTGCACCTTGAATAATTGATATTGTATAATATTACTAGAAAACTGGCATCACTAGTCCATAACTGCTGTGCGCTCACAAACAACCATACAAGCGATCGCCAGATACGCATACCGTTTTCTGTTTTTTGCGGTAAAGCCCAGTCATTCATTTTTGAACAGTTTAATTTAATTCTTTCCCTGTTGCTATAAGTTGGGTCTTTTGATCTCAATAGCTTTTGACGCATTAATTTTAAGATAACACTTAATTTAAAACAGTACTCATAATTACGAGTTCAACGATTCCCCATTTGTTTTCATACACTCATAAATTTGAAAGATGTTTTTCTCAATAGGAGTCAAACAAGGATGCATTTCTGAACCTCTCCCCCACTAAACCAACTTTTTTCTCAAAATATATCGAGAGATCTCCCTTTAAAATTGTCGGCATGTTATCTGGAACACCATGTGGTTTTTTTTAGGAGCCAAATTCATTGAGTACATCAGGTCACAAGGAATCAGAAGAATACTCTCAACAATGTAATCACCAGCATAACAAAATAGTGTTAGCGAAAGAAAGAATCGCACACTAGTTGAGATGGCCAGTATGACACTAATAGATTTGCCTAGGTCAAAATAACTTGAATAAAGATGAATTCGGAGCCCTGAGGGTGATTTTGTCGGGTGCTTTTGTCGGCTATGCAGCTGAATAGAAAGTATATCAAACTGGATTGAATTTGTAACAAATATATACAAAATTCAAAAAAAGATGATCACAAATTTAAAAAAGAAAAAATTAGATCAAAAACATGACATTGTTTTGTTTTATCTGAGTTATGCTTTTTCCCCTCGGCGATAAATTTTTGCAAATAAAAACTTAAATAAAATAAATTGCATTAAACAAAATGTAACAAGTCTCATGGCACTCAGTGTAGTCGTAGCTCAACTCAACTGCATTCAGCATCAAACATTAACTCTGCACATTTCGAAAATTGGCAGGCCTGCTTCGAAAAAATATATGAAAGGCAAAACCGCTGACGTATACGTATGTGTGTGTGTGTGTTGTGTCTTCCTCACGGATACGCGAAATTCTCTTAAACATTTTTTTCTTTTTTTATCATTTTCAACAGCAATTCCAGTTTAAAAAATTCAATTTCCATTACAAAACAAATATGCTCACCATACCCAAATCGAGTGCACAGTGAAATTTACAAAATGCCCACCGTTTCAGTGTAATTTCTCATCCAAAAGCCAAACGAAAGAAGCAAAAAAAAAATCCATCTTCGACCAGAAAAAATATTCTCGATTTCTGTGTGTTTTACGTTTATCTTTCCTTCTCCTGTACTTTTTTTTTCTACATCTACACCACACACTAGATCGTTCATTCTCGTTCACTCTTTCTCCCCGTCGTCGTCGTATAATTTTTTTTCCTTTGTCGCCCGCATTTACTCCACACGCAAGAAAATAAAAAAAAAAAACAGAAATAACGAAAAAAGGAAAAAAAAATATCGAAAGAGTCTCGTCGCGAGCAAGACCCACCTTGCCAAAAAAAATACAAAAAAAAAAAGATAATAATAATTTCCAGAATATTTCGGATTTCTGTTGGAAAATAGTGAGGACCAACGGAAATAAAATCGAAGTTGGTTTTTCTTGTTCGTGTCTCCGGAAAAGCGTGCAAACAAAAGTCTTTTTGGATGCGTAGCCGCCCCGTAGGCGCCGCGGTCATAGCCAGATCAGGTCGGATCCGGGAGGCGCTCCGCTGTGCCACCGTCATACGTGTTCGTATGTAGTCGCATTGCAAAAATGTTGTGTGCAGACGAACCCTTCCTTCAAAAAAAGTGAGCACGAGTCAGAATTAGAGTCAAAGTCAGCTAGAGTTACGGATTTTGCTATGTGCAAAGGATAAACAACGAATAGAACCCCTCACCCTTTTGATTGGAATAGAAAAATATAAAGAAAACATAAATAAATAAAGGAACAACAAAAAGGAGAATCGAGAAAATCGCATTTTTGATGTTTAACAGGAGAATTCCTTGAAGGAATCTTCAATAATTCCAAATCTCTTGGCTGCAAAAATTGCTTCCACCAACAACAACAGGAAGTATTTTTTTAGTAGGAGAACAAGGAGGAGGAGGCACCTGATCCGATCAGCCGACCGATAGCATAAAAGAGAAAATGTCTAGCTTACTGGACGAGGATCGTAGGAGGAGGTAATTTGCTTGCCAGGAACCACTTACATAATTGTTTCATTTTTTATTTTATTTATTTTTTTTTTTTTTTTGTTTTGTTTCACTAAGGGCATGATAGCTCTGTTAGACATGGATTCATTCTAGATTAAGAATCCGAATCGGACCGTATACCTACCATAGTTTACGAGTATAAGAAAAAAATAAAAATAAAAAAAACACCTCGATGACTACGGCTATGACTTCCTTTCAGCCGGTGTCTCGTGCCGAGGGTTGATTTGTCGTTTTTCGGCTTTGTTTTGATAGGTTAGGGTTGCAAACTATTCGCCGACAGATACGTTTTAATGATTTTTTTTTCTCTCCTTTTCGAGGACAATGACTTTGTAGAGAGATTGTGCTGAGATTTAAACACTGCACTGCACTGCACACTTTGGGTGTGAGTAATCCCGTGTCTGCAAATGGAATTTGGCTGCATAGTTTTTTCCACATTGAAATCGAAATTAATTTCCTAGTTAGTGCGGGTCTCCCCCCGATTCCCCCAGTCTTACTGCGGATTATTGATTTTTTTTTTTTCGTTCGTCTGTACATCCTTGAGAGGGTGGTAAACGTGTTTGCCGGCTGTAGCAAGTGTTGCCGCAGCTGTATGTGTCCACAAATTGTGGAAAGGTTTAAATTCAGTAATAAATACGAACATGGAATCAATGGTGTACAATATATCCCGTAGGCGTGCTAGGATGCAGTAGTGGCACAGCAGCGTTAAAGTTTTTTTAGTTTCGCGATTTGTTAGTTTCTGTTGATCAATATCTTCATTGGTGAACGCCCAAATTTACTGACAGTTGCACTCGTGACAGATTGGGAGAATCTATAAGAGAATTTGCTCTTTTTAGACCTTTTTTTTTCTAAATACTAATGCTTCAAAAGAAGATTATTTAATCGGCGAGTTTATAAAGAAACGATTTCATAATTTCGAATGTCTTCACTAAAGAGGCTTGTGGTCATCAGGAGACAATCTCTAGGTATATATTTAATGTATCGTTTACATCATTTTCATTTAGAATGGGTTTCTCTGCCACATGGTCTTGCATTCTTCAAAACACAAAGAATGAATTATCTTCTTACTTACAATGTGTTTGACTAAAGCTTGTGTTTCCAAGGAACTTAGAGAAACAAAATTTTACGGTCAAACTGATTAATATGTTTTCCATTCTCACTAGCGAGTCTGTTGACAACTTTCAGCCAATGCTTCTGCATAGTCCTGCAGTAACTGCCGTCAAATTCTTTAGTTTAAGGCATTTTATTCTTGACGCTTTTAGATGTCCTTTTTTTCAAAAACGAAACCCAATCGAGCAATTCTTTATTATCATACAAAAGAGCCATTTTTTATATTTATCTTTTGAAGATTATTTCTTTCAAATGTTGGCCGTAACTGAGGCTAACATGTTCGATTCTAAAGTTACAATTTTCGATAACGCTTCGAGCTTTACGAGTGGTATTTGTATTATAGTATTGTATGTAATGGTGGCCTCCAATTCTTCCATCGTAGCCGGCTCACCCATGTAGACTTTGGACTTTACGTAGTTCGAATAGTGAAATTAACTGTTCACCGAATCGTTCTCGCAATGAAGCCATGGTTTTATGGGCTGTAGCGCTACGCAAGTAGCGCCGTCTTGTTGGAACCAAATGTCGTCGAAACCAAGGGCTTCAAATTTAGTATCATGGCGTGATAATTGGCGCTATTACGTTCCAGTCGGCTTTAGTTTTAAAGAAATATGGACCGATGATTCGTCTGGATTTAATGGCAGCTCTTGAACCTCTTTATATTGCTCCGCATCCCAAATATGGCTATTTTGCTTATCGACTTAACCTTTAAGTCAGTAATGGGTCTCATCGCTGAACAAAATTTTTGTCGAAAACAGTTGATTTTCTTGAAGTTTTTTCCAAAACCCAAAGAATGAAACTGGACTACACGGAAGGTCGGTCGGCTTAGGTTCTTGCACGAATTGAATTTTGTATGGTTTTAAATTACGATCCCCATGTAAAATACTCAAAGTTGTTGCATACGACAAGCCAAGCGGCAAATCGATTCATTACGGTCATCACGTATACTCTACGATGCTGCCGTTACATTGTCTTCACTTAGTGCTAGATGTTGTCTATTTGGTCGCGTATTATCTAATAATGAAAGTTGGGTTTCAAACTTTTCGATGGTATAGTGAATTTTGCGTTCAGTATGCTGATTATGTAAACTATAGGTTGCTTTAAGCCCACGAAAGCTAAGTCTTTCCATGATGAAATGTCGAGCAATACTAAACAAAAACACATCAGTGTGCCACGACACATCTCACATGAAAGACCCCACTGAAAACGTACCTCTAAAAGAATCACCCTTTACTTGCATATTTTCCTTTGATCATCTGCTTTATAAGTTAGACTTAATTGGATTTTAATTTGAAAATTAAAAGGCAAATTACGTAACTTTTCCTTTTGAAGGTCTGAGAAATACGACTACAATGTCTTCGATCGTTCTCCTCTTATAGGACCCAATCCCGGTTTCCAGGTCTGAACAGCATTTAATTGGATACCGATGGGTCCATTCAAGACTTTTTTAATGTACTTTTCGGTCAACGAAGACTTGAGCAAAGCTTGAACGGCTTTATAATTTAAAGCATTTTCTATGAAAATCGTAAAATTCTCTGCAGAATTTTTGTCCCTGTGTAAAAAACACAGCTTCAGACCGAAAGTTGTATAGAACACTCATTTCAGTATATGTCGAGTAAATTATTAAAACTAGATGCATTTGAAAGAGAATTTAAGTGCGCATTCGAGAAGGAATAATTGTGACTGAATTTTCTTACCGTTTGCGACTAAAAAAAAGATCATTGGCTGGATACAGTAAGAAGTGGACATGGGCCGCAAACAATAAAGCTCTGGCATACTGCCACCCGTTGAGCAGTATAATACGGTTGATGTACACTATAAAACGGGTAGGAATCGAATATTCTTCGGGATGTGGCTCAAAACTATATTTCCCTGCTTTAAGCACAGTCAACGACATACAGATCAACAATCACTCGAAAATGTTTGGCTTCAAATTACTCAGGCTTTCGTAAAAATTTTGTATTTCAAAGTGATTCTTTCCTAAGTAGTACAACTCGTTACAGAGTGCTTTGTCGTTCTCCTTATTACCTATTCATAGTAACCTGAAAACATTACGAAATCTCTATATACCTCAAAGTTTTTTTTGTCTTTGTGAAGTTCCGTCTCATTCATCGTTTTGGTGCATCCTTTTTTGATGAAAAAATTTACTGCATTTTGCCATCATCCATATTCTGTTTCAATATTTGCAAATGCGGCAGTGATATCTTGTTAAATTTTGCCAATAGTATCAATGCCATCAACGTGTGCAGATAGTTGTACAGACCGGGAAAAAATTTTATCTGTTGTTGACTTACGAACATGACTTTGTCTTAGCTATAAGTAAATTGCGAAACAATTCCTAGTATGTCCACTCACAGTTTTTGAGTTAGCTTTCATAGGCAAGAGCTATTTGTTTAGGAGGTTTGTCATTATCCAGCAAAAGGTGATAACGTCTCCACCGATGTATGATCTGTGAATCGATTTTTGGATATCCGGTCCCGGTCTTGATTTGTCCACATAGATTAGATGTTCTGTTGCATAGTTGCACAGATTGAGCTTCAAAATTGGTCTATTGGCAGTGCTGTAAAAGCTGCATCACAAAACCATGTCACTTAGACATTCCTCCAAATTGCTTAAAGAAATAATTCTCTGAATACGATTACTTCGTACAATATTGCATTCTACCTTCGGATTTGCCTGATTCTGAATGTTGAAATAGAGAACCACAAAAATTCTTAAAATAAGTAGACCATCCTTGGGGGAATACTGTCGTCTAGAAGCTATTATATGACGGATACCAGGGGACCAAAAAAAAAAAGATACGAAAGTACGTTTTCCTGTGTTGAATAATCTTTGGCCCGTATTTTTTGTATATCTTTTAAAAGGAATGCATTTATTGCTTCGTAAGTGATAATTTACCCCCGTTTTTTTGGCAATTGATCGACAATTTCTGTAACCTTTATACGCAACCCAACAAATTCTTAATCACTTCTGTATTTATAGCGCATTTCTTTGCGAATATTTTTAACAAGTATGGATCTAAAAACATTTGATTTGAACATTTGAACATTGAATATGCAGCAATACTTTTTACATGGGTACTTTGAGTAGATGAAATACATCTCTGTGATCTTATCCTGGTCTTTTATGTAAGCCGTTGATGACGACTCGTATGGTTATGATGTAGTTCAGATAAGACCATTGGCGATGTCCTGGTACGACTCTGGTACAAATAAAATTTCCTACTGAAGATTGTTTTTAATAAGATTGCTTTGCATTTATTTTTCTTTCCTTGGCTTTTTCGATGTTGGTGTATTGCCTCTCCGAAGTGCTGACGTCCATGTAAAGTAGACAAGAATGCGGATATTGGATTGCTAACAAAAGACTTCCATGCAGAATTTACATCTCTTAATCTCATAAATAGTGGCTCAGCACCCAGGCTATCGTTTTTTGTCTCGTACGTAACTTTCTTGCATGTGACTCAAACAACTTTCGTGATGGCCTGATCCTTCCAACAAAAGTTCGATGTTGTGGCGATGTGGTTAGAAGAACTTCACCACGGGTGCTTAAGAAACATTAAATTTTACTTAGCGAGAGTTTTCTTTTTTTGCTTTGCCTTCGGAGGTGGAAACCCTGCATGACGCACAAATAAGCCCACCGGTAGTGCTGAGTTCTTACCGACTAAAGTCAATTTAATCTGAGCAAATCGAATTGTGTCTTCTGCAAACCTCGCGACGATCATTATTTCGCAGACTTCTTTTCGTTTTGATTATTTAAACTGTTCGGTTCACGTTGCCGTTCTTAAAGTTTAAGGGCGCTGACTGTATGCACCACAATATCACTAAAGGTGTTTTAGCTTTTGTGATTTACCTAAAGATAGTATGGATGACAATATGGACAAATTGAGATAGTTTCATGTTTGCGTCTGATCAAATATTCTCTGAAATAGTCATGCCACTTCAAAATCTTATTCAGACATCTCTTTTGCGTGCAGAAAGGTTGCGATACTACTTTCGTGTTTCGTCAGCGAGTATGTCGATTTGTAGTTTTGAAGATCCGACGAATAAGGCCCTTTAGATATTTCCCTACTTGTAATATAAGCCTTCAATTTTACGAATCGCGAGTTGCAAACAGACGCTGATGTAGTCAACCAACTACGTACAGTTCCAATTTTCTCGTAACTATTAAGTTGAACTCCTTGTACCATTTTTGCCACAACAACCTCGGTAATACCGTACCCAAAGCCGATAGACGATGGTTCATCTAGAATCTGTTCGTTAAGTCGGAGAATAAATTTACGTTTGCTTAATTTACTTAATGATTAATTTTTTGAGATTCAGTTTTGTTTTGCAAGGATGATTATTAACAGTCGTTAACATCGTCGTCGAACATTTACTAGATTCATACGTAGAGTTTATATTTTTCGCCTCAGCGTATGTTAAAAGTTCATTTCCTTGCTTAAATCCTGCACCTTTTTTATTTTTTAGCGTTCGTACTATGATACAATGGATTTGAATTAATCTTTTGAATTTTAAATTCTGTCATTCATCAAATTCATCCATCGCTTTTAAGAATTTCTGACCATTGATGATACGGTAGAGAGCTTTGAAGTCGATGAGAGGATAGTGGTTCTCGACTAAATGGTGGTCGTTGGTACAGTGATATGAAACCGAATGCACTTTTTTCAGCCACTCTTGAGTGGTTTTCGCCTTGCAGGCTGGAGCAGATCTTTTTTGGAATGGTCAGTGCTTGTTTGTAAACATTGTTCGACTTAGCGGCTTAACGACGTCTTCCAAAACAGTGGTTTGGAAAACTTTCGCCGAAGTCTTGACTCCCTTTTTCACAAAAATGGAGATTGGTTATCACTCATCACCATACGATTACACATGTGGGGTGGTGGCCTCTTTCAACTCTTGGAGTATGTTCTGAAGTTTCTTATGAAGTCCGAACATACACTCGATCATTTTGCTTATTAATTATTGTCTTTGAGCTTTTGATTTTTGCTTACACTTTTGCTTATTTCCAACTATTAGCAGGTGTACATTGTATCTATTGAAGGCACTAAGTCCCAAGTCTTTGATTCGAGTCTGAACGCTCAAGTACACCATCAGTATCCTCAAATAATCTAATAGTACGATAAACAAAACAGCAAGTGAATCCAAGAGGTTGCAGAGTCGGAAAAATATCACCTTTTGCCTTGTATAAGCCGATCACAACGAAACGATTTTCGATTTCAAAGAAGCATAAAAGCAACGGGTTAAATAACGGTTAACAAGAAAAAAGTTCAACTTATACTTTGTGTAAAATGGTTGCAACAAAAATTGTATCAGTATTTATGACTAGACTAGGTATACTTGGCTAAGTGGATAGTCCAGTAATAGGGATAGCTACAATATTTTGCCGATGATCTGATGTATTGTAGGCAAATGACTAGGAAAATGTTATTCTTTTGAATAGATTAGCCAAATCCCTTCTGTTTTGCGAACTGGATCGCCTTTTAGTTAGGTGAACGCTTTTTTTTAGGCCTACTATCATGGCCTCAACTTTAAGCTGCTGAAAATGCTGCAAATTGTTTAGATGAATTTGCCTGGTGTGCAATGTCCAGCATTGAAAAATGGGTGGAAAGGGTTTTCGTTTTGTTTCCGTCTTAACAATTTTAAGTTATATATATTTACTGCGAGCAAGCCTATTACCCAGTTACGCGTATATGAGGTTCTGTATATTGTACGTATGCCAAATCTTCCTTCAAACAGCGCAACTCATCGAATGTGCCCACATAAAGTCTGTCTTTTAGATGAACGATTTACCCTTCACGAATTCTAACTGGGACCTTTATGTGCCGATGTTTGCAGAGGAGTGGAGTCAATTGTCCAAAGTCTGCCTGGTTCGTTGGCTTTTATTTTTTTGTCCTCTATGTTCTTGTGAGTGGGAACTCAAAGACGAGTAATTTTGAAATAACAGATAGTCCGGGTTGTAGTCCTCAACAAACTCAACGAATTGCTTATGATGTACACCGTTCACTGGTTACCAGAACTTCTGTCTGAAAAACGCTGATATTACTGAATGGTTATTGTTGACTAACGTATACGTGGATGTTAGTTATTTAATGATTACGAACAGAAGGCGAATTTTAAAAATAAATTTGAATCTTGATTCTTTAAGTAAAGACTAACCAAAATACAGACTTCAACTGTAAAGCCTTTCCAGTTTCAGTAAATTGGGTAAGGTCCCTTCCCATTTGTGGGCGCCCCATAAAAGGTGACTTTCCTCTGTTATATCTTCGAAAATTTTCATAATTGGAGCGTTCATCTCTATGCGCGCTATTTGTTCCCACAACCAGATACACCGATGTGTGAGGTGTGCATGTGTGAATGTGTTGGAGCGCATATTTGATTAAATGCTGCTATGTATTTATAATACATGGAATAGAATTGTCATTTAGGAAAATAATTGTCCTTTTTTTTTTTTGTTATATCGTGTTACCATTATGGTGAAGTATAGTATTGTGGACATTTTATGTTGATATTTATGTAATTTATTTTTGACTTACGCTCCAGTCCGGATGGGTGTGAACATCAACCTCTTTCGCTAGTCGTCTTTAATTGGACATCCCGAATTCGAAGACATTTCGGTTTTTCAAACGAGATTGAGAATCTTCCGAATTAACTAAAAACTTTACATAAGGTCCATGTTTCCGCACCGTACAATAGGACCAGAACGATAAGGGTCGTATACAGCTCTTTCTTCGTTGTTCCTGTAAGGGTTGCCTTCTTAGTTTAGAGAAACAACAGGTGTAAACATTCGTTTGATCTGTGCAGTGGTGTATTTGTTTGAATTCACGGCGCTCTCGAAGATGATTAAACACGTAAGATTGGGCTCTACATGACCTATTTATCTAAGGCAATTTAAAAAAAAAAAAAAAAATACACACTCACAAGTCGTGATGTAATACAGCATATTCAAGTAATTACACAGACTTTTGGAAAATTGTACTTCTAATGTTGGCTTGTAAATGTTCCACACTGTTCTCTAGTATGATGTTGAAAAAATTACATCACAGTGCATCACGTTGCTTAAATCCTTATTTGACATTACAGTTCTCAGTGAGATTACCTATGAACGTTATAGAGGAGCTACCCTTCTTCATCGCTATTCTAGACAATCTGACCAGTTTAACATGGATGCCCAAAATAGACATAGCCTTGTACTTATAGATGCTGTGGAACGCTTCCTTGAAATCGATAAAGAGGCGATGAGCATCAATATGGATCTATGGACTTTTGGACAGTTGTGGACTTTTAGGACCAAAACCGGACTAATAGGAGTGAACTTCTACACGATGTTAAGAAGACTGAAGTTTCTATAGTTGGTAAAGTTTAAAGGGGCTCCTTTTTTTTTTTTTGCGGATCAGACAAACAATTTTAATTCTTAATTCAACAGGCATACCATGACTAAATATAAGAAATGAATGTTCTTTATCAGGTCATCTCCTGCTGTCTGAAATACCATAATATAGTTCATAAGGAAGGCAGTCCGGTCCCACAGCCTTGTTATACTTAAGTTTCGACATTGCTTTCTTAATTCACTTTGAACTTGTGGTTTTTATTAAATAAAACAGTGGGGGCTCTCGGAATAAATATCCAAGAAGTAAGTGAAGAGATTGATATATTTCGTTTTAGAGCATACACATTAAGATTGATTAGGCAAGCTCGTACTATATGTATGTTACTGTTGGTTGAAATTATTTTTTTGTGAGCTGATAGAAATTTTGAATCTTGTGCAATTACGGTATCATAAACAAATATAAATGTTATAACGTATATGCTTTCTACTTAAATCTCTTCTTCTACCTTCTCATAGTATGCATTTGCTGTGATGAGTTTGTCGTTGAATTATTTTTCTTTTTCATCCGAACTAAGAGTCTTCTTTAAGTCCAAACACGGCCGACCTCCTTCACATTCTTGTGCAATAATAAAACAGTCATCAAAATAGAGCAAGTTTAAATCTATTTATAAATATTAAGGTGGTGCAATTTAAAATGTTCATTTTTGGGTGAATAAAATTTTGCTTTAAATATATTTTCTGGCGTTATTTCGAAATATTTAAAACAATGCTCAGCATTGCTCAAGTACTTTTGGTTCGTAAATAAGACTTCCAAAATGTATAATTTTATTCATAAATTGTACACGTACAAAGGACGACCGAAATTCTTTATTCGTGAATGGTTCATTTAGCAAACAAAACCAAGATACTGAAAGTGAATTATTCTTTGAAATATCTCTAGAGATTTACGTTGTTTTGTATAATAAAACAAAAATCACTCTTTTTAAAATGTCTTATTGAATATGAACTGTTGTATTTATAGGAAATTTTATAAGAAAAAATATGTGCTTTAGCACATTTGTTTCAAACCATTACTTCCAATCATGGGGTGTAGGTTGTTTTTCGGAGGCTTTACACAACCGTAAATTGTGTATGAGTATGTGTTTTTAATAGCTCAGTAAGGGCTCAAATTATGCTTTTATGTTTCTTATCAATCAGTTGTGGTATCTTCGCCCATCTATGGTCGATTCTGACCGCGGAGGAAATCCATTTCTTATGTTATGGAATCTCGTCCTGGTTATGATAGTTGGCCTTTCCACTATGATACCCATTTGACAGTCGACAGACAGTATATCATAATAATTTGTCATATAAAAAGTCTCCGTGGTTTTTTGTCACTAGATGGTGTTGGTGTCCATTTATCTGGAAACACTTATCTGATTGTGTCAAACAAACACGTGTTTGTAAGATGACATGTCAAGCTACATTATTTGTCAAGACAGCTGTGTAATTCGTTGCTCGTGATAAAAGTTATACTGATTGGAATATGAGTGAAATGTCTGAAGAAATACGCTATGTGATGCTTTTTTACTATAAAAAAAAGGAAAAACGCTGCGAAAACATGCCGAAAAATTTGTGCAGTTTACAGTGAGAATGCTGTGAGTGAACGCCGGACCCAGGAGTGGTTTGTTCTATTCCGTTCCGGAAATTTCGATGTAAAAGATGCACATTGCACTGGTCGCCCTGTCGATGAAGCTTTGCAACTGATGGAATAAGGCCGCACGGAAGTTGTCTGGTGAGAGCGGAGGCACTAAACATCAAGTGTCTGACAGTTTGGAATAATCTAAAACGAGCATGCTACTCAAAGAAGCTCGATGTTTGGGTGGCACATGGATTAACGTAAAGAAATTTAATTGACCGAATAACCATCTGTGACACGCTGCCGAAACGTAACGAAATGGAACCATTTTTGAAGCGGTTCATCACGGGAGATGAAAAATGGATTAAATACGAGAATATCCAATGCAAGCGATCATAGTCAAAGGTCGGTGACCGACCACAAACGATTTCAAAGCCTATGTTGAATGTTTGGTGGGATTAGAAGGGAGTTTCCTATTATTAGCTGCTAGAACGTGGCGAAACGGTCAACGCGATCCTCTACTGTGCACAGCTCGATCATGTGAATGAAGCTTTTAAGAAAGAGCGACCAGAATTGGGCAACAGAAAGGGAGTTGTCTTCCATCATGACAATGCTAGGCCACACACATCTTTGATGACCTCGAACAAATTGATGGAGCTTAGTTGGGAAGTTTTGATGCATCCACCATATAGCTCGGACCTTGCATCCTCTGAGTACTATTTGTTGAATGTTTGGTGGGATTAGAAGGGAGTTTCCTATTATTAGCTGCTAGAACGTGGCGAAACGGTCAACGCGATCCTCTACTGTGCACAGCTCGATCATGTGAATGAAGCTTTTAAGAAAGAGCGACCAGAATTGGGCAACAGAAAGGGAGTTGTCTTCCATCATGACAATGCTAGGCCACACACATCTTTGATGACCTCGAACAAATTGATGGAGCTTAGTTGGGAAGTTTTGATGCATCCACCATATAGCTCGGACCTTGCATCCTCTGAGTACTATTTGTTGAATGTTTGGTGGGATTAGAAGGGAGTTTCCTATTATTAGCTGCTAGAACGTGGCGAAACGGTCAACGCGATCCTCTACTGTGCACAGCTCGATCATGTGAATGAAGCTTTTAAGAAAGAGCGACCAGAATTGGGCAACAGAAAGGGAGTTGTCTTCCATCATGACAATGCTAGGCCACACACATCTTTGATGACCTCGAACAAATTGATGGAGCTTAGTTGGGAAGTTTTGATGCATCCACCATATAGCTCGGACCTTGCATCCTCTGAGTACTATTTGTTTCGGTCTTTGCAAAACTCTCTTGATGGTAAAAAATTGGCCGACCGAAGAGCCGCTGAAAATCACTTGGCCAAGTTTTGCGCTGATAAACTACAGAAGTTCTACATCGATTATTGAAACACCGAATTATGAAGCTACCCGAAAAATGCCAAAAGGTCATAGATAGTAAAAGCCAATATGTACTTGATTGAAATTGTTTTTGAATAAAGAAATTTTTTTTTTCAAAAATGTACCAAAAAACCGCGAAGACTTAGTTCCGTTATTTTAAAATATGAGAGCCAGATTGTTGTTTTTTCGCTAGCAATAACTTTTGTTATTTTTGCAATTTTTTCGGAAATTTTGGTCATGAGAGGTGCATTAGTATGTTTGTTCCGAAACTTCTTAATTTGGATAAGAAGAACCATAGCATGCGCATCGCTTGGGAGCTCTTGAATGACGATCTTGACTTGTTCAAAAGGGTCATAACTGGTGGCGAGTCATAGGTTATATGGTTATGACATCGAAACAGAACAGAAGAGGCAATACCGAAAAAACTACGCCAAGTTCGTTCAAATGATCAATACACTATTTCTTTCTTTCGATTACCGTAGCGTAGTGCATTTGGAGTTTTTACCTCAATGTCGTACTGTCTATGGAGGAGCAAATGCGCCGTTTGCGAGAAGCAATACGAAAAAAAACCTCCGGAATTGTGGAAAAACAATTCATGGCTTTTGCATCACGATAATACACTTGCTTATTCATCGAGAGATTTTTTGGCCAAAAACGCGTTCATACTTAAAACATTCGAAAAAATTTCATGACATGTGCCAATCGATATGGCGCATCATCAGTGAGTGCTCTGATTGTGATTCGACGATCGTTCATAACCATTTCGTTCACTTTTTCCACGTTTTCATCGGTTGTTGTTGTGGTGGGGTGTTCGTCACATTCAACGACTTCACGGCCTTCTTGGAAACGCTTATACCACTCGTAAACTTACTCATAGGAGACTAACCATAGGCCTTTGTTAACATTTTACACACATTGTTACACTTTATTTAAGTTTTTGAAGCAAAATTTGATACAAATTCTTTGATACATTTCTTTTTAATAAACGAAAATCGACGAGCTCGACGATCTTAGCGGCTGCCACAGACAAAGTAAACAATGAATACAGCTAAAAATCGTATCATACTTCAGGGTTTAACAACCTAATAAAAAAAATTGAACAATCGACCTCTACCAACCCGCGAAGTTTATATTCTAAATACACCTCGTATGTACATCGAGAATAGAACAGGTCTCTGGATGGAGCCCTTTGGAACCCCTTTAGCATTGTACATAACTTCAGAAGATTTTTTGATATTTGATATTTTTTCAGAAGGAATAATATTTTTTTTAGTGCTAGGTCTTCCTGCGGGTTATTCTTAGTTATCTAGGAGAACAGTATCTGTTTTTATTTTGCACACATTTTGGTTTTCGATACTTTTTTTAAGTTAACTTCAATCTTCACGGTGTGTGCTTTCAAATAGAAAAATGCTTTTCGGACATTATTTGCTAATGAGTACTTCACTCCGCTATTTTTAGCACATGACTTTTAGCAAGGATGAGGCTGGCATCTAGCTGCCGGGTTGGAGTGTAGTGTTGCTTATTGTTTCAGTTCAGCATATTTAAAGAAAGTTCCTTCGTACTCATTTTTTCACTTGAGTCACGGACACTTTGTGAACGGTGAATGCACTTGGCGTTTAAGGTGTTCAAAATCAATAGCGTTAAATCTAAAACGCGGCTTTAAAAATCGGCTGAGTTTGATGGGTCACGACTCGACATCAACATGACGGAGATAATATTGAAAGTTAAATCTCTTACTCTACGGTTTTGTTTACCTGTGTAGGCTCGTTGGCTACTAGGCGATTAGTCTGGTCTCCAATCCATTGCGGGCTCTTACCGCTACCAGCCGCTTGTCAGGTAACCAGAATTTCACACAAAGACGAACAAGAAAGAGAGTGGGGGGACTAAACATAATTTCACGTAGATAGTTAGCATCACAATTGATTTATTTATTTAACACTTCAGTCACGCCTAAAATCTTTTAGGCACTAAAGGATCATAAAATCTGTCAAAAGGACACTACATTGCAAAGCATTATCATGAAAATAACTGAACCAAAAGGAATATCAATAGTAAGTTAGTGAAGTGAAGGTACCATTTACCAAGCTTGTAAATCGATATTGTAAAAGCCCACTGATGAGAAAAGATCGAGTACAGCTTAACATTTTAAAAAAACTAAATATGACTACAGAGCACAGTTACGACAATAACAAAGGTTAAAAGGCCATGCGAAACTAGAACAGCGAGCACAATTTGACGGGTAGACAACAACTGGGTTCCTAGAGGTTGGTAACACACCTGGAAAATTTACAAATAAACAATCAAAATCAAAAATTCTGTCTCTTGACTAATTCCACTTCACGACATCAATTGTCGCACTACTTTATAGCACGGTAATTGCAAATGACAGCTAAGAGATGGAAAGAATTAAAAATACCTCAAAAACTGGAATAGAAAGTTTTTGGGCAACATAAAAATATAAACAAATATAGGAAGAATCGTGGTGTACCAAGAATAGTCTTTGAAAGATTTGAATGTCTTAAGTTATGGATCTATAACGAATGGAATAGTCAGTTCAGATGTCTTCTCGATTGACCTTAATCTTACACTAACTTTAGAGTGGGTCAGTACTGCGTACCAAGTAAAAAGTGTGTTTAAAATAATCTGATAAACAATCATCGTAGTCAACACGATAACAGCTCTGAATCTGGATGTCTTCGAATGAAAAATTCTGTATCAAAACTTGAACTTTAAGAAATTAAAACTGCAAACTTGCAATTGCCTGATGATTTGCATTGAAGCGAAGAAAATCACAAAACTTGATAATCTTTTCATTTCGTCAAAATTTGTCGCAATTTTTCTTTATTTTAGAGCCGTGCGTGATTTATTTTTGGAAGACAGATGGCGAACAATGATATTTTTAGAACTGTACCGACATCTAAACATCGAAATAAATTTAAACGTGCACTCGAATCGAATACCTTTTTGAAGCGGTCATTTCACTCAATCTGATTTCAGATTTTTCAGCAAAGTAAGTAAGTTGATGCGAAGGGAATTTGTCGGTTATTCGGAAGCGAATTTCATTAAAGAAGACAACAACAAACGGTCAGAATTCAAGATCACTCAATGAAATCTAATGCGACCCCAAAAATAAATACGAAAAATTCTTTTCCCACTATGCCAAGTGATCCGTGACATGGGAAGAATGTGTTATTGTCGATTTCTTCTATATAAATATGTATATATATATATATATATATATATTTGGCAACCGTAAGCAAAAAAAAAAGTTAAAAAGAAGACAAAACCGAAAAAAAAAAATGCAACTTCCACCACAGCAGAAAGAGAGCAAAACCCCAAACAACTACTAAACAAGCAACGCTTGCGGAGGGAAATGTTTTCCACTGAATTTTTTTTTTATCCACGTTTTATGTGTTTAGAATGAGTCACGGTGCGAACAACAATGCAGTTCCTTCATAACTCACACTTTATACTCTACACTCAAAATTCAAATTCGAACTCAACACTCTACACTCTATAGTCTACATTTCTACAGCGAGGGAGTCAATAGTCGTGCGATAAATAATCTCAGTTCGCGAAACCATCATTAGGCCAGGTGAGGAGGAGCAGAAGTAAGAACAAAACAACCAGAGAAAGCGTACATTTTCATATACAAATTTTTTCTTTGGACATTTTCCAACGTTATTTACGTTTTTGAGTCGGCGTTTTTCTATTCGCAGGAGAACTTTGATTTTTTTTTCCAACATCCGCTGAGCCACCGGTGACGAAATATGTATTGCAAAATTATGGCATTGATTTCTTATTTTCTATTTTTTTTTCCTCGTCTATTTCTTTAGTTTGGAAGACAGACTCCCTCTCTACACATTAATGTTTGGTATTTTCGGGTCATCTGTTGAACGAAATTGTGGACTATTTGAAATCGTTGTTGAGCTATTTAAAAATAATTAAAACACAGAGGTTGTAATCGTAGAGAAGTAAAATTGAAAACAATAAATTTCTCGACGACACAAAGGAATAGAAACAGAAATTAACGATTTGGAACGCAAATCCTACAAAATTGAGAATAATAAATTTATTTTTTAACCTAGAATTAGTCATCTTAAAAGACATGGGACATGGAATCAGATCATAGAACAAATAAAGATTTTTTTAAGCAGATTTATTAGTTAAAATAACTTTCCTAACTACGGTATAACTAGAACGATATATATTTTTGTTTTTTCTTAACACCTCAAACGTAATCCCAACAACAAATCCAAGCAACAAAGGCGTTTGAATCTCTACAGAATAATTGTTCATTGTTTGAAAATACGGCACCTATCTGTATAGTCGCGATTTGAAACCACATAATTATTGCATATGTTTAATCCTTTTGGAATGTCGGTATATCCTCTTTGTTTCTATTATGTTATACGTAGGTCTTTCAAAATTAATATTTTCTGTTTTAGTTGAGTTCCGCCTTTTGTTTGCATCCTAGTGTACTTAGTACTATCAAATGTTTTGTGACACGGTTTTTGGCTAGTGCAATGAAAACGAATGAATATTTTTAAAACTTTTTTTTTCCTATTTATTGGATCATTCGTATTCGAAATAGCCCCCATTTGCCTTCCAACAACTGCGAAGTTGGTTTGGCCACTCATCGATACGTACCATAGTCTTGTAGTCTAATGGTTTGAGATCTGAGCTACTGTATGCATAAGCCTGTTTGTTTGAGTCATGTTTGCCTTATGAGCTGGAGCGGAGTCTTGGTAAAAGGTCTACGGTTCATTTGCGAATAGTGCTCTAAATCGTCCGTTTGATGCACTTTGGACATCTTTCTCGCATTCGAATAAATGAAGCTCGTTGACTCCCCACCAAACCCTCATAGAACTTTGAGCTCTCGGTACGATTTCAGACGCATGGCGTGAAGATAGAGCGTACATTATATCATTCTGTTTGTTTAACGATTCAGTAAAAAAAATTCGTCTGGGACAGTTCTTCGCTGGACTGGCGAAGCAAAGCTTTCGATGTTGACTTACGTTTCTGCTTCAGTGGTTTTGTGAGTAAGTAGCCAATGTGTCTCTTAAATGCGCTAAATCCCAAATCACGTCTTAAGATCCACAACGTGCTGTCCTTGCTGATTGAATATCTCCCGAAATTAGATTTTCTTCTTGCGCAGCGGATTTCAATGAGTTTGATTCTCCACGTCTTTGATGACTTGTAGCGTTCGAACAGTACGCGGACAGCCAGATTTTGTAAAATCGACTGTTTCACAAGTTTATTCGAATAACTTTACAGTACGAAAAACAAAGTTTCGTGTGATTAACAGTGGCCGCAACATCCGAAGTATTTCGTAGCCGCATTTTTGCACTCCAACTACGAAAACACGATTTTCAAGTGAGACCCATTCCATGATTGTAAAAAACTGGCGTCAAAAACTTGTTGCAGTTGCGTTCGTTGGTTCTTGAGAATGAATATGGTGGCTTCCTGTTCTTTGTGCGCTGTTGAAAAGAGTGGCCAAGACGTGCTTGTGCAAGAATTTTCCACTAGCATAGATATAATATGGTATATTGTAGAAGTGTGATCTAAGCAAGAACTTAAATTTTTAAAACTCGTTACACTTCTCACAGCGGTGCTGCAACTTTGTTAACCTCTTCGTATAGTACGACTTTTTTTGACCTGCAAAATATTCCTTCACGGCGGCGATGGCTTCCTCGTTCGATCCGTACTTCTTTCTAGCGAGCAATCTTTTAATGTTTTTGTAAAAAAATAAGTCGCAGGGACCCAAATCCGGAGGACAGGGCATCAATTTGAAGTGCAATTCGACCAATTTGGCTGTGGGGACTGCAGATATGTGAGCCGCTGCGTTATCGTGGTGGAAGAGCACTTTTTTCTTTGCCAAATGTGGTCGTTTTTTCTTCAAATCGGAGTTGAATTGGTCCAATAAATCGACGTAGTTTGCTCCTGTAATTGTTTTACCCTTCTCCAAATAGTCAACGTGGATCACAACTCGCGCGTCTTAAAAAACGGCAGCGATCACCTCTCCGACCGAAGGCACGCTCTTCGCCTTCTTTAAAGCATGCTCTTCGGTTTCTAGTGTTTACCAATGAATCCATGTTTTATCTACAGTGACGAAACGACGCAGAAACTCCTCCGGTTTTCAATTAAACAGTGTAAAGCAGCAGAAGTGGTCTCACGATTGCGAGTAAACGCGACACCCATCGCGCGGAAAGATTTCTCATTTCTAAAATCTCGTGCAAGATATGGCTAACGCGTTGAGTTGAGATGCCTGCTATCTCAGCTAACTCACGAAATTTTACTCGGCGGTCCGCCAATACGAGTTCATGGATTTTGTCCACGGTTTCCTCTATGATAACAGTTTTTGAATCACTTGGGCGCAGTTCATTAAAAACCGACGAGCGGTCATGGTGAAACTCTGTGAACCAAGCAAGCCGATCATGGTTCGGTTACTGATTTTATTGTTGGTAATGCGATTTCTGTTCCTTTTTGATATTGAATACTTTGAACGTGTTAAATATTGACTATGAGAACAGTGTACACTTGCTTTTTTAGAATCCATGAACTGTGCATTTATTTTGCAGATAGGCCTAAGGGTCATTCAATGAAGGATCGAGCGACGTTTTGGTTGAAAAGTGGTAGAAATACTCATTGGAGTGGTACGAATCATAAGGCAAAAAATGTTTTGCGGAATTCAATATACTATAATTGGCGTGTAACGGACCTTCAAAAATTGGCAAAAAATCAAATAACTTTCTGCATCGACCGTAACAAATGGTAGTCAGAAGGGGCAAGGTCTGAGCTATAAGGCGGGTGGGGTAAGACTTCCCATCCACTGTTTTCCAAATAGTTCTTAACCGGAATAGCAACGTGGGGCCGAGCGTTGTCATGATGGAAAAGTATTGCCTCGTGTCTGGTCGCATATTCCGGGCGTTTTTCGGCTACTGCTCTCTTCAAACGGATTAGTTGTGTTCGGTAGCGTTGTCCATTGATGGTTTCACCCGGTTTTAGCAGCTCATAATACAGCACAACCATCTGATCCCACCAAATACAGAGCATTACCTTCGCACCATGGATATTCGGCTTTGCCGTTGATTTGGCTGGTTGGCCGGGTTTCACATATGATTTTTTGCGCTTAGGGTTGTCGTAATGGATCCATTTTTCACCACCAGTAACAATCCGATGCAAAAATGACTTCCTTTTGTGGCGTTCCAGCAGCATTTCGGACATGCGAAACCACCTTTCGACGTCTCTCGGCTTGAGTTCATGTGGAACCCAATTTCCTTGCTTTTGAATATATCCAGCTGCATTTAAACGTTTTGAAATGGCTGCTTGAGAGACACCCAAAGATTCTGCGAACTCTTCTTGTGTTTGGCAACAATCTTCATAGAGTAATGCTTTTAGTTCTTCATCTTCAAACTTTTTTGGCTGCCCAGGACGTTCATCGTCTTCCAAGCCAAAATCACCACTTTTAAATCGTGCAAACCACTTTTCACCATAAACTTCCACCAAAATACGATGACTTTAAGCAGCAGTTTTCTTCATATTAAAGCAAAAACACTTTTTCAGGCACAAAGTTCGACATATTTGAATGAAAAAAAAATTATTGTTGTTTACGCTTCAAATGAATGACATATACTGAAATGACGTACAGTAGTAGTAGACAGTAGTTTTCCAACGCATGTTCCAATGGAATAATAACAATGGAATAATACAAGTTACGCCATCCCTTAGTAAACCGCTAAGAATTAAGTTATAGACCCAATATATCGAATTCCGCAAAACTTTTTTTGCCTTATGATTCGTACCACTCCAATGAGTATTTCTACCATTTTTCAGCCAAATCGGAGGGATGTCGTTCAGAGCTCCCCATATAGCTGATCATTTATGTGAACCTTCTATAAGAAGTGGTTGTCAACAGTGCCTGGAAATCTGTAAATGTCAACATTCACAATGTCTACTTGTACACTGTGGACATCGGATACACATGACTTTGTTATTGATGCATTGATTACTAACCCATATTCATGGTACCATTTGCCGACTTTGTAAAACTTGTATTACATCAGGCTCGGTGCTGCTCCCTCCGACTGACAATAAATAACGATTGCTAAGTCATGTGCATAGCTGAATGGAGTGCTATTCTTCAAACACGGAAGCATTTCGTTAACATAATGGAAAGAAAGGGACCAAGTTTTAAACCTTGTGGAACCCCATACTTCACCTCTGTTCGTTGCTTCAGCAATCCTTCAATTAGCCAGTACGCTTATTTTCCAGCTTTTGGATAGCTTCAAACAGCCTATTATATTCTGATTATGAATGAACAAAACTAACACATAATGTTGTTTGCTTAAGCTAGGGTTGACCAAGATCTCCCTCTTCTCTCTTTTTGGAAGCCATACTTTTCAACGAAATCCCGAATTCGATTTGCAACTATTTGCTCCATAATCTTTTCGATGGCAGGCAGGATGACAAGGTCTTACTACCTTCCTTGTATGTTATATATGTTGAATCACAAATTTAGCTACCGTTGACTTATCGAAGCTCAGATTTAACGACTTTGTTATAATCGGAATAAAAATGTTCATATTTGAGTATAGATCTCTCGATCTGGTACCATCTGCACCATGATCCTTTTGGACATTTAGGCAAGGTAATAATAATAATAATATTTTTATTATTTTTTAATATTTTTTAATATTTTCCCTATTTTTGAGGAAAAGGAAAAATGATCTAAAGATGGAAATATCATGAAAAGCACACTAAACGGTAGATTTTCATGCGTGTAATAGAATCTTTTCTCCTTCACTTGGGTTTGTCTCACTCTTCTTCTATTTAATGAAACGTGCTAATCTAGAAATCAGCGCAAGAATAACTAAAATTATAATGTTGTGACTTTAGTTCCTGCACTAGTTGGATTTTATACTAGTGTTGGTCAAGATCTGCACGAATTATCGCATGACTGGTATGGACTTTTTAGATTTGTTACAGAAACTGTGAAATTGGAAGGTTGCCTTGATGGCGAAATTTTCAACGCAAAACCATTCTGATGTACCAATTAATGGTTCACACAATATGATGGATAAAATTTTCTACGCGATGCTCAGGAGCTTCTGTTGTTTTCAAAGGGGTCCTTGATTTTTCTAGTTTGGCCTAGCTTCCATTAGTCACATTTATTTGACCAAAGTTGTATACAAATAGATAAACGACTTGATGCACAGCGGCAACATATTTTGAATGGTCTACCTGTAAGCTCGTTGTGTAAATGTTTAGAATCTTAGCAAATATGTCACCTAAACGTTATGTGTAACTTGTGTGCTCGATTCATTCTCTAAACCCCTTTTTATTAACCACTTTAATAGAAAACAACATCAAACGACATATGTTATGTGTGTATTAGTTTTTTTTTTTCATAAACTGTTGAATTATCCCACTTATCATTTACCAGTGATTCTCTTTCCAATTAACAACTGTCTTCAGGTAACATTTAAACAATTAGGTAATTTCGCTCAGGTTTTGCCATAAAATGACTTCATCACAAGCACCACGTTTATTCTTCTAACTCGCCGATAGTTTAACGATCGTTCAAAACAAAAAGAAAAGAATAACGAAAAAAAAAAAATTGTCAAGGTGTCTCATCAACCAGTCAAAAGCACGCAAAGACGTTGATAAGTAAGAACTGGGGAATGAGTGTATTTCTTGTTTTTGTTCTACAAAAATTTGTCATTACAAAACAAATGACAATTTGAGGTGCAAACGCAACGAAAATGGCAAAGTTTTCCGCTTTTCTTAACTACAAATACTTTCTGCGACACAGCATGACCGCGTATAAGTGATGCGGTGCATGTGTTCAGTTGGCATGGTGATTGGAATTTAAATTCACATATCGCACAGCACATTGGCTCTTGTGATTATTATCATTACAATTCGCCCACCGCCGCCCAAGACCATTAGGAAGCCCATACGAGCAACTCTAAATCAAAAATCCCAATTCCAATCGATCCAAGGTGGAATTCATGGGAATTCAAATGACGTAATTACACACGACCGACGTCGAGCATTGTTGTATTGTGTATGTAATGTTTGTGCGCGCGCGAGAGAGTGACCGACCTCACGACTAAGAGCTCCGCTCTATAGATAGGTACGAATAGTAGGATCATAGCGTTGCGTGAAGATCGCATTTAATTGTTTTGCTTATCGCGCGCACAAACATTGCCCGCTTGTAGTGCTATTGAACTGTTGTTGCCTCAATTTAAAACTGCTGTTACTGCTGCTGGGATTCGGCAATGATCTATTGCTCCATGAGCGTTTTATTGGACTAATAAGACACGAAATGACACGCCAAACGAATAGCGACGACAATGCGACTCAAAACAGATTGAATGGGGTGATTAATTTTTTTGTTTTTATTTGGGACAGAAATTGTGTCGCCAACTGGATCTTTCAATGCCTTGAATGTTGATCTTTTGCATTGGATTTTCCACACATATGGGTTTGGAATGCAAATTGAAAAGCAATAACACGAAACAAATGACATGAGCGAATTTTTGCTTACAAGTACATTGCATTCAGTTGTTGAGTGTCTGAATTGGTATTTGAAAGGGATCTGAATTTACAGGTGTAGGGCGTAATATTTGCAAATACGTGAGATCACGTGATATCTTACATTTGTATATTTCATTTAATTTTAAAATGAACAGCACACACCTTGTTTACCTTGTCTAGGGCTGCCTACGATTATGTCTTCTTTATATCACTCATCAAAGCTTGCAACAGGCTATAGTATGGCTCACAATAGATTTGTGTTTTCGAAATCTGTGTCTAATTCATTGTCACAATTGGTTTTTTTTTTTTTTTTTTTTTTTTTGTCGATGTTGGTGCACTGAATAAACATTTAATGTGTTGGTATACTGACAAAACCGTTTTTTTTTTATATATATTGCTTAAACTCTAATATGACGTATTTGTTGCACAATCAAATGGTAAAGTAAATCATACTATACGGTGCAGCAACAAATCAACAACACTAAAATCCTGTATTACAGAAACAATGAGAATCACCCTGAGTGTTGGCATGGAGCCGTTATTAGATTATTTCCGTTTGATGTATCAGTTCAAGAGGAAGCCGCTGTACAAGCACTTGAGCTATATTTGGGAAACCGCTTTAAATAAGGTAACCTTATCGATCACTTGAAAATCCTAAAGAAGATAATAGAGACCATTGCACAACTCTCAAATTCTAGATCTATTGGGGCCATACCCTGAGCTTTTGATAGAACAGGGTCTATTGGTATACTAGTAGTTTGAAAACATCACAAGGCTTTAGACCTCGAACCCACATCTCATTTGCAAGACGTAAGGATGCTATTATTTTTTCACTAATTGTCTTATTGACAGCTGTATGCATTCTACTAAGTTCGGAGAATCAATCGGTACTTAAAGCACTGAATATCATAGCTACTCGTATACATCAAAGAATCTCCTTTAGTGCCATAAAGCAACAACCTCGCCAACCTGAACAAAGTAAAAGTACATGGGCATAAGAGTCACCATGGCAATAACAAAGCGGACCACCAGGCCAAGAAAGGTGCAAAAAGTCCACTTATTGGACCCTGACAAGTTTTCACTTTAGTCATAACGACTTAAAAGACGAAATAAAGCTCTGGAAAAGATTATGCACAATTAAATATTGGAATGATATAGATAGTCTTAGATCAAAGGAAATACTGGAATGATATGGATGGTCTTAGGTTAAAGGAATTTCTAAATTATTTGAACAAAACAATTAAATTGGCCCTTCTCTTTGATAGGAGACAAATAAAAGTACGTTGCGGAGCAATAAGGGGCACTTTGCGTTGTTATAAACATCTTTGCAGTTTGAGAATTACCTCTGCTAAGATATAGATTTTCCTGTGAAACTGATGAGTCTATGGGACTCTTAGTCACCAACTGTTCGGCACTGGCAAGATCTCGCAGATCTTGCCTTACTCTCGTATAACATACCATAAAACCATCACAATATGGTCATCTATCACCATGCTAAGTTGGTTTAAAATTTGATTTGATGATGCTTGCATGTCAATCCTAAATCCTTTAATTATCATAGCTATACCATATCTCAACCCTTCTTTGTAGTTACCTACCTTTGCATTTATTTCTGGCGTAAGCATCAGCATGCTGAAGAGCATGTTGAGGCTTTACTCTGTATGATTCGTGTAGATTTGTCGCAACAATTCATAATTTGTATCATATAATGTTGAAAGCTTATACCCGACCCAGCCCTGCAATCTTTTATTCTTTAAAGTAAAACTTTGTCTGCAAACTACATGGGGACAGATATTCGCTAATTTTACGTTTTAACTGAACTTTATAGAACAGATAAAATAGGTAGACAGAACAGAAAGACTCTGATAAAACGATTTAATTGAGATCAGCTAACCAAATGGTCATCTTACGTGGATGGTCATCGGATGTCGTCCTAGAAATGTTGTTAAAGTGGTCAGTTTGGAACAGTTTACAATAAGTAATTTCATTTTGATTGCCTGTCATAATATAGTTGCGTTTAAGCCGTACTCATAAGTAATAAGAGTTTGTATTTGGCCACCTCCGTCTTCCACCTCCTTAGACCTTAAGCATGTTGCTGATAATTCGCCATAGAAAATATCCGCAATATTTTGATTTCAAAAATAAGAAATTTGATGCATTCGAAGACGGCGTAGCTTAAAGATATATCTTTTCGCCTTGCCCCACTCGCAAATAACTCTCAACATGAGGCGAGGCAATATTTACTCTGTTTTTCTCCTTATTTCGCATTTGGCTAATCTACTTTTTTTTTTTATTTTAGAGCGGCACAACTCGAGGAGAGAATGCGTGACCCATTTAGCCACGCAAATGTCGATTGCCTACTGGATACGGTCACAGCTCTTGTGGCAGACTGTGACCATGATTCGCTTAAAATCCTCAAAAATATCGAATCGTATTCGTCGCGATGTAAGTAGCATTATTCATAATTCTAATATAATTCAATGTTGAATGAATTTTATATTTTAGATAAAGGACTGGCCAAAGAGATTGCTGAACTGCGAATGAACGTGGATGATTTTCATTTCATCAAACTAATTGGCGCAGGAGCATTTGGCGAAGTGCAACTAGTTCGGCATAAATCCTCCAAACAAGTGTACGCGATGAAACGTCTGTCAAAATTTGACATGATGAAGCGACCAGATTCCGCATTCTTTTGGGAGGAGCGCCATATTATGGCGCATGCTAACTCGGAGTGGATTGTGCAATTACATTACGCATTTCAGGACCACAAGTATTTATACATGGTGATGGACTTCATGCCCGGTGGGGATATAGTCAGTCTTATGTCGTTGTATGAGATTCCCGAAAAATGGGCTATTTTCTATACAATGGAAGTGGCGCTTGCTGTGGACACAATTCACAACATGGGCTTTGTACATCGAGACGTGAAACCTGACAATATGCTTTTAGATAAAAATGGTCATTTGAAATTAGCCGATTTTGGTACTTGCATGCGAATGGGACCGAATGGCTTGGTGGTGTCTAGCAATGCGGTAGGCACGCCAGATTACATTAGTCCCGAAGTATTACAGTCGCAGGGAGTCGATAATGAGTATGGGCGAGAATGCGATTGGTGGTCGGTGGGAATATTTCTCTATGAAATGTTGGTCGGCGATACACCTTTCTATGCGGATAGCTTGGTCGGTACTTATGGCAAAATAATGGACCACAAAAACTCACTGTCATTTCCTGCCGAAGTAGAAATAAGCGAAAATGCCAAGTCCCTGATACGAGGCTTTCTAACAGATAGGCTGCACCGGCTTGGTCGTAATGGTATTGACGAGATCAAAACGCATCCATTCTTTCAAAATGACACGTGGACTTTTGAGAATATAAGAGAATCTGTGCCGCCAGTTGTGCCAGAGCTCAGTAGTGATGATGATACTCGCAATTTTGAAGATATAGAACGTGATGAAACACCCGAAGAAGTGTTTCCAGTCCCGAAAACGTTTGATGGTAATCATTTGCCATTTATTGGTTTCACTTATAACGGTGACTATCAGTTGCTTGGGGCTGATACCGTAGATACAAAAAGCGCTGCTACTAATAATAATATTCATCGTCATCGTCCGTCAAATTCTAACGAATTAAAGCGACTTGAAGCGTTACTGGAACGTGAACGCAATCATTCCGATACATTGGAAAAACAAGATACGGCTTTGCGTCAGCAACTCGAAGTGATAACCAAACGAGAGGCTGAGGTGCAGATTCTGGTGAGCGAGTATGAGAAGGAATTGGCCATTCGCAAGCACAATTACAAAGTCGCAATGCAAAAAGTTGAGCAAGAGATGGAGCTTCGAAAGAAAACAGAAGCTTTGCTTGCCGAAACGCAAAAGAATCTTGACGATGAACAAAAGATTCGCACACGTGAAATGAACAACAATCAGCATCATAATGACAAGATAAATACATTAGAAAAGCAATTGGCTGATATGCAAGAAAACTTAAAAAGCGAAACTGAGAATAGTCAAAAGCTGAAAAAGCAGGCGGCGGAACTTCGTTTGGCGAAAACCGAAGTTGAGCAGAAAGTAAATCAATTGCAAACGATGTTATCTGGCCTGCAAGTACAACGAGACAATCTGCAACAAGAAGTGGCCGAGTTGCAGACCCGTCTTATGCAGGAGAAAAACGCTCGCACTCAAATGAAAGAACTGCAAAAAGAATTAGAAAATAAATTGCAGACAGTAAACACTGACTTGGATCGTTGTCTGAATCGAGAGCAACAAGCACTCGAGGATAATCGAAGCTTAAATGAGAAGATCTCAGATTTGGAGAAATCCAATGCCAGTTTAGATTTAGAGTTAAAAGCCGCACAAGGTAGATACCAGCAGGAGGTGAAAGCTCATCAAGAAACTGAAAAATCTCGAATGGTAAGTCGCGAAGAGGCCAACATGCAGGAAGTGAAGGCATTACAGTCGAAACTTAATGAGGAGAAATCTGCTCGTATTAAAGCCGATCATAGTTCACAAGAAAAAGAACGACAAATAACAATGCTCTCCGTGGACTATAGACAAATGCAACAGAGGCTCCAAAAACTCGAAGGCGAATGTCGTCAAGAAAATGAAAAATCATTAGTCCTACAGAATCAATTAGACCAGGAGCAAAGTAAAAAGAATAATATACTCTCAGAGTTAAATTTGCAAAGTTCTGAAGTAGCTCATTTGAAATCTCGCGAAAATCAATTGGTAAAAGAAGTCAATCAATTAAGGGAGACAAAGCGAAAGTTCGAAGAAGAAGTTGTTCAAGCCAAGAATGCCCACAACAAGGATATTCTGTTAATGAAAGAACTTCAAGATCAACTAGAAGCTGAACAATATTTCTCTCGTTTATATAAAACACAAAGTAATGAACATCGTGAAGAAATAAACGAAAGGTGTCGAGAAATTCAAGAACTTATAGAGGAACGAGTCTCATTGAAGCATCAAGTTCAAGTTGCAGTAGCGAGAGCCGATTCAGAGGCTTTGGCACGTTCCATAGCCGAAGAAACTGTGGCCGACTTAGAGAAGGAAAAAACAATTAAGGAGCTAGAACTGAAGGACTTCATGACGAAGCATCGCAATGAAATTGCAGCAAAGGAAGCTGCTTTGGCAGCTATAAAAGAAAAGGAAGCGGAATTCTTGAAGAAACTTAATCAACAAATAGCCGAATGTGAGGAACTGTTGCAACAAAACAAGAATATGCAAGAGGAAATGACACAAGTCAAAACCGACAAAGACAACGAAATTGTTAAACTTAAAGAAAAATGGAAGACTGAGATGTTACTTAAGCAAGTGGCTGTTAATAAGCTGGCAGAAGTGATGAACCGCAAAGATACAGATTTGCAGAGTAAGTTTCCACTAACATTCTTTATTTTGTTTTTGTTCTATTTTTTTTTTTTAGTGTTTTCCATTTGGTTTCATTTTAATTTGAAGAATGTTGCTCATCAAAATTGGTACTTGATGGGCGAGAATAGCAGAAGTCCGGGATGTTTCTTTTACTTTGAATCGTTGATTACTTTTACTTTTCACGTCTGTCTTAAATCTGTTGCAGTTTAATAGAATTATTATTATTACATAAGTAATGATTAATGAAATTTATAATTTCCACAGTAGAGTGGAAACGATTTTTCATTAGGTTTCATCAAGAATTAGTTGAATAGGTTTTCATATTTCCCTACACTCCACTCCATTAATACGAAATGTTAAATATATTTTTCTTAAATGTCATTTTATGAAGTAGAAAAGCACTTTTCCGAACCAGAAACTCATACTCTAATTTAGACATAAAGACATTCAAATTGGATCATTCTTTAGGTTTCATTTTATTGACAAACATTACCAAAACATGAAATACGAATTATATAGACCCTATGCCGTAGTTATCAAAATTTATTCACCAGCATCATATATAGCAGGTGTACTGGTATGAGCGTTTTTTTTTTTTTTTGTGAAAATAAAACGCAAAATTTTAATGGGAAAGTAAAAAATATTTTATTCAAAGTATTGGCCATTGCTAGCTACACATTTTTCCCATCTTTCAGGCAATTTATGGATTCCACGCCAATAAAACTGTTCGTCTTTTAAAGCAAACCAAGAAGTCACCCAATTTTCGACTTCCTCGTAGGATTCGAAGTGCTGCTCAGCTAATGCGTGTCCCATCGATGAAAATAAATGGAAGTCGGAAGGAGCCAAGTCTGATAAATACGGCGGGTGGGGTAGCAGCTCCCAGCCAAATGCTTTGCTGGAACCTGAACCAGTTTTGCTTTGTGTGCAGGTGCATTGTCATGGAACAAAATTACCTTGCCGTGTCTTCTGGCCCATTCTGGTCGTTTTCCGATTAATGCATGGTTCAAATTGTTCATTTGTTGTCGGAAGCTATCTGTTTCACCAGGTTTTAGGAACTCGTGGTACACCACACCTTTCTGGTCCCACCAGACATACAGTATTTTCTTGTTGCTGAATCGATCTGGTTTTGCAGACGAAGTTGATGGTTTTCCCGGATTAACCCATGATTTTTTCCGTTTAGAATTCTGAAAATAAATCCATTTTCATCGCCAGTAACAATTCGATGCAAAACTGATTTTTATTCGTGTCTTTGAAGCAAAATTTCACAAGTGGTTTTTCGGTTTTCCATTTGTCTTTCATTCAATTCATGTGGCACCCATTTCCAGAGTTTTGGATCTTTCCCATAGCTTTTAAACGGTCAGAAATTGTTTGTTGTGCAACATTTAACATTTCTGCCATTTTTTTTTTTTTTTGACAAAATGTCATCTTCCTCCAATATTGTTTGCAATATGAAGACGCCGAGTCTTCAAACTTTTCTGGTGGTCTTCCACGTTCTTCATTTCTCACATCAAAATCGTTATCTCTGAACCGTTGAAAAAATCTTTTGCGTGGTGCTTCTGATAGAGCATGCCTCGACAAGCATTCGCTGCGACTCTGCAGCACTTTTCTTCAAATGAAAACAAAAAATTAATGCTTTCCGCAAGTCATTATTTTCTGGTACACAACTCCACATTTTTAACGATGAAAAATATGATATTGTTTCCTCAATGACTTGATGTATACTAAATGTGTTAAACAGGTGTCGTAGCAACAAAAATGTATATATATATGAAGGCCCGTTCACAATGAATGTTCCCTGTACACCTGGTAGTATATATGTGTAAAAACGTTAAAGCGAGTTTGTTTTTCAAAACAAAAATCATTCACATCTACGAGTACATTGGAAATTCCATGAAATCATTAGATTTTAAGTTTTTTACCTTCAAATTGTTGGAGTAGTCTGTATTAATGAGCTTGACTGGCAGTTTTTACTTCTACAGTGATGAACAGTTGGTTAAATCACCAAACAATTGAAAAGTAGGGTAGCAGGGTGTAAAAAGACTTGTTTATGGGACTTTAATATATCCGTATAGTCGAATCAACTACATATCATATTACCCTTACGATTCTTTGCCTAAATATTTAACCACCGTCATAAACATTTGATTGGATATACAGGATTGACAAATGTTTAATATTTTCTCAGTAGACACACGATTCATGAAAATATAGGTAGATTAGTGGGGTTTACCATGGATTAGTGTATTTATACACGAGAGAGCAAACTGGTAACGGAAACCTCAATATGGTTTTCGTAATAACAGGTCTTTTTGTGATTTGATAGCATGTCTCACCAAAAAGTAGTGCCTGAGTCTACATCATCTACATCCTGTTGAAACAGAAAGATAGTTGCATTTGAGTATTCAATGGAATTTGACATAGTTTGGCCTCTTATCGAAAACGTGTCCATTTGGGATCAATGGATATTTTCTTCAATGGATAAGAATTTGCCTTGCGAAACATGTAATTCAAGTCATTTTAGACGACTTTAATTCTGATATCCCCAAATTAAATCCTAATGTTTCGATACATCATTCATTAATGATATCTTTTCTGCTACTTTTAATCCAATATATTGTCTTGCTAACGACAGTAGTTCCTGCTTTTCATATTCGTTTCTGAGCTCTACGATATCATCAACATAACTAATCTAATGCTTCCATGCTGTCTGCTGTCATGAGTGAAATTAAAACTCGTATAGCTATGAATTCTTATCATGCCTTAAGCCTTCTGAACTTATGCAATGCCCCGTCGGGCTATTTATTTCCGAATCATTATAACTTGCCAACATTCAAAACCATCGTACATCGGTATCTCTCTTTCTTTCTTCCTTAATTTTGATATGGCCGCGCTGTGTGCAAACATTTTAAGGGATTTTATATGATATTCGTAGAACGAACAAATAAGATTTCCTTCCTACTACTACTATCTGGGACGTTAAGCTATTTGCCTTTTATGTACTTAGTTTTCTTGTAGTCGGTCCATAGTGAAGTTTAAAGCCACTCGAAATAAGCTGTTGCAATATAATGACCAGAGTAAATGTCTTCAACTCGAAATTTAGATATTTGTGACATAAATCGAATGCCATAAAAAAATAGTTTTGAGGTTCAATAGCCTTACATTCAAGCCTTACAAATTCGTAACTACTAAAGGTTATTGAACAAAATAGAATAAATTTTCAAGTCCAATTCTTTATTCCCTTACGATCCAAATTTGAGATTTTATTACAAGACGAGACGGGCTCTGAACAACTATGCAATTGTTCCAATCACCCTTTTTTTTTTTTAATTTGATATCTTTTATTGCATGCACTTTTTAAAGAAAGTCAAACGGCTTAATTATTTTTCAGTTTTGTTAATTGCTTGATTCAACGTTTTTACTTTTTTTTTTAATATAATTTGATTTGACTTGTTTTTTACAACAAAAGAAAAACAAAAGCAATAGTAATGCTATCCTTCACTTTTTGCTTTCCACTAACTCAACTTTTCTTCATTTTTTCGCTGTCCCCTCATCAACAGGAGTGCTGCCAATATCTACTTCGATTCACCAAATTCACGGGAATTTTCATCAAATTTCCGTACCAGGTAATTTTAATTGTTTCTTTAATAACCTATCGGATACAGTCTGGTGGTAACCCGGCGGGGCTTTGCTTCGAAAGATATTTTGTTTTTTGTTTGTTTTCTTTTTTTTTTTTTGGATAAATAATGCCTGACAAAATTTAGGTTAACAAATTAACTGGTAAGGCCGCATTGGTTTAGGATCCTGCTACGTATTTTTAAATATGACCAAAGCTTGGAAATTTAAAACAAAGGACTGCTTTTGATATATATATCTTAAACCTCTAAAACCTATGTACTATCTTTTATTTATTTTATTTTTTTTGTAAAGCATGCTTATGTAAATGGTTAACCAAAATATATTGGACAGCAAAATTTCCTAGAGGATAAAAAATTATATTTGTTTTCAGAGCCTTTTTCTTAGTGAAAATTTTGCATGGATTTTTCCACTGATGAAACAAATTTGTTTATTTGAATGTCAACATACAAGTACAAGTAAGGCATGGCGTTTCTTGTATTGTTTTACGAGTAAACTGCTTTCAGCTGCCTTTAGAATAATCACAAAATGATATTAGAATCGAGTTTTCAAACGTTACTACCATGCAATTACCCGATTGTAACTTTGAACATATTTTGTTGTTGCTTGATGTCAAATCTGTAATTTCCTCAGTTGGATGATTTTGTTCGAAATTTAAATTTTCAACATCAGCTCAGATTATCAAGCATTGATGCTACATATTTCTAACACGTATGAATATTTTCTATCTGTATACCAGCCATACCAACTATACCTTAGACATCTCATTGATAGATTGTTTAGATTCATAGACTTTTTTTTGATTCATTAATTTAGTACTTCAAGATTGCATTGAAGAGCAAGAAGTGACTATGGACACTGCCTTTTTTATAGGGTTTTCCAATAACAAGTTCCGTCTCAGCTACTTTGGCATCTCTTAAAAAAATATTGTAAAAACCACAAAATTGTTAAAGTGCACAACAAAAATGGTAAAAATTTTTCTGAAATAGTTCGTAAGATTTAAATATTTTTCGGTTAAGATAAAACACCTTAAGGTTTGGAATATTGCTTCTATAGCTTGAAGTGTGACTAAAAATTCAATCCTTTGAATTTTGAAACTTGGGTCAAAAACCTCCCTTTGCCAAATAGATGTTAAAATTCAATTGATCAAGAATTTAACCAAAAAATCATTTTGGTTGAAGAGGTACGCTTCCATCTAAGTGTTTGTTAATAAGTAGAATTACAGCATTTAAGGCCTATAAAATCTAAGAATGATTGTCGAAAAGCCTTTCTATTCACAACATGTTACTGTTACTGTTTGATGGCGGATTGAACTATGATCAATGAATTTTAATGGACGAAACTCAGAGATATGGATATAGAACGTGCCACACACTGAGCCACTTCACGAAGTGGTGATCAGAATTGGCCGCCGAGATCATGGGTATGAATATCGTCCGACTTCTGTTTTTCTTTGGTCCATGTGAAAAAGAAGGTTTATGCCAACGTTCCTCAGTCAATTGAAGCACCCAAATACAACATTCGTGCTATTATAGATAAAGTAGGACCTCAAATGTACGAAAATGGAACAATTTGATTAGAAGACACTGGATTATATTGTTTTTCATTATTATTGGCAACATTTCTTCTATCGATCAAAATTAAAATCAAATCTTAGTTCGTGTAAAAAGAAAAAAAACCTTTTTTCTTGATAATTCAAAATGTAACCTGTTATCGGAAAACCCTTAACATATATTTTATGTTTCTTAGATATTTTCCTGTTGGGTTCTACATTTCACATCTGTCCCCCATAATGATTTTATACGATTTAGATATCTTTGAAGATCTCAGCGCTATCCCAATTTTTTTGAACTTTGTCGAACGCTTTCTTAAATTCGTTAGAGGGTTTTTCTTCAACAGATAGGTGTTATAATCCCTTTTCATCCTCCCTTCATTCTCCGTGTATTTAATCTCTTCTCATCGATTTATTAAATAAAATTTCTAGACTTTCCTGATAAAATGTCTTCTAAATTTCAACCATTCTTTTTAACCAAGATTTGTGATCAAATAGGATTGCACGCTTCTGCTTTAATGTGAAGGTTTTCTTGTGAAGAAAAGGACTTTTTATCATTCGTTTAGGGGTAAGAGTTTGAATTTCCAATTCCAATTTAAGAAGCGCCTGTGTTCTCCTGTGATCCGCACTCAATAAGCTTTCCTTTTGTTCTTCAGCATAATGTTCAATCCGACTTTCGACCATATATGTATTTATGTATATGGAGCCAACAGTTTCCCAACACTGAACCTAGATCTGTCGGTATTCTCTCATATCTCATTGCATCATTCGGTCTTCATTTATTGTTTACTATAAGCGTTGTCAAATGTACAAAATGTAAAAGCCAATGACGATGTTGAACGAGATTCTATTCTATAACCATCAATGCAGATCGGTTCCTAACATAAGACCTGGTAGCCTCCACGAATATCATCTGTTCCTGATCTAGATGGATCAGAACGATAAGAATTTTGAATAAGTCCCAACAATATCATTGACATAACTATTTACTGTAGTGGCAGAACCGCACAACTGTCACACATACATCTCCCTAAAGATTTGTTCTAGCAAAGGTTCATATTCCGACGTGTTTTATCCAAAACCTATTGGCTACCAAAATTAGTACATTTTTGGGGTAGCGACAAGCGAATGTTTCCTTCAGAATGTAATCCGAATAACGAGGCCTAGTTCCTTTTATTCTTTTTATTCCACTGTGAGTAGGATGTGAATATACTATAATTCTTGCGTTTTTAGCCTTTTTCAGAATTCGTACGATAATGTTGAAAATAGTAACTATTACATACAGAAGAGGACTGCAATAAATTAAAGAGAACCCATTGATGGTTGATGAATTTTACGGTAACACTGAAATTCATTCATTTTCTAACATCCTTTGATTTAGTTCAAATTTTCACAACACAAGCTCAACTAAGACATTCATTTCTCATTGTGTTTGGTCCATGACATCATATTCCATATAGCAGCACTATTTCTGTATCCATCAATATTTTAAGCCCCAAAATTTAGTTATCCAGCTGTCACCGTGTGAAGAGCATGCTGTGTTTTTGTTAACCGATTAACAATCACTTATTTATCAATTGAATTCTAATAAATCTAACATTTGAAATTGTTTGAAAATTACAGGCAAACAAAAAGCAAAAGTTCGCTCATCAGCTGATTTACGTAAAAAGGAGAAGGAAAGTAGACGCTTGCAACAAGAGCTAACTCAGGAGCGTGATAAATACAACCAATTGCTGCTTAAATTCCAGGATCTTCAAAGTCAACTCATTGAAGAAAGTCATGTAAGTTCCGTCAAAGTTGTTACATCTATTTTGAATAATTTTTTTTTTTTTTTTTTTGTGTTTTTCCATTTATTTTTAATTTTTTATTTTTGTTATGGTTCTTTGTTTAAACTTTTAGGCACGAACTAAGCTTCAAATGGAAATTGACTGCAAAGCAACCGAAATTGAGCAGTTACAATCGAAGTTAAATGAAACAGCCTCGCTGTCATCTGCCGACAATGATCCAGAAGATAACCAAGTAAGTTAAACTTTACATTTTCTAACTGTTTGCGCAGTATTTGCTAAATTATTTGGAAAAGATAAATCAAAATCAAAATTATTATTAATAATCTTTCTGTTTACATTTCGATTTTTTTAAAAACCACAAAATTTGTTGTGATTTGTTGCCGAGTGAATTTACGATTTCTTGTTTCCAGCCCGCTTATAGCAAAGTAACCTTCTACCTATGCCTTACCTTCTGTACTTAAAAAAAAAGAAAAAAAAAAAAAAAATACAGAAAAATCTGTTAAATTTGGGGAAAAAAGGGAGGGTTGGTTGAATATTCAAAATTGAGTCTGCAGTATTTTTTTTTCCTTCGCCCCATAAGCATGGGACTGTCTATACATGTGTGTGTGAAGAAGCAATATAATCTTTGCGCTCAAAAAGTTTGTCGCTTGTTTTTATTGCAATATATATATATATATTTTGTTACAGAAAACTAATAAGTGTGTTCGTTTGGTGTGTTAATCCATTCTCTTGGAAAGAAAATAAAGTTTGAAAGTTGTGTTAATGCTTCCATCAAATTTCAAAATGCAAAATTCAATTACTCACGGTAAAAAGTTGTTCGACGATAATATAATGAGTATGGTGTTGAAAGTACCTGTGATCGAAACAAAGTTATTTTAAAGAATCGAATTCAAACAGTAGTTCATTGTAGAGCGCTAGGTTTTATAAAAAAAACATGGACATCTTTTAAAAAAATTCTCACCGAGATTATGAGGTGATAGTTCCTTTTTAATAGTTGGTATTTGGTTAAAGCATATTGGAGCAAAGTATTATGGCGTTACATATGGAATAGCCAATTTCTTAAACAAAAATGAACAGAGTTTATTCCATAAAATAATCTTCATTTACATCCATCATTACACTGCACTAAAGTAAGTATTCCTCTTTACGGGCTATAATGTCTTCATTTATGGCATGTGCGCTTATAGATGAAAGTGATTGCCTAAACTTCAGAAAAAGTATGATAGTATTCGGTAGGGAACAAGTCCAGTCATTAGGATAAATGAGGCAAAACTTCATATTCTCATATTCGGAGCATTAACTGTGCTGCATGTGGACTTGCATTATGATGTAGTAGGGTGGGATTATGCCTATTTACCAGCGAAGGCTATTTTTGATACAATTTATTATGATATGTCATTTTTATTGTACTATAACTGCTGTAATTTTTTTCTCTGTGTCTGAAAAAAAAAAAAAAACGAATAATTCTCATTATCCTCATTCTTCCATCAAACTGGCACCATTGCCTTTTTGGGGTGTAGTTCTGGTTTGGCAAGTGCCCTGGGGGCTCACTTAAGTTTAACTATTCGCAGCATCCGTTTCTATTATCTAACAGGATCCTTCATCATAAGTCGATATTGCAACTTCCAAGCATTGCAGTATATTCGCACAATTAATTTCCTAAGTTGGTGAAGCTGTGTTAATTTTAACTTGACAAGCTAAAAAAAAAAAATCCTCAAATCTTCTGAGAAAGTATTCTGTAAGGAAAAATAAAAAATAAATAATATCTGATCGGCCAGTTTTTTTTTTTTTTTTTTTTTTTTTTATTTTTCCTTACAGAATACTTTCCCAGAAGATTTGAGGGTGTTTTTAGCTTGTAAAGTTAAAATTAACACAGCTTTCACCGTTTGGAGATAGGGCATAATATTTCTATGTTAACAAAAATTGTTTGGTATACGAGTACACTTCTAATTTAAGAATTACAGATACCTGTTTATAAAAGTTATCAAGATACGCATGAGCTTACCAAAACAGTTATCATTTTGTTATTGCCTGCTGTTGGAAAGACCACCCATTGTGAAGAAAGCTCCTAAGTGGAATTTTTCTCTTTGGGAGAGAATTGAGATTGTACAAAGTACCATAGGTGTTTGTTTTAATTTTGTTTAATCTTTTGCATATATTGTTTAGAATATACCATTATGGTATACCAATGCAATGGATTATCTATTAAATATTCTCCTCTGGATTTCATTTTTTGCTGTGTTTCAGTTATAAATTGACGAATATTGTCTGACTTATTAACATTAACTGAGAGCAGTGGCCGATGAATAGTCTTACTCTATCAATAACATTTCTAGACACTCTTCACGTTATTTGCATTGTTCACCGTTTATTTCAACCATAATCAGGACGTACACAGTTATTATAGAATATTTATTTTCGCAGCAGAATTTGACAATTTTTAATCATTTCGCTTCGTATTAACAACTACTAGAGTGACAACCCTGTAAAATCCTAAAATTCGAAATAGATAATCAATTCGTTATAATACCTGGAAGAGAACCTCATCTATTGATCTGGTTCTTATATTTCCACAGCTTTCTTATCTACTATCTACTGGCCACAACAAGATTCATTAAATAACCCAATCCTTAGCAGGTTAACTTTAATTACGAAACCCAAGTTGATTAAGTTATACTTAGAGTAGTTCCCGCCATTCAAGGCTTAGTTTTCCTTGTCTTTGTCTATACCCTGAATGTCAAAATATTAAGCTCTTAATTATTTCGTCTACCATTACCAGCCAACCATCCAATATTTTCCCTGCTCGAAACTCGTCACCGAATATATTTTTTCTCATCTTGTTTTTATTTTCTGGCGACATGTGAAATAGCACATCATTGAAATGGCCGCCTCGGTTTAGCTGGAAGTTTTCCAAGCTATGTGTGGCGGTATTCCGGCAATAGAGCGTCGAATAGGACTTGACGTAGCCCATGAGAAAATAATCGAGTGATGTCAAATTGCCTGATCGCGGCTATCAATTGATAAACGCTCGCCGTGAGATGACCCAGTCGCCAAATTCGTCCTTCACAACTCCGAGCGTTGCGTCGCTTTTATGACAAAAAAGCGATTAACATCGCTCTATACCTGAGACCATTTACGATAACGGTGTTTCTTACCTCATTTCGAAAGTAATAAGGTTCAATGATGCCACCCTGCCATAAACCGCACCAAACAGCCAATCTTTGTGGATGTATTGATGTTTGACCGAACATGTGTGGATTGTATTCGCTCTAATAACGGCAATTTTGCTCGTTGAAATAGCCACTGAGCCAAAAATGGGCCTCTTCCGAGAAGATGATTTTTTGGTCAAAATACGAATCTTCAGCCAACATTTTTATGCTCAATTCAACTGATCAGCGCTGAATCGACATTTTTGGGTCTACTTTGATTCTGGCTACTACGGCGGCTATGTTTTCTTTATTTCGCACCAATCTCTATCTGGTTGGTGGCTTAAGATCCAAAAGAGTGTACTCACGGTCAAAATTTTTCACGGTGCGACTAATTGCCTGCACACTGAAGCCATGATAAAGACCGGCATCACGATGAAATTCACGTTGCGTGTTTATAACTGAATTTTGATATGTATTTTTTAATAATTTCCGCACGTAAAACGATGCATGATGAAATGGAAAACCTAATTGAATATTTTGACAACTGTGACATCTGCTGAAACATGACAATTGGAAAAACTATCATTGCAATCTGGTCACCATATACTTGATGCGTTCTACTAGTGGTCTATGTCGGTTAGGTATAACAAATGATTTATTTGCAACCTTTCCATCTTCATAAAGTTATTTTGTCTACATCTAAACAACAATTGATTCCATAATTTTTGCTTACTAGTGAATTTCAAAAGTCTGCCTTTTTAATGCTTTTTATGTTGAATGGAACCAATAAAAAAGCCGCATATTTTACCGATAACCCCTTCACTCTTGGATTATGGATTATTGATGGTAAGACATGTATCTTGAATGACAATAAAAAGCAATGGACGTTGTAGACTGCCTTAGTGTACTCCTATTTTACGCCGAATTCTCCAGTTATTGTGCATTCAACTTTCATTTTAACACATCGTACATATCGCGTATCATTATTATATATCGCTGTGAAAAATAAGATTTCTAGTGACTCTATCGAACGCATTTTCCAAGAAGCTCTTGATTACAAAATATATCTACATACATTATCATAGAGACATGAAAGATTATTTCAAGCCTCCGAAATTCTCATTATATAATCGCCGTTCCTTTTACCGTTATGTGTTCAAAATTTGTATCGCAGAGATATTGTCGTTGAAGGTGCGCACAAATAGAAAGTTGTCCTTAGCTTATCATCCTTAATGTGAGCATAGCGCGCATATTAATTTGCTAAAAAAAAGCAAAAACCTGTTTCACGAAATCACGTGATCGTGGTAAAAAGTGTTTTGGAATAGTCGGTATTCATGTTAAGTTGAAATGTCGAAGTGTGATGTTGTCCGCGGTTATGTTACATTTTAAAGAGAAATTAAAAAAAAAAAAAGAGGAAAAAAAGTGAGATTTTCGTATTGTAAGTACACATAATTTCACATAAATAAACAGTTTTCAGAATATTATTACACTATCTACTACAACTATCTACCATAAACTTTCATTTGCGTCATCTATTACCTCTGTTTCCTATGTGCACTAAAAGAAACAAAACTGTACACATTAACGTGTTGATAAGCTCTTCGCTACACTTTCTGTCTGCGCGCGCTGCATTAAATTGCACCGTCAAAGGAACACTCATCGTTTTAATTGAATTTTGCAAAAAAAAAAAAAATCTATTAACAGTCTTGAAGCTTTAACGATTGTGTAACGAGCGTGTTAACCTGTCACGTCTGAAACAATCAAAAATTATTTAAAAAAAGCATTTCCTTAGAATTTTCCTAAGCTTCCTGGGATGGAAGTAACGAAGAATCCATGTCCAGTATCCAATATGAAAGAAGATGTTGAGGTGAACGACGAGAATGTTAAATGTGATTCAAGTCCCGAATGCGACAGTGGACCTTCAAATCATGTTATACTGCAGAATTTCATAGAAAATCGCCCAAAGGTCCTAGAGGATTATGAGGATGATTATGATGATGGTGATGGTAATGATGATGATGAGGATATAAATGATGGAGATGACGCTGATGAAAGTGACTGCAGTAGTAGTAGTAGTAATAATGAAGAAAACGATGATGATGATAAAAGTAAACCCCATACCAAAGATAATATAGTTCAACCTTCGCGTGAAGATGCCTTTTCCGCTTTATTGACACTTCGACGTTTTTTCTACGCCTGTAGGAGCGATATGACGAATATCAATGCTCTTGAAATGCAACTGATGGAGCTGACAGTTAGATTATTAAATTTTTCGATTTTAAATACATTACTTCTCTTGATGTATTTGTTTCTATAGTAATGTTATGTTATATTATTTATTTATTTATTTATTTAAAATAAAACACGAAACAATTGTTAAGTTTGCGCTTTTTTTATTACTTTATTACTTATATTCTATTGTATAAATTTTAAGATTTTTATTTTCTTTATAATTAAATAAAAAAAAAAAAAAAAAAAAATGTAACATTAATTTGTGGGTCTTTTATTTTTTGAGAGAACGAATTCAATTTCTAGGGAGTAGAAGTACGCTAAAAAAATCGAATCGGAATGACATGGAGAACCAACTTCGAATATATCGATCTACCAACGATGTTATTCGTTAAGAGTCTTCATAAAATTTTGGCATTCCATTTACTAATTTTTTCGTTAAAATTGTTTTCTATTTCGATTGCAAATCGTTCTACAGATGTTCTACCTTCCTGTCCAGCTCACCCCACAAGAGCTCTACATACTTTCTGTTGATAATTGTTTCAAGTATACAATACTTTGCAGAACTTGCAGAAGTGTTTTAGTGCATTATCATATTGAAAGATGAATCTATGACCGAAAATACACTGCGCAGCTCACATTACGACATCCCGTTTTCAAAGATTTTTCGTACCGCTCCTTCCTAATTGTTACTCTGACTTTAAAATAGTCCCGAACAATTAAAAAATTTTCACCCTTTACAGAAGGGAAGGAGGACTTTTCGCTTTGAACCGTAATCTTTAAACTTTGTCTCGTCACTCCACAGAAGATCGTTTCCAATCTTCGATGTTGATGGGCCCAGTGCAATCGCTTCTTATTTTAAGCACTCAATAATAGCTTCGTCGTATTATACTGTATGAAAGTATTGGAAAACGGATGCAGCATGTTTTGTTTGTCAAGTAATTTAGAAGGCAAAATTTACAGTCAGGATCAAAAATTAAAATACACATTTTTTTTTTTTTTTTTTTTTTTTTTTATTGTATTAACCCGAATCCTCCTAAATGTTAGTTTTCCAATTTTTTAAAAACAATTTAGGTACACTTATATTAGAGGAAAGATAGATAAACTGTATCATTAGAATCTTAATAAATGTCCTTATATTCTCAAAATGTCCTGTTGCCATATGGCAACGCCAGAAGCGATAGGGTACAAGTCTATTTTAATATATAAAATTTTTGTTTTCCTACCTTTTATAAAAGCTATGAGCTTATTGAGTAAAACGGAAAGTATTCATATTATTTTTAGTTATTTCAATGATTAAATGATTGGTTTCACAAGTAATTTTAAGTCTGCAGTATTATAAGGTTTAAAGCATTTCAAGCAAATACCCTTATCACACTTTGAGCAAGCAGTTCGGACAATCGAACTACACAGGTCTCCATCACAGCGTCTTTTTTTTTCAAAGGAACGACCAGGTGATTTGTTTGGTCATAGCGAAGAGTACTTTCTAATGTACCAGCTTCAGAACGACGTTTTTGGCTTGTTACACTACTGTGCGACTTTGGCGGATCACGGAAATGTTTGCAGTAATAGATTGCAATTTCACGCTTGAACTGTAGCTGTGACATACCTGGATCGGCATGCCGATGAAGTTGTCATGCATTTTGCGCGCATGCATCGATTAGTCATGTAAAAATGCAGCTCCACCACTTCTTTCCACGATATGCGTTACGGTGCGTAGAAATATTCTGGTCAAATCGATCGACACCACTCATGAACTTATTATATTCGGCCACAATACACGAGCGAGGGACTCCCACTTTTTTCCGAGCTTCTTTGGAATAGCGAAATGCTACAGATATTGGTGTGGTTCCGAAAGCAGTGGATAACATGCAGACAACGGAATTATCAATCGTTTTTGTAAGGCGAATCACAGTCTCATTCATTTTGATGGACTCATAGTAGCCGCGTGGCCTTGCTTTCAATGCTTTTTTGTGAGGAATTGGACAACTTTTCGGTATTCGATTCTCACGGATTGTACCGGTTCCATTATAGCCGCAATTTTTTAAATAAGCCAACAAAGGAAAACTCGTGAACAAATTGTCAAAGTAGAATGAAAACAGCAATTGTTGAATGTTTTCAGAAAAATCGTCTATCATATTCACTAACGGAGCGGAACATTTGCCGATTCGTTCCTCGTACAATGAGTTTGATCGCGGATTTTTCCCTTGATATACTTCGAAATTTATCATATACCCGGTGGAAGTATATAAAGACCACACCTTATAACCAAAGCGTATAAGTTTTCCCTTTATGAACTGCTTACATCCGTGCTTTCCGAAATAAGCGATCATACTTTCGTCGAACGATAAATGCTGTATGGGGTGGAAATGTTCCAACATTTTGGATTTTATGTGATCAAGTATGGGTCGTAATTTCCATAATTTATCATTTACGTTTTGTGTCGCATGCATTTTTGGCTCAAAGTGCAGACACCGCAATATATCCTCAAAGCGGTTTCGACGCATGCTGTTATATACCATATCATTACGTAAATCGTTGTCATTACTCCACATGGATCTGTAACTATTTTGCCCTGTGTAGCCACTAACAAGCAAAATCCCAATAAAAACGCGAAGCGTGGTAAGTGGCATATACATATATACGAACAATCACAAATGTGCTGAAGCAAGTCATAATCTATAAATTTTTCAAGTTCCTCGTGTGCTTTCAAATTATGACAGTCCTCGTAATTGGGTTGTGGGAAAATCGGTATCATTGCGCAGGACTCATCTTTTGACCAAGTGAACGTTGTATTCTTATTGGATGCTGGCAAGGGACAGCTGGAGGTAGATTGCTGAACACGACGCAACCGCAATGAAAGTGGCTCATCAGATACTTTTTTTGGTTTAATCACTGGTGAACTAGTAGATAAATTCAAAGATGAATTACCCAGAACATCCGCTAAAACACTATCTTCGAGAATTTCATCCAAATTCTCTACGGGCGCGTCAAAGTCCTCAATACGTTGGCCATTTTCAAACCCTATTTCACAACCCGATCTCAACTGTGCTGGACTAACATTGTCTGGAATACCGCCTCCTTGATCATCAGCATCGTCTTCTTCACTCAAATCCCCGTCATTCTCTGGTGGTTGAATATAAAAGGCGTGCAGATTGCTTGAAAGACAGTTTCCATCATCTGAGCAAATCTCTTCTAAATAATCGAGAACTTCTTGCAGCGTAAGCTTTCTGGAAAACCATATGAATTGAAAATATATATAATGAGAATACGTTTTCTACCAAAAAGAACCATTTTTCCGGAAAATTTATCTAGAAGTATTGCCATCATTAGTATTCCCACATCTAGGTTTCGGACAATCGACTAACAGTCATATTTGTCTCTTAAATAAATCCTTTATAAGGTTTTGTCGCTCACGAACATTTTTCTTTTCTTCCTCAGTTTTTGCTTTGCAATTTTTTATTGGAAGCTTGGATCCTGTACATTCAAAAAATCGTGTCCAGAAATGCGATATAGAAAGACGGAAATTTAGAGTGATGAATAACTTGGAGTATTGACCTTTTTTGAATATTATTGAAATGTTTAATTGTAGCTTTGCAAATATAACACCTCTGTGTTGAAGTGATTTCAATTACCGTATTGCAGTCTTTACCATAAATCATGGTAAATAATAGCTCGTGATTAACTTTAGCATTGCAATTCTCACTAATTTTTACCACGGACTTTTCCAAAACATAAATCTAGTCTTCAATAAACTTTTTTTCTATTGATGAAATGTCTTTGGTTTCATGAATGAAACGCAAACGTATAGCGGGTTGCGGAAGAATGTGGATTTGGCCGCATTATTACTTTTTTTTGGACATTTTAATTGTAGAGAAAAATTAAGATTATATATGCATCGCTGATAATACCGCCATCATCAAATGTCTGCTGTAACGACTTTGTCCTGAGCTGCCATCAAACCCTCACTTACAGGATAGCTTTATATTACCTAGTTGATTATCAGTTAAACTATTATAGATGCAACTTCCGTTTGGACTTTTAGCAAACGAGTGACAGCATGAATAATAGCGAGTGTAGTTTGACTTCTTTCGCTAGATCCCGAAACAATATCATTAGGATAAGCATTCTTTTTTGACTGTTGAACAATGGAATAGTAAGGGAATTTACTTTTGAGCTTTTTTTTTTTTTTTTTGAATAACATTATACTAGTGTATCGTCAGCTTAGCTTCTATTATAACCGATAATGCTTCTATTGGGTTAAGTTTTGTGTTTAAAGTGCCTCCACTGCTTACACACTTCAGTGCATTTCTATATTTGCTAGCACCGTGGATGGGTGACAATACAATTGGTCCATCGATTCGTGTGTTGGTGCTATATGTAGCGCCGTTTTGCTGGAACCACATGTCGGACAGGTTCATTTTGTGCATTTTGGGCCAACAAAAAAAGTGTAAGCCGTTGACGGTAGCGACCAATGATCCCGCCGGAGCATAAACAGCACCAAACAGCGGTTCTATTGCCTGAGTTTGCTCAATCGGACCAAATACGGGAGTTTTGTACACCCTGCCTGACTCGAACTGCAACCAATTTCAGACTGCTATAATTTCCAAACCGTTCATGACAGTGAGCTCAAATTTTGACACATGACAGATAATTTTATTATTTACAAGCCTTTTAAACGATTTGCGTCTCAGTTGGGTTGAAAAAAATTTTATCCGCGATGGAATTCAAACGTGATAGTGTGATTGCTTTATATTTGGCTGGAAAACCACAAGTAGCTATCGTTAGAGGCCCCCAGCAACTCAACGTAAATAAATCATTTGTGTCTCGAACCATAGCTCGTTACCGTGATACTGGCAGTGTTGCAAAACGCCATGGAGGTGGTCATAAAAAAACAGCAACATCGGCTGAAATGGTTCGGAAAGTGAAGGCTCGAATTGAGCGAAATCCGCGTCGAAGTGGAAGAAAAATGGCTCGTGAGCTCAACATATTGTTGGAACGGATGCAACACATACTGAAAAATTAGCTTGGGCTCAAGCCATTGAAGTTCCAAAAAGCACACGATCTTACACCGCAACAGAAAAAAGTTAGAGTCGAAAGAGCGAAGGAGTTGCTACGCTTGCACGAAAGTGGTGAGTTGCCATGAGTCGCCATTTGTTATCGAGCAATATGTCAACAAACAAAATGACCGAGTTAACTTGCCAAAGAGATCCTTCGAAAATTTACACCAGAAAGCAGGCAGCACCTCCGCTCGTATTTTTGGAATGTGGCGTCAAAATTAATGCGATCGTATACCGTGAAACTGTCTTAGACAGTATTGAAGCCTTGGGCAAACAATCATTTCGGTCGGAGACCTTGGACATTTCAACAAGACTCGGCACCGCCTCACAAAGCGCACGTCAATCAAGATTGGTTAAAAAACAATGTTCCACACTTCATTTCTTCGACACAATGGATTGCACAATAAAATTTATCAAAAAATTAAAAAAAATTAAAAAAAATTGTAACATTTTAAAAAGTTGCAGTTCGAGTCAGGCAGGGTTTATATTAACATTTCCATTCAACCAGAAATGAGCTTCGTGGCTGAAGACAATTTTTCTATAAAAAGACGGACTTTGCTCCAGCTTATCTAATGCCCACCCACCGAAAATTTAAACCTGTGGCAGGTGGTTCGGCTTCAGTTCTTGTAGGAGCTGTAATTTTTAAAGTTTTAGACCAATATCTTTACGTAAAATGTTCCACACAGTCGAGTAACACAATCTCACAATTTCATTTCTTCTTAACACTGGCGGATATAGCAGCAATACTTTCTTCTGTACGCACTAAACGAACACGGGTAGGTGGCTTGATGTTCAATACCGTGCAATTGATGCGAAATTTGGTCACTATGATTTGAATTGCTCGCTCAGTAAGTCAATTATGATGACCGTAAAATGGTCGAAGTTCGCGAAAAACATTTTTCATATAATAATAATTTGTAGGCAAAACCTACGAGCAATCTTTATCAATCTTTTGACCAGTTTCTGTGTTTTTCTCAAAAGTACGGTATTGAGCTTCAAAAGTTTTTTTTTTGTAATATACTTACCATGTTTGGCACATTAATACCTCACAGTAATGCTTGGAGAAATAATTTTGCTTCTGCGATTTTGCTATGCATACTGAAATATAAAAAAATTCGGGGCGGGAAAATATTTATCACTCGCAGTGTATGTACGTATTCATATTGAACGAAGTTCACATTGAATTCATTCACATATCTCCTACATGTTTGTTCCACGAAATCTTATACATAATTATAAATAGTTCTTTTTTCGTCACACCATGCAAGAAAGAGTTAAAGATCACTAAATACTCATACAGTGACACACCAGCTGCTTCTTGATCGATCAAATCTTATAACAGATTGAAATCGTAGCTGGCGTATGTTTTTTTTTTTTTTTTTTTTTTTTTTTTTTTGATAGTCTATTAATATCCAAACAAAATTGCTATCTTAACTTAACCGACTCGTACTCTTATGAAAAGGCGGACACTTACAATAACAATGACTACAATTTCACATCGAAATTATTCGTGCATAACCGTCATCAACATGGCGACTTTTTATTTGTCAAATCCCTAGCTAAAAGCTATGAGACTTACTCAGAATGGCCGTCATTTGCCTTAAAGTATGACCTGAGACATACTGGCCAATCGTTCAGTGGTTTGGTAAACTTTCGAAGAAGTCTTGACTCCTTTGTCACAAAAATGGAGGTTAGTTATGTTATCTTAGCTCATTCCCCATCATACCATTACATTTGCAGGGCGGTGGCCTCTTTCAACGGTTGGAATATGCTCTAAAGCTTCTTTTGATGTCTGAGCATACACTCTATTATTGTGCTTATTAAAAGTTTCTTCGACGGTAAAAATTTTCTCGTCGATGAACGAATTTGTCTGAGCATTTGTAGTGTACCGTATTAAGAGAGCTTTTGATTTTTACTTACGTTTTTGCTTTTATGCGGCTGTTAGCAGGTGTCTAGTGTCTTTTATAGGCACTTAGTCCCAAGTTGTCTTTGATGATGCGAGACATGGATTTTTTCGAAATGTTTATTTTCCACGAAAAGATCTTCTCTGTACTTCGATAGCACGGCTTTGATAGCATCCGGAGTCCTCACAGTACGTGGAAGGCCGGATCTTTAATGGTCACGTACTCCACCAGTATCCTTATATAATTTGATAGTACGATAAACAAAACAGTCAGTGATTCCAAGCAGACCGAAAGATATCTTATTTTGGCATATTACACTTGTATAGGGTTCCAATAGGGACTTGACAAATTTAAATTTAATTTGTGAACGCACTCCTTTACTAATAACTGTCACTGTCAATTTATTCAGTAAACTCAACATTTTAATCATGGTAAAGTACACTAACGAGCAACCTCTACAAATTATAAAAATTTTCTACAGATATTCGGAGTCGGTGACTGCAATTTTAAGAGCGTTAACTCCAATTTTCGGTCGTAATTCTCGCCCTAGTAGTCGAGGGTTTTTGCGTAAGGATCTTGGTTTACACCCATGCAAGATCAAGCTGACTCAAGAATTGAAGCCGATGGACCATTTGAAGCGACGTACGTTCTCCGATTGAGTTCTGGAGAAGATGCGCCAAGATGATGAATTTCATCGCAAAATCGTCTTCAGTGACGAAGCTCATTTTTGGCTCAATTCGTTCGTCAGTAAGCAAAATATGCGTTATTGGTCGGGTGAAAACCCACATGTGCTTCATGAATCACCACTTCATCCACAAAAAATAACTGTTTGGTGCGGTTTGCATGACGGCGGCGTTATTGGGCCATGTTTTTTCGTCGACGATAACGATCGTTACGTTACTGTGAATGGTCAGCGTTATCGCGCCATGATCACCGATTATTTTTGGCCCAAATTGGAAGATATGGACTTGGACGACATGTGGTTTCAACAGGATGGTGCCACAAGCCACACAGCACACGCTACAATCGATTTATTGAAGAGTAAGTATGGTGAGCGTGTTATCTCAAGACATGGACCAGTCGATTTGCCGCCTCGTTCGTGGGATTTAACGCCGGTTGACTATTTTTTGTGGAGTTACGTTAAGTCATTGGTTTATGCCAACACGCCGACAACGTTGGAAGAGCTCAGAGCCAACATTGAACGCGAAATAGCGGCCGTTTCGGACGAAATGTGTGGCCGAGTCGTTGAAAATTGGGTTCAACGAATCGACCGCTGCAGACTTGCCCGCGGTGGCCTTATGAACGAAGTCGAGTTTCCATTCATAAATGTTTTGATATACTTCAAGCCAATAATAAAGTTTTTGAAATATCTCAAATGGTTTGCCTTTTATTTAAAAAAAAAAAAAAAGTTGTCAAGTCGTTATTAGATAACCCTATATAAGCAGATAACAACGACATGATTTTCGATGTCACTCCGTTCCAGGATTGTAAACGGGTTAACATGAAAAGAGTGCTATTAACAATTTATTTAAAATGGTTGCAATAAAAATTGTATCAATATTTTTGACTAGACTAGGTGTACTCGTATATCTCCTCTGTACCTACACATGTACATGTACATACATGAAACTATGTACTTACAATTTTGATGGTAGAACATCACTGTACAGAAATTGTCTCATGATTCAGTGATTCGTTTTTACTGTCGTTCAAAATGAATTGTCAAAAATATAGTACAATAAAGTGTTTACATAAACCACCCGATCTGTATTAATATTATTTTTCTCACTACTAAACTCTTAATTCAATTACATTGCTTTTACTTCCTTTAGGATTCAGTCTTTGAAGGCTGGTTAAGTGTGCCAAATAAACAAAACATCCGCCGACATGGTTGGAAGCGGCAATTCGTTATTGTATCATCAAGAAAAATAATCTTTTACAATTCCGAAATAGACAAACAGAATACTATTGATCCTGTGCTTATATTAGACTTAAGGTAAGTCCCACATGCTTATTCAGATCAAAAAAAAAAAAAAAAAACATTTTTAAAAATGTCGGCTTTTTTATATTACAGCAAAGTATTTCATGTACGTTCCGTGACACAAGGTGATGTCATTCGTGCGGATGCCAAAGAAATTCCCCGAATATTTCAACTACTGTACGCTGGTGAAGGTGAGGCTAGACGTCCTGATGAACAAAATCAACTTGATATCAGCGTATTAAGGGGAGGAGCTGGAGATGAAAGACCCGGAACCATATTGCACAAGGGTATAACCGACTTTCGTAATATTTTAACATATTTAATTTTTGGTTTTTAAAACTTTTATTTAGGTCATGAATTTGTCCATATAACCTACCATATGCCAACTGCTTGCGAAGTTTGTCCCAAACCGTTGTGGCATATGTTTAAGCCGCCGGCGGCCTACGAATGTAAAAGGTTAGTTGTGTTGTGCTTTCATGTTTAGATCCAAATCCAATTGAATGTTTGCTGGTGTAATTCGATGTGTCATATGTCCCCATGTGTATTTGTTTTGTTCTTAGATGCCGCAATAAAATCCATAAGGAACATGTAGATAATAATGATCCATTGGCCCCATGTAAATTACATCACGACCCTCATAGTGCTAGAGAAATGTTATTGCTAGCTTCAACGCAAGATGAGCAAAATCTTTGGGTTACTCGTTTGTCAAAACGTATCCAGAAGAGTGGGTATAAAGCGAATTCATCATCAAATAACAATAGTAGCGGAGATGGGAGTAAAATTTCTCCAAGGTAAGCTACATATGTCATAATCAATTTAACTAACACAATAATTTGTAATTTACACATTTTGAAATTCTAAAGGCTTTCAATGTAAACAAAAATGTGAATGTACACAAGTTAGTTTTAAAACAATATTAATGCAATTACAGCTTGATGAAAGTAGACAAATAAGTTAGCCTGTGTCGTTGTAAATAGCAATTTCTTATTCTACATATTACTTACTATAGAATGAGTAGCATATTTCATTGCTTTACCTATTGCCGCATAAACTAGCTATGCTGGTCAGAGTATTGCCCAGGAAAAACGTGGCACCAATAGACAAGTCCAGATATTTCCGATCTCTTACCATAGTCATACTGATATCGTCATGATCCATCGGCATTCAAACTTTTCCTTCATCTCGCACGCGCAAGCAGAAACCATTACTCCAAGTCTTGTTTTGTTTACGTAAATATGTGCGATGATATCGATGATGTCGATATCCTAATCGTCTTTCGGACTGGGATTATAAATAATTTACACTTTTTATTTTAAGGGAAGGCTGGTTGACCGTTAGTACTAACATATTATCACCGATTCTATTCCTCCGTTTTCGCAAAAAATAAATTGCTGTCTTTTTTCAAAACACTTTGTTTACGTCACGTCACCGTATTAGAGAATTTATAGTATATATTTAGAAACACTGTGATTCCAACGTATGGTTGCGAACTTACATTAATCACCATTATCGAGTTCAACAGAAAAGATGCGAATTTAAATGAATTCGTAGACCTTCCAAATCGGAAGGTTTGGTGTTCGAATACAAATCGCGCCCGAAAAACATAAATTTTTTCAGAACAAAAATTAAGTAAGATGAGTAGTTGACTAGAAAATAACAACAATCCAATTAAAAAATCCCCATTAAATGTTGGGTACCACTCACCCACAACCCAAGCATCTTTTTCCTCTCCATCCCATTTTCCAAAACATGCTAAGGCTATATGAGTGTATTCACACCCACATGGGAGGCATTGAAATTAATCTCAAATTTTAGAATTTTCTCAATATTTGGTCAATTTCGACGGATAACAATTGAATTGGTGACTTTAGAGTAATTTTGGATATTCACGATGATGACATTGAAGTTGGAATCATTTCGTCGCAACAGTGTTAAGGCTTATTTATTTTTTACCTTATGCACTTTACCAAGACATTTCAGAAGATAGATAGATAGATAGATACATAGGTTTTTATGTAAAATCCAAGCACAACCATAGTACCATAACGAAATCAAGTAGATATAGCAGTTTTTCATCGTTTGCAATCAGCCTTTGAAACATTGCCTCTGGTTTATGGCATTTTATGGCATTTTGGAGCATTTTGCAGCTGACCCTGTTTCCGACTGTTCATCGCCGGATTTGTGAAACTCACACTATATCGATTTAACATTGCCTTAATACGATTCCTTGTTAGAAATACACACTTTCTGTAGGAAAAGATAAATTATTTAAAAAAAATGTTTTTGAATGAACAATTCAGTAGAGTTTTTTGAGGTTTTTCGCTCCAAACTTCTCTCATCGTCAGCCCATAAATTTTCAATCAGATTAAGGTCGGGACTATGCTGGCTCCCGATTTCCTCCTCAAATAAACATTTGACTGGGCGTGAAATGTGCTTGGGATCGTTGTCCTGTTGGAAAATGTAAGATATTAGCAAATGGTCGAAAGCGTTTGGCTCCATTACATCTTCCAATATGTTTTTATACATATGCTGATCCATTCGCTCATCGATGCGCACAATGGGATCAACACCGTACCGAGAAAAGGCTGCTCAAACCCTGACATTTCCACCACCATGCTTGATCGGTTTTATGGTATAGTTTATATCTAGTTCTTTGTTTACAGATCACCTTACATACTTCTTACCATTAGATTCAAACATGTTTAATTTGTATTCATTGCTCCAGAATACTTTTCTTCATAAAGAGAAAGGTTTTTTCTTGCATGCTCTTTGGCAAACTTCAACCGGGTTTTTTTTTTCGAAACATGTGGATTTTTGCGTGCAATGCACCCTTGCAAAGCGCCTTTTGGTAATCTGTTTCTGATGGTGTAAGGTGTTACCTGTGTTCTTAATTGACACGACAAAGCTGAGTGCATGTTGCTACTGGTAAAAAAATTATTCGCCTTACCCGTTCGATTAACTGGCAGTTATTTTTCTCATTCGTTGTTTTTTTCTTCTGGTTTTACATATATACTGATTATGTACCAGGTGGACCGGTATGAAGTGAGCGTTTTTTTGTGAAAATAAAACACTAACACCTTGTCATGTCTCCTGACCCATTCTGGTCGTTTTTCGATTAATGCATGGTTCAAATTGTTCATTTGTTGTCGGTAGCGATAACGGTTTCACTAGGTTTTAGGAGCTCGTGGTACACCACACCTTTCTGGTCCCACCAGACACACAGCATTGTCTTCTTTCTGAATCGTTGCAGACGAAGTTGATGGTTATTCCGGATTAACCCATGATTTTTTCCGTTTAGAATTCTGAAAATAAATCCATTTTCATCGCCAGTAACAATTCGATGCAAAACTGATTTTTAATCGTGTCTTTGAAGCAAAATTTCACAAGTGGTTTTTCGGTTTTCCATTTGTCTTTCATTCAATTCATGTGGCACCCATTTTCCAGAGTTTTGGATCTTTATCATAGCTTTTAAACGGTCAGAAATTGTTGTGCAACATTTAATATTTCTGTCATTTTTTTCTGACTCAAAGTGTCATCTTCATGCAATATTGATTTCAATTCGGCGTTTTCAAACTTTTTTGGTTGTCTTCCACGTTCTTCATTTGTCACATCAAAATCGTTATCTCTGAACCGTTGAAACCATCTTTTGCTTGGTGTTTCTGATAGAGCATGCCTCGACAAGCATTCGATGCGACTCTGCAGCACTTTTTTTCAAATGAAAACAAAAAATTAATGCGTTTCCGCAAGTCATCATTTTCTGGTACACAATGAAAAAATATGATGTTGTTTGCACAATGACTTGATGTATACTAAATATGTTTGACAAGTGTCAAAGTAACCAAACAAAAAAAAAAAAAAAATTAAGGCCCGTTCACAATAAATGTTCCCTATCGAGACATTTGTATCTTGGCGCTCACTTCATACCGGTACATCTGGTATGCATAACTTTAATCGCCCATACACCATAGTATCCATAAAAGACTTCTTTTGGAAGATAAAATTTATTAATTCTGGTGTGTAGCTCGTATTTGTCCCCCTAGATGACCGGAATGCATTCAGAAAATTAAAAATACAAGTTAATTCATTTAAATCTATATTGTCCCGTTTAAAGTAATCCCCATCGACTGCAACACACTTATGCCAGCGCTTGATCCAATCCTCGAAACATTCTTTATATTTGGTTTTCGGCACGTCCATCAGTGCTTCCTGTGATTTTTCCATTACTTCCTCTCGGCTGCTGAAACGCGTTCCCCGTAGTGGGTTTTTAACTTGATTGAACAGAAAGAAGTCACAAGTAGCCAAATCAGGTGAAATCGGTAGCTGTTGGATGGTATTTGTTGCATTTTTCGTCAAAAAATTACGAATAATGATGGCATTGTGCGATGGTGCGTTATCATGGTGCAAAACCCACGAGTTATCTGCCCATAATTCTAGTCTCTTTCGGTGAAATGCTCAAATAATACAATTTGTTTACTGTCTGGCCTTCTGGCAAAAATTCATGATGCACTACACCGTTGTAATCTATGAAAACCGTGAGCATTGCCTTCTTTTTTGACTGAAAACGATGTGGTGTTTTTGGTCTCGGCTCATTTGGTAAACGCCATTCACTTGCCTGATATCTGGATTGCGTGTCGTACTCATAAACCCACGTCTCGTCTCCAGTAATGATCCTTTTGATGAATATATACGGTCTCCTTTTTGCATGAAATTGAGGTCTTTTGGCACCAACTTTGCTACTACACCGTTTTCTTTAGAGAATCGTTGCCGAAACACTTTTCCAACATTTCCAACGTTCGCGCATCATTAAATCCGTTTTTTATGCAAAATTTAATACAAGTTCGTTGTTACAAAAAAATAAAAAAAAAAAAAAAAACTCAAATCAAATCAAGGTGATATGTTCATACTCACTTCTTAAAAAAAAAAGACCATTTATCAGCGCTACTCAGTGTTTCTAATTAATATCTCACCGACACCAGCTATGTTTACTATTCCATTTCCCTTGTTTCTAATTAGTTTTCTACCACTGTATGTCCGACTTTTCTTGTGCTCTATCGGTAATCAAGCAATTTAGATAGTGTGTGCATGTCATTCATAAGATTATCAGTACTGAGTCAAGTTTCCTTCCATTGTTAGTAAAAAAAACTCTTAGTGTCTGTCTATACTTGCCTACCCATGAACGGCATTCCAATGAAGGCAGTAACAACAGCGACATAATCAGCATATGCAACAGGCCTGGTTTTAATCAAGAATCGATTTCCTACTGTAGATTTAATGTACTTTTTCCTTTAATCTCCCTCGAATTCTAATTTTCGACTTCCGCACACTGTTCACCCCCCGACGATCAGCAAAAAGTTAAAAAAATATTTGAGTCTTCCGTAGGGTTTAGACGCTCCGATAGCCGGAAAAAATTAAAAATAAAAAAAAAGGGTCGGAAACTAAACGCTTTTGAGAAAAGAACATTCATTTTTCCACCAAGAATTATAGTGTATTTTAGAGTGGAATTTCCGTGGATTTTGGGTGCAATCAACACCTCCCTTTTTGATTCACATAAAATCTATCTGTGACACGACTTTCATTCCCATGATAATGTAGACAGGCACTTAAACTTCATGAAAGAATAACACATTGCTGAAAACTCGTATTTCTTTAAATTTGTCTACTTGTAAACTCGCATTTTTAATTCAAATTATATTGTAAAATTGTGTACATTCACTTTTAACGATTTGCTTCTTCTTTTTTATATGATTTTCTACAAAATAGTTGTTAATGTAAACAAAAACAAAAAGAAGAAAATAGTTTTTCTAACTCCCATAACACTGTTTATTTTTATTTCATGCTTAATTTATGCAAACGATATGCTATGTGGATATGGTAAAATATTTTACTTAAACTAAATAAATTTATCAACTATCCACTTAATGCCTGTTACACCCGCTGTGCGCGATCCAATGCCAAAATTAATCGCCATTCACCACCACTTAATTATCATCATTACCAACCACTACATCATTTCACAGCCAATCAACTCGTTCCAATTACAAGCCATTTGCAGTCAATGTACAAAGATCAGCGACACTTCCAGCTAATTCATCATTAAAACAGTGATTATCGAAATCCTTTTTTTTTTTATTTACCACATAAATCAAATATTATATAAATATATTATATTTTTTTATACAAAACGCAAAACAACAGCAAAATCAATTTAAATAACAACAATAAATGCATATATATATATATAAATTAATTAGTCTTAAAACATAACTCAAGTAAAAAAACAAACAAACGAAACAAAACAAAAAAAAACAAAAAAAAAACTAATATATCATATCATACGAGTATAAAAATCGTTTTTCTTTAAATTAAATTAAACAAAAGAAAACCTTGTTAATTATTTAAAGTCAGCAACAGGAAATAAATACCATACATACACAAGATGAATAGAAAGAAAGGGAAACGGAATAAATAGACAACCGTAAAAACAGTGGATAGCCAAGAGAAACGAAAATGACAAATTACACTTATTCGTACACTTAAACGCACTTAGTTACAAAATGAAAACAATTTCATTTACATTAATCCAAAATTTATATCAATTCCATTTGCATTAGAATTTCTGTTTTAATTTTTTCTTTTCTTTTTGTTGTAATATTCTTTTTTTTTTTTTGGTTTTGTTTTCATTAAAAGATTATTCTATTATTAGCAAAACAAACTTACCGTAATTTAAAGTGATTTCTTAAAACAGAAAACAAAACTATTTTTATTTTTTTTTTTTTTTCTATTACAAGTTCTATAAAAGTAGACTTGACTAAAATGTTTTAATTTAAAATAGTAATTCGTTGATGGTGAGGAAGAAACATTCGTTTATATATATATATAGGGTGAGGCAGGAATCGGAGAAGAACAAAGTAAAAGAATAATAACGAAAAAAGGAAAAAAAAAAACTTCAACAACGCGAAGAGTTATTCTTTATTTCGTTGCTAATTTTCTTTTTATTTTCATTTTTATAATTTTATTTTTCTTTTGCTGTAATTTTATTATTTGTTTATTTTATTTTTATTTTTATTATTATTATTATTATTATTATTATTATTATTATTTTTATATATTTCTTTATTATTATATTATTATTTCTTAAAAATAAATAAAGCTCTAAGATTTATATATAAAAACAAACTATTAATATTAATATTATATGAAAAACAAAGAAAACTATTTTTAAAAACTCAATTGGATTTTGTTTTATTGTTTTATCCATTTTATTTTTTTATTTTTTCTAAAATTATTTCCCATCACAATTTTCATTGGATTTATGCTTGCTTGTATTTACTGGTTAACTAAATTTGTTGCATGCAAAAAACGAGTAAGATGTATGTACCATATGTATATAAAGCTTGAATAATCGTTTATATTTTTTGGTCATTAAGAGGATTTTGAATTTATTTTATGTTTGGTGGCTTAGTAAGTGGGCGAGTATGATTCCAAACTCAATAGATCTAGCATTTTTCAGTTTTCAGTTATTTCGACTTTGCTACGTTTGAGTGGTTACTCGCATCGGTCAAGCGTACTTAGTCCAGATAAATTCTTAACATGTGAAAAGTGGAAATCGGAAAATTACAGGGATCTAAAATAATGAGAATTACTATATGTAGTAATATGCTGACCGTTATTTTGTACAGATATCCAAGATTATCAAAAGATGAGATTTTCTTCTGGTGGATAGATCGAGGCACGTGTACAGCAAATAAAGGATTGTTTTATTTTCCTCTTAACTATATAACATAAAGGGTAATTCATGAAACGCGTACACATTTTAAATAAAAAAACGAACACATATTTTATATAGAACGTATACCATATGAGCTGTTCCGTTTACTTAGTTTTAAACTTTGATTCAATACAATTATACGTGAAACAAACCTTTGGGCATATGTGCACCCATGGCTGTTTTACATTTTTGATTACATTTTGACACAATTGTACAATCAAAAATGTCGTTTTTTTAATGCTTCGGTTGCTGCAAGTGGTTAGAGACTACGGGTCCAATTTGTAAAATTTTGCGATTTCCAAATTTATTCTTCAAAATTGTTTGGTACGTTATAGCATGACATCGATAACTGGAACCAAATATTCCTCAAGTACATGCCAACCAATTCGGTCTATAAAAAATATTCTCACATACTACGATGGAGATCAGAATTGACCTTATCCTTCATTTTCGAGAAAGTAAGGTCTAATCATCCATCCCACCGAAAATCGCCCCGAACTTGACTTTCTTTGGACATCGGGTCGCTTATGGTATTTCCGTTTGTCTTTTGTCACTCCATTATTAGCTGCTTTATTTGTTAACGTAGATGTCAGATTGAAAGATCTAAAACTGGCAAATTTGAGAATTTCCACTCAATTGATGAAGGACTCTATCAAAAAAACGACGATGTTTTCTGTGATCAGTTGACTTTAGATATTCTGTTAAATTGATTTTATACGCATGAAGTTTTAAATCAATTGTTACAATTTTTTGCAGGCTTGCATAACAACCTCAAGGTGCTGTGACCTTTGGTGATGTTGACATACTATTTGAATTTTTATGCTTATGGCGTTTTACGGCTATAATTTTTTTAAGGCCACTTCTCGGTATACAAGAGAGCATTCGTCTTAAATTTCTGCACAATTCTTCTTTGGTCTACTATCGACACCAACTTCTTGTCGTAAAGCACGAAATGCTGACATTGATGATTCTTTATTTTATTAAATGTTTTTACGATAATCAAATGTTGCAGCTAATGTGTAAGACGGTTAAAATTGTATTGAAGCAATTTGATGATACTTGATAACATACCGACATAAAATTTTCTCAAAAAACAAAGTTAGGGCTTATTCCTGGATAGTGTTTACCAAATACTACGGTGAAAAGCCCTACGTGCCACAATAATGTGCTTTTTTGCTTAGTACCAAATTTTAATAATATTTTTGACTTCTGCTAAGGAAAGGCAATGCTGCTGTACGCCTTATTTCAAATGCTACGTGAAATAATTTCATGTTTATATTTTTATTTCCTTCTGAAAAGAAGGAAACACTGGTACTCATTTGCAAGAATTAGTCCATATATGTAGTACATCAGCAAGTGCAACTTAATTTTTTTTTTTTTTTGTCTTAGAACAGATTGGAATGCAAGATTGCTGAAGAAAGGAAAAGGGATATGCATTTGTAAGATCTATATTATTTATCTATGTATTTCTTAAGTTTGAGTATCTTATTTGGAAATGTACTCCAAACAAACAGTTTTGTATATTTTTTTACTGGCCTACCAATGAACAAGAGTTCTTATGACAGTATATTTCAAGTTCAATATATTTAGAAACAAAGTGAATCTATTCGATTCGATATAAACAATCCATTCGTCGAATTAAATAGAAACGATTTAAAATCAAGCTTTCTCTGGCAGTAGCAAGGTTGACATTAAAATTTTGTTTCATCCAACATAGCAGAGATACACTTTACTTATCGTTTTGGTTCGTTTCTTTCTATCAAATAGTTAATACAAAATATGTGAATGAAATAAAAGTTACTTTTTTCGCAACTGGATACACGTTCATGTCAGCTGATGACTTTCACTTGTCCTATTAACGGCGAAAATAAGATCAATTAGTCATTACTAAGGGCGCATGTCCTTTTCCACTAACAACCCCTAATATTTTCTAATCATTGCTTAAGTAAAAAGTGTTTCAAAAATCCACCTAATTCAAGACTGTGTTTAAAAAAAAAGTTGAAATCAGGACGGCACACAACAAAACAGCAAAAACTGAATTATTCATAACGCCTGTTTGCTTAGCAAAGCAGCATATATGTGGTTGCCATTAAAGCGGTGCTTTGTGATGATGCATATTAAGATGCTGAGATGTGATAATTTAACATTTAAGAAACTCTGTACGTCACGTCTTTGATTCAGTTTAGATCAAATTTATTTTGTTAGATTGTAGGCTTTTCCTTCTGACCATTTGAAATTGGGCTCATCTATCGGATCCAGTTTGAATACAAGTTCTCATGTAGCCAGTAGTATTCCTATATCCTTAGACATTGAATGGATGTATAGGGCTTTATAGCCCACATGAATTTACTTAAAACTTTAAGTAGGGGCTCATGAATTTGGGATTCGTTGATGTCAATTGTTGTCCTTGTGGCTAACGATTGTAATGCACGATTAATGCCTGCATTTAGTTTATTAGCTTCTCAGTAGGTAGGTGTTCATGGTTTAAGTATTCTTGAAACGATGAGAATAAGTTAAAGATAGAATTAAGAGAAAAAGCTGTGGAGGCATATTGACAAACTGCGGATATTGACAAATTCAGTCTCATATTGGTGTTATAACTGCTGACAACCGTTGGTTGAAAAATGGGAATAAAAATAATATTAAAAGAAAAGTTTGAGTGTATTCATGTTTAATTAGACACTGCAGAAAATAAAGTAAAAACTTTAACTGGCGAATTCTCAAAATTTTCTTCTGACAGAATCTTTTAGTCACACTACTATTTCAGAGCATTGTGGGAAACGGATCTGTAAAACATTTCCCAATTTTTTCTGTATTTTTCCTCTAGTTACGACAATTTGCAAGTCCAGAAATTTATAGGCTGTTTCCTATTCTATGAAGACAGTTACTATTTTAGTTCTTCGTGATCTTCGTTTTTTAGAATACCATCATTCCGTTGTAAATTTCGTTTCATTTCATTTTCGTTTGGCTTTTGCATAGATACATGGTGAGATCTGGTGAGAGATAATTTTGTTTAGTCATTGCGCCTTATTACTTTCTGATTGTCCGGTCTTTTGTGAATTTTTCTCCCTATCACTGACTTTCATTCAATTAATTAATATCATGGAACAAAGCGACCATCTCGATTTGTTATAATACTCTAAAGTTGTCCAAGGCCAGCCCAAGATATACTAGAAAGATAATCTTAATCCAGCTGTGCAATAAGTCATTGATAGTTTATTATTGAACACATTTTCCAGGCGGGTTTTATATAAATTTATGTTAGTTTGTAACACTTACACAGCCACCATGATATGTTGTCATTGTCAAAGCAGCGCCTTCACAATATTTTCGAAGCATTCTAGATTCGTAAAAAAAGACCTCCAGTTGTCTTAAGATAATATAAATTAACCAAAATGTCTAGCATACTACGTTAAATTCTCTAGAAGTGATGATTTATACACTTAGAGTTTGGTTAATTTTAATAACATTCGATCCTTTAGCTTTATCAAAACCAGTTTTACTTGCTAGGTGAATATAGCTTCTGGCTATTCAGTGCTGAAAGCATTTTAAGGAATTGCTCACGCTAAGAACGTACACTGTGTGTACTTTAATAGGACTTATAGCTTTTTGGAGACTCCAAGTGATGAAACGAAATAAAGATATTTTTAATTTGGATGATATTCATTTTACAAATTTACTGGTATGTTTTCCAAAAGACGTGTGCACACGACTCCCTATTGGGTTTGACTTCATCTGTACATGGTTTCTATACAGCAATACAATTTAATACAAAGGGATAGAACGGGTCTTACTTTATATCTGAGCAGCATAGAAGTGAGATGATAAGAATCTTTTCATTGCCATTTAGATCTATAGGAGTTGGAATTGGTAGAAAACCAAAAATTTTTAGCCAGTGCTTAAATCAAAGAAGATTTCTGAGGTCCAGCGAATATTATTAAATGCTTAGCTCCACTAACATCTTTTAACATAGCAAGCATATTATATTAGTTTCCAGATGTTTAACTGTCGTGAAGTACATTAATCGTCATTTATACGATTCGGAGTAAAATCCGATTAAACGTTCTAAGAAAAGGGCTGCATACGAATATGGAGAGTATTGAAATTTCAGATGGAGTGTCAACACATATCATATGTGAGTATGGTTGCGCTACGAATCAGGGGAACACATTCAAAGGAGTTCTGCTGAAAATTTATTGAAGAGGCTGCTGTAACATATCCTTTTCCATATTAACAAATTGTATGCTGCCATTCGTAGCAAAAAGGCATATTTGTTACACGAAACTATGATCTTCTTTTATGTTTGCAAAGAATGATACGAAATATTTTTACCTGTAAGTGAGATAATCAAAACTGATAGTTTCAAATCGTTCCTGATTGATATAAGTAGGTAAACTTAAGAGCCAAAGTAGGTAAAGGTTAAGGAAATTTTATATGTACGTTGATATGCTTGTGAAAACCTCTGAATTTCTTATATTTCTGATACAGAATTTTCAGTTTGAGCTTAACTTATTTTTACTTTGCAAATATAACATTTATTTATTTCGCCAAACAGAAGATAAATTTTTGGAATCTATTTTTAAACTAGAACTAACAAAAGTCTTATAAAAGAACAAACGTTTATAATACTTACTTACACTTTAAAAGCTTAAAAAAAATTCAACAGATTTTTACCTTATATAGAAATTTTAAAACACTTTCCAGTTCATAAAACGTAAAATCCCTTTTGTATGTATATAACTACTCAGATTATAAAAAAAATAAAAAGTCTTTTTTTAAACTAAAATAAACACTAACAACATCATATTATATTAGCTGAAAAATTGCATAAATAAAAATATATCCTTAACTTGACTAATTTTATCAACTGATATAAATTAACTGAAATTTTTTCAGTCGGGGTGCTGTAAAGCAGTGAAAAGCATAAGGTCAAAGTTGTCCTCAATACCCTCAGAGCGTTTGGAGCAGCTAAACAATAATAATAACAGCAATATTTTAATTTTTTTATATAAAAATAAATTTAAAAAAAAAAAATGAAAATAACTAAAGCATAGCAAATTGAATCGAATTTTTGTATTTAAAAGAAAATAGAAATTTAAACAAGTTCATAACATTCCTGAACATACTTCACTTAAAAAAAAAAAGAAACAACAAAATAATAAAAAAAAACAAGAGAGCTACGCATTGATTAAATCTAGGAGCATTAATATAAAATACAATTTACAATTTATAAAACAAAAATACAATCAAGAAAGAGCCCGAGCAATCAGAGTGCCTTATGTGCTCTTTTGTTTTTCAATTTTTCAATTTTTTAGAAAAAAACCTATTGACTAAAACACCTTATAAAAAGCCCCAAAAGCAATAAACACCAATTCGATTGTTAAAAAAAAAAATAATTAACGAAACTAAATTTTAAAACACCAAGTACTTAGATCAAAAATAATTAAAAAAAAAAAAAAAAAAAAAAAACGTTTATATAAGGAAAACAACTTTTTTAACACATATACGAGTAGTCTACGAGATATCGCCTTATTTAACCAAATCATGAAAAAAAAACCGTACCAAGTTTTGTGTTTTAAAAGAAAACGACAAATAAAAAAAAAAAATTACGAGTAAAAGAAAATTAAATTTTTGGAGCACATATCTCTTGAGTCAAAAAAAAAAAAAAAAATTACAATCATTTTTTTTTTACTTTTGCTAAGTTTGAATTAAACAAAAAATTTTTTTAAAACAAATAAACATAATGAAAATTAAAAGAAACATTTTTAAAACATATTTTATCCTATTTATATTTGAATTTTGCACTAACCAATTTATGATACATAAAAAATACATTACATACGTTACTTACACGTATATAAGAACTAAACAAAAAAAGAAAACTGATTAAATATAAGCATTTGAGAAACTTTTTTTTTTAAATAAATTGTAAATATTGTATAGCCTTATATTAAAGTAGTTTTGAATAAAATGCCATTTTTATCTATATATATACGTATGACCTTTTTATTTTTATTTATTTCGAATATAATATGTTCGAGAGTATCCAACCCAAGAAATGGCAATTGAAATGTTTGTTAGCCATTTAAATACAAGATTTTTCATTAGATGCGCCCAAATAGTTATTTTAAATAAAAAGCTACATATTATTTTGACGTACTAGGTTTCACCTCTACCAAGAGGTAGTGGTTTGGTTACGAATGCCATACGTAGAGATACAAGTGGCCTTCGAGGCGGCACCGTGAGCTCTACGAGCAAAAGAAAGGGGGAAAATATCGGCTTGTGCCGAGGAAAAAGAGTATAAGAAGCGTGCGATCAACAAAATAAAAAAAAAAAAAAAAATAAAATAAAAGAGAGGAGTTTGTTGTTTGGAATTTAAAACAAAAGGTAAGAAGTACGTCTCAAGGCAACATCACCTGAGAAGAGGATTGCAGAGTTACAGTCGACACTGAGGATATGGCAAAATCCACTTCTGCAGACTGTTAAATGGCGAGAACAGCCCATTTCCTTTGTCAAGCAGAATGAACCATTCAATCTAAACGGTGAAAGTCAAGACGTGAACGACTCGGCCAAAATACTGTGAGAATAGCAATGTCCAAACTTAAGAATAACAAAACTTCTGGAATAGACGGCCTATCTGCAGCGCTATTTATGTGGCCGGGGTGGCCGTAGTGTAGTGGTATATGCATACACTCCTCAAGCAGAGGGTCACGGGTTCGAATCCCGTGCGAGGCAATTGTCTGAAAAAGTCTTTTCATAGAAATTGTATGTAGTTATATGAGAATCCCGTCGGCGTCAACTCTGACATGAAGGCATAACACTGATGTTGGAGTGGTTGCTGGCTGGGCTAAATGTAACGAACTAACAACTAGCACGTACTGAGACCCACTGGTTGAGGATGCACTTGCTCGTCCCGTCCAGTTTGACAACCACCTCTGGGAAAAATATCGAAACCTAATACACCTTAGTTTCAAATTACCACACCACCCGCCCGCGCCGTGGAGAAAAGCCAGTAAAAGGGTATTCATATCCACTTGGTGCGCGCGGGATTATAAAAAAAAATGTTAAAGCAGCGAAAGATAATTTCATAGAGAGTATGTACTAACTTATCCCAAGATTTTTCGACAGCAAGCATGCCTGAGGAATAGAATCTTTGAACTACTTGCACGATTCACAAGAAAGAAGACCTTCGACCTGTGTCAATTAAAGAATTTCCTTAATATCATGTCTTAGATCTTATCGGCCGTCTTGTGTGAACACCTAAAGCCATTTATCAATAATCCGATTGGCCTATACCAGTGTGGTTTTAGGCCCAGTTAGTAAACAATCTACCAAATATTCACACTACGGCAGATCCTGGAAAAAAAAATCCCCGAAAAGTCTGAATCGATACGCACCACTTCCTTTTCGATTGTAAGTCCCCATATGATAGCATATATAGAGACAAGCGTTAGTATCTCTATCGACGGTGGAAAACGTAAACGTCAAAAATAATGACTAGGCAAATGCCATTGACCTCATTGGCACAACTCAGCCAGCTGTCATTGGTGGGTGATAGAAGCGTCAAAAATGTGTTTAGTTGTGAATGAGTCTAAAGCTAATAAAATATTGCCAACAAGTAGGGACAAACATAATCGACGAATCGAATAGAGTTTGTATACCTCGACTCCACTACTAAATCTCATCAGAAATCAAACAAAGAGTTACTCTTACCAATTACTGTTTCTTCGGCCTAAGAAGGCAAATGAGTAATAGAGCATTGTCACGAAACAATATGGAAACCCTATATAAGACCCTGATCAACCCAGCCCTACTTTATTCTGCTAAAGTATCTATATTAGCTAAGGTGGATGAAGAAGTTCTTAGCCGTTTTCAACGTAAAATTCTTCAACTGATTTTTGGTCATACAATTGGAGACAGTTAGCCAGATACTGCGCTAACTGGAGAGGCCTATTGGCTGTAGCCCAGGTTCACCCCGGAATATAGCCCCATCGAACAAAGTAAGTAAGTAAGTAAGTGCATAAGGTATAAATACAGTTTTTATTATGGATTGAAATATAATTGAAACCACTAATTATGAGATATGACATCATTCAAATGTTCATCATAGAACCGCTTGCATCGGTAGATACGCTTGACCCAATATTCTGTGACTTTTGCCTAATTCGCATTTATTACAGCCTGAAGTCATCTAAACTTTTTGGTTTGTTGTCATAGACCAGACACTTAATCAAGCCCCAAAAGTAAAAAAAAAGTTCAATCAAACGAGCGATTGGATCGATCGTCTTATCACCGAACTTCACCTTTGATAAGTCAATTGTGGCAGGCGCTGTGTGGCAAGTGCCACCATCCTATTGAAACAACGTATTCTCCCAAACTTCTAGCTACAATTTATGGCAAAAAAAAAAATCGTTTATATTGACTGCAATCGACTTACTGGCATGATTGATCTGACCCAATGACACCTCTGTCAAGAAAACTACACATCTCTCAATTCGTTCGCATACAATGGCTGTTAGTTTGGAAACATACGACATATTGACAAAGCATATTCAACCATAAATGTGCCTCTTAATTGGAGGTGATTTTTCTGTGAGAATACGGATTTTCTTCCACCTTCAATACGGTCGAATCAGCGAAGGTCATTTGGTAGTGAACGATGGTAATTTGGCTTAAGTCCTTTTTAAGTCGTTTTTTTTTTCTTTTTTTTTTTTGCAAAATACACCACTCACCACGCTCAATTATTCTCTAATCGGGATGGATCTAACAGCCGAAGATTGGAGTTAACGGACTAACAATGCCGTAACTGATCGAACATTTTGTTTAAAAAAATAGAAACAAAAAGGTTATTGAAGTTTGGTAATTTTACCCAGGATTAAATGGTAAACACGAGTATGATATCTGTCTAAAACTTTGTCGTCTTTCATTTTTTTCGTTTCTGAAATTTATCATCTTGAGTTTCCTAAGTGAACCTATAGTGCTATAGTGCTGCCCTAGGTAAAGGTGAGTCCAATAAGTCCTTTATAATTAAAACATTTCAAAAGAACCCACACAAACTTTCAAACAGATCTGTCAAATAGCTTTGTTGTGGCAGGTAATTGAACCAGAACCAGACAGAGTTCGCGTGCTCATTAAACACTATTATTTGCGTAAATCAAATTAAAGCTTAAAAAGTATTATGGCGATTCTTCACCATCGATTGGAATCATTCACCACTATTTTACTCAACTTCGGTGCGTTCGTAGCGGCCGAACGTTGTGACCGGCCGCCCAATTTAGGTCACCATAACAGAAATGGTCGATAAAATCCACGGTATGAAAAAGATGCGCTAAGGCTACAGGCTTATCACATGGATCAATGATGTCAGTTTTACAAAAATATTTGAATATGAAAAATCATTTAACAACTTCAAAACAGTGTTTGAAGATGTTCAATCACGATCCAGACGAGTTTTTGCGACGTTTTATTAACGTAGACGAAACATGAATTCATCACAACACACCAGAGACCAAGGAACAGTCTAGGCAGTGAACTTCTCTTGGTGAATCGAAGTTGAAGAAGGCCAAGGTGCGTCTGTCGGCCAACAAGGTCATAGCGACAATTTTTTAGTAATGCACGCGGTGTCATTAACATCGATTAGTTTGAAAAGGGTAAAACGATCATCGGGGCCTATTATACAGAGCTATTAGATCGACACCGATTTTACCGCATTTGGCGAGGAAAAAAGTTCTCTTCCACCAGGACAACACACCGGCGCACAAGTCTGCAGCCGCAATGGCAAAACTTCATTAATTAGATTACGAATTGCTCCCTCATTCAGCATATTTTCCAGATTTAGACCCCTGGGCCTATTTCCTGTTTCCAAACATAGTGAGATGGCTCGTCGATAAGAGATTTGAGTCGAATGAAGAGGTCATCGATGAAACAAAAACCTGCATGTGAGGGTATAAACAAGGTGGAGAAACGTTGGGCGAAGGGTATCGATCTAAAGGAGATTATGATGAAAAATTAAAGGTTTTTTTTGCCGATAATAATAAATTCCAGAGACTTATTGACTGACCATCCTACATACATAGAAGTGTGTTCGGAAATACAATCTTTACAATGCTAGGAAATTTGATAAATATATAATAATAAATATATAATAATAATAAACCCTTTTATTTGTCTCTTTTTGGGACAAAAAGTGAATGCTCTATACTCTTGGTCTGATCCTTAAACAATCCTGGTTGATTATTCCTCAGTAGTTCGGTTATCTTCCAATCTTTTTCCACTCTAAATTATTTGAAATTTAGCTGATTAACGGTCGTCAATCATTCCAAAAGTGTTTGTTAATAACAGATATCGTTAGCGCTGCATCACATCGATGTTTTTAATGACAATTGCTGTGCGAAGATGTACATACGAGTATATGAGATATTTTTAGATGAGCAGTACCTATTTCAAGTTTTCGAAGGGTCAGGTAATCGCCTGAGATGATTAGATTACGTTTCGCTCTCTCTCTCTAGAAGACGAGAACCAACTGACAATACGATGGTAATGTGTCTCCAACGACAATGTGATTGACATTTGGTCGACGCTAACAATTCGCTGGTTTCCTAAAGGTAATGGTGTTATCAGCACATGGGATAAAGTGACGGATTACAGGCAGCACGAACATCACATAGCATCTGAAACACTTTTGCACACATTACTAACAAAAGAATATTTGCAGGAGATTGACCCTCCAATTGTTGACCTAAGAAATATGGTATATGGTATGCAGGTCTTACAAAAACCTAAACTAAACATAATTTGTATTTATTTCTTTGACGCATGAACCATCTCTTTTTGTAAAGGTACAACCACTTGCCAAAATAATCTTGGCAACACAAGAATGATGCACAAACGAGCAGACATATCCGACATACACTATACTGAATCGAATCACAGGATGGTATTTGAAGTTGTTTGGAATGTTCTGATGGCACTTCCGCAGGATTGGCACGAACACGAACAGTGAACTTACTCGTGCCTCTCAGAATCTAAAATCTATTTTAGCACACACTGTAGATAGGTGTCTCACCAGATACAAGATACGAATAGAGCAATTACCCTGTGAACTAAAACTAAAATAGAATTTTGAACTTGTTAACATTTTGACTCAAAAGTATCATTTATATGTGAACAAAAAAAAAATAGCTAAAATTATTTTGGCCGTTTCTATTTTTGTTATTTCTAAGTATTGTTAAACTTTAACAAGATCAGAAAGTAATAGCGTTTTTGTACTTGTAATGTGTATGATGTTTTTTTTAGGATTAAACAAATAATAATAATAAAAAATAAACTAAAGATTCAGCAGCTTGACCGAAGGTATTTTGAACTCTTACAGATGAGCTCTCTATTTTAGATTTCGCTTTCGTCGACATCATCAATTCAGGAGTTTTAGCCAAATATTCTTGGAAAATAATAAACTTGGAGTCAGAAATACAAAAATACAAAATAATTTATGATATGAGCGAAGAATTATCAATTACACTTTCATATAAAAATTTAAATTATAATAAACGGTTACAAAAGTTAAATGCGTTTTACATCAAGCAACCCAAGCTGGCCCACCTTGTAGATATTAACTGCTAAAGAGTGACCTAACAGTTAGAAGTTTTCATTAAATTAATTACTAAACAATAAATTAAACACACATTTATTGTGAAATCAATGTAGAATTTTATTGATTAAAAAAGTTCGGTCTATGGAAATTATGAATGGAACACAACATCGTTCATGTGACCACCATGGCTTCTGTTGTAAAGGATCATTCGAAGGTCAAAATTATGGACGACTTTTTGAGGAATACCCGCATTAGAAATGACAACGCAACTTTTTTAGGTTTTGACAATTTATTTTCCAATATAATCCCCTTTCAACTCGAAACACTTTTCAAAGCGATACTGCAACTTTTTAAACCCCTCCGTATAGCACGACTTTTGTTGGCTTGGGAACGGAGCCAAATCCGGATAATACGGAGATTGGGAGAGCAATTCGACCAATTTGGCTGTGGCGACTGCGGAGGTGTGAGCCGGTCCGTTGTTGTGGTGGAAGAGCACTTTTTTCTTCGCCAAAAGATTGAAAAAAAAGACGCAGGGCGCCAAATCCGGATAATACGGAGATTGGAGGAGCAATTCGACCAATTTGGCTGTGGCGAATGCGGAAGTGTGAGCCGGTGCGTTATCGTGGTGGAAGAGCACGACCAAATGTGGTCGTTTTTTCTTCAAATCGGCGTTGAAGTGGCCCAATGTATCAACGTAGTATGCTCCTGTGATTGTTTTTCACTTCTCCATATAGTCAACGTGGATCACACCTCGCGCGTCTCAAAAAACGGTCATCATCTTTCCGGCCGAATACACGGTCTTCGCCTTCTTTCGATCATGTTCACTGAGTAAAACCCATTGTTTCGATTGTTTTTTGGTGTCTGGTGTGTACAAATGAATCCATGTCTCATCGACAGTCACGAAACGATGCAGAAACTCCTCCGGATTTCAATTAAACGGTGCCAAGCACGTCTTTGAATTGGTCTCACAATTGCGCTTTTTCTCCGGTGTGAGCCAACGCGGCGACCATCGCCCGGACAGCTTTCTCATGCCCAAAATGTCGTGCAGAGTATGGCTAATGCGTTCAGTTGAGGTGCCTGCTATCTCAGTCAACTCGCGAATATTCACTCGGCGGTCCGCCAATACGAGATCATTGATTTTGTCGACGAGAATCGGATCATAGAGCAATATTGCTCTTTTTTCATTTTTGCAAAAAACACTAACGCGTTGTTTTAAAATGAGTTTCAAAACAAAACTAAGCGTCATATTGTCACCAAATTTTGACAGACGGGTTAAAAGAGGATATAATAAATGATAGTATACACATTTTGGTTCAGAAGCGCAACCTATCTTCCAATCAACTTCTCTTCTAATGCTTCGAATGCGATCTTCAAATTTCGTACGCAATAAATTAATTGACTTATGCTTGATTGATGGCTTGTTTTTTTATAATCCCGGGCGTGCACCAAGGAGATAAGAATACCCCTATACTGGCTTTTCTCCAGAGCGCGTACGAGTGGTGTAGTAGTTTGAAACTCAGGGGTGTTAGGTTTCGACATATTTCCAGAGGTGGTTGTCAAACTGGAGCCAGTGCATCCTCAACCAGAGGGTCTTAGTACGTGCTAGTTGTTAGTTTGTTACATTTAGTACAGTAGAACGTACGAGTACACTTTCAGCCATAAAAACCGAACCACATTACGAGTTTGCAGAAAATGGGTTATTACACCAGAGTGCAATGGTTTTTCAAACTGTTAACGGTATTTTCCACAGCGACATTTCGTAAAAAGGCAGAGCTGCATAAATTTAATCAAGTTGACTTAAGTGCAGAAGCGATACGCAAAAAACTATCGGAGATAGGGATATATGGAAGACGACTAGCGAAAAATCATCTCCTAACCATAAAAATTAAAACAGCTCGTTTAATGTGGTCGAAAAAGTATCAAAATTGGACGTAGGATTATTGGCTATGATTGGCAGGTGATATGGTCCAGCGAAAGTAAATTTAATTTAATATGAGTCGACAATTTGGCATACGTACGAAGGTCAACAGGTGAAAGGTTTAAAGAACGAGTACATAGTCAAGAAAGTGAATTTTCCTCAAAGCCAAATGGGGTGGGGGTGTTTTTCTTTTTACCCTTTGCAGTTTGATAATGGAACTATGAAGGCTCAAAGGTATAGACAAGTAATAAGGGATTTTTTAAAACGATTTTGCACCGAACTTCTAGAAGTTCAATTTATAAATCATAAAAAGAGAAGTTGGGACAGTCTTTAGCTTAGACAGCTTAGTGTAATTGATGACCTCCGAATTGCTAGACTAGACTGGCCAGCGAATTCGCCCGATCTCAAACCAATCGAACACTTGTGGCATTTTCATTACATAAGGTAAGGTAGCTGACCATAAACCAGAAAATAAAAAAAGGCTAAACGATACTGAAATTTCATGGGATATTATTTAACTTCCCGTAAACTCGATGCCTTCTAGAATAAAAGCGGTTATTTCCGCCAAAGGAGGTATTAATGATTTTCTTATGTGTGTCTTATATATACACATATAAGAAAATATCGATTGATTTTGTTAACCTACAACAATAGTAATAAATTGTCAAGCAATTTGAAAAATTTCTCGTTTTTGCTGTCTTTGTTCATATCTTTTTTCAAACATTATAAACTACTGTGAAGTGCTCAACAAAAACTTCATATGATTATAAAAAGGATAATCGTAGTTATTAACAATTTTTCAATAATTTTGATATGGCGCAGTTTTTATGACCGCAAGTGTATGCCATGAACTGAGTCAAATTGTGAAATATTTCCGACCATTTGTTTTTACTAATAAAATAGTTTGTCTCTGATGGCCTGGAGTTTAACGACTCTTTCAGATCCTTGACTTAGATTGTGTAACAGAATGTGTAACAAATCACCAGTTCATATTGCACGTGTAATAAAGTCATTTTTTGAAAGTCAAAATATAAAGTACTTGTTGACATAGCTTGCGCCAAAATATTCCTAGAGATTTCGGTTCAATCGAGCCCTCGTCATATGGAATGGAACTAGCTTTCTAGGTTGGGGATTGTGCCGCCGGGGGAACTGCCTAGCCATAGAAAAATATACACTTCCAAATCAACAAAAAGTCTCCAATGCGGATAGATCTACTGACTGGGCATAGGTGATACCAGATTCTGCGACACATGTTGTGAAAGTGGTGACACCGCGGAGTACTATCTCAGTTCCCATCAGGGCCAGGTGGCGCAGATGGGGTGGCTGGTACTTGAGTATGCACTTTATCACTCTGAAAGTTTTTCTTCTTATGAAAGACTGAGAAATTTCAGTAAAAGGATCATTTAAGGAATTTAATGGATAAAGAGCCCATCCAAGAGAATACATTGCATCCGTGAAGTTGATGTTTTTAACGGAAATGACAATGAAAAATGAATCCGATACATACGTTGACAGTTTGTTATTGCTAAGTGTTTTTTTTTTTTTGAAGCTATGACAGTTTCTCTACATTATCTCAATGCTTTCACCATTAAAAACATTTACTCTCAATTTATATACATGTTAACTTCAATATGTAAATGTGTGAAATTCAATGCGTGAATTACTGAGCTTCCAACGCTTCCAACGGTTAAAAATGTATCCGTCGTATCTGTTGCTTATATATATAAAAAAAAAAGTATATCCAGCTGTCAGGAATGAATTCTATAGGACAAACCCTTTAGTTCTTTGCCTAAATGCTTAAAATTACCCAATTTTCTTTACATATTCACGATTAATAAATTATTATAAATAATTATTTAAAAATCAATTATTTGTGATTCCCTTGAGACATTACTTGTTTATTACATGCATATTTATATTTGTATTCACATTCAGAAAGAAAATCATTTGTGATTAAAAAAACTTAAACGTCAAATCAGGTGAAAACACTTTCAAATGACTTATGTAAAACTACTCATTTAGCCTTTAAACCTTGAAAACCTAATTTTTTGGTTCTTCTTATTCTTCCTTAAATTTCTGAATCAAACAGAACTGGCATTGGGAACATTTGTTTTCAGTCACAAACAGATCCGAGTATATTTCTCAAGAATGTCATTAAAATGTTATTCAATTCCTTTCAGCTTGTTTCAACAATCAATTTATTGCCCACTTTGTGTAGCTCATCACTCAATACATCATTCAACAAAAACATTTCTTCTCGAACAGTGTAGGAAGAAAAATGATTTTTTGTTTCTCAAATTAATTACATTTGCGGACGATTCTTCCAGCTATTCCTCCAACCTAGTGAAAATCCTCATTCCCAACAAAGTTTACTGTGAAATTCATTCATAAATTCAAGTGTGACTCTTTCAAAAATAAATAAACAATCCCCACTGAGTCAAAAATTTAAAAAAAAAAAAATCTTAATCTCGTCTAAGTTCCTTAATAACGAAATCAGTTTTGAACTAACGAAAACAAAACCAAGCAAATTATATACAAATCGGACGACGCCGACGTCGAACGACCAAGTATCGTAATAAAAAAAATCGTCTCTAGTGTTTTTTTGAAGTTTTCTGTTTTCGGTGACCTCGGTAAATTAATAGCAAGGAAAATAAAAATAGAAATTCCGAAATTCTAATTCGTGGCTAGTTGACCCAGATCAAAATAAGGCACATAGAAGGGCTGTTCAACAAATTGTAAGTGCATCCTTCACAAACCCAACCAAACCATAAAAATATCTAATTGGAAAGAAAAATAAATATAACTTTCTTCACCCACCCCTCCTGGTGTTCCGAAATTTGCCAGTCTCATTATTGGTACGAACGCTGCTGCGTAATCGCACAAGAGAGTGGAATTTCGTAATTGACTGTAAAATTAAAGAAAAAAATAGAAATTGTTTTTTTTTTTTTTTCACTTGCGCAATTATTGCTTTGCTCTGTCCTTGTTAATTGGAAATTTACTTTGGAATTTTTTTTTTCTGTTCCAGTTCGAGTTTTTCAGAGATAGACAGCTGTGCTGTTTGACTGGTCGTGTTTGCATTATAACCCACACTTCAAACACCTTGGAACGGACATCACAACTTTCATTCGGATTCAAGTGGTTCTTTGTTAAGTCGTAGTTGAATCAGTTTTTTCACCTGGAGAGCGCTCTTTGTCAACGACGCATATACAATGCCAGCTGATTCGATTTCAAGGTGAGTGTATGTGATATTTACCTATTTTGGAAAAAGTCTAAGTCGGACGATTATGTCGTGAAACTAGGAACTCTAATATACACTGGTACTAACCTATTTCAGCATAGTATACTTATTTATATTCGTACTTCATCCAAGAACAAAGAAATTTATGATTTGTTTATATTTTCATGGAGCTTTAGATGGATTAGTAGTTGCGCTTTTGGAATCAAATACGGTCAAGTTGTCGAGGGGTTTATTGGTTTATTGTAAGCCTATTACAATAGAAACAAAAGAACAACACAATGTGAAAGCATTTTTCAAAGTCAAATTTGTTTGTTCCCTTCTTTTCATGATTTCATTGCAAGTAGTTACTGACTACTCCTGCAAAGATTTGCTCAACTGATTTTAAATTAGTTTTCTTTTTTTGAATTACCTTAGCAGCTGATGTGATACTCACGCTAGCTGTATTCAACAGCAACGTCTATTGAATGTCTATCAGGTTTTGTGTCGTCCCAAAACTCAACTGGTTGATTGCTTACAACAATGTACATATGTATGGTACATTGTTAGCAGCTAATCTTACGTAAAAATTATTATTTTCAAAGTTGCTATCTGTGGAATTATGCGTTTTTTGTGCAAACAATTTGGTCAACAATTGTTTCAGACATCTAGTGGTCTAGTGGAACTAATTATTTGTTTACTCGGGGTAGAAAATGTAATTTGGTGGAACAAATAAATACAAAAAAATTGATTAGATAATCGGCGCTTTCAAGTGAATACTTGACATGAATATATGGAATCAAAGATTTTAATTAGACGATCTATTAATGGTTGCTTTCACTCGTTACATATGACAGTAATATTACGTCTGTTTGGGTACTATGTGAGCTTAGGAAAACAGATTGTAAATAGTGTTTTTGGTTTTTGACTAAAATAGTTCCAAATTTTTAAGCCGGGCTGTCCTTTTCGACAAGTCAACTTGAACCACACCAGAAGAATGGTTCCGTATTATTCGAACTTACTTTGAAAAACGGTTTTCAAATTCCAAAACTTAAAGAAGACTGTGTCCTTATAATCATGCAAGTCAGGATAAATTTTGTACCACATACAGCCTACATGACGAGTTCCAAATAAGCTTATTTCAAAAAAAGCCCGGAGTTCGTGATTATTTCTTCGAAAATATGGATAGTGTTGATTCCGACGATATAACGAGTGGTCTACATACAAGTTTCTTTTTGAATCATTTGTTATTTTGACGCTGACAGCTTTTTCCCGTTCGAAATCTCCACAGAATGATATCAATTGCTTTACAATGTTGGGAAATATTGCAAACTTATTTCAAAAGTGAGTGGTGTATTGCCCAAACTGCTATATGCAAGTTTGCGAAAAAACTGTGTGGATTGGCTTGCTTGCGGACAACACTCACTTCGTCGAATGCTACGTACCGACGATAATTTTGCTCTTGTGGCCGAGAGTGTTTGACTCAATCCAGGAAAATCGATCTCAACAACTCAACATTTCTCCCAGATGCCTGATGAGAATTCAGCACAAATTTCTTGGATTATTCCCTGACAAAGTCCAATTGAAGGTAAACGACAATACGCTTTATTATCGCCTTAGTTCTCAGTGTGGCAGCTAGATTTTGGCCGAAAAATCATTTTTTCTGACGAGGCGAATTTTCATCGCGGCGAGCTGATGAGAACGCCATTTCGGCAAAACGTTGAGAGCTACAGAGCCATGATTTCCGAATTTTTTCATGGTGGCCGTGGCTCAAGTGGTAGTCTGTTGACTTCACAATCGCTCGGTTCGGGGTTCAATACCAGACGTGACCGAAAGACTTATCAGGCAACTAAAATCGTCTGGGATGAATAGTTGCCTAAATACAACATCAAGTCAATTTACACTAATAATTTAGTCTCCCCATTAAATGTTGGATGCTTTACTAATGGAGCGAAATAAGCACTGAGCCCAAAAATCTTTTTTTCCTCTCTCTCTGTTCCATTTTCCTAAAAACTTAACACGTGCTCAGGCGGCACTTTAAATGTATTCATACCCACTCTAGTGTAAGTTCTTTCTTTAAAAAAAAAAAAAATGGCTGTCTCGGATCTGGGATTTAACCCCGTTAGACTTGTGTAGGGTGCCCTTAAAGATCGATATTACGCCTCAGAAACGATTCAATCCCTTAAAGCGAATATCGTCCAAGATATTTGTGAGATGGAGCCAGAAACAATCAACAAAATTTTGGAAAAGTGGGTTGACAGTATGCGCTACTACGAAGCCAGCCGAGGTAGCAAAATGAATAAAATCGTATTTCGTAACTAATGGGTATGTTCGCTTAATAAATAATAATAAAAATAATAAATAAATTTCGTCAATTTTATTTTATGTTTAAAAAGAAGCTTGTATTCGCACCAGCATGTAAGATCCCAGCAAGATGATGCTGAATGCCATATTGCCCGTAAAATCACTGACTTGCTCGATTCAAGGACAAAATTATACCGCAAAACGGACCAGTTAGAATTGAGCGGTTTGACGCCGCTTGATTACTTCATGTGAGGTTATCTAAAGTCTGGTGTATGCTGATACGAGGGTAAATCAATAAGTCTGTTAAGTTAAGTTAAAAAGCAACACTGCTTCTGTCAACAACCATCTGTTAATAGGCTACTTAATTATAAGTAAGCTGAACTGTGAGTTTGTGGGTTGCAGCAATTAAAAGCCGACGACTGCGTGAGTATTGTCGAAAATATGAATATCATGTGATAATTTCGAATTGGCGTTGTTCAACCGCCATCCGTTCATGTTTTTGGCCGTTTTAATAACATTGGCGTAATATGGTTGCATCGCAGTGCAATAGACACCAAGCAGCAGTTGAAACAGTGGATTTCTCCGTTGGAATCGGCGCCAATAAGACCATGGTGTTAGGTTTTTGGGATACATTTGGCAAAATCCACTTCGATTACCTTCAGAATTAAAGGGGAATATTATGCCAAATTGTTGTTGTTTGTAGACACATTGGCGAAATGTTATGAATTTGGCTTTCAATTGCTTCCTCATCCACAAGATTCCCCGGACTTAGTCTCCAATCGCTATTTTCCTGTTTCGAAACCTAAAGAAAGGACTCAGCGGAAGTCTTATTATTTGGAAGAGATCAAAAAATTGGACAAACGTTGGACAAAATGTTTAAAGGTCAAAAGAGACTGAGAAATATAAGTTTTTAGTCAGTCATAGTCAATATATATAGTCAATAACCTCTTCTGAAGATAAATCAATTTGCGGATCTTGTTGCTGATCTCTAGTGTCTATGAATTTGTTATATATCGAAACCGGGAATAGTGTCATCTTGTGGTGACTTATGTGTCGGTTTGGTTCGGTTACTTAGGTGGATCTACTGCCTGGGTTGGATCTGGAGTTCAAACTATAGCTCCACACATTTAGCACGGTCTTGGGTTTGTGGTAGTTAACACATCGAATTTTTGAGGTTGCTATCAAAAATAAGAAAACTTTGTGCGGAACTGCTTCTGATTTTGAATAAGCATAGGGACCCACAAAGGAAAACAGGACATATAAAGATTCAAATTTATTTCCAGCCTACATTAAGACGGTCGTCAAAATTGTACAAAGAGGAATTGGGTTGTTTTGTTCAAAGATTTTTTGTTGTTGTTGATCTCTTAAGTTTGCATATCTTCAACCTCCTATCAATCAAAATCAATTTGAAACGGAGGCATTCGCTAAGTGAATCGGACACCTTTCATTCTTTTCTTTCTGGTAAAGTAACGCGGTAGCAATTTTTCAAATTTTCTTTTTCCTATATGCTATCGGAATCAGAATCAAAACGACATGGCACATTCACCTTTCTGGATTCATCACCCCTTCGGTGGACAATAGCAAACCTTCAGAAGTAAAATCTTCGGACTATGAAAAAATTTAACATTTTTCTGGGAAAACGAAAACCTTACACCATCCTGTTTCAGCTAAGTGGCATCCCTCTGAGTGTCGGCTTTGAGGGTCTCGTACAGTGCCAAATACTTAGATCTCATACTGGAATGCAAACTGAAGAGAAAAGTAAACGTTGTAAAGAGATATAAAAAAGATCTAGCTGCCCTCTACTCGTGCTTTAAGAGGTTTGTATGTTCAAGGTGGGGGTCCATAACTCAAAGTTATACATTGGACTTACACTACAGTCGTGAGTAAAATTCTTTCTTATAGCATAGCCATTCGGTGACCTGAACTAGAAAGACAGATTAACGTCAACCGGTATAAGCATTACTGGCGCCTTAAAAACCACACAAACGAAGCCTTTCTAAACTCTGCTATATTTTCTACCTATAAACATTTCTAGCATGCAATTGATTCTGTCATCAGGCTGAGAAACATTTAGCAATGAAAAGAGACATGTCAATGTAACCGTACTTCAACGTACCAAAGTTGACTTCAGCATAAACTTGAATTATTTGATTACGGAACGAAACGAGTAGACAAGGTTATTCTGTTAAAAGGGAGTCTGAATTTGCTGGATGACATTCCTCATTTCGAGTTTGAGACTTTGAGTGCATTAATTGTTTGCGGTTTATTCACATAGGGTTTCGATTTAAGATAACCCTAAAGAAAGAAATCTAAGTTCTAAGTTCACTTCAGCGTCGTACGAGATATCCATGCCCTCAAATCCCTTGTGCAGAATGTCCATCGTGGCATGCGCTGTGTAAGTACAAGTTAGAACCAAATGTCGTCGGTATCCCTATCATGCAATTTACGCGAGAAGTTGCTTATCATCGATCTGTAGCACTCCCGTTGACAGTTATGGGAATGGCAATTTCGTTTTGGAAGAAGTACGAATCCATAACTCCGCCAGACCAAAATTCGCACCAAACAATGACTTTCTAGAAATGCATTTTTTGCTAATGTATGTCGTGTGAGTTTATATCGTCCCAAGACCGGCAATTTAGCTTGGTAACACATCCATTCATCCAAAAATAAGCCTCATCGCTAAAGATTTTTTTTTTTTTTTTTATGATTTGCAGACGTTGCTCAACACTATAAGCTTCCAAAACCTACATGCCCTCTGTATCCTATCAAATTTTAAGCGTCTCTATTGAAAGACCTTGTATAATCACGGGACACGGTCTTATTAGAAAATCTGCGCAGCGATTGTATATGATTGTATTTGAGCACACGTCTTTTCTATGAGAATGCATTTCTTATCCAGTTACTACTTGTAACTGATCTATTCCCTGTGAAGATAACCGACTTTGATGAATTTGTCAAACAATCTTCATGTTTATAGGACGTACACGTTAATAACAATTTTGAATCCCCAAACTCTTTTGTATTAAACCAAGATACTAAGTGGAGTGAAAAGTAACCTCCTTGACCGCCAGAATGCGCTGCTACAGCAAAAAAGATTATGGTGCCTTGAAGTCGTTCATATTTAAACAGACATGCCAAATTTCAGTGCGATACTGTCTTTAGTTTTGTTTTGACAGCTGTATGGAGTATGGACAAAAACGATTTTCAAAAAAGGGGCTAATGCTCCGTCAGATTACACCGTCAAATATTGGTTTCGAGAGTTTCGCGGTGGACGCAACTCCACTAACGATGCCCTCCGATGCGGTTACAGTGGACAATGTCAAAAAAATACATGAAATGGTGTTGACTGACCGGAAAGTGAATATGCGCGAGCTAGCAGATACCACAAAGATTAGTTCTGAGCGCACACGCCATATTTTGGGCAATGTTCTGCATATGAAAAATTTATCCTGCCGCTGGGTGCCGCGCAAACTCACTCCTGACCAAAACACGAACGCGAGAGCACTTCGAAAGAGTGTTTGCACTTGCTGATGCAGAATCGGGCGGATTTTTGGTGTCGATTGGTAACTGTTGAACACCAGAGAACAGAATGAGTGCCCGACAATGGACTGAAGCCGGCACGAGTGCTCCGAAGCGGAAGAGGGAGGCTCGATGGGTCGAAAAGGTTATGGCGTCGGCTTTCTGGGATTGTCATGGCATACTCTTCGTGGACTAACTCGAATGAAGCGAAAAAAATTTTGTTTTTGCAAGACAATGCACTGGCGCGCAAGAGCATCGCAACCACGGCTAAAATCAATGACTTACGGCTCCAATTGCTGTCGCATCCACCGTATTCGCCCGATTTGGCTCCCTCGGTTTGATATCTTTTCCCAAATAAAAAATTCAGCTCACGCGAGGAAATCATAGACTCCACGGAGGAGTATTTTACAGATCTTCCGGAAAATTGCTTTTCGGACGGGAGAAAGAAGTTGGAAAATCGCTGAAATAAATGTATCAAACTAAAAGAAGAGTATATTGAATAAAATAAAAAAACATTTAAAAAATAATCTTTTTTTCATTCCCAAGGAGATTACTTTTCACTCCACCTAGTAACCCATCTCTTTGGGTTGAGAACACTTTTTTTAGTTTTGGGTGATATTGTTTTTCTCTACCATTCTCTTAACTACTATTTTTAGACGGGTAAAACTGGTAGATTATAGTGATGTTTTTGATGTCTTTAATACTTAATGACTTATGAGCACATCGGCAGTCTCTTAAATAGTTTTCTTGCTACTCATTATTTTTAACACTCATTTCGTTGCAAGCACTTGTATTCATAATAAATGCTAGCATATTAGTTATTTTATCACAGAACACACAAACTTATATAAAAGGGACGCATAAGAAAAGAACCAGACGCCACAAGATATCTGCATCCTTAATGTTGTTGCATACTGTGGTATGTTGCTCTATCCTTGGATAAAATTGAAAATTGATCTCATCTTGGTATCTTTTGAACTTTGAATTTGCATTGTGAGTGCATTTTATGAAGAACAAAGATGTGACACTATTAAATTTTACGATTTTCCGTTAAAACTTGGAAAAGATAACCAAGAATAAGTGCTTTTTCAATTGTTTTTATCGTTTTCTGAATCAATAACCTTCTCCAACGCATTTCATTGTCTTGTTAGTCTCTTTGTTTGGTCTGTTGGGGTTCAACAGGTCTACATTTATAAGTTGCGTCAACCAAAGAATAGCGACCCGATGATTCGATTGTCGATAAAGTACATATTATTTTCCATCAATAAATAAAGATGATTTCATTTGGGGGTATAAATATAATTTCACCACCCCACCAATAAGTCAATCCTTTTATCATACAGAGTTTATCCACTGCAACTTAATTGTTGATTATTTAGATTACTGGCTCAAGGACAGGAACAACATCATTAAATCGATAAAAGCTCGGTGTTAGACAAACATTGCATGTCAACAATCTAAACAGCAGACGTGGGTTGAATGCATGCAAAATTACATTCGAATAGGGAGACTGTTTCTCATTTAATTGATGGGTTCAATTTACAATTAATTTTTATTTAAAAAAATGAGGTAATCGATTTGTGTGCTATTTAAAATTGTTTTTATGAAAATATTTGTTGGAAGAAACAATAAAAACTCGCTAATGTTTATCGTAATAACAACGGGACAGTTAAGCCGATCAGAACAAAGGACTACTGATAAAATCGCTGGTTTCCCAGTCGAGCAATCTTCGAAGCATTTTTGAAAAATTCACATGGAGCTGGAAAACAGATATGAATAGATAACGTGAAGAGTCTCTGCCTGAGAACCTACAGTTTTTCATCCTTTGCGATCCCGGGCACGCTGCTTCCAGTTATTCAGACCAAGTTCTCTGACATCCGCAATGGCTTGGTCTTTAAAACGTAGGTTTGTTCTTCCTTGTCGTCTCGAACCTGGGGGCTAGGAATCGAAGGTCCTCTTAGTTGGAGTATTATTGTCCATTTGATCGATGTGGCCGAGCCAATGTAGTCGACATATTTTGTTTTTTTGGACTACATCCACATATTGATAGTTATAGCTCATAGATTCATCTCATCTTCTTCACTCGCACTCCTCGCACACAGGCCTGCTGGGAACGACCGATGATGTCAATATAGTCCGATATACCAGTAGCTGAAAGAACCTGTTGAATATACAATACGTAGTGCCTTCCGTGCTGACCATTACCCTGCTCTATCTGCTCCAGAATGAGATCAAAGAAATCACATAATAGCGCATGTCCTTGCTGAAATTCGGTGCACGTTTGAAATAGTTCGGAGGAGCTACTCAAAATTGCACATTACAGTGCGTGTTTTCCAGCGTCACGTGGTATATCTGGATCAGATTTGCCGGGCTTCCGAATTCGGCCATCGCCGTATAGAGCTTCCGACGATGAATATTATTATATGCAGCTTTGAAATCAATAAATAGGCGGTAAATCTCGACCTGAAATTCGTTGATCTTTTCCAGGGTTTATCTCAGTGTGAAAATTTGGTCTACTGTCGATCTGCCGGACCAGAAACCACGCTGGTACGTGCCGATTAGTGTGTTGCAGAATAGTTTTAGACGTTCACACAGTACGTTGGTGTTCTTGCAAGATAAAGGATCGCCTTTTTTGTAGATGGGATAAAACCGAACTAAATTCTAAGCAAGTTCTGGGCCTAATTACCAAGAGAGGTCCTGTGGACCCATTTTATTAATGCGTCGATTTTTTTTTATTGAATAAACTGATAATAATACGTCGATGTTGCTTCCTCTAATTCGAAGAACAAATTGTTTCAGCTGCATTCCTTTGTACGTCTGGATCCGCTCTAGACTAGTACTGATGAATATCCCTTGGCTTTCATACATATTAGGGACTAAGTAGCCAAAAATGGTTAAATGCACAATGGAATTTCGATAACCGACACAATAATACAAGAACTAAGGCAGCTGCGAAAATATGAAATTTACTTTCATTACTTGTATGCATGACTCTAAACAATCAAGGGTATAGCGCTAATGTCTTCGTGAAGAACAAAAGCCATGAACTTGACACTTTTTAGCAAATATTCGCTTATCACCAAGACAGCCACTACGTTTAATGACAACGTACTGAATACATTCCTACATACTGCAATCACACCGAAACTGCGCTTAAGTTCTTGTTCAATGAATTTAATCGAAAAACTGAATTCACTGAGTCTTGTTTGGGTCAAAGGTCGTGATGACTTCATTTGCTAGATAAGACTCAGAGGAAAATTTTCCAGGGCTGTTGAAGTTTTCGTGGGCACAACTATAGGTATTTATGCTTGAAAGGCTTGACTTTGTACTTCACTTGTCGTCTTAGCCTGCTAATTAGTCTGCATTTTTCTTTTCAAGCCAATGTCAGAGTTCGTATAGCTCAACTTTAAATCTTCTTCTCCAAACTCCGCCAACGCAAACGGGACCAAAAATCACTCGATCAATTTTGCGTTCAAAACGGCTAAGGATATCTTTATACACCTTCGCTAACGTTCATGCTTCTGCACCATAGAGTCGTATTAGTGTTTCTTGACAAGGCCTTATTACTTATTTGCCTTCTTAGACCGAAGAAACATCGATTGGCAAGAGTAACTCTTCGTTTAATTTCTGATGAGTTGCCATTATCAGATTTAATATTCGGGGTATACAGATTTCCTGACTACCCGAAAGTCCGGTGTTGTGTGCTGCTTCTTGTTAGCAGTATATACTTAGCTTTACTCTCATTCACGACTTAACCCGTTTTTGCTGTCATGTCATCACCATATGGAAGTAGTTGTACAAACTTCTGGAATACCATATTGTGTCTGTGAAATAAATCTTTTTTTGACATCAAAAATCACGGATAAATTTTTTTAGAGCTTTCGACCTTTGTCCATCATCATTCTGCACAATATGGCTACGTTGTGTTGTTTAAGATATCCGTAGATGCGTAACGCGGTAGTTGTCCGAGTCTATGCTCACCGCTCGAAAATATCGAAGATCCTCCAATACGGATTGTCTTGCGTCGATTGCAAGTTTATGACAGGTTGATAACATGGTGTACGCCCTGTCTCCGTGTAGGTTCGAACGCTGTTGCCTTTCTCCGTTTTCAGCGTCGTCAACAGCAATTCTTATCCAAGACTTTTTTTTTTATAATTTGCGCGGGCGAAGGAAAATCAGGGTGGAAAGAAACAGAGGTAAAGATGAACGTTGGTTTTACATGTTTGAAGATTATAATGACTAGGAAATAAAGAGCTAGACAGAGCATTCCATAAGCGAAGTGTACGGCTTGCGGGCTTAGTCCTTCCTCTTGGTTTATAGCATATCGAGAATAGAAACTTACCACCCAGAGCACAATATCGTCCAAGAATAAAGGCCATCAAAAAATATTCAGGAGATGGGGGAGATCTTCTGTTGTTAGTATACGCATACATCTACTTTGTAGATTATTATTAAGGGAAATATTTTTGTTTTCATCTATCATTTTAACCGAATATTATGTTATCTGTTGTTGCTAAGTTTGTACAGTCCGATAGGCATATTATGATAGCACTTCAATGAGTTTTTTTTTAAGACTTTATTCATTATATTTCAGAATGGATCAAAATGGATCTGGAAACGAAGGTAATTCCATGGAAAATATTCTAAGCTCTTCGCCTGGTGCTTCTAGCTTGAGATCAAGGACAGATAGCGAGAGCTCTGATAAGTATGTCTGTAGAATTATCTTAAAACCTTCTTAAAAAACTAAATATATATATATATATTTTTAATTTGTTAAAGACAAGCCCGGTTTATATTGCCTAGTACAGATGGAAGTCCACCAAAAGTTGTAACGTTGAACGAGCTCACCCATGTGATTAATAATATCGAAAATATGGAATTGGTTCATGAAATTGCAGTTAATCCTGAATTTAAGTTTGAGCCTTATGAACCACCGGAGAACAGGTATTTTCGACAAAATTTACTTTAAACATTAATTGATTGATAAATTTTAATAAAGCCTTGAACGACGCATTAAGGAAGTAATGCATAAAGCATTCTGGGATATATTGCGAGAACAGTTGAGCTGTACTCCCCCTAAATTTGACAATGCCATCCAATTATTAGCTGACATAAAGGAGTGCTTCCCGCAAATTATTTCATCCAATAATAAACGGGCTTTAGAACATATTAACGAGGTGCTGGACGCTACTGTAATCCGTCAACAGGCTGAACAAGGTGTGCTTGATTTTAAATCCTATGCCAACTTTGTCATTAACATCATGGCAAAGTCATGTGCTCCAGCAAGAGATGAACAGGTGCAAAAACTTACAGAAATCGATGATGTTGTAGACACCTTTAAGGGTATCCTCGAAACAATGACTGTTATGAAGCTGGACATGACCAATTATATGCTGAATATGGCTCGTAATGATATTATGGCTAATTCCGTTGAATATGAGAAAACTAAGTTCAAGGAGTATTTGGAGTATTATAAATGTATGTTTTAAGTGTTTTAGAAAAATGATATACAAAGTTATAAATTAATAAATTTTTAGTCGGCTTCCCATGTACTGACAGTTGGTTAAGGCGTAACCAAAGTCAGCCTCAAACTGGTGCCTTATTGTCTCCGGATCAAACCATTTACAATGCTTACATGGAACTGATGGATTGGAAGGACCCAGAACAATTCCCTGAAGTGCTTTCTGTTGACAAGGAGAGAATTTTAAAGTTGGGACAACGTGCAAAACGACTGTGCGCAAGTGCATCATATATTTCAATTTGTTCGGCTGTACCCATTATCTCGCAACGCACAGCTAATCGCACAGCTTTAGCGAAACAAATTGAAATTTTGCTTCAGAATACTACTACTGAAAAGTAAGTAAAACAGCAGATTCTAAATCCCATTTTATTTTATTTAGAGGTCTTAGATACTTATTTTGTTTTTTGACAAAAAAAAACTGTTGTGGGCCGATGCTAACGTCATTGTCAAACTATTGTTTAAGATAATTTCTTCGTAGAAATAATCTGTCAAATTCTTCTTTTAAATAGCATCCGAAGGCTCAGAACTCCATATTATATCTAAAACTAAATATTTATATGTGTCTATGATTTGGCAGGGTGAGTAGGTGATTGGCCGGGAGTAGAACTTTTTTAATGTTAGCTTGGTATTGAATTATATTTGAGCACTCTTATAACTTTACGGGTGAGAAAGAGAATTAGTCCCTTAGAATGTTCGACGAATGTCCATGCGTTCAAGGTGACATGGCCATCTAAGCCTGGTTATCTGATCTCTTCTGACGAGGTCAGCATCATTGTACAGCCCTTACACTTCGCTTTTGAAACGTCTTCTCCACTTTCCATTAATGCAAACGGGACCGAAACTATTCTTACGAATCGCCTGAGAGTATTTTCATCTGCTTTCACCAGTGTCCAAGTTTCTGCGCCTTAAATCAGAACTAGCATGATCGGTGTCTTCTATAAAGTTTTCTTTTTAGTTGATCGAGAGAGGGCTTTACTACTGAGTTGCCTTTTCAATTGAAAGAAGCAGCGATTAAGAAATATGATTATTCATCTGATTTCTAGTGTCGTTGTCGGAGTTAATAGCGGAGCCGAGATAGATAAAGTCCCTTGCTACTTCAAAATTGTAGCTGCCGATCGTAACGTTTTGTCCTAGGCGTTGATGTCTCCTTCGTTGACAACATATACTTTGTTTTTCCTTCATTAATTGCCAATTAAAACCCATCTTTGCCGCTTCGCTTTAACAGTCACAAATGCAGACAGGATTTTATGTGCGATGCTTAGGAAATTTATTCCTTTGAAGTTCAGTGGATTTTCCTTCTTTACCTTTGAATCACTGTAGTATGTGTTGCCTAACTTTTTGGTCATATTGGAACTTGTTAAGGAAAGGCATTGCAGTCATTTCTGAGATAAAGGATCTCATTCTAAAAAGAATAGTGTTTGAAATTATACCAGCAGCGGCACTCACATCGTTGTCGAGAAAACATAAAGATCTTTTAAAAGCTCAGTCTAACAGATTTTTTTTTTTTATAATCCCGCGCGCGCACCAAGGGGATATTTTTCCCAGAGGTGGTGGTGGACGGGACGAACATGTGCATCCTCAACCAGTGGGTCACAGTACGTGCTAATTGTTAGTTCGTTACATTTAGCCCAGCCAGCAACCACTCCAACATCAGTGTTATGCCTTCATGTCAGAGTCGACGCCCACGGGATTCTCATATAACTACATGCAAATTCTACGAAAAGACTTTTTCAGAGAATTGCCTCGCACGGGATTTGAACCCGCGACCCTCTGCTTGAGGAGTGTATGCATATACCACTACATCACGGCCACCCCATTGCATTTTAACGCGTTTCACCGCCGCGTTCCAACGCCGTGTTCCTAAAGAAGCTGTTAAGTTCGCTCCAATTGCCTTTTTCATATTGCCATACGGTTCTTTCACGAGTCCTTTTTCACTCTTTGTGCTCCGTGAAAAGCCGCGTTCCAACGCCGTGTTCCTAAAGAAGCTGTTAAGTTCGCTCTAATTGCCATTTTCATATTGCCATACGGTTCTTTCACGAGTCCTTTTTCACTCTTTGTGCTCCGTGTACGAAAAGTTATGGATGAGAGTGGTATCCAAGCATTCCACGTTACAAATTTTCAGTTTGTTGTTAGTATGTAAACGTATGTAACGTAAAGTATTTTATATGGTTGGGAGGTCAACCCGACGGCACCATTATCTAGATGGCAATATACAGAGGATAGTTCTAGTAGCCCAGGATAAAGATTTAAGTGTCACATTTGACTCGACTGAAAGTATGTATTCGATAAGCTAGTTAGATGTCGAAAGAATCATGAACTGAGCTCCGGATATGTCGAAGTAGCTGAAATGAGGTTAACTCTGCACTTGTCCTTAGTGTTCGAGTTCGGTTCGATTAGATTTAGTATACTGCAGAATGTTTATTTCTCATTCTAGTCTTCGGAATAGCTATGATAGAATTATCTTTAATTTGGATTAATTCGTGGATAAAGTTTTACGCTCATACACAAATCAAGTTTCGTAACTTGTCTTTCACAGAATTCGTGATTCGTGCACATTTTTGAGTTACATTTTCATTTAATTTCGTTGAATTTTTGTAAAAGGAAATAAACAAAGCTAAGAATTACTATGGAACGGAATGAAACTGTTTCTGTTCTTCTAATCTTCTGAATCTCATTTCCAGAACAGCCTGCCGCTCTTAGCTATTTCAGACTTGGTGCCATTCAGCCTATTTGTAGCTGCAAGATGATAGTCTAGTAAACGCATTGTAACTGCAAAATTGTAGGTGATAAGAAATTGACAATCGTAAAATCAGAAGAAGTCTGAATACACTACTTTCGATTTCTTAGTAGAATTTGTTAATTCATTGGAGATGTTTCTATATTTTTCCTTGTTGTAATCGTATTCACACAGAAATCCCTTCGTTTTGCAAGTTTTCTTGTATTGAAAGACTAAAGTAAAGAAATTGTAGATTGTAGACTTTGTAGTTTTTCGTATTTAAGAGGTAACTATCGTCTTCTAGATAATGGTAATTTTGCCAGTAGTTTTTCTTGTCATGTCAATATTTTTTTATTTTCTTAAAAAGAAAAACAAAAATTTATATATGGGCTTCATATGCCTGACATTATTGACTTTTGAATTTTATCATTGATTTATTGATTGATTTATTGATATTATAGTAGATTTCCATTAGGGTAAGTGTCAAATGTTTTTGGCTCAACCGAGGACTAATTTATGTGAATATGAGCAGAAATATACATATCTAAACCGGTTTTGACACAGGAAATAATTTTAAAATGAATCCCTTGTCGAGAATACCAGTAGTCGTTATACTCGTAATTGGGCTACTTTTTTAATCCAATAAGAATATTTATTCCTAGAAAACTAGAGATCTATTGCGGCTTGAGCAGCACTTTTCTGCAAATTTTCTTACCAATTTTATTTCTTGAATGTCTGCATTAGTGGAATGCGGTAACATAACTGAATCCTGTTAAATTGGGAGATTACTATATGTTACGTTTTTTTATAATTTTGTCCTTGAGCTAAGATAGAGTCCTGTGCTACGTTGCCAACCAGTAATTGGATAATCAGTTTTTTTCTTATTCAATACTGTGCAAATGTGCCGTTTTAACACACATTCTTACAGTTGTTATATATGTGGACAATATTTAGTTTTATCTCTGTCTATTATTGTAGGCGTTGACATTGTTGAATTTTCGGCTTTGTTTGCTGTTACAGTGAAATATTTCTCCAGTGAATGGTCAAAATATTTTAGTAACCGAATCTCTTAAGAATTGAGCAGAACGATTCTGAGCTAAAAGCGCAATGTAGACAATTTTTTTTCTACCGCTATTATGGGACATTCTTTTATTCGATGTTACCTTACAGATAGACCTAAGCAGGTTTCGAGTACGTTTAATGTCGCCTGTTTACAATATCAAACAAGGTAGGTAGTAGTTAATAGATTAAATTGATATATCTCAACCAATTGAGTGTTTGATTTTTGCTTATTTGTGCAATGTAGAGAGAACTTTTAATAATTGCTTGAATTTTTTGCACAGATGTTTAAACAGCGCATCTGGACGTAGCGTCTTTAGTGAAGGGTGATTCATAGTGAGGTTTGATTTATAGTGTAAAATAAAACACATAAATATGAAAGTGAAGTTAAAAATTTTTATTATCGGTTTAGAGAAAAATTCATGGCATTTACTTTTTAAAAATTATATCATGTAAATGTTGGCCACGACTACGTCTGAAGTGGTTCATTCGAAAGGTCCAATTTTGGGCGACTCGTTCGAGCATAGCGACTGATGTCTCGCGGATAACACGAGTAATTTTGGCTTCCAAAGCGTCAATCGTAGCTGGCTCAATCATTGCTCACCGAGACCATGTGCTTGAATTTTAAGAAGCACATAGTCCGTTAGCATGGCGCGATAATGGTTACCATTGACAGTAATATTCTGATTCATCTTATTTTTGAAGAAATATGGACCAATGATTCCACCAGCCCATAAACCACATCATACCGTTGTATTTAATGGGTGTAATGGTAGCTCTTGGTACTCTCCGGGTTGTACATCAGCCCAAATATGGCAATTTTGTTTATTAATGTATCCATTGAGCCAGAAATGGGCTTCAGCACTGAAAAAAATTTCATGATAAAACACTGGATTTTCATTGAGTTTTTCCATAGACCATTCACTAAAAATATGACGTAAATTCAAGTCGCCTGCCTTCAATTCTTGCACAAGTTGAACTTTGTACGCTTTTAGGCCGAGATCCTCACGTAAAATACGTCAAATTGTTGAATACGCCAAGCCAAGCTGCTGAGAACGACGACGAATCGATTCCTCGCGGTCTTGGCGTACACTCGCAGCTACAGCTGTTATAGTCTCTTCACTACGTGCTGGATGTGGTCTAACCGATCGAGTATCATCCACTAATGTAAACTGGGACTCAAATTTGTAAATGGTATTGGCAAAAGTGGTTTCAGTAGGTCGATTATGCGCACCGTAAGCTCCTCGAATCGCACGAAAAACATTTCTTACAGAACGCTGATTTTCGTAATACAGCTGGAAAATTTAGAGACGCTGGCTTGAGTCTTTTCATGATGATTTTCCAAACGATACTGAACAAAAATGACAAAGCGGATTGATAGGAGTCACGCGTGATCTGTCAAAAAAAGCCTATTGAAAATCAAGTCTCAGCATGAATCACCCTACAGATACTCTTATCTGGATAACGTAAAACAAAAATGACTATCTGACCACTTAAAAACTTCTTGAAATTTGTTTGAACCATTCATTTTGTTTAAATTATTGGTTTTTGGTAAACATTTTTTTTTTTTTTTTTGTTTTTGCAGAGAACTTACTGATGCATGTGAAAATGTTTGGCTTCAAATTAAAACGTTCATAAATACTAAGCTTAAGGAAGAGGATCAAAATGAAATGGATGCCACTGCCGAAAATACAATTAAAACACAAATTCTTCAAATTGGAAGTTCAGACTCTCCAGTACGCAATTTACTATGTAAGTTTTCTTGTCGCATTAACTTTTACATGTTAACATTTAATACACTGTTTTTTTTTTTTTTTTTTTGTTAAGGGAAACGTTTATATGCCTATTTCCGACTTGTGCTCGGTTCAAAGAGCAACATGCCACCACCACCACCACCTGGCTACGCCGACTACCAAGATGAATTAAAGTCATTTGCTACCGCTCTACGTCGCGTAATTCTTTACAATCACTCGGTGTTCAGTGAATATTTTCTACAAATGCTTACTAATCAAAGACCAGTTGCAACAACAAGTTCCGCCTCAGACCCACTGCCAGATTCATCTAATTCCGAAATTACTATTGGAAACGATGACGAACCGAAAGAGTAGTTGTTTACGGTTCTTAGATTGTGGTGGACGATAAGTTCGGTTGGGGTTTGAAGAATTGAAAAAAAAAAAAAAACAAAAACAAAGGTAAAAATAAAACCGTGCTATATTGCTAAAGTTGACCCACCAAGAAGTTGTAAGCAATATGCTCAGTGCAAGCTGATTAATTATAAGTACGAGTGTAGATGTTACCTAAGAGATAACCCTGCCTTACTTTTGGAGAGATGCACCAGCAAAAGTTGATACAACTTAAACAAAATTCTCCCGAAAAAAATTACACGTCAAAACGAAAGAAGAAAAAGAAATAAAAAATGAAAAAAAAAGAAACATTTCAATGTTCAACAATAGTACATATATTCTTAATAAATAAATGAATTTATAATCATTAACGTAACAACGAAAGAAATTCCAAATATTTCCTTTTGCTAAACAACATGCAATTATTATATTTTAAATTAATGATGGACAAGAATATTTTGATGGTGTGAAATTAAATTGTAAATTAATTTAAAGTAATATGTACGTAAAATTAAGTAAAAACAAATCAATTTCATGTGTATTGCACGATTCTTTCAAGCACAAACGTACGCTTTTTGTTGGGCAATTTCTGGTAATTTAATATGAACTCAAAACTAAGCGTGGATATGTTCATTCCTATTTATATTACTGTGAACATCGGTATATTCCTTTTTATGTATGCATTCTACTTTTCTGTATGCTTTTGAGTACATGATTTTCTTTAGTAAAACTATTTTCCTTATTCAGTTGAAGTTCTCGTATGTCAGATATTGTTCGCTTTAATAGATTTGCCTTCAGCTGTTCGAAAGTTATAAAATAATTTGTAAACAAACTGGAATTCAATCGATTTCTACACCTTTACTGCCACTAGTTTTTTTTTTTACTCTCCTATAGCGCATTGCTTTGGATTGTCTAGCATACTCATACATAGAAATAGCAAGATTTTGTTGATTCTTTTTAAAAATTTATTTTAACGAGATATTAAGTCAACTTGTTGATTTGAAACTTCACTAGATCATAAAATATACATGTGTACATCCATAATAACCCCTTATAGTTCCATACTTTCCTTTGTTAAACTAACGAAACAACTTTTTTTTTAATCATTCCACTCAAAATATAAAAAAATAACCCCGACAATAGTTCTTCCCTATTACCACCTAACATTCTTTGTGATATTTTCCGCTAACACTTGAATAGATAATATTAAATACATATACGAATATAATAACAAAATAAATTAATAAATCTACATACATACATATTATTTTATATACTATTGTCAAATACTATGTGCTAAAAATTATAAGCAAAATTTATATGATGATGATCTACGATCGTTTTATACATAGTGTGTTGTGATATTTGGAAATTTGAATTTACATTATAGTTTATCTCATTTTAAATACTTTATTCAATAAGAAAAGTTAACAAAATATTTTAGCATGATATTCAATAAACAATTATAATAATTTAAAAGAAAATGTATTTTATTTTTTCCATGGTTTTTTTCTATCAATTTGCTATCAATTTTCTAAATATTTCAGAATATGTATCGTTCAAAATATCGTTTGCGCTTCGTGAGTTTTTTCAATAGCGCTTGTGCTATTGATTTAGTATATACACTTGCGGTCATAAAAACCGCACCACCTAATGAGTTCTCAATAAATGCTTAATTACATCAGATCGTAAGGGTTTTTCCCATACTAATGAAGGGTATTCCCCATAGCGGAGTTTGGCCTAGTATTCAGTGCAAAAAAATCAGTTTGAATTGAGTGGTGACGGTAACAAGTAAAAAAAAGTGAAATGTCTGGTAAATATCATCAACTGACTCGGGACGAAAAGTTCAAATATTGACTTTAGTCGATAATAGGATACTGTCATTCAACTATCGTACGACTGATGAAGAAAAAAGAAAATTTGGATCCACTGGAAAGGAAAAACGACTCGGGACGAAAACGTAAAACAACCCAGAAGACGGACAATGTATTGTATAACAACGAATTAGCATGAAAGATCGCTTTAAAAGTGCTGTCCGTATAAGAGCAGAGCTGAGTGAATTTCATAAAGTTGATCTAAACTTTTTTAATGGATTTAATGGAACTACTTTTGTTTTTAATGGATGTAGTGGTAGCTCTTGGCACTCTCGGGTTGCTCGTCAGCCCAAATACGGCAATTTTGTTTATTAACGTATTCATTGAGCCAGAAATGGGTTTCATCACTGAACAAAATTTTACGATAAAATGAGTTTTTCCAGAGCCCATTCACTGAAAATATCAAGCAAATTCAAGTCACCTGGCTTCAATTCTTGCACAAGTTGAATTTTGTACGCTTTTAAGCCGAGATCCTCACGTTAAATTCTCCAAGTTGTCGAATATACCAAGCCAAGCTACTGAGAACGACTACGAATCGAATCTTCACGGTCTTCGCGTACACACTCAGCTACAGCTGATATAGTCTCTTCACTACGTGTGGTCTAACCGATCGAGTATCATCCATTAATGTAAACTGGGTATCAAATTTGCGAATGTTAGCAATAGTGGTTTCAGTAGGTCACGCATGATCTGTCAAAAAAAGCCTATTGAAAATCAAAGCTCACGATGAATCACCCTATAGAAGTTACAAGACATATGTTATTCTGTAATGAGTCCATTATATAATCTTAGCCAAAAGTATGAGCCACCCTCGAAAAATTGTCATATCTTTAAAAAGAGTTAAAAATAGAAAAAAAAGATGCAAAGATACTCGCATATTTGTAAGAACATCTCGAACTGTGTAAATTTCTTCCGAAATTTTAAACTCGTTTTTCTCAAAACTGTATTTTCGAAGTCGGTGATCAAGATATCTTAAAAAATGGTTCAATCGATCGGTCTGAAATTTTAACACAACCTTCTTAGATATATTCCTCAGGCATTGATCGAAGGAATAACATTTTGGATAGTTAATTTCTATTTTTTAAATCAATTTTACATGACAATTTTGGTCGAAAATTAAAAAAAAAATTTTTCGAGCCCGCCATTTTGTTAAAAATTAAAATTTCGATTATTTCTTCGATCAATACCTAGTTTTATCTGTCCACTAAAATAATATTTCGGGTTTTTATATGAACCCGATGAACTAAACCGGAGACATCGTGATCATTGCCGAACACATTTTTTTGGAGGACCTTCAGGAGATCAGAGCAAACCAGAACGATATTTTTACAAATTATTGATGCCATGATAAACTTAGATGTTGCCACTAAATGTACGTATACTTTTTTTTTTATTTTTTTTTTTTAATAATAAAATACAATTTCAGAAAAAAGTAATAAAAAACGTCTTTTTCGTCCTTGCAACTGTGTAAAACCCCTTAATGACTGCTGGTATTATTTTGGGTATGAATGCTATAAGCGCTTGTCTGGATTTAGTTCATTCCACTCGTGATTTTATAGAGTGTTCCTTGATATTATATTTCGGAGTTTCCCAAAGGTACTCGATTGCGTTGAGATCTAGGGACTATAAAGGTCATAAGAGCAGGTTAGCGCCATTTTTTTGCCAACCACCTCATTGAAAGACCGGACTTGTGGCATGGTGCATTTCTTGCAGGAATTTGATATTTTACATGTTTGCGTCATTGAAAATATTTCCGCCATTTCCACCAGGAACCAGCATGTATTGCACGAAGTTTATGTATGGGTGATAACTGTAAAGATAATTCAACTGTGCAGAGATTGAGTTCATAGGTAGGGTGAAAAGTAACCTCCTTGGGATTGAAAAAAAATTTTTTTTATTTTATTCAATATAGTCCCCTTTTAGTTTGATACACTTATTCCAGCGATTTTCCAACTTCTTGATCCCGTCCGAAAAGTAATTTTCGAAGGTCTGCAAAATACTCCTCCGTGGCGTCGATGATTTCCTCGAGTGAGCTGATTTTTTTATTATTGAGCCATCTTATGATGTTTGGGAAGAGATAATAGTCCGAGGGAGCCAAATCGGGCGAATACAGTGGATGCGACAGCAATTGGAGCCGTAAGTCATTGATTTTAGCTGTTTTTGCGATGCTCTTATGCGCCAGTGCATTGCCTTGAAAAAACAAAATTTTTTTCGCTTCATGTGAGGCCGTTTTGCAACGATTTCGGCCTTCAATCGCTCCAATAATGCACAGTAATACTCGCTGTTGATGATTTTTCCTTTTTCGAGATAGTCCACGAAGAGTATGCCATGACAATCCCAGAAAACCGACGCCATAACTTTTCCGACCCATCGAGCCTCCCTCGGCCGCTTCGGAGCACTTGTGCAGGCTGCAGTCCATTGCCGGGCACTCATTCTGTTCTCTGGTGTTCAACAGTTACCAATCGATGTCAAAAGTCCGCCCGATTCTGCATCAGCAAGTCCAAACACTCTTTCGAAGTGCTCTTGCGTTCGTGTTTTTGCTCAGAAGTGAGTATACGCGGCACCCAGCGGCAGGATAACTTTTTCATATGCAAAATATTGCCCAAAATATGGCGTGTGCGCTTAGTACTAATCTTTGTGGTATCTACTAGCTCGCGCACCTTTACTTTCCGGTGAGCCAACACCATTTCATGTATTTTCGTTGACATTGTCCTCTGCAGTGGCCTGCCGCTGCATACGTGATCGGTAGTGGAGTTGCGCCCAAGACGAAACTCTCGAAACCAATATTAGACGGTGCAATCTGATGGAGAATTAGCTCCATAATACTATATTTATCCAACTTTTCTTTTGTTTACTTCGCCGTTTTGCCTCTAAAAAAAATAATGTTTTGTGAGAGAACGAAAATCGTTTTTGTCCATACTCAACATGATGCTAAATACGTCAAAAACAATCAGCTGTCAAAACAAAACTAAAGACAGTATCGCACTGAAATTTGACATGTCTGTTTAAATATGAACGGACTTCAAGGCACCATAACCTTTTTTGCAGTAGCAGCGCATTTTGGCGGTCAAGGAGGTTACTTTTCACCCCACCTAGTAAGTGTAAAAGAACTGTTTTTGTATTGCATTGTTTATTTTGCTGCGAAGATGTGATTCGAGAGGATAACAAAAATGTAAGCATCAGTTTTGAAGTTCAGAAAACGAAAAATAAAAACTAACATGATTTGTATTATTTTAGGTAAGATAATTTTATAAGGTAAGATAGTTTTATACTAAAACACAAAATTTTTGCAAAATTCAACTTTATTTATCAATATAGTTGCCTTCGAGGGCGATACACTGATTGAAACGATTTTGTAATCTTTCGATACCAGTTTTGTAGTACGATTTTGGTTTAGCCTCAAAATAGGCCACTGTTTCGGCGATTACTTCTTTATCGGTCTTAAATCTCTTTCCGGCGAGAATTCTTTTGAGGTCTGAGATAATAGTTGCTGGGAGCCAAATCTGGTGAATACGGTGGGTGGGGAAGCAATTCGTAGCCGAATTCATTCAATTTTGCCATCGCTTTCATCGACTTGTGACACGGTGCATTGTTTTGATGAAGCAGCACTTTCTTTTTCTTCAATTGATGCCGTTTTTCTACGATTTCGTTCTTCAAACGCTTCAACAACGCAATGTAATAGTCGCTGTTGATAGTCTGTCCCTTTTGGAGATAGTCGATGAAAATTATTCCATGTATATCCCAAAATACGGATGCCATAAACTTGCCAGCCGACTGTTAAGTTTTTGGTCGTATTGGACAAGGTTCGTCGCCTGCTCGCCACTCAGCTGACTGCCGACTTGACTCTGGTGTGAAGTGATGGAGCCAAGTTTCATCCATTGTTACATACCGATTCAAAAATTCGGCTTTATTGCGGTTGAACAGCTTTAAACACTCCTCTGAATCATCAACACGTTGTTATTTTTGGTCGACTGTGAGCAAACGCGGCACCCACTTTGAACAGAGCTTTCGCATGTCGAAATATTCGTATATGATATATCCAACACGCTCTTTTGATATCTTCAGAGCCTCAGCTATCTCGATCAACTTCACTTTACGATCATTCGTAATCATTTTGTGGACTTTTTTGATGTTTTCATCTGAAACAGCCTCTTTTGGACGTCCGCTGCGTGCATCATCTTCGGTGCTTGTATTACAATTTTAAAATTTTTCAATTCACTTGCGAATGGTTTGCTCGGCTGGTGCAGAGTCCGGGTAACATTTATCAAGCCATTTCTTTGCATCGGCTGCATTTTTTCCCGTCAAAAAGCATTGATAAGACAACACACGAAATTGCTTTGAATCCATTTTTTTTTTCACAATAACAAAAGTTGCTGCACTTACAACGCTATATCTCGAGAACTAATCGTCCGACAGCTGTCAAATTTATACACGTATTTTTGAAGGTTGGTACCAACTAAAAATGGTATGGATTTAATTCAAGTGGTGCTCTCTCTTAGAAACGGCACTTTTCAGCCCCAAGATGATTTTATTAGCGGCAGAAGTTGATCTAAACTAACTTAGATAGTTACACAAAATTGTCAAAATAAGCTTTTTAGATATTGTTCGCGACTGACTTCCCCATTCATTAACATTTAAAATGTTTGTAATAAATTCATTTACACAAGTTTGACAGCTGCAAGGTTGCGATAGCTATGCCGTTCACCTCAAAGTTTAATTCATCTGATCACAAGACATTACACCAATCTTCGTAATTAAGGTGTTGCCAATTTTTGCCCATTATCCGACACTTTTTTTTTTTTTTTTTTTTTGAGAACCACGGTTTATGCCTCGCTTTGCAATCTTAAGACCCAGTTTTTCTATCCTTCTTCTAACGGTGCCAGAGGAGATTTTTTTCCCGCTCTCTTACGTTATATCAGCAGCCAGCTGAGATGACGTTTCATTGTTTGATTATTTTCAAAAATTATCGTATTAAAATCCGGTTCTTTGGTCGATTTTTTCAGTTTGCTGAAAATATTTTTTGTATGGAACAACGTAAACGTTTCACTGCTTTTGCTATTTAACTTTAGTTAATTTTTTATGCATAAAGAAATTAAATTTTCATATGTTGTAAGAGCCCAATGAGTAAGTTCAATCCGTGATCGAATTTTTTTGGGATGATGGCATACGAAAGCTGACGTGTCGAACGGAAACATCAAATTGTAATAGTAAATGACTACTTAAACTAATTTCTGACACGTGTTAGTAGTCCTTTGATAAAAAAAAAATTCTGTCACGAAATCAAAATAAGTTACTCTGCCAATAGTTTTAAATGAGAGAATGCCAAATTACGATATTCGAAGCTCGTTAACTTATGCGGGAATACTAAATGTGTATTTTTCAGTGACGAGTAGCCCGATCACGTGTGAGGTAGTTTGCCGCCTGTTCTGTGTTTTCCTTCCTAAAATGGAAGATAAATTAAAAAACTTTAAAATCGGCGTATATAACCTTACACTTGGTCTATGAACCTCAAGTAACAATCGTGCACATGATGCCTCAGATAGAAAAAAAAATATTTTCTTTTATTAGTATGTTTCCCTAGGCATAAAATCTCTTACAACCTTCTTTCATTTTCAAATCCCATGAAAATTATGCAAAATAATAAAAAAGATAGAGCGAAAAACCGACCGTGTTTCATGCTTTTACCTAAGCCTGTATAAAGTTTGTTTCTGGTTACTGTGTTTCCTTTTGTTTATCTAGGGGCACCAAAATTATATAGGTATAGGTGCAGAAAAGTAAACACATAGTTACAAATTTCAAGGGTTTCTAAAGTTTTCTGGGCATTTTTAAACGGTAAACGCTAAATGCCGAATTTAGAGGTACTGTCTCTTGTAGAATTGATTCAACTTGCAAGCTCTTTGCAACTTTTCGACTGAAAATGCTTTGCTATGAATATAAAATGTTAACTCTTGCCAAATTGATGGCACAGACTATATTCCAATCGATATTCTTAAATAATCAGGTTTATCCTTGTCTCTTCCTTTTGAATTTAATTTGTCCTTTACTTCTATTACGATTTTAGATAATTCGAAAATTTTTTTTATAACTCCCATATCTATAGGGTTTTCCAATAGGGACATGACAACTTTGAATTTAAATTGTAAACGCACTCTTTCACTAATCATCAAGCTGTCACTGTCAATTTATTCAGTAAACTCAACATTTTCATGGTAAAGTACACTAACGAGATACGTTCTCTGTCAAAGATGCGTTCTGGAAAAGGTGCGCCAAGATGATGAATTTCATCGCAAAATCATCTTCAGTGACGAAACTCATTTTTGGCTCAATGAATTCGTCAATAAGCCAAATATGCGTTATTGGTCGGGTGAAAACCCACATGTGCTTCATGAATCACCACATCATCTACAAAAAATAACTGTTTGGTGCGGTTTGCATGCCGGCGGCGTTATTGGGCCATATTTTTTCGTCGACGATAACGATCGTCACGTTACTGTGAATGGTCAGCGTTATCGCGCCATGATCACCGATTATTTTTGGCCCGAATTGGAAGATATGGACTTAGACGACATGTGGTTTCAACAGGATGGTGACACAAGCCACACAGCACACGCTACAATCGATTTGTTGAAGAATAAGTATGGTGAGCGTGTTATCTCAAGACATGAGCCAGTCGATTGGTCACCTCGTTCGTGCGATTTAATGCCGCTTGACTGTTTTCTGTGGGGCTACGTTAAGTCATTGGTTTATGCCAACACGCCGAGAGCTCAGAGCCAACATTGAACGCGAAATAGTGGCCGTTTCGGCCGAAATGTGTGGTTGAGTCGTTGAAAATTGGGTCCAACGAATTGTAAACATGCCCGCGGTGGCCATATGAACGAAGTCGAGTTCCATTCATAAATGTTTTGATTGTACTTCAAGCCAATAATAAAGTTTTTGAAATATCTTGAATGGTTTGCCTTTTATTTAAAAAAAAAAAAAAGTTGTCATGTCGTTATTAGAAAACCCTATATTTAACGCTGTTTACAAAATGTCTTCATAAATCTGTTGATTTCGTATGTCAAGTTGATGGCATTTTCACTTTCTGGACCTGAGCATTGTTGTTTATCCGTTCTATATGACCCAGTCATTTCAGTCGTTGGACCTTCACTCCTTTGTTTCTCCTGCTCTACTTATCGACTATGCAGAATGGGCTGAAAATCACCAGAAGCAGCCATAGTGGCAGCAGGACTGGAATTATTAAGGTCTTATATAGGGTCAAGAGGTCTTTTTTTGTAAATTGCTTTCTTAGCCCAAAGAAGCGGCAATTGGCAAGAGTTATTTTTGGTTTGATCTCAGTTTTAGTGTCGTTGTCTGAATTGATAGCGAGCCTAGATACATAAATAAAGTCCTTAACTACCTCAAAATTATATCTGTCGAGGATGACGTTCTGTCCGAGACGTCGGTGTTGGATGTCCTTTCTGGTTGACAGCATATGGTATACTTGGTCTTCTCCTAATTGACTATTAAACCCATCTTCGTGGGTTCCGTCTCAATACTCGCGAAAGCGCCACTGACATCACACTGCTTTCTTCTGATTATGTCAATACTATCGGTGTATGGGAGTAATTAGACGGACTTTTGAGAGATTGTGCCATTTTGTATTGGCGCGTGAGTTTCGATTATTCTTTCAACCCCAATAATCCAATATCCAATGACTGAAAAAAAAAAATAATAATAATAATAATCATTCATGTGAAAAATTGGAATATTTTGTCCAGTGCAACATTTTTTTCAATTGAACCGATAGTAGGTGGCCGTGGCTCAAGTAATAGTGTAATGGCTTTCCAATCAGAAGATTCGGCTTCAGTTCAATTCCAACCGCGCCCGAAACCATTCTTTTTTTTTTAGGCAACTAAAATCTCGTGAGATGAATGGTTGCCTAAAATACAAGTCCAATTACACTAATAATTAAAATTTGGATGCCACCCATGCACAGTGGTTCCACTCCCGAACAAAGGCTGTCATAATTACTGAAAAACGACTAAATTTAATTGGTTTATAAGTAATTTGGGTATCCTGATTCTGAATCTGCAAACCATTTTGCTCTATCAGATCAAATTTTTGAGATCGCTAAAAGAGTGTAAGAAGGAAAAGATTTTTTTGTTTTAGTTAATAGTTCGGTACGATAGAAAAATCATACGTAAAGTACGAAATGTTTCTTTTTTCAAATTTATTTCATTTTAACAAATTTAATATAATTATTTACTTAAAAAGCAAACAAATAATACATAACGAAGAATTAAGAGTTAAAGATCAAGTAAAGAAATCACTTCGTCCGAGAGAATACATATCCATTTTTTAGGTAATTTTCGCATACTCGTAATTAAGGGATCAGAATTTAAAAGAAGTCGATAAAATAAATCTGTATTGCAAACTTTTCGCGACATTTTTCTTGTATGATAACGACGAAAAATTTTAAAGTTTTTGTTTGTTGCCTCGGCCGCCTCTTCAGATATCTCCCCTATAGACAGCAGAGCATGATTAATTATATCAGAACCATGAATCAGGACTTTGTGAACTGAACTGGGAAGATTGTACCACGAATATTTTTGAAAAATTAGCCTAGCAGTTTCCAATGCGAATGTTTTAAATTTTTGGGTATTTATATCGTAGCTAGAAGACAAGGTGATTAGAATTGTGTGACATCGCTTAATTATGTTTTCATCAATTCCGGTAATTTCAGAAGAAATGGAAGCGTTAGCAAAAAAATTCCTGGTGATATTTCCATCATTAGAATTTCCACTCCTATTACTTTGCGGTCTATCTATGATAAGGCCTAATTTTTCCCGAAATGTATTCTGAATATATTTCTTTTTTTCTGCAAAAAGGACTTTGTCTTCCTCCGATCTTATTTGCTATTTATTTTATATGTAATCTAGAGGATACATGAACAAAATATTCGAAGAAGCGAATCCGTGAATGAAGTGGATAAAGGCCAAACTTTTCAATATTGCTCATTTCTTTCGGTGAGGCACCATATATGTAACACTCGCTTGATGCTGTTTCACTTAAAGCACAACATACCTTTCCATCAACCATGGTTAGTTGCAAGGAATATGTTATCTGAACCTCAATGATACCTTCTTTATAAAGGTATGGATTCAAATTGATAATTTTGTTTTTAAAATAAGCTTCTTCTTCCAAGTAAAGCTCCTTAGTTTCTTTTGCAAATTGAAACCGTATCGGCCTACAATATCGAGTAGATAAGGGACGTGGATTTTTCAAAAAAATTTGGTTTGATGACTTACATATTAACCGTAAAGGAACAAAGGATGTCACAAACAAGCTACTGTCATTGTTGACATTTGAATCAGAAAAGTTTTCCTTATACTCACTTTGTCCTGTACTAACATCGAAACCCCATTTTCCAACTAATATCATATTAGAAAAATCAGCCGAAATAGTTTGCAAAATTGATTTCTGAGACTCAAGCAGACGACTGGCTGTATGGCCAAGTAAACTTTGGAGTTCTAGCTCTGCGGACGATTCAGTGATTTTTTCATTCGGTGGATAACACAATTTTTTTGTTTGAATTACTTTCTGATAAGATGGCAATATTTCAGACGATGGGTAGAAATACTGATTTTTTGTTAACTTTGCTTCAGTGATAAGTGAAAGAACTTCTTGTAAGCTTGGTTGCTCTCGAGATGTATTTGATTGATTCGATTCATTTATCAATGAATTAACCGCAGAAGAGTCTGCACTCTGGAGAATCCTTAGCAGGTCGCCCAACAGAAGAAGTTGATGCCAAAGTATTATTATTTCGAAAGATAATACATTCTTCTATAGTATTTAGCCATTCCGAATACTTTTGAATAAGGCTGTATTTCTTTCGGTAAGATTTCTTTCAGAAATCTGCTAGCTTCTTACAGTGCCATGGAGCGAAATAGATATTGAGCTCAAACATCTTTCTTTCTCTTTCTGTCCCAATTTCCGAAAAACTAAATGTTGTACATGCTTTGGGATCATAAGTGTAGTCATACCCACTTGAGTGTTAAGTTCTTTAAAAACAAAACAAAAAGCCAACGAGTGCCTGTATACATTATCATGGGAATGAAAGTTGTCGCGTGAGACGGGTAAATTTTATAAGTCAAAAATGATCGAAATACCATCACAAATCCATTCCAAAATATAATTCTCGGCGGAAGAATAAATGTTCTTTTCTCAAAGGGTTTCGTTTCTGACGTATTTTTTATTTATTTATTTTTTTTTCGAACCTTCGGTATAATTCTCTGTGAAGGTATGAATGTTCTGTTTTTGAAGAGTTTCCCCCATAGATTTTTCGAATTTCAATATTCATCTGGCATTCATCTATCGAAGGTCAATTGTTCACAGGTAACACCATGTCCGAAAACGAAACGGAACTCTTTAGGATTATTATGCTTTGTATCCCTAGTGTATTTCTAATTTTTTGTATATTCGACATTGAACGAAATTTGTACTGGTAAATTGGGATGTGTGGAGAGTGGAACAGAATTTCTTAAAACCCAAAAAACTATTCATTTGTTTAAAAGTTAAGGGAACATTACTCCCAACTCGGTAGTCCACACTTTATACGAGTGAAAAAACCAATCATTTGTATGAAACCAAAGGAACATTTCTCCCAACCCCAAAACCAATGTTCAAAAAATTTCCAACATTATTACCCACACTTCCTACGAGTGAAAATTTAATTTGAATGAAAAAAAAAAAAAAACTCATTGGTACGAAAAACAATCGAACATTTGAATGTTTTCTTTTCATTCAATTTGTTTGAATAAATGATTTCTGAAAAATAATAATTGAACGATTCTTGGATAACTATTGAATAAATGAATATTTCGCAACAATTGAATAAGTCGATTGTTTTTATTCGATAGTTCCCAACACCAGTGTACAAGGCGAATGATCTTAGTGATTGTCGATGTGAGGGCTGGAGTTAGTCTATGTACTTAGAATTCATCTTTCTTTGGCTAAAAACAATGGAAGTGTCTTAATTTTTACTCATCCTGTGGTTGGTGGTAGAGCGAATTAAATACATAGACTCGATGGAGAGAATTTTACTTCAGAACCGCTACCGATAAACAAAGAGCGATAGGATTAAAATGTTTAATCAACCGCTTTATAAAAAAAAAATAATAATATAAGTGCTTAATTTTAAAAACGTCTTTTATTTGTCCATTTGTTTTTGTTTAAAACTTTTTACATACGAACTTTCTCAATAAACACAAAAACAAAATAAATGGAAATACAGAAAATAAAATAATAAAATAACTCTGTTTGATAAAATATCAACTAAATTTAAACCTTAAACCATTACAGTGTACAATATAACAACGATCTTTATGGGATTATCAAGACTGAATCCTGAATCATAAGAATCCCTCTTTTTTTGTTTGTATGACTTAACTCTATGGTAAGAAGATTTCGTAGCAACAAGGAGTTTTTTATTTTTATTTTTTTTTTTTTTATTTTTTGCTCACACATAATTCACATTAAATGGTATTTAGCGGAATGATGTACAATATAATAATGAATAATTGCTTCTTGATGTATTTTAAAATTTTGTTCTTCTTTTCTTTATACAGCGACGTGAATTTGCCTTAGTTTCACATGAAATTTTTTAAATGTCTTGCTGGTCTCAGGTCAGACGTGAATTTGAAAAAATCTGTTTCAGCTGCTGCTGTGGCTGTTGATATCTAATGATAGAAATTGGGCCTTTTTGGCTAAGTATTCATTGTAGCGGGTATATGCGTAGCTGTAAAAAGAAAAACAAGCAAATATAAATTAGTTACATCGTTACATCGAAATAAAGAAAAAAAAAAAAAAAAAAAACACTAAAAATGTCTTATTCACTGAGTGACATATGAACCGGTGTATGTACATTGGTCTGCAAAATTCAAAAGATTATATGTAAAGGTACCTGAAGACGAACATCAGAGAATAATTCAATTGCTCGTCGTATTGTCACAGGTAGAAGAGATGCACAAAATTAAGACCAAATATAGTGTCAGCGAATGAAAAATTCTGCTTAGCGTAAAGCATGACATATAAATTCACATAAATACACTTGCATCAGTGGCTGAAGCACCGAAAAGCATTAAAGGATTTTGAATAAAACGAACAGAAATGGAAAGAAAAGAAATGGTTCAGCTTTTTTTTGAAGAAAAATAAAGCTGTATACATAGCTGACATTACTGTCGACCATTAAAAAGAAATTCCATTTCTTCTCAAGTACATTATAGTAAACGAATGTATCTAAACTTTATCCTTCACGGAGTTTTATGATACCAGAAAGATGCGTTTCGTCTTATGTTACAATGATAATATTCGACACACCATTAAGAGTACCGGCAAAGATACTGTGTTGAATTTCATACTACCGTCTGGCACTTCTTGATCACCAGCTCGAGAGTTTCATTAGCAATAACTCTTTCATACAGATATATTCAGTTCCGTGAAGCCAGAAGAATTAACTAGAATAGTTCAAAAGAGAATCTGAAAAATTGTATAAAATTTAAGTGAGCTGTTTAAGCTCTATCCTAACATTTTTTAAGGTGTTCTATCATTTGATAGAAACTGCAGCGTTTACGTTAAGAAAGCCGGAAGCTGCTGCTTCTACCAACTCATAAGAGATTCATTATTGATTGGAAAATATAAAATAAATTTTCTAGGGTTTTCTATGAAGAGGACGAATCCTTAAATGTACGTCTAAATAAGATTTTATATAGCAAATGACATCCTCATTAAAGATACGTGTTTTTTTTTTAAATTTCAGCAAACAATTTCAAATGAGATAAATAGAACTCCGGGTTTAGAAAAAACAAAACGCTTCGAGCAACTTTTTAATGACGAGCGCAGCGCTGAAGTGCGTTCTGTTTGAGCGAGCTTTAACTTACACAAATATGAAACTAACCCCTTTGTTACACCAACAATTTGTAAGGATAACTACTCCTTGCTTAAATTTGATTTTTTTTTTTTGCTAAAAAGCTGTGAAAGTTTGATTTACGCTTATTGCTCATACGAGAGCTGTGTGATGAGTACCCGGATTGGAAAATAGGTGGCGCTATTGAGCCAAAATAAGTGTAACATCATTTAGTTTAACCTCTTTTAGCCCGCTTGTCAAAATTTGGTGACAATCCGACGCTTAACTTATCTTTTGATACCCATTTCAAAACATGGTGTTAGTGTTTAGGTTAGGCAAAACCTACTAGGAAATCAAGCCCATTCTCGATGATGTGTATAGGACCCATTCACCTTCCAACATAACAGTTTACCATTGGTTCGCAGAGTTTTGCTGTGGCCGCACGTTGGTTTTTGATGAACCGTACGAATATGGCATGAGAAAGCTGTCCGCGTGATGGATGCCGCGTTTGCTCACACCAGAGAAGAAGTGCAATCGTGAGACCACTTCAAAGACGTGCTTCGCCCTGTTTCATCGAAATCCGGAGGAGTTTCTGTATCGTTTCGTGACCGTCGATGAGAAATGGACTTATTGGTTCACACCTTCGGCCGGAAAGGTGATAGCCACCGGCTATCTCACAACAAAATAAAGAATGTGACAAATTAATTACAAACTTCGATTAGTCTACTTAAATTTATATATTGTATAAGGTACTTACTCGACAAAATCAAAGTCAATTGTAGAATATTCGGCCTGGATTAGGGCCCATATTGTCCAGAAAAAGTGAGCTGCCAGCGCAAATTGATTCACCTGTACATACAGCTTCTCTACTTGTTCTTCAGAAATATCACTAGTGTCCAAATAGGTTTCTAAGTAAACGCGCAGCCATTGCAATTGGAATCTCTTCGATGGATAACGGCTATAGTCCACTTCATCGACTCCAGCAAATTCTGCAAAATGATTGCCAATATCAAATGCCTGGAAATTGAAGTCAGCATATTCGTAATCGATAAATGTAATCTGTTGCAAAGGTTCCGTATATATCACATTGCCCAACAAAAGATCATTGTGGGCAAACACTAGCGGACTTCCCAATGATTTCAAACGTTTGTACAAATACTCAAACTCGGTGCGAACCTTCGAAATGGGTAGGAATGTCTTTTGCAACCTAGAACGGACAAAGAAATTAGCATATAAGACGGTTCAATACTCAGTTTGCATGAGGCATGAATTTGTTTTTTTTTAACTATCAGTTTTTTTTTGATTTTTTTTTTTTTTTTTTTTTTTTTTTGTTTATAGAAATGGCAAATTACAAGAATTCATACACAACTGAGTGCAACAATAGAACCAGATCACTACCAAGAAGAAGAAGACGACTTTCAAAAATCTTGTCCTTCTTACATATGTCCTGCGAATATAATAATTTGTGTTGAAATGTCATTTAATGTTTGTGGCAAATTACCTGTTATGCTTGTCATCGTCGGAGAAACGTTCTGGCACGAGATCGAAAAAACTTTGCATCTTCTTCCAAAGCATTGACTCGCGTGCTGAAAGTGCCAACAAACCGTTGTCTTGTGATACTTTATGCATTTCAGCCATACGACAAGCTACGAGTTGCCAGACTTCTGGTTTAAGAACACTCTCTGTATTCAACGTCACTCCGGGTACATATTCATAGGCGAGACCATTCTTAAATGTGGCAAATAAAGATGGTGCAAATCCATAAGAATGCAAAAGTTTGATGTTGCGGGTTTCGGCCTTGCGGTCGATTAGGAGATCAGTTTTATTGCCATAAACTCGTACAAGGACTACACTGTCTTTGGGGTCAGATGAGCCGTTTGTGGTGGCCTTGTTATCACTTTTTGTTGGTCTGTTGAAGCAGCCGACCAATTTGTTGGTAATTCCATCTGTGAATATCTGATTTTAATTGAAAGAAATTATAGTTTAATAAGAATTTATAAGCATTTCATATGTTTAAGGTAAGAACTGGTTTAGGGGAGTGATGACTTTACTAAAGAGGCCTTATAAAATAGGTAGTATCTTATCGGGCAGTACAGTTGCATGTTAAAAGCTTTGGTATACAAAAAAAAAAAAAAAAAAAAAAAAAAAAAAAAAATGTCACCACTTTTCGTTAGGCATATGATAAAGTCTTTCACTCTCCCACCGTTCCGAATCGATAAAAAGATAAAAAACCGTGAGTCGCTCTCATCCGAGCATGAAATACTACGACGAACAGGACAGTAAATGGGGAAAACTAGGGTTTGGTTCAGTGGGACTTATTCGATGATAGGTACATCTTTCATGCATTAGTTTAAAAGTACAGCCTCGACGGAACATTCTGATCGTGCCCTAGCCATATGTAGCCTTCTGACAGGCGCTATTCGTTATACCAAGCCTAAAAGGGGTCGAGGGATCAGTGTTTATAGACCATTTCTTCGAATGTATTCTATTAGCTCTGATTCCATCCAGAGAATATTTCCATTTCCGCCAGATTTATAAGTTAGTGCCTAAAAAAAAGTATTTAGGAAGATGCTGAAGTGATAAAAAATAATATTATGCCACGAATACCGCACAGAATGTGGTTTAAACTATATATGTAATATATTTTTCATTTATATCTCTTTAAAAATTCATCAAAACTTATAGTGGCTACTGTATTGTAAATTGTTATTTTTTACAATAATAATTTGTAAATTCACTTACATATGGTACATGCTTAACATATCAGAAAATATTTTTATGGTTTAAAGTGTTTAAAGTATGATAACCTGTATTATTGGCTATCTAAAAATTAAAGGTGATGACCATCATTGACAGTTTATTTGACTTTTAGAAATAATAAATAAACTTCGATTATAGATTTGAGATAGCATCTGAAGTCTATGGTATTTGGTCTGAAGTATTTTTTCAACATTATGTCATGTGCATAGTTATAAATTTATTATTGCCTGATAGCCTTCCATAAAACTTAAAGTTAAAGTGTCAGACTTGCATATTGCAGTGATAAATCAAAAGCGTCTGAGGTTGCTTTTAAATATCGACAGTCGCGTAGTCGATAAAATCTTACTCATGATCATGTTTAGAGGCATAACCTGAATTTATTGAGCTTACGTAACGACTTCAGTTGCAATTATCGTTGTGCATTAGGTTAGGCTAAATATTTATGGCAAAAGCATTTGTTTTATCTCTTTGACGTAAGGCAAGTTGGAGAGATAAAACAAACTACTTCTTCTTAAAACTGTATGTAGGGCTTGGAGACTTTGTTAACTATGAAATGTGCTATTGTAATTCTTATCAATACATGGCGACACATGTAGTGATTTTTATATAATTTTTTGTTTTTTGGAAGTCGAGTTCTATGAATATCATAAGTCTTTATCGCGAACAAAAGTTTTTATGCTTTGAAATCGCGTGAAGATGCATGTTATTACTGCGCAATATCTTGCCCGGATGTCTGTGGTTTTGAATTGATTTTTTGACGATATTGTTTTTTTTTTTGGGTCGACTTGGACGTTCTAGTAGTTTTACGTCTGAGAACTAGCCGAGCCTACGTGTTTGAATTGCTCTGGCTTTTTCAAGTATTTTTTTGGTACGGCTCACACTGTTAGCGATAGTATCTTCCGCTGTTTTCTTCGAGCGATTTTCTTGTATTCTCTGATTATAAAAAAGTCACCTATACAGGATAATCAACGTTTCCTTTACTATCAATAACACGAGTGTTTTGTTCTCGACTGATTTTTGAACAAGACAACATTTTTAATACATCAGTCTTATCTCTGATCAGCATACTTACATACGTAGATAGCGCTACAGTCCGATATGTATCTGGACTCCAAAACCGATTATTCTTTGACCCGGAGCGTGCGTATCCATTAGCTCTACATATCCTTATTGTATTACGCGATAGGTTGAAACTTTTCTGACCAGCTTAACGTCGCTATACATGTCGTAGAAATCGCTGATAGATCTACTTTTCTTAGGCGCGTCAACACAAACAGGATCAAATATCGGTCGAATAAACTTGCGTTCAAAACAACCAAGAATATCTTAGCCGCCTTCGCTTAAGTCTTGATTCTATGCCATAGATGATTAGGGTCTTGTTCAAATTTTTCTTAGTGTTTCTTGGCAAGACCTTATTACTTCATTGCCTTCTGGGGTCAAAGAAACATTAATTGGCAAGCGTTGCTATAAGTTTGATTTCTGATGATGTGTCAGCACCAGAGCTGATAGCGGCACCGAAATTGACAAAATTCCAAATCAGTTATAGAAGTTTATTGTGTGCGATTTTTCGATGTTGTGCGTTTCTTCTTGTTGAAAGCGTATACTTAGTTTTCACCTCATTCACAGTTAAACCTGTTTTGATTGCTTTTGTTTCAATACTACCAAAGATGTGAATGTCATCAACATATATATGAAGTTGCACAGGCTTTTGGAATTGTGCCACTACTGTTGGCTTGCGAGTTTTCCACAATTTTCCCCAAGCATGACGTTAAAGAAGTCACATGACAGCGAAATCACCTTACCTTAAGCCTTTTGCGGATTAGCAGACATTTTTTATTGTCATTCTGTACAATATGATGAGTTTGCCAGAGATGCTAAGGCTAGATATTGTTCTGTATAACTCGTTGAGCGGGCTTTAAATCAGTAAAGGTGTCATGGGTATTGATATGGACTTCTTAAGAATCCATTATATTCTGGGAATATTTGGTCAGTTGTGGAATTACTGTGTCTAAAACCATACTAATAGGTTCATCCCAACAGGGTTTTTTTGGCGTTTTGTTGTCTAGATGTTTTGGCTTTCAACCTTTTGAAATAACGTATGACCGATGTTCTTGGAGTAGCATCACTAAATTTCCTAAATTGGGCGGCTTTCATGGTCTTTAAATTTGTTGGCCACTCAACATTTTCAAAAATCTATAGTATAACGCTGAGTGCATTGAGTTGATCGTAAAGTAATGAATTTAGTTGATTGTTTCCGATAACCGCCATGTTTCATTGCAAATACTGAGGTGAGGAAACCATGTGTTATCCACAGGAAAATCGCGTCTAGGATTTGAAAGGATTATTATTTTACAGCTGATGCACGCAGGGTTGGCATATGGTGATAGATGTCATCTATGGTATACTTTTGGGAAATTTACAATTGATCGGCACACAGTGACAGAAAAAATCCAAATCGTTGAATTTTACGGAAATATTACGCAAATTCATGTTCAATCAAATCTCTGCAACGAAACGAAAAATTCGTGCTTTCAGAGATGTGTTTGCGCAACATAGTCAAAACATTCTTAGCGACGGGCGCAGTAAAATATGTGTTCGCCGCGAACTTTTAATGGAAAATATAGTCGCACTAAAGAAAAGTGTTGAAAACGACCCAAACACTTTCATTTGTTACCGTTCCCATGAACTTGGCGTATCTACAGTTACACTGCACCGAATTTCGACGAAAAATTTGATTATGTATGAGTTAGTACTGAAACCAGCCGACCCAGAAAATGTCAATGCACCAGGTGATCGTGGATATAAGGCAACTTGGTCTCCCCAATTGAAAGCAGCACGCCCGGAACCGTAATGGATGGAAGGTTACAGTTGTTCAGGCTTTGACCCTCTAAAGGTTGCCAGCCTGATAAATAAGTAAGTAGGTACAAGGTGGCTCATCTTCCTATCGGAAGATGGTATAATTTTTGAAAATGGGAGCAAATGTCAACTCTACTTTGACATTTGTGAAGTAGACAGATACAAAATACACTTCAATAAGACATAAATGGCTGAGCTCCTAAAGAACGTGGAATAATTTTTACGATTTTTTTTTTTTGCGAAATAATTCGTCTTTGGTGTTGGCGCAGCGTGAATTTCGGCGCCGATTACCTGATCGTCTAACACCAACTGGGTCCAGTTGTGGCCGGCCCCGGAGCCAGCCGTTTTGCAAAGAATATCGTAGCTGTTGTTAAAGATGTCGCAGAGGACCCTGAAGTATCGACCAGACGGCGTGCCAACCATTTTTGCATCAATCGGCGGTCTTTACAAAGAATTTAGGTGGAAGACTGTAAGATGTTCCCTTACAAAGTGCTGACAGTGCATCAGCTGTTAGCTGTTGATCGGCAAGCGCGTGTAACCTACGCTCATGCCAATACATACACACATACATACATGCATCGATTGAGATTGTATCTAGATTTTTTCATAAGGTAAAAATAAATGCTATTTATTTATATCAGTCTGACGATTTAGCAACTCCAAGACGTCAAAGACATCCAAACAACACTCCACAGACAAATTATAGTATTTTACGTTAACCAGAAGTTTCCAACTCAAACAAACTGAAGGCAAACCTCGTAAATAAGATGTAAGTACCATATGTATGTATAAATAAAACACTAATGCTTTTCGTTTTACGTTTTTTGAAGAAACCGGTAAGAAACTTTGAATTACGGCGCAATTTCATGCGATGTTTACCAAAGTAGATACAGATACCTCAGTGATTCAGGTGATTTACGAACATTCCTACGCACCATGTGGTTTCTTGGTAGTTAATTCCTCTTTCAACACATTATCTAACAATAGCAGTAAGTTACTCTAAACAAAAGCATTCGCAAATTTCCAAATAAAAAAAATACGAGTACGTACTATACATACGGGCACATTGGATTGGCATCAAGGTCTACGTTTATCATCTGTTGGCAGAGTTTCAGTTCCCGGCAAACGTCACTAATTCCGCAAACGTACTCGTTCTTAAAATCATTTTTCGTGACTGGGACATGTCAGTTTATTGCATCAATGAGTCATATATGTACTCGTATGTAGGTAGAAACTCAAAAGTTTTTTCTGAATCGATGACCTCATAATTAGATTAGCTTAGTAATGCGATCAAAATTCAAATATTCGAACGAAAAAGAACTTTGATTTAAACTGACTAACGTATCAACTGACAGTTTGTCATTATAATTGTCATTAATTGCGATGCAGTTTATTTGTTTCGACAATTTTATTAGCGTCGACAAACTGATAAAAAGAAAAAGATAATGGAGGGTGGAAATTTGTCAATTTTATCGATGTCACTATGATTTGTGATTCTTTGAGCGAAATGTATAAAATTTTAATAATCTTTTGACGTACACAAAAAAAAAAAAAAAAAAAAAAATCAAATCATTCACTTGCTGATTAGTGTGCGGACTTGGAATGTGAGGTTAAATGTATCTCTGTGTTGTTTGAAGCGGCTTCTTGTTCAAATTGAAAACAACATTCTCCAGGTTGTTTGTTTTGTTAGTTTAGCGCATGTCTAAAGTACTTGAGTAGCAAAGCGTTACCTTGAAATATTTCATTATTCAACCAGGATTGGCGTTCGGTACATACATATTTATTAAAACATTTTTACATTCAAAATGCTCCTCGTTGCAAGCTGAGTACTCTTACGTGTAGTCGTATCTGCGATACGATAGAAATTTTCATTTTGAATTTATTACCAATAAAAAACAAATTCATAATGTTACGAGTAGATCTAGCCGGACAAGTTACTCGTAGGTAGTTAGCATCTTTGCATTTGCTAATTGTGTGTTACTCATTGTTTCGTGAGTTAAATTATTTATTATATTTGCCTTTGGAGTTCGAAAATATAACAAACGAATTGCATCATTCGTACTTTTTTAAAAACAACGTTCTGTAGTACAAAGTCTAGAAATATTGCAATGCCTTACGTGTGATTTTTTAATGAGATTGATGAGTTGGCTAACTTGTGCTTTTAGTGCAATACCTCAATTTAATCTGTTTGCATTCAATCTAAATTCAGATCTTAGAATAGCTCTCACATTCCTCGTTCTAAGTCACAAATTCCAAAATTAATAGTTAGGAAAAAGAGAAGTGAAGTGGGCCTAGGTGACTACCTTGTGGAACACCTGACGTGGCTAAGAATGGGGCCGATAGGACAAACCTGAAACGAACGCTATAAAAATGATTATCCAGGTAATACATCCATTTTAGCAAAATGTGCTCAAAGCCCAGGACGTCCTAGCTTAGCACTACAGCTGGACAGTCGTAGTTAACTATTAATAGTGTAAACATTACGTTGAAGTTCATTATTTCCAATTTTATGCAAACTAGTAGCGTAAGACTAGGTAATAGTGACTTTCTCTACCGAACAAATTTACTTATGCCAGAGAAGGCCTACAGGATCATAATATTATTGTACACAATGGATATCAGACCATTTGCACATGCCAGTTGGTGCTTTAGCAAAATAGCAAAGAGCTGACAGGCTGTTATTCCGGACTAAAAGCGCCTACACACTGAGCAATTTACACACACAATTTGCCAGTCTAATCTGGGATTTTGTACGAGTAGGTCGCAGTTATCGAAGAACCAAAATATTGGAATTGCACTAGAGAGACAAGACTTCATAACCCTATAGAATTCTACTACCTGTATCCAAATTTTCTTTTCATTTTAGAATATCTTGTTATTCGCGCAACCGATCTTCACTCAATGAATTTTGATTAAATTGTAGCAGTTTGTCTACACACGACACAATTTTTAGCAAGTAATGGAAGGAAGAACAAAAATTGTGCCAATTTAGTTTGATGGAAGCCCAATTGTCCTCCACACGAGGCAATTTTCCTGCTGGTTGCAAGTCACAATCGGAAATTGTGTCAATAATTGCCTAATGTCTCATGCAACATCTCATGCAACATGTGCTGAAAATTACCTTGAATTAGTGTAAAAAAAAGGGGTTCTCAATTAATTTCTGACCTCATTAAAGATGTTTCTGTGGTGCACTTGAAGGACGAGGTTAAGCACCTAGACGTAACTTAAGATATAAAAAAAAAACTCACTTGTGGACCTCATCTCAACTATATTAAAAGCAAGGCTATAAATTACCGACGGACACAGAAGAGCTATTGGGCAAACCATGGGGGTCTATACATTCAAATGGTGAAGCAAATCATACTATACAGTGTGGCAGTGTGGTGGGGCAATGTCAAACAAAAGACAAGAACGATGATACTGAGCAGGATTCAACGGCTCGCATGACCGTGAGTTACAGGAGCTAGGAGAATGATCTCTTTTGAGACAAATTCTTGTCTCAAAAATGCGCATCGTTCATCTAAGATGGCTAGGACACGCATAGGGAAATTGCATCGCAGAGTCTTCGAATCTATCATAGAGTGTCCCTCAGTAGAGGAAGACACTCTATGTGTCTAAGGTGGCGCGCACAAGGAAGGGGAACCTAACCGATTTGGTTAAGTAAACTTTGTCACGTCAAACTACTAATGTACTATGACAAACAAATGACAAACTTTTAAGCATTATCTAAGGCTAGTTTACTTATCGGGGAATCTGTTAGACACCTGATGCATATTAGGAGGAAAGATATCTTAAAAATATTACCATGTGATTGCATGCGATTGGAAATCAAGCGGATCGATTCAGTATCCGCAGTAACAAGAGCATCTCCTCCCACACTATCCCAGTGGTACCATAATAGACTTACGACTAGGCTGAGTGTAGTTCAACCTAGTGACGATGATATTTTAGACCTACCGATTGTTTCTTTCATTCCTCTTATCCAACAAATCTGAATTCAAGTTTCGTCTTTTGGGGATCTTACTTTTAAGAAGAGTATTACCAATGGAATGTGTCTATTTTGTTCTTTAGTTTAGTCTTATCCGACTGCTTTACTAATCCATCCGTTACAACAAGCTTGACAAAGATTGCAAAGCTCCATGACATATTCACATGTAAAGGGTGAGCCAACAGAGTGTGTTGAAGTCGACTGCCAATTACTGTCATTTACTGAATTTAATATGTTCGATCTTTTTGACAGATGTCATACAATTTTTGGCAATTTTAGTTATAGAGTCGATTACCACGCAACAACGTATTTTTGTTATTCAAACTGGTTCGGTATCGGGTCAAACTACATATCAGCATGCTCAGCCAGCACGTACACGCCAAAACATCACCGCTGTGACCGAAAGTGTTAGAAACCAGCCAACCAACAATTCGGCCTCACTGAATTTGATCACAAAGTTGATCTTTATTTTCACATCTATAAAATCCAAATAACACAATATTTAAAGTTCTCGGACCATCTACGACATCGCCGATTTGTTAATTAGATGTTGGATTGCCAGGAAAATTTGTCATCGAAGTTCATTTTCAGATGGATGGGTACGTAAACAGACAAGATTATCGTTTCTGGGTACCGGAAAACCCATACGATATAGTCACGAAAAACCAATGCATCCCAAAAAAGTCGCTGTATGGTGCGGATTACCATATGGGTTGGCGGCATCATTGGCCCGTACTTTTTCAAACATAAGGCAATGAATGGAGAACATTACCGCGATATGTTGACCGGCTATTTTTTTCCAAAGTTGAATATATTCGATCTGGACGATGTTTGGTTTCAACAGGATGGTACTATCGCCCACACAAGCCAACAATCAATCAATTTATTGCGTACAAATTTCGATTAGAGAAGTTGATTTGCCTCCAAGATCATTCGATTTGACACCTTTAGACTTCTTTCTGTGGGTTTATTTGAAAAGTAAGGTCTATGCCAACAAACCAGCGATAATTTAGGATTTCAAGCATAACATTCAAACTGAAATTGCGGCCATTGACCCACTCATTCTTCAAAAAGTCATCGCTAATATTAACCTTCGGTTGGTTCCTTGCAACAAAAGCCGTGATGGTCACATAAACGATGTTGTGTTTTATTCATTATGGCCATAGACCAAACTCTATTTATCAAATAAATTTCACATGAAAATATCCCCACTAGCTGTTGGCTCACCCTTTGATTTGATTTGAGTACCCCTAAAATGTTTGTACACTTGCACGTAATAGAAAAATGACGTTTGGTCGAAAGTATTTTGTTTATTAGGCTTTCTAGCACGCTTTAAATAAAACAATGTCTGCAACTAATCACTGCAATCTCCCTATAACTTAAGGCGCACTCATTAGTTAACTACTTTAAACATCCCCTAGAACAAATGGTAGCGCCGGTCACGTTCCATCGAGAATGCAAATAAATCAATAGACCGTTGCATATTTTTTCTCAATTTCTCATTGCACTTTAAACATTTTCTTTTATAGTTTACAATATTGTCATTTTCCTTTGATCTATGATACATACTAGGTGTAGAAATCGCAATTACAAAGGCAATCCTTGCATATGATGATGTTCAAATTCAAAGAAACGCCGCTAAGGAATAGCTAACTTATAGAAATGATTCAATCGCTAGATGGTATTGCTTGCTTGTTTTTGAAATTTTTTTTTTTTTAATTATGGTCAGTCTTCGGGATTACTGCCGATCCGATTAAGTTCGGCATTTATAGGGTTTTCCAATAGGGACTTGACAACTTTGAATTTAATTTGTGAACGCACGCTTTCACTAATTATCAAACTGTCACTGTCAATTTTATCATGGTAAAGTACACTAACGAGCAACGTCTGCAAATTATAAAAATTTTCTACAGATATTCGGAGTCGGTGACTGCAACTTTAAGAGCGTTAACTCCAATTTTCGACCTAGTAGACAGGCAATAACAAGTTTAGTGCAAAAATTTGAGTCTACATATTCGTTGTGTGATGTTGCCGTGTCAGTGAGACAACGGGTTGGTCGAAAGTATCGCTGCCGTTCAGACGTCCGTAGCAAACGATCCAAATCAGTCAATTCCACGGCGTTCTCAAGAATTGGGCATCGCTCAGACCACATTATGGCGTATTTTGCGTAAGAATCTTGGTTTACACCCATACAAGATCCATCTGACTTAAGAATTGAAGCCGATGGACCATTTGAAGCGACGTACGTTCTCCGATTGAGTTCTGGAGAAGATGCGCCAAAATGATGAATTTCATCGCAAAATCATCTTCAGTGACGAAGCTTATTTTTGGCTAAATGGGTTCGTCAATAAGCAAAATATGCGTTATTGGTCGGGTGAAAACCCACATGTTCTTCATGAATCACCACTTCATCCACAAAAAATAACTGTTTGGTGCGGTTTGCATGCCGGCGACGTAATTGGGCCATATTTTTTCGTCGACGATAACGATCGTCATGTTACTGTGAATAGTCAGCGTTATCGCGCAATGATCACCTATTTTTTTTGGCCCGAATTGGAAGATATGGACTTGGACGACATGTGGTTTCAACAGGATGGTGCCACAAGCCACAAGCACACGCTACAATCAATTTATTGAAGAGTAAGTATGGTGAGCGTGTTATTTCAAGACATGGGCCAGTCGATTGGCCGCCTCGTTCGTGCAATTTAACGCCGCTTGACTATTTTCTTTGGGGCTACGTTAAGTGATTGGTTTATGCCAACACGCCGACGACGTTGGAAGAGCTCAGAGCCAACATTGAACGCGAAATAGCGGCCGTTTCAGCCGAAATGTGTCGCCGAGTCGTTGAAAATTGGGTCCAACGAATCGACCGCTGCAAACGTGCCCGCGGTGGCCATATGAACGAAGTCGAGTTCCATTCATAAATGTTTTGAATGTACTTCAAGCCAATAATAAAGTTTTTGAAATATCTCAAATGGTTTGCCTTTTATTTAAAATAAAATTTGTCAAGTCGTTATTATTGTAGAAAAACCTATACAATACAATACGTCGATTATGGTAATGAGTTTCGTTTCTGATAGCAGCCTAATCAAAGTTAATGAGATTTTTCACGTTGTTTATTTGCGTGCGTCATCTAGGTATTTGCTGCGATAGTTTCATGTGTTAGATACGTTTTTTCACAGAATCACTAAAGATATTACAATATTTTTGCCCCCACAAAAGATAACATGCCAACAAAGTGCATTATCAAGGTTTTCTATGCATTGTTTGGCTAGACATTGTTACTCGCACTCATATTCATTCGTATTGACAGAGGGGTTGCTCAATTTATTGCAACGAACAGTGGAACAAAGTAGGCAATTTTCTTAATGGTTAGATTATTAAAATTTGAAAAATTGCTCCCACAGTTCCTTTTAAGAAATTTCAAGTAAACGACAGAGAGTGTCGTTTAGCATTCGTAGGACGTAGTTTCAAGGGAAGGAATTTCATGGGGGAACGTGAATTGTGAATTGCGTTTCGAAAGTTCTAGTTTTTGGTTTTCAAATAAATCACCGTTTTTCTCGGTTCCCCTTTGTGTATTGATTTTGGTGTATGATATTATTGTTCGTAATTTTCTGTCTATCCCCACTTTGACTTGTTGCCGCGACGTTTTCGTTGAAACGATAATTTCGGGGAGCAGTTCTAATAAAAAAACAAACTTTAGTACACGTCAATCTTAAACGTATCTGTACGAGAGAACCTATATACGAATACATACATACATATATAGGTATATTTAGCTAGGAGAGTCGATTTGTACATATAATTGGAGTAAACAAAGCACCCATTGACCTTGATGTGTTGTTGAATCGCTGAAATTGTTCAGATAATGGAAGAGCAATCACATAGGTAAATTTGAAGTGAGATTGGCATTTAGGAATTAGGAGCATGAACCGCCCTAATGGTAGTTAATTGAAACCTTTTTGAAAATCGACCTTGAAACTTGCATGCATAAATTACTTTAGTTATACGGTAAATGGTTGTGGAATTGCTTATAAAATTCAATAAAAATTAAATTCCATTAGAGGATGGTGATGCAAGCAGAGAATTCGTGAAATTCTAGAAAAATCGAAATAACAAGAGCAATCAAGTGCTCTAAGAAAGACAATGTGGTGGGCAATGACGGCATAACTTCCGAACTATTTTAAACACATTTAAACGCGTGGTATTTTCACCAAGCTTCCACAAAATAAAATACCTACTGATGAATCTTCCATCATTTTTATTTTTATTTTGTTTATAATAACATAAGCGCGCGCTCAAGGGATTTGAGTACGCTTAAAATGTTTGTACATAGCGCGAGCGAAGGAAAATCAAGGACATAGAAACGAGAAATACTGATGTACATTGGTCTTAAACGTTGTTTGCAAGTTATAATGAATAAGAAATAGAGAGCTCAGCAGGACATTCCATAAACGAAATGTGCGGCTTAGTAACGAATCACAATATTTCGAGTTCGTCCGAAAGTGGGCTTGAGGATATACTGATGAGCATCATATCGAGACGGGTGTTACGGTTGAAGGTTTGAAGTGGCGGAATGCTACTGGCGATTTTTATGGAGCACTGGTGGTGGAAGTAGCGATAAAACAAAGTGAGACAGGAGACATTACGTCTGCGTTCGAGGATGTCAAATGACTGATACGGTTTTGAATCCTATCTACAGGAGTAGACGCAGAGATGTTTTAGGAGCACCTGACCAGATGTGGGCATTAAACTCCAATTTTGGGCGAATGAATGGCTTATATTTTGAGTATAGATTAGAGGGGGTGAAATATTTTTTACGTCGTTTGATGAAACCTAGATATTTCGCAGCACTTTTGACAACATCGAATATGTAGTCATTACAACGCAGGTTGTCATTGACATGCATACCATGAATGGAAAGTTTTCCAGTTTCGACGATGTGATGGCATAATAATAGCAGACAGCATTGAGTTTTGGAAGCATTAAATTCCACTCGGTTGATAGTTCCCCAATTTGTTATGCTGCTAATATCGGAATTTAATGAGCTTAACATTCGCAGCCGCTCCCATTCTATAGTCCAAGAACAGGCACTCGAGTTCGGGAACCAATGTGAAAAGCAGAGAGTACTATCGTCAGCAAAGGGATATATTGAGTTAGAAGCAAACCATCCATTTTCAAAAAAAGACCCTGTTGCCAAATTATGTCAAATTCTTGCTACTACACCAGTGCTTTCAGCTGGAATGTCATTGTAAATGAGCATTGAGATGGAGGATGAGGCAGGATTTCTAATGTTTTTGACGAACGACCAACAATTTTTACCGAGAAAACATTTCTCTAACCCTGACAGCCACTTTACAGCTCGAGTCGTACCACGTCTTTTCTTTTGGTTTAATATTCTTAATCCGATGAGGGATAAAGGATCTCATTCCAACGAGAATGGTGTCTGTGATCATACGAATATCAGCAGCGGCATCCACGTCGTTATCGAGGAAACATAACGATCAGTTAAAATCCCCAGTGAAGCTATTAAGTCCTTTTGGTCTTTTTGTTCTTGTCCCTAATTGGTCGATATACTAAAAATTAGCTGATATGACATAATGGTCCGACAAGCCTAGAGAGGAGAGCGCATCAGAGGTTGTGCGTGTGTTGTGCATAAGTTGAATTACGGATTGGAATACGGATCAGATTGTGGTGGAGTTTGGTAAGCTACATCTCTACACACGTAAATGGTAAGACCGCGGTGAAAGAAGAATAATAGCACCAGTTTGAAGTCATTAGCTTCAGATCAGAGTGATCTGAGAGGTGTGTGCGACGACCTACATGTATTTCACTAAGTGCCAAAACAGCTGGCCTGTATTTGCTAACGTGAACGTGCGCAGATTACTTTTTAGCCCGCGTCAACTCTGAATTCTCTAGTCATAATCACAAACAAACAGAGTAAACACAAACACCGACGATGCGTTCATTTTCTCTTATATATTTTTTCATTATATTCATTATTCCCATCATTATATAGTTTATTCCCATCAAAATTGCTTATATGTATTGTATCTCCGGTCGCAACAGATGCAAGTTTCCTTCACGAGGAGTGAAATCTAATTCTTCACAAAGACCACTGCACCGGATTCTCATAGATCGCATTTAGAAACATTTGTGAAGACCCAACTATTTATACATGTATGTAGATCAAGAGGCGCTCGCCGGTGATATGCTCTATACCTCTTGTACACTGTCAGATAGCCGACTTCGCCTTGCAGATTTTTGATGTGACATGTTTGGTCTAAAGAAGTTTTTTTGATAATCAAATACTTAACTTTGTTCGAGAAATAGATGGTGATGGAGGTACAAGATGAGCTCCAGTCGTCTTTCTCATAAAATTAACAACCTTAGTTTTGAGATGTTTGACTAAAGGAATATTTCTATTACATCAACCGTGCACAACTTCGGGATGCCGTAGGCAAACAATGGAGCAGAGCAGTTAAGATTTCTCAAACTCCTTTGGAGATAACTCATTCGAACAAGATGCCGGCCGGAGTGTTGGAATGCATTTGATCAACATGGTCTTTTCGTCTAGGCTGATAAATTGCCACCCTTCTGAGTTGTTGTTATGTCTCCTCCCCCGATATTCATGTTCATAATACTGAGAATGGCTATGAATTGTACTGCCTACTGGTGAAATGAATGAAAATCTTTTATAGAATATTACACTCTACCTTCGATCAAGCGCTTATTTAAAATAGTTTTATAGAAGCCGTAATAACTCCTGTGTTTTACTATAATAATTTGCGAGCAGATTAGGTTTTATCATCAGTTAGGGAGTTCTTTTGGCACACGCTGAAAATATGAAGATGGTAGGGTTACAACGCACTGTGATGCCTGTTTGTTTGTGATATTTAACACAGCCGTCTCAAATTTAACCTTGAGGTAGTAAGGCACATCGTTTACCTAAGATCTGCTATTAATTCTGACAATAGCATACCATAAGCGCTCAGATCAATCATGGGATGAAATGACTTTTACCAATAGGTGCTCACTTGGAGTAAGAAGGCAAGCGAGAAGCCCCTTTTAAACGATTAAGGACAGTACTAGCCTATGGCGCATGGATTAATGGAGCTCTAGCCCACCACTTTGTTGGTTGATTCTCAAATCCGGAGTGAACAGCTCCCTCTAACGAGTGAAACCCAGCATAACATATGCAAGTGCCACTCGTCTGCCGCGTATGATGCAGGAAGCAACGAACGGACATTTGACGAAAAGTTTAAGTCCAACCAAGCAGTGCTTTTACTCTACTGGAGGACTGGGTTGTTGAGATTCCCTCTAAATCTTAGCGTCATAGCTTGACATTTGCTAAAGTTACGTAGCCAACAGTACATCTATATCTGTGTGTGTTAGCGATTTTTTTACAATTTTACAAATGGATTTAAATTTGCAACAACGAACTTGTATTAAATTTTGCGTAAAAAACGGATTTAATGGTGCGCGAACGTTGGAAATATTGGAAAAGTGTTTCGGCAACGATTCTCTAAATCGTTGGCACGAGCGGTTCAAAAGTAGTCGTGAGTCAATCGAAGATGATGAACGCAGTGGCAGATCATCGACATCGAAAACTGACGAAAACATTGATGAAGTAAAAGAAACCGCAAATTAACCATCAGAGAGATAGAGGAGGACTTGAACATTGCCTATGGATCCGTCCAAGACATTTTGGTTAATGATTTGGGTTTCCGTCGTGTAGCAGCAAAGTTGGTGCCAAAAGACCTCAATTTCATGCAAAAGAGAGACCGTGTTGACGTCGCAAAAGAGATGATTTGCGAGGCTGAATACGATCCCACATTCATCAAAAGTATCATTACTGGAGACGAGACGTGGGTTTGAGTACGACACGCAATCCAGACATCAAGCAAGTAAATGGCGTTCACCAAATGAGCAGAGCACAAAAAAACCACGTCGTTTTCAGTCAAAAAAGAAGGAAATGCTCACGGTTTTCATGGATTACAACGGTGTAGTGAATCATGAATTTTTGCCAGAAGGCCAGACAGTAAACAAAGAGTATTATTTGGGCGTTATGAGACGTTTGCGTAGAGCAATTCGCCGAAAGGGACCAGAATTGTGGGCAGAAAACTCGTGGATTTTTCACCATGATAACGCACTGTCGCACAGTGCCATCATTATTCGTAATTTTTTGACGAAAAATGCAACAAATACCATCAAACAGCCACCGAATTCACCTGATTTGGTTCTAATCTGTTCAATCTGTTCAATCGAGTTAAAAAACCACTACGGGGAACGCGTTTCAGCATTCATGAGGAAGTAATAGAAAAATCGCAGGAAGCAGTAATGGACATACCGAAAACCGAATACAAAAAATGTTTCGAGGATTGGATCAAGCGCTGGCATACTATAAGTGTGTTGCAGTCGATGGATATTACTTTGAAGGAAACAATATAGATTTAGATGAATAAACTTGTATTTTTAATTTTCTGAATAAATTTTTGATCAAGGTGGTATGGCAAAAATGCATTTGCAGTAAATTTTTATTTTATGTTATTTTTAGAAAAATATGGACGATAGAGATATTAAAGCTTATTTGACCCAATTAGAAGACGGTTTTGATACCGAAAATTTTGACGACGAGCACCATGATGCTAATGAAATTGCTAGAATATTGCAGGAGCAAAATGACAATGATGATGTAGTTGATGAAACTGCTCAATCTGTTCCTCTTCATGTAGACGAGGACGCAATAGAAAACCAGGAACTTTCTAATCCAACTACTTCAAACAGTTTATCCCAATTTTTTTTTTGAAAAAAGAAATTTGATATGGAAAAAGAGGAATATGGTGTTTGATGAAGATAAAATTAGCTTCTTGGGAAATTCTACGGCTTCAGATGAGATATCAAAACTAGAAACACCATATCAGTGTTTCGCCCACTTTTTTACAAAAAGATTTTATTTACAAAATAGTAGAACAAACCGATTTATATACCATATAATACAAGGAAATCTCAATTCATCTACAAGTTTCACGGAATCTGATTTGAACAAGTTCTTTGGTATCCTGTTATACAAGTCAATGCAGAAATTTCCCAGCACTAGATCGTACTGGTCGCCAATGTTTGGATATGACTCGATTTTATCTACAATGCTGCTAAATAAATCTAAAAAAATAAAGTTATCATTGCATTTCAACAACAATGAAGTTCATAAGCCTGTAGGCCATCCAAAACATGACAGGCTTCATAAAATCCGACCTGTAATTCAGCACCTGAATGAGAGGTTTGCCACAGTGCCAATGGACCAAAGACTTTTCGTTGATAAGCAGGTGTGCTCCATAAAGATAGGGGATTTTTTTAAGCAATATTTTTCCAATAAGCCCCACAAATGGGGATTTAAGTTAAGCGCAGGGATATGACCATAAATTTGAGATTTACTCTGGACAAGAGAAAGACTTCTAGATGAATCAGATCCTGGTGCGACAGGAAATGTTGTAGTTTGCTTGTTTCGTGAAGTACCAAAAATGCAGAACCATATCATATATTTTGATAATTCTTATACTTCCTTACAATTAGTATATTTTTGGCTAAGCAAGGGGTTCACACTGTGGAAACAGTGCAAAAAAACAGAATTCCAAATAATAAATTGCCAAAAAAAAGAATTCATAAAGAAATCGGTACCCAGAGGAAGTTATGAAGAGAGAGATTCTACGCATGATGGTATACATGTGAGTTGTGTAGCTTGGAACGACAATAAGGTAGTAACTACATTTCATTACCTGTGACTGAAGTCAATAGGTATAACAAATCAAAAAAAGAAAAAATTGTTTGTTACTTCTCCCACTTGAATTAAGTCCGTGTCATTTTCAGTTAGTACCAACCTTTAAAAGATACGTGTATAAATTTGACAGCTGTCGGACGACAAAAAAAAATGGATTCAAAGCAATTTCCTGTGTTGATTTATCATTGCTTTATGATGGGAGAAAATGCAGCCGATGCAAAGAAATGGTTTGAAAAGTGTTACCCGGACTCTGCACCAGCCGAGCAAACCATTCGCTAGTGAATTGAAAAATTTAAAAATTGTCATACAAGCACCGAAGATGATGCACGCAGTGGACATCCAAAAGAGGCTGTTTCAGATGAAAACATCAAAAAAGTCCACAAAATGATTACGAATGACCGTAAAGTGAAGTTGATCGAGATAGCTGAGGCTCTGACGATATCAAAAGAGCGTGTTGGATATATCATATACGAATATTTGGACATGCGAAAGCTCTGTTCAAAGTGGGTGCCGCGTTTGCTCACAGTCAACCAAAAACAACAACGTGTTGATGATTCAGAGGAGTGTTTAAAGCTGTTCAACCGCAATAAAGCTGAATTTTTGCGTCGGTATGTGACAATGGATGAAATTTGGCTCCATCACTTCACACCAGAGTCAAGTCGGCAGTCAGCTGAGTGGCGAGCAGGCGACGAACCTCGTCCAAAACGACAAAAAACTCAACATTTGGCTGGCAAGGTTATGGCATCCGCATTTTGGATACACATGGAATAATTTTCATCGACTATCTCCAAAAGGGGCAGACTATTAACAGCGACTATTACATTGCATTATTATTATATTACGAAATCGCAGAAAAACTGCCGCATTTGAAGAAAAAGAAAGTGCTGTTTCATCAAGAATGAATTCGGCTCCGAATTGTTTTCCCACCGTATTCTCCAGATTTGGTCCCCAGCGACTATTTCCTGTTCGCAGACCTCAAAAGAATGCACGCTGGAAAGAGATTTAAGACCGATGAAGAAGTAATTTTGCTGCTAAACCGAAATCGTACTACAAAACTGATATCGAAAGATACCGAAAGATCGCCCTCCTAGGTAACTATATTGATAAATAAAGTTGAATTTCGCAAAAATTTGTGTTTTACTATAACGACTTTTCAGCCCATGTGTTAATAATGAGGTATAAATTCTGGGATTGTCAAAAAAAAAAAAAAAAAAAAAGTCTGCTTACATTAAGCAAATTCAGAAATGAGTTGGCCATTGTGCTATGTAAGAAAGGGGCCGTCCAAGCAGCAGTACCCTTGACTTGCAGCAGTTGATAAAATTGACTATCATCGAGGAAAAGACTTCCTATTTAAAAATAATTCCACTTTATACAATTCGCCGGGTCTAGACGGCATCCTTACCATAATGCAGGAAAAGCATGACGGAAAAGAGATAGCTTGACTCATCTTCATCCACAAAAGGTGGAACAAATAATACAATAGAAACTTGTTCGAGCAATCTAGAGGTGGTCGGTTAAAGTACGGGTTGACTGCAGAGGTTTATTTATTGAGGTCCAGTTCCATGCCGGACTGATTATAAAATTTCTCCATTCTACAGGCTGTGGTTCAATATTTTTCCATTCTTTAATTTTCCTTTTAATTAAAATAATAATCAATCAAAAATAATTTGACAACGCAAAAACAAGTAAATTAATGGGAAAACAATCAATTGCTGCCTGTGGGACTCTGACGCAAATGCGGATACATGCCAATGAGTTTGTACGTTAAGATGACGTTTTGTACCTCCACCTGGTTGTATTTTTTTTTTTTACAATAAACTGAAACACTAAAATTCATTGAAAAATAATATTTTGCATATACCAAGGCTACTTTTAGGACTTTCTTGAAATAGTAGAACAGGTGTCGGTTTCGGTAAAATATTTGAATAATTTCTATATTTACAGATACAATTCGTTCGTCATGATGTTGTAGAAGCAATAATTAAGATAGAAAATATCTCGGCCAAACAACATACCACAAGACAAGTGTGATTTATATGCATCGACCATAGTTGTTAATTAAAATACTTAATTATATTTATATTGTTTAAAAATGGAGATACATGTATATATGTTTGTGCCTATTGTTATATGAATAAGTGAGGGAACATTTTACGCAATGCTGTAACCAATTTTACGAGCAACCACATCATGATTTGCCTGTATTCGTTTGAGGTAATCATGTGAATTTTTTTTTTTATATTTATGTATTTCTCCTTTTTTCTTTTTGTACAATCTTTTGAGTTTTACTTTTTTTATCGCCCGTTTTGGTTGGAAGTCAATAATTGAATGCCCTCCAATTTTGAAATTAATCTAAGTTTTTTCCGTCTTCCACATTATTGTAGCGTGTTCCAGTCGGAAAGTCTGGTCCTGGCTTAAGAAAAACGAGAAATCTGTAAGGGATATCCGCATCTTTTCCGATATAAAGTCCCTGGTCGCAGTTTCAATAAATTCCAGAACCGCCCATGACTGCTGATCATCTCTTAGAGACATGGAGGAGTTCAATCTGCACCTGTGTTGAGCGCCGGGGCACAAAGACATTCCAAGGAATTGTAGGGCCGTCGAACTCGCCAAAATTGGAACCACTCTACATGTTCTACCGGTAAAGGGTAGCATCGGTAGCACAAAGCTAAATGCTTACAAAAGAACAAATCTTAGGTGGATCAATTTGTCTAGTGAACAAACAGATCTGAGCAAAGCTAAATCTGAATAGCTCTAACAGTTGGATTTTTCAAGCATCTCAGCGCTATCACTGTCATCACCGGACACTGCCTTTTAGACAAACATAAAAAAGGCTTGGCGTCTTTATAAATGATTTCTGCAGAAGCTGCATAGACGAGGAGTAGTACGACATAATCCAAAGAAAGAAACTGCACTTAGGAGATTTTAATACTTCCTAACACTTTATCATAAGCTCAAATTGTTTCCAAGAATAGGATGTCCACACTATTGTGGCATTACAATAGGCCAGCAGGCCTTAGTGGGTTAGTCTCTTCAACAGCCACTCTAACCGAACCTAACCTAAGTGGTAACTATTGTATACTGGTTGGTATCTACCCGTACTCAACATTCTTAACTAATAAGCATGATTGATCATCAAGAGATGAAATCAGCAGCACTTCAAACAAGTCAGGAGGAATCTTCTAAGTTATATTGCGAATATTAATACCTTCTAAAGGAAACAGCAAGATGGTAGTTTGGGGTGGATCAGGGTCTCACCAACACTTGAACACGCTATCTAAGGCAAGGTTTTCTTTTATAGTGTTGTCTCTTGAATGGATTCGATGGCATTTCTTATTTATTTGGTCGACACGTTTTTGCCACTTACTCTTACCATACAAGCTTAATAGCTGCAGACAATAACTTCGAAACGAACAGAGAATGTCACAAATTTGTCGTTTCTATATACTGCCACCATTAAAGGTGACATAAGAGCTCATTGAATACGGTGATCCCAGGAATATGGAATTTATCATATTCTGTGATGCTAATGCTCAGAATGCTTTCTAGGGCTGTAGCAAACGCAATGTAAAAGGCAATCATCTACTAGATTTCATACCATCGTTTGACCTGGTTTGACTGTCTCTCGGTTAACTCTCTTTACGAATGGTTTTGGTTTCGTCGGGTCTTCACGGATAGATGGTTAAAATTGGATTTCATTTTTCGTCAGGAAAATTTGCGTCCGTTTCTAAGTGAAGATATACGCAAATGTGATGGCTAAATGGTACTTAAAGCTTTGCTGAGCTTCGAGAGCGCAACTCTCAGTCGGAGAGCTGAATTTACAAAGTCTTGCTTAGGTCCGAGGTCAAATGGGATTACGAGGAATGAAATCGCTCATGAAATTACTATGGAAGCTGCAAAGGAGAGTTGCTCCGGACCCGAACCTACGTTACATTTCTGAATGTGCACCTTCCTAGGTTTTAAAAAAAGCATTGCCAGTGCTGGCAGAATTGACTAAAAACAAACAAACATGAATATAAAAACTTTTCCTTATCTGGGATAAGTATTTTTAACTTCACATTTGTCACGATATTTAGTATTGATGCAATTCGGGTACTTGTACAATACCTTGGAAATATTTCGTAGATGTATTCTAAGGTGTTTTGCCTCGTTATTTCGGTTGACGACCATCCCATAGACATTCTTAATCCAAATCTACGTCCGATAATCAATTCATATCAAGAACATGAATTCGAACTGTTGAAGCGACAACAGTATAATATTTTTCAACCAAAACACAATCACCAAGTGCGTAATTAATTATTATCTCTCCGCTAAGTGATGAGAGAAGGTTCATCAGCTTGTTTTGTGAAGGTTATCACATTATCAGTTGTCATGAGTTTTTATTTACCCAGGGACCTGATTTTTAATTACAGCTAAAGTACATACTAAATGTTGAAATAGTCACTACGCAGATACTATTCAGTGTTGATACCGATGGCGGATTGTCATTATAGACTAATTGACAAACTTTGTTGGTTCTGAATTATTTTTACTCTAAAATCAGTTCTTATCGAGAATTTTGTTTGCGAGTATAATGTAATTTGATAAGGAGAAATGTAATTTTTTCATTGAAAGCATTGTCGCTTTTTGATAATGATTTCCGATTTAAAGATGAAAATATTTTGAAGAAAAAATTAATGTTTAAAATAACGGCACGTATCTTCATTAAGTAACTGACTGTCTTCTGGTTCTAGTTATCTAATGAATTTTAATACGAAAATTGTCGTAGATTATTTGGAAGACAGGCATGGTACTTATTACGGCGGCCTGATTACCAGGTGTACCGGTATGAAGTGAGCGTCAAGATACAAATGTGTCGATAGAGAACATTTATTGTGAACGGGCCTTAATTTTTATTTTTTTTGCTATGACACCTGCCAAACATATTTAGTATACATCAAGCCATTGAGCAAACAACATCATATTTTTTCATCATGTTCAAAATGTCGAAGAAAATGACTTGCGGAAAGCATTAAAGCAATTTGAATCATGTTTTGATCGAAAAACGACCAGAACGGGCCAGAAGACACGGCAAGGTAGTTTTGCTCCATGACAACACCTGCACACAAAGCAAAACTGATTCAGGATACAACCAAAGCACTTGGCTAGGAGCTGTTACCCCACCCGCCGTATTCACCAGACTTAGCTCCTTTCGAGTACCATTTGTTTTCATCGATGGGACACGCATTAGCTGAACAGCACTTTGAATCCTACGAGGAAGTCGAAAATTGGGTGACTTTTTGGTTTGCTTCAAAAGACGAACAGTTTTATTGACGTGGAGTCCACAAATTGCCTAAAAGATGGGAAAAATGTGTAGCTAGCAATGGCCAATACTTTGAATAAAATCTTTTTTAATACTTCCTAACACTTTATCATAAGCTCAAATTGTTTCCAAGAATAGGATGTCCACACTATTGTGGCATTACAATAGGCCAGCAGGCCTTAGTGGGTTAGTCTCTTCAACAGCCACTCTAACCGAACCTAACCTAAGTGGTAACTATTGTATACTGGTTGGTATCTACCCGTACTCAACATTCTTAACTAATAAGCATGATTGATCATCAAGAGATGAAATCAGCAGCACTTCAAACAAGTCAGGAGGAATCTTCTAAGTTATATTGCGAATATTAATACCTTCTAAAGGAAACAGCAAGATGGTAGTTTGGGGTGGATCAGGGTCTCACCAACACTTGAACACGCTATCTAAGGCAAGGTTTTCTTTTATAGTGTTGTCTCTTGAATGGATTCGATGGCATTTCTTATTTATTTGGTCGACACGTTTTTGCCACTTACTCTTACCATACAAGCTTAATAGCTGCAGACAATAACTTCGAAACGAACAGAGAATGTCACAAATTTGTCGTTTCTATATACTGCCACCATTAAAGGTGACATAAGAGCTCATTGAATACGGTGATCCCAGGAATATGGAATTTATCATATTCTGTGATGCTAATGCTCAGAATGCTTTCTAGGGCTGTAGCAAACGCAATGTAAAAGGCAATCATCTACTAGATTTCATACCATCGTTTGACCTGGTTTGACTGTCTCTCGGTTAACTCTCTTTACGAATGGTTTTGGTTTCGTCGGGTCTTCACGGATAGATGGTTAAAATTGGATTTCATTTTTCGTCAGGAAAATTTGCGTCCGTTTCTAAGTGAAGATATACGCAAATGTGATGGCTAAATGGTACTTAAAGCTTTGCTGAGCTTCGAGAGCGCAACTCTCAGTCGGAGAGCTGAATTTACAAAGTCTTGCTTAGGTCCGAGGTCAAATGGGATTACGAGGAATGAAATCGCTCATGAAATTACTATGGAAGCTGCAAAGGAGAGTTGCTCCGGACCCGAACCTACGTTACATTTCTGAATGTGCACCTTCCTAGGTTTTAAAAAAAGCATTGCCAGTGCTGGCAGAATTGACTAAAAACAAACAAACATGAATATAAAAACTTTTCCTTATCTGGGATAAGTATTTTTAACTTCACATTTGTCACGATATTTAGTATTGATGCAATTCGGGTACTTGTACAATACCTTGGAAATATTTCGTAGATGTATTCTAAGGTGTTTTGCCTCGTTATTTCGGTTGACGACCATCCCATAGACATTCTTAATCCAAATCTACGTCCGATAATCAATTCATATCAAGAACATGAATTCGAACTGTTGAAGCGACAACAGTATAATATTTTTCAACCAAAACACAATCACCAAGTGCGTAATTAATTATTATCTCTCCGCTAAGTGATGAGAGAAGGTTCATCAGCTTGTTTTGTGAAGGTTATCACATTATCAGTTGTCATGAGTTTTTATTTACCCAGGGACCTGATTTTTAATTACAGCTAAAGTACATACTAAATGTTGAAATAGTCACTACGCAGATACTATTCAGTGTTGATACCGATGGCGGATTGTCATTATAGACTAATTGACAAACTTTGTTGGTTCTGAATTATTTTTACTCTAAAATCAGTTCTTATCGAGAATTTTGTTTGCGAGTATAATGTAATTTGATAAGGAGAAATGTAATTTTTTCATTGAAAGCATTGTCGCTTTTTGATAATGATTTCCGATTTAAAGATGAAAATATTTTGAAGAAAAAATTAATGTTTAAAATAACGGCACGTATCTTCATTAAGTAACTGACTGTCTTCTGGTTCTAGTTATCTAATGAATTTTAATACGAAAATTGTCGTAGATTATTTGGAAGACAGGCATGGTACTTATTACGGCGGCCTGATTACCAGGTGTACCGGTATGAAGTGAGCGTCAAGATACAAATGTGTCGATAGAGAACATTTATTGTGAACGGGCCTTAATTTTTATTTTTTTTGCTATGACACCTGCCAAACATATTTAGTATACATCAAGCCATTGAGCAAACAACATCATATTTTTTCATCATGTTCAAAATGTCGAAGAAAATGACTTGCGGAAAGCATTAAAGCAATTTGAATCATGTTTTGATCGAAAAACGACCAGAACGGGCCAGAAGACACGGCAAGGTAGTTTTGCTCCATGACAACACCTGCACACAAAGCAAAACTGATTCAGGATACAACCAAAGCACTTGGCTAGGAGCTGTTACCCCACCCGCCGTATTCACCAGACTTAGCTCCTTTCGAGTACCATTTGTTTTCATCGATGGGACACGCATTAGCTGAACAGCACTTTGAATCCTACGAGGAAGTCGAAAATTGGGTGACTTTTTGGTTTGCTTCAAAAGACGAACAGTTTTATTGACGTGGAGTCCACAAATTGCCTAAAAGATGGGAAAAATGTGTAGCTAGCAATGGCCAATACTTTGAATAAAATCTTTTTTACTTTCCCATTAAAGATTAGTGTTTTATTTTCAGAAAAAAAAAACGCTTTATACCGGTACACCTGATATACCTTTTACAATAGACCTCGAGGTAGAATTCATTCATGAACCCGGACTTACTAGCTTGGGATGTTATCTTCTCTGTTTTCAACTTCTTTGATATGTGTTGTCATGTCGAGGGAATACGGTTTTTTTTTGTAGTCTCAACACTGTTACTGTCCGGTTACAGTGTATATCCGAAGTCTATGAGGGCTGTTTGATGAGTACCCGGATTGAAAGATAGATGGCGCTGTCAAAATTTGGTGACAATTCGGCACTTAGTTTCGTTTTGACCCCCATTTCAGGACATGGTATTAGTGTTTTTTGTGGTCTTGGAAAAAAAGCAATACCGTTCCGTGATCCGATTCTTGTGTTTGAGTGGTAAAACTTGCGAGGAAATCAAGCCCATTCTCGATGGTGTATATGGGACGTATTCACCTTCCCGTACAACCGTTTACTATTGATTCGCAGAGTTTCGCCGTGGCGACACGTCGGTTTTCGATTAACTAAACCCAGGGCTACCACAGAGGACATCATGGACAAAATCCATGATCTCGTATTGGCGGACCGCATCTCAACTGAACGCGTTAGCCATATCCTGCACGAGATTTTAGGCATGAGCAAGCTGTCCGCGCGATGGATGCTGCGTTTGCTCACATCAGAAAACAAGTGCAATCGTGAGATCACTTCAAAGACGTGCTTGGTCCTGTTTAATCGAAATCCAGATTAGTTTCGGCATTTTTTTTGTGACGTCGATGAGACATGGATTCATTGGTACAAACCAGAGACCAAAGAACAATCAAAACAATCGGTTTTACACGATGAAAGTGCTCCATGTGATCCACGTTAACTATTTAGAGAAGGGAAAATCTCATAGGATTAACGTCGATATATTGGGCCGATTCAACCCGATTTGAAGAAATAACTACCACATTTAATCACATTTATGGTTCAAAATGCAAATAGTATGCTCCAACCCTGGTACATTTGTTTCAAAGAATATGGCACTTTGCGATGAAATGGAATACATCTTCTCTTCTCTTTAGAGGCCACATAAGATTGGAAGCTCTGGCCTGTGTGGTACATAATTTAGGTTTGTTAGTTCACCTCTCATTTTGAATATAACCTTAATTTTCTCAGTTGTTACTATCTATAAAATATTCCCCTTCCCTTAGATTGTATTTTAATTTAAATTGTATTTAAATTTCACGCGTATGAGTCATAAAGGAGGTTTCCTGTTTTTTCCAAAATTTTGTGAATTAAAATTTTCAGAGTTGTTGCTTTTCCACTTGCTGGTTACTTAAATTGAACCCACAGTAACTCGCTAATTTACTACATACATCCACACAGTTGCTTTATATTGAAAGCAGGTCAGAGAGAAGTATTTTTGGCAGTCCTTGTATTTCCATCCTCATAGCTTTTATAACATAATCGAAATGCAGTTTTAATTTATCAGAAAGGGACGAGTCATCCCGGCTTTCAACCAGTTATTGATTCATATGTCTATGAAGCAAATCAACATCTCGTAAATGGTCTTAGAATTAGAAATTTTTAAGCAGATCCCTGCCTAACTTGTTTGTCTTTTTTTCATTAGCAAAGCGATCTCTGTCTCCTTCCAACCAGACTAGGTAAATTAACTCTGTGTAATATGAGGGTTCACTTTATTCGACTTACGATCCGTTTCACTCTAAAGCTAAATCACAACTACCCCCTGTCTATTGACAGGCTCTCATATAGTGCTACCACTTTACAATTTTTATTCGTTATTCAGTGCTACCAATTTATGTATATATTGGGTCTATAACTTTGTTAAGAGATGGGGTAACTTGTATTATACCATTGGAACATGCGTTGGAAAGCTACTGTCATTGTACGTCATTTCAGAATATTACATTCACTTGAAGCGTAAACAACAATAATTTTTTTTCACTGAAATATGTCGATCTTTTTGCCTGAAAAAGTTTTTTTGCGGTGAGTTCTTCTTCATTACTTTAAAAAGAAAACTGCTGACGAAAGTCATCGTATTTTGGTGGAAGTTTATGGTGAACATGCGCTAGCTGAGCGAACGTGCCAACAGTGGTTTGCACGATTTAAAAGTGGTGATTTTGGCATGGAAGAAGTTTGAAGATGATGAACTGGAAGCATTACTCTATGAAGATTGTTGCCAAACACAAGAAGAGCTCGCAGAATCTTTGGGTGTCACTCAAGCAGCCATTTTAAAACGTTTAAGAGCAGTTGGATATATTCAAAAGCAAGGAAATTGGGTTCCACATGAACTCAAGCTGAGAGACGTCGAAAGGCGGTTTTGCATGTCCGAAATGCTGCTGGAACGCCACAAAAGGAAGTCATTTTTGCATCGGATTATTACTGGTGATGAAAAATGGATCCATTAGGACAACCCTAAGCGCAAAAAAATTATATGTGAAACCCGGCCAACCAGCCAAATCAACGGCAAAGCGAAGGTAATGCTCTGTATTTGGTGTGTAAGCTCTGTAATGTGCTGTATTATGAGCTGCTAAAATAGGGTGAAACCATTAATATCCGTTTGAAGAGAGCAGTAGCCGAAAAACGCCCGGAATATGCGACCAGATAAAAGGCAATAATTTTCCATCATGACAACGCCCAGCACTACGTTGCTATTCCGGTTAAGAACTATTTGGAAAACAGTGGATGGGAAGTCTTACCCCACCCGCCTTATAGCCCAGACCTTGCCCCTTCTGACTACCATTTGTTCCGGTCGATGCAGATTCGCCCTCACTGAAATACGGTTCACATCAGAGCAGAATATCAAAAATTGGCTTGATTCATTCTTGGCTGCCAAGCCGGCGCAGTTCTTTTGGGATGGGATCCACAAATTGCCAGAAAGATGGAAAAAATTCATAGCTTCAGATGGGCAATACTTTGAATACATGTTTTGTACATGGTTTTCTTAAATAAACGTTCAAATTTTGAAAAAAGTTAAGTTATATACCCAATACATGAATTTTTTTTTTTTTTAACTTACAGATGTACTTCGTTTACTGCGTAGTGTTGCCATCATTTAGATGCAGTGCCAGAGTATTTTTATGGTTATCGGGAAAGTCTTAATTACCAAAGATTCCTAAAAGGCTATGGGAATAGGAAAAAGCCAACAAAGCGTACAACAAATCTTAAATGGTCGTTATTTTTTCTCGATAACAACGTGGATGCCGCTGCTTATATGATCACAAATACTATTCTCTTTGTAATAAGATTTTTTATCCCACATCGTATGAAGCGTATAACTGAAAGAAAAAGCTTAGTACGACTGGAGTTTTAAAGACGCTTTTTTGGCCCTTTAAGACCAACACGACGGAGGAAAGTTCAAACGACCAGGAATGATTGCAACGTCTTTCGTAAGCGTGTAAAATTTCAATACAACCAAAAACTGAGGCAAACAATACTAAAATGTCCTAAAGGTACTAACAATTTCTGGCCTTTCATCAAAAATATTAGAAATTCTGCCTTATCCTCCATTCCAAGGCTTATTTATAATGATACTCCAGCTGTCAGTTCTTTAGATAACGCCAATCTGCTTGCTGCACACTTTGCGGCCAACTCAAAACTTCTAGATTGTGTTTTGTTTCTGTGTCGAATCTTCAATGGGACGAATCCACTTTCGTTCCCTGGAAGTAGTAGCAAGAGCACTTAAAAATCTGAATGCACAGAAATCCGCTGGCCCATATGGCATATCTCCTCTTTTCGAGCAAATAGAAAACAGCACGTGTACAGTCAGTTCCTAAAAAATGAGAATTTTCTACTTTCTCTTCCTACAGAACTATTGCACTTTCGTCCCTTATTTCCAAGGGCATGGAAAGGCTGATAAACCGTCAGCTCCTAAAATATCTGGAAACATGAAAACTTCTCAATGACAGGCTGAACGGTTTTCGTAGCAACAGGTCCACTGCTGATTTGATACCATGTCTCACCGAGAAGTGGGACCAAAACGTACATCAATCTGGTGAAAGCAATATAGTTGCACTTGACCGAGTTTGGTATTGGGCTATTTTGTCGAAAATGCGTACATATGGGATCGATGAGTCTCTTCTTCTATGGATTAGAAATTACCTTTCGGAACTTTCAATTCAAATTGTCTTGGATGGTTTCAACTGTGACATTCACAAAATAAATGCTGGTATGCCACAGGTTTCCGTTCTGCCTCTGAAACATTATTTCATTTTTATCAATGATCTATTGTCTGCTACTTCTCATTCAATATATTCCTTTGTTTCCGGATTCTCGTCATTGATCTTCGACTATAGAGGTAGTAGTAGAAGTGAAGTATCAATAGAGTGGAATTTAATGCTTCCAAAATTCAATGCTGTCTGCGGTTATTAAAGCAAAATTTAAACACCCAGTCATTATTCATGAATGGTATTCTCGGTATGTGTGTCAATAACAATTTATTAACACATATTCGATGTGGTCAAAAATAATGTGAAATGTCTAGGTCTCCTCAAGAGATGTAAGAAGTACCTCACTTACTCTAATCAGGCTTCGAACACCGACAAATTGTCTCCTGTCTCACCTTGTTCTATCGCTATTTTAACCACCGGTGTTTCATTGAAACTGATAGATGTATCATTCCGCCCCTTCAAACTTTTAAATGTAACACCGCTATTAATGCTCATCAGTTTACCGTCAAGCCCATTTTCGGATGCATATCGAAATATCGTGATTCCTTCCTTAGTCGTACGACTGGCTTATGGAATGCCCTTGTGAGCTCTTTATTTCTTAGTCATTGTAAGCCGCAAACATTCAAAACCAACGTGCATCGGTATCTATTTTTCTTTCCTTCTTAACTTTCCTTCGCCTGCGCTGTGTGGAAACATTTTAAGGGTAACCAAAAAAATAAACCCTTGAGCGCGCTCTAATTAAATATAAAAAAACTCCTGGGTACCTGAACATATAAAAGTAAAAGGTAATGATGATGAACTAGCAAGAGAGAGAGAGAGAGTGACTCTCTGCACGAAGTAATACACACAATGACATAGTTATAAAAACTGAAAGCCTGAAACCCAAAATGCAACTTATACCCACAGAACCATCCAAAAAAACGTGGATAGGAATGACTGTCATCTCACGATCCCTTTGACCAAACCTAAGAGCAGTAGAATAGGAGCCTCTTTTCAAGATTATCGCAGAAGCTGTAGGAACGAAAACGAAATAGAGACTCTCACACAATTGCTGTGCTACTGCCCTAACATCCAAATATGCTGTGCCTAGCACATGGGGAACAGACTTTTTGAAGATCTTGAGGACTTTCTTTATTGCAAAACTGATAGATGTCATTAGATTTGTTAAAAGCTCAGGCTGGTTTTCGGCAAACACAAACTAGGTAGGACTCACCATAATAACATAATACTCTAACCACATCAACAGGGAATCACAATACAGTAATATGCCTCCATATATGCTTGTTCGTCAGGGACTACCACATCCCTTATTACCTAACATAACCTTCCGCCAATATTTAAAAAACGTCGACTTCAATTTAAAAGTTTATTATACACGACAATCTTTCGCACGGCTTTAACATTTGCATCACAATGTTGAACGTTGCACGAAGCAAAAATGACAGTGAAAGAAGACACACCTCTGTCTAAGCAAATCAGCTGGCTTTGCAATGATCAACGAAAGTCATCGGAAAATCCAATCTAAACAGTAACAGATGCTCTGGTTCCAGCCAAGCTTTGAAGAAGCCGAACAAAAAGTAATTTCTCCCTTCAAGTGAAAACATCAGACAATTCTTGGCTTCACTAATGAATAAAAACAAATTGCTCTAAGGAGGAGAAATATGTAGCATTACACGCAATTACACGCGATTCATATTAAAACAGTTAATAAAAGTAGAAGAAAAACACGAAAAGGAACCTTCTGCAAACTAGTCAAGCTACTAGATTGATCTGACTAGAGCTAGATCTCGAAAAAAAAAAACGACAAATTGCTATCAAGTAGAGGAAAAACAAAGCAAACCCATTACCCGTAGTCTAATGGCAACACAGGTTAAACGAATGAGCTCCAATGAGTTTTGCAAAACTTGCCGCGGCAAAGAACCGGAAAATTGGATAACTTTTCATGAAACTAAGAAAGACTTCTACCCGTCCAACCGTATATTTTTCTTGAAACACGACTAAGTAAGCTGCAGCAAGTCACACAATATTTCCACCTAAAAAGTTAAATACAAAACAGAATCTTGCAGACACTCACCTTAAATTCAACATCGGCTGGTTCCCAGTGGGGTCGAATCACTTTCAAAATTTCTCTAGCACCGGAAATGACATCGTGCTCGTCAACTGTCACTGGTACAAATGGAACTTCCGTCTCTGTACTCCGACTGCCATTGAGGCTACAACATCTACCATTCGTATTGCCACCAGTTTCACCGTTCACGTCTAGATTTAAGCTTGTCTCATTGACTACTTTATGTTGCTTGCAGCAGCCTTCTGTGCCCATAATTCGACGGCCAAAGGCACAAGAAACAAGCAAAAATCGAAATGTAAATAATAAAACAAAACAAGAAACAGGGAACGTCAAGAAACCCGACTGGTGTTGTAATACCGCTGGCGCTGTTCTTTTCTATTTTTATTTTCGTCTTTTCGCACACACAAATTACTTTTTATTATTTTTTTTTAGTCTCTGCTGCAGGTTGTGTTGGCGGATTGATTTTTGTTCCTCCTTCGATTGGTGGGTGAGTTGTTACAAATCAGAGGGGTTACGCAGTTACGAACTGCGAAATCCTTTTGATATTGGTGTCAGCTGATGTTTTTCCAATTGGGAGCGAGAAGTGTATTAGACTCCTTGGCGCGTCTTATGGTGGCCTGCAACAGTAGTGGCAGCCGAAGAGAACTTGTAAATGCAGAAAAAAAAAAATCAAAATTCCTTTGCAGGGGGTACGGCAGAGGGTGTATCTATTTTTATCGATTTTTCACAAGTCGATTGGGCACCTCTTTATGGAAAGACACTGCTTTGGGTTGGTCTTTTTGTATTTTATTTAAATTGGGACAAGGTACTCTTGTATTATCACTGAAATTTCGTAACAAAAATCAGGTAAGGACCGATTTGTTGTCGAAGAAATTGAAAAAAAATCACAAAATCCTACGAAAGGCCTGTACAGTTAGTTTTTGTTGTTTTGCTTTTGGTTTTGGGTAAATAATTTCTTTGAATTTATCTACACGAATCACAGGAGAATTGTTAGACAGGGACTTTGAGTAGGTCGCTGTTTATTTTTATTGATAAAAATTATTTATTGTCTGACAGTCGAAATTCGCGCTGAAAATCTAAAATACTCCTAAAGCAGACGACAATCCCAAACGAAATGAACTTTTGTACTGAACTCGCGGTAGTGAATAAGCGAATGAACTGCGACAAATACTGGTTGAATGGAAATTGAACTCATACAGAAAGAAAGAGAAAGGGAGATTGGAACAACTGTGACTTGTTGTTTTCGCTTTTATTTATTTATTTATTCAAATTTTTTTTTTCGTTTTAAGATAAGAACAGAAGCTGATTAGGTGATGGATGGTCACGTTAGACAGAATGAAATGGAAAGTGAATTAAACAAAATGGAAAAGAAAGGGATAAGCAATTGGAAATCTTTCATATGTTTTTTTTATAGAGGTGTGCAAAGTTGGCAGTGTTTGGAACGTAATAGATTCTCGAGGATTCATAAAGCTTAAGGAAAATAGTTTTGGGTTGAACAAATTTGAAAAAAAAACGCCCAGTTTGTGCTGTTTTTCTCATGCCAAATTACTAAAAGAAGCTACTGCTTTTTGACACTCAAATTCCTCATTTTAAGCCGTCATCAGCTGGAAAAAGCAAGCATTCTTGTAATAGAGTCACTTTTTGAAATTTATAAATTCTTGAGACCGGAAATTGGCTTTTAACATAAGGACTGCAACCAAAACCGGTTAAAATAACTAAATTTTAAAACAGTACATATATAGAGAATATGTTAAATGGCTTAAAAACAAAGTTCTTTAGTTAGTTTTTTAGTTTGTAAGGAAAGGAGTTTCAAAACTGACTTGTACTATACATCGGTAAACATCGCCTTTTTGTCAAATGGCAGGGCTGTTGATGTCTAATCTTGGTAGGAGTAACTTGGTTTTATTCAGAGTTCACTGAATATATATTATCCTAAGGCCCAACCCCAATATCTCCATAACGGCCTATGTAATTAAAACTCCCCCATCTACCAAGATAACGCCAAATACATGGGAGCACTTACACTTCGGTAGAAGTAATCACCGAAATACTCCAAGAAGGAGTTATAAAAGGAAATCCAGGGTCGCCGGTAGCTCAGAAAATCATGTTTGGATGGATCATATCCAGTAGTACATCAGTGTGCAAACAGGAGAAGATCTCGTTAATATGTCATGTGATATTGGCGGATCTTAAGGGTGACTAGATAAGAGCGATAGGGAAAAAATTGAAATAAAACAAGTAATTGTAAGTAAAAGTAAATTAATGAAGTAATATATAAAATTGATTCTGGCTTTATTTTAAAGTTACGTTCATGCCATTATATGTGGAATAGAATATCATTCATATCATATCGTCCTAAGTGGTTCGCTTGTTAGCGTAGACTAAGGACTTGACGTAGCCATAAAGAAAATAATCGAGTGGTATCAAATCGCATGATCTCGGCGGCCAATTGATAATCGTTGCTTAACAACTTCGAGCGTTGCGTGGCTTGCATAGCATGTAGCACCGTCTTGTTCAAACTATAGCTTAGATATATCGATGTTGTCAAGCTCTGACCACAGAAAGTCGGTTAACATCATTGATGGTAACGGTGTATTCTTCCTCATTTCGAAAGATATAAGGTTCGATGATGCCACCATGACATAAACCGTACCAAACAGTCGATTTTTGTGGATGCGTTGATGCTTGGCCGAACGCTTGTGGACTGTGGTCGCTCCAATAATGGAAATTTTGTTAGATTTTTCGGGCCAATTACTGAACACATGACATTGTCTATAGTCATCCGGCTTCAATTCTTGCGTCAGAATAATCTTATACGGATATAGGCCCAAATCAAATCCAAGTTGACTCTCTTTCTGGGTCTTTTTCGATACTGGTCTGGTCTACAATGGCTATGTTTTCTTCTTTTCGCACCAATTCTTTGTCTGGTTGGTTATTTAAGATCCAAAAAAGTGTACTCATTCAAACTTTTCCACGGTGCGACGAATTGCCTGCACACTGAAGTTCTGATGACGACTGACCTCACGATGAACTTTACGTTGCAATTGATCCGGAATTTCGATATTTTTTAATAATTTCTCACGTTCGGCAAGCGTAAAATGAGGCATTATGAAATGGCAAACCTTTGACAGGTGGATGTCATTGATAAAATTGACAGCTGCTGAAACACAACAATTGGCAAAACTATCATTGCTATCTGTTCATCCTTTAGATAAACAGGTTAAAAGGTTTTGGAAATCCGAAGACCTTGATAAGGCATACAAGGAGACATAGACGGACAATTCAACTAGATGTGAGGAATTATACGAAGAAACAGTAAAGCTTAATAAGGAAGGCAAGTACAATTAACGAATACCATTTGAAACATCGCTAGAATAAGGATTGGAGAACAGCCATTCAAGGAGAAATGTCTTAGCAAGGTTACTGCATATGGAAAAGGTTTTGTAAGGAAGTTAGCAGAGAAATGCCGCAATTTTATGAGAGAATACATTGTTGTAGGACACATGCAAATGCAACAAAATGAAAGACCAAGCCGCACACTACTTACCACACCACGCAGTGAGTAACAGAATTGATCAAATTGAGGGTAGTATTTGACGTATCTGCAAAATCATCAGCTTCCAGTGTCTGTATCAACGAGAATATGAAGTTTTACCAAGTACTGTACGGTTGTATAATGACTTGTGGTTATTGTAGTTAGAAAAATAAGAATTCATTGCCTTAAACAGCTGGAACATGTAGAGCGGATGGACACCAGCGCTCCAGCAATTGAAGAGAGACTTCAAATAACTTGGTAGCAGTTGGCAAACGGCAAACAACGGGGATGGCTGGAGGGGCCTTAGTAGGATTAATAAATGAAATAATTCTTATTTGTTATTTCATTTGTATTTTAGCAAATGTATGTTTGTCTTAACTATACTCGTATTAGTTGTTTTGAATGTTCTTTGTTTGTTTCCATTTTATTTTGTTTGTAATTTACATTTTGTAACTTTTGTTATGCTTAAATAAACTTACAAATAATTGTTTTTCCTTTTCTCTGACATTATTTGTTATATAGTTTCTTTTTTTTTGTTTAATTTTTTATTTTTATATTCTAAAATGCAAGAGTGCATGTAAAATAAATTAGTTTTGCTTTAGAATTTAGGTTTCTGTTTTTTTTCTTTTAAATTATCTAAAACTAATAGATAAACTGAAACTTTTAATGCAGGTATGTATATTTAAATATTTATAAATATTATAATTATTTTGTTTTTCTTTTCGTTTTTTAAATAAAATGATGCTTTATATTATTACGGCTGTAATAATTTATTTAATAATATTGCTTATAAACATATAGATGTTAGGTCAGGTGCCATAGGAATATTGTTCTAGTTCTAGAATGTAAATATGGTATATAATGTATGTATGTTGTATATGCATCTACGAGTATATGTAATTATGTAGGTAAGGTTTTGTTATTAAATTTACACTAAATATTACTTTTGGGGTTTTTTTTCTGTTCATACAGTTTTTAGCATTCTTGCCATTTAGTTTTGAATAAATTGGCAATTAAAAGAATAAATAAACAAACAATGGGTTTTTACCGAAAAACCAGATTATTAAAATATTTTAAGAAACAAGTTTAATTGTGGTCACAGAAACATGATCTGCTCACCATTTCAAATTCAAGGAGAAGCTACCGAGCATTAGATACTCGTGAATGTACGTTGGTGTAAAATTTAAATGTAAGTTGAAGCAGATTCAGTTATCTATGAAATATTCGAATGTAGAAGGAATACTGCTATATTTGCAATGAATTGAGGTTATTTAGTGTCTTTTTACCAGTGTTCGTGGTATTAAATTCGAATAAACTTGCACAGAATTCTGGAATTTGTTTCACCTTTAATTGTATAGAGAACGTCGGAGCTGTATTGGACTACATTCCTGTTTAACTATCCAAAGGCGTGCCGTGAATTGCAGATGAATTTTACTTCTTCATGTAAATGGCATACATACCGAAACTCTGGCGAACAGTGAGAGTAGCAACATGCCTACCAATGCAGATGATCCTGCGAGAATGAACTTAAAAATCTGGTGAGGAAAACCAAAGGTGCTCTCGACAAGAAGAAATACACGCTGGGCATGTTCATGGACATGGAAGGTTTTTTCCACAACGGCATGTCCAACTAGACCAGACAAGACGACATAGCCGAATCAATAGTTTTGTGGATAAAAACAATGCACTGATAGCGGATGCTGACTGTGGCCAATACGTGATGGCGGGGCTAAAAAGAGATACCGCAAAGCTTATTGCGTAGGCAATAGTTGACGGCTATGCATATAGATTGCAGATGATGTAGCTGTCTATTGGATCTTGTCTAACTTTGTAAGTCTGCTGTAAAGTGCAAACAGCCCTAGACGTGATCAGCGATTTGTGCACCAGAAATGGCCTTTAAGACAATCTTCTCAAAACTAAGGTTGTTCTCTTTACGGGAGGAGGAAGTTGACTGGTCTAGCTCATCTACTGTTTTATGGCATAACCATTCAATTCTACATTGGGTATTGGGTGTCATCCTGGATATTAAATTGCTTTGAATTAAACATGTCACATCGAAAACGTCTAAGGTGCTGTAGAGCTTCTGACAGTGTAGACAAGACTTGCGAGTGGGGCCTTTGAATGTACACGGCTATGATCAGGCAAATTTTATTCTATGCGACAGTTGTCTGCCGGAACAAGCTTTCACGAAAACATGTAACTACTGGGGGCTTTCACTAGTTGGCTCTGCTCAAAACGAACTGATGGATCTCAATATCCGCTGTACTCTCAATGCCATATTGCATTTTAAGAGAATCGGTTTTTGGTATAGCACGCACTGAGGTGTTGAATCTGGTCTTATGACTTTATTCTAGACCTCCAAGTATATGGAATCGACTTTAAATGTGCCAAGAAATGGTTTCGTCTAAAATTTTAACCAGATAACAAATGTAGTCAGACCTTTATGGATGACTTCAAAATTGATTTAGGATTTAGGATGCATATGGGTGGCCGTGACTTAAGTGGTAGTGTATTGGTTTCCAATCGGACGGTTTGGGGTTCAATAACAGCCGTGCCCGAAAGACTTTTTTCAGGAAACTAAAATCTCGTGAGATGAATGGTTTCCTAAATGCAACATCAAGTCAATTTACATTAATAATTTAGTCTCAGGATTAAATGTTGGATGCTAATCATGGAGCGAAATTACGAAATAACAACTAAACGCAGTCGAAATGCCAAGTCCGTTAAGCCTTATTTGAGTTCCGGGTTACAATGAAATCACTGATGAATTTGCTAAACAAGGACCAGAGCAGAGTTTTTCGGGACCCGAACCTACGTTAAACCTATTCGCGTCCTCGGTTAGAGCTTTCATTGGCATTTGGGTTTGATATGGGTATAACTTCAGATGACATGACTTTCAAAACGAATGCCGAGAGATCAAACGAATGCTTCTTGATATCTAGAAGAAAGAAAAACTGCATGGGCACTACGATTTCGGTAATTGGCTTGATGTAAGAAAAACAATCAGGAAAGTAAAAGCTGCGTTCGGCATGTCATCTATAGTCCGGATGAGCAACATTTACGGCACCAAGCCAAAGCTCAAACTGTTTTACTTCAACTTTAAGTTAATTGTTCTAGATCGACGAAGTACTTAAAAAAAAGGAAACAGCTAAAATATGATTACGCATCCTGAGAGTTCCCCATCAAAAGCATGTTTCAAACGGACAACTTGATATGAAACAGAGAAATCACTATAAGACGCAAAAGATTACACCGGCGAAACATCTTAATGCTAGAGACAATTAAGTTTCTTAGTATTATGAAACCGATTAATCACTTTAAGTAGATGTGCGCAGAACGGTTAGAAGATACATGGCTAAAGCTGTTGATTTGATGATGAATTAAAAAAAAAAAGAGACAAAACGAAAACACAAAACGAAATTAATTTGCATAATTTATCCAAGACTTAATGACAACTAATTTTGCTTTTCACGAATGTTGCTATTTTTACCTTTCAATTTTATAGTACTTTTCAATATATTTATGTTTAATTTTTTATATATTGTTTTTTTGTTTATTTTTTAGTTAGTTTTTATCACAGAATCCTAAAACTAAAACTGCAGTTGTACGAAGATTTAAGTGTGAAATTTGAAAAGTGCAATTGTTTTCTATCTCTATTATTATTATTATTATTATTATTACTATTATTTATGCCGTTTATATTTTTTACTTTTTTTTCCAAATTTAATTTAAATGAGTGTAAAGTAGGTGGTATGACAATTATTTTGTTTTTAACTACTTTGTTTGCATTTTTTATTTATTTTTATTTGCAAATATATAGTCGAAAAATATTTAACATGTTGTGCATAATGAATCTAAAATTTAAATTTAATAATAATAAAAAAAAAACCATTTGCTGTATGGTTTTTCCTTCAAATGTTGTTTTTTTTTGTTGTACAACTTTTTTTTTTAATTTTTTTTTATTACAAAATCAGTCTCAATACAAGCCATTTTAATCTTTCTTCGCCTAACATCATTGCGATGTGATTTTTTTTTAATTATTTAAGTTTTGTATTTATTTAAGAGTTTTCTTCTTGCAACGCTTTTAATTTTACGCAATTGATTTTTCGATGGGGTAAGCTGTAGAAAGATTGCTGGTGAAATTATTTTTCTTGTTTAATTTGCATAATGGCATGGTTACGAATTGCAGGTTTTTTTTTTTTTTTTAAATAGTTCTAAGAAGTAATTATAATAAAAATATACATATATGTATGTTTAAGTTCATATAGAAAAATTAATTTCAACATTATCTGCATTTTAAATAAATTTTTAGGTTTTACTTGATTTATTTTACCATAAATTTGTAGTAAGCCCTGATGTTAATACTCTCGCCTCAAGATGTTTTTAGGTTTTACTTTTCCATATTTTTAAGCGGATATTTAGAGCCATCGATTTTTAATAATTTTGTTACTTTAAGGCCATGACGGAGTTTTGGCTTCAAAAATTTGTTAAAAGTCATTCGTAAAAAGAAAAGCACCACCACAGTCGCTTGGAATGTCTGTATAAATTTTATATTCAAAACAACATGCGGGGTCGGTGTCCATAAACAAATTTTTTAACAAAAAATTTATCAGCAAATTAAATTTAATTAATAATTTTATCAATTTATATATTAACAACAGACTTCAAAATAATTTCTTATAATATAGCAGATCTACGTGGTTAATTAATCAGTATGACCTCTTCTTTCTGTTTGAGACCCTCATTGAAAAATACATGGAACAATTTGCCACTTTCTTTGAGGACATCAGGCTGTACTGGTTAAGAGCAACAGGGGCTAATTCTTCAGGCAGTTGTGATGGCGGTGGCGGTGGCTCTCCTTATGGTATCAGAAAAATATTAATGAGCAGGACAAAACACTGGTAGAACTGAGAACGGAGACGACAACGCCTTACATCGTACCAGTACACCTTTATTGCAATAAATGGATGGATAAATTTGTAGGTCTTTATAATTTTCTATACGAACTTGGAAGAAAAAATATAATGGTTGCTGGAGATTTCAATGCCGAGTAAGTAATACACTGAATAAGGACACATCCCAAACAGGAAATTTCAGTGACTTTCTGGATGTGCCTAAAAACCTTTTTAGCATTTTATTCAAAGACCTGTTGATTAAAATCAGAAAGATTTAGGCAGTTTACCAAAAACTTCAGTCAAACGAAGAGAAAATGTTTACTTAACATATCTAGAGTTCATGGCGTCTATAGTGGTATTATGACCCCAACAAACTTATCTATTACTGCTAAGAATTTTAGTTCTCATAAAAAAACATTGGCTCTTCTCCAGATCTTAAAAAGAGACAAGCCATCCATTTGTTTTGTCTCCGAAACTAGACTCCATAGCAAGCATAAGCCCACTATTAAAAATGATCCAGGAAGAGGAACCGCAATAGTTCTTAAGGAGAATTTTTCATTTCGTAAAGTTCCCTTTCTAAGCGACATTTTTTCAGTTTGGTGTGCTTAGCATCAGTTACCTTTTATAATTTAAGACGTTCCGAATTTCGAACACACGACATGTGTTCCAAAGGTAAGGTGATTTTTGAAAATTTGTTGAATTTTTTGGGCAACGTACATTCGATTATCGATTTTTTTTTTTTTGCTGTGTCGGTACACATGTCCCGAATATATGGTATGTTCACAGTTTCAGGTATATAGCATGTTCACTTTGTTTTTGACAGATAGAAAAGTAAGACGTGTTTTGGTGTGCTCTTCGATTTTAAATTATTATTATTAATATGGAGCAAAGGATTTGCATCAAATTTTGTGTAAAAAATGGAATCAAGTGCTCTAAAACACTTGAAATGTTGACAGTGGCATACATTAGTAAAAAAAATGCTTACAAGTGGTACAAGCTCTTCCAAGATGGCCGAGAAGATGCCAATGACAAGCCTCGCTCTGAACGCTCCAGCATATCAACAAAAGATGATAAAGTCGAAGCTGTAAAGAAAATTGTTTTGGGAAATCGTCGAATTGACATAAGAGAAGTTGCTGAGAATATTGGCATATCGGTCGGCTAGTGTACTGCATACTGGTACGAATCATGGGTATATGGTTATGACTTCAAAACCAAAGCCCAATGGCCCCAATGAAAGCACCCAGGAGAGCCAAGACCAAGACCACGGTCGTCTTCATTTATTGACTTTTTCTTTCTTCTTTCAACTCTCAATAGCAATGCTACCTCCGATATTTGCTCGATGTTCGCTATACCATCAGATCACTTTGATGTTTCTATTAATGTAGAGCTCGGCAATTACTTTCCCTTCCTGCTATCTTCACCAGGAGTACTTAGGAGCTTCAAAAACATTGTGCAATGGTAAGGTACCTGCACGCATCGATATCAAACTAATCTTAACATAGATAGCAATGTTCTGAGCGATATTGACTTAGTTAAAAGGGCTACAATCCATCGGCTTCAGGTCTGCCACTGAATGTTTTCGAATCTAGGCTGGAAGGACAAAGCACTAAAGAAATAGCACCTTAGGTGACGCACTGAAGTTGTGATATGTGTAGCTGGAGGCGATAAGGGCAAGATCGTGTCGAATTTTAAAAACCATTGGTTAAGACCTAGGTCCGTTGCGGACTGCAGTGCCGCCTTAACTAAGGTCAGGTCATATGTGGTGGCGGTTGTAAACAGGGGCTGCTCGCAAGGCGGCATTCTGTCTCCACTGTAATGGTGCATGTTGGTCGGCTCACTACTTAACGCACTCAATAGTTCTAACGTCTACTCACAAGCATACACAGATAATGAAGCTGTACTGTCTGTTGGATCGACGACTGGTGCACTAGTGATGGGCTTTCATTCAATCCTCTCAAAGCTGAGGTTGTTCTCTTGACGAGAAGGAGGAAGCTGCCTGGTGTGACCCATCTAGTGCTTAAAGGCATCACCATCCAAAGAAGCCAAGTATTTGGGTGGATAGTGGATACTGCACTATCTGCACTAAGCATGTTACGATGAAGCATCTAAGGCGCTGTCGGCCTTCTGGCAGTGCAGAGGAGCTATCGACAAGACATGGGGTCTGTTACAGAAAAGGGTCCTCTGCATCTACACGGCTATGATAAGGCCAATTATATCCTATGCGTCGTTTGTCAGGTGGAGTAAGCTCTCGAGAAAATACGTAATAGCTCATTTCACCAGGCCGCAAAGAACGGTTTGTCCCGGATGCATGGGGGCTTTGCCTAGCACTTCTGTCTCCGCCCATCATATTGATGAATCTCCCTCTTCTTGATAATCATATCATGGGCTGCACCCTCAAAGCCATCTTCCGATTAAAAAGAAGTGGTCTTTGGTACAACATGCACTGGAGCTGTCTCATGACTCCGGTCTTATAGGCACGCCGTCCGATGCAATAAGACCAGAACTCCTGTTGCAAAAAAAAAAAAAAAAAATACGAAATTGACATTCCTTGTGGCCAGAATTGTCTTCGGTCAGAAACTGACCCAGGTAAGGAATTCAGTCGGGTCTTCACGGATGGCTCCAAAATCAATATGGGAGGACGATGACTTTAGATTTCATTTCACGTTAGAAAAGCTTGCATCTGTCTTCCAAGCAGAAGTCTATGCAATTCTGATGGCAGCGAACTAGATTGCGGATAGCCGGTGGAGGGGACAAAGCATTTGCATCTGTAGGGATAGCCAAGTTGCGCTTAGAGCCTTCCTGAACCGTCTTACGATTTCTAAGCTAGTTTGAGAATGCAAGAGATCACTGAACGCAGTCGGAAGGCTAAGTTAAGTGGCCCTTGTCTGGCCCCCAAGTCACAATGGGATCACGGGAATTGATATCGTCGACGAACTTACCAGGCACGGTTTAGAGGAGAGTTTTTCAGGAACCGAGCCTATGTTGGGTTTGCTTGCGTCCTCGGTTAAGGCTTCCATTGATAGTTGGGTCTCATACGAACGCAACTGCAGCTAGCACAGCTCCGCGGGATGTAGGCAGATCAAACGAGGCGGCCTTTCTGCTGTCTCTCAGCAGAAAAGACTGCAGGTTGCTCACTGGCGTCGTGAAGGAGCATTACACTTATGCAAAACACTTAAATATGCTGGGTATAAGTGACGTAGCATCCTGCGATGCTTGCTGCGAAAGTGATGACGACATCGCGGAGCACTATCTCTGTGAATGTTCGGCTTACGTTCGCATCAGGCTGTATGTACTTGGCTCTGAGGTTGTGGGTGCTGGTACTGTAGGCACCTTATCACTGAAGAGCTTACTCATCTTTCTTTGTAAGACTTAACGATTTCATTAAAACGAACTTTACGAGGAGTACAATGGACTATTTCTTTGTCTGAGTGCTCTGTTTCGACATTAAAAAAAAATCAGGAAATTTTTATGCTGTAAAAAATAATTTGGACTTAACCTAATACTTCAGTTATACATAACATTTTACGATTTCTTGCTTATGTACGAGTATGTCGGGACCCTGCATCATTTCAGCAATTGGCTTTAAAATACAACTAGTATTAAAGTATCCTTTATACTGGATTTTTGCTGATTTCGCGATGGGAAAATGACTGTCGAATTATGCTTGACATGTTAGCCCTTGTAATGCATGTTTATATACTGAATTTCGAGACATATTATTGAGCTTCCCTGATAAAACAATGAATGAGGATCTTAGAAATGTTGCCACAAACGTTTAGAAGTTTATTAGCAAGTAAATCAATATATAGAATCGAGGTATCTAAGTGTGCTGCTATTCCATTTATGTATCTGAACTTTCAAGCAAGCCATTTCTTTCAATTCAAAAAGGTATTCCAAACAAATTTAAAAAAAATCTAAACAAACCTACATTTCGTAACCACGGAACTACAAAGTTTTGCAAAAGATTTTCAACAATTCTTTTCTTTTTTCTTTTGTTTTGTTTCGCTTTTATCAATTTTTGCAATGCAAATTAGCAAATTAATATTATGTAACATTTTCAGCAATACTAATATTTAACTGCTTAGCATTTATTTGTGAAAATAATATCAATGGTCTACCCGTTAAGAAGTCTTATTGCATAGTATCTATATTCTCATATATATGTAAATGTTTTCTCTATTTTTTTATTTTATTTTAAATTAATTCGCATTTTCATTTTAACTATTTATCTAATATACACTTTCGTGCTTAACATTTAAAAATAGGTTTATTGCTATTTTGAGTTTTAAATAAAGAAAAACTCATTTTTTTTTAAACGGTATCTACTATAACTAAATTGGGAACAATAAAGAGGACAGCGTGATAAAAAAGTTTAAATTTATGTGTCCAATAGAACGTTCTTAAATTGAGAATAAATAAAAAATACAAAAATGTATAAGAGAAGAAGAAAGAAAGAAAATATCTTATTATTCGAAAGCAAAAATTATGGATGCCCGAGTACTTTCAGAATGGTTGTTGCACCCTGTAATATAATCAGTACGATATGACAGCGTTTGCATGCTTCACAAATTTGATTTTGTCGGTTCAGTGTTGGTTTTTAAGGAAGTATTGTTACTTGGAAACCGTGCTTAAGAGGAGGAAAAATTCTTTTTGGATTGTCAACAATCAGAACAAAACTTTTTTTATCCATTCTTCTTGTTTAAACCAATCAATAAAACTACATGATTCCACCGTGGTCCAAGAATAAATAGCTTGTCAATAGAAAGGTTTCAAGTTCAAATAACTGCTTTTTACCACTTTTTTAAAAATATGATATCATTTCTTGACAGATAACGAGCAAAAACTACGCCATTAATAAAAATGAACAGGAACATGCTTTAAGATGCACTGAAATTGCCAAAAGAAAAGAATGTTCCGTGTTCTATCAAAATAATTTAGGAGACACTGTAAAGTCCTTAATATCTCTAATTTCGATATATGGTACTGAATCATGTACTCAGTAACCAGTGCATGAACATTAACAAAAGAAAAAACGAAAAAAAAAAAAAAAATAACAACAAAAGAAACATAAAAAAAGAGTTAATCATATAATATATTCGTAAAAATCAAACAACTGTAAGATGAAGAGTCTTGTTACTCTGTGTAGTATTTCACAAAAATACTCGACCAACAAAAACAGTTTTGGACTGACTACCAGATAAACAATGGATATCTGGAAAAGCTTTAAAAATCAAATACGCAGCATTGCTTATTTTCTTAAGAATTATTTCAGCCAATTTGAAAAGAGGTATTTCAACAGTAGAGGTATCTCCAAAGCAAAATTGGAGCTTCTTAAGAAAAAGAAGCAACCGGCTACAAAGACGATATCCACCAATGCAGGCATTCCAGAGCCTCCAGAGCGTTCTCCTGTAAGTCGAGGTCTAAGTCCAGGCGCAGTCAGCCAACAAGCAACGAGTAGTAGATATATCAGATCCACAGAAATTTAGACAGCAGACTCATGTTACGAATTGCTCAGGAAGGTCTAAGAAGTTCATTCTACTTAAAAATAGCTTGGTATCTGGGATTTAAATTGAACCAACTTAAGGAATGCTGGACAAAGTTGGCGACAATGAATGAGTATATAATTTCATCACTGGAAGAAGCTGATTACGAGCAGGAGTCCAGAAACGAGTTCATCAATTTGGAGCAGATGTATCAAGATGCCTACATCCAAATCAAGGAGGCAGAACAACGACAACAGAACAAGTTCCGATACAGCAGGAAATCAAGCTTCTAACCATATGTTTACTAGTATTGAGCTGGAGCTGGGAACTATTTAAAAGATTAATTTATAAGAATGCTTCGTTAAGGGACGCCGAACACATTCAATATTTAAAAGAATCAAGTAATTATGCCACGACAGTAGAATTGTTGACAAAATGGTTTCAAGATCCATCAGCATTGGTCAATAACTACATTCAGAAATTTTTAGCTGTTAAACCAATTTCTTTTTTTTATCCCGCACGCGCACCAAGGGGATATGAATACCCTTTTACTTGCTTTTCTTCAGGGCGCGGGCGGCTGGTGTATTACATAGTTTGAAACTCAGGTGTATTAGGTTTCGATATTTCTACCAAAGGTGGTTGTCAAACTGGTTCCAGTGCATCTTCAACCAGTGGGTCTTAGTACATGTTAGTTGTTAGTTTGTTACATTTACTGCAGCATCAGTGTTATGCTTTCATGTCAGAGTTGACGCCGACGGGATTTCCATATAACTACATACAAATTCTATGAAAAGACTTTTTCAGAGAATTGCCTCGCACGGGATTCGAACCTGCGACCCTCTGCTTGTGGAGTCTATGCATATACCAATACACCACTGCCACCCCCTAAGTAATTGGTAATGAAAGTGCGTTCGACTTAAAAATTATCATAGATACGTCAAAAGAAATCCTGTACGGTATTAACAACTTAGGAGTTGACATAAACTCTTGGAATCCATTAGTCTTTCAGTTGTTATATCCAAGACTTGATCCAGAATCTAGAAAATTTTACCAACAGTTGAAAGAAACGTTAACAGTATTCCCAATCCCCATGATCACCAATCCCAACCAAGAAAAACGGCATCCACAAACAACTATTTAACAACGATCACAACATGCGTTGTGTGCAAAAGTTTCCTAGGTATGAAGCCGAAGAACTGAATGAAGGTGGTCCAGAACTCGAAGTTATGTTTCAAAGAGACTTACATTCGGCATGAAAGTGTTTGTCAAAAAAAGTTTGCAAAATATGCATGCAACAGCATAATTCTGTGCCTCATTTTCCTCTTAATGAGAACAGAATAGTACAGTTAGCCACAACCATGGTAAACATATGCGTTCCAGGACAATCAAAACTTGTACGAGCTCTGATTGATCAAGGGTTTCAAGTTTGCTTTGTGACAGAGAAGTTAGCGCGTCAAATAAAAGAGCCATTGGTCAAGTATGAGTCAAAGATCAATGGATTCAATGGTCAGGCCACCTTACCCTTCAATCAATTCATGACAAGAAGGTCAACTTGGAAGTGGAAATTCTAGTAAGAACAATTTACACTCAACAAGTGGCCACACCACACCACCAACCGAATGAGGTTGAATTCCTGATAGGCGCAGGTATTTTGCCGCAATTTCTGACGCATGGATTAATCGGGGGTCCAGCTAATACCCCAATGTCACAAAATACAGTCATCACCATTGGAAGCAGGTACAAGTTAATATACTCCCCTCATGTATCGGTCTGTGCAGAGCAGACGAAGATTTGGAGAAATTTTGGGAGTTGGAAGATAAACCAACTGCAAAAGTCAAGTCTGCAGAAGATGGAATGTGTGAAAATCACTACCAAATGACTCACAAACGATAAAATGGAACGATACATCGTTAAATTGAAGAATAGCACGGTTTTGGGGGATTCACACAAAATGGTATTAAAGGGATTTTTTTTTTATTTTGGAACAAAGACTCAATGTACATTGGTCTTAAATGTTTGAGAGTTATAACGACGAACTATATTTTTGAGTGTGTCCGAAAGCGGGCTGAGAACAGTACATTTAAAATCTTGGGGATAAATGGTGTCCGAGGGTAGATGCTGTTATATTTACGAAGTTAATGAACTATATCAGAGAGGGCACATACTGTGTCTACTGTATTAAACTGGTTAAAACAACACTAAATGAAATGAAACACTTTTGTAGCCAACCCAGTATCTTTTGTGCAACAGCATTTTAAAGGACAATAGCGGTTCGTACCTGGAACGGGGAATCCTATCGACATTCCGTCCAGAGGATCATTTAGAGATACCATGCTGAGAATTCAACATAGAAACATGGTTCTGAGTGGTTAAGGGGAGACGAACAAACCTTTTGAGAGGAACAGATGCAGCAGACGGTGCTAGGAGTCAACTATTGTATAATCTAGAGATATATTGAAATAAGGGTAGTCCAAGAACTACCCAGAAGCGGTTGTTGTTTAGAAAGAATGATAATTGTAGGAAGTACTAACCTTATACAGCTTAAATTTGAATGGCGTCAATTTTTGGGATGTGCGTGGGATAATTTTCATTAATTGTAAGGGAGATTTTTTTAATCGACCTTCTGAAACCACTATTGACAATACCATTCGCAAATTTGAGTCCCAGTTTACATTAGTGGATGATACTCGACCGGTTAAATCACATCCAGCACGTAGTGAAGAGACTGTAGCAGCTGTAGCTGAGAGTGTACGCGAAGACTGTGACGAATCGATACGTCGTCGTTCTCAGCAGCTTGGCTTGGCGTATTTTACGAGAGGATCTCGGCCTAAAAGCGTACAAAATTCAACTTGTGCAAGAATTGAAGCCAGGCGACTTGAATTTGCGTCATATTTTTAGTGAATGGGCTCTGGAAAAACTCAATGAAAATCCGGTGTTTTATCGTGAAATTTTGTTCAGTGATGAAGCCCATTTCTGGCTCAATGGATACGCTAATAAACAAAATTGCCGTATTTAGGCTGATGAGCAACCCGAAGAGTATCAAGTACCCATTTCATCCATTAAAAACAACGGTATGGTGTGGTTTATGGGCTGGTGGATTCATTGGTCAATATTTCTTCAAAAATGAGGCAAATCAGCATGTTACCATCAATGGTAACTGTTATCGCGCCATGTTAACGGACTATGTGCTTCCTGAAATTCAAGCACATGGTCCCGTTGACCTCTGGTTTCAACAAGACGGTGCTAGGCCATACAACGCATGAAACAATGGAATTGTTGAGAAATCATTTTGGTGAGCACTTAATTTAAAATAAAAATTGGCCAATATTTACATAATGTCATTTTTGAAAAGTAAATGCCATGAATTGTTCTTTTAACCAATAATAAAAATTTTAAATTAACTTTCCAATGTGTGTGTTTTATTTGACATTATAAATCAAACCTTACGATGAATCAGCCTTTATTTAGAAAGGAAAAACAACTAACGGCGTGTATTATGCGAACTTATTGCAGCGTTTGGAACATAAAACTAAGAAAAAACAGTCGCATTTAGAGAAGAAAAAAGTTTTGTTTCATCAAGATAATGCACCAGTTCATACTTTCTTCATCGCGTTGGCCAAAATCTATGAGTTAAATATCTTCGCCAGATTTAGCCCTCTCGGATTATTTCCTATTTCCAAACTCGATAAAATGATTTGGTGGTAAAAGATTTGCCAGCAGTGAAGAAGTGTACTCGGCAGTTGATGGCTATTTTAAGGAGAAATAAAGAGAAATAAATATTTTTTGTAAAGGTTTCCAATTTCAACCATCGAGATACATTTGAGGCGCTTTATCGACTTCATGATCAAAACTAAAAAACCATAAAAAAGCACCAATATTTGGCAGTGGGGTTCCGATCAATTTTTGTGACGGCGATGATTCTTGTCTGTTTATTGGCCGTGATCTTCGTGAATACCGTATTTCAGATTCACGAGGAACTAAGACATTGTATTAAGTGGCCACAAGGTCATTTGACATAAATTGTACAACGAAGGAATTTTTTTTTTTTTTTTTGTGGTAAAATTAGTCGGTGTAAGCTACGCTAAAGCCATTGTGAATCTCGACCTATAATGAGCGACGAGGCTCATTTCCATCTCGAACGATGAGCCATTACACCCGCTCAAAGTTACTGCATAGTGTGCAATTTACGCTTTAGATGTCATCGAGCCTTATTTTTTTCGAAAATACTGCGGACCAAACGACTACTGTGGACGGCGAGGGCTACAGAGCCATGCCTAATGACGTTCTCCTTCCTCAATTAGATGAATTGGGCCTGGAGAACATATGGTTCCAACAGGATTAGGCAACAGCGTATACTGCACGACCCATAACCGAAATTCTGAGGGTTGCATTTCCGGGTAGCCTAGTCTCTCGTTTTGGTCTCTTTAAACTCTTAAAGACCTTACAGAGAATATCCGTTAAAAATTCGAGGACCTCTTGTCGGAAGTTCTGGCAAGAGTGATGGAAGATGCCACCAATCGGGCCCAAATGCTTATGAATTCTGGCGGCGGCCACTCAATGGAAAAAAAAAAAAAACATTTAGACATCAGATAAAATAGAACCAAAGTTTTTCATTCATAAAAAATTACAGCCAAAGGACATCGGGTGACAACTTTTGTATAGGGTTTTCCAGTAGGGACTTGACAGCTTTGAATTTAATTTGTGAAGGCACTCTTTCACTTATCATCAAACTGTTACTGTCAGTTTATTCAGTAAATTCAACATTTTCATCATGGTAAAGTACACTAAAGAGCAACGTCTACAAATTATAAAAATTTTCTACAGATATTCGGAGTCGGTGACTGCGTTAACTCGAATTTTCGGTCGTAATTCTCGCCCTAGTAGACAGGCAATAACAAGTTTAGTGCAAAAATTTGAGTCTACATATTCGTTGTGTGACTTTGCCGTGTTAGTGAGACAACGGTTTGGTCGAAGTGTTGAAAATATCGCTGCCGTTCAGACGTCCGTAGCAAACGATCCAAATCAGTAAATTCCACGGTGTTCTCAAGAATTGGGCATCGCTCAGACCACATTATGGCGTATTTTGCATAAGGATCTTGGTTTACACCCATACAAGATCAAGCTGACTCAAGAATTGAAGTCGATGGACCATTTGAAGCGACGTACGTTCTCCGATTGGGTTCTGGAGAATATGCGCCAAGATGATGAATTTCATCCCAAAATCATTTTCAGTAACGAAGCTCATTTTTGGCTCAATGGGTTCGTCAATAAGCAAAATATGCGTTATTGGTCTAGTGAAAACCCACATGTGCTTCATGAATCACCACTTCATCCACAAAAAATAACTGTTTGGTGCGGTTTGCATGCCGGCGGCGTTATTGGGCCATATTTTGAGAGCCAGCATTGCCGAAATGTGTGATCGAGTCGTTGAAAATTGGGTCTAACGAATCGACCGCTGCAAACGTGCCCGCGGTGGCCATATGAACGAAGTCGAGTTCCATTCATAAATGTTTCGATTGTACTTCAAGCCAATAATAAAGTTTTTGAAATATCTCAAATGGTTTGCCTTTTATTTAAAAAAGAAGTTGTCAAGTCGTTATTAGAAAACCCTATATAAAGTGAAATAAAATAAACTGATTCATTTGTTATCATGATAGTCGAAACAAGCCTTTGTTCTATCTAATGTGAGGCGTAGTTTATCAAAAGAAATTTAATCCTAGTCACGTTGTTGCATTCTGGAGGAGGAAATACAATGACGAACGATCTAGTAAAAAAATTAATTTGAAACTCTTCTTTTTGAACCCTGAACAATATGCGTATCTACGACTGTTAGCCATCAAAGGATGGCGGCAATAAGACTCTTTCTGAAATACTCAATGCACAGGCTATTCTAGAGAAAACGTTAATTAATATTCGCCTTGTGGCTATATATTGTAGATAGTCTAGGGGTAAATTTTGAAATATTTTAAATTTAAAATATTTAAAGAAATTTATATAAGAATAATAAAAATTAAAAAAAAAATTAATAATTAAATTGAATAAGGCAGATGCTTTATAAATTTAAAATTATATAGAAGATATAACATACATACATAATTATCTCTTTTTTTTTTTAATTTAAACGAATCACTTATTTTTAAAATGTAGTTATCTGGATTTTGTTTTTCTTGGTTTGGTAATTTTTCAATTGTGTTTTTTGCATTTAATAATAATAATATTCAAAAATTGCTTATTCATATAATATCTTAACTCTGAAATAATGCAACGCAACAACATATATGCACGCAAAAGCGAAAAAATACGTGACTAATCGATTGTCCTCAATTTTCCCACAATTTTTCTATATAAAGTTTTATTTTTTTTTTTGTTTTCTTTTAATATTTACACTTAAGTTGATAAGTTTTTTTTTTTTTTTTTTTCGTGTAAAGAGACAACAGATAATGAAGAGGTGATTTGCTAGAATACGTGATGAACACATGTCGAGTAGAGAATTGTTTTTTAGTTTTTGTTAAGTATCTTTTTTTTTGTATTTTTTTTCGACGATATTTAGGCGTAAATTATAGTTAGTATAACATATTTTCGTATTAATTGTGTTTTTTAATGTTATTTGTAAAATGTAATGCATATTTTTGGGTTTTGCTTTTTTTTGGTTTGTTTTTATACAAGCGCAAGGATTCTTATCACATATCATCATTAAGTTTATATTGCTTATTCTACATGTATTTACAAGGTTATAAGCTTTGGAAAATTTGCTAAATTTATTTTGAAAAACTAAAATTTAATAAAAGTTTCGTGCGGTGCGCTATTCATTGTCTATAGGGTTCTATTTACACTAATAATTGTCGAAAAGTGCACAGAGTTCTAGTTAACTACCTATTTTCATCTTAATGATGTATAAAATGGTTCTAAGGACTTATATGTAACTTAGCTGCAATCTATAAAATACTAATTTATCGCTACATTGTAGAAATTGTTTAACATTGCAAAGATAAGCAACGCTCTTATAATTTTGAATATTTAGTCGGTTTTGAGTAGGGCGCCAAATATGAGATTTACGATAATGAATTGATTTTTCTTATATAAAACGTCGTGCTGTTTCTTTTTTGTTTTTTGTTTTTTATATAATTTTTTAGTTTAAACGAGAATGACAAAATTTCTCGGTTTTAGGACAAACTTATGTGGCCTTGCATTGGGCGCCAAATTTTCCAATCTCCAGTTTAGTTATAAAATGTCAGATTTTCACTTCAATCACTATTTATATCATCTGCGGTTATGATATTACGCTCTCTGTTCTTCCAGTTACCCGGATTGAGGGCAGCCGCACTGGACAGGCTATACGAACCAGTGGGTAATCTTTTCTGTCGGCACAATGCTACTTTTGTTCGACTTGGCGATGGTGGTTGTAGTAGAGGTGATGTTGCTTGAGGTGAATCTAAATCATCCGTATTTTCCTCGGCACAGCTATCAGATGGCGAAACAAGGCGTTCACGAGTTTTGATTGATTTTTCTAGACGTCTTAAGAACCTTAAAATAAAAACACAATAAATTTTTTTTCAATAAAATCATCAGATCAACTAATATATGATCAATTTACCTAATTTGATTTCCAATTGCTCGCAGGCGATTTATTTTACAACGGGGACGCGTTTGGTCTTCGGTTACAATGCTGGGAGAGATTCGACGGAGAAGAGCCTAAAATAGTTGATTCAAAATTGACGATAACTGAATTTGGATACATCATAAACATGAAATGAAAACTTACATCGGTAGCCTCTTCTTCGCTGTTGCTGTCATGCTTTCTTTGTCTCTTTTCTCGATTCGGTGAGTTGAGACCTAGAAAAGTAATCAAATTTACTTAAATTTTTCCCCCATTTCCAGTTTTGCCAATTAAACTTACGTCTTGGCATCGACCGTACAGTCAGATCTTTAGTGGAAGTTAAACTTTCTGAAGAACTACTGCTTGTCGCTACTGGATGCCTATTGATTGGCCGTCTTTTCGGACTTTTCCTTGCTGACACTGCCTGGGCGGGACACGAATGATGATGTGATCTACAGTGTTTAGAACAGACATGACTACTTGTGGTAGGGGTGTTGTTGGAGTCTTTTGTTGGAACATCAAGTTGACTTTTCGTTGGTGATTGCGTGATATTTGTCTTTGAGAGTTTTCTTTCCCGTTTTTTGCTACTACTTCTACGTTGATGAGTGTAGGAACTTGCCTTACCATCAGATGATGGGAAATCATACAAACCATCCGAATCAGTAAATGGCAATTGATCTTTGCGGCCATAGAAATGTGGAGAAAAACGACCCATACCAGCACGTTCACTCAATGGACTCTCTGACCTCGACGAAACCGGTGACAGACCTTTTTCCGCACCATCCACTTGTATAATAATTGAAGGTAGTTGAAGTTGAGCCATTTGAGCTACAGGGGCTGGTGGTGGCTCATCTACTTCAATCAAAACTTGTTCCTCAATAAATGCACCCAATTCTCTGCAATTACGATTACCAATAGTTCTCGCATCATCCATTTTTTCATCGACATGATCAGTTCCGATTCCCTCATCATTGGATTCTAGTAAAATATCGTCCGACAACGTTTCCGAATCAGACCTAGTTCGCAGTCTTTCTAAATTTTCATCGTTGGCAGCTCCGGATTTACCATTTGAGATATTCTCTTTACAGCTGGCCAGAGCAGCGTTCTTTCTACGACTAAGAAGACTCGCATGAAGAGATAAACTTGGGCCAGAGTGTCCACTACCCGGTTCGTCCATTTCGTTTGGACACAAGGGATTACTTGATCCACAACGACTTGGTCCCGGGCTAGCCATACTCGAATAACCCGAAGAGCTAAGATTACTCTCCGATATCGTACGATCTGCTCGACTGCACATTGTAAACGGACTCAAGTAACACATGCCAACCGGATTGCCAGGTGCCAGAAGTGATCCAGAAACATTAACCTTAGGCGCTGGTGACAGCGGTTCGGTATCAGATTCTAGTTCACTCATATTTGAGGTCACCGTAATCATGGGCGGCTCAAATGGCAGGTCAAGAGATGTAGGCTTCTCGAACTGTTTGAGCAATCTAAAATGAGAGTCAACATTTTGATTTGATCTAAGACTACGCGCGAATTAAACTAAAGACTACAGACTAAAGGCAACATTAAAGGCACCACTAAGATTAACGTTGTACATGAAAGGCTACAATCTAAGGCAACACCGAAAGCTGAAACTAGTTTCATAGAAACATAGATTTTGACAGAAAAACGAAACAAAACAAAACAAAACAAAACTAAAAAAAAAAAAAAATAAAACTCTTTAAAGAAAATGATAGATGACAGTTAGAAAATGTCTAAGAATCAAAATGGCGGGTTGAAAAGGGATGAATGTCAAAATAGGATTCGAGGAAGATGTGCTGAGTTTTGTTTTGCTTTCGATACCTTTTCTGCTGTTGTTTGTTGGGAAACATGAAGCTCGTCTCACCGATACTAGCACGTTGAGGTGGCGGCGAACCCGGAAAGATTATCATTGGGAAGCGATTCTTGGTTGGACTTGGTTGTTCCACAGTCAAAGTTGGAATGATTAAGTCCCTTGGACGTGGTGCCTTCTCTTCCGGTGTTGGCGGTTCAACATCGATGATTATGTTGGGCAATAACAATGCTGGTGATTTGCCTTGATTTGTTTGATTTGATACCGGTGGCGGTGACATCGATTGTGAGCTACGACATTTGAATTTGAATTGATTGTGAATGTCCGCCATTGAAGTTGTGTTGGTTTTTGACGATGACGTTGTTGTATAATCACTTTCTGAGTCACGGCGATTCATGCGTCTCATGAATTTCTCGTTCTGACCGAGGTCCAAGAATATACTCGCCTTGGGGGAAAGAATTTTAGAAAATAATAGCTAATGGAGTAATGTGACTAAACCGTTATTTTGATTATGATGTGTGTTATTGTTTGTGTGTTAGGTTTGTGTGCTGGCTAATGAGTTTTCTTTTGTTTTGACAGTTTAACATGAGTTCAAGATTAAAGCATTTTGAAAAGAGATTAGAAAATGCGTGAGTAGTTATACTACTTTCTGTTTTGTAGCAAAAGACAGGAAAGACTGCAGGGTAGGGATATTCTTTTATTGAGTTAAGCCAAAATTGTAGTTAAAAATGAGACGCAGGTAATAGATGGACTGGATTGTAGCCAATAAGATTAGTAGTTTGATGAGTTTTGTTAAAGAAACTGTCTAGATTTTCACTGACCATAACGCTGGTGCACCAAGTTGTCAGTCAGTGCAATATCCTCGTTGGATTATTCCAAAATCCAGGTCAACCTAAATTATTTGCATTAACCAATTAATAATAAGAACCCACGATTGATAAAACTGATTTTAATTAGTTTTTCAATTTTATTTAATTTTTTTTTTTGTTTTTGGTCCAGATTAGGCGCATGGAAGACAATTACAAGTGCTAGTGCTGAAGCTAACTAGAAGTTATAGTGATGAAGATTCAAAATGAAATGGTTTTCTATGACCTGAAAATCGATTTTAAGTGCTAAACATGAGAGATGGTTTTATTAGCTAAAATAAAATCTCAAAACGTATGATGGTGATAAAATATTAAGAGCTTATGATTTAATGAAGCCGCTTTTCGTACTCATAATTGTAATAGGAACTAGCACCCAGAGATAAGAATGACGTCATTCAAATCTTCATATCATTAATTATGAAACACCGAGTTTTGTTTACTTCTTTCGAAAACGATCTCTTAAAGGGCATGTAATAGGGACTGTCAATATTTAAACCTAATGTCAACCCAGTTTTCGTATAAAGTCAAAAATACAAAAACAACAATAGAAGTACTTTTACAGTACAAAATGTGTAATGTAAGTCATAATATTAGGATAGGCACTGAGAAATCCGAATTCGCAGTGAAATCAGATTCGCCTCAGATGTACCGGGTAAGAACCCGCCAAAAAAAACTCTGATTTAGTGATGAATGAAAACAGGCAAATCTGGAAAAACAACGGAAGTACCAGAGGCCCTGTAGAACAGCGAGAGGGGCTCGCGAGCTCTACGAACAGAAAGGAAGGGAAGAACATCTATAGGCTCTTAAAAAAAGAGCACAAAAAGCGCTCGTTTGAGTCCTTAAATAGGTGCTATCGGAAGTATGAACTCCAGAAGTTTTACTAAAAATATAAAAGAACATGCCAAAACTGTAAGACCCGAACAAAAATATGCAAGGATGGAGAAGGAAAATTCATAGTAGAACCACAATAGGCGTTGAGTATCTGAAAAGATTATTTAACCATGCTGTTAAACGGTGATGACAAATGACACGGTACAATCAGGCAGACTGAACCATTCACTTGGACAAAGATGTACAACATTTCTGTCTATCCGACCAAGATAAAGTTAGGGCAGAAACTCCCAAGTTAAGTAGAACAAAACTGCTGGAGCAGATGGCTTAGCAGGCCAGCTATTTAGAGCAGTAGATGATTATTGGGTTGGATGTATACTTCATCAACTGATCTCGATAAATTAAACTTTAGCATTGTTTGTCCGATCCTTAAGAAGGCAGATCCCCTTAACTGCGCCAACTACAGGGATATAAGTTTCATCATCTCACCTTTGCTGTATTATATGAACGCCTAATACCTATCGTAAACAGTCTGACTGGGCCCCATGATTGTGTTTTTAGGACAGGAGAGTCTACCATAATTCAGATTTTCACGTTACAGCAGATTTTTGGGAAAAAAACCCAGGAATTCCGAATCGATACACAAAACCTATTTATTAACTTCAAAGCCGCACTTAACAGCATCTATAGCATCTATAGAAAAGAACTCTATAGAGCCATGTCTAATTTTGGCATCAATGCCAATCTCATTCAACTGTGCACGATGACGATGGAGAATGTACGCTGCTTCGTCAAGGTCGGTAATTAAAAAACCGGGATCAAAAGCAAGGTTATGCGTTCGACATTGGCATAATGGGAAGAACACGATTAGCGCACACGCTCAATTGAAGGACAAACAAAATGTATGTTGTCACCAAAGAGACAAAATGAGATATAACTTCACGATAAGCAGCTACCATTTTTACGTCGTAAGGGACTTTACCTACATCGGTCTCGCTATCAACTCTGACAACGACACCAATCATGCGAAGAATCACTCTTTCTAATCGCCACTTCTTTGAGCATATGGTAGAAGCCAATTACGTCATTATGCTTTCTCACAAGCAAACAAAAAGACAATACCTATACAAGACAATGATCATTCCAGTCTTGTTTAATAACGTAGAGGCGCAAGCACTGACGATACTGATGCTTTCGGGCGCTTCGAGATAACATCAATGGAGGAAGGAGGAGACGTTTCAACATCGAGCTGTACGGACTGTATAGCGATGCCGCTTTAGACTCGAACCCAGAGGTACATCGCAGTAGAGGACGACCTTATCTTAGGTGAAGCACGCAAGTGGGTGATCACGCTAGCTAGAAAGGCATTTTAGCTGAGGTCCTGGTTCACTCCAGACTGCGCCAACTAAGTAAGTAAGTGATTGAATGTAGGTAACAATCGATGGTTAGCGGGTTGTGAGTGTGAATTTTGTTGGTGCACTATTTCATAACACATACAACGATTTGGCTCGGTAAAACAACATCAGAATTCTCGCTTCGTAGCCTTGCTTACCATATTCGTTGTTTGTGTCTTTTGTTTTTGTTTCTCATTTTGATTAGGGAATTAAAAGTGGACGTAGTCAATATACGCAGTCCAGACAGTACAGAGCAGCTATTTTGGCGTTTAGTGAAACAAAACAAAGGTAGATCTCCTCGCCCACTGCTCTCAGATCACTCTGATTTAAAGCTACCTAGCTACGAACTAGTGCTATAACTATTTTCTCACCACAGCCTCGCGATTTACGTGCGTAGATGTAGCTTACCAAACTCCACAACAATGTGATCCATGTTCCAATTCGGAACTCAACTTCATGTGTTTAAAATTCCATCTCCGTAATTACTTGATTTACCCCAAACTGGACAGCAATTCGACCTAGTTCTGTCTGACTCTATTCAAAGAATTGTATCCCTGTATCCTCATACTGAAACCGTTATTACGGGCGATTTGAATATACAAAATTCTGGATGGCTTAGATATTCTGGACAGACAACACCCGAAGGGCGGTATGTTGAGATCTTCGCTGCGGAAAATAACTTAACCCAGATTGTAAATAAGCCCAACTGAACTGAATACAGCACCCTGACAAAAACAAGGTCGATGTAACATACTATCCCCTCTAGGCTCGTCCGCCCACTGTATCATATTAGCTAATTTTTCGTATACCGGCTACTCAGTTAGAGAAAAGATTCCTAAAAGAACCGTTTGGCAATAGAAAAAAGACAATTGGAGCTTTAGGAATTTTAACTGGTCATTTGGTTTCCTTGATTACGACGTGGATGCCGCTGCTAATATGATCACAGACACTATTCTCAATTCTACTCTCAATAGAGAATAGAGATCCTTTATCCCTCATCGGATGAAGAGTATCAAACAAAAGTAAAGGCGTGGTACGGCTCGAGCTTAAAAGAGGCTATCAGGGTTACAAAAATGTCCTTCAAGACCAACTCGACGGAGCAAAACCGAAAAAGTTTAAACGAGGCAACAATTACTTAAACGTTATTCTTAGACGTGCGAAATATCAATACGACAAAAAGTTGAGGCAAAAAATACTACAATGTTCCAAAGGTAGTAACCATTTTTGGTCTTTTGTCAAAAATATTAGAAATTCTGCCTCATCTTCCATCCCAATTCTTATTTACAATGACATTTCAGCTGTCAGCTCTTTGGATCGGCGGCCAATTGATGATTGCTCGCCGTGAGATGATCCGGTCGCCAAATTTCCCCTTCACAACTTTGAGCGTTACGTGGTTTGTATGGCATGTAGCACCGTCTTGTTCGAACTAGAGCTCAGATATACATATCGATGTTTTCAAGCTCTTACTACAGAAAGTCGATTAGCATGGCTGTATATCTGAGACCTTTTACGGTACCGGTATATTCTTCCTCATTTCGAAAGAAATAAGGTCCGATGATGCCGACATAAGCCTCACTAAACAGTAAATTTTTGTGGATGCATTGATGCTTGGCTAAACACTTTCGAATTGTGTTCTTTGACATAGCCGCTGAACCAAAAATGGGCTTCGTTCGAGAAAATAAGTTTTTGGCCAAAATCCGGATCTCCCGATAACATTTCCAGCATCCAATTTTTTAATTTACGGCGTTGTCTATGGTCGTCCGGCTTCAATTCTTGAGTCAACACAATCTTATACCGCAAAATAGACCGGTTGGCTATCTGGCGATCCCCAATACAGCTGATCGGCGATGAATCAACATTTCTTTTTCGATACTGGCCGCTACGACGGCTATATTTTCTTTATTTCGCATCAGTCTCTCTTTGGTTGGTTACTTAAAATCCAAAAGAATGTACTCACGCTGAAACTTTTTCACAGTGCAGAAAAATTGCCTACACACTGAAGCCATGATGACGACTGACCTCACGGTGAAATTCACGTTGCGAATTTATATTAACTGAGCCAGAATTTTGGAAATAATTTTTAATAATTTGTATTTTGACAGTTGGATATCATTGATAACTTTGACAGCTGATGAAACATAACAATTTGAAAACTTATCACTGCTATCTGGTCACCCGTTACGTTCACTTTGAGTTAAGCATGTTTTGTACGATATTCCAAAATAGAGATTCCAAAAATATTTGTCCCCTCCCTTACAGCAATTGGGTAAAGAGTTTATCTGATGCCGTGTGGTAATGACCATGTTAAATTTCTTTAGGAACAAAAAAACCATTAGAGAGGCCTCGACAATCTGGTTAATATCTGAAATACTCTACCTCATATAAGAACGCAAAGCAGCCTACAAGAAGTGGAAATGGATCAAGATTGATGAATTTAACAAGACCTATGGTGCAATACGAAATTCTGTAATTTCAAAAGGTAAAGGTAAAGTTTCGACAGGGAAAAATATATGGGCACACGTGCGCAAGATTGGCATCGGTAAGCAGCATTCTAAAGGGTGATTTTTTTTGCTGTTTGGTTTGTCAGTGTTTTATTTCTGACAGCTCATGCCTGATTTGTTATATGCGTCAAAGTCAAACATGCTCAGTTAGCATTGGCATTTCTTCATGGAAAGACTTAGAAAAATGTTTTTCGCGCATTTCGACCATTTTACTGTCATCATAATCGATCTACTGAGCAAGCAATTCTAGCCTTAGTGACCAAATTTCACACCATTGGACATCAAGACCCCTACCCGTATGCGTAGAGTGCATACAGAGGAAAATATTGCTGCTATATTGCTATCCGGAAGATTTAACTCAAGCATCTTGATCTAAGACCTTTCAAAATAGAGCTCGTGCAAGAACTGAGGCCAAACGACTTGTCACAGCTTTGAATTTTCGGTAAGTGGGTCTTAGAAAAGCTGAAGAAAGATTCGATTTTTTATCGAAAAATTGTCTTCAGCGACAAATCTGGGTATGTTAATAAACAAAATTGCCGTATTTGGTCCTATGAGCCACCTCAGGCAACATAAAAGCTGTCAAACCACTGTTAGGTGTGGTTTATGGTCCATCGGAATTATTGGCCCAAATTTTTTCAAAGATTATCGTGAAAAGAGCGTCAATGGCGCCCGATGTCGTTCAATGATTTCGAACTTTTTTTTCCCAAAATGCACGATCTGAACCTGGTTCCAGCAAGACAGCGTTACATGCTACACAGCATGCGAATCGATGGACACATTGAGAAATGACGACTGAATTGGCCGGCTAGATCATGCGATTTGATGCCTTTTGAATATTTTTTTATGGGGATTCGTCTAATAACTCGTCTATGCCGATAAACCATTGTCAACATTACATGTGCTATTAGCGACATACCAGTCAGTATGCTCGAAAAAGTGATTCAAAATTGGACTCTCTGTATAGCCCACTTAAAACGTAGTCGTGGTCTTCATGTAAATGTTGAAATCTTTAAAAAATCAATCAATCAACTAAATAAAAATTTTATAAACTTTTGCAATTTTCCTGTGTTTTTTTGGACAATTAAAAACCAAACGCTTAAATTATCGTCCTAGTTGTAGAACGAATAGATGTGTAAAACATCACCATTGCACTGTTAAAAGATACATAGATAACAAACGGAAAAAGGACATTTGAATATGAACGTCAACAATTAACCGTACGTTAGTTTATGTAAGTTACTTGATAGATTGTTAAAAATAACTACATTTGGTTCGATACAAGCATTGGTATGAAGGATACAAAATTTGTCACATCACACGGGGTGTGGGAAAACATTAGGAAGTAAACCTCTTTAGTCGGAAATATGGTATAATAAAATAATAAATACAAAATCATAGGAAATATTTGTATGCATATTGTTGTATTGTAGTATCTAAATAGTTTTAGTGTTTAAGTGTTATATCAATTAAATATTTAATAGTTTGTCATAAGCCTGGGAAACCATTTTGAAATCGAATTTAATTCAAAAAGGCCTTCCTAACCGTGGAAGATTAACTTTGTTGTTTAATTTTTGTAAAATTTTAGCCAATTGAAGCGTTAAAAAAGGAAATTATTTCAAAAACGAAATTGTATAATCTAGCAACTTACATAGATAAACATTAAATAAACTTTGGTTAGATAATAGATACGAATATTGTATATCAAGCTTACTCATAGGAAAAAAACACACTCAAATACATGGATAGTTACCGAAATTTGGTTATCGCTGCTCCGGTCGGAGTCATCACTGAAACTAACCGACAGCTGATCATCCTGGAAGATCGGACTGTTTGATCGTTGTGGTCTGGGCATGATGGGTGTCAATGCTGGCGATGGTATCGGTGTTGGCATCTCACGTATCGGCGATAGGCACTTGTTAATTCCATTGCTAGGTATCTCCAGCAGAATAGTCGGTGGGTGAAGTAGATTCGAATTCGTCGCATTGCTCTTGTGCGCATTTAGTGCATCAAGAACAGGCACTTCAATAGTGGTTTGCCGATAGAATACTGGCGAATCGGGAGCACCGCTAGAGAAGCTAATTGGAGTGTGCATTGACGATGTTGACGACTCATCATCACCGGCCGCATCATCTTGAGGACTGGAAGCAGTTGGAGTTGTTGATGGTGATACAAACATCGATGAGTTAGATGGCATCGCTGGAGTGTTTGTGTTTGAGGCAGTTGTTGTTGTTGAGGCGAAATTTCGAAACATTGCCAGTATTGAGTCAGCACTAGATACTTTGGGACGGGCTCGATTTCGATTTGTTTGAATTTGAATTGAGCACAATCCAAAGTCGGTGAGTGCTAGATCCGAGCTGGACATGGAATCACTTCCTGGATTCGATGATGTGCTGTGCGGTGATCGAATGTCATTTGTGCATGGTGATGGTGGCATGGAGTTTGCTCGGAATTGAATTTCCGCTGGTAAGCTTAGAGCACTTGAGTTCTGTGTGCCCTTTGATGGATTTTCAAATGATTTTATTTGTAATTTCAACATGACACAGATGCAAGACAAACAAATAAATGTGCACAGTCAAATATGAAACGAAAAACAAAGAAATTTTGACAATTTTATGAAAAGTTCATACATAGATACAAATAATGTTTTTATTTTTCTAGACAACAAACACAAATATAAGATATTGCTGTGTGAAAGCTGTTTATGTGGACTTAAGAACAATTTAATTAGATTTTGAAAAAAATTAATGAAATTGAAGAAAGTATTGTTAAGAAGTTGAGGAATTTGACGGGACAAAGTTTATCTGCAGTCAGTACGGAAGTAGACTTAAAATGAAGAAATCTGAGGATCCTAAATACGTAGAGGTTTTACTACAAAAGCAGAAATAGGTAAGCTCATTAGCGGAAGCAATCAGAGTTTTAACTTATTTTTAGAAATACTAGAAGGTTAAGGTTAACAGTAATATGATATCCAATCAAAAGATGTATATGTAGGGACGCAGACAAAGTCGACGAAAAAGTTCTTCTTTAGTACCCCTGTGTTATATTAAGAAAGAACGACAGTTTTTGTTGCTCGACATCACAGTGTATCACAATTCGGTTGTAGTAATTCATAATTTTGGAAATTCAACTATTTTTAGTTAACAAATTGATGCTAAAAAAACAAATGTAAAAAGTAGACAAACGCCTATAGCACTGCTAGAAAGTATCATACGTATAATACGTCAAGTTTTATCTCCTTGTAATTTATTCGGAAGCTGTCTGTGGCCTAGAGTACTGCAACCGTAAAACATTTTAATGCTCCAAAATGGAAACTCAACCTTTATATGCGGATTGATACTTTTTGAAGACCACGGACAAACATTAGATTCTCGCATGCCAAGCCCATCCTTGGCAACGGAAAATAGAATCCCTTACTCTTTTTATTGCTACAACCAACGCGAAATTCAGGCAGCAAGTTGGACGTAATGGGACAAAGCTCAAATATTGATAGAAGCAATCTGGTATACCAATAAACACCACTCGTAAATATGAAGTAAAAAGTCTTACGTATAGTTTAAGGTAGAAGCTGCCTTATTGCGTGTCTTATTTGAGGCCAAATATCCTATTAATAGGATATTGATTTCGAAGTTCAAGGGTAAGGCCTTGAACCACATAAAATAACAAAGGTAAACGGATTTTTAACTTTTGTGCCGTTAACCTACTGGGCCTTCACCGATCTTCATCGATCACTTTAGCATTGGCCGTCGCTTTAGAATTGCATGGAATATAGACGGATTACCATCTTATTCTCCCTAAGTATAACAGATAAGAGACCACCTTTCTACAAATGCAGTAACAACTAGCAGCTTTGCTTCAGAGAGCGACTACTACACCTCTGTGAAAATATTTTTATGTCTGAGGGAGACGCAAATTAATTGTAAGTAGAAGACAAAAAGGACCAAAACATATGGCTAACAGCAGGCATCTGAAGGCGGATCTATAAGCGTATTGAATTCAAAACACGAATATCAGCGGGCTCCGCAGTAGAGCACTTTGAAGTAGAATTTAAGTACCGTAAAAGTATATCGTAGTGTATGCTGAAACAAGCTTAACTACATCAACTAGCCACCAAGGCTGCAAAAGGATACGACAGGAATGCCGTTTCTTAATTCATCTTGTTTAAAGGCAAGAGGGAAACCTGTTGGCTTTGGGTGGTAAACTGAAGCCTTCCCATCAGATTGGAAGAGAGAAATGATTGCTAAGTTTCCTACGAGATAGGCCCCCACTCATTTACGCAGACTACATCTTTCAATGGCGTAGTCTCATAACAAATGAGGGTAAAACAACGCTGGTGTTATAAAAGCACATTAGATCAGAGTGACTGATGTATATAGCATTTGACCAGCGAGGCGTTTCCAAGAGAGGGCACCACTTGAATTAAATCCGTACCATTTTCAGTAGTACCAACCTTCAAAAGATACGTGTATAAATTTGACAGTTGTCGGACGATTAGTTCTCGAGATATAGCGTTGGGAGTGAAGCAACTTTTGTTATTGTGCAAAAAATCTATTCAAAGCAATTTCGTGTATTGATTTATCATTGCTTTTTGATGGAAAAAAAAACAGCCGGTGCAAAGAAATGGCTTGATAAGTGTTACCAGCCGAACGAACCATTCGCAAGTGGATTGAAAAATTTAAAATTGGTCATACAAGCACCGAAGATGATGCACGCAGTGGACGTCCAAAAGAGGCTGTTTCAGATGAAAACATCAAAAAAGTCCACAAAATGATTACGAATGACCGTAAAGTGAAGTTGATCGAGATAGGTGAGGCTTTGAAGATATCAAAAGAGCGTGTTGAATATATCATATACGAATATTTGGACATGCGAAAGCTCTGTTCAAAGTGGGTGCCGCGTTTGCTCACAGGAGTGTTTAAAGCTGTTCAACCGCAATAAAGCTGAATTTTTGCGTCGGTATGTGACATTGGATGAAACTTGGCTCCATCACTTCACACCAGAGTCAAGTCGGTAGTCAGCTGAGTGGCGAGCAGGCGACGAACTTCGTCCAAAACGACCAAAAACTCAACAGTCGGCTGGCAAGGTTACGGCATCCGTATTTTGGGATACACATGGAATAATTTTCATCGACTATGTCCGAAAGGGGCAGATTATCAACAGCGGATATTACATTGGGTTGTTGGAGCGTTTGAAGGACGAAATCGCAGAAAAGCGGCCGCATTTGAAGAAAAAGAAAGTGCTGTTTCATCAAGACAATGCACCGTTTCACAAGTCGATGAAAACGATGGCAAAATCGAATGAATTCGGCTACGAATTGCTTCCCCACGCACCGTATTCTCCAGATTTGGCCCCCAGCGACTATTTCCCGTTCGCAGACCTCAAAAGAATGCTCGCCGGAAAGAGATTTAAAACCGATGAAGAAGTAATCGCTGAAACAGAGGCCTATTTTGAGGATAAACCGAAATCGTACTACAAAACTATTATCGAAAGATTGAAAAATCGTTTCAATCAGTGTATCGCCCTCGAAGGCAACTATATTGATAAATAAAGTTGAATTTTGCAAAAATTTTGTGTTTTACTATAAAACGGCACTGACTTTTCAGCCCATGTGTTACTACAAGGCGCCATGGCCCTAAGATTGCCGAGGGTTTTAGGTAGGCCGCACTCTCTACCAAAAGAGAGGTCTAGCTCTGCGTTCAACAGATCTGCAACCAACAAAAACATTTATATTCTCCCTGACAGCAAAGGGACCAATTGTATTGTATTATAGTATTGCTACCAATACTTTTGAAATAATATCAAAAATTGTCTAGAACCGCATTAAACCAAAAGCCAATTTAATCTTGGTGCCAGCTCACAGTGGTTTTGATGGCAATGAAAGAGCAGACGAATTGTCCAAGAAAGGCTCTTTTAATCAACACTTTCCCTTAAAAGAAAAAACGGCTCCTGCAGCTGAGCCAAATTCAACGATGAAACAACACACGTGGCATGTGCAACTACCTGTATCTACCTAAGCAGAACACGTCTAAGTGTTCTAGGTACGCCATACTTTGAAGCAGAAGATATCAGTACCAGTGTATATTCAAATCATGAGCTGCATCTCTAAAACAATCTTTTGTTTGTGTTTTACTCCGTCCTTATGGACACCAAACTCCTATTAGTATGAAAATTTCTTTGCTGTTTTCACGAATGATTTCGTTCCTTAGGAACTGAACCTATTTTAGGACTACCTTCGTCCTCGGTTATGCTTTCTGTAGTGTTTGAACACTCTGACTTCATCAGTGAAAAATTGATTGTAATTTTGTCTTTCCGCCATTCAGCTAGAGATAAGTTATGGATAAGTCAGTCACATGGATAAGTCAGAAAAAACGAGACATAAGGTGAAATCAGATGGGAATACAGGTTCTGCAAGTTTATCAAATACTTACCTGTAAATGGCTTCTATTGGATCCAAAAAACCAATTCCTGCTAATCAGTGGAATTGAGGAAGAAAAAACCGTTTGTGGGGTAAAGTGTTTCAACTTGGTAGAGTCACTTATCTCGTCAAAATGAATTGAAGATGTAGAGTACGCGATAATACTCCATTAGAAATCGCTTAATTTGCGCGATCAACAACCTTCGGTATCAGTGGCTGAATATATTGCTGAGCTTCGTCACTTAATCATAGACTGTAACTTTAGTGGAGAAGTGGTAGATCGAATGCTAAGGGATCGACTTGTTTGTGTGCTACGAAATAATAATCTGCAACAAGATCAGAATGACGAAAAAACATTTCCGAAGTGCAGACAATAGCAAGTTTAACATAACTTAACTACTACTCAACTGTCCTTTTCGATCAGGAAAGTGCGACAGGTGTGGCCGCTTAGGCCATATTAAAAGGGTCTGTTAATCCAAGCTGAATGCTGATTCTTCATAGCTACAATTACAATCAAAGGAGTCTAATGCGAATTCGAAGTTAACACATTGATTTTAGATACGAACACAAGGAACATTTGGAATAATAATCTGACAATGGTTATGGATCCAAGCTTGAGTTTGTATGTCGATGTCGTCTGCAACAAAAATACAATTCACAACCTTCCTCTGTACGTCACTGAGGGACGACGATCGAACATTCTTGGTTGTAAACGGTCCGATCATTTGGGCATTATGGTACATAATATCCACAACTCTCGCAATAAGCGATGTTGTTTTCTGACGAACTCGGGTCCTATAAGGGAGAAAACATTATATTATCTCTTGACCCAGCAATATCTCTAATCAAGCTTCCAGCAAATAAAGCCCCCTACGAGCAAGGGCAGTCTATCGAAGAATAGCTAGACCAGCAGATTAAGCAGGGAATTTTAGGGCCGGCCGATCACAGCGAATGGCAGACGCCAATTGTAAAGGTGACAGAAGCCGATAAATCTGTACGAAAATTGTGGCGTCCAATGATGCACTGTAATAGACATAAAAAACATTTGGGCCCCCTCCCAATTATCAAGTTTTCGACCAACAATGACGTTGTCTAATAAAAAGCGGGGGTCGCTTTTTACTGGTCGTATTGTAAAGGTTTTCGGTATTTAACGCCTTCGAATGCTGATACGATTTGACAAGTAACAAGCGGCTGGTCAGAGGTTCTGTTGGTGGCAGCACCACCGGTAGTCCCTACCAGGACTTAAAACACGGTACCATGGGAGTCAGAAGCCCTCCGTATTTCGGTCTGAGCCTGACTTGAGGAGGTGGAAAAAGCTGTCGTCGCGGTGTTTTTGACAACATTTAGAAAAGTATTCTGACGGTTAAGCAACGCTGCACTTTGTTTACAAAAGGACAAGTGCCAATTTGATCAACGATCAGTAATGTTTCTCAGATACATGATAGACTGTCAAGGAATTCGCCCATCAGCTGATAAGGAAAATGCCATCATAGAAATTCACGAACCAACAGACAAAAACCAATTGCAGGCTTTCCTGTGTCTTATTAATTTCTACCACGGATTCCTTAAAAACAAAGTAATAATCGTCGAGCCATTGTGTAGGTTGCTTGACCAGAAAACGACCTGAGCGTGAAAACAGACATGCGATTGTTAAAAGACTTAAGAAGCTGTTAAGGTGGTGGCGATGGCCTGATGGGGTTGACTCACTGGCTATCACTCCAATCTACCTGGAATCAAATCGTTATCACACTTTTGGCGGGCATTAACAAATCTCCGACAGTCAAATTCTGCTTATGAAAAAGCTTCTCAGGAGAGTAGTTTTTACAGCAGGCCCTGCTCAGGAGTGTAAAAATTCACAAAGTGAGAAACACAAACGAGTGCGAGAAGCTAGGCCTTGGCCCACACCAGGCTGTCGCCCCAAAGTATTTATTTATTTTTTTTTTAAGGAGCTGCTTTAAGGAGGGAATATATTGATCAACTATGAAGAAAAGTTGCTGGTTTCATTGGTTTGTGACGCTTTTTTATACGAAATAGGTGTGGCTTTACGCATATCGTACCAAGGGTAGAGAAGCGACCAATCTCATTCTATTCGCGTACGCTGATACTGACAGAACGAAACTATGCGCAAATAGACAAGGTGGAGCTGGCAATTTTTTTGTTGGGGTTATGAAATTCCACAATTTCCTGTAGGGTAGAATACTTGTAATTGTCACGGATCATAAGCCATCAAGTGGTTTGTTTAATCCAGACAAATCCACACTAGTCATCTTCCCAAGGAAGCTTCGACGGTTCGACGTTAAAATCATATCAACATGACTAACCAATGACATTGATTGAAGTGACATTGCCAAGATGACTTTGAGGGACAAATAAATACAGCGGCTTCTTCAATGGGCGTTGATGGGCTCTCCAGTGGTTCAATTATATGAAAAATTTAAACCATTTCACCATCATAGAAACGAAATCACGGTAAATAGGGGTTGTTTGTTACTGGGTAATCGACTTATCATTCCTTTTATTCCTTTTATTCATTTTTAAAAAAAGACGTTGTAGTACGAGTAGATTCAGTTTTTAAGTAATTGGAAATAAAGCTGGTGTCTACTACAAGTTACCAGAGCAATTAAGAGTCTTCTATCTTCTATCGATTGTCTGCGATTATGGAGCGGCCTTTACATCAGAAGAGTTTAATAATTTCTGCAAACTTAACTTAATTTTCCACATTTTAGCTGCACTGTTTCTCCCATCAAGCAATGATCAGATGGAAAGGATGGACCACAGTACTAATGATGTACTCAAGCGATCGATACTAATGTTTGCGTGCAACTAAGGCTGGCGATGTTTTTTTTCCATTACCTTCCGAATTGTTGCTCAAAAGTCTTCGAAGAAAAAAAGAGTTTCGAGGTAAATCCTAAGGAGCTTGCGATCAACTAGCCGGTATGGTCTAGAAAATGTTCAAAAGGTCCTTCATGGGTTCCAGCCAGCATTTCAAAATAAAATGGTCCGGTCGCTTACAATATTACTACAGAAGCAGGGAACACCATGCGGGGACATTTGGAACAGCTGCGAATAAGAGGAAAAGAATACTCAAGTATGCGAGACATCGTAACAGAGAAAGTTCAGGCAACATCACCAACATTACTCATGCCACATCATCTACAATTATGTGCTAACTTCCCAAATGTTGATCTCGCAAAATAAATTCAATTCAATTGGCGAACTAAATAATTTTTAACTTACTGGAGATACTAAAATATTATTTTAGTGAATAATGAGAGCTAGTTCATTGGCAAGCAACCTTTCAGAATCAAGCACCAGTAGACTAACATAGTTTATAAGTTCTTATAAACTTAAAGATTAAAAAAAAAAAAAAAAAAAAAATAACAAACTTAGAATCAACTCACATGTCCAACATCCATTTCGGAGCCAGAACTCATCTCAGCTGAAACTTTATTCAATAATCTTGCAAATGTAACTTTCTTCTCCAGCTTGGGATCATTGATGGCCCTGGCAACAGCAGCTGTGGCCGATGAAGATGCTGCCGATCCAGAATTTTCCGAAAACGTTGTCTCCTTGTCACCACTCTCTGAATCCGCATTACTGGCACGCAAACGATTCTCTGACATTTGTATCAATTCTCCGAGACTGACCTTAGGCTTGGGTGGATTCGCAGCCGGTGAGACCAATTGCTGAAGGATTTGTTTCTTTTCGGCTGCATTCTTTCTTACTGGAGTGGAATTGTTGCGTTTCTTCCGGGGTGATGGTGAACCTAATTATTCCAAACGAAAAACAAAAAGAAACAAAAACACAAAAGAAAACGTTTTAAATTACATATTCATGAATTTTATTTTTATTTTTTATAGTAAACATTAAATTAAACAATTAAAACTACTAATAAGGAAGCAATTTTTGTGATAATTTTTTTTTTGTTATATTTTTTTCTTTATTTTAAGGAAAATATCTAAGAAATAATTGTAAAACTACAAAAAAAGGAAAAACTATATAAATATTGTACATCAACGAATGCTAGGAAAGAAAGAAAACAATTTTTTTTTATTTATTTATTTATTTTTTTTTTTTTAAATGAAATGAGTATTTTTGATTTTGTTTTTATGCAACATAATATACTACAAAAAATAAGGAGAAATAAAAATGAAAAATTCACAACTAATATTACGGTAAACATTTATAGAAAAACATTTAGTGAAATTGCCCACCAGCAGCCACAAAGAAATTCATTTATTTTCAAGTCCTTAAAAAAATATAAATAAAGTTGGAACATAAAAATAAGAATTATTTTTGATTAACAGCACAAGTGAATAAAATTGAAATTTTACAAAAAAAATGTTGGGATATACTTGGTTAATACATATATATATATATATATATATATGGAGTTATTGGAATTTTGAGGAGGAGTGCTTTTTGTTGTGAGACACGTAATTTACATGGATTTTGTGCAAACATTGACACAGTGCAAGTTGTGCTTGATTAAGGTTTATAATGGTATACAAGTTTACAAGTGATATGTAGCGTTTATTAATGTTTTCTTTACATTTTTCGAATTTCTTATTTTTAGCGCAGAATACTTTGATGAGTATTACCATTGGAATCATTTGCCTATCAAGTCACATTTGTGGTGATTCATTTTGTGGCTTTAAAAATTTAAATAATTTACTAAACATTCTGGAATCATTTCTACTACTTCTAATTACTTTACTGAATATTTATTGAAAATTTTAAAATGGGCCCCTTCCGATAATCTTAAACCATTTATGTATCTTTTTGTTTTCAATTTTAATATTCGTTATTCATTCGGAAATGCCACCGTGTGGCGCTCCCATTGTTCGGATTTGAGTTCTGTTTTTTTTTTGTTAAGTTGGTACATCTGTTGTTGACATTCCCTTTAAATCTTAGCGTCATAGCTTAACATTTACAAAAGTTACGTAGCCAAGAGTACATCTATCTCTTATCTTACAATTTTAGAAATGTTCGTTGCAACAACGAACTTGTATTAAATTTTGCGTAAAAAACGGATTTAATGTTACGCGAACGTTGGAAAAGTGTTTCGGCAACGATTCTCTAAAGAAAACGGTCGTTTACCAGTGGCACGAGCTGTTTAAAAGTGATCGTGAGTCAATTGAAGATGATAAATGCAGTGGCAGACCATCGAAACCAACGAAAACATTGATGAAGTAAAAGAAATGTTGGTCAATAACAGCAAATTAACCATCAGAGAGATAGCGGAGGACTTGAACATTGCCTATGGATCCGTTCAAGGCATTTTGGTTAATGATTTCGGTTTCCGTCGTGTAGCAGCAAAATTGGTGTCAAAAGACCTCAATTTCATGCAAAAAGAGACCGTGTTGACGTCGCGAGTCTAAATCCGATCCCACATTCATTAAAAGGATCATTACTGGAGACGAGACGTGGGTTTATGAGTACGACACGCAATCCAGACATCAGGCAAGTGAATGGCGTTCACCAAATAAGCCGAGACCAAAAAAAACACGTCGTTTTCAGTCAAAAAAGAAGGAAATGCTCACGGTTTTCATGGATTACAACGGTGTAGTGCATCATGAATTTTTGCCGAAAGAGACCAGAATTGTGGGCAGAAAATTGTGGATTTTGCACCATGATAACTCACCGTTGCACAGTGCCATTATTATTCGTAATTTTTTGACGAGAAATGCAACAAATAAATTTGTATTTTTAATTTTCTGAATAATTTTCGGGATCAAGGTGGTGTGAACAATATTTCTTTTAAAAATTCTTTTAGCATCGTCTGTTTGCCTTTCCAACGTTTCTTTTCTTTTCAAATCCCTTGCTGTGACAAAAATTTACGTATACAATACATACCCATTTGGATCCAATTTCGAAAAGTCTTTGTGAGCAATTGATACGTAGAAATTCGTGACTTCAATGACAAGTTTTTTACGCCATTAAAAAACAGGACAAGTGAATATTACGTTGGAAATCATTGACTATCGAACACGACAACAACTGAAATCTAAAAAATCATGACTCTCCAGAAGGGAAAAGCTGGTCCATAAAAGTTAAGATTCATACTATTAGAGCATGAGTTCATGCAGTGTATAATAGGAATACTAGTAGTTAGCTACATAAGATGGTGGAAATATCGATAATTAACCGTCCAAAAACTTCCAGGCCTACTCTGAGAGACAAACGAAAACAATTTGGAAATATGGGGTAGGGCTCTTATTTACTTTTTAAAACTAAAGATAGAGAAAGACTCATGTCCAATTCATCTTATGCTGACAGAATATAGGCAGCGAAGTTCAAAACTACGCCGAACTACGCAAAAAAGGATGACCAGGACGATGCCTTATGGAGATATTGTGATCATGATGGGAGGTTTTATCGCAATGACAACACCACGTTGAAAGACGTGATTCGACTACACTTTTTTTGTTGACTTTTGTGCCTTCAACAGCTTGACAAACTGTTTTACTGCCACAAGTTCAGTCGGTTTTCGAACCAAATTGCCACAAACGCATAAACAATTAGCTTCGATCCTAAGAGCATCGTCGGCCAGTGAAACGCGATGTGTAAAATATTTTTACGTCTAATGGAGACATGGCCGACAGCACTCATCTGGAAATTATTAAGCTGTACAAGAAACGTGACAACTGGAGAAGTATATGTGTTACTTCGGCTATGGCCAAAACAATAGCTTAAATAAATCTGGATCGAGTGAAAGTACTCCTTGATGCAACACTCTACAGCGAGCAGTTACATTTTTGTGCTGAAACCATTGACCGAATCAGCAACTACGGATCATCACTTACCACTTCTCATTCTTTGTAGTAATCAGTGATGAGATCCGAGCAGTTCCGTCCAGATGTATACTTCCTAATATCGCTGAAATGGAGTATGACATCGTATATTAAACATCTTAAGCATGCTGATGATGTCTGCCCGATTTCACACAGGATATTGGACCTGTATCAAATGGCCAACTATTTTGAGTCAGTGCCGAACAAAATAGCACTCAAAATAAATACGGATAGAATGAAAACCAAAAGCCCTTCTTAGCATAGCAACATCAGCAAGCCAAAAAAGGAAGCAGTTGTCTAACCTATTTCTAGAAAGTATGGTGGTATTAGACAGGATATGGACAGCAAAATTCGCAAAATCATCATTCTGTCCAGTATACTTTCTAAATTCTGGAGAAGCAATGTTTTCAGCACAAAAAGCAATCTGAGACTGTTCTAATCAATTATTCTACTTTATGGCTGGGAAGTGTATTACCCCTTTCACAAGGAAGATACAGACATTTATAAATTTATAAATTGATTTTATGCTGATAATAACGGTCCAGGGAGCAATACACGTCTAAATACGAAGAAGAAAGTGGCACAAAGGCAGTTCCATGCGACCGTTGTACGCTGACAACCAGGATTGGAGTCGAAGAAGGCTCCAGATTTTTAGTAATGGCTTGGAGGGAATTCAAGATCATTGCAAAACTTCGAACATAGTACCATGGAGACATTGTTGACAAGTGCTTAATGGATCTAAGTAAATATAAGGAAGAAAATTGAACAGCAATAGCTTAATATAAATCACAATTCTGAAGAAAACCCGTGAGATTACAAAGTACCAGTGTGTTTAATATAATAATCTGAGATTGTAAATAGCCACAGAAATGAGCAATCAAATAGAAACATCTTTCAAGACGCTCTAAAATATTTATGAAAGTTATGAAACGAAAAGTGAACGAAGCCGGTAAATTTTGTGATACAAACACAATTCCAAGAATAATTATGAGAAAGGGTTCCTAGAGTGGAGTAGTCGAAGCTCACTAATAACAGGACCTATGACCGGCCGCTTGTAAATAGTCGTGGCAACCTTCAGAGGCGTTAAATTCAGAAAATCGTTACAATAAGACCAGTAGATTACTCTGCCCCTGCCTTTTATTAGACAACGTAATTGATGGGCGAAACCTTGATAATTGGGCGTGGGCCCAACCTTGTTAGTACAGTGAGACATAGAGGTGGTAATGTGCTTATATAAGGTTGTGTGTCGAAGGCATGTATTTAAGTATTCCTAAAATTAACCTGAATCTAGCTGTTTTAAAATAAGATTAACGGATTCGATGATCTTTCGGGTAGACAATGATCCCAAACTCATTTTACGTTTCTTCCAGGAATGAATCGGATTAGTAGAAAAAGCAAATACCTCTCGATCTCCTGACATGAATTCCGTAGATCCTTTTGGAGATGAATCCAAAAAAAAACTTAAAAAAAGGCACATAACAACTATATGACCCATCGGCACCTACTCAGCAGTAGTGAGGTGGAACAAAACAAAAAAAATTGTACTATACAAAGACTTACATGTCTTGGCATTACGGGTGGAACGCATACATGCTCCACAGCAGTTATAGAAGCCTTCATTGGCTTAAGGCCACCCCATCTCTTTAAAAAAAATTTGGCAATTACAGCACGATCAGCCTTCTTCAAACAGGAGTATTTAATCACTCAGACAACATGGATCAAATGAAACTTCTCTCAGAAATGACATGATCTACGCGGTTCATGACCGTCTACCTAAGACTTTGTGCTTAAGCAGATGGTTCAATATAATAATCCCCAGCCGAGAAGCATGGAATTGTAAAAAAAACTTGACTCAAACTTTAAATGTATCAAGCGGTATACAGATGGATCAAAGATTGTCACTGGGGTTGGTGCTTTTATTTTTGGTCCATATACCAGAATTTCCCAACCACTGGTAAATAATCCCGGTCTATATCAAACGGAAATACATTTAATTTTGTTGTGCGCAGATCTCATCCTCGATCAGTAAATGAAATGGGTCCGTATCCATTGTGCTCTAATCTCAGTCTCCAAATCAGTCTTGCACTGATGCAAGTCTTTGGTGGGTGCATTGTCATAAAGGTGTTGTCGGAAGTAAAATGGTCAACGAGATGACTAAAAACGGTTCGGCTAATTTTTTCATCGGCCTTGAGCCGTTCTGTAATATTCCGAATTCAGCAATTGATTCAGTAATAAAGAGTTGGGAGAACAAAATGTATATATCACATTGGAAAAACATCTCAGGGCTTCGTCAGGCTAAAGTAGCCATCAAACCCTTTCACAAAAAATTAAAAAAATCCCTACAACTCAAAAGAGATGATATCAGAAGACTGGTTGGATTTGTAACTGGATACTGCTACCTTCGATATCAGAAACACGGAATACATAGGTTTTATTCAGTAAACTGAATGTCCTCTTTGCATGGAATACGTTTTATGCGATTGCATAAACAAAATAAAAGATATTTGAGACTGCAGTGCCCCTGCGGAATGAGATCCTTAAAAAAAAAATGGTTTCAGTCTGAATCTAGAGCGAAAAAACCTTGTCTGCTGAACCCTTTTCTGTTCTTAATCTTCCTGGACGATCTTGTTTTATTTCTCCCAGGGGGAATATTTTTCGATTTATAGCATATAAACCTTCTGCTCTATGCTCACGACACCAAACATGCTAAAAATCATGATAAATAAGATGCAACAATACTGTCAAATTTGGAACTTGCAACTAAACACCAACAAACCAAAAGTTATGATTTTTTTGAACGAATGGGGGCCCTACTTAATGTATGAAAAATGGACCTGGCAAAATGAAGAACTGCACAAAGTCAAGGAATAGAAATACCTCGGAGTACTTATCACCTCACAATTATCTTTTAGAAAGCACTTTCAAGAGAAGTTAAAAGAATAAAAAAAGAAAGGTATTTGAAGTAGTCATAAGGTCTATCATGTGCTATGTGGGATAAGTGTGAATCTGGCAGTTTGAGGAGGTTGGAAAACTTCTCAGATACTTCATAAAGAAAATTTTTCGGAGACACGTCAAAATGCTATGCACTTCAAAAATCGGAAGAAATGTATTGCAGGTAGTTTAAATCAAGATCGACATTTATAAAGTTTTAAACCACAACTTTGGGGATCAGAACTATTCTCATGATCGGTAATCTCATAGAATTAATTGGTACAGTATTCAAAGCCAAGGGCGACATACTGATATTAAATTACATGCCACACGGAACTGATAGAAGAGGTGAATGTAGGCTGTACAACTATAAAACAAGAGAACACGGGATACATTCCACTAGAATCTGCCTAACGCTGAGCTCAATTAGAACATCCTTTTATGAAAAAAAAACACTTCATCTGTCAAATGAAGTCTTTCGCTGCTCTTCGCTGTAGCTAAGCTCATTAAATTCTAATATTAACAGCATAACTAATTGGGGAACCACTTACAGAGTAGAATTTATTGCTTTCAAAATTCTCGGTATGTATTTCAATGACAACTAACGTTAGAATGATCACGTATACGATGTCGCCAAAAATGCTGCGAATGTCTAGGTTTCCTCAAGCGACGTAAGAAATATTTCACCTCCTCTGAGCTGAGTTCCATATATAAGGCATTTATAGGCTCAAAATTGTAGTGTAATGCCACTTCAAAACTCGTAAATCACTCAGACAATGGTCACCCTCGAATGCCGATGTAATATATCGTGTTTTACTTAGTTTTATCGCTATTTCCACACCAGTGATCTATAGAAATCGTCAGTAGCATTCCGTCACTTCAAACTTTTAACTGTAATACCAGTTTAGTTCTGAATGCTTATCAGTATACCCTGAAGCCCACTATCAGACGAACTCTGAAATATCGTTATTCTTCCCTAAGCCAGCTATTCATTATAACCTACAAACATTTAAAACCAACGTTCATCGATACTTCTTTTTTTTTTTCTTCGCCCGCGCTGTGGGCAAGCATATAAAAAAAAGAGAAGTAAAAGTAGTCTACTGTGGCCTTTAGACAGCGGCTGGTTCAATGACATTGCCAGAAACTAAGAAACACTTAAAATCTGTTAACTGAAAAAAATCTGTATCTCTTGCATATTAGTTGAGTACTAATACTTGGTGAGCCAATAGCTGGTGCGGGCGTTTTCATTCAATTAAGTACATATTTATTATAAAATCAATGTAGAATTTTATTGATTAATAAAGCTCAATCTACGGCAATTATGAATGGTTCATGTGACCATCATGGCTTCTGTTGTAAGCAACCATCCGAAGGTCAGAATTATCGATGTTATTTGGAAGAATAAGTGGGTCAATGGCCCCAATTTCAGTTTGGATGTTATATTTGGGATCCTGAATTGTCTGGGTTAATAGTATAGATCTTAATTTTTAAATAACCCAACAGGAAGAAGTCAAAAAGTGTCAAATCGCATGAATTTGGAGGCCAATTAACTTGTTCTCTAATGCGATCTTCAAATTTCGTACGCTATAAATTGATTGATTGATGGTTTGTGTTGGCAGTAGCACCAATCTATTAAAACCAGAGGTCTTCCAGACCCAATTCATTCAATTTTGAACGATAGCCGATAGCCGGTCAACATTTTACGGTAACGTTTTTCATTCACTGTAACTTTCTCTCCAACTTTATCTTCGAAAAAGTATGGGCCAATGGGCCAACCCATAATTCGCACCATACAGTGACATTTTTGGTATGCATTGGTTTTTTTTTTTTTTGAATCTTGTATGGGTTTTCCGGTCGATAGTTATGTTTATTTATGTACCCATCCATCCAAAAATGGGCTTCATCGGAAAAGATCAAAATCGATGACATATTGTTATGGTGGTCCAACATCCAGTTAACAAATAGGCGACGTCGTAAATGGTTTAAAGGCTTAATTGCTGTGTAATTTGGATTTTATAGGCGTGCAAATGAAGACCAACTTTTAAAATTCCATAATTCTTAATTTTGGCGACTAATTGAACTGCCTGGTTAGTTTTAAACACTTACGCTCATAGTGGTGATGTTTCATGAACTCCGGACTCCCTAGAGCGATTATGTTGACCGAAAAAATCACGAATTTTATGAAATGTTAATTTTACAAATCGCCCCTTTTCGTAATAGGATTGAATAACAAAAATAAATGGTGAATGACTCCATGACTAAAATGGTTAAAAATTGTATGACATCTGTCAAAAAGATCAACCACATTGAGTTCAGTAAATGACAGTAATTGATAGCCAACATCCACACCATCTGTTGGCTCACCCTTTATGGTAGATAAATAATGATATTAAGTCAAGGTAGCTGCAAAATGCCTAATAAATCTCAATATTCAGACAATGGGTGAATAAATTTCTGAATTGGTATTATTTCTGATGCCACAATACATCCTTGTAAAACATCTACTCTGAGTTGTATATATTTTTGTGAATTTTAAATAAAAAGGACTACTTGTCAAAACAACTGCAAGCTTCTACAGTCAACAGGGAATTGTTCACTCATTTATCATAAGCTTCAAAAGCAAAGCGAAAACCAACAACAAAAAAAAAAAAAAAAAAAAAAAAAAAACAACAGGAAAAGCTCAGTGAAAGTATCTATCTACATCTAAGGTACTTATTTGCGATGAGTCCAAGAGATACTTGTTGTAGGATTTTTTTCTTTTTCATACTATTACTTTGCGTTTTTAATTTTTTCTTTTTCTTTGCTTTAGACTTTTTTTTTTATTGCTTATTTACACTTTAGTAGAAGTATCTACAGTGAATTGTTTTGAAGAAAAAAATAAATAAGAACAAAAAAAAAAAATATTTTTGTATCTACAAATCTTTTTTATAAAATTTTCATTGGCATTATGAAAATTATAGAAAAAAAAAAAAAAATAAACAAAAAATTGTGTAAGGGAGGTAGGGCTTTTTGTATTTTAAACCTTTGCCAAGCAACAAACTACATGTGCTGACCACTGATAAGAAAAAAAAAAAATTAAATTAAATATGATTTTTTTAAATTTACGCAATTGTTTCAGTAAATTTTTAGGGATCTGTTTTGCCGTTAGGAAGGTTTTTTTTTTTTTTTTTTAAGATGGAAGGTTCTATTTAAGTTACATGTAAATATTTGTAAGGACGAGTATCTACAAAAAAAGTTACAAAATTTATTCGTATGTTTCAAAAAAAAAAAAAAACAAAAAACAATATGAGAAAGTACGAGGATGGTAATGCCACAACGAATAGACTTTAAGATTGAGCAAGTGGGAGAGAGTGAAATATATGCACTTACAGAGGTACAGTACAAAGAGAGAGATTTATAGAGAGAAAGAAAAAGGGATATGTACGAGTAAGTAAGTATATATATATTTTTTTTGTATTCCAATTGCAAACAAAAATTAGTTTTTCTTTTTCAATTTTCAAAATTCAAAAACAAACACAAAAAACTGTTCATATTGTGTGTTTCTTATAATTTTTTTTTTTTTTTTTTTTGTATTTTTGAAACTCAATTTAGCCTATCTTACGTCGGGGAGGTGGGCGTAATAAATCATCTAGCGAAAAAGTACGGGCTGTCGCCCCTCCTCCGGTCGGATTGGGGCTGCTGAGGCTCAAAAGAGATGGTTTTCTTATACCCAATCTGTTGAATATGGAACGTGGTGCCCCCGGTGCGATATTTGTTGTTGTCTGAGGTATGGCTGTTGTAAATTGCAATTGCTCACGAAGTGATGTATGATGGTGATGTCCATGTATTGAACCAGGTGCTATAGATAGTAGAGGTTTAAAAAAAAAAAAAACAAAAAACAAAAAACAAAAAAAAAAAAAAATATTATAGAAAAAAAGATACATGAACCATATTTTTTTTGTTTGTAAGGAGAAAAAGAGAGAAAAAAGAGAAAGATAAAAAGTGTTAAATAGCGATAAGAGACAAAAGGATTTAAAAAAAAAAAAAATAAATAAATAAAAATAAAACGAAAATTTTACAAAAAAAAGAAAACAATATTATCAGACTGTTAAACAGTACATAGTTATGTCGAGTTTTGAAAAAAAGGAGTCTAGGCAAAGAAATTGAATTCTTTTAAGCATACGTCTATTGCGGTCGGCTTCTTCGGCAAGAAGTTTCTCGATCTTTTCGGGAAAGTGTCGTTTGGCACACCACACGAGGCCTATCACAGCTAGGACCACAAAAACTGTGATAAGCCCTAGCCAGAAAGGCTCTTGTAGCATTCGTTCGGATAGCGGTTTGTACGGTATATGCATCATGCGGCGTTCACAACGATGACCTTCCCACCATGCGTGGCATCTATAAGGAATACACATATTTTAGAAACTTTCCTTGATCTCTTTGCTCTACAAAATCACTGTGTTTGAGAACATACCGACAAAAGTAACCACCGTTCTTTTCAAAACAAGTTCCACGTCCTTCGCAGGGATTTTCCGCACATGGCCGCTGCTTTTGTTCGCATGTACTTCCCTGGTAACCCGGTTGGCAGTGACACTATAAGTGCAAGTGAATGCCGTTTTAAGCAAGTTCACGTATTTATGAGTTAAAGGAATACCTTAAAATTTGTAGCTGTGAGCTCACACTTTCCAAAGATACACGGCTCCAATTCGCAAGAGTTCAATCCACAAAACCTGGAAAAAAAAAAAATTAAATTATTACAATACCATATACTCGTATTATACATATATAAGTACATTTTCTTTAAAATTTAGAAAACCTACTGCTAACTCGTTTTTTTTTTTTAGCTTTAACTTTCAATGAAATCGAAAAAAGCAGTTAAAGGCAAAAGAAGAATGTAGTGCAGTATTGCTTGTGATCATAGATCGTATGATTTATGATCTTTCTTTCAAAAGAACTCCATTACATTTCAACTGAGCTCCGTTTTTAAGTCAATTTGGCGCATTTCACATTTATAAACCACTTGCTAATGAACTCTAGCAGCGACCAGTTCAGTAAGTTTAAAATAAAAGTGTTTTGAATAAGTTATTGATTTTTTTTTTTATAGTCCCTTTTACTGGCTTTTTTACCAGGGTGCGGGCGAGCGGTGTAGTAGTTTGAAACTCAGGTGTATTAAGTTTTGATATTTTCCCCAGAGGAGGTTGTCAAACTGGGGGGTACCAACCAGTGGGGTCTTGGTACGTGCTAGTTGTTAGTTCGTTACATTTAGCCCAGCCAGCAACCACTCCAACATCAGTGTTATGCCTTCCTATCAGAGTTGACGCCGATGGGATTTTTAAATGACTACATACAAATTCTATGAAAAGACTTTTTTCAGAGAATTTCCTCGCACGGTATTCGAACCCGCGACCCTCTACTTGAGGAGTCTAGGCATATACCACTACACCACTGCCACCCCCTTGACAAATATATTTGATGAAGAGACACAATGGCATATTCCAGAGATGTGCCTCCATTAATATAGAACTATAATGCAACGGGTTGAAGCTATGGGTCATTCGTCTCGTTAAAATCTTTTCCACTCGATGTCTGTCTTATTGAAATCAACTTTGAGTGCAGGAATGCTTCAGAGTCTACAGATTCGAAAAGACGGATCATTATGTGAAAGTCTAGAAAAAAAAAAAAATACACTTAAGCGTGTAAGACAACGTCAGCCTGTTACTGCACCAACTACGTCCTAACTATACAAATATCATCATTTTGCACAAACTGATCAGTTTTATACCTTCATGTCAGAGTTGACGCAGACGTGATTTTGATATAACTACATACAAATTCTACGAAAAGGCTTTTTCAGAGAATTGCTTGCACGGGATTCGAGCCCGCGATCTTCTGCTTGAGGAGTCTATGCATATACCACTACAAAACGGCCACAGCATGTTTTAGAAATATGTCGCATATGATGTCACTATCGGATGTCGGCAAAAAAGCAACATTTTGGCCTTCAAAGAAGCACACATTAACATTTGTGAAATTTTAAGGAAAATCAGCAGAATTCGGCGAATTTTTGCCAATTTCCTAAAAGAAAAAAGTAGCCCGAGAAGAGCTGATCATCGACGAGTGCGCACGCACATGAGCATCCGCTCATCACTTGCAACAAAGTGGAAGCAAAAAACAAATAAATAAAAAAAAAAATAAAATAAAATAAAAATAACCGCTCGTGCGAGTGAAAAAAAAATCATTTGTGCAGGGAAAAAAACATCTTGCGAGTACAGCGTTATTAATATCTAGAGTGCGGCATCCCAACCTTCCTGCCCCTGGTCATACTATTGCTTGCGTTCAGTGATTGAGTGTATGTAACATCCGATGTATATTGGGTTGTGGGTATGAATTTTGTTGGTATGCTATTTCCCATTAATGTAAGGGCATAACACCTTCAACAATTTGATTCAGTAAGCCAACTCCGAATTTTTAGTTCGCAGCTGTGCTTAGTATCGTCGGTATTTGTGTTTGTCTGTTTCTATAATTACTTGGGAACTTAGAGTGGATATAGCCAATATTCACGGGCTTAAAAGTAATCACTTTTCTGCATACGCCCACGTCTATAAATACCAACCAGCTGTTTTGGCATTTAGTGAAACACAGGTAGATCCCCGCCCACACCTCTAACACACTCTGATCTGAAGCTACCTGCTACGAACTAGTGCCACTATTCTTCTCTCACCGCGGTCTCTCCATTTATTTACGAAGTGATGTAGCTTACCAAACTCCACCACAATGTCATCCCTGTTAGAATCTGGAATTCAACTTTATTTGGTTGAAATTCCATCCATTATCCGCTACAGAAGCCCCAAACTGGACCTTTAAAGAGTTTGATCCCTGTATCCTCATACTGAAATCGTGATTATGACGGCAACACCCTAAGGACGGTGTGTTGAGATCTTCGCTGCGGAAAACAATTTGAGCCAGTTTAAATGAGCACATACGAATACCAGACGTTGATAGTTATACCACCAACACCCTGGATTTGTTTTTAACTCCTCATCCTGATAAGCATAGCGTTGATGTGTTATTCCCTCTAGGTTCGTCGGACCATTGTGTCATATCAGATAATTTCTAGTACTCCCACTGTACAATTAGAGAAAATATCCCTCAAAGAACCGTATGGCAATACAAGAAAGTCATTTGGAACGGTCTTAACACCTTCCTTTGGAATTTTAACTGGTCGTTATGTTTCCTCGATAACGACGTGGACGACGCTGCTGATATGATCATAGACACTATTCACTTTGGAATGAGATCCTTTATCCCTCATCAGATGAAGAATATCAAGCCAAAAGGAAAGGCATGGTACGACTCGAGCTGTAAAGAGACTGTCAGGGTTTCGGTTTTCAAGACACACCCGACTGAGGAAAATCGAAAAAAGTTCAAACGAGTCTGTAATGTGTTTTTAAAACGTGTGAAATTCCAATACGACCAAAAACTGAAGCAAAAAATACTGCAATGTCCCAAAGGTAGTAATTTTTTTTGGTCTTTTGTCAAAAATATTAGAAATTCTGCCTCATCCTCCATCCCGATGCTCATTTACAATGACATTCCAGCTGCCAGCTCTTTGGATAAGGCCAATTTGCTTGCTGCCTACTTTGCAACCAGTTCAAAACTCCCAGATTGTGCTCTGTCTCCGCCTACACTTGAGTACATCCAATCTTCCATGGGAAAAATTCACTTTCGCACTCGTGTAGTAGCAAGAGTTCCTCCCTGGGCAAAACCACTAGGTAAGCTTTTTCATCAATCCTACTCTCTAGGACTCTTTCCGATCAGATGGAAAACAGCATTTGTCCAGCTCTTCCCTAAAAAAGGCGAATCTTCTTCTCTCTCTTCATACAGACTCATTGCATGTCCCTTATTTCCAAGGTCATGGAAACGGTGTAAACCGGTACCTCATGAAATATCTCGAAATGCGAAAACTTCTCAATGATCGGCAGTAAGGTTTTCATAGCAACAGGTCCACGGGTAATTTAAAGGCACGTGTCACCGAAAAGTAGAACTAAAGCGTACATCAATCCAGCGAAAATAAGATAGTTAGACTTGATATTTTTAAGGCGTTTGACAGAGTTTGGCACCAGACTCTTTTGTCGAAAAAGCGTGATTTTGGGATCGATGACTCTCTTCTTCAATGAATCGAAAATAACCTTCCGGAACGTTCAATTCAAGTTGTCTCCCTATGAATGCTCATCAGTATACCCTTAAGCCCACTTTCGGATGTACTATAAAATACCGTGATTCGTTGCTAAGCCGCATAACTCGCTTATGGAATGCCTTCAAACATTTAAAACCAACTTTCATCGGCACCTCCCTTTCCATTCTCCTTGAGTTTCATTCGCCCGCACTTTGTACAAGCATTTTAAGGGTGCTTAAGTGCATCGAGCGCGCGCAAATTATAAAAAAATAAAAGCGGATAATCGCTCGAGTCGCTAACAATTCAACTAAATTTTGTTCAAAATTAGCGGCGTTAGTGTCAAAAACTACGGTTTGGAGAGCTACTCAGCGGAATCCGAACCTTTGGCGATCGATAATGAATCGCGGTCCACGACTTTTAGATCGTCACAAGGTTGCTAGATTGGAATTCGCCAAGAATAAAATGGACATGGATTGGGGTTCTGTAAGTTTAAACTAACAGATGTCATCGAATTCTTGTAAATTTATTTTTTTGTAATTTTAATTTTCCTATTCCTTTAAAATGTTATTTGTTCTAATAAAAAAAAGAAAAAATGGAATTTGGACGGTCCTGATGGAATGCATTCTTATTTCATGACTTATGTAACATCGCTGATGCTGTAGACTAAGACTATGAATACGAACGAGACCAAAACCAAGATCAAGACTATAAATGAAACCGCCACAACAAGGACTTGTTGTATATTATGAACATTAATAATGTATCTATAGTGATTACCAGAAGGTTACTATATTTTTTCAAGACCTTCGGCCTTTGTCACTTTGGCCTGATAGGACATTACTTAATCTCAATCATTTCATGCACATTTTGCGAATTAAGTTTTTGTTTGCGAACTTAACAAGGGAATCTGGGGTATCTTAAGGACATGATGTATGGTATGTATTGAGTTGTTCAATAAGTTCTGCGGTTTTTTTCTTCAGAAAATCTCTGTGTATACCGTTTTGAATTTTTTGCTGTTTATTCCAAAAAAGGGTCATCCTTTACATTGTTACAAAAATTTGTTTTGATCGGATGTTTTCTACGTGCTCAATTTTTTATTTTTTTTTAAATGGAGGATAAGAAAGTGATTTTTTTCCAACTGTCATACGGTTGATGTTTAGTGTCTCAGCTATCTTCAGACAGCTTTCGTGCAGGTCTTGCTCCATCAGTTGAAAAATTTCATCGATTTTTTCAGTGACAGGCCTACCAGAGCGAGGTGCATCTTTTACATCGAAATTTCTGGACCGAAATCGAACAAACCACTCCTAGGTTCGGTGTTCACTCACAGCATTCTCACCGTAAATTGCACCGGCATATTTTTGCAGCGTTTTTCCCTTTTTTATAGTAAAAAAACATCACATACCGTATTTCTTTAGATATTTCACTCATATTCAAATCAGTATAACTTTTAACACGAGCAATGAATTTTCTTCACAAATAATGTAGCGTGACATGTCACCTTTCAAACACGTGTTCGTTTAGCACAATCAGATAAGTGTTTCCAGATAAATGGACACCAACACCATCTAGTGACAAAAAAATCGCAGACACTTTTTATATGACCAATAGTAGGCCTAGTTTGACAGATCGATAGTTGTAGAAATTTCTGGTGCTGGAATTGTCTTTGTACAGTGAAACCAGAAAGCTCTCTATCCAATGGTTAGGCAGCCGATCGCCTCTCATCATTTTATTGAATAAAATCGCGAGCCAATTAAATCCAAGATTTTCGATTGGCATTCACACTTTGAAGGGAATGTTATCAGTTCCGAGAGCATGGGGCCGGTCGAATAATTTTAACAGCTTCGCTAACTTCGAATAACGTAAAATCCGCCGTTTACTCTTCGTGCGCAACTGAAAAGGAACTGAAACTTCGCACAAATTCGGGTAATTCATCGTGAGGTTTGATTTATATTGTAAAATAAAATACATTAATTTGAAAGTGAACCTACAATTTTTGTTATCGCTTAAAAGAACAATTCATGGCATTTACTCCTGGAAAATGATATCATGTAAATGTTGGCGACCACTACGTCTGAGGTGTTCCATTCGGAAGGTCCAATTTTGGGCGACTCGTTCGAGCATAGCGACTGGTATCTCGCGGATAACACGAGTAATGTTGGCTTCCAAAGCGTCAATCGTTGCTGGCTTATTCCTGAAGACCTGAAACTTTACATATCCCCAGAGAAAATAGTCTCAAGGTGTGATATCGCATGATCTAAGTGGCGAATTTACCGTAGCAAAACGTGAAATTAAGTGCTCACCAAAATGATTTCTCAACAAGTTCTGTATGGCTCGTAGCTCCATCATGTTGAAACCAGAGCTCACCGAGACCATGTGCTTTTCAGGAAGCGCACCACGGGGTGGCCGTGGTGTAATGGTATATGCATAGACTCCACAAGCAGAGAGTCGCGGGTTCGAATCCCGTGCGAGTTAATTATCTGAAAAAGTCTTTTCATAGAATTTGTATGTAATTATATGAAAATCCCGTCGGCGTCAACTCTGACATGAAGGCATAACATTGATGTTGGAGTGGTTGCTGGCTAAGACCCACTGGTTGAGAATGCACTGGCTCCAGTTTGACAACACCACTGAGAAAAATATCGAAACCTAATACACCTGAGCTTGTAACTACTGCACCACCCGCCCGTGCTCTGGAGAAAAGACAATAAAAGGGTTTTCACATTTTTGGTGAGTGCGCGGGATTATAAAAAAAAAATAGTCCGTTAACATGGCGCGATAACGGTTACTATTGACGGTAACATTCTGATTTGCCTCATTTTTAAAGAAATATGGACCAACGGTCTTCGCGTACACTCTTAGCTACAGCTGCCATAGTCTCTTCACTACGTGCTACGTTGAGTATCATCCACTAATGTAAACTGGAACTCAAATTTGCGAATGGTATTGACAATAGTGATTTCAGTAAGTCGATTATGCGCACCGTAAGTTCCTCGAATCGCACGAAAAACATTTCTCACAGAACGCCGATTTTCGTAATATAGCTGAACAATTTGGAGACACTAGCGTGTAAACACCAGTTTTCAGCTACAAAGCAGTAGTCTATTACCGAGCATGCCATTCCGAGCGGATATTAGGCGTATATTAGCGAATTTAGTCTTGATGCGGACTGCCATAAGTCTAGCGCGTATGACAAATCTTTAAATCCGCATTCGAATATTTGTGTAGTAAATATCAAAATTTCTCATCCTTCTTTTAGTAGGCACATGCCATCCCACTTCCTAGATGAAGGTGATATATGCGTGGTAGCAGTTAAAGGGCTCTACTAATTGATCGACTGTAAATGGAATGTCAAGTGTCCGACCGTCCCATATGCAGATCCGAAGGTCGTTGTCCATTAATCGTTTGCTATAGTCGTCATCAGTGAATTCGTTGTCAACAGAAGTTGTTAACTGCTTTGTCACATTTCTTTTACATTTTCCATATAGGAGTGCTATGACGATGTACGCCCATATTATGCTACTGGTCGAGCACATACTTGCCATTTTAGCAATATGGTCTTACTTGACCTGTTGCTGGAGTTTGATGGGCGATAGGGCAAGTACTACGCTACGAAATTGATTGCTGCGCTGCTGGTTCAATCCAGGTTTAGGATGATCAGCATTTTCCATGTTTTAAATTGTCAACCTTAGTAAGCTTCATTGAAATCGTGTGCCATTTTTCTTTGCCAAAATGCTCCCAATCTCTTTAAACACTATAGAAAACTGTGTGGCACGATTTGCACATTCCACTAACTGACTCAAAAACTTACATCAACTTTTGCCATATTTCCGGTGTTTTTGCAACCTGATTCTCATCATTATTATGATTACTCTGTCACAAAACCCATAATCGGAATTTCACTTACCATCTAAAAGTCTGCAGACACACCTCACATACAGAATACCAATTATTCCCTCTCTCCCCCCCCCCACCCCTTCCCAAAAAAACACTAAAAATGAAAGGAAAATCACAAGGATACCCAGAGTAAAGAGAAAGAAAATAGCACAGGATTCATAAAAAAATCGATTTCCTTACCTCCCCGTGTAATGTCCTTGACATTGACAATGGCTCTTTCCATTGTTGGCAACACATTTCCCATTGAATTGGCAGGGATTCAGATGACACGATTCCACCGTATTGTCCCCCGATGCTAATTTCAACTTGTAGTTATTATCTGCAATATTGTGTACATCACATCAACCACATGAATAATGTTCCGAAAATTACAAAAAATTAAAAGACATGCATGCCCTTGTGGACAAACATCCTTTTTGGGTATTAAACACCACTCACTCCCTCTTACACGTAACACCATACCGAAACAACATACGCCTGCAGGCCTACATTTTGATTAATAGGCAAATCAGAGACAAAGTCCTTGTTTGTTAGTGTTGCGGTATGTTGTGGTTGGTATCATATTTGGGACGAAAGAGGTTCGATGTATAAAAAAGGACGATTGTACCATCAAAAATCTACATAATTAATTCATTACCTTGTTGAATCCTTACGGTTCCATTCAAATTGATATCTGATTTGGAAGTGGTCCTCTGACGGATGTGCAACGTATTCAGGTACGATGTTATGTAGACTGGTGCCAATTGCGGTTCAATTGTGTAATCCTGATGGTGTAGCTGTTGGTATTGTTTGTTGCCAAATTGTTCATCGCTAAGTCTGGTTAGATTCTGGAATTTGCATAGTTGCCACTTTGTACCGTTGTTGTCAGCATAATTATCATAGATCTAGATAGAAATAGTAAAATGAAAGAGAAAACAGGAAACAGGACGTTAGGTGGAAATATTTTGTGTAGCCGACATCATTGGCAATCGTTTGTATTTGAAATTGAAATTGAAATTGAAATTGAAATTAGAAATTTCTAGATACCGGATTCATACCTCAATTATATTGTTGTCCGGGCAGCCGTTATCACCAAATTCAACGCCATGCAGTTCGAGAAGAATATTATCGCCAAACGGTGCAACCAAATGCTGAGTGAAGTCGACATTTTCCGGTGGACCATGCGGATAGTTTAATTGAAACAAATAACCGGTGAAATTGTTGGTGAGGTTTATCACACGGTCCTTTTCTGTTTGTCCAACTGTAATTACGAGTACATCAAGATACGGGTTACCATAGAGTTTCTACTAAATGGGGTAATTGCATGTGGGTCATAAATTGGGTTCGAGAGGATTGTGAAAGGGAAAAATGTACAGCTATCGGCGGTTTTTAAAAGAAAAAAAAAAGCAAGGAGTTTATTCCGACATCCAACCAAAGAGCTTTGTTAGCAACTTCGAAGACCTTCTTTATTCAAAAATAGACTTTTAAAAACTTGTACTCGCAGATAGAAAATAACTCCTTTACAATGCGTTCAGGGAAAACAGAGATATGTGATCGCTTACTGCTTGATGAAGATTTCTTTGACAAATTTGTTTTGATAAGAGCAGAGTCCTCAGAGAAAAGAGGTTTTTTGCCAATCCGGACACTTCTTCGCTTTAACACCAGCAATAACGTGGAATAGCATAACTCTCTTCGGGAATTAAATTTTGTAGAATATGTCAAAAAAAAAAAAAAAAAACAAATAAAACACATTATAGGGCAATGCTACTACAATTTTTACATCAATTGCCACCAAACGTGAAAATATAGGTTCAGAAATGTGGTACAACAATGGAGTTATTGAAGAAACTATTTCCAAATCGGATTGTTTTCAAATTTGAGTTTGTGTCCACCACAAGTGCCACAGGTGGAACAGGTGTTCCAGATTGTTTCTTGTACGGCTTTTTCAAGGAAAAAGTGTACTTGAACAAGTCCTAAACCAGCTAAAATGACATCATCGAAGAAATATACCGCAAGAAGCACTCAACAAATTTAAGAAATTTAAAATTTTTGTTCTTATAATTCTATTCGAAGTATATTCAATATATTGCTATGGACTATATGGTATTAAAACTATGTAACTCATTAACAATTAGGCATCCAAGAAGTGTGTGGTCGAGAGCAGTCGTGATAAAAGGCGTTTCGTATTAATGAACTTACGCCGTTTTTTTCAATTGCTTGAGGTAATCTCTAGAGTTGTTCACAGTACAGCAAAGCGGCAACGCGGCTAAGAAAAATCCTCTCTCCAAATCCTGTGATGATTTACCTTAACCTTAAGTGATGAATCGTCAACCTGCTACTGGAAACTCACTTTCCAGGTAGCTCCCAATACGCGGTCAGTATCAACCCAAACAAGACTATTGCAACCGTGACCAAAATTCATGGTCTGATTACAAGACACAAACTGCTTTTGGCACTGTATATAGTAGCTTCAAACCATACAAGTCTGCTGGTCTGCCAATCAATGTAGCCAATGTAGTTTTTATTCCCAACTCATCTTGTCCCAAAGGGCCACAGACCTATAAGTCTATCATATTTCCTTCTGAACACTCTAGAACGACTTATTGATATCCATATACGAGCTAAAATTGATCCAAGACTTTTGTCAACGGCTTAACATACCCGCTGTGAAGGAAACTTAGTGGAAATGGCTCTGCATTCACTAAGTGGCCACATCGATAGAGAGTAAACAATGTGCGCATTCCTGGACATAGAGGGTGCCTTCAACAACGTTAACACATCCGCAATCTCGGCTGCTCTGTCAACTCTGCAGGTAGATGACTCATTTGGGAAGTTGATCAGTATTATGCTTAATAGCAGGATAATCAACTCCATATTGGGTGAGGCTTCTGTTACAAAAAAAAAAAAAAAAAAAAAAATCTCACTGACTATACATGTTGTCTGGTGGATGGCCTTAAACAATGCAGTCAACTGCAACAAACTAAGCAGAGTCCAAATAACAGCATGTCTATGCATAAGCGGAGCCTTACGTTCTATATCGTTTTTCACTTGGCATACTTCGGTATCTTCAGTAGGTAAGTACCTGCAATCGCAGTTATTCGCCCTAAAGCGATTACACAGTGGACACTACACTATAGCTGAACTTTGGTTTGACAAAAACTTTCATATAAGCTTCCCCTTTAGATCCTTCTGGAAGAAAGATGCTGCTATGAAGAACAAGTCAATCCATTTTTACACAGATGGCGGTGTTTTCTCAGATTAACTAAATCTAAGACTCTAATTCTGTCTTCCAAATCACTGTAGCGTGTTTCAGGCGAAAATTTTGTCGATTTAAAAAGCTCTGTCCTGGCTGAAGAAAAACATGATATCTGCAAAGGATATCCGCATTTTCTCGGATAGTCAGGCCGCTATCAAGTCAGTCATTAAATTTTAACACCGCCCTTGAATGCCGATCATCTCTTATGGAGATGGCAGAGCATTTCAACTTTCACCTTTGTTGGGTGCTGGGCCACCGAGACATTCCAGGGAATTGTAGGGCTGACGAACTGGCCAAAATTTTAACCACTTCTTCTTCTACCGGAAAAGGGTAGCATAGGTATATCAATCGGTACGTTCAAATCAACATTAAAGCTGGATGCTAATAAAAGAACACATCATAGGTGGACTGTTGGATCAACATGTCTAATGATCAAACAGATCTAGATCTAGCTGGATCATAATCGCTTTAACAGTTTGATCTTTCAAACTCTCATCTTGATGAGATGTTGACCCTGTCCAACATGAATTTCATTGCAAAATCATCTTCACCGATGGAGCTCATTTCTGGGTAGATGGATTTGACAAGTAGGATAATATACGTTACTGGATAGATACAAACCCACATGAGCATCAACAGATGCCAATACATCCTCAAAAATTGACTAAATTACGTGGTTTTCATGACGGCAGCTTCATTGGGCCGTCTTTTTTCATTTTTTCGTTAGTGATGATGGCCTCCAAATTGCAGTTAATAGAAATGGTTATCGGAACATGTTGGAACTTTAGTTTTCGCTGCATTGCGTGCACTCAACATTAGTGAGATGTGGTTGCCACAGGAAGGCGCCACTTGCGATACAGGGGGCACAGAAAAAAAAACGAACTATTGCAGTCAAAAACAAAAATGTATATGATTCATAAGGTCCAACTTCGGTGAGTTTGCGTTCAATAGTGCACCGCCATTAAAAATGCTCTAGCAGACGCTAACATTGAACGGGGCATTACAAACTGGGTTTGCAACATGCTTGCAAGTAGGAAAAATATTGTTCCATTGGGCAAACGTCGGTAAGAATGTTCGTAACCAGAGAAACTCCTCAGGGGGAGCCATATCGCCACTCCTATGGGTGCTGGTTATCAATGAATCTATGACATCCTCAAAAGGCTCAGTACAATGGGTTTAAGTGCCACGGCGTACGCAGATGACATGGTCATAATAGTACAGAAAAAATACATGAATATAATAAGCGAAATTATGAAGGTTACCCTGAAGACTATCAGCACTTGGGTAAAAAGCTGTGGTCTCACCGCTAACCCTTCCATAACGAAATTGGTTCTTTTTACCTGAACGTATAAGATACTGCAAGGAATAGGTTCTGGTGTTTTCTTAGAAAACTCAAGATAGACACTCCAGTGTCTATCAGACTATTGGACTCAATCTGTGTCTTCCAAGCTGAGCTTATGTAGATAAAATTGGTATTCGGAAGAGATATCGTTATCTACATCAATAGCCATCCCGTACTAAAGGCAATAAAATCAACCAAAAACATCAACTCTGATACATTCAGAGGCTGTCGTACATTGCTCAAGGCACTATGCAGTCAGAACCGGGTAAGACTGTTCTCGGTGCCAGGACACGGCGGTATTAAAGGAAATGAACAAGCGGGTAATTTTTCAAAAAAGGGAGGCTACTCGAAAATAGTGTGGTTACCAACATCAAACCTCCCCTCGGCATTGTGAGGGGCACTATCGAGGAAAAAATCACAAAGACTGCCAACCTTGTCTTGAAGGAGACAGGGTATCCAAAGCTCTCTTCGTCCGCTTTTTGACAGAAAAAGACCTAGAAAGTTAATAGAATTAAACAGGGAAATGCTTAGATAGAAAGATAGAAAGAGACTAAGTGTCAGATACGGATATCTGCAGATTCTGCGGTGATCTGTAAGCAGTTGAGCAAATAGGATAGCACACATAGGATCCAGAAGAAGAAAAGGTGACAGTATAACAGTTTTATGGCATTTTTCGCTCTTCTGTCCAGTCAATCGAAAACGCAATTAATTTTTTTTTTAAAGTGTCACTAGTGCTAGTTTTACTATTTTCCAACAGATGGCAGATGTACCATTTTTGTAAACATCAGCCAGCTGTATTGAAATATCATTCAACAGCAGTTTTTCCAAATTTATGTTTTTTTCTTCCAAAGCAACGATATCTAATTTTCCTTCTCACAGAAAACGAACCACAAACAACAAATACAAAATTGGGCACTTATATAACATAACAGAACTGTTGTCACCAAACTGAAGGTTAACTAACGGTTCTAATCTCTACGAATTTATCTCTACAAAACCAATCAACCCCTCGATACCACTTACCTGTGTGAAAAATGGCTTGAAATCCTCTTCCCTGAGGACGTTGTCCCGTTCGTAATTGCACCCGAATTTGTTCTCTCATGCTTACGAAGATACCCTCATTGACGTGATTTTGAATGCGAAAGGGCCGAAAGTATCCACTGCCAATGTCAACTTCCAGCAAACTATCACTAGTTAGGTCATATTCTACGAACTCCAGCCAAACGCGTCGTCCCATTGGAGCCTGGATAACATAGGCGCAGTTCAGATTGTTTAGTAGAAAATGCGGATAATTCGGGCTAACGACGGTTCCCTCGCGGGAAGTTAACGTTTGCATTGGGCATCCGGACATATCAATGGCTTTCCACACGGCAGCAAAACCTAGACCTGTAACAGAATAGTCACTGTGAAAATTAAGGACAACTTGATTGGAACTGGACACGAAATCGAATTTGGACATGTTTGAGTCATGTGACCCACACCACCGAACGTAGGGAAGGAATGATTGTGCATTGTCAGCGAGCGGAATCGACCGCAGAATAGTGCTGCGTTTGCTTAAATGATGATACATCTGGTGATATTGATGGTGTTGCTGACCCTGACGTTGATGATGACGCTGTTGTGAAAATTTATTTGCAATTTCCGATGGATAATTTTTTCGACGACGTCGTTTTGGATTTAGCTGCACTTTATTTGCGTAATGTCTGGCGCTTTGAAACGACAGCGACGGCGGGGGCGGCGGATGTTTTATTTTGCTATTTCCATCGTACGCTACGTTTAAGTTTTTACTGTCATCTTCCTGCAATCCATGTTGGCGGATATCCGCAGCTGACGCCACTGAACCTCGTGCACTGCTCATTTGCATTTCAGAGTGATTCATTAAATTCTCGTCGGGTATGCTGCCACTAGTGCTGTTGCTGCTGGTGCTGCTAGTGTCCTTCAGTTGTTGTCGTAAGCTTCGCTTTGTACGCTTCGCATAGGGGTTGTTGTGATTACTTTCGTACTGAACTTCATTGAATTCTCGTTCGTTGGTTAACATGGCCATCGGGATGGGATTTGTGCCTGGTTCGAGTGAGATTTTCGAAACGAGTTCGTAATTCTGAATACTAATGAAGTCATAAAGGCATTCGTCCTGAGCTTCCAGATCAATCTTTTGAAATTGCACTATGATGCGGGTGCGTTCCGGCGCCCTAATATGAATCCAATAGTCGATGTTGTGCGGGTACGTATTCGGATAGGCTAAAGTATCAATTAAAAAAAAAAAAAAAATAAATAAATGATAAAGCGAACAGTTAATGTGAGCTAAATAAAGACTATGTGGACCTTACCGGGTGACACGAGACGTCCTTCTTTTCCAGTTATAGTCGAGTTATTTAAGGCATATTGCCCGAATGATTCCTTAGGCTTTTTGCATACGTAACCACCAACTTTGTTGCATTTTTGCGATTGCCAATAGAGTCCCGATGGGAGCATTGGAGTTGGAGACATTTTCCATTGCAGACCCAAACATGTGGAGTCTCGAGGAATTTCTTCGAACTGGCCCTGACCCGGCAGCCAGCCTTGAAAATTCATTTTTGTATCGTCAGTCCATTCAAATTGACCACTCTTCTCTAGTTCAGCTCCCAACCAGTAGATTAGTTGTGGCGAGTAGTCAATATGATTTCGAATGTTTGCAGTAATGAATCTGAAATGAAAGCAGTATTATAGAAATTTTTGAGAGTCTGGTAAATTTCAACTTAACCTATGCTCGTCGGAGGATGAAACTGATGACAGTTTTGCACCCATTCCTCGACAGACTTGTTGAGCCGTCCACCAATCAGCTTCTGGATACGATACAAATAGGTAACAAGAGCCATTGTATGGACGTAGTCTTTCATTGGTGCACTCCGAAGCACCTGAAATGGCATAACAGAAGTACGGGTAAGTATTTTCAAGAGCAAACAACATTTACTTGGATTTTCAATCTTTAAGGTCGGTTATACAAATTCACTTGCTATTTGTCAAGAGATCAAGAATGACCTTCTGAAAATCATGTCATTGGTGACAGACTTCATTCTAAAAGCCATACGTCACTTCTTTTCTGTGCACTTTTGTCAGAATTAGACGTCTGTCAACAGTTTCAATGTGCCATAATTGTGAGTGTTCTTAATTTAAAGATTGAAAGTCAAGTGTGACGTTTTTATTTATTTTTGACAACCAACATATGTAAAGGTTTTTTTTTTTTTTTTAAATTGATATTTAGGGATATTTACTTTATTCTACAAACACCATGCAGAAGCTACTTTTAAGGTAAAGCTAGAGCTTTTTACTTTTAAGCTGTTCTATTGGTAGTGATGTGCTTCTAGGTTAACGATTTTTAGTGCTCGAAACGTGTATGGAATTTAAAGCGCAAATATTCAAAATAGCTGCAAGCTTATTGTATATATATACATTTTTTTTTAAAAATTAGAATTAGCTTAGATTTTTGGTTATCATTTTTTCCGATTTACAAAACAATAATTCTAAAACAACAGAGACTAAGAAGATCAAGGCACCTTCTTAATTTTGAACATACTATCGTTTAAATGATCAGCCATGATCATGACATTTTTACTTTAAGCAACTTTTTGATCTCGAATTTTTAAAGTGGTATGCGAAAGCGTCGCAGCCATTCATAGATCTTCAACCATAGATCTTTACTTTGGAGTACTATGTGTGCCGGAAATGAAACTTCAAATGCCCGCAACGCAGGATCGCCAATGGTGTAGCAATAGTGGTGATCACTTAAGACAATGACAACTTACACAGACTGCGTTCATTGATAGATGCGAAATAAAAGAGGCCATAGAGAGATTGGGATATTTGGAAAAATACAAATTAAATACTTTGGCCTTGGGGTCATATTTCATACGAGTATATGCCAGCAGAATATCCGGTACTGCTTCTGAGACCTCCAAAGCTTGTTGGCAAAAGAACTAGAAGAAGGTTATTTATGGCTAGAAATATAACGCTTTGTGATCTTCTATCTGGGCAAGCGAATTAAAAATAAAAAAATTAACGAATTGTTTGCGCAATAGTCCGTGCCTAGTGGTGGCACTATCTCTCCTACCTATTATGTTGTTCAGCTTGTAATTTAGTGTATAGTGAAAGAGGATATGCGATATTTTAACGCCTCCAAACGACGGGTGTGGGATTTTTTTTTTAAGGTTTGCCATTGCAAGTATTAGCTGAGATTTGAACCCAGACCATCTTGGATTAAAGTCGACCAACTTACCACTGGACAGTTAAACTTACAAAATATTGAAGGTAACGTACAATGTTTTTCAAAGTTTAACCTTCATATTGAATGATTTGGGATGAGGAGGCACATCCGTCAATATTAGTTAACATCCTTTAAGAAAGTACCAACGAAGTTCGAGGGCTGTTTGATGAGTACCTGGATTAAAAGATAGGTGGCGCTACTTAGCCAAATTGAATATATCATCATTTAGTATGACCTCTTTTAGCCTGCCTGCCAAAATTTAGTGACAATTCGACACTTAGTTTTATTTCGACATAGAGGTAGCCAACAACGTCCGTAAGGACGGACTCCACCCTGCTCTCAAAATGCTAAAAGAATCCACCGCGCTAAAGAGATTGTTAGAGAAAACCGTGCTGGCTCCCAAAAGGTTCAAAATTGTGTCAAAGTGTCAAAACCTCCCCCGGGGCCTCCGTGATCACATCTCTGGGGTCTTTTAGCAAAGTTCTAAAAGACTCTAGAACGATCGCAATGATCGATGAAAACGACGCCGATGGCTCAATGCCACCTGAGCGGTGGCAGTTAGTCAAGCTAACCTGTTGGACAACTTCTTTCCCATTATGCCATTATGCGGGAAATCCCCGGACCATCTCTTATCATAAGTGGTGCTGGTTGGTACCAAAACTACGTAAAGCTTATCGCTTGTGACGACAAAAGATCTCTTGATCAGCAGTGGTTTGGCTGCGTGCAAAGCTCGAGGTCGTGGCTAAGAAGGATTTCCCTAGCAGACATAGAACTAGCATCTAGATCCCAGCCAAACTCTTCTCCCCAGAAAATCCGACCCCTTCAACTTATGACTGGAAGGTAGTGAAACAGGAGGAACTAGGGGGCGTAGACCAAAGGCACTCTATATTCATTGACTAGTCACATGAAACGATCCCTACATTATAGAGAGTACATAGAGGGTGCCTTTAACAACGTCAACTCATCTGCAATCACGACTGCTCTAAAGGTAGATGATTCACTTTTGGAGTTGATTAGTCTTATCCTAAATAGCAGGATAATCAACTCCAAACTGGGTATTGCTTCTGCTGTGTCGCGGTGTCCTTTCTCCCCTTCTATGGAACTTAGTGCTTCATGAACTGCTAATATAGGGGAAGCGGTTGGTAGTAGGGTAATTGCCTATGCGGATGACTTTAATACACTCGTCACAGGCAAGCATCTTAATACCATCAAAGAACACTTTCAGCTAAATCTTAACAGATTAACCTGTTGAGTGGATCACTGTAGATTGGGAATAAACCGCCATTAAACAAATCTTGTCATCTTTTCCAGAAAATTCCAATTCCAATCATAGATCCTCCCTCAAAAAACCGTACCAGCTTAATCTTTTTCGATACAGCAAAATATCTGAGTCTCATTTTTGACAGATAACTAATCTAGAAACCTAACATTCAAGAAAGAGTCAAGAAAGCTACAGGGCCTTCAACCTCGCACAACCTACTGACTATACATCTCGGTCATAAGACCGATACTCACCTACGGGGATGTCTGGTGGACGTAGACAATGCAGTCAGCTGCAGCAAACTTAGCCAAATCTAAAGGAAAGAAGAAGAAAGAAGAAAGAAAAGAATGTCTGTACATAGGCGAACGTACCACCACCTAACGCAACTATTCACCTTGAAACAACTACACAGTGGACAAATAAATTATTTGGCCACGATAATATTCTCAATGCACTAGGAATCCTTTCAGAAAGCATCGATTACACCGCTAGGTCCTTCTGAGGAGAAATTGCTTTTATGTATGACATGATGACGGATAGATCCAAGGCTAATAGCGGGGTCAATAGCGGGATCGATAGCGGTATCTTCTCAGATAAGCTTAATCTAAACCTCTCCTTTCGTATTTCAAATTACTGTAGCGTGTTCCAGGCTGAAATATTATCGATTTAAGAAGTCCTATCCTGGCTAAAGAAAAGCAGGATATCTACAAGGTATATCTTTTCGGATAGTCAGGCCCCAATCAAATCCTTGGATTCAGTCTCTTAAAATTTTAAAACAGCTCATAAGTGCCGATCAACATTATTGGATGCCGGTGCACTGAGAAATTCTAAGGAATTGTAGGGCCGACGAACTCGCAAGCTACTACTAAAGTTGGATACTAATAAAAGAACAAGTTTTAAATGGACTGTCGGATCAACATGTCTGGCTACCAAACAAATCTGACCAAAGCTAGATCTGAATTGTTCTAAGAGTTTGATCTTTCAAAATATTAAACATCTCAGCGTTATCATAAATGTCTTCACAAGTTTCGTGGGCCGGAAGGAGGATGAGACAATCCTCCACCTACTCTGTACATCCCCAAAACAATATATGTATACGTGAACAGTGTCCAAGATGGTTCTAAGATTAGGAGAATCACAGATCCACGTGGCATCACAATGTGGGTTGGTTTCTCTAACAGCTACTTTTACCTAAACTAACCTAATCTTAGAAAACAACCTACATTTTTAGAGGATTAACTGAAAGCTCATTTCTAGTGAACCAGTCGATCACTGTCGCGCTTTACAGCATTTCATCTTTCCGGAATCACAGTATTCACCATTGCTTTTGGTAATGGTGTTGCTAATATCGAGTCATAGGGAAAGTAATTTGACGCAACTACTAATTGGTGTCCTTATCCTTTCGTTTCACTGGTTATGTCTGCAAAAACTAAACCTTCTGGTCTTTTTACAGTCTTCTCGATAGTTCGTCATAGATGGATCATGGAATCCATAGATTCATTCATTCTAAACCACGTTTCCTGTATGGATATTATGTGAAGTTTTTTACAAAATAAAATTGTCAACTTTCATCGAGTCAACTACTACTCACGAGAACTACAAATAAACTACACCGACCTAGTCAGCAAAGGTGGGTTTCAAAGCTGTGCCACCTAGGATTTTTGGAACCGATAGAAACTAAAGGGTTGGTTTGGTTAGAAGACAGACACTTTAGTTTTCGTCACATACGAGTAGAAAAAAGGCTCAGCTTACTTAGAATTCGCAATGCTTGTGGGATTAATTGAAGAACCGAGTAATCTAGGTGGGTTTGTTAGTTGATACTCACATTCATTCCGAGTCATAGTATGTTACCATACCCATTTTGTCAATAAAGAAGAAATCATTCCAAGTGCTTCCACGAAATGATATAAACTAAAAGCTTAAGAAATAAATGAATCACTCTTAAAGAACTTATGAATTTCTTAAGCATAAATGTTCAGATGGAGAATATGCCCCGGCATGTGTATCCCAGACGCACTCTGGAGCTTCCACAAGAAATGCTACCTAACCATGGCAGCCGGTTAAATGTGTTTATGTTTCGAATTACAAAAGTCAATTTGAACTAAGCTAGAACTATACAATCCTGTACATAGATGTGTACGAAGTGTGTATGATTTGAACAAATGATCTTTAAAATATATTACGAGAATCTCCCCTATCTGAAAGCACTTGACAATTTGACTCTGCCTATCACGAGTTGTAGACGCAGTTTGTTATCGTTATGTTCTAAAAAACAACTAAAACCTTGGACTTCAATTGATTAAACTGTTTCGATTTTAGTCATCTTAAATCGGTCCCCAGACGTTCTCATATGAAGAATTTCGGGCAACAATTTAAAAAAAAGTTTGTTGTGACTCTAAAATCAATGCGAAGGAAATTTTTTTTCCTTAATGAATGCAAACTGTAATTGAAGAATAAGAGATATTCAGAGATAAAACTTATCTTACTGAAATCAACATATATCCTACAAAACTATGAAAACTAGAAGTGGTTCCAGCTTGGAAATCCTTTCTGAATCATGAAGTTGGAGCCTTGTATTTAATTTATTTGATATCTAAGCTCAGAGCGCGGACTGTACTTGAGACTATCAAAAGCGAACTGCACAGTAGTTCAATGAATTTTCCAATACTTGCTTGATCAGGTTCCTCTATATTAGCTTTGCTCGCCCCCTCTTTCAACAAATAACATTTCCAGAACTAAGAACATTCAATGTCGTCTGTTTCGACTTTCTCTTCGAGGCCTATCTATCTACTGACCTGTCTTGTGGTTCCAATTAACCAAACCTCACCGTTTTCGAATTCAACTGCTACACGTTCATATGGTTTCTCAGCTGTATTTCAAAAACATCATCACAAATCTGGTCCTCTGGTCAAGTCTTGAATAAGTCAACAAGCTGCCAGCAATGTACTTTTGTGATGAAACTGAGCCAAATGAATCACTGTTGGACTTGCCTTACTTTTTAAAGGCAATTTTGTTTGCTCATAAGCCTATTGAGCCACTTGCCACTTAGCATGATTTTTCAACAAAAAATAAGGGTCAACTTCAGGTTGTTCAAGCGACCTTTGACTTTTGTCGAAGCAGAGCCCCTAAACAAAGGACTAGCCCATGGTATTCATTGTAAGTTCAACTGAACTGAAATTCTTCAGACTTTCGTAAAAAGATAACTAAGTGCCTAGAATACCCAGCACCACCATAATACCTGCAGCCCGAAGCGAACGTAAATCGAACACTCATAGAGGTAGTGCTTCGCATCTTCATCATCATTATCACAGCAAATCTTGCAAGATGTTGTGTCCTCTATGCCAATCACACTCAGGTACTAGGAAAATGCATAGCATACAGTCGTCCACTGAGAGATACCAGGAAAGTCGCTAACCTCTTAGAGACGCCCAAAAACATTCGTTTAGTGTACCGGCAATTTGGAAGTCATGACATCTGCAGTTATAGTGCGCAAGGTCATTAAAAATTCAGTGCGTGTTGTACCAAATAACACGTCCATTTAAACGGAAGATGGATTTGAGGGTGCAACCAATGGTATAAATTTCAATAGGATAGCATTCGTTAGTACGTCTGGAGCAGAGCTAAACAAACCGTTCTTTAGAGAACGGTAAATGTAGCAGTGACGTATTTTCATGAAAGCTTGTTTCCACAGACAACTAATGTATAGGACAAAATGCTGAGAACACTTTTTGAGGCAGTAGCAAATGCAGCGTTAGAGGCAATTATCTCTTGTATTTCATACCATCGTCGGACCGTGTGGTCTCGACCTTGTTACGGAGGAGGAATCCGCGGGAAACCAAATGGACATGATTTAAGGAGAAGTTTCAGAAATCAAACAGTGCTCATCCTAAGCTCAGGACAAAACAAAAGCTAGAGAAAGCTGTTCAAAACCTGAACGGTACCCTCACTTAGTGTTTTGAACCAGCATGTCTATGTAAGCAATCCTGTAAGTCGCCAGTTCCTTGGCAAAACCAGAAAACTTCTAAACAAGTTACTTAGTTAAGTCAGTAGGTTGTTAAAAGTTTCCAAAAAGAGATAATCAACCAGGCTGGTATCATTTAGAGACTTTTCGTCTCATGCTTGGGATTCACTTCCAAGATAACCTAATCAGAACCAGCTCACAACTCGATACTATTAAAGAAGCTACTAGTGAGTTGAATAATACAATAAGACGTAGTTGGTATATATCATCGCTTGCTGGGACGAATGAAGCCATTAAATATGCTGTTGCTTATTTTAATGTCTTCAAGGCGCCTGAAATCGATGGCAAATACCCAGTTATGCTACAAAGAGATCAGCTGCTGTTAACTCTAAAAAGAATCTTCACTGCTAGCTTGGCACTGGCATACATACTGAAACCGAACAATGAGAGTAGCCCTTGTATCGAAAATCCGAAAAGAAAACTATACGTTCGCTAAGAGTTTCAAATCTTTAAGTCTGACTTCTTTCATATTGAAGAGCATGGAGATTTATGTACGAAAAACTGCCTTGCGAATGCATGCTCTGTAAGCAATGCAACACGCCACAAGAAGTTGTGTCTAGATCGTGTCTAGCTCTAAAATGCAGACAGCCCTAGACGTGATCGACGATTGGTGCAGCAATGGACCTTCAGTCAATCCTCTAAAAACTTAGGTTTTCTCTTTACCAGAAGGAGGAAGCTGACTTTTCTGGCTCATCTAGTGCTTCAAGACATCACCATCCGTTTCTTCAAAGAATCTATGTAGTTGGGTGTCATCTTAAATAAAAAACTTCCACAGACTAAACATATTACTTCAAAAGTCTCTAAGGTGGTGTCGGCCATGCTAGTAGTGCAATTGGAATTATACGTCTACGATATGGCCAATTTTATCCCAGGTATCTTTTGCCTGGGAACAATATCCCACGAAGATATGTTTTCGTTGCTTTTACCAGACCACAAAGACTTTGGGCCTTTCCCTATCACACCTGGCTCCGCATTGATGAATACCTCTATTTGGAATCTCAAAGCCTTCTTCCCTTTAAGAAGGAGCAGTCCTTGGTACATCATCCTCTGGAGCTTTGATGGTTTTTCACGCCGACTGTTATATAGACATGCCATTTGATGTAATGACACCAGAAAACTTTTTTCGATCAGAATCCAAGTCAGAATCCACCCAAAAGAGTGGCCGTGGTGTAGTGTTATATGCATAGACTCCTCAAGTAGAGGGTCGCGGGTTTGAATCCCGTGCGAGGCAATTCTCTGAAAAAGTCTTTTCATAGAATTTGTATGTAATTATATGAAAATCCCGTCGGTGTCAACGCTGACATGAAGGCATAGCACTGATGTTGGAGTGGTTGCTGGCTGGGCTAATTGTAACGAACTAACAACTAGCACGTACTTAAGACCCACTGGTTGAGGAAGATGTACTAGCTCGTCCCGTCCAGTTTGACAACCACCTCTGGGAAAAATATTGAAACCTAATACACCTGAGTTTCAAACTACTACACCACCCGCCCGCGCCCTGGAGAAAAAGCCAGTAAAAGGGTATTCATATCCCCTTGGTGCGCACGCGGGATTATAAAAAAAAAAAAAACTTAGTCGAGTCTTCACACGGATGAGTATTAACCGATGTAGGACGCGGCTCTTGTGTTTTTTTTGGGGGACGACAATGTTAGATTTTACTCCTCATCAGGGAATTTTGAATCTGTCTTCCAAGCGGAGATATATTTATTTTGGCAACGAACTATACTGTATCGGTGGAGGGGATGAGTTTAAAGCTTTGCTGAGTCCTGTCTGGGTTCCAGGTTACAATGGAACTACTGGAAATGAAGATTTACTAGGGAATGCTCGGAGAATAGGTTTTAAAAACCCAAACCAACGTAAGGTTGGTCCAACCGATAGTTGGATTTTATATGAGCACAACTGCAGATGGTACGATTCTCCAGGTTGTAGGCAGATCAAAAGAATGCTTACCAATGTCTCTAAGAGGTCAGCAACAAGCTGCCTACTATCTTCGTTACGGGGCACTTTACTTTTGATAAGCATTTTAACATGGTGGGCATAAGTAATACAACATCCTGCGATGCTTGCCTTAAAAGTGACGACGACACCGCAGAACATTACCTCTATGAATGTCCCCTTTATGCTCGCATCAGGCTGCACATATTCAGCGTTGACATGGTGGGTGTTGGTACTCTAGGCACTTTATCGCTAAAGCGCTTACTCGTATTTCTTAAAAAGACTTAGAAGAAAAATTAGGTGTACAATGGATAAGTGCTTTGCATGAGTGCTCTTTTCCGACACAAAAAAGGGTATCATCAATCGCAACATCAGAAATTCGAGTTTTCAGAAATGTCTCCTCCCTTGATTAATCTGCGGCATGAATTCTTCTAGTCCTAACTTTTCTAAAGAGGTTAGAACTTTGTCGAATTTAAAAAGAGGAGTGAAAGGCGTTCACTTTAATTCGAATTTTGAAAAGCCCCTTCGGAAGAACAAGGTACATACCATACATACACTCGTATGCTTTTTCTTAGACTGCTCGGTTAGGTGTTACATGAATTTCGATAAATTTGTTAATCTATCTTTCGGGACGGTAATGTCTTTAAACATAACTTCTATTTTGCCCTGCCATCTTGGTCAACTTGATTGCTGTTAGCTCCTTATCTAGCTTTTCCTGTAAAGAACTAGGTTGAAGATTTTCATATTTGACAAGCAGTAATTGCGCATTGATACTTTGTATACTGTCTACGTAATTTTGTCAAAATATTAGTTGCACTTTGGTTAAATTTTCCTGTCAATATTCTTAAATACTCTGCTCATAATCTAACCCATCGCTTGTGACGTTGACTTCTTCTTGACGTTCTTGACTTCTTAATCATATGTTGACGAAAGATTTGGCATATTTAGTTGCATTAGATGACCTTCGTTCAAAACTTTTATAAGTTCTTATTTCAAATGAGTCTTTTCTGGGCTTACCAAAGACTTGTCAAGAAGTCAAGCGAGTGTTAAAGCCCAAGAGACAGCTGTCCTGATGTCACTCTTACAGATATTTGGAATACCAATGAGAATGGCATTCTTCAAGCGACTCTCACATTTATTTCTATATGTTTACTCCATTCTGGTGGATAAAATATTTATGGCTATTAACGTACTTCAAAGCTTGAAACGTACTTCTCTGCCTCTAGGTCAATTAAACAAGGGCTAGGTAAATTAATTTTGTTTCCTTTGATATCCTACATAAGTTATTCCTTAGTCTTTAATTTAAAGTTGATCCATAAATCAAAATTAATACCCCAGCTACTCCACGGGTAGTTCGTTTAATCATCAACAGATAAGTAATCACCCTTCTAAGGGCTTATAAATAAAAAAAGCGTCAGAATTAATAACACCTCCTTATAGCCTTTTGTAGAGCTACTATTCAACTGGGTTCGGTCCTGACCCTTAAAGAAATCAATGCCACCCTTTCGGATCGCATTCCCTCAATTCTGGAAAGTTCTTCCCAGTATTTCATTTTCCCCTCTGTTCCTGTTTGTCTCTGTTGAGTGCTGACAAATATTCTGAGCCAACCTGTAAAATTTCTCATAAAATGTGACCCCTTCTGCAGGAGTATAAATAATTACTTTCGTGATACGTACCATATATCAGTAACAGAAACGTACTCTTCCTATTCTAAATTTGTTGAGTACAGGATATTCTGTTACCCTGTTACCCTGTTACCACTTCCTGTTTAGGGGATAATTGAAATGAATGTGCTCCTTGTTGCATGGTTGAGAAGCGTAATGTATACATGTGTATGTACAAGGGTAATGCCGAGCTTGGAGTTATTAGAAAATTTTACAAATCACCCACCTTCGGCGTTACAAATTAAAATGTCGCAATGGAATAGAGTGCGATGAGACTCCAAATAGAGATAGCGATACGCCTTAACAGAACGCCATTCATGAACAGGAATACTGAGCGGAATACCGACAAACATACCTAAATATGTATAAACAAATACAGAACGCATGTAAATTGTTAAATTGAAATCATGACTAATGAGAGCACTTTGAAAGTTGCTGCTGAAAGATTTTACTTCTTCAGCTTTTAACGGATACAAATATACATTATCTACGACTATAAGGTATAATATTTGCACGACGGCGACCAAAAAAAAAATAAACAGATATGCGTGGAATGGTGAAGGAGTGCTGGTTTCTAAGAATCAAGAATTTGCACCCCCGACTAGCATTTAAAAGGATTTCTTTGGAAAACCGGTGTCTTTTACGCCATAAATGAATTTATTTCAAAAAAAAAAAAAAAAAAAAAAAATAACCACCTGAACGCGTGCTATTTATTCAATTATCTAGTGCTGTCTTATGTGTCATTTAATAAAGGAGAGGCAGACTTATGAACTCAATGAAGTTTTATTGAAGTAGACCTGGAGATATCAGACAACTGAAGTTGCAAGATAACAAATAGATTTCCCTGTTTAAGGGATTGTGGTTTTGTTGCAGGTAAAGTGTATCATTTCCTACCGAACCGCTGAAGGAATAAATGGCCTGCTGAATATCCTATTTTTGTGCTATATTAACATATTATGAATCAATTTGGCTTTAATGACTTTCTGTGATGGATGGATCCTTGATAAAAGCAATTTCAGATAACTATTTGTGTAAGCGCTTGACACATAGAAGCTACGTGGAACACAATAACCTCCAACTTTCACACATAATCCTTCCCATTGCCCAAATGACGGATTTTAGTTTTATTCTTCTTTGGATCTTTGGAACACGGAAGAGGTGTTTGTCTGGGAAGCAAAAACTGGATATATCTCGTCTCCATAAATGCCACCATATGCTTCACAAAGCATGACCGAGCTCTGACCAAAGAAAGTCAGTTAACATCGCTCTATGCCTGGGATTATTGACGGTAACGGTATCCCCTTCCTTTTTTCGAAAAAAATTAGGTCCGATGATCCCGCCATGCCATAAGCCGTACCAAACAGTCAATCTTTGTGGATTCGTTAATACTTGGCCGAACACTTGTGTATTGTGTTCGCTCCAATAACGGGAGTTTTGCTTGTTGTCATTGCCTGTGACTGATAAGATTATTTTTTGGCCAAAAACACGGATCTCCGGCCAACATTTCCAGCGTCCAATTTTCGAAATCACGGCATTGTGTATGGTTGCCTGGATTCAATTCATACATCAGCACAATTGTATATGGGTGTAGGCCCAAATCCAACCTCAAAATAAGCCGGGTTAAGTCTCGCACCAATATCTGTGTGGTTAATGGCTTAAGTTCCATTAACCGTGCACTCACGCTGAAACTTTTCAACGGTGCGACGAATTGCCTGCACACTGCAGCCATGATGACGATCGACCTCACGACGAAATTCAAGTTGCGTATTTACAACAGCGTAAAACGATGTATGATGAAATTGGAAACCTTACTGAATATTTTGACAGCTGAATATCATTAGTAACTTTGACAGCTGCTAAAACATAACAATTGGAAGACCTGTCATTGCTATCTGGTCACCCGTTACGTTACCTTTGAGTTTAGTATGTTTTGTACGATATTTCAGAGATTCCAAAAGTATTAGTCGCCTCCCTTACAGCGGAAAGCTACAGAAGCAAATTGGTAAAGAATTTATCTGATGCCGTCTGGTAATGACCTTGTTAAATTTTTACAGGTGCAAAAAGAACCATGTCCGTCCTTTTAGGGAGGTGCCTCGCCAATCTGGTTAATATCTGAAAGACTCTAGTTCATGTAAGAACGCGAAGCAGCCTACAAGAAGTGGAAAAGGATTAAGATTGTTGTATTCAACAAGGTTGGCCTTACGAAATACAAAATTCAGTCATTTCAAAAATAAGAGCCTCTAAGTCTCGGTACTGTAACTGAGCACTAGGTAAAGCCTCGACGGGAAAAATATATGGGCACAAATGCACTAGATTGGTATCGGTAAGCAGCATTCTAAAGAGTGATCTTTTTGCTGTTTGGTTTGTCAGTATTCTATTTCTGACAGCTCACGCCTGATTCGTGACATGTGTAAAAGTCTAACATGCTCAGTTAGCATTGGCATTTCATCATGGAAAAACTTACACCCGAACAATGCTTTACATTTGTGAAAATTATTTTTCGCTCACTTTACTGTCATCATAATCGACCAACCGAGGAAAAATTGCTGCTGTATCCGTCAGTGTTAATGAAGGCCGTGATCTGTCCATTTCTCGCCGTTCGTAGTAATTGGGACTGTGTTACTCGACTACGTGGAAGATTTTACGCAATGATCTTGGTCTAAAACTTTGCTAAATACAGCTCGTGAAAGAACTAAAGCCGAACGACCTGCCACAGCGTTGAATTTTAGGTGAGTGGGCTTTAGGAGGAAGACTCAGGTTTTTTTTTTTCGAAATATACTCATTTCTGGTTGAATGGGTATGTTAATAAACAAAAATGCCGTATTTGGTTAGATGAGCAACCTTAAGTAAAACAAGATTACTGTGAGAACAACGCTACCGTCAATGGCGTCAGCATTAGGTTTCAGCAAGACGGCGCTACATGCCACTAACCACGCGAATCGATGGATCAATTGAGGAATGATTTCGATGAGCAATTTATATTTTTTATAGGGATACGTCATATTACTCGTCTATGGCGATAAACTGGCGTCTATTGCAGCCTCTGAAAGCAAAATTATTAGTGAGATACCAGCCAATATGTTCGAAAAAATGATTCAAAATTGGACTCTTCGTGTGGACCACTTAAAACGTAATCGTGGCCAAAATTTACATAAAGTAATCCTTGAAAAGTAAATGGCAAGCATTAGTTTATCATTTTGAATAAAAAATTTATACACTTTTACAGCTTTCCTCTGCTTTTTTGACAATAAAGAACCAAACACTGAAAATATCACTCATTAAAACTCCGGAAGATATGAACTGTGATCTTCTCTACGCAAACTTTATAACATCTGATTCGCAAGTAAGTAAGGAAAATCCTTCTGGTTCCTTTCAGAGAATCGGAAGGGATCCTAGTGTCTGTAAAATTAACCGCAATCAGCGTAGATGAAATTAATCCAGGGCTTAGAAAATAATTCTGCCAACTCCATTACCTATTTTACCATGCACAGCGTATACTTTTAAATCCATCGTCGCTTGTTCAATTTTCCCAAAATTTTGGAAATGGGCAAACATAATAGAAGTACCTAAAAAAAATCCTAAAAAGGGATCTTAGCATGAAGTTACCAATTATCGTCCCATTGCCAAACTCTGTCATATACAAAAGCCCTTTGGAAGCATTTTATACGAAACCCTAAGCTTCAAATGCAAGGCTTTTATTTCGCCCCGACAACATGGTTTTTTTTTATAGAAGGCAGATCAACTACCACAAACCGAATTTAAATTCAATCCTCTACAAATTGTCTGCCCTTAGCTTTGAACCTTTTATATTAAAATGGATTTTTTCCCACCTGGTAAACCGATATTAGAGTATTCGGTTTATATACGCTCTTTCTGTTCGACTCCTGGCGTCATCTGGGGTTCCACAAGGTAGCCATCTTAGTCCTATTCTTTTAATTCTTACTATTTACGATCTTCTGAAGGTTATTAAGCCCACCTCTCTTTCCCTTTAAGCAGACGACACGAAATTTTTTAAAACTATTTAATCTCCCCATGACCTGGAAGACCTGGATCTGTTTTCAATTTGGTGCCTCAAAAACTCCCTGGAACTTAATATAGACTAATACCAATCTATCCAAGTCACGACTGTGACTTATAACTTCGCCAAGGAATTTCCCAACCCATATGTTACCTTTCTTCGCCGTCTGCTTGTGTATGCATATTTTTCGAATCGAGGGTAATCAATGTCGATTCCTCCAATTTTATATTGAAGAGGCACACTAATGAGTCTGGAATGACTTTACTTCTTTTCGCCAATGACAGTGCTATTTCTAGCAACGACATGACAACCCTTCAGGCCACTCTTCAAAATAAATAAATGAAGGCGCTCGAACATAATGAATAAGACCGCAAATGTGCCCGTAAACTCAACACCTGACATATCTATTAATAAAAGAAGGAGTCATTGTGTCAAAATGCGAAAGATTTAAATATTGTATATGGACTCTATCGTTAATCACCAAGAAAATTGTGATGACGATGTCGCATATAGTCACTGTGGAGTTGGTTAAAAAAGCGCTGTTTAAACTTTATCATATACGGCAGTCGTACGTCCGGCTTTAATATACGCATTGCACTGTTTTTGAGAGCGACGGAAATGAAAATGTTATGAAGAATAGCGTGTGTAAAAAAATGTTAGAATATGAAGTATGAAACACATACAAGTAAGGAACCAATAGTGTTAGTAATCAACAAGGGCCGAAAAATACGTTTTAAATACAACAGAGGCTCAAGTTCCGTTCGAAGTTCGAAGAAGATGCCGAAAGGAAAATAGAGACAATATTAACTAACTCTTGGCCTCAGTAATAAAGTGATCTAAAAAAGGGCAGTCTGTTGGAGGTCCGTAACACCACAAGCGGCGCAGTAGCCATTCAGATAATTATGATGTAACGTACATATTTCTATGGCTAGAGAGTGGTTAAAAAAGAAGATTTTATTTAAAAGGTGTCCTAATAGAAATGTATTGTAGTAATCCTTCACGCCTATGGCAGCAGAATTGCTTAGGACTGCTCGGCACGAAGTCTCCCGAATGACGGCCATTTCGTATCGGATATATTCTTTTACGAGGGTTGCCACTTAATTTTTGAGATGTCTGATATACCAGCATCGTAAAATTTGATGTTGCTATACGAGTGCTATTTGCACAGCAGTGTGCCGATCAAATCGCTTCGACTTTTGGTGATGGAGCTTCATCAGGGGCTTCGTTAGTTTTCCGAATACCATCGTGGTCGTCTAAGATCGGTTGTTGTCTCTGAAAATATCAATGCTGTGCGGGAACTGACAACTATATTGCAAGATCTTTATGTTAATCATCGTGAAACTAAGTCACGTTTGCAGACATTTAAAATTGCATTTGGCTGTCAGAAAGATTTCTTCGCGTTGCATGCAACATAATTTGCCAATCGCTCAAAAAAGACTCCTATTGACTGGGGTAAACAATTGTTGGAAAAATTTGATCGTGGTCCTTTAAAAGATGTCTATTAGATCATGACCAGCGACGAAGAATGAATCTATGCATATATAGTAAGCCTGAAAATTAGCAGCAGTCGATTGTATGGGTCTTACAAAAAGAGCCAAATCCAAAAAAAATTTAGTCGTGTACGTAGCACTTCGAAGTAAATGGTCGTCTGTAGCGGAACGTAGAATGGTCATTTCGGAATGATACCCCACAATTTGTTTCAAAAATGGTTCTTATGGAAAAATAAGAAAAGCCAACCGCCGAACACGAGTCATTCTCAACCACGACAATTTGAACTCTTACAGGTCAGTCGGCTCAAATAAGTGACTTTTAGAGCACTCAAAACATCGAATTGAGGGGTTATCCGCCGTACAGACCTGATTGGCAATAATGATTTCGTTGCGGTTGATGCTGATTTACTTCGTTCGTACTCATGTGTGTACTCGTATTCGTCTTCATGGTGATTATTTTGAAAGCCAATAAAGCCATTTTCGATGAAGAACATTTGTTTTACCTTATTTTTCTCAAATAATATAATATTGTACGAATTCCGGACTCACTAGGGCGATTATGTTGACCGAAAAATTCACGAATTTTACGAATACTTTTACAGATCAAATGGTGAATTGTAATAAAATTAAATAACAAAAATACGTTGTTGCGTGGTAAACGACTACATGATTAAAATTGCCAAAGATTGTATGACATCTGTCGAAAAGATTTAATTGAGTAAATGACAGTAATTGACAGCCAACATCTACACCATCTGTTGGCTCACCCTTTAGCACTTGCTCCCTTATGAACTGATAAGCTCGGATTATAACGAATGAACTGATTTACACTCTCTACGTTGATAACGGTAGTCCAAAATTATCCGTTGTAGAACCCATTTCCGCTTTCACGGACCATTTAAGTTATGCAAGTCACAATGACTGCTCTCAAAGAATAATAAGAAACCCTAATGTAAACTGATGGCAACTTCCTCGATATCTAAATGGACTTGGCGAACGGATCTTTCGTTTAACGTTTGACGATTGCTACATATGCTCATTCTGTCTCTTTTTCGGTCGGCCATTAGCTGGATGAATTCATGCACGCCACCTTTATGTTCGAGACTTGCCCAAGTCCGACACTCGCCAAAGATGTCAAAAAAAATAAACACAATCATCTCAAGCGATAACTAGTTTAATGCGAAGAGGTGCGTTATATTCAACGACTTCACTAGGCCAAGTGTTTCTTGACAATAACAGCAGCATTTTCTTTCCGAAATAGTCGTCGAATCCTTGTTTTTTTCAGACTCACGCACATACAACACAGAGTCTGAGAAACGATTGTGGAAGGCGGCTCTAATTGAAAGCAACTGGATGCCAGTAGCTAGGGATTGACCTGAGGTTAGAAAGAATGGTTCATTAGAGCCCAAAGTTTGGTAAATTCGGAATTCAGTTCACTTCATCAGTTCACGTGATGAATCATCTCAAACTATTGATTCTAAATTTTTGCTGATTCTCAAAAAATTTGTCACTACATAACTATTGAAATAAAGGTTTAACAGCTAAAGCCTTAAGTCGTTTGTCGACCTATTTGTATTCCAATGGATTGCTTTCCAGCATTTCATGCACAATTTTGTAATAAAAAAAAACAAACAAATGCGCTTCCCTCGATGCAAGTATCGTACATATGTCAAAAATATTTTTCCATTTGCAACTAATTAATAATGTACTAGATGGATGACAATCAACAAATCGCACATCAAATGCTATCATCTCAAAAGCGCATCACTTGTAACACTTCGCCCAGTGCTGCCAGATCTCATTCCACATTTATCCCAGCAGTTACGGGTATCTAAATAAATTATTTGTCTGCAAACTCCATTACCAATTAAGTAAACAATTGAACAAGTAGCGCTTAAAACAAATCAATTAAAAACAAATATTCCAACCGAGCAACACATTCCAAAAACAAACGAAAAAAAAAAAAACAAAAAACAACAGAGTTAACCACAAAAATGGGAAACAAAAATAAAAGAGTTTTCATCAACTTACCATGTAGGGGACTTCCTATCGCAACATTCATACATATAATAATATAAAGCACAACATTTAATATTATTTAATGTCACTTCGATTCGATGACATTTACATTCATAAATTGTTGTGGAGTGTACGTTAGAACACAAGGGGAGTTGGAGAGACAGCGACAGAGGGCGCTTTTATTTAAATTTCTTTCCCTCCCCCCGTGTTTAATTTTTTTTTTTTTTAAGCATTTTTAAATTTGTTCTTTTTTTTGACAGCTCATCTGTTTGCCAATTTTATGGAGTGAATGACATTTAGAGCGAATTTGTGAGGATAAATACGCGTGGCCTCCCTGTGGCATTGGTGATACAGGGAGGACAAAATAAAAATGGTAAAAAAAAAAAAACAAATACAAACGATAACTGATTCTTTATTGAAATTAATGTGCGCGAAAATTGGTTTTATTTCTTACCAATTCTTGGGGGAAATATGTATTTAACAAAATTACTATTGAAAAACTGTGTATGTACAGCAATGTCTATGGCTATGGCTATGACAATGGCAATGGCAATGGCAGTGGCAGTGGCAATAGCAACAAATGCTTGAGGTTGTAAATAAAATTTATTCGAATGAATTTGTAACCATGTTGCAGGCATAAGTACCATACGTGCGTATACCCGTACGCATATTTGAGATTCCGATTTATCGGGAATGTTTACTGATTCGTAAAAAGTGGACCGCCTTTCTGGCAAGGTGGTGAAGGGCCTTAAGACTTAAAATGCTTATGAAGTGAGAAAGTAAATTGCCACCTTATTACGGGGTGTTGAGAAGTGCAAAAATGAAGGGGAGTGATAAATTTTGCTCTTAGTTTAATGGCGTTCTATGATGAGGTTTTGATGGAGATAAAAGCGATGAAATTACGGTGATTACTGTGCTTCTGAACTGTGATACATTTTTAAACTGGCCATTAACAGCATATAGATTTGCAGGTTGGAGAGTGAAGTACAGAGATTGCTCTACAATGTATTAAAAAGTCTATGCATCTCTATGACAGCATAAAAACTTAATTTTGGCTGAATTTCTATAGTACAGTATTGAAAAAGGTAACAATTTAACAAGAAAACAATCCGCAATGATTGATTTATCAGGCAAATGGCATTCTGTCAATGTCAAGACGCAGGGATGACGTCCGAAAATACGAAACCAAATGTGATTCCATTCTGTATCCATTCATTCTTTTCCATTTCTTCATTCAGCTGTTCTGAATTTCAGGCAGACCTTTGGGCAATATTTTAAAATTTACAACGAGAAGACTGTAAGTACTTTTACGTAATCGTATAGAAAGAGAAGCTTAGTGTACTAGACGTTTAGTGGAATTGATTCAGCTATATCAACAGACGTAGTGCGACATATGAATGGAGCTCTAAAGTAAATAAAGAAACTAACGATATGGGACCATGCGTGGCGACTGATCAGGAAACTGCTGAATTACTCATAACCTGGATTACACCAGCAATGCAAGAAATAAGTTCGTTGCAAAGTGCTTTACTTACCTACCAGCGGTGGCCCCCGATAACAGCATGAGTAAACCCTTATTCATGCAGACTAAATTTGTAAGGGCATGCCTGTCCAGCAGTTATACTTGTCAACACCGTCTTAGAGCTTTCAATTCTATACGGAAGAATTAAAATATGTGACGCACCAACTAATGGCCTCGGATAAAAATGGACTCACTGTTGACCACCCTATCTAAAGATAAAAGGACCATGACCTTCGAATCTGCACGTGGAATATTCGGATTCTTAACAGGCCACGTGCAGCCGAAGAATAAGATGGGATGGACCGGATATAGAGAGCATTAAATACTGTGATATACTATATGCTGTGGTGATTTGTATAGGGAAAAGAAAGAGAGCTTATTCGGATGCGGATTTACCATATGCGGCAAATTAAAACAAGAAGTCTTGAGCTTCTTCGACCTGAGCGAGTGTCTTATGGAAATCCACATGAGGGCTTAATTCACTAAGCCCTAAGCGTAATATGCGCCCATGCCCCTACATAAGACAAGAACGACGACAATGTTTCTAAGAGCCTCTCCAAAAGACATATGAGCGATGTCAGATGCATGACGTTAAAATCGTACTAAGGTAGTTGGAAAGCATACCGTACACGATACCACGTCTGGCCATGAACTTAGGCTTATTGGCATTGTGACGGGACGAAATATCACTATAGTAAGTACACAGTTTCCTGATCTCAATATATAAAAGGAGACATGGCAGTGTCTGGGTCATAAAGCGCTGGGTCAAATTGATCATATTGACAGACGTAAGACATGCTTTTAGTATTCTGAACATCCGAACGATCAGGGTATCCAAAATTGACTCGGATCACCACCCTGTTGCAGAAGATATAACGTAGAAAAGCTGCAATCGCATGAAACCGCCAGAATCTTATTCCAACCCAACGAGACCAACGTGTCATTAGGACGTCGAAACTAATATGCTGGGTTTTATTAACAATCATCAAGAAGTTTCTGGTTTGATAAAGAATGAGAGCAAGCACACGCAGCTAAACAAGAAGCCCAGAAAGCAGCGCAGCAATGAAGAACGAGAGCTGCTCGTATGCTTTACAAACAGAAGTTACGGGAAAAAATGCTACTCCAGGAGTAAGATTCGGAAGTTTTATCAAAAGGTAAAAAAAACATGCCTCTACACAACCCGAACCGAAGCCTGTAAAGACAAAGAAGTTAACATAGTAATAGAGTTGCAATCAATGTTGAGGATTTAAATAGAATATTTCTGTAAGACTGTATAACGACGATGACGAACCAAATACGGCTGGCAGACAGAATAAACCTTTCAGCCTGGACGATGTAGACCAACAATTTTGTCTACCCGATGTAGATGAAATGAAGATAGGCATATCTAAGCTTAAGTCCAATAAAGTTGCTGGAGCGGACGATCTAACTGCCGAGCTTTTCAAAGCGGCAGGCAATATGTTCTTATGGAACATATACCAGCTCACCTGTAAAATATGGTCGGACAAAAGTATGCCCGATGAATGGAACCTCAGAATTGTTTGTCCGATCCTTAAGACAGGAGACTCTCTGTGCCAACTTTCTTCTTGACATCGCCTACTAGATCATATCTGTCGTATCGTGTGAATGCCTGAAGTCGTTCGTAAACAACCTAATTGGCCCACAAAAGTCTACTATCGACCAAATATTTACACTACCCTAGATTTTGGAAAAAAATCCATGAGCTCCAAATCGATTAACAACATCAATTCATTGATTTTAAGACCGCGGACGATAGCAACTATAGAGACGAGCTATACAGAGCAATATACAAGTTTTGTCATTCATTGCAAATTCGTCGTTTCGTGCAGGACAGTGGAGAATGGATGTTGAAATGACGCGAGGTCACGCAAATTCTTTAACAAGAGGTTAAATCTTTCAAAACTCCGTTCAATCACTTGCATGCACCGATGATATTGACATAATTGGAAAAAAGCTGCATGATGTCAGTGGCGCTTTCGCGAGTTTTGAAACGTAGAAGGCGAAAATGGGTTTAACAGTCAATGACGGCAAGACCAAGTATATGGTATGTCGTCAAGAAGGAATCACACCCAACACTGGTGTATCGGCAGAACGTCACCCTCGACAGATATAACTTTGAGATAGTTAAGGACTTTGCCTACCTAGGCTCTGCTATCAATTCAGACAAAGGCAAGGCACGCAAAAGCATCAAAAGTAGATGAGGGTACTTTTGGCTGCTTTGAGAAAAAAATTCTGCATAGACGGTTAGTGGAGGAGGAGATATAACAAATTGTATGGGCTGCACAGCGATGTACAGATGGAGGTGGCTGGGTGATAATATTACACAATCACCTTTCCTTAAACACCGAGGTAATGTCTCCTGCCTTACCTTGTTCTATCGTCATTTTTATCACCTTCAAACCTTCAGCTGGAATACCCGTCTCGCTATGAATGCTCATCAATTTACCCTCAGGTCCACCCTTGGACGTACTACGAAGTATCCTTATTTTTTTCTTTGTGGGTGATTTCAACGCCAAGTTAGGAGGTCAGGATATCTTTAATACCACAATCGGAAAGCAAAGCCATGATAGTGATACTAATGTCAGGAAGCGGTTTGAAATGCCAAAATTGGCGGATTTCACCCAACCACCTGTACGAAGCGACTAGTTTGATGGAGAGTGCAGCCAAGTACATGTAGCAAAAACTCGTCTATGGAGCGGCGCTGAGTGGAAACAAGAAACGGCATTTGAGATCTACGAAGAACATTGGAGAGAAAAGAAAGTCCATTAGAAGCGAACGATTGAGAGCTGCTACCCGAAGAACAACGTTTGAAAGATCACAAGATGAAAAGAATCCAAAATGATCCAAAATGAGGCGGATTACCTGTCGGCAACAGGGGATTTTCACGATTTTATGGAAGGAAAGTAATCGTATGCCATTCTAATTCACAAAAAAGCAGATACTTTAAACTGCTTCAAATAGAGAGGCAATGAATTCCTTAAAATTGCGTTCAAGATACTTTGCATCGTATTCTGTGTACGCCTGAAATCATTTTCCAGTGATCTGTTTGGCACGGTTTGGAATAGTTAATTCACAATATTCTTGCAGATTCTTAAAAAAAAAATTAATGGATCCGGATCGATAATAATCATTTCCCTATCGATAACAGAACCTCTAGAGACGATCTATACAGGGCCATACCTAGTCTTGGTATCCAGTCTAACTCGTCAGATTTTGCAGATTGATGATGGAGAACGCTCGCTGATCCCAAAAACCTTGAGGTAAATAAAGGATTTGGCTTTCATTGCTGCATTTTCATATATTGGAACACAAACCGTAAAATGGGCTTGGTACTTAGTGAAGAACTTCACAAAAGACGGTTATAACTTTGAAGTAGTTAGGGATTTTGCTTACCTAGGCCCTGCTATGAACTCTGATATGACAACTCATTAGAAATCAGACAAAGACTTGGACGTACCATCGTTATTTCTTTGGCCTGAAAAGGTAATTGAGTAAGAAGGCCTTGTGAAGAACAATTTAGGAGACTCTACAAAAGCCTCCAATGATCTTAGTCTTAGTCTAAGGCGAAGAAGAATTGGATGTTAACGAAGACAGATGGAGATTTCTTTGGCCGTTCGCATGCATGATTCTGAGAGTGATTTTTGATCGCATTTACGGTGACTTCCTTTGGAGAGTGAATATAGCAGTGAACTCTAAAAGCTCTATAGCGACATCAACTTACTCAGTAAAGTGCGCACTAGTCGTGTGAAATGACTATAACTTTTTCTACCCACTGGGACGCCTTAACTTCGGTAGTGAGCAGAAGTATAAGGGAATCACAACCATCTTGAAGGTCATTATTGGAGGTAGTTGGCCAAAGACCTCACTAACGTGAGAGGTTTACTAGTTGATCTCCAAATTCTACCCGGTTCTGAGTAATTAAGCTAGAATGATACAAATGATCATGTGATGTCGATGTGGTTCTTCAGGCATATCTTTTGGACTTTTCCTATAAATTGAAAAAAAGAAAAAAAAAAAAAAAACGGAAATCAAAGTCCACAAGAGTCAACTAGCTAATCGACTAGCTAATCGACTGCGAAGCGGAATGTTATCAGTATGCACAAGTGAACCTGTGGACTTTGGAAATTTCAGGTAGATCATATTGCAATCAATCAAGTTCCAAGTTATATTGAACTTGAGAGTTTATCATTAAATCCAAAGTAGTAAAGGAGAATCTGGAATAAACCTTGGACCGCACTTGGTTAGAAGTGCAACTCTAGCATGATTAGAGTCCCAAATCAGAACTTAAGGAAAATTGAATTCAATTTCTTGTAAACGATGACACATACGAAAACATACTTGATTTAGGAACTATCTCGTTTAATTCAAACATTAACTACCTTATATATGGAAAAAGGACACCCAAAAGAGAAAAACAAAGAACTCTTACAGAATAAAATAAACTTTAGCAGTTTGTTAACGATTTGCGAATAGATGTAATCATGCAGTGAACGAGATGAAACAATGCAACAAATGAAACGGGAAATGCTCATAAACTATGATAAAAAGTATCTTCTGTCTATGTGACACTCATGAATGTCTTAAATCAAATCTAGAGAAAAACGTAAACAAAAGAAAAAAAAAAAAAAAATAACAACAACAACAACTTTCTTGTAACTTACTATTCTCCATGAAAGCCTTTGCCTTGAAGCCGCCAAAGTGATGCGAGTAATCCGACACAAAATGCAGTCCCAGATACGATCCACTGGATATGTGCCTTAGTAGCTTCAGCTTTGAGCTCCAATCACCGCATAGTCGTTTAGGTAATGCTTCTGTCCGGGTACCTTTTCCGGTTGGATAGTAAGGATTTCCCTTGGGATAGTCTGGAGTTTGTATTAAAAAATTCACATGCGGTTTATACAGATTCGAGAAGATATTCAACAAATTCTGATAGTTGGTTTGAGCGATATTAAAATTGTTATAACTATTTGCATTCACATAACTAGAGGTATAACTAAGGCTAGGGTTATCATAAGAGCTCCGCTTTTGAAAGTCTCGATTAGTGTTTGTGTTGAGGATGTTGTTAGCGAATGGTGTCGTTTTAAATTTGTTATGCCTGGAAGATTTCATGAACCTCGATTCGATATTGAAGTTTCCCAAATGTTGGGCACTCCCGCTGGCAGTTGGTTCCGTAATTTCCAAATAATCATATGTACAACTATAAAAGATAAAATGGAAATAGAAATAGATACATTACTCTATTTGGTATTCAGACAAACTTACCCTGGTTCATTCTCGATGACTAATTCTTCGAACTCCAAGACAATCCGATATCCACTTGGCGCTGTTATTGTAACAAAACAATTGGCATTGTCTGGATACTGTCGGGGGAATGAGGGACTCCATACTGACGCACGGGGATGCTCCTTGGTCAGTGACACTGTTTTATTACAATCATTTATCCAATTCTTGCGAAAAGTTTCTACAAGCAACAAAAGAAGACAAAATTTAATTTGTAATAAAAAACAAAGACATTACACACAGAGTCCTCTTCTTGGTGGACTCTCCCTCTTCGGGGAGCATATAATAATTTATTTAAGACCACACCTATGTATGGATGTATGTACGTACCATCACTCATGGGTCGTTCGCAGATGACAAAGTTATTGGCATTGCAATCTCGATCGTTCCACATAAAATTATTGGCCAAAGGGTTGCGAGTTGATTGAATTCCCGGCGGCGTCCGAAAATATCGACGCAACTCAATGCAATCCTGACTGCTGAGACCATCGTCATTGGGTTGTTTATTGTAATGACCATGTTGTGACCAGCCTGGAAACCAATCTAACAAAGGATAACAAGGTTAGGCTATAAAGTGCCTCATGTCAAGGATGTAAGAGTTCGAGTTAATTACTTACTTGCATACTGAAATGGAAGTCCATCAGTCCATCGAAAATCGCCTTCGAAATTTTTATCGGAACCTCCAACCCAGTAGGCAAAGCGGTCATGGTATCCCGGGCTACATGCGAATAGAGTAAAATTTTAAACAAGAGTTACTGATGGGAATCTCTGAAAGTTCTTCGATTCGTGTTTGTAATTTATGTAAACTTGTTCCTGGCAATTTTATTGGGATGCTTTTGTGCACTTAGTTCGCAATTCACTCAAATTAGGTACATCCAAGGGAGGCTCACGATACTTTATAGAGTGGAGAATTGAAATGGATACTTTGCACATGCATTTATAAGTAATGAAAGTCGATTGTATACTGATACAAGAGAAATGAGTCCATAAAACTGTCCATAGTTTTTGTCGGAATTTAGGGGATGACTAACTTTGGGGAGGCTACATTGAGATGCTTTCATCTTAATTGACTCTTAGTTACATGGAGCATCATATTTATGTTATCAGATACAACGTTGTTTTTCCTTAGCTAGTATATTGACTGATCAGGAAGTTAGTGCGAACATCTTTTAAGAAATATGACATTCATATGAAAGGATGAAGTTTAATGCGAAAGAATACAATTCGTTGCTCTAAGGAGTAATCTAAAGCAATTTCCACCTGAAGGATGGGATGGAATGGAATGGGAAGGTAAGTTCCGGTACATATACCTGACCGACATCAATTGTTTTCAGAAGTCAGGCAACGTGTTTCTAGTACAGTGTGTTGCGAAAGAATTCTTCTAATGGAAACAGTAGTGACAAAGCGCGCAAACTATCCCCAAAGTAAACATCACAAAGTGCTTCGACGTGAAATTTCCCACGAGACCGCACTCGCAAAATTGAAAATTTTCAGGATTCTGAATAAGTACATAGTTGAAACGTTTTGAAACGTTTGACCTCTCAACGTGATATAGACTCCTGAAGGCTTCCAGTGTTTTCCGGGCGGAATAACGGAAGCAGAGTAAAGGTTGCCATATTCATTGATAGCCAGAGTGCTAACAAAACTACGTTAATAACTATACCATCCACACTAGTTTGAGAGTGTTGGAATGATCTAACCACTCCGGACGACTAATTCAAAGCAGCCCTGATATGTTTTCCAGTGCACAGTCGCACTTACGGAATAAACATCTTGATTTCCTGGTTGGATTATAATATTGTGCAAAACCTGAGGACTAACTTAACAGAATGCTCATTGACAACACCGTCAGCGAACATCATCAGAAGATCACGTAGTCAGACTATGTACTATACTATATATTCACCTACAAGGTGTCGCAAAAATTGTCACCCTATATTCTTTGGCTGTAATTTTTTTTATGAATGAAACACTTTAGTTCTGTTTTTGGATTATGCTTATGTGATGTCTTCAATTTTTTTCTGTTAAGTTGACAGAATTTTTTCTTTTATAATTAGCGCGCGATCAAGGGATTTGAATACCCTTAACATGTTTGCACGTAGAGCAGGCGAAAGAGAAATACCAATGTACGTTGGTCTTAAATGTTTGCAAGTTACAATGAATACGAAAATAGAGAGCTAGGCAGGACATTCCATAAGCAAGTTGTACGAATCACGATACTTCAGAGTATGCCCGAAAGTGTGCTTGAGGGTATACTGATGAGCATTCTAAGCGAGACGGGAGTTACGGTTGGAGGTTTGAAGGTGCGGATTGCTGTTGGTGAATTCAATGGAGCACTGCTGGTGGAAGTAGCGATAAAATTAAATGAGACAGGAGGCAATACGTTCGAGGGTGTCAATTGACGGTTTTGAATCCTATCTAGTAGATACATACATATTTAAGGAGCAGATATTGGAATTTATTGTACTTCAGTTTTGGGCGGATAAATGCCTTATATACTGAGGCTAGATTAAAGGGGGAGAAGTATTTCTTACATCGCTTGAGGAAACTTAGACATTTTGCAGCATTTTTGACGAAATCGAATATCACCTTGATCAAAAGGAGATATTCAGAAAATTAAAAATACAAGTTTATTCATCTAAAACTATATTGTCCCCTTCAAAGTAACTCCCATCGACTGTAACACACTTTTCCAATTCTCGAAAATTTTTTTATATTCGGTTTTCAGTATGTCCATCCGGGCTTCTTGGGATTTTCCTATTTCTTCCTCTCGGCTGCTGAAACGCGTAGTAATTTTTTTAACTCGATTGAACAGAAAGTAGTCACAGGAAGCCAAATCAGGTGAATTCGGTGACTGTTGGATGGCATTTGTTGCATTTTTCGTCAAAAAATTACGGTAACAGGGCGTTATCATGGTGCAAAATCCACGAGTTTTCTACCCACAAATCTGTTCTCTTTCGGCGAATTGCTTCACGCAAACGTCTCATAACGCCCAGATAACACTCTGGCCTTCTGGAAAAAATTCATGATGAACTACACCATTGTAATCCATGAAAACCGTGAGCATTGCCTTCTTTTTTGACTGAAAACGACGTGGTTTTTTTGGTCTCGGCTCATTTGGTGAACACCATTCACTTGCCTGATGTCTCGATTGCGTGTCGTACTCATAAGCCCATCCTTTTGATGAATGTGGGATTCCGCCTCGCAAATCATCTCTTTTGCGACGTCAACACGTTCGATTTTTTGTATGAAATTGAGGTCTTTTGGCACCAACTTTGCTGCTACATGACGGATACTCAAATCATTAATCAAAATGTCTTGAACGGATCCGTAGGCAATGTTTAAGTCCTCCGCTATAGTTAATTTGCGGTTATTGACCAACATTTCTTTTACTTCATCAATGTTTTCGTTGGTTTTCGATGTCGATGGTCTGCCGGTGCGTTCATCATCTTCGATCGACTCACGATCACTTTTGAACCGCTCGTGTCACCGGTAAACGACCATTTTCCTTAGAGAATCGTTTCCGAAACACTTTACCAACATTCGCGCACCATTAAATCTTTTTTTTAAGCAAAATTTAATACAAGTTCGTTGTTGAAAATTTAAATCCATTTCTAAAATTGTAAAAAATCGCCAACACACACAGAGATAGATGTACTCTTGGCTACGTAACTCTTGCAAATATCAAGCTATGACGCTAAGGTTTAGAGGGAATGTCAACAACAGAGGTACCAACTTAACAAAAAAAAAAAAAAACAGAACTCAAATCGGAACAATGGACGGAACCTTTTTGACCAAGGTGGTATTATGAAGATGGACTAAAGAAATGATTCAGACAAGACCCTTGAATAACAGCTACCCACTATAAAGAAGGACAGCTGTTCGGTAAGCCCCATTTAAGGGCTGCGATAATGTCAGTTGCTATAAACAGACTGGAATATGGCCGTTTAATCCAAATGTATTCGGAAGCCATGGCTTTTTGCTATGCTAAACTTCGGTGCCACCAAGTTCTTCAACAACCGAATCGAATCATTTCACAATGTCTCCCTGTAATTCCATTAAACTGAGACCAATGGATCAATTGATACCATCCTCAAAGCAGAACAAACAAATGACCATGCGCAAACGTTATCAACACCTTTCCAAAAGTTTTCTCCATCTCATATTGTAGCTGTTCTCAAAGCACCAGCAAAAAAAAGGAGTTTCTAAGCGCCGGGAAAGGACTGCTGTAACCTTAAGCTTTCCTTGCAAAGCGCAGCTTGAGGCTGTATCTTTAGGCGAAGAGATACATCTCTGACCCTCCACACACCCAAACGATGTTTTTCTCAATATTTATCAAGGAATATCCCTATAAAGTTTGTGACACATTATCTGGAACACCTTGTACAAGAAAGGAAAATTGTTTGTCGGTTCTTATAAAGATGTTTTCAGTAGCTAAAGAGTCCCACACTATTTGTTACTTGGTCCCGAAACCTTGGTATATTTGCTACCTATAAACTTTTATGGCACGCAGGCTACTCACGCTGTGAGTCCACTGACCTTCTATTAACTGAACGTTGACTTCAATAATTTGATTCCACAAACAAACGAATGAACGAATTGTTCTCAACTTCTGAAGAAAAAAATGAACAAATTCTTCAGTCTACCCACAGTCTGCTGGTTTGCATATCCTGATTCCAATACGCAGCCATCAAAATACCATATCTACTCATAACTTCAAGAATTCTTAGAGTCTGCCGCGTATCTCGTATCGAGGTGGTTAGTACAAAAAGACTCGGGACAATTGGACATTACAGGTAACTGCGTAGCTGATGAATTGGCCAGACAAGGATCCCTGGGAAAAAATTGTAAGAAGCTTAACAATGTCAAGCCACCGATGTCCTATGCCCAACAAATATACACTTTCAAGAGCAACCGAGCTGATCAATCAAAAACACAGTCATGCGACATTATGCAATCGGAAGACACGTGCAGCTATTGAGTATTATTCTCAATGAGTTCTGCAAGAAATGCAGAAATGAAGAGGAAGTGAATTCTGTGGCGCACTTCCTCTGCTTTAAGCTGCATATCAATGCAATCCCTAGGCAGTTGCCATTTCTGAGAACTAAATTATCTCTGCTCAATGAAGATCATCTGTAAGTGGACCTCAACCAGGACCGGATTTCAAAACAGGTTGTAGAGATGATGAAAATCTGAAAATCAGTAATAATAGTAAGCATATACAATAGTATATGCGAATGTCAATACGATAAAGGCCTTGGTTAGCTTGTTTGGCTTTTGTTTCAATCTTCAGCCTTCAACATTTATGTGGCTACTCTAGCAGTTCAAAATATATTGTAAAAGCAGATCTCTTCGTGATGGCTTTCATTTACATTATCTATTTGAAACTACAATACCTCCACCCCTCATATTAAATCCAATTAAACCATTTTTACTTACCAAAAGTCCTAAACTTACCTATTAACGAGCAAGTTGTCAATAATACTCTGCTCCAGTTCGCTTCGTATCGATGCTAGGTGTCCGCCTAAGCTCATACAATGCTGCTCTCCATCATGCCATGATTGTGCCATCTCAATTGCAGTTACACAAAATTGCTGTAGAGCAATCCAACCGAAGGCACAATTTGAAACAATTTCCGGAATCGGCTTTGCAACGTACGACAGAAAAATTGACGGCAGTTGAGAGAGACCAGAATCGTCATCTGGCTCACTATGGAATATCACGGATGGCGTTCCCTCTACTCGTCCACTATTTTTCAGTCTCACCGGTCGTATCAAATGTATGCTCAAAGTATTGCCAGATGATTCGACGAAAAATCCGCTCACTTCACTCGAACTATTTACACAATGCGACCACTTGGCGAATTCGTTTTCGAAAATTTTTATCACAACACCATGACATTCGGTCCGACTACTGCCCAGAGGAGTGCTGTCCGGGGCAAAGTTACTACTACTACTACTACTTCTACTACTACTACTACTACTACCGAACACAAAATCCCGGGTACTTGTGTCTAAAGGAGTACCGAGTGTTCCGACCCGGTGATGGCTCGTCGTCGTCGTTGCCGTCCGTTTCACAAAATCATCGTTCGCACTTAAAGATAGATTTACGATATTAGTTTCGATACTTAGACCTAAGCTTGTGTATATCGTGGTGGCGTCGTTCGCAGTAGTTTGCGTCGTCGTCGTTGTTGCTGTTGTTGTCGTCATCATGGCAGCAGGACTAGCGGCGGGAGTAGAATCGGAAGATGTAGAAATTGTTAGGCTGGGGGCACCCATGCTAGGATTCGAATTCACAACGTCGCTCTCGTTATTCGTAACTAATTGTAGCTGAATACGATTACCGTATGGCAGGTGAATGCGAAAGTAGCACTCAAGTGAGTCACGTCGCGTTGGGCGCACATAAAACTGACCACTCTCGTTGCTCGACGACACATTATAGCAAAAGTCAACTAATTTGTAATTTAGACTAAACATGGGATTTTTATAAATCTTAACACTAGAATTTTGTAGCACGTCGAAATGGTATGTCCGCTCGTTGAGATTTAGTTCTTCGAGCTTGCCGCACAGCTGCGAACGATTGGTGAATTTTAAGTAACCACCGCTGTTGCATGGCACATTTAGGCGTGTCAGTTCGACAAGGATGCCCGGTGGAAGTTGGCCGAGATTGGCCATCTGGAAGGACGGAAAATGCACCGTACAATCGATGCTGTAGAGTGGTAGCGCTGTATAATCCAATGTCCCAGACAGAGTCTTCAAGATAAGCTGACAGTCTATCGTATTGTAACAAAAGAGACAAAATGGAAGAAAATTAAATCGGATAAATCGAGATTAGAAAAAAAAAGTTCAAATTACCTTTTGCAATCTTAAATGAAATGGTTTTTTTGTGGACCACTTGTAGTGCAGGAGCGATTCCTCCACTAATGCTGCTGGTGCTAATTTTCTTGGTGGGACGAAAAAATATCCTGAAAGAAAAAGAAAAATAGAAAATAGGTGATTTAGGTTCCTCGAAATGCAATAGAAATACTGGTGATGTTTTTTTTTTGGAGATTTTATTGAGAATTGCTCAATAAGGGTAATTACTCTCAACGAGTTATCGCCAACTGCTGTAACTATAGAACACCATAATGTTCTGTCAGAACTGATTGAACGTTAGAAAGAAGACGTATGACGCGGCAGAGGAATCAGAGTGAATAAATCAATGGTGGTGACAAAAATTAGCATGGTAGACTCCTTATATTTAGTGCATTTGGATCTGAGGTCAATAAGTATTTTTCAGGAATAGTCAGGATGATAATGGCAAATGAAACCTTAATATGTTTCATAACTTAACCTATCCCAGAAAATCCAGACTTGTCTGCCCACAAAGAACCTGGCTATCTAGTTTGGGTGTTGTGCCTGGAGTAAGCATCCCGGACATGTAAAAGCAGGATAATTATGATCGAAGCTGGATAACAATTAACGTTCGTGGGAGCAAAAACATGTCTTTCCATCGCTCTTCGTCAATTCCTTTGATACTTAAGCGGAACTGTGTTGAGGACACAACTTCATTATTGGCATGAGTCGGATCCTATCCATTAACCGCTTGTTGTTCTTAGGGTGTTAGCACTCAGTACTTTCTGCAACCGTACATCGGTTCGAAACCAACTGGAAAAAGTCTTCTGCATTTTAGGTTTAAAATTATAACCGCCGTGAGACTCGCATTAGGGGGCCTACCTCTGCAAGCCGGGCTCGGATTATAGTCCGGGAGGTTCTGAATCCCATGATACCGTGTTTTAACTCAGAAGAACCTATGACCGGTAGCTTGTAACTTGTTAAAACCACGATAAGATCAGTATTTGCCCTAATATAGTTTTTTATTCGACAATGTCATTAATGGAAGAAACCTTGATGATTGGGCGAGGACTCTCAGACGTTGGACAGGATACATGCAGATAACCAACTATCAGAAGCTATGGGCTGCTGTTAATAAGATATCACTGTCATCCAAGGGATGGATCTTAATGGGCTGGTGAGGGAGTCTTGACGTCTTGCCATGTAAGTGAACACATTGAAATAATCTGCATCAAGCCAGGCATGCGCATACACCTTTGTGTAATGCGTTAAAGTTGTTTTGGTAATAGAAAAGGAGGACATTTTTGGTATTACCATCGGAAAGCATAGTGTTTATAATATTTAGCAGACGATTTGCTCACCTCAATTATCACAAAGAAATGAATGAAGGCTACCTACCTGATCATAAAACAGTCAATCAAATTGATAATTTTGCAAACAACGCAAACCACTCTTCAGTTTTATTGATGAAGGAATATTCCGAGTGGCCGATATGAACTCGGATCCCTACCTAGTTGAAGCCAAGGTATAACTACAGATATCTCAGATCGTTGAATGATTATGTCAATCGCTCACCCATAAATAAACCAACAGCATTTTTCGAATAGGTGATAATGAATCGGGGCTACCAAGTAAGGCCAAAGTTACCGGTACCCAATGACTGAAAGAGCATTTTAAACAACATCCTTATTTCATCATTTGTTTGCTTGCCTACTAATCTCATTAACCAGAAAAATTGCTGATTATAGTAGAAAAAGATGCGCTACATACTCGTATATATGTACATATATCGTGCAGTTTACATAAGAACAACTTGCACTTGGTGTGCACAACCAAGAAAAATCGAAAAACGAGACTTGTAATGCAAATTCTATTTTCTTTAAAAAGACAATGTCAGCAACTGTTGCTTTTGCAAACAGCAAACAAGTCCTGAAATCAATTAGTGGCGATGTGGCGCAAATCTCGGCAAAAGATTCTTTGAAATGTGATGTACAATGTTTTCAGAATCTTCTAACCCCGAATGAATATATAGGGTGATTCATTGTAAAGTTTGATTTATAATGCAGAATTATGTACACAAATTTGAAAGAAAAATTAAAATTTTTACTATCGGTTAAAAGAAAAATTTATGGCATTTACTTTTTAAAAATGATATTATGTAAATCTTGGCCACGACTACTTCAGAGGTGGTCCATTCGGAAGGTCTAATTTTGGGCTGCGACTTATTCGCGATTCCAAAGCGCCAATTGTAGCTGGCTTATTCCTAAAGACCTGAGACTTTACATATTCAAAGAGAAAATAGTCCAAAGGTATGATATCGCACGATCTAGGCGGCCAATTTACCGTAACAAAACGTAAAATTAAGTGCTCACCAAAATTATTTCTCAACAAGTCCATTGTTTCACGCGCTGTATGGCTCGTAGCGCCATCTCATTGAAACCAGAGCTGACCGTTAGCATGGAGCGATAATGCTTACTATTGACATTAACATTCTGATTTGCTCAATTTTTAAAGAAATATTGACAAATAATTCCACCAGCCCATAAACCACACCAAAATGGATGTAATGGTAGCTCTTGGTACTCTTCGGGTTGCTCATCAGCCCAAATATGGCAATTTTGTTTATTAACGTATCCATTGAGCCAGAAATGTTCTTCAACACTGAACAAAATTTCACGATAAAACACCGGGTTTTCACTGAGTTTTCCCAGAGCCATTCACTGAAAATATGACGCAAATTCAAGTCGCCTGCCTTCAATTCTTGCACAAGTTGAATTTTGTACACTTTTATGCCAAGATCCTCACGTAAAATACGTCAAGTTGTCGAATACGCCAAGCCAAGCTGCTGAGAACAACGACGAATCAATTCGTCATGGTTTTCGCGTACACTCTCAGCTACAGCTTCTATAGTCTCTTCACGTTCCTCGGATCGCGCGAAAAACATTACTCACAGAACGCTGATTTTGTTATATAGTACAGGTGGTCAATTTGGAGACGCTGTTGTGGTGTGAATCCTTAAATGATGACTTGCCAAACGATACTGAACAGAAATGACAAAGCAGTTTGATATGAATCACGCATGATCTGTCAAAAGCTTATTGAAAATCAAACCTTACGATGAATCATTCATAAGCGGTCTTTTTTTTTTACTGGGAGGCCAGTGACATTCATATGCAAAAATTGGCTGCACTTGCATGGGATCCAACAATTCTCTACAAAAAGGTGCAGGTGTATATCTGCTCTTGAAATATAAACGCAAGCTTACTTCTCGACGAGTAGAGACGAAAGTCCTAGGTCTAGGTCGGGTGTGGAGCCATCTGTGAAGATCCTACTGCGAAGAAGATATTTTACAGCATTTTTGCCGACATCGAATATGTGGTCTTACAGCATAAGTTGTCATTGACATACGTACCGAGAATGGAAACTTTTTCGGTTTCGAAGATGTACTAGGTGGAGTGAAAAGTAACCTCCTTGATCGCCAGACATGCCAAATTTAAATGCGATACTGTCTTTAGTTTTGTTTTGACAGCTGATTGTGTTGTTGACGTGTTTGGCATCATGTTGAGTATGGACAGAAACTATTTTCGTTCTCTCATTAAACATTATTTTTTGAGAGGCAAAACGGCGAAGGAAACAAAGGAAAAGTTGGATCAATATTATGGGGCTAATGCTCCGTCAGATTACACCGTCAAATATTGGTTTTGAGAGTTTTGTGGTGGTCACAACTCCACTACCGATCAAGTTCGCAGTGGCAGGCCCTCCGATGCGGTTACAGAGGACAATGTCAAAAAAATACATGAAATGATGTTGGCTACGCGAGCGCAAGCCATATTTTGGGCAATATTTTGCATATAAAAAGTTATCTTGCCGCTGGCTGCTGCGCATACTCACTCCTGGCCAAAAACACAAACGCGAGAGCATTTCGAAAGAGTGTTTGGACTTGCTGATGCGGAATCGGGCGGACTTTTGCCGTCGATTGGTAACTTATTGAACACCAGAGAACAGAATGAGTGCCCGGCAATGGACTGAAGCCGGCACGAGTGCTCCGAAGCGGCCGAGGGAGGCTCGATGGGTTGAAAAGGTTATGGCGTCGGTTTTCTTCCTCAAAAAGGAAAAACCATCAACAGCGAGTATTACTGTGCATTATTGGAGCGATTGAAGGCCGAAATCGCTGGAAAACGGCCTCACATGAAGCGAAAAAAAAGTTGTTTTTGCAAGACAACGCATCGGCGCACAAAAGCATTGCAATCATGGCTAAAATCAATGACTTACGGCTCCAATTGGCTCCCTTAGACTATTATCTCTTCCCAAACCTCAAAAGAGATGGCTCATTAATAAAAAATTCAGCTCACACGAGGAAATCATCGACGCCACGGAGTATTGTGCAGATCTCCCTGAAAATTACTTTTCGGACGGGATCAAGAAGTTGGAAAATCGCTGGAATAAATGTATCAAACTAAAAGGGGACTATATTGAATAAAATATAAAAACAAGGAGGTTACTTTTCACCCCACCTAGTAAGTGCCGCTCATAGATAATGGCTGAGTGTTTAGATTTTGCTTAAACGACAGCAAATAGCACTGTGTCTGCTGTTTAATGCTTAATGCCTACATTCTACCTTGTTAGTGGTTCCAATTTGTTATCAGAATTTAATGGACTTAACATACGCTACCGTTCTTGTTCTGCAGCCGAAGATCAGAGACGTGAGCATGGGATCGAATATGAAAAATAGCGAGTGGTTTCGCCCCATTGAAGATTCGACGCACTCAAGTGTAGGCGGGGACAAAGCACAATCTGGAAGTGTTGAGCTGGCCGCAAAGTGTTCAGCAAGCAGATTGGCTTTGTCTAAAGATCTGGCAGCTGTTATATTATTGTAAACGAGCGTTAGGATGAGGGATGAGGTTTCTGATCGTTTTGATGAACAACTACCAATTTTCACTACCTTTATGACATTGTAAAATTTTTTGCCTCAGTTGTTGGTCGTATTAGAACGTCGAGGAAACAGTGCACCAACAAGATTCACATCTGCAGCCCGCTATCCATCAGTTATTACCTATACTCAGCCACTGCCCGTACCGAATATATACAGTGAGTGCAGACAACAGTACCTACTTACGATCAAGAGCGGGAGCGGTGGGATACACTCACTGCGTAATATTTCGCAATCGTTTTTTACTGGAATGCAGTACTTGACTCAAGGTAAGTCATATATTGAGGCAGAAGATATCACTGGCAGCTTACTTGAAGATATAGCCGAGATCATTAAATTTTCAGAAATCATCGGTGAGCTCTAAAATGAGGAAATCGATAAGGGTACATAGCCCTTAGGTTGACTTAAGTACGAAGCGACCAAATTAAATTACACAATTCTTAAAACTTTGAAATAAATTGTATTAAGGACGCGAGCTTCCTTATAGCACAAGCATTGGACACATGTAGACACACATATGAGAGATGAGACGCATGAGGAGCTACATACTCTCCACTCCAGTCGGGATCAGAACGAACTACTGTAACATAGACAGTTTAAGAGAAGATTTGCCCGTGCTTAAGCAGGCTGCGAGAAATTTTACAAAAAGTTGGCGTTGAAGTTGTCGGTTCTGGAAACACCATTGAAAACTTATAACAACGATAAGATCAAGAAGATCTAAAAATACTTCAAACAAACTCGAAACTCCTGGGTAATTAAAGGTCTAAGCGTGACAAATTAAAGGTCTACTGTGCTCAAAACGCAAAAGGAGCTTAGAATTGTACTAAATGCTGGGCTAACCTGAATTTGGTAGAAATAAATCAAAGAAAACTCTGTGTGAGGTTCATGGTGACGAGGAGTACTAGCTTGGCACACTTTACTGTGTGTATTTATTCTGAAGCCTATGTCACAAAAAAAATATATGTAGATCCCGGAAGTCCAAGACTTTCTTTAGCTTTTTAATACAGCATGTTCCAGCTTGCACTTGTTCAGCGGTCTCAAGAATTTCAAGAAACTCCTGCTATCGGAGTTTGTACCTCAATTGTTATAATTCGTAATGCCTTTCGCGAGTACCGATTGAATATTAAATTTTTTAGTGAGTATCGACATGTGCTAGGAAATTATGCACACGGCAAAATTTCCCAAAATCTGCGTTGCCCATTGAAGCGTAACCTTTTACTTTCCCTCAGTTTAATAAAAAAAAAAAAAAAAAAAAAAAAAACCATTCCAAGCGTACAAACGGAATCCTGCAAGTCATACACTTAATTCGAAACATACATACCTGAAATCGACCATCTCAGCCTGATGGCAAAATTCATTCAGTATCCACAAATTCTGGGACTCGCTTTTGCTTCCTCCATTCGTTGTAGTCGATGCGGCATCAGCATATGGGCCATTTCTCCCATGCCATGTATTTTCACCGGGACACTTTGTATCGGCACTTTCATCACCATTTTCATTTACAAAATTTCTCTCATCATCGTCTGTCCACTGGGTGCCGAACGGTTGAAAAGTATTCGCCGTAACTTGGTCACCGTTGTTGAACGTGTTGTCGCTTCTAGAATCCTCAGAGGCCCAATTTACATCACCACCGACATTCTGTGGTGTTTTCATCCATGAAATTGGCCACTTGTTACCCGAGGAATGATCTACGAAATGTCCCCGTTCCTTACCACTGCTCGATGATACGGTTTCGACGAAAAAGTCCCCCGCTACAGATGAACCATCCTTCAGCGATGACGTTACTCGAACTAAAATGAAAAGAGAAAACATATTTGTGTAAGCAATTTACGAATTTGTATTAAATCAAAAGGGCAAGATTGTAGTTAAATACCAAAAAAGGAAATGACATCATGGCTTAGGTAAGAATTCAGTGACCGGAATCATGGATAGAAAATACTATGAGACAGAATCATCTGTTTGAAGTGTGCACCACATAAAAAAACAATATTTCCTCCCTCAAATCCGAGATTCGCTGCCCGCTCAGATTCTTATTTCTGCGGGCAAAACTAATATCATAAGACTGACGACAGGATACTTTAAAATCAACTCCATAACGGAATTATCCTTTGTTGAATCCATGAAAATTCAGTGCTTGGTCGGAAAGGGATAATGCATACAGCAATGGCAAAGGAAACTAAAAAAAATTAAAAAAAAAAAAAAAAAAACAAAAACTGAACTTGAAGCTGAATGACTTTGGTCCTTAGGTCGCCATTACGTTCAGAAATTGCTTGCATCCAAGCACAGCAACGACATAAGCTGCTAGTTTGCTGCTTATCCCCTTAGACGATTCCTTTTCAGCTTCACCCATGGATTTCTTGATATTGTTACATGACTAAAACTGGAACTGGAACACAGGATGTGGGAGGATGTAGGGTATATCTAATGTATGGATAGTATCAGCAACGATTAACCCACTCCATTGTGTAGTGGTTCATGCGGTTCAAGGAGCTTTTAAGGACTTCCACCGCATTACTTTCGCCTGACAACGTGTAATTTGATTGTGTGCAAATGTTTTAAGGATTAAACTATTCCAACAAAAGTCTCGTTGGAACTTTGTTTAGTCATGGTTTTGTAGTTTAAACTAGAACAAGACTTTGGGTGATTAAAATTTCGCAAATTTTTGTTATCATATAATAGTAGGCTTAGTGCGTGTGGCAAAACGAAATGAGAAGATTGGATGTGTTAAAGAAATATAATAATTTCCTAGGCGTAGGTCTTAAGCTGTTAGGATTGTAATTTTGATGTCATTTGCTGTAAACACTTGCTTCAAGTGACTAATATGTTATTTAAGTCAGAACCGGGACAGAGGATAAACATTAATGACTTGGTTAATGAAATATGGTTAAACTTGAGCACTACAGATAGGAGTAATTTGTTATCTTGCCGGCAATTGACTAAGTTATTTTTTAATTGTGCACGTAAAGATGACCTTTTGTTAAAGCTCCCATCATGTCATCATCATGTGGCATATTTAGATATCTAAATGTGATGTGCTGCCATCGTTCCATAATTTTATGTCATATGAGTACAGGTCAAGTATAAAAACCGTTATAATATGGTTTTTCTTATGAGTAAGGACATTATGTAAGATAGCGAACTTTCAGGGTAGCAGCCAGGATATGGACTGCGAAACACTTTCGTGTTAGACTTAGAATCGGGCAATATATTCTCTAGTTGTTCTAGAGCTACTGGTAATTTGATGGCATGTCTTTCCCAAAAGTGGAACCAAAGCTTACATCAATCTGGCGAAAAGAAGATAATTGCACTTTAAAAAGTTGTCATCAGACTCTTTTCTCGATTAGAAATTAGCTTTCGGACCGTTCAATTCAAGTTGTCTTGGACGGTTTCAAGTTTGATATTTACATAATAAATGCTGGTGTGCCACAGGGCTCCGTTTTGTCCCCGACACTCTTTTTGATTTTCATCAATGATCTCTTGCCATCTACTTCTAATCCAATATATTCCTTTGCTGACGACAGCACTGTCTGCTTTTCATATTCGTTCTCGTTTTGACGTCCTAGCTCTTTGGCTATAAAACGGGAATGGCAGCGTATGTTCAGTTCATTAAATTCTGATAACTAATTGGGGAACTACTAACAGAGTAGAACTTAATACCTCAAAAACACAGTGCTGTCTGCTGTCGTTAAAGCGAAATTAAAACACCCATCCATTGTCCATGAATGGCTGAAGGGTATTTTTTTTTAAAAGACACTGTGGTTTGATGATACTAAGAAACTATCGTGTGAAAGATTGGGAACAAGTAATGTGGTTCGAACAAAAAGACGTCTGAACTTGACCCCCTTATAAAGGGACTCCCATGAAGCAGCTGTAGTTAGCTCGAAGACTAACGTAGAGTATGTAACTGATGCAGTGATAGAAGAGTTCCTCATAGACCTTTAATAAACATGGCAATATGCTGATTGCTCTGAAATGACATAGAATTTCTGGGCTGAACTTTTTAGGTTGAAAAGAACGGAAAACAAGACAGGATAAGGACACTATAGGGAAAGCCAGGAACATGAGAAGGAATACGAGGGAATACAAGGGATTGCGAGGAATTGTTCTTTTGTCTGCGTAATTGAAAAAAAAGGACGGCATACGCGATCCACCAAAGAAAAGCTTTTCAATCTTTCGGGAAGACGGAAGATAGCGGGCCACTCTTAAGCGGTTTCCGTTCCTGTAGCTTTAGCTGCTATTCATTTAACCTGGTTAATAATGTTTCATGTTTCAAACGTTCATTTCATTGCGCCCGTACAAGATTCTGATAAATAAATCGATTGTTGTTATAAGGTAACATTTTGCTTTGTTATTTTTCATTTGTTTGCTTTCTAAAGGTTTCGTAAGTTCCTTTAGAAAAAGATTGAGAGGCGCTTTACAACACATTTCTGTGGCTTTCAGATATTTTCGACTGCAGTTAATTCCTCATTTGATCATAAAACCAATTCTAGCTGAGTAGCCGAAAGTGGCAGCACTTAACTGGCTGCTTGTTGTATCTTTGTTTGCATCTCAATCCGCCATTATCGATTTAACTACCATCCACCTGTGTAGTTCATTTTTATCTTTTTAAAAAGTTATTTTCGTTCCTGCCCACAAATCGGCTATCAATTTAAAGCATCCTGAAAGTCATCAAGACTTTAAGATGACAACCAACCAACCAACCCAGATGACATGTGTCACTTTCCAAAATGGAAAAAAAAATCGTCAAAAATTGTCAAAACAATTGTCATTTTCGCTCATTTCGGTACAATGAAAAGGAAATTGTTTTTCTCAATTTCATGGCGGATGATCAGATAGGAACGACAGGCAAAACATTTAAACAACGGCTTCAGATATAAAATTGATTCTGGCTATATTTTGGAGCTACTTTTATGCCATTATGTGGAATAGCACATCATTCAAATGGCTGTCTTGACTTCGCTGGCATGGCTTCAAGCGGTCCCATATTTGTGGCGTTATGCCGGCAAAAGCGTTTAGAATATTGGTCTCGAGCTCTTCCAAAGTGATTGGCTTGTTCGCATAGACTAAGGACTTCATATAGCCTTGGACAAAATAATCGAATGGTGTCAAACCGCATGATCGCGGCGGCTAATTGATAAACGCTCGCCGTGAGATGACCCAGTCTCCAAAAGTCTCCTTCACATTGCTTCGCTTGTATGGCATGTAGCGCCATTTTATTGGAACCACAGCTCGTTGTCGAGCTTTCATCACAAAAAATCGGTTAGCATAGCTTCATATCTGAGACCATTGAGGGTAACCGTGTCTCCGATGATGCCGCCATGCTATAAACTACACCAAACAGTCAATTTTTGTGGATGCATTAATGCTTGGCCGAACATTTAGATATTGTGTTCGCTTTAATAATGACAATTTTGCTTCTTAACATAGGCGCTGAGTCAAAAATGAGGCTCGTCCGAAAAGATTATTTTTTGACCGATATCCGGATCTCCTGCCAACATTTCCTGCGCTCAGTTTGCGGAACTTACGGTGCCATCTATAGTCATCAGGCTTTAATTCTTATGTCTGCACAATTATATATGAATATTGGCCAAAACCCACCCAAAAAAAATAAGCCAGGTTAACTTTCTTACGATGCCCAATTCAGCTGATCGGCGCCGAATCGACATTTCTGGGTTTTATTTGATACTGTTTTCTTCATTTCACAACAATCTCTGTCTGGTTGGTGGCCTTAGATCCAACAGAGTGTACTCATGCTTAAACTTTTCCACAATGCGACGAAATGCCTGCACACTGAACACATGATGACGACCGACCTCACGACGAAATTCACGTTGTGTACTTACATCTGAGACGGAATTTCGATATTTTTTAATAGCTTCTGCACGTTCGATAGGCATAAAACGATGCATGATGAAATGGCACACCTTACTGAATATTTTGACAGCTGGATGTCATTGGTAACTTTGACAGCTGCTAAAATATAACAATTGGAAAACCTATCATTGCTATCTAGTCACCCATTACCTTCAAAAGTTGTGTTAAGGTCCTCATATTTAATTTAATAATTTTTCTATTTTATTTCAATTATTCCTTTCTTAAAACTGGATTTAATAAATCTTCATAAGTCATTTGAAATGACTTCTATTGGTTTTCTGCTCAGGATCTAATTAAGGCTCATCAATCATTTGACATAGTCTTGTCATAAAAAAGCACACAGAAGAAACGATTAAAATGATATTTTCAAAAGTCATAGACCCTATGAAATACAGTCTTCTGAATAGATTAAGGACACATTTCGATGAAAAGTCATTACATAAGGAACATGCCTTTGGGACAATGCCACCCCAGAAGATAAGCAACATCCACATAAAATTCAACAATTGTTTAAGTGGGTAGCTAATAACCCAACAAGTCATGACCCCAAATTCCTAGCTCAAACATCTGTAATCAAATCAACTTATCGTCGCGTAAGTACTTAACAAGCTTACCCTTAACAAATTACCATTTAATGGGCAGCAAAAAAAAAAAAAAAAAAAAAAAAAAATTCCCCCAAATTCCGATTGAGAAAAAATAAGAACTCTGTAGATACTAACTTTGTGGTTTGAACAAAATACAATCTCTCACTCTTGTCACGCTCACAGTCATTATGTACTTCGAGTCAAGTCAATTAAAATCCTCTATCCACAGGACAAGAATCAATGCAATTAGTGAGAGGAAGTAAATTAATGGCCAAAAGCATCTCCCCACTTTCCATGCCTACCGCAGGGTGATGTGCTTGATGGCAACTTGGCCGGGCTTGATTGGGATTAAATGTCAGCCAACAGGAACTGTGTAAAGAAAGCTAATTTCCAACTTGATGTGCAATCAATTAATCATTCATGCGCCATTGCTGCTTGGAGTAGCGTAGAGGATTGGGAATGGATCGCACTATTTTTTTTTTAAAAGGCATCCACTTTCACATTTACGTATCATTTGTGCAGGTGCACTTTTGATGATGCAATCAATCTTCGTTTGTCGTTTGCCGACGTAGTGGTCTCTAAAAAGAAATACATCCTCAAGGGTGAATCCAATCCTTTCATCCTTGCTCATTCTTCTCACACAGTTCAAAATTAAATTAAAAATAGTTACCGTACGTATCCATCGGGTGAATAAAAAGGAAATGACGCGCATCGTTTAGTGTGCGGTTTTGAATGATACCTTCCCCCATCAGACAAGCATATTTATGCAGAAAAATTCTTTAATTGGCATTGTGACTGCCATGGGGATGGAGATTTGAAATTGGATCAGCATCAGAACCAATTCTGGGACCAGTACCGGAACGTAGAAGAGCTTTTCTAATAGATTTGTGGGGAGAATAAATTATTTTTTTTTGTCAAATTAAAAATTGCAAGAACTAACTAGGATGGGGACGAATAAAGTTCTTTGGCATGGATTATGCGGGAAAAAGGAGTTCTAATTACGTTTTTCAAACTATTTGGCATCAACATATTTGTCTTCATATAGTAAACGTTGCATCAATTCGGCTTTTTTTTCTGTCGGAACAGAGCACTCAGACAAGAACCTAGTCGATTGTACTCCTTGTATGTTATTTTTACTGGAATTTTTCAGTTGAGAAAGTGCTTCTGTGATAAAGTGCCTATGATACTAGCAGCCTACATACTATAAGAGTCTAGGTGCGAAGTCCGCGGAAATAGTGCGCCATGATGTCGTTAACAGCAAGTGTTGCAGGTTTTTGTATCACTTAAATCTTATGCACTTAATCTACAGTCGTTCCTACTAATGGACAGGACAGTTTTTGACCTCTTACGGATGTCAGAAGATATTAAGCTGACATTATTTAAGCCCAATTGTCAATTGATATCATAAATAAGAATGCAGGCTGTCCTAAGAAAACTCTCCTCTGAGGCCTGATACTAAACAAGAGCTTTCTGACTGCATTCACAAACTAGCTTGAAAGCCGTGGGAGACTATAGTAAGGCTTGAAGATGTAAATGGTTCGGCCCTAACACCGATTGTTCGGAAAAAAGTTCATTGCTATCAAGATTTCGAATATCTCTGCTTGGAAGACAGACTTCTCCAACGATGACTGAAATCTGGCGCTGTCGTTATCTGAAAATATACCAGCACCGCATCTTGGTTCTGAATCTGGCCGGATCGACAAAGTCGATTTGGTATTTGGTGCCATGTACGTAAAACCTGAATCAAAACATCGTCTGCGCGTAAGGACATTAAATCTCCAGTGCATGTTGTACCAAATTCGACTTCATTCCAATTCATTCTATTTAAATAGGAGATTACTTTGATAGTTCAGCCGATGATACGAATATCAAGAAGATCCATTAGTGCGTCAAGAATAGAGCAAGGGGTACTAAACAAAACCACCATATGCCTGAGGCAGACCATACTTTCAAGTCTTTCAAGTCAATAGAGAGCCCATGCACAGGATTTTGTCGCTATTATTTTGCCGTGTAAATCCAAAAATCAGACGTACTCTACATATAATATCGTGATTCTTTCTTAAACTGTACATCTCGCTTATGGAATGCCAGGAGAGCTCTGTTTCCTGGTCGTTATAACTTGCAAACATTTAAGAACAATGTACATCGGTACCACTCTTCTCTTCCTCCCTAAATTTTATTCGCCCGCGCTGTGCAAATATTTTAAAGGTACACATAAAAAAGCAGTGAGTCGACCAACATGCACTATAGCAATAGAGACAGGACGCGGTCTTACCGTCTATTCTGGTATATCGTCGCCATCACTCATTACTGCAAGGAGCATCCGCAATTAGATTTCTATTTACCGGCGTTGGTCTTGTCAACAAATCTAGTGATTTGTCGATTTTACATGCCGTAAATGTTGCATTGTCAAAAGTAGGACTATCACTCTTACTCATAATGGATGTGATAGACAAAGCCAATTATAGGTGGTGGAAGGTAGAAGCTACAATTTGACCAGATAAGCTTACAAACAATTTTTTATTTGTGAAACGGTCACATATCAGTATATTAATAGGAATCTTCACTAACCGGTGCTTAATTGGCAGACACGCCGGTAGCCTTGGCCTCATATTTACAGGAATAGTATAAATGAAAAAGAAGAGGTAAAAACCTTCTTAGAGATCTGTGCGAAATGACTGTCAGCAGGCTCTTTGATTTTGCAAAAAGCATCAAATTGGTCGGCCTTTAAGTAATTTTGATAGCCTAAGGTCCCTGTTACATTTTGGACTCTTTTTGCGGTATCACAAAGTTCTTTTTCTGACCTAAGTGGGTCTGCTCGATGGAAGTTGCCACTTGACATAACCAAACTTCCTACTTCCTTCCCCGATTATAAAAATTGCTGCTCATCCTTTTTTTTTTTTATATTCATACTTTTGCTCTATGCTAGAATGGCTGGTTGTCATATCTGTTTTGACGAAATTAAAGCTTAAAGCCTTCGAGCAAGAGTTGCAATTTTTTCTTTTGCTAGGATCGACAACAGTGAAAACACCCGTATCTGAGTTTAGTCCTCTGTTTATACTGACGAACTTGACATAATTTCAAGCTGGCCCGCGAGCTTTTTACCCGTACATCTGAGATGCATAGAAGGCGGTAAAGTCAACGAGAGGTCTCGTCGTTTATTTAAGGCTACATCCCAGAGACATAATTAGATACTTTGATGAGTAAATAATGTATTCTATTTTTAGTAGTCTGCGGCAACCAGAGATGGTATAATTTTGCTACCCTAGTCTGCCAGTCGTCTTTTTCCAAGAGTACAATCCATTTTTTTTTTATTTTTAAATACCTCTGACGTTGCCGTTCTTACTTTCTACAATTTCTAAAGATCGCTAGATATAGAATAACTTAATGCCCCCTATTTCGACTTCATAAGCCTGCAATTGGGTATAAAATTAGTTTGCTCATTTGGCAATCACCATCAATTAAAATTATTCCCTTTTAGCAAGAACGCCGAAATTTGAAACTCTCTCAAACTTTCCATTTCTACTGAAAATTGTTACAACTTACTCCTCGAACGCCTAAAATAACCTCGTTTAAGCTAACCAGTTTCACATTGCACACCTAATTTGCCAAATCGTAAGGATATCCGAACTGAAAAACAAAGCCCTCCAAAGCACCGGTTGGAATTAGCTCAGCTGATAATTGCAGAGACGAACAACGAGAATCGTTTTCCCTTTTTACGTAGTCGTACTTGTAGAGCTCCAACAAATGGAAACCGTAAGTTTCGGTAAATCTCAGGATGAAGATACATATATTCGTACTCGTAAAATTCTATTGGCCCGTTTTTGAGTGCTGCCTCAACGTGGGGCAATTAAGCTATTTGTGGACTTAATGAAAGGATGTAATGTAGTGCGCCTCTCGTAATTAAGAGCAGAAAATGTGCACGAACGGAACCTGTATATCTGATTATGTGCGACCATTGGTTTACCGGCTTACCGAGTTATCCTTCCTTTCATTGTCATGCCAAGCGGAATTTATCATAGCAAGTTCCCGAAATGAGATAACTCCGTACAAAAGTAGCACAGAGTGACTGGTGTAAATTGAAAATAAATTTTACAGTTAGTACCACAAACGAAAATCAGAAACATCACCAGAAGTGCCAGAGGACTAAAAGGAAGAAGGAACGATGAGGAATTGACAAAAATATAAAAATCCATTAGAGACTTAATGGCAAAGGGAAAACGAACGAAAAATTCCATTAAACTATGTTAATGCGTTTTTTAATTAATAACCTCCCTTGGTAGTCAGGACACTGAGGACACTGAGATTCGGTTGTCTGGAGGACCATTCGTAATTACAGAGATAACGATGATGACGTCCTTAGTGGCGGAAAATTGGGACAATTTGTGAAACTTATGTAACAGTGTTTTGGGTTTTGGGTTTGGGTTCAATTTCGATTCATCCCGGTGTGGATATCAGTGACCTTTTCGTTTTGGAAACTTTTACTGTTTTTTGTTTGGCCGTTTTCATGACATATTCCATGGAGATTGTGGATTAACCTTTGGAGAGGGTATTCTCAAGTATAGGTATCATTAAATTTCTTTAACTGATCACCAATTTATTGGATGTAGTTACCATAACATCTAATCTATGATGGCCGAAGTACTACGCTGTCTAGAAGAAAAGATACAAAGCCAAGCAACATCACCTAATCACGCAGATGAACTGAGGTAGAGATACGATTAGGGTTTGAAGTATGGCGCAAAAAGATTGCACGTACAAGGGTATGCAAGAGACCACTCAACGGAAGTATGAGCTCTATGGTTTTGTCGGGATTTTGGAGTAGAGATGACGGCGTCATAAACCTGAATAAAATATAAACAGCTTAGAGATAACCAACATCCTCGGATGCGGACGGATATAATGATGAAGATCCCAGTAAACGTTTTAAGGACAACGAATTTTAGCTTTGCACATAGAATACTAAGATGCTTAATAGACTAAGTGCTGCCAAGCAACTCACGTAGGCACACAGTGCTAAAAAGCAGATATTACCAGAATCCAGGAAGTGCGACGGGCCGGCAAAAACCGGTTCAAAAACTACTTATTCTGCTATGGCGACTGGTACAAAGAAGAAAGATAATGCTTATTTGGATGTGAATTTAATATTCGAAGCAGATTTTTGGCATCTAGGCGAAAGCCTCATAACAATTCGCACTAGTGTCTGATTTACAATCATACTCCTACAGAGGATATATGTAGATGAAAGCATCAAAGAACTGCAAGATTGAATATACACATGCTCAGAGTGGCACTAAAATTTGCTGGTGGATCTTATCGCAAGGGTGGTAAGGAAGCAGTCGTTGAGTGGGTTAAGGGAAAACACAGTCTTCACGACACCACAACTGACAGGGGGTTCATATTTTTCAAACTTGTACCGGGTCATAGTCATAACCACGGCCTCGCGATTCAATAAAAAAATGCGTATTCCGGTAAAAAACAAAAAATTAAAGGTGACATACCGCCTACTATAGAGTTATGAGAGAACAAAAAGACTGCTTTACATTAAAAGAGTTTTAGAATATGGTGGCTGGACATTGTTCGATCAAGTTAGGCATTGAGCGGCGTCAACCTGATGACACCCAGTTATGATGACACAGCAATTGTGCTTGATTTAATAAACTAACACGTGTTTGAAAGGTGACATGTTAGACTACATACTACATACATACATACTACTACATACGCTATGTGATGCTTTTTTTACTATAAAAAAGGGAAAAATGCTGCAAAAACACGCCGAAAAATGTATGCAGTTTACGGTGAGAATGTCGTGAGTAAACGCCGGACCCAGGAGTGGTTTGTTCAATTCCGTTGCCGAAATTTCGATGTAAAAGATGCACCTCGCACTGGTCGGCCTGACAGTTTGGAATCATCTAAAACAAGCAGTAAAACGCTGCTGAAATGTAACGAAATGGAACCATTTTTGAAGCGATTCATTACGATTCAAATACGAGAATATCCAATGCAAGCGATCATGGTCAAAAGCTGGTGACTGACCCCAAACGACTTCAAAGCCTGGATGGACGGCAAACAATGTTATGTTGAGTGTTTGGTGGGATTGGAATGGAATTGTCCATTATGAGCTGCTAGAATATAGCAAAACGGTCAATTCGATCCTCTACTGTGTACAACTCGACCGTTTGAATGAAGCTATCTAGAAAGAGCGACCAGAATTGGCCAACAGAAAGGGAGTTGTCTTCCATCATTTCAATGCTAGGACACACACATTTTTGTTGGCCCAAAACAAATTAACTGAGCTTGGTTGGGAAGTTTTTATGCATCCACCGTATAGCCCGGATCTTGCATACTCTGATTACCATTTGTTTCGGTTTTTGCACAACCCCCTTGATGGTAAAAAATTGGCCGATCAAAGAGTCGCTGAAAATTACTTGGCCAAGTTATTCGCTCATAAACCACAAAAGTTCTACACCGATGGAAAATGGAAAAAGGTTGTAGATAATAATGGCCAATATGTACTTGATTGAAATTGATTTTGAATAAAGGATTTTTTTTGCCGGAAGAAAACATCGATCCCGCAATTCCACTGGCCGCCTTAGGACGTACTGTGCTGCTTTCTCTAAAGACAAAAAGGTCCAGCACGTCATAGCCAATCTAGACCGAAGGGATTTTGAAAATATCTCCGACATTCTTCTGACTTCGCCAGCTACCAACAGAAAGGTCAAAGAAAGATTCATCAAAGTTTTTGAAGAAAATGAGGAAAAACGAATACAACGCCCCTTGGCGACTCCCAGCCCTCTCAGCTACTTTTCTACACCTAATTTAATTGCTGCGATATCAACACCATCTTCAACAGCACAACACAGAGGCTAAGCGCGATTGAGAAGCAATTCAAGCAACAATCAAAATCAACTCATCTGTCAACACTGATCGTCAAAAGTCAGAAGGGTATCAACGCATTACCACTTCCGGTTCTACCTACTCTACGGATCAAAAGCAAAGTGCACCGCACCATGTACTTACAAACAGGGAAACGCTTACCTTTTTTTGTAGATAGCGGAGCTTTCATATCAACTTATTAGATCCTAACATCCTGCGGGCTATCAATTGCATCAAAATAAGCACCTTGGACTTTGGTATGGGCCGAACTTTTCGTTAGATTTTCACCTGTGTAGCAATCACACACTCAATCTTGGGAGAAGATTTTTTTCTGTTTATTCTGACTACTTATCGACATTCGTGGCCGCCAACTCGTGAACCAAGGTTTTAACTGTAGTACCTCACGCCTTCTCACGTCATCAAAGGAGGTCCCGTTAAATGTCACCAATCACAATGACGTCTACATAAGCCTACTGTAGCTTATTCTGTGAAGACGAACAAGGATATTTAGTTGAAGTCACATTCAGTTCTGAGGATGTTTAAAAAAAAAAGAACATCTGTCGACTTTGAAACGGGGGAAATAGGCAAACCGATAAATGCAACGACTTCTACCCGATCAAAGATAAGAAAAGATACCATCATTTCCACAATTTGGTTTGGTAAAATATGGCTGACAACTGGAACCACTTCATCATTTGTTCAATAACAAAAAGGAAAACCACTAAGGTGCGCCAACTATAGGGGCATTGACCTCATTACCATGGCGTACAAGATCCTGTCTGTTGTTGTGGAGGAACGCTGGTAACTATACTTCAAAGATGTGATAGGTCCATTTTAGTGAGGTTTAAGCCCACAGTTGAGTTCGGTGTTCTATTAAGTTCAGAAGGGAACTCACGGAGAGTTTTGATGTCAAAACGCAGTTAAGACAGGGTAATGTGCTCTAGTGTTACTTTTTTAACATAATACGGGTCAAAAAACTGCGCATCAGTCGCCTGAGGTAGCTGGAATATGACCAATGCAGTCTTCATATCTAACCCGGAGTGACAAAGCAGTAGGTGGAATCATACATTTATCATACATCGTTTTACTCTTGCCGAACGCACGGAGATTATTTAAAAAATTTATCGAAATTCCAGCTCTATTGTAAATATGCAACGTGAATTTCGTCGTGAGATCGGTCGTCATCATGAATTCAGTGCGCAAGCAATTCGTCGTATCTTGAAAAAGTTTGAGTGTGAGTTGGAGTCTGTTGGATCTTAAGCTTCCAAGCAGATAAAGATTGGTGCGAAAACAGTATCAAAAAAGACCCAGAAATGTCGATTCGAAGCCGATCAGCTGAATTGGGCATCGCCAGAAAATCAACCAGGCTTATTATGCGGTTAGGTTTGGGCTTATATTTGTATAAGTTTGTGCTGACACAATAATTAAAGCCGGATGACTATAGACAGCACCGTGAGTTCGCTAACTGTGCACTGGATTTTGGTCAAAAAATTATCTTCTCGTACGAGCCTCATTTTTGATTCAGCGGCTATGTCAAGAAGTAAAATTGCCATTATTAGAGTAAACACAATATACAAGTGTTTCGCCAAGCATCAATGCATCTACAAAAATTGACTGTTTGGTGCAGTTTATGGCATGGCGGCATCATCGGACCTTCTGTCTTTCAAAATGAGGAAGGATACACCGTTACGGTCAATGGTTTCAGGTATACAGTGATGTTAACCGAATTTCTGTGGTCGAAACTCGACAAAATCGATATATCAGACCTTTGGTTCCAACAAGATGGCGCTACATGCCATACATGCGACGCAACGCTCGAATTTGTAAAGGAACATTTTGGTGATTGGGTCATCTCATTGCGAGGGTTCATCAATTGACCGCCGCGATTATTTTCTCTGGGGCTATGTTAAGTCCCTAGTTTACGCTTACAAGCTAACCACTTTAGGCAAGCTTGAGGACAACATACGTATCATGCCCTATTGCCGGAATAATGCCGCACATATTGGACCGAGACATCAAAAATTACACCGACCGAGGAATTTTTTTAAATGATAATGGCAAGAACGTAGCTTTAAAATAAAGTCAGAATCAATTTTATATCTTACAATAGTTTGCCGAAAAGTGAACGTTAGCGAGGGCAAATGAAAATATCCACGGTTGTTTCGAACGTAAGATTCTTCAATTGTTGGTGTCATTCTCGTTGAATGGAGCAATAAATATAGCAGCAAGCTCTACCAACTATATTACGGTTTGTGGAGCATTAGCGTTTTAGCCAGAGAGGTCTTCGATTCCTTTCTGGAGGGACAATGTAGTGGAGGAAGACTTCACTTTAGTTGTTGCACCTAAGTAGTGGGAAGGTATATTGATTGAGATACAAGAACACCCCGCTTGTAGAATTGTCTGTTGTAAGTATCGTCAGTTAGTACGTTACCACAGAGTATAGAGTATTTATGATGAGATTGTCAAAAATTATTTTCGTAGAAACAGCGTACTTTACGTAGAAGCCGGATGGATATGTACGATGCAAAAAGGCTTTGAGTCTATGTTAAAGTAAATATAAAAAAGGATAACTTATTCCAGATCACATTCCCACTATATGACAGAAAGTAAAGGTTGCCTTCATCTTACCTTCCACACTGCTAGCAAAGACTTTCGGTGAACCATTTACAAAATTAAGATTCTTGACAAAAGGAGATATAAGTTCATAAGCGGGCATCGATTTAATACCTACATATAGTATCTACGACAAACAAATGTGCCCAGAGGAACTTTCGTAAATAATAAATGAGCGTTATCCCTGTTCTGGAGTTTAAGACGCAAAGGTATTTCAAGCAACTGCGTAGCTTACCAACAATCGATTCTGTTTGTTATAGAGAACTCTCTCTGTTGAAAGGGCTCTAGCCAATTCATACTCTCGTTTTTGATGACCTGATCCCAGAATTTTTTAATCCTCTTTAATTGAAATCACAATTCAAATGGTTACTATTAATTCCACTACTTTGTTCACCATGTTAATGAAGCAAAAGTAAAAGCAAACACTTTTTAATCCACCCGTTTCCTGATCACATACCTTCCAACAGCAATCAGTGTTCGATTACATACTTTGTAACGAGTTCATATCTGTACACATATTTATTAAAGGTGTACCACTCCATTAGCCGCCCTTCCTTTTTACTTAGTTTCCTTTCCCGAAAAACCCACATCCAGTAATGAAATAACTATTGCACTTTGCTAGGCTCATCCGACCACGTCATACTTGCAGTACTTTATGTCCTTCCGGTTGGCGGGTAAATTCAATTTGTACCGGAAATTCACTTCCTTAGATGACATGGAGCTCGTGCAAACAATTTGCATACTCTTATCCACCATACACCATCCATCCCAACTAATACTCCAGCCACCGTCCCTCAACCATCAACGCTGTGACACAGATGTTTTTGACGCTAATGCTGATGACTACATCGGTGACAGAAATCTCTGAGGTTTGTCCCAATCATACATAAAATATATTATCCCCAGACTACGGAAGGGTGTATCTGTTTGGCAATAACCAATCAATAGATACTCATACACCACCGCGTGCAGTTGCTACTAGGCCAGGGATAATTTAGAAACGCGCCCCTGAGGATGCTTAGGGGCGGTGAATTAGTTGGGGTGTCACTGAAATTGTTCTCCAAATCCACCAGACTTTGTGCAGTGAAAATAATTTATAGCACCCTGCTGCAGTTATAGTTGCAGCATACGAAAAGATACGGCAGCACCACATAGTTCTGTATCATCTTACTTTGCCATTTAGACTTTGAATCTTAAAATTTATTCTCCAACTCAGTGGAAAGGATAAATTGAAATTGTTTCTTTTTATTTCATTACGAATGGGGAACGAATTGGGCACCCCAGCGCAACAAGGATGCCAGGCAATTATTGCCGTGAACAAATTACAAAGGGCGAAGAGAATTAGGAGAATTGTTAGTGATTTATGTACATACTCTCGTACTGCTCGTATATTTTAGAAAAGAAAAACAAAAATTATTCGGTGGAAAATGAGATCAAGAATACGCTTTTAAGCACCACTGTCGGTGAAGTTGTTATTATGGAATGTCGAATGTTGGAGGTCGCATGGGAAACTAATTGAATTTTATTAGTTTCTACAGAACTTTCTGGGCAGCGAGCTTTGTTTGCGTACTGTTGTCACATGTATTAGGACTCGTATTTGTTTTTGTGAAGGCCATAAAATTGTAAGGATGGCAATACGCTTACACTTCATCGCTACGACTGAAAGATGACATAAACCTAATGGCGAAGTACACTTTAGACGGCTTAAGTATTCCAGCTATGAATTGTAAATGGCAGAGCTGACGAATTGGGGCACTTAAATGTCTGTTGTTTACCGGAGGCTTGAGGGGCGAAATGATTGGCAATTGTATGAGTAAAGTCTCAGTTTATCTAACAAAATCTAATAGTTCATGTGTTTATGCTTCTTAGGATGCTGAATTTATGAGAGGTTTTTGCTAAGTGCTTTCGATATACGTACCTTTACTTCACGATTTAACTCGCTGAGAAGTAATCTCACATTACTTGTGTAAACATTTCGTCTTACAGACAAAGAGCCATTAGGTTATTGTGTTCCATTTTTGTTCCTTTTAACTAAGTAGCTTAGGCCGCTTAGTAGATGTAGTCAATATGTTATCAAGACCGACATTCTTAAAGAATGTGTGTGTCGTTATCACGCTCAAGGCAAACTTCACTGGAAATGGTGTCACTTATCATCATCGATATTAGCAGCTAAGTGCAAGCGTAGTATCCCTTTGAGAACTCAGAAAACAATATACAGTCCTTCCTGTCTAATGGAAGCAGAAAGCCACTGGCATTTTCGATATATTCAGAGGCAGTCGTTTGGTTTCCCTTCGTCCTTGAGTCTCCAAGTTAATCCATTGGGACATGGCACCAGACAAGACTTAGTTAATTCAGTCTTCCAACTTTCCACTCTTGCACTAGTGAGAGGTTAAGAAGGGCTGCAAATAGACAAAGATACTTCGTTCCATCCACCCGTATCATACAATACTTGAACATATCATTGCCATCAGGTTTGCGTATGTTTGGAAGATAGATTGAAGTTTGCCAAATAAGTAATAAAATCTAAGGTTATCATCCCCTACAAGAAACAACCCCCTTATCCTAGATCTGCTCTGGAATCATTGATAAAAATCTGATTATATTCTTTTTCTAGCTCAGATTCTGGCCGAAGTCAATATTGAGCAAAAGGAAAGAAAACTCTGTATTGCCGGAACAATCGAGATAATGTATCTATAAGATTAAATCGAACTGACAGTCAGCGCACGAGATCAACGAAATTATAGTGCGAGCTGTGCTTTTCTAGATGTAAGATTGTCTTGAGAGTGCAGCAAAGGAAGAAAGATTCATCAGTGCATCAGAAGTGGAAAGAAGGTACGTAAAACTGTCATAATATAGAATCAGTTTTATCATAGTAGCGTGTACAGAGAGAGTTTTTTCAGAGTTTGACGTGACCCAAATACTTAGGTTTGTGGGACTAGTAGATAAAAACTACTTTTGGCGCCTGATGAATCAAGCTAGTTAGCGTCTTCACTAACTTCAGTGTTAAGAGTCTTGCCTGTAAGCTCATTTGCGTAAGCTTTTCATTAATCCTACTCTTAATAACCTCTTCCGAGCACATGGAAAACAACATTTGTCCAGCCTGTCCCTAAAAAGGGCGAATCTTCTCTTCTCTCCTCCTACAGACCTCCTACGTCCCTTCTTTTTAAGGTCATGGAAACACTGATAAACCATCAGCTTTTGAAATATCTCGAAGCACGAATACTTCTCAATGACCGGCAATGCGGTTTTCGTAGCAACACATCCACAGATGACTTGATAGTATTTCTCACCGAAAAGTAGAACCAAAACGTAAACTAATCTGGTGATAGCAAGATAGTTGCACTTGATATTTCTTAACTATTTGACAGAGTTTAGCATCAGGGTCTTTTGTCAAAAATGCGTGCTTTTGGGAACAATGACTCTCCATTGCAGAGGACTAGAAATTATTTTTCCGAACGTTTAATTCAAGTTGTCTGGGACGGTTTAAGTCTGACGGTGAAGCTGACTACTTGTTGTTTTTCCTTCTTAAAAAATGTTAGGATGAACTGAGTAGCGAAAGTTTGCCCTGTCCGTTATGGTTACTAGATGCGTGCCTTCTGTCAATCACCACATATTCAATCTGGTTATGGATATGAATATGGATATCCCATTCTGGATATGGGAATGAAACTGCTAACTACCATGCTATTATGTATCTTGTTGCAGCAAAGTCGATCTCCCTCATTTCCTTGTGAGAGGATTGATCATGCAGGTTGATTACTTCAAATCTCGAACAAAAATGCTCTACTTGTCTACACCTTAATGTAGAAGTCTCTTAATTAATCTAGTTTTGGGGAGATTGCTCGCATATTTGCTCGAGCAGTGCATTAGAAACTTCCTTGTTTACATCATGCTTCTCATCCGTCGCAGCGTGGGTATAAATATTCATGTTAGGGCATTTCATGAGACATAAAATCCTTTAAGTGCGTTTGAAGAATTTGCGGCAAGTCTCGTTGAATGCTTTTAGTTACCGGCCAATAAATTTAAAAGTGAGTATTAGAGCGTCGTTAGTTAACATCCAACTTTGACAAGGGACTTGAACTAGAACGATTCGAACTGCCTCCGCAATTCCGAAGTGTGCGATTCATATGGCGTTGTTTTGTTTACCTCGCAGAAGCTGCAGCACTTAATCCACTTGGAGGAGAGCGGGAAAAATGCTTGGCGTTGACTAGGTCATGACGAATGGTGCAGAGAGTGAAAATGATATTTGCAAAGATCTTGTGGCACATATGGGCGGCTGGTAACAGTGGAGATGGCTGACTGTTGTCGAATTTTATGTGCTAGAGACGTGTTTTAAGTGCTAGAGACGTGTTACTAACAATTTCTTGAAGATTTTTGTCGTTGACTTGTGCTTGGACTATTTTGCTTGATGGTACTACTGACCCGATAGTATAGACACTTGACGGTGTAGCAAAGTGTTACAGTGTGTGTGGAGCATTTCGTTTTCCATTGAAGTCTGCTGTGATGCCCTGTACACAACAGACGGGTATTCAGTTGCTCAGAAGCATACAGTGGCCGTTTCCATCATCTTTCGAGCTCTATTAAGACGAGGTATAGATTTGATAAGTTGAGTCAACCAGTCGAATTGTATATTGAGAGGATTGGGAGCAAGTCTTCGTGTGTTGCTTGAGACTGGAGTACCTTTTTTATTATACTGTGGTAGAGACGCCTTACTTTCCTGTTCTTGTTTGATGCGTGACAGCGATACCATACAATGAATTGCCATGTGATAGTCTTGTGGTGCCCGAATGTGTTGACGAGCGGCTTATTAGCAGTTAACAGCTGATGCTTAGACTGTACTTATAGTAGATGTGTTTGCTATAGTGGGTAGATTGAGACTTCAGATCCATTATCATTCAAAAGCGATGGCTTCGAAACTCTGCCCTTCTCGACACTTTTTTCTTGAAATTGATAACCGTTTGATGTAGTGATGATGTACTTGTCTGGATCTGAATCTGCTTTGGAAACTGCATTGGCCTTTTGCTAAAAATGACGCTGAATATTCTGCGACTTTGAGGGTCATGTTGGTGGTTTGTCGGTGAACGTCATCGATTGTTTCTTCAGTTATTAGTGCAAAAATCTCGTGCTGCTTGTTAGCAATTTCATCCAACTCTATAAAGATGCGAGATTTATGAGATGCCACTCAGGAAGCTCTTTTTGTCCAGTTTCCAGTTCAGTGTGCACTTAAGAGCTTGATATGGGGTGTGCTCTGATCGATATAAGATAACATGCAGCTGGAAAAAAAAAACTGATATAGGCTATTGCATGTCCACCGTTTTTTCAAATCGTCATATCTCACATTTTACTAATAAAGAACTGCTGATAGATTTCATTTATTTGACAGCAATAGTTATTGCCCACTTGCTTGAGCTGATTCTCTTAGTTCTAATTTGTACTGCACATATCTGCTATGTGGCACGTTTCTCTAGGGTACACAGCAATAATAAATAAATATATAACTATTTCCAACTACCTTTACACACTTCATTGAATCTTTTGAGTTCTCACGCCAATGGTGGTTCATCGACCTGATAGTAATTGCTAAGGGAATTTGTCAGCCCATTGTGCCAATTTTACACTTTTCTACCATATACCCATGAGATTCTTTGAGTCACATACATATATGCAGGTATAGTAGAGAAATTGCAATTGCTGTGAGGAAGACAAAACACAATTTTTCCGCATGATATTGCAACAAAACACGTTTCGATAACAGTCACAGAGGAACATTTTGGAGCGGTCATGCAAGGCGCTTAGGGAGGAGTGAATACCACAAATGAAACGAATGAATGACACCAAAATGTCGACCTCAGTGATGTCCTGTCACATATACTCATAATGTCGGCAACTACAAAATTTATGAATCACGACAGCCGTGCCGTGTCATGTTCAAAAACTATAAAAAATAACCCTTCTACGAAGGAAAGATACAAAGACTGAAAATATAAAAAAAAAAATTCACTTCTGGTAGCACTATACTCGTATTCTACGAGTATGTTACGTAGTGTTTCTGTCTGCCCACGCTTGGTACTTAGATGTACTTGTGAACAATTTCCTTTGATGGCGCAATTAATTTCAATGCTTAACACTGTCCGTCGTTAACAGCACTTTGCGTTGAGAACCCTAGAAGGCGAACAGAATCGCATAATACAGTGATGAGATTTCATCTAATAACTCGCATTATGAGGTATTCGTAAGTAGCGCTGATAGGTCGGTCAGGACTTACTAGAAGTGCTGTTCCGAATCACCCGTATAAGTTGAGCACTAAGGAATCAGTCGTGCGGTATTGAAATGACGTCAGTCGGGTTCTTTGTTAAAGTTGATTTTATGGAAAATCTCCTCGAGGCAAACCCTTGAAGTTGCTCATTTACTTGGCTGCATGACGATGATGTAAGGACATCCAGAGGTTCTATGTAGTCTGGTGGTGGTGCATGGTATGGTTGATGGCTTCCCCTCTTGAAATAATAATGTCGAGCTGGTACGTGTGTAGGCTCCAGGTGCTGCATGGCTGTTGCCATTGTAATTCTGGTTACGTGGTGGCATTTTGCGTTTGCCCTAATTTCTTGAATTTTTGTTTTCAGATTTAAGGCATCCTGAACGCAAACTCCGCATGGTGTTCGGCCTGAGGTTGGTAGAGTGTTTTTTACTGGAAAAAAAAACCTCTTCATGTTGATTTTTAATGTTATAATGTATGCGGGCAATGGCGTTCGCGTTTTTGTGGTTTTCTTTTCCACGCAATCCTGACTATTCGTTAATTTGGCTTCAAGTTGCTATTGTAGCAATTCTGTGAATTACGTCAACTTTTTGTTTAAGCCAACTGTTCGTAGCAGGTACGCAGATCTTTTTGCGAGTTGCTTCATTTAATTATTTCACACGATTGATTTTGTCAATATGATGTGGTTAAGGATGCATTGCAAAACACAGCCAATATATAGATTCGGTTTTTTATATAACGGTTTGATTTAATTGCTATAAAAACACTCTGGAAACTGAGTGAGTATGTGCGCACATACTAGAAATATTTACTATTATTACTATCAGGTCTACATATACAAAAACAGAAATATTTTAGCACAAAAGCCCTTCAATGTTTATCCCAATTAAGGGTTTTTTAATTTTCACTGATATGTATAAGAATTCTTAATAAAATAACAAAAAAATCTTTTTTTTTCGCAATTTGAAATTTGACATTTATTTCTTATTAAAAAGAAAACCAAATATAAATAGGGCTGGCCTGGTCGTTATTTTTTATTTTTAGCTGGCCTGGTCTGTAATAGTAAAAATAAAAAATACACTCATGAGTACTCTTAGCTCTTCTTTAAGGTAAGAGGATATTAAGGTATTCGACCAAAGAAATAATTAATACGTAGGTTAGTTGGTGGTTATACACATGTGTTCCAGTACCAATTTTCATCTTGAAATGATACGAGGCTGGATGGGTTCAAGAGCCGTGCGAATGGCGATCATAATACTTGGAGCAGCAAACACCGCACACTCCGAGTATCTAAGAAAAAAGGATAAACAAGCAGCTAGCATGCAAATTTATCTAAATATGGTGTGCATGGATGGTGCCGCGCACTTTATGAGCAACGAATGGAGAGGTTTATCACCGTTACCCAATCCTCGCTACCAAAGTGGACCTCTCATTAACTAAATGTGCATATGGACTCGATTGAACAGAAAGAAGTCACAGAGAGCCAAATCAGCTGAATTCGGTGGCTGTTGGATGGTATTTGTTGCATTTTTTGTCAAAAAATTACGAATAATGATGGCACTGTGCGACGGTGCGTTACAATGGTGCAAAATCCACGAGTTTATTACAATTTTAGTCTCTTCCGGGGAATTGCTTCACGCATATGTCTCATAACACCCAAATAATATTCTTTTTTTACTGTCTGGCCTTCTGGCAAAAATTCATGATGCACTACACCGTTGTAATCCATGAAAACCGTGAGCATTGCCTTCTTTTTTGACTGAAAACGACGTGTTTTTTTTTTTGGTCTCGGCTCAATTGGTGAACGCCATTCACTTGCCTGATGTCTGGATTGCGTGTCGTACTCATAAATCCACATCTCGTCTCCAGTAATCATCCTTTTAATGAATGTAGGATCGGATTTAACCTCGCAACGTAAACACGGTCTCTTTTTTGCATGAAATTGAGGTCTTTTGGCACCAACTTTGCTGCTACAAGACGGAAACACAAATCATTAACCAAAATATCTTGGATGGATCCATAGGCAATGCTGAAATCCTCCAACATTTCTTTTACTTCATCAATCTTTTCGTCGGTTTTCGATGTCGATGGTCTACCACTGCGTTTATCATCTTCGATTGACTCACGACCATTTTGGAACCGCTCGTGCCACTGGTAAACAACCGTTTTCTTAAGAGAATCGTTGCCGAAACACTTTTCCAACATTTCCAACATTCGCGCACCATTCAATCCGTTTTCTACACGTTCGTTGCTGCAAATTTTAATCCATTTCTGAAATTGTAAAAAAGCGCCAACAAGACAGAGATACATAGATGTACTCTTGGCTACGTAATTTTTGCAAATGTCAAGCTACAATGCTAAGATTTAGAGGGAACAGCTGTACCAACTTAACAAAAAAATTAGAACTCAAATCGGAACAAGTGGAGCGTCAGACGGTGGTTGTTCCGGGTACTTTTTGATACAATAATAAACCGTAAAGAAAAGTAAACAACAACCGAACTCATTGTCTGTTTACTTAGGCTCCGACAAATGATAAAAGAGTATATGGTATGACTATAAAATCATAAAAAAAAGGATACTTGTCGGCCTGCCATTCAAGTATAACAACAAGGATGTTCTATGTTTTCATTTTACTTTTTTTCAAATAGTTTACATACTCGTACAATACGTTATATGTTGGTGATTGGAGACCTTACGACATGGGTTGTTCAATAAGTTCTCCGGCATTTTTCTTGGAAGAAATGTTTATCGTTTCAGAAAATATCTATGTACACCGTTATGAAATTTTTGTTGTTTATTCCAATAGAGAGGGTTATCCTTTAGATTCTTACGAGAATTTGCTTTGATCGGATGTATTTTAAGTGCTCAATATATATATTAATTTTTTTAATGGAGGATAAGAGAGGGAATTTTCGGCATATTTTGCTTTTTTTCTTTAAAAAAGGTGCGAAAGCGACAGAGGCGCAACGTGTATGGAGATCCGGTTATTACAGAACTTACTGTTGCTGTTTGCTCTAGATGCCCAACGACCACAGATGGCAAATAAATCTTAGCATGCCCATACAACTGTTTTGCAGAGACCAAAATGCTTTGAATGTCGAAAAAGGTGGATGTTTGGGTTCCTCACGAACTCAGTGAAAGAAACACTGTGGATCGCATAATAGTCTGTGAGTCTTTGTTGAGATGGAACTCGCTTGAGGCTTTCCTGAAAAGAGTGGTTACGCGAGGCGAACAATGGGTGGTTTTTAGCAATATAGGGTGTAAGATGTCATAATGCGCTCCTGGTGAAACATCGCATTCGGTCGGTAAACAAGATTTCCATTCCATTATTTGGTGGAACTGGCGAGGTGTCCTTTACTTTGAGTTACATTCACGCAATCGGACAATAAATGCTGTTGGATATTGCTCTCAGCTCTATACTTTGAAGCAGACCACTCACAGCTTTACTGACAAAACAAAAGCTGAATTAATTTGCCTGGGAAGTTAAGCAGCACCAAAATATCATTTCGTTTTGCAGTGCCAACGCAGTGGCGAGAATCAATAAATTACGTAAAGAATTGTTATTTCTTCCTGACAACTCACGTATTTGGAAAAGGCAAGAGTATTTCTAAAAAAAGAAGAATGTCGTAGCGTATCCAAATATACTATCGGCTACTCGTCCTCTGTCGCACAGCAATCTTCATCCAATCACGAAGCGTCCGAACATTTGAGATGACCAAGACGATGACACTTTCTCAAATATCAATTTCCTCAATGTCAAAATACGAAGTACCGAGTACATCATCAAAGCGACATAGAATAACGCAAGCTGAATTTAGAGACACCAACAATGGAAGCTTTTAAAAATTGGTGTGACTATGTATAACATCTTACCGTACTAGGCAGAAGGTGTCTACGCAATATTTTGAAGTGGTTGAAAGTTTAGCTTTTTGTAAATATGTGAATGGTTTGATAGGAGCCCATACTTATATATACAAAACGAATGGAGACTTTTTTAGATAGCTCTTAACTAAGTTTAAAAGCTGTTTTGTTACATAGCCGAAAGATTCTATCTTCGATTCCTATTGAAAGAGTTTTATGAAAATATGAAAACCCTTTCACTTCAGATTAGGTATCTGGCAAATTTGCAGAGACTTGAAAGTCGGAGCTCTGCTGCTTGGACCACAATTAGGCTACACGAAATTTGGTTGCTTTATTTGCGAATGAGACTGTTTTGGTGGAAAAGGGTATGGCCTCAACATGGCCCTTTAGTTGATGTACAAGACGTAATGCTTCGGCCACTCCACGTAAAATTAGGACTGATAAAAAATTTTGTTAAGGCAATGAACAAGTATGGAGCTACCTTTCAATACCGTCGCCAAAATTTTTTCAGATTAGTGAAGCTAAGATCAAAAAAGGTATTTCTGTCGGTCCTCAAATTTCGATGTTCTTCTTGGAAATAAGAGAAGTGACAACTATGCTGAACTATGCTCCAAATATTTTATCATCATACAAAAAACTGGGTTGTAACATGTCCTTGAAAATTGAGTTTTTACATTCTCATTTGGATTTTTTCCATACAACTGTGGGGCTTTAAGTAATGAACATGATAAGCGCTTTCATCAGGCCATCACAAGCACGAAAAAACGATATCTGGGCAAGTGGAACATTTCCATTTTGGCTCATATTTGCTGGACTCTTTATCAAGATGTTATCGAAGCAGAATGCAAGAAAGTAGCGAAAAAAGTCATCGCAATTCTACCAATTAATAAATTAATAATTTTTTCAAAAAAAGTTTGTGTTTTCCTAAAAAGCGAAAGGAGATCAATATTAATAAAAAAAAATTACTTTACTTTTTTGAAGTCAAAATTTGTAGACTTGTGTAATTTGCAATTGTAGTAATCACAACTGGTGAGACCTCTATGACATAGACCCTTAGTCGGGTCAAAAATTGTCATAACATGACTTACATGCAGCTTAATGGTTTCAAAGGTTTTCCCTACCTTTCTTGTAATTTACAGGTTCAAGAATTGTAAGCCGATTAAAAGTTTAAGATCCGGATTTTTTGGTGAAGAAACTTTGCAATAACGGCATTCCAATTTGTCTGTCAGGTTCATTTTTTACATGTAATGGATAGTTTTTCAAGCGTTTGGTTTTTAATTGTCAAAAAAGCATAAAAAAATTACAAAAGTGCTAACATTCTTATTTGAGTTGATAAACTAATGCAACTGACCCTGTTTTATCGGCATAGACCAGTGATTTGACGTGTCCCCATAAATTGGGGCAGCTCTTGTGTTGCCTGAGGTTGCTCATCGGACCAAATACGGCGGTTTTGTTTATTAGCATACCCATCCAACCAGAAATGAGCATCATCGTTGAAGACAATTTTCCATAAGAAAGGGGATCCTCCTCCAGATTTTTAAGGAAGCTGTTGTTCGGCTTCAATTCTTGCATGAGCTGTATTTTGTAAGGTGTTAGACTAACATATTTTGCTTAAAATATTCCACGTAGTCGAGTAACACAATTGCAATTGTTGCGTACGGCGATGAATGTACAAATCACGGTCTTCATTAACTCTTGCAGATACAGCAGCAATACTTATGCTTTATGTTTCTTTCCGACGGTCCGAAAACTCTACTTTTAATATCGCAGACCGAGCTTTCTGGCATATCACACGACTTGATCTTTAAGTGGGAGTTTCAATTTGGGAATCGCCTTGAACGTGTAGACTGGTATTCGAAGATCATGTTAGCTGGAGTATTGCTGTCTATTCCCTTGATGTGCTTGAGTCAAGTTTTATACTCTCCTCTACTCCACCAATTATCCGTTGAAGAGCTTTTATATCGAAGAATTCGGTATCAGCTCTTCTTGTTTGCCAGCCGTCTATCATATGGTATAGCTCCATACAACAGAACTTACAGAGTCAGGGTTTCTTGAAGCATAAGCTTCAATTGAAATTTCAGCAGTTTACTTTGATTAGTACAGGTTGAATGTCTGCTAAGTTTTCATTTTATGAACTTCTAAATTACTTCAAAGTGACATCGTCTAACGATTGACGTTATTTCGTTGATTATTAACAATTATTTGTCTTAACTTTGTTTAATACAAGACTAAATCGTGGTGCATCTTCCTCTATTGCCTTATATGTTTCAACAACGACGTCAGCTCCATATTCAAGAAGTTGGACATGCATATACCTAGAAGATACTACTACTTGCTTATACTGCGTTTTCTGTTCGGAACAGAGCACTCAGACAAAGAACTAGTCCATTGTACTTGTTGTAAATTCCTTTTAAAGGATTTCTTATTCTTTCGAATTAGTACGCCTTCAACTCGGCCTATCAGATTTTAAAGTGCAAGATCGCAAGATCTTCTGTGTTGTTAAGCATGTTGAATCTCTGACACCCATCCTCTCTATGCTCTTCAATATGAAGGAAGTCAGGATTATAGGTCTGAAGCTTTTGGCGAGCATGTGGTCCTCTTTTGTGATTTACAGTTTAAAGGCTACTCTCACTGTTCGTCAGAGTTCCGGTATATATTGTACTATATGCCAGTGCCAAGCTAGCAGTTAAGTATTTTCTTAAGAAATGCCAGCAGCCAGTCTATACCATTTTGCAACATAACTGGATATATGTCGTCGGTGCCAGGCGAGTTGGGGCCATCTAGGAAAGCAACAGCATGTTTAAGTCCTTATCCGTCACCACAACCAATGAGATATACTAGTACCAGCTGTAGCGTGTTTTGCTATTAAGCTCACTAAGAGCGTCGTTAACAGGAGGTAGTTGTGAGCTGGTTCTGATTAGGTTGTCTGGGAAGTGAGCCTCAAGCATGAGAGTCTCTGCTTTCAAATCAGTGTAGGTAGATTCCACTGATAATTTCGATATTTTCGCAAAAGTCCTTCTAAGAAGGACTCTTTCAAATTCGAATAAGCTTCTTATATTTCTTTGCTTCGATGAGTAATGATTCCATTCTTCCTTTAAATAAGTCTTTAGTGCTGTTTATAAATTTTCTAAGTTCTTAACGAAGATGCTGCAGATCTGCGTTCCACAAAGGAACGGGCGATGTTTCGAGCTTGGGCTGAGCACCATTGTACTTATCGATCTCCTCCTTAAATCGTGTCCAGTTGGTTTTCTGTAGATTCGTTCTCTTCAACAAGGTTGGGATCTCGCTTCCGATACTGAAATTGACCTATCATCTGTTGAATTAGGTTAAGCCGATTACTTACTGCCTTACCCTCGTAAACAACGTTGGATAAGGGCCAACACTATCGATAACCAGGTCGGACGATAGTATAAAATCTAGGAGCTGATTACCTCTCACGTTTTATTTGCTACTACTTCAAAAAGTATTCTGAGAACTAGAATCGCAACATATGATAAGTCCCATCTTCCTTAAATCACCATATTCAATGAGATCGGCTACCGCCTTCGGTGAAAGTGGTAATAACGAATCATAGGCAAAATAAGCAGACGCAACGGAGAATTTGTGCCAATTTCCGTTCATTTCGTATTTTATGTCTGCAGCAACTAAATCTTGGTTGCAAAATTGCCAAAGTTTAGATAAAAAGAGTGTTTTGGACGTAAAGTCAAGCTCTCGGTCGGTTGTCATTTAGTGGTGTAAAACCCTTTCGAAACCAAAGATAGGTTTATTCCACATCCATGGTGCCGGTGTAGTTATAATGTGAGGTTTTGTATCCAACACAGAAAGCCTCCTACATAGGGATGCAGTAGCGGAATGTTGAAGTTTGATCTGAGTACACAAAATAGATGAGTACTGGAGTAGTGTGTGTTCAAAAAGTAAGTTGACTTTTAAAATTTCGCGGGCAATGTATGTACTATACATTCGATTATCGATTTTTTTTTCCTGTGTTAGTACACATGTACCGCACATATGGTATGTTCAGAGTTTGAAGTATATAGCCATACTTAATTTGTTTTTGACAGATAGAAGGGTTAGACATGTTTTGGGTTGCTTGCAGATTTTCAATTATTATAAAAAAAGGAGCAAAGAATTTGCATCAAATCTTCTGAAAAAAAAAATGGAATCAGTACTTTTAAATACTTGAAATATTGACAGTGGTATACAGTGAGTCTGCTCTAAGTAAAAAAAAAATAACAAATTTTACAAGCTTCTCCAATGACGAACCTCGCTCTAGACGCCCCAGCACATCAAAAACAACGTCGAAGCTATGAAGGAAATTGTTTTGGAAAATCGTCGAATTGCCGTAAGAGAAGATGCTGAGGATGTTGGTATATCGGTCGGTTCGTGTAATGCCATTTTTTTGGATGTTTTGAACATAAGACGTGTGTCAGCGAAGTTCGTTCCGCAACTTCTTAATTTTTATCAGAAGAACCGTCACATGAGCATCGTTCAGGAGCTCTTGAATGATGTCAATGATGATCATCACTTGCTCAAAAGGGTCATCACTGGTAACGAATCATGGGTATATGTTATGACGTCGAAACCAAAGGCCAATTGTCTAAATGGAATCACCAAGGAAAGTAAAGACTGAAAAAAGCACGTTAAGTTCGATCAAGTGTCAAAGTTTTGATCACTTTTTTTTTCGCTTACCTTGGTGTAGTGCATCAGGAGTTTTTATCTGAAGGTCGTACGGTCAATAAGCAGTATTAACGTAAAGGTATGCGTCGTTTGCGAGAAGCAATACGAAAAAAATGTCCAGAAAATGGCTTTTGCATCACGATAATGCATCTGCTCACTCATCGTTGTTTTTGAGAGATTTTTTGGCCAAAAACAATACAACAATCATACCTCAGCCACCATATTCAACTGATTTGGCTCCATGCGACTTTTTCCAGTTCACAAAACTGAAGAGACCTACGAAAGAACGGAGATTTGCAGCGATTGAAAAAATTAAAACGGCATCGCTGGAAAAGCTCAATGCTATACCAAAAAGTGCTTATGAGAAGTGCTTCGAGGATTGGAAAAAGCGTTAGGACAAGTGTTTTTATCCAAGGAGAATTACTTTCAAGAGGACGACGTTAATATTTATAAGTAAATAAGAATTTCTTTTATAAAAATATAAAGTCACCTTACTTTTTGAACATATATATCTATAACTTAATTCGGTTTGCTAAGAGATGGCGTTACTTGTATTATTCCATTGAAACATGCGTTGGAAAGCTACTGTCATTGCACGTCATTTCAGTATATGTCATTCATTTGAAGCGTTGCTGCCTAAAGTCATCGTATTTTGGTGGAAGTTTATGGTGAACAATCGTTAGCTGAGCGAACGTGCCAAAAGTGGTTTGCACGATTTAAAAGTAGCGATTTTGGCTTGGAAGACGATGAGCGCTCTGGGCAGCCAAAAAAGTTTGAAGATGAAAAACTGGAAGCATTACTCTATGAAGATTGTTGGAAAACACAAGAAGAGCTCGCAGAATCTTTGGGTGTCACTCAAGCAGCCATTTCAAAACGTTTAAAAGCAGCTGGAAATTGGGTTCCATATGAAATCAAGCCGAGAGACATCGAAAGGCGGTTTTGCATGTCCGAAGTGCTGCTGGATTGTTACTGGTGATGAAAAATGGATCCACTACGACAACCCCAAGCGCAACGCCCTCACTGAAATACGGTTCACATCAGAGCAGAATATCAAAAGCCGGCGCAGTTCTTTTGAGATGGCATCCACAAATTGCCAGAAAGATGGGAAAAAGTCATAACTTCAGATGGTAATCCCTCATCTGCTCAACTTGATAACGATCGTTGTCTTTGGATGAAGTGAATGTATCAGAGCAACAGTCGTCAGTTGTCCAGTGAAGCTTGCCCACCACACAAATCAGCCAAATTAACATATTTTACAATTGAAACTTTAACTATTTAATGAAATAAATAGATATAATATCTTAATAAGTTGTTGCATTTATTATCACATTACTCTTCATCCAAATTTCTATCTTCGATTTGTATTTCTTTTACGATGTCCATTTCATCTCATTCATCATTCACCTTCTAATCCGTTTTATGAATTCTAATGGGATAATCACTCATCCCATGTCCCGTCTAGGCAACATTCATTTACTCTATAAACTAAAGTTTAAGAGGGGATCCTTAACCTATATTCACTTACTGCCTTTAGACATTCAGCTATTTACATTTGAAAGGCTTATCGTGTGGAAGAAAAGAACGAGCATCTTCCAAAACTCCCATCATAAAGATTACGCCAATCAACCTAAGAAGCACTCTTTCCCAGTGATTGTCTTTGAACGGGTGTCCTGAATTATTCATAAGCTTCGTCTCTCCAGAAACCATCCCAATTTCAAAAACCAACATCTACCGCATCATAATTTATCGTGTTGACGAGTATTCGTATACGAGTATGTATGCATGCCTGTGCGTGTACTCGTTTCTATCTGTCAATGTCAATGCGTATAAATGTCAGAAATAAATCGTTTGTGGTTCATTGACTAGGATTTTCATGAACTCCTTGAAAACCATTCCATCAAAAAGCCGCAGTTGTTGGCAGCTGGTCATTCTCGACATCTTTGACAACACCTCCGACACCTTTGTCAGTGGTGTCTCAAAAAGCTGAAATGGACGTGAATACAGATTAACCCCTTGGAATTCATTTCGTCCGATTTCATCAGTGAGTAGGATACAAACGGCTGACTCAAGGCGATATTACGTTGATATTTCCTTTTAATAAAATTAAACGTCGAAAATTATGCCATCGGCAATGGGGCAAACCGGAACAAAGGAGCACATAGATGAACGAGGGTGGTTGGTGTTTGAAGACTCAATATTGTTCAGTCTTTGTTGTTGCAGATTTTCGAGAAGGCTTTCTATTTTTTAATTGTTTCCGGAACAGTAGCGCCGATGGCACCAGCCAGAGGGATCCGGGTTGGAAGCGGGACGCTTAGCCACAGGAAGCTTTGCATTAATTACGAGTATCATTTTATTTTTTATTTTTATTTATATCTATCTGTTGGTTCTGCTTTTTTTTTTTTTTAAATGAAAGCAACAGAGTGAGTAGTGTGTATGTATGTAAGGATACGCTTTGGTAAGCCCTTGTAATTTTATTACCAAACTGAGAATGAAGACAAGACTATGGTCAGAAATTATGAGCTGTACAGCTTGTACAACAACTGTAACGACGACAACGCCTCGAGTCCTTCAAAAGTTGTGAATGTCAATGGATTATGTTGTAGATGATGCTGTTGGTGGTGGTTGTGTAGATTTTGTTTTTATTTTTGCTGTTACCGTTGATTTTATTCTCTCATGTAATACCTTTGAGATGAAAATTGATTTATACAGGTTTGGTTAGAGGGAAGCAGCAAATGGCATTCTGTTGGGGAGCAATCCTATAAAAGTGCTTGACAGGAAGTACCTGGTCATAAATTACCGACTGATGAGGCTATTTAGGTGGAAATAGTTTTTCTTTGTACAACTTTCGGAAAAGCGCTTGTAGAAAAGTTGTTTTTGTTGAACTTGAACAAATTTTGTTTCTTTAGAAACTGGCAATAATAAAGGGTGGCTCGATGGTTATGGTGGGTGGAATTGTAGGTATTTTCCTCGTTTTTAGGGACTTTGCCAATCAAGGTCATTGAGAGTTTGCTAATACATAAAAAAGGCACAAGGTGAGACGGATTTTTTTAAAATTTCTCTATTAAATTGGATATTTGGGAGGGCAGTTGCTGGTTCAAAACTCTACACACCTGGGGACCTCTAGTTTTAATTTAATTCTCATTTTCTTTAAATAAGGAGTTAGTACAGGAAGACATCTCTTTAATCGTACTCATGGGAGCAAATCATGAACAATGTGAGCCTAAAAATAAAAACCACATTGACACCGACAGCAAAAACAGGGGCAAGTGAGTCGTTACTCCAATCGACTCAAACCAAGACCGGACGGCCGAGGGAATCCGCCACCAAGGAAAGTAGTTTCGGATGAGGAAAGTATTGGCACAATCGATATCGATATAGAGATGGTACTTCTTCGAGATGACGAAACCTGCTCCATCGTCAGCTCATCCGATTTCTCTACTACGTCGAATGCATTTATTCAGAATAAAATAGCGAATAGCAAGTTGGCCATAAAAAGGCACAGAAAGAAAAAGGATTCCAGAGAATTTGAGCGCGAACGTCTGCAGCGCGCCTATGACTTTATCAAGGATATGGACTTAAGAGAGAGCGAGCCTATTGCTCGCACCTCAGAAGAACCCAGTACACAAGTCGCGAGTGAGAGACAGCCGTTTGGATAACAGCAACATGTTTTTTAACCAGACCCGCAGACAGAATATGATGCCAAACGGTGAAGGGTGAACGTGTCTATTGTTCTAACATCTATGAACAAGATACCGACAGCAAAAAACACCAAAAGAGAAACAACGTTGAATTCTAGATTGAATGAGTCTATTGCTTATGCTTCTAAGAAAATGTCCAAAGCAGCAGAAAGGATCCAGAATACAAATATTTTGAAGTGGATAAATTCGACGTCTTTAAAGCGCCAGCCTCAATGGTGAATGAGTCTATAGTACGTACCTTTTCGCAGTCAACACAAAAGGGTAAGGATGAAGAGGAAACGTCGAGACCCTCTATGGTCCCCTCAAACCTCGCAAGCTCCACTAAGGTAGGTGTAGAGGACACAGAGAATGTTTTAACGATTGTTGCCATACTTGATTCCTGTAAAAGAGATCCCCGTCTCAAACGTCTTAGAAATCTTTCGTATCCACCGTACAAATAGCCCATGGATTTTACCAGAGCTTAAGGTCGGTTGAACATTTCTGAAACCTACATATCGATAGAACGCAACTTCTGACACTTCAGCTCAGAGCTTAGCAGTAAGGAGTAGGAAATTATTGATGTGGGGAGCTACATCAAAGATGGAAGTCAAACTAAGCCGCAAATTGATGCCACTACCACGTAAAGCAAACTACAATTCCAGATATGGATAAACCGATGCAAGATCAGATCTAACCCAATCGCCTTGCGTAGGAAACCGAAGAGAAGTTGAAGTTAGTACAAATACCATGGCCGCCAAAGCCAATCTTGTTTATCAAACGACTACTTAACATATCAACATAGCCCTCGTCCAAGAACCTTGGATAACCTTTGGAAGCAAAATAATCGGATGGAAACATTCGAATTGGTCACCTAAAAGGCCGAATCAGTTAATTATTAGGGCCTGTAAAGTTGCAAAGCCTAATATCAAATTAACTATCTCCAAGCTACTAAGCAATGACGACCAGGCAGTAGTCAGCTATGAGAGGTCAAATACGAATACCTTTAAAGAAGAATTACCCTCTAGCTAACCAAAACGGTAAAGGACTCCTCCAGAGACCGTTGGAAGAAACCATGCTGGTTCTCAAAGGTTCAAAATAAAAAAAACCAAAACTCTGCCTGGTCTTCTAATATCACAATACTAATTTTTTTTAGCGAAGGCTGTAATCGACAAAAACGACATCGATTGATCTATAACACCTGAACGGTAGCAGTTGGTAAAGCTTAAGCCTTCGGTCAACTTCGTGGCCATCATGCGGGAAAACCCCGGACCACCTTCTATCATAGGCGACACCAGGTCAAGTTTGTCGCTTGTGCCGTTCAAAGATCTCACGATCTTTACACCAAAGCCGTAGGTGGATTAGGAGAAGTTGGGCTGGGTGCAAAGCTCCAAGTCGTGACTAAAGACGATATCCCCAGCAGACCTAGAACCCCCAGAAAGCATTCTGTAGATCATCAGGCTCAACAACCCGTTACGTCCAGCTCATGACTGGAAAGTCGCTAAGTTGCTAAGTTGCTCTTATGTGTTAGATGCGCGTTTATTGTGATCAACACGGAATACCTAAGGATTTAAAATAATGAGCTCGATGCCGATAAGCAACCTCCTCCTCCTTTAACTGAATAAACAAATTCAGCCTCAGATATTGGAGCATTGATATCCTTTCCTGAAATGGGTAGCAACGACTCCAATCTATCCGAGACGACAACTATCAGGCAATGCCCTTTGCAGTGTCGTAGCACTGAAACGGCTCGATCTATCTTGCAACATGGCCTTCAGTGTTCTTAAGTTTTAGTAACCAATTCAGAGCTGGGGTCTGGGTAAACAATGCCTCGTAGTTAGAAGTAAAGCCAGCAGCTTTTGTCGAGTTATGCAATAGTTTCCTTTAGGTCTAGAGAGTACCATGCTGTAATATGGTATACAACCACTTTCCCTTGACAATCATGAACTTGAGAGATCATTACTCCGACCCCTACATTGCTGCGATGAACATTTTTCCGGGTGTGGAGTAACCCAAGATGGGGGTATTGCACAGCTACCGCTTGAGTTCTTGGAATGTTTTTTCATACACTCCAGACCACCTGAACTGTCGGCCTTTTTTCGTAAGTTGATGAGGTGATCTATTGTAATACGTGCAAAAGCTTCGTTCAAAAAGCTTATCAGTTGGTGTTTATCTTTGGGGGCAGGTCAACTTTTCACTGCTTCAATTTTGTTAAGATCCATCCTTACTCCTTCTGCGGGTATAATATAACCCACATACAATATTTTACTTCTCGACGGAACAAGGCAAATTTTCTGGGTCCAGCTTCAAATGAGCCTTCACGGCCTCTCAAACAATTCTTTAAGATTTTGGTGATGCTTCTCGAACGTCTTGCCTGTGACGATACCAGATAACAAGGCAAATTTTTCACGTGGGGCCTTGCAATGTTCGTTCAATTAATCGCTGTGCGTTGCACAGTCCAAACGGCATCATCGCAAACGGCCAAAGGCCGCATCATGTAGTCAAGGACGTTTTCTCACAATCTCTTTGATCAAACTCCACCTGCCAATAACCGCTCTTCAGGTCTAGTATTGAGAACCATGTCGGTCCAAAAAGCATATGCAAAGTGTCGACAATTCTTGGTAGTGAGAAGCTGTCCTTTTAAGTGACATCGTTTAGACGTTGGCAATTTACACAAAAGCTCTTGCTGTTATCTTTCTGCTTCACCAGGATCACTGGAGACGCTCACGGACTCTGAGATTCTCCAATCAGCCCCTCAACTTTTATCTTTGACAAAATTTCGGCAATTTTTGTTTACTTTGCCAATAAAAGACAATTATCACAATATCTAGAGTTAAAGATTCACTCAAGACCTGAAACAATTAGCGTTAGCACAATGAGCCCCAATTAGAACTCGCGATGCCAAGACTGGAAAAATCCCCGAAAAAGGGCACATCGGCCTATCTTGACGTTTGTTTTGATCCTTCGTTTTTAAAGGAAACGATTCAATCAGCAGCACTAAATTTGAAGACTTGCAATACCATTAAAAGATCAGCATCTGACATTGTTGACCAATTGGAGAAAGATCTGATTAAAGAAATAGATTGTATTGTAATTGTATTGTAATTGCGTTTATTCAATTGAAACCTTTTCTTTTTCAAAACTAAAATAAGTCATAGATAAGGGATACTGTTTCCAATATGTTAAACCTACAAGGATGCCGACCCTGAATTCACTGGCTCTAATGCAAATTTACCACCTGGATGCACTTTAAATATCAGCAGTTTGTGTAAGCCGTATGATAAACTAAGGGTTCCTAATGCGCCCCTTTTTGGAAACCGCCGTTTCCAAGATAAATTTTGTAAGGTCAGTGTGGAAAATTAAGTGTCTGCAGAAAGTGGACAGATACTCATACCCCTCGAGTACACTCGAAAACGTTGGTATGCCGAAGGAAATCATAGTCGTGTCCCTAAGCCCGTAGAAATTGCTCATATGCCATCTGATTCACAAAGACGTTTTTACTGCAGTGTAATGGAAAGCTGCAATTTACTGCACGTATACCTTCTATCTGCTTTTATTTTTCTTTTTTTATATTTTTTTGTAAAACGTATCAGAATGCTTACATGCAGGATGTAACAAAGTGTTACTCCTCTTCGTTCAATCCCAGAGAGAAATTAACTACTTATTCCTCCGTTCACTGTAACTACTCTGGAGGACCGACCGTCTGGTATATGTAAACATACTCCACAGTGTATTTGCAATAAGCTAACATGCATTCATTGTTGATGTGTCTCGGCTATGTCGCTTTTGTTGCGCCCGGAACATGTGTGGTGTGTGGCAATGTAGAAGACTTCGTGCATCTCTTTTCGTGTATGACAAACCAGACAAGCGTACCTGGAGTTCATTTAAAAAAAAAATTAATAAAAAAAATTAAAAGAAAGGAAAAAAAATCATACATAAGCTTATAATGTCTGGTGAAAGTTTTAAAACTTATTAGTGACAACGGACCATGCCACTCATCTCCGGCTGAAGTGCAACTTTTGTTTTTCTTTCAAATGCATAAGGACGAAAGGAGTAGAATGGACAAGGGCAATGCAAGCGAGTCATGTTGTCGGAGTTGAGCTTACTTCCGATTGTTTGAAAGTAAAGTTTTCGTGTCGGCAAAATTGTTGAGCCGTGATATAACTTTTTTTTTTCTTTTTTAAATCATATATCCACCCGAAAGGAGGTTAAAAGTTCATTGCCCTGCCAGAATTGCTCGGCAACACAAATTGAGAATATCTTTTGATATTAGGAAGTCTCAGGACGTTAGGTTTTTCTTTTTTTTTTAATTTTGCAGGTCTTCATGTGCCCCAGATCGAAAGTATTTAAAATAAAGTTTTCGGGGAGGGAAAAAGTTCCCTGATGCAGAACGAATTGCATTTAAGGACGTGGGTTGCTTTTTTATCCCCTGCACACATTTCATTCTATTTTCTGGCGAAAATGCATTTTCCTTTACAAGAGGAAGTAGCTATTAAGTTTCTAAAATAACCTAAATGGGAAAATAAGACCTGGGCTTATCCTAGATATGGAAAAACGGGTAGTATTCTGATATTAACAATTTTGAAAATTTATCTGCCGAAAAGAAATGGACATTCCAATCATATTAATGTGTCACAGATACCTTGCCTTCTATGTTGTCGTGCAATGCTCTTGCATGCAATGACTTCTTAAGCACTTGATAAAGGAGTTGCAAAAAAGTAGACACGAAGCTTCTTCTCACGAAATTGTTTAAGTCACAAACATGCTCTTGGATGTAACAATTGAATTGAGGTAAAAGGTGATTGCAAGGGTTGTTAAAAAGGTGCAATTGCTCATACCGGTGATTGGTGCAATTCCAAATAAAGAGATTGCTTGATACTATATTTGGAATCGTATATTTCAAATGCCCTCAACATTGATTAGAATGTGATTGGCTTCATTTTGGATTTTTATCTGCAGCGAAGTTAAACGAACTTGTGGCTGGTAATGGTAGACATTTGTTTGAGAATTAAATCCTTCACTGAGGTAAGTTGGCTGAAAACCATGTTCATAACCAATGGTCTTCAACACTACAACATCAATTATTTTAGAACAAATAGAACAGTCAAACTCAATAACGTTAAAAGTGAAGGAATTGTTCGAGATGGCGAAAATAATAAGATTCTCGCGGTGAAACCAAGTAGTTCACTGTCGTTCTTTTATGTTTCTTTGAAAGAAAACTATCAGCTTTTTGAAGAAAGATAAGTTATCGCTTCAGTAATAAAGTGCATAAAGTGCCAGCACACTACTACCTATTGCGAATGTAAGCCCAACACTCCCAGAGGAAATATCTGACGGTATTGTCATCATTATCATACAACAAGCATCGCAAAGAGTGGTATCACTTAAAACAAGCATATTTAAGTGTCTCGTATAGCGTAGTGCTCAGTTAAGTTGATAGGAAAAAGTTTTCTATATGTCTTGTGGAGGGACAGCAGAAAGGCCACTGGAAACCGCAAGCATTCGTTAGAGTCAAGTCGCCTACAATCGTAGTCCGAATCAAAGATACAGGCAGCATCAGCAGTGATAATTCTTCTTTCAACCCTTGCATTTTCATTCCGTGGCCTTTTCTCTCAGTGAATTCCACCATTCCGACTGCGTACAAAGAAGACTTGTACTCGCGAACTAGCTTAGAAGTGTTCTTGATCCTTGTAATATAGTTTATTAATATCAGGATTCCAAGTTTACCTAGCGAATGGTGAAATCTAAGGAGCCATTAGTGAAGATTTGACTACTTTCTTGCCTCAGATTCTGGCCGACCCCAGTTCTGGAAATCCCCAAAATTCATATTTCCACAGCAGCGGCTTTCTGAGTCCGTCTAAGAAAAGTTGAAGCACTTGTGCTTAGTTATTTCACCAAATAACTGATGCATTGGATAAAATCGATTTTACGATGGCTGTGTAGATCTAGAGAATCCTCTTCGGCGGCAAGCCTCATGATTTTCCAAAAGCTGCCAGACAGCGCTTTGGAACCTTACGACGTCACATTCAAAGTCCAGGTGGTTGACAATTAGTTGCTTAGAGTTGTTGGCGAACTATTACGGATGGTGAGGCTGTAGAGGAGCTAGTCCAATCAGTTCATTCATTCTCTAAAAGACAAGGACTTCCGATTTGTGAGCATTGACTGCGAACCTTCATCATTCGATTGTACCTGGGGCAGTTAAGCACAGTTGTTAGGCACACTATTAGAAACAGTATGTAGGCATAATTAACAGACAGTATTCGCATAGGTTTGAGCGAATATGAAGTTTGCCCTTGCCACATAGTGCAACAATGTAAACCATAGCAGGAAACAGGATGCTGGCGTGCTGTCAATTCATCCTAGATATCAAGGTTATGCTCACTTTTTTTTTTGCTCGGATTGAAAACAAAAATCTACAAGACTTGTTTGACTGAGTTTTATGTGCCGTCAATAGTTTTCACTGTTCGTCAACGTGTCAGTAAGCCAGGTTAGCCGACAAGATTTAAATTGGCGGCAGCTGGTCTACATTTTTTTCCAGCAAACTGAATACATGTTCATACGAAGGTGGGTCAATAAGTTCCTGAATATTAAAACAAATGACATTGCCACTTCAAATTTGTTTGTTAGGAGGTATCTTTCAAAAGAACGCGCCCAAATTTAAAGACAGATCTGTCAAATAGTTTTCTTGTAACAGGCATTCGAAACAGATGGTTACATGAATTGGAAAAAAGTGCGCAAAAAAAAAACCATAACGCAAATCAAACGAAAGCTTACAAAGTATTATGAATTGGTACCATTCACCAGTTTTGGTGCGGTTGTACCCGCACAAGTGACGCCGAACGTTCTGGTCGTCTAATTGAGGTCACCACACCAGAAATGGCCGATAGAATCCACGGTATGATATTGGAAGATTGGCGAGTGAAGGTGTGGGAACTTGAGAGGCTACAGGCTTATCAGATGGATCACTGATTTCAGTTTTGCAAAAATATTTGGATATGAAAAAGGGATCCACTAGATGGGTACCACGTTTGCTAACAATTGACAACAATCTCAATCGTTTGACAACTTCGAAGGAGTTTGTGTTCAATCACAATCCGAACGAGTTTTTGCGTCGTTTCTTAGCCGTGGACGAAACATGAATTCATCATAAGACACCAGAGACCAAGGAACGGTCGAGATGCGTCAGTCCGCCAAAAAGGTTATGGCTTTTTTTTTTTTTTTTGAATTCGCGCGGTATCATTCACATAGCTAACTTTGAAAAGGGTAAAACGATCACCGATCACCTATTATGCAGAGTTGTCGGATTGATTTGATCAATTTTCAGGACTTATTGACCCACCCTCGTATGGTATCGGAACTAAGTGGCTTAAACTCGCAGAGAACGCAACAGTGTATTTAACGGTCTCAACCGTCACCACAACCGATGGCTGATTTGCTTATTTTGAGGTTTATTTTGCTGGTTTCGACGAGAGTTGCGATCTTTGTGAAATTCTCCATAACGAGCACTCTTCAAAAATTGCAACTGACCTCATTTGTGAGCCTACATTCAGGTTCTGAATGACTTCCTCTAATTTCTGTCTCGTTCTGAGCTAAGGCAAATTGTAAATTTGATGTACCTGTGGTCTGAGAGGCTTCGATCACGTATAGCTGCTCACATCGCATTGCTGTCCACTCTGTAAAAGAGGTATTCAAGAATAACAGTCTAACAGTGTGCTTGGTTTCCGCCAGAACCTAGCATTGAAATCGATACTCTTACGCTCATAAGGAAAACAAAAAACGATAGTTAGAGCCACGAACCATAAGATAAATAAAACGAACGAACCGAAAAAGTAGGAAGAAGTAGAAATTTTACTTCTGTGTACAGTACAGCCAGTGAAACAATTGCAAAGAGGCCAGAAATAAAGAAGAACTTGTCCCGCTTCGCAAAGTAATATTCAGTGTGAAGTAGGAGCGGTGGCCCTTTTTGTCCTTAATAAGTGCCGAATATATTCAATACATGTACCTGACACCTTTGACTTCCAAATGGTTGGGGAGGCGCTTGATCATCTCGAGAAAAAAGTGTTAACACCGGAAGTCAGGTTGTTCGCTGAGTTCATAGCTATAGCAACGGGCCTTCGAGTCAGATTGGTACTGTTGTAGTACAAGACCTCATTAAAATAATATTTTATGCACTCTCACTCTGGAGTTCTGCAGCAGTGAAGACAAGTTCTAAGACAAACTTTATCAAACATCCAAAACCGAATCAGTTTTCACTAAACGTGCTCCCGCGTTGAATCAAACGGGACATCCAAATGCAAGCATATGCCGAATAAGGGCCATCACATTTCGACAAACAAGTGCTTTCCTGTGTTGCCACATGATCGAAAAATTAAGGCGATTCTTTCTGGGATTAGTAGAGGATTCAGACAAAGGCATCCTAAAACAAATGGTTTCCGATTTGTGAAAGTTAATCTTCAACTTCCGATCAACGTAACATTGTTTAATATTATCGATGTCATAGTGTCTCGATCTTTAGGCCTGATGCAATCAAGTTGTCAGATATGGCATAATAAATTAGTTCACAATCACATAAATTAGATGTTAAAGCGATCGTCGAATTAAGTTCACCATATTGCAGACCGTTTTGAATGTTAAATACTCCAGCAGGAGTAATATCGCCATTATTCAGGATGAACTGTTTACTGGTGAGCATAGCAAAATAACGTACAGCAGTGGTCTACTTACGCCCAGCCGGTTCAGTTTGAAGAGTTATTCCTCTAACTGTACAGTGTCGAAGACTTTTGCCAAGTCAATCTTGTCTCACTGGATGTCAGATACCAGTTTAGACGCGGGATGTGAGCTATGCCCCCCCCCTTGAAACCAAACTGACTATCCGGAACTACATTTTTGTCCTTTATCCACTTAGGACTAAAATATACTTGTTATGAACAGAGATCTGCCGGATGGGAAGTGTCTTTATCCCGCTTAAGGATGAGCTGTACCACCGCCGTTTTCCAATGCAAGGGCATGCCATTAACATATGTGACGAACCAACTTATGGCCTCGGATAAAAGAGTGCTTATTCGGATACGGATTTGTCATACGCGGAGATAAGATGACGACATGAAAGAATGTTTTTACAAGCTCCTCGACAAGACATGTGAGCATTGTCCGAAGTATGACACAGATTAATAAGATTTTAAGGCCAGCATAGGAAAGGAGGACAGTTGGTAAGAATAGCCTTCACAACAACATGTCTGGCAACGGACTTATGCTTATTGACTTTACTCATCTCAATATACAAAGGGAGACATGATCTTCAGATCATGAAACACTAGATCGAATTGATCACATTGCGACAGACATAACTCATGCCTCCAGTATTCTGAACGCCTGAACGTTCACATTGAATCGAATCAACACCTTGTTTACAGCCAAATTGCGAATGCAGACTTATTCAGCGCCACAAAAAACAAGAACTGCTGTAAGAAGGTATAATGTAAAAAAGCTTTTATCGCAAGAGGCTGCTTGAATCCTTGGCGAACGCATACTTCCCAACAACTTCTGTGCCGCCAGCATCAAGTACCGAAATGGCAACGCTACGTGCCATCAGAGACGCTGCAATTGTACTATTGTGCTGGGTTTCACTCGATTACCTCCAAAAAATCCCTGGTTTGACGAAAAATGCTGGCAAGCACACGCGGCTTAAAGGCGTAGAGAGCGGCGCTGCAACGAAGGATCAGAGCCGTTCATGAGCTTTACCATCAAAAGAGACGGGAAGAAAAAGGAATAAGAAACGCGCGATCGAAGATATTGATATCTACTAACGGGTAAAAACAACTTGTCAACGCAAGAAGACCCGTACACAAAGTTGTACAGATGAAGAGGGAAACCTTGTAGTAGAGCCACAGTTGGCGCTGAGAATAAGAGCAACTTTTTCTGCAGACTGTATAAAGCTCACGAAGATCAACATTCCGCCGTCAGGCAGAATAGATCATACAACTTAACCAAAACCTCCGTCAACCTGACCAAAATGAAGTAAGAATAGGAGTATCTCAACTGAAATCCAACATTTTCCAGATCTGGTGAGAAGAGTGTATGCCTGATGAATGGAACCTCAGTATCGTTTGTCCGATTTACAAAAAAGAAGACCACTTCAACTGCGCCAACATTGCATAAAAGATTTTATCTGCCATATTGTGTGAACGTTGTCAATAACCTGATTGGCCCCCAATTGGGAAAGTTCCCAATTTGCCAAATCGTCACACTCTGGTAGATCCTGAACTCAAGGAGTTTAAATGGATACTTACTATCTTTGCATCGATTTTAAGGCGGCATATACTGAGCCATGTCTAGTCTTGGCATCCCTGCCAAGCTTAGCCATTTAGCAAGATAATGACATAATTAATATAATAAGGAGCACACAGCGAGCTCTCAACGGATCGGTTGCGATTATTGAAGCAGAAGCGGCAAAGATGGGTATTGCAGTCCACGAAAAAAGTACTCAGCTACAAATTTTAGATAGTAAGGGACTTTATCTACCTCGGTTCTGCTATCAAATCCGACAATGCCACTAGCGCGGAACACTCTTGCTAATCGCCGCTTCTTTGGGTTTAGAAGGAAAGTGAGTAGTAAATTGCTCTTTCGAGCAACCATAAGAACTTAATACAGGACACTGATCATCCCAGTCCTGCCTTACGGGGCAGAAGCTTAGGCACTGACAACGACGGATGAATACTTAAGAGTCTCGAATCCGGGTAATTCGGGTAGTAGTTTGCATCAACAGAGAATGAAGGAGGAGATGCTTCAACAGCAAACTGTACGGGCGATGCAAGCTTTAAATGGCTTGATCACCCTAAGCGCATGAACCCCATTGTTATGGCTCGGAAAGATTTTTCTCTAATCCTGACGGACAACACAAGGTGGGACGACCTCATCGTAATTGGCGCACATAAATGAAAGACGATCTAAGCAAACTTCTTCTTCTGGAGAAGAATGTTATCTAAGGTCTTAAGTCCACCGTGTAATGGGACGCCATATAAGCAAGTCAGTAAGTTACTCATCGTTTCAGCATAAATGGTAATTTTTTCCGGTGTGGTATGCACCGGTGACGATTTGTTTTGCTCAGTTTTTCGTTCCGAAACAGTTCCCTTATGGTATCCCAACGACGAAAAGCAATTCCATCCTTCTTTCATCCTAGTTTCTGGCAAAAATAGTTGTCTTTGTGATTACTCACTCACCTTCTACTTGCAATCGTTGGGCGCTTAAGTATTCTATGTTTCATATTCAATTATCGGTTTTATAGCCAGATACCGGTCGAGATAAGAATACATCTATACTCGTACCATATGGTGCTGTTATGAGTGAATATGTAAAGTTGTACAATATATAGATTGATTCATCGTGAGGTTTGATTTGTAATATAAAATAAAATACACAAATTTGAAAGCGAACTTAAAATTGTTATTATTAGTTAAAAAAACACTTCATGGCATTTACCCTTTGAAAATGATATCATGTAAATGTTGGCCACGATTAAGTCTGAGGTGGTCTATTCAGAAGGTCAAATGTTAGGCTGGTTTCTCGCGGATAACAGCAGTAATGTTGGCTTCCAAAGCGTCAATCGAAGTTGGCTTATTCCTGAAGAGTATATATCCTGAGACTTTATATATCCCCAGAGAAAAAGGTTCAAAGGTGTGATATCTCACGATTTAGGCGGCCAATTTACAGTAGCAATACGTGAATTTAAGTGCTCACCAAAATGATTTCTCAACAAGTCCATTGCTTCACGAGCTGTATGGCTCGTAGCGCCGTCGTGTTGAAACCAGAGCTCACTGAGACCATTTGCTTGAATTTCAGGAAGCACATAGTCCATTACCATGGCGCAATAACGGTTGAAATTGACGGTAACATTCTGATTTGCCTCATTCCATGATTCCACCAGCCCATAAACCACACCATAACATTGTTTTTAATGGATGTAATAGTAGCTCTTGGTACTCTTCGGGCTGCTCATCAGCCCAAATATGGCAATTTTGTTTAGTTACGTATTCATTGAGCCAGAAATGGGCTTCATCACTGAACAAAATTTTACGATAAAACACCGGGTTTTCATTGAGTTTTTTCAGAGACGCAAATTCAAGTCGCCTGGCTACAATTCTTGTACAAGTTGAATTTTGTATGCTTTAAGGCCGAGATCCTCACGTAAAATATGTTAAGTTTTCGAATACGACTGTTTTTAACGCAATATTCTGTAAGCCCTTGGCCTCACGACCGTTTTAGTTTGGAAGCTTATTACTACTCGTACGTCCATGTATAGGTATATTTTCAATTGTTAGATAGTTAATGTATCTGCATATCTTGCTTAAACGTTATAATTAAACGTTAATAAATGCACAGTTGTTGCCATTTCAAATAAATATTTTATTATTAGGTCAAAATGCAAATTACAACACAAGGGCCGTTGTTTGTTTTAAAAAATGTTGGGCGGCATTCAGGTGTGGCAACAATTAATCAATTAAAATTCAAAATATTGCGCAGAACTAAACGGAGCCACTGATACTAGTTTGTGGTTGCATATGGTAAACGAAATGACAAATTTGTAGCTTAACACAACTGTGGAAAATACATATGTATATGAATATTCGTACTAACAGATACGATCTGAGAACTCCCCTAGGTTTGGTATCATACTGCAGTGTGGAAAGTTGGAATGTAAATATTATAATTAATGTGATACTCGATCGACCCTAATTGCTGCAAGGACAATCTAGTAAACTTAAATAAAAAAAACATGCTAATTTTCCTCATAATGTAAACGTGGTTGGGAATTAGACACTAACGAGTGTAAAATGGCTTGTACAATTTGATAATTTGAATATAATAGATGAACATATATGGCATACTCGTATGTATGGGCGTAGTTGACGACAGTAATATCTTTCTTTTACCATGTATTTCCGTCGAGCGAGTTCACAAGTTAGCAGTATCTTGATGTTTTTTAATCGCCCCATATTCAATTCTTTTAGGACAATAATTGGTAAATTTCAACAAAATATTTTTAAATACATATATCAGATTTAGTATGCTCGTATCTCTTTTCTTAAATTTATTATGGAATAAATTTATTTATTTATTTATTCCAGTATTCTTTCAATTTGACAGAAATTCATTGGTTGGTTGGCAATCCTAAACTATGAATACGTAGTGGCATTAATATTTAAAAATGATAAATAGTAAAAATGTCACTTCAAAATTAGAAAAAAATACGTTTTTTGTTTGAGGGTAAGATTTTCCAAGAAATAAAATCAAAAAAAGCAATGCAGTACATACAAAATTAGAAATACCAGGTGTCCCGGTATGAAGTGAGCGTCTTTTTGTGGAAATAAAACATTAATTTTTAATGTTAAAGTAAAAAACATTTTATTCAAAGTATTGGCCATTGCTAGCTACATATTTTTCCCACCTTTCAGGTAATTTATGGATTCCACGCCAATAAAACTGTTCGCCTTTTGAAGCAAACCAAAAAGTGCTGCTCAGCTGATGCGTGTCCCATCAATGAAAACAAATGGTAGTCGGAAGGAGCCAAGTCTGGCGGGTGGGTTAGCAGCTCCCAGCCAAGTGCTTTGGTTGTATCCTGAACCAGTTTTGCTTTGTGTGCAGGTGCATTGTCATGGAGCAAAATTACATTTCCGTGTCTTCTGTTCCTTTGTGGTCGTTTTTCGATTAATGCATGCTTCAAATTAATCATTTGTTGTTAGTAGCAATCTGTATTAGCTGTTTCACCAGGTTTTAGGAGCTCGTTTTACACCACACCTTTCGGGTCCCACCAGCATTGTCTTCTTGCCGAATCGATCTGATTTTGCAGTCGAAGTTGATGGTTGTGCTAGATCAACCCATGATTCCGTTAAGGATTCTGAAAATAAATCCATTTTTCATCGCCAGTAACAATTCGATGCAAAACTGATTTTTTATCGTATCTTTGAAGCAAAATTTCACAAGTGGTTTTTTGGTTTTCCATCTGTCGTTCATTCAATATATGTGGCACCCATTTTCCAGACTTTCGGATCTTTCCCATTGTTTATTGTGCAACATTAAACATTTCTACCATTTGTTTCTGACTTAAAGTGTCATGTTCATCCAATATTGTTTGCCTTTCGGCGTCTTCAAACTTTTTTGGTGGTCTTCCACATTCTTCATTTCTCACATCAAAATCTTTATCTCTGAACCGTTGAAACCATCTTTTGCATGTTGCTTCTGATAGAGCATGCCTCGACAAGCATTCGATGCGACTCTGCAGCACTTTTCTTTAAATGAAAAAAAAAAAATTAATGCTTTCCGCAATTCATCATTTTCTGGTACCAAATTCGACATTTTTAACACGGTGAAAAAATATAATGTTTGCTCAATGACTTGATGTATACTAAATATGTTTGACAGGTGTCAAAGCAACCAAACCAATAAAAAAATTAAGTCCCGTTCATAATAAATCGAGACATTTGTATCTTGGCGCTCACTTCATACCGGTACACTTGGTATATCAGAGCAAAGGAGTACAAATACTAGGTGGAGTGAAAAGTAACCTCTTTGACCGCTAGAATGCGCTGCTACTCCAAAAAAAGTTATGGTGCCTTGAAGTCCGTTCATATTTACGCATACATGCCAAATTTCAGTGCGATACTGTCTTTAGTTTTGCTTTGACAGCTGATTGTTGTTGACGTGTTTGGCATCATGTTGAGTATGGATAAAAACGATTTTCGTTCTCTCATAAAGCATTATTTTTTGAGAGGCAAAATGGCGAAGGAAACAAAAGAAAAGTTGTGGCTAATGCTCCGTTAAATTACACCGTCAAATATTGGTTTCGAGAGTTTTGTGGTGGCCGCAACACCACTACCGATCAAGTCCGCAGCGGCAGGCCCTCAGATGCGATTACAGAGGACAATGTCAAAAAAATACATGAAATGGTGTTGGCTGACCGGAAAGTGAAGGTGCGCGAGCTAGCAGATATCATAAAGATTAGTACTGAGCGCATACGCCATATTTTGGGCAATATTCTTCATATGAAAAAGTAATCCTGCTGCTGGGTGCCGCGCACACTCACTCCTGACCAAAAACACGAACGCGAGAGCACCTTGAAAGAGTGTTTGGACTTGCTGATGCGGAATTGGGCGGACTTTTGGCGTCAATTGGTAACTGTTGAACACCAGAGAACAGAATGAATGCCCGGCAATGGACTGAAACCGGCACGAGTGCTCCGGAACGGCAAAAGGAGGCTCGATGGGTCGGAAAAATTATGGCGTCGGTTTTCTGGGATTGTCATGGCATACTCTTCGTTGACTACCTCGAAATAGGAAAAACCATCAACAGAGAGTATTACTATGCATTATTGGAGCGATTGAAGGCCGAAATCGATGCAAAACGGCCTCACATGAAGCGAAACAAAATTTTGTTTTTGAAAGACAATGCACCGACGCTAAAATCAATGACTTACGGCTCCAATTGTTGTCGTATCCACCGTATTCGCCCGATTTGGCTCCCTTGGACTATTATCTTTTCCCAAACCTTAAAAGATGGCTCATCAATAAAAAATTCAACTCACGCGAGGAAATCATCGACGCCACGGAGGAGTATTTTGCAGACCTTCCGGAAAATTACTTTTCGGACGGGATCAAGAAGTTGGAAAATCGCTAGAATAAGTGTATCAAACTAAAAGGGGACTATATTCAATAAAATAAAAAAACATTTAAAAAATAATTTTTTTTTGTATTCCCAAGGAGGCTACTTTTCAAAAACAAAATATTTATTAACCACTGGGTCAACAAGACATTGATTTCATCATGGTTCATACCAAAAAGCCAATTTTTAACTTCATTCAAAAATCTTCTGATTCGTCTTGTTTCGCGAATATGTGAAGGCATTTTGTTAAATAATTTAAAGGTAACTATGGAGTAGAAGTTTTATGTAGTTTAGTGCGAAAAGTGGGAATGTTAACAATGTTCATTGAATTGCTTAGCAAATCGTGATTTTCAGAAATACTTACGACTTTGGAAGTAGCCTCCTCTTATAAAAAATATTTTTAAAACTTTATAAAATTACAAATGTTTTAGAGTTAGAATTCTCAGCGTTCTAAACATATAGTAGACAGTGAATGGACAATAGATACTTCTTAATGCAGACTTTTGTAATACAAGTAGCTGCTGAAGCTTTGTTTGATGCGCACCACCCCAGCAACTAATTCCATACTGCAGCTTCGATTGGAATAGAGCGAAATGCACTGTCTTTACAGTCTTATCATTGAGAAAGTTTCTGAGACAATATACCACCTTGAGTTCCCGGAAATTATTCAGAAAATTAAAAATACAAATTTATTCATTTAAATCTATATTGTGCCTTTACAATAATCCCGATCGACTGCAACACACTTATGCCAGCGCTTGATCCAATATTCGAAACATTTTTTATATTCGGTTTTCGGTATGTCCATCAGTGCTTCTTGCGATTTTTCCATTACGTCCTCTCGGTTGCTGAGCCGCGTTCCCCGTAGTGATTCTTTTTAACTCGATTGAACAGAAAGAAGTCATAGGAGACCAAATCAGATGAATTCGGTGGCTGTTGGATGGTATTTGTTGCATTTTTCGTCAAAAAATTACGAATAATTATGGCACTGTGCGACGAACTCAAATCGGAACAATGGGAGCGCCACACGGTGGTTATTCCGTTGCTATATGCTAAACATCTAACTGTATAACGCAGGCATTGCTTAAAAGCTAGGATATGATTAGTCTAGCTCATATTTTGATCAATACTAACACCTTGACATTTATACTCTTTAACAGATTCAACTTTGAAGCAATTAGTGTTGCAGGGATTTTCAGTTTTGAAAAGTGCATATGTTGACGTCAACCTGCACTTTCAGTTAGACACTTTGAGTCTGCCACAGTCTCTTGAATGGAAACTAAAGTTACAATCTTGAAATATATGGCAACCGAGACTGAAGTGCATAGCTTCTAACTCGTGCTCACTCCACATTCTTAAAAAATACAGATCGTAATTTATGTCAGCTAAGAGAGATTAAGGAGACTAGGTGTGCTTAAAGCGATGCAAAGATCATCCGCAAAACCTGTGAGATTTCCTTTAAAAGGTTGACTAAATAAGGAATTTATGTAAATGAATAATAATATTGGGCCCAAAACTGAACCTTGAGGCACACCAATGTTAATGCCTGATGGACGGCTGTATGTATTATCTGTCTTGACTTGTTGGGATATATCCTTTAGATAAGACTCAAACCAGTCATAAACAAACCCTCGAGGACCAATGCAGTGGAGCTTTATAAATAAAGGGACAAAATTTCAAGAGGGCATCTTCTATTGACAGACCTTTCCTAAATCTATATTGTGCTTTACTAAAATAAGGCGAAATGGGTCTATAATTATTTTTGTCACTTTTATTACTTTTTTTGAATAGAGGTAGCACTGAAAACACTTTGGTTGAAAGAATAAGTTACAGTCATAGACATTCCTATAAACGCACTTTCAGACTTTCAAATTAAAGTCTTTTGTTTGGTATCATAATTTTCTAGTTAATATTTCGTCTTTTATTTACTTATTCTAATTGAGTAGAATAAGAACTAGTAGTAGTAGTAGTAGAAGAACTAAATTATTAAAAATTCATAAAATTGAAAAATTGGTGTGGCTTCCTCTATTTTCGATGACAGTAAAAATCCGACAGGGCATTGAATCTGACAATTTTTTTAGCAAATTAGAGTCGATTTCTGCTCAATTCTGCTCAGTGGCGTTTCTAAGATCACACACTGAGTTAAATTGGCGGCCTTTGTTATAAACTTTGCTTGCAAGTATTCCCCACAAATTTTCAATCGGATTGCAATCTGGGCTGCATTCTGGCCATTTCAATTTCTTGATGTTTTTAGTTCTAAACCAATCCGAGGTCACTTTTGAGGCATGAGCTGAGGCATTGTCCTGTTGAAAAGTGTACTCTGTGTCACGATTTTCATTTAAAAATGGGACCAGCTTCTTTCAAAAGTCTGATGTATGCGTTCGAATTCATTTTTGTTGAAATTATTGCGAACTGTAGAGTACTCTGATAGGTAAATGCACCCCACACCATAACGCTCTCAACACCGTTTGGATTTCGCTTCGATCTGAACACGTTATGCTGATTCAAACGTGCTAGTAACAACTATAACAATCAGGACCGTCGAGATTGAATTTTTTTTCGTCAGAAAAAATGACATGGCGCCACTCAGTTGTCCAAGATATATGTCGTTTAGCAAAATCCAGCCGCGCCTGCTTATGCCGTGCTGTTAGTCGAGGCTTAGCTTTGAGTTTTATCCACTTTATGTTGGATAACGCATTCAAGTTTTTCCTTAATTTGCCTACAATTAAGTTTATTTTTTGTCGCCTCACCACGTATTTGCCCTTTTTGTCGCCGTGAAAGCTAAGTGTTGCCTATAGTGGGTCCTTTTATGCCATATTTATCGCCTTTTATTAAATAATTTCTTATGAGACACTCACTTCTCTTGATCCGTTTAGCATTTTTCGATTAGAATAGCCTTCTTCTTCGAGAAAATCCACTTTAGTTTGCTCGGTACTTGAAAATAGCTTTCCTTTTGGCATTTCTGAAAAAATTACATTTACTATACCGGATGAGTTTTTTACCTTGAGACATCCAAATTACTCGAAAAATACACGATATCGCGAAAAATGTTTCAGACAAAAGTCACAAGGTTTTGAAGGGGACATAAGATGGTGACCACGAGTTTGAACTTGAGCCCCATTTGCAAGGTCAAACGAAGGTCATTTTTGATTTTTCAAATGATAATTCCTGATTTTCATTGCTCAGTCGTATTCTCTAATGGGGCACAGGTCTTTGTCTCAAAGGTCTTATTCATTCAGTGCAAGATACCACTGCACTGGCACGCCTAAATCATTAATCGGTTTCCAACGTTGTTAGGGTGTTAGAAGGTCGAGATTTGTTTTGAGGAAGGCATTATTGCCTCGAGTGAAGTTAAGACTCAAAGAAATTTCAGTTAGAGACAAATTGTCCTAAACTTATTTGAGATTGTATGATGTGCACTCTGCCCTTTTTTTCTACTTGAACAGAACTGTACTTCATTTAGAAGTTCGATATTTGTTTTGAGGAACTGATTATTATTAGTAACGTTTTCCAGATTAATAATGCAGGCTATTTCAATTCAAGAGAAAATTGAAATGATATTGAATCAGGAATTTCTCAAACGACTGTCTGTAAGATATTACATCGGCATAAATACCATCCTTATCATGTTTTAATGCATCAAGAACTCTCTAGTGAGGATTTTCGCAACCGGGTTTCCTTTTGTCAATGGGCACTTCAGCAAATTGAACGAGACCCCCTTTTCTCCGCCAAGGTGTTATTCTCTGATGAGTCGACTTTCACCAATCACGGTACGGTCAATCGACATAATATGCATTACTGGCCTACCGAAAACTCTTTTTGGTTGCAACAAGTTGAACGCCAGTACCCTTGGAATGTTAATGTTTGGGCGGGAATTATTGCGGATAAATTAGTAGTTCCATATTTTATTGAAGGCAACTTGAATGGCGAAAAGTATGCAAACTTCTTGTGGGACCATCTTCCAGTATTACTAGAAGAACTGCCATTGGAGTTGCGACAAACAATGTGGTTTCAACATAATGGTTGTCCAGCCCATTATTCCCAAGTAGCCCGGAGCGTATTAAACAATGTTTACCATCAACGATGGATCGGACGAGGGGGTCCGAGACAATGGCCTGCTAGATCACCTGATCTTACGTCATTTGATTTCTTCTTGTGGGGCTACTTAAAAAGTGGGGTTTACAGAAAAAAGCCAACAATACGTGAGGACATGAAAAGACGAATAACTGAAGCTTGCCGGAAGATTACGCCAGAAATACTTCTCAGTTCTGTTGGTTCATTTAGAGCGCGGATAGACAAGTGTTTTGAAGTGAATGGTCACATTTTCGAGCATTTGTTGAAATAGTCTCGGGAAATAAACGTCGAAATGGGAAGTATTCAATGATTCAACAGTGGGAGGTAAGGGGACCCACTCTAATTAATCACCCCGAAGGAAACAAAATACTGCTACGTCCATGTCGTTGTAAAAACAAATGACAAGCCTACGAGCAATACGACTGAGCAATGAAAATCAGAAATTATCATTTGAAAAATCAAAAGTGACCTTCGTTTAACCTTGTAAATGGGTCTCAAGATCAAACTCGTGGTCACCATCTTATGTCCCCTTCAGAACCTTGTGACTTTTGCCTGAAACATTTTTCGCGATATTTCGTACTTTTCGAGTAATTTGGATGTCTCAAGTTAAAAAGTTCACCCTGTATAATAACATTAACAATGATTCCTACTTTCTCACTTAACTGCTTTTATTTTTATTTTAAATGTAAATTATCGACTTAAATGTAATTCGCAGTATTTTTGTGAAATGAACTATAGTAAAAATCTGAAATGCGCGTATGGGAATGTCGCAAATATTTCCATGACTTCAATGCAAGGAGTCATGAAATAGTCTTTGTTTGCGATAACGGTAGTTTTACCTAGCAGAAAACTGGTTCTAAATAGCGGCTAAATTCTCAAGAATTACAGTTTCATACAAAGCAGCTCACTTTTGATTAAAACAAAACATAACGATTCACGTGCTTGAAAATGGTAAAGTGCGCTTATACGAATGTCTACGACTGTAGTACCTGAGCAATATTAAGTGCAATGTTTTTGAGTGCACGATTTGAAATACCATTATGGCCACATGCATTGGAGTTATTCAAGGAGTTAATAACTTTTTAAACTTCTAAGCCAATAAAATTTTCAAAAAAAAGCTTGTTATACGAACACTGTCGTTGATTAAGTTAGATTTAGTACAATGACTACAATACGAAGAGTCAATATTAGTAAAAGGCACCATACCAATGGTATAGAAATGTCTACCGAATATGGTATAGTACAAACTGTAATATGGTGAAGCCATCATTGCACAGTAGAATAAACTGAGTCATGCTTTTTTTTATAATATAGGGTTTTCTGATAACGACTTGACAACTTTTTTTTAAATAAAAGGCAAACCATTTGAGATACTTTAAAAACTTTATTATTGGCTTGAAGTACAATCAAAACATTTATGGATGGAACTCGACTTCGTTCATATGGCTAACGCGGACACGTTTGCAGCGGTCGATTCGTAGGACCCAATTTTCAACGACTCGATCACACATTTCGGCCGAAACGGCCGCTATATCGCGTTCAATGTTGGCTCTGAGCTCTTCCAACGTCGTCGGCGTGTTGGCATAAACCAATGACTTAACGTAGCCCCACAGAAAATAGTCAAGCGGCGTTAAATCGCACGAACGAGGCGGCCAATCGACTGGCCAAAGTCTTGAGGCTTGTGGCACCATCCTGTTGAAAAGACGTATCATCCAAGTCCATATCTTCCAATTCCGGCCAAAAATAATCGGTGATCATGGCGCGATAACGCTGACCATTCACAGTAACGTGACGATCGTTATCGTCGACGAAAAAATATGGCCCAATAACGCCGCCGGCATGAAAACCGCACCAAACAATTCTTTTTTGTGGATGAAGTGGTGATTCATGAAGCACATGTGGGTTTTCACCCGACCAATAACGCATATTTTGCTTATTGACGAACCCATTGAGCCAAAAATGAGCTTCGTCACTGAAGATGATTTTGCGATGAAATTCATCATCTTGGCGTATCTTCTCCAGAACCCAATCGGAGAACTTACGTCGCTTCAAATGGTCCATCGGCTTCAATTCTTGAGTCAGCTTTATCTTGTATGGGTGTAAACCAAGATTCTTACGCAAAATACGCCATAATGTGGTCTGAGCGATGCGCAATTCTTTAGAACGCCGTGTAATTGACTGATTTGGGTCGTTTTCTACGGATGTCTGAACGGCAGCGATATTTTCGACACTTCGACCAACTCGTTGTCTCACTGACACGGCAACATTACACAACGAATATGTAGACTCAAATTTTTTTACTAAACTTGTTATTGCCTGTCTACTAGGGCGAGAATTACGACCGAAAAGTGGAGTAAACGCTCTTAAAGTTGCAGTCACCGACTCCGAATATCTGTAGAAAATTTTTATAATTCGCAGACGTTGCTCGTTAATGTACTTTGCCATGATGAAAATGTTGAGTTTACTGAATAAATTGACAGTGACAGTTTGATGATTAGTGAAAGAGTGCGTTCACAAATTAAAGTCAAAGTTGTCGAGTCCCTATTGGAAAACCCTATACCATATATAGTCTGCCATTCTCTTCGGGGGTTAATAAGTGCACTTTGAACTTTAATTTCAAAAAAAATTCAAATTAATTTGAAACTAAGTGAATTTATAATACAACTGCTGATACGAAGACTGTGGGGTATTCGGTTTAGCATCTGAAAATGTTAACTAGTGGCATATTATCCTAATAAATGAACAACCGAAGGCAGAACCAGTTCCATGTATTAACTTTTGTGATATATAGTATACTTGTATATTGTACTTTAGAACGATAGAATCTAAGTTCCCTTAGATTTATTGAGAGCCCTCACATCAGTGTTGATAATTGAAAAGACTTAATATACAATAAATAAAATTCAATTATATTATACTTCAAAGTTTAATAGATTGCTTAAGATTAGTAAGTTCAAAAGGAACTTAAGAACAAGTGGTTTGCAGAGTACAAAAAGGGGACTGCCTTTGATATTCAAATCCGTTAAAAAGAAAAGTTGTCTACCGCAAGACGAAGAGTAAAAATTAATTAACTGCAGAGCCAGGTTACTTGCTACACTTCAGTGAGGAACAACCTGAGTACGTCCCCCAACCTGTGTGATTCAGAAATTAATTAAGGCGTTTTTTGTGATGTTTTTTTCAGGAAAAATATAAAATAAATCGAATTTACAAAGGTAGAAGTTTATTGTATATATGATCGACTGTAAAACAAAATTTTTATAGAATAACTTATTTTAAAATGGCGGCTGTGCAGCGTCTACGGCCGTACCAACAGCGCCTATAAATTTTGAATTATGATGAGTCATTAATATTTTTTTTATTGTACATAACAACAGATAGAGAAGTACGTAGGATTTTTTTGATATAATGATTTTTGGCCGGATGGCGCACTTCCAAAGTGCGAAAAATCGCCAGAAAATTTTTAAAAACAAATTAACTATGCCATATAGAGAAAATCCTTTGTACTTATTTAGACCATATATTCTCAAGGATCTAGTTAAAATTTGAAGTGAATTGGTTGACAATTGTTCAAATTATAGAAAGTCAGTCCGGTCTGAAGGTCGAAATTTCGACGTTTTTTCGTATTTTTTTTTTTTTTTTTTACAAGAAAATAAAATACAAATAAATTTATATTGACTTAATTTTACATTAATTTGCCTAAAACTTTTTATATCAAAGTGGAGACCTCGAAAAAAAATGAGCTGTTTTGAGGAAGCACACAGCTTTTCGTAGTTATCTTCAATAAAAAAAATCAAAGACATTATTATTCTGTAGATTGTAAACTAATGAACTAACCACTAATATGTATTGGGTATGTAATTTAATTCCTGCGGTTTTTTTTTCAAAATTTGAATGTTTATTTAAGAAAAACATGTACAATAGTATTATTCAAAGTATTGCGCATCTGAAGCTATGACTTTTTCACATCTTTCTGGCAATTTTTGGATCCCATCCCAAAAGAACTGCGCCGGCTTGGCAGCCAAGAATGAGTCAAGCCAATTTTTGATATTCTGCTCTGATGTGAACCGTACTTCAGTGAGGGCGTTCTGCATCGACCGGAACAAATGGTAGTCAGAAGGGGCATGGTCTGGGCTATAAGGCGGGTGGGGTTAGACATTCCATCCACTGTTTTCCAAATAGTTCTTAACCAAAATAGCAACGTGGGGCAGAGCGTTGTCATGATGGAAAATTACTGCCTCGTGTCTGGTCGCATATTCCGGGCGTTTTTCGGCTACTGCTCTCTTCAAACGGATTAATTGTGTTCGGTAGCGTTGTCCATTCATGGATTCAGCCGGTTTTAGCAGCTCATAATACAGCACACCAATCTGATCCCACCAAATACAGAGCATTGGTTGGCTGGGTTTTACATATGATTTTTTGCGCTTGGGGTTGTCATAATGGATTCAATTTTCACCACCAGTAACAATCCGATGTAAAAATGATTTCCTTTTGTGGCATTGCAGCAGTATTTCGGACATGCAAAACCGCCTTTTGACGTCTCTCGGCTTGAGTTCATGTGGAACCCAATTTCCTTGCTTTTGAATATATCCAGCTGTTTTGAAATGGCTGCTTGAATGACACCCAAATATTCTGCGAGCTCTTCTTGTGTTTGGCAACAATCTTCATAGAGTAATGCTTCCAGTTCTTCATCTTCAAACTTTTTTGGCTGCCCAGGACGTTCATCGTCTTCCAAGCCAAAATCACCACATTTAAATCGTGCAAACCACTTTTGACACGTTCGCTCAGCTAGCGCATGTTCACCATAAACTTCCACCAAAATACGATGACTTGCGGCAGCAGTTTTCTTCATGAAGAAGAACTCACCGGAAAAAAACTTTTTCAGGCAAAAAGATCGACATATTTGAGTGAAAAAAAATTATTGGTGTTTACGCTTCAAATGAATGACATATACTGAAATGACGTACAATGACAGTAGCTTTCCAACGCATGTTTCAATGGAATAATACAAGTTATGCCATCTCTTAGCAAACTGCACGAATTAAGTAAACACCCAATATATTAAAGAAAAAGGCAGACTTATGAAAAATGGTTCTCGTTGATAAATTGTTTAAAAAAATTGAATCTTTTAAAGGTTACGTACTTAGCTATGTATATCTAGAATAAGCAAGTAAAATTTTTAACCAAATCAGTTCAATAGTTTTCAGTCAGTGCTTCCCCAAAATTTCAAAAACATGGTTTCGAGAAAAACGTGTTTAAAGTTTCACTTACAGTAGTCAGCTATGCCTGGTGCATACAGCAATCCTCAAAGTTATCATTTTAAGCAGTTTGAGAGCCCTGCGTAAGGTGCTGGCCTCTTAACAGTTGGCTTCCATAGTTTTCTGCCCTTACAATTCATGATTGTGACGAGGATCAACTCCATAATTTTGAGTACAGGTACAAAAACGTCATTAAAGATGCAGGTAGCCGTATAGTTGGCAATTTCAAAAACGTTTTTCCCAGTAAAAATATGCTTCGGAGCAAAATTCCAAACACAGTGATTGAAACTTTTGTTATTTTTTTGGGTGTTTCCCCCCAAAACATTTTTTCAACAAGTCGTCAAATGCTAAAGTCTCGTGCACTGGTTTAATAAGTTTTATAACTTGCTCATCAAACGTTACTGGGTGTTCAGAAGTGCTCTTTTGATTTGCATTAAGAATCTGGATAGTAAAAGTGCTGAGTGTTTTTGTCTGTCGATCTCCTGTGGTAGAACGTAGCCCATACGGCTCTCTTCATTTCTTTGGAAGATTGACAGTTTCTCGTGATTGCTAAACCATAGCAAGTACTCATTTCCAATATTAGCTAATTAGTTAATTGCAACGGTTTAGGTGTCGGTGATTCAGCGCTGGTCGACAAGTCTCTCTTCGTCCTATGCTTTTTCGGAGCACTTTAAACGGTGGTTATCTCTTCTGCGGCCTTCTTTTTTTCTCAGCTGCCTCTAATTGTTTTTTAGTTTTTGTGTATTGCCTAAGAGTTTTTTTTACACCTTGAAGTGCTCGGTACATTCGTTTTTTCACGTGCAATACGCATTCTTGCTTTTCTACTTCTTTGCCTTTATTGTAAGGTTTATCAGCAATCAAATTTTTGTGGGTTTTTCTGTTTCTATCATTGAGGTACCTCGCGTATTTAACACCATAATGCAGCACAGATCGCTTAAAAATTTCTGAAATACAGTTGCTGTGCATTCGTCCTTGTGATCATCATATTAACTCTCAGCCACGAACCATCTCCTGAGACCGTTAAGTGATTTTCTGGGTGACCTTCTCTCACATTTTTTTCGTTTTATTCCTTTTTATCTTTTTGAAACACAACATCAATAGCAGCTTCGACACCGACAATGAAAAATATTCGTCGCTTAATTTCATATACATTTTGTATCATTGGACATGAATCAATCAGATACTCTCGACATAAACATTTCACTCACAATTTAAATCCTAGTCCTCTAGGTGAATGTTTCAAAAATTAGATATCACTGTTGCAAAGTTAACATTTTAACGCCGATTCTAATGCACTAAACACCAAAGCAAAACTGATTAGAACGTACTTGAAACTAATGTCATGGCTTACTTCAAAGTCAATGTTATCTTTCAGTTCTTCTGCACTTGTAGTCACAAAATTAATATCAGCTTCTGCAGCATGTTGATTCCCTTAAAATGACCTCTTTCTTCCACCCTAATTCTCGTGTCGACCTTATCTAAAACGCTTGATTCCCATTTAAGAGCAGTGTAAACTCGACGAGCGACAAACAGTTATTGAAGATCTGCTCGAAAATCCTTTTTCTTCGTAGACTAGCTTGATAGCTTCATACACTTTAATTGGAAGAGCTAGTTTATGTTTGTAACCTTAGTCTTTTGCCATGAGCACTATGAATCCTTTCCGATCGGACATTTATCGTGCTATGGTTTTGCATCCGTAGATAATTTATGATCGATTGTAGCCCATACCATATACTGTTTCTCATGTTTTCAACTGAATCACAGTTTCTAAAAATGGCTAATCCATAATAAATAGGGAGTTTCGTCTATTCATTTTCCCGTCAATTTGCTCATTCCATCGAGAACTTTGGTATTCTTTTTCAAATTACTTACCCATTCGCTTATGAACGTGATCTAAACACTCTTTCTTGAGTACTGTGACAATCTCAGTCACCAATATAATGGATGTAATTTACCTGGTGCTGAAACATTTCATGAGCTGCATCGACCTCAATTTTTCCTGTTGATCAATCGTGATTCACATCGCACTTATCTTTATGATTTTGTGCCCACTCTGTATATTCTTCGGTATCTTCTTTATTCTTCCAGTACTCACACGCCTTGCAGTATTTTGATTTCACTGCGCAGTCTACAATTTTTGCATTGTAATTGCCAATTAGAGTCACTAAGCCAACCATCACCTGATACCGTAAGGTATCACACTGCCTGCCTTGTACTGTACTTTGAAAAACAAGTACTTCGAGATATTTCTCGGCCATAATCCTTTGAGATAACATTTTTGAGGTACATTACGTTAGCCCAAAATACAATATCTTAGTGGTATCTAGCAGTTAGGTGGTAACCTTGGCAAAAAAAAAAAAAAAGTACGCGAATCGATGGAAATGAGATCGGTGAGCAATTTATCTCTCAATTTGGACCGGTAAATTGGCCGGCTAGGTCGTGCGACTTAACGCCTTTAGACTATTTTGTATGGGTATAAACCCATGTCTATGCCGACAAACCAGGATCAATTGCAGTATGGACCACCAAAGACGTATTCGTGGTTAATATTTACATGAAAAAATCTATAAAAAATAAATGGAAAGAATTGGTTTGTCAACTCAGTTAAGAATGTAAGCACTTTTGTAATTTTCTTATGCTTTTTTGACAATTAAAAACCAAACGCTTGAAAAACTATCCATTACATGTAAAAGATGAACCTGACAGACAAATTGGAATGCCGTTATTGCAAAGTTTCTTCACCAAAAAATCCGGATCTTAAACTTTTAATCGGCTTACAATTCTTGAATCTGTAAATTGCAAGAAAGGTAGCGAAAACCTTTGAAACCATTAAGCCGCATGTAAGTCATGTTATGACAATTTTTGACCCGACTAAGAGTCTATGTCATAGAGGTCTCACCAGTGGAGATTACTGCAACTGCAAATTACACAAGTCTACAAATTTTGACTTCAAAAAAGTGAAGTAGTTTTTTTTTTATTAATTTTGATCTCCTTTCTGTTTTCAGGAAAAAGGAACACACAAACTTTTTTTTTGAAAAATTTATTAATTTATTTTTTCGCCCTCGATAACATCTTGACAAAAAGTCCAGTAAATATGAGCCAAAATGGAAATGTTCCACTTGCCCAGATATCGTTTTTTTCGTGCTTGTGATGGCCTGATGAAAGCGCTTATCATGTTCATTACTAAAAGCCCCACAATTGTATGGAAAAAATCCAAATGAGAATGTAAAAACTCCATTTTCAAGGACATGTTACAACCCAGTTTTTTGTATGATGATAAAATATTTGGAGCATAGTTCAGCATAGTTGTCACTTCTCTTATTTCCAAGAAGAACATCGAAATTTGAGGACCGACAGAAATACCTTTTTTGATCTTAGCTTCACTAATCTGAAAAAATTTTGGTGACGGTATTGAAAGGTAGCTCCATACTTGTTCATTGCCTTAACAAAATTTTTTATCAGTCCTAATTTTACGTGGAGTGGCCGAAGCATTATGTCTTGTACATCAACTAAAGGGCCATGCTGAGGCCATACCCTTTTCCTTCAAGACAGTCTCATTCGCAAATTTCGTGTAGCCTAATTGTGGTCCAAGCAGCAGAGCTCCGACTTTCAAGTCTCTGCAAATTTGCCAGATACCTAATCTGACGTGAAAGGGTTTTCATATTTTCATAAAACTCTTTCAATAGGAATCGAAGATAGAATATTTCGGCTATGTAACAAAACAGCTTTTAAACTTAGTTAAGAGCTATCTATAAAAGTCTCCATTCGTTTTGTATGTATAAGTATGGGCTCCCATCAAACCATTCACATATTTACAAAAAGCTAAACTTTCAACCACTTCAAAATATTGCGTAGACACCTTTTGCCTAGTACGGTAAGATGTTATACATAGTCACACCAATTTTTAAAAGCTTCCATTGTTGGTGTCTCTAAATTCAGCTTGCGTTATTCTATGTCGCTTTGATGATGTACTCGGTACTTCGTATTTTGACATTGAGGAAATTGATATTTGAGAAAGTGTGATTTTATCTTGGTCATCGCAAATGTTCGGACGCTTCGTGATTGGATGAAGATTGTTGTGCGCAGAGGACGAGTAGCCGATAGTATATTTGGATACGCTATGGCATTCTTCTTTTTTTAAAAATACTCTTGACAACGTGAGTTGTCAGGAAGAAATAACAATTCTTTACGTAATTTATTGATTCTCGCCACTGCGTTGGCACTGCAAAACGAAATGATATTTTGGTGCTGCTTAACTTCCCAGGCAAATTAATTCAGCTTTTGTTTTGTCAGTAAAGCTGTGTGTGGTCTGCTTCAAAGTATCGAGCTGAGAGCAATATTTAATAGCATTTATTGTCCGATTGCGTGGAAGTAACTCAAAGTAAAGGACACCTCGCCAGTTCCACCAAATAATCAACATGACCTTTTTGGGATGGAAGTCTTGTTTACCGACCGAATGCGATGTTTCACCAGGAGCGCATTATGACATCTTACACCCTATATTGCTAAAAACCACCCATTCTTCGCCTCCCGTAATCACTCTTTTCAGGAAAGCCTCAAGCGAGTTCCATCTCAACAAAGACTCACAGACTATTATGCGATCCACAGTGTTTCTTTCACAGAGTTCGTGAGGAACCCAAACATTCACCTTTTTCGACATTCAAAGCATTTTGGTCTCTGCAAAACAGTTGTATGGGCATGCTAAGATTTATTTGCCATCTGTGGTCGTTGGGCATCTAGAGCAAACAGCAACAGTAAGTTCTGTAATAACCGGATCTCCATACACGTTGCGCCTCTGTCGCTTTCGCACCTTTTTTAAAGAAAAAAAAGCAAAATATGCCGAAAATTCACTCTCTTATCCTCCATTAAAAAAATTATATATACTGAGCACTTAAAATACATCCGATCAAAGCAAATTCTCGTAAGAATCTCAAGGATAACCCTTTCTATTGGAATAAACAACAAAAATTTCATAACGGTGTACACAGATATTTTCTGAAACGATAAACACTTCTTCCAAGAAAAATACCGGAGAGCTTATTGAACAACCCATGTCGTAAGGTCTCCAATCACCAACATATAACGTATTGTACGAGTATGTAAACTATGTGAAAAAAAGTAAAATGAAAACATAGAACATCCTTGTTGTTATACTTGAATGGCAGGCCGACAAGTATCCTTTTTTTTATGATTTTATAGTCATACCATATACTCTTTTATCATTTGTCGGAGCCTAAGTAAACAGACAATGAATTCGGTTGTTGTTTACTTTTCTTTGCGGTGTATTTTTGTATCAAAAAGTACCCGGAACAACCACCGTCTGACGCTCCACTTGTTCCAATTTGAGTTCTACTGTTAAGTTGCTACATCTGTTGTTGATATTTTCACTAAATCTTAGCATTATAGCTTGACATTTGCAAAAATTACGTAGCCAAGAGTACATCTATGTTTCTCTGGTTGGCGCTTTTTTACAATTTTAGAAATGGATTTAAATTTGCAGCAACGAACGCGTAAAAAACGGATTGAATGGTGCGCGAATGTTGGAAATGTTGGAAAAGTCTTTCGGCAACGATTCTCTTAAGAAAACGGTTGTTTACCAGTGGCACGAGAGGTTCCAAAATGGTCGTGAGTCAATTGAAGGTAGACCATCGACATCGAAAACCGACGAAAAGATTGATGAAGTAAAAGAAATGTTGGAGGATTTCAGCATTGCCTATGGATCCATCCAAGATATTTTGGTTAATGATTTGTGTTTCCGTCTTGTAGCAGCAAAGTTAGTGCCAAAAGACCTCAATTTCATGCAAAAAAGAGACCGTGTTTACGTTGCGAGGTTAAATCCGATCCTACATTCATCAAAAGGATGATTACTGGAGACGAGATGTGGGTTTATGAGTACGACACGCAATCCAGACATCAGGCAAGTGAATGGCGTTCACCAATTGAGCCGAGACCAAAAAAAAAAACACGTCGTTTTCAGTCAAAAAAGAAGGCAATGCTCACGGTTTTCATGGATTACAACGGTGTAGTGCATCATGAATTTTTGCCAGATGGCCAGACAGTAAACAAAGAGTATTATTTGGGTGTTATGAGACGTTTGCGTGAAGCAATTCCCCGAAAGAGACTAAAATTGTAATAAACTCGTGGATTTTGCACCATTGTAGCGCACCGTCGCATAGTGCCATCATTATTCGTAATTTTTTGATAAAAAATGCAACAAATACCATTTAACAGCCATCGAATTCACCTGATTTGGTTCCCTGTGACTTCTTTCTGTTAAATCGAGTTAATAAGCACTGATGGACAACCGAAAACCGAATATAAAAAATGTTTCGAAGATTGGATCAAGCGGTGGCATAGGTGTTTTGCAGTCGATGTGGATTACTTTAAAGGGGACAATATAGATTTAAATGAATAAACTTGAATTTCTAATTTTCTGAATAAATTTGATCATTTTATACAATATTCTCATTCGTAACTTTTGTGACAACAAACGGAAGAGTTTCTCATTGATTGGAGAGTGCCTGATAAAGTATATGTTTCAGCTACAGCAATAGAAAATGCAGTCAAAGATGGTGCAGGGAAATAAATAAGAATAATAACTGCACCTCACTTTTTTGTGGGAAATAGTTTCTCTTAACATAATGATTGATGGCACATGTCCCCACATCCTGCGGCTATAAGCAGTTATTAATTGCAGGAAATAAGACCCCAAACAGGAATGAAGAAAGTCCCCAATTTTTATAAGAGTTTACTCGACTTGCATAAACAGAGAAATATATATGTTTTAGGGGCATGCTGCCCCCATGCAACCCCCCTTCTTAGGGTCACTGTTGGATTTGGATTATTTGTGAGCTTGGGTGTGTGCGAAGTTGTGTATATGCAAAATTTCTTTAAATCCATGCAAAACATGATAACGTATAAATAAAATTTGTATACACCCAACCTCGCACCTACACCAAATCCACCAGAGACCCCAAGCAGTGGGGTTGCAAAGGCAGCATGCCCCCTCCCATACATTTGGGAACTTATTTCATAGCTGAATTTGGGGACTTATTTCATCATGAAATAACCCACCAATTTGAGGTATGAAATAAATCCACAAAAACCCATGAAATAAATCCCCAATTTTGCGGGTTTATTTCATATGAAAACAACCCCCACCCCCATATAAATTTTAGAGGGTTATTTCATATTCATTTTTGATGGCTTGTTTCTTGGTGGGTTATTTAGTGGAGCCGTTGAAATATTTGCTTTCTCTTGTTTGCAACAGGTGTATCCTGTTTTTTGTTATTCATAATGTTAATGAAGTTATACAAAAATCGTATAGACAAATCTATTATTGTACATATTTGCTCTCCAGTTATAATAGACAGATTCCCAAATTATATTGAGTGTTCATTGAGGCAACGCAACTTTTTTAGATTTTGACAATTTGTTTTTCCATATACTCGTTATCCTTTTTGAATTCAATACACTTTTCCCAGCGGTGCTGCAACTCTTTTAACCTCCTAGATATAGTACATAAAGCAGTTGCGGAGGTGTGAGCCGGTGCGTTATCGTGGTGGAAAAGCACTTTTTTCTGTTGTCGTTTTTACCTCAAATCCAGTCCAGTCCTTCTCCAAATAGTCAACGTGGGTCACACCTCGCGCATCCCAAGAAATGGTGGCCATCACCTTTCCGGCCAAAGGCACAGCCTTCGTTTTCTTTGGAGCACGTTCAGAGTGTAAAACCAATTGTTTTGATTGTTATCTGGTCTCTGGTGCATATGAATGAATCCATTTCTCATCGGCGGTCACGAAACGACGCGGAAACTTCTCCGGATTTAGATTAAACAGGGCCAAGCACGTCTTTGAAATAGTCTCACGTGCAGGAAATGACTTATGCGTTCAGTTGAGATGCCTGCTATCTCAGCCAACTCGGCGGTCCACCAATACGATATCATGGATTTTGTCCTGTAGTAACCGTTTTTGACCACCTGGGCGCGAACTATGCGAACCAATGGTAAATTGTTGTACGAGTCTAATACACACCATCGAGAATAGGCTTGATTTCATCGCAGGTTTTCCCACTCAAAAACAAGAATCGAATCACAGAGCGTGATACTGCTCTTTTTCCATGGTCGCAAAAACACTAACACGATGTTTTGAAATGGGTGTCAAAACAAAACTAAGCGTCGGTTTGTCACCTTATTTTGACAGGCAGCCTAAATGAAGTTATACTAAATGATGGACTATGGTACACTCACTTTGGGTCAGTAGCGCCACCTATCTTCCAATCCGGGTACTCATTAAACAGCCCTCGTAAGTCAGTTTAGAAGTACACGTGCGTTGAGCAGCGGTGCATATTTGTTCATAGCTTGCTCTATTTCGTTTGATTTTTTTCAGTAAGCAGAGAAAAACGGCAAAAAACTGGTACTAATTCCAGTCGACCACAAGGAAAGATACCTCCACAGAAACGTAAGAACGACAATGTGCAATGTAGTAGTGCGTCATCTAAGAAAATCAAATTAATGCCAGTTTAGAGTAGAGGAAGGTTTGGAAAAATATTAAAGGATCATCGATTTTATTTTAGTCTTTTCAAAGATTGTTACTTTAGTTAAGTGTGCAAAAGTGTGATGGAGAATTTGCGTTTAAATCGTGCAAAAAGGGAGTACTCAGATTCAATATCAAAGTAACATGTGAAAAGTGTACGCAGCCTCGGTACGTCCCATCTAGTGTAAAGCTACGTGCAAAGCGAATAATGTAAACGAAACATCAAAATTTACTGTATCAGGTGATGGAAGGTGGAAAAACCGAGAATTTTCTTCTTGCTATGGTATTTCTTCCTTGATTGGTTATTATGCCAGTAAAGTCGTGAAAAGTGTGAAAAGTTCATGATTGCGAAACTTGGGAGAGCAAATTAGATTCTACAGAGTATGAAGATAGATAGTGGATAATGCAAAGCTAATCACGTTGGACCATCTGGCAACAGGAAAATTGATTCTATTATCCAGATGTTTCAACGTTCGTTAGAAAATCTCGAGGTGAGGTTCCGCAACTAAATAGGTGACGGAGACTCGAAGACGTACAGTGGTGTTGTAAGTTCTGAACCTTATGCTGACGATTTTACTATAAACAAAACAGAATGCATAGGCCACGTTCAAAAGCGGATGGACACTAGTGGTTGATGCAGAAACGAAAACCGAAAAAAAAAAAAATAAATTAGAAGCAAAAGTGTAGGTGGTTAAGGCAAGCTCACTGCTAAAATGATTGCTAAATTAAAATTTATTATGGCCTTGCCTTTCGACGTTATCACGATTCTGTGAAGAAATTGTTGGTGTGCCTGGCTTAAATAGTTTTAACGCTAGGAAGAGAGTAAATGAGATCTTCGACAAAGCCTTATATATCTCCATATCGACCGAGGATATACAGAAATATTACTTAAATCATGCAAATAAAGCAAAACACACGAACATAACCTCCACACCTAATAATCGGGGTGATATTCTTTCTGTGCATTTCTCTCGATCAACGTCAAACAGAAAGTGATGGAGAGCAAAAAAGATGCAAAGAGGAAGCTGAACTCATCTTTATTTATTGATGGTACTAACACAAATATTTTTATTAATGCCAGCTTAACTAAGTACTCTAAAGCTTTATTTATGGCAGCCAAAAAATTAAAAACAGAGATAAAATTCAAATATTTGGATGAGAAAATTTGAAAATAGTGAGGATGTTGTCATAATATCATTTAGTAATCTAGCTGCTCTCCAAGGGCAATAATTTGAACGACAGCTTTGGTCTTATGTGCGACAGCCCCACTATTAGAACCATAAGAAGAAATTTTGATAGCATTTTTAGATGTGGATCAGATAACAAATCATTTTTCGTTGTACAACAAAATATACGTAGTTTACGCAAAAACTTTGATTTACTGATTGCGAATCTGAAGGCTCTTGTTAACCTGCCAGACATAATATTTTTATCTAAATTTTGATTTATTCTTGTGGGAGTGATGAGTACCATATTCTGGAATTTCTATCCAAATAAGGGGTGATTCATCGCGAGGTTTGATTTTCAATATCTACTATCAAACTGCTTTGTCATTTTTGTTCAGTATCGTTTGGCAAGTCATCATGCAAAAACTCACACGAAAATCACGAAAATCAGCGTTCTGTGAGAAATGTTTTTCGTGCGATTCGAGGAATTTACGGTGCACATAATCGACCTACTGAAACCACTATTGCCAATACCATTCGCAAATTTGTGTCCCAGTGTAGATAAGTGGATGATACTCGACCGGTTAGACTACATCCATCACGTAGTGAAGAGACTATAGTAGCTGCAGCGTATTTTACGTGAGGATCTCGGCCTAAAAGCGTATAAACTTCAACTTGTGCAAGAATTGAAGCCAGGCGACTTGAATTTGCGTCATATTTTCAGTGAATGGGCTCTGGAAAAACTCAATGAAAATCCTGTGTTTTATCGTGAAATTTTATTCAGTGAAGAAACGCATTTCTGGCTTACTGGATACGTTAATCAACAAATTTGCCGTATTTGAGCTGATGAGCAACCCGAAAAGTTGCCATTACATCTATTAAAAACAACGGTATGGTGTGGTTTATGGGCTAGTGGAATCATTGGCCCATATTTCTTCAAAAATAAGGTAAATCAGAATGTTACCGTCAATGGTAAACGTTATCGCGCCATGTTAACGGACTATGTGCTTCCTGAAATTCAAGCACATGGTCTCGGTAGGCTCTGGTTTCAACAAGACGGCGATACGAGCCTCCCTCGGCCGCTTCGGAGTACTCGTGCCGGCTTCAGTCCACTGCTGGTCACTTATTCTGTTCTCTGGTGTGTTATAGTGGATCCAAGTTTCATCAACAGTTGCCAATCGACGCCAAAAGTCCGCTTGATTCCGCATCAGCAAGTCCAAACACCCTTTCAAGGTGCTCTCGCGTTCCTGTTTTTGGTCAAGAGTGAGTGTGCGCGGCACCCAGCAGCAGGATAAATTTTTCATATGCAGAATATTGCCCAAAATATGGCGTGTGAGCTCAGTACTAATCTTTGTGGTATCTGCTAGCTCGCGCACCTTCACTTTCCGGTCATGTATTTTTTTGACATTGTCCTTTGTAACCGTATCGGAGGGCCTGCCGCTGCGGATTTGATCGGTAGTGGAGTTGCATCCAACACAAAACTCTCGAAACCAATATTTGACGGTGTAAGCTGATGGAACATTAGCCCCAACTTTTCTTTTGTTTTCTTCTCCGATTTGCTTCGCAAAAAATAATGTTTTATGAGAGAATGAAAATCGTTTTTGTCCATACTCAACATGATGCCAAACACGTCAACAACAATCAGCTGTCAAAATAAAACCAAAGACAGTATCATACTAAAATTCCGCCTAAATATTAACGGACTCCAAGACACCATAACCTTTTTTGCAGTAGCAGTGCATTCTGGCGGTCAAGAGGTTACTTTTCACCCCAACTTTATATAGATAAATATATATAGGGTTTTCCAATAGTGACTTGACAACTTTGAATTTGATTGTGAACGCACTCTTTCACTAATCATCAAACTGTCACTGTCAATTTATTCAGTAACCTCAACATTTTCTTCATGGTAAAGTACACTAACGAGCTACGTTCTCCGATTGAGTTCTGGAGAAGATACGCCAAGATGATGAATTTCATCGCAAAATCATCTTCAGTTGGCTCAATTTTGGCTCAATGGGTTCGTCAATAAGCAAAATATGCGTTATTGGTCGGGTGAACACCCACATGTGCTTCATGAATCACCACTTCATCCATAAAAAAATATTTGGATGCAGTTTGCATGCCGGCGGCGTTATTGGGCCATATTTTTTCGTCGACGACAACGATCGTCACGTTACTGTGAATGGTCAGCGTTATCGCGCCATGATCACCGAATATTTTTGGCTTGAATTGGAAGATATGTGGTTTCATGGATGCTGCTACAAGCCACACAGCACACGCTACAATCGATTTATTGAAGAGTAAGTATGGTGATCGTGTTATCTGAAGACATGGGCCAGTCGATTGGCCGCCTCGTTCGTGCGATTTAACGCCGCTTGACTGTTTTCTGTGGGGCTACGTTAAGTCATTGGTTTATGCCAACACGCCGACGACGTTGGAAGAGCTCAGAGCCAACATTGAACGCAAAATAGCGGCCGTTTCGGCCGAAATGTGTGGTCGAGTCGTTGAAAATTGGGTCCAACGAATCGACCGCTGCAAACGTGCCCGCGGTAGCCATATGAACGAAGTCGAGTTCCATTCAGAAATGTTTTGATTGCACTCAAATGGTTTGCCTTTTATTTAAAAAAAAGTTGTCAAGTCGTTATAAGAAAACCCTATAGATGTACACTGTCGGACAAAATAAAGTGCAAAACTAAACCTAGAGGCATTTCTTTTTTTAAGCGTTATTACGTTTATTTTTTAACTCATTTTAATTCATTATCCTGTTATTAACAATTGTTGTACTACATACTTGACAAGTAAAGTAATTGTATTAGCTTATTTACAAAACTCAAATGAAAATCAGAAAAATAACCCAAAATTAAAAAAAAAAAAAGAAAATACATGCATAAGACAAAATAAAGTGCAAATTCAAAAAAGTTAATAGCTAGTGGCTCCTTCTTTATTTTGAATTACTGCCGCAAGACGCTTAGGCAAAGAGACCGGCGTGTCGCCTGGAATTAGCTCCCATTCATTTTGAATGCTTTCCCAAAAAGAGGACAAGTTGCGACGTTTATCTAATGGACTTCTTTCATCCAAAATGAACCAAAAGTGCTAAATTTTGTTAAGGTCTGGGGATAGAGATGGTCACTCCAATATTTCAACGTTATTTTGAGTAACATACTGTTTAGCTACTTTGCTAGTATGCTTTGGATCGTTATCTTGGCGAACGATGTAACTTCCCAAGGACATTCTAGAAGCAGAACAAGCTTTGTTTTCCCTGATAATGTTGACGTAAATTAGACCTGTCATTTTGGTATCGATTTTTACCAGTGTTTCAACGCTGCTAAAGGAGAAAGATGCCCATACCATTACTGACCTTTCTCTGTGTTTTGCAGTTTTCCGTATGCACCTTTAGCTCAGTCTTTCAGAGTTTCTGCACCAAACTCGCTTTCTTTTTTTGGGATTCCGTAGCTCAAATTTGGACCAAATTATACTTTGCCAAAATGTTTGCGGCTTTAATATATCGTTTTCAGATGTTGACTATACGAAGCATAGGCTTTTTCGCAAAAAAAAAATTGTAATCCACTTATTTGCAGTCGTCTTTGCACTGTTCTTGGTGTTATGCTTAATTCAAAATCCTTGTTAATACTCCTTGCAAAAGAAAAGGGACTTTTACTGGCCATAATTTTGATTCGTCGGTCTCTGTTCGCTTTGGTCTTCCGCTTTCTTCCGCAAGAAGTCTTGAAACTGGCCATTGTCCCTCTTTGTTCAAAATTAAGGCAGATCTTTTTTACACCAGAAATTGACAATCCTTATTTTTGTGATAGTTTTTGTAATGTCAAACTACTTTTACGTTCCAAAGTTAGCAGTTTCTTCACCTCGGGTGCTAGCGGTTTCATACCAGAATAAACCAGAACTTAGAATGGAAGATAAAATTTCCAATCTCGATTTAATGCTTCTGTACCTCTTGTTTTTTATCAATAGTAAAAATCTCTTCTAAAAAACTAGAAAATTGTTCAAATTCCAGTCCGTGGTACACAAAATATAAAATGCACTTTATTTTGTCGTGTCTAAAAAACAACTGCTACAGAATTACCACAACTGATAGGAAATAAACAAAAGTAATTAACGGTTAATTTTTACAATACGGTAAGCACATGGTTAGCTTTTTGCTTTTAACTAACATGACTTTATTAGTGAATAAACGAATTAATTGCTTTTGCACTTTATTTTGTCCGACAGTGTATATAATACATGTCGGAAACATGCCGTTTCTAAGAGAGGGCACCACTTGAGTTAAGTCCATACCATTTTCAGTTAGTACCAACCTTCAAAGAATATATGTATAAGTTTGACAGCTGTCGGACGATTAGTTCTCGAGATATAGCGTAGCGAGTGAAGCAACTTTTGTTATTGTGAAAGCAATTCAAACCAATTTCGTGTGTTGATTTATCAATGCTTTTTGATGAGTAAAAAAATGCAGCCGATGCAAGGAAATGTCTTGATAAGTATTACCCGGACTCTGCACCAGCCGAACGAACCATTCGCAAGTGGATTGAAAAATTTAAAAGTGGTCATACAAGCACCGAATATGATGCACGCAGTGGACGTCCAAAAGAGGCTGTTTCAGATGAAAACATCAAAAAAGTCCACAAAATGATTACGAATGACCGTAAAGTGAAGTTGATCGAGATAGCTGAGGCTCTAAAGATATCAAAAGAGCGTGTTCAACTGCAATAAAGCCGAGTTTTTGCGTCGATATGTGCCAATGGATGAAACTTGGCTCCATCACTTCACACCAGAGTCAAGTCGGCAGTTAGCTGAGTGGCAAGCAGGCGAAGAATCTCGTCCAAAACGGCCAAAAACTCAACAGTCGGTTGGCAAGGTTATGCCATCCGTATTTTTGGATACACATGGAATAATTTTCATCGACTATCTCCAAAAGGGGCAGACTATCAACAGCGACTATTACATTGCGTTGTTGGAGCGTTTGAAGGACGAAATCGCAGAAAAACGGCGGAATTTGAAGAAAAAGAAAACGCTGTTTCATCAAGACAATGCACTGTGTCATAAGTCGATGGAAACGATGGCAAAGTTCAATGAATTCGGCTACGAATTGCTTCCCCACCCACCGCATTCTCCAGATTTGGCCCCGGCGATTATTTCCTGTTCGCAGACCTCAAAAGAATGCTCGCTGTAAAGAGATTTAAGACCGATGAAGAAGTAATCGCCGAAATAGAGGCCTATTTTGAGGCCAAATCGAAATCGCTTCAATCAGTGTATCGCCCCCTAAGGCAACTATATTGATGAAGTTGAATTTTGAAAAAATTTTGTATCTTACTATAAAACGGACTTTTCAGCCCATGTGTTATATAGATAAATTCCTTATTTTCTCTCCCATTCTTGGGTAAAATTACAGCTTTTGCCGACGACCTGGAGTTGCATATTGTTCAGCCAGTCCATTAGATCTAATCACCGACATAAACCATGACGTTTTCTTACTAAGATATTGGTTTGGAAAGCACAGACTTGTTGTTAGTAGTAAAGCTAAGTTGCTGTTTATTAGTTTTATTGAGCAGGAATACCCTGACTCAGATATAATATTTCATTCTCCTGACTGCGCGAGTCACGACTTACTAAATAATCAATGCAGAATCCAAGGTGGTCAAACTTTCAATAGAAATACTGACTGCAGTATTGATTGCTTCAAGATTGTTCGCATGAACAAAATTTGAACTGGTCCAAGCACATATTTGCTTTCAAAAAATATCTTCTCGTTGTCTTTTCCGCCTTAGAAAGTATTGCTCCGTAACACTTTAAAAATGGTTTATTGTGGTCTATTCCAATCAAGAGTGCAATATGCGCTTTGTAGTTGGGGTGGCGCTTATCTTAGTAAAATGCAGATATTAACTGTCTCTCAAAAATATGAAATATTTGTGGTTCTCACCGTTCTGCGAGCACCTTTTCAGCACCTTTGCGAGGACCTTTTCAGGACCTTGAAAATTCTTCCTTTGCATTTATTTTACTTTAAAGTTTTGAAGGCCTTTTTTATGAGAGGCGGATATCTGGAGAGTCCAATTTCTGACTTCCGAAGCTTACGTAGGTCTTCAAATTTTGTTGTAAATGTTCCTTCTTTTCGCACTACAAGTTTCAGAAACTTTTACTCCATTGTTTCACGCAAATTATTTAACACTCTGCCATTGGAAATTCGAGTTGTAAACTGTTGAGTTTTTTTAATTTAAAAAATAGAAAAATAAATAATTAAAAATGATTTGTTTATTTGTTAACTAATTATCTAACTATTTTTGCCATTTACAATAGTTTTTGATCCTTCTTTAATTTGTTAAAAATTATCTTTTCTGTCTCTCTATCTTAAAAAAAAAAAAAGAAAAATTGTAACTCTATCTATGCATCTGTTTTGTGCAACCCACACAAAGCAAAAATTGTTAAAATTTGGCATCAACCCTATTTTTCTTAAATAACTTAAATGTCACTAACTATTCTGTATGTATCAGCTGCATGTAAAAACGTATGTAAAATTGTAAACCTTTTTTGTATATTGTACATATGAATAAGGAACATTGAATTAAATTTAATTGAATTGAAATTAAAGGATGTCATATGGTAAACTTATTTTCAGTACTATTGACCGACGAAAAACCACAGCACGATAAATGCCCAAGTGGCGATGATTCGTGGTGTGAATGGTAGAAGGCTGCAGCTACAAAACCGCTAAACTCATGCAAACACAACACAGTAACACTCCACTTCCAAATGATGTTGCTGAAGCCATTAAACCGCTTTATGAGGATTTGAGCAAAGACGTACTTTTACAACGATGTCTTGAAAGCTGTACTCAAAATTAAAGTGAGAGCCTGAATCAACTTATCTGGAAAATTAGTCTAAAATTAGTTAGTGGTACTTCTATTATTGTTAAAATTACAGTTTAAGTAGCAGCATGTACCTTTAATGAAGGTTGTTTTGCTTTGCTGACCCTTATGCAAGACGTGGAAATGTACAAGAGACAGTAATAGTGGTAATAGGATCAGCAGAGCGGAGCAACAAGCGCTGCACACGACAGCAAAGATGGCAGAGTCTTACGTGGACAAACTCAAAAATACGCTCTAGATATGGGTGCTGACATTGCATCACTTTATGGACCAGGAATCGGCGACTCTCTTTAGGTATCAACAAATTTTTCATATTTAGTATTGGATTTTCTGATACCCAAAACGGTTTAAATCACAAACTACCTGGCCGATTTTTTTGTAATTTAGTACACCCTGACTGAGTCGAACTGCAACCAATTTCAGACTGCTATAATTTCCAAACCGTTCATTACTGTGAGATCAAATTTTGACACATGACAGATAATTTTATTATTTACAAACCTTTTAAACGATTTGCGTCTCAGTTGTGTTGAAAAATTATTATCTTTGATGGAATTCAAACGTGATACTATGGTAAGAGCCCTCCAGCACCTCAACGTGAATAAATCATTTGTGTATGGAACCATAGCTCATTGCCGTGATACTGGCAGTGTTGCAAAACGCCATGGAGGTGGTCATAAAAAAACAGCAACGTCGGCAGAAATGGTTCGGAAAGTGAAGGCTCGAATTGAGCGAAATCAGCGTCGAAGTGGAAGTAAATGGTTCGTGAGCTCAACATATCGTTGGAACGGATGCAACGCATACTGAAAAATGAGCTTGAGCTCAAGCCATTGACGTTCCAAAAAGTACACGATCTTACACCGCAACAGAAAAAAGTTAGAGTCGAAAGAGCGAAGGAGTTCCTACGCTTGCACGAAAGTGGTGAGTTGCCGAATTTGTTTTTTTCCGATGAGCCGTCATTTGTTATAGAGCAATATGTCAACAAACAAAATGACCGAGTTTACTTGCCAGAGAGGTCCTTCGAAAATGTACACCTTCGGAAGGCCACCAGAAAGCAGTCAACACCGACGGTGATGGTTTGGGCCGCTCGTATTTTTGGACCGTGGCGTCAAAATTAATGCAAACAAAATTGGGCAAACAATCATTTTGGTCGGAGAACGTGGACATTTCAACAAGACTCGGGACCGTCTCACAAAGCGCGCGTCAATTAAGATTGGCTAAAAAACGATGTTCCGCACTTCATTTCTTCGACACAATGGATTGCAAATTATCCGAATGCAAATCCGTCGGATTTCTCTGTCTGGAGTATTTTGAAGGCGAAGGGTTGCACTAAAAAATACCAAAGTTTGGACCACCTCAAACAAGCACTTCGCCGGGAATGGGCCAAAATACCGCAGAGCCACTTGCGTGCAGCGTGCGATGCTTTCTTCGGCCGTCGCAAGGCTTTTATTCGCGCCAAAGGTGGAAATATTGAAAACTACTGATACTATTTGAAAATTGATGTATTTTCCAACATTTTTTGCTTTGGCACAATAAAATTTATCAAAAAATAAAAAAATTATAGCATTTTAAAAAGTTGCAGTTCGAGTCAGTCACCCTGTATACTACTTCCTTACACAAATGACCAGTTATCCCTGCGAGCTTTTTTTTATTTTTCATAATTATTAAATTTACAATAACAAATTGGTTCATTTTTTAGGCTAAAATCGGTGTTTTTACTTCTAAATGTCACCAAAAAGGAAAAAATCGAAAAGAAAAAAAATTATTCTTCCAGGGATACCTTGAGAAAATTATCTAATGACAGCATTTTGATCCTTTGATTTCAGATGATCCAGTCATGAGTTATACGGTTCACTGGCGGGCAACTTTCTTTCGAGGCGCCTCCAAGGATTTTCTGTCATCGGCTTAGTTATTAACATTTTGCTTTCAAAAATTAAGAAAATATTGTTCATATATTGTACCATAATGTCAAAATCAATTAAATAAATTTGTGTTATCCTCCCCCCCTAAGTTTTTAGAAAAATGGGTCAGAGAGAGAAAAAGAAAGATTCACCTGTATTTTTCCAAGCAGAAAATCTAAGATAGGAACCAAATTATAGAAGAGATATCCATTACAAATGTATCAAAGATGGTGATAGGAACCGACGCTGGGATCTTCTCCAATCAAATAAATTTAAGTTGCTTACATCACTTGTCAACCTACAACAGTGTCTTGCAGCAAAAGCGGCTAAACTTACGACAATAAAGGCAATACCCCAGGAGGATACTGCGATATTTACTGGTGCCCAGGCTGCTATTAAAGTTTTCATTGCAGTCGGGATTAAGTCAAAGCTTGAAAAGCGCTGACATGAAGGACTCAGGGTCTTATCAAAGACGACTTTTGCAGAGGTTGTGGGGACGTGGAATCACGAAAGGATGCCCTTTAATTTTTATGCCACTGTCTTAGCCTCAGTAATCTAAGACAAAGAACTAATCTAAGAAATAACTCCTTTCATATACTCGTACCATCGGAGCAATCAGTGTTTCATTTACATATCTTTTCATGTTGCAACAGGGGAGAGACCCACTTCAGAACCAAATGCCAACAAACTTCCTACCCGGGCTGATGCCTTCTACATGGTTCTACACAAACCAAAGTGCGGTGAGCTATGGTGTGTTTTCGGTTTCAGATACCACATCGCGCCATGAATCTAACATTACCCAAGGCATTACGCTAATGAAAAGTCCTTTCTAAGATGTCAACAATAATATTCTCTATGAAAAGATGCACCTGGATCCATTCTCATAAAAAAAACGCTGGATTGTGTTTTTTTTTTTTTATATAATCTGTATGCTCGAGGTATAAGGAATATAATTTAGAAGGGCAACAAATTCAAATTGAAAAAAATGGTTCAATTACGATTGGTAATTCTAGTCCAGTCAAATGGCCATCCATCGTTTGCCATTCGACTATCATTCCACACCAAATACCTGATTTATCGATTAATTGAAATAAAACTCAGAACCATTCATAAAACTTACCCCTGTACAGTAGTCCACAATTGAGTTCTTCCTTTGTGTTGAAGATGTCGTGTATGACCTCCAACTGAATGTCTACATTCCTTGCTTCAGCAGCCAATTGTTCTCTTGCGATTGTGGAATTTTTCTCATTTCCAACTTCATCCTCGTCAATGACAATGACGTCGTTTAAGAAATCACTAAATTCATTCCCGCAAGGCTTACTACCGCTATTACCACCACCACCACCAGCGCCGGTATCACTATCTCGACTTCGAATAACGCCACCTGTTGCAGATCCAGACCCACTATCTCTATGCAAATTGATGCCATCTGGATGTGGCATTCTCTCGTCAACGTCCAGCAACAAATGGGCATACTCATCTTCATCATCCCCTTCGTTTGGTTTTATCTCATTCAATTTACTCAATTCCGAATCATTGGAGTATTCAGGAGCATCACTGTCGTCATTTTCATTATCGTCATCGACCTCAGTCGGATCCTTTGTTAGAAGTAGTGTTGTGCTTTTTATACTTCCACTTGAGCCATGTACATCGTCGTCGATGGTCCTTATACCACCGGGCGGTCCCGGCGAACGACCTGGCGCTGGATCACTGTTCATTTGGCCGCCTATCTGGACTGTATATAAGCCAAAGAACAGCAGGTAGATAACTAATTTTGTTGCCATAATCACTACAGCTTGGGTAGTATCGAGTTAAGCGCTTTAGATTGGTTGCCATAGACCATCGATTGGATCTATGCGTATTACGTTAGAAGATGGTTCTTGCAAGTTGGTCAAGGGTTGCACAATGGTTATGATTTGAATTCCTTAGTCTGTCCAATCATCTTAATGCATCTGAAATGAATTGAAATTGAAAATTATTAGAACGTGTTCGGAATAGCTAGTTTAGTATAAAATCACTTCGAACATACACTCAGGTTCAAAAGAGAAGATCCTTGGAAATGTTTAAAACAAAGTAAGGTACGCATAGAATATCCCCCGTACGTACACGGTGGGAAACATTGTCAGACGTTGGATTTAAACCTCTTCAAGGAACAAATTGGAGTTAAGCTACAATAAGAGGACTTAGACTGTTAAAAATCAAACATAGATCCTTCTTAGAAGATATGGGAGAGGTAAATCAGTCACCTCATCATACAAACACAAGATGATCTTACCCACACTTCTCTCTTGATTTAACAAGACTATTTCTTATGTTGTCTTGATCAAGATGCCACGGATAGCCCTTCATAAAATATATGTATAAAACTCCCTAACTCGGCTTTTAAGGACTGGGGACTGACGGTGACTTTTGCAGATGACTACTAACAAATACAGGACGTAACTTGTAACAATAATTTTATAGAAGTGCAGGACAAGTATCTGTCTATCTCTTATATGAAAGAATATGAAGGCCTTTACTAAATATCATTGAATAACAAGATTTTAATGAACTCGGAGTGCTCGGTTAAGTTTGAGGTTCAAACCTTCAGCGGGTTAACTGGAATTTTCAGAGGTTTGTTTTGGGGATCTTTTCTATAGTCCTTGAAGTGGATCAGAAGATACACAATTAATGGTCTTTTCTATGGCATATACAGCCGATATGAAACGGGCGCTATAATTTTATGACATTTTATGGATTCCAAGGAGATCTGAGCGGCGATTAATAAACTGCTGACCATTCTATAACTTGAATTTGGCCAGAAGCGTAATAATCAAATTCATGTCGTCGTGTCTGTTCTATCTCCCAGTCGTGGTCCCTAGTAAAAGCATGAGTAAATCCTTACTCAAGCAGGTTAAAATGGCAAGGGCATCCTCGACCAGTATGTAGCTTAATACTGTTCCATGACGTAATAGGGCGCACAGCCCTAAACGGAAGAAATGAAAAAAAAAAGACATTCAAGCTAATAGCCTCGGATAATACCGTTAAAGTTGACGTTGACCCTGCAAAACCATTAAAGGACAACGACCATAGCATCTACATGTGGAATGTTTGGACTCTTAACAGACTACGAAGATTCGACTACTAACTCGTGAGCCAAAAGGGTGATAAAAGATTGTGACATCATCTACTAAGGTAGATGCGGGTAGATCCGGGTGCGGATTTGTCATATGTGGCAGACCAAGGCAAGAAATCTTGAGCTTTCAACACATGATTGAGCGTTTAGTGACGATCTGCATCAAGACCAAATTCGCTGGCATAAGCCTAATATGGGCTCATGCCCATAATGTTTTTACGAACTCCTCGACAAGACATGTGAGTATTGTCCGAAGTATCACACCGATTAGTATGAGTTTAACGACAGCATAGGAAAGACGGATATCTTTGGGTGGGACAGTTGGTAATCATAGCCTACATGACACCATATCCGGCAACTGAGTTAGGCTTATTGACTTTGCCGCGCGACGAAATATTACTGTGGCAATTACAAGGTTTTTTTCATCTACATATACACAAGGGGACATGGCGGTCTCCGGATCATCAAACGCTAAGCCAAATTGATCGTATTGCGATAGACGTAAGACATGCCTCTAGTATTTTCGAAGTCGAAACGTTCCAGGCAGCCAACATTGATCTCCAATCCGGATTTGCAAGCGCTACAATAAAGAAGAACTACTGTGAGAAGACATAATGTAGAACAGCTTTTCTAGAATCTCAAAATTTCTTAATCACTCCTATGCCGATAGTTAGTGATGATAGCCAAAACTTCCGTCCACCTAATTAGAACGAAGTAAGGATGAAAATACCTAAGCTAAACCCAACAAACTAGCTGGACAAGATCGGCTTTACAGCCGTATTAAAAGCTTCTGGAAATGACTTTGTAGAGAGCATGCGCCAAATCATTTCTCAGATCTGGTCAGAAGAGGGTATGCCGTTCGCTAACAACGTGATTGGTCTCTATCAGTGCGGTTTGAGAACAGGAAAGTCTACAATCGACCAAATCTTCACACTCTGGCAGATCCTGGAAAGAACTCAAGAAGTCCAAATTCATACTCATCATCTTTTCATCGATCTCAAGGCTGCATATGACATCATTTATAAAGACGAGCTATAGAAAACCATGTCTGGTGTTTCTTAAACCCTGCAAAAATCGTCCGTCTGTGAAGAATGACGATGGGGAACGCTCTTTACTCCGTTAAGCTCGGTAACGACTTAACTGGAACCATTGGTGTCAGAAAACCTTTTATACAAGAAGCCGCGCTGTCGTATGACTTCTAGAACGATTATCCTCGAACAAATTATGCGAAACTCACAAGTGAACACCGATGGCAGAACTATATTTTGTCAACTAGAAGAGACGCACATAATCGACGAATTGGACAGAACATCACATCCACAGATGTTCGACATGTTGACATATTTGTTCTTATTTTAGTAATCGTTGAAGTATGGAAGGCTTATGATTTCATCTCGGGCTATATGTTGACGTTTTTGCATTTGAAGGAACCAATTATTTTTCTTCCAGCCTTTTCTTCAAACCTTATCTGAAACCAGAGTTTCTAATTATATACGAGCTACTGTATATGACAACTCTCATATTTTTGGAATCACAGTTTCAGTTTCTCGTCACAGCCTTGGTAATCCATTCCACTGCGTGGAGTACGTCACAAGAATTTGTTTACCATACTACAACTACCTGCTTGAATACAAGCATTCTCTACTCTAACACAGCGCTTGAACTCAGCAATAACTGTTATGCCGGTCGTATCCTTTTGGGTTTTTGGGGTTTTTTGCGGATTTTACCGCGACATCAGAGTTCTGTCCACCTAAACTGCAAATTTTAATGGTTTCAGCATTATTTTAGGTGAACCTTGTGCGACACCACCAGTGTTGTTTCTCAGAGTGAATTTAACAGAATCAACAAAATTTCATCCACCAGAACTACGGCTTTTGCTGGATCGCTTCTATACGGTCATCGATGGTTTTATTTTTGCCAATGGGCTTAACCGCTTCATTTGCTGCAGCCTTTGTTGGTTGCAGTACCAGTTCCAGCCGAGAATCATGCTCGGAAAAACCAATCGACAAATGGATTAGCAGACAATTTTTCCTTTTTGGCGATTTTTTTATTTGATGGAAGAATCCGAGCTTGATCGGCTTGGGTTTCTTTGCCACCGATTTGTTTCTTTTGACTGTCACCTATGGGGCAGTAAAACAATTAGCACTCACGCCTTTTAAAGCATATGTCGTCCCTTTATGCCTAGTAAATGCCTTCTTCTCTTCAACTGCACCTTAGGGGGTATACTTTCGGTTTTCCAAGACAAGCTGTAAAAGGGAATCATCCTAACTCAGCTCTCTGTCTATTATCTCTTCCTCTGAATTCTGAACCCAATTAGTCATTGGTCTATTGATCATCTCCTTAAGTACCTTTTCTACCATTCGGATGAAATCATAACGTTTGTTGACGGGATGCACCACCGCTGTCTTTTAATACGTTAGATAGTGACCATCGTGTTTAATGATGGCAGAAGTGTCAACCGGTAATAGTGGGAGATGTCCAGTATCCCATTGGTTTCCACTGATTTCTTAGTTCCCAGTGATTCGATGATCGTTTGGAGCTCGACATTCAAAATGCCATTTTTTCGACATGAGCTCACGAATCGCTAGCTCTTCATATCATTTTAAAAGAAACTATGGTTCGGGCTGATGATATCATTTGCCTTGTAAACTTCTTGGAAAGTTGATCCTATAGACTCTAGCTTCGCCTACGGATCATTGATGATAAAGTTGTTGGCAACAATTCATTTTTAGTGTGCCTCCTTATTATTTTATGGTCTCATCTATTTGTTTTGGGTTCAATCTTCTATGTTGACAGATTCCTGTTCTATGGTAGGTTGAGGTAGATATTGCAAAGTACGTTGGACACCCACTTCCATGCAATATGCATCATAATTACTAATCGACTTGAAATCATCAAAGGCAGGACTTCCATTTAATATTTCCTGTTTAATGAAGCATGAATTAGTGGGTCAGTTTCAAAGCCATTATCCACATCGTTCATGAACGGAACTATTAGCAGTTTTCACCTTTTCGGAATTAAAAACAAAAAAATACCATGAACTCCTGCATTCGAGAAGCATGAATGGCGTAAGTACTCCTTAAACGAGGAAGGGATTATTTCCCAGTGACGCCCTTACATAAGCACTAACGCCAGCGATAAGGATACACCATAAACCCGACTTTTAATGAACTTTTAATTGAAGCATCGTTTCGAGTTGCCACAAACACCCCAGGAAATGAGCGCTATTCTCTTCTTCTAAGAAATCATATCATGTCATTAAAATATGGGGAAAAAAAAAGTTATAACCCTCTGTACATTTGAAAGGATTCTTGCGGAAATGCGTTTTTGAATAAAGTCGTATTCCTGTTTTCGTACTCATACGAGCATTTGCACAATACAACTGAAACGACATATCGTGCGAGCATTTCACATGTTAACATCGACTGCTGGAGAAGAGAACAAAGTTTTCGAAATCCTTTTTGCTATAAAGTTAACCCGCTTTGAATTTCTGTGCAATTTTTTCGTTCCAGATATTCTTCCTTCTCTTTTTTTTTAACATGTAAATGGATCCTTTACTCCGTTGTTGTTGTGTCCTATCCCTCAATGCAATTTATCATTGTGAAGGGAATAATTTTCTTTCGGATTTATGCTCTCCTCTGAGAATTGCACACAGGCGACGAATATTAATGGAAATTCATATCCTTCGAGTTGGTCAAGACCGTCTCGTATCGCAAATAGTTGACAGGGTATGAAATATTTTTCGAACGATAAAACGGTATATTGTTTGGAAATTTAATGTTGTTTTTGATGTTTTTCTTTTATTTTGAATTACATATGTCAGAGGTTGCATAGAGTGCGATCCAGATACGAGAAGTTGTATTCGTATCTTTCAATTTTTGACTTTAATGGGTAAAAGTAAAAAATGGAAGCTTGCCAGGAATTACGTAGTATTTTCTCTTTTTTCTTGTTTTTGTGGCAGTTTGAGTTGTTAGTTCGTGGTAAATTAGTAAATTTACAAGAATAATGGTGATTGATGCAAAGATGAAGTTTCCCTATAATTGATAAGGCAGGATGGTAGAACAGTTAAACTCTGAAGTTAAGATGAAAAACTGGTCATAAAAAATGCAAGATAAATGATCCTTATCTTACATAACAGCACCTCGTTATGACTTTTTGTCATATTCTAGGATTTAAGAAAAATAAATTATAAATTTTTGTTGATGAGATCCATCCAGAGTTTATCATCAAGAAATTGTTTTAAAAAAGAAATAAATGAGGATAGAAGAGAAAAGACGTTGACAGGTGACTCCCTAAGACCTAATTTAGTGAAATGTCACGAGAAAGCTGTCTCACGCTCTTTAGAATAAAACAACATTGCCATGGCATAGGTAGCCTGCGACTTCACGTAAGCTCCGGCAACCAAAGGTTTAGACATTTGAAGATAACCTAGCTAGATAAGATTGCATTAATCACACAGCGAATTTGAGTTCAATGAAGTAGAAGAAAAGGGCCGTAGATTTCGTTGTAATACCTTTTTCCAAAAGTTGCTATAAGATTAACCACAATAAGATGAATTCTTTTTCCTTGAAAACTCTTGCCATTACTCCTTCGAAAATTTTCTGCTCTAATCCTGAGAGAGTGATGGGCAGCCATGAACGCATCACCCATCGAGACACTTTCTCAGTGTCTTGGAGGTACAATATAAACAAGTAGGATGGACCGTCAAAAGCCCAAACGATACACACCAGCAGAGCAAGAGAGCGCGAGGATAACACAAGATAGGATCTTTTTTTGCAAAGGTCCAGCAAGTAGGTGTCGACCCCTGATCAGTGTTTTGTTTTGTCTCCCCTTAAAGGTAGTGTTCAGCCTTGAGTAGAGATAAGGCTGACCCGCTCTTGTCTGTTATGTTCGTTGTCGCTTACAGCCTTTACGCTCCTCGAAAGTGACAACCTAGAGGGATCCCGGAAAAGACTGACCCAGGTGGACTTCTTGAAACACTATGAATTATATGATTTGGATTTTACGCCTGGAGATAGATGGGCGTAGATTGAGAATTTCAAACCCATGCCAGCTGCCTAGAAGCAAACAGATTGCCTGCACAATAAGCACAAGAGAATAAACAAAAATTTGCACGGAATCCGCAGAGAAGTCCCTGCAATACCGGTGTAGATACATTAAATTTGGCATCAAAACCGTAGAATTTGACGTTTTTATTGGTACCCGTGCTCGCAATTTTTTGTCATAAGAGAGCTATTTGCTTTTTTTTTTTTTACAGGAGCTTGGAAAATTCATCTCACACAATAAAACGGATCAAATCATGGACATTTTTTATGATTTTCGACTTGGATTGACTCAACAACAGTGTCTCGACCAACTTGTTAAGACTTTTGGTGATGAAGCGCCATCCCGTTCCAACGTGTATCTCTGGTTTTCCGAATTAAGTCTTGGTCGTCGTTCTCTCCAGGACGAATTTCTTGAAGGTCGTCCAAAATCGGTTGTTGTGCCTGAAAATATCGGAGCTGTGCGTAAACTGATACGTATATTGCAAGATCGCCATCTGACTTATCGTGAAATTGAGGCATGCATGTGTGGACATAAGTCTCACTTGCATGCATATTGTATAAACATTAGGCCGTCAAAAAGATTTCCTCGTGTTGAATACCACTTAACTTGAAAAGCTCTAAAAACAAAGGCTTGTACTGACTGATCCATAGAAATGTTCGCTCAGGGTGCTTTAAAAGAAGTCTATAAGCTATGCATATGAGTCCGAAACTAAACAGCAGTAGACTGGCTTTAGACGAGCCAAATCTTACAAAAGTTGTTCAAAGCACTTCGAAGTAAACAGTTGAGCGTTTCTTCGGGAAGACCGGACATGTCGTCTTCGTGCCATTAGAGCAACGTAGAACAGTTAATTCGGAATAATACCCCACCATTTGTGTGCCAGAACTTTTTGAAGAGAAAACGAAAAGCTACCATCAAACACCGATTATTCTCCATCATGACAATGCGAGCTGACTTTTTGGGAACTCAAAACATTGAAATGATGTGTCATCCGTCGCACAGAAAATTTTTGGCACCCAATGACTCATTTTTATTCCTGCACATCAAAAATAAATTGCGAGGTCAAGGTTTTTCAGCGTTTGAAGAAGCGGTCGATGCCTTTATAATCCATATTTTGGAGTTATCTCGAAAATTGGCTCAAACGCAAGCACAAATGTATTGATTTGCTAAGTCTTGTCTAAGTTCCGTTCATTAATTGTGGGCTTATGGATCCTAAAATTGCTCTGAAAGGTGCCAATCATAGCATTGATGGTTTCAGGTGTTCATACAATACGGCAAACAATGTCTTGTTTCCGATATTGATGGGAGAGGGTCTCATTACGTCCCCTGGTGCACTCGATTCCTGTAACCCAATATGCCTCTTCACGGGAAAAATTCGCGAGAGGATAATTTACAATAGACTGCCAGAAGAAGTCTACAAGCAATTTGGCTTCAGAAAAGAAAGATAAACCGTTGATTCTATAAAAGCGGTTCTGGATATCGCAAAGGTTGGCGAAAGATAGAACTACAGCACAAAGGAGTACTATGCAGTAGCTACTTTGAACACTAAAAACGCTTTTAACTATGCGAGCTAGTTTTACATTAGAAGGGTACTTGCTAGAATAGACCCACCGTACTATTTGCTAAAGATAGCGATGAACTATCTCAACAAGAGGAAGCTGAGGTACAATTCCGATAAAATACTACAAGGTCACTGCTGTGCTCTCACAGGGATAGGTCGTAGGGCCACTATTATGGAATATAATATATGACGGAGCCTTACGACTAACTCTGCCGTCAGAGTAATGATAATTGGATTTCCCAACACATTGACGTCGTGACAGTAGCCAAACAGATTTATGAATTCGAATCAGCCACAAATGAAGCAATCGCCCAGATAAAAATTGGCTTATCTAAACTGAAACGCAGGTGACCGACCACAAAACCGAAACTCCACTCATAACAAGTTAGAAAACCATTAAATTCTCCAATTTTTAGACCGATCCATCCTTTGAGTTATCTGAACAATAAACTGCTATACAAAAAGCATTTGGGTTGTACAACATATATATGTGAAAAAGCTTCTAAAATACAGACAGCTCTCTCGCGAATTGGTGGACCTAGATACACTAGAAGAACTTTAATTTCCAGAGTAATAAATCAATGTATGCTGCTCCAGTTTAGGCAAAAGCACTAAGATCGAAGAACTTTAAACAGAGACTATCGTCAATATACAGACTCTGCGCACAACAGACAATTAGTGTTTTTCGATCCATTTCAGACGAAGCCGACATGATTATAGTCGGAATGGTCCCTATTGATATCCTTGAAGGCTAGACGCTCAGAATATACAATAGAAAAATCTTGAGCGAACACGACGACAACGGCATCAACGCGATTAAAGCTAAAAAAAAGGCAGCGTCGACAACTATTTGGCCCGCTGCAGCATTTTGTGTAGATGCTGAGGATGTTGGGGATCCATTCACCTGTCAATTAAATGTTGGATATGAGTTGACATATACTCTATACCAAGTCAACTTAATTTTATATGCTGTTCTTACTTCATTTTGGTCGTCTGGGTGAAAATCTTGACTCAATCTTGGTTCAGTCTTCAGAAGTAGTTTTTCCATATCCTTATCACCGACTGTGATCTTATAACTAAATTTCACAGGTTTGTGTTAAGGTTTTGTGGCGTCTCACTTTCGTTTTACCTGCCAGTGAAGTTTTCAAACATTATTCGTGGTGTAGCACCTCTTTATTTTCTCTATTTTTTGATTCTCACCTTTTTTTTTCTTGGGATTAGCCGATATTTTTTGCTTGAAGGGCTTGAATGAGTTTTCTTACTGGCACTTTCCATAAAAACGCGCAATAGTTGCCTCATTTTTGATGACTTCTTGGTGTCAACTCCACTACATTGAGGAGTGCCTTGTGTCGATAACAAGATAATCAATTTGGTTGGTTGATTTATGATCTGGAGATCTCCATGTTCCTTTGTGAATATTGCAAAGTATAATGATATTCTGCCAATTAGCCTTAGAGTCTTATAGGCTCCTCTCCTTTTCTATTTTTGGTTTAAAATTAGCTTAAACGATTTTAACGTCATGCTAGGAGCATTACTAGTAAGTTTAGTGGAGGAGCTCGCAGAGATATTCATTATTAGCATCGTCATTTTCGCCTAAAATGTTGACCAACTTAACCTTGATGTGGATTATTGCAATGTGTACACTCACGTGCTCACCCTGATTAATCCTGCGAATCCTTATGGACGTCAGCTGCAAATACGTTGTAGTACGAGTAGCTGATGTAAAGGGATCTTCCATTTATTTCTGACAGGACATTTAATCTATAAACTTTAGCTCATCACTCGCATTGACAGCATATCAAGCTCGGTTGGACAGCATCAGTCTGGATGGAGTGGTGCCACAATGACATTAACAAAAACGTTAAAAGTTGCTGAAAAGAAACCGGAGGCGAATTTGGATTTGAAAGCGATCGTTCTGTCCCGGCATGGAGATATCGATTATCGATCGATCTATAAACAACTTAAAGAACAAGCAGCTGGAATAGACGTTATCTATCCGATACTGTTTGACAAAAATGGCGCCCCGATATAATGTCTGATAAACTAAATGAAGTTAATCTGAAGATCGCTACATTTACGTTATTTTGTAAGCGAAACGAAGTTTACCCAGAATCAGGAAATTGGCTACATTGGTTACAATATTTATGGAAAAGATCTGACTGATTCCATAAAGAGGGTGGGGATGGTTTACTTTTACATAAAGGCTTGCGTCTAACATCATATATAGCAAGGTCGTGCTATCAGATACAACAGTCCGAAAACAATCAGACTAATAAGTAACGAACTCCCACATACACAAAAATAGATTGCTCTCGAGGCTGAAAAAGCTATACAAATGGTTTACTGACAGGAACGAAACTAAGGTAAGAACACTTATATCAGTGGTAGAAAAACCTGAAACAATAAATAAAAGAAAGTTTCAGTAAATCCATAAGTCTGTATTGTTGCAATAAAATCCAGCAGTCCGAATATGCTTTCGCAAATAAATAAATTCTTCAGGCGGAAAGATCACAATGACATCCAATGTACTGTAGAAAGCAGGCAAATATAAATGACCGCCGGTATAAGTCCAAAAAGTGTCGACTTAGGAGACCCTGTGGTCGAAGGCCCACAGGAGAAAGTCGAGTTGATAGCCACTTTTTCGAAACCGTGCATGCTCGTACAGTAAGAAATCCAGCTCACCAACTGAACTTAGGCAAACCACTTCTATCTACGCAACGAAATCCATAATTAGAGATCTGAAATTCTCGGTTTCATTGCGTTAAATGAAGGAATTGCGGCAAACGTCATCGTTGCCGATAGACAGGTTGCCAGTCACTTGCTCGTGGGAAAAGATGAGCTCCTGTGCATCTTTGGGTCACTAAACAACAAAAAGACAGCGGTTTAGACGGTATCCCAAATGTCGTATTGAGTGGATATTTTTATTTTTACTAGGAATACTGCGCTGAATAACGCAATATGCGTATCCAGCGCATTAGAAAATAGCAATGATAGACTCTATCCCAAAGAGGGATAAAATTAGGACAAACCCTTCTAATCTTCTGTCAATTAGTGTGTTTCCGTTGTCTGTTGAAATGGATGGAGGATAAGAATATCATCCCGGACAATCAGTTTGGTTTCAGGGCGAGGCATAACACTATTCATGCGGCGGTAAAACTGATCTCCGACATACAGTGAAACAAATGCAAGAACCAATCTACGGTTGCTTGTCTGGATAACTTAGAGAAGGCCTATGACACCGTATGATTGGAAGGGCTTTTCTACCAGCTAAGCAGAATAGGCATGCGGAAACCTAAGTTATATAAGATTTACGATGTGTTTATGGGAAAGAAGTTCGTTCTCAAATGTGGCAACTTAATTTCGGGTAAATTTTTTAACATTAAAAATGGCTTACAAGAGGAGTCGGTATAATATGTAGGCACCCTCAATCACGCTATAGCGTATGCAGATGATTTAGTAGCCTACAGTTCAGGCCCGAATACGAAAGACATTAACATCTTTTAAGTGGCCAAACTTGGCAATTATTGGACATCATGGTCTTGGTATCTTGGTATTTGGTTTGATAAGTATTCGTAATGGAAGATTTTTCAAGCGTTTGGTTTTTAAATGATAAAAATCAATCAATCAATGCTTGCCATTTACTTTCTAAAAATTATTTCATGTGAATTCCAATTTTGGATTACTTTTCCGAACAAATTGGGCGCCATTGACGGTAACATTGATCTCACGGTATTCTTTGAAAAAATACGGCCAATGATTCCGGTGAACCATTAACCGCACCAAACAGTGCATTTTCCCGAGTGCGTTGGCAGCTCTTGTATTGTATGAGTTGGACCAAATACGCCAGTTTTGTTTATTAGCATACCAAACTTCGTTGCTGAAGACAATTTTTCAATAAAAAAGCGGATCTTCGTCCAATTTTTCTAAGGCCCACGGAAAATTCGACGCTGTGCCAGGTCGTTCGGCTTCGGTTCTTGCATGAACTGTATTATGTAAGGCTTAAGACTAAGACCATAAAATCTTTCACGTAGTCAAGTAAAACAATTCTAAATGCTGCGAATGGATAAATTACGGTCTTCATTAGCACTGGCGGATATAGCAGCAATATTTTCCTCTGTACGCACTCTACACGTACGAGTAGGTGGCTTAATGTCCAACAGCGTGAAATTGGTGCAAATTTTGGGCACTATTGCTTGAATTGCTTGTTCAGTAGGTCGATTATGACAATAGTAGAAGTGTGTGAAAAACGTATTGTATTTCATAAATAAGAATAAAATTCAATAATTTGTAAGCGTCGTAAGGGTGTAAGTCTTTCCATGATAAAATGGCACTGCTAACTAAGCATGCTTCACTTTGACACATGTCAAGAATCACGCGTTAGTTGTCAAAAATAAAACACTGAAAAACCAAACAGCTAATAAATCACCCTTTATGTTGATAGACATGTAAATGCTCGTCTGACTGAAGCGATGAAGGCTTTAGCTTTGACAAGAAGACTGTTTCAAAGAAGTCAACTTAATTTCAGAGTGAAAGTCATATGCAACGTGGCCCTAGTCAGGTCAGTTATCTCTTACGGTCATCCAGTGTGATTTATTACTTGAAAATGATTAGTGTGTTTCAGAGACAATGTCTTTGAAAATGTCTTCTATTGTACAAGACACCAGAGTCTGAGTACATAAAATAAAGGGTTTTCTAATAACGACTTGACAACTTTTTTTTTTTTTTTAAATAAAAGGCAAACCATTTGAGATATTTCAAAAATTTTATTATTGGCTTGAAGTACAATCAAAACATTTATGAATGCAACTCGACTTCGTTCATATGGCCACCGCGGGCACGTTTGCAGCTATTGATTCGTTGGACCCAATTTTCAACGACTCATTCGGACACACATTTCGGCCGAAGCGGCGTTCAATATTGGTTCTGAGCTCTTCCAACGTCGTCGGCGTTTTGGTATAAGCCAATGACTTAACCTAGCTCCACAGAAAATAGTCAAGCGGCGTTAAATCACACGAACGAGGCGGCCAATCGACTGGCCCATGTGTTGAGATAACACGCTCACTATACTTACTCTTCAATAAATCGATTGTAGCGTGTGCTGTGTGGCTTGTGGCACCATCCTGTTGAAACCACATGTTGTCCAAGTCCATATCTTCCAATTCTGGCCAAAAATAATCGGTGATCATGGTGCGATAACGCTGACCATTCACAGTAACGTGACGATTGTTATCGTCGACGAAAAAATATGGCACAATTACGTCTCCGGCATGCAAACCGCACCAAACAGTTATTTTTTGTGGATGAAGTGGTGATTCACGAAGCACATGTGGATTTTCACCCGACTAATAACGCATATTTTGCTTATTGACCAACCAATTGAGCCAAAAATGAGCTTCGTTACTGAAGATGATTTTGCGATGAAATTTATCATCTTAGCGCATCTTCTCCAGAACCCAATCGGAGAACGTAGCTCGTTAGTGTACTTTACCATGATGAAAATTTTGAATTTACTGAATAAATTGACAGTGACAGTTTGATGATATGTGAAAGAGTGCGTTCACAAATTAAATTCAAAGTTGTCAACCCCCTATTGGAAAACCCTATTTTATCCCAACAGCGTCCCTTACAAGGGAGATTCGAAGGCACGTCGCAAGAACAATAAAAGGTTGATAACAACCTTAACTTTGGGGCGTATTACCCCAATGTAATGTACCACGATAGTACACTCCAATGCGGTTATCCCGACGGAGGCATTTATTCATATTTACGTTAAGCGATTAGTGCAAAGTAGTGATGGTATTCCGTGGTGCGAAGGAAAAGAGGCTCATCTACCACGGGTATATCGTCAGTGCTCCATGTTGGCCCTGCAGCCTGGGTTAAGCAGTACACCGAATACTAATGGCTCAAAGAAGGGGAGAGAGGCGATCGTTATCAGGTGAATCCGGAAGTTGACCGACACTAGACGCTCTCGTTCACGTTCTGGCGGTGCATGTGCATAATGGTGACGACTGCCAAGCTTTAAATCGAGATGATGACAACTTGGAGTAAAAGCAAGCTAGTGCTCGTCACCAAAAAACATCTAAGAAACTATCGGTGTCAAATTAGTTATGGACGACAGCAGTTCCAGATGGTAAAATCGATGAATACCGATTGTTGTACCGCCAGATTTACCGAGATGACGACTAACTAGAACGCTCGATTCTAGGCGGAAGTTGTAAGTAATAGACAGGCAAAAGCAGAATACCTTTTGAAAGTACTTTAAAACCAGATACACCTTGTTGTCGAAATCCTAACCGAATACTGTAAAGTCAACGAAATACCTCATTATTAAAAGTTCTTACCATAAATCAAAGATGAAGCCTCATCCAGTAGAATAGTTAGAGCAGAAAAAATCCTCTTTTATTGGTGGCACATTAAAATTCTGAAATTTTTTTTGCAGCTAACTTTTAACCTGTAATATCGCTAATGAGCAAACCACCAGAAGATTGACTGATGTAGACATTGGCAACATCAGATCTGCGAAGAGAAACTCATGAAGAAGCTTTTGCTTCTTGAAATATGGTAAGCGAGATCCTATCTCCAGCAATAATTTCCTGGACTGACTCTCATGTAGATATGCCAGATAACATAAGAAGTGCACATTTCCACTTACAGAACTAATGGTTGCCAGTAGATATTTTCTCCAATGAAGCGGCAGGTAAAATTGCACTAAGAATGAGGAAAATAGGATTTTGGTCACCGTGTTGTCCAAATGTAATACAGATACAATAATGAGGTAAATTTTTGTTTATCTGTCCCCAATATTAATTGTGACGGGACTATGCAATAGTCACAAGTCATCCATTTATCCAACTGAACCTAACTTGGCATATATTGTGTACCCAAAGTAGCATAAAATTACCTTTTCACAAATGCATAATATGTTAGTTTAGGAACTCAATAATTTCAGGGTAATTTAAGTTTAACTGCTTTTTTATGTTTCTTAATTATATGACAATGGTTGTGCATTAACACAAGTGACTCCTTACAGCCAAGGAGGAGGATTCGAACAAGTTTTCAATAAGAACTTCACCAACGAAGACCTATTTAAATTTCATAAATTTTTAAATGTGCCCAAAACCAAAAAATTCAAAAAAAAAAAAAAAACTATACAAGACAGTGAGACGGTAGGACATTCAATTCCATTTCCAATCCCTCATATAAAATCGAACCGACCACTCTACTCCAACAAAACTACCCAAACATAAAATATCAAAGTTTACCGCCTCAGCTCACAAGCAATTTTATTGATTCAATGTGTCCCATTCCCAACACCATCCGTATCCTTAGTATCCCCAGCGGACTTGGGCAAATAGGCAATCCCCAAAGAAATGTCCAATAAAGTGCCAACGAAAAATAACCAAGCCGCTGAGTAACGGAAATTGGAATCAACACATTTAATACGAAATCAATAAAACATTCAAAGGAATGAAGAGAAAATTACAGAGCACGCTAGCCGCCCAAATCGTATGAAGTGGGCTGCGTTTAGCTCAGATCAGTCATTCAGACAGAGGATTACTTTCGTCCCACTGGAGGCTGCTGGAGGGATTCACATCCGGAATGTCAGTGTAAAAGCAAAATAAGTCATTGTTATGACTCTGAAGGTGACCAGTGAGACCAAACATCCCCTTCAACAGGGGGGTGGAAATAGGCTCACTGGCGATTCATTCCAAAGGCGAAATATATGTATGTATAAAGGTAGTCGCTACCGAATGAAATTGAGCAATTTTTGCCGAATATAACTTTTTGTAGCTTTAAGTGGGGTTCTTTTTGCTGTCATTGTTGTTACTGTCAATGTAACTTCCCATGCCGCTGACTCTGAAACACTAAGAAGCAGTATCAAGACATATCCGGAGCACTTACATATGTAGTTCTCGAACGCTATTAACGAGTCTGTTGTCCATTAAAGGCCACGGTGTATTCAGAGAGACATGTAAATTGAGACTAATTACATGAGTTGACAGTGGCATTTGCCACCCGCATGTATACACGACTGCCGTCCTAAAGGCTTACATAATTATTATCAGCCTTCACTGTCTGTTCTTGTTTTTCAGGACACACAAGGTGTAGACACGGGTTGGTAGGTTTATCTGTGACATGACGCGTTTGACAATTAGAGGAAGTGGTGAGTGGTCAAAGGTGGTTTAGTGGATTTTTACATATGACCAAAATTAAGTACTAAGTGCTGGGTGTTGGCATGTATAGATACGTGTTGTCACTTTGGTGTGAAATTCGAATGAATTCGCAGTCAAGTGGAGGATGGCTTTTTGTTGGAAATCCGTAAAAAAACAAAAACAAGTATCCGTTCCGTACGAATACTATGAGGAATGGTAAAACGAAAGATATGTTCTGACATTTATATAGCACCATAGGCAGGCATTTGACATTTTCATTTTACAGTCGTACACTTGAACATTTATAGAATTTCGTATTATGGAACGACTGGCCAATGATAAAAATTATCGATTGCTGCATGAATGAAATAATGGATATTACAAAGCACAGAATGTATCTCTGTAATTGGTTTCACATTTCAATTTAAAGGACTTTTCCAAAGAATCAAAAATGCCTGTATCAGCACCTAGAGTCATAAATAGCTCCAGGCACTGGAGCAGTAATCTCACGATGGCTGTGCATATCTGTGACTTCTCCGAGTTGCCAGCAGGGTGAAACACTGGAATAATCAATTACTATTGGAGCTCTGAATATACACCCACCGATAAAAGACCACGGTACCTCTCGGGGTACTTTTAGACTAAGAGACAAGCTTCCTCGTTGCTGTCACGGGGATTCGACCGGTGCTTCTAATCTGACGTTACTCTAACGCGGTTCAAATATGGATTAAAGCCACTCTGCAAGGGGGAGGGGGGTTAGAGAGTATCAGGTTAGTTCGAACCAACTATTGCACGAGTCTCATACTGCGGTGTCTGTAAGTAGGATTTTCCTCCTCTTGTCCCCACAAAAGAAAAACGCACTCCGACCTGCGAAAGTTTAGATGAAAGAAATTTGATGCATACGCATAATACAAGCATTTTGACGTAGGAAGTTCCAAGGTGATAATTTTTGGGCATCTAGCCTGATTGTCGAAATAGGAATGGTGTCTGAGAAGATCAAGCGAGCAAATGTAAGCTAACATTATCTACTAAAGAGTATGACCTTCCGTCTCCGATCCTAATCTACCGATTGTAGATTAATTGCCCGACCGCATAAAATGCCTCATTCAATGGGACGAATATACTTTCGCACTCGTGTAGTAGCACGAGTACTAAAAGGTCTTACTAAACACAAATCCGCTAGTCAACTTCTTCTTCCTCTCTGGTAAAACCACTGCCTAAGCTTTTTCATCAAGCCTATTTTTTAGGGGACTTTCCGAGCAGATGGAAAACATTATTTGTCCAGTTCGTCCCTAAAAAAGGCGAATCTTCTTGACTCTCCTCCTACAGACCCATTGCACTCATGTGCAATGTAAAATCATGGAACACTGATAAATCGTCAGCGCATGAAATATCTTGAAACACGAAAACTGCTCAATGACCGGCAATAACGACAAATGGAACCAACGCATACAGTAATCTGACGAAAGCAAGATATCAAAGTTGCACTTGATATTTCTAAAGCATTTGACAGAGTTTGAAATTAGGCTTTTTTTTTTGAAAATGCTTGCTTTTGGGATCGATGATTCTTTTCTTCAATGGATTAAAAATTGTCTTTTGGAACGTTCAATTCAAATTGTCTTGCATGGTATCAAGTCACAGAATAAGTGCTGGTGTGCCGCAGGGATCCTTTCTGTCTGCGACACTCTTTTAAAATTTTATCAGCAACTTCCTATGTATTCCCTTGCTGATGAGAGTACACTCTGCTTCTCATAATCGTTCCCTGATGGCAGTACAAATTGAACGTGCATATGCGCATCGGCGTTCTTTGCTAGAGACGCTGAGGAAGTGCCTCCCGCACTAGTACAAGAACTTGTCCGGTACTGTAAAGACAAGCAAGTACACCTTTAGCTACTTTTAGAATTTCTATATAACAAAAACCTATTTATACTAACCAAGGGACACAAACCCACATTTTAAAACTTTATAAGAAAGGAATTCCTAGAACTCTCCCTCTGATATCGATTCCAGCTAAACGACATCATTCTATTATCTTCTAAAAACAGCTGTAAGGTCAAGGGAACTGTGGTTAAATGGTGCGTACTTAGGTGGACTGAAAACCTAAACGCTGTACGAAAAAGAGTGAAGAAGCTTTTCGAAAAAGCCAAATGCACTGGAACTTGGGAACAATGTAGATCCCCTTTAACTTATAACAACCAAGAGTTGTGAGATCAAAGAGAGACTCCTGTTGTGCTTACTGTGAGAAAACACTCTCTGCGGTAGCACGACTTCATGAAGCCCTCTACCAAGTCCATTCAAATTTCATGGGATCGTTAAACAAACCAATCACACGCCAATGTGAGGCAGCCCTGAATTCCTTGATTCTCAGGGTCTTTTTATATTGACATGTCTTATGGAAAGTCAACGGAGGTTTAGGTTCCAAGAAACTTAAGCAGAATCTAAGCAAGAAAAAGTTTATCCGGAAAACTTTTCAGTTCGGATAAGGTTAAGTGGGCTATCAACTCATTTAAACCATATAAGGCGCCAGGCATAGATAGAGTTTTCCCAACTTTCAGCTTCAATTTGTGTTCAATTTGGAGGGAGGTCAACGTTGTGTTTGCATCTAAACCAGGCAAAAAATTCAGGGAACTACCTAAATCATACCATCCTATAAGCTTGACATTGTTTTATCTGAAAACAATGGAAAGAATTATTGTCGTCCATATCAGAGAAAGCTTATAGATTTTTTCTTGGGTGGTTGCCTCTGCACCCGTGTCAGTACACCTATCAGAAAGGCAAATCGACGGAATGTGCTCTGATGAAGCTGAAAGTTGAAATCAAAAGCTCCTTGAGTGCAAAGAAATTACACTTTCAAAGGCAAAAGGGAGGCATATTATCTTCCCTCCTGTGGTCTTTGGTCACTGATGATCAGCTTAACAAATTAAGCAACTTAGACTACAACACAATTAATTATGCCCCTATCATCACGATTAGGGGCACAGAGACTAACGAAGTAAATGCACGTATGCAAAACGCCCTTAAGACAGTATTAGACTGGTGTACTAAGGCTGTCATAGTTCCTTTTGGTGGAAGAAGAAATATAAACAGGTCAAATATCTGAGAGTAATCCTAAACAAAAGTCTCGACTAAAACTCTCACTTAAACAACAAAATAACTAAGGCAACCAACGCTTGATGGGCCTGCCATTGCAATTATGGCAGCACATGGGGGGACCAATTCAAAGATCTGGAACTTTACAATGATGGTCAGGCCATTAATAACATACGCATATATAGTATGAGGGACTAATGTCACGCAAAAGACCGCCATTTTAAAGCTCAATAGAGTACAGCTTCTTGCATATCCAAGTATTTTCGGAGTCTTTCAGACCTGCCCCACAGCAGCGATAGAAGAAATAGTAGGACTATGACCTCTACACAATATATATTCAAAGTACAATATTATCAAAGTGACATTACGCAGCACAGCAATTCTGGTGCAAATTAAAGATCTGGACCTAAGGAACCTGCTCTCCGAAATACCGGAACTTGGTATGATCTGCGTGGTAACAGACCGCCTTAAAAAAATATAATGCTTCAATAAAAGCTTCTTCACGTAGATTAGCAGCAAAGAAGTATGGGATAGCAATAGACCGCCAAACAGGCAAAAATGTCATAAAGTGGTATACGGATGGTTTTTAAATGGAATGGGAAGTGGGAGCTGGAATACACGGACCTAACCTAAATATAACCATAGCTATAGGCACAAGTTCCAGCGTATTTCAGGCAGAACTGTGGTGGATTCCTGTTCATGAGGGAATGAATTGATGGGAATAAAAAGGCGGATGAACTGGCCAGAAAGGGCTCCGAAACTTCAGTTAAAGGACCTGAACACTTCCGTTGCACTCTTAAATCAGCAGTCAATTTAGCTATTAGAGCAGGTTGCAGACGAGATGGATCTTATATCGAGAGAATAGTACATGTCTAAGACAGGGCAATCGGGCCATATTGCCCTTCAATAAAAATGTCAATACCACCTTAATCAAAAGTTCCCGGAATTTATTCAGAAAATTAAAAATACAAGTTTATTCATCTAAATCTATATTGTCCCCTTCAAAATAATTCCCATCGACTGCAACGCACTTATGCCAGCGCTTAATTCAATCCTCGAAACATTTTTTATATTCGGTCTTCGGTATGTCCATCAGTTCTTCCTGCGATTTTTCCAATACTTCCTCTCGGCTGCTGAAACGCGTTCCCCGTAGTTTTTTTTTTAACGCGATTGAACAGAAAGAAGTCACAGGGAGCCAAATCAGGTGAATTCGGTGACTGTTGGATGGTATTTGTTGCATTTTCGTCAAAAAATTACGAATAATAATGGCACTGTGCGACGGTGCGTTATCCTGGTGCAAAATCCACGAGTTTTCTGCCCACAATTCTGGACTCATTCGGCGAATTGCTTCACGCAAAAGCAAATACTCTTTATTTACTGTCTGGGCTTCTGGCAAAAATCATGATGCACTACACCGTTTTAATCTATGAAAACCGTGAGCATTGCCTTCTTTTTTGACTGAAAACGACGTGTTTTTTTTGGTCTCGGCTTATTTGGTGAACGCCATTATCTTGCCTGATGTCTGGATTGCGTGTCTTATAAGCCCACCTGTCTTCTCTTAGACTCGCGACATTAACACGGTCTCTTTTTTGCATGAAACTGAGGTCTTTTGGCACCAACTTTGCTGGAACACGACGGAAAGCCAAATCATTAACCAAAATATCTTAGATGGATCCATAGGCAAAGCTCAAATCCTCCAACATTTCTTTTAATTTATCAATCTTTTCGTCGGTTTTCGATGTCGATAGTCTGCTACTGCGTTCATCATCTTCGATTGACTCACGACCACTTTTGAGCCGCTCGTGCCTCTGGTAAACGATTGTGTTCTTTAGAGAATCGTTGCCGAAACACTTTACGCAAAATTTAATACAAGTTCGTTGTTGCAACGAACATTTCTAAAATTGTAATGTACTCTTGGCTACGTAACTTTTGCAAATGTCAAGCTAAGATTTAGAGGGAATGTCAACAACAGATGTACCAACCTAACAAAAAAAAAAAAAAAAAAAAAACTGAACTCAAATCGGAACAATGGGAGCGCCACACAGTGGTTATTATTATTTTTGATCAAGTTGGTAGATGCCTAAACCTAATCGACATCAAAAACTTAATAGGTCACCTCACAGGACGTCATGGCTTAAGACATCACCTAAACAAAATGAATTTAGTTGACTCTCCGGAGTGCCTTGAAGAAGGCAAAATAACTGAAAACATCATAAGTGAATGTCCAGCCCTAGACGGATGGTTTTCATCAGGGAACAATTCAGCTCAAGGAATAATTATAAATCCAAAGTCTAAATATAAGAATAAATCACAATGCAAAATGTATGACACACCTTGTGCGAGATTTTGCAAATTGTTGACCCAAATCTAGTCTATCACAGTGTGCTCTATCTGAAGTTATGACTGTAGTACTCGTACACTATCAATACAAACTACTCTCAGCATCCCTAGAATTATTTTTCAAAAATATGTCACATGATGCTAAGACCTGATGAAGACGGCCTCGTTTTATTGATAAAAATAAGACATCATCCGTTGGGAAAAAAAATGAAATTCTGTTTACCTATCTTTCAAATTTTTCGTGGGTTAAGTAGTCAAGGGTTACAGGGTTAGGTACTCAAGGTTAGTTTTTGCAAGCGCTTCATTCCATCACGTAAAAACTCTCTCCTCCGACAAAAGAACAATAAAATACGTGCCTGTCTGTCTTCATACCCCTTCACCCGCCCACGAAAACCAAATTATTTTAACCAGGCACGAACGCAACGAACGTGAATGGGGTTATAAATTCAGAACTACCCTATCCCATTCAACAACTTCGGCTACTAGTGGTTTACGCCAATGGCACCCTTTAAGTAAAAGACTAAAGTCAAGCTTATCTAAGTCCTCAACGCACTCTAGAGTAGGGTCAGGAGTTCCCATTTTCTTACAATCAAATCCGTAGTGCATACGTCCATGCACACGTACTGTAATCCAGAGAAGAACGGCACAAATAATCAATACACAGCATTGTACCGACCTGCATCGCGGACTCTGGATCTGGTCGCATAACTAACAGACACTCTGCCAAAACTTTACGTAGAGAACGTGCCACTGTAGCTCAATAGAAAACGACACAGAAGAAGCCGAAGGCGAGGGCGGAGGTACACACACACAAATATATATATTTTATTTTCAGGGGCGTCCATTTCATGGGATAAATATGATTGGAGGGTAGTGGAGAGTCACCTGCAAGTAATTTATTTTTTTCTTACCCGGCCTACAAAAGGTGGAAGTATATCTCTGGTGATATGTACTTAGTCACCATCTGGCCTCCAATGTCGCACAAGGTAACGAATTTGAACCATGGAAACATGGCATGCACTGAGGGTTGTTAGGCCCATACACAACTCGACGAATTCATTACACCGCACGTACGGGTACGAATGCGAGTATGAGTAAGCACAAAGGACAAGGCCAAAGGACTTAATGACGTTCCGAATGTGTAAATGTAGGTGGATGAATTATACATGCATACATATATTATATGGAGAATATGTCATTCTGTTGAGAATTTTGTAGGAAGGGAAAAAAACAAAACAAGTAAACATATGATCGAGTGTATGTAGGAAGGGGTTGCAGGCGCTTGAGATTACCCTTGTAACCAAGTGTCGGCGGAGGAACTCCGACATTACACAGAGGTGTAATGAGTGAATGATTGAACGGACTATGGTTATTCAGAGGACGGGATATATAATGTGCATGTACAAATGTCTACCAGATGTTTACAAGAAGGGTTAGTAAGTCAGCCACGGTTTGAAGATGGCCAACCTTTATTGCTACGAATTGCCTTGATGCTCCCTAAAATTTGTACTTCAATCCCGTTCCGGGTATGTGTTGGTCTGGGCTGGCGTACTCTTCGCATCGATATGGATCTGATAACATGAAAGCACGCGTTACTTCAATCGAATACCATACAAGTGGTGGTCACACAAAATAAAAAATTGTTATTGCAATGTAATTGCTTGGAAGCACTTAACATCGACAACATACCGGAGCTGGAGTAAGGTATGTTGGTGGGTAGCGAGATGGATTTTTTCAATCACAAGTTGAGTGTGTGGGACGTTAACAATATTTGCGATGTAATAGCAGATGTATACTGTGTTTAGGTTTTAATGACAATTTGTTTTGGTTTTTTTTTATGTTCCATGTACAATATGGAAATTAGTCTTAGGGTTGGAAACTAATGTCACAAAAATTGGCCTTGTAAGTTGAGGAGAAACAGTTGCTCATGAAACACTTAAATTTTATTCAGAATTAAGTACATGATGTCATTATGGGGGGGGGGGGGGGGTAACTTTTGTACACATCAAAATACTATAAGTAACCTTAAGGGAAATGTGGTTCAAGTCGAAATGGGCTATTCTGCCTAAAATGCTTTCTAGTCGGATGTCGAGACATTACCCAGCCAAAGATAAGAGTATAATACGACAAGAAGCAGCTAACAGTGTTGAAAACTGTAAAGGCACTCTAAAAGAAGCCAACGATCTTGAAATCAGATAGACCATTTAAAGCTCCCTGTGCTATAAAGGAATTCAGTGAGATTAGCCACTAGTAAGCTGATGCAAAAAAAATAGAGTAAGGCTTACGAGTCAAAAATAAACAACTAACTGTGTATACAGTATATAGTTACCTTCGAGGGCGGTACACTGATTGAAACGATTTTTCAGTCTTTCGATACCAGTTTTGTAATACGATTTCGGTTAAGCCTCAAAATAGTCCTCTTTTTCGGCGATTACTTCTTCATCGGTCTTAAATCTCTTTCCGGCGAGCATTCTTTTGAGATCTGTGAACAGGAAATAGTCGCCGGGGGCCAAATCTGGAGAATACGGTGCGTGGGAAGCAATTCGTAGCCAAATTCATTCAATTTGCCATCGTTTTTATCGACTTCTGACACGGTGCATTGTCTTTATGAAACAGCACTTTCTTTTTCTTCAAATGCGGCCGTTTTTCTGCGATTTCGTCCTTCAAACGCTCCAACAACGCAATGTAATAGTCGCTGTTGATAGTCTGCCCCTTTTGGAGATAGTCGATGAAAATTATTCCATGTGTATCCCAAAATACGGATGCCATAACCTTGCCAGCCGACTGTTGAGGTTTTGGTCGTTTTGGACGAGGTTCGTCGCCTGCTCGCCACTCAGCTGACTGCCGACTTGACTCTGGTGTGAAGTGATGGAGTCAAGCTCCATCCATTGTCACATACCGATGCGAAAATTCGGCTTTATTGCGGTTGAATAGCTTTAAACACTCCTCTGAATCATCAACACGTTGTTGTTTTTGGTCGACTGTGAGCAAACGCGGCACCCACTTTGAACAGAGCTTTCGTGTATGATATATCCAACACGCTCTTTTGATATATTCAGAGCCTCAGCTATCTCGATCAACTTCACTTTACGGTCATTCGTAATCATTTTGTGGACTTTTTTGATGTTTTCATCTGAAACAGCGTCCTTTGGATCATCTTTGGTGCTTGTATGACCACTTTCAAATTTTTCAATCCACCTGCGAATGGTTCCTTTGGCTGGTGCAGCGTCAGGGTAACATTTATCAAGCCATTTCTTTGCATCGGCTGTATTTTTTCCTATCAAAAAGCATTGATAAATCAATACACGAAATTGCTTTTTTTTCACAATAACAAAAGTCGCTTCACTCACAACGCTATATCTCGAGAACTAATAGTCTGACAGCTGTCAAATTTATACACGTATCTTTTGAAGGTTGGTACTAACTGAATGGTATGGATTTAATTCAAGTGGTGCCCTCTTTTAGAAACGGCACGGACTTGTCATGTATTAGAAGCTCTGACGCATTATATTTGTCTACTGTATCACAATGTAACCCGAAAGATCTCCAGTTATAAAGGCGATCGCAACTAATCACAACAGCACCAAATATCGACTGTTTAATACAAAAGCGACAAGTAAAATGTATCCTTCTATCCACAGAAAGAACATATACTTGTGGCACATAACCATAACACGTTAAATTATTTGCCAAAAGAAACTGGCCAGAAAGAGATCAAAGTTTCTTACTTCCAAAGGAAAAGTGAAAAATTTTAATCGCAAATGCAGACATTTGCAAAATCAGAGAACCCTTCATCTTAACCTTGTCTAGAAAGTTTATAACTTACGCGTAGGTCGCACTATGATTTGGATTAAACCTGGGCCTCAATTAACAAACTTATATAATTAGTCCTGCCTCCAGGCGGTTGAAGTTCCCTTATACTTGTGCGTGGTACCTCAGATTAGACTGCCAGTCGTAGCATAGTGTCCATTTGCTCTACTTGTCCTAGCCATGTCAAGCGACCGATCCAAGGTTTTAAGTGCTAAGTCGACATAGCTGTACATCTCGTATAATTCGTCATTGAATCTTATTCTCCAAAGTCCGCCAACGCAAACGGGACCGAATATTTTTCGAAGGATTTTTCTCCCGAAATAATAAACTCGGTAGAGTTTATGCTTCAGCGCCATAAAGTAGGACTGGAATGATCAAGGTCTTATATATGTAGAACCTCATTTTTTACGTAATACGGCCTTACTACTCAGTTGCCCTCTAAGCCCAAAGAAACGGCGATTGGCAAGAGTGATTCTTCGTTTTATTTCTGCTGCTCAGGTGTTTTTGGCACAATTAATAGCAGATTCAAGGTATACGACAAAGCTAAGACATTCTGTCCAAATTGTCGATGTTGTGTGTCCCTTCTTGTTGAAGAATGTATTTAGTTTTGTCCTCATTTACCGCTAAACCAATTTTTCTACCTTCCATTTCAAACACACCAATGACAGATGGCTGAGTTCCCCAATTATGTCGACATTTTCGGCGTATGCCAGCAATTGCACAGACCTTTGAAAGATTGTGCCTCCAGTGTGCATTTGTTAGTCCCGTACAATTCTTTCAAGTGTTGCGTTAAAGAAGTCACATGACAGTGCATCACCTTGTTTTAAACTTTTCTTGAGATCAAAGGTCTCGGTTCAGTCGTTACCGACTTTGACGCAGCAGCGAGCGGTCTTAATCGTCATTCTACACAGACGTACATGTTTAGCAGGGATGCATGAACATGGCCCTATATAGCTCTATATTGTCATACGCGGCCTTAAAATCGACGAAAAGATGGTGGTTATCGATTCGGACTTCTTGAGGTTTGTTGCATGATCTGCCGGAGTTTGTTGGCGGTAGTTGAGAAGATCTTCTTTTTTGTGATACGGTGCTGAGATTTCAATTGTCAGGCAAACACTTTTTTGACGAGATCTGAGAAATGAGTTCGTGTATGCTCTCTACAAAGTCAGTTCCAGTAGCTTTGAATAACTCGGCCGGTAAGCCGTCAGGCCCAGCTAATTTGTTAGACTTTAGCATAGATATTGCTGTCTTTACTTTTTTCTGGTCAGGTGCACGGAAGTTTTGGCTATCATCGTCTAAGTTGAGTGGTCTATTCTGCAGATTGGGCCAGATTTCATATTCTTAGCATCGACTGAGACTCCACTACAAGATTTCCTTCTTCATCTCAACAGACCTTCTTCTCAACGATCTTCTTGCCTTGACACGTACTTTTTACCTATTGGTAAAACTTCTGTACGTAATGCCTTGAGTATAACTTCCAAATATTTCCGATTACGCGCTTCTCGTACTTTTTTTCTTCTTCTGGAGAAGCCGATGTTCTACACGTCTCTTCTGCTCGTAGGACTCACGAGCAGCTCTCGTCCCTCGTTCCAGGGCCGCTCTGTAGGCTTCTTGTTTAGGTGCATGTATTTGTTGCGACTTTTCATCAAATCAGGGATTTCTTAGTAAAACCCAACACATCAGTTGCAGCGTTGCCACTGGTTTTCGGTACTTGAAGATGGGGGCATAGAAGTTGTTGAGAGATTTCAGGATACGCATTCAGCAAAAGTTCTAGCAGTTTCTTGCGATTGCAGCTTTTCTACGCTATATCTTCCCACAGTAGTTTTTCTTTTTTATGGCTCTTGGGAATTCCACATTCACACCTTGGCTCCAACAAAGTGGTGATCCGAGTCAATGCTGCCTGTCCGGAACGTTTGTACGTCAAGAATACCGGAGGCATGTCTTAAGTCTACCGTAAGTCGATCAATTTGATGAGCGTTTGATGATCCGGAGACTGCCATGTCCCTTTGTGTATATTGAGATGAGAAAACTATGTGATTGCTACAGTAATACTCGTATGTCGTCCAGCAGCAAAGTGAATAAGCCAAAGTCCGTTTCCAGACGTGGTGTTGTGCAGGCTTTGATTGCCAACTGTCCCACCAAAGGTGTCTTCCTATCACACTTCGAACACATATGGCTTGTCGAGGAGCTCGTAGAAACATTCTTTGATGGCGTCGTCCTTGTCTATCGAAGGGGTATGAGCGCATATTAGGCTTATGTTAGCGAATGAAGCCCAGATTGCGGCTCTCGCTCACGTGTCGAAAGTTTTAAAGATTTTTGCCTTAGTCTACCGCATATGGCAAATCCATATCCGAATAAGTGTTGTTTCTTTTCCTTATAGCAATAACCATACATACACATACAAACACAGTTTTTCATCCTCCTTGTATCCGGCACACCCCATAACACTTCCTTGATGGTGATGATGACTCCGTGATAGCACTCAAGGGCCTCCGTTAATTGTTCGGCTGCATGTGCTATGTTAAGGGTCCTAACATTCCACTTGCAAATCTGATGGTCATTGTCCTTTAAACGTTTTCCAGAGTGGTCAACAGTGAGTCCATTAGTTGGTTCGTCACATATTTTAATTCTTCCGTATAGAGTTGTGAGTCCTATGAAGGTATAGGCCAGTATAATGCTATTGACCGTGCATGCCCTTGCAACATCGGTTACTCGATTCATAAGAAAGGGTACCTTTTAAACACCAGTAGATTCTAGATACATTCGACTTGTTAACATTGTGTACAAGATCTTGTCTGTCGTCATTTGGTAACCCTTGAAACCACTATCTGATTGGACCTATCAGTGGGGTTTAAGGTCGTGTAGGTATAAAGTTTACCAAATATTAACAATACGACAAATTATACGGGAAACACTGTATACAAGTATGACGGCAGCTATAGAGACGAGCTATACAGAGCCAAACTATAATCTGAAGATAGTTTCGTCACTCTTGACAAACTCGTCAGACTGTAGAAAATGACGATGTAGAGCAGTTTCACCGAGACCTTTGATGTCCAAAATGGGTCGAGAGAAGGTGACGTGCTGTCATGTGACTTCTTTAACGTCATACTTAAGGAAATTGTGCGAAACACGCAAGGCACAATTTTCGAAAACAGTGCAACACAACACAACACAAAAAGAAGTAGAAAGCACTGAACTTTAAAAGGTAGGTACGTTTCTATGTTTCTACAGCACAACGTCGACAAATCGGCTAGGACATCACACAAGACAGTCATGGTTTTGTAGCGAGACAGTAAAGCTTTTGTAGCGGTTAGGGATCTCATCCACCTCGACTTTGCTATTACCCCTCATAATCTTCAAGTCTTGCATAGAAAAGCAATCGAATAATTATTGTCAAAAGACAATAAGGATACTCTATATCAGACCCTCATGGCGTCTATGGCGCAAAAGCATGAACGTTGAACCAGTCAATGACCATCGGCATAAGATTATTTGAGAGATTTTTTTCGCTACCTACTCGTATACTTACGGATTTCGATTTAAGAGATTTAATACCGATTTCAAATCAACACTAGTACTGGTACTGCATTCTTAACCTCAGTATCTTACCTTAAGTAATATTGTGAAGTAGAAGAAGATAGAAATCAGCGTAAGATATGCAACTAGCATTAGTAGGCCTTGTAAGTGTGTCAGTAAGTAAGTAAGGAGGTTAAGATTTATCATAGTCGTACGATTGTGGCCGTCTGATGACAAACCTTTTAGTAGTATTTGATCAATCAATCAATCGTTCTAGCACAATCCACCAAAGGTGTCATGGAAAAAATCACAGGACTCATCAATCGAAGAATTGTCTAGAGATTTCGTTAACACATCAGATGAATCCATGCCTTGCCTGTGATCGAAGGGACCACGGATGGACTGTGAGTATTACGATTGCTTCCTGGCGATACTTTAATATAGATGCTAACACCTAATCAGGGCACCTTTGTTGCTTAGCTTACGTATATCACGTGAGTTCTTTTCAAAACACGAACATTATATTCGCCCGACTAATTTTAATAGCCTACTGAACGAAATATTCTATTTGATTCCATAATTTACCTCCGCAATGCATTTGCCTATTACCGAAGTGTCTCCTCATTAAAATAAAAGGCCGAAAGGTCTTTTAACATCATTTAAGTTAAAAATACGATTTTAATAGCCCATCCATTCGAAGCACGCTATACCTTTCTCAGAAGTTTTTCCGAGATTCTTAAACTAAAAAAATTACAACACTTCAACACAATACAGTACTGGTCATAAGGGAAGCAGGTTACCTTCACTCTACCTACCCTAGTATATACTTAAACAAATAATAACCTACCAGAAAAAAAAAATAAAAATAAAAACAATTTAATTCGTAGCAAAAAAGTCGCATAATTCCAACTTAGTATACAAGAGCCACAAGGACCAAACCTTCAAAAAAAAAAAAAAAAAAAACTGCCTACGTAAATTCAAAGCAGCTAAAGTAATTAAGAGGAGGAAAGAAAAAAGGAATGTAAAAGGCCCTACATGGCACAAATTCTTTGAAAGGGAATCTGGTAAAATATTTTTCACGTCCATTACAACTTTCCCCTATCGCCTATTGCCTGCGCGTGTAATTATGGGAACGATTGAGTATCATACCCTAATCAATTGTAAGGAAAAGCTATGGCAACAACCACCCCAACCATCATATTCCACAATAACTCAGAAAAGAGTGCAGGACGATAACGACGACGACGACGAATATTATTATGAGAATTTCCTTGGGGTCAATCTCTGGTTAGGAGTTATCTCGCTTTCACCCAAAACCATTCCGAAAGTCAAGGATTAATCAGTCAATTATATCGAATGAGAGAACGACTTGATGGGAATCTAAATTCGATTTACCAGTACGAATCCCTTGTTCGACAAGTCCATATAACGCCAATCTGCCATCTAGTCAGTCCGCCAACATTGATGGATGGCAAACTGGAGTGCAAAATTGACGTGGGTACGTTCTAGAAGCTTCGACCTAACCGAACCGCCACGGGTTTCTAATAAAGTCTAATAAATCATTCAGAGGAATAGGTGAACGAATGAGGAGAACGATTGAGGACTAGTGTGACCAGAATGAAAAAAAAAATGTGAGTGTCTTCTTATAAAAATATAAATAAGGATCTAAAGGATTCAACATAAAGATACATTTGAAACGAATAGTGACACATTTGTGTCATTTCCAGGTTGGGTAATTTTTGCCAGAAGTAAACGAAACAGAGAAATGTAAAACATGTGGATTGCATGATGTAAGTACTTCCTCTTAAAGAAACACGCTTCTTGGTCAATAAGCAAGCGAATAACCAACTTGTCCCATAAGTATCTTTTTAGATAGGGCAGCGGCACATTTTTGCAAAAAGAATAAATTGATGAGATAAGAATTCGGAATAATGCTGCTATAGGACTCTGAAGACAATCAAGTTGGACACCGATAACGATAGCTTAACTCATCAAAATTTCATCGAAAATTTTGTCAAAAGGACCAACCATCAGTCACGTTGGTGGTGGCCATTTCTCGGATATTGTGTTCCGTATGTATGTATGATGGTCATCGTCAAAACCTTCCGCCTTGGGCCCGACAACTCAGCAGTATATCATATTTTACTGCTTCAGCTGGATGGGTACAATCGCATCATCATTTGGTATCTGCTAGTTGCTGATTACGAATTAATTCTAATTTTAAATAGGAGACCTTGCATCCATTAATGGGTTTACTATAATTAGTATTCGCTCAAAAGCCCACCAGTCTTTACGTTCTGAAGATCTTCATCTATAGTGATGAATAGTGACCCGAAGATTCCACACGTTCGGGTACGTATGCACCATAAAGTTTAAGCCAAAAAGGTGTCGTCTTGTAAACATGAAATGGACACCCTCAAACACCGACATAACATCTCGTGTCTCACTCTCTTTTATCACTATTTCCATTATCAGTAATTTATAGAAATGGTCTGTAGCACCCCCCCCCCCCCCCCTTTAAACTTTTAACCGTAATACTCGTCTTGCTTTGAATGCTTATCAGTATACCTTCAAGCCCACTCTAAAATATCGCGATTCGTTCCTAAGCAACGCGAATCGCTTATGGAATGCCCTTACTAGCTCTTTATTTCTTAATCATTACAACCTTCGAACATTTAAAACCAACGTTCATCGATACCTCTCTTTCTTTCCTCCTTGATTTTTTTTCGCCAGCGCTGTGTGCAAGCACTTTAAGGGTTCTTAAACCGTTCTTAGACCGCACGCAAAATATAAAAAAAAAGCAAACACTTGCAAGAAGGCTTGGCGTCTTTACAAATGATTTCTGCAGAAGCTACATGGACGAGGAGAAGGTGCAGACAATCCCTCAGCAACCTTGTATAAACCTAGCTCTTTCCCAAAGTAAAAACTCCACTTAGGAGCTTTCTTCTACAATGACTTAAGCGATCGAAAGGACATAGACGATAATAGTCTCCTACGCTTCATCATTAGTTCAAATTGGTTCCGAGAGTAGGAGGATCACAGATGGGCCAATAGGCTTAAGTGGGTTGATCTTTCTTAATTGATCTTAATCCTAGTACACCGGAAATAGCAAAGTGCGTTTTGTGTTAGACTACGAAAGGTGCAAAATAGACGCCATGAAACCGGTAGCTAGAGCAAATTCGATGGAATTAGAGCCATTATAAAGGGTGATTTATCGTGAGGTTTGATTTTCAATAGGCGACGAATCACGCGTGACTCCTATCAAACTGCTTTATCATTTGTGTTCAGTATTTTTTGGCAAGTCATCATGGAAAGACTCACATCACAACGGCGTCTCCAAATTGTTTAGCTATGTTACAAAAATCAGCGTTCTGTGAGAAATGTTTTTCGTGCGATTCGAGGAACTTACGGTGCGCATAATCGACCTACTCAAACCACTGTTGCCAATACCATTCGCAAATTTGAGTCACAGTTTACATTAGTGGATGATACTCGACCGGTTAGACCACATCCAGCAGCATGGTTTGGCGTATTCGACCACTTGGTGTATTTTACGTGAGTATCTCGGCCTAAAAGCATACAAAATTCAACTTGTGCAAGAATTGAAGCCAGGCGACTTGAATTTGCGTCATATTTTCAGTGAATAGACTCTGGAAAAACTCAATGAAAATTCGGTGTTATATCGTGAAATTTTGTTCAGTGCTGAAGCCCATTTCTGGCTCGATGGATTCGTTAATAAACAAAATTGCCGTAGAGCTGATAAGCAACCCGAAGAGTACCAAAAGCTACCATTACATCTATTAAAAACAACGGAATCATTAGTCTATATTGCTTCAAAAATGAGGCAAATCAGAATGTTACCGTCAATGGTAACCGTTATCACGCCATGTTAACAGACTATGTGCTTCCTGAAATTCAAGCACATGGTCTTGGTGAGCTCTGGTTCAACAAGACGACGCTACGAGCCATACAGCGTGTGAAACAATGGACTTGTTGCTACGGTAAATTGGCCGCCTAGATCATGCGATATCACACCTTTGGACTATTTTCTCAGGTCTTAGCGAATAAGCCAGCTATGATTGACCATTTGGAAGCCAATATTACTCGTGTTATCCGCTAGATACCAGTTGCTATGCTAGAACAAGTTGCCCAAAATTGGACCTTCCAAATGGACCACCTCAGATGTAGTCGTGGCAAACATTTACATGACATTATTTTTGAAAAATAAATGCCATGAATTGTTCTTTTAACCAGTAATAAAAATTTTAAGTTCACTTTCAAATTTATGTGTTTTATTTTACATTATAAATCAAATCTAACGATGAATCACCCTATATTGGTACCTGGTACGCTTAAACTTAGAAGATGTATCAACATAGTCAATAAACAGGCAAGAAGTTATATAAACATCGAGGAACAGGCAAAATATTTCATACATTTAAGATTGCAGCAAAGCGAAAAGAGATTAAGCAGAAAATTCAATCGCCTAAATTTATTGAAGACGAGCGGCGTTGGATCACAAACCTTACTTGATAGGAACCAGCTCAAAATCGGCTTCTATCTTCGATGCTGCAATTGAGCTAAGTCACAAAACAATCCATAGCTTGTATCTGTCTCTGGTTTTGGTGACGAATAAGGCTATCAAACACACTGTTGATTCTTTTAATGACTTCAAGCCACCTGATATCGACGACATGTATCTACTTATTGTTCGAAAAAGAATAGACTAGTTCTTGGCAACTCTGCACAGAATCTTCACTGGTAGCCTGGTACTGGCATACTGAAGCCCTGACCAACAGGTAGAAGTATCTTTGTACAGAACATCAGAAAGATAACTACACGGCCAAGCTTTTTCATGAAGAGCATGAAGAGAAACTGATTTCCGAACGCATTTTCAGTCCATGGAACATGAGGCAGAATTAAAGGCGTACTGAAGAAGAAGGCATATTTTATCATCTTCGACGGCATGTACAACTCATACAACTCAGCGTTGTATGGATACTTTTGTGGATAAGAGAAGAGAATAATGGATTAACAGGGCTCTTAAAAGTGAGCTCGTTCTTCTTATGAAATAGAGGAAGTTGACTGCTCTGACTCAATTTCTCCATCAAAGCTAGATAGGTATCACCCTGAATTACAAAATTCCTTGGACTTAACATGTAATGTCGAAAACCTCCAAGACGCTGTCGGCTTATTAATTGTGTAAAAGAGCTTATAACAACACATTACGATTGTGAACGAGGAAGTTTTTTTGGGAAAAAATTTATTGGCCACTTGCCCCATCAGTAAACTGATTTCGAGTACCCCCACTGCACGGAGTACATTGAAACATAGATATGTCGACTCCCATCGCACCGTTGGAACCAGCATCATAGGTGACATTTCCACGATAAAGAAGAACACTCCTCCGAAATGTCATGCGCATAGTTAAGCTTTCCTTACTGCTATGGTGTAAATTGAAATCATCACAAGTTGGTAAACAATTCTTCATAATACCGTGCGCATAGCTCAGTTTTGAGGTATATAACGGTGTTTGAAAAAATCAGGCTTCATTGGATCCGACATTCTAACAATCAACAACTAAATAATCTCTGAAGCGATTAAAGGGTGACGGTAGGTATACGAAACTAATGCTATCCAAACATTTTAGCAATAAATTTGCCAAAAAATAATAATAATGGAACTGAAAATGTCTAAACAACAAGTTCCAAGCTCTGTTTAATCAACGATAGCCACCAAGTTTTTAGCAACCAAATATTGTAGAAGAACTCAACAATATGTTGTATAGGCCCATCCAATTAGTGGTCCGGATTTGACATTCCTGTCAAATGTCAAACTGAACTGCTATCAGAAACTGTATACCTTAATTAAGATTAAGGTCTGCCATTTTACAGTATGGATGGTTTGACAGTCGCTGAACGTGTAAGAATTGTGAAAACTTACTATAAAAATAGTGATTCTGTAGAAGCTACGTTTCGCGAATAGCGAGCAGAATATGGTCGACATAATCCTCCATCTGATACTATATATAACAAAACCGTAAAAAGTTCAAAGAGACTGGTTCTGTTACAGATGTTTTAAGGCTTATCCATCATCGAAATGCACGTTCTTCAGAAAATATGACTGCAGTTTGTGAAGGTGTTGAATAAGACCCAAATCTATCGACTTTACGGAAATCATAGCATTTGGGTTTATCTTATGATACATTATGGCGTATTTTGCATTTGGATTTGAATATTTACCCTAAAAAATTTCAACTCACTCAAGAATTGAACCCAGCTGGTCACGAAATGCGTAGAACATACGCCGATTTGATGCTTGAGCATCAGAGTTTGGACAACCAATTTTCACCCAAATTACCCTGTCATCAAGTCCTGCAAGAACTCCCATAGAGAAAATTTAAATAATTCCATTCATAATGGCAGGATCCAGACAATATACTGAAATAAAAATTTGATCAAAACCTAAATCAGAACCACAAAATGGATGACGCTGTACAAGCATAGTACAACAGTTTGATTGTACGCGAAATTCATGTTAAATGATTTTTCTTTTCCTCAGTTGGGTGTGGCGCTCCTTCGTGTTTTAGAGGGTTCCTCAATCCGCGTTGGATACTAATTCTACTCCGGAATCAAAATAAAACAAAAAAATATTTTTAACCGTCGTCTGTCCATCTCAGAAGACTCTTCGCAGTAAAGCTGTGTCGCAAGGACACTTTGCTAACTTAAAAATGGAGTGTTTGACGCTGCAGTTTTAGAAAGAATCGTTTTGCTTTTTATTATCGGTTAAAAGAACAATTTATGGCATTTACTTATCAAAAATGATATCATGTAAATTTTGGCCATGACTACGTCTGAGGTGGTCCATTCGGAAGGTCCAATTTTGGGCCTTTTGTTCGAGCATAGCGATTGGTATCTCGCGGATAACACGAGTAATGTTGGCTTCCAAATTGTCAATCGTAGCTGGCTTATTCCTTAAGACTTGAGACTTTACATATCCCCAGAGTAAATAGTCCAAAGGTGTGATGTCGTAGCAAAACGTGAAATACAGTGCTCACCAAAATGATTTCGCAACAAGTCCATTGTTTTACGTGCTGTATGGCTCGAAGCACCGTCTTGTTGAAACCAGAACTTACAGAGACCATGTGCTTGAATTTCAGGAAGCACATAGTCCGTTAACAGGGCGCGATAACGGTTACCATTGATGGTAACATTCTGGTATGCCTCATTTTTGAAGAAATATGGGCCAATGATTCCACAAGCCCATAAACTACACCATACCGTTGTTTTTAATGAATGTAATGGTAGCTCTTGGTACTCTTCGGGTTGCTCATCAGCTCTACGACAATTTTGTTTGTTAACGAATCCATTGAGCCAGAAATGGGCTTCACCACTGAACAAAATTTCACGATAAAACACCGATTTTTCATTGAGATTTTCCAGAGTCCATTCACTGAAAATATGACGCAAATTCAAGTCGCCTAGGTTCAATTCTTGCACAAGTTGAATTTTGAATGCTTTTAGGCCGAGATCCTCACGTAAAATACGAAAAGCTAAGCTGCTGAGAACGACGACGAATCGATTCATCACGATCTTTGCGTACACTCTCAGCTACAGCTGCTATAGTCTCTTCACTACGAGCTGGATGTGGTCTTACTGGTCGCGTATCATCCACTAATGTAAACTGGGAGTGGAAATTAAACTAAGTAAACTGGGTATTGGCAATAGTGGTTTCAGTAGGTCAATCGCACAGAAAACATTTCTCACAGAACGCTGATTTTTGTAACACAGCTAAACAGTTTGGAGACGCCTTTGTGGTGTGCGTCATTTTGTGATGACTTGCTAAACAATACTGAACAAAAATGATAAAGCAGTTTGATAAGTTCAAAAAAATCCTATTGAAAATCAAACCTCACAATGAATCACCCTATATAAACATGCTGTCTGACGTAAAGACATCAAAACCCTTGCTGCCCTCCGAATCTCAAATACGAGAGGAACGTAATCAAGTTTCCACGGATAGATTTAAAATTTCGGAATTATTCTGGAATGCGTTGCTGTTGTTTTTTTTTTAAAGACGAGATTGCACTTCTTGTTAGGAAAACTTACATCTCTCTTTCAAGCAGAGATATATACATTCCTGGCGAGCACTTGGTCAGTAAAAGGATTTCTTCGTATCTTCCAAGCTAATAAGAAATGTAAGGATTCTCTGAAATTGGCCGGAAGACTAATCGTATATTTATTTTAGGGGAGCCAAATTGGTAGTAAACATTTCTAGAGAGTTTTTTAGGACCCGAATATTCATTGGAACTGTCTGCATCATCGGTTAGGGCTTCTATTGACAATTGAATTTTATATGAGCATCTCACTTCGAAACAACATTTCTTTCTCATCAATTATAGGTAGTTACTCGAAAATAACTGCATATGGTCACACTGATCGAAGCCTACAAGAAAAAGGAAAACGAACTCATGAAAGAGGAATTTAACGAAAAGCCAGACCAGATAAAATGGAAAGAAAAAAACAACGAAAGGACGAATTACTTTCTCGTAAAGGAGAGTTTTAGAATATCAAACAGAAAAAGAAAAAGAAAACTTTTCTGAGGCAGCAATTTCAAAAATGGAAACTAGGTTTGGCCTGTGTTACTCGTATTTCCATTAAAAATTTGCACAAAGTTTTCATTAGGTTTATGTGAAGGTGTTGCTGAACGGATCTAAATGGGGGCCAGGTAATTGAATTTAAGTTGAGGCTTTAATTTTCAATTAGGACCACCCTATGATGAGGAGTCAATGACTCGCTTGAAGGTTTCGACTCATAGATACACATTTAGATAAAAAGGCCAGGAATCTGTTATGGTTGTCTTTTATATTTTCGTTACTAAGCTGAGCATTTAAATAAGTGTTTGGGGTGGAATTACAACTCATTGGCGTAATGATAAGAGGGATGGCAGCGTTTTGTAAATTACAATGATGTACCTTGGGCGTATAAAGATGTTCCTTTAGTTTTATATCAATATTTGTAAAAAAAATTAATTTATCTTTTGAAAGCCAAACGGCTTTCTGCATAAACGGCCTAGATCCTTTCCTTCACTCATATTTGTGTGCTTAAAAAGAAAAACAAATCACCTACACTGCTTTATTTAGAAGTACGAGGTAGACCTGGGCCTCAACCAATAACATATATATGGTATGCTTCCCCAAAACTAAAAACCCAATTCTACCTCTTTTTCATTGATCCTTAAGATAGTAATCGAAGACTTCGTCAGATTAACATGCTCTAGATATTTTTTTTTATATTAGTCTTCATATTTAACACATTATAGAAATAGTGTATAACATATGCAACAGGTATGCCTTACATGGATAAGAGATGTTTTTGTTACACGTAGTGTCAGAAGATTAAGATACATTCTATAGTTTAGAGCTAGGGTCGTATGCATCTATACCATTTGTTAGTAGACAATTAGAAGACATGGGATGATGAACCTGGTTAATTTGAATAACTAAACTATTACTGTGATAACATTGTTTAAAGCATTGAAGTTGAAAGGAAAAAGCCAGTTTTAGCTTTTCGAGGTATAACAAGTTTAAAAACTAGCTAAAGAAGCTAGAAGTTAAAGTAATGGGTGATTTTTTAGCGCTTGGTTTTTAATAGTCAATGAGTCGATAAATAAATGTTTGCCATTTATTTTTTAAAGATTATTTCATGTAAATGTAGACTACGACTACGTCTTAAGTAATGGACCATACCAAAACAGATGATGTAATGTAGGTGGAATGTTTTTTTCCACGCCATCTGACGGTTGTTAGTGTTAAAAAAAAGTTTCGTCGTGAGCACATTGCAATTTGGTAAGCATATTAAGTGCGTGTGACATATTTTTTTTATTATAAACTCTCGCTTTGATTTGTAACCTCAAAAAAATTTAATACAACTTGGGAGTTCGGCTTGGAAAAGATGGGGTACCTACTTACGGTCAAGACGGGGTTGGCGGGGTACGGTACCAACCCCCATCTTACCCGCTTATTTGTTACTTCTTGGATTTCGATTTAATTAAAAATGATCGATACTAGTTGGGTTAGGGTTATTATTTTTTACAGATTACGGTTCGAAACTACAAAACAAATACTGACAGAGGAGAGTGGAGTGAAAAAAAAATGAAGTTTTGGATGGGAAAAAGGGTTATAAATTAGCCAGCAAGAATTATAATGTCCCTCAAAGTACACTCGAGCGTAAAGTAAAGCAAGCGAGAAAAAGTGAAAGAGGTATACTAAATGTCAAGGTTTCCTTGGGTCCAATTTCAACAGTTTTTTCCGAAGAAGAAGGACAAATACTTGTTACTTATTTAAAGGAACTGGAAGGAAGGTTGTTTGGTTTGTCAGCTTTCGAACAGCAGAGGTTCGCTTATGAGTAAGCAGTTCGTAACAACAAACAACATAAATTTAATGATATTAAGCAAAAAGCTGGTAAGGACTGGTTACGTGGATTCCTAAACCGCCATTCTGACTTGAGTTTGCGAGTGTCTGTTGGACAATTTTTCGAAGTGCTAGGAAAAATTCTTGACGATAACCCTTTAACTCCAGACAGGATTAACAACTGTGACGAGACCGGTGTTTCGGTGGTGCCAAAATCACGGCCCAAAGTGATTGCAGTAGCTGGTAAAGAACCAAAGGAAGCTTTGATATCGGCGGAACGAGGCACAAGTATAACGAATTTAATTTGTTTCAACGCTGAAGGGACATACGTTTCTCCATTGTTTATATATCCCAGGAAACGTATGAAGCTCGAACTGCTTAATGGAGCATTTTTGGGCTAAATGTTCTGATTCTGGGTGGATCACTGCAGAAATTTTCCTAAGATAATTTCAAAAGTTTGTGAAACTCAATACGCTTCTAAAATCAACCCAGTCATGCTCATTTTAGATGGTCATGCCTTTCACACTAAAAATTTGCAGCTAATCAATGAAGCATGTGAACTCACAAGCCACAGCCAGCTGATGTTGTTTTATGCGGCCTTTCAGTATCAGATCTATAACAGCATGGCTTAGATCAAATCCTGGGAAAGTAGTGACCCAATTTCAAGTTGCTGAACTATTCGGGCAAGCGTTTATTCATTCAGCAACAACGCCAACTGCAATTAATGCATTTAAAGCATGTGGAATCTCGCCTTATAATGTACACATTTTTAACATTTGCTACAGAGGCCACCGAAATCGCATTGAACCCTGATACCCAAACGGCCACTTGCACCGCCTAAAAACTACTACAAACACATTACCTATACCAACTACTTCAACCTCATCTCAACAGTAAATGATTCCTTGAATAATGCACCATCTGGTAAGCCCGAAACAAGTAATGCCTTATCCACGAATGGCCGAAAAAAGAACAAGACAAGTTCGAAGAAGAGGAAAAACAGCTATTATCACTGCTTCTCCTTATAAAACAGATTTAGAGGAAAGAAAAAACAGTAAGAAACCGAAATAAATAATAAATGAAGAGAAACTGAAAAAAATAAATAAAAGATCAAAAAGAACCAAGAAAGCTGACGAAGGACCTCAGGTATCGGATGACGAAGATGCAGAAAGTCTGTAGTGCAACGGGTTGTATTCCGAGTCTACTGATAGATGGATCACTTGCTAGACTTGCAGTATGTGGGCGCATTTTGGTTGTGCTGGAATGGATGACAACGATGGCGAAGCTGTCCATATCTGCCCGGTTTGTGAATATAATGACGATTAACTTTATGTACCCCATTATACCCAAGAGCTTACTCCATCTTGCCTTATAGGTAGGGGGCAAGACTATGAGATGAATTTTATTTTTTGTTTTGACTGATTATAATTAAAGGAAGAAAGACTGATTGTACACCCTACATGACTCGAACTGCAACCAACTTCCGACTGCTATAATTTCCAAACCGTTCATGACAGTGAGCTCAAATTTTGACACATGACAGGTAATTTTATTATTTACAAACCTTTTAAACTCAGTTGTGTTGAAAATTTTTTATCCGCGATGGAATTCAAACGTGATAGTGTGATTGGTTTATATTTGGCTGGAAAACAACAAGTAGCTACCATTAGAGCCCTCCAGCACCTCAACGTGAATAAATCATTTCTGTCTCGAACCATAGCTCGTTACCGTGATACTGCCAGCGTTGCAAAACGCCATGGAGGTGGTCATAAAAAAACAGCAACATCGGCAGAAATGGTTCGGAAAGTGAAGGCTCGAATTGAGTGAAATCCGCATCGAAGTGGAAAAAAAATGGCTCGTGAGCTCAACATATCGTTGGAACGGATGCAACACATACTGAGAAATGAGCTTGGGCTCAAGCCATTGACGTTCCAAAATGCACACGATCTTACACTGCAACAGAAAAAAGTTAGAGTCGAAAGAGCGAAGGAGTTGCTACGCTTGCACGAAAGTGGTGAGTTGCCGAATTTGGTTTATTCCGATGAGTCGCCATTTGTGATCGAGCATTATGTCAACAAACAAAATGACCGAGTTTACTTGCCAGAGAGATCGTTATGGCGGTTTGGGTCGCCATAACCGCCGATGATCGCTCCCGGCTTTCTATTTTTGTACCGTGGCGTCAAAATTAATGCGAACGTATACCGTGAAACTGTCTTAGTGGCAGTATTGAAGCCTTGGGAAAACAATCATTTCAGTCGGAGATTGTGAAAGATTGATTCAAAAAGACTCAGCACCGTCTCACAAAGCGCGCGTCAACAAAGATTGGTTAAAAAACGATGTTCCACACTTCATTTCTTCGACACAATGGATTGCAAATTCTCCGGATGCAAATCCGTTGTATTTCTCTGTCTGAGGTATTTTGAAGGCGAAGGTTGGCACTAAAAAATACCAAACTTTGTACCACCTCAAACAAGCACTTCGCCGGGAATGGGCCGAAATACCGCAGAGCCACTTGCTTGCAGCGTGCGATGCTTTCTTTCGCCGTCTCAAGGCCATTATTCGCGCCGAAGGTGGAAATATTGAAAACTACTGATACAATTTGAAAATTGATGTATTTTTCAACATTTTTTGGCTTGACACAATAAAATTTATCAAAAAATAAGAAAATATAGCATTTTAAAAAGTTGCAGTTCGAGTCAGGCAGGGTGTATAATCCAAACGGAGGGTTTTATTTATGAAATACCTTAAAGTCCCCACCTTCGCCTAGTCCATACGGGGAGTCCCATTTTAAATCACTTTTTCGAGCGTATTGGCTATTATCTCGCTAGTAACACGTGTAATGTTGTCCTCTAAGCCTGCAATTGACATTCGTTTACTAGCATATCGAGTGATTTGACGTATCCCTATAAAAAATGGTTCAAAAGTGTCAAATTGCACGATCTAGTCGGCCAAAACCACATGCCGACCAGGTTCAGTTTGTGCATTTTAGGAAAACAATTTTTTAAATCATTGAACGATACCATTGACGGTAATGTTCTCACGATAATATTTGGAAAAATACGGGCCAATAATTCCGCCGGGCAATAAATCGGACCAAACAGTGTATTTTTTCTTGTATTGCCTTAAGTTGTTCATCGGACCAAATACGGTTATCAACATACCCAGCCTCGACGCTGAAGACAACTTTTTGATAAAAAAGCGGAGCGGATCTTCCTCCAAATTTTCTAAGTCCCACTTACCGAAAATTTGACGCACTGGCATTTTGCTCGGCTTCAGTTCTTCCATAAGCTGCATTTTGTAAAGTTTAAAACTAAGATCATTGCGTAATTTCGTCACTATGGCTTGGATTGCTTGCTCAGTATGTCGATTATGACGATCATAAGATGGTCGAAGTAAGCGAAAAATATTATTCAAACAGCATAAATTTTGATAATAAAATTCAATAATTTGTAAGCGTCGTTCGGGTGTAAGTCTTTCCATGATAAAATGACAATGCTAACTGAGCATTTTTAACTTTGACACATTTCAAGAAGCTTATAATCCGGTTGCGGGGAATTAAGTTGAACATCATCAGCGTAGAGGTGGATATGATTGCAAACCGACGTAAAGTCATTAATGTATAGGCAGAACAGAACGGGCCCCAAGATTGAACCCTGCGGTACACCTTTCACCAGAGGTTTTAAACCTTTAAACATTTTCAATTTTGGTAGGGGTTAACGCCCTTATTTATTTGCAATAATACAAGCTTAATCTTACTTAAAAACTTTGACTTAAAAACTAGCAAATACTAGGGGTTTAAAACTAAGGGTAGAGTGGAGGAGATCAAGTTTGAGACGAGAATTGTTCAGTTTATAATTAAAAAACCTTACTTAGCATCTAGGAGATTGGTTCGTTGGAATCATAAGAGAAGCGATGGGATGGAATATTGAAGATGACATCGTAAACTACAAGTTTATGCGATTTTCTCAATCTTCAACTACTTTCAAAAGCCTTCAAAGCTACTTGCTTGTTTCCGAGACATGTGCTAATATTGAAGTAGAAGCGGAAAAATGGGTCGACGACTCGGACAAAATATTAATACATGAGCTGAAAAGTCCGTGCTGTTTCTAAAAGAGGGCACCACTTGAATTAAGTCCATACCATTTTCAGTTAGTACCAACCTTCAAAACATACGTGTATAAATTTGACAGCTGTCAAGTTCTCTGATTAGTTCTCGAGATATAGCGTTGTTAGTGAAGCAACTTTTGTTATTGTGAAAAAAAAAAAATAGATTCAAAGCAATTTCGTGTGTTGATTTATCATTGCTTTCGCAAGTGGATTGAAAAATTTAAAAGTGGTCATACAAGCACCAAAGATAATTTACGCAGTGGACGTCCAAAGGACGCTGTTTCAGATGAAAACATCAAAAAAGTCCACAAAATTATTACGGATGTCCGTAAAGTGAAGTTGATCGAGATAGCTGAGGCTCTGAAGATATCAAAAGAGCGTGTTGGATATATCATACATGAATATTTGGACGTGTTCAAAGTGGGTTCCGCGTTTGCTCACAGTCGACCAAACACAACAACGTGTTGATGATTCAGAGGAGTGTTTAAAGCTGTTCAACCGCAATAAAGCCGAATTTATGCGTCGGTTTGTGACAATGGATGAAACTTGGCTCTATTACTTCACACCAGAGTCAAGTCGGCAGTCAGCTGAGTGGCGAGCAGGCGACGAACCTCGTCCAAAACGACCAAAACCTCAACAGTCGGCTGGCAAGGTTATGGCATCCGTATTTTGGGATACACATGGAATAATTTTCATCGACTATCTCCAAAAGGGTGTCAGACTATCAACAGCGACTATTACATAGCGTAGATGGAGCGTTTGAATAAAAAGAAAGTGCTGTTTCATCAAGACAATGCACCGTGTCAAAAGTCGATGAAAACGATGGCAAAATTGAATGAATTCGGCTACGAAATGCTTCCCCACCCATCGTATTCTCCAGATTTGGCCACCAGCGACTATTTCCTGTTCGCAGACCTCAAAAGAATGCTCCCCGGAAAGAGATTGAAGACCGATGAAGAAGTAGTCGCCGAAACAGAGACCTCTACTACAAAACTGGTATCGAAAGATTGAAAAATCATTTCAATCAGTGTATCGCCCTCTAAGGCAACTATATTGATAAACAAAGTAGAATTTTGCAAAAATTTTGTTACAATAGTCAATGATTTTTCTATTTAGGCTTCATAGTTAATAAAAACAACGATACCACCTTGGTGAACATTGAATCTTAACTCTTGTTAATCTCTTTTTTTTTTGGGTGGCTCAGAATAAAATTGAGCAGCAGAGTACTCTCTCGGAGAACCTACATAGTGTCCTTAAAAATATTGATTGTCCCTAACTTCTTTTATGGTGCAGAGGCATGCATTTATCAAAAAATATGAGAATGCATCTGGTCATTTCGAAAGATAAGTGCTCCGAGCAATCTTCGTCCCTATCTTACCAGAACTCATCGGTTTGGATGGCCGGGATATATAGACCATCAGATGAAAACCGCACTTCAGGTGACAAAGAACCTAAGCCAACTGGCCCTTGTCCAGCCCCGGTCTGTAGTGCCACTTTAGTGGGCAAGCGAGATTATGGCTTGAGTGCTTATATTGCTCGCATTACTCATAGTCAAATTAGGGAGAAACCTTTTTGGTGACAAACTTTAACAGAACAATTTCGTTGCCTGATTTGCCATTAAACACGAAGCACGAGAGGAACTCGGAAAATCAGAAAAGATATCATTCACGGCTGCTGAAAAGGAAATCGTTTACGAAGCTTCATACATAGTTTCTTACCAGAGTGAAGATTGTTAGCACTACTCAACATAATATTCGGATGCATCGACGACAAAGAACTTAATATAAAGATCAGCTATACCATGTTTCTTTACATCGCAAGTACAGCGCCCACAAGCCCACAAAAACAAGTGAATTTCTACGTAGAGCAATTGCTATACACGAAGAGAAGAACATTTCGTAAGTTTCTTAAGCCGGTATCGTCTGAAGGTGGATTGAAGAAGGTTCCCCCAGCAAAGATCCAGCCATTTTGAGAATAAAAGTCCAATGATAATTGACAGACAGGTGTGTCCCTAGACTTCCATTTAGTTACATGCAATGAACAGAACCTTTGAATACCTAGGGGACCAAAGTTAATGGAGTCCTTTTACTTGTGTCCTCCACTCCTATGTGCCACTCAAAACGTTGCTCCTATTCTTTTCGTATCATAAAGATTGAAACAAAAAGGTAAGCAACTTATCAACTTGGTAAAATCGAAAATGATATGCTGCCTACTGGTAGGTATATCGCGCTCAACTACTGCCACACTATCGATCTTTATTGGTTTGTTTTGATATGCTCAAGGTTCAGCTCACACCAATCAATCGATTTGAAAGTGTTACGCAAAACACTACACATCACACCCCCAGACACATTTTAATGCACCCACTAGCACCCTTAATGCTAATAACTGAGAATTTCTCTGGAAAAACGACGTAAAACCGCTTAGCAAACATACAAGAACCCTCTGGTAAACACACACACACAGATAAATGGAAATTAGCCCCCAGAGGATGTATATCTAACTTGGTACCACAAACCAAGTATTCCACCACTATCACCACATAGTCGCACTGATATCACCAACGTACCCAGTATGTGTTCATTTATAAGAACTCCATCACACTTAAGCGCTTGGTATAGTGGTGGTCGTTGGCAGTGGAATAGAGTCACGCGATTTTGAGCGTTTTTAATGCATGTTAATTACCCCCGCGAAGAGTTTGAATGATTGGAGTCTTGCAGAAGACCAGAACCAGACTAGCTAACCTCACGTTAAGGTCAAATTAAGGTTAAGGTTAAAATTCGCGCTGGTCATTAGGTTATATTCCTGTTTCCTTCCCTATGAACTATGACGCCCATTTTAATAGCAACCCTCACGAGCAACACCAAATCCACCAAACCAGCACCACATGATGGGAACATAATGGGGGTAGACCTCTCTCTATTAAGTGCGAAACATTGTTGGGTGGAAGTTTCTGTTATCCTCGTCCAGGGAAGTAGAAACATAAACGATTTACGGTACTTACCCTACTTAATGCGCTCATCCTCTGTTCCATACAGAACGACGTCAAATCAACACGAGTTTTCGTGGTGATTAAGTGAACCATGCTGAGAGGAGTCATGAGTTGAGTACGATGGTGAAGCTATATTGGTTTAATTTATGCCAAATAAATAGGCGACGATTAGTTTTGTTCAACGTTATACCCCTCGGCTGGACATGCCTAAACGATACACGTCGGCACTAAAAGAACCGGCACAATGGCTCTACTTTGGTGTGTGTTCAAAAGATTTTTAATATAGACGGTGACAGGAAGGAAAATGTATTCAAAGACATGCCTTTGGTTAGGTATGTCAATGTTGCAAATGTCGACAACATACATTGTATCATAGGGGGGGTGCGAGATATAACAATTCATTGTAACACCGGCAAACTACAAACAATTTTACGCCTATTTCCCTCTAAATTCACCCAAAAGGCGCATTCAAAGAAGTCTGCCTCCCGCCGGGAGCTACGATGAATATGTTTCCGTCAGGGAAAATTTATTCATTTTCGAAATACGAGAAAAACCTATACTTTAAAACCCATTAAGGCCGTCTTATATGTATACCCGTATGCAGTGTGTGTTTGTAAACGGAAGGAATTTTCATCCCGATCGATGCATTAAATTTTCTACAAACTTTGGATGGATTTTCTGTAAACTTCGACTTGGGGTTGTGAACAATTCTGTAGGAGCACACTTCCTGCACTCGGTTAAGGGCGAAAAAGTTGATGGAAACTGGAGCTCCACCGCGAAAGAAAGGATAAAGTAGCTTACGGCAACAACTTGTTGGAAGTATGTGCGTATTAAAGTCTTTTAGTATGCGTGGTATTGTAATTAGCTTTGGGGCTGTAGATTTTTACAAGGGATTGTACAGAAAGGAAGACTCTTGACAATGTGATATGTACTTCGAAGTTTTGTGAACTTACGCATCGTTAAGTGTATAAAAAGTCGCATTCAAAGTGTTTCTTTCAATCTTAATCTTATGAAGTATTTAGGGAAAACAGGTTTCCACTAATTGATTGGAGAATCAAGAAGTTCGGCTGGAAGGGCCAGTCATCCTTCAAATCCTTCAAAAAATATTCAGTCACGTTCGATTTGGGTCTATAACTATTTGTGCGGTTTGCTAAGAGATGGCGTAACATATATTATTCTATTGTTATTATTCCATTGGAACATGCGTTGGAAAGCTACTGTCATTGTACGTCATTTCAGTATATGTCATTCATTTGAAGCGTAAGCAACAATATTTTTTTTTTTCACTCAAATATGTCGAACTTTGTGCCTGAAAAAGTGTTTTTGAGGGGAGTTCTTCTTCATTATTTTAATATGAAGAAAACTGCTGCCGAAAGTCATCGTATTTTTGTCGAAGTCTATGGTGAACATGCGCTAGCTGAGCGAACGTGCCAAAAGTGGTTTGCACGATTTAAAAGTGGTGATTTTGGCTTGAAAGACGATGAACGTCCTGAACAGCCAAAAAAGTTTGAAGATAAAGAACTGGAAGCATTACTCTATGAAGATTGTTGTCAAACACAAGAAGAGCTCGCAGAATCTTTGGGTGTCACTAAAGCAGCCATTTCAAAACGTTTAAAAGCAGCTGGATATATTCAAAAGCAAGGAAATTGGGTTCCACATGAACTCAAGCCGAGAGACGTCGAAAGGCGGTTTTGCATGTCCGAAATGCTGCTGGAACGCCACAAAAGGAAGTCATTTTTGCATCGGATTGTAACTGGTGATGAAAAATGGATTCATTACGACAACCCCAAGCAAAAAAAATCATATGTGAAACCCGGCCAACCAGCCAAATCAACGGCAAAGCTGAATATTCATGGCGAGAAGGAAATGCTCTGTATTTCGTGGGATCAGATGGGTGTGCTGTATTATGAACTACTAAAACCGGGTGCAACTATCAATGGATAACGCTACCGAACACAATTAATCCATTTGAAGAGAGCAGTAGCCAAAAAACGCCAGGAATATGCGACCAGACACGAGGCAATAATTTTCCATCATGACAACGCTCTGCCCCACGTTGTTATTCCGGTTAAGAACTATTTGGAAAACAGTGGATGGGAAGTCTTATCCCACCCGCCTTATAGCCCAGACCATGCCCCTTCTGACTACCATTTGTTCCGGTCGATGCAGAACGATTCCTCACTGAAATACGCTTCACATCAGAGCAGAATATCAAAAATTGGCTTGATTCATTCTTGGCTGCCAAGCCGGCGCAGTTATTTTGGGATGGGATCCACAAATTGCCAGAAAGATGGGAAAAAGTCATAGCTTCAGATGGGCAATACTTTTGTACATGCTTTTCTTAAATAAACTTTCAAATTTTGAAAAAAAAGAACCGCACAAATTAAAATATATACCAATAGCTGTATAGCGATATCGATCTAGTCAGAAAATTGTGTGTTTAGTAGCGATGGCCAGGACATGTAGGAAGAATTGAAAACAATACTCCGGCCCGCAGAGTTTTCGAATTTAACCCGGAGGGATAACACAGTAGAGGATGAACTCCTTTTAGCTGTTGCTCACAAGTAGAGGAGGGCCTCAACCGACTTGGGGTACTCCACTGGAGACAGCTAAATACCGGAAAAATTTAGAGGTTAGTTAGCTTTGGCCCAAATTCATTCCAAACTGTAGTGCTACCTAACTAAGTAAGATTTGACCGCATTGGAATTTCTTTAATTTAAAAAATGGATTACAGTCATTTCTGTCTTATTTGAACTTTTTTTTTTTTTTTTTGTCCTTTTGGTTTAATTGTATACAATTGTACAATTCATCCATTGTGAAATAAAGAATCTCATTTGAATGAAACTTGTGTTTATGATCATATCAGCAGCGTCATCCACCGAATATTACCACCGATTCTATGGACTTTCTTGAAGTGGCATATGGTTCTTTCAGGCAATTTTTCTCGGAGATCACATGAGGGTATGAAATTGAAACCAAGTCGAAATAGTGTTGCTCGGTCACTGTCGTTTATGTATTTATCATATGGTGCGGGCAGTGATTGAGTGTATAAAACAACCGATGGATAGCATAACACCTACAGCAATTTATTTGGTAAACCAACATCAAAATTCTCATTTTGCATTTTTACTTAGCATATTTGATGTTTGTTCTGCGAACGTCCACGTCTATGAATACAGATCAGATGTTTTGGCACTTAGTAGATGCTTAGTAGATGCTCGCTCACAGCTCTCAGGTCACGCTGATATAAAGCTGTCTGGCTACGAACTAGTCGCATTTTTTTTTTCTCACCGCGGTCTCTCCATTTACGTGCGTTGTTACATATGTAGCTTACCAAACTCCACCTCGATGTGATCCATGTTCCAATCCGGAATTCAACTTCTTGTAGTTAAAATTCCATCTCCCTAAACAAACTATCCACTACTGCTTTAATTACAATTACTAATCCTCAAACTGGAAAACAGTTCGAACTTTAACCAGATACAGTATCACTGTATCCTCATACTGACGTCGTTATTATGGGCGATTTAAATATGCACAATTCTGAGTGCCTTCGACATTCTGGACAGACAACACCGGGAAGAACGGTGTTCTGAGATCTTCGCTGCGAAAAACAACTTGACCCAGGTTGTAAATAAGCGCACATACGTTTATTTCGTAAGCGCTTGCATTAATCCTACTTTTAATGACTATTTCTGAGCAGATGAAAAACAGCATTTATCCAATCCGTCCCAAAAAAGGCGAATTTCCTTCTTTCTCTTCCTACAGACCCATTACACGTTGATAAGCCTCCAGGTCATGAAATGGCTCGAAACGTGAAAACTTCTCAATGACCAGAAGTATGGTTTTTGTAGCATTACGTCCACTGGTGCTTTTATAGTACATCTCACTGAAAAGAGGACCCAAAGCATACACCAATCTGGCGAACGCAAGATAATTGCACTTGATAGAGTTGAGCATCAGGCTCTTTTGTCGAAAATCCGTTCTTTTGGGATTGATAACGCTCTTCTTCAATGAATTAGAAATTACCTTTCGCAATGACCAAGGGTGGGCTCAAGTCTGATATTCACAAAATAAATACTCTATTCTGTCGTCGACACTCTTTTTAATTTTCATTAATGATTTCTTGCCTGCTGCGAAGAATCTTTCTCTCGAAGCGACCGAGGATATCTTCATCCACTTTAGATAGAGTCCAAGCTCCAGTGCCATAAAGTAGGACTGGAATGATCAAGGTCTTATACAGAATCTCCTTAGTTCTTCGAGATAAGTAGTAGGGCCTACTCAATTGCCTTCTTAGCCCAAAGAAATAGCAGTTGGCAAGAGTTATTCTTCGTTTAATTTCTTCTGAGATGTTGTTGTCAGAATTAATAGCAGAGCCGAGGTAGACAAAGTCCCTCACTACCTCAAAGTTATAAGTGTCGATCATGACGTTTTGTCCGATTCTACGATGTTGGGTGTCCCTTTTTGTTGACAGCATATACTTGGTTTTGCCCTTGTTGGACGCTAGACTCATTTTAGCCGCTTCTGTTCCTATACTTTCAAACGTACCTGTAACAGCTCGCTGTATTCTACCAATTATGTCAATATTATCGGCGTATGCAAGTAATTAGACGGACTTTTAATAGATCGTGCCTTGTGCGTTGGCCTGTGAGTTTCGTATAATTCCTTCAAGTATGATGTTGAAAAAGTCGCACGACAGCGCGTTACCTTATCTAAATCCTCTTTTGACATCAAAGGTTTCGGTAAAATCGTTACCGACCTTGATGCAGCAGCGAGCTTCTTCCATCGTCATCCTACACAATCGAATAAGTTTTGCAGGGATGCCGAAGCTAGACATGGCTCTGTATAGCTCGTCTATATAAATGCTGTCGTACGCGGCTTTAAAATCGATGTAGAGATGGTGAGTATTAATTTGGACCTCTTGGTTTTTTCCAGGATCTGCCTTAGTGTGACAATTTGATCGACGGTGGGCTAACGATAGGTTTAAGGTATTCACACAATATGGCAGATAGGATCTTGAATGTGATATTAAGGACACTGATACCTCTGTAGTTGGCGCAGTTGAAGGGATCTCCTTTCTTGTGGACCAGGAACACGATGCTGAGATTCCATTCATCAGGCATGCATTCATCTGACTAAATGAGTTGGTGCATGCTATCTACCAAGTCATCTCCAGTTGCTTTTTCTTTTTCTCTCTGAGGATCCGATGTTCCTCCCGTCTTTTTTGCTCGTAGAGCTCGCGAGCAGCTCTAGTCCTAGTCAGATCTAGCTCCTAAAACATCGCTGAACCTGCTGAGTAGGATTCAAAACCGTGCGATAAAACTCATAGGTGATGTTAATGTCACTCATTCAATGGACACCCTTGAACATCGACGTAATGTCTCCTGTCTCACCTTGTTTTATCTCTATTTCCACCACCAGTGCTCCATTCAAATCGCCAGTAGGATTTCGCCCATTTAAACTTTCAACTGTAGTACCCGTCTCGCTACGAATGCTCATCAGTACACTCTTAAGCACACTTTTGGACTTACTCTATAATATCATGATTTGTTCTTAAGCCGTACAACTCGTTTATGGAATTCCCTGCAGTCCTCTCTATTTGCTGGTCGTTATAATTTGCAAACATTAAAGAACAATATACTTCGGTACCTCTCTTTTCTTTGCCCGCGCTGTGCACAAACATTTTAAGGGTACACAAATCTCTTGAGCGCGCGCTAATTATAAAAAAAGAAAAATCCAATGACTGCAGGCTACAGCACTAAAAAAGGGGACAGGAGATATGGTTACTGTGGTTATTTTTTCACAAGATGTTGCGAATTGAATTTTACGAGTACGAGTGCGGTAGTATTTTGTGCCAACTCGTCGGAAGTCGCTTTCTGAGAGGATGATGACCACACAGCGGCGTACTTTCTGTTCTAGTGTCCGGCTTACGCTCGCATCAAACTAAAGATCTTCGCGCTAATGTGGTCCGTGCAGGCATTGCAGCTCTGTATCTATGAAGCGGAAAACTGAGAAACACCAGTTAAAGGAACATGCAAGTTGTACATTCATTTCCTTTTACCTAGATGGCTCTGGGGCTTTTTATATGACAGTCAGAACTGCACTTAACTTAATCAGGTAAATTGTTCAAAAAGTCAAGTCATGTGCGTGGCTTTGGTAGGGTATCTTATAATTTTTTTTTTACCTTTCAAAATTCTTTACTGTTTCCATACTCTCTGATTTATTTTTCATTTAAATAACCCCACCGTGCTCAAGTCTCTGGTGAGCGTGTAAGGCATTGTAAAGTCAATGTGGGAAGGATGTGATTTTCATTGCTTTTCCTATTTAGGGAATTTTTTTTTTAATATAGATCCAACCTTAAAATAGATTTTTATTAAAAGATTTTCAGATCCAGTTGACAACAACAACATGTATTTTACGACCAAGAAGGGATATTCCCTCACAGGATGCCTTTGAGGAAAATTTAGGGATTACTTTTCTAAAGCCAGTAGAACAGAAGGATTTCAATGTTTTCACAATAAAAATTCAAGACATTATACTTCTCTCTATACCTATGTACGTTGTAATATTTTATATCCTGTTTGTGCTCATTGTAGTGTAGGAATTCGTTTAGTCGATGAGATTCATCAAGTAGTTCAAGTTTTCATCGTTTTTTCCAATAAACTTAATAAATTACAATACGACGTACGCATACAAACATAGGTACAGAGTCCTCATAAGCAGGAGTTAATTCCGTTCGTTGTCATATTTATTGTCTCAAATAAAGGATTAAGAGCAAATGTTTACTTCAACCCTTTCTTAGCTCATGTGAAAGGGGGTATCCGAACGTCGAGTGTGTTTGGATTTTATTATTAAAGCACATGATGAATAGTTATTCTTATAAAGATCATTTACTACCATAATCATTATGATTTTGATAAACGGTAATTTGTGGCTCATCCGACCTTATAGATACCTGAAAAACTTCAGAGCAGGAATTGTGTAATTTGTAAGTTGAGAACCTTCCAGCTTTGACGTTCTGTAAAATCATTTTCCCGGCGTACAAACAAAGGTGGCACGAAGAAATATTTTCCAGCCGTGATTAAATTTTATAAGCTAGAAATACACAAGGTCAGGCGAAAATTATTTCCATCCCGAAAGACGAGTATACATAGATACATATGTTTGTATGGTATATACACGTTATGTACATTATTCGGCCTCATATACCTTCAGCATTAAAATAACCGTCTTCCTGAATTCATGTTCTACTTCGCCCGAAGTGACAGGCACATTCTGTTTCAGTCTTATCTTTGTTCAATATAAAAACAAAAAAAACAAAAAAAAAACTATCATGATCCTGTTCCATGTTGAGAGCAATACAAAAAGGCCAAAGACAAGATACAAGCCCAAGTTGAAGATATACCTCCTTTAGGTCTTCCATTATATGTACTTTCATTGACAAAGGTTTGTAAATATTTGCAATTCGAATACTTGAGGGTCCATTCCATGAGCTTTCAACTACTGTAGATACTTTTGAGAATTTTGCTTGCGCCAACGATAAATATTGTAAAAAAAGGACGTGATGAATACACTGCCTTACAATGTACACTGGTAGTTGTACAGATACGTATAAATTCAGCAAGACCGGGCATGGCCTGTAGCATTGTTTACAAATCGCAAGTAACAAATAGCAGTGTCCTTGGTCAGTAAAATATGTATGTTTGCCAATTGTTTTTGAATGGACGACCATAAATAACAACATCGTTGAGATAAAAATATATCCAAGTGCGTAAATCATAATTAAAAGTGGACATACAAATATCGAAATCAATAGGACAATAAAAATCAAAAAAAAAAAAATCAAAATTAAACAACGGACGTCACACAGGATTTCAATGAGCTACGTGACGTAAAGGACTATGATGCAAGTATCGAGTTACACGTTGGCATTGTATTGGAAATGGATATGAAAACCGCACATGTTTGTAGATTTCTGTATTACTTACTTCAAAGTAAATTGCAGTTGGTGTCATCATGTGAAAATCATTTTTATAAAACCTAGAGCAGCCACGATGTCCAGTGGGTTCTGCCATCCCATCCAGACTATTAAATGCAATTACCCGAATTGTATGATGTAAGAATGTAGACATCGTAAAGGGTGACCATATAAAAACGATAGAAAAAAAAAAAGTAAATAAAACAACAACGGTGTGAGATATAATATTGATTCTGACTTTATTTTGAAGCTACATTAATGCCATTATGTGTAGACTAGCAAATCATTCAAATAGCTGGCTCGGCTTCGCTGGCAGTGCATCAAGCGGTCGGTCCAATATGTGCGACGTTATTCCGGCAATATCGTATCGAATGTTGGCCTCGAGCTCGTATAAAGTGCTTGGCTTGATAGCGTAGACTAAGGACTTGACGCAGGAGAAGAGAAAATTATTGAGTGGTGTCAAATCGAATCACCGCGGAGGCCAATTCATGAACGCTCGCCGTGAGAATACCCAGTCGCCAAATATCTCCTTCACAACTTCGAGCATTGCGTCGCTTTTATGGCATGAAGCGCCGTCTTGTTAGAACAACAGCTTGGATATATCGAAGTTGTCGAGCTCTGACTACAGAAAGTCGGTTAACATACTCATTTCGAAAGAATTAAGGTCCGATGCTTCCGTGCCATAAACCGTACCGAACAGTCAATCTTTGTGGATAAATTGATGCTAAGCCGAGCACTTTTTAATTGTGTTCGTTCCAATAATAGCAATTTTACTTCTTGACATAGCCACTGATCCAAAAATTAGCCTCGTCCGAGAAGAAGATTTTTTGGTCAAAACTCGGATCTCAGGCAAACATCTGCAGCGCCCAATTAACGAACTCATGGAGTTGCCAATTACCGTCTGGCTTAAATTCTTCCGTCATCACAATCTTATACGGATATAGGCCCAAATCTAACCGCAAAATAAAAAAAAAAAGCCGGATACCCAATTCAGCTGATTCGCGTCGAATCGACATTTCTGGGTCTTCTTCGCTCCGGCGCCTATGTTTTCTTCATTTCGCATCAATCTCTCCCTAGTTGGTGGCTTAAGATTAAAAAGAATATACTCACGCTTAAACTTTTCCACGGTTCAACGAATTGCCTGCACTCTGAACCCATGATGTTAACCGACCAACGACGAAATTCACCTTGCGTGTTTACAACTAAGCCGAAATTTTTTTATTATTTCCGCAAGCATGGCAAGCGTAAAACGATTTCAGTTGGATGTCATTGGTAAATTTGACAGCCGTTGAAACATAACAATTGGAAAACCAATCATTGCTATCTGGTTATTCTCCCCTTAGATAATTGCCAGAGAAACTCGAACCAACAGATATTTGGACTTAGATTAGGCATCAGTGTAAGGCATGCGTTATGCTTAAGAAAATATGAACAGTGGGCATAGTGGCGGAATCAATCCCAAAAAGAACAACATTAACCAAAGCGGCGGCGCTCAAAAAATTCTACAGCGAACCACGGCGAATTTTCGTGAAGAAACCAGAGAAAAACCAACAAAGGCTCAGTCGAGCAACTAATACCCTTCGAAAGCCAAGTTTCCACGAAAACTCTCGTATTCCTAATCGAACTCTGGAAATTAAGACTTTCGAGGCTGGGCTCGTGTTCAACTCAGAAAAACGGGGTATATCCTGATAAAACATAGATGGATACGTAGAGCTCTGAACTCTGAACTCTCGACACTGAAAAGTTGAAAATCTACTTTCATACGGAGGGAACGAATCGGGAAAACGAGGACAAGCGAAGAGTTTGTTTTGAGCTTGGACAAAGCTACTGTCGAGACAATTAAGTCTCGATATGATTCACGTCCCTATCTGCAACGTGGAAGGATGAATTTCAACGTTCTTTCCAAATTAGTGCAGGTAAAAGGTGACTACCGTGACCACCATGGTTGTAGGGATGGACGAGGCATGATGTTGCTTTCTTTGATGAGTTCATGTCCCCTGCCATCAATGGCATATACCCAGTTATGTTATAAAAACGTATATACCATCTGATGGTAACTTCGAAGAAAATTTTTACGGCTAGCCTGGTACTGGCATACATACCGAAACTTTTTCAATTGCGGATTAATTAATTAATTAATTGCGAATGCTGCCTGTGGCCAATATGTGGCGTTCTGTCTCCAAAACTATAGTGCATGTTGACCTACACATTTGTCAACGCGCCTAATATATACACAAGCATACGGGGATGATGTAACTGCTCTAAAGCGCAGGCATTCCTAGATAAGATCGAGTAAAAGGCATCACCACCCAATTCTCCAAAGAAGTTACGTATTTGGTTGTCATTCTGGATAACAAACTTTTATGGACCAAACATGTTACGCCGAAAGCCTCTAAAACGCTGTCGGCCTTCTGGCAGTGAAAGGACATGGGATCTATTACCAAGAAAGGTCCTGGGGATCTATACGCCTATGATAAGACCAATTATATCCTATGTGTCGGTTGTCTGGTGGAATAAGCTCTCACAAAGAAAGGTTTATCTCGGCTACATGACGGTTTTCCCTAATACAATTGGATCCACTCCCCTTGATATTCATATCATATCATGGACTGTACTCTCATAGCCATTTTCCATTTAAAAAGAACAACACGCACTGGAGCTTTGATATCTCTACGCTCTGGCTGTTTTATGACTCTGGTGTTATGGGTATGCCATCTGATGCAATGACACCAGAACTCTTGCTGCGGAAAATCTATTTTCTCTGTGCCAAGGACTGGTTTTGGCCAGAATCTGAGCCAGGAAAGGAATGCAGTCGTGTTTTCACGGATGGCTCCTAAACGAAAAACGGATGCGACGCAAGTCTCTTTCTGAAGTTAACTTCTTGTTACTAAAATTTGCGTCTGTCTTTTAAGAAAATACCATGTCCACAGAGTTCATGGCCAGCTGTTATGTACATGTACAACATGAAATGCAGACCTTTAGAATAACTATTGTTGGATTTGGGGACGGTAGGAAGGAAGAATTTGAGCTCGGGAGTAAAGCGGCTTTGTGAAATTAACACCGCTTGCCTCTGTCTTCTAAGCAGGCTAGTCATTTGCACCTGTAGTGACAGTCATGCTGCGCTTAGAGCCTTGCTGAACCCTCTTAAAACTTCAAAGCTAGTTCGAGAGTGCAATACATCACTGAACGTAGTCAGAAGGCTAAATTCACTCAATTTTGTCTGGGTCCCAGGTCACAGTGGGATCATGGGAAATAAAATCAGAGGAGAGTTTTTCACGACCCGAACGTGCGTTGGATCTGCCTGCATTCCCGGCTAAGGTTTCCATTGACAGTTGGATTTCATATGAACACAACTGCAGATGGCATGACTCCCCAGGTTGCAGGCAGACAACCTGAAGGACAGGAGTCCTTCTCGACGTCTTTAAGCACGAGAGACTGCAGGAAAGACTGCAGATTGCCTACTGGCGTCGCAACGTGGTACTTAAATGTACTGTACTTAAGTGATACAAAATCATGCGACGCTTGCTGTGAAAGTGATGACGATAGCGCCAAGCACTGCTTCTGTAAATGTCGTCGTTGAAGAGGTAGTTGCTGATACTGTAGGCACTTTACTACTCATCTTTCTTCGAAAGACTGTTGAAAGGAGTTTTTTGTCTGAGTGATATTTTCCGATTTAAGAAGTACTGTAATCTAGACCCGTTATCCCAGCGTAAATTACAAGTAGTCTTTAATGATGCTATCTACGGTTTTCAATGATATGAGCGTATGTTCCCGTATTCTACGGACTCGCTGTAATTGCAACAGTATACCAATGCCAGGAACTATATATTCGTACACAACAAAGTCCGTCTGATTTGCATAACAAATTTAATTTCACTCGCTCTTACAGAATCACCAATCTTATACCTTGTTACTGCAATTTTCCTAACTCTTTGCGCTTTTGGATGATACACTGTGACACATAAAGGAGCTGTATAAATTTTCTCCACACCAACTCTTAATTTATCTCCTACTTTTCCAAAGGAAGGACCACTACCAGAGTTAGTAGACGAGACGATGCGGATAAAATCCCTAATTACTTCAAGGTAAGCTGTCGATTTTGACATTTTCCGATTCATTTACATCCCTTGACAACATTAATTTTCCTCTAATTCACAACTAAGGCCATCTTCGGCACTGCTATTACAATATTTGCGGACATACTATTGAAAGCTAGTTTCGCTCTGCCAATATTATCAGTATCATCAACGTAGGCCTGTGATTGTGTAAAGCTATAAAAAATTGTAATTCTGGTTTTGTCTTGCAAGATTCATAAAATATTCTCCACCTTCCACATTGTCTAAACCCTTTTTTGATATCAAAGTTCTCGGTTAGGCTGTCTTTGACCTCCACCGCCCTAAATTTTTTGATTTTCCATCCAGAAAGAAAGATTGTTAGCCCTAGCTGTTACCAGGGATGGTGTCATACAGAATTTCTAATTGTATTACTAGATTTGAGTATACATGGTGTTGGCTGACCGGAAAATGAAGGTGCGCGAGCTAGCAGATACCACAAAGATTAGTACTGAGCGCACACGCGAATTTTGGGCAATATTCTGCATATGAAAAAGTTATCCTGCCGCTGGCATACTCACACCTGACCAAAATTACGAACGCGAGAGCACTTCGAAAGAGTGTTTGGACTTGCTGATGCGGAATGGGGCGGACTTTTGATTGATCGATTGGTAACTGTTGATGAAACTTGGATCCGCTATTACACACTAGAGAACAGAATGAGTGCCCGGCAATGGACTGAAGCCGTTACGAGTGCTCCGAAGCGGCCGAGGGAGGCTAGATGGGTCGGAAAGGTTATGGCGTCGGTTTTCTGGGATTGTCATGGCATACTCTTCGTGGACTACCTCGAAAAAGGAAAAACCATAAAGGTGCATTATTAGTGCGATTGAAGACCGAAATCGTTGCAAAACGGCCTCACATGAAGCAAAAAAAAAAATTTGTTTTTGCAAGACAATGCACCGGCGCACAAGAGCATCGCAACCACGGCTAAAATCAATGATTTACGGCTCCAATTGCTGTTGCATTCACTGTATTCGTCCGATTTGGCTCCCTCGGACTATTATCTCTGCCCAAACCTCAAAAGATGGCTTATCAATAAAAAATTCAGCTCACGCGAGGAAATCATCGACGCCTCGGAAGAGTATTTTGCAGACGTTCCGAAAAATTATTTTACCTTCCCAAGAAGGTTACTTTTCACCCCACCTAGTAAAGCATGCGTATGTTTCGAGTTTGAAAGTGTCACGATGTTTAGTATTTGTTTGGCAGCCATCAATAGTGAACGTTGTCAGTGAATTTATGCAAAATTTAGAAAATTGGTCATCGTTATGTGATACAATACTTTTATTTGAAAGGCCTCAGCCCAACCAATATAAAAGCTGAACTGGATTCTACTCTGGGTGAGTCTGCTCCTTCATTTACAGCAGTAAAATTTTGGATTGCTGAGTTTAAACGAGGCCGTGCGAGCTGCCAAGACGAGCATCGCAGTAATCGACCAAATGAGGTGGCGGCTCCAGAAATGTTGAAGAAAATCCACCAAGCGGTTCTAGATGATCGTCGACTAAAAGTGCGGTACATCGCATATTATTTGAAAATTTGGACATGAGAAAGCTGTGTGCAAGATGGGTGCCGCGTTTGCTCACACTCGAGCTAAAACAGTGTCGTGAATGCAATGGCAAAAATTAATGAATTAAAGTTTGAATTGCTACCTCATGCACCCTATTCGCTAGATTTAGCCCCCTCGGATTATTTTCCGTTCCCAAAACTTGGAAAAATAGGTCAGTGGTCAAAGATTTTCCAACGATGAAGAAGTAATGTCGACAGTTAATGGCTATTTTGAGGATCAAGACAGTTCTTATTATAAAAAGGGTATCGAACTTTCTGAACATCGATGGGAAAAGTGTATAGAGCTGAAGGCAAACTATGTTGGAAAATAAATAAATTTTTTTTCAAAATTTTTGTGTTTTCTTTGTTGGATCGGTCACTTTTGGGACCGCCCTCATATAGTAAAATATATGCTGACAGTTGGTGGCACAGTTGATTCAATAGCGCGAACTGATCCACTGTAAGTTCGTCTTCTTAAGGTTAGTGACCTCTGTAAGTAAGATGCTAATAACAAGACAAGTACCTGTGACATCAGTGAGGAGGAAAAATACTTATCAGCACAATTGATGTGAAATTTTAGTTACAGCACTGGGTAACGCCAGGTTGACGCTGCTTACTGCTCACTCTTTCAAAACATTTTCACGCAAAAACCATTAGATATTTCCAAAGGATTTTCCAATGAAAATTCTAATCAGTTAACTACGGAAATTCCTTGACAACGTTTGTGCTCTAATTCAGGAACTATCACTTATCTTCTATGACAATTAGCCAAGAATATTTCAAGAAATTTCTATTACAATGGCCGAATCTAAACAACTTGAAATCCACAGTGCCATGCTCTGCTCTTTCAACTACTTACTAGTTCAACTACTTCACATGCCAAAAATTTAACTTTACTTCCCCCAGCCTATCTCGTTCAACCATAATACTTTCAAGTTATCCTTACATAAGCCTCAATTTCGACGCCAACATAATTAACGCTCAAGGTTGCACGTCCTTTTTTTTTTTTTTTTTTTTTTTTTTTTTTTTTTTTTTTTTTTTGTAAAGTGCTTGTACCGATTCCCGAAACACATTAACGGAACTAATTTGCAAGTTTCCCAGGTGGCGACACTCCAAAAATCACACGAATTATTGAACCCACAGCAATTGGGAAAAATCCTTGCCAACTGCCACGTCGACGACTAAGTGCCAGTATCTCTATCTAACAAGAGCCAAACTACGATAAATGCATAATGAAGTGATGTACGAGTGTTCATATCTTTCATGTTGCGAATGCCATGCCTCTTGTGTGTGTTTCTGTACCTGCATCTGTATTTGTTGCGATGTCACAAGAGCTCACATAATCTTGGCGCAGAGAGTGGCCTTCATTCAAGTACCACCCTTCCACCTCTGCAAACAAAACTACTGCACTAAACTATTCAACCGAACGACAACAGCCCTAATAGTATGATTGACATTCAGACGGAAAAAAACCATCCCTACCTAACAAAAACCAAAAGCCATACAAGCGATAGCAAGAAGGTGAGATAAGAACACTAAAACTCTTCCTCCTCCACTTTATTGATTTGCCATAAATTTAGCTACTACCTTTCCGCATCAAGTCGGGCGTTCTTAAATGCCAACAAACCCCGCAAGTTAAACCTTCGTTCTACCCCTCGAAAACCGCCCTTCAGCTACCTTGAAGAATTGAAAAGGATAACAACAAATCACAAGGTTAGCATTTTGGGGTTGGAACAATTTTCCCTCGTCCTGTCTGACTACGACCACCCGATCCTTATGCCGATTTGGAGAACTTCCAAAAAGTTCCTCTTCTCGAAATTCTTCGAAGCAAGGATGAGCATTGCATAATGCATAATGCGCTTCGGCTCAAACAAAGGCGAAAAGGACTGCCATTGAAATTGCTTTACTCACTAAGCGGTCATATGGTTTTAGGTTCTTTACTAAGGGATACTTCAGATAGTTGCGTTGCCAAATGAATGCGAATACGAATAGTTTCTGCACCAACTCAAAGTCAATTTAGTGACATGAAATTTGGGAAATATAGCACATGGATTGAATGAATTGAATCGTGATGCTTTTATTCTGTAGTCCTGTGGCAAGGACATGATTTAGCAATTTTGTCTACGGACATAGACTCTATGGAGCTACAGTGACGGCAATTACGAATACAAATTCATTCGCTGACTATGGGATGGCATCTATTGTCGCCGACTTAAAGCTATGAAACAAGATAGTGAAGTGCTATTCATCATGTCGTCGTCTTATTCGAATTTCTATTCGAATTCAGAAGTGGCATGGGCTAAAACGAATCGGGTGCCTGTGTTATGACATTAATTTCGCATAAAAGTAAAACATTACCGGCACGTGAGTGAATTTAAGGAGAGAATCCATATACGTTTTGCTCTATAAATTAGCCGGAGCATTAACTGGAACCGCATTTGAACCACAAGAAAACATTATGACGGACCGGCAAATGGCTGCGTTTTTATGGGCCAGCAAATTACTGGACGACAATGGGCAAAATAAAGAAAGTTACTTGGACAAACCTGAAAAAATATTGTACCTTATGCTTAAAGTTCATGGCCAATTGTCATGTATTTCAAGAGGAACTACGTAGAATGCTGACCTTTAGAATAACTATTGTTGTATTTGTGGCCGGTAATGGAGGAGAATTTGAGCTCAGGATGTAAGTAACCTTTTGAAATTAACAACGCCTGCTGAAAAAGAAGCAAATTGTTCTGACACTGCTTCTTCCATGCATCAATATCAAGAATTCTGCATTTTTAACACACTTTCAACGAACTTAACTCATTTTTTTGTGGCCTACGAGGACAGTTTAATGAATACTCGGATAAGAAATGATAACGCAACTTTTTTATGTTTTGACAATTTGTTTTTAATTTTATTCCCATTCAATTCGATACACTTTCCCCAGCGGTGTTGCAACTTTTTAAACCCCTCCGTATAGCACGACTTGCAAAATACTTCTCAGCGGCGGCGATGACTTCCTCGTTCGACTTGTGCTTCTTTCCTATGAGCGATCTTTTAAGGTTAAACTCAGGTTAAACCTTGTTAACTCAGTCAACTTTTAATTTTCAATTTTCATTCAGCTATCCGCCGAAATCACAGTTTCGTCTGTGGTAACCGTTTTTGGGCCAAAAACCGACGTGCGGCCACGGCCTAACTCTGCGAACCAATGTTAAAAGGTTGTACGGGAAGGTGAGTGGGTCTCATACACACCATCGAGAATGGGCTTGATTTCTTCGCAGGTTTTTCCACTCAAAATAAGAACCGGATCACGGAGCAATACTGCTCTTTTTCCATGGCCGCAAAAAACACTAACACGGTGTTTTGAAATGGGTGTCGAAACAAAACTAAGCGTCGGATTGTCACCAAATTTTGACATAAATTCGATGAATTTCGTCTGTTGTTCATTGACTCTAGTATTGCCGTTGCTTGTACAACCGAGACCTGGTTCTTTCCTGAGTTTGTAAATAACGTCTAAGAGGTACTGTTGGTCGAGTGGGTGGAGGTGAGGCTGTTTGTATGCGCAACGGATTAAAAGGCAAAATTATCTTCAAATAATAATAAACTACGGAATACCTGTTTCTTAACATCACATGTGGTGCAGAGCGATTGCTACTTGGAGTGATCTACAGGCTGAATAGGAGTAATTTGCTAAACGCACGTATTGACCTAACGCCAGTAAATGTGTCGATAACTATTTACTTTTCAAATGATTTTGCCAACGGACCGACGTTATTGAAATGCAATGGGTAAACATTTAACATATGCCGGCCTTTAATCAACATTTAACATTTCTCCAAGATAATATGATAAAACTTTTCGATCAACACATTCCGCTAAGACATAAGACCTACAGAAGTAACTTCCCTACCTAGTTGAACGGAGATATTTCAGATTTGATACAAAAACGCAATATTGCATATCAACTTCATGTTCTCTATGACATCTATCATTGTCTTCGCAATATAGTTTGCGATTCTGCGAATCAAAACTGCAAAGCTTTGTTTCTTTGAAGATTTTATGAATCCTGACATTCAGACTGGAAAAGATCTATGGATAATGCTACGTAGTTAATGTGAAACAGTGACTAAATTTACCTGTTAAAGTAGATTGTGATCCCCTTAACTTGCAGTTTGTATCAGTTGCTACACCATGAATTCAAAATCGTTAGCCTATGCGGGTTCACAACCTTTTCAAACGAAGCAAACGTTGGCATAGAACAATTTAATTTTACTCGTCCAACAGATGAAATTATAGTAGAAGCCTTGCTGTCTGTTAAAAACACAAAACGCACATATTTAACACTATATTACGAATAACCACCTGCGAGTACCCCCTTTAATGGAAAAAGGCAAAAAGAAAATGGAAAAAATACTTCCGATACCTAAGTTACAGAATAGGATTATCTCCGAGTATAGGCGCATTGCTATTTTATCGTTTTTTTCTCCAAAGTATTTGAAAAGGCAATCGTAAAGCAGATCCCAACGCACTTGACAAGCCATAACCTTTTAAATTCGAGCCAGTTCGGATTGTCGTCGATGACATTCGGAAAGGAATGGATGTAAACTGTCTTAAATATTCTTAACGTTATTGGATTTTTCAAAAGCGTACGACACGGTGTACCATACTCTTCTCTGCGAAAAGATGCTTAACTAATTTTGGATTTTCTTCACTTACAGTCAAACTTATGCACTCCTTTTTTACAGGCCGTCAGCAATGCGTGGCGGTGGAAAATCAAAGGTCTTCCATACTTGGAGTATCTGCAGAGGTGCCATAAGGTTCCATTATCGGGTCGTTATTAATTTCCCTCTAGATAGAATTAATAGTGCTATTGAAGGCTTGAGCGAAGATTTACAAATTAATTAGCAATGGTCGTTAAAACACAACTTGTCTCTAAATCCAAAGAAGTCAAAAACTATATGTACCCATAGATAGAAACTGGATATATCCAGCTTTTCTCCTATAAAATTAGGACAATCTTCCATAGAATACGTTCATATGGCTAGAAATGTGGAGTTAGCCTTGAAGTGATCTGACTTGGAATGACTATGTAACAATTACGATCGCAAAAGTCTACAATGGCCTTGGTTTCACGTTGGATTGCACAAATCTCTGTGACCACTAAAAGTAAGATGCTACCAGTCAAGGCGTTTTTCTTATCAATTTTGTTGTAGGGCTGTGAGGGCCCACGCCCTCAAGGCTTCGTCCATCAATGACGTTGTCGGAGGTCCTGTTAGGTGGCAGGACCACTGGTAGTCCATACCAAGACTTAAAACACGGTACCATGTTAGTCAGGAGCCCCCGAAATTCGGTCCGGGCCTGACTTATTGAGGTAGGCCTCCTTGTGGGAGCGTCATGGTGACTGTGGTTTAAGCCTAATGTCGCGGGAAGGGTCTTGACCCAATGTAGAGTTGCAAGATACTGGGTGCTGTGTCCCTAAGAACAGTAAGATGTTTTAAGTCGGCCTCGACCTTAACCAAGGGTGGAACTTTTTGCCTTTAACACGAGTTTCGCTTTGGTATCAAAGAACTGACGGTGAGCAATGGCAAGGCGTAGCCTTGGAAGTATGGGCATCCCGTGAAATTAAAAATACATAGGCAGGAGCTCACGAAAAACACTAGATTTAGATTTAGATATAATTTTATTCATTTCATGGCAACTAAAATTAGAATAACAATTACAAATGAGGATAAGGAATAAATAAATAGTTGACGTTCTATAATTTAAGGAACAATTTTTCCTAAATTAGTGGCGAACGACAATCGACTACTATGAACATACATTTAAAAGTTCTGATGTGGGGTGACAAACAATAACTAACAGTTGCGATATTTTCTGCTATATGTAATCTCAAAAATACAATTTTAATAATAGACAAGTAAAAGGAAAGAACTAAGTTAATTTATTCAAACATTTTTAAGATGAGATTCATAATAAAGATTCAACATTAGCTAATTCTAAAGTAAATAACCATTTTTTTACTTCTTTAATGTATACATTCAAATTTTGAGTAATACGTGCGGAGTATGGTACATTATTAAAATACTTTGGGACTGCAACTGTGTAAAAGCGAAAAAAATGAGTTGTACGTGCGACTGTTATGTTAACAAGGGCCATATTATTTATTCGTAAATTGTAAATTTGATTGTTTCTGCTTGGGATGTTACCACTCTTTGTTCAAAAAATTCTCTCTGTAAACAGAGGCCAACTATGAGTGCGACAATTACAACAAGAAATAATACGAACAAGATGTTTCTAAGCAATCAAAATAGATCGAAGTGTATTCATCTACGATCCTCCCCAACACACGATACCATATTGTAACTTGGAGTGCGCGAGACTGTAGTAAATTTTAGACGAAGTAATAAGGTCTAATGAGATACAGTTTACGAGCCACTAAATTCATATAAGTCTCTATTGTTTGGACATTATCCTTCCAGTTTAGGTTAGAATCAACTAAGACACCCAGATATTTAAAGTTTTTAACTGTTTCGATTTTAAAACACATATTAGTACATAGGTTGTTGTAATAAAAATTGTTTATACCACAAGTATGAAGCGGTAAGCTGAACCTACTTCAGTCACGACCATGAAAACAAAGCCTTAAATCGGATGCGACACAACTTGATATTTTAAGGATTAACAGTTTTGTTTTTTCGCTAACAATTGCATACCATAGCCTTAACTTCTCTAAGTCTTCACTAATCTTAATAACACAATTTAATAAATTTGATTAATGTTATGTTATCAGCGAGCCCATTAAGCTTCTGGCTAAAAAAAGGAATTGATATATATCAAAAACAGAAGAGGTCCAAGTACAGAACCTTGTGGGACGCCATTTTTTAAAGTACGAGGCTTACTTTGAATTTTTGAGTTCTATCTTTTAAGTAAGTTCTAAACTAATTATAAATTGCTTCTCTAAATCCAGCGTTGTACAACTTGTAAATTAATATCTGATGGTCCACCATATCAAAGGCTTTGGTCATATCTAAAAATAAAGCCATGGTCGTTTGATTATTATTCAAACCCTCATGTAACTGACAGCACACTCTTAAAATAGCTTCCTTAGTAGATAAACCAGACCGAAAACCAAACTGAAAAGAAGAAAAGAAGCCATTACGCTCTAAAATTTTTAACATTCTGACTTTCGTGAAGGTTGACAAGACTAACCTATAGTTAGTTACATTGCTTCCACTTCCTTTTTTGAAAAGTGGAATTACTTTAGCACATTTCAGATATTAAAGAAAATAACCATCACATATATTTAGGTTAAACAAGTAACACAACACATCAACTATTTGCCAGGCAATAGTTTTTAATAAAGTGCTTGTTATACCATCACTTGTGTGTGAGTTTTTATTTTTAGGGACATTATAAGCTTATAAAGCTCTCCAGAAGTAATGTTATCGAAAACAAAACTAACATATTTTCTTGAATATTTTCAGCAGAGACAGATTGTGGAAAAGTACAGTGGCAGAATCTATTCGGTTCAATGCATGGTTTTAATTGTTCTGATATTTCAGTAAAGTATAGGGTTTTCCTATAGGAAATTGACAACTTTGAATTTAATTTGTGAACGCACTCTTTCACTTATCATCAATGTCAATTTATTCTGTAAGCTCAACATTTTCATTATGGTAAAGTACACTAACGACCAACGTCTGCAAACGTTCTACGATTGGGTTCTAGAGAAGATGCACCAAAATGATGAATTTCATCGTAAAATCATCTTCAGTGACGAAGTTCATTTTTGGCTCAATGGGTTCGTCAATAAGCAAAATATGCGTTATTGGTCGGATGAAAACCCACATGTGCTTCAAGAATCACCACTTCATCCACAAAAAATAACTCTTTGGTGCGGTTTGCATGCCGGCGGCGTTATTGAGCCATATTTTTTCGTCGACAATATCGATCGTCACGTTACTGTGACGAGTTATCGCGCCATGATCAGCGATTATTTTTGGCCTGAATTGGAAGATATGGACTTGGATGAAATGTGGTTTCAACAGGATGGTGCCACAAGCCACACAGCATACGCTACAATCGATTTATTGAAGAGTAAGTATGGTGAGCGTGTTATCTCAAGACATGGGCCAGTCGATTGGCCGCCTCGTTCGTGCGATTAAACGCCGCTTGACTATTTTCTATGTAGCTACGTTAAGTCATTGGTTTATGCCAATACGCCGACGACGTTGGAAGACCTCAGAGCCAACATTGAACGCGAAATAACGACCGTTTCGGCCTAAATGTGTGGCCGAGTCGTTGAAAATTGGGTCCAACGAATCGACAGCTGCAAACGTGCCCGCGGTGGCCATATGAACGAAGTCGAGTTCTATTCATAAATGTTTTGATTGTACTTCAAGCCAATAATAAAGTTTTTGAAATATCTCAATTGGTTTGCCTTTTATTTTAAAAAAAAGTTGTCTAGTCGTTATTAGAAAACCCTATAATTGCAATAGGTAACTCTTCGAGCGCATTGATATGAGCTAATAGTGATGAAAATTTTTTCTAATATTGTACTTCGAATATTTTGATGTAGGCAAAAAGAAATATTGGAGTTAAAAGGAACATCTGGATAAATACATGCACTATTAGGTAAATGAGGGACAGTATAAAGGGAATTCATAATTTCTCAAGATCAGCAGTACAAGTAATACTAATTTTCATCCTCATTCTTACGCATATGTATATACTATCCCGTTCCCAGTCCAGACATATTTGTGTTTCATTGAGATCTTCTTTAATATTGCAGCTTTCAGGAATTGATAAGTTAAGCCGTCGTTGATGTATTGGGTATGTAATTAAATTTTTTTTTCAAAATTTGAACGTTTATTTAAGAAAAACATGGACAATAGTATTATTCAAAGTATCGCCCATCTGAAGCTATGACTTTTTTCTGTCTTTCTGGCAATTTTTGAATCCCATCCCAAAATAACTGCGCCGGCTTGGCAGCCAAAAATGAATCAAGCCAATTTTTGATATTCTGCTCTGATGTGAACCGTATTTCAGTGAGGGCGTTCTGCATCGACCGGAACAAATGGTAGTCAGAAGGGGCAAGTCTGGGCTATAAAGCGGGTGGGGTAAGACTTCCCATCCACTGTTTTCCAAATAGTTCTTAACCGGAATAGCAACGTGGGGCCGAGCGTTGTCATGATGGAAAATTATTGTCCGTGTCTGGTCGCATATTCCGGGCGTTTTTCGGCTACTGCTCTCTTCAAACGGATTAATTGTGTTCGGTAGCGTTTTCCATTGATGGTTTCACCCGGTTTTAGCAGCTCATAATACAGCACACCCATCTGATCCCACCAAATATAGAGCATTACCTCCGCGCCATGGATATTCGGCTTTGCCGTTCATTTGGTTGGTTGGCCGGGTTTCACATATATCGTAATGGATCCATTTTTCATCACCAGTAATAATCCGATGCAAAAATGACTTCCTTTTGTGGCGTTCCAGCAGCACTTCCGACAAGCAAAACCGCCTTTCGACGTCTCTCGGCTTGAGTTCATGTGGAACCCAATTTTCTTGCTTTTGAATATATCCAGCTCCTTTTAAACATTTTGAAATGGCTGCTTGAGTGACACCTAAAGATTCTGCGAGCTCTTCTTGTGTTTGACAACAATCTTCATAGAGTAATGCTTCCAGTTCTTCATCTTCAAACTTTTTTCGCTGCCCAGGACGTTCATCGTCTTCCAAGCAAAAATCACCACTTTTAAATCGTGCAAACCACTTTTAGCACGTTCGCTCAGCTAGCTCATGTTCACCATAAACTTCCACCAAAATACGATGACTTTCGGGAGCAGTTTTCAGTAATGAAGAATAACTCCCCGCAAAAACACTTTTTCAGGCACAAAGTTCGACATATTTAAGTGGAAAAAAATTATTGTTGTTTACGCTTCAAATGAATGACATATACTGAAATGACGTACAATGACAGTAGCTTTCCAACGCATGTTCCAATGGAATTACACATGTTACGCCATCTCTTAGCAAACCGCACGAATTATAGACCCAATACATGTTCTCTGAATTCGATACTGTGGTGATTAGAGCGGTTGTTAGCGGTTTTGTCTTCTCTTTTTTTGCACTCATTACTTTCTCCTTGCAACGACGAGTTGTTTGCCGTACACAAAGATAGCTTATGAAGCTTTGTTGATCATTGTTTAATGTGTTATGATGACGTTTTATAATTTTCTTTGTGTAACAATAGTCGATGTCTTTCTCAGTAACATTTACGTTCACTCCATCACGAAACATTTTTAGCGCCAGGTCGACAGTGGATGTATCGCTTTTTCGAGCAGAAACGTTATAAATTTCAACAGTGTTGGCTATCATTTGCTGTTCCAAGTAGTTTACTCTGTCTACTAGTAAGTTAATTTTTCTCATGCACTTTTTGTTTTTTGTTTGTAGTTCTTCAATCTGTACTCTTTGAATTTCTTTCACTTGTAGAATTTCAGAATATATCATTTGCAGATTAACAATAACTGGTTGCTGAGATGAACTTTGTTGGGGTGTCTGATTAAATGGTTTCACTGAAAACGCAGGCAAGGGCCTCACCAGAAAGAGAATCGCGACGCTAAGCTGTAACGCAATTTACAAATCTCCAAGATTTGTTGTCTTTTTTTCATAAATTCCAAGTCTGCCTGCAAAATATTTACACACGCAGCGTAAAAAAGTTTTTTACAGTCACAACAGACCACTTTTGATTCCGTACGATCAACTTTATTATTACAGTAATTGCAAGACATTTAGGAGGTTTATTATTAAGTTGTAAAATATAAAGATTCTCTTCGCGTGCGTACCCCATAACAGACGTCAGTGAACACTAGAGACATCTATACGGCTGTGAAGTTCTTTGCAAGGTTGACTACAACAGTAGACGCAAATTAAATATAATTTACAACAATTTAGCAAGGCACCTCTTTCATAAACGATATTTTGATCATATATCAAGTTAATTCAAACTGATTATGGGTCTCAGCTTTCATAACCTAATTTAATTTAGATTCATTAACTCTACGGCATGGAATTATGCAGACTTGACATCTGGAGCTGTTCTGATTCGGGGTAGATTCAATTGCCTACAATTTGAATGCACATTTTTCGTCCATGCTATTCTCTCATTACCCACAACACTAAGGAGAAACAAATCTTTTTAAGGACTTGGCCACTGATCCATAACAACAAGATAATTATTAAGTACTCTAGGTTTGTGTTTAAAGCACTTGAATTATAATCTTCACACGAAACTATTTTGTTTAAATAAATGTGAAATAATAATAATAATAAATAATGATGTCTATTCTATCCATTTCCCTAGATCTTTAATAATTACGAGGGTGGGTCAATAAGTCCCTAAAAAATTGAAATAAGGAACACTCTCTTCCGCAAAAAAACGTTCTATTTTTCAACATAATCTCCTTCACCCAACGTTTCTCCTATTTTTGATGATCTCCAAATAATACGATTTTTCGAAGCCTTTAGGTGTTTATTTTATCGATGACCTCTTCATTCGACCCAAATCTTCTACCGCTGAGCCATTTCTTCCATGTTTGGAAGCAGAAAATAGTCACAGGGGGCTTAATCTTGAGAGAATGTTGGATGATGGGGGAATTCGTAACTTAATTCCTGTAATTTTGCCTTTAAGACTGCGGACTTCCACACCGGTGCGCTGTCCTGCTGGAGGAGAACTTTTTTCCTCGCCGAATGCGGTCGTTTTTGCTTCAAATCAATCCAACAGCTCTGCATAATAGGCGCCAATGATAGTTTTACTGTTTTTATCCTCAAATTAGCTGCAAGCTTTAGAAAAGCAAATAATAGAGAACTTAGTCTTTATGACTTCATGTAATAGAGCTTGAATGAGAGTCTAATAATACATACTCGCATTCTTATACAAAGTGCACTCTCAGCATAATTTCAGCTCACAATCCCCACCGACTGAAGACATATACCAGATCATGAAAGGCTGGTTACGATGCCAACGCACATCATAATCAATGGGGAAGCACAGCCATCAACGCCAGAGATGAGTTATTTTTGAATTTTTAATCTTCCAAACTTGTGTGTAAGAGTGGAAACTGACCCATATTCCATACAAAAAACAAAGAAGAAACTCTCGACTTATCAATCATAAACCAGTATGCCCAAACACATTACGTAAAGGGTTATTCTATAGGGACATAACAACGTTGTGTTTTAATACACACGCACTCCTAAACTTAATTCATGATCTGTCAATGATAAAACGTCATTATCATGGTGAAGTTCAAATACGAGCAACGTTTGGAAATCAACGAAATTCTAAGTCGGTGGTCGCAGCTTTAAGAGCGCTTGCTCTAATTTTTTGCCGTAATAATGGTCCCACGAGACAGGCTAAGCGTGCTATAGTGGATAAATTTGAGACAGCATATTCAGTATTGAATATTTCTGTGACTGTTTCGCTGGCCGCACCGATGTATCGAAAATATCGCAGCTGTAAGTGCTTCAGTTCAAAGCATAAAGCCAAATCAGTCGATTCCACGCCGTTCGCAGTAACTAGAAACTGAAGCCTCTGGATTATTTCAAAGCCCAGAACTTCTCCGATTGGGTTCTGCAAAAGTTTGAAGAAAATCCTGAATTTCATCGAAAAACTACCTTCAGCGATGAAGTTCATTTTTTGGTTTAATAGCTTTGGAAAGCAACAAACCCACATGTGATTCAAGAGACTCCATTCCATCCACAAAAAATGAACGTGCAGTGTGGACTTCATGGCGGTTGCGTGATTGAGCCGTATTTTTTTCGTCGATGAAAATGATCGCCCATGGAGTCTGCTATCGTGCCATGTTGGAAGACTTTTTTTGACCTGAACTGAATGGACTTGATATCAGTGTTATGTGGTTCCCACAAGATGGTGCCACATGTGATACAGCTTTTCAAACCATTGATCTCTTGAAGGGTAAGTTCGATAATCGTGCAGTATCGAGGAATGGTCCGGTCGAATGGTCACCTCGCAGAAGCATTGAATTTCTTTTTTAGGGAATAACGTTACGTCATTAGTTTATGCCAACAGGCCAACAACATTAGAAGAGCTCAGAAACAATGTCGAATGCGAAATTGCAAACGTTTCGGCCGATATGTGTGGAACAGTGGAGGAAATTTGACTCCAAAGAATCAATCACTGCAAACGTTCTCACGGTGCTCATATGAACAAGATTGAATTTCATACTTAAATTTGGCACGTTTATTACACCTGCAATTAATTTTAGCCCGACTTCTCAATTATTCTGCGTTTTATTTAAATAGAAAACTGCTATGTCCTTATTAAAAAACACAATATGTCAATAACTGGAGAGTATCTACTAAGGAATCCTTTTCGGGTCAACTTAGAGTTCTCTTCACCATAGATAGTGACCCAGCCTTACAAAACAAATGCAGAAATCCGAGGAAAACTAACTGAACGGATTACTCTGACAGGTACAAATGGATAAGAGAAAACATGGAACCACTCCCAAAGGTGTACTGTCTTGATCGCCTTTCAATTGCATCTGCCGTAAACCATGTATGGTAACTTCTAACTCAAGGAGGACCTTCATTAATAACTGTCCCACTTCTAGTCATCGGGGGTTATCCAAGCCCCCTTACTAAACAAGCTAACTAAAAAGAAACATTACAGAGGTCAGAAAACTTCATGGAATAGAGAGGTGGATTGGACCAAATATAGGTCTGCACTTAACTCCTATACAAGAAACGTAAGAATGACCAAGAAACAATCGTGTATAACAACGATAGCGGTAGAAAGTAACAATGTCAATGGAGTCTGGACAGAGAACAGCAGATAATCACTATTGCTTCTCATGGAAATTCACTCACCAGGCTGTAAGAATGTTGATCAACACATTTTAACTGGGACTAGAACATCATCTCCTAACGAACCCATAATCTCTAGCCTGACCACAGAGAATAGAATAACATCAAATCCTTCAATCCCTACAAATCAGCAGCAATGGATGAAATAATTCCTGCCATTTTACAACACGTTTCTGCATACATCATACTTTGGCTTCAAATTATTCTTAACGGCTATCTAAAGCTGAGATACGTCCCAAGATACTGGAAACAAGTAAAGGTAGTTTCCATTCCCAAAGCAGGAAGCCCTAACCACTCCTCAACTAAGGATTACAGACCCAAAAGCATCTCCTTGTTTCTGTTAAATACACTGGAGATAACTCTATAATATATCAACAAATTAGACGAAAACTCAACAAACACAACCTATACGATTCCCAAAATGCATACCTTAAAAGAAAATCAGTAGAGAGGACACTTCACGAGCTACCATAGAAAAGAATATGCATTATAAAGGGTAAACCATGGCCGTCTTTCTAGACATCGAAGTAGCATTGAATAATGCAAGCACCGGATCTATAACGATGGCCTAGGCTAAGCTCCATGTGTAGAAACAACGACAGAACAATGGATTGAGAACATACTAAAGAGCAGAATTAATAATTCAGAATTGGAGAGAAACACATGTCAGGAAAACGGTTGCAAGAGGAAAAGTAATTTCTTCCTTTATGTGGGTTTTTGTTAAAAACGACATCCTTACAAGTGTCGAACAGAAGGGTATTAAGACAGTAGTCTACGCCGAAAACATCTTCCAACGATCATCGAACTAATGAAGTCGGCCTTGAACATAGCCGCAAAATGGACCACACAAAACTGTGTGTATTCCTCATCCATCGAATATCGAACTAGTGTTGTTCATATGAACATGAACGTTAGGAAAGATTAAACTTTCCATAATCAATGACTTTTATCCGAAGCTAAATGTCTAGAAATCATTCTAGACAGTGAGCTCAGTTGAAAGCGTAACATAGAAGAAGGAACCACAAAAGTATTAGACGCACTCTACACATACATAATATAAATATTGCAGACCAAGGCCATGTATAATGGATGTACTTGACCATAGTTAGACCCCTTCTTACCTATTGTGCGCTGGTCTGGAAAAGACTAATAATCTCAAAATACTCATAAAAGTTTAAATACTAGCGTGTGTAGCAGTAACAGAAGCTGTAGGATCTACTCCTCAAACTGCATTTGAGATAATGCCAAACCTTAATGCACGACTTCCGAAAGCTCGATCAGACTAAAAGAATCAGCCCTATGGACGCACCGTAGTTTAGAATACGCGTCTATAATACAGGAGTACGAATCATCAAAACTGACGAAGTTTAGTGATTACATCGGACTTTCTTCAAATCATTTAACTGGTTGTCTAACACCGCCACCAACAATTGAAAGCTCAACCTACATATGATGGCTCCAAAATGGGAAAAGGTGCTGAAGCTAGAGTCTACTATGAAATGCTAAAGATCCAGGACTCCTTCAAGATTTTGGAAGAATGCAGTATATGGTACTCAGTTCCTTAGTATGCAGTTGCATACTACTCATCGAACTTGATCCTTCAGAGATCTGAATTTTTGTGGACAGCCAAGCAGCCATAACAACTTTGGCAAGTGAAACCACTAAACCACTAGAGGTACAATAATGTCATTAAAATCTAAGTAGAGTCAGCGAACCAAGTGGATATCTGATAGGTACCTGAACATACAAAAGTGAAAGGAAATAAGAAAGCAGATGAGGTAGCATGCACACCAACATAAATATACAAAAATGATCATAGAACGATCGAACAGATCATGGATATCTATGCCATCCGTATCCGTATCCGTATCGTTACAGGTCTTCTTTCTAACTAGCAGAATAGGAACTTCTCAAGATTCTTGCAGAAGCTGTAGCAACGAAGAGAAATCGCACTTGCTGGGCGACTGCCTTAACCTCCAAACATGCCGTGCCAAACACCTGGAGGACTTGTGAACGTCAGTAAAACAAAACTGATATAAGCTGGGGCAAAAGTAATGTCATAGAGTGAATGTGCCATAATTTTTGCAAATGGCGTCAAGTGCCATGGTGCATTGGCATTTATATTGTAGCCAAAGAGAGTATTAGTCGACAATCGGGAATGAAGCGATGCACACCTAAGGAACACGAGGAACTATTGTTACTGCTTATTTGACCAATTTCCGGTCTGTTGTTTTAGCGCAGCATGAATTTCTTCGTCGTATTTCTTGTCGTCCTACAACAAACTGTTAAGTGCTTGGTTCAGCGTCTCATGTAAACTGGGTCCATTAGAGATATCGCAGAAATTGGCCGAATCTGTACTGCTCGTTCGACCGGATATATCACTGAAAGTCCACAAACATTGATGAGACAATAAAACACAAAATTTGGCATCAACAGACGTTCATTGTGTCGAATTTTGACAAAAGACCGCAAACCATTCACTTATTGCAGCCTGCCGACCGTCAAGTGAGGTGAACTTACTCCCATGCTCTGTTAAGCCTGGTGCAAGAGGATGATTTCGTATTCAAAACCATAATGAACGACGAAGCATTTCTAGGGAGAATCCACATGAAATGCATTGTATCCGGTCAAAGTGACTGTTTGGTGCAGCATTTGCAGTGAAAAAGTGATTCGCTTATTTTTTTGAAGACGCCGACAGCACAATGTGACCGTAACTTCTGAGCGCTGCAGATGGATGTTAAACGAGTTTGTTTTATCGAAAGTTACTGAATTGGGTCTCGACCATTGTTGACTCCAGAAGGATGGAGCAATCACTCACTCAGCTCAGACAAGGATGAAGAAGAAATCACGAATTTTGAGCCAGATGTTTGGTGAGCAACAATTCAAAATGCCGTAAAACGAGAACAAATGTGCATCAACTCAGGAGGTGGTCATTTGAACGATATCATTCTCTCAATTTGATGTCATAAATTTTACTGCTTCAAATAAACTTATCGTGAGAACAGAATCAAAACAAACACAGAAGAATCGATAACACCTGAACGGTGGTAGTTGGTCAAGCTAAAGCTTTCGGGAAACTTCTTGGCCATCATGCAGAAAATCGCGGACCAACTCCCATCACAAGCGACGCTGGCTGGCATCAAGGCCACGTCTAACTTTTTGCTTGTAAACCTCTCGATCTTTACAATAGAGCCATAGGTGGATTAGGAGAAATTTAGCCCGGTGCAAGGCTCGAGATTTAGGCTAAGAACTATATCTCTAGCAGTGCTAGAACCAGCACCTGGATCCCAGCCTAACATTTATCCACAGAAAGCATTGTGGAGATCATCAGGCCCAGCAACCCCACCCTTCCGCCCATGACTGGAAAGTTACGAAACTGGAAGAACTAAAAGGCCCTTATAGATGTGCGTTACTTCTGATCAATACACTTAAAATCTTAAATCCCTTAAAACTCTAATAGAGACTAAAGGCATGATTTAGTTCGGCTTAGATTCAATTCACCTAAGAGTTTATAAAAAGGATGAGCTGGATGCTAACAAGCAATCTCCTCCTCTGTAACTGAAACTGAAAATTCAACCTCAGATCTTTAAGCCTCGATATCCTTTCCTGAAATGGCCAGCGACGGCTCCAATCTATCCGAGGCGACAACTAAGCCGTCGGTCTCCTCCTTTAGATCCTTTACGATTAAGGGATGAAGACGAGCTGTTGACATATATTCAGAATCGGAAGACTCGAATAGTACCAAGGTAGAGGCTACTCTGGTAAATTGTATGATACAATTTCTCCAGATTAATCTCCATAATTCGAAAAAGGTTTCGGCCCCACTTATTCTTTGTTTTTTCAAAAATGTAAGAGATATCATTCCAATCTAGGAACCATGGATCGTAGAAGGCGTTGTTTGTTGACTTGGGACTCCTGTATATGCACAGCTCTATACAAGAGGCAAAGGTATTTTAACGTGAAACGTAGCCCAAATGCATTCATTCTTCCTCACTTCAGTGACCCCGACATAACCCTTGCCTACTGGCTGGCATCGACATATCTTGACCATGTTAATGTGGGCCCTCTTCCTGGCAACAACCTAAGAAGGGTGGTACTGAAAGCTATAAGACTAAAAATTTACCTCTATCAACGATAGAGGTGGGCCACTTTTTGATTTCATTATAAGTATTAATCTCATTCTTTACAACAATGGCAACTTTTATAACGAGAAACCGACAGGAAGTGTTATATATTACTCTTGTCTCGGAGAACATCATTCAAATGCTAACGAACCGGATGGTATCGTCTAAACTCTCTTTTTCAGACCACAGATACTTCCAATTCGGCCTTAGTGATGCTCCTTCCAGCCAACTAGCATTCCGGATATATTGGAAAACTGATTGGTCAAAATATAGAGGAATAATGTCTGAAACATTATTCTCTGAACTCACAAGTCCCTCAACAAGCTTGAGATGACAGTCAAGAAATCCACCTTGACTGTCAATCAGGCAATGGCTGCTTCCTGCTCTTATATTCAACCTAGAGGCAAGAAAAAGACGCACTTGCGAGCCGCTTTGGAACGCATGCAGAAAACTTTTCAATCTAGCAAAAAGCACATGAAAAGTGACAGACTGGGACACATACAAGGAATTCCTCAAAATATATATAGAAACGAACTGAGGAAGGTAAAGTGGCAATCCTGGAGGTTATTCTGTGACAAAATAATAGAAACCATTGGGGCATCTCGGCTAAGAAAAATCCTCTCTACAAATCCTATAACGCCTGTCTGCTTAAAAAAAGCCGATGTCTCTTTTTGCAACCTCGAATGACAAATTAACTTGTTACTGGACACCAGGTAGCACCTCATTCGCTGCCAGTTGCAACCACAACAGCTTCAAACCATACAGATCTGCTGGTCAGGACGGTATAATATCTTCCGAGATATAAAGGTCTTCAGATCCTGCCTACGCTAGAAAATATCATGAGAACCTGTGTAGAACTGATGTACATTTCACTGTCATGAAGAGAAGTTAATTTAGTTTTCATAACCAAAGCCGAAAAATGCTCTCATGTTGTCTCAAAGGACCTCAGACAATTAAGTCTGTCACCTTTCTGAAAACTCTTGAAGCACTGATTAATATCCATATACGAGCTTAAATTGATCCAAGACTTTTATCAACGGCTCAACATGGCTACTATAAAGGAAAGTCGGTGGAAACAGTTCTGCATTCACTGACCTACCACGTGGAACGTTCACTGCAATATAGAAAGTACACAATGGTCACTTTCCTGGACATAGAGAGCGCCTTTAACACGTCAAATCACCCCCAATCACGATTGCACTGTCAAGTCTGCAGGTAGATGACTCACTTGAAGAGTTCATTAGTCTTATGCTAGACAGCATGATAATCAACTCCAAACTGGATGGAACTCCTGCTAAAAAGATGCGTCAGTAGAGGTACGCCGTAAAGCGAGTGGTAGTAGGGTGATTGCCTATGCGGATAACGATGCTGTAGCCATCGCAGGTAAACATCAAAAATACCATTAAAGAATTCGTACATCCAAATCTTAACAGATTAACCCGTCGGACGGATTGCTATGATTTGGGAGTTAGCTCTCATACAGCTGATCTTGCCACCTTTTCCAGGAAATACAAAATTCCAATAATAGACCCTCGCTCAATCAATGATACCAATCTAGTCTTCGCCACTAATACCTGGGTCTCATTTTTGACAGGAAAATAAACTGGAAACCTAACATTCAAGAAAGCTACAGTAGCTTAAAAAAAAAAAAAAAAAAACAATGAAGCCTTCAACTGGCTTTACGTTTCGGGTACCACCTACGGGGTGGTTGACTGTTGGATGGCCTTATATAATGCAATCAACTGAAGGAAACTAAGTCGAGTTCCAGGGACAGTATTTCTGTGTATAAGCGGATAATCTAAGCTTTTCGCCTTCCTAATCACTGTACCATGTTCCAGGTGGAAATTTTGGCGAAGAAATACGCAGTATCTGCAAGGGATATCCGCATCATTTCGTATAGTCAGACCGCTATCAAGTCCCTGGGCTCAGTGTCACTAAATTGTAGAAATGTCCTTGACTGCCGATCATCTCTTAGGGAAATGACAGAGCAATTCAACTTTCACCTATGTTGGTTGCCGGGCCAAAGAGGCAATCCAGGGAATTTTAGGGCCGACGAACTTGCCAAAATTGGAACCACTTTACCTATTATACCGGAAAAGTGTACTATCGGTATACCAATCGCTACGTTCAAATTAATATTACACCTGGATGCTAACAAAAGAACAAACCTTAGATGGATTGTTGGATTAACATATCTAGAGATCAACCAGACCTGGCCAAAGCTGTATCGCTCTAAAAGTTTTATCCTTATAAATAGGAAACATCGCAGCGCCATGATTGGTCTCATCACTGGACACTGCCTTATAGGCAAGCATGCAAAAAGGCTTGGCGTCTTTACAAATGATTTCTATAGAGGCTACATGAACGAAGAGGAGAAAGAGACAATCCACCACCGTACTCTATATATGCTTAGCTCTCTCCCAAAAAAGAAAACTCCATTAAGGTGCTTTCTTCTACAAAGACTTAAGCAATCTAGAGAATATAGACGTTAACAGTCTCCTACGATGCATCATAAGCTCAAATTGAAGGATCACAGATCCACGTAGCATCAGAATGAGCCAGGCACTCTTACCTATCCTTACCTAACCTAAGAGGCCCGTCTTGCACCATGCGTTCCGGATTTCTTCTTGATATTTATCCTATTTTGTTGTACACAAATTTCGCAATAATTTCTTTTCCCTTCACAAATTTTAAGGAATTTCCCAGATGGCATGATTTTGACAGAATAAGGTAGGACTAACTGGTTGTTCAATTGGAAGGATCATTCTGGTTATTATCAAACCTGCAGCTTGCGGAAGATGTTTTATGCTCGAAAACTCCTTTAAATCCTCTTTAAAGAGCCTCCAGCAAAATGGAGACCATTAGACAGCATTCGGATAGATGTAGGCGCTAAAGCTGACTCCCGGTTTCCAAAAATTAATTTGGAATTAACAGTCTGGGAGAGCATATATTAACCCATACATCTGTAACCGTCTTAACAATTTCACTAATCGACCACTGTAGTATATTTTAATGGACAATTATGTCTATCCAGGATGGAGTATGCTCAGATTAGGGTCATGAACACTCCAACGATAAGACTATGGTTGGTGATGCAACATCTTAAATCTCTTAACAAAATTGCTGGTTCACTTCCTATGTACGAGTATGTGCTGGCTTCCAGGACTCAGAATGCTTCAAAGTAACTGCAATGTGGATGAGTTCGCAGGGCAGATGGCAATGCATGACATCTCTGCAACAGGAACTCTAATGATACATATTTAACTCCCAGAATTACATGAACACTAGCAGCTATGCAGATAAAGATAGGATATCAAATTCATACCATAGATACAAACCAAACTGATTATTCCCATTAGTTCAATCTATTGAGTGGTAGACTATTGCAGAGTTTAAGTATTGCAAATTGTTAGCAGGATCGTCTTCTGTTAAACCATCTAGAATACTTTGATCAAACAAAGGAAAGCGTTGTTCATTGTGTATACTTTTTGGCCAAAGGCTTATTGAAAGCGCAAATAGATTCCAAGCCATTGAACTTCTTCGTTATACAAATATTATGTAGGTACATGCATGCATACTTGAAAATATTGAACACATTAACGCAACACTATGTATTTACGACTGCCAAGGCCTAGGAAGCTTCGTCGATGACAGGATATTTATTTCGACTCCATTGCACTTCCGTTTCAAAACCTTGTCGTTAAATCTCTAAAATGGATGTTATAGTATGTCCTTAAGTGAAACATCCATTGCGTTTAATGGCCCGTGTTTCCTAAACAACAGCAAGTAAGGAAGCTCGTAAAATTTTTATGTTTACCGTCACCTCTTCATGAGTCAGTTTTCGTTTTTGAGAACGGTTTCTATGAAAAAAAAAATCAAACCTAAAAAAGGAAAATATGTGCATCCCTATCCACAGACATACGTACATACGTAGCAAAAATAAGTTTCCACTTAATATTTGATAATTTGGAAGCTCATGCTATTTTTCCCATGAGGCTCTTAACTTTCCTTTTTTTTTTTTTTTTTTTTTTTTTTTTTGTATTTATATTGTATTAAGAACCGTTATCTACGATTCATTGCGAAAGCAATACTTGTCACTACGTTTCACCGTTTGTAACAGATGTTGTATTGAGTGGAGGTAGTGGTGCCGCAGTCTTGCCATACTTTTGTTGCGTCGATTCCTTTTTTTCCAGCTGATTTAAAAAACGACTTAAGGATACGTTGTTCTCCGAGTTTTGTTAGTATGGTGGATGTTATAAAAAAAAACACGTTTTCATTTTTAACAGAAAAATATTAGGTTGATTCATGATTTTCTGCCGTTTTTTAATAAATTTTTATAGAAATTTGACAGAGACGCTCTACTTCAATACTATGACTGCTTCCCATTTGCTCGGCAGACGATCGATTCCACGAGCAAAGAATTCGTGGTTTTTAGAAGCAGTTCAGGCAATCCGCCACCAAGCCATCTAAATTCTCATAAATTATGTTTGTTTGCCAATTTTTTAGTGAGCGATTAACGTGGTAGTCCGAAGGCTCCTCTGTGGGAGAGTATGGCAGATGAGGAAGCAGATTCCATTCCTTATAAGCAATGGATTCGACGACACAAATCTCATCATGTGGACGAGCATTATCAAGGTGGAAGACAATTTTGTTCTCTTTTCGCGCTTTTCACCTGGATTGGCGGTGAACAAGTTGGGCCAGGTACCTAAATATTGCCGTTTGTAGTTTTTGTACGGTATCCGCCACTGTTGACGCTCATCATGTTCGCTTCACCAATAACAAATTAGCCAATGGATGATTCCGTTTCTGTACTACCAAGCTTTTTCCTCGATGCACTTTTCATAAGAACTTTTTGGTGTAGCCTTGAGCTCTTCAAACTTCCTCAATCGTTGCAAATCTCCTCCTTTCCTAAATGTCTTCAGTCGCGTGGGGCCAAATCTGATGAATATGGTGGCTGAGGCATGATTGTCATGTTGTTTTTGGCCAGACAAATCTCTCACCAGCAAAAATGAATGAGCAGGTGCATTATCGTGATGCAAAAGCCATGAAATATTTTTCCACATTTCCGGACATTTTTTTCGTATTGCTTCTCGCAATGGGTGCATAACTTCAGGGTAATTCTCCTTATTGACTGTACGACCTTGAGGTAAAAACTCCTAATGTATTACGCCACGGTAGTCAAAACTTTGACATTTGATCGAATTTGATGTGATATTTTCGGTCTTGGGTCTGCTGGTTGCTTTCATTGGTACGAATGGGCTTTGATTTCGATGTCATAGCCATATGACCTATGATTCGTCACCAGTTATGACGATATGACGATCATCATTGACGTTATTTAAGTGTTCCTGAGTGATGTTCATGCGACGGTAGTTTTGATCAAAATTAAAAAGTTTCGGAACCATCTTCGCTGACACACGTCTCATGCCCAAAATACCCGAAAAATTTGCATGACACAGGCCGACCGATATTCAAACATCCACAGCAACTTCTCTTATGGTAATTCGAAGATTTTCCAAAACAATCTTCTTCACAGCTTCGACGTTATCATCTTTTGTTGATGTGCTTGGGCGTCCAGAGCGAGGTTCGTTATTGGCATCTTCTCGGCCATCTTGAAAGAGCTTGTACTACTTGTAAACTTTTTTTTTTACTCAAAGGAGACTCACCGTATGTTATTGTCAACATTTCAGGTATTCTAGAGCACTTGATTCCATTTTTTACACAAAATTTAATGCAAATTCTTTGCTCCATTTTTTATAATAACTGAAAATCGCCGAACACACCAAAACACGTCTTATCTTTCTATCAATCAATCAATAATCGAGTGTACTTTGCCCGCGAAATTTCAAAAGTCACCTTACTTTTTGATTTTCATTTGGTCGTTTTTGTATTTTGGTATTTCTTTCAGTGTTTCACCCAGCGAAACCCAAACCTTCTTTCTTTGGACGTTTTTGAAGAGAAGCCACATTTATCCCCAGTGACGAGATTCTTCAGGCACTGCGTTGAGTCGTTTCGCTGAAGCAAATCAGTGAAAATTAGGACACGTTCGGCTTTGTTGTTGTCAGAGAATTGGTGTGGGAACCATTCAGCTAATTTCCACACTTTACTAAGGTTTTTCAAATGATGGACGATTGTTGATTGCGTAAAATTGAAATCTCTGGACAGCATTTAAGTCTTCCAAACAGAAATACGAGTATACGCAATCTTAATGGCAACAAACTATATTGTGAAGAACCAGTGGAGGGGGCAAAGCAGTTGTTTCTGTAGCGACAGAAAAGCTGCCCTTAGTGCCTACCTGAACCCTCTTACGACTTCCAAGCTAGTTCAAGAATGCAAGACATTACTGAACGCAATCGATAGGCTAAATTCACTATTTCTTATCTGGGTTCTAGTTAACGTGAATGAAATCGCCGATGAACTTACCAGGAAAGATTCAGAGGAGAGGTTTTCAGGACCCGAACCTTCGTTTGGTCTGCCTGCGTCCTCGGATAAGGCTTCTTTTGACAGTTGAGTTTCATACTATATGAGCACAACTATAGATGGCATGACTCACCAGGTTGCAGGAATATCAAACGAATGCCTCTCGAAGTCAGCGGCCTTCCTACTATTTTTCAGCAGGAAAGAATGCAGGTTGCTTACTGGTGTCATGACAGGTGTTAAGTACTTAAATGCGCTGGGCATAAGTAACACAAGATCTTGAAATGCTTGCTGTGAATGTCCGGCTTACACTCGTATCAGGCTTCAGGTATTTGGCTTGACGTAGAGAGTGCTGGTACTGTAGGCACTTTAACACACGAAGGACTGAAAACTTTAGTAAAAGGAACATATGAAGAGTACATTGTATTATTTATTTGTAAGAGAGAACACAAGATGCAATTCAAAGGTTACGGAAGTTCCTAGGTTCACCTAACCTCAAATGCAAATTATTAGGAAATTTTTGCCTTACTAATGAGTTGATCCAAGACATAACGGCCTGTTGAATGGATCTAATGTCCACATATTTAGCCAACCTCATGTGGGTGGTCATACCATATACAAGTATACCATTTACACTTTTTGGCTACTAGAAGAAATCATCCTCCATTTCCATTCGTTCATGAATTAATCTAAAATAAGTCCTTCCAAAGCGTTACTAGGTCATACTCGACAGAAGTTTTCCTAAGTTCATAGTGAAAGGAGAGCTGCCCTTGCTTTAATTGATCTTGTTTTCCTTGTGTGAGTCTTCCTGAGTTGACATAAGAAAGACGCACCAGCAAATTTCTCGTTTCTCTAAGTTAACCCTGATAAGCTAAGAAATAGAAAGTAGAAACAGGGCCGACTTTGGCTTCAAGGGTTAGGTCTTATTTCTTTTTTGATGCCGCGGCTGACAAAGGATGGTGCTTTTAAGCAGTTACAGCTTCGATTGCACGTGTTGTCTACTGTCTCGTGATTGTGTCGTTTGCTTTGATTCAATTGTCCTTAGGCAAGGCATTGGAATCCAGAATTAGGCTTAAAAATCTTTTTTTTCTTCAAAACTCTTTCCTTAAACACTCTACATCTTTAACACGTGGGCTGAAAAGTCAGTGCCGTTTTATAGTAAAACACAAATTTTTTGCAAAATTCTACTTTGTTTATCAATATAGTTACCTTCGAGGGCAATACACTGATTGAAACGATTTTTCAATCTTTCGATACCAGTTTTGTAGTGCGATTTCGGTTTAGCCTCAAAATAGGCCTTTGTTTCGGCGATTACTTCTTCATCGGTCTTAAATCTCTTTCCGGCGAGCATTCTTTTGAGGTCTACGAACAGGAAATATTCGCTGGGAGCCAAATCTGGAGAATACGGTAGATGGGGAAGCAATTCATTAAATTTTGCCAACATTTTCATCGACTTGTGACACGGTGCATTGTCTTGACGAAATAGCACTTTCTTTTTCTTCACATGCGGCCGTTTTTCTGCGATTTCGTCCTTCAAACGCTCCAACAACGCAATGTAATAGTCGCTGTTGATAGTCTGTCCCTTTTGGAGATATTCGATGAAAATTATTCCATGTGTATCCCAAAATACGAATGCCATAACCTTGCCAGCCGACTGTTGAGTTTTTGGTCGTTTTAGATGAGGTTCGTCGCCTGCTCGCCACTCAGCTGACTGCCGACTTGACTCTGGTGTGAAGTGCTGAAGCCAAGTTTCATCCAATGTCACATATCGAAGCAAAAATTCGCCTTTATTGCGGTTGAACAGCTTTAAACACTCCTCTGAATCATCAACACATTGTTGTTTTTGGTCGACTGTGAGCAAACGCGGCACCCACTTTGAACAGAGCTTTCGCATGTCCAAATATTCGCTTATGATATATCCAACACGCTCTTTTGATATCTTCAGAGCCTCAGCTATCTCGATCAACTTTACTTTACGGTCATTCGTAATCATTTTTTGATGTTTTCATCTGAAACAGCCTCTTTTGGACGTCCACTGCGTGCATCATTTTCGGTGCTTGTATGACCACTTTTAAATTTTTCAATCCACTTGCGAATGGTTCGTTCGGCTGGTGCAGAGTCCGGGTGACACTTATCAAGCCATTTCTTTGCATCGGCTGCATTTTTTCCCATCAAAAAGCAATGATAAATCAACACACGGAATTGCTTTGAATAGATTTTTTTCACAATAACAAAAGTTGCTTCACTCACAACGCTATATCTCGAGAACTAATCGTCCGACAGCTGTCAAATTTATACGCTTATCTTTTGAAGGTTAGTACTAACTGAAAATGGTATGGATTTAAATCAAGTGGTGCTCTCTCTTAGAAATGACTTTTCAGCCCATGTGTTATAGTGTTCCGTATCCAGTTCATTATTTTTTTTTCGCCTATCACGTGTCAGTTGTTAGTCAAATAAAGCTCGTAGAACGTCACTCATCGGACTCATGACCAGATTCTGTATAAATCTATAAACCTTGCAACACATGCAACATGCAATATTTTCTGCCATATCCAATTCAAAAATTTTGCAATGCTAATGCAATTTGGTGCTGTTCTAATCAAAACTTTTGTATATTCATCAGTTTGTTGCATTGAATTAATTTTCCGCTTGCTTCACTTAAAATTCTTTATTTGCTTTTGGTCCTTTGAGGCAATTTAAAGTCTGAGTAGAATTTTCACCATCTGGGTATTATACGTCAACTGCTCTTTTAGTAAGGAAAACTTTTAATTGCAGCTTAAAGTCCGTCGAATGATGCCATTGCATTTATCCTCCTCCAGTCAGGCAGTCAGACTTAATGTAACTTTATAGATACGACTATGACTTGCGTTTTTTCTTGCCAAACTTGGTTAAATCGTTTGAAAGAGTGTTATATTAGAAAAAGGAATGAGATAGATAGGACAGAACCAGATGTTACAATCATGAAGGACAAAATGCTCCTTGGAGGTTTGTCTCTATCGAGAAAGGAGCTTCAAATTCAAAGCAGTTTGGATATAGTATGTTTCTTTTACTACTATAAATACTTTGTACACATTTTTTTAGCCTTTACGGCAGCCATTTAGAGTCTAGTAGTTGCTGCTGCTCTTGGGGCATCTGGCTAATAACTCCCTTACATATGTAAGCACCTATTTCCAAGTATCTGCAATTGTTAGCCTTGATTGATTGCTTTTAATTGCCACGGATACGACTGTCAACAGGATTATTTTATTGTTGCAAGTCTATCCGGAACTTACGTTAACTTCCTCCCTATTCGTGCCTTTAAAAGCAGAAAAAAGATTTACTGAATAGATAAACTGAGCAAATTGGTTTGGCAGGCCTTCTAGAATGCAATTTATAGTTCAGAAATTCTGATTCCCGCTTCGATTTCTGTTACAGATAAATCTCAAGTGATTATGACCTTTAATTATACCCAGTACGGCAGTTGAACAGTTGTAATTTCGTAAATCGACCTTAAAGCAGAAGAAAATCGAAATGAAATACGAGAGCATAACATATTAGAGCTCATTCAGTCTACATCCATCCGATGCATTAATTTCTGAGCCCCGAAAATCCACCCAAGTCTGATTAAGTGTTCTTCAAATAATAATAGACGTACTTAATATTTTAATGTGCACATAAACACACGATTAAATCAAACGCAATAGTGGAAACCAAACTAGCTTAACCAACCAAGCATGACACAAGGCCTACGAGACGGGTGGGCATATTGGTTTCGAGTGATTGGTTTTACGTAGCGAATTGTCTAGTGACCTGAAAAATTGGTTTAAACGAGATAACTTAAAAAATACCAGCAGTGGATGCATAAATTAAAAATCTAGTCACACAGGTATTCGTCCCTATTGTGTGAGAAGTGCGTTCAAAATATACCCTAATTACTGACGCTCCTTGATATTGATTCGATTTGTATTGTTAAATGCATTGGAACAACAGAGGCTGGATGTAAGGAAATTATGGACAGTCATTGAGTTCTTTGACGTTCAGGTTCAACACACAAGTTTCAGGGCAGAGATAGCCTGAGGTAGGTCAAAAATACTATGTTATGATCCTCAATTCAATTGTTTTATACCACTTTCTTGCTGGGTTAGATAAATGTGTATTTTGTACTACTTTTGGGATCGTTGAGCCTAAAGTTTAAGTTAAGATATTTCTTTACATCGAGAGATACTGATGTATATAACATGACTGGGAAACAAAGAGTTTGGAAGGGTATAATCCGGCTTATAAAGGGTCTATCCGAGGATAAACTGATGAGCATTTATATAGAGATGAGTGTTACACATTGAGGTATTTGAAAGCTAAAAGAAGCCGGCCATGCTCTTCTATAGATGAATTGATAAATTTTAGCCAATTACTCGCTTTGAACAGACTGACTTTTAAGACCGCTTGTTCTAGACTTTCTTTACCACAGCTATTTTTGTAGCCATACTTAGTTATCACGTATATCACATGTGCTAGGCAGACTCCCATGGGCTGATCACTACATCCTTCCGCCCTATAATAACCTACTCAAATAGGGACATTTATCCCATGTGTTCGATTTCTATTGTAGCAGAAGCACCCTCAAAAATACGCTCGTTTATTACCTCCTTTTCCCTGATATTCCCTGTCCTTTAATTTTAGTCAAAAGAGCAGTTTGTACTTAACTCAATAAAGTCATCCGCGGTTGACCCGGGCCTGTTTAATTAGTTATCTCACTCCCTCCAAGCAAAATCAAGAATACAAGACTTATTTAAACACACTAAGAATACCGAATAAGCTGAATATTGTCGCACGCCACAAACGTGGCTATGGACAGTTAAGTACGGGGATCATCACATGGGCCTTGGTGGATTCTGTCCCTTGCTCACTGGTAACAGATCCCAAGTTACCATCGCATCTCTGCTCAGAGTCTGGCGAATATCGTTGGGGGAAGAGTGTAAACTTTAAAGGGGTTAAAGGGGTGTTTAGTCACTGATATGCTGACTTGGGATACACAGATGCAGCTTCATTTTAGTAAATGGCTTTGGTGCAGCTAACCGACATACCTCTTTACTCATGAGAACAATAAATGAATCAAGGAACCAAATATAGAAGCGGGCATTAAGGCTTCACAATTAAAAGAGGCTGCTCTACCTCAAAAAGCGGAGAAAGCACCGAAGTGTTCTGTTATGGATAAGTTTCCTACAGATGCTACCCACCCGCTGCAAAAAAAAAAAATGGGCCGATTGGTGAGTATGTAGAAAAGATTAAGTGGCGCCACAACATATGGCTGACATATTTCGGACTAAGCAGAGTGGAAGCGTTTGCTAGAGTTCAGAAACCCATGACTTAAAGGTCCGACAAGGCGGCGAAGGTGGTCCCTCACCAAGATAGATGGGCGGATCAAACTCCTGCCTCAGCAAGAAGCTACAGAAAAAAAAAATGATCATCAGACGACAGGATTCCTAGATACATTTCGAGGGCTTCCAGGTATATACGAAGAGGGTATCCTGGTAAAATAGTAAGTTTTAGAAATTGACAGGAAATAATTCAATAAGGCCAAAAGAACAAATAATTGTAAGAAACGTCTTTCACAACGTATAATAAAGAACTAAGGAAATCCAAGAGGGAATCTTGGAAGAACTTTTGTGAAGACTTAAGGGATATTCTGACCACCCCTAGTATACAAAAACCCCCTTAAAATAAGGTACTTGCTGTACAATCGAATAGTAAGACAAACAATACTTTACGGTACTGTAGTGTGGAGGAGCAAGACTAAACAAAAAATGAAACTGAGCAGGATTCACGCTCGGGTGTCAGCTCATTACAGAGTCCATGAGAATGTCCCCAAAAGCGACCATGGATGCATTATAAGACCTTGCTTCTTGTAGCAATTCAAGTAAAAGCCGCTATAAAAGCACTCAAGCTACATCGCGAAAATCACTTCAAACAAGGTAACCACATGTCTCTTTTGCATTAGTAACTGATTGAAAGTTTTATGCATTCTACTATGTAAATGACATGGAAGAGCTAAAATTGCGGTTCTCTCGGATAGTCAATTATAACTCAAAGCACTAAATATCTACTCGTACATATCAATGGTCCTCCTTAAACATCATAAAGTACTCAACAACTTCAAAACTCCGAACAAAGTACCACTAGTATGGGTACCTGGGCATGAGGCTCACGATGGCATTGAAAAGGCGGACCGCCATGCCAAGAAAGGTGCAGAGAGTCCAATAATGGGACCTTTCCCAAAGACAAAACCACTTAAAACAGGAAATCAAACACTCGGCAAGACTATGCACGGTCAAATACTGGAAAGATGTGTTATAAATGGTCTTAACCACTCAAAGAAATCCCTAAATTAGCCTCTCTCCTTGAAAGCAAACAAACAATAATACTGTGCGGAGCACTAACGGGGCACTTTCCTTATAATAATCATCCTTACAAATTGAAAATTATCTTCACTAGCACATGTAGATTCTGCTTTAAAACTGAGGAGTCTCTGGAACACTTAATCACTAACAGTTCGTCATTGGCACGTAGGTGAGAAACATTTCTATACAAATACTATATATACATATAGATATTCCCCATGAAGCGAATCTTTAGCTAATTGAAGAAAGGAACACAAAAGATTTATCTGATTGCAGGGCAAAAAGGCATTTGCCCTATCGTCGTATTGTCATACCATACCATATCCATAACACAAATGGCCAGGATCAGAGGAAAACGTTCCTCTATCCTCTGTCAGAGCTTCCATTGACTGTTGGATCTCATATGAACACAAACGTGTTTATTAGCATTAATAGCATCGCATACTCCAGTATGCTTTATAAATGTGCAACAAAGATTATTTCGGATAGATTTTTGCACCATGTTTATGAACGCCTCAGAAATACTCCGATCAGTAAAAAAAACGTATCTTCGAAGTGATGTGTCACTGATCATTCTATGATGGCAATCTTCCTTAAAATCTGAGATAACAAGGATAGAAAATCTACCTTCCAAAGAATAGTTAATTTGCACATAGAGGGGTTGAAAGATAATTAAGAAATAACGAAGGGGAGATAGTGATATACGTTGGTTTTGAATGTTAGTACATTATAACGGCTATGACTTAATAACGGGAAAGATACTTAAAGCGTTGCCGAAAAAAGGTTTGCTAAAGCTGCTCTATCTTATAAATGCCAGCATTAGATTAGAGCACATACCGCACCAGTAGAAAGTAGCCGAAGTTATTATGGTTCCGGAACCCGGTAAACCGCTGACTGAAGTCAAGTCATATAGACCAATATCGCTTCTCCCGATTACATCGAAGGTCTTCAAGCGAATCCTTCTTAATCGTCTTAAATCAATTACCGACACAAATTCCCTCTTGCCTGACCATCAATTTGGCTTTAGAAGCCAACACTCTACAGTTGACCAAGTGCATCGAATAACCGATGTAATTAAACGAGCAATCGAGTGTAAGTTAGTCTGTTCAAGCGCATTCCTTGATGTTTCGCAAGCCTTTGATAAGGTATGGCATGAAGGCCTTAAATATAAACTCAGATAAGCCCTACCACAGCAATTGTCTTGTATTTTAGGTTCATATCTGGAAGACCGACTCTTCCGTGTGAGACACTGAAACGAATATTCCACTTTTAAGACAATAAAGACGGGGGTGCCGCAAGGAAGTGTACTTGGCCCTCTGCTATATTTGCTTTTTACCCGTGATATACCGCAAACGGACGACACCATTTTGGCAACGGCTAAAACAGTCGAAGAAGCAACTGCCAAGTTGCAACGAATTCCTTACGCGAACGAGGCCAAATATTTCGGTATGACACTCGACGCTAAACTAAAATGGAGAGCACACGTCAAGAAAAAACGTGAAGAGCTTAAAATCAAATATAGAGATATTTACTGGCTTATTGGAAAGTATTCCAAGCTTAGCTTAGAGAACAAACTGCTGTTATACAAGCAAGTGCTAAAACCGATCTGGACATATGGTGTACAACTTTGGGATTGTACTAAAAATAGTAACATTAATGTATTACAGACATTCCAAAACAAAGTTCTTCGAGGTATTGTTAATGCGCCATGGTACATTAGAAACGATGATATCCACAGAGACTTGGGAGTCGAAAACGTTCAGAACGTAATTAAAATGTTTGCGCGAAAACATAATAATCGATTACAATGTCATACGAATATTTCTGTTCAACAGATCTTCGACGAGACAAATTTATTGCGCCGTCTGAAAAGGACTAATCCTCTTGATATAACGACTAGGAAAAATAATAAAAAGTACAACAGATCATGTCAGTGGACCATTAGCGGCCGAAATAGGTGATAGAACAACCTGACGCAAGAGATATCTCGTTGATATAGGAGGCGGTTAACTGTTTGGATAATATTGATCGCACTCTTGAGTTTTATTGCATGGCTTTGAATCTTTCAAACAAATTCGAAGAACACCCCATAAGATGTGGTCATTGTATTCCAATTTTGGGCGGATAATTGCTTACTCGCATATATTGAGGTCAGATCACAGTATGAACAATTTTTTCCTATATCGCGTGAGAAAACCTAGACATTACAGTGTCAAACGTAAGTGCTATTCATAATGACCGAGTGTTTGGAACGAGGCAGCAGAAGCATTAAATTCCGCTCAATTGATGGGTCCTTGATTAGAGATGCTGTAAAGAAAAGAGTATTGTCTGTCAACAAGAGACATTATATGATTAAAACTAACAGAGAAGAGATAATTAATAAAGATTGAAAAGTGTGTCGGAGACCGAACGGAACCCTGTTGCACACCTGCATTTATCTTGAAAATGCCCAAGGCAAGTAGTTTAAATTTCATTAAGGATACAATTTATTGATTCAAAATGCATCCAAAATGACTCTTTCTGTCTCTGTATTGATCAAATTACTCTCAAAATTTCAGATGTAAGGACCTAGTTTTCGCCTGACAGTGAGACAAGTCACATTTGGATCTGTTGCTACAAAAACCGTAATGCAGATCATTGAGGAGTTTTTGTGACACAAGTTATTTCATGAGCTGATGATCAGCATTTTCATGACCTTGGAAAAACTTGACCTAAAATTAATGGAAGGGTTAGACATATATATTACTCGGACGGTGTTCTACAGAGTAGGATCGATGGAAAGCTTACCCAGTTGCTTTTCCAGTGTTTCCACACTTCTTCAGAAGAAGTTTAGGTATACCATCTGCAATAGCGAATTGTCATAAAGATAAAATATGTTGAACTGTCTTAGGACAAAATTAGATTTTAATATTTTTGGGTCAATTGTTTCTCTACGGCTGGTTATTACAGTTTTTCGTGTCGGTCGTGCCTTTATACAGTGGAAGGATAAAACTTTTACCAGTTCATTGACCATCCGGACATTGAACGGTCCCACCACACGTTCCAATTTTTTTTTTTTTTTTTTTTTTTTTTGTGCTTTTCTTGCTTCAGCTTCAGTATAATCGGTTTCTTTCACGTGACAGTGGAGGGAGTGTTATTGCGATTTGTTTTTGTACGCCACAAACCAAGGAATGTGAGAAAAAATCTTATTTGCCTCGATAATAGCTTCATTTGGTCCATGGAACTATGGTAAGGCTCCTTATTTATGTTGAACCAGTTGATATTTTCCATTAACCTTAATTTTAGGTTAGTTTATCTCTCATTTTTTTTATTCAATTTCGTCACGGGTAGTCGGTGCTGACTCAATAGTGGTTCGTCTGAAAAAAATTATGTTAGAATCCTTTTTTATTCGTTTCGTGTAATTTCAACATAAATGTCGCTTTAATATCAGTTACGCTATTCGAAAACTACCAATAGATACGGTGGCATGCTCTAAGCCGATTCTTTAGAAGATATTTGGTCCCGTTGGTATAGAAGTTATCTGCAGTTCTCATGGAGAATATTTATTTAACAGCAAACGAATAACTTGTGAAACGAAATCGATCGCTTTTGGCCTAAAAATGTACATCGGGAGGTTCAAATCAGCAGATGTACACCTTCATATTAGAAATCGACATTTATCAAACTTCGGGGCACGATAAGGGCCAGGAAAGTAAGCACCAAGTCAGTTAGAAAAGCTTTTCAATTTATCACCAGATAAACTTCCAATCTGCAGCACCCTTTAAATTAATAGGTTTTCATAAAAACAACGACACGTGGATGAGTTCAAGTAAATAACGAATTAACTATTTAACGGTCAATATTAATGGCATCATCCCAAGGAGCATACATGAAAATGCTTTAAATGAGTGCTCAACCGAATCAACTTACAACGTCAGTAAATGAAAGGACTTGCCATTAGTTAGTTGTGATATATGATTATCGTCAATATTAACGTATATATAAGGAAGGCGCATGAGAATAAATAAACACGCATTACAAGTATCTCATAGCACTATTTGGGCTTATAGTAGATATTCGTAAAATAATTTAGAAATCCCTCTATTGAAAGGGTATTTACGTGTAAAAACAAAAAAATAAAAAAATAAATAAAAAGACAAATTGTATGGAATTTTGGTTAATGAATAAAGTAACGCAGTGGACAAACATTAACATTTCAGTACCGTTAATAAATTGCAAAACTAAACTATAGTCCTTAGATACTCTGATACATCAACAAGGGATTTACAAGAAAAATGAGGTCATCGGTGGTATGAAAAATATGATATTATGTTTCGCATGTGTATCTGAAGATTGTGTTTGTATTTTTTGTATACGACAGAAATTTCAACAAATACACTTGCTTACCTTTGAAAGATATTTTGTTTTTGTTTTTGTTTTTGAAATGGGAAAACTCATTCTGCTCCGTAATCAAAAAGTTTATTGAAACTGCGTATCCTCTTGAGTACATTCCTTAAGTGCTTTTTTTTTTTGTGGATCCTTTACGAAGAAAAGAAAAAGATAGTAAGATTGAAAGAATGAAAAGTTGTTCCCATACTCCAAAGATATAATTACGCAAATGAGTCTTTTTTGAGTCATCCAATCAAGTGTCAAATGTACACCCAAAAGCCCTACCATCGTCAAACAGTAACATACGTAGGGACAAACTTTATACGTTTTGAATAAAAAATACTTTATACTTATTTTAACTTTTGACATTTGAATACATACGTACAGATACATACCTCAGCTGGAAGTAGAGGGTAGTAGTATAAATTACTGCATACATATATGAAGTGAAAGAACAACATGTACGCGGGATATGCATATCATATTAAGGGTATCTGTAGCAGAAAGTAGTCACATTTAATTTTGTCTACTATGCGCTTCATTTGATTCATTATCTTGTATCTTGCTTTTGGACTTCATTTAATGCTAAAAAAAAAAATTGACAAAAAAGGAAACAACCTAGACAGATGGATGAGAAAATTAAAAAAAAAAATCCGTAATTCAATTAGATTTAAAAGCTTAAGCTGAAACCAAATGTTGGCTCAGTGTGGTCACCTCGAGCGGAGTTCTTTAATGGACATTTGACATTTCATTAATTGCAATTGCAGAGCGCACAGAGTTCTAGCAAATTTTGTAGATAGATACAGTTTTCAGTCCACAGCACGTGCGTGGAAACCTGGGAACCAGGTGCGGTCTCCACTTATAATTGAAAATGTCCCGACAAATTGCAGTCTTTTTGCTGGCTTTTAGATTGGTTGATACTTTCTCCAACATCGAAACAGAGGGAATTTTTGTCCACATTAAAAGTTCCATTAATAATAAATTTGTTTTCAAATTAATATGCTCTCATAGACGCTGAAAAAATGAAGAGTGTCGGAAATGATATCTTCAAACGATCGAAATAAATTTAATACTCATAGATACGAATGCAAACCAATGCAAACAGATGTACAATATTTCTCCCTCATTTTCTGCTTTCATTTTTAATTTGGGTTCAATTACAATTAATTTATTTAATGACAAATGAATACAAATTGGTTGGTTGTATTAGTTGGACTGGCCGAACAATCGAAGCAATTATTATTGCCATCTAATGAATCTGTTTTAGGATATTCAATTAAAATTTAAAATAGTAGGAGAGTAAAGCTCGGTGAAATTGTGATTTGATGATGCTTACGGATGCAACACAATACCTAATGTAGTGGCAAATTATTATTTATATTAATTTTTTTTTTCAATACATTTTGGATATTTTCGATAATTGGATTGCATTGGTTGTGTCAAAACCATTCAACCAAGTGAAGCTTATTGTCATTCAGTTCGATGTTGTAGTACCTCTACTAGAGTATTAAATATATAGGGTTTTCTAAAAACGACTAGACAACTTTTTTCTTAAATAAAAGGCAAATCATTTCAGATATTTCAAAAAATTTATAATATTGGCTTGAAGTACAACCAAAACATTTGTGAATGAAACTCGACTTCGTTCATATGGCCACCGCGGGCACGTTTGCAGCTGTCGATTCGTTGGACCCAATTTTCAACGACTCGGCCACACATTTCGGCCGAAACGGCCGCTATTTCGCGTTCAATGTTGGCTCTAAACTCTTCCAACGTCGTCGGCGTGTTGGCATAAACCAAGGACTTCACGTAGCCCCACAGAAAATAGTCAAGCGGCGTTAAATTGCACGAACGAGATGGCCAATCGACTGGCCCATGTACTCGAGATAACATGCTCATCATACTTACTCTTCAATAAATCGATTGTAGCGTGTGCTGTGTGGCTTGTGGCACCATCCTGTTGAAACCACATGTTGTCCAAGTCCATATCTTCCAATTCTGGCCAAAAATAATCGGTGATCATGGTGCGATAACGCTGACCATTCACAGTAACGTGACGATTGTTATCGTCGACGAAAAAATATGGCACAATTACGTCTCCGGCATGCAAACCGCACCAAACAGTTATTTTTTGTTGATGAAGTGGTAATTCACGAAGCACATGTGGATTTTCACCCGACTAATAACGCATATTTTGCTTATTGACCAACCCATTGAGCCAAAAATGAGCTTCGTTACTGAAGATGATTTTGCGATGAAATTTATCATCTTAGCGCATCTTCTCCAGAACCCAATCGGAGAACGTAGCTCGTTAGTGTACTTTACCATGATGAAAATTTTGAGTTTACTGAATAAATTGACAGTGACAGTTTGATGATATGTGAAAGAGTGCGTTCACAAATTAAATTCAAAGTTGTCAACTCCCTATTGGAAAAACCCTATATATACTTATCTATATATAGATTGAGTGAAAAGTAACCTCTTGACCGCCAGAATGCACTGCTACTGCAAAAAAGGTTATGGTGCCTTGAAGTCCGTTCATATTTAGGCGGACATGCCATGTTGGCATCATGTTGAGTATGGACAATAACGATTTTCGTTCTCTCATAAAATATTATTTTTTGAGAGGCAAAACGGCGAAGGAAACAAAAGAAATGTTGGATAAATACTATGGAGCTAATGCTCCGTCAGATTACACCGTCAAATATTGGTTTCGAAAAAGCTCGTGGTGGCCGCAACTCCACTACCGATCAAGTCCACAGCGGCAGGCCATCCGATGCGGTTACAGAGGATAATATCAAAAAAATACATGAAATGGTGTTGGCTGACCGGAAAGTGAAGGTGCGCGAGCTAGCAGATACCACAAAATTCTTAGCCCTAAGTATACAAAATAAAAATTTTTAAATAAAATGTAAATGAAGTCGAAAGACATAGATATAAGAATCTGGAGTAGCTTAGTGTGCCTGTGTGGGGCCAGTAAGTTAGTATAAGATTGATAAGTAATTGTAAGCATTTAAGCATTTTTTTTTTTAGTATGTAAGAGTTAGTGTTTAACAAAATAAAATGCATTTAAAAACTAAAAAAACTAAAGCAGATACCACAAAGATTAGTACTGAGCGCACACGCCATATTTTGGGCAATATTCTGCATATGAAAAAATTATCCTGCCGCTGGGTGCCGCGCATACTCACTCCTGACCTTCGAACTTCGAAAGAGTGTTTGGACTTGTTGATGTGGAATCGGGCGGACTTTTGGCGTCGATTGTTAACTGTTGATGAAACTTGGATCCACTATTACACACCAGAGAACAGAATGAGTGCCCGGCGATGGACTGAAGCCGGCACGAGTGCTCCGAAGCGGCCGAGGGACGCTCGATGGATCGGAAAGTTTATGACGCCGGTTTTCTGGGATTGCCATGGCATACGCTTCGTGGACTACCTCGAAAAAGAAAAAACCATCAACAGCGAGTATTACTGTGCATTATTGGAGCGATTGAAGACCGAAATCTCTGCAAAACGGCCTCACATGAAGCGAAAAAAAATTTTGTTTTTGCAAGACAATGCACCGGCGTACAAGAGCATCGCAACCAGGGCTAAAATCAAGGACTTACGGCTCCAATCGCTGTCGCATCCACCGTATTCGCCCGATTTGGCTCCCTCGGACTATTATCTTTTTCCAAACTTCAAAATATGGTTCATCAATAAAAAATTCAGCTCACGCTAGGAAATCATCGACGCCTCGGAGGAGTATTTTGCAGACCTTCCGGAAAATTACTTTTCGGACGGGATCAAGAAGTTGGAAAATCGCTGGAATAAATGTATCAAACTAAAGGGGGGCTATATTGAATAAAATAAAACAAAAACAATTAAAAAAAATTTTTTCCATTCCCAAGGAGGTTACTGTTCACCCCAACTAGTAGGTTTAACCGTTTAACGAGTTTCCTTCAAAGTAAAATTTTCGATTCGAGAAGATACTGGCTGTAGGTGTATGCTCTGTTGTACCGGTTGTTTTAAAGGCCTATGTTGTTTTGGCCAGAGGTTGGAGTTGTTTAGTAGATTTTTGGCGTTCTACAAGTGGTTGTTGTTGCTCTGGTGTTTTAGTAAGCGGCATTGGAGTTTGTTGTTGGAGAGATTTGCGTAGAAGAACACTGCACTTGTCACATCGATAATTTGTGTTCTTTGAGTTCGTATATACAATGTCTAAAGTTCCAATATTTACACATGAACAATGAAAAATATGAAAATAATCCGCACAAATGATTTTTTCTTTGCAAACTAAATTATTTTGAGAGAAAACGGTAATTCAAACTAAGATCGCACCCCAGAAAAATCGCACTTAAGAACGTTCACGTTCACGTTCAACGTTCAACATTTTGAAAATAATGTTGAATCTTCCGAAGCATTTTTCGACAGAAGCATTTTTCGACAGAAGCATTGCACCAAATTTGCAATACTGACCTCGTATCGCTAAGACTTTCTAGGCTATATGAGCGACATAAATTGTCATGCATTACTTCCGATAACGCATTGATAGCAAACCTAGCCAACTAATAAATTATTTATTATTATCATTCACTTATTAATTAATTAATTTAGAACTTTTAGAACTTATTCACTTTGAATACATTGTAAGGCTTGGTTCTATCAAGAGTTTCACCGCCTCCCATCTATGTGTTATGAGTTACAACCATTATAATGAAGGTTTCTAGTAGCTTTTCCTTCACTGTATTTGTTCTAGATAGTCACTTGCTTTAAATTTATTAATCATATTGTCAGTAGCAAGGTAGCCATATACCGCAACCCTGTAAATTGTGCAATATAGGTTAAGAAAACTATGTAATATATATCTATCTATCTAAACAATAAATAAAAACAGTAACATGGCCTAAAAAAATCTTACATTGGGTTGAGAATGGACGACAGTTCCATGGAGTTGCTGACATACACGGAATCTCTAAGTCTACCACTCACCGATGTGCTTACCGAGTTTGTATAGCAATTATTAATTTACTATAGGGTTTTCCAATAGAATCTTGACAACTTTGAATTTAATTTGTGAACACACACTTTCACTAATCATCAAACTGTCACTGTCAATTTATTCAATAAACTCAACATTACTACTTTACATCATGGTAAAGTACACTAACGACGTACGTTCTCCGATTGGGTTCTGGAGAAGATGCCCCAAGATGATGAATTTCATCGCAAAATCATCTTCAGTGACGAAGCTCATTTTTGGCTCAATGGGTTCGTCAATAAGCAAAATATGCGTTATAGGTCGGGTGAAAACCTACATGTGCTTCATGAATCACCACTTCATCCAAAAAAAATAATTCTTTGGTGCGGTTTGCATGCCGGCGGCGTTATTGAGCCATATTTTTTCGTCGACGATATCGATCGTCATGTTACTGTGAATGGTCAGCGTTATCGCGCCATGATCAGCGATTATTTTTGGCCCGAATTGGAAGATATGGACTTGGACGACATGTGGTTTCAACAGGATGGTGCCACAAGCCACACAGCACACGCTACAATCGATTTATTGAAGAGTAAGTATGGTGAGCGTGTTATCTCAAGACATGAGCCAGTCGATTGGCCGCCTCGTTCGTGCAATTTAACGCCGCTTGACTATTTTCTGTGGGGCTACGTGAAGTCATTGGTTTATGCCAACACGCCAACACGCCAATAATAAAGTTTTTGAAATATCTCATATGGTTTGCCTTTTATTTAAAAAAAAAAAAAAGTTGTCAAGTCGTTATTAGAAAACTCTATATTTTAAAATTTTGTATGTTGGCCTTATAAAAACGAAAGCATGCGTGGAGGGTTTTGCGTAGAACTTTTGTAGAACTTTTAGAATATGTTTACCGAAGTATAGGCTGAACTTAAGTAAACCTTCATAGTTTGCAGCGATTTTGTATATGCATATGCTGAATCGCGTGGAAAGCACTGACTATAATTTCTACGATAAATATTTAAATTAGCCCGGAAGTGTATACGATTCAAGACTGTTGCAAAAAAGATACTTTTTTTTCTTTATTTGAAAAGGGTTTTCGACCTTACCACCATGCTATTTTACTTCAGGATGCGGAATATTCGTAAACCGGTTGGTTGATTACATTGATTTTTAGAAACCCAACTTCTGAAATTGATCGTTATAATAGAGCACTAAAAATCAAAATTTTAAACAAGAAATTTTTATGCCTGAGACACTTACAATTTCAAAAACAATAAATGTCATAAAATATTGCACTATCTTGGCAAACATTTCACGACAAGCAACAGACAGCTCTTTTGAATACGAGGAAAGCTTGGAGGACCCTAATGAAGATGCCGGTCAATCAACATTGTATTATTATTCTTTTTTATTAATTTCTTTGTTTTTTTTAATAATAACTAAAGTTAATCGATCTTTCATCGGGATCTTAATTTTAATCATTGCGAGCCTGAATGAAGGATGTGTCCTGTAGTTCCGCAGTAAATCGACTTATTGGGAGTCCAAAGAACTTTTCCTTTTTCCGCGCATCCAACTGCAAACTATTATTACTATAATTACTATTACAAAGGGCTGAAGTCCTTTTTTAGTATGTAATACATACATATCTACATAGGTACTACTGCGGTTATCTGCTTTAAATTTTGCTACGCATCGTCTGGAAGATATTTCTAGTTCTTGTTACTTAAAATTACGCTACTTACTTACTTAAATCCTGTCACCCCTCGTCAACAACGTCAGCACGCCATCTTATTCAGATTTTTGCAATTCGTTTCAACTCACTCTAGTTCTGTCTCAATTCTTTTTGGACTGCGCTTCGCCATGCCTGTTTAGGCCGTGAGAGGATTGCACTGCATAGAACCAAATGCCTTACAGACCGCATTCAATTCATTTCAACTCAATTGTTGATCATGGCTCCGTATTGGGCGGTATTTACTGTAATGTTTAGATCTTTCTTTATATCTAGAAGTACGGAGCGATTATGCCGCCAGCCCATAAAGCGCACCAAAAACTCCATTTTTTGTGGTCCATAGATAGCTGATAGATTTTTATCGCTAGAAATTCGACAATTTTCCTTATTTACAAAGCCATTGAGACAGAAGATGGTCCAGTGGTGGTCATCGGTAACAGCCTGACTTAATCCTTACTCATGCAGGCTAAAATGGCAATCCGTGTTTGACTAGTAGTATAATACTGGCCTACGTTGTGTAAGGTCCCACAATCCCATAAAGAAGCGATAAAAATAATTTGACGAATTAGACGGATTCATTATTTCCAACCCTAACAAACAATTAAATAACAACGATCTTCAGATGTGAACATGGTATCATCGCACCCTTAACAGGCCGCGTGTGGCCAAATAACTAGCGGGGATCCATGACTACCTCAAAGCAAACATAACCACCATCCAGAAAATGGGATGGTGTCGGAGAAGTCGGAGCATTTATTTAAATGCGAATTCGCCGTCAGCGAAAGGAAACACGTCTTGAGATGCAGTCATATATGAGATAATTCGCAAAGGGGCTAAATTTGCAAATGAAAGCTTCACACCCCGACAGAGAAGAAGAAACTATGAGCTCCTCGACAAAACCTACGAGCAATGGCCTTTATATGACGTGAAAATCTCTATTGGAGTTTTCAATGCCAAGCTTGACAAGTACGTTAGTAATATGTTAGATTACAAATTGGGGACCAATTTTACCATTTTACCTCTAGTATTTTACTTGTCCGAAAACTCCCAGCACCTAACATCGATGCGGACCAGTATCTTTTGTAGCCAGGATACGAATGCCGATATCCACAACATTTTAAGGTAGCTCAATGATGAGCAACTACAATTCCAACAGACCACCAGGGCTTTTTCCGATCGACTTTCTCTTAACCTTTCTTTGAGTCCTATGCTACCAAAATCGAACTTAGAAGCTCAATAACATCAGTGTCAAAGTACAATCAGAGAAACTTCCATTGATGTACTAACCCGCCCCAACGTAGAAACTTCTGGTTTTATGATAAATTCAGTCAGTTAAATCTAGAAAATCAAAATCAAAATCTTTGATTATATAGAAAACAAGCGAAGAATGCAGGCTTCTCTGAAAAAAAAAATAAGAAGCTCTCGATCGGGATTTATTCGAAATTTTATTCTAAAATACAAAACGAACATGCCAAAGCTGTAAAGTCTAAACAGAAATGTGCAAGGATTGAGAAGGAAACCTGATAGTAAAACCATAGTCAGTGCTGAGAAATTGAAAAGATAATTTTTGCAGGTTGTTCAATGGTGACATTGAACAATATCCCACTATCAGACATAATGCACGACTTAGTCTGGGTGAAGACATATAACATTTGCGTCCGCCCTATCCAAATGAAATCAGGACAGCAATTCCCAGGCTTAAGTTCAATAAGTAGCAGGTGTATGCATACATGAGCATACATCAACCCATCCAAAAGATCTGGGTTGATGAAAGCATCCCCAATGAATGAGACTTCAGCATTGTTTCTCCAATCCTAAAGAAGGGAAATCCCCTCAACAGCGTCAAGTACAGACGAGAGAGATCACGCGTGACTCCTATCAAACTGCTTTCTCATTTTTATTTATCATTTGGTAAGTCATCGTAGAAAGACTCACATCATAATAGCGCCTCCAAATTGTTCAGCTTTATTACAAAAAATCAGCTTTCAGTGAGAAATGTTTTTCGTGCGATTCGAGGAATTTACGGTGCGCATAACCGACATACTGAAACCACTATTGCCAATACCAATCTCAAATTTGAGTCCCAGTTTACATTAGTGGATGATACTCGACCGGTTAGACCACATCCAGCACTTAGTGACTTTAACAGCGATAGCTGAGAGTGTACGCGAAGACCGTGACGAAACGATTCGTCGTATACGTGGCGTATTTTACGTGAGGATCTCGGCCTAAAAGCGTACAAAATTCAACTTGAATTTGCGTCATATTTTCAGTAAATGGGCTCTGGAAAAACCCAATGAAAATCCGTCGTTTTAGTTATATTTTGTTAAGTGATGAAGTCCATTCCTGGCTGAATGGATACGTTAATAAACAAAATTGCCGTGTTTGGGCTGATGAGCAACCCGAAGAGTACCAAGAGCTACCATTACATTCATTGAAAAGAGCGGTACGGTGTAGTTCCTGGGCTGGTGGAATCATTGGTCCATATTTCTTCAAAAATGAGGCAAATCAGAATGTTACTGTCAATGGTAACCGTTATCGCGCCATGTTAACGGACTATATGCTTCCTGAAATTCAAGCAATTCAAATTCAATTCGGTGTGCTCTGGTTTCAACAAGACGGCGCTACGAGCCATACAGCGAGTGAAACTATGGACTTGTTGATAAATCATTTTGGTGAGCACTTATTTTCACCAAATAGTTTTTTTTTTTTTTTTTGGATGCAGTGATGCTTGACCAAACACTTGTGAACTATGTTCGCTTCAATAATGGCAGTTTCACTTGTTGACATAGCCACTGAGCCGAAAATGGGCCTTGTCCGAGAAGATGATGGCCTAAACCCGACCGCAAAATAAGCCAGGCTGATTTTTTGGCTTTGCTAAATTCAGCTATTCGGCGACCAATCAACATTTCTTGATCTTATTCGATTTCGGCCACTACGACAACTATGTTTTCTTTTTTTCGCATCAGTCTTAATCTGGTTGGTGGCTTAAGATCCAAAAGATTGTACTCACAATCAAACTTTTTGACTGTGCTGCGAATTGCTTGCACACTGAAGCCATGATTACGACCAACCTCACGTTGAAATTCACGTTGCGTATTTTCAACTGAGCCGGTGTTTCGATATAATTTTCCAATAATTTTCGCACGTTCGGCAAACGTAAAACGATGCACGATGAAATGGAAAACCTTATTGAATATTTTGACAGCTAGATGCCATTAGTAACTTTGACAGCTGCTCAAGCATAAGAATTGGAAAAACTATCATTGCTATCTGGTCACCTTTTATATAGCATGATCTCGGAATAAGCTCTCATTGGCTCAAGGCTTATTCGGAAATGGAAGACTTCTTCACAAGGGGATTTCGGTGAATAAGACAATTTTGTGACTGAAAAACTTCATTAAAAGTAACATGAATACAATTTGCCTGAAAGCTCTGCTCCAACAGAAAAGCAATTTGAAAATTGATGATTAAATTACTATAGCCCAAGTTATCATTCTGCTAAAGAAAGAGATAGTTGCTTAGTGAAACAGAAACTCTTTTTTCCTATTCCTCCATAAAATGTTTAAAAGTTTTGAGGTTAACTGCAGGTTGTGCCTTAAGGAAAATGTTAAAAATTTATAGTAACGCAGCCAAAAAAAAAAAAAAACAGTCCATAATACGGTGAAAAGACAGATATAGTTCCGCTAAAGCAATAACCTAAATCGTTCGGCTCCGTGGCAATGATTTAAAGCTGACATTATGAAAATAAGCACCCAATTGGGGAAAAAAGAAAAAATCTAGAATGTTGCTGTCAGGGAGTTTGGAAACATGCCAAAAACTACAGAACTTTATTACTTTCGTTCACTTCACTACTTAATGATGACCTTGTTGCTATGACGAAGTCATATAGAAAACAAACTCCGCGGATGGCTATAAAATAGTGCATCTTAGATCCATAATATCCAATTGGTGCAGACAGTTAAACTTTCAATAATCTACGTTTGACATAAATGCCAATATTTTATGACGTGACATAAAGAAAAGAAAAAGAAAACGGAAACAACTTCTATATCACACATAAAAAGCCATTGTTCTTGCATAGAATATCCGAAAATCGGCAATCAACTCTCCCCTAGGCAGTCAGATTTCATTACCAACAAACACACACAATTTTCATTTTCAGTATCATACTGGTACACTGCTTTGGATGTTTTTCATATCCCAAGCCAGGGTTTATAAGGTGCAAAAAGTTCGTTATCTAAGATTAACGTGCGTATCATTAATTACAGCTCGAAGGCTCTAACCGCAATATAACACCTCGGGTAACAACAAGTTGCGTCAAACGTTCCATTAATTAGCGTAATGAAACGTACACTCTCAACACAATTAAATTCAATCCAATGGTACTGAGTTACGAATCTCTAAATATCCTTGACAACAGTAACCCGAAAGAGTATGCTTCTGCTGGAATTCATACACAGATTTTTCAACCTGTTCATAAACAAGATACGGAGTATCCTTTATAACTCTTTACGACTTGGGTAGACCTTATGCCGGAACAAGAAGGAAAAATCTGTAGAACGAAGGACATAGTTAAGGGGTAGTGAGTGTACTCCCACAGAGTTGACGAGTTTCTGTATCAAATCAACAAGTAGATAACCTTTCTGGAAGTGTTTTTTTTTTTTTTTTTTTTTTTAAGGTCGCCTAGTAATCCAAAACTTTTCTATTTACCTAAAATGCCAAAGGTTTCGCACAATGGCAGAAGAAGCAACTGCTGATATTTATCTCTGTAAAGAAGAATCCGGAAAAGTTGTCTTTTGCCATTGATAAAGTCTATTCCTTTGCTTTTACTTTTACCTTTGCCTTTTATCATTTCGAACAACACTTTGAATATCACACAAAGCTCCCCTATCTGTCAAACACAACCTTAACAACCTATGCATACAGTAGACGCCAAAAAAGAGTCCTTTCCGTGACAGTGTTAAGCGATAGGTGGAATTGTGGCACACCTTCAGCCTAGGCAGAAAGCACTCCCGACAATGAATGGAAATTTATTTGTTCACGGTGTTCGTTCTTTCGTGTTTATGCCGAATACAAGGATTTTTATGACAGTTCTTCTGTCAAAAAATAAATAAATAAATAAATAAATAAAAATAAAAACAAGGATGATGCCCTGAAACGAGAACTATTACGTCAGCGCAATGACAGCATTAAAGTTTAACTCAACAAAGGGGAAGAGAGAACTCACATCCTTCCACAATCACAAATCCCATGGTGGGAAATTGCTAATTTCCAGGAACCTAAAGTATGAGACAGGGATGTCCAGAGTCCCATGTCCCATGTAAAACGCGTTTCGTAATAAAACTTCAAATTGCACACAAAAACTTTAATGGAGGCAATTTTTTTGTCGAGTGGATACCGATGGATGATTCCCTAACGCTGTGATGCTTCGAGTAAATAGACTTTTGTCCGGTTTATGCGTGATGGATATTGTTAGAAAGGCTCACTCTGTTAATGTTATATAACCGGATCGTAAAAGGGAAAAATCGTTTTATACTCGGCTTTGAAGAGAATAGCGATGGGACAGCAAGATAAATTGAGTGGGCGAACTTTTATGACCCACAAACGAGTACTATGTCATAGTGGGTAAGCTTATGTTAAACATATGTGTTAGCACGAATGAATGAACAACGCACAATTGTCGGGGATTGAAGGTGGTAAAGTGTTGGACAGGACAAAAGCTAGAGGTTATCCTTGAAATTTACATTCAGGCGTATACCCGTACATGTGTACTTATTGGGTTCCTATTCCAACTGAGTGAGGCAAATAAGACAAAAAAAAAAAAAAAAAATGTTGTCCGGTTGATATGACAACGTCAAGAGCAGAAATGATTCCGGACATGGTTTCCAAGGTTGTTCTGCTCAGTAAAACAATCACTAACACTGAAGTAAAGCAAATAACATTGATACGGTCAATAAGTGATCACAAGCTTTCACTGAGACTTTGCGACTAGTCTCTTTCAAGAGAAAACCAGTTTGTGTTGGAAATTTGGAAGACGTCCTTAATTTTCCTACGGTCCTCGGGTCATTTTTGACCCATTTTAAGAAAGAAATTAAGTTTTTTCTAAGACAAAATTTTTGTAGGACTTCATATTTCTTGACCTTTTCTAAAGTGTTGAGCTGATTATAATTACGTATGATTTTATAAAAAAAATATTAGGAACTTTGCGACGTACAAACTTTTTTATGTCTGCACCCTTTTTGGGTCAAATTTGACAAAACGTATGAATTGCAAGGTATTTGCAGTTTGTCTGTTTTGATTTCTAATTACCTAGTCAATTTTGGTCATTTATGACCCAACCAGCATATTGTTGTTTTAGCTGCGATTTTGTATGTATTATCTATCTTTGCATTGTGCATTTGTACCCTTTTTATCAGATTTCCAGAGAAAAACTTCTTCATCCAAGAATAGATCTATTTCGCATTCTTGTTAGTTACGTTTCGCGGGATAGTTCATTTCAAAATATTGAATAAGGAAAAATATTATAAAATTGGTGCCAGGATTGACATGTTATTCTTGTTCTAGAATTACAAAAGTCGAACTTTCCAGCTTTGAAATATTTTTTTCACCTCCTTTGATACGTACTATTTTGACCCTTACCAACCTTCAAGGCAGACGCATATATGGTGAAGAATGCACTGATGTTGATAGCACCAAACTGTTTGCATTCATTGGACTACTTTTATTGACCGGCGTTTTACGGTCAAACAACGAAAGCGCTGAAAGTTTATGGAATCAGAGTTTCATAATCAAAAATATCAAGACCAATATTTGCTGCATCCATGTCATTGAAGATTTTCAAGAAAATATCAAGAGTTATAAGGCTCAACAACAGGGAAAATCGAAGTGAACGACGACTGTTAGATAAATTTGCTCCTATATGTGAGTTGTGGAGTCAGTGGGTTAACATATTGCCAAAACTTTACAATCTATCCGAAAATGTGATGAAAATAGATGAGCAGTTAGTAGCTTTCAAAGGAAGATGTCCTTTCCGGCAGTACATGCCATCAAAGCTAGCGAAATATGGAATCAAGTTTTGGGTACTTTGTGATTCTGCAACAAGCTATGCTTGAAATATTCAACCTTATACTGGAAAGGAAATCGGAAGTACTCCAGAAAGAAATCAAGGAATGCGTGTAGTTCTTGATTCGATTGTACGGCTTAAAGGACACAATGGTGACATAACTTTTTCACGTCTTCGGGTAGGGGAATTAAAATATACCCGAGGTAGGCATGTCTGTCGTAAAATGCACCCTCTATATGCCGAGAGCGTGGGTATACAAAAAATGCAATGGAATCCAGTTTCACTGGCAAATCCACCTTCTTCGGAGGTAGGCTCTGCGGATTCTGGGAATAGCCATTTATTGCTATCAAATCCCTATGCAGAAACATCAAAAGTACTCCGATCTCCACCATCTTGATGGCATATTTCCGGAAAACAAAGTGCGCCGGTTAATCAGGACTCAGTGAAAAGTAAATGCTTCGAACAGGAGAACAATGAATTCCGAACTAAACTCAATGAAATACAGCGACTCTTTTACAAACTTAATTTGTGGATCCCATCACAAAAGAACTGCGCCGACTTGGCAGCCAAGAATGAATCAAGCCAATTTTTGATATTCTGCTCTGATATGAACCGTATTTCAGTGAGGGCGTTCTGCATCGACCGGAAAAAATGGTAGTCAAAAGGGGCAAGGTCTGGGCTATAAGGCTGGTGGAGTAAGACTTCGCATCCACTATTCTCCAAATAGTTCTTAACCGGAATAGCAACGTGAGGCCTAGCGTTGTCATGATGAAAAATTATTGCATCTTCTCTGGTCGCATATTCCGGGCGATTTTCGGCTACTGCTCTCTTCAAATGGATTAATTGTGTTCGGTAGCGTTGTCCATTGATGGTTTCACCCGGTTTTAGCAGCTCATAACACAGCACACCCATCTGATCCCACCAAATACAGAGCATTACCTTCGCGCCATGGATATTCGGCTTTGTCGTTGATTTGGATGGTTGGCCGAGTTTCATATATGATTTTTTGCGCTTGGGGTTGTCGTAATGGATCCATTTTTCATCACTAGTAACAATCCGATGCAAAAATTACCTCCTTTTATGGCGTTCCAGCAGCATTTCGGACATGCAAAAACGCCTTTCGACGTCTCTCGGCTTGAGTTCATGTGGAACCCAATTTCCTTGCTTTTGAAATGGCTGCTTGAGTGACACCCAAAGATTCTGTGAGCTCTTCTTGTGTTTGGCAACAATCTTCATAGAGCAATGCTTCCAGTTCTTCATCTTCAAACTTTTTTGGCTGCCCAGGACGTTCATCGTCTTCCAAGCCAAAATCACCACTTTTAAATCGTGCAAACCACTTTTGTCACGTTCGCTCAGCTGGCGCATGTTCACCATAAGCTTCCACCAAAATCCGATGACTTTCGGCAGCAGTTTTCTTTATATTAAAGTAATGAAGATGAACTCCCCGCAGAAACACTTTTTCAGGCACAAAGTCCGACATATTTGAGTGAAAAAAAAATTATTGCTGTTTACGCTTCAAATGAATGACATATAGTGAAATGACGTACAATGACAGTAGCTTTCCAACGCATGTTCCAATGGAATAACACAAGTTGCGCCATCTCTTAGTAAACCGCATTAAGTTATAAGAAAGAGGCGAAAAAGTCCCACGAAATTCATTCATCCGGATCTAAAGGTGCAATATCCTAAAACCGATGAGCCCAAGATAGCTAAAAGAGTCAAAATGAAGAAACCGGTAAAGCAAAAGAATAAATCTGCTCAAAAAAAACGTTGCCGAATCAAGTGCAATTAAAAAACCTGTAACGGTCCGCGCATGTTCATACGCCGAGATCGCGTCAAAAGCCAACAAAATAGATTCGGCCACTACAGATCCGCTGCCTCAAATTCTCGCAGTCGTTTTAGAAAAACTAGATGAACAAATAAAAATAAATAAGCTCCTGTTTGAAAAACTAAGCAACCTCGAGTTCGTTGCTCGGAAAAAATCTAACAAAATTGAACATGGAACACAAATGGCCTTCTGAAAAAAATCGACGAATTAGAATCTTTTGTATGGAAAGACCGTATTGACATATGCCTGAGTTCGGAAACACACTTAAAAAAGTGAGTTAAACCCAAGATAAGAGGTTACTCTGGTTATCACGCGCATCATCCCTCAGAAAATGCGAGGGGTGGATCCTCACTTTATATTAAAGACTGCGTTCAGCATGCCGAGAACGTAACAATAGAACTTAAATCTATGCAAATAAGTTCAGTTTCCGTAAACATAAATCATATAACATAGAGTATAATATGGCATCTTGTTATATCTCCGAGATATAAGATGGCAGACGACGACCTCGATCGCCTTTTTTACCAACTTGGGTCAAACTTTATTCTTGGTGGTGACTTCAACGGAATACATACATTTTGGGGTTCAAGATTCATTTCGACGAAGGGCAGGCTACTGTACCAAGCAAGTACGAAACGTTGCTTGGCCTTTTTTTCGACGGGCAAGCCAACCTACTGGCCCACCGACACAAATAAAATACCTGACCTGGTCGATTTTGTCATTTCAAAAGGGTTCACCAAATATCTCACGACTTTAGAAGAATCCTATGATCTCTGCTCAGGTCACTCGCTAGTATTCTTTAAAATCAGCAGGAGCATAGCAAAAATCGAAAGACTGCCCAGATTAACGAATAAGGAAACAAACTGGGATGGTTTCAAAAGAAATTGCAAGGAAAATATTGCTTTAAGAGTTCCACCTACGACGCCGTTGACAAGTTAATGGAAATCGTCCAAAGAGCTGCGTGGAATAACACTTCCTTTCGAACAAGAGGGATAAAACACGGAAAGCAAATATACGCGCCCGATATAGAAGACTTCCTAAAAGAAAAAAGAAAAGCACAGAGGAGATGTCAACAATCACGTGCGCCCCGCATAAATCCTATTTGAACCGCCTATCAAATAAGCCAAAGCAAATGCTGGAAGAATATAAGAATCGTGAGACTTATAATAACCTCGAAGGCTTGACTGCGGACTAGAGTTCCAATTATTCGCTCTGGAAAGCCGTGAAGTCGACTAAGAAATCTGTTATGCAATTGACACCGATAACATAAAAAACAGCCGACGGCGAATGGGCAAAAGGAGACAAAGAGAAAGCGAATTTGTTTGCCGACCACTTAGAAAAAACGTTCAAATCGTTCGAAGGACATCAATTGGGCCAAGAACTTAATCTCAGAACAGGATCCGACAACTACAATATAAAATCCGTATCACAGTCTGAGCTACAGCAAACAATAAAAAACCTAAAAATTAATAAGGCTCCAGGATACGATTTGATTACAAGTGAAATTCTAAAGGAGCTACCTTAAAAAGCGTTTGTCAAGCTCCTCCGCATTATAAATGCTTCCATGATACTTTTATACTTTTATACAAGCCAATGGAAAGTCGCAGAAATCATAATGGTTCCAAAACCGGGGAAAAGTCCAAACGACAAAAAATCATACAGACCCATTTTGCTCCTGCCGATAATTTCAAAATTCTTCGAAATTCTTCTGCTTAAACGTTTAAAACCGATAAATGAAGAAAGACGATTGATCCCAGGTCACCAGTTCGGCTTTAGGGTCAAACATTCCACAATCGATCAGGTCTATCGAATAAAAAGTGTAATTGGAAACGCGCTAGAGGGAAAAAAGATATATTCAAGCATTTTCAAGATGTATCGCTAGCCTTCAACAAGGTATTCCACGAGGGCTTGAAGTATAAGCTACAACAAATTTTACCGAGAGAAATGAATAGAATACTCGAATCTTATCTTGAAAATAAACTGTTTCGAGTTAGATATGGGATTGAATACTCTGAATTCAAGGAAATTCAATCTGGCGTTCCACAAGGAAGCGTTCTGGGGCCATACCTATTCTCACTAGAGACACCTCTAGATGAAGAGACTATGGTAGACAAACAATTGAATCCTCGACTGCAAAACTTCAACGAGCTCTGAACAAATATTTGAGTGGACGAAGAGCTAGCGAATCGTGCTAAACGAGACTAATTCAACACACGTCAATTTCTTCGACTTACCTTTATTGATCAAATCGGTACAAATACCGTATGCAAACTAGGCTAAATATTTGGGAATAACCTTAGATGCAAAACTGAAGTGGAAGTCACACCTAAATAAGAAACGTGAAGGGCTCGAAATCAGGCTAAGAGAAATGAACTGGCTTATCGGAAGATACTCTAAACTAAGCATATATAACAAGCTGCTTATATATAAGTAAATGCTAAAACCTTCGTGGACTTATGGTATACAACTATAGGGTTGTATCAAACCAAAAAATATATCTGTCCTGCAGACGTTCCAGAACAAAGCGCTTAGAGCAATCATAAATGCTCCGTGGTAAACCTTGCCTGACTCGAAGTGCAATCAATTTCAGATTGCTATAATTTCCAAACCGTTCATGACAGTGAGCTTAAATTTTGACACATGGCAGATAATTTTATTACTTACAAGCCTTTTAAAGGATTTGCGTCTCAGTTGTGTTGGAAAAATTTTATCCGCAGTGGAATTCAAACGTGATAATGTGATTGCATTATATAGGGTTTACTAATAACGACTTGACAACTTTTTTTTTTTTTTTAAATAAAAGGCAAACCATTTGAGATATTTCAAAAAATTTATTATTGGCTTGAAGTATAATCAAAATTTTTGTGAATGGAACTCGACTTCGTTCATATGGCCACTGCGGTTACGTTTGCAGCGGTCGATTCGTTGGACCCAATTTTCAACGACTCGGCCACACATTTCAGCCGAAACGGCTGCTATTTCACGTTCAATGTTAGCTCTGAGCTCTTCCAATGTCGTCGACGAGGCGGCCAATCGACTGGCCCATTTCTTGAGATAACACGCTCACCATACTAACTCTTCTGTGCTGTGTGGCTTGTAGCACCATCCTGTTGAAACCACATGTCGTCCAAGTGCATATCTTCCAATTTGGGCCAAAAATAATTAGTGATCATGGCGCGATAACGCTGACCATTCATAGTAACGTGAAGATTGTTATCGTCGACGAAAAAATATGCCCCAATAACGCCGCCGGCATGCATGATTTTGAGATGAAATTCATCATCTTGGCGCATCTTCTCCAGAACCCAATCGGAGGACGTAGCTCGTTAGTGTACTTTACCATGATGAAAATGTTGAGTTTACTGACAGTGACAGGTTCCTATTGCAAAACCCTAAATTTGGCTGGAAAACCACAAATAGCTATCGTTAGAGCCCACCAGTACCTCAACGTGAATAAATCATTTGTGTCTCGAAGTATAGCTCGTTACCGTGATACTGGTAGCGTTGCGAAACGCCAGAGAGGTGGTCATAAAAAAACAGCAACATCAGCAGAAATAGTTCGGAAAGTGAAGGTTCGACTTGAGCGAAATCCGTGTCGAAGTGGAAGGAAAATGGCTCGTGAGCTCAACATATCGTTGGAACAGATGCAACACATACTACAAAATGAACTTGGGCTAAAGCACATGAACTTACACCGCAACAGAAAAAAGTTAGAGTCGAAAGAGCGAAGGAGTTGCCACGCTTGCACGAAAGTGGTGAGTTTCCGAATTTGTTTTTTTTCCGATGAGTCGCCATTTGTTATCAAGCAATATATCAACAAACAAAATGACCGAGTTTACTTGACAGAGAGGTCCTTCGAAAATTTATACCTTCAGAGCCACTTGAGTGCAGCGTGCGATGCTTTCTTCGGCCGCCTCAAGGGCATTATTCTCGCCAAAGGTGGACATATTGAAAACAACAATGATACAATTAGAAAATTGATGTATTTTCCAACATTTATTGCTTTGACACAATAAAATTTATCAAACTGCAATAAGTTGCCTCAAGGATCTGTATTTGGCCCTCTTTTGTTCACTCATAAACTTCTGCGATCCAATTGGATTAAAAGATACCAGTTTTCCATTTATTGCGATGCTTACTGCAGGTGTAGAAATTAAGTGATAACAGCCCACAGAAACGTCCCGGACTCATCAATTGTAAGGGTGTAGTGTTTCACAGCGGCAATGCAAACCGTATAGCCCAGATTTTGCTCACTCAAACTTTCACTTATTTCGCTCCTTGTAGAACACTTTGAATGGTATAACGCTATTTTTTGTTGACTTCATCAAACAGCATCTGGATAGGAAGTTTTATGAACGCAGTATTATGAAATTGCACGAGAGATGGCAGAGGGTCACCAAACAAAACGGCTAATACATCATAGATTAATGTTCATTCGTTAAATATCAAATGAAAAAACCCCAATAGTTTCTGAACAATCCAATCTGATAGTTCCTTCTCATTGTAATTGCGTGAGTCTTCACTCAGTGGGGAGTTTTTCTAGGGAGAAGTGAATTTACTATTCCAAAAGGCATCAGCGCTTGTGCCTTGATCACTTTTGGAAGCATCTGTGATGAGCCGGTTATTTCTTTTATGGCTCAGATTCTGGCTGAAAGCATTCCTGAGCACTGGGAAGGTTAATTAGTATTTGCGCAGCAAAAGAAATTCTAGTGTTATTGCATCAGATACAATGTTTAAAAAAGGAATCAAAAGACATTCGACGTGTAATATCATCAAAACTCGAAAAATGCACCAAAAACCCTTTTTTTTTTCAAAACGAAAGATGGCCTTGAGAGTGTAGCGCATGAAAATAAAATAAATTCATCAGTGTATTCGAGGCAGAGCTAGACGTTTTATGGAAAGCCCCACACTGTCAATATAGGTTGACCTTCGGAAGCTGATAAAAGTGGTAGCTTTTATTTATCGACGACTGGGATAAATTCAGTTTCATCAGAGTAGTGTGGGTCGAAAACATCCTCCTTGGTTTCAAGTTTAATATCTGGCCAAAATCTCCTTTACACTCCCAGAAAACTGAAAACGTTTTGGAGATTTAGACGGAACATATGTTGGGTAAGAACCGGGTGGTGGTGCCTTTAAGCACGAGATGAAGCAAACCAGTTAACCTCCTCTTTCTCGTAAGACAACATCAGTTTTCAGAAAATTGACTTACAGACCATTTTAGTGCCTGCACTTCAGACAGAACAGCTATATCACCTGCAGATAATCTATTATGACCTGTTCACAACAAAAATAGTGAATTCTTCACCCCGTGTTGTCAAGCTGAGTTGCATATGTCGTCAATATTGCGCTGTCGAAGAGGCCTTCAATGAGAACGAAAATACCCAGCTTATACTCATCCTTGTTAAGTGCGCCCTCAAATCCGTCCATCAGATTTTGAAAAACAGTCTCAAGCTCGTTGGCAAGCATGTCAAATTTTGAACAAAGTATGCATTGGTAAACTAGTTTCGCGCACATGAAACTCAACCATACTTTCCATTTTCTTCAGGCTGATTTTTCTGAAGATCTTGGCAAGCGCGAAGTCATCATTTCCGATGTCCGGGTATGATATTTCGCCAAGGATTGATACTTAATCTATGCCAGCCTCTCGCTTCTTTTAAAAAATTTCTAGTTTACACTACTATTTGAAAGGTCAACTATCTTATTAGACGTTGAGAATGTATGAGCTACAAATGGTAGACGAAATCTTTTTGGATAGAGTATCATTCCACCAGGTAGAGACTCACTGTGTATATCCACTTTGGACGCCAAGAAATGCTTCTCTACCGAAGCCTTCATAAAATCGAAAGTGAATGTCACCAACATGTGATGGAAGTTACTTCAATAAACCCAATCAGTGCATCCTGCTTATAGGGCCTCCATGTCTGTAAGCGTGGCTGCCTTTGTTTGGTGTTAGACGATTAATTATTCTTCAACCGCTATATACAAAGCTTTTCAGTTTTGATGGAACCAAATCCTTCGAATTTACATATATTAGACGAAAACCAACTATGTACAGCTGATATCCTCGGATTTATCAATTCTTTCCTTTCTTTCTTATGTCTCCTTCTCTTCTTTACTTCAACTTCAACTTCAACATTGTTGGAACTAAGATTCTCTTAGTACGATTACACTATGATGGTTAACCAGCTGAATCGTATTTTCCATTTAACCATGTAATTCATCCAGCTTCAGCTGGTGTCATTTCACATAACTTCGTCACCACCCCGAATGTTTTCCTGTTTTGTGTCAAACTTGGTCAAACAAGTTGTGAAGGTTCAAGTTGGGGGAGATTATTGCATCGCACATTACAACATCCTTCAACCAAATCAATCTCTCGAAAGAGTAAACAAAGTTCGTAGTTGATTATCATCACCCTCTTGTAAATAGGTTGTGCCCAATTGACCAAAATCGTCAACGATTTTAAAAATTCAACTCCGCTTGTCAATCAAATTATCCTTTTTAATATTTAACAGTCCTCCGCGACACATTTAATAGAAACACAAACAAAGAAAATTTCATCAAGCCACCCAAGGAAAGAATTTCATTAAAGGAATGCTTCTACAACAAAAATGCGCTTAATTATCCCTCCCTAATAGCAAACGGCGGTTCCTTCGCCTTCACGAAATGACCAAACCAACATTTAAGTTGTAGTTACTATCACGTTATACTCTACTCATCACTCCTAAAAAATAAAAAATAAAAAAACCAAGTAAATTACCTAAAAAAGTAATCTCATTTCCTGGCCGAGCTCCAATTTCTTATGTCCGACGCACAGACATTTCATAGTTTCGGCCTTATTAAGTCCCTTGATTTGCCAAGGATATACCATGACGTCGTAGATGAAATGAACAATTCCTTCAAGGCGCTGACTGGTGTGTTCCACCATTGCGAATACAATAATTGATAAGTTTCTGACGCTCCTGATTCGTCCTTTCAGGGTATTTCTACCTTCCATAGAAAATTATGTTGTTATGTTGGAAAGGACGATACGAATACGAAAAATACCATCCTACCTCCTGATGTTCTGCAGTCTGGTGCTGTAATTAAATAATTTTCTGCCCCACAATTCTTTAGTTCTGTATACGAGTACGAACAAAGTGCCACAGGCGGCGCAGAACAAAAGCTATCCTTGCGACAAAAATTAAATTACCGTCTTCGTTTGGGGTTGACAAAGTAACGACATGAAAAGGTAATGAAAGAGAGTGTAAGTGGAAATGATGGTCATTCTCCGTTGACCATTCAGACGAAGAGATCCATATCACAAGAGACGACGGGAAATTACAACTTTTATCCACGAATCGTGGTAGTAGTTGTAATTTTTCAAAAGTAAATGTTCTTAGAAGTCCCTCCATTTATCCTTGGATCATATATTTATATCTGTAGTTAATAAGAGAGACATACTGAATGGCCATCCTGCGAGGTAGACGGATGAAATATGTTGACACTACATTGAGAGGGTGATTGCGTGAAGCTGCTTATAAATCATTTAACTGGGTCGCTGTGATTCTTGACGAAAGGACACTTGAGCAGGTACTTTGCAGAGCCCCGGCCAGTGTGGTCTGATAAATGAGGGGCTATTTCGTTTTGAATCAGCAGATAATCAATAAATTTTCATGACCGCACCTTGACTAATGTTGAGACAAATTCAGTGGGATATGTGCGTCATTCGAAGAAGAGGTCAATGGACTTGTGAGCTATGGACTTGAGTAGCTAACGAATATTCTAGCAACATTTTTAAGAATCATTCCCACAAGTAGAATGTGATAAAAGGTTATAAGGCACCCTCGTCTCGTTGGTGCGCGTAATGACGTCGTAAATGACAAGTGTTTTTTACGATACACGTTGGTGACAAATCTGCAAGCAGCTAAATATCATTTAAGTCACCCGACTCTCATGGAATTCGAATGAAACCCAACCAATTTCAATTTTTCACATCAATTTCAATTTCAATTACATTTTTGTTGCATTCAATTATCAATTGACAACTATTTAAGACTTAAGAGCTAATATAGGGTGATTCATCGTGAGGTTTGATTTTCAATAGACTTTTTTGACAAACTGCTTTGTCATTTTTATTCAGTATCGCTTGACAAGTCATCATGGAAAGACTCATACCACGTCAGCTGTATTACGAAAATCAGCGTTCTGTGAGAACTGTTTTTCGGGCCACTCAATGAAAATTTGAGACCTAGTTTACATTAGTGGATGATACTCGACAGGTTAGACCACATCCAGCACGTAGTGAAGAGATTATAGCAGCTGTAGTTGAGAGTGTACGCGAAGACTGTGACGAATCGATTCGTCGTCGGTTTCAGCAGCTTGGCTTGGCGTATTCGATAACTTGTCATATTCGACAATTTGGCGTATTCGACAACTTGGCGTGTTCGACAACTTGGCGTATTTTACGTGAGGATCTCGGCCTAAATGCATACAAAATTCAATCTGTGCATGAATTGAAGCCAGACGACTTGAATTTGCGGCATACTTTCAGTGAATGGGTTCTGGAAAAACTCAATGAAAATCCGGTGTTTTACCGTCAAATTTTGTTCAGTGATGAAGCCTATTTCTGGCTCAATGGATACGTTAATAAACAAAATTGCCCGAAGAGTACCAAGAGCTACCATTACATCTATTAAAAACAACGGCATGGTGTGGTTTATGGGCTGGTGGAATCATTGGTCCATATTTATTCAAAAATGAGGCAAATCAGAATATTACCGTCAATGGTAACCATTATCGCGCGCCATGTTAACGGACTATGTGCTTCCTGAAATTCAAGCGCATGCTCTCGGTGAGCTCTGGTTTCAACAAGACGGCGCTACGAGCCACACAGCACTTAACATAATTTCACCTTTTGCTACGGTAAATTGTCCGCCTAGATCATGCAATATCACACCTTTGAACTATTTTCTATGGAATATGTAAAGTATCAGGTCTTCAGGAAGAGGCCAGCTACGCCATTGACGCTTTGGAAGCCAACATTACTCGTGTTATCCACGAGATACCAGTCGCTCTGCTCGAACGAGTCGACCAAAATTAGACCTTCCGAATAGATCACGTCGGACGTAGTCATGGCCAACATTAACATGATATTATTTTTAAAAAGTAAATGCCATGAATTGTTCTTTCAATCAATAATAAAAATTTTAAGTTCACTTTCAAATTTATGTATTTTGTTTTACATTATAAATCTTACCTTACGATGAATCATCTTATAACATGCTATACATAAAAAAAGCTAATTGCGGGGCGTTTGTGTAGGTAAATAAAGAGCGATATGTTGTAGAGAACCTACATCCAGTCAATGAAGAATTAGTTCCACCACCTAATATAGAAGAAGTCTTGTTAGCTATAAGAAAAGCTAAGGCAACAAGGACACATGCTATAGGTAGGTTGGTCTACCAGTGGAGCTCTTCAAATACGGTGGCGATGCTTTGGTAAGACGCGTGCAAGAAATCATCAACCAACTATAGGTGGAAGAAAGCGTGCCTGATGTCTGGACTAACAGATCCATCTCCAAAAAAGGCGAACCTATGTCTTGCAAGAACTATAGATGCATATGCCTGCTTAATGTCCCATATAAGATCCTATCCATCGTACTGTGTGGACGTCTCAAACCGTCCTGCAACACACGTATTGGCACGTACCAATGTGGCTTCCGGCCCGGCAGATAGACTATAGACCAAATTTTCACACTTAGATAAATGCTGCAAGAGATCAATTAATTTCAAGTCGAAATTCATTTATCGACGTCAAAGCCGCATATGAGAGTATTCATCGTCAGAAGCTTTATACGGTGACGGCCGAATTCGGGATCCTAGCCAAGCTGATCAACTCGAGCTGCAATTTGGAAGAAGCTCCTCCGAACGTGCTGTTATGTGATTTCTTCAATATCGTTCTGGAGCAGATAGTGCGAAAAGAAGGTGTAAGCACGAAAGGCACTATCTTCAACAAGTCCTTTCACCTACTGGGATATGCAGACGATATTGACATCATCGGTCGTTACCAGCATGCCGTGATAGAGGCTTTTTCGGCTATTGAAGAACAGGCGAAATTTGTTAGTTACTTCAAGGCCAAAACAAAGTACAACTTTCAATAAATAAACCAGCATCTGTCCACCGGCCAGGACAAAACGTTACTATAAAGTAAACTTCACGAATGACACCCTAGTGAAGATCTGACGAAGAATTACCCTAGGAAACCGTTGCTACTTCGGGCTAACAAAATAATTGGTTTTAAAACTCCTACCTCGAAGGATGAAAAGTATGCTTTACAAATCCCCCAGTTCTGCTGTGTGGGGCCGAGTGCTAGACGATAAGCAGGAAGGGACAATTTCGAAAGAAAAATTGTTCAACGAATTTTTGGTCCGATGGGAGAAAAAGACACAACCGTGAAATCTATGAGCTGTATCAAGATGTGGAAGTTGTCCAAAAAGTCAAAATACGTCGACTACATTGGCTCGGCCACATCGAGCAAATGAACAATAATGCTCCAGCTAAGAAGATCTTCGATTCCAAACCCCGAGGTTCAAGACGACAAGGAAGGTCGTACCTCTATTTAAAAGACCAAGCCGTCGCGGATGCCAGAGCGCTTCATCTGGATAATTGGAAGCAGAGTACCCGGGATCGCAGAGGATGGAAAACTGCAGTGTCTCAGGTGGAGATTCGGTCGGGTCGGGAGCCCATTAAGTAAGTAAGTATGTTGAATGTAAAAGGTTTTCGAAAAGTCCGTAATTTAATCGATAAACTACTAAATGGTCTAGATGCCACAGCGGTATACGAGGGCTGTTTGATGAATTCCCGGATTAAAAATGACAACGAAACTTTTTTTTAGGTTCTGACAATTTATTTTTCAATATATGGTATTCCCCTTTCAACTCGATACACTTTTCCATGCGTTGCTGCAAATTATTTAATCCCTCCGTATAGTACGACTTTTGTTGGCCAGCAAAATACTCTTCCCCGGCGGCAATGGCTTCCTCGTTCCACTCCTTCTTTCCGGCGAGCGATCTTTTAACTTTTGGGAACAAAAAGAAGTCGCAGGGAGCCAAATCCGGAGAATACGGATAATGGAAGAGCAATTTGTAGTGCAATTCGGTTTGGACCCCCGCCTAATTATTAGGGCTTCGCCCATCGATGCCGTTGTCTAATAAAAAGCGGGAGCAGAGCAAATGTACTGGTCTTATTGTTAAGGTTTTCGGTACTTAAAGCCTCCGAATGCTGCTACGATTTGACGATTTTACAAGCGACGGGTCAGAGGTTCTGTTGGATGACAGGACCACCGGTAGTCCATACCAGGACTTAAAACATGGTACCATGGGAGTCAGAAGCCCCCCGGATTTCGGTCCGGGCCAAACTTGTTGAGGTAAAGTCTTGACCCAATGTAGAGTTGCAAGATACTCGGTACTATGACACTCAGAGTAGTCACGTAGTAGTCAAGCGTATCCCTGCTTCCATGGAAGTATGGAATGAATGGAAACGTTCCGCAATTCAGTTTATTTTGCTGTGGCGACTACGAAGGTGTGAGTCGGTGGGTTATCGTGGTGGAAGAGCACTTTTTTCTTCGCCAAATTTGGTCGTTTTTTCTTCAAATCGGCTTTAAATCGGCCCAATAAATCGACGTAGTATTCTTCTGTGATTGTTTTTCCCTTCTCCAAATTCTCAACGTGGATCACACCTTGCGCGTTCCAAAAAACGGTCGCCATCACCTTTCCGGCCAAAGGCACGGTTTTCGCTTCCTTTGCAGTATGTTCACCTGGTATAATCTATTGTTTCGATTGTTCTTTGGTCTCTGGTGTGTACCAATAAATCCATGTAACAATACGTCTTTGAATTGATTTCACGATTCCGCTTGTTCAGTGTGAGCAAACGCCGCACCCATCGCAAGGACAGCTTTCTCATGACCAAAATCTCGTGCAAGATATGGTTAATGCGTTTAGGTGAGATGACTGCTAACTCAGCCAACTCGCGAATTTTCACTCGGCGATTTGTCGAAAACATGGATTTTGTCCACAGTTTCCTCTGTAGTAACCGTTTCTGGGCCAAAAACCGGCGTGCGGCCACGGCCTAACTCTGCGAACCAATGGTAAAAGGTTATACGGGAAGGTGAGTAGGTTCCATACACACCATCGAGCATAAGCTTGATTTCTTCGCAGGCTTTCCACTCAAAAACAAGATTTGGATCACGAAACGATACTGCTCTTTTTCCATGGCTGCAAAAAACACAAACACAATGTTTTGAAATGATGGTACACTCGCTTTGGCTTAGTAGCCAAACAAAACATTTTAATGAGATAAATGCTTTACTGGAAGTATCTTCGAATAACAGAAAAGACAAAAGCTATGTTCACGACGACGTTTTTTCAATGTGATACTAAGAACGTGCTTTTGAGTTACAGTCAAGGGTTGTAGATTATTGGAATACCATATAAGTGTCACGCCAACTCATTAAAGCTGATCCTGATCATTTGTTTTCTGTCTTTAAGATTTGAGCCAAACCAACCAAGCACAAAACCTTTAAACCTTTAATTTTTACAAGCGAAGTCATGTGTCATTATTTCGCTTCTTGATGTTTTCCTCGTCGTCCTGCACCATCTACGCGAACAGTTAAACGTTTGACTAAGCATCTCATGCAAACTTGGTTCACTAGAGATGTCGCAAGTAGTGGCCGGCTTCGTATTACTCTGATTTAACGATGGAGATTTTGAATCACTACTTTCCGGGCCGGGTGATAAGAGCTGTCCGGCCAAATCGCCATTTCTGACCGCGCCAAACTTTTTCCTTTGGGGCTTTTTGAAATCTCGCGTTTGCCACAACAAACCTTAAACTTTGCAAGTCTTGAAAGCCAACATTGAAAAATAAATCACCAATTTGTAGTAAAATGTTTTGTGAGCAACAATTCAAAAAGCCGTAAAATGAGCCCAAATGTGCATAAACTCAGGAGGTGTTCATTTGACCAATATAAAAATTTCAACTTACTGTTATCAATTTTAAAGCTTTAAGTAAACTTTTGGTAAAAATTAAGTCCATTTTCTATCATTTCTAACAAAATGGTAGTCAATCTTATCAAAACTAAGGTTGTTCTGTTTACAAGAAGGATTGTCTAGCCTGACTCATCTGCTTAAAGGAATCACCATCCAATTCTAAAAAAGAAGCCAAGTATTTGGGTGTCATCCTGAATAACAAACTTTTACGAACCAAACATGTTACGTCAAGGCCTCGAATTCACTATCGGCCTTCTTGCAGTGGAAAAGCACTGGCAGCAAGACATGGAGTCTTTCACCGAGAAGGGTCCTCTGGAACTACACCCTGCCTGACTCGAACTGCAGCCAACTTCAGATTGCTATGACAGATAATTTTATTATTTACAAGCCTTTTAAATGATTTGGGTCTCAGTTTTGTTGAAAAATTTTTATTCGCGATGGAATTCAAACGTGATAGTGTGATTGTTTTATATTTGGCTGGAAAACCACAAGTAGATATCGTAAGAGCCCTCCAGCACCTCAATGCGAATAAATCATTTGTGTCTGACAGCGTTGCAAAACGCCGTGGAGGTGGCCATAAAAAAACAGCAACATCGTCAGAATTGTTTCGGAAAGTGAAGGCTCGAAATGAGCGAAATCCGCATCGAAGTTGAAGAAAAATGGCTCGTGAGCTTAACATATCGTTGGAACGGATGCAACATATACTGAAAAATGAGCTTAGGCTCAAGCCATTGAAGTTCCAAACAGCAACACGCAATGGAGCTTTGATAACCTCTCACACCGACTGTCTGATGACTCTGGTCTTATGAATATGCCGTCTGATGCAATGACATCAGAACTCCTGCTATCGAAAATCACCAAATCGAATTGGTCAGAATATGAGCCAAAAAACGAATACATTTCGGTCATCACGGCTACAAAAATGATATAGGATGTGGTGCTGGTGTCTTTCTGAAGGACGACAACGTTAGATTTCACTTCTTGTTAGGAAAACTTGCGTCTGTCAACAACAACGAACTATATTGTGAAGAACCGGTTAAGGGGGCTAAACATTTGCATCTTTAGCGATAGCCAAACTACGCTTAGAGTCTTGGTGAACCCTCTTACGACTTTCAAGCTAGTTTAAGAATGCAAGAAATCATCGAACGCAGTCGGAAGGTAAAATCCACTGAGTGTTGCCTGGGTTTCAGGTCACCTGAATGAAATCTCCGATGAACTTGCTAGGAAAGGTTCATAGGAGCGTTTTAGAGAACCCGAACTTACCAACTATAGTTGATGTAATGGAAACGTGAATTTTTCTATGTAAGCCAGAAAGATTCTGTCGATTCCTTGTGCCTTGAAAGGTTTAAATCAGTTTATGGTTCACGTTATCATGATTGAACATTCTTACAGACAGACTGTTTGTTCTGCTATCGTTATGATAGAGGATCAGAACTGTCGTTTGAAGAGTTTAGAAATAGGGTCTAGCCTGAGAAGTAATGTTCTTAGGGTTTCTTCTCGACTAGGTTTCATCGCTGATTTGGGTAAAAAACCTATGTATGATATCTGTTGGGTCTTTTGGAGGCATGGTGACACCTGGAAGTTTTTCCAGTTTTTTTTTTGCAGCTTATTGTCCAAGTTTTTTTTTTTTTTTTTTTTTTGATTTTCTTAGTTCTGAGATGAATTTGGTTTATGTGGATCTGAAAGTGTTTCCTCACCTTTTTGCGTAGTTATTTATTCCACCCAGTTATGCATCTTTTAAACAGACCTTAAAAATACTTCTCAAAGATGATGTCATTGTTTCATTAAGTTGAAAATATGCCTCATCTACTCGTATGTCCGCTGTGGATAGTAGTGATGTAGCAGATTTGCAGCAAAGATCAAATTTAAGATCAAATTTTTTGTAGGCGACATCTACTAGTGAGAACTAGGTGAAGTTAAAGATGAAATAATGCGAAATTGAACAATAGATTGCGAGTTAAGGTCTTTTTCAGCTTGACATGATAGCTCCCTCTTGTTGTTCCTAATGGACCGTAGGTCATATTTTTACATTGGTAAGCAGACCACACTTGAAGCATTGCCCGACAGCAAAATCCAATTAGACCTTGCAATACCACCTAAATTTGAAGAAAATCACTTTCGGCGTTTCTGTGTTAAATTCTGGGTCACAGTTATATCTAACTATGAATCTTATGTCCCAATTAGTTTTGATACGAACATAGATATTTTATTAAACAGTTACAGCACAAATTATAAAGAAGGAGCCATTCTATTTATTAAGTAGCTTGAGAAGCTCCCGAGGATAATTGTGTTTGGTCAGTTCAGTTCAGGTGTCAAACTAGCCTGATCTTCGCTTCAAATATTCTAGTAACAATGCTCATCTACGTCAAGTTATGACTCATAGGTTTCAATGGATGATGAATATGGAGGACATAACGTCTCTTACATTCACATGAAACCATGCCCACACAGCCATGGAAACAAAGATACGGCTTGCCATCGTTCTCCGTCATTCTTTTAATACCAATTCGGCACAGGTTCCACCCTTGTATGAGTCGATGTGGACCTAAAAACTCTTCCCGATCTTAGAGTCATGACACCCAGTATTCATTGCATCGGGTCAAAACCAACTGGAAGACTCTTCCAGCATTTTAGGTTTTAAGCCACAGCTACCATTCCACTAGGAGGTAGCCTACCTCTAACAAATCAGGCCCAAACCGAAATCCGGGTATATGGTCTATAAGGTATGGACTACCGGTAGTTAATGCCCATATACAGGACCTTAATGACCAGAAGCATGTTGTGTTACTTAGCTAATCGTAGCAGCTTTAGGTGGCATCGATCTGAAAACGTTTACAATTAGATCAGTGTTTGCTCTACCCACGTTTATTATTAGCATACGTCTTTTTTGGACGAAGTCTTGATAGTTGGGCGGAAGAGGATATGAAGTACAAAAATAAGGGGTCTGTCATATGCTTAGAAGCTCTGATAATGCTTTCTGGCGTAGAAGCAATTCGATATACGTAGTCGTGTGGTTAGATCGCCAATAATGTTGGCACGATAACACTTATTGAAAAAAGAGAAGAACAAGAAGCAATTCTCCACATCGAAAGGAACATCTAAAAATTTCGGTATGATTGTATCGAAATGTAAAAAATCATGCGCGATTGTGCAGTGTTAACATTCAACAATTTCAACGACTATCTTCAGGTATACTACTCGTGATTATGTACTGTTTTTCCGGCCAAACGCAGGCGTTACAGGGTATGGTATTGTAGTCCTCGGTGAGAAGACGTTTTCTTTTAATCCAAATTTAATCCAAATAATAATCTGCATAGACTGTGGGCATCAAATTGCCATTAAGCTATATAAACAAGTTCGGGAAGGCAAAGCTGTCCGAACTCGCCTGGAGTGTTAAAATAACCCGGATCATGAAATTTCCACAGAAATTGCTTGACAGAACTTAGAGGAGAAGTCCTTAGACCATGAACTTGCATTCAAAATACCTGTTTTCTGACTTAAAACTTCCATTGATAATTAGATTTTATCGAACACAACCGTAGCCAATATGGCTCTCCGGTATAGAGGCACAAAAAAATTAAATTTAAGAAATTGTAGATAGATAGGCCTATTGAACTAGGACACTGGAAGAAGACCGAATGATAGGAATACCTTCTAATCATTTAGACGCCGTCTTCCTCTTTTTCCATGGTTTATTGATCCATCAATAAATATTAACAGCGGTTTGTTACAGAGGACATCGCGTTATAATCATACTAATCTATTTAGCTGAAGCAGACAGGTCAGTCACAGTTTTTTACTAAAGAAGTGCACAGTGATACTACAAAACCACTGAAATTAGTGCCTTAAAGTATTTCTTTTAAAATTTATTCGCTTTTAATGAAAAATCCATTCTTCCTCTTCGTCATATGCCTGCTCAAGTGCCTGCCCTCAACTGAATGCAAAAAAGAACTCTTCTACGCCATCAAGGCACCACTTAGTACGTCTATAAAAAACTAATAATGAACTTTGCATGCCATTAATCTCACTTGTTAGATAGTACGTCCTCACAGCATACGTCCACAGTCCACTCTTCCACTCGCTCTTCTCTGGCCTGCCACAAGAGCTGTGCTGTAATCGAAAATGCCATCAGGATTATGCAGGTCGTGCTTCCTGTCTGACTATTATTACTCGTCTCTTCTATCAGAGAAACTCCTCTCCATTTACGAATGGATTCCACTGCTGTTCGAAGGCTGTGAGGGCTAACTAAGGCAATTTGTATGTTCGGTGACATGTCCTGTAGTTGAAGTTGCAGTATCTTTTATTGGTTTCGCAAGTACTCTGTAACAAGTTTTGTCACCATGGATAATTCTAGGCATTTGTGAGTTGTATCAACTACATATACAATATATGTATGCATTTGAAGTGGTCCTGAATTTCAATACAACCATAATGTCTAGGTACGATATCCTGTTAAATTGTTCTATCGCTCTGCCTTAATCGAAGCAAACATAGTGCACAAACATTTACGCTTTTTGCTGAATGTTCATAAGCACCGGGAATAGAATGTTACATGCTCCTGACACACGGATAAATAATTCGAAAAACGCCAATTGCTTTCGATTTCCTAATTCTTCCTCTCAAAGAACCTACATATGTATGTAAGTCCGATAAAATGAAAGATCGAGGACGAAGTTGCATGCAGTTCATTAAAACTTCCCCTAACTTCATTTTAAGTTAGCACTTTTCCCTTGAAACTAATTGCAACGCGTTCGAAAGCTGCAAGCGTTTTGTAGTCCTTTGATAATTACAATCACTTAAGATGTATGAACACATATCTTTGAGTGGTGACTTAGTTATGAAACTAAAACTAAAGAGTTTCCAGCCTTTCAAGAAATACTTTACCAATAATTAATTGCATTTCAAAATATGAAGAAAGCTATAAAGAGCAAACGTATCTGTAGGTCGAATATACAAATAGGAGCTCTAATTTTGGAGTAATTTGTTTAGAACATTTATGAAGTGGTCTTCTGAAAACAGAGCGGGAATCAAGTGAGCGGCCAAGGAGAAATGTATATCGCAAAAACGACGAATACCTCCACCATGCTTACCTCAATGCAATGGACCAGAAATGCTCAGTACCTCATTAAGTTCGGACGCTAAACACATACATAGATCTTCCACAAAATGTTCAATATTTGCGTGAGGCAAAACCTCTGATAATTACGGATTTACTACAGGCAACCCTATAAAACTGAAAAAGGATAACAATAGAATGCTCGGAATGTGAATCTGCCGGCGAACAACCACCAAAGGCCCTAAACTACTGTACAGCATTCCTCATTAAGGAAATACGGACACATAAGCAGTACAAAAGGAGGATGAGAAACTGTGCGAATGCTTTAATAAAGATTACAGAGAACAGATTCTGTGTATATTTGGATGCGAACTGTACAAAAGTAAACGAAGGTATTGTAACAATCCACAGAAAAAAAAAAATAGGTGATGCTACCAATGAATATTTCTACAAGTATCTCCGCAGAGCCTTTGATCAATAGCCTAAGTATGACGTTTAAGAGATTTTAAATCCTAATTAAAAAGGGGACATCTCTGGTACCGCAATCAGAAAGCATAGCCTACACGAAATAATGTCTTTGTATTACGATCGCGTATCCTTCAACTCCTCCTCAATGATCATAGAAAATTCATTTAGTTCTGATGTCAAGAGGGCGTCAGAAAAATCACAACTGATATGCTAGCTTTCAACGCGAAGTTAGCACGGTGAGTAGAACAAACAGGCACATAATATATCGCTAAGATACTTGGCTGCTCGTGTGCTTAACGGGCAAAGAACGAAAAAAGAACATCGACTCCTCCGAAGAAAATCAAGGAAACGACTATTCCAAGAACAACGCTCAGAAGTTATACCAAAAAAAAACGTGTCAGTGTAATAAGATCCGAATTGCAACCTATAGAGATGAGCATTGGAATCAAATAGAAGAATCACAGTTTGTTCCAGAGATTGCTAAACGATGGGGACGACGCAAACTTGACGGTCTAGTTAAAGTAACTATTCAACTTGGGCGATCAAAGCTTATATCTCAACTCAGCTGTCCAAGATCAAGTAAAGATTGGAATATCTAAACTTAAGGATAACAAGGCTACCGCACCGGAGTAGTTAGCATACGCTGACTAATTTCCAGGACTTTGTCGCAGGAATGTATGCTACGTTTCGTGAAATATAGAGGCTTCAATCACCAAAACAAGATCCCGTTAGGAGTCCACGCGCAGGATACAGGATACATACCGGAAATGATTGTCTTCAACAGATGATGGTGATTCGGACGAGCTTTTTCAGAATATGAACTCAACTTTTGGGAGCACATTGGGATGGCGGCTAATAAAGCCACCAAGGTAGGTACGATATCTAGTCTAACGATATCTAATGTTGGCAGCCTGCGAGAAGCGGTTGCCAACTCTTTATTGTCATCGAAATGTGGACAGATGCGCTATCGAGACGTGGTCCCCAGAAGCGACTTACCTCGATATAATGCGTCAGGCCTCCAGACAATGTGTACTTACTTCTCGGTCTCCGCGAAAGTCTTTATGATGATTGCGAGTAGAGATTGCGAATAGGTGAACACTCTGACTGCCGACCCGTGCTGTGTCAATGGCGTTCTCTCTGGATATGGCAATCCAATGCATATTTCCACCGCATGATTATGAAATCATCACCATGTTGCGAGTACTAATCTGCGATGAATGATATCATCAAGCATACGTTCTTCGGTTGCGCAATATGGCATTAACAGCGCCAGCTGTCAAGGGACCGACTGGGCCTGATGCTCACATCCGAAAACATCGAACGCTTGAAGGACTGTAGTTGCTTACGCTTAGTCTGTATTAAAGAAAAAAAGGCAGGCGGTGGCCGGATTTGTGTGACCCTCCTCCTCACTCTTAAACATGGATGGTACAGAGGCAAGCTGCGCTGGTTCGCTTAACCTATATGGTAAACAAGACAATGTACCGAGCACAAGAGTGGCATTCCCAAAACTAATAGGCGAAGTGGGAGCACTGCCAGTGATGCAAATTTCTGCTACGCTGACTCAGCATCTATCTACTGAACCTACCCCTTCCAGAAAAAGTTTAATTTACAGCGCTTACATGATTTTGCGCGCCGTGTTGTATGAATGCCTGAAACCATTTATCCACAATTTTATTTGCCCCTATCAGTGCTGTCTTAGTTCACCACCTTTTAATCGATTTCAAGGTCGCATATAAAAGCATCTATAGAGATGACCTATACAAAGTCATAATTAGTTTTGGCAACCTCATCAAATTGTGAGGAGGACCAATGGAGAATATTCGCTGCTCGGTAAAGGTCAGAAAAAATCCCACTGAGACCTTTGATGTGGAAGAATGGTCTTGATGAGGCGATGCGTTATTTTGTGACTTTCAAACTGCCAGATGAATAAATTACCAAAAGTCTGCTTCCATCGCTGATGACATTATCACAACAGGTAGAAAACAGTGAACTGGCGCTGGTGCCCTTAGAAGTATTGAAGTAAAAGCGATGCAGGTATGTTTAACTGTGAATGAAGGCAAAGTTCATAGAATGCACATCAACGAAGCGCAAAGAAAGATAGGTGTGAAGCACTTTCCATCAGCAACTTAATTGACATTAGGTAGAAAGAATGAAAAGAAGAAAAAAAAACAGTTTCCGGTTATTGAAGAAGCCATCCACAACAAAAAGCTACCAAACAATAAGGATGTCAGCTCTAATGGCCTGCCAGTGATGGAGGTGATGTTTTGGTAGGATGCATGCGTCAATATGATTGGGCTATCAGCTCAATATGTAGTATCTTTAAGAAAGCAGATCTCTCCTTAATGTTGCATACAACATCCTATTCAACGCAAGAGTCACAATCTTTTAATTGGCATCAAAGCCGAAAATGACAGCATTCACTATCTTGAGCGATGGTCGAATTCTCGATCCCAAAAAAACTGTATGTATACAGTAAAAAAAAGGTTACAAGTGTTACAAGCTCTTCCAAGATAACCGAGAGGATGCCAATGACGAACCTCGCTCTGGACGCCGCAGCACATCAACGAAAGATGATAACTTCGAAGTTGTGAAGAAAATTGCTTTGAAAAATATTCGAACTACCATAGGAGAAGTTGCTGAGGATGTTGGCATATCGGTCGACTCATGTCAAGCAATTTTTTATAAAAATATAAATTCACCTTACTTTTTGATCACACCTCATATGTATGATACAATTGGAAAGTAGTTTCTCGAAACGTGTACCGGATTTCGACGAGCAGATACACTGTCATGTGATTTCTTTAAGCTAGTGCTGAACAAATGGCAGTAACACAAAACAGTACTATCTTCAAAAAATCTGTCCAGCTCCAGGATATGCAGAACCATACCCTGCAATTGAAGAACGATCGAAACGAGTTGACCTTGAAATAAATGAGAGCCAAACCAAACGCATGTTATCAACATACGAAGAAGCATCTGCCGTTCGATTAGAGCAAAACATTGTTGTTACAATAGCTACTTTGAAGTGGTTAAGGGGTTAACCTGCTTCGGGGTAAACATCAACAATGACACCCTACTGAAGATTGTTCGAAGACCTACCCAAGGAAAGCGCTGCTAATTCTATCTGACGAAACAAATAGTCTCAAATCTCCTTACTTAAAACGTTAATCCCTTTAGTTCTGCTATATAAAGTCTACTCCTAGATGATAAATAGTAGAGCTGAGTAAATTCGAACAGCTTCGCGAGAAAAATTCTTCGTCGAATATTTAGTCCCATAGTGGTATACGAAGAGAGCGGATTTAGTTTAAATGTAGTTCAGAAAGCCAAAACACATCGACTACATTCGACCAAAGTGAGCGAATGTACAATAAGGAAGACCGCTTGGCAGAGCGCTTGCGAACCCGGGATTTAAGAGAGTGGAAAGCTACCTCATCTCAGGCAGAAATTCTTCATAGGTCGAAAAATAAGGCATGGTTGTCGTATCGGTGAGGTTCTAAACTGGTGGCAGTTTCGTATAGGGGTGATTCTTTTTCGAGGATAGCCATATTTTCGATGGCACTTGAGACATCTTCCCTGCTTCACAATACAGTTTTTTTTTTTTTTTGGAAAATAGATGAGATTTCCAGATTCGAACCAATATAACTTATATGCACCTACTTTCTGTTATGTGCCAATAGGAGTACTGCCAAATGATTAAACCCCAAGCTCGTTCTATTCCAACGTCAATATGAATATGACGTATGTCGCTTGGTATGTCTGATATCTCACACTCCTACTCAAAGGGATATCAGTTTGCATTCCTAAATACAATATCCTGATCCCAAACTATCTATGACGAATAAACAGACAAATACCAAAATACAGTTCGTAAAGTTCACTATTTATCAGGACTATCTGTAATAGAAGCTTCGTAAAAGTTGCCTCCAAGTCACCTTCCCAATATTGATATCCATTACCACAATCGGAGAAACAATACGAATTCAGATTAACCCACAACTCCACCCTCCAACTAGTCACAATGTACACAATCTTAACAAAAACAAAACCCTCTACACAAGACTAGAGAACGACACAGCAATAAAAGGATAAAAACCTAGGCACACCGATTCTACCACAAAACCCAGGAAACGAAAAAGTTTCCTGCCACTAGGCTCGCCAGTAAGTAACGGCAACTTACAACGAGGATACAGGAACAGCATGGACGACTAGAGCTTGGGGCAATGGATTACATATGCAAATCAACCGATTTGCTATGGCCGCTTCTGCAAAATCAATTAATACAAGGGTTGAAATAATTTACCACCCACATTAGTCAACTGTAGCGGTGACAGAGGGGTGAATGTTACAGGTTGTGAATCTCAAAAAAAAAGGAAACCCCAAGCAATAGCTGACAGTTGGAAAATGTATGCAAATGTGTGCAAATGTGTGCAAATGAGGGTGGGTATCGATTGAAAATGTGAACAGGAAAGTTCGATAAAACAGTTCGCTATTAACTACTCAAGCCTTGGGAAAAGTTTTGTGTCTATGTATACGGATCTATGTATGTAGGAGGTGAAGGAAGTTGAGGAAAGGACTTTCAATAAAAGTTTTACTAGGACTAAGATGAATGGAGAAAAAAGGAAGACCTTACAATCCAACTCTATACGGACGCATAACATGTGCCCTTATATGATGTTGTAGGGGATTACGCCACAGGAGATACAAATGGGATAGCCCGTAACGAAATAACCAATCTACTCAAATGAAACAAGTGACTTTTGAATGAACTCACCTCAATGCTGCTGATATGGTAGGACATCGAAATTAAGGTCATCTGAAAAAAAGGAAATGAAAATATGTAAACGGTTAGTTTGGTATTGACGAAAAGGTTTTTATCAAAATTGTTGGTTATAAAAGATGTGGTCAATAAAATAGAGGCAAGAAGTCGGGCTTTCAGAAATTAATTTCAATTGGAGGTTAACACAAAATTAATTTTAGCTTAAGACATTTAAGGGCCCTTTGGCCTGTATAACAAGTTAATATGGTGTCGGGACGATTCAATCGGAACAGTTAGTATAAACTTTGACAAACACATATACGAGTAAGTACTTTTCTATATTGACTTTTGGATGACTTTTCGTGGTGGAGAAGTTTAATAGTCAAAGGCACTAAGATTCTCCAAGAGCTCAAGTGAAACATCGAACTAAGTACCGAAGACATTCAGACTCGGCATTTCTATCTTAATAACTGTAGAAGGGGCCTAAACGGATTGAATGGATCACGGCCTAAATACGGATTATGGACTTCTTAACTGACATACTACCACAACCTCTTGGGGATTTAGTGGCTGACTTAGAAATGCTGGATGTTTCAACAGCTCTAGCTCTAGCTGGTCAGAGCTTTTTAATGACAGGAAATTAAAGATTTGAGCGGGCCTCAGAAAAACTGATGGGCTGAAGGACTACGGCAAGGTAAAATCGATGGCTTGGAGAAACTGATTGGTCTAATTCACAGCAACTGAAACCAATCAACCTGTTGGAGCTTAAGTTCACTCCTTTTCCATCATCTGAATCAAGACGAAGAAGGCTTCTAAAGGGTGATTCCTCGTAAGGTTTGATTTATATTGTAAAATAAAACACATAATTTTGAAAACGAATTTAAAATTTTTATTATCGGTTAAAAGAACAATCCATGGCATTAATTTTTTGCAAATCCTATTATGTAAATCTTGGCCACGACTACGTCTGAGGTGGTCCATTCGGAAGGTCTAATTTTGTGCGACTCGTTCGAGCATAGTGAATGGTATCTCACGGATAACACGAGTAATGTCGACTTCCAAGGCGTCAATCGTAGCTGGCTTATTCCTGAAGACCTGAGACTTTACATATCCCCAGAAAAAATAGTCCAAAGGTGTGATATCGCACAATATAGGCGGCCAATTTACCGTAGTAAAACGTGAAATAAAGTGCTCTCCAAAATGATTTCTCAACAAGTCCAATGTTTCACGCGCTGTGTGGAACATAGCGCCGTCTTAATGAAACCAGAGCTCACCGAGACCATTTGCTTGTTACCATTGACGGTAACATTCTGATTTTCCTCATTTTTGAATAAATATGGACCAATGCTGGGTTGCTCATCAGTCCAAATATGGCAATTTTGTTTATTAACTTATCCATTGAGCCAGAAACACGCCAAGCCAAGCTGTTAAGAATGACGACAAATCGATTCGTCATGGTCTTCGCGTACACTCTCATTTACAGCTGGCATAGTCTCTTTACTTCGTGCTGGATGCGGTCTAACCGGTCGAGTATTATCCACTTATGTAAACTGGGACTCAATAGTGATTTCATTAAGTCGATTATACGTACCGCAAGTTCCTCGAATCTCATGAAAAACATTTCTCACGGAGTACCCCACACAGTACACTTTTGAGGAGCTAAGCAGTTATGTGCCTAAAATCCTCCAGCCCAAAATGAACAACAACTTTTAAAATTTTCCGATCTTTTTCTAATCCAGGGCTCACTCACTCATCAGAAAATGTAGAATCTATTCTCTTGGAGACAGTTACAAGTTACAAAACGAACAGAGAATAGAATAATTTTGTCTATGCAAGGCAACAGCTGAATTTATTGAATACTGAAATGTCAAGAAGATGTACCTTATCAAATACTGCAATCCAAATTTTCACAATACTTTTGAAAGTGCAAGATTACAGGGTATCATCCCCTGGATTTCATTGTATAGTTTTACTTCGTTATTAGTAATGACAACTCCTAGGCAACACTTATTATAAAAGGAAGACATCAAGTCATCGACTTAAGCCTCCCAAACCGCTACGTTAAGAAGATTGCCAGATGGGAAATACCTTCAAACATTTAGCAAGAAATTTGCCAAATCCGTTAAGACTTCGTCTAAAATGCCAAAGATACTGGTGTTAGAGAAGCACTTCAGAGCCTGACCAATGCCTTTATTAAATTTTTGTAACTAACACGCCCTCCCAGAAAAAACTTTTGCAGATCACCCGTTTCGCACACGAGTGCAGACTTACAGCGTCTATTTAATTTTTAATTAAATCAAAAAGTTCCTAAGCAGGTCATTTGAGAACTATTTGGAAGATTGCTGGAATAACTACAGGCCAACGAGAAAAGAATAGAAAAGTTTGATTCGGATTCCTTATGGGGTTTTACAAAAAAAACAAAAATTGAAACCAGCACACTGCTTTAAGTCCTCAAGAGGGAGAGACATAAGGCTCAAAACACTAAAAAAAAAACGTTGACGGCAGATACAACTCTCATTGTGAAGCTCGAAATTTACTTCTCAGACGATAAGATCGTTACTAAGTTACAACTAGTTCATATCACTGGAATTGGAAGTGACCATAATAGAAGACCCGTTTGATGACTTCCATTTGCCTGGTGCCAAAGGAAGACTTCACCAAACTCCTGATGTAATAGAGTCTCATGAGTTTCTTCTAGACTTCGCTTACTCCAGAAATGTCAACTTTGCCCTTGAGCTAAAATTGAACCTCGTTACTTAACACGTTTTATCCATAAATATAAAGGTCGTCTTCAAACTGTGAAATCTCATCGCAAGCCATGGTCCCGACGCTGTATGTCATATGGGTGTTACGCCAAATTTTTCACATAAACGGACGGACACTCGCACACAAAATGGTTGGAGTTTCTTCTGCACGCACATCGCGTTTAAGTTTATGTGTCACGCAATTGATCCACAACACGGGGACTTGGAAGCTCAGTTTGTCGAATATGAGAACCAAAGGAATCGCAAATGGTATATGTTTCGCGAATTGATTTTGCGATTTTCAAAATAATTTTGAATAATAAGGAAGCCAAGTCAAATTTTGTTGCTAAACTTAAGTATTTCGTTACGGGTCAATGAATCTGATGATAACAATGATGATGACGATGCTCACTGTGTTGCTATCCACGCAACTCATGAACGGTACACTCATCCACGGCGTCTCATGCCTCATTTCGATCGAGATAATCCCTCCCACGGACATTACCGGGCCTCGTGTTGTTTCCTATTCTGGATCTGTCGCATTTTCGTTCTCTCCCTGTTTCATTCTGCTGAGCTGCGTAATAAATTCGGAATCACTTCATGTCGCTTTTTCGTTTCATCGGAGTTTGAATTCACTTCTTGTCGCTTTTTCGTTTTATCTGAGTTCGGAATTACTATCTATAAGCTATACAAAAGTTTCACTTCAATAAATCAGTAAAAGTTTGAACTACTAAACGTTTTACAAAAATGTAAAACTGATATAACATACTTTCAGAAAACCAAGAAGAAAACAAGGAACTTGAACATACAAACGAAAGCATTCAAATGTTTTATTACGGAACGGAACAAAATAAGACATCTTGACAGCGAAGCTATAGAAAAAAGTATAAGCGTATCAAAAATAGCGACAATGGCAATAAAACTGATCATTCTATACAGCAAGTAGGCAGTGAGCAATCGAAAAAGTTAAATAATTTTTTTAGTGGACATTTTGATCGGCTTTTGATTGGAACATCAAAGGAAGGAATGCTTTTCACTGATGCAGACTTAAACAGACACGCCGGACAATCGAACTACGAACACGAAGACTGTCTAAAGAATAATGATTTCGAAAAACCAAAAGCACAACAGATGACGAATATATGTTAAACTCATATGAATCACACGGTCTCATTATATAAAATTTGTTTTCTTTTTTTAAACAAGAACATTTAAGTGAGTAACAGGAGCGGTGGACACCAAACGTAGATAGAATACCTTTTATTCTGAAATAACTCGAAACGAGGAGTAAAAGATTCTAAAGTAATTTTAGGCGAACCACTATCAAATCTGAACCGAATTGTTGACAAAAAAAACAACTCAGTAAGCTAAATAAATTGGCACAATTTAAAAAAGGGGGCCAGTGCTGGGCGTTAAACTTGCGAGAATAACTCCAAAGTGTCAAGAAGAAGAACCAAAGTATATGGAAGAACTTCAAAGAAAAATATAATTGTAGCACGAAAACACTGATCGGTATTTCAAAAGGCTGACTCCACTTAAATAAAGAAACGTGGTAGTGGAGCCATGATACGAAAATGGCGGAAAAGAACAAAAAGCAGACCTTTGGAAAGTGAACTCATTCCAACAGAAACAGCGAAACTGATATAGTGCGTCTTGAACTAGACTATAAATATTGCGAAAAAGTGTCAAAAAAAGTGGTAGCAAGAGCAGGGCAGGCGACAAACAGTAGAAGAATTGTAAAGGAACATTAGAACAATGGGAGGGAAATCTTTCTGATTCCACTACATAAAGGTAAAGGAGGGATAAGAAATTCCAACAACTACCGATCGGTAAAATTAATGTCGCATTGTATGAAAATATTCAAGCCACGGAATACTACTCATTAGCAGCTACTTATGACAAAATTCATAGCTTAAGAACAATGACGGAAAAACATCGCGAAACTTCAAAGGATCTGGACATCTTCTTCTTCGATTTGGAAAAGCGTTCGACAGAGTTCCTGGAGATCTTATTTTTACGGCACTTAGATCAAAAAATATACCAAAGACATATACTCGTATAAGAATGATACGCGATATTTAAGAGAATGTTAAAGCGGAAGTTAAATTCCCGTAGGAATATCCGGAGAATTCAAAGTTAAGGTTGAAGCACACCAAGTCCCTTTGTCCCACTTGCTTTTCACCAATTATAAGGTTATTATAGGCAATGACCTGACAACCCTTCAAGCTACTCTTAATAACTGAACAAATGCGCTAGACTAGCACTAAAACTGAATATCTGCGTTGCGAATTTTCTGGTTTCAACTCCTCACATCTATTTAGAAGGAGTCATCATACTAAGGTTCTGTCGTTAACCACTTAACTTAAATCATTAACGTTAATGTAGCTAAAATGTTCTGTTTCGCCCAGCTATAATAAACGGATCACAACGTTGAACAATGTACGAAAAATGTGGAGAAAAACTGAAAATATGTCAGCGGGAGTAACAGAACGTTATCCTTTAAGAAGTACTCACAACCGCTAAAGTCTCCTAACGATTCAGCCCGTATTGTAGTGTTCAACTGTGGTCATCGGAAAAGGTTCAACGAAAAGGTCAGAACAAAAAATAATTTGATCCCAAAAATTTGGAAACATTAGCAAACTCTTGTCCCAATGAGTTGACGAGTCACATGTGTAAGTTTCTCAACTATTTATAAATAAGAGAAGAGAATAGAAGCGTTAAATATGAGTTAAAAACAAAAACAGAATTATTTATACGGACACTGCTTACTCATCAGGATCGACGAGGCCGTTGCTAAAGTCCGAAAATTTGGAAACAATAGACATTAGAGCCGGTCTAAGGCGAGCTCTGATAGGCATACAAAGCAATGGTTTGCTCATTAAAAAATTGATTTGATAAAAAAATGTGTAATCAACATTTGTAATTTTTTTCCTTAAATTCATAACAATTTTTAATTTAATGTTTTACCTGTTTCAATAAGTTGAGTCGAATGTAGCCGATTTTTTGTTTTTAAATAAAGTGTGACCGGATAACAATGATAGTTTTTCCAATTGTTATGTTTCAGCAGCTGCCAAAGTTACCAATAACATTGGTTACCAGCTGTTAAACTATTCAGTAAGATTTGCTATTTCATGATGCATCAGTTGACACTTTCCGAAGGTGCGGAAATTATTAAAAAGTGTAATCGAAATTCCGGCTTAGTTGTAAATACGCGACGTGAATTTCATCATGAGGTCGGTCTTTATCATATCTTCAATGTGCAGGCAAATCGTCGTACCGTGGAAAAGTTTGAGCAAGAGTATACTCTTCTGGATCTTAAGCCACCAACCAAACAGAGATTAGTACGAAATGAAGAAAACATAGCCAACGTAGCGGTCAATATCGAGAAGACCCAGAAATGTCGATTCGCCGCCAATCAGCTGAATTGGGCATCGCCAAAGAGTCAACCCTGCTTATTTTGCGGTTGCAGCTAGTCGACAATAGACAACGCCGTAAGTTGGTTAATTGGGCGCTGGAAATGTTGGCCGGTGATCCGGATTTGGGGCAAAAAGTCATCTCTTCGGACGGGGCCCATTTTTGGCACAGCAGCTATGTCAAAAAGTAAAATTGGCATTATTAGAGCGAATTAAAACTACATGTGTTCTCTCATGCATCCGCAGAGATTGACTGTTTGGTGCGGTTTATGGCATGGCGGCATCATCATAGATTGTTTCTTTCGAAATGAGGAAGGGGACACCGTTACTGTCAATGGCCTCAGGTGTAGAGCGATGCTAACCGACTTTTCGTGATCAGAGCTCAACAAAATCGATATGTGGTTCCGACAAGACGGTGCTACATGAAATTCAAGCCACGCAACGCACGGCGAGCTTTCATCAATTGGCCGCTGCGACCATGCGATTTGACACCACTCGATTATTTGTAAGTCTACGCTTACAAGCCAATTACTTTGTATGAGATCAAAGTCAACATTCTACAACCTATTTCCGGGATAACGCCACACATATTGGCCCGTGTTATCAGAAACTGGACCGCCCGCTTGAAGCACTACCAGCGACGCCAAGACAGCCATTTGAATGATGTGCTATTCCACACATAATGACATGAATGTAGCTTCAAAATAATGTACGTATGTGCTACTACTTCGAGACCCCAGAAAAAGAGCTTTCACCACCATTTAAGGGAAACTACTGTTTCCCTAAGAAACAGTAGTTTGATATATACTGATCATCACGGTCAACACCTTCCATACTTGAGGTTTCTGGATTGTAAAATATTCCATATACTCTGGACGTAATTTCTGACACATCCGAAGTATTAAGAATTGTTACGATCCTCTTTTTCTTCCATGAAAGAAGTAAAATAATATTTTCTCTGCAGGCTACTGTGTTTGCTTTTGAAAATGTAGGCTTCTTTATTTTAGGCGATACACCTTTTCTGTTTGCTGATTATGTCCCAGTTATGTGGAATCTCATTTTCAGTTTTTCATTTGCCAAAGGTATACTGGTGTAATAGCGTTCTGTATACATACTCGTTTGGTATCCTTTTCTAGAGCCAATATTATCAAGAAGTTTCTTAAATAAATGCAAAGGAATTCGAGAACTTACGGGGAGATCTGATATGGAAAGATTGTTTGATGTTATGCTGCCGTAATACGGGAAAATTGTAGAAATGTACTCTGTATTTGAGTCAGAAATAACTTTCGTGCGGTTTGCTAAGAGATGGCGTAACTTGTGTTATTCCATTGGAACATGCGTTGGAAAGCTACTGTCATTGTACGTCATTTCAGTATATGTCATTCATTTGAAGCGTAAACAACAATAATTTTTTTTCACTCATATATGTCGAACTTTGTGCCTGAAAAAGTGTTTTTGCGGGGAGTTCTTCTTCATTACTTTAATATGAAGAAAACTGCTGCCGAAAGTCATCGTATTTTTTTGGAAGTTTATGGTGAACATGCGCTAGCTGAGCGAACGTGCCAAAAGTAGTTTGCACGATTTAAAAGTGGTGATTTTGGCTTGGAAGGCGATGAACGTCCTGGGCAGCCAAAAACTGGAAGCATTACTCTATGAAGATTATTGCCAAACACAAGAAGAGCTCGAAGAATCGTTGGGTGTCACTAAAGTAGCCATTTTAAAACGTTTAAAAACAGTTGGATATATTCAAAAGCAAGGAAATTGGGTTCCACATGAACTCAAGCCGAGAGACGTCAAAAGGCGGTTTTGCATGTCCGAAATGCTGCTAGAACGCCACAAAAGGAAGTCATTTTTGCATCGGATTGTTACTGGTGATGAAAAATGGATCCATTACGACAACTCCAAGTGCAAAAAATCATATGTGAAACCCGGCCAACCAGCCAAATCAACGTCAAAGCCGAATATCCATCGCGCGAAGGTAATGCTCGGTATTTGGTGGGATCAGATGGGTGTGCTGTAATATGAGCTGCTAGAACTGGGTTAAACCATCAATGGACAACGCTACCAAACACATTAATCCGTTTGAAGAGAGCAATAGCCGAAAAACGGCCGGAATATGCGACCAGACACGAGGCAATAATTTTCCATCGTGACAACGCTCGGCCCCACGTTGCTATTCCGGTTAAGAACTATTTGGAAAACAGTGAATGGGAAGTCTTACCCCACCCGCCCAGACCTTACCCCTTCTGACTACCATTTGTTCCGATCGATGCAGAATGCCCTCACTGAAATACTGTTCACGTCAGAGCAGAATATCAAAAATTGGCTTGATTTATTCTTGGCTGCCAAGTCGGCGCAGTTCTTTTGGGATGGGACCCACAAATTGCCAGAAAGATGGGAAAAAGTCATAGCTTCAGATGGGCCATACTTTGAATAATACTATTGTACATGTTTTTCTTAAATAAACGTTAAATTTTGAAGAAAAAAAAACCGCACAATTTAAAATATATACCCAATACATATATTCATATACTCCACTTTGTTGTTTTTTTTTTAATTGTGGGTAATAAGCCCTACTGTTTTACCTTATACGTTACCTGATAGACTCATAGGCAAATTCTTCAATTGAAATATCTTTATGTGGTATAGAATACTGTAGGAACTTAAGTCAATATATTCTAAAAAATTTTTGACTATCGACTATACGAGCTCTAATATTCTGATTATCGGGAATATTTGCAAAAATCTATTTCTCGAAAATATCTGTAGAAAAAATGGTATCTTATGGTTTTCATCGTTGACTTATATTTTTTCATGTAAAGACATTGCTCGAAATTTGAAAATTACTCCAAGAAGAGCAAAAAAAATCTTGACGTTCTACATCCTTCCATGTTTTTCAAATTGATTCCTTTGGAAAAGGCTCCAACGTTTTTATTTTCTGCTTAGCATAATTTTTTGTCATCTCTATTATACTATTTACCAATTTATCCGTAAAAAAATGGATTGAAAAACTCTAACGGCTCTTTAATGTGAATTGGAATTTGTGGACCTGGGGCCTTTGAAAAAGTATTGAACGGCATTCGAGGAGGAATGTCATCAACTTCTACAACATCTTTGCATTTCGTATTCTCATCAGGACTATCATGTTTATATTCTTCATCCTTACTGTAACTTATATTTATAGTAATGTTCTTCCTCTCTTTCCAGAAAGTACTATACTTCGCTATCACTACTATTATCGCCGTCATTATAGTCTGAAAACGTAATGCTTCTTCGATTTTCAGTTTAATCAACAGAAATGCCGAATTCAAACTCGTCGCCAGTACTCCTAATATCATTGAAATTATCTTTATCAACTCTTATTATTCTTTCTGAGTTTCCAACCATATTTTACGGTTTTGAACAAAATGAATACAATGAAATTCGATTATAATGACTGCTTATGAGAGACAAACTTTCCGTTGTTATAAGGGAATGTTGCTACATCCGAATGAAAAAATAAAATCTATTTTTTTAAATAACTATGTTTTTTTATCTATCAAAAAAGAGTAATTCAATTGTTACAAATACATACTAACACAAATTCATTTATTTTTGTTTTTATTTTAATTTACGGTTCAGTTCTTTTGAAAAAGTCCATTTATTATTTTGAAGGCAAAGAACTTCTAATTTTTAAGTCCAAATCAATGGTAGCGTTTCAAGACTGATATGTTTTGAGTCGAGTGTGCCGCAAGGTTCTGTTCTTGGTCCAATTTTGTATAGTTTGTTTACATCAGATTTTCCCAATTTAACCAACTGTGAAGTTGCAATGTTTACAGATGATACTGCATTACTCTCATCAGACGAATTTGCTCTCGCTATTGAGACTAATCTTTGCAATGCGATGGTAGTAATAGAATACTATCACAATAAGTGGAAAATTAAACTGAACGCTGAAAAAATGCAAGCTTTCTCTTTTACTCGAAAAAGAAAACCTTGCTATCTTCCGAACAGCCAACTGCAATTGTATGGATCGACCATAATCTTGTCCAATTGTGTAAAATACTTAGTTATGTATCTTGACAGCAAACTTACATTTCATGAGCATATTTCGAGAACCCTACAAAAGGTCAACATAGCGATAAGGATGTTATATCCTTTTATAAACAGAAAATCAGCTCTGTCTAAGGAAAACAAAGTGATCATACACAAGGTAATCTTCAAATCGGTACTACTTTATGGGTCCCCGGTGTGGGGAAGTTGTACGCAGTGCCACATTAAAAAACTGCAAGTGGTGCAAAATAAGCTACTCAAGATGATGCTTAACCTTCCATTGCATCAATCTACTTCAAAGCTCCATAGAATTGAATTGCTATCGGTAAGAATTAAAAAACTTACGAGCAATTTTAAAAACAAATGTACTTACGCTAAAAATCAGCTACTTAATGATTGTTGTTTATCCTTGTATATGTTGTATACATATAAATTTATATTTATTTATTTATTTATTATTTTATATACATTTTTGTAATTATCTATTTATTGATTAATTCTTTATATTATTTATTTATGTATGTATTTATTTGTTTATTTAATTTTTTTGTTTGTTTGTTTAATTTATGTTTAATTTATTTACTATTTATTCACTTGTTGAGCCAATATTTATTATTGTCCACATATTTTTATTTTTGTTTACTTACGTACCTGTATACTTATTTATTTATTTATACACTTATGTACTATTTATTAACTATTATTATAATCATTTCATTATTATTTATTTATATTATTTATTATTATTATTATTATTATTATTATTAGTATTTTTTTTTTTTCTGTACTTATTGTAGATTGGAGGTTTTTACCGTATTTTCCTCCATGTTTAATTGAATTTTTGTTTTTGAATTATAACAATACTTTACAAAACAAAAAAAAAACAATGTTTCAGTAGAAAGATATAAGTAATATCATATCTCTGTATAGTAAAATGTGTGGTAACGATCCTTTATAAGAATTTGTATACGAAATAAAGATCTACCTACTTATCTATCTAATTTTTTTTTTTATTTCCATCGCATTATTTGTTAATACTGATGCTGTGTTTGCAAAAAAACAAAAATCCTTAACAAGACTTATTGAATTTAATGCTTCAGCTATTGAAGGACTTGTTCTATTTACATGATCTCCATCGTCATCAAAATCCTGGAGAAAAGAATTTCCTACAGCAGCAGCAGCACTCACTATTCCTTCTAAATTTGGATCATCTGAGGTTAAAATGTTGTCATCAACAGTTATGTACATTGTTCATCAGTACAATCCATTCAGAAAGGGGGCAATCATCATCTTCATCAAGTTGTTCTGCATTTCAAGAGTTGTTTAAAGTCTGGCTTGCAATTAGCAATTGTGTTACTAGTGACACGATCCCAAGCTGTGGCTACCATGCTGACAGCGTCTAATAAGCCAATAGTACATTCTTTATTAACTTCTATGTCCCGATTTTTTCGAAAATTACTTTTAAGGCTTCTTATAACACTCCGGTCAATTGATTGCAATATCGATGTTGTATTGGGCGGAAAGCCAGTTTAATTGGAGAAAGGTTTTCCGTGTTAGTATGTGAAGCGCAGTTATCACCAAGTAACAAAATTTTCTTTTTCTTTGTCCTAAGCTCTGTATCCCATTTTCGTAAAACTCCCTCAAAAATTTCGGAGTTCATCCAAGCCTTTTTGTTTGCTGTGTATTCAACTGACAAACACGTGGTACCTTTAAAACATCTTGGATTTTTTGATTTGCATATAAAAAGCAGTTTTCGTGTCTCCGATCAATCCATATTTGCACCAACGAGCACGGTTATTCTCTCGTTTGACATATTTCCTCTTGTGCACTTTTCCTTTAAATTTCAACGTTTTGTAAGGTTTTAACTTGTAAAAAAGGCCGGCTTCGTCCACATTAAAAATTTCACAGGGTTGGTACTCGCCTCGAACTATTGGCCAAACCTTTTGTAACCACTCATCGCATTGTCCTGGCTGAACGCTGTTAGCTTCTCCCCAAATTTTTCCAAACACAATATTGTTTTGCATGCGAAAATGGTAGATCCAATTGAAAATCCTTTCCAAGCAATTTTCCAATTTAATTTGCCTTTGTTTGGAGTAATAGCCCTGTGATAGGCACATCATTGCTTCTCTGAGTCTTAAACTATTTTAGTAATGATTCTTCAATGTCCGCATGTTTTGAAGGACGAATCTTGTTTACTTTTATTGATTTCGCTTCAAAACTTGTTTGAACAGCTTCTTTATTTTTTCACATTCCACTGATTGTAGAATGCGAAATACTATATCCTTTTGCAAGATTTAAGTTGGATTCTCCTGCTTCAAGTCTCCAAATTATGGCAGCCTTTTCCTCAATAGTAAAAGTTTTCCTTTTTTTAGATTCCATTCTACAGAATAAAACATACTGACTTTCCCCGGAATCAAAAAAATACCTAAATCTTTTCTGGACGCTTTGCTAGGGTTCAACATTAAAAACTAGCACAACTGACCCAAAAATAAACTCCAGATGCATTCAATAACTGTATGACACTCAACACAGAAAATGGCAAGCTGGCAAAAATTCTCTTTTTTTTTTTTGTTTTCAGTCATTCCCACCGAATTTCATGACAAACAACCGAAATGGTCGTTACAACCGAAAGATGTATTCATTATTGGGTGGCAAACCAAACTTTTGTATGAAATGTTATTCCATCCAAAGTCAGTTAACTGTACAATAAACTAAGCTGCTCAAAATCACTCCACTAAAACGCACGGTCTCTTGAAAAATCAAAACAGAATTGTTTTTTCATACGAACAATCCAAAATATAAAAAATCTAAAAGATAATGTTACATAGAAAACGAACAGACAAATACAAAGAAATGACATGTCACAAAAAGCCACGCATTACAAGAAAATATAACAACAATAAGAGCGAAAAAAAAAGTTTTTTGCGCTAAATACGCCGCATTGGACCTAGTAAGTAAAATTACCATGTCGCTCATATGACGGTATTGGTCCGTTAAGGGTTAATTGAATTTCATCCTTTACCATTCAAATTAAAAGTATTTAAGCTTATAATTAACTTTTTGAATTTGTATGTACGAGTATATAACTGAAATACATACATTGACCCAAATAAATATATGGTATATACCCCCTTAACAATTCGCCTTTCCAACTTTGGAAACATTTGAATGAAAAATAAAAGATACAGTTGAATTTAATTTAATTTAATTTAATTTGAATACTTTTAAACCCTGTAGCGAATAGTCCTCACATTCATTACCAATGAGATACTAGACGCGCCTATAACACAGGACGAAATAAGGAAGGTGTTAATAAAGCTCAAGGACGGAAAGACACCAGACAGATAGGATCGCCATGGAATTCCTTAAATATGCGTCTGCCAACTTCATCGAAAAAATAGCAACCATGTTTAATCAAATATTAGAAGCGGGTAATATACCGCAAGATTTTAAAGAAGTTATTATATTTCCTATTCATAAAAAAGGCAATATAACAGATCCAACAAATTACCGAGGAATATCCTTTCTTAATTCATTGGATAAGGTACTCACAAAACTTCTAAATAATCTCATGTAATAGTGGATTGATATCAACAAACTGATTAAAGAACACCAAGCAGAATTTCGAAAAAGCTATTCATATTCATCTTCTATAACATCTTCGTACTGCAAAACATTGCCGGATCTTCCATAGAACAAAAAAAGAAATTATTTACTTTCTTCGTTGATTTCAAGGCAGCGTTAGATCATATCGATCGAAGAGCCCTAAATAAGCTATACAATAAGCTATACAACGCCTAATTAAGCCGGACCTGGGACGGTCTTCGAAAACATCTATAAAAAAAAAAAATTATTATTGTACAGTATGGAGAGGAATCGAGACTTCGGAGTGGTTCGAAACATCATCAGCAGTTAGACAAGGTTGTGCACTTGTCTAACAACAACTTGTCTTGACAACTTTGAATTTAATTTGTGAACGCACTCTTTCACTGATCATCAAACTGTCATTGTCAATTTTTTCATCATGGTAAAGTACACTAACGAGCAACGTTTGCAAATTATAAAAATTTTCTACAGATATTCGGAGTCGGTGACTGCAACTTTAAGAGCGTTAACTCCAATTTTCGGGCGTAATTCTCGCCCTAGTAGACAGGCAATAACAAGTTTAGTGCAAAAATTTGAGAATACATATTCGTTGTGTGATGTTGCCGTGTCAGTGAGACAACGGGTTGGTCGAAGTGTCGAAAATGTCGCTGCCGTTCAGACGTCCGTAGCAAACGATCCAAATCAGTCAATTCCACGGCGTTCTCAAGAATTGGGCATCGCTCAGACGACATTATGGCGTACTTTGCGTAAGGATCATGGTTTACACCAGTCGATAGACCATTTGAAGGACGTACGTTCTCCGATTGGGTTCTGGAGAAGATGCGCCAAGATAATGAATTTCAGCGCAAAACCATCTTCAGTGACGAAGCTCATTTTTGGCCAAATGGGTTCGTCAATAAGCAAAACATGCGTTATTGGTCGGGTGAAAACCCAAATGTGCTTCATGAATCACCACCTTATCCACAAAAAATAACTGTTTGGTGCGGTTTGCATGCCGGCGGCGTTATTGGGCCATATTTTTTTGTCGATGATAACGATCGTGACGTTACTATGAATGGTCAGCGTTATCGCGCCATGATCACCGATTATTTTTGGCCCGAATTAGAAGATATGGACTTGGACGATATGTGGTTTCAACAGGATGGTGCAACAAGCCACACAGCACACGCTACAATCGATTTATTGAAGAGCAAGTATGGTGAGCGTGTTATCTCAAGACATGGGACAGTCGTTTGGCCGCCTCGTTCGTGCGATTTAACGCCGCTTGACTATTTTCTATTTAAGTCACTGATTTATGCCAACACGCCGACGACGTTGGAAGAGCTCAGAAACAACATTGAATACGAAATAGCGGCCGTTTCGGCCGAAATGTGTGCTCGAGTCATTGAAAATTGGGTCCAACAAATCGACCGCTGCAAACGTGACCGCAGTGGCCATATGAACGAAGTCGAGTTCCATTCATAAGTGTTTTGATTGTACTTCAAGCCAATAATAAAGTTTTTGAAATATCTGAAATGGTTTACCTTTTATTTAAAAAAAAAAAAGTTGTCAAGTCGTTATTAGAAAACTCTATACATACATGACCTTGTAGATTTCCTACCAGAAGGAATTGAGATTGTTGGAGTATTAATAAAGGCTCTTTTGTTCGCAGAATCCCTTCAACTTATGATAATTTGTCTGTAAAGATTATGTGGAAACGAGAACTGGAATTTTAACGGTCAGTCCATTGAAACATTTATCTTGGAGTGATTATTACTTTTGATCTAAATATGGAACCTCACCTAAAAGACAGACTAATAAAAGCCAAAAGTGCCATAGGTGCAACCTGGAAAAGATGTTTTTTAAACAATCTAGTCGACCAGCTGAGTCAGTAATGATGTATGCAGCACAATCTTTGGGATATATCCAGTACGAAACCGTTGAGAAATTGTTAAGATATTTCATAAAAAGAATCTTTAGTCTACCGAGTACAACGCCCAATTATATATATGATAAACATTGAAAGAGGTTTATCTCCACTAAAACTGCATGCGAATTACCTTATTAAAGTTCTAGAGATGCCTAATGACCGACTTCCAAAAATCATAGCAAGGAGCACAATTGAAAGGAGAACCCTGTGGTATAAAAATTTAGAGGAGTTGGCAATGTATTGCAGAATAGAACTCAACTTCGTAGATGAGACTGGAAAATACTCCAGTGAGTTGCTATATAATATCATTGGAAAAGTGGACGAAAAATATAAAGATTGCCTCAATAAGGCTACATCATCAGTACATAGATCTACGAGTACATACAGTATCTTTAATCATAATTTGTTTGATAAGGATTACTTTAACAATAGCAACAGTAAAGAAATAATATCGTCCCTATTTAAAATGAAAGTAGAACTCATACGCCTTAACTATATCCCGCATCGTCCTGACCTACGAATCTACTGGAGCCTTTGTAACCTATCAGAGGGGGAAGACGTTATCCATTTCATTTGCTGATGCCCTATTCTCGAGGAAATACGAAGATACTATACACTACAGACTCCTACAGCACTCCTATTATGAATCAGCCATAACTTATCGAGACAAAATCATAAATGAGAACTTTTAATGCTACAAGATCAAAAATTAATTAAATATGTGCATATTCAAAATATCACAATATTTACACTATAAAATTGTTTGCTATAAAATGTTTAATTTAATGTCAATCAGGCAGGCGGCAATTAAATTTTGTAACTTAAACAAGAATGATAAAAATAATAACGACAACAGCTGAATTTACATTAATAACTGATACAATTTTTAGTACTTCCTTTTTGAGAAATCATTATTAACAGTTTTTCTAACTGTTGAAACGGAAAAAATAATTTTCAATCACAAAAAAGTATACATACTCAGCATAACACATGGGCTGAAAAGTCAGTGCCGTTTTATAGTAAAACACAAAATTTTTGCAAAATTCTATATTTCTATAGAATTATTCTATATATTTACCAATATAGTTGCCTTCGAGGGCGATACACCGATTGAAACGATTTTTCAATCTTTCGATACCAGTTTTGTAGTACGATTTCGGTTTAGCCTCAAAAGAGACCTCTGTTTCGGCGACTACTTCTTCATCGGTCTTAAATCTCTTTCCGGCAAGCATTCTTTTGAGGTCTGCGAACAGGAAATAGTCGCTGGGGGCCAAATCTAGAGAATACGGTGGGTGGGGAGGCAATTCGTATCCGAATTCATTCAATTTTGCCATCGTTTTCATCGACTTGTGACTTGGTGCATTGTCAGCACTTTCTTTTTCTTCAAATGCGGCCGTTTTTCTGCGATTTCGTCCTTCAAATGCTCCAACAACGCAATGTAATAGTCGCTGTTGATAGTCTGTCCCTTTTGGAGATATTCGATGAAAATTATTCCATGTGTATCCCAAAATACGGATGCCATAACCTCGCCAGCCGACTGTTGAGTTTTTGGTCGTTTTGGACGAAGTTCGTCGCCTGCTCGCCACTCAGCTGACTACCAACTCGACTCTGGTGTGAAGTGATGAAGCCAAATTTTATCCAATGTCACATACCGACGCAAAAATTCGGCTTTATTGCGGTTGAACAGCTTTAAACACTCCTCTGAATCATCAACACGTCATTTCAGTATATGTCATTCATTTGAGGCGTAAACAACAATAATTTTTTTTCACTCAAATATGTCGAACTTTGTGCCTGAAAAAGTGTTTTTGCGGGGAGTTCTTCTTCATTACTTTAATATGAAGAAAACTGCTGCCGAAAGTCATCGTATTTTGGTGGAAATTTCTGGTGAACATACGCTAGCTGAGCGAACGTGCCAAAAGTGGTTTGCACAATTTAAAAGTGGTGATTTTGGCTTGGAAGGCGATGAACGTCCTGGGCAGCCAAAAAAGTTTGAAAATGAAGAACTGGGAGCATTACTCTATGAAGATTGTTGCCAAACACAAGAAGAGCTCGAAGAATCTTTGGGTGTCACTAAAACAGCCATTTTAAAACGTTTACAAACAGTTGGATATATTCAAAAGCAAGGAAATTGGGTTCCACATGAACTCAAGCCGAGAGACGTCAAAAGGCGTTTTTGCATGTCCGAAATGCTGCTAGAACGCCACAAAAGGAAGTCATTTTTGCATCGGATTGTTACTGGTGATGAAAAATGGATCCATTACGACAACTCCAAGTGCAAAAAATCATATGTGAAACCCGGCCAACCAGCCAAATCAACGTCAAAGCCGAATATCCATCGCGCGAAGGTAATGCTCGGTATTTGGTGGGATCAGATGGGTGTGCTGTAATATGAGCTGCTAGAACTGGGTTAAACCATCAATGGACAACGCTACCAAACACATTAATCCGTTTGAAGAGAGCAGTAGCCGAAAAACGGCCGGAATAAACGATCAAACACGAGGCAATAATTTTCCATTGTGACAACGCTCGGCCCCACGTTGCTATTCCGGTTAAGAACTATTTGGAAAACAGTGGATGGGAAGTCTTACGCCACCCGCCTTATAGCCCAGACCTTACCCCTTCTGACTACCATTTGTTCCGGTCGATGCAGATTCGCCCTCACTGAAATACGGTTTATATCAGAGCAGAATATCAAAAATTGACTTGATTCTTTTTTGGCTGCCAAGCCGGCGCAGTTCTTTTGGGATGGGATCCACAAATTGCCAGAAAAATGGGAAAAAGTCATAGCTTCAGCAATACTTAGATGTACTCTTGGTTATGTAACTTTTGCAAATGTCAAGGTATGATGCTAAGATTTAGAGTGAATGTCAACAACAGATGTACCAACTTAACAAAAAAAAAAAAAAACAGAACTCAAAACGGAACAAGGGGGCGCCACACGGTGGTTATTCCGTTTTTTGATCAAGATGGTAGTACGCAAACTGAGGAGCTCCCCCCGACATATTAACAGTAAGTAAATCACAAATTAAATAAGCGTAACGCGCTAAAAAAGAAGTTCATCTCGAATGTTTGTATTTTTCAGATTACTGGAACAAAAAGCAGAGCTGAAAGCTAAAACATGGAAATAACAAAGAGTCATTGACTCCGTTGGCCATATTTTTGCCAAGGGGCAAATATAGAAATTGGAAAGACTTCAGAAGCGGACAGAATGGTCATCTGAAGGTCATGATGAAGACTGCTGTTGAAAAAGCAGTATTCTCTTCCAGTGGTAATTACTTTGAAAAGGTTGTGCTCAAAGCTAGATGTTTATCCTGGAATAATTCAACCCGTGTTGGATAAAATGAAAAACGTGGATATGGAAGAATTGAATAGAATCTGTGTACTTTCATTTGACGAAATGAAAGATTGCAATCTGGAACCATTTTCGATCCGACCGTATTGACGATAATCCGATCGGATTGCTATTAATGTAAATTAATCAGTCTAAACATACTTTCTTATTATGATCAAATGTAATATTTTAAATAAAGAAGTATGCGGTTTATTTTAGGATTACAAAATGAACTTCTTTTAAGTAAACTATATCTATGAGTGATATTTATCTAAAATTAAGAAGATAACATAAAATATTATTCACTTTTGGGCTTAAAAGAACGATCTAAGGAAACAAATCGTATTAATTGTGTCGTCTCGCAGTCTACTCCTTAATGGACTGCAAATATAACCTGCAGCCGAAAATGCTCTCTCGGCTTCAACACTTGTTGGTTTAATTGTTATCAAGTAGTCGTACATAAGAGACAAGTATTTTCCATGTTAAATTTGTTTCTAATGAAAGTAAGTCAGGATTTGAGTTATCTTCTTCTGATAGAGGTTGTATATCTTTATGGTTATCATTAATGACTTTGTTCAATATTTTTTTCATTTCCTGCCGCATGAGACTTTTTCTTGGCAAAGGATATATACTACAATTAGTCTTATGTTTTGTTTATATTTTGTTGGACTATTTAAATAGAGTAATATATCTGTTATGATCGTGTTGCGGCGCTCTTTTACTCTTGCACGTAATGCTTCAGATAATTCAGTTATTAAGATAGAATTCTGTTTCTCAAGTTTTTCTAATATAGTGTGATTCAGCGTAAGGTTTGATTGTCAATAGTTTTATTCAGTATCATTTGGCAAATTATCATTCAAATACTCACACTACACAGTTTTTCGTGCGATTTGAGGAAATTACGATTCGCATAATCGACCTACTGAAACCATTATTGCCAATACCATTTGCAAATTTGTGTCTCGGTTTACATGATGATGGATTATACTCGACCGGTTAGACAACTTCCAACATATACTGAAGAGACTATAGCAGCTGTAACTGAGAGTGTACGCGAAGCCCGTGATGAATCGATTCATCATCGTTCTCAGCAGCTTGGCTTGGCGTATTCGAAAACTTGGCGTTAATAAACACAATTACCGTATTTGGCTGATGAGCAACTTGAAGAGTAGAAAGAGCTACCATTACCAACGGTATGGTGTGTTTTATGGGCTGGTGGAATCATTGGTCCATATTTCTTCAAAAATGAAGCAAGTCAGAATGTTACTGTCAATGGTAGCCGTTATCGCGGAATGTTAATGGACTATGTGCTTATTGAAATTCAAGCACATGGTCTCGGTGAGCTCTGGTTTCAACAAGACGGCGCTATGAGCCATACAACGCGTGAAACAATGGACTTGTTGAGAAATCATTTTCGTGAGCACTTGCTACGGTAAATTGGCCGCCTAGATCATGCGATATCACATCTTTGGACTATTTTCTCTGGGGATATGTAAAGTCTCTTCAGGAATAAGCCAGCTACAATTGATGCTTTGGAAGCCAACATTACTCGTGTAATGCGATCGCGATCTTCCGAATTGACCACTTCAAACGTAATCATGGCCAACATTTACATAATGTCATTTTTAAAAAGTAAATGCCATGAATTGTTCTTTCAACCAGTAATACAAATTTTAAGTTTGCTTTCTAATTTATGTATTTTATTTAACATTGCAAGTCAAACCTCACGATGAATCACCCTATATTTATTGGCACGTTGTTCAATTTCTTGATTGGTATATAATACAATTGATTTGCTGAATAAGGATGTGAATGCATCATTTTCAGTTTCGATTTTCAATGCATGACCTTGACCTAGTCGGCGAATAGTCACAATTTTTCTTCTTGGTGTTCGGCTCGAAGCTGGTGACACAGAAGACCAAATATTTTTATTTTTATCTCTTAGCACTTTTGTTGGCAATTGAGCTAGCGGAGTATCATCATCATCACTGTTACTGTCTTCCTCCTCTTAATGTATAGATATATTGTCTTCTGTTTCCAATATGTCACCACCATCTGAATATCGCTCATCATCAGAACCATTGGCTATTCTTTGAAATAAATTTTTAATTTGATCATCCGAAAGCGAAGTCATTTTTGTCTAAAAACCAAATACCAAAGTTAACATCACGAAAAAATAAAGTTTACGTATTGTAAATAGCAAAGAGGGCTTCTGGTAATACCACAATAAAGCCCTTCAATGACAAGGTGCCTACAGTACTAGCACCCACCACGTCATAGTCAAGTACCTGCAGCCTGATGCGACTGTAAACATCGCAGGATTTTGCGTCACTTATACCTAGCACATTTGAGTGCTTTCCAAAAGTGTAATGTCCCGTCACGATGCCAATAAACAACCTGCAGTCTTTCCTGCTGAGAGACAACAGAAAGGCCGCTGATTTCAAATGAAGTATTAATTTGGTCTGCCTACATTCCGCGGAGCTGTGCCATCTACAGTTCTGCTCGTTTTAGATCCAACTGTTAATGGAAGTCTTAACCGAGGAAACAGGTAGACACAACGTAGATTCGGATCCTGAAAAACTCGCCTTTGAACCGTAAACCCATCACAATGGGACTCAGATAAGGATCACCGAAATAAGTGATCTCTTGCATTCTCGAACTAGCTTGGAAGTCGTAAAAAGATTCAGCAACGCAGATTCTAGTACTATGCATCGTAGCAAATTAGGCGTAAAAAGACATTTGGTCGATAAAACTTCACTGGAGGAAGCTGTATTGGATGTAGTTAATAATGTGCATACTCTGTATCGTGCTTCCAAAACACATAACATTTCAAAGACAAAATTGCTTAAATACCGTAGATCACTGCTCAAAAATTGCAGTGAGACAAATTTTTACCCACAGCAGCTCAATTACACTATGGCCTCTCGAAATCTGCAAGAAGAAAACTGGCATTTCGTTTTGCAGCAGCTAATGAGAAAAGAGTTCCAGATTCATGGACAAGAAAAGAAACTGCTGAAGTTGACTGGATGTACGGCTTTTTAAAACGCCACCCAGTTTTGTCGCTAAAGAAGCCTTAAGCAACTAGCCTCTCACGATCAACCAGCTTTAACCGTTCAAACATCACCGCTTTTTTGACAGCTTAAAGGATTGCCTAATCTGCTTTATATTCGGACCTGATAGTATATACAATATAATCTTGACGATATTCCATCAAAAGTTTTGACACCCGAAGGGGGAAAAGCAAATTGGGTGTATGACCTCAGGCGACCGTTGCATCAATGTCACCATGATTGCAGCTATCAATGCTATTGCGAATCGTGTGCCGCCCATGACAATTTGTCCAAGAGTGCATTTCAAGCAACATACGTAAATTGACGCTCCACTATGATGTTTTTGGGCGCTAATCCATCAGGCTGGTAAAATGAGGAGCTTTTTGTGCAATTTTTGAAGCGCTTTATTCAATATGGTATGTCAAACCTTCTCATGAGAAAAATGAATTGTTAATTAGGGACAATCATGATTAACATATATCTCTTTCTGCCATTAACCTTGCAAAAGAAGCTGGAATTGTGCTGTTAACCTTACCGCCTCACATCTCGTACAAAACGCAGTCACTGGACAGAACTGTTTTTGGACGATATAAGACATATTTCAACAAAGCTACAAATGAATGGATGCTAGCGAACCCAGTAAAACCAATGACTATATATAGTATTGCTCAAATTGTTGGCAAGGCATATCCGTACGCATTTGTTCAGCAGAATATTATAAAGGGATTTCAAGTTACTGGTATTCACCCACTCAATGAAAACATCTTTACTGACGAGGAATTTTTGAGCAGCTTCGTTACAGATCTCCAATTTTCTGATGAATCAAACAATGTAGTCACTCAAGAGTTGCTGAGTCGGAAGCAAGAAATTTACCAGGCCATTCAACATTCCTTTAAGTTCCATGCTTATAACACCAGAAGCCATAAAGCAGCGCCACGTCAGCAGAATATTGGTCGTGGAGGTAGATACTCACAGACACTCTTGTAAAAGATGCCATCATATCTGCAATAGTCAAAAAGTCTATTCCAAAAAAACGAAAAGCTGTAAAAAAAAAAGAGTTAGACGCACAAAGTGTACCTTGGACTTTGAAAACCATGTCCACTTATCTAGGTCCTAAGAAAAATGAATGACCCTTTTGAAGGATTTAATAAAGATTCTAAAATAGTAAATAGGCTATAATTTTCAGGGTTCATCTCTATGTATACATCAATTTTCTTAAAATCGGTTCGACGTCCTTAACCTTCCCCTACTCACTACCTCTACATGGATGTAGATACGCTTCAGCAACAGATGCTGTGAAGTATTCGTACGAGTATGTAAGCAATAACGAACATCGATTTAACAAAACCTTCAACGGTCGAGTGTAGACTGAACATTACCAGGGCACATCAGATTCGTCGTATATTACGGTACGGTACGGCAGCGCCGTCAATAGAAAAGTTATTATTGACGAATGTCAAATCAATTGACGCTCGAAATTGACTTCTATCAAAGGTGAAAAAAGCAAGATAAATATGATATTTGATACCAGTCACAATTGCGGAAGGCTCACAATGTGCTTCCATCTATTTATGTGTCTACGGGTGTATATATTTACGTATTTGGATTGTGTTCGCGTTCATCAATCTCACACACACTAGGACGACATACAGACATTGAACAGAGGAATCCGGCTTCTGTTCGCTTGTTTGCTCGTTTACAAGTTTGCGCATTGAAAGCGGGTGCACTTGTGATTATCCGTTTTTTCTTGTTCAGGTCCTATTCCTATACAGCTATTCTATCGTCGTCGTTGAGTGTAGTGATTGATTTATTGTGTGTTGGCTCATAAATCGTACAAATAGTAGCTACTCTCCTTGACTCAGTTTCCCAATAAAAGGATCACTGCGCTGTATACCCACCCAATCTTATTGATGAGCGTTTGATTGATTGACCAATCATAGGAAATGAAATAAAAGAACAAAATTAATTCGCTCTGCACCGTGTCTTTGTGTTCATTTTGCTTCTGGATTTTGTTTTGCCTTTTTCGTTAAGGATGACTTTTGCTTTTTTTTTATAGGGTTCAACCACAATATTGTGGTCTGGTTACAAAAGGATCCCACGAATAAGTGATGAATTCGCAAATTTGAAAAATCCGGGCTACAAATTATCGCCACTTTTGGTATTTGTGCTATGAGCAGACGACTACAGCACGTTCCTGGGTGTTATAAATTAAGTAAGCTACGAATAGAAGGGGTGCAGGGAAATTTATTTAACAAAGAATTGCAGGGCTGTGGTGAGATGCATTAATGTAATTGGTATGATTGATAAGGGTTATTAAGAAAGAAATTGAAATGCTAAGTCAATACGGATGATACGGATAAGTGGAATGATGTTTACATCCTCGGTCATGAGTTTGACTTTTGTGTCAACTTTATGTAAGTAGCCCAACGAGTGGGCAATGTAATTACAATGAGTAATTACTTTTTTCGAAAACAAATATTCAATAAAAGTATCCGTACTTTTCAACAACTCGTTCTAATTAGCTGTCAGAGAGGCTACAAAGTAATTTCTTGTAAAGACAACAATGACAACGATATCATCAACTTTATATGAGACTTACTCCCGCGGGTAACTTTAGAGAGAGGTTTAAAATCCGAGTGTGAGCATAAACAATATCCGATTTAAGTGGAGCAGCCCGACAACCTATAGGGCATTCTCTTTCTATTGTTTAGGCAAAATCTACATTTGAAGACTCATGCTCGGAAGGAAAGTGGAAAGTTCATATAATACATGGGCTGTATTCGTGCCGTTTCTAAGAGAGGGCACCACTTGAATTAAATCCATACCATTTTCACTTAGTATCAACCTTCAAAAGATATGTGTATAAATTTGACAGCTGTCGGACGATTAGTTCTCGAGATATAACTTTGTGAGTGAAGCAACTTTTGTTATTGTGAAAAAAATGGATTCAAAGCAATTTCGTGTGTTGATTTATCATTGCTTTTTGATGGGAAAAAATGCAGCCGATGCAAAGAAATGGCTTGATAAGTGTTACCCGGACTCTGCACCAGCCGAACGAACCATTCGCAAGTGAATTGAAAAATTTAAAAGTGGTCATACAAGCACCGAAGATGATGCACGCAGCGGACGTCCAAAAGAGGCTGTTTCAGATGAAGACATCAAAAAAGTCCACAAAATGATTACGAACGGCCGTAAAGTGAAGTTGATCGAGATAGCTGAAGCACTGAAGATATCAAAAGAGCGTGTTAGGCATTCTCTGTTCAAATTGGGTGCCGCGTTTGCTCACAATCGACCAAAAACAACAACGTGTTGATGACTCAGAGTAGTGCTTAAAGCTGTTCAACCGCAATAAAGCCGAATTTTTGCGTCGGTATGTGACAATGGATGGAACTTGGCTCCATCACTTCACACCAGAATCAAGTCGGCAGTCAGCTGAGTGGCGAGCAGGCGACGAACCTCGTCCAAAACGACCAAAAGCTCAACAGTCGGCAAGATTATGGCGTCCATATTTTGGGATACACATGAAATAATTTTCATCGACTATCTCCAAAGGGGCCAGACTATCAACAGCGACTGTTACATTGCGTTGTTGGAGCAGAAAAACGGCCGCATTTAAAGAAAAAGAAAGTGCTGTTTCATCAAGACAATGCACCGTGTCACAAGTCGATGAAAACGATGGCAAAATCGAATGAATTCGGCTAAGAATTGCTTCTAACAGCGACTATTTACTGTTCGCAGACCTCAAAAGAATGCCCGCCGGAAAGTGATTTAAGACCGATGAAGAAGTAATCGCCGAAACAGAGGCCTATTTTGCGGCTAAACCGAAATCGTACTACAAAACTGGTATCGAAAGATTGAAAAATCGTTTCAATCAGTGTGTCGCCCTTGAAGGCAACATTTGTACAATATATTGATAAATAAAATTGAAATAACGGCACTGACTTTTCAGCCCATGTGTTATATCAATAAACTTCCTTGAAATGAAGATGATGAACACAATTTTCGGATTCCAAGTCTACTAATTCACCACTATGTAGCTGGCTTTCCGTGTTTAACACTAAACTTAACACAATATCCATACGGGAATTATAGGTATACAGTAACCGGTTTCGGATGCTTAAGGGGTTACAGATGATAACATGACGGGAGGTCGGAAAGACCGAGAACTTATCTTCTTGGACCAAGGTTACTCTCAACCCCCAAACATGAACAATTTTGTTAACACAATTTAGTTCCTGAGACAAACGGTAGGCAACTTTTTTTTAAAGTTGTTTTCCCTATGATTTGGTACTACAGCCACCTCCAAAAGTAGTAGCCGAACTCATTCAACATTATAATTAGACGGAGATGGGGCATATCATGTCAATATAGTAAAATTTACCACAATAAGCTGGACTCTTTTCCCGTGAAAACTTTCGTCTTCATCCATTTCAACCTTTTTCCTTTAAATAGTTTTTCTTCCAACATTCTGATTTAATGATGATGGACGGTCAAAAACACAAACAGAACAGACGGTGGCCAGCTGAAAATTTTTTTTTTAACAAGTGTCCAGCTCGAAGTAGTCGACCCTTGACCCGTTTGTTTCTCTGTCTCTCCTGATGAGTAGAGCCAAGGCATTCGGTTCCATTCCTCTAGGTCCTAATCACTTCACTTTTTTGGCCCATCTTTTCTGTTATGTCTGTTGTCGCTTTGGAGGAACCTATGGATTCGTCCAATCCCAGACTTCTGCTTTAAGTTCCTCAACGGTGACAACCAGTAAGTTCCCCCGGAAAACACAGAGCCAGGCGGATGATCTGGAACATTCTGAACATATTTTTCTTATTGTAATCAGCGCGCACTCAAGGCATTTGTGTTCCTTTAAAATGTTTCGACGTAGCGCGGGCGGACGATCTGGACACCTCTGTGTAGATAAAATACCTTAAACCAATACCAGTTGCTTAGGGCCAGGCGGACTGTCTGTAACTCGCTGCAACACACACCACATAATACACCAACAAAAGCACATGCGCAAACGAAACACAAGGCAGAAACCAAAGAAAACGAGCAATAACAAAACCACAAATTGAACAATCGAAAATTAAAAAAGACATTAGCACTTTAAAAATTGGACGCTATCCGGTATTTTTCTTTCCCCCCAAATCTGCACGGAAGTCCACCGGGTCCGTACGAAAACATAACTAAATTTGAGAAAAAGTTCTTGCTTCCTTCGTCACAAAGGCCAAACAAATTTTCCAAAAGTTTTTACTTTTTTCGGATTAATTTCCGGAAAAAAGGGGATTGTTTGAATACAAGACAATTCAGAGGAAATGTTCACTCATCAACCACTTCTTGGTTGATCACAAAACCTGAAAGAGGTTTATCAACAAAATTTGCATTTCAATATTTTTAAATGTCCTTCATTTAACCTTGATCATACGAGATACCGATCAAGAAATCTCTGACTTTTGTTGTTTTTCCATCTTTTTTAAGGTTTCGCAATTCCTTTTCAAAAACATTGTGAAGCCCCTACGGACACAATTACATATGTGTTCACTTTTTTCAGACGTTTGCTGCTGAGCAGACGAAAGTGGCAACACCTAACCTGCTCCATTTTTCAAATTTTCCTTGGGTTTTCTTAGTTTGCATCGCAAACCGTCATTATCGACCAAACCATCACCTGTGTGGTTCGTACTCGTTGTTTTCTTTAAAAAAAAAAAAATTGTTTTTTCGTTGCTTCCGGCAGACCGACTTCAAATTAGCAAATTTTATTTAATTGCTTACTTTCAATCCGGGGAAAAGAAACAAAATAAATAAAATTGCAACAATATGTTGCGCTGCTAATGTTCAGAATATTTTCTGGGGCAATAACAAACCCAACCTGAGGAATAATTATCTGATGAACTTCATACCATCGTCTAATCTGGCTGTAAACACAAGGTACGCTAGATTGTATAGGGTTTTCCAATAGGGACTCGACAACTTTGTATTTAATTTCTGAACGCACTCTTTCACTAAACTGTCACTATCAAATTATTCAGTAAACTCAACATTTTCATCATGGTAAAGTACACTAACGAGCAACGTCTGCAAACGTTCTTCGATTAGGTTCTGGAGAAGATGCGCCAACATGATGAATTTCATCGCAAAATCATCTTCAGTGACGAAGTTAATTTTTGACTCAATGGGTTCGTCAATAAGCAAAATATGCGTTATTGGTTGGGTGAAAACCCACATGTGCTTCATGAATCACCACTTCATCCACAAAAGAGAACTGTTTGGTGCGGTTTGCATGCCGGAGACGTAATTGTGCCATATTTTTTCGTCGACGATAACGATCGTCATGTTACTGTGAATGGTCAGCGGTATCGCGCCATGATCACCAATTATTTTTGGCCCGAATTGGAAGATATGGACTTGGACGACATGTGGTTTCAACAGGATGGCCGCATGTCAATTTTTGATGAACCGGGCCCTGGTGGTCCAAAAACGGTGAACAAAATTCATGATCTCGTATTGACGGTCCGTCGAGTGAAAATTGGCGAATTTACTGAAATAAATACAACTGAACGCGTTAGCCATACGCTGTACGAGATTTCGGGCATAAGAAAACTGTCCGCGCGATGGGTGCCGAAATTGAAATCCGAAGGTGTTTCTGCGTCGTTTCGTGACCGTCGATGGTACACAGCAGAAATCAAAAAAAAAAAACAATCGAAAGCAAAGACCGTGCCATTTTTTGGAACGCGCGAGGTGTGATTCACGTAAATTGTCAAAACCTTAAAAAGTTGCGTTGTCATTTCTAATCCAGATATTCATCACGCAGCCCTCGTAGGCCATGGCTGCATCGAATTCAGAATGGGATGCGAGGTCTAGGCCTTGTTGAAAAGTAGGATTCCTCGAAAAGCTATCTAAACAAGCTTTAAGGAAGAGCTCGGCAAATCTATCAATAAACTGCAAGAACTCAGAACGAGCAAAACATAGACCTAATCATTCAGAACTTGAAGGGTCCCCCACCAAATCCTTTGAAGGTCTCCGGTCTCCTAAACTTTAAAAGTAATTCGTAGAAAGACTGGAATATTTACAGATATCTTTCATAGAGTGTCCCTAAAAAATACTCTTGCGAAAAGAGCGACATACTCGATGTAACCATCAGGCGAGTTGTAATCCTCAAAAGGGGAAAATCGACAAACTGGAAACACTCAAATACGCAGTTGTTTGGTGGGATCGAATTCCCGATCGCTTGGCACTGATGGCATACATCCCGGTTATGCAACATGGATAATGAAAACAAAAAAAAAGTGGCAGAGGTAGAATGGAACCCTGGGTCACGTCTGTTCTTATCTTGTGGGTATCAAACTTGAAACGCATTAAAACGACATGAATTGGACATTGCGAATTGTAGACGAAGAAGAAGAGATCCATCGAACCCAAGTGCATTCATTTTCAACAAAAGAACCTGATGCCAAAGTTCGTCAAATGCCTTTAAAATATCAGGTGCAACTCTCCAGCTGACACCAGATTGGTGTAGCTTTTTCTCCCCTTTACGGTGAAACTGCCGTCAAATTACCAGTGGACGTGTTGTTACGAAAACCGTACTACCATTCATTAGGTATATAAGAGGAGAAACATGAAGATTTGGATTTCTTTAGGGACGAGTTGGGCAAATACTGTTCTCTGTATACTCAAAAAGACTCCTAAAAAGTAGGATATATAAAAATGCCAGGGAGGAAGAACACCACTTCAGAAGAAAGGGAGATATACAATCTGGATCAGCAGATTTGTGTGTTAAGATCTTTAAGTATACTCTTGCTACTAGACGAGTGCGAAAGTGAAATTCATCGCTCTACACTCAAGTGTAGGCAGAGACAAAGTATAACCTGAAAGTGTTGAACTGGCTGCAAAGTGTGCAGCAAGCAGATTGGCCTTGTATAAAGAACTGTCAGATGGAGTGTCATTAATGAACGTTGGGATGGCGGATGTATAATTTCCGATGTTTTTTAATTTTTATCACGTTTTGGGACGTGATGGTATCTTTTGAGTCAGTTTTTGGTCGAAATTCATACGTTTAAGAAGGACGTTGTGGTCTTTTCTGTCTCTTTAGAACTTTTTTCGGTTTTCCTTTGTAAGATTGGTTTTATAAGACCAAAAAAAAAATATCCTCTAACCCTGATAGCCTCTTTAGAGCCGTACCACGCCTTGATACTCTTCAATCCATGAAGGATAAAGGATCGTCCAGTTTAAATCTCTAAAAGAAAAGAAATTTGTACCAATTGGCTTTTTCCTATTGCCATTCGGTTCCCTTAAGGAACTTTCTCTAATTTTGTGGTCAGTGAGTGAGAAATTCCTGATTTGAAACAGTGGTATGACGAGCCCAGGAAGGACAACTAATATCAGGTATTCACATGGGTTTTATTTTCCATCTGGACTAAGTTGGTTTCCACGGAGAAGATCTTTACTTACCGGGTATTATCTGTCCAGAATGTGGAAGCCTAGAACTGTGTCTAACGAAATTGCCCACAAAAACGATTTCTCTACGAGGAAACAAGGATATAATTATTTGTATAGAGTCAGACAGCGCATCAAATTCATCAAAATATCCATTTGCTGGGCAGTTATAGACCTCTATAAACAAAGCAGTAGTGGATAATTTGCTTATAGAAATGGAATTTCAACTACACCAAGTTAGATTATGGATTGAAACAGAACGTAACATATATGGTGAGGCTGCAGTAAAAAAAGACTTGTTGTTGCAGTTGTATTCAAATCGCCAACAGCTTGAAAGTATATAAACCTTCATAGCATGCACTTCATCATTCACACCACAAACAGAGTCTTATGCTTCCTGTTAGATGCCCGCTTGCTGTTAAGCATCTGGGTAGCCTTGGGATGTCCATATTCTGCAATGAATTCGGTTCCGGCTCTCTCTTCTCATCTCTGCTAGAACTTTGCCTCTCATCCTCCGCACATTCTGGATGCGATTTTTTTAAGTTGTCCTGTGTCTTCCTTTCGGCGCAAAACCCTTGCTTCTCATCTCCATTATCTGTTTGGCTTTTCTTGGCTCGTCCATCCTTTGCATATGTCCGAACCAGTTTAGCCGTCTTTTGTTAATTGTTGCTACCCTGACCCTACCGTCGGGTTCTGGACAAACGTGAACTACCCTACCTGGCCGTCACCCGCCAAGCGTTCAATTATTTCTACCTTTTCGTTCAGGTGTTTGCACTTGTACCTTTTGTGAAGCTCGGCTAAATATTCCTGTTTCTACCGATGACAGAATTCTTGGTGCAGACACTTCCCCACGATTGATTATTGATAAGGATGCATTCTGAATTTCAGGTTCAGTAACGAGGAAGGGCGCGGATAAAGTGTCCTGGTGTCAGGGCGAACACATCCGTTTGGTCTTCGAATACCCGTGAAAGAGCCCTAGAACTTAAACAGGCTTCATTGCGGCTCAATAAAGTCGCAAACTCTTGCGAAAATGATTTTTGAAGCTCATAACGCCAGAAACCAACAGACCGCCAATGTGAGGAGCTCCCTTTGGGATGAAAACCCAGCTAAGACCTTGTATTCTATATTTCTCACACGTGCGGGATAAAATGGTTTAGAATCCTCTTGTAGGAGAGCATGAACGCCTACAAATTTGGTACCGTGATTCGAAAAGACCTTCGTGGAAAAACCTCGTCTGGCTAAAAGCCAATCAAATGCTGCTAGAAATACTTCGGGAGAAAGGTCATTCTGACACCAGAGGCTGCTACCCTAAGTGCATTACTTTGGTTAATGTGCCAGGCGCCCGTTGGCGCGAAGAAGTTTATCAGGATCCAACATCGGAATCAATGATAAAATGTAACTTTTATTTGGAATTGGTTTACCAGCGGACCACAATTGACATTCCTTTACATTATTAAGCGAATTTTGACGAAATTAACTTCGGCTGGTGAAAATGGACCTTTCCACCAGAGAGAGCTGTCCTTTAGATCTTGTCCACGGATCGCTAGATCGGCAAGATTCACCGCTGAGCGAACGTGCAACCAATTACTACTTTCAACTCCGAGATTATCAGCTATTTTAGCCTAACGGTTGGCTACAAACGTTTTTCACATCCGCTATAGCTTCTGCAACCATTTCAGCACGATAACTGAATCGGTCCAAAGAAAAAGTCTTAAGCTGTTGATGGGGAAAGTTGATAGACAAAGCTTGATGAGTTCTGAGAGGAAAACCGCCTCACATACTGTCTTAATCGGAGCCACCTTTGGTTTTGAGCAAACGAGATGAGTTTGCACTGTTCCGTCACGACTTGTGTACGAATATATAACGCAGCCACGTACGCTTCCTCTGATGTATCACAGAAACCATGCAGCTGCGTGGATGTTTTGATGTCTGATGTCGTGTTGATGAAAGCATTTCATCTGAGGTAAATAACCGGGCTTAAGAGCGCATCACATTTTGGAGCATTAGGATTTTTGCTGTAATAATGATAGGGGCCAGCCAGTCCGCTGGATCAAATAATCGCCCGATTTGTGAGAACATTTCGCTTTTAGTCGGTGGCTCACAGTACTTGACTGGCTGTTTGAACGAACACCTAAGGTTTTAACGGTACTGTCGACATCAAAGTTCAGAAGGGTTTCAACGAGGATATGCTCTCGTGGTAGATACGTTAAAATGTATGGAAAGTTTGAAGTCCATTAATAAAGAGCGTATTTATCAGCTGCAAGCGATTTTATCAACTAAATTTGAGCGGCCTTTGATGCATGAAAATCGTGACCACCGGACAATACGGGGTTAACATAGAAGTTCCTTTTAAGAATCTCGAAAACTAGAGGAAACTCATGAGCCTGGTCCTCGGCTAATTGTATCAAAATCCGGAGAGCCAAATACAGGACTCAGTTTACACCAAAAGTCACTGTATTTAATCTGTAATCCGTAATGCAAGCCGTAAAAGTCTCCAACGACGTATGAGAAGATCATTCAAGCTCTTTCTACTGCTGGAGGAACTTGGACGTTAAACACGACTCGCACCTTGATTGACACACTTTTCGGTTTAATGACGGCATGATGGGGTTGATTGAAAGAAGATACCGAGTCATTTCCGTCCTTCTCAAGAGGAGCCACCTTGCTCATGTAGTTTAGACTAAAATACTCGCAGATATTCATAAAATTCAACTCTTTCTATTTCTCTGCCATCGCATATTATATACAGATTTTCTGTAAACCTATCAGCTTTAGAAACCCACAGTAGTTTGCTCGTAGTTATATTTACCACCATCCCCATGCTCTCCAGGACATTTTTAGCTTTAGTGCCTTCCATATATGCTGCCTTGGCACAGTATCAAATGCCGCTTTGAATAAGTCATTCCCCTAAGCAATCTATGATGGCTCTTAGTGTGAAGATGTGGTCTTGTGTTTGTTAACCCGGTCTGAATGCTTAAGTAAAGATATGCACTGTAGATGATAATGTTTTAGACCTTCTGGTGGATGGATATTATCAATCAATTTCATTCCAGTCTGTTATTACTTTATTTACTTTCCATTCCTTTTGAAACAGTTCGGTTAACGTTTTCTGTGTGTCTAGACCCTCATATTTAATAAGTTTCGAAGCTATTTCATCTGGTCCGGGAGCTTTTCCAATTTTCATTGTATGCATGGCATGTTCAGGCTCAAAGTCTAAGATAGATGAATCGGAAAGAGAAAACGAAAGCAAAAAGAATAATCACAAATTTACCAGTAGGAAAGAGAACAAGAGGCAGACCGAAACTTAGATGGATTGACAGAATCGAAAAAGATCTAAACAAAATGAGAATCCAAAATTGGAAGAGAACAGCACAAGATCGAGAAGAGTCGTGAAGAAGCCGAAAGCTCATAACGAGATAAAGTGCTAATAAAAGAAGAAAAAGTATTAAATATGCCAAACCTCTTCTTCTTTAACTGTTGATTCGTTTTCTACTTCTAGGAATGGCACATATGCGAATCCGTTTTGATCAGGTATGGCTTTATCTTTTTCGAATTTTTCTTTAAAGTGCTTCCTCCATGTATCTAGCACTTTCTTCTTTTTTGTTACCAGCTTGTACCCATCCTTGATTGTTCTTGTTTGTTTTCAGTATTTTCCTCTCAGATTTTTAAGTATTTTCCAAAAACCTTTCGTATTCTTTCCTTTAGCTCTTTCTTCTACTGAGTTCCCAAATTTTTCACAGGTGTTCCTCTTTGATCCCTTAAATGTTCTTCTTAATTTCATTCCTCTTTTTCACATAGGATGGGTTGAATGGGTTCATATGTATATGTTCCATGCTTCATTCTTTTCGTTAGCTTTCTAGCCTATATCATTTGACCACCAAGCTGTCTTCTTTTTCCTTGTGTCGACTTTTGTCTTTGGGCATACTTCCTCAGCCATTGTTTACACAACCCTCTTAGAGTCGTCTTGTTGTAGTTCTTTTAGCTTAGTAGTTTCGAAGGCTTTATATTTTTGACACTGCGGCTTCCTAAATCGGGTATCTGTTATTAGCAACAGGTGGTCTGTCCCCAATTTCCCGCCCGTGATTAATTTAGCATCTGTTATCCTTCTTATATTACGAAGGTATAACATATGATCAATTACGCTCCAGGCCTCCCTTCCTTTAGCATGGAATGTAATCTTGTATTTTGTTTTGGGTGAGAAAAGGGAGTTGTCTTTCAGCAACTGATTACGAACACAGAACCCTACCAGCCGCCTGCCATTGTCATTTAATATTTTCTCCCCTCCATGCTTACCCATAGTTCCGTCGCCTACACTCATCTCCAGCCTTTTTCTAGTGTTTAGATCTCCCAGGACAATTGCTGTTCTTCCTGTCACTGCGTCCTTGTAAGCTATGTTCCGCAGATTTCGTAGAACTCTTCGTTTTCTTCTACCAACAGAGGATAAAACAATATTCTCGAATTTTCATGACTGTTCTACCTAGGCCTTCTTTCGTTTACTCGTGCCGTATAAGGCTTATTTTCTTGTTACAATCACTCATTTTGCCCTGTTAGCTCTATAAATCCTTCTCCTGTTCTTCGTCCCTTTTCTTCTTTCTTGGTGTCTACCATATTTTCATTGGAAATGTGTAATACTTCCGTACTCGTATACTGAAAGGGGGAACAGTGACAGTGAATTAAGTCCGCCTTGTGTAAAGGATAATCCCATTGCTAAATATGCCATGCAGTGGAATTTTCTCTCCCCATATGACAGATGTGTGGACCATTCCAAGAAGACTTAACACAGTAGGAGAGGTTTTTAAATTCTCTGGAGGTTCATTGCAGGAAACAGAAACGCGTGACTGGAATTCTAACAACACAACGTACAGCAGATACTTACACTTATAGTAGACCTCTAGAGAAGTAAAAGGATTAAAGAGAAATGCAATTTAATTATACATAATTTAGGTATTTCAAAAATTTCATCTTTGAAACAGTATCGAGAGGTTATCTACAGAAAATTTTTCGAGCTTATGTATATCGGGTATAGGAAAATCCGAAAATCCCAAGCATTTTTTTCTTACGTACGAGTACCATACCACATATTTTCTTTTTTTGCTTACCATATATCAATTGAACGGATGTAAGAAAAAAAAAAAGACAAACTTTCTCATAAAAAGCGGACGTACGTTGGCCACAACCTCAAGTCGGCTATCCTTCGAAGATCGTTATTGTAAACCTTCGACTTGAGGTATCTTCACAAAAAACTAAGTCACATTCTAGGAGGTCCGGCAAGGCAAGGAGTATGTTTCCGACTTTGGAAAATGTTTGATATGCATCTTGTATGGATGAAACATGATTCGCTTCGAACTTAAGCTACATCCTTTGGTGCCACTCTTGACGTTGACCTTCTCAAAAGAATTCTGTTGAGTATCGTCTCTTCTTAGATTCTTAAAGGTAGTCAAGAATTGTATGAAGACACAAACATCTCACCTACGCGTGGTAAAGAATGGGAGCCTAGTACAAATGACTGAAGTTAGGGTACCCAATCTCTGTAGAAGGAATTCCATATACGGATCAACAGCGGCACCCAAAACTCCAGTCAGTTTGAACTTTTACGTCGTAATCGGAGCTTAGGCCTCAAGGGAGCTTCATAGTTGTGCCTGCACGCTGAAGTACAGATGGCAGCTCTCATAATTTCAGCGAGGTTACTGGCAGCAGAATTTTAAGCCGGACATGGTTCCCAGGGCCTTTATTAAAGATCTGGCTATCTGTAAAAACAGGGGGTTGCATGTGGGGTTGACTTAAAGAAAACAGTTCCAAACCAAGACCTCAGATACGCACGGACATAATGTTGACAACCCCAACAAACATTTTCGGGACAATGAATTTCGGCTTTGCACGTGAAACGTAAGATCCTTTACAGACAACATCCTGCCTAACAATTTACGGATACCCTAGACATTAGCACATTAAATAGTAATTCAAGAGGTGTTATGAGATAAGCCGGGCAAAAAGTAAATAAGGAACTAAGGCATCTGCTACCTTAAGTACCACAAATAAGAGTTTACCATTCGAAGGAGGCTTAGCCAAAACGTTTTAGGTTTTCGTCATGCAAATAAACACCTCATAGCAATCCGCATCATGGCTTTATTTGGCAAAATAAGTCTAATTTCCGTTCATGCCCCTACATAAGATAAGGATGGTGGTGTCAAAGACGAATTCTATGTTCTCCTAGACCGAACATAGAACTAGATAGTGAACAAAGTATGACACCACAATTGTGCTAAGAGATCTTAATGCAAGACTTTGAAAGGAGGCTGTCTTTAAATAATTTATCAGAAAACACAGCCTGCATGCATAGCTTCACGTCCGGTAATGGTTTTTAAAATTTGTGACAGAATGTAACCTCTAATTAATTGATAATATTGCCATTGATCAGGTTGATTGTGAAGCTAACATCGACTCGGATTATTGCCTTGTTGTAACCAAGGCACGAATGTGAATATCACGTCAAAAAGCTGTTTCTCGCTCTCGTCAGTCGCTATTTCTGATGTGATTGATTTCAACGCAACGCTACAAAGAAACCTTTAGTTTAACGATGAATTTATTCAGGAACATGCACTCAAACAAGAAGCATAAAGAGCTGCACTATATTGAAGGACGGCATCTACTCGGGAGATCTACGAGCAGAAAATAAGGGAAGATCACAGGCTCCCTGAAAACAAAAAGAAATGGCACGGAAAGCGTGTGATCGAAGAAATGGAGAGATGTCACTGCAGGAAAGAAAATTCGAAAGTTTTATACGAGAATATCCGAGAATAATCTACAAAGATGATTATGAATAACTAGTAGTAGAGTCGCAGTCGGTGTTGAAAATATGAAAGATTACATCGACAGACTGCAAAACGACGATGATGATCAAAAAACCCATGTCGGAGAGAACTAACCAGAGAATTCCGTCCATTTGTGTTAGTTTTGTATTACAAACTGCCTTCTCAGCTATTCAAAACAGCTGGAGATGATTGCAATGGGAATATGGATCACCCCATGCACATAATCAGATGAAAGTATGCTCACATAATGCGAACGTTTGCAATTATTTATGATCAATCTAATTGGTCCATACTAATACTATCAGGAAGGTCCACCATCGATCAGATATTCACACTACGGCTGATCTTGGAAAAGACTAGAGAATTTCAGATAGACGTTCACCATCCGTTTGACAACACGCATATGGACGAACTATGCAACGCCATTTCTAGATCTGACATCCCAGTCAAATTCGTCAGATGATTATGGAGAATTGTCGCTGCTCAATCGAGGTCAGATATAAATTAACCGAGGGTTTGTCGAAAAAAGTTCTGATGGTAGTTCAAAACAAAGTACAAGCTGTCATCATAAAAGGATGCACACCACGACAAGCAGAACTTAGACGCAGAATTGCACTTCCGAATCACTGTTTATTTGGGCTCAAGATATAATTGAGTACTAGAGCCTTCTCTAGTAAGGTCAAATTGACATTATACATACAAGATCCAAGTGCTTGGATCTTGCCGTAGGCAGATGAAGAATAACTTGACCGTTTTGAGAGAAAGATACTGGTGGCGAAAGATCGTGTTAAATGGAGTCCCAAGTTCATCCCGGAGTGTAGTGACACCTAAGTACCTAGTCTAGTCATAAATATTGATATAATTTTTATTGCAACCATTTTAAATGTTAACCGTTATTTAACCCGTTGTTTTTATGCTTCTTTGCCGTAGAAAAGATTTTTGTTTTTAGTCGTTTACAATCATGAAGTGGGGTAACATCGAAAATCGTGTCATTGTGATATGTAAAAGGTGACATCTTTTGGACCTTGCAACCGCTTGGAATCACTTGCTAACAGTCGCATTGAAGCAAAAATGTAAGCAAAAATCAAAAGCTTAAGGCGGTAGGCTAAAAATGCTCACAGACAAATTCTGTGCACCGACGACAAACTTTTACCGTCGAAGAAACTTTTAATAAGCAAAATAGTCAAGTGTATGTTAGGACTTCAAAGGCAGCTTCATAACATATTCCAAGGATTAAAAGACGCCACAACCCCACAAATGTAATGATATGGTGGGAAGAAAGCTACGATGGAGTCAAGACTTCCGCTAAAGTTTACCAATCTTCTAAGCCGAACAATGATCGCAAACAAGCACTAGACATTCCAACAAGTTTCTGCTCCAGCCCACAAAGCAGAAAAAAATGTACCCGACTTCATATCATCAAATGATTGGCCGGCTGGTAGTCCGGACCTCAACCCTTTGGATTACAAGTTGTAGTCCGCTTTAGAGGGAATGACTTCCTTTCGTCATCACCGAAATATATTGTCTTTGAGTCTTTGAAGCGTGATCTTGTCCCTGCTTGCTGGTCAACTTCTGAGTCCGCAAACATGAGCTTCCAACGATGCCTCCCAGCAAGCCTCTCGGTAGTTTTCAAGCAGTTATCATTAAATTTCATAAATTTTTTGTATGAGATCCCAAAGTTGATTTCTGTTTTGCGAATAAATTTAAGAGATTTTTTCTCCCATGTATCTGGGAACAACCATTAACGTAAATGTAATGGATTTTTGCAGTTATACTTAACTACCCGGACGAACAGCATTCCATTATCTTGATCACAAATGTCAAATGTGAACTGAGTGTGAAAATGCCTTGCACACCCAAAGTGCGATGCCGTACGAGACATTACTCCCGAATGTGATTTCATTTGGTTCAGTTTAATCAGATGAAAAATACAAATAAAATTTTTACGAGTATTTCGTTTTCTCTTTTTATTTGATGAAGAATTATTGCTCGAAACTGGAGCAAATGGAATTTAAAGGAAGGTATGGCGAAAGAATCTGAGTCGCACTGTAGAGGTATAGATATGATACAAAAGAAATTGCTTCAAAAATGGCCTTTGTTGGTAAGAACGGTCCTATCCTGCTACATGACAATTAAAAACCTGTTGCTCCACAGTTAACACTCCTGAAGCTGTGGATGAGATATGAAAGTTTGCCTCATTTGCTGCCATTTCCGAAATGTGGGCAATCATCTTCAAAATAGGAAGTTTATAAACCTAAACGCCATTAAACAGGACTTTGAAGACTTTTCGGCATAAAAAGATAAGAAATTTCTTGAAATAGGTAAATTGGCACTAGTAGAACGTTCGAAGATTGTTGGGTTCTGTGGAAATATGGTAAAATAGGACACTGAGAGGTTTCAACTGTTGCAACTCTTTCAACACATCAGTTGTGCTTATACAAGTAATACCTCCAAGTGGTAACCATCAGATACTGGTGATTTGTGCCGTCGAGGTTACTGCCCGGCCATGAAAAAAATATATTGTTACGAAGCAACGAAAAGCCTCAAATATGAACGGATCTACTATTGACAACCCCTGCAAACGAAACACGAACAACAAATTTGGGATCTGCACGTTGAATGTTAGGTTCCTCAATACGCCACGTACAACCAAACAACTAGCGAAAGCCTTTAACTGTTCCACAGCAGATATTACTGCCATCAAAAAAATGCGATGGGATTAGATGACATCTAATACGGCGATTGTTATCGACTGCAAAAGCGGTGTTTGTTTCATGAAAATCCGTATTAAGGCTAAATTTGCCAACATAAGCTTTACATGCGCTTATCCTCTATAGAGGAGAAAGACGATGGCACCAAAGATGGCTTCTACGAGCAATGCCCTAGCTAAAAATTATCCTCAGTAACTTTGATGCAAAGCTAAGAAGAGAGGGCATATTTGGTAGTACTGTCGAAAGGTGTAGCCTTTGCCAATCGACCGTAAACCAGATTGACAACAATGCGATCGACGCAAGGCACTCATCCAGTATTATATATGTCTAAACGTTCCGAAGGGCCAACATCGATTCGGACCATTACCGTGTTGTAGCCAAGGTATGGTTGCATGAGAAAGTTCGACATCAGGCAGTTACAATCTCAAGAGACCGCCAAATCCTTTTTCTATAGAGTCTCCCTTAATCTGTTAAAAGGTCCTATGACGCCAGCATCAAGTATCGAAGACCATTGGCAACATTACTAAAAAGCGATCAGGTATGCCGCGAGATGGTGTGCTAGCTGCTCGGCCACCACCAAGCAACAAGGTTGACTTGTTTTTTGAGTAGGTATACCAGGCTCTTGTGGAGGTGGAGGGCAGCCATGGTCATATCAGTAAGTGATTTATCAACTCCATACCTTAGAAAACAACCCGAGGAGAATGAGGCGGTTCGGTCGATGAAATCCTGAGGACGGTGGGGGAGACTCATGACGAAAGAGGAGCCGAAAGTGCGACAAAACGCAGGAACAACGTTGTTGAAGCCCGTGGGGTAGACGAAAGACTCAATGGCTAGCATCGAAAGTAATTCTAAATGTTGTTAACGGACGCGGATGCACGATCGTTTCAATCTAGACACCCCAACATGATCATGATGGGTAAGAGAAAAGGATCCCTGTAGTTCACACCCCAACAAAAACCACGGGACTATATGGCTGGTGCAACACCACATCCTGCAATCGATGAGGAGATAGAAGAAGATGCCAAGAGAGCTTGGATCGATCGACGGTTGAAGAGACGACGATCGCTGAAGGAGCATCAAAGCCAGGTAGACGGTCCGCTGAAACATTTGACAAACTTCAATGGGGGAATATATACACATATAAACAACAACAACAAACAGGAACAACAAAAATGTCAACAAAAGGAGGAATTATCCAAAAATCCCGAAAAATCCAAAGCTAGGGGAAATAATAATAAGGTATAGCGAGGGTCCACATAGCTTTCTCAGTGGAACTGCCAGTGATGGAAATCGCTGGAAGCGGGAGCGAACTTCGAGACTGGGGTGTCTAGAATGAATATAAAGAATAAAATAATTGAGAGGCATAGTGGACACAGGTTGACACACTAGCATAACCTGGAAATGTTATAGCCAATAACCCCGTAAGAAAGGTTTATAAAAGCGCTACTTGGCAAAGGAATTTACAATGGGATAGGTGGATCAACCAAATTAAATTTTTTGTTGGTTCAAACGTTTCCGAAAGTGTGGAGATTATAAAGGGTTTTCTAATAACGACTTGACAATTTTTTTTAAAATAAAAAGCAAACCATTTCAGATATTTCAAAAACTACTTTACTTCAAGTACAATCAAGACATTTATGAATGGAATTCAACTTCGTTCATATGGCCACGCGGGCACGTTTGCAGCGGTTGATTCGTTGGACACTTCCAACGTCGTCAGCGTGTTGGCATAAACAAGCGGCATTAAATGGCACGAAAGAGGCGGCCAATCGACTGGCCCATGTCTTGAGATAACACGCTCACCATACTTACTCTTCAATAAATCGATTGTAGCGTGTGCTGTGTGGCTTTTGGCACCATCCTATTGAAACCATATGTCGTCCAAGTCCATATCTTCCAATTCGGGTCAAAAATAATCGGTGATCATGGCGCGATAACGCTGACCAGTAACGTGACGATCGTTATCGTCGACGAAAAAATATAGCCATATAACGCCGCCGGCATGCAAACAGCTCCAAACAGTTATTTTTTGTGAATGAAATGGTGATTCATGAAGCACATGTGGGTTTTCATCCAACCAATAACGCATATTTTGTTTATTGACGAACCCATTGAGCCAAAAATGAGCTTCGTCACTGAAGATGATTTTGTGATGAAATTCATCATCTTGGCGCATCTTCTCCAGAACCCAATCGGAGAACGTACGTCGCTTCAAATGGTCCATCGGCTTCAATTCTTGAGTCAGCTTGATCTTGTATGGGTGTAAACCAAGATCCTTACGCAAAATACGCCATAATGTGGTCTGAGCGATGCCCAATTCTTGAGAACGCCGTGGAATTGACTGATTTGAATCGTTTGCTACGGACGTCTGAACGGCAGCGATATTTTCGACACTTCGACCAACCCGTTGTCTCACTGACACGGCAACATCACACAACGAATATGTAGACTCAAATTTTTGCACTAAACTTCTTATTGCCTGTCTACTAGGGCGAGAATTACGACCGAAAATTGGAGTTAACGCTCTTAAAGTTGCAGTCACCGACTCCGAATATCTGTGGAAAATTTTTATAATTTGCAGATGTTGCTCGTTAGTGTACTTTACCATGATGAAAATTTCGAGTTTACTCAATAAATTGACAGTGACAGTTTGACGATTAGTGAAAGAGTGCGTTCACAAATTAAATTCAAAGTTGTCAAGTCCCTCTTGGAAAGCCCTATACAAGCTGTATACTTAACCTGTATGTTAGTAAGGTACAATATGTAAAGAGATTTTGTGAATTAAATAAGCAAGTAAAACTGAATATGTTGTCAAGAAGAAATACATAACATCGACGAATCGGTCAGAAGGGCACAATAAAAGGCTACAACTTTGGGGTCGATAGAGGTTTTGTCGACGTTACCCTTATCAATCCCTGTTCTAATCCTAAAACATTCATGATCCCAAGTATCCCAGTCCTGATCTAACCCAGAAATACTGATTCTTTATTTTGCATTGTCGGGATTTGTAGGAACAGATATCAGCAGTATAAAGACATATGTAGACATGGTCGGAAAATGGAAATTAGTTAAATAAGATGACTAAGACGTTTAGAGCGAGGGTATACCAACAATCTGGCCACATGAATCTTTAATTTTGTTCTTCTCTCCATTGGGTTCCAACCTTCGGAGACAACGCAATAGATGGAAAACTTTCACCCTACCTCAACCATTTCTGAGTGTGAAGCTGGAAGAAGTTGGCCAAAGATAATAGTTTGAACATTACAAAAATATTCCAGACCCAGAAAAGCAATTGTGGGTCCATAAAAGAAGGTCTTGTCTCTTTTAAAAGAAGAGGCCACTTTCAGAAAAACATCAAAATATTCCTGCAAAGAATAATAAGGATAGCACTCACAAAGGTAAGTTTGACCATTTTGACTTAGAAGACAAATACCAATTCTGTTCGATTAAAAAACTATAAAGCTGAACGGAAGTTCATACAAACAATTTATGTATTTTCTCGATTTCTCGATTGCACACAAGAAAATGCAATGAAGTCTTTACATGAAGATGTTTAAAATTTAATTCAAAATTCCCTTATAGTCTGCTGAATTTCAAATTTATTATTATTGGCCACTTCCAGACTACATCCCCATAAAATTTTATAGAATTTCTGACACAGCAGCATTTTTAAAAAATCAATTTCAATCACCAGTCCTCTTACGAATGCAGAACTCTCACCTTAAACCGCAATACACCGTCAAGGTAACAACATTTCAAAAATGCGAATTACCATGTGACATTTTGAATCTTCTTACAGCCTCCTCCACAGACTCACATTGAAAGTTAATAATTTCCATTCGCATTCATTTTGGCGTCACCCCATTATGCAGCTGATGGAAAGTATATTTTTCATGTCACATTCACTAGGCAGAATTTCCATTAAACGTCACCAGTTTTCCAATAAAAAAGAACAATACCGAGAAGAACACAAAAAAAAAAAAAAAAAAAAAAAAAACAGAACAGAGTCACAAAAAGAATCAATAAAAATAATTTCCACCTGTGCCAGGGAGTTTCATTGACTCATTTACCCGTACGATGTCAGATCGACACTTTGTACGCCTCGTTGACGCTGGTCGTTTTAATTCCAGCCCCAGCAGTATACCTGGAATGAATTCAAAGCTTTCCATCTAACAACGGGGCATCTCTCGAGGGTTATTATGAAAATTGTATTCAATCTCTTCTGGCTAAGAACGTTGAACTACCATTTACATAGCACGAGTATCTTCTCGTATACCTATACTCGCATATTCGTATAGCTTCAGTGTCGTCTGCATCGTTTATCAAGGAGATACGCAATGTCTAAGACCCGAAAGATTATTTATTCGAACGTGATATTTCTACTCGGAGATATCCTTTATGTGCGTGACGTACCTCTAGAGATACCCACTTCCAGAGATGATAATGATGATGAGCATACTGTCAAGCATTTTTATAGTACAAGTACTCGTTGCTCAGAGACATTCGAAACCAAGAGCACAGACACAATATTTTCAAACTTGTAAATACCAGGACTACTAGTAGGAATTTGCAACTGTAAGTATGACGAACTAATTCTTATAGTAATCGTACTTGCCGCACTTATTTAAATGAAATCATGAAAACATGTACTAATTACACTTGAATGAATATTTATGGTTTGTTGAGTGCGTTAGGTATGCCTGAGAGCTCTCTACTTCATTTTCAGAAGGCAGAACCCTTCAAAATCAATGTGTTTAAGGATACATGTACAATATATTAATGGGTATTGATGGAATATATTATTTTAGCCTTGGGAACTTGAAACGTCTGCTTGTGATTAAAAACCACTCCAGTGAAAGTTATCAGCAAGTGCGATTTGAATTCAAAGTGCGACAAATGTACGATTAAATAAGTGGATCTTGTTTGAAGTCTCTCAAGTGGATAAAGGAATCTTATTTGAAGCGCTTAGGAACATGTTATTTAAATGAGCAAACAAATTTTTGGAGACGGTACTCAGAGTCAGTACTTCGATAACAAAATCGCTGGTAATCCACGACAAGTTTAAAAAATTGCAGCAACCAAGAGCTGGCAGTGATGAAGCATCATCATCATCTCACGACGATAGACCGCCACTAAGACCAAGCGGCACAAGATGTTGCGTTACTTAAGCACAGCTTACTTAAGTATTTAGCAAAATTGAATTGCTACGTCACGCCTCCAATAAGCAATCCAAATTCCTACTCAAGGATAACAGGAAACTCGTTGCACTCTTAGAAATGTCGAAGAGCATTCATTTGATCTGCAGGCATCCTGTAGAGGCATGTCTGTCAATGGAAGCTCTTACCGAAGACACAGGCAGAAACTACTCTCTGAAACCATTTTAGCGAGTTCCACGATGATCTCATTTCCAGTGAATTGTTTCTTGTTACCCAAACAAAAAACAGTGACTGCAGCCTTGCAATTGCGTTGGAGGAATTGCGTCGCCTCTTCACCGATTATTTACAATATACGAGTACATAAATCATTACTATCAGGCCTTCGTATATTTCCGCTTGGAAGATAGAGGCAATTGTGAGGTGCGAAATCTAACGTTGTCATCTACTGAAAGACACAAGCACCAGATACCAGATCAGTTCTAGCCTTAACTCCAGCTTAGGTGCTAACTGATACAATTCTTGGCACAGCAAAATCAAAAGTCGCGAGAGTCGGCGCGCATGGTTTAAAATCTTGTACGTTGGACCAAATACCTTTTTTTTTAAACAGAAGTTTACTTTGGGAGTGCAGTCCATGATATCAATATCAATGGAGATTCAACCGTGGGTCTAGAGCAGATGATTGTCCTCATATTACTGGGACAGACCATCCTTCTTTCATTCTAGTGGAGGCAGCAGACGTATTTCCGTGAAAGCTTGTACACCATACAACCCGTACAAAAGATTTAATTGGAATTATCATTGCCGTGTAAGTCATGAGAACCATCTTCGGTCACAAGCTCCATGCCTTGCAAAAAGTTTCTTTACAGTGCCAGAAGGCCTACAGCATACATAAATAAAGATGGGGCAAAAGTAATGTCATAACGTTAATGTACCGTCACTTTTGCAAATGGCGTCAAGTGACATTTTTATGACATTTAACATATGTTGTAGACAGATAGAAAAATCCACTCCAACAAAAAAGGGAGCGATACACACCTGAAGAAGGCGAAATTATTTTTACTGCATACTTGATCAATTTCCGGTTTTCCCTGTAGTCATGCACCATGAGCGTCTCTCGCAAACTGAGTCCTCCACAAATTTCGCAAGATGTAGCCGTATTGCTCGTTCCACCAAGAATGTCACTGCTGTGGTCGAGGACCTCCGAGAGAGTCCACAAACATTGACGCAAGGTTTGTTGCGTCAAATTTTGGTGAAAGACCTGAAGATGTTTATTTATAAAGTGCAAACCATTTTCCAATAGCTACCTGCTGATCGTCAAGTGAGGGTTACTTACTGTTAGATTTAGTGCAAAGACTGGATGCTTTAGTATTCAAAATCCTCATGAGCTAGAAAGCCCATCTCCACTTATGTGGATGTGTTTTATGAATAAACGAAATTTGCGTTTCTGGGGAAAGGAAAATCTACATGAAGAGCCATTCCACACCCTCAAAATAAATGTTTGGTGTGGCATTTGCAGCGAAAAAGTGATTGATTCTTATTTTTTTGACGACACCGACGGTGCCACCGTAACCGTAACTCGTGAGCGCTGCAGACATATGTAAAACGAATTTCTTTTCTGACGAAAGTTGCTAAACTATTGGGTTCCAGCAGGACGGAGCAACCGCTCGCACATCTGGAAAACGATGGCCGTGTGATCTCCCGTTTTGGCGATTTGGCCAGATCACCAGATCTCACGTTTACCATAACAAACCACAAACCTTGCAAGCCTTGAAAACCAACATTTAAGAGTAAATCACCAATTTGGAGTCAGATGTTTTGGGAGCAACAATTCCAAATACAGTAAAACGAGCTAAAATATGCATCAACTCTGGCAGTAGTCATACAAATGTTTCGATAGGGAACATTTATTGTGAACGGGGCTTAATTTTTTTTTTTTTTTTTTTTTTTGCTGTCAACAACGTGTTAAAAATGTCGAATTTTGTACCAGAAAAATATGAATTGCGGAAAGCATTAATTTTTTGTTTTCATTTCAAGAAAAGTGCATTGACTGCTTGTCGAGGCATATGGTGATCATGCTCCATCAGAAGCCACCTACAAAATATGGTCTCTACGGTTCAGAGATAACGATTTTGGTGTGAGAAATGAAGAACGTGGAAGACTACCAAAAAAGTTTGAAGACGCCGAATTTTGAGTCGGAAACCAATGGCAATTTGTGAAATTTTGCTTCAAAGACACGAATTGCATCGAATTGTTACTGGCGATGAAAATGGATTTATTTTCAAAATCTTAAACTGAAAAAATCATGGGTTAATCCGGGACAATCATCAACTTCGACGGCAAAACCAGATCGATTCGGCAAGGACACACAAAGAATGCTGTGTGTCTGGTGGGACCATAAAGGTGTGGTGTACCACGAGCTCCTAAAACCTGGTGAAACCGTTAATACAGATCGCTACCGACAACAAATGATCAATTTGAACCATGCATTGATCGAAAAACTACCAGAATGGGCCAGGAGACATGGCAAGGTAATTTTGCTCCATGACAATGCACCTGCACACAAAGCAAAACTGATTCAGGATACAACCAAATCACTTGGCTGGGAGCTGCTACCCTAACCGCCATATTCACCAGACTTGGCTCCTTCCGACTACCATTTGTTTTCATTGATAGGACAGGCATTAGCTGAGCAGCACTTCGAATCCTACGAGGAAGTCGAAAATTGTGTGACTTTTTGGTTTGTTTCAACAGAAGAACACTTCATACCGGTACACCCGGTTATTTTTTGAACTTTTCGAGAAAACAGAGCCCGATTTTTTTTTTATTTTTAACAAAATGGTATCGAATTCATATTATGACATTACTTTTGCCCGACCTTTAACTTAAATTCTTTGGAGAAACGGATGATGTTGCCTTTCAACATTAAATGATTCAGATCAATCAGGTTCGTCCTTATTGTAAAGATAACAACTTTAGTTTAATTAATAATTGATTACTTGTAGAGTTCCCTGCGCTTTAGGCGTGATCAAAAGACAGCAAAGCTACAAAATCTGCATATGCCACATTATAGACGTCAGAACTATTGAGAGTGCTAAGCAGTAGGCCATCCAATATGCACCATAGCAATGAAGACAGAACGCCATCTTGGCGGACAAGCCCTGTTTATTCCGTCAACCATGGCATTGCTCTTCTCTACAAAACTTATGATTCGTCTACGCTTTGTTGTCCGGACAAGTTAGATTAAAGGAAGTCCAAAATGAAGAAAGTCATACTGATAGGTCTGAAGCAGTTGGCGGCTAACAGTGAAGATTCTTTTCAGAATTGGCAGCAGCTGGTCTATACATTTTTGTAGCATAACCAATTAATGCTACCGGTGCAGTTATTAACTTTTATTTTTAAGTTTAAATAAAAAAAAAATTAATTTGAAGCAGGTGTCTCGCTTTGTTCTTACAAAGCGAGTGTGGGCATATGGTATACAAGTTTTCACATTTACACAAAGCCAGCAATAACACATGAATTATTGAACTATGCCAGACACATGTTCGATAGATATCTGCTGGACATGCATACATGTAATTCTATGTGTGTAATTGTGTAATTGTGCCAGGCGATTCTGAGTCGTTGAACTAAACAAAAGCATATTTGAAGGCTTTTTCGTCACAATAACGACAGAAGCCAGCTATAGCGTGTTATTTATCTCAGCTCACTTACAGCTCCAGCAACAAAAGTTGGTTGTGAGCCGATTCTGATCAAGTTATTTGGTAAATGAATCTCAGGTGCATATGGGATAGAGTCTCTTTAGATTTACGAGTAGTACGAGTAGTGTAGTTACCATCAAATCTTCTGAGTGTTTCCAGGCTGGCTGATTTACCCCTATAAAGGACTTTGACCCACGTTTTGGTTTCATTGACGACAATCCATTTGTAATCCTTAAACCATAATATAGTAAGTGCTTATAAAAATATTTCTTTTTTAGCAAAACAGCTGGCTTTCATAACTTTTTATTAATTTAAAACTGCCTCCGGGCTGATTTGTTGTAAGCGCTAACCTAGTTAATAATTTGACCCAGATTAAGAAACGCTCGCGACACAAATGTTTTTAAGTAAATGCATAACAACACAGATATGTCAAAAGTGTTACTCCTCTCATCCAAAGTCTTGAAAAGAATAAGCCATCTGTCATATTTCTAATCGAATAGGCCTTCAACAGTCTGCCTTATACATATGCTCATTTCCTTCATCACCATCCTGTGCAGATATTCCTTTATTTTTTTTTTGGCAAAATACCATAGGCACGCGTCAGAATATGAGTTATGTAGAGATTATATGATTTATTGTAACAAAATAACAACAAAAGAATATTTCTTTCCAATCGATTCGCTCCAATGGATCGAGGTATTGGATACTTTACGTGCGAGCCCGGATTTTAGATAGCACGGACATTTATATATTTTCATTATATATACGCATACATATATATATATATATTTTTTTTTTTATTCCTGCACAACTTTTCAATCAGAATTTTAATGAAATTTCAAAAATCCATATCCATAAATGTGTTATCTGGGACACGTTTTAGCTGTTTTGAATTGTATGTGTCTTTGTTTTTGGGGACAAGGGTTCCTTTTGCCACAACTACATCTATATTGCGAGTCCTTTTTGTTTGGCATTGTGCTTTTGCATCCATTTTAAAAACTTATATTCACATCACAAAGGTTTGACAATAAAACAAAATATAAAAACGGACGGCATATAAAATATGGGTAGCACAAATCAAGGAAATTAGAAACGTTTTGTGTTTTGTTTTTTTTTTTTTGTGATTAAGATTGATTTGGTTCAGATTAAAAAGTTAACAGAAGAAAGTGTTTGATTCTTTTTCATAATAAATTCTAATCGTGAACAGGATTAGAAAGGCCATAATCCGTCGAGTCAACGGCCCGGTTTCATGGTGACAAGAAAAAATTCGAATTCCTGTTATGCTGGCGGGTTCATAAGATGGAATTTAATGACTCTAAAACTACAACGACTTGGGCGAATAAACAAACGACGGGATCATTATCGATGAACCAATTGATTTCAAGGAACTTTTAAAAGCTGTCATATATAGGGTTTTTCAATAGGGACTTGACAACTTTGAATTAAATTTTTGAACGCAGTCTTTCACTAATCATCAAACTGTCACTGTCAGCTTATTCAGTAAACTCAACATTTTCATTATAGTAAAGTACACTAACGAGCAACATCTGCAAATTATAAACAATTTTCTACAGATATTCGGAGTCACAAAATCATTTTCAGTGACGAAGCTCATTTTTGGCTCAATGGGCAATAAGCACTTCATCCACAAAAAATAACTGTTTGGTGCAGTTTGCATGCCGGCGGCTTTATAGGGCCATATTTTTTCGCCGACGATAACGATCGTCACGTTACTGTGAATTGTCAGCGTTATCGCGCCTTGATCACAAATTATTTTTGGCCCGAATTGGAAAATATTGACTTGGACGACATGTGGTTTCAACAGGATGGTGCCACAAGCCACACAGCACACGCTACAATCGATTTATTGAAGAGTAAGTATGGTGAGCGTGTTATCTCAAGACATGGGCCAGTCGATTGGCCGCCTCGATCGTGCGACTTAACGCCGCTTGACTATTTTCCGACAGTCATTGGTTTATGCCAACACGCCGATGACATTGGAAGAGCTCAGAGCCAACATTAAACGCGAAATAGCGGCCATTTCGGCCGAAATGTGTGGACGAGTCGTTAAAAATTTAGTCCAACGAATCGACAGCTGCAAACGTGCCCACTCGGTTGATAGTTCCCCGATTTGGTATGCTGTTAATATCGGAATTTAATGAGCTTAACAACCGAAGAGCAGGGGCGTGAGTCGTGAAACGAATATGAAAAACAGACAGAACTGTCATCAGAAAAGGAATATATTGGATTAGAAGTACCAGTCAAGAGATCATTAATCAAAATTAAAAAGAGCGTCGGAGACAGAACGGAGCCCTGGGGCACACCAGCATTTATTTTGTGAATATCAGACTTGAAACCGTCCAATACAACTTGAATTGTATGTTCCGAAAGGTAATTTCTAATCCATTGAAGAAAAGAGTCATCGATCCCAAAAGCACGCATTTTCGACAAAAGAGCCTGATGCCAAACTCTGTCAAATGCCTTAGAAATTTCAAGTGCAACTATCTTGCTTTCGCCAGATTGATGTATGTTTTGATTCCACTTTTCGGTTAGACATGCCATCAAATCACCAGTGGACGTGTTGCTACGAAAACCATATTGCCGGCCATTGAGAAGTTTTCGTGTTTCGAGATATTTCATGAGCTGACAGTTTATCAGCGTACGACCTTGGAAAGAAGGAACGTAAGTGCAATGGGTCTGTAGGAGGAGAGAGAAGAAAATTCGCCTTTTTTAGGGACGGGCTAGATAAATGCTGTTTTCCATCTGCTCGGAAAGCGTCCTAAAAAGTAGAATTGATGGAAAAGCTTACGCAGTGGTTTTGCCAGCGTGTAAGAACACCTCTTCAGAAAAAGGGGCGATATACCATCTGGACCAGAGGATTTATGCTTGTTAAGATCCTTGACTACTCTTGCTACTACACGAGTGCGAAAGTGAAATGGTCCCAATGTAGATTCGGCGCACTCAAGTGTAAGCGGGGACAAAGCAGAATCAAGGAGTGTTGAGCTAGCCGCAAAGTGTGCAGCAAGCAGATTGGCCTTGTCCAAAGCAGCTGAAATGTCATTGTAAATGAGCGTTGGGTTTTTGACGAATGACCAAAAATGTTTACTGCCTTTGGGACATTGCAGTATTTTTTGCCGTTTTGGAATTTCACACGCTTGAGAAAGACGTTGCTGTCATTTAAACTTTTTTCGGTTTTACTCTGTCGGGTTGGTCTTGTAGGACCGAATAAACGGTTCTCTATCCCTGACAGCCTCTTTACAGCTCGAGTCATACCATGCCTTTTCTTTTGGTTTGATACTTTTCAACCGATGGGGGATAAAGCAACTCATTCCAAAGAGAATAGTTTCTGTGATCATATCAGCTGCGGCATCCACGACGTTATCAAGGAAACATAACGATCAGTTACAATTCCTAAAGAAGTTATTAATTCCGCTCCAATTGGCTTTCTCGTATTGCCATACGGAATAGGAATCTTTTCTCTAACTGTGTGCTGAGTGTACGAGAATTCAGTAGATACGACACAATGGTCCGACGAGCCTAGAGGGGAGAGCACCTTAACACAGTACTTGTCAGGGTGAGAAGTTAAAAACAAGTCCAGGGTATTGGCGGTATGACTATCAACGTTTGGTATTCGTGTGGGATCATTCAATATACACCCACAATTGTGTATATTGAAATCGCCCGTAATCACGATTTCAGTATGAGGGTACAGGGATACAATTCTTTGAATGTAGTCAGACAGCGCATCAAACTCTTAAAAGGTCGAGTTGCTGTCCAGTTTGGGGCTTCTGTAAATAAAGCAGTAGTGGACAATTTGCTTACGGAGATGGAATTTTAACCACATGAAATTGAATTCCGCATTGGAACATGGACAACTTTGTGGTGGAATTTGGTAATCTACATCACTACGTACATAAATGGCGAGACCGCGATGGGGGAAGAATAGTGGCACTAGTTCGTAGTCAGGTACAATAGCTTCAGATCAGAGTGATCTGAGAGGTGTAGGCGGGGATCTACCTGTTTTTCACTAGGTGCTAAAACTGCTGGTCGGTACTTACAAACGTGGACGTACGCAGAAAAGTGATTACTTCTTAGCCCACGCATATTGGCTACGTCCACCCTGAATTCCTTAGTCATAATTACAAACAAACTCCGACGATACTAAGCAAGGCTGCGAAGCGAAAATTCTGGTGATGGCTTACCGAATCAAATTGCTGTAGGTGTTATGCCCTTACAACAATATGAATCAGTGCACCAACGAAATTTTTACACACAACCCGCTATCCATCGGTTCTTACATACACTCAGTCACTGTCCGTACCGTATGATAAATACAGTAACGGCAATGACCGAGTGCTAGCAACAGTACTAAGACCAGGAGCGGGAGAGGTGGGATACCCACACTGTCTGTCTTGATTCCGTTTATGGCATGGCGGCATCATCGGACCTTATTTCTTTCGAATTGTGGAAGGAATACCTTTACCCTCAATGGTCTCAGGTATAGGACGATGTTAACCGACTTTCTGTGCGCGGTGAACCGAACAGAACTTTACAATAAAATCTACAACTTTAAGCTAGTTTGAATTTTTTCTTCCTACGCTAATAACTCTAGCAATGACACATCATCAGAGATAGATGAGACGCTTGTTCATAGAGTTCAATGTTTTTTTTTGGTTTGGGAAAGCAACTGAATCATCCCATCATCCCAGTACTGCTCTAGAGCGCAAAGAATGGGTGTTGCAATAAAAACATGGCATAGTTTCTTTCTTGAAATTTACAAATGAAATCGACATTGCATTACATTTACACACTATTTTACTACTACATAATGCTGAAAAATCGGACAAGAATGGTAGTTGCAGCAAAATCGGGTTTAAATGCATTTTCTCAGATACATATGGAATGTTATTATGCTTTGTAGTTCGAATTTCAATGTCAGCACTGCTGCTACTGGCCATCAAACAATTAAATTCAATTACTCAAGGCTCAAACTGTTTTTTTTTTTTTTTTGGTCCTTCGAGCCGGATTTGTGGAATACACTTTTATATTTCGTTTTTGATATTGTGATAGACATGTATAGTTGTTTCATTATATCTGAATAAATTCATCTCAACTCGATTGTAAGACTATGCATGTCGCTCGAAGGATTGGTAAAACTACATAACCTCGTTTCGTAGGTGACCACAAAACGTGGTCATGTTAAGAGGTTTTTGATGCGGGCGGTAACATTTGCTTAGATCGCAAATGAACGGATTTCATTTGAACTACTCAAAATCCGTTTACAAAAGCTCAAGGAAACTTGCCAGAACTCCGTTTGCTTCAAAAGCAACTGCTGAAGCTCGCGGATGAAGCTGATTTCGTTGACCACGAATCGGAGTTTGATAAATATGAAGAAAAATACTTTTTAGCGCAATCGAATCATACTCAAATTATTCGCAAAAGACAGGTTTCCCGGGATTCTTTCGTGAGTCAAGTCTGAGTGATTCTCCTAGTAATTCAACTAACAACTAACAAACTCCTGCAAGCCAATCGGCTGTAGAAAAGTTGGCAAACCAAAAAGCCTTCTTTTCACAGAACTTAAATAAGACTCAATTGGTCTAGGTTTCTTTGCCTGAAAGGGACATTATTTCATTTTGTATTTGTATTTCATGTAAAAAGTGGCCCAATTTTTGGGATCACTTCCTTGGATCTATTGATACGAAACCAAACCTAGCCGCAACCTATAGGTTGGGTTATCCTAAATCGTATCTTCAAGGTGAACCAGCTGGTTTAATTCAACATATAATTAGTATAACCAATTATTTAGACGCCTGGGATCGGTTACAAAATCTACAGTGGCAAGAAATAATGCAACTTCTTCATAATTATGCTCAAATCCTGTAACGACGACAAATTCACCTATCTGTCTGTCCCTTTAATCCTTTTCATTTATGTCGAACAATTTTGCCTACACACAACGATCGTCCTCGTGATAAGAGCAGGAACTTACAGATTGATCTATTGTTACTATTGTAGATTCGGGATCTCAAGTCGAACTTGTAAATAAGGATATGATTTCATGATAAGGTTTTACTCGAAAATAGCGTGTATTCCTGTCTATTTGATTTACATTAGTTGGTACAACAAATGAAATTGTAACGCTTAAACATTATTCTCGTCTTACCAAAGCCTTTGTGGAGGTAAATCGCTGAAACTTACATAGTAAGTGCCTGCTTCTTTATTCTCTTACTCTAATGCACATATATTTTCGTCATTTAAATTAGCAGAGCCAAATTTTTATGTTCCTCGCCACATTAATATTCCAATTGGTTCTGGTAAAGTCTTTAGAATAATCAATAGGCCAGCAGTTCAAAGTCAGTTGAGACTGCCTGGTTTAGTATGCCTTTGGCGAATTGAAGAACAACATCACAAATCACTTGGTCTATCTTTTGACGACCAACTCACAAAGAATATATTCATCCAAACCAATTAATTATACTTGCGACGACAAATATAATGTTCGGCTGACTATATAATCTAACAACGAAACTTACTTTGACAACAGCCTCATTGTCGCCGTTAATCGGTTGAAAACGTTAAAGCAAAGAATCACGTCCAATAACTATTCGAATTTTATGTACTATGTAAATTTTATGGAGGAATATCTAAATCTAGATCACATGGAAGAGGTATTAACCAATAAAATAAATATACTATGATAGTTTCTCGGTTTTCACCCATTTTTGTCATCATCTACAATAAATATATAAAATAGCTGGTTACATAGAAAAGATGTTTCGTCAGATACCAACTTTGAATGGATCCTCCAGAGAAATTCTGAGAACCGGGTCTCAAACATGCCACCTTGATCAAAAAAAAACTGTTTCATTGAGCTGTTTTTTTTCAGTTGGTACATCTGTTGTCGACATTCCCTCTAAATCTTAGCGTCATAGCTTGGCATTTGCAAAAGTTACGTAGCCAAGAGTACATCTATCTCTGTGTGTGTTGGCGATTTGTTACAATTTTAGAAATGGATTTAAATTTGCAACAACGAACTTGTATTAAATTTTGCGTAAAAAACGGATTTAATGGTGCGCGAACGTTGGAAATATTGGAAAAGTATTTCGGCAACGATTCTCTAAAGAAAACGGTCATTTAACAGTGGCACGAGCGATTCAAAAGTGGTCGTGAGTCAATCGAAGATGATGAACGCAGTGGCACACCATCGACATCGAAAACCGACGAAAACATTGATGAAGTGTAAAAGAAATGTTGGTCAATAACCGCAAATTAACCATCAGAGAGATAGCGGAGGATTTGAGCATTGCCTATGGATCCGTCCAAGATATTTTGGTTACTGATTTGTGTTTCCGTCGTGTAGCAGCAAAGTTGGTGCCAAAAGACCTCAATTTCATGCAAAAAAGAGACCGTGTTGACGTTGCGAGTCTAAATCCGATCTCACATTCATCAAAAGGATCATTACTGGAGACGAGATCAGACATCAGGCAAGAGAATGGTATTCACTAAATGAGCCGAGACCAAAAAACCACGTCGTTTTCAGTCAAAAAAGAAGGCAATGCTCACGGTTTTCATAGATTACAACGGTGTAGTACATCATGATATTTGCCAGAAGCCCAGACACTAAATAAAGAGTACTTGCGTTTGCGTGAAGCAATTCGCCGAAATAGTCCAGAATTGTGGGTAGAAAACTCGTGGATTTTGTACCATGATAACGCACCGTCGCACAGTGACATCATTATTCGTAATTTTTTGACGAAAATGTAACAAATACCATCCAACAGCCACCAAATTCACCTGATTTGGCTCTCTATGACTTCTTTCTGTTCAATCGAGTTAAAAAACCACTACGGGGAACGCGTTTCAGCAGCCGAGAGGAAGTAATGGAAAAATCGCAGGAAGAACTGATGGACATACCGAAAACCAAATATAAAAAATGTTTCGAGCATTGGATCAAGCGTTGGCATAAGTGTGTTGCAGTCGATGGGGATTACTTTGATGGGGACAATATAGATTTAGATGAATAAACTTGTATTTTTAATTTCTGAATAAATTCCGCTTCGTCGCATCATCTCTTTTTTATTTATCATTAATATTCGTGTTTCTCTTAATCGTCGACTTATAGTAAAATTTTATCGATTGAGGAAAAACTTATACACGCTAAATTTCATCTCATAAAATTTGCGTTAGAAACTTTATTTTCTTCTGAAATCAGTGTTCTTTTAGGAAAAAATATCTTGCCGAGGAGACAGAAATTAACATCGTAAAACCATTTTTTAGGCTCAGACGGTTTGCTTCGTGTTGGCGGTCGTTTATACGATCAGTGATAAACACCCAATTATTTTAGATAAATTAGTTTCCATATCTCTTTTGATTGCTAAATATTATCATAAAAAAGATCTGTGTGTAGGCGTATTTCAATTATTCGCTCTACTAAAACAAGAATTTTGCCATATATTCTTGTGTATGGAAACCCTCTTCGAAACATGGTTCATTAATGCATTGTCCTTATGTATATGACAGAGGCTAACCACATCAATTCAAACGTCGAGCGCTTTGGATTTTCTATCCTTGGTTGGAAGTTTATCCCACCATCTGCACTTCATTTCGGCAAACTTTGGAAGGCAGGTGTGAAGTCTGTCAAAACTCACCCTAAGAGCGTCATAGTCAACACATTGTTGACAAAAAATGAAAGCAAATTCGAGACTCGGCCAAAATCCGACTGTGGGCGACCTGGACTAACATCTTCTCATTTCATGGTTCATGAACCATATACTGAGGTTCCGCAACCTAAATTTTAACAAGCAAATGTAACAACTCTCTCTAATTAGTATCTTTTGCTAATCTTCATGCAAGGTTTTTGGAAACTCTGACATCTCTATAGAGCTCTACACACGATCATTGTTATTCAAGTCATCATTCAAGTTACATTGATCGTTTATGTGGTCTTCAATGTTGTTGTCAAGTAACTTTCTTACATTGGTGAAAGCCAAAACTGATTTGGTTGGCTTGTTAACGTGGACTAAGGACAAGACGTAATCCCAGAGAAAGTAATCGAATGGTGTCAAATCGCATGAACGCAAACAGTCAATCTTTGTGGGTGTAAAGGTTGTTCCTTGTTGACATAGCCGCTGAACCAAAACTGGGTATTGTCCGCGAAGATGATTTCTTGGCCAAAATCCAGATTTTCGGCCAACATTTCCAGCGCACAATTAGCGATCTCACGGGAGTGTCTATGGTCGTCCGGCTTCAATTCATATATAACAAAATATAAGCGTGCTCGGCCAGCACATACTATACATGCGAATACATCACTACTGTGAGCGAAAGTGTTCAAAGCCAGCCAGGCACCTCAATTCGTCGCTGAAATCAACAATTAGACCTCACTTATGACAACTTACGTGTAATTTTAAAATTTGATCTTCATTTGCACGCCTATAATATCCGACTTTCACAACAATTAAGCCTTTGAACCATCTATCACGTCGCCGATTTGTTAACTGAATGTTGGATGATCAGGACAATTTGCCATCGAATTTGATCTTTTCCGATGAAGCCCATTTTTGGATGGATGGGTACGTAAATAAACAAAATTGTCATTTCTGGGGATCAGAAAATTAACACGAGGTTCACGAAAAACCAATGTATCCCAAAAAAGTATTTGTATGGTGCGGGTTATGGGTTGGTGGCATCATTGGTCCGTAGTTTATCGAAGATGAGGCTGTAGAGACAGTTACAATGAATAGAGAATGTTACGGCAGCCTACTAACTATTCCAAAATGGAATGAATTGGATCTAGACGATCTCCGGTTTCAACAGGATGGTGCTACCGGCCAAGTTCCCAATCAATCAATTTATAGTATTGCATACGAAATTTCACGATAGCATTATTTCGTTTAGAGAAAAACTTGATTGGCCTGCAAGGTTATGCGAATTGACACCTTTAGACTTATTCCTGTGGGGTTATTTGAAGAGTAAGAGTAAGGTCTAAGGATCTCAAGCATAACATCCAAACTGAAATTGCGGCTATTGACCCACTCATTCTTCAAAAAGTCATCGATAATTTTGACTTTTAGATGGTCGCTTGCAACAGATGCAATTGTAGTCACATGAACGATTTTGAATTCCATTCATAATTGCCATAGATTAAACTTTATTAATTAACAACATTTTCGCTTCGTCGTTAACAAATACGTACGGAATTGTAGAATCGTAATTTTTGGGACTTTCAGGTGGTGGCGGGCATCCAACCTCACAACCACTGTTGCTTCCCGTCATCGCCGTTGCTGTATTACATATATTGTCATAGAGCGCGTGCAGTGACAGAGTGTATGTATCATAACAACCGATGGAAAGCGGGTTGTGGGTATGCATTTTATTAATGTGCTGCTTCCTATTGTTGTAAGGGCAACAATTTAATTCGGAAAACCAATTCTAAATTTTTATTTCACAGCTGTACTTAGTATCGTCAGTGTTTTTGTTTTTTGTGTTTGTTTTTTTTCTGCATACGCCGACGTCTGTAAATACAGAAAAGCCGTTTTGGCACTTAGTGAAACATAGGTAGATTCCGCTCATACCTATCATATTACTCTGATCTGAAGCTACCTGGCCACGAACTAGTGCTGTAATTCTTCTCCTATCCTATTCTTCTCGTACGTAATGATGTAGCTTACCAAACTCCACCACAATGTAGTCCCTGTTCGAATCCGGAATTCAATTTCCTGTGGTCAAAATTCCATCTCCGTTAGCAAATTAACCACCATTACTTTATTTACAAAAGCCACAAACTGGACAGCAATTCGACCTTTAACGAGTTTGATACGGTGTCTGACTCCATACAAAGAATTGTATCCCTGTGTTCTCACACTGAAATTGTTTATACGGGCGATTTCATTATACACAATTGTGGGTGGCTGCGACATTTTGGACAGACAACACCCGAAGGACGATGTGTTGAGATCTTTGCTGCGGAATAAAACTTGACTCAGCTTGTAAATGAGCCCACACGAATACCAGATGTTAAAAGTCATACCTTCAACACTCTGGACTTTTTTTTAATTTCTCACCCTGATAAGTAGAAGGTAGGTAGGTAAACAAAACAAGGTCAATGAGCTATCCCCTCTAGGCTCGTCAGACTACTGTGTCATTTCCACTAATTTCCCGTATGTTGCCCTCAAAGTTAGAGAAAAGTTTGTGGAAAGAAACATATGGAAATACGAGAAAGCCAATTGGAGCGGACTTAACAACTTTTTTAGGAACTTAAACTGGTCGTTATGTCTCCTCGATAACGACGTGAATGCCGCTGCTGATATGATCACAGACACCATTCTTTTTGGAATGAGATCCTTTATCCCTTATTGGATGGAGAGGCTGTCGGAAAAATGTTTTTTCGGTCCTACAAAAACAAACCTGACTGAAGAAAACAGAAAAGAGTTGAAACGAATTAGGAATGACTGCAAAGCTTTTCTTAAGCATGTAAAATTTCAATAAGGCCGTCGTTCGTCAAAAATATTAGAAGTTCTGCTTATTCTCCATCCCAATGCTCATTTACAATGACATTCCCGCTTTCAGTTTTTTGGACAGGGCCAAAAGTACTTAAAGATTTTTACATACACAAACCCGCTGGTCCAGATGGAAGTATTCCCCTTCTTTCTCGCTGGCAAAACTACTGCGTAGGTTTTTTCATCAATCCTAAAGACTCCTTCCGAGCAGATAAAAAACAGCATTAATCCAATCTGTCGATAAAAAAGACGAATTTTATAATGTCTCCTGCTACGTCCCTTCTATCCAGTCATGAAAACGCTGATAAACCGTCAACTCATGAAATATCTCGAAACACGAAAACTTCTCAATGACCAGTAGTACGGTTTTCGTAGCGACAGGTCCACTGGCATGTCTCACCGAAAAGTGGAACCAAAGCTTACATCAATCTGCGAGAGCAAGATAATTGCACTTGATATTTCTAAAGCATTTGAAAAAGTTTGGCATCAGGCTCTTTTGTCGAAAATTTTTGCATTTGGGATCAATGAATCTCTTTTCCAATGGGTTAGAAACTACATTTTGGAATATTCAATTCAAGTCTGATATCCACGAAGTAAATGCTGGTGTGCCACAGAGTTGCGTTCTGTCTACGACACTCCTGTTAATTATCATCAACGATCTCCTGCCTGCTATTCCTAATCCAATACATTTCTTTGCTGACGACAGTACATTTTGTATTCCATATTCGTTCTTTAACTCACATCTAATTGATCGGCTTTTAAAACCTTTTACAATATATAGGATTTTCCAATAGGGACTTGATTTTGAATTTAATTTGTGAACGCACTCTTTCACTAATCATCAAACTGTCACTGTCAATTTATTCAGTAAACTCAACATTTTCATCACGGTAAAGTACACTAACGAGTAACGTCTGCAAACGTTCTCCGATTGGGTTCTGCAGAAGATGCGCCAAGATGATGAATTTCATCGCAAAATCATCCTCAGTGACACAGCTCATTTTTGGCTCAATGGGTTCGTCAATAAGCAAAATATGCGTTATTGGTCAGGTGAAAGCCCACATGTGACTTATGAATCACCACTTCATTGTGAATTTGATTTGCATGCCGGCGGCGTTATTGGGCCATATTTTTTTGTCGACGATAACGATCGTCACGTTACTGTGAATGGTCAGCGTTATCGCGCCATGATCACCGATTATTTTTGGCCCAAATTGGAAGATATGGACTTGGACGACATGTGGTTTCAACAGGATGGTGCCACAAGCCACACAGCACACGATACATTCGATTAATTGAAGAGTAAGTATGGTGAGCATGTTATCTTAAGGCATAGGCCAGTCGATTGGCCGCCTCGTTCGTGCGATTTAACGCCGCTTGACTATTTTCTGTGAGGCTACGTTAAGTCATTGGCTTATGCCAATACGCCGACGACGTTGGAAGAGCTCAGAGCCAACATTGAACGCGAAATAGCGGGGGTTTCGGCCGAAATGTGTGACCGAGTCGTTGAAAATTGGGTCCAACGAATCGACCGCTGCAAACGTGCCCGCGGTGGCCATATGAACGAAGTCGAGTTCCATTCATAAATGTTTTGATTGTACTTCAAGCCAATAATAAAGTTTTTGAAATATCTCAAATGGTTTGCCTTTTATTTAAAAAAAAAGTCGTCAAATCAAGTCGTTATTAGAAAACCCTATATTTGACGGCTTCAAAACTCCTGCCAGTAGCTAAAAAACGTAGAGTTGATGACAATTAGTCAGATGGTTAAATACACTCCATCATCATGTAACCATCATTCTAAAAAAATTTCTGTAGTCCTCATTAAGATAAGGCAATTCTCTCAAGACCGAACAATCTTCATGAAATTTCCTTCTCAGCAACTACTTTTTTTTTTAACCTGCCTACCCTTAGATTTTTGTTTAATAATATTGCACTTGCTGCAGCATTTGCTGCAAGCAGATACAAATTATTGTCCATTCTTATTGAAACATATAGAACGACTTATCAGAATTTACGTGTGGTGGCGACTTTTCATCAATATTATTTGACAAAAAAACACGTCAATAATACTTGTTAAGTAACATTGATCATATGTAGGGCGCTTATAAGTGGAATCCAAGTGGAAAACTGCATTACCCAACATTAAAAGTGGAGCCGAATTTGCTTAAAGGATTCTTGCTGTTACAGTGAAAACAAGATTTAACTCACATGTTCCTCCAATAGTGGAGATTGTCCCGCTGTCTATTGCTGAAACCTTGAACCTTTCAACGGACTCTGAATGAATGAAACATGTTACCATATTATATGGAACTAGTTTTCTCAGGAATCATTTCCTTGAATATGTTAAGCTTAATTTCCTTTTCATGTGCACCTAATATATTATATTATATTAGAAGGACAATTCTCCAAAATACTATTTGGCCAGTGATGGAACAAAATGGTACCTACAATCCCTAGCAACAGGTCGTCTAAGAGCACACAATGTCATTTGAGAAGTCGGTGGCTGCGCAAGACGAGAAATGTCCCGTAGTCATCTTGGTATCTTCAGGACAAAGTTATCAGAAGATATGGTGGTTATTATCATGCGAGAAACTAATAGAATGGCTCAACAGGAAATAGTTTGGAAATCTGTTACTGAAAAGGAACTATATGCTTATTTTTGTCTTTATCTAGCCTCTGGTGTAAATCACGCCAACATGCTGCATACAGAAGAGTTGTGGAAATCCATCATGAATCCGGTATTCAGAGCAACGATGTCGCTAAACCAATTTTGGGCTATAAATCGGTTTATAATATTTGACGATCAAAGGACACGTGTCGAACGGCAAAGTCCAGATAAAGCAGCTGCCATTATGGTTAATGCTCATTTGGAAACTGCGTATACGCTGACAGATGTTATAACAATTGACGAACAACTATTCCCATCCAGAGGAAACACACGATTTACGCAATACATACCATCGAAGCCTGCGAAATACGCAAAAAAAAAGTACGGTGGGTTTGTGATGCCAACAACGGATACCCTTGCAAAGAGAGCTGTAAATTTGGGCTAAAAGGTGATGACTGAACTAACAACCAAGTACCAATCCAGCGGGAGAACTGTTGTTGCTGACACCTTTTTTACACGTTTTGAAGGTGTGGAAAAACTTCGAGAACCTGGACTGGCCTTTGTTGGAACTATTTGACGGAATAAAAAGTTCATCACTAAAGATCGGACCGGATCGTAATCATGGATTAAATGTTGGGAGGATATACATCTAAACGACAGATGAAGCGATGGTCATTGGCTTTTTTCTACAACATGTTGGATGTCGCAGCATTAGCATCTTTCATAATTTACAAAAAAGTAAATGATATGAGTGCAACAAACAAAACAAATGCACGTCGTCAATTTTTGCATTCTTTGATTGAGCAGTTAGTGACCTTTTAGATCGAAACAAGGATGAACGATCTAAGGATAATAGGAGTGTGTTCCTTTCGAAATGGCGTCGAATCTTTCTTTGGAGCACCATTAAAAAATAGGATTCCACAGCCCAGCAGTAGCCTGACATCAACAGGCCAGAAAAAGTCGTTTACAGAATAAACGACAAAATACAAAGAAAAACCAGATTTGCATACACTGCCTGCAAAGAACATGACTATTTACAACACAGTATTCAGTTACATAAATGCCATAAATGTGTAAATCAAGAACATACTTCGTAATTTTAATGTTGTGTAAAAAAAAAAAGATTTTATTAAAAATAAAAGTAATAACACGTCCAAAACAACAAAAAAAAAAAACTTCAATTATTTCATTGAGTTCCATCAATTTTCATACAAAATATACGAAGGTCTAGCCAGACCTATTCCATTGATGGGAAGGTTTTGAAGCATCTATTGACAGAAGGGTTAACTAATTACATACTTAGGCCAATATTGATCAGATGCTCTTTATATTTTTCAACCAAGTCAATTCAATTATTCAAGGTTCAAACTGTCATTTCATGGACTTTCTTTTGTAATCAATTTTGTTTAAATTTATTCGACACATTTTACATTTCATCTCCGATTTTGCAATTAACCCCACGTTCGAAAATACAACTCACCTCGACCCCACAGCACTAATCAAAGTTGACAGTTGACATTTGACGTTCCATAGAAATTCGATTTCATTGTTTTATGCCCTTTTTCTTTGCTGCCTTTTCTATTTGCACAACAGTTGAAGGATAAATAACATCCGGCAAAAGGGCAAATCCTGGGGATTTATTTATTTTACCTCAAGACATTGCTAACTTTTCTTGTTTGACCATTTACTCTATGTTGACTTTAGGACTGTATAAAGTGGAAAATAATTTAAAAGCAATTTGAACACCAAGTTATTGAAAATAAACAAATTTACTTCAGTCGACAAATTCGGCAGGATGTACTTTTCTTAAAATATTCCATCGTCGAGTTTTATGTTCTTTTTGGGACTCAGAATAGATATCGATTCGTCCTTGGGGTTTCTTCAATGGGAAGGTTTACCAATAATGAACTTTTAAATTCAGGAGACTAATTGATTATAGGTTGCGGTAAAGGTTAGCCGATATGTATGTCTGAAGAATGCATTCCTTACAAGGCGTTAGGTGTACGTGATGAAACGTGCTACCAAAAAAGGAATAATATTCTATTTCTTGTGTAATTATTCGGTTCTAATTCTTTTTTTATCTTAAATTTAATGAAAATTAACAATTGAGATAATGAAACTAGAATTTGGACTTTAGATTGGAGTCTATAACCCCGCCCAAAGAGAGCTTACGAGACAAGAAGGCCTTATCATCGAGATTTTGAAATTTGTACGGAGGATGCAATACACACTGTATCTGCTATCGTACAAGTCAAAAATTCCGTCTCGACAAGATGATTATCTGCTCGAATTCTTATTGCTGCAGATAATTCTGTATAAGGATTCGAATCTATTTCTAAATAAAGTTTACGTAACAAGCAAACTGAACCCAAGCGACTTGCCGGTCTTGCATCTCCTTATAAAAAGCTAATTTACCTATTCTAGACAAGGCTGATTGCCATAAAGTCTGCCAGAGTTTACTTACTCATGGCAGAGCTAAAAACCCATAAGAGAAAGCACTCTTCTTGGAAGCCTAAGTGATCCTGTGTTTATTGGTGACAACATGCAACCTATAGAGTAATCTCCTTTGAGTATTCATCATTATTGACCCGGTTCTACACTTAATTAAGTTTAACAACAAACAAAAACATAAATCTAAACCTAAAAATTAAAAAAGAAATTCTTAACTTAATGTGGTGATCGGAAAAGATGTTGAGGGGGTGGCATACTGAGCACTGCTTTTTTGATTTCGTATTTACTGCTATTTAGGTCAAAGACTAGATACATAGATACTGGTTAAAACTGACCGTAATTGGAGCGGTGAGTTCGGATCAGAGGAATTGGCATGGACCTTAGATTACGAGGATTGAAAGTGAATAAAATGTTTTGCGTTATTTTCGGGCAGTCAATGTTTTCAGTCAATAACCGGACGACTTCACGAGTTTTTTTTAGGATATGCATGCTAATTTTCATAGGAAGGTAAACAATATGGATGGGTACAACCAACCTGCGTTGGACTGCTTCAATTATTTGAATGTGGATTTGCTTATAGGGTGAACAAACTTGGCTGCAATATTTGAGAAGAGGCCTTACAAATTAATGTACAGGGACTTTGTAACGTAAGGTTTGGAAAATTCTTTTGACCAGCGTTTGATAAAGCCATGTGCAGAGTGCCATCATTATGTGAATTGAAATTCAATTCTCTGTCACAAATTATGGTATTCCGTACTTTAGTAGTGGAAGGAATAGGTTCATAGCAGACGAAGTAGTTTCTTGGTTATCCCCTGCCATTTAATGACATTAAGCTGCGAAAAATTTTGCTTGTACTATACCGCAAACTTATTGAAGTCTTCTTGCAATGGGAGTTAGAAGGCAATGAAATGACTTTGGAAATACTCATGACATCAGAGAAAATAGAAAGATTAGAATTCGTAAAAATGAGATTTATTCATTATTCGTTTTGAAAAAGATGATTGGTCCAAGATGACTACCCTGAGGGACACCAGATGTTGCTTTAATGGAGTCGGATATTGAAGATCTGAAGATGTTTCTGTATTCTCGGTCTTCTAAATAGGATTTGAAAGGTAACATTTTTTTTAGTTTGAAAATTATAAGAAACAAAAATATGTTAAACTGAATTTTTATGTCTGATGGGGCACATTTTGACCTAAACAGCATGGTCTACACACAAAATTTTCGAATATAGGTAGAGTTACAGAAAGTTAGAGATGCTTAATGAAGAGGAGTTGTCGAACCTAACTTTAGCAAAGATAACAGTGACACTGTAATGGTCAATGTGAAAACAGGAATTATATAAAAAAAGGAATGAATTTATGTAAATAATTTTGTCATGGAGAGAAGTTAATGTAGTTTTCATTCCCAAGGCCGGAAAATGCTCTCATGATGTCCCAAAGGAGCTCAGACCTATAAGTCTATCATTTTTACTTCTGAAAACTCTAGAACGACTGATTGATATCCATATTCGAGTTAAAATTGATATAACACTTTTGTCAACGGCTCCACATGCCTACTATATGGAAAATCGGGGGAAATGGCTCTGCATTCCCTGACTAGCCACATCGAACGATCCAATACAGAAAGTACACAATGGTTGCTTTCCTAGACATAGAGGGCGCTTTTAACAACGTCCACACATCGCTAATCACGACTTCGTTATCACATCTGCAGGTAGACGATTCACTTGGGGAGTTGTTCAGTCTTATGCTAAATAGCAAGATATTCAACTCAAAACTGGGTGTGACTTGGGTGTCCTTTCTCCCCTTCTTTGGAACTTAGCGGAAAATGACCTGTTGATATACTACGTTTCTGTAGCCGTCTCAGGTAAGTAAATTAATACTTAACCCGTTGGGTGGATTGATGTGATAAAACTGATCTACAGTAAAGCTACTACAGTAGCTTTATTCTCTTCCAAGAAAGCCATTTAAAATAAATGGGGCCTCAAACCTCGAATAACCCACTGGCTATATATCTCGGTTATATAACCGATACTCAATTACGATGTGGTCGTCTGATATTGCAGTCAACTGCAAAAAACTAAGCCGAATCCAAAAAAACAGCATATCTATGCGTAAGCGAAGCTCTACGCTCCACTCCCTCCACGGTGTTGGACATTCTGTTTTACTTGGCACCCATCGAAATCTTCATCAGGCAAGTAGCTGCGACTGCAGCTATTCACCTTAAAGCGACTACACAATGGGCAAATAATTTATTTGGCCACGCTAATATTCTTAATATATTAGGAATCCACATAGAGAACATCGATTACACCATACCTAAACTTCGGTTTGACAAGGACTTTCATGAGAGCTTTCCCTCTAGATCCTTCTAGGAGGAAGATGGAAGACAAGTCTATCCATTTCTTTACAGATAGATCTAAACCCGATAGCGGAGTTGTTGACGGTTTTTCTCAGATAAGCTAAATCTAAGCCTCTCCTTCCGTTTTCCAAATCATCGTAGGGTGTTCCAGGCGGAAATTTTGGCGATTAAGCAAGCTCTATCCTGGCTGAAGAAAAACTTGATATCTGCAAAGAATATTCGCATCGGATAGTCAGTCCGCTATCAAGTCCCTGAATTCGGTCTTCCTAAATTCTAAAACCGCATTTGAATGCCAATCATCTCTTACGGATATGACAGAGCATTTAAACCTTCACATTTGTTGGGTGCCGGCCTACAGAGACATTCCAGGGAATTGTAGCGCCGACGAACTCGCCAAAATTGGAACCACTATACCTATTCTACCGGAAAAGAGAAGCATATGTATACCAATCGCTACGTGCAAGTTATTATTAAAGCTGGATGCTAATAAAAGAACATACCTTAGATGGATTGGTGAGCCAACATATCTAGCGAATAAACAGATCTGGCCAAAGCTGGCTCTGAATCGCTCTAAGGGTCTGATTCTTCTAAATAGGAAATATCTCAGAGCCATTATAGGTGTCATCACTGGACACTGCCTTATAGGCAAGAATGTAAGAAGGATTGACGCTTTTAAAAACGATTTCTGTAGAAGATGCATGGGCGAGAAGGAAGGGAAGACAATCCTCCACCTTCTCTCTACATGTCCAGCTCACTCCCAGAGAAGAAAACTCCACCTAGGAGCCTTCTTCTACAACGACTTAAACGATCTAAAGAAAACAGACGTGAACACTTTCCTGCGCTTCATCATAAGCTCAAATTAGTTCCATGAGTAAGAGGATCATAGTTCCACGTGACAGTACAACGGACCAATATGCCTTAGTGGGTTGGTTTTCCAAAGGCCACTCTCACCTAACCAAACCTATGTAAATAATTTAAGGTAATTGATTCGAATGATAATGCAGGTAATGATTCATAATAGTGCGTAAGACCTTGACATGTGTCCATGGACTTTGTGGAAGATTTCGACAAAGGATCTTGGTAAAAATGCTTATGAAATTTAGTTGAGGCAATAATTAAAGCCATGCGATCACCATTTGCATCGTGACTTCTCTAATTATACGCTGGGACCGTTGGAGATCGATCGACATTTTTTACCGTCTAATTCTAGGATAATGTGATTTGATATTTCTGGACTGCTTTCTGTGGAGGTATTCTAAGTCGTTGATCTACTTACTATACACTATCTCGTGCTTTCAATATTGGAATTAGTTCTCGCCCAACATACATAACTCTGAACCAAGAGATAGAAATATGAAAAAGGCAGCTTAGTTTAGTTGAGTTTCTTTAATTTACGATCATCAGATTATGAATTTAGTATGCAACAATTTTTAACTTCAGATATATTCAAACAATTTTTAAGGTTTAAACGTTTTTAAAAAAGCACTATTGATATTATAGTTATTATTTTTTTATTTTTTAAAACATATAAGAATGCTAAATTAAATTTAATAATTTAGTCTTAAAAAAAGTTCTGAACAAAGAAATATTTAACTCAAAACATTCAGTGTTTAAGGGATTTTCTGAAAACTTGTTTCCTAATATATGATTATGTACAGTGCGGTTCAATTGAATAGGCGCACCAAAGTTACGTTTTGAATCTTATTTATTTATTTTTTTTTTTTTTCGTCTTATATTGATCAAAGAGAAAACAAACGTATTTAGGAGAGAGTTAAAGTTATGTTGAATAAAAGAAATATAATTTTAAATTTTCCAAGAGTCCTTTTTCTATACCATACAAAACTGCAAGCATTTTTTCGGTTCATTTGAATAGTCGCGCCAGTTAAATTGATAAGTTAGCATCAAATGTTTTGGCAAATAGAAGTAAAAAGTTAACTAAAAGTGAGGCAAATGTTTTTTTACTGATTTCAATAAAATGGGCAGAAAAAAGTGTTAAATTTGGAAGAAAGAGTTAAAGTTAAAGCTTACCTTTCGGAGAGCATTTCAAATCACGAAATAGCGCGTAAAATGAGCAGAAGTGAACACGTTATGAGAAACTCTATCAAAAATGGTTAATCCGTTGGAAATAGCTGCAAAGGAAGGATCCCAAAATTTATAACACCGCAAGATAAGTTAAAAATTCAAAGACTAGCATCTAACTTCGCTCAATCCATAAACAAAATCAAGGAAATAGCTGTGGTTTCTTATAACAAGTCCACTGTGCTACGTGTAATTGTGAGTGCTCCACACTTAAAGCTTATACAAAAAAAAAAGGCACAAATAACAGCTCCTTGAATGTGCAAGATTTCATATGACTTGGGGTGTGGACGGTAAAGCGGTCTCAAAAAACTGTAGCAAAGTTGTCTATTCGGATGAAAAGAAATGTAACTTCGATGGTCTTGATGGATACAACTATTACTTTCATGATCTCCGGAAAGAAAATATGTTTTTCCGTCCTACCGTTTGACCATCATTATTCAAGACAAGGAAGGTAAATGGTATGGGGTGCAATTTCTTACTATGGTGATTTTAAATTAGTGATCGTTTACAACAAAATGACTACGGTTTCTTACAACTGCTTTCAACGAAATAAAGGAACTTTTCGGACCTATTTCATCGATATTCCAACAGGATAATGCGCCTTTACACAATTCACGTGTTGTTAAAGAATGGATTGCCAATGAGAATATACCGATATTGGATAATTGAAAATGTTTAGTGATGCCTTGTCCGTGAAATTTACAAAGGATGCAAAAAATATCAAGATATTGCAAATATTGCGAAAAAATTTAGTGTTTTGTTGTTTTTTAACTTTTTTATAGGTGAGACTATTCAGATGAACCGGAAAATGTTTGCAGTTTTGCATGGTATAGGAAATGGAGGCTAAGACTACCTTCATGGGGCTCTTGTCAAATTTGAAATTATGTTTCTTTTACTCAATGTAACAGTACCACCTGAATATGTTTTTTTTTTTTTTCTCTTTGATCAATATAAGACGAAAAAAAAATCAAGATCCAAAACGTCACTCTGGTGCGTCTATTCAAATGAACCTCACTGTATTCATGACTATATTCTCTGAAAAATTCAAATCGAGATATACGCATATCTGTAAGGACGTCTCAGACTATGTGTAAACTTTTTCCGAAACATTTAAGCGTTTTTCTCAAAAGTTTTCGAAGTCGGTGATCAAGTTTTCTAAAAACAAAAAAAAAAACAGTTTAACGGGATATTTGATTTCAGATGAACTAAACCGAAAATATCGCGATTACAGCCGAATACTTGGAGGACCTCTAGGAGATCGTCTGCAGAAGCACACCAGATCGATGTTTTTACAAATTAAAATTATTAGTACCATTACACACTTACATGTTGCCACTAAATGTACCTATACTTTTTGTTCTTGTAAAAAAAAAAAAAAAATTCCTTTTCGAAGAAAAAATCATAAACAAGTCTTTTTTGCGTCCTTGCAACTGCATAAAAAAAAGCTAAAAACTCTCTTAACGAAGAAATGTATTTCCTTCGAATATACAGTTTTTTGTTCTAATACTGTGGACGCTGATGCAGACTAATATCTTACAGTTCTGCTAGGAGGTATATTTCACGGCGCCAAGCAGTAATTTATTCGATACATGAAGTGGATCCTTCGCCGCAGACTTGGATAAATATCAATTAAATGGAGTTCAATAAGCCACGGCGTTTAAAATTTCTTCAAAGCGTAATACTACTCTGGCATACTGTACAATGATGTATTGATGAGCTTTACCTATCCTATGTGGAGAATGAGTGACTTCTGGAATGTGAAAGTCCTCCTCAAATCATGAACAGAAAGTCGCAATTCAAGTTAAAAGAGAGCTCATATTTAACAGGATGGACATCCTGGAGTTTGGCAAAATAGAATGCTATTCGTAGAATGGTGGTGAGTACCCTTCGATGACTGGAACTATTATTTACTTTGGAAAAATACCCGCTAGTGTGCGTGAGTTTGGTAAAAAGCTTACGCTTATCTAGCGGCATTAAAACCATGAAATAACCGGATATAAATGGAAATATTCAAGAGTATAGAAAGAAATGTTAAATGGGGTGTAAAGTAACCTCCTTGGGAATGAAAAAAAAAATTTTTAAATGTTTTTTTTATTTTATTCAATATAGTCCCCTTTTAGTTTGATTTTCCAACTTCTTGATCCCGTCCGAAAAGTAATTTTCCGGAAGGTCTGCAAAATGCTCTTCAGTGGCGTCGATGATTTCCTCTCGTGAACTGATATTTTTATTGATGAGCCATCTTTTGAGGTTTGGGAAGAGATAATAGTCCGAGGAAGCCAAATCGGGTGAATACGGTGGATGCGACAGCAATTGAAGCCATAAGTCATTGATTTTAGCTGTGGTTGCGATGCTCTTGTACGCCGGTACATTGTCTTGCAAAAACAAAATTTTTTTTCGCTTCATGTGAGGCCGTTTTGCAGCGATTTCGGCCTTCAATCGCTCCAATAATGCACAGTAATACTTGCTGTTGATGTTTTTTTCCATTTTCGAATTAGTCCACGAAGAGTATGCCATGACAATCCCAGAAAACCGGCGTCATAACCTTTCTGACACTCGTGCCGGCTTTAGTCCATTGAAGGGCACTCATTCTGTTCTCTAATGTTCAACAGTTTCCAATCTACGCCAAAAGTGCCCCCGATTTTGCATCAGCAAGTCCAAACACTCTTTTGAAGTGCTCTCGCGTTCGTGTTTTTGGTTAGGAGTGAGTATGCGCGGCACCCAGCGGCAGGATAACTTTTTCATATGCAGAATATTGGCCGAAATACGGCGTGTGAGCTCAGTATTAATCTTTGTGGTATCTGCTATCTTCCGGTCAGCCAACACCATTTCATATATTTTTTTGACATTGTCCTCTGTAACTGCATCGGAGGGCCTGCCGCTGCGGACTTGATCGGTAGTGGAGTTGCGGCCACCACGAAACTCTCGAAACCAATATTTGACGGTGTTATCTGACGAAGCCCCATAATTTTTATTCAACTTTTCTTTGGTTTCCTTCGCCTTTTTGCCTCTCAAAAAATAATGTTTTATGAGAAAACGAACATCGTTTTTGTCCATACTCAACATGACGCCAAACACGTCAACAACAATCAGCTGTCAAAACAAAACTAAAGACAGTATCGCACTGAAATGAACGGACTTCAAGGCACCATAACCTTTTTTGCAGTAGCAGCGTCAAGGAGGTTACTTTTCACCCCACCTAGTTATAACAAACTGTGTCAATTTACCTTTCGCTACGACATTATTCCCCTAATCATCGAAGATAGATTATTGGAAAAATGCACCTACCACAAGATTAGTTCAGTCTTTTCTTATAGGCGTTGTACTTAGAATCAAATAGATTAAAATTCGATGATAAATGTTAAGAAATTACTAATCCGCCATCTAGAGGGTAGTTTATGTCGAAATTAAACAAACATGCACGCAAGCCCAGGTATAACTTCAAATTCCTCAGAGCACCAACTATTTCGAAATCATTCCCACAACTGTGGACTTCCACTGGAGGTTTTTTTACTATATACAACCGGCGGTCAAAGGTTTATTGCTTGTACCGAAATATGTCTAACAGTAGGTATACATTTCAGTCCAGTGTAGTTCGCACATACAAAAAAAAATAAACATTCCCCAAAGAATCTATTGAACGTTAGTTTACCATCAAAGCGAACTTCGGCTGTTGCCAAAACAATTCTAAGCAGAAACAACTAGATTCAGCTTCCAATGTTAATCGAATAGATTTTCATTCAAGATTTTCCTGCTGCAATTTGCGAGTTATTAAAAAACGTGTAGAGAATGCATCCTCACTCAACTAGATTTTTATTGACTACAAGAGGGCTTTCGGCTTATGACAGAGCCTTTCACACTAGGCGTGTTCTTGATGAAGTTGTTGTCATTGTCAGGGTCATGTACGAAAATATGTTCTATACAATGGTAAGCTGCCCGGCACCCCTGAAGTCCAAAATGTTATGTAAAAAGGCGGCTTTTTTATTTACGCTTCTTTCAAAATAATAATAAGCAGGCGTAACACTGTCGGAGAGAAGCAAAGAATTCAATGGATTACGACATCTTATCTAAAATATCTGCTGAACTACGTTGATGACATGGGCTTACTTTCGCCCAGAGTTATGGACTTTCAGCAGATTATCCAGAACCTAATAACCAAGGCAAGTGCAATTGGATTTAAGATAAATGCCTCCAAAATAAAAACTCCAACATAACACTGCTTGGCAGGAGATCGAAAAAGTAGAGAAGTTTTTTTATCTAGGAAGCATATATATATATCGGCATGTTACTGTCCTAATGTAGACAGCAGAATTGAGAAGATAAAGGCTGCAATCGGTATGATATTCAAAGTCTAGAAAAGCAAAATTGATCTCACTTAGGACCAAACAGTATATATGCTTCCGTATGGGTAAAGGACTTCAAAAGTTTTCCGCCATAGAAAGGATATAGACAAGCTAAAGACAACTCCATTGTGAAGTAAGACGTGCAATGTAATCCGCTTGCCCAAGTCAATAGAGCCGAATCACCCTCATTCGTAGCAGTGTAGTATAGTTGAGGGGAAATCAAGGACGATTGGGATGAGTTGATGAATCCATTAAATATCCGATTTGCGTAAAGTAGGGACTGCAGTATCCGAATGGCTTACCAGTCAACCTTTTCAAAGCAGTGGAAGAGGAACTGGTATTAACAAGCTCTTCTGCGAAGTTTCAAATATAAGCTTTGTACGTCGTCATAGCGTTTTGAGTAATAAATTTCGATTGGACCCCCCTTTACTGGGGGGGGGGGGGGAAGTTTAAGAATGTGTAAGAGCACTTCCCCTCACGGAACAAGTTGAAATATTCATCTCCATAATCAGATTTATTACCAAATATCCTGCGTTCTGTACCTCCGTCATTTAAGAAAAGTTTCCTTTCCACTCCATGATGCCATATTTCATTCTTAAGCCATCACTCTTGCTCAATCAAAAATGGTAATCCATCCTCCTGCCTACATTGACAATTTGTTTTATTTTTCTTTTTCAAATTGAATTACTATTCTCAAGGACATGCTCTCCTCTTTGAAATGTGTAAGCATCCACCCTTCGAAAAGGAACAAAGGGAACACTATGAACAAATAGGTAAACAGTCATAGTAACGAATAGCAACAAATTGTCTCACTTAGCCTCGTCCCCCACCGGCAAGGTCACAGGTTTAAAAATGGGAAAATCAATAAAACACTTACCTCCTCTCCACCTCCCTTCAAGCATATTACCTTGGCCCTGAATGATTCCTTATTTTTATTCTATTTTTGCTATTTACTGGTAGAACATGGAAATTCATTTCTGTTGCTGTTCTTGTTGATGTTCCAATTTTTTTTTTTTTTCGATTCTTAAGGTCATTGCCATATCTTTGTGAACAGAAGTAAAGGACAATGAAGAGGGAAGGAGAAAAAAAGTCTCACTTCATACGCTTGAAGTAAAGTAACATACATATTTCCTCTCGCACTTTTAGAGGAATTTTCTTTTGTTCTAGATACAGGATAAATAAAAAAGCACATTAGGGCGTATGAATAGGAAAGAATCATGCAAGGACTCCGTTGCCATGAGTAACATAATTGTTTTGGCTTTATTCACCGTTTTCTAGACCATCAGCAAAGCATAACCAAAGGGAAAACAATTTAAAGGCAGCACGAAGCATGAAAGGCTTCATATGGAGTGAATTAGGTACGCGGATATTTACTTTTTATTTGGGGATACTTATGTGGTATACTCGGATTCTGACGTCATGTGAAGATATGATGCCATTTTGGGTAGTTTTAATGTTACCGATTCGGATGGATTTAACGTTGGATATTTAACAGCGAGACATCGTATTTGATAAAATGACTGAAAGTTGCTATAAGCACTGAGGCTATGAATAAACGAGTCAGTCGCGTTATGAGAGATGATGTTGAACTTATTTGGTTAATTTCAGAGTAGAAATTGTGACCTTTTTTTATAGTCCCGAGCGCGCACCAAGGGGATATGAATATCCTTTACTGGCTTTTCTCTAGGGCGCGGGCAGGTGGTGTAATAGTTTTGAAACTCAGGTATATTAGGTTTCGATATTTTTCCCAGAGGTGGTTGTCAAACTGGAGCCAATGCATCCTCAGCCAATGGGTCTTAGTATGTGCTAGTTGTTAGTTCGTTAAATTTAGTCTAGCCAGCAACCACTCCAACAGCAATGTTATGCCTTCATGTCAGAGTTGACGCCGACGGGATTTTCATATAACTACATACAAATTCTATAAAAAGACTTTTTCAGAGAATTGCCTCGCACGGGATTCGAACCCGCGACCCTCTACTTGAGGAGTCTTTGCATATATCACTACACCACGGCCACCCCCTTGACAAAGATATTTGATGTGGAGACACAATGGCATATTCCAGAGATGTGTCTCCAATAAAATAATTGTGGGCAGAAAACTCATGGATTTTGCACCATGATTACGCACCGTCGCACAGTGCCATCATTATTCGTAATTTTTTGACGAGAAATGCAACAAATACCATCCAACAGCCACCGAATTCACCTAATTTGGCTCCCTGTGACTTCTTTCTGTTCAATCGAGTTAAAAAAAAAAAAACCACTAAGGGGAACGCGTTTCAGCAGCGATTGGGATTACTTTGAAGGGGACAATATAGATTAGGATGAATAAACTTGTATTTTTAATTTTCTGAATAAATTTCGGGATCTGGGCTTCAAAGTCACCTTTTTTAGGTAAACGCATTCATCATCATACCACACGCTTTTTCTCGGGGATGGCTGGTACCCTACAGTGGTTTCGGCTACTTCCTGATTTCGCAATACTGCTGACATCAGAAATATCAGTAATTGTTGGCATAAATGGTGGGTGATTGCACAGTGGAGAGTTTCTTTGTAGACACTGGCTACCCCAGGTGTATTTAGACGTCCCACGTCGAATTTCTTGTTATGGGCAGTTCGTAGTTTCTTCTAGTTTGACATTCGAGCTCTGAATTAAGCCGCAACAAGAAAATGGCCAGAGTCGACGTTTACCCCTCGGTTGGTTCATGGTTGATTTAGTTGGTGATTCGACCGTCTGGAGAGCGCCAGATTACTATGTAGATCCTAAGCCTTGGAAACCTAGTGCTGCTTATCACCGTATTACGAGCAGTTGCAAAATCGATTAGTTGATAGCCGTTGTCTGTTGTCGTTTCGTAAATTCTGTCCTTATCAGCTAACCCGCTAAAGACGCTTTGCTTTCCAGCTTTAGCATTGAAGTCCCCAAGCACAACTCGGCTCCATTCAGGACCAGACAATCATTTATCGGCTTGAAGTCAATGACTTTTTTTCTAAGACGATTTCCCACAACGAATCCGCATTCTAATACATGCTATTTTTTTGGCCGCTCTAATAAATGCCGCAATTTTTCCTTTTCATCTTATCTGATCCTATCTACCCTTCAGATTCTAACTGAGCAAGATACCACACAATGTATTTCCTGCGAATTTCCGCCAGGATTGATCAGTTATTCTTTTGATATTGAACAAATCGTTATTTTTACATAAATCTATTCTAAGGCAAGCAAGATACATTACGGGCCCTTAAAGAAGGATTTCATTAGTTAAGTTACAATCTGTGTTGTAATCTTGTCATCTCATCAGTGAAAATGATTGACCACCCTATAACCATTCCCCAGTAAAATCGTTTTACTACTTTACAACCTCCCTAAGCCGCAAAGAAATAAATCACCCTCCTTAAGTTATTTGAAGGTACGTGTTCTGACTTACAAAATGTCAAATGTCATACAAAAAACGACATCCAGAAGACATTTACCGGCATAACGACATAAGTATGATTATCCGAAGGCATTTATCAATGTTCCGCTGATTTAACAATGAACCGAATGCATTTGGTAAATCTTTTCATGTCCCTCCTCAATCCTTACAGATACAAGTACTGAAGTGCCGCTTTCGCCAAAATGACAGGAAGGAAAAATGGTAAATCTCTTCTGACATTTCCGCAATAAATAATTGTACCCGAGCTCATTTACAATCATAATCCTCTTCCATATACTTAAGAACTGAGATTCATTTTTTTGCGAAACCTTTTCTATCTCAACAGGACTATGGGGAAATAAAAATCAAAATGAAGCCTTCGTCTGCAGGCAAATTTACGTCTTTTCCCCCTAAAATGGCACAGTCAGACCGGCCCATTCCGAAAATGTGTCATTACTAGGGATCCGTGCAATTCCCAGTTTTTATAGCAATAGACTGAATTCATCCGTGTTTTAGTGCCTGTTTCCGGATGAAGGGCACATTACAAAGATAATTATTCCACTCACGCAAAAATCTTGACAGAGATTTTTTTCGTTTAGAATTATTTATTTTTTTTTTTTCTGAACTTGAGATTTCAATTTGCCTTCTTTTTACCGCATTCCAGCGAGAAACGTTCTTAACGTGGCCAAAAATATTCCAATAACTGCCATAAGAAAGGAAAATCTTCCCAACGAATTCCATTATCTGATGGTAGATATCTAGGAAGTACATTTTAGAGAAACGGACGAGGAACCAATTGAGATAATTTGATGAGTATTGTACGCAGTCTGTCAATGCCATAAACTTATTATGCATGACTGTCTCGTATATATATTTTTTTATTTTATTTGCAAAATATTCTTAAACTTCAATTGGTTTCCGCTATATGCTCGTCACATTCAACGAGTTCTGGAAATGCTGGCACGGACTAGAAAAACTCTCAACGTTTACAATGCCTAATATATCTGGTTCTGATAGAAAAGTAACTTTACTTTGGGATAATGTCTAAGTGCAACGGCTTGTACTGAGTTTAAGATGCCTTTTTTCACCTCTGTGCAGGTACGGTTTAAATATTTTACTAAATAGCCGTCTTTTGTATATGTGGTATATATATAGACACATACTCGTACATCACCAAAACTGTCTTTCATCTAGTTTCGACTTTTGTTTGTTTGACATGGCACCTTGTGATTTAACACCGAACTTTCAGATACAGTTTCGTTGTAAGAACTATTACTCTGACTTGATTAAAGTTCTTATAACGTTGTTTTGATGAAGGGAAAGGATCCGTAAACTAAAGGATTGCAAGCCAGCAATATATACTTTACCTTTGACGACTTTAAGAACGGCAGATGTTAAAGATGTTTGAACTGAGGCGCAAACTTGTTCCTTATACCTGTATTGTGCTCATTATGTCCCAATAAGATGGGCCCCCTTCTAGTCCTCTTGCAGCAATAATCGGCTTTCAAAATAGAAAGCAATCGAAGTTTGCATATTTAATATTGCTTTTTCTTTGTTTAGTAAAAGTTTTTGAAACAGAGCATAGAAGAGCTTGGAATAAATCGTTTTCTGCGGACAGGCTATTGCTAACTTGGCCTTACCCTAAAAACTGATAGCTTTGCAAACAAAATGTTATTTTCACGACAAAAAGGAAACTGACTGATCTGAAAGCTTTTACGGCGCTTTCGACTTTCGTATTTTTTTGCAGGACATGTGACTTGTCTGAGAAGAGTGTCCTATAAATGGCTATGGAATTATAATTTTGTTCTTTCATCAGTTTCTTTGTGATAAGACTCTGCTGCTTTTACTCTGAACCTGGACCACCACAATTGCGCACTCCAAGTCAATTGAAGTCCCCATCTGCTGCGACACCTAAGTTGAAATTTTCCTCCTCTGCGTTGTCCCTCCGGATTAGATTCGAAGACTCTGGGGGGCGGTCGTATAGTTCGTCTTTGAATCTTCTCCTCCAAAGTCCATCAACGGAAACCGAACATTTTCCGAAGAATTTTTCTCTCTAAACGATTGAGAATATCTTCATCCGTCTTCGATAGGGTCAATGCTTCTGCATCATATATTAGGACTGGGATGATCAAGGTCTTAAAAAGAGTATTCCTAGTTTTTCGAGATATCGCAGAACTGATTCTTTTCTTTATTTTTACTGAAGTGTTGTTCACAGAATTAGTTTCAGATGCAAATAAGGTAAATTTTTTTATTTTCCTCGAAATTATAGCTTTCGATTGAGATGTTTTGTCCATTCGTCGATGTTATGTGTTTAAATTCTAAGGGATGGTTCATCGTGAACTTTGATTTTCAAAAGGCTTTTTTGACAGATCACGCGTGACTCCTATCAAACTTCTTTGACACTTTTGTTTAGTAACAGCGTCTCCAAATTGTTCAGCTGTATTACGAAAATCATTCCTCACGATTCGAGGAACTTACGGTGTGCATAATCGTCCTACTGAAACCACTTTTGCCAATACCATTCGCAAATTTGTGTCCCAGTTTACATTAGTGGATGATAATCGACCGGTTAGACCACATTCAGCACGTCGTAAAGAGACTATAGCAGCTGTAGCGAAGACCGTAACAAATCGATTCGTCGTCGTTCTCAGCAGCTTGGCTTGGCGTATTCAACAACTTGGCGTATTTTACGTAAGGATCTCGGCCTAAAGGCATACAAAATTCAACTTGTGCAGAATTGAAGCCAGGCGACTTAAAATTGAGTCATATTCTCAGTGAATGGGCTTTGGAAAAACTCAGTGAAAATTGGGTGTTTTATGGTGAAATTTTGTTCAGTGATGAAGCCCATTTCTGGCTCATTGGATACGTTAACAAACGAAATTGCCATATTTTTGCTGATGAGCAACCCGAAGAAAACCAAGAGTTACCATTATATCCATTTAAAACAACGGTATGGTGTGATTTATGGGCTGATGGAATCATTGGTCCATATTTCTTCAAACATGAGGCAAATCAGAATGTTACCGTCAATGGTAACCGTTATCGCGTCATGTTAGCGGACTATAAGCTTATTGAAATTCAAGCACATGATCTCGGTGAGCTCTGATTTCAACAAGACAGCGCTACGAGCCATACAGCGCGTGAAACAATGGACTTCTTGAGAAATCATTTTGGTGAGCCTTTAATTTCACGTTTTGCTACGGTAAATTGCCCACCTAAATCGTGCGATATCACACCTTTGGACTATTTTCTCTGTGGATATGTAAAGTCTCAGATCTTCAGGAATAAGCCAGCTACGATTGACGCTTTGTAAGCCAACATTACTCGTGTTATCCGTGAGATACCAGTTGTTAAGCTTGAACGAGTTGCCCAAAATCGACCCTTTCGAATGGACCACCTCAGATGTAGTCGTGGCATGATATCATTTTCAAAGAATAAATGCCATGAATTGTTCTTTTAACCAAAAATAAAAATCATAAGTTCGCTTTCAAATTTATGTACTTTATTTTACATTATAAATCAAAGCTTACGATGAATCATCTTTTATCATATGGGTCCTTAACATCGATGAAAAGATCGCAGGTATCGATTTCGACTTCTTGAGTTTTCTCCAGGATCTGCCGGAGTGTGAAAATGCGGTCAATTGTGGACTTTCTTGATCCAAAATCGCACAGGTGGTGACAATTCAGGTTGTTGGCGATTGGTTCCAGATATTCATACAATATGGCAGATGAGATTTTGTAGTCGATGTTAAGGAGGCTCATACCTCTATAGTTAACGCAGTTAAGAGGGTCTCATTTTTTGTGGATCGGGCATACGGTGCTGAGATTTCATTCACCAGACTCACGCTCTTCTGACCTGATCTGTGTAATGAGTTGATGCATGCTCTCCACAAAGTCATTCCCAGCAGTTTTGAATACCTCGGCCGGTAAGCCATCAGGTCTGCTACCCTACTTCATTTTGATCAGGTAGTCGGAAGTTTTGGTTATCATCATCTAAGTTAAATGTTCTATTCTGCTTGGCGGCGGCATGTTGAGCTTCTTCATTATACAGTTTTCAGTAAAAGTTTTTCCATACTCTCAGCACCGATTGTGGCTCTACTACAATTTTTCTCTCTTCATCCCAACAGACTTCTGTAGAGTTTTCTTGCATCAATACGTTCTTTCTATCTCTTAGTAAAATTTTGTACATTATTCTGGAGTACAACCTCTCAATATCTTCGACCAGGCGCTTCTCGTGTTTTTCTTTCTTCTTCTGATGAGCAGCTCTCGTCCTTCAACTTTGCAGGCTTCTTGTTGAGCTTGAAATTTCTTGGTGGAGGTTAGATGAAACCCAGCACATCAGTTGCGGCGTCTCTGCTGGCCTTCGGTACTTGTTGCTGGTGACATGTGAGTTGTTGAGAGATTTCGGGATACGCGTTCGGTGAAGATTCTGGCGGTCTCTTATGATTGCAGCTTTGCTACGTTATATTTTCTCACAGTAGTTCTTCTTTTTTGTGGCACTTGAAAAATCCGCATTCACGTTTCGACTGCAACAAGGAGGTGATCCGGGTCAATCTTAGCTGCCCGGAACATTCAAACGCGCAGAAATCTGGAGGTATGCCTTACGTCTGACGCAATGTGAGCAATTTGATATTGTGTTTCTTGATCCGAACTCCGCCATGTCCCTCTTTGTATATTAGTTGACGAAACCGTGTATATATAGTGACATTTTGTGCCTCGCGCGAAGTCATTAAGCGTAAGTGCGTTGCCAGACATACTGCTGTTATGTACTAATCCCGAAAAAATCAACAGATGATCTGCTTAATATGTTTATGTCGTTTAAAAAATAATGATGGTCAACTTTTCCCGACTTTAGTCTGAGCTGTGAAGCAATTTATCTAAGTCCTTATACAAAAATACTAAAAAGCTAATAGTATTACTAGGGAACTTATAAAGGCTTGAACCCACGTTGGAACTGCTCGCGTGGTCGGTAAGAAATCCCACTAACATCATATTTTCTCGTAGAGACTCAGGTGTACGGCTTAAAGTGGAAGAAGAGACTTAATGCTGGTTAAAAAAAAAATCAAAAATCCTGGACACAATCAACGGAGTTGTCTGCATCCTGCCTTTTGACCAAGTAATCTATTTTGAGGAGCATATTTCTGTAGCACAGTCGATGAATATGAAAGCACTACACCCTCTCGTTGCGGCAAAATGTTCACGTACGTTGTTTTCACATCTCGACATTCAAGAGCGAATTGGGCGGTCCCCTGCTGAACCCATTGATCACTTCACAATTGATGGCTTCTAGAAGTCTGCACGTCCCAATAGGACGGGGCCAGTGCCATTGCCAATTAAGTGTCTTTTAATCACGTTCGGCACTCTGCGCCGCCAGCATATTATCCTGGGATGAAACCTCTTGTGAACTAGATTTTGCTAAGCAACCACTGCAAAACCCGTTGTATGACGATGAATGCCAGGTGGCGTATGCTTGCCAAGCAGCGCAGCTGTCCAATAAGACTGCCCTGTTGGCCTAGCTGCCACAGATTTATCGCTCTTAATGCCGATTGTAACAACAAAAGAAAAACAAAAATTAAAATCTCGAGAAAGCCCGCTGCCCCATGATAATTAATAATAATTTTGCCGAAGTCTTTGATTTCAAAAAAGGGTTTCATATATTGTAACATCGTCGTTTCCTCAATATCGAACTTAAGAGTATTGTTTAAAACGCATAAAAAGTGCAATTTTTCAAAAGTCTGTACAATTACTAGCCTATGGGGATGACGTAGACATTATCGGAAGAACTTAATGAGCTGTTTTTGAAGCATCTGCAAGTATTGAAACAGAAGCGATGAAGATGGGTCTGGAGGTAAAAACCAAGTGCGTGCCGTTATGGACACCGACAGTCATAACAGACAGGTTTAACTTCGAGGTAACCAAGGGCGTTTGGCCTTTCGAGAGAAGTGTCTCGACGGCCCTGTTTACATTGCAAGTGGAGCTGGAAATTTAACCCTTTTTGGAACTGTACAGCCGAGTGGTTGATGGCTGAATCATGTAGAGAGGATAGGTCTCAATGCTCCAGCTTGTAGAGGCATCTTGTTTGAAGCCCAAGTCCATGCCGGACTATAACTCTACCTAAGTGCGTAGGAAATTAAAAGGATGTACACTTCAACCTGAATACAGAATGCAGATCAAGATACATCCGTATATTGCATACAAGTTTGCATGTGATCAATATTCCATGGTTGGGTGCAGTGGTTTTTTTTACTATTTGGTGCAGTGGTAACTAAATCTACATTCACCACTCTCTAAGTTTCTGGATACTGGTATATCTCAAGCATTTGCGGACGACCTTAACTTATTATCTATCGATTTGAAGGTTCTTAACAATGAGCAATGATTACTGCGTTAGTTTCCTAGAAGGGTGAAATCTATTGCTACACATGAGTAGAAACGAGCCTCAAAGATGTACAAATATCTCCCTCAAATTGTCTGACTATCATTCTCCTAGACGTCCTGGGTGCCCCGAATGCCTACCAGTATTCATTGGTACTCACAATGATGATAGGATAAGTAGCTCTTTGATTGTTAAATCTTCATAGTCAATTAAATACTTACGGTCTTCGATGGAAGCGGATTAATATACCAAACATGTAACTCAAAGTCCCAACTGCCCATCCGCCCATACTCTGTACTAGTTGGACAATTTACATTTTAATTGAAAATTAGTATGAAACCGACTCAATTTATCTATTATTCTCATGAATACTTCCTATTTAGGCAAATGAAAAGCGAGGCTACGGAATTTTTCCCTGCCCCGCACGACCGACTTCCACTGATTGCCTTTCATTTAGCCTTTCCCCTGAAGCTGACAGTTGAACTTTAAGTATTATTCCGAAATACGAGCTTCTTAAGATTTATGACGCACCATCAAAGTATGAGCTACCTTTGACCTTAAGGACACGCACATCCATACAAAAGTACAAAAGTACAGAGGGATAGAAGCGAAAGTTGTTGTTGCCAGTTTCCATACGTATGTATGTATGCACCACTGTCAGTGGATTGAATAAACAACAACAGCAAAAACAATATCAACAAACACAAAACTTCAAGCAGCGTGAAAAATTTTCCTCACACATTTCGTTCTTTGGGCTTTTGTGAGCTGGATTCGGAGGGATAGCTTCTCGTACTACCCTTACCAATGAATCTAATCCATAAAGACCTGCAATGTTGTGGCACTTTGGCATACACAAGCTTAAAGTTGGTCTGCTCTCTCTTTCTATAAATAATTGAATTCGAAACTGTGTTGTAGTAGCGAATCAAAACGTACGTACCAAAGGTTAAAGGTCCTTCAGTCACACACTTGTACACAGTATCTTTGGAAACACCGATAAGCGCACACACACTCATCCACTGATGATGATGTTTTTCTCGTGCTTAATATCCCTTTGGAAGAAATTTCATCGAAACATTTGTAGTTGTTGAATTTTGAAATTATCATGACGTAAATGTACAAAGGCATCATCTAGTCGCTTTTGTTATTGAAGTAGATACCCCTTTCAGATCGAATTTGAAGTAGCACAAGGGTAGGAACAACGCGCTATTGAAATAATAACATATGTACGAGTATACTCGGATATGTTTTATGAGTTCGACCTGATTTTTATGTAGATACGCCAGACAAATCAGAATGGCACTTACGATTCAACACTTGGAGATAACCTTTTGTTAAGTGGATAAGGAAAGTCCTTGCTTTACCAATGTCGGTTATAGTGCCTATATTCTCAGATAATTATAAACAACATGGATTGAAGAGCATCACACACTGTGACAAGTAAAGTAGGCTTAGCAAAATGGTGAATGTATTTCGATGAGAATTTCTGGGAATTGATTCGAATTACCAAAGTTCAGAGGGCCTTTTCGAGCCACTTTCAACGAACTGTGGAAATAAGGAATTTTTCAAACTAAGCTCACCACAAAACCGGAAATGTGACAAAGACAAATGTTTAGCAAATCTTGCAGATTATAAAAAGATCCAACTTCTCTTCAATGAAATGTAAGATTTTTAGAAGTTTTCCAAGTTTTCTTGCTACTGCGTCATTTTCGATGCCAAGGTCCGTTCTTAAATACCTTAATTCCGGACATACTTATGGAGCATAAATGAACAAAATGACCAAATAGAAATGAATAAGAGAAATTTATTGGAAAATCTGGTTTTAGGACGTCATCAGAACATAAACTTCCGAAGAACACAAGACACAATGCTTCAACAGAAGCAATGTTCTACAGCCAGTGCGGGCAGAATGCACAGAATACAATAGCGTTGTAAGCAATATGAAATGGAATATTACCGCAATTCTCTCCGCTACATAATGCAAGAACCGATTTTTTGCGAAAAAATCATTCGAAAAAAGCTTTGAAAATTTAACACCAGGGGGACTAGCCTGAGGCGCGTTGATATCTACGACTACCCGAATTCTACAGACTAAGATTAGGCAAACAAAAAGTCAGACACATTCATACATTAATGCATACATGTTACAAAGTAAAGCCTACAAAAATTATTACTACGGAACGGAGCAAAATAATAAAGTACGTAAGAATCGCCAGCATCCCTGGCTGTATATACGGACTAGCTGTTTCGGCACTCAGTGAAACACAGGTAAATCTCCACCCACACCTCTCAGATTAGTTTGAAACCGCTTGGCTACGAACTGGTGCCATTATTCTTCTCTCTCTTGACTCAGCTGGTAAATGAGCATACCAGCCGTTGATTGTTATACCGCCAAAACCCTGGACTTGTTTTTAACTTCTGAACCTGATAGTGCACTGTTGATGTGCTTTCTACCCTAGGCTTATCGGACCATTGTGTCATATCAGCTAGATTCTTGTATACCCACCACACAGAGAAAAGATTCCTAAAAGAACCATATGCCAATATGAGAAAGCCAATTGGAGCGGTCTAAACGGCTTCTTTGGGAATTTTAACTGGTCGTTATGTTTCCTCGATGACGACGTGGATGGCCCTACTGATATGATAACAGACACTATTCTCTTTGAAATTAGATCTTTCATCCCCTATCGGATGAAGAGTATCAAACCAAAGGAAAAGGCATGGTACGACTCGAGCTGTAAAGAGTCTGTCAGAGTTAAAGGAAATTATTTTCATGCCTTCAGGACCAACCCAATATAGGAAAACCGAAACATATTCAAACGAGCCAGCACTGACTGCAACGCCTTTCTTTAGCTTGTGAAATTCCAATACGACCTAAACTGATTAAAAAAAATACTAAAATGCCCCAATAGCATTAAAACTTTTTGATCGTTCGTCGAAAAAATTAGAAATTCTGGCTTATCTTCCATCCCAACACTCATTTACAATGACATTCCAGCCGTCAGCTCTTTGGCCAAGATCAATCTGCTGGCTGCATAGTTTTGCGGCCAGCTCAACTTTTGCAGATTGGGCTTTGTCATCGCCTACACTTGAGTGCGTCCAATCTTCAACGGGACGAATCCACTTCCGCACTCGGCAAAACCATTGCGTAAGCTTTTTTTATCAAATGAAAAACAGCATTTGTTAAAAATGCGGGACCGGAATCTACACCAATTTGGCAAAAGCAAATTATATATTTGCCCTTGCTATTTTTAAGGCATTTGACAAAGTTTGGTATCAGGCTCTTTTGTGATCAACAACTCTCTTCTTCAATGGATTAGAAGTTACCTTTCGGAACGTTCAATTCAAGTTGTCAAGGATGGTTTCAAGTCTAATCTTCACAAAATAAATGCTGGTGTGCCCCAGGGATCCGTTCTGTGACCAACACTCTTTTTTATTTTCATCAACAATCTTTGCACTAGTGTGTGTGTCCGTTCCCGGACTCAGGCCCCTGTTCGTCGACTGTAGAACGGAAACAGCAGCGTATGCTCAACTCATTAAATTCCGATATTAACAATGTAACCTATTGGGGAACTATTAACAAAGTAGAATTTAATGCTTCTAAAATACAATATGGTCTGCTGTCGTTTAACACCCAGCCATTATCCAAGAATGACACTTCAATAGTTGAAACCGAAAAACTTTCCATTCTCGGTATGTTGGAATGACCACATATTCGGTGTCGCTAAAAATGCTGCGAAATAAATATTTCACCCCCTCTGGCCAGGCCACAATTCTCGTATATAACGCCTTTATGCGCCCAAAACTAGAGTACAACGCCAACATCTGGTCAAGCGCCTCTAAGTCCTCTTTGCACTTGCTAGATTGAATCCAGATCGTGCGAGGCATCACTATACAGTGTACCATATAGCTGCTACAAAGTGGTTCTCAAACTAAACGAATATACTTTGGGATCCTTCTCCTTTGTCGAAAGAAGGCGCTTTCAGTAATGTCATGGCAGAAAATAATCCAATGGCGTCAAATCGCACGATCTTTGTGGCCAATTGACAGGACCTTTTCATGAAATGACGCTATTGCCAAATCGCGTTTTAAATAACATACCATAGATCGATTCTGTTGGAACTACAAATGTCCCACGTCGATGTGACATAAATCTGGGAATAGATACTCGTTGATCGTGACATTTTACTAGAGTCTATGGACAGGAACTTGTGCTCAGGCTCAAGTCTTGCATCTGTGCTCATTTTTGAGAAAAAAATACCAATGATTTCACCATATGGTACTTTTCACTGGACGTAATAGTATCTGATGAACTTCTTGAGGAATACAATATTTTCGTTCCAAATACTACAATTCTGTTTGTTTACGTAGCCGTTTAACCAGAAATGAACAAATTTGTACGGTAGAAAGCTGAATTAACTTCCAGTAGATTTAAAGCCCCATCACTAAACACCCAATGCAATAAATGGTCATCCCGCTTTAGCTCTTGCACTATTTGGATCCCAATTGAGTGCCAGTTCTTTATGCAAAATTTTCCAGGTAGTGGATGGACGAAGGCCAAGTTGATGCGAACGACGACTAATCGATAAATTGGGGTCCTCTTCAATACAAACTTCCACAACAGCTATATTTTCTTTCCAGCTCGCTGTTCTCGTTCTTGTTGGTGCGTAAGTATCCAATAATAGTTCCAACAAGCACATTTAGATGACCGACTATGTCCATTGCAAATTTCAGGAAGTGCTCTATAAGTTACGCGAACAGTGCTTTGATTTTGTAAATAAATTTCAACGAATTGAAATATCTGTAGTGGGGACAGTCTTTCAGCGGCGAAATGGCAAACTGCACTGAAAATAAGTGAAGTTTGACAGTTCAACGTGACAGCTCTCTATTGAAGGACCACCACCACTGATTAAGTTGTTTCCTTGGAAATTCGACCAAAATGACTTATTGAAATGGGCTTACTCTTCTGGCCTTGGATTTCAACTATATTTTACATCTCAATAGAACAATTTACCCACAATTCGGGATACCATCGATAGAAGAATTGGCGCTGAAGTTCTCAAAAAGCATGCGATCTCTGTACAGTCGTTAACAATAAACTTGTTAACTTTTCAGTAATATAAATATTGAAAGGAGTCATGTCAATGGCCATGCATTACCTGTACACTGCTGATGTCAAGAAAATGCTTGTGTTACAAATGGCTGCCCAATACGATTGACAAATCTAAGATCTTAAAACTTCTAACCCAGATGCAACCATACATACTGTCTGCTTGTTACGATGCTATCATATTGAACCCCATAGCCTGTTTTGTTCTTCCAAGTACACATCAGAACACTCTGCTTAGATTCCTTTACATCAGAGGAAATTAAATTACTGGAGACACACCACACATGGTCATTGCACCTTATTAAACAGATTACCAGTCGGAAATACAGAAACCAACTATGCATAACAAAATCGATAGAATCCTGAAACCAAAACAGTAAAACGAAAAGATAGGGCAGATAACGATGTCGTACGTGACATTAGAATAACCTTTTATGCTGATGCGTCGAAATTAGATAACGGTATAGGATTACGTATGAATGTACGGTGACAGAATTAGGATTTCAAATATAAATGAAAGAAAAAATCAAGGTCGCCATTTTTTATTTATCTGTCGGCCGTATTCCGTGCAAGGCTGTTTATTTCTTGAGCAATGTTGAGCACGTTTAGAATTCTAGGGGTTGAAATAAATGACGTTTTACATAAAACAATTCCATCACAGAAGCACTAACACACATAAATATGAAAGTGAAATAGTATTATGTATTAAACCGGATTTTTATTTTCGAAGAATCTACTGTGTTTGCTTCAAAGTCAGAAGAATATTTAAATGCTCCATTGGAGTCCCCAAACTGCCCAACTTACTCAGTGAACCCAATCGAAAACGCCATTAGTCAAACCTCACATACTGAACGGCATATTTCCATATGTCACATATGTCATTCTCTTACTTCTTACTTACTTAAACCTGTTGACGGATTGCTAATAACTAATTCATGATATTAAAAAAGGTAAAAGGGGATAAAATGAGTGACGTACTCTCACGAGGGCTGTTTAATGAACAACCGGATTAGAAATGACAACGCAACTTTTTTAGGTTTTGACAATTTAATTTTCAGTATAAAGTCGATTGAAGTTGATACACTTTTCCCAGCGGTTCTGGGCGAGCGATCATCTAAGTTTTGAGAACAAAAAAAAGTCACAAGGAGCTAAATCCGGAAAATTCGACCGATTTGGTTGTGACGACTGCGGAGGTGTGAGACGGTGCGTTATCGTGGTGGAAGAGCACTTTTTTCGCTGAATGTGGCCATTTTTTCTTCACATCAGCATTAAATCATCCCAATAAATCGATGTAGTATGCTTCTGTGATTGTTTTTCCCTTCTCCAAATAGTCAATGTGGATCATACCTCACGCGTCCCAAAAAAACGGTGGCCATCACTTTTCCGGCCAAAGGCATGGTCTTCGTCTTCTTTGGAGAACGTTCACCTGGTAAAATCCGTTGTTTCGATTGTTCTTTGGTCTCTGGTGTGTACGAATGAATCCATGTCTCATCGACGGTCACGAAACGACGCAGAAACTCCTCTGGATTTCGATTAAACAGGACCAAGCACGTCTTCGAAATGATATCACGATTGCGCTTGTTCTCTGGTGTAAGCAAACGCGACACCCATTGCGCGGACCGCTTTCTCTTGCCTAAAATCTCGTGCGGGATATGGCTTACACGTTCAGTTGAGATGCCAAAACAAATCTAAGCAAAGAATTGTCACCGAATTTTGACAAGCGAGCTATAAGAGGTTATACTTAATGATGGTACACTCATTTCGGCTCAATAGCGCCACCTACCTTTCAATCCGGGTACTCATCCAACAACCCACGTGTATAAGGTGATTCATCGTGAAGTTTGATTTACAATTTAAAATAAAATACATAAATTTGAAAGTGAACTTAAAACTTTTATAATCGGTTAAAAGAACAATTCATGACATTTACTTTTTAAAAAATATATAATGTAAATGTTAGCCACAACTACGTCTAAGATGGTCCATTTGGAAGGTTATTTTTGGGCTACTCGTTCGAGCATAGCGGCTGGTATATCGCGGATAAGACGAGTAATGTTGGCTTCCAAAATGTCAATCGTAGCTGGCTTATTCTTGAAGACTAGAGACTTTACATATCCCCAGAAAAATAATCCAAAGGTGTGATATCGCACGTCTAGGCGGCCAATTTACCGTAGTTAAACGTGAAATTAAGTGCTCACTAAAATTATTTCTCAACAAATGGATTGTTTCACGCGCTGTATGGCGCGTATGGGAAGTTGTGAGTCAAAAATGTAGGATTTTTAATTAGAAGCCAAATCAGATGGTGAAGCCGTTAATGAATTCGACGTGTGTCTGTGTGAACCACATTAAACCACAATGTTCCTGACCAGGTCAAAGGGCTGGTGAATGCGATTATATGCGTTCTCATATTAGCCTAACACCATCAACTCCTATTACTCACCTCCACGTGGTGACTGTTGGGTGTCTCTTACCTCGACTGGAGATCGGGTAACCAACCCCTGTGGAAGGTGGTTTGGGGCATGTTATAAGAGAAGAAGGGCGAGGGATAGGTAGGAGTGTCATCTCAGTAAGTCACTTTCTCCTGTTTCTGGGCGGCAGCGGACGATTTCTAAGGATGGAATTAACGTTGGCTGCCACAGTTCCAGTTAGGTTGATTTTGTGCTATCTTTATATCAGCTGCTCCATACCAGGACGGGTGGACGTGGTGTAGTAGTTTATGCATAGACTCCTCAAGCAGAGGATCGCGGGTTCGAATCCCGTGCGAGGCAATTCTCTAAAAAAATCTTTTTATGGAATTTGAAGGCAGGATGCACTGGTTCGTCCCGTCCAGTTTGACAACCACCCTTGGAAAAATATCGAAACCTAATACACCTGAGCTTCAACAAACTACTACAACACCGGCCCGCGCCCTGAAGAAAAGCCAGTAAAAAGGGTATTAATATCCACTTGGTGCGCGCGCGGGATTATAAAAAAAAAGGTCTATAGGGATCTCAAACACTAAGTCAGGATGTTGAAAAAGAGTTGGTGGAGGAAGAGGCCTTAATAAGGGCCAACGTCAGCACTCACATCCCCGAAGCGGGTTACTGGCTTCGGAATTTGGTCCGGCTCCTTTTGTTATAAGGATCCCAAAAAGGGCATGGCCCTCCAGGTTGCAAGTTGTGCGTGGAGTGAACTACCCGAACACGTAAAAAATTATTTGTTACAAAGCGATGAATAGCGTTAGATAAAGACGGATTCACAGTTGACGACCCCGCAAGACGAACAAAAAATATTGGCTTTCGAGTCTGCACGTGGAATGTTCGAGCCTTGAACAGGCCGCGTGCAGCCTAACGATTTGCAGAGGCTCTAGACTGCTATAAGGCAGATATCATCGCCATCTCGGAAGTGCGTTGGTATGGGCCGAGCAAAATAAAGATGAAAAACTGTGATGTTTATTACGATGATTGCTATAGAGAACTTAAGCAGCGTCTATTTGGATGCGGATTTGTTGTAAGCGGCAGACTTAGGCAAGAAGTCTTTAGCCTTATAACAATCCGTATCCTTATATGCGCTCACGCCCCAGCAGAGGAAAAGGACGATGCTACCAAAGTAAGTTCCTACGAGGTCCTCAACAAAACCTACGACCAATATCCGACGTATGACGTTAAAATCGTCCAAGGCGACTTTAATGCCAAAATTGGAAAGGAGAACATCTTTGGTAGCACAACACGACACCACGTCTGGAGACGGATTTAGGGTAATCGATTTCGATGCGGGACGTAACGTTACTATAGCAAGCACATGATTCCCTCATCACAATATTCACAAGGGAACATGGCAGACACCAGATCAGAAAACTGTCAACCAGATTGGTCGCAATCGACGTAAGGCACTCCTCAAGTATTTTAGATGTCCGAACATTCCGAGCGGCCAACATAGACTAAGACCACTACCTAGTTGCAGCCAAAGTACTTTTATGGATACATCAGACGCCACAACAACAGGAAAATACTATGAGCAGATTTAACGTTGAACGGTTGCAATTGCAACAAATCGCCTGGGTCTTTGCCGATCGCGTGTCCCTCAACCTCTCGAGAAGTCCTTTGCAGCCAGCATCAAGTGCTGAATATGCCGGAAGTCATCAGAACTGCCGAAAATAACGTGCTGGGTTTCACCCGCCCAACACCACGAAACCCTTGGTTTGATGAAGAGTGCCAGCAACTACATACAGCAAAACAACATACCTACAGAGGAGGCCTACACAAAAGAACGAGAGCGGCTCTTGAGCTCTACAAGCAAAAGAGGAGGGAAGAACATCGGCTTTTCCGAAGAAAAAAAGACATAGCATGAGAAGCGCACTATCGAGGAAATAGAGAGGTGCTACTCCAAAAATAAGGTTCGAAATTTTTACCAAAAGGTAAAAAGAACGTGTCAAGGTCATTACACCCGAACGGAAATCTGTAGAGGTGAACAAGGAAACTTTGTAGTAGAGTCACAGTCGGCGCTAAGGATATGAAAAAACCTGTAGACTGCTAAACGGCGAAGACAATACAAATTCCGCTGTCAGACAGAGCGAACCATGCCGGTCCGGACGGCGTAGATAGCACACACAAACTTTTTTCCAAGATTTCATCGGATGATTGTATGCCTTATGAATGGAACCGTAATATCGTTCACCACAAAGTCTGGTAAGCGTGTGAGCTAATTTACAAGCGAAGATTTTAATACATCGTCTTTCGGATGTTGTCTGTCTAGAATGTCGAAGCCATCTAGAAGTGTGTATATTGAAATCGCTTGTTATCACGGTTTCAGTATGAGGATACAGGGGTACAATTCTTTGTATGAAGTCATAGAGCGCATCAAACTCATTAAAAGTCGAGTTGCTGTTCAGTTTTGGACTTCTGTAGATAATTTGCCTTAGGAAAACCAATACTTCAATATTTGCTTATTCAGGTTACGCAGGTGCATTTTAGATTAGCAGATTGAATCTGAAGTCAAAGATCAAAAGTTATTCCATAAACAAATCCTAATTAAAGCACTCCCAATTGTTTCGATGAATACATGATGAACTAAATCTTAATACAAATACGTTAATTCATCTCAGCTTGAACAATACAGCAGTCCTTAAAGGTCACTATTCATTCCCTTGAAGGTTTTTATGTGTGTAGGCATGTATATATGTAAGACGAACGCTAACAAAGAGGGCACAATGCAAAAATAAAAAATCAACCTGTAAAGACCTTTTGGTGGAAAATAAAGAATGTATCTTACAAATTGCTCTCTTTTTTTCTCTCTCTTACCAGCAATACGTTCGCAATAAGCCTCCAGCCAAATGTTGGCATCCTTATTTACCACAAGTCATCCGCAGACTACAGAGAACCCTTGATAGCAGCCGCATTCGCAAGTACGAAAATTGATTTTTCCCAACCAAATACCAATTTATGAAATTTTTTCCAAAGCAGAAAATATTTTCGAAAAATGTCCTCGGGGTTCTTCATCATTAGCATTTTGGGGCTCCTTTTCGCCGTCACATATGCTTATCATAAACCGGAAACCAATGTGGGTGCGAGAGTTTCTTCTTTGTTTGCTTATCCTTTTCAATTTGATGTTTTCAGTTTCCGGTTTTCAGTTTGCAGTTTACAGTTATGTGCATACTTAATGTCCTTTGCAAATTCAATTACACTTCTGGCGAGTTGATGAGTGTAAGTTACTAAAGCATTAACACACACAGTACGCTTAAAGGATGAGAATATAATGCGTCCTGTATGACGCGAGTTAATAGTTACGGGGTCTTGAATTTGTGTAGATTTTTGGAACAACTCGGTACCGAGGCAAGCTTTTCGTACTAAGGAATTGCAACGGTCTTATTGGGTGAAACTTAAGTGGTTTCTGGTGTAACGAGGAATTGCATCAAAAGAAACGTTCAGTGTTTACTTTGAGGTTACAATGTCATCTGGTGAGAAGAAAAGCTGAATCCAAGAAAAGTCTCTATTGCACTCCAAGCGCTGAAGGAGCAAATGACGTATTTGTCGATGAAATGGAATAGAAATAAACAGAAGTGAGAATACTATAAGTACACTACCGATAATTAAGTGTGTAAAATACTGTTTGAATGGCAATGCATTTGAGAGGTTAATTGAATTCTTTTGAAACGAACAATTTTCTTGGAAATTTCTTATGACATGTAGGGGGCTAGACATATCCCAGAAAGTTGAGAATTTAATTGGAAATGTCATGAAACTGAAAGAAGAAATACATGTTCTGCTTGACCCTCTGCTGCATGAATTAAACCCTGAGTGGGAAAAGAATTTAAGTCTTCTGAAATGGTTTTGTTTGAGGATTGTTAACCAACCTTTATTAAAATTAATTAAAAATCGTCATTTGTTTAAAAAAATAAAAAACCGGGCTATAAATGATAGCTGACCTGGTGAAAGGCTTTGTTTTGTGTATATTCTTAAAGTTTTGAAAGCCATGCGTTTACTGAACATGAATCGATGACGCGAAAATACATGTTTTTTTAGCAAAGGGACTCTGTATAATCCAACCGTGGAATCCAGCAAATCCACGCAACTTATTGGGTATGTAACTTAATTCGTGCGGTTTTTTTCCCCAAAATTTGAACTTTTATTTAAGAAAAACATGTACAATAGTATTATTCAAAGTATTGCCCATCTAAAGCTATGATTTTTTCCCATCTTTCTGGCAATTTGTGGATCCCATCCCAAAAGAACTGCGCCGGCTTGGCAGCCAAGAATGAATCAAGCCATCTGCATCGACCGAAACAAATGGTAGTCAGAAGAGGCAACGTCTGGAATATAAGGCGGGTGGGGTAAGACTTCCCATCCACTGTTTTCCAAATAGTTCTTAGCCGGAATAGCAACGTGGGGCCGAGCATTGTCATGATAGAAAATTATTGCCTCGTATCTGGTCGCATATTCTGAGCGTTTTTCGGCTACTGCTCTCTTCAAATGGATTAATTGTGTTCGGTAGCGTTGTCCATTGATGGTTTCACCCGGTTTTAGCAGCTCATAATACAGCACACCCATCTGATCCCACCAAATACAGAGCATTACCTTCGCGCCATGGATATTCGGCTTTGCCGTTCATTTGGTTGATTGGCCGGGTTTCACATATAATTTTTTGCGCTTGGGGTTGTCGTGATAGATCCATTTTTCATCACCAGTAACAATGCGATGCAAAAATGACTTCCTTGTGTGGCGTTCCAGCAGCATTTTGGACATGCAAAACCGCCTTTCGACGTCTCTCGGCTTGAGTTCATGTGGAACCCAATTTCCTTGCTTTTGGAATATATCCAGCAGCTTTTAAACGTTTTGAAATGGCTGCTTGAGTGACACCCAAAGATTCTGCGAGCTCTTCTTGTGTTTGGCAACAATCTTCATAGAGTAATGCTTCCAGTTCTTCATCTTCAAACTTTTTTGGCTGCCCAGGACGTTCATCGTCTTCCAAGCCAAAATCACCACTTTTAAATCGTGCAAACCACTTTTGGCACGTTCCCTCAGCTAGCGCATGTTCAGTCTAAACTTCCACCAAAATAAGATGACTTTCGGCAGCAGTTTTCTTCATATTACAGTTATGAAGAAGAACTCCCCGCAAAAAACTTTTTCAGGCACAAAGTTCGACATATTTGAGTGAAAAAAAAATTATTGTTGTTTACGCTTCAAATGAATGACATATACTGAAATGATGTACAATGACAGTAGCATGTTCCAATGGAATAATAACAATAGAATAATACAAGTTATGCCATCTCTTAACAAACCGCACGTTTTAAGTTAAGTTATAGTTTAAGTTTAGTTTAAGTTATAGACTTATAGTCTGACTGTGCCCAGAGATAGTAATCCATTTTTGAACAGGTGAACTTAAAATTTGGGAGAAATTGGTGGTTGACATGTTTAACCACTGTAGTGTCTCCTAAATTAGGTGCATTTTCTGCTCTCCAGTAATTGAATTCGAAAACTCCGCTTAGAACTTTGTTCTTATAACTCCACTTGTGAGGCTTCGCTGAGCTTTTTTGCATCAGCTTGTGACGGCACTTGATAGATATGATTTTCTAACCCACCGCAAGAAGCTTTACTTTTGGAATAAATATTGTAACGGGTGACCAGATAGCAATGATAGTTTTTTTTCAATTGTTACGTTTTAGCAGCTGTCAAAGTAACCAATGATATTCAGCTGTCAAAATATTCACTAAAATTTGACATCTCATCCTGCAAATATCGAAATTCCGGCTCAGTTGTAAATACGTCATCTTGATGGCTTCAATGTGGAGGCAATTTGTCGCACTGTGGAAAAATTTGAGAGTAGGTACACTCTTTCGGATCTTAAGGCGCCAACTAGACAACTAGATTGGTTCGAAATGAAGAAAACAAAGCCGCCGTAGCGGTCGGTATCGAAGAATACCCAGAAATGTCGATTCGGCGGCGATCAGTTGAATTGGACATCGCCAGAGAGTCAACCCGGCTTATTTTGCAGTTAGTTATGAGGTTATATCCATATTAGATTGTGCATTAAGAATTGAAGCCGGAAGACCATAGACAACGCCGTGAGTTCGCCAATTGGGCGCTGGAAATATTGGACAGAGGTCCGGATTTTGGTCAAAAAATTATCTTTTCGGACGAGACCCATTTATGGCACAGCGGCTATGTCAACAAGCAAAATTGCTATAATTGGAGCGAACACAGTCTGCAAGAGTTCGGTATATGGCATGTCGGCATCACCGGACCTTATTTCTTTCAAAATGTTATGTATATATGATATAGAGCGATGTTAGAAGGCTTTCTGTAGTCAACATCGATATATCCTAGTTGTGGTTCCAACAAGACGGAGCTACATGCCATACAAGCGACGAAGTTGTGAAAGAGAAATCGACAGCTGGGATCATGCGATTAGACACCACTCGATTATTTTCTTGAAGCACTGCTAGCGAAGCCGAGGAGGCCATTTAAATGGTGTGCTATTCTAAGATGGTCTTCTTTTAAAAAGTTTGTTTGATCCATGTCAGTTGAACACAAAGCATATAAATTACAATGTCAACGAACTGCTCCATTTCGGTTGTTATTAGGTTTTCTGGCTTAGTTATGTATTGTTATGTATTGAAAAGCTTTTAAGTTTAACTGATCGACGACAAATTGAACTAATTCCTCCGTAAAAAGGACAAAAAATAATCCTCTGTGTTTCCATCCTAATCACCGAACTTGCTCTTCAGAAGTATCCGTAAATTGAAAATTCTTTTAATCGTACGCATCCAAATGTTCTCCAAAACAAAATATTTTCAGGCGATGCAATTAGCTCGATTACAGACCCAGATTCGGCGTCAATTTCGGGCACTATACTAGGTGGAGTTAAAAGTAACCTCCTTGACCACCAGAATGCGCTGCTACTGCAAAAAAGGTTATGGTGCCTTGAAGTCCGTTCATATTTAGGCAGAAATGCCAAATTTCAGTGCGATACTGTCTTTAGTTTTGTTTTGACAGCTGATTGTTGTTGACGTGCTTGGCATCATGTTGAGTATGGACAAAAACGATTTTCGTTCTCCCATAAAACATTATTTATTTATTTTATTAAAAAAAAAAAACATTAAAAAAAAATTTTTTTATTCCCAAGGAAGTTACTTTTTACCCCACCTAGTAAGGCTGTTGCTATTGTTAAGTGCGATCTCAAATTCCACATCAGAACCACCTTTAGATCCATGTCCAGGGATACAGTTGGCGTTTGAAATTCGTCCATAAAAGCTTAAATTATCCATCTCTGAACAAAATTAAAATGCTATATATGTATAGCTCTGCAAGAACGTAAGCTTACCCTTTTTTTTCACTCAAAATTTATTTATAATATTTTCAACAATGTATTCTTTCTCAAAATAATTTGTTAGTTAACTATACTTACCGAATTCTTATAGTAATTAGCACTTATTTTTTAGTTCGTTTAAGTCCGTTTTTAATGCCCGGTCGTGTTGGAATCGCCTATATAAATTAATATCATTAGCTATAATTATCAAGTTATAAGAAAAAGTGCGGATTTTTGTGTAAAAGGATACACATTAATGGAAAAAAAATAATTTCAAGTCATTTCGAAAAGGTTTCTTGGAAAAATAAAAACCCATATTTGGCTTGGTATGCGGTAGAGGGTTAGGTTAGGTTAAACAGAAGTATGATGGATATGCCATCAAACAGGTAGAGGGTTAAGAACTTCTTTAATATTTATGGCTTTAAGGACATTCAAGATAATTCAAAAATTCAAAAAAATAATTACGAAAGCTTACATAAGTAATGACATTTTCAAAACTAAAAGATAAAAAATTGGTCAAACCGTTTATTCTAAATTGTATCGCCTTGGTTGTTTAGCTTCGACAAACCACTGAATATAAAATTCTCTGTATATGAAAAGTCTTTTAACCTTTTGCCGTTTGGATTCAAAAAAAAATCGAGTTCCCTCTTACTGTGCATAAATAAATGACAAAGACGATGAGTGGAAAAGACTTAACTCTGGCTCACTACAGACTGTCGCGCCCACAATTTATAAATTTTTTATTACGTACTCCTAAAAGGTTTATGGCCCATTTTGAATTACTGTGTTTTCGCTCATGAAGTTTAGAGAGTATATGTAGTATAAGTAGACCGAAAAACTGTCCATAAATAATAATTGCTTAGCATAAGCATTAACTACAATAAATTCAATACCCTGTCGAGCCTGCTTTCGTTAGGCTCGGGATATTCAAATATTCTTACGCGTGATTCGTTATTGAAGTTGGTATATGGTAGGTGGTATAGGTGTAGATACAAACAAAGAGACATCACTCTCTAATTTTATTTTGACTACATTTTTTGAATTAGATTTAGGTCTAAGCTGTAAGTCAATTTTTTCAACGGCATATGGAGGTCATCTGGATATGCCGAGTGGCCAATATAGATTGAAACCACTACTTAGTTCCAGCCAAGGTATATTTACGGAAATCTCAGACCCCACAACCATAAAGAAATGTATGATAAATATCGCAAGTCAGTTGCATCGATTATAAGAAGTCGTCAGAAATACCGCAACTGATGATAACTCATTAAGAATTTGTTCCTTGAAGGCAGGCCATATAAAAAAAACTGCAAAGCGACGCTTTATAGAGTGACTCGTGCGCTATTCGGGCAAGGTGGTGAAACGAGCCTCAGCTACTCCGGAGAAAAAAGTCCACAATTGGTCAAATATTCACCCTACGGTAGATATTTTAAAGGACGAGCCAACGGCTCGTGTCGAAGTTTTCATTAAATTAAACGCACATTTATTACGAAATAAGTGTAGAACTTTAGATAAATCAATATCATCATATCAAGGTTCGGTATACGCCAATTATGGAATACAACATCGTTCATATGACCACCACGACTTCTGTTGCAAGCGATCATGGGTCAATGGCCGCAATTTCAGTTTGGATGTTATGTTTGAGATCCTGAAATGTCTCTGGGCTATTGGCACAGACCTTACTCTTCAAATAACTCCACAGGAAGAAGTCTAAAGGAGTCAATTTGCACAATCTTGGAGACCAATCAATTTCTCCTCTAGCCGATATAATGCGATCTTTAAATTTCGTACGCAATAAATTAATTGATTGATGGCTTATGTTGGTAGTAGCACCAATTTTTTGGAACCAGAGATCGTCCAGTCCCAATTCATTCAATTTTTGAAAAAAAAAAAAAAAAAAATAGCCGGTCAACATGTTTCTATAACGTTTTCCATTCGGTGCAACTGTCTCTCCAGCGTCATCTTCCAATGCGGCCAATGATGCCGCCAACCCATAATCCGCACCATATAGTGACAATTTTTTTCGATGCATTGGCTTTGAAGCTCGTGTGGGTATTCCGGTGACAATTTTGTTGTGACAAAATGACATTTCAGCTTCATCATTCAGTTAACAAATCGGCGACGTCGTAGATTGTTCAGTTGGCGTGTAATTTGGATTTCATAAGCGTGCAAATGAAGATTAACTTTTAAAATTCGCCGAAAAGTGCCATAAGCGAAAGTGCCACACATTCACTCACAATGATAATGTGTTAGCGTGTACGAGCTTACCTAGCATGCTGACACCTGAATTTGGCCCGATACCGAACCAGTTTCTTTAAAACGATTCACCATTGCACGAATTTTGGATTCACTAGAACGATTAATACATGGGCTGAAAAGTCAGTGCCGTTTTATAGTAAAACACAAAATTTTTGCAAAGTTCAACTTTAATTATCAATATAGTTGCCTTCGAGGGCGATACACTGATTGAAACGATTTTTCAATCTTTCGATACCAGTTTTGTAGTACGATTTCGGTTTAGCCTCAAAATAGGCCTCTGTTTCGGCAATTACTTCTTCATCGGTCTTAAATCTCTTTCCGGTGAGCATTTTTTGAGGTCTGCGAACAGGAAATAGTCGCTTGGGGCCAAATCTGGAGAATACGGTGGGTGGGGAAGCAATTCGTAGCCGAATTCATTCATTGTCTTGATGAAACAGCACTTTCTTTTTTTTCAAATGCGGCCGTTTTTCTGCGATTTCGTCTTTCAAACGCTCTTTTAAAATCTTCAGAGCCTCAGCTATCTCGGTCAACGTCACTTTACGGTCATTCGTTATCATTTTGTGTACTTTTTTGATGTTTTCATCTGAAACAGCTTCTTTAGAACGTCCACTGCGTGCATCATCTTCGGTGCTTGTATGACCACTTTTAAATTTTTCAATCCACTTGCGAATGGTTCGTTCGGCTAGTGCAGAGTACGGGTAACACTTATCAAGCCATTTCTTTGCATCGGCTGCATTTTTTCCCATCAAAAAGCAATGATCAATCAGCACACGAAATTGCTTTAAAATTATTTTTTTCACAATAACAAAAGTTGCTTCACTCACAACGCTATATCTCGAGAACTAATCGTCCGACAGCTGTCAAATTTGGTACTAACTGAAAATGGTATGGATTTAATTCAACTGGTGTCCTCTCTTAGAAACGACACGGCCCACGTATTATGTTTACCGAAAAAATAACGAATTTTACGAAATGTTACTTTTGCAGTTGTTGGTTGGTAAACGACTCCACAAATAAAATTGCAAAGATTGTGTAACATCTGTCAAAAAGATCAACTACATTGAATTCTACAAATGACCTTAATTGACACTAAACATCTACACCATCTGTTGACTCACCCTTTATAAAAAACAGAAAGTACTGTCGTCGTCAAAGAAATATATTGGATTAGAAGTACTAGACAAGAGATTGTTGATGAAAGTTAACAAGTGTGTATAAGACAGAATGAAGCCCTGAGGCACACCAGTATTTATTTTGTGAATGTCAGACTTAAAACCATCTAAGACAACTTGAATTTGGGTCAGTTTTTGGGAGGCAGAAATGATGTGTTACAAAGAGCATCTCAAACATGTCGTTTTGATGACATAAACCTCACATTCAAAAGCGTTACACTCTTGCCATCCACCTTAGCTCTGCCCGAAATATAGGGCTTTCCAATAGGGACTTGACAACTTTGAATTTAATTTGTGAACGCACTCTTTCACTAATCATCAAACTGTCAGTATCAATTTGACAGTCAACATTTTCATCATGGTAAAGTACACTAACGAGCAACGTCTGTAAATTATAAAAATTTTCTACAGATATTCCGAGTCGCACAATCATCTTCAGTGACGAAACTCATACTTGGGTCAATGGGTTCGTCAATAAGCAAAATATGCGTTGTTAGTCGGGTGAAAACTCACATGTGCTTCATGAATCACCATTTCATCCACAAAAAATAACTGTCTGGTGCGGTTTGCATGCCGACGGCGTTATTGGGCCATATTTTTCCGTCGACGATAACGATCGTCACGTAACTGTGAATCGTCAGGACTTGGACGATATGTGGTTTCAACAGGATGCTACCACAAGCCACACAGCACACTCTACAATCGATTTATTGAAGAGTAAGTATGGTAAGTGTGTTATCTCAAGACATGGGCCAGTCCATTGGCCGCCTCGTTCGTGCGATTTAACGACGCTTGACTATTTTCTGTGGGGCTACGTTAAGTCATTGGTTTATGCCAACACGCCGACGACGTTGAAAGAGCTCAGAGCCAACATTGAACGCGAAATAGCGGCCGTTTCGGCCGAAATGTGTTGCCGAGTCGTTGAAAATTGGGTCCAACGAATCGACCGCTGCAAACGTGCCCGCAGTGGACATATGAAGTCGAGTTTTATTTATAAATGTTTTGATTGTACTTCAAGCCAATAATAAAGCTTTTGAAATATCTCAAATGGTTTGCCTTTTATTTAAAAAAAAAAAAATTGTCAAGTCGTTATTAGAAAACCCTTTATTATGGCAATCAGTCCAATAGGGCACTGGGAGTGCTGAAATATGGAATACTTGATCTTGCTACAACAACATCCGAGGTAGTTGCAATAACAACGCTTTCAAGGAGGCCAATAAGTTCGGTAAACAATATACCTTACACGAACAGTGACACCTTTCAATACATGGACCATACTTTTTGCAGCATCGTTGAATTAAGCGACATCAGTGCCGGACGACTTTTAACCATTAAAAACTGCACCAGCGTACTTAATAACCTCATTAGTCATCACAATTGATGAGAGAGAGCAGTTTCGAAGGATTTTAGTTCTTAGCTCATTTAGGGACTGAGGGCCTCAGAATTGACCCCAAAATCTACTTTTTTTTTATAATATAGACTCAATATACGAGTAGAACTGAATGCAATAAACCACTAAAAGTAGTTTAAAATTGAAGTCAAAAAGGGGGATGAGACCGCGAATGACGCGCTGCGCCACAGATCCTATTGCTTCTAATCTCCATAGTTCGCTTCCAAGATATGATCATTTCTGTTCACTGAATTCATAATTTTTATTTAATTTTTTTTTTATGGTATAACAAAATTAAAAAAATGTAAATTAAATTTTTTTTTTTAATTTATTTCAGTAACCAAAAAAAATATACTTTTAGTTTTTTGGGCCTCTTGAAGAGTATGTTTTTCTTTGCACACTTGGCCCATTATCTTCAAAAGTACAAATTCTAAAGGGAAACAACTCTGTGGAGAGAATTTTAAAAATCAACACACTATCAATTTTATGGTGAAAAATTTTCGGAAATATTGTTAAAAAAAAAAGAAAACAAGCTTAAAACGTTCTTTATTTCTTAAAATCCTGCTCCTTTAATTTGTAAAATGGGCTAAAATACGTGTACGAAAAGTTTAGGTGAGATCGGTTTATCCGTTTCTGAAATAATGGCTCATTTGCCTCAGATCCTTGCAAAAGTTCATTGTGCGCTAGTTTTCACTTGGTTACGTGCGAAATGAGTACTGAACATTAAACAGATTGTCAGGTTTTCGTAGTTACAGTCTGATTTCCTAAGTGTTCCTGGTTTAAGTCGCATCGCATCAATAACGTTCTTTTTTTTCAAAATTAGAAGTTGAAAATTTGTTACCGAAGTGGCTTCCATGTCATATTTAAATCTAAAACCTTAAGATCCTACATATTTGTATAGGACAGTTTTGGTTAGACAAAATACTTTGTTATCTCCATACATTTGTGGCCATATATACAATATTAAGCCATAGGAGACTGTCCATTAAAATCCGAAACAATTTTCTAAGTCATCCTTCAAATAAGAGAATGCAAAAAGACCAGACTTGGTATCTTGTTCATTTCAGAAAGAATTGCTTGATAACATTTCATTCCCACAAAGCTTGAATAATCCGATTCGCCAGGAATTCATGGAATTTCACTTAAAATCTCCAGGGCAAATTGTCCGTTTCATCTTTCACCTTGTAAATTGTTCATTCTTACATTTGCAATTTGTAGATTAGATTTTTTTAGAAGAAGTTTTGCTCAAGATTTCTTCCATACAGTGGATACAGTAGGGATAGATACATACATACATACATACAGAATATTGTACAACCAATTTCACTATCTAACCATTAAAAACTCCACACAATTGTGCAATGCTCTTTCTAGATTTATTATTCCTGCTGTGCAAACTTGAAAAAAAGGAGAAACAACAAGGAAATTGAGAACAAAAAGATTTGTAATTTGCAACAATTTTCCCAAACACACCATGACAAAAGGTTCAACGTAACAACGAGTTACATGATGTTTCAGCAATTATTGTTGATTACTTTTCCTGCAGTCACGAATATGAATACCAGTTCCTGGTACAATTCCAGTTGTTTATTCAACTTAAAAACAAAACAAAAAAAACAAAAAAAAACAATAAAATGCTGACAGTGTCTGAACTGAAATAAACTGAACTATAAACTGTCATATGGAAAACAGCTCAAAATCGTTGGCCATCTTTGGCACTAGAAAAATGACAGTTTTCCCATTCTCTTGGTTCTTATCGATGCATATGGTATACTCGTGTATGTCATGCCCTCATAACAAAAACAAAACAAAGATTCTCTGTGTACTAAGTGTGAAGGAACAAGCAGTAAAACGGCTCCTTAGGATATTATCATATCAATAAACTTCAACATGACCTTACCATATAGTCATCTACATGCATCACACTCCGACCACCCCATGGATAGGGAGACCAAGCCAGGAGAACAAGAAAGCAATGTTGATCCAAGACGGAAGATTCGAGCTCAACAAAATCATACAAAACAGAACAGACAACTTAAGTGCCGATGGAACGAGGAACATAGAAAATAACATGAAAATACCCTAAACAACCCAGTACTAGACAATAATTCCTCATTTGCCCTACAATAGTACAACCCCTCAAGTATATGTATATGTATATGTATATGGATGATGGTGATGGTGGCAGTGGCTCTAGGGCTTTATGGAATGAGCAGCAGGCTTCACAACGAAGCACTACTCGTGAGGAGTCCATTATGGTTTTATTGAGTTTGTTCTGTGCTTAAAAATGGATGGGGCTGAGGGCATGGTATTATTACAGGGTAATACTCGTATTTATTACAGAGGGGTTGTAAAATATCGATTGCCATATAAGTGGGGTGTAAGTGAACAAGTCTGTACGAATGTCATTATAATTAAATATATCTCTGATCGCTGATGGCTTTTTTATTTTTGTTATTTTATTTTGCGAAGCGAATTGAGACATCCTCACAAAATAACCCAAGAAAAAAAGGGAAACAACGTTATGCGGTATCCTGTCAATAATGATATCAACCCCCTTATCCTAGACGACGACAGTAACAGCAACAATAAAGCCAACAAAAGTTTAAAAATAAAAGGCGTATGTCCTCTTTGAATGGATTTGAGGGCAAGACTATAAAAGTGTGTGCCATTATTTTCTAACACTAAGTGTGAGATCGTTGGTTGACTTACGTATTTATGTAACTAAATGATAACGTCATCAATAGTAGCTGCCTTGATGCCTGGTATACAGTGTCTGTTTGGGGATGATGTTGGTAGTAAGCTCGTAATTTTATTTCATTACGCACACTTTACATTTGACTTGCAACGGAGAAAGCTTCTAAAATATTTGAGAATAGCGCATGAAGATGCAAAAAAATTAAGAAACATGTCAGAGATAGACTTTAAGTCAATTCAGGCCACCCATTATTGTTGGTGTCATGAGTTTGAGAAATTTTCTGTGGAGAAGTAGAATGATTATTTACGACAGTCATCTGATTTCTGTCACAGCAAAGGAATTTATTTTGTGTGAGTAGAAAGTTTTATCATGCATACGGTAGAGTGCGCTACAGAGTGACATCCTCTTGTGGTTAAGGCATTTTACACAAGTTGGTATTGTTGATGTAGAGTCAAAGTTTTGACAACATAAAAGATTACTGGAAAGGAATAAAGTAATTTTTGGGGTTTTGCTAGAACAAACTGAGAACTATGGATGAAAGAAAGGAAGAGGGCACTAACCTACTTTCCTATCACTTATTTTCCTACTCACTGAACGTTGAGAAGTTTTGTTTTGAAGCTAGTGATTAAAAACTTTTGATATCTCTTGTCAGAATGGAGCAACGTATTGAGTATTTGTTTGAGTTTATTAACAGAAGAAAACAAGCAAGTTGATCTACACATTTCTTAGACTTAAAAATCGAATCGGCTACTTTTTATGAGTAGCATGTGGAAGTATATTTAGATCCTTCCTAAGAAGTCTGCAGATTTATTTCCCCGCCCGTAACACCATAGTATAACGTCTTCGCAGCACACCATATTCCGTGCACCAGACTGCCGCAGGTATCTATTGCCTGTGTCATCTGCAAATTGCTGTGAGACCCTTTAAACGCTTAATCAGATTACTGTTACATATATTTTAAAATTGAAATTATGAATTACTTTAACATTTCAATTTTAAAGTAATACTTCTGATATCAAAAATTGAGGCACAGATGAGTTCTAATTCATCCGAAACGTTGGGGTTCTGTTCACTCCGAGCGCCTCTTGTCAATCGTTATTGTCGCCTTTTTTAAATACTTAAAGGTGTGTAGTACCTAATCCTGCCATAAGTTCTGTTACAAATATAAAACGCTATAAAAAAAAAAATAGTAAACATATTGTATTCAAAATCGTTTCATTTATTATACCACAATGTTGATTATTAAAAAAATTTAATACACTCGAAATGAGTGCCTTTTGCTTTAGCATAAGCTTCCAAACGTTGTCGCCATCGGGCTAGAGCGGCACGTACGGTTTCTGTAGAGATCGTGGACGCTGCTCTGGTTAATGCTGTTTTAAGGCTTTTCAAATTTCTGTGTGAAGTCTTGCAGGCCATGTTCTCCAGTTCTGACCACAAACCATAATCCAGTGGATTCAGATCCCCGACGGCTAATTTTCTGGTGCTATAAATCCAGGAATATTGACTCTGAGCCACTCCTGAGTAGTTATGGTTTTGTGCGCTGGAAAAGAGTCCTGTTGGAAAATCTATCTGTACTCATTAAAAAATTTATTGGTCAAACTCTTCACAACACCCTCTAGCGCATTTTCTTGATAAGCCTTTGCACCAATTTTTACACCTTTTTCACAAAAATGGATAGATGTGAGAGATGGTGAGGGACCCCCCACCAAACTATTACTTTTCGCCTTCTTAAATGAAGTGGCATAAATTTTGCCATTTTGTTTGTTGAAAACTTCTTCCACGGTAAAAATTTGCACATCCGTAAGGAGAATGTTTTCATAGCCATAGTCCGCGTGCCACTGCAAAAGTCGCTTGCATTTTTCCAGCATAATTTTCTTTAATTGAGAAGGTAGAAGACGACAAGTGGATTGACGAAAGACTTTCATATGTAGATCATCCCGAATCAGCCTATGTATGGATCTGATTTATATATCCAATTCCGTGGACATGATCTTCTGCTTCCCAAGGGGATTTCTCCTAATTCGTTCACGCACTGCCTTTACTACTGCATTCGTATGGATGACACGCAGGCGACAATTCCCCGAAGCGAGCAATTCGAAAATATGGCTTGCACTTTATCTGCACTTATGCAACGCTATTACCGCGACTCGATTCTCTTTAACGCTCCACTCTAATGGTTCTATTCCAGTAAGAAGCTTTGAACGAGGTGTTTTCAAAAAGGAAAGTACGTACATTTGATTAACAATTCTTTTTTTCTGTGTTGGTACACATGTGCCGAACATATGTTCACAGTTTCACTTAGTTTGTTTTTGACAGATAGAAATATAAGACGTGTTTTGGTGTGTTCAGCGATTTTCAGTTATTATAAAAAATGGAGCAAAGAATTTGCATTAAATTTTTTGTAAAAAATGGAATCAAGTGTTTTAGAACACCTGAAATGTTGACAATAGCATACGATGAGTCTTCTTTAAGTAAAAAAAAAGTTTACAAGTGGTATAAGCTCTCACAAGATGGCCGAAAAGATGCCAACAATGAACCTCGCTCATTAAAAAAGGATAATAAGGTCGAAGGTGTGAAGAAAATTGTCGAATTACCATAAGAAAAGTTGCTGAGGGTTTTGATATATCCGTCGGCTCGTGTTATGCAATTTTTTCATACATTTTAGGCATGAGACGTGTGTCAGCGAAGTTTGTTCCGAAACTTCTTGATATTAATCAAAAGAACCTTCGCATTAGCATCGCTCAGGAGCTCTTAAATGACGTCAATCATTATCCTGACTTGCTCAAAAGGGTTATAACTGGTGACGAATAAGTCGTCTGTTCCCAAAACTGAAGAGACCTATGAAAGGACAGAGATTTGCAACGATAGGGGAAATAAAAACAGCATCGCTGGAGGCGCTTCAGGTTATAGCAAAAGTGTGTATGAGAAGTGCTTTGAGGCTTAAAAAAAGCGTTGGCACAAGTGTGTGGGATTACTTTAAAGGGAAACATTACTATTTATGAATAAATAATTTTTTTTTATAAAAATACAAAGTCACCTTACTCTTTGAATACACCCTGCCTGACTCGAACTGCAACCAACTTCAGACTGCTATAATTTCCAAACCGTTCATGACAGTGAGCTCAAATTTTGATACATGACAGATAATTTTAAACGATTTGCGTCTCATTTGTGTTGAAAAATTTTCAGACGTGATAGTGTGATTGATTTATATTTGGCTGGAAAACCACAAGTAGCTATCGTTTGAGCCATCCAGCACCTCAACGTGTATAAATCATTTGTGTCTCGAACCATAGCTCGTTACCGTAATATTGGCAGCGTTGCAAAACGCAATGGAGGTGGTCATAAAAAAACAGTAACATCGGCAGAAATGGTTCGAAAAGTGAAGACTCGAATTGAGTGAAATCCGCGTCGAAGTGGAAGAAAAATGACTCGTGAGCTCAACATATCGTTGGAACAGATGCAACACATACTAAAAAATGAGCTTGGGCTCAAGCCACTGAGGTTCCAAAGAGCACACGTTCTTACACCGCAACAGAAAAAAGTTAGAGTTGAAAGAGCGAAGAAGTTGCTACGCTTGCACGAAAGTGGTGAGTTGCCGAATTTGGTTTTTTCCGATGAGTCGCCATTTGTTATCGAGCAATATGTCAAAAACCAAGATGACCGAGTTTACTTGCCAGAGAGGTCCTTCGAAAATTAACACCTTCGGACGGCCACCAGAAAGCAGGCAGCACCGATGCTGATGGTTTGGGCAGCCATAACCGACGATGGTCGCTCTCCGCTCGTATCTTCGGTCCATGGCGACAAAATTAATGCTCTCGTATACCGTGAAACTGTCTTAGGGGCAATACTGCCTTGGGCAAACAATGATTTCGGTCGGAAATTGTGGACATTTCAACAAGACTCGGCAGCGTCTCACAAAGCGCGCGTCAACCAAGATTGGTTAAAAAACAATGTTCCACACATCATTTCTTCGAAACAATAGATTGCAAATTCTCCGGATGCAAATCCGTTGGATTTCTCTGTCTGGAGTATTTTGAAGGCAAAGGTTGGCACTAAAAAATACCAAAGTTTGGACCACCTCAAACAAGCACTTCGCCGGGAATGGGGCAAAATACCGCAGAGCCACTTGTGTGCAGCGTGCGATGCTTTTTTCGGCCGTCTCAATGCCATTATTCGCGCCAAAGGTGGACATATTGAAAACTACTGATACAATTTGAAAATTTATGTATTTTCCAATTGCATTATAGCATTTTAAAAAGTTGCAGTTCGAGTCAGGCAGGGTGTAGACCTCGAATATTGAGTTCTTCAATAAGTTCTGCGGTTTTTTCTTGAAAGTTCTGCTTATCGTTTCAGAAAATCTCTGTGCATTCAGTTATGAAAATTTTGTTGTATATTCTAATTGAAAGGGTTATCCTTGCCATTGTTATTTGTTTTGATCGGACATATTTAAGTGTACAATATTTTTTTTTTTTTTAAATGGAGGATAAGAAAGTACATTTTCGGCATATTTTGCTTTTTTTCTTTAAAAAAAAGGTGTCAAATCGATGCGCAATGGGAGATTTGCAGCATGTATAGAGATTTGGCTATAAATGCGGACAATTGTCAGCGTTGGTTTACACGCTTTCTTTCGGGAAATATAGATCTTGCTAATGCTATTCAGCTCAGCGGCTTAATATTCCCCAGAGACTGAAAAGCCATGGGATGTCGAAAAAGGTGGATATTTGGGTTCGCATGAAGATCTGTGAGTCTTTGTAGAGATGGAACTCGCTTGAGGCTTTCCTGAATAGAGTGGTTACGGGAAACGATAAATGGGTGGTTTACAAAATCATTCGGCATAAGAGGTCTGTTGAAATGAATTTAACTGTTACACATAAATTATTAAGCAACACAAAGTACATACTATATTTTACATGCATTTGTTACATTATGATACATATACATGCATATAATTATATAACATTATTTCACTAACTCTGAAATAAAGCAGACATACGATGGCGGTCCCAGAAGTACCCGGCCTAACCAAGACATACCAGTAGTTGTTTGAAAATAGCACTGTATTGGAAAGTAGCATATATAGCATATGTTTGTTTCAAGTTTGAAAGCGCCACAATGTTTAGTATTTGTTTGACAGCCATCTGTAGTGAACGTTGTCAGTGAATTTGTGAAAATTGGTCATCGTTATGTATTACAAAACTTTTATTTGAAAGGTCTCAGCTCAACCAATATAAAAGCTGAACTAGATTCTACTCTGGGTGAGTCTGCTCCTTCGTTTACAACAGTAAAATTTTGGGTTCCTGAGTTTAAACGAGGCCGTACGAGCTGCCAAGACGGGCATCGCAGTGGTCGACCAAATGAAGTGACGACTCCAGAAATGATGAAGAAAATCCACAAAGCGGTACTGGATGATCGTCGACTGAAAGTGCGCGAGCTAGCAGACATTGTAGGCATTTCAAAAAGTGCGGTACATCGCATATTATTTGAAAATTTGGACATAAGAAATCTGTGTGCAAGATGGGTGCCGCGTTTGCTCACTCTTGAGCAAAAACAGTGTCGTGAAGATGTTTCAATTGAGTGTTTAGCGAAGTTTCACAGTGAAACATGGGTCCATTATTTTACAATCGAGACAAAAGAGCAATCAAAACAATGGATTCAAAAAGGAGAACCGGCTCTAAAGAAGACGAAAACCGTTTCATCTGCATGCAAGGTCATGGCGTCGATTTTTGCATTGACTATTTTGAAAAATGAAAAACTACCAACTATGAACGTTTGAGTGAAGAAATCAAGCAAATACGGTCCCTCGGATTTATTTCTGTTCCCGAACCTGAAAGAATGGCTCAGTAGTCAAAGATTTTCCAAAGATGAAGAAGTGATGTCGGCAGTTATAAAAAGGGTATCGAACTTCTTGATCATCGCTGGGAAAAGTGTATATATATGGAAATTTAATAAATTTTTTTCCAAAATTTTTGTCTTTTTTCTTTGTTGGGTCCGGTATTTTTGGGTACTTCGGTATAAGTTGAACGGTCGTGGTTTCATTTCAACTTCAAACAAGGTCATGCTGCGCTTCTGGTGAAACACCGCAACCGGTCGGTAAACAAGATTTGTATCCCAAAAAGGTCATGTTAAGCATTTGGTAGGACTGGCGAGGTGTTCTTTACTTCAAGTTGCTTCCACGCAATCAGACAATAAATGCTGTTAAATATTGCTCTCAGCTCGATACTTTGAAGCAGACAATGGAAGAAAACCGGCCAGAGTTGGCGAACAAGAAAGGTGTTGTTTTTAATAATAACAGACTAGACACAAACAAGTGACAGAACAAAAGCTGAATTCATTTGGCTGATAAGTTATGCAGTCCGTACTTTCCAAGATGTGATCAAAACGTGCCTAGAAAACTTTTTTACCCATAAGCCTTCTGAGTTTTACAAAAGACGAAGAGTTTTTCTTGAACGTTGGAAGAAAGTTTTTCTAGGTGCGGTAAAAAGTAACCTCCTTGACCGCCAGAATGCGCTGCTACTGGAAAAAAGGTTATGGTGCCTTGAAGTCCGTTCATATTTAGTGCGATACTGCCTTTAGTTTTGTTTTGACAGCTGATTGTTGTTGACGTATTTGGCATCATGTTGAGTATTTACAAAAACGATTTTCGTTCTCTCATAAAACATTATTTTTTGAGAGGCAAAATGGCGAAGGAAACAAAAGAAAAGTTGGATAAATATTATGGGGCTAATGCTCCGTCAGATTATACCGTCAAATATTGGTTTCGAGAGATTCGTGGTGGCCGCAACTCCACTACGGATTAAGTCTGCAGCGACAGGCCCTCCGATGCAATTACAGAGGACAATGTCAACAAAATATATGAAATGGTGTTGGTTGACCGGAAAGTGAAGTTGCGCGAGCCAGCAGATACCACAAAGATTAGTACTGAGCGCACACGCCATATTTTGGGCAATATTCTGCATATGAAAAAGTTATCCTACCGCTGGTTGCCGCGCATACTCACTCCTGAGCAATTCGAAAGAGTGTTTGGACTTGCTGATGCGGAATCGGGCGAACTTATGGCGTCGATTGGTAACTGTTGAATACCAGAGAACAGAATGAGTTCCCGGCAATTAATTTCAGAAGTGCTCCGAAGTGGCCGAGGGAGGCTCGATGGGTCGGAAACTTTATGGCGTCGGTTTTCTGGGATTGTCATGGCATACTCTTCGTTAACTACCTCGAAAAAGGAAAAACCATTAACAGCGAGTATTACTTTGCATTATTGGAGCTATTAAAGGCCGAAATCGCTGCAAAACGGCCTCACATGAAGCGAACAAAAATTTTGTTTTTGCATGACAATGCACCGGCGCACAGGAGCATCACAACCACGGCTAAAATCAATGACTTACGGCTCCAATTGCTGTCGCATCCACTGTACTCGACTGATTTGGCTCCCTCAGATTATTATCTCTTCCCAAACCTCAAAAGATGGCTCATCAATAAAAAAATTCAGCTCACACGAGGAAATCATCGACGCCACGGAGGAGTATTTTGCAGACCTTCTGGAAAACTACTTTTCGGACGGGATCAAGAAGTTGGAAAATCGCTGGAATAAGTGTATCAATCTAAAAGGGACTATATTGAATAAAATAAAAAACATTTAAATTTTTTATTTTTTTTTTTTTTCATTCCCAAGGAGGTTATTTTTCAGCCCACCTAGTGGACCATGATGGACAATATTTGATGGATTAAATGTAAACTTTTATACCAAAAACGTGTGTTTAATTTTAACCAAAAAAGACCGCAGACCTTACCTAAACAACCCAAAACAATATACAAAGTTTTACATTAATGTAATTATTGTATTTGAATCACAATAATAAAATGACAGAACAATTAGAAAAGAAAAAAAAAGAAACATGGGTTTTTGTTTAAGAATATTACAAAGTAAAGAACCGGCTTACATATCTTAGCTTAGGGCTAATATAAATTTCTTCAAAGAACAAAACATATAATACATGTAAACGAGATGCCATTCAGCGTTGGTAATCGTCCTTAGAAACTTGTTTTGTTGTCTTTGAATTATGTTCAGATTTGTTTTCTTTGATGTTCCACAGATTTGGATACAGTAAGTCCATATTGCTTTTGTTATACTCTTATCGATGAGTAATTTGTTTATTATCGAAACGTTTATTGGGGTCGTAGAAACCAATATAGTTGTCTAAATTTGTGTTTTAGCTTGGTGCGTTTTTGTTGAATATGGAATTTCCAAGTCAATTTGCTTTTCAAGTGTATCCCTAAGTACTTGACGACTGGACGGATGGATATCTGTTTATTATTTATTTTTAATGGTACTATATAGTTGTGAACTTAGTTTTGGTAGTCCTTGATTTTTATGTACTTCTTTGTGAACCACTCAATTGATTTGTCTATTATTTGTCATAGCTTATGGCTTGTAAGTTGGAGATTGTTTTTGGAGTTTTGTAAGACTGTCGTCAGCAAAGGTAGCAATCCATACATATCCATATCCATACAGGAACCATGGGGGTGGAATACACGCATCTGTGATCTAGGATGTTTAAGGGATCCCACACTACTTTATGACGAGCAATCGAAAGACCAAGAGCTTGTTTTTATGTGCCGAACTCACTTTCACCATCTAAACTTGTGCAATATTTAGTTACTGCAGACAAAAGCAGACAAATAATTCGTTAATGCCGCCACCACCGGAGGCGGAAGCAGAACTCATTGAATATTGAGAGTCCAGGAACACTTTTTGGGGCAGTAGCAAATGCAACGTCAGATGTAATCATCTCTTGGACTTCATACTATCGTCTGATTTGGTTGTCAACAATGTTGGCTCTCAGCTAACATTTGTTACGAGAGTCTTACAGCAAGTAATCGACTTAACTTTGTCCAACAGGTATGTTAAGGAGATTACTGGCTGGAAAATTCTATCAGAGATATCCATGTCAAACTATAGATTCTTGTTGACCTTGTTGAAGGGAAGGAATCCGCAACCAACTGGAAACAGCTAGCATGTGCAGCTAGTAAGCAATCCTGCAGATCATCCGTTCCTTGGTGGAACGCAGACCTGCAACGTCTTCGTAAAGAACCCAGAAAACTTCTAAACAGGTCACTTAAGACTAATTTGGAGGAAGATTGGAATCTCCACAGATCAAACTAAAAACATTTTAAGAGGCTTATTGGGGCTCTTACAAAGCCTTTTGCAATAAGATCGAAACTATCGGTGAAACCAGTAGGCTGGTCAAAATCCTCAAAACAGGAAGATCTGCCATGCTTGAACCACTCAGATAATCTGACGGTACCTATACTGATTCAAAAACAGAGACTCTCAATCTAATGCTTGAATTTCACTTTCCAAATCGACCAAATCGAAACCAGCTCACAACTAGCTCCTACTAACAAAGCTGGTAGTGAGCTAAGCAATACAACGCGACGTAGCTGGTATATCTCATCAATTGTGGTGACGGATATGGCCATTAAACATGCTGTTGTTTCCTTTCATGGCTTCAAGTCGCCTAGCACCGATTGTATTTACTTTGTTATGTTATAAAAAGATATAGACCAGCTACTGGCGGCAAGTCTGAAGAGAATTTTCACTGCTAGCCTGGCACTGGCATGCATACCGAATCACTGGCGAACAGTGAACGTGGTCTTTATACCAAAAATCGGAAAGAAGGCCTACTCGCTCGACAAGAGTTTCAGACCTATAAGTCCGGCTTCCTCCATGCTAAAAAGCATCGAAAGAATGGTCGAGATCCATGTGCGCAAAACTGCCTCGCATGTATCCTCTGTCGGCGATGCAACACACCTACCAACGCGGAAGATCATGCGAAAGTTCGTTTCAGAATCTGGTAGGCAGAATTGAAGGCGCACTCGACAAGAAGGAAACGCCTTGAGTATTTTCATCGAATTGAGGGTGTGTAACTCGACCAGACAAGACGGCGTAAGCGAATCACTAGTTTGGTGGCAGATGTAAACAGGGGTTGCCCGAAAGGCGGCGTTATGACTCCACTGCTAGACAGCCCTAGACGTGATCGACGACTGATAGACTAGTAATGGACTTTCAGTCAACCCTCTCAAAACTGAGTTTGTTCTCTTTACGAGAAGGAGGAAGCGGCTTTGTCTATCTCACTTAGTACTTAAAGGCATCACCATCTAATTTTCCAAAGAAGCTAAGTATTTGGATGTTATCCTGGATAACAAACGACTAAACATATTACGTCGAGAGCACTTCTGGTACTGTCAACCTTCTGGCAGTGCAGAGTCGTATCTAATTCTGGGGAGCCATGTGTTGTCTGAGCCTTTCTTGACCAGGGATCGGAAGTAAATCTTTTATCGGAGTACCTCATCCACCTTCTTCAACCTCCACGATCGTACACAGCTTTATCGATAGTTGGCGTTGGTAGCGATTCATCATCATCCCATCAATCGAAAGGTTTGATTTCAATGAAACTACAATCTTTCCTAAACTGCATTTTCAACGCTTATGTGTTATCAAAACTTATCAACCTTTTACTCACCAACCTGGACGTTTAGACCTCATACTCGGAGTAGAAGTATATGGCCAAGTCTTAGAAAATAGACTTCCAAAAGGTCCTGAGGGGGAAACAATTGCGAAACTCACCATATTGGGATGGATTATTTTAGATTCATATCATCAGATTTTACATCGAAACCCAAAGAAGCAGAATCAGTCTACTGCTACTTAGATGATCATTTGGACGAGCTAGTGAAATGATTTCAGATGTGAGAAGAATCGTTTAACTCATCTATCGATCCGCTTACTCCAAAAGAACAAGAATGTGGGGAAATTTTCAAATCCACGCATATACGGGATTCCAACATCATTTGAAGACTCGAAAACTCTTCTATGCCTATTTCCCTTCTTTCCAAGGCCATGGAAACGCTGATAAACTGTCAATCCGTTTTATATTTCGAAACACGAAAAACCCCCAAATGACGAACAATATGATTTTCGCAGCAATAACTTCACTGGTGATTTGATGGCACGTATCGTCGAAAGTGAAACCAGAGTCTATACCGAGAGCAGGAGAGTTACACTTGATATTCGAAATCACTGGATAAAGTTTGACATCAGATTATAAAACCCTTCTTCAGTCGATTAGAAATTACCTTTTGGTACATGCAATTCAAGTTGTATTTGACGGTTTGAAGTCTTATATCCACAAAATAAATGCTGGTCTACCACAAGGCTGCGTGTTGTTTCCAACACTGTTTTTTATTTTCATTATAGATCTCGTGTCTGCTACATCTAATCCAGCATATTCATTTGCTGATGACAGTATTCTCTGCATTTCATATATGTTGCTGGACTCACGTCGCCTTAAAACGAGAACGGCAGCGAATGTTAAGCTCATTAAATTCTGATATTAACTGCATAACTATTTAAGAAACCACTAACATAGTAAAATTTAATGCTTCCAAAACACAACGCTGCCGTTGAAGCGGAATTTAAACACCCATTCTTTGCATCGTCGAAACCGAAAAACGTTCCATTCTCGGTATATGTGTCAGTGACAACTTACGTTGAAATAACCAAATACTTGATGTTGCCTACAATACTGCGAAATGTTTCGGTTTCCTCAAGCAATATATGAAATATTATACTTCTCCCCTTCCTTTTAAAGGGTGATTTTTTTTTTTTTTTTTTTGCTGTTTGGCTTTTCAGTGTTTAATTTTTGACAGCTCGCGCGTGATTTGTGACATGTGTCAAAGACAACCATCCTCAGTTAGCTTGCCGTTTCACAATGGAAAGACTTACACCCTACAACGCTTACAAATTATTGAATTTTATAATCAAAATTAGTGCTCGTGTAAAATGTTTTTCACACATCGTGAGTGATCCTTAGAAAAGCTGTCTTCAGTGACGATGTCAATTGGTCAGCATACAAAGCAGCGTGTAATTACTCAACCATCATCCTTCCTACATCAAAGTAAAACTTTTATGCCTCCAAATTAGATACTTTTCTTCTTGCAAAAAAACTTTGGTGTACCTTACGAAAAATTGGTATTTCCAGTGGAAGAAATGACTCTGAGTGTGCTCTTGATCCGAATGCTCTAAATAATTTTTTCCTGGGTGATGATCCTACTGTCAGTTGTCCTCATTACAATCGGAGAGTAGACATTGTAAGTTCTGTACTAATATATATTTAAATAGTCTGTGTAGTAGCCACAGAAGTTGAAATCACTCAATGTGATGATGGCCTTCCAATACTATTCATCAAAATTATTTTACCCCAAATTATCTCTCATCTCACCCATGTGCATCTTTTCCTGCTGATTTTAGACCAGTTAGTATTCTACCTTGTCTGTCAAAGGCATTTGAGATAGTTATGGCTAAACAAACAATAAAGCACTTATCACTCAACAAGTTGCTGTATGCTAAGCAATCCGGTTTCAGGGCTAACCATAGTTAATTTACTGGAAGAAATATCATAAAATTCTGTGTTGGAAGCTCAGGAATAACTTTGGTTTCAGTGAGACGGCAGTTGAATCGATGTACATTCCGATCGATGATTCCTTTTCACCCGATCCCAATGGGTTGTTTAATGCGTTTTTCAGTTTTAAAAGTAAACTGCGTAAACCGCAAGTTGCCTTTAACGTTGCCTTCCAATACTATTCATCAAAATTATTTTACCCCAAATTATCTCTCATCTCACCCATGTGCATCTTTTCCTGCTGATTTTAGACCAGTTAGTATTCTACCTTGTCTGTCAAAGGCATTTGAGATAGTTATGGCTAAACAAACAATAAAGCACTTATCACTCAACAAGTTGCTGTATGCTAAGCAATCCGGTTTCAGGGCTAACCATAGTTAATTTACTGGAAGAAATATCATAAAATCCTGTGTTGGAAGCTCAGGAATAACTTTGGTTTCAGTGAGACGGCAGTTGAATCGATGTACAGTTTCCTTTCCACCCGATCCCAATGGGTTGTTTAATGCGTTTTTCAGTTTTAAAATTAAACTGCGTAAACTGCAAGTTGCCTTTAACGTGCATTATATTTACGGCATCCGTAGATACGACCATACTTCTGTGTTCGCTAGGGGATTGATTGGTCGCACTTTGCAGGAATACATCAACGATAGGATCTGTATATTTTTACATAAAATTATAAACACTAAAAGTCCGTCTTACTTGTAAAACAGGCTAAATTTCACTTGCTCCTCAAGAATCATCAACCTAATTCCTTGTCGTTATAATTACCATAACTGTACGCGTCTATTTTTCATCCATACTGTTAGACTTTGGAACTCTTTACATTCACAAATCAGAAATATTTTAAATCCTTCCAATTTTAAAAGTGCAATCCTTCAACATTTTCCCAACTTATCCCGACACATCTGAATTTTCACTATATCTTCAGCCATATTTCATTTCTTATGATGATGATGCTTAATGTATACAAATTAGTTTTAAGATATTTTTTTCAATTAATTGAAGTAAAATTTCTAAGTTCTATAAAAGATCATATCTTAATGTACAAATATAGGGTGATTCGTCTTGAGGTTTGATTTTCAATAGGCTTTTTTTGACAGATAACGGGTGAACTGCTTTGTCGTTTTTGTTCAGTATCGTTTAGCAAGTCATAATGGAAAGACTCACAACACAACAGCGTCTCTAAATTGTTCAGCTGTATTACAAAAATCAGCGTTCTGTGCGAAATGTTTTTCGTGCGATTCGAGAAACTTACGGTACGCATAATCGACTAACTGAAACCACTATTGCCAATACCAGTCGGAAATTTGAGTCCCAGTTTGCATTAGTGGATGATGCTCGACCGGTTAGACCACATCCAGCACGTAGTGAAGAGACTTTAGCAGCTGTAGCTGAAAGTGAACGCGAAGACCGTGACGAATTAATTCGTCGTCGTTGTCAGCAGCTTATGAAAATCCGGAGTTTTATCGTGAAATTTTGTTCAGTGATGAAGCCCATTTCTGGCTCAATGGATACGTTGCTGATGAACAACCCGAAGAGGACCAAGAGTACCACTACATCCATTTTGGTGTGGTTTATGGGCTGGTGGAATCATTTGTCAATATTTCTTTAAAAATGAGGCAAATCAGAATGTTACCGTCAATGGTAAACATTATCGCGCCATGCTAACGAACATGGTCTCGGTCAGCTCTGGTTTCAATGAGTACTTAATTTCACGGTAAATCGGCCACCTAGATCGTGCGATATCACACATTTGGACTATTTTCTCTGTGGATATGTAAAGTATCAGGTCTTCAGGAATAGGCCGGCTACGATTGACGCTTTGGAAGCCAACATTACTCGTGTTATGCTCGAACGAGTTGCCCAAAATTTGACCTTTAGAATGTACCATCTCAGACGTAGTCGTAGCCAACATTTACATAATATCATTTTCAAAAAGTAAATGCCATGAACTGTTCTTTTAATCCATAATAATGTTCACTTTCAAATTTATGTGTTCTATTTTACATTATAAATCAAACCTCATGGTGAATCACCCTATACAATAAATGATATCGTCGTGTGCATGAGAATACCGCACAACTAAAATTTTTAAGAAACACACCTTTTGGTATCGATGTAATCTCCGGCTCAAATGCTAAAGTTTGAGAGGTAATTTGTGGTGCTGACATCTATTTTTCACTGTTTAAATTGAGTTTGAAATACCACACATTTCTGACTTTGTTTTTGGAAATATGGCACATCTGCACGTTTCGCGAGCAGTAAGACTGTCAAACAGTTGACGTAGTCTTTGTGTACACAATTTGTAGTGTTAAAAACATAGCAACAAACAGCTTTTTGTTTTATGGGTGAGTACATTTGTTTAATACACAAATTGTTTAATTAGTTTATGAATTAAAAATTATGAAGTACCTCTTATTTAACCCTAATGGTTGATTTGCAGATGTGTGCTTTTACATTTAAAATTTTAAATAGCCTAATATGGAAGTAGATAGTTTTTCATCAGATAGTGATCTTGATGTCTAAACTATTCTAAATCAGTTAGCTGATCAGGGAATAAAGACAAAAAAAAATATTTTCCAAAAATTTAGCTGATGTAACAGCTAAATTATTGGGTATATATTTTAATTCGTGCGGTTTTTTTTTTTAATTTGAACGTTTATTTAAGAAAAACATGTACAATAGTATTATTCAAAGTATTGCCCATCCAAAGCTATGACTTTTTCCCATCTTTCTGGCAATTTGTGTATCCCATCCCAAAAGAACTGCGCCGGCTTGGCAGCCAATAATGAATCAAGCCAATTTTTGATATTCTGCTCTGATATAAACCGTATTTCAGTGAGGGCGTTCTGCATCGACCGGAACAAATGGTAGTCAGAAGGGGCAAGGTCTGGTTTATAAGGCGGGTGGGATAAGACTTCCCATTCACTGTTTTCCAAATAGTTCTTAAACGGAATAGCAACGTGACGCCGAGCGTTGTCACGATGGAAAATTATTGCCTCGTGTCTGGTCGCATATTCTGGGCATTTTTCGGCTACTGCTCTCTTCAAACGGATTAATTGTGTTCGGTAGCGTTGTCCATTGATGGTTTCACCCGGTTTTAGCAGCTCATAATACAGCACACCCATCTGATCCCACCAAATACAGAGCATTACCTTCGCGCCATTGATATTCGGCTTTGCCGTTGATTTGGCTGGTTGGCCGGGTTTCACATATGATTTTTTGCACTTGGGGTTGTCGTAATGGATCCATTTTACATCACCAGTAACAATCCGATGCAAAAATGACTTCCTTTTGTGGCGTTCCAGCAGCATTTCGGACATGCAAAACTGCCTTTCGACGTCTCTCGGCTTGAGTTCATGTGGAACCCAATTTCCTTGCTTTTGAATATATCCAGCTGCTTTTAAACGTTTTGAAATGGCTGCTTGACTGACACCCAAAGATTCTGCGAGTTCTTCTTGTCTTTGGCAACAATCTTAGAAAAATAATGCTTCCAGTTCTTCATCTTCAAACTTTTTTGGCTGCCCAGGACGTTCATCGTCTTCCAAGCCAAAATCACCACTTTTAAATAGTGCAAACTACTTTTGGCACGTTTGCTCAGCTTACGCATGTTCACCATAAACTTCCACCAAAATACGATGGCTTTCGGCAGCAGTTTTCTTCATATTAAAGTAATGAAGAACTCCCCGCAAAAACACTTTTTTCGGGCACAAAGTTCGACGTATTTGAGTGAAAAAAAAAATTATTGTTGTTTACGCTTCAAATGAATGACATATACTGAAATGACTTACAATGACAGTAGCTTTCCAACCCATCTTCCAATGGAATAATAACAATGGAACAATATAAGTAACGCCATCTCTTAGCAAACCGCAATTAAGTTATAGACACAATAGAATATCATGTTTGCTCAGCTATTCAAAACAATCAGAACAAACCTGTCACCTGTCAATGCATTGACTTCCAAATGTCTGACTTTGAGGAAGATCGTCAAAAAATACTCCAGTCCCAGGATGTGGAGTCTAATTCTTATTTAGAATATTTACCATCACCATCCAATAAGGAAGGCTCATTATTTTGGATGTTGAAAATATTCCAAAGAATTCAGAAAATGTGGTTGGTATAAATGTAAACAACTTGTTTTATGTCTAGAGTGTCGACACCGACATGTTTGGAGAAAAAAGCGGCTCTAATGCCATGAACAAAATTCAAAAAAGGGAAGCAGTCAAGCAATCATGAGAACTAGGTGAGTTGTTGAACCACAGGGTTCAAAACAAATATTTCTATTTCGAGGTTGTTCTTAATTTTCTCATACAGTTAAAAAACTTTTTTTTTTGTGATAAATTTTGGCAAGACATGGACTGGAAAGAGCGCAAAATTTATGTTTGAAATTTGGTAAAGATGATTTACTCAAAGGGAAGGACAAACGAAAATGCAGAAATATTATTATTATTCAAAAAATGATAAGGATACTTTGCAAGTGTGCAGAAATATTTTCCTTAATACCTTAGGTGTTAAATATACAGTTGGGTAGAAAAACCAGAATATGGAATCGTAAAACCCACTAATTTTTCCGAAAGAACCAATTGTCGGTACTTACCCTTTAAAGAACAGGAGCTTCTGTCCAATTTTTTTAAAATACTTCCAACAGTTCCATCACATTATTGCAGTAAAACGTCTTGTAAGGAACATTTGCAGCCACCAATTTCTTCTATACGTGAAGTTTTTGAAAAGTATGAACGAAAATGCAATGAAGATAATGTATCCAAAGATCTAAAAGATATTTTGATCAAGCATTTCGGAAAGTAAATATCGGTATTTTTAGTCTAAGAACGATCAATGCTATGTTTGTGTCGCACACAAGGAAGAGTATCAAGCTCTTTAAAAAGCAAAGGAGAAAGCCAGAGTTTCAAAAGACGCTGATAAAAAACTAGCTCTTCAAGGGAAAATCAACCTGTTTTGCATGGACCTTCAGGCAGTCAAACTTCGAACTATATTAAAAAATCAAAAAGTCCTGGAAACCTAGTTGAGGATGAGACAGTTACCAGCTTAAAAATTATTTTATACGACCCATCTGGAACAATATTTTACAAAACAGACTACGACAACAAATTTGAAGAGCTCCTCCAAAGAAAGAGCACGAAATCATTGACTTGCGACATTGAATATACGCGGTTGCATTCCTAAAGGTTAAAAATTGCAGAAAAAAAGTTAAAACATTTGCAAGAATTAAAGTTCGTCATACCAAAAGATTGTCATATTTTTTATGACTGAACTGTCAACTGAATTTGAACTGTGATATTTGTTTTTCTATTAATTTTTTTGTTTTTGTTATTAAAGAAAGTTTATTGCTTTTTAAGTGCAAAATAAAGTAGTTGTAATACAGCACATTTGCAATTACTAGTTTTAAGTAAACTAATTTTGAAAATGAAGTACAATATAATGAACTGTTACTTAATAAAATGAACGAGGTGTTTTTTCTTTCAGTTCATACTCTTAGCAGCCCTTCGTAAAACAGTTTTTTGTGTCTCTTGAACAATTTGTGAAATGTCAGTTGTACGGTACTCTCATGCAAATGACGAAATGAAACAAAAAAAACACGCTAATTTCTGACGGAATGAGTATGTTAATAAACGAACCGATGAGCAACCTCTATATACAATAGTAGCTTTCCTGGATATAGAAGACGCCTTTAACAACGTCATAACATCCGCAATCACGACGGTGCTATCAGCTCTGAAGGTACATGATTCACTTGGAGACCTGATCAATCTCATGCTAAAGAGCAGGATTATTAACTCCAAATTGGATGGGTCCTCTGTCAAAAGAAGTGTCAGCAGAGGTACGCAACAAGACGGTGTCATCTCACACCTTCTCTGGAAATTAGTGGTTAACGAACTGCTGATATACCTGGAAAAGTGTGGTTGCGTTTTCAGAACACATTTCTATAGCCTTCAGGACTGTGGACTGGGAATTAACCCCCATAAAACCGATCTTGTCCTCTTCTCTAGGAAATACAAAATTCCGACTATAGACCCTCTCTCTATCAACGGTACCAGCTTGGTCTTCTCCGATACAGCGAAATATCTGGGTCTATTTTTAGACAGGAAACTAAGCTGGAAACCTAACATTCGAGAAAGAGTAAAGAAAGCCTCAGTAGCTTTATTTCCTTACAAAAAAGTCATTGGGAACAAATGGGGCATCCAACCTCACATCACTCATTGGCTATATATCTCGGTCATGAGACCGATACTCACCTTCGGAGTGGTTTTGTGGTGGACAAAGCAGTAAACTACGCAGTATAGTACTCCATCCGCTGCTCTGGACATTCTGTTTCACCTTACACCCCTCAACATTTATAACTGACAAGTAGCCGCCAATGCATGTATTTGCCTTAAAGCAACTTCACAGTGAGCAAATATTCTTAATGCACAAGGAATCTTACCAGAAAACATCGACTACACCATACCCAAACAACGGTTTGACAAGGGCTTCCATGTAAGCATTCCCTTCAGATCCTTGTGGAAGAAAAATGTCTTCCTGAATGATAATTCAATCCACTTTTACACTGACGGTTCAAAGACTGTCAGTGGGGTTGGTGGTGGTGGTGTTATTGCCAATAAGCTTAACCTGAGCCTCTCCTTCCGCCTCCCCAATCACTGTAGCGTGTCCCAGGCGGAAATTATGGCAATTAAGGAAGCCCTATCCTGGCTGAATAAAAATGTAATATCTGCAATGGATATCCACATCTTTTCCGATAATCAGGCAGCTATTAAATCTCTGGACTTATGCTCTCTAAATTTAAGAACAGTCATGGACTGCCGAGCATCTCTAATGGAAATGGCGGAGTGGTTTAACATTCAACTTTGCTGGGTGCCGGGACATAGAGGCATTCCAGGGAATTGTAGGGCCGACGAACTTGCCAAATTTGGAACCACTATACCTATCACACCTGAAAAGAAAAACATAGGGATACCTATCGCTACGGGGAAACAAGAAATAAAGCTGGATGCTAATAGAAGAACAAACTATAGATGAGTGGTTGGGTCGACAAGCTTATCGACTAAAAAAATATGGCCAAAGCTAGATGTGAATCGCTCCAGGACTTTAATTCTTCTAAATACCTCACCTCACCTCCTCTGTACATGCCCAGCTCTCTCCCAAAGAAGAAATATCCAACACAGACATTAAAAATCTTCTACGCTTTATTAAGATCCACGTGGCATTACAATGAGCCAATAGGCCTAAGTGGGTTGGTTTTTTTTTTTTCAAACAGCCACTTTAACTTAACCTAACCTCAGGCAATACAAGAGCTTTCAATGCACCCGGAAAAATGGTCCGGCGGCATCATTGGCCACATTTTTCAAATATAACCGTGAGAATAACGCTTCCATCAATAGTGCTCGCCATCGTTCAATGTTTTCGAACTTTTTTTTGCACAAAATGCATGACCTAAACCTGGTCGACATGTGATTCCAGCAATACGGCACTTCATGCCACAAAGCACGCGAATCGATGAACCAATTAAGGAATGAGTTCGGTGAACAATTTATCTCTCATTTTGGACAGATATATTGTCCTGCTATATCGCGCTATTTGACGCCTTTACACTTTTTTTTTATTTGTTTTTATGGGGATACTTCAAATCATTCGTCTGTACCGATAATTCAGCGTCAATTGCAGCTTTGGTAGAGAAATACCAGCCGAAAAATTATTCAAAATTTAAGTCTCCGTATGGACCACTTAAAACGTACTCGACATTTAAAATACAATTTTTATACACTTTTGCAATTTTCCTTTGCTTTTTCTGACATTTAAAAACCAAACCCTTACAAAATCACCCTTTATAAAGCATTTACTTGCCCAAAATTGGAGTACAATGCTCACATCTGGTTAGGTATTCCTAAAACCTCTCTGTTCTTGCTAGATAGGATTAAAAATTGTGCGATAAAACTAATAGGTCCTGCTAATTGACACCCTCGAACACCGACGTAGTGCCTCCTGCCTCACTTTATCCCTTCGCTATTTTCACCATGAGTACTGCATACTTTTAAACCCTTAACCGTAATAACCATCTTGGTTTGAATTCTCACCAGTTTACCTGTACTCTGTGATATAGTGTGCCTTTCCTAAGCCGTACAAATCGCTCATGGAATCCACTGCCGAGCTCTTTATTTCCCAGTCATTTCAAACCAGCGTACATCGGTACCTCCCTACTGGCTTAAGATTCCTTAAGCCCGCGGTAATTAGGAAAAAAAAAATTGTCTACAATTTTACAAAGAGCGGAAGGAAAGTTAATAATGCTTAATTGAAAAATCCATACACATAGCAAGAGCTTTGTACATTGTAGGTCCCTCCAAATTGACATCAAATAATATTATAGCTTAATGATGTGGCATTATTACCCATTCATAATGGTCACCAAATAAAATAATTCATAATCTGTTCCATTCGGATTTGGCGAAGTGATTCAAACCAAGTAATTAATTAAATTAATCTGTGGCCTGTCCAGGGGTTTAATTGCCTCATCGAAATGAGTCCATCTGTAAACAGAGGATCTAAGAGCTATAGAAATGAAGAAATAAAAAACAAACACGAGCAACGAATGGGTCATTTAAAAGGCTACCACGACATGAAGTAATTCACTAAACACATAAAAAAAAGTAAAAATTTAGAATGTAATGAAGAAACCTTTAAAAATAAACAATTTGAAAGCAATCCCTGTTGTACCCTACCTTTAACCAAAAGCAATTCCTTCCAGTATTTCCAGATACACAAAATGTGTTTCGGGAGGGTTTTAAGCGTTAAAAATACGAGTGCATGTCTGCTAACTGAAAACATAAAACACAAACCAAATCCTTTAGAACTTTTGATCGCAAAAAATGGGGAAAAAATCCTCTCCTTCAAAACTGTACTTGTACTGTGCTGTACCCAACGTCGTGCTTTATCCTTCCGCTTAAACAGTGCATGACGTAATCCGGTTCATTTTGCCACAATTGATTTAAGCTCCTGATATATTGTACATACGTTTGAGACATTTGTTTATGTTTATTGTCATGCCCCGTTTTATGTAGGTATGGCAGTCTTGTTCCATAATTACTGAATCCTAGAAAAAGGACCTAAATCAAGTTGTGAGTACGAGTGATTCCATGGCAAACAACTATGTACGTACAATACATACTTATATCACCTGGAAGAAATACCAAGAGAGAGGGTAACCAGAACCTCAAAGGATTAATGCACAATATCCTATCGAAGGTAAACGGGTTGCATAAACATCAATGTACATATGCCGTGCATCCAGCCAGACACATTGGAACGAAGCCAACTTTTCAAACGAACGTCCGACTTTTTGGCAGGATATTTACGATAACTAAGAGAAAAAATAAATAAAAAGCCCAGAAAAAAATGAACAGGACGAAGTTTTATGTCGTTGGCCTTTTCCTTGAAGAAATTTCTTAGTCACTTCCACATGCTTTAGTTATTTCTTGTGGCAATTTTCTGACGAGCAAATTTTGAGTTAATTTTTTTTTTTTCGTCCTTTCGTTTGTCTTCTTGTGTTTGTTTTGTAATACATAGAGAGAGATTGCCAATTTTTATGGTGACACATTTTTTGTGGAACGCTTTGAGTAGTTTAGACGGTAATAGGGGTTTTAGAGCTGCAGCCCAGTTTCATGGAGAAACTTGCAGATCGATAAGGATTTGGGAAATACGCATGTGAGTTTCATTGAATTTTCTCCTTTCTCTTTGACATGGGATTCTTGAGTATTTGTCATCGAACTTTAATTTTCTAGAACGTTCGATAAATAAAATGGCTTTGGGGTAAGTCATTTGATTTGTATACAAATCATCAGCTTAAGACGTCAATTTAGGGTGATACTTAGAGCACCTGACTCGTTGAAGGTTGCTTTTCTTACAGCCGAGTTTTCACGTCAATTTCAATCACTTGAATATAAATAGAGCTTGTAAGGAGATTAGCCAGCAGCGGATGTATCCATGATTCAGGCGATGTAGCTTAGGAGGTCTCGATTTAAGTACTTGCGCAGCCTGTCGGATATCCTACTTACAGATGAGATATTTTCTTATCGTCTTTACAACTTTTTGGTTGCTCTTCCTCCAGTGGCTAGTGAATACTGATATCAAACTGATATAACGAACAACTCGCCGAGACTGGTATAAAGTAGATCTGACTGTCAGCCTAGAAGTTCGATAGAATAGGTGAAGTGTTAAAGGGATAAGAACCTGCGACATATGTTTCGGTGATGTGGCTTTTTGGATGTGGATTTGATTTCAGGCATGTAAACAAGCTACTTCGCATTAATTCGCACCAACAACTACGCTAAGTAGAGGCAATACTCTCAGGAAGTTTGATGTCGGAAGGCTGCAATTGTGGGAAACCGCCATGACCTTTGCCGAAACATCGCTCGACGTCCCGAAAGCCAGTAGCCAATGTTTCACCAACATCATCAGATATACTGCTTCTGAATGGCGATGATTGGTATCAGGCTTCGTAAAAGTATAATCTTCCGATGGATGCGGGTTCGCTTAATAAAGTTAAAGAGACTCTGCAGTCTACCTTTTCGTGGTGCCATCTGAGAATCTTTCCGGATATTGTAAAGTGAAGGAGTCATAGGACATATGGCTATTAATCAGGATAAGTGTTGGACAAAGAAAGAGTAAAACTTTAGATTACCAAGTTCTTTTTTGCATTAAAACTAAGCCCTGTCTGGGAATACTGGACAACGATTTGCAAGAGTAAGCAAGAGAGCAGGTGTGATATTCAATTGAAATGGCTTTTAGGCGCCTCTGTCTTATTAAAACGCTGGCAGCTCATTAAGTTTGTGGTGTCATGTCATGGCAATATGGAACATTCCTCGTAAGAGCAGATCTGGCTCTGGCACAGCACTCCATAAGGGTCTGTCCTTGACCCTTGCATTGCATCACTGCTTGCATGAGACATGAGATACCGATGTTACTACACATCCGGGTATCAATCAATTGAAAAGGGACCCAACAAAAATGAATGCTATCATACAAAATAAAGTTAAATAAGCTGATGAAGTTCGAGAGTGCAGAGGTCAGCCGGGGACAGTCATAAAATCCTCTAGGCCACCCCAAAATCCCAAGCATCAGGGAGAGCAGATAAAACAACTGGTGGAAATATTGGAGGATGGTAAAGGCGTTCTATTCGAAGTCTTCAAAAAAAAGAAGCAAGCCAAGAAACAAGGGCCATTAAAAAAAAATCCATGTCGTAAAGGCAAAGGGCGATTTAGACGATGCGTATTTTCTCCGTAACATAAAAATAGATTTGAAGTTGGAGGCAATTGGACAGGCTGTTTCTAGAATCAGAAGAAGGCGAAGAAAAGAACTCCTAATCCAGTTCGAAAAGACAAAAATAAGACAGCTGAATGGAAAAGTTTTATGAATAGAGCAAGCAATGGAAGACTCTCAACCATCGTACTGCTATCAGGCTCTAGAATGTCACCACAAAGGAGGATATCTGTAAAGCAAAAAAAAAGTCAATGTAGAATTTAAAGTATGCCGCCAAAGATGTTCTACCGCCGAGGAAGTAGTACGATGGAACACAAACTGTAACCTTCAGCCTCCTCGCAGAAGGGCTGGATTATCTGCCGAGTTCTCTTAAGGACGTTGCTCAAAAAATTCTTTAATTACCTTGAGTTCGACCACATAGCTGTACAATGCAGCAGCACAGAATATCGCTCCGAGTTACGTAAGAGTTTTGGAAGAGAAGTCCACATAGCGAAGAACTGCGACAAGGAACCATTCTGTATGTTCTTAAAGAGAGGGCATCCAGACGATATAAAGTATGTACACAACTGACAGCAGCAGATCTTCCAGTCTTCCGGAGATCTATTACAAACAAAATAACTTGAAGATAATACAAATAAACCTGAACCACTAAAGGCGGCTGTAAAAAAAAACCGTATCCTTTCATAGCAAAAATGCGAAAGTGTCTAGAAGAAGGAATCTTTCCCGAAAGGTTGAAAATACAGCATTTGGTTATGCTACCAAAAGAATAGAAGCTCCCTAGTGAGTTATCTTCCTATCGCCCAATATACCTCTTGGACACCATGGGAAAAATTCTCGAGAGAAGTGACAGAAGAGAAAGAAGCCCTCCCAGACACTCAATTTGGCTTCAGACAAGAGCGTTAAACGGCAATACGAGCGGTAGTCGAAGATGAAAGATGATTCAACGGCACAAAGGTGTTGACACAAAGGTGTTTTTAACATTCAGCGCAGTTAAAAACGCTTTTACCGTCTCGAACTGATTATCAGTTAGAATAGCACTTGCAAAGATGGGCCAACGTCCGATTTGCTAAGGATAGTGATGAACTATTTCAACAAAAATAAGCTTAGGCACAGTTCGGATAAAGGTATAAAATACTACGTATTCACTGCGGTGGTACCACAGGGATCAGTCCTAGAGCCTATCTAACGCTAACCAGAAAAGTAAAGATAACTGGATTAGCCGACGAAATTACAGTCGTAACAGTACCAAAGCATATTTATGAAGTGAAATCAGCCACAAATGAAGCAATTGCTCAGATAAAATAATGGTTTATCTCCACCGGATTGGAGCTGGCCAATCCTAAAACCAAAGCAGTCCTTATAACTGGTCTAAAAACCATTGAATCACCAATTTCCGGATCGGTATCCAAACTATCACGTCGAAAGAAACAATTAAGTACCTTGGGTTGGACAACAATCTGCAGTACAAAAAGCACTTGAGTTATGAATCTGATTAAGTCTCAAAAGTACAGACAGCTCTGTCACAAATATTGCCTAATATCGGTGGACTTGGATACACTAGAAGAATTCTTCCGAATGCCGCCACAATCTGGACAGAGACACTAAGAACAAAGGAGTCTTAAAGGAGACTATTGTCGACATATCGAATAATCTGTTATAGCTGGAATAGTCGCCGTAGACATCCTTGCAGACGAGACGCGCAAAATATACTGTACGCCAACGGCATCAAGACGATTAAAACTGAAGAAAACGCAGCGTTAATAACTATTCGGCAAGCCCGTTAAACTAATACAACAAAAGGCAGATGGAAATTTAAAATAATACCTACAATCCAAGACTGGATAAGTTGAAGACACGAGGACTGTAACTACTACCTAACGCAGTTCCTATCCGCTTATGGTGGCAATATTCCATTGCATGCGCTCTCTGGGATAGAGAACTGTCATACGAAACCCACAGTTAATAATTGACCAAATGTTGTGGACAGAAGAAAATTGGGTTTGAAGAGATTTGCACATTCATAACAAACGTGTAAAATGAGCTGTGAAGGAAGGAAAGAATAAGACGTGCAGATGCAGCAAGTATAGAAGATATTGCATAGATTGCTTACAAGCCCTGTGAAGTAATACCTAATGTTCGAAGTGTATAGGTTGTGGTTTAGTACGTAGGCGCACACCTGGATTTGAGCAATTAGGCTAGCGAATGGTGCTTGCTACTGGTATTTTTGAAAATGACACACCCTTTGACGTAACCAAAAAGAAAAAACAAAAAAAGAAAAACCTGTTGTTTAACAATGAATATCCGACGCCGCCGGTAGAAAGTTTATAGAACCACGTTGCAAAGGAGGATTTTAGTGTCTCATGAGCTCTACGACTAACAAATAAGAGATGAGCACAGACTTATCAGTAGGAAGAAAAAAAGAGCACGAGAAGCCCACAATTTTTTAGTAGGATCGACGTCCGAAAAGTCTACTTGAAAGTAAAAGGAACATACCAAGCCAACAAGATACGAACGGAAGTCTGTAATGACAAACGAGGATACCGAACGTAGTGTTAGATTTACAAACATAACTGATGGTTATTATGTCAATTAAATTTCTTTGCGTTAATTCATGTGGCACCTAAACATCGAGCTTTTTTGAGTAGCCTGCTTGTTTCAGATGATTAAAAACTATCATACGGTTGATGTTTAGTGCCTCCGCAATCTCCAGAGAGTTTCTGTGCCGGTCTTACTGCATAAGTTGCAAAATTTCATCGACTTTTTCAGTGACAGGCCGACCAGTGCGAGGTGCATCTTTTACATCGAAATTTCCAGAACGGAATCAATCAAACCACTCCCGGGTCCAGCGTTCACTTATAGCAATCTCACCGTAAACTGCACAAATTTTTCGGCATATTTTTGCAGCGTTTTTCCCTTTTTTTTCATGGTAAAAGAGCATCACATAGCGTATTTCTTCAGATATTTCACTCATATTCAAATGAGTATAACTTTTAACATGAGCAACGAATTACACAGCTGTCTTCACAAGAAACGTAGCCTGACATGTTACCTTTCAAACACGTGTTCATTTGAAACAATCAGATTAATATTTACAGATAAATAGATAGCAACACCATCTAGTGACAAAAAATCGCGGAGAATTTTTATATGATACATGCTGGTGTCGAAAAAGGACATACAACATCGACTACTCTGACAAAACGTCACAGTTTATAGCTATAAATTCAATGTAGTCAAGAGCTTTGTCTATCTAGACTCCGCAGTTAATATAAACAATGACACCACCTTAGAGACAATCACAGTTTTATTGGATTCAGAAGATAATTGAGTATCAAAGTCCTCTCAAAGAGCCCTATAATCAGTCCTTTTCTATAGTGCAGAGGCATAGACTATGAGTGTATGAGAAAAGGGTGAGGAGACGCTTGGTCATATCGAGAGAAAAGTGTTTAAAGTGATCCACCGTCCTGTCTGAAACTACGAAGAGTGAAGGAGGAAGTTTCACTAAGAATTATAGATCGGCATGGGGTTAGTTAAAAGAGTCAGAATTATTCGGCTTAGATGGAGACTACATGTAGGTTAGATAGATACTGACCGTTCAACTAGAAACTTCTTCGAATCCAACATCGAGGGAAAACTTCAGCTTGGAAGCAAGTAGAAAGGAATAGTTCTGGGTATTTGATTTTTGGGTTTAGTGACTATCGAACGACCATAACGAAGAGTAAAAATTCTTAAAGACTTTAAATCATAATCAACTACTCTACGCCTGATACTTAGAATAAGAGCGTTCGTAAGCCACTGATCCAGAGTTTTTTCAGCACAAAAACCGCTTTGAAACTGTTGATGGTGTTCTCACCGTTCGCATCGTTTTTTAACTACTAGCATCAACATAATTGTTATAATAAATTCTATTAAAGTAAAACAATGAACAGAAATGCCAAACTCGATATTTAATTCTTATATCAAAGGCGATATGCTAATTTTCATTTTCGAATTAAAACGCACATTCATTTTAAATCCAGTGGCAAAAAAAATAAAATCATCATAAAAATTTCATTACCAAAAAAGAGCGAAAACCTTTTGAAAGGCAATTAAAAAACTGGCTGATTGAGCGAAATGGTTATTGCTGAAATGCACACAAATTGAACATGGTATCCACCTGAGACCGGCTCCATTTGAAATTTTCAAAAAAAAAAATAATAATAATATATTTGAACTTGTATAACAATTTCAGCGCGCATTGAGATATAAAAGCTACCAAAAATAAAACATGTAATACAAAAATAAAAACCAAGAGCCTTGCAATTGCTGTCATAAATAACTAGATAAACCACTTTGGCCAGATGCCATTACATTCATCACTCCGAAGGCTGTGATGTATCGCACGTATCAAACGTATCACACGTTTGACAGGCAGACATAGCTTATGATTCATTACACAAACAAAAATTCGCTCTAAGTTACCTCAGGCAAACGTCAAATAAAGGACCACAGCCATGTGTTGACTTAAGTTTACTGAGCGAACACAGCCAAAAAGTCTGTTTATTTCTAGTTTTGCAATTTTCTGCTCAAAATAAGGAGAAAAGAAAATAGTACAGTACGTTACAAGGGTTGTCTTTAAGAAAACAGAATCACGTTAGGAGTTTTCTTAAAAAAAAAAAAATAATAATAATAATAATAAAAATAAAATAAAATAAAATCTCTATCCTTTTATCCCTCCCACATTCATAAATCCCACTTGGTTGTCGAAAACATGTAACAATTGGAGTGGAAAGAGACTAAAAAAAAGGAGGAGAGGCGTAAGTGTATATGTAAAAAAGTATAAATGGATTGGAACCACGAGAAAAAAGAACTGAGGAAAGCCTCGGAAAGCAGTGAATAAAACACAAACAGAAATATCACAACAACATAAAATTGAAGGCACCCTACAGACTTAATTTAAGAAAACAGAAGATAAAATCACTGGCTTTGGAATGGCTAGGAGTGCCTCTACTTCTACTCGCCCTAGTATTTGAACTTTGTTTTTCTTATCCTAGATTTTAGATACGGGGAAATAAAGGAAACGAAAACGACTGAAAGATCCAAAGCTATGTACCAGTATAGTTGTCTTTAATTCAGTGTCGTCCGTCTAAATTGGTTATCTTTTCTTTTTCCTTTTCTGTGTCCTACTTTTGAGCGGTTGAATTCAGAGATCCATTTGTGGGCTATTAGTTATTCTCTCTTTAGATAAACGAATTTTTGGAAATGACTATCCACATTGTCCCGAGGGGTTACTACCCGTAGCTTTGGCAAGTTTATTTTCACTTTGATTTCTTATCGGAGTTAGAGTTGATTCAGATGTGACATACGATCAATATTTTTTTCTGGATTTGAATTCTCGCAAAATACGAGTACACAATTTTGGAAAAAAAAATTCAGATTTTTGAAGTATATATTAGTAGTTTGTATATTTTTTAATTAATTAGCATAGGTAAGGGCTTCGATTGCCTAAATAGAGTTATTTCATGAATGTAAACTTACATTCGTAAAAGATTGGAAAAAACATGCAAAAACTGTCAGAATCTTATTGGCAAAAATTATAGACTGCGCAGTGAAATCAAAATACTGTAAGGCGTTTGAGTACTGGAAGAATAAAGAAGATACCCAAAAATATACGTAATAGGCACAAAATCATAAAGATAAGTGCGATGTGAATGAAGAAAAATGAAGGTCGATGCAGTTTATGAGATGTTTTAGCCATCCGAAGCTTTGCACCTGGTAATCAAAAGCAAATGGGTAACAGCCTTCGTAATTTGAAAAAGAATACAAAATTCCTCGGTGGAATGCGAAAATTGACGGGAACTCTCTATTTATTATGGATTAGCCATTTGTAGAAACTGGGATTCAGTTGAAAACATGAGAAACATTATATGGGCTATACTCGAACATAAATTATCTACTGATAAAGCTGCAAGACCGCATCACGATAAATGTCCGATAGAAGAGGATTCATGGTGCTCATGGCAAAAAGCTAAAGCTACAAATAGTTTGGCTGAGTACAAACTTAACCGAGTTCATTCAAATGAACTATATGAAGCTATCAAGCCAGTCTACGAAGAATTAACCAGAGACGATCTTCTTACTCAATGCATCGGCGGTTATACTCAAAACTGTAATGAAAGTTGTAATTCGACTGTGTAGGCATTAACTCCAAAATCGATTTCTAGTGATAAAACTGTGTTAGATACAGCTATGGATATTACAGTTTGCGTGTACAGCGACGTCTTAATTTGGCACATAATGAAAGGAATGGTTTTAGAAATCGGTGCATAAAGCTTGCAGAAAGATTGTTTTCTGAAACTGCAAAAGAGTGGAGGATCATATTAAAACCCAATAGAAAAGGAATAGAAATGAAGGACACCAATTTAGAAGGCAATTATATGGTACAGGCATCGCGGATTAAACGTACTGCAAAATTCCTTATTCCTGACTTTCTATAACTTAAAGTTTTAAACGCGTTTATCTCAAAACTGCATTTTTTAAGTTGGCTGCATACATTACTTAAATAATTGTCAACCAATTCACTTCAAATTTTAATTAGATCTTTGAGAATATATTGTCTAAATAAGTACGTAGATGTTTTTTTTTATGGCATAGTTCATTTGTTATTAACAATTTTCTGGCGATAAATATATCAAACAAATCCTACGCACTTCTCTAGCTGTTGTTATGGACAATAAACAAAAATTTAGTAACTCGTCATAACTCAAAATTTACAGGATTTGTTGGTACGGCCGCAGATCCTTCCAAAAAAGAGAGCTTAGCTAAGAAACGCTGCACAGCCGCTATTTTTATAAATTATTCTACAAAAATTATGTTTTACAGTCAATCATGTGTACAATAAACTTCTACCTTTGTCAACCTAAAAACATCACAAAGAAGCCTATTTGTACGGCCTCTAAAGTGGACCAATTCCTTAACATACTGGCTTAACTACGCAAGAAAGTTCTCTAAAGAGACTGCAACATCCATGTTCTTAATAAATTGCTATTGAGTTCCCTGGTTGTTTTAGAAAGTTAACATCGAAAACAAAAAAGTTATTTTCGAAAGAAACCTAAGAAATGCTTCTACCAGAGGGCACAAATGCCACTGATGATGGTAGGATAAGTTAGAGTGGCAGTTGGAAAGGACCAATCCACTAAGGCCTATTGGCCATTGTGCTGCCACTATCGTCTTACTCATGGAACCAGTTTGACCTTATGATGAAGCGCAGGAGATTTCTAACACCTTTATTCTTTAGATCATTTAAGTCATTGTAAAAGAAAGCTCCTAAGTGGAGTTTTCTTCTCTGGAAAAGAGCTAGACATATACAGAGAAGGTGGAAGATTGTCTCATCTTCCTCCTCTTCCAAGCAGCTTCTACAGAAATCGTTTGTAAAGGCGCCAAGCCAAGCTTTCCAGTAATTCAGCTTTTCAGATTCAGATCTGTTTATTCGCTAGATATGTTGACCCACCGGTCCATCTAAGATCTGTTCTTTTATTAGCATCCAGCTTAAATTAACAATTGGTATACCTATCAGGCCTTTTTCTGGTAGAGTAGGTAGAGTGGTTCCAATTTTCGCGAGTTCGTCGGTCCTACAATTCCCTAGAACGTCTTCTGGCACCCAACATAGGTGAAGGTTGAACTGATTTGCCATATACGTAAGAGATGATCGGCATTTAAGGGCGGTTTTAGAATTTAATGAAACTGAGTCCAAGGACTTAATAGCGGAAAGACTATCCGAAAATATGCAGATATCCTTTGCATATATAATGATATCAAATAAATTATTTGTCCACTGTGTACTCGCTTTAAGGCGAATAGCTGCAGTCGCATCTACTTACCTGCTGAAGATGCCGATGGCTGTCAAGTGTAACAGAATGTCAAAAGCCGCGGAGGGAGTAGAACGTAGAACTCCGCTTATGCATAGACATGCTGTTCTTTCGACTCTGCTTAGTTTGTTTCAGTTGACTGCATTGCCTTAGGCCGTCCACTAGACAACAACACCTTAGGTGAGTATCGGCCTTAAAACCCAGATGTATAGCCAGTGGGTTATTCCAGGTTGAAGGCCCTATTTATTCCCAATAGCTTTTATGCAACAGAATAAAGCTCTCTTGACTCTTGACACTAAATTGGTACCGTTTATTGAGGGAGGGTCTATTAGATTGTCTTGGAATTTTATATTTCCCAATCCACAACGATCCGCCCAACGAGTTAATCTGTCAAGATTTAGCTGAAGGAGTTCTTTGATGGTATTAAAATGCTTACCTGAGACGGCTACAGCAACGTCATCAGCATAGGCTATCACCCTGCTACCACCCGCGTCTAGATATACAATATCAGCAGTTCATTAACCACTTAATTCCAAAGAAGGAGAAAAGGATACCGCTTTGCGGGGAACCTCTGCTGACACATCTTTTGGCAGAAATCCAACCCAGTTTCTAGCTGATTATCTTTCTATTTTGCATAAGACTGATCAGCTTCCTAAGTGAATCGTCTACCTGCAGATGTGACAGCGCAGTCGTGATTGCGGATGTGTTGACGTCATTAAAGGCGCCCTCTATGTCCAGAAAAACAACCATTATGTACTCTCTATATTGTAGTGATCGTGCTATGTTCCACCAACTTTTCCTTACAGTAGGCATTTTGAGCCAATGACAAAAGTCTTGAATCAATTTTAACTCGAATATGGATATAAGTCAGTCTTTCTAGAGTTTTCAGAAGGAAAGATGATAGACTTATAGATCTGAGGTCCTTTGAGAAAACATGAGAGCATTTTTGAAATCTACATTGACTTCTCTCCATAACAGTGAAATGTGGATCTATTCTACACAGCCCCTCATGATATTCTCTAGCGTGGGCAGAGTTATACTGTCCGGACCGTCAGACTTGCATGATTTAAAGCTATGCCCAAAGCAGTTTGTCTCTTATAATCAGACCATGAATTTTGTTCACGGTTGCGGTAGCCCTGTTTAGGTTACTACTGACCGCGAATAAGGAATTACCTAGAAGGTGGGTGTCCAGTAGCAGGTTGAGTGATTCATCACTTGAGGTTATCCAAGAGCCATCAGTTTTTTTTTTCCAAACAACTAGGCATTATAGTATTTATAGAGAGGATTTTTCTTAGCCGCAATGACTCAGAGTTTTCTGTGGTTTTGTTACAGAATTATCTCCTAGTACCTGCCTTGTACTAGGTTGAAAAGTTTTCTGCAAATGTTTCTAAGCGGCCCTAATGTTAATGTCCAACAGTGCGGCTTTTTCTTGCCTCTAGGTTGAATAAGAGGGCAGGAAGCAGTTATAACCTGATTGAGATCCAGGCCACTGATGATTCATGAAGAGTCATGGACAGAATCCACTGTTTGACTTCACCATAATTAATAATAATAAAAAAAAGCAAGTTTTTTTAAATTTATTTCTCAATTTATGACAATAAAACATTTTCAAACTGTTTCATTGATCTGTTTTTTTTTTTGTTAAGTTGTTGTTGACATTCCCTCTAAATCTTAGCGTCATAGCTTGGCATTTGCAAAAGTTACGTAGCCAAAAGTACATCTATCTCTGTGTGTGTTGGCAACAACGAACTTGTATTAAATTTTGAGTAAAAAACGGATTTAATGGTGCGCGAACGTTGGAAATGTTGGAAAAGTGTTTCGGCAACGATTCTCTAAAGAAAACGGTCGTTTACCAGTGGCACGAGCGGTTAAGAAGTGGTCGTGAGTCAATCGAAGATGATGAACGCAGTGGCACACCATCGACATCGAAAACCGACGATAACATTGATGAAGTAAAAGAAATGTTGGTCAATAATCGCAAATTAACCATCAGGGAGATAACGAAGGACTTAAACATTGCCTATGGATCCATCCAAGACATTTTGGTTAATGATTTGGGTTTCCGTCGTGTAGCAGCAAAGTTGGTGCCAAAAGACTCAATATCATGCAAAAAAATAGACCGTGTTGACGTCGCAAAAGAGATGATTTGCGAGGCTGAATTCGATCTCACGTTCATCAAAAGGATCATTACTGGAGACTAGGAGTGGGCTTATAAGTACGACACGCAATCCAGACATCAGGCAAGTGAATGGCGTTCACCAAATGAGCCGAGACCAAAAAAAACACGTCGTTTTCAGTAAAAAAAAGAGGGCAATGCTCACAGTTTTCATGGATTACAACGTTGAAGTGTATCATGAATTTTTGGGCGTTATGAGACGTTTGCTTGAAGCAATTCGCCGAAAGATACCAGAATTTGTGGGCAGAAAACTTTTAGATTTTGCACCATGATAACACATCGTCGCACGGTGCCATCAGTATTCAAAATTTTTTGACGAAACATGCAACAAATACCATCCAACAGCCACCGAATTCACCTGATTCGGCTCCCTGTGACTTTATTCTGTTCAATCGAGTTAAGAAACCACTACGGGGAACCATTACGGAAAAATCACAGTAAGCACTGATGGACATACCGAAAACTGCATACAAAAAATGTTTCGAGGATTGGATCAAGCGCTGGCATAAGTGTGTTGCAGTCGATGGGGATTACTTTGATGGGGACAATATAGATTTAGATGAATAAACTTGTATTTTTAATTTTCTGAATAAATTCCGGGAACTTATTTGCCAGATATAGACGCGTTTTATCAGTAGCTTGCCGTTCGTGCAATTGTGCGTTACAGTAAATTTTTATCTGTGAATAATGTTTCTTTTATAACTTTGAAATCAAAGAAAAAATAAAGCAAACAAAGAAAAAAACTAATTTTACTAGAGCGATGCCTTACAAAAATAAGTTTATTGTCGATGCACTTGCCAACGTATCTTACGTGACTGCTACAAATCCGAAAATGACTTTTTTATTTGCATATGACGTAGGTTCATAGGGTGAGAATTTCGCTATTTGATGTCGCTGCTATCGGTAAGTGTACATGATGGCAGCAACAAATAAATATTCTGAAGAAAATGGATATAAAAAGTAAAGGTTCTTGAGAAGCTCATCGATTCGGATCTTTTCGCAAAGATCGGGGCAAAAAGAAAAAACCACCCAAAATTCATGAGACATCCGCACCAGAAGATCCAAACAATTTTGAATTTTCTGACTGTCTTTTTACTGTCTTATTGGAATGTGTAAAATGTAAAAAGTGTGATAGTGATGTTCGATTCTTATTAGATAGCACTTGCGGACTCGTACATCCGCGCCTTCGCGCCCGTACATCAACACAGCTTACAAAATAATTACACGATTCTTTTTTGTTATGTGCCTCTTTGGAAAATAGCATAACAAAATTCGAGTGCTGATATAACAAAACGTACGTGGCGAAAACGTGATTTTACTGCACTATATGGAATTGCAGTTCTCATTGGTCAGTTTACAGGAAAAGTCGTTGATTATTTGGTGAAATCCTCTTATTATGCTAAATGTAACTATTGGAATAAACACTAAAATACCGGGCAATAATAGGAATAGAAATCTAATCATGATGAGAATTGCCAGATGAATCATTAAAGAATTATTTTCAAAATCCGTCGGCGATGGTGTCTCAAAAACGTACACAGGATCAGTGAATGCGAAACGATATTGCAATGAGATTGAAATTGTTAAAAAACGAATGAATAAGACACGTTCAAAAGCGAATGGGAACCCATCTTTGCTAATGAAAGTAAATAAATCCTGGAATCGGCAGCAAAAACAAATTGACGGCAAAATTTATAGATAAACTGAGTATTTATTATGGCTTAGCTATTCGTAGAAACTGTTTCTCCAAGGATGACATGAGAAAGCGGTATGGGAAGCATTCTACAGACAGCAACGCTCAAAGTCTTTTCTGCCTTGAAGGCCCCGAATTGTGGTGCAACTGAAATTTTTCTGTCATAATTATTTAGCATTGTCAAAAATGACCTCAGCAGTGACAAATTGGTTAATATGGTACACCTACCCAATGAGAGTTCCAAACAACTTATTTGGAAGATAGCTCAAAAAACGATGAACAGCGGGGCCAAAATCGTTAACGTTGCTATATTTCTTGCAACATACACGTTCAACAATGGTGTCATCCCATTGTTGGAGGTCATGAACGTGTTAGGAATATCGGTCGGATCGGGAGCGCACTTGAACGCTCTGCAAGAAGACAAAACTCGCGTACGGAAAGCCGAGCTGCAAGCGCTAGAACAGATGAAAAAAAGTCGTAAACGGTGCCGACAACAAAACTTAGAAGCTATGAACATTCCGTCGACCGTAGAAGACAGACTTACACTATGGGTCTGGTACCGAAGATTTCATGTAAGTTGACAAGTTTCATGATTTACCATATTCATTCCTAAATTTTCAAAACGCGTTTTTCTCAAAACAACAATTTTCAAATCGATACCCAAAATTTCTCGAAAACCAATGAACCGATTGCCTTGAATTTTTTTTTTTTTTGTGATTATTCTATACACCATTATCTAGAATTTAAGTTTTTGTTTTATAGACAAAATAATAACAAATTGTTGGTCCAAAAATCACTATTTATGTTCAAACGTCCGCCATTTTGTCATAAATTAATATTTAAAATTGGCTATGACGAGAATTAGATAATAGTGTCTTATTTAATAGTCTCTTTGGTTTTTTTTTCACATGATTTTCGAAAAAACACCAGTGTTTACCGCTTAAGCAGATTTCTTTTGCGACGCTTCAAGTATCATACAATATCCTTATACATTTTTGATATTTTTAAATAAAAACAATTTAACATATTTGTGAATTGTGGTAGTTAAACTCCCAATCCGAAATTTGGAATAATTTTCCTTAAAAAAAATATCCAAAAATGACATTTTTTCCGGTTCCTAAGTGTATATTTCATTTAAAGAAAAAATAACTGGTAGTTGTATTTTATTTAATAAATTGTTATTTCCCACATTGCTTCCAGAAATAGTTTTGGCTAGATTTTTAATACAAATACTCCAATGTGCGGCCCTGAAATCTCAAAATGTACCCGAGACGTACGATGTACAATGAGGGTAAAAGCTAAATTCACAAAAGGAATAACCGTAGAGTTCGAAATTCGAAGACAATCCTTTACTATTTAATGTCGTGCAAGATTTTTTATTATTATTATTCATAAGTTCTCTTTTTATCGCTCTTTTATAAGGAACAACATCCTTCAGGCAAGTCTAAATATGGTAATTTGATAAATACACTGTATGACAACGGATTGCGAATTAGTCATACAAAGTCCGAATATCTGCGTTGTCATTTCTTTGAACCCGCATACCCAACGCTAAACATTTATTTAAAAGAAAATAACATAGCAAAGTGCGAAAAATTCAAAAACTTAGGCTCTGTTGTAAACCAACAAGGAAATTGTGATGAGGATGTCACACATAAATTTAGTGTGGACTGGCTTAAAAAGCCCCAAAGTATTTTGAGTCAGAGAGATGGCACTTAAGCTTAAGGGTTTGTTATAAATGACAGCCATTTGATTCGCTTTAACATTCGAGTACGCATCCCAATGTTCGTCTATGTACAGGAAATATATGGGAGAAATGGTGTAGCATTCGCGGAGGTTTCCACATTAAGAAACAATAGTCCTATTAAGACAGTAGAAACCACAGCACTGTCTAATACCACTGTTGGTATTTAAAACCGGACTTAGTTAAGAATTCAAGACATTACATCCATTTCTTCACATTCTGTCAAAAACGTAATCAACATCTATAAATTTGGAAATCCTCAAAATTTTATCTTAATTTTCCAGCATCAATCTAGCCTACGTTTATACGGGCTCAAATATTTACCAAAAGGATTTGAAGTCAACAAGAATTATGTACCGGAAAATTTGGTCAATGAAACCGCATACCACAATCAACACTATGATGTGATATTTAAGGATTTTCGAACAAAATCACTCTATTGTGTAACCTTCAATACGAATATTTGGAGTGGATACATACCATACATACATACAAAGATGTTTTTAGATGCGAATTTTTGTGTGTAGATACTTTTATACTGTGTGATACAATAAATGTTATTTGCCTTGTGTACCATAACAAGTTACTGCAGTGATAAATTACTGAGCAAATTCAGGAGTAGTAACAGCAGGCATTAGGCAAAGTAGACTATTCTCATCCCATCGTCATCCTTACCATTTTCGTGGAACGGCGGCGTATCGTCGACAAATTGAAAAGGCTCCACCAAAACGCTTCACTAAAATCACAATCGATGATTTTTGCAAAATCGATTGAATCATAATGACACTTCGTCCTTTTTTTTCTTCTTCTCTTTTCTTTTCAGCATTTACTTTGGCGCAATCTACATAATTTCTACACAAAAAGAAAGTGAAAAGATGCTTTCTTTTTTTTTTTTTTTGGAACTTTCGTTTGTACCTTTAATGCCACCTTCCCCCAACCTCTTATCGTATCTATATTGCAGTAAAATCCATTGATAAACAAATAAGGGAAACAAACCGATGGAAAGAAACTAGCATCTTTCGAAGGTTAAATCGACAAAACACGCTTTTATGAAGGTAACCAAAATTTGTCTTCCATTTTATTTGTGTTCTGTAGAATTGCACGTTATTTTAGAATTTTGGCAACAAATTTATTTGTATCCTAACGGTAACAGTGTTAAGGGAAGTGATATTCGTATCTACTGATAAATAACACAAGTGGGGTTACAAACTTTAACAATACGGTTAGAATGCTCACAATAAACCTGAATATTCATGACTGAATTTCAGTGAATCGTTTCGGGGATTACCAATATCTGAGAAATTCTTATAAAAGTTTAATTATTGGGGGAAAAGGTTATTTTCTCTTGTCCTTTAACGAGTGAACACTGACCCTTTAAATTAATTTAATCGACCCAGATAATTTGCATGTGCATTGGCGTCGAGTCAATGCGATCCCTTTCTTATCGATGGACTTACGGTTGAGTTGAGTTGAATTGAGTTGAGTTTGTCGGACCTCGAACCCTTTTTGAGTTAATTTCTTTGTTCAAATGGATGAGAGAGACTTCTATAATTCACGAAGTTTAAATTGAGAAATTTCGAAAGGTATATGAGTATACCTATGGCATATTTAGATATTGGTAAGGGTTATGGATGTTAGTTTCAACTTTTGATCATCTTTTACTTCTTTTTTTTTTGAGAATGTTTCTTAATTTATCTCAAGTATTAAGTATTTTTACTGTTATTGAAAGTGTATAAAGGATGTGTTGTTTGCGTTTTTCTTTTCAAATTGCAAGGTAAGCAAAGTAAACTTTCCAATTACGACAATACTAGAATACATTCTCAATCAAATTGCTGCCCATTTTGTCAACCCAGTTTTGCAGTACATTTTCCATGGTTCGAGGCTATATTTCACGAACAGCTTGAAGAACAGTGCGCTTCAATATTTGAATCGATTTAAAATTGGTAACATAATATGGTGTTTGGACGGTATTCTCCAAAAAGAAGATCGAGAAGGCTGTCAGCGCCAAAGTACATCTGATACATTCTAACATTCTAAGAGAATACTCGTATTTTTTTGGAATATCTAGCAAATTATTTGTTTCAATTAAATCCCGTTGACTGATATGGCTATCTTTTTCCTTCTCCTAGATAAATGGTAACCTTTTCGTGTTCGGGAAGTTCAATACGGCTACTGGTAGAAATCTGTCTCTGAGAAGCCAAATAGCAATCGATATCTCCTATGTGACATAGGCACTAAAATACAGCAACCAAACGCCCGACAGTACGACAGTACTGTCTGTAAGAACTACTTTTCTTACAGCCCCACCATTCTAATCTAATAACAACTCTGTGTAGGAATTCTATGATATAAGTTTGCTTACTTACTTTCTAAAATGGTGGTAAATTTCGGTTAAAACACGACTTCAACAGATACCTTCAGTTCTGCACACGAAGTTAACTGAGGTCACCTTTAACTTGTGTACGCCATCTAAGATGACGACATCCTTTACTGCGTTGTCACTCCGGATTGGGATCAAATACTTTCGGGCCGGAACGCTATAATCAGCGCATTCAAGGTAACCTGGTCATCTAAGCTGAGTTATCTTAAGTTTTCAGACGAGATCGTCATCGCTGCACAGCTCGTATAGTTCGCTGTTGAAATGTCTCCTCCATTCTACATCGATGCATAAGGAACCTGAAACTACCCGGAAAACTTTTCTCACGAAGCGCTTGCTAGCAGTTTCATCCGCATTCAACAATATCCAAACTTCTGCACCATTAAGAAGGACTGGTATGATCAGCGTCTTGTATAAAGCTTTTTAGTCGCTTGAGAGTGTGGTTAACTACCTACGAGATAGAATATATACTATAAAATCCCTTATTACCTCAAAGATTTAACTGCCTATTGGGCCTACGTAACCCAAACCTAACCCAAAGAAGAAAACCACTCTTATTGTCTACTGTTGTTAGAAATGTTGGTAAAAAATCATAAATTTCACTTTTCACCTGCTGCAGGTATCACAAAATGTATGCGCTTTTCTGCAAACTTATTGATGATTTTTTTTATATTGTTGTTACATTCATAAGTTAAAGATAGTGAAACGCATTTTTTTTGGAGAAAAGTAACCTCAAATCATGGGGCAACAAAAACAAAACAGGCTTAGAAATTGGATATCTAAAGACTCAAACAAGATATCAACTTTATTTAAACACAATTACTATACAACGACTAATATTTCTTCTAAAAATAAAGTCATAAACAAAGTTTCTACTAATATATCAGTACTAACAGAGCAGTTTCTGTTAACATGAATCAGGGTCCGATGCCAACATCAGAGATGGGCCCTTACTGTAGAACGTTTTTTTTTCTAAGAATATACCCAAAAATCATTTCCCAAATTATCCTTGACAAATTAGTAGGCACCGTGTATAATTAGTTCCAACCTCTGCCACCATCTATGGTAATAAAGGGTGATTCAACGAGAGGTTTGATTTTCATTAGGCTTTTTTGACAGATCACGCAAGACTCCTATCAAACTGCTTTGTCATTTTTGTTCAGTATCGTTTGACAAGTCATTATACTACAATTCATATCACATTCATACCACAACAGCGTCTTTAAATTGTTCAGCTGTATTACGAAAATCAGCGTTCTGTGAGAAATGTTTTTCGTGCGATTCGAGGAACATACGGTGCGCATAATCGACCTAGTGAAACCACCATTCGCAAATTTGAGTCCCAGTTTACATTATTGGATGATAATCGACCGGTTAGACCACATCCAGCACGTAGTGAAGAGACTATAGCAGCTGTAGCTGAGAGTGAACGCGAAGACCGTGACGAATCGATTCGTCGTCGTTTTCAGCAGTTTGGCTGGGCTCGGCCTAAAAGCGTACAAAATTCAACTTGTGCAAGAATTGAAGTCAGGCGACTTGAATTTGCGTCATATTTTCAGAGAATGGGCTCTGGAAAAACTCAATGAAAATCCGATGTTTTATCGTGAAATTTTTTTCAGTGATGAAGCCCATACGGCCATCTGGCTCAATAGATACGGTCTTTGGGCTGATGAGCAAACCGAAGAGTACCAAGAGCTACCATTACATCCACTAAAAACAACGGTATAGTGTGGTTTATGGGCTGGTGGAATCATAGGTCCATATTTCTTCAAAAATGAGACAAATCAGAATATTACCGTCAATGGTAACTGTTATCTCGCCATGTTAACGGACTATGTATAGAGTTTTCCAATAGGGACTTGACAACTTTGAATTTAATTTGTGGACGCACTCTTCCACTAATCATCAAACTGTTACTGTCAATTTATTCAGTAAGCTCAACATTTTTATCATGGCAAAGTACACTAACGAGCAACGTCTGCAAATTATAAAAATTTTCTACAGATATTCGGAGTCGGTGATTGCAACTTTAAGAGCGTTAACTCCAATTTTCGGTCATAATTCTCGCCCTAGTAAACAGACAATAACAAGTTTAGTGCAAAAATTTGAGTCTACATATTCGTTGTGTGATGTTGCCGTGTCTGTGTGACAACGGGTTGGTCGAAGTGTCGAAAATGTCGCTGCCGTTCAGACGTCCGTAGCAAACGATCCAAATCAGTCAGTTCCACGGCTCTCTCAAGAATTGGGCATCGCTCATACAACATTATGACGTATTTTGCATAAGGATCTTGGTTTACACCCATACAAGATAAAGTTGACTCAAGAATTGAAGCTGATGGACCATTTGAAGCGACGTACGTTCTCCGATTGGGTTCTGGAGAAGATGCGCCAACATGATGAATTTCATCGCAAAATCATTTTTGGCTCATTGGGTTCCTCAATAAGCAAAATATGCGTTATTGGTTGGGTGAAAACCCACATGTGCTTCATGAATTACCACTTCATCCACAAAAAATAACTTTTTGCTGCGGTTTGAATGCCGACGGCGTTATTGGGCCATATTTTTCGTCGACGATAAGATCGTCACGTTACTGTGAATGTTTAGCGTTATCGCGCCATGATCACTGATTATTTTTGGCCCGAATTGGAAGATATGGACTTCGACGACATGTGGTTTCAACAGAATGGTGCCACAAGCCACACAGCACACGCTACAATCGATTTATTGAAGAGTAAGTATGGTGAGCGTGTTATCTCAAGACATGGGCCAGTCGATTGGCCGCCTCGTTAGTGCGATTTAACGCCGCTTGACTATTTTCTGTGGTGCTACGTTGTCATTGGTTTATGCCAATACGCCGACGACGTTGGAAGAGCTCAGAGCCAACATTGAGCACGAAATAGCGGCCGTTTCGGCCGAAATGTGTGGCTGAGTCGTTGAAAATTAGGTCCAACGAATCGACCGCTACAAACGTGCCCGCGGTAGCCATATGAACGAAGTCGAGTTCCATTCATAAATGTTTTGATTTTGATAATAAAGTTTTTGAAATATCTCAAATGGTTTGCTTTTTATTTTAAAAAAAAAGTTGTCAAGTCGGTACTAGAAAACCCTTCCATAGTCAAATCTTACCCAATTTTCGGGCTCAAACTTTGGTATAAAAAGGACGGAAATGAAAAGTTATTATGTTTAGACTGATATCACTTACTATTCTTGTCTAATGTGGCGAATAAGACATCTTGAATGGCGGATATATCTGCGGATATATCTACTTTGTAGCAGGATCTTCAGTAGTTATTCGGCTTCACGCGGTCTGTTAAGGGTGCGAACAATCCACACGGAGGTCCAAAGATCGATGTCTTTTAATAGTTTGCCTTGGTCGTCAATAGTGAATCTGTCGTCGTCATAATTTTTTAATCACCAGGGACAACCACTGATAGGTAGGCAAGCATAACCGTACGCACTCGATTGTTGCGCTATTGTTCCAATCCAGAATAGGACAGTTAGCAGTTTCCCGATCAATCGACACACAGATCCAGACAAATACGGTTCTCCTCAAATCTCTGCAGAATTCTTGTTATTTTTCGCTTACTTGGTCTCCTATCGACACCGGATATTTTATGTACAGTACGAAATCTTGACAATAATGTTTCTCTATTTTTGTTAAATATTTTCCTTAACATTTGAGTGGAAGAGAACAGGTCTCTTACCGTTATCTATGTCATTTATTTATTCATTAAGGTACAAAAGAACCAACAAAACAGATAGACAATCTACAAGATTTCATTTTGAGTTCTCCAACGGAAATCTTTAAGCAAAAGCAAAGTAAACACATGCTACATCTATTACACAACCACACATTTGTACACATACTTACACAAAAACCACTGTTTATAAAGGTGGAAATTAATATCGAAGGTGGAAGAAGTGCTATCAGGTGCAAAGGATCAAGTTTTTTAAACGCAATTTGGCACAAATTTGTGTTTAATCTGAAACACACAGATGATGACTAAGTCCACACACAAAATTGTTGGCTTTTAATGAAATTGAAATGACGTTTAAATTAATATCTCACCCCAAGCATGTACATACAAACATGCTCATGGAGCTTATACAATATTTAAATTAACAAATTAAAAACTTTTTCCATACCATACACGACAACGACTACGAAAACAGAGCAAATAAGTGTATGACACGTCGGGATAAAGTAAGCAAATTTGAAGGGACACTTATGCCAGATGGCTCTCGTAATTTGTTTTCTGACATCCAAGTGACAGATATCGATGCAGCGCCAACTTTCCGATGGTATCTATTTGTCACTGCATGAAGTTTCAAATATTTGCCCGACAAAAGTTGATGTGTAACAATTAAAACGTGCGTCGGGTGTTGATAAACATTTAAGGCAAAATGTTGTTTTAAATTAACGGTAGTAATTAAGGATTTAAATTTAAAAAGAGTAAGATTTTTACGACTGATGTACGATAACGTAAATGACTGAGATACTCGTAAACGAATAAGTACGAAAAATTAATGAAAGTATGCACGGTAATTATTGTAGAAAGTGGCATTTTGGGAGAAAATTTTTTGTTTTTGGCTGGAATGGTATAATACAATAAATTAATTGAAAAGTAATTAATATACAATTTAGTTCAACAGAGTTGATTATGATTAATGAAATTTGCTGTTGCTGACTTCTGAATGACAATTGTCATGCAATTCATTAAGGCCAACAACTTTTACCTGAAGCCATTATGAATTTCTTTTTTGTTTCGGTTGCTACTGTATCACTATTGCATGGGGTAACCATGAAAAATGGATAGTGCTAACAGAGTTTGAGCTTAAAAATATCTTAAGTCCAATGCAGAGAGTTTTTTTTCTATTTCCAGTCCAAATTAAAAACCAAAAATGTTCGCAGCTTTCTATGTTACAGTTACAGTCAATATTCTTACCTGTTTTATGTATCACGTTTATATCTTTCAATGGGGCCCACACTTTATTCATTTACCTTGGTGGCGCTACAGTTCGTGTTGAAAGTTTGCCTCAACCAACAAGCCTCTCCAGGTAGCCCGATCTTTATCTAATTACTTCAACTGTGAGCTCCAAGTCGGTTGAAGTCTACTTTTACTTGTGCGTGCAACCTGAAGTTAGATTGGAAACTCTGCGGACCGGCGCATGATGTTCATTCGCTTTACATGGCCTAGCCATCATCATTCGATTATTGATTTTTTTTTTTACTGCACATAGCATGCTTAGAATGTTTTTGACAAAAAGGACGGTTAAACATGTTATGGTATGCTCGGCGATTTTCAGTTATTACAAAAAGTGGAGCAAAGGATTTGCATAAAATTTTGTGTAAAAAATGGAATCCAGTGCTCTTAAACACTTAAAATGTTGACAGTGGCATACGATGAGACTGCTCTAAGTAAAAACATATTTGCAAGTGGTACAAGTTTTTTCAAGATAGCCGAGAAGATGTCAATGACGAACCTAGCTCTGGACGCTCCAGCAGAACAACAAAAGATGATAACGTCGAAGCTGTGAACCAAATTATTTTGGAAAGTCGTCGAATTACCATAAGAGAAGTTGCTGAGGATTTTAGAATATCGATCGGCTCGTTTCATGCAATTTTTTGGATTTTTTGTTCATAAGAACTGTGTCAGCGAAGTTTGTTCCGAAATTTCTTAATTTTGATCAGAATAACCATCGCATGAGCATCGTTCAGGAGCTCTTGAATGACAACCATGATGATCCTGATTTGCTCAAAAGGTTCATAACTGGTAACGAATCATGGGTATATGGTTATGACGTTGAAACTAAAGCCCAATCGTGCCAATAGACGTACCTAGGGGAGCCAAGATCAAAAAAGGACGACAAGTTTGATCAAATGTCAAAGTTTTAATCACTGTTTTTTTCGATTAGCATGGCGAAGTTTATCAGGAGATTTTACTTAGAAGTCGTATGGTCAATTAAGAGTACACCTGTTCATTAACCGTTGACTTTTTCCTGTTCCCAAAACTGAATAGACCTATAAAAGGATGGAGATTTGCAACGCTGGAAGAGCTCAAGACTATACCAAAAAGTGCATATGATAAGTGCTTCGAGGATTGGATAAAGCGTTAGCACAAGTGTATTATATCTGAGGGGGATTACTTTAAAGGGGACAATATTAATATTGATGAAAAAAAAAAAATGTTCTTACAAAAAATATAAAATCTATAGGATTTTTCCAAGATCTACCGGAGTGTGATAATGTTTGTAGACTTTACTAGTCTGAAAAAATATGGCAGATAAGATTTTGTTTAGTGGACCGAAGTTTTAGTTAATCGTCCAAGTTGAATGGTCTACTCTACCTGATGGCGGGATGTCGATCTTCTTCGCCGTTATACAGTCTGCAGAAAAAGATTTTCCACATTCTCATCACCAACTGTGACTCTTGTTTCCACCTTCATCTCTACAGGTGATTTTCTTACCTTGACACGATGTCTTTACCTGTTGATAGACCTTTCTGAGTACAATCTTTCAATTCTCTTTTTTTTTTCTTCTGCAGCGTCGCTTTGAGCGCTTCTTACTTAACTTCATATGCTTGTTATGGCGTCTCTGATGAAACATTGGTAGTGTTTCCACTGGTCTTCGGTGCTTGAACGTTCGAACGTAAGCCCTTATGTGCGGCCCATTGCATTGAACTTATTTAGTCGTAGTGATATCTGAATAATAGCACTCAAGGCATCTGCTAATTATTTTGCGACACGTGGCCTGTGTCAATATTCCACGTACAAATCAAAAGGTCGTAGTTCTTTAAACGTTTGGAAGGGTCGTTAACAGGGAATTATTTTCTTTCCAAGGCCATTAGTTGGTTGATCACATCTTTTTAATCTCTTCCGTATAGAATTGAGATACCTATGACGGCAAAGGCCAGTATTATGCTACTGGCCGGGCATGTTCTTGCCATTTGAGCCTGAATAAATAGGGTTTTCTCATGCCGTTATCGTCCGCACATTAGGTATTAAAAAACCACTAGAAGAATGCTTCCAAATTAGTAGATCTATTTCGAAAAACGTGGTTCAGTTTGCGAAACTTACCTCGCCGTACGTTCTTTTTACCGTCGGCTCAACCGTCTATCTGAGCACGTTATTTGAATCGCTATATTATATGGACCGTTTTCACACCACGCACCTCTGCATCTGCGGAGACGTCGTACAGTGAGAAGCAATAAATAAGCTGTTGAAGAAGAAATTTTTGTTGTGAGATATCGAGTGTTGAGAAAGATTCGAGTGAATCAACTCGTCATGGAAGTTTGAACTACGTCCATCCCCTTTATGAAATATTTTGCGGAAAGATATTTTTTACGGTCAACTAGAAAAATTGCTTCATTTGAAGTGGACGCCGTAACATCCACAGAAAGTAACTATTAGGTGTAGTTTGTAGGATGGTGGAATCATTCGTTCATACTTCTTCAAAAGTAATGCCGGGCAGAATGTTCCCTATAGATCCCTATAGACTCATGAATCCTGACCTTTTTGCTTCCCAATGGTCGGTTATGAGGAGTAGGTGTGGTGTTAACAAGACAGCGTTACATAGATTTATTGAAAAGAACACCCGATGAGAGCACAATTACGGATAATGGTTTTGTGATTTGCCTCCAAAATCGTATGTTGTTATTGTTAGAGCCCTAAAAAATGTAACCTTATGACTGACATTTCGCCATAAATATTAATCTACTACAATTGTTCAATTATAAAATTCAAAAATACCAAAAACCTTCAACTATTTTACTTAAGTTTTATCCTTACCACATTTTCTCTTTCCATGAGTCGGACAGTATCCAGTTGATTCGCCAGGAAGACGAAAGTTTATATGAGTACTTATTGCGTATGTAATTTAATTCGTGGTTGTTTTTTTTTTTCAAAATTTGAACGTTTATTTCAGAAAAACATGTACAATAATGTTATTCAAAATATTGCCCATCTGAAGCTATGACTTTTCCCATCTTTCTGGCAATTTGTGGATTATATCCCAAAAGAACTGCGCCGGCTTGGCAGCCAAGAATGAATCAAGCCTATTTTTGATATTCTGCTCTGATGTGAACCGTATTTCAGTGAGGGCGTTCTGCATCGACCAGAACAAATGGTAGTCAGAAGGGGCAACGTCTGGGCTATAAGGCGGGTGGGGTAAGACTTCCCATCCACTGTTTTCCAAATAGTTCTTAACCGGAATAGCAACGTGGAGCCGAGCGTTGTCATGATGGAAAATTATTGCCTCGTGTCTGGTCGCATATTCCGGGCGTTTTTCGGCTACTGCTCACTTCAAACAAATTAATTGTGTTCGGTAGCGTTGTCCATTGATGGTTTCACACACCCATCTGATCCCACCAAATACAGAGCATTACCTTCGCGCCGTGGATATTCGGCTTTGTCATTGGTTTGGCTGGTTGGCCGGGTTTCAGATATAATTTTTTGCGCTTGGGGTTGTCGTAATGGATCCATTTTTCATCACCAGTAACAATCCGATGCAAAAATGACTTCCTTTTGTGGCGTTCCAGCAGCATTTCGGACATGCAAAACCGCCTTTTGACGTCTCTCAGCTTAAGTTCATGTGGAACCCAATTTCCTTGCTTTTAAACGTTTTGAAATGGCTGCTTTAGTGACACCCAAGGATTCTGCGAGCTCTTCTTGTGTTTGGCAACAATCTTCATAGAGTAGTGCTTCCAGTTCTCCATCTACAAACGTTCATCGTCTTCCAAGCCAAAATCACCACTTTTAAATCGTGCAAACCACTTTTGGCACTTGGAATCGTGCAAAGTACTTGAACAGCTAGCGCATGTTCACCATAAACTTCCACCAAAATACGATGACTTTCGGCAGCAGTTTTTTTTCATATCAAAGTAATGAAGAAGAACTCCCCGCAAAAACACTTTTTTCGGGCACAAAGTTCGACATATTTGAGTGAAAAAAAATGACAGTAGCTTTCCAACGCATGTTCCAATGGAATAATACAAGTTACGTCATCTCTTAGCAAACCGTACGAATTAAGTTATAGACCCAATACATGAATTGAATCAGTCCATATTTTTAATTTGTAATTGTTTATATCTTTAGATATAAACTATATATAAGCGAATGTATTTGTTTAGTTCGCAATTACCACGATTTAAAAATGAAACATCCTTAATTAGTTAAAATATACAAAACCAATAATAGTGTTTACTAAAATCGCGCATTCATAAGCTAATGTCTTTCTTAATAAATATTTTAAGAAAATAAATGTTTTTCGCAAATTTACTACATACTCGTACGTAATCATCATCCTCTTTAGAGGTATTTGTAACTTTCTTTTTCTGTCGGGACAGAGCATTTAGACGACGAGTCCATTGTACTTCTTGTATATGTATTTCTTTTACTGGAATTTCTAATTCTCCAATCAACATTTTAAAGAGGAGGATTTTAGACTCGAATGTTGGGAAACGAGGTACAAAAATGGTATTTGACGATCTATTGTGTGGATTCTTAAAATTCCTCATTAAGGTAAATTGAGTTTTTGGACTAAAAATCTGAGCCCCATGAAGTTGGCCATGCCAATTATTTCTGACTTTCGCTCAATGGAAATGCTAAAGTGTATTTTGAGGAATTCGAGTATATTATTTTACCTTACCTTTTACATCTTCGTTACTTGAAGCTCTGGAATAGCTTCATCAGCAGAAAAATCATCGTTTCTAACATACATACATATGTATCAGCGAGACTGAAATACAGTGTGTTCCGGTTGATGAATGGAAAACTTGAAGAGGAGAAGGATTTCTCGACATATTTTGGGAAAATATGAGTTTTTTTTTATGAGTTTATGAGTTTTTTAATTGCTTTAAAGTAAATGTTGCCTTAATGTGGTCAAAAGTTATTGAAGATTAAAAATTATGTTTTGTTTGTTGAAATTTTAAATTTGTCATAATTTTTGCTTCTTTGAAACGTGTAACTAGCATTTATAAACAAAAAAGTCTGATAATTTCACCTCCAGTCAGTAGTTTGAAGATACGGCCCAACCTATTGAAAGAGGTAAAACACTAAATTAAAAATTATTAAAAATGTTCAAAAAAAAATACAAATTAATTGTAAATTTGTATTTTTTTTTTTTTTTTCATCAATCCTTGTGTTATATGAATTGTTCAAAGTACAAACCATTGCTTTGTATGCACGCCAGAACTCATTTTTGAGATGGTTTAAGTCGTCCAATGTTGTTCTGTATAATTAACAAACATTGTCCTTAATCTATTCGTGTTAATAACAGTTCATTGGGGTCAAGTCCGGAGACCTTGGAGACCACCGCATCCATGAATTTTCATACTAGGATCTCACTTTATGGCCATAGTGTGCGAAAGAGCCATCCTGGCAGCACACATTGTTCAGAGGCTCCGGCTAATAAACTTGTTTTCCACAAAGTATCTTTCCAAGTATACTCGTAATTACAGAATTCCAAACGCTTCTCTGACTTCCCGGGTTGTAGCTTTTTTACTGGTATATGATGGAATGCATGCATAACTTCTGAATGAAGAATTCTACAGATGTAAATCCTGCTTAGATTAAAATATCTGCTTAGATTTGTCAGACTGGTATTTGGATTGTTTCTGACGTAATGTAAAACTTGAGTTTAACTGATAACAATTCATACCATGAAAACAATCCAGAAGTCGCAGAGAGTTGGTGCGCTTACCGCCGCGTGGAAGCTGAAAGGATGATGGTGACTTAGTTTAACCACGATTTTCTCCCACTTGATCCAAATGTTCAAAAAGCTTTGAAGCCAATATTCGAGAACTTTTCTCGGAGTGAGTTGCTTGATAGATTTAATTGTAATAATACGCAAAATAATAACGAAACAGTAAACAGGGCTTTACTTTGGCACTTTGCTCCAAAACACCTCCACAGTGGTCTCAAAACTATTATCAAATTACTTTGCTACTTCAATCTTCAATGATGGTTTTACGAATACACCAATTTGATAGGAGTGATAGCTAGCCTGCAGCAAGATATTGTGTCGCTAGCAAAGATGAAACAAGACAGAGCTTCAACAGCCCAGCAGGTGCTTTTGAAGAAGAAGAAGGTGATTTATATGGACCTGGAATAGCAGATTACCTTAAATAGAATTTTTAACTATTTATAACATTTTATCTTAAAACGCGTTTTTCTCGAAACTACATTTTTCAATTTTCCTGCAGTTGTAACTCGAAGACAAATCATCCGATCGCTTTGATTTTTCTTTTTCTTATTCTGTATATTTTTTTTTTCTCCCCTCCCCTTCCCCCTTGATATTCATAGCATGGGCTGCACTCTCAAAGCCATCTTCCAAATAAAAATAATTCGTCTTTGGTACAACACGCACTGGAGCTTCGATGACTTTGCATGCCGGCTGTCTTATGACTCCGTTCTTATGGACATGCCGTCCGATGCAATGATACCGGAACTCCTGTCCTTGTGCCCAGAACTGGTTTCGGTCAAAATTTTAGCCAGGAAAGGAATGCAGTCGGGTTTTTACAGATGGTCCAAAACCAATATAGGATGTGACGCTAGTGTCTTTCTGGAGGACGACAACGTTACATTTCACTTCACGTTAGGAAAATTTGTATCTGTCTTCCAAACAGCTAGTTCATGGATGCAAGAGATCACTGAACGCAGTCGAAAGGCTAAATTCAGTGACCCTTGTCTGGGTCCCAGTGCACAATGGAATCACGGGAAATGAAATCGCCGATGAGCCTCATCAGGCTGCAGATACATGGCGCTGACGTGGTGGGTGCTGGTACTGTAGGCACCTAATCACTGAAGAAGTAACTCATCTTTCTTCGCAAGACTGAAAGATTTAATTAAAAGGCACTTTACAAGGAGTAGATCTTTGTCGGAGTGCTCTGTTGCGACATAAAAAAAAACATATACATATGTATATATGCTTCTCTATACAATAACCCTCCTTAGATTGTATGATAAATGTGGTCCAATGCGGGCCAAAAATCATCAAATTTTCAGTCACATTTCTTTAAAAAAAATTACCTTTGTCTGGTGGTTACACCGGGTGTGCATCTTAATTTTAGGGCATCATTTACTTTGAAAAAGTAAAAGCACTTATAGTTTTGAGTTCAACGATACCCTATTTAATACCATACACGCGTCAATATGAAAAATTTAATTTTCAACAGCAGCCAAAACAGGGTAGCGCAAGGCCCTGTTTAAAACCTCTATATCTCGTATAGGGTACATTTCCGACCCCTCACTCACACGATAATTTTGTTAAAATATGTTAAAGAATCTCCCTTTGAAGTATTCGACACATTATCCCGATCACTCTGCTGTATATACAAAAATACACTGTTTGGTGTTTTATGGGCATCGATTCACATTTCTTCAAAAATAATACCGACCAGAACAATGCAGACAATGAAGAGCGCTATTTGGTAGAAGAACAATCACTGACTTTTTTGTTCCCCAATTTAATCGCATTGATGTGGAGGAGCTTTGTTATGAGAATATAATTTCGCGGAACATATCTGTAATAGTTGATCACCGTTGCCCACTGGGATCTCACCATAACTAGAAGTCAAATTTGATGAATACTTTTACAATCATTTGTCCTCTGTACAATGAATTGGCGTGAATCTCACATGTATTCACAGACAGAGATTAAAAGATTTGGGGGAATCAGTGTAGTCATTTCTGGACAGAGTCGCTGGATGACTTGGAAGTCAAATTTTAATCCAAGGCTGCTTGAAAAATAAATCGGAAATTGTACTTTCGAATTGCGCTCATAATCTCGAAATCATTTGTAAGCACTAATGGCATAAAAATACTCGTATCTTTCAAATAAAGGCACTACCATGGCCACTGTCACATTTTCATGTATTTTATTTTATTTTAAAGTTCTAAAAAGCCTTAATTTTGATTTTGTTTGATCGAATTTTTTTTATAATGTTTGAATATTATCATTATCAGTTTAGTCTTCGAAACTACCTGCACATCACAAATAAAAGACACAATATTGGCTTCCAAGTCCTCAAGAGTTGCTTGTTTATCGGCATAAATATAAAGCGCGAGATGTGAAATCACATGATTTCAGACGCCAATTGGCAAGTTCATTTTGCGAAATCATTTATTCCCCAAATTGCAATGTGGATAATCGATAGTTTGAATTTCTATGTGGTACGTAGTTATAATAATAAAACCGCATCTCATCCGGACAAATGTCAACCATGTTTTAGAAGATAAAGAAATCTTCATTGAGATTGGCCCAGTAAATATCTCCATCGGCCCAATAATGCGAGCCTCGGACTTATTTTTAAAAAAATACGCACCGATGATGCTATCAGCGCAGAATCACGCCATATATAGAATGTTAAGTATCTCCGTGACAATCAGCCAAAATATTCTGAACATAATTGTCCTATATATCTGACAAATTTGGCAACTGCTTTCAGATCTAATAGATATTCATGGTCTCCAACTTGTTTTGGAGTAGTTATCTTCAACATACCGGTTTGTTCTAAATTATTTATTCCGAGTTACCTCAATGTTGAATGACCTACAGATTTTAAGGAGTATAACATGAGTTTTATTAAATTCATCGTGAACATTTTAAAGCCAAAAAAATATATCAGGTTGTACCATATTAAATGTGGAGTTTTACGGTTCGTTGCAACTACACTAATTATTCTCGTTGGTTTGATAAGTTCCGTTCGGAAAATCTTAACCTCGAAAATGAACCACGTAGGAAACCAGAAACGGTAAATGAAACCAAGCGTTGATGCAGACTCAAAGTAAACGGTACGGGACATTACACAGAACATGAGAGTATCTCTCAATAGGAATTCATCAGTTCCCGATGAACTGAACGAGGCACAAGAACTACGCCGCTTAGAAATCTGTGCATCGCAGAACTTAGGCACCAAAATAAACTATTTTTGCACTGTAAATTACGTTCAATAAAAAGTGAATTATGCAGAAGGATACTTAAAGACACCCCCAAAGGGTTATGGTTACAATCTGGTGGTCATCGAATTGACCAATTCAGTTTTCATTTCTTCAAGCAAAGAAAACGATAAATGCAGTCAAATATTGTGAAGAAATCGATAAAATACATGCGAAATTGGCTAAAAAGCAACCTGCGTTGGCAAATAGTCATGGTACGATTCTATTGCATGACAATGCTTGACTCGGTGCAAAAACTGCTAAAATCGGGACTTGAAATTCTTTCGCAACCACCGTACTCCCCCGATGTTTCTCCAACGGACTATCATCTTTTCTGCACTCTACAGTCAGTTTGTCGGCAGAAAGTATTCTGAAACCGAGCAGAGGTCATCAAAGCCTTTGAAGACTTTATAGTATCTAAAAATCAAGCCTTCACGTTGGAAAAAGTTACAGATGCTAACGGTTCAAATTTTGACTAAATTAAAAATTATAAAAAAAAAATATTTGCTTTTGAATGTTTACTTTAAAATCAGACATTTCATGTGGTACAACCTAATGTTAAGATTGAAATTGTTCGGCAATGGAAGCAAACAATGTAATACATGGGCTGAAGAGTGCCGTTTCTACGAGAGGGCACCACTTGAATTAAATCCATACCATTTTCAGTTAGTACCAATCTTCAAAAGATAGGCGTATAAATTTGACAGCTGTCGGACGATTAGTTCTCGAGATATAGCGTTGTGAGTGAAGCAACTTTTGTTATTGTGAAAAAAAATTTCGTGTGTTGATTTATCATTGCTTTTTGATGGGAAAAAATGCAGCCGATGCAAAGAAATGGCTTGATAAGTGTTACCCGGACTCTGTACCAGCTGAACGAACCATTTGCAAGAGAATTGAAGAATTTAAAAGTGGTCATACAAGCACCGAAGATGATGCACACAGTGGACGTCCAAAAGAGGCTGTTTCGGATGAAAACATCAAAAAAGTCCACGAATGACCGTAAAGTAAAGTTGACCGAGATAGCTCTGAAGATATCAAAAGAGCGTGTTGGATATATCATACACGAATATTTGGACATTCGAAAGCTCTGTTCAAAGTAGGTGCCGCGTTTGCTCACAGTCGACCAAAAACAACAACGTGTTGATGATTCAGAGGAGTGTTTAAAGCTGTTCAACCGCAATAAAGCCGAATTTTTGCGTCGGTATGTGACAATGGATGAAACTATTTCTTGTTCGCAGACCTCAAAAGAATGCTCGTCGGAAAGAGATTTAAGACCGATGAAGAAGTAATCGCCGAAACAGAGGCCTATTTTGAGGCTAAACCGAAATCGTTCCACAAAGCTTGTATCGAAAGATTGAAAAATCGTTTCAATCAGTGTATCGCCCTCGAAGGCAACTATATTGATAATTAAAGTTGAATTTTTTAAAAATTTTGCGTTTTACTATAAAACGGCACTGACTTTTCAGCCCTTTTTTTTTTTTTTTTTGTATCGAAGTAGTTATTACTCCTTTTGAAAGCCACAGAGAAGGCAAACTGGCTTGCTCAATAAACTCCTTTCCCTAACGATTTCCTTACCTCTTTCGGTCGATGGGATATCAAAATGTATCTACTACGAAACGTATAATGGTAGATATTTCTGCATACTCGATTCTTATGGAATCAATAATGAAAAAAATTGATTTTGTATATGTACTTGTAAATATGTAGAGAGTTATACGAACGTAAGTGTATCACGTAGGAAATAATAATCCTTTAAGGTGGAAAACACATGATACCTAGTTATGGTAGGGGGAAATCTGCATAAAAACGTTGGTTGCCTCACTTATTTGATAGAACGTTTTCCACGTTATTTGTTTCTTTTTTTGTCCGAGCCTAAAAGATAGAAGAGTGGTTCAGTTAGCGGATGGAATAATCGATACGGGTACCAGTTACGTAGAATTTCGTACTTTCCTTTTAAAATATCTCATTCTCTCTCGCTATAATTTTTTGGGATTTTTTACACTGGCAATTCTGTTTTATTTTCATTTTCAACAAATTAGCACTACCGATATGCCCACGCGATAAAATAAATACGCCATTGGTTTAAATAAAATCATAATTTAAAAAAGCAATTATTGTAGCTTTTTGATATAGCATTTAGTGTGGTATGCGTTTTTCTAGGTATTACTTAAAATGATTGCAAAAATCGTAATATACATGTGTGTATGATATTTTCATTTTATTTAAGTTGGTAATAGTTAAAATAAAATGTTTTTTTTTTTAACAGGTCCAAAGTCATGGTAATATGAAAAACGTTGAGGTTATTTTATGTTAGAATATTGTATATATGGAGTTGTGGTTACATATGAATGTGCAGTCAGGGCTTAACAATCTTATTTAGGTATTGTAACAATTTTTATCTCAAGAGGATGTATTAAGGGTAATTCTACACTAAATAAATAAATAAATAATAATTCCTGAAACCAATCTTTACTCTTTTTATTATAACTTCACTTTATTTCAAAGAATAAACTTAAAGTTAATTATAAAATTAAGTATAAATAATTGAATAAACAAAGCTTTAACTTTATAAAATAAAATAGTTAGATACAAATCTGTTGGCCGAAGAACAATTGGCAATTGTATCAATTAAATTCAAATATAAGCAATTAATAACAGTTGATGGGGAAAATTGCAACAATTTAATAATAATAATTAGGAATGAAGAATATAATATAGATCGATTACAAATCAAGTCATATCATTAAGAAGATAATTTATGCTGGTTTGTCTGAAGTTTGTTCTCAATGTCATCTTAGTGTTTTCTGTCATTGTTTTCTTTTGTATTTTCATAAATCGTCCAACATATAAATTTTCAAAAAATATTGCCAAGTTTTCGCGCAGTTTAAGGCATTCCACGACCGACGTCTTAATTGTGATTTTCTTGCTGGTTCCGACAGAGTCAAAGTATTTAAATTTTTCGGATTTAGACATGTAGAAATCTTTTAAAGATATTGGGTCTATAACTTCGTACGGTTTGCTAAGAGATGGCGTAACTTGTATTATTCCACTGGAACATGCGTTGGAAAGCTACTGTCATTGTACGTCATTTCAATATATGTCATTCATTTGAAGCGTAAACAACAATAATTTTTTTTTCTATGTCGAACTTTGTGCCCGAAAAAAGTGTTTTGCGGGGAGTTCTTCATTACTTTAATATGAAGAAAACTGCTGCCGAAAGTCATCGTATTTTGGTGGAAGTTTATGGTGAACATGCGCTAGCTGTTCAAGTGCTTTGCACGATGCCAAGTGCCAAAAGTGGTTTGCATGATTTAAAAGTGGTGATTTTGGCTTGGAAGACGATGAACGTCCTGGGCAGCCAAAAAAGTTTGAAGATAAAGAACTGGAAGCATTACTCTATGAATATTGTTACCAAACACAAGAAGAGCTCGCAAAATCTTTGGGTGTCACTCAAGCAACCATTTCAAAACGTTTAAAAACAGCTGGATATATTCAAAAGCAAGGAAATTGGGTTCCACACGAACTCAAGCCGAGAGACGTCGAAAGGCGGCTCTGCATGTCCGAAATGCTGCTGGAACGCCACAAAAAGAAGTCATTTTTGAATCGGATTGTTACTGGTGATGAAAAATGGATCCAATACGAAAACCCCAAGCGCAAAAAATCATATGTGAAACCCGGCCAACCAGCCAAATCAACGGCAAAGCCGAAGGTAATGCTGTATTATGAGCTGCTAAAACTGGGTGAAACCATCAAATTAATTCAACCAACCAACAAACAACAACAAACCAACAATTAATCCATTTGAAGAGAGCAGTAGCCGAAAAACGCCCGGAATATGCGACCAGACACGAGGCAATAATTTTCCATCATGACAACGCTCGGCCCCACGTTGCTATTCCGGGAAGTCTTACCCCGCCCGCCTTATAGCCCAGACCTTGCCCCTTCTGACTACCATTTGTTCCGGTCGATGCATAACGCCCTCAGTGAAATACGGTTCACATCAGAGCAGAATATCAAAAATTGGATTGATTCATTCTTGGCTGCCAAGCCGGCGCAGTTCTTTTGGGATGAGATGCAAAATTGCCAGAAAGATAGGAAAAAGTCATAGCTTCAGATGAGCAATACTTTGAATAATACTATTGTACATGTTTTTCTTAAATAAACGTTCAAATTTTGAAAAAAAAAACCGCACGAATTAAAATATATACCCAATATGTGGAGTTAGATTTTCGGTGACGAAAAAACACCAATGCAGATATTCGGTCTTAGTACGAAAGATTCATAGCCCAGTACCATCTAGCGCTTTTATCCATATATTTAATTGTCAAAAAATACAGGAAAAAAGAGGTTAAAATTTTTATTTGAATTGATAAACCGATGCGTGCTATTTACTTTTTAACGATTGTTAAACGTAAATGTTAATCAAGATTATGTTTTAAGTAGAGTTCAATTTTGAATCACTTTTTCGAGCAATAATGTTGCCTTCCAAGTCTGCAATTGACGCTGGTTTATCGGCATAGACAATTGATTTAACGTATCATAGATAAATTACCCACCGAACTTATTTTTCAACCAACCGATTCAAGCACTGGAACCACATGTCGACCAGGCTCAACACCTACATTTTGCCAAAAAAAAGTTCGAAATTATTGAACGATAGCGGGCGACACTGATGACCAATGATTCCGCCGGACCATAAACCGCACTAAAAAATTAATTTTTCCGGGTACATTGGCAGCTCTTGTATTGCCTGAGGTTGCTCATCGGACCGAATACAGCAGTTTTGTTTATTAACATACCCATTCAACAAGAGTTGAGCTTCGTGGCTAAAGACTATTTTTCGATAAAAAAGCTGATCTTCCTCCACCTTTTGTGAGGTCCACTCACCGAAAATTCGAAGCTGGGGTATATCGTTCGATTTCAATTCTTGCACGAGCTGCAAGACCAACATTCTTGCGTGAAATATTCCATATAGTCGAGTAACACAATCCCAACTGTTTTGAACGGCAACGAATATCATATACAAATCATGGTATTCATTAACAATGGCAGATACAGCAGCAATATTTTCCTGCATGAAATTGGTGCGAAATCTGGTCACTATGGCTTGAATTATTTGCTCAGTAGGTCAATTATGATGACCGTAAAATGGTCGAAGTGGGCAAAAAACATTTTTTACAGAGCACAAATTTTGATAATAAAATTCGATAATTTTTAAACTTTGTTTGGGTGTAAGTCTTTCTATGATAAAATGGCAATGCTAACTGCGTATACATGACTTTGACACATGTCACAAATTACGCGTGTGCTGTCAAAAATAGGATACTGAAAAACTAAACAGCATAAAAATCACCTTTTTTGTATATTGAAGGAGCTATCATAGGCTCTTTCAATGGGGAGTTCTGTATGACTGTAAAGAGCGATGGACTTTGAACACTAACTTGTTATACACCGATTTAAATTTCGAGTCTCTCGGTAATCCCCCTCTGTTCCTTTTTATTTTTCTTTTAACGTTATCATACTTATCACGTCCCATTCTTATATACATACGTCTCGAATAAATTAAATTAAATAAAAATTAAGTCTCTGGGAGCTTCTTCAAACTCATTTTCTAAATCAAGAAAGATGGTGTGCAGCCTTTTCAAAGTGTTCCCATGTTTCTCAATCATTACCTGTAAATTTTAAATTGCATTATATGCCGTCCCAGAAAGCATTGACTTCCACGAGGCTTGATAATATTGCGTTGCCAACTGTTTAGAACTCTCTCATATAGAGGCTCTTTCAGATAGCAATAATATTTTTTCCAATTAATATATTTCAGCAGCTGTCAAAGTAACCAATGGCATCCAGCTGTCAAAATATTCACTAAGGTTTATCATTTCACCGTGCATCGTCTTACGCTTGCTGAACGTGCTGAAATTATTAAAAAATATTCTCGAAGTTCCGGCTTAGTTGTAAATACGCAACATGAATTTCGTCATGAGGTCGGTCGTCATCATGGCTTCAGTGTACAGACAATTCGTCGCACCGTGAAAAAGTTTAATCGTGAGTACACAGTCAGAGATTGGTGCAAAATGAAAAAAACATAGCTGCTGTAGCAACCAGTATCGAAGGCGACCAACAAATGTCGATTCGGCGCCAAGCTAAATTGGGCATCGACAGAGTGACCCAGCTTATTTTGCAGTTAGATTTGGGCCTATGTCCACATAATATTGCGTTGACGAAAGAATTGAAGCCGGACGACCATAGATAATGCCGTGAGTTCGTTAGCCGGAGATCCAGATTTTGGCTAAAATATTTATAATCTTCCTCTCGACAAGGCCATTTTTGGCTCAGCGGCTATGTCAACAAGCAAAATTGCCATTATTAGAGCGAACACAACCCAAGAATCAATGCATCCACAAAGATTGACTGATTGGTACGATTTAAGGCATGGCGGCGTCATCGGACCTTATTTCTTTTGAAATGAGGAAGAAGACACCATTACCGTCGTTCGTTTCGGGTATAGAGCGATGTTAACCGACCTTCTTCTATTCAAGCAATGGTTCCAACAAGACTGCGCTACATGACATACAAGCGACGCAACGCTCAAAGTTGTGAATTAGGAATTTGACGACTGGGTTATCTCACGACGAGCGTTCATCAATTGGCCGCCACCACTCAATCATTTTCTCTTGAGCTGTGTCAAGTCCTTAGTCTACGCTAACAAGCTAATCACTTTGGACGAGCTCAAGGCCAACATTCGACACGCTATTGGCGGAATAACGCCGCACATATTGAACCAAGTCATCAAAATTTGGACTGACTGCTTGAAGCACTGCAAGCAAGCGAATGATATGCTATTCCACAAATAATGTCATAAACGTAGCTTCAAAATAACTCCAGAATCAATTTTATATTTCATATCGTTGTTGTTTTATTTAAAAAATTTCCTGCCATTCTTATTTGGTCAGTTGGTTTTACTACTGGGCATCCATTCATCTATTATGGTTTTCTACAAATTGTAAATCTGAAAACGAAGTCATTGAAGAATCGCTGCCTTAATGGTTCAAATCGCAACATATGCAGCAAAAAAATCTCCTTGAGCAGTCACATTTTACATTTACGCTATCAAGAGCTCCAAAAAGTTTACAGAAATGGTGTTCTAAATAAAACAACGTGCCGTGATTAGTAATTTCGTCGCTTTAAATACGATGATTTCGATGTTGAGGACCATCCGCTTAAGGGAAGGCCAAAATCCTCGAAGACGCTAAATTGGAGGCCAAACGCAAGAAGAGTTTTCTTCAGCATTAGGAGTTAAACGCCAAACCATTTCCAAGCGATTGCATGCATTGAGAATGATTCAAAAACAAGGAACTTGGGTTCATTTTGATTTAAAGCCAAGGGCCGCTGAGAGTAGTTTTTTCGCCGGAGAACAACTGCTTCAGCGACAAAAAAGAAAGGGTTTTCTTCATCGCATCGTGACGGGTACTGAAAAATGGATTCATTACAGCAACTCAAAAAGAAGAAAGTCATGGGGACTGCCCGGTTATGCTTCTACGTCGTCGGCCTGGCCGAATATTAGCGCTGCGAATATTCCATATATTCCAAATACTGTGTATTTGGAAGGACAAGGTCGGTGTTATTTATTATAAACTGTTGAAACCCAACGAAACTATGACTGGGAATCGTTATCGACTTCAATTGATGCGATTGAACCGAGCACTGCGCAAAAAACTGCCACAATAAAAAAGTGATTGTACAACATGACAACGCTCAGCTTCACGTGCCAAGCCCGTTAAAGCATTTGGAAATGCTCAAATGGGAAGTCTTATCCCACCCGCCATAATCCCCAGATATTTCGCCGTCCGATTATTACTTCTTTCCTTCGATGGCACATGGTCTAGCTGATCAGCAGTCCCGCTCATAAGAAGACATCAAAAAATTACTTGATTTGTGGATAGCCTTAAAAGAGAAACATTTTTACTGTAACAGCATTCGAGCTCTACCAAAAAGATGGGAAAAAGTTGTAGCTTGCGATGGACAATACTTTAAATGATCCATTTGTAACCATTTTTTCACAATAAGGTTTATAGGCATACTCTTATAAGGGGTGTGGTCCTTTTTTACATTACGGTCTCCTTTTAAATGTCCGAAAAATTAAAATTAAGATATACTTATTTATATATTTAATAAAAAAATATTTATTTAGAAATTAGTCTTGTTTTTTATTTTTCTGACCCTCGGTTATAATGGCCATTTGATGATAGTCTCTTCACCGTCGTAATATCCGTGTTTAACTGTACAAGGCTTTTATTATGTTTTATTCTTTTTCTATGATATTATAGTCGAATTTAAAATTAATGTACAATACATACGAAAAAAGAATTAATTATAATGCCTGTAGGTATTTACAAATGAAGACACTATTTCGAATTTGAATGAATCCAATTGTCGATTATTATTATTATAAATTCTTTATTTCTTCTAAAAAAAGCGATTCGAACATGTTTGCTTCATGAACTGTCGATTATTCGGATACCAAATTATGCATCTGTCCATTAATTCAGTGCCCAGGAACGTGGTTAATTTCATACAACATAGGTGCATACTTGTTTTCTCCTAGAATCCATTAAAAATAAATATTTTGTATATTGCTCTACAGTTTTAAATTGATCACTTTGTTTTAATTTAATACGAAAACAAACTGTGATGGTATTATAAATTTACAAATAATATAAATAAAGCGAAATCATTTTAATATTAACTCAATTTATTTTCCATTATCGTGATGCACGTTAATTTGCCGACATGTAGGAATAATTTTTTTTTTATTTTTCTTTTCAGAACAAATTCATATATAAACTACTTAACTCTGATAAATGATAAAAACAGCTCCAAGGTATATAATTAAATTTTAATACTTTAACAGCTTTGCTATGCAAATAAAGCGTGGCCTAAATTAAGTGTATGCATTGTGAATGCCCTTGTTAGCAGTTGATAGAGTTCACGCTTTTTTATTGTCATCTTTGAAAATATTTGAAGTACCTGATACACGTTTGATTATTAAAAACTTCTTTTAGACGTCACTCACTTGCATCAGCCAAATAAACGATTTAATAGAGCAAACACAAATGACGTTGCCAGACATAATTTCCGTCTTAGGTCGCTTTAGAGACTACGTACACAATTTTCTCGTCAATGATTGAAATATTACAGAAAATTCTGCTGTCTGCCTTCTTTTAGTTATTCAAGATCAACAATCAACGCTCGAACGCACGAGCCAATGAAACAAAACATACATCTTGCGGCCTTGTCATGGACCCATTCGCAACATTTCCAACATTCCTTGAGAAGTGGCCATCTTTCTTAGACGTTCATAATATAGACATCATACTCTATGTTATATGTTTGTCCATCAAAGACCTATTCGATCGTTGTAATAGTAGTATAAGTGACATCTTCATTGGCTCTAAATACGATTCATCATTTAGCGATATAATTGTCCTATACTCTTTTTTTATAATTGACGCGCGCACAAGTGATTTTATGTAACCTGATACATGACCAGATGTAGGCTTTGTTCTCCAGTTTTGGGCGGATGAACGACCTATATATCGAGGCCATGTCAGGAGGGGTGAAATATTTCTTACATCACTTGAGAGAACCTAGACATTTCACAGCATTTTTAGCGACATCGAATATGTGGTTATTCCAACGTAACTTTGGAATGTGAGTGTTTTAATTGAGCTTCAACGACAGCAGACAGCATTGTGTTTTGGAAGCATTACATTTTATTTTGTTAGTGGTTACCCAATTAATTATGGTGTTAACATCAGAGTTAAATGAGCTAAGCTTAACATACGTTGCCGTTCCCGTTCTACAGCCGAAGAGCAGGAACTTGAATCGGGAACGAATATAAAAAGCAGAGAGTGCTGTCATCAGCAAAGGAACATACTGGATTAGAAGTGGCAGACAAGAGATCATTGATAAAAATTAGAATGAGTGTCGGAGACAGAACGGAGCCCTGGGGCACACCAGCATTTATTTTGTTAATATCAGTTTTGAAACTATCCAAGACAATTTAAATTAAACCTTCCTGCAGGTTATTTTTAATCCATTCAAGAAGAGAGTTATCGATCCCAAAAGAGCCTAATGACAAACTCTGTCAAGTGCAACTATCTTGCTTTCGCCAAATTGATGTACGCTTCGGTTCCACTTTTCGGTGAAACATGCCATCAGATCACTAGTGGACCTGTTGCTCCGAAAACCGTTCTGCCGGTCATTGAGAAGTTTTCAGGTTTCGAGATACTTTATGAGCTGACGGTTTATCAGCGTTTCCATAACCCTAGAAAGAAGTAATGTAAGTACAATGGGTCTAGAGGAGGAGAAAAGAGAAAATTCGCCTTTTTTATGGACGGACTGGATAAATGCTGTTTTCCATTTGCTCGAAAAGAGTTCTAAAGATTAGGATCGATGGAAAAGCTTACGCAGTGGTTTTTCCAATGTGAAAGAACACAGAATGGGAGATATACCATCTGAATCAGTGGATTTATTTATCTTGAGATTTTTAAGTACTCTTCTACTTCCGCACTCGTGTAGAAGGTGGATTCGTCCCATTGAAGGTGTAGATGGAGACAAAGCACAATCTGGAAGTGTTGAGTTTGCCGCAAAGTGTGCAGCATGCAGATTGAACTTGTTCAAAGATCTGACAGCTGCAATGTCATTGTAAGTAAGCGTTTGGATGGAGGATGAGAGAGAATCTCTAAACGACCAAAAGCTTTTAGTACATTTGCGACATTGCAGTATTTTTTGCCCTCAACTTTTGGTCGTATTGAAATTTCACACGCTTTTTCGGTTTTCCTCTGTTGGGTTAGATTTGAAGAAACGAAAAAATATTTCTCTAACCCTGACAACCTCTTTACACCTGGAGTCGTACCATGCCTTTTCTTTTGGTTCGATACTCTTCATCTAATGAAAGATAAAGGATCTTATTCCAAAGAAAATAGTTTCTGAGTTCATATCAGCAGCGGCATCCACGTCGTTATCGAGGAAACATAACGACCAGTTAAAGTTCCTAAAAAAGCTGTTATGTCCACTCCAATTTGCTTTTTCATATTGCCATACGTTTCTTTTGAAAATCTTTTATTTAACTGTGTGGTTGGTGTATGAAAAATTAGATGATATGACACGATGGTCCGACGAGCCTAAAGGAGAAACAGTCCATTGTGTTGCAGATATTACTATTAACGCCTGGTATTCGTGTATTCATATTTCAGTATGAGGATACAGGAATACAATTCTTTGTATGGAGTCAGACAGCGCATCAAATAAAATAAAAAGAATAAGTTAAAAATTTCTTCAATATTTTGTATAGTATCTATTATTTTTAACTACAGCAGCACACTTCTCCGGCATCGACGATATTAAATTGGTTAAAATAGTATTAAGTATGCTTTCCCAACTTTTTGTTAAGGAATTCTTCAAATCCGTTTTATTGCGTTAGCTCTGGCTTGAGTATCCCAAAAAGGTATTCGATGGAATTCAAGTCGGATATCCATCAACCAGAGCCTCTTAAATAATTAACTGATGCATGCTGGAGTTCCTCAGGGATCTGTCCTTAGACAAGTGCTTTTCAATATATATATACGTCGGATTCAACCAACTTGAACAACTTTGATATTGCCCTATTTTCTGACGATACGTGTACAATTTATTCCTCAGATGCAATCGTTTTCAATATTGAAACTAATCAGCAATCAGGCTTATATGCTGTCGAAGCGGTTTGTAGTAAACGGAAAATTAAAATTATTCCCAAAGACTCAAGTTATTTTTTACACACATAAAAGCAAAGCTTGTGTACTTCCAAGTAACAATCTTCAAATCAACGGTGTACAAGTCGAGTGGAAGTCGAATGTAAAGTATCTTGGCATTCACTAAGATTCACAATAAATATCTATCTATCTAAAAGAAAAAAGTCTGGAAATTGTGCTGACCAATCAAGAACTTGAATCTCTTCACCATGGAGCAACTATCTTACGATGTTTGTTTTGGGGTAGTAGTCCTGATGAAACACCCATTGCAGCGACATTTCCTATTCCACGTAGGGTAGCATATAGCTTTGAATGATGTCCCTTTACATAAAGCGTTTCACTATACCTTCGATTTCAATGAAAAGCTAGTCCACGCCATTACGCTGCCATCCCGATGCAAAGCTGTCACCTTACAGTAATGGGGAATTAGCCGTTCTCCTTTGCTTCGTCGCACAGTAAAAAAACCATCTGAATGGAACGTGTTAAATTAATTCATCGCTGAAGAGTATTGTTTTCCAATTTAGCCTGTAAGTGGGTTATTAAGTAAAAATAATGAAATAAAATTTAAATCAGCGAAGCAATCTTTCTCGAAGGTGTTTTCTCATTAGTCGATTGGGTAGTTGCAGAGTCTTGGCATATTTATAATAATTTCCCGTGTAATCTTATAAGCACAGCTCTTCAGGTTTGATTTTCAAACTTATTTTCGAGCAAGCATTTTTGCCCAAAAATGTCTAAGAATTTTATACTATGTCTCCGCCAAAACTAAATCCGGAACTTGAGATCTATAAATCCCATCTGAATCTGAGATTTATAATATTGTAAATCCGAATTAAGTCCTCATGCGACATAAATCAAGCAGTCTTTTTATATGTCAGCAAACGTAATTTTCGTGAAAGTGGGAGAGTGAATGAGTGAGAGAACTCAACACACAGACATCCCAGAGACTTGTTAATTTGTTTTTCTTAAACGTTACCTTGATTATTATTATTCTCCACTTCAGCAGTTAGGTTAATAATTGTTTGATGTCGTTTTTTTTTTTCCAGTCAAGACGATACTCCTGTCCAATGCATGTATTATAACTTTCACTTGATTTTACAGCTCTTTATTGTTTACCATTAATATAGGGTGATTCATCGTGAGGTTTGATTTTCAATAGGCTTTTTTTGACAGATCACGCATGACTCCTATCAAACTGCTTTGTCATTTTTGTTCAGTTCGACAAGTCATCATGGAAGGAATCACACCAGAACAGCGTCTCTAAATTGTTCAGCTGTATTAAGAAAATCAGCGTTCTGTGAGAAATGTTTTTCGTGCGATTCGAGGAACTTACGGTGCGCATAATCGACCTAGTGAAACCGCTATTGCCAATGCCATTCGCAAATTTGAGTTCCAGTTTACATTATTGGATGATAATCGACCGGTTAGACCACATCCAGCATGTAGTGAAGAGACTATAGCAGCTGTAGCAGGATGTGTACGTGAAGGCCGTGACGAATCGATTCGTCATCGTTCTCAGCAGCTTGGCTTGGCTCGGCCTAAAAGCGTACAAAATTTAACTTGTGCAAGAATTAAAGCCAGGCGACTTGAATTTGCGTCATATTTTCAGTGAATGGGCTCGGAAAAAACTCAATGAAAATCCGGTGTTTTATCGTAAAATTTTGTTCAGTGATGAAGCCCATTTCTGGATACGTTAATAAACAAAATTGCCGTATTTGGGCTGATGAGCAACTCAAAAAGTACCAAGAGCTACCATTATATCCATTAAAAACAACGGTATGGTGTGGTTTATGGGCTGGTGGAATCATTGGTCCATATTTCTTCAAAAATGAGGCAATTCAGAATGTTACCGTCAATGGTAACCGTTATCGCGCCATGTTAAAGGATTATGTGCTTCCTGAAATGCAACCACATAGTCCCGTTGAGCTCTGGTTTCAACAAGACGGTGAAACAGCGCGTGAAACAATGGACTTGTTGAGAAATCATTTTGGTGCGAACTTAATTTCACGTTTTGCTACGATAAATTGGCCGCCTAGATCATGCGATATTACACATTTGGAATATTTTCTCTGGGGATATGTAAAGTCTCAGGTCTTCAGGAATAAGCCATGCTATGATTAATGCTTTGGAAGCCAACATTACTCGTGTTATCCGCGAGATACCAGTCGCTATACTCGAACTAGTCGCCCATAATTGGACCACCTCAGACGTAGTCATGGTCAATATTTTCATGATTTCATTTTCAAAGGGTAAATGCCATGAGTTGTTCTTTTAACCCATAATAAAAATTTTAAGTTCACTTTCAAATTAATATGCTTTATTTTATATTATAAATCAAACCTCACGATGAATCACCCTTTATATACATAAATAAGTTTAGATATCCTTAAATATATCTTTCTACCAGGTGCAGAGATGTTTAAGAAGCACCTGACCAGATGTGGGCATGGAACTGCCTATGTATTGAGGCCAGATCAAAGGACTTGAAATATTTCTTACATCGCTTGAGGGATCCTAGACATTTCGCAGCATTTTTGACGACATCGAATTTTCGACAAAAGAGCCTCATGCCAAATTCTGTCAAATGCCTTTGAAATATCAAGTGCAACTCTCTTGCTTTCGCTGGATTGATGTACGCTATGGTTCCATTTTTCGGTGAAACATGCTACGAAAACCGTACTACCGATCATTGAGAAGTTTTCGTGTTTCGAGATATTTCAAATGTTTCGAGACATACTTAAATGTACTGCGCATAAGTGGCACACCTGCAGGTACTCGGCGCTCTCGTAGTGGATACTGGTACTATAGGCATCTTATCACTGAAGCGCTTACTCATCTTTCTTCGTAAGGCTGAAAGATTTTATTAAAAGGAACTTTACACTGTACAATGGACTGATGAAACAATACTGGAAGCTGTTACAACTGATCCATAGATCAGTATCAATATTCACCACCATACACCTATGCTAGAAACGCGTCTCGATGATTGGGAAAAGAGACTTAAGTCTTCTAACTGGCTGTTGGAGCTGAGTTTAGATGACAACTAGTTTATTATTAAAGTTCTTTGGATGGACAGCTCTCAATTTATAAGATGGGATTACAAATTTTCACAATCTTCATACATGGGCTTCGGACAATCCACATACAAGGAGACATAAATCATATGTTAGCAATTAATTTTAATGGAAAACAAGGACATTCCATTTATTCAACTTACTTCATCATATTTCCAACAGGACGGCGCTCCAGCTCACTATGGTAGTGAGGTTAAGAATTGGCTAGATATAGAGTACGATAATTGTTGGATAGGAAGAAATGAAAGAAGGAAAGAACTTGTTTACTCAACCGAAAAAAGCAACTTTAAGTGAATTAGAAGAGCGTATTTTCGAAGCATCATGAAAAGTGAGGTAGCAGTTAGCATCAATAAACATAAGCAGTGAAATCCAAGCGTGGAACAAGGGGGAAATTTTGAGGACCTTTTATAACTTTTTTGTACCACACAAAATCATTTTTTATTCATAGCCTTTAGGGGTTAAAGCAAAAGAAAATGTTTTTTTTTAATTGTACCTGTTGCAGGTTTTCCCAGGTATCATAAAATCCATTGGTTTTTTTGCAAACTTGTTGATGATTATTTTTTTTTTATTGTTACTTTCATAAAAAGAAAAATAGTAAAAGGTTATGTTTATTATGCATTTTCTGGAGAACAATAACTTCAACTTCAAAAATTAGCTACTTATTTACTTACTTACTTAGGTCCTCGGACCCATTATGTCCGTGAGGTTCCTCTTGCGAGACATAGGGCATCGACTACTCCTATGCGCCATCGTGTGCGGTTTCTGGAGATATATGGTATTTCAGCTCTCTCCAACTTTTCTCCAGTTGTGCTGATTCCTCTTCGAACGTTTTTCGCCAAGTTCTTCTAAGTCGGCCAACTATCCTGCCTCTCTGCGTGGGAGGGTTCCATTGCATGGCTTGACTCGCAATGCACTCGTGACCTTTACGAATAGTATGTCCAATCCACTGGCTCCTATGTCTTCGTATGATAGAGTCAATGGGTTTCTAACCTGCTCTCGCATGAAGTTCATCATTAGAGATGACGATTGGGTCAGAAAAGCCTCAAATTGTTCGCAGACATGTACTCACGAATGTTTGCAGCTTTCTTGTGACAGCGGGTGTGACTTTCCAAGTGCTGCACTCATAAAGAGTGCTCCAACAATGGAGCGGAACAGTTATAGCTTGGTCTTTAGGCTTATAGAGTCATTTCTCTATATTTTGGACAGCATTTCGAACGTAGCCTTTGCTTTCTTGATTTGGTTGATTATATCTAGTTTGATCACGCCATCAGTAGAGACAATGCTCCCAAGATATTGAAAATTTATTGGTTGTCCAAAAATCTCTACTTGTTTAGATGAAGAAGTTCTAAGGCTGATCCTCTTTGTTTTTGCGTATTGGTATTGATCCTTAGCTCAATGATTTCAGCTTCTGTCTCCACCTTTGTTGTCATTTAATGAAGATCCATGACCCTATGAGAGAGTAAGCATCGTCGTCTGCCTAGTCCAGATGTTTGAGGTATGATTACAGAGTCCACTGAATTTCTCCATTTCTAGTCGACAAAGCTGCATACATTACATCACTTATCATCAACAGGAACAGTATTGGTGACTATATACTGCCCTGCCTAACCCCACTTAGGATTTTTAAAGGATGCCCCTCCGGCGCATAGCAAGCCAGATAAATTCTCTCTAGACACTGTTGAACGCCTTTTTAAAGTCAATGAACAGCAGCTGAAGTGGTGATCTATATTCAATGCTCTATTCGATGCTGATCCGCAAGGTGTTAATTTGGTCCAGAGCGGAATCCAGCTTATTCGAGTGTGACCTCAAGGTGGTCTTTTATTCGCTCCAGGATGATATTTGCTATAACCTTGACTACTGCAGGCAGCACACAAATTCCTCTCCAGTTTTCGCAATGCGTAAAGTCTCCTTTCTTTGGGAGCTTGACAATCATTCTTTTTCTCCACTCTTCATGAAAACTCTCTGTTTCCCTAGCTCTCTCAATGAGTGGGTGCAGGAGCTCTCTCCATGTTGTTGGCGCTATTCGTAAGAGCTCTACGGAAATACCATTAAGTCCAACTGTCTGTGTCTTTTACCATGTATTGTTTAGAGCTTTGGACACCTTTGGTAATTTTGTAGATTTTTTGTTCCTACTATCACAACTACTGGTGACCTCTTCTGCTTTTGTAGCCAATGCGTTATATATAGTTTCACTTATCACGTCGTAGGCTATGGTGAAATTCTCTCATCTTCATGCGATACGCAGACTAGCTCGTTTCCCCCGCTGCTACAGTAGCTGCGATGCGAGCTTTAAGGTGTTTTCTTTCTTCGATCCTGCCCCAAGTTTCTTTGGAAAGCCAAGCACTATTTCTTCCTTGCGACCAACCGACTATACTTTTAGCACCGCATATGAAGGCATTTTTCATCGCACACCAATGGTTTTTGATGGAAGTGGATTTCGTGCTACTAAATGCTCTCAATCCTTATGAAAAGTGGTCTCCTAGTTGTTTGCGGACTGCGTTATCCTTTAGTCTATAGGTATTAAACCTATGCAGCTGTACGTAATTTTACGGTAGCGATCATCAGATGGTGGTTGATCGCGAAGTAATTGAAGTAATTGATTTGGTTGGAAGTTGCTTGCCTGTCCGTCGACATCCAACTGACATAGCACGTCTTGTACTCAAACATGGTCCCTCCTATTACAAAGCGGTAGGTGTTGCAAATATCGACAAAACACTCGCCATTGTCGTTGCGGTAACCAACACCATGCTTTCCTATAACATGCCTGAGCCCATCATTATCATTACCAACCTTGGGATTCAAGTCTCCCGATGTCGCCTTGTTGTGTACTATCATAAGCAGAACTCAGTGGGTTATAAAAGACCTCCTTCTCCTCTACAGAAGAAAGCTCTGTTGGGGTTAAACATTTTATGATGGTGACGCTGTCGTCCAGGAAATTCAATTAAGAAAAATGGAACAGGCTTAGAAGTTGGATATCTGAAGGCTAACATAAGAAATCAACTTTATTTAAAAACAGTTACAAAGGCTAAAAACAAAGTCCTAAGAGAATTTTCTACCATTAGTTCTAACTTGTCTAAGCCTTTTCTTAAATCATCGATAAATGATGTCAACATTAGTTGGAGATAGACCTTAACTGTGAAACGAATAGAATAAGCCCAAAAATCATTTCCCAAATTAACCTTGACGAATAAGAGAGCACCCTGTACAATATAGAATTTTCTCTTTATTGGATGTCCAGTCCTTTCAATATTTTTTTATATTCAAATCTTCAGACCTACAAATACTATTTGAATAAAGCAAAATAAATATCAAAAATAAAAAAATCTGATTTCAAATGTTCATATTTGAGAAGACAAGGCAAATTAGATACAAAAAAATCTTAGCTTAAGAGTTTTCCTTCAGACTGACATTAATATAACCCTGCCTCTGGTTATATATCCCTGAAAACAATTTTAGAAATGGTCGAAGAAGGTTTTAAATATAAAACACCAGACCAAGTCCATATTTTAGGAAGGTAAATGGTGTTAGATACAAAGCAAAAAAAAACAAAAAAAAAAAAAAAAAAACAAATCTTAGTCAAACACTTCACATTACCCGTAGTTATTATTTATAATCCTTGCCAAGAATCTCCTACCAAAAACTGGGTCAAAAACTGTTCCAGAATAAAGAAGAAAAAGGGTCTTTTGAACTTACCCAGCAATATGAAACTAGCGTGTGAACAAAGAATAATCCAGTTGTGTTCCCGCAAACAATCCGCAAAATAAAAATCCAAAAAAAACTTTCCCAGAAATTTCTTTGTTAGTTTGGTTGCCTCTGGTCCTTTGTCCACTTTACCATCTAAAACCCGACATTCAAAACATCGAATAGCACACACTAACACTCGAAAATTAATTGGAATGCTTGGAATTTTTGATCCTTCACAAATGCTAAGTAAATTTTCAAAGCGATATGCAAGTATCTACAGAATTAATCTCTTTCGGAATTTCACTATTTTTTTATTATGATTTTTTCTTATATGTTATTCGCTTTGTTGAGGTAAAAGTTAAATACTTAACAAACGAATTAAGCAGTAATTAACCGTCACAAACACGTAAACACTTCATCACATAACGATTTTTATTTTCTTTATTTTTTTATTATTATTATTTTTTATATATATATATACATATATCTTCAATTATAATGCCAGAAATAAAATAATCGTGTCGCGTGCTTTATTAAACTATTTTTTTTTTTTTTTTTTTTTTTTTTTTTTTTTTTTTCTTATTTATCCTTCACGAAAGGACGATGAAAGAGGGAATATAGTTGTGAAAACCACACACTAAAGAAACAGAATTATCGAGTTTGTATAAAACAGCAGGATACGAAAAATCGAAACAAGAAACATTCAAATCGAGTACAACAGACGATACAAGCGCATAATAGGACACACACGAACAGAATAACGACACAATAGCAAAGAAAAAGGAAGAAACGACAAAGCGATAAAAGGATGAGAAGATGAAATGAATACGAGCAACGTACAGCGTAAGTACAAATTTCAACTTTCAACGTTCTACGTTCAACAAACGCCGTACACGAACAACGCAAAATTAGGTCAACGTCGAAGGGAAGAGTTTCACATTCACGTATAACCAACGAGCCAAAACGAACGAACGAACGGGCAACGAAGGAGCACTGAACAAAAACACTTCTTAGCGGTCGGTTAGTAGGGTGGTGGTCCAATTCAAAGGATTTTGGTTCGTATTTATCTTTTTTTTCTGTTTTTATACATACGTACTAATGTTTGGTATTATTTTCTTTCACCTTTCACTGAATGTTGTAGCACTATTGAATTGCACACGATTATACCTGGGCCTTTTTATTTTCAATAAGAGAACCAATGATACCCTAAGTATCCTCGCTGTCTACCCTTGGCTAACGGGTTTCAGTTTCAATTCCAGTTTAAATTTTAGTTGAAGATTGGACTTCATTCTATTTTACGAATTATTAGTATTCAACAAGCGAAATGAAGGCAAAGAGATATATTTATTATTATCATTGCCAACCCCCAACACAAGCGGACTGGGACCGAGAGACGCTGGAGTCACGCACAAGGCAGTACGGATAGCACAGGTCGCACCGGGCAAGCACAAGACAGGTTGTCTAAAGGCAGATCCTTAGTCTGGATAAATGTATTAGCAAGCACAAGTCCACACAGTGGTGCTTGTACACATGAGCGATAAAACTCTAATGGTTTGTATCTTGACTTTTATTCGAGACAGGGAGCGTACTTCATACTTGAGTACGGGTATCCTTCGTGATCTAAAGTGATTTATGGATACCCATGTGTGTGTTTGTATGTATGAACGGATATTTACTTCTTTTTTGCGGCAAATATACAATTTTATTCTTTATAATGTGATGAGTAAACAACTAACTTTGTGCATATTAACTAAAAACGGATATTTGTATTCAGGAGCACATTCCCCCTTCGTTTGTCACTACGAAATAAATAACACTTTTTCTGAAGAATATTTATACTATTAGATACAACTACTTAGATTGTATTTCTAGAAAAATCTATGTATTTTTACTTTTCTTTTTTTTTTAGTTCTAATGATTGAGTGTAAAACGACGACACAATGCGATCTATTACACGCGCACACTTACACACACAAATAAACTCACTTATAGAATAACACCAAGATGAGTTGAAGGAAAATATAAAATACAGAAGAACCGAAAGAATATATATAACGTACCCGCGCAGTTGAGAGATTCCTTAAACGATTTAGTAAATTGTTGTATCTTTTAGATACAACTAAGGGTAATAGTATTGCTTTTCAGGTTGTTAATTATTATTATTTTTATTTTTTTTTTTTAAAGAACAATCTTAGGAGTTGAAATATTTTTTTTTTTTTTTTTTTTTTTTTTTTAATTTATTTTTATCCTTAAAGGCTTTCCAATATGAGTTGTTTAATCCTTTCTTGATTTTCTTTTAGCTGGAATATTTATTCCATTTATATGCTAACACATACAAAGAAAAAGACTTAGAGTCGTACGAGATGTAAAATTTAGTTGTTTTCACGAATAACACCTCACGAAGACTGAGGTAATCTTTGAGAAATGCCTTTCTATAGAAAAAAATAGTGAGATTCGTTGAGTTATTAAAAAAAAATTCGTTCGTTTTCCTCTGTTTTGGCCAGTTTTCGTAGCTTTTAAGGGGTGATTTAGTTTTGGTCCTGTTGTAAGAGGGGTATAACTTGTTGTTCTATGAGCTTTAAAAAGAGCTTTCTGAGGGTAAGAAATAAAGTCTAAGGGTGGAATTGTGCAAATGTAACAAAACAAAGTGGAAATTAGACTCATTGAGAATTTTGAAGAAAAAAGGTTACGTATACGCCCCGTAGTATAAAATCTTTAACTTTAACTAACTCTTGGAACAAATAACGTACGATTTGTCGCATCTATCTGCATAGCATTTTTGGGGTTGGCTAAGAATCATTCTGCAACCCGTTCTATTTTAGATCAGCACTTGTTTGACCCCCAAGTGTTAGACTGACAGCCCTAAGTTTCTTCACTATCCGTAGCATTCCGGACTTGCCCCAGAACTGCGATAGATGCAATAATAGGACTAACTCCCCTACACTTATATACATATAAGCAAAGTCGCATTACGCAGCACAGCAAGTCTGATAACAATTAAAGAATTAAGTCTTAACGAACGCCCTGACAAAAGGTCCGAAATACCGAAATTTGATATGGTCTGCGCAAAAAAAAATGCTTCAAAGAAAGCTTCTTCACGGAGATACCCAGCAAAGAAGCATGGGTTAGCAATAACCCTACAAACAGCCCTAATGGTATAAAGTGATATACGGATGGTTCTAAAATGGAATCGGGAGTGGGAGCTGGAATACATGGACCTACCCTAAATATATATATAGCTATGGGCAAAAATTCCCAGTGCATTTTAAGTAAAACTCTACGCCATTCAAGAATGTTCCAACCATATTTACAACTCTGGTATCATCCATATATTAACAGACAGTCAAGCAGCCATAAATGCCCTTAGCTCACACACTATTGACCCCAAATCAGTCATGTACTGCTTCAAAACCCCCCAAAAACTTAGTTCTAGGAAAAAAACCAGCATGTTGCGAGTTCTTGGTTATGAGGGCATTTTTGAGAAAAGTACACCATCAATTTCGGGACAGTAACTCTAGATGTGAGTCAAACTTTAAATAACAAAAGAGTGATTTTTTTGCTGGTTGGTTTTTCCGTGTTCTATGTTTGACAGCTCACGCGAGATTCGTGAAATTTTTCAAAGCCAAACATGTTCATTTAGTATTACCATTTCATCATGGAATAACGTTTAAAAATTATTAAATTTTATTATCAAAAATTCGTGCTCTGTTAATAATGTTTTTTGCGCACTTCGACCATCTTAAGGTCGTCATAATCGACCTACTGAGTGAGAAATTCAAGCCATAGTGACCAACATTGCGCACCAATTTCACGCTATTGGACATCAAGCCACCTACTCGTATTCGTAGAGTGCATACAGAGGAAAATATTGCTGCAATATGCCGCTACATACCACATAGTACTCAAATCGATGGACTAATTGAGAAATGAGTTCATTGAGCAACTTATCTCTCGTTTTGAACCGGTGAATTGGCCGGGTACATCGGACTATGCCGTAAAATCAGCGTCAATTGGAGGTTTGGAAGACATTACGGGTACACGTGTTATTAGCGAGATACCAGCCAATATGCTCAAGAGAGTGATTCAAAATTGGACTCACCGTATGAACCACTTAAAATATAGTTTTGGTCAACATTAACATGAAATAAACTTTAAAAAGTAAATAGCAAGCATTGATTTATCAACTCAAATAAAAATTTTATACACTTTTGAAATTTTCTTATGCTTTTTTTTGAAAATTAAAATCCACACACCTACAAATTCACCCATTAGTAAATACAACTGTTGTAGTTTGTTACATAAGTAATAGTCCTACTTCCATTTCTAAAATTAGCTAAGAAGTCACTTGATTCTTGATTCAAGTGGTCTCTTTGATTTGATGCACAACTGGAAAATTTCGGATAAACCGTCCCACTGCGACCACCGAACTAGGGATTGCCTCTCGCTGTCATCCATCGCAAAAAATCGGAAAACGAAACACAACACAATCGCTAATACCCAATTGGCTGGATATGAAAATTCAGATTTGTATGCCCCAGCGAGACCTTGTCATCTTGTCATACAGTGAGGAAAACAGATAATAAGCGCCCGCAGTAGATTAGAAATATCTAAAAAAAATATCCGCCATAGCAAACCATCTACATAAGTCAAAACCTGACTTAGAAAACGCCAATTTCGATTCGATTATAGAACCTCCAAGTACTATTAAATTGATTTTTTTTAGAACTCCCAAGCGGGATGAGCGGGGTTGGACCGCTCGTCTCTAGGGATCTACGAAAGAAATATACAAGGTAGTCCAGATACAAGTTTCTTTTTAAAAATAAAATTAAATTAAGAAAAATGAATTATTTTTAGTACATTATAATTTTTTAGAAAGAACAAATATTCCCATTAATTATGGAAAAAGATTTCATTGATGTACAATAGCTGCCTCGGATGGCTTCGCAGTAGTGCATCCTATCAACCCAATTTTCCCAGATCTTGGTGACTGTTTCTACCCCTATCTCAGGAATACCTTGGACGATATTCACATTAAGGGCTTAAACCGTTTCTAGATTTTCCGCATAACATCGATCTTTAAGGGCTTTCCACAAAAATAATCTCAAGGGGTCAAATCGTAGCTCCGAGGCGGCCAATTGTCAACTACAAGGCGGCTGATAATACGATTACCGAACTTAAAGATCGATTGTTTAATGGGCTCTGTGGCATGGTGCACCATTGGACTGAAATCAAAGATCGTCCAAGTCAATGTCTTTGATTCCTACCCACAAAAATTTGATAATCATGGCTCTGTATTACTCACCGTTGACGGAAATGGCATTTCCAGTACCATTTTCGAAATAGAGTGGGACAAGGATGCCACCGTTTCAAAATCCAAACTGTTACACTCTACGGATATATTGGCTTCTCGACAATCACGTGCGAGTTTTCCGATCCCCAGATGGCAGTTTTGTTTGTTAACATCGTCAGATAAAATGATTTTTCAGCCAATTTCGACGTCCGATTCGAGCTGCTATAAGGCCCAAACTGAGAAGCGATAAGAAAGCGGATGGTCGTTTACCTTCCAATGCCGAGTCAATTGGACTTTATAAGGGAAAAATCCGAGATCTTTGTTCAAAATTCACATCAGCCTGATCCGTGAAGCCAGCCTCACGTACCTTTTGCAAAAACTTGCGTACAGATTTGCTTTTGGGCAACACAACACTCACTTTTGAAATAAAATTGCAATATTTTATATTTCATACCTCCTACGGACACTGACTCACAGTCAAGATTTCGAATGGAAAAGATCTGTCAGTGTCAAAATAATATACATATGATTCAAAAAGAAATTTGTATTTGGACCACTCGTTATACAGTTGTGCGAAGTTTCTGCAAAATAACCATCAGCACAGGTAAATGAAAAACTCTATAAATGCTATCCAAAAAAACCGAATTTCGAGCGTGCCTAACCATTCGGACGTTAACTTGGTCAGCTCTGAGAAAAAATCATTGGATGTGCTTAACCATCACCTTATTTTAAAAAATTTACCTATCTGCAGATTATGATCTGCGAAAAAAATCCTAAATAAGCAGTTCGCAGCTTAAAGCCTCACAAAGCACCAAAATTCGATGGAAATTGCCCTACATGGCTACAGAATGCTTTTCAAAATGTGGTGTAGTAGCTTACGCAGATGACGTCTTTTTTCTTCAATTTACCTTAGATATAGAAAATGTGCAGAGTAAAAACAAGAGCTCTAGTTTCCTGTACTGGTGCAACAAAGCAGAAAACTCAAGGTGTGGTCTTAAACCCAAAGTCATATATTGGGTCTTCACAACGGTCATAACTCAAATGGAAATACGACCTAGCATGTAAGAAAAAATGCACAACTATGCATATAGACAAGTTAAATATAGGACGTGGTAGTCAATTCACGTCGTATCGCGGCTTCCACTAATCAACCAATCTTCAATGAACTGAAAGTGACTTCAACGTTAACTTTCGTCTGACTACTTGATCTGAGGAAGTGGTGAAGGATGGAGCTTAACTAAGATAAAAACGCTGCATCCAGTTTCCAAGATCTACAGTTGCTTAACCTTTACACCAATACGTCAGCCTGCCTTTTTACTTCAAGAAGTAAGCGCCTGCTCGCTCGATATGGTCGATCAACTATAGTCGACAAAGTTTTTCCTCCGTAACTATCTACATCCACATCTTTTTACAGGTCATAGATTTATTTCAATTCAATTATCTTTGCTGCAAAACAGTAAGCACTGCAATATTTTGTGCCGAAACCCGATTAGACCAGAAACTTCTCAACTTTGCTTAAAAATTTGAAGAGACCATTAGCCGAAGCTTTGATAATATCCATACACGTCACAATACTCCTGAGGAAGGTACTTACTTCTTTCTATATCACACATAGGGACGGTATTGAACATCAATTGTTTCAAATCGGTTAAGTTTTCCCTTAAAAGTCCAAGTACGGTTCTGAAAAAATTAAAATGGTTTTGGAATTTTGAAAGAGTGAAAAAATTTATGATCAATATTTTAAATATATAAAAACTAATTTATGGAAACCATGACACTTAACTGACAGAATCCAATACTATGTGGACATCGGAGCTTACTTTAATTGCAGCTGACTCACCAGCATCAAGTATCGAGGACCAGTGCCAATGCTACCAACATACCATTAGAGACACCGCATCTGATGTGCTGGGTTTCACTGGACCACCACCAAGAAATCCTTTACCAATGTGTGCCAATTGAATGCAATTGTCATGAAATCTGTTCCAGGACTCCAAATTTGTACAAGTTTGTACAAAAACCTGTTCCCCCGAGAAAAATATTGTAAAACAGGACGCTTCTAGGATTAACCGAACATTTCTCTTTGTGCAAATTGTTACAAAAATCTCGCGGGAACAGGCCTATTGTGTGACAAAACGTACTCTAGCCAAAAATAAGGACTTTCTCTATAGCTGGCTGCAACTACATAAACTATAAGTTATCGTTAGCTGTGTGCAATTAATGCAAAAGACGTAATGGCTTATCTGATTAGTTGATCTACCAATATTCGTTTGTGCAATAGATGGGATAATACGTCTGCGCCGAATAATCGTGTTAAATATCCTACCCGCAAAACTCCTTTTTGTAAGCTGATGGCAGCCTGAATCTTCTATTTTTCTATGATTTATGGTCAACCTCTAGACGTTTGAATATTTTATGTTTTTAAGTATTGAGAATATACGATAATAATTGAAGGTCGCAGATTTCTGAGACTTTGTAATCAGGTTCTAAATGGGATTTTAAACTCAGAAGTTCCTTTCAAGACTTGTTTTATATTGTGTGTACACATTTCTGAATGTAAATTACTTAATGTTTAATTTGTAATCACAAAACATATTTTACGAATAAGTCTTTATAGTAATTATTCTATTACATTTTTTAATCTGTTACATACCGGCTTTTACAGATTCTAAAAAGAAACACCCTCTATTCAATATAACCCCACTTTTCAACAAATTTGACATTTCTCAAAAAAAAAAATTGTTCTGATGAAAGAAAACCCTTTATTCGTGCAATAACTGCTATCACTCCCTTTCCAACAACGAAAATATTGAATTACAAGTAACCTAAGAAATGCCTAACTATGCTGCATACGATTCCCCAGCAAGACCAGATCCTAATTGCCGAACATGCACTGACTTCAGAACATGGTCAAGACAGCAGCGTGAAATAAGCAAACAACCAGTTTCTCAGGTATTCCAGTCGAAATATGTATCTCGAAAATGGATTTTTATAATCAACACTCCATATCTTAGACCAAGTCCACGGTGTTAAAGGAACCTGTTGAAGAATCTCCAGTCATCCGCGATGATTGTCCTCTTGACAAAGATGGTTTAGGACAAAGTACTTGGGGCCTCTTGCACACAATGGCAGCAGTCTACCCAGCACAGCCAAGTGAAACAGAAAAGCAAAACGTTAAATCATTCTACGACGCCTTGTCACGACTATATCCCTGCAAATTTTGTGCTGATGACTTTCAAATTGAGTAAGGGTAGCCTTATATATTTATGTAAAGCCTGTCTAACCCCAGATTCTTGTTTAAGTTTAAAAAAAAATCCAGTCGATGTTCGCTCTCAAGCTACACTCAGTGAATGGTTGTGCAATTTTCATAATCGTGTAAACAAGAAACTCGATAAACCCATATTCGATTGCAGCAAGGTAAACGAACGATGGAGAGATGGATGGAAGGATGGATCCTGTGATTAGAACTTTGAGTTAAAATCACCGGGTTGGGTTTGTTTTAATTTAGTACCTTGTAGATAAATTTTTTTTTTTTTTTTTCTTTTTTTGTTGATGCCAACGGAATTAAACCATTGCTACATTCGTTATTACGCAGTTTTTTTCTTCGATTGGTGGTTGAGGCTTAAGTAATCGGCAGGCTGTTTGCCATGAAACTGTTTTTTTGATAAGAAATCTAGAGTACGGTACGAGCGGATTACAACCGAGCATTTTTAAAGTCATCCAAAATTTGTTGTTTGTTAAACACAATGTTTTTCTCAATGACTTCCTCAAAATGACAGAAGGTAGGTGCAGATGAGTTTTCCATCATTCTGTTTGGCAAATGAGGTCCGCTTTAAAGTGCATCCGGCGGTTGCACTTTATTGCACTTCAAGGTCTATATGGGGTCATTAAATGTTTTAATGCTTGCTGGGGGAAACATTTCTTAGTTCATCCAGTGAATCGTACAACGGCAAGGTGCTTTCGTGTGTTAACGTGTATGGTGGTTTAAAGTCGCAGCATGTATATTTATCAAGCCAAGAAGAAAATGGATTCATTTACATTTCAGTCTAGAGAAATTGCTGTTAAGATGTTGAGGCCAACTTATGACAGCTCGCTGTATAGCTACTTGCAAAGAATTTTTAAAGATTATGCCTTATATGTTGATTTGTGGGTCTTGCACGATTCTCTAAAAAATGGTATCAAAACAATAAATTGATGATTGGACGTCACCTTGTCTTAAATCTGTCGTCCGTTTCCAAAACCGAACGTATAACTATAAATCGAAATCTGAAGTACAGCAATAGTGTGAATATTTGTTCGATCATTCCATACGAGGATTTTTAGACGAGTAAAGATTGCAACAATAGATTTTGACGTCAATGTTTAGAAGGCCTATGTTACAACTTCTGTAGAAGTAACTAAGAATTCAAAGAGCATTTTTACTTATTTCACTTTAGGTGGCGACTAAATATTCACTCTGCGGGAGGTCCTGAAAAGAATATCAAATGGATACCCATCTCTTCTTCACAGACTTTAAGGTGGCTGCGACAGTGTCTATACAGATGAGTTGCAATATTTTAAAAATGTTTGCATATGGTAACAAGATTAACTTTTACTGAAGAAATCAACGGTTTGTTAGTGGTGTATTTATGTGCATTTAGCCAAAAAGGTCAAGTGGTTCTGGTGGTCAATGAATCCTGACGCCTGAGGCATAATATAACAAGAAAACTATAATATTGAGGTGGCAAAGGAATTTGTTTGCATAGGCTTAACTCCGTGTACCGCTCATGATATAAGCCCGGAGATAAAGAGAGTAAAAACTATTGCTGCTCGCTTTATTTCGAGCAATGAAGAAGATGCTACACAAGACCCTCATCATCCCAATTTTGTTATACAGCGCATAATCATGAGCATGTTAGCGAAAATTTCTCCGTGCAATGTTCGGTCCTGTTTGTGACGTGTTATTGGGAAGGCAGTAGAGCGAAGAACAATATCTATTATACAGCGACGTGGATCTATTCAGAACGGTTCGAATAAAACGAATACAACTATTAGATTTTCAAATCCAGTTGGAAGTAGGCGCACGAAACTGATGGCTGTCTAGGGATTCAACTAGCTGTGGAGTTCGGTCAATTGAGGCCAATAACCTAAAATAAAACAAATAAGTGTCCTGATCATGACATGACCAATGACTAGTTGAAGAGTTAATAGTTTAATCAGCTTTTGTTACAAAATATTCCAGGGTTGTAGTGACTACTATTTGGCAGCAAAGACAATTTAATAAAAAGAACTCTACAACATATACAAAAATATGGATGTATTGAATCTAACTTGGGCTATGTACAATGAAGTCGAAAAGATATAGGTGACACCACTTCCTCAGATGCTCAGATAAGCTCCATCGAATAAATCACCATCCATGAATGAATGCCCACGTAAAAAAAGCAATGGACTGGACAATGAACCAAGGACGTGCAGTCTGTGATTGGATGCCTAACCACTAGAAGGAGAGCTTTCTTGTATAGAAATGATGTCATACAATATCTTCTATTGAAGCAGTACATTAACGAGCACACAAGCAACGTAGGAGACCTTCAGGCACCTGTTAAAAATTGGATAAAGTCCTAGAAGAAAACGAGTAATTCAGTCGTACTAATTCTGAAAATCTGCACTGCTGTTTTTTCTAACGCGCGAACCCAACTCCTAATATCTGCTCGAATTTAGAAGGAGTCCAAGTGCTGAAGTGAGAAAATTTTTATTACTTAGGCCCTGTCGTTAACTAAAAAGTGGATAGGGTGGGTTTACTGACTATCCTGACTTGTTATACACGACAGCCGTTCGTACAGCCTTAACTTCGCCATGTTAAGAAGTATGCGCATTTGCGAAAATTTCCACATAAAAAATTCGGCACTGGACAAACTTTTAGTTAAGAAAATTAGTTTTAGTTTTTTTAACGAAGTTCGTCGAAACATCTGGTGCAGAAAGATATAGAGGCCATATTTCAAACTTTTGGCATCAGTAACAAGTGTTCCTGAATAGAGAGGGTCTCAACTTCACAGATGATCAAATTTAGCCAAACCCACAAGCAACGCAATTGCAATGCAGATGGTTTGTGGGAGGCGCTACAGTTTATAGTGAACCTGTGCCTCAACTAACAAACCTTTCCAATTAAGTCGATCCTTAGCTAACTATGTCCAGGTGCGTACTTCAAATCGAATAAGGTCACCTTCTTCTCGTGCGCTTCGAATCGAGACGAGATTTTTCTCTACTGCGTTGCCCTTCAGAATAGATTCGAGCGTTGCGGGCCGAATATTGTTGTCCATTCACTCTACATATCCTTGCCATTTCAGTACTGATGCGCAGTTTTCCAACCGTATAGTTAGTGTTCCCGTGCAAACGCCACTGAATTTCTTACGAAGACCGAGGATAATTTCATCCACTTTCGATAAAGTCCATGGTCCGGCGTTATTTGATGAACAAGGTCTTAAATTGTTCAGGATAAAGTTCGACTATTCAATTACCTTCTTAATAAACAGCGATTGGCAAGATTAATTCTTCGTTTAATTTCTACTGAGGTATTAATGGCAGAATTGATAGCATAGGCATGGTAGATTTTCGTACTTTAAATTTTTAGCTGTCCACTGTGACATTCTGTTTAATTTGTCAATGTCGGTTACTTCTTTTTGGCAGCATCAACGAGGTTTTGCCCTCATTTACCGCTTAACATATGTCGGTAACTTTGGTTCCAATATTAGCAAAGGCATCGGTTACAGCCCGCTAAGATCCGTAAATTACGTCCATATCATCAGGATATGCTAGTACTTGCACAGAATTTTGAAAGATTGCGCCTTCGATATTGGCTTTACAAGCACGACTCTTTCAAGTGTTGTGTTAAAAAAGTCAGATAACAACCCATCACCTTGACTAAAACCTTTTTTATTTTTTATAAAAAGTCTCGTTACCTACCTTGATGAAGTAGCGAGCGCTCTACATTCATTCTGCATATATGGACGAGTTTTGGTAGATAAACTATAAATGCTATCAAACACGGCATTAAAATCGATGAAATGGAGGGTATCGTTTTGGACTTCTTGTCTTTTTCTCAGGATCTGTGAAAATTTGGTCGATTGTGGACATTTCTAGCCTGAGACCACCCTGACAGAGGCTAATCAGGTTCACACAACATGACATAAGATCTTGTACGCAATCTAAAGAAGACTTATACCTCTTATAGGGGTCTCCTTTTTTGTGGATCGGGTGAACAATGCTATCATTTCATTATACATATAAACTTTAAATAGTTATGTGTCAATAGAAGAATACGAATCGCTTTCTCTCCGGAAAGAAACCAATCGAAATCGCCATTATAATGCGCAGCAAATTGCCCAATTTGGAGCCTAGTGGAAACATAATACAAATTACACCGGTCGGTATCGAAGAAAACCCAGAAATGTCGTTTCGGCGCCGATCACCTGAATTGAGCATTACCAGTGTCAACCCAGTTTTGTTTTTCGGTTGGATTTGGGCCTACATCCGTATAAAATTGCACTGAAGCATGAATTGAAGCCAACCGACCATAGACAACACCGTGAGTTCGCTAATTGGACGCTGGAAAGGTTGGCTGGATATCCGGATTTTGGCCAAAAAATCATGTTCTCAGATGAGTGCCATTTTTAACTCAGCAAGCAAAATTGCCTTTATTGGAGTGAACACAATCCACAAAGCATCAATGCATCCACAAATATTGACTGGACCTCATTTCTTTCGAAATATGGAAGGAGACACCATTACTGTCAATGGTCTCAAGTATAAAGCGATGTTAAACAACTTTCTGTGGTCAGAGCTCGACAACATTGATATAACCGAGTTGTAGTTTCAACAAGACTAAGCTAAATGCCATACAAGCGATGCAATACTCAAAGTTGTAAAGGAGAAATCACAGTGAGCTTAAATCAATTGGCAGCCGCGATCATGCGATTTGACACCTCTCGATTATTTTCTTAGTCTACGCTAACAACCCAACCACTTTGGACGAGCTCGATGCCAACATTCGACACACTTTTTCCGGAATAACGCCGCACATATTGAACCGCGTCATCAAAAATTATTCCGACCGCTTGAAGCACTCAAAGCGAAGACGAAATTTGAATGCTGTGCTTTCCACACATAATGTCACGAACGTATGTTAGCTTCGAAATAAAGTCAGAATCAATTTTATATCTCACATGGTTGTTATCTGATTACCCTTTATGACAATATGTTGACGTTTATGAACACAACTGTAATACAGTTTGATTACGTTATTTCTGCAGAAAATCTGCATTACTGAGCGCAACTGATGCAGTTGTTTGTTATTTCTTTTCACTCCGGATTCTAATGGAATATGTACTAAAAAATCCTTCTGATTTTATTGGCTTGGTTAAATCCTTTTTTTGGCAAAATGGCACAATCCTATAAAATATTTATTTCTTATTTCATCTTCTCTTATTTTTTATATTTGCTTACGAATCAATTTTCTCAAAAACAACACTCTGGTTGGACACACAATACCATTTGACGTTTATATTTGTATGGGTTGGTGCATTTTGGTACATTCTGCCATAAAATCCAGAAGGAAAGGTTTACTACTGAAATGATATTCGATTGAACATTTTCAGCCTTTAGCTGGCATCTGTATCTGAAGTCCACATTAGTAGCGTAGAAATGATTATGGCTTGATGGGATTGTGCATTTTTTGTTGCACTAAGTTAGAATTTCAGCATTTAGTTTTAATTTTTTTTTTTTCGCTCACAGTTACAATCAGCAAAAGATAACCTACCAGAGTTGTAGTATTCTTACCAGTGACGTTATCATCATAACAATGACAACTCTATATCCATTCCACATACAGGAACTTCTCATCGACCTATTCCTACAACACAAAAGGATGTCTATCTTGAGCACCACCCTCTTGTTTTCCTAAAAACAAAGAATATTCACCTTGTGACTCACCTAACAAACACAAAATAAAACAAAAACGAAAAGACGTTCCATGATTTATGTATTTCTTAAGACAGTACTTCACTTTATTATCAAGTAATCGGCATTATGGCCGTGCATTAATAATACATTCATACACACGTTCCTAACGGTGTTTTACAATTTGTATTTTGGATTTTGTTTTTGTTTTGTTTTTTTTTTTTTTTTTTTTTTCCTTGTTTTGATAAAGCAAATTATTTGTTGGTTGAACGGAAAATGTGTCGGTTGCTTTAGATTCTGCCTGGGAAAGTGCCAGACTCACGTTGGTCATTCCATTTTTCCACCCAGGCATTGGGGCACATCGATGTGAAGACTTTCTTAAAGTAATTGCATGGCTCGTAGCTAGCGCCACGAATTCGCTGACAGCGATGGTAGTCAATGTAGCTCTGGTAGCAGTACCGTGTCTGGTTAGTATTTGGAAAGCGTGGATCGAAAGGAGCCGTCTCAATTTTAATTTCCTCTTTCTTGGTCATCTTTCTCGATTACTAATTTAAGAGAGACACTTATATTATGTATTTCATTAATTTAAACAATTAAAAAAGGAGAGAGAAAGAGAGAGGACTGAGAGATGTGAACCTATTAACTTAAAACTAAAATGAAGAGTGCAACATATGTAGTAATCAATTCAACAGTTAATAACTCTATTTTTTTTTTTTTTGCTGTTGTTTTAGTTGTCGTTTTTTTTTTTAGTTTTTAATTGAGGTGTATCTAGGTGTATAACTTAAATTTACGTTTACGTACAAGCTAAGTGGTTAGATTTTCTTTTCATTTCTTGTTCTTTCTGTCTACAACAACCAAACGGAAAAAAATCGATAAGAAATGGAACTGATTTGGAATTTCTTAAGTATGCTAGGAGAACGAATGGTAAAATAAAATAAAATAAAATAAAATAAAAACGAGAAAAAAAATAAAAAATGAAAAAAAAAAAAAAGGAAAACTCTAGACTGAACTGAGGTCTATCGAACGAGTGGTCGCGTTTTGCTCTCTGATTCGCAGGCTGTGCTTTTGTACTTTTTCACCTCGCGCAGATATATGGACCAAAAATCTTTCACATCGCCCGAGTCAATTTCGTTTTGAGCCTTAGGCTTGGCCACAACGCCCGTTTTGAGTATTTTTCCGCCGCGGCGTCGGCCAAACACTGGAATTTGTGGCGGAGGTGGTTGCTGTGGTGGAAGTGTTGGCATAACCGGTGGCACTGCCGCTGCCGGTACTGCATGAATTTGTACACTCTCGCCGACTTGTTGTTGCACGAAAGTCTGTTGTTGTTGCATTTTTTTGAAGATCTCCAGAAACGAACCGTCGTTTGCGAATACTGGATGGGATGGTTCTGGTTTTGGATACGGATACACTTTACCCTCCTTTGCCAAGGCCAGACGTAGTTTCTCTTCGATCTCCTTGTGAATTTTCTCCTTATCGATGGGTTCGTCGGGCTCCAAATTAGAATATACACCAACTTGATCACATTTGGTGAATTTCCACGATGGGGTCGACTCCGATGTTGACGCCTTTGTATTGCTAGAGTTGGAGACTTCTTCTTGTATTGACGACGTTGGTCGATTGCTCGATTTTAGGGAATCTCTGTACGATTCTGTTGAGAGGACTATCACGTTTGGTTGCTTGGCAGCACCACTCCTGCTGCCAGAATGTCTATCTTCATGACGACTGCTTTGACTGCGGCTACCTCTGCCATCTCTGGAACGTGATCGAGAACGATCGTGGCGTCGACGTGAACGTGATCGACTGCGAGATCTGTGGGTGGGTCTGCAACTGCTTTTTGTGTATGAGCGTGATCGGCTCCTCTGACTGTTGCGACGACGTTTATCGCTTCTGTCGTTGCGCAATCTTGATCTAGACCGCGATCTATCACGTCGCGGTCTTCTGTTCACTTGCTGTTGATGGTAACGATTCGGTTCTCGACTGCGGCTCTTCGAATAAGAATGCTGATTATGTCTGCGATCTGATGTTAAACGAACGCGTCCCCGACTACGCGAACGACTGCCACGGTAGTCTCTTGTGGTTCGATGGTGGGATCTACTCGTTTTCCTATGATCATCCGCGTCTTCTCGTCCGCCCTGTTGTGAGATAATAGGCGGAGACGGTGGCGTTGGCTGGGACATTTCTTTTCTTTTCTTTTCAACACACCCTGCAAAGTCAGATCTGAACTTTTGAGTATTTTTGATTCAAATAAACGACTTTACATTGAAAGTCAGTTTTAAAATACAATTTTTTTTTTTTTTTTTTTTTACATTACATTTACATCTTGTCGAAATCTACACATTGCCAAGCGACTGTTATGTGTTTCAGTTTGTCCGGGCAGTCATGAGCATGGTGGACAGCTCCAACCTCTGGACAAAGGAAACTACATGCCAGCCACTTTGTTACTTTTTGAAAAATATATTTTCTTTTATTTATTTTTTTTTTTTTTTTTGTATTTTTTTGTAGTAAGAGTTTAAAAAATAGAAAAAATGAACATTACTTGTAGACAGACGCCCTTGTGTGTAGTTAATTCCGGTTTATTGTTAATTCCTCGAGAACTTTATTGGATCCTATTTTTTCTTTAGAAGCCCTGCGCTTGGTTGGAGGATACAGATACTCCCCTACAAAAATATAACTTAACGCATGAGATTTTTTCGTACAGAGAAAAACAATATTTTTTTTTTTTTGATTTATTTTTGTAAATACTTAAATACACTGAAAAGATAAAAAGTTGGCTAAAAAAGAATACCGGAAGTATTGATAAATATAAAGGAAAATACAAATTTTTCGTTCTTTCGTTCTTCACTTCTCGTTTGGTTATGTAATTTTTTTTAGAAGAAAAAAAAATTTTTTTCGGATATCATGTGTGGTTGTGGTTGAAGAGAAAATTAGATTTTTCTTTTCATTGTCGTTCAAAAATCAATTCCATTTCTTAGTTAATGTTTTTAAAAATAATGATCACTTATAACTAAGTAATGTGAAGGATGAATTTGAGATGGGAAGTACCTTGAATTTTTGATTGAATAGCACGAAATCACTGAATGCACGGTAGACAAAAACTTCGTTGGATCAATATGGCGACTAGTCTTTTGGTATTTTTATGTAAGCTATAGATGTGCGGTGTGTTAATTCAGCCAATTACACTGTAGCTGAATATAGGGTTCTGATATGTTTCAGGGATGTGACATAGAAATTTCTGGGTTGTCTACTTTGTCAGCTAGAGTGTATTCAGACTTATATTTTGTATAACTATTAGTAGTCAATGTTTTGGAAGATGGTTTTTAACTAATAAAATGATAACAAATGAATATTTTTCAAAACTTTTTCTTTCTATTTATAGGGTTGGCTAAAAATCTTAGTACAGCTTGTTCGAAATGGCCCACATTTACCTTCCAGGAACGTCGAGTTCGGTCTGGCCAATAAATGAACTACTTCTGATGGCAAACTCCACAAAACTTTTATACAGAATCGCTAAGATGACGGCAAATTACATTTGAAGTTGCTATGAATGCCAATGAATTGCACGTAAAGTTCAGTATGTATGTTAAATGTTGAGGATATGACAGGGTCACATGGTAGATGTCAGCAGTGGAAAACGGGTTTTTGATTTCTTATATCTAGTTTGCCCACTTTGTTAATTCATCAATGGTCTGGCCACTGATGAATTGCAGTACGCACCTCATGCATTGGAAAATTTTCCACTACTCGGACAAACGCGCTTTAAAGACTCAATACTAGGATGCCGAATACTGCAAGCCATAGTCTACCATAATGAACCATAGCTGATAGTCTAATGAAGAGAGGTCTGGTATACCAGATGACCAATCATCTATGGAACTGAAGTTCTAAACGTGGTTTTTGAGTAATGTTCGCACCGCTTTTGCCTTATGAGCTGAAGCAGAGTTTTATCGAAGGTCCACGGTTTATTTGCGAAAAGTGTTTTGTTGAACGGCTCGACAACGTTCGCTTGATACACTTTCGCCGAGGTTTTTACACCAAACTATCGTTGAAGTTATGTGGTGGGCATGTTGAATTTTCAGATCATGTCGTGATGACAGAGTATGCTCTCTATCGTCTTGTTTGTTGAACGACTCGTTAATGGTGAAAATTTTATCGTCAGTAAAATAATTGATGTGGGACTGTTCTTCACATACTAGCGAAGCAATGCTTTGACTTATGTTTTTAATGCAATGCTTCTGTGAGTAAGTGGCCGCTCTATCTCTTATATTTACTGGTTCCTAAATCACGTTTTAAGATGCATGACATGCTATCCTTACTGTTATCCGTTTACCGAGACATGATTTTCTGCTTGCGGAGCGGATTTTAGCGAATTCGATTCTCCACGGTTTTAATGACTTGTGGTGTTCTCAAAGTGCACGGACTCCCGGATTCTACACGGTCGATTATTCCAAAAATTTTCTCAAATATCTTCACAACACGATTTTCGAGTGAACCCCATTCCAAACAAACTAACGACAAAAACTTTTTACACACGTACTTTGTCTAATAACCGTCAAGTTGAAGTGATGAGTTAATTGATGAGTTTTTGGATCTTAAGAATGAATGTGTTCATTTTGTGTACCCAAACATTTGCTAGTACTAGGTATTTTTATGTGCCTATGTGTTTTTATGTCTTAGAAGTTTTTAAATTCTTGTAACTTGTAAAGAGTAATGTAAAAAATAATATTTATTTACCTACTTACTAACTTACATGATACAGAATGTCTCTTGTATTTTAAATGATTAATGTCTGTATAAGACTTAATATCATTAAAAGCCCATATATTCATGGGAGCAAGGATACGCCTTGGCATCTCTCACAGTCAATTCTCTTCTCTGATACCAAAATGGAACCTCTTTTAGAAGCAAAGGTGCCAGTGTGTTTCGAGGCCGAAAAAAAAACGTCTTAGTGTCACGACACCAAGTACTTATTGCAGCTCTACATCGGGTCAACCACAAGTGGAAGACCCTTCCTGCGATTTTAGGTTTATACCAGAGCCACCCCATCCAAGTCAGTCTTGAAGTCTGGGGGTAACTGGTCACATCGCAGCAACCTTCAGCGACGTTGAGTGTTTCTCTTTTTAATAGACAATTTAATTAACGGGAGAAAGCTTGATAATTGGGCGAGTGCCCAACGTGGTGCTACTGTCCGAATAGCACCTGGGCCTCAACCAAGAGGTCTCCCAGGTTATCTCGGTATCTGGCTGTTGGTTGGGGTCCCTCTTTGCTTGCGCGCGGCACCTAAGGTGATATATTTCTCTACTATGTTTTCGCTCCGGGTTGGAATTGAACACTCTTCGGGCTGAAGTGTTGGTGATCATTCACTCTACATGTCCTAGCATGGATGATGAGGGTCTTAAAAGAGTCTCCTTTGTATTACCTGACAAGGGCTTATTACGCATTTGACTTCTTATAAGGAAGAAACAGCGATTGACAAAAGTAACTCTTCGTTTGATTTCTGATGAGATGTCATTATCAGATATAATAGCGGACAACGTCAAAGTTATGGCTCTCTATTGCGACGTCCTGTCCAATTCGTCAAATATTGTATGTCCCTTTCTGTTGACAGCATATATTTAGTTTTGTCATTCACAACTAAACCCATTTTTGGCGCCAATGGTTAGCTGAGTTTTACCAATGATCTTAATATCATCAAAGTAATCAAATAGTTCAACGGACTTTTGGTAAATTGTGCGACTTGACTTACAAGTTTCTCAAATATGATGTTGAAAAAATTAGGTAACAGCGCTTCATCATTCCTAAATTCTTGTTTAATATTAAAGGCACAGGGGAGCATGTAAATTGTCTCTATAGATGTTGTCATATGCGGACTTTAAATCGATAAAAAGGTGGCGTGTATCGATTTTGACTTTCTTTCATGATCTCTGGTAGTGTAAATATTTGGTCGATTGTAGACTTACCGCTCCTACAGCGGCACTGATAGAGGCCTATCAGGTCGTTGATAAATATATGCAGGCGTTCAAACAAGTAGGCAAATAAGTAGGCAATATGCGATGTTTGAGAGACTGATGCCTCTATAATTGGCACAGTTAAGAGAGTCAGTGTGAAGGTTGTTCTTCAGGCGTGCATGCTTTCTGCTGTACAAATCTTGGAAACGAGTTGGTGCATGCTCTCTATCAAATCATTTTGCACTGTCTTAAATAGCTTAGTGAGCAGGATGTTTGGTGCAGCAGCTTGATTATTGCTTATTTTGGTCACGTGGTTTGTTGCAATTAGAACCGTTCAACATTAAATATCTTCACATTACTTCTTCGTTTTTGGGGTGTTCGAGATCTCTGTAGACGTATCTTGTCTGCAACAAGGTAGTAACCTTAGTCTATGTTCACCGCTCGGAAAGTTCGGAGATCAATTTGGTTAGCGATATAATGATTAGGTGATCGTCACATCCCTTTGTGAAAAGTAAGGCCTGCAACAAAGTCAATTAGCCTTAGCCTGTTTCCAGAAGTGTCGTCTTGCATGCTATTATTCCAGTTTGCGTTGCCAAAAATGTCACTTTTTTTTTTTTTAGATGGTTTGAGAAAAAGGCAGGAATGTTAGGAAAAATGAGACGAGAAAATTACCGATAGAGTGACCTGAAGCTAAGAGTTATGGAAAATTAAAAGAGAGAGTGAATGTCATCAATAGTCGATAGAGTTAAGGGACAAACCGTTTTTGAGTAGTTAATGGCATCAGTGGTGAAAATAAGGTCTAATTGCCTGATGAATGAGTTAAGTACGTCACTTACTTGGCTTGAGTATGTTAGCCGATCTATGAATAGACATTCCATGACTGAACTGGCGTCCACTTCAACTAAGGCAGATTTAAGTCACCGAAATTAAGAATATCGTCGATGGATTCCGATGGGTCATTTAATTGGCCAACCGTTTTAATATCAACTGCATAAAGGATTCTACAGGTTAAGCCGGGAGAATGGAAAAACACATAGTGTAACATATATGGGCCTATTAGAGAGTGTTATTTTTGTAAAAACAAAGTCAAATTATACGTAGATGAAAAAAAGATAGCAATGAGAGATGAGTAGAAGCTTAAGAACGAACAAATTTATGATGGTCAACTATGCTATGCTGAAGAAAGTAACTCTTTTGGAGTGAACATAGTTCCGAGACCATGACGCCTGTTTTGGTCTTATCCTCGAATTTGTTGTGTATATTTTATTATCTCTTCGCCAGAGAGCATATAACGGCATTCCGTTGTATATACAATATACTGGGTGAATCTAATAGAAAGATTAAAATAGAGTTAAAGCAATTCCTACTTTGAGTTGAAATGTAGAATCGCGTTTCCCTGTTTCATATCAAAGTGCTGAGTGCTTTGCGTTTTTCTGCCACAAGTATTTTTCAACGTGCTGTTGGTCAAGATACTTTATCTTCATTGTCTCATTCATTCTCATTTGACGGAACTCACGTCAAAGTGTCATCGCATCTGGCGCTGATTTAATTAAATGTGGTGCCAATGCACAATACGTATGAGTACCTCACGATACATATGTATGGTGACAATTAAAAGTAAAATCAACACTTAAACATCTGTATAATGAAGGACAGTTATAACAAGGTTCATAAGCAGGCAAGAGCTCTTGTTTAAAAATGCATAGCTATCTTATTTTAATTATTTGTTTTCTTTTTATCATTAATTAATGATTGAGAGCACATTCATTAAACTTTTAGACACGACACGACATGACATGTACCGAGTATCGAGACACCACACGACACGCGTAAAAATAGTAAAATCGGAGACGAAAAAGTTTACTGAATGTGTTCTCAACCATTAATTATTAGTTGACGCTCGGAGCATTTATGCGCCACCGTACATTTTTTTAATGGTCAGTAACTCATCAAGTTCATTCTTGACCTCTATTGGAATTTGTTTCTTTGTATTTTAAGTTATTTTTTTTTTTTCAATTTCTTTGAAAACGAGTCGTCAGCTGTGTTACTAAGAGTTATTTGCCCTGGCTCTGTTTAGAAGAAGAAGGAGCAGGAGCAACTTCTTCTAAAGTGGCTATGTGCATAACCTCAGGCGCTTGCTCATCCGCTTTGTTATATTCTCTGCAGTTAATATTTTAAAACAAATGGTTTGGGGAACAGAAGTATCTATATTTTAATATAAACATTGGCACTTACTATGATCTCCTTAAACGAATTTCGCTTACAATATCGCAAACTCCTCCTATATCTTTCATAATCTATTTCAGACAGCTTCTTAATTGGAAGAAATCCGTTGTCGCCGTTTCTGCATTGCTCTTCTCTAATGGTGCCGTTATGTCTTCGCACACTTCTATACATAATTCTTTTTAAAAAATGTATTGCAATTACTATTATAAACCCTACACCCAATCCTTTCAGTGTTTTTGCCACTTTCGATCATCTTTTATAGTTCCGCCTAAAAGTTTAACGCTCAGTGTCTTCCAATTTATGTGGTTTATTTACAAAATATGACTAAGTCAATGCCAATACGTTTTCAATTCCAAATTGTCAATTATATACCCCTATTGGGGTCTAGTGAGTTTTTTGTCCACTCTTATTTTTACTTATCGTTATTTCCATCCCACTTGGGTTTAATTTTTCACAAATCGAGAATCTAATTAAATAAAGTTATGAAAAAGTTTTCTATTTTACAACATTACAGAACGAAGATTGATCCACAAAGAAAACTTAAATTTAATGTTTTGTTCACGCTGAACGCACTCATTTTTCCCCAATGACTTTAGTATAAATACGGCCACCTTATCAATTGTCACCTCATCATATGACGTTTCTTATTCCACCGAAATCCGATTCAGACATTGTTGAAAAAAATTTGCGCTTAGACACCAAAAGCGACGAAGAGGCTAGACATTGCTAATAAAAGTGTGATGACAGAAATTTCCGATCCGGTATGAGTTAGACATGGCTGCGTTGTTGCGCTTAACAATTATTTCTTTTAATTGACAATTTTCCACAGTGCCGTGCATTTTATTTTCCATTCAAATTGTGCCGAGTCGATAACATTTCCCCCTTTCAAAAATTCACTTTTTAGTTGCTATTTTTCTACCTGGTTTTACAATCGTACATTTCTACGCCGTCGTCTGGGTTAAAGGTATGCAAAATCGTTCTCGTGTATGAAAACGTAAAAAAGATAATAAGAAATACGCCAAATTATCGAAAAAAGTTGCTTCATTAGTGAAATAAAAAAAAAAAAAAAAAAAATCGTTTCTGCCAAGGTACCCTACAATCAAAACAAAGAAGGTACCCAAACAAAAAACAAATTCAAAAGAAGTAGTCAATAGTTCCATCGTAAAATGGCACCAGCGCTGAGTAAACTCGCCCAGCATCAAAGTGCTATTGTGGGTCTAACTGGAATATCCGCAGCCTTATGGATCATCGGTTACGGAAAGATGTCAAACAAGAAGAGGTAAGTGCAGAACTTGTATTCGTCCTCAAAATGAAGTCTGGGTCGACTCCAGACAAGCTCGTAATCAAGGTCGTTGAGTGCTCTTGGAAAAAACTCGATGTGATGCTTCATGTATCGTATCGGCAATTAAATCTGAAACCATAATAATATACAATAAGAAAACAGGGATTGCGAGAAGTAACCCAACGGGTATACGCATTACACTTCGCAATATGTACATAATTTCAATCGTTTTTTATAAACACCCAAAGGCGTTCATCATTGGACGGTCGGTGGTCGGCGGTCGGTGGTCGACTCTTCTATTTTTGAACACCAATAGGCTTCGAACGGGTCTTGCTTGATTGCTTTCTCTTTTGTGTTGTTGTCCAGATTGATGTAGACGTTAATGTAGATGATGTAGAGGAGGTAAATCCAGATGAACAAGTGTTTTGTAGTCACTGGGTTCCATTTTCATTTCGGATGCTTTTATAATTCTTTTATGACGAAATAAAAAAATATAAAAAAAAAAAAACTGATACGCTCTTTGTTGTAGGCAACTAGTTTCGGACGAGGTGATACACGGTTTGAGGTTTTATATTCATGCTTGCTTGAATGTTGCTTTTATTATAATTTTTAGGCATTTTGACGCCTCAACTGTTCCATTGCAATCGCCATTCTAAACAAACAGACACAGTTGGAGTTTATCTTTGTGATAATTAAACGTAAAATTTAACTAGAAATTGTTCGTTAGGCTTTTGAAGCACCGAATTGACTTAGTGATTAGCATCGCATGGTTCACTGGTTAATTGTAATAAGTACAGAGTAGCCACATGAAGAGCGGGAAAACTGTGATCCAATTTTGTTTGGCTAATGTATGAAAATAAATTTTTTTTATTGACAACTTTAGGTGGAGCATTGCACTGTTTATTTTTCTATAAAAAAAATATTTTCATCTCTGCTTATTGTAATGCGAGCTTGCAACAAAGAAACCAGGGTCTAGAAGGTTAAGGTATAATTAACAACACATTGCACTCATTGCGAAAACTTCATAGACAAAGCTATTCTTAACCTCCGTCCGGGTGAGACGATGACTTGCCTAACTGCGGCTGTGGCATTTTCAATTCAATTCTACGCAAATACATGACTAAGTCAGATTATAATTCAAGTGGTGGTATAGTAATTCTGATTCAGCGTTAACAAACTCGTTCGACAAGGTTGCAAAGGGATATCGCTACTTTGGAAGAATATTCTGGTTTTACTAATTAAACCTTTTTTTATTGTTTGACTTGTGTCAGTATTTTTCCAAGTCAACTATGCTGAAAATTTAATTAAAGTCCTTTCTTTCTGATACGACGTGTCGTAAACCATTTATGGCGGAAAGGCGTCGAACTTTAAATCAAGTACCTATACCTGCTTTGTTATTCGCTTATCAGAAAACCAGAAACAATTTTGTAAGGATTTACACCTGAACAGTAATGTTGGTACTCGTGTGTGTTTATGAACAAAAATGTCTATCAGCTCCTTGAGGGGATGTGTTATTGGGTCTATAATTTAATTCGTGCGGTTTGCTAAGAGATGGCGTAACTTGTATTGTTCCATTGTTATTATTCCATTGAAACATGCGTTGGAAAGCTACTGTAATTGTACGTCATTTCAGTATATGTCATTCATTTGAAGCCGTAAACAATAATTTTTTTTCACTCAAATATGTCGAACTTTGTGCCTGAAAAAGTGTTTTTGCGGGGAGTTCTTCTTCATTACTTTAATATGAAGAAAACTGCTGCCGAAAGTCATCGTATTTTGGTGGAAGTTTATGGTGAACATGCCAAGTGCCAAAAGTGGTTTGCACGATTTAAAAGTGGTGATTTTGGCTTGGAAGATGATGAACATCCTGGGCAGCCAAAAAAGTTTGAAGATGAAGAACTGGAAGCATTACTCTATAATGATTGTTGCCAAACACAAGAAGAGCTCGCAGAATCTTTGGGTGTCACTCAAGCAGCTATTTCAAAACGTTTAAAAGCAGCTGGATGTATTCAAAAGCAAGGAAATTGGGTTCCACATGAACTTAAGCCGAGAGACTTCGAAAGGCGGTTTTGCATGTCCGAAATGCTGCTGGAACGCCACAAAAGGAAGTCATTTTTACATCGAATTGTTACTGGTGATGAAAAATGGATATATTACGACAACCCCAAGCGCAAAAAATCATATGTGAAACCCGGCCAACCAGCCAAATCAACGGCAAAGCCGAATATCCATGTCGCGAAGGTATTGCTCTGTGATGGGTGTGCTGTATTATGAGATGCTAAAACCGGGTGAGAATATCAATGGACAATTCTACCGAACACAATTAATCCGTTTGAAGAGAGCAGTAGCCGAAAAACGCCCGGAATATGCGACCAGAAACGAGGCAATAACTTTCCATCATGACAACGCTCGGTCCCACGTTGCTATTCCGGTTAAGAACTATTTGGAAAACAGTGGATGGGAAGTGTTACCCCAGCCGCTTTATAGCCCAGACCTTGCCCCTTCTGACTACCATTTGTTCCGGGAGATGCAGAACGCCCTCACTAAAATACGGTTCACATCAGAGCAGAGTATCAAAAACTGGCTTGATTCGTTCTTGGCTGCCAAGCCGACACAGTTCTTTTGGGATGGGATCCACAAATTGCCAGAAAAATGGGAAAAAGTTATAGGTTCAGATGGGCAATACTTTGAATAATACTGTTGTACACGTTTTTCATAAATAAACGTTCAAATTTTTAAAAAAAACCGCACGAATTAAATTATATACCCAATACTTTAACTTGTCTAGGTAATGGGTATTATTTTTAGAGGTTTTTTTTGCATTGATGGATACTTTTTCAACGACAGCCAATTTAAGAACCCACAGTTCAGTTTTGCTCAAGTTGACTTACCATTTTACCATGAATAAACTTGCGCAAGAATAACGGTTGCAAATTGTGCAAATTTATTGCGAAAATCGTGGTTTATCTCGCGAAACTTACTGTGTGCTACGTCCATTTTAATGTCGATATGCGCACCGAAAAAATTTATGATATTAAGTGGCGACAGCGACTAGAGCAATGCCTTTTTACTTTGTAAAAGATTTGGGACAGAGGCTAACGATTTTACAAGATCCAGCTGGGACAAGAATTTAATTCGCTTGACCATAGTGTCAGACCAAAAATGAGCCTCTTCCCTGAAGAAAGTTTTACGGTACGTCAACAAGCAAAATTCTTGCATTTGAAGTGAAGAACATCCACAGCCATAGTTAAGACGCCGTTGCACCAAAAAAGTCAAGAAGGTTACAGCCAATGGTGAAGGCTATAGACCATTGGTTACTGACTTTTTCGTTTCCCAATTGAATGACATCATACCACACAGTGTGCGGCAAAAATGATTTATTGAAGAAAACATTAGCTGGGCGCATAATGAATTGGTTTCCAAGATCGTGTGATCTATCACCTTTGGATGACTGGAAGCCAACATTAGGGACAAAAACAAAAATAATAAAATTAACCGATTTCATCTCAGCTTAAAACCTTACTATCCAGGCCCTCTTCTGAGCCTGATTTTGTAAGTTTTACTGCAATCTCATTCCCTCGCAATTTTGTTGTAACCTAGAGTCTAGACAACGGTGAACTTAGCTTTGCGATTTCATTCAGGGAAGCCTTGTATCCTCGAATTAGTTTGAATATGATTAAAGGGTCAAGTTAGGCTCTTAGCGCAGATCACCACGTTAGGCCAAGAGTTTAGTGATGATGCATTTGAGTGATTCAATTTATTTTTCTTTCGACCTCTGCTAGAAATTGAGCTTCTATTGCTTACTAGATCAGCATGTCGTCGTTGTAATATTTCCTTTATACTTCTCGTACATGGCTCAACTTTGCAAGTTTAAACGGCGTTTTCCGTCGCAAAATACTACGCAGTTATCACAACACATAAGCCACTCCACCCTGCTTCTATGTACGACATTGTCATTGTGGTTTCCTAAGTATTTAATTTGATTGCACTTCGTCACGATGACACTTTTTATATAGATGTCGGAAGTTTGCTTGGGTGATTCGACAATGTAGGTATTCGGTCTAAGTAGAACCGATTTGTAAACAATTTTCTTAGGTCGTCATCTATGATCGCTGTTACCAAATTACCGCAAGATAAGGCCTAATTGATCTGTTTGGCCATAAATTGTAAAAATCATTTTATTGTTTAATCTGAACATAAGATATTCTTTTTTTCCACATTCAAAAGGACGATTTTTTTTGTTCTTGACACCACTGATCGGAATCATATATTCCGTAGTGTTAACAGCGACATGAACTTATCTCGTGCCAGTATTGCAATACAGACTGCTAACACGCTATCTAACACAACACAATCCGTAGTAGTTTTACTATGAAATACATTTTTTGTTGGTGTTATATAGCGATGGAGGCTTCAACCTCAGGTATGTTACTATATTTTAGGGTTTTTTTTTTTTTCATTATCATCATAATTCAATGTGGCCAAGATAAATTAATATTTGCAATCAAATAATAAGAAATTAATAAAAAAAGGACATTTTGTTTAATCTCTAAACAATATTAAGCTATGGTTGTTATATAATAAATCTTTATTGAATAGGCTCGGTGAAACAAATTCTTTTTTTTGCTACTTTTTGCTACTTTACGATAATTATCAGTTTTAATTGCTTGACTTAAAGGAATTATTTGTATTCGAATATGTTATTATTATTCAAAATAAGTTATTTCGTTTCAGGAACTTCTCATACACTATTATTTATTACAAGACAAGAACTTTTAAATATAATGCATAATTCTGGAGAGAATTGTTTCGAGCAACAATATATATATTTGATTAAAGAGTTAGAAAAACGAACAAATTACCAGGCCAGGAATTTTAAACAGAAATTGAGTAGTTTCAAGTTTCAAGAAAAATTTAATAAAAATAATAAAGAGTGGCTTGTGACATCACTTTCTTTCCCATGCGTTGTGTCAAAAGCTAAACGCGGCCGACTGGTTATTTTATTTGAAAATTCCTCGGAAAATAGCAAACGTGCTAAAACCAAGCAATTGCGTGAAGTAACTTAAACCCCAGAAAAAGCTTACGCTACTTGCATAAATTTACGAGCTGAAGGTCATACACAAGCTTCAAAACTTTTAAAAGATATTTGTAAATATCCTGAACATGCTAAGTGTTATTAAGAACCTTACCAAAAAACCTTTAATCCACAATATCTATTGTTAGCTGAAGATGCACTATCCGTCCTGTTAGAAGCTAAATTTTCCCGTGAACAGTATGATATGATAAGAAAAAGTGCTCCAGAAAAATTTCCATCTCACAAATTAATACAGGAAGCTAAAAAGCTATGCTACCCAGCAGACATTAATGCAAATGTATCGGGTGCTTCCGTCAAATTGCAATCTCTATTAGATCATACGATAATGCGTTTATGTCAAACATTGGATGCTGTTTTCAATACCCTAAAAGGTGACCAACTTGAGAAAATGTGCCTTATCTCTAAATGGGGATTTGATGGGTCGTCGGGACATAGCTCTTACAAACAAGTCTTTCAAGACTCTAAAACTTGTGATTCAGCTGTTTTTATCATGTGTCTTGTACCGCTTCGATTAATGGCTAAAGATTTAATTATATGGCAAAACCCAAGTCCTGCATCTACAAGGTATTGTAGGCCAATAAGTATTGAATTTCGGAAAGAATCTATTGATGTGTGTATTCAGGAAAGTAGAAAATCAGATATCAAATCTTCAAGAAAGCATTATTAATATTGGTGCAAACACATTAAAAATTCGTCATGAATTAATTTTATCAATGGTAGACGGGAAGGTGTGTAATGCCCTTACAGAAACTACCTCAACAATGAAATTCTTTTTGTGTGGGGCAACATCAAAAGAATTTAATAAAATAGATGAAATGGTTTCAAGAAAAGTGAACACAGAAAATTTGAGATTTTGGGCTTTCTGTTTTGCATGGTTGGATTCGATTTATTAAATTTAGCATACAAGCTGTCTATAGCAAAATGGCGAATTCGTGGGGACCAAGACAAACAAATCATTTCAGAAAATAAAGCTCGGATACAGTCTTTCTGTTTAGAGAAAAGTTTGGCCTTTTTGTAGACAAACCAAAACCCGGTTTTGACAGCAGCAACCATGGAAACACCGCCAGACGTTTTTTCCACAATCCAAAATTACAAATATCGACATTAACTTCATAAAAGAGTTTCACATTATTTTGATTACGATACCAAGTGGATTTGATGTAGATCCTGAAAAGTACAGGCTGTTTGCACACGATACTGCCAGGTATTATGTGTCTTTATACCCATGGTACAATATGCCACCTATTTTGCATAAATATTTGATTCACGGCCCGGAAATAATAGCCTTTGCACTTCTTCCTATCGGACAATTAACGGAGGAATCACAGGAGGCAAGAAACAAGGACTTTAAGCGCTACAGAGAGCATAATCTAATCTAACAGGGATATTTTCAATTTTTTTTTTTTTTTTTTTACTGAGCTTTGATCCAGTTATCACCAGTAAGTAAAAGCCTGTCAAAAATAAAGTTAAAAATATTCCCAGAGAAGCATTCTTAATGTTAAAATTTCCATTTTTTAAATAAATCAGATGATAATGCAACAGTTGATGATGATAAAGATGATGGTGCTTTAGTGTATCTTCAATAATTAACTGTTTTGAACATTATACGTATTGAAGAAAGTGAGGAGCACTTATAACTGTTATATTGAGCATTACCCGATGAATTCAGTGCGTATTATATGACATATGTACAAAGCAAAAATTCTCTTTAAGTAAATAAAATTCTTTGATGTGTTTATTTGATTTTTCAACAATGAAAATAATGTTCATTACCAACATTTTTATTTTTTTGATTAATAGGCATATCTATGAAAACATGCGATCCACTTCAGAAGGTCTATTATTTCTGGTGATGATGGCAGGTATGAAGGTACTCTGCCCTAGTCTGCGCCGGTGTTACTCCACACTGTTTTGTTTGCATTAACACCATGTTCTGCTTCCACAGTTTTTTTTTTTTTTTTTTTTTTTTTTAGTCCAAATGGACGTTTGTGAAGGGAAAAATTCTGGGTATAGTCAAACATTTTACCATGTGAAGCTAGTTAAAAAGACCTAGGCCGCATTCTTTAGAGATCGTCTTATTTTTTTTCCTCCGAGTTTCAATGTACATGTGGCAAGCAAATTTCAACCAAATCTCCCAACAACTCAGTTGGCTATCAATTTCAATTCGTTGTGCTAGGGTTCAGATTTAATTGAATAACTTTCAGATGCTGTGTGAGGTAACAAACGTGCGATAATGACTGTTATTTGTCAAAGTTTTTTGTACCCAGAGTTCATTCCGCAGTTCAGCTCGATTACAAGTTTTTTTCTTCTTATTTACATCAAATCGTACACCTGGTACTATTTGTCACTGCGTTCCTATGAGAGACATTTCGTTACATCTTTGAACATAAAATTCAAGTGTCATAACTTCTTTGTTTCTATTTCTATTCACATTTAGATTTTATTTATTTTATACGTTGGACACTATACTGATAGTTTCACAGAGCTAGTTCTTAGATCTAGGATGATTGTTTTACCCAAAAACCTTATTGATTGCAACTGCTTAAGCAAAGGTAATACCTGGCCTATTTTTAACCAACCACTTTTCACTTTGTAACTTTTCAATTTATATTTGCACTTTTGACTTTACCAAACAAAAATTTTCAAAGAGAAAAAAGTTTAAATTTTCCCTCTGCAAAGTTCATTTTACCAAATACAAAACTGCAAAGTGATAAGTCAATTTGCAAAGAATTCTTCTATTTCGTCTCACTAAGCAAATGCGCTTTGTTAGTAATATGCAAAGAAAAATTTGTTGTAAAAACTTTGTTGAAATAATTAAAAATTTAAAATGTACGGTTTCGACGAATGTTTCATGTACACTATCATGGAGTCGCAACTATGCACGGGACAAGTAAAGCTATAGTCTACAGAGCAGAACACTGGGTTTTGGACGCAATAATTGATTAATTTCTTGCAAATACCATATACTTGTCAGAAAATTCTTCGGAAAAAGCTAGCCAATTTTTTGCTCAGCTTTGTGTAGCTGAATGCGTTGATTAACAACAATGCACCCAAGGAACATGGAGATCAGTTTATCAATAGACATGGAAAGCATCCATTGAATGCAATGATGGTTTGAGCAGGTAGCTTGAATAATGCAAGGTATCGACCCTTTGCAAAGGCGGCACATTTAAGAGACAGAGCTAATTCTTTAAGCGAATGTGGAATAGCTAAATTTTTATATTTTTGTAGGAATGTTGAAGGAAAAGTTGCAAAGCTTGTAGTAGATAGAAAACTTATCCGACGTCTTTAAATATAACTAGTTCTGTCAAGTTGAGAAACATCACCACTGACGGCGGCTGTGTTTTCTTCATTTCGCAACAATCTGTCTGGCTGGTGGCTTCAGATCTAAAAGAATGTACTCACGTTCAAACTTTTCCACGGTGCGACGAATTGCCTGCACACAAAAGCCATGATAACCGTCCTCACGACGAAGCTCATGTTGCGTATTTACAAATGAGCTGCAATTTCGTTCAGCATCCGTAAAACGATGCATGATAAAATGGCAAACCTTACTACATATATTCGAGGTGTGTTCAAAAAGGTGACTTGAAATTTCGCGGGGAACGTACATTCGAACTTATGTTTACAATTTCAAGTATATAGTATACATAGTTTGTTTTTGACAGATAGAAAGGTTAGACGTGTTTTGGTGGTTTGGTTTTTGTTCGGCGGTTTTCAGTTATTATAAAAAGTAAAGCAAAGAATTTGCATCAAAATTTGTTTAAAAAAGGAATCAAGTGCTCTAAAACATTTTAAATCTTAGCATACGGTGAGTTTGCTCTAAGTAAAAAAAAAAAACATTTTACAAGTTGTACAAACTGTTCCAAGATGACTGAGAAGATGCCAATGACGAACCTCGCTCTGGACGCTCCAGCACATCAACAAAAAATGATAACGTCGAAGCTGTGAAGAATTGGAAAATCGTCGAATTACCATAAGAGAAATTGCTAAGGATGTTGGCATATAAGTCTGCTCGTGTCATGCAACTTTTCGGATGTTTTGAGCATGAGACGTGTGTCAGCGAAGTTTGTTCCGAAACTTCTTAATTTTGATCAAAAGAACCGTCCTATGAGCACCGCTCAGGAGCTCTTGAATGACGTCAATGGTGATCCTGACTTGCTCAAAAGAGTCATAACTGGTGACGAATAGCCCCATGTGATTTTTTAATGTTCCCCAGACTCAAGAGACCTATAAAAGGATGTAGATTTGCAACGATTGAGGAAATAAAAACGGCATCGCTCGAAGAGATCAAGGCTATACCGAAAAGTGCTTATGAGAAATGCTTTGAGGATTGGAAAAAACCATGGCACAAGTGTATTATATCTGACCGGGAGTTATTGAAGGGTACAACATTAATATTGATGAATAAGTAAATATTATTTTTATAAAACTATAGTCTTCTTACTTTTTGAACACACTTCGTATTTTGACAAGTAGATGTCATTGGTAACTGATGACAGCTGCTGAAACAAAACAATTGAAAAAACTGTCATTACTCTCTTGTCATCCGTTACATTATATAAATATGTATTCTCGCGATCTTTGGAAAATTTTAGTGGAGTTCGCCATTGTCAATAAGTAGACGTATTCGTATTTTTTGCTATTTGATTGGTCAGAATATCTTTGAAATTCATTTTCAATCATACCAATAGTGCCATATGCGAAATGCAATGCTCCGAATTAGCCTTATTCCTGGCTTATCAAGGCCTGTAGAAATCTTTATTAAGAGTTACTTGCAAGTATATCTTGACACCCGAATCAGGGAACTACCGCAGGGACAGAGTTCAACAAGTTTCCTTAAACGAAGATGTTTCTACCATGCTGAAATTTTGTAAGGGCTTTTCATCAGACTCAATTTTTGGACCTCTTCGCTGCGTTTTGTACAACGATACACCTACGTATATGCGAATGATGTCAAATATACGGGAATGGTGTCAGTAAATTGAATGCGGACTTAAAGGCAATAAATCTGTAGACAGACTCGAATGTTTTTCTACTTGATTCCAAAAAGTCCTTATGCTTACCGATAGAAAAGAATCGGGTTTTTTGTCAAATGCGATAATGTTTACTTATCTGTAGAGAAGAAGGCTTTGGACTATGGTGCGCGTGCGGACTATAGTGCGCGTGCGTAATATATTCATTTTTTTTTTCAAGCAAACGATTAATTTATTTTTTTTATTGATACTAATATTCAATATACAATGAACGAAATTCTTATAAAAACACTGCAAATTTTTATTTTGTCTTTAGTCCATTCGTGGATACTAGGCGGCCAGTCCAAAACCTTAATATGTTTAAAAGAAAACTATCCTTGTGGTGTGAACGGCAGTATTATCATGTTGAAAAACAAAATTTTCTTCAATTAACTGCTCAGCTCTTTCTACTATTGTATCCTCTAATAGCTGTATGTATATTTGAGAGTTCATTTTTGTTGGTACCTATGCGATTTCCGTCTTACCAGAGGCATAAAAACAAGCCCAAATCATGAAACTACCACCACCAAAATTTCGGCTGAATTTTATTACCTCCAGATTGATTTTTTGTTCATCACTGAATAAAACATTTCTCCATGTACTTTCTCGCGCAATTTAACCTTGCCGCCTTGTGTGTAGCAGAAAGCCGTGGTTTTTTTCATTGCCGTTTTGTAGACAGCATTCTTATCTGAGCTCAATATCTGCTTAACTCGACGTTTTCCAATCGGAATATCGAATATTTTAACAATTTGGTAAGCTGAAGGCTTATTACGAATTTACACCCAAATTTAAAAAATTCCGGACAACTGCATTCTTGCATTGGGCATTGTTGAAAATTTATCTTGTTATCACCCAACCTTTCAATTTATTATTATACTGCAAAAAATATGAAGTTATTAATTCAGTTAACAAATATATTACGAATTACTGTACTTTTATAAGAACTTGGCTCACAAACTGCACTATTACAGCAACTTTGACCAAATAACTCGTTACAACGAGCTGCGTTTGATATTTACCATAAATATTGATAACGGAATAATCGAGTAGCACTTTTAATAATTCTAAACAATATTGGTAGAGTGTTTCACCAATTTTTATTTTCAATATCTGCAATATATTAATAAGGCCAATATGACCATTGTTGAAAAGCATTGAAGCAATATAGGGTTTTCTAAAAACGACTTGACAACTTTTTTTTTAAATAAAAGACAAACCATTTGAGATATTTCAAAAACTTTATTATTGGCTTGAAGTACAATCAAAACATTTATGAATGCAACTCGACTTCCTTCATATGGCCACCGCGGGCACGTTTGCAGCGGTCGATTCTTTGGACCCAATTTTCAACGTCTCGGCCATATATTTCGGCCGAAACGGCCGCTATTTCGCTTTCAATGTTGGCTCTGTGCTCTTCCAACGTCGTCGGCGTGTTGGCATAAACCAATGACTTAACGTAGTCAGACAGAAAATAACGAGAAAGAACGAGGCGGCCAATCGACTGGCCCATGTCTTGAGATAACACGCTTACCAATTTTCTGTTGAAACCACATGTCGTCCAAGTCCATATCTTCCAATTCGGGCCAAAAATAGTCGGTGATCATGGCGGGATAACGCTGACCATTCACAGTAACGTGACGATCGTTATCGTCGACGAAAAAATATGGCCCAATAACGCCGCCGGCATGCAAACCGCACCAAACAGTTATTTTTTGTGGATAAAGTGGTGATTCATGAAGCACATATGGGCTTTCACCCGACCAATAACGCATATCTTGCTTATTGGCGAACCCATTGAGCCAAAAATGAGCTTCGTCACTGAAGATGATTTTGCGACTCCGAATATCTGTAGAAAATTTTTGTAATTTGCAGACGTTGCTCGTTAGTGTACTTTACCATGATGAAAATGTTGAGTTTACTGAATAAATTGACAGTGACAGTTTGATGGTAAGTGAAAGAGTGCGTTCACAAATTAAATTCAAAGCTGACAAGTCCCTATTGGAAAAACCTATATTAGCGGCAGTTTCAACTCCACGATGTCCCTGCCGCAAATTTTCATATTAGAGTGTTCAAACACTCGTTACTCTGGTAAAACGTGCCTTAACATTGTTCAAGAAAGTCGCCTTCACTAAGTATATCGGTTTTATTGCCTCAATGACATTTGCAGGCAATGCAGGAGTATGTGTAAAATCGTTCATAATTCGTTTGGCATTCGCCTGCTGCCACGAACACACGAGTCTTCTCCTTCCGAGCAATACTCATGTGGGGGAATGTTTGTGATAAAATGTGGTCCAGACAGCTTTTTTCATACCTCCCAACGAATGTGATTTCCGGGAGAGGATTCAGCATGGTCTTCTAGCCAATTTTGATATCAACCGATAAGTGTCGTGACACCATTTAACGAACTAAAACCACGTTTGCGCCAATCTATTTTTCCACACTTTTCGGCGGTTAATTTTTTTTCTTCTCTACCAACTAGTTTGAATGACATTCAGAAAGATTTTAAATTGCTCCAGCCAATGACACTCCAAGCAATTCCATCGCAAAAATAAATCGATTAACTTCGTATGCATTTTGGATTAACTGGCATGACGAGATTTCTTTTGGCGTAAAGGATTTGCCGTTTACCACAATTAAATCCGACTCCTCTTTGATTAGATTCGCAAAATTCTACATCACTCCCACTTTTTACATTTCACGTGCGCACTTATCTTATGAAATTTATCATTCTGTACCCGACACCTTGATTCACCGTAATAGAATCTAGTTGGTCACCGCTCCACTTTCTCGTAGAGCTGCTGCTAGTTCTCGGCTCTGCTTTCTGCATTTCATACCTATTAAGTGTCCTTTTATCTTACAAAATCAAAAAGTATAGATACATTTAGTGCAACATCTAAGTAAGCACTAATGATTTCTAAAAATATCGATCTGGTGTGCTCTTGCAGACGATTTCCTGAAGTCCTCCAAAAAAAAGGTGATCACGATATCTCCGGTTTAGTTCATCTGAAATAAAAAAAAAAAAAAAAAAACCCGAAAGATTCTTTTGATGGATATATAAGACTAGGTATTGGTCGAAGGAATAATCGAAATTTTGATTTTTGACCAATTGGCGGCTTCGTTTTTCGACCAAAATTGCCACTTAAAATTGTTTAAAAAAATAGAATTAATTATCCGAAATCTTATTCCTGTAATCAATACCTGAGGAATACATATATCTGAGAAGGTTGTTATAAAATTTTAGACCGATCGCTTGAGCCGTTTTTTTAGAAATCTTGACCACCGACTTTGGAAACATAGTTTTGAGTAAAAAAAAGGAATTTAAAGTTTCGGAAGAAGTTTACGCATAGATAATTTTTTTTTTAAATGGAGTCATCTATTTCAGGGGCATTAGATCGACCATCCGTTTCACCAGCAGTTTCTACATAGTACCTCGAGTTGATGTTGTCTACGACCCATTCTCCCCTCTCGCGTCCTCCCATGCGCTTTCAAGTCAGAGATCATAACGCGCTCTGCATCCTCTTTCGCGGTATAGGCATGGGCAATGGGCCCAATTAATTATCCCATTGCATTCATGTAATATGACATTGGAGTTATACCTTCATTGCAGATCCTGGCAGCGATGTAAGCTGCTTTTTCAACAATTTATGAGCCACACGACGCGATTTTTGGAGTTATTTTCCATATCAACTGATTGTAGCTCTTGTTGTTTTGCGTAAAATCACCAACACATCTTTTCAATAATTTTTTAGCGTTGAGATCTGTATAAATTTTAAAGATAGCTTCAGCAACATCAGGTGGTAAAGACAGATAATAAAGTTTATAAGAAGATAACGTGACTGAAGCCAACAACACCATGAACCTTCTCCGACCGGGCACCTTTCGGGTTGAGGATTTTCATCAGTTGAACAATAATGATAATAAGTTGCCCATATTGCATTATACATGCATCATGCATTACCAGTGAGTTTACCTTTTCCACCAATTGCTTTTTTTTTGTATTTTTTTATTACTTTTATCTACAGTTTCAGTAGCTTTATTTACACACTCAATATCACCGTAAGGCTTAGTTTTTAAAATCCCAGAGTATGTTTTAGAGTCACCAGAAAAAAAGAAAAAATCTACTAGGTGGGGTGAAAAGTAACCTCCTTGGGAATGAAAAAAAAAATTTTTTTTAAATGTTTTTTTATTTTATTCAATATAGTTTTCTTTTGGTTTGATACACTCATTCCAGGGATTTTCTAACTTCTTGCTCCCGTCCGAAAAGTAATTTCCCGGAAGGTCTGCAAAATACTCCTCCGTGGCGTCGATGATTTCCGAGGGAGCCAAATCGGGCGAATACGGTGGATGCGACAGCAATTGGAGCCGTAAGTCATTGATTTTAGCCATAGTTGCGATGCTCTTGTGCGCCGGTGCATTGTCTTGCAAAAACAAAATTTTTTTTCGCTTCATGTGAGGCCGTTTTGCAGCGATTTCGGACTTCAATCGCTCCAATAATGCACAGTAATACTCGCTGTTGATGGTTTTTCCTTTTTCGAGGTAGTCCACGAAGAATATGCCATGACAATCCCAGAAAACCGACGCTATAACCTTTCCGACCCATCGAGCCTCCCTCGGCCTCTTCGGAGCACTCATGCCGGCTTCAGTCCATTGCTGCTCATTCTGTTTTCTGGTGTTCAACAGTTACCAATCGACGCCAAAAGTCCGCCCGATTTCGCATCAGCATGTCCAAACACTCTTTCGAAGTGCTCTTGCGTTCATGTTTTTGGGCAGGAGTGAGTATGCGCGGCACCCAGCGGCAGGATAACTTTTTTATATGCAGAATATTGCCCAAAATATGGCGTGTGCCCTCAGTACTAATCTTTGTGGTATCTGTTAGCTCGCGCACCTTCACTTTCCGGTCAGCCAACAACATTTCATGTATTTTTTTGGCATTGTCCTCTATAACCGCATAGGAGGGCTTGCCGCTGCGGACTTGATCGGTACTGGAGTTGCGGCCACCACGAAACTAAAACTAAAGACAGTATCGCACTGAAATTTGGCATGTCTGCCTAAATATGAACGGACTTCAAGGTACCATAACTTTTTTCGCAGTAGCAGCGCATTCTGGCGGTCAAGGAGGTTACTTTTCACTCCACCTAGTACTACTACTCAGATTTGTGCTCCGACTATTTTTCTAACAGTCCGAGACGACCTTACAAATATGCGTATATCTCGAAAAAAATTTACCGGATTGATTTGAAATTTTCAAGGAATATAGTCAAAAATATGTATAGTATTACTAAAATATACAATACAATACAAAAAAGAAAAAAAAATTAAATTCTAACTGCTTATAACCCCTTAATTACGCCCCTTAACAATGTTGTTGGTGATTATAGAATTCAGACTCAATATCTGGCATGTCTTCTTGATTACCGGGTTTTGCTCTTGAAAGACATTGGACAAATCTGAAGGTACTAAGGTTCTGAAGTTCTTAGTTTAGTCGAAAAAATACCCGAATCTAATTTTCTATCTACTTACCAACAAAATAATCACCTTGGAAGGCTTAAAGTTGAAATTAAGTTTAAGTGGTAAGTATGATACACAGCTTATTGCAATTATAGCTAGTTCTTTGGAAGGAATAAGAATAATGCTAGCTAAGGATTACGTTCTTGTTGTATTTTTTTTTTGGCTCCCAGCCCTGTGGAAAGCCAAATTTGAGGTACTAATACAGGTATTGTCATACCTCAAAACTCTCTCTTCTACTCTTTAGGACAAAACTAAGGACCCCGGTTACTCCTTACCAGTCAATGCAGAAACTCTGCAAATGTTGCAATTGTTTCTGTTTCTTTGTTACTTTTATTTCCAAAATGAGATTCTACTTTAAATGATCAGACAGTTTTCTAACAACGTGTGTTGTCTAGATTGTAAGGTTTTGAAATTTTTAAGAAATTCTGTAGATTTTGCTGCTATCACACCAATGTGGGTATTTGCTGCTACTTTTGATCCTGCTTCCAATACCTTAATTAAGTTACACTTACAGTTCAGAGTGATATTAAACTTTTCTGATCTAAAAAAGTATATGCTAATTTTTTTATCGGTTTGTTTTGGTGTTTAAAAAAGATATTAAAAATGGAGAACGAGATTACTGTCGTATAAGAAATTATTCAAGGTCAAAGTTAACAAAAATCGGGTTTTTACGAATATCGTGCTCTCTATAGTTCGAAGGCCAATTAAGGTTATTATAAAAATAAAAGATACAAAAACAAAATTATGCCTCATCTTCGTCTTTATCAATTTTCTATTTCGTCTTCATGTTGTTTGAAATTCCTTATCTTGCGCCTTTTTGTTATTAATTTTACATTTATTTGATAGTGACATTCATGGAATTCACGGAACTTCAAAAATTGGCAAAAAATCAAAATTTATGCTTTCTTTTCTTTCATAACTTTGGTTCTGCTCATCAGAATGATAAAATGTACCTTGTTGAATTCAGGAAAAGGTGAACTTTTAAAGATTTGGAATAATTTTTATTTTCAGGGACAAAGGATATTATAAAATATGCTTTTTACATATATCCTTGAATAACTCAAAAAGTGGTATTTTTTATATATATATATATATATATATATATATATATATTATAGAGAGATTCGTCCTCTATTTCCATTTCAAATTTCAAGTTGGGATCTCTATGGGTTCGGCCAAAATAATGTTTTATAGGCGGCTAAATATTCTGTGATAAATATTTTCATTTATTTTGTATGTAATTTAATTCGTGCGGTTTTTTTTTTCTTCAAAATTTGAACGTTTATTTAAGAAAAACATGTACAATAGTATTATTCAAAGTATTGCCCATCTGAAGCTATGACTTTTTCCCATCTTTCTAGCAATTTGTGGATTCCATCCCAAAAGAACTGCGCCGGCTTGGCAGCCAAGAATGAACCAACCCAGTTTTTGATATTCTGCTCTGATGTGAACCGTATTTCAGTGAGCGTGTTCTGCATCGATCGGAACAAATGGTAGTCAGAAGGGGTAAGGTCTGGGCTATAAGGCGGGTGGGGTAAGCCTTCCCATCCACTGGTTTCCAAATAGTTCTTAACCGAAATAGCAACATGGGGCCGAGCGTTGTCATGATGGAAAATTATTGCCTCGTGTCTGGTCGCATATTCTGGGCGTTTTTCGGCTACTGCTCTCTTCGGATTAATTTGTGTTCGGTAGCGTTGTCCATTGATGGTTTCACCCGGTTCTTGCAGCTCATAATACAGCACACCCATCTGATCCCACCAAATACAGAGCATTACCTTCGCGCCATGGATATTCGGCTTTTCCGTTGATTTGGCTGGTTGCCCGGGTTTCACATATGATTTTTTGCGCTTGCGGTTGTCGTAATGGATACATTTTTCATCACCAGTAACAATCCGATGCAAAAATGACTTTCTTTTGTGGCGTTCCAGCAGCATTTTGGACATGCAAAACCGCATTTCGACGTCTCTCGACTTGAGTTCATGTGGAACCCAATTTCCTTGCTTTTGAATATATCCAGCTGCTTTTAAACGTTTTGAAATGGCTGCTTGAGTGACACCCAAAAATTCTGCGAGCTCTTCTTGTGTTTGGCAACAATCTTCATAGAGTAATGCTTCCAGTTCTTCATCTTCAAACTTTTTTGGCTGCCCAGGACGTTCATCGTCTTCCAAGCCAAAATCACCACTTTTAAATCGTGCAAACCACTTTTGGCACGTTCGCTCAGCTAGCGCATATTCACCATAAACTTTCACCAAAATACGATGACTTTCGGCAGCAGTTTTCTTCATATTAAAGTAATGAAGAAGAACTCCCCGCAAAAACACTTTTTCAGGCACAAAGTTCGACATATTTGAGTGAAAAAAAAATGTTGTTTACGCTTCAAATGAATGACATATACTGAAATGACGTACAATGACAGTAGCTATCCAACGCATGTTCCAATGGAATAATACAAGTTACGCCATCTCTTAGCAAACCGCACGAAGTTATAGACACAATAAAAAAGTCACACTGTGGCCTTTGTATCCCAAAACTAAACAAAATCATTTATTATCTTTTAAGAGTATATGTTTACATATTCCTCTGTGCACTGATAGTATCTTACGTCTTCTATAGAGTGATTACTTTCTACCAGTTGCTTGATAACAGCATCTAAGCCCTTCCCATAAGTTGATGGAACGCTTTGATCTTCTTGAAGTTTTCTAGATTTGTCTAGCTTCTAGCTTGTCGATCCTGGAAACTCTTCTATAACTTTGTCGACGCTCCATTCTTTTAAAAGTAAAAACAACATAACAAGTTTGGTGTCTTTGTTTGTAGTTTTATGGAAATTTTCTTTTATTCTCCCTTCTAAATATTCTTCCTCTCTGGAATTATCTTCATCATTATCAAAAGTAACAGAGAAAACTTTCTCTGCAATTTTGAACATAGCTTTTCCAGTTTTGACTGCACATATTTTAAGTCACTTAATCTTCTCTTGTCGAATGTATCTTCTCCAATATACTGTATGCATTTATTAATCAAATTTTTTTCTACACGTAGAGCAAATTACCAACTTTGTGCTCAATTTTTGTTGCATCGTAACCATCCATCGTACAGGCCGCAAATCGCGAGCACTGGGTTGATGAGGTGGTAAATCCAGAGGATTGCAGCACGTTTTCCACACAAAAGCACTCATTATAAATTTATATTACTCACAACTCTTACTACGATACAATCTAAAATAAATCCTGAGCTCACAACAAATTGACATCAAGTGAGTGCAAATAAATTAAGCCTAACTTCTAAAATCCTCAAAAACGAGAAATAAAATAAATATTTAGTTTTTTGATTTAGCCGCCTATAAAACATTATTTTGGCCGAACCCATAGAGATCCCAACTTGAAATTCGAAATGGAAATAGACGACAAATCTCTCTATAGTATATAATACCAAATACGAAATACCACTTTTTGAGTTATTCAAGGATATATGTTATGTAAAAAGTTCACCTTTTCATGAATTCAACAAGGTACATTTTATCATTCTGATGAGCAGAGCCAAAGTTATGAAAGAAAAGAAAGCATAAATTTTGATTTTTTGCCAATTTTTGAAGTTCCGTTACATGCAAAATATATCGAATTCTGCCTTATGATTCGTACCACTCCAATGAGTATTTCTATCACTTTTCAGCCAAATCGGAGGGATGTCGTTGAGAACGTCGGTTGATCCTTCATGGAATGACCCAATACTTAAATTTTTTTTATGGTGGTTTTATTTTTTTTATAAGGAAATTGCTTTTAATAATTATGTGTGAAAAATAACAATTAAATGTCTACTACAAGCACGTCTCCAGGCTCAAATCTAATCTAATCAAAATTTTTAAGGACTCGGTCACACATTACTGATTAAGTTCATCAATTTCGGTCTGAATGTTGTTTTTCAGATGTGCAATTGTTGTTGGCTTATTCACCTAGACTTTACTTTTCAAAAAACCCCAAAGAAAATACTCTAATGGTGTTAAATCGTATATTCTATGTGGCCAGTTTCGTGAAATTAATCGACCTAGAAACTTAGACCGGAATAGCTCAATGGTTGCACGTGTTGTGTGATCCGTAGCTCTATCTTCGATAGATAAAGATCGTTTGTGTTTATTTCTTCGATTTGAAGACAAAAAATCTTCCATTATTTGCCTATAACGCGCGCTCTTCATTGACAGTAACAGCTCTTCCAATTGCATCTTCGAAGTAAAGTGGTCCAATGATTTCACCAGCCCGAAAACCACACCAAACAGTATATTTTTGTGGATGTAATGATTTTTCTGAAATTATTCAAGTATTTTCTTCGAAAATCTTTGTTTTTGACAAATCCATCCGATGTGAAATGAGCTTCATCACTAAATAATGATGTTGCGTGAAAAACAGCATCATGTTCTAACAACCACTTGGTGAAAGTTTTGCGTTGATTGTGATCTATTGGCTTCAAAGCTTGTGTTAATTGGATTTTGAAAAGATGCAAGTGCAAATCCTTATTTAAAATACGCCAATCAGTCGATGAATGAATGCCTACTGCCTGAGAACGTCGTGATATCGATGCTGAAGGTTCTTCAGCGAGTAGTAATGTTCTTAGTACAACGTCTACTTCTTGGTGTATCAGACCTTTTTAAATCCTTGACATAACCAGTTTCTTAAAATCTTTTCACTAACCTCTGAATTGTTGACATATTTACAACAAAAAAATCACGAACTTTTCGATATGTATTTTTTAAAGATCGGCCATTTCCATAATAAAGTTGACTAAGTTTAATGCGTTGCTCTGGCGTGTAACTATCCATGGTTAAAATTGTACGTGTGTCAAAGATGACATAAAAAAAGGTAGTGTTCAGAAATTATTCACTACCGACATCTAGGCGCGATTTTTGAAAGACCTTTTATGTTACTCCATTCTCAAATATAAGTTGTTGCGAACAATTTGTTTGAAAACGTCAGACTATAGTTGTAGATCAGGACGTTCTTCAAATAGTTTAATAACATTACACTTTCTTTTCTTAAATAACGCAGAAGTTTTGCATCCGGTTACAGCATGTAGAAATAAAATATGTTGCTTTGAATGAGGATATTTATTGCAGCTTGAAAAATCGTAAAATTGTGTTTTAATTTTCTCCTTGCCTGGTTTTATGAAAAATAATTGTTGATGGCTACAATATATCAGAAGAACCAAAAGATCAATGTCTTCGCAAACTATGACAGTCGTATTGGCAATATATTTTTCCATTGTAGTTTCAATAATTAAAACATCTGCGTCATCGCGAATTTGTTTACGTGCGATATTGACATTTTTGAATGTTTCCATAAGCATTGCAATTAATTTTTTTTATTACAGTTGTTAGATAAAAATTGACACATTTGTTGTACTTTTATCGATTTTAAGAGATCCAGAGGCTGTAGCGGCTCTTCGTGACTGCTCCATAGCCTCGATATTTTTACTATTGTCTTCATAACCATCAAATACAACAACCACGTTGCCTTCAAAATGCTGACACAGAAAAGTATCATTTTGCTGCCATACCATATGACACTGTGGAGAAAAAATCCATGGTCAAAGACTACATATGACTGTGAATGGAAATGAGCATTTATAGGTTGAAGCAATTGATGTAGTACAGATTTTTGTGTTTTACGCATGCCACAATTTTCCGAGAGTGAAGTAGGATAAGGTCATAATGCACAATGCAAATATAGGGTGATTCATCGTAAGGTTTGATTTATAATGTAAAATAAAACACATAAATTTGAAAATGAACTTAAAATTTTTAGTATCGGTTAAAAGAACAATTTATGGGATTTACTTTTTGAAAACGATATCATGTAAATGTTGGCCACGACCACGTCTGAGGTGGTCCATTCGGAAGGTCCAATTTTGGGTGAATCGTATCTCGCGGATAACACGAGTTATGGTGGCTTCCAAAGCGTTAATCGTAAGATATTAGCTGACTTATTCCTGAAGACTTGAGACTTTACATAACCCCAGAGAAAATAGTCTAAAGCTGTGATATCGCACGATCTGGGCGGCCAATTTACCGCAGCAAGACGTGAAATTAAGTGCTCACAAAAATGATTTCTCAACAAGTCCAATGTTTCACGCGCTGTATGGCTCGTAGCGCCGTCTTTTTGAAACCAGAGCTCACTGAGACCATGTCCGTTAACATGGCGCGATAACGGTTACCATTGACGGTAACATTCTGATTTGCCTCATTTTTGAAGAAATATGGACCAATGATTCCACCAGCCCATAAACCACACCATACCGTTGTTTTTAATGGATGTGATGGTAGCTCTTGGAACTCTTCGGGTTGCTCATCAGCCCAAATATGACAATTTTGTTTATTAACGTTGAATTTTGTATGCTTTTAGGCCGAGATCTTCAAGTAAAACACGCCAAGCCAAGCTGCTGAGAACGACGACGAAGCGATTCGTCACGGTCTTCGCGTACACTCTCAGCTACAGCTGCTATAGTCTCTTCATTATGTACTGCATGTGTTCTAAACGGTCGAGTATCATCCACTAACGTAAACAGGGACTTAAATTTGCGAATGGTATTGGCAGTAGAGATTTCAGTAGGTCGATTACGCGCACCGTAAGTTTCCCACAGAACGCTGATTTTCGTAATACAGCTGAACAATTTCAAGACACTGTTGTGGTATGAGTCTTTCCATGATGAAAATAACAAAGCAGTTTGATAGAAGTGACGCGTGATCTGTCAAAAAAAGCCTTTTGAAAATCAAACCTCACGATGAATGACCCCTTACTTTGTTTTATTCGCATTGATCATGGGACTAACTCTGGGTTGGTTCAGTGTTTGTAAACATATGAGGCTAAAATGTTGTAGAATTTCCTTTGGATGCGAATCACAGCCAGGCGATCGGTAATTGGTTTAAAATCGATGACCTTCGATCTCAGCCGCTTTCCCACGAAGAATCCACATCATAATATGTGCAAACTTTTGTGGCAGCTGTAATATTCGAGGATATCGCACTAATTTTTTTTCATCATACCTGATCCTATCCAGCACATTAGTCCTGGATCGCAGGAATGTTTGCCTGATACTGTGTGAGGATATTTTCCAGTTTTGAGTAGCTCATGGAGCGTATAATTTTCTAACATTCCATGTCGTCGTTTTACATCGGGTCCGTTTTCTTCTTGTTGTAACGATGGTTTTTTTGTTTATGTGGTTGGGCGAGTGGTGTCAAATCGCATGATCGCAGCGGCCAATTTCTCCTTCACAACTTCGTCGCTTATATGCCATGTAGCTCCGTCTTGTTAGAACCACGGCTCGGATATATCGATGTTGTCGAGCTCTGACCACAGAATGTCGGTTAACATCGCTCTACCGAGGGAGTTTTTTAACTTGAGACATTCAAATTACTCGAAAAATACACGATATCGCCAAAAATATTTCAGACAAAAGTCACAAGGTTGTAAAGGGGACATAAGATGGTGACCACGAGTTTGACCTTGAGCCCCATTTTCAAAGGTCAAGCGAAGGTCACTTTTGATTTTTCAAATAATTCCTGATTTTCTTGTCATTTGTTTTTACATACTGCGTTTATCATAACCCAGAAACAACGACGTGGACGTAGCAGTATTTTGTTTCCTTCGGGGTGATTAATTAGAGTGGGTCCCCTTGCCTCCCATTGTTGAATCATTAAAAAATAAATTTATTTCCCGAGACTATTTCAACAAATGCTCGAAAATGTGACCATTCACTTCAATATCCGCGCTCTAAAGAAATCAAGTGACGTAAGATCAGGTGATCTAGCAGGCCATTGCCCCGGACCCCCTCGTCCGATCCATCGTTGATGGTAAACATTGTTTAATACGCCCCGGGATACTTGGGAATAATGGGCTGGACAACCATCATGTTGAAACCACATTGTCGCAACTCGAATGGCAGTTCTTCTAGTAATACTGGAAGATGGTCCCGCAAGAAGTTTGCATACTTTTCGCCATTGAAGTTGCTTTCAATAAAATATGGACCTATTTATTTATCGCCAATAATTCCCGCCCAAACATTAACTTCCAAGGGTGCTGGCGTTCAACTTGTCGCAACCAAAAAGGGTTTTCGATAGCCCAGTAATGCATATTATGTCGATTGACCGTACCGTGATTGGTGAAAGTCGACTCATCAGAGTATAACACCTTGGCGAAGAAAAGGGGGTCTCGTTCAATTTGCTGAAGTGCCCATTGACAAAAGAAAACCCGGTTGCGAAAATCCTCACTAGAAAGTTTTTGATGCATTGAAACATGATAAGGATGGTATTTATGCCGATGTAATATCTTACAGACAGTCGTTTGAGAAATTCCTGATTCACGACTTATTTGGCGAGTGCTAATGTGAGGATCGTGTGCAACGGCAGCTAACACTGCTATTTCATCGTCCTCAACAGCCACCCTATCTGACCGATTCCTTTTCTTTGGTTGCACACTTCCTTCACCAGTGAATCGTTGGATGACCCGATAAAAGGAAGCGCGCGATCGTATCTGGTCTGGGAAACGTTGGGCGTAAAGAGGAACAGCTCCATCGGTGTTCCTTCCATTTTCTCCATAAATCAATATCATTTCAATTTTTGAACGTTCGGCAACCGTAAAACGATGAACGATGAAGTGGCAAACCTTACGAAATATTTTGACAGCTGGATGTCATTGGCAACTTTGACAGCTGTTGAAACATAAGATTGGAAAAACTATCCTTGTTACCTGGTCACACGTTAATTGAACTGCCAACGGCATTTGATAATCAGCCTGATATTGATAATGTATTGAACGTATACTCCTTTTGACAATGTTGGGTCATTCATTCATTGTTTTAAATTCTATTAATAAAAATAGGACCGAATTTCACCACTCATTTTTCATTCATTATGATTTTGCACCATACAGCAGAACTGTGTGCCTGTGATAAGCATATTATAGAGAGCTTTCTTAGTTGTTTGTAAAAGTTTTGGGGTCATTAAGCCAATCTATGATATCCTGTTGATATCTTCCCATGATGATAATGTCAATCGCGTTTACCGGCAGTTGTACAAATGTTTTTTTTTTTTTTTTTTAAATGCGCCTCTGTAATCTTGTAAATTTCCCGAGCATAATGTTAATAAAATCATATACCAACACGTCATCCTGTGGTTATTCAAGTTTCGGTGATGTCAAAACCGGCTTTACAAGGATTCTCATCAATGCCCTTCGATATCAGTACTTTTAGTTGTCTAGAGGCTTTCGGTAGTGCTATATTGCGTAGTTCACTTTCTCTTTTTTCGATCGCGTCTGGGACCGGATATAGCAGAGTTCCTGAAGAAGCATTTCTCCTATCACTTTTATCAATCTCTCTTTGGCCTGCCAATTTTCTCTACAGTCTTCAGGTACCACAAGACACAGGCCCATTCTTAATCAAATTTATCCCTACTACGTGTACTATCTGGACTTTAGTTCAATATATCTTTCTCAGGTCTCGTAATATGGAGCATTGCAGTCTCCTGCTTACGATGTATCGGCTCATTTATAGGTTTAGTACCTCTTAATGTTAACTTTGATTTGAATATTTTTCCTTGCCCGCTGGATTGATGCTACGCTTAATCATCTAACACATTTTTGTTGCTTTGTTTTCGTTTAGGACGAGTTTCATTTTAACTTCTGCACCTTTTACTAGGCGGCACAAAAGTCATCACCCTATCGGAAGATGCTATATTTTTAACAAATAGCGGCAAATGTCAATTCTACTTTGACATTTGTGAAGTAAACAGATACACGTCAACAAGACATGAATTGCCATACTTTAAAAGAACGTGGAGTAACTGGGCAAACACTACGACATTTAGCCGCTCGCCTAGAAGAGCAGGCATTCTGAGCTATTGCGAGGAGCTATCGCCGACATTTCTAATGAGAGTGATGGAAAATGCTACAAATCGGTCTCGAATGATCATTAATTCTTGCGGCGTTCACTTAGCCGAGATAATTTTCTCGACTTAATTGGAAAAAATTTAAGACATTAAATAAACATAATCCAAAAGCACAACCAACGTTTTTTTATTCTTAAAAAAAAAATTACAATCAAAGAACATCGGGTGACAACTCTTGCGCCACCTTATATAAGGACTTGACAACTTTGAATTTAATTTGTGAACGCACTCTTTCACTAATCATCAAACTGTCACTGTCAATTTATTCAGTAAAGTTAACATTTTCATCATGGTAAAGTACACTAACGAGCAACGTCTGCAAATTCAGATTGCAGATTTTCGGTCGTAATTCTCCTAGTAGACAGGCAATAAGTTTAGTGCAAAAATTTGAGTGTACGTATTCGTTGTGTGATGTTGTCGAAGTGTCGAAAATATCGCTGCTTCGGACGTCCGTAGCAAACGATCCAAATTAGTCAATTCCATGGCGTTCTCAAGAATTGGGCATCGCTCAGACCACATTATGGCGTATTTTGCGTAAGGATCTTGGTTTACACCTATACAAGATCAAGCTGACTGAAGAATTGAAGCCGATGGACCATTTGAAGCGAGCTCTGCGATTGGGTTCTGGAGAAGATGCGCCAAGATGGTGAATTTCATCGCAAAATCATCTTCAGTGACGAAGCTCATTTTTGGCTCAATGGGTTCGTTAATAAGCAAAATATGCGTTATTAGTCGGGTGAAAACTCACATGTGCTTCATGAATCACCACTTTATCCACAAAAAATAACTGTTTGGTGCGGTTTGCATGCCGGTGGCGTTATTGGGCCATATTTTTTCGTCGATCGTCACGTTACTGTGAATGGTCAGTGCTATCGCACCATGATCACCGATTATTTTTGGCCCGAATTGGAAGATATGGACTTGGACGATATGTGGTTTCAACAGGAAGGTGCCACAAGCCACACAGCACACGCTACAATCGATTTATTGAAGAGTAAGTATGGTGAGCGTGTTATCCCAAGAGATGGGCCAGTCGATTGGCCGCCTCGTTCGTGCGGTTTAATGCCGCTTAACTATTTTCTGACGTTAAGTCATTGGTTTATGCCACCACGCCGACGACGTTGGAAGAGCTCAGAGCCAACATTGAACGCGAAATAGCGGCCGTTTCGGCCGAAATGTGTGGCCGAATCGTTGAAAATTGGGTCCAACGAATCGACCGCTGCAAACGTGCCCGCGGTGGCCATATGATAGAAGTCGAGTTCCATTCATAAATGTTTTGATTGTACTTCAAGCCAATAATAAAGTTTTTGAAATATCTCAAATGGTTTGCCTTTTATTTAAAAAAAAAAGATGTCAAGTCGTTATTAGAAAATCCTATATAAGATGTTCTAGAGACTACTCGTAGTCAAATTACGGCTTTAAGATTAACCTACATAATTTAAACATCCAATTTAAAGTTTGTTTTATGACTATCATTGCATATTTGGTTAATTTTTTTATGAGAGCTACACAATTTCAGGAAATAAATTAAACTTCATAACAGCAAACGTGTTTTGCTTATCTGAAATACATAGTCGTCTTAAGGGGCTATTCACACCATATTTGCATGAACTTGAAAATTTACATCATAAAAATTCGGATTGTGTTCAAATTTATAACTGCTTGTGTGATTGACATACAAATATGCTAATAGTAGGTGCTTATTATTTAAAATTAAAAAAAGGCTAAATTATAATAAATCAAGCTTCGTAATTAAAATAGGTACACTTTGAATTTCTATTTAAAAGTGAACGCATTATTATTACTTAAAAACTTTCGATTATTTAATTAAAGCTGGGATCAATGTCTTTGAAGACTAAAGGGGATCCTAGCCTTAATCAGAATTTGGAAAGAAATAGTAATTTGCAAAACAGTTCGCTTAATTCCAATGCTTCCTATAGAGCGGCTAAAAACATTTTAAGTTGTGTAGTCAAGTTTGAATTTTGAAGTGCTACGAGTATAAGTCTGTTTCAAGTATGTAATAAGCTAGTCGGATTTTATACTTCCACTTGCGGTGGCAAATTCTTTAATCTTTGTCTTCTTTAGTTCCAAAATAAGAGTACTAATTCGAGTGGCTGTTCTCGAGGTAAGAAATTAATCTGGTTAGCCTGTATAAAGTAGCTAATACAGGCCTAAGAGTCAAGTCAAACTGCTACTTTTGATAGCAGGCGACAAATCATAGATATACGCGTGTGAGCCCGAAACTAAACTATGGGTCTTTCAAGACGGTCCAAATTCAACAAAAGTTATTCGCAAACGAAACACTTCGAAGCAAATTGTCGCTTGTTTCTTCTGCAAAACCGGACATGTCGCCACCGTGGCATTGTAGAAAACAACGTATAATGGGCTCACAACCCTATACGGAAGAAGTTAAAATATGAGAAGAATCAACTAAAGGACTCACTGTTACTGACCCTAGAAAATGTTTAAAGGACAACGACTTTCGGACCCTTTACAGAGGCCTTTTACTACTATCACACAGATATCACTGCCATCCAGAAAGTGCGATGGGATTGGCCTGACATAAGGAGGATGGAAAACTGTGATATGTATGGTACAATATATTATGTTAATTGATATTGAGAAGAGAAACAGCGCTTATTTGGATAGTGATTTGCAACATGTGGCAGGCTTAGGCATTAAGTCTTGAGAATTGAGTGAGCTAAATTCGCTAACATAAGCTTAATATGCCCCATGCCACTAAGGAAGAAAAGCACGTCGCTACCAAAGAATGTATGTACGAGCTCCTCGACAAGCCATATGATCAGTGTCCATCAATTATGACGATACTAGACGATTTTAACGCCAAGATAGGAAAGGAGCACATCTTTTGTGGTACAGTTGGTAAGAATAGCCAATATGACTGGCAGCGGACTAAGGCTTATTGACTTTGCGGGCAACCTAAAGCAACCACTCATCTCATCTCAATATGTATATTGGGTCATATAAAAAGCCTCCGCGGTTTCTAGGTATGTACCAAATACATACATAGTTTTATGATTCCATCGGTGTAGAACTTCTGTGGTTTATCTGCAAAAAACTTGGCCACGTGATTTTCAGCGGCTCTTCGGTCGGCCAGTTTTTTACCATCAAGACAAAGACCGAAACAAATGGTAATCAGAGGGTGCAAGGTCCGGGCTATACTGTGGATACCTCAAAACTTCCCAACCAACCTCCGTCAATTTGTTCCGGGTAATCAAAGTTGTGTGTGGCCTAGCATTGCCATGATGGAAGACAACACCCTTTCTGTTGGCCAATTCTGGTCGCTCTTTTTTGAAAGCTTCATTCAAACTGTCAAGTTGTGCACAGTAGAGGATCGAATTAACCGTTTCGCCACGTTCTAGCAGACAATTTCCTTCCAATCCCACAAAACATTCAACATAATCTTGTTTGCCGTCAATCCAGGCTTTGAAGTCGCTTGTGGTCGGTCACTGGCCCTTGACTATGATCGCTTGCGTTGAATACTCTCATATTTAATCCATTTTTCATCGCCCGCAATGCATTTTTTCAAAAATGGTTCCATTTCATTACGTTTCAGCAGCGTTTCACTGATGTTTATTCTGTCAATTAAACTTCTTAGCGTTAATTCATGTGGCACCCAAACATCGAGCTTCTTTGAGTAGCCTGCTCGTTTTAGATGATTCCAAACTGTTATACGGTTGATGTTTAGTCTCCCGCTATCTCCAGACATCTGCCGTGCCGGTCTTGCTCTATCAGTTGCAAAATTTCATCGACTTTTTGAGTGACGGAATCGAATAAACTCCTGGGTCCAACGTTCGCTCACAGCATTCTCACCGTAAACTGCGCAAATTTTTCGACATGTTTTTGCAGCGTTTTTCCCTTTTTCATAGTAAAAATGCACCACATAGCGTATTTCATATTCAAATCAGTATAAATTTTAACACGGTCTTCACAAAAAATGTAGCCTGACATGTAACCCTTGAAACACGTGTTCGTTTGACACAATCAGATTAGTGTTTTTCAGATAAATGGACACCAACACCATCTAGTGACAAAAAACCGGGGAGACTTTTTTATATGACCAAATACATAAGGGGACATGGCGATCTCCTGATCTTCAAACGCAAAAAAAAATTGATCGCCCTGCGATAGACGTAAAACATGGCTCCAGTATACTGGATTGACATGGATCACTACCTTGTCGTAGCTAAGGTGCGAATGCGGACTTGCCAAGATCCACAAATAAGAAGAACTACTTGGAGAAGATATAACGTAGAAAAGCTTTAATCGAAAGCGACAGTCAGAATCTTCGCCTAAATCTGTATCCCAAATCTGTCAACCAGTGGCAACACTGCCAAAGTGCCATCAGAAACAAGGCAACTGATGTGCTATGCTTCACCCGAAAGAAATCCGTGGTTTGATGAAGCATGCCTTCAAGCAGATGCAGCTTAAAAAGAAGCCTACAAAGCGGTGCTACAACGAAGAACAAAAGTTGCTCGTGAACTCTACGAACAGAAGATACGGAAAGAACATCGTCTTCTCCAGAAAAAAAAAAGAAAAAAAAAACCAAAACGTGAATCGAGCAACCTAAGACATTGAGAGGTTGTATTCCAGGAATAATATACGGAAGTGCACGTTACAACCGATGAAAAGAACATGTCAAGGCAGGAAGACACCATATTGGAAAACTTTTCCTGCAGAAGTTTAACCTCCCGTCACCTAAGCAGAACGAAGTAAGGATAGCATCTTACATCTTACATCTAAGCTAAAATTCAACAAATCAGCAGGATATGAGGGCTTACTCACCATGGTATTCAAAGTTGCTGGAAAACACATTATGCACGAGTTCATTTCTCAGATTTGGTTAAAAGAGTGTATGGATGAATGAAATCTCAGCACTGTATGCCCAATCTACAAAAAAGAAGAACCTGTTAACTTTGCCAACTACAAAGGTATAAGTCTACTCAACATCAGATACAAGATCTTACCTGCTATATTTTCTGAGCGTTTGAAACCCTTTGCCAACAACCTAATTCGTCCGTATCAGTACGCTTTCAGACCAGGAAAGTCCACAATCAACCAAATCTTCACACTCCGGCAGATCCTGGAGAAAATTTAAGAAGTCCAAATCAATAATCACCATCTCTTCATCGATTTTAAGGTCGCATATGACAGCATTTATTGAGCCAAATTGTATGGAGCCATGTCTAGTTTTGGCATCCCTGCCAAACTCGTCAGTCTGTACAGAATTACGATTTAGAATGCTCGCTGCTCCGTTAAGGTCGGTATCGACTTAACTGAGACCTTTGATGTCAAAAAAGGTAACGTGCTGTTATGTGACTTATTGTGCCACTGGAGATGCAATTTTTCAAAAGTCTGTGTAACCGCTGGCGTACCCCGATGATATTGGGAGAACTCAGCAGGCTGTCACCGGTGCGTTCGCTAGTATCGAAACGGAAGCTGCCGAAATTGGTTAAGCCTTAGCTGGTGTGCACAAGTAGAAAGAACGACAACCGACTTGGTTAAAGACCAGACTAACTGGACAAGCTTGTTAGTTTAGGTCCAGGTTCACCCCGAACTGTAGTGCTTCCTAAGTAATTGAGTAGGAATGGTACACCACCAATTATTGGCCAGAATCTTTGGATAAATAAGGAAAAGCAACCGCCGAGTTGTGATGACTTTTGGAGCAATCACAACATTGAATTGATGAGTCAATCGCCGTTCAGCCCTGATTTGGCACACGATGACTTCATTTTATTCCCGCACATCAAAAATAAATCGCGAGTTCAACATTTTTCGACGCCTAAAGAAGCAGTTTTGAAGTTACTTTGTTCGGAGTGGAAAAAGTGCTTTGAAAATTGGTTCAAACGCATGTAAAAGTGCATCGATCTTTATCGATCTTCATGGAGAAGATTTTGAAAAAATACAAAAGCCATTTTTTAGTTTTTTATTTTTCTCAAAACTTAAATAAAAACCTATGTAAAGCTGGTTATTGTACAGCTGCTTGCTCAATACTTAGTAGGACTGCACCTGTCTGCAGTTCCGTAAACATGGCATGACCTTTTAGAATACACACAGATCCAACGAGTGTTTCTGGATTATCAGAGTGCTACCTAATAGGACAATATAGATGGATTGTTAAGTATAAATTTTGTATAAAACTCGATTGGCCCAAGATTATGTAATACTATAGTAAAAAACAAACAAAGTGGTCTAATCGCTTTCAAAAGCAAAATAGATAAGTACGAAACTATTGATAGTGACATGGTTTGCTCCATATCCGTTTCAAGAATCAGGTCTCCAGAGCTTCCAATACAAAATAAGTGGTAAACCCTCTCTCTTCGTTCTCTAAAATTTGAATCTTTTATCGTACTCGTTTAAAATATATTTGAAGAGCTAAGCAATAGGCCAGCAGTTATTTACGTCGTACAAAATCGGTTAAAGGACATGGGATATCTTTACAACTGCTAGACATTGGTGTGATTGTTGCTGATACTACTCGTATGAAATCGCAAACTTTTTTGTGGAAAGTTAAACAACACTATCTTAAGAATTCACAAAGATTATTTCATAAAATATCGTTGTTTTTTTTTTCTCCGCTCCACTGAAGCAAATATCAATAAACTTCAGAAAAAAATGGTGGTTAGTAGAGGATAAGTCTAGTGGAAGGATAGATGAGCCAAAACTTCATATCCCAACCCTGTTGGCTTCAGTTAACTGTCTTGCACGTGGTCTTCCATTATCATGTAGTAGGATGGGATCATGCATGTTACCAATGGAGGTTGTGACAGAGCTGCGATGCTCTGTCGAAATTTTAACACGATTGCATGATTTAGGACGCAACAGTATTCGTCTGAAGTGTGTGTGTTTGTTTTGTCGTCTCTCATTCTAAATTGGATAAAATTACAACGGAAACGTTTCAAATGTTGAAAACTGCCTATGGTGATGAATATTTGAGTCGAAGACAGGTATTTGAATTGCGAATTTCGCAGTCGTTCCAAGAGAGGAGCACCCTCCCCCCTTCCATTACGGATGCTCTGTCTTCTTATCCACGAGCCACAGTTAAAAAGTTGCCTAAGCGACTGAATATGAGCGAAGAAGTAGCGGAAGTAGAAGGCCCGGGCGACTTCTACTCCATGAACTGAAGACGATCATGAAAGGAGAACTTCTTGATGACGTTAAGGCTCAATTAAATACGAATAGGGTGCTGCGAAGCATTTCGGAAGGAGATTTCTCGACAATCTTCCAGAGGTCAATAATTTATAAAGAGGGCAGGATACTATGTTGAAAATCGTATAACACTTTTCTTTGTGTTGTTTTTTCTTATTTAAAAAAAAAAAATATATATATATTGGGTCTATAACGTGGGTCTATTTGTGCAGTCTGCTAAGCGATGGCGTAATTTGTATTGTTACATTGTTATTATTCCAACATGCTTTGGAAAGCTACCGTCATTGTACGTCATTTCAGTATATGTCATTCATTTGAAGCGTAAACAACAATAATATTTTTTCACTCAAATATGTCGAACTTTGCGCCTGAAAAAGTGTTTTTGCGGGGAGTTCTTCTTCATTACTTTAATATGAAGAAAACTGCTGCCGAAAGTCATCGTATTTTGGTGGAAGTTTATGGTGAACATGCGCTAGCTGAGCGAACGTGCCAAAAGTGGTATGCACGATTTAAAAGTGGTGATTTTGGCTTGGAAGACGATGAACGTCCTGGGCAGTCAAAAAAGTTTGAAGATGAAGAACTGGAAGCATTACTCTATGAAGATTGTTGCCAAACACAACAAGATCTCGCAGAATCTTTGGGTGTCACTCAAGCAGCCATTTCAAAAGGCTTAAAAGCAGCTGAATTTATTTAAAAGCAAGGAAATTGGGTTCCACATGAACTCAAGCCGAGAGACTTCGAAAGGCGGTTTTGCATGTCCGAAATGCTGCTGGAACAAAAGGAAGTCCTTTTTGCATCGGATTTTTACTGGTGATGAAAAATGGATCCATTACGACAACCCCAAGCGCAAAAAATTATATGTGAAACCCGGCCAACCAGCCAAATCAACGGCGCGAAGGTAATGCTCTGTATTTGGTGGGATCAGATGGTTGTGATGTATTATGAGCTGCTAAAACCGGGTGAAACTATCAATGGACCACGCTACCGAACACAATTAATCCGTTTGAAGAGAGCAGTTACCGAAAACCGCCCGGAATATGCGACCAAACACGAGGCAATAATTTTCCATCATGACAACGCTCGGCCTCACGTTGCTATTCCGGATAAGAACTATTTGGAAAACAGTGGATGGGAAGTCTTACCCCACCCGCCTTATAGCCCAGACCTTGTACCTTCTGACTACCATTTGTTCCGGTCGATGCAGAACGCCCTCACTGAAATACGGTTCACATCAGAGCAGAATATCAAAAATTGGCTTCATTCATTTTTGGTTGCCAAGCCGGCGCAGTTCTTTTGGGATGGGATCCACAAATTACCAGAAATATGGGAAAAAGTTATAGCTTCAGATGTGCAATACTTTGAATAATACTATTGTACATGTTTTTCTTAAATAAACGTTCAAATTTTGAAAAAAAAACCGCACGAATTAAAATATATACCCAATATAAATTGATTTCATTGAAATAGGCTTATTTTTGGGTTAAAAATCTCCTTCATTGAACTTGGTAAACCATTTTAAAAGTGTTTTCTCGTTGCGCGGACGCACATCAAAAACGTATAGTAGTTAATTGTCCGAGTCGCTGTAGCTGTGTTCATATATTTATTCGATTTTTCAATAATATAGAAAATTGTCGTTAAACATAATGATGAAAACATACTCTATGTAAGGAAAAAAGTCAACAACAACAACAAAAAATATAAGTTCCTTTTGAATAACTATCCATAATCTGACTCCACAACAATCACTTCATGAACGGTCAGTTAATTGACAATTTCGTATTGCAAAATATGGCACACAATCTCGGGAAGTTAATTAATAATAAAATAACCCAATATAATAACCAACTGTGTTTGGAGCCATTCTCAATATAACATAGGTAATACGTATAACTTGTAAATGCAGTAAAATCAACTATAAAAAAGTCGATTACATAATATATATTAAAAAAATCAGGAAGTACTTCCACAATGTTCCACTTAGCAACTTTTGGATTACTGTACATAAAAAAAAAAAAAAAAAAAAAAAATACCATATAATAATAATAACAATTAAAATAAGTTGATAGTCTCGTTATTTGTGATTGTTGGTGTTATCAATGCCAAAAATATGTTTTTGAATTAAATCTTGTTTGATGATAACTCTAAGTCAGCAATTGAAATGTGTCCACCTCTATAATACTCAGCTTCATCTAAATGCTTCTGTATACTGAAAGCTAATTAACTTTCAAATCTCAATTAAAAATAAACTTTCGGTTTCTGATAAAAATAAAAACAAATATAAAAATTGGCAAATTTTTCCTTTATCTTTGCCAAAGCAAACGAAACGAAATTGAATTTCACATTAAGAACCACAGACGTTAGCATTCATATGCGTTCATTTACACTCCCAAACTAAATACATCTTTACCTCCGAAGAATCTTTGGAACAATCTAGTAGGAAATTTAATGCTGCATCTCAGATTGATCCTGACCTCTTAAATAGTTTTTTCCTTGAAAGCATATCTCAAGAGCTTAATTTGAATTTATTTGAAAATCGAAATCATTCTGCAAACTCTACGAAATACGAACTGTGATCGAAAACAAAGTAATTAATTTTGTTACAGAGATCCAATTTAACGCTTTTGTTGAAAATGGAATAAATATGCGACTTATTCAGTTGATTCTCCCATTTATAGTGCTCAACTTAACCCACATTCTCAATCACAGCATCACAACATCAACTTTTCCCAAATCCTGGAAAACTGCCCGAGTTGTATCTTCTGCCAAAAAACTAATCTGCAAATTGTAGACCTATCAAAAGTCTTGAAGAAATCAATAGCTAAACAGCTTATACAACATCTATTAACTAATAAGTTGCTTTATGAGAGACAATTTGGTTTTAAATCTAACCACAGCTGTTCTAGTATAACGGTAAATATATTTGCATGCTCGATTTTTTAAAGGCTTTTGATCATAAAAAATCATAAAATCCTATGCTGGAAGCTAAAAAATCTGTTTGGCCTTGGTGACAGTTCAGTTTTTTGTCTGACAGATTCTAGATGTGCCGCAAGGATCAATCTCTAGTCCGATCCTCTTCTGTCTGTTCGTCAATGACCTTCCCTATGTTTGTAAGCACTTCTCTGTCCACATTTGTGCCGATGATGCAATCTTAATGAAGGTCTTGGCAGTATTTTCTCTTGATCTTCCACCAATGAATTGCTTTCAAATAAATGTCGGGTTATTTCTATTTCTAATAAAACTTTATCCTTTTGCACCTTACTAGATGCCATACTCTGTCAATAAATCTACAATTGTTAACAATGTTACTAGTCTGGGTTTTGTCATTAATTGTAAATTGTCAGGTTACGACCATATAAATTATAATTATAGGACGAATACTCGTATATGGATGCCTTCGCAAACTCCGGATATCTGCGCAAGTTTAACTCCAACTACCATAATACCGGGCAAAAATTAGTCAAAAGTTTAATTCTGCCTGTTATCCCAAAAGCTGAGATAGTATTCAGTTGTACTGACTCTCTGTCACAGTGTAAGCTACAAAGATCATTTAATGATGCAGTCAGATACATCCATGACTTACGAAGACGTGACCTTGTTTCGTATTACTCAAAGTGCTTGGTAGGGATGTCCCTAAAACACTAATTGACGCCAGGAATAGTATTTATCTACATAAATTTATAAAAGATAAAACGCCTGTGTATTTGTATGAAAAACTTCGAAGTAGTACTTGGGGCCTTTTAAACGAAGCCCATAGGAGTTTTTGCGTCGGGTCGTCATTGTCGATGAAACTTGGATCCATTCCTACATGTCAAACTAGCGACAAAATGGATTTTCCAAACGAATCTGTTCCGAAGAAGGCAAAGAAAGTCCACCAGCTGCTAAGGTTATGGGTACGATTTTTCGTGTTGCGAAGGGAATAGCCCTCATGGAGACATGGCATTGTTTCACCATGTTCGCAGTACCCAAATTACATGAACTACGGTAAGAATTGCTGCTGAACCTAGCGAATTCATGTTCCCCAACATGCGAATGTCGCTCGCAGAAAAAAAAAACTTATTTTGAGAGTTTGATAAATCATATTACTTTTGTTAATTGTTTACAAAAATGGCAGGAACATTAAGAAAAGTGTATCGTCCTAAAAGGAAATAACGTTCGAAAATTATATATATAAAAAAAAACATTGTGAAAAGCGGGTAGTTATAGATCCACACCAGCATATAAACCATACCATGTAGTTATTTTTCTGTGGATGAATTGGTGTCAGTGGATTTTTCTCACTTTAAGCATGGTTGACGTATTCATTGGATCAAAATTAACCCTCATCGCTAATTACAATTTTGTCATTGAATTTTGGTTCTTCTTGGTTTATTGGTTTTGAGCTCACTCAGCGAAAGTCTGACGCATGCCATGATGCAAAATCTTTAATTCTTTCACCAATTACAATTTAATCTTGTAACAGATTAGGGCAATGTTGTGCATGAACAAAGCCCAAACATCATGTCTGTGAACTCACAAATTCGGGTCTTCATTAACACTGGCCTCCAATGTGGTAATATTTTCTTTGGAAATATATATATTCTCATTCTTGTTGTTGGAATATTTCATGCACCGTTAAATCGACATATATCACGTGCAGATAGAATTATTTTGCAATGAAATTGGCGAATATTTTCCGATTTTGTAACGCTCCCGCGGTCGTGCATTTTAAACAAAAAAAAAAAAGTTCGAAATCATTGAAAGATAGCGGGCGCCATTGACGGTAACGTTGTTCTCACCGTCATCTATGAAAAAATACAGGCCAATGATTCCACCGGACCATAAACGGCGAAATTTGGTCATTATGGTCTGAATTGCTTGCTGCTCAGTAGGTCGATTATGACGATCGTACATTCATACATACATTCATACATTTGAAATGCTCGAAAACCGTTTTTTACAGAACACGAATTTTATTAAGAAAATTCAATAACTTGTAAACGTTGTTCGAGTGTAAGTCTTTCCATTATGAAATGAAATGTTTAACATGAATTGGAAGCACAATTTTTGCAAACTGTTGCTGCATGCTCAAGACGAATGAACTTATTGCACTTGAAACAATGTATTTCGTTTTTCAGTCTGTTTTGTAAGAACAAAATTGGCATCTTTTTACACCACCTGGTTTTTAAAGTGCTGTACTGATTGAGGATTCTCTCAAAGTATCGCTACTTTCTTGAGTAAATGATATTCAATCTACTTCAATATTTAGAATGGAATAGAAAATCGTATTTGTATTTTATGATACATTATAGTTAACACATAGCTCGTCAACAATATCAACACATCCCTTGTCTTGTTGTAAAATATCATTTCTCACATGTAAGTGAATCAATACCAATATCATCAACAGAACTTTTTTTTTTTTTTTTTTTTTTTTGGGGAACACAAGATACCAATGTTGTATCTTTTTGGTAACAAAACTCAGAAGTGTGTCAGAGCGTAACTTTTGTATCAGTCTGCAAAAGTGATGTTGCAACTTGACTGCACTAATTTGTCTACAATATACGACGTCTTATTACTTCTTATTTTACAGCATGAAGCTCCAGAAGATGACTCCTGAGACCATATTTGACCGCTTTATTAGGCATATACTGGGCAAAGACACACCTTTCCCGAAATGAATACAATTTCTCGTCGATGGTGAGAAATTCTGATGGATTATTGCTTTCCAAACAGTGAGATTAGAATTTTTCATAAATCCAAGGAATCGGTCCTTGGAATCCAATATATCCGCTTGTTTTTCTAACTGATCTGGTATTTTTATCATCAAATCGAATACTTTGCATTATGAAATAAAGTCGTTGTCCCTGCAAAAGTCCATACAATGAATTGTACAATCGTTTCGCCACAAATCATTGACATTTTGTCTGTTAGATTTATTAAACCCAGATAAGTACAAAATCCCTATAATAGCCAGTAACTCGTCCTTAGATAACTCTTTCATATACGAGAATTGAGTTTTAGTGGGAGCAGGTTTCTGTACGGTTTTTATGGAAATATTTGTGTTAAGACTTATTTCGTCGATCAGTTCCGTTTCGTCATTCATATTCGGAACGAGCATTATGAGCTTGACACCAAGAGTAAAAGTTAGAATGTTTTCGGATCGAATTCTCATGTTAGATGCTAGCTTGCGGACATTCAATGGACCTGTTTCTGTCATAGGAATAAACTGCAGATGTCACTGGTGCCGTCGCTACGTCCCAGCTACGTCCCAGCCGCCGTAGTTTTTTCTTTATTTATTTTGAGGTTATGTCATCCAATACAAGTATATTTTTTTTTTTTTTTATTGAAATCAAAAAAATAAAAAACAATATATTATAATATAAAACGTAAACATACGAGTTTTTTAAACAATTTTTGTTAACCGATTGATGAACCAGGATGTGAGACATCCACGTGTTGAGTGGTCTATGTCTATAACTACGACTATAGTTCTTTAAATATTTACGATGATAATATTTAAAACATCGTTAGTCGGAACTTGTGTAAACTTGCCAGTTTTTAGTTGGTCTTGGGTAATTGTAATTTTAAAAAAATATTCTCAGCTTTCTAAGAAGGTTGCGAATGCTCCAATTTTATAGACTTCATGTACTTACTTACTTCTTTGGTGTTCGAATACATTTCATCACCAGTGTCAATGTGGTAATTTTTTGTTTTCTGTATCATGGTCTGACTGCTTCCACAAAGCCTAAATCGATTGCACAATATGCGTAATCAAAGGGGAATAATCAGCTTCAAGCAATTTGTTATCATTCGGCCGACTTCACTCCAAACAGGCCGTCGGATCTTTAAGTCATTTTGTCTTCGTCAATATTGCGTTACGTACGCGGTTGTCTGTTGCATTTGCTTATGCAAACTTCAAAGCTATAAAAACGCCACACACAAAAAACAGGGTATCAAGTTTTTAATTAATTTAAAAAGGTTGATTGGGTCAGTTTGTGCACTATTTATACGTTTTTTTTTTTTTTTTTTTTTTTTTTTTTTTTTTTTTTTTTTTTTTTTTTTTTTTTTTTTTTAACGTCTATGGTCGGTCGGGATGCCATATAGTATACAAGCGCCATAGGGTTTCCAATGGGGTGAAGTTGTTTGAATTGTTAATGAATTTGCACTCGAGACAATGTGTGACTCGTTGGTGTTTGCTTCGTGATGATCATTATTTCCGTCTGTGACGTTCGTCTGTTGTTATTGATGTTGGGCAATTTGTCAGTATTTTAGCCGAAGCCGCACCAGTGCTAATAAAATTCTGACACTATGCTGCGAACAGGTAACTTTTGTTTTCTGATATGTTTGGTTAGTGCGGCACCAATGACTTTGCATGTTTAAAAATAATGTAGTGTCCTTCATTCAGGGACACACACGTATACAAAATGAGGTGGCATTCGTCTCTGATTGGTGGAGCTCTTTGTTTGTCAGTGTTGCGTTGATTAAGGAGAGTCATTCCATGACAGGCACAAGTAAATATTTTTGTTGGATGCGTGTGTGGTGATGTTTAAGTGATTAGAAAGTTATGCACTTGTCAAGCAAAGAGCGGGTAGATGACTTTTGTTGAAAAAAACGAAATAAGGTTTCGATTCAGTACATGTGAAAGTTGTATAAGTTGTTTGCATCATGTAGCTAAAGGAACAGATTAATCTGAAAAACAAAACTCACAGCTCACAGCTCACTTGCGCATGTTTCGTAATAATTTATAATCAAAGCCCTAATTATGACTTCTAAATGAAAAAGAAAAAGAAAAATGACGCCTTCGAAACTATTATTGCCAGACACGGGCTTCAATCGATGATCTTTTCACGATGACGTAAAATGTTGCTGTTGCAACTGCAATATCAATTTGTTCAATATCAAATTTATTTAAATTTATTTGCAAGTTGCATAGTTAAGAGTATTAAGACGACCCTAGCTATTATTATAAAGGTAATCTGCAAATTATTTTTTTCTCTATATACATACATACATATATGTCTATAAGAACATTCATGTGTGCATACAAATGCAAGTTAATGAAACAAGTGTTATAATCGCAGCCTTCTGTTTTTACCTGCCTTGCAAAATACAGACGAAAATGCTTTTATTGCATGTTTATTGTTTACTTAACTCTGATAGTGTTTTGAAACAGAAATATTTCTCTGTTTAAATATTTTTATTTAGTTAAACAATTATTATGAAAATGTAACTATTATAATACTGCCAGTTGTAAGAAGATAATGAGTGCATTTAGGTGATGACACCAGTGAGCAGTCTACAGTTTTCCCTAGAGCAGGATCCTGGCTGTTTTGAAACTTGAGAGGTATGCCATCTGCATTCAATATCAATGTCTGTCAATGGGACACTAATTGCGGACGCACGCAGTCCCAATACTAGTTCTGGTCCTGAGAAACTCTCATCTGAAACTTGTTTAACAAGTTCATCGGTGATCTGATTTCCTGACATTGCTACATGGGACCTTAACGTGAATTTGAGTTTCAAATGTCGTTCAGAAAAGCTATTCATTCTCTAACTAGTTCATAAGGAGCAAAGCATTAAGAATACTTCCCCCCTTCCCCCCTTCTTCGGTTCTGCACAATATAACATACTCAGTCATTTCCAATCCAGATTCCACATATCTCCGCTTGGCAGGTAGACTCAAGTTTTCCCAACGAGGAGTGAAATTGAATCGTAGTGCGGCTTAAGAGCTATCCATGAAGACCCCACATTTCTTTCCAGTGTCGGTTTCTGACTGAAACCATTTTTGGGTACATGGAAAGTTGGATTTGTATTTTCGTAACAACAGGAGTTTTAATGTATAGAGTTTTCCAATAGGGACTTGACAACATTGAATTTAATTTGTGAACGCACCCTTTCACTAATCATCAAACTGTCACTGTCAATTTATTCAGTAAACTCAACATTTTCATCATGGTAAAGTACACTAACGAGCAACGTCTACAAATTATAAAAAATATAAAAATTTTCTACAGATATTCGGAGTTGGTGACTGCAACTTTAAGAGCGTTAATTCCAATTTTCGGTCGTAATTCTCGCCCTAGTAGACAGGTAATAACAAGTTTAGTGCAAAAATTTGAGTCTACATATTCGTTGTGTGATGTTGCCGTGTCAGTGAGACAACGGGTTGGTCGAAGTGTCGAAAATATCGCTGGTGTTCAGACGTCCGTAGCAAACGATCCAAATCAGTCAATTCCACGGCGTTCTCAAGAATTGCGCATCGCTCAGACCACATTATGGCGTATTTTGCGTAAGGATCTTGGTGTACACCCATACAAGATCAAGCTGGCTCAAGAATTGAAGCCGATGGACCATTTGAAGCGACGTACGCTCTCCGATTGGGTTCTGGAGAAGATGCGCCAAGATGATGAATTTCATCGCAAAATCATTTTCAGTGTAGAAGCTCATTTTTGGCTCAATGGGTTCGTCAATAAGCAAAACATGCGTTATTGGTCAGGTGAAAAGCCACATGTCCTTCATGAATCACCACTTCATCCACAAAAAATAACTGTTTGGTGCGGTTTGCATGCCGGCGGCGTTATTAGGCCATATTTTCTCGTTCATAAATGTTTTGATTGTACTTCAAGCCAATAATAAAGTTTTTGAAATATCTCAAATGGTTTGCCTTTTATTTAAAATAAAAGTTGTCAAGTCGTTATTAGAAATCCCTATACATGTTCAGCACCGAGTAAAAATCTACCATTAAATATCTACCACTACAATCTTTACTTTAGTATACTTCTGTTCCGTATTTGTGACCTTGGCAAGTTCTTTTCACATTTTTTTTTTAGAACTTTCGAACATTCTTTGAGCAGAAGCGATATAAAGGGGCCTCAAGCACATCTTTGTTTCTTTTTTTTCTTTGATGTACCTTTGTCCATGTTCATAGAGTTCTGGAGCATCGTTCTTTGTAGCGAGTGGCGTTTTACATCCCTCTTGTTCCTTACAGAGGTTTCGTGTTGGTGGTCTGGTGAAACCTAGCACATCAGATGCTGCATCTTTGATAGCTTGCCAACAATATCGCTCTTCGATTGTGTTTTTTTGACATAAAATTTTCTTCAGTGTACTTCTTTGGCGTTCTTGCGTCCGAAATATTCACATTCGCTCATTGTGTTGTACAAGACAATGTCCGAAGCACTCGAAGATCAAGGATACCAGAGATGTATCTTAGTTCGATCTCAATGTTAATAATCTGGGTTACAGTTTCTTTTTTTTTTGACCAGGTGACTGCCAGGTTGCGAAATCGATTAGACTAATTCTATTTTCAGAGCTGGTCTAAAAGGTCTACGTTTTTCCTATGTTAGTTCAAATTTTACCTTTTTCATTTTACCCTTCTACTCAGTGATGCTTTGTGTTCTGTTTATGAGTTGGCTATAAAGGGTGAGCCAGCAGCTAGTGTGGAAATTTTCATTAAATTAAGCGCACATTTATTGTGAAATCGATGTAGATTTTTTTTTGATTAATAAATTTCGGTCTATGGTAATTATGAATGGAGAACAACATCGTTCATGTGACCATCACGGCTTCTGTTGCAGGAGACCATCCGAACGTCAAAATTATCGGTGAATTTTTGAAGATAACGTAGTTTAAAGGTCGCAATTTCAGTTTGGATGTTATGTTTCAGATCCTGAATTGTCGCTGGGTTATTGGCATAGACCTTACTTTTGAAATAACCCGAAAAAATGCGATCTTCAAATTTCGTATGCAATAAAATGATTGATTGGTGACCTAAAACCAGAGATCGTCCAGACACAATTAATTTTTTTTTTTTTTTTGTCTACTTGTTGACTTAGGCGACGGTTTTGAACACTTTAGCTCACAGTGGTGACGTTTTGGCGTGTACGTGCTGGCCGATTATGCTGATAAGGAGTTTGACCCGATACCGAACCAGTGTCTTTAAAATGCTTCATCGTTGCACGAATCCCGGACTCAATACAACGATTATGTTGATCGAAAAATTCACGAATTTTACGAAATGCTATTTTTATAGATCACCCATTTTCGTAATAAGACATTTTCGATTCCAAGGCTACAATTGCCAAAAATTGTATGTCATCTGTCAAAAAGATCAACCACATTGAATTCCGTAAATGACAATAATTGGCAGCCAACATCCACACCATCATTTGGCTCACCATTTATTTTCCATGGATTATTACTATAAATAGCTAAATACTCGTATTTGTTTTAAATGTCTTTTTCCCTATCACAGAAGAGATGCTTATATTTTTTAATGTAAAAAAACAACAACAAATATTTGAAGTTAGAATACGCGAAAAGCTTTCATTTGTAAGATACATCATTTAGTATTAGTATAACAGCGTATGTACTGTAGTGTAATTTCTAGAACGAATCTAGCCTACGAATACATAATATGAATCAAGACGACTTTGGAATTTGAAGAAGAACAATAAGAAGATAACCTACGCGAGTCAATCAATCCAAGGTGATAGATGAAAAAAAAAAAAAAAAAAAACTTTTTCATTAGAAATCTCTTTTGAAGTCAGATAACAAAAATGTAAGGTAAAAACAGTATTTGAATTTTCAATAACACACAATTGATTTGTAATTGTTTGTTAGGTTTTATTGCATTTTTGCTGCAAAATAGATTTAATTATAGCCATTTTAAAACATGTTAAGTAAGCATTTAAGTTAGTATCTACATTGTGCACAAAAATTACCACATTGAACTTAACTAAAACAAAATTTACGAGCATTGTAAAAAGTATCTATCTAGCCAACTTAATACCGGACAACTATGATAATCGCTTGAGTGTTGACATTTTTAAAGAGAAGACACCTCTTTAAAAAGTCATTTATTTTCTAATCGCATACTAGATACATTTCGTTGCTAGGTAATAATTCCGCATAAGGAAATGAAATGTTGATGAATGCAAACTGATATTTTATTTATCATTAAGTTTTCTTACAAAACAAACTACGATATCTATCAATCAATCAACACAAAATACATCGACGATACATGCTCAATTGAATTTGTTATAAGTTGTACGAGTATTCGCAACAACTTAATAAAAAATCATACATGTATCTGTATTTGCTTGTATTACATTTTTTTTTTTTTATATTACTTTAACAATGTATCTAAGCAAACTCTCCAATAATCTTTTCGGATGTTTCTATGTGCTGTTTCAACTATTTTTTTTTTTTTTATCGCAACAGATAACATTTTGCGAAAACTAATTTCGTAGATAATTTGTGATTAACACTACTTATAATAGTGTTAGATAAATTATGTGACAGCACCTAAAAATTAAAATAGATATAAATTGCTGGGTCGTAAAAGTCCACGGTTACAGCTTTATTTGCAGAGTTTGAAGTAGAAAAAAATTCTATAAACTTTAGTTTCCCCTTTTAAATACAATAATAGAGAAAATAATGTTTTCGTAAAGAAAACATACAATTTATAAGCTCGTCGTATACTCGTACATAGTGCTTTTTATATTTTATTTGAGAGAATAATTCCGTTACGTATATTTTGAAAATAAAAGTTCGTAAATGACCACCAAGACTAAATTACCCCGCACATTCTATCAGTCCAATTTTTGATCACCTATCGGGCCTCAAAACGAAATACAATAGATAGTTTTTTATTACGCCTTAAACATGCATAACTAAAAATAAAAAATAAAAAAAATTTTAATTACCAAAAAATTAAAAAAAAAAGTTAATAAATACCTTCCTTCCATAAGTTTCCAATTTCCAGCGGTTATCGTTCAAAACTTCTTGCAGGAATAGAACCGTTAACTTTAATATCAAAACACATGCATTTATCAGTTTGATTTCAGTTCGCAAACTATAGGGTTTTCTAATAACGACATGACATTTTTTTTTAAATAAAAGGCAAACCATTTGAGATATTTCAAAAACTTTATTATTGGCTTGAAGTACAATCAAAACATTTATGAATGGAACTCGACTTCGTTCATATGGCCACCGCGGACACGTTTGCAGCGGTCGATTTGTTGGACCCAATTTTTAACGACTCGGCAACACATTTCGGCCGACACGGCCGCTATTTCACGTTCAATGTTGGCTCTGAGCTCTTCCAACGTCGTCGGCGCCTAGCATAAACCAATGACTTAACGTAGCCCCACAGAAAATAGTCAAGCACGAACGAGGCGGCCAATCGACTGGCCCATGTCTTGAAAAAACACGCTCACCATACTTACACTTCAATAAATTGATTGTAGCGTGTGCTGTGTGGCATGTGGCACCATCCTGTTGAAACCACATGTCGTCCAAGTCCCAATCTTCCAATTCGGGCCAAAAATAATCGGTGATCATGGCGCGATAACGCTGACACTTCACAGTAACGTGACGATCGTTGTCGTCGACGAAAAAATATGGTCCAAAAACGCCGCCGGCATGCAACCGCACCAAACAGTTATTTTTTGTGGATGAAGTGGTGATTCATGAAGCACATGTGGGTTTTTACCCGACCAATAACGCATATTTTGCTTCTACACTGAAAATGATTTTGCGATGAAATTCATCACCTTGGCGCATCTTCTCCAGAACCCAGTCGGGAGAGTGTACGTCGCTTCAAATGGTCCATCGGCTTCAATTCTTCAGTCAGCTTGATCTTGTATGGGTGTAAACCAAGATCCTTATGCAAAATACGCCATAATGTGGTCTGAGCGATGCCCAATTCTTGAGAACACCGTGGAATTGACTGATTTGGATCGTTTGCTACGGACGTCTGAACGGCAGCGATATTTTCGACACTTCGACCAATCCGTTGTCTCACTGACACGGCAACATCACACAACGAATATGTAGACTCAAATTTTTGCACTAAACTTGTTATTGCCTGTCTACTAGGGCGAGAATTACGACCGAAAATTGGAGTTACCGCTCTTAAAGTTGCAGTCACCGGCTCCGAATATCTGTAGAAAATTTTTATAATTTGCAGACGTTGCTCGTTAGTGTACTTTATCATAATGAAAATGTTGAATTTACTGAATAAATTGACAGTAACAGTTTGATGATTAGTGAAAGAGTGCGTTGTCCAGCTGTCAAGTCCCTATTGGAAGACTCTATATTAACATGGAGTGGGGCGTTAAAGAGAATCAAGTCGCGGTAGTAGCATTGCATAAGTGCGGTAAGAGTATTGACCAAATTTTCGAGTTGCTAAAACCACTCAGAATATCGACAATATTCGTTTATCGGGCTATTGCTCGCTTCGGCGTATGGTCTGGATTAGAGGACAGACCAAGAAGTGGTCGCCCATGCGTCTTCCGCACGATTTCAGCACTAAAGGCTATGCGTAAACTAATTCGAAAAAATTCCCTTGGGAAGCAGATCATGTCCAAGGAATTGAATATATCAACCAAATCCATGTTTAGGTTGATTCGGGATGATCTGCATACGAAAGCCTATCGTCGATCCACGGGTCATCTTTTAACTTTTCAACTAAAAAAAAATTAGGTTGGAAAGATGCGGGCGACTTTTGTAGTGGCACGCGGACAATGGCCATGAAAACATTCTGTTTATGGATGAGAAAATTTTTATCGTAGAAGAAGTTTTCAACAAACAAAATGACAAAATTTATGCCACTTCAATTAAGGAAGCGAAAAAAGTTGTTCCAATATACAACGTAGACATCATCCCGCTTCCATAATGGTTTGTCACATCCCTCCATTTCTGTAAAAACTGGTGCAAAGGCTTACCAAGAAGTAGTGCTAGAGGGTGTTGTGAAGGGTTTGACCAATACCCCTTTCATTGGATACTGATGGATCTTCCAACAGAACTCTGCTTCAGCGCACAAAGCCAAAACCAAGCAGGAGTGGCTCAGATGCAATGCTCCTTGCTTTATAGCAGCAGAAGATTGGCCGCCGGGGAGTCCACATCTGAAGCTACTGGATTATGATTCGTGGTCAGAATTAGAGAATATGACCTAAAAGACTCCCCACAGAAATTTGGAAAGCCTTAAAACAGCATTAACCAGAGCAGCGCCCACGATCTCCATGGAAACCGTACGTGCCGCTATAGCCCAATGGCCACACGGTTTGGAAGCTTGTGTTAAAGCAAAAGGCAGTCATTTCGAGTGAATCCAATTTTTTTTTTTTTTAAATCAATGTGTGGTCTAATAAATGAAACAATTGTGGACACAATATAGTCCTTATGGCAGGACTTGGAACATACTATACTAGACGAGAAGCATCGAGAAAACCTAAAAGAAGTGAGTAAGATATCTGGGTCACATTATATCAGCGGAAGGAGTAAGGAGGGATCCTGATAAAATCGAAGCCATTAAAATTGGCCTGCCCACAAAGATAAACACCAATTGAGAAGCTTCTTAGGATTTGTCAGGTACTGCAGGAGGTTCGTAAAGGATTTTATTGGTATTGCTAAGAGCCTATACCAACTTACGGGAAAAGGCCGATAGTTCAGCTGGTCTGGAGGAGAGTGTGAGAAAGCATTTGAAGAACTCAAGCGGCAGCTGTGCAATGCCCAAATCTTGGATAGCCCCACACCCGGAAAAATGTTCATGGTTGACGCAGACGCTGGTAATGTTGTGGGCAGAGCAGTGATCTCTCAAGTTTATGATGGTCCAAAGAAATTGGTTGCATATTACAGCAAGGTACTCTTCAGACCTGAAAGGAACTACTGCGTAACTCGGCGCGAATTTCTGGCTCTGAATGGCTACTAAAATTTAAGAACCCTGAAGTCCATGTTGCGAAATGGATCGAAGAATTTCAGGGCTACGACTTTGAAGTGCAACACCGCAAGAAAACGCTGATGCTCTATATTGTCGACCGTGCGAGTTAAATGTGAACACTTCAACCATAAAGATGCGAAAGAATAGGTCACTACCACAGACGAAATCCTTTCCTACAAACAACAGCAGGCAACAAAGACCAAGTTGGCAGCAGATATCATAGCGGAGCCAAACTCTAAAGGCATACTGGGCACAGTAAGACTTGCTTTGTATGGAAGAAACATCTTGTATGCAGCTAATTATGCCACTATGCAGATTCAGCCAAGTGCTCCAAGGAATATATGACGGAATCTCAGAAGGCCATTTGGGAATAAACAAGACATTGGGGAATGTATTGAAGCATTTCTACTGGCTAAGCACAAAACAAGATGTCGAGAGTTGGTGAAAAAATTATATATGTTACTGTGTGCGGCTACCAAGTGCCCAAAAGTAAACCCACAGCGATGAATGCAACAACACAATATCGGAACATCATTCTGATGAATAACCATCGACATCGCTGGACCGTTTCTTGAAACCTTTAATGGCAAACGATAAACACTCGTGGTCATGGTTTACTTCAGTAAGTGGCCGGATGTGTTCGCAATCCCAAATCAAGAGGCTTAGACTCTAGCCGAACAGATGGTCAACAACTGAGTGAGCAGTTCGGGTCCCAATGGAGCTACACTCTGATCAAGGGCGAAACTTTTTATCAAAAGTCATCCAGGAAGAGTGCCAATATCTGGGAATAAGGAAGACGAGGACAGCGCCACTACACCCCCAATGGAATGGTCGAGCGATTCAATCAGACACTGAATGGGCATCTGTCTAATGTCGTCAGCAACTGCTGGCAGAACTGGGATTGACACATATCTCTCTTTGAAATGGCTTACCAAAACGCGGTCCATAGTCCAAAAGGACATACGTCATCCAAGATCGGATTTAGTCAAAAAGTCCGGTTGCCAAATGAAACGAAATTCGGATCGCCATTACGTAGCCCAAGAAGGTACACGACTACGTGGAAAACTTGCGCATGAGAATGAAGAGGGAAGAAATGAGAAAATATGAAGCTAGCGAGTAACGCATGAAGACTCCGGCTTCATCGAAGGAGATCTGGGGTTTTTGTATATTTAATACTCTGAGTAGGAAAGGAAAATCACCAAAATTGTAACAGGACTGGGAAAGACTTTACAAGGTGATAACCCGCATTAATGACATAGTCTACCGGATCCAACGTGGGGATCGAGAAAAATTGAAGGTGGTCCATTTGAATAGAATGTGTCATTTCAACGGAACGTAAAATGACGAAAGGATGAACAAACTTAAGGAGGGAGCAGTGAGATATCTGAATGTGAACAGTGTCATCTATATTTTAATTGCAGTTATTTTATATCACAATAAGAGATTATAACGATGGGATCGCCGAAGAACTTAAGAGGTAAGACTAAGAGGAAAGTTTTTCAGGACCCAAGTCTGCGTTAATGTTTCGTACTAATAAAACTGGGGTGGAGTCGTGTAACTTTGTTTCGACTTCGAGTCGCAACAAAATTAGAAATCGTTTTAAAATCAAATCGTTATCAGGTATCATCTTGTACCAACGCCAGCGCCAGCTGACAATCAGTCAGACAGACAATACAAAAGTATTTTTGTTGTTAGGTAAAGGGTGACAAGATAAGAACGATAATAAAAAAAAATTCAAATAAAACAACAACGGTGTGATATATAAAATAAATTTTGGCTTTATTTTGAAGCTACGTTCATGCCATTATGTATGTGTGGTCACGTGGGCTCCGATGGCAGTGCTTCAAAAGGTTATTCCGGCAATAGCGTGTTGAATGTTGACCTCGAGCTCGTCCAAGAGAAAATAATCGAGCGGTGTCAAATCGCATGATTGCGGCGACCAATTTCTCCTTCACAAATTCGAGCGTTGCGTCACATGTATGGATATATCGATGTTGTCGAGCTCTGACCACAGAAATTCAGTTAACATCGCTCTATACCTGTGACCATTGACGGTAATGATGTCTTTTCGAAAGAAATAAGGCCCGATGATGCCACCATGCCATAAACCTCACCAAACTACATCTACGTCTCACACTCGGTAGGAGTACCGTTTGGGTTCTGTACAGCTTCCTCTAGCTTTTGTTTTGTCCTGAGCTTAGGGGAAGCACTTTTGTACTTATCGAGCTTTTCCTTAAATCGTGTCCAGTTGGTTTTATGCAGATTCCTCCTAGCACACCTGTTGGATAAAGTTAAGTCGATTAATTGTTGTCTTTCTCTCGTAACAAAAGTTGGCTTAGAGCCAACATAGTTGACAGCCAGGTCAGACGATTGTATTATCCAGGAGATGATTTCCTCTCACGTTGCATTTGTTGTTGCCCCAAAAAGTATTCTGTGCATTAGCATTGTAGCATATGATAGTTTCCATATTCCTGGAATCACAATATTCAATGAGCCTCCTGTGGTGGCGGCAGTAACGAATCATAGAAAAAATAAGCAGATGCAATAACGAATTTGTACCATTCCCCATTCTGCATTCCGGTTTCAGCCGGATCTTGTGCGCTAGCAAAGGCACCACCAAAGTTGTTTCTCAGCGAAGATTAAGCCGCTTTGGCCGACTTTTGTCGACCAGAGCTACGACCTTTGCTGGTTGTAGCACTCCCCTCGTCTGGTTTTGTTTTTATCAATAGATTTGAACACTTCATGCAATTTCCATCCACTGGAACTGCAGCCTTTGTTGGTTGCATAACCGATTTCATCCGGGCATCGTGCGCGGAGAGATCCATAGAAACAAGTGCCGAAAACTTTCTTCTTCTTAGCCCTGTTTGGGACAGAGTCTCTAATGATTTAGGTGGACCCTTTTTGTGTAAATTTAAGTCAACGGGATGCCCATACATTGATAGAAGCAAGGATACGCCTTGCAATCGCTATTTGCTACAGAAAATATACCAAAGCAGTACCTGTGTTGGAGGCACCACATATACCAGTTCCTTGGTATATGTCGAAGCCGATCTAAAACCCTTCCCAGGATTTTGGGTTTTAACCACAGCCACCATGACGCTCCCACGAGGGGGCTTACCTTTTCAAGTCAGGCCCGGACCAAAATCCGGGGGCTCCTGACTCCCATGGTACCGTGTTTTAAGTCCTGGTAGAGACTACCGGTGGTCCTGCCACCAACAGGCAGCTTTTAATAGGTCAAATCGTAGCAGCATTCGGTATTTATGATAAGAACAGTACATTGCTCTGCCTCCGCTTTAGACAACGTCATTGACATTAGACAACGTCATTGATGGGCGAAGCCTTGATAATTGAGCCCCTGTTTGGGGCAGAAGAAGAGGATGCAGTTTTAGATCCAAGAATTTGACCGGTTTCAGCGTGTGCCACTGCCAGTACTGCACTTGCTATCTCTGAGCCGTGCGTCTGCCTCGTATGTTGCCTCTTCAGCTGCCTCTTAGCCGGTAATCCTTCAGAGTGTGTCACTTCTGGAGCCCGTTCCACCTTTTCGGTTTCGGTTTCCACTGGTCTATTCTGATGAATTTTTACCGTAAAAGGCAAGGCCTTTTCGGTGCTCTTTTTATCGTTGGAGCTCAATCTACTGAACGTGTCGTAGAAAGAGCCGCAGGAGTCGTTAAAATCAAGTGTTCCACAAACTTTTAGGTGAGCACCGAAATCGGCGGCGGGTTTTAAAGTATGTTGGGTGGGGTCTAAAGAATTTGTGCCCGACCGCAGTTGAAAAGACAACGGCCGTAGACCTGAGAGGTCATCTGAGAAACGCTGCACAGTGGCCATTTTTAAATAAATTATTCTATAAAAATTATGAGTTACTATACAGTCAATCATATGTACAATAAACGTCTACCTTTGTACAATCGATTTATTTTATATTTTTCATGAAAAAATAATCACAAAAAGCCTATTTTTATGGCCTCTTAGATAAACATTTTGTTTAGTTGGTTTGATAATCAGTTTAATCTTTCTCGAGTGGTTTTTTGGCTTGCCTTTTATGTTAGATAAGATTTGCAGTGAATTATGGAATGCACTATAGTACATATAATATAACAATATATCGATGATAAAATAATTAGTTACAATGAGGAGACTTCGATCAAAGGCAGTAAAACACTTAAGAGGTTAGTGTACTTATTTTGTGTGTCCGGATTGTGAACAGTGAACTGCAAATGTTGAAATACGATCAGAAATCTGTTAATAAACGTTATATGGATACTGCGACTACTAGTTTTGTTTGAACATCTACGAGCGGATGAGTATTTTGATAGATATGTTTTGTTTTAGTTACAAAACATTTGCAGAAAGGGAAAAGGAACATCTATTGAGATTAGAGAGTTATTTGCCGAACGCATTCCACAATAGGATATCTCACAAAATAGAGAAATTTAAATATAAACTTCTTGGGTAATGGTGATGATCGAGATCGCAAAAAGAATACATCAATAAGTTCTTCCAAATTAGTTGAACGATTAATAGAATTCACTGCGTTGTTCCCTCCGTGTTGGAGCTAAAAATTGTCCGCCGGTGTCTAGTGGTCTACCACCTAATCCAGGTTCTCTGAACTTTTCTGACCAGATACAGAGCTGTTAAAACGTCTTCTCCAATGTCAATTGTTGCAAACGGGGCCGAAAATTAGCCGAATAACGTCTCTCCGCTTTCGTCAATGTCCACGTTTCTGCGTTGTAAAGCAGGACTGGGGTGATCAGTGTCTTGTAAAGTGTATTTCAACTAGAGGTGTAAGGTTTTGTTTTTTGACTAAAACGAACAATTGCTGAGATATCTGTGAAACCTTTGTTACTTTTTAAGTAGACATATGGGGATTATTTAGAAAATTTTCTTCCAAATGACCGTTTTGACTCTGCTTGCAGACTTTTACCCTTTTCTCGAACTTTTCAATCACTCTTTCCTATAATTGAGGCTCTATCTCGGCGATGGCGGCTTCAATGTTCGCTTTCACAGTTGGAATGTTTTGTGGATGAATGGCGTAGACTTTGCTTTCAACTTTAAGGAAAAAAGTCTCTGTAGTGAGAAATTACGCGACTAGGAAACTGTGTGTGTAACAACTCGTTCCGCGAGGTCGTCTGTATCCACATCTTCCAGGTGCGCGCTACATTGACCGTAATGGCTTTTCCAACCTCAATTTTGAAAAAGAGCGTCCCTATTACATCTCCGGTCCCTAAAACGCACCAAACAGTTACTCGTTCTGGGTGCATTCGCATCTTCTGAATCAATCGTGGATTTTCGGTGGCCCGAATGTGGTAATTTTTTTTTTCTTTTTTTTTATTTTATATAAAGAACTTAACACTCAAGAAGGTATGAATACACTTATAATGCCTCAGCATGTGTTAAGTTTTTTTTGGAAAATGGAATAGAGAGAAAGAAAGATGTTTGGGCTCAGTGGCTATTTCGCTCCATGGTTGACATCCAGATTTTAATGGGGAAACTAAATTCATAGTGAAAGTTGGGTTGTTCTTGATTTGTAGTCAATAACTCATCTAACTTAATTTTTGTTAACTGGAAAAAAAAAAAAAAAAAAAAAAAAAAACTAATGTCATTCGGGCGAGGCTTTGATTCGGACTCCGAACCTCCCGATTTGGAAGCTAGTCCACTACCACTTGAGTTACGGCCACCCATGCTTATTAACATAACCGCCACTTATCAACGTAACCCGATTTTTTGTAGGAATGTTTTGTAGGTCCCAATCCGAGAACGTACGGCGCTACTGGTGGTAGACCGGCTTCGGTTCTTGCGTTAATTAGACCTTATTTACATGAAGAGCCAAATATTTCCTCAAAATTCGATGCAATGTGGTTGTAGAGAGGTTTAGCTTCTGAGAACGGTGAGGAATAGTGGTGTTTGGGTCATTTTCGATATTTTCCTTTACTACGGCGTTATTTTTTATTGAACGTCCGGGGCGAATACGTTTTGACGTCTTCACATCCCGTTTCTTGGAAGTTTTTGATTAGATTGTGCACACAAATCTCGGAAGGCACACGATTACGTGCAATGGCAAATACCCCAAAATTTATCAGCTGTAAAATAATAAGCGCCTTTCAAATATTCTTGTTGATACGTCCGTTATAATCTCTTTTTTGGTTACTAGAGAAAAGGCTTTACTACTGAATTGCCTTCTAAGCTCAAAAAAAGTAGCGATCAGGAAGATTGATTCTTCACACGATTTCCGCAGTGATCGTTGTCAGAGTTGATAATAGAGCCGAGGTAGATATAGTCCCCTACTACCTCAAAGTGCCAGCCTATTGTGACGTTTTGTTGATAGCATATATTTTGTTTTACTTCATTCTTCGTGCTGTAATAGACTATTACAGTTTTCTTTTCTGTGGTTATGTCTGCTTTGAAGCACTTAGCTAGTTGTTCGCTCCAAACATTCTATGTGCAGATCTAAAGATAGTCGTACTTTAAATATTTGAAAGTGTCGTTAATAGTGAATCCGTCATTATAGAAGCATATTAGCTGGTTCGTCACGTTTTTCTTTCGTATGGCGGCGAGGCCTGGTCGAACTTGAGTAAGGGCTTACTGCAAGAGTAAAGAATGTGAGGCCTTTTTGAATCGCATCGTCACCTGTGATGAAATTTGGATGCACCACTACACGAAGGCCATCTTTCAACGGTGCAAAGACGCGGTTGTCAGCGGTTTTTTGTTTTTGATGGGCAAGCTGCTTTTCACGTTAATTTTCTCCGCGATTGGCACATTATCAATGCGCAATATAATTGTAAATTACTGGATGCTGTGAAATTGACTTTGCGAAGGGAAAGGAAAAACCAATCGGCCAGAAGCGTTATTTATGTGGCTAATGCTACGATGTAAAAGTTATAGTAAATGTATTAATATAGGATCTGCTGGAACTTCACCACATAGCTCAGAGTAATGACATTGTGACTGCCACCCAAGGTGTGTTCAGAAAATTTTCACATTTCGCGGGTTTGGAGAGTCCGATTGTCAAATTTTTTTTTAATTATATTGGTATACTTGCCCCTGAAATATGATAAAATTTTCAGTTTCTTTGTTTGTAGCAGCCGCTAAGATTTGACGTGTTTTTATGAGCTGGGCAATTTTCGTTTTTTAAAAGAAATGGATCAAAGAATTTTGATACAAAATTTTGCGTTAAAAATTAAATAACATGTACCCCAGTGTGTGAAATGTTAACAAAGGCCTATGGTGAGTCTGCTATGAGTAAAACCGCAATTTAAGAGCGGTATAAGCGTTTCCAAGATGACTGTAAAAACGTTGAAGATGAAAAACGCCCCGGATGCCCTAGCATATCAACAACCGATAAAAACGTGGAAAAAGTGAAATAAATGGTTATGAACGATGGCCGAATCACAATCAGAAAAGTCGCTGATGATGTTGGCATATCGATTGGCTCATGCCATGAATTTTTTTCGAATGTTTTGTGTATGAAACGCGTTGCAGAAAAATTTGTTCCAAAATTGCTGAACTTTGAACAAAAACAGTAAGGAATTTTTGGCCTAAAACAATACCGTAACGATGTTCCAGCCTCCATATTCGCCAGACATGGGTCCGTGTGTGGATTAAAAAAGGGTTGGCACAAGTGTTATATCTGATGGGGGTTACTTTGAAGGAGACAACATCAACATTGATGAATAAAAAAATATTTTTTTTTATAAAAATATAAAGTCACATTACTTTTTGAACACATATCGTGTTTGTAAGCTTAATTAAAATTAGATTTTTTTTTATTGGGTATGTAATTTAATTCGTGCGGTTTTTTTTTTTCAAAATTTGAACGTTTATTTAAGAAAAACATGTACAATAGTATTATTCAAAGTATTGCTCATCTGAAGCTATGACTTTTTCCTATCTTTCTGGCAATTTTTGGATCCCATCCCAAAAGAACTGCGCCTGCCTGGCAGCCAAGAATAAATCAAGCCAATTTTTGATATTCTGCTCTGATGTGAACCATATTTCAGTGAGGGCGTTCTGCATCGACCGGAACAAATGGTAGTCAGAAGAGGAAAGGTCTGGGCTATAAAGCGGGTGGGGTAAGACTTCCCATCCACTGTTTTCCAAATAGTTCGTAACCGGAATAGCAACGTGGGGCCGAGCGTTGTCATGATGGAAAATTATTGCCTCGTATCTGGTCGCATATTCCGGGCGTTTTTCGTCTAATGCTCTCTTCAAACGGATTAATTGTGTTCGGAAGCGTTGTCTATTGATGGTTTCACCCGGTTTTAGCAGCTCATAGTACAGCAGACCCATTTGATCCCACCAAATACAGAGCATTACCTTCGTGCCATGGATATTCGGCTTTGCCTTTGATTTGGCTGGTTGGCCGGGTTACATATGACTTTTTGCGTTTGGGGTTGTCGTAATGGATCCATTTTTCATCACCAGTAACAATCCGATGCAAAAATGACTTCCTTTTGTGGCATTCGAGCAACATTTCGGACAAGCAAAACTGCCTTTCGACGTCTCTCGGCTTGAGTTCATGTGGAACCCAATTTCCTTGCTTTTGAATATATCCAGCTGCTCTTAAACGTTTTGAAATGGCTGCTTGAGTGACACCCAAAGATTCTGCGAGCTCTTCTTGTGTTTGGCAACAATCTTCATAGTGTAATGCTTCCAGTTCTTCATTTTTAAACTTTTTTGGCTGCCCAGGACGTTCATCGTCTTCCAAGCCAAAATCACCACTTTTAAATCGTGCAAACCACTTATGGCACGTTCGCTCAGCTGGCGCATATTCACCATAAACTTCCACCAAGAATACGATGTTGTTGTTTACGCTTCAAATGAATGACATATGCTTTCCAACGCATGTTCCAATGGAATAATAAGAATGGAATAATACAAGTTACGCCATCTCTTAGCAAACCGCACGAATTAGGTAATAGACCCAATAGAAAACGAGTCGCGTTTATATTTGATACACCTTCGTATATTTTGCAGACGAGTTTTTTGAAAGCAGTGGAAAACTTGAACCGCTTAAGCTTTTAAAGGTTAAAAAAAAAACCCTGTGTGTATACTTTTTTTATTTTTTATTTTTTTTATTTTTTTTTTCTTATGAATTTATTCAGATTAACAAATTGGCTGTTGAATTGTTTTGATTTTTTGCTAAAATGGTGCTGTACGAATATAGGTGGCAGATGGAAAATCTCGTTTTGAAGCCTAATTAAGAAAATATACATATTCAACTAGTTTTGGAGCCTTCAATAATCAGGTTGTATTTCTTATCCAATGCGGATTCGTTTTGCGTAAAATTAAATCAACGATTTATGAGTGTTAATATTGTAAATGTACTCACTTTAAACCAGAAAAAAACCACTTTAATATTTTCTTTTTCTTTATCATCGCAAAATTATTACTTTAGTTACATATGTTGATGTTGTATACGAAAAAAAAAAATAAATATAAAATTTTTCTTATGTTCTAATGTTCTAAAATGAAAGTAAATGAGAGTAAGCAAACATTATTAAAATTATAAAGTCATTTCATATTGAGAGTATGCTTGTCTCTTAACCGTTAATAAACAGGGCTCCTTTATGAATATGCACTGCTGAGGAAATTAAAAATAGAAAATTTTGAATTAAAATGATTCATTATTAATTCTTTCACAATAAGTTTAGGTTTTTGCGCAACACTGACTTATAAGTTTATAAATATTGTATATTGACATGCCCATATACTATGCTAGATTCGATAACCATCCTTTCTTAAACTCTTTCTAGAACTACGTCGGTATCGATTATATCCTGAAACATTAAGGAGCGTTTCTTGTGTAATTCGTATTTCTCATACTTATAAAGTATCCGTTGGTATACTGTACGATCTTTGAAAGCTTTCTCGGTTGCTATTGGCCCGTCCAAATAATAATACAAGAGCTGTTTAATGAGTACCTGGATTGGAAGATAGGTGGCACCACTGAGTGTACCATCATTTAGTATAAACTTTTTTAGCTAGCCTGTCAAAATTTGGTGACAATCCGACACTTTGTTTTGCTTTGACACCCATTTCAAAACATCGTGTTAGCGTTTTTTGCGACCATCAAGCCCATTCTCGATGGTGTGTATTGGACCCATTCACCTTCCCGTACAACAATTTATCATTGGTTCGCAGAGTTTCGTCGTGGCCGCACGTCGGTTTTTGATGAACTGCGCCAAGATTGCCCAAAAACGGTTACGACAGAGAAAACCGTGGTCAGAATCCATGATTTTGTATTGGCGGACCGCCGATTGAAAATTCGCGAGTTGGCTGACATAGCAGGCATCTAAACTGAACGCGTTAATCATATTCTGCACGAGGTTTTCGGCATGAGAAAGCTGTCCGCGCGATTGGTGCCGCGTTTGCTCACACCGTAGAACAAGCGCAATTGTGAGACCGTTTCAAAGAGTTGCTTGGCCCTGTTTAATCGAAATCGGGAGGAGTTTCTGCGTCGTTTCGTGACCGTTGATAAGACATGAGTTCATTGACGTACATCAAAGGTCAAAGAACAATCGAAACAATGGGTTTTACCCAGTGAACGTGCTCCAAAGAAGGCGAAAAACGTGCCTTCGGCTGGAAAGGTGATAGCCTCCGTTTTTTGAGACGCGAGAGGTGTGTTATTGAGTCTATTCAATGCCGATATGAAGAAAACACGACCACATTTGGCGAAGAAAAAAGTTGCAGCACCGCTGGGGAAAGTATATCGAGTTGAAAGGGGATTATATTGAAAAATAAATTTGTCAAAACCTAAAAAAGTTGCGTTGTTATTTCTAATCCAGGTATTCATCAAACAGCCCTCGTATTAAGTTCAGCAATAGCTTGATGAAAACCTATCTGTCAGGGCGGAGAGTTAGTAAAGGTTTAATTTTTTTTAATCAAATATTGCACCTTATCGTTCCAACCACGGGAACGTTTTAAAAACTTTATCATGTCGTTCTGATTTACGACTACTTTTTCTCGCAAATGGTGCGCTCAATGTTGGCTTCCAAGGCCTAAATCGTCGTTGGTTTGTCCGTATGGACCAAGATTTTCAATATTTCCACAGAAAATATTCTAACGGCGTTAAATTATACGGTTTCGGAGCCCACGCCACAGGTCCATTTCTGGAGATAATCTTGTCATCAGACACTTGTTTCGATAAATCGATGGTTTCGCCGCCAGTATGGCATTAGACACCATCCTGTTGAAACTAAATGCTCTATAGACCACGTTCCGGCACTTTTGGAAACAAGAAATCGTTGATTATGGCTTTTTACTGGGCGCCATTAATGGTGATCCTTACATTATCTTAATTTTTGAAGAATTACGGCCCGATGATGGTGCCAGCCCATAAAAAGCTGATACATCACTTTTAGATTTTCCTCGCTCCAAATTCGATAATTTTGTTTATTAATCAAGTGGCTTGAGAAAAATATGACCTTAACCACTCAATTAAACTTGAAAAAGTGGATCGACTTCTCACTGTTCAAGCGCCCAATCAGCCAAGTTGTGACGAAAATTCTTGCAGCAATTAAATCGTGAAACAAGTAAACGAAGATTCTTGTACAAAATGTTCCACGATGAATTAGGACCTTCCTCAACATACACTGCGTATTCTTGTAAGTGGCTTGGAGTCCAAAAGAGTATTTGTGTAGTGTAGTCGATTATGTTGACCGAAAAATTTGCGTAACGTTCTATAAATATTTTTTACTGAACACTGATTTTGGAAATAAATTTCCACAACTTTCAGACGTTGTTTGGGTATAAGTCTTTACACGATGATTTGCCAAACAGTACTGATAAACATTGCTGTCTGTGTGTTTCTATTGCAATGAAACAAAAACTTTCGTTTTTTCAACAGTAATAGTTTTATAATCCGCATTGGCCTTTAAATACTTCTCATTCATCATATCCGTATCGAGTTGTGGAAACACCCTAACGCAAGATCTGGAAATATTAGAAAAAGATTTTTTTTTCTCTGCTAAAATAAAACAGCATGAAATTTTAGGCAGAGTTAAAAATGGCCCACGTTGCCCGAGTTGATATGAGAACGTATTCTTATATGCCTATAGTGGTTGCAGTATCTGTAACCACTGGCTTTTTTTATCCAGCTAAACAAAATCGCTGCTAACTAAAAATACAAAAAATACATTAAATGTTTGTGCTTTTTCAAATCAGATTATATGGTATTTCTGTCTTTTTTCCGGGCATACATGCCACGTGGCTTCAGAATTTCACTCTTAAACCAAGCATATATGCTTTTATAGTAAAACACAAAATTTTTGCAAAATTCAACTTTATTTATCAATATAGTTGCCTTCGAGGGCGATACATTGATTGAAACGATTTTTCAATCTTTCGATACCAGTTTTGTAGTGCGATTTCAGTTTAGCCTCAAAATATTCCTCTGTTTCGGCGATTACTTCTTCATCGGTCTTAAATCTCTTTCCGGCGAACAGGAAATAGTCGCTGGGGGCCAAATCTGGAGAGTACGGTGGATTGAGAAGCAATTCGTAGCAGAATTCGTTCAATTGTGCCATCGTTTTCATCGACTTGTGACACGGTGCATTGTCTTGATGAAACAGCACTTTCTTTTTCTTCGAATGCGGCCGTTTTTCTGCGATTTCGTCCTTCTAACGCTCTAACATCGCAATGTTATAGTCGTTGTTGATATCTGCCCCATTCGGAGATAGTCGATAAAAATTATTCCATGTGTATCCCAAAATACGGATGCCATAATCTTGCCAGCCGACCGTTGAGTTTTTGGTCGTTTTGTTTTGGATGAGGTTCGTCGCCTGCTCGCCACTCAGCTGACTGCCGACTTGACTCTGGTGTGAAGTGATGAAGCTAAGTTTCATCCATTGTCACATACTGCCGCAAAAATTCGGCTTTATTGCGCTTGAACAGCTTTAAACACTCCTCTGAATCATCAACACGTTGTTGTTTTTGGTCGACTGGTCGACGGCACCCACTTTGAACAGAGCTTTCGCATGTCCAAATATTCGTGTATGATATATCCAACACGCTCTTTTGATATCTTCAGAGCCTCAGCTATCTCGATCAACTTCACTTTACGGTCATTCGTAATCATTTTGTGGACTTTTTTGATGTTTTCATCTGAAACAGCCTCTTTTGGACGTCCACTGCGTGCATCATTTTCGGTGCTTGTATGACCACTTTTAAATTTTTCAATCCACTTGCGAATGGTTCGTTCGGCTGGTGCAGAGTCCGGGTGACACTTATCAAGCCATTTCTTTGCATCGGCTGCATTTTTTCCCATCAAAAAGCAATGATAAATCAACACACGAAATTGTCTTTAATCCATTTTTTTTTTTCACAATAACAAAAGTTGCTTCACTCACAACGCTATATCTCGAGAACTAATCGTCCGACAGCTGTCAAATTTATACACGTATCTTTTGAAGGTTGGTACTAACTGAAAATGGTATGGATTTAATTCAAGTGGTGCCCTCTCTTAAAAACGGCACAGTCCATGTATTATTGACACCTCAGGAGATGGTGTCAATTATGCCTAACACATTTTGGTTCTTAGCACTTTAGCAATCTTTGCATAGCAAAGATAGCATGTAGACTTTCCTGCCGAGAAAACACAGAAAGAACGTCTTCTTTCTACGTTGTTCGCCTGAAAGACATATCAGTCAGCAAGACCTAACAGAGGGTGCAGATCCTAAGAAGTTCTCCTCAATTTTTGCCTAGCAAATTCATCTGCGGTATATCCCGCGATATAGTAACCTGGGACCCAAACAAATTAGGTTTTAGTAAATCTAGCCTTCTCCTTTTAACTCGTTGAAACATTGAATTCTTGCAATAGCTGAAATATGGTAAAAGGTTTCAGTAAAGCCTTAAACCTAGCTTGGATGTGTTTACCTACGCTGATACTACCTGTTGCTCACAATATAACTAATTGCCATCAAGATTGCGTAAGGATTTACTTATCCCATCCATGCATGCTTCGGGATTTGTGTCCTTGACATGTTCCTTGTCTTCTAATAACCTTCGAAATATGCTCTTTGTGGTAACATTTCCCGTTGGAAAGTTTTTCTAACTCTAAAGTTGATGTCATCTGGGCAACATTGTAGAGAGTAGAATCTAAAGGTTGGACACTATAACAATACTGGGCAAAAGGAGCATATCCTGATTTTCATTCCAAATATCATGAAGTATGGTATGCAGTGTATGGCAGTGTTATCAGGAACTTTCCATCAAATTTGGACATCAACCAGAAGAGTCTTTAAATATTGGATTTACCTAATGTTGAGAAAGAGATCAGAACGTTTTAAGCAAATCTGTTCCAAAATGTTTTTTACCAAACTTAGAAAAAATCCGCTTTGCAAACTGATCCAATACGCGCGAGACTACAGCTTGGAAACAGCATCTTCTAATTACTTCAATCATTCACTAGATTTCGGCAATGAGATGCGATGTTGTGTGATTCTTCCAACTTCAAAAAATCTGCTTGAGCAAAAGCGGTGCAAAAGGTATACATTAACACAGGTAACACTATATGAGTAATTAAGATCTAGCCACCGCAGACAATCCGTCTAAAAAATTCTAAAGTACCGAAGGAATTCATCTTTCATGGAGGATATAGAAACTCCAGAATCGACAACCGACATGACGGAAATTCAGTAAACTAAGTAGTTATGTCCAAACAATTAGTTTGCTCTTAATAGTTGTATGATGCTAAATCCTACACATTGAGAATGAAAGCAAAGAGGATTTTACGAAAGAAAATTTCTGGTTCAAATATTTGTTCATGTCTGTAAGAAGGTCAAATAGAGCCAAAAATACAACTACAAAGTCTCTCAGCTGTAGAAAGATTTGGAAAAGTTTACGTGCTACACAAGCTCGGCCATATCGAGCGAAGGGCAACAGTGGTTCCATATAGGTTCAAGATCAAGAAATCAGGTTTCTAACATGGGTCAGTAAACTGGAAAGAATAATCCGAAAACTAAAAAAAACTTTTGAAGACGTCGTTAGCTTAGACTCTTAACCTCCTAGGCCTCTCTGGTCTGATTAATGAAATAAACGGTCCAATTTAACATTATTTATTTATTTAAAAGTAAATCTATGACAAAGATCTTCTTAAAGAAGGAAAAAATGAATAAAGCATTAATTTCCTAGACCGTATCTATGATAGATGACTGAGCCGGAATTGGAATAGCTTATCTCAATTGTAAGAAAAAACTATTGGTTTTCACTATTAGTCGGCAAAAGAAAGTAAATTCTGAATCTACATATACCAAGTTGCCTTTAAACAGAAAATAGCCTCTGAAGAAATCCAGGCTTGATTCAAAGTTAAGGCCATATGGCCCACCCATAATTTAATTTGTATCCAAACCAAAGACTTACAGCGAACAAGCATAACATTTCTATGATAGGCGATCGCAGACACCAAAATAATTCATCTGTCAAGGTTAAAGTGTAGAAAGCACGCCGGAAATAGAAGAAAGTTAACTATACCATATTTCCGGGTCTGGTTGATTTTTTAATTTAATTTTTTTATTTCACATAGTAAGACATCTTTCTAGGTAGAGTTTTTAATCTCCTAAAACACCCTGTATCTAAATAAACACATTTTTGCTTCGTCACTTTTCTCTACAATGGAAAAAAATATTTAGGTATGTAGGTAAATTGCGATTTCTTTTAAAAGAATCTGTAAAATGCTGCAACTCATTCTGTGCCTGTTTATTTCAGTAAAAGTAACTTGGGTTCTCCAAGCTCCTAAGAACCACTTGTATAATTCTCCAACCCTAATTGAGAAGGTCTCGAATATGCCTGCGCAGTAGTTTATAGTTATTCTACTCGTACATATGCAAATACCGATCGTATGTAAAATGTGTCCACTCAAGGTCATTGGTCTCCTTAAATACACGTAATAACCCCTGACCACCAAATACCTTTACAACTGCGCAATTCAATACCTGTGCACTAAGTTTCCCAAATAAAGAAATGCTTACCAATCCGAAATAAAATAGTATTCAGCACGAATGACTGCCTATATATACTGAGAAAATATATACTCGCACCTACATATAGACAGCAACAAATTTACACGAGCAATGACACAAAAGTCGTATATGACTCGCAATAGTCAACCTCACCCCACTATCCAGTTGGCGGATTGTTTGTATGTACACCGGTACTATTCGTATCATCAGCGAAACATGCTTGTACACCCAAAGCTGATAACTTGACTAACTTGAGTGTGATTTCCACGCAAGCGTTACTCATTATTGTTTGCCAGTATATGCCGGCGCAATCGGATGGCACGACTTAATAAGCTCAATCAATCAGCTTGAATTCTTTAAGACTCGGCCGAACTTTGTTCATGAATAATTTGAAAATGGCGATTCGAAGTCCACTTTTCCCGCCGGATCAATCCGTATCAATATGTCGGAAGATAAAAAAAACAAAAAAGAAGAACAAAACATCGTTCGATGTTTTATTGTCAGACACCGGTTATCTATTAACCCAGTGCCTACTAAAGGGTGCTATAAAGTCTATGGCTATACCAAATATCCACTCATGGCCTTTGCTTGGTTCAAGTGATTGTTTCTGATTAAGTGCATTGCTCGTGTACATAATGATGAGCAGGGTGTAAAATTATTTATTCAAGGCTACCGCTTATCATACGAGTAAAGGTACGTAATGTAATTCAAATTCAGATTCAGATCAGGCATTTGACGGCGTGATCCTATAATCAAAGAAACTCTTAGATTTGATTAGAGTGTTGTGTTCTAGTGCAGATACATACACAAACATATATGTAAATCAATAATTCAGTACTTTAATGATATGGATATTTCGCATATCCAACCATATGGATGGTTCGCATTTAGAATCGGAACTATGTTGTTCTTTAAGTAAGTAAACAATGAAACAGCCAGACGATGTTTTTTTTTCATAATATTGAACATTAAATTATTCGGAATATTATGTATTGTACATGTGGCCAAACTGCTCTGACGTTCGCGATAGCTTTAACTTTTAAACAAATTGGCCAGCACTTTACCTCAAACCTGGTATTTGGGTATACAATAATCACATAATCATTTAGGAAAAAACGCAGTTCAATAACTGATCTGCCATCAAAGTTATTGTTTAACATTTGGCAATGTATGGTATAGCCCTTATTTTTTCTAGCCACCATGAAAGTTTTATTCAAAACATCTAAATGCTTCCGTAGCATTCAAATTTATTTTGAAAACGGGTCTTCAATTTCAAAACATATAGAAGCTCCGACCAACGGAGCTTAGTTTAATCGTGTTGTGGATAAATTTCATACATATACGATGGCAGTCCCAGAAGTACCTGATCCAACAAAGAAAAATTTATTTATTTTTCGACATAATCGCCTTTTAGCTCTATACACTTCCCAGCGATGTTCAAAAAGTTCGATACCCTTTTTATAATAAGAACTGTCTTGCTCCTCAAAATAGCCATTAACGTATTTGGGAGCTGGTGCATTGTCTTGATGAAACAACACTTTCTTCTTAGCCAAATTCAGCCATTTTTGCTTGATTTCTTCGCTGAAACATTGCCGTTGATAGTTTTTCCTTTTTCAAGATAGTCAATGCAAATTATCCAAAAAAATCAACGCCATGACCTTGCATACAGATAAAACGGTCTTCGCCTTCTTTGGAGCCGGCTCTCCCTTTTGAATCCATTGTTTTGATCGTTCTTATGTTTTGGGTGTAAAGTGATGGACCATTGTTTTGAAATGGCGTAAAAATTCTGCTTTGTTGCTGTGAAACTTCGCTTAACACTCAATTGAAACATCTTCACAACACTGTTTTTGCTCGAGTGTGAGCAAACGCGGCACCCATCTTGCACACAGCTTTCTTATGTCCAAATTTTCAAATAATATGCGATGTACCGCACTTTTTGAAATGCCTATAATGTATGCTAGCTTGCGCACTTTCAGTCGATGATCATCCGGTACCGCTTTGTGGATTTTCTTCACCATTTCTGGAGTCGTCACCTCATTTGGTCGACCACTGCGATGCTCGTCTTTGCAGCTGTACGGTTTAAACTTAGCAACCCAAAATTTTACTGTGGTAAACGAAGGAGCAAACTCACCCAAAGTAGAATCCAGTTCAGCTTTTATATTGGTTGGGCTGAGGCCTTTCAAATAAAAGTATTGTATTACATAACGATGACCAATTTTTTCCATTTTCATAAATTCACTGACAACGTTCATTATTGATGACTGAGTCATATGCTTCATAGACTGTGTACTTTCCAATATAACCGCTATGTTGGTTCTGGGACCGCTCTCGTACACTCTACATGACGCAGAGCCAAAAGAGATTCTAAAGAATCAATTGTACGCCCAAAAATCCACTGTTTGTTGGCACCATCGGTCTTTACTTTTTAAAAAATGAGGCTGGAGTTCGCGTTACAGCCAATCGTAAATGGCTAACATTACCTCCGAATAATGATTAGTGATTGTTTCTTCGAAAATGTGGACAACAGAATTCTGCTACATGCCATGAGCTCACTCGATTATTTTTTGTTGGGATTTGTAAAGCCTTTTTTGTATGCTGATAAGCCGCAAACTGTTTACTCGTTGGAAGCCTATATAATATATTCTATATTGGATGAGCTTCGTTTAAAACAGTTAAAGTCGTGTTGAAAACATATCGGTTGTGGATCGTCACTAGCTCCCTGAGTACGCAATTGTCATGGCTGGTAATCAAAAGATCTAAATATCTAAATATCTCTTATTTGACAACTTTCTGGCGGCTGCTGCACGTGTATAATTTATCCAATGTTGACTTTCTTTTCCAAACACTGCGCAACACTTATTTTTTTAATAGACAATCGTACTGAGACAAAGAACCAATCCATTAAACTATGCAAATGTTGTTGCTCAGTTTTTCACTAAAAAGTATTTGTCATATATCAACGATAAAGTACCAGTATCCACAGACTTACCACGTAAGCCCCAGTACATGCATCTATTTTTAAAAATAATAACAACAAAAAGTTTTTTTTGGCAAAACCGATTTATTTTAATCAAAATAGTCTCAGACTCAAAGTTTGTGAGTTTTAGATCGTCGGCCGAGATGTCAAACAAGGTTTTTGGATGGCTTCTATGTCCACAAAAACTTTCCTCTCTTCGACAAATGCATTTTTCCAAAAAGGTAAAAGATGCTCGGTGCCATTCAGGCGAATACGAGGTGCGGCTAACATTTTCATTTTCAACTAAAAAGTCGGTCAGTATCGATCGATGAGATGGTGCATTATCGTGCAACAAACGCCAAATTCTTTCTGTGCGATATTCTGGCCAAATATGTTGCACATATCGCCTCAAAAAACCAAGATAGAACTGTTTTGGCCGGTTTTGCCCTTGGAATCATAAAAGGAAACCAACATTGCCTTCTTTTTTGACTTCTGCAAACGAGATTTTTTGAGTTTTGGCTGATTTGACGCTTGGTTTCTGGATCATATTGAAAACCACATTGCATCACCAGTCACAATACTGTATAGAACATTTTTGTTCTTTTTGGCCTTCTTGATGATGTTCTTCGAATGTTGAATTCTGAGCAATTTTTGGTTGATGCTTATTTTTGTACCAATGACACAAAATGATAGCGGGGTTGGTAGAGTTGTTTTCTAAGATAAGCTAAATTTAAGCCTCCCCTTTCGTCTTCCAAATCATTGTAGCGTGTTCCAAGCGGAAATTTTGGCGATTAAATAAGCTCTGTCCTAGCTGAAGAAAAACGTGATTCCAGGGAATTTTAGGGCTTACGAACTCGCTAAAATTGGAACCACTCTACTTATTCCACCGGATAAGGGCAGCATAGGTATACCAATCGCTACGTACAAATTATTATTTAAGCTGGATGCTAACATATCTAGCGACTAAACAGATATGGCCAAAGCTGGATCTGAATCGCTCTAAGAGTCTGATTCTATCTCAGACTGATCTCAGCGCCATTATAGGTGTCATCACTGGACACTGCCCTATAGGCAAGCATGCAAGAAGGCTTGGCGATTTTACAAACGATTTCGGTAGAAGCTGCATGGACTAGGAGGAAGAGGAAACAATCCTCCACCTTCTCTGTACATGTCCAGCTCCACCTAGGAGCCTTCTTCTACAACGACTTAAACGATCTAAAAAGACAGACGTTAACAGTCTCCTGCGCTTCATCGTAAGCTCAAATTGGTTCCATGAGTGAGGGGATCATAAATCCACGTGGCAGCACAACGGGCCAATAGGCCTAAGTGAGTTGGTTTTCCAACCGTCACTCTAACCTAACCTAACCTAATGTCATGAAATTGACAACAGATATTATTATTATTATTTATTTATTTTATTAAATAGTAAATAAATTACAAATTCAATAACTTAAGCTAGAAACTAGCTACCAGGACTATCTACTAGAGTGGTAAGAGAATTTAATTTAGAGATTATTATATATATCACCACTTTTAAATCGTGAAAATCACTTTTGGCACGTTCGCTCAGCTAGCGCATGTTCACCATAAACTTTCACCAAAATACGATGACTTTCGGCAGCAGTTTTCTTCATATTAAAGTAATGAAGAAGAACACAAAGTTCGACATATTTGAGTGAAAAAAAATTATTGTTGTTTACGCTTCAAATGAATGACATATACTGAAATGACGTACAATGACGGTAGCTTTCCAACGCATGTTCAAATGGAATAATAACAATGGAATAATACAAGTTACGCCATCTCTTAAACATCATTTAAAAGATGTATGTTGTTATTGGATATTTTAGTGCACGGCAGTGAGATTTTTGGACAGGCCAGAAGATGAGTCATTGTGAGGGTTGAGTTGTTATCTTCACAAAGATAGCAGACGGGAGGTGACTCCCTGTTGAACAGGTGCCTATGTGTTATGTATGAGTAGCCTAGTCTGACTCTGATGTATATTTTTAGTTTATTGTTAGATATATTGTTAAGGTAAATTGTTTTGACGCCGTTTGTATTTATGATTTTGTAGTAATTGTTGTAGTTTGCCCAAGTAGTTCTTCTTTTGTATTTCCAATTTTGGAGCAGAAAATTCAAGGTGTCCCTTTTATTGTGTTGAATGAATACTTTAAGTGGTTCCTTTGAGGCTGATTTGGCTTCCGCATCTGCTGCCATTTTTTTATTTTTTTTTTTTTTTCATTTAATATGCATTTTTATTTAATTAAATTCAATAACTCTTACATGCTATACAAAAAAACGGTTAAAAATTAGCTTAATTAACTTAAAATTATCTTATTCTAACTTACTAGCCCCATGCGGACACTCTAAGTTAAACCTAACAATTAAAATTTGTCTTTCGACGTTTCGTACATTTGATTTTGATGTTATTTTGTATTAAACAGAATTAAAACTAAGAAATAAAATTTTTTACAAAAACTTACTAAATCTTTGTAAGTCGGCCACGGCTAGAAAATTAGGCTGCCGACCCTGCTCCTTAACGAAGCTAACTAGTGCTAGAGGAATTAGACAACGTAGATTCCGCTCCTTCAACAAGCCACCAAAATTGTTGGTGCTGCCGAGCAACATCCCTCATGTCGCGATTCTCTACCGCCCTACTGAACCGAAGAAGCTCCGCACTGCCGTGTGCGACGTCTCTATCGTCCGCTAATCTATCTTGGATCAGACCTTTCATGTCGAGGTAGAGGAACGGAGGAATAAAGCCGTCAAAGCGAACTCTCTCGTGATACATATAATTGAGGTAGTAAGCCCCAGAGATCAGGTTATTCGACGAGGCCTTCGAGTCAACTTAATAACAAAATTGTCCACTCTTATTAGGTTAGCCCTATTGTACATGATCTCATTGCTATTGAATTTTATGTACTCAGACTCTGGTGTTCTGTATAGGCGAAGACAAGCCCTCTCAAATACCCGAATCTTTTCCAAAAGACTTGCTCTCACGTTGAAGCACACGGGACAACCAAATACAAACATAAGCCGTATAAGGGCCATGTAGCAGATCACCTTTACCCTCTCATCGAGTTGCCTGTTATAAAACAGTCTCTTTGTAAGGGCAAAAGCACCTTTGGCTCTGGCCAGAGCAACATCTATATGTTTGTTAAAATATAGATATTGATCTAGCCAATTCCCGAGGTATCTGACTACATTTCGACAAACAAGTGGCTGCCCGTGTTGTCCCACGATCTAAAACTTTCGCCAATTCTTTCTGGTATCCGCAGAGGCCCCAGACAAAGACGTCCTAAACAGAATGGTTTCCGACTCCTGAAAGTTGATCTTCAACTTTCAGTCATCGCAATATGATGTTTAATTTTTAATTTTAATTAATCGAAGTCACGCTGCAAAAGAATGTTTATAACCTCAATCTTTATACCTGATCTGCACGCGATTAAGTCGTCTGCGTACGCTATGACATGGTGAAGTGAACCTATCAGATCACTTGTGTAAATGTTGAAAAGGATTGGCGAATTGACCGCACCTTGTTGCAGACCGTTTTTAATGTTGAATGTACCAGTAGAAGTCACATCGCCATTTTTCACGATGAACTGTCTATCTGTGAGCATATTGAAAAGAATATATAGCAGTGGCTTACTAATGCCCAGTCTATTCAACTTGTAGAAGAGTCCCTCTAACCATACGGTATCGAAAGTCTTCTCCAAATCAATCAGGCAGGCACCCGTGCACTGTTTCTTGGCTTTGTTCCATTGGATATCAGAAACCAGCTTAGACGCGGCATGAATGACATCATGCCCCGCCTTAAAACCGAATTGATTATCCGGAACTATATTTTTGTCCTCAACCCACTTAGTCAGGACTCTATTGATAACTTTTTCGAAAACCTTACTGATGTTTGGAAGGAGACTGATCGACCGGAGATTCGCCGGATTGGAGGTGTCTTTATCCCTTTTGGGGATGGGATGTACCATCGCAGTTTTCCAATGCGCTGGATAATGTGCATTATTCATTGCATTGTTAAACAGGGTGGTATAAATGTCCACCGCTTCTAGTGGGAGATGTCGAAGCACAATGTTCGGTATTCCATCGGTTCCCACTGATTTATTACTTCTAAATGTGTCAAAGATCGTTTGAAGCTCTTCCTTCGAAATGAACGGAGGTTGTTCCCTTTCATTGGCGATGACATTATTTGCCATATTCCCGTCACTGAACTGGGTGAAACCCGAGTTCTCGATTCGCCAGTTCACTATTTCATTTCGAAGGTAGAAATTGTGCACAAGGACTCGATTTTCCAGGTCATGGTTCGGGCCAATGGTGTCATTCGTCTTGTACACTTCCTGGAAAGTCGCTCCTATAGCTTCGACCTTCTCCTGCGGATCCTCGATCACAAAGAAGTCGTCATCATGAATAGCCTCCTTTGGATCTATGCCTGGTTGTTGAGAGTATGCTTTCATTGTCTGTCGTTCGGGCGATTTTAAGACATGAAAGGTCGTCTTGATCTTTCCTCCAAAATATTTTATTTATTTGTGGGAACATATTCGGGTTGCTGGTGTTTACAGCCCGAATTTTATTGTTTCAATACAAACTTACAGAAGACCTGTAATTTTCTTTTATTAATGTTTGGAGGTTTTTAATCGACGACTTTAATGTCATAATCTCCGGGTAAACTGTCAGTAAACTGTCTGTACAAGGCCTTCAGTCTTGAGACTGTGAAGTGCTTCAATAGTAGCGTTGCGGAGTAAGTCTTCATTGTCAGTGTGTTGATACCGAGGTATCGTTTTGTCCAGAGTCCGTTTAATTGTCTCGTCCATTAGTTTTAGATACCTGTCAATCTCCTCGTTTGACAGATTTCTGTTTGACGATTGTTAGAGCGAATTCGAGGACAGTGCTCTAGTCAGCGTCCTGGAGAAGTGTGTCCAACGTACTCTACTACGGTTATTTCGGTACTTAGACCGCAATGGTCACTGTCATACACAAAAGTGCGTCGACAGTTTATAGTATGTTGAGTCGTGCCTGTCAGTTTTATACGTGTGTCAAACAACAGGAGATCCAAATAGGAGCCGTGTCTAGGAAACGACGGACTATCCGTCGCCTTTAGGCTGAGTCTATACATCACACTGTGTTGACCCCACCAATTGAATAGTAGGTTCCCTGCAGTGTTTGGTGTATTATTTCCCCAATCGCTATGTTTGGCGTTGAAATCTCCACCGATAATGAAATAGTTTTCCTCCAATTCCAGTCTCAAAAATCGAAAAAGTTTTTCGATCTCTGAGATGAATTGGGTGGATTGAGTATCCGTAGGTGCATAAACTGACACCATGTATAACCGCTTTCCACTACGGAGAGGGATATACATGATGCATGCTTCTAGCACTTGAAACCTACGTACTACACGACTCTATATTCTTTTAAAACGTATACCTTTTCTTACGAAGATTGCAACGCCTCCTCCTTGTATGGAGTTGGGTCGATTTCTTCGCATAATTTTGTACCTTCTGTGCCAAGCACATCAGGGGCTTGGTCTTTAAGCAACTTGAACAGTGTGGCTCTTCGCTCAATCCTAATCAGTGAATTAACATTCACTGCAATGACTTTTAGGGTTTCCTCCGCCATGTACGTACCCATTACGACTGGAGGTGCGTAAGGCTCGGCAGCAGCGCGTAGATCAGTAATCTGACATTGAAACTGAGCCATCTGCCCCTGGATAGAGAGCAAGAAAACTAGCATGTCAATTGCTGGTTGCGGTGCTCTAGGCGCTGGGGCCTGAGAAGCAACCTTCGCTTGCTGTACCGTATTCCCCCTACCTGCCGCCATTTGGGCGTAGGTAGCATCTGCTGCCTCGTTGCCGTAAATGCCGACGTGGCCGGGGATCCAAACGATTTTTAAGGTCTCTGAATTCAGGATGAGATGGTTTCGTATTAATTCGATTATTTCAATGGAGTTGGAGATGTTTTTTATAGCTGGTATTGTAGAAAAGCTGTCAGAAAATACAATAGTTTTTTTCTTTTGAAAATGCGCCATCGCTTTGTATATGGTAAACGCTTCAGCGGTGAAAGTTGATGTATACGTTGGCAATAGTCCTTTGGAAACAACTGAACTGGTCTCATCAACCACGGCAAGAGGTGTAGGTGTTCGCTTTGGATGCGTCTGTGAATAGCTGTTTCCATCCAAGCGATTTATATTTGTCCAGCATGTTCGCAAAAACAGTTTTGTAGATGTCGTCCGTAGTTGAGTCTTTTGGATGGTTACAAAGATCGGCGTTTGTGGAGTAGTTTCGTAGATTCCAAGGTGGTTGTCTCAACCTTGTGTGATCTTGAAAGGAGATTGGTACGTTAAAATTTTTTGCAAATGTGATTGCCCAGCATAATGTGGATTGCATTTTTTGGTGTCTCTTCCGATGCAGGATCTTCTTGACCTCAGAATGGATGGCTGTTTTTTGTGAAGAGTTTTCTGTCTGAGTTTTTCTGTCCGTTAAATGCGGGAGTCTAGCTTCGGTTAGTATGTTCATTATAGGAGTTAAACGTATTGCTCTCATACAACTTCTGGCGGCAGCGTGGTAAGGTGTTGTGACAAACCCCAAAGATGATTTTGAGCATTTACCGTAAATTGGTAAACCATAGTCAATTTTTGAAAGTATTATAGGTTTAATTAAATTTATGATAGTATTGATGTTGGAGAAACTATTTTTGTAGCATAAATATTTAATTAAATAGACTCTTGCAGTAAAGCTTTTTCTTAAATGGATACAATGATGCTTAAAACTAAATTTGGAATCGATTATGATGCCTAGAAATTTCATAGTATTAACATTTTTTATAAATCTATTGTTTAAGTTAACTTGAATAAATTTTGTAGTTGTGTTTTTTGCATATGTGAAATGTTACAGATTTTGAATTTGAAATTACCGATCCCGAGTAATTACCCCATTGGAGGAGAGCTTCTACAATCAGGTTTTTATTCTTCGAAAAAATAATTAAGTCGTCAGCATAGAGTGAGTGCTCAACGTTGCAAAAACTGTCTATTAACACATGGGCTGAAAAGTCCGACCGACCAAAGGTAGGGAGGGAAACGTAATATTAAATGATTTATAATAAGTGCTAGTTTGGAAGAACTACTTCTTTCTATTGATTTTAAGGCCTTAATGCATGGGCTTTTCGTGCCGTTTCTAAGAGAGGGCACCACTTGAATTGAATCCATAACTATTCTGTAGTACCAACCTTCAAAAGATACGTGTATAAATTTGACAGCTGCTGGACAATTAGTTCTCGAGATATAGCGTTGTGAGTGAAGCAACTTTTGTTATTGTGAAAAAAAAAAATGGATTAAAGACAATTTCGTGTGTTGATTTATCATTGCTTTTTGATGGGAAAAAATGCAACCGATGCAAAGAAATGGCTTGATAAGTGTTACCCGGACTCTGCACCAGCCGAACGAACCATTCGCAAGTGGATTGAAAAATTTAAAAGTGGTCATACAAGCACCGAAGATGATGCACGCAGTGGACGTCCAAAAGAGGCTGTTTCAGGTGAAAACATCAAAAAAATCCACAAAATGATTACGAATGACCGTAAAGTGAAGTTGATTGAGATAGCTGAGGCTCTGAAGATATCAAAAGAGCGTGTTGGATATATCATACACGAATATTTGGACATGCGAAAGCTCTGTTCAAAGTGGGTGCCGTCGACCAGTCGACCAAAAACAACAACGTGTTGATGATTCAGAGGATTGTTTAAAGCTGTTCAACTGCAATAAAGCCGAATTTTTGCGTCGGTATGTGACAATAGATGAAACTAAGCTTCATCACTTCACACCAGAGTCAAGTCGGCTTTCAAGGTTATGGCATCCGTATTTTGGAATACGTATTGATGGAATAATTTTCATCGACTATCTCCAAAAGGGGCAGATATCAACAGCGACTATTACATTGCGTTGTTGGAGCGTTTGAAGGACGAAATCGCAGAAAAACGGCCGCATTTGAAGAAAAAGAAAGTGCTGTTTCATCAAGACAATGCACCGTGTCACAAGTCGATGAAAACGAAGGCAAAATTGAATGAATTCGGCTACGAATTGCTTCCCAATCCACTGTACTCTCCAGATTTGACCCCCAGCGACTATTTCCTGTTCGCAGACATCAAAAGAATGCTCGCCGGAAAGAGATTTAAGACCGATGAAGAGGTAATCGCCGAAACAGAGGCCTATTTTGAGGCTAAACCGAAATCGCACTACAAAACTGGTATCGAAAGATTGAAAAATCGTTTTAATCAGTGTATCGCCCTCGAAGGCAACTATATTGATAAATAAAGTTGAATTTTGCAAATATTTTATGTTTTACTATAAAACGGCACTGAATTTTCAGCCCATGTGTTATGTTGCTAACTTCGTTAAAAGCGATGATGAATAGAACCACTGATAGTGGTGATCCTTGGGAGATGTCTTTGTTCGACAAAAAGGATTTTATGTATTTATAAATGTTTGGTCCGATTTTCCATTTTATTAGTTGATCCAAAACAACATGTGCCCCGATCCTGTCAAAAGGTTTTTGAAAGCCAAGGCCAAGGACAGTGGCATGATTTCGTTCAGACAATGTTGAGCAAATGAAATGGACAATATGAAGAAGAGCATCAAACGTGGATTTCCCTTTTTTAAACGCGACTTGTCGGTTGTCAATTAGTTTGTCCTTCTCAAGAAACCAAAATAGGCGTTTCGTTATGATTTTTTCCAGAATTTTCCCGGTACATGGAAGGAGGGATATTGGGCGAAACCCAGAGGTTAAAGTGGGGTCTCCATTTCGTTTGGGTAATGGAATTTTGTTAGCCATTTTCCAGGCTCGCGAGATTATACTTGTGTCAAATACTCTGTTGTAAAGTTCCAGGAGACGTATTTTAAGAGCCTGTGGAGAGTTTTTTAACATTGCATAGGAAATGCGATCGAACACTGGAGTTTTTCCTTTAACCTTGGCTTATGTTAGAAGTAAATTTTTCAAAACATGCCTTTTTTTCAGCTTTCACTTTTTACGGAATTCTGCATTTAGTTTGCGGTATAAGACTAAGTTTGGATCGGTAAGGGATTTTTTAACATTGTACCAAGCTTTTTGTTTTTGTTTACGTAAAGAGCTTATTCCCTTATTCCACCAAGGAGGTGATTTTTTATGGCTTTTATTGTAGGTTTGGGGAATGGCTTGGTTTGCCATCAAAGCAGATTCTTTGTTGATGTTTGAGGTTTTTTTTCTTGTGAGCAATTCTTTAGTAACTGTAAATCGAAATAAATCCCAGTTGGCCTTGTCGAGAATAAACTTTATGGGTTTTCTTAATTGCTGATTATTGCGACTGGTAATAAAGTTAATAAAGATTGGAAAATGATCGCTCCTTGAAAGGTTATCGGATATATCCCAAGTAGTTTTATTGAGGAGACAGGGCGTGATTAGTGAAACATCAATGTGGGTAAACGTTCTGTGGGTGGAAAAGTGGGTTGGTCGACCGTCATTAAGTATAGCTTACCCAAAGTTAGCAATAAAATGCTCGACTGTTTTGCCGCGTTTATTAAGTTTCTCAGAACCCCACGATGGACTCCATGCATTAAAATCACCTGCTATAAGGATTGGGTTATTAATACCTTTGAAGATGTCTTCGAGGTCTTTTGTAGAAAAAAATTGATCTGGATGCATGTAAAGGGAGATAATTGTAAATTGGACAACAGATAGCTTCACTTGAAATATCTATTTGTAAAAAGTCCTGTTTACTTTAGAACGGACTTTGTTTAGTTAATACAATATGTAAGATGATGCCACATGCCACACATTGACGGATCAACTAGACATCAAGATCATGCGAATAACGGAGTTAGGCCACTCTAGAGATCTTAAAAATAGGCTTTTTTTGTAATTTTTTTCAAGTAAAATATAAAATAAATCGAATTTACAAAAAAAAGCAGTTTATTGTACATATGATTGACTGTAACTCATAATTCTTATAGAATAATTTATTTAAAAATGTAGGCTGTGCAGCGTTTCCAAAGCTCCAAAGTCAAACTTGCAAAATTTGCAGAAAAATTACCAAAAAAATTGTTAATAACAAATGAACTATGTCATATAAAAAAAGTCCTATTTGGACAATATATGGAGTGATTCATCGTGAGGTTTGATTTATAATGTAAAATAAAACACATAAATTTGAAAGTGAACTTAAAATTTTTATTATCGGTTAAAAGAACAATTCATGGCATGTATTTTTTGAATGATATCGTGTAAATGTTGGCCATGACTACGTCTGAGGTGATCCGTTCGGAAGGTCCAATTTTAATTTTAAATTAAGTGCTCACCAAAATGATTTCTTAACAAGTCTATTGTTTCACGCGCTGTATGGCTCGTAGCGCCGTCTTGTTGAAACCAGAGGTCACCAAAACCATGTGCTTGAATTTCAGGAAACACATAGTTCGTTAACATGGCGCGATAACGATTACCATTGAAGGTAACATTCTGATTTGCCTCATTTTTGAAGAAATATGGAACAATGATTTCATCAGGAGATAAACCACACCATACCGTTGTTTCTAATGGGTGTAATGGTAGCTCTTGGTACTCTCCGGGTTGCTTATCAGCAATCATACGGCAATTTTCTTTTTTAGCGTATTTATTGAGCCAAAAATGGGCTTCATCACTGAACAAAATTTCACGATAAAACACCGAATTTTCATTGATTTTTTTTTTTCCAGAGCCCATACACTGAAAATATGACACAAGTTCAAGTCGCCTGGCTTAAATTCTTGCACAAGTTGAATTTTGTACGCTTTTAGGCCGAGATACTCACGTAAAATACACCAAGTTGCGGAATACGCCGAGTACAAGCTGCTGAGAACGACGACGAATCGATTCGTGACGGTCTTCGCGTACACTCTCAGCTACAGCTGCTATAATCTCTCCACTACGTGCTGGATGTGGTCTAACCATTCGTGTTTCATCCACTAATGTAAACTGGGACTAAAATTTGCGAATGGTATTGGCAATAGTGGTTTCAGTAGGTCGATTATGCACACCGTAATTTCCTCGAATCGCACGAAAAACATTTCTCACGGAACGCTGATTTTCGTAATATAGCTGAACAATTTGGAGACTCTATTGTGGTGTGAGTCTTTCCATGATGACTTGCCAAACGATACTGAACAAAAATGGCAAAGCAGTTTGATTGGAATCACGTGTGGGCTGTCAAAAGAAGCGTATTGAAAATCAAACCTCACGATGAATCACCCTATATTTCTTAATATCTAGTGAATATTTAAACTGAATTGGTAGAAAATTATTAAAGTTATGGTTGTGGCCAATTTGAAAAATACAGTTTTGAAATAAACGCGTTTAAATCTTAAGTTATATGACGGCTTTTTACTATTAGAGTACTTTGAAAAACAATTATGCTACTTCTCGACCATAATCTTTTGGGAAATTATTTTTGAAGAATTAAGTTTTTTTTTTTTTTTTGGAAGAGTTCATTGTGATAAAAAAAGATTGCGACCTCGGTGTTGGATTAAGATATAATTTTAGGTGTAGCCGTTAAGGGACCATTGAAAGCAATAATAAAAAAAAAATCGATTTTTGAAAATCCTAAAGTGGCCTAACCCCTTAAAGGAAATGCATCTGGCGAACAATTTTCGCTTATGACAAACCTCCTTTCTTTCATGAACTACTGCAGTTTTCGCGTCAGCGTCATCCACGGTAGCGCGTAGTTGCAATTACCTAGAACCTAAATATTAAAATTTTTCGAAATGTATCATGATATTTCAGGTATTCAGTTTTATTCCATCATTTCACTGTTGTTAATGTAATCATCGATTTAGAAACTAGAAGTCGTTCTGGGTTCGTCAATGTGCTGTTTCAATAGAAAATCTTACGAACTCTACCTTTGTGTACTCCAACTTTCTTCTCAAATTCTCTGAATATTTCTCAAGACTTTAGATGAGAAAGGATATGAGAAAGAAGTTCTTTGATTTCATTAGATCTTCTGTTACAAGAGGACTTGCATATTTTGTGTTCCATTTTCTCGTAATTTTAAGCTCTTTCTTATTTACTTTTTATTTATTTATTTATTTTGACTTTAAATAACTTTTTTATTCTTTTGTTTACAGGAAACCTCGTCCCGAAGATCAAATACTGTACACAATTAATGAGAAAAAAGAAAAAAGTGCTATAAGGGCTCATGTAAATTCACGTTTCTTTAAACAGTTGAGGCAGCTGCTACGTAAGTTTAAATAATTTTTCATCAACCTTACAAATGTATAGTTTCAATTAACGTAACATATTTTTCTGTTGTTGAATAACTGACTAAGAACTAAATTATTAGTCTACCAACACAAATTCTTTTTATATTGATTGATAAATCAACATTCAGAGAAATATTTATGTATAAACAAATAATATTGTAGCTAAAAAAATATGCTAATTCCCAAGTGCATTGCCAAAGTAATGCCAATGGCAAGAGCTTAATAAACCGTTAAAAAGCAAACTAGATTCCAAATTGGATTTGTATTTTTGACAGTCTTTGAATATTTGTATAAATATGTTAATATGGTAGATGACATGCTTTCGCATGCCACTTATATATACGCTTCACTTTAAAAGTCTGAAGTGGTTGACAAAATAAAACAAATGACTCGGTAGATAAATAACGGCGCAATTTTTTTCCTACATAAATGAATAGATAATGATATACTCGTACTTTGATTTACCATACTTTATTGTTTATTAGACTTTTTGTGAGGTGGGGCACTCTCACTAGCGAGTCCATAGCTGGTACATTCTCCTCTGCCGGCATTAGGATAATCTTAATGAGAATGGCTTTCCATCAAATACTTCTCAAATATACTTTTAATTAATTTTTTTTTTATTTTTGGCGCCAACGCTCATTTTTTCTGAGGATAACAGAACATCTCTTTAGGATTATGATTCTTTTAATAGTCGCAAAGCATCATACACATTAAACGTTAAGGTGTAATGAGGTCTTCATTTGTGGCATGGCTTTTTCAGCACTCTCAAGCACATTAATTTTCCAAAATAGATTTTTTTTTTCAATGATCAAATACTTGACCGTGTCCAATAATCTGGATTGGATTTGAAGTACTCGTATCCAACTCATTAGACCTTAGACAAATATTGCTGTACAAGTAACGATTGCTATCTATGGTTCACAGGCTTTTTGGAGTTATAATTTTCGAGTTGTGAGTTTATCGTTCTGCATAGCAGCATTTGTTGGGTCTAGAAACTTAGGCAATCACTTATGTTCAAGTTACGAGTGCCGTAGTTGTGGTTTTTTTTTATATTCGAGAACTTTTATTTTATCCAGCGACTTTGAGTTCTTTGTTGGCAAGAGATTTCTCAACAATGCTATCAATTGAAATCCACAGGTCTTCGAATATCTTCACAGGAATCATGCTGCTTCTGATGTTCCGAAATCTCCCTGCTAATGTTTGTATGTTCACTAGTCCCTCCAAAGTGTCAACACTTTTGCTGATTTTATAATGTCTGCACATAGACTGAACTGCTGATGAAATTACTTTACTTACTTTACATTAGGTGATGCAAAAGTCCGGAGCTGACTAAACCAATTGCTCCAACAGATTATAGTAAAAATCAGTCTTGCACTGCTTCAATATACTACAAGATCTCTCCCATATAAAAAAAAATAAAACTCTAGTGGGTGGTCTAATCACAAAGATATTGTCGGAAATGAAATAACTACAAATTTTGGGGAAATTTTCAAAACCTCAACCAGAGGGATTCTCAACTTCATCAAAATAGCTGAGACTTTCTTGGGTTTCTAATACTGTTTTTGTGGTACAAAAGATCTTTTAGGTTAGAGTGCCTCCGTAATTGGCGGATCATATCCATTATATATAATTTTTTTATAATTAGCGCGCGCTCAAAACGATTTGTGTACCATTAAAATGTTTGCGCACCGCGTGAACGAAGAAAATATAGGGAGAAAGAAAAGAGAGGTACCGATGTATAATTGTTCTTAAATGTTTGCAAGTTATAACGACCAGGAAATAGAGAGCTGGGCGGAGCATTCCATAAGCTAGTTGTACTGTTTAGGAATGAATGACGATATTTCAGAATACGTCCGAAAGTGGGCTTGAGGATAAACTGATGACTATTCATAGCGATAAGGGTGTTACGGTTGAAGGTTTAAAGAGACAGGATACATAATGTCGGTATACGAGAGTGTTAACCTACTGGCTAATATTAGAATCACCTGTGAGTTTTATCGCACGATTTTAAATCCCATCTAGCAGGTGCAGAGATGTTTTAGGAGCACCAGACCAGATGTGGGTAACGTATTCCAATTTTGGGCGGATGAATGCCTTTCATATCGAGGCCTGGTCAGAGGGAGAATGTTAAGTTTTTCTGTTTCGACGACGTAAGTGCGGGGATAATGGATAATGGCTGGGTATTTCAATTTCGCTTTAATGACAGCAGACAAAATTTAGATTTGGAAGCATTAAATTCCACTCTGTTGATAGTTACCCAATTGGTTATGCTGTTTATATAGGAATTTAATAAGCTTAACATACGCTGCCGTTCCGAAGATTAGCAAAGGAATATATTGGATAAGAAATAGCAGACGAGAAATTAAAAAGAGTGCTAGAGACTGAACGGAACCCTGGGGTACACCAAACTTTATTTTGTGAATATCAGATTTGAAACCATTGAAGAAGAAAGTTATCGAATACAATAATACGCATTTTCAACAAAAGAGCCTGATGTCGAACTCTTTCAAATGCAATTATCTTGCTTTATACCACTTTCACTTTCGTTTCACTTTTCGGTAAGACACGCCATGAAATCAGCAGTGGACATGTTGCTACGAAAAAAATATCGCGTTTCGAGATATTTCATGAGCCGACGGTTTATCAGCGTTTCCAAGACCTTGAAAAGAAGAGACGTAAGTGCAATGGAAGAAGAGAGGAAGAGAGAGAAAAAGATTCGCATTTTTTTAAGTGATGGGCTTAACAAATGCTGTTTTCCATCTGCTCGGAAAGTGTGCTAAAGAGAAGGATTGAAGAAAATGCTTACGTAATGGTTTTACCAGCGATGAAGAACACCTCTTCTAAAGAATTAGAGATAGACCTTCTTACTGCACCCGCGGATTTGTGTATATTAAAAACTTTGCTACTGCGAAAGTGGATTTGACGCACTCAAATATAGACTTGAAGTTTTTGGTTTTCCTCTGTCGCCCTGGTCTCGTAGGACAAAAAAAAAATTTCTCTAACCCTGGGAGCCTCTTTACAGCTCTAGGCGTACCATGCCTGTTCTTTTAGTTTGATACTCTTCATACGATGAAGGATAAAGCGTTCCATTCCAAATATAATCAGCAGCGGGATCCACGTGATTATCGATTAAATATACCAGTTAAAATTCCTAAAGAAGCTGTTAAGTCCGCTCCAATCCACACCACCGTGTGGCGCTTCCATTGTTCCGAGTTGAGTTCTGTTTGTTTTGTTAAGTTGGTACAACTGTTGTTGACATTCCCTTTAAATTTTAGCGTGTCTTAGGGTGTGTGTTGGCGATTTTTTACGATTTTAGAAATGGATTTAAATTTGCAACAACTTGTATTGAATTTTGCGGTAAAAACGGATTTAATGGTGCAGGAATGTTGGAAATATTGGAAAAGCGTTTCGGTAACGATTCTCTAAAGAAAAAATTCGTTAACCAGTGGTACGAGCGGTTCCAAAGTGGTCGTGAGTCAATCGAAGATGATGAACGCAGTGGCAGGCCATCGACATCGAAAACCGACGAAAACGTTGATGAAGTAAAAGAAATGTTGGTCAATAACCGCAAATTAACCATCAGAGAGATAGCGGGGGACTTGAACATTGCCTATGGATCCGTCCAAGACATTTTGGTTAATGATTTGGGTTTCCGTCGTATAGCAACAAAGTTGGTGCGAGGCTGAATCCGATCCTACATCTAAAGGATCATTACTGGAGACGAGACGTGGGTTTATGAGTAAGACACGCAATCTAGACATCAGTCAAGTAAATGGCGTTCACCAAATGAGCCGAGACCAAAAAAGCCATGTCGTTTTCAGTCAGAAAAGAAGGCAATGCTCACGGTTTTCATGGATTACAACGGTGTAGTGCATCATGAATTTTTGCCAGAAGTCCAGGCAGTAAACAAAGAGTATTATTTGGGCGTAATGAGACGTTTGCGTGAAGCAATTCACCCAAAGAGACCAGAATTGTGGGCAGAAAACCCGTCGATTTTGCACCGTGATAACGCACCGTCGCACAGTGCCATCATTATTCGTAATTTTTTGACGAAACATGCAACAAATACCATCCAACGGCCACCGAATTCACCTGATTTGGCTCCCTGTGACTTCTATCTGTTCATTCAAGTTAAAAAAACCACTACGGGGAACGCGTTTCAGCAGCCGAGAGAAAGTAATGGAAAAATCGCAGGAAGCACTGACATACCGAATACCGAATATACAAAATGTTTCGGGAATTGAATCAAGCGCTGGCATAAGTGTGTTGCATTCGATAGGGATTACATTGAAGGAGACAATATAGATTTAGATGAATAAACTTGTATTTTTAATTTTTTGAGAAGTTGAAAACAAGTCCAGTGTGTTGACGTTGACTATCAACGTTCGGTATTCGTGTGGGCTCATTTACAGGCTTGGTCCAGTTATTTTCTACAGCGAAGATCTTCACACACCGTCCTTAGAGTGTTGTCTGTCCAGATTGTCGAAATCAACCAGAATTGTGTATATTGAAATCGCCCGTAATAACGATTTCAATATGAGGGTACAGGGATACAACTCTTTGTATGGAGTCAGACAGCGCATCAGACTCGTTAAAATTCGAATTTCTGTTCAGTTTGGGGTTTCTGTAAGTAGCAGTAGTAGATCATTTTCTTACGGAGATGGAATTTTAACCACATGAAGACGAATTCCGGATTGGAACATGGATTACGTTGTGGTGAAGTTCCATTAGCTACATCACTACGCACGTAAATGGTGAGACCTCGGTGAGAAAAGATTAATGGCACTAGTTCGTAGCCGGATAGCTTCAGATCAGAGTGATCTGAGAGGTATGGGCGAGGATCTATTTACCAAAACTGCCTGTCTGTATTTACAGACGTGAAAGTACGCAGAAAAGTGATTACTTTTTAGGCCGAGTAAATTGGCTATATCCACCCTGAATTCCCGACGACGCTAAGTACGACTGCAAAGTGAGAATTTTGACGTTGGCTTACCGAATCAAATTGCTGTATGTGATATGCCCTTACTCCAATATGAAACAGGGCACCAACAAAATTCACACTCACAACCGGCTATACATCGGTTCTTACATACATTCAGTCACTGCCCGTGCCATGTGATACATTCAGTAAATGCAGCGACCGAGTGCATGCAACAGTATTTTGACCAGGAGCGGGAGAGGTGGAATGTGATATTTTTTTTCTCCACTGCACTGCACTCCCTTTATTTTATTTGTATTTTTTTTTTTTTCATTATTATTATTATTATGTTTTTTTTTTCCACACAACACGGTGGTTTTGTTCGTTTTTATTACGCTGCGTGGTTTATTGCTCTTTTTTCTTTGCACACGTTGACGTGTGCAGTCGTCGGTGGTTGACTCTGTACTCGGAAATATATAATTATACGCGTTATGAATTAAAAAGAAAAAAAGCAAATATCAACTAGGACGATTCTACGACATTGGGCATATAGTATGTCTTGTCGGAGATCTCATAAAAACAGTCATCGTCTGTCTTCTCTATTTAGGCGTGTCCACATATAGGGTGATTCATCGTAAGGTTTGTTTTATATTATAAAATAAAACACATATTTTTGAAAGTGAGCTTAAAAATCTTTATTATCGGTTAAAACAAAAATTCATGGCATTTACTTTTTGAAAATGTCAAATTGTGGGCGATTCAGTCGAGCATAGCGGCTGGTATCTCGCGGATAACACGAGTAATGTTGGCTTCCAAAGCGTCAATCGCAGCTGCCTTATACCTGAAAACCTGAGACTTTACATATCCACAGAGAAAATAGTCCAAAGTTGTGATATCGCACGATCTAGGCGGCCAATTTACCGTAGCAAAACGTGAAATTAAGTGTTCACCAAAATGATTTCTCATCAAGTCCATTGTTTCACACGCTGTATGGCTCGTAGCGCCGTCTTGTTGAAACCAGAGAAACCACATAGTCCACATTGACATTCTGTAACATTCTGATTTGCCTCTTTTTTGAAAAAATATAGACCAACGATTCCACCAGCCCATAAACCACACCATACCGTTGTTTTTAATAGATGTAATGGTAGCTCTTGCTATTCTTCGGGTTGCTCATCAGCCCAAATATGGCAATTTTGTTTATTAACGTATCCATTGAGCCAGAAATGGGCTTCATCACTGAACAAAATTTCACGATAAAACGCCGAATTTTCATTGAGTTTTTCCAGAGCCCATTCACTGAAAATATGACGCAAATTCAAGTCGCCTGGCTTCAATTCTTGCACAAGCTAAATTTTGTACGCTTTTAGACCGAGGTCCTCACATAAAATACGCCAAGTTGTCGAATACGCCAAGCCAAGCTGCTGAAAACGACGACGAATCGATTCGTCACGATCTTCGGGTACACTCTTAGCTACAGCTGCTATAGTCTCTTCACTACGTGCTGAATGTGGTCTAACCGGTCGAGTATCATCCACTAATGTAAAATGGGACACAAATTTGCCAATGGTATTGGCAATAGTGGTTTCAGTTGTGGTGTGATTCTTTCCATGATGACTTGACAAACGATACTGAACAAAAATGAGAAAGCAGTTTGATAGGGGTCACGCGTGATCTGTCAAAAAAAAGCTTATTGAAAATCAAACCTCACGATGAATCACCCTATATTAGGTTGATGTCAGCGAATTAATCCTTGACATAAATTATCACGTGTTGCGTGTTCGCATACCTGAAACTCAAAACTTCTTGCCTAAGTACATCTTCTCGAAGGTAATCACTGTAGTACATACATGTCGCAGTTTTTAACATTTCTTACATTCGGTTCATCCTATCCTCCTTTTTGAATGACGTTTAGATCTGCTTCATAGCAGGCTATGTTTGACTACACATGTGCCCTTTAGGGGACCTAACATTCTTCATGCAGTGCCAAAAATCATTCACCTTTTTCGTGTAGCATGGGTAGTCAATAGTGGAGACTTAGGGTTATGTCGTAACAATGTATTATTAACATTGCCTAAGGGTTGACCCGGCAAGTAACCTCCAACCTAGGGAGCATTTTGTAGCACCCCTTGATCATAAGGGGTCTGCCACACCGATATCGCCAGTTATGAGTGCCAACGTTAGTCCAACTTAAGTTCCTCCACCAACTCTCAACTTCAGAAACCCTTACAACTATTTACTGGCTTAATCCTTGTTTAAGACATATTAAGGAAGCACACCATATTAAGAAATAGGTAAAAGTTTTTGGTACAATTTTTATTATTATTATTTTTTGATAATGTGTACAATTATCAATATGGACAGTTGAAATCAGGAACGCAGTTTCCAGCAATTGGTGGGCGTTCTAAACAGTTTTTCCTGAAGCAGTCCAGCAAAAAAATTTATAACGTGTGTATATTTTTATTATCGATAAACATCTTATAAAGAGTGATTTTTTTTGCTGTTCTACATATTTACGATAGCTCATGCGTGACTCGTGACATGTGTTAAAGACAAACATGCTCAGTTAGCATTATGGAATTAGCTTCGGTGTCAATTTCAGAAAAGCTTAGTAACCTTAGGCAATACAAAAGCTGCCGATGCACCCGGAAAAATGCACTGTTTATTGTGGTTTACCGTGAGAACAACGTTACCGTCAATTGCGCCCGACATTTTTTTTTTTTTTTTTTGCTCAAAATGCACGAACTGAACCTGATCGACATAAACTGGCAAATTTATATGTGTATACAATTCAAATAAATTATGAAAATTATAGAAAACAATTATTTAGATCAAATCTCTCTAGTTATACAATATAATAAGATAATTGGCACCTAATTACGAGCATAGTCTTCGTGTATAAGGTACGTACTAACTAACATCACGCTAACTTTAAAACCAGCTCCTAACTTTGCATATAATTACTATATTAACATTTTTAAACTACCTACAACAAGTATTATCTTTAGAACATACCCGCGATGAGTTTTAGTCAAACAAACCTAAAAATTTACAGTTTGGCATTTCAAACATAGTTTAAGGGGTACACTATTATAAAATTAAAATGAGTTTAACAGAAATATCAAAGGAAGTAGAAAACAAGTTTTTCAAATTTTGAATTTGAATTTGGATAGCAGTTTCTCAATAATGGAAGCAAAAAAGGTGTTTAATTAAAAAAAGGATTTGACCGGTTTTTATATAGGGTTTTCTAATAACGACTTGACAATTTTTTTTTTTTTTTTTTTTAAATAAAAGGCAAACCATTTGAGATATTTCAGAAACCTTATTATTGGCTTGAATTACAATCAAAACATTTATGAATGGAACTCGACTTCGTTCATATAGCCACCGCGGGCACGTTTGCAGCGGTCGATTCATTGGACCCAATTTTCATCGGACGCTATTTCGCGTACAATGTTGGCTCGTTGGCATAAGCCAATGACTTAACGTAGCCCCATAGAAAATAGTCAATCGGCGTTAAATCGCACGAACGAGGCGGCCAATCGACTGGCCCATACCTTGAGATAACACGCTCACCATACTTACTCTTCAATAAATCGATTGTAGCGTGTGTTGTGTGGCTTTTGGCACCATCCTGTTGACCACATGTCGTCCAAGTCCATATCTTCCAATTCGGTTCAAAAATAATCGGTGATCATGGCGCGATAACGCTGACCATTCACAGAAACGTGACGATCGTTATCGTCGACGAAAAAATATGGCCCAATAACGCCGGCATGCAAACCGCACCAAACAGTTATTTTTTGTGGATGAAGTGGTAATTCATGAAGCACATGAGCTTCGTCACTGAAGATGATTTTGCGATGAAATTCATCATCCAGGCGCATCTTCTCCAGAACCCAATCGGAGAACGTACGTCGCTTCAAATGGTCCATCAGCTTCAATTCTTGAGTTAGCTTGATCTTATATGGGTGTAAACCAAGATCCCTACGCAAAGTACGTCATAATGTGGTCTGAGCGATGCCCAATTCTTGAGAACGCCGTGGAATTGACTGATTTGGATCGTTTGCTACGGACGTCTGAACGGCAGCGAAATTTTCGACACTTCGACCAATCCGTTGTCTCACAACATCACACAACGAATATGTAGACTCAAATTTTTGTACTAAACTTGTTATTGCCTGTCTACTAGGGCGAGAATTACGACCGAAAATTGGAGTTAACGCTCTTAAGGTTGCAGTCACCGACTCCGAATATCTGTAGAAAATTTTTATAATTTGCAGACAGTGACAGTTTGATGATTAGTGAAAGAGTGCGTTCACAAATTAAATTCAAAGCTGTCAAGTCCCTATTGGAAAACCCTATATATTTAAAGCCTAAAAAGTATGACATTTCAAAGTCCATACTAAAAGATAAAATGGACTTTATGTGCTATCAAGTTTAGCCCGAGGTTATAACGATAAAGTAGGTTTTAACTCGACTATACTAGGTGGAGCGAAAAGTAACCTCCTTAACCGCCAGAATGCGCTGTTACTGCAAAAAAGGTTATGGTGCCTTGAAGTCCGTTCATATTTAGGCAGACATGCTAAATTTCAGTGCGATACTGTCTTCAGTTTTATTTTGACAGCTGATTGTTGTTGACGTGTTTGGTATCATGGTGAGTTTGAACAAAAACGATTTTTGTTCTCTTAAAAAACATCGTTTTTTGAGAGGCAAAACGGTGAAGGAAACAAAAGTTGGATAAATATTATGGGGCTAATGCTCCGTCAGATTACACCGTCAAATATTGGTTTCGAGAGTTTCGTAGTGGCCACAACTTCAGTATCGATCAAGTCCGCAGCGGCAGTCCCTCCGATGCGGTTACAGAGGACAATGTCAAAAAAATACATGAAATGGTGTTGGCTGAACGGAAAGTGAAGGTGCGCCAGCTAGCAGATACCACAAAGATTAGTACTGAGCGCACACGCCATATTTTGGGCGTCGATTGGTAACTGTTGAACACCAGAGAACAGAATGAGTGCCCGGCAAAGGACTGAGGCCGGCAAGGGTGCTGCGAAGCGGTCGAGAGAAGCTCGATGGGTCGGAATTGTTATGGCGTCGATTTTCTGGAATTTTCATGGCACACTCTTCGTGGACTACCTCAAAAAAGGAAAAACTATCAACTGCGAATTTTACTGTGCATTATTGGAGCGACTGAAGGCCGAAATCGTTGCAAAACGGCGAAAAAGGCGAAAAAAATGTTGTTTTTGCAAGACAGTGCACCGGCGCACAAGAGCATCGTAACCACGGCTAAAATCAATGACTTACGGCTCCAATTGCTGTCGCATCCACCGTATTCGCCCGATTTGGCTTCCTCGGACTATTATCTCTTCCCAAACCTTAAATGATGGCTCATCAATAAAAAATTCAGCTCACGCTAGTAAATCATAGACGCCACGAAGGAGTATTTTGCAGACCTTCCGGAAAATTACTTTTCGGACGGAATCAAGAAGTTGGAAAATCGCTCGAATAAGTGTATCAAACTAAAAGGGGACTATAATGAATAAAATAAAATAAAAAGTTTTAAAAAAATTTTTTTTTCATTCCCAAGGAGGTTAGTTTTCACCCCACCTAGTAATTATCAAAACACTGACATAGACTTTGTTATGTACTAAAATGACTTTAAACTGGACTTTATCTGACTATAATTTTGTGCCATTGTTTCCTTCTTCTGAAATTTTTATTATATGGTATTCTAATATCTAGTATTCTAATAAAAACAGTATACACGTAAATATTGATTTACAAATTTAGTTAAGGAGTATCTTGGATTGCCGTTTACGGGCTTAAACGTGCGTTTATTATGAAAACATAGTTCTGATCTGAAAACTTGATAAAGCATTATCTTTTGAAAAAAAAAAATTTTTTTTCTAGCCATTCTTGTGCCGGGTATATGGAGTGTGGAAAGCGGTCTTCTCGTCCTTATAGCCGGTATGCTTATTTCTCGATCTATAAGTGATATCTGGATGATTCAAAACGCTACAGTTGTCGAAAGTACAATTATTGGAATGAACAAAGGCAAATTTAAGGTGGCCCTTCTTAAATACCTCGCAGCTTTGCCATTAGTAAGTAATTACATTACATCAAATTCATTCAAAAATAAATATAGACTCCTCCTTCAGATTTCAGTTGTAACAAATATTCTCAAGTGGAGTTTGGGGGAATTAAAGCTCAGATTTAGAACAAATTTAACGCATTACTTATATAATGAGTACCTGACGTAAGTTCTTTTATAAACACAATAATAGACAAAGGATTACTTTAGACTTTTCTTACAGTGGATATACATATTATAAAATGTCTAACCTAGACAATCGTATAGCAAACGCGGATCAATTACTCACAACCGACATAGATAAGTTCTGTGAGAGTGCAACGGATTTATATTCGAACATCAGTAAACCAATTCTGGATATTATTATCTACGTATATCGACTGACGACAAATCTTGGTGGCCAGGTAAGGTTTAAATACAAATTGTGATTTAAACAAGAATAAAAATATGAATACAAAAAGTTGTAACTAAATTGAATATTTCATACTAAAACGATTTTTGCTAGACATCTGGAATTAGTCTGATAAAAAATATACCAGTTGGCTACGCACACACGCAAATATATTATGCATAGTATACTTATTGTTTCAATTAACGTTTCGTGCAGGTATTATACACATATGAACGACTGGTAAAAGGTCTATCACGCAATAGTTTTTTGGTTAATTTACATTTACAATAAAAATGCGCAATAATAATACCTCAAATAATAGCCTAATAATACCTCAATAAAATACAAATGTGTTGATACATTCAATTAAAAAATTCTTAGAATTCAAGTATACACATACATGTGTACATACAAAAATATATACTTTTAAGCCTTCAGGTTAAAAAGGGTATCCTGAACCTCTTCAACGTTCACCAAAATATATTATCCCTCCATTCTTGTTCAACTGAGTGACTACACTCTATACACAAGAGTTTCTCTAGTATTATTGTTAAAAGCAATGCGCTTTAATAACATAATAACTTTAATAACATAACATCACGTTTGTTCTTTGACAACAAGCGATGGCATTTCCCGCAAAATATGGTCTTGTTTCGCATGCTTATATTAGCAGAGAGCTAAGACTCTTTTTGGTGAATAACATCGCTAAATATTTGAATGGTAGACCCGGTAAATATCGAAATTAACTCAGTCGTGTCAAAGAAAGCTTAAGGAAACACTGAAAAAATTTAACCTTGCGATCAAATCATCATCTTTCTTCTGCCTTATGTTGAAGTAAAGCTGTTTTCTTTCACTCGACCCTCTGAAAAACCCTTTTGTGAAAAGATAGAGACAACTTTATCGGATTAAAGGATGGTGACTTCTTCGCTAGAAATTAGGTCTTCCATTCTCAGCCTAACTTATGCTCCACTAAGACACGTTTGTTTAGCACAATTCCAGTTCAGTGATTTAAGATCAAAATGAATATTTATTACAAATCTCTTCATAAACTTCAATGACCTCACGTATTGAATAAGTTTACAAATTCAATCAATAAATATAATGCGACTGACTTCAAGAATATCCAAACTTCGCTCGGGGTTCAAATATGCAAATATTCATACAGAAAAATATGTTGCCGTTCATTAATAATAAGCCTCCTGTTCAAAATGTAAAGCTTTGAATAAATAATTATGTAAACTTTTATGTCATCAGCTTGACAGCCTAAGCTGTCAATAGCCCAAAGGAATCAATAAAAAGATTCTCTGTCATTTATATTGCATATTATCATAATCAGCTATAATCAAGAGGCTTCGTGCATGATTACATTATTTATTACATTGCGCAATAACGTTGCAACTCATCTATCTTGAATCTCTCTCTATTTTCTGTATTCATAAAGGTTTAATGTTTCTTTTTTCTATTTATAGATTAATCGAACCCCTTGTTAAATTTCGCAAATTACTCTGTTGTAAATTTGTTAATATAAATTGCAATTGTAATTCAATTTAGAAACAGATCAACGCGGATGATAACGCAATTGGCCTTTTTTCAGTCCACCCCCTAAGATTAATTGCTATTATCAGAGAATTAGGTTTTTTGGAATTTTTGGTTTTTAGAACTTTGAATTTTACATGCATTTGTATGCAAAAAATTCTGCATGTTTAGTTTGATCGTAAGTATTTAAGCGTAAGTATTTAAGGGTAAGTTTTTTTCATCAAATCTTCAAAACTCTTATCCTCCGTTTATATGAGTATATGGTATGTTATCCTTAAAGTAGACAATCTCTTTCACTCCCACAAAGTACGAAGTCTACGAAGTAATAGCTTTTTGTTGAACACTATGTAGTTTCTCTTATTTTTGTCCAAGGCTGACATATTTTTAGCTTGTTTTCAATCTCCGTAATTATTGTTTTAACAGCACATGGATGCTTATTCCTACAATTAGATGAAGCTGGTGACGATAATCTCTCCCTAATAATGCATGATGTTTCGCACAAAAATGTTTTTTATTGTTTGTTCATTCCTGATCTCGGGGAAACTGCAAAGATTCTTTTATTTTCATTTATTTAATTGTTATGGCACTAGAGTCCAGAGTGAACCAGATTCTCAACTATCAGGCTTTACACTAAACGCTTGAAGTTGCGAACCCGAAGTTCGTTCTGGTCTTTTTCCATTGAAGATCTTTGTCGGGTTGACCGAGTCTGACATGTCAAAGTATTCCAAGCCGATAAAGTCTGACCGTTCTGATTAAGTCGCTGTATATCTAGTACAGTTTGTCATTTTATTCTTTTCGTCAGGAAGGGGCGAACGCCATCCGAAGGCTTTTTTCTTTTGAGGCACACGCTTATGCCAAAGTTCACAGCAAGGATCTTAGTTATATTTCTTAGATGATCTTTATTTTCTAGTTCCCTTTCTTAATCCAAAGAAATGCCGATTGTAAAAAGTTATCCAGTTTGATTTATACAATTGTTATAGAGTTTAGACCAAGAACGAAATTAGTGTCACAATTGTGCATTTCTTATATCTGGCCCATAGATGAAATGAACTAAATAGAAAGCTTCTCAGATATTGAGTCTTCTTAAAACTGCTTTTTATTTTGTCAATTGTGTGGCTCGTAAAAATCAACCCATAAGTCACTAAGCATAAAAATGAACATTGAAATCTCCTTCAGTTGCAACTCGTTTTTTAAAGTTACACTGCGGATTCCGTAATGAGTGCTGAATACTGCACTCTACTGCAGCTGTTAGAAAGAGCTCACGATGTAACTACCGAAGAAAAGAATTAATTCGAAGCCATTCGTAAATCCAGCCATATAGCCATAGACTAAATCAAAAAAAAAAAAAAAAAAAAAAAATCTCTGACGAAGCCTAATTACTAGGTGGGGTGAAAAGTAACCTCCTTGGGAATGAAAAAAAAAATGTTTTTAAATGTTTTTTTTTTTTATTTTATTCAATATAGTCCCCTTTTAATTTGATACACTTATTCAAGCGATTTTCCAACTTCTTGATCCCGTCCGAAAAGTAATTTTAAGGAAGGTCTGCAAAATACTCCTCCGTGGCATCGATGATTTCCTCGCGTGAGCTGAATTTTTTATTGATGAGCCATCTTTTGAGGTTTGGGAAGAGATAATAGTCCAAGGGAGCCAAATCGGGCGAATACTGTGGATACGACAACAATTGGAGCCGTAAGTCATTGATTTTAGCGTCGGTGCATTGTCTTGCAAAAACAAAATTTTTTTTCGCTTCATGTGAGGCCGTTTTGCAGCGCTCCTTTTTTCCTTTTTTGAGGTAGTCCACGAAGAGTATGCCATGACAATCAAAGAAAACCGACGCCATAAACTTTCCGACACATCGAGCCTCCCTCGGCCGCTTCGGAGCACTCGTGCCGGCTTTAGTCCATTGCCGGGCACTCATCCTGTTCTCTGGTGTGTAATAGTGGATCCAAGTTTCATCAACAGTTGCCAATCGACGCCAAAAGTCCGCTCGATTCTGCATCAGCAAGTCCAAACACTCTTTCGAAGTGCTCTCGCGTTCGTGTTTTTGGTCAGGAGTGAGTATGCGCAGCACCCAGCGGCAGGATAACTTTTTCATATGCAAAATATTGTCCAAAATATGGCGTGTGCGCTCAGCACTAATCTTTGTGGTATCTGCTAGCTCGCGCACCTTCACTTTCCGGTCAGCCAACACCATTTCATGTATTTTTTTGACATTGTCCTCTGTAACCGCATCGGAGGGCCTGCCGCTGCGGACTTGATCGGTAGCGGAGTTGCGGCCACCACGGAACTCTCGAAAGCAATATTTGACGGTGTAATATGTTTTATAAGAGAACGAAAATCGTTTTTATCCATACTCAGCATGATGCCAAACACTTCAACAACAATCAGCTGTCAAAACAAAAGTAAAGACAGTATCGCATGGACTTCAAGGCAACATAACCCATAACACCATAAAAAAAAAACCCCTCATGACGTGTGTGAACTGTGAATGGTGAAACAATCGTCTAACGAATTGCGAGATACGAGAAATTGGTCACCTTCACCGAGAATCTCTATGCACGAAGTAGGATCCAATTGTATAAAAAAACATTGTTAGGATACACATTCCGAACCATTTCTGCCGATGTTGCTGTTTTTTATGACCACATCCATGGCGTTTTGCGACGCTGCCAGTATCACGTTAACGAGCTATCGTTCGAGACACAAATGATTTATTCACGTTGAAGTGATGGAGGCCTCTAACGATAGCTACTTGTGGTTTTCCAGTCAATTAAAAAGCAATCACACTATCACGTTTGAATTCCATCGGGGATAAAATTTTTTCAACACAACTGAGACACAAATCGTTTAAAAGGATTGTAAATAGATAATAATTATCTGTCATGTGTCAAAATTTGAGCTCAATATCATGAACGGTTTGGAAATTATAGCAGTCTAAAGTTGGTTGCAGTTCGAGTGAATCAGGGTGTAGTATAGGTAGTTTACGAGTATTAATGGTATCATCCTAACTTTGGTCTGGTACAATTATCATATACAAAGCTATTTGTCGCTCCTTTAACTGTAACAATTTTGTGTGGTTGGGATGTTAACTCGACTGCATGACTCTTAAAGGGTAGTCATGGAAGCTATGGAAGTGTATATACTCTAACATTCTGGCTAAATGCCGAAAATTGCCTAAATGACTTAAACTTCGAATATTTCGAACTAACTGAACTAATTTTACCGCTTTACCTTTAAATTTAACTTCAAATCCAATCTCTCCGGCTTGCTTATGCACTGAAGTTCATGCATCTGGCGCAAGTTCGAGTTCAGTTCTGTTACATTTGCACAATTAGACTTAGCATACTGAAAAGCAGCTTGAAATGCTAAATTATTTGATTGTTCCCCGCTTTTTCTCAGCTGTGCTTGAAACCGTCTATGCATATATGTAGATTCTGACTGGACTCCTCATCGTACTACGGGTTAGCCTTTTATCCTTATTCGAATTGGTTTTGTCAGTGCACATACAAATACAATGGTTTTTGATCACCGCGGCTATAATTTTTGTCGCATTCATTTCTAAACCCACCCGCTGTACTTTCTGAAAGTAGAGTTTGCAAGTTTGCAGAAGAGCGACTTTGTGGCGTTTTTCTTTTTTTTTTTTAAATTAGTCAACAAGTCGGAAATACTCATACCTTGACCTTACGCTGCATAAATATGTTTGTTAGATTTCGATTACATTTAACAAATATCTTGAGCTTTTGTTTTTGTTTTGTTTTTTTGTTTTTTTTTTTTGTTTTTTAATCATCAACAGACACCATCAATTCTTATGGTATATCTTCTATTCGCTGGTGTTATTTTAACAAGATTGCGTCGGCCAACTGGACGACTTACTGTTGAGGAGCAAAAACTTGAGGGAGAATTCCGTTATGTAAATAGTAGACTAATAACCAATTCCGAGGAAGTTGCCTTCTATCAAGGCAACGTACGTGAAAAACTTACTCTCTTGGCAAGTTTCTCCAAGTTGCGTTCACATCTACGAAAGTTTTTGGAATTTCGCGTTAGCATGGGTATCATTGATAACATTGTTGGCAAATGTAGGTTAACACTTTTCCATTAAAGAATAAATTAATAGATTTCGACTAATTTTAGATTTCGCATCGATTGTCGGTTTCTATGCTGTATCCCTTCCATTCTTCACAAAAAATCATCCGTTACTTTCTGGTCAAAACACCAAAAACAGATTACAGGTAAATTTTATTTTAATTCATTTAATCACCAGTTTGTTAATTGAATTTGTATTTTGAAGGCTTACTATACATACGGCCGAATGTTGGTTAAGTTAGCAGAGGCTATTGGTCGCCTTGTCTTGGCTGGCCGCGAAATGTCCCGGTTAGCAGGTAAGTTCAAAAAGTTTTGATACATTTTGTGTTCAAATTAATTAAAAACAAAAATATATTTAGGTTTTACTGCTCGTGTAACTGAGTTGATTAAAGTGCTCAGTGATCTTAATAAAGGCGAATATCAACGAACAATGGTTAATAATGTTAGCAATGGTGAGGAAAACTTTGGTCCAAACAAAGGAAAGATAATCTTCAAAGATAATATAATCAATTTCGAAAAGGTCCCATTAGTGACACCAAACGGTGATATCCTTCTCAAGGAATTGACTTTCGAAGTCAAGTAAGAAAGATATAAAAATTCCAAATCGTTAATTCTGTAAATATGTTTTCTGTTTTGTTAAAATAGGTCTGGTATAAATGTTCTAGTCTGTGGACCGAATGGCTGTGGTAAATCAAGTCTTTTCCGTATTCTTGGTGAACTGTGGCCAACGTGGGGCGGCACTGTTACCAAACCGCCCAAAGGTAAACTTTTCTACATTCCTCAAAGGCCTTACATGACACTAGGAACGCTACGTGATCAGGTAAATATAATCTTTTATATATCATATTTAAAAATGTTATGTAAACAGTACATGATCTTATATATTTTTAAAAAAGATAATTTATCCACACACGCGAGAAGAAATGATTCGACGAGGCAAATCCGATTCTGATTTGATGAAATTCTTAGAAATCGTTCAGCTCACCTACTTAGAAACACGAGAAAACGGTCTAAATGCTATCGAAGACTGGATCGATGTATTATCCGGTGGCGAAAAACAACGTATCGCCATGGCAAGACTTTTCTACCATAGTCCACAATTTGCTATACTTGATGAATGCACTAGTGCGGTGTCCGTCGATGTGGAGGGTTCAATGTATCAGTACTGTCGAGAAGCTGGTATCACTCTATTTACAGTATCGCACAGGAAATCCCTTTGGACACACCACGATTACTATCTGCAATTTGATGGACGTGGCAGTTACGAATATGCGCCTATTGACAATACCAAGGAACAATTTGGATCGTAGAATTTTAGTGCACAATAAATATTGCCCCTCCTTCCCGTAGACCAATTTTATGTTATTGCTATTTGTTGGTATTCAAATAAAATTAAATTGAAATAATACTGCGACTAGCTGTGGTTTAATTAGTTAGGGAGCTAATTTAATTGGGATTAAAAAAAAAAAAATAAAAATAAAACTTTTTCTTTTACTGAGTGGCGGTGGAGTGGAGTGAGGTGCTGGATATATTTTAATTTCTGTGTGTACTATACTCTTACATTGAGCAATCCTATTAGAATGTAAACTTATTGTTCTAGGCTAATTGATTTTTTTTTTTTTTGCTCATCATAGAAGGTTTATAAAAAAATATAAACAAAATCAATTAAAATTTTAAATGAACGCAGATTCAAGCACATTGTATTTTATGTTTAATTTTTTTTTTCTTTTTATAGCAGTTTATGTATTATAATAATATTTTTGTTTGTTCACAATTATTCCTTTTTTTATTCCAACGATTTGATATATCTATCTTTAGAGTCATGTCCTGTTTTTACGTACATGTATAGTATATTACAACGCTTTAATTTTACTATCTATTTTTTAGTTAAAATGGAGAAAAATTGTTTATAAATATTTGTAACTGAATTGCATTCTATTGTAAGAATAAACAAAACAAATTTTAAATCAATTCAAATATACAACAAAACATGTATTTACTGTTGTTATGAAATATGATAAAGAAGGTTAAGTTGTTTTTATTTTCTTTTTCCCTAAATGAAGTTTAAAGCGTTGTTTGTATATCGTTTTTATTTCACGTCTTCAAATCCACCAAGGAAGCGTAGACGATTGCACACATTTTCAGTTATTGTTCTTCAGCTCTGTTAGCATAAACATCAGATCTGTCTAAACAGCGATGCTTCTTCACTGGCTAGAATATGTCGTGTGTATTATATTTCATATTTTTCTGTCATAAAAATGGACTGAGATTTTGGTTTATAAAATGTAAAACTTCTGATCCTAAATATCAACAAGTATCTGGAGCCATTCTGCAAACTTCCAAAAATAAGGGTGAGTTCGTAAACGTCAGCATTTCTCACTAAGTACAATCGCAGATCTTTGCTCGTGTGTTTTTAAACGCCATCACTGCGCAGGCATACCTTAGTACGATCGTTATTTGTTTTCCGTTAAAAAAAAGTAATATTCAGCCAAATTTTAGATAACTTTCTTCAAAAGAAAATCGTAATATATTTTTATTAAATATTATTTCAATAGCTCTTCAGAAAACACAAAACCATTTCGCACTAATATCTTCTAACTTTTCCTGCAGCCACAATTGAAATGCCTAACTAATCTGCACAAGTATGACGATATGTTGACGTTTATGAACACAAGGATAAAACAGTTCGGAATTAGTTCTGCAGAAAATATGCATTATTGAGTGCAAGCATGACGTTTTTGGAAAACACCCTAAACCTCAAACTGCTTAAAAACCTATGTAAGCCGGCCATGGCTTAAATATAAAGCATACCGACCTTGTCCCGTAGCGGGTTACATCAAATTTATAGGAAAGAACATTCCTCATGTTGTGACCCCCTGTCACCCTACTGAAGCTGAAACATTCCGCGCTGAAGTGTGCGACGTCTTTATCCTCGTTAAATTGCCTTACCGCAGCTGTTTAATCTAAGAGGAAGATTAGCACTATCGTTTATATGTTCTAGAGTATCCTGTTCATATCTTGATAAAGAGAAATAATTGAAGTTGCTCGTTGAGGTCATTGCTCTTGGAGTATATCTTAACGTCACTCAATGGCGAAATTGTACACACTTATTAGGGTCGGTCTGTTATACAAGACTGCATAAAGAAAGAATTTTATGTACTCCGACTGGTATTCTATGCAAGCGAAGGCAAGCCCCCTTACACACTCGAATCTTTTTCAATAAACTGGCTCTAATGTTGAACCACATAGAGCCACGTAGCAAACTACCGTCATCCTCTCATCGAGTTGATTCCAATAAAACAGTCTCTTTGTACGGACTATGTATGTATGTACTACATTTCCACAAGAAAGTGGCTGTCCGTATTCTAGGCATACAAGGTGTTCTGGATAATGTTTCGAAAACTTTAATAAGAGATTCCTTGACATATTTTGAGAAAAAATCGTATGAGGGGAAAGGGGTGGGTCGGAAATGCATCCCCTCCAAGATACAGAGGTTTTAAGCAAAGCTTCTGACTCTTATTGAAAGTAGGTTATTCGTACGTGTATGTACTGGTAGCTCTGGTCCTGTTAATGGGTGACGGTGTGAGATATAAAATTGATTCTGGCTTTATATTGAAGCTACGTTTATGTCATTATGTGTGAAATAACACATCATTCAAATGGCCGCCTCGGCTTCAAGATATCTTGATGGCTAATTCTAATATGTGCGGCGTTATTTCGGCAATAGCGTGTCGAATGTTGGCCCTGAGTTACTCCAAAGTAGTTGGCTTGTTAGCGTAGACTAAGGACTTGACGTAGTCCCAGAGGAAATAATCAAGTGGTGTCAAATCGCATGATCGCGGCGGCCATTTTCTCCTTCACAACTTTGAGCGTTGCATCGCTTATATGGAATGTAGTGCCGTCTTGTTGAAACCAAAGCTCGAATGTTTCGATGCTATCGAACCTTGACCACAGAAAGTCGGTTAACATCGCTCTATACCTAAGGTCACTAAGGGTAATGGTGTCTATTTCCTCATTTCGAAAGAAATAAGTTCCGATGATATGCCGCCATGACATAAACCGCAACAAACAGTCGATCTTTGTGGATGCATTGATTATGTTTGCTCCAATAATACCAAGCCTGGGTCTCGTCCGAGTATATCACTTTTTGGCCAAAATTCGGATCTCCGGCCAATATTTCCAGCTCCCAAATAGCGAACTCACAGTGTTCTCAATGGCCGTACGACTCCAATTATTGCGTCAGCACAATTTTATACAGATGTAGGCCCAAATCCAACCGCAAAATAGGTCGGATTGACTCTGGCGATGCACAATTCCGCTGATCGGCGCCGAATCTACATTTCTAGGTCTTTTTCGATACTGGCTACCACGGCGACTATGTTTTCTTCATTTCGCACCAATCTCTGTCGGGTTGATGACTTAAGACCCAAAGGAGTGTACTTACGCTCAAAATTTTCCACGATGCGAAAAATTGCATGCATACTGAAGCCATGATGATGACCGACTTCACGACGAAATTCACGTTGCGTATTCACAACTGAGCCGGAATTTTGATAAATTTGTTTATTAATTCCCACACGTACGGCAAGCGTAAAACGATGCATGATGAAATGGCAAATCTTATTGATGTCATTGGTAACTTTGTCAGCTGTTGAAACATAACAATTCGAAAAACTATCATTGCTATATCAATGCCGGATGCGCATGCAATTGATCATTCTGTTTCCGACTTTTTTTTTTAAAAAAAAAAAGGTTAATTTTATGGCCAATAAAAGGGGAAAAAGAGATCACCTCGGGTAGGTAACGTCTATAATTTTAGATGCTATCTGTTTCTCCCACTTATCTTTATTGGTGCCTTGCCTGTGTTGGGTTTGACTTAGTATATGTTTTCTTCTTCGGTCAGTTCGTCAAGGATAGGTTGGAACTTAAGTTTCAATTGCTTATGTAGTTAGTCTGGAGTTGTTTTTTATTTAAATTTCGGTATTCTTATGAGATAAATTGTAACTCTGTCGTGGAATTGAATTTTACTCAGCTGTCGAGCGCGCTCCTAAATTTTATTTATATGTACTATAACCTTCGTCGATTAGTAGTTCTTGCAGGTCCTCGTATAGGCTTTGTCTTTACACCTCTACTAGAAATTTAAAGTAAAACCTTTTCAAAAGAAAGCCTTAGGATTGTTGCAATGAAAAAATCATTGGGGCTTACAATGTGTCGTGCACATAAAAATGGAATTTACTACGCGTACTCACAAATTAACAATCATTTCAATAAAGTGTGTTATTAACTTTATATTGTTGTGGCTGCTATATATGAACTAAAGTCAGACCATAACGACAGCCAAAGAAAATAAGAAAATCGGCGTGAAACATAAAATACACCCTGCCAATATGTTATCAAAACAAAAAAATAAAATAAATAAATAAAATTGCAACAACAAGTATGTTACATCCCTGAAAAACGAAAGTATTTTCACCACAATGTCAGCTTACGATGTCGTATGCATGAACTACATACATATGTACGGTAGTAACTTACGTTACGTTGGGATTTAATTCGTCACGTAATTTTTTCTTACGACCCCTCTTCGTTTTTCGTTTTTGTTTTCATACGTCAAACTGTCGAACGCCGTTTATCGTGTTTACTATCTTTACGATGAGTAACAAACTGTAAGTTGAGTCCGTTTCTTTCTCTTTTTTTATTACTTAAACGAAAAATACATTTTTTTTTAATTGGATAAGAAAGAAGACAACGAGAAGGCAATTCGAAATACTCGTAGAGTTCTTACAAAGGCATCAAGCTCTGGAAACAAGCTCTACAGCTAATTCTGAAGCTAAACTACAAAATCAGATATGAAACTAACCAAACTCAAACGGTTTAGTAAACGTCCAAAGTTTAACAAAACCGAATTGACTGTTGTCAATCTGTTGCAACTAAAAGATAAATTAATAAATTCTAGAAAGGGAAGGAAGAAGAGATCATCTCCATATACCCAAATGGAAGAAGCAACTGTGTCGGATTTTTCCCATGCTAATTCATCTTCGCAAGCTAACTTAGTGGTATGTAAGCCAGAAATAGATATTGAAAGGAACCAAGAAGGAATAATTGTAAGTGATGATTTCAATTTAACGCCATCATCAGCGTCAACAACGTACGCACTAAAATCAACTGAATCAAATGTAACTGAAGACATCACAGCTGATGCGAAAAATAACGAACCTTCTAACTTTGATGTAAACCTATCAAAAATGCTTAAGGATACATTGTTAGCAATGCAAAAGACACAAGCAGCTATTTTGAATGAGCTACAAGTGTCTAATGAACAACGAAGACTGAAACTTGATGTCCAAGAGCAAATGCTTTTACTGGAACGAGAGAAATTTGAACAGAATAAGTTACAAAATTTCGAAGTAAATAAACAGACCTATATAAAGATTGAGTTGAAGCGAAAAGAGTTGGAGTTGTATGCATTAAAGCTAAAAAGGTTCTGCACCTCTTGTGCTGTAAAAGAGGAAAGTAGTTAGTTGTGTAGTACTTGTTCGTCTTTTAGTCTAAGCAAATTTGTTAATTTTATTTTTCTTTTTTATATAACTGATTATAATTATTGAATTGATATTAGAAAAGAATTACTTAAAAAACATTTTCTTTATTACACCAACAGAAGAAAGACAAAGCTACGATTTTCTGCAATTAATACGAAAGAATTCACATACAGACGGACACATATGAAAGCCAGGTCCAAACCGAAAATAAAGGGATAATTAGATCTTAAACTATCATTAGCTTCTAGAATTATACGGTTAAGACAAGGTTATACAAGACACCCTCTTAGAGATCCAATTTAAAGCTTCATCGATCGTAAAAACATGGAAATCAGAGTTTTTTTTATCGATTTTGAGAGAACTTTTCACAGTAGCTTAGAGCGATGCTTGAAAGCCGAAGAATCGCTGCCACTTATGGAGTGTTCTCCGTTACAGTTTAAAGTCGTAAAAGAATGTAGACCAGCTGTGTTTTATCAGAGTTTGCCGTGCCGTGGATTACCTGCTCAGCAACCTTGGGCACAATGTCATTGCTAATGACCTAATCATAGTTACTTTTATACACTAAGACATAGTGTGCATTGGACTACTCATAGATATCTCAGAAAAGTTCTATCAACAAGCCCGAACAGTCTTGTTGCCCCGATTTGCTAGGCTTATATCCTCCACGATATAAGAATACAAAAAAAAAAAAATCGCTTGAACGCATCTGAAACGTCTCAAGAAATCAATTACGCTTTTAGTTTGGGTATGAGGGAACATTGTTAACCAGTTCGCTGAAAAAAGATCTTTCGCTCAAAAATAAGTTAAGAGGAACTCCAAAGGAGGGTATTGATAACGAAGAACAAGCGGCAGCTGTTGATGGGACGCTATACCATAATAGGAAGAGCTGGACGTGAGAACTTGCCAAAGCAGAAAATACCACATAGAGTAGCAAATTGGCAAAAATTCAATGACAAAATGTGCTAAAAACAGCTTTCATTATTAAATCGGCTTGGTTTCATCTTGATATATAAAAATACAAGATCGCATGCGGCACAGAAGATTGGGATATAAAGTTTCGCCGCATCCACTTCAATCATCAGACTTGTCTCCTACCAACTATCATCTTTGTCTTGTCACTTGTGCAGTATGCACCGTTACTCCGTCCTGTCCTCCAGTCCCAATTCAACTAATTGAGGAATGAGAAATTCATTGATCAATGCTCATAACTCTCACCATCCACACTGACTGTTAGGCCCGCGACGTTCTAAAAATAACTACCTTCTCCGTATACATCACACCATGAGTGGATATAATAGCTATTTGTACATTACTCGCGAATTTTCTGTGCCGCTGAATTTGTTCTTTCAAATATCCACATAGGTGAAAATGGGCTTCGTCAATACGTCAAAATCACTGACAAACCTTCATCAAACATCGTGACTATTATAACGCGTTTTTCATGAGTATAGCATTCCATTGCTTATTCAACCAAATTCTATTCGTAATTGTGTTTGCTTCACAAATGTCAAAGCTGAACTGACATTCGAAACCAATTATAAAATCTATGGCACTTTTCGATAGGGTCATACATTATGGCCCACCCTATATAAATCCACATGCCATAAAATAGGAGTTTCGACTCTGTAGACTTTTTAACCGAAAGAGAAAGGATGGAGAGTTGGAAAATGAAGATAAATCTAAATTATAGAATAAACTTTGTGAATTTCACAAGAGAACTGACATACTTCATATATAGGGTTTTCCAATAGGGACTTGACAGCTTTATTTAATTTGTGAACGCACTCTTTCACTAATCATCAAACTGTCACTGTAAATTTATTCAGTAAACTCCACATTTTCATCATGGTGAAGTACACTAACGAGCTACGTTTTCCGATTGGGTTCTGGAGAAGATGCGCCAAGATGATAAATTTCATCGGAAAATCATCTTAAGTGACGAAGCTCATTTTTGGCTCAATGGGTTCGTCAATAAGCAAAATATGCGTTATTGGTCGGGTGAAAACCCACATGCGCTTCATGAATCACCACTATATCCACAAAAAATAACTATTTGGTGCGGTTTGCATGCCGGCGGCGTTATTGGATCATATTTTTTCGTCGACGATAACGATCGTCACGTTACTGTGAATGGTCAGCGTTATCGCGCCATGATCACCTATTATTTTTGGCCCATTCGGAAGATATGGACTTGGACGACATGTGGTTTCAACCGGATGGTGCCACAAGAGATGGCGCTCAGTATGGTGAGCGTGTTATCCCAAGAGATGGGCCAGTAGATTGGCCGCTTAACTATTTTCTGACGTTAAGTCATTGGCCGTTTCGGCCGAAATGTGTGGCCAAATCGTTGAAAATTGGGTCCAACAAATCGACCGCTGCAAACGTGCCGCGGTGGCCATATGAACGAAGTTGAGTTCCATTCATAAATGTTTTGATTGTACTTCAACCCAAGTTTTTGAAATATTTCAAATGGTTTGCCTTTTATTTAAAAAAAAAAAAAAAGTTGTCAAGTCGTTATTAGAAAACCCTATATAACGACCATACATACCTGCGCCAACACCGACCTCGAGACAGACATAAAAAGCGCAACCATCAATAAAGAAGCACTTTATTCGGTATGAATTCAAAAACCGTAGCAGACTGGTTTAATGCTTACCAATCCCTAGCTCAGCACAACAGGAAGAGACTCTTGTAAGTGTGAATTCACAGAGGCATTGAACGTAACGACGCTTTAGCAAGAAAGTATTACTATATATCGAAACAAATTAATGTGTGGAAACATGAGTAATTTTTAAGAAAATAGACAGGCTTAACTTAACCATATATCCTTTTCCCAAAACCCAAAAAAGTCTCATTAATTACAAAATAAATGGAATCAGAGGCATACCAACTTCCTCTAAGGACAATATGAGCTGAGATATCCTCTACATAATGTGAACCTTTCGCCCGAAAATAATTGCCAAAAATTGGGATCTGTATCACACACAATGACCAAGGCTCGAATTAAAGAGACTGAAGGTACAACTTGGACTGATATAGAGTAGATCGGTTGCCCCGAAAGACGACCGATCATCTCGAAGAAAAGCCCAGCAGGCGCTTTTTAAGGAAGAGGAAGGTGAATTACTATATATGGGCCTGGAATAACAGATTAGCTCTAAGTATAATTTGTATCTATTTATAACAATGCAATCAATCATTTTATCTTTTAACGCGTTTTTCTCGAAATAACATTTGCTGCAGTTGTTACTCGAAGACAAATCATTCGATAGCTTTGATACTTTTTTTGATATATGTTTTTCTATACAATGACACGGAAGCTGTCTGGAGATAGCGGAGGCACTAAACATCAACCGTATGACAGTTTGGAATCATCTAAAACGAGCAGGCTACTCAAAGAAGCTCGATGTTTGGGTGCCACATTATTTAACGCAAAGAAATTTAATTGACAGAATAAACATCAGTGAAACGCTGCTGAAACATAACGAAATTGAACCATTTTTTAAGGAATTCATTGCAGTCAATGAAAAATGGATTAAATACGAGAATATTCAACGCAAGCGATCAGGGTCAAGGGCCAGTGACCGACCACAAGCGACTTCAAAGCCTGAATTGACGGCAAACAAGGTTATGTTGAGTGTTTGATGGGATTGGAAGGAAATTGTACATTATGAGCTGCTAGAACGTGGCAAAATGGTCAATTCGATCCTCTACTGTGCATAACTCGACTGTTTGAATGAAGCTATCATGAAAGAGCAACCAAAATTGATCAACAGAAAGGGAGTTGTCTTCCATCATGACAATGCTATGTAGGCCACACACATCTTTGAGTTTGGTTGGGAAGTTTTGATGAATCCACCGTATAGGCCAGACCTTGCACCTTCTGACTAACATTTGTTTCGGTATTTGGCCAAGTTTTTCGCTGATAACCCACAGAAGTTCTACATCGATGCAATGGCATCGATCTATGGCAAAAGGTCATAGATAATAATGGCCAATATGTACTTGATTCAAACTGATTTTTTCATTTCATTTTTTCAAAAATGTAACAAAAAACCGCAGAGACTTTTTATTATTATATCCTCCAAATTGTAAACAATTTTGTGCAGTAGTTTTCTTTTAAAAAAATTCCAAAAATCACCTTTTTTGGAGGTCACACTGCTTAAATGCTTTCAGGAGGAATGTTTTTTGGCAATATATTGAGAAGATATTAAGATCATCATGTACAGGATGAGAGTCCGCAAAATTGGTAAGTAGCTACTTTCTTGTGTATTGGAAACAAATTCAATAATGTTGGCAGTTTTTGATTTGCCTTTAAGAAATCCACCCTGGTTAGATACAAAAATGGATCTGCAATGAAAGAACATTACATCATAGCAATGGGTCTGTAGTTGCTAATATAGTGTTTTTGTCCTTTTTTTATGAATTGCGTTTTTACAGATGCAATGATAAAACCTAAATACAAACATACTTGTACTCTCATGGACCTCAAGAGTAATAATAAAAAAAGCAATAGTGGAAAAAACTAAGTTGAGTACAATAACTTGTATTTTCGTGTATCACCAGAGATTACCTACAGGAAACCAATCGTTTTAGCTGAGGTGCAAAGAAGCCGAAGTAGAAATAACTGGATAATATAAATGCTAGGATATTTTTAAAACTTTTAAAAAAAACTACACCAACCTGACACTCGGTGTGGCAATAATGCGAATAATAGACAGAAAAAATGTGCCGCATTATTCGTTCGCATTGTACACTGCATTGGAAAATAAAAGTGCTGTAAGACCTGCTATTCCCATCATAAGATATGGTTTGTCTACTCATGTACACACACACCAGAACACATTAGTTGTGCGTCTGAAAAGCTACTCTGCGGATCATTTACTTTAGCATTGGTTTACATCAGCTTTGGATAGCAAGGCTTTTTGCTTGTTAGCTTAATATTTCTTTTAGCCTGATATCTATTTAGCATCCGCTGGAAGTACTAATTGCATATATCATAGCTCTTTACATACACTCCCTACTTTTTACTAAAAAAAGCGGGTCGGCAAGGTATATTATATTTAACTTGGCGTTAAGCCACCAAGTCTTTCATATGTGTAGTTGCCGTAGTTATGCTTATAGTGACACATATAAGGAGTTTCGAGTTTTAACGTTGACAAGATTCTTCTCTGCATCATCCTGTGATTATAAGACACGAACTTGCTATCCAGCAAAGATTACCAACAAAAGTAATAAAAATAGTACCACCTTGATCAAAAGCTCCCGGTGGAGTCACGTCACCATGTGGCGCTTCCATTGTTCCGATTTGAGTTTTTTTTTTTTTTAAGTTGGTACATCTGTTGTTGACATTCCGTCTAAATTTTAGCGCCATAGCTTGACATTTGCAAAAGTTACGTAGCCAAGAGTACATCTATTTCTGTGTGTGTTGGCGATTTTTTATTATTTTAATTTGCAACAACGAACTTGTATTAAATTTTGAGTAAAAAACGGATTTAGTGTTTCGGCAACGATTTTCAAAAGAAAAGGGTCGTTTATCAGTGGCGCGAGCGGTTCAAAAATGGTCGTGAGTCAATTGTAGATGATGAACGCAGTGGCAGACCATCGACACCGAAAGCCGACGAAAACTTTGTTGAAGTAAAAGAAATGTTCGTCAATAACCGCAAATTAACCAATTAACCAAAGCCTATGGATCCGTCCAAGACATTTTGGTTAATGATTTGGGTTTCTGTGGTGTTGTTGACAAAAGACCTCAATTTCATGCAAAAAAGAGACCGTGTCGACTTCACAAAAGAGATGATTTGCGAGGCTGAATCCGATCCCACATTCATCAAAAGGATTAATACTAGGGACGAGACGTGGTTTTATGAGTACGATAGGCAATCCAGACACCATGCAAGTGAATGGCGCTCACCAAATGACCCGAGACTAAAAAAACCACGTCGCCTTCAGTCAAAAAAGAAGGCAATGCTCTCGGTTTTCATGGATTACAACGGTATAGTGCATCATGAATTTTTGAAAGAAGTCCAGGCAGTAAACAGAGTATTATTTGGGCGTTATGAGACTTTTGCGTGAAGCAATTCGCCGAAAGGGACCAGAATTGTGGGCAAAAAACTCGTGGATTTTGCACCGAAAACCGAACATAGAAAATGTTTCGAGGATTGGATGGATGGGGATTCGATGGGGATTACTTTAAAGGGGACAATATAAATTTAGATGAATAAACTTGTATTTATAATTTTCTGAATAAATTCCAAACTTTTTGATCAAGGTGGTATATCATTAGCGACTTCAATATCTGATTTTACATGATTCCGATGAAAACATACTTTTATCTTTATTTCACAGATATCTACACATTTTAATTTATTTGGCAAATGCGACTTATCGTTCAGAAGACAACAAAACACTAAAAACTAGTCCAATGTTTTACAATTTCCTTAAAGCTCCGTTTTTCTCCAATGAAATCCAAATATCTCTCGCGGTAGGTCTATCTTCAGAAGATTCGTTTGTACAGCAATAAAACAGCTCAACAACTGGATTGAAGTCTTCACATAGTACAAATGCTTGCGGAAGTGGAGGTCTCGTGCCAAAAGCTTTATCCATTGTTTCCGTTAATATATCCGATTCATCGAGCATCATATTCTCTTTTGAATCGTCATCATCATCGTCTTTGTCACGAAGACCTAAAGTGTGTGGAGGACTCAAGGATATTGTTTCGTATATAACAAGACCAAAGCTAAAAATGTCAGCTTTGCAGTTAATTATTTCTTCTTCGTCGATAACTTCTGGTGCTGACCAACTGGTAGTTCCTTAACAAAATAGCTTTTGTTAATTTTTTCTATAAATTATAAATTCTTTAGAATTACATACCAACATACTGTAATTCTGGGTGTATTTTAAAGTTTACACAACCCTCCTCATCCAAAGGAAGGCTTACACCAAAATCACATAATTTGCAGATCTCGAAATCGTTCTTTACCAAGATGTTAAATGACTTTATATCACCGTGCAACAGTTTAGCTTCGTTGTGTAAGTAATCCAAGGCTTTCGATATATCAAATATCATCTAAAAAATACTAATGAACTTCTATATTTATTCTTACAAGCTGAAATCAATTAATTTTACCTTTAACGTATTCTTTGCTGGCAAAGGTCCCATTTCGTCTTCGGACCGGTCTTCTAGAATCGTCCCAAGACACGTCTGACAGCACTCAAGTGCAAGGGAATCCACACCGTCGTCTGCCTTTTGAAGACCTCGAAATCCTACGATATTTGGATGTGAAAGTTGCCTTTGGATTGGAAACCATTAGGAATGAGTCTGATCGTAAATTATAAGCTTACCTTAGAATTTTAGCTTCTTCTTGGATACGAGCATTGAATTCGATATGTCCCAAAGTTCGAGCCTTTTGTGATATTCTCTTAACAGCCCAAGGAGAGCGAATTTTTCCAAATTTTGGAGGACGTTCAAGTTTATAAACGTTGACGCCTGTGCCATAACCAAGACTTTTCATAAAAGGTGAAGGCGGAATTTGGATAGGAGTACTTTGGCTAGCGATATTTTCAAGATGAAGATTTCGAAGAGCCTTCCGAGGAGTTTCCATTGCCATTTTATTTAAAACTTTTGCCCACAAATAATATATTTTACTCCAAAATCTGAGAAAGCAAGGAACGGATTCAAAAATAGCAGTTGTTCTGTTAGCGCGGTTGTTTTTAATTGAAAATAAATGACGTTGACGTTGTCAACGTATAACAGTAGAGGGTACTGGTGTTGATTTTTCTACTACAGGGTGAATGATAAATGAGGTTGTTTGAGTTTCAGGTCCTATGCACTAAAGCGACAAACTTTTCCAATGTTTACATTGTAATTGCGATATGGATTAAGAGTCAAAAAAATAGATCACTAGTGTATTAAAGATTAACCAATTATGCAAATATGGAGTGTAATCAGAAGAGATTAAGGTACATACTCTAGTTGGCAATAGCGAAATCTACCTACAATCTGCGCGTTTTTTCTCAATTGCAGCCGGAAAAATGATGCTGGAGATCAACGATTTAGAAGCTTCAGTGAAAGATAAGTTTGAACAGGCTGCAAGAGTGACTATAGTCCTTATTTCCGTATTATAAGGATTAATATTCGCATTAGCTTTAAAAAATTTGAATATTTTTTGACTGATAGATCTTCCAATATTTTTCAATAGTTGCGGTCATTTTTGACAGTTCCTTAACGTTTGTGTTTGGTGTTGCTTCACAAAATATCGTAAATAGACTTACGACTTACACCAGACCGTAGAAATTGTGCTGCTGTGAGTGAAAGTGCGGTTGAAGACCGCATTATTCTATTCAGTGACGATGGAGTAGTGTATTCTTTGTCTGTACACTATATGGAGAATTTTGGGAAAAGATCTGGGCTTACACCCGTATAAGATCCAATTGACACAGAAGTTGTACGATAACTCCTTTTTAACAGACCTCTGTAGTTATATTTGTTAAACGAAACCACAAGTCGCGCAGTCAAAGGCCTCAGCAAAACAGCTGACGGAGTAGTTGTCAAAACAAAAATGCAAAACCGCAAATTAGAATAAATATTGGTTGTCATTCTTGTTAACTTTCTATGATTTTATCAATACATAATTCAACATTAAAAAAATAACTTTTTTTCAGCAGAATGTGGGGGAGACAAAATAAGAAATTAAAATCAAAGTAAAATTTCTTGTTCACACAAAAATTTTACATCTGATACAACTGTTAAATAAAACCTAGTTGGTGTTGGGTGTGAACGCTTTATTAAGGTTTCGTAAACTTTTTGGCAGAAGCTTGGTTTTTGATGCGGTTTGAAAATGCTGCGAGGAAATGATATCGACCAAATGACCCCCATCTGCGTTGATGCACATTTGTGCTCGTTTTACAGCTTTTTGAATTGTTGCTCACAAAACATCTGGTTGGTGAGTTCTTCTTCAATGTTGAGATTCAAGACCTGCAAGATTAGCGGTTTGTTGTGGTAAACGCGAGATTTCAAAAAGCCCCAAAGAAAAGAGTCTGGCTGCCCAATTTAAACCGCTAAAACAGTAGATCGCTTGGCCTAAAAATTGATGGTTCAAAATTTCCATCGTTTCCCGAGCTGTGTGAGCGGTTGTCCCGTTCTTTTACCAGAACTCGATGAAATGAACGTCTAAATCATGTCAATATGTGTTTATCGTTGTCTCGCCGATGTTTGTCGATACTCTCGTCCCGGGCACAACCGTGATAATCCCGGTCAAACGACGACGAAATTCACGCTGCGTTAAAACAACAGACTGCAAATGGTCAAATGGTCTCTATCTGTCTGAAACATAATTTTCAAAACACAGCAGCACTTGCAAGAACTATGGCACATTCACATTATGACTTTACTTTTGTTCCACTTTGTATTGTATATATAAGATAAGAAACCAGCAGCAGAACGAACTCGATATTTTATTAGAAATAAAGTAATCATTGCTTTTACAAATTCAATCATATACTCGGTTTCCCTTCACCCTGTGTGAAAATATTTATATTGTACATCAGTATCTGTCATCTATTACATTTACTGTCAAATTTACAACTGTCAAAATCTTCCTTAACTGCAACACCATCACAGTTCTCATCTTTACGTAATTTCGGATTTTTACCATAAATTGTAAGCCAAATTATTTATCATACTTTCAACAGTTGATTTTATAATATCATTTTCAATAGACTGCCATGGGTAATGCATACGCCCTATACGCTAAACCGGATGTAACCCCAGATCCAAGAAATCAGGCATCCTTTGATCCAAATTTTGGCTTTGCCAATGGTCGCAAAGAACGTGTTATGATTGCAACTCGCGAAGAGATGGAATCAGCAAAGATTGATCTAAAGGATCGCGATTTTTGCGCTCATAAGTTGATCCAATATCGTGCATGCAGATCAGATGTATTTCCCTTCGTCTATAAATGTCATCATGAGAAGCACGATTATTTGACCTGCGAATACGAGGACTATGTTCTACGAATGAAAGAGTTCGAACGCGAGCGTAGGCTTTTGGAGCGTCAGAAACGCATACAGCATAAACAAAAAGCCGCCTAAGAGGTGCTCTTTAAATTTAATTTCCTATTAAAAAAATTCAACCAAGAATCGGTTTTTGTTTTCCGATAATATAAGACAGTGAAAAGATTGTGCGCTGGTGCATTGATTTTGATAAAATTAAACAAACTCCATGTTTAGTTCAAATGAAAATGGTATTTTTATATTCCTAACTACATTTATGAACATGTAAAAAGGTTACAGCAGCTTATACAATTGACTTTCCAAAGTGTTTTTTCTTTTTCCCGAATTTCATTTTCTTTTTTGGAGGCTGCTCATCAGCTGTCGTCAGTTGATCTAAACGTTTTTCACCACTAAAACGAGACAAAGATATTGAAAAAGGTATTTTTTTCACGAATGAAAAGAACTCACCTCTTGACGGATATTAATTTTGTTTTGCCTCCACTGTTGGACAGGGCTTTTGACCAGTCCTCGTCAGTGCCTTTGATTGCAAAATCTTGAAGACTCTCCTTTTTCAGTTTCTTCAGTTCTTCTTTTTGTTTTTTCGAAAGAATCTAGATAAAGAAACCGAGTTAAGTATGAATTCATTTGGCTTCATTCGTTTCTTTATTTACATTTGCAGTTTCGTTCAACTCATCGTTCAGGGAGAGTGTAATTGGAACAAAATCATCACCACGATTCAGCTGCTTTTCATCTACCATCGAACTTTCGATGTGTCCCTCTATCACGTTGCCAAAGTATTTTGTTGTCTTCTTCATAAGGTCATAGAACTTTGCCAGAATTTGACTAGAAGGCATATTTAGCTCAGCGGCTATGGCGTCTACTGATTTGCCTTGCACTCCAATGGCTAAAAGGATTGCCTTAACAAAACAGATGAACAATTAGTCTAGTTAGTGATGGTGATATTGTAATACTTACTTTCTGCAAAGTATCGACTTGGAAACCTTGAATACGTCCTTGAAAGTATAGAAAACTGATATCAGTCGCTAAATCGAGTATAAGTCGGAACTCCACTTGATGCCTTGTGTATGCCTCTAGTCGTTGGATGTCATGGGGTAGAAAATATACATCTAACATGGCTTTATCCAGTTCTGTAAACAGATAAGAACGGTCGGTCTGGAAACTAGAAAACGTAATGATTTTTTCTTACCTTTATTCTCTACCTTGACAGCTTTGTTGTCCAACACTGAAAGTGCTAAGCTTATGGGAAAGTCTTTGAAAATTCTTCCCAGTAGCTTAAGAATCCTTCGGCGAAAATCATTAAAATAGAGACTCAACCATTCTGTGGAGGCTTTTTCCTTATAGCCTTCTTTGTGCAGGGTGTGCAGCATGATACAAGAGTGTTCACCTGTCAAATCGTTCGGTTTTTGGCTAAAAGAAGTGAGGAAGTTTCGTTGCATATCGGTGGAAACACGACGTAACGTACCAATTACTTACCTTATGTAGACAGGAACGAATCCCTGGTTTTTCCAGAATTTAAGTAGGTCTTTCGTCAAGCCGTAGGATGTTCCAATATAATCGATATTTTCCGGTAGACGTTCATTCAATCGTTTCAACAGGGTTGGAATCTTCCGGCGTGGAGCAATAGTTTCTTTGAGAATTCCAAGATCTTCTGCATCGACTTCTTCGATTCCTGGAATAAGGTTAAAAATAAAATTAAACTTAGGTGGCGACATACTTAGGCCAGAGTTTCTTGGAAAAGATATTCCGAGCCATGATCCAGACTGATTTCTCGTCCAGAGTAGTCCTTTTCAGGCTTTCAGATTAAATTTCCACTAAGCATCTAAAGATAAGAAAACTTGCTGTGAGTCTAGCTGAGTTACATTTTCCCTACCTGTACGACAGCTTTGCAGGTAGCTGCGGATCTATCTCAATATCCCAATCTCAATGGTAGATCTACATATGGTATACTCATTCCACTTCAAATCAAGGTTTCACTTTAAAGGTAGTCGGACTATAACATACGCACTGCGATGAGGAACGATGTGAACGAGAAGTATGAGGAAAAAATGAGAAATGAGATACAAATGTCAGCTGGTATACCGGCTAATAAAAGAAAAATATCGCTTTAACCAGGCAGAAGCATAAGTAAATGCCTGGGACACGAAGTGAGCATATTAAAAGACAAACAAACCCATGAAATTTAACGACGTAATGGACTAGGTTCGGCCGCTTTCGGCAAGCTAAGAAACCTACGGAGCTGAGTCCTTAACTCTTACAAAATAGTCTATCAAGAAGCTCGAAATAGCCCAAACAGCAATGGAAATAGCATTGCATTCCAAATGAAGAAATTCGAAGAAGAACTGGAGTCATTGGTATAACCAGGCATATTGCAAAGGTGAAGTGGAGGTGGGCAGGACCAGTGGCAGGGACAGTAAACAACAGGTGGACAAAAAGACTTAATGTAGACCAAGAGAAGACGTAAGAAACAGAAGAAAGCCACCAACACGATGAACTTACGATATCAAAAGAGCGGTTTCAAAAAATTGGATCCAAACAGCTCAGGATAGAAGAACTTGGAAAAATTTAAAAGAGACCTATGTCTGACTTTGGACCAGAGAGTCTACATGGTGATGATGAGGATAACATTTAGGTGCACGTAAACCCATAATGCGCACCCATGTTCTTACAAAATAGATCAGTACAGTTAAACAGTTAAACCCTTCCTTACAGCCGTAGTGTCTCCTTAAAAATAATTATGTTGTCCGGAAAATATACCTGTAGCTGTACTTAGATGTGGACGTAATTCAGTAACTGAGATGCGAACACCAGATTGGCTTTTTCACTTCGAGCGAATTGACAAATTGACAAAACCTAACAGTGTCTAGTCTTTTCTTGCCTGGTTTTCCTTAAATCTCTAGATGCACCAAAGAAATCAAACATAATTATACCATATGTTATATGAAGACAAGCTTTGGTGATAAACTCATTCCAGCGGATATTTTGAGGTGTAAGTCTGTTTTTACAGCAAAGGAACTTGTGTTTTCTCTTCCATAACGCAACTTACATAGAAAGGAGATATTTTCACTTTCAATAAGTGTCCAACTTCGCAGCACCTCTAAATTAAACAAATCCGTTGCACTTTAATTTATTGGCATTACCAAAGCTACGTGAAAATAACCTACAAACTGAAAAAAGGAGAAACAAAAAGGTAATTACTACGGCAGCGGAAGCAACAAGCAGTCATAACGTCACTTGACATTCTTCGGCGTTCGTTAGCGTAAACTGAATTTATTTTCGTGGAAAAAAGCTAGTCTTCTGGTTTTATTATGCATTTATATGTAACTCGTATAGTTAGCGGATCCAACGTTTACAAAGATTTGTCCTTTTGTCCTTATTAGGATGGTGTTTGTGTCGGCTATTCGAATTTTATAGACGTTCTTGTATGGTAAAACGTTTTTCGAGCAGTTTTTCTTTGTCTGTAGTTTATTCTCCTATGTTTCACGTTGCTTTCACTGCCCCATGATAGCTTCCTATACCAAATTTAATGCTGTCGCGTCTATCATTCCTTAATCATAGCAAAACCGGCTGATTTGCTGAGTTTAAAGTTTGTACACTATCGGTGAGTGCGTGTTACACTTACTGACGTCCGTAATGCTTTCATTTTGCTTTATACTTCTCCAACGTTGCGATGCGTATGGTGAAGTTGAACTTCCGATTTTTGTGATTAGCGAACCTTTAAAAATAAATGGTTCTGCACTTGCACTGAAGATTTTTAGCGCGATTTGAGTACAATTTCGGTTGTACATAGTTAACGACAGAGCCTAAATATTTAAATTTTTCGAACTCTGTCCTTCTCAATAGATGTGCTTTATCCAATTAATAAGAGCCTGAAGGATGAACTAATCGTTGTTTATGAAAGCGCTACCATCGGCGAAAACAAGAGAAATTATTTGTACTCGTCAATGTGGTGCATCAAAAGAAAATTTTCCATTACATTAAAGAGCAACAAACTTTGTACACTATCGAGGTATCTAACTTTTATTTCGAGTTGTCTTCGTACTTGTGAACTTAACTTTTGCTTTAACGTCATAACCTAATGACATCGTTCTCTGTTATCACCGTTCATATAAGTTCTACAGGCATTCTATTGAAGGCTTTTCTAAATCGATGAAATTTTGGAAAAGATTTTTCGAAGCTTTATGATGTTTCTCAGTCGTTGTTTGTAAACTTTGATTCACATTATATGGTGACCACATTGACTGCTATGCAGATTAAAAATATTGCGTTGCCGACTGTCTATTAGCCTTTCGTATATTTTTTTTTTTGTATGTAACATTCGTCTCACCGATCGATAGTTGTTGCGATTTCTCTTACCATCTTTACATGAAACTTGGGAAAGGGCACCCTCCACTCTTTAGCCATCCGATCGCTTCTTAAACCCAATACTTCCAAATGTCGCATATACTTCCGAGAATATGTTTCCTGGTTCATTTTCATCTATTGCAAATCTCGTTAGTAGTTTTCCTTGCTCATCTTCAATATATTACGGCGATTGAATCTCTTGAATAATGTTAACTGGATTAACCGTGCTTCGATGTTGCACGTCTTCTACTGCTTGCTTATGATTATGCAATTTTCAATACAACGCTTCTAATGATATTGTATGTTCTCTAGCTTTCGTTTTTCTAGCCCCATTCTTGATACGTTCGCATTCAAAACACACTTTATCAAACTTTACATCACTTCTGTCCTTTGGAAAAACCGAACAGAGTTTTTTGAAGTTGTTTCACATACATTGCGCGTTTTCCTTCTTGGTGTATAGCTCAGAGTTGGCCAATAGAAATTAATGGAAGAATCATTCTTACCAATCGTTGTTGCTTGGATTAAGAAGACAACTGAGAAAGAAGTCCTTGCAAAGAACAACATAGAAAACACTGTATAAAACTATTTTCTTCCAGCAGTTTTGATGATTAGGACGTGTTAAACGAATAAACACCACTCCTCAGGCCCGTAATGACAACGCGGAAGGAATACCTTTTATTATGTGGCGCGCTCAGATGGAAAGAGAATTTTTCCGACAAATTGATAGAACTTGACTTCTTGGAATAATTATCAAATCTTCGAAGCGAAGTGATCTAAATGTTTTGGTAAGCATCGACAAGGACTCAAATGAGCGTTCTAAAAACCGAAGGTTAGATAAGACCATTATTTTCTGTTAACCACCCTACAACGTATAAGAACCTATAATGAACCAAAAAGAACCTCTCAATGTGTCACCGATTAAGACAACATCCTCAGCAAGGAGTGAAATAAATTAGAATTGATGTTACAAATGTTTCCACCGCAAAAAAAGAAAGGGAAATGATAAAGAAAGCAGAGCGCATGTTGCTTCTTAACAAACCCTGGAGACTGATCAAAAAGTAAATAAGCGCAACTGCAGGACTAGAAAGGAAAATGCTTTTGTCAATAACAAAGAATAAGCCTGGGAATCGGTAGCACTTAATGACAGCGTAACACGGATATCAGCTCTGACATTATTTTTCTGAAGAGAACACTGAAGGGAAGTATATCAGAAATATCACTCCTTATGGTGATGAATTTCACTTCGATTGACTTCAAAATCTAAGCTCTAAAGGTTGAATTTATGGCGATTATTTGCCTGCGTCAAATATTCTGGGTTCAGACCTAAGACGGGGGCATGCCAAAACATCTTATAGTTTGTTGTTAGTCATGCTGTTCACTTACCATTTTCATCGTCATTGACATTTTCGCTGAGATCCGTAAATTTTCTACCGTAGTAGTCCTTAAGCAGTTTGATTGCTCGCTTACCATAGCCCATCTGGAACGATTTTCGTGACAAAATTAGTCTGTATACCTCATATTTTTTTTACTTCGTTCAACTCACCCTCTGATAATTGGGATGGGTTGCAATTCGCACAATGCGCAGGCCAGCCAATTTGGGGAACTCATGGTCTCCGAATTGTTCCGAAACATTCCAGGGTATCAAATCGCCACTCGCTTTCCTACCCCTTCTCAGGGAGTCGGTGATTGTTTGAGAGGAAATTTCTCCCTCTAGGGCAACCTGTAGCACTACTAAAATCTCCGGCAGTTGATCCTTTCGCTGGATGGGCCCCAATAAGCAAAAGAGATGATGTGCTGGAGCATCACTTATCATCTGCAGGTCATTTGGACTGTTTTTATAGTGGGATGCTACATAAATGGATATTACACGATGGAGAAATGATTCTGCTGCTTTGTGGTACGAGAACAACGCGTCACGATCGATGTAGTACAGCTCACAGACATCTGGAGTTGGGCAGCCAGAGCTAATGTTTGGAACTGTGGTTGCATCGAGGCATAGTAGGTTTATTAACCATTTTTCAATGTCATCACCTTCACGATAACGAATGGATTCATCGAGTTTTATCTGAAACAGAACAGAAGTGGCAGTTAGTTTGTGATATTGGCAGTGTTTGGTTGGATGTTGGCATACCGGTGGAGGAGCATTGTTCTCCTTTTGAAGCTGTGAAATTAGTTTTAAACTCAATGATCTACCAGTTCCTTCGTAGCCGTTGATCGTAGATGCCATAAAGATGAGATATGGTCCGAGCATCTTTTTGACTAGAGGCAGAGGTATTGCTGCCGCCTCGTCAATGACCAAAAGATCGGCGGCATTTAGGAGGTGAGTGTCATTGGGAGCAATGTACTGAATTGTTTGTCTGTTTTGGCGGTTTATATTGATCCGGATGATGGCCTTTTTGTACTCTTGGTTTGTAGATCGAATAATTGTGTAATCGGAATGTTCTTGATACTCAAGTGCATCGAATCCTTTCAGGGTGAATTCGAATAAAGTTATCAAATTCTCCGGATGTGGCGAGGTAACATAAACATTAACATAGCCAAAGGAAATGGCAGCAGCAATAGAGAGACCCATCGCAGCTGATTTACCACGACCACGTGCTGCAGTTAACGACGTTGGCGGTCTACAAATGATAAATTTCTCACAAACATATAACAACAAACAAAATGATAAATTTACTTTAGTTGCTTCTCAGCCAGAGCCTCAATGAATTGGGCAACAGCTTTGGCCTGATCGTATGTCTTACAGAGATTGACCAAGGGACCTGCGGGTGGCGTGTCTCTAAGACTATCCTTCAAATCTGTAAGCATTTCGTCGTTCTCTGATTTCCCTATTTCTGCTGGCTATAAATGAACACAATTATTGGTAATTAGCTCCGTGGTAACTATACAAAAAAGGTACTTACATTGACAGGAATCACATCTATGGTCTTGGAGCTCAAAGGCAAGACGGTAAGGTCATCGTTAACAATCAAACATCGTTTACAATCAGCCAACGATAAAATTAAACGTTCATTAAACCTACACGTGACGGTTTTATGTGCTTCTGTCCGGTATCTCTTGTGCACATCCATACTCATTGTATAGAGCTGCTTCAAAGATGAAAGTGTCTTCAAAAGCAAGATAATTAAGCCACCACCTTCAACCGTCTCAACTGTGCGAGCGAGTAGATTCGGTGTCAATGCTTCAAAATCCTACAAACACAAATTTATCGTCATTACGTGGCGCATTATACATACATCACTGATGCTATTTTCAACAAACCTGCAGAACACAAACTCCATATGTACGACCAAGAATGGCGTGTGTTTCATTGTAGTACCTTCCATGAATGGTTGTGGAAACTCTGAATGTATCAAACAAATCCGCGTCGTTCACGTCGATTTTACCAGCAGCTATCTTCTTTGCACGTTTTTTCCCATGACTGGAATCAGAAATGTTTGAAAATATAAGCTGCACACCACGGAAAATCGTTCGAACTTACTTGGAAATGGCCTCGTCCTTGTTTTTGTAGCACCACAGCACCGTCGGTCGAGATTTGACCGTGGATTTTGTAAGAATATCATACAAAATTGGAACCTGAATTAAGGAAAACCGTAGGCCATTTATTTAGTTCATGTTTTTAGTATAGAAATTCGTGATATTTGTAATTTACCTGATCTCTTGCTTTGTCGCCAATAACGATAAACATTGTACGATGGTGAAGTTTGACCCCATTTTCAATCATAACACGGATACGATTATCAATCTTCTTTTTCACCATTTTGCAGGGATACCTAACGATACTTTAATTGATTTAAATTAATACTAAAAAACGATTTGATTCGAAAGTTTCAGTAAAAGTATATTTTCACAGGCTATTGCACGTGCGAATGCCAATTTTGAGAACCGGCAATGGCCACCAGTCACTCTATCCATTGAGAGCTACATCAGGTGGATTGCTGAACAAAAATGTAGTAGCATAAGAGGTGCGTTCAGAGAGTAGTTATTTATTTAAAGTGTGAATATCTAAAAAATTAGATTTGTGTGTTCTTAATTTGTTTAAATAAACACAGAACAGTGTTGAAATATTTTATTGAATATTATTATTGATTATTTGATGGTTAATTGGTTTTTTTTTAGAAATGAAATTATTATTTAAGTATTCAAGATGATTGCTAGCAGTAGGTATGATATATGTCATCATTCAAATATCACTCACGGAACGACTTCCATTAGCAGGTGTGCTTCATCTAATTTTTCATAAATTTCGCGTAACTCAGTCGATTTTGAAGAAATTCGTATTAACTTCGTTATTCGTATTAAAAAATTCAATTATGACACGTTCTATGTGGCATCGTGCTGTTGAAACCATATAACCTCCACACCTACCACAGTTTATTTTATTGAAAAAAAAAAAGGTACTATGGAGTGTTAGCGGTGTCCATTAACTGTAATGGACATGCCGGCATCATCATTCGGTAAGCGAAAGTTGGAATTTTTACTTTGCATACTTGCGCGCCTTTTTATATGGGCCAGCTGTTTTGACACTTCGTGAAACGCAAGTAGATCCCAGCTTACCGGTCTCGGATTACTTAGATCTTTGATTGCCTGGATACAAACAAGTGCCATTCTTCTTTTCTCATTGCATTCTTGCTATTTACTTAGGTAGTATGACGTGATTTATAATTTACGAATAATGGAAAAACAGTGCGAAACTTCGAAAGAATTGCATATCGTCTTCATCAACATGGATCAACAGAGTCACCAGAGATCTTTTTTGAACGGCAATAATGGCTCAAAATGTATCCGAGACATACATATTTAAGAATGATTGGCGACATGTACGATGATTGTAAAACGAAAATTAAATGCACAGAGGGAATAATCGGAGAGTTCGAAGATAAAGGCAGCCCTTGGTCCGTGTCCTTTTAACGTTGTGCAAAACTTCTATTGAAGAAGTATATTAACGGACAGGAACAGCTACTCTTTTTTCCGTCGATGATAGCGCTATTATAAGCAACGACATGACAGCCCTTTAAGCAATTTTGAATAATTGGAGAAATGGTCTAGAAGATAACGGATTACGAATCAGTGATATTACGACCGAATACCTGGAATGCCGATTTTTCGAAGCACCAGACCTAACTTCTAACTTCTGTTTAGAAGGCATCATCGTGCATTCAGCTGCTACTTATGTCATGTTCAACGAAGGTTGTCGGAAAATTCAATCTTAAAATTAATAGTAGCTCGGTTACCAAGCGAGTTTCAAAGAGGCCCAAAGAAAAATAATTGGATGACTCAAATGCTAGAACTTAAGCAAGCTCTTGTCTTATTTACTTACTCATTCGCATTCCAAATGGATGCATTTTTGAATCATTAATCAGTCTATTAATGTTTTTATAGACAGTGTTGGAGTATCTCCGCGCTAAGTATGATGTCGAACAGTTCTACTTCACTGTCTAGTGTGTAATTCTCCTCAGTCATTCTCTATTAGGGCATGCTAAGCGTAAGATAATGCATTCGAGTCCTTTAAGAGAGAAATTTGCAGTATACCCTTAAATTCCGTTTGTACCAGCAGTTTCCCAGTGACTACCTTGAATCTCTTCAATAAAAATAAATTCCAGCTCTATCATAATCAACAAAACAGTACACTTAGATCCTTTATTTTCAACTAATCTTAAAAATCTTTATTTTTTTCTTTCGTATTTAAATACATAAACAGCCGCAGAGTCCTTTGTGCCGGCCTTCACTTTCTTCGGCTTTATTTGACGTTTTTGCTGCAGCAAACGCTTCAATTGAAGTTTTTGTTCCACTATGCCTAGTTCCTTCTCTCTATCTATCCTCTTACTCAGTTCGAGATAGGCTTGTTCTTTCTTAGCATTCATTCTCTTCATTTCCTAGAAACACAAAAGGTGTTGATTTTCACGAATTCACCATAACATAAGTGTCTCAACTCACCTCCTCATTGATTTCGGGAACGTGGAATTTAGCTAAATCTTGTATTCTTGGTCTGTTGGTCTTGCGATCCAACAAGCTAGGATACGTTTCCAACCTTTTAGCCACATCAAAGTCACTTAGCTTCTCATCTTCACCATCTACAAAGAAAGTATGCTTATTTTGCACCTTGTTCGCATAGTCTATCATATGCAACTGAGACTGTAGGCGTTTTATCTTCTTGGTTTCCATTGTTCGCTTCATGGTGATATATTTCAAATCCTGTGTCTCCATAAGTGCTATTTGATCCTTGGTGTGCTCATCGGGTTGATTAAATTCATGATGTTCTTCATCCTGAAGTCTGGATTTTATCATATGATGATAGAACTCATCGGGATTTTTATTTAGAGCTCGCTTGTGGAGAAATTTGAGTGTTCGTTCCTTGTGATGTGCATTGTTGGCACGGGTTTTGTAGTCTTTTTTCTTTTCAAGCAGTCCGAGATGTTCTCTTGATTTGGGCTGATGACGTTCTCTGTGAGTTTTCTGGTGAGATTTGGAGGCCTTTTTCCATGAAGACATTTTAAAGGTTTTGTATTTAAAGTTAGAAAAAAATAAGCAATTCAGAATAGTGTAACCAGAAAACAATACACATGGGTATGTGATGACAGAATGGCACAACATAAAAATGATAGCTGTCACCGATGTCACCTTGAATTGTAATAGAATAATATATGCAGGTATGTTATTGAAAATATTATAAAAAATGAATTCTTCGGTTATGTTTGGTATTTAATTATAAATTTGATATGATGTAGGAACTAATAAGTTTCATCTTCATCACATTGGAAAATTATTGAGTGAAGGTCAGGTCATTGGTTAAGTGGGTTTATTGCGACAACCGCGAGTACTACCTGAAGCGTAATGCGAGCATAGGAGGATTTTAACAGTGAATATTCTCCGCGGTGTGATCATCACTGTCACGGCAAGCATAGCATGAGGACGTCCACTAGCATGTTAAGAAGTTCAGCAAGAGCATAGTGTTCCGTTAAGTCAATTGTAAGAAGCCACTTGTGTTTGCACTCAACTGTCAATAAAAATTCCAGCAGAGTACGCAGGCAACTGTATTCAGGTATTGCGCTTTGCATATGAAGTAGCGTTTCCATTTTAATTTGGGACACAGACAAGACTTATTTAATTCAGGTTCTTAGCTGAATTCAAAGAAACCTTGCACTCTCGAACTAGGCCAGAGGTGGGTATTGGGTTCAAGAGCAGCTTGGATGTCGCTTCAGACCCAGACGCTTACAGTCACAATATAGTTCAGCGCTATCAGGATTTAATCTCCGTTTGGTAGACAGACACAAGTTTATTTAACATGTAGTAACGTTTAAAGCTGTCGTCCTCAATAAAGACACCAGTGCCACATCATAGATTTTATAGCCCTCCATCTACATACCTCAACTTAGATTCTAGTCGAAATCAGTCAGGACAATAGATAAAGTCGAATTTGTATTTCCTCAGCAACAGAAGCCCCGAAGTCATGATATCATGATATAAGTTGACAAATGACGGTAGGCGCGTAAAAAAACGTAAAAAAAACTCCAATGCGATTTGCAAAAAAACTGACTTCCTTTTAAACGGAAGATGATCTTGAGAGTACAGTTTATGATATGAACATCAATATTCATATGAATATTCATATGAATATTCAGTTCCCAAAGCCATGTGCATTCAGAGGACACTTTTCGGTGACAAGTCCTATGCCTTATCAAATGACATATATACTGTCCGAAGGTTAAGAACGGCTTGGAGGTTTTCGTGATGTTATGTCTAAAGTGGTAACTTTATTGGAGAAACGGATGGCGAAATCTTTTAACACTAGATGAGTGTTCTAGTGAAAAGAACGATTAATAAATAAAGTTCATCTAATATATGTATATACGAGTATGCTGGATAGTAGTCGTTAGAGGCATTGAGGAAGCGAAGCAGAGGGCGACCGATACGCACCATAACAGTAGAGATAAAACAACAACCTGCGGACAATTGTTATTCTGTTCATCAGCATTGTCTTAGTTCATTAGTATAAGAGCATACCTGGCACATAATTTGAAACCATCAAAAGAAGCATCAGTGTATTTAATGGTACTGTTGGTGACCAGAACCGATGGCAGATACGGTTATTAGCTGCGTTGGGCTGAATAACTTAGCTCATTTGCAGTTCCGCTGATAATAGCTAGTTGTGAATCAAGTCTGGTATGGTTGTGGATCTGACGCATTATTATTTAGGTGATTCCGGTTTGTCTGATTTGCATTGTAACGAGTATGTTTCGTTCCGAAACTTTCTGGTGGTGTGGTTAGTGAATTCTATTCCATTTACAAGCTTTTTTTTTTTTTTGTGGCAGGACACGTCAGCTTAAATATCGTATTATGTTTTTTTTTTTTTTTGTCGGAATAGGGGACTTAAACAAAGAACTAATCCACTAAAGGTAAGTGCACCTTTCAGGCTATGTACAGGTTTATCTATCCCTGTCATAAGTCAGTCGGTTCAGATTCCTCCTCTTAAGCAAGTTCGTGACATTTGAACTGCCCTCAACATTAATGCAAACATTCTCTGCTTTTCTTGGTTTCTGCTTCGTTAAGACTGTTGCCATTTCCATCCCTCCCAGTTCCAAAAGTCAGGCCACGAATGTAGTTTTGTATTCGAGGGTTTCCGCGAAATTAGAACTCTTTCCTGCTAGCAATGTTTTTTTTCGTCTGGACCGTGTGCACAAAGAGAAAAAGTAGATCTTAGAGTTTTTTAAGTTTCTGTACGAGATTTTGCTGCCACAAGTAGCTAGAAAAAGGGTAGTCGACCTGGACGAAGCTCAGCATCGTGTAGACAAAGCTGGCTAGTCTAGAAATGTGCCCAGTTTCTAAACTTGGTCCTGGCGAGACTGATTCTCTGCATGGTCCGAATGACAACTTGGTCCAGCCCGGGAGATGGGAGTGAATATATAGAAAAGAAAAGATTGCGAGAGTGAGAGTGGTTGATTACTTCTTAGCTTTCGGTGATCAGAGTTCGTTCACTTGACCAAAAGGAGGTTTGGATAACGGGGCAACGCCAATACTGGCCCAAATGCCGAGATTTTTAAAGCAGCGGGAGTTGGTTTTGTAAAGTGCGTATATCAAGTACGATAAAATGCCCGATAAAAACAATCATCTCATTTTGTTCTCAGTTTTTCAAAGCAGAGACTACTATATATTAAGTCCTTGATGTCAATGCACATCTTATTTGTCGAGAATGGCGACAATGCTAGTTGATGCCTAGGAGTTAATCTCAACAGCGTCGATACTTTGTTCGAATACCGGACTATTTACAGAATCAGTTGGGGCTCAGATGATACGCAGCGATTATAGAACCAGATTGACATTTTGCGAGTAGCTAACGTTTTATAAGTCGACGCCCCATACGAGCAGGGTGTCCAAATGTACGCATACGCATACATGCACATTATGCTCAGGTACGACTGCACAATATTAACAGACCTCCGGATCAATTAATGCGCCTACAATTCAGGGACCATCTTAGCTTAGGATCTGAGGTTGTATGTCGTCAAGAAGGAGAGGAACTGCAGCAATATCAATACACTCTAATGACGGATTGAGGAGCGTATATTAATCAAAGTTAGGATTGCAACAGCCCCAGCAGTAAAGAGATCCGAACCTAACGTCTACCTAAGACTCTACCGATGTCACAGTAAGACCGTTTATACTATATTATTACCAAGGAGCTGACCGGAGCAATCTGCTCAAAACAGTTTTGTGAAAAGCTTAGACGGTTGTCGATATAGGGTAAGGATCAGCTTAATTGATGGAGGAAGAACTTCGCGATAGTTTTAAGCCATATCGACGGCAGTGCGATGGTATCGAACATAAGGCAGATTCGAGGCAAATTCACGAATATGTATAGCTTTCTTATGGTATCGTATAATAGCAGATTTATTTTAAGCTACAGGAAGTACTTGGATCAGGTTACTACAGAAATTGACTGTGGATAAATGTAAAGGGTAGATGCTAATTGAGAAGCAGTGGAAAACAAGAGTTTATGTGGCGGACCTTGTCATTGTGAAAGAGTCCTGATAAACATATTCCTATCGAACATACTAAAATACAACAGGTACTTTTAAAGTTCAAAAATCAGTACCCCACGGCTGAATTATGGCTGCTTTTTTTTCTGGCGACATTTATATGAAATATTTTATTCATGTAGCACTATCTGAGAAAAGCTGAGAAATTCAACTGACAAATAAATCTGTTTGGTTGGCGTAGGTTTGTGGACCTTCAATTGATGACCCAGCATTTAGAATCCAATGCAAGTATTGTAGAATAGTGATTAAAGCAAATACGTAACAAGTGATTGAGTGCACCTTCGCTGCCGCTTTGAAATCATAGTTAGCCATGTCCCACTAGCATAATCCTGGTTCATTTAGATTGTATCTTGTTTCGAAGATAGTTGTATGCTTTCACGAAGACACCAGTGCCAGTACAGTTCCGTTGAGTGTGTTTAGATATGTGTGCAAAGTTTTGATATCATTGCATGTGGGAGTAAATCTATAAGATGGAGATCGAATAATTTTTTTCCGCAAAGGTGTCAAACTTTACAGAAATGGTTTTAAATGTTCAATCACATAACGGATCTCGTACGCTGTACGAATTGTACGTTGCCTTTGCACTTTCACATGACTGAAAGTGCTGATAGTACCGGCTGGAAATATTTCTTTCAAAGAACTAGATGGCTTTGATGAAAGGCTTTACGTCATCCCCATTCAACATAATATGCAAATTGCTTTTTAAATTGATGAACAACATGCACAATGTTACAAAGGACACTTTGATCAAGATTTATCTCTTTTGACACTTGTTTTGTTGACACACGAGTACAATCGGGTTTGACAATTCCCACCTGGGAACAGTTTTGTTGTTCTTAAATGGTGATTCGTCGATTCCCACACCGACATTGCCTAATCCCACAATTGAGTCGACCGACGACGCGTGAGCCTAACGCACTAAATTAAGTTGTGTATAGTCAAAATTACAAATCACATCCTACCACCCTGGCTGCGTATGACGATCTCACTTTCATTGCTCTTACCAATCATGACGCTGACATAATGCCACCCTTTAAGTTGGGGTGCATCCGTGAAATCAGAGCTAGAAAGTGATGTGTATGACATTCTAATCTATGTTTTTCACCGATAGAGGCCGCACGTGCTGACACGTGACCATGGCGCACGTGTTGCACCACTGTGAATAACAGGATGATAAGCCTGAGACACACCCATCTTTTCTGGTATTTCTTCTACTTAAAAGTGGGTGCGCGCCCTTAGTTCTAAGAGAGTGTTCCTTACGTGATATAGAATATCCCCGCCTTCTCAAATCAGATAATCGCTGAGTTTGCAACCCGTGTGCATGATAATTAAATGATTGTTTGGAATTTGCACAAAAATTCGTTGGATTGCAGCAGGTATCCTGTATGTAATCGTATTTGGAGTGACGACGTTCTCTTGTTATGTTACTGATAGTTTAATTATAGCCTCTGTGTACTGTTTTGTTTGGTTTGATTGTAGTAGTACCACTTTTCAGTAAATAGCATAAATTGATTGATACAAAACAAAATGAAAATAAGTGCGTAGCCCGAAATAAAATGTTAGGAGGTAGGAGTACTGGTAAGTTCTGAGTATTGTTGTCTTATACGAGTATATCATAGTTGAGTCTAATTTCAGAACTTAGTCTTTGGGATGGGAACCTGCAGGGCGATTGATTGAGAAATTGCTGGCTGTCCTATAACTTAGATTGGGCTAGCAACGTTACAAGCGAAGTGCTTGTCTTACCTCTTATTGGTGGTCCCCGATAAATGCATGAAAAGCCCTTACTCATGCAGGCTAAAATGACAAGGCATGCTCGGTCAGTAGCATAATATTACTGGGTTACGAAGTAGTAGCAGTATAATCCCTTTTCAACTCGACACACTTTTCCCAGCGGTGCTGCAACTTTTTTTTACCCCTTCGTATAGTACGACTTTTGTTGGCCTGCGAAATACTCCTGCCCGGCGGGGATGACTTCCTCGTTCGAACCGTACTTCTTTCTAGCGAGCTTTTAAGGTTTGGGATCAAAAAGAGGTCGGAAGGAGCCAAGTTTGGCAAGTTTGGAGAATATGGAGGGTGGAGGAGCAATTCGTAGTGCAGTTCGATAAATTTGCTTGTGGCGACTGCGTAGGTGTGAGCCGGTGCATTATAGTGGCGAAAGAACACTTTTTTCTTCACCAAATGTGATCGTTTTTTCCTAATTTTTCTGTGATTGTGTTTCCCTTTTCCAAATAGTCAACGTAGATCACACCTCGCGCGTCCCAAAAAACGGTGGTCATCATCTGTCTGGCCGAAGGCACGGTGTTCTCCTTCTTTGGAGAATGTTCACCGGGTAATACCCATTGCTTCGATTGCTCTGCGGTCTCTTTTGTGTACTCGCAGTTTTGCCACTCAAAAACAAGAATTGGATCACAGAGCGATACTGCTCTTTTCCCATGGTCGCACTAGCAAGAAGTTTTGAAATAGGTGCCAAAACAAAACTTTGACAGGCGGGCTAGAAGACGTTATACTAAATGATGGTATACCTATTTTGGGTCAGTAGCCCCACCTATCTTCCAATCCGGGTACTTATTAAACAGTCCTCGTATGATGACAAAGAAGACCAACACTTCGGCGTCAGGCGGAGTAGATCATTCAACTTAAGCGATGATAGCCAAAACTTCGGTCCGCCTGACCAGAACGAGGTAATCGAAATGACTTTGTGCAGAGCATCATTTCTCAGATTTGGTCAGAAGAGTGTATGTCTGATGAATGGAATCTCAGCACTTTATGTCCGATAGCCAGAAAGGAGACCCCCTCAACTGCGCCAACTGTATAAGTTTTCTCGGCATCGGATACAATATCTTATCTGGAACTCTTTGTTAACAACCTGATTGGCCTGGTTCCGTTTCAGTCCAATAAAGTCCACAGTTGACTGTGGTAGATCTTGGAAAAAATTCAAGAGGTTTAAATCGATTCCCATCATTTTTATGAAAGAATTTTTAGAGGAAAGCTAAACAAAGCCATATCTAATTTTAGCATTCTTTGCAAACTTGGTTTTAGACTAGGTGCCGCGTTGTAATGTGACTTATTTTACATCATATTTCAAGGAATTGTGTGGAACGCATAAGCGAACACTGCAGGCACAATCTTTTAAAAGTCTGTAGCCCGATAAGCCAAAATTGGGTCTCGTCCGAGAAGATGATTTTTTGGCCAAAATACGGATGTCCGGCCAACTTTTCCAACGCCCAATTGCGTCAGCACAGTCTTATACCGATGGTTAACTCTCTGGCGATGAATAATTCAGCTGATCGGTGCCGAATACACATTTCTGGGTCTTCTTTTATACTGGCCGCTACGGCGGCAATGTTTTCTTCATTTCGCATCAGTCTTTATCTGGGGGGTGGCTTAAAATCCAAAAGAGGGTACTCACGCTCAAATATTTCCACGGCGCGACGAATGCACGGCAGCCATGATGACGATCTATCTCAAGACGAAATTCACGTTGCGTATTTACAACTAAGCCGGAATTTCGAAAATATTTTTTTTTTTATAGTTTTTGTATGTTTGGCAAGCGTAAAGCGAAGCATGATAAAATGGCAAACCTTACTGAATATTTTGATAGCTGAATGTGATCGGTAATCTTGACAGCTGCTGAAACATAACAATTGGAAAAATCTTGATTGATTTCTGACCACCCGTAATATGAATCGCTAAGCTTCTAAGCTTTCTTATTTCCCGGCATCACTATGGATTTCCGAAAGGTAGGTCAATTACTTCAAACTTGGTTGAATTCGTATCCTTTGCCCTTTCAGCCCTATAAAATAGCAACGAAATCGATGTTATTCCTACAGATTTTGCTAAAGCTATTGATAGAATACATCATTAATTTATTCTTTCAAATTGTCCACCATTTATATCTTTTTATCTGGTAAAGGTTATCATAGCTTTCGCTTTAGGTAAGTCCTCAACCTAAGCCCTGTTTTTGGCCATTTCTGGTGTCCCACAACGCAGCCATATATGTAACGTTCTTTTCATTTTAACTATAAACGATCTTGAGATGATTAATCACTGCGCCCTATCCATTTCCGACAACACTGAGTTCTAAAAAACCCTTTTTTTCCCCTAAGACTCTATTCTCCCTCAAGAAGACCTTGATATGTTTTCCACTAGGAGCCTAAAAAATAGCTTAGAGCTTAGAGCTTAGTACCTCTAAACGTTAATATATAGGGTTTTCCAATAGGAACTTGGAAAACTGTCACTGTCATTTTATTCAGCAAACTTAACATTTTTATCATGGTAAAGTACACTAACGAGCAACGTCTGCAAATTATAAAAATTTTCTACAGATATTCGGAGTCGGTGACTGCAACTTTAAGAGCGTTAACTCCAATTTTCGGTCGTAATTCTCGCCTTAGTAGATAGGCAATAACAAGTTTAGTGCAAAAATTTGAGACTACATATTTGTTGTGTGATGTTGCCGTGTCAGTGAGACAACGGGTTGGTCGAAGTGTCGAAAATATCGCTGGTGTTCAGACGTCCGTAGCAAACGATCCAAATCAGTCAATTCCACGGCGTTCTCAAGAATTGCGCATCGCTCAGACCACATTATGGCGTATTTTGCGTAAGAATCTTGTTTTACACCCATACAAGATCAAGCCGACTCAAGAATTGAAGCCGATGGACCATTTGAAACGACGTACGTTCTCCGATTGGGCTCTGGAGAAAACGCGCCAAGATGATGAATTTCATCGCAAAATCATCTTCAGTGACGAAGCTCATTTTTGGTTCAATGGGTTCGTCAATAAGTAAAATATGCGCTATTGGTCGGGTGAAAACCCACGTGTGCTTCATGAATTACCACTTCTTCTACAAAAAATAACTGTTTGGTGCGGTTTGCATGCCGGCAGCGTTATTGGGCCATATTTTTTCGTCGACGATAACGATCGTCACGTTACTGTGAATGGTCAGCATTATCGTGCCATGATCACCGATTATTTTTGACCCGAATTGGAAGATATGGACTTGGACGACATGTGGTCAACAGGATGGTGCCACAAGCCACACAGCACACGCTACAATCGATTTATTGAAGAGTAAGTATGGTGAGCGTGTTATCTCAAGACATGGGCTAGTCGATTGGTCGCCTTGTTCGTGCGATTTAACGCCGCTTAACTATTTTCTGTGAAGCTACGTTTAGTCATTAGTTTATGCCAACACGCCGACGACGTTGGAAGAGCTCAGAGCCAACATTGAACGCGAAATAGCGGCCGTTTCGGCCGAAATGTGTGGGCGAGTGGTTGAAAATTGGGTCCAACGAATCGACTGCTGCAAACGTGCCTGCGGTGGCCATGTGAATGAAGTCGAGTTCCATTCATAAATGTTTTGATTGTACTTCAAGCCAATAATAAAGTTTTTGAAATATTTCAAATGGTTTGCCTTTTATTTAAAAAAAAAAGTTGTCAAGTCGTTATTAGCAAACCCTATATAAATTTATCACTTACAAAGGTGCGATCAATCTCCTCCTCGACTTTTTGTTCTGTAAGTGTAAGCTATATCCGAGGTTTAATCTCTTTGCGACCTTGGAATACTGTACGATAGAGTTAAATTTCCACTTGCATGTTAATGACATAATCCTGAAAGCCAATTCATTACTTCATTTTAGCAAACGATGGTAAAAAGAATTTTTTTTAACCCTATATAACCAGAACCATATACATTGAGGAACATTCAACACCATTTTCTTGCTTTGGCTCTTTGAGGAACCTTTTATCTACCATAACCGCCATAAACTCATTAACTTGAATACCCTTGAAGATCGAAAGGGAGCTCTCTTCAAGGGAGCTGGAGTTCGCGTACCCAACCTAAATATAATCATAGCTATGGGCAAACGTCCCAGTGTATTATAGTCAAAACTCCACGCTATTCAAGTATGTGCCAACTATATTTACAATTTTGATATCAAGGCGCAAACATCCATACACTCACGGATAGTCAGGCAGCTATATGTAAGTGCCCTTAGCTCAGGTCTAAGACAGACCAAACGAGCCATCCTACTCTTCAACAAAAATGTGAATAGATGTCTTAATCTAAGCCAGCACATTGTAAAAAATTAATTAGGTTACCTTACAGGACACAACGGTTTAAGATACTCGTATCACTTCAACAAAAACAGCTGAACACATCTTTTGTTAAAGTCCAGCTCTCAACGGAAGTAGACGGAAGTTTTTCTTCAGGGAACAATTCAGCTCCAACGGAATAATGAATACCTCTCCTAGTAGTATATATTATCAACTGCATTTAGGAGGTAAAAAATCTACTAGCCTAACTAAAACTCCGACAAAAGGGTACAAAAGATCTTTTAGGTCAAAGTGCCTTACTTTGTAATTGGCGAGTTTGGAAATTAAAAAAAAACTTCATAAATTATTATTTTATTGTTTAGGCCGCAGTGAAGATACAGCGGGAAGTTTGCACAAGACAGATATGAAAGTTGTTCTGTCTATCACGCACTTATTGAGAAAACCTTCAAACATATTAAATATAAACGCGGGCCTGGTAAACAGACGCAGGCCTGTGGCCAAGATCGCAGTTTTGGATTAAAAGCTATGGTACAAAGCTATTGGTCTTGTACGTTTTTCGACGTTACATGTGCTCTCTCTCTCTTTTCTTTCCTGCTGTATACTTAGCACATAGGTCTGCAAGGACAACGGGATTTAAAAGACCCTTAACAGTTCAAGTAGCATACAAAATATAGAGCATGCAAAAATTTTAGGAACCAATGCAATCATGCCAATAACATCGATCCCCCGATTTTTGAAATTGTTCTTAACTTGGGGTTCAAATATGTTTTTTCCAACATAAATATGTATGTCCAATTTCAAATCCTTGTTTAGGCCTTTGTGACAGATTAGTACAAGTCACTATCCTGTGAGGCAATCCAGAAGCCATCTTAAAAATTGAATTGTTTGCCAATTGTTTGGCAGCACCTCTTATTGAGATGACTGTCTTGTTTTAAATATCACAAACGTACATATGTACATAGCCTTAATCTCGAATTTGGTCTCTAACTCATCTGGACAATGTATAATACAAAACCGCATAAATGCCTTCTCTCGAGGGAACCTGCTCAACGAGACGTTATTAATTGTATTCGAATGGGAATAGCTTCTCTTTAAGGCCATACGGACGAAAACACATAAAGATGAGCATTTAAATCCCCAGAGCCCGATCCGATGATTTGCTCAATGCACACCACGCAACCAAACAGCCACATAGAGAAGGGGCACAGTAGTATCAATCAAAACAAAAAAAACCCTAAGCCAAAGATTTGACATGGATCAGTAATCTAATACCAGATTACGATTCTCAAAAGGGTAGTTGTGGGTGCATTTCGTGAGATGGGGATGTTCTTTCACCATCGCTTTCCATTTCTGCTTTCACTTTACCCCAAAAGACAGAGATCTACTCATACTCGCACTCGTACTGAGTGGGTGGCATCCAACCAACCATCCATTCATACATCTATCTCTCCATCCGTCGAACCATACATCCATATGTACATCTATCTAGATATTCGTCGAAGAACACTCGTATCCAATCTTCCAACCATTCAAGCACGGGTATCAGCGCTAAAGGTGGCAGTTTTCCTTTTCCTTTTCATAATATTCCATTCATGACGTGGCACATAGGTACTGTAAAGGATCAGGGTTGTATATTTAGTGGGTCGTCATCGTCAACATCTCTGTCGCTTCTCGTCTGTTCTTCGGTACATTTGGATAAATCCCAGCGAGTACATCGAGGGTGCCGTTCATTGTTGCAGAAAATAAGAATTTTCGCTTGATGGGTATTACAAATATATTTCTCCAGTGCTGGCGTTTATGCTGCTCCTGGAGCTCTCATTGACATGCGCCTTCTAGAAAATTTTTTTTTTCTTTCTCCGTTTCGCAGTGTATTAATTTTTTTTGTTTTTTTGTTTTGTTTTTGGTTTTGTTTTTATTTGTTTGCTCATTTCTCGTTTCGTTCTTATCTGTGCGATGTCGTATGTAACTCTAGGCTGTTGTTTTCATTTTTTCCAGGATATGCGATATCCTTTTTTCCTTTTTTTTTCATCTTCTCTCGTCCTCTGCCCTTCTGATACCCAGAGTCACATTAAGGTTGACAGTACCAAGGGTCAAATGAATAAACATACGCACACATTGGGGAAAGGTGGCAAAAGAATAAAAAAGAAAGAAAAAAAAGGGATTATTACCAAGTGAGGATGGTTTGTGGGTGGTGGGTGGTTGATGGTATAGACGCATGGAAGGGTGATATTGAAAGGTGATACTCCTGCGGCGTACTTATGGTATCTTTTTAAATGATAATTTATTCAGCTGGAGAAGAGATCTGAATGAGAGATTATGCGTTTTGTTTGGTCCTTTTTTTGTTTCGGGTGATAAAAGGCATGCAAGCACGATACAAGATAAACAGTACAATCAGCAAGAAACAGAAAAGAAAATGGCGTTCGGAAGGACATTATCATTCAGATGGACATTATACGAAAGGGATTTTGGTGTTTCACGTTAGTTGTATTATAATAAAGGACAGTAGTTTGATTTCGAATACTGATTTGGGTGCGGCAAATATTGTACTATATTGGCTATTAAGGCCAACCCGCCATTGACTTCATTGTTGAATTCGACTGGTTAACTGATAGGGTCTATGATAAAACGGGAAAGGATAACGTTTTGAACAATGTCTTATTATTGATGGGTTGCGCATAAAAGACCTCAATTCTGTTGTTGTAGTTGAGCACTTTTTAAAATGCCATATGGACCTAAATGTCAAAAAAAGGTTGTAATATTGCCGTATATATGCGTGATAACCTAGTCTTAGAACTTGATTTTATTGACTTCGGCTCATGTTGCTGTGCAACATATCTAAGAAAGAAGGGAAGCATCATGCAACAGTTATGGAAACCTCGATAAAACTGCGACGAATGTTACAAGTTTGAATTCCACATATCCAAGAAAAACATACTGAAGATAGCAGTCCTACCACCAAACTTTGGGAATTAAAGGCTGATAACCTATGATTCTCTAGAACAACCCTTATCAACAATATAACAAGCCAAAGATCCTTTTGATGACGAACATTGGCTTACAAACACGGACTCGATTTGCTCAGTGGAACGTGAAGACGTTATACCAATCAGGAAAACTAACGCAGTTGACATATATGAGTGCAAGAGGCTACGTATTGACGTAATGGGAATAAGTTAAATGAGGTGGAACACCACCGGTCAAGAAAAATTAGACCAGCTTTGCTCGAATGGCATGCAATATCTGAAAGAATTATAACAGCGCGACTGAATTCCAAAAGTCGTAAACTAGCAATCGTCCAATGTTACGCTTCAACAGAGAAAAGTGAAATTGAAGACAAAGAACAATTTCACAGCAACAATCTGATTATATTGATAGGTGACCTCAACGCACGCATAGAAAGCCTCCAACATGAGAAATGAGCATGTGATCGGAAAGCATGGGATTGGAGAGAGAAACGAAAATTGCGAATTCCTAATAGAAACATGCTCCAATTAAGGACTTATGATCGGCGGTTCGCTTTTCATCCACAAGGAAATACATAACATAACGTGGACAAACCGAACCCGGCACTGAGAAATCAAAAATTCCAAATAGATCATATTTGTGTCAGTAAACGATGGATTCACACTCTACTTGATGACAGAAATAAGCGCACTGCTTAAATACAACTACCCTGTTGTGAAAAGTAACCTAAATGCGCTGCTACTGCAAAAAATGTTATGGTGCCTTGAAGTCCGTTCATATTTAGGCAGACATGCCAAATTTTAGTGCGATACTGTCTTTAGTTTTGTTTTGACAGCTGATTGTTTTTGACGTGTTTGGCATCATGTTGAGTATTTACAAAAACGATTTTCGTTCTCTCATAAAACATTATTTTTTGAGGGGCAAAACGGCGAAGGAAACAAAAGAAAAGTGGGATAAATATTATGGGGCTAATGCTCCGTCATATTACACCGTCAAATATTGGTTTCGAGAGTTACGTGGTGGCTGCAACTCCACTACCGATCAAGTCCGCAGCAGCGGTTACAGAGGACAATGTCAAAAAAATATATGAAATGGTGTTGGCTGACCGGAAAGTGAAGGTGCGCGAGCTAGCATATACCATAAAGATTAATACTGAGCGCACAAGCCATATTTTGGGCAATATTCTGCATATGAAAAAGTTATCCTAACCAAAAACACAAGCGCGAGAGCACTTCGAAAGAGTGTTTGGACTTGCTGATGCGGAATCGGGCAGACATTTCGCGTCGACTGGTAACTGTTGATGAAATTTGGATCCACTTTTACACAACAGAGAACAGAAGGAGTGCCCGGCAATGGATTGAAGCCGGCACGAGTGCTCTAAAAGGGCTGGGGGGGGCTCGATAGATCGGAAAGGTTATGGCGTCGATTTTCTGGGATTGTCATGGCATACTCTTTGTGGACTACCTCGAAAAAAGAAAAACCATCAACAGCGAGTATTACTGTGCATTATTGGAGTGATTGTAGGCCGAAATCGCTGCAAAACGGCCTCACATGGCGAACAAAATTTTTGTTTTTGCAAGACAATGCACCGGCGCACAAGAGCATCGCAACCATGACTAAAATCAATGACCTACGGCTCCAATTGCTGTCGCATCCACCGTAATCGCCCGATTTGCCTCCCTCAGACTATTATCTCTTCCCAAACTTCAAAAGATGGCTCATCAATAAAAAAATTAGCTCACGCGAGGAAATCATCGATGCCACGGAGGAGTATTTTGCAGACCTTCCGGAAAATTACTTTTCGGACGGGATCAAGAAGTTGGAAAATCGCTGGAATAAGTGTATCAATGTAAAATGGGACTATATTGAATAAAATAAAAAAAACATTTAAAAATATTATTTTTCATTCCCAAGGAGGTTACTTTTCAACCCAAGGCCTAGCTTCTCGCACTCATTTGTTTTTCTCACTTTGCGAATTTTTACACACTTGAGCAGGGCCTACTGCTTAATGCCGGTTCCGAACGGCAGAATTTGACTTTCGGAGGTTTGTAATTGCCCCCCGAAAGGGTGATGACGATTTGAAAACTTTGCCGTTGTGCTCCTACCGGCGTCCAGATCCAAACTTCAGGAAAAGTAGTGTGAAATCGAACTTCTTTCAGTACAACAAATGGCGGCCGAGAACGATAACAAATGAAGAACTTTCGAGGAAAACTGGCCAAACATCTATAGGCCATACACTATATAAGCCTTACGATGACATCAACCATGCAGCGCTAACGTTTAACCCACAAGGAACCCAAAGTAGATTTAGACCTATGAAAACACGGCGGGGAACGATCTTTACTAAAGCTAGCAAATCATTTAATGAGCTAAGACAAATCTCACAGAGTAGAGATAGATGGAAATCATTTCTTATATCCTTTAGCTCCTAATGGAGTATGGAATAAAATAATAATAATAAAATATCCCTAAATTCATTAACGGAATTTATCAGTCAACTGTCAACATGATTGATCACATTGCGATCAACGTCAGATGCTTCTCCAACATTTTGGATATCCGAACTTTCCGAGAAGGCAACATACACCCGGACCATTACCTGGGTGGAGTCAGGGCACGAATGCGGATATCACATGTACAACCGAGTCAAGTAAGACCAGCAAAGTTTGTTGCATTTCCCTTGAGTTCTCTCAAAATCCTAGCCCAATACACAAACCGTAGAACACCAATGGGAGTGTTATTAACGAGCCATCAGAGGAGCGGCTTCGGATTGGTTTCAACCAGTAGTCGGCCACTTTAAAATGTTATTTGATGTGGAGGTTTGAGTTCTCGTAGTTCTTCATCCAGTGGTCAACCTTACAATAGTTTGGATCATAATATTGGTATTTCAAACGAATTTGGATAAATTATTCCGTTTTGTTGGTATGGAAACTAACTTAATTAGTTATTTGTCATTTAGATGAATATTTACTTTGAAATCCATTTAATTATGTCGAAGCGACCGATTCAGAATTACTCTGAAGAACAAATTTTCTAAGCGATGGTGGCAATAAGAAATGGAATGAAGATATGGTAAGCCGTGCAAAGGAGATTACTTCAAGATAGACTGCATTTAAGAGTACCAGAAGGACCACGAAAGATGAGACTAGAAGCCATCCTGTCAACAGAAGAGGAAACGGCAATTACTGATTCGTGCATCGACCTCACAAAATGCGGATTCCTTTAGAAAACCGATGATCTTCTCAACACAGTCCAAACCATTGTTTTGGAAGATAAAAGATCTAACCCTTTTGTTGTCAATCGACCAGGTAATAAGTGGTAGAAAACCTTTTTAAAAAGAAATCCAATTATGTGTCATAGGACTGTCGAAGATCTATCAAAGGTTCGAGTCGTGTTAACGGAAGAAGGTATAAGAAAGTTGTATTCACATTTAAAGAAATACTTAGACGCTGTAGATGTTGGCGGCATATAATGAGTGCTAAGGTAATAGCACCTTGCGGATACAAGAATGTCTAAAGATGTTTTGAGTGTTCTTTTTTTTTTTTTTGCAAGTGGAAAAACCTTACCTCCCTGTGTTGTTTTCCTTACATAAGGCCCCTAAAGGACATTATTAAAAGCATGCCCAATAATTGGTTTCTAGGAAAATCTGACACCGGCGGGCCGAAGTTCGATATATTTTTTGATTATATATCAAAAGGGCTAAACAAGTTGAAAGCGAACCAAAATGTTAAAAAAACAATCCTTGTCTTGGTTAACGGACATCGGACGGATCTTTAATACGCCATCGAAATAGTCATCAGTAACGAAAAGGGATTTCGATGCCGCTACAAAGATTATCAACTTTATAAGACCTGATAGATTCCGGAGTTGACGTGAAAGCTCTTGTGCAAATAATTCAAATACGGAAGGAAATTAAAGTTATCGCAGTCCACCGAATCCCTTAATTAAAAAAGAAGCTCTTTCAACTGTGGTAAAACCAGAAGATCAAGATAATGTCAGTTTTATCAGATCTTGACGATGAAACATTGTGGAACAATTGCTTCCTTAGCTTAGTTTAGAAATAGTCGAAAATACAACATTGACTTCCATTAAATTGGTAGAAAATAGGCCTAGAAAGGAGAAGCAAAAAGAAGATTGAGGAGAAGACACTTACCCTGACAAACCGTGTGGGAACTTTGAAGTTTCGACAAAAGGTAACAAAAGTTACAGGAAGCGACAGGAAGAAACCTAATCGGAAAATGAAAATGGCTTTGATAAAACGAAAGAAGGACATAGTAGCACGATAATGAGAAGTGAAAACCTTTATTTCCTTATAACATATTTCCCAAAACACCAAGCTTATCTCGGATGGTAAAAACCACTTGAAAATTCCCTCTCTAATGAAGAAATCAGAAAAATCGAAATCAATTAACAGAATTGAAGCTATATCTTCTGAGAATGAAAAAAAAGAAAAAGAGGAACTGGAAAAAAATAAGCCCGATATTTTAAGGAGAAAACTACATTAAATTGAGGAGAAAAAAAAAGAAAGAAAAGGCTCGCAAAAGAACTAAGGCAAAAGGTGTTTCAAATACAATGACCTAAAAAACATAGGATGCAACGAATGTGCACTTTGGTTCCACCTTAATAGCCTGAAAACTTTAAAAGTCACAGCTCGCAGGCAATACATTTCCGGCACAGACATGCTTATCCATTTAAGCGTTTGGCGCGTGGAATACTTCATTCGAAAAGTTCTGTTTTCAATATCGCAATCCACTGTTTGGATGCAAGCAATGTCTGTTTTTCTAGCGTCTATTGTTCATCAACACTGTCTTTTCCCTCAGTGTCGATCAGGCACTGCATTTCCCTGCAACATTCGAATTTCAGCCATCTTAACTTCATCATTTGCTGGATGTACTTGTATAGAGTTTTCCAATAGGGACTTGACAACTTTGAATATAATTTGTGACCGCACTCTTTCAGTAATCATCAAACTGTCACTGTCAATTTATTCAGTAAACTCAAAATTTTCATCATGGTAAAGTACACTAACGAGCTACGTTCTCCGATTGGGTTCTGGAGAAGATACGCCAAGATAATGAATTTCATCGCAAAATCATCTTCAGTGACGAAGATCATTTTTGTCTCAATGGGTTCGTCAACAAGCAAAATGTGCGTTATTGGTCGGTTGAAAACCCACATGTGCTTCATGAATCACCACTTCATCCACAAAAACTGTTTGGTGCGGTTTGCATGCCGGCGGCGTTATTAAGCCATATTTTTTCGTCGACGATAACGATCGTCACGTTACTGTGAATGGTCAGCGTTATCGCGATATGATCACCGATTATTTTTAGCCCGAATTGGAAGATATGGACTTGGACGACATGTGGTTACAGCAGGATGGTGCCACAAGCCACACAGCACACTCTACAATCGATTTATTTAAGAGTAAGTATGGTGAGCGTGTTATCTCAAGACATGGGCCAGTAGATTGGCCGCCTGGTTCGTCCGATTTAACGCCGCTTGACTATTTTCTGCGGGGCTACGTTAAGTCATTGGCTCGTGCCAATATGCCAACGACGTTGGAAGAGCTTAGAGCCAACATTGAAATCGAAATAGCGGCCGTTTCGGCCGAAATGTGTGGCCGACTCGTTGAAAATTGGGTCCAACGGATTGACCGCTGCAAACGTGCCCGCGGTGGCAATATGAACGAAGTCGAGTTCCATTCATAAATGTTTTGATTGTTCTTCAAGACAATAATAAAGTTTTTGAAATATCTCAAATGGTTTGCCTTTTATTTCAAAAAAAAAGTGTCAAGTCGTTAGTAGAAAACCCTATACCTTCGCATTCAACACGAAGTGCGCGGGAAATGCCACCACCAGTGTTGTTTCCAACCCGACCGCCTTTCACCAGACTTTGTGAAACTAGTAACAGAGGGAGTGCCACAAGTTTCCTTCCTCTTGGCCCTGTTTGAGACCGAAGAAAAGGTTGTTACTCCAGGTCCGAAAATTTGATTTTTTTCAGTGAATTTAACTTACACGAATCTGTTTGTATTATTTTTCCGTCGCCGCTTACCTTACCATTTCTTCTTAGTAACCTTTATTGCACCTTAGGCAGAATTTTTACTTGAACCACTTCGACGTTTTCGGTTTCTTTCTACCGAACGTTTCGCAAAATAAGACGCCGAAGTTCTCAGATTTAAAATATTAAGTAACTTTTGGGTCAGATCAGGTAAGTCTGTAAGTTTCAACCCTTAAAATCCGTGCCCCGCCAAGGTTGGAAAAACTGCAGGAGGATTTTCGCTAATGCAAGTACTACCTGGCATGAAATCTTTTAGGGCCACCTACGTACCCCAAAATAATTGACAGTCGAGTTAGGACACCCTTGGTATTTGGTTTAATATCTCTACTTGATTCTTTATTTAAAGCTTTGGGAGCTCTTAAGCTTTCCCGCCATGACAAGGGAACCAAAGAAAAGGAATGCGAGAAGCAATTCAGAGAAAGGACATAAGCTGCACAATTGGTGTTCTGACTGGGCAGTGCTTTTTTGAAGTATATGACAGAAGAAAGGGTCTCATTTCAATGAGTTTCGAAAAAGATTTGGATGAGATATGCCTACACTATTTAGAAACACAAAAAGTTCAGAATTATATGTACACGAGTAATCATATACGGTAGGCTTTCTCGGAGATCCCAGATTATATGATTATGTTCGTTTATATCTCGTCTGTCTACATGATAAGTCAGACTCTGTCTGTATCGACGGTATAGACCATTGCAATGGTTTCCATTCTACAAGAAGGCCTCATCACTAATCATAATGATCTGCGAGAACGTTTTATACGTTTTCATGGCAATTATATATGACTCCTGACGGTGTGGCTAATGATCTCTCTTCTTTTGTCTCTCAGATAAGTTCCAAACCCACCACTCAATTTTTTGCTGAAGCCTCCCAAATGTCTGTCAAAACGTAAGAGGATTACGAGGTGGTGGCGATGGCCTGATGGTTGATTCACTGGCTGTCACGCCACCTACCTGGGTTCGAATCCCGGTAGGAGTACAACAGCAAATTTCTCAAAAATTATTCTGATCCAAAAGCCATGGATGGTTTTTCCAAAATTTCGGACTTTTTTTTCGTATTGCTTCACGTAAACGGCGCATTACTTCAAGGTACTACTCTTTATTGACTATACGATCTTGAGGTAAAAAATTCTGATGCACTACGCCGCGGTAATCGAAAAAAAACCAGTGACCAAAACTTTGACATTAGGACGATTGGGCTTTGGTTTCGACGTTATAGACATATTCTCATGAATCGTCACCAGTTATGGCCTTTTGAGCCAGGATAATCATTGAAGTCATTCTAGAGCTCCTGAGCGATGCTCATGCGACGGTTCTTCTTATCATAATTAAGAAGTTTCGGAACAAACTTCGCTAACACACGTCTCATGCCCAAAATATCCGAAAATATTGAATGACATGAGCCCACCAATTAGCCAACATACTCAGCAATTTTCTTTTGTTAATTCGACGATTTTCTAAAACAATTTTCTTCACAGCTTTGACGTTATCATCTTTTGTTTATATGCTGGGGCGTCCAGAGCGAGGTTCATTATTGGCATTTTCTCGACCATTTTGGAAGAGCTTGTACAGAGTAGACTCACCGTGTGCCCCTGTCAACATTTCAAGTGTTTAAGAGCACTGGATTCCATTTACTCCAAAGAAAAAAGAACCAATAATCGAATGTACATTGCTCGCGAAATTTAAAAAACAAGTCACCTTACTTTTTGAACACATCTCGTACAATCTCGTCTCAAGTCTAGACTCTTTAAAAAATCGTGCACTGCATTCTTTGGATTCGTTTGTACTAGAATCCTTATTTGAAAGCGCATCCTATATATTTGTTGCTGCTATTTTCGCCCCTTTCAACCAATTCAAGGGTAATAGCTAGCTGTTGATGTAATCGATTGTGTTTTTAATGCTACTGATCCCAATGTCGTAATTATTTTTTAAGGTGATCTAAATCTACTTAAGCTTCAATGCTTCACACTAACCCAGACTTTCATAATTGCAACAAATCCCACCTCTGACAAAGACAATCTTTTTATCGAGTGCTTACTGACTCTGGGCAGTGGGGTCAGCAGTAACATTAGCAGACAACTCGACCTAGTCTTTACCACTGATACAGATAACGATGTCGTTTTAGAAAGTAGATATCTTCTCCCTAAGTTGTATAATTACCTTCCTGACCTTTCTCTTAGGTTGTCGTAATTAATGACATTAATCCCGTCTCCTATGAGTATTATTACAGGCCAACTACGCCAAACTGAACAACCTCCTTAGTATGGATAATTTTAACTTTCTCTACGATAATCCTCATGTCTCTCCAAATCAGTACGTTTTTTTTACCCAAAAGGAATCCCTCATCTTCACCACCCTGGTTTAATAAAGAGCTCTTCGTAACAAGGGAAATAGGCTCTCGTGTACGAGTACTTATTTAAAATCGTATTCCGATCCCGATTTAAGCCAAATAAATTTCTCTGTACTTTGCCAAACTCTCCATGATAATTATTTCAGTTTATCAAAACTAAAAGAAAAACGTATAACTATCCACCATCTCTGAACGGGCAAATTATTGCAAATCTCTTCGAAATTTTTTTAGCCAAGCGTTCCACATCCATTCCCAAGACCACTCTTACTTTTCCTACGTAAATAGCTGTCCACAAACAACTTTGGAATCTGTGTCTATAGCTTTAGAGCAACTCAATAATACCAGGTGTGAAATATGAAAATAAAACCCTAATTTTGAATGCTAAAGTAAAAAAAACATTTATTCAAAGTATTGGCCATTGCTAGCTGCACATTTTTCCAATCTTTCAGGCAATTTATAGATTCCACGCCAACAAAACTTTTGAAGCAAACCTAAAAGTCACCCAACTTTCGACTTCCTTCGATCAATGCATGGTTCAAATTGATCATTTGTTGTCGGTAGCGATCTGTATTAACGGTTTTAGGTTTTAGGAAGTCGTGGTACACCACACCTTTCTGGTCCCACCAGATACACAGCATTGTCTTCTTGCCGAATCAATCTGTTTTGCAGTCGAAGTTGATGGTTATCCCGGATTTACCCATGATTTTTTCCGTTTAGCATTCTGAAAATAAATCCATTTTTCATCGCCAGTAACAATTCGATGCAAAACTGTTTTTTTTTTTTATAGTGCCTTTAAAGCAAAATTTTACAAGTGGTTTTCCGGTTTTCCATCTGTCTTTCATTCAATTCATGTGGCACCCATTTTCCAGACTTTTGGATCTTTCCCATAGCTTTTACACGGTCAGAAATTGTTTTTTGTGCAACATTTAAAATTTCTGCCATTTGTTTCTGATTCAAAGTATCATCTTCTTCAAAGGTTGGTTTCGAGAGTTTCGTTTTGGCCGCAACTCCACTACCGATCAAGTCCGTAGCGGCAGGCCCTCCGATGCGGTTACAGAGGACCGCAAAGATTAGTACTGAGCGTACACGCCATATTTTGGGCAATATTTTGCATATGAAAAAGTTATCCTGCAGCTGGGTGCCGCGCATACTCACAAAAACACAAACGCGAGAGCACTTCGAAAGAGTGTTTAGACTTGCTGATGCGGAATTGGGCAGACATTTCGCGTCGACTGGTAACTGTTGATGAAATTTGGACCCACTTTTACACACCAGAGAACAGAATGAGTGCCCGCCAATGGATTGAAGACGGCACGAGTGTTCTAAAGCGGACGAGGGGGGCTCGATAGGTCGAAAAGGTTATGGCATCGGTTTTTTGGGATTGTCATGGCATACTTTTTGTGGACTACCTCGAAAAAACAAAACCCATCAACAGCGAGTATTACTGTGCATTATTGGAGCGATTGAAGGCCGAAATCGCTGCAAAACGGCCTCACATGAAGCGAAAAAAAAATGTTGTTTTTGCAAGACTATGCAACGGCGCACAAGAGCATCGCAACCATGGCTAAAATCAATGACTTACGGCTCCAATTGCTGTCGCATCCACCGTATTCGCCCGATTTGGCTCCCTCGGACTATTATCTCTTCTCAAACCTCAAAAGATGGCTCATCAATAAAAAAGTTCAGCAAACGCGAAGAAATCATTGACGCCACGGAGGAGTATTTTGCAGACCTACGGGAAAATTACTTTTCGGACGGGATCAAGAAGTTGGAAAATCGCTAGAATAAGTGTATCAAACTAAAAGGGAACTATATTGAATAAAATAAAAAAAACATTTTTTTTTTTTCATTCCCAAGGAGGTTACTTTTCACCCCATCTAGTAGAACATGATCACCATATGCTCCGACAAGCACTCGATGCGAATCTGCAGCACTTTTCTTCAAATGAAAACAAAAAATTAATGCTTTTTCCAAATCATCATTTTCTGGTACAAAATTCGACATTTTTAACACGATGAAAAAATATGATGTTGTTTGCTCAATGACTTGATGTACCACCTTGGTCAAAAAGTTCCCGGTGTCGTCACCGTTTGGCGCTCCCATTATTCCGATTTGAGTTCTGTTTTTTCGTTAAGTTGGTACATCTGGTTTGTACAAAAGTTACGTAGCCAAGAGTACATCTATCTATGTGTGTGTTGGCGATTTTTTACAATTTTAGAAATGGATTTAAATTTGCAACATCGAATTTGTTGTTGTGCGGAAAAAACGGATTTAATGGTGCGCGAACGTTGGAAATGTTGGAAAAGTGTTTTTGGCAACTAAAGAAAACGGACGTTAACCACTGGCACGAGCGGTTCAAAAGTGGTTGTGAGTCAATCGAAGATGATGAACGCAGTGGCAGACCATCGACATCGAAAACCGACGAAAACATTGATGAAGTAAGAGAAATGTATTGAAGATTGCCTAGGGATCCGTCCAAGACATTTTGGTTAATGATTTGGGTTTCCGTCGCAGCAAAGTTGGTGCCAAAAGACCTCAATATCATGCAAAAAATAGACCGTGTTGATGTCGCAAAAGAGATGATTTGCGAGGCTGAATCCGATCCCACATTCATCAAAAGGATCATTACTGGAGACGAGACGTGGATTTATGAGTACGACACGCAATCCAGACAAGTGAATGGCGTTCACCAAATGAGCCGAGACCAAAAAATCACATCGTTTTCAGTCAAAAAAGAAGGCATTGCTCACGGTTTTTATGGACTAGAACGGTGTAGTACATCATGAATTTTTGCCAGAAGGCCAGACAGTAAGCGAAGAGTATTATTTATGAGACATTTGCGTGAAGCAATTCGCCTAAAAAGACCAGAATTGTGGGCAGAAAACTCGTGGACTTTGCACCATGATAACGCACCGTCGCACTGTGCCATCATTATTCGTAATTTTTTGACGAAACATGTAACAAATACCATCCAACAGCCACCGAATTCTCCTGATTTGGCTCCCTATGACTTCTTTCTGTTCAGTCGAGTTAAAAAACCACTACAGGGAACGCGTTTCAGCAGCCGAGAGGAAGTAATAGAAAAATCGCAGGAAGCACTAATGGACATACCGAAAACCGAATATAAAAAATGTCTCGACGATTGGATCAAGCGCTGGCATAAGTGTTTATGTTTGGCAGGTGTCATAGAAACCAAACAAAAAAAAAAAAAAAAAAAAAAAAAAAAAAAAAAACAAAAAAAAAAAATAAAGCCCGTTCACAATAAATGTTCCCTATGGAGACATTTGTATCTTGACGCTTATACCGGTAAGCCTCAGAGATGAATATTGAGCTAGCCCTGAGAATCTTTCCCCTATATTTCTAAAGAAATGTGAAATGCACCTAGCCCAACCTCTTACATCTTACGTCAATCTATCGACCAATTGCCAAAGGTAGATCTACATTAAGTAAGCCTTACGTTGCACTTTATGTGCACTATAATCTGGAAATGAAGTGATTGCCACCGGTTTCAGCAAAACCTTTGATAATCGTACAATTTTTCATGATATAATCCTTGTAAAATCAAAAGTTCTTAGTTTCCAAATAAGCTTTATAACATGGGTGCAATCCTATTTGAATAAACGATATTACTATGTTCTGTTTAGATCCACGGTTTCTGACCCAATTTAAGCCTCCTCTACTGTCCCTTAAAGCAGCCACCTGGGTACCTTATTATTTAGTCTGACTATTAATGATGTTGCAGGAAGATCTAGACAGATTTTACACTTGTCGTCAGAAGAACTTCCTTGAGCTTAAGACCAATAAGTACCAGCCAACTCTGTCCTTGGCTTCATGCTTACGTTACCAAATCCCTCTACATGATCTCTGTTATGTATTCGTATGTTATGCCTGTTCTCGAATATACAAGCCAAGTTTGGTCACCCTACTACAGAACTCACACACTCCGGTTATAAGCTGTTCAACGCAGGTTTTTAGGATTTTCTTTACGTGGTCTTTCCTGGGTTGATAGCCAAAATTTACCACCATTACCAGCACTGATCGGCTGACGCTGAAAAGTTGCTGATATTCTCTTTATTCATCATATTTTAGTTGATATATTGATTGCCCTTCTTTACTTCAACTTATTTACTTTAACACCTACTCAAGCAATTTTAGGTCTGTGGCATTTTTCCGGCTCAATCTTCACTGAACGAATTACGGACATCTGGAGCTAATGTTTAGAATGTCTCGTGAAGCTAACGATATTGTGCCTCTCTTCGACTAACACCTCAGCAAACTCAAGAACTCAACAACATTCTTAATTCCACCTATGCCGCACGCCCTGACTTTCTATAACCACTCCCGCTCTTTAGCTTTTATCTCTAGTTTTAAGTGAATAGTTTTAAGAATATGCTTGCAATAAGCCTTAATAAATCTGTCCGGGATTGAACCGGTCTTTAAATCAAATATTACAATAGAACGTCATTAAGTAACAAAAAGCTGACACTGACCTTTCTAAAATACTTCTCTTGCTCATTATATAGGTAAATGTTCCACCTCCATCACTTGATTAAAGAAGTCATTCAATCATCTATTGGTAGAGATTCCTCTGTGAATACTTAAGAGCAAGTGCTCTTCAAATAATTAATGACGCAAGGGGCCATCCATTCAAGAGATAAGGACTACAAAAGTTTTCATATCTGTGAATCTGCCTAACGACATACGAGTACATGTGCAGTAGTACTAAACTATGATATAAACTCTTCACCCGATATAGTAACAAAGTGGTATTAAGTTCCACAGATTTAGCATAACAAAGAGGCGATTAAAATCTTTTGTCCTGTCGTCGTAGAAAACCGACCCAAAACGTCAGAGGAAGGAACAAAAATGTAACCAAAAGAATCTGCTGTTGCCCTCTTGTTCAACGCGCGTAAAATAGGTTGTGTTGACATTTGACAATTTCTCCCTGTCAAACAGTTTCAAATTCACACTAAATCCCGATAATATAAACCAGGAAAACTCTACAGGGGGTGACACGATTTAAAGGGTATTTTGCATGCAGCACCTTATCCTTTCCCTTACACTATGGTTTTGTATAGAAGCCACACAAACAAGCTCGAACACATGTGATGCTAGTACATTTAGGAATATGGTACTCGTACATTCCGGAAACAACCCTTGAGTTGAACGTTGAACATCGTTTTGGAGGCGACCCTAATTTGACCGTAAACATCCCTAACATGTAATTTATCTTAGGGCCGCCCAGGACAATAAAACCGATGAGAATAAAACCAGCATCAGAGGTGGCCGTCGAATACCAGAATGCCGGTCTTGAAAGGAACTTAGAAGTAAGTTTCGTTTTTATGTTTTAGTGGGAGTATCTGTAACCTTCTGTCATTTTTGATTCTCCACGCTGAATACTTTATAACTTTTTGCAAAACATCAAAACTTAAATTCGGGACGGAACCATCAAATGGGGTCAATCGAAAATTAAGACAAAGGAGCCAACCGACCGCTGTCTTTTCAGATCTAATTTATAATTTTGACTGATTGCCAGCGCGGGAAAAGAAAGAGTTAGCGTGGTTTTCTAGGAAGAAGCAGGTCAACTTTGATGCATCCAATACAGAGCTGTCGACTTAAAAGTAGATATCTCGTCTGAGAAAGGAACTGGGGGTTAGAATAACAACAAAGGTATAAGGAGCACACAAAAAGATACAAAAGAAAAAAGATGCTGGTGCTCAGCAGACCACGAAGCGGCGGCGTTAACTACGGGCTGTGTTCACAAACAGCAATTATCGTTATTGGCTGGGCCATATTAAAAATCGAATGAGAAGCACATCTGTCATGCATAACCTGCGGCTGGATGGAATATTCGCAACTGTTTCGGAATAGATGGTCTCTGCTGTGCTCTCCTGGTTGTTCTTTCAAGGGGCGATGATAGAGGGTGTTGACTGCATATGACCGATTATGATTTTTCAACCTTTAAATATGAAAATGATGAGAACTGCTACGAGTAACAATGTGTTAGGGCGGTGAACGTGTTGAGTGTGTTCCGTGCACAGATGGCGGGCTTTGGGTTGACAATTATGATGAAACTAGAATTTGATTGTCATGGGAGGAGGTGACAACTTTTTGGATATAGTGGCAATAAAACTAACGATGATGATGTTGGAAAAACCTTCTCGGAAAGGAATTATGGTTATGATTTTGTAAAATGGAAAATTGTGGTTTTCGAGCCAATTAGCTGGCTCATGTGTTCACTTTTGATAGAAAGGTGAAAGGAATGGAATACGTCTTTTGTGTGCATCTGGTGTTGTAACATTTATATAAGTAGCTTTTCAGCTTTTGCAAATTGCTGAGGAAAACAAAGGTCTTTTGGATTTACTGACATACCATATGCATATGCTGGCTTAATGTCATACTTAAACAGACCGCATTTTTTTGCACTAAATTCATTTGGTGGTTCTAAAAGATGACAATGTACACGATGGAAGTTTAGCTTGATAAATTTGATTGGTTTCATCTGATTTGTTACATTAGTTAACCGTGAAAATCATGCAATTTAGTGAAAATAGACTTTTCTTTCATAAGCTAGCTATGTGGAGAGTCGTGCATATGCCAGCAACTTTTAAAAGTTGGAAGATTTTGTCTATTTATATCCGAGATATATCCAGGTACGTGGTAAAACTTACTTACTTACTTATCAGGCTACCAACCCTTAGAGGGTCAAAGCCTGAAAACTTTAACCTTCTATTTATTACGGTCACAGGCGTGCTGCTTACAGTTGGGAAGACCATGCTGCTTTATATCTGCGATTGCCTGATCTTTGAACCGAAGCTTCAGTCTTCCTTTTCTTCTTGGAAGACCCTCTTATCCGGAGCATTATCGTCCATCCGCTTGATGTGGCCGAGCCAATGAATTCGACGAATTTTTGCCTTCCGTAGTATGTCTTGGTCTCTCTTGGTCCACCCAAATAGAGCAGAATGATTCTGATAAACACAATGTATGTAGACGTTTCAGAGGAGAGAGGTAGGTCGGAAGTAGATGCAAAGACAACCTAAATTGAGGTAACGTACTTCGACATACCCGTAGCTAAGGTCAGGTTCGGTATCAAGCAAGTTTGTCGAAGAAAAGAAGAAGAAAAAGAAGTGTCTACCGAATTAATGACAGAGCTTATATCTCTTTAGTGTGAAAGGCCAGTGATACTCAGTGAAACAAAGGTAAATTCCCGCACTTCAACTTCACGTGGTTTAAATTCCATCTCCGAGAGCGAATTATTCAATACTGGTTCACTTGCAGAAGCCCCAAAATAGGCAGCAGTTCGACCTTTAACCAGTTTGATGCATTGTTTGACTTGATACAGAAAATAGTATCCCTGCATCCCCATACTAAAAGCGTAATTACGAGTGATTTCCGTATACAAAATTCTGGGTGATCTCAATACTCTGGGCAGACAACACCAGAAGGTGGTTAACCCAGCTTGTAAATGAGCAACACAATACCTGAATACGTTGATGGCATCATAATACCGCCAACACCCTAGATTTGTTTTTAACTTCTCACACCGATAAGTACACTGCATATGTGCTCTAACTTTTAGACTCCTCAAACCACTATGTGATATCAGCTAATTCCTCGTATACCGACCACCAGAACGGATTTATTAAAGAACCGTATGACAATTGTTTCACAGACACTATTTTCTTGGGAATGAGACCCTTTATCTCGGATCGGATTAAGTGTATCAAGCCAAGAGGCATGGTACAACTTAAATTGTACAGGCTGTCAAGGTTAGTGAACAGTTTTCTTGTTATACAAGACGGAACTGAAAGAGAAAAACGGAGAATAAAACCAAACGGGCCAGATATGTACCGCCATTCAAGCATGTGAAATTTAAATACTGAGCCAAAAATACTACAATGTTCGAAGGTTATTCGCCAAAAAAATTAAAAATGCCGCCTTATCCTTCATCCCAACGATCACTTACATTGATATTCCAGTTGTCAGCTTTTTGGTCAAGGCATATCTGCTTCCAGATTGTGCATTGAATCTTCGATTAGACGAATCTACTTTCGCATTTATGTAGCAGCAAGAGTACTTAAGGAAATTAATACACAAAACCCCGCTGGTTTAAATGGTATATCTTCCCTTTTTTTTTTGGAGAGATGTGCTTCCACGCTGGCAAAGCCACTGCGTAAGCTTTTTTTATCAATCCTACTGTTTAGGACTCTTTCCGAGCAGATAGAAAACAGCATTTGTCCAGCTAGTCCCTAAGAAGGTGAATTTTTTTCTCTCTCTTCCTCCCTTATTTGCCAAATTCATGGAAACGAAAATAAACCTTCAGCTCATGGAATATCTCGAAACTCGAAAACTTCTCAATGACCGGCAGCACGGTTTTCGAAACAACACATCTACTGGTGATCTGATGGCATGTCTCACCGAAAAGTGGAACTAAAGCTTACATGAATCTGCCGAAAGCAACATAGTTGTACATGGTATTTCTAAGGCATTTGACAGAGTCTGACATTAGTTTATATTGTCGAATATGCGTGCCTTTGGGATCAATGAATCTCACCTTCAGTGGATTAGAGGCTACCTTTCGCAACGTTCAATCCAAGTTTCTTGAAGGGTCCTTTGTTGGGCTCAGTTCTGTCTCCGAAAGTCTCTCTAATTTTTAGTAATGATCTTTTGTCTGCCACTTCTAATTCAGTACAATTCTTTGCTGACGATGGTACTCCCTGCTTTTCTTATTTGTTTTCGGACTCACGTCGTTTCTCCTTGACTATAGAACGGAAATGGCAGCGTATGTTCGGCTAATTCAATTCCAATATTAATAGCATAGCCAATTGGGGAACTAGCAACTGAAAGCAATTGAATAGTTTCAAAACGCATTGCTGTCTGCTCATGTGAAAGCAAAATTCTCCATGAATGGTACTTGCATTGTCGAAACCGAAAAAATCTCGGTACGTGTGTCAGTATGGCAATCTACATATGTTGGAATGACGATAAATTCTGTTTCATTAAATGTCTAGGTTTCCTGGAGCGATGTAAGAAAAACCATCCGACATTGATCTGTCTACAATATACAACTCATTTATCCACCCAAAATAGGTGTACGATGCACCTGTCTTGTCAGGTGTTCCTTAAACTTCTCTGCACTTGCTAGATAAGATTCAGAACGGTGTGGTAAAACAATGTTAATATTAAAGTCAATTGACACCCTCAAACATCGTCGAAATGTCTCCTTTTAGGAAGCTGGAAGGCAGAAAACTGTTCTCATCATCGGGTGCGGTGACAACGCACATCACACGGTATGGTGCAGTGCCGACACTAATGATAGAAATGACCCATTTTTGATTATATTATAAGTACTAAATTCATTGCTTGCAATATTGCCAATGAATCCACCTTTATAACTAAATTCAAATGCCAACGAACTGGAGGCATCGTCTAAACACTAATTTTCAGACCATAGATACATCCAATTCAGTCTGATTGATGTTCCTTCCAGCAAGCCAATATTCTGGACTTATCGGAAAACTGGCTGGCTAAAATACAGAGGAACACTGTCAGAAACACTATCCTCTGAACTTTAATGTCCGCCGTGTGACTCCAACGAGCTTGACATAAAAGTCGAGGATTTCAACCTGACTCTGATCCTGCCCTCTTATTCCGTAAGAAACGTTTCCAGGCAAAACGACAATCCTCGAGATCATTTTGTGACAAAATCACAGAAGCCTTTAAGAAAAAATTCTCTCTACAAATTCTATAATGACTAGCAGTTTAAATAAAACCGAAAGCTCTGGGATAACTTCAAGTGATAAATCACTCAACGTGCTACTGGACACCCACTTTCCAGGTAGCTTCCTATTCGCGGCCAGTAGCAACCACAATATAACTACTACAACTGTAACTAATATTCACGGATTACAAGAGGCAAGCTGCTTTCAGCGCTGTATTGCTTCAAACCAGACAAGTCTGGTAATCTGGACGTTATAGTACCTGTCAAGCCTCATCTATCATCTTGAGAACGCTAGAGAATATCATGAAGAGCTGTGTGAAACTGATCTACATTTCCAAAGCTCGAAAATTCTCTCATATTGTTCCATAGGACCTTAGACCTATAAGTCTATCAACTTTCCTTTTGAAAACTTTAGAGCAACTGATAGATACTCATACACTCGTACGATCTAGAATTGATCTTCAACTTTTGTCCATGGCTCGACATTCCTACTTTAAAGAAAAGTCAGTGGAAACGGCTTTGCATTATATGGAGTACACAATGGTCGCGTTGCTGGACATAGAACGTGATTTTAACAACGTCAACAGTTGTTATCAGTCTTATGTTAAATAGCAGGATTATCAACTTCGAACTGGGCAGGCTTCTGCTAAAAGATGTGGCAGTAGACCACACGATGGTGTCTTTTCACCCGTTTTCTGGAAGCGAGTGGTAGTAGCCTATGCTACAGCTATCTTAGGAAATCATTAAAGAACTCTAACAGCTAAATTTTAAAAGATTAACGCGTTGGGAAGATCTCTTTGGATTTAGAATAAACCCCCATAAAACTGATGTTGTCCTATTCACCAGGAAATATCAAATTCCGATAAGAGACCTTCTCCCAGTCAACGGTATCAGCTTTTGTTTTTTTCAATACAGCGAAATATCTGGGTCTTATTTTTGACAGAAAATTAAACTGGAAACCCAACATTCAAGAAAGAGTTAAGAAAGCTACAGTAGCTTTATTATTATTATTTTTTTTTTTGTAAAAAAGCAATTGGGAACAAATGGAGCCATTTACCTCGCATTACCTACCGGCTATACGCCTCAGTTATTAGACCAATACAAAACTGCCTTAGACTATCGCCGTCAACTGTGGCATACTAAGCAAAGTCCAAAGAATAGCGTGTCTGTGCATAAGCGGAGCATCACACTGGACCAATAGGCCTCAGTGGCTTTATCAACAGCCACTGCAACTTAACCTAACCTATGTACCTATGTATTCTAGTGTCCCATCGAAATTACCAGTAGCATTCCGCACTTCAGCAACCAGCCTCAACATCTACTTTGAGAAAATCAACTCACCTGCTTAACCCGCACATGATCTGTATAAAAAGCTAAAATAGTTTGCAGCTTTGAACCTCACAGTGCGTCAGAAAAAGAAATCGATGATCGATGCTCCACAAGAAAGAAACGGGATAAAGGGAACACCCCAAGAGAGTAGAACAATTAGGATACTCTTCATAATTTTACCCAAGTTGTGTAAATAACATCCTTCTGAGTTTCTCGATGGGTGTCAGGTACCTAGAGCAGATACTGGATAGCAAACTGAGATGGAAAGAAATTGTTGCAGACCCAAGAAAGCCCTAACTGCCTGTACTTATGTAATGGGACTGCAGGCTCAAAGTGGATTCTACAGTCGAAAGTCATGCACTGAGTCTGCATCACGCTCGTGAGACCAACTTTCAACTGTGCCATAGCCGCTTGGTGGCTTTCAGCCTAAGAGACACATGGCAGTAGGTAGATTAAGTGATCGTAAATTAACTGAAATTGACTCGAACATGACTTAAATCAATCGACTCCAAGAGGAAACGAATATAGGCAAAGCAAAGTCGCATTAAGTTTATTCCCATCTTCACACTCTAAAGCACTCTGGGGCTTCTCTGAGAATTTCTTCCAAGCTAAATTCTCAGCTAATCATCAGCCCGCTAAATCCAGTGATAGATGGTCTCATCTAGACAACCATTGCAAATCTAGACTAATGTATGTTAGATAGTATTTTATCCCAGGCAATCTAGAGAGCTGTTCAACCTCAGGAACAAAAATATCTTGGGTACTCCACACAACGATTTCTGCATGAGCTACAATACGAAGAGGAAGAGAAAACTGTGCCCTGGTCCAGCACTTTATCAGTTTGACTTTTTTGGGAAGATTCAGGAGAATTCCAAGTCTGTCTGATGGGTAAGTTATATCGAGGAAATTCGTTTTGAAGGTATTAATATTTATTGACCAATTATAGATCAACATATGGTAGTCTGTGTTTACATCTGCAAATCCTGACTTGCTTAATATGGTAAATGTGTACAGTTTTGTATAAGATAAGCTATGTAGCACCATAAAATTTTTTCGCAGAATGTATACACTTAACATATATACTCGTACATACATAGAAACTACTGCAAATGGAACGACCATCTTAAATTTCCAACAGCAATTGCGACTGCGCCTTCCGTCAGACGTTTGTCGTTCGACTAATGAGCCTCAAAGGAGCCAAACCAAATTACTTTTCGTCGCAGCACATTTAATACGTTTAATGCTTTGGATCTGAGCAATGCCAATTCGTAATTACAGATAATTTCGTTATCCAAGGAAACATACTAATCGTACGAGTATCTGTCTGTCGAGTATTGAATTGACAACGCGGTTGGCATGGATCTCCATGAATTCAGATTCCACCTACAGAGGCGGTCTAATGGCATACGGGCGCACTGGTGGATTTCATCTTATTTTATGCAAATGAGCCGTTCGGATGCCTCTTTTTGGAGGGATGAATGAAGTGTCTATTGGTTCTTGATGAGGCGAATTTTGACTCTTGTGGCAGAGAGATACGATTGTGGATACCATATCCAAAGTCACAAATTGCTCCTATCTTCAATATACGAGTAAAATGAAAAACAGTGCGCATGTGATGTAATTTGTGTTACTAAAGCTTGCTTGCGAATTGTATTGGAGGAATGCTTACTTGTTAAGTCAGGGAAATGGAATGTCTAGGATTGAATGATAGTCTGATGTTGTATTTGACTATAACAATTTCTACCCTAACTGCCAAAGCGCAGGTAGGCCACGACAACACCGTGTTCAAACATGTGGTGGAATTACATGGCATAGGGGATACAAGAATTGACTACGGCTTATTGACTTTGATAAGCCAACCACCTCGTCGTTTTACCACACAAGGACTGCCACAATGCCACTGATCGACATAGTACACCGAACTAGAGTGGTTGCCATAGCTTTATAAATTTCATTCAAGGCGTTCGCAACCAACGTAGAGTTGATATCGGTATAGAGAGGGACCAGCATTTAATGGTAGCTTCTATACATCCTCTCCATCAAAAGAATGGTCGAGATCCATGTGCACAAAACCGCCTTGCGAAAGCATCCTCTGTCGGCGATGCAACACGCCTACCAACGCGGAAGATCCTGCGAGAGTGCACTTCAGAATCTGGTAGGCAGAATTAAAGACGCACTCAAGGAGGAATACGCCTTAGGTATTTTCATTGACGTTGAGGGTGCTTTCGATGACACAATTTTTGATGGCATGTGTACTTGGCCTGATAACACGGCGTAGACGAATCACTATGTAGTTTTGTGGATAAAAGCAATGCTGGTGAATAAGCCATTGATAAGGGATGCTGGCTGAGGCCAATATGTGGTGGCGGGTGTAAGCAGGAGTTGACCGCAAGGCAGCGTTCTGTCTCCACTGCTATGGTGCATGTTGATCCAATCACCGCTCAACGCGCTCAATAGTTCTAACATCTATGCACAGGCATATGCGAATGATGTAACTGTACTGTCTGTTGAAATGTGTCTAGCGATTGTCTGCTCTAAAGCGGAGGCAGCCCTAGACGTGATCGACGATTAGTGCATTAGTATTGGGCTTTCAGTCAGCCCTTTCAAAACTGAGGTTGTTCTCTTTACAAGAAGGGACAATTCTCTCAATTCTCCAAAGAAGCAAAATATTTGGGTGTAATCTAGGATTACAAACTTCTCTGGACTAAACATGTTCCGTCGAAAGCATCTAAGGCGCTGTCGGCCTTCTGACAGTGCAGAGGAGCCATATGGGGCTCCTCTATGGGGCCTATCACCGAGAAGGGTCCTTTGGATGTACACAGCTATGATGACATAAGTTCTCGCAAAAATGTGTGACTGATGCATGCGGGCTTTCCTTAGCACTCCTGTCTCCTCTCCAGAATTGATAAATCTCCCTTTCCTTGATATCATATCATGGGCTGCACTCTCAAAGCCATCTTCCGTTCAAAAAGAAGTGATCTTTGATACAACCTTGCGCGTCAGCTGTCTTATGACTCTGGTCTTATGGACATGTTATCTAGAACTCCAGTTGTGGAAAAAATACGAAATCGACTTTCCTTGTGCCCTGGACTAGTTTCGGCCAGAATCTGGGCCAGGAAAGGAATGCAGTCGGGTCTTCAAGGACGGCTTCAAAACCAATATAGGATGTGGCGCTGATGCCTTTCTAGTGGACGAAAATGTTAGATTTTATTTCACGTTAGGAAAGCTCGTATTTGTCTTCCAGGAGGAGATTTACGCAATCCTGATGGCAGCGAACTATATTGCGGAGAATCGGTGGAAGGGCGAAGCATTTGCACCTGTAGCGAGAGCCAAGCTTTGCTTAGAGCCTTGCTGAACCCTCTTACGACTTCCAAGCTAGTTCAAGAATGCAAGAAGTCACTGAACGTAGTCGGAATTAGTCGGCTAAATTCAGTGACCCTTGTCTGGGTCCCAGGTCACAGTGGGATCACCAGAAATGAAATCGCCGACGAACTCGCCAGGCACGGTTTGGAGGAGAGTTTTTCAGGACCCGAATATACGTTGGGTCTGCCTGCATCCTGGTTTCAGGCTTCCATTGACATTTGGGTCTCATATGAGCATAACTGCAGATGGCATTTCTGCTATCCCTCAGCAGGAAAGACCACAGGTTGGTTACAGGCGTCGTGATAGGGCAATTAAATGTGCTGTGCATAAGTGACATCCTGCGATTTCTGCTGCGAAAGTAATGACAACACCGATGCCTTTGTAAATGTCCGGCTTACGCTCTCATCAAGTTGCATGTATTCGGCGCTGACGTGGTGGATGCTAGTACTGTAGGCACCTTATCCTTGAAGCGCTTACTCATTTTTCTTCGTAAGACTGAAAGATTTCAATTTCTGTTTCGACAGAAAAAAAAAACAAACGTTCTCGTACTGCATCTGTAAACAGCAACCGAAGCGATGCCACAAATGCAAAAACAATCAGTAGCTCCGCTCCTGAGAGCATTGGTGACCACTGAAACGCTATGAGAAATACTTTTAAGTCTGGGGCAGACACCTTATTTGCTAGATGGTGAAGAAAGCTAAAGTGATTGTCTGACAGCAGAGACCTGGAGACGGATCAGATAACGAATTAAATTTAAACCAATAGCGGCAACAGGACTGTCTATTGTCTGCAGGGTAAATTGGAGTACTTAGTGGTCTCTCCTAAACAGAAATCTCATTTTCAAAAGAGGGCAAATGGAGGAGAAGATTAAGCTATAGACTCGTTGACCTTTATGGGATACAAAATCCAGTAGGTAAAATAGCTGAAGGTTGTAAGATTAGGCTAGGCTTTTAGTGGCGTCAAACTACTACAAACTAGCAGCCAATAGCCTCTCATAACGATACATTTACTGTTGACGACTTTGCAAAGTAAAAAGGGGAACAACGATGTTCAGATCTGTCGTCGTGAGAGCGCAGTAGGATGAGCCACATAAAAGAAGAATGAAAACTGTGACATAAACAGAGAACAAAATGAGCGTCCTTTTGCGTGAGAATTTATTGTAAGCGGAGACAAACTAAAAAGTATTGAAGTCTGGGAACGTAAGCGAACCGAATGTTACAATCTCCATCGAGGCTAAATTTTCCAACTTCAGTCCCACAGGAGAAATAGATGCTACCAAAGAAGGATTTGTCTACGACAAAACCACCAAGCAATGCCCTAAGTGGTTCTAACATCAAGGTGAGAAAAGAGAACATCTTTGGTAAAACAGTGGAAAGTTATCCCTTTCCATATACGAAACCACGTCTACAAATGGACTTACGCTGCTTGAGCTGCAGGACGGGATATAACTATCTCTAGCACGCGATATCCTTGCCTCCCGTATTACACGTGTCTGAACATTCCGACTGAGCAGCTTATATTAACCCCGACCATTGTATATGTAAATGGTGCCCAAGTACCTCTACTGATATTTTTCACCACTTCAGGGTCGACGGCCGGAACTTTAATCAAAAGGTAAAATGAACGTGTCAAACCAACCAGAAATCAGAAACCTGTCGAGATGAGCAAAGAAATTTGGTCATTAAGTCACACGGGGTTTTGGGTATATGGAAAAATTACTTCTGCAGATCTTTCAATGACGGTAACAAATAAACCTCCGTTGCGAACCATCCAACCTGGGCATGAACGCTATGATTTTCCTCCACCCGACCAAAAGGAAATACAGGGGGAATCATCTAAACTTGAGTATAACAGGGCTCTCTGGACGGATGTGTTACCTGCCCAGCTATTTAAGACATGAGGAGAGCGTGCACAAACTCATTTCCAAGATTTAGTCGATGAAAAGTATGTCCATCGAATGGAACCTCAGCACTATTTGCCCGATCCAAAAGAAAGAAGATCTGCTACACTACGCCAACTGTAGAGGCATTAGTTTTCTCTGCCAAATCAATCGTGTGAACGGCTGAAAACTTCCGTAAATGATCACTTTGTCCCTTATAAGTGTCTTTTTAAGTCTATTTCTAACTCTAACTCCACGATTGACCATGTTTACATTAGGCTGTCAAACTCATCAGAAAGACGCTCCCTTCTCCAATGTGTACAAATCAAAGGAAAAATTGCTTTTTCTTTGGCTCCGAAGACAATTGAGTAGCAAGGTTTTTATTATGTATAAAACTTTAATCATCCCACTTCTGTTCTACGGTGCAGATGCATGGAAGTAAGCGATGGCCTAGAAAAACATGCTTGGTCATTTTGAGTCCAAGCTTCTGACGAATCGTAGGAGACTGTTAACGTCTATTATCTCTAGCTCGCTCAAGTCATTGTGGAAGAAAGCTCAGAATGCACAGAGTTGGTACAGGATTGTCTCTTCGTCCAATGTCCAGTAATGACACCTATGATAGTGCTGAGATGTTTTCTATTTACAAAGATCAAACTCAGAGCGACTTAGAGCGATTCTGAGTCAGTTTTGGCCAGATCTGTTTGCTCGCTAGACATGTTGATCTAACAGTCCACCTAAGATTTGTTTTTTTTTGTTAGGATCCAGCTTTAATATTAGTTCACACGTAGCGATTGGTGTATCGATGCTACCATTTTCCGGTAGATTAGGTAGAGTGGTTCTAATTTTGGCGAGTTTTTCGACCCAACAATTCCCTAGAATTGCTCTGTGGCCCAGCTCCCAACATCGATGAAGGTTGAGCTACCCTGCTATCACCCTAAGAGATAATTGGCAATCAAGGGCGGTTCTAGTATGAGTCCAGGGAGTTGAAAGCCGCCTAACTATCTGAAAATGTGGATATCTTTGCAGATATCACGTTTTTTAGTGAGATTTGGTAGACGGAAGAAGAGGCTTAGATTAACCTTATTCGAGAAAACAATGCCACCAACTCCGGTTTCAGTCTTAGGTCCATCTGTATAAATAGATATAGCTGGGGTCATAGCTATTTGCCTGCTAAAGATATCAAGAGATGTCAAGTGAAACAGAATATCCACTGCTGCGGCGGGAGTGGATCGTAGGGCTCTGCCTATGTATAGACATGCTGTTCTCTGGACTCTGCTTAGTTTGCCGCAGTTAGCTGTATTGTCTAAGGCCCACCAATAGGCAACCACCCCGTAGGTGAGTATCGGTCTTGAAACCGAGATGTATAACCAGTGATTTATCCAAGGTTGAAGGCCACATTTATTCCCTTGACACTTGACACTTGTTGCTTGACACTTTCTTGAAAGTTAGGTTTCCAGTTTAGTTTTCTGTCAAAAATTAGACGCAGATATTTCGCTGACTCAGAAAAAACTAATCTGGTACCGTTGACTGAGGGAAGGTCTGTTATTAGAATCTTATATTTCCTGGAGAAAAGAATAAGATCTGATCCACAGAGATCTGCCCAAAGCGTTAATATGTTAAGATTTTGCTGTAAGAATTCCTTAATGGTATTGAGTCGGCTGCAGCAACGTCATCTGCATCGGCAATCACTCTGCTACCACCCGCTTACAGGTACATATATCAGCAGTTCATTAAATACAAGGATACCGTCTTGTAGTCTACTGACAAATGGTTTAGCAGAAACCCACTCAGTTAATAGTTCATAATCTTGCTATGTAGCATAAGACGGATTAGCTCCCCAAGATAATCATTTACATACCTTCAGACTTCAGAGTTGATAGTGCAGTTGTGATTGCTGATGTGTTGACGTTGCTAAAGGCACCTTTTATATCAAGCAACGCGACCATTGTGTATTCTTTATAATGCAAAGCCGTTTCCACTGGTTTTTCCTTACAGTAGGCATGTTAAGCCATAGACAAAAGTTGTTGATCAATTCTAGATCGTATGTGGATATCAATTAGTCATTCTAGACTTTTCAGATGGAAAGATGATGGACTTATAGGTCTGAAATCCTTTGTTAACTACATTAACTTCTCTCCATGACAAGGGAATGTGGATAGTTTCCACGCATAATTATTTTGAGGGATTCTTTGTATGATTTTCAGACACTTTTATGTGCTCTTTGCTAAGTTGAAAAGTTTTCTGGAAACGTTTCTAATGATACCCACCAGTGCCTCTAGGTTAAATAAGAGGGCAGGAAGCAGCCAGAGCCTCGATTTTTATCTGAAGCTCGTTGGTGTTACATGGCGGACATAAGAGTTGAGAGGATAGTGTTTCTGACAGTATTCCTCTGTATTTTAGTAATCCAGTTTTCCAATAATTCCAGAATACTGGCTGGCTGGAAGGAACATCACTCAGGCTGAATTGGATGTATCTGTGGTCTGAAAATGAGTTTTCAGACGATACCATCTAGTTCGATGTCGGAAACAAGAGTGATATTTAGCACTTCCTGTCGGATTTTTGTTATAAAATTGGGCTAATTGCCAATGTCTTAATGCATTAAGTGGGGCAACAGTTATATCGGGGTTAGGAAATAAAGATACCTATGGCTACGTTTCACTAATATACAAGTCCTAATCTTACTTTTGTTACTTGTATAGAGCGGAGCATATAAAGGTGACCCGAACTACGCCTTCCACGATTCATGGTTCCTGGATCAGGATGATGTCTTCAGCGTTTTTGGAAAGACGCAGAATAAGTGCGGCCGAGGCGATGGGGTTGTAAACTGGAGTCGTCGCTGTCAATGTGCAAGAGTTCGGTTGGGATCCAGGTGCGGGTTCTAGGTCTGCTAAAGATATCCTCCTTAGGCACGACATCGAGCTTTGCACCTGGCGAAATCTGTTCTAATCCACCTATGGCCTTGGTGTAAAAATCGCGAGTTCTTTTATCGGCATAAGTGAAAAGTTTGACGTGCCCGTGGTTTTGATAATGCGTTAAACATTTCGGCGTCTTATACAGAACGCTTTAAACGGAGTTTACTGACTCAGCTGAGTCGCTCATTTCTCATTTGAGGGAGGAATTTTAGTAGCAGCAGCAAGGCCGTGGCCTGCCACAAACTTACTGCTGCTAGGGGTGGAGGAAGTGGTAAGACCATGACTTGCGACAGTCCTATCACTCCTTGAAAGCTTGGATTTAGACACTGCGTTCGCTTTTAGAGGATGTCTGGCTATGGTCTCCCAAAGTTTTACCTTCGCTAGACAATGCAGGAGCCTTGCCGATAGTCGGTGCAGTCACCGTATACCGCCCGGTATTAAAAGAGTACAGGTCATGGGGTTTTTTTTTTTTGAGTTTATCCATTAGTAATTCCCACGAGTAACGGAGAAAGGTAGGTGGAAATGAGTCCATGTTTCTGGGAGTCATTTCTCTTGCAGTTTCCAGAGAAAGTGCACCCTGTTTGGCAATGACTTTGTTCTCTCATCATGGATGCGAATTGCATTGATATTTAAAGAAATTGTCTACTTTCTACTTGGTGTAACGACTTAATATTTAATATTTAATTTTAAATATGAATAATAATTTAATATTTCGTAAAATATATCTTAGTCATTATGCTGAAAATGCTAATTAAAATTCTGGTTATGTTTTAGTAAGAGATAATTGCCAAAGAGTTGTTATTTCAGATATTTAGCGCTGAAGTGGAATAGGCTCTAATCTTGTCTTTGAAACTACACGTGCACGGTCAAATATTCTTTTAAATCTTCGTCCAAAGTAATCTTTAGAGAATGGACTGTAGAGATGAAAAATTTTATGCGAATATGAGAATGAAATTGAGCCGAGTGGATTTTGGGTATATTACTTAGCAATAGTCTGCTAGCTATAGCTGGAACCATAAACACAAGCTTCTCAGATTGAGAAATTCCATCGCACAGAGACTACAGATATGTAGTTCAATCTGGAAAATAGCAAGCAGCTCATGCTTGCTAACTCAAAATTAGTTTAATGTCTTCAGACCTTCATTTATTGAAATCTTAATAAAACCATTACATCTTCTTTCTAATCTTCTAAGATATACGTTTGTATTGTATATTCCAGGAGTAGATAAATGTTCGGAAAGAACCACCGACTTTAAACGTATTTCCCAAGTTAAACGAACATTTGTCACTCCACCTAGCAAAACGACTGAATCTCATAAAGCACTCATCCTACAAACAAAAATATACTTGTGTTCCTTATCACATCGCTTTTGTGTTCCTAGAGATACCAGTACCCGTTTGTTGAATGGAATGAATAAAAGATTCTCATCTGGAGCGGAGAACTATTTATTTAACTGAGAGTAACAGAAGAAAAATAGCTCGTCGCGTTTGCGACTCCAACCCCAAACCTATTCGTAAAGCCCAGGCAGTCATCCATTTATTTCGAATTATACTCAACGGTGTGTTCGCGAACCTGCTGTTGCTTTTGCTGCGTCCTTCCATTCATCCTTACAAGTATCGCTGTGGGAGTTTTTCCTAACACTCCCCCGGGAACCATGTCAAACAAGGCGCATCTGTTATCATCTATCCAGTTATCCTTCAGTGTATGGCTTGCCTTAAAAATGTACTGTCTCTCTTGCATCTTGCAATTCCACCCATAAATCGACTTGTAATTGTATCTAGTGTGTATTCAAACTGTGCATACAAAGGTTTCAATTTTTTTTTGTGCCTATTACCAACTACCCCTGTTGTTTTACGAGTACATCGAGTACTCGTATGTCGTCGTGTACTCGGCGTAGTTACCCTTTATTTTCGCCGTTTTGGGTTTTCCACTTTGCCAAATTCCCATCTACATCCTTGTGACCGGTGTTTGCTTATACGCCCAAGGACTCTTGCAGGAAAATAAAAATTAAAATACAATCATCTCGTGCGAGAACATATGACCGAGCAATTCGTACAAGTGCCCTCTTGTGATGGATTTACTATGACAGACTAACAGAGAGAGGGGTTGTTTACGGGCGCCTGACTGGTTCCGTTTTGTTTGTTGTAAAATCTATGACTTCGATGTAAATCAAATCGTCAGATAATCGTGTTACAAAGGCAACTCTTGCCCTGCCAGATAGATGAATGCTTAAACGCTCTACTGAGGTGGAAGCTGTTCAAGGGACAGAAACATCATCGAGCTGCTTGATATCAAAACCACCCCAAAGTTAATGACAGATATTTACTCTGTGTTCTGGCTGATTCGATCGAATTTTTATTTCATGTCGCGTCATCGTATGAGTATGTTGGCAACAATCATCTCAGCAGGAGGGTAATATGCGGTGGGGTGGACTTGCTATTGTATTTATTTATTTATTTCTTTTTATTTTTTTTTTCCTGGTCTGCCTGCTATTGCCAGAGGGCAGGGAATACGCTTGCTGTGCACACACGCATAACAATACTCAGAAACACCCCTAAATTGGGTTAGAATGCTATTTATTGCATTAGAAGCAAATTGCGGAAAAATTAGCGGCTGATTTTGGGATCATCTAATTATGCGTTCGTCGGTCCTTGCCAATCGTTGTCACTGGGTATTCCATTTGATTCTTTGCTGCCACAGTAAATCAGTGACTGATTTAAGTGCATCGATACGAATTCAGTTTCGGACATGCGGTCGCGGTCAGAATGAGATACAATGTTGTGGGTAATTCGACTTGTTTATCATATAATGAGATGGTAGTACTTCAATGCTCCTTGAACCTGATGTTCAACTAAACATACCTGATAATAAATATACTTCATCAAACGCTACTATGTCTGAGTATCAACAGATGCTGGATCTATTTTGAGCTAACCTATACTTTGCACTTCTCAACCAAGGTTACCTGTTCGCTTTCAATTAAGAAAGGATTTTCCTTACAAAGGCAGACGCTCCTTTCACGTCGCGCCAACTTGGAGTTTAAGGCTGCGGATGAATAGCATAAATTTAACCCATTTGAAAGGCCCTGTTGGTTGAAGAATTGACCCATATCAGACTTTAGTGATAAGTCTGGCAAATTTTCAAATATTCTTCAACTTAGTAGTGTCAAAATAACACGCATTACAAATCAGATTATAGAAAATCAAAATGAAAATCAAGAGGAAGTATTTTTGTCCACATCAATGTATACGTAGTCGTTCACATCATCAAATATTTCCTCGAATGAGCCTCGAATGAGGTGTTGCTAAAGGGTCCAGTCATTCAAGATTCTTTGTTCGCAATGATTCTCCGCCTTCGATTGTACAAATACGCCATAACCGCAGATATTGCTAAGAAGTATCGGCAAATACAAGTTGAGGAAGGCGATAAAAAATACCAGTGCATACTTTGGAGGAACAAAGTAACGAATGACCTACAGGGGTATCAGATAGCAACAAATCGAAGTTTCCATTGGGGACAAAAGTAGTGAATGATGACTTTTGAGTGGATGATGTTATGGAGGAAGAGAATCTGCAGAAGAAATCGTCAACATGTATACAGAAGTCAGAAATATTCTTCAAGAAGCGGTATTTGAGTTGCAGAAGTGGTGGACCAACGAGAAGTCACTACTACAACGTATTCCTGAAGAACATTTCTAAGCGAGTTTAATTAATCCCGTAATTTCAATAGGTAAGATTATAGTACCAAATCTGTGGGTAAATCAAGTGAATAGGATGAATGAAAGCTAAAGTCTTGGAAGTGGAAATTGTTTGAAGTTGACTTAAAGAATTGAAGGATATTAATATTCTACGATATGCACTAACTCCACAAACCAGGTCATGGATTCGCGGATGCGTCATCTCGGGCCTACCGATGTTTTATCTACATACGAACGGTAGATGAATACTCGTATGACTAAGTTCATTGTCAGTTATTAAGTGCAAGGCTTCGGGTTGCTCCAATTAAAACAGAACGTGTTTCTAGGTTTAATTGTGTCAAACAAATTGGGTCAACGGAATTTTCTTGTGGACAGGCTCAGAAATAGTGCTCTGTTGGTTGTTTGCATGTCCGTCTACGTGGGAAGGTTTTGTAGCTTATAAAGTATCTAAAATACAAAATGGCAGTAGTGTGTTGGTTCTAAAAAGAATTCTGCTGATATCATTTCCAGAGGTTGGAAAATCAGTGGTTTTTTGTACCAGAATTTCTATATCTACCAAAAATAAAATGGCCGGATAAGGATTTTTTCAAAGTCAGTACGAGTATTCCTAAAAAAAAGGGACAGCGGTGCTATTAGCTGCTAGACTACCTGGAATATACAGACTTTCAAAAGGTATTACAAGTCTTTGCATTTGCGAGCCGATAGGTAGCTAGCCGGAAGAAAACTGTAGAGCGTTATCAAATTTATCAGAGAGAGGTGAGATTATTCGATGCAGGCAGCACTCCCTTAGTCTCGGCGGATATATCGGACACATCCAACAGAAAGCCTTTAAAGAAGAAATAGGTCAGTTTGAAAAGGAAAACTCGATTAGCTCAAAGAGTTGTAGCAAGAATCGTAATCCCTTCCTAGATACAAACTCTTTAAAACTACACTGAGTTGGTGGGCGTTTGCAGAATGCGAATATTCCGTTCCTTGTGAAATGTCCTATCCTTCTCCCAAAATCTAACCTATTTGTCAAATATCTATATAGGAAAAATTATCATGCTGTGCCGCAAGTATAGAGTTTTCCAATAGGAACTTGACAACTTTGAATTTAATTTGTGAAAGCACTCTTTCACTAATCATCAAACTGCCACTGTCAATTTATTCAATAAACCCAACATTTTCATCATGAGCAACGAGCAACGTCTGCAAATTATAAAAATTTTCTACAGATATTCGGAGTCGCAAAATCATCTTAAGTGATGAAGCTCATCGAATGGATTCGTCAATAAGCAAAATATGTGTTATTGGTCGGGTGAAAACCCACACGTGCTTCATGAATCACCATTTCATCCACAAAGAGGTGCGGTTTGCATGCCGGCGGTGTTACTGGGCCATATTTTTTCGTCGACGATAACGATCGTCACGTTACAGTGAATGTTCAGCGTTATCGCGCCATGATCACTGATTATTTTTGGCCCGAATTTGAAGATATGGATTTGGACGATATGTGGTTTCAACAGGATGGTGCCACAAGCCACACAGTACACTCTACAATCGATTTATTGAAGAGTAAGTATGGTGAGCGTGTTATCTCAAGACATTGTCCAGTCGATTGGCCGTCTCGTTCGTGCGATTTAACGCCGATTGACTATTTTCTATGGGGCTACGTTAAGTCATTGGCTCATACCAACACGCCGACGACGTTGAAAGATCTCAGAGCCAACATTGAACGCGAAATAGCGGCCGTTTTGGCCGAAATGTGTGGCCGAGTCGTTGAAAATTGGGTCCAACGAATCGACCGCTGCAAACGTGCCCGCGGTGGCCATATGAACGAAGTCGAGTTCCATTCATAAATGTTTTGATTGTACTTTAAGCCAATAATAAAGTTTTTGAAATATTTCAAATAGTTTGCCTTTTATTTAAAAAAAGAAGTTGTCAAGTCGTTATTAGAAAACCCTATATTCGTTGAAATCATCACACAGCGCTTCTGGCATCTTGATTTTGCAGATTGGCGACGAAGGCGGTTGATTACTGTCTATATTGCTTCAAGTATTGAACCATGTTGTCAATGCAAATATAAGGAAATCTTCCAGCGCAGCCGTTCAATTTAACATTGATAGATCAATGTAAGGCGTATGTTCCGGTGTTCGTGTGTTTTGCATTCAAGGTAGTACATTTGGAGGTGGTATCCGAACTGTCCACACAAGGTTTCATAGTACTCCTTCAGAGTTCTGTCGCGCGACGTGGTGATATCTTCTCCGATCATGGAACGAACTTCGTTGAAGCCCGAAATTAGCTGGTACATTAAATTTTAATCATATCTCTTCTACAGCACCTCATTTCTTTAAACTGTCTGAAGCGGCCGTAAAATCTGCTAAAACAGTTGGGCTATCTTATTTGACGTTCGAAGAGTTGTATACGATCGTATCAGGTATTGAGGCAATTACAATTTCTCGATCTCTCTGCTCTATGTCAATCGATCCAAGTGTTGAAGAAATGCTCACTACAGTGTATTTTTTGATTGGCGATCCCGTGGCAGCGGTAGTTGAGCCAGTAATCGATTCGGTGCAAATAAAAGATCTAAATAGATGGTCGGTGGTTGGTCTAAAGAAAATTTGCTAGAACTACAAAAAAGAAAGAAGTGGAAGGCGCCGGAAGGGAATATCATATTGGGTAGTCCCGTGCTGATCGCAAACGACAACATACCAGCTCAACAGTGGTTGATGGAAAAATCATCAAACTTATAGCCTCACAGAATGGTAAAATTTGAGTGGGCGACATAAAAAAAAGAATGGTATCCTGCGGAGAGTAATCCTTCGTCCAGAATAACTAAGAGTGTTTAAATTGCCAAAATCCTTTCCTTGATGAGGGTATAAAATGTGGTTTCTTTTGTGAAAAACCTTACCACAAAATTTGCACAGGAATATCTGAAGTTGTTTTTAAGAAAATTACAATTACAAATTAAATTTTGTTTTTTCATTGCTCTGAGTGCTTTAAGTTTCCAATTAGATAGTTATTTACTCAAGGAAATGATTTAGTCTCAGTGGCGACTGTTGCTATTAATCTTTGCGCGGGGACTAATTAACTTTTGGAGTACAAATGAACCAAGTTTATTCAATTCAAGAAGTGTTGTCTGTAAACCAGATGTAAGCCAGATGCGCCTTAAGCTCCTTTTTCTAACAACAATGGCTTACCCTCACATATGAGTGAAAACAGTAAGTGGGAAAAGGTTGAAAACAAACACCATAAGCTTCGTGCTGCTATTGCCGGTGTGGATACTTTGCCCGATAATATTGATGTAATTACCCCAGTTAAATGGTTACATGTCTCCAAATTTTCAATATGCATGTGATGTAGATCAGTGTCCCAAATAAATAAAAAAGATGCCGACTTGAAAAAACTAAAATATTTAAACTTTAAAGTTTTGTTTCTGCGGGAAAATTGGCCTATAAATTAGTACGTAAGGAAATTTCAAACGACTTCAAAAAACTCCAATCCAACAATAATACATACGAGGGCTGTTTGATGGGTACCCAGATTGGAAGATAGCTGGCGCTATTGATCTGAAATGAGTGTAGGCGGGCCCGCCTATCAAAATTTGGTGACAATCCGACACCATTTCAAGCCATCGTGTTAGTGTTTTTTGTTAGTACAACTGCTTACCATCGGTTAGCAGAGTTTCGCCGTGATCGCACGTCGGCTTTTCATGAACCGCGCCCAGGTGGCCCAAAAACAGAGGCAACCATGGACAAAATCCATGATTTCGTATTGGCGGACCACCGACTAAAAATTCGTGAGATAGCTGAGATAGTAGGCATCTCAAATGAACGCGTTAGCCATACCTTGCATGAGATTTTGGACATGAGAAAGCTGTCCTCGCAATGGGTGACGCGTTTGCTCGCACCGGAGAGCAAGCGCAATCGTGAGACCACTTCAAACACGAGCTTGGAGAAGTCCGCAGGAGTTTCTGCGTAGTTTTGTGACTGAAAATAACACATGGATTCATTGTTAAATACCAGCGACCAAAGAACGATCGAAACAATGTGTTTTACCTGGTGAATGTGCTCAAAGAAAGGGAAGACCGTGTCTTCGGCCGGAAAGATGATGGCCACCTTTTTTTGGGACGAGCGAGGTGTGATTCACGTTGACTATTTTAGGTAAAAACAGTCACAGGAGCATACTATGTCGATTTTTTGGGCAGATTGAACGCCGATTTGAAAAAAAAAAACGTCCACATTTGGCGAAGAAAAAAGTGCACTTCCACCACGATAACGCACAGGCTCAAACCTTCACAGTCACCACAGCCAAATTGGTCGAATTGCACTACTTATTGCTCCCCCATACTCTGTATTCTACGGATTTGGCTACCTTCGCTCGGTGGAAAGAAGTACGGGTCGAATGAGGAAGTCATCGCCGCCGCCATTTAGGGGTTTTTTGCAGGCCAACAAAAGTCGTGCTATATGAAGGCATTAAAAAAGTTGCAGCACCGCTGGGAAGAGAGTATCGTGTTGAAAGGAGATTATATTCAAAAATAAATTTTCAAAACCTAAAAAAAGTTGCGTTTTCATTTCTAACCCGGGTATTCATCAAACAGCCCTCGTACATATATCAAATAACATCACCAATGAACGCAGAAACAAATAATCTGTCTGGATTTGTATTTTCCCAACAACAACAATCCGGAAATATTAATGTATTATCATAATATGAGCGGATTTTCTTCAAGCCTTAGACAGTTTTCCTTTGGTTTTGATGCTTGTGAGTGTATATTTTTGCATTGACTTAGCCATTGAAAAGTTATTTGAAATTCCTTTACACTCCGTATATCGTTGCGATCGATTTGATGTCACTAAGTTACGTGGAGGTGGCGTTTTGATTGCTGCGAGACTCTTGTTTGTGGGTGTTGAGGTCGAAATTGATGTCGTAGATTCTGTTGCCGGATGTATGTTGCTATTTCTCAGCTGTATTTCACTAATGAGGTCATTCGACATTTACAAAAAGCATATAGCGGACATAGATAGAGTTGCCGCATCGCCCGAATTTGAGATTTGTACTCGGAGATTTTAACATGGTGATACAATTTGGTTGCAAACCTATGACTCCAAATTAATGCCATAACATTAAAAAAAAAGCGCCAAGTACACTACCTCACAGGTGGTGTGGAAATGTGTGGAAAACCAAAAAAATTTTTTAGCACACATGGGATCCATGGGGACTTTTGGCACTTTATTTCTACTGGTGTTCCCAAAGCCTCTACCAAAATTTAGCTCTGTCAGAGTTTTAGTTATTTGATCACTATTTTTATGTCTATTTTGACTGGACTGAATATATAAAGTAACCTCCCTGACCGCCAGAATGGGCTGCTACTGCAAAAAAGGTGATGGTGCCTTGAAGTCCGTTCATATTTAGACAGACATGCGAAATTTCAGTGCGATACTGTCTTTAGTTTTGCTTTGACAGCTGATTGTTTTTGACGTGTTTGGTGTCATGTTGAGTATGGACAAAAACGATTTTCGTTCTCTCATAAAACATTATTTTTTGAGAGGCAGGAAACAAAAGAAAAGTTGGATAAACATTATGGGGCTAATACTCCGTCAGATTACACCGTCAAATATTGATTTCAATCAGCAGCAGCAGGCCTTCCGATGCGGTTACAGAGGACAATGTCAAAAAAATACATGAAATGGTGTTGGCTGACCGAAAATTGAAGGTGCGCGAGCTAGCAGATACCACAAAGATTAGTACTGAGCGCACACGCCATATTTTGGGCAATATTCTGCATATAAAAAAGTTATCCTGCCGCTGGCTGCGGCGCATATTCACACCTGGCCAAAAACACGTACGCGAGAGCACTATGAAAGAGTGTTTGGACTTGCTGATGCGGAATCGGTCAGACATTTCGCGTCGACTGGTAGCTGTTGATGAAATTTGGATCCACTTTTACACAACAACAGATTGAAGCCGGCACGAGTGCTCTAAAACGGCCGAGGGGGGCTCGATAGATCGGAAAGGTTATGACGTCGGTTTTCTGTGATTTTCATGGCATACTCTTCGTGGACTACCTCGAAAAAAGAAAACCCATCGACAGCGAGTATACTGTGCATTATTGGAGCGATTAAAGGCCGAAATCGCTGCAAGACGGCCTCACATAAAGCGAAAAAAAATTTTGTTTTTGCAAGACAATGCACCGGCGCACAGGAGCATCACAACCACGGCTTAAATCAATGACTTACGGCTCCAATCACTGTCGCATCCACCGTATTCGCCCGATTTGTCTCCCTCGGACTATTATCTCTTCCCAAACCTCAAAAGATGGCTCATCAGTAAAAAATTCAGCTCACGCGAGGAAATCATCGACGCACGGACGAGTATTTTGCAGACCTTCCGGAAAATTACTTTCCGGACGGGATCAAGAAGTTAAAAAATCTCTGGAATAAGCGTATCAAACTATATTTTGAATAAAATAAAAAAAAAAACATTTAAACATTTTTTTTTTCATTCACACCCCACCTAGTACATACATATTGTACTGACAGATTATTATCGAATTATCGAATACCTATTTGTTTATATGTAAAAGGCTGCGCAAAATTAATCACTTCGTCGGAAGATCGTATAATTTTTGCAAATGGCGTTGTACGTTAATCATATTTGACCTTTGTGAACTAAACAGCTGCAATATAAAGCTGCAATCGTAAGGTCTAATTTAAATGTAAAATAAAAGACATAAACTTAAAAGTAAACTTAAAATTTTTATTATCAGTTAAAAGAACAATTCATGGCTTTTACTTTTTAGAAATGATATTTAAATGTCGGCCACGACTACGTCTGAGGTGTCCAATTCGGAAGGTCCAATTTTGGGTGATTCGTTCGAGCATAGCGACTGGTATCTCGTGGATAACACGAGTATTGTTGGCTTCCAAAGCGTCAATTGTAGCTGGCTTATTCCTGAAGACCTGAGACTTTACATATCCCCAGAGAAAATAGTCCAAAGGTGTGATATCGCACGATCTAGGCGGCCAATTTACCGTAGCAAAACGTGTTTTCAAGAAGCACATAGTCCGTTAACATGGCGCGATAAGGGTTACTATTGACGGTAACATTCTAATTTGCATCATTTTTGAAGAAATAAGGATCAATGATTCCACCAGCCCATAAACCACACCATACCGTTGTTTTTAATGGATGTAATGGTAGCTCTTGGTACTCTTCGGTTTGCTCGTAAGCCCAAGTACGGCAATTTTGTTTATTAACGTATCCATTGAACCGGAAATGGGCTTCATCACTGAACAAAATTTCACGATAAGACACCGGATTTTCATTGAGTTTTTCCAGAGCCCATTCACTCAAAATATGACGCCAATTTAAGTCGCCTGGCTTCAATTCTTGCCCAAGTTGAATTTTGTATGCTTTAAGGCCGAAATAAAATACGCCAAGTTATCGAATACGCCAAGTTTTTGAATACGCCAAGCCAAGCTGCTGAGAACGACGACGAAATTATTCGTTATGGTCTTCGCGTACACTCTCAGCTACAGCTGCTATAGTCTCTTCACTACGTGCTGAATTTGGTCTAACCGGTTGAGTATCATCTACTTATGTATACAGGGACTTAAATTTGCGAATGGTATTGGCAATAGTGGTTTCAGTAGTTCGTTTATGTGCACGGTAAGTTCCTCGAATCGCACGAAAAACATTTCTCACAGAACGTTGATTTTCGTAATACAACTGAACAATTTGGAGACTTTGTTATGGTATGAATCTTTTCGTGGTAATTTGCCAAACGATGCTGAAGAAAAATAACGAAGCATTTTGATAAGAGTCGAGCGTAATTTTTCAAAAAAGCCTATTAAAACTCAAACCTCACGATGAATCATCCCTACAAACAGACAAGCAATGGAGTGCTATACTTCACAAGAGCGTAGAATAATTGTGTCGATGTGTTTGACCAATAATCGGTTAGTGGTGTTAGCGCAGCGTGAATTTCGACGTCGATTTCTTGATCGTGCCGCGCCAACTGGGCAAATATTCCGGCGCTTAGCTACTTAGCTACTAATACCAAAGCAGAAGATGCAGAGCGTTGCTACCACCGGACTGGTCGTTCAGCCGAGAATATTGCAGCTGTGGCTGTCGATGTAGTTGAGAACGAAGAAAAATTAACCAGACGAAGGGCCACGAAATTGGGCATCACCAGACGGATTCTACAGCGAATTTTACTGAAAGACGTACACATGTTCCCCTAAAAAGTGCAAAAAGTGTATCAGTTAATGCCTTCTGACCGTCAGTTGAGTGTAAAGTCAATCTCAATCTCAACAACGAAGAGGAAGACTTTGTGTCGAATATCATCATGAGCTACGAGGCGAATTTCCACTTAAGCGATTACATTAATGAGCAAAATCTTATTTTCTGGGGAACTGAAAATCGGCGTGTGATTAACGAAGAGCCATTACATAAACTCAAAGCTGCTGTGTGGTGCGTCGTTCATGCTGGAGGAGTGATAGGGCCGTATTTTTTTGGGGACGCCATCGGTTATACGGTCACTGTTACTGGCGAACGTTTGAGGACCATGATAAACGACTTCTTACTGCCGGAATTGGATGAGCGGGGCTTGATAAACATGTGGTTTCAACAAGACAGTGCAACAGCACACACAGATCGAGCCACAATGGATATTGTGAAGGAAGCGTCTGCTGGTTGCGTAATCTCCCGTTTTGGTGATTCGGCATGGCCAGCAAGATTACCCGATTTAACCACCCAGACTCCTTTTTTTTGGGGCTATTCGAAGTCGCGGGTTTATGCCAACAAGTTTCATACAATCGGGGAATACTTCACAGAAATGCGAACAGTTATCACCGGAAATTTTTTTGGAAAGTCATGAAAAATGCGATAAAACTAGAAAAAACGTGTATCAACACTGGCACACACTTTTCCACTTAACAGAAACAATTGTTAAGGTCTAAATAAGAATTTCCATCACTCAAAATCATTTTATTTTTATTTAGTAAAAAAGAAATTTAAAAACATCTTTTATATACTCGTGTTTTGTACATTTTGCAGTTTTTATGTCATAGAAACATCAAAATTGATAAAAATACTATTTTCAAATCCTTTTTTTTTTGCTTTTAAACAAAACTATTAGTTTAAGCAAACGCTCAGTAACCTCACAGTAAAAACGACAAGATGTACGCACAATTTCTCAATATGTTTTTGGATAACAAAATCATCATTTATCCAAATTGCTGATGGAATTTGTTAAGCAACTTTTCCACCTTTGTACAAAATCCAAGTAAGTAGTCTCTGCTGACATAGTTATCGGAAAAGATCTATTTTTATCAGTCATATGAATACCCATTGCCACTTGGTTACTTGAATATATGTTTCTATCCCCAAACCATGACGAACCATGATTTGTCATCAGGTGTTGTATGTATATGTATGAACAATATACATACCTAAAAATGTATCTTGGCACACTCATTATGCGACCTCTAACGAACCCCAGGAGCTTTGCTAAAGTCCACATATCTAATTCCGATCATGATTCTCTTCTATTTCCTTTCAAATCCTCTAGAAACGAATGGCATTTCTTCGATTTTCCACACTTTCTCCCGCTGTAGGTTATCTCAAAGTTTTTCTGTCAAATCATAATCCGGCAAAGGCAAAAAGAACCAACAAACTTTGACCCAACTTTCATCATTGCGCCATCACATCATCCCAATTTATCCCTTCCCTTGATGGCTTAGTTCCTATGTGAAACTTCACACAGATCCTTCTTTCTCAGAGAAGAAAACCTATTTACAGAGCAACAGGAAAAAAGAAAAAAAAAAAAACACGCAAGCGACACAAAACGGATCCAAATCCAAACAAAGGACAGAGAAATGAAGAAGGCAAGAAAGAAAAAAAAAACAATTACCTACCACCCCCAAGGCTATACACAGATATACTTACTCGTACAAATACAGTATACTACTCCGCCCAGGATCTCGAAAATAGCATCCCAAATATTTATTTTCTGCCTTTAGTTGAGCGGGGGGAGGGGGGGGGGTATCACATCGTACGAATACATTCGAATGTATGTATGAAACTCTGTTGGATGGAGTTCTGCAGTATATTTACCTCCCATCCAGTTTAGCAGCCCAACAAGGACGACAACGATTCCCTGGTGTACCTGTGCAAGGATACAGATACGCAGCACTCCATCGTCTTTTCTGAATGTCGGTTCCACCAGAGATAACGAAACCAAAATCGCCCGGAGGTGTTGAAACGAAAGGAAACAAAAAGTTGTTGGTTTTTTTTTTTTTTTTGTTATTATTATTCGTATTATTATTATTTTTTTTTTTTGTTAAGGGATGGCTGAAGTGGAAATGGCAACTCCAACAAGAACAAGGGCGAATTCACCCCTATGTCGCCAAACAACGACACGACGACGGAAGGAGCAAAATTTAGTTATGAATTCATTTCGAATCGAGGTAATATGATTACCTTTATGCTCTCGCATAGGTAGGATTCTCCTTCCTTTCCTCTTGCCAACTTATGTCCTCTGAAAAAGCGATCAACGTAAACGTTCTGGCACCAACCATCAACGGTTTCAGCACCCCAGCATAGCACAGTAACATCAACCAGAAGAACAGGTCTGTAGGCGGAAATAGCTCTTTGTACCAATTTTATGCTCGTACTCAGCATAAGAGTATAAGTACGAGTAAGTTTGCATGTGTATCCGTACATGTTCGCTTGTTTCAGACAACTTTTGGCCAATTACATTCGAAAATTCATAATCGAAATCGAGCGTTTTTGTTTATTCTGAGGGTTGAATTTTAACCCTACAGATATGGACGAAAAGATGAACAGATACATGGGGGAGGTAAATAGTGGAAAACACCGAGGTGGGTGTTATGGTGGGTGTTACGGTGGATGTTGTATTATAGAAACGAACGTTTGTGGTGAACTTAGTCAATGTTTGCATTGGGACTAAAAGTCCATTGATAGGAAGATTATAGAGAAATTGATTTGATGTGTATTTTAATATTGCTCCAATTCATACTTGTAGAGGGTTATGAGAACGCTCATCAAGGGATTGAGGTTGGGATACACTTCACAACGGACGGATAGAGTTTCAATTTTTACGCCACACCAATTGTGATAGTCGTTTGAGATTGGAATTCGACGATAACTATGTGAAATGTTCATTAAAGAGGACTTTTTTTTTATGACGAAATTCAATATGAGTAAATCGTGATTAGTTTTTACCAAAACTTCAAGAAGCTTTCATCTATAGAAGCCATTGCGGCTTCGAATTAAGTTGAGTAAAACACTTTAATCCTGAATTTAATGAGAAAATTGGAGCTCTCGAAAAGGAGATCAAAATGTGTTCATAGTCATTCAAACAAAATAGTATATACCATGTAATAACATAGGTTTCCTGGTTTCATATACTATCTCGGCATAGTCCTTGTGTGTAACTCACTAGGGTGGGCATTGAGTGGTGTCTCTGTGTACACATCAAGTGTGCTTATTTTACCTTCTAGTGGTAGTTGCAATGTTAAGTAAGATAAAACAAACCACTATAATTAACTGTTAGAAAAGACTAAACCTCAGAGGAAGGACGAACGGTGGATGAACTCACATCATTGAATCAACGATGGCCTCAACACTCGAAATGCCAGATAAATTATATGGGCTTCTTTAACATATTTGAAGCTGAGGTCAAGAATAGTCAGGGTGCTTAAATATATGCAGTTGTTGGTGGATGGACCCTAAATGGGTCAGCGGCAATTTTCATATCCCCGAAGTGGGTTACAGACGTCGAAATATAGAACCTATTTGGCCAAAAGATTAAGAAACGGGCCTGGTGTCTAGGTTGGTGTTAACTATTCGGCCGTAAAAAGCTAACTACTGCAAATCAACCAAAAAATACTGATAATGATGGATCCGTTATTGACGACTCTGCAGAACGAAAGAAGAACAGAAGAACAAGGACGTTCGACTTAGCAAAAAGAATTTTCAAAATTTGAACAAACCACTTATAGTCGAACAACTGGCGGAGGCTCTAAACTGTAATAAAGCGAATATCAACGTAACTCAGGACCCTAGCAATCTCCTATGATCATAGTTCGACGTTAAAATCGTCGGAGATTGAGCAAAACAGAGCTCAAAGTATTTTCAATCTCCGAAAATACTTTGAGCTCTGTTTTGCATCGATCGTAATGTGATAAATCTAATTTTCTGATAAGATCTCTGTGGATACTGAGATGTGTATGATGATGTCAAGTTAAGTAGAGTTAATTCGTTTTCAGTTTTAGTGCTGTGCAGACCATATTTTCCATGTATGTCTCCAAATAACAAGGCACGATCCCAACATCAAACTTAGGACATTGCTCATATGGCTGGTCAAAAAACTCATAGAACGAACATTGACAGTGTTGTTTTATTTCTCTGTCATAAGCCCATATTAGACTTATATTGACATATGCAGATTGCCCTAGTGCAGATTGACAAACTCAAATGCCTTGCGCTTAAAACTTCTTAGTTAAGGCTTCCTCTGACGTTAAACTAACAACCAAATAGGCGCTGTTTCTGTTATCTGCAGAAATCACCATAGCAGACTCATAGTAAGGACTCAGACCGATTGCGTTCAAAGAAGCCTTGCTTTCTCAAAGTGTGATGAAATGGGCCGTGCAAAATAAGAATGAGAAACTTTGGTATATATCACTACGGCGATTGCTACAGCGAAAACAAACAGCATTTATTTGTTAACCGGCAGACTTAAGTTAGAAGTCTTGAGCTTTCTTAAACTCTCTGAACGAGAAAAAATACTTGGACCACTACATCGTTGCACCCAAAATACGTATAAGGATATCTCAAGAACGATAACAATGATGAAATGCTGTAAGGAGACTTAAAGTTGAACAGTTGCAATCGCAACAAACCGCCAGATCTTTGCGATCGCGTATCCCTCAACCTCTCGGTATGTCCTATGCAACCAACATCATGTACTGAAGAACATTGGCATCAGTTATCTCCGCCTTTTTATTAATTTTAAGGCAGATAACAGAATCTATAGAGACGAGCTATATACCATGGAGCCATATCTAGCATTGGTATCCCTGCCAAAATTGTCAGATTGAATTGCCGTAAAGGCAGAAAGCAATTTCATGGAGAATTTTGATAAGAAAAAAGATTTAGGAAATGTGATGCGTTGTCATGTTACTTTTTCAAGATTATATTGTACTTGAGAAAGTTGTTCGAAACTTGTAAGTCAAATCCAGAAGCACAATTTTCCAAAAGACTGTACAACGCATACACAGCGCTGCTGGTAACATTGACATCATTAGCAGAATTCAGTGAGTTGTCATTGGTGCGTTCGCAAGTATTGGAATATGTAGAATCCGCAAAATCAGTTTTAAGTGAAAAGTGCTGTCAAGAAACACTAAGGAGGGCCCTGTTTTAAAGTGCAGAAGAATGGACATTAGCGAAGGTGGATGAAGGTACCCTTGGCTGTTTCAAACGCAAACATTTTTAGTGATTTTTAGTGCCGTTTTCGTTAGAGGAGGAGATTTAGTGGTAAATAAAAGAGCTTTGGATACAGTGACATTGACCTGAACAGAAAAGTTAATGGTTAGGACATACAGATCGAATATAGCTTCAGCTGGAAAAGTTTTTGGTTCCAACTCGGTGAGACAACGGAGAAGAGGAAGCCTCACCTGAGGTGGCGTGGGATTTTAAAAAACTCGGAGAGAGCAACAAGAGATAGTTAGCCAGATTCCGCGCTAATTGGAAAAGACTATCGATTGAGATGCAGGTCAACCCCGGACTGTAACACTATCTAAAACAAAGAAAGCAATCTTTGAAATTAAATTTTTGCTGCCAAGCTCAGTAACTCATAAGAGTTATTTTTATAGTTTAAAGGTTCTGAAAGGAGAGTGGAAGAATGTCCGGTGTTTAGAAGTTCAGTTTTGTTTTTCTGATTTATTTTAGTTGCTGCTATAATCTCGAAGAGCTTGGGATGATGCTTCTATTAAGCATGTGCTTATGACTAGGGAGTTAGGATGGACATAGTCAATATACGCGGGCTAAAAAGAAATATCATTTCTGCGTACGTCCACGTCTGCATATACAAGCCAGCTGTCTTGGCACTTAGTGAAACACAGGTAGGTCCTCGTCGACACCTCTCAGATCACTCAGATCTGAATCTATCTGACTACGAACCAGTGCCATTATTTTTGTGTGCGTGTGTGCCTCACCGCGATCTCGCCATTTACTTCGTAATGATGTAGTTTACCAAACTCCACCACAATTCCAGTTCCAATCTGGAATTCGATTTCACGTGGTTAAAATTCCATCTCCGTAAGCAAATTATCCACTATTGCCTTATTTACAGAAGCCTCAAACAGGACAGTATTTCGCTCGTTAACGTGTTTGATGCGTTGTCTGAATCTGAATACAAAGAATTGTATCCCTGTATCCTTATACTGAAATTAGTATTTCCATAAACACAATTCTGGTTGGTCGAAGGACGGTGTGTTGAGAAAAGAATTTGTAAGTGAGGTTGATAGTCATAGCGCCAAAACCTTGACCTTGATTTTAACTTCTCACTCTGATAAGTACAAAGTCGAGGTGCTATCTCCTCTAGCTTCATCGGACCACTGTGTCATATCACCTAATTTCTCGTATACCGACCACACAGTAAGAAAAATATACCAAAAAGGAGCAGATGGCAGTGTGGACCTAAAACCATTAGGAATTTAAACTGTTCGTTACATTTCCTCGAAAACGACGTGGATGCCGCTACTGATATGATCACAAATACTATTCTATTTGAATTGAAATGTTTTATTCCTAAACAGATGCAAAGTATCAAACCGAAAGAAAATGAGTGGCACTACTTGAACTGTAAAGAAGCTGTCAGGATTAGAGAAAAGAATTTTTTGGTCCTATAAGACCAGACCTGTGGAGAAAAACCGAAAAAAAGTTCTAACGAGCAGTCGCGACGCCATTCTTAAGCTTGTAAAATTCTAATACGACCAAAAACTGAGACTAAAAATACTACAATGTCCCGATGGTAGTAACAATATTTGGTCGCTTGTCAAAAACATTAAAAATTCTGCCTCATCCTTCATCCTAAAGCTCATTTACAATGACAATCTGCCTCATAATCAGCTCAACGCTTTCAGATTGTGCCTTGTACCCGCCTACACTAAAGTGCGTTAAATCTTCAATGTGAAGAATCCACTTTCGCTTTCGTGCAGTAGCAAGAATATTTAAAGATTATAATACACACAAATCCGCTGGTCCAGTTGGTATATCTCCCCTTCTTCTGAAGAGTTGCTCTTCAGTTTTTTTATTAGTCCTAGTCCAGCCCGCGTCCTCACTCCTACAGACACATTGCACTTACGTCCCGTCATTCCAATGTCATGGAAACACTGAAAACCATTCGCTCATAAAATATCTCGAAACACAAAAACAACAGGTCCTCTGGTGATTTAATGACATGTCAAACCGACAAATGGAGCCAAAGCATACATCAGCAAGATGTTGCGTTTGGTATTTCTAAGGCATTCGATAGAGTTTACCATATCATCAGGCTCCTTTGTCGAAAATGCGTGCATTTGGGATCGAAAACTCTCTTCATCAACGGATTCGAAATAACCCTTCGGAACGTTCAATCCAAGATGTCTCGGACGGTTTCAAGTATAATATTCACAAAATAAATACTGGCGTGACCCAAGGTATCGTTTTGTCTCCGACACTCTTTCGAGTTTTATCAATGATCTTTTGTCTTCTACTTCTGATCCAATTATTCCTTTCCTAAGAAAAGTACTATCTGCTTTTCATATCCGTTCTAGGACTCACGTAGATCGAGGACGGGAACGATAGCGTATGGTTAGCACATTAAATTCCGATAAGCATAACCAATTGGGGAGTTATCAATACAATGCTGTTTGCTGTTGTTAAAGCAAAATTCAAACACCCAGTCATGAATGGCACTTGGATCGTCGAAACCGAAAAACTTTTCATTCTCGATGTTTGTGTCAGTGAAAATTTATGTAAGAGTGATCAAATATTTGATGTCTATGTTTCCGCAAGCGATATATCAACCCCTCTGATCCGGTCTCCATATACAAGGCAATTATCCGCCCAAAATTCGAGTATTATATAATGCCCACATCTGGTCGGGTGCGCTTAAAACATCTCTGCATCTGCTAGATAGACTCCAAAACCGTGCAATAGAACTCATAGGTGATGCTAATATCGCTCAATCAATGGACACCCTCGAACACCGACGAAATGTCTCGTATCTCACTCTGGTCTATCGCTATTTTCATCACCAGTACTTTATAGAAATCGTCAGTAACACTCCACTCTTTTAAACCTTCAACGATTACATTGGTCTCACTATGGTATGAATGCTCATCAGTATACCTCCCATTACCTAGTCATTATTACATTCAAACATTTAAAACCAATGTTCATCGGTACCTATCTTTCTTTCCTCCCTAACTTTCCTTCGCCCGCGCTGTGGACAAACATTGCCTTGGAAAAATTATATGGATTTTCCAATTTTGGTAACATTGGGTGTAGAGTAAGCATAACATTCAATTTCCAGAGAGAGTTCTTTATGATGAATAGAACAGCTAGCCTCAATTCATCGCGACAAATAAAAAACACGGTCAAATATCCTCGTGATGTGGCACACCTGGTGTGCATATTTCGATAGTCTATACCTTTGAATTTAATATACTGAAATTTCAAATGAATATCTCGAATAGTTTTTGAGTTACAGTCTTCTAATGAGCGGCCAGAAATAAATCATTTTATCTTTAAACGCGGTTTTCTCGAAACTACGTTTTTCAAATTTGCTACAGTTGTAACTCGAAGACAAATCATCGGAAAGTTTTGATTTTTTTTGCTTATTTTGTATATGTTTCTCTCTACAATGACTCTCCAGTTTTTCGATTTCTTGAAAAATGTTAATTTGGTGTCCCAAAAACCTTCAAATTTTCGGGCGAAATTCGAATTTTTTTTTCAAAACTCTGCCCATTCGTTAAATATTTTTCACAATACAATACCTTCTAGTTTATTAATATTTTTTGATTTTTTAATTTCAGTCACGGCAAAAGCCGCAATCACTGCAGCATTTATTCTTTTTTTTGTGACTCGGAAGACTTGGAAGCAAATAACGCGCTGAAAATTTAATTTTTTCCTTAAAAAATTTGAGCGTATATTTGCTATTTATGTATTAATATATTTTTAAAATTCTAAAACATTTGGTGCATTAGTTTTCTTTAAAAAAATTCCTAAATATCACATTTTTTGGCGGTCACACCGGTGTGCCGCTTAAGGTATTTAAAATATGATTCCTGAACCAAATTTACCAAACAAAAACAGTCATTGAGAAAAAATTCATAATCTTTCTTTATATTAATAGGAATTAGTATTTTATTGGACTCAAACCTACTCCATTTTCAATTTCACAGATTTAAATCTCCTGCTACTGAGGTATGTTCAAAAAGTAAAACGACTTTATATTTAACTATTATAAAGGGTGATTCATTGTAAAGTTTGATTTATAATGTAAAATAAGACACATACATTTGAAAGTAAACTCAAAATTTTTATTATTGGTTAAAAGAACAATTTATGGCATTTATTTGTTAAAAATAATATTATGTAAATATTGGCCACGACTACGTCTGAGGTGGTCCATTTGAAAGATCCAATTTTTGGAGACTCGTTCAAGCATAGAGACTGGTATATCGCGGATAACACGAGTAGAGATGGCTTCAATCGTAGCTGGATTATTCTTGAAGACCTGAAACTTTACATATCCCAAGAGAAAATAGTCCAAAGGTGTGACATCGCACGATCTAGGCGGCCAATTTACTGCAGCAAAATGTAGAATTAAGTGCTCACCAAAATGGTTTCTCAACAAGTTCATTGTTACACTCGCTGTATGGCTTGTAGCGCCGTCTTGTTAAAATCAGAGCTCACTGAGACCATGTGCTTGAATTTAAGGAAGCACATAGTCCGTTAACATGGCGCGATAACGGTTACCATTGGCGGTAACATTCTGATTTGCCTCATTTTTGAAGAAATATGGACCAATAATTCCACCAGCCCATTAACCACACCATACCGTTGTTTTTAATGGATATAATGGTAGCTCTTGGTACTCTTTGGGTTGCTCATCAGCCCAAATACGGTAACTTTGTTTATTAACGTATCCATTGAGCCAGAAATGGGCTTCATCACTGAACAAAATTTCACGATAAGACACCGGATTTTCATTGAGTTTTTCCACAGCTCAATCACTGAAAATAAGACGCAAATTCAAGTCGCCTGGCTTCACTTCTTGCACAAGTTGAATTTTGTATGCTTAAAGGCCGAGATCTTCATATAAAATACGCCAAGTTGTCGAATACGTCAAGTCAAGCTGCTGAAAACGACGACGAATTGAATTGTCACGGTCTTCGTGTACACTCGCAGCTACAGCTGCTAAAGTCTCTTCACTACGTGTGGATGTGGTCTAACTAGTCGAGTATCATCCACTAATGCAAACTGGAACTCAAATTTGCGAATGGTATTGGCAATAGTGGTTTCAGTAGGTCGATTATGCGCACCATAAGTTTTCGAATCGCACGAAAAACATTTCTCACAAAATGCTGATTTTCGTAATACAACTGAACAATTTGGAGACGCTGTTGTGGTGTGTTTAATGACTTGCCAAACGATACTGAATAAAAATGGCAGAGCAGTTTGATGGGAGTCATATGTAATCTGTCAAAAAAAGCCTATTGAAAATTAAACCTCACGATGAATCACTCGTATATGACTACAGAAAGTGGCGAACTTTGTGAAACCTCGTTCTACAGCGTAACTATGAAAGACATAAGTTCGTCGAAATTTACCCGAAAAGTTCTTCCTGTCATTAAAGATTTTATAAGCTTTAGGATATCTTTCGGGATTCCCCATAAATGCAGCTGTGTTATGGCGGCTATAGATATCACCCTATCAAAAGCCTGTTCAAGATCAATTGACACTACAACGCTATCTTTCCGCATTAAAAGGTTTTCGGCTAATTTTTCCTCTAAAAGTAGTAAAAGGTTTGGAGTACCTCAATTTGGCCTGAAAGCGTGTTGTGAAGGGTTGTGATTTTCTCATAAATTGTGGACAGAACTGGAAGAAGTGATATAGGCCTATATTCTTCGGATGAGTGACATACCATAACATATATGTTGCAGTTTGGGGGTGGGCTTAAGTTGCGATCTCTTCCAATTATGTTGAAAATTACCAGTAATGATAATTTCATTGTATAAAGCACATATTCTAGTTTTTAAATCTGCATGGCAATGTTCCATGATGTTCTCTTTGATTGTATTGAGACCGTTCAAAATCTCGCAAATGATTTTCGATATGCAATGCAATTTTCTGTAGTGGGATTTTAACGTAGCTTACACCAAGCTTTATTTTTATCTTCCCGAAGCTTAGCAATTTCTTGTGTAAACCAAGAGTTTACTTAAAGATATTCTAATGATCATTTTTATTTTGGCAGTTTCCTGGTTATCGACGATACATTAAGTGAAGTTAATTTGAATAGATCTCCGCTTGCTAACTCCTCTTAAAATCTTGCTTTTGTTGTTTCTTATAATTATTTTTTTGAATTCGAATTATTATAGGCATGTAATCGTTACCCGTGTCTACAGATGCAATATCTTCGGACGCAAAGGTTAACACCAATGGGTGTATCTACGTAAACGTGTTTCTAGTACTGAGATGTTGTAGTAGTTCTAGTTCCTTCTTCGTAAGGTCTTACTGAAAATCTCTGTATGTCAGAGGGCGTGCATTTCTGACTCCCCTTTTACTATACAATTTTTTGCTCAAAGTATGTTGGGGAACCTCCCCTCAAAGTTTTCGACATATTATTTGAAACACCCTGTATATGGAATAGAGTCCATTCAGCAATTTAATCAAATAAACTTCACCCGAAATGGCACAGCTATCAAATCACGAAACTTCTATCTGCAACACAAACCCATGAATCTCCCATAAATCCTATTGTCCTCCAGTTGAAAGGACAGGTGTGCTAAACTTAGCCGAAGAGATAGAGAACCCAAGCGTTCAACACACCAAATGAGGATAAAGCAACCCAGTACACGACACGACAGTGCAGTACAGTGCAAATAAATAAATAATTGTATGTGTGTTGTGTTGGTTCACGACTTAGCTGGAATAGCATGTAATCATCTTGTCCATTATCGTATCCTTTGTAGGGCAATGGACAGTGATTGCCAAGTCCGTGGCAGTGCCAAAGCAATTTGGAGCTAACACCGTACTCCACGGGCTAAAATCGTGAAATGGCACGCACATCTAGCGCCACGAATACAAATTGTGTGTTAATGTTTAATAAACTCGACGAGTATGTGTGCTGATAGACGGTCAGTAGTTGAGAAAGGATTGCGTGATCCTGAGAAGAGCTGTCGTCATTGTCTGTTTATCACTTGTGCTGTGGTTACGGATATGCTTCTAATCACCCTAATTTCCTACGAATGCTCCAAGGACATTTGATGAGCACTAACAGCCATCAGAAGGAGGAAGTCAGCAGTATATACGAGTAAAACGAAAATTTAATGACGTTTACAGGACTGTTGGCTGATCAATCAAAAATCGAATCAATAGGACAGACACTCGAACGAAGGAAGTACCATCAAACCATCGAACCATCGCATCATCATCATTATCGCTTCGAACTCGCAAATTACCTTTTTGGATAAAAGGAGCAGGAAAACGAAAGACAATTCTACTGTGATGTTAGTTAGAATCCAAGCCTGGAACCCATAAAGTGGACAGAGGTGTACGATACATCAACTGGCGTGACCGGGCACAGCTGTGTGATTTTTATTGCCAGTACGCGACGGGGTGAATTGTGATGTGTGTCGGTAGACTAGACGGTCGACTTTAGATGGACATCGTCGTGGTGGACGTTATACCCATGCCAATGGGCGCATACTTTGTAAGGATATGTGTGAATTGTACGGCGTAATAGTGTCAATTCACAGCACTAAATAACTTATTCTCTGAAAGAAGAAAAATGTTTCCTTTCGAAACTGGTACGGTTTCAATTTTCGTTTTTTTTTTTTTGTTTATGAAACCTATGGCCCTTGCGTATCCTGAAATTCGATTTATCATTTTCCGATGGTGCGATGATACCCACTGTGAGTGTCGATTTAATGTGCACTTAGGGGGGGAGAAGGATTTTTATATTTAGTGTCATGTGTCATGACATGTGAGGCATATGGTGAAAGTATAGTACGAGAGTTTGCTCCGGTAATGTGCAGAAACTGATATTGAACTCTCTTTTGTAGGTTCAAAGTATGAGTACCATAGTACATAGTGTGATAAAATGTTTTGCGCATTTAAGACGGTTACTTACCTGACGAAACCAGTCAGGGTGAAAACTACGTGATTCCGTCCTTTAAAGTGTCATATTTTTCGTTTCTTTTAAACTGCGGGTAAGCTAGTCAATTCGAGGAGCAACCTTTTTAACTCTGCCACTTTAAGTGCCACACTCAAGTGCATGGCAAAGCGAAGTTAAATTTTATGTGCTATACTGTCAAGTTTGGTTTAAAGTTCCTTTGCTAGATTTGCATCGACATCTTTGAAGCTCGATAACAGGCTTTGACAGTGCTGCTTATACTCGTAAGATACAAACAACAGGAAATGAACTATTAAAATGACAGGTATGAAACTTTCTCAGCAAGTTATGGGCCCAGGCTATTTAAAAAAACGAATAATAATGAAAATATTTTCCAGTTGCTTACCCGTGGATTGTCTGAATCAAAAAAAAAAACCGGCACGGCAAACTATGATACAAATGCATGTAGATCGTTTCCATTCAATTGTCGCGAATGTGGGAAAAAAGGTTATATAGCGCAAGACTGCTAACAAAATAAAGAAGAGGCAAAAACAGTACATTCGAGTATTACAGACGGAGCGAAATATGGGTTCACAATAACAAAAGGGTTTGCACTTAAGATGTCTACTGATGGCATAATCTGGTGCCTTGATTCGGAAGCTATTTCGCATATGTATAGAAATGTATAAAAAGGATGCTTGCGTGGTTTAGCTAATGGACAGCAGTGAAAATTGTAGGAATCGGAACCGCGGTATTGTCATCATATCTAAGCAATGTGGAAACATATACCCAATTTAAATGAAAACCTCATCTCGGTAAGCATAGCGACAGATAACAGCATCAAGGTCGTACGTTGTTGATCACAGCCACTTCCAGCAAGAGAACCAAGTATTTCTATACTTGTAAAAGACAGAAAAGACATTTGGAAATTCCTGACCAAACCTACGATCGCAAGGGCCACAGATAAAAGGCGAAAGATGAACTAGAGTATGGACGAATTCATTCGTGAATTTTAGATGACCGTCAACAGACTGTACTTCTGCTGGACTGTCTGTTAAGTACAAAGATTTTCAAGCTGCATTCAACGGTCAAAGCAAGTACCCGGAGGTGATACGAAGAAAGAAGCAAATGGACGATCAGGCACAGCGTTGTATAGTAAATGGAAAAACAATGCGACGATTACACTAACTCTCTGAGCCCAGCAGTGTGTTTTATCGCGATCCTAGATGATTATTCTCGACGCATATTTGTATATTTTATGCAAAAAAAGAGCGAAGCTTTAGACAAATTTTCGAGGATTTCTAGAACAGAATAGAATTGATTATGAATTTTCTGACCACAATAAAATGGTATAGCAAAGAGGGCCGACCGGATAGCCAAATAACCCCAGTTATTTGGAGTTGCGAACGGGTAAGAAACCGAACGTATCATCATTTAAGTGCATCGAAAAGCTATTCACATATTGTTGTATGATTAAGCAATGAACTCGCATAGTCTTCAGGAGCAGGGATGAACCTTTCTTGGAAGAAGAATCGAACGGAAATCCAGAAGGAGTCCTGTCAAACTTTTATGTCTACAACTTTAAACCACCGGATAGTAAAATTCTGGAGAGCGGAGACCCGAAACATTTGGAGGAGCAAAATAAAGAAGAATCTGACACAATTCACTGGATACTGCCGATGAAGGTAACAAACAATGATGAATATGTATGTGAGAGTATGTCAGAGTGAATAAACGTGTTTGAAGTTGTTTGGATCGGTTTTCTTTGCGTATACTTAAAGTGCTCCATGGTTTTTTTATTTTAATATAAAATAACTTAAGTGCATCGTTAACAACATCTTAACCTATAATAGTGCTTACACCTTTGCATTAAATATACTTAATGTCTTTCAGGTCTGGCAAAACTTTAACAACCCAATCACCTTTGCTGGGATTTCTCAGTCCTTCGTAGTAATAAAGTGCTTATGTTACCAGCGCTAACCACATTAGTGTCATGTATCTGCAGCCTGATGTGAGCGTAGTCCAGACATTCACAGATGTTCTCCACGATGTGTGATGACGAACTCTCACAATTGTAGCAGGACATTGTGTCTCTTATGCTACATGTACTTAGGCGCTTAGTAAAACTGTGATTCCTCGTTACAACGCCAGTAAGCATGCTGAATTTATCCATGAATAACGAATCTGATAGCCTATATGTTTTGCAACATGCACATAGGTTACACGGAATTGAGGGTCACCATCTTTATGGGCACCCCTTAATGTGGAGTGATATCACCTCTTCTGTAGTCCCTAGTGGTTAATGACATACTTCTGAATCTTAAAAAAGGAATAGGAATAAAAGCCACTGCATACGCGGATGATGTGGTGCTTATGGCCATGCATGACTATGCCTTTAGAATCCTTGAATAGCAAAAAAACCGATCTTGTTCTATTCACACATAAAAGGGCAATACCACAATAAAGCTTTCCTTCCATAACAGGGACAACCATCCGACTATCAAACAGTGCTAAATACCTAGGCATCGTACTGGTATTAAACTGAGTTGGAAGTTCAATATTTGGGAGAATATGAGGGCTTAACCCCAAGACTAGCCTATAAATTTTCACGGCTAACGTCAGACCCATCTTAAACAAGGGTAGCTTAGTATGGTGGTAATCCACAAAATAAACTAGCAACCTTAGGTTAATAACAAAAGTACAGAGGATTTCAGCTAAAAACGCTTTAAGACTGAGTTAGCTTAATTTGTGGAAACCGAACCTCAAACGCCACGCTTCAATCTATATAGGCACACTGGGTTTCTGCTCTAATGTGGACTACATAAGACCCCATCACGACTTTGAAATATCATTCGCCTGAATTTTCCCAGGCAAAGAGAAATGCGACAGGAACCAAATGACATAAGACTCGATATCCATCTTCACGGATGAATGAGAGATGGACACTGGAATCGAATTTACCATGCTTACGATGCTAGCCGGACTACAGTGGTGTTTTTCAGGCAGAAATATTGGCTGTAACAAAAACAGTCATACTTGCGGTAATAAAAACAATAACCCACGAGGATATTACTAAATTTATTGACAGTCAGGCTGCCATCAATAACATGGTGGCAGTCGAAATCAAAACCGAGGCTTGTGACTCGCAGTCGCGGAGAGCTTTAGTGACAGGCAATGAGCATGCAGATAAGCTGGCTCGAAATTAAGAATTGTGGACGGAACTCAGCAAATCCGGAACATATAAAATTTTCTTGAAAAGCAGAGCTAAGCTACCTACGCTTGTTGGATTGCTCAGAGGCCATAATCTTCCTGGGGCACACGCAATAAAATTGCGCCTTACCGATGATGAACTCTGTAGAGGCTCTGGGGACATAAGCTCACGGGAGGATACCCTCCACTTTTTGTGCCACTATCCACGCCTCAGTGAGGGCGAGCGACAAGGTAAAGCTTCATATGTGGTCGCGTCCTTACCAACGAAGTTGAAGAAATTTTTGAATTTTTTTGACCTCCTGGGTGGAGCCTACGGAGCCTGTCCGAAGTAGGATGTTAAAATTGTACCCGGGAACTTTAATTCCAAAATCGGTAAGGAAAAAATCGGAAAATACAGCCTCCATTAACGACAACAGATAACGGATTCCCACTCGCACGAGGTTTCCTCACAAAAAATCCACAAAGCAACCTGGCTAACTTCGAATGGTTGAACTGCCAACGAAATCGACCACGTGCTTATTGACGGACATCATTCGTCAAATATCCTGGATATTAAAACATTCAGAGGCGCAAATGTCGACTCTAACCATTACTTAGTAGCATACCTGGTAGCACCACTGAGTAAGAGCTCGACTGTCAAATGAAAGAAAACTGCAACAACATCTAAAAAGAGGGCTCAACATTGGACGCCTACGTACATCGGAAATAACTAGAGACTACAGACAGTCTGGACGAAAAATTCTCGAATTTGCCATTGTCTACCACAGACGTCAACAACATGTGGTCATCTTGCTACACTTTCATAAGGAAGGTGGCCGAAAACACTTTAGGTTACCAATTACCCCAGAAAAAAAAAAAATCAGTGGTATGTTGATGGATATGTGCAAAAAAAAGGCAATATTCACAAGCAACGCGTCTTCAGAGCAGCGTAGGATGAGTATAGGTCCAGAAGAAGGGAGAAGAAAAGACTTCTGTGGAAAAAGAAAATAGTCTTTGCAGTATCCAAGCTCACGGATATCGAAGTGTGCTGAAGAAGGAAAGACACCAGGAACTTTTTAAAAAGGCCAACAACCTAGCCAATGGCTTTAAAATGGGTCTCCAAGCACTTCAAAGTTGCGAAGGTTATCTCGTCACTGAAAAACACAGAATCGCAGATGTATTTAAACTGGAAGTGTTTAGCAGTTGCTGAACATGATCTAGGAAGAGTGATAGGGCAAGAAGAACACATCTCTAATCGAAGAATTATTTCTCTCGCCCAACTTAAAGGAAGTCGCCAGAGCTATGCAAAGGCCGAAGAACAACAAAGTCGCTGGCTCGGATGACCTGCCATCTGAGGTTTTCAAAGCCGGAGGCAATGTTTTGACAAGGAGTATGCACCAGATCATTTGGAAAGTATGGGAGGGCGAAAGCATTCCCGACGACTGAAACATCAGCTCTATCTGTCTCATCTACAAGAAGGGCGATCCTATGTCTTATAACAACTATCGAGGCATATTCCTACTTAACGTCGACAATAAGATCTTATCCAGTGTACTGTGTAAATATCTGAAACCGTACCGTTAATTGACATCGGACGAAATTTTCACATAAAGACAGATCCTGGAAAAGATCTACGAGTTCTAAGTCGACAAATACCAACTCTTCATCGACTTCAAAGCCGCACATGAAACTTGGGCGATAAGTAAGACAGTGGAACAAGTTTTAGGCCCTTTTGAACGAAAAATTCTTTTTCGAATTTTGGTCCTCTCTGTGAAGAGGGCGTATGAAGTAAAACCGCGAACTCTATTAGCTGTGGACATACTATGGAAGGCATTGGGTAGACTACTTCAGTGTTAGACAATAATACTCAAGTTAAAAGGGTCTTCGAATTCAAGCCGCCAGGTTCGAGAAGGAGAGGAAGACCGAATCTCCAGCTTAAAAATCAGCCGATCGCTGATATAAGGCAGCTTGGTCCTTCCAACTATCAGCAACACCCCCGCGACCATAATGGATGGAAGGCTACAGGTGCTCAGGTTTTAATTCTCGAAGGGTTGCCAGCCTGATAAGTAAGTATCACAGCCTCAGTATTTTAAGGAAAAGAAGTTATTGCTTCCATAGTTATGGTTCTCTGTTCTTGGAACTATCTGCTGTTTAATTTACATCTCTTTTCAGATAACCAACGTAAGACGGAAAAGTGACACCGGAACTAGGAACCGCAATCAAATCCCCATCCCCTTCCAATTCCCCCACCCGGGCATCACAATGGGTTCACACGCACCTACGTGTGATGAGGTTTAGAACGGACTCAACTGCAGACATCTCATCAAACCCCTAACCCTAACCTAACCAAACCTATTCTTCATGATCCGTGTATGCCTGAGCGTAAGCGTTAGAGTTGCTGATAGGGTTAAGTAGAGATTCGATCAGAATGTACTATAGCAGTGGAAACAGAAAGTCGACTTGCGGGCAACAGTCGTTTCCCACAAAATCATATCTTAGGGTTATCACATCACTCAGGGTTCTGTTCAACAGCATTCTTCTAATCCCTAAGACTGGTAATTCGTCTGTGCCGTGTTGGCCGAGTTAAATATGTTTCGCGTTGTTAAAACAACTCACAATATTAATAAAACTGACCAGCTCGTAATACTGTTCGTCGAGTGCGACTTCAATTCTATGATACCTACCAAGTTTCAAAACGCAGTCTTGCAATATTTTTTGAGTTGGTGGGCATATTGTCTCCTTAGACAGAGGATATAGTTTTGTGCATATGTAGCTCAACTATTCTCTCCACACTCTTCTACATGAAGGAAGTCTTGAAGCTGTTGACGACAGTCATATCCAAATTTCGGTATAAGGAGTTTATTCCGGTGTCGTTACATGTGGGCTGTTCTTCCATCTCATTAATCAGAATACCAGAGGAAATGGTTTAGGTTAAAATAGAAGAATGATGGATATACTGTCACAGAGACACCAAGCACCAAAACAAACAATCTCCCTGGTGAAACATCCAATTTCACATTTTTTTTCATATAATTCCGCGCGCGCACCACGGGGATATGAATACCCTTTTACAGGCTTTTCACCAGGGCGCAGGCGAGTGATGTAGTAGTTTTGAAACTCAGGTGTTAGGTTTCGATATTTTTCCAGAGGTGGTTGTCAAACTGAAGCCGATGGATCCTCAACCAGTGCAACCACTTAGCACGTGCTAGTTGTTAAGTTCGTTACATTTAGCCCAGCCAGCAACCACTCCAACACTTGCACGGGATTCGAACCTGCGAATGGAGAAAAAATGGAATCAAGTATGTGTTAACAGTGGAATACGGTGCATCTGCCTTAAGTTAAAAAAAGATGTTTACAAGTGGTACAAGCTCTTCCTAGATAGCCGATACCAATGACGAACTTCGCTCTGCACGCCCCGCCACATCAGCAAAAGATGATAACGTGGAAGCTGTAAAGAATATTGTTTTGGAAAGTCGTCGAATTACCATAAGAGAAGTTGATAGGATGTTGGTATATCGATTAGCTCGTGTCATGTAAGTTTTTCGGATGTTTTGGGCATGAGACGTGTGTCAGCTAAGTTTGTTCCGAGACTTCTTAATTTTGATCAGAAGAACTGTCGTATTAGCATCGCTCAGGAGCTCTTGAATGACGTAAATGGTGATCCTGACTTGCTGAAGAGGGTCATAAATGTTTCTTGTTCCTGTTCCTGAAGAGAATGAAGAGACCTATTAATGATCTACATTAATAATGATGAATAAATAAATATTTTTTTTATAAAAAATATAAAGGCACCTTACTTTTGAGCATCCCTTGTATGTATGTTATGTCCTCATTAGCTTGCAGATTACCACAGAATCAGCAATTATTCGTATCCGACAATTTGAGTCTTTTTGCGTGTTCTCGCAGGAGACAGTGTCAAGATTTGTATTATTGTCTTAAGTTTATACCTGTTTAATTTAATTAACTCCATAGATTTTTTGACATTAAGAAATGGCCAGAGAGCCTTGGATACCTAGTGTCCTTCAAGACTTGATCACTTTAGGTTGGCAGTTTTTTTGATTTTTTCCTCGAAAGTGCCTCTTACTATATTAGACCACCCCTTTGGTTTAACTTTGGAAACCTTACTACTGCCGATTAGCCCGCCTTTTCTTGCAAACTCATCTGCTTATTCATTTCCTTTAATACCGCAATGTACTGGTACCCAGTACAGTCTCACCCCGTTCTGACTGCATAATGCCTTAAGCACTGTGCGACAGCCCCTGATTGTATCAGAATTGATGTTGGTTGATTGCATTGCTTTGAGTGCGGCCTGGCTATCGATGTTGACAGTGATATCTCTTTCTCCTTGGTCCCGTAATTTATTCATCTAAATTCATCTAAATCTATATTGTAACCTTTAAAGTAATCCTCATAGACTGCAACACGCTTATGCCAGCACTTGATTCAATCCTCGAAACATTTTTTATATTCGGTTTTCGGTATGTCCATCAGTGCTTCCTGCGATTTTTCTATTACTTCCTCTCGGCTGCTGAAACGCGTTCCCCGTAGTGGTTTTTTAACTCGACTTAACAGAAAGAAGTCACAGGGAGCCAAATCAGGTGAATTCGGTGACTGTTGGATGGTATTTGTTACATATTTCGTCAAAAAATTACGAATAATGATGGCACTGTGCGACGGTGCGTTATCATGGTGCAAAATTCACGAATTTTCTGCCCACAATTCTGGTATCTTTCGGCGAATTGCGCCACGCAAACGTCTCATAACGCTCAAATAATACAGTCTGCCCTTCTGGCAAGAATTCATGATGCGCTACACCGTTGTAATCCATGAAAACCGTGATCATTGCCTTCTTTTTTGACTGAAAACGACGTGTTTTTTTTGGTCTCTCTCATTTGCCTGATGTCTGGATTGCGCGTCGTACTCATAATGACCCTCTTGATGAATGTGTGATCGGATTTAGCCTCGCAAATCATCTCTGCGACGACAACACTTTCTCTTTTTTGCATGAATTTGAGGTCTTTTGGCACCAACTTTGCTGCTACACAACGGAAACCCAAATCATTAACCAAAATGTTTTGGACGAATCCATAGGCAATATTCAAGGCCTCCGCTATCCTCTTTGATGGCTGATTTGCGGTTATTGACAAACATTTCTTTTACTTCATCGATGTTTTCGTCGTTTTTCGATGTCGATGGTCTTCCACTGCGTTCATCATCTTCGATTGACTCGCGACTACTTTTGAATCCCTCGTTTTCATAAGAGAATCGTTGCCGAAATACTTTTCCAATATTTCCAACGTTCGCGCACTATTAAATCCGCAAAATTTAATACAAGTTCGTTGTTCTAAATTTAAATCCATTTCTAAAATTGTAAAAAATCGCCAACACACACAGAAATACAACAGATGTACCAACTTAACAAAAAAAAAAAAAAAAAAAAAAAAAAAAAAAAAAAAAAAAAAAACTCAAATACGAACAATGGGAGCGCCACATGGTGGTTATTCTGTTATTGTTTTTTTTTGATCATGGTGTGTCTTCTTAGTAGATATCAGAACCTGTTACTTCCTCTGCGAAAGTTGCATTTCCATTTGACCTGATTATTGCATCTTTTTGCCAGTTCTCCTTCCCGGATATAAGATATCACACGGAATGTCGAAGTCGACCAAGAAAGGAATTTCATCCATTAGAATTGAATTGAATGGAAGTATAAGGTTTTCCAATAGGGACTTGACAACTTTGAATTTAATTTGTGAACGCACTCTTTTACTAATCATCAAACTACCACTGTCAATTTATTCAGTAAACTCAACATTTTCATCATGGTAAAGTACACTAACGAGCAAGGTCTGCAAATTATAAAAATTTCCTACAGATATTCGGAGTCGCAAAATCATCTTCAGTGACGAAGCTCATTTTTGGCTCAATGGGTTCGTCAATAAGCAAAATATGCGTTATTAGTCGGGTGAAAACCCACATGTGCTTCATGAATCACCACTTCATCCACAAAAAATAACTGTTTGGTGCGATTTGCATGCCGGCGGCGTTATTGGGCCATATTTTTTCGTCGACGATAACGATCGTCACGTTACTGTGAATGGTCAGCGTTATCGCGCCATGTTCACCGATTATTTTTGGCCCGAATTGGAAAATATGGTTTTGGACGACATGTTGTTTCACACAGCACACGCTATAATCGATTTATTGAAGGGTAAGTATGGTGAGCGTGTTATCTCAAGATATTGGCCAGTCGATTGGCCGCCTCGTTCGTGCGATTTAACGCCGCTTGACTATTTTCTGTGGAGCTATGTTAAGTCATTGGCTTATGCCAACACGCCGAAGACGCACGTTGGAAGAGCTCAGAGCCAACATTGAACGCGAAATAGCGGCCATTTCGGCCGAAATGTGTGGCCGAGTCGTTGAAAATTGGGTCCAACGTGCCATGTCCGAAACTACTGCCATTGAAGTATCCCAGATTAGTGAGTCGTATCGCCAGCAAGTTTTCTGATCTGTAAATCACGTATTTATAGATCCAGAAAGCTATCTAATGCTGCCGTACGGGTGGTACTGAGCTTACCTGTAATGGCTATGGAAGACGTTCTTTAAGCCGCCGCTAATTTTCTACTGAAGGAAAAAGAAAACACAAATCTAAATTCTTGTTTTATTTATTTTTTAATGATTTTTTTTTTACCGTGTTCTTAACTTTATTACATAATAATATCCTTCTCTGCTTTTTCTTTAAATATATTTATAATATTTACACTTACATTCACATGAATATACTTAGAGTGTCGTTTTTTGTTGTTGTTTTTTTTTTTTTTAATTAAATTACTTTTTACAATTCTATATAAAGGCTTTTTTTCTCAATTTCTTCATTTGTTTTAAACGTGTTTTTGTTTTGTTTTCTCTGTGCACTATGGCATCATTTTAAATGTTTTTACTTCTTTTAAAGGTTAAGGGTTTTTTTTTTATTCAAAAACAATTTTCTGATGGCCTATACAAATTTTAAATTAAAAAAAAAAAACGTTCAATTGTATATAAAAAAAAGAAAATAAATAAAAATTCTTTATGAATATCTGCTCACATTACATTTTGTTGTTCTGTATTTATTTAATTTTTGTGTTTTTTTCTTCTTTTATAAAAATATCGCTTCAAAAATTTAATTTACAATAAATTGAGTTTTGAATTTGTTTTTAGTATTTTTTATATTCAATTCATTAGCTTCGGTGAAAATTGTTATCAGACTTTTTTTTTGTTTCAAAAAAAGTTAGTTGTGTGTTCATATTGTGGTGGCATTTTTTTTTTTTTATGAATTATACATTGATTCTTGTTCTCGTTGGATGGTTGAAATATTGTTCAGTGAGTTGTTTGTTTTTTTGGAAACAATAAAATTTGCATAGCAAAAGCATAAATTTAACAAAAAACGAAAGGGAAATATGTTAGTCTACTCCAAATGAATTTGAAACAAATACGTGTACATGTTTATTCAATGATGGAAGCCGAAGCAATATTTCAAATCAAAGGGGTAACCTTGCATTGATTGATGAAATGTATTCTTAAAAGAATTCTTGTCCAACACATAAGATGACATTGAATAGTTCTAGGTTGAACGTATATTTCCTCGTGAAGAAGCAAGCTACTCATAGTCGGTATCTCGAAAAGGCAAACCAGTGTCAAACATCACTTTTTTTATAGACGGCGTGAAATTTCGCTTTGAAGGCAAAAATCTAGTGACACCTCTTGTCGCTGAACACTTCACTTTGATTGAACTTGTATTGTTGCAATTTTGTTTGAATTGCCATTTAAAACTTACAACATGGTACTTGTGTTTGGACAGTCTCCAACATAGGCAACAGATTATTCACATAACTACTGAGCAATTAGACAGACTTTAAAAAAAAAAAAAACAAGCAAACGTTGACAAAAAAAGTACTTGGAATCGCGTGACAAGTATTGCCTAAGTGTTTAAAAATTAAAAAGCCGTTTAAAGACATATAATGCATATAACAGAGGAAAGACAGTCGTACGAATAGTGATTCCTAGGAAATCAAGTCACAGATGCAGACACAACATATATTACTCTTTCACGTTCGAGCTTATTGTAAGAAATAGAAGAGCGGATTGGTCAAGGCTAATATGGCCAAGGAAAGGGAGAAGTTATATATGTGAATGCTTTAAGACCTACTAGGCTACATAGAATGTGATATAGGGTCTTACTATCAACGAATCATGTACCAATAATGTTCTAACAATCGGCTTTTAGTTAAACTTGTTACTACATAACATTGTTATATTCGTTTGTATATTTAAATACAGGTTGTTGGGTCCCTTTTTTCTTCCTAAATGTTAACTGGATTCGATAGGGTTTCTTAAAAAAAAGAAACAACTCTTATCTAATATTATTCTTATAAACCTATAACTTTTTTCGGTTAGTGAAGACCTGAGGATAGAAGGAAGACTCATGACGAAATATGAGCCCAAGGTGCGACAAGAAGTCCACCAGGAATACCGCTGTCGGAGCCAGTAGGATTGACGGGAGATTCGCAACGAGGAGCATCAGACAGGAGGACGATTCATGTAGCTTATACCCCAACAAAATTCATGAGACAGTGGGGCTGGAGGAACCCTAGATCCTGTAACCTAGGTGAACACAATAGAAGCATCACATCCCATAACTGAGTTGGATGCAGCTAGCCGGAGGGCCAGCAGAGAACGAATCGATCGATGGATGAAGAGACGACGTGACGATACAATAGAGACAAAACAGTGGTGTTCGCGGAGGGATCCCCACGAGGGATCAACTTTAAAAGTCAGGTTCGATGTCAAGCGGCGATGAGCCTAAAGGAGCATATCACAGACATATGACAGACTTCAACGGGGGAACAAAAAGAAACACCAAACAGCAACATCAAATAACGATAACAAAGAGCGCAATAGAATCGCAAAACAACCAATAATAACAAAATTATAAAACTGGTCGGGTTCAAGGGGGCAGAAAGAGAAATAAAATAAAACATCCAAAACAAGTATTTAATTGTAAGGAGTGACACGTTATTGGTCAGTCCCTGTTCCCCCAAATTTGAACACCAATCCATCGGAGTAGTTAGCGACCCGAGGGAAAAAGTTGCAAAAGACCTACATATACTTAGCTTCATTAGGTGCTGGATCGGGATATAATCCCTAATTGGATTATATCTACACATTCTTTCGATTAAGTTTCCTTTCTCCTTCGCATTTGTTTTAATTGCAGAACATTTTTATTAATTCGATGGCGGAAGAATACTTGACAAAGGAAAAAATGACAAGGTTAAGGGATATAATTAGGTATAGCGAGGATCTCTCTTATCTCAGTGGAATTCTCAGGGATGACTGGAAGCGAGAGCGAACTCCGAGACTGAGAAGTTTAAGATGATTGACTGACATAGCGAACACGGGAGCACATACTAGCAAAACCTGCAAGTATTGTAGCTAATAACCCCATAAGTTCGGTCCATTAAAGTGCTATCTCGTGAGGAAATTTACAATGGGATAGGTAGATCCCAGTGCAATTTTTAATTCAGAGCAATAGTTGACAGTATGACCCATCATTTTAGTATTTTAGATGCTAAATCTAATCCGTTTTAGTATACGAGTAGTTCCTTTTATTGATTTAGTCTGCTCTTTAATGTCAAATTTTAAAAATTAGACATGACTTTTTGTTAAAATTTAGCTCCATGCTAACCCTAAAGCCGACTATTAAATTCGTTGTTGGTACAAACATTTTGGAAAGTGTGAAGATTGGTAAGGCCCATAGCGTTTCAGTAGCATGATGCTGTATACCCAATATAAAAAAATCGAGTTATCATGAAGTAAGCAACCCTTAACCCATTCAATTTTTATAGAAATTTGTCAAGTTGCTGTTGGTTTTCTGCCTATGGAAGACTATGGTGACCCTACATACGAATTCTAACGAGAATAATATGAGATCATTTTTCTGAACCAAGTTTTGTGAGAATACGCATGCACTTTACTATAACAATGCCTGAAGGAGATTTATGGCAAATCACGTGTCACTGTAATATCACGAAAGATAAATTCAATTCGTTTGATTAAATAAATATACCACTGCCGCACTGTTTTTCTCCCTTGCATAGAGGCTTCCCCAAGCACCCTAACTCCGATTAAGACTGTCAAAGTTTAAGTTCAGCAGATCAATAATATGGTAAACTCGAACTAGATATAAGAAAAAAGTCCGGATCTTATATAGCCAAGTTGTGCTAAGAAATTTAAATTTATAATCTTCACGATCTGAGGTCATCTGGGGCTATGCTAATTCTCACTAAATTATCTTGCGAAAACGACGTCCAATTCGTTGACCAAAATTCCGAAATTTCTTCCTTTTCTGCGGTATAAGAGCCACTTTATAAAACTGGGCCAATATGAATCACTTAATACAACTTCGTTATTTTATAAGACTGGTCACCGCCACTTTATATGGATAGTTGGCTTTAAAATGAACGAGATAACCGACGCAATAACAATGGCGAACAGGAGCTTCAATAATTCGAGGCGAGAATTATTCAGTCTAGCGAAATCATGGAACACTTAGCGCAAAGTCTCTCTGGGGTTACAGAACGGCCTTAGCTGTAGACAATCCCGTAAAAGAAGATTTAATAGGATCTTATGCCTGGTTTGGATATAGAGACCAAAAACGTTAAAGTCCGCAATAAATATGCTAACCACCACAGCCGTATGTTTCAAATCTGCTGAATCAAGACATCAAAATTAAAGTTCGTTTCTTAACTTGTCGATGACCAACAATTGCAACTTATTTGCACATTTCATAAAGATTTTAAAATCCGCATATTTAAGGCATTTTTGGGAACAGAGTTTTAGAAAGCTAAAAGGTCATCGTTAGTAGTAGGAACATTTTTTAAGCACATCTCCACGAGTGCGATTTTTCTGAACCATAGGAGCAACAATTATAAGTTCGTCAACTTGTCGTCATATTAGCTTGAAATTTTATTTTATTTTTATTTTTCTTTTATTCAAAAAGAATATACATTAAGAATAAATCTTATTACTTTGTAAAATAGCAAATTAGCTTGAGATATTGTCAAGAGCTTTTTTTAAGGTACATCTGTGATAGCTTTGTTGTCATGGTCAGTGTTTGTTCTGTTTTGCGAATTTCGCAATGTCAAATTTAATTGAGCAAAGAGTTTGCCTAAAATTGTGTGTTCGTAACAAAATATCATGTGTTAACGGTAGCCTACGAGGACTCGATAATGTCGAAAACACAAGCGTACGAGTGGTACAAAGAGTTTAAAGCGGGCCGTACTGTGGTCGATGATTTGCCTCGTTTCGGTCGTTCATCCACTGATGACTGACGTAAATATAGGAAGAGTTAAGAAAATTGTCCTCGCAGATCATCGTGTAAGCATCAGGGAGATAGCAGCCGATCTTGGTGTCTCATTCGGATTGATGCGGAGCATTATGCACAATATTTTGGGCTTGAGATGAGTTAAAGTGCGGCTTGTCCCGAGAGTACTGAATTTGTTGCAGAAACATCTAATTTTGTACGCGAATATTTGATTTAAAACAACGTTCATACCGCTAGTGTTTAATTCCATAAACGGGAATAGCACAGATATACCAAACATAAGTACTCGTATATCGAATAGCGCTATTAAAAGCAACTTGTAATTTTCGTGTCCATACTAATTCACAATTATCAAATATCTCACACCCATGCACAAGGACAAGAATTACGATTTTACTAACATGATTCGTGTATTCAGTGGTGTAAATGGTTGGGCCGTCCATAGGGGTCATGGTTGTTCCATGTTAAAAGTCTATTAAATATAACTCCCGGGAAATATGTCAAATATGTCAGGTTAAATTTTGTTGTAAAAATAACCAGGTATTTAGACTTATTTGGGGTAATTTTCAAACCATTTTTCAAGGATCAATCAGATATACAAATAAGGGCACAATTTTCGATAAGACCTAAGGGACAGTCATGGTAAATTTGGATATCATCAGAATAAATGTGTGTTAAAGAAAGTACAACTAAATCGGGTAATTCATTTGTGTACAACGAAAATAAGAGAGGGCACAGAATTGATCCTTGAGGTACCCCTCGAGTTAAATTGAAGAAATCAGCCGATGTGTCCTGTTTTCTGCTGCATAACTAGGACTGGGCAGCTTTTTGCAGGGCAAGCGTTAGAAAAGTCGAAAGGAGTTCTTCAACTATGTATCGCTCGGAAGCCCGACTGTACTAGTACAGTTCTGTTTCGAGAAAGATGCTCAGCTAGTTGCTTTTGCATTATCCGCTCGCATACTTTGGGGAGAAATGTCAGAATTGAAATTGGTCGAAGTTCATCTCCTATTAAGTTTTTCGGTAGTGGCATCACTTCTTTTGATGGGGAAAAATTCCTGTTGTCGTAATAGTATTTAAGATATATGTCATATACGACAGGATCAAAGAAACGATGGCTTTAATAAAGACTGGGTAAATTTTATCGACTCCTATTGCACAGGACTCTAATTGATAAACAGTTTTCGACTACATCTGGGCTGTTAACATCTGAGAAACAAAACGATGGTTGCTCTGCAGGCGTGTGACTATAATTTTAATTTAGGTTTCGGTCCCGGAATGCCCTCCAGATACGAACTTTTGGTTTAATTCATTACCGTCGGTGTTATTTGGGTAACTAATTCGTTCCTTACCTACACCTAGATGTCGCAAGTGTAGGTAGTTCCAGAGTTTTTAACTATCCAAGTTGGTTTCTAACCAGTTAGACAAAAAATTGTTCCTTTGCCGTTTTTATTTCACGGACGAAGTTATTCGCTTAGATTTGTTTACTCGGTGAAGTTCTTTGATCCGAAAACGCTTCCACGGATGATATGCTTGATCATGAAAGAGTCAGATAAATAAATGTTCGGTTTTGTAGTTTCGTAGGTCACGATGTTTGAGCCTCTATAAAATGCTGGCGTCGCAAAGCACCACAAAATGGATTAATGGACAAAAACGAGGTAGTTTGAGAATAAATTTTCCAAGACTCGGTCATGCACATGATAAAATTATGCATTTAACTGATTCCAAGAAGCTGACAGTTGATTTGTACTCGGATTGAAATGAATACTTGTAGTTTGTGCAAATTTATTTGAGTTTGCGAAACTTATCGTGTGCTGCACTCATTTTATGATCGACATACTCGTCCGTCTGAGCAAGTAATTCGAATAACCATGGATCGTATTCCCACCACTTGATAAATCACCGCAGATATGTCGTACAGTGAGTGAGTCAACTCTCTTCGTACCCAGCAATTAGAGCTGTGTCTGTCCACTTTATCGAAGCTTTTACAGAAAGATCTTGAATGTCGAGCTTGCTAATTTCAAATTGTGTAAGAATTGAAGCTGTATGATCATCGTGTGCGACGTTTAGGCGAAAGCAATATTGCTCTTGATCTTGATGGCTACGTCAACAAATAAAATTTCCGCACTTGGAGTGAAGAAAAACATGAGACATTCTTGAGACGCCATCACATTCATATTGTATAAAGTCACTGTTTGGGGTGCATTTACACTCAATGGAGAGCTCTAAAAATCTATGATTAATGATTTCTCGTTTCCTAATTGAGAGGCATTAATGTAGTAGAGCTGTAGTTTTAAGAAGATACTGCACGCGTCATTATAAATTTGTTAAACAAAACATTCTATGAGCTCATAACTCATATTCATAAACTGTGAATACGCTTCCCAGATTATTTGAATATTTTTTGTTGCGGTGTATGAATCTTGTTTTTGTCGATAAACCAGAGGTTATGGGCGACTTGAAAGCTATCATTCTCAGCGTTATTGCAGGTATACTCGCGTGATCTTAATTGCTATCTATCGATCGTCACACTCGTTTAAGAAATTGAAAAAATAAAAAACCGATCGAGTCACCAATGGTCAGCAAGATGACGAAAAAAGAATATATGAAAAGAATCGGAATGCCGCAACCTAGCAGCAACAAAGGAATGAATTCTTAAATGGAGAACGAGTACATTGTTAGACATAAGCAATCGACGAAACTAAATAGGAACAATCCCAAATATTCGTTCATTGGCGATTATGTGTGAAATATTATGGAACATTGAACACTCTTGCTCTTTTTGAGAAGTTGCTGACAACATTTTTGTCCTTCATTTTCACCTATGATGTTCTGAATTTCGTTTTGGAGGATTTGCATATGTTCAGTCTGAGTTAGTTCGCCGAACTGAGTTCGGTAGTTCGGTCACAACTACATATATTGCCTTTCGTGCAATGTGAAGGGACGTACAATCATGGAGAAACCACATCTCGTCTTAATCTATAGGCCAGAGCAATTTTGTTATTATATTTCACATTCACTACCATCTACATTGTCGTTGTCGTCATTGAAGATGTTTGATCTTAACACTCCACCAGCGCAAAATTCGCACTCAAAGCTGACTCGTTGCAGACGCATTGCTTTCTTATGAAGAACAGGTGGATTTTCCGCTTTCCAAATTTGGCTGTCTCGTTTGTTCACGTAATCATTCAAGTGGAAGTGTTTCTCATCGCCAACGACAATTTTTCTAACAACATCAGCATTGCTTCTTTGGTTTTCAAGCACTTAGTTGACAAAGATGGGGCATTTTTTCTTGATTGTAACTAAGTAAGCAGGTCTTCCTTGGAAAATCTTTGCAAGCTGATTATCGAAATGGCCAGGCGCTGCGAACAGTGCCGAACTGATGTGTCTGGATTCTGAGCAACACTTGCAGTCATCTATGCAATATATTGAGCACGACCTAATGATGTCTCGTTTACAACCGAGGCAGTTCGATAAATTTTTTCTATTAGTCGTGGATTTTTCGACCAAAAATTGCTGCGTACTTTCCGATATAAAAAGATGTGACAGTATCTCCTGTCATACAGTGTTAGTGCTTTTTGTTTTTTTTAAAAAAAAAAACTGAATGACAAGTCAAAGAAATCTGTAGAACGGCCATAAGAAAAATGATAGGATAAGCATGACATATGTGGCTGTTTATGGCATAAACAAAACTCACCTGAACCCATTTTTTTTTAGAAATAAAATAGAAGATCTTTGTTCTATATATGCCGATGTTATTATAATGGGATTGGTTTCCAAACAGTATGTACAAAAAGAACGAGTTTTTGAAAGTATTTCGGACTTTTCTTCTAAGCAAATATCCAATTAAATCAAAGAGCTGTATGGACAAAAGCACTAGTGACTAGAAAAGGTGTAGGCTTTGTAGAAACTTAAATCAATTACAATTAGCAAAAAGTAATTCTATTGCAAAAAAATTGATCAATCTGATCACTGATCAAAAAACAATGGGAAGAATAATAAAAATGTTACTACTTCATGAAGAAAAAAGTCAAATGAAGTTGAGCAGTAAATCCAGCAGAGTTTCGTTCAATTAACACGCCCAAGATTGAGAGTAAGGTCCTGGAAAAAATGGTGCATAAGCAGATACGAAGTTAAATAGAAGTTAAATATTATTTGACAGACCAATAGTCAGGTTTCCGAGTAAAACATAGCTGTCAAAACCGAAGCTCGCGAAAAGTAGGTTACTGTTGCTTTGTTTTTGGACCTGTAAAGGGCATTCGAGACCATATATCGGGACAGAGTTATTCAGAAGCTGAATAGATATAGCATAGAAGGAATTGAACTCGAAGGGATTAAAAGTTACTTGTCGAACAGATCTCAACGAACGAAAGTAAAAGATGGATTTTCTAAAACCATGTCGGTAAGACTTCTGTTCATAATTTATATCAACGATGTAAAGGGCGTATTATAGCATACAAAGGTTAGACTATTTGCGGAAGATACTCTTATATATTGTACTGTAAGTTATGCAGAGGGGTAATGAATAAATTGAAGCCTAATTTGGGTAAAATGAAAGCAATGACAATAAATGGAGACTCTACTGAAAACATTGTAATTAATGAAGATAATATTGAAATAGTGCGGAAAGTAAAATACCTTGGAGTAATTATTGATAAGAAACTAAGTTTTAAGAACCATACTAACTACATATTGTATATAATAAAATTGCAAAGAAAATTATGAGAATCACAACTAAGTTACCTATATCTGTTTTTGTTGATGGCAATGCAACTTTTTTGTGAAAAAATGGTTACAAATGAATCATTCAAAGTATCGGCCATCGCTAGCTACAACTTTTTCGCATTTTTTTGGCAGAGCTGGAATGCCATTACAGTAAAAGTGTTTACCTTTTGAGGCTATCCAAGAATAAAGCCATTTTTTGAAGTCTTCATATGAGCGGAACTGCAGATAAGCCAGACCATATACCATCGAACGAAACAAGTAATAATTGGACGTCGACGGCGGGTGGGGTAGGACTTCCCATTTGAGCATTTCCAGATAGGTTTTAACAGGTTTGGCAACGTTAGGCCGAGCATTGTCATGCTGCAGAATCACTTTGCTCGGCTTAATCACATCAATTGAAGTCAATATCGGTCCCCAGTGATGACTTGGTTGAGTTTTTATAGTTCATAATAAATATTATCGACCTGGTCTCATCAAATACACAGTATAATCTTCGCAATTTGAATATGCGATAGAGCCGACGACGTAGATGCATAATCGAGCAGTCCCCATAACTTTCTTCTATTTGAGTTGCTGTAATGAATCCATTTTTCATCACCCGTTACGATGCGATGAAGAAAACCAAACCTAGAGCAGTTGTTCACAGGCGAAAAGAAGCTCAACGTCCCTTGCTTCAAATCATATGGAATTCAAGTTCCTTGTTTTTGAATTATTCCCAACGCAGCCATTGCTTGAAAATGGCTTGGAGTGTAACTCCTAATGCTGAAGCAAGCCCTTTTTAGGTTTGGCACGGATCCTCTTCGACTAATGCCATTAATTGACGGTCGTCAACATCGAAATCATCGTCTTTAATATGTACAAACCAACAAACGAAACCAATCACAGCACGTTGTTTCACTTAGAGTAGCATCTCTGTAAAATTTTTGGAGCTCTCGATGCGCTTCAGTCGCCTATTTTTTCGAAGGAAAGAAGAAAATCAACTCTTCCCGAAAATGACGATTATTTGGCACAAAATCAGACATGTTCACATAACCAAAAAGTATATGACGTTAAAACAAAGTCACAAATGTGTCAAAACAGATTGTTTACCATATGTCTAAGCTTGGTTCATGGCGTATTGGATATGTCTAAATCGACCACCACATACTACTAGAGCCATCTATTGACAAACAGACAAACAATTAATTCAAAGAATTAGTCATAGGGTATCTTGAAAATCATAAATACAATGATTGAACGACATTTCGAATATTGTTCAACAATACTTCCTTACGGAACGAATCAAATGACTGAACGGTTACAGAAATTGCAAAGCAATTTATATGCAATATGTTAACTCATATACAATTAATGCTTTAAACATTAAAATAGTTTATAATCAATTAAAAAACAATAATAAATATTTACCTAACTACCTGTTCAATGAAATAGTTTATGTATCGGGTGCCCAGCCATATAATTTAAGAAATATAGGAGATTTTAGACTACCATTTTTCCAACAAGTAGATTTCAAAATATTCTCTTCCATAATAGTTTCAAATTATTTAATAATCTACCAGTTGGAGTAAAATCAGAAGATAATGTTACAAAAGTACATTAAAAAACAGTTGATCTCGTATGTTTTTTTTGTAATAAATAGCCGAAGCTTAATAAAGAATAAATGAAAATTATATAAAATAAAAGTTGGCCAGCACTTCTAATTATAAGAAAACTATAGAAAGATGCTAGTTTATGTCTTACAGCTAGTGGCTGTATTAAAAATTGAACTATTGACAAGGCTGGTAATTTAAGCCGGTAAAAATCCGGCAACTTTGATAGAACTTTGGTGCCTCATGTAAGATGTAAAGAAAAAAGCAAAATTCTGACAACACTATTTTCATAGGCAATGTCAAACCAGCGAAAAACAAAACCTTTACCTTCGTGGACTTAAAAAAAATAAATTAATAAAGTCTTGACCGGTTCGCTGGGCAAAACTTGAGATGAAATATGTGTGTAGATGGAGTTGAATTGTAAAACAACAGCTGAAAGGTTAAATGTCTAAAAGCGAAGGAAGAAAATGTATATCTTAAATGAAAAGAAGTCTAAAGACTATAAATATTAAAACTAGCACTGGACTGGTATAATTCGATGAAAATTCTGGAATTCTGAAAGGTACAACAAAATTCTCACCATCGTCGGTGGTAAACTTTTGAGTCATGAATAAGACAACAATCATAGTAGATCGTTCCCGGTAGACTTTTCTGAAATAACAGGGATAGTCCGTTTTACTCAGTTTGGAGAGAGTTGCATAAGCGGAGATTATCCTTTTTTTTTTATAATTAGCGCGTAGTCAAGGGATTATCATACCCTTAAAATGCGGTTAGACGCTGCGTATAAATATACACACATAGCCAGACAATTATGAAGACACTAGGCGCGTGGACCAATTCGTAATAAGGACACCTGTTGCTCTAAAATATCACGAGGTGCCAACATTCCGTGTTGGAGAACTTTTGAAATACGTAGAATGAAGAACTGGATTAACTAGCATAAGCGGCTTGTAAAACTCAATATAAAGTTGTCAGACCTAGTCAGGGAATATTAAAGACAAGATGACAATAAGACAAGAGAAGCACTGCAACTATAGTAAGTAGACACTGGTTTTTTCGGAATTTCATAATTCATCCTAAGAAGCAGTCCTCTGAAAGGGTAAATGATAGGTAAAACACTCAAAAATTAAGAACCATCCACCAGATCAATGACTTTGGAGAGCTTTCAAACGTCTTCTTGTGTTTCTATAAATCTATGTAATTCTTTACGTCATGTAATTGATTTATAAAATATATACTCGTCTTAATATATATATATATATCTTTTCTTTTATTTCTATCAATGTAATCTAGATATAAATGTTAACACTAACTTTAAATACAATTTCTATTTAGTTGTTGCTGTTTTGTTTTGTTTTGTTTTTTTCTCTTATTTTAATAATTTTCTGCGACTTTTTGTGTTTTGTTTTTGTGTCATTTTAACTTAGACTGTATTTTTTTGTTTTTCTTTTTTTTTTTTTTAAAATATTTATATGTTATTTTATTTTTTTTATTTATAAATTTTGTTTTTAAGTTTTTAAATAAATTTAATATAAATTTCTTAAGTTGTTATACAACAAATAATAGAGTCATACTTATACGATACCTAATAGATAAAAATGTACACATGCATTATTTATAGTAATTTTTTTTTCTTTTGTTTTAGCTTACAATTTACAATTTTTTGTGGTTGCTTTTGCTGGGTTTTTAGTTTATTTTCATACTATTTGCTTTTACATTCTCGGCTGTTTTAATTGAATGAAATAAAGACAACCAAAAGCAACGCTGAATTTTAGGAAAAGCAAAAAAAAAAAAAAAAAACAGAAACAAAATATTCTAAGTGAACCGAAATTGTGCCTTCTGTTTTAATTGAAGATCAAATCTCATTTCATTAACGATTTTAGAAGAAGCAGGGAACTCGCAAAAGCTTTTCTATATTACCAAACTAGTCCTTCGTTTTGCATATTTTGGGGTTCCGAAAAGTTGCCAGATGTCATGAATTCGGGTGATCCACTGCGGGGACCGCCACCAATGCCATTGCCAGCACCACCACCGCCACCATTGCCCATTATGTGATCGGGTGGAGGTCCACCGGCGCTAGCCATGTTCATTGGTTGAGGGCCGGTTTGATTGAATAAATTCGATTCAGGCGTTAAACCGAATTCACTAACCATGGGTATTGGTCCGGAATGATCCATGGGTCCACCTAAAAAAAAACACAAAAAACAAAAAAAGAAATCAATATAAGATAATATAAAATACCATATATATGAGGTGCATTAAAAAAAACTATTTCTATCGATTTTGACATCAATTTGTAAAGGATAACTAGGGCCGTTTCAGAAGGAAGTATACACGTAGGAGCTGTAGAGTTGATTCAAATTAGGCTGGGCTTCCTTCTGTACACTTGGCCATTTCGACAAGAAGATGGATCTTTTTGACAGTGGAACTCCTCTGTATCACAGTCAAGCAATAAAGTGCCAGTGAACTGAAACATGGACCGGAGTTGAGAAGGCTTTTCATAGCGCTTACAAAAACTTTTCTTCAGTGTTCGAGATTAAGACAATATTGACGATGAAAGACGAAAATAAACTTTTGGAGAGAAAAGAGTTTCATTGGGGATCCTTACCGGTCTTAAAAGAATTATAAATGAAATTGAGCAAGATATACCGTGATAGCTGAAATTGGGATTCAAAAGTGTGCGCTATTATTATACACTTCGTATAATAACCCCTTGAACGCCCGAAAAGCTAAGACAAATTTCGCATTGTCGGAATTGTCTTTCAACCATCTACCATATGTGGAATTGTAGACGTATTTTCAAATCAAAAGAAAATACCTAAAGGTGGGAACAGGTATTCACTAAAAGAACTGACACGTCCAAGATTTCTTTCGAAAGGAAGTTCATCTCAGAGGTACCAGAATTTCAGCAATAGTAAAATTTGAACTTTTGTAGCAAGTGGATTCGTTCATAAACCTGCTTTGTGGCAGTCTTACAAGATGGACTTCCATTTGTAGTTTTTCTGCTTTATGGTTCATATCAAAGACAAAGTTCAATAGAGCACTCTGCCAGTAAATTGTATTCCCATGCAACCTCAGAAATTTGGTTACAAGAGTGTGTAGCTGTTCCTTGAATTTTCCGGGGATTGACCAGATTGAGGATTTTTTTTCCTTCAAACTGGACTATCTAAGGGTGCAATTGCTCACAAAGGAAAGACTCCGATGTTTCAGTATCGCTCTCATAAAAAGAGTCACTTGTCACCTACGCCGAGAACGTTTAGGTGTTAAGCTAAATCTTATGCTTATAACAAATACATCTGCAACAGAAGATGTAATCAAGCACGGAGGCAATCCTAACATAGATTCGGGGCTTAATAAATTATCCCCTGAGTCTTGGTCAGCGTCCAATGTCATCAAAAATACAGTGCATGTTACACCAAAGACCACCCCTTTTTTTTTACAAAATTTACAAATGCCTCTAAGATTGCAGCCTTCTTTTTCGAGGCTTCTTTAGCTATTTGCCAATATGTATGACAGCGGTAGGCTAACTAGGGATACTCTGTCCAAAGCTGCAAGTCTACGACTATGTTGGATATACACATATGCCATTGCTGCCAGGCCACTTGAAGCCAGGCTTAGAAAGTACGTCTCAAGCGTGAGACAGAGAGCCTCTGCTTTCTACACAGGATAGGGTATAATCTTACAGATTTGGTGGATTATCCTTTCAAGAGCCTGTTGGATTCACCGAGTTTTTAGATTTTCCCGCAAAAGTCTTTATAAGAGGTAGTTTTCAAACTCCGAATTGACTTCCCATATTCTTTTAATTTACTTTATGAAGATTTCTGTCTTCCTCCAAACAAGTCCTAAGTTTTCGGGACTCCTGAAGTAGACACCGCAAGTCTGAGTTCAACCATGGAGAACCAAGGTATTTAGTAAGTATTTAGTAAGTATTTAGTAAGTATTTAGTAAGTATTTAGTAAGTATTTTAAAAATGATATCATGTAAATGTTGGCCACGACTACGTCTGAGGTGGTCAATTCGGAAGGTAAAATTTTGGGCGACTCGTTCGAGCATAGCGACTGGTACCTCGCGGATAAAACGAGTAATGTTGGCTTCCAAAGCTTAATCGTAGCTGGCTTATTCCTAAAGACCTGAGACTTTACATATCCCTAGAGAAAATAGTCCATAGGTGTGATATAGCACGATCTAGGCGGCCAATTTACCGTAGCAAAATGTGAAATTAAATGCTCACCAAAATTATTTCTCAACAAGCCCATTGTTTCACGCGTTGTATGGCTCGTAACGCCGTCTTGTTGAAACTAGAGCTCACCGAGACCATGTGCTTGAATTTCAGGAAGCACATGGTTCGTTAACATGCCACGATGACGGTTACCATTGACGGTAACATGATGATTTGCCTCATTTTTGAAAAAATATGGACCAATGATTCCACCATATACGCAAATACGCAATTTTGCTTATTAAAGTATCCATTGAGCCAAAAATGAGCTTCATCACTGAACAAAATTTCACGATAAAATACAGGATTTTCATTGAGTTTTTCCAGAGCCCATTCACTGAAAATATGACGCAAATTCAAGTCGCCTGACTTGAATTTCGTACGCTTTTAGGCTGAGATCCTCACTTAAAGTACCCCAAGTTGTCTAATTAGCCAAGGCAAGTGTACACTCTCAGCTGCTGTAGTCTCTTCACTACGTGTGGATGTGGTCTAACCGGTCGAGTATCATCCACTAATGCAAAGTGGAACTCAAATTTGCGAATGATATTGGCAATATTGGTTTTAGTACGTCGATTATGCGCACCGTAAGTTCCTTGAATCGCACGAAAACAATTTCTCACAGAACGTTGATATTCGTAATATAGCTGAACAATTTGGAGACGCTATTGTAGTGTGAGTCTTTTCATGATAACTTGCCAAACGATACTGAACAAAACCGATGAAGTAGTTTGATAGGAGTTACGCGTCATCTGTCAAAAAAAGCCTATTAAAAATCAAACCTTACGATGAATCACCCCTTATAATACCGGTAATATGCTTTGCGTTGATGTTCATAAATGAGCATTATGTCGATTTGTTTCTGTCGGAACAGAGCACACACAGACAAAGAACTAGTCCATTATACTCTTTGTTAGTTCCTTTTACTGAAAGTTATGCCGATTACTTGCTGTTTTGTTTTCCTAAGAAATATTGATAATCGTTGACAACTTGGTCAAATAGGATGATGTCCAGGAGATGAATGCCTCTCATATGGTATGTATTCTGAGCATAAGCATAGCAGATAGGTAGATAGATAGATGTGTCTTTCTGGAATCAGAGTAGTAAATGAGTTCAGCTACTGCCTTTGGTGGTGGCGCTAGGGAAAATAAACTGACACAACGAAAAATTCCGTCCGTTTCGAAGCATATGCTTGCAGCAACCTGCTGAAAAATTGCCAAAATTTACACAACAGTTGTGTGAAATGCTTTAAACACCCAAAACCAATCATCCTTTTTGCCACATCCGTGGTTTTTGTATGAACATCATGTAAGAGACCTGTAATATTGGATTAGTCTTAGCAAGAATGTCGCCATCTACTATTCCGCATAAGAAAAACTATGGCTGTGCTAAATGTTTACCAGGCCGGGGTACCATTCAAAAGTTTGCTCGTCGATATATTGAGACACAACCTACAAATCAGTAGACATGGCAATATCAATTCGGTGTGGTTTCTTATGAATTACTCTACAAAGTGGGTGAAAGTATAATAATTCTAATTCCTGTCAAAACCATTAAGACCCTGGAAAATTATTTAGCAACATATGTTTTCAATCGTTTTAGAATACCCAGGGATTTACGGTACTGACAAAAGCGGAATTATGATTCGGAAATACATATAAATATTTTAGAACTCGACTCGGCTCCTGTATTCCATTACCAAGGTGAGGACAGATTAATAGATTTAATGTGGATTTTTCGATAAAATTGTTAGCCTTCAAAGCAACGCGATTAAACAAAATGTTTAATCGACTGACCAAAACTAATATAGGCATTCATAACAACATATTTTGTGAAGATTAGAATGGAAATGTCCCACATCTCAGACAATAGTCGGTTGCACAGAATGCTTTGTCCCTGTTCACAGTAGGATTCTGTAACCGGAATTGCCAGTGCACCACACGTTCGCGGTTGAGCAATATTCAAAGTGCAGTGATTTGTTGGTTCGTTCGCGTTCGGCTTTTTGAACTTATTTCAATACTTGACGAACAAGTTATGGGCCGAGCACGTAAATTATCGGGTCGTGGATTCAAAAGTTTAGATAAGAAGCGACAACAGTTAACCAAAATCCTCCGGGACCATCAACACCAGCAGCTACGCCAGAACATGTGGCTTAAGTTCAACAGGAATGCGCAATCCACTCAAATTCATAAGGAAGATTGCGGCCTGTCCAGGAATAAAAAAAGTCAAAAGGGGACGTTATTTTGTAAATGAAACTAAAGTTTCACACATATAGAATGCAAATCATGCAGTTTCTCAACGATAAGCAAAATATGAGATACTGGTGCTCAGGAAATCCTAGGGAACGCCATCAAAAAGGTTTGTATTGTCCAAAAACGATAATGTGGTGTGGAATTTCAGCCCTAAGGGGCTATTGGCCATGATTTTTTTAGCCAGCAAGAGACAGTCCTTGCTAACGTGTATTGTCGAATGATGGAAGAGTTTTTGGCCGCATAGCAACTTCTGTTTCCCGGGTTCAACAACAAAACTTTTGGCGAAACAGGGCTACTATAACACATTGAGTTTCAATGGAGAAGCTGAAGGTAATTTTTCCCAATAAATTAATCAGCTAGTACGAAGACATACCCTGAGCACTTCGGTAACCGGACCTTACACCGTGGTACTTTTTTTTTGTGGCGGATACTTTAAATATCCGCCATGAAGTTGCTGCAACTGAACCAACGCTTTGCTCTTGAGTATTCACAAAAGTCCGATTGTAAAAGTGTGTTGAGAGGAATGGACGGCATTTGGGTGATTTTGAAAACACAAAATCCGCATGGTTAAAATCCACTTTGTATAAACAAAATATGAGAAAAACGCTGTAGGTCTTGAAAATTTTCTGCTGGTCCTGAGTTGTACAATGTAGCCCCCATCTGATTGCCTAGATTATCCTTGAATCAGATTGCAAGTGCTAACACTAGTATATTGAGAGAAAACAGTGTGTGTAGGAACTTTAACACTTAATTTGTGACCATATTAATTGAGTTCAGTTGATAACCATAACGACACCAAGGACCTCGTCTTGATAATTTAAGATAATTCACAAACCTGGTAAGGTTCCGGATACATGCCACACAAAATTCTCTACGCCCCAGTTTCACTGTAGCCAGAATGATTGAACTTCTGATGTATATAGCCAATGTCTCATCCCCCGCTGATGATATAATTGCACCTTTAAGCTAATGGGGAAAGGATTAATGGTTATAGTACCGCAGTAGAACTAATATGTATCTGCTACCAGACTTTTGTTTATGGTTTAACCAGTCTCCTGCTTCATTTGTTCCTTCAAGGTAAATAGATTTCATACAAGAAGACGAGAAGAATATATGTTTCTTCGTAATAATACGTAGAAAGCACCATGAGAATCTCAAGACTTAAACGCCTAAGATATGAACTGGTACTCAGCTTATGAGTAAAAAAATCATGATAATGGGAATAATCCTGTATATAGTAAATTTTTAGTGTTTGAACAAAGCCTTATGGTTTGTTCTTGTGTGTGTATGGCCCGTCTTGTAAACGACAAGATCTCACTGAACCTTTGTGTCCATCTTTTTTTTTTTATATTAGAGCACATTTGCATACAGCGTTGGCGAAGGAAAATTAGGAAGGAAAGATAGAGGGGTACCGATGTACGTTGGTTTTAAACGTCTGAATGTTACAATGACTAGAAAATCGAGAGCTCTGCAGGGAAATCCATAAGCTAGTTGTACGGCTTAGGAACGAATGACGTTATTTCAGAGTATGCCTGAAAGTGGGCTTGTGGGTATATTGATAAGCATTCATAGTAAGACGAATGCTACGATTGAAGGTATGAGGGGGCGGAATGCTACCGTTGATTTATATGGATCACTGTAGGTGGAAATAGCGATAGAACAAAGTGAGGCAGGAAATATTTCGTCGATGTTCGACGACGTCCACTATCTACATCATATTAGCATCACCTATAAGTTTTATCGCACTGTTTTGAATTCTATCTGGCATGTGCAGAGATGTTTTAGGAGCACCTGACCAGATTTGGGTATTGTACTCCAATCTTGGGCGTATAAACGCCTTTTAAATTGAAGCCAGATCAGAGGGGTAAAAGGATTTCTTAGATTTTTTGAGAAAACCTATATATTCCGCAGCATGTATGTTGTCATGGACATACTCTTACATGCCGAGAATGGCAAATTTTTCAGTTTCGATGATGTAAGTGCAATTCATGTACGAGTAGGTACATATATTGGATATAAGACAGGATTGTGTTTTGTTCGCATTAACTTCCACTCTGTTGACAGTTGACAATTGGTTACGCTGTTAATATCGGAATTTAATGAGCTTACCATATGCTGGCATTTACGTTCTACAGCCGAAGAGCAGGAACGTGAGTCAGGGAACGAATGTGAAAAGCAGAGAGTATTACTATCACGAAAGGAATATATTGGATAAGAAGCAACTGACAAGAGATCATTGATGAAAATTAAAAAGAGTGTCGGAGACAGAATGGAGCCCTGTGGTACATCAGCATTTATTTATGGATAACAGACTTGATAACATCCAATACAACTTCTGAAAAGTAATTTATAATCCATTGAGGAAAAGAGTTTTCGATTCCAAATGCACCCATTTTCGACAAAAGAGCCTGATGCTAAACTCGGTCAAACGCAAGTGGAACTATCTTGCTTTGGTTCCATTTTTCGCTGAGACATGCCATCAAATCACCTATGGATCTGTTGATCTGAAAACCATACTGTCGGTCGTTGAGAAGTTTTCGCGTTTCGTAAGAAAAGTAAGTTTCGTAAGACGTAAGCGCAATGGGTCTGCAGAAGAAGAGTGAAGAAGATTCACCTATTTTAGGGGGCGGCTGGACAAATTCTATTCGTCTCTTCTCGGAAAGAATCCGCAGTGGTATTGTATGAGTGTAAGAACACAACTTCAGAAGAAGGGGAGATAAACCAAGCGGATTGTTGTATGTATGTTAAAATCTTGCTACTACACATGAGTACGAAAGTGTATTCGTCCCATTTAAGATTCGACGCAGTCAAGTGGAAGCAAGAACAAAGCACAATCTGGAAATCTTGAACTGGCCGCAAAGTGTGCAGTAGGCTGCCAACTACAATTATATTACGAATAAAACAGCACATCAACCTAAAAATCAAAGAGTGCTCAAGATGACAGATAGATTGCAATTTAATTTTCACGGATCAACTGAATAAGATTGAAGTCAATATCGAAAGAATAATTTCCTCTCTCTACACTACAGATGCATAATAATTTCTATTTGAAAATTATTTCATAAAACTTTAAAAATTCCCAGAACTTGAGGTTAAATGTTAAAATTTTTATTATTCTTCCATTATTGCATTGCAACATTTAACCCCATTTCTGTGGATACACAAAAAACGACTTACAAACTCACCTGGTGCATTGAATGGCATCGGTCCTCCAGGATGTCCAGGAAAGAATGGCCCATCGTGCGGATGAAATGGTGGTCCACCATAGCCAAACTCAAATTTGCCATCAGCACTGAAGTAGGGAAAACCTGGTGGTCCATCGTCCAATCCGCCGGGCGATAGATTCATAGAGAAACCGCGCATTTTTCTCGCTCCAAAGAACGGCGGTCGTCCCATGCTAGTGATCTGCTTCATTCGTCGTTCTTTTGATCGTTTATTCTGGAACCAAACCTACAATAAAACAAAACACACCATTAAAACACGTGCCAGTATATGTCGACGCACGTTTGTATCCGTATGTACGAATAGTGCTAAGCAAATTGGAAAACCGCAGTGAAGCGGAACTTAACTCCAAAGACATTACACGAGAACAGATTAAACCGACTAAAAGGCCACAGCCACTAAGTAAAGAAATTAACCTATAAACGGTTTCTATTAAAAAAAAAAGAAAGAAAACAAAACCAGAGCAAACCGCTGATCTCTGGATGGGAAAAGTTCGTTCCTTCGTTGGACAACCCCGCCTGGTGTTTCACATTACCTCTTCTCAACAGAAAACCCAACGATCAAAGGGAGTTTTTATTGACTCTGTTGGATGGGTTTTAAAATGTTTTAATGATCCTTCGCGCCTCCTCTGGTGCTGCTCCCTCAATGCAACACATACATACGAGTATACCAGTGGAGTGATGCGAGGTCGCATTTGGAAGGATTATAAATTTTTATGATGTTGAGGTCGATAATTGTTCTATAGCGTCACAAAAGAGGAACTCGACTCTTCTTGGTTTTGGTCTTGATCTTAGCTGTTCCCATTGAGTTGCAAAAAAAGAAAAACGACCAGAAACCAGCGATTCCAACGAAAACAGCGCGATGCAGAGAAAATTATCGCGATTATGTCCGGATTCTGTCCAAGAAGTCCATTCGTTCGTATAGATTATGTTTTTTGAGCTGGGAGTCCCTTTAAGTACATCTCTCTACGTCGTCATCGGCTGTCGGTTATATGTATTTTGGTTTTGGGCTATGCTCTGCAGCAGCTTCTAAATATTTTTAATGGTGCGGTGAAAATGTTCCCTTGATTTACGAGCATGCGGCATTTATGTGTCTCAAGGTACGAACGTGTATCCACATTCTCATCATTTGGTTGGTGTGGGTCTATCGAATCGATTGGTTTTCTTCGACGGGATTTTCGAACGATTTCGTTCAACATGAAGAAGCCCCATGACAAAGCAGGAAGTGTACATGAAGTACCTGAAAAACTAAGTATTGGTGTTTGATGATTAAGCAAAAGGTGATGATGGGGATACTTGGATGTTCGATACTGTATTACCAGTTGTCTTTGGGGCTCATTAAAAGCTTTAAAGAGAAGATTTTAGTTTATGCAAAAGAAGATTCTTATTCCTTCTTATTTAAATAATCAGTAATCATTAATCTAGTTAGACTCTGTAACGATTTTATTTATTTGATCAGTCAGCGCTAACATTGGAGGATTTGGGCTTTAGCCCGGGCTGAAGATTACCTCAGTATAACAACATCTAATACCTGGATACGGGGGTATCATTTATTACAGTCAATAGTTTTTGCTGAAAATTTTCTGTAAGATGCTTCAGGGCTTCTATGTTATGACGAAAATACCTTCAAAGCCTAAGCTCGTTCTTTCAGGAACACATTGTGTATACGGCCCTCAATTGTCGACTACGCTCTTACATTCAAATTTCTCTTTTTGTCTCCAGCTCTTCTCAGAAATGCATTCGTATGAGGGATGGATCTTTCAATACCAGGTATTCCGAATCGAATTGTTATTTCACATTCGTCTTCAGACCGCGCATGCTGGCGCTTATAGAGCGCATTTATAAACAAAGCAAAGTTGACTTAGTCATATAAGTCTAAAGTGATCGGCTTAGGTGATGGCTTATGGTACATCAATCCTTAAAGCACTCTCCAGTGCACCAATTCCATTAGGAAGCCATGGTAAATAAAAAACCAAGTCTTTTGTGACCAGATTAAATCTCAGATTAAATCTCCACACCCTGGGGTAGAATTGGGTCTCAACCAACAAGTGTCTTCAACCAACTCGATCTTTAGCTAGCTGCCTCCAGTTATGTATGCTAAGTTGGCTAAGGTCCTCTTACACTTGCGTGCGTCAACTGAGTTGGTTGCGGTCTTACTGTGCTGTCCGTCGGGGCGGATTCGAATATTTTTCGGATCAGACCATTAGTATCCATCAGCTTTACATGATCCAGCCACCTCAGTCGTTAAAATTCACTCCTCTGGCTAAGTCGATGTACAGCCCCTACAGACGGAGACGAAAATCACGCGAAGAATTTTAATCTCACAGCTTCCAGGATTCCCTCATCCATTTTGGATTAAGTCCATGAATCTGAATTAAGAGCGGAGCCTAGGTGGATAAAATCTTAGTCTCACTGTCTGTCGGGAGTGACGTTCTGTTGGGTGTCCTATAGAACGTTAAGCCCATCTTCACTGCTTTCGCTTCAATACTTGCGAAAGCGCCACTGACATTACGCTGCTTTTTTCATCGGCATATGCGAGTAAATGGACCGACTTTTGAAAGATTGTGCGTCTTGTATTGGAGCATGAATTTTGCACCATGAAAACGCGTTTCATTGTCTGAATCCTTTCATGACATTAAAGTTCTCGGCGAATTTGGTATAACTCGTCTCTATAGGTGTATTGTGTATCGATTTGGAGTTTATGGGTTTTTTTTCCAAAATTTGCCGTAGTAGGAATATTTGGTCGATGGTGGACATTCGTTGCCTAAAGCCACACTGATATAGACTAATCAGGTTATTGATGAAGGGCTTTAGGTGTATACACAATACAGCTACAGATCCTCTTGTAGCCGATGTAAAGAAGACTGATTCCTCTGTAATTGAAGCAGTTCGGAGGGACTCCTTTCTTGAATATCGGGCAAACAATGCTGAATTTGCATTCATCAGGCATACTTTACAGATGATTTGGTGTATGGTCCTTACTTAGTCAGCTGAAGTCAGGTCGTTCCCTGAGAAGCCGGTGTTCGTCTCTCCTTTTTTTCTTCTATGCAGCACCGCCGCTTTATATGCATATGCTTGCTCTCATTCGTCGTCGCAACAGGGATTTCGTTGTCGTGGCCGAGTGAAACCCAGGACATCAGAGGCGGCATCTCTTATGGCTTTTTGTTAATCTTGCCACTGGTATTCGAATTTTGATGCTGGCAGCAAAGGACCTCTTAAGAGATTAAGGAGGAAAAAAAATTTTTTGGATATACAACAAGGACATGCCTCGAATCTTCGAAACGCTCAGATAACCATAATACTGGAGGAGTGCTTTGCGTCCATCGCAATTCGGTCAATCTTATTGACAGTTGATTGGTCAGGAATTATCCAAGTCCCCTTGTGAATATCGAGATGTGGTAACCGCATACGAGATACGGCCATGTTTCGCCCCACCGTAAAGTTGATTCGCCTGAATCCGTTATCGCAGGTCGTGCAGGCTATGTTTCCGATAGTATTTCCAAAGATGCTTTTTTTCTTAGTTTTGAATTAAAGTCGCCGAGGACAATTTTAATGTCATATCTAGGACAAAGCTCGCAAACCTTCTCCAAAAGTTCCTAGAAGCTATCTTTGGTGTTGTCATCTTTCTCCTCTGTGGGACCGTGCGTACATAAAAGCCAAATGTTGGCAAATTCAGGCTTAATACTCGCCTCGGGCGCCCGTTGACTTGTCTGAAACTCAAGACTTCTTGCTAAAGTCTGCCTCTGAGAACGAATTCGCATCTAAATAAACACTGCTTTTGCCGTCGATAACAATCGTTGTAGTAGATGTCGAAGTTTTTCATCTTTCAGAGAAACGAATCTGGGACGCCCGCATGTCAGGGGAGTATTATTTTACCACCGATCTAAAGATAAAAAGAAAAATTCTAAAAATATATTTGACTTCTTCATTAGACTAGTGAATAATAGTAGATCTCACTGATACTTTTGACAGTTAAGAAAGCAGGAAGAAAACTGGCCGTATACCAGTTGTTACGTCTGGCCGTGCAAATGTAACTTAGAATTCCAGATTGGTAAACATAAGCTCGGTTCAGATAAGGTAACACATATACAGCACATTTCTTTGAAAGAATTCTGTTGATGGAGTCAAGGATCTACCTTAGGGTAAACCAAGTTTAGCTATGAATGTGATGTGATATTCAGGTCCTCAGCAGATCATATCCGTTCATATGGTATCTTCGTATCATCAAAGATGATGTTGGCTACGTAAAAATGGATAAAAACTGTGAAATTTTCAATTATGATTGCGATAGACAAGAAGATAGATTTTGTTAAAGATTACATCTACGAATTCTCTGCCCAAAAACCAGGCAATGCCTTAAACCAGATGGTAAAATCGCTCTCTGTAAATACAAACGTTAATAAGGTTAGAATGAATATACATACATCATGCATGGAACTATATTCATAGCAATTACATGTTTCTTATACCTCTGAACCAGGAAACTACCTGATAAAATAACCTGTCAACTCAATGGAAGGCATTGCGATATTCTGGGTATCTAAACGTTTGATATAACCTACAATCAAAGTACGAATGCAATATCCTTAAAACAATAACACTGAAGAAGTCCTCTAAGGAAGTTTAACTTCCAGCACTTGAAACTACATTTTGCTGGAGTCTTTCAAGTAGAGCCCACTAAAGCCGCATAAAAAGTCCTATGCTACATGCCAATGTTAAAATCGCCGAAAAGCAACGAGATCGGGTTGTTAAAGTTATGAAGTAAAAACTGGATTGAGTAGGCTAATATCTATGGTATGTAGACGATAGATATGTTGAAACAAAGTTCACTTGCCTTGACTGGACAACATAGGTTGAAAGATGAAGTTGATATGGAATTTGAGTTCGAACATTAACTGCAATTCAACTTAAACTTTCAACAATTTCATGTGTACATACATTGCTTATGTTCTTGGTTGAGCCCGAAATGTCCTGCAAACCCTAAACACCTTATCTAAGTGTCACCCTCTCGTAATTATTAAAATTTTAATTCCAATGCAATTCTCTTTACTTTGGCAAATTAAAGACCAGCCGCAATTGTTCAATATTGAGCACAACTGTCAAACTTCTACTTCAAAAGAAGAAAAATCTAAATACCCCCTAAAGGTGAAAAGAAACCACCAGCTTCTTCCGATAGATACTCGTAGTTCATTTTAAAATAATTTATCGAAAATCGTTTTGACAAATTCGCTCTATTGCAAAACGATTTAGCGCAATCACCTTCGACATTATTTATCACCTTCGTGCGGCTTTCGACACCTTTTTTTTCTATAATGTAATAATAACCAAATCGACGACTATTCACTATCGATACAAGACAGACGAAGACGTAGTATTCGTAAAGTAAAAACAGAACCGAAAACCAACTACACCACACCATACCACCAGCAAGTCCGATTTTTCATTCATTCAGCTCTCTTGTCAAATGGTCGAACTGTCAGAAATTGACATCGAAAAGAGAAATGTTAATTATCTAATACCCAGGAGGTGGTCTCTATATAGCAGCTCGATTCTGTTCCACATGAGAGTCTAACCTGGACCGGGACAGAGTCGATTTGAAATAAATTCGTTCCGCCATATGTCGGGTATATTGTAAGTTACATGAAATGTTTTTCGTATGCCACAAGAGGGCATGTTCACCACCTAATCTTACCGCTGTGGATATGCTCATTAATGCGTCCATTGACCAGGGATAGTAGTGTAGAGACAAAGAGTTTAAATAAGATGACAGTGGTGAATGGAAGGTAAGCACTTGGCTGATATCCGTATCTATGTATGACCCAAGAGCAAACTATCTTACATGTATTCTTGATGTACAGGTGGCTGATGCTCCAATGAGAAGTTGATGTTGATGAAGGTGATGACATGGCAACAATGTTCCTCAGGTAGGTGTCCTAAGCTGACACAGTGTAGTTACTAAATTGACTTGGTATGACGATGCAGAAATTTTGTCAGAATGAACGCCCCTCAGAACCAATACCAGTATTATGTTGCCCTTCCGTTTATTGTTGTCGAAATTTGTTTGTTGTTGCTTTCATTTACTGCCGACTTTATGCCGCTCTTCATTATTTGGCCATCAAACAGAAAATTAGCCGGTGAATGAGTACACGAGTAGGATGTCGATGGGCCGACAATTATTGATTGTTTTGATTGTGGTAACCGATTTTTTTTTTGGAAATTAGGTTTCATATTCGTATGTAAGTTCCAAAGCACCGAATGATGAAGAAGTTAGGAGCGGACATAAGACGAATTTGATGACTTGAAAAATGGAAAAGAAAGCTGTGGGTGGTTTGGTTTTTTTTTTTGGGTTAAATATAAGATTAAATCGGGCACAGTTGGTTTGGCAAGAAAGCCTTACATGAACAGAGTCCATTAGGCGGTGAAAAGTTGAATATTTTTTCTTTTGCTTGTGGGCGGCTGTTTCTTTGAAGTCTGTGCCAGTTGTTCGTATCTATGACTTTAATAAATTCATTATGGAGATGGCGCTTGCAGCTACATTTCTTACAACAGCACATACGGGTACTGCAAGCACACACAATTGTACAAAATATCAGAATTAATATCGAGAGTATGAATGAATGAAAACTGCAGGTGTTTGGGAATTGTGTTCCATGCATACCTTTAGGGCAAAATCTTTTTACCGGGCTATAGCGATATTTCTCAAAGTTGGGAATTTTAATATATGTAAGGCCCAGGTATTTAGAAAAGGGATGGCACCCGCCGGTTTAACCTATCTCGGTTAGCCATTCGAGAGCTTGCTGCGTGAAAGAATTCCGACTTTCATATTAATTGCAGCCCTCTTGCATATATTCTCTGCTTTTGCTAGCTCCCAATATTGTTCAAAATAGTCAACAGCAATACCAGAGTTGTTTTTAAGTGTGGATTTAACTGGATCATCTAGTTGCACCAGACTTATTATTGGTTTTATTTCGGTCGATGAGTTTTTGGACGTTTCATATGCTTTCCATCAACAAGAACTAATTTCATCCGGACATCGTGCGTGAACAGATCCATCAACAGAGAAAGGGGCAGCAACTTTCTCTAGGTGTCTCCGCGTATTGTGATTGCCTCTCGTTTTCTTCTTCTCTTCAACTTCTCCTTAGATAATCTTTCATAGTGTTCCTATTCTAACGCTTGTTCAACCTCTTCGGTTTCCCGACCTTTAATGGAGTCTGACTATAACAATCTAAAGCTCTCCGGTTTCATCGTTACAGCCATAATCTACGGAACTTGTCGTTGAAAGAGATATAGGAGTCTACAGATTCGAGGGATCAAACGACTGCTGGGTCAGCTCCTAAATCAGCGAGGGTTTGCATTAAAATGTTGGTTAGGGTCTGCAGAATCCGTGGCCTGGCCGTGGTCGACAAAGTAGGGGTGGATTGCCTATTTGGAGTCAACCCCATTCCCTTTAACTATTTAGTTCGACGTCTTATATGGAGTACTTCCAGAACGCAGGGACCTTTAACCTTTCAACCACGACTTAGTATCATACGTAGTACGTAGTACGTAGCACAGATGCTTGCTAGTCTGCTACTAGATTCTATACCATAAATCAGTTGTGGTGATTACTTACTCACTTAGAGTCTCTGATTTCTTTTCCACTGCTCAGTGAATGCATTCTTCTTATGACTCCTGCAACAGTTCTAATACCTACGTTAAAAACATAAGAAGATGTCTCTTGGATCTGCCTCATTTTAATACAAAGGGCAGACAATCCTAAATATACTCCTCTCAATACTGAGGCTGTTCTATTTAATCAGAAGGAAACTTGAAACAATTATGCTTAAAGATCCGGCAACCCTCTTCTTTAACGAAATCAGGTATTATGCTGACCAAAAGACTTCAGAAATTGCAAAAAAGCTGTCTCTTTGGCAGTGCAAGGATGTCTTTGGATATATATTGAACGTGTGTTGTTTGATGACTTCGAGGAATGGTCTATATCGACGGTCTGTAAACTTTTTTAAGTACAATATAAATAGAGTGACCAGATAAGAACGTTTAATAAAACAGAATAGGTGTGAGATATAAAATTGATTGTGGCTTTATTTTAAAGCTACGTTCATGCCATTATGTGTGGAATAGCACATCATTCAAATGACCGCATCGGCATCGCTGGCAGTACTTCAAGCGATCGGTCCAATTTTTGATGACTCGATCTAATATGCACGGCGTTATTCCGGCAATAGCATATTGAATTTTGGCTTCGAACTCGTCCAAAGTGGTTGGCTTGTTGGCGTCGGCTAAGGACTTCACGTAGCCCCATAGAAAATAGTTGATGGTGAACCCTCGCCATGGGATGACCCAGTCACCAAATGTATCCTTTACAACTTCGAACGTTACGTCGCTTGTCTGGCATGTAGCACCGTTTTGTTGGAACTACAGCTCGGTTACATCGATGTTGTCGAACTCTGATCACAGAAAGTCGATAAACATCGCTATATACCTGGCGGTAACGGTGTATACTTCCTTATTCCGAAAGAAATATTAACCGATGATGCCGCCATGCCATAATCTGCACCAAACAGCCAATCTTTTTGGACGAATTGATGCTTTGCCGAACAATTGTGTATTCTGTTCGCTTCAATAATGGCAATTTTGCTTCTTCACATAGCCGCTGAGGCAATGAGGCCAATATTTTCATAGCCCTTACGGATGAAGGCCCAAATTCAACCGTGAAATAAGCTGGATTGACTCTCTGACGTTGCCCAATTCAGCTGATCGGCGTCGAATCGAAAGAATAACATGTACAATAGTACTATTCAAAGTATGTCCCATCTGAAGCTATGACTTTTTCTCATCTTTCCTGCAATTTGTGGATCCCATCCCAAAAGAACTGCGCCGGCTTGGCAGCTAAGAATGAATCAAGCCAGATGCAGTGAGGGCGTTCTGCATCGCCGGAACAAATGGTAGTCAGAAGGGGCAAGGTCTGGGCTATAAGGCGGGTGGGGTAAGACTTCCCATCCACTGTTTTCCAAATAGTTCTTAACCGGAATAGCAACGGGGGGCCGAGCGTTGTCATGATGGAAAATTATTGCCTCGTGTCTGGTCGCATATTCCGGGCGTTTTTCGGCTACTGCTCTCTTCAAACGGATTAATTGTGTTCGGTAGCGTTGTCCATTGATGGTTTCACCCGGTTTTAGCAGCTCATAATATAGCACACCCATCTGATCCTATCAAATACAGAACATTACTTTCGCGCCATGGATATTCGGCTTTACCGTTCATTTGGCTGGTTAGTCGGGTTTCACATATGACTTTTTGCGCTTGGGGTTGTCGTGATCCATTTTTCATCACTAGTAACAATCCGATGCAAAAATGACTTCCTTTTGTGACGTTCCAGCAGCATTTCGGACATGCAAAACCGCCTTTCGACGTCTCTCGGCTTGAGTTCATGGGGAACCCAATTTCCTTGCTTTTGAATATATCCAGCTGCTTTTAAACGTTTTGAAATGGCTGATTGAGTGCCACCCAAAGATTGTGCGAGCTCTTCTTGTGTTTGGCAACAATCTTTATAGAGTAATGCTTCCAGTTCCTCATCTTCAAACTTTTTTGGCTGCCCAGGACGTTCATCGTCTTCCAAGCCAAAATCACCATCGTGCAAACCACCAAACCACTTTTGGTACGTTCGCTCAGCTAGCGCATGTTCACCATAAACTTTCACCAAAATACGATGACTTTCGGCAGCAGTTTTCTTGATATTAAAGTAATGAAGAAGAACTCCCGCAAAAACACTTTTTCAGGCACAAAGTTCGACATATTTGAGTGAAAAAAAAAATTATTGTTGTTTATGCTTTAATTGAATGATATATACTGAAATGACGTACAATGACAGTAGCTTTCTAACGCATGTTCCAATGGAATAATAACAATGGAATAATACAAGTTACGCCATCTTATAGACCCAATAATTTCCGCACGTTCGGCAAGCGTAAAACGTAGTGTCATGAAATGGCAAGCCTTACTGAATATTTTGACAGCTGGATGTCACTGGCGGAAAAAGACTTCTCAGTAACTAAGCTTGTGTTCAGTAATGTATTATCGGTCAGTGGTTCTTCCGAGCACAACTGGATGAACTGAGGAATCTCGCAAATCTATAAAACTGCTGAATAGATGTTTTGTGACATTTAACATTTGACTGATCTGTCGAAGGTAAATTTTAGTTTCTATTAAAGTTAATTCTAGGTTGATTTCGTTTTTATTTTATTTTCATATTTTCTGGTTGTACGTTTGACGGTATGTTTGACCTTATGTCTAAAATCAATGTTCGCATTGTCACCTTATAGCCATTTTTGTTTTTTACTTCGGGTCTACAGCTGATTCGAGTTCGTTTAATCACCCTGTTAACGATAAACAGTCTATCAAGTCTGTTTTACCATATTTCCGTGGTATGTGTCCAGTTGGTAGATCTGCAAATAAATCTGTCACCAGTACATAAGACATATATTATCTGGCCATTCCATTTGTTAGAACTGTCAAAATAAATTGCTTGTGCATTACTGTTAGTGGGGACATTTAATGGTTAAATAATGTTATCAAAACTTTATTTCTTTGATGTGACATGTTTAAGTGTCACAATTTGACAGAACAGCAACATATCACGTATTAGAGTTTTTTTTTTTTTTTTATTACATCCCTGGTTTACAATATTTCCTTGACAGCTAATAGTAAGCACAATGAACAACGCCACTGATGTACCGGCGGAGATCGTTAAGTAACAAATTTGCTGCATCAATTAGGGTCCCAAGATAACATCGTTCTGACGGCGGGTCTTAAAAAATTTGTACTTAACGGTTGAGGAGCGTTGAGCAACAAGAAAATTCACCCAACGTCATCATATCCCCTTAATTTTGTCCATAACTATTATTGCATCGATCGTGTGAAGGTAGATCTCATGCAAAACAACTTTGGATTCCTGTAAAATCTCATTTTGAAGCATCAACAACGACAAAAGATACATGAATGCAAGCACTCGCTTGTTTGCAGAAGGGAGGAAGGGAATTTAAATGATTTCCAAGTGTATCCCAGCCTGTTCTTTCTAAATGACGACAGCAACAACGACGACGACAAATGACTCATAAAAATCATGTGGACAAAATGCACTCCAACGATACACACATTCGGAATATGTTCTACACGATGTATGCCACCGTGTTTTGGGACACGATGATATCCAATCCGAGTACTCCTGGTGGAAGACAACGTCATTTGGGTGCTGGTTGAGTATTTTTCTCTGATGCGGTACCGATCAAAGAATTCCATGTCGTGTGTCCCAGGCAGGGATCAAGTGTCGCTGCTAAGGACGGTTTTTTTTGTTTTGTTGTTGTTGGTTTGTTTGTCTCTTGTCGCACTCGCCTTCCTCTTTGTCTAACATTTCAGAAAGATTCAGATGGGAAATCCAGCCAGTGAGCACTTAGCTCCCTGTGGATCGTTTTCAAGTTGTGATGCGCTACTCTTTCGAGTTTCGGTGGTTGTCGTCATAAGTTGTTATGCTGCTTACACGCGCTCCTGCTGTTTGATACCGACAACGACAACCACGAACTTTTCGAATTATTTTCTGTTGTTTGGTTTTTGTCTGTTTCTTCTTTCGAATTTTTTATTTCGCTTGGCATTGGAGACAGGATGAATGTGTGAAGATCACATACCGCTGTCACCTGCTAGTTTGCTTGAATAACATGACACGTTTGGTTCTTTGGTTGACAGAAGGAACGAGAGAGAGTTTCGTCTTTTGGAATGGAAAGGAGTTAACTTGTCATGCATCTTCGTGGATAAGGCTGATATGTGTGAGTGACTTACCCTTCTCAAAGGGATGAATGAGTTTTGGGGATGCACGAGCACATATGTATTATTCGTTCTTGAAATCTGTCAGATTGTGTCGTGAGAATTTGGCGGTGAAGTGCCGATGCTGACAACAACTTCGCCTACCGACATGACACTTTGAAAAAAGGACGATTATCGCGGTGGGATTATCGTTTATGTGAAGTTAAGTTCTGAGAAATATTTTGAGCTGAGAGAGCACCGCATTGGTTAACAGATTGTGTTAGAAATTTCGATGGCAAGAACTAGGAATTTACTCATGTTATCAGATTTAATCTGACAGATGGGATATGTTGACGTTTTCGCTGACGTCAGATAGACAGATGTAAACTGGCCATCGTTGTGTCATTTGACTGATTTCTTGTCGACCAGATTGTGGCAAACTCACTCCTACACTTACTGCGTGAATGAAATTTCGTTTGATTTATCTCATGTTTTTGCATTTTGGCTGTTTAGGGTATTATTTCCCTCTCCCCCGAATCAACCAGACGTTTATATTAATTACTCGATTGGTTTACTGGCAAACCACAATAAAACCAACATTGGCACTGTGGCAACACGAGCCAGTGATATTCCATCTCGAGACTATTCCTGAATCTGACACAATCACTGCTCGATACACTTGTATCCATCAGTAAGCGAAATATGAGATCATTTATTTAACGACTTACGGTCGCTTGTTTTTTTTTTGACTAAAGATTCGAAACTGAAGACTGGTGAAGTAGGAGAAGAAGGGGGACAAAAAGAAACAAATTTAACGACTTTTGTTAGAATTTGAAAGTGGCGCCAGGGCATTGTGTCACGTGTGGTGTGTCGAATCTTTAGTCTTAATGTTGTGTCGTTTTGTTGTTAGTTTGAAGAGACAGAATGGTTGTCATTGTTGTCATTTTGATTTGTTTAATTGCTGCTCACTGGCTGACTGGCTTGGCTGGTTGCCTTTTGTTTGTAACTTCTATTTTAGGCTTAAATTGTACGGAAATTGAGACATTAAAACCCAGACTGTAGTGTCATGGGCAGTTTGATAAATGAAATTAGTGGCTGCAGAGATGACGTTTGCAGATTAGATGAAATCGACAAGATGACGTGTGAGATTGACGCATGGATATAATATTTTTGTGATGTATGGGGAATGCATTAGCATATCAAGATATTATTGACGCCATCGAAGAGAAAATAAGTGTTTCGTCAAAGAAACGGTTGTCATCTCTGAGTATTGATGTAAACGTTAGTCAGTTTTTGACAAGTAAGTGTTTTTGACTTGCAAAATCGAACGGACCTACAGCTGTCCTAACACTCTGTTATGAGTATGCGTTTTACTAACATGGTTTGAGCCTGTACTAAAGAAAACAATTTTGGGTTTTTAGTGATGCCACACCAAAGCTTTGATTGTTTGTTAGAATTTTTTTTTTATTTTTTTAAACTTGATGCCATCTACTTCGGTTATTATAATCACTTTAGTAATGCTGTGGTTATCCTTAATCATTGTTTCCTCTTTTATCTAATCACATTATCTTCTGATAAAATTATCAAATCAGAACGAAACCCTTTTCTCGCATAATCATCCAATTACTATCAAAAATATTTGAAGCTTCGCGTCAATATCCAATGGATCATCTCCAGTCAACAACTATCGATTGACCCATCCACAGAACGTCATCGTCAAGTCATACTCCTTGAAATTGCTGCAATTTTGCTAATCTCCGTCGTCTTTGATGACGGGGTGATGTTGTCGGTCTTCTCGATTTGTTGCTGTTGTTGATGTTTTTGATTTTGACGTTAACATGATTTGGTGTCTTTTTTTTTGTTTTGTTTTTTTTTTTTTTGGAACTCACGACGACTCTCAGTTTCGGTGGCTTCGACCACTCAGCAACGCTCGATCAATTTAAGTGATCGCGCTCATGTCGTTCTTCAACTCGATCCTCGATTTACTATATTTCTATTTCCGCAAAAATACGGATTTTCAACAGATTTTCAGAACATTTATCCAAATTACAAGGTTCATCTGAAAAGTGTTCCGCTTTTTTGCCTTTGCCTTTTTCTTTTGGGTTTTGGTTGTGGTTGGTTGTGTAATTTTGTAGTGTCCCGCCTGTTGGAAATTATTGAAATTAAAGTAAACGGAGGCAAAAGTCTGCTGGAAGACCGAAATATGATCACTGCGGCAAATGATGGCAAATCATTATGATCGTTGGTCGGGGCGTAAATTGACGGATGTTCAAGTTGGTTGTTACTAAAATTGTACGTGACTGGTTATATGTATATATAAACTCCGTAAGTCATTGGACGGAACTGACAATCAACTCGGGCAACTACTTATCTTATATTATGTCAGTTATGTCAGGTTCGATTTCAATTTTACGAGGTTGTATATCTTTTGTGTTGTCAAGGTGAGGTGAGACATCTATCGTTAAATCAGCGACATTAAAAGAAAGGTAGGTGAAGGCTTACGGTTGAGGTATAATTTCGTGATTTGATTTATGACCGTCGGATTTTGTGGAGGTACAGTTTATGTCCGGCGGAAGCTTATAAAAACAAGAAAGTTGTTATTTATTCATAAGTGTAAAAGGGTTTGGTTTGCTTCTACGGGGATCTTTAAAAACTTTTTCAAGAGAAAACTTAAATAAGTCGCGACATGAAATTACTTGAAATTGATTGTAGTAGATGGTGTAAGAAGAAGTTTGTTTTTAGTCACAGCACCTCTCCGAATTGAATAGTTGAAAGATTTAACTACTTTTTATTGGGTTTTGTTTGAATTTACAATTGTATATTGCAGCTCGGTCAACTGATCACGTCAACTGATCTATTGATAAAAATTCGTACATTGGAAGAGAGAATGAGTATCAACATTGATCTTCGAATGTGAACATTTTGGTGATATAACGAAGATCTTAATTATGCAACAAAGTTTACGGTCCAGGCGACGTCATAAGGAATTGCAATATCCAGACCGATTCCTTCGGTTTAAAATTCCATCTAGTTGAAAACGTGAATAGTTATGGAAACAGAAAAAATAAATTCTATAGCGTCATACGCCCGTTCTCCAGGCCAATAAATCAGAGCTTGTGAAGTCTCGAGTGTTAAGCGCAAATTTACTTACTTAGGTGGCCCTACAGTACGGGGTGAACCTGGGCCTCAACTAACAAGCTTCTCCAGTTAGTCCGGTCTTTAGTTAACTGCATCCAGTTGCGTATTCCCAGACGGTTGAGGTCCCCTTCTACTTGTGCCCGTCATCTAAGAGAAATTTTCCTCTACTGTATTGGGCCTTCAGGTTAGATTCGATCATGGGACTGATGCGCAGTTGTCTGACTAGGTCGATGTCGCTATAACTTATCGTATCGTATAGTTCATCGTTGTATCTTCTCTTGCAAAACACGTTCCTCGCGAAACGGCTGAGTATGTCTTCGTCCACTTTCGATAGGACTGGGATAATCAAGGTATGCAGAGGTGGTGTTGTTGGTAGAATTTATAGCAGAACCAATCTTGTTGACAGAAAATACTTGGTGTTATCCTCATTTACCAGTAAACTCATTTTGACAGCTTTCGTTTAAATATTAGCGAACTCAACCGTAATAGCCAGTTCTCCTATCTATGGCTAGTAGTTGCACAGACATTTGAGTCCTGAGTAATTCTTTCAGGCATGGTGTTAAAGAAGTCACTTAATCTAAATCTATTTTGACGTCAAAGATTTTGCTTAAGTCGTTGCCGACTTTGATAGAGCAGCGAGCGTTCCAAATCTTCATTCTGAACAGACAGACGAGCTTGGCAAGGATGCCAAAACTAGAGATGGCTCGATATTATCGATGAAAAGATGGTGAGTATCGATTTGAACTTATTGGGTTTTTTCCAGGATCTACCGGAGTGTGAAGACTTGGTCAACTTGGTCCTGGCCTGAAATCGCACTGATAGAGACCAATCAGGTTGATGGCGAAGAGTTCCAGACGTTCACACAACATGGTAGATAAGATCTTGTATCCGATGTTAAGGAAATTATACATCTATAGTTGGTAAAGTACACTAACGAGCAAAGTGTGCAAACGTTCTCCGATTGGATTCTGGAGAAGATGCGCCAAGATGATGAATTTCATCGCAAAATCATCTTCAGTGACGAAGCTCATTTTTGGCTCAGTGGGTTCATCAATAAGCAAAATATGCGTTATTTTTCGGGTGAAAACCCACATGTCACCGCCACGATCACCGATTATTTTTGGCCCGAATTGGAAGATATGGACTTGGACGACATGTGGTTTCAACAGGATGGTGCCACAAGCCACACAGCATACGCTACAATCGATTTATTGAAGAGTAAGTATGGTGAGCGTATTATCTCAAGACATGGGCCAATCGATTGGCAGCCTCGTTGGTGCGATTTAACGCCACTTGACTATTTTCTTTGGGGCTACGTTAAGTCATTGGTTTATGCCAACACGTCGACGACGTGTGGTCGAGTCGTTGAAAATTGGGTCTAACGAATCAACCGCTGCAAACGTGCCCGCGCTGGCCATATGATAGAAGTCGAGTTCCATTCATAAATGTTTTGATTGTACTTCAAGCCAATAATAAAGTTTTTGAAATATCTCAAATGGTTTTCCTTTTATTTAAAAAAAAAGTTGTCAAGTCGTTATTTGAAAACCCTTTATTATCTAAGTTGAATGGTTGCTCTGCCTGGCGGCAGGATGTTGGGGTTGCAGTCTGTACAGTTATACAGTCTGCAGAAAAAGCTTTTTCCTATACTCAGGGCGGACTGTGACTCTACTACAAGGTTTCCTTCTTCATCTCTACAGGCTTCTGTACGAGTGTCTTGCCTTGCCACGTTCTCTTTATCTGTTGGTAAAACTTCTGTACGTTATTCCTGGAGTACAACCAGTCAGTTTTTTGGATCGCGTGCTTCTCGTGGTTTTTTTTCTTCTTCTGAAAGAGTCGATGTTCTTCCCGTCTCTTCTACTCATAGAAAACACGAGCAGTTCTTGTCCTTCGCTGCAGCGCCGCTTTGTAGACTTCTTGTTTAGCTGCCTGTACTTTCCGGCATTCTTCATCAAACCAGGGGTTTCTTAGTGGTGGTCGGGTGAAACCCAGAACAACGTACTCTTGCGATTCCAGCTCTATACGTTATATCTTCCCATAGTAGTTCTTCTCTTTTGTGGCGCTTGGGAAATATGTATTCACACCTTGGCTGCAACAAGGTGATTCGAGTCAATTTTAGCTGATCCGAACGTCCAGAATACTGGAGGTATGCTTAACATCTATCGGAAAATCATCAAACCTTGTGCATGCTATAGTACCTAATAGCTCATCAAATGGTGGCGTCGTCCTTGTCTTCGGTAGGGGCATGGGCTCATATTAGGCTATGTTAGCGAGAATGTTGCTCATGTGTTGGAAGCTCAAGTCTTCTTGCTTAAGTCTACTTAAGCGATGCTTTTTTCCTTATAGCAATCACCATAGTATGTATCACAGTTTTTTGACCTCCTTATGTCCGGACCATCCCATTACACTCCCCGTATGGTGGTGATGCCTGCATGATAGCAGTCAAGGAAGTCTACTTATTTTTCCGCTGGGCGTGACCTGTTAATAGTCCGAACATTCCACGTGCAGATTCGAAGGTCGTTTTGGCTTTTAATTCTTGCTAGTGTCCTTAACAGTGAGTCCACTTTTATCCGAGGCCATTATAAATCTCTCCTCTGTAAGGTGAAATAGCAAGACCGATAAAGTTCGGCTTAAATTACATAGAATACGAACCTTACAAAAACGAGGCGAAAAAAGTGGCAGCTAGAGCACGTGCTATTGCAGTAAAACATTGTATCCGAAACTACGCAGGATCTACATGTTCTCTACGTCGATTTGGTAACTCTAAATAATTAGATAAATTAAGGGTTACAAATCTGTCGTACTAGAACCGAATGTCAACATTACAGGTATCCAGAAATTGCAAACTCAACTCATGCCATCTATAAAGAAGCGTCATAGTGCCGACATTCGGGGTCTATCATTAAAAAGCAAGGAAATTGTGATGATGATGCCACACATAGAGTAGGTTCGGATTATCGTAAATATCGTAGTACTTAAAGATTCTTTAAAGTCAAAAGCAGTGCGTGCTGAGATGTCCTGTATGAATATTTTTTCATACCTTTTTCTTTTCTATTTATTAGGTCTTCATTTGCCTTCACGCATCACGCTTAAAAGATTTAATACTTGAATGTGAAGTAGTACAGCCATAGTCTCCAGAACGGACGCAGTCTAATGGATTGAGGTCAGACCTACCAGATGCAGAATCATACGTAGAGCGTTCTCTAAAACGCTCATTCGATACACTTTCCCCGAGGTTTTGACACCTTTCCCACAGAAGTTTGGTGGTGTCCACGTTGAGCTCTTGGAATGAGGTCAGATGCATGTCGTGGTGACAAAGCATTCACTCTATCGTTTTGTTTGTTCGAAGAATTTGTCGATGACCGTTCTTCGCCTACTGGCGAAGCAAGGCTTTACATTTTGACTTTCGCTTCTGTTTCAATGCTTCTGTGAGTAATTGACCGCAGTATCTCTTGTATGCGCTGAGTCCCAAATCACGTTTTAAGATGCGCAACATGCTGTGTTTGCTGATTTCCATTGCCCGCTAAATGCTTTTCAAGTTGCGCAGCGGATTTAGATGAATTTCACTCTCAACGGCTTTGATGACTTGTGGTGTTGGCACAGCGCGCTGGCGGATTTTACACGTTCGATTATTCCATCTCAAATAACTTCACGGCAAGATACATAAAGTTTCGAAAGATTTCGCCTTTTTTGTAGTCGCTTTTTGCAGGCCAACAACATTTCATAATTGCAAACAACCGATGTCAAAAACTTTTTACCCGGGAACGTTGTATAAATGTCACTTGTAAAATAGCCATCGAGTTAAAGTAGATGAGTTTATTGATTCTTGAGAATGAATGTGTTCATTTCGTGTGCTTAAACATTGGGGGTGGCCGTGGTGTAGTGGTATATGCCTAGACTCCTCAAGAAGAGGTTCGCGGGTTCGAATCCCGTGCCAGGCAATTCTGTGAAAAAGTCTTTTCATAGAATTTATATGTAGTTATATGAAAATCCTTACAGCGTCAGCTCTGACATGAAGGCATAACACTGATGTTGGAGTGGTTGCTGGCTGGGCTAAATGTAACGAACTAACAACTAGCACGTACTTAAGGACCCACTGGTTGAGAAGAATGTACTAGCTCGTCACGTCCAGTTTGACAACCACCTCTGGGAAAAATATCGAAACCTAATACACCTGAGTTTCAAACTACTACACCAACCGCCCGCGCCCTGAAGAAAAAGCCAGTAAAAGGGTTTTCATATCCCCTGGGTGCAGGCGCGGTATTATAAAAAAAAAAAAAATTTGCTAGTACTAGGTATATTGAAAAGCGAATGAGCTTCTATTTTGTGGAAACTTATATGCAATTGGCAGAGCACATTAAGATTCCAGTCGCTGGATGTCCTTTTGTCCGAATATATTCATTATTCCGCCTAAAAGCAGATTAAATCGGTGCACAGTTTTTGTTGTTTTTAAGCTGGTAATTGTCATCAAGACTACAGCTCGTAGTAAAATTTCTGCATTGCGGTGCATTATGCTTCAACATTTGCTGCAGTAGTGTTCCAAATCTCTTGATCTTGACCACTGCATCTTTCGATGACATTGGGTTTTTGATTTATATATAAATCGAGACACTAAAACACTGAAACTTCTTCACTGAGGATCAACGTCTATATTATTCCTAACTACGCACAGATCTGTGGAGCAACTCATTTTGTCCTTTAGAACTTTCATCGATTATCAGAAACAACTGTAGCAATCTTATTTTATAAAGTCGAATGCCGAAAATATATTGGAGGTAAGCTGCCAACTATTACTTGTGGTCTCCTTGTCCAAGTCGGTGGCTTAAAGTCTACAAAAATTCCAAACATGCAAGCAATTAATTCCAGCTGACTCATGGTCTTAATTTCTCACTTCAAATTGGATTTGAGTCGAAGCACAAATAGTCCACATTTATCAACCTGCTCGTCAGCGTCACCACTGGCAACGGTTTTCATCTAACAGGGGCAACACCAACTTCAAGTGCCTATGTTGTTCTAGGAGGAGGAGGTATTCAACTCTACCCACCACCACCATCAGCTGGGGTTTCGGTGCGCATTTTCAATTTATCACACATCTGAGGATGTGGAAAAACTACTGTCATAAATCAGTGACAGGTTTATGCGCTGTGATGTATGAATGCGGTGCGAGGTTTCTCGCGTTTTACTAACAAAAAGCACATCTACGACTACACGTTTTACGAATACCACATGAGGTTGCTATTTTTTTAGATTTTTTTTTTTTTTTTTGTGGCGTTTTTGGGTTATGAAATGTTGGACACGCTAATTGTTTTGTGTGGCTCAACAATTTTGCACGGGAGTCAGATTACATAAGATGGAGTGACTGGAAGTGGTTAACCTCATAACGTAGAGATTTATTAATTTGACCCACAGATGTGGCAGAGATGGTAGAATGAGTTTAAATTCTCAAAATCGCTTTATGTATAATAAACGAGATGAGGGTGGTTTGAGTTGACTTAGACTTGTTTTTTAGAACAAAACAATGGATTTGAAGCTAAGCCTATTTTTTTTTCTTAAAGAAGAATCTACTTTGAGAGAGTCCTGATCAAGTACCGAGAAAAGAGGATTTTGATGATCTGCACAGAGTAGCGAGTGGATACCTGAAAATTATAAACATTTTTTTTAAGCCTAATATACTCTGTAGGAACTATCTTTCAACTTGATGGTGAGAGATTTTAAGTCGTTAGACAGTTTAGCAGAAAACTTTATGACACTTGCCAATAAAAAATAAATCCCTTTTGGGGGTATGAGATGAATTGATATGGTTTGAGATCATTGGATCAATACATAAAAATTTTAGGCAAATTTAGGCTCAATACACCTTGGACTAATCAAGGCTTTGTTAAATAAACCCTCATAAATCTCTCCACTGTTAAGCCCTTGGATATAATTTTCTTCTGAATTTTGTCGTGTTCTGTGGTATGTTATATGCATGTCTCTATTTTTTTTTTTTTTAACAATGATTAATATAAATCCAAGTACTGTCGTAAATGGCAGCACAGGCGTAAACAGGAGCGTCATGTTTGCAAGCAATAAAGTGGTTTTCGGGTTTGTCACATAAATGGTACAAAACTCAAAGATAGATGAATTTTAATTCATTTTTGAAAACTTTAGTGTTAATATCATATAACGTATGTGTTACAGAAACTTGGTTTCAAAAAAATTAAAGAGATTTTGTGTGTGACCTAAGCGGCTATTATTTTGGCAAAACCAGACAGGTGGTTACGATACTGTCTACATTTGCAAAAGCATATGCCCTGTTTACGTTTTGCAATCGTTTGGAGACTCCAGCATTGATTGCTACTTTTTTGAAATATCAAACGGTGATATTAAATGCTTGTGTGGTATGCATGTGTATATTTTTCAAACCTTTTTCCTATTCTTAAGCAATAGGGTTTCGGTCTACTCTGTGAAGAAACTTCAAGATCATTCTGTTTACGTTTGCTTCATCTAGTGCCCTTTAACGAAAATTTACCCACACACTTTACTCACTACCTTATTGGTCCTTATAATCCTGACAACAATAATTTAGTAGATCTTGAGAGTGATTGGCGAGATTTTTTTATTCTTACACTTTTTACAAGAAACAGTATGTGATTTATTTAATAGGCACTCGCGTAAATGAAAGTCGTTGTTGGTCTACTTTAGAATTACTTGAAGCTACAAGACTGAGAGAGATTGCTTATGTTTTAGACGATGGGAATAATTTAAAATCGTTCCGTACTAGAGTTCTTTTCGTAAGTTTAGGGACAAAGCTCCTATAGAACTAAGACCAACCAAAATCAGATTTTTTTCCGAAAGACTAGACACTACTAGGTGGAGTGAAAAGTAACCTCTTTGACCTCCAGAATGCGCTGCTACTGCAAAAAACGTTATAGTGCCTTGAAGTCCGTTCATATTTAGGCAGACATGCCAAAATCAGTGCGATACTGTGTTTAGTTTTGTTTTGACAGCTGATTTTCGTTGACGTGTTTGGCATCATGTTGAGTATGGACAAAAACGATTTTCGTTCTCTCATAAAACATTATTTTTTGAGAGGCAAAACGGCGAAGGAAACAAAAAAAAAGTTGAGCAAACATTATGGAGCTAATATTTCGTCAGCCTACACCGTCAAATATTGGTTTCGAGAGTTTCGTGGTGGCCGCAACTCCACTACCGATCAAGTCCACAGCAGCAGGCCCTCCGATGCAGGTAACAGAGGAAAATGTTAAAAAAATACATGAAATGGTGTTGGCTGACCGGAAAGTGAAGGTGTGCTAGCTAACAGATATCACAAAGATTAGTACTGAGCAAAAACACGAACGCGAGAGCACTTCGAAAGAGTGTTTGGACTTGTTGATACGCAATCTGGCGGAGTTTTGGCGTCGATTCGTAACTGTTGAACACCAGAGAACAGAAAAACCATCAACGCGAGTATTACTGTGTATTATTGGAGCAGCCTCACATGAAGCGAAAAAAAATTTTGTTTTTGCAAGACAATGCACCGGCGCACAAGAGCATCGCGCAATGACTAATGGCTCCAAATGCTGTTGCATCCCCCGTATTCGCTCGATTTGTCTCCCTCGGACTATTATTTCTTTCCAAACCTCAAAAGATGGCTCATCAATAAAAAATTCAGCTCACGCAAGGAAATCATCAACGCCATGGAGGAGTATTTTGCAAACCTTCCGGAAAATTACTTTTCGGACTGGATCAAGAAGTTGGAAAATAGCTAGAATAAGTGTATCAAACTAAAAAAATTTTTTTTTCATTCTCAAGGTGGTTACTTTTCACCCCATCAAGTAATTTACCTCAAAAAATGCTTTGGAAAACAAGAACTGTCCGCGAATGTGGATTCTGATGAATTTCAGTTTGCAAAAGTCTTATCAACGTCACCGGATATTCAGCAACAAGGTTTGCATGTATTTAGTACCGATGGCAGTGAAAGGGAATCGAGTTTTGAAAGAAATGTAGTAAAAGCTGTTACGGGCATTAAATCCAACTCACTTTTCTTACAAAGTATTACAGAACACAGTTTAGGTGTTCTTTGAGATATTTTCATCAGGTGTGCCTTAAGGTTCAATATTGGGACCTTTGTTGTTTACATTGTCCATTAATGATCTGATTCTCGTGGTTAAGAATTCCTCTATACATATGTACACTGATCACGTGCAAATTTATTTGAGATGATTGAGTACTAGACAGAAAAAGTACACCATGATTTGGAAGATATACATATATTAGATGCATAGTCAGAGTAGAGCGGTTAGTTCATCTATGAACAGAACATGCTCAGGCTGAGTCTAAAAAAGTCTTAAATTTTAGCAATTTACAAAAATAAAAGAAGGAATATTGCTTAATTCTACACTAAGTTGGAACTACCATATAAAATTAAAAATTGGCAAAATCTAGGTTGGCTTGGAAACCTATCACTTTCTCCAAAATATTAAAATGCGGTAAGCTATGTCCCTTATAATGATGGGTGACCAGATAGCAATGATACTTTTTCCAATTGTTATCTTTTACCAGCTGTCAAAGTAACCAATGACATCTAGCTGTCAAAATATTTAGTTAGGCTTGCCATTTCGTCATGCATCGTTTTACACTTGCCGAACGTTCGGAAATTATTAAAAAATATTTTCGAAATTCCGGCTTAGTTTTAAATACGCAACGCGAATTCCGTCGTGAGGCCGGTCGTCATCATGGCTTTAGTGTGTACGCAATTCGTCGCACAGTGGAAAAGTTTGAGATTGAGTACACTCAAAGCCACCAACTAGACAGAAATTGGTGCAAAATGAAGAAAACATAATCATCATAGCTGCCATTATCAAAGATCCCGAAATTTCAATTCGGCGCCGATCAGCTAAATTGAGCATCGCCAGAGAGTCAACCCAGTTAATTTTGCGGTTGGATTTGGGCATACATCTGTATAAGATCGTGCTGAAGCAAGAATTGAAGCTGAACGACCATAGACAACGCCGTGAGTTTGCTAATTGTGCGCTGGAAATGTTGGCCAGAGATCCGGATTTTTTCCAAAATATCATCTTATTGGACAAGGCCCATGTTTGGCTCAGCGGCTATGTTAACAAGCAAAATTGCCGTTATTGGAGCAAACACAATCTAAAAGTGCTTGGTATATTGTCAAACGCTTTTTTTGTTTAAAGTTGGTACTATCATCTGGCGCTCAAATATCTGTTTGCATTTTGATGATGGATAGGCCTTAACACATCTGTAACAGAGCCAGTCTCATCGAATTTTTGTACAAATTTGCTTATAGTACAATACGCTCAGATGGACGATGATGTCAATTATAATCTGCTCATAATGCGCGAAATGCATCTGCTACAGAATATCTATAATATTTTTGTAGTAAGTTTTCCCAATTTTAGAACGTTCATCGATTGTTAAAGAATATTGTAAAATGGCAAACCTTAAACTAAACATATACAGTCTCGGATGGCAGTTCGGTTTGATGTGTGTGATTGAAGTAGGGATTTGAAATCTAAATCATGAATTTGATGACCCTTCGAGCTATGCGAAGTCAAGAATGAGGAATTGATCTGAATTAATATTTACTCCATGGAAAGTTCAAACAACCATCTTTTTGAAGTAGTCATCGTAGTGGATTCGTTCCTTGCGCCGACTGCAATTTGGTCAATTTGGTTAAGAAATAAAAGTTTTGCGAGTTCAAAACCAAGAAAATGTTTTATTTAGGCTAAACTTCCCAATAGTAGCATTAAATATGGTCTCCCTTCCTAGGCTTTTAGTATAATTTTCACGTCATACTCAGGGGACTGCTCGTAGGTTTAGCCCACGAAATTTGTAGAAGCTATCCTAAGGCTTTTTATTTCTTATCTGTGGGGATATATTAGGCTGGCTTAAAAGTTGGAGTTAAGAACTGCCTAAATCTAACTGAGCTCTGCTTTTCCTGTTAGTAACATTAGTTGTAAAATATGTCGTTACTTTTCTATCCTCTTTTTGCCAGGCGCACTTCTGGAAATCTGGCGATTTTATCTGCTTAACAGGTCTCTAAGATATTTGTTAATTATCCAGCTATGCCCGGTTGAGTAAGATACCTCATACTCCACGGAAGTAAGCAGCAGCGTTATTAATTTTCCCACTCTCTATGGCTTATATTTATCGGCGATGTCACTCCAGAGCTGGTGGCATCAAACCAAATTTGTATACAGATGACGTGGTTTTTCTGTTATATTTCATTTAGTGATTACAGATTTGAACAACCTTGGCAGTATCATAAATTGTGGAGTTATTCTGACCTTGCAGCATGGTTGCCATTACAAATGCACAATAAAGACACATAGGAATGCTTTATCAACCTAAGAATGAGGCCTTATGTTTTACACAATCACTGTTGGCTTTTGTCCAGTCTTTGCATTTCTCATTGCTGATCGGGTTTAATTATTTTATGTGGGTCCAAAAACTTCTTCTCTTTGGAGAAGAACTTCAGAAGTTGACTGGATTTAGCGTTTATATTACAGAAGCATTATTCTAGGCTTTCAGCACTGTTTTTGAAGGTCAATTGACTTGGCTGCGGATTCAATAACAATAAATCTACGAGTATCTTGAACCAGTTGCAAATATGGGAGAAATATTAGAATAACTTGATTGGAAATTGGTTGGTATAAACAGCATAGTGCAAGTACCTACTTTTAAACTTAGGATAATTACACACATTCTTGACTTAAGATGCTACAATATAAACCAAACCAGCTCAACACTTTGTATATACACATAAGGAAGCTACACAGAGAGGTAAATGATGCTCATATTTCCGCTAAGCCCACTTAGCATTATTAAGCAACATAATTGCATCGGTATTTAAGCCAAATTCAATCAACTCCAGGAACTTGTTTTGAATAATTAAAAACGCATTCACCTTACCTTACTTATATCGGTCTTAAAATCCCACTTCATCCTCAAGAAGCTCAGTTAGAAAATATCTTTATCTAAATTTATTCACAACCAACTTTGTAAGACATCCTTCAAATTTTTTTTTTTTTTAATTTTGTGCAAATGAGTTGGTTAATCGATTTCTTCGTTTGCCATAATTTGGTATGGTATCCTTCATTTTAATTAGAACCCGTTCAAGGCAATAGATAAAGCCAAACCACACACCCCTGTACGCATTGATGAAAAATTACATTTTTCTCCCTCCGACAATGTCTGGATTCTGGTCGTCCTACCTAATATGATACCTCAAAAACTCTCAAAACTTCTCGATTATTTATGCAATTTTTATGCAAAACCAAAGGTCGACCATCGAAAAGTAAAGAAAAAAAAAAAAAAAAAAAAAAAACGTATTTATTAGAAGATTTCAAAACCGAAACCGAAACCGAAACCGAAATGCATGAATACCCATCAAAAGAAATCGGCCGTCTCCTTGGTTTCTCTGAATTTCCAATCGAGAATCCCATGAGAGATACATATTACATAGGAACGTCATTTAGGCAAGAATATGAAGCAATAAAACAAAACCGCATCATCATCGCACAAAAGAGCTGAAGACGTTGAAGAAGTGAAGAATTGAAGGAATTGCTCGGTTCCAAGTCGTACTCGTATAGAAAAATTATTTTTCCTCTACCATGACCAGACGGGGAGGATTTTTTGTTTTTGTATTTAAAAGTTCTAAAAGGCCACGATGGTTCGTAAGGTACTCAGAAAGCAGACTGAGGACTTGATCATAAATCATGTTATGCCACTCTTTTATGAATATTAACAGGGTTCCATTCATTAACCGATAAAATTTAATAAAAAAGAAACATCATCTTCACCATTCAAGAGCATATAATACATACATCATTGCAGGAAAGAGTGTATCCATAGAACTTGTAATCCTTCCATCACGAGAAAGGCCAACTCTGTCACATATTGGCCGATCTATAGCATATACTCGTAGTGTAGCTCAATATACTTGTGTGGCACATAACTTTCATAAATATAATTACCACACGAACATTGTAGAGAGAATGACAACTTCTAGATTTCATTAATAATTGGGCTAATCGGAAACAGCAGGGGCGCCATTGCTTTTGGGGCGCCACAATCAGTAGGTGTCGAAATCGATTCAATCGATTTCGATAGCTTATGAATGAGAATTAATTGAAGCATTTCGATTGTACAATGTGATATCTTTGAGTCTCCGCAGAGTATCTTGTCTCAGAAAAATGGCTTTGATTTTTGTTTGTTGATATTTTAATTTGTTTGCGCTGAGGTAAACTGTTTTCATGTTTATTGATGAAATTTGATCGTTTTAGATGGAGCGTGAGAAGTTTTTCGGTTGTTTGGGGCTTTCGTTGTTTGTATTTTCAAGTCGCCCACATTTAATTTGGACTTACGCACAGTAGGTGCCTCGGAACGTGCTGAAAGTTGTTGACCATCAATTCAAATTAGGCAGTCACAAATGTGACTGAGAGCTCATTGTCACGTGGAATTAAAAATTAGTGATGGAGTTTGCTCGTGGAAAGTGGATATTGTGTGAAGTGAATATGTAGAGATCCCAAAGAAATATAATGTATACTCGATAATGTCTCACATAAAAGTCTCACAAAGATTGTATGTGGTATTAAAATTTTTTAAATATTAATGTGCATTTTGCTGGACAACTTTTTAAAATACCAGTTCCATGATGTACATATGGACACTACTAATAGGGGCAGAGGAAGACGAAAACAATTAACTATTAATGAATAGCATATTACAAGTTTCTTTCGCGTACTGCAACTCTGATTGAAGTCATATTGATAGTCAGTTTGTAAAATAGATGCGCATGGAACAACCTCCACAGCTGGAGATACTGCGTCATGTGATTTCTGTTGACATTACTAGCTTACTTAAGCCAAAACAACAAAAAATCTAATTAGCCTGAGAGGGTTTTCGAACTTAAACAGTCACATCATCATTGGCTATCCAAAAAGAAATAGCCTGGTTCTCATTGTATCCAATAGACAAATACGAGCACCATTTTTCTGATTAACATTTATAGACAAGCGGCTACTAGCGCTAACGATACTATCAAGGTAAATAATGCAATGTCGTAAATCTATAAATCAAATGGCTGATAAATATCATACAAAGGCAACTGTAAACCGATTTGCCTGGCCAGGCATAGTACAGTGATCTTACTGAAGCTTGGAAGGATCTGCTTTTCGCCTTTGCATTAGTCAAATTACAAGGAGAAATAAGGATAAACGAGTACATATCTCGTACTCCTAAAACGATCGTAAAACGACCGTAAAACGACCGTAGCACGACGTACATAGAATTTTCTATATATCAGCAGGAGCAAAATAGGTCTAAAAATGAAAGGCACAACCCAATAGCCGTTGCTTTACAATAATTTTTACGGAAGTTCCCTGGTGTGTTCAGCAATGTTGATTGGTATAATAAATTGAGCTACTATAAATACATACAATATAAAACAAGCCATAGAACGTTAACTAATCTTGCCCAACTTTAAAGTAAAATCTTTTATAGGCGACAAAATAAAAGAGGTCAAAGATTTTTTGTACCACCAGGGCAACCTGGGACTAGGGTGCTAGGGAAATTATCCACTTATGGAGGGGGGTTCTTACATAAAAAAACAACTTTAGGATTGCTGTGGCTATAGTAAATAGATCTTTCATTTTGGTCGCTAAACGACTTTGCTATCTCGCCGTGGAAACTGATTCTTTGACGTAGTGAAGGGCTACCAGAGTTACGGAATTTGTGGGATATGCAATAACAAAAAAATGTAAGAATGAGTATCAGCAGCAAGAGTTATAAGAGTTTCGTTTTGATAAAGACTTAAAAAAAGCAAATGTAGCAGTTCTAGATAGCTTTGACTTTGACGTCAAAAAGGATTTTAAGGCGTCGATTGATTATTTACCTCAGAAACAGTTCAGCGAAAAGTCGTTTGAATTCGAGGCTAGCAACCAAAATCAAACACAGGGTTAACTACGATTTTATCATCGTTTTTGATGAATATTTATTGAAGGGCAATTAAATTTAAATTTCCCTAGGAAGTCAGTTCGTAAAATTTTCACACTGGCTGCGATGCGTCTTTTGTTCCATAAAAATGAAAAACAAGGCAGTAAGAGACTCTGTGAATGAGTGCATCAGATTAATTAGAAATAGAAAATTAGCAAATGATAAAAAATCATATCGTCCTATTTCTCTGATACCAGTTATCTCAAAAATATTCGATAAGTTGCTCCCTACAAGACTACAGCCTGTCGTTGAAGAGAGAAACCTCATACCTACACATAAATTTGGTTTTGTGAACCAGTTCATAGAATCGTAAATACAACAGAAAACGGGATGCAATATACAATAAGAAAGTGTATTCATGCCTTCGACAAATTCTGGCATGGCGGCTACTGTTTAAACTGCAAAAGGATATACCAAATTGATTACACTCACTGCATAAACGATTTAAGGAAAATGCTTGATGTGTGGGAAACCACAAGCCGAAATTGCCTAAAGCTATGCGTCAATGCAGATTATGTTGGGTACAGCTTTACAGGAGTTATGGGAGTCAGTAATGGAGTTAGGTAAGTTCTTCTAACCCACTAGATGGCTTAATTTGTCTGCAGGACACCCCATGAGAGATGACTGTGTGTTTTGGACTGTAAAGTATCCATTTAGAGGCGATGATATGGAGGTGTATAACAGTTGAAGGCCCTGGATCGATACATCTCGTTAAAAAAATTAAACGCTCAAACCAGTACATTGACGTCCTGAAGAATGTTCTTTTGCTGTATTTTGATACATTGAATTATGCCAAGGATAACTTTGTTTTTATGAAAGATGGAGATCCATGCAACATCGCAAAAGCCAGACTTAACTGCCTCAACTGAATGAATTTAAAAGTCTTGCCTTAGGCTGGTAATTCTCCGGATTTGAATCCAACTGAGACCTGCTGGACCTGTCTTAAATTAATAGCAGAACTTAAAAAATGTAAAAACAAACCTGCTACCAAAGACATGATAGTAAAATGTATTGAGCTTACTCTGTTATTCATAAACTTAAAATAATAATAAATAAATATTTCTAAATAAATTGAAAATATTTCGTTTAGTTTGTATCCCCATAAAGAATAGTCTACAGACGTCAAATCGCATGATCTAGCCGGCCGATTCGCCGGTCTAAAACGAGAGATAAATTGCTCACCCAACTCATTTCTTAATTCATCCATTGGTTCACGTGCTGTGTGGCATGTCGAACAGGTTTAGTTCGAACATTCTGGCCAAAAAAAAAAAAATCGAAATCATTGAACGATAGCGGGCGCAATTTACGGCAACACTGTTCTCAGGTCATTTTTAAAAGAATACGGGCTAATGATTCCGCAGGGCCATAAACCGCACCAAACAGTGCATTTTCCGGGTGCATTGGGAGCTCTTGTATTGCCTGAGGTTGCTCATCCCACCAAATATTGCAGTTTTGTTTATTAACGTCCCCCTTCAACCAGATATGAGCTTTTTCGCTGAAGCCAATTTTACAACAAAAAAGCGGATCTTCCTCCAACTTTTCTAAGGCCCACTAACGAAAAATACGACGCTGTGGCAGATCGTTCGGCTTTAGTTCTTGCACGACCTGTATTGTGTAAGGTTTTAGATCAAGTACCAAGATTGAACGGCGACGAATGGACAAATCACGGTCTTCATTAACACTCGTCGATGCAGAAGGAATATTTTACTCTGTATGCACTCTACGCATGTCCAAATTTGATCACTATGGGTAGAATTGCTTGTTCAGTACGTCGATTATGACGACAGCAAAATGGTCGAAGTGCGCGAAAAACAAACCAAAGGTGTTTTATACAATCGAGCGCTCAAGGAGTCAAAGGCATTGTTTTAACTGTGCGTTAAATGAACATGAGCTTTATACCTAACCTCAGAAGGAGAAGGGCACAAGAAACCAGATTGCAAGGAAGAGATACCAATATATTCATCGATGACTTCATTGATGGCCACCGATTTTGGGAAGAGCGAGGTGTGATCCATGTTAACTATTTAGAGAAGGGAAAAACAATCACAGGAACATGCTACGTCAATTTATTGGGCCGATTTGAAGAAAAAACTACAACATTTGGCGATAACGCACCGGTCCACATCTCCGCAGGCGCCGCAGCCAAATTGACCGAATTGTACTACAAATAGCTCCCCCATCCTCTGTATTCTCCGAGTTTGAGTCCTTGTAACTTCTTTTTGTTCCAAAACTTTAAAAGATCGCTCACCGAAAAGAAGTACGGGTAGAACATGGAAGTAATCGCCGCCGCGGAGGAGCATTTTGCAGGCCAACAAGAGTCGTACTATACGGAGGGGTTAACAAAGTTGCAGCACCGCTGAGTAAAGTATATCGAGTTGAAAGGGGACTATACTAAAAAAGTTGCGTAGTCATTTCTAATTCGTCATTTCTACAGACCTCGTAAGCTAATTTGTTTTAACCATAATTCAATTCCAGAAATGTACTAATTGCTACAGATGCCTTAGAATCCGATGTAGCTACAAATCAACGGAGAGATTTACGAAGAAATCGAAATTTATCCTGTGGAAGACACGTGCTTAAATTTTTCTATGCTTATTGGATTGAACCTGTTGAGGCGAGCAAGTTTCTATGTTTCTGCACTAAAAAACGGTTTACAGATCACTTAGAAGGCTTCCGCCCTTAGAGCAGAAAATTATCGAGGAATAAGTAAAAGAATGATTAAAAGATATAAAGGAGAGCACCTCAGTTTAAGCTGGCCAAGCAGTATTAGTTAAAAAAAGGTCGTTTAAATAATAAAATTTTTAAAGAACGGTACCTCCTTAAAATCGAAGAACAAATCAATAAATTAAAAACAGCCCAATTCTTTTCAACTCTGAACCTAGAAAATATACAGCCTTTGTAACAGTTTAAGTTCGTACGAGTACAATTCGGGCTATGTAACTCACTGATTTTATTGCAGTTCATATAAATCAGTCCATCATCAACAATACGTATTGTACAATAAGCAATTGAGAAATTGCAAAAAGTACTAGTAGTCCCGTGAAGAAATGGCTTGAAAATAAAGTGGAGGAAGTGCCACTTTTAAAAAAAAATGACATTGAGTACCTTGGACACCGCATTCACCATTGCAGCGTATCCCTATCATCCTTGAAGACCAATGCAGTACTCAATTTTCCTATTCCCACAGCAGCAAAATAGTTTTAAAGTTGTCTTGGTTAAGTAAACTTTTTCAAAAAATTCATACCGAACTTCGCCCTGAGAGCCAGATCACTTGGTGAAATGCTTAAGAAAACACCTCGTTTTAATATGAATTATAACTTAAAAGAAGCATTCACTACCAAGCCAGTCCTAAGCATTTAAAAAAATATCGGGCCGTTACATAGCTTCATACGGACGCTACGGAGCTGTACCTCTACAAAAGGATTCTGAAGATTATACATTCCTTCTGGTGTACTTTATGAGAAAGAATACTACGACTGCTGAACAAAAGCATGGCTCTAATGAATTAAAATTTTAAGTTTATCTATTAGGAAAGCAATTTCAATTGATAACGCAGTGTACATCGAACTGAAAGTATCATAGAATGAGGCATGTGGACGCATGAAGATGGCTCCAGCATTAAGTGCTGGTCGATTTCGGCATATGCAAAACGTTATGAACCAAGCTTAGACATATGGTAAACAAACGGTTTCGACAGATTAGTAATTTTATTTTGGCATCATTTTATCGTCTTTTGGTTGTGTTAAAATGTCTGATTTTGTGCTAAATAATCGACATGTACGGAAAGTGTTGATTTTCTTATTTCATTAGAAGATTGAAGCGCATCGAGGGCTCCAAAAAGACTACGGAGATGCTGCTCTAAATGAAGCAATGAAGTGACGTGATTGGTTCCGTCGCTTCAAAGACGGTGATTTCGACGTTGACGACTGAAGTAAGGGCAGAAGGCCTTCGAAGACACTGAATTTTAGGCATTGCTCGATGAGGATCCATGCCAAACGTAAGAAGGGCTTGTTTCAGCATTAGAAGTTACCTGCCGAGCCATTTGCCTGCTTTGGAAATGATTCGTGGAACGTGGGTTTCTTATGATTTGAAGCTAAGGGACTTTGAAAGTCATTTTTTCGCCTGTGAACAACTGCTCCACCTGTCAAAAAAGCAAGGGTTGTCTTCATCGTATCGTGACGGGTGATGAAAAATGGATTCATTACAGCAAATCAAAGAGAAGAAAGTTATGGGAACTGCCCGGTCATGCTTTTACGTCGTCGGCTCGGCCGAATTTTCACGCTGCAAAGGAAATGCTGTATATTTAGTGGCACCATGTCGGTGTTATTTATTATGAACTGTTGAACTCTACGAAATCATCACTTGGGAACGGTATCGACTTCAATTAATGCGATTGAGCCGAGTACGAGTAGATACAACGACAACGCTCGGCCTCACGTTGTCAAACCCCTTAAAACCTACCTGAAAACGCTCAGATAGGAAGTCCTACCCCATCACCAAGCGACATCAAAAAATGGCTTGATTCGTGGATAGCCTCAAAAGATAAACACTTTTACCGTAAGGTATTCGAGCTCTGCCAGAAAGATGAGAAAAAGGTCTAGCTATGGGCAATACTTTAAATAATTCATTTCCAACCATTTTTCAACAATAAGGTTGCATTTCATTAAAAGATAACTTATTTGCGCACCTAATAACATTGTTTTTGTAATTCCAGATATCATGATAGGAAAATGTAGGAAATGCTTGAAAAAGAATTTTCATTTCAGATTTATAAAGAAAAATAACAAAGCACATATCCAATTGCGTACGATGCATTTTAGCCGAAATAAAAGCCGGAAAAGCCGAATGCCTATTACAACATATACCGAAGGGAGAGCAACCACTCGAACACATAGACCACTTAGGCCCATCAAATAGTGAAGAAGCTGTACAAAAATTGAGTGCTTTAGCGGAAACATTTGGCGATCCGGAAAGAAAAATAGCTGATGAAAAATGCGCCTCCTTTGCATTTAACTTATGTTTTTGTTTTTTTTAATTTATTGTAAAGATCGTAAAATGCAATAACATAATATTATACGCAGTTAGAATTTTCAAAAAATTATTTTTGTTTATATTTTCAAATCGATCCGGTAAGTACTGTACTTATAATCGAGATCTACGCATATTTGTAAGGACGTCTCGGCTATTCAACTAATGAAAATCCTCGAAAGGTGCCCGGTTCTAGAAGATTCATGGTATTGTTAGCAGTGAGCGCGAGCTTTAGACACGTTATCTTTTTATCAACATCATTATCTGACTTACCACCTCATGTTGCTTAAGCCATCTTTCCAATTTATACAGATCTTAGCGATAAAAAATTATTGGAACAATGTGTTGGTGGTTTTACGCAAAACAACTATGAGAGCTGCAATCAGTTGATATAGAAAATAACTACAAAAATCGTTCGTTGTGGCTCAAAAATTGTTGAAATAGCAGCTTACATCGCTGCCGGGATCTTTAATGAATGTACAACTTCAATTTCATGTCAAATTAATGCAATGGAAATATCAGTTGGACCCAATGCCTAGGCCCATGATCTCTGACTTGAGAGCGCATGAGAGTACGTGAGAGGTGTGAATTACTCGAAGACAACAACAACTCGAGGTACTAGAAACTGCTGATGCTATAAAGAGACCATATTTTGGCCCTGGAATAAATGACTCCATTTACATCTATGTGTAAACTTTTTCCGAAACTTTTAACGCATTTTTCTCAAAACTATGTTTTCGAAATCGGTGATCAAGATTTCTAAAAAACGGCTCAACCGATCGGTCTGAAAAAAAAAACACAACCTTCTCAGTAATATTGCTCAGGTATTGATTGAAGGAATAAGATTTTGGATAATTATTTCTATTTTTTTAAACAATTTTAAGTGGCAATTTTGGTCGAAAATTTTTTACGAAGCCGCAAATTTGTCAAAAATCAAAATTTCGATTATTCTTTCGATCAATTCCTAGTTTTATCTATCCAATAAAAGAATTTTTCCGGTTTTTTGATTTCAGATGAACTAAACCGGAGATATCTTAATCACCGCCGAACACCTTTCTTGGAGGACCTTCAGGAGATAGTCTGCAAGAGCACATAAGATCGATATTTTTACAAATCATTAATGCCATTACAAACGTAGATGAACTAAATGAACCTATACTTTTTCTTTTGTAAAATAAAATAGCTTTTCAGAAAAATTGCAACTGCGTATAACCACTTAACTTTTAATATAAGGTTTACTAATAACGACTTGACAACTTTTTTTTTAAAAATAAAAGGCAAATCATTTGAGATATTTCAAAAACTTTATTATTGGCTTGAAGTACAATCAAAACATTTATGAATGGAACTCGACTTCGTTCATATGGCCACCGCGGGCACGTTTGCAGCGGTCGATTTGTTGGACCCAATTTTTAACGACTCGGCAACACATTTCGGCCGACACGGCCGCTATTTCACGTTCAATGTTGGCTCTGAGCTCTTCCAACGTCGTCGGCGCCTAGCATAAACCAATGACTTAACGTAGCCCCACAGAAAATAGTCAAGCACGAACGAGGCGGCCAATCGACTGGCCCATGTCTTGAGAAAACACGCTCACCATACTTACTCTTCAATAAATTGATTGTAGCGTGTGCTGTGTGGCATGTGGCACCATCCTGTTGAAACCACATGTCGTCCAAGTCCCAATCTTCCAATTCGGGCCAAAAATAATCGGTGATCATGGCGCGATAACGCTGACACTTCACAGTAACGTGACGATCGTTGTCGTCGACGAAAAAATATGGTCCAGTAACGCCGCCGGCATGCAAGCCGCACCAAACAGTTATTTTTTGTGGATGAAGTGGTGATTCATGAAGCACATGTGGGTTTTCACCCAACCAATAACGCATATTTTGCTTATTGACGAACCCATTGAGCCAAAAATGAGCTTCTACACTGAAAATGATTTTGCGATGAAATTCATCACCTTGGCGCATCTTCTCCAGAACCCAGTCGGGAGAGCGTACGTCGCTTCAAATAGTCCATCGGCTTCAATTCTTGAGTCAGCTTGATCTTGTATGGGTGTAAACCAAGATCCTTGCGCAAAATACGCCATAATGTGGTCTGAGCAATGCCCAATTCTTGAGAACGCCGTGGAATTGACTGATTTGGATCGTTTACTACGGACGTCTGAACGGCAGCGATATTTTCGGCACTTCGAACAACCCGTTGTCTCACTGACACGGCAACATCACACAACGAATATGTAGACTCAAATTTTTGCACTTAACTTGTTATTGCCTGTCTACCAGGTAAAGAATTACGACCGAAAATTGGAGTTAACGCTCTTAAAGTTGCAGTCACCGACTCCGAATATCTGTAGAAAATTTTTATATTTTGCAGACGTTGCTCGTTAGTGTACTTTACCATGATGAAAATGTTGAGTTTACTGAATAAATTGACAGTGACAGTTTGATGATTAGTGAAAGAGTGTGTTGTCAAGTCCCTATTGGAAAACCCTATATATGATATATGATATATATATCACTGTAGATGTTCCAAGGGACAATGGCCAGTTGGAAAACTTCGCTCAACTGCAATACTACCCTTTACAACTTATTCTAAATTCTCTAAACTCTTTTAAATTATTTGTGAGATAATAGGGAAGGAATTTATTAAGCAGTTGGAGGACACCGAAGGACAAGAAGATATCAAGTAGGTAATTTGGTGGCAATCAAAAATTCGGCCGAAATTGATGGGAGCATACCTTATTACTGCAGTTAAAGGATCAGACTTTTAAGATATGATCGTTACGAGTGAAGAAACCAATGACGAGACTCTCATGACGAGTCTCTGTATGACATCATATACTTTTGTAGACAGCATAGTCTACCTACTACCTAATCTCAACTAGCGGTATTTAAATATTGAAGTTAAACACATACAAATGGGTATTAGAGTTAACTAATCTCATAATTGAGAGAATAGTTAGCTGCACTTGAGGCAGAATAGTGGGTGACATAATCGACGTTGGCTCCCATTTTCTCCATCCGTAGCCGTGGAACGAAGCACCAGGAGTGCTTGTAAATGCTGTTTTTATGAGCTCGGGTGTTTTCGTTTGTTACAAGAAATGGGTCAAAGTATTTGTATTAAATTTTGCGTAAAAAATGAAATAAAGTGTAACAAAGTGTGTGAAATGTAAACAAAGGCCTATGGTGCTATTTGTAAAACAAGAGTTAACGAGTGGTATAAACGTCTTCAAGATGGCCGTAAAAACGTTGAAGATAATGAACTTTAACACTTTAACACTTTAACAACCGATGAAAACGTGGAAAAAGTGACAGAAATTTTTATGAACGATTGCCGAATCATAATCAGAGAAGTCGCTGATGAATTTAGCGTATCGATTGGTTCATGCCATTTAATGTTTTGGGCATGGAGAGCGTGACAGCAAAATTTGTTCCAAAATTTTTGAACTTTGAACAAAAGTAAAGTCCTTGACTGCCAGAATGCGCTGCTACTGCAAAAGAGGATATGGTGCCTTGAAGTCCGTTCACATTTAGGTAGACATACCAAATTTCAGTAATAAATATTGTGGGGCTAATGCTCCGTCAGATTACACCATCAAATATTGGTTTCGAGAGTTTCGTGGTGGCCGCAACTCCACTACCGATCAAGTCCGCAGCGGCAGGCCCTCCGATGCGGTTACAGAGGACAATGTCAAAAAAATACATGAAATGATGTTGGCTGACCGGAAGGAGAAGGTGCGCCAGCTAACAGATACCACAAAGATTAGTACTGAGCGCACATTCCATATTTTGGGCAATATTCTGCATATGAAAAAGTTATCTTGCCGCTGGGTGCCACGCATACTCATTCCTGACCAAAAACACGAACGTAAGAGCACTTCGAAAGAGCGTTTGGACTTGCTGATGCGGAATCGGGCGGACTTTTGGCATCGATTTGTAACTGTTGAACACCAGAGAACAGAATGAGTGCCCGTCAATGGGCAGAAGCTGGCACGAGTGCTCCGAAGCGGCCGAGGGAGGCTCGATGGGTCGGAAAGGTTATAGCGTCGGTTTTCTGGGATTGTCATGGCATACTCTTCGTGGACTACCTCGAAAAAAGAAAAACCATCAACAGCGAGTACTACTGAGCATTATTGGAGCAATTGAAGGTCGAAATCGCTGAAAAACGGCCTCACATGAAGCGAAAAAAATGTTGTTTTTGCAAGACAATGCACCGGCGCACAAGAACATCGCAACTACGGCAAACATCAATGACTTACGGCTCCAATTGCTGTCGCATCCACCGTATTCACCCGATTTGGCTCCCTCGGACTATTATCTCTTCCAAAACCTCAAAAGATGGCTCATCAATAAAAAGGTTCAGCTCACGCGAGGAAATCATCGACGCCACGGAGGAGTATTTTGCAGACCTTCGGGAAAATTACTTTTCGGGTGGGATCAAGAAGTTAGAAAATTTGTTCAGTGACGAAGCCCATTTCTGGCTTAATGGATTGTTAATAAACAAAATTGCTGTATTTGCTCGGTGATGAACAACCCGATGAGTACCAAGAGCTACCATTACATCCATTAAAAACAACGGTATGGTGTGATTTATGCGCTGGTGGAATCATTGGTCCAAACTAGATGGGGTGAAAAGTAACCACCTTGAGAATGAAAAAAATTTTTTTTTTAAACTTTTTATTTTATTTTATTCATTATAGTCCCCTTTTAGTTTGATACACTTCTTCTAGCTATTTTCCAACTTCTCGATCCCGTCTGAAAAGTAATTTTCCGGAAGGTCTGCAAGATACTCCTCCATGGCGTTGATGATTTGCTCGCGTGAGCTGAATTTTTTATTGATGAGCCATCTTTTGAGGTTTGAAAAGAGATGATAGTCCGATGGAGCCAAATCGGGCGAATACGGTGGATGCGACAGTTTTTGGAGCTATAAGTCATTGATTTTAGCCATGGTTGTGATGCTCTTGTGCGCCGGTGCATTGCCTTACAAAAACAAAATTTTTTTTCGCTTCATGTGAGGCCGTTTTGCAGCTATTTCGGCCTTCAATCGCTCCAATAATGCTCAGTAGTACTCGCTGTTGATGGTTTTTCTTTTTTCGAGGTAGTCCACGAGAATCCCAGAAAACCGACGCCATAACCTTTTCGACCTATCGATCCCCCCTCGGCCGCTTTAGAGCACTCGTGCCAGCTTCAATCAATTGCAGGGCATTCATTCTGTTCTCTGGTGTGTAAAAGTGCATCCAAGTTTCATCAACAGTTACCAGTCGACGCGAAATGTCTGCCCGACTCCGCATCAGCAAGTCCAAACATTCTGTCGAAGTGCTCTCGCGTTTGTGTTTTTGGTCAGGAATGAGTATGCGCGGCACCCAGCGGCAAGATAACTTTTTCATATGCAGAATATTGCCCAAAATATGGAATGTGCGCTCAGTACTAATCTTTGTGGTATCTGTTAGCTAGCGCACCTTCCCCTTCCGGTCAGCCAACATCATTTCATGTATTTTTTTGACATTGTCCTCTGTAACCGCATCGGAGGGCCTGCTGCTGCGGACTTGATCGGTAGTGGAGTTGCGGCCACCACGAAACTCTCGAAACCAATATTTGATGGTGTAATCTGACGAAGCATTAGCCCCATAATATTTATCCAATTTTTCTTTTGTTTCCTTCGCCGTTTTGCCTCCCAAAAATTAATGTTTTATGAGAGAACGAAAATCGTTTTTGTCCATACTCAACATGATGTCAACAACAATCAGCTGTCAAAATAAAACTAAAGACAGTATCGCACTGAAATTTGACATGTCTGACTTAATATGAACGCACTTCAAGGCATTATAACCTTTTTTGCAGTAGCAGCGCATTCTAGCGGTCAAAGAGTTTACTTTCCACTCCACCTAGTATTTCTTCAAAAATGAGGCAAATCAGAATGTTACCGTCAATGGCAACCGTTATCGCGCCATGTTAACGGGCTTTGTGCTTTTTGAGCTCTGGTTTTAACAAGATGGAGCTACGAGCTATACAGCGCGTGAAATAATGGACTTGTTGAGAAATCGTTTTGGTGAGCACTTAATTTCACGTTTTGCTACGGTAAATTGGTCGCCTAGATCGTGCGCTATCACACCTTTGGACTATTTTCTCTGGGTATATGTAAAGTTTTAGGTCTTCAGGAATAAGCCAGCTACGATTGACGCTTTGGAAGCCAACATTACTCGTTTTATCCGCGAGATACCAGTCGCTATGCTCGATCAAGTCGCCCAAAATTAGACCTACCGAATGGACCACCTCGGACGTACGCGTGGCCAACATTTACATGATATCATTTTCAAAAAGTAAATGCCATGAATTGTTCTTTTAACCGATAAAAAAATTTCAAATTTATGTATTTTATTTTACATTACAAATTAAACCTCACGATGAACCACCCTATATATAACAAAATAGTTTTTTTTTTTTTTAAGTGTTGTGATAGCTTCTGTGCCTTAATCCTTATGTTTAAGTCTAAAATGGACACTTGCTTGGATGAATTCAGCCCCATCAGTAGCACTGTTTTCCAAAGCCGTAATATTTTGTGTGTTGGTGATATATTAGACGAATTGTTGAACAGCGATGATGAAATTAAAACTGTTACCGCTATTCCACTAGAGGCGTTTAATGTAATTATCGTTAAAAAAAAATATTAACGATGAAATTTTAAACAACGAGGAATCTTTGGAACAAGATATAGCCAGCGTATTCGAAGTAGAAAAGCGTAAAGATTGCAAAAAATCGTCTAACCTAACTCGGCGATCTGCCCGGAATACTGATCGTGTTGACGTTGAACCATCCGCTAATGTGGTTTTACCTAACTTCAAATTACCTACAGCCTTCTCAAGTCTGAATTGGAAAAAAGTAACTAAGGCAAGATTACTAGTTTCTGAAACTTTCAATTCAGCATAAATTGAAAAACAAATTACCGTCCGATATATTTTTCTGTTTCTTTGATAATGAGATGTGCGAACTAATTGTCTCGGAAACAAAGCGTACGCTATGCAACACAATGATGCGCAATTCGCCCAATCCCTAAACACTGTTCTTAAAAAATTTGTTGGTATAATAATTTTGTCAGGCTATAATAAGCTACCACAAATAAACAACTATTGGTCAACAAATCTAACACTTAGATCGGTAGTCGTGAAACAGACCATGTCACGTGCAATGTTTCGAAAAATAAAACTCTCTAATATCTCCATTTCGCCGATAATAATAATCTACACAAAAACGATTAGTACCCTATTGTATTCTTTTTGATTTGATGAACAAAATTTTTTAACAATTTGGCGTTTTTGATGAACATCTACATATATATTGACGAGCAAATTCTTCCCTATTTTGGACGTCATAGCTGCAAAATGTATTTAAAAAATAAACCTATACAGTTTGGATACAAGATTTGGTGTATGGCTGCTTCGACCTGTTATATTTTTCGATGGTGGAGCTTCCGATCAATATAACAAGAATCTCGGACTAGGGTCCTCTATTGTAATGCATATTGGCCATATCTTAAGGAGTTGTCTCAACGACATCAGTTATATTTTGATACAATTTTCACATCGCACTACCTGTCTATTGTCTATTGAGGGATCAACTGATTTGTGCCTCCGGAACTGTTCGCAGTAATCGCTTGGTAAAGCCTGCTACAGACTTGAAAACATTGAAAGCATTGCCGAAAGGTAATTTAAGCTTCCATGACCATGCAATAATTATTACATAATCTTGTCTTAATTGTATTTCTAGGTGAAATTGATTCTAGATTCGATAAAGTTAATGAAATTGCCTGTTGTCGTTGGCAAACGTGAGGTGACATTGCTATCAAATTTTCCTAGTGTTTACCCGTTAACTCCTACAACGCGAAGGCATTGACAACGTGACGAGCAGCCGGGCCAAATTATTGTCCAGCTACCGTTTATAATAAAAAAAAACTACAATTCCTATATGGGTGGAGTAGATCTACAGGACAACGCAGTTTCCAAATATCGCCTTTCGATTAAATCAAAAAAATGATAGTGGCCACTTTCGTTGGCTATTCTTGAGTCTACCGTTGTCAATGCCTAGAAACTAAATTGTTTAATTAATAAGATGCTCATGCGGCCAAAAAGATTTCGCAGGTGGATTTCCGAGTTGACCTCGTGACAAATTTATTGCTACCATCAGGATATTCCAATTGCACCTTATTCCGAAGATGAAGACACTTTCACTGACAAACAAGACTCATCTTCTCGTATTTCTTGTATCTCTGGCTAGCATCATCTTATAGCAGAAGCCAACAAAAAGGACACTATGAGAATGTGCGAAAAGTGTCAAGTGCAAACTTGACAAACAAATTGCAAACTGCTTTGCTGTAAATGAAAAAAAAAAAACTGTTGAATAAAAATTAGGAACATGTTACTGGATTACAAAAACTATTTTGGTATGTGTGGTACGTACTTATAGCGAACGGACATTGTTCGACTTTTCGAACAGTCTCACCTGGTGAAACTATCACAGGTAGAAATTAAAATTTTTCGACAACGGATTCGTATTCCTTGGGTGCCTAGAAAAGTAACTTTGCGCTGTAGAAATTTTTTTTTAGCGCGGCCTTAAATGGGTTAAAACCTGCTTTGCAAAGCAAATTCTAGAATGTAAGCCAAATTCTGCGCAATGAAAATTGCTTTAGACAGGTACTATTTACAAGTTAACAGAGCCTGCAATAGAGCTGTTGCAATTTGGTAGACTCTTGCTTTTTGTAAATTGATCAGCTGTACAAAGCAGAGAGATAGGCGGAAGGTTACGTTTATTTCACTGACTCAATTCAGAGCTACATATGGTATTAGAAAACGTATTCAATTTACAATATAACAAGGCATCTCTTTCTTATCATATCTCGTAAATAGTTCTCGTGTAGATGAATAGATCCATCAAAAATCAAAATCACTTTCATTTGCATACGAACTTACCTGTATCACTCGCATAGGTAGACCAGTTTCTTTCGCCAGTTGCTCCCTAATATGTCGCGTTGGTTTCGGTGTTTGATTAAACGCCGTTTTCAGGACCTCCAACTGTTTCGCTTTGATTGTAGTACGCGGGCCACGTCGTTTCGAACCATTTGCACCATCATCGGGACTTTTATTCTCCGCTTGGGAATCACCTCGTCCATCTGGATCACCGTCCAGCGAACCCTATAATGTTGAAAAATCATTATAAAAACAAAATCAATCAATTTCACCCTCTACGCCCGATCATAATGATTAATCATCGGCTATTGAGCGTCGGCGGGCTTTGTTTTCGGCGTGATGATTATTCGGACCACATGGGCCCTAGGCCCATAGGTACTGGGTAAAATCGAACATACCTGATCGGAATCATCGTGCGTATTTTTACTGTCCGTACTCATACTTTGCACTGAGATATCTGATGCGCCGAGTTGTCCACCTGCTGAGTCGGGACCATTTGGTCCCATGCCACCCAGACCAAGCGGTGGCCCTCTTAAGTGTGCCTCATCATCATCATCGTCTTCACTGGCGGAGCCCATTAACGAATCTGGAAATTGGAATAAAAAAATAAAAAAAAATTAGAAAACGTGGTAGTCAGTGGTTGTTGATAGTAAGTTGTTGGTTGGTTAGGTAACTTATTCAATAGTGCGGGTCTGTCACACTATCACGTGCCCAAAAAAAAAAAAAAAAAAAAAACGTGTAACTAATGTGTTGCTGGTTACAGAAATTGACGAGAGAAGTCTCTACGTGGCACGGATGTACGACTATATTGCAGGATTGCTTTGCACGAGGAGGACACACGTCAACCCTTTTTGCCTTGCATGCAAAACTTCCTTCCATGCAGTAGCAGCTATCGTATGTTTGTGACTGTACTTGTGCCGGTGCTCATCATTTCGAAATTAATCGCGTTTTAAATCGAGACACACGTCACTGTCGCACTTCGTTGCTGTTGTTCTCCTAAAGGGCGGGCGTTTTGTCTATTCAGCTCCCTTGGGGTTGGTGGGCCAGAAAGAAGGTTAAGTAGACCAATCTGCTTCCAGCATGGAACGACGTTACTTGTCGGAAGACATACATATAAGTACATATGTATGTCTACAATTCCAAGGATTTTGAAGGGTATTCTACATCGCGTGTATGGGAAACGGACGATCAGGCGACTGTTTTTCCTCCTGGGAAATGTCATTTTACTTGTAAATGTGATTGGAATAAGAATTAAATGAAACACAGCGGTTAAGGGATGTGATTTGGATTTCAGTCCTGTTTGAAATACAATGGCACAGGCAATACTGTCTTGTCTGGGAAAGGGGGTGCTGGTATCGCTTAGGATCTTATTTCAAAATTTTAAAGGGTGGTAAAGACCTGTTATGTAATTTGGTGCATATTGTTGTTGAATATTTATGAGCGATTGAGTTAAACAGTAATACGAATAGATGACTGTTGTTGCAGGAGATGTAGCTCAAGACATTGTTACGTACGATTGATTCACGTAACCGGGTGATATGAAATAGGCGAACACATTATGGTTTTTAGTCTAACCAGTAAATAAAATGGGTTCACGGAGTTTTTGACACCAACAGGAAGAGATGCTAAGCTTATTCTTAAAACTTAAAAAACCCTGCTCAGTGAAGTACTCGTATATTCGTCAAAGGTGTTTGTTATGTAAGGACGATATTTTTTACGGCTATAACCGTGGAGTACTGGAGTGGAAAAAGTGTAGTAGTAACAAATTTAAGTAATGATTTGTGGTTGGTTTTATATTTTTCTTCAATAGGCTAAGGGTAGCTCCTATCTAGTAACAAGTCCCAGACAGGTATTCAGACCCAACTTCAACGGCACTCGATGTCATTTTAGGAACAAATATAGATTCAGTCAAGGCTAACTATGAGAAAGTCTAGTATAAACTTAAATAGGAATTGGACTTTCAGGTTACAAAAAGTTACACATTTTTGAAGCTTTCTTTCTTGAGCTTGGAAGATAAGTCGGACTTTGATCATTGGATTCTAAAACGCATTTCTGGATGAAAAAATGGATTTTTTTTTTTTTTTTAATAAAACGTTTGTGACGGAAATAGAAAGTCCTTCACGCAAGATTGACTAACTGATCCGTATACCATGCTCTAAGAAGACTGTTATCCTTCGAATTTGTCCAAAATTAGACAAAACGATACAGTAGCAGACTGGCTATCATATTATCTTATATAGGGTGATTCATCGTGAGGTTTTATTTATAATGTAAAATAAAAGACATTAATTTGAAAGTAAACTTAAAAATTTTATTATCGGTTAAAAGAACAATTCATGGCATTTACTATCGAAAAATGATATTATGTAAATGTTAGCCACGACTACGTCTAAGGTGGTCAATTCGGAAGGTCCAATTTTGGGTGACTCGTTCGAGCATAGCGACTGGTATCTCGCGGATAACACGAGTAATCTTGGCTACCAAAGCGTCAATCGTAGCTCGCTTATTCCTGAAGACCTGAGACTTTACATATCCCCAGAGAAAATAGTACCCAAAGGTGTGATATCGCACAATCTAGGCGGAAAATTTAACATAGCAAAACGTGAAATTAAATGCTCACCAAAATGATTTCTCAACAAGTCCATTATTTCATGCGCTGTATGGCTCGCAGCGCCATCTTATTTGAAACCAGAGCTTACTGAGACCATGTGCTTGAATTTCAGGAAGCACACCACCAGCCCATAAATCACACAATACCGTTGTTTTTAATGGATGTGATGGTATCTCTTGGTACTTTTCGGGTTGCTCATCAGCCCAAATACGACAATTTTGTTTATTAAAGTATCCAATGAGCCAGAAATGGGCTTCATCACTGAACAAAATTTCACGATAAAACACCGGATTTTCATTTAGTTTTTCCAGATCTCATTCACTGAAAATATGACGCAAATTCAAGTCGCCTGGCTTCAATTCCGAGTTCCTTTCGTAAAATACACCAAGTTGTCAAATACGCCAAGCCAAGCTGCTGAAAACGACGACAAATCGATTCGTCATGGTCTTGGCGTACACTCTCATCTACATCTGATATAGTCTGGAAGAGTATCATCCACTAATGTACGAGTAAACTGGAACTTAAATTTACGAATGGTATTGGCAATAGTGGTTTCAGTAGGTCGATTATGCGCAACGTAAGTTCCTTGAATCGCACGAAAAACATTTCTCACAGAACGCTGGTTTTCGTAATACAGCTGAACACTTTGGAGAAGATGTTGTGTGTGAGTCTTTTCATGATAACTTGCCAAACGATACTGAACAAAAATGAAAAAGCAGTTTGATAGGAGTCATGCGTAATCTGTCAAAAAAAGCCTATTGAGAATCAAACCTCACGATCAATGATAATAGTACGTAAGTTGAAGGATGACAATGCAATTTACAAAATCTGCTTATATGCAAGGCAAACGAAGGCTCAAAACATTCTTTAAATAACGATGATTGAGAGCATCGCGTATGAAGAAACGCAGCTCCAGAATTACTGTTAACCGAACAAATCAAGAAGCCAATGCGTATATCCTGGACCCCAAAATAACATACCAAAAAGTACCACTAAAATGAAATCTCTGGGCTTATACTATAAACAGTGTCAGCAGAAGGATGCTGCAGGAGACTTGCTCGCAAACTCTATAAACATAGCAAACGAGGAATATCACTTTTTCAAAAAAAAAAAAGTAGAGAAGCGCCATGATCTCAAACAAAAGCGTACAAAGGACAAAGTTCAGGTCTTGGTGCTGAAAATTTGAAAACATTACTTCTACAAGCTTAGCAGCGAAGACAACTAAAATTCTGATTTTAGGCATAATGATCCATTCAAGGTGAGTGATATTCAAAAAAAAAACATCGTCCACCCAGCCAAGAAGCGACCTAAGGAGAGATGTCAAAAGGCTGATACAGCAGAATCTCTATATAATTAATACAGCCGGAATTAACTTGGTAAGGATCATAGCCAAAGTACACCCAAGGAACGGAATCTTATAATTATTTACCCAATTTTCAAGACACAATTTCCACTCTCGTTAATATCGCGTCCAAGAGCTTTTCAACTGCATTACTCGAATGTGAATTTCTGACATCAACAAATGGATATGTCTTTATGAGTGATGGTCTCGACCTGATGATATACACCTTACGGCAAATTTTTGAATAAGCCCAGGGAACATCAACTCCATACCAAATAGGTGCTTTTATGGCAGAATATGACTGCAGAGAAAAGCTATATACATACTCGTATATACTCGTAGTATCTGACAAACTCATACGTCTGTGTAAGATAACAATGTAGGCCGCTCGCTATAAGCCTCAGTAATGGTATCACCGAGTCATCTGTTGTCAAAAAAAGATTTCGACAAGGTGATGCGCTGTCATGTAATTTCTTCAAACAATTTTGTCCAGGGCTCGCCTTTTAATCTAATCAACAACACAAACATAAAGATCAAGTTAAGAATCACTCTTTCTACTAAAGAACAACGAATAACTCATTTTATAAGGTCCGCATTGTCACAGCCTTAGATTGGCCATAAGAGACCCTTGGTTGCCTCAAAGGAAAGTTACAGAATAGAACTATATGGGCAAAAGGGCCAGAATTCACAGGCTTAACTATATAAGACATGTGCAAACGAAGGCAATCTCATCGGTTCAGATGAACAATACGCTAAATAAAGACCTTTTCTTACGTGGTGTGGTCAAGTGGAAAGGGGCTTAACCAATTCATTTGAGACGGTTCGGCCGTAAGTAAAATTAATTTTTGAAGAGTATGATGTTTAGTAAAAAGGTTTTGTTTTTTTTTTTTTTTTTTTAAATCACTACATGGCCTTAGAAGTTATCTAAACGGTGAAAATAAAGCTCAAATCTAGACTGTGGAGTTGAAAAAATCTTCGATATTGCTAAAGTGTGTATCAGAAATGTTCGAAAGGTAATCAAAAAACGGTGTTTAGCTTTGGCCAATGCCGGATATCCAGAAAATGCCGAGATTAGCTGCGTATGTACATATTGGACAATGTCAGAGAATGGTCTCCTGTCTCCTGACGTTAGTACATGTTTAGTATATGAGGCTATGTGTAATTTATTCTGGAAATAGAGCAATTCTTCAGATTCATTTATCTAGACTTTGCTTTTGACCTAAAGTTCAAGATGAATATTAATTTCATGAGCTTTTTTCTGCTCTGTATTTCCCAGAGTGGAATGATTTAAATGATTATAACGACTGCTAGTCCGAACTAGTGTTTTCTTGCTGTCCTTTATAAACTAGCTGTCAGGACTAAACCAAGAGTCTTTGTCGCAGCCTGATTGCTTACGCAGATGGCTATTTTTTTTTACTTTTTTTTATATAAGCGCACGATCAAAGGTTGTGTTTGCACATAGTGGGGGCAAAGGAAAATTAGAAAGAAAAGAAAGAGAGTACATTGGTCTTAAATGTTTGAAAATTACAATGACTAGGAAATAAAACTCTGGGCATGGCATTCTATAAGCGGGTACGGCTAAGGATTGGATAACGATATTTCAGGTTACTTCCGAAATTGGGATTGAGGGCAAATTAATTAGTGTTAAGGTAAAAAACTTGAAGAGGCAGGATGCTGCTGGAAATTTCTATGGAGTACTGGTGGTAGAAATAGCGATCGAATAATATAAGACGAAAGACATTTCTTTGTTCAAATGTGTCAATTGGCTGTCCAATATTGGTGACACCGATGAGTTTTGTCGCATGGTTTTGGATCCTATTCAGCAAGTGCAAGGAGGTCTTAGGGGCATCTGATCAGATGTGGGCATTGCATTCTAATGTTGAGCGGATGAATGACTTATACACGAATACTGAGGCCAGATCAAAGGGGGTGAAGTTGTCATTGACACACATAGTGAGAATGGAACAAGTGCCATTAATGGATAATGGCTGGGTGTTTAAGTATCGCTATAACGACAGCAGACAGCATTATGTTTTGGAAGCATTAAATTCCACTCTGTTGGTGGTTCCCCAATTAGTTGTGCTATAGATCTCGGAATTTAATGAGGTACAGCCGAAGTTAAGGCGGGAACAGTTTTGAAAAGCTGAGAGTACTGTCCTCAGGAAAGGTTTTGGTTTAAAAGTAACAGACAAGAAATCACTGAAGAAAAGTAAAAAGATTGCCTGCACTCCTGGCACACACCAACATTTATTTTGTGAATACAAAATGTAACCATACAAGACAACTTAAATTGAACGTTTCGACAAAAGAGCCTGATGCCAAACTTTGTCAAGTGCTTTTGGAATATCAAGTGCAACTAACTTGCTTTTGCCAGATTGATGTACGCTTTAGTTCCACTTTTCGGCGAGATAAGCCATCCAATCATATAGTGATTGTGAGTGAATGGGTCTGCAGTAGGTGAGAGAAAATTCACCTTTCATAGATGGCTGTGTTTTGTTTAAGTGCCGATTTGCTCATGCAATGTTTTTTTTTTTTTTTTTTTTGAAGACTGTGCCCTAACTTATAATCCTTGATAATGTTGACGTAACCAAAGGAATAATTGAACCATTTGTAGCGCGTTTATATGTCTTGTCTTAACACTTTGCGAGTAATGCAAGAATTATGGATACCCAAATGTTCCGATGTGTGCTCATTGAGCAGGGTATGGTTGCGGATATCACAAGCATACTAAAGCCGGAAAATACTTTGAGGATGGCTACAATCACAAGAGTTCGCCGAATCCTTTGCCGATCGAGTGCCTCCTAATCTCTTACGAGGTAAGATCTCGCCAACCAGTGCTGAAGCCCAATGAAAGCTGTATAGTGTGGGATTTTTTCGCCCAGCACAATGAAAATTCTGACTTGACAAAAAATCTCGGGAAGTACTTGTCGCAAAACAAACGGTGTACAGACCGGTGCTGCATAGAGGAATGAGGTTATATTTTTTTTATCGATTTTAATGCCATGTATGATATCATTTATAGGGACGAGCTCTAACGAATAATGTCTAAGTTGGGATAACTTCTTATCTCTTCTGATTTTACAGGATGAAAAATGCACGCTCCCTGGAGGTCGTTAAACACTTAAAAGGACCTCCGATATCTAAGAAGTTTTTAGCCCTTATGTGATCTCTCAGCACCTTTTTTGAATTGTTCAAAACACCAACACTCTTGCCATTTGTTGTTTTTTGCGACTAAGAAGGAAAACGAATGGAACTGAAGGCCTCTCTTAAACAACTAAAGTGGATTATTTAAAACTTTTCAATCCCAGCCTTAGTCTATGGGACAAAAACATGAAATTTATTAAGATTTGATAGAAAAACTCTTCCCATCTGACAAATTTTACAACGTGTACAGCGATGAAGATTCGGTCGGAAAAGTGCGAATGTAAGCCAGTTGAAAACCAGCGATTCGGCTCGGAGAATTTTCGAGTCCATCATGGATAGACGGCGTAGTAGAAGAAGACCTCAGCTCAGATGGCGCGGATAGGTAGCTGACTGGGCCTCCGATGCCCGATCTGAAGAAAACTAAATTTTTGCAAGGTGTATTCTAGTTTATCTTGCAAGAGTTTTGCATAGCTGGGCTTGCATTTAAGCAAAGTGGCTTGGTATATTTTTTTAAGAAACTAAAAAGCTTCTTCTTCTTATATTTGAAGTACCCCATTCTATAGGGAATCATATTCAGATACGCAGTACTAGGTCGTAACTTAAAATAACGATCGATGTGACTCAATGTATACTGTCCTTGTTCCATGTTATAGTTCCTATTGGGCTATCGCTGGCCCATCTGATGTAACTCATTTGATCTAAGAAAGCTTTATGCTTCAGAAATGTATTTCTGCATTTCTGGCTCTGCCGCCACTACATTTGAGATATATCTTATAACTCAACTCTACTTAACTCTGGTATTCACATCACCCAGTTACATACTCTTTTAAACTGAAATTTAAGTGTAAGCTTCGGCTCAAAATGGTGATATCAGTTTTCAATTTTTGTCTTGCCAAGGAAAGTTCTAAGGCTTACCGATAGTTTAATTATTGGCCGTTGTCTCCAATTTTTTTTAAATTTGTCGAGATTAGATTTGCGAAAGCAAAAGGTGGTTAAGATATACCACCTTGCTAAAAAAAAAAAAACCGTGTGGCGCTCCCATTGTTCCGATTTGAGTTATGTTTTTTTTTTCGTTACATTGGTACATCTATTGTTGAAATTCTCTTTAAATCTTAGCATCATAGCTTGACATTTGCAAAAGTTACGTAGCCTAGGGTACATCTATCTCTGTGTGTGTTCGCGATTTTTTACAATTTTAAAAATGGATTTAAATTTGCAACAACGGACTTGTATTAAACTTTGCGTAAAAAACGAATTTAATGGTACGCGAACGTTGGAAATATTGGAAAAGTATTTCGGCAACGATTCTCTATAGAAAACGGTCGTTTATCAGTGGCATGAGCGATTCAAAAGTGGTCGTTAGTCAATCCAAGATGAAGAGCCAATGCCAGACCATCGACTTCGAAAACCGACGAAAACATTGATGAAGCAAAAGAAATGTTGGTCAATAACCGCAAATTAACCATCAGAGAGATAGCGGAGGACTTGAACGTTGCCTATGGATCCGTCCAAGATATTTTGGTTAATGATTTGGGTTTCAAAAGACCTCAATTTCATGCAAAAAATAGACCGTGTTGACGTTGCAAATGAGATGATTTGCGAGGCTGAATCCGATCCCACATTCATCAAAAGGATCATTGCTGGGGACGAGACGTGGTTTTATGAGTACGACACGCAATTCAGACATCAGGCAAGTGAATGGCGTTCACCAAATGAGCCGAGACTAAAAAAACCACGTCATTTTCAGTCAAAAAAAAAGGCAATGCTCACGGTTTTCTTGGATTACAACTATGTAGTGCATCATGAATTCTTGCCAGAAGGCCAGACAGTAAACAAAGAGCATTATTTGAGCGTTATGAGACGTTTACGTGAAGCAATTCGCCGAAAGGGACCAGAATTGTGGGCAGAAAACTTGTGGATTTTGCACCATGATAACGCACCGTCTTACAGCGCCATCATTGTTCGTAATTTCTTGACGAAAAATGCAACAAACACCATCCAACAGTCACCGAATTCACCTGATTTGGCTCCCTGTGAGCCCTTTCTGTTCAATCGAGTTAAGAAACCACTACGGGGAACGCGTTTTAGCAGCCGAGAGGAAGTAATCGAAAAATCGCAGGAAGCACTGAGGGACATACCGAAAACCGAATAAAAAAAAATGTTTCGTGGATTGGATCAAGCGCTGGCATAAGTGTGTTTCCATATGTCCATCGATAGCGACATTGGATCGGGTTTGCCCATTAAGAAACATTCATATTCCAAAATTATTTTATTGCCGTGACCAATCACTGAACGAATTCAGTTGACTTAGGCAAAAGACAGCCGAAAAACATTCCAAAAGACATTTAAAATGCATAAAATCCATACACATCAAATTTATGGAATACATTGCACCAGCACTTTTAACAACCATGGAAGACACCCATAACCCTCTGTCCCATCTCTCGAGAAATAAAAACACCAGCTGATCCCTCTCAACCCATTATTCAGCTCGGAAGAATTCGCCCTTCAATGGGTGTTCGAGTATCCGTACAACTGCGTCAAGGGGAAGGAAACAAAAAATCCCCAGAACTTGCATATTTAGACAAAGGGATTGCGCGTTCTCATCCGTTTTTCTGCATCACGGACCATATGATGCAAAACTAATTTGAAATTAATGTACCGCTGGTTTGGTGAGTTACCCGCAGGGATTGGCAACAATTCTCCTTCATAACTGCGTGTATATACCCTGGCAGGATCAAAATATTTAACAATACAACAAAATGATGTTAAAGAGGGGGAAAAAAATCAGGTGGAAATCAAACAATTTTTTTCATATTCTTGCAGTCTATCTCACACTGTTTGCTACAACCCACTGTGGCACTGGTAGTTAAAGTCCTTGAGGCCAGTAAGAAAAGAAGGACCTTCGTGCCTTGTTTTGATTGTAAATTGAATTCATATGTATTTACTGTGGTGGCCTCAGCGGATGCCTTCTATCCCATACTCAAACAAGGGGAAGCCCTTGAACACCATCGAAGTGAAATGTAAAAGCTCTCATCAATGGTCTTTTTCAACATCCTTTAACATCCTTCCGATATCGTTTGACACAAGTGTATTACACTCAAATCTAAAATAGAAAAAAAAATCGACATCCTCCATGCATGCTGTCAAAAACAAACAAACATCTGTGACACGCATCTTAAGGGTCTTCTTCATACTTTATACCTCGCGTAACGCTTTGCCGCATAAAACTCACTCTCTGATGATGGTGGCGGTTGGTATCCTTGCTATTTTGAAAGGCAGTTTAAAGGCTTCTTCACATCTCAGGAATCGGAAATTTTCCCATTAAATTTCCCATTGTTGTCGCACAGTACAAGTACTCGTATCACCCCTATACGATTTCTCAGTGCTCCTCAAATGCCATGCCAGCCACATCAAAGGGGATGACAAAACCACTTGCAGCATCAGGATTCATGATACGACGGCAGTTGTGGAAGCGGTGTCAGCGGTGGCAGCACTGTGGCGGCTATCAAGTGCATAAAGGACACAACAACACGACAACACGACGACGGATGGACGCATGGTGCGCTCGGTCTATTATTATCGTAAATGTTCTTTCTTTTTTTGAATAAAAATTCATCGATGTGGGTGGGAAGGGTTGGCGGTGGAGGGATGATGATTGCTGAAGCTAGTCAAGCTACTCGAAGGGACGATTTGATTTCGTTCAAATAAGGATACAATAGAAAACAAGGGAAATTACTGTTATGTGAATCCGAATGGGTGTACTCTTATTCGTTTGTACAAAACAGACCAGGAAAGTAGGAAGCCCGAGTTATGTTTGAAGTGTTGTTCTACAATTGTTTGGGTTAATTGTTTGAATTACAATTATGTTGTCGCTCTTGAGGGTATTTGAGGGTGGATGGTGGTATTACAAATTAAATGTTTTGTTGCTGCTGTTTTTGTTGCTTTTTCTAGTGACAGAATGTGTGTCAATAAGCAGGTGTTTGTAAAGTGCTTTTCGAATGGTAGAAAGTTGCTTAACATTTTTTTGACAATTTAATAAAGGTATGTCCAATCTATATGATTTCTGCACATTTGATTCCTCTTATAGTTTTTTATTTAACTTTTCTAGATCTATGTGAATTATGACAAGATACGAAAAACAAGATGTTCATTAGAACCTACGGCGAATGCCGCCAATACAGTAAATTTCGCTTCGTATAAATGAAATTGAAGGAAGCTAAAATATATCCTTGTGGAATACTACTTTTTAGTAGCTAAGTGACTTACATCAACTGGTCCCGTTGATCAGCGACAATTTACAGACTACATCTCAGGGTGTTTTACAGAAAATAAAAGTTTCATCTGTATAAAATCCAACTAGTGTTGTTCTAAGAATGTAGATTATTCGATGATTCTTGGTTCCTTATAAAAAGACCTATGTACAGGGTACGCCGGAAATTTGTAAGCCACGAGTTAAAACGTTGGCTTCCTGTCAAGATCGTGTTTTTTGGTATAATCATTCATTTGGCAGGCAATGGAAAATTTTTGAAAGAAGTAAGTACAACTCATTCATGTTCAAAATTATGAATTACGATTCTTAAAGACAGCAATGAACTGGTTAATGTCAGTATTTTAGCCAACCCTTGACTAGTCATGACATGGACTTTACTTCCGATTGCTGAAGGATAATACAATATTACCATATATTCAATGTTTGGATTTATAGTTCTAGGAAAGACCATTTTTGGAACTGTGCTAACGCATTTCTTTTCAGTTGCGGTGTGACTTGTGTAGTCAACAGCAGCTTAGTGGCCTGTGCAGATTGCTAGAGATAATGTAGTTTTGCAGTAAATAAGAATTGGCCATCATTTTTTCACTTAGATTTATCCAATGCCTTGACACCATACTACCCAGTGAAATAGTAGCAAATTGCAATATGTATTGCGATTCACAGGCTCTTTTTGGTATTATTTCTGAGTAGTGAGGAAGATCCAAATTCATTGATTCGTCATCGTCCGCAAGAAGGTGGCTCGTATCCATCGACTTAGATGCTTGTAACATTCAATTACTGCAAGAATTGGAGCCAGGCGAGCGTTGATTGAGCGCTTGAACAGTCGAAAGTCATTTGTGCACTGATGAGACTTACTTCTGTCTCGAAATTGCCGAATTTTAAGCGAGAAAAATCTAAAAGCGCATCAGTCACCAAAAGTGACTGTTGAGTGCTGTTTATGGGCTATCGACACGTATACGAGTATGTCTTCAAAAATATTGAAAATTGAAATATCATGATCGACGTTTTTTTGGTACCGAAAGCGCATGAAAATGGTCTGCTGGGCATTTGGTTTTAACAGGATGGTGCCATATGCCATCTTGTGGTCTAAACATCGAGTTACTGAAGAAAGTGTTCGATGACGAGATTATCTCCAGAAATGGATCCAATATTGTGCGATTTGATGCCGCTAAAATATTTACTGTGCTGCTATTGGCAGTTGTTGGCATATATGAACAAGCCGACACTGAGTGCACCATTCGCGAGATACGCCCTCAAATAGTAGGAAAAGTGGTCGAAAACTGGAGCTCCTGGATGCTTATCCTAAGACGCTTCCATGGTAGTAATTGCCCGAAGTAATTTTTCATTAATAATGGCGTGGCACAAATCATAGAGTTAAGCCTTGGTGACAACCGGACCTAATGACTTTGCTCTCTGATATACCGGAACCTGATATGATCTGTGCGGTAATAAACCGTGCGATAAAAGACTCTACATGGAGATTTCTAACAAAGAAGCATAGGTTAGCAATAACTCATCAAACAGCCAGAATAGCATGAAGTGGTATATGGATGGTTCTAAGAAGGAATTGGCAGTGGGAGCTGGTATACAAGGACCAAGCAAAAATATCGCCTTAAAAATGGGAATAAGACCTAGTGTATTTCAGGCACAACTCCACGCCATTTAGGAATATGTCAATCATATCTATAACTCTGGTATTAATGGCGCAAGCATCCATTAATTTACGGACAATCAAGCAGCTATAAATGCCCTCAGTTTGCCTATCAATGACTCCGAATCGCTCATAAAGTAGTACAAAACCCTTCAAAAACTTAGCTCTAGGAACAACACCAAACTATGGTGGGTTTAGAAAAACTGGCCAGAAAAGGCTTAGAAACTCAGAATACAAGATATGCAATTTAAATAAACTTAAATTTAACTTAAACTAAAACTTAAACTTTAAACTAAGGTTGGTTGGAACGGTAAAGGAAATCGGATTTAAGGCAGGTAGTGGTGCGGTTAGTGACGGTTAGGTTTGAATTGACATTAGTTTGCCATTATTCTTTTCTCACCGCGGTCTCGCCATATACGTGTGTAGTGATGTATCTAATTGAATTCCACCACAATGTAACCCCTGTTCCAAACCCGAATTCAACTTCATGTGGTTAAAATTCCATCTGCATAAGCAAATTATCCACTACTACCTTATTTACAGAAGCCCAAAACTGGACAGCAGTTCGAACTTTTACCTAGTTTGATGCTCTGGCTGACTCCATACAAAGAATTGTATCCTTGTATTCTCATACTGAAATCGACAATACGGACGATTCAAATATACACAATTCTGGTTGGCTTCGACAGTCAACAGCCAAAGGAGGGTGTGTTGAGATATTCACTGCAGAAACAACGTATAAATGAGCCTACCACCCTGGACTTGTTTTTAATTTCTCACTCTGATAAGTACAAGGTCGAGGAGCTATTCCCTCTAGCTCCGTCGGACCACTATGTCATATCATCTAATTTCTCGTATACTAACCACACAGTTAATGAAAATAATCCTAAAAGAACCGGATGACAGAAAGAGGAAGCCAGTTGGAACGGACTTAACAGCTTCTTTAGAAAATTTACCTGGTCGTTATGTTACCCCGATAACGATGCGGATGCCGCTGCTAATATGATTCCAGATACTATTGTCTTTGGAATGAAATCCTTTACCCCTCATCGAATGAAGCATATCTAAAGAGACTGTCGGGGTTAGAGAAAAAGAAGGCCAATCCGACAGAGGGAAGCAGAAAAAAATTCAAACGTTCCAGGAATTACTGCAACGCCTTTATTAAGCGTGTGAAATTCCAAAACGATCAAAAACTGAGGCGAAACATACTTCAATTTTCCAAAGGTAGTAAACATTTTTGGCTAAAAACATTTGAAATTCTGCCTTATTCTCCATCCCAACACTCATTTACGTGTACATAGTAGCAAGAATGCTTAAAGATCTTAATATACACAAATCCGCTGGTACAGATAGTAGGTATATCTCCCCTTTTTCTGAAGCTGTATTCTTCCTCGCTGGAAAAACCACTGCGTAAGCTTTTTCATCAATCCTTCCTTTAGGACTATTTCCGAACAGGTAGAAAGCAGCATTTATCCAGCCCGTCGCTAAAAAAAGGCGAATGTTCTTTTCTCTCTTCCTACAGACCCATTGCACTTATGTCCCTTATTTTCAAGGTCATGAAAATGTTGATAAACTGTCAGGTCATGAAATATTTCGGAACAAGAAAACATCTCAATGATAGGCAGTGTGGTTTTCGTAGCAATAGGTCCACTCGTGATTTCATGGGATGTCTCTAACCCGAAAAGTGGAACCAAAGCGTACATCAATCTGGCAAAAGCGAAATAGAGAAATAGAGCATATGACAGAGTTTGGCATCAAGTTCTTTGGCCGAAAATGCGTACATTTGGGATCGAATTCAACGGATTAGAAACTATGGAACGTTTACTACGACATTTTTTTTTTTTTTTATTTTCTTTAATGATCTCTTGTTTGCTACTTCTAATTCAATATATTCCTCCGCTGATGACAGTACACTCTGCTTTTTATATTCGTTCCCGGACTCAAGTCCCTGCTCTTCGGCTGTAGAACGGGAACGGCAGCGTGTGTTAAGTTCATAAAATTCCGATATTGGGGAACTATCAACAGAGTGGAATTCAATGCTTCCAAAACTCAATGCTGTCATTAAAATGAAATTTAAACACCTAGCCATTATCCATGAATGGACCTTGCATTGTCGAAACCGAAAATCTCTCCATTCTCGGTATATGCGTCAATGACAATTGACCTTGGAATGATCACATATTCGGTATCGCCAAAAATGCTGCGAAATATCTAGGTTTCCTCAAGCAATGTAAGAAATATTTCACTCCCTCTGATCCGGCCTCAATATTCAGTCAATTCGTTGTTATTGGGCATTTATCCACCCAAAATTAGAGTACAATGTCCACATCGAGTCAGGTGCTCCTCAAACATCTCTACATCTGCTAGTAGGATTCAAAACCATGTGATAAGATTCATAAGTGATGCTAATATCACTCAATCAATGGACACCCTTAAACACCGACATAATGCCTCTTGTCTCACTTTGTATTATAGTTAGCTGTGTCCACCACCAGTGCTCCATTGAAATCACCAGTAGCATTCCGCCCCTTTAAATCTTCAATCGTTACACTAGTTATGGTGTGATTGCGCATCAGTATATCATTAAGCCCACTTTCGAACGTACAAATGCTTTGAAATATCGTGATTCTTATGGAATGTCATGCCGAGATCTCTTATTACTTGCAAATATTTAAGAACAATGTACATCGGTGCGAAATGTTGTGTGCAAAATTTTTAGGGGTACACAAATCACTCAAGGACGCGCTTGTTATGAAAAAAACCTGGTCACGTATGGATTGGTGAATTTTTTGGGCCACCGTTTTACAAAACTGAATACAGAGTTGGCTTTAAAGAGTATCTCATCCAAATGTAAACGGAAGTTGAGCATCCTATCACACAAAATGCCGAGATCGGGAAGAGATTGAATGAAGGAGATAGGTTGGATGTAGAGAAGGTAGAGTCGGGCGGGAGATTTGTACCGTTTATGTGATATAGTGATTGATTTGTATTTAGCGGTATTAAGTTCCAAACAATTTTTGAGGTACCAGATAGAAAAACTATGGTATCAACCTCATGGAGGAAGGAGTCATGGGGTGAGGGAATGGATTTGAAGAACTTGTATCGTCGTCGTAAATAAAGACAAACAGAGTGTTTGATGGTTCTATCGAGATCACTTATAGTTAATACAAAGAAAGTGGACCTAGATGGCTGCCTTGCGGAACTCCTTGGTCAAAAATGGAGCCGAGTGGGCTGATCTAAAACGAATACTTTAAAATAGGTTTTCCAGGTAAGACGATATCCATTTTAAGAGTAGGGATTCAAAGTCGAGGGCAGACAATTTGAAGAGAATTAATCGATGAGAGATTTTATCGAAAGCCTTGCTAAATTCGGTTGCAAATACATCAACTTCATTATCTAGGACCGAAAGGGCAAAGGACACGAATTCAACGAGATTTGTGGTGGTTGACCTACCCTTTATGAAGCCATGTTTTCTAGCTTCATACTTTAAAATACTTTCGAAGAGTTTGGGTATATAGGAGAATTTAGAGATGGGTCGGTAGTTGAGTATTTCATTCTTTGATCCCTTTTTGTGGATCAGGGTTATGAAAGAGGTTTTTTAAGCCTGAGGAAATTCACCTTGTGAAAGGCATAGACGAATGAGTTTAGAAAGGACAAGGAAAAGAGGAACATTTTTTTAAGAAAAATGGCAGGGAGATAATATGGACTGGGCGTGAACGATGTCGATGATGAAGGATTTTTTTAAAAAAAATTTGAAAATAGGTTATCAATGGTGAGTGGATCGGTTGAAGACTTGTTGTTGAAAGAGAGGGAACGAGAGTAACCATCGGAGTTTTTTTTTTGTAGTTACCAAATTGGAAAAAGCACTCGTTTATAAGGTTGACTTGCGTATTGTTAAGGTAGCGCTGGCAAAGGGAAATGTAAAGTTCGGTGAAATGAAGATAAGTATCGAGGTAGTTAGAATAGTCGGAAAAGGATCTGGTACGAAGATAAACAGCTCATATCTTTTATACTACTTTGTCTTATTTTCAAATGATTAATACAAATAAATTTGTTAAGTCCGGGATTTCACGCCGTGGCGTGTGGCGATGTCAACAGCACGCTGTATTTGCAACTTTTTTCTCTTATTCCGTAAGGAACGAAGCTCGCGAGTATACCAGGGAGGATTAGTAGTTGATATTCTAAGGCGGGAAAACAGAAAGTAAAGCAAAAAATTAAATATTTCTCTATAAAAACGGATAGGGCATCATTTACCATATAGTTAGGTTGTGAAAGATAAAGGGAGATCTGCTGAGATCGTCACTGAAAGTTTGCTCTATGAAAGCCGTAGGACGAGAGAAATGTGAAGCATGTTGACAGGACAGAAGAGTTATAAAAAAACGAGAGAAAAAGAGAAGGGTTAGTCAACAATTGTTGCTAGAGATAGTGGCAAAGTGAGACTGATGAGTTAATTAAATCTGCTTTGAAGGTAAAGTCCAATTGCTTGCTTATGTAGCCGGATATACCGCTGACTTGGCACAGACTTGAGTCTGTTAAGCTTTCTAAGAAGAGACATTCCTAAACTGGGCTAGCATTTGAAGCGATGAAAAAAGATTGATCATCTGATGGAGTTCATTATAGCAAGAAAGTAATTAAAGAAACCGTTAACGCAGACCGTTTGAATGACTCAGTCCTGATTATATTTTGACAGAACGTACATCTATATTTTCTTTTCGCTGAACACTCGCGATTATGAGGTTAGTTTGGATGTACGAGACCAGTAGTACCAAGTGGCTACCACGAGGTGGTAAGGTAATTTTCCGTCGATTGCAAAAAAACTTTTCAAACCATGCTATACGGAATCTTAGATACGTTCCTTGGAGACAGACTGTAAGTCATTTGTCTCAAGTAAAGCTAGTTTCTACTGTGAACAATTCCCCCGAATCAGTAGTCATCCATGTCTTACATTTCAACGAAAACTGAGACAAATTTTTTTAAAGCCACAAGTGCAAGAGAAACAGATAAATCTTTAACATGGGTTTCAAGATATACTTACAACCAAACAGTCTGCAAGTTTTCATTAACTACATTAACATGTGTATGTCGCAAATGGCACGAAATTCTTTTACACATAATTCAGTACGAACGTTCATCCCCAAATATCTCGTTTCCAGCTAATTTAGCCAACAATAGAGCTCTTTTGCCAAAATCGATTCAGAACAGTTGAAACTGTCAGAAGCAGATTGCCGTCGGCACTACAATAGTCATTTCATTCAGTCACCCCGAACTACCAGCAGTCCCAAGCAAAAACCCTATCCTCCAGCAAATCGATGCTATAAACAATTTCGCCCTTTCTTGGAGAATTCTTCAAAAGAATAGGAATTATAGGAAAATTTTGATTTATGATCTCCAATGGATCCGTGAACTCTCGTCGAGTTCGGCCAAGTTTTCTTAAAGTTCCACCCTTACCGTAAGGGGGTGGCATATACTTTTATACTCTTCTGCACCACCAACATTTACGACCAAGTTCGTAGGAATTCTTCACGCTGGCTTTGATGACAATGACGATGGCGATGACGATGATGCCATGTGGCCAAAGCAAGAAGAGGAGGATGAGATGCACTACATAACTTTTATTGTTATGTTTGGTATTTTGTAATTGTTATTTTGCTGCTAAAGGTGGAAGTTTACTCATATTATTGTGCACGCAACTACTCGTACAATACTTAAACATCAGGGTAAACCCTCTAGGACAAGTGCACTGAGTTTCAGATTGTGCTCAATCATGACACCGCTACAGTGAAGGAATAAAATCAACGTCTTGCTTCTGAACGTAGATTTGGTATGAATTGGGCATGCTGAGGTCGTCTCGTCTGTTGATGTGTTGTTTATCGGGGGGTTGAATGTACTATATTAGTTCTTGGGACTTCTAATTCAGTCAGTGTGTGGATTGTTGTTCAAGTTCGGCTGCGAGTTGTTCTTCCACATAATCAACTCCCGGGAATGTTGCTTCTGGTTCTGACATCAATTCCAAAACGACGATAGCTGCTCGCAAGTCACCCATTTTTCAGTGGAGAACAAAATAGAAGGGAATTACGGATATCTGCCCGTTCGTGTGTGAAATTCCGTGCAGAATTCATGATAACATCCGTGACGTCGGAGGCATGGCAATTTTCATTTTTATCGAAACATCGTATGAGAGAAAGAGTGAGTGAGTAAGTAAAATGGAACAAACATTTGGTAGAGGCGTTTGATAGTAACATGCAAGCAATCGATATCAGCCGTCGGTCTTGCATAGTAGTTGAGATGACGGATTTTTGGTAATTTTCTGCGGATGGAATCAGAACGGAAAAACTAATCGGCCAACACAATTGGATTTCGATGTACTTGGTTTAGTGAGATACAAGCTGCAAGGTAAGAATTTCAAAACCAAACTGATAAGGAGGCGCAGAAGTTGTCACCCGATGTTCTTTGGCTGTAATTTTTTTTATGAATGAAAAATTTAAGTTCTGCTTTTGAACTATGCTTATTTGATGTTGTTGTTGTCTCCCTCGTGGTCGAGATTCTGGATGGCTTGAGCGTGGCTTACACTCAAGGAACATCTTAAAATCTTTCATCGAAGTTCTCTGTACCGACCGCCGATTGATGTACAATTGCATGGCACGTCGCCTGGTCGACTGGTCCCATAGTGTTTGTCCAGTTGGTGTCGGAAGACCATGAAATCTGTGCCGAAATTCACGCTGCGCCAACGCCACCGAAGAGTTATTGCGCGTTATTTAGGAGTATAGCGATTCATGTCTTGCTGATGTGTAGAACTGACATTTGTCACCATTTGTGGTTCCAGTATCGTGAAATCATAAAGGAGGTAGCCGAATCCACTGTAGGGTACCAGCTACCACAGAAAAAAGCCCGTGGTATGATTTTCGCTACAGCGCAAAACAAAGGCAGCGAGAGAAGAGTATCTAGACAGGAGAAGAGAGGAGAAGAAGACCCTGCGTAAAAAGAAGAGGGCCTACACAGCCTCCCAGCTCAAGAAGATTGAAGAATTTGGGGATTGAAATAGCATTCGCAGGTTATACAATAAGGCCCACCAACTGTTTCGCTTATCGAAACAGCGAAGGAAACCTAGTCACTGAAGAATAGAGGACAGTATATATGTTTAAGCAATATTTTCAGCAGCCGCTAAATTGGAATCATGTAGATAGAGTGATTGGGCGAGAAGAGAACCCACATCCAGTCAATGAAAAACCAGTTCCACCACCCAGTATAAAAGAAGTCAGCTTAGCTATAAAAAAGCTTAACAAGGCCGTAGGCTCTGATGGCCTAAAAGCGCAGCTTTTCAAATACGGTGGCGATGCTTTGGTAAGGCGCATGCATCAAATCATCAACCATGTATGGGTGGAAGAAAACATGCCCCATAACTTAATTATCAGCTCCATATGCCCAATCTACAAAAGTTACGATCCTATGACTTGCAAAAACTATCGGGGCATATATCTGCTTAATGTATAAAATCCTATCTAACGTACAGGGTACACGTCTCAAACCGTACTTTAACACGCTAATCGGTACGTGCTAGTGTGTCTTCTGGCCCGGCAGATCGACTATAGGGCAGACTTTCACATAGAGACAAATCCTGGAAAAGACTAATGAATGTCGCATGTCGCTTGAAAGAACGCGCTGAAATGTGCAAATTGGAAGTAGCTGCTCCGAATAGTTTCAAACGTGCACCGGATTACGGCAAGGAGATGCCTTAACATGTAACTTCTTATATTTCGTTCTGGGGCAGATAGTGCGTATGGCAGGTTTCAACACGGAAGGTAATATCTTCAACAGCTCCTTTCAGCTACTGGCATATGCGGACGATATTGATTTCACGGCGATTGAAGAACAGATGTCACTACCGTTTTTCGTGAACACCTGCCTATGTTGGCTTAATTTCACGGGATGCCCATACATCCATGGGAGCAAGGATACGTCTTGCCATCGCTCGCCGTCAAATTCTTTGATACCAATTCGGAACTGGTGTTGGAGGCAAAAATTTCCACCCTTGCACTTAGGATCACAGCATCCAGTATCTTGCAACTCTGCATTGGGTCAAGACCCTCCTGCGACTTTGATCCTAAACAAGTCAGGCCCGAACCGAAATCTGGGGGCCTCCTGACTCCCATGGAAGCGTGTTTTAAGACCTGGTATGAACTACCGGTGGTCCTGCCACCCAACAGGACCTCTGACCAGCCGCTTGTAACTGGTCAAATCGTAGCAGCATTCGGAGACGTTAACTACCGAAAACCTTTACAATAAGATCAGTTCATTTGATCTGCCCCTGCTTTTTATTAGACAACGTCATTAATGGGGAATCCTTGATAGTTGGGCAGGGGCCCGGCAATTAAAGAACTAATTAAAGGAATTTATTGGCCTTGAAGTAAACGAGGACACGACTGAGTACAGGTTAACACAAAAAATATTAAAACTCGTATTACACCAGCCGGGTGCAATGAACCAATTCGAGGCTCCCACGCTCCATACAATGCAAATTCCAAGAAGCTTGCAAAGCATATGTACATTATTTTTCCGAAACAACAAACCAAACCCAAACTGCTCATTCAATAATTTGTCGTATTGATGGAAAGGTTCGATTTGGCACAATAAAGTGGGCAGTAGTTCCAAATAAAAATTTTCTAACTTCACCGCAGATAAAAGTCCATTTTAAGCCTTTGGTATTCTGAGTGGTACAAGTAGAGATGCAAAAGACCTACATGTTTTGAAAAGGTTGCAGTAGAAAACCTTCGATTGCTAAATGCATGTTTTCTCTACTTGTCACGACTCTTACTTGACTGTTCTGTAACATGGATGGATGGATTGGAACACTCAATTTCCGACTTAGGTTATTGGGTTTCTTTGTTTTGGTGTTTCTTATGATTTGTTACCGGTTAAGAAAATACCCTTTATTGTGGACACGTCAATCTCGTAGAGCACTTTTTAATGTTATCTGTACGGAAGAAGCTGTTCAAACTCCTTTAGTCACCTCTGATATATCTTAAAATCGAGGGAGGTAAAAATAAACAACTTTGAAACCAGTTCCATATCTGTCGGCTAATGTTTCAATGAAAACTCCAATTTCAATTTAAAAATCAGTGTTCCACAGAATGCTGATTATTTCAGGTCTCTTTATAACTCAGTTTCATAAGGAGTGGCAGGGCTTTTAAAGATCTAATAGCGCACAATTATATGATTGGAAGATTCGACTTAGATTCTTAACAAAGCTGTTTATATATGCAGCAGTCTGTATATGTGCCTTTGTTTAACTATATAGAGTGTAACATAAAAACAATAAAATAAAGAATATTTCAAAATCTGTTTCAGGTTTGTTCTTTACCTAGTGTTTGATAAATGACTCTACATAGACTAAAAGTCCTACACGAAAAACCAAACACACATAGTTTACCCGCAGAACCTTCAGCAATTAAAACAAAGTCCCAAGTCTTCCCAGAACCTGCACATAATTTACAAACTTATGAGTTTTTGCCGCCCAATTCAAATGCTCTTTAACATTCCCTTGATACAAATTTTTATATCACCGAATAAATTATGAATGTCGAACCCGGCTTCTCAATGAAAAGTGCCGGCATTTATCTCAACCCTAGGAAACTGTGGACGAAAAAGAAAACAAAAATAAAAATAAATTACAATTGCTCATCGTTAGCTGTTTCATTTCATCTGCTTCCAGCCAGAAATACGGATACTTCATTACGGATACTCGTTTATCGTTGCCACATTAACGTGATCCATATTATGAGTGCTACATAGTGTCTGGATGGTATTCGAATGTGGTGAAGATCAGCGCTCTTGGTCATTGATAGATCCCGCTGCCGCCACATGAAAAACCATTCTGCCCACTAAAAATTGTACTAATCACCTGACCCCCAATGGAGAGGATCCAACGCAGCGGGACGCACTCGAAAGATGCACGCAAATATGCGAATCATATTCGCACTGATGCGCGACCTCTATATCTGGTTTTCATACTGTGAAGCGCAAATTCTCTGAGGTTCTGGCGTCGGCATTTTGTGAACATGATATATGTAGTGTTTTAGAAGTATTACTGATCCTACTGACAGATGGACACTGGTTCTGACACCTGACCTGAACGCGAACAGATTTTTCTGTGAGAGTATTTGTAAACGTTCCGAATCGGCAAGAGCTTATCCTTTTTCAGGATAATTATCACAACCGTATTACAATTTCGCTGAATCCTGTGAAAAAGAAGAAGAAGAAGAAAAAAAAAAAAAAGAAAACGGGTAAGGCCGACCTGAAAGGACCTCACGCATATGCATGAGAATCCGGCGATCTCATCTGAAGATCATCGTAATTCGCTTTGTTGACTTTGGAAGATTACCATGGTTTGTGGGAACGTTGTAAGTAATTGACTCACCGTCAAGAGTCGTTGTCTGCCTGATCGGTTTCTACCTGGGCCCACGCCAAACATCAATTGTCAAGGGATTTACTGTACCGCACCGAGGTTGTGTTTTTTTTTTTTTTTTTGTTCTGTATCTTTGTTGGATTGGATTTAACTCTTGTGAACAATGTGTTGAGAGAACTGTGTAAGTCTGTATAGATGGGATTGGTATCAGGAAACGGGATTACTAAATGACTGTGTCACTTTAATCCAACAGATAAGAGTCGAACGTTTGGTGATCGTTTTTATTTGAAAATGGGATAAGCGCAGGCGCGCACACACTATGTAGATGACTTTTGTTACTAGATTATAGCGGATGGATAAAGTTTTTGAAGTCCGGATCCCTATATCAGTTGATGGGATTGTTTCTGTGAACAGTGCAGTAGCCAACTGGGTTTTACTTGAATTGTCGTAGTTAATCCGAAAAGAAAACTTGGAAAACCAGCAAAATGTTTACAAAATTATTTGATAACAAATCATGTCATTAGTTATCAAATTATTAATGAAATTAAGAGACTGAATCAGCGCCTCTTTTGTTATCTATGGGATTTCATTATTATCAGATTAAAAAAAGTGTTTGGCCAGTTCAAAAATATCTTCTATTCACAATTACGAGGATACATGGATTCGCAATGAAGACAGATTACTTTTTAATAAGACCACATAGCGATCTATTAGCGCTAGATTGGCTATAAATATGAGTTCTTTCGATTATCAACCAAGACTGAGACACCGCCAGTTGTCAAACTGTGGGCGATCATTGAAACTTAATAGCTATGAGCTTGGAAAAATGATAGTGTGGTCAACAGCTTAATTCTTCAGTTTTTGATAACCAATATGACTAGAGATCAAGATATCATAGCAACCAAGCTAATCAATTGCTTCTTCAGCAATGCTTGGATCAATCTTTCAGTCTAAAATGTGTAGCCAAGGCTTATTTGTTTCTTGAGACAAATTTTTCTAAAATATTGATCACATAGTGATCTACCAGCGGTAAGTTGTTGAATAATATCAGTATATTCAACTGTAAAGTAACTATGAAACCCTGCCAGTTGTCAAACTGTGGGAGATCATCAAAACTTTTACAATTAAGAATCAGTTTCTGCTGAAATGGCTACAAACCCAATATAATCATGGACCGCTGTCCAGCAGAAGAGTCGCAGTCGGTTCTTAGAATATGGAAAGACCCCTTCTGCAGGCTACATAACTGCGATAATGGTATAAATATTCCTGTCAGACAGTATGAACCGTTCACCATGAATGAGGATGACAAAGAGTTCCGTATGACCTAGACGAAATTTAAATACCAATATCGAAGTTAAAGTCTAATAAAACTGCTGGCCGAGACGAACTGCCTACTGAGCTATTTAAAGCAGCTGGAGACGATTTGGTTGGTAACATGCATCAGTTGAATTGTAAGATATAGTCAGAAAAAATCACGCCTAAGGCATTAAATCTCAGAATCGTTTGTCAGATACACAGGAAAGAAGACTCTTTTGAATGTGCCAACTATAGACGAACAGCTTTTCTATAGACTTTTTTCTGCCGTATTATGTGGCCATCTGAAACCGTTCGTGAACAGTCTGGTTTGTCCATACCAGTGCAGTTTCAGGCCAGTCCACCATTGATCAAAAATTCACATAGATCTTGGAAAAAACCAGGAATTTCAGATTAATATCATCAAGGCCGATAATGGACGAGCAAAGGCATTTTGTGCTAAAAAAGATTTTACCTTAGGCTATGGGCTGTGAACTGTGAAAAACTCACTGACCAAGAAAAGAAGCAAAGAAGATTGGATGAACCCACTAGCCGTCAATGAAGCTTCTTCGAGTATTATGGTGAAAACGGCGAGAGTGAATGAAGGGCAAAACGAAGAACCCGCTGTCATCAGAAAGAGCACACACTACTGCCGGCTTGATGAGAATTCCACCATTGGTGGTTATAACTTCGAGGTAGTAAAGGACTTTGCCTGCCAAGTATCCGGAATTTCTTTGGTTTCAAGGGGCAATTGAGTTACAGAGCCATACCTCGTAAGATCAAACTGGAGAAGGACCGGCTCTATGTCGCAGCGGCTTGAACCTTATCGACGGCGTATGAAGAATCTCTTAGTCTCTTAGTATTTTCGGTCTCACTTGTATTGACAGTGGAATGAAGGAGGAGGTTTAACCAAGATCTCTACGGTCTGTATAGAGACATCGGTTTGGTCTGGAGGATATGGATCCAATGGCTGAGCAAATAGATATCGCAGCTTTAGCCCAAAGAGTTTACGAACCTAATTCAGAGGAACAACGAACAACGTAGCATAGGATGACTACGTGTAAGGTGATGCACACATGTGGAAGAGAATCTCAACCAACTTGGAGTGTGGCAATGAAGGAAGCTGGCCTCCCCCATGTAGCACTGTAGCTCCATGTAAGTAAGTAACTTCTACTGCAGTTCTTCCCAAATAGTTATGGGCTCTAGATAACTGCCAGATTGAAATACCTAGATACAAAAAAGTGAATTCGCTCAGACTGACAATGGTACAGTTGCCATAGAAATTGATAGTGAAGCGACACAACAGTAACAAGCGTAACAACAGTAGTTATACTTCAAAGTTATACTTCAAAATGTATTAGGGCACTTTCAAGTCTGAAAAAATCACCAAAACGCCGTCAATTTAGCTCAGCGTTTTTAAGGTAAGTGGTCTGAATCATGTAGGTATAACAACTTAAAAATGGAACTTGTTACTAACGAAACACATGTACAAGTAAATAGAGAAGAATACTCGAAGAAGGGACATGGTAATTCGGAACAAGCTGGTAAGAGTTGAAACCAAAACACTAACTCGATTGGGGGTAGTGGAACCTGAAAATACAGGTCACAAGGTTAAAAAAATAAGCTGGGAATAGGAAACATTATGTGGGTGTTGATATCGTAGTACTGAAAATAATTTAATATTGTCCATCACCATTAGGATCGAGGGCTTCTACTTGAAATAGTTTTTTAACAGGGTTTGCTGCCATTTTAGGAGCGAATGCAGAGCACGATCAGTTAATTTGTATATCTTCCTCGATGCCTTCAGATTAGAATCAACGCCATTAGAGGTCTTTATCGTCAGACTCATCCTTTCCACTAGAAGCCACTTTACTTCCATTACACTATTAGTTGCGGTATCTTTTTACAAAAATAAAAAAAGTATATTAAGTGCGCCCAAAAGTTTAATTAGTTTCGTGTAATGCACTTGTGCACATGCAGCAAATGTGTTTTCTGTTTTATCGCCTCTATAGTTAGTGGTGAGTAGACTAGAGTTTCTAGGAAAATATCTCAAAGTACTCCACCTTAGCTAGTCACTACAGGATGACTTTGCACAACAAACTCTACTCAGCTCTGGAAGCAGTTAAATTGAAAACAAAACCTTTGTTATGGTGTTGCGCTCCATTTGTGCCATTTGTGCGGCTCCGATAAAAGCTTCGTCTATTGTTTTCTATTTTTTTTTATAACCTTTTTGTTGTTTAGATTTTTATGAGCTCATATGGCTACGTGTTGGTTAGCTACTAGCACCTCTTTAACGAATGTAATCGATAGAGTCAGAAACAAAGCTGGCATTGGAGGTACAGACTACCGATACTGATACCGGGTACCTGTGCTCAGGTCGGAAATGGAACTTAAATGCTCGCCATTCACTTCCACAGTAGCACTGGTGTTTTACGAGATACATTTTACCTGTTATCTTAAACTTTTTCCTCTTTATTTGCTTAAACATCGTAAAGTTTGGATTTTTTTTTGTTTTCCTGTATTTTTGATTTTTAGTGCTGTAGATAAAAAAATTTACAGCGAGATGGTTGCGCTAAATAGCGCTTAGAGATACTGTCTTATATGGGAAGTTTGATTTCGGACTAAGTTCAAGGCATGAGTGTATCGGTGCGGCGGATTGTTTTTTTTTTTTTATATCAGAACTGTGAACCAGTACTTTGAATTGTGTTAGGTGAAAATTCGTTACTTTAGAGTGCAAAGTACATTCTAAGTGCTTAGCATCTATTGGAAGATAAGGAAGGTGTGCTACTACTCCAGAGATGCCTTTTGTTACTGCATTCTCGTCGTTTATCTCATTAGATTTAAATATCTTCTACTGTGCCATACGCCTCTCTGTAAGAAGAATAGATACATGTGACGATTAGGTCTTGTAATATTAAAGACCGATATCTGCATTACTTTTTTCGGACGGAAAGACTGAAATTCTGTGTTTATTCCGCCTTCAGAGGTAGGTACCAGTGATGGTTGTATTACGGAAACACAGAACCGTCAAGAGAAGCTTCTTCCTGTTCAAGGCGGCAGCAGACGAATTGTCTGTAATCAACGGGAGCGTCTACAGTTCTACCTAGTTATGCCGAACTACTAAGTGAAATCCTTATATGAGCTGCTTCGACATTTCCGGGTACCAGGTCTTTAGGGATCTCCAATACTGATTCAGGGTATTGGAAAAGAGTTGGTGGCGGATAAACCCAACGAACAATGAACAACGGCAGCGCTGATAACCCGTAGTGTGTTACTGGCACCATAATATCATTAATATGAGGGTTGTGTCATCGGGTTAACTTCCCGACCATGACAAAATAAACTTAGTTGTGAGAGATACACAACCAACCTCGGATATGGAATCTCTTCAAATGGCAACTAGACCCGGAATGTCAATGGACTACGATTTGAGGGTATGTACCTGGGATGTACGAACACTTTATACTCCATGTGCAACTCAAAAGCTTGAATCTGCCCTCACACGGTACAAGGCAGATATTACCGTGATCCAGGAGATACGATGGATAGTATCAGATAAGATGAAAAGGAAAAATTTCAACTTTTATTACAGCTGCCATAAAAAAACGCATGCAGTAGCATGCGGATACGTCGTGGGAAATCGGCTTTGGAAAGAAGTCATGAACTTCAAATCGATAAGTGATCGCCTGGCTGTACTCCACATCGAAAGCACCTTCTAAAATAAACGACTAATATGTGCACACGCACCTACCGGCGAGGCTGAAGACCCTAATAAGGAGAAGTTTTATGACCTATTGTATGGAGCCTACGGAGCCTGTTCAGAGTATAATTGTGCTCAGGGACTTCAATGCTAAAGTCGGAAGGGAAAACATCTTTGGCGGGTTAGTTAGTAAGCACAGATTTCACGTCTAAGTCTAAGCACATCTAGAGTAGGCAGAGTGAGATGTGCTCTACTCACCACCAATGCCAACAATCAGTGGTCCCAGTATCGCGAGATCACTAAGGAGGTAGTCGAAAACATTATAGGGTACAGGCCACCCCAGAGAAACAGCCCGTGTTATGATAATGAATGCGTATACCAGAAAAAGGTGACAGATGACATACATAAGAAAACGATGCAGCGCAAAAAAGAGGAGAAGATCCTGCGTAGAAAAAGGAGGGTCTACGTAGCTTTTCAGCTCAAGAAGATTGAAGATCGAAATCGGAACAACATCCGGAGGGTTTACAAGAAGGAAAAGCAACAGGCCGCTAGCTAAAATACCGGAACACAGGCTCTTCGAAACTGCGAAGGAAACTTAGACACCGAAGCACAGGGGATAATAAATGTGTTTAAGCAGCTGCTAATTAGGCATCATGTAGAGAGAGTGATAGAGCAAGAAGAGAACCTACATCCAGACGATTAAAAACCAGTTCCACCACCCAACTTAGAAGAAGTCAGCTTAGATATAAAAAAGCTTAAGAACAATAAGGCCGTAGGCTCTGATATCCAACCAAGTATGAGTGGAAGAAGACCTATTCAATGACTGAACTATCAGCTCCATATGCCCGATCTACAAAAATAGCGATCCTACGTCTTGCAAAAACTATCGAGACATATCCCTTCTTAATGTATAAGATCCTATTTAACGTACTGTGTGCACCTCTCAAAACGTTCTGCAGCACACTAATCGGCACGTACTAGGACTTCTTCAGTCTCGTTCTGGAGCAGATAGTGCGCAGGGCAAGTGTCAATATGGAAGGTAGTATCTTCAACAGCTTCTTTCAGCTATTATAGGATATGGGGACGATATTGACATCATCGGTCGTTTCTAGCACGCTGTGATCGAGGCTTTCACTGTGATTGAAGAACAGGCAAAATTTGTTGGCCTTGAAGTGAATGAGGACAAAACTAAGTATATGCTGCCAACAAGCAAACCAACATCTGTCTACCGCCTATGATAGTAACAATTTCGAGGCATTTAAGGAGTTAACCTACCACAGAGTAAACGTGAACGACGAAGAATGACCCTAGGAAAATTTGGTCTGGCAAAACAATTGGATTCAAAATTCCTAACTTAAAAGACGAGAAGTATGTTTTACAAAACATTTAACTTGCCAGTTCTGCTATATGGTATGGCGCCGAATACTGGACGATAAGCAGGAAGGGAGAACTGATATTGATTTTTGGTCCTATGTGCAAGGAGGGCGAATGGAAAAGAAGATACAACCACGAACCATATGAGCTGTATCAAGATGTGGACGTAGTTCAAACGGCCAGACAGGCAAAATACCTCGACTACATTGGTTCGGCCACATTGTGAGAATGGACAATAATGCTCCAGCTAAGAGAATCTTAAATTCCTAGTCCCCAGGTCTGAGACGACAAGGAAGGTCAACCTCCGTTTTAAAGACCAAGTGATGGAGCAGTGAATTTCTATTTGCTTATCAAACCTTAGATAACCATGGTAAGATGCTAACTGGTATGCAGTCTTTGCAAGAGGAGGCGTTGGTTTTCTTTGCAATTTTACATTGTTGCGGGAAATTCGAGGATGTTATGCGAATGAGATTAGATAAAATAAATGGCAAGAATATCTTCGACTTTATAGCTGCAACACACTCAATAACATCGCTCTGAGTTAATATTTTAAAATCGAGAGAGCCTTGAACAAATAGCACAGTCTTACTATCGAATTGCTTACTGACGACCTGACAGGCACTACACTTTTGTTAAGCATATAAGCGACATAACATCCTGCAACGCTTGTTGTGAAAATAATAACGAAACCGCGGAGTACTACTTCTGTTAATATCCGGCTTCGACTCGCATCAGCCTGCTGCTACTCGTGTTGGGTGCTGATACTGTAGACACTTTGTTACAGAAGCGCTTCTTCAAAAGACTAAAAGAAACTTACAAGGAGTAAAATGGATAGCACTCGGTCTTGCTTTGTTCCGACAAAAAAAAAGGCATGACTCAAGGTTCCGCACTTTGTCCCTTATTGTTAAACGTTATGTCTTTAGATGAAAAAAAGTGGAGAAACAGTTTAAAAAAGGACTCTAATGTAACCAGACAATCGCAAAATTTATGTGTTTTGGCTAGAAAGTCACGACTCATCTATGGCTGAGCTGGAATAGCAGTAATTATGAGAAGGAAGACTCTAGAAACGATAATACGATTCAAGCCGTAATTTAAGTATTGATTTCTCAACCACCATTAGTGAGTATTTAAACTGGTCCAACTTTCAAACATCTTCCAGAGCAATCGAGAGCATTACGCGACCAATTTGCGCAGTTTAGCAATCTTGATAATGTCGTTATGTATTTATAGGGACGGTTCAGAACACCAGAAACTGAACCTTTGATTATTATGCGGCAGTGCGCATGACCAGTTTAGTTAGATGTATAAGGCGTCAACGGAGTTCATACTTTGTATAACCGAGCAAGATTAATTTTTATCCGACCATCATGGTATATCTGAGCAGAAACAATAATAAACTTTCGACTAGGTTAGTATCTAGTAAGTATCTTTTCCTACATATAGCAAACGGACGTCAAGTACAACATTTAGAACTTATTTGGAAACTTTATCCGCTGAAATTGTGCCAGAAGAACGCAATTGTCACAATGAGGAAAATTTGGCGAAAAGTACACCCGTGTAAGATCCAGCTTGTGCAGGAATTAAAGCCATGAAGTCTGCGACAGTTTGGTCTTAAGGCTGATGTCCTGATTACATATGGTTTCAGACGATGGCTCTACATGCAATATCGCTATGAAGCCTTTGACTTAATAAGGCTTCGGTTCAACGAAAAAATTATGTTGCAAAATGGACTATTGAATTGATCACCGAAATCGTGGGATTTGACATTATTCAATAACTTCTTTTAGGATATTCTAAGATCCTTGCTGTACGCTGATAAGCCGCAAATTATTGGGGTCTACGAAGCCAATATTCAGCGCATTTTTGGTGAGATAGGTCCTCAAATGTTCAAAAAGTCGGTCCAAAAATAGCATGTGAGTAGGTAAAACGATAGCATACGCTTCGTCAAAAACAAATGAAAAAGGAATATGCCTGATGTCATTTTCAAACAGTGCTTTCCGTAAACAGATTATCCAAACCCTTTTTGAGAGTCTTCCAATTAACCCTAGAGAACAAATGGAGTGAATTGTGTCGCGCATGGAAAGAAGTTCAGGTCACAGAAGGTCACAAGCGTATGTAAGTACTTTGCTTCTTGGGCGATGTCCGGGCTCAACATAGGTAGTGTAACACATGGGCTGAAAAGTCAGTGCCAATTTATATTAAAACGCAAAATTTTTGCAATATTCAACTTTATTTATCAATATAGTTTCCTTCGAGGGCGATACACTGATTAAAACGATTTCGATACCAATTTTGTAGTATGATTTCGGTTTAGCCTCAAAATAGGCCTCTGTTTCGGCGATTACTTCTTCATCGATCTTAAATCTCTTTCCGGCGAGCATTCTTTTGAGGTCTGCGAACAAGAAATAGTCGCTGGGGGCCAAATCTGGGGAGTACGGTGGATTGGGAAGCAATTCGTAGCAGAATTCATTCAATTTTTCCATTGTTTTCATCGACTTGTGACACGGTGCATTGTCTTGATGAAACAGCACTTCTTTTGGAGATAGTCGATGAAAATTATTCCACGTGTATCCCAAAATACGGATGCCATAACCTTGCCAGCCGACTGTTGAGTTTTTGGTCGTTTTGGACGAGGTTTGCCGCCTGCTCGCCACTCAGCTGACTGCCGACTTGACTCTGGTGTGAAGTGATGGAGCCAAATTTCATCCATTGTCACATACCGATGCAAAAATTCGGCTTTATTGCAGTTGAACAGCTTTAAACACTCCTCTGAATCATCAACACGTTGTTGTTTTTGGTCGACTGTGAGCAAACGCGGCGCCCACTTTGAACAGAGCTTTCGCATGTCCAAATATTCGCGTATGATATATCCAACACGCTCTTTTGATATCTTCAGAGCCTCAGCTGTCTCGATCAACTTCACTTTACGGTCATTCGTAATCATTTTGTGGACTTTTTTGATGTTTTCATCTGAAACAGCCTCTTTTGGACGTCCACTGCGTGCATCATCTTCGGTGCTTGTATGACCACTTTTAAATTTTTCAATCCACTTGCGAATGGTTCGTTCGGTTGGTGCAGAGTCCGGGTAACACTTATCAAGCCATTTCTTTGCATCGGCTGCATTTTTTCCCATCAAAAAGCAATGATAAATCAACACACGAAATTGCTTTGAATCCATTTTTTTCACAATAACAAAAGCTGCTTCACTCACAACGCTATATCTAGAGAACTAATCGTCCGACAGCTGTCAAATTTATACACGTATCTTTTGAAGGTTGGTACTAACTGAAAATGGTATGGATTTAGTTCAAGTGGTGCCCTCTCTTAGAAACGGCACTGACTTTTCAGACCATGTATTAAAACTGAGTTTGTGAAATTTTCGTTATAATTGCTACATTTTCTTGGCAGGGTTTTCCAAATGTTGACAATAAAATAGGCAATCTTAAGCTGCAACACAGGCAAAACTCAATCCCAGAATCAGAATCGAAACTTGTGGAATTTTTCTGACACAAAACACGAATATATTGTTGTAAAAATGGTAAAAATGCCAAACAGAGGCTGACGTATGTTCCTACGTCTGGTGTACACGTCTATGTATTCAACATTTCGAACTACATCACATTTATGAGCCATATCGGATGACATTTCTAAATCAGAGTAGAGTTCAGCTCTTAAATTTTGTGAAGCTTCACAACTTTGAAAAGGCCGCAGTGCCTTATGTGCTGTCATCCAAGAGGAGTTGTTTAAGGGATTTGGAGAAAAAATAAGGTATTCCAACATTACACAAAAAGATTTCATACATTTTGATATTGTAAAATTTGATATCTAAGGTGAAACGAAAAACAACATCAGCTGGGCCCAAAACTCGGCCAAATTTCGACTCAAAAACACTTCTTATGCCTCAATTCCCTAAGAACTGGAACACCTTTCTTCTTCTCTCTAGAGAAAGAAAAGGAAATCATTTGGAAAACAACAACATTCCAAAAGTCGGATCTGTGTGCCGAAAATTCAGTTCCGTTTGACATTAATACGTTTTCACAACACAACCTCACCCAGTTGGCTACCTTCCTAGTACCGACTTTTAAATGTTTTGATTGTTCTTTTTGTTATTTTTATTTCGCTTATTGTTGATGTTTTCGCATACCCTCAAGGATTATCGTTCTCATTATACAACAATGAAAAAAAAAAAGGGAAATTAAATTGTGAAACTGATACCCCATTTCAGTAATAGTATGTAGGTATGTCCAAGTAGACACGATGATGGCAATCCGTCAGCATGTATGAAATGGTTTTTATAAGTGTTGGCCGCTTTCTCGTTCGAACACCCCTTGGTATTTTTCTTTCATCATTTCGATTGTTTATCCAAAATAAGGTTAGAAAAATACGAAAAGGATCAACCATGAGGACAGAGTGGAAGTACTCGTATACATATTTTCTAAATGAATACAGGTTCTCTTTCAGTACAGAACATCTGGCTTGTGCAGTATAAATCGCACACCTATGGATGTATTGGATTTCATTCAACTTGCGGTTAAGGATTTTATGATATTATCCATTTGGGTATGTGTACGGGGTATCCATAGAACCATTTAATGTATCTACACAACATTTAGTGAGAAAAATTTGTCGAAAGTGGTGGCTTATCTTGAAGTGACATTCGCAGTTCATGTGTATGTCTGGATATAAACCAAAAAGTATAGTCGAACCAACCAACCACCACTATTAATCCGATTCAGTCAGCCGCTCAGAAAAATCGCGATAAGGCGATGTTTACGGGCGAACACTTTTGTTACGACTACAGCTACCAAACCCACAATCCACATCTACCATCCATTCCTAAGTTACTCATTCAGTCATCCGTTTATAATTCTATCACGAAGTATACGAGTATGTGCGCTGTGATGTTTGAAACCACGAAAATGAGCCATGGGAGCGAAGGAAGTATGAACGGTTCGTTTCGAATATATCTGATGTTGTTGACCGATTGATTCAAGCGTTCATAAGCCTTCGAGGCAAAACTATGCCTAAAGCTGTTTGCATGCGGTATTTTAAAAAAATTATTATGATTACGGCGATGTTATTGTATTGAACGACGATATTCCGCTAAATGAAACATGAAACAATAACACCCCCAAGGAGTGGACGCTTGATGTGGTGTTGTATTAAAGGGCGTTGGAAGCCCCACTTAAAATTATAAGACTTAGACTACGGGTGAGCTGTCTCTTGTTGGCCTGTTTGCTTGTGAGAAAACTCTTTCAGGAATTCATTAAAATATAGACAGTCCGCAAAAATTGTGATTTTGCCGTGTAACACTGGCAGTCAACACTTTAATGTACCCTGGAATTGGGTAAAAAGTTGTTTGAAGAAATTGGCGGCCAAAATATTAAGTATGTAGAGCTTATTACTACAGCTTCACTACCGTCGTCCTCGCACGAATAATGGTGAATTCCTTCGACGAACATCAAAAACATCGCTTTTATGAAGAGTTTCGTAGTTCAGCTTTCTATGACAAGGAAATCATTTGACTTTTCTTCAGATGCATAAATCCTAGAAGCACATACCCACTTAGGCCTTTTTCCTCCATTTTTATGCCACGTGGATCTGTCATCCTCCTACTCTTGGAACCAATTTGAGCGTAGGAGACTGTTAACGTCTATATTGTTAAGATCGGTATATTGTGGAAAAAAATCCTAAGTGGAGTTTCTTTTTTTGCATCCTTGCCCATAAGGCAGTGTCCAGTGATGACACCTATGATAGCGCTAAGATGTTTCCTATTTTGAAAGATCAAACTCCTAGAGCCATACAGATCCATTTTTGGCCAAATATTGGGTATATATCTTAATTCGTGCGACTTTTTTTTTCTTCAAAATTTGAACGTTTATTTAAGAAAAACATGTACAATAGTATTATTCAAAGTATTGCGCATCTGAAGCTATGACTTTTTCCCATCTTTCTGGCAATTTGTGGATCCCACCCCAAAAGAAATGCGCCGACTTGGCAGCCAAGAATGAATCAAGCCAATTTTTGATATTCTGCTCTGATGTGAACTGTATTTCAGTGAGGGCGTTCGACCGGAACAAATGGTAGTCAGAAGGGGCAAGATCTGGGCTATAAGGCGGGTGGGGTAAGACTTCCCATCCATTTTTTCCAAATAGTTCTTAACCGGAATAGCAACGGGGGGCCGAGCGTTGTCATGATGGAAAATTATTGCCTCGTATCTGGTCGCATATTCCGGGCGTTTTTCGGCTACTGCTCTCTTCAAACGGATTAATTGTGTTCGGTAGCATTGTCCATTGATGGTTTCATCCAGTTTTAGCAGCTCATAATACAGCACACCCATCTAATCCCACCAAATACAGAGCATTACCTTCGCGCCATGGATATTCGGCTTTGCCGTTGATTTGGCTGGTTGGCCGGGTTTCACATATGATTTTTTGCGCTTGGGGTTGTAACGGATCCATTTTTCATCACCAGTAACAATCCGATGCAAAAAAAATGGAGCAGCATTTCGGACATGCAAAACCGCCTTTCGACGTCTCTCGGCTTGAGTTCATGTGGAATCCAATTTCCTTGCTTTTGAATATATCCAGCTGCTTTTAAACGTTTTGAAATAGCTGCTTGAGTGACACCCAAAGATTCTGCGAGCTTTTCTTGTGTTTGGCAACAATCTTCATAGAGTAATGCTTCCAGTTCTTCATCCACTTTTAAATCGTGCAAACCAATTTTGGCACTTTCGCTCAGCTAGCGCACTTTCAACATAAACTTCCACCAATAATGCGATGACTTTCGACAGCAGTTTTCTTCATATTAAAGTAATGAAGAAGAACTCTCCGCAAAAACACTTTTTCAGGCACAAAGTTCGACATATTTGAGTGAAAAATATTGTTGTTTACGCTTCAAATGAATGACGTATACTGAAATGACGTATAATGACAGTAGCTTTCCAACGCATATTCCAATGGAATAATAACAATGAAATATTACAAGTTACGCCATATCAGTGGCGGTATTAGGATTTTGTGAGACTGAGTCTAGGGACAGCGGCCTGACTAATCGAAAATATGCGGATATCCCTTGCTTCTTTTCAGCCAGGACAGGACTTCTTTAATCACCAAAATTTCCTAGTGGGTTTGTAAGGCGGAAGGAGAGGTTTAGGTTAAGCTTATCTGAGAAGATATAGAATTGGATTGACTTTATGAAAGCATCTTCCTCCCAGAAAAATCTAGAGGGGATCCTTACATAAAAGTCTTTGTCAAACCAATGCTGGGACGTAGTATAGTTGATATATTAGGAATATTAGCGTGGCCAAATAGATTAATTGTCCACTGTGTAGTCGCTCTAAGGCGAATAGCTGCGTTATTAACCACTTGTCTGCTGAAAATATCGAGGGGTGTCAAGTGAAACAGAGTATTCTGTTGCTGCGGAGGTAGTAGTGTGTAAGGCTTCGCTGTTCTCTGGACTGTTGACTGCATTGTCTAAACTGTCCACCAGACGAAAACCCCGTAGGTGAGTATCGGTCTTATAACCAAGGCGTATAGCCAGTGGGTAATGTGAAGTCAAAGGTCCCATATGTTCCCAATGGCTTTTTTGCAAGATAATAGAGCTACTGTAGGGTTTCCATTTCGGTTTCCTGTCAAAAGGAAGACCCAAATATTTCGCTATATCCGAAAAGACTAAGCTGTTACCGTTGATTGAGGGAAGGGTTAATGATTGGAATTTTATATTTCCTGTAAAGGAGGACAAGATTATTTTTTTAGGGGTTTTGCCACCGACGTTTCTCTACAGTAGAAATATTGAGCCGCAGTCAAAAGTCGCGAAACAATTCCGGATATCAATCAGTTATTCTAATAATACCCTCTGATAGAAAGAATTCCTAACACCTCTTATACAATACTTGCCGTCGGGTTGCTAAACTGAGTTTGCCCGACCACATCAACAGTCATGGAAATAGAGAGCTGATGAAACTATTGACGACCACAGCAAGTGAAATCTAATCTTTAAGATTACGTGCCATCGAATAATTAGATACCGGAAATGTAAGACTGCGAAAAGTCATTCTTTCCTGCTATCCAATTGTGATAGTATGAACTGCGCAGTGGAAGGATGAAAAACTATAGCATATTTGTCATCAGATCAAGATTTAAGATTGGGTATTAATAGCCCACATTTGGACGAGATAAGTATATAACAAAAGATTACGTGAATTAGTTCATTAGACACAATTGCAAAGCCTTAAGCACGATGCTTATATCAACCTTTCGGATTTAAACGTCAAGTCATAGTGACGAAAATACCCAAAGGTCACCAGAGACTCCGCATCTGATGTGTTGAGTTTTCCTCGCCATCCAAACTGAGGTCTCTGCTTTCATTAAAAATGCTAATGTGCCAAACAAATGGTATTGTAAGGACGGACAAGAGCTTCTCGCCAAATCTGCCAGCGAAGAATATAGTGTGAATATCGAGAAAAGCCGCTACTGTAGAGAATGAATTCGAGAAGTTTAATAGAAGGTTAAGAAAGCATCTCATGGGATGTAGCAGTAAAGTCACAGACAATGGCGAAAAATGTAAGGATTACTTTTGAAGATTATAAGAAAGATACTGGTGATGAAATGAATTATTCTAAGTGAACGTTGATCAACAGCAATTCTATCAATATGATCAAGAAGAGTTTTGAATAGCGACATACAAACTAAAGACACATACAAGCACTAGATAAAAGGACTTACTGTCGATCTACTGAAACCAATTCCAAATAATTTTAGGAATATACTTATAAACTAACTCATTACCAAAATATTGTTGAAAAGAAGTATACCTAGTCATATGCAATGTTTGCCTTCTTCAAGTAAAGCATCCTCTGAACTGCGTCGTATTCTTCTTAACAGTCTTAACATCTAGTTGGTCTACAATCAGCCAGAGTATGACAAATTTTGAAGAAGATGAGGTACTAGAAATCGATCCAGAATCGAATAAAAAAAAAGGAGCCATGAAGGTTATTATGTCGACGTAAGTTCTACTAAATTGTCACCGTAAGCGGAGTCCGAATTCATCCGGTTCTGGTTGATTCCCATGTTAAGTCTTAATTGCAGTGCCGTTTCAATTAGCCATCGTAGGCTGATATTGATAACTTAAATAGAAACTACTCTGGGCATCTGCATAAGCAGAAACCAAACGTAATGAAAGTTTGGACATATTTAATGAATATCCAGGATCCCAATCGGAATCTTAACCCATCTCTAATTCACCTTTGTTTTGCGTATTGGTATGATCTTACGTTATCTATAGATAACTTCTAGACGTATAGATAGAAAAAAGAACCAGGGCTAAGCATTTACGTAAATTGAAAAGTCACAACATTTTTAAATCATTGATATACAGGGTGGTTCTAATACAAGTTTCTTTTTACAAATAAATTAAAATACACAAAATTCAATTATATTCGGCTCCATTACAAAGAGCGAACATTCCCATTAGTTATGGCATTCGATTTCATTCATGTGGTTGCATCATCTGGCTTCTCAGTAGCGCATCCTATCAAGCCAATTTCCCTACATTGTTGAATGTATCTGGCTCTACCTCACGGATGGTTTGGACGATATTCCCTTAAGGGCTTGAATTGTTTCTGGATTGTAGCATAATATCAATTTCAGCCCACAAAAATTCAGTAATCATGGCTCTGTAGAGCTCATCGTTGACCAAATTGGATTTTCCACCAGTAAGTATTTTCGAAATAAAATGGGCCAATGATGGCACCGCTTCAAAATCTGCACCAAACTGTCATTCTATGCGGATTCATTGACTTCTCGATAAACGGCCACAACAGCCACAGTTGCCACATTTTCATCGATATGTACCGTATAACGACAGTGACCGGGAGTTTTGTCCGCAAGTAATCCAGTCTCACGAATGTTTTGCACACATTTGTATACCCACCGCGCTTTATTCCAGCTAAAAATTCTTTTCAATAAACGCCGTGTTAGAACAACACAACAGAAGATTGGAACATTTCCCAACGTTTCTTAAGCTTAAAATGATTCATTTCATTCTGCGGAGGTGTGATATTGATCGACATTCAGGATTTCGAGCGGTCAGTATCAAAGTAACTATGATTCAAAAAGAAACTTGTGTTTGGACTACCCGTTCTAAGTGATTAATTTCCTAACATCAGTGGAAACGCCTTGCATTTCTTCTGGGAATGATCGTAAAAGGATATGAGCTCAGGACCATAATTTTTTCTTCTATATTGCCTGTCTCCTTCAATTCACAAGAGACAAACACCAGAATATCAACTCTGTGCAACAAATGGTAGATGATTACCACACAGAGGAACACACCATCACAAGAGGTTGTATTCCTTTCTTTTCTATGGAACCTAGTCCTTAAATCTTCTTCTAAGTGGCATCCATCTGAGTTTCTCGAGGAGCCCTATGTGTCCAGGCCTCACATTGGACATCAAACTGGGGTGAAAGGAAAATGTTGCAAAGCGAAATAAATGTCTAATTGCTTTCTATTAATGCAATGGGGCTGTAGGCTCAAGGTTGTATGTACATCTAAGTCTAGGTCCACGCCATTTCTCATTTATGGAATGGTCATTTGTTATCTGTTAGAAAAAAGTCAACAAGTGATGTAAAAACATCAAAAAAACCTTTCCAACAGCGGTTCTCTAAACTCTAAATTCTTCTTCACTTGTTTCCTTTAAAGTCCTTAGGTCTTCATCAAAAAGAGGAGCTAAATACAGGACATCGCTCTCTACTCACATTCGATTAACTTAAATAGACTTCAACGTTTACTTCCATTACTGATTCCAGAAATAAAAAATTGTCAATAAGCCAATTTCCATCTTCCATAGTCCAGACTCTACAAACAAATAGAAGAAGAGGTATCCACAAACTGCGCACATGCGCAGGTATGGAATATTCCTTAGAACGACTTTATTCTTTTGTTCCTTTTATTCGAAAACAACAGAAAACAAACAAACAAAAATAACTCATAGACGGGCCCCAACTTATTGCTGATAGTGACTAATGTTGAGAAAGCCCTTTTTACAAATTTCATTGGCCGAGCAAGATCGTGACAGTCATCGATGATTCTGGTACGCAGAGCCTATAAAGTCCGTAAGGGTGATACAATCTTTGAAAGAATTTAGAATGAATTGAGTCACTTTTGGCGTAACGTGCAGTTCGTTTCTTCTATCAACCAGTATTCAGCTGTCTTGAAGCGCATCAATATCCAGAAACTTGCTGTGTACTTAAAAAAATCATTTTGTGCTGACGACGTATGACCAGTTTTGTTGATGTGTTCCAAGTGAAATGTTTTTCAGAGTATCTCAGGTAGGGCTTCTATAAACATTAGGAAGTGGGTTTCTTACGACGAAGCTGTGCAAAAATATTTTTTGGCGCAGATAATTACGAAGGCGAATAAACAGTCTTAGAAGTCAAATGGGGCTTCTCCACTGAAAGAAAGTGACTGAAACGATATCACCATAGGTAACAGCCATTATGTTATATATGATCCCTTAGGTCTTCTTGGACCGATCGTCATCCGTATAAAGAATTTGTTTTAAAATTTATGGGGGATAAAGCTGGACCGAGATATGCCCTCAGCTTCAAAATCAGCACAGGAATAGTCTGCTTGCATTAAGGACATGGATGGATTAAATGAGCCTAGTATTCTCGGATGGTTAGGATTCTCGAAAGGAGAATCCAGCTTATGTTCGTATTGAAGGAAGCTAAGATGTAGACATTCAATTTGTATCCGCTAAATCTCGAGTGGCTCCTTTAAGATGACAAAAGCAATGATGTTACCTTACCAAAGCTTGAGTTGACCGCGGCTCCCATAACTTCTGGCTTCTATGTTTATTTCAAGAAAATAATGATGCCAGTCGACAAGTATTTGGTGGCAGGCTCTAAAACTACTCTACACTAAATAAAGGGTGGGGCAAAAAGTTGGAAACCTTTTATTTTTAAATGTGTTAAGGAAATACCAGAACTAACGGATGTGTCAGACTGGCATCATTGTTCGGGTTAACAAAACCCTGCCGGATTTTTAACGAGAGGATTTCGATCAGCCGATTTTATTCTTCGAAAAATTGGCTTAAAGGTCCTGACTGGCTAAAGGATTAAGGGCGTCATATAGCTGTGGAATTTTCCCACCCATCACAAATCAAGATGACGAACGTGAGCCTTTACTTTCATATAGTAATGTTAACAGTTGGAGGCATCTTCAGCATGTTGAGGAAGCCGTTTCAGTCCTTTTTTTTTAAGAAGCCTTCAGTGACAAGTATTTGAAGGCAGCTGATGTGAAAAGTGCAGAGCATTATTGGCTTAGATACTTTCAAAACATTTATTTTAATAATGAATTTGTTTTTTTACAGCAGGGTAAACCAATTTCACGTTCCTCGTTCCTTGATACCCGATTTCAGCAACTTAACGAGCCTAGAGATATTGATTTTGCTTCCCAAAGGTGCCTATAGCTTGAACTAAATAACATCTTTTACACATGAGTTGACTATGCACAATGGTATCAACACGGTATTAGCATGGCTAAGAAAAAAATTTTCGTTACCTAGTGGTCGGCAAATTATAAAGAAGATCGTCAAGTTCTGTCGTGTGTGCCACTGCGGGGCAATTCGTGCTCACTTCCATTAACACCCCTGCCAAGATAATGCATGACAGCTACTAACCCATTTGAGACAGTGTGGATTTTGCTGGGTCCTTCTATACGACGCATAATGTTGAAAGAAAAAAATTTGTAGGTATCTATTGATCTAGAATTGTTTCCAAGATTGACTTCTGAAGCTGCCTGCTAACGATTAAGCATTTTATTTTAAGAAGAGGAGTAGCTGAGGATTTTTTTTCGTCAATGCTAAAACTTTTAAGAAAGCAGCAAATGAACTAAAGAATGTTTTAAAAGTTGTAGAACGTGAATCATTTAAAGGATTCTTGAGCAATCACAGCTTTGACTAACATTTTAGTGTTGAGCGAGCACCATAGTAGGCAGTTTCTGGGAGCGGCTTATTGAAGGCATCAATTTGGAATGCAAAAATAAGAGCCGAAGGTCTTGAGACCTTCTTAATCGAAGCTGAATGAGTAATCGACTCGTGACTGCTGACGTACATTAGTGACCCCCTTTACTTCCTGTAGCTTCCTCATCGGACAGATGTCAATTATGGTCAATGAAAACTGAGGATTTTCGAACAAGTTGCAAGACCAGTAAAAGGTACAATTTTATTTTATGGAGTTCTAACCAGAGTTGACTGGCGGTTAGTGATAGCAGAAATATACTATCCTGGACGAGAAAACAGAATTCGAATTGAAATTTGCTGATGGAAAACGATTGAGACGAGCTATACAGTTGCTTTACCTCTTTGAAATTTCCAAATACCAGGTGTGTTTGAATGGTAAGGTTTATTTTTATTATTTTTTTTTTTTTACGTGGGTAGGTAAATACCTTCATAGGCACCATAAGCATGCGCTCATAAGAGTATAACCACAGCAGGCACTATAAGCTAGAGTACCTACTGCCTACCACAGTGGTATAGCAGCGCCCACCATAAGCATGCGCCCACCATAAGCACGCGCCCATGGTAGTGTGAAATTCTTACTCACTAAAAAATCTCCTAAACGGCTAAGTTTAATTAACAAGTAGCTCAAGCTTTTGTAGTTCATCGCGTTTGGTAGGTAGCTTTCCAGCGAAGACACCTACTATTACCGTTATTTCATACGGTTTCTCCTTAAGGCGCTAAGTCGAACGGGCTTGCTCTTTGAAGTCGCCGCACAAAATTTGCCTCGTCCAATCTCCGGATTATTTCCTGGTTGCAATGATGCACAAGACGAGTGCGAAGTTTACGAGCAAAACTTGTTACTTCGTCTTCACGGTTGCAATTCCCAGATGGAGGAGCATTTACGATTGCTCTAAGCGCTTTGTTCTGGAACGTCTGCAGGACAGACATATTGTTTAGTTTGGTACAACCCCATAGTTGTATACCATAAGTCCACGAAGGTTTTAGTATTTGTTTATATATAAGCAGCTTGTTATATGTGTTTAGAGTATCTTCCGATAAGACAATTCATTTCTCTTAGCCTGATTTCGAGCTCTTCACGTTTCTTTTTTACGTGTGATGTCCACTTCAGTTTTGCATCTTGGGTCATTCCCAAATATGTTGCCTTGTTTGCATACGGAATTTGTACCGAATTCATGAATAAAGTAAGTTTTTTTATCTTTCTGTACGTAAAATTGATGTGTGTTGACTTAGTCTCGTTTAGCACGATTCGCCACCTCTTCGTCCACTCAAATATATTGTTCAGAGCTCGTTGAAGTTTTGCAGTTTGTCCTGTGGCGAGGATCGCCGTGTCATCCGCGAAAGTGGCTACCACAGTCTTTTCATCTAGAGGTATGTCTATAGGGTACAGTAGGCTTCCTTGTGGAACGCCAGCTTGAATTTCCTTGAATTTAGAGTATCCAATCCCATATCTAACCCGAAACAGTCTATTTTCAAGATATAATTCGAGTATTCTATTCATTTCTTTCGCTAAGATTTGTTGTAGCTTATACTTCAAGCCCTCGTGCCATACCTTGTCGAAAGCTTGCGATACATCGAGAAAAACGCTTCAACATATTTTTTTCCCCTCTAGCGGGTTTTCAATTATATTTGTTATCCGATAGACCTGATCGATTGTGGAATGTTTGACCCCAAAGCCGAACTGGTGATCCGGGATTAATCGTCCTTCTTCAGTAAGGTGACTTTATATTTTTATAAAAAATATTTATTTACCTTTATGTAATCAGATATAATACACTTGCGCCAACGCTTTTTCCAGTCCTCGAAGCATAAGCACTTTTTGGTATAGAGTTGAGTTCTTCCATGGTTGCCTTTTTTATATCCTCAATCGTTGCAAATCTCCCTTTTTTCATAGGACTTTTCAATTTTGGGTGCCAAGTCCGGTGAATATTCCTTATTGACCGTACGATCTTGATGAACTCCTGATGAGCTACGCCACGGTAATCGAAAAAAACATTGTTCAAAACTTTGACATTAAACGAACTTGGGGTGCTTTTTTCGGTCTTGGCTCTCCTGGAAGCTTCCATTAGGACGACTGGGCTTTGGTTTCGACGTCATAACCATATACCCATGATTTGTCACCCGTTATGACCCTTTTGAGCAAGTCAGGATCATAATTGCTGTCATTCAAGACCTCCTGATTAATGCTCATACGACGGCTTTCTATCTGTCAAAAACAAACTAAGTATTCTATATACTTGAAACGATAAAAATATGTTCAAGACATGTGTACCAATACAGCAAAAAAAAAAAAAAAAAACAATCGATAAGCGATTGTTGCCCGTGAAATTTCAAAAGTCACCTTAATTTTTGAACGTACCTTGTATGCCTTTAATTCAAAAAACTTGAATTTCTTTTGTAATATCCTATAAATTTACTTATACAGCTATTTCGTTTTTTACTTAAGCTCTTAAATAAAACTTTAAACTGCTAATTTAGCTCTATATAAACTTTTGTAGACAAAAACGATTTGTATTGCAATAAAATTGCAAGATTACGCGTTGTTATTTCCCTCCGGATTCATATCGAATTATTTTACAAAGCTGTAGGGTAGGAGGAGGAATTTAAGGTGCACTTCCTTTACAAATTCATAAACAGTTACCAATTTCAAGATTTATGTTAAGTTTTCTTTGCTCTAATTTGAAACGAATTCGTCAAGAAATCTTCATATTTCCATGAAAAGCACGGTCATATCAACGAGAACCACTCAAACCTAACCTTAGCTGACGTATTTATGTATATAGCGGATATTTGGAGTGCGTATTAAGGCAATAATAACCTCACCATAAGGTCCAAACTCTTAAGAACGCGACATTGTCCAATTTTTTTTTTGTAAATTGGAGACATCTAGGAAGTTGCTGAGCATGCTCATTAAGTTTCTTAGTTGATTTAAGCGTTATTTATTTTGAAACAGCCTTGCAAACATTCAAAGTTTTGTAGCTGATATCAGCCCCGTGATGAATATTCACTTACAGACCTTCAAAGATGTTGGTGGTCGAAATGTTTCCAAATGGTTTTGCTCATGCAAAATATGTATCTACATTGTGATGAATGAAAAAATTATGAGTAAATCTGACAAAAAAATTATCCAATATGGGTCACATGTGTTCCCCTCTACTCAATTGTAATAACAATCAAAAGCAAACTTTCATTGTTATGCTTGTCCCTCTGACAGAAACCAACAAACCAAACCACAATCGTACGACTTTGTGAATTATGACTTCACCATTATAGTGTACACTCCACTCGAACTGTAAAAGCCGGTTCCGCACCTTCAAGTGGCTTGTCGTTTGTGTACCAAATATATGATCAACCCGGTCGTTGGTCACCACAAAACTCAGTTATGACTTTGGGCCGTCTATCATAAGTCATCTGGCTTTGCTGGACCGCTTACCGTCACTTATTCATTCGAAAGCGCACAGCATTCGAATATTTATTCATATTCCCAAAATGTCATTTTGGAAACCCTAAAGCTTTATGAACAATTCCACAGATATTCATACGCATGCCGCGCTGTGAGGAGAAGACGCATTCTTTTCCATTTGTTGGTCATTTTTGAAGGCAACACAGCGATAATGTTTATTTGACAACTTTTATTGCTTGTACAGCGATAAATTCCATTCTAGTCGTTTGGTGTGAGTACAATACTCTTATTCCAAAGTGATACTCTGATACTGAAGTAGCAGCAGCACCCGAAAAGATACGTAAAAATGGTCAGCACCACCAGAAAAATACGCTCAGATACTGTCAGTGATGCTAAGTTGTTGTTCGTAATATTTTCTCATTTTCTTTTATATATTTTTTTTTATTTTTTTTTTTAACATTCGTATATCCATCATTCGAGAAGAGTTTCACATTATGACCAGAAGTTTTCGGGATGCGATCGTAAAAAATAGCCAAACGATTGGTGGTGATGGTTCGCTGTTACTGCCAAAGCTGTGATGATGGTACATCATGCTGACTATGCTGGAAAGTGATAAATGCTTCATAGATGATGGAAGACAAACAGTACTGGACACGCAGTAAAAGTTACGATGAATTTTAATAGTCAGGCGTATGGCATCATAGTTCCATTGCCGAATGGCAGCAGGAAGTGCCTTTTTTCATTTATTTTACCGTATTTGAGTAAGAGGCCCAGCTCAATCGTCCATAAGATACAAAGTTTATCTAGGAGGGAATTCTTGGAAAATGACTGGGTCAGTATGAGTACGGGTATTTGTCGATCTTTTGCTTCTTTTCCTTCTCCTTTTGCTTCTTATTTTTTTTATATTTTATTTTATTTTATTTTTTTTGGTTTTAAAAGAATCCCACAGCTCATAACAACTGTATCGGGGAAGTGAAATTTTGAGTCAGAGTCACTTTCGGAACGTTTTATGAAGTTCATAACGTGAAAACCGTTTAGTGCGTAATTTATTGTCGACTTTTGTCTGCTACGTCCTAAAATGGATTGTAAATTTTGGAGAAGTGCCATCACTTGGCATTTATCTAAGACGTGGATGCAACGAAGCGACTAGATTTTCGCGAAAACAGTTTGACTGACAAAAGATTCGTATTTGTGCTTCATAATGCGAAAAATACAGTGAGCAGTACTCTGCACAGTAACTACCTTCTGACGTATTTATGGACTAAGTGCTAAGATTCCGTTGGATATCGTAGAGTTGGAGTCTTAAAAATGTTTTGAATCATTTAACAAGATCGTTACTATTTATCGTTTTTAAGTAGACGGGATGTGATGTATGGTATGAGTATCTAAGATGACTGTTTGTAGAGAGAGTAGCATGAAATATTGATAGCAATGAAGATAAAATATCTAATTAACTATTAAACTATCAATTGGACTCATTAGATTGATGCAACTACGAAACTTCAGCAAAACACCGCCTTCGACAAGCAAACAACGATGCAAAATATGTTTTGGTTTTTTTTTTTTTGTTTTCTGTTCTTGTAGCTACAAAAATGATTTCAGTAGACCTTGGAATAATCGAAACTACCATAAATGTAGTAACATAGTCAGTTGAGAGCTATGTTGCATAATCCAGTAGAGTGTACATTAAGGTAATATGAGGCCAGTACTTGTTCTCTTACATGAGGATCCGACTGCCAGGACTTTTTTTCAAGTGAATTAGTTAGTCACTTGAATTTTCTGCAATTAGTTTCTAGTAGTTGAGGCATACTTCGTACCAGATTGGGAGATTATGTCCATCCGACAGGACCTTGAGAATATGAAAAGACTGCGAAAGGTAAACGCGTATCGCGGGTTAGCATGTGATTGCACAATTTAAGAAACTACAAGAGATTTGGTGGATGGAATTAATCAAATAATCATTAAGATACTGGCAAGCAACACAGAAATGCTAATATCACATGCTGAAGCAAGAGGGCTTTTTTCTGGTCGTTGGTTTACTACGCATAATTTTGCAGAAACCCTTTTCTTGGTCTGCTGGGTAAACCGGCCCCAAGATCTAGATAACAAGGAATCTGCCTAGATAACGAACAGTAGCTGGTACATGGCAAAATAACCCTGCAAATTTAAATCGGAACTTATGAAAAAACATCCATCTTTCATCACCGAAAGTGAAAAGCAATAGAGGCGAATGAAAAAAAAAAAAAAAAAAAAAATGAAATATCCCAATTTAACATTTTAATCGTCTGAGCTCTTCTCTAGGGCGTTGAAGCTTCGACTACCACAAAATTGAATGTTGACCATCTGCCTCTTTTCAAAATATGTTCTACGATGGGCTATATATGGGTGATTAGTGGTATTTAACCCCGATTTGTACTGGCTATACAAAGGTGTTAACTGCTTCAGCAGTGGTCAATGAGGACAGGATAATTGTAGAGATGCGTAGATTTACCTTTAACTGGAGTAGCTAATAAAGATTTCTAAGTCTATTGTCAGTTTATTCCTGAGAATTTTGCTAAGCATATCCTGAATAGAAGAACGAGCGCCTAATAGCAAATACAGAGCCGCTAGCTCAGGACATGTCAAAGCAACAACACTCGAACAGAGATCTCTAGAGATGCAAGGGGGACCATTGTAGTATAGTTATAGTCGGTACTGAGGATATGGAAAAACTACTTCTGCAGACTGTTAAATATCGGGGACAACCCCAATACCACTATCAGGCAGAATGAACCATAGCAATATCCAAGTTAAAGAACAACAAATCTCCTACACCGAACGGCCTATCTACCGAGCTATTTGACCAATAGGGGGTAACTTGGTAGAAACCATGCACCAACAGATTTTCAAGATTTGTTTGGCAGAAAACATGAATATGACTTTAGAACCGTTTTCCGGATCTAAAAAAAAGGAGACCCTTCTAACTGTGACAATTAAAGAGGCATGAAGCATGAATGCATGAAGCCATATACGAACGATCTGATTGGCCCCAATCAGTGCGGTTTTGTGCCCAAAAAGTTTAAAATCGACCAAATTTTTACACTACGATAGATCATGAAAAAAAAGCAAGAAGTTCAAATCGATATGTACCACTTCTTCACCGATTTTAAAACTGCATAAGACAGCATTTATAGAGACAAGCTAGACAGGGGTCTGTCTGGCCTTGTCTGCCAAGCTCGTGAGATTATGCAGAGTAACTATGAAGGCTGCACTGGTGCGTTCGCAAGTATTGGAATAAAAGCAACAAAAATGAATTTAGTCGTGAATGAAGGCAAAACTTACTCTAGGGTCATCCAATAAGAGGTGTCATTTTAAACTAATAGGAAAATGAAACACTTTTATAATATCTAGTAATTTTTTTATTAAAATCTATGACAAAAACCCTGAGGTTAGTAATGGAATACAATAAGTGTAAAATATCTGCCTTAACTTTGCCTACAAATAGTCATCCTTCTGATACATTTTTGCATCAAGTTTTCACATAATTGCGGGTGTATTTCGCGAATGACAGATCTGATATTTTCATTTGATGCATGAAACATTGCTTAAGGATTAGCATATATTTTATTTTTAACATAGCCCCAAAGGAAAATATCTTATGGTGTTAAATCGAAATCGGACCAACAATGACACCGCCAGCTCAAAAACCGCACCAAATTGTCACAGGTTATTCTACTATTTTTTTGGATTTTCGGAGCCCCAGTTGCGATAGTTTTGTTTGTTTACGTAACCAGACAAATGAATCACTCAGAATTATTTTGTGTAAAAAAATCTTGGTCTTGTTCATTAATTTCCAGCACCCAAGCAGCGAAAGTACGGCATTGTGCGTGGTCTGCTGACTTCAATTCTCATGTCAACTGGATTTTAAGCATGTTAGCTTAGATCTAAATCCAGTACAAAATGGTTGCGGATAGCCCCAATTCCTGTGATCGTCTCAAAAAGGACACACCTCAGTTTTCAGTCACATTCTCAGTGATATTTTCAGCTGACCTCGGCGAAAGCGAGTTGAAATCTTCATATCACTAACCTGTCCGAGACGTTTAAATTTATTGATTAAATTCACCATAGCTGGCGATATCGTTTCCGCGATATTTTCGTCATATTTTCATCGAGTATATATCAATCCATATTTAATAATCAAAAATCATTGTAATATTGTTTCATTTTTGACAATGAAAATGAGATCTCTAGTTGGATAACCCTCTATATGCTGAAAAAGGGGCACATGACATCGTTCAATCGAACAGAACGTCGCAATAATCAGCTGTAACTTTCGAGGTAGTCAGCGAGTTTTTACACCTCGGAAAGGCTAATAAATCTGTTAATTACATCTCATCAGATATCAAGCGAAGAGTTACTCTTGTCAAGTGCTGTTTTTTCGTCCTATAAGACCCTCAGCATTTTAGTCCTTCCTTATGGTGAAGAAATGCAGATCTCAGCGAATGTGGATGAAGATATCCCTATTCGAATGATTTTTGCTTCCGTATTCCTTAACGGCTTTTGGAAGAGGAGATTTGGCGTCGAACTCTACAAGCTTTGCATTGACATTGAACTGATCAGAAATATGTACATCCGAGTCCTTGGGTGGCTAGAACATACTGAGCAACACCAACCGGGAAAAATACTAGAATATCTCGTCTTAGATGGCACCCTCAAGTAGAAAGGGACCGAGGCCAACTTGGACTGCGCAACCGAAGAGAGTTTGATAGAGACTGTGCCATTTAGAGAGTCCTATGGATTGTGGTCCAGGTCCACCTCAGACTGTAGCGCCACCTAAGCAGGAAAGTTAGCAAGTACGCATGTTCGTTGTCGCATAAAGTAACGTATACCAATTGAAAAATGTTCAAAACTTCAAAAGCAAATCATTTCAGCTGCAAGGTTGTAGATTTTAAGTCTGCCTCTTCAAGCTTTGTCGTTGGACTTTATTTTGTCACAGTGGTTTCGTTCGTATTTTGACACTATGAGTCGAAATAAATTTCATATTTAACCGCTTCACTTGCTCAACTATATTTCTTTATAGCCACTTCGGGCGACTTAAAATTAAGCTTAATACTTGCTCGAAAACTTCATTGAATATTTAGCAGTGTAGAATTTATTAAAAATAGTTCGTGGGAATAGCTCCTCTCCATATAGTGACTCCAGTCAACCGCATGAAAGACCCCTTGCATATCTCAACACGATTTCATTTCAAAAATCTGCCTTTCATCATAGAATATTTGCAATTCAAATTTCGGATTATTTGTCCCGTTTGAGCTTCTGCATAATTTTATTCAAATAGGAGTATCTACGACTACTACCGTATTATTATATATATTCTATGTTTTTGCCAAAAACAATCATTAAAGTGCAAATTTCTCAAACTTCTCTCCCGTCGCGCATAGCCTGAATTTCAATAGGCCTATCTCCAACCCATTCGTTATGTGCATTTTAATTCAATATATATATACCCGTAGTTCGATGTTAGCTAGCCGGAAATACGACCGAAATTAAAAAAAAAATAATAAATTTAATGAATGACTAATAAAAATAAAAAAAAAAAAAAAAAACATTAAAGCGCGCAAGATGCGGAAACAAAATATTCAAAAAAATAATAAAAGATGAGAAGAACATCAAATATCCCTGCCGATGCTTTATAGTCGTAGTCTCCCTCTTATGTGCCTCATCTTCATTCTACTGACGCGCATATTCTTATCTACGAAATTTAAATCGTTTTTAGTGAATTATTCAGAAATTTTGGGCTTTAAATGTTGAAACACACAAATAGATGGCCCAGAGCCTTCGAAGAGATACGAATCGAAATTCCCATTTTCTTTCACTTCCATTTAACAATATAACACCAAGAAGCTCCGATTAAAGACCTAAAATTTTCGGGTAAAATTTTCCGTACAAAAAATATTTAAAAAGCTGAGACCACCTTTAAATGGAGCAGGATACAACGTTCACAGATACGATACGATACTAACGGCTGTGTATACGTATACCTTGTATACTAAACCATAATCATCGGGAGAGATGAATGCGATCGAAGGAACTAACATTTTGCCAGATTAGCTTTTTATCCATGTATGCGAGAACATCCTAGCTAGAACAACTACGTACAGAAGCCACTCATCCCATCGCACTCTATGTACACATGCATACGAAAACATGTGCACCTTATGTACCGCCTAGGGAAACAATTTCTATCCGTACTCCTGTGAAAGTGTCTGTTTGCGAATGGATGTATGTGTGAGGGGAGTGTGAACTGAAAGGACTATTCCCTTTATTTTCATTTTTTTTTTTTTTTTTTTTTTTTGTGAAAAGAGAGCCCTTCTCAGTACCAGACATCAGCTCCAATCCATTTGTGAAATTTATGAGATCATGCGCTCTAGGGAAAAGCAGCAAAAATAAAATGAACTCCATTTTTATCCAACCCCCACCCAGCGTAATATAATTTTTTTTTCCAAGCTCACCCACCATTCATCCCTATCAGAAGAATTTTCAGCAAAAGAAAACATTTTTTTTTTTTTTTTTTTTTGTATTTTCAAAGTACCTGTTCGTATCTGTAGTGGAGTACAGACAAATTTTTCACCCCAGCAGCCCAAAAAAGTCTCCCTTATGGGGTGGTGTGTAGTGATGTGGAGTATATGGTAGACAGAACTATGCTACCTACCAAAACTACGAGTAACGTGCATCGATTTTAGCTTTGAATTTGAATAGATGAATAAAAATGGAAGTTCTGGGCACGACGCACGGCAGGGCATCATTTGGACTTGGATACGAGTACGAGTACGAGTACGAGTACGAGTACGAGTAACTCGTAACTTGGATCCTTTTTATCATTCCACTCCATGAGGGGTTAAGCTCGTTTCGGTTCGGTTCGTTTTTTTTTTTTTTTTTCAAAGACTTTGGGTGTCCTATCGGTATAACAAGTATACATGTGCACCATTTAGATATGGCATATAACCAGGAATATTTATATGTTTTGTAGAACTGTAGAAGGGAGAAGAATGATATCCCTAGCGTTGGCATAAAGGCAGAAATCCATCGTTTTTTTTTTTTTTTTGCTTCTTCTGCTTTACATTGCTAGTATCCGTACGACTGCTACTCGTATTGCTGTTGCTCCTAGTATTGCTACTGCTGTTAGCTTTGGTAGTTTTATGTCTTTTATCTCGGTGAAAGATCTTTGCTATTGGTTGAGTAGATATAGAGATTCACCATAACCATTTACCACGGCAACGATGAGCATTCCCTTGTGAGAAGGGCATACTGAGAAGAGTCCTTGGGGGTGGTAGGTACGAATAGTGTTGCTCGGATGGAGAATTCTGTTATTGGAATTGTCATCGTTTGGTAGTGGGTTCGTAAATTTCGTAATTCATTGTTGGATGCTCGGATTAAGTTATGCAGAAATGTTTGTATCTGTATTTGAAGGTACACATGTATGTGTATCTATTTGTCTGTTTGTTTGTTTATCTGTAAGTGGTATGATAAAATATTATAGCTTACCACACAAATCAGGAATATGAATGTTCCACAAAGGAGGAAGGATAACATTTTTCCTTTCAAACTGGGTACTGGGGTTTTGTAAATTTTATTCAATTTTTTTTTTTTATTTTATCAGCCTGATTGTAGAAGACCCAACAGAAGAGACAGCACAAATATTCGTACGTAGACACATGCTTTTGTACGTTGTCGTGTGTATGTCGGCGAATTTTTAGAGATAAGCTAGAGCAATTGTTTATTTGTTATGGCATCACATGTGCATAGTCTCTCATAGAATGTATTCCGAGTCTACAAAACTGCTCCATATAAGTACACATACTCGTACCTACCCTATTCCTAACTGGGACATTATTCTTGATCATTTTCAGAGATAACTACAACAATACGGGCACATCGATAGTTGACTAATATTCCCTGAGTTGTATTTACATTTTTTTATTTTTTTTTTCATTTTCAAATTTTATAGAAAATAAAATTAACTTACCACTTAGCGAATGATGGCCGGGAGCTTTACCTAATAGATAATCATCTTTACAAATGAATTTATTGTCATCTAACACATAAAGTTGTTCCCCTGTGCTTAGTTGTTTTCTACATATACAGCAGGTAAAGCAATTTAAATGAAAGACTTTATCTCGAGGCTTTCTCACTAGGTCTGATGGTGCTATTCCCTGTCCACAACCACTACATTTTGTTCCATATCGCCTGAAAGAATATTTTTTAAAATATTTTTTTATTAAATTGCTACTGTAGGTGTTTTTATGTTTTAAAAGTGAAAACTACCCTTTCGGGTTAGGGGATATAATTAATCCGAGGTAGACATGCCTGTCGTAAGAGGCAAATAAAGTTCAAATTTCTTTTGATACTTTTATTGCATAAAGATTACCCTTCCAGAAAGAGTCGTAAAATGGTAAGAACACCACGATCCCAACCAACAAAAAAGTATCAATGTTGGAAGTTTATAACAAAAAAGCCTGTGAAGAAAGAGATCATTTTAAGCAACTGACAAGCGAAACTGGTAAATTAAAGCTTAAGTTGTAGCTGCTTAAAGAACAAGTCAATAATAACAATAAAAATGAACAGATAAGAAAAACTGTCATGCATTCTACAGATGAAGAAAAACTATACCGAAAGACAGAACCATCATTCGGTAGGACAAAGAGGAAAAAAAGCATGTTTCTGGAGCTTTCACCACCAAAAGTAAACCAGAAAGGCCCAGGAAAGGCTGAAAGCAAACCACTTAAATCAATAAAGCCTCTTCCAATTGTAATGCTTTGTAAAACGAAGTACGAAGGCTTAGGTATATATTTCTGTAGAGAAAAACAAAAGTAAGGCCAATACAGCTCTCCTAATCAGTAATAATGTTAAAATTAATGAGGAAGACGAAGAATCCTACAGAAGCTTGATAAAATTACTAAAACAGAAAAAAGTCCAATGGTATTCGTTTGAAAATAAACAAAAAAGACCGATAAACGTTGCTGCAAAGAAACTACACTTTTTATGTACACCTGAATGCATTGCGAATGAGCTAAAGAAGAAAAACTTCATAAAACTAAAAGTTGTCAACATGCTTCAGTATAAATCCAAAGTACCGCTGTCGAAGTTCCTGCTTACTTTTGAGCACGATGAAGACATCCAGAAAATTTATAAAATTAAAGATATATGTTACTATAAAGGGAGATTTTTTTGCTGTTTGGTTATTTAGTGTCATATTTCTGACTGCACACGCGTGATTCGTGATATGTGCCGAAGTCAAACATACTCAGTTAGCATTGCCATTCCATTATGGAAAGACTTACATCCGAACAACGCTTACAAATTATTAAATTTTTTTTTATTTAAAATTCGTGTTCTGTGAAAAATGTTTTCGACCTATTGAGCAAGCAATTCAAGCGATTCAAAAAATTTCGCCACCTACCGCAAGCGGAAAGTATATGCAGAGAGAAATATTGCTGCTGTATCCGCCAATTTGAATGAAAACCGTGATTTGTCCATTCGTCGCCGTTCGTATCAATTTTATGTTTGTGTTACTCAACTACGTGAAAGATTTTTTGTAAGGATCTTGGTCGAAAATCTTACAAAATACAGCTCGTGCAAGAACTGAAGCAGAACGACTTGTCACAGAGTTGAATTTTCGGAAATTGGAGGAAGATCCGCCTTTTTGTCGAGAAATTGTCTAGTTTGGTGAGCAATTTATCTCTCGTTTTGGACCGGTGGATTGGCCAGTATATTTTTTAAGGGACACGTTAAATCACTAGTCTATGCCGATAAATCAGTGTCAATTGAAAGACAACATTACACGTGTTATTAGGGGCAAACCAGCCAATATACTCGAAAAAGTTTGAATTACTCTCTAGACTCTCCGAATGAACCACCTAAACCGTAGTCGTGGTCAAAATTTACATGAAATAATAATGAAATGGCAAGCATTGATTTATCAACTCAATTAAAATCTGGATGCACTTTGTAATTTTTGCATGTTTTCTTTTTTTTTGTTGACAATTAAAAAATCAACCATTACTAGGAATAAAAGTGAAAATTCTGTCAAAAATATGGTCATATTCACAAATACGGCAACTCTAACACATAATGCTTTAGATGTGCAGGAGACCACCAAACAAAAGACTGCATTAGGGAAGGAAAAAGTCCACCCTGAGATGCGCCAACTACAGCGAAAGACACCCAGCAAACTACAGAAGTTGCATATTAGCAAAAGGGTTGCAGCAGGTAAAAGATAACAAGCAAACGAAAATGTAAAAGCCTCCACAAAAAGATGCACCTAAGGTCAGAGAAAACTGAAGAAAAGGAGACATAGAACCGAATTCGAAGGCCTTAAAGAATAAAAAAAATGGATTGAACTAAAGAAAATGTACTTTCAAGCTGAAATGAGAACTTAAGTCTCATAACCTGTTAAAAGAAAACCAGTCGGAAGCCCACAAGACCTTCCAGCCATTGAGAATATCATGCAAAAAATAATAAGGAAATTCTTAAAAGAATATCTTTACTTGGAAAACGATACAGTAACAAAAGAACAGATCCTTAAAGATCCATAACACAAATCGTGTTATGGAATGCCTCCAGAATTGCAAGTAACTCTCGATACAAACAAAATTGATACATGTCTAGCCTCCGAGACACATTTTAAAATTGAAACAGAATATAATCTGCGCGGATACAAGACATACCATACCCCACATCCTCATAAGAGGGGGGGCTGCACTTATAATTAAGGAAGGTGTAAGCCCCGATTAAGGATACCAGTCGTGTAAAATTCGAGTACGAGCAAAATCTGTAAACACAAAAACAGTGGTAGCTGCGACATATTGTTTTCGAAATTAAGCGCGAAATACCACCTTGATCAAAAAGTTTCCGGTGGCGTCACCGTGTGGCGCTCCCATTGTTCCGATTTGAGTTCTGTTTTTTTTTCGTTACATTGGTACATCTATTGTTGACATTCCCTTTAAATCTTAGCATCATAGCTTGAAATTTGCAAAAGTTACGTAGCCCAGGGTACATCTATCTCTGTGTGTGTTGGCGATTTTTTTACAATTTTAGAAATGGATTTAAATTTGCAACAACGAACTTGTATTAAATTTTGCGTAAAAATGGATTTAATGGTGCGCGAACGTTGGAGACATTGGAAAAGTGTTTCGGCAACGATTCTCTAAAGAAAACGGTCATTTACCAGTGGCACGAGCGGTTCAAATGTGGTCGTGAGTCAATCGAAGACGATGAAGTGACAGACCATCGACATCGAAAACCGACGAAAACATCGATGAAGTAAAAGAAATGTTGGTCAATAACTGCAAATTAACCATAAGAGAGATAGCTGAGGACTTGAACATTACCTATAGATCCGTCCAAGATATTTTGGTTAATGATTTGGGTTTCCGTTCTGTAGCAGCAAAGTTGGTGCCAAAAAACTTCAATTTCATGCAAAAGAGTGTTGACGTCGCAAAAGAGATGATTTGCGAGGCTGAATCCGATCCCATATTCATCAAAAAGATCATTATTGGAGACGAGACGTGGTTTAATGAGTACGACACGCAATCCAGACATCAGGCAAGTGAATGGTGTTCACCAAATGAGCCGAGACCAAAAAAACCACGTCGTTTTCAGTCACAAAAGAAGGTAATGCTCACGGTTTTCATGGAGTACAACGGTGTAGTGCATAATGAATTTTTGCCAGACAGTAAGCATGATAACGCACCGTCGCACAGTGCCATCATTGTTCGTAATTTTTTGACGAAAAATGCAACAAATATCATCCAACAGCCACCGAATTCATCTGATTTGGTTCCCTGTAACTTCCTTCTGTTCAATCGAGTTAAAAAAAACTACTACGGGGAATGCGTTTCAGCAGCCTAGAGGAAGTAATGGAAACATCGCAGGAAGTACTGATGGACATACCGAAAACCGAATAAAAAAAATGTTTCGAGGATTAGATCAAGCGCTGGCATAAGTGTATTCAATCGATGATGCAATATAGATTTAGATGAAAAACTTGTATTTTTAATTTTATAAATAATTTACGGGGAAATTTTTTAATAAAATAATAAGCGGTGACTTCAACGCAAAAAAAAAAAAAAAACTTTCGGGATGAAGGTTAACAAATACAAGAGGAAGAACACTCCTTGGAAGAAGGCAATGTTAGTTAGAATTCAACGGGAAATCTTACTTACTGCCCCACAGATAGGAACAAAATCCCGGATGTTATCGGCTTCTTTATAACTAAGAATATCTCCTCAAATTCTACCCAAGTGCAGGAAGGGCCAGATTTTGACTAACTCATCTGTGCTGCTTACACTTGGTAATACAATTATAATGAAGGAAGGCAACTCATGCCTAGTGAACAAGCTAACTGACTGGATACGATTATATTTCAAATATTTGCTAAAGGAATACATTGAACTATCCACATGAATCGATACAATAGAGCAATTAGAAAATGAAGTACAGACTTTCACCCTAGATATACAAAAGGCTGCTTGGGCTGCAACGCTGCATCAAATAGTAAAGTAAGTAGAACCATATATCCCAAGGAAATATGCGACATTATATCTGAAAAGAGGAGAGCTCGTAAGCGCTAGCAATTGCCGGGAGCGCGCCAATTAATAGTTTAAGATACTATATAAGCTCAGAAATAAGATCGTAAAATTGAAAAATGAGTCGGTAGAAGGATACTTTACAAATCTGACGAACGATGCTAGATTTGATTTTGTGATTTGAGGCCCGGATCAAACCCGGACAGATTTTTTTAAACTTATTGTAAGTATACTCATAAAACTAACAATTTCGCTTAAAATGAAAGATAAAAACTAAAGGGTTGGAGCAGTTAGCGTGAGGCATAGATGGAAATAAGAATATTCTTGAGGGACAATTTGCTGAGATGATAGTCATTAATCGTCAGAGTAAATAATAAGGGATCAAGGTTGCAAGGCTGCCTTGAAGGACACCAGAAGAGGCTTTACTTGGGTCAGAAACCATTAGTACTAAATAGAGCATAGTCATGTCGTTCATTTAAATAGGATTGAACACATGTTACAAAATATTAACGAAATTTCAGCTCAGCTGTAAACATGCAAAGTGAATTTCTTCGTGAGGTCAGTCATAATCATGTCTTCAGTGTGCAGGCAATTAATCGCATCGTGGAAAAGTTTGAGCGTGAGTACACATTTTCGGATCTTAAGCCACTAAACAGATTGGTGCGAAATGAAGAAAACAATCCAATCCGTATAGGATTGTGCTGACGTAGGAATCGAAGCCGAACGACAATAGATAACGTCTTGATTTCGCTAATTTGACGCTGGAAATGTTGGCCGGAGATCCTGATTTTGACCAAAAAATCATCTTCTCGGACGAGCATCATTGCATATACATCCATTGACACCGTTACCGTGAATGGTCTCAAGTATAGAGCGATGTTAACCGACTTTCTGTGGTCAAATCTCGACAACATCTATATATCTGAGCTTTGGTTCTAACAAGACGGCGTTACATGCCATACAAGCGACGCAACGCTCGAAGGTGTGAAGGAGAAATTTGACGACTGTCGCATGAAATTTTAATTCCGGTACATACTCGTATGGACGTGTGCGAATAAACGAATAGGACTGCCAACACTCTTCTAACACGGCGACTAGTACTAATAACCCTTTGGCCGAATTACTCTTAATAAAATTAAGTCGGGAGAAAGTATGTCCTGATTTATAAGTAAAGATAATAACCATATACGGGTACGATCTAAAAAATGTTGAAGACGCTAAAAGTTTCAGGTGAAGCGTTAGTATCCCTACCAAATTCTTCTGAAATTTTACTGAAAAACCTGGTTGACTCGTTAAAGCAACTTAGCATTTTCCTTTCCGATGCCGGTCCTGAGAAAGGGATAGGAAGGAAGACAGAATTAAGGGTAAGAGAGTCGCATTAGCCGACCATACAGAATAATATTGGATCATATAAAAAGTGTGTGGCTTAGCATTGTCATGATTGAAGACAATTCACTTTTTGTTGGCCAATTCTGGTTCCTCTTTCTTGAAAGCTTCATTCAAACGGTCGAGTTGTTCACAGTAGATCATCAAATTGACCGTTTCGCCACGTGCTAGCAGCTCATAATAGACAATTCTCTTCCAATCCCACCAAACACTCAACATAACCTTGTTTGCTATCAATCCAGGTTTCGAAGTCGTTTGTGGTTGGATATGCGTTGGATATTCTCGTATTTAATCCATTTTTCATCGCTCGTAATGAATCGTTTCTAAAATGTTTCCATTTCATTACGTTTCACTGATGGTTATTCGGTCGATTTCTTTGCGGTAATTCATGCGGCACCCAAACATCGAGTTTTTTGAGTAGCCTGCTCATTTCAGATGATTCCAAACTGTCATACAGTTGATGTTTAGTACCTCTGCTATCCCGGTCTTGCTGCATCAGTTTTTTTAGTGCTTTTTTAGTGACAGGCCGACCAGTGCGAGGTGCATCGAAATTTCCGGAAAGGAAACGAACAAACCACTCCTGGGTCCGGCGTTCATTCACAGCATTCTCACCGTTTTTGCAGCGTTTTTCTCATTTTTTATAGTAAAAAAGCATCACTTACTATAGCGTATTTCTTCAGATATTTCACTCATATTCAAATCATTATAACTTTTAACACGAGCAACAAATTACCATACACAGCTCTCTACCCAAAAAAATGTAGCCTGATATGTCATCTTTCAAACACGTGTTCGTTTGACACAATCAGATTAGTTTTTTCCAGATAAATGGACACCAACTCCATCTAGTGACAAAAAACCGCGGAGAGTTTTATATGACCCAATAGATTCTGCATTGACATACTCCACTATTTTCTAGCATTATAACTTTTGAATCATGTTAATTTCAGGATAATACTAGGATTCCTGTAAGACATCATCCTTAGATTGAGAATCTGGCAGTACTATAGTTCACTCGACTCTTCTATAGGAATATACACAAATGGATCGAAAGAGGCTAATGATACAAAGTTCAGATCATTTTTTTAACTCTCCTCACATGAGAGGGACTATTGGATGACTGAAGTGTATAGTATACATATTTCAAGCAACATTTATAATCGGAGAACCGGCATCCTGGTTCTCATTGTTCCAAACGTCTAGTTGGTCTTTTTAAAGAAATACTATTATTACAAACATTAAAAGCGAGGAGGACATTGGGAGAGTACTGCTGGGCTTCCTGAGCTCCTCAATAAATCATATTCAGTTGATTTTCCGTGGACTAGTCTTATTTAACAAGGTCGAAACCTAACATGCGATTTTTTTTATAATTTTCGCATGCTCAAGGGATTTTTTTTTTTATTTTTTTTTTCAAGGGAAGGTGAGAAATCTTCATAGACACTATAGGCCCGGAGCCTATAGTAGTGTGAGATCCTTTATTCACTAAAAAACACCTCCATTATGCAAACCACTGCTGAGTTCACACTCAACAAGCAGTTCTTGTATCGCATTTTATTTTGTTTTTATAAGATATCCTGCAGGCGATTTTCGATTGAAAATTCCTGTGTACTTTAGAAAAATTACGCGCTGTTAATCACTGCGTTCGATCGAGAGGCTTAGTCCTTTTCAGACGGCGCAATAAATTTGTCTCGTCGAGGATCTGTTGAACAGAAATATTCGTATGACCTTGTAATCGATTATTATGTTTTCGCGTAAACATTTTAATTACGTTCTGAACGTTTTCGACTCCCAAGTCTCTGTGGATATCATCGTTTCTAATGTACCACGGCGCATTAACAATACCTCGAAGAACTTTGTTTTGGAATGCCTGTAATACATTAATGTTACTATTTTTAGTATAACCCCAAAGTTGTACACCATATGTCCAGATCGGTTTTAGCACTTGCTTGTATAACAGCAGTTTGTTCTCTAAGCTAAGCTTGGAATACTTTCCAATAAGCCAGTAAATATCTCTATATTTGATTTCAAGCTCTTCACGTTTTTTTTTTGACGTGTGCTCTCCATTTTAGTTTAGTGTCGAGTGTCATACCGAGATATTTGGCCTCGTTCGCGTAAGGAATTCGTACTGCGTTGATAAACACAGGTGGATTCTCAATTTTCTTGGGAGTGAAGTTCACGTGGACAGACTTGTTTTCATTAAGCGCGATTCGCCAAGTCTTTGTCCAATTATTAATCCGTGTAAGGGCACGTTGCAACTTGGCAGTTGCTTCTTCGACTGTTTTAGCCGTGGCCAAAATGGCAGTGTCATCAGAAAATGTGGCTAGGACAGTGTCTACCGTTTGTGGTATATCACGGGCAAAAAGCAAATATAGCAGAGGGCCAAGTACACTTCCTTGCGGTACCCCCGCCTTTATTGTCTTAAAACTAGAATATTCATTTCCGTGTCTCACACGGAAGAGTCGGTCTTCCAGATATGAACCTAAAATACAAGACAATTGCTGGGATAGGGCTTGTCTGAGTTTATATTTAAGGCCATCATGCAATACCTTATCAAAGGCTTGCGAAACGTCAAGGAATGCGCTTGAACAGACTAACTTACACTCGATTGCTCGTTCAATTACATCGGTTATTCGATGCACTTGGTCAACTGTAGAGTGTTGGCTTCTAAAGCCAAATTGATGGTCAGGCAAGAGGGAATTTGTGTCGGTAATTGGTTTAAGACGATTAAGAAGGATTCGCTGTAAGACCTTCGATGTAATCGGGAGAAGCGATATTGGTCTATATGACTTGACTTCAGTCAGCGGTTTACCGGGTTTAGGAACCATAATAACATCGGCTACTTTCCACTGGTGCGGTACGTGCTCTAATCTAATGCTGGCATTTATAAGATAGAGCAGCTTTAGCAAACCTTTTTTCGGCAACGCTTTAAGTATCTCTCCCGTTATTAAGTCATATCCCGGGGCTTTATTGGGCTTAAGCGTGTCTATAACTTGTCTAAGTTCCCTAAGTGTAGCCTTTTCTACTGGAAAGCTTGTCGTCACGTCTAGCGTATTGACATTCTCAGGAAGCACCCCCCCATCGAATGGTTTAAACGTTTCTGCAAGATGGTCGGCGAAAACATTAGCTTTTTCCTTATCTTCTTTCGCCCAGTCGTCCTGGTTTCTTCTTATTGGTTCCACGTGTATTTGGGGCTTTCGAACACTTTTAACGGCTCTCCATATGGAGTAGTTGGTATCCTTTGTCGCTGTGAGTCTTTCAAGGTAGTTATTAATACCTTGATTATTGAAGTCCTTGATCGATTTTTTCAACAAGTTGCAGAGCCTATTGAAGGACGTTTTATCTTGTGGTGATTTCTGTGGTTTCTTCCCTATCATTTTTCTGATTTCCGGTGGATATCTTATGCCGACTTTGGGAACTTTGTTCGATTCGCTGAGAGTGTTCTTCCAGGCCGCTTGCTGTATGACTTCAACGAAACGTTCAACTTCTTTTTCAAGTTGATACGGCGTTCTAAGTGCTACTTTTAACTAAGTATTGTCTACAACGTCTATTCGGAAATCTTCCCAGTGAGTTTTGCTGTTAGTTAATCTGGGTGGTCTTTGTTTCTTAACCAAGGATTCGCACAGTGAGAGTATAACTGGAGAATGATTGAAGAAAAGATCGAAGCCCTCTTCAACTTTGACGTAACTAGCGTTTACTCCTTTTCCGATAAAGAAGTCTATTAGATCGGGTATTTTGGCGACATCCGAGGGATGCTCAAGGAATTTGAGAACCCTTAAAATGCTTGCACACAGCGCGGGCGAAGTTCTGAATTCGATGGATTATACTTATGGTCTGATATGAAGATGTCCGGTAGTACTTTTTAGCCAGTAATCTCTTTAGTATACCTGTTGGATAACGTTAAGTCGATTACTTGCAATCTTGCTCTCTCAACAAAAGCTGACTGAGAAGCAACATTTTTGACAACCAAATCAAACGTTGGTATGAAATCCAGGAGATGATTGCCTTCCACATTGCATTCGCTATTTTGAGCATTAGCATCGCAGTTCATGTCCAAAATAAGAAGACGCAACTACGAATTTGTGCCAATCTCCGTTCGTCTCGTTTCGTAGTTTACAAGATCGACTGATCTGGCTAAGGCTCTGTATCCAAAAAACAAAGAAATTATCATAAATCAACAAAAAGAAGATATGGTACCAAACAGGATTGCGTGCTACCTTCAGCGATATCTGCAGAAGCCGTGATAGTGACCATCTTCATTTTTTATGAGCTAATGACTGTAAAGAACGGATTCTAAGTTGACTTCTTTTAGAACGGCCATAGTGTACTCTCACCAACTGAAACCGCCGGTGGAGTTAGAAAGTTTGTCGGACTGAATCATCTAGTCATATGGTTACACGATGAAAATGATGTCACTAGGAATTAAATTTGACTCGTCCTCTCTTATTTTAAGAAAACTGCTACCCAACCTAGCCTAACTTGGCATCAGTAAATATGTTGTTCTGGTTAATGGTTGAGTATGACTTTTCAGAAATCGTTGTAACTACTTTGATGGAGCAGTTGCAAATATTGTTGAAAGTATTGAAAGAGAAGCTGTAATTATGGGTTTGGATGTAGCTGTCTTTGAGAAATGACGTGCATCTTAGATATCACAAAAGATTAACAAAGGATTTTGTTCACCAAAACATCATAGTTACTACTGATTACGACTGTAGCACAGTTATCAGGAAAAGAACCAGCGTTGCCAATTATTGATTTTTTAAGCTAAGAAAATAACTAAACCTCTTTCAAAGAAATGAGGAGAAGTTATGTAACTTTCGTGTCATCTGTGTTCTGCTGATTTGATTCAACTTAAGTTTGGAGGAGAAGACTAAAAGACGAATGGCCCTACAACAAAGAGGCAATCGCGAAGAAAATTAAGATTGAACGCTAACTACCGCAGCCGGAAAGTTATGTATTAACGAATATTTTGTTATCTTGAACAGAACAAAAACACTCGATCGAAGTTCAGATGAATTTGAATACCATCTTTGACTATGCTATCATTTTAAAGATCGTAAAGGTAAAGAAGCCTTCAATCGCCTAAAACGCTAAATACTGATTAAAAGAGTACTAAATCGCACATAGTCCTCTATGGTATTAAGTGATAGTCCTATAAATTTTGCTACCTACCTACCAACGTGCATGAATCGATCGATCGTGTTACTGTATCTTAATGTTTTCGTTTTTGTTTTATGTTTTTTACTCTTTTTTTTGAAAATTTATCTTCATTATGTAAATTCATGGCCACATAGTACGTTGTTAAGGAAAAACTTATCTTTCGCAGTTGTTGTGATAAAATCTTTTCCGACTATCAATAGATAGTACACAACATGGAGGTTATTTTTATCTTCAGATATAGAATACTCCGTCGTTTGGCAAATATGTATCTAGCGTGTGGCGAAGCTTTTAAAATCTAAGCCTACTGCTTAAATAAATAAAATTTTGAAAGAAGCTACGCGCCGTTCTTTGTTCAAAGCTGTAACAGCACTTTTCAAGCGACAAAGGGCCTTTTAGGGCTTAAAATTGTCAAAAATGTAAGTGCTAAGCTAGTAAACAAATTCTTATCTATCTTCTTAGTGTAACAAGTTGGAAAATGTTAGTGTAATCTTTGTCTTTGTGCGGAAACGACAGTTTTTGCAGAATTCAATTAGGAAAATCATAATTTCAATAAGAGCAGAACGCTGTCCAACTTTAAGTAGACGGTGTTACCAAAACTAAATCCCCGCGATGACGACCAACAACATCACACTCTTGTCAATGAGGAACAGTGGGTTCGCACTCTGGATGTAGCTCCTTAACGTGTAATGTGGAATCGAACATCTGAATAGAAGAGTTCAGTTAAGTGAAAGAACTTATAGCAACAGTGCTTGGATAGACAGTTTAGGTACTTCAGCCAGTGGTAATCTTGAAAGAGCGAGCCATTGAAAAGGTGATATTTTGAAGTCGCATTCAGACATAAGAGTTAGAATGGCAATAAAAGTCCAAGCAACAATTGTAATCCAAAAGGGTGGTGTAGGCAATGGCAATAGTCCTGTAACTGATGGCTCTACATTAACAATAAAAGCCTCCACGGAATTATCAGGATGCGTCATTTCTCCATCAACTGCTGTTTTTTAAGTTTTCTTTTGCAGATCCGCATGAGACATTGAGGCAACAGGAAGATGGCAAGGGATCACGATTTGGTAACTATTAATGCTGGACCGCACCAGTTTTTTTTTTTTTAAGGAATCTGTTAAGTTAAAATTGTCCAGTGACTGAAGGGCATAGTAACCTTTCTAACCAGTGACATGTGAACGTATTTTACTTGTAAAACTGAAATGTACACTCAAAAATTGGACTAAAAAAGGTAAAAACGATTGATAAATAAGTCTAAAATCACTCACAAATATTGAGAAAGGATTCAGTAACATCACTTCAACTCAAATTGTATTTCATTTCAATGTCACTACGATTTTTGGCATCGTATTTCTTGAGTATTCTTCCTTACATAGTTATGAGAATGGAGATACAAGTAGGGGTCAACCTGATCCAGCCAATAAACTTCGCTAGTTCAAGCCGTAATGGGCAAATAATCACCTTTTGGACACTCAAACAAAAACTTTCATTGACGTGAACAAAGTTTACCAATTGCAATTTCACGAAACAGAACCAAATAAAATAGAGTTGCCACCATTTTGACATCAAAAATTTCCGATCCCAATAAAATCGATAATCAAGCACGGGACATATTCTAGCCCGAGTTTGATGAACTTTAAATAGAATATGAAAGGAGAAAAGGCTTTTAATTGGCGCAGACTTAGACGGAGACACTGGTAAGTAGGACTGCGAACATAAAGGGACGATTCCGGGCGGGCCACTAGCAAGTCAGTCCCGACTTTTGCTAAAAGAAAAGGAACCAAAGAAAAACAAACAAAAACCGGCTCTAGACCCGTTAAGAGGCTCTGGCTGAGACACTGCAGTTTTCTATCCAGTTATCCAGCCCAAGAGCTCTGGGATCCGCGATGGCTTGGTCTTTAAATTTTATTTTTCATTCGCTCAATGTGCCCGAGCCAATGTAGTCAACGTATTTTGGCTTTTTGGACTACATCCACATCTTGATTGCAGCTCATCGAGTTCGCAGTCGTATTTTCTTCTCCATTCACCCCCCTCGCACACAGGAGCAAAAATCTATCGAAAAAATTTTCTTTCAAAGGACCCTAGTATCAGTTCTCCCTTCCTGCGTACAGCACTCGGCGCCATACAGCAAAACTGGCAGGATATGGGTTTTGTAAAAAAATACGTTTTGTCCTTCAAGTTAAGCATCCTGAACCCAATTGTTTTAGCAGACCGAATCAGTAATGGTTTCTAAGGGTAAATCTTCGTCGGATCTAAACTAGGGTGTCATTTGTGGAGGAGTTCACGTTTACTCCGAGGCAGGTAATTATCTCGAAATTGTTGCTATCAATAGTGATGTTTTGTCTTAGGCGGTGGACGGCATGCTGGGAACGATCGATGATGTCAATATCGTCTGCGTAGCACAGTAGCTGAAGGTAGCTGTTGAAGATAGTGCTTTTCGTGTTGACACCTGCTCTGCGCCCTATCTGCTCCAGAACGAGAATAAAGAAGTCCTTGCCGAAATCTGTGCACGCTTGAAATATTTGGAGGAGATACTTCTAACTTGTACATTGTAGCGCATGTTTTTCAGCGTCACGCGACACATCTGGATCAGTTTTGCAGGGATCGTGAATTCAGCCATCGCCCTATATGTCTACTGACAATGAATGCTATCATATGCTGCTTTGAAGTTGATGAACAGGTGGTGAGTCTTGACCTGAAATTCGATGGTCTTTTCTAGGATTTTTCTTACTGTGAACATTTGTTTTATAGTCGATCCGCCAGACGTTCACACAGTACGTTGGATAGAATCTTACGAGTATATGCGACATATATAGTTCTTGCAAGACAGGATCTTCTGTTTTGTAGATAGAGCATATTTAGTGCATTTGAGAACATAAGCTTCCACATTTAAAGCAAGAAAGCAGGACAGCACTGAAATTCTGAGAATGCCTCAAAACCTCCATAAACCAAAAAGAAGAACTATGCACACAAGATAAGACTATGTGGAACAACTTGAAGGGGTGATCCATCGTAAGGTTTGATTTATAATGGAAAATAAAATACATAAATTTGAAAGTAAACTCAAAATATTTATTATTGGTTAAAAGAACAATTTATGGCAGTTATTTCTTGTAAATGATATTATGTAAATATTGATCACGACTACATCTGAGGTGGTCCATTTGGAAGGTCTTATTTTGGGCGACTCGTCAAAACAAAGCGACTGGTATCTCGCTGATTACACGAGTAATGTTGGCTTCCAAAGCATCAATCGTAGCTTGCTTATTCTTAAAGACCTGAGACCTTACATATCTCCAGAGAAAATAGTCCAAAGATGTAATATCGCACGATCTAGACGGCCAAATTACCGTAGCAAAACGTGAAATTAAGTGCTAACCAAAATGATTTCTTAAAAAGTCCATTGTTTCACGTAGCCCCGTCTTGTTGAAACCAGAGCTCACCGAGACCATGTGCTTGAATTTCAGGAAGCACATAGCCCGTAAACATGGCGCGATAACGGTTACCGTTGACGGTAACATTCTGATTTGCCTCATTTTTGAAGAAATATTGACCAATGATTCCACCAGCCCATAAACCTCACCATACCATTGCTTTTAGTGGATGTAATAATAGCTCTTGATACTCTTTGGATTCCTCATCAGCCCAAATGCGGCAATTTTGTTTATTAACGTATCCATTTAGCCAGAAATGGGCTTCATCACTGATCAAAATTTCACAATAAAAGACTGAATTTTCATTGAGTTTTTCCAGAGCCCATTCACTAAAAATATGACGCAAGTTTAAGTCGCCTGACTTCAATTATTGCACAAGCTGAATTTTGTACGGTTTTAGGCCGAGATTCTTACGTAAAATACGCCAAGTTGTCGAATACGCCAAGCCAAGCTGCTTGGCGTACACTTTCAGCTACAGTTGCTATAGTCTCTTCACTACGTGCTGGATGTAGTCTAACCGGTCGAGTATCATCCACTTATGTAAACTGGAATTCAAATTTGCAAATGGTATCGGCGATAATGGTTTCAGAAGGTCGATTAAGCGCACCGTAAATTCTTCGAATCGCACGAAAAACTTTTCACACAGAACGCTGACTTTCGTAATACAGCTGAGCAATTTTGAGACACTATTGTAGTGTAAGTCTTTTTGTGATGACTTGCCAAACGATACTGAACAAAAATGACAAAGCAGTTTGATAATAGTTACGCGTGATCCTTCAAAAAAAGCCTATTGAAAATCAAAACTCACGATGAATCACCCCTTAGAAAATCTGTAAAAACTAGAAAATATCCAGAAAATCTGCCCGGTATTTTCATGAGACTGGCTCACCCAAGACTTGGACGTCAAGTCCTAAAGGATGAAGAATAGGGAACTTTCATTTCAAGAATCGAGTTATTGTAGATGTTTAAAAGACTTGGCCTAATAGGTGGAATGGTATGAAAATGGCAGTATTTGAAGCAAAGGATCCTCTTGAGCCTAAAAACGGTAAAAACAGTTAATCAACAAGCCGGATGCAATAGAATCCATAAAGACTACCTAAACTGAGCTATGTCCTGCTTATGCATTATTGTCAAGCTTGTCAAATTTAATTGAATAGCGGTGGAGAGTCTCACAGAAACTTGTAATGCCAAAGAAGAGTTCAGATAAGAATCTGGAGAGTATTATGCGAGACTTGCATGCCAGCAGCAGAAAACAAATCTTTTTAAAGTCTGTAGAAATACTCTCGTATGCTGATGATACTGATATTGTTAACAGAACGCAGGAATCTGTCACTAGTGCTTTTGCAAGTATTAAAATTGGGGCCGCAAATTGGTCTAAGCTATGTACCAGGAGTAAATAAAAGAAACAACATTCACGACATTGGAGAATCGAACAGAATATCACAAAGACGGCTTTAACTTTGTGCTTCTCCATTACGACATCTCATCCGAAATCAAATGAACATCTACAACAAGTAATCACCATTTCTTTGGCCTTCTTTGGAAGAATCATTAAGCAAACTGTAAGAGCATATAAGATTCTTACGATCACAATTCTGGTCTTTGGTGCATAGGCATGAGGTATAAGCACCTTCGCTGCCTTTGGATGAAGAAATATTTGGCTGTTTTAGATGAACCTTAAGTAGAACATGTAGCACAATTGCATACGAGTATTAACGCTCAATGTTGTAAGAGCTCGCCACAACAACTTTTATTTGGTACAAAAGATGCAAGACCTTCAAATCAATAAAAAAATACTTTTACTCGTAAAAACATCCGAACAGATTTGAAAGAGAGAAATGGAAAAATAGCAAATCGACTTTCAAACTAATTAAGTTCATCTAATTACGGTCTACTGATATCTCTATGTGGGTTGGGTGAAGATGGTCATACGAATACGAACTCATACCTCAAAATCACATCTGGATACACAAATCACAAGCAGCGATATTCACTCAAGTGGAAGATGATTTTCTCGTCCGCTCAATCTCGTTCTACATACTTTTCTGTTTTCTTCATTTCAAATTCAAAGCAAATTGGTACCGAGTACTTGTTCATAGATTGGTTTCTCAAAAAGGACAGATTTTTTTTTTATTTTTTACTCTTTTTTAAGGAGAATCAAAGATATCCTGAAGCTGACATCACAAGGTGAAAAATCAAATGCCAATCTCTTTGATTATATATCTGACTGAAAAGTCATTGCAATCTCTGTGGTCGACAGAAAATTAAAAAAAAAAAAAAAAAAAAATATAAAAACACCCGCATTCGAGTGTTCGTGTTAGTACTCGTAGATTGATTTCTAAGTAGTGTTTTCCTATCCCGTCATTTGGAAAGCTCATGCTAATTACCAATTTTGCAATGTCAATCCGTTTTCTGTTTGGCTTTCGAGTTTTAATTTTTTTTTTTTTTTTTCAATAAAAGGTAATTGGAATCGAAACCAATCTGAAGGCCACTATATAAAGAGTATCTCAGATACTTAAAGATTTATTTTTAAGACAAATATAGTACTTACCTAAAAAAATCATTCCTACAATATAACTTAGATTCTCTACTAAAACATTTATCCGTAAGCGGTTGAAGGCATTCACAGCAGCGCACACATGATGCATGCCATCCTCGTTCGAGGACATTTAATAAAAATTTATCTAAAATTGGTTTATTACATCCTGCACAGGGATCGCCCACACCCACAGGCGGTTCCCCTCGACCTGAAATTGAAAGAAAAAAATTATAAATTAAATGGATGGATATGGAAAAAATTAGAGTAATGGTAAGTACCCATAAAAACGCCACGTAATCATGATTCTAGAGATTTAAACGATTTCGGGAGTAATGGCCATTAACGTATTTAAAAAAAAAAAAAAAAAAAACTCTATAAGGTCTTATATACTCAGCGAACTTATCTCAAATGATATGCACTGCAATTTCGTGTATGACTCTTCAAACTTGAGATGATTTTTTGCAGACTCAAGACTCTATATGTGACACGTAGGGCAATATAACTAACAAGCACGTGACCATGAGTTGTGTATTCCTGATGTTATGAGGAAGAACACGCGTTAATATAAGATCCAACCTTCGCAGGAAGCCTCATAATGGAGATATAATTATAAAAAACAAAAAAAAACATTTTTAGTGAATTTTATGCTCTGAAACTAAAAAAAGTATCATCACCTACAAACACGCGTTTTAATTTTATGGCTTTTGTAGGCTTAACTAAATACCGTCCAAAAGGCATTCCATTTAAAAAAAAACTTCGCATGAGACATGCACATAGACAATTGATGACTAGTGACTAGGGAGGATATAAAGGTTTTTCGTCATCTAGCCAGGTAGTCGAAAATCAGAGGATTTAAAATCAACATAAGGCATTAAACTCCCATAGTTTAATTGCAACTGGCATTAACTCTTCAGTTTTGTAGTTCTGATTAACTGGCCACTCACGTTAAACACTTTATGTTGTGAAGTAACTCACAGTCTAGGATAGGGATGGATTTACAAAGCAGATATCACTGCGATGGAAAGTAACACTGTGATTCTATAGGAAGGGGGCGAGGCTCTGCTTCGATGTGGTTTTGTACTATAAAGGAACACTAAATCAAGAAGTTTTGAGCTTCAGGCATCTTACGACCGTCTGATCACAATTCGCAATTTGTCAATATCCACGCATTGCACCCACAAAGGAAAAAGTTAGGAATGTATTACCTTCAGGGTGGTTGTGTGGTGGACGGCCTTAGACAAAGCAGTGAACTGCATGAAGCTAAGTAAATTCCAAGGAACAGCATGTCTAGGCATAAGCGGAGCCCTACGTACTACTCCCTCCGCTGCTCTGGATCCTCTGTTTCACCTTAGACAAGTAGCCGCCAACGCAGATATTCGCTTTAAAACGACTTCACAGTGGGCAAATAAACATTCTTAACGCACTAGGAATCCAACCAGCAAATTTCGACTACACCATACACAAACAATGGCTTGGCAAAGGCTTACATGTAAGCATTCCCTCCAGATCCTTGTGGGAGGAAAATGCCTTCCTGGATGACAATTCAATCCATTTTTAATCCGACGTTTCAAAGAATATCAGTGGGGTTGGTGGTGGTATTTTTGCCGATAAACTTAACCTTAGACTCTCCCTCCGCCTCTCCAATCACTGTAGCATGTTCCAGGTGGAAATTCTGGCAATCAAGGAAGCCCCATCCTGGCTGAAGAAAAACGTTACATCCAAATCTTATCCGATAGTCAGGCCGCTATCAAATCCCTGGACTCACGATCTCTAAATTCAAGAACAGTCATGGACTACCAATTATCTCTAATGGAGATGGCTGACCAGTTTAACATTCACCTTTCCTGGGTGCCGGGACATAGAGACATTCCACGGAATTGTAAGGCCGACGAACTTGCCAAAATTGAAACCACTATACCTATCACACCTGTAAAGGAAAACATAGGTATACCTATCGCTACGTGCACAGAAAAAATAAAGCTGGATGCTTATAGAAGAACAAACCATAGATGGGTGATTGGATCGATATGCTAAGCGACCTTCAGGAGCTTCAGGAGTTTGATTCTTCTAAAAAAAAAAAAACATCTTAGCGCCATTATAGGTGTAATCACTGGACACTGCCACATAGGTAAACATGCAAGAAGGCCTAACATATTTATTTACGATTTTTGCAGAAGCTGCATGGATACGGAGGAAGAGGAGACAATCCCTCACCACATCTGTACATGTCCAACTCTCTCCCAAAAAAGATGTCTCCACCTATTGGCCTTCTTCCACAACGACTTAAGTGACTTAAGAAACATAGACATTAAAAGTCTCCTACGCTTTATTAAGACCTCCAACTGGTTTCTGGAGGAGGAGGATTACAGATCACAATGGGCCAATAGGTCACTTAAACCTAATCTTGGAAAGTATTGCATTCGGAAAATATAACCTACAAGAGAACAGCTCTGAAAATTGACTCAGCCTAATCGACTTTGTAGCTGGACGAAATTTTATCATACCTAACGCACGTCTCTTTCGTTCAAAAACCTGACAGCCACGTGATCATAAAACCATCAACCATTGTGAAGGAAGAAAGACACAGCTCTAATAGTCTGGATATCGGCAAGAGCGGACGTCAAAACAGAATATCCAATGTGTGAATACGAATATCCCGGACGAAGAAGTATGAAGGAAGTTAACGTCAATGTGAGCGGCTTTATTCGTAGGGGATCTAATATTTTTCGAGGGGGGGGGGGGGCAGTGTTGACATTGTCACAAAGTTATTAGAGCCACTGCATCTGCTCCGTTAAATGTCAGCCACTACCACCGCCACAACGAAACATCTGATTTGATTAAGAGGTTGGCAAACGTACTCGTATACAACGAATCAAACGGCAAACGAGTAAGTGGTTTCTTGAGCGAATGAACATCATTTGGAGAGTTGTCGAATCCAATCTGGTTAAGAAAGATTTTGCCATAACTAAAGCGCTTAATATGCTGAAAGGAAGGAACTTCATACAACATAGTGTGCGAGTCTAGAGAAACTTAGCATGAGATCGCAGGCACGCAAAATGCTGTAGTTTCAGCTGCAATAAAATGTGAGGGGCTGTAATTCGAATTAAAAATAAGTCCCTAATCCGAAAAGAAAAAAATTGCTAGGCCTTCAAAAATGCTGCGAATATAAAATAAATCATTATTACATCCTGAAACTTATAAAGGGTTTTCCAGATAATGGATCGAAAGCTTTTGTTGTCATATTTTGAGAAACAAATCGTATGGCTTGGTGGCGAGGGTTGGAAATACATCCCCTCCGAGATGCTGAGGTTATAAGCAAAGTTTTACCCTTCCCTGTTCTAACTCTAAGTGAAGATAAAATCTTATAAATTAATGCGGGTATGGTAACAAATGCGGTATACTCATAATGTTTTTAATTGTTCGTAAGAAAATGTTGCCCCAAAATTGATGTGCCGAAAGTTACTCAAGATCAAAAGTGATTTCTTTTTTCTAATTTAAAATTTTTATACTGTCATAAGTTTTTCCAGACATATACTTAATTAAATCCGACTTTCTGCTACTTTGAAATGAGTACCTAGGTACAAAAAAAAATTAAACCATTTCATCTCAAGTCAGTAGTTTTCAAGATACCTACGACCCTATTTGTTCATTATAAAACTCAAAATGGGATATTCTTTTACAGCAACCCAACAGCAAAATTAACTGGTCAACAGCTGCTTTGGAATTTTTTCGCCGTAAAATATGTTTTATAAGAAAAATTTCATTTTATGATCACTAAAAGGGCAAAAAGGGACCTTCATGACAGACTTTTCAACACAGACATGGTTTAAGTCTATGTTTTCTGCAACGCTAACCGTCAACAAGCGAGATTAAATTATCTGAGACGATACCCTGATAGGATTGACCCAAATGGCAGGACCTTTATTGGAACATTTTCCAGGTTGAAAGGGGTAGTAACAACACTTTTTGGCTTTAGCAGTTTTTCCGTTTTAGCTTGCGTCAGAAACCATCCGAATATTATTCATTCTGAAGGCAACATGCAATTAATCATATATCAGTACAGGAGCTACAACCTGGGGATTCTGAGAAACGCTTAGAGCTCTACTTATACATTCTGGAAAGACACTTTTCGGAAGATAACTTTAATAGCCGGATTCTATGGACAGATGAGTTCCAATTGACCAGTGATGGAATCACTAATTTCCAGAATGTACATACATACCTGGACTGAAGTCAAACCCCAAACTATGAAACACAGAGCTTTTCAACACAAATTCAACGTGTACCAGAGCTATTAGGTGATATACCACTGCCATTGTGTACTAGCAGAATAGCGCCACCCCTGCACATTACGGCCATGCAATTAAAGAATTGTTAGATCGTGTGTACAAAAATTTTTGGATAGAGCCGGATGGGCCCATTTTGTGGTCTCCAAGGTCTCCGAACTTGACTACAATGAACTTTAATTTATGGAAACAGATGAGGGATATTGTCTACCCATCAGAAATTATAACATGGTATGACTCGAACCACAGGATCGACGAAGCCACTGTGACATTGCTGTCGCAAGTTTAAAGACGAGCTCTGGCGTGCATACAAAGCCATGGTTGGCACTTTCAACAATGGACATGATACAAGGTTTGATGAAAAAAATAAAAGTAAAAATATTTTGTTCTTACAATATTTAGCAATTTTAATGCAATGTCCTGGCTTTTTTTTATTTATAAATACTAGGTACATCTCCCTTTATCTCTTAAAAGGACCTTTGCCGACAGCATCAAGTTTTGAAGACCAGTAACAACATTGCAAAAAGCTATCAGAGATGACGCCTCTCATATGCTAGATTTCACCCGACCATCACAACGAAACCTCTGATTTGAGGACAAACGCCAGCAAGCACATGTAGCAAAAGCAAGATGCATAGTAAGCGATTCACGAGTTCTACGAGCAGAAGAGAAGAGACAAACACCGGCTTCTAAGGAGGTAAAGAAAGAAGCATGAGAAGCGCGCGGTCGAGGAAATTGAGAGATGCTACTCTAGGAATAAGATTCAGAAGTTTTACTAAAAAAAAAAAAAAAACATTCCAATTGCACAAACTACGAATCGAATCCTATAGAGACAAACAAAGGAACATCGTAGTAGTGTCGCAATCGATGATGAGAATTTGGAAAAAGCATTTTTGTAGACTGTATAATGACGAACCAAATACCGCTGTCAGGCAGAATGAACCTTTCAACTTGAACGATTTAGATTAACAATTCCGTCCTTCCGACTTAGATTAAGTGAAGATGGCCATATATAAGCTTAAGTTCAACAAAGCTTCTGGAGTGGACGGGATGACTGCCGAACTTTTAAAAGCACCAGGCGATGACTTGGTAAGGAGCATACACCAACATCATTTTCCGATCCCTAAGAAAGGAGAGAGAGCATCAATCTCCTTAACATCACCGTATTGTGTGAACGCCTGAAGCCGTTTACCGACAACCTGATTGCTTTAGAGCCAGAAAAGTCCACCATCGACCAACAAATACTAGGTGGCACACCCCACCTGTTTATCGTTTTTAAGGCCACGTATATAAGCTTGTATAGAGACTAGCTATACAGAGTAATGTCTAATTTCGGCATATCTGATATACTCGTCCTTTTGTGCAGGACTACGATGAAAATACACGCAGCTCTATCAAGGTCGGTAAAGAACTCACAAAGAGCTTTAATGTCAAAAAAAGGATTCAGACAAGGCGACGCAGTGCCATTAGTGCAAAACTCACGAGCCAACAAAAGAGGCACAATCTTACAAAACTCCATCCAATTACTCGGATACGCCGATGATATTGACATAATCGGAAAAAAGTAGCGTGATGTCAGTGGCGCTTTCGCGAGCATTCACGCGGAACCGGCGAAGATGAGTTTAACGGCCAATGAAAACAAGACAAAGTATATGCTATACCTAGACTACGACACTAGAGCTGAAATCAAAGGAAGAATAGCTCTTGGCAATCGCTGCATCTTTACGCTAAGAAGGCAATTGACTAGTAAAGCCCTCTCTCTAATAATAAAGGGGACCCCCTATCAGGTCTTAACAATCCCAGTCCTGCTCTATGTCGCAGAGGCATGTACTTTGTCAAAAATGTTTGAAGGTGCTCTTGTCTGCTTTGAGAGGCAAATTGTTCGGAAAAGTAGAGGAGGAGAAACAATAACGAACTGTACGAGGTTGTACAGCAAGATCTACTTAGCCAGAGTAGTGAAGATCTCACGACTGAGGTGACTGGGTCATATTGAGCTGATGGACATCTATGTTCCGGCACGAAAAATCTTCGAATCTTCGAACGCGCAGCAGAGGAGGATCGAGAGTCAGGTGGCGCACGCAAGTGGAAGGGGTCCTCAACCAACTTAATGTGCGAAACTGCAGCCAGATAGCAAAAGATCGAGCTGGGTGGAGGCGTTTGTTGGTTGAGGTCTAGGTTCATTCCCGACTGTATTACCCCTTAAGTAAGTAGGTCACTAGCTTGGGTTACGAAAAATGTAAGAGTAGGCATAATCAAGCATAGTTTTTATACAGAAATCTGGCCGAATGGAAGAAATATATGTATGATCATTCAAACGACCGTAACTAAGACACTCGAGCCGAAGACAATCGACATCATGTCATGTCTTGTCTTGCTCAAATAAAAACAGATATGCTCGACCTAAAATGAAATCTATATTGAATGCAAAACCCACAGAGGATATAAACGAGTCTTGAGTAGGTGCCATGCTAAAATTCTGTAGAGGTACTGGAATGGATTGATATGACTGAGGTTCGTGAGTCTTACAAAATCTTTGGAGAAATCCTTGTATTAGATTTGTCAATGACAACTGATTTCGAGCTGCAGATATATATTATGAGAACTGCTAGCGGGCTAGAACAAAACTAACTCAGTCCTTTCTGTTAATCTCGATCAAAATCTTGATAACAAAGAGCATAACAAGAAACTCTTAGTCCCAAGACTAACAAAATTCTTAACAATTTTTGCAAAGAAACCCAACTACAAGTAACATCACTTTTTTTGATGTATCTAAGCATGAAGACCTTTGTTTTTAGGTACTTTTTTCCAGATTTTGTTTTCAAGTATTCGTAGTCAGACATTTTTGTTGATAAACCGATTTTTGACAACAGCCTAAATCGAAACAGCATATTCGAAAACATGGCAGAGATATCACAAAACTTGTAACACTACAATAGTACAACTTGTAAGGGGCTTGGAACGTGATCTTACGAAATAACAATATGAGTAACATGTCGAATTTGACGACAGAATTTCTGATAAAAATTCGTATTCCAGTAGTGGAAAAAGATGTCGAGATATCTGTTTTTACACAGAATATTTTGGTATCTGAACATTTAGCACAAGGTGAACTACATTTTTTGAGCCATATGATATGAAGTGACACGACATGGGGTTTTACCATCTTTTTGTAGTAATCATTCAACAGTGAATTAAGTAGACGATGTCCTGATTTTTATAAGTCAACGTCAATAGCTATTGTCACTTATTCAGTTCAAGAAATTGATCAACGTAAGTAGGTTTTAAGTGAATGACATACAAATTTTAGCTCAAGCCTCTGTAAGGGTGTCATAATCTCTCGTCAAACAGGAGCTTACATATGGACTACTCTTTACAGTTCTCTTCTTCAAAGTCCCCATCATATGAAGACATGATCAGTTAAAACTAGAGCCCTACTCAAATCGGCTTAAGCTATCAGAGAAAATTCTTAGTATCTTTTAATCGGATTGAAGTTTAAGTAGGTAGTCACTACTATTGTATATTTAAGACTCAAATTCAAAACCAATAGCCATTGTAGAGCAAACATTTATGTAAATCTCGTAAAGCATTCTTGTGAAGATCTCTGCTTCCAAGTCGATTGCTTTTAATGGATGACGTAGATAATATTCACACTTATCGATTGAATTATCAACGAATCTACGATTTTGTGTGTAAATACTACGTTTTATTGTCCATCAATTTGTGGATTACGTCAATTAAAATTATCTGCTCTATGAGTAGTTTTGGTGACATAAGCAGTATCTTGACGCCTTGACATCACCCACAGATTACAAAAAGGAAAAAAAAAAAAAAAAAAAAAAAAAAAAAAATCAAACCTAGAGATAGTGTGGAAGTTTACCTTTTTCATGTGGCCCATTTGCACCTTAATAAATTATTAACGATGCACAACGGATAGGGATACACGCCACTCATTGATGCGAATTAAATTCAGTTGTGCGTTTGATGGTGAGTCTTGGCAGCTACATGAGAGCTTAAAACGCCCAAAGATACTAAATAAAACTCAACACAGTGACAGCTTTACTCATGACTCTGGCAGACTGAAAAAAATAAAGGGTGGCCGCAAAAGCATACGTCATACGTCGTTATGATGGATGACACCAGGCACAGAGAAAACATGGTTCGACTGAAATTCACTTTTTCATTTCGCCCAAAGCTAATCCAAATTCCACTTGGTCGGTCGATTGGTTGTTTGGTGGAGGTGCTTCATGCTAATTGCCCATTGAAGAGGAAATTACAACTGAGATGCTGTTCAAGCCGACAACGACGATGACTACTACGATGAGGCTACGACGTCGACCACGGCTACGACGACGACGACGACAACGACGACGACTACGACGACGACGACGATGATGATGAAGTTGGGACGATGGTGTCTGTGTTGATGTATAATTTTCTCATACCTGGAAGGTAACCCACCCAATATACTCTAGAGATCCTCTGGCATTTTGAAGAATAAATTGGGAATCCCTTTTTGTCTGGATGGTCTTTCTGTTATTATTATTATTATTATTATTATTATTATTATTTTTTATTTTTTGTGTGCATCTGAGAGACGAGATACTTTTTAATAGCTTACGAGTGTAGCTTCTAGGTCTGAATCTGGTGGTGTTGTTAGTGTTTTGGAAGCTCATTGAGAAGTCGCAAAGTATCAAAGCATCTTCATCCCTTGGGGTTAGCTCAACATATTATTATTCGGTTGCACTTTTGGGGTGTGCTATTGCCCCTGCTTCTGGTAGTAGCCACAGTGGACAAGAATACCTACCACTTTGGGGGCTGATTGAAAAGGAAATGAATAAGGTGCAAAGTCTGCATGCGATCGCACTAAAATTAACATTCGCCTTCGAGGGGTTTATTAGCTACGTATGAAAGTATCTGTTGGATGTTTCTCTTTGTTTTGGTGCAGTTTCTTTCAGAGTTTCTCGATTCTTAATGAATGGAGAATTGTGATGCTTTGTAGTGTAGTGACTGTTTGCGTGATGATAATTATAGAGCAGCAAAGGGGTCGTAGTGTTGATTTTTTTCTTATTCACCAAATGACTCTATTATCGTGTGGTAAAAGTGGGTAATTAGAGTACGACTTGGGGCTATGCTCTTTGATAGTTATTTGTTATGATCTTGGATATTCGTTCCATAGAAGGTGTTTTTGTTTTGGTTGTTTACTTAATGATACCTGGATAGGCATGCAACTGCAATATCATCATTAGTTAACAAAACAAACTAAAGATTCTGCCTTCGGTATGAGATTTATCTGTAACACAGATATCCGTAAGTATTTCCAGGAAATGAGATATATGTCGCGATTTCATGTGAATTTCATATTTCTATCGAATATATCGCATGTCGATGAGGTGAAGCTTTCCAACCGAGAGAAACTGTCAACTTTGTTGAGTTCCTATCCAATAATGTTTAGCTCCTCAAAACATATCTTCAGCCCTATTGTCTAGCTTTTGATTTTTAAATCATATTTTGCAGTTTCTTAAACCTGTGCAAGCAGGCAGATATCGTCAGCATTACTGGATTTCCTTCCCATAGTGCAGAACCGACCAATTTTAAAATACCGCCCTGTTACTTAAGACTCCAGATGGAGCCTGGCCCTGATAGTATACTCGTATGTACATATGTGCACTATGCGAAATGTTGAGGCTTCGTACGTGGCACTTATTGAAGATCAATAAAGGCGAATTTAGAGCGGGATCTCTGTTCGACTCTTAAGTTGAGTCTACATGCTTCTCTCTGCCTACAGTCTATGTAACTGGTATGTATACGCAAATTAGTTACTTTCTGCTTTAATGTGTCTATGCCTCTGATAAGTTATTTAAAAATTTTAAAAGATGTTGTTTGAAGCTGCATCTCGTGAAGACTGTCCAACTTCAGAACATGCTGCGCCTTTGGTAGGTAGGTAGAAAAAATGTTGATTTGTCTGCACTTGTCAGTCTCACACTTTGCTGTACTCTCCACAATACACTTATAACTACAATGTGCATGTTTGTGCCTGGGAAAAAGTGAAAGTGTCGTTGAACTACAATACTATAAAATGGTGCTAAGATTCAACTTTGATGTCGACTTCTTGTATTTTCGGGAGTCCATCTATCCATCAGCTTCGATATTTGCTGTCTATCTGATGAGTCCTAAACTACACCTCTTTGATGATTCGAATGTTGACAATATAGAAAACAACAAACTACTTTCATAGCAGTTGCTGACAGTCGAGGCTTTCGGTGATGGTTATAACTCTGTATGGTAATGATGTTTCTTACACTACTCGGAAACTTGACTGTTAATACCATACAGGGTAACAGCATGTTTGCACAACCTAAGTAAGAGTGAGGAATTATTCCTGGTTGGCGAAGACTGCTCGCTAAACTCTCAGCCATCTTCTTCAACTAAGCTCCAGTATTTCCATATTGAACTGCATAAACCTTAGCTAGATGAAATTAGAAAAATTGGAGGAGGCTATAAAAAAAAAATTCATGGAAACCAATTAGATGGAGCCATAAGCCATTGTATACTTCCAAAGCATTCCTTGGTCTTCTGATATTTTCCCTCATCTCCATCCCAGCATATATATTCGATAATGCCAGCAATTTTGTGCTGAAGGAATAGGCAACTCATCGATGAAACGCACGTCCGTTGTTTTAAAAAGGCGTCCATCCAGAATCTCATTATGGAAATTTATTCCTTAAGAACTGCATGATGGGCTAGAAACAAGTGACTGGTATAGGGTTTTCCAATAGGGACTTGACAACTTTGAATTTAATTTGTGAACGCACTCTTTCACTAATCATCAAACTGTCACTGTTAATTTATTCAGTAAACTCAACATTTTCATCATGGTAAAGTACGATAACGAGCTACGTTCTCCAATTCGATTCTGGAGAAGATGCGCCAAGATGATGAATCATATTCAGTGACGAAGCTCATTTTTGGCTCAATGGGTTCGTCAATAAGCAAAATATGCGTTATTGATCGGGTGAAAACCCACATGTGCTTCATGAATCACCACTTCATCCACAAAAAATACCTGTTTGGTTCGGTTTGCATGCCGGCGGCATTATTGGGTCATATTTTTTCGTCGACGATAACGATCGTCACGTTACTGTGAATGGTCAGCGTTATCGCGCCATGATCACCAATTATTTTTGGCCCGAATTGGAAGATATGGACTTGGACAATATGTAGTTTGAAAAGGATGGTGCCACAAGCTACCCAGCACACGCTACAATCGATTTATTGAAGAGTAAGTATGGTGAGCGTGTTATCTCAAGACATGGGCCAGTCGATTGGCCGCCTCGTTTATGCGATTATGTTAAATTTTTTGATCGTACTTCAAGCCAATAATAAAGTTTTTGAAATATCTCAAATGGTTTGCCTTTTATTTAAAAAAAAAAGTTGTCAAGTCGTTATTAGAAAACCCTATATTACATACAAAGTCCTTCTTTTACGTCAAACCTGGGTGACGGTTGATCAGGAAACTGCTTGTCCTTATACTTGGGTTGGTCCAGCAGCGCAACAATCAAGTTCATAGGAAAGTGTTTACCTTACCACCAAGTGGATGACCCGGTAACTACATGAGTAAGCCCTTACTCATGCAGACTAAAATGGGAAGGGCTCACAACCCTACACAGAAGAGCCAATGAATGGCCTCACTGTTGACGACCCTTGAAAATATTTAAAGCACAACCACAATCGAATTTGCACGTGGAATGTTAGGACCTTTAACAGGCCGATAGTCCTTGACTGCTATCACTCAGATAACACTGCCATCCAGGAAGTGCGATTGGAAGAGAAACAGCCCTTATTCGGATTCAGATTTGCCATATGCATCAGGCTTAAGAAAGAAGTCTTGAACTTCATCTCATCAAGGTAAATTCGCTAACATAATTTATATGCGCCTATACACCTGCGGAAGGTTACTACGAGCTCTTCGACAGGACATGTGAGTAAATCGTGCTAGGCAATTTTATGACCGGGCTAGAAAAGGAGGACATTTTTGACAGGACAGTTTGTAAGCATAGCCTACACGACACCACGTTTAGCAACGTCAAGCCCTAGAACAAGCACACGGTTTCCTCAACTCAATATACACAAGGGGACATGGTAATCAAAAGCTTAATAAAATTGATCATTTTGCGATAGACGTAATGCATGCCTTCATGCATGTCCGAACTTTCCGTTCAGCCAACATTGACTCGGATCACTACCTTGTTATAGCCAAATTTCGAATGGTTTCTCAAGTGCCACAATAAAGAAGAACTACTGTAAAAGATATAATGTACAAAAGCTGTAATCGCAAGAGACCGACAAAATCTTCGCCGAATGCGTATTCTGAAATCTCTCAACAACTCTTATGCTGCCAACATCTAGTACCAAAAGAACAGTAGCAACAGTGTCAACGTGCCATAAGGGAAGCCGCAACTGATCTGCCGGACTTCACCCGACGATCAACAAAAAATCTCTCTTTCGATGAATCTCTCTAGAGATGAAGCAGGAAACCTTGTTGTGAAGTCACAGTCGGTGCTGAGAGTATGGAAAAACGTTTTCTACAGACTGTATGACGGAAAAGAAGCCCACCATGCCGCTGTGACCTGACCAGAACGAAGTTAGGATAGCAATATTTAAGCTTAAATCCAACAAATCAGCTGGAATTAACAGCTTACCAATTAACAGTCAAATCTGCTGCAGATGACTTTGTGGAGAGAATGCACCAACTTATTTCTCAGATCTGGTCAGAAGAGTGTATGCCTAAAGAACGTTGCTTGCCTGATATCCATAAAAAAGAGACCTCCTCAACAGCGTCAACTACAGGTATAAGTCTATAAGTACAAATCTCCTCAACATCGGATACAAGATCCTATCTACCATATTATGTAAATATTTGAAACCCTTCGCTTAAAACCTGATTGGTGCCTATCAGTGCGTTTTCAGATCAGGAAAGTCAATCATCGACCAAATCTTCATAATGCGGTAGATTCTGGAAAGAACACAAGAAGTCCAAATCGACACTCATCATCTTTTCATCGATTTGAATGCCGCCTATGACAGCATTTGTATAGACGAGCTATACAGAGCCAAGTCTAATTTTGGCATCCCTGCTAAATTCGTCCGCTTGTTCAGAATGACAATGGATATTGCAAGTTGCTCCATCAAGGTCGGTAAAGAACTCATCGAGACCTTCGTTGTCTCTTCGATGTGACTTCTTTAATATCACACTTGAAAGAATTGAGTACTCACAAGTGAACGCTGGAGGCACAATCTTTCAAAAGTCTGTGCAACTACTAGCGCACGATGAAGGTATCCGCATAGTTAGGAGAACACATCGCTGCTGTCAAGCTAGAATTTAAATGGCAGCTGCCAAAATGGGCTTGTTTAACGGTAAATATGGTATATTCAGTCAACAAGAAAGGATACAAGGATACATGACGAGAAGGACAGAACCTCACAGCCGAAAGTTATAGTTTCTAGGTAGTAAAGGGGTTTATGTATTAAAACAATACCTCGGCAGAAATAAAGCGAAGAATCTTTGGGCTAAAAAGGCAATTGAGTAGAAGAGCTCTATTCCAAAAAACAAAGGAGACTCTATGTAAGAGTGACACAAAAGCATCTTCAAAGCCAATGAACATGCCCTTAGTCGTTTCAAGTGAAAAATTATTCGATCTCGTTTGGAGGAGAAAATTCAATGACGAACTATATGAGTTGTACAGCGACATCAACGTAGTCAAAAATCTGCGCATCAGTCGCCTGAAATAGCCGGACATGTAGAGCGAATGGACACCGGGCCGCAGAGTAGAAGGGGACCTAAACCGACTTGGAGTGCCTAACTAAAGGCAATTAGTTAAAAATTGGACTTGTTAGTTAAAGCACAGGTTCACCCTGAACCCCGCATAAGTAAGTAATTATTAAAATAATTGTTAAGTTCTTGCCTAAAATCTTGACGATGTTCGAGAAACATCAAGAGATAGCCTTCCCCTGACATAGCTAAGTTTGAATGGATGAAAGTACGAATTGGTAACAACCGTCTGTTATACATGAAGTAGTTCGTATGAAATTATCTTCACCGTTTAAAAGTGTTCTTATTAGAATTTTGTAAAAAAAAATTATTTTTCTAGCTCTTGCTCTATGAAGTTGGAGCAGCGACAAGTGTAGTAATGTCGATGTTGGGCGGCAATATTCCAGTCTCGTTGTAAAGTATAAAAGTCCAAAGAATGTTTTCTGAAACAGTGGCAAAACTTGACAGACGACCACTACATCCAATCAGTCTGAAAGAAGCGTACTTATTCAAAAGTACAACATCAGCTCGATTTGTTAACAAAGAAAACACTCGTAAATGTCACAAACATTTCGGGCATTTAATTTTAATTGAAAATCTTTTATGTCACTCGATTGTCGCCACCTATCGAACTCAACCGCAATTGTTGCGCCGCTGTATAATTAATAACCTCTGCAAATGTCAAAATCTGTCAAAATATAAAAAAAGAATCCAAAGATATGATAAAAAAAAAAGTTTAAATGAAAATGAACATACCCATGAATGTTAAAACAAATGAGAAATACGTATGTTACGACAAACCAGCAAACAAAAACAACCGTCAGGTGTTTGTAACATTTTGCAAGACTGTCAAACTGGTTACCAACAAGCTGAGCCTATTTTTCGTGGCCTGTCATAGCTTACACATTCTATGGGTGTGTTCAATATGTAGTCATCGGTCACTGCATCACTTTAACTTGGCTAAGTACAACTACAAGCTTAAACTCCGGTTCACCATTTTTCAGGCCTCCACCTACGGTTGGTTTTATTTTTCAGTTTTGATACCGATGAGTGGCGGCTCCAGCTTCAAATACAGGTAGATACGTAGAGTCGTACTCGTATCCGTATCTGTCCATGTGAAGCCTTCGTCAAAGTGGGATTTAGTACAACATGCAGTATGGTATTCGTTTGTCGCTGTTTTTTCTTTTTTTTTTATGTTTTGTTTGTGTGCCCGGCAATGTGGGAACGAATGCAAAAGGGGATTAACTGAAAATCCTTATCTGTCGACATTTATGCTTCGAAAAAGATACACTTACTGTACACACACACGTTCGACATATCTTTTCCCGGCTGCTACTACGCTCCTGATGACGATGAAAAGCTTAAGTCTTCTATGTCGGGCGTTGCACGCAACATTTAATGTGACATTTGAATGATCGGCGTCGACGTTTGCCGATGAGATGACAGTCGTGCAACGGTGAGTTTCTCTCTGTGCAAACTGATGCGGAATTGAATGGGCAATACTGATAATGTTGAATTCATGAACTCATATCCTGATAGTAAGTTGGTTGAAAATGAAAGTCAGTTAGGGTTAACTATTGTGCGTGTTGGGTGCGTTTTAATCGCGATTGTAGTTAAACTTCTGCTAGAATGATGGTCACATACATACACACGTTGTGATGGGTGGATGAGGTGGATTATTGCAACTAAAGCGGAATTGTGGTCTTGAATGACGGTGAATTGCGTCGATTGATGATAAGATTCCATCACCGATAGAAACTTGACTCTAACGTTGACAGTCTTCCAATGAAGGGATGTGAATGAGGGAAGATTAAAATCGTCTTTTAGAAAGGGTGTTGGATTACTGACCCAGAGTGAATGTTGCCTAGGGAAAATGGTCACATTCAGTAGGTTATGAAGGGGAATAGTAACTTGTATATGTATACACATATATGTATGTTTTAAAATCTATTATTCTGACAATTTTTATGTGGTGAAACTTGACGAAAATGCTGTCCAAAATAAGGATAACATGTAAGGAAACTCGACTATTTTACGACAATTTCCCAGCTTATTGTGATGCTTGGGATTGCCGAATTATTATATTTACATTGACGATAAAGTTACAAATTAAAGTCACTTATTTGTTGAAACCAATGTCACCTATGTCGCCCATATTTTTAATTCGTAAGACACCGACGGAAAGTTGTGCATAATCACTCTATGATATCTATTCAACATCCCAACTTTTCATAGAAGACTGTAAGTCAAATTTAGGATTTGTTGCTTAAAAAACGAAAAAAATGTATTAATATTAAATCAATTTTAAAAAAATGAGCCCAGATGATGCCACTTTGTTCTTACTTCAATTACAGAAATTTTGTTTATTCATTTACCCGCTAAGCCAAAAGTGAGCCTAATCGTTGAACACAACTTTTCCGTAAAATTCCGGATCATTTTGCAATTGCTTTTAAGGCTATTCAGTGAAAGTCAGAGGCTTGACAAAATCCAATGGCATCAATCCTTTCATCAATTGAATTTCATCAGGAACATTCTTTTGCAAAATGTTCCGAGTGCTGGAACTGGTGAACTGACCAATTCGAGTTTTCATTAGCACTGGCCTCAACTGGAGTAGGACTGGAATCATCGAGGTCTTATATAGAGTCTCCTTTGTTTTTCGGAATAAAGCCTTACTATTTGCCTTTTTAGACAAAAAAAAAAAAAAAAAAACGGCGATTGGCAATGGTGATTCTTCGCTTTATTTCTGCTGAAATGTTGTTGGCAGAATTCATATAAGACCTTAGGTGCACAAAGCGCTTAATTACCTAGTAATTATAGCAGTCGACTGTGACTTTCTGTACAATTCGTTGATGTTGTGAGTCCTTTCTTATTGACAGAATATACTGGGTTTTGTCCTCATTCACCGTTAAACCCATTTTGGCACCATAGGTTTCAATAAAAGCGCTGACAGCCCAATGTGTCGTCCTAACTATGCCGATATCATTATAGTACAGCGCATCATCTTGCTTAAAACCTTATTTGACTTTAAAGGCTGTTATATGCGGCCATGAAATCAAATAAAAGATGGCGGTTATCGATTCGGACTTAATGAATTATTTTCCAGGATCTGCAGAAGTGTGAATATTTGGTCAACTATGGAATTTCCTGGTCTGAAACCACACTAATAAGATCTTGTATCTGATGTTGAATAGATTTATACTTATACCTATAGTTAACGCAGTTGAGAGGTATCCTTTTCTGTGAATCGGGCAACGACGCTAAGGTTCAATTTACCAAGCATACACTCTTCTGAACAGATTTGGAAAAATGAAAATGAGTTGGTGCATGCTCTCCAAAAAGTCATCTGCAGCAGATTTGAATACCTTGGCCGGTAAGCTGTTAGATATTGCTATCTTTACTTAGTTCTGGTCAGGTGATGGCTTTTGTTGGGCTTCTTCGCCGTTATATAGTCTGCAGGAAAAGTTTTTCCATATTCTTTACAAGCTTCTGTATGGATCTTCTTGCCTTAACACGTTCCTTTTACCTGTTAGCAAAACTTAACGTTCCGTACGTTAAGTAATCAATATCTTCGATAGCGCTTCTTGTACTTTTTTTCTTTTTCTGGAGAAGCCGTTATTGTTCCCGTCAGTTGTGCTTGTAAAGCTCACGAGCAGCTCTTGTCATTCTTGAATTTCTGTTAAATCCAGCACATCAGTTGCGGCGTCCCTGATGACACTTTGGAAGTGTTGCCACTTGTCTTCGGTACTTGATATTAGCGCCGTAGGGGTTATTATACGCGTTCGGTGAAGATTTTGGTTTTTTGCGACTGCAGGTTTTCTGTTTTATATCTTTCCACAGTTGTTCCTCTTTTTTGTGGCACTTGAGAAATCATTCGCACCTAAGCTGCAACAAAGTGGTAATCGGAGTCAATGTTGGCTGCCTGGAACGTTCGCACGCCCATAATACTGGACATGTACTATATTACATCTATCGCAAAATGATCAGATGTCTCTAGTGTATAACGTGAACTCCTCCCTGTAGGCTTAATTTCACGGGAGACCCATACATCTGTGGGAGCAAGGATACGCTTTGCTATAGCTCACCGTCATTCCTTTGATACTAAAGTGGAACTCGTGTTGGAGGCAAAAAGTTCTATCCTTGGTAAGCGTCGAAGCCGACCTAAAACCTCGTTCTGCTCTAAGAGTCGCAGCGCCTAGTGTCTTGCAATTCTACATTTGGTCAAGACCCTTCCCGCGATTTTGGGTTTAAACCACAGTTACTATGACGCTCCCACAAGGGGGCCTACGTCAAGAAGTTAGGCCTGGACCGAAATCCGAGGAGCTCCTGACTCCTTACCACCAACAGGACCTCTGACCGGCCGCTTGTATCTAGTAAAATCGTAGCAGCATTTGAAGGCGTAAGTATCGAAAATCTTAACGATAAGACCAGTACATTTGCTCTGCCCCCGCTTTTATTAGACAACGTCATTGATGGGTGAAACCTTAATAATTATGCGGGGGCCCCGCAAAATGATCAAATTAAGTTAGTGTAGGCCGCCATGTCTTCTTGTATATATTGAGATGAGGAAGCCGTGTACTTGCTATAGTAATATTTCTTCCAGCCGCGCCGTAAAGTCAATAACCCTAAGTACATTTCCAGATGTGGTAATGTGAAGGCTATGCTTACAAATTCCTTTTCTAACCTGGCCTTAAAATTACATAGTACGATTTGCTCTTCTGTCTTTTCGAGGAGCTTATAGAAACATTTTTTGGTGGCCTTGACTTCCGCAGGGGCTTGGGCGAATACTAGGCTTGTGTTGTCGAATTTTACTTTGATGCGGATTGTCAGAAGATGCTCGTTCACGTGTCGGAAACTTAAAAGTTCTTGCCTTAGTCTGCCGCATATGGTAAATCCCCATCCGAATAAGCGTTGTTGTTTTTCCTATAGCAATCACCATAGTATCACAGTTTTTCGCCCTCCTGGATGGCGGTGATATATGCGTGATTCCAGTTAAAGGGCTTCTGCTTATTGTTCGGCTGCACGTGGCCTGTTAAAGGTGCGAATATTCCGCTGTCAGTCGCTATCCTTTAAACGTTTGCTAGGATCGTCATTAGTGAAACCGTTTTTATCCGAGGCAATTATCGTCATATACGATATTTTAATCTCTTCCCTATATGGTTGTGAGCCCTGTGATGGCGTAAGCCAGTATAATGGCACAAGCCGGGATGGCATTGCCATTTTAGCCTGGATGAGTACGGATTTGCTCATGCAGTTACCGGAGACTATCACTTGGATGTAAGATAAGCATTTCTCTACGAATTTAATTGTTGCGCTTCTGGACCAATCAAAGTTATAAGGCACTCAGCAATTTCCCACGCTTGCTACTGACAAGAAAAATAAAGGGAAGGGAAGTAGAGTTGTAATGGTTAAATTTGTAGATTTGTGGCTAAAGCCGTAGGAAAAATCTGTATTAAAGAACTTAAGACTATTGACTTGGTTGCAGGAGAATAATTACGAAAAGAGTGGTAAATTTTTGGACGAAAAATCTACATATGTAGACAACTATATAAGTGAATAAATAAATAAGTATACAAACAGATAAATAAATAAATAATTTGATAAACATATGAGTAAATAATTAAATGCATAATTAAATGAATAAACTAATTAATTAAGTAGTAAATGAATAAATTACCATTAATTAAATAAATTAATAACAAATAACCAAATAAATAAGTCGAATAATTATATAGATAGACAGATATGTAAGTTATAGCATTATAAACAAAGTATTTAGGATTAAAGCTATCAAATGAAGCCAGAATTGAATAAATTTTTAATAAGCGGTTTGTCATATGTTACAGCGAATTCTTAAAACTTGACACCGTTCGGGCAATCTTGTTGCCAATTTATCCCATAGCAGCTTGTGTAACAATTTAAACAGTTTATTTTGACATATAAAACAGCTATTTTATTCCATGGTAAGAAACAGGTTTTTCTTTCCCTCGTTAGAACAGAATGCTTGGATCTGATTTGGATTTATAATAACCTCCCATTAAATGTAATGCTGAGTTATTACATTTAGAACGGATTGAATATTTAATTCAATAAATGAGCCAAACACATGCTGTATCATATGGCAGATTCGCCGTTTTGTAGAGTTGGAAAGTCTGCCGTAGGTAAATTATATAAAACTGGTCCTAGGACAGATCCCTGAGGGATTCAAGCGATCACATTTTTTAAGGTCATATATATACCATTAATGCATACTCGAAAGGTTTTTTTTTTTAGACAAAGAGCTTATTATTATTTTAGTTATGTAAATTGGAATATTTAATGTGATCAACTAAAATAAAAGGCCGATGTGTTATATTACATAGGCTTTTCCTCTGTCCAATAGCGTTCCTGTGAACCTATCTATACTAAAAATGCTGGCAAATTCTTAATACCCATGTTTCGTGTTATGAAATCTTCTTAATTCAAAATATTCATTCGGTTCAATACTATGACTTTCCTTCTTGCATTTCCAAGATTTTATTTAGCTTACTATAGGCCTATATGAGTTAAGATTGTTATTCGGTATATCGGGCTTTGGGATTACAATCAGTTTGGCTTATTTCCAGCAGCTAGAAAAATATTGTAATTAAAGGCATACGCTTACAATAAGTTTGATGAATTTCAATTCTCGTTTCGGAAGATTTTTTAAATATACATTTTCAATGCCGTCAAATCCGGATGGTTTACCTATTTTTAAAGATGATCTGTACAATATCATCTACCAAAAAAGGTTCAACAGTGAATTATTGCCTGAAATCTTGATCTGGGTATGCTATTGAATTGTCTAGCATGACAAACTCTCATATATTCTGATACAGGCATCTTTATGAAGATTAGCTTTCTCTTCACTCGAGCTACAAACACCATTAGTAGATTCAAGGGCGGGAAGTGTAATATTTTTCTTTTTGCTAACCCCTGCGATATTCCAGAAGGCTTTCAAACTTTTGTCTAGACAATTTAGTTTAACGTTCCATTCCGTATTTCTATGTTTAACAATTTTTAAATTTTTAATTTTGGTAAGTGATTTAACTTGTTCTCTAAACTCAATTTGTTTGGAAGGCTGCCAATTTCTATTTCTAAGGTTGTTTTAGGTATGCTTGCATTTGCACCATCTTACATATCAGCAAATATAGATCGATTTGTGAGCTAGCGCTAACGTTAATCAAATCGCCATCTAGGTGACATAAGCGTCTTGATATAAACCGCTTGAAATGAACCCAGAGGGCATTTTTAATGTCCAAGTATTAGGGATTAGTATGTTTCGGACTGACTTATAGATTGCAAGAAAACTGGTAAATGATCTGAGTTTAAAGAATTTAAAATAATAGACTGCGTTCCAATATTATAACTCCGTCAAAATAATCCCCCTCAGATATAATACAATTTCGCTAATTCTTTTTCTAATCCTCGAAGTATTTCTCATAAGCACTTTTTGGCATAGTCTTGAGCTCTTGCAGCGATAACGTTTTAACTTCCTCAATCGTTGAAAATCTCCGTCCGTTGGGACTATTGGGTTTTGTTTTGGACGTCATAACCATATACCCATGATTCGTCACCAGCTATGACCCTTTGGGGTAAGTCAGGATCATCATTGACTTCATTCAAGAGCTCCTGAGCGATGCTCATGCGACGTTCTAAGTTTTGGAACAAATTTCACTGACACACGTCTTATGCCCAAAACATGAGAAAAAATTGCATGACACGAGCCAGCCGATATGCCAATATCCTCAGTAACTCCAAACAGCTTTGACGTTATCATCTTTTGTTGATGTACTGGGGCGTCCAGAGCGAGATTCGTCATTGACATCTTCTCGGCCATCTTGAAAGAGCTTGTACCGCTTGTAAATTTTTTTGTTTTTTTACTTTGAGCAGACTCACCGTATACCACTGTCAACAATTCAAGTGTTTTAGAGCGCCCGATTGCATTTTTTACACAACGAGCGGCTTCCCTTCCTTTCTGTCAAAAACGAACTAAGTATGCTATATACTGGAAACTGTGATAATGTATTCGGGACATGTGTATCAAGACAGCAAAAAAAAAAAAAAAAAACATAATCGTACGTTGCCACGAAATCTCAAAAGTCACCTTACTTTTTGAACACATCTCGTATTAAGACTAAGCAAAAAAAGAACGTAGTGTCGCTTCCCTCAGGTGAGTGGGCATGTCTTCGTAAAGCACATAAAGTCATCTAAAGAAAGTCCTGTTTTACTTGGACAATCACTTATCTCATCTCTCAATTGAAACATTGAAACATTATTTCCTCCTCATCGTATCCCTAAACTACAGCCTCCAGATGTGTCGGTATTTAGGACTTAAAGGAAATATCTATCCAGGGCGACAAATTACAATTTATGACATTACACGACTCGTAGCTAAGTCTTTTCTTTTAGCTACGTTACCATTAAATATTACCAACATTGGTTTAAAGAAAGCTGGAATATTTCCATACAACAGGGAGATATTAACTCCTAGTGAATTCGACCCGTCATATGTGACGGATCGGCCAAAAGCAATAGGCTAGTTGCTAATAATCCAAGAACCTTTGAGTATATCTACTCATGCTGGTAGATAATACAGTTGCTAGCCCTTTGCATTCTACATCTACATCTCGAAGTTGTAATTTTAACTGACACCTCTGAAAAAAATGCTCTGAGACTCAAGGTCTGAAGGGTAAGAGTAAGAAGAGCCAGAATGCTATTGTTTAATACATATGTAGGGACGCATACTTTGAAAGTTTGAATTGGGTACAGTGTCGTGTTTGGCAAAATTGAGCTCATTCAATATAGCTTATTGGTTGACTTTGGTTTTTGTCATTAATGCACATTTTTTAGCCCTTGGCCCAAGTTAGTGGGACAAAATCCACCACTTGCACTCTCCGCGTTAGAAAAAGTACAAATCGTACGCAGGTTTTCAGTTTTTGCTAACGTCATTGAAAAGCACGAAGTACAATTGAATAATGAATTGGCTTATTTTAAGATGGAATATAGCCTGCTCTACCCTATTTTTGTAACAAATAAATCTAAAGTTGACGGATTACTACGGATGGAGTGTGGTGTGAAAGTAGGTTCACATGAATACATAGCAGTAAAAAGGTAATTGGCAGTGACATCCGACGGTATATTCCCATAGGAATTCGCCCTAAGACATCCCCAATCCCTGTGCCTACTGTTAAAACACCGAACTACCATTGCAATTAATCAATCTTAGTGTTAAAATAAAATGGTATTCATTACTTAAAATATCAGCGAATGTTTGAATATCACTAAAACACAAAGCATCTGCAGTGAGTAGTATATAAAGGATTTGTTCATTAAGTACGCTCTTTTCGGATAGAGAACGTTTACGAATCATCCGACTTTTTTTACCCAAACTTGTGGTCAGTTACGACTACGTTACGTGCGTTAACTCCTTCCTTCCTCCTCCTCCTTCGCATAAGCGAATAATGTTGCTGTAACAATGACATGGCGAATCGTCAGAAGTGAAGATAATATTAGGGCTGTATGTGAATAGGTAGGTCTAAAACGATCTATTTCGCTGCGTTCTCAAGAGCGAAAAAACTTGATTGAATCAAGATCTTCAACCGAAAAAATATCATGGACCTCGAGCTTTCGCTTGTGAAAGTATGAAAACCATCCTCAGTGGCGAAGCACCTTTTTGGTGCTTTTGGCTAAATGGCTCTGCTATTAAGCAACATTAAAAACATAACATTACATTACAGTCATTGTATACGGAAAAAATGACTGTTTGGTGTATTATATTTGAAAATTTTTTTGAGATCAATTAAAACTGCAAGGTTTGGAGAATAGTTGTTTCAATAAGATGATAGCACCCTCCAAACAGCGCATGCCTCATACGACTATTTTAATACGAAGTTTGCAAATAGTCTTGTCGCCAGATACCGGCCCTGTCAATTGGCTACGACCTGGAAATGAATTTTTGACGTAAAGTTACTGGAATATCGGCCAAATTAGGGTAATGGAAAATTGGACCCGGTGAATCCACTCATGCAAGTGGTTCCTTGGAGGACATTTTAATGATCTCATGACTAATCGTATCAACTATATTTCAATCTTGATCTTAAGTTACAACATCGGGTTATTTATTATCAAGCAAATGTAGTAATTTTTTGACGACAGTAGGAACTCCAGAACATGCAGGATGTATTTTGAGCAACAACAGTTTTACCAGTTACTAGGGTATTTCCAGTAAAATATGCTTATTTCCGAACTACCTAATTATGCCAGTATTGTATGAAAATTAGTTTTATGTTAGAATTAACGAATGCAACTAATTTAATTGCATTGATTGAAACTAATTTAAAGAAAATGAATTTTTGTAACTTAAGTAGGCGTAGTTAAAATTTGAGAAAAAAAATTAATGCTGAACGGTAACTCTTTAGTTTATTCGCAGATTGACAATTTACAACTATGTACAGGGATTGTATATAGACTTGGTAAAAGTAAAAGCAAATAAAAGAAAGGCAATCTTAAATCAATTCCACTACACTACAGAAAGGCCAGATTATTAGTTCTTAGTTGTCAATTGTAAAATATTAATTATTTAACAGTTGTTTGTAACAACTAATTTAGTTACAAGAATTAATGATTTATTACTAAATATCAAAAATGAATTTGAATTAAATCGGTCACTTCTAAATAATTGATTGGAACCTTAGTTGACTAACGATTAATGGAACTAATTCTCAGCACTGAGGTGTGAAAGTTCAAAAGCTCAATACTTGGTTGTCGAGTAGTGTAAATCATGGTCTCCAGAATGGACCGCGCTTGAGGTCTGGGTTACAAGAACTCCCGAAACGTGTTCAGACACATGTCTTGATGACAGAGCATATGCTTTATCGTTCTGTTTGTTGAACGTGAATTTTCGAGTCTGTAAATAGGATTCGGTAGTGATCGTTCTCCGTATAATGGGGAAGGAAGGCTATTGATTTTGATTCAGTGTGTGTCTCTTATGTGTGATGAGTCCCAGATCATATCTCCCGAGACATAATTTTCTACTTGCGAAACGGATTTCGAAAAATTTGATTGCTTTGGTGTCTTGTGGCATTTGCACAGTACGCGGAAGGCCGGATTTTGCACGATCGGCTTTTCCACCAGTATCCCTAAATAATTCCGATACGATACTATACACCAAGCTTTGTGCGAATTTCAGTGGCCGAAACATCCAAAAGATTTCGCCGGATTTTTGCAGGCCAATTATGATAAAACGATTTTCAATCTCATTTCATGATTGGAAGTAACTGATGTCAAAAACTTTTTACGTCACCTATCAAACAGCCGTCATGTGTTCATTGTTTCTTGAGAATGAATGTGTTCACTTCGCGTACCAAAACATTTGCTAGTGCTATGTGCATACTCCTGTAAGGGCTATTCCGCATCAGCAAACAATAAGCATGGAATAGTCAACTTTGCCTGTTAAAACAAAATGTGGCATATTTATTCCATGTCTAAGCGAGCGAAGATCTCTCCTAAAGCAATAGCCTCTCCTCGCTCGATTCAATATTTTAAACATTACAGGATGCAGTCTTATAGCCCAGAGGAAATACTGAGTTTTTCGTGTTTATGCAAAGAGTTGGGTTAAACTTTTGTTCACTGGACCTCTTAAAAAAATTTTCTTGGTCTAAGGAAGTTAATAAGATCAGATGAAGCTTTCTTAGCCATTTTCGACATTTTTTATTTAGCCTTTTCAATATCACCATGAATTGCTTTTATTTGATTTTCTGATATTTCCCCTAAACAGGCCTCGTCACGGCACTTACGAGTAAAAGACAAAGACTTCTTCAACGAAATGATGGGGTCATCAAACAAGTCATATCTGATTGGACAGCAAAACACAGCATCAAAAATAACTATATAGAATGAACGTTGCGTCAATATTTGCATTTAGGCTAAGCTACTTTGGAAACTCCTCAAATTAACTCCTAACGTGAACGTATTTTGAGTTTAGCTCAGTAAGAATAGTCAGATTCGTTACATCCAAGCAGTGTAGAAAGGCTCGTAGCTCTTTCTGATCCATAGCAAGAATAAAATATTTTTAGAAGCAAAAGCAATCTTCTTATCGTTTCAAGATATCAAACTCAGAAACTTTTAAGACGAAGATGAAAATCTTGATGCAAATTCTTATCCAGTGGTGAAGAAAGGGAAAGACCACAAGTATATCGAGCTTAGAATCGGATGCGAGATCTTGATCTCTAACTGAACACGATTCAAGAAGGAGCTCGACAAGGCCAACAGTGCTCCCCCAAATCTCAGGACAAAATAAAACCTAGAGGAAGCTGTTCAAAAGATGATCGGAAGCTTTCTGCAGTGTTTTCGCAAAGATACCAAACCACCTTTGACCAATTTGAAAGAAGACTGGAACCCTTGCAAATCGAGGCAAATATAAGAAGCTTATTCGGATTTCGAAGAGTACCTCTTATAAAGAGTTTTGCGGAAAGATGAAAACTGTCGGTGAAACCTGTAGCCTGTTCAAATTCCTTAAAAGTGGGACATCAACCGGAGTAAAATTACTCAGAAAATCTAATGGCACCTACATTGGGTTGAAAATAAAGACTTTCCGTCTCATGCTCGAAGCTTACTTTGAAGGTAAACTTGACAGAACCAGCTCACAACCTGCTGGATGCTGCTATGAGGTAAAAAGCACAACTACCGTAGCTGGTATATCTCATCGGTTATGGTGGTATGGATGGAGCCATTAAACATGCTGTTGTTTCCTTTGATGGCTTTAAGTCACCTGGCACCGATGGCATATACCCATTTATGTTTTAAAAAAAAGGTAACTCTGAAGAAAATATTCAATGACAACCTAGCACTGGCATATATACGGAAACGCTGGCGATTAGTGAGAGTATAAAAAAGACTTCGCGCTACAAATGGTCGAGATCCATGTCTGCGCTGCGAAACACTTTCTAACGAGGAAAATCTTGCGAAAGTAGGCTTCAAAATCTGGTTGGCAGAATGTCGACAAAAGGAAATACGAATTGGGCATTTTCATCGGCATAATTCGGCCAAATAACACAGCGTAAATGAATAACTAGTTTTGCCTGGGCCTGACACCAAGAAATGTTCTCTGGATCTTCACGGCTACTACAAGAACAATTACATCCTATGTGTGTCGATGCTCTAGTGGAATAAGCTTTCACGAAAATTCATCATTGCTGCTTTTACCAGATTCCAAACAACGATTTGTCTTAGCTGCATGGGGGCTTTTCTTAGCACGTCTGGATCCACTCTAGATGCATTGATAAATCTCCTAGCTGCACTCTTTAAGTTAATTTCCGATAAAAAAATGTTATTTGGTTCAAAACGCATTGGAGTTGACCTTGCATACCGAATGTTTTTTGGCTCTAGTGCAATGACACCAGAGCTCTTGCTGCTGAAAAAATACAAGTTCGATATTCCCTGCCTCCACAGTTTTGGCCAGAATCTGAACCAGGAAAAAAAATTAATTCACAGGCGGCTCCAAAATCTATCTTTCTGCACGCTAACAACGCTAGATTTTTCTTCTCATTAGGAAAACTTGCGTCTGTTTTTCAAGCGGAGATATACGCAATCTCGATGCCGACAAAATATATTGTAAAGAATCGGTGAAAGGGGCGATGTATTTACATCTTTAACGACAGCCAAGCAGCGCTTAGAGCCTGAACCCTCTTACGACTTCCAAGTTAGGGAAGAGTCTTCTCTGGGTTACAGGTCACAATGGGATCACGAAAAATGAAATCGTCGATGGACTAGTTCTTTGTCTAAGGTCTTGTTCCGACAGAAAAAGAAAAAAAAAGATTACCAGCACAGTAATTGGAGAGTCTTGCTGATTGGATACCCCTCACTGTAACGTTAACTACAGAAAGTAATTTATAAAAGAAAAATTATAAACTATTTGAAACAAATGGATTCTATCTGATTTTTAACAGAACCTCCATCTTTTTAAGCCTTCTCCATCAACAAGCGTCGGCCGAAAGCAAGTACAATCTATGGTATTAGTTTTGGGTTCTGATTGAAAAACTCTAATCAAGATCATAGTCGTAGCACTAGATTTACGGAGCAGTCAATTTGACGGGTTTTCGATTTAATGCTTAAAAATTCTGAACATGCAAATATTATTCTTTTAATTATTTATACGTAAAATGCAGCGAACATTTACATATTTCAACTCATTTTCTCTGGAACACCTTTATTTTATTATTTCCAGATGTACGAGTATACCTATTTTTACGAAAATCCGTCAATTTGACGCCAAGCAAATGACGGCTGTTTTGCAGTAAATACCTGAGCAATCAAGTTTGAACTTGTTGTCTACAATTATCGAACCTTATCATATCACAAATAGCTGAAGCAGCTGAGTTAGCTGAAAAATTGCGTAGTGATTATCATGATTAACAAAATAGCTTCAATTCATTTTCCGATTAACGAAATCCAAACATGCGAAAATCTTGACAAATTGAGTTACGTAAAAAAAAAAATAGGTCTAACTGTATTTGCATTAAATGTAATAAATATTTATGCGAAAAATGTACACCCAAAATAGGGTTTACATGCAAAAAAAAAAAATGTATTGAAGACAACGATACACATTTTTAATAAATAATTTTAAAAAAAAGTCAAAAAGACGGATTTCTTTTTAAAAAAGGGTATACAGTCAATGCCTGTAACACTAGTGTTAAGAAATCTTTGTGTAGATCACCATTAATTCGGTTTTAAATTGAAAAAATTTGGGTGCAATAACTTTTGTCTTTTCAAGTACTTTAATGTATGAGAATCAACAAGAAGAAATATTTTCATTCATTTTCTTTATTTTTTTTTTTATAATTCTGCGCGCACACCAAGGGGATACGAATACCCTTTTACTGGCTTTTCTCCTGGGTGCGGGTGGGTGGTGTAATAGTTTGAAACTCAGGTGTATTAGGTTTCGATATTTCGATATTTCAACCATTTTAGAGATGGTTGTCAAACTGGAGCCAGTGCATCCTCAACCAGTGGGTCTTAGTTTAGTACGTGCTTAAGGAGTCTACGCATATACCACTACACCACGGCCACATTTTATTTGTATTAAAATGTAATCTTCTGAGAAATCTAGATTAAAACTTCAAGAATAAACGAAGTTATTGAAGCGAAGTACCCCATCAGAGCTGTTCCTTTCAAGTTTTGGTAGCATTCTCAGCTACCGTAGTACTAGTCTGGTCTGACCCTTAATTTTTTTTTTTTTTTTTTTTTTTGTTGTAGACTTATGTCTTTTTTCTTGTTGACTACACTGTTGCATAGAATTGCAACCGTAAAAAATATATATATATATAAAAAAAAAACAACGAGATGGAATAAAAAATATAACCTCTTCATAGGTTACACCCCTTTTTGAGCATTCCTTTGCTGCTGAATGCTGAGCATTTTTCATGTCCCCCAAGAGACAGACCATGAAACAGAAGTACTCAGATGGTAGATGGAAAAATGGCTGCCTTGTCAGACAGCAGCGCATATGAAATCCGCCTCCTTTTTGTCCGCAATAGCCACTGCCAAGCGAAAAAAAAACCAAACTCAAAATAAAATCCAGCCAACAAACTTTGATTTTTAGTTTTTTTTTTTTTTCTTTTTCTTTGCACAACACCAGAGCGCTCTATAGTGTTTCATGGGAGAGATTCAATCCGCAGCAGTCGTATGCTTATCCATGGCGAATTGTACTCCGATACTACATCTTTACTTTTTCAATGCCGCAGATGGATATTTGCTGCTGTACACAGAGGGCAAACAAAACATCTACTATCCATGATACCAAGTACCAAAACCGACCACAAGAATCGAAAAAAAAGGAATAGAGTCGGAGCAAAAGAAGGAAGACGAAGGGTCCTATCCAAATCCAACCAAACAACGATGGCGATGAGAAAACCACTCACTGTCAGGCGATTCGAATGCGTTGCGCTCACGTTTTCCATCTTTTCATGGTGTGCTAAGGCCAGGACTACGCTTTTGTGGTTTTCGTTCTTGTTTTCTTTTTTTTCTCTCCATTTTCCTCGCTTCATTTCGTTTGTGGTTTTGCCTTGGTCTTTGGCTAACAACCAGGAGAAGCACCGAGAGAGGCAATAAGCCATTATTACAGGGAGTACTCGTATCTAACGAAAACCACTGTGGGCACCTCTACTCTTGTATACAGGAACTTGTACTGTACACTTAGTTTCTTTCTTTTTTTGGTACTACATTCTGTAGTACGTGCAATGCATAAACATCACATACTCATGGATACAAAAAGGGCACAGAAAAAAAAAAAAAACACCATCTAGCTACTTCAGAAAAAAAAAAAGAAAACGAAAAAATATTAAAGATGGATCCATGCAGAGGAATATCAACGCGCACTTGGTCGTCCGTCCGGAAGGAGGTGGTAGTTGGTTGGTTAGCTTGCTGAAGCTGGACCCAGCGACGAGAGAGTGCTTTATCATTTTGGTCACGTTCATGCATCTGCTTTGGCAGCGAAAAGTAGAAAGAGGTGGAACAAGGTATGGAAATGCCATGAATTCTGTCAGAATGAATGGAGGCAGCGGAAAAATTCATTCCATGATATTTTCCATCCCCGTTTGCCTTGGATACCACGAAATGTACATATGTACATTCATACACATATATTCTCTTCGTATATAGTGCCAAGTTAGATTGCAGAATGCAAAAGCAAATACTTACGAGTAGATACCTTGGCATCGTAGATATCCGTATACAGATTGGTCTTGGAACGACATTGTAAACTTTGTCATGGTGAGTCTTATTCTCAAAACTAGTGACTGCGGTTATGTAAGAAAGTAAGTCTATCTATCTGTGAAATATATGACTAAGCTTGCCTGTTTTATAATATGATATTACGGCTCGAATCGAATGGCTTAGATGTGATGATAAGTTAAGAAAAAGAGTAGTCAACTTTGTAAGTACGAGTAAATGTGGAATCGGAGAAACATCGAACAATGAACACAGGTAGTCATTAGGGGTTTATCTTAGAGAGTCACGACTTAATTCAGGTTTTTATCAGTCAAGCTTGTGTTTACCTACAAATTGCTAGCTTTACAGCGTGAAAATATCTAACCAACAATTACACAAATTAGAACTGAAATCACTATGTCGTTGTGATCTTGAATGAATTATAGTCAAGTTTTGTACGTGTCTAGGTTTCTAAAGTGGAAGTTGAAGACTTAACTAAAAGTAATGTCCTTAGCCTCTTGCACCGACACCAAACCAAATATAATGTGTAAAGTGTAAGTTTCAAAAACACAAGAGCTCAGCACAAAAAGTTACACCAGCCAAAAGTGTAATACTAGAGCCATTAGTACTTCAAATGGCAATAGAATATTTAATACGTCATACTGTCTATTCAAGTCCGCATTTAAGTACGAACTACTCTGTCACTTTAAGATGAAAAATGAAGGAAGTATCGAAGGACCTAAGTATCGCCAAGAAGACTGGTAACACGATTACTGAACTTATCGCGCAAAAGATCAATTGTTTGATGGGCTGTGTGGTATGGAGCGCCATCGTGCCGACCGAAATAGCGTTTCCAGCAGTATTTTCGAAATAAAACGGGCACCACTTCAAAATCAGCACAATACTGCATTGGCTTCTCGACAATCACGTGTGGGTTTTCCTATACCCAGATGTGGCAATTTTGTTTGTTAATATAGCTGTCAAGGTGAAAATGCGCTTTGTAGGAAAAAATGATTTTTCGGCCAAATTCGACGTCCTATTCGAGCTGCTGTAAGGCCCAAATTGAGAAGCGATAACGAGCGGATGTTCATTTGCTTTCACTTGCTAGATCAATTAGACTTTGTTAGGGAATAATTCGAGATCCTTGTGCAAAATTCCTATCAAGCTGGTTCGTGCGTTCGATGGCAAATCGTTGTTCCTGAATTGAGTCGAACACTCACGGTCACAGCAGACATATTTTCGTCGGTACGTAACATATGACGATGGGGACCGGGAGTATTGTCCGCAAGCCACTCTCACGAGTTTTTTGCACAACGGTGTGGTGGGTACCTTATTTCGGCTAAAACTTCTTTTCAATAAACGTTCTGTTTAGGCATCACATCACTTCTGAAATAAGTTTGCAAGATTTCCTAACGATTTTCAAGCCTAAGGCGACCGAAGTTCAGGAAAGAGTTGTCAGTATCAAAATAACGTATGATTCAGAAAGTAACTTGTAACGGGTAAGCAGATGGCAATGATAGTTCTTTCAAGTTGTAAATACGCAATGCGAATTTCGTGGTGAGGTTGGTCGTCATTATGGCTTCAGTGTGCAGGCAAATCGTCGTAACGTGGAAAAATTTGAGAGTAAGTACACTCTTTTGGAACTCAAGCCACCAACCAGACAGAGATTGGCCGTAGAAATGTTGATTCGGCCTACATCCATATAAGATCATGCTGACACACAATCATAATCTGAATTCGCTAATTGTGCGCTGGAGATTCGGATTTTGGTCAAAAAATCATCTTCTCGGATGAGTCCCATTTTTGGCTCAGAGCCTATGTCAACCAGCAAAATTGGAGCGAACACAATCCACAAATGTTCGGTCAAGCATCAATGCATCCAGAAAGGTTGACTGTTTGGTCAATCTCATTGACTGAAACCGTCAATGGCCTCAGGTACAAAGCGATGTTAACAGACTTTCTGTGGACAGTGCTGGACAACTCGAAATTTGGCGACTGGGTCATCTCGCGGGAAGCGTTCATAAATTGTCCATTACGATCATGCGTTTTTACCCCTCTCGATTATTTTCTTTGCCGCTCGAGGCTAACATTCGACACGCTATTATAAGAATAATGGAATAACGCCGCACATATTGGACCGGCTGCTTGAAGCACCATCAACGAAGCCAAGTGATGTGCTTTTCCACACATAATGGCATGAACGTAGCTTCAAAATAAAGCCAGAAACAATTTTATTTCTCACACCGCTAATGTTTTATTTAATTTTTTTTTTTTTTTTTTCATTCTTAACTGGTCACCCTTTATTTGGACCACCCGTTATATGGAGAACAGCCTGATTTGATTGATTACGAGTAGTATTTGAATGAGTGGATAAGGGTCACGAAATATATCATAGTGCAAGGGACCAATTCCGAATAGATTTCAACGATGACATAATCCTTGAAGTACAATCAGGGATTAATCGGTGTCTATTGAAAGATTTTACATACATGGTCGTGTGTGCCGTGAAGATATTAATAGATATTGATTGGATCATCGGTGAAACTAATGGAACTACGTTAAAAATATCAAATAATTAAGTCCAATTTTAGAAATCGTGATTGGCCAAAGAACTAAAATGTAAGTTACCGGAGAAACTAATCATTGGTGAAGTGAAAGCATCAACCATTCATAATACAATGGTTCCTACATATTTAAAAAAAAAAAAATGTTGTAGACCAGCATTTGAATGTAATACTCATTGACATCAATTTTACAAAAGTCGGAAAGGTATAGAAAATGCAGTCCCAAACTTTCATTACAATTGCCTAATTCGTTTTGTACTTTAGAATGACTTTCCCTTTTAATAATCCATCGTCGTTGGGCTGGTGAATACTAACATCAAAAACTTCCATTGGATTCCAATTGGAATTGATTAAATTCGATTCTCACGAATTGAACGAGCGTTCAACTTAACTTTACAAATCCACGTATTCCTATGCTAATAGCATCTTAAATCTTCTTCAGTCTTCACCATCTCCATTCACCCTAAAGCGGCAAAAGTTGTTCAAAAAAGACTTCCATACATTAGTTGGATCTTCTGTATTATGTACTACCAAATAGTGGCCTATCAAAAAAGCAACCTTTTATGCCCAGCCATCCTTGAGCCCTGAGGTTTACCAATTTTAGTACCCTACCCTCTGTATTAGCAGCACACTCATTTTTGAAAATCCTATCATCCTAAGGTTGAGTTTAAGATCGACGAGACCTTGAATTTTCATAAATTGCTCCGTTTTCGTCTCCCTCTATAGGAAAATTTTCTAAACGACTTTGGAAGTTAAGTGTTTTCGGTGCCAATTACACAGGCAGCCATCGGCACGTATTTCAGTATATAAATTACTCAATTTGTTCCGAAAAGTAATCTAGCTATTCTATACTCCTACAAAAAAGGCTTATGTATAATGAACGGAGTAGTAAAGAAGCAAAGAAAATGGTAGCTACATAACAAAAGCATCTCAGGAAATCTATTCAATGAAAAAAAGGGTGTCCCAAAATTCACGCACGAAGTAATTCTGATAGAAACAGATATTTAATTAAAAATTTTAAATTTTTTATTGATTCATAAAGTGTAGAGTATAGGATTGTGCGTGGAATAGCATATCGGGTAAAATGTCTCTACAGCCATTGACACATACGCACCCTTTTGTCGACATGACACTTTTGGATAAATGTGACTGAATTTCGTTAAAACAGCGCACAGTGCAGCCAATCATACGAAAAAAATATTTTTTTAATTTTTACGCTGCGAGATTAATTTTCAGCAGCATAGAAAATCAAATCCGGGCGTTCTGCATCGACCGGAACAAATGGTAGTCAGAAGGGGCAACGTCTGGTCTATAAGGCGGGTGGGATAAGACTTAGCATCCACTGTTTTCCAAATAGTTTTTAACCGGAATAGCAACGTGGGGCCGAGCGTTGTCATGATGGAAAATTATTGCCTCGTGTCTGGTCGCATATCCCGGCCGTTTTTCGGCTACAGCTCTCTTCAAACGGCTTAATTGTGTTCGGTAGCGTTGTCCATTTATAGTTTCACCCGGTTTTAGCAGCTCATAATACAGCACACCCATCTAATCCCACCAAATACAGAGCATTACTTTCGCGCCATGGATATTCGGCTTTGCCGTTGATTTGGCTGGTTGGCCGGGTTTCACATATGATTTTTTGTTCTTGAAGTTGTCGTAATGGATTCGTTTTTCATCACCAGCAACGATTCGATTCAAAAATGACTTCCTTTTGTGGCGTTCCAGCAGCATTTCGGACATGCAAAACCGCCTTTCGACGACTCTCGGCTTGAGTTCATGTGGAACCCAATTTCCTTGCTTTTGAATATATTCATCTGCTTTTAAACGTTTTGAAATGGCTGCTTGAGTGACACCCAAACATTCTGTGAGCTCTTCTTGTGTTTGGCAACAATCTTCGTAGAGTAATGCTTCCAGTTCTTCATCAAACTTTTTTGGCTGCCCAGGACGTTCATCGTCTTCCAAGCCAAAATCCGCACTTTTAAATCTTGCAAACTACTTTTAGCACGTTTACTCAGCTAGCGCACGTTTACCATAAACTTCCACCAAAATACGATGACGTTCGGTAGCAGTTTCCTTCATATTAAAGTAATGAAGAAGAAATCTCCGCAAAAACACTTTTTCAGGCACAAAGTTCGACATATTTGAGTGAAAAAAAAATTATTGTTGTTTACGCTTCAAATGAATGACATATACTGAAATGACGTACAATGACAGTAGCTTTCCAACGCAACGTTACGCCATCTCTTAGCAAACCGCACGAAGTTATAGACCCAATAAATGCGCAAGCAAAAACATTGTTGTGGATTGAAAATGAGCACAGTAATCAGCAACTTTTCTAATAATTCAATAAATTATTAGGTTGGCAACTTAGTAATTGCAGATTTCACTCATAGATGTCTTTGGGCATATTTTTTAATGGCTTCTGTTTGCTTTGTTAGCTGTCAGTCTTTCTATACTTCAAGATTATGCTTTGTCCCTGCCTACACTTGAGTGTGTCGAATCTTTAATGGAACGAATCCACTTTCGCACTCGTGTAGTAGCAAGAGTTCTTAAAGATCATAACATTCACAAATCCACTAGTCCAGATGGTATATCTTCCCTTCTTCTGGAGAGGTATTCTGGCGAAACGCTGGCATAACCACTTCGTAAGTTTTTTCATCAATCCAACTCATTAAATTCCCAATTGAAGAACTCTCAATAGGCAGGGATGCTTCCAAAACGCAATGTTGTCTGCTGTCATTAACCTTCCTACGGTCCTTAAATTTATTGACGCGGAAGCTCTTCCGGTCAAGTTTGACTCAGTACTCTATTTTCAGGGTTTATTTCAGATATTTGTTTGTTTTTTACTTGAAGATTTTATGATTTAATAATGTTAATATTAAAAAAGAACAAATAAAGTTATTTAAATAAAAATTAAGTTAAATTTATTTCAACTTCATGTGTTTCATAAATATTTTAACAAAACTTTTAATTCAATAGTAAGAGGAAAAAAATACAGTCAGTCACAAATTAATGATTTTAGAACGCTGTTTACATATATTCTTATTACAAATGTCACAAAATATTCCGTTTTATTATCTGTTTTTTGGCATAATTGACATCGATTTCTTTTAGTTGTTCTTCTTCCTGAACTATGTATTTTGCGATTGAAATGATGAAGATGGTTGTGTATCGGTTTGAAAATCACTTTGAATTTTTTTGGCAATTTCAAGTGAAAAATGTGCTCGAGTATAGCCACTAACTGCTTTGTCCAATAGGTCTACACCCCCTTTACATTTTTTATAATCCAGGATTATCTCTGACTTTTTATCCGAGGTATCACTTACTTTTGAGACATGATGTAAAGTACTAAGTAGGTTTACAGATTTATTTTTTCGGAATGTAAGATACGAGAGTAGTATTCTCGGTAAATGCAAAATTATATTGGTCTTCCTTTTATATTTACTATTTCTGGTGGTAATTCGGGCTTTTTTTTGCGTATTGTTCCTACTAATGTAATTTGTCTTTGACGTGAAAAAATTATCGGTTGTGACATTTTGTCCTTTTATCCCTACAATCTAATCAAGAACTACACGTTTACCTTGATTTTTTTCCGGAGTACTTCCAATTTCCTTGCCAGTATAAGGTTCAATATTTCAAACATAGCTCGTTGCAGAATCACAAAGTACCCAAAACTTGATTCCATATTTCGCTGGCTTTGATGGCATGTACTGCCGGAAGGGACATCTTCCTCTGAAAGCTACTAACTGCTCATCTATTGTCACATTTTCGGATGGATTGTAAAGTTTTGGCAATATGTCAGCCTACTGATTCCACAACTCGCGTATAGTGTGCAAATTTATCTAACAGTCGTCGTTCACTTCGATTTTCCCTGTTGTCGAACCTTATAACTCTTGATATTTTCTTGAAAATCTTCAACGGAATGGTTGCAGCATATATTGGTATTTCTTTTTCAGAGTTCCATAGACTTTCAGTGCTTTCGTTGTTTGATCGAAAAACGCCAGTCAATAAAAGTAGTCCAATGAATGCAAATAATTCGGTGCTATCAACATCAGGTTGGTAAAGGTCAAAATAGTACATATCAAAGGAGGTGGAAAAAATAATTCAAAGCTGGAAAGTTCGACTTCTGTAATTCTAGAACAAGAATAACGTGTCAATCCTGGCACCAATTTTATAATATTTTTCCTTGAGGATCTTCAGGCACTGTTTTCATTAGGTTTTGTTGAGTAATTTATTTGACCATTTTTTGACACCATCATTTCGGTAGGCACAAAGAAATTTTCAACATCACTTAAATCACTGCCTGATGAATCAGGTGCCTCAACATGATCCCCGAACTCAGAACATATCTATTCTCAGTATCTGTGTCAGTGACAACCCACGTTGGAATGACCATATATTCGATGACAACCTCGAACACAGACAAAACGCCTCCTATATCATCTGGCTCTATCGCTGTTTTTAAAAACTTTTAACCGTCTCACTATTAATGCTCATCAGTATACCGTCAAGCTCTCTATTTCGTATTTTTTATAACCTTCAAACATTTATGACCAATGTACATCGGTATCCCTCTTTTCGTCCTCCCTGATTTTCGTTCGCCCACGCTGTATACAAACATTTAAAGGGTACTCAAATCACTTGAACGCGCGCTCACAGGTTAACAATGCGGACTTTATTTTCACGTCGTCTAAATGAAGAATGTTTTATTCAAGACTTTATAAGGCCAGAGCCTTATATTCGCAAATATAGGGTGATTCATCGTAAGAGTTGATTTATAATGTATAATAAAGGACATAAATTTGAAAAATAACTTAAAATTCTTATTACAAATTAAAAGAACAATTCATGGCATTTACTTTTCAAAAATAATATCACTTAAATGTTGGCCATGACTACGTCTGATTTGGTCCATTCCGAAGGTCCAATTTTGGACGGCTCGTTCGAGCATAGCGACAGGTATCTCGCGAATAACACGAGTAATGTTATTTTCCAAAGCATCGATTGTAGCTGGCTTATTTCAGAAGACCTGAGACTTTACATATCCCAGAGAAAATAGTCCAAAGGTGTGATATCGCACCATCTAGGCGGCCAATTTACCGTAGAAAAACGTGAAATTAAGTGCTTACCAAAATGATTTCTCAACAAGTTCATTGTTTCACGCGCTGTATGGCTCGTAGCGTCGTCTTGTTGAAACCAGAGCTCACCGAGACCATGTGCTTGAATTTCAGGAAGCACATAGTCCGTTAACATGGCGCGATAACGGTTAACATTGACGGTAACATTCTAATTTGCCTCATTTTTGAACAAATATGGACTTATGATTCCGGATTTTCATTCAGTTTTTCCAGAGCCCATTCACTCAAAACATGACGCAAATTCAAGTCGCCTGGCTTCAATTCTTGAACAAGTTGAATTTGGTACGCATTTAGGCCGAGATCCTCATGTAAAATACGCCAAGTTGTCGAATACGCTAATCCAAGCTGCTAAGAACGACGACGAACCGATTCGTCACGGTCTTCGCGTACACTTTCAGCTACAGCTGCTACGTGCTGGATCTGGATGTGGTCTAACCGGTCGAGTATCATACACTAATGTAAACTGGGACTCAAATTTGCGAATGGTATTGGCAACAGTGGTTTCAGTAGGTCGATTATGCGCACCGTAAGTTCCTCGATCGCACGAAAAACATTTCTCACATAACACTGAAGTTAGTAATACAGCTTAACAATTTGGAAACGCTGTTGTAGTTTGAGACTTGTCATGATAATTTGCCAAGCGATACTAAACAAAAATAATAAAGCAGTTTGATAGGAGTCGAGCGTGATCTGTAGAAAAAAGCCTATTGAAAATCAAACCTCACGATGAATCACCCTATATATCATACGAAAGCAAAGCCTACACAGGTTCAACATCCATCGTTTTGCTGAAAAAGCTTTCTGTTGTTATAGTCTGGTAATAGCTGCAGTTATAGCAACATAAAATCGGCCTCAGTTTCAGTTTCACTTTGGCTAAAAAAAAGTAAGGGTCATTTACCTCTCGGACAAAAATCAGACACCACACTGAACATTGTAAACAGTTTGAAAGAATTGTTGAGACACCAATTACGCAATGCTTCGTCACTGAGGAGCCGTTTTTCTGTTCAAAAACGATCCATCATCTTTTGCGTAAGTTTATCGCAAAAGGTAGTCCCTTCCGTCAAGAATCTGCACGTTTTACATATTGCATTGGTGGAACTTTAATTCCAGCAGAGGGCAGAATATTCCCTACCGATTACACGGATTCCTCGTATACCTGTCTGTTTCTTTGCACTTCCGAATAGATATTGTGCTCTCGGCCGGAATATTTAAAGGTTACCATTCATAGCGTGATGTACATGAACCTATGGTTCACTCTTCAAATATAAATCCACACTCTCGCGCAATGCCGACAATGCAATCAAGTTAAGCTTCATTCCAATAAACACAACTTTCTGGGGTGCTAATTCACTAATGGTCTCATTCAAATTCAAGAAAAATGATGAACAAACATTATTATTTGAATGACACTAACATCTCACAAAATGAACCATCGAACAAGGTAAAAATGACTCGGGATGTACGATGGCGTTGAAAAGTAAGTAAAACTTACAAAGGGAACAACAACCTAATCCCGTCAGAAGGTAAAATTCAAAAATAAATTTGCGACACCTTCTTAGTCAAGGTTATTGATTCACTTGAATTGATTCAACTGTCTGAATTTGTTTAGTTCTTTTATTCATCAACGTTTACTTAAGCTTCTAGTTCTTTTTCAGGCCTTACAGAATCATCAATCCACCATTCAGAGTACTCGTATAAGATTCAAAAAAAGCGCTTCGCCCACCTGGTAATAAAATTCTAACAACACCACTTAAAATAAGTCAGGCATTTAAACATGACAACTGTCTAGAGCATGTCCACAGTCTACCCTTCAAGAGCCATAAAAAGATTACTATAATTGACACATTTGAAGTGTATTGTTGAAGATGATAAGCTGCTTGACGTTGATTTCAACAATATTGATTTATGGCGTTGTCCTAACACCGTTCTTAGTTTTATTATTATTTTTTTTTTTTAATAAAAAAATTTTGATTTCGGAAAAGCAAGTTAAAAACACCCGAACACTACTTGTTTAGGTAAACAAACAGCACAACCAACTTGTAGCAGCTATCTTATCTTCAAAAAAAAAAAAATAAATAAATAATCAAACTAAAAAAAGAATTACTATAAAATTATCTCACTTCATGGAAGGAGTTTGTATTGAGAAAAATCTGACATCGATTACCGAATATTAACCTAGGTCGTCAGACGAAAATCTTTATCCAACATGATCATAAGAACTCACATATGTATGTACATTGTACATATGTTGTGCCCCATAAGTGCTTACTTTCTTAAAAGAGATCAAAACGGGAACTAGGTCATGTTCCGATTGAAGCACTTGCACGAGCATACCTTGACAATCACGAGGACAGAATATTTTTTTTTTTTTTTTTAATAAGTTTACCACGCAATATACACTGCACAAGACTTACCGTTGCTGCTGATAAGTTACACAAATATGAGAGAAGAAAAACACAAATTGTTGGTTAAAAATTTAGCTTTACAGATACTATCTGCGCTGAGAGATATGATATGGCTACTTCAGGTGCTGATAACAGAGTTCAAGTTGATAGCGTACGAAAAAAAAAAAAAAAAAAAAAAAGAAAAACGTATCCCTTTCTCGATCGAATTGGGGAGTGTCACTTGAATAAACAAAGATTTGCGTTGCGTGTTGTCTTTTTACTGCTTTATCGGCACTTTTAAGATTGGTTTTTCTGTTTTGTATTCAGTTAGTAGAGCCTTGAATGAGACTTTTTTTTCATACAAAAGTCTATCTACCTTCATTCGACGTTGTGCCATTTTTTGAGCTGACTTTAGCAACGACTTAAGTACGAGTAGTTAGGTATGAACAGAATTGCTCTTTGCAAAGCACAAGATACTAATTAAGCCGTGTGAAAGTTTTTTTTTTTTTTTTTTTAACTAAACAAGTACATCAATAATACATAAATCCTCTCTCCAACACACAAGATTTCCCTGCAAATTTTCCTGATTATTTAATGGCTTATATGCCCACCTTCTCCAAGGCTGCTGACAAAAAATTTACCTCCTATGTGTTTTTGGTGTTTTCTGACATTCATATAGGAGGTGAATTACCAGGTGTACCGGTATAAAGTGAGTGTTTTTATATTCAAAGTATTGGCCATTGCCAATACGCTTAGCGTTAGCTAAGCTAAGCGTTTTTTCCATCTTTCAGGCAATTTATGTATTACACGCCAATAAAAGTGTTCGTCTTTTGAACCAAACGAAAAAGTCACCCAATTTTCGACCTCCTCGTAGGATTCGAAGTGCTGTTCAGCTAATACGTGTCCCATCGATGAAAACAAATGGTAGTCGGAAGAAGCCAAGTCTGGTGAATAGCTGCTCCCAGCCAAGTGCTTTGGTTGTATCCTGAACCAGTTTTGCTTTGTGTGCAGGTGCATTGTCATGCATTGGTCGTTTTTCGATCAATGCATGATTCAAATTGATCATTTGTTGTCGGTAGCGATTTGTATTAACGGTTTTACCAGGTTTTACAAGCTCGTGGCACACAACACCTTTCTGGTCCCACCAGGCACACAACATTGTCTTCTTGTCGAATCGATCGAAGTTGAAAATGCAGTCGAAAATGATGGTTGTCCCGGATTAACCCATGATTTTTTCCGCTTAGGATTCTGGAAATAAATCCATTTTTCATCGCCAGTAACAATTCGATACAAAACTGATTATTTATCGTGTCTTTGAAGCATGGTTTTCCATTTGTCTTTCATTTAATTCATGTGGCACCCATTTTCCAGACTTTTTGATCTTTCCCATAGCTTTTAAACGGTCAGAAATTGTTTGTTGTGCAACATTTAACATTTCTGTCACTTGTTTCTGACTCAAAGTGTCATCTTCATCCACGTTCTTCACATCAAAATCGTTATTTCAGAACCGTTGAAACCATCTTTTGCCATTTTATTGGCTTTTTAGAATTTTTCTAATTTCCTGGGTTAAATGGTTATAAAAGGGCGTTTTTCGTGAGAGCCATAGAATTTTTTTTAAAAAAATAATCACAGGAATCAAATTATTTATTGTGAAGAATGTGGTTTCCTTTTCCAATTTCGGGTTACTTTTTGCAGCCTTTGGGGCTCTATCTTACTATCTTACCGGTAACGCGCTGAATATTGGCTTCCACGGCCTCAATAGTTTGTTGCCTACGAAAGGCTTCACGGCAAGAATCGAGTGGAGTTGAATACAATGACCTCGATGGCAAATTCACTTCTTTATATCACCATAGAATGCCATTTATATTTTCGAAAAAATAATAGCTGATCCTTGTCCAGTAATGTTGACAACCATGAATTGTAACTCGAGCTGCTAAAAATGTGTCGATTTGATTTGGACGATGACCAGCGCGAAGACCATACCGAATAATACAATTTTGTGGATATAATTGAAGGCACAAGTGGAAGAAGGGCCTATGGGACATTACCCATGTTTTAAGATAATCGCAGTTTAAATTGAGCTACTGATACCTTTTCCTTATATGCACCACGATGAACATTTCCCAAATTATTCCTTTCTTTAAGAAGTTCTTTGGCACATATTTATTGTATTACTCACAGCAAATTTTCCCAAAATTTTAAATCCATGCACATGAGCCCTTTTTCCACTGGGATACGATTCAGCCTGAAAGGCTTTGTGTCGAGTATGTGGTAGTTCTGAATTACACTATTTTCTATGATACTACCTACTAACTAACTACTACTAACGCAATCATTTTCTGTTAAAAGAATCCTGATTAAGAGAGTCAAGATAACAAAGATTAAATTTATTTAACAGGTGAACTTTATTTGAAAAGGTGCAGAAAGTTAAGTACATAGAGTTCCATTATTACGTTCAAAGAAACGCAAAATTCAAAATATACATAACACATGGGCTAAAAAGTCCGCGCCGTTTTATAGTAAAACACAAAATTTTTGCAAAATTTAACTTTATTTTTCAATATAGTTGCCTTCGAGGGCGATACACTGATTGAAACGATTTTTCAATCTTTCAATACCAGTTCTGTAGTACGATTTCGGTTTAGCCTCAAAATAGGCCTCTGTTTCGGCGATTACTTTTTCATCGGTCTTAAATTTTTAATTTTGGGGGCCAAATCTGGAGAATACGGTGGGTGGGGAAGCAATTCGTAGCCGAATTCATTCAATTTTGCCATTGTTTTCATCGACTTGTGACACGGTGCATTGTCTTAATGAAACGGTACTTTCTTCTTCTTCGAATGCGACCGTTTTTCTGCGATTTTGTCCTTCAAACGCTCCAACAACGCAATGTAATAGTCGCTTTTGATAGTCTGCCCCTTTTGGAGATAGTCGATGAAAATTATTCCATGTGTATCCATGTGTATCCCAAAATACGGTTCGTCGCCTGCTCGCCACTCAGCTGACTGCCGACTTGAGTTTGGTGTGAAGTGATGGAGCCAAGTTTCATATATTGTCACATACCGACGTAAAAATTCGGCTTTATTGCAATTGAACTGCTTTAAACACTCCTCTGAATCATCAACACGTTGTTGTTTTTGGTCGACTGTGAGCAAACGCGGCACTCACTTTGAACAGAGATTTCGCATGTCCAAATATTCGTGTATGATATATCTAACACTCTCTTTTGATAACTTCAGAGCCTCAGCTATCCGATCAACTTCACTTCACGGTCATTTGTAATCATTTTCTGGACATTTTTGATGTTTTCATCTGAAAGAGCCTCTTTTGGACGTCCACTGCGTACATCATCTTCGGTGCTTGTATAACCACTTTTAAATTTTTCAATCCACTTGCGAATGGTTCGTTCGGCTGGTGCAGAGTCCGGGTAACACTTATCAAGCCATTTCTTTGCATCGGCTGCATTTTTTCCCATCAAAAAGCAATGATAAATCAACACACGAAATTGCTTTGAATCCATTTTTTTTTTCACAATAACAAAAGTTGCTTCTTATATTATTATACGAGGTATGTTCAAAAAGAAAGGTGACTTTATATTCTTTTAAAAAAAAAATATTTATTTACTTATCAATATTAATATCGTCACCTTCAAAGTAATCCCCCCCAGATATAATACACTTGTTCCAACGCTTTTTTTCAATCCTGAAAGCACTTTTTTGTATAGCCTTGAGCTCTTTCAGCGATTCCGTTTTTATTTCCTTATTCGTTACAAATCTCCGTCCTGTCATGGGTCTCTTCATGGAGGTCGAATGGAGCCAAATCCGGAGAATATGGTGGCTGAGGCATGAGGCATGTTGTTTTTAACCAAAAAAAAATCTCTCATAAGCAACAATGGATGAGCAAGTGCATTATCATGATGCAAAAACCATGAATTGTTTTTCTAAAATTCTGGACGTTTTTTTTTCTGTATTACTTCCCGCAAACGGCGCATAACTTCAAGGTAATACTTCTTATTGACATAACGACCTTGAGGTAAAAACTCCAGATCCACTACTCCACGATAATCGAAAGAAAAAAAAAAACAGTGATCAAAACTTTGACAGATCGAACTTGGCGTACTTTTTTCGGTTTTGTCTCTCCTGAGTGCTTCCATTGGGACGATTGATTCGTCACCAGTTATGACCCTTTTGAGCAAGTCAGGATCATCTTTGACGTTATTCAAGAGCTTCTGAGCGGTGCGACGGTTCAAAATTAAAAAGTTTCGGAACAAACTTCGCTGACAGCCAGTTCTCTCTCGACGATTTTCCAAAACAGTTTTCTTTACAGCTTCGACGTTATCATCTTTTGTTGATGTGCTAGGGCCTCCAGACCGAGGTTCGGCATTGGCATCGTCGTGGCCATCTTGTAATCTTCTCCATATATATATATATATTTTTTTTTACTTCGAGCAGGCTCACCTCAAGTGTTTTAGAGCACTTGATTCCACTTTTTTATAAAATTCCACATTTGTTATAAAAATTGAAAATTGCCGAACACACCAAAACACGTCTAACCTTTCCATCTGTCAAAAACAAACTAAGTATGTTATATACTTGGAACGGTGAACGGGACATGTTCACCAACATGTGTACCAACACAGCAAAAAATAGATAAGCAAATGTACGTTGACTGCGAAATTTCAAAAGTCACATTACTTTTTGAACATATGTCGTATTTTCATTATTTTAAATGAAATACATTAATTTAGTAAGTAATCTTTATTTGCTTACGGTATAATAACGTGTGACCAGATAGCAATAATAGTTTTTCCATTTGTTATGTTGCAGCAGCCTTCAAATGACATCCAGTTGTCAAAATATCTTAAGGCATCAACATGACAGAGGTTAGTACGAAATAAAGAAGACAAAGCCACCGCAGCGCAATTCACCGCCGATCAGACGAATTGTGCAGTGCCAGAGAGTCAACCCGGCTTATTTTGCGGTTGAATTTGACCTATATCCGTATAAGATTATGCTGACGCAAGAATTGAAGCCGGTTAACAATACACGACAACGTGAGTTAGTGAATTGGGCGCTGGAACGAAGATCGGGATTTTGGCCAAAAAATCATCTTCTCGGTCTAGGCCCATTTTTGGCTCAGTAACTAAGTGAACAAGAAAAATTGTCATTATTGGAGCAAACACAGTCCACAAGTACTCAGCCAAGCATCAATACATCCATAGAGATTGACTGTTTGGTGCGATTTCGAAATGAGAAGGGAGTCACCGTAACCATCAATGGTCTCAGGTATAGAGTGATGTTAATTGACTTTATGTGATCAGAGCTCGACAATATCTATATCTCAGGGATGTGGTTTTAACAAGATAACGCTATTGCCGGAAGAACGCCGCACATATTGGACCGAGTTATTAAAAATTGGACAGACTGCTTGAAGCGCTGCCAGCAAAGCCGAGACAGCCATTTGAATGATGTGGTATTTCATACATAATGACATGAACGTATCTTCAAAATAAAGTCAGAATTTATTTAATATTTCACACCGTTGTTACTTTATTTAAATTTGTTTTCATATCGTTCTTATCTGGTCACCTTTTATAACTTTGAAATATTTAAGGACTCTGTCTAGGTTCCGCTATTAGCTCAGACAACGAGACATTTGCCAATTTCTGCTTCCTTGGGCTAAGAAGGCAATTGGCTAGCAAAACTCTCTCGAACAACAGAAGTGATCATATATAACACCCTTATAATCCTAGTCCTGCACAGAGGCAGGCTCTGAAGGCTCTCTTGGCTGTTTTGAGAAGAAAATTCTACGTGTGATTTTCAGTCCCGTCAGCATAGACGGTAGGTGGAGGAGGAAATAGAACGACGAACTGTACCCAACCGATGAACACCAATGCTCCTGTACTAAAAATATTCGAATAAGCGCCCAAAGGACAGCACAGTAGAAGAACACCGCGACTCACGTAGAAAGGGACCTCAAACTGGAGACAGCTAACTAAAAATCGAGTTGGCTTGAGATGCTTGTTGGTTGAGATTCAGGTCTACCCTGGACTGTATTGCCACCTTAAGTTAGTACGTACGATTAAGTCCAACTATAATGAATGCTAGCCTATTTGATCAGGTCAAATCAGAGTGAATAGTCATAAATGGAGACACATGTCCTGGGATCTATTTGATGAAACAAACCCTAAAATTGTTTTAGATTTATGTATACGAAAATCACGCCAGTTTTGTAAGAGCTGTTTCTTGTCTCTTGCTGAGTTATATATCTACGAATCTGTCATTTAATAAAAGTTCAGGCACTGTTTAATGTAGTCTTATTCATGACAGGATTACATTTGAAATATGGATTTTTAAGGCGACATAATTCGATCGCATAGGCATACCACTCTATATGTGCGTAGAGGCTGGCTCCCGTCTACATCAACAGTTCCAAGGGCTTCCAAATCAGTTAACTAGAAGCAGAAGCTAATCGTACGTTTTCTGTGCGACACAATTTGTTCCGGATATAGGTTTTCCTTCATTTTCCTTCTATCTTTCCAGATCTTATATGTAAGTGATGTAATGATTACAATCACTATACCAAATTGCACCAAACTCTTTTATGCATTTTACTGTCTTCAAGATGACTTTCTTTTCTACAACAAAGTTGAGGTTTATGCCGAGATTTTATGGAATCAGCAAGGAAAATGGCAATAGAATAGGCCCACGCACTTCAGGTAAATAGAGGATATGTGGTGATTGAGAGTAATTATATTTTCAAATTTTCCACAAGTTTTTAATGAAGAAAATCAAGCAATAAACTATGATACCACGTCAAAGCCCGCTTTCATCTTTATTGTCTGAATGCTACCGTACAAATTATGTAACACTCCACAGTGACTCCACATTTTCCAGAGTAAAGCAGCTACTCTCTAGCAACTTAATTACCGTCCCTCAGCACTTAATTTCTTTCTAATCAAGTCAAGATCTAATTTTGCTCTGATCAGCCAAACAACACAATAACAATCACAATCAAAATTCGAATTGAAAATCGAACAAAACTGCCAAATTTTATTACCCAAAACCAACAAACCATATTCGTATCAACGCCGGTCATTTCTGTCATATATTCGATGCCCATACGCAAAAGATATCATAAATTCCGAGATGACAATCTTTATGGCTAATCACGAATCACATATTTTATTGAGCTGTTTATGATGGTTAAGCGTCGGATATGGATATCTCAGCCGAATGAATAAAAACTCCCTGCCGATTCTTTGTCAATTTTTCATAAATTTTTATTACGAGCTCTTACCTCTGTGAACTGTATCACACCCCGAAAAATGCTAATTACGGATACGATGGCGCATAAGAAGAAGAATATGTTATCGTCCAACTGCCCAAATGATCTGAAGTTGTAGTTCCCGATGCCAGGGCTGCAAAAGGTAGAGAGGTGAATTAGTGACTAATTAATTAGGCAGACAGCTCAGCGGCAACCTCCATGAAATTCGGTCACAAATTTCAAATTCAATTGTCGAGGTTTCATGCGTGCAGTATGTATTCTTGGATGAAAAGATACCTCCATTCGAGGAACGCAGCACACATGTATGACACGTAATCGGTTCTTTTTGGTTAGATGACCGTTGTCGCTTTGAATGTATCGCACCGCGTACAGATGACCGCGAACAATCGATTCGCTACGAACACTCAACGAACAAAACCCGCAAGAATGGAGGTCAATATAATGACGCGTGTAATATTCGAAAAATCATTGCTTGACCACGATCCCAGAAGTTGAGGTTACACACATGGCAATTTTACTTCAACTTCAACTTCGACTTCGACTCTGACTCCGATCCCGATTTCGATTCGGATTCTAATTCTATATAATCCGAAGCGGTGCGGCTGCGCAGAGTGATCGCGCGACCATCTGTGTATGGTATATGAGCAGGCCCATACAATGGGCCATCGATTTGTGTTATGGCATTGTGTGATAATTTGTCGGGGGTCTTAAATAAGATCGAGGCTTCCCAAGTTTTTCGGCTCAGCCGGTCCCTAGTAATTCATTGTGAAATGGGCGTCTCGACATAGCCATGGCGATAAAGTGGAATTATGAAAAGTATCGACCAACAGCGGCGGAGCCGTATTATTGGATTAATGCCGTGAGATACTCCTTTGATGATCGGTTTCAAGTGGCCCATTATGTAATGTGACACTTTGCGCGCCAGCATTCGTTTCGGTGACATTCTTAGGCTTGAGTTTTTGTTCTCTGCTGCTGTGGGAAAGATATTTTTTCCTTCTTTCTTCGTCATTGCTGTTCTGAAGGTGTAAATGGTATCTATAATTAGTATTCTTGAAATAGGTGCCATCAGACGGCACCAGTAGTCGTTGTCATTCGTACTCTTTACATTAGAACTCGTCTTGTGTCTACTAGCTGCTTAAAAAATGATTGACGCATGTTGCTGTATGGTTATGTGGTTATGATGATCAAAGGAAAAATGCCATTTAGAAGATTGAAAAAGTAGAAAATTTGACGGATGAACTGTGTCAATCAGGGCGTTGTGGAAATTTAATAACGCTACCGTGTGCTCTTACTCAATTAAAAAGGGCGATGATTTTTCTTTGTGCTAGAGTAGAAAATTGAGCTATACACGCTGCTATCAATCTGCCTTCGGGATTCTGAATGAAATTGAAAATTAAAGAAGATTTCCGACGTCAGACAAGAATTCTTCATTCTTTCATGTTGCTCAGTGCTATTTTGGCAGCCATGAGTTTCAACTGTCAGCCAACTTTGTATCAAATTATGTTAAGGCTGGCAGAGTTGAAGGGCTGGAAAGCTGGCACCCTTGTATCCACCTGATCGTTAATTTCAGTGCCAAGACATTCGTTGGTTTTGCTAAGGAAGTTTTATGTATTAGTCACCTTCTGTGAGAATATTGTGATATATCTTGCACTTTTATGACCCCGGCTAATAGTAAGCAAACATATCTATCAACAGATCTATCAAGAAGGGATGATGAATTTTGACTTTTGCAGATTATGTAGCAAATGTTTGCTCGTATTATGTGCTATTTATGCGAAAACAGGAGAGAGTACTTATGCTAAACCAAACTGAAGATTAGTCGCTGAAATATTCCAGAATAATATTCAGAAAAAACCACGATTAGGTTAACTTCATAGTTATTGATAACAATGCAACATATCTAGAGAAAGCATATTGGCAGTCATGTGTCTGCATAACAGATGAGTTAAGAATAATCCACACAGTTGTACTCACCTAAATCCTGGACATAATAGTCCAAAAAGTAGTATGAAAATTAAGAGAATCATCACAGATAAACCTGAATAAAAATAGTTACCCAAGAGCTGGTTTAGGCAACACAAACATCTCTTTCGTGTCATGGTATAGGGATAGCAATTTTTCGGACTCACTTAAAAGCCACTTATGAGTCAAACGTTGAGATATGCTTCAGGCGGACCGCTGAATTAGCGTTCAGTCTCTAGTGGAAAAACAGTGGCCAATGCAAGGTAAAATTGTCTTGATGCACGTCTAGACAAACCTATGCAAAACTTAATCGTAAAAGATAGAAGAAACTACAATCATTCAATAGAGAGCAAAGAAAAATTGGCGAACAATTGGCTTTTGGTAATTATGTACTGGTCACACTGGCAACCTTAAGGAACACAGTGAGGCCGAAAGTTTATCATTGCCTTTACATTTTATTGACCCAGTTGATTTTCTATTCTCCTATTCTCGGAGACTTGACTTCTCCTCTTGTTATTCGGAAAGGAATTTTGTGACAGAACCATATAACCAACCATACAGAACCAGCTAATATGATTAGCCTGGGGGTTTTCAACGACCGGTTTTTTTTTTTAAAGATTTCCTCTTATACGCGTGCCTCTTATAAGGTTGAGTTTTAATATCTTTGCTGACTTTCTTTTCACACTTCTCGAACATCGTCCAGCACTGCGTATTTTTAAGCTGAATGCATGACATTGATATCCCTCGATTGTTTTGTGGAATAAGCTTCCACATTAAAACATTTCTGGATCTATCAATATAGCCCATAGATTGATTTTAACGGCGGCCTTTATCCCTTATGAACCTTTTCTGCATTTTTCCACTAAGAATCTGAAATTTTAATAGAATTCCCAAATCATTAATCAGGAATAGGTAAATGAACCCATGCCAGGTAACATAACTGGAATATTAAATCTTCATGCTCAACCTATCAAAAAGTCAAAACTATGTTCCGTAAGAGTTAATTTCCACTTTGTTTCCAAATGAGTGCAGCAAAGAGATGATCATCCCAGTACCTATCTATCCTGTCTATTCCAAATCTGCTACTGCATCCCCATGTAGGAGACTTTCCTTGTTAAATAAGAAACCCCGCAGGAACTAGGGGTGTAGAATAAACGCATCTGTGGTTTCGGATGTTTAAGCGGTTTCACACCACTATATGTTCAGCGATCGGAAACACCGGGAACGCAGATCTGCAGCATCTGCATAAAGAAATCAGAAAACTTCTAAACTTGTTCCCAGGTAACCTTATCAGAACCAGCTCACAACCAGCTCCAAGCTGTTAATAAAGCTGGTAGTGAGGTGAATAGCACTACGAATCGTAGCTGGTATATCTCGTCGGTCGTAGTGACGGATGAGGCCATTAAACATGCAGTTACTCCCTTTAATGGCTTCAAGTCGCCTGGCCCCGATTGCATATACCCAGTTAAATTACAACCAGCTGCTCGAAACTTTGAAGAAAATCTTTACTGCTAGGCTGGACTGGAATACATACTGAAACCTTGGCGGACAGTGAGAGTAGCCTTTGTACCGAAAATCGGAACAGAGCAGTAAATTCAGTCCTATCAGCCTGACGTTCTTCATGTTGAAAAGCATGGAGATAATGGTCGAGATCTATGTGTCAAAAACTGCCTCGCGACCGCATACTTTGTTTGGGAAGAAATATGCTAAGAAGCACGGAAGATCTTGCGAAAGTGCACTTCAAAATCTGGAAGGGTAGACAAGAAGAAATACGACTTCAGCTTTAGACAATGCAACTTTTGACAGCATGTGTAACTCGGCCAGACAATATAACGTAGAATTAGTTTTGTGGATAAAAGCAATGCTGGTGAATAGAACACTTTTTGCAGGTGCTGACTGCGGCCAATATGTGATGGTGGAAGTAAACAGGAGTTGCCAGCAGGGAGGGGTTTTGTCATTATTGCTGTTCTGATGTCTAGACATACGACTATGATGTAGCTGTGTTGTCTGTAAGATCTTGTCTAGCGACTATCTGCTCTAAAGCGGAGGCAACCCCATACGTGATCGACGATTGGTACACTAAGACTAACTAAAGTTGCTCTCATTACGAGAAGGAAGAAGCTATCTATCATTTTGGGTGGATGAGTACGTAAACAAGCAAAATTTTCATTTCTGGGGACCAGAAAACCGATACGAGATTCCCGAAACCCAATGAATCCCCAAAAAAATTTACGGCATGGTGCGGATTATTGGTTGGCGGCATCATTAGCTCGTACTTTTTCGAAGATGAGTGTGGAAAGACAGTTACAGGGAATGGAGAACGTTACCTCAACCTATAGACCGGTTTTTTTTTTCAAAATTGAATGAATTGGGTCTGGATTATATCTGGTTTCAAAAAGATGATGCTTCCATCCATACAAACCATAAATATTTTAGTTAGAGTAGAAGTAGCTTGGACTCCAAGGTCATGCGATTTGACACCTTTAAACTTCTTTCTGTAGAGTAATTTGAAGTGTAAGGTCTATGACAATAATCCTGCGGTAATTCAGAATCTCAAACATAACACACAAGCTGAAATTGCGCCCAATGGTTCACTTATTCTTCAAAAAATCATCAATAAATTTAATTTTTGGATAGTCATTATTTTTTATTCTTAATTGCCATAAACCAAACTTTATTAATCAGTAAAATTCTAAATTAATTTCGCAATAAATGTGCGATTAATTTACTGAAAAATTCCACACTAGAAGTTGGTTTACCCTTTAGAATGCCGCGCAGGTGTCTTTCTGAAGACGACAACGTTAGATTTCACTCGTCGAAACTTGCATCTGTCTTCCAAGCGGAGATATATGCAATATTGAAGGCAAAGAATTATATTGTTGAGAATCGGTGAAGGGGGCAAAACATTTCCAGCTGTAGCGACAGTCAAGCTAGTTCGTTGATGCAAGCCTTCACTGAACAGAGTCGAAAGCCTAAATTCACTGAGTTTTATTCCGGTCCTAGGTCACAATGGGATCACTGAAAATGAATTCGCCGAAGAACTTACCAGACAAGCCTCAAAAGAGAGTTTTTTAGGACCCGAGCCTACGTTAGGTCTGTCTGCGTCCTCGATTAAAGGTTTCATTGACAATTGGTTTTCATATGAACACAACTGCAGATGGCATGACTTTCCAGGTTGTCGACAGAGCAAACGAATCTTTTCCGACGTCTCCAAGAGGTTAGCGGCTTTCTTATTGTCCCTAAGTAATGTGATGTATAATAATGGTGATGTAACGGAGCACTACACTTTCGCTAGCCACTTAAATGTGTTGGGCATAAGTGGTACAACATCCTGCGACGCTTGCTGTAAAAGTGATGACCATACTGCGGAGCATTACCTCTGTAAATGTCCGGCTAACGCTTGCGTTGACGTGCTGATACTGTAGACACTTTATCACTAAAACTTTTATTCATCTTTTTTTGAAAGACTGAAAAATACAATGCACTAGTTCTTTGTCTGATTTATGTATCTATCCCGACAGAAAATAAAGTTCTTTAAAAATTATTGAGGAACATCTTTATTGAGTAGTGAAATCACAATTGGTGCTAAGAATATTAAAAAGCTTATTCGGCAGAGTGTATAAAGGCGAAGCAGTCCAACATTCCGTAGTCAGTCAGAATAAACCATTCAACTCAGACGATGGTACCCAAAACTTACGTTCACTTGACCAGAACGAAGTAAGGATAGCAACATCTAAGTTAAAGTCCAATAAATAGTATCTGCCATATTGTGTGAATGTCACACAACAACCTGATTGGTCCCTATCAGTGCGATTTCAGACCGCCAAATCCACGGCAGATCCTGGAGAAAACTCAAGAAGTCCAAATCGATATTCACCATCTCTTCATCGATTGTAAGACCGCATATGAGAAGATTTATAGAGACTGTTTCTTTAGGCGAAAAAGGCAATTAAGCAATGTGGCCCTATCTCGAAAAACTAAGGAGACTCTATAAAGAGTGGATGATTTGTATTTTGAGTAAAACGAAAAATTGTTGAGATAGCTCTGAAGCAGACAGATGACGATTATTTATGGAAGACAATATTTCCAAATGACAGTCTCGGTTTTGTTTGGAACCTCATCCTTTTGTCGAAATTTTCAATCACTCTTTCACATAGTTGGGGCTCTATCTCAGCATTGGCGGATCAATGTTCGCTTTCAGTTTTGGAATTATTTGCAGATATTTGGCGTACACCTTGCTTTTAATATAGTCTCAAAGAAATAAATCTAACGGTGTTAAGCCGCACGATCTTAGCTGTATATGGGTGTTTCCGAAACGCAAAATTACGTGACCAGGATACTTTGTGAGTAATAACTCGGTTGTTTCGCGATTTGTGTGGCACGTAGCACCATCTCATTAAAAGTAGAGGTCGTCTGTATCCATATCCTCGAACTCTGGCTACAAAAATTCTTAATTATGCCTCGGCAGCGTACTTTATTGAACCTCATGTCTTTTGCGGACTCCATTTCGAAAACGTACGGCCCTATGACATATCCAGTTCTCAGACCGCACCAACGGTCACTCGTTCTGGCATCTCTTAAATTCTCGGTGTCACAGATGTCATTTTGCCCATGTGGAACACGATTTTCTTGCAAAAATCAATGTCAGCATGCATATTTTCCAGGACCCAGTTAATTCTTCTTGACGAAGAGAGGTGTTTGGGTCGTTTTACACATTTTCGTTTACTGCGGCAATATTTTCCACTGAATTTTCGGAGTGAACACGTTTCGGCATCTTCACATCTTGTACTGAGCACGTCTCTTGGAATTTTATTGATTACGTTGCGCACACACATCTCGGAAGGCAATAGAGTAATAAAATGCAACGATTTGAAAATTTTCTTTCACTTTGTAGTATCGTATTGTAAATTTCCTAAATTTATAGATGTTATGAATCACCAAACGTTAATTCAAAGTAAAAGGCCTTTCAAATCCTACACCTCTTGTTGAAACATTCATTATAAGACCTTGATCATCCCAATCATACTTCATGGCGGTGAAGCATTGAATCTATCGAAAGCGGGTGGAGAAATCCTGAGTCATTCCGAGAGAGAAATCCTTTGCAAAGTATTTAGTCGCGTTTGAGTTATCGTGGCTTGGAGGAGAGGATTCAACGAAGAACTATACGAGCTGTACAACAGCATGGGCCTGAGATAATTAGGACGAGTCTTCGAATATAACCCGGAGGAACAACGTAGTACGTGGAGCGCACAAGTAAAAAGGGACCTCAATCAATGCATTTGAAGTGTGCAGCTTGAGGCACTTAGATAAAGACCGGTATAACTGGAGAGTCTTGCTAGTTGAGGCCCAAGTTTACCCCGAACTGTACCGCCACATAAGTACCATTTGTAACTTGTAACATAAGTATCCGTGCCTGTTTTTTCCCCAGCCTTTGTAACAAACCATTTTAGAAAGGTATAACTATATAGATTATACAATCCTTAGCAATTATAATTCTAAGCTCTATTCGTCCCAAGTGATCTAAGTCTCTTCTTGCCTTTTCTAAGTCAACTACTCAGCATGGTTCGATTTCTGCCAGAATGAGTAGTCGATTTCATTTGCAAGATATGACCAATTTATGACCAGGAAACCATTAATACTGTCATTAGACATCTATGTCTATGGAGGTTTGCAGAATACAATTATAAATCACTTTATTCACTGATTCCACATTGAACTAAAAGTCACAGCTCATATGCAGTACACTGCCAGTTTTTCGGAAACCAGGCATACACCTTCCCTCTAATTGGTGGTGATATGCAAAATGCTATATCACTGTCCATTGCTTTCAACTATCAAAATGGAAAAATAGTTTTGGACAACATCTACTATAAGTATAATATTCAAACAGCAGATACATACAAGTTTATACGTACGTCGTCGCGAGATATTCACGTATTGTATTCTGTCTATTCTGTAGTCTCCTGACACGTTCTCTAAGAAGGCAGTACCCAGGGATGTCTACATTTCTTTTGAACAATGGCAATGAAAACTTCAATATACTTTTTATAATTTATTCTTAGCTATATGGTTTTTGGTAATCTTTGGTCAGCCGTTTTTCTAACTGTGACTAGCACGTCATTTAAGACAAACTTTTAGCAACTCTGGAATCTCTGCTGGGGATTTTCAGCAAATATTAGCTCTGATTTCGCCAAATAAACACTAGATGTCGTTCTGTATAAACTACAAATTCTTTTGATTTTCTTGCTTATCCACAAGATCCGGTATAGGAAAATAATTTCATTTAAAATAGAGTAGTGTTTTTAAGAGATTATCTCGTCCACTTTTCCGGTCCTCTGAAGAACTATATGTACACAAGTATACTGTACCAGTTTCTGCATTCAATGTAAAATTCAATTTCTTGTCTTCGTCGATTTTGTCATTATTTTAATGCCCAATCCAAGGTAGCAATTCGTTTTGTAAGATTATTAAGATATGGGACCACCTTGATGTCGTCTGACTTAAAATTATCTTCAAGTGCTTCTTCTCAATTTACATAGTAATGAGCGAATGATAATGCTGCTACACAAACAACCATGTCTTGGTTGATCTTGAGGTTGCACATATGTATGTATCTATCTTGCATGTCATTATTGTCAGGTCAATCGCTCCTGAACTTTCCTCTCGCGTTTAGCTTTTTCGAAATGACTAAAAGATTCTGGTGATGTTATATATTGCATTTTTTCGGAAACAGTAATTGTAAAAGTCTGTCTTTTGAAGTTGAACATAAGGCTCAGATCTTGCTTCACCCTAAATTCATCGACCTAAATTTTTATCGAAAATATTCTTCAGTCTGTCGTCTATATTCTGACTCCCTTGAGTAAATTTAGTAAGCATCCAGGTTTGTATTTTTATTGCATAGCTGTGAAGTAACAAGTTAGTATTACTGGATATAGAACGAAGGGTTTCGGGGTCACAAAACATTGAGTTACTATGCACCGAAGAACTACATATAATGTGATCGGCTGTATTTGGGCTGTTACTCTCATTAGGCAACCATTGCGTTTACAACGCATCTTTTCCCTTAAAAAAAGAAAAGAAAATTAAAAAAAAAAAAATATTTCCACCACTTCTTCAGTTGGTCAGTTAGTAGAAAGAAGAAACCTTAATTACGATGATTTGAAATTTATGTTTGCTAACAAATTTTACTCAAACGACTTAATAACAAAAGTTCCCAAGTCAAGAACTCATTCGGCGAGTGTTTATTGCACTCCCGGGCCTAAACAATTGCTAAGTGGGACTCCTTCAACCCACTCCTCTGTTCCAGCATACGGAAAATCTATAAAATTCTATGTTTTCCGCCCACCTTTCAATAGCCATTGAAAAGAACAACATCCGCGATGAGAAGCTATTATTTGAATTTCCATTTCAGAGTTCCGAAAAAAAAAAAAAAAAAAAATATCTATGTTTACGAGTCTTATTTATGACCTCACCACCCAGTGTTTACTACTTTTCGTAGGACTGCTACCACACTATTATCATCAATGTACGTATACTTAAGCTGCAACCCCCCTTAACAATTTTATTTGCATCATGTCCCATGGAGTGCTCTGCAAATAAGTTTCTGCCATCTTTATGGTGGAAACGACAACGGAAAAAAAACCGCGCGCACATCTTTCAAATTCTAAGTCAAAGGGCAGAAGAAATTATTTATTCTCCTTTACGAGTATGGCAACTATTATTTTCTATTCCTATGAACATTCTATGCCTCCATCTTTTGTACTCTCGGTTTGCAACAAATGCAACAAAATGCAACAACAGCGCACCAAACTGTGCAAATGAACTGGGAACAGCTAAAGTACGGCAGCAGTGAGCAGTGAGTTTAAAATTTCATAATATCCTTGTGCCACAAAGGAGCTTGGAAACCGTATGGAGCACATACAATACAAATCCACCTCATCATCATCAACAGCAGCATCACCACCACCACCATCATCACCACCAGTCCAGCGCCAGCATAAGATCATTACTCTACGAGTGCTGACGATCTATGATTATTATTTACTGCGCACAAACATATTTTTAGGATCTATTCAGAGGCAGCTTCACGGTCCCACCAATTGCTTGGAACTAATTCAATGGCTTGAGACGACTCCGACGGACATCGGACATAGATGTGCAATACAACTGCGCTCTGGTCTGTGCAGGAACATTTATATCACAATAAATTATTGTTACCTTGTGGGATGAGTTCGTTTTTGGGAAGCTCTAGCCGAGCAATGTCGCTCCGCTTTAGATCTTGCTCGGCTGGCCCCCCAACCGATGGGAAGCTCATTTTGAATTTAGATTTGAAGAGTAGCCACAACAGCAGCATCATGGCGAAATCCTCTCACATCGGAGGGCAATCGACGAACTGAAAGATCCTTGTCATGGTTGTTTTGGTACACCAGCCTGTCGATAGTCAGATAATTTATTCTCCATAAATATGTTCCTCCCATCGTACCTACATATGAATAGATGCCTGAGACTAGCTTAGGGAGAGTGAACTTTAATGGCTTAACATGGTTCCCAAGTCGACATATGAATCCGTATCTGAATGTGTGCAACAAGTGTAGGGGATTCGGGATCAATGCGAACATTTTGAACGGTGAGTTTTATTACCCAAATGTAGAACTTTGAGGTGATAAAGTTTCGAACAATATTCGGAAGTCACAGTGGGTCAAGTGTTTCACCATTGTTCTTAGAATCGATATGTTTTGGAATATTTATCACGGGAGTAATGTCCGTATTTTTTTTATGAACGACATGGAATGTATATACAACGGGTAGAAATGTAGTGGAAAGAGTACACTGCAAAGTTTTCCAACATCTGCACAAGTTTGGAGAGACACAGGTCTTACTATACATCTAAACTGTGACATGAAATCTGACTGTTGAAACGAACGACTAGTTAATGACGGCTATGTCCTTCACTGGGTAACTGACTTTCAGAAGATGGTGGCAACAGATCCATTTTAGGTAAGAATCGTAAATTTAGAAGATATTTTAAATTAACTGTAAATAAATTGCTTTTAAACTGGTATCTGTTGTTTCAAATGTACCATTCTCATAGATGTAGCATTTACAATGTTGTTTAATATTTATCATGAGGCATCCTCAATAAGTCTTAGAGCCCCATGTAGGTACTCGAAGTAAGGAATTCAGTTTGTATTTGTTTAATTTTTAAAAAGTTGAAAACGACTAGAGAAAAACTGGCGCGAAATCGTTTATCTTGTCACAACACGGCATTTACGTTGATGTTTACGATATTTATAACTTTAATTGCAGCCCCGGGCAAAATCACAGTAATTTTTCTCGAAGCAAACGTACTCGTAAAGACCATTTACTAGTGCCACAACTAATACAGATATAAGACTGATTAAAACTTCTACAGACACACAAGTATTCAAAAATCATTAACGTACTTGTCATGCAAAAGAATTAATTGATGCAGTTTTACTAATAAGCGACAGTCAACTTAAAACTGAATTTCAAAGTCTTGAAAGTAAGGGATCTCGGGTGCAAATTTCCCACATTTGTAAGATGACTCTTCCATCAACGCTTTTTTTTAAGAAGATGACATTCTGGCCTGACAAGATGGCAATAAATTCACATCTATTAGCAGGAATGGGGAGAGGATGTTGGATATTGCTTTAGATACTAGGTTTCCTACGAACTACTTCTCTGTACAATACTAAAAAGATAATACTGCCTGCAGAATTAACTAAAAACAAAAGAAGGACCAAATAAGACAGTTTTCAATCAACTTAAAGAGTATTTCAGCAAATATTGATTTCTCCATGAATAAGTACGAAGGAAATCTTGACAGGGACGGAGAGTTGCACATAACTCCTGGACTAATTTCGACAGATCAAAACTCTTCTGTTAATATTTTCTTTCTGTTTTTGGAGGGGTTTTGGATGATCTTTCCTAAACTGTAAGACCGCAGCACATTCTATGTTAGGTTCTTTAATAGGCCACGTTCAGTCGAACAAACAGCAAAGGATTGCTGAAAAACAGATATTACCGCTATAATCCACAATCCGATGGGATGAACCGGACAAAAAGAGGATGAAAAATTACGGCATCTACTACGGCGATTGTTATCGACGGCAATAGCAGCGCCTATTTGGATGCGAATTTGTTGTTAGAGGCATATGAATAAGCGCCTCTTAATAATCCAAGTAAGGTTACATTTTCCAACATTGGATTTATATGTACGCACGGCCCACAAAGGAGAAAGATGACGACACTAAAGATACAAGGTGGCGCACCATATCGGTAGATGCTCTAATTTTTGCAAATAGCTGCAACTTTCAGTTCTGTTTTGACATTTGTCAGATACCAAATACACGTCAACAAGACATAAATCGCTATGCTTTTAAAGAAAAGGATTTTTTTTTTGCGGATGATTTGTCGGTGATGTTGTCGCAGCGTGAATTTCAATTCCCGGTGGTCCAACACCAACTGGGCACACACTACGATATTAAGCGAATTGTCCCTAAATGAGTACGGGACAATATCTGCTGAGAATATCACAGCTGTAACTGCGTCGGAGACGACCCCGGAGTATCAAGCAGTCGACGTGCTACGCAATTGGGCATCAACCGGCGATCTTTACAGACAATTTTGGTAAAAGACTGCAAGGTGTCCCTTTACAAACTTCAAACAGTGCATCAGGTATTAGCTGTTGGCCGCGAAACGCGTGTAACCTACGCTCAAGTCATCGTGAATCTCGACCACGAGGGAGACAACTTTTCATTGAAAATCATAATGAGCGGCAAGGCCCATTTCCTTGTCTGTGGATATGTGAATAAGCGAGAGCCATTACACCTGCTCAAAGTTACTGCATGGTGTGCTGTTTGCTCGGGAGGCGTCATTGGACTAAACTCGAAAACGCCTCGGGCAAAACGACTACTGTGAACGGCGAGTGCTATAAATCAATGCTCAACAACTTTCTCCTTCCTTAATTGAATAAATTGGGACTAGAGAACATGTGGTCCCAACAGGATGGAGCAACGGCACATACTGCACGGTCCGCAACCAAAATTCTGAAAGCTGCATTTCCAAGTCGCCTAATCTCTCGATTTCACGATTTGCAGTGGCCGGCAAGATCGCCTGATTTAATTGTTCCAGACTTCTTTTTGTTAATTTTTTTTTTTTTTTTGAAGTCACGAATCTATGAAACAAGTCTCATTCTTTTAAAGCCCTCAAAGAGAATATCCGTCAAGAATGCGCCGACTTTTACGCCGGAAGTTCTGGCACGAGTAATGGAAAATGACACAAATCGGGCCATAATGGCCATCAATTCTGGCGGCGGCCGCTTAACCGATGTCATTTCCTCGAAATAATCCAAATTCATAAAAAGAATTGCAGCCAAAGAGCATCGGGTGAAAACTTTTGCGCCAGCCTGTAATATCAACGAGTTCAAAGACAGGATCTGTTGTTAGTACTCTCGAAATGTATATCCTGCACGACACCACTGATAACGGATTGAGGCTAATCGACTTTGAGGCTACGGAACATGGCCGTAGCTATTACGCGGTTTCCACATATTTACAAGGGGAATTGGAGAAATCCTGATCACTCAACCGTCAACCAAAATGACCATATTCCGATTGGCATAAGGCACTCCTCCTGTATTAGTGATGTTCGAACATTTCGAGGGCCAACATTGACTCAAACCAATACCTTGTTGTAGCCAAGGTACAGTTCCAGATATCCCAAACATCGCAAAGGCAAGCTTATACTGTGAGGAAGATCGACTACAATCGTCAACCTTAATTTCTTAAAGTGTCCTATGCCACCAGCATCAGATATCGAAGACCAGTGGCAACATTGCCAAAAATCCGTCAGAGATGCCGCTTCTGATGTGCTGGGTTTCGCTCGGCCACCGCAATGACGATAAGTCACGGTAAGCACGTGCAACTAAGAAAGATGCTACACAGGGGAGCTGCAAAGAACGACTCGAGTTGTTCACAAGCTCTACAAGCAGAAGAGGAGAGACGAATACCGGCTTCTCAGGAGGAAAGAAAGAGTTGCATGAGAAGTGCGCGGTCGAAGAAACTTAGAGATGTTACTTTAGGAATGAGTTTCGGAAGTTTAACCAAACGGCACAAAAAAAAAAAAAAATGCCACGGACCCAAACCGAATACTGAAGAGACAAACAAGGACTACATAGTAGTAGAGTTGCAGTCGATGCTGAGGATTTGGAAAGAGCATTTTTGTAGACTGTATAACGGCGATGACAAACAAAATAGAGCTGTCAGGCAGAATGACCCTTTCAACCTGGCCGATGTGAAGATAGTCATATCTAAGCTGACTTATCTAATCTTAAGTCCCACAAAGGTAAACTGCCACACTCTTCAAAGCTGTAGACGATGACTTAGTAAGGAGCATACACCAACTCATCTCTTCTAAAATATTGTCCGACGAAAGTATGCTCGATAAATGGAACCTCAGCATTTTTTGATTGATCTTCTAGAAAGGAGACCGTCTGAACTGCGCCAACTACCTACTTATTAACATCGCCTTCAAGATCATATCTGCCATATTGCATGAACTCAGGCATTTATCAATAACCAAATTGGTCCATATCAGTGTGGCCTTATTCGAGGAAAGTCCATAATTGACCAAATATTCTCACTACGGCAGATCTTGAAATCGATACACACCACTTGTTTATCGATTGCCATGCCATGTATGACAGCACCTATAGAGACGCTTGATAAACTCGTCCGTTTGTGCATGATGATTACAGAGAATGCCCGCTGCTTTACCAAGTTCGTTAAAGAATTCACCGACACTTTTGATGCTTAAAAAGGATTTAGACAAGGCGATGTGCTGTCATGCGATTTTTTTAACATCATTTTCGAAAAAAATTGTGGAATAATTCCGATTTCTTCAAACAAGCCATTTACAGTATCAAAGTCCGTATTCGAAACTACCCTTGATTAGTTATTCTAACATTTGTTTCAAGCTAATTCCACTGTTTCAATCCAGAAGATATTATTCCTCTAACCAAGTCGTTTATTTCGTTGGTGTGGTTGAAGTGTTGTGCGGAATTGACTGATTTATTCACGAAGTCATAGCTTTCATTACTTGTACTAGAGTTTGGGGTTGAGATAATCCGACATCTTTTAGATTTGAGGTTATTTTTGAAGCTACCGTTCCACAAAATACGTAGTTTAGTCGTGTACTAACTATTGGACCACGTGAGTTAAATGTTAAATCTTTTTCCACAACTCCTTCCCTCTTTTCTAAATACAATATGTTTCTCTTTAGATACTCATATCACTGTAATAGTTACAGAAGCAAAACTTTTCAAAAATAATAGCCGAGTTTAGTTACTTTTCGACGTAGAAAAATAGAAAATAAAATTTCTTTGTTTTGTTGACCTATGCTATTAAAATTTATAGGTATCCGCGGTAACGTATTAAGTTATTTTGGCATTTTTAGTTTCCAAAAATAGGCCGCAGACTGCAAAATAATAAAACATGAAATTTGAAATTGCTAAGATTATTGGTTGCTCTATACACAAAGCCAGGATGTACAGGAAGACTTCGAAAAACCTCTATGCAAAACGATCATCTTATAGTTCGAAAACTAAAGAAGGACCCATTAAATACGTCAACAATTATTCAAAAGTGTCTGATTGGGTGTGTTAGTGCAGAGCTATAAGCTAAAGATTTGTGGATATAAAATTGAAGGCCTGAGTTCAGCTTACAAGAAATCAGTCCAATAGACTCTGGATAAATGTACTTTGGAGTGATGAGTCTAAAACAAATTTGATCGAATTCAATGGAGTTTGGCCCAAAATATTCCAAAAAGATCTGGGAATCTGGGAATTTTTTTCGTGTGATGGGGTGGGGCCAATAGCTTGGAGAAATTAGATCTTTACAAAAGAATCACTGGTATTCAAATTTTAATTTTAAAATAGTATCCTTCACGTTAAGTAAGAGAGCGCATACCATAAAAATAGCCCACAAATGTCCGGAAAAAAAAAAAACGAAAATGAAAATGTAAAAAGTAAATTTTCAAGGATTAGGTTGTACCACAGTTTTTAGTATGATGATGACATATTTGCAATGAGTTCAGCATAGTTGTCACTCCTCTTATTTCCCAAGAAGTCTTTTGCCATAAAGCGGAAATCGTCCCCGATTTTTTTTTTCTTTACCTTCTTAAACAGCGTCAAAATCATCATCTTTAAATAAATTACTTATTTGAAGACCGACAAAATTACCTTCCTTGATCTTAGCTACGCTTAATCGGGACAATTTTTGGCGAAGGTATTGAAAGGCAGCTCCATTTATGTTCATTGTATCCTTTTTGTGCAACTGAAGGTCCATTTTGAACATTTTTTTTTTTTTTGCCCAGGTTGAAGTGATTGACGTTGAGGCCACACTTCATTCGCAAATGAAGCAAAAAAATTTCGCGTAGTCTAATTTTAGCCCAATCAATTAGATTTCCAAGTCCCCGCTAATTTGCCAGTGGTGTTCATCATGCCTAATCCGAAGTAAAAAGGTTTTCACATTTTTTTAAGACTCTTTCATATTGACCGCATGTCCAATAATTTTGCAATTTTAAAATTTTATATATGCATCAAAAAACGATTTTCTGTTTAGTCACTTTAAGGGTGTACGAATATGTGCTTTGCATACTGTATCTATGAAGTCTTGTATGTATACCGTGTTAAAAGACAGTATTGATAGTTTTTTCAATTGTTATGTTTCAACAGCTGCCAATGGTGCCAATGACAAAGAACTATCAAAATATTAGATAAGGTTTGTCATTTCATCATTTTACCCTTGCCAAACGTGCGAAAGTGATTAAAAAATACCGAAATTCGGTGTGTTCAAAAAGTAAGGTGACTTTATATTTTTTACAAAAAAAATTATTTTTTCATCAATATTAATGTTGTCCCCTTCAAAATAATCACCCTCAGATATAATATACTTGTGCCAATGCTTTTTTCAATCCTCTAAACACTTTTTTGTACAGCCTTGAGCTCTTTTAGCGACGCCGTTTTTATTTCCTCAATCGTTGCAAATTTCTATCTTTTCATAGGTCTCTTTAGTTCTGGGAACAGGTACAGGAACGGTGAACAAGCTACGCTTTTGAGTAAGCCAGGATCATCATTAACGTCAATCAAGAGCTCTTGAGCAATGCTCATGCTACGGTTCTTCTGATCAAAATTAAGAAGTTTCGGAACAAACTTCGCTGACACACGTCTCATGCCCAAAACATCCGAAAAACTTGCATGACACGATCCGACTGATATGCTATAAACTTGAAACTGTGAACATATGTTCGGGACATGAACCAACACAGCAAAACAAAAAAAAAAAACAAAAAAATCGATAATCGAATGTACGTTGCCGGCGAGGTTTGAAAAGTTACACAAAGTTACTTTTTGAACACACCTCGTACGTAGACGTACGTACACACATTCGTTAACAACCAGACAGAGATAGCCGCCGTAGCGGTCAGTATCGAAGAAAACCCAAAAATGTCGATTCGGCGCCAATCAGCTAAATTTTGCATCGCCAGAGACTCAACCCGTCTTACTTTGCAGTCGTATTTGGAACTTCAACCGTATAAGATCGTGCTGACGAAAGATGACCATAGACAACGCCGTAAGTTCGCTAATTGGGCGTTGAAAATGTTGGTCGAAGATCCGGATTTTGGCCAAAAAATCATCTTCTCGGACGAGGCCCATTTTTGGCTCAACGGTTATTTCAATAAGCAAAATTGCAGTTTTTTGGAGCGAACACAATCCACAAATGTTCGGCCAAACATCAATGCATCGACAAAGATTGACTATTTGGAGTGGTTTCTGATATAGCGGCATTATTGGACCTTATTTGTTTCGAGATGAGGAAGGAGACGCCTTTACTGGTCTTCTGTATAGAGCGATGCTAACCGACTTTCTGTGGTTAGACCTCGACAACATCGATATATCCGAACTTAAGTTCTAACAAGACAGTGCTACATGCCATATAAGCGACGCAACGCTCGAAGTTGTGAAGGAGAAATTTAAAGACTGGGTCATCTCACAGCGAATGTTCATCAATTGGTTGCCGCGATCATGCGATTTGACACCACTCGATTATTTTCTCTAGGGCTACGTTAAATCCTTAGTCTACACTAACAAGCCGAAATAATGCTGCACATATTGGACCGAGTCATCAAAAAATGAACCGACCGCTTAAAGTACTGTCAGCGAAGTAGATGCGGCCATTGGAATGGTGTGCTATTCAAGATATAATGGCATGAAAGTAGCTTTAAAAGAAAGTCAGAATTAATTTTATATATCACACCGTTGTTGCTTTACTTAAAATTGTTGTTCCTTTTGTTCTAATATATAATGTTAGGGGCTAAAAAAACTTTCAACCATTTCAAAAAATTATGTGAACACGTACACGATGTTAAAGTCACACCAGTTCTAAGTCCCTTACAAGATCATTTAATTCAGCTTGCGTTGTTCTATGTGGCTGTAATGATGTACTCGGTACATTATTCCTATTCTGACTTTGAGGAAATTGATGGTGGAAAAAGTAGATTTCTTCTTGGTCATCGCAAATACTTGGAAGAATAGCTGATGGTATATTTGGATACGCTATGGCATTCTTCTTATTTTAGAAACACTCTTGCCTTTTCCTAAATATGTGAGTTGTTGGCACCGCTAAGCGAAATGATGTTGTTTTTTTTTTCCGCTCAGCCAATTTCTCAAAGCCTTTGTCTTGGTGTTTTGTGTCTTCGTTAAAGTAGTGAAAATATGCCGTTTTTTACTTTCGACGATATGGAACCCCTTTGTTTACTAAATATAGTATCGCCACGAATGTATGAAATATTTTCAGGATTATTCACACATTTTCGAGATATTTTGCTTTAAAATATAACTGTTTTTTACTTTAATATTTTTTCCACTTAGTATTACAAAGAAGAGCATTAGAAGATAGTAGTTGTTACATTTGATAAGTTAGCATCAAGTAAATTCGAAAAAAAACTGATTCGAAACTAATAAATGACTTTTACTTATCAACTCTTATTCAGCATGTATAGACAAGCAGAAAGTAGTTCAAACTATTTCAGATACTTTTCCACTGTACACTAGTGAATCCAAAATATAATGTCACCATATGCCAATGACAATATGCCAAATATTTGGACATATCAGCACGACAATGACACTAAAAATAGCGCCAAAAGTTAAAAAAAAAAAAAATGATTTTCGGATAATAGGATTCCAGTTCAGTTACAACATCGAAACCCCCTTCCAATGATCAATAATTGTGGGATAAATGTGGAATAAGTGGAATCAATGCCACGAATATGTCCAGCGATCTTGCAAAATAAGGACCAGGCAACTAAATATTGAGAAATCATGTTCAGCATCATGATCATGCTCCTTTTCACCGAAAACAAAATAAAGAATTTTATGATTGGATTGCTTTAGTTTTTTTTTTTTTTTTTTTTTTTTTTTTTTTTTTTGCTTATGCAATATATCTATTTTTAATATCTCAATATGGGAATGTATGTAGGGGAACCCGGGGCATAACGGGCTCCCTTCATTTTTATCTGTTGAGCACAGTGGCAACATCGAGGTAAATCTGTCTTCTTTAATTTATCGGTGGCTATTGAGTGCCTATTGAGAGGAAAAACCCTGACACGTGTGCTGTGTTTTGGCTAAAAGAAGAGTTTCCATTGAGTTAAAGTTATTTTCTAGTGAATCAAAGTGAGTTTTTTTTTTAAAACAAAGGGCAACTTAAAATTGGATTTTCACTATGTAAAATCAAAGTAAGTAAATAAAGTTTGTACAAATCACCATCTCTTTTTCGGTGGTTAAACCATTTTTTTATAGATTTTCTGTAGAATAGGTATGGGTGCCAATTACGCCCCATTTATTTTGTACCCACTTTACTAGATGGGGTGAAAAGTAACCTCCTTGGGAATGAAAAAAAAAAATTTTTAAATGTTTTTTTTTTTATTTTATTCAATATAGTCCCCTTTTAGTTTGATACACTTATTCTAGCGATTTTCCAACTCCTTGATCCCTTCCGAAAAGTAGTTTTCCGGAAGGTCTGCAAAATACCTCTCCGTGGCGTGTGAGCTAAATTTTTTATTGATGAGCCATCTTTTGAGATTTGGGAATAATAGTCCGACAAAGCCAAATCGGGTGAATACGGTGTGCATTGTCTTGCAAAACCAAAATTTTTTTCGCTTCATGTTAGGCAGTTTCGTAGCGATTTCGGCCTTCAATCGCTCCAATAATGCACAGTAATACTCGCTGTTGATGACAATCCCAGGAAACCGACACCATAACCTTTCCGAGCCATCGAGTCTCCCTGTGCAGCTTCGGAGCACTCGTGCCGGCTTCAGTCCATTGCCGGGCACTCATTCTGTTCTCTGGTATGTAATAGTGGATCCAAGTTTCATCAACAGTTACCAATCGACGCCAAAAGTCCGCCCGATTCCGCATCAACAAGTCCAAACACTCTTTCGAATGTTTTCGCGTTCGTGTTTTTGGTCAAGAGTGAGTATGCGCGGCACCCAGCAGCAGGATAACTTTTTCATATGCAGAATATTGCCCAAAATATGGTGTGTGCGCTCAGTACTAATCTTTGTGGTATCTGCTAGCTTGCGCACCTTCACTTTCCGGTCAGCTAACACCATTTCATGTATTTTTTTTTTTTTTTTTTTTTTTGACATTGTCCTCTGTAACCGCATCGGAGGGCCTACCGCTGCGGACTTGATCGGTAGTGGAGTTGCAGCCACCACAAAACTCTCGAAACCAGTATTTGACGGTGTAGTCTGACGGAACATTAGTCCCATAATATTTATCCAACTTTTCTTTTGTTTCCTTCGCCGTTTTGCCACTCAAAAAATAATGTTTTATGAGAGAACGAAAATTGTTTTTTTCCATACTCAACATGATGCCAAGCACGTCAACAACAATCAGCTGTCAAAACAGAACTAAAGACAGTATCGCACTGAAATCTGGCATATCTGCCTAAATATGAACGGACTTCAAGATACCATAACCTTTTTTGCAGCAGCAGCGCATTCTGGCTGTCAAAGAGGTCACTTTTCACTCCACCTAGTAGATGTTTCGCAATTATAAAGGGGAAAAAAAACTAAAAAAGACTGTTAAACATGTTAAAACAAAAAAATAAGTTGTAAGGCAACTGCCGAGAAATACAAAAAAAAAAACTTCAATTTGTTGTAACATTGGGACATTTTAAATCCGTTTCTTCGGTTGATCAAGAAAAGGAATTAGTCGAATATTCTAAGGATATGGAAGGGCACCTGTTTGACTTTTCCATGGAGGAATTCCCTGAACTAGCGTATATAGCCGAAAACCATTCCAATACATTTGACGGCGTTAAGCCGCATGATCGGCTATACAACTTTCTAAAACGGAACCCAACGATTTCTTAAGAATCGGTTTTATGGGTTTTAACCGTGCCGCTGTCGAAAACTTTTTCCAACTGCTGGAAGAATGCATCGAAGGTTTTTTGTCAAATAGGATATTCAAAGGACCTCACAACGGTTGCGAAGAGTCTCGGGAAAATGTTGGCAACAAATAGGAGGAAACAAGTAGGATTACTTTCTTCGTCTGTACGAGGATAATTGCTTACCATGGAAATTTTGCATGAGCGCTGACGGTTCGTACATGCCACCAATATTTATTTTCCCTCAAAAAGGAATGAAAGCCGAGTTCATGGATATGCAAGTGTAACCAAAATCGATAGATTACCAAAGACTTGTTTTAAAGTGATTCAAAAGGTTTATAGAATGGTCGCGGGCAACAAAAATTCAACCCGTTTTGTTACTTTTAGATGGACATGCAAGCCAAGTTAACATCATTCAAGTCATATATGTAGCAAGGGCTAGTGCCGTGGTCATGCTGTGTTTGCCACTATATTGCACTCATCGGTTGTAACCCTGGGATGTTACTTTTATGAAGCGCCTGAGTTCATATTGTTTAGATGAAGTAAATAAATGGCTCAGAAAACACCTTTGAAGAACAGTTCGGTAAAGCCTAATTAAGAGTTCCCACAATGTCAGTCTCCAAAAACGGCTTTCAAAAGACTGAAATATGGTCGATTAATCCAAATGTACTAGAAGACCATGATTTTTTGACATGCCAAGCCATGGAGGAGGAGTCTCGGCTTTTAGATAAAAACACTCTTTCGGCATATATTCGTTGCCATCAAGTTCATCAACAACCACCGATCCACTGATGTTTTCCTCAAACCCTGTTTCCAAAACAAATTATTCCACAAATTCGTCAATCTGAGACCAATATATCCGTTGATATCATCCCCAGATATCAACTTAAGGGCCCGTTATGCCCCGGTTATAGGCATTTTGAATGAGTTAGTTTTGAACTTGCTTTAGAAAATAAAAGCCTTTAAGACATTAATTTCTGGATTTGAAAAGGGTGATTGGTTTGGCTGTTTCGTTTTTCAGTGATTCGTGACATGTGGCCAAGTCAAACATGATCAGTTTGTATTGCCATTTCTTACACCGGAACAATGCATACAAATTTTTGAATTTTATAAGCAAAACTCGTGTTCTATGAAAAATGTTTTTCACGCACTTCAACCATTTTACAGTCGTCATAATCGACCTACTGAGCAAACAATTAAGGCCATAGTGACCAAATCTTATTATACAGCCTTACATTACATTATACAGATCGTGCACGAACTGAAGCCGAATGACCCACCACAGCATCGAATATTCGATGAATGGGCCTTAGTAAATCTGGAGGAAGATTCGCTTTTTATCGAAAAATTGTCTTCAGCGACGAAGCTAATTTCCGGTTAAATGGTCCGATGAGCAACTTCAAGCAATGTTTGGTGCGGTTTATGGTTCAGTGGAATCATTGGCCCGCATTTTTCAAAGATGACCCTGAGAACAACATTACCGTCAATGGCGCCCGTTATCGTTCAATGATTTCGACCAGCTGAACCTGGTCGACATGTGATTGCAGCAAGACGGCGCTACATGCCACACAGCACATGAATCGATGGACCAATTAAAGAATGAATTCGGTGAGTAATTTATCTCTCGTTTTGGACAGTCGAAATGGCCGGCTAGATCGTGCGATTTGATGCCTTTAGATTATTTTTTATTGGGACACGTCAAATCACTCATCTATGCCGATAAATCAGCGCAATTGCAGTCTTGGACGAAAACATTACACGTTTTATCAGATAGATACCAATCAATATCCCTTGAAAAGGGAGTCAAAATTGGACTCTCCGTATGGGGGACTAAAAACGAAGTCATGGTCAACATTTTTATGAAATAGTCTTTAAAGACTAAATGGCAAGTTTTGATTTATCAAATCAAATATAAATTTTACAAACTTTTGTAACTTTCCTGCACTTTTTTGACAATTAAAAACCAAACTCATTACTGTGTACTCCAAATAGTGCAATATATCATATGTGTAGATTTCAAAGAATGTCGACGCGAATTTGAGGAAGAAAACTTAAGTATTTGGACGCGCACACGGTTGCACCATCTTTAGCATATTAGCCAGCTGTTAAATCACAAAATTGCGCCCAGAGACAAGATCGATGTTAAGCGTAAGGCGTTTGATAATAGGCAAATTTGTAGCTTATGTCAAGCCAATCCAAAACCTGGGCCTCTTTAACTTAAAAGTGAGACTAAGTGCTCTCAAAGGAGATCTTTATAAAATCATGATCAATGACTAATACGTCTGGCATTAATCCGGACAAGATGTGATTCAAAAGTGAAATTCTTCGTGATAGTGTAAAACTGGTCGCCAATTTAAAAAAAAAAATGGCTATAAACCATACATATATGTCATACATGTTCATTTATCAATCTCTTATGAAAAGAAAAAAGTTGGAAAAGTTTTGAATTTATCCCAATCAAAAGTTTCCAGCCTCCAAAATGGCTAAAATGGGGCAAAATCTTCCCAGGATTTTATGAAACGACAGTCGTTCATCCGGCAGTTTCTAAGAGGGGGCACCACTTTTCATTTAGTAGTACCAACCTTCAAAAGATACGGGTATAAATTTGACAGCTGTCGGACCATTGTCATTCAAGCACCGAAGATGATGCACGCGGTGGACGTCCAAAAGAGGCTGTTTCAGATGAAAACATCAAAAAAGTCCACAAAATGATTACGAATGACCGTAAAGTGAAGTTGATCAAGATTGCTGAGGCTCTGAAGATATCAAAAAAGAGTGTTGGATATATCATACACCAATATTTTGACATGCGAAAGCTCTGTTCAAAGTGGGTGCCACGTTTTCTCACAGTCGACCAAAAACAACGACGTGTTGATGATTCAGAGGAGTGTTTAAAGCTATTCAACCGCAAAAAAGCCGAATTTTTGCTTCGGTATGTGACAATGGATGAAACTTGGCTCCATCACTTCACACCAAACTCAAGTCGGCAGGCAGTTGAGTGGCGAGCAGGCGACGAACCTCGTCCAAAACGACCAAAAATTCAACAGTCGGCTGGCAAGGTTATGGCATCCGTATTTTGGGATACACATGGAATAATTTTCATCGACTATCTCCAAAAGGGGCAGACTATCAATAGCGACTATTACATTGCGTTGTTGGAGCGTTTGAAGGACGAAATTGCAGAAAAACGGCCGCATTTGAAGAAAAAGCAAGTGCTGTTTCATAAAGACAATGCACCGTGTCACAAGTCGATGAAAACGATGGCAGAATTGAATGAATTCGGCTACGAATTGCTTCCCCACCCACCGTATTCTACAGATTTGGCCCCCAGCAACTATTTCCTGTTCGCAGACCTCAAAAGAATGCTCTCCGGAAAGAGATTTAAGACCGATGAAGAAGTAATCGCCGAAACAGAGGCCTATTTTGAGGCTAAATAGAAATCGTACTACAAAACTGGTATCGAAAGATTGAAAAATCATTTCAATCAGTGTATCGCCCTAGAAAGCAACTATATTGATAATTAAAGTTGAAATTTGCAAAAATTTTATGTTTTACTATAAAACGGCACTGACTTTTCAGCCCATGTGTTATAAGGAAACTTGACAATGACGGAAATAAAAATCTTACGAACTTTAGCGAGTGTAACAAAACAATAGTTGATAGCGGATAGTAGACAAATTTTAGGATGAATATGTTTCTGACATGTTTCACGTAGTTCGTCAGAGAATCCAGTTCAAATAGCAATAAAGACTCACGCTCCTGCCAAAATTTTAAGAAGAGACCGGAAACAAAGCATCAGATCAAAGGCTATCTATATTTCTTCTAAAACCGTTGCTCTAAATAAAGATTTTAGTTAGTATTAAGAGAGCAATTTCTGTTTACATGGGTCAGAGCACACCAGAGTATATCATTGCAGATAAACCCTTACTATATACCCACAAATCATTTCCCAAATTATCCTTGACGAATTAGGGGACACCCTGTACATTTCAATGGTCAATAAAAGAAGAAGATTAAGACAATAGCACAATTTAAATTTTTTTAACCAAATCGGTAGTAGGATTCCTGCTGAGAATATTCACGCAATGACAAGCACAGTAAGTTTGTGATTTAAGTTGGTTGTCTACAGAAATGGTAAACTATTGTTAGTGATGCAGCATTTTTTAAATTCAACATCGAAGCCCAAAAGTTTTATTTAAAAAAAGTCTTAAGGCAACGAGCAATTTCGAGAGTTTAGAAGTAAATTACTCAACTTTAGAAGGAAAATTTTGACGAAACTGGAAAACCTGTTTAAAAGCTGATAACAAACTGCATATCCTCGAAATCGAAGCTCAAACATTGCAATGCTGTCTGAATGTATGATCTAAGAATATGAAAGATACTACCTAAGTGCCGGCTTATCTGAATTGTATTTTGAAATGACTATCAACTGACTCTAGAACCGTGGCTCAAGTGATAGAGTATTAGCCTCCCAATCGGAGAGTTTAATACCATCTTTCTCTCTTTCTATCCAATTTTCTGAAAAACTTAACACATGCCCTGGCATCTTCAAAGTAGTTGAGTGTTAGGTTCTTAAAAAGAAAAAAAAAAAAAAAAACCGAAAAGATATTGGGTTATGCTCACTTCAAGATCCAATATCTGCAATTCAGCAGAAGGTAAGGTTTTAATAAAAAACAATTATTTGAATCAGAGTGTTTATTGGAAAAAAAAAAAAATTGACTGATGTAAGGTTTACAAGCCTTATGTTGGCTTGATTAATATTCTTATTTAATCCAAATTTCTACTCAACCAACAGCCTGATATCCTATCCCAATCTTAGGCTCACTAAGTAAAATTTGCATAAACCTTATTAGCTCCTCCTGTCTTCGAATATATCTATGAATCAAACACCACAAAAGTAAGACATTCACGCCAGACTTCTAGTAAAAAATTGGCGCGCAAATCAAATGACATGGTTCACTTATTGGCACTTATTTCACAGTCGTGTGAATGAGTGTTCAATTTGCTGGCAAATCATTTGACGTTTGACAAGTGTTTTTGTTTTTTTTTTTTTTGGAAAAACCTGTCAAATATCAGACGTCATTACCGTCGGCCCATACGTAGCTGACTTGAGTTTTATCTGAACATATCTATTCGAGACGAATTCCAAAGTTCCACATTAACCAAACTGAATGGTCATTTTTCACATTAGCACCCGTAAAAAATCAGATTCGTAGCGTTCTACTTTTGTTGTTTCATCTACAATCAGTTCTGGTCCCAATGACATGCTTACGTAGGTAGCATATATGTTTTCAAAATTTGACCTTAAAAACCGCTGAAGGGCGTAATATTTCATCACACCAATCTGCTGAACGACTACCCAGTTTATAATCAGCAGATATGATAAATTTTTTGTTTAATCTGATTAATATCGTTCACTTGACTTGAACTACCGGCTTCATTTTGATGTCAATGCTTTGACAGATAGTAATCACTGAACACGTTCAAGCTCGTCAGCACTTGATGAAGAAGAGAGGGCAAAAATGATTCACTACATCGCGTTATCACAGATTTTTTATTTTTATTTTTATTTTAATTTTTTTTTTTGCCCTAGAGAACATGAACATGAACAAATATCTAACTGTCAGAGACAACAATATTTTCATAATTTTTATTTCTAATTTTTTTTGCTTGTAATAGTTGTAACTCTGACTTTGTTGCTGAATTGCTTTGAAATTTCAAACAAATGCATTAATTTGTCAACTGTCAGCTAAAACTTTATGTAGGTTGAGTGTTACGTGAACCTGCAACAACTACAAATAGGTCTTTTCTATTGTTTTTGAAGTTATGCAAATAAATCAAAAATTCTTGCTTGCAAAACTTACCTAATAAGTTTTAGCAAAACGTCAAATCTTGTAATAAATGTCAATGGAGAGTAGAAAATTTTTAAATTTTTCAATTGAACAGAACCAAGTTGGAATTTCTATTCGAAAATTAGAATTCAAATTGTAGCCGTCGGAAGTCCACAAATAAATCAGAACTCGCTTGACAAATGACTCTGGTTGTTCTAGCGTCGGAGAGGTAAGATTATTTTCGAACAGAACTTAGTCAATTTACCGCCGCATTCATTGCAAAACCGAAAAGTCTACAGGAAATCTTTTTACATGCTGAGAAAGATAAAGGAGTATTAATTGTCACATTGACAATTTCATCTGCATATGTATGTACCATATATGAGAGTGTAGTATCTATACTGTCAAAAAGTATCATGTTAACCTGATTCAACACTTTTAATGCCACATAAACAAGGAACACTTAAACTTTAAGCAAATAGCACTTTAAGAGTTATCGAGAAGGTCTAGATGGTACCCATTCCATTTGAGGAAGGACCAAGAAAAAAACAAGTTCAATTGTAATCCATATACATATGTATCCGTGCCATAACACCCCCGTGTATACGTATTCGTACATTATTTTGACACCACGTACCACTGGCGGGTATCACAGGTAGTTAGACAGATACACATTGTTGAGAGACGATGTGATGTGATATTTACCTATATTGTGTTGGTTATGCTGTAGTACTGATCCGAAAGCCATTAGATCCTTAACCGGTGGAGCTCGTGCACCGAGGGCGGAAAAACCGTCCCCCAAATAGGACGCCAGTGCGACAGCCCCAAGGGGCGCTTTAGATACTTCGGTAAGAATTTTGAAAAATACGTGTAAACACTTGTTTTCCTGTTTCCTTCACTCAGGATTTTGATATCAAGACCTTTTTTTTGGGAAGGCTGGTATATTGAGGCACAAATTTGTCGTGCTCTTTCACTGTCACTCGTTTTCTACTTCCTTTTTTTGTAGGTATCTTTAAATTTGTTTGAAATCAACTGACACTAGGATTATCGTTTGCGAAAGTAAACCGACAATTTTTTGAATGACTTTTCCACAAACTTGAAATTGACGTAATAAAACCGAAATTCGCGACAATAAAATTCGTCTTTTGACCACTCCAACGAACATATGATGAACAACAACGAACGAGAGTTCATAAATTAGAACAACAATGTAAGAACGACGACGACGGCGACGATACAACGAGAACGAGAACGACAACGACGACGTAGACTACGCCACACCACAAACGACAGGCAATGACTGGTCGTTTGGTTGTTGTTACGTTGAGCTGTCATCATCGTTGTTGGTTCCCTAGCGCCCTCTATATTTATTATATGGGGTGTGTTCAGTTATCCCTTCCCCTGTGTTTATTACTTCGGTACTCTTCTAACCAAATCAAAGGTGAGATGGTGAATCCAGATCAGCAATGGAGTCGGTGCATGACATTTGAACATAAAGTGTTGTGCGCAGTGGCCGATCAGATGACCCTGGGCGTTGCTAAGCAACTGTCAACTGGTTTTCCCTGATATTGAATCGAACCAATCGGCAGCATTTTACCCGCCCTCTTGGCATTGGATATGAGAGGACTAGAAACTGACAGCAAACCAAAAAAAAAAAAAAAAAACCAAAAATTACTCCTGAAGCAGGGATGGGGTTGAGTGTTAAGTTAGAACGGGTGCTCGGAGTGGTAGGATTTCTACTTATGCATTTGTATCTCAGTGCTCTCTGTGTTGGTTGAGTATTTCCATTGATGTCGTTTGGATTTGATGTCACGAAGAAGAGGAAAGCAACGAAAAATAAAAACCAACCTTTTATCTGGCCCCTTCTTCTTGGGCAGATTCTTTTTCTGTCTCTCGTTGGGCTTCTGTCTTGTTTTAAATTTTTTTGTTGTTTTGTTTTGTTTGTTTTATGTGTTGTTTTGTTGATTTTTTTTGATTTTCTACTGTGCAGAGAAGGCAACACTTGTAATGGTTTTGTTGTTGCTGATGACATTTGGAGTTGGTACGGTACCAGTTTGATAATACTGACAGTAGTGGTGGTGGTAATGTTGGTGGTTGGCTAGCTGTTGCTGCTGTTCCTGGATACCTTTTCGGTCTTTCGCTTCAGTGGTGGGGTAAGCTATAAATTCGACATTCGCATTGTTGTTGTGGATGAATAGAAACAAGAAAATAAGTGCGCGGTTGCCCTTTATGGAAAAAAAAAAAAAAAAAAATTATAAACACTAATCCAACGATTCCAACACCAATGGTGACATTTTGTTACAGAGCCGAATTGACAAATCTTTTGATGGTTAGCGGTAAGTATCTAAAGAATGTGACATCGTTCGTTGAACGATATCATTACTGAACAGGGATGTCCGCGGCTATGTGCATGCACTTAATCAAGTTCTAATTGACATTTCTGTTAAGCTCTTCTCTAGTTCATGTGCAATAGAAAACGTGACGTACATTTTTGACTTTGAAGGTTACATGCAAGCCGCATAGCAAGTCCCCGCCAAAGAAGGGGCAATGAGCGTTTATGTGATAAGAATTATGTCAAACGTTCACTAGACAAACTGATAAGCGATGCATTGAACACTGCTGAAAAAAGTTCACATTCGCTGGAAGCAAAAGTATTTAGCTGTTTGCGTTGTTAGGTATGTACATACGTATAGAGATAGTTCGAAAGGCGATAAGAAACATTGTTTTGATTTTTATTTTAATTTATTTATTTATTTTTATTTTTCGTATTGAATATATGTAGATTATCTGGGTTTCAAGTGGCACAATGATAAAGCGGCGTGATTCAGTTATTCAATGAAACAAAAAAGTGTTACAATTCGTTTGGGTATGCATTTGATTTTCGTTTCTAGAATTCTAATCTGTCGTTGGAAAGATTACACTAATCGATATAGAGTAGGTAGAGTTTTCAGGGTTTTTTTTAACTTTTCATCAATTCTGCTCTCGAAATCGGCCTATTTAATCGCAAATTGATTTCGTTTGCAGATGAATCCAAAGGAATAGATATGTCGATTTGTAAAATGTATTGCAAACTATAAGGGTGGAGTTTATATCTACTAGGTACTCGTGCGTCAGAAGTATCTACATACATACATTGATGTTACGTAGATTCTTGAAGTTATTTGCTATGACTTTGACATTTAACTTGATGGAGGACATTGACACTTTGGCTCCATAGTTGTTCTAGCACTTAAATTTGTTACGTCTGTAGATGGCGGATAATAATAATCTCACAGCAGGATGTCTGAAATTTCATCTACGACACGTTAGATGAGACCGGTCTCTCCTAAGCCTGCCATCAGGGTTTGACACGAGTTGATGATTTTATCCATTTCATTTACATGTTAGGCTCTCTGTGTGTGATTGTTCTGACTAGATTGATGTTACTCGAAGAATTTTCCTTTCCAACTCTCTGTGTTGTAAAGCAGAGCTAGAATACCTAATTGCTTACTTATTAAGATGGCTCTTCAGTGTGCTGTGGATCTGAGCCTTGAGCAATATCTTTAAACAGCTACCTTAAGTTACGCAATTCGAGATGCTTGAGGATTCCATTTGTGACGACTTCGTCCTCTAGTGCATCGTCCCTTCTGGTATGAATCAAAGACTCTTCAGGACAAAGCGTTTCATTCGCTTTATATACTGTAGTCAACTTAGATGTAGCGCATCAAGTCAAAAAACACTTGGAGAATCTTACATCCAAAACGGCCAAGTAAATCTTCATCCCCTTCGTTAATTTCCATGCTTCTGCACTAGGACGCACTAGCACTTGGATGATAAGAGTCTTAAAAAGCGGTTTCCTAGTTGCTTTCTGAAGCCAAGGAAACAGCGATTGCCAATTATAATTTTTGGTTTCGTATCTGATAAGATGCCATTATCAAAGTGGATAGAGGTTGACAAAAACCCTAGCTACCTCAAAGTCATAGCTGTTTTATATGACAGTCTGTCCGATTCGTCGATGTTGTGCGTTTTGTTGTCAGCATATAAAGGTTTTTTTAAGAGGTTCAGACTTTTTTTTTTTAAATAGAACACAAACAAATTAACTAGATGACGGTTAATTAAAATTATTCGAAAGAGTATTTCATGTCATTTAATATTTGAAAATAGTTTTGGGCATATGTCTACTACGGGAATTCATGAGGTTCAGTTTTCGAACAATTTCCTGCTCCAAAGAACCAATGGCTGCTGGTTTATAGGCATAAAGTGGTTGACGTCGCCAACAGAAAATAATTCAATGGCTTCGAATTGCACGATCTTGGTGGCTAATTGATGGGTCAATTACTTATAAAGACAGTTGCCAAATCGTTTTTTTTTTTTTTTTTTTAAGCGATGTTTTCGTTGATGGAACCATAGTTCTTCTACATTGATGTCACGCAAATTTGGTAACAAGTAATCGTTGATCATGGGATTGAATCGGTATGTACTAACAATAATTTGTGCTTCAGTCTCATTTTTGAAGAAATAAGAACCAATGATGAGCCATGTGCACATTATGACATATTTTCTGGATGGAACAACATCTTGTGAAATTCTTGAGGATTGTCTGCCGTTTAACCCGAAATGAACCTCATTACTGAGCAAAATTTTACTGATAAAAGCTGGGTCAACCTCCAGTTGACAAATACAAATGCTTCTTTGATGTGTATTGATTGGTTATAGTCCAGATAAAGACACACTGCATGTTTAAAAGGATTATATTGTATCTAAGGACAGAGAAACTGCCATGAAACAGCTATGTCCCATCAGTAAATGTTAGTGGGATACATGTGTCTGTACAATAACTGATTAGTACGACTTCTTTGGTGTCTTACCATTTACAAACCAAACATCCATTCTTGTTAAATTTGAGAATGTACTTACCTCTTCTAACTCAAGATTTTGTAAAAATTTCCAATTTCTCATGACTGTGCCCACTAAACCAAACTCGCAAGGTATACTGTAGTGAAACATCAATCACAACACATAACATCCAAAGGATTTGAGAGTGTGGAACAATACTCGTTCCATAGTTTCTTCAAAACTCGTTCTCCAAGTATACCTTCTGACTGGACTATTTTCTTTCCAGCGTAAATATCGAAATCATGAGTGTATCCAGTTGTGGAATCACATCGTTCCCAAATCTTGATGATTCTTTTGATGGATCCAGGAATTTCTAAAGGTATACTTTAGACACGAAACCATTTCGTCTATGCAGTATGTTTTTGTACCATCTGAAAGCTTTTCTGGGCCATTCGGATATAGTTTTTGTAGCAATATTGCCCAGAAGTAAGTTTCGTTACTTATACAAAGGCATGTATGGTAGTCGGTTTTAAGACATTATCAAGTACCTATACACCGACACAACCATCATTTCATATGGATCAGTAGGCTGTCCTGATGATTTTGCGTTTTTAGCGGTTGAAGTATCTTTCCTGTTGTTATTGCAAATATTTCTGTTCAGTATTTCGAATCTCTTATTTGTACAATCAGCGATTTTTATAAATAAAATTCTTGGAAAACTTTTAAAGAAAACATCAAGGTTTTCTGTCTATGTTAGCACGAATTTTTGGCTGCTCAAAATAAGGAATCTTTTTTCGAGGTAAGAAATTAATATTACTGTTGTTCCATACTGCACCGTTGTTTAGCTGCTCTTCTGCTAAGGGTTGTTGCATATCCAATATGAAGTGATGGACATGCCATCACACAAACATTATGTTTAATTTTCCTAGATCCTTTACCGTCAAAAAGGAACCAGAAAGCCTTGGATACCCTGTGTACTTCAACACATAACCATCTTGGGTTGGCAGTTTTTATGATTTTTTCCTCGATAGTGCCCCTTATCATGAAAAGTGGTGGTTTGATGTTAGCAACCTTGCTATTATCGAGTAGCCCTCTTCTTCTTGCAAGCTCACCCGCTAGTTCATTTCCCTCTATACCGCAGTGTCTTGGCACCCAGCACAGTCTCACCCTGTTCTGACTGCATAATGCTTTGATCATTGTGCGACATCCCCTGACTGTATAAAAACTGATGTTGGTCGGTTTCATTGCCTTAAATGTGGCCTGGCTATCGATGTGAATAGCCATATCTCTTCCGGATACGGATCTCATCTGCATTAGCTCATCCGCGCTGAGGACGGCCAGAACCTCTGATTGGAAGGCACTGATACCTCCGGTAGTCTTAAAGATACTCTTAGATCTGGGTCTTCTGAGAAGATACCAGAACCTGTTCTTTTCTCTGTTTTGAACCATCTGTGAAAATTGTGACTTCATTTCCGCCGCCTTCCCTGGCGGAAGGCCACCGAATGTAAAGTAAAGACAAGTCTGTATACTTTGTAGTGGCTACGAAGACAAATATTTCTTTTTAGATAGAAGGAACTGTTTAATTTAAATGATGAGAGCCAATATTTCCGTTGACCTGAATAAAGCAAAGTGCTCAAGTACAACACGACCGCCCGCACTTATCGTACCTTGACAGAACTACAAAAAACAGCTTGAGATGATTTGGTTAGATTCATACATCAACTTGTGTTTACGATTTGATTACCTGAGGGAATGTTGAAACTCATTTGCAATTATCATACATCCATCTGGGAGATCCTGCAAGAAACCTAAACGGCTTAAAAAGGATTTTTACCAGCTTTTCATCGATTGCAAGTGTGAATTTGACAGTATCTATATATATAAAAGAATTCCTGTCAATCTGTGACCGACCGGCTACTAGTATATGCAGAGATCTTGACTTCTAAAGTTAATTGGCCGACCTCAGCAAGCTGTCTCACTGGTTGAAAGCATAATCGCACATGTGCCCGAAATGAGTTTAGTAATGAAAAGACCACAAAATCATTCTTCCAAATAGTATTGCGAACGGTACTCGACATCAATCCCGTTTTTAACCACTTCTGAACTCGATCGATTGATTTTAACTATAAATGATCTTGAGAAGATTATTAAACATTGCCCCCTGTCATTTAACTCGACGTCACAAAATTCCTCCAAACTATTTCTTCACCCTTCGCCTGCGCTGTATGCAAATGTTTTAAGGCTACATTACTCCTTAAGGTCGCGTTTATAAAGGAAACAAAAAACTCTACTTAAAGAAAACCTTGATAGGATTTCCACTTGTTGCCTAAAAAATTGCTTAGAGCTAACTATCTCCAAATATCAATCTATAATTGGTCTGAACAATTTTGCAACCCCCCATGTCACAAGGTGACTTTACATTACTCTTGTCCGGTCCTTTCTCGATTGGTCACACATGGTTCTCCTCCTTTTAGCAAGCTCATATATTCTGAAACCAGAACTTTCAATGTCGTTTCCTTCGATTTGCTCTTCGAGGACTACCATGGGATGACACTTTTATTTTATCTACCTATCGTAACGAACGCAGAGGCATAACTGACATTCTCTTCATTCATGGACTGGTTTTTTGTTCTGTGAATTCTGCCTATTTTTGCAATTCTAGTTTCGTCAACACTAACCCTCGTAACCCTCTTTTCTTCTTTATATTTCAATCCATCGCACCTGTTATGGTTCCAAGGAACCAATCTCACACATGCCTCGTAAAACCATGCACCTGAGCACTTCTCGTCTCAAACTTGATCTCCTCCATCATTCGCTTGGTTCCTAACCCTTCATTTTTGTTAGTTTTTAAGTTAGATTAGGCTTGTATTAAGGCAGATAAATAGGGGCTTCACCTCACGCCAATGCATTTATATGCATCCAAATGCATCCACGCGTAGAAGTTCAGGTTAATTGTATTCATTGAGTTGTTGATAAGAACTTCAGCGATTGACAGTACAACAAGAAGAAGCTGTGAATCCCCAAGTTTAACGTTTGATACCATATAAAATTATAGACTAGTAGAGCGTAGCATCCAGAGGGGGCCGAAATGAGGGAAATCCCCACGGTTGTCAATAATGTGTGAACTTAATTTCATGACATCGAACAGAAAAGAAACAGATGGTTCACGCAGACTCTTAGGATTTAGAAAAGTATACTGGGATTTGGACGGAATTCGCGAACAAAACCACATATTTTACTTATGTACATATGTATGTAGAAAAGGACCCCCTTCTCCTTAGAACGCCAATATGAACATAAGTTAATCAATTTTCAAAAAAAAAAATCAGTATCTGTACCTTATTAGGTAGCAAATTTGCCTATGACAACACATCAGATGAAGCCGTAAAAATGGCCCTAGGATGGTAATGGGATACTCATAGAATTACCAGATAGATGTATGAAATATTAAGAACAAGAACATTAGATTTAGGAAGACTTAAGGATGCTCAAAAGAAGGAACCCTTTCACACAACATATAAGATTACGCAGCGCTGGAACCATTTGAGTATGTTTGCTTGTGATATAGTACTGAAACACCACATAGTTTACATCATCAATATACGCGCCTAATGTAGCCCCTTGTAATAGAGGAGCTACTAGAAAAATCTATCAACTTGGAGTTGCAACCAGCTCTGAGTAGGTTGACAACATTTTATTAATGGCAAGGGGACCATTTTAAAAAAAATATCTGCAATACTCGTGTCATACACGAAGCATTATCTAGTTAGGTGTGTGCCGGTGGTATTAAGCATCAATCCCACCAAAACCATAATTTGACAGAAAGCGACTTCTAACAAGAAGTATGATATCTAGCTGTTAGACTAGACAGTCTATTTACTTCGTAGAAATATTCGAAGAATTAGCTGGTAAACCAACGAAAACAAAGGAAAACTTGTTGACCAGCAAAACCAAAGTAGAAACGACATCTAAAAGCGTCCTTAAAAGAGAGTGTACTATTCTAGAAACATCGATATCCAAAGGCAAAACAGTAAAGGAATACAATTTTTCAAGAAGAATGAATGGATAATTTCTAATCGACTTCGCTGAGCATATCGAAGATAACGACAATTTTAGAAACCACCTGAACATCTATTAGAAAAATGTGAGTTAGTCAAATACTAATTCAAGCATCCAAGAGTATAGCAAATAAAGAAAAGATACTTTTCTTCTTACCCAGATTAAAAATTTAAGATTCACAAGATTTAAGCGAAATTTAGACATCCAGTCATTATCCATAATGGGCACTTGCTTTGTCGAAACCGAAAAACTTTTCTTTCTCGGTGTTTGTGTGTCAATGACAATCTATGCTGGAATAACCACATATTCGATGTCGTCAAAAATGCTGCGGAATGTTTAGGTTTCCTCAAGTGATGTAAGAGATCCTTTCCGCCTCTGATCTGGCTTGAATATATATGACATAAGCAGATGCTGACATCTGGTTGGTTGCTCCTAAGAACGCTTTACACTTGCTAGATAGCATTCAAAACCATTCGATAAAACTCACAGATGATGCTAATAGCACACAGTCAATTGACACCCTTAAAACCGAGGAAATACCTCCTGTGTTATCATGTTCTATCGCCATTTTCACCACTGGTGTTTCATCGAAATCGCTAGTAGCTTTCCGCCCTTCAAACTTTCAACCGTAAGACTCTTCTTGCTATGAATGCTCATCAGTTTACCCTCAAGCGCACTTACAAACGTGCTCTGAAATATTGTAATTCTTCCCAAAGCCATACAACTCGGTTATGAAATGCCATGCTGAGCTCTTTGTTTCCTAGTCATTATAACTTTCAAACATTTAAAACCAACGTACATACTATAGGTACCTCTCTTTCATTCCTCCCTTAAAAAAATAAATAGGATGAAGCTTCTAGATTGGTAGCATCCCGGAATCAGGCATACAAAATTACATGGCTGTATACACCTACCAACTTAAGATTACCTTAATCTCAACAATTTGCTTGGAGTCAAATCAAGATGTCCCCATACTTTAACTCAACCTTCATTTGACCAGCTTAACGATTGTCGATGACATTGAACTTAAAGGTTGTTAAAATCGCGTAAAACTTTATTCACAAATCGATTTTCTATAGAAATGTACACATGTATGTATGCACTTCTCACATACCCTTAAACATGTTCTAAAATCCCCTAAAATGTTCGCACTTTGTTCGGCATTTGCCGCCTATTCTCAGCCCAGGACTATGTCTCGTCAAATCCAAGGGCTTACAGGCGATGGTTTTTGTGTTAAATGGCCCTCTCCATCAATACTTGACCATGCCATGCATCAGTAATTTATCCAGACGCTGCTCTCATGTTTCAAATGTGCCTATGTCGGGTGTATTGTACTTCCTCAATCCTTCCGCTCCTAGCCTGTTTCGTATATACATGCACACACTTTTATATTTAGAGTATCTATATGGGTTGGTTTACTGACAAACCCGCTGTCAATGGTTAGAGTATTCGCACCATCAAAGGACGCGCACGAGAAATCACCTCAGCATCGGTATCAACAATCGACCGACGTTGGAGGAGGAGGACAAACTGTGAAAATCGGCTGGATAGAGGGTGGTAAAAAATAAATTCCCTCACCCAATAAATATCTCATCCCTAAAACTGTCAAAGGACACACGATGAGTGCAAGGAGTAGAGAACCAACATCTAGCATGAACTTTCTGAAAAGGAAAAACTTTTCCTGCCACAGGAACAGCAGTTCCTTCTTGTTCGCCCCCGTTATTTTAGTTATTTTTCTTTTTCTCTATCTTTTTTTTTTCGAAATTTGTATCCACGATAGTCTATTTGTGTATCTATCTATCTATCTATCTGTGGGTTTTCATATTCCACTTTGTTGGCTGCTGTATTTGTTGGGCTTGTATCTATATATGTTTACCCGTGCTACAAGTATTTGTTTTCGATTCGATAAAATCAACCCCAGTGTTCGCTGGAGCAAGGAACAGAGCACCGTAACCACTGACACGAGGAGAACTCGCTGTTTCCATTGTTGACACACCTACAACAGCCCACAGTTGTCGTACTGGCGGATGAATCTACGGACTTGTGCTCGTACCTACATATATCTGAAGCTAAAGCAGATGCCGAATGTGTGCTCGTATCTATGAGATGCAATTCTATGAAATGAGATGCTTTTGACGACACAACCGGCACTCGCTACCTTACGAATAAACATGGAAACACCGTCGACCGACGACTGGCGACGGTACGGTACGTGTAGGAAGCTGTGGAGTTTGTGGGAAGTGGGTTGGATCTTGATATTAGGTTCACTATTGTTTTGGACTTTTTCTTTTTCGTGTGGTCTGACTTACGAGAGCCTTTGAGTGGGTGTTTTGTTTGTTTAAAGCGCACGAGTAGAGTACAATTTTTCTTGACTTAATTATAGACAAGAGCGTAAGTGGCTTACATAAAGTTGTTACCGATATTTGCTAGCCTGTAATTACAATGACTGTAATAAAGTTAAGTACGGCACAAGTATGATTTGTGAGTCATGCAAAGTACAGAAAGTTCAACAAATGTACGACCAAGTTTCTTAAATGTACCAGTTTGTTGGTTTCGAAAAGTATCTGTAAGCATTTTCCTAGCAGTTGTGTGTAGCTACGTTTGTCTAACATGATCAATTAGCCCAGTTAAAATCGACATTCAACTTAGGAATTGAAATTGATGTACATAGACCTTAGATTAATTAGATGGGGACAAGAGTCCCCATCAATTCCGCTTGCGCTAAAAATGGTAAGTGTTATTGTAAAGTGATTCATTTATGACTAGTAGATTAGGTAATTATCTAGCAGAAAGATTCTCAAGATCCTAATAGGTATGAAAAAGAAATAAACTCATAAAAAAGTTGCATAGTAGGTATCTCAATAAAAGATATGATTGATGACCTTAACACAACATCACCCTATGTGACTATAGATATCATAGACCTATTCTGGGTCAAACCCTACGAATGGGCGAACTGACCTAACATGCCCAGCGTTATCTGGCTAAACTTCACAAAGCTGGCAGGGTGTGTCATCTACATGGCATACATGCCCGGACAGAAACTCCGTAAGTTAAAAGTTTTACTCTCCAGTTCTAGGCTTCTTTATTGATTGGTGTTTGGCAGAAGTTGGCATGCCTAACATCCTAGACAGAGCCACGGCAATGATGGTAAATATCTGTGGAGATCCTAAAGAAATACGGAATAGGTTGTCTCAAGACAAAACTATCCGATGATGGTAAAAGCGTCAAAAAAAACCCTGAATTCTTGGAAATAAGGTACAAAAATTCAAACCCAACAAATACGATCTATTTTATCAAAAAGATATAGATAAAACCAGAAGCTGTATTCTATCGGAAAAATCTCTTAATATGCTCTTTTTGTTTACACACAGCGATAGTGATACGGTTGTAGAACGCTTAAAGAACAAGGTGAGGAATATCATCCTAGTTTCACCTTACCTGCAACACGTAGACAACGACCTTCCATAAACAGTCACTCGTGAACTGACGACATGTGCCGAACCAAGAATCAACAATCAAGAAATAACAATCACAAACATACATACACTTAAGTCATTATCTGGAGAGTAACCACTTAGGACATCTTTTCGGATCACCTTAGAATTCTTTTCACTATAAAAAGTGACTCGACCGTATAAAAAAAATCCGAAATCTTAGAAAACTAACTGAACGGCGTGGCACTCCAATTTGATAAACGAAAACATGGAACCACTCGCAAGGACATACCTTTCTGATCACCTTTGCATTGACTCTGCGGTAAATCATGTAACTTCGGACCTTAGGAAAGCCTTCATTAAGAACTGCCTCACCTCTAGCCATCGCCAGCCTTCCAAACCCTCTTCGTGCATAGGCAGGATTATGATAAAAAGATACAGAACAAAGATCAGAAAATTTGATAAAGAAGCCAAGTAAACTAGAAGTTAGCAGGATTGGAACAAGTATAGGTCTAAATTCAACTTCTACACAAGAATGGCCAAGAAATAATCTCGGGCTATTTTTTTCGAGCGATAGAAGATACCAAAGAATCAGCTTTGCTAAGGAAATCCTATCCAAAGATCAAATAGGATAGACACACACTGTTTTCCAAACAGTTGAAATTATTGCGAAATACGGAAAAATGCGGTAAGGCTCTGGGTCATAAAATGGATCAGCTGATTTTTCATTTTCTTTAATACCTTTGCGTCTTGATTCTCTAAAGACCTTGGCTTTGTGTCTGGTTGATAACTTCTGAAGAGTATTGAAGTATTGTTGCACCAATTTGAAGTTTACCTTAACGCTTTCAATGGTGGTTGAATGGTGGAGAAACGTTGGAACCCTTACTAATTGGGTCTGCAGTGTTTGTATTTGAGACATGAATACCGGCACAGGCACCTCTGTTCGGTTTATAAGTCCCTGCATTTACCGCGCAGATCACGTCGAGTTTAGGAATATTTTAAATGAAGATTGCGAGGTCTATCTATCTGCGAGTTAAATCTATCCTGTTTGTAATAATCTGCTTGTACTACGAATTGAATTTTTTTCTTAACAATGAATGATTCAACGGCAGCTTGGGGCAGGCGCGGATAGCGTCGGAAATACCTATGTTTGAGAGTCTGTGAAGACGTTGCACCTTCTTTTCTTCTCTTGTCTCATTCCACCATATTTCTGACCGAAGCGAAGATCGATCTGACTATCATTGTGTAGATCAAATGGGTGACTTTTAAGGATATCACCCATATCTTACCAAATCAGTTTTTTGCCTAAAAATACTTCTAGATATTTAGCTTCCTTAGAAAACTCTATAATTTTGTCGTTCAGAAAGATCTAGTCAAGACACAGGTATTAGTATTCCTTTTCCGGGGATGATTGATCGGTTTTCTCCAACGCACGCAATTGATCGGCATATCCACTCGCTTTGTTTACTAAATTTTCTATCATAGTTTGATAAGCAAGTCGTAGAAGAAAAGACTACAGAAGTGCTGAAAGAACACCTCTTTGTAGACGACAGCCTATGCCTTCTGAGACAGTAATTGATGTCTCACAAAGAGAATGTCTCTTTAAGAATGCACATAATACTATATCTTCTCGTCTTTCGGAGTTTTTTATCTGAGATACTACATAGATTTGAAAAGCGCCTCCGTAGAAGGTTCTTGCCTGTTTGCAAGGATTGCATGTTTGAAGGATCTTAAGAGAGAATCTTGTTGATATATGTCAACAAATCCTCGAATCGTAAGCCTTGATCTCTGATTCTATAGTAAAATCTTACATTAAGTTACTACCAGCTGGACTATTGACTTCATCCAAGATTTGAATTGTAAAAAAAAACCGACGTTTGATTAATCTTTTGAATTTTTTAGGAAAATTCCTTTCTAAGGTCCTCCAAGGTGCATGCATTTACCAATAACTTTGAAACAATCTTTGCCTTGTAAAGTTGTGAAAAATTATTGGAAAATAAATCGCCTTTAAGGACAGCACAAGAACCTTAAGATAAATTTCAACTGGTTAACGTGTTTTCTTGCTGTTGCAATTGCAATCACAGCATCGAAGGTCAACCATGATTCAGATAGAACAAAGATGCGCAGATCTCAGCGAACAATACTCGTATCTCTTAAACTGTCAGATGACTTATGTCCACCCCAGGCTAAACAATCTTGCAATTCAACTGCAACACGCTTTCAAATGCAAACAGAACGAATTAATATTTTTCTCTCTCTCTCTCTCTTTGGATTTCTACTTTCGTCTTAGGTCAGAATTTATCTTTTTGTTCCTAAAAAAAAAAAAAAAACAGATTTCACGCAACGCAATCTCGCGCATTTGTAGGATAATTTTCCATCAAACATTTATGTATTTACGTTGATGGGTAATCGCCACCTTTAGTCAGCTCGTCTCTCTATGTAGCTAAAGATTTTCCAATCAACTTTTGGCATGTACATGTTGAGATAGAAATCTACGATTTCCACTCGATGAACTAAAGTGATGAGGTTAAGATGCTCGTATTCTCGTACGTTTGCAGAAGTCAGTGGGTGGTAATATCAAAATAATTCTGGAAGAAGATAGGGTATCATACGCCCAACGTAGATACGGATACGTATGTATCATACACACATATGAAGCGAACATATAAAGTAAGTACACAGAAAGATAAAAACTATTAAGAAAGGTGATGTGAGTTATCACATTTTATTGGCTTCGTGAGTACAAACTACCCTTCACGAGAAGTTAGGGATTGAAATATTTATGGGAATTCCTGAGGCAGTTATGGGCAATTTTTTAGCGTTCAAATAGGTTGTGAAAAGGCTAAGGAAACATGATTTTCTCATTACCTGATTTTTCACTGCGAGGACGATTTCCAGTTTCTTAGCAACTTCAGGAGTAGTGTGCGTACCTGAACAAAATGCCAACACCATTGTAAAGTCAAAAGTGATCTTATCAAACAGCCTAGTCAGATGTCTGAAAACTTTTAAGACTCTGTGCTTTTCATCAAACTAAGGTCGGCCAAGTTTGTTTCATTTGTTTTACCTTTAGTAAGCCTTTTATGAATTTAAGACAATCTTTTTACTGAACATGAAAGACGATTTTCTTATAGTAAATAAATATTTTATTAAATTATATGTTGTTCATTCTGGTCCAATACCTTTAGCCCTCTTTCTGGCAGTAGCACGATTCCACGCTCATAAAAAACAGATCCAGGCGATTTTTAACATCGTCATTTGAAGTAATGGTTTTACTATCTAAAAATTTTTGTAGAGACCGGAACATATAATAATCAGAAGAAGCCAGATCTGGAGAATATAATGAGTGTGGCTATATATCCCATCCAAGCTATAAAAGCTTGGTCTCGCATTATTTTGGTGGAAAACTACATCTTTTCTATTGATAAATTCTAGCATTTGGCCACTTGTTTAAGTCAATGATTTTATTTATCCAGCTTGATCGTTGTTTTTTTCCGGTAGAAGCTAAAAAAAAAAAAAAAAAAAACGATTCTAGCAAACAAATAGCATCACCTCTTTCTGATGAATGTCAGTTTTCGAAATGCTTTGAGTCAGTTCATCGGTTTTACTCCATGATCTCTTGCGCTTAACATTGTTGTAGACAACCCATTTCTCGACCCCAGTGACGATGCGCTTCAAAAATTAATAATTTTCTTAACGTTTGAGAAGCAAAGCACAGAAATTTATTTCCGTAAGAACATAAGGAACCCATATGTCAAGATTAGAGTTTAAACCTAGACGTTTCAAATGATCATGAGCAGTAGAATTCGATAAATTTAATCTCTCAGCGAGTTGTCATTCAATGGTTAACATCATCATCTATTGTGTCTTAATCAGCTTCAACTGGTCTTCCAAGACGTGGTGCATCTTCAAAATCAAAATTCCTGGATCGAAATCTTGCAAACCAGTTTTCACACTGGTGTTCTGTCAATACATCTTCTTCATACACATCGGATTATTTTTTTTTTTTTTCTTGCTGAACAGCATTTTTACCTTTTTAATAGCAAAAAGATTAAATATGCCGAAAATCTTAATTTTCACTTTCCACATTTGAAAGGGCACCAATCAAAAACTACAAATTTTTTTCACGACTCACGTTTCTGCTCTTTGGCTGCAGAACGGGAACGGTAGCGCATATTGAGCTTATTAAATTCCGATATTAACAGTATAACTAACTGGGCAACTATCAACAGAGTGGAATTTAATTCTTCCAAAACTCAATGATGTCTGCTGTCATTAAAGCGAAATTTGAATACCCAGCCATTATCCATGAATGAATGACATATCGTCGAAACCGAAAAACTTTCCATTCTCGGTATGTGTGTCAGTAACAACTTACGTTGGAATGAACACATATTTGATGTCGTCAAAAGTGTCGCGAAATGTCCAGATATCCTCAAGCAATGTAAGAAATATTTCACCCCATCTGATAAGGCATTCACCCACCCAAAATTGGAGTACAATGCCCACATCTGGTCAGGTGCACCTAAAATATTTCTGTACCTGCTAGATAAGATTCAAAACTATGAGATAAAACCCATAGGTGATACTAATATTAGTCAGTCAATTGACATTCTCCTGCCTCACTTTGTTTTATCTCTATTTCAGTAGTATTCCGCTCCTTCAAAACTTTCAACCGTAATACCCGTATGGAAAGCATTGCCGAGGTCTCTACATATTTCCTGGTCGTAATAACACTGAAAACATTTAAGAACAATGTACATCGGTACCTCTTTTTTCTTCCTCCCTAAATTAAAAAAAAAAAAAGACATTTTACACGCAACATGGATCAGGGATAAAGGTACTTCGGTAGAGTATGTGCCTTATAGGGAGTATGGAGGTGAATGTAAGATCACTGTATATACTTTTATGCACCCATACCCTGTAAGTGAGCATGGGTTCAGACCTTAACACCAGATACCAGTGGTTTTGGTCTTCCTTTCAAACTGCCGGATGTTGTTTCTATCGCGTGCCTTCGAAATCCTTGACATAGGAGATTGGGTATTTTCTTTCCTTCTCCTGAGCCAACAACCTTTCGTTTTGTCTCCTGCTACGGGTCCTTCAGATTTGCACATTCCTTTGCATCATACAATTATTTGTAAACATAATACCACGGACATTTGGCTTATGTTAGTTAGCCAGCCTAATATAGATTAGGTTACCTTTTTAATAATGCTGCGATACTGAATCCACTAGCTGTTATTATCAATAGATGGCGAATTAATAAGCAGTAGCGCCTAGCTATGCCAGGGGTTCAAAAACCTTTAACATTATGTCCTTTTATCCAGCTCCATTTCGTTGAACAGTCGGGCACTAAATTTGACTACGAAAAGAAAATGATCAGAATTGACGTTTGTTGTCAAAATTCAGAATGGATCTATAGTTTTGGGAGCTCAGTGGTACTTATCATCATATTTCTATCTGCTACAAACTCAAAAGCCGCTATTTTCTTATTTTTGGAGGTTGCATTTTCTGGCTAATCTGACTGAAGGTGCTGAGCACGATTTGAATATCACACAGGATCAATAGATAACGCCAGAAGGTCATAAGAAAAAAACGGAGCCATGTAAATATCTGATGGCTATCTAAGGTAAGTAACTTTAAGGTGCGTTAAAAACTGCTTAGCCGGTTTCAGTTTTCTGGAAGTGTACCGAAGCTTTCAGAAATACATGGGGCTTTTCAACGAACAGGGTTATCATATCCTATGTCTTGATAGTTTAGTTTGACAATTAAGCATGGTTTGTCTTGGCTGCATAAAGTTAAGGTATGCCTTGACGTTCACATAGCAATCTGCATTCCTTATGTCATCTTTTATTTAAAAAAATTGGTCTTTATGTTATTAACTACGTACAAAGTAAAACAAAGTAACGTTTTATCGATTACTTTATAAGATGAGTATCTGGTGATTCCTATGTCATTATTCTCATGGAATCCGTCTGATGCAATACCATCAGAATTCTGGCTGCTACCTTAAAATTACATCAATTTTTCCGGTGTTGAAAGCTAGTTTTTGGATAGAGTGTAATACAGAACAACATTTTCGATTTGTCTTCCCATCGGATACATACTCAACTTTGCAACTTTTAATCTACGGCTTTTCGCAAAAATGCAGAGCACGTCTTCTGTAAATGTTATACATATGCTACCATTGGGCTGTAGCTAATAGGATGTATACTTGTATACGTATATATATATATATAGTATACAGTAGCACATTTATCATTGCATGATAGACTAAGACCAGAGCTAAATATTGTATTTTGGGAGGGAAGTGTCTCGTTAAAATTTAGAATCCATAATTGTGGTGACAATAGATTCCCGTAAGGTTTTCGGGTGCACTATGTAGCATAGATCTTTGGAATTGATAGCTTGCTGAGTTTGAAATTTTTATTTTAACATTTGTCTGATCCTTTCAGCCATATTCTGTACAGTAATATTGAAGTATTGTACTTTAATAAGCTAGGAGGTGGTATTGTCCATAATGGATCATTTTTTTCAGAAATAATTCCTTCCACCCTCCAGATTTCTAAGAAGTTTATAACTTTTTTCCTCTTACTGTATCACTTGAAGTATTTAGTTATTGTGTACGAGTATAGCTGCAAACATACTCAGAGTCAAGATCTTACTCTTTGTCTGATTCTTCTCAGAACATGTATGGTCTCAAAGCCTTTTGAGGTAAAGTATTCTCAGTCGAAGAAATATGGTAAGTACATATGGTATCTCAAGTCACTTCTGAGATTATTCACTTTTAGTTATGAGTCTGTAATTGAGGCTTCGGCTTATTAGGAAATCAGAATGTCTTGCGGCTGGCTCTGCTTCATAGTAACGAAGACCCACTCATGAATAGCATCTTGTTCTTGTTCACAGTTCTGTGATTCAAACGTTTCCATCAATTGTTTTCGTAGAGGGCAAATGCCTGTATGAAGGTGACCCCATTGTCGCCTTTGGAGATAATCAGTTTCATGCCTCGATCAAGCCAGGATTTTTGCCTATATAACGAAACGAGTTTGCAGAAGTTACTCTTTCATAGGGAGAGGAAATTTATCTCAATGACGTGTTTTCAAACTCTTCAGTGCTAAGGATTAATATGCCATTCTGTTTAACCACTGTCCATAATTGACATGTTCAGATGATGCTTCGGAGAATGCTGAGTCACAGGTCTTGATGTAGTGTTTCCTTTGTACTAAGTCTTTTAAGAGCCTGGAATGACGACCGAGTCTTTCCTTGGTGGGTTGTGTTGTTTGAGGCACTTGGAGGGACACCACTTCTTTGTTAAGGGGTTTTCAGTCATGTGGTCCCACATCACATCAAAAAATTTCATGTTTCTTGACGTTCTTAATTGTGTGCTTTGTGTAATGGCAGGATGACTGATTCATAGAGAAAGAACTTTTGCTGTAAATCCGATAAATAAAAATGCATTAATACGTACAACATGCCCATTAACCATGGATTAATATGTCAAGCATCTTTTTAAGGCAACATTTTAAGACGATTAAACTGGTAACTGCAGACCAACAAAATAACAGTTTATCAGTGTTTTATTTATACCCATTCAGTTACTGCCTATAGACTTTATTTTCGCATCCTTCAAAGTTCTCCTTTTTATCTATAAAATGCTGCAACGATAAAAGTAACTAGCGGCGCTGTCCTACTCGTCATCTCGACGGACATAAAGCGACTTTAATTTGCAAAAAAAAAAAAAAAAAAAAAAACAAAAAGACAAAGCCCTTCGCTTACATTTAGCGATTAAGGCCACCACAAAGCGAAGATATAGATAATAGCTACCGCAGATACACAGAACATGTCCCAATCATCTGCACTTAATAATTAGCACACATTAAACCACTATACTTGCCAGGATGGATGTCATGAGCAAATATGCTCATGAGCCCATGAGCAGCCCTCCCTAGTGTTCAACCTTTGAATGCGTTGCCATGCCGCAACCTTTTAAATCAGATACTGTCGGTTTAGTCTAGGGAATGATGGCGAAGATAGTCACGATAATCCGCACACTGCAAGTCAAAACAAATGTCCTCGGATACATACTCATACATATGTTATGTACAGCTCGTGGATATGGTATATAGACACTAGTTGTAACTAGCATTTACATCTCAGAAAAAATCAACGAAAAATGGATTAAAACTTATCTGGTCGCTTATACTTCTGTGTCTGGCTGGAGCAGGACAGATCCGAATACAAAGCGCTGGAAGGCTGGAGCCCTTTGTCGGAATAGGACCACCGCGTGTTGTGCCACACCACATACAGAATACGATTCGAAATACACGAATACATTGCCGTACTCGTACATTGAAATCTTCTTTGACTTTCGCTCCGGATACGGATAAAAGGTTTCGAATGCAGGGCTGAGACTGGGGATTGGAATTGAGCAGAAATATACGCGTGATGACTTGAAGCAACCTCCACCACTACTGTATAAAAACAACATGACCGCTGAAGTGGATTTGTGATTTCCTTGGTTTTCTCCATTTTTTCTTGAATCTTCTTTGTCGATCCATGCAAGCCGTGTGGGGTGGATTCGTTGGATTTTTTGTTTTGCTGTTCTTCTTGGCATTCAGTCGTTTTATATGCTTTACTCAATCATAAAGGAAATGGAGAATATCAAATAGAATCACACGTACAGCAGGACAAGTTTTATAAATATGAAAGAGAGAGAATCAAGGGATGATGATGATAATGACAAACACAAACATACTTATGTCTTCCTTCTGTATTTGCGTTAAGGAAAGAAAGAAGAGATTACAGAAACGAAATGAAAATGACGAAGCAACAACCTCCTGGGAGTTATTAGAATTTTAGTTCAAAGTTGGAATACTTCGGGGTTGTTCTCATGGATAAGTTTTCTCGTTCTAACCAGAGAAAAAGTTTTACACTGAATCAAATGGTGGGGCAGTTCTTTCAAAAGTACAGAGAATCAGGGCGGAAGTAGAAACGATGTGCGGGCCATTAAGTTTTGATTTTGGCCAAATCGTCTACGACACTAAATAGCAGTCGTCAAATCATTCAAAACTGGGTACATATGGTATGTATCTACATAAATGTGTAGCTGGGGTAACCAATTTGTATAAATGAGAGCAAAACTCCCATGGGGACCATATATCAAATGCGGGTGTCCTCATCAAGTCTAAGAGAAACAATTATCGTCGACGACAACACAACAAAAGTGAGAGTCAAAAGCTTGAGCTATGTACCTACAAGAACTTCAGAATATCACACGTGTCGCTACTGACGGCATGCTGGTCCGTGGCACTTACTTCTTAAATAAATTCGTGATAAGCTTGATAATGTTCAAAAAAATTGGATGGATGAGCCAGAATTTGTAGTTGTGCGCTCCGCCCCGATAGATGCGCTTTTTTTCTGACCAGTTCCAAATCGCTGTAGAGGCCGTAGCGTTCTCTATTACATTATATCCTCCTTCGTAGCCTATCAATGGGAGCAAGAATTACATGGATAATCCCGCGTTCAACCCAACCAAAGAATTCTTCATTTACCTTGACTAACGTCCATGCGTCTACACCATGGAGGAGGACTAGGATGGTCAGAGCCTTATTGGGTCTATAACTTCGTGCGGTTTGCTAAGAGATGGCATAACTTGTATTATTCTATTGGAACATGCGTTGGAAAGCTATTGTCATTGTACGTCATTTCAGTATATGTCATTCATTTGAAGCGTAAACAACAATATTTTTTTTTCACTCAAATATGTCCAACTTTGTACCTGAAAAAGTGTTTTTGCGGGGAGTTTTTCTTCATTACTTTAATATGAAGGAAACTGCTACCGAACGTCATCGTATTTTGGTGGAAGCTTATGGTGAACATGCGCTAGCTGAGCGAACGTGCCAAAAGTGGTTTGCACGATTTAAAAGTGGTGATTTTGGCTTGGAAGACGATGAACGTCCTGGGCAGCCAAAAAAGTTTGAAGATAAAGAACTGGAAGCATTACTCTATGAAGATTGTTGCCAAAGACAAGAAGAGCTCGCAGAATCTTTGTGTGTCACTCAAGCAGCCATTTCAAAACGTTTAAAAGCAGCTGGATATATTCAAAAGCAAGGAAATTGGGTTCCACATGAACTCAAGCCGAGAGACGTTGAAAGGCGGTTTTGCATGTCCGAAATGCTGCTGGAACGCCACGAAAGGAATTCATTTTTGCATCGGATTGTTACTAATGATGAAAAATGGATCCATTACGACAACCCCAAGCGCAAAAAAAACATATGTAAAACCCGGCCAACCAGCCAAATCAACGGCAAAGCCGAATATCCATAGCACGAAGGTAATGCTCTGTATTTGATGGGATCACAAGGGTGTGTTGTATTGTGAGCTGCTAAAACCGGGTGAAACTAACAATGGACAATGCTACTGAACTGAACACAATTAATCCGTTTGAAGAGAGCAGTAGCCAAAAAACGCCCGGAATATGCGACCAGACACGGGGCAATAAGAACTATTTGGAAAACAGTTGATGGGAAGTCTTACCCCACCCGCCTTATAGCCCAGACCTTGCCCCTTCTGACTACCATTTGTTCCGGTCGATGCAGAACGCCCTCACTGAAATACGGTTCACATCAGAGCACAATATCAAAAATTGGCTTGATTCATTCTTGGCTGACAAGCCGGCGCAGTTCTTTTTTGATGGGATCCACAAATTGTCAGAAAGATGGGAAAAAGTCATAGATTCAGATGGGCAATACTTTGAACAATACTATTGTACATGTTTTCCTTAAATAAACGTTCAAATTTTGAAAAAAAAACCGCACGAATTAAAATATGTACCCAATATATAAAGTCTCTTTATAGTTTCTTGGCAAGACCTGAGTAGCCTAGTTAGGCTAGAAAAAAAAACTTTCAAAACTCCATGAACTCTTCGTTTTATTCCTGGTGAGGTGCCATTATCTGCAGTAAAAACGATAAAACTTCAAACTACCTCAAAGTTATAAGGGGTGATTCATCGTGAGGTTTGATTTTCAATAGGCTTTTTTTGACTGATCACGCGTGACTCCTATTTTATTCAGTCTCGTTTGGCAAGTCATCATGAAAAGACTCACACCACAACAGCGTCTCCAAATTGTTCAGCTTTATTACGAAAATCAGCGTTCTGTGAGAAATGTTTTTCGTGCGATTCGAAGTACTTACGGTGCGCATAATCGACCTACTGAAACCACTATTGCCAATACCATTCGCAATCGATCCGTCGTCGTTTTCAGCAGCTTGTCTTTGCGTATTCGACAACTTGACGTATTTTACGTGAGGATCTCGGCTTAAAAGCGTACAAAATTCAACTTTTGCACAAATTGAAGCCAGGCGACTTGAATTTGCGTCATATTTTCAGTGAATGGGCTCTGGAAAAACTACTGAGTTTTGCCTTATTTCAATTGAAGTTACCGCATCAGTTACAGCTCGCTGCATTTCAATGACGTCAATGTCGTCAAAGTATGTAAGTTGTTGCAAAGAATTTTAGAAAATTGTGCCGCCGGTGTGACAATTTTCTTTAGAATAATGTTAAAGAAGTTACATGGCAGGACATCACCTTGATCATGCTTTTTTTTTTCGACATCAATTATCTCGGTGAGACTGCTTTAAATTTTTATAGTGGCCAAATGGTGAATGATAGTTGATATATAGCTTAAGACTATAGTTGGTACAGTCCCTCTTTGTTAATCGGGCAAATGATGTCGAATTTGCAGTCAAGCATAATTTTCTTCGTGAAAAAGCATGAAAATCAGGTGGTGTAGGTATACTCACCACCAAGCGATCACCTGCTGATTCAAATAGGTTTGAAAGTAGGCCTTCCGGTCCTACAGCCATGGTATTTTTCAGTTTAGATATTGCTTTCTTTACTTCGTTTTGATCGGGTGGACGAAAATATTTGGTTTGTTGGATTCGTTAAGCCATTTAGAGGAATTTGAATCATTTCCACCGATTCACAGACGTAATTTTCCCATATTTTCAGTACCTGTTGATGTTCCTCTACTAAATGTCTTCTTGATTTTTTGACGAGCCTCCCTTCCAGGACATGAGTTGCGCTATTTCTGATTTCAAAACTTCATACGACTTTTGAAAGCGTTGACAAGGGTCTGTGTGGTCGGTAAAGTTTCTGGTAGTTTTTGACGATTGCAGTCGTTCTGCTCAGTATTTCTGCGTTGTTGTTGGCGTCTGAGTGTATCCATAAACGGGTACCAGTCCGAAATATATGCTAAAAGGGGTTCCGTGTGTCGATCGTAAGCTGATCACTGTGTGACTGTCATCTTAAGTGTCAAACTATAATTATATTGCACCGGCAGCAATTCAATAAACCCAACACCATTTCCAATTTAATTTTGCTAACTTAGACTTGCTCTTTTTGTATTTTGGCGTTAGAACCATCTAACAGGTATTGCTGATAGGATTTTTTGAGGAAGTTGTAGAAATATTCTTTGATGGCACTGTCTCATCAGGGTGATGTGGATTCCTACAAAGCGGCCGCTCATATAGCGAAAGCTGATGATTTCTTGCGAATTCTTCCTCCGTACTTCCTTCTGAGTCAGTTTTGAAGGACATTACAGCGTTGCGGTTTTAAGTACGCACGGCTGGAGAACGCCAGTACCCAGACTCTGCTCAGTGCTTACCCCAATAGTGCAGTAGCTATTTATATATGTACAATATTGATTGTAAAACTGTAGGCTTATTCGTTTTGCACTGCATGGACTTCGTTGCACTGACAGTAACTAAAACTTTAGAACCTCTATCTAAACATCAAGGAAATGCCGTTTGGTGGATTCCTGATCCTCTGTTTTGAATTTTTTCCTGAAACATTAACTCACGTAATCTTGAACGTTTTTCCGTTTTTATCTTGACCGAACAAATTTTTTTGTTGGTTTTATTTGATTTGCTGTTTGATGGCAACAAGTCTTTGCAGCTAGCTCGATCCAAGAGCTAAACACTGTCTTCTTTTGTTGCGTCACAAGTTTCATAGTGGACTTAATTCCAATGTGCGCCGGCTCCACCTCAGTTGATATTCATAAATCCCGCGTTTTCTAGCCATCTGAGGTAGAGGATAACGATTCTTCTAACCATTATAACCGAAAAATATTTGCCAATGAAACAATCAAACTTATCACCAATAAGGAGTATACCGAACAAAGATTGGTTTCTGAAATTTCAGCACATTTCTCGACCAAGGGAGCGTTTTTATTGGCAACGACTACTGTTGTAAGCATTGTCAGATACTGCCACCTAGAACACAAGTTTTATGTGATATGATATAGTTTTAGTTCAACGTATTTGTACCTTCAGATAGTAACAATGGATGCAGTGAATACAAAGTGGGATTGATATAAGGGATTCAGGTTTGAGTACGAGACTTGCCATAAAGTGGGGTGGTTGTTATTGATTTGACTGTAAGCAGATAAACATATCCTCCACAGCGATGTTTGACTGTCCTATCTTATTATAGCAACTCTTAATTTATGAAGCACGTTGATTGAAAGATTTTGTGATACCAGTAGGATAACAAGGTACCAGGACAAAGAACATTTCTATGCGCCATCAATGAGTCTCTAAGTGCTGTTAGAAATGTTTTTACCAACACAGTGGGAGATATAGCCAAACAATGACGAGATTGATGGAACACGTACTTCTGTAAAGCATCTCGGAAACTGTTTGTATAGTCCGGCTCAAATAGCAGTCGCACTTATGGTAGATGTGCAGAGGTCTTGATAATCTTTATGGCAAGAAATCGTATATATATTTTATAAAGACATCTTATAGAGATAAAAAAGTATCCTCCGGACTACGATCAACTCGTAATCAACATTTAATCCACATTTAAGATAGCAAGCAGATTTATCTTTTGATTAGGCCAATGGTGTACCTGGAAAAACCTCGTTCTCGTACATTACTATTGGAGGAAACTAGGGGAGTTTTTCAAACACCTTAAAAGTATTGCACCCGGAGAACTATCATCTAGCACGTGCAAAGAAGATTTTGGGGAGTTGGGATTACTTATTGAAATCAGAAAGAATGTCGGATACAGGATGGAACCCTGGGGCAAACCAACATTCATTTTGTGATTGCCTTTCAAAACAATTTCTCTGCATGAGGACTTTCCCTATCATACATGACTCTACTTTGACTCTGGTCGTTTCACGCAAAGACAAAAGAGCTCTTATGTCGGAATAAAAATGAAATCGAATTTTCTGTGCAAGGAAGAGAATGCAGTGGCATTCCCTATTAAATATTGGATGTCACCCATGGAGCTAAATGATATTTATTTTTCTCTTTATCCCATTTTCAAAAAAAAAAAAAACTCGAAAATATACTGAGGCATTATAAGTTTATTTATTCCCACTTGAGTGTTAAGTTCTGTAAAAAAAAGGATGCGGCGCAGACTTCTGCAAGACGGTAACGTTGGATTTGACTCCTCCAAGCAAAGTTATATACAATTCTGATGACTGCTCTGAACGCATCCAAAAAGCTGCATTTACTGAGTCGTGTTTGAGCCAATGAACTACCCAAACTGATGTTAGGACTGCCTGTGCCCTCAGTTAGGGCTTCTATTGTCAATTGGGTTTCATATGCACATAACTGCAGATTTCCATAGACTCCTTGGGGCTTTCAATCAACCAAACGAATACTTCCCTATGTCCCTAGGAGGTTAAAGGCTATCCTTAGTTGGAAAAACTGGAGACAGCTTACTCGAAACATGACAGAGAACATTTCTTTTGCTATGTAAGAGTGATGGCAACACCGCGGAGCATTATCTCTGTAAGCATCCGGCCTAAGACCGCATGAATCTATAGGTACTTGGCGTTGATGTGGTCTTTCTACGATAAACTGAAAAAACAAACTTTAACTCCTTGGATTAAGATATCCTCTTTAAAGCTTTATAAGAATTGGTCAACTGGTCTCGGCAAGCTCGATTTTTATATGAAATGGCTTTCAAAGGCTCCGTCAACAAGACAATAATCCTTTCTAATCCGTCGTTAAATAACATATTTTTGGGAAGAATTTTTATTTCCTCAGCATTATTCCATATTTTTGGGGTATAACATCATTACAAAATGAGTCTGGCTTTTAAAAAGTGTTTTGAAAATGTTATCCTAGTAAATCACACAAAAGGACCGCAAATAAGTATTAAATCGGCAACAAAACGTTTGAAAACATCAGAGGCATTTGTAAGAAAGTGGGTAAAGAGGTATAAGGAATCCGGTAATGTCGATAATGGGTTTGTGAATTTGGAAATTGTTTCGGAAAAGCCCTGTAATTAGTCTGAGGAGCGCAAAAGAAAAATTGTCCAGAAAACGAATTCAAGTATCTATAAACACAATACGACACCGTTTGGCAGAATCTGGCATCAAAAACAGAAGTACCAAACTTGAACCCCTACTGACGCAAAAACATATTGGAAAGAGCCGGGGCATTAGGGCAAAATCTTATTAACAGATAAGTCATCATTTTTTGTTTATAATTATTGAAACTAATGGTAGCCTGGACAAAAAGAGATGAAAAATTTCTGCAATGCATCGTTCAACATCCATCAAAAGTTTATGTTTATGGAAGGATTTTCAATGTTAATAGTATTCACACAAAGCCTCGATGCACAATTAAAGGCAAGGGGTTTGCCGAATCTCTAAGGCGCTAACAATGGCGTTCGAGAAAGGGTTCTAAGACACAGTCTAAGAGTACACACCAATAACTTGGAGGGATGCTAAGGAGGTTTTTATAACTTAAGCTGCCAAACAGGGGCATATAACAGGAAAGGATTTCAGACCAATAAGTCTGTCATCATTTATGCTTAAAACCCTAGAGAAACAGTTGTAGTAATGGCTTTTTGATTGAGTCGCAGCATGGATATATGAAAGGCAGATCTGTAGAAACAGCTGTGCACGAGGTGGTGGGGAAAATAGAAAGGAGTCTACAATTCGGTGAGTTTGCAATGGCGGCCTTTCGCAACATAGAAGGAGCCTTCAAAAACGTGAAGTGCAGCGCCATTAAAAGCGCTCTAGTAGACGCAAATATTAAACAGGGATTACAAATTGGGTTTGCAATATCCTTGCAAGTAGGAAAATTAACTGTTCCATTGGACAAAGCTCGGTTAGAATGTCTGTTACCATTAAAACCCTCAAGGGGAGTCATACAACATCCTTAAAAAGCTTAATACAATGGATATAAGTGCCACAGTCATAAAAGTGCAGGGAAAATACTTATAGACGTATACTGAAGAGGTACTGAAGATGATCAGCACTTGTGCATTTGTGATAACAATGCAAACCATAGCAAAACGGAACTGGTTCCTTTTACCAGAAAGTACCTACAGTAGTTCAAACTCCCAAAACTCAACGGAGTGGTCAGCCCAACGTATCTAAGGAATTGGAATCTTAACGTAGCGGAAAGTATCAAAAAGGCATATAAAGCTCTTTTTATCTGCAAAATAACGGTAAGAAAGTTTGGTACTTAAAACCTGCTATGGTGCGCTGTGTATATACGGTTATGGTAAGACCCATGTGACGCACTAGTATGGTAGAAAACAACAAATGAGAGAATGGCTTACGAAAAATTAACAGCGGTTCAAGGGTATTACAGGTCTTCTATAGGTATTACAGGTGTGCTTCGTCCCACCTCATGGAAGTATTGGTCACTTTTTTGTAACTCACACCGCTTGATTTACAGATCGCTTAAGATTTACGACGCCAATTCTATCGGATGAAATCCCTTCCTGGGTCAGTCTCGATATTCCGTATGATATAATGTATGCGGAGAGGGAGGATTGCCAAAAAAATCCAATAATCAGGTCGATTGAAGTTGCAATAATCACAGACGGTTCGAAAATAGAGGAAGGAACAGGTTTTGATATCTTTTCAGAAGACCCAGAACTATGAATGTCTATAAGACTATAGGGTATAGCAGTATCTTCCAATCAGAGGTTCTGTCTGTCCTCAGGGTGGCTGAGCAGATAAGATCGGAAGTGATATCACTATCTTTTGATGTATCAATAGCCAAGCCGCACTTAAGGTAATGTTATCGACCAACATTTGAGCTGTCGCACAGTGCTCAAAGCATTATGCAGTCAGACCCGGATAAGACTATGCTAGGTACCAGGACACTTCGGTATAGAGGAAAATGAACAGGTGGATGAGCCTCAAGAAGAGGAGGGCTACTCGATAATAGTAAGGTTGCTAACATCAAACCATCCTTCTGCATAGTAAGGGACACTATCGAGGAAAAAATCATAAAGACTGCCAACTAAAGGTGGTCATGTCTTGAAGGACACAGGATATCCAAGGCTTTTAGGCCACTTTTTGACGGTAAAATGTTTAGGGAGTTAATAAAATTAAACAGGGTATACTTAGGACAGTAATATGAGTCCAGACAGGACACTGTCTCCTGCAGAAACATCCAAAGAGACTCAGATTATCAGATATGGACATTTGCAAGCAAGGATATAACACACATACTGTGTGAATGCATGGCAATATCGCGTAGCCAAAGAAAATTTTTCTTTTCAAAGACCTAGAGGAAATAGACGGCACAAACCTCAAAGGCCTTCTTGGCTTTTGCAAAGAAATTTGATGTTTCACAAGGGAGATTGTTTAGGTTTTTGCCTTTTGCATAAAATTTCAATTGGTTTCACAGGGATCGCGATGGGTCCGATTTGGTGTCTTGTGTGCGTGTGATGGCATGTCCATCACACTCCTGTTTTAACCTAACCTAAACTAATATCGCCGAATCAGTGTATACATCACTCAAATAGGACTGGGTTTTGCAAGAGGATAACGATCCAAAACATCGGAGTCGCCTACGGACGCGTTGGAAAGGAGAAAATTGTATAGATACGTTAGATTGGCAGTCTCAAAATCCTGAGTGAGTCCAATAGAAAATATGTGGTGTTTAATGAAGCAGTGGCTTAAGCGAAACAAAATAACCACGATAAACCTACTTGCGTGGGTCTTCAAGCCAATTTGTAGAGGCCTAAGCTTATGATCCAGTGAAAATTGCACAATTGCACGATGCTAAGCAATTATAAATACCAATGGTGACTGGACTCCCTATTAATGTAATTGCGCAATTCCTTTTCGTACACACATAAACTTTAATAAAAAAAATTTGATTTAATAAAATTCTGGCATTTTTCATTGTTTTGTTTTTAGTTGAACACACTGTACCATATTTCAGATTTTATGAACGTATCCACATTCATTATCAACCGAGAGTTTGTGTCGCACTTTTAACCAACTATTTGGTCTTTTCAGGTAACATCAATTACAGCATTGTCCTATTTCATTCAGTAAGACCAGTAAAAGTTCGTTATCATTGAAGTGAAAATCCTGACAAGTGATAAGATATTTTTTTTTTTTTTTTTTTTTTTTTGAATGATTACTAACGCCACTTGTGATTTCATCTTAATTTGGCTCGTCCTCTTCCACATCTTCCTCGCTTTGTATCTTTTCCATTAATTGCCACAATAGCCCCACAGGCGATAAATCGTAGACATTAAAGCGTTCAAATATGTGGTCCTGTATGAGCAACTACCAGTATCTGATTGCTGATGACAATGAAGGCAGAAGATGTTTAAAATCTAAGAAATTGAAAACATTGGTAGAGAATTATATTCAATTAACAAACATTGTTCGCTACTTTGCCAGAAACAAGTTGCTTTCCACTGGACAACATCAACGCGACAACACCGAGCAATCAGGTAAGCTTTATGAAATGCCACGGAGTTGTTTCTACTGTACCTAATATTGGGGTTGATTTGAAGTAAAGTCCGATAAGCTTCTATATAAGATAGCCAGTCTACACTCACTACTCAACTACCACTGACTACTGGCTACTGCTGGCAACAGAATACTATACTAACTTACTACTATCGCTACAATTCTCGAGTTGCCAGCAAATTACCTATACAACACTCAGGAGGGACCTTCGCCAGGCACAAATAGAATGGAGTATCTTTATGGTATATCATGCAATGCAATGAAGAGGAAGAAGAAAGTTCTTCTCCTCGGTAGCTGTGAGGGAATGTCAGCCCGTCAGCCCGTCGGTTGGTTAGTCGGTAGCTATGAGCAAAGCCGCCACAATACGGGTTTCTGCAAGAAATTGGATTCATTATTTACGGCTCGAATAGATATTATGTTCGAGATTATTTGCTGAATGGGTTTCGTGATAATTTTTCACAAAAGGAACAATTCTCGCCATCGTCGCTGAAGTCAACCGACTAACCGGACGACGACGCGACGTCCATGTCGCAGTTGTCGATGTTGTCGATGTTGTCGATGTTGTCGAGCTGTAGTCATGGTGTCGTGTTCAGTTCATTGAGTGTAAGTAGTCGATTCATGCAAGTGACTGTACCTACCACCGACTGGCGGACACGGACACGGACATGGACACGCATACACTTAGTATCAAAAGCCCTCTTATTGTTGTTGGAGTTTACATTATTTTTTTCATTGTATCTTCTCGATTTTTTATTTCAATCGAATTGCCAAGCGCTCAATGGTAGCTAAACTGCTAATCGCAGGAATAATGGCTTTCGGCTTCTACTAGTGCGATTGGCTGAGGCCACAGCTAAGGCACGTCTACATCTCAGAGTGAAGATGATTTTGATGGGCCAGGTGTTGATGCACTTTCAACTTTGGAAATCCGAGAAAAGAAAATCATCACGCGCGCTCCAAGAGTGTTGCACAAGACCTGCAATTATGATGAATTACGAAAATATTGGATGCAGTTTGTTGATTCTCTTTGTTTCCGTTTGCTCTGGGTTAGACCAGTCGAAGTGGCTTCTTTAAAATTACCGGAGAGTTGGTAATCACCACAACTTTGACTTGACTTTGCCTCATGGATTTGGTGCAGCTGAGCTGATCTGATAGCCACTCACTGAATGGAATTCCTGGTGATGGGTGCTTTGACGTTTCACAAATTGATTAGTTTCGGACAAACTTGTACATAAAGGTAAAAATAATTTTAACGTAATTAATCTACGAGCTACTGCAGTAAAGATTGCTCGATTTACTTTAATCCTCAAATTGAGCTGAAACGATTTAATCATGCAAGTTTGTTGGCAAATTAGCTTTGTTAGGAATCTCAGAGATTAAATGAAATGCAGATTAGCTAATCTGGAGATGTCTGTTAAAATACTTAATGAGAACATATTCCTGGGGGAAGAGTATAGGATTACACTCCATTAACTCGAGAAATTGCCCATGCCTAGGTGGTATGCTAGTATCGGACGAGTGAATTCCTCACAAGCTGATGAAAACATTCCAGATAGACTGGGAATAATATAATAACTTCTCACTGAAAATGCTATAGCACAAGTGTACTAGCTGCTGTTTAATAAGGAAAGACTGGTATAGGCACATTTTTTTTTAAAATATGTATCTCCGGATAGAATGACTTAGTAGACCTTCCGAAACGCCTTTTGGGAAAACGTCTATAAAAATATATTTATCCGATTCCTTCTGTCTGTGGAAGCCCATAAGCCGGGCGCGTCTAAACGAAACTAGATTCGGTCTACGGTTTTAAAGATAGAATGCACTAGAATAACTAGCAGACCCGTAGATTGTAGGCGTTTGTTTGCCCATATTGGGCGTCCTATAATTGAATGTGCTTAATGATCCGAAAAGGCTGCTGTGCCTGTCGAATCAAAGGCTTATTGGATTATTAACCACATCCTGGAAAAGAACAACGGTGGAGAAGAGAAAGTTCCTTCATGAAAAATAACAACAAATGGTAATGAGACACCAAGTGGCAGGTAAACTTTGGCGAATCCTTTTACAACCAGATTTGGTGGTGCGGTATCCTTCATGTAACAACGGAAATCGCTACAAATAACGAATCAAGAACTAGAAACTCTGGACATCTAGCTAATACTGCATATATTGCTTTTGGCTGCCGAATACGTACGAAAATTGGTACATAGAACGTTCGTTCTCTATACGGACATGAAATATACGAACAAATAGAACGTTAAATGATTCGGCTTAACGTCAGTATTCACGAACTGAGTGATGCGGGGTAATGCTGAATACAGTTCAAGCTCTGGACTGACTAGAAGGAGATAAGCAATGGCCTAAGACTGAATGGGGTTGGTATTTTGCTGACTAAGGCGGCCAAAAAAGGTCTAATTTCCTTGAAACCAGTATCAGTAAGGATAGTGACAGCAAGATTTAGTTCCAAAATTCGCAAAGTCACCATCATTTAGTGTTACGCTCCGACAAACGATGCAGAGGAGGAAGACAAAACCACTTTCTAGCTCATCTAAACTCGGTGTACTATACAGCAACGTTCCGAAAGGCGACATCGTATTGAATGCATATCTGCCGAGTACCTGAAAGCAACAGAAAGCTGATGGCAACTATCATTCTCGAGAGGATTAAGTCCAGGATTGAGTCGACACTCAAGAGGCACCAAATGAGATTTTGCAGTGATAGATCATGTTTTGATCACATTACTACCTTGTGAATCATGCTTTAACAATCGTTGGAGTACCAATCACCGCTCTTCCTCATGATCGTCGACTTTGTAAAGGCCTTCGATTGCGTTATTTGTGATTGCATCTGGAAATCGCTATGAGATACTCGTACATCCCTGAAAAAATGTTTGATACTATTAAAGAGTCGTATAACAGCACAAGGTGTTTCATTTTGCTCAATGGACAGCTTTGCGATGCATTTGAAGTGCAACAAGAAGTGAGACAATGTAATGACTGCCACGATGGATACAAACGAGAAACTTGGTACCCGTTCGATAAGCTGAGCCATTTGGATTACGCTGATGATATCTCTTTTCTGGCAAACAACATTAGTGCCTTTAAGCAAATGTGTCATTCACTGCAACAGAATGAGGAGGTGTCTGGCTTAACGATAAACGTCAAAAATACAAAAATTATACACACTAGCCGAGACTAGTGACAGCAGGTTATCTTGAGACGGGATACCCATAGACAAACAAAATTGGGTATTGACGTCTAACAGAGAAAATGGCGCTGGATTGGCCATACAGTGAGGAAACCAGATGACAACATAGTGAAGTGCTTCAAATGTTAACCTCAAGGTGTAAGGCAAAGTTGGTAGACAAAAAAAAAAAAAAAAAAACATGGAGGTCAACTTTTATGACGGAAGCTCAGTCCCAAGACTTGCAATCGTGGATACAGAAGAAAGATTTTTCCGTGTCTAATTTACAATCTCGAAAGAGGTAAAACGCTACTACCAGACTACAACTTTCGTCAATGTCTCTGCTCCTAGGAATAGACAACTTACGTCTTCTGATTGAGTTCGGGTTTCTGAACACAAGGACCTGTGAGACATAACATTATAGGTTTTGCGACATTTTCCTAAAGTACGTGATGGCGGTGTGACGGTAGAAGAGTGTAACGTTCTTCAAATGGCATGAACACAAAACTGTAGGCAGCTTATGAGCTTAGCAGTGTCAGCATCTACAATGTAAATCGGTGTGGCTGACACTGTATATTCTTCCCTCATCCATTACAATTGTGATTTTCTTCTTCTTCATTCTTCAGGTGGTCACCTTTCTTTCACGCGATCTGGTGCCTTTATGGGTTAAAGATTGTACAATACTTTGAAATTACGATTGCTAGCGTGCGTTGAAGGTACACCTTTTAACAGATTCAGTCTAATGCTTCGAGTCACAAGTTTAAGGATTACGCCGGACATTAGTGAATCTCGTGAGAACACTCAATAGATATTTGTTAGTTTTAGATATTTACTGCATTTCGAAAGTAGAAAAGGAGGCGCGATCAGTACTGAGAAATTCGCTGGTTTCGGTTAGAGTAATCCATAGTGTCTACCCCAATCAGTACACGTGGTGACCGTTATGGTGAAAGTCAACAGACTCTGCTTACGTGAATATCATACCAATGTCTCTTTTCTCATCGATACAAGTACTAAAGTTTCCTGCAATCCACCTTCTTCACCCATTAAAATGGTTCGTCAAACAATCATGCAGATATTTGCAGTGAACGGCTCGCCCATTAAAGTCTACGGAGAGGTCTCCCACGAGCTCAAACTTGCCCTCCGGCTTTCATTTGTTTGGACGTTCATCGTTGTCGATGTCACCTCTCCAATTATTGGAGCGGATCTCCTACAGCTCCACGACTTTATCGATTCACGAACTAACTCGCTTTCAAAATTGCTTTTCGCTATAACCAGTAATCAACCGTCACCACCTCTCATCGATCGGATCACACCTTTCGACGACATCATACTGGCCCTCCCCAACATCACTCAAAGTTCACTTCATAGAGACAAACAGTTCACCGGTTTCTGCACAACTACGTCTCCTACCGCCAGATATGTTGACCGCAGGGATTTGCCGATCGTCAAATTCATATTGGTCGAGTCCGCTCCACATGGTCCATAAAGCGGACCAAACGCAATTACACTACCCACTCCCGTACCTTCACAACTTTTCCAACATCCTGCTGTTTTCTCAAAGAAATTTTCCTCCACGTAACAACGCTATTCCACGTACGATAGAGAACGCGACAAACGAATTACTTGTCGTTCATCAGCGAATTTACCACCAACATCCGATATATCAAGGGGGAGAAAAGCCACGATAACCAGATTTGTTGTCGCGCATCAATGCATTAAGCGCAAGGAGGGACCTCTATGAGAAATTTGCAATATCGCAAAAAGATGACACGGAACTTCAGCAGCTACTCGAAGGTAACCCTATGCACTCGATGCAACTAACATTTTTTTCTTCCCTCATCTAGCCAATCCCATTTCTGGCGATGTGTCGCACAATCGAGTCCGACCGTTCATCACAACTGATCTACGTAAGGCATTCTTTGACGCAATACAAAACCTTTCACATCCAGGTCGACGTGCCTCAGCGCGCCTTATGCCTGAACGTTTCATCTGACCTAACATTCGCTAAAACATGCATTCCATGCCAACAGACATCCTGATGTCTATCCTCACTCGTTTCGAGAGAAAAATCTTTCGAAAAATATTCTGTCGTTCTTCATAATTCGTATCAGTCTTTACGCAACCTTGTCGTTATTAGTATAAGGGACGAAAAGCAGCGCCACTACGAACAACCCGTAGACTGGGAAAGTACTTTCGTAATGAGAAGCAGCGATCAGGTACTCCTGCTGACGTAGACTGTAATATAAGTTAATGAACAATACGTTGAGTTCACGAAAAGGCAGCATGAACACATTCTTTTCACTGGGCCCCACGTTGTGCGCCAATTAAACAATAATTAATTTATTTTTGTTAAATTTCTCACATTTAGGGTGACTTAAAAACTAAACTAACAATAATTTTATACTGCCTTTGATACGTATGTTTCTAATGCATCCCAATGTCTGGTGACACAGGTGTTGGCTCATATGTGCGGCGTGTGGCGAATCGAATTGTGGGAAAATGTTTTCACGCTGTCCTCTCGTGAACTCAACGTATTGTTCGTTAACTTATAGTCAATTGTCAGTTTGTGTCAGTTGCCGTACCGTCAACACATCACAATTATCGGTGGCCTAATAATGATAATGCAACAACTTTAAATTTTACTCACTTAACGGACGAAGATGTTATCGACGCACTGCCTTCGGTTAAATCGAATGCGATAAGTTTGGATGAAATATATCCGAAATTTTAAAAGATTCTCCTTCCTTTCTTCCTTAAATTATAAAATACGTATCTTAAATCAAATACTAACGACTTGTGATTATTTCTTCTCGTGGAAAAAGGCCAACATAATTCCTATACCTAAGTCGAATTAAAACCGAGTATAGGCCAATCGCAATACTGCCGTCTTTATCTAAGCAGATCTTAGAAACAAAAACCTTTTAAGTTCTGCACTGTTACTTGTCGATTACATTCGAAAAGGCCTGGATGCAAACAGCCCTACGTTTTTAAAGTTGCTGGACTTTTCAAAAGCATTCGACAGGGTGGACCATTTTCTTCTCTGTGAAAATCTGTTGCATAGATTTCGATTTTCGCATCAGTCAATCGAGCACATGCATTCCCACTTTACGGACCGTCAGCAATGTATGACTGTAGAAAACATAATTTCATCATTTCTTGGGGTATCTGCCGGAGTTCCACAGGGTTTCATTTTCAGCTCCATATTATTTTCAATTTATGTGAATGAACTCCCACAGATTATAAAAAACTCTACCATGTGCTGTCCGTTGAATATGATAAGTAGTGCCATTCAGTTAATTAACGAAGATCTAGAGGTCATTCATACCCTTTGTGTCTATAAGCATCAATTATCTACACCTACTTTTCAGCCAATTTTGTTAGGACAGTAATCAATTGAATACGTTCATAAGGCTAACAATTTGGGGATAATCTTGGGGAGATCTTGGACCGGTCTTGCAGCTACAATCGGAAAGGTATATAATGGTATCTGACTTCTGTGGTCCATACAAAGTCCTTTACCCAATAAAACTAAGATGTTACTTGTCAAATCCCTATTACTAGATGGAGTGAAAAGTAACCTCCTTGGGAATGAAAAACAAAAATTTTTTTTCGCTTCATGTGAGGCTGTTTTGCAGCGATTTCGGCCTTCAATCGCTCCAATAATGCACAATAATACTCGCTGTTGATGGTTTTTCCTTTTTCGAGGTAATCCACGAAGAGAATGCCATGACAATCCCAGAAAACCGACGCCATAACCTTTCCGACCCATTGAGCCTCCCGCAGCCGCTTCGGAACACTCATTTTGTTCTCTGGTGTTCAACATTTACCAATCGACGCCAAAAGTCCGCCCGATTCCGCATCAGCAAGTCCAAACACTCTTTCGAAGTGCTCCCGCGTTCGTGTTTTTGGTCAGGAATGAGTACGCGCGGCACCCAGCGGCAGGATAACTTTTTCATATGTAGAATATTGCCCAAAATATGGCGTGAGCACTCAGTACTAATCTTTCTGGTATCTGCTAGCTCGCGCACCTTCACTTTCCGGTCAGCCAACACCATTTCATGTATTTTTTTGACATTGTACTCTGTAACCGCATCGGAGGGCCTGCCGCTGCGGACTTGATCGGTATTTTAGTTGCGGCCACCACGAAACTCTTGAAACTAATATTTGACGGTGTAATCTGATGGAGCATTAGGCCCATAATATTTATTCAACTTTTCTTTTGTTTCCTGTCAAAAAATAATGTTTTATGAGAGAACGAAAATCGTTTTTGTCCATACTTAACATGATGCCAAACACGTCAACAACAATCAGCTGTCAAAACAAAACTAAAGACAGTATCGCACTGAAATTTGGCATGTATGTCTAAATATGAACGGACTTCAAGGCACCATAACCTTTTTTGCAGTAGCAGCGCATCCTGGCAGTCAAAGAGGTTACTTTTTACTCCATCTAGTATTACCTATCTTATTGTAAAGTTGCGGGGTTTTTTAATGTCTTTAAAAAATTTTAGAGTTACTCTCTGCAGACAATGGGCCTTATTTTCGACAGCCTCATTAAATTCAGAAAACTGATCTTCTTGCACGGTATTTTGCAGCCCAAACAGCCAGACTACTCACAAAGAACAGCTATATTGATAAGGTCCGGATTCAATAGCTTGCAATCTGAGCGTACATTTTTCGTCCATGCCACTCTCCTATGGAACTCATTACCCATTGCACTAAGGAGAACCACAAACACAGGCACATTTAAAAATAAACTATCTAAACACTTGGCCAGTGACATATGATTGTCAAAGAGATGTATGTTTTATAAAGTGCTTTTAATTTGTTTAATTTATGTTTATGTATGCTTTCTATTTAATGTCTGGTATTTAATCAGCTTCTAGCTTAAATTTTAAAGCTCTTAAAACTATATTTGTAAAGCCTTCACAAGTTATGAGATGCTGTCTTCATATGAAACAATTATTTCGGTAAATACCAGGTGTACCGGTATGGTGTCAAGATACAAATGTCTCGATAGGGAACATTTATTGTGAACGGGCCTAATTTTTTTTTTTGTTCGGTTGCTATAACACCGGTCAAACATATTTAGTAAACATCAAGTCATTGAGCAAACAACATCATATTTTTTCATCGTTAAGCATTAATTTTTTGTTTTTATTTGAAGAAAAGTGCAGCAGAGTCATATGTCGAGGCATATGGTGATCATGCTCTATCAGAAGTAAGATGCAAAAGATGGTTTCAACGGTTCAGAGATAACGATTTTGATGTGAAAAAAGAAGAACGTGAAAGATCGCCAAAAAAGTTTGAAACGTCGAATTGCAAACAATATTGGATGAAGATGACACTTTGAGTCAGAAGCAAATGTCAGAAATGTTAAACGTTGCACAACAAACAATTTCTGGCCGTTTAAAAGCTATGGGAAAGATCCAAAAGTCTGGAAAATAGGTGCCACATGAATTGAATGACAAGACAGATGGAAAACCGTGCGCCAAGGACACGATAAATAATCAGTTTTGTATCGAATCCGTGACAACCATCAACTTCGACTGCAGAACCAGATCGATTCGGCAAGAAGACAATGCTGTGTGTCTTGTGGGACCAAAAAGGTGTGCTCGAGCTCCTAAAATCGGTGAAACCGTTAATACAGTTCGCTACCGACAACAAATGATCAATTTGAACCATGAATTGATCGAAAGACGACCAGAATGGGCCAGAAGACACGGCAAGGTAATTTTGCCATGACACTGCACCTACACACAAAGCAAAACTGGTTCAGGATACAACCAAAGCACTTTTCTGGGAGCTGCTACTCCACCGCCGTATTCACCAGACTTGGCTCCTTCCGACTACCATTTGTATACATCGATGGGACACGCATTAGCTGAACAGCACTTCGAATCCTACAAGGAAGTCGAAAATTGGATGACTTCGGCCCGCAGAGTTTTCGAATCTAACTTGAAAGGAAAACGCAGTAGAGAAGGACCCTACCTAAGGTTGCGCGCACAAGTGTAGAAGGGGACCTCAAGCGACTTGGAGTGCGCAACTAGAGGCAGATAGCTAATGGCCTGACTAACTGGAGGGGTATCTTGCAGCGCCACCTAAGATGTGGCTCTTTTCCATTTGTCTGGGCATGTAAATGAACAAAGCTGTCATCGCTCTGAAACCGAAGAGAAATCGTGAAACAACCCATCGCTGTCACGAGTGTCAGTTTGGAGCTGTTTTTGAGCTGGGAGTGTCATTGGGACCATTTCAGTGAAAGGATTGCATTACTGAATGATGTTTACTGAATTTTTTTTGCTTGAAATTGATGCTATAGACATGGTAGAGGTTTATTTTCAGCAGGACGGCGCTATTTGCCAATTAGTTGTGAATTCTCGAAATGGAGACTTCAATTTGCCGCCGAGATTATGCGATTTAACACTTTTAGATTTTTTCCTACGGGGCAATGTTAAAGATAAAGTCTACACCAATGCTAAGCCAAAGATTGATGCACTGAAAGAAAATATACGATCGCAGTAATGCGAAAATGTGATCCGACGTGGATATTTGACAAGCAGTACTCTATTACTAACCTCAGAGTTTTTATTTTAGATTAAAATAAAAATAATATCAGTTCGCGTAAGAATGTTGCACTTTTCTATGTATTTAAAATGACAGCTCTTGTTGGATGACTCTTACGAATTGAAGACCGACTTTCAAAATAAGTTTGAATGATACAAACGCGATCTTCTGGTGTAAGTCTACCCATGATTTCAAACAAAACTGAACATAAATCTGAAAGAACTGTCATTGGAATATCCGTTTATTGGTTTTAAATTCTGATCATTTGGTTTTGTATGTCCATCTGCGGCTAGAGGACAATGTCCAAACTATTGTTGATATCTACTACGCGTACCACAGTCTACTCATACATACAGTATGTGTATCCGTATGCACGCACATTCGTACCTCGCCTTAATTGTTTGTTTTTGACTATTTTTCGGAAGAACTTCCAAATATTTACCTAGAATCGTAAAACGATTATCCGTTTTGCCTCTTCTTAAGTATGATATCTATAGGATACTTATCGCAAATGTGTGTTTACTAACTGTATGCTCACTATTTATCTAATGTGATCAATTTTAATGAAATCAGGTGTAATCCCTGCGACAAAATTTGCTCCATTCAGCTCAGGCAGAGTTGCAATACCTTCTGTATCTTTGCATACGGGTACTTGCGTTGAGACGGTTTACTTTCCATAATATAACACCACATGCCGGCACATGTCCATAATTAAAAATAATTAAATCTCCTTATAAAGGTGACAGAAAATCCTCCATAAAACAGACATTGCAATCAGATATGACACATATCACCGTAGCTAAGTAAATCCATTGCAGTCTACGATACTCTGCACAATGGTGTGGTCTTAAATCCTTTTTCCTGCTGTTAGGTCGGAACATCTGTTTTCGGGCTGATTTACAGATAAATGTTTTGACCGATTGCAAATTTGAGAATTAAGACCACACCATGGTAATACTTTTATCACCTCATCATTCTCGACGTCACAGGTAGTAGAGTCCATACAGGAAAGTGTAGGCGTGTCATTCTGTTCAAGGTACGACCACGATGCCGACGAAAACAAACAATGACAATGACTGTGAGTCTGTCGCATGCGGTTGGATTTGTCACTTTACCGGTCGTGTGTCGCTTTTTTTGTTTAGAATTTCTACTTAGAGCGGTTGTTGATGTTCTTGTTGTTGTTGGTCTCCGATTCCGTTTAAGTGGAACTTTACCGTGCCCTGGAGCTGGAGATCACTGATATGAAATTCTATGATGTTGTATAAGTACAGAGTGGTAGAGTGTGCCCGATGTCTTCCAACAATAAATAATGCGAATTGTGTTTCAACTTGAGACCACTTTTTTGTGAAATTCCAGTAGCAAAAGGTGCGTGTTTATGTGTGAGTGAATATGTTTATAAATATTTTGTTGAGAAAAAGGAGTGATTTTTGTAAGTTGATCACTATGGTCAGATTGAAAAAGAAACAAGTGGATAACTACCACAGACAGGTTTGGTTTTCTGCGGTTGTTAGGTGTTTTTCACTTCTTTCCGTCGGTTGTTGTAGAGTTTGGGACGCAGAAATATACTCGAATGCATGCATGTAGGTACATTCATATATTCGAGTTTGTTTGTATTTATGTATAACTTTTCAATATTCACGATAAATATTTTACGCTGATGAATGCCCAGTAGCTTCCCGCCCATCACATGGTATCTTCGAGGCAGAAGTGACAAGATAAGACTATTATCCAGGCTTTGTGGATCTTGTGTAGCGTCCTCATCGTTGCTCGAGACAGGCTTTAGTAGGCTTGATCTTCGTGTTGAAGTCCTTTCTGTACAGCCTAGGTGGATAAGATTTCTTACCACCTAAAAATGTTTCCCGTTGTTGGATTCTGCTTTGATAATGGCATATTGCTCGTACATCCAGTTCCGCTGCCTCTGCCTTTGACATTGTATGTTTCCGTTATTTCTTTGTCATATTCATCAAGTTGTACAGGTTTCTAAAATATTGTGCCTCTGGTGTTGGCTATGTTGGACTATGTTAATTAAGTCGCACGATGACTCGCCTAAGATATTTCTTGACATCAACAAAACTCGGTGATGTTTCTTCCAACCTTTATGGGCAGAAATGCTAAAGCTTTTATAGCTTTCAAAAGCAACCTCGAAATCAAAAAAATAAGTGGTGGGCTGTTCTCCAGATAAATACTCGGTCTATGGAGAACGAAGCAGGTTTAAAACCGAGCTTTTTTCGAAATACCCGGTTGTCGACGATAGATTTTAAACGTTCACATAATTCAAGGAAGGCAACGATCTTGTATGCTATGTTTAATAGGGCATACTTCTGCTGCTGCATTTTGGGCTATCTTCTGCCTACAAGATCGGACAGACGATACTAAGATTATTACAGATGAGATCATTCTTGCTCCTCACATGATCATTTCTGAGACTAAGTTAACAATTCTTGTGGATTGAGTTTGAATTGCCATCCTCACATTTTGTTCAGGCAGATGGTGAATTACACCCGGTCAATGGTCTCTTTGCCATTAAATAGCCTGGTTTCTACTATTAGATTTCAGCAAAAAAAAAAAGAAAAAAAAAAACACCACTAACGAACATCTGCACTGGTACCGTTTAGATACGTTTGCAGGAAACATTTCAACAAGCATAAGTCACAAGAAAAGTGACCGACTGTGACTTATATAGGGTTTTCCAATAGGAACTTGACAACTTTGAGTTTAATTTGTGAACGCACTCTTTCAGTAATCATCAAACTGTCACTGTCAATTTATTCAGTAAACTCAACATTTTCATCATGGTAAAGTACACTAACGAGCAACGTCTGCCAATTATAAAAAAATTTCTACAGATATTCGAAATCGGTGACTACAACTTTAAGAGCGTTAACTCCAATTTTCGGTAGTAATTCTCGCCCTAGTAGATAGGAAATAACAAGTTTAGTGTAAAAATTTGAGTCTACATATTCGTTGTGTGATGTTGCCGTGTCAGTGAGACAATATCGCTGCCGTTCAGACGTGCGTAGCAAACGATCCAAATCAGTCAATTCCACGGCGTTCTCAAGAATTGGGCATCGCTCAGACCACATTATGGCGTATTTTGCGTAAGGATCTTGGCTTACACCCATACAAGATCAAGCTGACTTAAGAATTGAAGACGATGGACCATTTGAAGCGACGTAAGTTCTCCGATTGGGTTCTGGAGAAGATGCGCCAAGATGATAAATTTCATTACAAAATCATCTTCAGTGACGAAGCTCATTTTTGGATCAATGGGTTCGTCAATAAGCAAAATATGCGTTATTGGTCGGGTGAAAACCCACATGTGCTTCATGAATCACCACTTCATCCACAAAAAATAACTGTTTGGTGCGGTTTGCATGCCGGCGGCGTTATTGGGCCATATTTTTTCGTCGACGATAATGATCGTCACGTAACTATGAATGGTCAGCGTTATCGCGCCATGATCACCGAATATTTTTGGCCCGAATTGGAAGATATGGACTTGAAAAACATGTGGTTTCAACAGGTTGGTGCCACAAGCCACAGCACACGATACAATCGATTTATTGAAGAGTAAGTATGGTGAGCGTGTTATCTCAAGACATGGGCCAGTCGATTGGCCGCCTCGTTAGTGCGATTTAACGCCGCTTGACTATTTTCTGTGGGGTTTTTCATTGGCTTATGCCAACACGCCGACGACGTTGGATGAGCTCAGAGCCAACATTGAAGGCGAATTAGTGGCCGTTTCGACTGAAATGTGTGCCCGAGTCGTTGAAAATTGGGTCCAACAAATCGACCGCTGCAAACGTGCACGCGGTGGCCATATGAACGAAGTCGAGTTCCATTCATAAGTGTTTTGATTGTACTTCAAGCCATTAATAAAGCTTTTGGAATATCTCAAATGGTTTGCCTCTTGGACGGGCTCATGTAATGAATTACTCAAATTGCTACTGGACACCCATTTTGCAGATAGCTCCCTATTTACGGCCAGTATCTAATAACCTTAGCAGGACTACTCCAACCGCGACTAAAATTCATGAACTGATTACAGTTGGCAAGCTACACTGGGTGCTGCATAGCTTCAAACCAAATAAGTCTCCTGGTCAGGAGAGTATAATACCTTCCGAGCTACAAGAGTCCGCTAGAGAATATCATGAGGAGCTGCGTAAAAATAATTCACATTACCCTGTCATGTAGTTTTCATTCCCAAAGTAGGAAAATGTGCCAAAGAATCCCAGACCTATAATTTTGTCATCTTTCCTTTTGAAAACTCTAGAGCGACTGATTGATATTCATATATGAATCCAGAATTGATCCACGACGTTTCCTACGGATCACCAAACTTACTGTAAAGGAAAGTCAGTAGAAATGGCTCTACACTGACCAGCCACATCGAACGATCCTTAGAGACACAATTGTCGGGTTCCTGGAAATAGAAAACAACGTCAACACATCCGCAATCATAACTACCTGAAGAGAGTTGACTAAAGGTAAATGACTCACTTGGAAAGTTGAGTTATGCTAAACAGCATGATCATGAACTCAAAACTGAGGGAGGCTCCTGCTAATAGATGTGATAGCAGAGGTACGTCGTAAGGGGGTGTTTTCTCACCCATTTTCTGGAGCTGCTGACGAACTGCTGACATATTTGAAAGCGGGTGGTAGCAGGGTGATTGCTCATGCGGCTGACGTTGCTACAGCCTTCTCAGGTAATAATCTTAATAACATTAAAGAACTCCGACAGCTATATCTTAAAAGATTAACGCGTTAGACGGATCACTGTGTATTGGGAGTAAGCCGAAAAAACATAAAAGTGATCTTGTCCTCTTTTCCAGAAAATCTAAAATTCCTATCGTCGACCCTCTCTCAATCAACAATCAACGTTATCAGTTTAGTCCGTTCCGATACAGCAAAATAACTGGGTCTCATATTTTATAGGAAATTAAACTGGAAACCTAGCATTTAAGAAAGAGTCATGAAAGCCAGAGTAGCTTTATACTCTTGCAAAAAAGCCGTTGCGAACAAATGGGACCTTCAACTTAGTTATAAGACCGATACTCACCTACGGGGTGGCTTTCTGGTGGACGGCCTTAGACAATGCAGTTAACTGCAGCAAACTAAGCTAAATCTAAAGGATAGCATGTCTGTGCATAAGCGGAGTTTTATGTATTATTCCCTCTGAATTCTGTTTTACTTGAACCCTCTCAATATTTTCAACAGGCAAATAGCTGAGAACATCGACTACACTGTTGCCCAACATTAGGGTTTATGGCGGTGTTTTCTCAGATAGCTTAACCTAAGTTTCTTCTTCGCCTTATCAATCACTGTACCGTGTTTCAGGCTGAAATTTTGTTGGTTAAGGAAGTCTTGGCTGAATAAAAATGTGATAACTGCAAGAAATATCCGCATCTTTTCGGGTAGTCAGGCAGCCTTGAAATACCTAGACTCAGTTTCACAAAATTCTAAAACCCTTGAATGCCGATAATTTGTCATGGGGATCGCAGAGCAGTTCAACATAAATCTATGTTGGGTTCCGGACTACAGAGATGTTCCAAAGAATTGTAGGGCCGTCGAAGAATCCGAAATTGGAACCGCTTTATCTTCCCTTTGCGGTATACCCATCCGCAAACCTGAGGTGGACCGTTGGGTCAATATGTCTAGCGACTAAACAAATCTTTTGATCATTCAAAATGAAAACTGGACACTGTCCGTCCATACATGTGCCAGCTTGCAAGAAGGATTGGCGTTTTCGCAAATGATTTCTGCAGAAGAGGATACAATCCTTCACATACTCTGTACATACCTAGCTCTATTCTAAAGAAAGAAACTTCCGTAGGAGTTGTCTTCCACAATGACTTAAGTGATCTAAATAATACAGACGTCTACGCTTCGTCAGGAGCTCAAATTGATTACATGGTTAGGAGAATGACAAATATACATAGCATTGAGAAGAAGGGCCAATAGGCCTAAGTGGGTTGGTTTTTCCAACAGCCACTCTTACTTAATCTAACCTAACCCTTGTACGTGTTATTAGTAGCTCCCATTCCAGTTTTAGTCTTGGCATGCAGCTTTCCATATACTCCTTCAACTTGTATGATTTTTAAGTCACACATGGGGCAATACTCATTGGTTCTCCCTAGGCGGTCGTAGAAGCATTCGTAGATAGCGTTATTTTTGTCTTTCGTTGAGGAGGACATGCGTGCATATAAGACTAGGCTGATATTGGCGAACTTAACCTTTGTAACGACTGCCACCAGACCCTCCATTATACATTGCCGAGTACTTGATTACCCTCATTTTTTAGTTCCCTTAAATCCTGCATCCAAATATGAATTGAAATCACCGAATTAGGAGCTATACTTTTTGATCATGTTCTTGTGTTCAATGTCAAGTCACATATATCAGTTTTATAGATATCCAGTGTCTCTCCTTCAACACCATAATTTGAAGCTCACCTTAACAATCTTCCCCTTGCTAAATGTTCAAGTGTAGGAGCTAAGTTAGCATGGGTACACTCTTATCGTAAGTTCGCTCAAATATAGTTATTCACTAGGCACCGCGAGAGAATGATAATGCGATATTTTTCATATCTTGGATATCTGTAATAATCGTCGCAGTTCTAGGCTAACTGCGTAACTGAATCTATCCGTCGTGTATTGTGGACATTCAGACACAAACTTATCTGACTTCGTTGACGATATCCTTATCTATGGTGACTTTAATCTGCCTCAGCTGAAACGGCAAAATCTTCTACCATCGCTGGAAATGGCAGTTCAACTACAGATCTTGGATTGGCTTACGGACTCATGTCTATACCAAATTTTTAGGTAGGCAGATTTTTTTTTGGACATATTCTATTAGATTCTCATTAGCGTTTTGAGCCCTACCACTTGAAATTATTGTAGCTTTTCCACCTAGCTTCTTCTGTAATCTTCCCATAACCCTTCATTCCAGTCTACTTCTCCCGAAATTCCGTGCCATAAGGCAAGAAAAAACCTTATGTCTTATTGCAACTGGTTTTACTACATAACTGATTGATTTAATTGACCCTTTCCAGTTGTCCATGTCAAAGTTCTTCGGCTTTGAAACCATGCTTGAAATTAATACTTTCTTACTGGAGGAACCGTTGTTATAGTGTTCATTTAGATGCCCTCTTTCAGCCCCTGTTTTGGATCCATTAAGCGTTCCTCAAGTTAGCCATCTAGGTCCCTTTTATTCGTATTAAGTGCAATAAATAAATTATCTTGAGAGGGTCATTAAACACTCCTCCCCTTTTCTCTATGCCGACAAGTGTAACTTATTGCACCCGAAAATCTCCTTCAAAAACAACACAATAGAGATACTATCTCATAGTAGAACCACAGTTAGTGCTAAGAATAGTGATTAAGAACCACATATATCCCAACCACCGTCCGGCAAAATGAACCATTAAACCTGCAACAAGCCTTAACATTGCATATAAAACCCTGTGTGAGCGCCTAGCACCCTATGTCAATAGATTGACAGGTCCCTATTGGTTCCTAGATGCCTAGGACAAAAATTCACGATGGGTAGCTACAACTTTCAGGTAGTAAGGCACTCCGCCAACGACACCAGCGCGGAAATCATGCGAAGAATCACTTTTCCAAATTGCTGCACATAAACTTGGACAGTGGCGAAAGCGGATAAAAATGTTTTCGGGCGCTTCGAGAAAAAGTTCTTCGGGTAATTTTCGTTTGCATTAATGGAGAATGGAGGAGCCATTTCAACAGCGATGCTGACCTCGTAAGAAAAGCTCGAATAACCGCGCTTATACGAAAATGGTTAGGTCCACTTGAACCCATGGGCACTAACTTCTCGGTCCGGAAAGTTTTCGACTTAAACCCAAAAAGACAACACAGTAGAGGTGGGGCACACAAGTGGAAATGAGGGCTGATTAAGATCTCTAGCTGAAGTGCTATGTTTGTTGACGCCTTGGTTCACCTTGGACTGTAGAACCATCTTAGTAATTAATTACATAAGATCGGGAGTACTAGATGATGACCCCCCCCCCCCTCCAGCAAATAGCTTCTGGAGCTCGTCTTATTAGCAGAACTGATACATCAAATTGACGAATTAGGAAAATACTAAAGGATGAGTTTTTTGCTGTTTGGTTTTTTAGGTAGTATTGCTATTTTATCTTTGAAAGATTTCCATCCGAACAAAGCTTACAAATTATCGAAATCAAAATTCGTGATCTGCGAAAAATCTTTTCCGGGCACTTATACCTTTTTAAGGTCGTCACGTTGTGGCCGTGGTGTAGTGGTACATGCATAGACTCCTCAAACAGAGAATCGCGGGTTCGAATCCCGTGCAAGGGAATTCTCTGAAAAACACTTTTCATAGAATTTGTATGTAGTTATGATATGAAGGCATAACACTGATGTTGGAGTGGTTGCTGGCTGGGCTAGAACGTACTAAGATCCACTAGTTGAGGACGCACTGGCTCATCCCGTCTAGTTTGACAACCACCTATGGGAAAAATATCGAAACCAAACACACATGAGTTTCAAACTAGTACATCACCCGCCCGCGCCAGTAAAAGGGTATTCGTATCCTCTTGGTGCGAACGCGGTATTATAAAAAAAAACCGACCTACTGAGCAAGCAATTCAAGCCATATTGACTAAATTTCGCACCAATTTGACGCTATTGGACATCAAGCGTAGAGCGCATACTGAGGGAAATATTGCTGTTGTATTCGCGTGTTAAGGGGTTAAGCCACTCTAGTCCTTTCTAAAAAATCCAATTTTTTTTTTTTTTTTTATTGTGAAACGAGGGACGGTATTTTAGGGGACTGGAATGGGTATACGGCAGATGTTTTTGAAGTTATTTGCCACATGTTCAGACTATTGATGGTTTCGTCTTTAGAAACATACAATATCATAAAGATATGCGATGTGAATCACGATTGGTCAGCAGGAAAAATGGAGGTCGATTCGGTTGTTGAGATGTTTCAGCGATCCGAAGACTCGGTCATAAACTATCTATTGACGCAAAACCGCAGAACGATATATGTCCAATCGGAGAGGATTCGTGGTGCTCACGACAAAAGTCTAAAGCTACAAATAGTTTGGCTGAGTACAAACATAAGCCAGCTCTTACGATTGAAGTATATTTGAATGAAGCTATTAAGTTAGTCTACGAAGAATTGACCAGAGGCGACTTTCTTACTTGATGCCATCAGCGGTTATACTCAAAACTGTTATTAAAGTTTTAATTCCCCTGTGTGAGCATTGGCCCCAAAATCTATTTCTAGTGGTAAAAATGTGTTGGCTTTAGCTATAGATATTGCAGTTTGAGTGAACAATGACGTTTCACCAGTAAGCATCATAAACGAGGACTCGACTCCGCAGTTGACCTTGGTACCCGACAACTGACTCCTGCGAGTTTTCAATAGAAGAGTGAATCCCTCTAATTATAGAGGATAATACCTTGTCCCCACCGAGTTTTTAAGACTCATCCCAAATGTAAATATCTGTAAATAACTCTTTATATTAAGATACTTTTACACTATGAAACCAATGAACACTTTTTTTACATTAAGGTTTTGTACTAAAGTATTTTTATTTTAAGAAACCTGATGTACAAATAATCTTATGTGAAATAATTCCATTAGGTTCATATACACTATATCTATTGGCGTTATATATATTAGTACATCCACGAATCTACAAAATGATCTGATAATCTTGCCTTAAATTTATTATTAAATTTTTTAATACTGCATGCTAACTAGAAGTATAATTAATATTTTATTGTAATTTGTATTACTATAGTATTAAACAATATGTACCCCAGCTGTAAAGGGTCGGAATTGACAACTATAGTAGTACATCACAAATAAGTGGCCTCACTGTTTTCAATTCCTTCTCTCTTAGCCAACATTAACATGAAATTATCTTTAAAAAGTAAATGGCAACTCAAATAAAACTTGAATACAATTTTGCAATTTTCCTGTGTTTTTTTTTTTTTTACAACTGTTACCGTTAATTTGGGATGTCGTTTCCGAATGTTGAAGGTTCATGTACGAAGGCTAAAGGTATTATTTTAGAGTTGACAGCAGAGAAATCTGTTTTGAGTGTATTGGCAAGACTGTTTACAAGCATGACCCAGTTTACTTTAAAACTTTCTGTCAAATTTAATATCATAACTAAACTGGGTTTTGAATATGTCTTAACTCTAGAGATGTGTCATGTCCACCCAAAAACGTCACCAACACCATTTTGTGGTTGCTCAATTCCAAAAATCACGAGAACTTAACATATAAATGAAAAAGTAATTTATTTCAGCTTGACGTCTATATTCACGCCCCTCTAATATTCTAATACAATTTGTGTTTGTCAAATTTGGAGCCTGTCAGAAGTCAACACATATTCAACACAACTACGCAAACTGTTCGACACGAGATTGTCGAGTTTACTAAAGCTCCATCAAATCACTTGTCAGTTTGAATAATGTCACAAGAATCAAACTGACAAAACGAAAAGAAGAAACCACAACGAGGGTACCCACCAGCGTAGGTGATGCGTAAAATGGACACATTTTCACGCGTTCTTCCCACCCGTAGATAGACGATGAAGACGACGACAACGAGAAAGAATGAAACCGTTGACATGACGACGACAAATGACAGCTAATTCCTTCCACGCAATTTAAAAGCGAAACAGAAAAGGAGGAACGCTTCTCACTTTCACACTAATTAACAGAAGAATTTATTACGTACGCCAGTGTGACTCGCACTGACATGTGCCATGATAAATGCGCATACCGCATACGAATACCATATATGTATGTACCTTCGGGATGTACGAGGGCGGCGACAATACCGCCGTCCTGTCACCACCATCTTCCAACGATTATAAGGATCATCATCATCAGCAGCAGCATTATTGTCGGCGGACAGATGAACATGGCATTGCTTGGTGGCAGAGCAGAAAATAAGATTTCAAATTCCAAATTTGAAATTTGACTCGTCCAGGGAAGTTCATGTGGTTTTCGAAATTTCAAAGAATTCGGAGGCGTATATTGTTGGATAGAGCTCCTGGATAATGAACATTTCCTGAATCTCCTCAGGAGAGTCATATTCGGAAATGTTAATTTTCAATTGTTGCCAACTCGCGCATGAGATGATTTTTTCAATTTCATTGGCCAAATGCCAAACTTGAGTATTTGTACGTACCTACAGGTATCTTTATATCTTTAACTCGCGCATCGATTATGCGCTGCATCATTTACACGAAGCGTTTTTCGAAAACGAAGCGCTGATAATGTTTATGATTAGCGATAACTATCGCTACGCAAACATCGCTTTGCCACAATTAATGCAGAATTGCTGGTGATGATGGTGAATTTGATGCTGGACGAAGCTGATGCTGATGCTGGTGCTAGTGCTGGTGCTAGTGCTGGTGTCTGTGCTTGGTGATTGCCGATGGCCATTGGCTAACGGCCAGTGGACAGTGTAGCTATGTATATATGTATGTATGTAATGTATACCAGAGCCATAGTCCGATGGGAAACTTAATTTGGCATCGTAATTGATGCGAAACTATTGAGAGAACGTTTCGGAAACATTTTGGTTAATCGACGTCGACAACGCTCAAAAGCGGCCTCATTACGCACAAATTAGCTTCATTACATCGGCTGGCACTAATTGCGAATCGATACGCAATCAAGCAGATCTGTACTTTGGCAGTTTATACGTACAAATATCTTATATCGTGTACCCTGTAACCGTGCCATGTAGCTGAATTGTGAACACTTTTAAGCACTCTGGGGCCAATGTAGGAATTTAAAATTTAATGTGCGAAATACAAATTGTGCTAAAAAACAGAAAAAAAAAAAAAAAACAATTCTAATATAGTGATTGTTGGGAAATTGCTGATGAGTATCGCAGAGGTATTAAGTTTGAAAATTTTCAATTAGAGCTGAAATTGGTTTTTGGACATGATGCAGTGGATCATCGGCGATTATTAGGGGAATTTGGATTTTTGTAGTTGTGGCAGAGAGTCATTTAGGTAGAGAAACGACATTAGTGCAAATTGAAGTTCGAAATTGTTTAATTTTGAACAAAAAAAAAAAAAACTATTATACACAAAAGGTGGGCAAAACATGTGTTTTTTTTTCAAAATAATTTAAACGAATTTATGTAGTGAGATTTTTCGCTGCATTATTGTTGTGTTTAAAAGAATTTTTTGATAATTTGATTCTGAGGTGAGGTGCATTGTATTCATGCAAGTATTTCTCTCACTTTATCTATATTTTGTTAAAACGTTTGTAGGATATTTAAAGCCTTCCCATAAGGTGCTTGGATTCTAAACGATTACACTAATATGGTGGTCATATTTCAAGGAACTTCTTTGCAAAAGACTGCTGTTAAGTATGTAGAATCATTGGATTGTATTCCTTGTATATTATATTTACTGGAATTTCTCCCTCCTGGTGCGAGCATAGGATGCACACTAACTAAGAGACATCGAAAAGTATTCATTTATCCTGTTGGTAACCAGAATATTTATGCTGTTATACAAATATGAAACCCAACAGTCAATGGCAGTCCTAACCGAGGATGCATGAGATCATAATGTGGGTTTGAGTCCTGAAAAACTCTCTTTAAGTCATAATTATCTCGTGATCCCTTTGTGACTTGGGATCGAAACAAGACTCCGTGGATTCAGGCTGAATTTGGTTGGCAACTAACTGCGGGGAGTTAAGTCTTGCATTCTTGAACTAGATAGGAAGTCGTGCGAGGATTTAGCACTTAATCAAATTCTTCGCCCCTCTACCGTTTATTCGCAATATATGTAGTTCGTTGCCATCAGGATTGTCTGAATCTTCGTCCGTAAGACAGATGCAAGTTTTCCTAAAAAGGAGTGAAATATAACGTTCTTGTCCTCCTGAAAGACACCAGTGCCGCATCATAACTTGGTATTGGAGCCATTCGTGACGATCTGACTACATTCCTTTCCTGGTTCTGTTTCTGATCGAAACTATCATATAATATTTCTAGGTACAGGGAAAGTCGATAACATATTTTTCAGCAGCAGAAGTTTAAGTGTTATATTGTAGCACCAGAGTCAAAAAACATCCGGGCGCAAGATCAAATCCATTGCATGTTGAATCAAAGATATCTTCTCTTTTAAGGAAAGATGAGATCAGCCCATCATATGAACTTTAAGGAGAAGGAGATTCATTAGAGCAAACCAGGAGTCCTTTTGAATCTAGTTAAAGCAGCAGTGACGCTTGACATCCAACTGTTTTACGCTTGCCGAACTCAGTTGTAAATACGCAACATGAAATTCGTTGTAAAGTCTGTCTTCATTATGGTTTCAGTGCGCAGGCAATTCGTTGCAATGTGGAAAAGTTGTAGCGTGAGTACTCTCTTTTTTTTTATTTTAACCCACCAACCAGACAGAGATTGGTGCAAAATGAAGAAAACATTTCCGCCGTATCGGTCGGTATCGATCAAGACCCAGAAATGTCGATTTGGCGCCGATCAGCTGAATTTGGCATCGCCAGAGAGTCAACCAGTCTTACTTTTCGGTTGGATTTAGGCCTACATCCATATAAGATAGCGCTGACGCAAGAATTGAAACCGGACGATCATAGACAACGCCGTGAGTTCGTTGTTTGCCGGAGATCCAGATTTTGGCCAATTAATTATCATCGAGCTCCATTTACAATAGCGGCTATATAAACAAGCAAAATTTTCGTTATTAAAGCGAACACAATCCACAAGTGCTCGGCCAAGCAACAATGCATCTATAAAGATTGACTGTTTGACGCGCTTTATGGCATAGCGGCAACATCGGTTCTTATTCCTTTCGGAATGAGGAAGGAGGCACCGTAACCGTCAATGGTCTCAGGTATATAGCGATATTAGCCTACTTTGTGAAGGAGAAATTTGGCGACTGGATCATCTCACGGCGAGCGTTTATTAATTGGCTGCCGTGATCATTCGACACGCTATTGCCGGAATAGCGCCGCAAATATTGGACCGAGTCATCAAAGATTCAGCAAAGTTAAGGCGCCAATTTGAATGATGTCCTATTCCACATATATTGGCATGAACGTAGCTTTAAAATAAAGCCATAATAATAATAATTTTATACCTCACACCGTTGTTATTTTATTTAAATTTTTTTTCCTATCGTTTTTATCTGGTTACTCTTTATAACAAACTTTCTTGGACATATGGACTACAACTTTGGGGTCTTACCAAACAAAATAATATGTCTTTACTACAGAGATTTCAAAACAAAATGTTAAGAGCAATCGTGAATGCTCCATGGTATGTACGGAATAGTGATATTCACCGGTATCTAGGAACTGCTACCGTGAAAGATAAAGTAACAAGCTTTGCTCTCAAACTTTGCACTCGTCTTGCGGATCATTGCAATTAGGAAATAATCCTGACATTGGACGAAACGAACCTTGTGCGCACAACTACAAGGAACAAGGCGGTAATATGTAGTAGGTGCCTTCACTGGAAAGCTACCTATCAAACCCGATAAAAGACAGAAGCGTAAACTGTTCGTTAAGAAAATTTGGTCGTAGTCTGATAGATGTTGGCAGGTTTCTTAATAAGAAAGAATCTCACATACAACGAGATCCAAAATAGAGCAGATACATGGGAGAAATACAAATCATTAGATGTATTTGTACGCGTTACATCTTCCATGATTTATGAAATAAAAGATTAGGAATAATGAAAGGTAATTTTTCAACAAGGCAAATGACTAAATCTTCAAAATATTAATTGCTTTACTCTCATAACAAATTCGACAGAAAATAAAAATAGAAAAACTGAAAGAAAAAATAACAGAAATCGATATGATTGATGAGGTCGATATTTGTCAGATACGGACTTTCATAATGCATATGGGAGCATGAATGAATGAATTAGCAAAACGTTACGTTCGACCCCAATTACGAGGATTTGATCTCCAAAATGCAGTTGCGAATTTTTGAAGCACATTTTAATTTTGAGAAATATGTTTCTAACAGTGGTGGCTACATTCGAGGAACGGGTACTCCGACAATGAGACATAAGCTTTAGGAGTATGCAGACTTTTTAAAATACTGAGCGCGTATCTGGGATGCCGGTGTTATCGCACAGATAATAAGCTTTATCCTGCCCAAAATCCTCCAACTATTGTATTATTGTAATATCTGCTTATACAGGTTATAACTTCCTTCTCGTAGGACCTTCACTACTTTCTCAAACCGATCTTAGTTGCGGTAACAGACCTCGAATTTCTACAAGACATTGCTGACTATGGTTCATCTACTGCACATCAAACGCAATTTGACATTGTTGGATTAAACGACCGGTTGCAGTGGGTTACCTTGTATCTCGATTTCACTACTACTACTAATTTTGCCTATTTTGAGTGGAACGATGCTGCTATTTTGTGTAGAATTTCAACTTACTTGGGCACATAATGAGAAAACGTACGGCTGCATCTTCGGATTCTGCTGAAATGGCGAGACCTAGGTACGTTCGTCGATACATTTTAATGTTTAACTCTATATCTGTATTTTTTGTGTTTTCTACTACAGATACTCAAAATTGATTTGCTTGACCAACTGCTGAGCTGTGCGTGTTTAAAATTGCTTCAAATTCACCCCAAACTCTGTCATGACACCTCCATCCAAAAATGAACAACAAAAAGTTTCAGTTAAAAAAAAAAATTTCACATGTTCTGCTGTTCTTTATCGTTTTCTCAAAACTTCGGTTGTGCTCAGTATACGAGTAATTATGAGAAATTATCGTAGAACGAGAGTTATGTAGGTGGAACCGCGACGACCGTAGAGCCCCTTTTTATAGTAAAAATTTCATGTCCTACTGTATGCGGAAAAAGGGTGTCTCCAGTTTGTTTTTTCTTTCGGCTGCGCTTTTTTAATCGATTGGTATGGTTGGCGGTTAATTTTAAGTTTTTTTTTCTTTTGTTTTCGACTGCTTCGCATCTGGTCTCGAATTTTCTACTGAGAAATTTTATTTGAGATGATTGAGAATCATTATCGCATGCATTCTGTATATATTATACCATACGTTACTATACCTCCTGAATCGTTTACTTATATTTCGATCTGCATGTGTTTGATTGTATGGTGATTCATAGGTAGCCAGGAACATACAGTATCGGACAAAACTTGGCCACTTTTTATCAAATAAAATTGCTAAACTATATTCGATTTAAACGAATTTTATAACTGCTTTACATATCCGCATCATCGGTTCAATTAAAGTGTTTGTAATTTAAGCGCGTATATTGTAGTTTTCCAAGCAATTTCCGTCTGGGCAAAAAGAAAATCTTTGTCTTTGCACCTTTCACGCTGAATCCGTCGATCTACAATCTCTCATAGATTTTCTATAGGACTCAGATCTGGTAATTGTGCAGGTCAATTTAAAACGTTGACTTTATTTTCTGAAAGCCATTTTTATTTCATGGCATTTACTATTTAAAAACGATATCATATAATTGTTGGCCATGACTACGTTTGAGGTAGTCCATACAGAATGACCAATTTTGGGCGACTCATTCGAGCATAGTGACTAGTATCTCGCGGATAACACGGGTAATGTTGGTTTTCAATGGGTCAGTCGTAGCTGGCTTATTCTTGAAGACCTAAACCTTTACGTGTCCCCAGAGAAAACAGTCCAAAAGTGTGATATCGCACGATCTAGGCAGCCAATTTTCCGTAGCAAAACGTGAAATTAAGTGCTCACCAAAATGATTTCTCACGCGCTGTATGTTTCGTAGCGCCGTCTTGTTGAAACCAGAGCTCACCGAGACTATGTGCTTGAATTTTAGGAAGCACATAGTCCGTTAACATGGCGGTATAACGGTTACCATTGACGGTAACATTCTGATTTTCCTCATTTTCGAAGAAATATGGACCATAAACCACACCATACAGTTGTTTTTAATGGATGTAATGGTAGCTCTTGGTATTCTTCGTGTTTCTCATCAGATCAAATACGGCAATTTTTTTATTAACGAATCCATTGAGCCATAAATGGGCTCATTGAGTTTTTCTAGAGCCCATTCACTGAAAATATGACGCAAATTCAAGTCGCCTGGCTTCAATTCTCACACAAGTTAAATTTTATACGCTTTAAAGCCGAGATCCTTACGTAAAATATGCCATGTTCTCGAATACGCCAAGCCAAAGCGGCTAAGAAAGACGAAACGATTCGTCAGGGTCTTCGCGTACACTCTCAGCTAAGCTGCTATAGTCTCTTCACTACGTCGATTATGCGTCCCGTAAGTTCCTCGAATAGCACGAAAAATATTTCTCACAAAAGGTTGATTTCCGGTATACAGCTGAACAATTTGGAGACATTGTTGTGGTGTGAGTCTTGCTATCATGACTTGCCAAACAATATTGAACAAAAATGATAGGAGTTTGATCGGAGTCATGCGTAACCTGTCAAAAAAAGCCTTTTGAAAATCAAACCCCACGATGAATCACCCCTTACAAGAAACGATTCATTATTCCGTTTATTTTATAAATTGGCCCAATTCCTTGACTGGAAAAACGTCCACAGACCAAAAGTTTTCCTCGGCCATGTTTTATTGTACCTTTTTGTAAAAGTTGGATTTAGCCGTTTGCCTTTTGATCTACGCACTTGTTCCATTCCCTGAGAACCCTTCAGATTGAACTTTGATTCATCTGAGAATAAAACGATTTTCCATTTGGCAATAGTCCAATTAGTATTCGCCTTTCCAAGTGCAAGTCTCGCCCCTTGGTTTTTCGGTGAGATAAATGTTTTTTTTAGAGGCCTGTAGGAAAGAAAACCGGCTTACACGCTGGATAGATCTGGTGGATACGTCCAAGTCCAGTTCATTTCGTATTGCTTTTGCAGATCTAAATGGATCCTTTTTAATAACAAGGGCTATTGCGTGATCATCACGTATGATGGTTTTCCGAGGTCTTCCGCCACGATGGATAGTTTCAGTGCATCTAGAATTGCGAATTATACGGGAAATGACGAAATGCTGGATCTCATAATTTTTTAGCAATGTAATTAGCTGCTTCCCCTGCATGAAAATTCGCGATAATCGTTTACTTAAATTCGGTGGAGTGTTAGCTACGCGCCGTTTGAAAAACTTTTTTACACTTAAAATTCCAATCACTATGTGTCAATTATGTGTCAATTATACACAAATGAGTGTAGTTTGCAACATCGTGAGATCGTATCAAATGTAACAGTTAATTTACTGCAATACAGAAACAAAGAAAAGCAAAAAAAAGCAAAGTTTTAACCGGGTGCAGCTAGTGCTATACGCTCGTGCTGTTTTTTGTGGTATTTTCTGAACTGTTGAAGTAGCATCATTTGTTTTCCAACATTTTAAGATCTTTTGTTTATCTATGTTACAGAAATAAAATTCAAAAAAGTTTAGCAATTTTATTTGGCAAAATGTAACCAAATGCCATTGAGTCCTATTGTTTTGTCCGAAACTGTATGTATGTGCTTATATTTATATACATGTAGTGAGGTCAACCACAGCATCTTACCTTGATGGTATGCTTAAGTTCTTTGGATACGGATTTGAGGACATTTAGCTCCCCGCCAACACTGAAGTTATCGCTGTCGACTACACCACTCTATCACTCACTAGCACTGACAGAGGTATTTGAATTTCCATATTCATGTGACGCACACCTTGTGAAAGAAAACATTGGTTATCACTACAGACGTAGTCAAATTAATTCCATTAGAACGAAGCCACACTAAGCAGGACTATACCTTCTCTGGAATTTTTTAAATTCATCACCGGCTTGCCGGTTACCGGCGTTGGAGGCTAAGAAAATCTATATCTAAACTATATTTACTGGTTAATGTATCTATGTATAGAAATTCATCGTTTTTAATCTTAACTCTCATTCATATGCAAAAGGAATTTACCAACAAATGGTGTTTGAGCTCCATATGTTGACTCTTTACTCCCAGAGAAATCATCAACATCATCACCACACACAAATTTTGCTTTACTTGACAGTCGATAAAAACATGCCGCCGAAGATAGTAATATGAAATCAATCTGAATAGATAAGCTCATCCTAAGGACGGTCCTTTCAATGAAGATGATGAAATGGCAAAACATATATTTGTACATATGTATTCTTGTAAATGCAGACGGAATCAAAATATAACTCTCCACTACAAAAAAAAAAAAAAAAAACTATATTTCAGTGAATATTATTTCCATAAAGGTGGATACGTTTTAGATCGATTCAAGGGCTCCAATGAAAGCATACAAGAATTTTGGTACCCACTGGGTCAAGGAAGTGTGCTTAGAATACAACATTCATCCGTAAAAAAGTCAACATCGTTTCACGAAGATTTTCAAATTATACAGTATCCCCTATCTACCTTAACGGATTATTATTATTTCGTAATGTACATACCAGTTGTACCAGTATAAAGTGTTTTGTGAAAACACTAATTTTTAATGGGAAAGTAAAAAACATTTTCTTCAAAGTATTGGCCATTGCTAGCTACACATTTTCCCCGTCTTTCAGGCAATTTATGGATTCCACACTAATAAAACTGTTCGTCTTTTGAAGCAAACTAAAGTCACCCAATTTTCGACTTCCACGTAGGATTCGAAGTGCTGCTCAGCTAATGGTAGTCGGAATAAGCCAAGTCTGGTGAATAGCTGCTCCCAGCCAAGTACTTTGGTTGTATCCTGAACCAGTCTTGCTTTGCGTGCAGGTGCATTGTCATGGAGAAAAATTACCTTGCCGTGTCTTTTGACACATTCTGGTCGTTTTTCGATCAATGCATTGTTCAAATCGATCATTTGTTGTTTTGTATTAACGGTTTCACCAGGTTTTAGAAGCTCGTGGTACACCACACCTTTCTGGTCCCACCAGACACACATTGTCTTCTTGCCGAATCGATCTGGTTTTGCTGTCGAAGTGTATGGTTGTTTCGGATTAACCCATGATTTTTTCCATTAGGATTCTGGAAATATATCCATTTTTCATCGCCAGTAACAATTCGATACAAAACTGATTTTTTATCGTGTCTTTGAAACACGGTTATCCATCTGTCTTTCATTACATTCATGTGGCACCCATTTTCCAGACTTTTGGATCTTTCCCATAACTTTTAAACGGCCAGAAATTATTTGTTGTGCAACGTTTAACATTTCTGCCATTTGCTTCTGACTCAAAGTGTCATCTTCATCCAATATTGTTTGCAATTCGACGTTTCAAACTTTTTTGGCGGTCTTCCACGTTCTTCATTTCTCACATCAAAATCATTATCATTGAACCGTTGAAACCATCTTTTGCATCTTACTTCTGATAGAGCATGTTCACCATATGCCTCGACAAGCATTCGATGCGAATCTACAGCACTTTTCGACATTTCGACATTTTCAACACGATGAAAAAATATGATGTTGTTTGCCTAATGACTTGATGTACCACCTTGATCAAAAAGTTCCCGGTGGCGTCACCGTGTGGCGCTCCCATTGTTCCGATTTGTTAAGTTGGTACATCTGTTGCTGATATTCCCTCTAAATCTTATCATCATAGCTTGACATTTGCAAAAGTTACGTAGCCAAGAGTACATCTATCTCTGTGTGTGCTGGCGATTTTTTACAATTTTAAAAATGGATTTAAATTTGCAATAACGAGCTTGTAATAAATTTTGCGTAAAAAACGGATTTAATGGTGCGCGAAAGTTGAAAATGTTGGATTCTCTAAAGAAAACGGTCTTTTAGCAGTGGCACGAGCGGTTCAAAAGTGGTCGTGAGTCAATCGAAAATGATGAACACATTGGCAGACCATCGACATCGAAAACCGACAAAGAGATAGCGGAGGACTTGAACATTACCAATCATCCGTCCAAGACATTTTGGATAATGATTTGAGTTTCCGTCGTGTAGCAGCAAAGTTGGTGCCGGTTGGTGACCGTGTTGACGTCGCAAAGAGATTATTTGCGAGGCTGAATCCGATCCCACATCCATTAAAAGGATCGTTACTGGAGACGAGACGTGGATTTATGAGTACGCAATCCAGACTTCAGGCAAGTGAATGGCGTTCACCAAATGAGCCGAGACTAAAAAAAACACGTCATTTTCAGTCAAAATAGAAGGCAATGCTCATGGTTTTCATGAATTACAACGGTGTAGTGCATCATGAATTCTTGTCAGAAAGTCAGACAGTAAACAAAGAGTATTATTTGGGCGTTTCGCCGAAAGAGACCAGAATTGTGGGCAGAAATCTCGTGGATTTTGCACCATGATAATGCACCGTCGCACAGTGCCATCATTATTCGTAATTTTTTGACGAAAAATGCAACAAATACCATCCAACAGAAACCGAATTCACCTGATTTGGCTCCCTGTGACTTCTTTCTGTTCAATCGAGTTAAAAACCACTATGGGGAAGGCGTTTCAGCAGCACTGATGAACATACCGAAAACCGAATACAAAAAATGTTTCGAGGACTGGATCAAGCGCTGGCATAAGTGTGTTGCAGTCGATGGGAATTACTTTAAAGGGGACAATATAGATTTAGATAAATATACTTGTATTTTGAATTTTTTGAATAACTTTTGATCAAGGTAGTATACTAAATATGTTTGACAGGTGTCAGCAACCAAAAAAAAAAAAAAAAAAAATTAAATCCCGTCTACAATAAATGTTTCCTATCGAGACATTTGTATCTTGACGCTCACTTCATACCGGTACACCTGGTATATCTGACTATACTCTCTGGAATTTTCAAATCGATCCGGTAAGTACTTTTCGAGGTATACGCATATTTGTAAGGACATGTCGGACAGTATGTAAACTTCTACCGAAACTTTAAATGCGTTTTTCTCAAAAATATGTTTTCGAAGTGGTAGATAGATTAGGTAGATTAGGTAGATATAGATTTCTAAAAAAACGGCTTAACCGAACGGTCTGAAATTTTAACACAACCTTCTTAGATATATTCGGTATATATTTTAATTCGTGCGGTTTTTTTTTTCCAAAATTTGAACGTTTATTTAGGAAAAACATGTACAATAGTATTATTCAAAGTATTGCGCATCTGAAGCTATGACTTTTTCCCATCTTTCTGGCAATTTGTGGATCCCATCCCAAAAGAATTGCGCCGGCTTGGCAGCCAAGAATGAGTCAAGCCAATTTTTGATATTCTGCTCTGATGTGAACCGTATTTCAGTGAGGGCGGTCTTCATCGACCGAAACAAATGGAAGTCAGAAGGGGCAAGGTCTGGGCTATAAGGCGGGTAGGGTAAGACTTCCCATCCACTGTTTTCCAAATAGTTCTTAACCGGAATAGCAACGTGGGGTCGAGCGTTGTCATGACGAAAATTATTGCCTCGTGTCTGGTCGCATATTCTGGGCGTTTTTTGGCTACTGCTCTCTTCAAACGGATTAATTGTGTTCGGTAGCGTTGTCCATTGATGGTTTCATCCGGTTTTAGCAGCTCATAATACAGCACACCCATCTGATCCCACCAAATACAGAGCATTACCTTCGCGCCATGGATATTCAGCTTTGCCGTTGATTTGGCTGGTTGGCCGGGTTTCACATATGATTTTTTGTGCTTGGGGTTGTCGTAATGGATCCATTTTCTATCACCAGTAACAATCCGATGCAAAAATGACTTCCTTTTGTGGCGTTCCAGTAGCATTTCGGACATGCAAAACCGCCTTTCGACGTCTCTCGGCTTGAGTTCATGTGGAACCCAATTTCCTTGCTTTTGAATATATCCAGCTGCTTTTGAACATTTTCAAATGGCTGCTTGAGTGACACCCAAAGATTCTGCGAGCTCTCGTATGTTTGGCAACAATCTTCATAGAGTAATGCTTCCAGTTTTTCATCTTTAAACTTTTTTGGCTGCCCAGGAAGTTCATCGTCTTCCAAGCCAAAATCATTACTTTTAAATTGTGTAAACCACTTTTGGCACGTTCGCTCAGCTAGCGCATGTTCACCATAAACTTCCACTAAAATACGATGACTTTCGGCAGCAGTTTTCTTCATATTAAAGTAATGAAGAACAACTCCCCGCAAAAACACTTTTTCAGGCACAAAGTTCGACATATTTGAGTGAAAAAAAAAATTATTGTTGTTTACGCTTAAAATGAATGACATATACTGAATTGACGTACAATAACAGTAGCTTTCCAATGCATGTTCCAATGAAATAATACAAGTTACGCCATCTCTTAGCATGGCGAATTAAGTTATAGACCCGTTATGCGGATGCGTAACTGCGTAGATGCGGATAATTATTTCTATTTTTTAAACAATTTTACGTGGTAATTTTGGTCGAAAATTCGAAATTTTTTTACGACGCCGCCATTTTGTCTAAAATCAAAATTTCAATTATTCCTTCAATCGGTACCTAGTTTTATCTATCCACTAAGAGAATCTTTAGTGCCTTTTGATTTCAGATGAACTAAACCGGAGATATCTGATCACCGCCGAACACCCTTTTTAAAGGACCTTCAGGAGATCGTCTGCAGGAGCATAGAGGAAGTGCTGTGAATATGGTCCCCTCATTTGTTTTCCTGGAATGACTTGCAAACTTTGACCTGTATTTTAAGTTTACATTTGCAATCAGCAGCTTCATTATATCATATTCGAAACAAAATAAATTATGCAAAAAAAGAAAGAGGAGTAAACATTTTTGTGAAAAACAGTTTATTTTGGAAGAGTAAAAAAAAACAGGTTTTTCAAAAGTGTTGATAAAATGGCCAAGGGGCTATATTCAATACCAAATTAGTGACAGAAATCGCATATATAGGGTGATTCATCGTAAGGTTTGATTTATAATGTAAAATAAAACACATAATTTTGAAAGCAAACTTAAAACTTTTAAAACTGTTTAAAAGAACAAATTATGGCATCTACTTTTCAAAAATGATCTTATATAAATGTTGACGATGTTATGACGATGCCGCAACTCCATTACCGATCAAGTCCGCAGCGGCAGGCCCTCCGATGCGGTTACAGAGGACAATGTCAAAAAAAAAAAAATACATGAAATGGTGTTAGCTGACCGGAAAGTGAAGGTGCGCAAGCTAGCAGATACCACAAAGATTAGTACTGAGCGCACACACCATATCTTGGGCAATATTCTGCATATTAAAAAGTTATCCTGCCGCTGGGTGCCGCGCATACTCACTCTTGACCAAAAACACGAACGCGAAAGCATTCGAAAGAGTGTTTGGACTTGCTGATGCGAAATCGGGCGGACTTTTGGCGTCGATTGGTAACTGTTGATGGAACTTAGATCCACTATTACATACCAGAGAACAGAATGAGTGTCCAGCAATGGACTGAAGCCGGCACGAGTGCTCCGAAGCGGCCGAGGGGAGCTCGATGGGTCGGAAAGGTTATGGCGTCGGTTTTCTGGGATTGTCATGGCATACTCTTCGTGGACTACCTCGAAAAAGGAAAAACCATCAACAGCGAGTATTACTGTGCATTATGGAGCGAAATCGTTGCAAAATGGTCTCACATGAAGCGAAAAAAAATTTGTTTTTGCAAAACAATGCACCGGCGCACAAGAGCATCGCAACCACGGCTAAAATCAATGAATTACGGCTCCAATTGCTATCGCGTCCACCGTATTTGCCCGGTTTGGCTCCCTTAGACTATCTCTTCCGAAACCTCAAAAAATGGCTCATCAATAAAAAATTCAGCTCACGCGAGGAAATCATTGACGCCACGGAGTAGTATTTTGCAGACCTTCCGGTAAATAAATTTTTGGACGGGATCAAGAAGTTGGAAAATTTCTGGAATAATGTGTATCAAACTAAAAGGGGACTATATTGAATTAAATAAAAAAACATTTAAAAAAAAATTTTTTTCATTCCCAAGGAGGTTACTTTTCACCCCACCTTGTAAAATATTTGAAATGTTGACAGTGACATACGGTGAGTCTGCTATAAGTCAACAAAATGTTTAGAAGTGGTACAAGCTCTTCCGAGATGGTAGAGAAGACGCCATTGACGAACCTCGCCCTGTGAAGAGGCTGTGAACAAAATTGCTTTGGAAAATCCTCGTATTACCATAAGAGAAGTTGCTGAGGATGTTGGCATATCGGTCGGATCGTGTTATGCATTTTTTTTTTTTATGTTTTGGGCATGAGACGTGTATCATCGAAATTTGTTCCGAAACTTCTTAATTATGATCAGAAGGACATTCGCATGAGCTTCGCTTAGGAGCTCTTGAATGACTTCAATGGTGATACTGAATTGCTCAAAAGGGTCATAAATGTTGAAGAATCGTGGGTTTATGGTTATGACATCGAAACCAAAGCCCAATCGTCTTAATGTACAGTGATTCAGGTTCTAAAAAAGGCGGTCATTAAACCTAATTTCTTCATAAACTGCCATTGAACTAGCTTTTTTCTCTGAGCAAGACTAACTTTATCTTCTGCAGAGCGCGCTTACCACTTTTTAATATTAATTCGATAAGAAACGTGAATAAAATACTTGAAAAATCTAATGTATGAATGCAGAGGAGATAAGCCAAACTCAAATTTACTAGTATCAGGAACCTCTTTTAAGCATATATTTAAATCGTTTATCTCTTTTGGTGTTGTAACACCTACTCGTAGATAAGTCGAAATAAACTTCTTCTTGCAAGGTGACTTCTTTTTTTTTTTTTGTAAATTGAAAACGAATTGGTCTGCACCACCTAGTAGAGGAAGGGCGTGGATTTTTCCAAATGATTGATTCATCACAGGTATTTAGTTTATAAACAAGTTGAAGAGGTACATAAGATGTGACAAATAAACTCGAATCTTCGATAGTTGATTTTGAAAATGTCTGCTTATATTCACTATGGCCTGTGATGCCATCAAAACCCCATTTACCAATTGAAAGTAAGTCATCCATAGGTTCGTGAAGACTTTCAAACACAGCTTTTTGAGATTCAACAATGCGACTTGATGTATCGTCTAACAATGATTGCAAATTGATTTCAGCAGAAGATTCCGTCACGCGAATATCAGATGGATAGCAACGTTTTTTGCCTTCCAGCACTTTACGATAAGACTGAAAAACATTCGGTATTTTAGAATGAATCACTTCTCTTAATAATAAATATTGGTTTTTAGTAAGCTTAGCTTCATTAATAAATGAAACAACTTCATCCGTGCTAAATTCCAAAGAACTTTCTGATTGATTTGAACTTCTTAGTAAAGTAGTTACAGCGGAATCGTCCATCTGTGATAAAACTGCTAATCTGCGACGTTTGGACCTCTCCAAATACTTTTTTTCCTTTTGCTCGTCGTTGTAGTTTCTACATACTTCTCCATCAGATACTCTAAGTATGCAAACTTCGGTCTCATTTTACCAGCTTTCGTATTTGGCCACTAGCTTAGCTTTTGATCTCCTAAATTTCTTCCAATATGCGGCAAACCATTTACAGAGATTCAAAAGGAGATTTCTCAAGCAATCAGTCTGGATATTTTCAGCGTCCTGTAAAAAATTCGCAACGGATCCAAACATTTCCCGAAACCTTTCTGCTTCATTTTCTTTATTTTTTGAAGCTATCCACGTATTTAAATCAAGCATTCGGGTAAATGAAAAATTAAAAAAAATTTGTTTTTCTAGTACTGGACCTAGTCTCCTCAATGACCTGTAAAAACCTAAGAGCACCTAGACCTTGCGGTTCTTAAAACTAGGAAAATAAGAGATTATATTGATATATGACTGATTTATGGCGATTCGTGCCTTCATAAGTAAAAGCTTAGTTGAATATGGAAAATGGTTAAAAACAAAAAAAGTGGAAGGTGTGTTTTGACGGCGCTAGTTATGAATAGTCGCATTGTTAAGGAAAACATAATTACTTTAAAAATATCGTATATACCTTCAATTTGAATATCCATTGCACAATTATATCACAAACAATAAATTTCTCGGAAAAACAACACCAATTTATGTGAACATATAAACTAATGAGCACTAATCAGATGCACCATTTCCGGTGCACAAAATTAACTGTGCCGTGTTTTTAATTGCAATGTTTTTTATACCTGTGAATAGAAGTGTTTTTTATGTTTCCTATACCGGTAAAATAACATCATATTTGCGGAATTTCGTCCTTATGACCTACGGCTGAACCACTGTGCAATGGAAGCACCAAGGTGAGCCAAGACTAAAAAAAGCACGCCAAGTTCGATCAAATGTCAAAGTTTTCGTCACTGTAACGGTCACGGCAACGTGGCGTAGTGCATCAGAAGTTTTTACCCCAAGGTTGTACGGTAAATAAGGAGCATTACCTTGAAGGCATGCGCTGTTTATGAGAAGCAATACGAAAAAAAGCTTCCGGAATTATAGAAAAACAATTCATGGCTTTTGCATAACTATAATGCACCTGCTCATTCATTGTTGCTTGTGAGAGATTTTTTTGGCCAAAAACAACACGACAATCATGCCTCAGCCACTATATTCAACGGATTTGGTTCCATAGGACTTTTTCCTGTTCCCAAAACTGAAAATTGAGGAAGTAAAAAACGGCATCACTGGGAGAGCTCAAAGCTATGATGGTCATAAAAAGTCCATTCTAAGAGAGGGCACCACTTAAATTAAATCCATAACATTTGCAGTTAGTACTAACCTTCAGAAGATACGGGTATAAATTAGACAGCTGTCGGACCATTAGTTCTCGAGATATAGCGTTGTGAGTGAAGCAACTTTTGTTATTGCGAACAAAATGGATTCAAAGCAATTTCGTGTGTTGATTCATCATTGCTTTTTGATGGGAAAAAATACAGCCGATGCAAAGAAATGGCTTGATATGTGTTACCCGGACTCTGCACCAACCGAACGAACCATTCGCAAGTGGATTGAAAAATTTAAAAGTGGTCATACAAGCACCGAAGATGATGCACGCAGTGGACGTCCAAAAGAGGCTGTTTCAGATGAAAACATCAAAAAAGTCCACAAAATGATGATGAATGACCGTAAAGTGAAGTTGATCGAGATAGCTGAGGATCTGAAGATATCAAAAGAGCGTGTTGGATATATCATACATGAATATATGGACATGCGAAAGCTCTGTTCAAAGTGGGTGCAGCGTTTGCTCACAGTCGACCAAAAACAACAACGTGTTGATTCAGAGGAGTGTTTAAAGCTGTTCAACCGCAATAAAGCCGAATTTTTGAGTCGGTATGTGAATATGGATGAAACTTGGCTTCATCACTTCACACCAGAATCAAGTCGGCAGTCAGCTGAGTGGCGAGCAGGCGACGAACCTCGTCCAAAACGACCAAAAACTCAACAGTCGGCTGGCAAGGTTATGGCATCCGTATTTTGGAATACACATGGAATAATTTTCATCGACTATCTCCAAAAGGGGAAGACTATCAACAGTGACTATTACATTGCGTTGTTGGAGCGTTTGAAGGACGAAATCGCAGAAAAATGGCCGCATTTGAAGAAAAAGCAAGTGCTGTTTCATCAAGACAATGCACTGTGTCACAAGTCGATGAAAACGGATGGATGTGAATCCGTGAATTCGAAAAAGCGTTGGCACAAGTGTATTATATCTTTGAAGGTGACGACATTAAAATTTGTGAATAATCAAATACTTTTTTATAACAATAGAAATAAACAGATTTTCCAATTGTTATGTTTCAGCAGCTGTCAAAGTTACCAATGACATCTAGCTGTCAAAATATTCAGTAAGGTTTGTCATTTCATCGTGCATCGTTTTATATTTCCCGAATGTGTGGAAATTATTTAAAAATATTATCGAAATTCCGACTCAGTTGTAATTATCCAACGTGAATTTCGTTGTGAGGTCGGTCGTCTTCATGGCTTCAGTGCACAGGAAATTCGTCGCACCGTGGAAAAGTTTGTATGTGGATATACTCTTTTGGATTTAAGCCACATAACCGTCGTAGTAGCCAGTATTAAAGAAGACCCAGAAATGTCGTCTACTCTGTATAAAAGTGTGCTGACACAAGAATTGGAGCACTGAGCCATTTTTTAAGTTTGAGAACAGAAAATAATTCGAGAGTGTGAGCAAACGCGGCTCCCATCTTTCACACAGCTTTCTCATGTCCAAAATTTCAATTAATACACGATGTACCGCACTTTTTGGAATGCTTACAATGTTTGCTAGCTAGCGTACCTTCAGTCGAAGATCATCCAGTAATGCTTTGTGGATTTTCTTTACCAGTTCTGGAGTCATCACATCATTTGGTTGACCACCGCGATGCTTGTCTTAGCAGCTCGTACGGCCTCGTTTAAACTAAGCAACCCAAAATTGTACTGCTGTAAATGAAGGAGCAGACTCACCCAGAGTAGAATCTAGTTCAGCTTTTGTATTGGTTGGGCTGAGGTCTTGCAAATAAAAGTATTGTATCGCATAACGATGACCAATTTTCTCCCTTTTCACAAATTCACTGACAACGTTCTCTATTGATGGTTACCAAACAAATACCAAACATCGTGGCGCTTTCAAACTTGAAACATATGCTTTATAGACTGCGTAATAATATTTTCAGTAATATTTTCAAAAAACTACCGCCATGTCTTGGCCAGGCCGGGTACTTCTGGGACCGACCTCGTAGACACACCATGAATTCGCTAATTGTATGCTGGAAACTATGGCCGGAGATCTAGATTTTGGCTAAAAAAACATTTGGCTCAGCGGCTACGTCAGCAAGCAAAATCGCCTTTATTAGAGCGAACACAATTTACAAGTTTTGGGCCAAGTATCAACCCATCCACAAAGATTGACTGTTTGATGCGCTTTATGGCTCTGTGGTCAGAGCTCGACAACATCGATGTATCCGAAGCTCTGGCTCCAATAAGATGGCACTACACGTTAGTCCTACACTAACACTAACAGCCAACCATTTTGCACGAGCTCAAGGCCAACATTGGACACGCTATTGCCGGAATAACGCCGCACATATTGGAACGAGTCATCAAAAATGGGATCGATGGCTTGAAGCAATGCCAGCAAAGTTGAGGCTGTCATTTGAATGATGTGCTATTCCACACGTAGTGGCATAAACGTAGCTTCAAATAAATCCAGAATCAATTTTATATCACACCGTCATTGTTTTATTTAATTTTTTTTCCTATCGTTCTTATCAGCAACACTGATCCGGAACAAATTTGCTATTATCGAACAGACAACTTGGCGACAACAGAGACATCACACAAGGCAATACGAATCACTTCCGTTTCAGTGGGGTAGTAGAGTTTCGCTGCATGAGAGATGTTGCTCGGCAGCACTAGAAACTTCGTTTTCAAGGAAAGAGTGGGAATTTCCTCGTCGTCGGACAGATGTATAGACTACTTCTATATGGAATAATAGAATAATGAGACTGATATATATATTTATATAGAATAAAGGTAAATTTAAGAAACAAATTTACAATGTTACAAATTCGTATACCATTTGGCGTGCTTTTGGCATTCGGAACTAGTGGAGTCCACTAATTAAGTGGACAAAATTGTAAATTGTATTCGAATGAACATTTTCACTAAGGTACTGGTCATATCGGTAACAGTATTCGTATTCGGCTTCGGATATGAAGGATATAAGCAGTTTTTCCCATTAAGAATTAAACCAAATCTCTGTCTTAATATGTTTATTTATTTATGTAATCAAATAATTTACAAATAAATTTGCAAATTATTTTAATAAGGCATCTGGGTAATAAAACCACAAGTGATGCCGTTTTTAAGTAAAAATCAAATTTAATTAATGAAATTTTAGTTAAATTAAATTTATAAAGGGGGGAAAAACAAGGTTTCAAAAAGTTAGATAGTAACAGGCTGAAAAGCCAGTGCCGTTTTATAATAAAACATAAAATTTTCGCAAAATTCAACTTTATTTATCAATATAGTTGCCTTCGAGGGCAATAGAGGCCTCAAAATAGGCCTCTGTTTCGGCGAATACTTCTTCATCGGTCTTAAATCTCTTTCCGGCGAGCATTCTTTTGAAGTCTGCTAACAGGAAATAGTCGCTGGGGGCCAAATCTGGAGAATACGGTGGGTGGGGAAGCAATTCCTAGCCGAATTCATTCAATTTTGCCATCGTTTTCACTGACTTGTAACACGGTGCATTGTCTTGATGAAACAGCACTTTCTTTTTCTTCAAATGCGGTCGTTTTTCTGCGATTTTGTCCTTCAAACTTCAAACGCTGTTGATAGTCTACCCCTTTTGGAGATAGTCGATGCAAATTATTCCATGTGTATCCCAAAATACGGATGCCATAATCTTGCCAGCCGACTGTTGAGTTTTTTGGTCGTTTTGGACGAGCTTTTTCGCCTGCTCGCCACTCAGCTGACTGCCGACTTGACTCTGGTGTGAAGTGATGAAGCCAAGTTTCATCCATTGTCACATACCGACTTAAAAATTCGGCTTTATTGCGGTTGAACAGCTTTAAACACTCCTCTGAATCATCAACACGTCGTTGTTTTTGGTCGACTGTGAGCAAACGCGGCACCCACTTTGAACAGTGCTTTCGCATGTACAGATATTCCTGTATAATATATTCAACACGCTCTTTTGATATCTTCAAAGCCTCAGCTATCTCGGTGAACTTCACTTTAAGGTAATTCGTAATCATTTTGTGGACTTTTTTGATGTTTTCATCTGAAACAGCCTCTTCAACACACGAAATTGCTTTGAATCCATTTTTTTTCACAAAAGTTGATTCACTCACAACGCTATATCTCGAGAACTAATCGTCCGACAGCTGTCAAATTTATACTCGTATCTTTTGAAGGTTGGTACTAACTGAATATGGTATGGTATTAATGCAAGTGATGCCCTCTCTTAGAAACGGCACTGACTTTTCAGGCCATGGATTATATTTCGTTGAATTTGTTGTATTTCGATTGTGTTGTAATCTGAGGGGTTGATTACATTTCCTAATTGCTGTGATATACGTTTGCTTTCCAGTGACGGGTCTATCCGACGTGATAGAGGGCATTCGACGAATGCCATACTTTCGGGTTCTCGCCAGTGGACAGGGTGAGTTTTTTAACTTGAGACATTCAAATTACTCGAAAAATACGCGATATCGCGAAAAATGTTTTAGACAAAAGTCACACGATTCTGAAGGGGACATAAGATGGAGATCACGAGTTTGACCTTGTGACACATTTTCAAGCTCAAACGAAGGTCACTTTTGATTTTTTAAACGATAATTCCTGATTTTCACTGGTCAGTCGTATTGCTCGTAGGCTTGTCATTTGTTTTTACATACTGCGTTTAGCATAACCCAGAAACAACGACGAGGACGTAGCTGTATTTTGTTTCCTTCGGGGTGATTAATTAGAGTGGGTCCCCTTGCCTACCACTGTTGGATCATTGAATTCTTCCCATTTCGACGTTTATTTCCCGAGACTATTTCAACAAATGCTCGAAAATGTGATCATTCACTTCAATACACTTGTCTATCCGCGCTCTAAATGAACCAACAGAACTGAGAAGTATTTCTGGTGTAATCTTCCGGCAAGCTTCAATTATTCATATTTTCATGTCCTCACGTATTGTTGACTTTTTTCTGTAAACCTCACTTTTTAAGTAGCCCCACAAGAAGAAATCAAGTGATCTAACAGGCCATTGCCTAGGACTCCCTCGTCCGATCCATCGTTGATGGTAAACATTGCTTAATACGCCTCGGGCTACTTGGGAATAATGGGCTGGACAACCATTATGTTGAAACCACATTGTTTGTCGCAACTCCAATGGCAGTTCTTCTAGTAATACTGGAAGATGGTCCCGCAAGAAGTTTGCATACTTTTCGCCATTCAAGTTGCCTTCAATAAAATATGGACCTATTAATGTATCCCCAATAATTCCCGCCCAAACATTAACATTCCAAGGGTGCTGGCGTTTCAGTAGCCCAGTAATGCATATTATGTCGATTGATCGTACCGTGATTGGTGAAAGTCGACTCATCAGAGAATAACACATTGGCGAAGAAAAGGGCGTCTCGTTCAATTTGCTGAAGTGCCCATTGACAAAAGGAAACCCGGTTGCGAAAATCCTCACTAGAAAGTTCTTGATGCATTGAAACATGATAAGGATGGTATTTATGCCGATGTAATATCTTACAGACAGTCGTTTGAGAAATTCCTGATTCACAACTTATTTGGCGAGTGCTAATGTGAGGATCGTGTGCAACGGCAGCTAACACTGCTATTTCATTGTCCTCAACAGCCACCCTATCTGACCGATTCCTTTTCTTTGGTTGCACACTTCCTTCACCAGTGAATTGTTGGACGACCCGATAAAAATAAGCGCACGATCGTATCTGGTCTGGGAAACGTTGGGCGTAAAGAGCAACAACACCATCGGTGTTCATTCCACTTTCTCCATAAATCAATATCAATTCAATTTTCTCTTGAATAGAAATAGCCTGCATTATTAATCTGGAAAACGTTACAAATAATAATCAGTTCCTCAAAACAAATATCGAACTTCAAAATGAAGTACAGTTCCGTTCAAGTGGAAAAAAAGGGCAGAGTGCACATCATACAATCTCAGATAAGTTTAGGACAATTTGTCTCTAACTGAAATTTCTTTGAGTTTTAACTTCACTGAAGGCAATAATGACTTCCTTAAAACAAATCTCGACCTTCTAACACCCTAACAACGTTGGAAACCGATTAATGATTTAGGCGTGCCAGCGCAGTAGTATCTAGCACTGAATGAATAAGACCTTTTAAACAAAGTCGTGAGCCCCATTGAGGAATACGTCTGAGCAATGAAAATAAGGAATTATTATTATCAAGGCCTTCGTTTGGCATTGAAAATGGATCTCAAGGTCAAACTCGTGGTCACCATCTTATGTCCCCTTCTGAATCTTATGACTTTTGTGTGAAACATTTTTCGCGATAGCGCGTATTTTTCGAGTAATTTGGATGTCTCAAGTTAAAAAACTCACCCGGTATAGATGTTTAGTGGAGAATAATGTTTTTATAATGTTTTTCCAACTTTGACTCCAAGTATTCTTATGCAAACTTCCCTACTAAGCTGATTGTTGTATGGTATACGATGGTTGTGGTGATTCTGTGTTTGAAGGAATGTAAGACAATTTTTTCAACTGTCAGCAAGCTCTTCCTTCTGGGAATTAATAATCAGTGGGTAATTTACAGCAACTTTGGCTTCAAGATCTGAATTTTCATTGCCTTTGATACCCATATGCCCTGGTACCCATGCTAGTGTGATATCTTCTGTTCGATTACCTCTAAGAAACTTTAGAGTAGGGCATTGGTTGGTTTTAATTCTGAGGCCTTTAAGAATGCTTAAATTATCTGTCAAGATTATACTCCGTCCAGAATAAATTTGTGCTACAGACATAGCCTTCTTTATTGCTGCCAATTCTGCAATGTAGCTTCCTGTTTCTTTAGGTAGAATTCCTTGCCAGGTCGAGGATGTTTATGCATATATTTCCCATTTAACTACAGCATAAGACGAATGGTTGTCACTATGTGATCCATCTATATAAGAGATATTTGGAACAATTCAATAAAAGTAATCTTCTTCTTAAACTTAGCTAGATCCGTATTAATTTGTATTAAGTTTCATTTCCAGGACAATGTACTGTATGCTATAGAACTATCATCAGCAAAAAAGTTCTCTTAGTTAGCTATTGAGCTTAGTATTCGAGCAATTGCAGAGAAGGAGTTTTTTCGTTTACTTCCTCGTGAAGTTTAAATTTCCTTTGCAGTACCATAGAGGGGGTGTGTTTGATCGAATATCGCCTTACTGACCAAGTTAACAGACCTTATTTTGCCAAAATTCTGGAAAGCCCGATACAAAATTTCAACAAGTAAGGCTTTGATTTTAGTTGATTTAAGGCATCCTGAGGCTGTTCGCAAGCAATTATTAATTCCAGCGTCGATAGCGTTACAGTTTTTTATTGTTGTCCACATGTATACGGTGATTCATCGTAAGCTTTAATTTATAATGTAAAATAAAATACATAAATTTGAAAGTAAACTTAAAATTTTTATTATTGTTTAAAAGAACAATTTATGGCATTTATTTTAAAAATTATATTATGCAAATATTGGCTACGACTACGTCTGCGGTGGTCAATTTGGAAGGTCTAATTTTGTGCGACTCGTTCGAGCATAGGGACTGGTATCTCGCGGATAACACTAGTAATGTTGGCTTCCAAAGCGTCAATCGTAGCAAGCATATTCCTGAAGACCTAAGACTTTACATATCCCCAGAGAAAATAGTTCAAATGTGTGATATTGCACGATCTAGGCGACCAATTTACCGTAGCAAAACGTGAAAGTGCTCGCCTAAATGATTTCTCAACAAGTCCATTGTTCAACTTCAACTCTTCGGGTTGCCCAAATACGCCAATTTTGTTTATTAACATATCCATTTTTCCAGAGCTCATTCTGGAAATTTCGTATGCTTTTAGGCCGAGATCCTCACTTAAAATACCCCAAGTTGTCTAATTAGCCAAGCCAAGCTGCCGAGAACGACGACAGATCTATTCGTCACGGTCTTCGCGTACACTTTTAGCTACAGCTGCTATAGTCTCTTCATTACGTGCTGGATGTGGTCTAACCTATCGAGTATCATCCACTAATTTAAAGTGAGACTCAAATTTGCGGATGGTATTGGCAATAGTGGTTCCAGTAGGTCGATTATGTGCACCGTAAGTTCCTCGAATCGCACGAAAAACATTTCTTACAGGACGCTGATTTTCGTAATAAAGCTGAACATTTTGGAGACGTTGTTGTCGTGTATCACGTGTTTCCATGATAACTTTCCAAACTATACTAAACAAAAATGACAAAGCAGTTTGATAGGAGTCATGCGTGATCTGTCAAAAAAAAAAAAATTGAAAATCACCTTATACGTGGTACGGCCGTGCTGTAAAGTACCTTCAACAAGGGTTTTTGCTATCCTCAAGGCTGTTTCCAGATGGTGTCCTTTTTTCTTGAAGAATATCAGTTTCAGAAGATTGTTTCCTTTTTTTTAACTTGGTCAAGAATATTTTTGACATGGAGATTCTATTTAAGATTCCCACTAAAGGTAACTTTTGAAAGTGAATTGCATGTGCCTCGAATGTCCAGTGGAGTTGGTTTCCTTTAGTAAATGTGTTTTCGGCTTATGATTTCATACTTCATAGACAACAACACAATTCCAAAGCCTTTAGGGATTTTTAAGAAATACTTTGACGCTTTATTCGATCTCATTTAATTGAGTACAAATTGATTTTTCTTTCTTGTTATTTTGAATTCGCGCAACAGGTAGCTGCAACATAAATCATACACTAATTGTCCGTATGCAACTTACCATCGAATCGTTCAAATCAAATTGGAATCCCTGTGAAGTGAATTGATTACTGAGAGTTCACACTTCCTTCCAAATTGTCCCAATCACTTACCGTTGACATTTAATAAAGAAAATAAATAAATAAATAAATAAATAAAAGAAACAAAACGAAAGGTAACCCCATCGAGATGTCATTAATAAAGCTAACCTCATTTTTAACTGTCATGTAGGTTGGCTATTGATTTGAATACAACGCCAGTGCCGTTTGCTTCCTTGATTGCATTTTCGAATGGAACAATTTATTTTTACCAAATGGAACTAATGCTATTGTGTGTGCCTTCTGTTGTTTGGTCAGTTTACGAATAAACATTTACCCGAAACAAAACCACAGCAACAATAACAAAAAAAAAAAAAAATAAAAATAAAATAAATAAATAATAAAAGTCCAACTCAAACTCAAGACAAATGATTTATGAATGACGTTTAACATTTCGAGCATGATTACTGTGCTTCGGCAATATTTTGCAAGAAATGAGCGCGCAAACTTTGCGCATTCATTAACTGACAAATCTCAACGAATCTTCACATCTCCACATCGTATGGTTGGCTCTTTTTCGGACCGAATTCAGATTTTCAGCTCATTACTCAAGCGGAACGAATGTGGGCATATCTATATCTTTTCGATCGTCTGTCGGTCGGTCGCTTGTTTGGATATTATCTTATCTTCATCGTAGACAAATCATCTTTTGCCTGCGAAGCGAGAAAAAAGAAATTCTTCCAAGATTGGTAGAACATATATACATACAAGTACTATCGAGGAGGACCGGATGCACTGAAGCTCTCAAGGGAGATGTTCGTCGTCGGTAGACCTACCTTTTTTTTGGAAGGCATCGATTTCATGAATGAATATCATTTTGGAAATCATCTAATTTCTTTCTGGACGCTTGCTGTTACGTTTAAGTCGGCGTAAAATGAGGTTACGAACTCCAGACTTGACCATCTATGTAAAAACTTAGATTCGAGTCAGATTGGCCATTCATAGTGATGTTATTCCATATAAGAGAATTTATCTCACCTTTCGACTCTTGACTTGGAATGAAGAATGGCATCCGCTTGAGTCTTGATTACATTTCATATTTAACTTATGGTACAAGTGTGATGACGGCCACAATACAAGACATCAAAACACAACTAAGAGCACCACATAAGACAACCCAAAGATACCATCTACAGATAGGTACTCCAAATCGGACCGAAAACAGCAGGAAATCACAAATCAAAAGCGTTTTTGATTAATTTTTAATATTTCTCGTAGTACCAGCCGACCGAAATGGATGCAAATTATAATTGGCTGACATTGAGAGCAGCACAAAGCAGCGTTGAGGTTGGTGCTTTTGTCTTAGGAGAAGACAGTGAGGACGTCTTGACTTAGAAGCAACAGAGTCGTATCCTTAGATGAGGAATGAAAAAAATATAAAACAAAATTTCTTGAAAAGGAAATTAAATGCCGTAACTAATTGTGGGTGATCCATTTTACATACACTCGTAGCCATATTTTGTACTGTGCCTTTTAGACGATAATTTAATTATGTTAATAATTTTTTTTCCCCAAAGAACCAAAGAATTATAGGCTGTATGTTACATTGCTTCATTGCAGAGAGACACTGTCGTTTTCGTCGGCTTTGGATGTTTATTCAGTAATGAATATCACTTAACCCTGTTTCGACTAGATTACCAAACTATCAGTACGACCTTCTTATCACTCTTACTACCCTTGAACGAGTATAAGAATGTGATTCTGCAATATTCTCTGATGAGTGACAACAGCTAGTGATTTACAGAGGAAAAAACTTATTTAGTCTGCTTACATCCTGAACAGTCATGCCATCTACTTTTTCTGAAGATGCAACTGCCGATGGTGCCGAGGACGAAGGGCTTATTACATGAGAAATACTACTCTCAATTCTGTGAGCTCTTTCTTGTCCAGTCCATATGCAGCGCTACCTACAAAATTTGAAATTTTTCTATGGCCGGCCCTAAGCTCAGATTCAGGAAGAAGGTGGAGTGATCCAGGACACATCTGCTGTTATTAAATTCTTCAACGTCGCTTGAACAGCGGCGGACAGATGACGCGGCTACAACAGAGACATCCCACAAGGCAGTGCGAAGCGTCTCCGTTTCAGCGGGACGACAGGCAGTCACGACATGAGAAATATAATTCGACAGTACCAGGAATTTCGGTGGCTAATTGAAAGGGAGTATATTTCTTCGTCATTTCCTTTCTTTGCGAGGTCCCGATAAAGGGCAGAATTGTTCAACCATGATAAACTCATTTGAACTTCTGCAAAAAACCGGATTCACTGCCCAATCTCTTGAATTAACAAAAGTTATTAATTAATTAGTATACCATATGATAAGAATGGACTTACTGTTTTTCTGTATTGATTCGAAGCCGACCGTGTTTGGTCTGCACTAGAGGATTAGGGGATTCCTTATTGATCACAATTAATGCGCATCATCTTTAAGGGCCATTTAGTTCTTCCAGTTTCAAGACTTTCATGAGTTGGAAGGGTCAAGTTGCTGAGCCTGATGATCTCTACAATGCTTTCTGGATATCCTTCTTAGCCACGACCTCGAGCTTTGCACCCAGCTAAACCTCTCCTAATCCACCTATGGCTTTGGTGTTAAAATCGAGAGATCTTTGATCGGCACAAGTGATAAGTTTGACGTGGTCTTGGTACCAGCCAGGGTCGCCTGTGATGGGTGGTGGTCCAGGGTTTCCGTGCATAATGGCTAAGAAGTTGCCCGAAAGCTTTAGCTTGACCAACTGCCACCGTTCAGATATTATTGATCTATCGGCGTCCTTTTTGTCGATTACCGCGATCATTCTTGCACTTCTCTAAAAGATCTTCAAAGATGTGACATTGGAATGCCAGGGGGTGGGGGCTTATGCTCTCAGTTTTGGCCCTTTTGGGAACCGACACGGCTTACTCCAACGATCTCTGGCGCTTGATGAAGTCCTTTAGTTAGCAGTGATTAATCAGTTTTTAAGGATATTTTTAACCCAGTGATAGGACCACGGATCGCCACAGTCTTACCATTCTTTGATTTTTGGATTTTAGTTCGTTGCGTTTGCCTTAAGAAGATGGTGCACCATGAACTGCCACAGTTTTAACTTCTGCCGACAATGCAGAAGACTTGCCGGTAGTCGGTACATTCACCGTTCTACCGCCCGGCATTATAAGAGTAGCGGTCTAGAGTTTTGTTTTTTTTTTTTAAGATTTTTTCCATTGATACAACGAGTTGCGGAGAAAAGTTGGCCTACATGTATAGAGATCTGCTGCTAATCCGGAGATCGGCAGTTTTTTTTTTTTTATTATAATTTGCGCGCCCTTAATATGATTGTATACAGCTCGGACGAGATACTCCGTTCACGATTGAGCTATTTTTGAAGATACTGGGCCCTTAGCCAAGCTGATCCTCGACACGGGTCGTATGACACCTTAATGCAGACCTGTGGAAAAAGTAGTGGAAGGGAAGGAGGAGATGGGGAAGGTTGAGAAGGGGAAAAGAAGGTGAGCATCCTTTAGTCTCGGGACTCATCTGGAGAACTTCTCGAGATTTATTGACCTTACTCAGCTTCTACAACTCGACAAGTTCGATGCTCAGGTAAAGGTAAAATCATTACGAACGCCGCAGTTGATGTGCTAATGGTTTGCTGAAAAGTTTTGGCAAGCGAAATAAGGGGCATCCAAGGCAGCGCTGAGCTGCTTATCAACTCTATGAGCAAAGAAGACGGGAGAAACATTAGCTTCCCAGAAAAAAAGAAAAAAGAAGAAGCACTTGATCGAGGCCATGGAAAGTGCTTCTGCAGAATGCTGTTCGGGAGATCTCCGTGAAAAAACACTGGCTAATACCAAAAACATAAGAACAGAAGCACGCAAAAGAAAAAGCTGGAACATATTGTGATAACTTTTTAAATGTTAATAGCGCCATCTATATTTGAAAAATAGAAGACTCATCCAATAGAGAAATAATGAAATCACGGTCCTTCAGAAGAATTATTGCAAACAATTGCCATACAAGAGCATAACGACTATATGGCTTTAGTGCAGGCTATTAAGACGTGATTTGGGGATATCCACATGCAGGAGGCTTACAAGGTCCAATTGCAAAGCTGAACGCAGCAACAAGGAGAAACAGTGCAACAGCTTCAAACATAAGTAAGTAGACTGCGACATTTGTCAAACCCCACCATAGGCTAGGAAATGATTGAATTGAAATCAGTGAGAACGGCTCTGGCGATCCAAGCAGCCAATCAGGCTTCCAAAGGAACACATTTTGTGGGGGAAGTAGTATCTATTGAATACACCTGCGAAAGACTTAATGCCGAGGAACGAAATACCCCGCGGGAGAGACGTAGAAAACGCTGCTGGAATTGCTATAAAATAGGACATCCACTACTGTAACAAACAAACCGGTAGTCGAGAGATGCTTGGTAGTACGCCTGGTAGTCGGAGCAGAAGTTGATAGCAGGAGTGGACGGCCTCAGGACCATCATCCAAGTCTCGCTGGCAAAACGATACAATGAAAGCCTTTTGGCAGAAGCAGTCAGTAGAAAACAAAAAATGGATGGCAGCAATAGACACCGGTGCTACGGCTTCAATTATCACGAAGGATCTGGTGCAGAAACGGTTAAGGTATATGGTAAAGTCCGCATAAAAATACACCTGGTTGGAATAGCCTGAATCATGTAGATACCAATAATATAGGGAAGCGACAACACTTCCGCCTTAAAAACCCAAATTAGATCGTAGAGTCCTTGTCGGAAGGAATTGTTTAGACGAAAGTAACACCTTCTACTGGTAGCCACCGATTTTATTTTATGGAGCCAGAAAATATGAAAGGCTTCAACGTGGGAAAGGCTTTAGTGGAACCAGAAGACAACATGGTTCCTGTAAGGATTCTTAATCCAAAGACATTCAGTGTGAAGGTGAAAAAGGGAGAGATGAGAATGTGCACCTATTGAGTCCTATTAGGACTACAACGGCAATGAGTCGTACAACACCGGTCGCAACAAACCAGAGTATGATAATCGAACAAAATCTTCAGGTGCTGCAATCTGAATAAAGAACAGCGTATCCTGGCAGAAAAACTAATCTTTGAGTACGCTGATGTATTTGTTACACAAGACGGAGAAAATTGAAGATGAAGACGCCCTATCTGTCAACCTGCAAGACGTATTCCATTGGCAAAGTAAACAGAGTTGCCGGATTGTTGTCGAAAATAAAAGTTGGGGAGCTGATTGAAAAATCGCTGAGTCCGTTGACATCTCCAGTGGTCCTCGTGAAGAAAAAAGGCGGCAGCACGACGTTTTGGATAGACTACTGGCATCTCAACGATATCACCAAAAAGGACAGCCACTCATTACCAAGAATTGGTGATACTTTGGATACGGTTTATGGAGCGAAATTATTTCCAACACTTGACCTGAAGAGCGGTTATTAGTAGGAAGAGATTTTTGGCCCTTTACGGTCACGATGTTTGGACTATGCAACGCTGAGGCCGCCTTCGAGCGATTAATAGAACGTACATTCCAAGGGCTCACGTCGACAACTTGCCTAGTATATCTGGACAAAGTTATCGTCATAAGTAAGACGTTAGAGGAGCATCAAAAAAATCTAACAGAAGTGATTAAGAAAGTGAGAAGCGCTCCTTTGAATCTAAACCCAAAAAAGTGTTTCTTGTTCCGTCCGGAAACAAAATATCTGCATCACATTACAACAGCGGAAGGAGTAAAGATGGATTCTGTTGACCAGTCCCCAAAGATAAATACCAACTGAGAAGCTTCTTGAGACTTGCTACGCATTACAGAAAGTTCGTAAAAGATTTTTCTGGCATTGCAAAGAGCCTGCATCAACTTACGAAAAAAAGGCCGACAGTTCAGGTGATCTGGAGAGTATGGAAAAGTATTTCAAGAACTCAGGCGGTAGCTGTGCTATGTCCCCATCTTGGGTTACCCCACCAGCGGAAAAATGTTCATCGTGGACGCAGACCCTACCAATGTTGGTGTTGGAGCTGTGATCTCTCAGGTTCATGATGGCCATTACAGCATGATGCATATTACAGCAACGTACTCTTCAGGCCTGAACGGAATTATTGCGTAACTTGACGTGAGCTTCTGGCTTAAATTCTGGCAACGAAACATTTTCATAAATACCTCTACGGATAAAAGTTCTTTCTTCGCACAGACCAAGTAGCTCTGAAAGTCCTATTACAACTACTACTACAACAACTACTCTAAAAGCCAAGTTGCAAGATTGATCGAGCAGTTGCAGGGCTACGACTTTAAAGTGGAATACCGCATGGGAAAACTACACTCAAATGCTGATGCTCTCTCTCGTCGACCATACGGAGTCAAGTGTGAACCCTGCAATCATAAGGAAGCGAAAAAACAAGCCAAAATTCAAATGATCAGAACTGAGCTAGTAGAGGTTTGAAGCGCAGATGAAACCCATTCCTCCCAGCAAGCAGTACAATGATATTGAGCCCATATTAGTCTGAAAAGAACACGAGAAAAGACCAAGTTTGCAGGAGATATCGGACCGGAGCCAAATTTTGAAAGTAAATTGGGCTCAGTGGGACTCGCTTTGTGTGCAAAATAGTTTGCTGAAGAGAAAATGTGAAAGTGTAGATCGAACAACTTCTCGTATGCAGCTAATCGCGACACAGTCAAGAGTCAGCCAAGTTCTTCATGAAATACATGCCGGAATCTCATGAGATCATTTGAGTACAAACCAGACGTTTAAGAAGGTAAAAAACACTAAAAAAGCTATTTACATCGCGGGCCCGTTTCTCGAAACTTTTATTGGCAACCGACAGACCCTCGTTGTCATGGATTACTTCAGTAAGTGGCCGGAAATGCTTTCAATCTGAAATCAAGAGGCTAAAATCATAGCAGATCAGATAGTCAACAACTGCCTGTGCAGATCTGGGGTCCCAATGGGGCCACAATCTAATCAAGGACGAAACTTTGAATCAAAAGTCTTCCTGAAAGTATGTCAATATCTTGGAATAAGAAAATACAACGCCACTACACCCTCTATTCGATGGAACGTCAAGCGATTTAATAGGATTGCAAAACTGCCAGCGGGACTGAGATCGACACATACTTCTCTTCTTAATGGCCTACCGAAACGCGTTTTATAGATCAACAGGACATATGAGGACATATGACCCTTATTGGGTCAAACAATTCGGTTGTCGGAGCTTGAGGTGGTGAGCGACTATGTGGATGAATTGCACAGCAGGATTCGCAAACTGCACGAAAACTCAAGCGAAAAGCTGAAAGTTGATTCGAGTAACCACATGAAGACCAGGTACGACATCAAAGTAAAAGCTTTTGGCTTCAACGAAGGAGACATGGTGTAGCTGTATAATCCTCTGCTCAAGATAGCCATCTTACCAAAATTAGAGCAGGATTGGGTAGGTCCGTATAAGGGGATAAGGCGCATCAATGATGTTATCTACCAGATTCATCGTTGGAATCGAGATAACATGTAGGTGGTTCATGTGGATAGAACGTGCCACTTTCACGGAACGATTAATGACGAACTTGTTTTGGGAGGGAGCAGTGCCCCTTAAATGTGAACAGCACCATCTATACTTAAAGTATAGAAGACGCATCCTATGGGGAAATAGTGGAATCACTTTCACTTTGACAATTAGTATCGAATTTTTCTGGCAAAATGGAAAGTAGTACAGCTAGCTGGCTGGCACAAAAAGTTTTCGAAAGATGGCAGGGAGTAAAAATACCAGCAGAGGTGAAGTTGAGATGATTAGTTAAATTTAAAAAGTGACTTTGGATAGTGATAAAGTGGATTATAAGTTGAAGATGATACTACCCAGGCATTTAATCACAAAAAAATAATTTCGATTAGGCAACGCGGTGACATGAAATTTTTTCCACATCATAGTTGAAAGAATTGTGCGAAACTTACTGGGTAATGCCAAAGGTTCAATTTTTGAAAACACTATGCAACGGTCAATATATATATATTTTTTTCTTTTTCAATATATTTCCTAGTCTCTCCTAGAAAGATGAGAAAAAGGCTAGCGTCGAATACCTGCAGCCTGATGTGAACTCATTCTGGATACTCACAAAGATAGTGCTCCGTAGTATTGTCATCACTCACACAGCAAACATATTGTGTCACCTACGCCATAAAAGTGTAGTGCCCCGTCACGAAGTTAGTAAGAAGGAACATCAGAAAATTCGCTGCCCTCTAATAGACGTCGGAAAGTCTGCCAGCAATCTGACGAGTCAAACCGATTTTCATAATAATCAAATTGGAGCTTTAATCCAAGATGCAGGTATTCGTAAGTCAGTTTAGGGTCCACTGGACCTTGATCAAGTTTAGCGACGATCTCTATTTCTGAGGCCCCATTGCAAGGCCCAAACAAAACTCAATGAAATCAGCCTTCCGACTGCTTTCATGAACTAGTTTGCAAGTGGTGGAGAGCTCAGTAAGGTCCTAAGCACAGATTAGAAATGAAGTTCATTGCCGCCAGTATTGCTTGTATATCTGATCGAAAGGCAGAAACCGGTTCTAATAAAGAGTAATGAAGCCTTGGAAGTTTTTGACATGACATTTTTGGTTTTAAGAAAAAAATACGAAGCTTCGTTGAAGAAACGAATGGTGATACGTAAGTGAGCCGACTTCCATATACCATAGTAGCGGAGTAAGAACGGCGCCTTGTGAGCCCTGTTTGCTTCCGTCATCACATATTGGCTGCTATCCGCCATCAAAATCCCATTCACCGGCATTGCTCTTATCCATAAAGCCATTCGTCCATTCGTCAACGTTGTTAGGCCGAGTTACATATGTCGCCAAGAGTCAAGTTGTTGCTAACACGGACTCCTTCTTATCGAGTGCGTCTTCAATTTTTCCCACCAGATTTTGAAGCGCAGTATCGCAGGATCTACTGTGTTGGTAGGCACGCTGCATTTTGAAAAGAGGCTGTATTCGTAAAGCAGTTTTGCGCACATAGATCTCAATAAATCTCAACCCTAAAGGAAATCAGACTCATAGGTCTGCAGCTCTTGTGGGTGCGTATAATCATCTTTTTCAATCTGCGGTACAAATGCTACTTTTATTCTTCACGTTATATGTACTTGTATATGCCAGTGCTAGGCTAACAGTGAAGATTTCTTTTAGAATTTTTCTCTTTTGTAGCATAAGTGGATATACAATTCATCGGTGCCAGGGGACTTGAAGCCATCAAGGGAAACAAAAGTTTATTTGATTGCCTTACTCTTACAACAGGAGATGGAAGATAGTACTACGTCAATTCCAGTAAAAGGAGTTGATTTTGAGCTCAATAGACACTCTTTTTTCAACTCAAGCTATGTGCCATTAGATCTTCTGACCAACCTGCTGGTTTCAGAGAGTATCTCAATTCTTTCATAATGCTCTTATCAGAGGTATTAGAGGAATCAGTCTTTTTGTTTTTGCACAGTCGTCCTCCAAATCAAGCTTAGGTTGTTTAAAAGTTTTCGAATTCGAATTTCCTTGTGTAGAAGCTGCAAATCTGAATTCCACCATAAAACAAAACGGCCAATTTGCCCGAATTTAGATTTAGATTGCCGGATCTGGCCGGGCTATGGCATCTTATTCTAAATTCGATGTACCTTTGGTCTGACATAGAAGTCTCCAAAATACATTTTAGTTGAAAATATTTTTATTGTACGTGTTGAATAGCGTTCATAGCCGATTACTTACTGTTTCACTTTCGTAAAAACCAAATCCGATGTTCTATCCGACGTTCTATCCGACATGCTATGAAGTCCCGGAGATGATTTCTTCATACTTTGCATCTGTTACGGTGTCAAAATATATTTTGAGCATAAACATGGCAACATGTGATGAGCCTTCTTCCTGGTATCACAGTATTCAATGACTGCCATAGAGAAAGGCAACTACCTCCAGTACTGAATACTGTGGCAAATAAGCTGATGCAACGACGGAAATTTTCTCGTTTCTCCGTTTGTTTCTAGCTTACATCTATAGCAACTGAGTCATAGTTACAGAATTACCCAAGTTTAGATATTAAGACCAAATCTGGCTTAGAAACAAAAGTTCTCAGCCTTTTTGATCGGTCATCATGTTGCTGCGTGATGACGCTTAAACACCCTAAACACCGATTTTTCAATTGTATCTGATAGATACAGTTATCAGACTTGTAAAGGAGGAGCGCACGTCAACGGTGCGAGAAATAAAAAATAAGTCCACGGTAATGGGTGTATGACTATTAGTATCCAGGTTCTGTTACCAAATATTTAAAATCGATAACATACAAGCACCTACCGATAGTAGACTATCTGGTCTCTACCATCTCCGTTGAGATAATTGTCGTTTTCTGATTAATGTACCAACTACAGGAAAAGTGATTTGGTTGTGAGATGCGCTATAAATTTCGAATTTTTGTCTAATCTACATAGAAATCGAAGAAACGAAATTCTAACTCTAAACGCACCAATCAAAAATGCAAATGTTTCTGGCAAGAAAAACTAAAATATTTAGTTTCTTTGATGTCCATTTTTATTTTTCCTTGTTAATGCTAAGCTTTTCGAAGTAAATATCCAACTGAAAAGCGAATCAAACCAAATTAGACACAAGTTGGTTGCTAGATGCCGCTTCGATCAATTAAAGCAGAGACATCAACCATAGAAGCTTTTTTAGTACGGACTTTATGATTTGACTTCTCAATTTTACTGCCAAATATAAAAGATAGATAGTAAACGAATTCCCAATAAATATTTAAGTTCTGAGTTCTTCCGACTAGTCACACTTCCCCGGCACTTCTTGGTACAGGTCGACACTAAACAATTAATTTTCTTGTGATATCCACATATATCCTCGGATAAGTTCTTTAGTATTTTCTTAAGAATTTCTACTTTTTTTAAAGTACTACATTTTTGGTAGTGCTATATGGTTACAGATGTTTGTTCACCGCGATTTCTTATGGTTATTGCTGCTTGCGTACTGTGATATAAAACAGTTGTCGTGTTATTAGATCTTGAAATTTTTAGGTATGCTAGGTGGGGTGAAAATCCCCTTTTAGTTTGAAACACTTATTCCAGCGATTTTCCAATTCTTGATCCCGTCCGAAAAGTAATTTTCCGGAAGGTCTGCAAAATACTCCTCCGTGGCGTCGGTGATTTCCTCGCGTGAGCTGAATTTTTTATTGATGAGCCATCTTTTAAAGTTTGGAAAGAGATAATAGTCCGAGGGAGCCAAATCGAGCGAATACGGGGGATGCGACAGCATTTGGAGCCATTAGTCATTAATTTTAACCATGTACATTGTCTTGCAAAAACAAAATTTTTTTTCGCTTTATGTAAGGCCGTTTTGTAGCGATTTCGGTCTTCAATCGCTCCAATAATACACAGTAATACTCGCTGTTGATGGTTTTTCCTTTTTCAAGGTAGTCCACGAAGAGTATGCCATGACAATCCCAGAAAACCGACGCCATAACCTTTCCGACCCATCGAGCCCCCTTCGGCCGCTTTGGAGCACTCGTGCCGGCTTCAGTCCATTGCTGGGTACTCATTCTGTTCTTTGGTGCTCAACAGCTACCAATCGATGCCAAAAGACCGCCCGATTCTGCATCATCTTTCGGATACTTTCGCGTTCGTGTTTTTGGTCAAGAGTGAGTACTCGCGGCACCCAGCGGCAGGATAACTTTTTCATATGCAGAATATTGCCTAAATATGGTGTATGTGCTCAGTACTAATTTTTGTGGTATCTGCTAGCTCGCGTACCTTCACTTTCCGATCAGCCAACACCATTTCATGTATTTTTTTTTTTTTTTTTTGACATTGTCCTTTGTAACCGCATCGGAGAGCCTGCCGCTGCGGACTTGATCGGTAGTGGTGTAATCTGACGAAGCATTAGCCCCATAGTATTTATTCAACTTTTCTTTTGTTTCCTTCGCCATTTTGCCCCTCAACAAATAATGTTTTATGAGAGAACGAAAATCGTTTTTGTCCATACTCAACATGATGCCAAGCACGTCAACAACAATCAGCTGTCAAAACTAAAGACATTATCGCACTGAAATTTGGCATGTCTGCCTAAATATGAACGGACTTCAAGGCACCATTACCTTTTTTGCAGTAGCAGCGCATTATGAAAAAGTTGTGTTTTTTATTCTGCATTATTTCAAACTTTTGACATTTATGCATAAAATAAATCGAGGTCTTGTTCCCCTAGAAATATGATTAGACTTATTTTGAAGTCAACGAATATGACTTTTCTCTTTTGATAGGTGGGCAAAAGTCCTAACGATAGACCACTTTTTTGAATTTTCGAAAATTTTTTCAAATTCCTGCAGCTTTTGAAGAAGTCGTTGTTTTGCAGGCAAATCGGTCAGCACAGATAACTATGAAGCAGTGCCCTGAACTGATACTAGAGATAACTCGCGAATTCAAGCGAGTAAGTTTAACTAGAGAATGCGATTTCTTTTTGCTGCATGTCGACATCTTTCACTTGCATCATCGATGGCCTCTTTTTTTATGCTTCTTTTGACTGAACTGAATGAAATGTTACCGTAGATCTCTTTCATAGTCCCGGTCCACAAAAAGGGATCAAAGAATGAAGTACCTAACTACCACTAAGCTTTCGCACATACTTAAAATATTGAAAAGTTTTGTATATGAAGTTCTAAGCTTCAGTGCAAGTCACTTATATCACCCAGTGAGCATGGATTTCTTAAAATTGCAACGAAATCAATGTTATTATTGTACTACAGATTTTGCTAAAGCCTTCGATAAAATATTTCATCAATTGATCCCTATTAAATTGTTTTGTTATGTTTTGACCCCATATTATTCCTATCTGGAGAACCGTTCTTACAGCGTTCGTTTGTTTTAGGTTTCCAAAAGGAAGCCATCTAGACCCCCTTATTTTTCATTTAAACTATAAACGATCTTGCGAGGATTCTAAGTTCTAAGTTCTTTAAAATTATTTATTCACCAAAAGACTCTACTCTACAAGGAAACATTCGCAAGTTTTCCACTTGGTGTATAGAAAATTTCTTAAAGCGTAATGTCTCCAAATGTCAATCTATGACATCTATGATAGTCATGTCCAATTAATCTGCTCTTCGACTTTATTTTCTGCGTGGCTATGGCTTCGCCACCTTGTAATATTATGCGAGAGTTAAACTTTCGTTCGCATATTGATGATTAAAATTTCAATCTGGTTTTAGAAGAAATTATTCTCACAAACACAAAAACTTGGTTCCTTTTGACTGTGTAGCATGCGAAGCGATTATTTACAAGCTTCACGGTTATGGAATATCATACAAAGTCATTAGAGTCATAGAAATCTATGTACAAAAACAATGTGGCATGTTTCTGGGATGGCAAAAATGTGTCAGAAGAGTTCAGTGCATATATTAACGTGCGTTCTAAGCACACTGCTATTCATACTCGTATTACACATAAATGACATTAAGAGGGGAATAGAGCTGAGTCAAATTAAAATGCCAGCTCTAATGTTTGCAGATAGATGTTGTCTTCCTAGCAGGTTCAGTAGATACTATGCAGAGCATGGGTAACAGACTCGGGATCTATTGCAAAACCTGGAACCTGACTGTAAGCCTATCGAAATCAAAGATGATGATATTCAGTAATGGTTGTGGTAGGTATGCTCAAAAAAAAGTGAATGCTCCTAGGTAAATAGTCCGAAATTGTGCGAGAATATCTTGGAGTATCTTGGAGAACATCCAACTTAAATATGAAAAAGCATCTACAGATCAATCTGGGTGAAGCTAAGCCTATATTCCTGTGTTAATTCATAAAGCGAGTTTTTAAACTTCCGAGCAGTACATTCAACTACATTCTCCACTTGGACACAAAGCTCCGCCTTGATTATGTGATGAGAGTCATGACAATGAATCAAAATAGGATACCCAATTTAGTGCTTACTCAATATGTACAAGAATGGAATAACTTGGAACCGGATTGTGATTTTATTCTGCTAATTACACCAAATGAACAGCTCGCCTCTCTAAAAATAAAAATTCAACATGACGCTTGTTAAAACTGGTAAGAGCATGTACCAAAAATTATCAAATGAAACTCAGTCATCGCAATGTGACACTATTATAGCGAAATGAAATATAATTTGGATGAGAACGCATATGTTAAGCACAGTCTTCAAAATAAAAGGAGCACTAACTAATTCAAACTACATACTGCATCGTCCAGAACTGTCAATTTTGTGTAGCCTTTGTAACCTCAAGGTTAGAGGGGATGTGCTCCACATGGATCGCAGATTCTTGAACTAGAGGAGGCGTTAAGCATACCAAACAGAGACAGAGGCTGGGATATATTGTATAACTACACTGTAACTGCACTTTACTATAGAAATCGCAGTATTGAAGAAAATTTCTAAAGAATGAAAACGAAATTTTATTTTAATTAACTGAAAAAAAGCACTACAATTTTAGTATGTCAATCTGTTAGACGGCTAAAGACTAAGAAGACTTACTCACTTACTTACTTCTACTATTGATGAGATAATACAATACTTAAAGCTAATTCACCTTTTAGTTTTATTAAACGTTGGTCTAAAGAATCTTGCCATCCCTATGTGATAAAGCCACTTGACATCACCTTTGTCCAGCGCCTTCTCGAATATACCTGCCAAGTGTAGTTCCTCTATCAGCAAAAACATATATCCCGAATCAAAAACAATTTACGTTGTTTTTTTCCATTTGCTCTTCGAGGACTTCCCTGGGATGACTTATTTATTTTATCTCTTTGTAAGCTTCCCTTTACAATTCTATTTCCTCAACACTAACCCTCTTAATTTACGATGTCCTCAACCTGAGCACTTCTCGTCTCAAACTTGATCTCCTACATGATGGAGGACGAGGTTAGTTCTTAACCCTAAATTTTTGTTAGTTTTTAAACTCTAGTCTTTCAGTTAGATTAACATTTTACAAATCCAAATAAATGGCGGCCTGAACCCCCACCAAAAACTAAAAAAAAAATAAAAAACTATGTCAAACAATGTTGAATAGAAATATCAAAGAACTGTCAAAGGGACGGTTTGAAAGTTATACCTATTGAAAGATTTATCAGTCGAAGAAAACCTGTTTTTAATCATAAAATAAAGTTCAGCTAAGCAATGTAGCCTCAACATTTTGGCTTGCGCATTTTCAATCAAGATTCTCGCACACATACGAACCAATCTAGAAGCTTTTCCTCTCTCTTGTATCTATTAGTTTCTCAAGCACGCACAAAAGTCGAATGCCCAGCAATATACTAAAGCCAGTTAAGGTGCAACAACAGCCAGCTTGTTTCTAGTTGTGCGAGGCGAGTGCACCCACAAACACAACAAGTTGCCATCGTCGTTCGGGCCTCATTTGGGATTTCTCAGCGAATCAAGTTCGCACATCAACTCTTTCGTTTTAGTATCAATTTAAATGCCGACTGTTACGGTTGTTATTTTCTTGGATATATTCCAACATTTCAATTTGTTTTCATTTAATTCTCTCCCATCTATTGGACTATAAACAATCTTCGTACTACCTCTTATTAATTGTGTTGGTCAGTTGAAAGCTACACAGGATATTCGTAGAACTAGTGTCTTAGTCAAGCAAAATAGAAGAGAAAATTAGAGACTCACAGAAGTCAGCATAATTTCATCGAAATATTCCATTTTCGATTTGTGTGTCTTCTGAAAGTAGTGCAATGTGAACGAAAGACACAACAAAGTTCCAAACATGGATTTTGATATTCGACAAATTGCAGAAATTTGAAGATTTTACCGAAAAAAAAAAACAACGACACTACGAGATTGCAATTCCGTGTTTTATTTTTAATTTTTACATTTCATAAATTCGAAAGAAAAAATTAAATAAAAAAGGAAAAGATACTTCTTTCCCCCTCTTATCTTGTCATCGTTATCTTGTTTGCTTTGCTTTACTTTGCTTCGTGTTCGCGGTCAAAGAAATATTCTAATTGTGAATTGGTAAACGTGTGTGGTTGTGTATTTGTGTGAAACCTTATATTATTTATTCGTGTGTGCTCATCTTTATAACCATACCGACTGACACCATCATCTCAGGTGTTGTTTTCGTGGCGAAACAAGAAAATAAAAAGAAAATACAAATAAATAAGAAAACAAAACCGAAACCGAAAAGGGAATCGCTAAAAGAATAACACATTCCCACAAGAGGGATTCGTTGTGGGTTTCATCATCATCTTTACATTCCTTCTGCAGATATTCTCGTACTCCGTGCTGGTTCTTCTTTGGATTAAGATTTTCATCGTTGGCAGTGCGTTTGGTATGTATTCAGAAATATATATTTATTTTTTTAATTTATTACCATTTTCAATTATTTGACACAAAATACCTGTTTGGTGGAGAAGTAAATTTCCTTGAATCATAGAGTTAGGTACTTTGCATAAGCAGGAGTAAAGTCGTTTTCTGTTATAACAGTACTTAGTCAATTAATGAAATGATCAAACCTAACAGAATATCTCGCATTTTTGGATAGAAACACCAAAAATAAAGAGATTTAGATACGAAAGAGACTTTGAAAAACTATTGTATTGTAATTAGTACCAGATAGAAAGTCGATAAGCAGACTTAATTGATTTAGAAACCCAACAAGGTTCACCTTTGAGATGAACAGTAATTTTGATTTTAGTATAACACGTTTGTACCATAATTAACGGAGAAAGAGGTAAGATAGACTCCGACACATTTGACTTCGGTTTTATGGGGTTAACCAAAGTTTCTATCGCTAGACCTACCACCTACCGACTACTTGAATATACATCACTGGTCATCACAAGAATCATCAGTCATGCAACTGACACACTACTGTAGAACTTCAGAGAAAACCACAGAAAGTACCGATTTTATTTGAAAGGAGGCTACAGTGACTCGACCTTGAATTTTTAAACCACATCGTTTCCTTTTTGGGAAACAAGTTTCCCATAAATCCATAGAGAGTTGCAAAAGAGTTTCGTTTTTTATGACCTGTAGTAGATTCTTCTCAGTGTCTGAAGGTATTCGAAGTGGTCAATATTTCGCCACATTTTGCCCTATTAAGTTAATTACATTTCGTGGGTGGTTAAATGAAGGCTATCGCAGTAACCACAAGTGGGTCTACTGTAATTTCTCATCGTTTCTTCCATTTAATGGGGGACATAGTCTACTAAGTTTTTTCTTTTCCTCCAATGCGGTCATTTTCATCGACTAAGCGAACGGTATCGACTAAGGTATCAATCAGATATATTTTTCCTTCCCACCTTTGCTGATGAAGAAGTCAAATGAGTGGTAAAACTGGAGTCAGTCAAGTGTGATGCATTTCTCTTATATGAAAACTTTTATCTGATTTCCGTATATCTTGAAAAGATGATGTTGGATTTCCAAATAGTGTTCCACATGCAGGAAAAGTTTCACTATGAACATTCTTATTTAAAACCAGCCCTAACCAATTCGTAAGTGGTTTGAGTCCAAGTAAAGATTTTAGCTGTCCGCTGTAGCAATACGATCAGGAAATGAGAAAGCATTTCGCTCCTTACAAGCACCGGGAGGTGCCCAAATAGGAAAGCAACTTCTCTAGTCTCAGCAACTACCGTTTTGTAGACAATTTCATTGAGTTTTATTTTTTCCACGAATTTGCTGACATGTTTTGCTAAATATTGAAAAATATCATTTTTCTTAGATTGGCTAATCATTTTAATGAAAAGTTGCCGTCTATTGAAATGGGTCAGAAAAGATTTGCCAATCTTTTGCCAAATGAGTTAGTGAGTTCGTCCGTGCTTTCGGATCACGTAGCCCATTTTAATCAATCTGTATACCCTCCAACTAGTTTGGACCGCGTTTTTTTTACAAATTCGGAGTTCATGATGTTGAAGAAGTCATCCATTTTAAGCAAGCTAACCTAAGAAATTAATGGGGAATGACTATTTTCCTTCCGGGGTATTTTTAAACTCTAAAAATTCATATTCTCTCAGACGAGTGCTGAGAAGACTTGCTTAAGACTGTTTTTGAAAGAATCTTGAATCTTCGCTGATCAGGACAGAAATAATGTAGGAGGCATATTAGTTCTTGAAGAATGTTTTCAACAAATTTCTTTGCGAACAGTTCGAACTACTGACCAAAACAAGATCAGATAAGGCAAACGGAAAACACACAAAGTACTTAACAAGATCTACTCCTGGTCTAATGCTCTTGCTTCACTTCTCTTGTAATCATATAACAGGCAACTCCTATCACTGCAACTGAGTAATGAAGCGGTCATTTGATACCAGTGTACCATATAAATTTGATAGACCTACTTATATGCAGCTATGCTGTAAAATCTACTTTGTTTGTCTAACCTACTTCCCACAATGTTGGCAAACGGTGAGAGCATGCTTATACCGAAAATTGAAAAAGATGAGGACTAATTCATCAAGATCCATCAGTCATACCTTATTCCTTCTGAAAAGCATGAATTGAATGGCCTAGTTACGTGATTAAGGCTTATGTGTGAATGCATCCTCCTCAAAGTTTGCTAGTTTGACTACACTTCAAAATCTGGCCCCCGGAATTATATTTGCGTTTCACAGGACAGAGTACATATTAAGGTTCTTCTTGCTGCGTAACTTTGAATAAATTCTGCGACTATCTTCAAGTTCGAGGTGAAGACAAGGATTGACTGTAAGGGATGCATGTGCATGTTAGTCAGCTCCCATGCACATGCATCTCTTACAGTCAATCCCATGCACATGCATCCCTTACAGTCAATTCTTGTCTATAATCCTAAACATTTAGTCATCTAAGATAAGATACATGAGGATAATGTAGCTTTGCTATACTCCGCATGTTGGTGACTTATTCCTAAATTCCAGGCATATGAAGATAATGCAGCTTTATTGTTTGTCGGGTTATCCTAACACTGTTTGCTTTACATTCAAAAAGTCACAGAAGAATTCGAAAAATGGGCGTTCGGTGAATCTTCTCAAAACTGACGTTGTTTCTTCACGAGAAGGAGGAAGCTAACTAGTCTTTATCTTTTTGTGCTAAGAACCCCTACCATTCATTTTTCCATTAAAGCCAAATATCAGGGTGTCATCTCGAACTTCTTCTCTTTCTTTACACTAAATATGTTGCGTCCAACTTCTAAGGCACTGTGGGTTTTCTGGCAATGTAAGCAATTTTCGAGAAGCAAAGTGGATTACCACTGAGTAAGGTCTGCAAAACTTTTAGTAAGTATATCAATGCTGCTTTGACCAGACACTAAACAACAGTTTGTGTCGGTTAGACACGCGCCCTTTCTGGAAGACTTGTCTCTGCTTTCGAAACAGTACTGAATTTTCCTACTCTTAATTTTTCTATCATGGGCTGTACTTTTAAATGTGTGGTCTTTTGACTCTGATCATTCCGTCAAAGGCAATGGCATCAGGACTCCTGTTGCGTAGGCTTTTTCTTTACTCGCGGATGGCTTGAATATGAAAATAACCAAATCTTTAAGACCAGTACGAAAAATAGCTGAGAATATGTCATGATTGTCTTCGCAAAGAGTGACAACCTTGAACTTCATCCCTCCTTAGGTTAATATGCATCTGTCTTCCATTTGAAGAGCTGAATCTTAAAGGAAGAATAGAAAAAGAGAAGTGTCTTAACCTAAAGATACAGCAACACTGCACTTAAGCCTTTGCTGAAACTTTTCACAGCTGTGAAGTTGAATAAGTTGAGTCTTATTTGAGTGGTAGGTGTCAACGGAATCACGGAAAATGATATACCCACTAGGTCTTGTTAGACAAGTCTTTCATAAACAAAAAGCAGAAAGACGAAACGAATTCTTCTCGATGACATCGAACTTCTTGCGGTGACTCTGTGACATAAATGAGATCAAATCCGCTTTTTTGTTACCACGACTCGTGCCACCTGGTTGATGATGTGTGTTATTTAGGATGTGAGATAGTTAGTGCCTAGATCCAGCCTGTGGAGTTAAGAAAACGGATTAAATGTCGTATCCCTTTACCCGAGATAATATTAACGTCGTCGAAGAAGAACGACATTTGCATATGGAATGGGAGAGCGTTTCCTTCTCATTTTCGATCTCGCATTTGCGGAATGACGGTGAAACTGCAGAGAACTTTATCTTTGAATACCCAGAGTACATTCGAATCAAGCTGTAAGTACCAGATGTTGATATAGACGATAATAATACTCACATTAACCGACAGATACAATGTTGAGGCAATAATTATAAACTCTCTGGTACCCAGGTTCCATTCAACATATTTTTGAGACAAGCTTGTACTTTGACCAGGTCACGAGTGGAATATCGATCTTTTCATAATTTACAAGCTGAAGAAACTGCGTCAAATTTTACTCCTAGTAAGATTCATTTGACTTCATTTTCACTTACCAAGTCGAACGTTAAACTTTCCAGTCTTTACGTTTCATATCGCCTGGAGTTGTTGATTACCATATCTCTTCATTGATAAATCATCTTTTAAAAATGCAAAACAAAACATATATCGCTACTCAAATAAATATTCGCTTTTGATCGAAACTCCTTTCACGATTAAACTAAATTGAGGCTAACAACTTCGTACGCCATCAAAAATGAACTATTTACCATAGATCTCGTAAAAAGAGTCGTAAAACACCCTACATTGCTTCCAGTTCATAGGATATTTCTTATTTAATGTAATGTACTACCTTCGAAGCTTTTTTAAATGCAATTCTGCCATAGATAAATGTATCCATCGTAAATGGCATCGACATTAATTTATTGGCAGTCCTCATTTATCTTTGAAATTTTTTTATCTCTAATTGCTAATCTGATTTAAAAAATCCAGTTTTAGTTTTATCTTAAATTTTCTTCCGTGCTGAAAATTGGGTAACAACTGGACTTTATTTGCCTCGTAGTCAGTGTATAGTATATAATTAGCTTGAAGAGAAGAGATTGTGAAATGATTTTTATTTATTTTTTATTCAATCTATGCGTAGGGGATTCTTTGCGTCTCTATAAAGAGTAATGAACTTTGAGATAATATGCTCACGGACAACAAGTCTAGTAGTTTGTTTAAATTAAAAAAATTAACTTGACAGAGGCAATGATCGGCAAGGATATCCTTCAAATATTTTATTTAGTCAGTGCCACAGAGCTGTCAAAGAGTACGAGTATATACTTTTAGTACGCCCTAAAAGTAGTCTGATTTGAGCATATATTAGTCCAAAGCAAGATTACTGTTCCTCTTCGAAATACCACACTAAAGCTATTGGTCTACGGCTTCATCCTTGTCGTTTTCTCAAGTAAAACCTAATGAAAAACGAGATCAGGAACGAGATTCGATACATTTGTATCTTCGTCTGAGTTCAAAAAAATCCTGCAATCATGGGATTTCTGCAGCAGATACGTATATTCGTCGCCTTTTTGAGTTTTAATTAAGGGAGTTCATTCTAGTTTATGCAGTACAACAGTTGTCGATTATGTATATAATTAATTGTCCCTCCAACTGTCCACCCCAAGCCACAACCAAAAAACCATCGTCATGAAATGATGCCATTGAATTTACATTTATGGAAAACTACCTTTCTTCATTTTTGACAGATAACTAGTTACAGATAGCTGGTTGCAAGGTATCTTTATGAGAAATTATATATTTAGGACCAGATGCCCAGCTCATATGACTCCTATCAAACTGCTTTGTCATTTTGATTCAGCATCGTTTGGCAAATCATCATGGAAAGACTCACCCCACAGTAGCGTCACAGTTGTTCAGCTGTATTACGAAAATCAACGTTCTGTAAGAAATGTTTTTCGTGTGATTCGAGGAACTTACGGTGCGCATAATCGACCTACTGAAACCACTATTACCAATATCGCAAATTTGAGTTCCAGTTTGCATTAGTGGATGAAACTCGACCAGTTAGACCACATCCAGCACGTAGTGAAGAGACTTTACCAGCTGTAGCTGAGAGTGTACGCGAAGACAGTGACGAATCGATTCGTCGTCGTTCTCAGCAGCTTGGCTTGGCTTATTCGACAACTTGGCGTATTCTACAACTAGGCGTATTTTGCGTGAAGGTCTCGGCCTAAAAGCGTATAAAATTCAACTTGTGCAAGAATTGAAGCCAGACGACTTGAATTCGCTTCATTTTTCAGTGAATGGGCTCTGGAAAAACTTAACGAAAATCCGATGTTTTATCGTGAAATTTTGTTCAGTGATGAAGCCCATTTCTGGCTCAATGGATACGTTAATAAACAAAATTGCCATATTTGGGCTGATGAGCAACCCAAAGAGTATCAAGAGCTACCCTTACATCCATCAAAAACAACGACATGGTGTGGTTTATGGGCTGGTGGAATCATCGGTATATTACCGTCAATGGTATCCGTTATCGCGCCATGTTTACGGACTTTGTGCTTCCTGAAATTCAAGCACATAGTCTCGGTGAGCTCTAGTTTCAACAAAACGGCGCTATGAGCCATACAGCGTGTGAAACAATGGACTTGTTGAGAAATCATTTTGGTGAGCACTGAATTTCACGTTTTACTACAGTAAATTGGCCGCCTAGATGGTGCGATATAATACCTTTGGATCATTTTCTCTGAGATAAGTAAAGTCTCAGGTCTTAAGAAATAAGCCAGCTACGATTGACGCTTTAGAAGCCAGCATTACTCGGTTACCCGCGAGATACCAGTCGCTATGCTCGAACGAGTCGCTCAAAATTGGATCTTCCAAATGGACCACTTTTGACGTAGTCATGGCCAATATTTACATAATATCATCTTGAAAAAATAAATGCCATGAATTTTTCTTTTAATTGATAATATAAATTGTAAGTTCACTTTCAAATTTATGTATTTTATTTTACATTATAAATCAAACCTTACGATGAATCACCCTATATTACAATAGCATCTGTAATAGGTCGTTAAGTCTATTGTATCTGCTAAGAGTATATTAAGGCTGCCAGACTAAATGTACTCGTACTACCAATTCAGAAATTGAGAGCAGCAGGAGATGACTTAGTAAAACACCAGCTCCTTTTCAAAATTTAGTATCGCCTGATGAATGAACCCTCAGCATTGTTTGTTCGATAATAGAAGACCCTTTGCACTTCGGCAACTAAAAAGTCTTTTTAACATCATCTGCAACTATCTGATTGGCCTATTGGTGTAGATTTAGGTCTGTCAGAATATCACGTGGAGTCTAAGTCCAAATCATCAGAATTTGTAGAGTGACGATTGAGGACCCTTGCTGCTCCATAAAGTTAGGATGCGATTTCACCGAGACCTGATTTGTCATGCCAAATTTTACATTTGGACCACCTGATTATGTGAATTCTTTATTATCAGACTTAAGAATTTGTCCGAAAATCGAAGCATGGACGTCAGCGAAGGCAAGTGAAGATACTCGTATCCTTCGTGGCTTTGAACGCAAAATTTTTGATCCAATTTTTATGACATGTATAAGTGGAGGTAAAAAACTGTGGTAATTGGACAGGTTTATTTGTTGAAGCCCAGTTCCACCAGCTCTGGTTGTCCTTAATTCTTCTAAATCGAGGTGATTACCAAAAGCATTCCATAAAAAATGCCTCTTTTGCAATTATCTCCGGTTTTGGATTTGGATTTTGAAGCAAAAATTTGTATCTCCATTCTCAACAACATAATTCTCCTAATATCTGGATTTCACAATCAATCAAAGTCTTAAAGGCAATACTATAGTCGATGTTTTCCGGCAAAACGCTGAAGAAATCTAAGGTTAAAAAATAGTATGAGTATGCGTTGGAGTTGAAGTGAAAGGTTTTTTTTCTTAGGCCGTTCTACAAATTATCTCATCATATAAGAGAATGGGTCTACTAATGAACGCCCTTAAGTTTTTCTTTTGTGAGCTACGATAGCTATATTTTAAGCAAACGCGAAGATGTGCCATTGGATAAGCTAGACCCAGAGGTAAAACAATGCATTGTTCTGAAAAAGACGATAAATAAAATATATAGACCGGCAAAAGGTCGTACACTTCAATGACTGTGTCGTTCTGAACAAGGCCGTTAACACATCAACGCAGGGCATAATAATAGCATAAGGTATCAACAATGCTAAACCGTTGAAATAAACGAGTATATGTCCTAAAAACCAAATGTAGCAGCTATTGAATGGAGCCCAACAAAAAGCATTCTTAGACGCAGTAGAGTAGAAACAAGAGAGGTTGAGCTTGTATATTTATTTGAGATAATTCGATAAGGAGAAGAGAGACATGAGTAATTTGAAATTACAAAGAGTACTCCTAGTGAACAACTGTAAAATTTTAATACAATAGTTCAGCGCAAGTTTTAAAAAATTAAAAAGGAAAGGACTTGAACGGAAAAAGACATGGTCTACACGGTATATCTCCCATTATTTCGATGCGCTGTTCTTAATTCAGCTGCCATCTTGTAAATCAGCAACCAGATCTCGTGGTAAATTTATGGTATGTCTCACTGAAAAAGGGAAGTAAACTCTACATAGGCAGTTAGTTGCACCTGAGATGACAAAGCCATTTAGTCATAAAAAAATATGATGGAAACCAAGTGCTGATGTCCCACAAAGGTTTCTTATCTCTATTTTTCTTTGTCGAAAGCATAACACACAGTACTACACTGGCATTACTTTTAATTTTGTTAAAACTTTATGCAAACAGGCAAAATCTGCTTCCTAATATGGTATAGCTGAACAACTAAATAAGTTTGTGATGTATTTGAATGTTAAGGAAAACCATAATTGCTTCTACATACACCTCATAAGCTACAGCATCTTGCCTCTAGCAAGGTCATTTTCATTCAGTGATACCAATCAAGATTCATTCGTAGGGGGGAAAAGCTTTTAAATGAAAAATATGTGAACTTCATTAGCATCATAATGATGCAAAGATATCTCAGGTCATCCATGTCACTTAAGTAGCACTCACAAAATGAAGGAATAATTTGAAAGTTGTAGCAGGTGATGGTTTGATGGATTGTAAAAACAAAACCTCAATTGATGATTGGACGGCTTAACCATATTAACATGAAAATACTATCGATACCTGCCTCCTGGTCTAATAGACATCTAGCTAAACCCTGACTACCTTAATTTCTCTTTGAAAGGGCAAGAGTTCACTCTGATTGCAAGGCACCAATTTTTAGCGGGAAACTCTGTGTGGTATTCCACTTACCGGCTTCACTGGATTCAGCTTCATAAATAAGATACTCACTGCAACTGAAGAATTGAGCACAACATCTCATAGATACTCGCACAGTCGCACTTAGTCTTAGATGCATTAGCGAAAATCGTCTTCCATTAGCTCTCTACATAGAATAACACACTCGGCAATAACAAGAACAACTCATCAGGGTACGAATATCTCGAAGCAAACCTGCTTCTTAGGCAGTTTTGTCTTCTTCATCTTATACATACATACAAACTCTGGTCTTCAACAACTCTGCAACTGTTGATCGGACCATTGAGCTTCACCTACCATAGCCCACAAGCCACCAAGCAACAACAGCAGCAGCACAACAGCACTATGTAGGCAGCAACCATTTTGTTCCCAATGTATGCCACTCTCCATGACTAGATACACATGGCGATCAACCTACAGATAGACGACAACGAACGTGTGTATACTCGTAAATATTTTACTTTTCTCTGCACAAAAGAAAGTTTATTAAGCCACCGCTCTCTGACCACATGTGACTGACTTATGTTGCCACTCGTACCTTCATTCGTCCGTCCGACTAAAGATTTGGTAGAAATCCCAAAGATACGAGTACGGGTACATGCAAGCAAATAGAGAAAAGACCAAAACCGATTCGTCGACCATTAATATGTGAATAACTAGTTTGGCATGATTTATCGCCAAAGTTGGCTTGTTACTGTTTGCTGAATGCGCACTGCGAAACTCGTTCCGCCATATACCAATATACCAGCTATATGTACGTACCTGGCATCTATGCGCCCCGAGGCTATAATAATCTTCGACTATTGGCCACTTTATGGGCATCGAACTAACTGCAATGAACATTGAAATCGTCGTTAACAGAGAGTTTACGAATAAGTACCTGCACTGTACTAAACAGTGTTGCCACTTAATCAAATTTGAAAAGTAACAAGAGAAAGCATTAAGAACGAACTGAAGGACATTTGTTGAATGTAAGCGATGTACAGTTCGAATGGCGGATTTCGATTAATCGAAACGGCCAAGTCGATAAAGTTTAAATGGAACGGGATGAGCATAAGGTGGGAAAATTATGGAGGTACGAGTAGTATTTGCATGTAAAGGAGATCATTAAATCTTAACATTCGTATCGAACGGTTCTGAGGTGGTTTCGGTATATTTCCGGCTTTCCGAGTGAGCCTATATAACAAGTTTTTGAAATATAATGTTTCTACTAATGACATAGTCAAAATGCGGTAAAAAAGATCATCTAGAGATAAAGGTTTGATCTCTGTGAATACGTGTTTATGACATCGTTAGGATGGCATATCCGTAATTAAGAAACATGATTATACGAATTATTCTTATTTGACGTAGAAACTGGAAGTCAAGAATGAATTTAATATCACAAATAACCTCATCTTATATGAATGTGTTTATATTGGAGACTACGAGATACACTTTCAAAGCCATCAGCAAGATTAATTGACCAACGGGTCGCTTCGATACAAGATTCGGAGCTTTAAGAAAACTACTTTCAAACTTCTACAACCCTTTTCAGCACACTCTTAGAACGTAGAAACTGCCGCTTGTAAACTGGGAAACTATGAGGTTGGCTATGACAAAAACAGAGGTACTTGCGTTGAATTGTAATTATTCATACCTCTGATGCCTTTAAGCTCTCTAAACTGTGCAAGAAAGAAAGTTCGCCATCGTTCAGTGGTTTTTAAATTCTCCTGGAACAAATTTGAAATATCTGTAATGGTAAGTAGCTTGGAAAATATTTCTATATCAAGACGTAGGTTATCTCTACAATCCGTTCTAGCAGAGTTATATTTCATTGAAGTAAAGTTTGAGTGTAACTAATCGGTTGCAGCTGAAACTAAAGTTTCAGGTACCGAACGGTTTGTATACTATTTCGCACAATTTACTTGCGACATTCAGAAGTCTTAAGCTTCCGACACGTAAATGAGCATTTTCGGAAAATCCGCGTCAAGTTTAAATTCGCTAACATAGCCCTTATATGCGCTGATGGCTCTATGGAAGAGGACAACGACGCAAAGAATGTTTCTACGAGCTCTTCGACAGACATACTCGTATGAGCAGTGTACGTACTAAGTGATTTTAACGCCAGGATGAGAAAGGAGAACGTCTTAAGTAGGACACGATACCACGTCTGTGGTGAGAAGAAGCCAGAATCTTCACAGTGGCAATGCTGCCAGCTTTCCATCAGAGACGCCGCAACTGATACGATATGTTTCACCAGAAACATCATCACCACCCTGGTTCGATGAAAAATGTCGGCAAACACATATAGTTTAACAAGAAGCCTACAAAGCGCCGCTACAATGAAGGACATAAAGGGAATTTAAAGGCAGGTCGTGAGCTCTACGAGCAGAAGAGATGGAAAGAACATCGAATTCTATAGAATGAGAAAAGGAATGAAACAAGCAGAACAGACTATCCAACTTCAACGATGATAGCCAAAACTTCCGTCCACTTTACCAGAACGAAGTAAGGATGGATATCAGCTGAGGTATTCAAAGCTGGTGGAAACAACCCATTTCTCAGATCTGGTCAGAAGAGTGTATGTTTGATAAGTGGAATCTCATCATCTTTTACCTGATCCACAAAAAAGGAGACCCCATCAACTGTGCCAACTATAGAGGCATAGGTCTCCTCAACATCGAATGTAAGATCTTATCTGCCATAATGTGTGAACATCTAAAAACCTTCATCAACAACCTGATTGGAAAGTCGACAATCGTCCAAATCTTCACATTCCAGCAGATCCTGGAAAAAATTCAAGAAGTTCAGATCGATTTTTGGATCTTTTTCGATACTGGCCGCTACAGCTACAGCTACAGATGCACGAATTGACTGCACACAGAAGCCATGATGACGACCGACCTCACGACTAAATTCACGTTGTATATTTACAACTGAGAAAGAATTTCGATATGGTCACCCTATAGAACGATCAGCTAATCAGATCAGAAAGTGGCAATGGGTTTGTCATACCTTACGGCGCAAAGACAGTTCCATTATAAAACACAATATGCAGTGGAATTCACTAACCCAATCAAAGTAGACGATCGGGCCTCTCTAATCATATGTAGCAAGAACGACACTCAAGGAAGATTCCATGCCGCAGACGCACGCTTAAAGAATGATACGATCTTAATAAAGTACAAATATATTGACTTAAGGTAAGGACTATTGAGGAGTACAACCTTCAGTTCTATAACAGATGCTAAAACGATGCTATGACTGAAATCGCCAGAAGAAGAACTGCTCCTCAATATAAGGAAGCATTATTAACGTTGTAGTTGCAGAGTGAGCTTTTGAGCTTATACGGTCATCCTTCCGGTGCAGTCCGCTTGGCTTCTTGATTCAAGGCCCCAAGTAAATCAGAAAAAGGACAATGACGGTAGAGATACCGGCAAGCATAATCATTACATATTTGGCTTACTCTATGACAATTTACTCTTTGACTAAAAGATCGTGATCTTGGAGTAAGTAAGACCAGATTTCACTTATCCTTCTTTCAAATCGATGTGAGGACTGTCTTTTTACCAGGTTCTAAACCTTACTAAGGATATACGGCCTATAAAAAAAAGCCGCATAAATTTAATGTTTCGAATTGATTTGGGTCTTGGTGATGTGTATCACTTTCAGAAGCATTTCCCAGCCAGCCTACTAAGTAAGCAGGTAGTTTCTTCTGGTACAAACTCACACCATTAGATTACTTTCAGTCACTAGAAAAAATTATATTTCTTAGAATCAATGGAATAGAAACAACCGCTGTAAAAGAAAATGAGTCAGGAGATTATGTTTAAAAATGAAGTGACTTTCTTAAGGTTCAAAAAGGTGAAATTTCATCAAAGATTGCAAAGAGATGAGTCCCCAGGTGCCCTTGCAGAATAATAGTAGTTTTCTTTTATTCTCTTTCTTTCTTTTTTCTTCATTCTTCCATTGTTTTTAGTTTTTCTTTCTCTTAACTGCTAATTATACGTATAACCATTACCTCATAACCCCAATGGAAAAATGTAGAAGAAAACAGTGATAACCACGAGTATTTCCTCTTTTCTGTCAACACGATAATCATTCCAGTTGACATTTGTAGACTGCAGCGATAATTGATGTGGTCTAATAGCTTTTCCAACTTGTAGCACCAACCACCACAACATTTGTAGTCATTTGATTAATTTTGATCAGTTATCCATCCACTATGCCGTCAGTCAAAGGTGAAGGACAACCTTTTATATACCAAGTACGAGTATCTATCACTTAGGTATGTGCTCGTAATACCCCACTGGATGTTTTCATCGTTATTTTTAAATTCATTATCCAAGTGATGGCTTGAGTGGCGGGGAATGTTGCGGTGGCGGAGCTTCGGCTACTTACGGTACTGGTCAACTGGTTTTCGTGATTTATTTTGTATCTTTCTATTCGAATTTCAGATATGTATGAGCAATTTTCACAAAAGTTGTTTGATAGAAGGTGTTGTTTGGAATTTAGCACATTTGTTGCGATCTGTTTTGTGTAACATGTGTTTGAGTTTTCTTTACAAAAAAAAAAAAAAAAAAAAAATCGTTTTACCATGCCAGTTGGCAATTAAAAGTGAAACTTCTTCACAGGCGAGGGAGAAAGCACAGTAAAAAATATAACCCGGCTACCTAAAGTACGGATAGATATCTAGATACTTTCCTTCTTTTCTGAATAATTAATTGGCCAAGTTGTGTATGCCAGCATTTGAGTACAACAAAAAGCATTTCAAGCCGGTCTCCGCTGCCGCCGTTCAAATGAACGTCGAAATTGTCAAGAAAACAGGTGTAAACCTTGAAACTGCAACCAGTTATAAAGTCAGTCATATGGATACCTACCAAGTGGTATATACGAGAATTCATATTTGAGAATGCAAGACAACAGCCAACGTGTGTGCGAAACTATTTTGTGGAACGTGTGCGGTAGATAAAAAAAAAAAAAAATAAACTGGAGCTTATTACACTAAATATGACATTGTTTCGCACTCGGACGGGTGTTTAATTGAAACGAATAGTGTTCCCAGATAAAAATACAGATACAGACACTCTCAGCATATTTATTTATTTATTTATTTATTTGCTCCAGGAACCAGTTGGTTGGTGGTTTCTCTTTTGTTTTCCTCGAGAGTGCCTTGATTTCTTGGATTAAGCCACGGATTTGCATTTGAACAGAATACTTGTCTTAACAGGAAGGCTGACTTAAGCAAAACCAGAGGCTGGTAGTTGCAAGTTTTTGTTTTCTTTCAGAAACGAAACGTAGATACAAGTGTGGCAAGAAATTAAGTTGACAATTTAACATACGTGTATTAGAAAAAAATATTACTTTGCTCGGAAAACAAATAAAAACCGGTATCTTTTGGTTCGATCATAAATTCATTAGACATATTAGCTATTTTATTTTTATGACAAATTATTTTATGAACAGATTGGCATTTGAGTTGCTGCTTCTAGCTAATTTTAGCAAATTATGATTTTAGTCACTAATGCTAATTTCAAAATTATATATTCGGTGATGAGTTCCAACGGCAAGATCATCAATGTGTTCTATCTTCTTGATTTCTCAATGCAAAGTCTATGAATGCACGGATAAGAACATCTTCAATGCTTAATACGAACTATAAAATGTTGGAGTATACCCCTCGGTTCAGTTTTCTTTGGCAGATATTGAGTGTACTATATATATGAAACCAGAAAAAAGAGACTCTGGTCATGTGATGCTATGCTATGTTCAATATATTAAGTTGATATTCGATTTTGAGTCAGTTTCCAATAAGAAACTCTTGAATAAACATCTGTAGCAGAAAGCGAAATTTTTTTTAAAGTGTGTTTGACGTGTAAGACTTTTAAGGTTCGTTGCAACAGTACATTACAGTAATTTTTTTCTAAGAATTGTTTATCATACTGTCATAGTGGACAAATAATTTATTTGACCCCGCTTATATTCTAATCCACATGGAGAACATCGATTACACCATCGATTACACCTAACTTCAAGCGAGCTTTCCCTCTACATCCTTCTGGGAGGAAGATGCTTTCATGGAGGATAAGTTTATCCACTTCTAAACAGATGGATCTAAAACCATTTTAGATTAGATTAGATTTTCCCATATAAGCTAAATCTAAGGCTTTTATTTGGTCTTCCAAATCAATGTAGCGTGTTCTAGACGGAAATTTTGGTAATTAAGGAAGCTCTATCCTGGCTGAAGAAAGCTTGATATCTGCAAAAGATATCCGCATCTTTTCGGATAGTCAGGCCACTATCAAGTCCATGGACTCTATCTCAATAAATCCTTAAACCGCCGTTGAATGCCGATCATCTCTTACGGAGATGGCAGAGCAGTTCAATCTTCACCTTTGTTGGGTGCCGGGCCACAGGGATATTCCAGGAAATTGTAGGGCCGACGAACTCGCCGAAATTGGAACCACTCTACTTATTCTACCGGAAAAGGGTAGCATAGGTATACTAATCCCTACGTGCAAGTTATTTTTTAAGCTGGATGCTAATAAAAGAACAGACCTTAGGTCGATCGGTGGATCTGAATCGATCTAAGAGTATGATTCTTCTTAATACGCTTTTTCCAAGAAGGCTTGATGCTTTTACAAACGATTTCTGTAGAAGCTGCATCCACCTTCTCTGTACAAGTCCAGCTCCCTCCCAGAGAAACAAAATGCACATTCTATAGGGTTTTCCAATAGGGGCCTGAAAACTTTGAATTCAATTTGTGAACGCACTCTTTCACTAATCATCAAACTGTCACTGTCAATTTATTCAGTAAGCTCAACATTTTCATCATGGTAAAGTACACTAATGAGCAACGTCTGTAAATTATAAAAATTTTCTACAAATATTCGGAGTCGCAAGATCATCTTCAGTGACGAAGCTCATTTTTGGCTCAATGGGTTCGTCAATAAGCAAAATATGCGTTATTGGTCGGGTGAAAACCCACATGTGCTTCATGAATCACCACTTCATCCACAAAAAATAACTGTTTGGTGCGGTTTGCATGCCGGCGGCGTTATTGGGTCATACTTTTTCGTCGACAATAACGATCGTCACGTTACTGTAAATGGTCAGCGTTATCGCGTCATGATCACCGATTATTTTTGGCCCAAATTGGAAGATGTTAACTTGAACGACATGTGGTTTCAACAGGATGATGCCACAAGCCACACAGCATACGCTACAATCGATTTATTGAAGAGTAAGTATGGTGAGCGTGTTATCTCAAGACATGCGATTTAACGCCGCTTGACTATTTTCTGTGGGGTTACGTTAAGTCATTGGTTTATGCCAACACGCCGACGACGTTGGAAGAGCTCAGAGCCAACATTGAACGCGAAATAGCGGCCGTTACGGCAGAAATGTGTGGACGAGTCGTTGAAAATTGGGTCCAACGAATTGACCGCTGCAAACGTGTCCGCGGTGGCCATATGAACGAAGTAGAGTTCCATTCATAAATGTTTTGATTGTACTTCAAGCCAATAATAAAGTTTTTAAGAAAAAAGTTGTCAAGTCGTTATTAGTAAAACCCTATACAATGACTTAAACGATCTAAAGAATACAGACGTTAAAAGTCTCCTGCGCTTCGTCATAAGATCAAATTGATTCCATGAGTAAGAGGATCACAGATCCACGTGGCAGCACAAAGGGCCAATAGGCCTAAATGGGTTGGTTCTCCAACCGCCACTCTCACCTAACCTAACCTTACATTATCATACTGTGGACGACTCAAACTCGGACTCTCTACCTTTATGAATTTAAACTGGGACATGATGCTTTTCTGGCAGCTAAGAACTGCCATTTATGGATGTAGCGGTAAACGAACGCAACATTCGAAGTTGCTTTGCTAAGTTCTGTTCGGCAGATCTTAGCCTCGAAAACGAACCACGTGGGAAACCAGATGCAGATGCAGACCCAATAAAAACGATGCGAGACATTGTACAGAACATGGGAGTATTTCCCATGAGAATAAGCCGAAACCTAACTTTAATAGGAAAAAGTGGCTGAAAAGCAAGCTGCGTTCGCAAATAGGTATGGTTCAATCCTATTGAATCACAAAGTCAGATCCCATACTTCACGTTTAACAATGGAAAAACTGCTACAGTCAGGATTTGAAATTCTTAGCCATCTAATGTACTCTCCTGATGTTTACCCAACGGACTGTTATCTCTTCTTCAGTCTGGAGTTAGTTTCTCTGCAGAAGGTATTCTGAAACCGAACAGAAGTCATAAAAGCCTTTAAACACTTTATAGCGCCCACAAATCAAAAGCTTCTCTAAAAGAGGAATAATGGACCTTGAATCACGTTGGAAAAAACTCATAGATGCTAACGGTTCATATTTTGCCTAAAAAAATTGTAGAAAAAACATTGACTTTAAAATTTTTACCTTAAAATCAGACATTTCATGTGGCACAACTTTATACTTGACTTCAATCAATCCGGTCCATCATCTGCTAGTAGATGTCATCGGAAGTTACCTTGTTTGACTATAGACACATGAATTTATTCAGCTTTGAATGGTGTGCGAGATAAGGAACCCAAAAATTGAAAAATATGTAACTGAATATGGCTCAGAAAGTTTGGATAAATGTTTCAACACTGCAATTCAAACTGAGAAAGAAACAACTTATCTGTAAAATGTGGTCAAAGAAGCGTTTGACTGTTAATAAAATTTCAGCCTCGTTTACCCAGGCCATAGAAACACCGAACTGAAATAAAACAGAGACACCTTTCTCGTTAATATTGCGTATATACCATATTGTATGAGTTTTGGACCTGTCAAATCTGATTTAATCGAATATTCACCTAACAATAGAAATAAATTGAAGATGATCCAGGGACTCTTAATCGATTGTTTATCGATTTAAAGACTGCCTCATTTATAGAGTCTTGATTTGACGAAGTTCAATTTACGCATCCATGAAACCACTTGTTCACCTCAGTAGCATTCGGTTTTGTGAAAGATACATTTTCAAAGACCGTACAAATCCCATACGCTATGACAAAAATGTGAAAGATAACATTCGGCTCTTTCGAGTGCGCAACTATGCTCAGAAGTAATGCATTGGTTCAAAGTCTACGAATTCTTTCCGAAGGTGAAATATCGTAACACATGACCTAGCTTAGTCATACAGCAGAGTTTTGTGTCCCCAAAAATTAAATTTTTTTTTTATCAGCTGTTGAAAAGCAGTAACTTTTCAGCATTCTTTCTTCGGTACCCTGGCATTAGTTCTTCAGTTATGATAATATGCCCTACACTGATCTTTCCTTTTCTTGTCGGTTCATAGTTTCATTGAGGTTTTCTTTACCGATTTCGAAAATAAACACATGCAGTACGACCTTATAACCAATCAGTCTGACGAGTATATGAGAATATATGCCGTTACATTTCTCACATATGCTTTTTATTGTAGATTTTCAGATTTTTGTGGAACGATAATTCATATTGCTCAAAGAATCCACACATTAACTCCTCAATACAGAGAAACTACTATGATACCACCTTGATCAAAAAATTCCCGATCAAGTTCAGAAAATTAAAAATACAAGTTTATTCATCTAAATCTATATTGTCCCCTTTAAAGTAATCCCCATCGACTGCAACACACTTATGCCAGTGCTTGATCCAATCCTCGAAACATTTTTTATATTCGGTTTTCGGTATGTCCATCAGTGCTTCTTGCGATTTTCCCATTACCTTCTCTCGGCTGCTGAAACGCGTTCCCAAATGGGAGCCAAATCAGGTGAATTCGGTGGCTGTTGGATGGTTTTTGTTGTCAAAAAAATTACGAATAACAATGGCACTGTGCGACGGTGCGTTATCATGGTGCGAGATCCACGAGTTTTCTGCCCACAATTCTGGTCTCTTTCGGCGAATTGCTTCACGCAAACGTCTCATAACGCCCAAATAATACTCTTTGTTTACTGTCTGGCCTTCTGGCAAAAATTCATGATGCACTACATCGTTGTAATCTATGAAAACCGTGAGCATTGCCTTCTTTTTTGACTGAAAACGACGTGTTTTTTTTTTTGGTTTCGACTTATTTGGTGAATGCCATTCACTTGCCTGATGTCTGGATTGCATGTCGTACTCATAAGCCCACGTCTCGTCTCCAGTGATAAATATGGGATTGGATTCAGTCTCGCAAATCATCTCTTTTGCGAGACAGCACGGTCTTTTTTTGCATGAAATTAAGGTCTTTTGGCACCAACTTTGCTGCTACACGACGGAAATCCAAATCATTAACCAAAATGTCTTGGACGGATCCATAGGCAATGTTCAAGTTCTCCGCTATCTCTTTGATGATTAATTTGCGGTTATTGACCAACATTTCTTTTACTTCATCAATGTTTTCGTCGGTTTTCGATGTCGATGGTCTGGCATTGCGTTCATAATCTTGGATTGACTCACGACCACTTTTGAACCGCTCGTGCCACTGGTAAATGACCGTTTTATTTAGAGAATCGTTGCCGTAATACTTTTCCAACATTTCCAACGTTCGCGCAACATTAAATCCATTTTTTACGGAAAATTTAATACAAGTTCGTTGTTGCCAATGACGCTAAGATTTAGAGGGAATGTCAACAGATGTACCAACTTAACAAAAAAAAAAAAAAAAACAGAACTCAAATCGGAATAATGGAAGCGCCACACGCCACACACATCTTGCACATTCAGATTTCTCGTGGTATAAAAAAAATTCCCTTTCGTTAAATTGATAAGCATCCTGGTTAGTAATGACACTTACTATACAGTTGTGCTCACAAGAAAACTAACTGTCAGGATAATAATTCAGGTCTGGTTCTTCTATGAATCTTGCCTAACAAATTATTGGGCCCCATTTTAAGCAGACAAGACTCAATAAGTTCAGCAATTTGACTGTGCTCTGAGCATTGCATTGACAAGTCGCTAAGGTACATCACCTTGACAGAAAACCGACAGCGCGCTGGCGGGTTTTGGTGTCACATTTGAAGAAAAAGTTCGCTTCCTAGGATGACACAAAGAGATTTAGCTTCGTGGAGAACCATATGGTGACGTCTTTGCGCACTAGATGAGTCAGACTCATAGATGAACTGACATAAATGGCTCTCTCTCTCTCTCTCTATTTTTACTGATCGCTTATCCGTGTGACCCTGTGACCCTGTGACCCTGTGACCCTGTGACCCTGTCTGTGAATACGTGCGAATTGTCGTCAATGTCAATTTCTTTCCAATTTTACACAAAACTCGCCTATTTTACTCATAAAACCTCAACCGCGTTACACACAAATCACTCTCATTCCTGCAAATTTACTTGTAAATTGCTCTCATTCTAGCAAATTCTGACAGGTTGTAGAAATGTACAATGTGTTGGTAATTAACTTACACTGTGTATGTGCGGTAGTTAAGGGTTTGCAAAAGCATTGACAGAGTTTTCCATCTCATATAGTTCATCTGTGGTCAGACTAATAATATTTGTTCTTGTTAATAAAACAACCTTAGTGCTGAAAAGATTGACTGAAAGCCCTTGTTTTTTGCTTATAGTTGGCTCGCACTCACGAGATTTTGCCTTAAAATATTTTCATACAGCCCAACGAAAAAAGTTAGAGAGGAAAGAAAGAAATATATCGATGCACGTTGGTTTTGAATGTTTAAAAATTATAATGACTAGAAAATAAAGAGTTCGGCAGTGCATTCCATAAAAGAGTTGTGTGGCTTACGAAAGAATCATGATATTTCGTGACCAAATTTGAAATACCAAATTTTAAGTATTTCTTTTATCGCTTGAAAAAACCTTGACATTTCTCAGCATATTTGGCGACATCAAATATATGGTCATTCCAACCTAAGTTGTCATTGACAGTCCGAGAATCGAGAATGGAATGTTTTTCAGTTTAAGCGACGCAACTGCCATTCATGGATAATGGCTGAGTATTTAAATGTCGCTTTAACGGCAGCAGACAGCATTGTGTTTTGGAAGCAATAAATTTTATTTTATTTTAGATATCAGAATTTTATGAGCTTAACATACGCTGTCATTCTCATTCTACAGACAAAGAGAAGGGACGTAAGTCCGTGAACGAATATGAGAAGCAGAGAGTACTGTCATCAGCAAGGGAATATATTGGATTAGAAGTAGTAGACAAGAGATCATTAATGAAAATTAAAAAGAGTGTCGAAGACAGAACGTAGCCCTAGGGCACTTCAACATTTATTTTTAGAAAACCAGACTTGAAACCATTCCAGACAACTTAAATTAAACGATCCGGAAGGTTATTCCATGACCTTGGAAAGAGGAGTCATAAGTGCAATGGGTCTGTAGGAGAAGATAGAAGAAGATTCGCCCATTTCTTATGCAGTAATAATAGGTTATGTCTAGAGCTGAGTACAGCATGATCTGGCAGACAGTGAGATAGTAAAGCTAAATGATCTGCAAATACTTTAAAATTGCTAAAAGCGTCAAGTAGAAGAAAATATGCCTTACTGGGAGCAAATTTTATTCACCCTATCAAATATTTGCGGAAGTCGGCAGCCGTAACCAAAATTCCCAGTTAACTAGGATTGCTTTAATTTACAAAATGAATAATTATAAAATAAATAAAAATGCGTTTTCGAATGTACCCTATACATGGTTCATTTTAGACAGAGAATATATTCGCTGTCCTATATTCCTGATATGCTATGCATTCTATTTATTTGGTAGGCTAGATTGACTTATTGATGATCGTCGTCTACGTTGAGTAGTTTATTCTGCCTGATAATGTTTTCGTCACCATCGTCAAACAGTTAACAAAGTAATCCTTCCTGTGATTGTACTATTACTTTCCTCTGCATGCTGTCGTTCGGTCATTTGCAAGTTTGTTTTACCCATTTCTGTGGAAACTTTAAACATCACTTCTTGATTCACTGCATGTGCTTGCTGACATTTTTTGTCAAATCAACATAGATGCGTTTCGAACGATTTGGTGTCTGCTGTCGACACTCTTATTCTGCGTTTGACACCGGTAACATGGTTTTTCGAATGTAGGCGTTATTTGGTGTTCATCCCGCATATTCGCAGTCATATTTCATCTACAACAAGGCAATGTTTAAGTCGGTGTTGGTTCCACGAAACGTTACCTGAATCTTGTGCCGATCGTAAAGCAATAAATATGGTGGACGGGTTTTTGAAGCGTAGGAAACATATGTTAGGTGCGAAGTCAGTTCATTTCTCTGATTTCATTTTCAGAGCTACGATTTCCAAATGTGCTGCTAAAGGAAGTCTCCTTTCATTGGCGTTAAAATCGTCAAGGTTAACGTGTTGCTTATGTAGAATATTGCCAAGTAGTCTACGCCAAATTTCCAGTCTGTCTCTGTGGGTGAGGATTGTTAGCTGACTTGTGCTGACGAATTTAGCCTTAATGAGGATTGAATTGATGCATTCGCTCAGATCCCAAAAGGGGCTGCCTCTACCTTCTATGTATAATAGCCACTAACGTACTGTAGTTGTCATAGTTTTCTCTTCGTTTTTTTTTTTTTTTTGTCCAATCAATCCCATCGCACTTCTTGAATGAGGGTGATATCCTCTTTGTAGCATTTTAGAACCTCAGATTATAATTTCACTGCTTGTAAGGGTTCAGATATTTTATGTGGATAGCCGGAGGTTGTTGCCGGTTTCGCCAACAGCGAGTATTTTTTTGTTGTCAAGCAGTTAACTCGGCTGCACAATTCTAACCTGAGAAGCCAGATCATTTTCCTTTCGACAGCCTGCACTTCCATGTAGTCGTGGATAATTTAGTAAGATATATTGTAACATTAATAAAAGTCTCGTTCAATGTCACAACAATTAAGCCTATTGTCTGTTTGAATATCAAAAGACAATACTAGAAACTGAACCAGTTTCCCACTGTTCTTTCCCAACATACATTTTGAACATTTTGTTTTCCTTTCTAAAACTGGAAAACAAATCTAGACATGCAAGCACAACAATATTTCAAACACACTTCACGATTGAGGAACAAATTTTAACACTATTGAATTGACCAGCGCCATTCACCTGAGTACCACGAAAACCTTCTATTGAAGGTCGCCATTCCGCCAAGAATTCTCGACAGATATGGTACATACGAGTATGTATCCGTAGTCACCACTATTGATCGCCTAAAACGTCGACTCTTGAAGTTAGTTTGTCAGAATAAGCAGGCGCAACTTGTGGCACACCCAATTAAATGGCAATTACCCAGAAATTTTAAATAAAAAAAAAAAAAAAATTGTCTTCATTTGCTGATGAAAAAGTAGCCCACGGGTACCACAAAGTTTAGGTAGTTCCATCGAACGGGGTAACTCTTAATTTCCGAGGCAGAAATCGAAAATTTTCCGGTTTACCAACGTTGAAGTATAGGCATTCGTAAAACATACAGACACTCGTATGGTATTTAGTGGAAGTGAGTATCTTTTTTTGGTATCACCTTGAGTTTTCCTCTCTTTTCCGTTAAATGAAACCAAAATGGAGGCCAAAAAAGATGCCGCAGACACCTGTTGTTCAGGGACGAAAGTTGTTTGCACACACTAACTAAAGACGAGATGGGTTTCTTCTGAAATTCACTGACCCAAATGTCACTGGGGTAGAATTTGTCATTCGAAAGTTTTTCAGATATTGTCAACGTACTCGTACCCAGACAATGTTGAGAGAAAAAAAAAAAAAAAAGATGGGTATCCGGTTTGAGGCGAAACGTTCTTAGTGGCATGCTGGAATGTCTTGAGTGGCAATTTATTCGTATAAACACCTTGGCTTAAGTAGTACCGCGTAATACAATTATTATTATTATAATTTCTTTCTTTTTTTTTCTTTTTTTTGTTAACAACAAGAGAGCAATTTAACATGGCCCTGCCGAAAACTGGTCATTTACCGACTCACCTCTGTTGGAGTTCTTTTTGGGTGACTGGCTAAAATACGAAAAACAAAATAAAGGCACACGGGCTATTGTAAATATTTTTGTTGTTTATGAAAATATGAACAAGTTGTGTTGTGTTTTATTCGACCTTGAAGACGGTTATAGTTTGGCATATCTACCATTATTATTTCTGGTTTTTTTTTGCCTTTTTTGTTCAATTATCTGGTCTTAACTGATTATGATCAGGGTTTTTGATCTTATGAGCGACACAGGTGGAAGGTTGGGAAACTTGTAAATAAATAAAGTCGTTTGGTATCCTATAAGAAATTTGATTAAAATGACGCAACTCCAGCAGTTGGTAAAATAAGCCTTAATTTTGTGAAATAGGTGAGTCAACAAAATCACTTAAATTGACTTGTCAACCGTCCCGGATTTCAGTAAACAATGGCTAAGCGCTATGGTGCCATGGCAATTGTAACATTTTGACAGCTGTCAAAGTAACAGTTTTATTGATTGTCGATTCTAAACCATATCATTGGTACACCTTAAAAGTTAGTTCATTTAATCTGAGCACTAAGAACGTTGTTTTACAACTTGCTTGCAGGAATGAATTACGTATCGATATAATGTAATATGCGTCCAAGAAACCAGATGTTTTTTTTTTTTTTTTTTTTTTTTAAAGACCCTAACACTCAAGTGGGTATAAATAAACTTATAATGTCTAAACAGGTGTTAAGTTTTGATTTTGGAAAATAGGATAGAAATAGAAATAAAATTATTTGGGCCCAAAGGTTATTTTGTTCCATGGCACAGTGGTTCAGGTTCCAAAGAAGTGCGGTCATAGGGTCTTTTGCTCAGATTTAAAATGAAATCATTTCATTTTGGCCTGCAAAATGGTTGTTATGATTACTAGAGGGTTAGAACAAGACAAAAAAGCTATTTTTTTCTAACAGAGTATATTGATGCATAAAATATTCATCATATATAAAAAACATAATCTCATCAAAAAAATCGGGTTATAATAACAATAAAATTAGTTTTGTTTCTCTTATCAAAACGTAGTATTTTACATGAAACAAGAGTTTTTTTTTTACATAGTATTAAATACAATATTATAAAGTTACAATAAAGCTCAAAACCTGAATAAATCCAACACTTCTTTTACTAACGCAGACTTCTTTTTATACTGCAACTTTCTTAAACTAGAAATAAGTGGATCTGAATTAAGAAGAAGCCTGTGCATGTTAGTAACATCTCGGGAATGTTTCCTATTATTATCGCGTCTGAATAATTTGACTAATTTATTTCAAGACTGAGCGGCCACCTCAGATAATAATAAAGAACTATCTCTTATTTCTGCTTCGTGAATCAATACTTTATGCATTGATGAAGGTAAGTTATACCAAGGGTATTTCTCCACAAGCATCTTGGCAGTATCAAAAGCATAACTCTTAAATTTTTCTGAATTTATTTTATAACCAGAAGAAAGGCTCTGCAGAAGGTGACTACATCAGGCAATTAGATATTTTCTACTACCTGTTTTTTCAGATCAAATATCAGAGTTATGGAAAAATGTACGTGCTGTGTCTCCAATATTGGATGTGCCACTTCCTTCACTTCGAGGTTTGTCTACAATTAAACCTAATTTTTCTCTAAACTGCCGTTGAACTAGCTCTTTTCTCTGAGCAAGACTAGCTTTATCTTCTGCAGAACGCGCTTGCCACTTTTTAATATTAATTCGAAAAGAAACGTGAATAAGCCAAACTCAAATTTACTAGTATCAGGGACCTCTTTTAAGCATATATTTAAATCGTATATCTCTTTTGGTGTTGCACCACAAATGTAACACCTACTCGTAGATAAGTCGAAATAAACTTCTTCTTCTTTACTTTAATATGAAGAAAACTGCTGCCGAAAATCATCGTATTTTGGTGGAAGTTTATGGTGAACATGCGCTAGCTGAGCGAACGTGCCAAAAGTGGTTTGCACGATTTAAAAGTGGTGATTTTGGCTTGGAAGGCGATGAACGTCCTGGGCAGACGAAAAAGTATGAAGATGAAGAACTGGAAACATTTCTCTACGAAGATTGTTGCCGAACACAAGGAGAGCTCGAGAGAATCTTTGGGTGTAACTCAAGCAGCCATTTCAAAACGTTCAAAAGCAAGGAAATTGGGTTCCACATGAACTCAAGCCGAGAGACGTCGAAAGGCGGTTTTGCATGTCCGAAATGCTGCTGGAACACCACAAAAGGAAGTCATTTTTACATCGGATTGTTACTGCTGATGAAAAATGGATCCATTACGACAACAACAAGCGCAAAAAATCATATGTGAAACCCGGCCAACCAGCCGAATCAACGGCAAAGTTGAGTATCCATGGCGCGAAGGTAATGCTCTGTATTTGGTGGGATCAGATGGGTGTGCTGTATTATGAGCTGCTAAAACTGAGTGAAACCATCAATGGACAACGCTACCGAACACAATTAATCCGTTTGAAGAGAGCAGTAGCCGAAAAGCGCCCGGAATATGCGACCACGAGGCAATAATTTTCCATCATGACAACGCTCGGCCCCACGTTGCTATTCCGGTTAAGAACTATTTGGAAAACAGTGGATGGGAAGTCTTACCCTACCCGCCTTATAGCCCAGGCCTTGTCCCTTCTGACTACCATTTGTTCCGGTCGATGCAGAACGCCCTCACTGAAATACGGTTCACATCAGAGCAGAATATCAAAAATTGGCTTGTTCATTCTTGGCTGCCAAGCCGGCACAGTTCTTTTGGGATGGGATCCACAAATTGCCAGAAAGATGGGAAAAGGTCATAGATTCAGATGGGCAATACTTTGAACAATACCATTGTACATGTTTTTTTTAAATAAACGTTCAAATTGTGAAAAAAAAAACCGGACGCAAATAATTATATACCCAATAAATTGAAAACGAATTGGTCTGCACCACCTAGTAGAGGAAGGGCGTGAATTTTTCGAATTGATTGATTCATCACAGTTATTTGGCTTATAAACAAGCTAAAGAGGTACATAAGATGTGACAAATAAACTCTAATCTTCGATAGTTGAATCTGAAAATTTCCTCATTTACAAATTAAAAGTAAGTCATCCTTAGGTTCGTGAAGACTTTTAAACACAGCTTTTTGAGATTCAACAATGCGACTTGATGTATCGTCTAACAATGATTGCAAATTGATTTCAGCAGAAGATTCCGTCACGCGAATATCAGATGGATAGCAACGGATTTTGGCTTCCAGCACTTTACGATAAGACTGAAAAACATTCGGTATTTTAGAATGAATCACTTCTCTTAATAATAAATATTGGTTTTTAGTAAGCTTAGCTTCATTAATAAATGAAACAACTTCATCCGTGCTAAATTCCAAAGAACTTTCTGATTGATTTGAACTTCTTAGTAAAGTAGTTACAGCGGAATCGTCCATCTGTGATAAAACTGCTAATCTGCGACGTTTGGACATCTCCAAATACTTTTTTCCTTTTGCTCGTCGTTGTAGTTTCTACATACTTCTCCATCAGATACTCTAAGTATGCAAACTTCGGTCTCATTTTACCAGCTTTCGTATTTGGCCACTAGCTTAGCTTTTGATCTCCTAAATTTCTTCCAATATGCGGCAAACCATTTACAGAGATTCAAAAGGAGATTTCTCAAGCAATCAGTCTGGATATTTTCAGCATCCTGTAAAGAATTCGCAAGGGATCCAAACACTTCCCGAAACCTTTCTGCTTCATTTTCTTTATTTTTTGAAGTTATCCACGTATTTAAATCAAGCATTCGGGTAAATGAACACGTAATGGTTGTACCTGCAAGAGAAAAACACAAAAAATTAAAAAAAATTGTTTTTCTGTTACTGGACCTAGTCTACTCAATGACCTGTAAAAACCTTCAGAACACCTAAGAGCACCTACACCTTTGCGGTTAGGAAAATAAGAGATTATTTTGATATATGACTCATTTATGGCGATTCGTGCCTTCATAAGTAAAAGCTTAGTTGAATATGGAAAATGGTTAAAAACAAAAAAAGTGGAAGGTGTTTTTTGACGGCGCTAGTTATGAATAGTCGCATTGTTAAGGAAAACATAATTACTTTAAAAATATCGTACATACCCTTAATTTGAATATCCATTGCACAATTATATCACAAACAATAAATTTCTCGGAAAAACAACACCAATTTATGTGAACATATAAACTAATGAGCACTAATCAGATGCACCATTTCCGGTGCACAAAATTAACTGTGCCGTGTTTGTAATTGCAATGTTTTTTATACCTGTGAATAGAAGTGTTTTTTATGTTTCCTATACCGGTAAAATAACATCATATTTGCGGAATTTCGGCCTTATGACCTACAGCTGAACCACTGTGCATGGGTGGCATCCAATATCATGTTATATGATTTTGTTGACTGAAAAAATGAATTTATTTCCGTCGCAATTGGGTTTCGAACATGGAACCTTCCAATTTAAAAAACCAATTCACTACCACTTGAGCCACGGTTACCCACGCGTTTTATTGCCGAATGGAACAAAATAAGAACAGAGCTACCTTTATAGTGAGAGCAGTAATGCCGGATAGGATCGTAAGTGTATTAAAAATTTCCATAAAAAAGGAAAACAAAAAAAAAAAAAAACTTGGAAACTTTTTAGCACTTATGTCTCACAAGTATGTAACTGGTAATCAAGGAAAAAAAGAAATATTATGGTGTAACAAAATGGTGTAAAAAAATAAATAAATACTTTGGTGCGAGAGCCCGGTGTCATGAAACAGAGGCCTAGTTTCTTGCACTCAATTGTGTTTCTCACTTTGTGAATTTTTATTTTACACTTCTGAGCAGGGCCCTACTGTTTATTGCCGGTTTAGAACGGCTCTCCTGAGAAGCTTTTTCATATGCAAAATTTGGCTTTCGGAGGTTTGCCATTACCCGCCGAAGGGATGATGATGATTTAAAAAGTTTTGCTGTTGAGCTCCACCACGATTCGATCCCAGGTAGGTTGGTGTGACAGTCAGTGAGCCAACCATCAGGCCATCTCCACCACCTTTAGTAATTTTTAAAACAAACCATTTCAATGGACACGTCAAAGAATCAAACTACGAGATTGTGGACTTCTACTTAGTATGTCATTTAATAACTACAAGGACGATCTAATAGTACGTAATCGATACCAAACTTAGATGAATTACAACCTAGTTATATTGGGGTGACACGAAATAAGAACGCAAGGTACATATGTGATGCAAGTTCAGTAAAAAGAAGGCAAGTGTAGTGCAGAAACTCTGCTCGGTGATTTGAAAAGCTAGTTTCACATAAATAAAACAACGTGGTGGTGGAAAGATGAGCGGAATATTGTGGTAAAGGACAAAAAACTAGCCATTTTAGCGTGGACTTAATAGGGCGGGCAACGTGAAACCGGTAGAGTGCGTCTTGAGTTTGACTACGAACGATGCAAAAGAAATATTCAGAAGGTGGCATCTAGAGCATGATTGATAGCAGCAGAAACGTTGTTTCGGGAATTAGAAAAAGTACCTTCACACTCTATAGCCAATTTACAAGCAATAAAAGAATAGCAGCGCCAAGGCACGGAAGAATCAGCTAATATTTATAAGACAAATACAAAGATTTAGAATACCTTACGAGATGTGTTCAAAAAGTAAAGTTACTTCTGAAATTTCGGGCGCAATGTACAATCGATTATCAATTTATTTTTTTTGCTGTGTTAGTACACATGTCCCGAACATATGTTCACATTTTCAAGGTAAGACGTGTTTTGGTGTGCTCGGCGATTTTCATTTATTATAAAAAATGAAGCAAAGGATTTGCATTAAATTTTCTGTAAAAAATGGCATCAAGTGCTCTAAAACTTTTGAAATATTAACAGTGGCATACGGTGGCTCCTAGTACAAAAATTGTATTGCACAAGCTCTTCCAAGATTGCCGAGAAAATGCCAATGACAAACCTCGTACAGCACATCAACGAAAGATGATAATGTCAAAGCTGTGAAGAAAATTGTTTTGAAAAATCGTCGAATTACCATAAGAGAAGTTGCTGAAAATGTTAGCATATCGGTCGGCTCGTGTCATGCAATTTTTTTTTTTTTTTTTTTTTTTTTGATGCTTTGGGCATAAGTCGTGTGTCAGAGAAGTTTGTTCCAAAACTTCTTAATTTTGAACGAAAGAACCGAGTCATGAGCATCATCCTGACTTGCTCAAAAGGGTCATAACGGATGGCGAATCATGGGTTATGACGTCGAAACCAAAGCCTAATCGTCCCAATGGTAGCACCCAGGAGAGCCGAGACTGAAAAAAGCATGCCAAGTTCAATCAAATGTCAAAGTTCGATTACCGTAGCGTAGTGCATCAGGATTTTTTACCTTAAGGTCGTATGGTCAATAAGGAGTAGTACCTTGAAGTAATGCGCCGTTTACGAGAAGCAATACGAAAAAAACCTCCGGAATTTCGGAAAAACGATCCATGGCTTTTGGATCAGAATAATACGCCTGATTCATTCATTCATCGTTGCTTGTGAGAGATTTTTTGGCCAAAAACAACATGACAGTCATGCCTTAGCCACCATAATTACAGGATCTGGCTTCATGCGACTTTTTTCTGTACCCAAAATTCAAGAGACCCATGAAAGGAAGGAAGCGGCACCGCTGGAAGAGCTCAAGGCTATACCAAAAAGTGCTTTTGAGAAGTGCGTCGAGGATTAGGAAAAGCGTTGCCACAAGTGTATTATACAATATCTGAGGGGGGTACAACATCAATATTGATGAATAAATAAATACCTTAGAAGCACACGTCGTATATTATAATAAAGGCCGAAAGGCATATTCTTGTGGAGACATTATTAAAGTTCATTCTATACATTTAGCCCTTGTTTTGGCATGTACGGTCTCATTCATGATCTTGATCTTGAGTTTAGCTTTGATGTTTGTATTAGTTTTATTGTTAGTCTTAACCATGATCTTAAAGCAGCTCATAACATAGATATTGTAAGCTATTTACTTGCATGAGTAATTGAGGCTTACTTCAGTTAACCTTAAACAGCTTTCTTCATTTAGCACGATCTTGTCGCAATTCCTTCCAGTTGCTAATAGTCAATATAATCATATTCCACTTGGGTACGTTGAATTAGACGACATCTTCCGCGTTGTACCTTTGAGATGGGTTCAATGACTTTCGAACCAAACCATTGACTCAACATTTCTGAAACACCTAATTCGGTAGTCCTGGACGATTCTGACCAAGTTGAAATTACTCTGTAGCCTGTCCAATTCTGTTCAGAACTTCTCTCTTCGTTTGGAATGTTCGCTGTCTCAGTTTTAAGCAACTTTTGATAAGCTCCATGCTTCCCTTATACGCTATGGAACTGAAACTACAAGTCTCCGTCTGGGTATTTTTACCATTAGTGGTGAGAGGCTCTTATTTTCCAGTTTCCTTCTTAATCCAAGGAAACAGCTATTAATTGACTTGATTCTAATGGTCGTTTCATTTTGAGCCTAAGCTAGCAAAGTTTTTTGTTTTAAAATTATGCCGGCCTATTGTGTGGCAATGAATCATAAGTTACGGCTGTCCTTCTATATCAACAGCATATAAAGGATATTTCTTTGGTATGATAGAAAGAGCTTATGATTACAAATTTGCCACTACGTACAAAATTTCTGTTCAGTATACCATATTTGGCAAATCATCGTCGAAGACACATGTCTCAACAACTCTTGAGTATCGTGGAAATTTATTTTTCAAAATCAGACAGTGTTCGCAACACTTATAGACCGTTTCATTTATTTTGTTGATGCGCATAGCCGTGCATCTAAGCAAGTTATTAGTCGAACTACCGATAAATTAACATACGCGTGTACGCTACTAGATAATATTTATTCGGTATAGTCTTGTTCAGTTTGATCGATGACTCAAATTTGTCAAATTTCTCGGAAAATGTTGGCCTTCATCCATATAAGATCCAGTTGAGGTAGGAATTTGTTCGCTGATAGAGTTCTGCAGTAGTTGGGAGCTGAAGAAATCTTCACCCAATAGTCGTTTTCAGTGACCAGCTTCATTTCTGGCTTAACGAGTGTATAAGGAGCAGAATCCTTAAAAGGTTTTTAAAACTCAATTACCTTCAGCAAGGCTCACAGTTTATTGCGGTGTACACGCTGGTACATAACCGGTAGATAGAGATCGTTACCGAGCCATCCCCAACGACAATTTCTTTCAGAATATGTATAGATCCTCTATCTGAGATACGTACATCATTTCTGTGAACACTCCAGCGATAGCTTGTCATACGTACTATATGTTACATATGTATGAACAGATGTACCTCAGTTGAGAAATAGTCTCTGTAAATGCTTTCATATAACCTTGAGATCGATGAACAGTTTGTAGGTATCAATTAGCGCTTCCTAGGTTTGTTGAAATTCTGCCATAAGCAGAAGATTGATAGTGGGCTTATCTAGCCTAAAGTGACTTTCATAAAGAGCCATCAGGGTTTCAAGAACTCACGCAATATGGTGGATATGAAATTACATGCAATTTTAAGGGGAATGATGCCTCTATGTAATGGTAACAGATTACTTTTTAAGTTTCGTTTGAGAGTTGTTAAGCTCTGCTAAAACTGACGTGACTACAGCGGTGCTATGTTGCTCTTTAAGCCAACACGTGCGGTTTCCAAAACTCATAAAAAGAACTGAAAATAATCCTAACTAATCTCAACAACAATCACGTAATAGCCACATTCGACCAAGTACCTATTCGATAATCAACTTACAACTATGAATGCCATAACTCAATCCTGTTTGACAAGGGTTACAACCCCAATCAATTGATGACAGCTTTTGAAAGGTTATCTCATACATAAATGTTAAGATTTAACTTTGGTACGGCTTCATACCTCCACTTGGATGCGCCTCTATTTCTCAAATAGAAATTGTAAATCTCATAAATACACGACGATGAAAGGTAAAATTAATGATGTTCATTGTCGATGTATTTTTTATGTGTTGTACCCATCGACATATAGTTTTACGAATATTTTTTAACATACTCATGTCAAGATATAGCGGTGATTGGTAGCAAAAGTAAATAGCAGAGATTTGACATCTATTCTTTCCATATCACCATTAATGTGAATTTGAAAACAAACGAATAAAGGCACTCTAGAGTTGATCATGATTTGGATTTCTTCTTCAGTTAGGAGCAAATTAACCCATAAATCAGTGTTGATTGTATTCTCCTTCATTCAAGACAATTGTCTAGATCTGACATCTGACATCACCAGCATTCCAATTTGGAAGAATATTCACGAACTCGTGAATCATGGTTTGTGCAGAATGCGTGACACTGTGTACTTAGAATCTGATTTGCAACACTCTCCCATATGGCGCTATGAAATGGAAATTTTGAACCATCCATAGATGATGTCTTCATCAGCTCGTAATAGATAAATTCCGTGACGTGAATCATCGAATAGTGAAGGTTAAAGATTAGATTAACAGGCAGAATATTTTATCCAAAAAAACTACATAGAGAAGGTTTGAGGTATCCATGGTTTCATGAAGTAACTTCTTAGTTTTTCGGATCAGGCACACGTCCACGAGTTGCACTGAATGACAAAATATGATTTCAATTTATCAATTCCAGTTTTCAAGTCAAATAGCGCTTAACCTAACAAAAGTATTCAGAGAACCTAACAAAAGGACAGATCAATAAATTCTCTTATGTCGTTGGACACAAGGTAAAACATGGAAACTGGAAGAAAAAATAATATTTTGACTTAACGAGTTACCCATGTCACTTACTTATTTACTAAGTTGGTGCCCCAGTTCGGAATTTTTCTCTCGGAACGACTGAGGATTTCTTTATGCTCTTTCGATAGGGTCCATGCTTCATCGCCATAAAATCTCCTTGGCTCATTTACCCTCTAAGGGCAAAAAAACAACGATTGACAAGAGTGATTCTTCTAGCTCTGCAGAGGTATTGTTAGTAGAATCTATAGAAGCGCCAAGGTAGACAAAGTCCTTAACTATTTATATCGAAATTATAGTTGTTGATGGTCACGTTCGGTCCAATTCGTCGATGTTGTGCGTCTATATTTGTTGACCGATGTACAGATGTAATCAGATATGATTATGTACGCAATGTTTGTTTGACTTAAACCTTTGTACAGTTGAGGGAGTCTATCTTTTGTTTTGTATACCTAGATTGCTGAGATTTCTTACCAAACTTTAGAAATGAGTTGGTGTATCTGGTACCTCCACAAAATCACTTTCAGCACCTTCGTATACCAAGGCCGTTAAGGCGCTGGTTCCAGCAGATTTAAGCTTAGATATTGCTACCCTCACTTCGTTTTAATCAAATAGATGGAATATTTGTCTATCTTCGTCTTAGTTTCATATTCTCAACACCGACTGTACGAAATCCATCTACGTTCGCGTGCTTCGTGTACCCTTTTTTCACCTTCTGAAGAAGCCGATGTTCCTCCCGTCTCTTATGCTCGTATAACTCACGAGCACATCTCTTCTTTCGTTGTAGTGCGGTTTTTTAGGCTTCTTGTTTAGCTGTATGTGCCTGCCAGCATTCTTCATCAAAACATGCATTTCTTGGTGATGGTCGGGTAAAACCCAACACATCAGATACGGTGTCTCTGATGACGCGTTGACAGCGTTGCCACGGGTCTTCAGCGGCATAGGAGTTGTTGAGGGATTTCTGGATACGCATTCGGCGTAGATTCAGGATTGAAGCTTTTCTACGTTATCTTCTCACGGTAGTTCTCTTTGTATTGGCGCTTGGGATATCCGCATTCGCATCTTGGCTGCAACAAGATGATGATCCGAGTTTGGTGACAAAAGTTTCATGATCTAGAGACCGTCATATCCCGTGTGCTTGCTATGACAATATTTTGTCCAGCTGCATAGTCCATAAGCCTAAGTCCGTTGACAGGCATGTTGTCGTGTAGGATATGTTTACCAACTGTCCTACCAAAGATGTCCTCCTTCCTATCCTGGCCTTGAAACCGCCGTACGATTTCGGTTTGCTCATATGTATTGTGGAGGAGCTCGTATAAACATCTTGGGTGACGTCCTTATCTTCCGTGAGCATGGGTGCATATTAGACTTATGTTAGTGAATTTAGCCTTTATGAAAATTCTAAGAAGACGCTCACTCCCGAATTAGCGCTGTTTCTTTTCCCTATAGCAATCCGCTAAGTCTTATATCACAGTTTTTCATCCCCCTAATGCTCCGCCCATCCCATCGCACTTTTTGGATGACGATGATATCTGCATGATAGCAGTCAAGGGCCTCTGCTGCAAGTGGCCCATTAAGAGTCCGAACATTCCATGTGCAGGTCCGAAGGTTGCTGTCCTCGTATACTCGTATATGAGCCTTGTTTTCGTTCCCTATGTTAGTTTTACATATCATTATCTTTGCTTCTGTGACATGATGAACAAAAGTTAACCCGTAACCAACAATCCTACAACTATATCTTCAGGGATTACTACGCCTTGGCATTGAAGGAGCCTTTTGAACTAACTTCACATAGCCCCAGAGGCTTTAGTCTTAAGACGTATTCCATTGTACATGTATACATGTTCAATATACACTACTTTCGCAGGAAATATTAATTTAAGATCCCAAATCGGGTAAACTGCTTAATACTCAGTTGAACGATGTATATCTAATGTGATGCTGAGTTATGAAGGAACTAGTAATGTGGCCAAGAGAATTTTAGACCGATTTATTAACCATGTTCACATGCACAATCACCAATCTCGAGACAGACATAAAAGGTGATCCCATAGATACATTAATCGATGGTCAAGACCTCAAAATATTAACCAACCACAAGAAAGTCAAATTCCGGTGCCTACCAGGTCACAGAAGCACCAAATTACTAATAAATTGGCAGAAAGGGGTTCAATCGTGCACGATTTGTCTACGGTATCACTAGATCTGAGATTTGCAATCTAGTAAACACAAAGAGCTCACACCTGATCCATTAGAGTTATGTACAAGAAATTGGACTTGCTAAGAGAATATCTTCTCGTATAAAAGAAATTAGATCAGAGGCCTTTTCAACTTCTTCCCCAAACGCCGGAGTCAAGAGATAAAAAGATCCTATCTTACGAATCTAATTACCGACCCTGTTCAGAGGAATGTCAAACCATAGAACAAATACGAGTGCTATGTAATTGTACGGGTCTCTACCATTCTTCAAGAGTACCGTGAACGCTGGGAAGTTTACCAGACTCCAGAAGTTGCAGTGGTTATTTGGTTTTTTAAGTGGTTACAGTGGTTTTTTAAGCGAAGAAAATATATAAGAAAAAACAAAAAATTACGTCAGCCCTAGTCTAACGAATTCCGAAAGAATAACATCTGCGATTAAATCTTAGACCTTTTCTCATTGAACTTTAAAAATAAAAGTGTCCGAGTATCGATGACGAAAAAAAAAAAAAACCGCATTGCAAATTCATCGGCAATAAAAATGCAAATTAGAAAAAAATTTTAAAGTGAAATCACCTTTATTTTCAAAATCTTCTCGTTTTTGCTTACCAGCACAAATCCGCAGAATTATTAGGGGTAAGGAAGGGGAGATAAGTCAAATCCAACAAAGAAAATTTGAGTTGAATCCCACCAAAGTACAATAGTTAGATTATAAGAAGCACAATGCCTTAGCATGATTTTCTATTTTTAATTCACTGAAAACGTGTATGCAAGACTTAAAAAACTCTTAAGAATACTAATAATTATGCAAAAATCCATTGGCTAGATTGTGGACCTCTTAAATAGTTTGCATACAATTCTTTTATATTTTTTTTATTAATAGTCTTTCCTTAACAAAAACCTTTGTCCTATCTCTTGCTGAATGTTCTTATGCATTATTCAACAAATTAATTGCCAAACAATGATGAAGGGAACATTAAGATAACTAAAAAGCAAAGTTCATCAGCCTTCACTAAGAAATTCTACACCCCAGCAAGTGAAAGATATCTAAACTTATTGTATCCGTATGTATCCATCCAAACAGATCCACATGTACACTCGTACTCGTACTACTCGAACATGTGTGGATCTTTTGAGAGGGAAACATTTGTAGTTTTTAATCATTGGCATCGCCTTTGGCAGTTCTTTTGTAATCCATACATGTAGAATAGTGACCCTCACCAAATTGACCATTTGCTAGATGAGGACCCCATGGTGTTTTAGGCGATTTCGTCAAGCACTTGGCCAGCCATTAGTGCGAAAATCACTTTTTTTTTCGTTCGAATAACGTTACAAAGATGATACCCTAATGATCCACTCGTATAGCATATCTATCTTTGCGAATATCTTCACATTACGTAAGACAGATTATCGTAGCTGTCATAAATTTGTTGGCTTACGTCAGTTCCTAGATTTCAAGTCATTCACTATTTCACGAAGTGTCTGCTGTATGATTTCATTGCATCAATGAGACCTAAGTGTTTGTCTGTGTACTCTCTTCCTTACAAACAGTATTGATTTACCGTTGTTAGGAATTGTCGTCTCGAATTTCATATATCGGAAATCCATGGCGAAGTAGCAGGAAAATAGGTAGGTATTCGTAAACAAAGAGTCAATGAAGAGTGGCAAGAGGCAAGCATTTTGCATCAGACAAGGAAACGAGTTGTTGACGGTAAGACAGATGAAACCAGACAAATGCATTTCACTTGCCTTGGTTATGGGTCATGGGAACTTCTCCGTAGAGGAAGTGTTTCCATTCAGTAAAATATTACTGTTAATCATGTTCATGGGTTACGTTTGAATGTGGTGCGGGTGGCCTAAGGCAAATCCATTGCGAGGTCTATGTTATATTTCGTGACTGGTACATGTCTATTTCTTTTTTGGAATTCTATCTTCACGACTGAAGGCCTTTCAAGTATCTAGACCATTATATTGGTGAGTAGAGATGTCAATATCTGTACTGGTTATTGGAATATTGTGTTAATTTAAAATGTTGAGCTTTATTTTCTTATAACTCAGCATATTCTGCTAAGTTTTCACAAATAAATCACGTGATCTGTATATTTTTGGGATCTAGTTGAGGTTAACTGTCAAGTCGAGCTGTCATTCCTTGCGTGTTTTCTGACATTTATGATCAGTGTAGGGTTGCAAATTATCATGAGGTGACTTACGTTAAAGCAATGCTTCCATTTGAATTTAAGAATCGATTATCGATAAGCGCTTATCGTTTATCTTATTATGCAACTGCAGCTCTGTCTGTCAATTATGTGGAAAATTTGTCCCAAATACCGTCCTCTATTTTAGCATATTCATTTGGTATGGTATTTGAATTTAAAATGCAACAATCTTATCATTCATTGGTGAATTGAACTCCTGAGATATTGCAAGATAATCCATTGTTATGCATTCAAACTATGTTCTTCAACGACGCTCATTTTTGATTTGACAATTTTGTCAGTCAATTGGTGGTACGACGACATTAAGGAACTTCTATCAGCCTATCTTAAAGCACGAAGAAAATACCAACGCTCTAGACGCCATACGGATAGGCGTTTGATATTGAGGACAGCGTATAAAGAAGCACGCGCATCACTCAAGTCTGCCATTAAGTCTAGCAAAGGACAGTGCTTCAAGGATCTTTGTACGCAATTAAACGAAAATGTATGGGTTAAAGGGTACAAAATTATAATCGTAAGGCTCAAAACGCCTCAGAAACCGGCACCAACTTACCCGCTATTACTTAGCAGAATCGTAGAAACCCTGTTCCCCTCTCAACATGACGGAGTTCTATTAAGCGAGATCCGAGAACCACGCGAACACATTCCTGCCATAACAACCGATGAAGTCACCGCGGCAATCGAGAGGGTAGAAGATCGAAAAGCTAATTTTCCAGACGGCATACCAAATAGGGCTTTAAAAATAGGGATGAAGGCCCTCCTAGACGTTTTCGTTAGCATGTAAAATGCATTGCTAAGCGAGAGAATATTTCCGGAACAATGGAAATACCAACGGTTGGTATTATTACCGAAAGGAAATAAACCACTGAAGGAGCTCGACACAATGGGCAAAATATTATAGCAAATTATATGCAAGAGACTACAGCCTATCATTGAAGCCAATGATGGACTCGCGGAATATCAGTACAGCTTTAGAAAGGGACGATCGACGCGATTAAAGTCGTAATAGACAAAGCCCAATCGCCCATAGAAGATAGACGATGGAAAGGGGACAGTAAAAAGTACTGTACCGTGGTTATACTTGACGTGAAAAATGCTTTTAACTCAGCGAACTGGTCGCGTTTTTTACAATACCTCGAAAGATTAAATGTTCCGAAATACATATTAAGATTGATCAGAAGCTATGTTACTTTACCGATAGGTTGCTCCTTTATGACTCCGACGACGGAACAGAATTGTATTAAATTACAGGGGGCATGCCCCAAGGATCAGTGTTAGGTCCCTTACTGTGGAATGTGATGTATGACGACATTCTACTACTCCCAGTCCTCAGGGATGCCTTCATTATAGGTTTCGCAGACGAAATTGCTGTTGTAGTCGTGGCGAAATGACTTGGAGAAATCGAGTTATATACAATATGAAGCAATAGCACTGATAAAAAACTGGCTACGCCATATGAGTTTAGACCTCGCGGAACATAAAACGGAATCCGTTCTTATTAAGAGTAAAAGGGTGCTAGAGACGATAACGATAAAAGTAGGAGAGCACACAATTATTTCCAACTCATTAATAAAATACCTGGGAGTGATGATTGATGGTCGGCTCAATTTCAAGCACCACCTCATATACGCTTCTAAGAAATCGTCAAAAGCGTTAGGCGCTCTTTCGAGGCTCATGTTGAATATCGGCGGTCCAAAGCAAGGCCGAGTTGTAACCTCCATACAGCTGTACGGGGCATAAATATGGTCTGACGTCGTGAATAAAAAAACACTTATGAAGGGAATCATGTGCACAGATTATGTGCATTTCGAACAGTATCCCATGATGCGATATTGGTTTTATCTTCTATGGTACCAATCGATATCCTAGCTTTATAAGCTAGGCGACTTTGTGAACATCGCGTACAAATCGGGTCATCCATAAATCAAGCGAAGAACTTCGAAAGTAGACGCAGTATAGAAGCGTGGAAGCAACAATGGAATGAGTCCCAAAAAGGAAGATGGACGTACTGACTAATCCCAAGGATTGAAAGTTAGGTAAAACGAAAACACGGCAAAATGAATTACTATCTTACACAGTTCTTGACGGGTCACGGTTGTTTCCGGGAATATCTATTCAAGCGAAACAGTGATTCGAATCCGCCCTGTCCTCGCTGCGTAAACGCGGTAGAGAACGTGTAGCAGGTTTTCTTCGAATGTGCTCGGTATACAAACGAAGGAGTTATGTTGTGTTAAGAATTTGATGAACGGCCAACACCAGAAAACATAGTTCAATATACATATGTTGAAATCCGAAATTCTTTGGCCTATTGTGAACCATGCAGTAGAACAAATAATGCGCGATCCAAGGTATTTAGAACAGCAGCGGAACGCGAATTCGCTAAGCACCCCGTGACGAAGCAAAAAGCTCAAATCAAAGTAATGCGTGGCTAGTTCCGCGGGGGAATTAACGGAGAGATTCTTCGGAAGGTGATTTTAATCAGTAAGAATCTGACACTACCAATGGACGTCGGACTATTGGTGCCTATGCGAGGTTTCCACCTTCCCAAGCTAAAAAAATAAAACTATTTATTCATTGGAATTTACAAGCTGGTAATGTTTTCCATTCTTTTTTTTAAGGCCGAAGCTCGAGTAGCGCTGAAGCAATATCGCCTAAAATAGTCCTGAACTATTTACTGCTTTCCTGGACTGGGTGAGCATGGTATAGTTTCATGGCGTATTCCCAAGTGGCGATGACTTCCCGTTTTATGTTGTAATGTACTCGTATGATAGTATCATATTCTACGCCGTAAGATAATGCCTGCTTGGGAAAATTTGTAGCTTACGAGAACTTCAGCGAACTTTTTCTAAGTATGATAGTTCGTTCATCAGGTTGTGATCTTTCGAGGTTGGAATTAAAAAGTTTCAACTTAATATAGGGTTTTCTAATAACGACTTGACAACTTTTTTTTTTACATAAAAGGCAAACCATTTGCGATATTTCAAAAACTTTATTATTTGGCTTGAAGTACAATCAAAACATTTATGAATGGAACTCGACTTCGTTCATATGGCCACCGCGGGCACGTTTGCAGCGGTCGATTCGTTGGACCCAATTTTCAACGACTCGGCCACACATTTCTGCCGTAACGGTTGCTTTTTCCCGTTCAATGTTGGCTCTGAGCACTTCCAACGTCGTCGGCGTATTGGAAAAAACCAATGACTTAACGTTACTCTCAGAAAATAGTCAAGCGGCGTTAAATCGCACAAACGAGGGGGCCAATCGACTGGCCCATGTCTTGAGATAACACGCTCACCATACTTACTCTTCAATAAATCGATTGTAGCGTGTGCTGTGTGGCTTGTGGCACCATCTTGTTGAAACCACATGTCGTTCAAGTTCATATCTTCCAATTTGGGCCAAAAATAATCGGTGATCATGGCGCGATAACGCTGACCATTCACAGTTAAGTGACGATCGTAATCGTCGACGAAAAAATATGGCCCAATAACGCCGCCGGCATGCAAACCGCACCAAACAGTAATTTTTTGTGGATGAAGTGATTCATGAAGCACATGTGGGTTTTCACCCGACCAATAACGCATATTTTGTTTATTGACGAACCCATTGAGCCAAAAATGAGCTTCGTCACTGAAGATGATTTTGCGATGAAATTCATCATCTTGGCGTATCTTCTACAGAACCCAATCGGAGAACGTAGCTCGTTAGTGTACTTTACCATGATGAAAATTTTGAGTTTACTGAATAAATTGACAGTGACAGTTTGATGATTAGTGAAAGAGTGCGTTCACAAATTAAATTCAAAGTTGTCAAGGCCCTATTGGAAAACCCTATATTAGTCCTATACTCCCTATAATTTGCACGACATATTAAATGCAGCTCTTACTTTAACGAATCTACAGTCAGTAACAATTCTAGTGCCTACGACAAGGAAAACATTTATTGCTTCTTAGATAAGATAAAGCCTTGTCTTCTTCCACTTCGAATTTCAAAAAACATCTCATATTCTCGCTATGAAGAACAAGACATTTTATACTCCAATGAAGACCTTTAATACTATATAGCGATAAGTTCTTCTGAATAATCTCTTTGCTCGGCTATATCTGGAGAGGTCCATTGAACTGCATAACAGCCGACAGGTACTTCCTGTACGCTGACATTCCTTTGAATATATTTTCTTGTTGAAACTTGTGAAAAGATAAGAACTCTCTACAGTGATGAAGTAGTTGTAGAATCAGTATCCGCTTTCTGTCAGCTGCGAATTGAGACGAACTTTAACCGAAAAATTACAGAGAAGTTACTTTCCGGGGTCAACAAAAAAAAAAAAAAAAAAAAAAACTTCACAAGGGATGAAGTTGCTTACAACTCATTCAGTTAGCACTCTAACTGAAAGCAAAGCGCTCCACTAAGGAACTGGTAAGCAGTCTTTTGTTTTTTCACTACGAATATTCACCCCTTTCTCAAAGAGGCAGAGGGCACTCGTTTGATTAGCCTAAATTCTGGAGAGTCTTGAATCATAATCGAGATAATAGAAAGTTCAAATTAGTTAACAAGCGATCTTATTTTCCCCATTTCTATTATAGAAAAGTCTGAGTGAAGTTTGATTTTCGAATCAAAGAAATCACTCACTCTCACTATAAATTTTCGAGAGATATTCGAATCAGGCCACCATTGTCGGGTTTCTTTTCGTCTCTTTACCACTATAAACTTTAGCAGAGAGACTCTCTGGATTTTCTCCAGAGTTCTTTCCTGGGTTCGATTCCTAGTGTTAATGCAAACATCTGTGTTTATGACAGATCTGTTTCACCCAATGGGTCTCTCGACCCAATGTTTTTCCCAAGATCCTCATTCTTCTGCCAGCCAAATGAAACACAACCTATTTCAATATTTCTCTACTCGTCTTAAAACCTTTCTTTGAGTGGAGCAGGTCGGCCTTTGTATTTCCAATACTGTCAACAGCACGTGGATAGGTACTGAGTTCCCATGCGGTCCCCCAATCTTAGTACTTACAGCGTCCGACACTGCTTGATTTCGGTGATCTAACGGGAACCGATACTTTCAGTGTGCGAGGCTATCGACAGTTGAAAAGTAAAATATGGAATTAAGAAAGCTTGACTGTCACCACATATGTTTGTAGATACTTTATTCCTTTCATCTACTCGCCACAATTCAATTCACTGAAAATGGCATTGCGTTTGTCTCCGCTTGAAAGACTGACGAATGTTTATTTAAGGGAAAGTGCACTGTACGTACTTTGTTCTTATTTAGACTTTGAGTGAAGATTCGACTACATTATCTTGCAAGATGAGAGTTTGTTTAAGAAACATGAAGGCCGGCTTTACCTTTTTGCAGTAGCTACAATTTTGGTGTTACTTTCTTAGGCTTTTTCCACGTTAAGCAAATTCATAATGATGTGAATTTGAGTTCTGGGAAAGGCGAATTCTTTTACAACGGAAGATGGATTAGTTATTCAGTGATTTAAGCACGGGCGTGAGAGGTTTAGTAGTATATCTGCAGCTGGATCAATTGTTTTTGAGAAATCTTTATGGAGCCAAGGCAAACCTTTTAAACCGCTATAAGGTGTATGTATTGTACATCCAGAAACATATCTGGCGTAAACTCCCGTAAGCTGCGGATGATCTAAGAGCCGCTAGTCAGTTTCGACCATACCAAGTAGCAAAATGTTTACTATTAAATTATACTCGGAAATACCAAAATATTTATTACGTATGTAACATTGGCACTGATACTTAGCTTCTTTAAACAAACAGATTATTGGCGGCTTTGTGTGCCAGTGAATGAAGTACAGACAAGTCTTGATTTTAATAAGAATACCTGAAAGCCTATCACTAATCACTCGTCTATTACGAAGGCTGTTTGATGAGTACCCGGATTGAAAGATAGGTGGTGCTACTGGCTCATCAATAGAGACAATAGAGACAATCAAACGTTTAGTTTTGTTTTGACACCCACTTCAAAACTTCGTGTTAGTGGAAAAAGAGCAGAGCTCCGTGATCCGATCCTTTATTTTTTTTTTTGAGTGGCAAAACCTGCAAGGAAATCAAGCCCATTGTCGGTGGTGTTTATTGGACCTTCCCGTATAACCGTTTACAATTGGTTTGGAGATTTTCGCCGTGGCCGCGTGGGTTTTTCATGAACTGCGCTCAGGTGGCCCAAAATCGGTTACCACAGAGGAAATCTTAGACAAAATCCATGATTTCGTATTCGTATTGGTGGACTGCCGAGTAAGAATTCATGAGTTGGCTGAGATAGCAGGCATCTGAACTGAACGCGTTAGCCATATCCTGCACGAGACTTTGGGCATAAGAAAGCTGTCCGAGCGATGGGCGCCGCGTTTACTTACACCGAAAAATAAACGTAACATTGAGATCACTTCAAAAACGTGTTTGGCCCTGTCTGATCGTAATCTGGAGGATTCGTGACCGTCGATGAAACATAGATTTATTGGTACACACCAAATACCAAAGAACAATCGAAACAATTGGTTTTACCCATTGAACGTGTTCTGAAAGCGAAAACAGTGCCTTCGGGACGCACGAGGTGTGATCAACGTTAACTATTTGGAAAAGGAAAAAACAATCAGAGGAGCATACTAGGTCGATTCAACGCTGATTTAAAGAAAAAACGACCACATTTGGCGAAGAAAAAAGTGATATTCCACCACGATAACACACCGGCTCATACCTCCGCAGCCGGCACCTGCACTACGAATTGCCCCCCATCCACCGTATTCTCTGGATTTGGTTCTCTGCAACTTCTTTTTGTCCTCAAACCTTAATCGCTTGCCGGAAAGAAATACGGGTCGAACGAGGAAGTCAAAAAAGTAGTAACACCGCTGGGGAAAGTGTATCGACTTAAAAGGGAATTAGATTGAAAAATAAATTGTCAAAACCGAAATAAGTTGGGTTGTCATTTCTAATCCGGGTATTCATCAAACAGCCCTCGTATGTCTGCCGCTATTTGCACAGATAGTTGCTGGGCCCAACCCTATGAACATTGTAGCCTGAGTATAGATATTGAAAATTAAATTTCAAGTCCCAAATTTATAGCTAACAAATAGTGAAGAAAGGACCCGCGTTTACCCATAACAGAGTAAAGCTATAACATAGGTAGTGCGCACAGTGTCGCTTCTTCTATGCTTACATAGCTTATGGCTAAATTAAATAAAACCAGTTTTTTACCACACGCCATTTGTTGAAATGATCTCCTATTTCAGTTCTTCACAAATCCTTCGAGAAATATTTCTAAATACTGTAAAGTTTAACCCCCCTCATTTCAACAAATACTAATGTTTAAATAAAAACAAGTGCTTAACTTCAATAGTGTTTTTTTTTTTAAATAGTCACAGCTAGTGACAGTGACTATAGTTTCGCTTGATCCGTGCAGCACTACTAGGGACTTCCTTTCTTCTGATTCAGTGCTGAGCTTCAAGTTGAGATTCTTTGTTTTTGATATTATTGCGTTTCAAATATAAATTAACAAAAAAATGCTTTTCATCCTGACTTGATAAGAAATATGATATGTTTTCTGAATGCCTTCATAAACACCTATACTCCGATTATGAAAGCATTTTCCAATGTCATTAAACTAATTTGAAAAAAAAACTGCTGATTCTTTATACTGTATACTCAAATTGAAGCTATCCTTGAACTGCTGACGTATGATGGGATCCTAAAGTCTGCTTGTTTTGAAACCTTTTGACATACTTCGAAAATGAATTGCAGAGACCACCACGATTTCCAAAAAATCGGCGTTTCAGCATATTGCCATGGACCATAATCGATAGTTGCTTTCCCACGCTCTTTAAAGAACCAGGTTTTTTTGTCAATGGAACCTTATACAGTGCGTTTTACATATACCAAAAATCGGAATAACCACTGCGTGGGAGCGCCATTGTTCCGATTTGTGTTCCGTTTTTTTTTTTTTTTTTTTTGTTAAGTTGGTACATATTTTGTTGATATTCTCTCTAAATCTTAGCATCAAAGCTAGACATTTTCAAATGTTACGTAGCCAAGAGTACATCTATCTCTGTGTGTGTTGGCGATTTTTTATTATTTAAATTTGCAATAACGAACTTGTATTAAATTTAATGGTGCGCGAAAGTTGGAAATGTTGGAAAAGGGTTTCGGCAACGATTCACTAAAGAAAACGGTCGTTTACCAGTGGCACGATCGGTTCAAAAGTGGTCGTGAATCAATCGAAGATGATGAACGCAGTGGCAGACCATCGACATCGAAAACCGACGAAAACATTGATGAAGTAAAAGTAATGTTGGTCAATTACTGCAAATTAACCATCAAAGAGATAGCGGAGGACTTGAACATTGCCTATGGATCCGTCCAAGATATTTTGGTTAATGATTTGGGTTTCCGTAGTGTAGCAGCAAAGTTGGTGTCAAAAGACCTCAATTTCATTCAAAAAAGAGACCGTTTTAACATCGCAAAAGAAATGATTTGCGAGGCTGAATCCGATCCCACATTCATCAAAAGGATCATTACTGGAGACGAGACGTGGGTTTATGAGTACAGCACGCAATCCAGACATCAGACAAGTGAATGGCGTTCACCAAATGAGCCGAGACAAAAAAATAACACGTCATATTCAGTCAAAAAAGAAGGCAATGCTCACGGTTTTCATGGATTACAACGGTGTAGTGCATTATGAATTTTTGCCATGAGGCCAGACAGTAAACAAAGAGTATTATTTGGGCGTTATGAGACGTTTGCGTGAAGCAATTCGCTGAAAGAGACTAGAATTGTGGGCAGAAAACTCGTGGTGATAATCGTTATTCGTAATTTTTGACGAAAAATGCTACAAATACCATCCAACAGCCACCGAATTCACCTCATTTGGCTCCCTGTGGAAAAATCGCAGAAAGCACTGATGGACATTCCGAATACCGGTATTCGGTATCAAGCGCTGGCATAAGTGTGTTGCAGGCGATGGGGATCACTTTAAAAGGGGAAAATATAAATTTAGATGAATAAACTTGTAATTTGAATTTTCTGAATAAATTTAACTTTTTGATCAAGGTGGTATAACCAACTTTGCTGGAGTACTTGAACATAATCTCTGCTGTTCATTTTCGATGAAATGAATTGCATTTCCAAGTACCCGTTTGAAGAGAAAACACCTCACACCATCACCGAGCTGTAACCAAAATTTCGCTTTTGAAAATATTGGGCCTCCTTCTGTAAGTCACGCCAATAGGAATGTAATCCATCAGGACCATCCAAATTCATGAGAAAAATATCCTTTTAAAGGAATATGAAAGTTAGAATTACAAAAATAAGTTTAAAAGAATTCTGAAGCATCTATTAATTTAAACTTACAAAGGCCCAATCCGTGTCCATGTTATTCTCGGTGAATTCCAACCTAGTGACTTGTGATGATTTGAAATTCGTGGAGCGCAATTCAATATCGATCGAAAAAGGTTCGGATTCCGCTGAATAGCTCTCCAAACTGTAGTTTTTGACACTCAATTCTGAGCTTGCGCTGCTTATTTTGTGCAATTTTTAGTTAAATTGCTGGTGGCTAGAGCGATTATCCGCTCTTTTCTGGCACAAAGCTCTTCTTTCTTCCTGAATATTTAACACTTCCATAACAGTCAGGATCTTTTAGAAAATTGGCAATAACTCGCCGACTTTTGTTGATTCTCCTTGGAAGTTCACTTATTTGATGTGTACTTCTTTTAAGGCCAAATTTTTTTTTTTTTGGACACCCGTAAGTGACGTGCGACATGTTTTGTTAATACACTTTATCAAAAACCTATTCAAAATACTTTTATTTTGTTCTTACTGAACTAGTCGCTGAGTGAGTTCATTGGCAAGAGGGTTATAAATATGAAACGTGCCAAATAGAATACGAAGCTCAGTTCAAATGTCGGAATTATTTTGAAAGGAAAATCCAATAATGAACTGTGGAACTATCGTATGATCCACTATATGAGCACAAACAATATAACAGGTACATTCTTCATTCGTCTTTAAATGTTGTTTTCAATTGCATTGAAAGTTAAAGCTTAAATAAAAAAGTGTGTTATAATTATAAAACGCACTGTATAATCCTACACAACAACAAGTGTTTGTAGAATTTTTAAATAATTTTTTTAAAATTAACTTTCCGTAAATAGTTCCCTATTATGGATAAACAAATGAGATACATCTTTCATGAAAAGAAAAGAAAACAACAATTGTTAATCTCCAATCTAGAGCGCACAGCCTCCGCAAAAGCCCACCTCGGGTAATTAATCTTCATTTGTACACGAAATACCCGAAAAGACTAGGTTTTCTTTCAAAAGTTCTACTCTATCAGTGTCAAACTTTTGCAAACAACAATTATCGCAGCCAATTTATTGTATTATTTTCCTTTTTTTGCTTATGGTTATCTCCTTGATCTTTAGAAATAAATTTCAAACAATAGAAACCCACAGCAAAAATTAAGTGCACAGGCAATCAAACAAACCGAAAAAAAAACACCGTTAATAAATGCCACTCAAGCCGTGGGAGAAAATGAGAAAATTTCGTTGAAAGCAACATTCACCATGGCTAACAACTTCCTTACCTTCTTTGTAAGTTGTATTCGAAAACGAACATCAACTTCCAAATGGCATGCGAAATAAATACTAAAATTTAAAATAAACCGACAATGATGAATCATGGATATACGTAGCTACTCTTATATACTAAATTGGCGATCAAAAGCCCACAGACACCGTGCATCATCCTTGACATTTTGAAAGTTACTTTGGAGTAGCAGTGCCGCCATGACATTGACATAACTGATTAGTTTCTCTTCCAACAAAGCTATTCACAAACGAAAAACCAAACCAAACGAAGAACCAAACTTGTTCTATTACTCATACTTCAACTAAAATATAAATAATTTAAGAAGTAAAACTAAATGTCAAAATTGAACAAAATCCTTCAAAAGTGCTAATTAATATATAATTGAACAGAACTTATTCGTAAGAACCTTGCAAGGTTGCCCAGTTCTGACAGTTCTCTACTGTTTTACAATATATTTTTTCTTGTGGAATTTTGTGACATTTAAAGTGACAGTGGTGATGCCAATTTCGTTTCCAATTCAGAGACAGAAAGAAAAAGCAACAGCTGCAACCACTTTTGCTAAATTCTTTTTTATTTTTACTTTTTTTTTCCTTTAATTTGTTGTCAGTAACATAAGCGCGAGAAAATAAATGAAAGGAATTTATGGCTGTTAGCATGCAATAAAAGTGGTTTGATCTAATTTTTCCTCAAATGTTAAACGGAAACAGGTTTACGATTAGATTAATTCACAGTGGTACATATTTTTTGTAAAATGTAATGTATCATTTGCTACATGAAATGAAAGACATGCCAAATAAAAAAAGAAGAAATTATTTCAAATTGCAATGAGAGTTAAACTGTGAAGTGGTTTCTTGTTATTTGGAGAAATTTTTTCGCCAGTAAAAATATGTAGACGTCAATTTGTATTGTAGATGACGATGTAGCTTATAATGGGAATGGCCTAGTTCTCTTAGGAAATTGACACTGTGCCAATTAAAACACTGGTCCAAGTATAATCATAATCTAGAAATTCGGATCAGAATACATTTCGTGCCCAAATTGGAAAAGTAATTTGAAAAATATTTAGAGCACTTAATGTAATCTTACCTTAAATGACTGGAGAAATGGCGGAGTAGAAAGCAAGTTTTTTCCTAGTATCTTCCGCTAATATATTTTCAAAACTAAACACTTAACCATAATAGACTTCAGTGGACTCCATATCTTATGTCAAACTGAACGAAAAGCCCGCTTAAATTATGTCAAACGTTCAAGTTACCCATCATGTACATGAGGAAGCTTAATAATCTGTCAAATTGTTTACAATTGGATTAGTTTCATAGTGGGGAAAAAATAATGGAAAATAAATTAAAGAAACTAAAAAGGAAAGGGTAAGTATCCTTACAAAATTAAATGAAATATAGAAAGACATGTTTTCTTTGTGTCAGATGTCAAATTTCCTCACTGAATGTGAATTCGCCGTTAAAGGTCAAGTTAAAACCCTTGTGATTATGATCTGTTTTATTTAACATTTAGAGATGATTTTGGGCATATGAGTACCGAGGCTGACAATTACAGTATAAAACGTATGTTTTTGACTACAATAACTCGTGGTATATTATCTTTCAAAACTTCAATCATTGTTGGTTATCCACAGAAAATAATAAAGATTCAATATATAGCAAAATCTCAGTGGCTAAGAGGAGTAACTGCTTCAGACCTGGTTTAAAACGACGAAATGGTGCGAAAAAGGACAATGATTTAAGAGTATGCTCCTGGAATGTTAGAACATTATACGTTGCAGGAGCTACCCCTCACGCTCACGTATAAGGCAGACATTATTGCGATTCAGGAAGTGCGCTGGATAGGATCAGGAATGATGAAAAGGGAAGATTAAGATATATATTACAGCTGCAACAAAAGGTTGCACATATTAGGATGCGGATTCGTCATATGTATAAAAGCGGCTGAGATCGAATGCCATCGATCTTATTAAACCAATTAGCGACCGTCTGCCTGCGAGCCGCATCCAAAGGGAAATTGTGCTCGGGGACTTCAATCGGTAAGAAGGGCATCTTTGACAGCTTTCGACTTGCTGACTTTGCGGCAGAAAGTAATACGGTAATAAGTGGCGCAAGATTTTCGTATAAAACAATCCACACAGGAAGCTAGCTAACTTCGAACGGTAGAACCACCAACTACATGACCACGTGATGATTGACGCAAGCTACTCGTCAAACATCCTAAATGTGTACGCATTTAGAGGGGCAAATGTCGACTTAGACCGCAATTTTGAGGCAGCCTGATTCAGAGCTCGACTATCTAATGAAATTAACCTACGCCAAACAACAAAAGAGAGATGCAACCTTGGATCCCTGAGTACCCCGGAGATAGCCAGAGACTACAGAGAGCAACTGGACGAAAGATTCTGCAATATGTTATTGCCTACTACAAACGCCAACTACATGGTGTTACAATACTGCACCACTATTCAGGAAGTAGTCGAAGCAACTCTAAGCTACCAGCTAACCCCGACAAGAAATCCATGGTATGATGACGAGTGCATGCAGAAGAAGATGGAAACAGATGAAGCATATAAAAGACGTTGGATTGTATTGTATTGTACAATCCGAGAAACGTGGGATGAGTACAGAGCCAGAAAATGAGAGGGGAAAAAGTTACCGCGGAAACAGGCAACCGCTGCTATTTGGTGGGAGCGAATGCCCCAATTTATTCGGCTTAATACAAGCTATAACTTAAAAATTAAACTTAATCTAAAACTAAAATTAAGGTTGGTTGGAGTGGTGAAGGAGAACGAATTTGAGGTAGGAAGTGGTGCGATGCAAGTCAAAGACGGTAGGGTTTGAGTTGATTTTTCGTAGCATACGGGAGATTTGTTTGTTCGCGCCATAGGAGGTGTGGTGGGTTGGCAGATAGAAGAGTCGAGGGGTACGTAGATTATGAGAGTTAGTGTTGAGGAAAATGGAGTTTTGAAGGGACGCGCATTCAACGTGACCTGAAAGGAGTCGATGAATGAAGAAAAAGTCTCCTGTATCTCTACTATCTTCAATGGTGTTTAAGTTGATATGGTTGATACGTTTTTGATAGCGGGGCAGATTAAAAGGATCGTCCCAGGGCATACCTCAAAGAGAAAATCGAAGAAAATGGCGAATTGGATGCTTTCAATTCTCGAGATATTAACACGACGATATGGGGACCATACTTGACTGGCGTGCTCTAGGAGGGGGCGAACAAAGGCAATATGGAGGAACCTGGTCACGTATGGGTTGATGAATTCTTTGGACCACCGTTTTACAAAACCTAGTACAGAATTGGCTTTGAGGATTATCTCATCCATATGTAAACGGAAGTTGAGCTCCCTATCACACAAAATGCTGAGATTGCGAAGAGATTGTACGGAGGAGATAGGTAGGTTAAGGAGAAGATAGAGTCGGGGAGGAGACTGGTTCCGCTTATGTGAGAAGGTGATGGATTGGCATTTGGCGATATTAAGTTCCAAAGACTTTTTGAGGCACCAGATCTAGAAACTATCAAGATCTTGTTGAAGGAGGAAGAGTCATAGGGAGAGGAAATGGTTTTCAAAAAGTTGGTATCGTCGGCGTAAAGGGAGACAGACGATAGTTTGATGATCATATCTTGATCATTTATGGTTAATATAAAAAGAAGGGGACCGAGATGGTTGCAACTACATCGACTTCGTTGCCATATTCTAGGGCAGAGAGGGTGAAGGATACGAATTCAACGAGATTTGTGGTGGTTGACCTACCCTTTAGGAAGCCATGTTGTCTAGGGGAAATAAATGATTTGCATTGGAAGCTTAGAGCTTCATACAAAATACTTTCGAAGAGTTTGGGTATATTGGAGAGTTTAGCGAAGGGACGATAGTTGGTTATTTCATTCTTTGATCCTTTCTTGTAGATCGGGGGCTATGAAGGAAGTTTTCCAAGCCTGATTAAATTTTCCTTGTGAAATGGATAGACGAAAGAGATAAGAAAGGTCAAGGGAAAGAGAGGAAGAACATTTTTTAAGAAATATGGCAGATGGCCAGATGACCTATCTGGGCCGGGTGTGAATTCGTCATTGAGTTTGTGTAATTTATATTTGTATGAGAGAGAAGTGGGCCATTGGAGAAGTTCAGTAGGTAACTAAAATAGGATGGATCTGATACAAAGGATTTGTTGGTGATGGATTGTTTAAATAAGGTGGCAAATAGGTTTGCAATATTGAGTGGATCGGTTTATGACTTGTAGTTAAAAGAAAGGAAAGGAGGGTAACCATCGGACTTTCTTTTGTAGTTAACAAATTGGAAAAAATACTTAGGGTCGTCTACAAGGTTGACTTGCGCATTGTTAAGGTAGCGCTGGTAAAGGGAATCGTAAAGTTCGGTTAAATAAAGATAAGCACCAAGATAGTTGGAATAATCGGAAAAGGATCTGGTACGCAGGAAAACAGCCCATAGATTGTTTCTTTTATTTTGTAAGGAACGAAGTTTGCGATTATACCAGGGAGGACTAGTAGATGATGTTTTAAGACGGGAAAACAGAACGTAAAGTGAAAAAGAATTAAACATTTCTTCATAAAAAATTGATAAGGCATCATTTATACTTAGGTTGTGAAAATTAAAGAGGGATATGCTGAGATAATCACGGATTTTGTGAAAGTTTGCTTTATGAAAGTCGCGGATGAGAGAGTTGTGAGGGAGTAAACTGGAATGAAGGGTTATGAAAAAATGAAAGTAGAAGGGGGGTGGTAGTTATCGATTGTTGAGAGAGATAGGGGACAAAGTGAGACTGAGGAATTATTTGAATCTGTATTGGTCCAAACAACTAGGATCCAAACTCCTAAATCAGAGGACAAAAGTCATGCTCTGCAAAACCATGATTCACCACGATGAAACCACGATAAGCAAAACAGAACAGCAGATCTTCAAATCCTTCGGAAGAAAAATTCTACACGAATATTTGGTCCTAGAATAGTATGCAACATTTGCCATTGTAAACAAACGAAGGCACATACGCATAGAAAACCATCGTCATAACAACAAATATGCCTACTTGTCACACTGAGGGATAATTGAATGAATCTTATTTATCAGATTGTTAGCATTAGCAACTCAGAAAGTAGCTTTTTCATCATTACTACTTCACTATTTGTAAAAGATACACATGTTGTTAAGCTATTCCACTAATAGGAACTTAAAGTGGTTAATTACTACAAAATTTGTGAAAATACTTGGATTCAGTTGGTCCACAAAATAGCAGCTACACACTAAGCAGTGGCTAAAATCAAAAAATTATTTTCGAGGTAAGTAAAATTATATTGCATCTTTGTGATACAGGGTATCCTATCATATGGTACTTTATGAACTTAATGCCTTCTTACCTATTTTTTCATTTCCTTAACATCATTATTGCAAATGAAGGGTTTAATGTGCTGCCATAAATAAAACAGTGCTCAACGTCCGGGATAATACGTATCATGATAATATACTTTTTAGTTTGATGCTATTTTCACGTACTGGATTATTGAAGGCTGATCCAATAAGCTTATGTATCATCGTTTAATATATAATCGTTACTCCGATCTAAGAAATTTGAAAGTTCTAGACTGAGGTGTACCATGGTGTACCATATACTCGTACTGTGGAACCCTTTATCATTTAAACGATATATTTTTTGACTTAATGTTGCTTCCATATACAGAATGACTAGCCATTCCTGTTCATATTCCCTTGCAGTGTTTCAGCTTATCAGTAGAACATATTTCACTTTACTACTATTTCAATTGAGAGTTAAACACCAAGGGTATGGGCGATGACGTTCAAGATCACTTTTTACCTGTGCACCAGCAACATATCTTCTTCAAATTAGTTTTCACGGTCACTTTCAACGATTGCTCTTGGCTGAGACTTTATCATGAAATTTGCATTTTTTAGAAATATTCTTGCAAAACATGATTTTTTTATGGTTCACACTCAGCTAATGAATAACAAAGTTATTAGAGCATAACAATTTATCTAAACATATTTTTTTTTTTTTGAAATGGAAAAGCATTGAGGAGCATTACAATGTAGATTGGATGGCTGTTCAAATCCAAAAGTCTTTCTTAACTCTGAACCATATTCGTTTCTTTGGCCATTAAAAAAGCTAAGATTGTCTGTGGTATTTACATAAATATGAGTTGTTTTGACCATCATCTATCTCTTTTGATCCCAAATCTTTTTATTTTTGGTGTATTTTTAAAAATTTTTAAAATTGAAAGCAAAAAGTGTCAGTAAGACTAACCTTTACAAATGGAAAACAGTGCCATCTGGGTGGCAATTCTCAATCACCTTAAAGGAGACTCCAACATTGCTGAAAAGCAACACAATTTAGTCGTACTTACGTATTTATAAAAGGCAAAAGATTTCAGTCAATAGGAATAGGGATCTTGTCATATATTTGTACATCCTATCCCTAGTTAAAGCTTGTTTAGTGTAAAGGTGTATCTCTATTTTTTACAGCTGAAACCCTTGAAAAAATCTAATCAAAATTTGAAATGGAACATTCCCTTCAATATAAAGGGTGAGCCAACAGCTAGTGTTGAAGTTTTTATTAAATTAAACCCACATTCTATGGCAATTAAGAATGGAACACAATATCGATCATGTGACCATATCGGTTCTGCTGCAATCGATCATCCGAAGGTCAAAACTATCGAAACTCTTTGAAGAATAAGTGTGTCAATGGCCTCAGTTACTATTCAAATAACCCCACAGGAAGAAGTCTAAAGTTGTCAAATCGCATGAGCTTGGATCCCAATCAACTTCTCCTCTAATCGAAGTAATGTGATCTTCAAATTTCGTACACAATAAATTGATTGATTGATGGCTTGTTGAAACCGGAGATCGTCCGGAACCAATTCATTCAATTTTGGAAAAAAATAGTCAGTCAACATGTTGCGGTAAGATTCTCCATTCACTGTAACTATCTCTCCAGCCTCATTTTCGAAAAAGTATGGGCCAATGATGCGCCAACCCACATACAGTGACTTTTTTTTTGAATGTATTGGTTTTCGGTGAATCTCATATGGGTTTTCCCATTAAAATTTTTTTTCAAATTCGATGACAAATTATTTTGACGATCCAACATCTAGTGAACAAATTGGGTCCAAAGGCTTTGCATTTTATAGGCGTGAAAATGAATATCAACTTTTAAAATTCGCCGTAAAGTGCCATGTGACGTTTTGGCATGTACGTGCTGACCGAGCATGCTGATATGGAGTTTGACCCGATTTCTTCAAAACGTTTCACCATTGCCCGAATTTCGGAATTACTGAGGCGATTATGTTGACCGAAAAATTCTCGAATTTTACGAAATGTTACTTTTACAGATCACCCAATTTCGTAATAAGATTGGATGACAAAAATGCGTTGTTGCGTATTAAACGACTTTATGAATAAAATTGCCAAAGATTGTTATCAACCACATTAAATTCAGTAAATGACAGTAATTGACAGCCAACAACCTCACCATCTGTTGGCTCACCCCTTACCACATCCGCTTCCAGCAAATTTTATTTCGTATAGACTGTACTTGCTGGTACCCAGTTTTGAAATATTATTAAAGTATGGAGTATCCTGGTCGATTTCCTTTATATTTTTTAAATAACTCAAAATTTATCAGAGAAATCATTATAGTACGCATTAAAAGGGAAGTACCACGGTGTAGCGGATAAATTAAGTCCTAACGAGCAGAAATATTAACAAAAATACGTCTGGTGCCTTAATTTTAGAAGGAGAATATCACGACCATCCCTCATTCTCTAAATGTTGTTGATGAATGAAAAAAAGGTTGCTTTCTATACAGATTTTCAATACTTCCTTTTGTGATCCATCTGCAAGATGCCATACCAATTACTTCAAAGTCTACAGCTAGACTGATGGTTGTGGACAGTCCTCAAAAAACACGAAACTGATTTTATTCAAAAATAAATGTAAAATCACATAAAGCCTCTTAAACAAGACCATACAAAAGTTCATATTCGGAATAAGAAACGCATCATTCAAATGCAAGTCAAAGCCAAGAGTAGATATTGGTGCTAACAAGAAACAATTATTAAAAAAGGTTAGTTCTTAATGTCACCTCGCCAGAGGTATAAATAAACAACAACATCTTTTTCCGACCTTCAAAATACCCTGCAGCAGAATCAAATATTTATCTTTTTTTATTTTCCGGGAATGGTTTAATGTTGTTGCCGTTCCATTATCATAACTTCCTATCAGAACTGCGTTTCATCGCAGCGTTTTAATAACTTTTTTAGGTTAGTACTGCATCACAGTAAGTATCACCATATGCACATAGCATATTTTCGAATGACTTTCTAGAAGTCGCTTTGGCTAAACATGAAAGTCAAGTTTTTACTAACAGTAAATATTTGAACTTACTATTTAGCAATCTAATTAAATTAACATAATACTAATATAACAACAGATCAGATAAGTTTTAGCAGATGTTTGAATTAGTTGCTTAAGCAGAGCATAGTCCATCCAAGAATCTTTTTGGACTTAATGTATCTTAATGCTTAAGGTATGTTGTCGCTTAGTTAAGCTTCCATTAGACTTCCATTAAGTCTTCCATTAGACACTATGAGGATCGCAAGCACGTGCTCGTAGTAGTTTGAGATTCTTACTCACTGAAAACACCACCTTATGTTTAATACCGCAACTACGTTATCAAGCAGCCTTTTCATCACAATAGAAGCTCGTTTGGTAGGTGACTTTTTATTGCTTATATAAAAGCAGCTTGTTTTCTACGATGCAGGAAATTTTTACCAAGTAGCCAGTACATTTCTCTGTATTTAGTTTCTAGTTCTTTACGTTTCTTTTTCACGTGAGTCTTCCATTTGAGCTTTGCATCGAGTGTCATGCCGAAATAATTAGTTTCATTAGCAAACAGAATACAGATCGAGTTTATGTGGATGGGTGTGGGATGACTTATTTTTCTGTAAGTAAAGTTAACATGCACAGATTTGGTCTCGTTGAGAGCGATTCGCCAGATCTATACTTTATTTGGAGCGCTTTGATTCTTCTTTTGTTTTTCCGACAGCTAATATGGTAGTGTCGTAAGCAAAGTTAGCAAGGACAGTCCCCTCGACTTGTGGTATAACTTTTGTATATAAGAGATACAGAAGTGGACCGAACACACTTCCCTGCGGTACACCGGGCAATATATCTTTAAACTGCGATACGTCATTTCCGTATCTAACACGAAAAATTCTATTTCGAAGATACTTAGTCAATATATTGCAAAGTTTCGATGGCGAAATTTGCCGTAATTTTAACTTTAAACTTTCGTGCCCAACCTTGTCAAAGGCTTGTGGGACGTTAAGAAATACGCTTGAGCAAATCTTTTTCTCTTCCAAAGCTTTTTCAGTTACTTCAGTAATTCTGGTCAATAGTTGAATCCATAATCCGAAATCCAAACTGATGATTGGGAATAAGATTTTTGCCTTAAATAATTGGCATCAAACGTTTGAGCAGGATCATCTCAAAAATTTTTGACAGGATCGGAAGGAGAGAAATCGGTCTATAGGGTTTCTTATCAATCGGAGGCTTACCTGGCTTTAGCACCATAATTACTTCTGCAGATTTCCATTGTAAAGAAACGTATTCTAGCCTAAAAGTCGCGTTAATAATATGTTAAAGCTTAGTGAGAGCTTTTAATTGCAGAATTTTAAGGCCTTTTTCTGTTATCAGGTCGAATCCGGGAACTTTTTTCGGCTTTAAGTTCATTATATTCAGCAAGTGTTGCGTTTGCTATTGTAAAGTTATCAAAAGCCCTTTCTGTTATACTAGTATAGTGTACTAGTGTTTGCACATCAAAGGGCTTAAAAGTTTCTTCTAGATAATTCGCGAAGAGCTCCGTTTTCTCCTTATCCTCCCTTGCCAATTCGTTGTTATCGATTTTAATTGGTGGTGCAAGGAGTTTTGGGTCTTTGGAAGCCTTCAAATGCCTTCCAGAGAGAGTAATTATTTTTATTTTTATATTTATATTTATTATTATTTATTCGATGAGATTTTTGATTTTTTTAAATTACTGTTGAATAGTTTCAGTTCCAATAAATTTATGACAAACATTCCTCATTTTGATTAATTTTTCATTGTCATTTTCATTTTTATTTATCTTTTTTTTTGCAGATAAACATATTCAACTTTTGCATACACGTAAGTCTTGTTTAGAAAATCTTTTTAACTCTAGCTATATGGAATATATGTATATATCACAATCAGATAAAGCAATGACTTTGCTTACTTTTGATTGAAATCAGTATTTTGAAATTGTTGGTACAATAATACAACAAATAATATAGCAATTAAATGAACATACTTGTACTAGTAACAGTTAAAGAAATAATATCGTATTAACCACTTAATGAAAGCATCTTTTATTTGAGATGCAACATGAATACCTTTAATACAATCCGGAAGATAAAATTAATCATACTGTTGACAAGAATCGTCCTTTGAATTCAGTGGCTTTAAGAAATGGTAGTGAACAAAATCTTGGCTACGAATGCTGACTATTGTCAATATGTTCTATCTTAATTGCTTTGTTAGTTACCTGTTACTATAGTTGAGTCTCTGCTGAACGCCCCCAAAAATTCTAACATTTACGTCAGATGGTGTAGCTGTATAGTTTTTCGAAGAGACTTACTTTTACAAAGCGCAGGTAACATAAAATATATGGTCTATAACTTATTCGTGCGGTTTGCTAAGAGATGGCGTAACTTGTACTATTCCATTGCTATTATTCCATTGGAACATGCGTTGGAAAGCTAATGTCATTTTACGTTATTTCAGTATATGTCTTTCATTTGAAGCGTAAACAACAATAATTTTTTTTTTTTCACTCAAATATGTCGAACTTTGTGCCTGAGAAAGTGTTTTTCCGGGGAGTTCTTCTCCATTACTTTAATATGAAGAAAACTGCTGCCGAAAGTCATCGCATTTCTGTGGAAGTTTATGTAGAAAGTGCGCTAGTTGAGCGAAAGTGCCAAACGTGGTTTGCACGATTTAAAAGTGGTGATTTTGGCTTTGAAGTTTGAAGATGAAGAACTGGAAGCATTACTCTATGAAGATTGTTGCCAAACACAAGAAAAGCTCGCAGAATTTTTGGGTGTCACTCAAGCAGCTATTTCAAAACGTTTTAAAGCAGCTGGATATATTCAAAAGCAAGGAAATTGGGTTCCACATGAACTCAAGCCTAGAGACGTCGAAAGGCGGTTTTGCATGTCCGAAATGCTGCTGGAACGCCACAAAAGGAAGTAATTTTTGCATCGGATTGTTACTGATGATGAAAAATGGACCCGTTACGACAAGCCCAAGCACAAAAAATCATATGTGAAACCCGGCCAACCAGCCAAATCAACGGCAAAGCCGAATATCCATGGCACGAAGGTAATGCTCTGTTGGGTGATCTTGGTGGAATCAGATGGGTGTGCTGTATTATAAGCTGCTAAAACTGGGTGAAACCATCAATGGACAACGCTACCGAACACAATTAATCCGTTTGAAGGGAGCAGACCAGACACGAGGCAATAATTTTCCATCATGACAATGCTTGGCCCCACGTAGCTATCCTGGTTAAGAACTATTTGGAAAACAGTGGATGGGAAGTCTTCCCTCACCCGTCTTATAGCCCAGACCTTGTCCCTTCTGACTGCCATTTGTTCCGGTCGATGCAGAACGCCCTCACTGAAATACGGTTCACATCAGAGTAGAATATCAAAAATTGGCTTGATTCATTTTTGGCTGCCAAGCCGGCGCAGTTCTTTTGGGATGGGATCCACAAATTGCCAGAAAGATGGGAAAAAGTCATAGCTTCAGATGGGCAATACTTTGTACATGTTTTTCTTAAATAAAAGTTTAAATTTTGAAAAAAAAACCGCACGAATTAATATATATACCCAATATGATCGGCGATTTCGCTTTTATATCATTGTCATGGACTCACAAAGCCATCTTCTAGTTGAAAATTTTGATTTACAATACAAATTGCACCGGCGGCTCGTGCCGATTATCTTTTGGACCCTGATCTTATGGGCTATCTGTCTTGGGCTAAAAAAGCCCATACCATAGAAATCGTTTTATCCGTTTCGTTGTCGAATAGGTTGGCGTTGACGTATTCAACGGAAATGGCAGTCCCATAGAATCCGCCACTTACGTTGACAGTTTGTTATTGCTGAGAGTGATTTCTTTTGAAGATATGACAGTTTCTCGGAATTCTTTCAATGCTTCTACCAATTATAGTGCTTACTTCCAATTTGTGAATGTGTGAACTGTCAACTGATCAACGGATTTAAAAAGTGGAAAGTTTTTACGCCGTATCCGTACGTTGATATGGCATATGCTTCCATAAGAAAGCGTATATTTTATGGAACGGACCATAAAGTCTAAGCCAAGCGTATAGTTAGACTTTCACGGACCTCTCCAAAACCAATCTAGAATTAATCTAAGCCTTCACGCCTCATTAAAAAGCTTGTTTAAATCTTTCAAATGGAGATATGCGCAATCACTATGGCAATGAAGTATACTATGAGAAACAGGTGACAGGTAACAGGTAACAGATGACAAAATGCAAGGCTTCTTTGGAGCAGTCAGAAGGCCGCATTTACTCAGTGTTGTCTATATCCCAGATCACAATGAGATCGCCAAAAGACGAAAGGCAAGGCAAAAAAGGTTTCCAGAACTAGAATCTGTGTTAGGGCTCCCTGTTAATGATTGCCTTATTCTCGTCTTAGGCTGCAGATTATTGCGGCCTTGTTGTTAAAGCAAAATCTGTCAAATTTAATGTGAATTGTTTAGTAGTGTATAGCAAGTCAGAATAGAAGGTTATAGCATTGAACAACGCTTGCAAATTATCAAAACGTTTTTTCAAAACCAGTGTTCCGTTCGAGAAAAAAATCATCTTTAGCGACGAGACCCACTTGAAGATGAATGGATTGTGAACAAGGAAAATTGTCGGATTTGGGGTGATACCCATTAAACCGAGATGCACGGGCACAAAGTTGATTCCGAGGTGCGGATTTTGGTCTGGCGGAATCATCGGATTTTTAATATTCATTAAGGATCCCTTGTCTCTTCCAATATAAACAGCATCACCAATTGGGTAACATCAACAGAGTGGAATTTAACGCTTCCAAAACACATTGCTGTCTGTTGTCGTTAAAGCGGAATTTAAATACCCAGCCATAAAAAAACTTTCCATTCTCGGTATGGGTGCCAATGATAACCTACGTTGGAATATGATGTCGCCAAAAAAGCTGCGAAATGTCTAGGTTTACTCAAACGATGTAAGAAATACTTCTCCCTCTCTAATCTGGCCTCAATATATAAGGCATTCATCCACCTATAATGGAAGTACAGTGCTCATATCTAATCAGATGATCCTAAAACCTCTCTGCACCTGCTAGATAGGATTCAAAACCATGGAATAAAACTCATAGGTGATGCTTATATCACCCAGTCAACTGACAACCTCGAACACCGACGTAATGTCTCCTGTCTCACCCAGTACTCCATTAAAATTGCCATTTGATGTATTTTAGATATGTGAAGTTTCTAGGGATCTATATTGTTGTCCGCTCGGTAGCTTCGGAGACATCCTCGATACTGCAGGCATATCTTCGGGGAGTATTAATCGACTAGGTTCTCTTTTGAATATTAAATTAAAAAAAAAATGTAACAACCTACAATATATGTCCTTAAAATTTATAAGATCTTATTTACGACACATACGTAATTTACTGGCATACGTTTCATTTTATCTTTGTATGTATGTAAGCTCACAAGTTCTTCCTAATCGTGCCCCTAAAGACAAGTCATCATCTAAAAAAAAACTGTCTATGCTGCGTTGAGCATCAATGAAGGCTACTTTTATTCCACGTGCATATTCGAAAATTACTATCTTTCTTGAAAATTAGTTTTTGAGTAAGATATGCCAAAGACTTCTTTCATTGTCATTCATTGCTGATATGATATAACTTATTTTAGTTATATCTTTGGGTGTTGTCAAAGGACCTGATCTTCTAAAGCTTAAAGATTCAATTTATGGAAATGTCAACATAAGTATCTGTCGAATAATAATCACTTTTATATGACATTATTGCTACAATCCCAATCCAACTCACTAGCACTACACTACACTGTAGATAAATATTCTAAAATCTTAATGTGTTAAGGTTTCCGGATCTTAAATATCAGTTTAAAAATTGACATCTTTCTTGTAAATCCTTAATCATCCAATTCAACTAACACTAATTCTGTTACAAACATTATTTGAACCTAAATGATTAAGAAATAAATTTCAAAAATTAATTGCGACTAGTTCAATCATGATTAAATCAATTTGAATTTTAGTTGAATAAAAAATTAACTTACTAATACCCGACTATATGTCTTAGGATGACAATCTTTTGTTAAAATCGGAAAATACGTCCAGGATACTGGCCTGATAATTCATTTGCGAATTACTTTTACTGAACATCATAACTCAAATACAACACCATTAGCTGGCTCTTGGTAATGTTTATTCATCTCCTTGAAGTTGCTAATGTTGAAACAGTCAAGCCACAAACAGCATAAGTAATCTGCTAAAAAACCATAAATTGTTGCCACTTGATAATCATTTATCCATTAACATTGGTCCAAAACAAAAAATTAAAAAAAGACACCAATTTCACTTTTTCCTTCAATGCAACAGTGATTTTCTACTTTTAATAAAGAAAGCAAACCGAATCTAAATATCTAAATAAATATGAATCAAATTGAATCTGCCATTGAGGATTAAGCTCCAAAAAGGCCCCCACTTTGACCACATACCACACTGATAAATGTCAACAGTAAAATTCCACATTAGCAGTCGGCACTAATAAGCGCTAAAATTTCTACAAAAAATTCCACCTCTCACTAATGTAACACGCATACATGCATCAGCTTATTTGCATGATCACATTCTGAATGTAAATGTTGAGAAAACCTGCCTCGACAAAGCCCAACAACAACAGAAAATTTATTGAAAAAAAAAAAAAAACCCATCGAATTCCAATCTAAAAGCCTAACCCAATCTATGAGGCAATCACATGAGGTTGTGGGTTTTTTGGCCCCACTGACAGAGACTGACACTTATACTGATATATGTTTTCCAAGAGCCGATATTACGCATATTCAAGATTCGAATACACCACCGCACCGCCATATGCAAATTAAAAATAACAATAAGCCTTGCGACCAATTATGATCGTTTGCATGAGTAAGACTTTGAAGGCTTTCCAAACCATGAAGACTCTAAAGGCTCTAAAGACTCCAGCATCGCTAATTGATAGAATATCGTTAAGCAATTTGGCGGAGAAGATCGCAGAGCTTAGTCAAATGAAAAAGTGTTTTAAATTCCAGTCTTGTCTTGTGCCAGAGATACGAACAACTTTCACTGCATTAGTTGGAGGACCAAAAGATGCGCCAAACATATTGCTCATTCTTGAACGCCAAACAACACAAAAGACGACTACAACTATGAGTATAGTGGCCACGATCGCAACGAAGATAGCGACACAACGATCACCACTATCAACATCGACGTGGAGCCGTACGGATATATACAATATGAGTACTCATATATATAATAGTTGCTGACGGCATGAAGATGTTGAACAACTTGTCTGACAGAAAGTTCAGATTTCGCCTTGTGGCATCAATGAAACCACACGTTGGCCGAATAAAGGTAAAAATTCTTTCTTTGGATTTCTTTTGGCATAAATTAAGCCTCGATTGAAGTTTCTATCTAGTGTTTCTTCTGTTTAGTGTTCACACTCGCAGGTGAATGGCGGTAGATTCTCTTCGCCAAAGAGGTGACTTTTCTTCTTCTTTTTCCTTGGTTTTCAGATGGTTGACGAGGAAATTGCTGGAGAAAGAGGTTAGTTTCATTTGAAAATGAAATTGCTTGCAGCGGAATTGGAATTGTTCAGTGGCACTGGTAGACAAGAGGGCATTTTTGAGCACTCTTCTGGTAGTTATTTCCTTAAGGACTGCAGGGCGCAAATTAAAACAAATAGAAATTGAAAGATCTTGTAGCCATTAGATAGAAGAAACAGTTTTGTTAAATTTGATAACAAGCTGAAATTACAGAGCCACCTGGGTCTTCCGTCCGCAAGAAAAGAAACAGCAATTGAAAAATAAACTGGATACTAGAAGAGAATCTGTTCTAAAATATCATCGTCATTCGGAGAACGAACAAATAATCGAATTGCTTTGGAAATTCATAATGCCCCATGACGACATCAATGGTCCGCCTATGTCTAATTGCCTTTAGAACCAGAAACAGTTGTAGTTTTCGTACAGATATTCGTTCAACAGCTCACCAAATTTTACCGTCGATACCTGTGGTCTTGAAAACTCAATAATCGACAAAAATTCTACTTGTTGTTGCAAAGTCCGAAAATTCTGTGAGATCTGAATAGGAATAATTGCAGTGCAACTTATTACCGTGTATTTTTTCACAATAAAATGAATAGCCATTAAAATTGTACAGATCTTCTTTTTTATTTTAACTATCGAGGGACGCAGTCTTATCGTAATATACTCCACAGACGCAGCAGCTCAAATTTCCTGATTAGAGCCATTCGAAAACATCAAAGCTCAAATTTTTGGGAATAAAGTGTTTGTAAAAGATCATTTCTAAGGCAGCGAAGAGTCATCGTTTTAGTCCAATTGGGAGTTCCTTGTCTTATTTTTCTGAGAGCCAACAGCAATGTAACCAACTTGAACGAGATGTCCTAAATAATTAGGTTAGTGTTTGTACATTCTAGAGAGTCATACCATCTGCAGTTCAATTCACGGGGGATCTCATTGTCACTGAAAACTCTAACTGAAGTCGCAGATATTTCTGACGTAAATTCAGTCCGAGGGTTCTCCTCTAGGCTTTGGGTAGAAAGTTCATCGGTAATCTCATTTACTGTAATCCGTTATCCAGATTAATTCCATCATCTGGCCTTTTTTGTGTGCGAACAGCTGTATTTATCGAACTAGCTTGAAAGTAGTTGTCTGGGACCCAGCTATCGCTGCAGATGCCATGCAACATATAAGGTGGCGTAAAAGTTGTCACCCGATGTTCTTTGACTGAAATTTTTTTTTTATGAATGAAAAACTTTAGTTCTACTTTTGGATTATGTTTATTTGATGTCTTACATTTTTTTCCATTAAGTCGAGAAAATTATATCGGCTAAGTGCCCGACGCCAGAATTGATGGACATTCGGAAACGATTTTGTGGCATTTTCCTTTACTCTTTGAGGGCTCGCAACTTCAAATACCCCTTCAAAAAGAAGTATTGAAAAGTTAAATCAGGTGATCTTGCCGCCCAGTGCGAATCGTCAAAATGAGATATTAGACGACCCGGAAATGCAGTGCTGTTGCTCCATCCTATTAGAACCACATATTCTCCAGCCCCAACTCATCCAGTTGAGTAAGGAGAAAGGCATTGAGTACAGCTCCGGAGCGTTCGCCGTCCACAGTAGATGTTTGGCACGCAGCGTTTTCGAAAAAATCAGGCCTGATATCACCTCCAATGTAAACAGCACACCATGCAGTAACTTTTAGTGGGTGTAGTGGCTCTTCGTGGGTTATACGCGGACTTTCGGTGCCCCAGAAACGGGGACCTCGTCTCTCATGATGATTTTTGATGAAAAGTTGTCTTCCGCGTAGTCGAGATTCAGGATGGCTTGAGCGTAAGTAACACTATCTACAATTTGTTAGGGAACATTGTACAGTCTTTTACTAAAATTCTCTGTAAAGACAGCCGATTGATTCTCAATTGCGTTGCACGTCGTCTAGTCGATACTAGTTTGCATGTCATCGAAGCTGCACCATCTCTTGTACCAAGGCGTCTTCTCTTTTAGTAGGTTCTTTGAGGTAGGTTCAGCAATGCAGAGGATATCATGCTAGAAAAAGGACATATGTTATGCCTTTCTTTGGAGTTAAACAGGCTTTAACATGGGTCAAAACGAATATTTTTGCTGAAAAATCTCATGTGTTCCTGAACGCCTATTTACTGCGAGAAAACTGACGGTTCGTCCAATGAAGATTACTATCCAGGATTATACTCAGTTATTTAGCTTCGAATGGTTATGGCTTTTCACACTGCCGATGGCAGACCAGTCTAATTCTTTTTCACCGTGAAGAAGGCAACCCCATTTTGAGAAAATTGACTAAAATTCCATTACTTGTACTCGTAAACCAATCAACGAATTACCTTGCCGATAAATCTATGCTTCAGCTCAAAGTATATGTTATTGTTCCGTATTTCATAGTGCTATAAAGGATTGAAGAATGTGCAAAACAATGTGCAAACTCTTGTCTTGTACAATGTTTGTGCTGAGAAACCAAGATGACTTCTCTTCAAAACAGTTCAGCTTCGACATTCTCTACTCATGATCTGGCTATGTCAAGTGTGTTTACTAAAATGTAAAACTTAAGAACTGTTGGGAGCGTCAATCAGAGAATTAAGGCCCCGACACATAGAATCCGTAAATCTGATGTTCCGTCGTTTTAACCTGAGATTTAAATAGAATAAACGAAATTTTATGGAAGGTGACCCATAAACAACGGATGTATGTATGAACTTCGACTTTCTACTTTTTCAATCCGTTGATCCGTTGACAGTTCACATATTTACAAATTAAAAATGAGCACTATCATTAGTGGAAGCATTGAAAGAATATACAGAAACTGTCATCGTTTGCAAAGAAAACCTTCTCTGAATTGATGAAATACCATCGTATTCTTCTTCTATTAACGTAGGTATGCGACGGATTGTATGGAACAGCCTTATCGGCAATCCCTATTTTTCCTGCCATCACGTACCAACCGATTAGCCGTACCTTTATTGATTCAGTGCTTAAGTGGTTGAAATTTAAAAGCTTCGCTGATGACAGTTCTATCAGCTGCTTCTTATTCTGCTGCAATTCTATTAAAAGGACTGTGAATCATGAATACTATACTTCAGAGGCTTCCAGTTTGGTTGTGTGGTATTTGTAATATTCTTGGTTTTCGCCTTTCCTCCGGGAAAGTTGTTCTTTTTATTCCCGTTTCCTATTCAAAACTCTCATAAATTGTTTCACTATTCATCTTTTTTCATATTTCTACTGGACCTTTTTGTGCTTGGTGTCCGCACAAGGCCAATGCTAATATCCCGATATGAAGTCAGTCCAGGAATCCAGCTTGACAAAGCTGTTATGCGGTTTTCTGATAGATACGAATGAAGTGATAACCTCGATCAACTTCTTCCTTCTTTGAGGTCTTTTAAGGTTTCAACTTGTGACAAGAGTCAAAAAATGCAATCGCATCACTCGTCTTACTAACACATATTTCAAGCTAAACCGGAAAGAAAAGTTTGACTCGCTGTGTCTTACGTTAATCTGGTAAAATGACTGCTTTACTATCAGCACATTATTCTATTTATACTGGCAACCGTTGAAACTCTTAATCACAAATGTTTCATTTCACTAAATATCTTTATATACTCGTATATGGGTCTAGGGATCTAATGCGAAACGATGAATCTACGTTGAATTGTTTCACTTTGGACAGAATGGCTTTCATGACGAGAAGACCCAATTTGAATTGCATACACTAGTATGGTCATGATGAAGGTGAGGAAAAAGGAATCTGTGGCGTAGGATTTAGAGAATTTTTTGGACCAACGTTTAACAAAGCCTACAGCAGATTTAGCTCTTTTGATGATATTGTTCATATCGACATGAAAATTAAGTTCCCTGATACAGAGGGTATCACTTCATTACTGATTAAATAGGGATTCCAATGCTTATGAATCCGATATCATTGAAATGTGATTACAAATTTTCATATCATCCGCATAAACAGCAATTTTTTATGCTTTCACAATGAAATCTGCATCATAAATATTAGGATGAAGAAAAGGGGACCAAGGTGGCTTCCTTGTGACACATCAGATGTAGCTATAACGGCATCAGATATGTAGGATCTTAAGACGACATTTTATCCATAATATAAACCCTGTTTGAAAGCCAAGAGCTTTAAGTTTGAAAAGAATGATTTCGGTGACAATTTTTTTAGACAAAAAAAGAGCTGGAAAAAAAGATAGCGGATTGGTTGTAGTAAACTTAAAGAACATAGGATCGAAAGATAATCGAGTAACTTCTATATTTGAATGGCCATATTAAGTAATCATTTACACCCCATTAAATGTGTTTTAAATGTGTCACTCAACTAACGGTCATCTTATTAAATTTCAGCCTACACCTTCTTACCTGATTACAGACACGAGTACTTACTTCTTCTCAGCCATAAAATCTTGAACAACACTTCCTTATTACCATCAGCGCATATATTATCAAAGTTTGCCTTCCTCATTACGTCTAGTGTTCTGTATAGCATTTTTTCACCAAAATCCCATGGCAAAATATCATCATCGAAACGTAATAAAACTCAGCACACATTTCAGAGCAAAAGCTTGGAGCTCTAGCCACACATTTGCAATTCGCTATTCATATGTGCAATGCGTGCTTGCCCGTAAACAACTTTTCCAAGGCTCGCCATATGCGCAAAGTTTGCGCAAGTAGATACTCGTACTCGCACTCGCTTTACCCGAATGGCTATTGAAAATCAGGAAATTATTTCTATCATCATTAGCAAACAGCGCCATAATCACACAAACAGAGCATTCAAGCCACACTGAGTACGTATTCCTATGAAAACCTGCAGATGGAGTTAGGTAAAACCAGTTGAACTACTTCCATTCATGTGGTGCATTACATCAACTACAGAAACCGCCATTACTTTATTTAATCCTCCGACGAGGAATGTCTAATAGTGCAAAAGTAAAACAAAGAAAGACCTTCTGCTAAAAGTTCTAATCTCACCTCATCACCCTTCTGCCCGGACATAAATTCAGATGAGTGAACCTTAGAAAAAAGAATTCATGGCGAAAGGTTTCTGTTTAATCTAATGGAAGCTAGACCTTTTCGTTTGTGTATCCAATTGAAGACCAAGACTGTTCGCATCTTACGGTAAACAGGTATTTAGTAGACGTAAGCTGTGAGTCGTAAGACGTTTGCCTGAAGCAGCGAAAAGACTTGCCTGACATTTTGAGTGATTAGCACCGATGCCATGATTTGTAAATTACAATTTGGTGCGCCTGGTGTTATTGGATCGTTGAACTCCTTAGGTGCGATGGCGTTGGACTTAAATGGGTTACCGACCAGCGCCTTCGTGCCATTATCATTTGCCTATTCGAGCTATTTAAATGGAAGTGATTTTTTCTTTTTTGTTTTTTTTTGTTCGAGATACAAAACAAGTGCGATGGTCATTTGTTGTGTAAAAGTGTCAGGGTGAAGGTATGTGGTTGCGGTTTGGTTGGTCATTACTTAATAGCCCAAGTCAATTAATTTTTTTTCAATGTACCCTTACTTACTACTATCTACAGAATGTGTTGTCGGTGGCTACGTTGATGTATTATTACTATGGGGGATTTTAATTTTATGATCAGGTACCTAAGTGTAACGCGGGGATTAAATGTTTGACTTTCCTATGACCGAAGGCACAAAACAATTTAGATCACTTTCTAAAAAAAAAAAAAATACCAGAACCAGTTCTATTTATAATGACAGATCTTTGAGGTACGAATATTACAAATGTGCCCAGAGATTGTACCGCTTTTCTTCAAGTTTTGAGCGTAAATGTGCAAACATAAAAGTGTAATGATCGTGACATAAAAATTAAAAGAAAAAAGCATTGCAAAACAGCTGTAGATACGAGTATATCGTTTCATTTTCTCTTTTTTTTTTAATTGATTTTGAATTGTCATCGAGTAATCGTTGTTTGAAGTGAATGTAATTTCTTTAACCAGAGAGTAGAAGGTCCGTACTTGTATCTTTCAAATAGATTTAAAGATTTTTTAGAAAGGAAGAATGTCGTATATTGCCAGCAAATTTCGGGAGCACGACTTGCACCAGTAGTGCAATAACAATAATAACACTGTTCACAACTGTATGACAGTCACTGATGTGCATCATAATACAATACATTCTTGTGTTTTAATTATACTGAGGGGAGGGCTGATTAATAAGTACCCGTGTTAGGAATGAAAACTCAAGTTTTTCACAATTTTTATTTTTTATTTTTGAACGTAATCTTCGTTAAGGATACACTTTTCCAAACGTTGCCATCTTGATTTGTCAAACTCTCAAACTATCTGGCAGATGACGTCCTCGTTTCAACTGCATTTTTTTTCTTACAAGCCACGTTTATATTTTGAGGAACAAAATAAAGGTAAAGGAAGCCAGATTTAGATGTCCGATTTCATTTGAATGAGCTCTGCCTTGGTAGAAAAGCACTTCTTTTTTTTCCAAGTGGGGCAGTGTCCCTGAGAGTTTCTTATCAAATTGAAACAATAAGTCCCTGCAGTACTGCCCTATGAATGTGCTTACTATCTTCAAAAACTCCATAAGGATTATTCCCGTCGAAGCCTAAAAAATAACCGCCATGACCTCCTCAGCTAATAAAACCATCATTGCCTTATTCGGAGCAAATTCGTCTTGTCTCTGGTTCTCTGGCGTAAAGTAATGAAACCAGGTCTTATTAATGTTATGATTCGACGTAAAATTCCTGTGGATTTGAATTACTCGTAAAGAAACCCAACCTCTGCGTCGAAGTTGACAACCGTATCCGTATCATGATTAACTTATCATTATCAACTCCCGCGGATTCCTTCATCATACACAGATATATTTCCACGTTTAAATTCTTAGAATCAACATCTCACGGTTGTCTTAGATGATGAAGGATCCAGATTGACAGCAATCAACTTCGCTTTTATTTCTTCGCATGCTTTACAATTGAAAAACAGAAATCGAATAACTGATCGATATTGTTCCTTTTGTATTTGCACAAGTTGAACCATAATGTATGACCGTCAAGTTTTTTTAACATCATGTTGCGAAAATGGTATCGCTTAAATGGCCGCTCCAATTGTTGATTGAGATTTGGGCTCCTCTTATGGCATTTTTCACGGTTCTCTTCAAGACTTGGGGCGATAGGTTTTCCACTTCCCAAAGGATGTTTTCCTTGTTCACATAAACCCTTGATTTTAAATAACCCCATAGATCAATCAAATCGGGTGATCTTGTGGGCTAGTGCATATCGCCAAAACGCGATATCAGACAACCGGGATATGCCTGCTTTAGAATGTTGTAATGGCTCGTGCCATATGTGTCGTTGTTCCGCCCTAATAGAACCACATGTCTTCTAGTCCCAATTCATCCTATTAAGGAATAAAAAATTTATTTATCATGGCTCTGTAGCACTTACAGAAGCGGGCCACTACGACCTTTTGGCCCGTGCCGCTCTCAAAAAAAAAGTGGTCCAATAACTTCTGCAGCGTAAACAGCACACAATATAGTGACTTTCCGTGGATGTAATAGTACTCCGTGCATTCACGTATCCACATTTAGACGTAAAAATAGACCTGGTCACTCATGATTATTTTTGACTCAAAATGGTCCACTTTACTATTGACATTAAGGAGTGCGTGAGCGTAGGCTAGACGCGAATCACGGTCAGCACTCATCAACTAACAGACTGTCTGCACTTTTGAAGGAATCATTTTCAAGTCTTTCCCCAAAATGCGCCGCAGTGACGTGCGTGGAATGGCCAATTGCGTGGTACGTCATCTAGTCGAGATCTTCGGAGCCTCTATGATATCTTCAACCAAGGTCTTCCAGGGCTTGCTCGGTCTCGTTTTGTTCCAATCTCTAAGAGTTGTGCAACTAAACGCCATACTAAATGACCAATGAGAGCCGGGCGGCCTAGAAAACGGGCACGAAATCTACTTTGCACAAAAATCGCTGACGAATTGTTCATCAATCGGGACGATTATTCCGCTTTCTTCAGAAGTCTAGCGTTCCATTATTCAAATAAATTCTAATTCTGTTTGCTTCACAAATGTCAAAACCGAATTGACATTCGACGCTATTTATAAAACCTATGCCACTTTCCGATAGGGTCATTCATTATGGCCCACCTAGTTCAAAAAAACAGGGGTCAATTTCCAAAGCTAGCGTAATGGTCATAAGTGTTTTGAGATTGACGCCACCAAAAGTTGCTATGATTGGACCAGTTGCAAGCGGGCGGTCATAAGTCTCTCTGGGTGGCAGGACTACCGGCAATTCCTACCAGGACTTAAAACTCGGTACCATAGAAGACAGTGCTCCCCGGACTTCAGTCCGCGCCTGGCTCCCCTCTAGTGCGAGCATCATTGCGGCTGTGATTTAAACCTAAAGTCACAGGAAGGGTCTTCCATGTGGTGTTGCAAATAAGTACTGGGTGCCATGATCCAGAAGATGTTTTATGGCTGGAATATGGGACATAAAGGGAGATGGATTTGAATATTTCTCTGTAAAAACTGGAGAGATTAAAGACCAGAGGTAGATTGGTTAACTCGAAAGAAGCCCTGCTTAGATAGGTATTGATTTTACTGTAATTAGCTTTGTAAGAATTGTAAAAGAGGAGAAGACGACTGCGGGTAGTCTTTTGGAAAATTAAAAGAGAAGAAGAGGATGCATATTATCAATATGATACTCAGGAGTTGTCGGTATCAGTAAGTAACGCCGCTGATTAGACATAAAGTCTGTTAACCGATCTAAAAAGAGACATTCCTTAGTAAAAATGGGTTCAGAAGCAATGGAAAAAGATAGGTTTTCAGTTGATAATGATATCATTAAGCGAGCCCAATGAGTCAATCCAATTGCCAGTTTCATTAATAGCAATTTAATAGGATTCGATAGGTTGACACAAAGGCGAGCTTAGAAGACGAAGTGGCAGCGAAAGAATAGTCAAAGCTGTTGGGAATGGCTAGTAGGATACCTCGACAAGGAGGTGTCAGAAGTGGGGATTAAATCTAAGTTCTTCGCTCGAAGGTAGGGAAAGGCGTGTGTTTTGGTGGTAGGGCTTGAAATGAAAAAGATAAGTTGACGTTAAGTCTTGATTTGTGGTGGAAAAGAGAGAGTGGCAGTGTCACGCCGTCTGCAATTATACTGACTCAGTGAATTTAGTCTTCCAACTGCGTTCAGTGAAGTATTGCATTCTCGTATTGCATTGGTAGCCGTAAGAGGGCTCAGCAATGATCTAAACATGGCTTGGCTGTCACTTCACCCTTCACCGTTTCTTTAAAATATAATTCGCTGCCACCAGGATTGCGTATATCTGCGCTTGACAGACAGACGCAAGTTTTCCTAACGAGGAGTGAAATCTATTGCTCTCGTCCTCCAAAAATACATCATTTTCGATTTCGTATTTTCGCAAAAACAGGAGCTCTGGTGTCATTGCATCCACGACGTTACACAACGGTCCATATCGACGACCATACACAAAAAAAAGTCGGCGCATAAGATTATCAAAGCTCCAATGCGTGTTGTTACAAGGACCGCTTCATTTTAAACAGCAGATGACTTTGAGATTGCGGCCGATTATATGAATATTAAGGGGCGGGAGATTCATCAATGTAGAGCCAAAGACATACCGTTGTTTTTTTGTTTGGAGTCAGGTGAAAGCGGCAGGGATGCATTTTTGCGGATGCTTGTTACACCCTGTAAATCCATAAGACTAGCAAAAATGTGTAAGAAAAAAACCCTTTACACTCCCAAAAGATTAACAACGCCTTAAATGTTTCAATCCGACATCTTTATTCCATTCGAATACTTAACTTCGTTCGAGAAACGGATAAGAATGCTTGATGATTCTGACCAGTTGGGTTCTTGCTTTCTGTAAAGAAAATAATTGCTGACATTTGAACCAATCGTCGATCAAATCTAAGACCGCCTCTGCCTTAGAGTAGACAACAGATAGTATAGTTGCATATGCTATGAGCATAGATTCTAGAAATATTAAGAGCCTTAGGCAGTAAGTCGACCAAAATGCATCACTGGCCACTGCAGTGAAAACAGAGCAAGGCAACTCCTGCTAAGACTGCCGTAACATATTGGGTCAAGTGAACATTCGCAATCAGGATCATATTAACCGGCATTGCTCTATCTTCAAAACTACAGATTCGTCGACTCCATGTTGTCTGGCCGAGTTACGCATGCCGTGAGAATTTGCATTGTCGTCGCACATCCAATGTCTTATCGAGTACGCCTTGAATTACCAAATTTAATCACAGGATCTTCTTTGAGATAATCTTTTGTAAAATATCCGAAGAATCCTTTATTGTTACCGTAACAGCGACAACTAAACAATAAATAGAGGAAAGGGAGCCTTCTCCAAATTAATGTGATGTGCGATACTGAGAACGCATTCCACATCCTAAGCGCACACCCTCTAAAAAGCTAATCATAACCCATAACCTTAATCATTATCTTGTAGCTAAAAATTTCAGAGTTCAACAATAATTTCTACGCAATTGAAGTACATAGAGGCAAAAGAACGCGCATGAGTAAGAGGTTCTCTTCTATGTATTCAACATCAACGACCATTGTAAAAGGTCTTAGGTCGGCCTCGACTCAAACCAAGAGTGGAACTTGTGAACTAAACACGATGGGGAAGGGTTTTGGTCTGCACTGCTGCAATGTTTTCATCAGACCTAGTTACACGACCACGGAAAGGTCCCTTTTGGGTTTGTGACTCAATCGCCTGAAATTTTTCGATTAATCGGACGTTGCATTATAGTGACAGAATGATCTTCGACATTTTTAAACTGTCTCCTCAAAATTGTCTCCATTTCGGTAGTGAATTCTTACAATTTTTATGCGTTGTAACGCAAACAAAATGGCACATAATTCAAAAACAGGCGGTCTTAATAGGACATCTTTACATGATATTGTCAATTGAAATTGGAGGCATCCAATGCTCTGCTTGTGGTTATGGCTTAATTTTAGTACCATTATTTTGGAATAGTTGTTATTCTTTTGCTTTGTGAACTAATCTGAAGGCTTTCAGGATAAAGAAAATTGTCTGAGACTCTTCGTGTGATTTCTGTTGAAGTTTAATGCAGAAGTAAAGACTAAGTTTTAAGCTACATGACAAGTTCCCTTCAGTACTGTGATACAATTTGTTGACACTATGCTTCTTGCATAGTGAAAGGTGGACTACCTACTGAGCTATTTAAAGCAGCTGGAGATGACCTTGATATCCAAAAGAAAGCCATCCAAACATTGGAGGGATAAGCCATCCAAACATTGCCTATAAGATCTTTTCTGTCTAAACTAAACAACTTCTGGTTGGTCCATACCAAAGCAGATCCAAGCCAGGAAAATTTACCATACATCAAATACTCACACTATGCCAATTCTTGGCTCATTTGACAGAGTGGATAGGGTCGATCTATAGAACGCCATGTCTATCTATCTCATAAGGATGTGCAGGATTACTATGGAGATCGGTTATGAAAAAACTAAGACCTTCAAAGTCAAAAAAAGTTTTAGACAATTACTTACGCAGCAAATATTGATGTGTTTGGACGAATACACCAAACTGTCAATGAAGTAGTAAACGAGATCAAAACATAACATTGGCAGGTATAATTTCGAGGTAGTAGCTCCGAAATTGAACGCAGAATTGCTTTTGAGCTCAGCCCATATATACGCTTAAGGCCACTTTCGGATGTACTCTGATATCTTACAACTCTCTTGAAGAATGCCCTACCGAGCTCACCATTTCTCAGTCGTTATAACTTGCAAACATTTAAGACCAATGTACATCGGTATTTCACATTTCTTCATCCCTAATTTTCTTTCGCCCGCGCTGTGTACAAAAATTTTGAGGGTAAGGAGACCTTTACAAGACCCTTATCATCCGGGTTCTACTTTATGGCTTGGAACTTATCGAAGGCGGATGAATTATTACTTGGCCATTTCGAGGCAAAGAAACTGGGTGTGATTTTTTATCACGAACACTGGAGATAATTGACCAAAGTATGATAAAATGTTCGCTCAGAAAGAATGGGTAGAGAATTTTGCATTAATCGTGAGGTGATCTGTCTATTTTAAAACGGGAACAGGTTAATGGATCCTGAAGCACTTAAATAATAAATACAGGCCACTGCATAGATTTTCTGTGGTAACCTAATTTGTAAATCGAATTTAACGGGTATTCCGAAATTCAAGCAAGAAGTAAAGTTGATAGAAAACACAGGTTTTCAATTAAAAATCGTAAATTCTTTATTAATTCATGAAGTATACAGTATAAGGTAATGTATGGAATAGCATACCAGGTAAATGGTATCCAAGGCTTTGCTGGCACCTACGCACTCTTTCATTGAAACTCTCTACGACAGTTTTGCATAAATTTGGCTGAATTTCGTTGATACAGCGCTCAATTCGCTTCTTTAAGTGAGTGATCTTGAGCTTGTTGGTGTTAACCTTAGACTTTACACAGCAAAAAAAAAACAAGTCCAATGGCGTTAAATAGATAAATCTGTACGGGATTGCTTGATCGCTAAAAGGGAAATTTATACGGCAAGGAAATGACTCATTCAGTAAATAAATTGTTTCTTAAGATGTATGGCATTCCGCATATCACTTATATTCATTCTTGCAATTTAGCTACAAAAAACTGGATAATTACTTGTATGTCGCGATAGCGAGCACTATAACCTCTTATTGCCTGACCAGCCCGTAATCCGCACTAAACTATGACACATGTTCTCAAGTTGTTCTTGAGTCAATTGCAATTTGCATGGATGAATACGCTGTAACGAGCTTCTTTAAATATCCAATTCCTAACCACAGTGCCGAGTTGATATTCCTGGACTCTCAGCAACACTATTAAGAACTATTTTGATGTCTTGTGTTCAACGACTTGTTGAAGGGCGTCTAAGATCACTAATTGATCAAGGCTCCTTGAATTCTTGGATTAAGCTCTTGACAGTTGATGAAGTTAAAACATTATTCCGAACATATTTTGTACGAAAATTACGAACTATAGCTGCTAAACCTTTATTAAAGAAGGTTGTTCTTTAGTGTAGCGCTCCATTTTGAATACCCTTGAACTATTAGCTGTCACGTTGTCTTTTTTGCGTTGGCAGCATCTACCGCACCAATGGCGCAAAACTCAAATCTCGCGTGAATTTCGGGACACCCTTTAGTACGAAAAACCTTATCCTTTTTTATGATGTATTAGATTATTCACAATATAGCGGTGGCAACGCAATTTTAGCAAAAGGCTCGGTAAAGCAACATTACAATGAATTTATAAATATCATGTTAGTCACGTCTCAGAACTAATTTACTCATTAACTGGAAAATACACAAATTTTTGTTAGCGTTTGACATTTCTTAATGACAATCTTTGTAGGAAATTCTGATTTATTTCTCCTCCTGTCACATAAATTTTTCTCACATAACTACAGAGTTCTTAGAAACGTGTTGTTTGCATTATGTTGACGACTTTGTCCTCGGATACGACAAACAGTCGACACACAGATAAAAAAAAAAATCTCATTAATTACTGTTCGTTAAAACTTATGAAAAATATGAGAAGCGTCAGTTTTTACAGTTTCCAGAATGAAGCACTCCTTGAACAAACCCTGTTGCAGAGATAATAAGCTGAGCTAATTCGAATATTTCATCGCATCAAGATCATGAGTATTAAACGGTTTCATACTGTGTGGCTGTGAGACACTATTGTGGTTGGCCCCTTCAGGGATATCAGCTCATGAATTATTAATTACACACTGGTATGCCCATAGTCTAATGACAGGCCTAGTTTGGAGAATGTTCCACTTAGTATTCAGAATTGTAATGATTATCAAGCTTTGGATATATCTCAACCATTCGAATGGAGCCCAAAAAGTATTACTAAATAATATGTTAATAAATAGTGAATTTTGCAAAAAAAAAAAAAAAAAAAAAAAATACGTGAGATCGAGGTTGTAGTAACTTTGAGAAGAGATGATCGACTTCTGGTCTCGTTGATCTAATCAGTTGTCCCGATCTTCGCATTTTGCTTACACGGCCAAATTATCAAATTCAGTTATACACGAATATAAAAGCATTTGTGGCCCATATAACTCTAATTAGTGTTCCAGTTACGGATCAGAAGCTTGTCTGGTTTATCATGTATTTATTTCCCGAACCCTTACGTTCTTCCTCACAAGGCTTACATATGCTGATTAAGTTGAGTGAAATCCTAAATTTGACGCATGCCAAAGTTTTTAATGAAATCAAAAAAGAAAAACAAATCAAGTCGGTAAAACAGGTTTTTTGACAATTGAGTGTGAAGTATCTTTCAGACTGACATCTGTTGTTGCTTTATGTCTTCCGCTGCTTGTTAACGATGGCAATCATTAAAAGTTTTATAAACATTTCGTTTTTTTTTTTTTTTTTTTTTTTTTGTTATGAAAAAGAAACATCTTTCTGGACTTTCATTTCATTTTCTCTCTCATAAGTCAGAGTGGTGAAAACGTGTGACGGGAAATAGACTTTTCTTTTGCAAAAAACAAAAGAAATTCATCATTTTGTTAACTTTTATTTGCTACAGACATAAACTAAAGTAGATGATTAGATTTTGTTGTGATTTGTTATTGAGTGATAAAATAGATGAACGTGAACGATTTATGTGTCATTTTTCTTCGCTTTTGACGTCTTGTAAAATTGAAATGATTTGACACCGCATAAATCTGATGCAGTCTATGTATCTCGATTTATTAGAGATATGAATGAGTTCGCGGTGTGATTTCCATATTGGTTAGGACCAGCTAGAAATTATGGACTATTTTCTGGCAACGTGAAGTATGACGTTTTTCTTCGAGAGTTTCAAAAAATTTTGTAGTCCGTTTGTCACATATCTAGCATTGTTAGAGCGTCAATGGAAAAACTCCATAAGAAGTCCTAAGGCGAAACAAAGAGTTAAAGGATAGTAAAGGGTTTTCCAATAGGGACTTGTCACAACTTTGAATTTAATTTGTGAACGCACTCTTTCACTAATCATCAAACTGTCACTGTCAATTTATTCAGTAAACTCAACATTTTGATCATGGTAAAGTACATGATGAACGTCTGCAAATTATAAAGATTTTCTACAGACATTTGGAGTAAGTGAGTGCAACTTTAAGAGCGTTAACTCCAATTTTCGGTCGTAATTCTCGCCCCAGTAGACAGGCAATAACAAGTTTAGTGCAAAAATTTGAGTTTACATATTCGTTGTGTGATGTTACCGTGTCAGTGAAACAACAGGTTGGTCGAAGTGTCGAAAATATCGCTGCCGTTCAGACGTGCGTAGCAAAGGATCCAAATCAGTCAATTCCACGGTGTTCTCAAGAATTGGGCATCGCTCAGACCACATTATGGCATATTTTGCGTAAGGATCTTGGTTTACACCCATACAAGATCAAGCTGACTCAAGAATTGAAGCCGATGGACCATTTGAAGCGACGTACGTTCTCTGATTGGGTTCTGGAGAAGATGCGCCAAGATGATGAATTTCATCGCAAAATCATCTTCAGTGACAAAGCTCATTTTTGGCTCGATGGGTTCGTCAATAAGCAAAATATGCGTTATTGGTCGGGTGAAAACCCACATGTGCTTCATGAATCACCACTTCATTCACAAAAAATAACTGTTTGGTGCGGTTTGCATGCCGGCGGCGTTTCTGGGCCATATTTTTTCGTCGATGATTACGATCGTCACGTTACTGTGAATGGTCAGCGTTATCGTGCCATAATCACCGATTATTTTTGGCCCGAATTGGAAGATATGGACTTGGACGACATGTGGTTTCAACAGGATGGTGCCACAAGCCACACAGCACACGCTACAATCGATTTATTGAAGAGTAAGTATGGTGAGCGTGTTATCTCAAGACTTGGGCCAGTAGATTGGCCGCCTCGTTCGTGCGAATTAACGCCGCTTGACTATTTTTTGTGGGGCTATTGGTTGGTAGGTGACTAACAAAAACGTTTGACGAAGATAAGTTCAACAGCAATTTTAATGTCAACTGCATTTTTAGACTGACTTAGATTTTTTGTGAAGAAGTCTCCTGCTTTATGTATTTATGTGTTCGAGGTTTTATACTCTACTCCTTTGCATTCGTGTTAGACTTTCGAGCATGACTTTAATAAAACGGGTGACCAGATAGCAATGATAGTTTTTAAAATTGTTATATTTCAGCAGCTGTCAAAGTTATCAATGACATCCAACGTGAATTTTGTCACAAGGTTGGTCGTCATCATGGCTTCAGTATTCCATCAATTCGTCGCACTGTGGAAAAGTTTGAAAGTGATTACATTCTTTTTGATCTTAAGACAAAGATTGGTGTGAAGTGAAGAAAACATAGCCGCTGTAGCGGCCAGTATCGAAGCAAACCCAGAAATATCGATTCGGCGTTGATTAGCTGAATTGAGCATCGCCAGATGTCAACCCGGCTCATTTTACGATTAGATTTGGGATACATCCGTATAGTATTGTGCTGATCCAAAAATTGAAGCCGGCCGATTATAGAAAACGTCCTAATTGGGCGCTGGAAATGTATAGCGCGATATTAACCAACTTTCTGTAATAAGAGCTCGACAACATCGATGTATCCAAGTTGTGGTTCCAACAAGGCGGTGCTACATGCCATACAAGCGACCCAACGCTTCAAGTTGTGAAAGAGAAACTTGGCGACTGGGTCTTCACCATCAATTGACCGCACCGATCATACGATTTGACACCACTGGATAATTTTTTCTGGGGCTACGCCAACAAGTCAACTACTTTGGATGAGCTCCAGACCAACATTCGACACGCTACTGCCGGAATAACGCCGCACATATTGGACCGAGTCATCAAAAATTGGACCGACCGCTTGAAGCACTGCCAGCGAATCCGAGGCGGCCATATGATTAATGTGCTCTTCCACACATAATGGCGTGAACGTAACTTCAAAATAAAGCCAGAATCAATTTTATATATCATACCATTGTTATTTTATTTAGATTTTTTTCTATCGTTTTATAGTCACCGTTTGTAAGGTATTTTTTTAAGAGCTGCAAGATTTGAAACTGAAATAAAAAACACACACATATTGAACAAATGAGCCAAGGTATGAAATTATTTCAGTCATAAGTCATAAGGCCATCAAAGGCTGCAATTTTCGACTCTTTTTTCGAGCATTTTAAGTCGTATCTCAGGAATGGTGCGCTCGATATTGGCTTGTCCGTATAAATCAAAGACTTTAAATACGCACACCACAAATAGTCCGACGGCGTCAAATCATAAGATCTTAGAGGCTAGCACACAGATCTATTTTTGGAGACAAGGTTTTCATCGAACACTTCTTTCAACAACTCGGTGATTTCGCTGGTAGTATAGAATGTGACATCATTCGGCTTACCATGCTCACGAACTTTTAAAATTCGGTATTCTTTATTTTTGGAAAAGTACAGCCTACCAGCCGAGTGCATTCTCGGGGATTCATCAGTAGCTGGTGGATCACCTTTAGACTTACCCCGCTGTAAAATCCGACAATTTTGCTTATTAACAAAGCCAAAAACCAATTCAAATATTTGTAAATGTGAAAGCAAAGATCCTTGCGCAAAATCTTAAAGAAAGTCTATAGAGGCAGTCCAAGTTTTTACGCACGACGACGAATTAGGATCTTGCTCATTACTGGGTTTAAGGGGCAACATTTTTATCTGTGGCGTCGGGTATAAACATTTTGTACTGAACACAGATTTTGGAAATTAATTCTCACCATTTTTAAACGTTGCTAGGGCGTTAGTCTTTGCATGATGATCATCCAAACAATACTGAATAAAGGAATAATAAAAAAGAAGGTGCCAGCCGTTAGATATAAATACTTTAAGCTGTTTGATGATGTTTGCCATTAACTTCTAAAACAAAAACACCCTTTATTAATTTGTGCTCCTTTTTTTCCTTTCTCGGATAGCTTTGCATCATTGTGGTATGACGTTTCTGGATATTAATTTTGTTGTTGTTCCTCTTTCCTCTTCCAACAATATATTTTTGAAAAAAAAAAATATGTATATATTGTATACATATAGGGTGTTTCAACAAGAGGTGTAGAATTTGTTTTTTTGGGTAAAACAAATGATTGTTGAGGTTTCTCTGAAACAATAATTGTTGTATAAAGTAGATACTTGGTGAATATTTATGCAATACAATATTTACTCTCTCATTTTCAATCATTCTTTCACATTAGGGCTTTATATCGGCGATTGCTTCTTCATTGTTCGCTTTCAGAGTTTGAATTGTTTATGGATAGTTGGCGTATATTGCTTTTAATATAGTTCCAAAATAAGAAGTCTAACGCTGTTAAGCCGCTAGAAAACTTGTTGGGCAATAACTCGATTGTTTCGCGACTTATAGTAAATGGCACGTAGTACCAACCTGTTGAAAGTAGAGATCGTTCATATCCATATGATCCAGCTACGGCCACGAAAATTGTTTATTATGTCTCAGTATTTGGTGACAGCTCACGCTTGATTCGTGACATGTGTTAAAATTTAACATGCTCTGTTAGCATCATAGAAAGTATTACACCCAAACAACGCTTACGAATTATTGAATTTGAATATCAAAATTCGTGCTTTACGAAAAATCCTTTTCGCGCACTTCGAACATTTTACGATCGTCATAATCAACCTACTGAGCAAGCAATTCAAGCCATAGAGATCGAATTTCGCACCAGTTTTACGCTATCGAACAGATGAAAATATAGATGTAGTATCCGCCAGTGTTAATGAAGACCGTGATTTGTCAATTCATCGCCGTTCGAAGAAAAAGGGACTGTGTTACTCAACAACGTGGATAGTTTTACGCAAGGATCTTCTTGTTAAACCTTACAAAATATAGCTCGTGCAAGAACTGAAGCCGGACGACCTGCCACACCGTCGTATTTTCGGTGTTGGTTGAATGGGTGTTTTCATTTGGTATTTAGTCCGATGAGCAGCCTCAGGTAATGCCAGAACTGACATTGCACCCGGAAAATGCACTCGTTGGTGCGGCTTATGGTCCGGTGGAGTAATTGGCCCAATTACTTTCATTACAAACTTTTTTTTTGCCCCAAAATGCACGAGCTAAACTTGATCGACATGTGGTTTCAACAAGACTTCATTACATTCCACACAGCAAGCGAATCGATGGACTCACTGAAAAATGTGTTCGGAGAGCAATTTATCTCTCCTTTTGGACCGATCAATTGACCTCCTGGATCATACGATTTGACGCCTATACACTGCTTCTTATTGGTATAGGTCAAATCACCCGATAAACCAGAGTCAATTGCAGCCTTTTTTTCCAAATTATTGTAATATATTTTCATGGTACCATCACCGGTTGTAATTTATTTTTGCATTATTTTAATTTTCTTGCTAACACCTAATTGTGTGCAAATAAAACCTTTTACGTTCAGGGTAAATATAGAATTTATTTAAACTAAAAAACAAAATTAGTGCTAAAATGGAGTCCTGTGGAATACCAATTTTTATTTCACAGCGTTAACTAAATATTTATCCTATTTCAACGATTAGTTTTCTGTTTTTTATGTAAGATCAAACCATTTGTGCATAAATTCTCTTAATTCTGCTTTGTTTAGAATGCTTAGGAATGTACATATTATGATCAAAATCATCAAAAGCTTTCGTCATATCAATAAAAAGAAACAGCTGTTAAATTCTTACTATTAATACTATCCTATGTCCTGTTGCAAAAGCTTAGGAAGGCATATTCGGTTCATCGACCAGCTTGGATCCGCGGTTGATCTACAGGCTATGGGTTGATAAATTTTTCAAATACTTTGAAAAAACAGAATGAAGGGAGTTATTGTCACCTTTCTTAAAGATGGGTATGAATTCTGCAATCCTGCACATATGGGAACTTGCTACTGAAGATGCTTTTATTAAATAAGTGAGCCCAAACTTCAGCTTCGATTCGTAGAACGATTCTTTTAATAAATAGATTTGAGTAAGAATTAAGGGTACTTGAATTTGAGTTAGTCTATGAAATATTAGTCTTAAAAACCTAATCTTGTGAAATAAATTTATATAAAAAGCTATGAGCAATTGCTCTTTCTGTGTTAAGACATTAATGTTTACTTCATTTGGAGCAAAAGTTGAGCCCTGCATCAGATATTGTTTTATTCGCAAAACAAATAACATAGGAATTCAAAATACTGAATACCTCTGTGTTCTTCGAAATATAGTGATTATTAAGCCTTATACAAGATGGAACGCCCTTTGAAATATTCATAATAATTACCCATTCTAGTTTAGCTTTTCCTTTTACATTGTGGAATTTGTTGATGTAGAAATTCTTTTTGCAAATTGGAGCGATTTCTTTGCAAATTATGTCATAGAAATTACGAAGATTGACATTATCTGAATGCTTTTTATCCATTTTGATTTTAACATATTTTTTTATGTATTTTGTTTACTAGTAGATATCCACGGCTTTCAGTCAACGAGCTCATTTCAGCATGTTTTTGAAGCGACAATACACCGACCGTACCTCCTACCAGATTTCCTGTATTAGGCAAACATATAAAAGACCTAGCTAGCCGTGCTTGAAATAGGAAAAATATGGCCAATACAGGAATTAGAAAGTTATCTTATCGGAACATTTATACATGACTCCATGTACACATTTATGATTGATCCCTTAAAACGACTTGATCATCATTTAAGATACTCAAGTTTATGTCACCAATGATAAAAAGATTTCTAATTTTTTCTTTGGTTAGCAAGAGCGTAACTCATCAACAAAAGCATCTTCACGTTTATCAGGAAGTCCATAACAACCAATAAAAACGACACGTTTTTTGCATCAATAGTGCAACAAATTTTTTCAAATCCATGCACCTAAGATCTTAGCAATAACATAAATTTACATTTTTGCAAAACTTATATATACTAACGTAAACCTGGAGCATATGAATTATTACGAGTGGGATAGCTCGTGTACCCTGGTATTTCGAAAGCATTCACTTCTTAATTGAAAATACATACCGGTATCAAAATTTTTCGTAAGCTACAAATATCCTGACGTACGATATTATAAAAATGCATACCTTGAACAATATCTTTATAAATTTTAGTAACAAGGTCATTATTATAAGTATCATTAATAAGGTTAATTAGATCAAACACGATGGATAAAAACAATAAAATATAAATGTACAATGATAATGAAGATAAATCTTCAAATGAATAACTTTGTGAGTTTTATCACTTTCTTGTTGTTTCATTAATATGACCCCATTACAAAGCCACAAATGAGCAAAATTATGTTATTTTTGAATTTATTTCGCTTTTTTAAATAATACTCTATTGACATGAATTAGACTCTCATTAATAAAAACCGGTTTGTCATCACTGGCATCTCTATATGATATATCATATGTTACCTAATTGAGGTTAATTTTATCTTCCTCTTTTTAACTAAAATACTCAACTTTAACTCCAGTGGTTTTAGCTCCACATAGACAAAATTTATCAATGGCTTCATTTGTTTGTTGTCTTTATAACATAGTAACGTTTTCTAATGCCGCATCTTGCTTTTATGCCCTACTGAAGTCCATTTGATTTCAGCGACATGTATCAACTTATAAGATCATATTTTTGGTCTTTTACATAAAACCTCCTTCGACAGCATATTGATTAGTCTTTTAGTAACTATAAATTCCAATATTGACGGAGCAGCGTGGATTTTCGCTAATTATGAAACATATCGATCGAGCATTTAAAGACATACCATATTGTAAAGACCATATTGTGTTACTTGTAGACCTTTCTGACCCAGATCGAGTTATTAGTACATTTTCACTGATTGCTTCTTGCAAGATTCCGCATCTGAGTTATTTTTCTTGGTATAAAATCTAATGTGACATAAATGTCACTTCCTTATTTTAGATATCCTAAATAAGCTCTCAAAGCCCTTATGAAAGTAAGCTCCGAATTTATCAGGCCGAACTATTACAATAAACTCGATATTTAAATAAATCTCAAACGGTTACTGTCTTGCACTGCTTTTATTTTTTTCTCAAAGAGTCAACAGTAAATCTCCAATTATATAATATATCTTTAAAAAAAAAAAAAAAGCTTTGCGATCTCTATCTACTAAGGTACCAATATCAAAGGGTATATTCATCTTGAGCATTTAAATATGCAAATTGATAATGCTTTGTTTACTTTGTCTTTCTCAAATAAGTAGTTACTATTGCGCACCCTGTTGCAAGAGAGTGCTTCCGCAAAAAAAAAAAAAAAAAAAAAAAATCTTCCACAATAAACTACTTAACTCAATTATAACTCTGGTATTCTTGACATTTCAATCATAAACATCATTACGAATATCTTTGAAAAACAACTTCTTGCCAACTGAAGTTGTTAACATAAGAATGACCGTTAGCAGACCAAAACCAAGACCAAGAGCAAGTTCAATTTAATTCAATTATCGGACACAGTAGAGTGAGATTTTAATTGCTTGCAACTCATTGATTTGTAATTAAAAGCAAACCGCAAATCGACACGGTATTACGCTTTTACTAATGACAATGCTTCTGTCTTTACTTAAATATGACCACTCTGGATTACGTCATGGGAAGCGATCCAAATGATACTCCATGGTCAATTTCCCGCGGCCTTTGTCTTCCAGATGGTGAACTAATCACTTAATAAAAAAGAAAATCCAACAAACCAACAGTTCCAAAGAAAACTCACTCAAGCTTGCCCAACTGACAAATGACAGTGTGACTACTGACAACTGACAATTGACTACAGACTACAGACTACCGACTGCTACCTAAAACAATGGTCACCCTCAGGTTGTTGCGAAAATTCATGAGCATCAAAAGTACGAGTACCGGTAATACATATATATGTAAGTACAGTTCATTTCCTATTTATGTATGCAAGAATTTTCAAAATACATATATAATTTGTCCGAAAGAGCCCTAGCATATTGTTAATGTCAACTGTGTGACACTTAAATTAAAGATTTGGCAACACTTCCCAGGTATGTTCGATTGTGATTTGCTAAATTCACTGTACCGAAATAAAATACGAGTATATGTAATGACAATCCGACCGCTACGAATAATTCTGATAAAGTCTAAGCCCAATAGAGACAATGATCTTCTTGTCGTTTTAGAGTATGGATGCGGAGGCATCGCTATCTGAATCGCTAAAGTAAAACAATGTACTTCATTTACCCGTTGCGGGTAATGAAGGCTGCTCTCAGGTAAAAGAAATGGTTAATGTGCACCTTCATCAGTTTGCGGTGGTTCAGTCTAAGTAGGTTGATAAAAAAGATACGAATACGAATACAAATGTGAGATAGGTAACTCGTACGAATTGTTATTGTTTTTTTTTTTGTTTATGTTGTGCTTCTTTATGGAGATTTTGTAATAGTTCATTAAAAAATTGTTTAGTTTACGACTTAACGGTGAAGTATAGAGTGCGGCGGAATTAATTAATGAGAGTTTTTTTTTTTTGGTTTTGTTTTTCTTTGCAGAACAAGGACGTTGGTTTTGCAAGGTTTACTTTTCACACCGCAACTATTTGTAAACATGTAAGTATCTTTTATCTATACAAGAGTATATGTATTTATTTGTGTACGACTGTTAATTGCGTTCATAAAGATATTCGTCTTATGAGTAGCTACGAGTAGAGAGACTGTTTTTTTTTTTATTAGATGTATTGCATGTTTGCAATATCGGAGACCTGCAGATTGTTGAGTATCTGTTGGCAAATGTAAATAATTGTTGTTCGTGAATGCATTGAATTGTATATTTTTCGTTTTTTTACTAGTATTAATGTTAATTAAAAGCGTGATTATGGGATTTAATCTTTTATAGTTAATAACTTTATAGGTGATTAATTTTTATATTATTTGGAGCAAGAGTGCCGTGGCAATAACAGTTTTTTTTTTTTCATTCTGTCTAAAAAGTTTTTAATTATCTTCCTTTTGTTCATAAAATGGGTGTAGATAGTGAAAGATAGTGGGAGTCTTTTAGTAAAAAGAATTTACTTAAAATTTTACAAATTGTTTGAGACTTAATTTACCACCTCAAATCGTAATTTTTTGGTAAGACAGACAGGAGTCAATAATGTACTGTAAAACTTGTTTGGTGGTAGTGTCATTGTCAATAATCCTCATCAAATCTCTCACAGCCAATTAAGATTGAGCCAGTTGGCAGTCGTTCTTTGGAATTAAATATATAGAAGATGATTCCAAAATTCTTATTATAATGAGCATTTCAAGGAGGATCGAAAGATAATTTATTCTTCACCTCACCTAACAACTTATACAACTGTTGTTCAGCTGAGGTTAGCTGAATGCGTTTTAACGAACTATGTGACTTATGGCAGTTCTATGATCAAGGATTGTTATTTTATTGTGGAGATAGTTAGTATAGCCGCCAAAACAAAAGTGAAACATTTCAAAGTATGAAAAGTATCATATATGAGATATAGGCCACAACTGGCTTCCTTGCTTCAAACAAATTAATTTCGCACTCGAATACATTCATGACAATCTATCTGATTGTCCTGAATCCTGCCGATCTCTATATATTAGTACTTAGAACAGAGATTCAGCCCTATTGGTCGTCTTGCATATATTTATGTATCGCAATAAAAAGGCTCCTTAAATGTTCACATGCTGAAACATTGCAGCCTACCATCTTCTTCGATCAATATCACGGAACTTTCTTGTATTTTGACCAAATACTCCGGCATGCATAACATCAAACAGAATATCGATATTTCTTCTTCTACGACTCAAACATTCTCTTCGCTGAAGCTTAAAAGTTTACGGTTATATTATTACCGACCTCACCAAAATGCCCTCCAGCTTACCCGGTATCAGAAAGCTCCTTCGAGTGGATTAAAGCTTGCCAACTTTAACTAACTAGATCATCACCAATTGGCTATACCATCTCTCTGTTTAGATGTCATGTGTTGATATTATGTTCTAGGAAAGATGAATTCCCTGTCTTCTTAAATTTTCGTGTTGTCAATAGTAACGATTTGTCCTTAGTTGACTTCTTTGCTTGTTGGCAGCATGTGCTTGATAATTGGTATGAAAGGACCTATGGCGAAACGCTTGGATAGTACCAATGTCGTTCGCAAATTATTTTATGTATTTACTGGTATACCGTGAGATAGCTGGATCAGTTTTACTACTTTTTCGAAACCCAATAATCTAACAGACCTTAAGGCTGTGAATTCAATCATATGCGCTCTGAAGACCGATAGTAATGAGCCTTGTATCGAAATTTGCTGGTTTTCTCAACGGGAACTATAAAGATTCAGGAGTTACATTGGCCCATGCTGGAGTGAGAGTTGCAGAATTTCTTGGATATAAAATTATATCTTATCCTTTGGTATCTAATTAATTTCAGAATTGGGAACAGTTTACGTTTTAAGTTTCCTATCAGTCGCTTAGCATTAGTATGCAGTATTAATCGCAGACCTTTTTCGTATCCTTGAGCTTAAATTTGAGTTATTTCTACATAAGATTGAGTTAGAAAAGAGAATATCATTCGAAAGTAATCATTACGTACCTTTTATGATATCATTACACTGATTGGACGCTGGACGCATTACACTGTAGCCGGAGATCCTTATTTTGGTCAAAAACTTATTTTCTCGGACGAGGCCTGTTTTATGGATCAGCGGGCTTGTCGACAAGCAAAATTTCCTTATTGAAGCGGACATAAGCCACAAGTATTCAGCTACGCATCAATGCATCCACAAAGATTAAATGTTTGGTACGGTTTATGACAACATCGATATATCCGAGCTGTGTTTCAAACAAGACGGCGCTAAAGGCTATATAAACGATGCAACCCTTGCAGTTGTAAAGAAGAAAGAAGATGACAACTGGGTCATCACACGGTGAGCGGTCGTCAATTAGCCGCCGCAATCAAGCGAATTTGCCCCATTCGAATATTTTCTCTGGAGCTACGTCAAGCCCTTAGTCTACGCTAACAAGTCAACAACTTTGGACGAGCTCGAGACCAATATTCGACACGCTATTGCCGCTACGATGTGCTTTAAAACAAAGTCAGAATCAATTTTATATCTCATGTCGTTGTTGTTTTATTTAATTTTTTTCCTTATCGTTCTTATCTGACCCAGCAACAACCAGCACGTGAGTTGGCGGTAAAAGGTAAATTATATGTGATACTCGTACGTCTCTAACGATTCAGAGAGAATCTTTACATAAGCTTATTATTTCTTACTAAAGAGAGTATCAACAAAAAGTGTAGGATTTGGTTTTTGAATAAAACGAACAGTGAGATATTTCTGAAACTTTTATTACTTAATAAGGTAGACGCAATATCTTCCAAAATGACCGTATTCAAACACTCTTTCACATAATGGCAGCGGCTTCAATATTCCTTTTCAGATTTGGAAATGTTTAAGAAAGGCTGGCGTAAACCCTGCTTGTAACTTAGCCCCAAGGAAAGAAGTCTAAAGGTGTTAAGTTGCACAATCTTGGCAAACTATGGGTCTATCCGAAAAGCGCAATTACTCCAGGATGCGTATTAACTCGATTGTTTAACGACTTTTATAGCACCATCCGGTTGAAAATGGAGGTCATTCGTACCCATATCCTTGAGCTCCGATCACAAAAATTTTTTTTATGATGTTTCGGTCCTTCAATGCCTTTCCGGCCTTATTTTCGTTAAAACTCAGTTCATAAACCGCACCAAATAGTTACTCTTTCTGGGTGCATTGACATCTTCTTAATCATTCGGAGATTTTTTGGTAATTTTTCCGTATTAATGTAGCCGACAATGTGAAAATGGGCATGGTCAGCATCCATGTTTTTCAGGATCCAATCCGAGGACGTACGGCACTGTTGGTAGTCGGCAAGTTTCAGTTCTTGCGTTATTTGGCCCTTATACGCATCCAGACTGAAATCTTTCGTCAAAATTCGATACAGTGTGGCTGTGGAGAGCTCAAGCTCCTGAGAATGAGGAATAATGGAGCTGTTTGGATTGTTTGGGTTGTTTTCGACACTTTCCTCTATTACGGAGATATTTTTCGTTGAACGTCCTGGGCGAACACGTTCCGGCATTTTCACACCTTGTACTGAGCCTATGTTGCAAGTTTACTAGGTGGAGTGAAAAGTAACCTCTTTGACCGCCAGAATGCGCTGCTACTGCAAAAAAGGTTATGGTGCTTTGAAGTCCGTTTATATATATTTAGGCAGACATGCCAAATTTCAGTGCGATACTCTCTTAGTTTTGTCTTTTTTGAGAGGCAAAACGGCGAAGGAAACAAAAGAAAAGTTGGATAAATATTATGGGACTAATGGTCCGTCAGATTACACCGTCAAATATTGGTTTCGAGAGTTTCGTTGTGGTCGCAACTCCACCGCCGATCAAGTCCGCAGCGGCAGGCCCTCCGATCCGGTTACAGAGGACAATGTCAAAAAAATACAAGAAATGTTGTTGGCTGACCGGAGAGTGAAGGTTTGCGAGCTAGCAGATACCATAAAGATTAGTACTGAGCGCACACGACATATTTTGGGCAATATTTTGCATGTGAAAAAGTTGTCCTGCCGCTGGGTGCCGCGCATACTCACTCCTGACCAAAACCACGAACGCGAGAGCACTTCGAAAGAGTGTCTGGACTTGCTGATGCGGAATCGGGCGGACTTTTGGCGTCGATTGGTAACGGTTAAACACCAGAGAACAGAATGAGTGCCTGGCAATGGACTGAAGCCGCACGAGTGCTCCGAAGTGGCCGAGGGAGGCTCGATGGGTCGGAAAGATTATGGTGTCGGTTTTCTCCGATTGTCATGGCATTCTCTTCGTGAACTACCTCGAAAAAGGAAAAACCATTAACAGCGAGTATTACTGTGCATTATTAGAGCATTATGAAGCGGAAAAAATGTTGTTTTTGCAAGACAATGCACCGGCGCACAAGAGCATCGCAACTACGGCTAAAGTCAATGACTTACGACTCCAATTGCTGTCGCATCCACCGTATTCGCCAGATTTGGCTCCCTCAGACTATTATCTCTTCCCAAACCTCAAAAGATGACTCATCAATAAAAAACTCAGCTCACGCGAGGAAATCATCGACGCCACGGAGGAGTATTTTGCAAACCTTCCGGAAAATTACTTTTCGGACGGGAGCAAGAAGTTAGAAAATTGCTGGAATAAGTGTATCAAACTAAAAGAAGACTATATTGAATAAAATAAAAAACATTTAAAAAAATTTTTTTGTTCATTCCAAAGGAGGTTACTTTTCACACCATCTAGTATGTTACGCGCAGTCTCGAAAAGCACATGAATATGGTATTCGAAAAATTGTCGCATGTTCCAATTGAACGGCAATTTTTGTAAAGAATTCAACGATTTGGATTTTTTCTTTCGCTGTGTAGCGTCCCATGGCACATTTCCAAAATTCAGTGTAATTTTGAACTAACTTTTTCAAGATGATAAATTCAATTTTGAATTTGGCGTTGTTAACATTAAAATCTCGTTGGTGACCATTACAAATGTTATGGAACAGCTAACGTCACCGGCATAGTCAGATGAGCTTGCCAATAATTCCGAATCTGTACGTGGCCTTATATTTAAATTGTAACACACGTGAGTTTAAAATCGAAGAAGAAATAATGGGTGTCGATTAAGAGTTCGCCTGTAAGGTCTTCGACAAAATGTTTAAGGTATTTCGCAGTAGATATATTGCCAAGTTCTCTCATATTGAGAAGACTGACTGGCAGTGACTTAGTATATTGAAATATCATTCAATCGTTCAAGGCACCCGAACCCGAACGACCCAAACTTCCACTCTAGAAGTCTTAAAAAATGTTAAGCATATGACGTATCTTAACACATAATGTGCATTCACCTGATGCTGTCACTAAAAGCCTTACGATCGAAGACTTAAATCGGATTCCTAACATGTTTTTGTAAGTGCTGTTAAAGTCTCAATATGCGATCTTCGGAATTCACGTAACTGATCCACCATAGAGTTCGAAATGTATTAGATAATGTCTTTAGGATTCAAAATTTGTGTATCAACTGACAACTTCATATTTCCCTTCATTGATCGTACGAAGGCTTTCATGCCAACATAGTTATTTAACTGTTGGTCCAAATAAGCTGTCCCTTCTTATGAAAATATCAATATATTAGACTAAACTCATAAATTGCAATATACTCGTATCTTTGTTAACTCTAACTGCTATCTCTCATGCTTTGGGATATAATAAGTACCTTTCGCTCCCCGAATGTTTCCATAAGATAAAAACAAACAAAAAGAAACTAATTCTCATTCCATTTAAAAACAAGACCACACTTAACAATAACATTGCATAAGAGTTAAACTTAAACCACAGTGATCTAACAGTTCCCATTAGGCCTGGAAATATCATAATTCTGAATTCGAAATGGATCACGACATTTATATCCCCCCAAGCATCCACTGCCACTGTTAATACGTATGCATTGGTATAATTGCAATCTAACATCCGTGCATGTATTCGTAGTGACTAATTGACCTCCACTCTCCCGAATAGCCCAAAAGATACACTTTCACTTCTAGAAACCTGCACTAAATCAGCACTCCATCAGCGCACCAAATCGCTTGCAAATTGGCCCCGGGAATTTCAATAAAATTAAGCCGTTCACCCCGCCTTCGTAACGGTAATTGGTGTAATTTAACGATAATAAGATTGCGACATTAGCTACTCTGAATCGATTATTATCCTCCTGCAGCACAGTGCACCCCAATTGCTGCGGCAATGGTGCAAGGTCCGTTCAAGAATTCAACATTGGGAAAGAATTTGGGCGGTTGCATTTCGTTAAATTTGCCACAATGCTTCGTTCAATGATTCCATCGAAATCGAAAGCGTGATGAAATTCATGCAGATACGAATACTTATATATTAAGAGTATCAGCGGTCACTGCCAATTAATAGTTGCATCGCATATTCGTAGATATTTCGTAAAATTGCGTCGGTCGACTAAAGAAAAACTACGAAATGCCCATCTGTCCTTGGCCGATGTACGAGTATGTGCACTCGGCGAGCATGTGTTTGAGTACTCAATTTGAATTAAAATTACGCTGGACAAACATATAAACAAACAAACAAATCATGTCTCTGTCAGTCTGTCCGACTCGGAGTTGGATTTTTTGTTGTTTTGGGCCTATAGGGGCACTCCTCTCCATAGTTTGTTTGGGGCTTTGGTGGTATCGCAATGTTTGTTATAGTCGAACTCTCAGACCGCCACCGAATTAAGGTTTTTGCTTTTTTGAAAACTTTTTAAGCCCAAGCACGTCCATTGAGTGCATTTGGCATTTACTCAAAGAAGCTTAACAGTTGCGGACTTCACGTATCTAGTTACAGTGTTGTGTTTGGTTATAGCTCCTTAAGTTGCAGAGGATAAACGTCGTTCAGTGAACGGGGGCGTATTATACGTTACTTTTCAAATGGGAATCATGTCAATTGGCGGTAAGTCGGTGTGTGAGAGGCAACATGTAACATACCTATGGCACGTAATTTAATAATAACCAATCGATTGCATATAATGTATGACAGTATACCTAAAGCTACGAAATACCGTTTATTAATCGTGATAATAATAGTGTTACCAGGTGTTGAGAAATATTTTTGTTGGAATTTTTCTGTATCGTAAACTTTCTTTGGATATTAATATAATTGATTAGTGTGAGTTTACATAATTAAGAGAAGATAGCTTGACAGCAGATTGGGAATGCTAATTTGAGGCCGTTAACGGCATAAAAGTGAAATTTACATGACATGAATTGATCGATGAAGTGCATACTCATCTATTTGTTAGCTGTGGAGTGTCACAACCACTTGAATTGAAGAAGTGATTTACTGAAGACTTAAGAAATATTTGACATGCATCTTACGGGTAAGCGCAAATATACACTTAAACGACAACCTGAAGCGACTGCAAGTGATGAAAACTTTCTAATCTTAACTTTATTTGCACATTTTGAAAGGTATTATCGGAAAGTTGGTCTTTGACATACAAACATTCATTCCTATCTTACTGCCAGTGATCCGAACTTAAGTCGTACTTTATTCGTCTAATACATATAAGCGAGAAGTTAAACAGTTAAAGAGCCACCAATCTCCTCACCTATTTGCAAATAAATATGCAAATTTGGGACATGGACAAACTTGTTTTGCTATATTGTGCACTCTTTGCCGCTAGAATACAGAATAAGTCAGAGTCATATAACTATATACAACTATATACACAGTTTTGGAGATTTTTCTTTAACTATTCTTGAATTGAAGAGCAGGAATAGCACAGTTCCTGGATGCAGTTCTTGGTTAGCAACCAGCATGGGTGGCCTTGGCTCAGGTGGTAGTGGACTGGGTTCCAAATCGGGAGAATCGGTGTTCGAATCCCAGCCTCGCCCGAAAGGCATTCGTTTTTTCCAGTTAACAAAAATCAAGTAAGATGAGTAGGTAACTAGAAATCAGCAGCAAGCCAACTTCCACTAATGATTTAGTCTCCTCATTAAATGTTGAATGCCATCCATGTCACCCACGTTGTAACTTAGCAGTTGCTTCTTCGATGGTTTTAGCTGTTGCCAAAATAGCAGTGTCATCAGCAAATGTGGCTTGCACAGTATCGTTCGTTTGTGGTATGTTGCTGATAAAAAGGGCCAAGTACACTTCCTTGCGGCCCTCACGCCTTTATTGTCTTAAAATTGGAATATTCGTTTCCATGTCTGAAACGGAAGAGTAGGTCATCCAGGTATGAACTTAAAATATGAGACAATTGCTCGGGTAGGAATTTTCGAAATTTATATTTCAGACCTTCGTGCCAAAAGCTTGCGAAACGTCAAGGAATACGCTTAAACAGACTGGCTTACACTCAATTGTTCGTTTAATTACATCGTTTATTCGATGCACTTGGTCAACAGTAGAATGTTGGTTTCTAAAGCCAAATTTATGATCGGGCAAGAGTCAGTTTGTGTCAGTAATCGGTTTAAGACGATTAAGTAAGATTCGCTCGAAGACCTTCCATATAATCGAAAGGAGCGATATTGGTCTGTTTACCGGGTTTTGGAATTATAATAACTTCGGCAACTTTCCACTGATCCGGTACATGCTCTAGTCTTATGGTGGCATTTATAAAATAGAGCAGCTTTAGCAAACCTTTTCACCTTTTAAGTATCTCTCCTGTAATTAAGTCATATCCAGGTGTTTTATTGAGCTTAAGCGTGTCTGTAACTTGTCTAAGTTCCTCAAGTGTAGAATTTTCTATTGCAAGGTTCGTTGTCACGTCTAGCGTATTTTGACATTTTCTGGAAGCATTTCCTGTCGAATGAATTGAACGTTTCTGTAAGATGGTCAGCGAAAAGTAATTGGTATCTTTTGTCGCTGTGAGGCTTTCTAGGTAGTTATTAATACCTTGGTTATTGATGTCATTGATCGATTTTTTCTACAAGTTGCAGAGCCTATTAAAGGACGTTTTATCTTGTTGAGCCCGAGTTTCATGCCAATTTTTTCGCCATCTTCGTTTATTTCTTATCATTTCCATGATTTCCCTCGGCATAAGATACTGGCAACTTTGTTCAATTCGCATGGAGTACGCTGCCTGCTATGATGACTTCAACAATGACTTCAGCTTCTTTTTCAAGTTGATACGGCGTTCTAAGCGGTATTTTTAACTCAATATTTTCGACAAGCTCTTTTCGAAAATCTTCACAGTGAGTTTTTTGTTGGATAACCTGAGTGATCTTTGTTTCTTAATCAAGGATTCGCACAATGAAAGAATAGTTGGAGAATGATCGAAGCTTTCATCAACTTTGACGTAACTAGCGTTTACTCCTTTTCCGATAAAGAAGTCTATTAGACCGGGTGTTTTGGATTTTTGGGCGAACATGGCTACCTGTTGAGTAAAATTGCCAACCACATTCCATGCAAGCCCTTTATAGAGTTTTTTTTTAAAATGCATCTTGAGCCCCAAAAGGTGTGCTTCCCATTAGGGTCGCCCCAGTAACAAAGATTGATCCAAGTAACTCACTTAGGTCAATGAATAGACTGAGGATATTCTAAAAGAGTAATTTTTATTTTTAGCGCGTACTGTGGTCATTTGGAATTTGTCAAGTTCAGTTTGTGCTCCCAAAGAGTGTTCAATGCAGTCAATTATAAATAGGGATGATCCGCCTCTTGCGTTTCCCAATGGGTGATGAGCTTGGTAGTTGCGGTTATCTTTTAATTTCACGCGTGATTGCGCTGTCAGGAGAGTTTCAGAAATTAAACATATAGCGGAGTCAATGTAGATAAAATCCTTAAGTACCTACCTCAAAGTTACGAGTATAGTTATAAATTATGACATTCGCTCAGATCCGTCGATCTGATCTGATCTTGTTGATCAGTCCCGAGACTGATACATAGATGGCGACTCTACTAACATATCCATACGATTTTTAGCTAGTACCAACCTTCAAAACTGTCAAGATTTGATGATTTCGAGCATTAGTCAAAGAGATATTGAAGTTTTAGAAATGCATCTTTAGATATTTTCAAAACCATGAAAAAAAGAACGAGTTTCGTACGTTGATAAAACACTGTTATTTGATGGGAAAAAATACCGTTAAAACTCAAGAATAGCTTGAAGGGTGTTGTAAGGCATCTGTTCCATTGAAAGCAACCGTTTGTCGCTAGTTTGCTGAATTTAAACGCGGCCGTACATACTTTTCCAGCTAGAGAACATCGTAAAGATATATAGACCATTTAAATCGTATTTTGCACGAGTATTTAGGTATGAAAACGATTTGTTCGAAGTGGCTACCGTGTTTGGACTAAGAACAACAACGTATACTACGCTGTTTCAGCAAAGCAACAAGAATTTTTTTATGCGGTATGTGACAATCAACGTCAACATACTATTTTCCCATATTTTTTTCAAGTCTAAAATTAAAGAACACACTTCCCAATGCAGGCGCGGTATCTCAGATCAGATTTTTGTCTGATGATGTAGAATGAGAACCACTTGCAATTGGCATTCATAAGAAGTCGCTCTTGTCTGTGTCTATTCTAGGAATTCTAAGATACACAATGTTTGTTTCCATTTTCAGTTCGTTCATGTTCATTTTAGTGGAATATCGGGTTATGTTTCAGTCACCAAGGCTTCAGCACCCAGTTGGCTGAAAGTCCCCTTTCACTTTCACTTTCTGCGTTGTCTCTCTGGGTTGGAGCCCAAAACTTTCCGGACCAGAATGCCGCTGTCCACACCTTCAAGGTGACCTAGCCATCTAAGCAGGGCCCTCCGTGCTTTTCTGACTAAATCAGCATTGCTGCACAGCCCGTACAGTTCACTGTTGAAATACCTCCTCTATTTTCGATTGATGCAAACGGGTCGGAAAATTACCCGAAGAACTTTTCTCCCAAAGCAATACTGGGATAATCCGTGTCTTGTATAAAATCGTTTAGTTGGTCGACAGAGGGCTTTACTACTCAATTGCTTTTTTATGCCGAAGAACAGCGATTAGCAAGTATCATATGACTCTTTGCATGAATTCCGCACTGATGTTGTTGTCGCAGATAGCGAAGCCGAGGTAGATAAAGCCACTTACTACCTCAAATGTGTAACTATCTATCGTTACGGCCAAGTGGCCGCCGGTAGAATTGATGACCATTCGGGCCCAATTTTTGGCATTTTTCATCACTCTTGCCAAAACTTCTGGCTATAGGTCCTCGCATTCTTGACGGATATTCTCTTCTAGGGCTCCAGGAGTCTGAGGTTTGTTGACTTCAAAAAACTCCACAAAAAGAAGTCTGGAACGGTTAAATCAAGCGATCTTGCTGACCAGTTTCAGTCGACCAAACTAGAGATTAGGCAACCCAGAAATGCAGTATGCGCCGTTTCATTTTCATCCAATTGAGAAGGGAGAAAGTCGTTGAGCATGCGCATGAGCGCTCGCCGTCCGTAGTAGTCGATTTGCCCATGGTGTTTGCGAAAAAATAACCCCTATAATGCCGCCAGCGTAAAGAGAACACCATGCAGTTACTTTGAGCGGGTGTAAGCGACCATTTTTCTTATTCACATATCCACAGAGATCGATTTTTTCGATGAAAAGTTGTGTCCTCGTAGTCGATATTCAGGATGGCTTAACCGTAAGTTACACGCTCTTGGCACTCAACAGCTAACAACTGATGCCCTCTCTGCATTTAGTAAAGGAACATCTTTGCCCAAAAAAATCGTTTCAATTATTCCGGGTTCTTTAGGAGTATAGCGATTCATGTCTTGTTGACGTAGAAGTAGAATTGACATTTGCCACCATTTGTAAAAATTATATCATCATCCGTGATGACTCTTGGGCCACCTAGTAGTTGTCACCATTCAGGGAATATCTCTTCCTTAGGATCGGACAAACAATGCTGAGGTTCCATTTGCCGGGAATACTTTTGTCAAATCAGATGTTGGAGTTAGATTTATGTTTCATATTGAGTCATCACCTGCTGCTTTAAACAGCTCGCGAACAAAGCTGTCAAGTCCAGCATCTTTGTTAGACTTAAGCTTGGAAATCGCTGTCCTGACTTAATCTTAGTCGGGTGAACGGAAATACTATTTTTCTTCGTTTTCAGTGCGATGTTACTTATCAATACCGTTTTACAAATACGGATGGAGATATCCGTAACACCCCAAAGCCAGTAAACCTTTGTGGGGAAGTTCAGCGTCGAAACTGTTACAATCGCAAAAGACCGCGAGGACGTTTACCTATCGGGTTTCCCTTAATCTCTCAATAAGTCCGATGCCGCCAGAATTGAACATAAAACACCAGTGGAGTCAGCCGTAAAGTGTAATCAGAGAGGTCGCCTCTGATTTATTGGCTTTTAACTATCCCCAACAATTAAACCCTTTGTTCGATTACGAATGTAAGCAGGCCAGCTTAGAAAAACAGCGGATATATAATATGGAGCTGCAGAAAAAAACAAGAGTGGGGCTCGCGAAGTCTACGAGCAGAAAAGTCTGCTAACGACTTTAGTTCCTCGAGAACTATAGGTTACAGTTCACTCAATAACATTACGAATAATTATACTATGTAAACTTTATAATACAAATGTAAATGAACAATTAAAGATATCACCAGTCGAAGAAGAAGTGAAGAGTAGCATCAGGCCCGTACACAAATCTGCAAGGATGGAAATGGAACCTTCAGTAGAGTCACATTCGGTGCTGAGAATTTAGAAAGATTATTTCTTTAGTTCTATAGTACACATAACCGAAATACCGTTTGACCATCGTGCTATATGCATGTTATAGAACATATCTGTTATCAGTTTCCGTTTCATGAAGGTAACGATTACGGACTAATCCACCAGACACCTGCGTTTGATCTTGGATTCTTGTATTAAAGTTGTAAGGTTTCCGGTTGTATGACAATACGATAATACTTAAATAAATTTTTTCAGTGTCGAAACCTTAGCAAATCATTTCGTTTCGGCAATTTTACAAATTTCCTTGGCCAGGACAGTAAGAGAATAACTAAGACTTATTGGTAAATTGACGTATAGCAGCTCATTCCCCTCTAGCAACGAAATCCAATAATTTATTTTATAGCTCCCAAAAGCTATTTTACCCTTTTCGTTTCCAATGTTTATTACTTAATCCAAACATTTTCCTTTTGTACGCTGTGTAACTTGTATTTTCTTGTTTTGTGGATATAGCGTCATTTTATACCTTTTTTCATCTCATTTATGGTATGCTTCTGTTCGTATCTATCCAATTATATGTGTGAAAGAAAACCAATAGAAGAATAGAGATGAGGAACTTGGTTTCTATATAAAAAAAAGCAGCCCTTTAATCCGTTAGTATGCCGTAAAGTTCTCATAAATGATTTCATCACTTAACACCCGAGGCACCTACATTTCACTTTGTAGTAGGTTTACGAGTATACCATTTACTTATAGAATATATTGTATGTTATATTCAATTCAGTTCAATTTACTGATTATTTATATTCGGCCACATGTAAAATTCTGTAACTCATATGTATGAATGTATTCAACATTCGGGTTCACAGTCTAATAACACACCGAGAATTTTCCTTTTTCTCGATCAGCATAAGCACATTAAATTCTTAATGAGATACTTCTTCACAAAACTATTTCACCGATTCATTCCCAAGTTTCACCTCAAATTAAATCATAGCGATGATAGTTTCTCTTTTTGTCGTATCTTCTCTGTTAAAAATTAAGCCCAAAACCAGTTCCAGAAAAATTAGACCTTAATTAAGAGCTGAAATATAAAACACCAGAGCATTCTTTATCATGCGTATCTTTTCCAATGATGAGTCCCATCCATAACAAGGAAATTCGCACTCCACAAGTACGGATATGATATTCGTACAATTGAATTGTATCTATCACTGGTAAAAGTGTTCTCATCTAGAGTGCTAGTAAAGTAAAGTGCATTTCTAGATAAAGTTGGAGCATTAAAAAAAAAAAAAATTAAAAAAATAACGGTAATTTCAATTGTATAGATATACTAGATTTAGGGTTACTCTGCTTGCGGACCACAGCGCTAACTGCACAGTGGGGTAATTTATCACTCTAAACAAAACGGATTAAAAAATTCGCACGAAAACAGCGAAGAAAAACGCTTTCAAGCCTGCGAATGCTTGTATCTACATATCTGCAGCACCCTACTGGTGTAGTTAGGTACTTAAAATTCAAGCGCAGTCGCCGTTAGTGGAACAGTGAAGAACTTATCACTTTCGTTATCGTGATTCAGCCGGAATGACTGAGGTTACCACCGTACATGACATGTACTCGTACCATACTCGTTCTCGTATGAAAGTATACATGCGCTCGTATATGTATTTTACTTCTTTTTTTTATTAGTGAATACAAGTATCTATTCGGATTTAGAAAATGTTTTCTAATTTCCCGTTGAACACGACATAGTTGGCATTTGATAGGTATTCTCTTTCAAAGAAGGAACATAAAGTCATTCACAGAATGTTAGTAAAAAGGTGGAGGTGGTAAAACAAAAGGAAACGAATTTAAAATGCGCCCCAGCACTTTTGTACTCATTCGTGCGGTTCATGTAATCGTACCTATGGATAATTACTTGAGCACGCATTGAAACTGTTCAGCGATGTTTAGCGAATAGATGGACTGAATTAGGTTAAGAACGAGAATCTTTATATAGCCTGGCACATTGGACTCATGAATTAGGAAAGCACGAGCTGAATTATCATAATCTAAGTTTGGTTACCTCATTATTAGTAATTCGAAGTTCTTATGAAGTTTTAGGGGGAAAACAGAGTTGTTATAGAGCTATGTTAGTACTGTATTTGTGCAATAAGTAGACATGCTCCATTACTATATCTCATTAGAATAAATACTCGGACAAGAGAATTGGTAGGCACTCTTCGAAAGGGCGTTTCCATTGCTAATAGTGACCGTGCCAATATTATCTTCATACGCAAGTTTTATTTATTTAAACTACATTTTAATTGCTTTCTGAAAATGTCACTGCAAAGATCGATGCTAGCTGCGTTCGACTTCTCGAGAGCTCGCGAACGACACCGGATCTCAACGTCTTGCCAAGGCTGTGCCCTTATGTTTGGTCGAAGAAACAATCAGACTCATATGGATAAAGTACTGGTATTGACAACCTCGTAGAAAAGTCTGTACTATGCAAATTGTAATATTTCAACGGCGGATCAATTCAACCTGGGCCAACTACGTAAGGTTATTTCAGAACCTTATACCCAGACCCAATACTCTTTTTTCTGTTTAAACGGAAAGATGTATCATACTTACTAAAGCCTACTTTCTCCAACAATATCTAGTAAAACAAGAAGAATTGCGTTTGGCAAGCTATAAAGATCAGATCTACTTATTTTTAAACTCTTGCCATATACTCTTGGGAACAGATCACTCTTCTCCTTCTTCTTGTTATATATTTCTCCAATTGCTAGTTTACCGTAGAACGCTTCTGCAGACCACTCTATTTGAATCACCTTGTAGGTGAGGCCAAAAGTTTGTTTATGTCTTCGCATTTGAGTTTCATTTACTTTTCTTTGAACCTCGGCCGCAAATTGACCTTTGTTGAGCATGGACAAGCTAAGTAGTTTGTTCAGTCTGAAGTTTCTGTACTGTCGGGTATCGCGGTTGAGCATACTTCTTATAAGATCACGTTTTGTTACACCCACTGACATTCGTAACATTTTTATTTACGTCGCTGTAATTTTTCTTTTATATTTTTCATACCAACATTACCATGCATATGGTAAAGCTAAACGAACGACTGTGATGGATAACAAACGTTTAAGTTTAAGCGGAATTTTTCTGTCACAACATAGATTGGAGTTTTCGTGCCATTCAAGCCACCCCTCACTGACTCTATGAGCAACATTGTCATCGCAATTTCCTTGGTGATTAACAGAGATGCCAGGAATTGGATTTACTGCTTTGGGAACACGGCAATGCAGATATTTTATCTCAGTATAACTGATTCATAGCCGTTATCATCGGCGAAGAGAAGAGAAGTTGTTTCCGACTCATTGATGAGCTGCTTCAAAACGAAATTTTGCATAACATTTAAAAGCAGCGAATTTCGTACACAGCCTTCTTGTTCTCCAACTTTCACTTCAAAATCTGCGGTACTTCCGACTGTGCATTTCTCTTTTAACATCATTCTACATATCGCCTGTTATCCTTATAGAGTGTTTTGACAGCTTTTTTTTTTAAATAAAAGGCAAACCATTTGAGATATTTCAAAAACTTTATTATTGGCTTGAAGTACAATCAAAACATTTATGAATGGAACTCGACTTCGTTCATATGGCTACCGCGGGCACGTTTGCAACGGTCGATTCGTTGGACCCAATTTTCAACGACTCGGTCACACATTTCGGCTGAAACGGCCGCTATTTCGCATTCAATGTTGGTTCTGAGCTCTTCCAACGTCGTCGGCGTGTTGGCATAAACCAATGGCTTAACGTAGCCCCACAGAAAATAATCAAGCGGCGTTAAATCGCACGAGCGAGGCGGCCAATCGACTGGCCCATGTCTTAAGATAAAACGCTCACCATACTTACTCTTCAATAAATCGATTGCAGCGTGTGCTGTGTGGCTTGTGGCACCATCCTGTTGAAATAATCGGTGATAATGGCGTGATAGCGCTGACCATTCACAGTAACGTGACGATCGTTATCGTCGACAAAAAAATATGGTCCAATAACGCCGCCGGCATGCAAACCGCACCAAACAGTTATATTTTGTGGATGAAGTGGTGATTCATGAAGTACATGTGGGTTTTCACCCGACCAATAACGCATATTTTGCTTATTGACGAACCCATTGAGCCAAAATTGAGCTTCGTCACTGAAGATGATTTTGCGACTCCGAATATCTGCAGAAAATTTTTATAATTTGCAGACGTTGCTCGTTAGTGTACTTTATTATGATGAAAACATTGAGTTTACTGAATAGATTGACAATGACAGTTTGATGATTAGTGAAAGAGTGCGTTCACAAATTAAATTCAAAGTTGTCAAGTCCCTATTGGAAAACCCTATATATGGTAGGTCTCGGGTACATTTTAAGATCTTTACGGTGTCCAAATACGATCTCTGGTAACTCTACTGAACGCTTTTTTCACGTTGATGTTGATGAAGACGATATGCAGATCCTTGGATCCATCATTATCAATTCCTAAGGCTTAAATCAGATCCTACGCTGACATGCGTCCCATCAAGTCGAATTCTCATACGAGTAGAATGTGACATTAGCTTTACTGATCGGTAATTGTTTTTATACAATGGAATAAATCACTCAGATAAAGTATAGGTCCATTATAATTTGTTTGATTCATACATTAACGTAATTTCTCTATCTCTTCCTGGGAAATGAGCAATCGCTTCACTGATTAAGTGAAGATAGTATTCACGTGGTGGTCAACACGTAGTATTTGCACCCTGATGTGACCTTGAGCCGGGCATTCACAATGTCAAATTCATCGAAATGGCATTACTCATAAAATACCAATGTTACAATCAAAGTCCTACTACGATACCTTTCAACATTTTAAAGTGCTTCTCCATACAGATACATACGAGTATCTTTGTTAACGTACCTAATATAAAAGATCCCCCCATACACCATTGTGTATGGTTAAAATGAAATCGAAAATCTTTAGATACGGACACAGAAGCTAGATTGCACTTTAATTGATTATTAATAGATTTATGGCGCCATTAATTCAAACCTCAATCATTCACAGTATCGCCATACATGTGCTTCTGGGATTATCACATTCCAAATATTTTCACATGCTGCTTTTTCTCAATCAAAACACTTTCGCCTATTAATTCCGCCAATTAAATTATGAATATCAGGTTCTGACCAAAGTCACAATCAAAAATAAAAACAAAATCTATCTACGAGAGATTCATTATGTTCGTATACCACTCTCAACTCCAGCATCTTATCATCAAAACTATATTGTATTGCTCTTTCGATATCGGCAGAAAAAGAACGAATTTGAATCAAATAACACATTGCGCCCTCGAAAACGCAACGCCACACCTCAGCTACAAGTGAACAAAGCATAGAAAGTTGCCTCAGCTCAGATACTAATCAATGATGCCGGTGTCCATTGTTTCGTTGTTCATTTGTGTATTAGTCAACGCAATTTAACGTTTCATCTTTAATTGCAAATATGTATGTAATTATTTGGAATTCTTCTCCGTCCGTCCGGTTTGATCAAACCCCCTCCACAATAAGCTGATAATCGAAAGTAAAAATCTCTTTCAGCGCAGATGGTGTCCACTTTGTTATCTGGACTTTCACAAGTGCTTTCGCAAACAAGTGACGACAGATGACATTCCTGCGCTCGATTGTTTGACATCCCTGATTCCTTTAGTGCGGCCAGTACAAGAAAAAATAAAGGTTATAATAATAATGATGAAAGAAAACCTGCAACAAATCACTTTAATGGAGTGAAGGGATATGAACAACGGGCAGGGAATACCAATCGCGAAAGGCCATCAAGGTGCAGCCAACGCGAATTTTCTTGAAGGACGTGATGTCGATGGTTAACCGTTGGATACAGACAAGACGATCAAAAAACAAAAAAAACAAAAAACAAAAAAGACCAACAACTGTGCAACCTGATACGAGTACGAGTACAAGTACTTGAATTGTTGATGGTTTTCACTTTTGGTTTCCATGCAACACCACAATATGTAACCTCAATAAATCGTTGGGCTTGTTAGCTGTTCGCTGCGGATTTCGCTACTTTTGACTTACCTCTCCTTGCTCTTGAATGTAACGTCCCTGCTTTATGGTGTTCGTAAATTCATGTTAACGGAATTTGTGAATAATTTTGCGGATCAAGTGTTATAGGTGGACGGATGGTTGGAAATAGAATAGCTGATTGATTGCCTCTTGCTTTACCTGAGCATCTAATCAAAAACTAATACGAAGTAAAGCAAACTTTTCAAAGTGATTGATGGTTAAATGAAGTTTTGGTAAACTTATTATTTTCTATTTTATAATACTGGGTGGTTCTCTTTATATGTATGTAGAAAGTAAGAGGCTTGCAAGATTTGAAAATTCCAAATATGATTGTTCAGTTCCAATCCCAGGCATGTTTAGCTGAAACAAGTTCTTAGCAAAAATCGTGCTGTGCTACTTCCTGACGGAAGTAAACTTTATTACATCTGTTGCTTATACACTTTTCAATGGCATGGTTTGCGAATTATCATAATACTTTCAATCCTTAGTCACTTTAAAATAATTAATCACAATATTCGACACGTTTGATCCATCTTCCATTCATCCCAAACCTGTGCACGAAAGGCTTGTTAAACTAAAATTTCTAACATATACGACATTGAGTAGGCTTATCCTCTGTGTTGAGAAACGAAATTTCGGACATGCTTTCGCCCAACCCAGTTCGATTAGTGATTCAATGTATGTCTTGTCTCTTAAAGGAAAAGCTTCTCATAAATTCTATCGGACTATGCTTTAGTGTCCGAGACAATTATCTTAGAAAAAAGTCTTTTCCATCAATGACCTTTGAAACTTACTTCAATTACAATAGAAGAATCGAGTGCTTGTGGATATGATTTTGAGTCTAATACATTGGTTTTCATAGATTTGTGTTCCGAATATGTCTAATAATTGTAAGGCATTCAATAAGTAGTTCAACCAACCATATGAACAAAGGTTATATAACTTTGAAAAAACACGCGTGGCAAATTCTCGATGAGGGCAGGGGTGTTATACATATAAGTTCATATATGCGTGGCTGTGATTTATCCAGATATCGATTGTTGGTATGGTATAAGCTGCCCATCATCTCTGGTCTGCTGCCACTGGTATTGCCACAGCGTTATACTGAAGTTTTCTCCATCCCTGTGTGTCCTTTCGGCTATTTAAACGGATTAGATTCCGAAGATGAATGGAAATTGTGACAAAAGGACTACGAACTCTCCCATTTTCATCAATGTCCTCCGATGCTGCTTATAAACTGCATAATAACTTATGCTAACTACCCTTCGTTATTTTCAAACGTAACTTTACAGGCTGGCGATTTGTTGAAGCTCAATATCTAAGAAGTTCTTAACCACCAGTTTTGTTGACTATGGGTACGAATGTTTCAATTTGTCACAAATTCTTCCTTTACTTCTAGAGCTAAACTCTTTAGATTCGAAGACATTCTTAGCACTTTCATCCAATTGGTTGATGTGGTGAGCCGAAGTACTCGTAATCTTCATATCATAGATTTTTAAATTAGATTCAAATCTGAGTACAGTTCGAAGGATTTGCTTTTGTGCCTTCTTTTCTTTTCGTCCCTTTCAATGAAATTTCTTTTGTCTCTAAAATATGCTAGATTTGCTTACTTATCGTTTTACATTTATTCCCGTAAAGCAGGGCTAACATAATCAGGACTTTGTGCAGTTTATTTATTATTTCCCCAAGCCAAAGTCGTAACGATATGAGCATTCTTCCTCCGAACTATTTTCTTATGGTTATAGTTGTCGATAATGATGTCTTGCTTCAGATGGTAAGCAACAGCAAGCTTCTTGTTACTTGACAATATGCTTTTGTATGCTTATAAACTGCATCGCCAGATTGAATACAAGCATATGCCGTTAGCATAGTCCAACAGCTAGACCGAGGAAGTGCCTTCCGTGCCACCACCTACACCGCACACTTTTTGTCCCAGCTTATTTACTTATTTAGGCCACAGTTTGGGGTAAACCTGGTCCTTAACTAACAAGCCTCTTAGCCAATAAGACCGACCCTTAGAAAACTGTGCGCGCCATCTAAGGCGACGTCTTCCCTTACTGCGTTATCCCTCCGCGTCAGATTCAACAACTCTGCGGGGCGGATCATTGGTGTCCATTCGCTCTATATGTCCCACTTTTCTGACTTGAACGATGTTGCTTTACAGCCCGTATAGTTCGTCGTTGAATCTTTCTCTTCAACAACGCAAACTTGACCGAATATTGTACAAAGGATTTTTCTCTCGAAATGATGTCTTAGTCTCCTTAGTTTTTCGGGATAGGACCTTACAAAAAACAGAGATTGGAAATAGTGACTCTTTGTTTTATTTCTGCTGAGGTATTATTGGCAGAGTTTATAGCAGAACCAAGCTAGACGAAGTCCTTTACTACCTCGAAATTACAGCTGTCGATTGTGACGTTCTGAACAATTCGTCGATGTTGTGCATCCCTTCTTGTTGGCAGCATATATTTTGGTTTTTCTCACATTTATCACTAAACCCATTTTGGCAGCTTCTATTTCGATACTAGCGAACGCACCGGTGACAGCCCGCTGTGTTCTCCCCAATTTGAAAGATTGTGCCTCCAGTGTTCCCTAGTGAGTTCCACATATTAGATATTATTGGAGCAGTTGAGGCGGTATTCTTTTTTGTGGATTGGATAAGTGATACTGAGATTTCATTCATACATACACTCGTCTGACCAGATCTGAGAAATGAGTTGTTATACAAATATGTTCTCATTTACAGCAGCTTTGGATACCTGGTTCGGTAAGCTGCCAGATCTAGGTGCTTTGTTGAGTTTCAGCAGATAGATATTGCAATTCTTGGTTTTTTTTTTTGTCAGGTGGATGGAGTTTTTGGCCATGTTGGGATGTTGGATTCCTTCGCAGTTAAACAGCCTGTAGAAAATATTATTCCATATTCTCAGCACCATATGCTCCTTTTTCTTCTTCTGGAAAGCCGATGTTCTTCACGTCTTTTGTGCCCGACGTCCTTCGTTGCAGAGTAGCTTTTTACGCTTTTTATGTTTGCTTGCCGGCATCGTTTATCAAAGCAGTAATTTCTTGTTGCTAGTTGGGTGAAATCCATCACATCAGTTGCGGCGTCTCTGACGGCACTTCGGCAGCGTTGCCATTATTCTTCGATACATGATGCTGGCGGCGTAGAAGTTGTTGAGAGATTTCAGAATACGCGTTTTGTGAAGATTCTGGCAGACTCTTGTGATTGTACCTTCTCATAGTAGTTCTTCTTTTTTGTGGAATTCTCGCAATGTCAATAAGCCTAAGACCGTTTCCAGACGTAGTATCTTATAGGCTTTGCTTATCAGCTTTCCTACCAAAGAAAGATGTTCTCTTGTCCTTTTCGTCATTCTTAGAACAGTGCTCATATGTCTCGTCGAGAGCTCGTAGAAGCATTGTTTGAGAGTTTGAGAGCATCGTCCTTGTCTTCCGTAGGGTCATGGGTGCATATTAAGCTTATGTTAGTGAATTTAGCCTTGACGCGGGTTGTCATAAGACGCTTGCCCACGTGTCGGAAGCTCAAGGCTTTTTGCCTAATCGCATATGACAAATCCGCATCTAAATAAGAGCTGTTTATTTTTCCTATAGAAGTCCCTATATATGACAGTTTTTAATCTCCTTATGCCCATCTCATCGAACTTCCTGGATAGCGGTGATATCTAAGTGGTAACATTCAAAGGCTTGTTCTAATTCGTCCATTACATGTAGCCTGTTAAAGGTCTTGACATTCTACGTATAGTTCTGGAGATTGTTGTTCTTTAATCGTTTGCCAGTGTCATTAATAGTGAATACGCTATTGTCCGAAGCTCTTAGTTGACTCGTTGCATTTTTCTAATCTATTTCGTCAGGATAGTGAGCCGTATGAGCATGCCCTTGTCATGTTAGCCTACAATCGTAAGGATTTACTCATGCTCTTACCGGGGATTACCGCTGGGAGAAAAGGCGAGCACTACGATATGAACTTGATTATAGCTGGACCAATCCAAGCAGCAGTATACATATGTTATGGATATAAGTATACCATATCTAGAATTTTTGAGCAATACAGAGAAAACGCCGCATGTATTCTGGCGCTATAAGGTAAAAGTAAATTAAGTTTTGTAAGATTTCTAAAAACTTCCTCATCTTATTCAATTCAGGACAGCGTATGGCATTCACTGGTATCTTCCAGATCTTGTCCGATCAAAGAATTGCAAGGACATTTCTCGATGAATGGGATGCAAAGAATTTTAACCGCTTTCGCAGTCAACTGGGTGAGATTAAGATCTGAACACATCAGTGTCAGATTTAAAGGTTTCTGTGGGTAATCCTTCAAGGCCGCCGCCAGCCATGTTACCAAATTCTTCTCAGCTTGAAAAATAAGATAATTGTATGATCCGCCGCACCTTAGTTTCCCCCGAAATTGTAGCATTTAATACCATTTTAAAATGGTACTCTGGATAATTTTAGTTGACTTTGTCTAAAGGATCTTTAGTTGTGCTAGTCTACATAGATGCATGCCCATATTATATCATAGTATTTGCACGATACCTTTTCACTTAGCTTCAATCTGCGAAAGTGCAATTTGTTCCAAGTTTAATAACAGCATTATTACCTATTCCAATTATAAATATCATTTATCCATTAACATTTGTCTACTCGTACATGAGTTAATCCATCTATGTGTTTACATATATTCCATCGATCATTAATTTTTAAGTTTTTTTGATGTATTTTACATCTCCAACAATCTGTTGAACTAAACTGTTTCTATTGATCACACATTAAATACAACTGCAACAGCAACAGTATCTACAATAGCTAGGAGAACTTTCGTTAAATTCTAGCAAAATCTGGGTGAATTTTAGCATAATTAAAGATTTTTTAATCGGAGAATCTTCACAATTGAGTGGAGTTTGGGCCCTAATCCAAGCTCAAATCGAGGAACACCGCCAACTATCATATTATTCGATTTTCAATTAGAAGCAATCTTAATTGGAATCAGAAAAAAAAAGCTGGTTCACATCGTCAGCTTTAAGAGTAGAATCACTACTGCTCTAGTAGATTTATAAAGATCTGGAACAAATTTACGAACTGTAAATGAGAGACCACAATGTGACCAATGGCTGGATCTGTAGTTCACAGAGCTAACAACGATGACAATCCCACTTCTCCCAGAACAGAACGGATGATGTGTTCCTCATGTTCCTCATGTTCCTCATGTTCCTTGTGTTCCTCATGTTCCTCTGCCAATCGCTCGCTACGGGTATTTGGGTTGATGGTTACTTTGCGGCTATGTAGTTCACCTGATGGATGAATTAGGAGAACAGAAAAGCCATTAGTTATTTTTAGTAGCATTCTGCCGAGTGTAAAATAAATTGCCTTATAACTGGTGGCCTCAATTAAACAGACTTTTAGATCCATTTCTTCTCTTCTGGTGCTTCATGTCTGTTCTATTATTTCGGATTCTCCCGTTTTAATTTTTTTATTTATTTTTTTTTTTTTGTATCTTTCATGGCTTCGCACACCTAATGAGCTTAGAATGCGAGAATTTACAACAATTGCGCTTTTCCAACTACACACAGAACATACATATTTTAGCGGTTTAAACTTTGCAAAAAGATACAAAAAAAAAAAAAAAAGATAACAACGTTTGAATAGTTTGAATCAAAGATTTATCGGAGAAATGAAATCTAGATCAGTTATAAGATGAACTAATCGTTTAAACTTTTCGGGTGAGGTAATTTTGTTGGTATTTGGGGACGGAGGCAAAGTACTCATACTTGTATCTGTAGCGTTGAAATTGTTATGCTACGCTAGCTGCATCCAAGGTTATGGGTAATGAATTGATAAACAACGTAAGCGAATTTTAGTTCAAGTTTAATCAAAAGGCACTCTCATGTCGAGCATGACATACGAGTGCGAATACGAAACCGAGTGTTGAGTGTTTATTTTCATTGGCCTTTCTTCGTGTGTGATTCAGTGTTGATTTGTTAAGTTTTCAAAATGTTGCTATCGCAATATTGCTGAGTACGTATTTACTGACTTAGTTTACTCAATGACAAGCAAACTTTGAAAGTTAAAACCGAAAAACAATGAAACAAGCTTATTTCTCATAATATCTGCAAATGGCTTCTGAGCACCATGAGGAGGACCATGAGATGACGATCTCACCCCATGTTTTTTTTTGTAATCCAAAACACTGAATTCAAATAGATCTCATTAGATATACATATTGAGCAGAATTGTAAGTATGTGACACATGGAAAGACCTATTAGACGATCACTTTATACTTTCGTACTTCATATGCTAGACATGTGTCTTTCTTTGAAACTAAACTTGAACTTAATCAGTTCACGTTGCTAAATAATTCATTGATCACAATCTTGGATCAAGTTGTACTTAATCTAAGAGATACTTAAAGTTAAAAGCAATTTTAAGCCTGCTGAGTGGATAATTATATGTAAATCGTGCCTTGTTTTAGATATTCGTTAATTCAAATTACAAAACCGAAAATTCGAAACTCCTGTATGTTTTTTTTTGTATGCGGTTTTTGCTATAAGACTTATCATTCCTTCCAAAAAAGGATGACTTTAACTCCATCAATGAAAGCCACTTTTGGAGAAAAAATACAAAAATCACATCAAACTCATACAGATCGTACAGATCTGTACTCGCATGTAGCTTGTTCTTCATCAGCCTCGTTGTTGCAGTCCCAACTAAGTGTGTCGTTCCCCTTTTTGGAAACGAATTTTGGTGATAGTGAAGGATTTTTTTTAGCCTTTTTGGAGCGGTTTAAACCGGTATTTTTTCGGTTTTATTTATTTTAACATATAACTTACAAACTAAACTTAAAACTATGACTTATAACTAGAAACTATTTTTACTTAAACCGAGCTCTAATGACGGGGAGAATGGTTGTTCAGGGAATTACAAAGGTCTAAACTACTGCATTGGAAATCGAACATTTGTGGCTCGTTAAGACAATTAGTTGTTTTGCGATTACTCTGACGAAAAAGGTAGACACATCTTAAATGAGACTGGTTGGTATTGAATGAAATTTGGGAAAGTATTGTGGCTTAGTCAACGATGCCGGTTATGAGTTTGTGGATTAAGAGAATATCGGAGGGCTCCCGACGTTTTTCCAAAGACAGGAGACCGAAAACTTTGAGTCGATTAACATAGGGAAGTAGAATATTGTGATCAGGCAACGGTAGCCCTTGTGTGCCGGTCAGAGGTTCTATTGGATGACAGAACCTGGTAGTCCCTACCAGGACTTAAAACTCGGTACCATGGGAGTCAGGAACCGCCCGGATTTCGGTCCGGGCCTGAATTGAAGAGGAAGGCTCCCTACTGGGAACGTCATGGTAGCTGTGATTTAAACCCAAAGTCGCGGGTCCTTCACCCAATGAGGAGTTACTAAAACTGGGTGCTGTGATCCTTAGATCAGCAAGAGATTTCGATCGGCATCGACCTATACCAAGGGTGGAACTTTTTTGCCTCCAACACGAGTTCTACTTTGGTATATTTCCAGGAATAGGGAAGGCAAGGCTTATCCTTGCTTCCATGAATGTATGGGCATCCCGTGGTTTTAAGTTTTCCAAACAGAGGTCTACATCAAACACTAGAGACATCTGTAGCCGTCGTAATACGAAACGTAGAAATCTCCGTTGAATAGCTTCAGTGCGCAGAATATTTAAATCGTAGTAAGGGAACAATATCTTGCTGGCATACTCGAGAAGTGGACGAACAAAGGTTATGTATAGGGATTTGGTGACATAGGGATCGGAGAATTTTTAAGACCATCCGAGAGCGGAGTTAGCTTTGCTAATTCCGGAGTCAATATGGGTGCGAAAATTGAGCTGCATATTACAAATGATACCCAAGTCTCGAATTGAAGTAACTTCAGATACTCTTTGATTAGATAAATAATAGATGCGCGTTGAAACTGTCAAACGCCTCTGGGAGTAAGAAATGGCTTGGTATTTTTCTATGTTTTACTCGGGAAAGTTTTCGTGGCACTATATCGAGAACCTACTAAAATCATCTGTATAGGTTGAGAGTCAGAGATCCTTGAAAGCTATCTATAGATTTTCATATTATCGATATAAATAAATATGTGGGAGTGCTTTATGATGTTAACAGCATCTTTAATAGTCAAGATAAAAATTAATGGACCAAGATGACTGCCTTGTGGAACACCCGAGATGGCAAGTATTGGGTCAGAAAGAAGGAAACGATGTAAGAATTAATTCAAGATGTCAGTCTAGGTTCGAAACCAAAAGTATTGAGTTTGAAAAGGATTACCTTGTGCAAGATTTTATCAATAACCTCTCTGAAGTCCGAATGCTCCTAGTTGCTAATATTGTAGTGTTGCTCCGATTGCGTAAGTGCTTGCATCCAATTGGGTTTTCACATTTCTTGATGTCTTTAGGACTGTGGCGGTTGTTAATATTTTTTTATACTCTCTAATGGCTTTTGTTGTTCATCCTCGCAGCAGAATTGTGTCGTTTTTCTAACAACTTTCGAAAGGCGGAATTATTTCTTTAAGAGTTTAGGATTTCTGAAGGCACAGACAGCTAAAGTCAATTTAGAACCGGTCAATTCTTTTTTTCAAGCCTGTCAAACACTATGGTTGTTTTTCCTAAAAATATTTTTTGTTTTATGCAGAAAGACTCAATGCCCGTGAGTGAGTTAGCAGAACCTGCTCTACTTCCTACTACTTTGTTCTTTCTGAAATTTTCAAGAATTTGTTGTGGCAACGAAGTAAGTTACAACATATTAATTACGCCATCTCTGGTGGTGCATTGTTAAACGTATCGATGGGTTTTGAGGTAAGCAATTTGCTTCTTACAGTGGTTAGTTCGTTGGCTACTACTGCAAGCGACTGGTTTTAAATTTAGTTGGCATACTAAAAAAACAAAAACTAACAGGAAAAAACAATCAAAAAAACAACCACTTAAATATCCACATACGCTAAGGATGCTCACCTTTATTTAAGGTGGGTGAAAAACTTCTGATCCTCCAAGATAGGTCCTCCAAAACTGTTCGTTTTAGTAGGTTAGAGTAGTAGGCTGCGCTAGTGTTGGATTTAAAAAAAAAAAAAAAAAGTCAAGAACAATATGTCAAAGGTACATTGAATCAAAGTCGCTTTGTTTGTGCTTTACTCCTTTGTTTTGTTTGAGTACCCTTAAAATATTTGTACACAGTAGAAATAAAATTAGGAAGGAAGAAAAGAGAAATACCGATGTACATTGTTGTTAAATGTTTGCAAGTTATAACGGAGCTGTACGGCTTAGGAACGAATTACGATATCTGGGCTTGAGGATATACTGAAGAGCGAGAAGGGGGTTACGGTTGAAGGTTTGAATGGCGGAATGCTAACGTCATTCCGAATACTGTGTGATGCTACTGAATCTTACTTGATAAGGAATGACGTTAGACGTTCGCTTAAGGGCTGTGGGCAAAAGGACATAAGTTTAGCTCTTAAACCAAATCGCAAAAAACAAAAAAAACCAAACCACTTGGATGGAAAAAATGTTAAATCTTTAACTACTAACGATCTCTGATTTTTCAACTAAGCCACTGCCACTTAGCGGGTCATCACAATTTGTTCTACTTTTATCCTAATTTAATCAAAGCTTGCAAGATGAAGCTATTTTATATGATTGCTTTGTGTAAAATACTCATCAAAAGGGAAGTGCACGTTAAGATGCTAATATACAATCTGCAGACTTTTCTGTTTAACCAAATAGTCCTTATTTCGGTTCTGGACTTGAGCCGATTTCCTGGGCCTGTTTAGCAAGCATGATCTCATTTTCCACAATGCAATTGTTATTTGTGTCCCAGACAAGACTCGATGAAAATTGTCTTCAAGCTGCATTTATAAAAGGTGACTTTTATGGTGTTTGGTCTCTCAGTGTTCCATTTTTGACAGCTAACGCGTGATTCGTGACATGTGTCAGAGTCAAAAATGCTCAGTTAGCATTGCCATCTCATTATGGAAATACTTACACCCGAACAACGCTTGCAAAGGATTGAATTTAATTATCAAAATGTTTTTCAAGCCATAGTGATCAAATTTTGTACCAATTTCACGCTATTGGACATCAAGCCACCTACAGGTATGCATAGAGTACATACAGAAGAAAATATTGCTGCTGTGTTCGTCAGTGTTAATGAAGACTGTGATTTGTCCATTCGTTGCTTCGCAGCAATTGAGATTGTGTTACTTGACTACGAGTAACGCAAGAATTTTGGTGTAAAACCTTAAAAAATACAGCTCGTGCAAGAACTGAAGCTGAACGATCTGCCACAGCGTCGATTTTTCGGTGAGCGGACCTTAGAATATCTGGAGGAAGATGTTTTTTTTTTCGAAAAATTGTCTTCAGCGAGGAAGCTCATTTCTGGTTGGATGGGTATGTTAATAAACAAAAGTGCCGTATTTGTCCGATGAGCAACCTCTAGCAATACAAGAGCTGACAATGCATCCGAAAAAATGCACTGTTTGATGCAGTTTATGATCCGGCGGAATCATGGGCCCGTGTTTTTTAAAGATGACCTTGAGAATAACGTTACCGACAATGGCGCCAGTTATAGTTCAACAATTTCGAACTTTTGCTCAAAAAGCACGAGCTGAACCTGATCGACCTGTGGTTCCAAGACTGCGTTATGTGGCAAACAGCATGTGAATCGATAGACCATTTGAAAAATGAGTTCGGTGAGCAATTTACTATATCTCTCGTTTTAGACCAGTGCAAGTTGACGGCTTTTCACTACTTTTCATGGAGATACTTCAAATCACTCTCCTATGCCGTTAAAACAGCGATATGTGTGGTTTAAAAATGGTTAAGGGATTGAGACGTTAAGCACAACTTGACCATCTCTGCAGACTCAGATATTTTAACCCTTCTACATGTTCCTCAAAATGAATTTCATACCCGTTAGGACCTATAGCTTGAAAGACAGTTACATGTTAACCTAGTGAACAGCAACTTGCTGTTGAGCTATCTGTTAAGATTCGGATGCATTCCTTTTCAGTTCTAAGTTCTAGTAAAGTCTACTTTCCATTCCCATACCAGTAGGGGCCATTATCTCAGATGTCACGTCCTTAACATTCATATTAGACTCCTATAAAGTGTGAGCCAACAGATGGTGTGGATCGTTTTTAAGAAACTGGTTCGGTATTGGATCAAACACCATATCAGCGAAAACATCACCACTGTTAACGAAAGTGTTTAAAACCAGCCAGGCACCTCAATTCACAAATTTTAAAAGTTGATCTGTATTTGCACGCCTATAAAATTCAAATTACGCAGCAATTGAAACCTTTGGACCTTCGATGACGTTACCGATTTGTTAACTGAATGTTGAATCGCCGGAACAATTTGTGATCGAATTTGATCCTCTCCGATGAAGCCCATTTTTGGATGGAGGGGTACGTAAACAAACAAAATTGTCGTTTCTGGGGACAGGAAAACCCATACGAGATTCACGAAAAACTAATGCATCCCAAAAAAGTGACTGTAACATATGGCGCATATTATGAGTTGGCAGCATCATTGGCCGGTACTTTTTCGAAGATGAGGCTGGAAAGACAGTTGCAGTGAACGGAGAACTTTACCTCAACATGTTGACCGGGAAGAAAGCATTATTAACGGCCAAGTCAAATGATAATATTTAGTTCCGAATATGATTATCTGTATGTATACACCTGCTATTTTCTCCCAAAGTAATCTGAATATTAGAATGGCAACATGTGAATAGTGCCATCGCCTTAAAACGGATAAGTTCGTCTACTAACTTGAGTGATGGCGGTAAAACCTAATCACAGGATAAATAAACAGACATAACGACAAACTTATATCACTGTTAACTGACGTCAATAATGCTTTTAGGTTTCCAGATCTAATTTGAGACTTCTCCAATGATCCAAAAGCACTTAGGAGCTTTCAAACCAACTGCTCGGGATTACCATGTCATAGAAGATATCATTAATCAGATTGAGAGGAAGAATAATCTTGTTTCCAAAGTTAAGACATTTTTCCATAATAAAAAATAAAAATGTGAATTCCCCAAATCCGTATCGGCTTGTCATATAATTAACATTTACAATCAGAGTGCTTTAAAAAGTGCTTAAACATATTTTAAGTAAAATTAACGATGCTCATATAGAAATAGGTGAAATTTAAGTTATCCCAAAAGCCTAGTATATATGTATGTATGTTACCTTCTGCTCCAGGTCATTCTTCAGAACATAACTCTGTTAGCATTACGCCTTAAGTTAAGTCGTGAATTTATTACCATAGATCAAGATGGACCAAAGAAGAAGAAGAAAAAGAAGTAAAATGAAGTACCTAGAACTGTCTCGAGTCATTAATTAAAACCCACGCAACGCCGTTTAATTTCTACGAGCTTCAAAGTATTTTTAACAATTTAAATGTCAGCTGAAAATATCTCTCCGTAAAAATTTCTGAACTGAACATGATTATTTCAAAATAGCGAATAACAACGTTTGATTAGACGTTTTCTGATAAAAAAAAAATAAAAAAAAAAAACAATAAACTAAAAATTAGCTTACGAACACGTGAATATCCACAGATATGAGTACATCCGTTCTATGTATCTTAACTTCTCAAGAATTTGATTGCATTTTTAGGGCAAACTAACAGGTTAATCTATTTATAAAAAGTATCTTTGAGCTTGTGGTTTTGAGTAGTTACTGATACCGGCCGTCCGCTACAATTCAAATGCGTTGAACAAAATGGAAAACCATTGTACTTGTCAGTCTGGGACATGGATTACAAAGGCGACACAACATGTACGAGTCTTCGTATCTTCTTCATCTCCATGGGTTGCTTTCTTTATTTGAAATTGAAGGAAACAAGTCAACAGAATAAATCAAAACGGAATAAAGATGCAGCAATCTCTATGGTAAAACCATGGTAAAGATGTCTTTTGAGTCGAAGTCTACCAGTTAAGTTACTCTCAATGAACATACAGAATGGTGGAAGTTACTGGTGGCTGGTGGATGCCTGTAGCGAATCTAATGACTGAACCAGATCTAGAATTTCACATCGTTTCAGATTGTTGGATTGGTGAACGTTGACAAATACATAAACGACAAATATAGAATCTCAGCCAAGCGTTGTTGACCGGATAAAATTTTCCTTCAGTTCTCCATACCTAGTTCAGATAAATGATAGTTTCATTCACATGGGTGTCGATGTCGATGTTGATATTGATGGTGATGGCATTGACATAGACACTGGTCTCTTTCATAGGGGGGACACATCCGATTTCTAGTTACTACGAATGATCCCGTCACTAAGTGCGGACATGTTTCAACCTTGGCTAATAGAATGATCACCTATAGATTGGTGTAGGTATGTATTTACAGATAGTAGATTGCCCAGTTTCCTAGTGAACGAGTTCTTTTTTGTAGACACGAATACAAGTAACAATTTTCCTCCAGACTGGTAATTACAGATCGAACAACTGCAATTGGCGGTTGATATCGACGGTTGATTTCAGGAGTTGTCGGAGAGAAATAAGAAAAATCTGAAACCTGATTGAAAATGAACCGATGATCTGGTCTACTTTGCGTGAGAGACCACTTGATCATTGCTAGAGCAGAAAACCAGTGTTGTAATCAAAAATTTCTCCAAAACTTGCAAATGTGCCTTTTAAATTAAATTTTCCCAAATACGAGTACGTACGATCCGAAATGTTGTGCAAGTAATAGCTACCGGTTCAGCCGGATGTTTTCTCTCCTCAATCAGGGTGGACGATTGGAATTGTATGGGACATAACATACAAGTGACTGTGTGATACCGTGTTGGTGCAGTTTTTTCTGATCAATTAGCTGGTTCGGTATAGTGAGTAAAGCAAGTCAACGTTGTTTCTGCTTCACAAAAGTTTCGATAGTGAATGATAAAGGTGTTGCGGTTTTGAATTGTGAGTATATTTCCTGGTGAATTAGAATGTTTTTCATATTTTCTAAACTATTTCGAGTCGTTGTGACCTATTACCTTTTAAATTTGAAATGGAAAGTGAAACCATAAGTTGGATTTAAATAGTAGTGCAAAAACAAAGAACTTCTGCAGACTGTTTTGTACAAAATCATCGGGATTGGTATTTTTCTTTTTTTTTTTTTAAATGGCGAAGCAAATTTTTTGACAATTATACACATGTGTGTAAAGCAAATTGTATATGTTGTCATATGCAACAACGGCAACGTCACTTAAAAATATCAATTAACACATGGGCTGAAAAGTCCGTTTTATAGTAAAACACAAAATTTTTGCAAAATTCAACTTCATTTCGGTTTAGCCTCAAAATAGGCCTCTCTTTCGGCGATTACTTCTTCATCGCTCTTAAATCTCTTTCCGGCGGGCATTCTTTTGAGGACTGCGAACAGAAAATAGTCGCTAGGGGCCAAAACTGGAGAATACGGTGGCTGGGGAAGCAATTCGTAGCCGAATTCATTCAATTTTGCCATCGTTTTCATCGACTTGTGACACGGTGCATTGTCTTGATGAAACAACACTTTCTTTTTCCTCAAATGCGGCCATTTTTCTGCGATTTCGTCCTTCAAACGCTCATACAACGCAATGTAATAGTCGCTGTTGACATTCTGCCCTTTTTGAGATAGTCGATGAAACTTATTCTATGTGTATCCCAAAATACGGATGCCATAATCTTACCAGCCGACTGTTGAGTTTTTGGTCGTTTTGGACGAGGTTCGTCGTCTGCTTGCCACTTAGCTGACTGCCGACTTGACTCTGGTATGAAGTGATGGAGCCAAGTTTCATATATTGTCACATACAGACGTAAAAATTCGGCTTTATTGCAATTGAACTGCTTTAAACACTCCTCTGAATCATCAACACGTTGTTGTTTTTGGTCGACTGTGAGCAAACGCGGCACTCACTTTGAACAGAGATTTCGCATGTCCAAATATTCGTGTATGATATATCTAACACTCTCTTTTGATAACTTCAGAGCCTCAGCTATCCGATCAACTTCACTTCACGGTCATTCGTAATCATTTTCTGGACATTTTTGATGTTTTCATCTGAAACAGCCTCTTCTGGACGTCCACTGCGTGCATCATCTTCGGTGCTTATATGACCACTTTTAAATTTTTCAATCCACTTGCGAATGGTTCGTCAGGGTAACACTTATCAAGCCATTTCTTTGCATCGGTTGCATTTTTTCCCATCAAATTATTTTTTCACAATAACAAAAGTTGCTTCACTCACAACGCTATATCTCGAGAACTAATCGTCTGAAAGCTGTCAAATTTATACACTTTACACAAAATTATACACTTTTGAAGGTTGGTACTAACTAAAAATGGTATGGATTTAATTCAAGTGGTGCCCATGTATTACAACATAGTCGAAGGGCTAGGATTTAAAGTATTCACGACATACTACTCCAATTTGCTCCTTAGCACCCTTGTAAAACGATGCGAAGACTTGGAAAACTTAGGTGTACCTTAATTGTGTACAAATGGTGTGCAAATAACTGTTACGTAAGCGCTTATAAGATGAGCTCGTCGCAACCAGAACATCCGAATAAACAATGATTTTCATCTTAGTTCTGAACGTTGAAATGCAAACTGCATTCCTTGTCAACCAACAATGCGGCAAATGGATCACATCCCTACCGGGTACGCAAACGAATTCGCACTCAACACTTGCATCCTGGAGCAATGTTAGAGTGATAACACTCAATAGATTCGAATGAAGAAAAGTAGCTGCAGTGCCTGACTCAATTAGATAGCTAGGATTCGAAAATACCAAATAAATAAGTTATAGTCTCTTTGATCGAGATTATATGACGGAATTTTTCCATCTGGACTCCAATTTCGAGTATATCCAAATATTTTTTTTAAATTGTCTTTCATTCACCATTCTCGCCAATACCCAATATTCGATGAAACATTTTTTTTCCAATGGGGCGCCGAACACTCACTTTATAATCCTGGTTATGGCAAAGCAGATGTTTAAATATCTAGGCTTCAGTGAGTAATTAAGCCATGTTGAGAGAAAAGAGGGAACAGGAGTCACAGAACCACAACGACCAAAGCATTCAATTTGATTCTGAATACACTGCTTCTGGATCTGCACATCCATTACATCGCACTGCATGCACTTGAACTTAAAAATCGTTGATTCTAAAAAATTTTGGATCATTGACTACAGAGTTAGCACAGTTTTGTAACTTCTATAAATGCTTTTTCCCATCCAGATAAGAGAGAGAACTAAAAAGGTACAAGTGATGTACCTTTATAAATGATTCTTGCAAGAATTTTGGGGTAAGAACGGTTCTTCTTCCAGTATTCCTGATAACATCCATACATAAATACTTTTGCTTTGCTATTTCATGTTGTGTCATCAGGCGTGGCTAACACTCAGATGCAAAGTACCTACCTTCGTCGATTTTCAGGCCTTAAACTCTATCAAAAGTACTTCTAAGCTTTCACTAGAGAGAAATAATTCGGCGATTAAAGAAAGGAAAAGCAGTTGAACTATTCGTAGCAACTAATTATAGTTCTGTTCAATGAAATTATTGATATCAACCGAATCGCTGAGATCGCTTATAGCCTTTTCACACCGAATCATAAGCGTGGTTTTTGGCTAAAAGTTTTAGAAAACTCCAAATGCTTTCACATGCTTTTGACATTTCAATTATTTCAACATCAGCTGTTGAATTATTACGTTTTTAATATAAAAAAAACTAATAACGCGCATATAACTTTAAACAATACGATTAAAATAATGAATTCTAACATTTTAAATGAAGTTCCCATTCATGGAAATAAAGCTGAGCAAGATATAAAGATTCTGCTAGGGATCTTCTCATTTCAGATCTTAGGCTTCCATTTTAAAAAGTAAACGGAACCATCTCAATTTTGAAATCCGAATTCTAATTCAGAATTTTAATTAAATTTCAACTGTCAGCATCTTGACAGCTGTTTTTTAAGGTTTGTGAGTTCGCTATAATTTATTGAACTCGCTCCAAAAGGTTTGTTTGGTTAGTTGAACTTTCAATTTTAAGTAGTTTTCGATAGGTTTTATCAAACACTTGTGTTTACGAAAAATTGTGGTTTACCAAAAATGTATGGGAAAACCTGTGTTTTTGGTTTTTTTTTTTGCGAAAACCCGCTTTTTGATTCGGTGTGAAAAGGCTATTAGATCATGGAAAAGCTATTGAGTTAGTATTGCTTTTCTAACATTAGGCAGTAGAGGGCAAGTGCACAAGAAATGCAAGATTTTCCACTCTTAATTATTCTCCATGTATGACTTCCTCCAGATATCATTATAGATCCCGCTTGTGCACAACTTTTGCGCGTATCTGTCTTTCCTATCCTAGATCATCTCCACATTGAACGCTTGGCCATATTGGCTTAACAGTATTGCATTGAACGAGAAAGAGTTTATTTTCTTCAATTCTTTGGATTGAAATGACATAAATGACACAAAATAGACTCGCAATAGTGTGTTAACCGCTAAAGACGGTAAAATTAATCGATGACTCCAATATGTCCGGCGTTATTTCTTCAAAAGCGTGTCAAATATTAGCCTTGAGCTCGCCCAAATTGGTTGTCTTGTAAGCGTAGACTAAGGACTTGACGTAGCCCCAGAGAAAACAATCGAGTGATGTCAAATCGCATGATCGCTGCGGCATATTGATGAACGCCCGCCGTTAGATGACCCAGTCGCCAAATTGCTCCTCACAACTTCGAGCGTTGCGTCGTTTGTATGGCATGTAGTGCATTTTGATGGAACAATAGCTCAGATGTTGCGATGTTGTCGAGCTCTGACTAGAAAAAGTCGGTTTACATCGCTCTATACCTGAGACTATTGACAAATAACATTGATACTCTTGGTCTTACATTTGTGGATTGTGTTCGCTTCAATAATGGCTTTTTGCTTGTTGACGCTATGTCAAAAATAGGCCTCGTCCGAGAAGATGTTATTTTTGCCAAAATCCCAATCTCCGGCCAACATTTCCAGAGCCTAATTAGTAAACCCATGGCGTTGTCTATGGTCATCTGAATTAAATTCTTGCGTCAAAACAATCTTATATGGATGTAGCCAAATCTGGCTGACTTTCTGGAAATTATTCAGCTGATCGGCCCCGAATTGACATTTCTTAGTTTTCTTCGATACTGACCGCTACGGCCGCTATCTCTCTCTGGTTGGTGGCTTATCAACTCTGGAGTGTACTTACCTCAAACTTTTCCACTGTGCAATGAATTGCCTGATGACGACCCACCTCAAGGCGAAATTCACATTACTACAAGTGAGCAGGAATTTCGATAATATTTTTTAATAATAATTTCCTCTGGAACGTGCGTAAAATGATCCATGATGAAATATCAAACCTTACTGAATATTTTGATAGCTGGTTGTCATTGATAGTCAGCTGTCAAGCTGAAATATTACAATTGGATAAGCTATCATTCCTATCTGGTCACCCAATAGCAAGACTTAGCTTAGCTGAAAATATGAAACATATTAGATTCAGATTTGAGTTGCTCTTCTTGGCTGTTATTTAGCTGATTGAATCTCTGAAGTGTTCCACATTTTACTTTTCTTCTAATAGAGTTGTCCCCAGACGAGAAGCGAACAAAAAAAAATGTTTTACCCGATCTAAGATCGTTATAAAAAATGTGGCCCACCAACATGCCATAGGAGATCTGGAAAATAGCGATAACATATTCAACAAGTCATACCAAATAATAGGATATGTAGACGATTTATCGACAGTGGTCAAAGCATACCGCAGTATGGTGGAGGTATTTGTAACACTGGAAACAAAAGCAAGACAGGTTGGTCTCAAAATAAACGGAAATAAAACAAATTATATAAAAATGTCTAGAAACACCAGAACAAGCGCCCTCCAAAATATAACCATTGCTCACTTCAACTTTAAAGGGATTGAAAACTGTAATAACAGCCGATGAAAAAAAACTGAGAATCTTCGAAGGGAAAATAATCAGAAGAATTCACGGTGCAAGACTAAAAAATGAAATATATATTCGCGCACGAATGAGGAAATAAGCTCAGTGTTAGAAGACATAGTGAGATTTGTTAAATCCCAACGTTTGAGATGGCTTGGACATTTTAGATGACCTCTACAGAAATCGTTTGTAAAAGTGCCAAGCCTTCTTGCATGCTTGCCTATAAGGCAGTGTCCAATGATGACTCCTATAATGGCGCTGGGATGTTTCCTATTTAGTAGAATCAGACTTTTAGAGCGATTCACATCCAGCTTTTGTCAGATCTGTTTAGTCGCTAGACATGTTGGCCCACTGTTCATCTAAGCATCCAGCTTAAATAATAACTTGCATGTAGCGATCGGTATACTTATACTACCGTTTTCCGGTAGAATAGGTAGAGTGGTTCCAATTTTGGCTAGTTCGTCGGCCCTACAATTCCATGAAATGTCCCTGTTTCCCGGCACCCAACAAAGGTGAAGATTGAAATGCTCTGCCATCTCCAAAAGAAATGATCGGCATTCAAGGGCGGTTTTAGAATTTAGTGACACCGATTCCAGGGACTTGATAGCGGCCTGACTATCTGAAAAGATGCGGACATCTTTTTGCAGATATCACGTTTTTCTTCAGCTAGGACAGAGCTTCCTTAATCGCCAAAATTTTCGCCTGGAACACGCCACAGTGATTTCTAATACGAAATGAAAAGCTTAGATTTAGTTTATCTGAGAAAATACTGCCACCAACCCCGCTTTCGGTTTTAGATCCATCTGTATAGAAGTGGATAGATTTATTCTCCATGAAAACATCTTCCTCCCGGAAGGATCTAGAGGGAAAGTTTGCATGAAATACTTTGGCAAACCGAAGTGTAGGTATAGGGTAATCGATGTTTTCTAAGTTGATTCAGCAGTGTCTAAGCCGACCGCACTCTAATTGAGTATCGGTCTTATGACCGAGATGTATGTTATAGGCAGTGGGTTATTCGAGGTTGGAGGCCACATTTGTTTCCATTGGCTTTCATGTAAGAGAATACAGCTATTGTAGCTTTCTTGAATCTTTCTTGAATGTTAGACTTCCAGTTTAGTTTCCTATCAAAAATGAGACCCAGGTAATTTACTGTTTCTAAAAAAACTAAACTGGTACTCTTTATTGAGGGAGGTTCTATAGTTGGGATTTTATATTTTCTGGAAAAGAGGACAAGATTAGTTTTATGGGGGTTAACTCCCAATCCACATCGATCAGCCCAACGGGTTAATATGTTAAGATTTAGCTTAAGGGGTTCTTTTATGGTATTAAAATGCTTACCTTAGACGGCTATAGTTCTGTCGTCCGCAAAGGCAATCACCCTGCTCCCTCCCTCTTTGGTGTAACTAACGATATACAAAAACTAAACGTTCGAAAATAGAGATATGTAACACAGTGCAGTACAAGGATGTAAAGTCATAAGAAGAAGAAAAAGACTTTTATCTCACCAAGAATACGCTGAATATTGGCTTCCAAAGCTTCAATAGTCGGCTGTTTTTAAGCGAACTTCAAATACTTTACACAGTCCCACAAGAATCGATCGAGTTGCGTCTCAATGGCAAATTCACTGGTCCATTTCGCAATTCGCAACGTACAATATTATTGTCGTTGAATCGAGTCCTCAGTAAGTGAATGGTTTTATGGGCACGTGGTTCTAGCATCTTCTTCCTGCTAAGACTGCATATTTTCGAAGAAATATCATATTTATTGATAGTAATTATCTGGTAGTGATATCCGATGCTAACAGCGTAAATACTACTTTAAACAGCGAACTTTTGTAAGCGCAATTGAGGAGTCTACATTTGCCATATCTTACTCCAGAAACTTTACTTGCTTCCAAATTCTGGGCCTTCCAGATTCCAAATTCTTACTTATGCTAAGTACAAAAATCGACTTCTAACTGGCCATAAGCCCAAAACGCTAACTCCCGGCGCAGGTCAAGGAATTGTGGCATTAGATCCTGCTCCAGCTAGATCTTATACGAGTATATTCCGATATCCTTCCGCAAAATGTTCTACATAGTGGATAGACCAAGATTAAGCTACTGCGGTCTACACCGAAATGATAATTTCGGATCTTTGGCTACACTTTCATTCACAGCGGTAATATCTGTGTTATATATATACAGATATTGCGTTAATGCGTTGTTAGCATTACGTCATCTAAGCAATAGTAAGGTCAGTTGATCAATTATGAGGATTGAAAAATCACAGAATATTCTATTGTCATACGAATGGAAAACTGGTTTTCAAAATAAGTTTGGTGTAAGTCTATTCATGATGTTTTGCCAAATAATAATGAAAATAAATGTCAAACAATTAACAAAATTGACAACACGGCTTGAAAGTTACCTATCGCTAGTTGAAGATTTATCAGTAAAAACAACCTGCCTCCATTATTCAAAGAAGTGACACCTTACTCGATACGATTACACAATATGAATTCCACTTGCCCTCGGAACGATTTTAAAAAGAAAGATCACGAGGCTAAATTTCGGAGATCGAACGATCACAGACATCAGAGCTATGGCTCTTTTAAATAATTTTGTATGATCACCCGAGGATGATCAATCGAAAATATTTGTTTTGGTTTCTTTTTTTTATGAATCTCCCATTCATCCATTCAACTCACGATTAACTTTGTTTTCTTCTTTTTTTTTTTAGATGCAATCATACAAATGGCTTTACGACTACGTCGTGATGTACAAAAAGCATCCTACTACGTTTGGTTCTTGGGCGCTGACGAGGCCAAGGGCTTGCGTGGTTCAAGAGTCATAAATTCCGTGCTCCCATACCTAATTGATAGGTCGCGTGAGCAGGAACCGCTTAAAGTCACCCTACAGGTGTCACACAAGGGAATCAAAATTTTACAGGTACAATCGATTGCCAGTAATTGCATTACACTATCCTCATCATTTCGATTTCTGTTTTTCATTTCATTCCAGGGTTCATCGAAACACTTTATACCACACAGTGCCATAACCAGTTCCGTGCAATCAGATGACATCGTTGCATGTGTCCTTCTCCTATATAATCCAGCAACTAAGTGTCCCCTACACGTGCACGCGTATCGTTGCGATTCGGAGACCACAGCCGAAGCATTACATCAGCAACTACAGATTCTAATCAATCGGCCTGAGAATCAAAAACGATTCGAAGAATTGGAATCCAGGTGAGTTACACGTGTCATACACGAGTACAGAGCACACAGGTAACATATGACTATAGTTGAGACTTTATTCATGTTTTGGATCACCTCCTCATGTGAAAGTGTGTAGGAAGAAAGATGAAACAAAAAATTATAAAAAAAAAAAACAAAAACAATTAAATAAGGAAAAAACAAAAATTAAAAGATGGCAAAGAGGAAGCAAAACAAGGCACCACCACTAGCAGGTTAGCGTAGCCAGTTTGGAAGTACAACTTCAGCTCCAGCAATGGAGCATAAATAAATCGAACGCCATAAAGTGTGACAGGCAGTAATGCATTTTTGTCGATTAATTATTTTTTTTTTGCGCCATTTATACGAATGGTCTTGTAATGAAGATAGCGCTGTTGAAAGCCCCCAAGAGTATCTGTGTGATGCTGAAATAGTGGAACCAACTTGAATACCTATTCCAGCTTCATTGTTAGCTACTGCTATCACCACACTATACCACTACTACATTTAGGAAGTTAAGATACGAGTATGATGTAACCGAATGTTAATAGCACATTGCAGGGGCTTTGGGGAACTCTGTAACTGCCTTGTGCAGTGTGGTGCTGCATTTAGCTGCGCTCAACTGAAGCGCAGATGCATACCAGATCCAGATAGATACTACAAGACTCCAGGTGGAAAAAAGTAATTCGATCTCTGTGGAGCTTGTGTTTTTTTTTTTTTTTTCTAACTTTACTTCTTCAAGGCATTACAATAGCGAAAAATATGCAAAGCGAAGTACTCGTATCATACAACGTACAAGTACGAGTTCGAATATACTCGTATCTATGTATGCCGTCGTTATTATGGCTGTTGTTGCTTTGTGGGGATTTAATTCTCAGATTTCGCACAATGTTGCCATGGTTCGAGATGCTTTCGAGTAGCGTTTCGCCTTTTGTTCATTAAATCGCCTCAACACGATGAGGGAATGACGTTGCTGACAGGGATGCTACAAAATGCCAGATTACTCTTGAAGACGGTCCAAGTCAATTCAAGAGACGATGACATACATTTAGTTGAATGGATCAAATGGAAAGGGGGGATACTGAGCAAGGTAATGATGCAACCACCGATTAAGGTGCAGCAGCGCGCTATCTTTCATACGAAAGACTCGTAAAAATGTCAGAGAAAAAAAAAAAAAAAAAAACAGATATTTTCGGCATTTTTGCAGATACAACAAATGAGCACTGCCGAATGCTATTATGATCTGGTACGCTACTAGGGTACTTGGATACTTGTAATTTGTTTTTGGTTTTGTGATTTTTGCTTGATTGGGGCCAACTTCTGTAGTCGTTGTGATCTTTATCAGAAACACCGACATTGCTTTGTTCTGTTTTTAAGTTATTGTTTTTTTTTAGGCAAAAAAAAATGTATAGGACCTAAGCAAGTGCCTAAAGGTTAAGCCATTTAAGTGATTATAAAGAAATCGATTTGAGAAGATGCTGTGAGTTTGAGTTACAATTTGATTAAAACAGGAGATTATCATCTCCCACATCCCTAGGATGTTCCTTATTTATTGGGCATGTGCGTTTTTTACTTATATAATTAGCGAGCGCTCAAGGATTTGTGTACGCTTGAAATATTTGTAAACAGTGCGGGAAAAGGAAATTTAGGGAGGGGAAAAAGAGAGGTACTGATGTACATTAGTTTTAAATATTTGCAAGTTATAACGACTAGAAAATACAGAAGCCGGCAGGGCATTCCATTAGCGGGTTGTACAGCCTACGAAAGAATCACGAAGAATCAAAAAAAGTCCGAATGTGGGCTGAATGAGCATTGATGAAGATGGTGATTGATGAGCATTCATAGTGAGACGGGTGTTACGATTGAAGGTTTGAGGAGATGTAATGCTACTTGCGATTATTATTATTATTTATTACCAAAAAAGAAATAAGCTGCTCTCAAGTTACAAGACGATACTTGAATTGAAGAATTTCCTCGCTAAAGACTATTGTGCAACATCATGTAAATACTTAAATGATAACTGGAAACACTGTCGTCATCAAACAAACCATGCACATCACTATTCAAATTTAGCGATCAGTTTTTACCAAGGTATTCTCGAATATTTTCGCCTCATAAGCAGTGCCCTAACTATGACATTAAAATTGTCTTAGGTAATGTTAATGCAAAGATAGGAAGAGAGCACATCGGAAAGTACAGCCTACACGACACCACCTTCGATATCGGATTTAGGCTGATCGACTTCTCAGCGGGGCGATGTCCGAACGTTCCGTTCCGAGGGACCAACATTGACTGGACCACTACCTTGTTGTAGCCAAGGTACGGCTTTGGATATCCGAACGCCACCAAGACAAATAAATACTTTGAAGAAGTTTGACGTCGGACAGCTTAAATCGCAAGATATCATCAGATCCTTCTCTGATCGAGTCTTTCCCAATCTCTCAAGAGGTTCTATAGTATTGAGCCAGCATCAAGCATTGAAGACCAGTGGCAACACTGCCAAAAATTTATCACAGACGCCGCCTCTGAGGTGCTTGGTTTCACTCGACCACCACAACAAAACCCCTGGTTCGACGACGAGTGCCGGGAAACACATTCAGCGAAATAAGAGGCATACAAAGCAGCGCTGCAGAGAAGGACCAGAGCTGCTCATAAGCTCTTCGCGCAGAAAAGACTTCTCAGAATAAAAAATAAGAAACAATGAGGTTCGGAAGTTTTAACAAAAGGTAGTAGTATCGCAGTCGATGGTAAGGATATGGGAGAACTACTTCTGCAGACTGTTTAACGGTGATAACGAATTAAATCCCGCTGTCAGGCAGAATGAACCATTCAACCTGGGCGATGAAGACCAAAAACTCCGTCTACCCGACCTGGACGAAGTGAAGACAGCTATATGTAAGCTTAAGTGCCACAAAGCCGCTGGAACAGATGGCCTAACCGCCGAGCTATTCAAAGCGGCAGGCGATAACTTGGTTAGGAACATGCAACAACTCATATGTAAAATATGGTCGGAAGAAAGTATGCCTTAAGAATGGAACCTCAGCATTGTTTGCCCGATCCTCAAGAAAGGAGACCATCTGAGGTATTAGTCTTCTTAACATCGCTTAAAAGATCTTATCTGAGGTGTTGTGTGAACGCCTGAAGCCTTTCGTCAACAACCTGATTGGTCCCTATCAGTGTGGCTTCAGGCCAGGAAAAGTTCACCATCGATCAAATATTCACACTGCGGCAGATCTTGGAGAAAACCCAGCAAGTCCAAATCGATACCCACTACCTTTTTATCGATTTTAAGACCGTCATTGATAGCATTTATAGAGACGAGCTATACAGAGCCATGTCTAGTTTTGGCATCCCTGCTAAACTCCTCCGCTTGTGCAAAATTATAATGGAGAATGCACGCTACTTCATCAAGGTCGTTAAAGAACTCACCGAGAACTTAGGTGTCAAAAAAAGATTTAGACAAGACGATGCACTGTCATGTGACTTCTTCAACATCGATCTTGAAAGAATAGTGCAAAACTCAAACAAAACGTTAACACCAGAGGCACTATCTTTCAAAAGTCCGCCCATCTACTCAGCGGGAAGTCATTAGCGCGCTCCTGAGTATTGAGATGTCAGGCAATGACACCAGGGCTGAGATTAAACGAAAAATAACTCTTACCAATCGCTGAGTAGCAAAGCCCTTTCTTGAACAACTAAAGTGACCGTTTATAAAACCCTAATCATCCCAGTCCCTCTTTATGGTGCAGAAGCATGGACTCTATTAAAAGCGGATGAGGTTACTTTTGGTTGTTTTGAGATGAAAATTCTTTGAGTTTTTTTCGGTCCCGTTTGCATAGACGGTGAATGGAGGAGAAGATACAGCGACAAACTGTGCGGCTGTCCAGCGACATCGATCTAGCCGGAAGAGTGAAAGTACAACGACTAAGATGGCTGGGTCATGAAGAGTGAATGGAAGCGAATGCTCCGGGTCGAAAGATCTTCGAATCCACTTCCGAGGGACAGCGCAGTTGAGAAAGACCGCGACTCAGGAAGCGCACGCAAGCGGAAGGGGACCATAACTAACCTAGCGTGCGCAACTGGAGACAGCTAGCCAAAGATCGTGCTGGTTGAAGACGCTTGTTGGTTGAGGCAAGTTAGTAAAGCCTAGACTTTTCTGTCAAAAAGAGCACTTAGATAAAGAAGTAGTCAATTGAATGAAGGTTAGAGGTATACTGTCCCTTTTTCTGGTTTCTCAACCTTCAAACTATTTGTCTGTCAATACAACCGCTCCAGACCAACTTAGCACACTCACGGTCATTTCATTTTCTGCGATCAAGTAACCTGGCATCTTAGGAAGACGCATTCTTCTTAAAGTTGGTTCGTGTAATGTTGAACAGGTTATTTCTGTAACGTATCTTCAGACCCGCTCTCTTCTGGATCACATCAATAGTGAGGGCGAGACTTTATTGATGTTTTTGCATTTGGATAATCCAATTATTTTTCTTTCAGTCTCATTCGGTGCTTGACTCAAACAAGTCCCAGTCTACAGTCAGCACATCTTGCAAAGTTGAAAAGACTTGCCTCTATAGCTAAAAATTAACATACCTAAACTGACTGATCTGGTTTTAACAAAGAAGACCCTGCTTATTCTGCCCAGCAATTTCGAATCAGAATTTTAGAAAACATGCAGGCTGCGGATATTTCATTGAAATGTGTTTGCCAATAGCCGTCAAAAAATCAATAGAAATCGAAAAAGAGGGTACTAGCAAAGATTGCAAAATAGAAAGGACAAAGTAGAACAGGAGTAGCTTCTTGAAATAACTGGATTGCTGATTAATATCGTCAAAGAAAATGGGGACAGAACGTTTACGTAGGAGTAACTCTTCTCACCCAGTCCCGAGTAGGCCAGGCCCTCAGCTAGCATGACTCCCCAGCTAGCGCGGTCTTTTACTGACTGCCTCCAGTAGCGCACATGAGTTGGTTGAAGTTCCCTTCAACTTGGGTACGTCAGCTGTTATGAGGTCGTCCTCTACTGCGTTGTCCCAATGGGTTGGCGTTCAAGGTGACCAGCCATCTAAGGTTATCCAGACTGTTCTGGCGAGATCGGTATCACTGTACAGCCCGTACAGTTTGCTAATGAAACATCTCCTTCATTATCCGTTAATGTTTCTCTTATAGCGCCCGAATGCATTTTCATTCGCATTCGCTAGTGGCCAGATTTTTTGCAATAAGCCAAGACTAGGATGATCAGCGTCTTGTTTAAAATCTTTCGATTGATCGAGAGAGGATTTCGCCCATCAATGATGTTGTCTAATAAAAAGGCGGGGTAGAGCAAAGAACTGGTCTCATCGTAACGGTTTTCAGATGACAGCACCGAAGATTGCTACGATTCAACCAGTTACAAGCGGCCGGTCATAGGTCTTGTTGGCAGCAGGACCATCGATTGTGGTCCATGGAACCATGGGAGTCAGGAGCCCCCCGGATCTGGTGGCTGTGGTTTAAGCCCAAATCGCTGGAATGGTCTTGCTGTTGTTTTAACCCAATGAAGAATTGCCATAAATATGTTACTAGGTGCTGTGACCCTAAGATCAGCAAGAGGTTTTGGATTGGCCTTGACTCATATAAAAAGTGGAACTTGTGCCTCCACTATTAATGTAGGTGAGCGATGGCAAAGCGTGTCTTCGCCCTCATAGAAGTTAAGTCACTGTAGATTTCTGTAAGTATTTCACAGCTTTTGGCAAAACTTCCGAATATCAAACTGCTGGTAGCATATCCCTAAGGCCTCAATCGTGCGCTTCTCGTGCGCTTCTCGTGCGCTTCTCGTGCTCTTTCCTTTTTGTCCTAGGAGCTTATTTTCTTCCCTTCTTCTGCTTGTTCTTCGTTCCATTCTGCATCCGTTGTATTCCCAGGTTTGCCCCTCTGCCAAGTTGTACTCGTTTACGATGGTTCTGTGGCTTGGGCTTCGTATCTTGACTATAACATGGTAATGGTCCGAATCGATATTAACTGCTCGGAACGTTCGGACATCCAAGCCCATTCTTGCCTAGCTTGGCCTTAAAATCTCTTACGACAAATTTTACGTCATACTTAGGCCATTGTCCAAAATCTCGTAGAAGCAGTCTTGGTCGTTCTTAATCATGTCGTCGACGTTTATGAGGCACATAATCTAACTCACTCACATCAGGTCAAATCTACACCGAAAGTCTCATGCCCCAGAAGGCGATATTTTGAAATGTTGCAATAGACGTTGCCAGAATAGTAGAGCATTGTCACTCATTGAGCTGCTTCCCTATTTCCGGACAAGATCATTAACTTTGTTCCTATCTTCAATGACAATGATTTGTTTGGTGCTTCAAAGTTTTATTTACTACTGGCTTCGGTGATCGATGTGTACAGTGTCATACGAGTACATCAAGCGTAAATGTATAAGTAGTCTATAAGGGGTCACCTGGTATCGGGATATATATTTAGAGACTAAGACTATGCACTAAGTATTTTCCTTCGCCAATCTAACCAATCTAACGAAATCGATGATCGGTCACGATCTTCTTTGCAAAACTCTCTATACATTAAGGAGGATACTCGTTTAAATTAATTTAACAAAAAAACATCTCAATTTTCCTTTCAGACTCGGCATTCTACCAATTACGAATGCTTCCAATAAATCATCGACATCATTCGATCAGCAACTACAACAGCAAAAACATGCCCAACGACGACAGGAATCCTCCCCGAAGCGATTCAGCTCATCGCTTGGCAGTGACACCGGCAACAGTACTCGAGAATCTGAATGTAGTGAGGATCACAACGTCTCTCCCATGTCACGTTCCCCACCGATTATCAAACAAAAACAAAATACTGACCTATTCGATTCCTTGGCGGCCGAATTACGTGCAAAATTAAATGGCAACGGCCCACCATTGCTGCTCCCACCCAGAGATTACGATACCGTGCATAGATCAAAGGGTAATCTAGCTGCCATAGAGTTGCGTCGCTGTCGAAACTCCCTGATTGTGGGCGCATCATCGCCGGCGGGTGCCAAACAACAAATGTCATCTCGTGGCTCATCGGGGATTGGTTCAGATCTTGCTCCCAGTCCGGAACGGCAAGATATAAACAGTTCAAGTGGTAAGTTGGCCCATCTCTGCATGATCACCCTCAATCAAGTAATTCTAATTCTTTTATTCTCTCTCTTTCGTTTATTTTTTATTTTATTTTGCAGAAGATGAACACTGGTCAAACGAAGCAGATAACTCAGTCATAGCCCTGAAGCCATCACAAATCCCAATCGAACGCAAACAGCCACTAAATCGTAAAAGCGCCGTTCAACCACCAGAAGATAATTACCTTCGTGATCTTCCATCGAAACCCTATAACCCGTCTAGCGCTGGTGGCGGTGGAATTGGTGGTAGTGGTGGTGGAGGTGGTGGGGGTAGCATCAACCGAGAAAAGGAACTTCGACCAACTGCCAAGCCAACACAATCATGGAACAAAGAGGATGAAATAAAACCAATAATCATGCGACCATCCGACTATGATGCGAAGTTTAATCGAGTGCTCATGGATAAGCATCGGGATGAAGTGGGATACAAGGAGCGCAGCAGCAACTATCAACCGCCAGAAGATACTGGTTTTTGTAAATACAAGGAAGAACAACAAGCACCCAAGACGGCATACGATGTTCATGATGCTGGATTCCACAACCACATCGACAAGCTATTGAAGAAAAAGTTGTCGTTGGAGCGAAAACCAAGTTATAAGGTCGAAGAAGAAGAAGACGACTATGATTCAGATACTGAACAACATACACCAGTTCAACCGACATCATCTGTTCCCCTTGGCTATCGAAAAGAAAATCTAACCGATAAACAAAAATTCCAGGAGTACAATGGCAAAAGGGTCAAAGGCTACCCCGAACCAGATCGATTCGGTCGTCATCGATACGTGGATCCCGCTGATTTGCCATTTACGCAACCCAAATCTACTCCACATCATTACGTTAATCATTCCCCCGAACGAGATAATCAACGATCCCCCGATAGACACAGGGAACGCCAACGAGTTGCCGAACCCAATTCAAGAGATCGCGACTATTATTCCCACAGTAAAGAACGAAATCCTTATAGAGAGCCCAGCAGCATACCATACATCGAGAGCATGGAAAAAATGATGAAATCCCCAGCTATGCGATATAAATCATTCGACAATGACACGAAAGTAGATTATCCGCCAGAAATCGAAAAGCATCCCAGAATCAGTCCACGCAAGTCACTCCCTAGAAGTGAAAAGTCAAACCACGTTGCCGACGAGCTAGAAGTTGAGAAAGAATTCTCCTACAGTCGAAAGTCACAACCCCGAGAGTCTAGGGACTATGTTGATTCCAGTGTAACACCGAAAGATCGATTCAAAGATGCAAAGGAAAAATTCAGAGCAATGGAACGATCACGATACGTTATCGATGAAAAAGAACAATCTATACCCATTCGTGCTGGACCACCAAGAAACTTGCAGCGACGCCCATCAATTGAGCATGCGGACGGCGGAATTCGTTACGATGATTGGAGCGATGAAGAAGAACCTAACATTCCCCGTTCTAGATCACGAAATCGCGAACATTGGGAACCTCCACGGGACTCACGTGAGCCACCTCGAGAATACCGAGAAATTCGGACACGTGATATGTCAGATGCACGTGTAGATCATCGAGACTACCACCAGCAGCGTGATCCGCGCAATCACAGAGAACCACAGCAATATCGGGAAAGACAAATCGACAAACCAATTGCCAGCTCGAAGAGCCTTTCCAATTTAAACAAGGGCTACCGACATAGCTATGCCGATCCGGTCTTTGCCAGAACTGGCGGCCGAGTTGGATTAGCAGCTGTAAACCCTTACTGAATACATGAATCCATAATTTTGTGGCAGCAATTAGATTTGTAGATTTGTGTGCGTGTATACATATATGTATATTCGGCTTGTAAAGTTACGGGACGAACATTCTTTTTTTTTCGGAAATAAGCATTTTTGCGAGAGACCCACATGTGCCTTAGATAGATAAAAAAGAAATTATGAAATGTTGAACAGTACGTATTGTATAACAAATTATTAATATTGTATTTATATATTATATTCAGCCTTATAACAAAAACAAAAAAAAAAAAAAAAAAAACAATCACAATTAATAAATTCTAACGGTATAAACCACGTAAATGAATATGTGTGTAAACTATGTTACTTCATTGATTCGATATATTATAATATGTATTTAATTTTTTTTTTATTAATAAATGACTTTTTTTGTTTTTTAATAAAAAATGGATTTTTTTTAACTTTCAAAATCCTTTGTAGAAATTCAATTGCTTAGAAGGTGCTACAGTCTGGACCTGCACCTCAATCAACAAATCTTTTAGTTAGGGCAGTCTTTGATCAACTTCCTCCGGTTGTACATTCGAAGGTGTTTGAGGAACCGAACATTCTACAGCCCGGGCCTTAGGTTAGGTTAGGTTGGCAGGAAGTTGAGTTTATTCTATACCTCATCACACTTAGGTCTGTGTAGACCCATTTTGATGATGGGTGGAAGAATTCGAAGGTTTCCGTCTCTTGTTTGGTTGTTATGTTGACCCTGAGCCGGTCTAAGCTATCTTGTTGCATCCGCGAATACGATAAGAGATGTAAGTGAAGCTGCAGAAAGTTTTGAGAAGTTGTGGAAGTACTAACTTCCTTAAGTCATTTGCATCAAACTACTGAGGCTAGACAGTGGCACAAAAAGTCTCAACAGACTCTGTAGAGGTGTAGAGAGATTATGGCATGTCAGCAGTGCAACAAGCGTAAATATAAGTGACCAGATAAGAACGATATGAAAAAAAATTTAAACAAAACAGCAACGGTGTGAGATATAAATTGATTTTGGCTTTATTTTGAATCTACGTTCATGCCATTATGTGTGGAATAGCACATCGTTCTAATGTGCACCTCGGCTTCGCTAGCAATACTTCGAGCGATCGGTCCAATTTTTAATGGTTCAGTCCATTATGTGAGGCATTATTTCAGCAATAGCGTGTCATATATTAGCCTCGAGCTCTTCTAAAGTGGCTGGCTTTTTAGCGTAGACTGAGGACTTGACTTAGCCACAGAGAAAATAATCGAGTGGTGTCGCGGCAGTAAATTGATGAACGCTCGCCGTGAAATGACCCAGTCGCCAAATTGCTCCTTCAAAAATTTGAATGTTGCGTTGCTCGGATATATCTATGCCGAAGTCAAAAATTGGGCCTCGCTTATGGCACTTAAAGGCGAATTTTAAAAATTGATCTTCATTTGCACGCCTATAAAATCCAAATTGAACAATAATTGAAGCTTGTGGACCATCTACGACGTTGCCGATTTGTTATCTGGATGTTGGATCGCCAAGACAATTTGCCATTAAATTTGATCTTTTCCGATGAAGCCCGTTTTGGCATCGATGATGACTGGAAAACACATAAGAGATTCACGAAAACCAAATGCATTCCAAAAAAGTCACTGTATGGTGCGGATTATGGGTTAGCGGCACCATTGACCCGTATTTATTTCGAATAAGAGAGTTACAGTGAATGGAGAACAATTTATATTGACCGTCTATTTTTTCCAAAATTGAATGAATTGGGTCTGTACGATCTCTGGTTTCAACAAAATGTTGCTACCGCCCACACAAACCATCAATCAATCAATTTATTGCGTACGAAATTTTAAGATCGTGTTATTGTACAATATTTCGGTTAGAGGAGAAGTTGATTGGTCTCGAAGGTCATGCGATTTGATACCTTTAGACTACTTTCTGTGAGGTTATTTAAAAAGAAAGGTCTATGCCAAAAGCTCAGCGACAATTCAGGATCTCAAACATAACATCCAAACTGAAATTGCGGCCATAGACTCTTCTCGATAATTTTGACCTTCAGAGGGTCGCTTGCCACAGAAGCCATGGTGGTCACATAAACGATGTTGTGTTCAATTTATAATTGTCATAGACCGAACTTTAATAATCAATAAATTTAGTGTGTTTAATTTAATGAAAACTTGCATGATAGCTTGCACAATAATTCACCTGTAAGGATCGATGCGTGACATTTCGGTTCCACCATTAATTTTAGGGTTCGTCACAAGTACCGTTTTTTTTTTTTTCTAGGAATTGTTTACCTTTCTATAGGCAATTAAATTTCGAACCCTCTTCCTTTACGAATTTAAAATGTGACATTATGCGTCATTGGCAATGAAAAACATTAATGACGCATTTGAGAATGTAGCGATTAACGAACGCACTATACGACGTTGTTTTGGAAAGTTTCGTTCGGGAGATTTTAGCCTCGAAAATTAACTACGTTTGAAGCCGGAAACGTTATATGACGACGATATTTTAAGAGCAACGGTGGATGCGGACTCAACGAAATCGGTGCGGAAGATTGCACAAAGCATGGGAGTATTCCCAATGACAATAATTCGATACCTTTCTCTCACAGAAAAGGTAAAGAAACCTGATAAGTAGGTAACCCATGAACTCAACGAATCTCAAAAACTACGGCGCCTGGAAATCTGCGCATCGCTTACTTTAAAAAACCAAAGTGAACCATTTTTGCACCGGATGTAACCTGTCACCTGTGATGAAAAGTGACTATTATTCATTATAGTGACAATTTCGTAGACATCGAAAGGACCAATCCACTTTTCAAGTCTTCAACCAGGAGAAACGATAAAAGTTATCAAATATTATGAGGAAATCGACATATTGTATACCAAATTGGCTGAAAAGCAACCTGCGTTGGTCAATAGGCACGGTCCGATCATTTTGCATTACAATGCTAGACCCCATACCTCACAACAACGATGAAAAAACTGTTGCCTACGTGTTGTCTTGATGTTCTTGTTGCGTAGCGTATAGGTTATCAGGTCCGTTAGTGCAGGATAAACTCCCTGTATTAAATAAGTTTCTACTTACAGAGGAAAATTTGAGATTGTTGAAGGCCCCAAAGATGTCAAGAAATACCGCTAATGTGTGCTCTTTGTCGTAAAGACTTTTTTAAACCGTGCCTTTGCCTTTTGTAAAGGCATACTGGGTTAAGGTTTAGTCTTCTGGGTACATATTAGGGTGTCAAGCATATTTTCTAAAGTTTTTGAAAACGATGTTAGAATTATGAGCCTGATGTCTTTTGGGTGGGTATGGCTGGACTCACCTGCCTTGGGAATGAAAACTACATTTACTTCCCTTTAGTTTTTTGGCACATATCCCTACTGTTGTGTTATTGCTACATAGCCTTTTGAGGAACAGTATTACACTCTGTTTGGTTTTTTGAAGCATGATTGGTATGATCCAGAGGATTTGTAAGCGGAGAATGAGTCTATAACCCAGCTTATTTTCTTCTTTTATAGTATCCCCTCTCGGATTTCACATTGGGAAGAATGTGTCTGTATTTGCTATTGATGTTAAATTAAGAGTGCATCCAGAAAAGTGAGGTTCTAGCAGGAGTCCCAAAACTGCAGGGTTGAATTTTATGTAGCACCGAACTGGCCTTTTATTTATCCTAGTCGGAGCACAAGTTTAAGCTTTGGGCTGCATTGAAAAGTTTCCTAATGCATGGTAGTTCTTTAGTCCACCAATGTGGGGAGATCATGGATTTCTTGATTTTCGTAGAGTATGAATGTCTATTTCGGTGGGGGTGTCCATTTTGAATCCGCTGAGGACATAAAGTTTTTGATCTATCAAAGTAAAGTTTTCCCAGTTGATATTTCTGAGATTTTTTTACACATAGTCGAGGGGGTATGGATATCTGTTTGGCACTAAACTTCATCCTTCTATGATCAAAGAAAGATATGTCCGAATATACTCTCCTTGCTTACGGCAAGGAAGTCAGAGTTATTCAGTACAGTGATATCTAACACCTGCCGTCTATTTTTAACAACAAAAATTGGCGATTAAAAGGTTATTATTAATTATGTATTGGAATAATGTCTATGCTACCCCATTGAACATGATGGGAGTTAGCGCCACAACTAATCATAACATCGGACATTTCCTGCTCTACTTTGTTTATAAATGAGATAAGTATTGCTAGAGGGGTTCTGTCAGTTGAGGCATGTATGTTGAGGCTAGCTTGAGCAGCAGTTTACTCGGGTTTATAGATTTCTAGCTTAGTTTAACCACAAATTCCATTCCAACTTTGATGTGGTTTCCCATTTCAATTACATCCCACTCCTTGATGCTATGCTCTGGATTGAGGTGTCGAAGGTTGCGTTCTATCCTGTCTTTTGGTATGTAGGGACCACGATTGTTTTCCCGTCATTTAAGTCTGGTGAGATCCGTGAGTTATTTTCTAAAAAAGGCCAACTTAATCGACCCTTTCAACTTTATCGAGTTTTCCATAAAATAGCTAGATTCGGGATATTAAAAAATCTGATATGAATGAGTCACATTACGCTCAAAAACTTTCTATGTATATTTCAAACTACCATATTTACATAGAACCTCCAAATAGTTTTAGCACCACAATTTTTTTAAATTTCGGTTTTCAGCAAATATTGGGTCTTAGCGGTTTGCTAGGAGATGGCGTAACTTGTATATTTCCATTGTTATTATTCCATTGGAACATGCGTTGGAAAGCTACTGTCATTGTACGTCATTTCAGTATATGTCATTCATTTGAAGCGTAAACAACAATAATTTTTTTTTTACTCAAATATGTCGAATTTTGTACCTGAAAAAGTGTTTTTGCGGGGAGTTCTTCTTCATTACTTTAATATGAAGAAAACTGCTGCCGAAAGTCATCGTATATTGGTGGAAGTTTATGGTGAACATGCGCGATTTAAAAGTGGTGATTTTGGCTTGGAAGACGATGAACGTCCTGGGCAGCCAAAAAAGTTTGGTTCCCTGATCTAGCATTTGCATTTTTGTAAATCCAAACCATGCCCAGCTTGGGAGTAGAACTTTACATCAATTTGATATTTAAAATGTAGTATATACTGTATTGAACCAGACGCTAGTATTTGACAGTTTTTATTTTAAGTTGGTGAATGCGTTTCTTTATTTCGTCCTTCGACGAAAACCCAATATCGCATTGCAAAAGACAACAATACCACCAGTTCGTATCAAAGGAGTCAACATTAAAAAAAATCTTGATCTTATCTTCATCATAAGGTTAAATACATTCCTGTATATATATTATATAATCATATTTATAATCGGAAAATGGGAAAGGAAATATTATAGCTGAGCTAACTGGTCTGGTGACCAAATAAAACTACCGGCCGGTTTCAATCACATACTTTTATTCTGAGCAGCTGAAGTGTTGTATTGGACAAGCTAAATTTTCGTTTAATCACGTTAGCTCCAGTACTTTTTCGACTTTTATTTGCTTTTGGACCTTCGATCTATCTAAAAATTAAAAACTTTGTACTTGAACAAATAACAGTCTGAAATGAAAACAATTTTCTCATCTTCGAACACGGCCTGCAAAGCCATTCAGCAACTGACAGTTCATGCATTCGATCAGTTGTGACGTTTTGACGTTTATTTGTTTTTTTTCGCAGCGTTTTGATTTTCAATTTATTTATCATATTTTTGCAAGTTTTCACTGAAAATACAAGAAAAATGACAAAATACGGTAGTAGTTAAGAAGTTCAACAAAATATTTAAAATAAAAACTTTTTCTTTGCAGAACCCTATATGAAAAAACCCAAACTAGATGACGACGAAGATGGTATGTGCAAAAAACATAAACAATTTTCTTTCACGCTTAAATTAAAATAAAATAATTTTTTCAGAATTAGAAACTCCATCAGCGTTTAATCCTAAGTTTCGTGTTTGTCCATATCTGGATACAATCAATCGCCCACTCTTGGATTTTGACTTTGAGAAACTTTGCTCCATCTCTCTAACCCGGATAAACGTATACGCCTGCCTTGTGTGTGGTAAATACTTTCAAGGAAGAGGCACAAATACTCACGCCTATACTCACTCAGTATCAGAATCCCATCATGTGTTTCTTAATCTTCAAACTCTGCGATTCTACTGCCTACCGGATAACTACGAAATCATTGACTCGTCGCTAGATGACATCAAATACGTCCTCAATCCAACTTTCAGTATAAAAGAAATCAAAAATTTGGACAATCCGCTCATTAAGTACTCCCGAACAGTTGACGGAACTTTATACCTTCCAGGTGTTGTTGGATTGAATAACATCAAAGCCAACGACTATTGCAACGTTGTGCTACATGCCCTTTCACACGTCGGCCCGCTGAGAAACTATTTCCTTAGAGAAGAAAGCTATGCAAAGATTCGACGCCCACCGGGTGACTCAAATTTCACTCTGGTCCAAAGATTCGGAGAGTTAATGCGCAAAATGTGGAATCCAAGAAACTTTAAGGCTCATGTGTCACCACACGAAATGCTGCAAGCCGTCGTCCTGTGGAGTAGCAAGCGCTTTCAGATCACCGAACAAGGTGATCCAATTGACTTTCTCTCGTGGTTCTTGCATTCACTTCATCGCGCCATGAAGGGCACAAAAAAAGCGGATTCTTCAATCATCTATAAGATCTTTCTTGGAGAAATGAAAATTTTTACTCGAAAGATACCACCAGTTGAACTGGATGATACCCAGAAGGCATTGCTTCTAGCCACGGAAGAATATCAAGAAAAGTGTGAGGATTCGAATTTTCTATATCTTACTTGTGATCTGCCACCACCGCCTCTGTTTACTGATGAGTTCCGAGAAAACATCATACCCCAGGTGAATTTATACCAGCTGCTTGCGAAATTCAACGGAACCACGGACAAGGAATACAAAACCTACAAAGACAACTACTTGAAGCGTTTCGAAATTACTCGGTTGCCACAGTACATCATCTTATACATCAAACGATTCACGAAGAACACCTTCTTTCTAGAAAAGAACCCAACTATTGTCAATTTCCCCATTAAGTAAGCTAACAGAGTTTTGCATACCCACATCTTATTAATCGTGTTTTGGTTTTATTTTAGAAATGTAGATTTCGGTGACATCCTTACGCGAAGCAACAGAGTGAAACACAGTAATACTAAGTACAACCTTGTGGCGAATATTGTGCACGATGGTGAGCCAGGAAAAGGAACCTTCCGTGCTCATATACTTCACAAAGCCAACGGACAGTGGTACGAAATGCAAGATCTCCATGTGACAGAGATTCTTCCTCAAATGATTACCCTCACGGAATCGTATATCCAAATATATGAAATGAGCAATGATTAAAGTCGTCGAATTAGTTTTATAAGAAAGTTTTATTTTGTTATTGTAAAAAAAAAAGCTCTCTCCATTAGTAGCAGCATTCAAGTTTGCATTAGCGACCGTGCTGTGTGTGCTAAAGTTATCGAATTGAACATCGAAAATGTTGGCTTCACTGTGTAGATTCGGCGGAGCAATTCTCTAGACGCCGTAATCTTTAAACCTTCTTCGAAATCGAAGCTCTGATCACTTGACGATAACTGGGATTCTGAAGAAAAAAAAATGGGAACATAGCAGTTTCTGTTAACCAATGGCAACACCCACATCCCAGTAGGTAGTAGTAACTACTTTAATTGAAGTATATAGTCCTCCATTTTGGAAGTTCCGCTATCGTGTTGTCTTCCCGATTATGGAAAACTTTATAAACTGTTAAGCAACGTACGGCGTACAACTGGATGCTTTCATTTAATAGACAACGCATCGCAAGCTGAGACAAGAACACAATGACGGGTAAAAGTTTCGAACTAGAAAACGTATTACTCAAACGCAAACTCGATACGTAGTATGTGCTCAAAAAATTAAGTGGCGAAATGTCGAAGGTAGGCCTGCTAATTAAACTTATGGCGTTGTCCAATTGGAGCATGCAAAATGTATTATCATAAACAAAATAAGAACTGAACTATTGACAGCTGAACTACTAGATACATAAGATCGTAAGCGCAAAAAAACGAGCTTTTAAAGGAGCAAATCCTTTTCATCAGAGGAGTTTAAAACGAAAAACCTTTCGACACGAGAAACTTACCAAAATATACTAAACTCCTTCGCGACCCAAAAAAAAAGGGTTCAGGTTAGAAAATAAGCTGGCACAATTTAAACAACGAAAGAGGCCAGTTCTTAGCATTAAAATTGTGATAATGACTTCAAATGATATTAACTGAGATACATAGGTATGTGGAAAATAACTTTGATGAAAAATTCTGTTAGGTGTTTCGAAAGGCCAGCTCCATCGGAGGATTCAAAGCTCAGGTTGCAGTACTCTAACGCTTTAACGTCGTGCAAGATTTTCTATTGAAACAGCGCATTAATTAGTCTGGAAGGAACCACTTCTCCTTGTTTTCGCCGATAATAGCACACTCATAAGCAACATGAAAGTTTTTTTTTCGAGTAACTCCTAATAATTAGATAAACTTACTTACTTTGATGATAACACAGCCCGGGTGAATCTGCGCCTCATCCAATAGGCCTCTACACTTAATGCGCTCACTGGTTACCTGCCTCCAGTTGCGCATTCCAAGTTGGGGGAAGTCCGCTTCTACTTGCGCGCACCACCTTGGGCGATGTCTTACTGTACTACGTTGTCCTTCCAGCTTCGATTCGAAGACTTTTCAGGCTGGAGCGTTGTCTTAGGCGACTAATATCAGTATATTCACCTCGTAGAATTCGAAAAAAAATCAGTCAAAGAATTTTGCGTTCGAAACGGCAAAGGTTATCTTCACCTTCGCTAACGTTCATATTTTTGAACCATAAATCAGTGTGTGTCTTGACAAATCCTTACTATTTCTATGCCTTCTTAAGCCAACGAAACATCGGTTGACAAACATAGGTAGCACTTTGTTTGATTTCCAATGAAGTGTCAGTATCAGATTTAATAGTTGTGCCGAAGTATACCCTAACTACCTTAAAGTTATAACTGTGTATTACGAGTACCTACGTATACGTTAAGGTCTCACAGAGATTGTTTTCAGCCTGTACGGAGCAGCGAGCGTTCTACATCGTCATTCTGCACAATCTGACGAGTTTGGCAGGGATACCAAAACTTAACATGCCTCGGTATAGCTCGGATTTATACATTATATATATAAATTATATATACGGCATTAGAGTCTGACCTCTTGTTTTTTTTTTCAGGGTCTGCCGTAGTGTGAATATTTGGTCGATTGTTGGCAATCGGCTTGTTAGTAAATGACTTCAGGTGTTCCACACAAGGCAGCATACTGGTATAAGATCTAATATGCGATGTTAAGGACACTGAAGTTTCTATAATTGGTACACCTAAGAGGGTCTCTTACCTTGTTGATCGGGTAAACGGTGCTAAGGTTCTATTATTCAGGAATGCTTTCTTCCAATCAAATCTTGGAAATGAGTTGGTTCATGCTATTTGCTAATCCACCTCCTCCTGCCTTAAATAGGTCGTCAGGTTCTAGGCTTGGATATAGCTGTCCTCACTTTATTTTGGATAGGTGGACGCATCTTTTGACTTTTACCGTCCGGGTTGAATGGTTAATTCGGCCTGACGCTGGGGTTTTGGTTGTCCAGTATGTAGGAGTTGTTTTTCCATATCATCTACAACTACGTTTCCTTGTTCATCTCTATAGGTTTATGTTCGGGTCTTGTTGCCTAAACACGTTCTTTCTACTTTTTGGTAAAACTTCCGGACATTATTTCTGGAGTATTTCCCCGATCGCGAGTATCTTATTCTCTTTTCTTCCTTCAGAGAAGCCAATGTTATTCCCTTTTCTTTTGCCCGTAAAACTCACGAGCTGCTCCCGTTCTTCTAAGCAGTGCTGCTTCGTAGGCGAGTTATTTTCCAACGTGTGCCTGTCTGCATTCTTCACCAAACTATGGGTTTTGTAGATGTGGTTGAATGAAACCCAGTACGATCCCAGTAGAGGATCATTGTACCAACAGTAAAATCTAAAGTAATGAGTATTACAATAGTGTTAAATCTTTTAAAGGTCTCAAGTCACTTGATACCAATAATAATCAAGCTATGCTGGACTACACATTGGCAAGCAAAATAGATAATCGGAAGACAATTTATCACTGACAAAAACTCCAGACCCATTAGTCTGACATGCTTTATCCTGAAGAAAAAAAAAAAAAATTTTCGACCTTCACGTGCGCAAAACTGAATCACTAGTTTAGTGGATTAACAGAGTGCAACTGAACAGACCTTTAGTTATGTTCCGGAGTGAAGTCAAAATGTGGGAGATGTTTGTCTGCAATACCTCTGTTGTTCATTTCTTTTGAGCAATTTGCACAAGGTCAGAATTTTTCTTGGCTCTCTGAACAGTTCTAACGTTCAGTCAAATTCAGATGATGGTTATTTAGTGGATCAATCTTTTCAGGCATACGTTACTCCTAAAAGCGGTAAAAGCGGTTGGTTTCGACTTCATGAAAGTTTTCTAACGCATGCGTAGCTCAGTTCTAGATGCACTGATGAATTTTTCAGGGTCATGTTTGGGTTCAAGGTATATTATTGGTATGTGATACTACTCGCAATAGAGTTTTGATGACTTCCGAACCATTTGCTTCTTGACCCTGAGCCTAGGCACACACTTTGGCTCTACTCCTCGTTAGGTACAAGTGCGCTTCTCTTCCGAGAGGCGACAACATCTAACGGTCAAAAGAATTGTGAGAAATGGAGTTCCCGATAAATTTTCTAGGCTACCTGTACCTGTATTAGGACGGCTTGCGCTCTACTGCTAGGGTTCTGATTGACCAGTAGATATCTTATGAGAATATGATGGCATGATTCTATTGGGTGCAGACTACTTACAATTCGATAAGTCACCACTTCTTATCACGCTTTTTCTAGGTAGAAGTTACATCTACGTCACCTTCTGTAAAAGTAACGACGACACAATACCCGCAAGGTTCACATTGGAAGTTACTGCTTTTGAAAGTATTAAACGGAAAGTGCAGACAGGGACCGAGACCTAAAATTCGACGCATAAAACCGAGGCAAGACACTGCTATATACACCATTGGAGACTCTTTTTGTCAGAATGCAAAGGCGTTTGGGTAGCAAAGCCCTATCTTAATGAAAGATTTGCATGGTAATTAATCAACTAAAGCATTGAAGAATGTTGAAGAATGAAGAATGTCCCAGCCGAGCAGTAATATTGACCTAGCCTAACAATTCCTTAGCGTTCTTCATTTTATGCGTCTGAATGGTATGCGAAAATCCCCAAGTTTGGCTTCTCAAAGTTCGAATATCTGTATGTTATATATACATTCATACTTTACCCCCAAAACCAAGTTCGAAAAACGGGTTGCACCTGTTTGCGCATGTCACAGAAATCGATTACTCTCATCTTCATGACATTTCGTACCAGCGTTTCAGACGTGAAGTATTATTAAATCAATATTTTCATCGCAGCACAGTGTAAATCCTCTGCAAAGGCGCTAGAAATTATAATACTCTCGCCGTAACCAAAATGCTCACAACCGCTGATTATTAAAAAATTAAGTTAATAAGCTCTCGAATTGAGAATCCAAGAGATTGCTGAAAACACAACATTCTACCATCAAAAAACCCCAAAGGAAATACAAAACAAAAAACGAAAAAAACACCATGGCCGAGGGTACATACGAATTCGAATGCATGCGGGCTGAACTCTTAGGAGTTGAAAAGCCGAACCAAGAAGAATTCGAAAGAGCCCGTGCCGAGCGCCTTAAAGCAGAACAGGAAGAATTAGAGGCTCAAGAGACTAGCGTAAGTAAATATTTTAACTTAAATACCTAGTTATTAGTATAAATTACTCATCATTGTAATAGCTCTTGGACAAGGAGGATGAGTCAATCGAGAATACCGGAGGCAAACTCGACGAACTCAATAGTATTCTCACAGCGACACAATCAAAAATCAATCGTTTAAAACAGACAGCCCGTGGAAGCATCACCAACATATTCAGAGGGCAATCTGTTGATGAGACTTCCTCGACATCATCGGGAAGTCGACGCGGCACAACTGGCGACATTGCAGCTGGTGGTGACATCAACGAAGCACTTGAAAATCTCGACGAAATGCAAAAGCCACCGACCCGTTCTAGTATCTCGATGATGAGAAATGCATCACTTGATATTCAAGGAAAAATGACATCACATCTCGACAAATTGGACACATTGATTAATAAGGCAGACAAAGCTGAAATGGCCATGTCTAACCAAACGAAGCAAATGCGAAAGATAGCCAAATAAAATAAAGTATTATAATATCATCGAGTCTACAAATGTAATAAAATACATACAATACAATTACTATCCCTTACCCAAGTAACTTATGTACAAGGGAAACTGAGCAATGCAACGTAATTTCAAAACAGTAATAGTCGTATGTACTGTTTCAAACTTTTCCAACGAAGTTCAATTATTTCACTACGAGAAAATGTAGTCAATTCCTGCTTAGATGATTTAAATGGTTTAATTATATGATACTGCATAATGTATTAATTGTTGTTGATCTCTGAATTCTATGCCTTCGATTCGATCAATTCATCTTATGATTCAAAAGCTGTGTTTCAGGATAATACATACATACATATACTTGTACTTGTCGGAAAGAAGCAATCATATTTACTTACGAATACATGTGTTTGAATATTGTATTATTTCTTATAACTTTTCAAATATATTTACTAAACTAAGAAATGAGATGTCCTTCATTCCTGCACTTCTAACAAAACTATGGTATCGTTGCCACGAACTCAGTGGCGCTACAGTTCGGCATGAGCCTCATACGAACAGCAACTGATTGTTGGGTAAGTCTTTCAAGCCAAGGTAGTCTATTACTGCGTCAAACCCCTGTGCGCGTGACATATAAAATGTATAAAATGTTAAATGGCCAGTTCAGCTCTTTATTTAGGTAGATACCACTGTACACCTCAAACAGCTCATAATTGAACCTACTAGTTCGCAGTTTGTCAACGCCAGAGTCAACAACGGTTATCTGAACATCGTTTCTCTAAAAAAGAATGAGAATATCTACATTCGCTTTAGATAAAGTACTAAGTACATTGTAGGCAATGTATCTTACCATCTCACACTCATAGCCGTCGATTATCAAATTCATTCCAAATACGTCGATGCTGGAGGTATCATACAGTCGTCGTATGACGGAGTAAAAAATTGGTCAATCGGTGATATTACCTTAAACTTCGCTATTGAAAACCCTTTACATGTTGGTCAAGTAATTCAGGTATTTAATCAATATTGCAGATTGGATCTGTTATGTTCAGGCATTTGCATATGAATACTCGAAGTACCGAGTCAATCACCGACGAGTGCACACGTGTCAACGTGCACTCGTAAATTCTCGCGTGCTGTACTAAGAAAATATAATAAAAAGCTTAAAAAACAAAACCACCGCGGGTGTGTGACGAAAAAAAAAAATTGTGCAGTGCAGTGGAAAAAATTATGTGTGGGTATCCCCCTTCTCCCGGTCCTGGTGAAAGTACCAATGCTTGCACTTGGTCACTACCGTTACTGTATTTTTCATGCGTTACGGGCAGTGATTGAGAGTATGTAACAACCGATTTATAGCCGGTTGTGAGTGTGAATTTTGTTGGTTTCATTTTGCACTGTTTTATATTGTTGTTAGGGCATAACACCTGCAGAAAGTTGATTCGCGAAACCAATGCCAAAATTCTCACTTCACACCTTTGCTTAGAATCGTCGGTATTTGTGTTTGTTTGTTGTGCTTGTTTGTGATTATGACTGAATTCTTTTAGGGTTGAAGTAGCTAATATAGGGTTTTCCAATAGGGACTTGACAACTTCATATTTAATTTGTGAACGCACTCATTCACTAATCATCAAACCGTCACTGTCAATTTATTCAGTAAACTCAACATTTTGATCATGGTAATGTACACGAACGAGCAACGTTTGCAAATTATAAAAATTTTCTACAAATATTTGGAGTCGTTGACTGCAATTTTAAGAGCGTTAACTCTAATTTTCTGTCGTAATTCTCGACCTAGTAGACAGACAGGTGATGTTGCCGTGGCAGTGAAACAACGGGTTAGTCGAAGTGTCGAAAATATCGCTGCCGTTCAGACGTTCGAAGCAAACGATCCAAATCAGTCAATTCCACGGCGTTCTCAAGAATTGGGCATCGCTCAGACCACATTATGGCGTATTTTGCGTAAGGATCCTGGTTTACACCCATACAAGATCAAGCAGACTCAAGAATTAAAGCCGATGGACCATTTGAAGCGACGTACGTTCTCCGGTTGGGTTCTGGAGAAGATGCGCCAAGATGATGAATTTCATCGCAAAATCATCTTCAGTGACAAAGCTCATTTTTGGCTCGATGGGTTCGTCAATAAGCAAAATATGCGTTATTGGTCGGGTGAAAACCCACATGTGCTTGACCACTTCATCCACAAAAAATAAGTGCTTGGTGCGGTTTGCATGCCGGCGGCGTTATTGGGCCATATTTTTTCGTCGACGATAACGATCGTCACGTTACTGTGAATGGTCAGCGTTCTCGCGCCATGATCACCGATTATTTTTGGCCCGAATTAGAAGATATGGACTTGGACGACATGTGGTTTCAACAGGATGGTAAAACAAGCCACACAGCTCACGCTACAATCGATTTATTGAATAGTAAGTATGGGGTGCGTGTTATCTTAAGACATGGGCCAGTTGATTGGCCGCCTCGTTCGTGCGACTTAACGCCGCTTGATTATTTTGTGTGGGGCTACGTTAAGTCATTGGTTTATGCCAACACGCCGACGACGTTGGAAAAGCTCAGAGCCAATATTGAACGCGAATAGCGGGATATGTGTAGCCGAGTAGTTGAAAATTGGGTTCAACGAATCGACCGCTGCAAACGTGCCTGCGCTGGCCATATGAACGAAGTCGAGTTCCATTCATAAATGTTTTGATTTGTGATTAGAAAACCCTTTATATGCTGGGCTAAAAAGTAATCACTTTTCTGCACACGTCCACGTCTGTAAACACAGACCAGCTGTTATGACACTTAGTGTCTGGCTACGAGCTAATGCCATTACCAGGTGTACCGGTATGAAGTGAGCGTCAAGATACAAGTGTCTCAAAAGGGAAAATTTATTTTGAACGGGCTTTAATTTACTTTTTTTTTTTTTGTTGCTATGACACCTGTCAAACATATTTAGTATACATCAAGTCATTGAGCAAACAACATCATATTTTTTCATTGTGTTAAAAGTGTCTAATTTTGTACCAGAAAATGATGACTTCGGGAAAGCATTAATTTTTTGTATTCATTTGAAGAACAGTGCTGCAGAGTCGCATCGAATGCTTGTCGAGGCATGTGGTGATCATGCTCTATCAGAAGTAACTTGCAAAAGAAGGTTTCAAAGGTTCAGAGAAAACGATTTTAATGTGAGAAATGAAGAACGTGGAAGACCACCAAAAAAGTTTGGAGACGCCGAATTGCAAACAATATTGGATGAAGATGACACTTTGAGTCAGAAACAAATGGCAGAAACGTTAAATGTTGCACAACAAACAATTTCTGACCGTTTAGAAGCTATGGGAAAGATCCAAAAGTCTGGAAAATGGATGCCACATAAATTGAATGAAAGACAGATGAAACTTGTAAAATTTTACTTCAAATACACGATAAAAAATCAGTTTTGCATCGAATTATTATTTATTTTCAGAATCCTAAACGGAAAAAATCATGGGTTAATCCGGGACAACCATCAACTTCGACTGCAAAACCAGATCGATTCAGCAAAAAGACAAAGCTGTGTGTCTGGTGGGACCAGAAAGGTGTGGTGTACCACGAGTTCCTAAAACCTGGTGAAACCGTTAATACAGATCGCTACTGACAATGATTAATTTGAACCATGCATTGATCGAAAAACGAACAGAATGGGCCAGAAGACACGGCAAGGTAATTTTGCTCCGTGACAATGTACCTGCACACAAAACAAAACTGGTTCAGGATACAACCAAAGAACTTGGCTGGGCCATTTACGTGCGTAGTAATGTAGCTTACCAAACTCCACCATAATGTGATCCACGTTCCAATCCGGAATTAAACTTCATATGGTTAAAATTCCATCTCCTTTTCGACCTTTAACGAGTATCCTTATACTGAAAACGTTATAACGGGTGATTTCAATTAACACAATTTTTGCTTCGACATTCTGGACAGAAAACATCCGAAGGACGATGTGTTGAGATTTTTGCTGCGGAAAATAACTTGACTTAGACTCTAAATGAGGCCATGCGAATACCAGGCTTTGATAGTTATACCGCCAACACTCTGGACTTGTTTTTAACTTCTCATCCCGACAAGAAGAAACACTGTAGAAGAAACCAGTGTAGACACTGGTTGATCATAGCATCACAAAGCTAGAAATATTTTCAGCAGTTATTGAGATAGATCTTTAAAACCATTACCTAATCTTGTATGCAACAAAACTCCCTAGCTACAAAAGAACGATTGAACACGTTGATGCTGTTCATATTTATAGAACAAACCAATTGTCAAACTCTGCTAACAGAAAAAAGCTAATACATATCGAAAAATTGTATAGCAACTTTGTAGACAAAATGAACAACATTTACAAGGAATCAGAAGCCATGGGTTACATCTGAATTAATTACATTATGTAAGAAAAGAGACGAATACTACCGGAGATGGAAAAAAAAAAACTCAAATTCAAAATTACAAAACTTTCGAAATTTTGTCAATAAAAAAATTAGGGAAATTAAAGCCAAATTCTGTAAGCAACGATTTTTAAGGTCTCAGAATGAAGAAGAAAATCAAAATTGACAAAGTAATAAGAAACAATTTTTCCAAAGATGATGAAAAGTTAGCTATTATTGTGGAAAAGTTTGCGGAACAATTCTCAAACCAAGCATTAACAATCATGCACATCCATATGTCATAACAAAACATTAAGGCATGAGAATTTGCAATTCCAGCAGAGTATTTACGTAAAGGAAGCCAATAAAGAAGAAATATTTCTAATGTTGTGTCGCCTGGAGAACAACAAGGGTCCTTAAAATTAATGCTCATTTTCTTTCCCCAGTTATGCAAACGATAATAAATCGTAAAACACAAGCTCATGTTCCAAGATTAATGAAAACTTCGATTATTCGGTCCGTTAATAAGGCAAGTGGGAAAAAGAAAACGAAGAATTACGGGCCTATATCTATAATGTCAGCTGTTGAAAAGCGTATGGAGGACGTTATTGTCAGTCGTCTTAATAATTTCGTAGAAAGACATAAAACATTACACCCAAACCAGTACGGTTTTCAAAAAAAAAAAAAATAAAAGTACGGATCTACTGTTCACATCATGTGCTTGTGCTGTTTGTTGACTTTCGATTCCATAACTCATAAAAAGTTAATTGAAACTTTCAATCGAGTTGGTGTGAGAGAAGTGCTGGCAAACTGGATCGAAAACCATCTAACTGATAGAAAGATTAGAGTAAGAGTTTTTAATACCTTAAGTGAAGAAATGCCAATTCTGCTTGGTGTCCCACAAGGCTTCAAATTAGGTCCGATTCTATTTGTCTTGTATATAAATTAAATTCTCTATTTATTCAAAGAGTGGACAGCCTATACCTATGCAGATGATATAGCAATTGTCGTCAAACACAAAAAATTTAACAATGCATTGGAAATAATTCAAAAACAAATTCAATGCGATGTCAAAATAATGCCATAATCAAGGGTTAATTATTAATGCTTCAAAAACAAAGGAAATGCACACACGAACACTGTTCAAGCCAAATGAAGCGTTTAATATATATCACCGAAATGTCCTATGTCCATATTCGGCCAACAACACAGAAATAGAAGTAGTAAACAAAATAAAGTATCTAGGAGTTACGATGAGAATTTCCTATGGCCTGAACATATAAATGTGCTGCATTTACAACTCAAAAGCTCCCTCTTTGCGATGGTTTATATAAAAAAGTACTCAAGTTTTGAAGTACCTAAGCAGGTGTACTACTCGCTAGCAAAATAGCGAATAAGATATGGAATATTGGCATGGAGAAATGCGTCCAAAACGCATATTGATAGGATATTAAATCTACAGCACCGCCTTGTTAAAATTTTAAAACCAACAAACTTATCTTTTAAAGTCTTAGATGTGTACGCAATTTATAGGATGCCATCATTGCTGCATTACATGGACGACCAAAGGTTTCTACAGCCTATACCCCATTTCCAAAAGACCAGAAGGCGAGCCCAGTGGATGCTTGGAATTCCGGATGTATATAACATATAGGGTGATTCATCGTGAGGTTTGATTTTCAATTTTGTCTTTTTTGTTCAATATCGTTTGGCAAGTCATCATGGAAAGCTCACAATACGAGAAAGCCGATTGAAGCGGAATTACGACATTCTTTAGGAACTTAAACTGGTCATTATGCTTTCTTGATAATGACGTGGACGCCACTGCTGATATGATCACAGACACTATATTCTACGGCATGAGATCCCTTATCCCTCATCGGATGAAGAGTATCAAACAAAAAGAAAACGTGTGGTACGACTCGTGCTGTAAAAAAATTACTACAATGTTCCCAAAGGTAGTAACATTTTTTGATCATTCATCAAAAACATTAAAAATGTTGCTTCATCCTCTATTCCAACGCTCATTTACAACGACATCCCATCTGTCAGCTCTTTGTCAGCAAACTTTGCGATCAGCTCAACACTTCTAAAATGCGCTTTGTCAATGGGACGAATCCACTTTCGCACTCGTGAAGTAGCAAGAGTACTTAAAGATCTTAATGTACACAAATATGCTGGTCCAGATTCAATATTTCCCCTGCGTAAGCTTTTTCATCAATTCCAACCGTCCTTCTGACCATATGGAAAAGGCAAATCTTCTTTCCAAGGTTATAGAAATGCTGATATCTCAAAACATAGTTGCACTTGATATTTCAAAGGCATTTGACAGAGTCTGGCAACAGGCTGTTTTGTCCAAAATGCGTGCTTTTTTGATCGACGACTCACTTCTTCAATGGATTAGAAATGACCTTTCGGAACGTTCAATCTAAGTTGTTCCCGGTGGTTTCAAGTCTGTGTTCACAAAATAAATGCTGGTATGCTCCATGCCTCCGTTCTGTCTCTGAGAGTTTTTTTTAATTTTGTCTTTTGTCTGCTAATCCAATATATAATCCAAAATATTCCATAGCTGATGACAGTAATCTCTCTCCCGGACTCACGTCTCTGCTCTTCGGCTGCAAAAGGACAGCGTACGTTAAACACGCTAAATTCCGATATTAACAGCATAACTAATTGGGTAACCACTAACAGAGTAGAATTTAATACTTTCAAAATACAGTGCTATCGGCTGTTGTTTAAGCGAAATTTAAACACCCAGCCATTGTCCATGAATATTTTACCTCTTCTAAACTGTCCTCAATATATAAAGCATTTATCCGTCCGAAATTGGGGTACAAAGCCCACATTTGATCAGGTCCGCCAAAAACATCTCTTGACCTGTTAGATAGGATTCAAAATCGTACCATACAACTGATAGGTGATACTAATATCACTCAGGTATTGGACATCTTCAAACACCGACGTAACGTCTCGTGTCTCACTCTGTTTTATCACCACTTCAACCACCAGTGCTCCATAAAAATCACCAGTAGCATTCCGCCCCTTTAAACTTTTAACCGTAACACCGATCTCGATATGAATGCTCATCAGTACATTTTCAAGTCCACTTTCCACGATATCGTGATTCGTAGTACAAATCGCCTATGGAATGCTCTGCCTCTCTCTTTATTTTCTAGTCATTATAACCTTCAAACATTTAAAACCAACGTTCGTCGGTACCTCTCTTCCTATCCTGCCTGATTTTCCTTTGCCCGCGTTGTGTGCAAGCAATTTAAGGGTACTTAAATCAATTAAGCGTTCAAATTATAAAAAAAAACCGGTTTCGATGCCTTATAAGGGCAAGAGAATTGTGGTAAAAACCAAAGGTCACTAAAATAATTAATGCATGTTGCAGTCTGCACATCATGTGCGCTATGGAGGAACCTGAAGTCCAGGAAGATATTTTAGATGTATCTAACGAAATTGAATCGTCTGATCACAACGGAAATGCAGTGGGGTTACGGAATGATATTAAGTATGCAGTTTATAATTAGCCATACAACATTTTCCTAATAATAAAGTGAACATAAAAATAAAAATACGCATTCATTTTGCAAATTAATTTTTATAAAGAAATTCATATTTAAGTTTATTTTTCTTAACAAGATTTTCTAATTTTTGAGCTTTAATTTCCAACATTCTATTTTTATTTTTCTGCTTGTTCCATATGAACCTAGACAAAAACAAAACAAATAAAACAAATAATTCAAACAACGCAAATAACGCAGTAAATTCAACGAATTTACCGCAGTCGTTTGATCCCTTCTCTAAAAGTTCAAGGGTATCACGATCTCCACCACCAAGATCGAATTTCTCCGGGAAAAGAAGTCCGCCCGAAGCGCCTACGCGCGAAAAAACGGACTCAGTGACTAATAAAAGCTTGGAGGACGAAAGCAACACACTCCGTACGAAGCTTAAGCAAATGGAGCTACTTTTTCAAGAGCTTAAAAAAGTAGACATACTCCGAGAGGAAAACAAAGCATATAAACGAAGCCCAAGAAAGCAGTCCACTCCGCTCAACTAGTCGCGAATACCATACGGACGAAGAAGAGCTTACGCGCGAAACAAATTGGACCGTAAAGAAAAGCTGGTTCTTCGCCTGAAGTCGTTCCAGATAAGAGCCAGGAGTCACAAAAAAAGCAACTCCCAACAAAATTACGTCTTCCTCCCCCAATCAACGTTGTTGGGGTTTTAGACTATAGCAAGTTGCATTGCTTTCTCAAAGATACGCTTAAATGTAAGTATAAGGTTACATAACTGCGCAACAATGTGTGGAAAGTTAACGTCGACAACTCCGATGTCTACCGAATATTGTCCGAAAAATTAAACACCGAGAAGATCAAATGGTACACTTTCGAAAACAGGTCAGAAAGACCATTACGTGTAGTAGCGAGAGGACTTCACCCTTCGTGTACTAAAAACGATATTGTAAGCGACCTCAATTCAAAGGGCTTTAAAGTTCTAGACGTCATAAATATTATTAAAAAAGAAAAGAGAAAAACAGAGGAAGACGAGGAAATCTTGATTAAGCGGGGACTTTCACTGTTTATGCTTATTTTCGATAAGTCCGAAAATAAAGAAGATATCAAATAGTATCAAAACTATTCTAAATATCGTAGTCAAAATCGAACCTGTGCGAAAGAACACAAGATCGATCCCGCAATGTAAGCATTGCCAAGGCTTTAATCATACGCAAACTTACTGCCAAAAAAAACCGCGTTGCGTAAAATGTGCCGGTAAACATTTCTCAGAAGAGTGCAACTTAAATAAAAAACTTCCACCGTCTTGCATAAATTGCCAAGGAAAGCACCCAGCAAACTATCGCGGATGTGAAGTGGCGAAAGAACTCCAAAAAAGGCACGATACGCTTTAAAAAAAAAACCTTACGTCCAAATCCAAACGCAACTACAAGTAAACCTAATATTGCTAAAGAACAGGCAGTGAAAAAAAGAAAATCCGTCGTGGTTCAGTCGAAGGATATACAAGAAAAAGAACGCAAAGGAAAAGCCGCCAGCGATTGACGCGCTATCGTATGCACAAGCTGCTTCGCAAGGAAATAAAAAAAGCGGTTCTACGCCAGATCCAGTGGCTCACTCTTAAGGAGCAAAGCAGAACAAATAAACTTTTAGTTGAAAAATTGAGCAATCTCGAGAAAGAAATACGTAAAACTCGATTTCAAGCATGAATATGAAATAAGTGCTTAAAATATTGACGTGGAACACAAACGGCCTTATTAAAAAAACTCGACAAACTGGAAGTGTTCTTACAAAAAGCCAATATTGACATTTGCTTGATTTCTGAAACTCACTTGAGGAAAGGACCTCGTGTGGAACTAAAGGGATACTGTCCTTATCATGCATACCACCCATCAAACAATGCCAGAGGCGGATTCTCATTGTTCATTAAAGATTGTATTGAGCACTCTATAAATATGAAGATTGAATGTGATGCAATGCAGTTAAGTTCGGGTCGCGAAAAATATAACCACCTGCACTACAACATTGCATCCATTTATTGTCCTCTGCGATGCAAGCTAGAAAAGAATGACTCTAAAGGTATCTTTGATTCACTCGAACCGAATTTTATAATTGGTGGTGACTTTAATTCGAAACATATCTTCTGGGGCTCAAGATGTAATACAACGAAAGGCAGACAACTCTATGAAGCCGGTTTGCAATGTAAAGTTGACTTTTTCTCGACAGGAAAACCAACATATTGGCCTTCGGATATAACAAAGACCCCCGATCTTGTAGACTTCTTTGTCACAAACGGAGCAGCCAAAATTTCTACAAACATCGAGGAAAGTTAAGTTGAGCCTAGATTAACTAATAACAAACTAACTGGAACGGTTTTAGAAACTACTGCAATGAACATATTGTTCTAAACGTGTCGCTAAAAACACAAAACGAAATAGAAGACGAAGTCGACAGATTCATCAAAGTCCTGCAGAACTCCAACAAGAAAAGAGAAAGCAAGTAGTGAAATAAAATATCCGCCGGAAATAATAGAACTGGTAAGAGAAAAGAGGAGAGCGCAAAAAGATGGCAACAGTCCCGTGCTCCCCAGCATAAAACATACTTAAACCACTTATGCAACAAATTGAAAGAAGCAATACGAGATTACAAAAATCTGAATATCTCTACATATCTCAAAGATCTGACTACCGAAAGAAGTTCAAATTACTCCCTCTGGAAAGCTATGAAGGGAATCAAAAAGCCTCAAATGCAGATTTCTCCCATAAAAAAAAATAATATCGAATGGGCAAAAGGAGATAAAGAAAAGGCGAATCTATTTGCCGAGCACCTAGAAGAAACGTTTAAGCCCTTTGTTGGACAGGCGTTAACAGGAGGTTCTAATTATATAATTACGGCAATTTTATAATAAAAACAGTGTCGCAACGAGAACTTAACCAAGCAATTAAAAAAATTGAAAAATAACAAAGCCCCTGGATATGATTTAATAACTGCTCAAATTCTCAAGGAGCTGCCAAAGAAAGCCCTGATCAAACTGCTCCAACTTATAAATGCCGCGCTAAGACTATTAAGCTTTCCAATGGAAAGTTGTCGAAGTTATAATGGTCCCGAAACCAGGCAAATCTCTAAATGAAAAAAAGTCCTACAGACCCATATCGCTTCTGTCGATAATATCTAAAATATTTGAAAAACTCCTATTGAAGCGCTTGCAACCGATCATTGAAGAGAGACGTTTAATTCCTGAACATCAATTCGGTTTTAGAACTAAGCACTCCACAATTGAACAGGTTTTTAGAATTACGAATGAAATTGAGAAAGCCTTAGAGGGGAAAAACATATGTTCTAGCGTATTTCTTGACATGTCTCAAGCCTTTTTCGTGTTAAACATGGCAACGAATACTCGGAATTTAAAGGGATAGCTGCTAGAGTTCCGCAAGGAAGTGTACTTGGACCGGTATTGTTCTTACTCTATACTCGAGATATACCGGAAGAATCAGGTACCATAGTAGCCACGTTCGCGGACGACACGGCGATAGCTACTGGAAAGCTACAAATGGCTTTGGATAAAATCTACGAATGGACAAAGATATGGCGAATTGTTCTCAATGAGACCAAATCTACTCATGTTAATTTTACTTACCGGAAAATAAACAACCTTCCCATTTTCATTAACTCGGTACAAATACCATATGCAAATGAAGCAAAGTATCTAGGAATGACACTAGATGTAAAACTGAAATGGAAGCCGCATGCTGAATAAATTCAGACAAATGTACTGGCTACTAGGAAAACATTCCAAGTTAAGCATACATAACAAACTGTTCATCTATAAGCAAGTACTTAAACCTGTTTGGACGTACGGTATACAACTTTAGGGCTGTACTAAACCAAGCAATTGAAATATTCACCAAAGCTATCAAAACAAAGCTCTAAGACAAGCCCCATGGTATATCAGAAACAGTGATATCAACAGAGACCTAGGAATAGTTACCGTCAAGGACGAAATAATGAATTGAATTAGACATGTGAGTACGTTAGCAAAATACGGCTTCTGGAATAAGAACGTCAGACTTCTGTCGAGTAGGAAATACGAATTGGGGTGAATGGTAGAATAGAATAGGGACGTGTCTTTCCTCGATTCTTACATTTTCTTTGTGGCTGCCGCTCTCTCTTAACTCATCAGTCTTCTCACACACATACTATTGACATGGCAGACTCATGAGTAACCGTCTAGAGAGTCTTTTGCCAGAAAGTACCCATTTGCCTCCACCACCAGCAACATCTGAAAAACGTATTTCAACTGATCAGGTTAACAAAAAATAATTCATAACTCGAATAGTGCTCATCTAGAGAACTATCCAGCAGGAACTACGAAGAGACGAAGCTTGGAGTTCAACCCGCCAAGGAACTGAGAGTATCACAGAACTGATAAATAGTATCACAGAACCTCAAAGAGTAGAACTTGGCTTGGGAGTGGCCATTTGGGTGACAACATATGTTGCATAGCTACGACATTCCGCATTTTAGAAGACATAAGTTTTACGTGCAGATTCAAGGATTTTTTTAACTGTGTTATCCCTATATACAATCGCCAAACAAAGCAGTCATGACTCGGGTTGTACTATAACTTGTAAACAAGGCATCAGGTGATGAGGAAGATCTTGTTTAGCTAAGGGTAATTCATGTATCCAAAATATTTAATGGAAACTTCCATAATTATTCTGGTCTTTGCCCCTTTGAATGAGATTTAATTTTTAATTTTTGTTGAAACTTGATAACAAGATTCATTGCTTTTTCCAATAAGATTGGTGGGAAATTCCTAAACCACGTCACACCACTTACTTTTAATAGGTCGACATCATCAGATATACTGGGTATGCAGACGTTCCTTTTTTTTTCTTTTTTTTTTTTTTTTTGTATTTCAAAGAAAACAACATTCTATAAAAAACTGTTTTTTATTCACCCGAAAAAAAGTTAAAAAAAATCAATATACCCATACATATAGCATAGTCACAATTAAGAAACTACAAGTGGTTCGTACGTATAAAACAGGACTCAGACGTTTAATTAAGAGCTTGCATGTACCAATTCTTTTAGTACGCCCTCGAGTTTACGAGAATCTACTGCAAACTTACGAATGCCATCGGAAAGTTTGTCTGTAGCCATGACATCTTCGTTTAACATCCATCGGAAAGTAGCCTCATCCAATGAGAGTTTCTCCAATCGAACATTTTTAGCATTTTCTGGATCCAACAACCTATCCAATTGTTCTTCGCCTACCTTAAGCTCCTCAAGGAGTTTCGGGCTTATTGTAAGCAAATCGCATCCCGTCAACGCCTTTATTTCGCCAGTGTTTCGGAAAGAAGCTCCCATCACTACTGTCTTGTAGCCGAACTTCTTATAGTAATTATAAATCTTAGTCACAGACACTACGCCTGGGTCAGCTTCTGGTTCGTACAACTTGTTCTCAGTGTTCGCTACATACCAATCTAAAATGCGTCCAACAAACGGTGAGATTAATGTTACTTCAGCTTCTGCACATGCTACCGCCTGACAGAATGAAAACAGCAACGTGAGATTGCAGTGAACATCATGTTCTTTTTCGAGAATTTTTGCCGCTTGTATACCCTCCCAAGTGGAGGCGAGCTTAATCAACACTCGATCTTTGGAGTAACCAAGTTCTTCGTACAGTCCAATCAATTTGAGAGCCTTTTCGACACTCTTTTGGGTGTCGAAAGACAAACGTGCATCTACTTCGGTAGAAACTCGACCTGGTACTATCTTTAAGATCTCACACCCAAACAACACACACAGCATGTCCATGGCTTCGGAGAGTTTTTCCTCCTCAGTACTATTAGTGGAGGATGGCAATGATTTATTAGGTTGCTAACATATGGTATACTCACTCTCCAGCCTTGATTCCATGCTTAACGGCTTTGTCGATGAGGTCCTTGTACTGATCCATCTTGGCTGCCGATAGAATCAACGAAGGATTTGTGGTGGCATCAGTTGGCTTGTAAGCCTTGATAGCTGAAAAACAAAAGAAATCAAAAGCACATGTCACGAATTTTGTCATGCAATTGTTACATGGACACATGAACTGAAAAAAAAAAAAAAAAAACAACGAAACACATATATGTACATATTTATTCTGAGAACTTTCCAGTGACTGCTAGTGTCACCTTGACTTACTATCGCATGTTTTCAGTTACTAAGCGTGATTTGGTACAATATATTTACCCTCAAAATCTCCAGTATCAGCGACAATTGTTGTAAATTTCTTTAAATTATCCAAAGTAGAAGTCATCTTAACTTTCTTCGGCTGATGCGAACTCATAATTGATTAATTTCGGACGAGTAAAACGGAGGACACAAACCGTAAGTCAACAGCACTTGTTGGTGAACGGCAAAAACATGAAATGGAGTGAGAAAAACATGCACTCAAAGCTTATCTTGTTTGCTTCGGCCATAGCCAGCGTTCAAAATGAATGTAGATAGCCAAGTTGGAGCTTTGTGCCATCTGTCAACGACCTTGGAACCGCCATGACTTCATTTCGTTTTCCATTTGTTTATAATTATCAGGCGGAGGGAGAGAGGGCTTTTTGAAGCGTAATGGAGCTTAAGTGCGAAACTTTTAGTTCCAAACAACAATGTTGCCATACTGGAGTTTCGGAGAGCGAAAAAGTTCGAAAATAATTGGGTTTAATAAAAAAAACTATCGATTGAAGGATATTGGATAATAACAACAACCGTACACTGACTAACACAGTATTGTACGTTTATACGTACATAAAAAAAAACAACGCTTAAATATTGTAAGTTTAAGCCATTTAGAATATCCAATACTGCCTTGGGCCGCTACAGAAAAGTTACAAATACAGATGTTCTCAACATCGAAGAAGTACCATGATGAATTTGAATCGAACGGTTATAATCTTATTCGTCGATTTTAACGCCAAGACAGGAAAGGAGGAAATCTTTGGTAGGACAGTTGGTAAGCAGAGATAAACACACAATATACGTCTGCTAATAGGCTTAGGCTTATTTAGTTATTTACTTTGCAGCGAGAAGAAATGTCACTATAGCAAATACACGGTTTCTTCATCTTAATATGCACAAAGGGGCATGGAGATTTTCGGTCTATGAAAGGCGAAAACAAGTTGATAATTTTGCGATCGACGAAAAGCATGACTTCGATATTTTGGATGTCCGAACTTATCCGGCAGCCGGGCCTCACCCAATTACCAAGGCAACCAAGGCTTCTTCCATTAATGACGTTGTTTATTAAACCGAGGGTAGAGCAAACACTGGTTTTATGGTAAACATTTTTTAGATAACGCCACCTAAGGTTGTTACGATTTGACCAGTTACAAGTTGCCGTTCATAGGTTCTGTTAAGCGGCAGGACCGCCGGTAGTCCACACCACTTAGATACGAACTTTATACACTTCTCTATAAAGTTGTGTTATACAAAAGAGATCACATTATTACTTACTTACAGTTCCGGGTGAACCTGTGCTTCAACTAACAGGCCTCTTCAGTTAGCCCGATCCTTCTGCCTTCTTAGCCCAAAAAAACAGCAATTGTAAAGAGTGATTGGCGTTGTTGGCAGAATTTATAGCCGAGCAGAACTACCTCGAAATTATAACCGTCAACTGTGACAGCATATACTTGGTATCACCCACATTTACCGCCAAACCTATTTTAACGGCTTCAATACTAGCGAACGGTGACAGCCCACAGACAGACAGACTTTTAAAAGATTGTGCTTCCAGTGTTTGTTTGTAAGTTCCGCACAATTCTTTCAAGTATAATATTAAAGAAGTCACATGAAACTGCGTCACTTTGTTTTAAACTTTTTTTAAATCCATTAAAATCGTTACCGACTTTGACGGAGCAGCGATCGTTCTCCATCCTTAATCTGCACATACCAAAACCAGACATGGTTCTATATCCCTCGTTTTTATAAATGCTGTCATATGCAGCCTTAAAGTCGAAGAAAAGATGGTGCATATCGATTAATACTTCTCGAGTTTTTTCCAGGATCTGCCGTAGTGCGAGAAGTCGATTTTGGACTTTCCCGGTCTGTCTAGGGGCCAATCAGGCTCTCGGCGAAGGGTTTCATACGTTCATATAATACGAAAGGCAAGATCTCGTAGGTGATGTTGAGGAAATTTATACCTCTATAGTTAGCGCAGTTAAGAGAGTCTCCTTTTTTTTTGTGGATCGGGCAAACGCTTTTCTGACCAGATCTGAGAAATTAGATTGTGTTTGCTTTCTACAAAGTTATTTCCACCAGCTTTGAATACCTCGGCCTGTAAGCCATCGGTCCAGCTGCTTTGTTAGATTTCAGCTTAAATATTGATACGAGTATATGTCCTTAGGTTTGATCAGGTAGACGGTTGTTTTGGCTATCATCGTCTAAGTTGAATAGTCAACGTATTAATATTTTACGATAATATCGGTAGTATTCGATGACGCGAAAGTCAAGTGATTGGTTGGCTTTAAGGATTATTTTATCAATATGCGAAAAGAAATTTAGCTTCCTCTTGCACAATATCAAGATTGAGGAGGAATTAAAATAAAGGGGTATCGATTGACCACGGAGAAGATAAAGCGAAGGAATGAACATAAGTTAATAGATTGGCATTTGATGGTTCTGGTAGTAAAAGGAATGAATAAAGTTATTGCGAGAAGGTTAGCGTAGCTCACATATTAGCTGGCATGTTAGGTACGACAAAATGTATAGCTGCCTGCTCGACAAGTCTGGAGATAAAGACTCTTCTAGATGTACGTATATTCTTCTTTGTCTCTTTATCTGTAAGCCCAGATAATTCAAAATAACATTCTGTGGCATCAGTGGTTTGTTACTTTGATTTACCGGAAAGAGGCGAAAATTCATCAAGAAATGGCAGAAGAGAATGAGATTTTAGCGGTTGGTGTGTTAAAAATGGATAAGATGAGAGGTCAGACCTGACGTTCGAAGTTCGGTATAAAAACAAGCAATATCAGCGCCTCAAACAAGAAGGCGAAAATTTTGTCTAAACCTCTTAAAAAGCGATGCAATCGTGGTAAAGAAACGACTTTACCAATTGCTGAATGATAGGCAACTGAAAAATTGTCGAGAACTGTGGCCTTAATTCTTTAGTGATTCTGCTTTTGTAAGCACATACTGCTCTTGTGCCATGCTTACAAGTCGTACGCTACACGTTTCTTTTCATCTTTAAACGGCATAGTGATACGATATTATTGTTGACCTCGGCTAAGCGAGGTTTCTGCAATTTTAACTTTTTTAATCCTTGACTTCGCCATCAACTTACAACAGTCAGTAGCTCACATGGAACATTGAAGCCTCGTAAAGAACTCATCCGTCACCGACTTTTATACGAGCACATTACTTAGCTCTGAAATTTCTTACGGTATCGATCTAGAAGTATGAGTATGTTGTCGCCATTGGGTTATTGGCATCACCATTGTTCTTACCCTAGTAAGTCTTATTTCCCTCGTCCTAGAAGAGTGTAGTGCGTCTGGATGAATATTTCAACAAAATGAATCAACAAGAAATGACCAATCTGTTTTCACTAATTCGTTTATGCCTTTTATGGTTCACTACTAAATATTTATCTAACGCATTATTACATGATTACTTTTTGAACATCTCTTTCTTTTTTATTTACAGAGAAATAGATTTTATTGACTTAGTCTAACAGAGATAAAACAAAACAAAATCATTCTTTGCATGGAATCGTCTTAACAACCATCTTAAAGTACTCTCTTTACTTTACTGTAACAGCAAAAAAACTTAATAAAATATTCAATTGACTAGTAGAAGACATAACTTAAAACGAATTCATTACTATAACGGTATACTTCAGGTAATAAGAGAGAATTCTCTTCAAGTCGTCTCAGCAAAGCCGTGAAAAGTGTCGGTGAAACCTTGGTCGTATGAACACTGATATCACTCCGCCATGCATTCAACTTTACATTCGTTTCGTCCTCATAATACTGATACAAAACTTTGTTTGCCTTGCACTTGGCCAACTTAACGTGGCCAGCATTATTATTGAGACCATCTGCAGCGGCGATTGCATTTCGAAGAATGTCCAGATTCCTTTCGAGTATGTTGAGTAGAATATATTTCTTCTTTCGTGTTGGGAGAACTGCTTCTATTATTGCTTTCGAGAATTGCATAATATGTAGCTCACTGCTAACCGAACATTCATGGAGTATTTTTGACATAAGTTGACTAACAATCGTTTCTGTGTTGGTTTTCTTGAAAATACAACCGTATAACGAGTCTGTCCAGATTTTCATTGCCTTGCCGTTAAATAGAGTTTCTCCTAAATGCATGAGACATCTACGACAATACACGTGTTCCTCCTTAATACGAATTCCCTTTACACAATCCGCATTCAAAACCACAAAATAAAATCCATAAAACATGTCGGTCAGCTTTGGTACAAGAACTGAGTTTAGATCGGGTCCATGGTGACAAAAGAACTCTCCCACATCTATAGAGCTAGATGGGAATTCAAGTATTCGATCGAATTTTAAGTCATTACTTATTTGGTTCTGGCAACTGCCACAGGAAAGTATAACTTCGGTTGATGGTGTTATTTCAGGTACAAGTTTAAAGTCTTTTTCATATTGATCGTTCTTTAATGGCCAGACGGATGGCTGTGGGAAGCCATCAATTGTCATTCGAAAGCTGGCATTGTTCTCCTCCACAACCAAGCTGCTTAAGGTTTGCGCCTGCACAGTAAAATGTCCTTCCAGTGGTATAATCGTTTGGGTTGAATATTCTCGTAGCTTAATACTCGCATTGTCCACATGGATTTTGACAAATTCCGTTTCAGTTAAGCTGTGGTCAAATTCGAGATAAACATTGGCACAGTACAAGTTCTTGCGAACCTCGATGGTGATGCATTTCAGTGACATTTGTTGGTAGGGTTCTGCAACGAATGGAACACATGATAATGAATGTGGTGTATATGGAATGTGAGGTTGATACCTTTTAAAGCCCGATATTTCGATGTTTAAGTGCCACAGAAAATTAAAAAAGGGAATACGATTAAAAGGCTACGGCAGCATATTTTTCGCAAAAACAAAATCACGCTTTGTTGTCTGGCAACGAGTCACGCACAATGCTGTCATCTGTCAAATGTCAAAATTTCCCTTTCTTGAAAAATTGTAATTTTTTTTAACAGCGTTTTTACATACGACTTATGGCGTTTTCTTTTTTTTCATTTAATTCGATTTTATTTGCCAATTAACACTAAAAACTTCTTCGGAATTATTATAATTATGTTCGATGATGATAACAATATATTTATTAATTATGCCTCTGCCTTCCTTTATTTTTCAAATATATTTGCATGACAATCAATTTAAACACTTAAGGATAATAAATTGTCCAAAAACTCCGATTGCACTAGTTTCTAGTTTGACACAGAATACTATTTGAAGTTTATACATTTTGACATAAAATCCAGAAGAGAAATTTTGATTATTAAATAAAAACGAGAAGCAAAATTTTGTTTATGAAAAAATTAAGGGAATTGATTTTATGTAACTTTTCTTCTGCGGAGTACGGAGAAAAGCACAAACGAAAATGCCATTATAGACTAGGTTAAAATGCTATTGATAGTATACAAGTGTTTTGTCCGCATCTACCTTACATAACTTATGTACTACATCAAGATAAAAAGCTAGTTGTGTTTAAAGTACGTTCGCATCTGTAAATTGACAAACGCTGTGTAGAGCTCCATATGACCAGGTACAAAAATTGTTTTGCATATTGGCTATACAATATATATTGCTAAAAAATGGAAAAGGGCACATTGGGCCTATGACTCAAAGTAGCAGAGCATGAGCTATAGATCTAGTACATATGCAGAAAAATAGAAGTGCAACGCTGTTTTAAAAGTTTAAAAAAGCTGTACGGTGTCAGAAATATTAATAAGGTTAGTATGGAATTTACTCATGGTCAAAATTTCACACAACACCCAATGAAAAAGTTTAATGACAACCCGAATGCATTGGATATAAATGAATTCAACTGATGGAAGAAATATTGTTGCTTTGAAATGGCGCTGATCTATAAACATGATATCGAACTTTTTTAAGTGGTGCGAATTACAACCCAAAAACCCTCACTTCAATAACAAAGTCTGCGAAAATTAAAAGAATTTTGGAATAATTGAAAAATGTTAGATCTTTACGATAATAAACCAGGACAATCTGATAGATTTTAAAAGTGGAGAGGCATATGCGACTCTAAGCATAACTAAAATATTTGGTAAAAGCAAAAACCCTTATTGCTTAGAACGGCAGAATTAGTGTTCTGCCCATTGGAAAGATATCCGAGAACGTAAAAGTCCAAAGTGGCGTCCAACAGAGTTAAGTTGTTTTACTGCTGTTGTTACGGTGCTTAAGAGAAGTGCACAACTAAAAATCAAATAAAGAACGATGTTCTAGGCTAATGACCAAAAACACTATGGCTCCGACTTTGGTTATGTACATTTAATTAACTTTAAGTGCCCTTCGATACGACATTTCATAATTTGCATAAATAGTTCTATTAAAAATACAATTTTTTGTATTCGAATTTGCTTGCTTTACTACTTTTCTTTTTTCCTTCCAAAGCTGTTGGCTTTCAACAGCAAGGCAGCAAACAAAACCATTCCATACCAGATTCTACTTAGAGTTGAAGTCGCGTGCCGTTTAAAAAAATCCTGATCTTCTTAGGTCTTGAAAAGCAATGTCTTCAGTAAAAACTGGGATTGTTTTGCCGTAAAATCAAAGTCTGTACGCGTTCCACGACAAAATTCAAAATAAATAATGGATCAATGGCTAATGTCGCTATTTTGTCCAATTTTTTTTTTTTTTTTCATAAAGATTTCGTTGTGTAATGCAATGATAATGATCTGAATTCCTGAACTCGCATTTGGTGCAGGACCAGAAGTTCTATCAGCATGGAATCTTGAAATTTACAAAAAGATGGTAAAAGGTCATCAAACAAAATAGAAAATGTGTAGTTGGTTAAAGTTAATTCTTCGTGTAAAAAACGGAGCTATATTTCATTCTTAAAAATTGGAATTTCTTGCCAAGCCAATAATTGGTACAGGCTAATATCTAACAATATAATGCGCCATCTACTTGCACAAATAATAGGTCTGCTCACTTACTGTTCAAGACTACGAAAAACTATGAAAACTTGTGAGAAATAGAGAAATAGAAATAGCGAAATCCGTTCACAAACTCATATTTTTCTGCAGAAAATGGCGAAATTAGAGACAAACCCATTTTATCTTGCCGATTTTATCATAGTTCCGGGAATGGCATTTAGGCGGACAAAACAAATATATATAAATTGTCAGAGAAACTTAACTTAATTCATTTAAACGTGTCTAGAAATATGGCGTTTTCGATAGGTTCTTGTTGGATAAATGGGCAATTTGGACTCCAATGTAAGACTAAAAAATTCTTTTGAAGCCAAACACAGGCGATTGCTTGGTTTGGCACACTATATTATTTTTACTTCCGAAAAAGTGAGAAAAATGCAAGTGGCACATTGTTATCTTTTTTTAAAGGCTTCTGTTGGCCAATCGAAAGCGCCATTAAATAATCTTTATCTTTTACTATAAAAAACTTATGTTAAAAAAAAAAAAAAAAAAAAAAAAAAGAATAAAAAAAATCGAAACAAACACAAATTTTATCCACGCTCCTCCAGATTTAACAGTTTTACATATTTAGTCCGCGAACGCAATTTACAATGCGCACGGACCCAATATACAAGGGCTGTTTCAAGAATACCCGGATTAGAAATGGCAACGCAACTTTTTTAGGTTTATTTTTCAATATAATCCGCTTTCAACTTGATAACATACACTTTTCCCAGCAGTGATGAAAATTTTTAATTCCTCCGTTAGCCTGCAAAATTGCCCTCCGCTACGATGAATTCCTCGCAGAGTGCCAATTTCGGAGAATACGGATGATTGAGGAGCAATTCGTAGTGCATTTCTACCTATTTGGCTTTGACGACTGCGGAGCTGTGAGCCGGTGTGTTATCGATGTGGAAGAGCACTTTTTTCCTTGCTAAATGTGGTCGTTTTTCTCTAGATCGGCTCAATAAATCGACGTAGTATGCTCCTGTGATTGTTTTTCCATTTTCCAAATAATCAACGTGGATCACACCTCGCGCGTCCCAAAAAACGGTGGTCGTCACCTTTCGGCCGAAGGCAGATCTTCGCCTTCTTTGGAGCACGTTCACCGAGTAAAACCCATTGTTTTAATTGATCTCTGGTGTGTACGAATGAATTCGCGTCTCATCGATGGTCACGAAACGACGCAAAAATTCCTCCAGATTTCGAATAAACAGTGTCAAGATGCATTTGAAGTGGTCCCACCATTATGATTGTTCTCCAGTGTGCGCAAACGCGGCACCTATTACGCAGACAGCTTTCTCATGCTCAAAATCTCGTGCAGGATATGTGCAGTTCAAATGCCTGCTATCTCAGCCAACTCGCGAGTTTTTAGTAGGCGGTCCGCCAATACGAGATCATGCACAAACTCCTTCTGGATTTCGCCATCATATCCCATCTACACAAATTCAGGCTAGCCGAACACATCCCAATGTTTATCAGAATTTCCCTTTTTATTTAACTGTCAGTTAAGTGTCACAATCAAGGTCATAAACACAGTCTCGTTATAACTCACTGGATGCACCCCGTTTTATTTGATTCGGTCCGCTCATTCGTTGTGGGAAAGTCGGTGTTAGTTCTCGTTTTGTGAATTGTGTCGTGTCTGTCAATCTCCGCTGAGTTGCGTTCAAACAAAAAAAAAAAAAAAGAAAAAAAATAAATTCACAAACTTTAGCAAAAAGAACCGTTTCTACTCTTACAGAAAAATTATACATTTGGGTTTTAGTTTTGTTGTTTTTAGTTAAATTTTATTAGTTATCTATTACTTAGTTAAAAAAAAAAATTAAACTAATTCCATTCTATAGTCAAAATGGTTCCGAGTAAGTAAACACTAAGGAAAGAAAAAATTTCCAACTTTCCCTTGTTCTAACCTAAAAACATAAGAATAAAAAAATAAATTATAAGCATAAAATAAATAATGAATCAACCAAAACAAAGACTGAAAATTACGCAAATCATAGTGACAAAAAGAAATCCATAATGGAAGACCAAAGCAAAGCAAAGCAATGCAACACCAATGAAAGGAAAGGCAACTCAGTTTCTTTGACCACATCATTCGAACGCATAAACAACCTACTTTCTCTTCTCTTTTGTTGTCTCGCTGTGTGCTTTTGTTTGTTTTCAAGATGATATGGCGCCCGACAAGATTCTGTTGAGGCGTTATTTTATGTCTCCAGTGTTTATTTATTGGTTTGCCTTTAGCCTAAATGGTTCCACCAGGTATAACCCTGTCCAATCGAGTCAAAACTGAACTCTGATGATACCCCGTACGGAATGAAAATTTGGATTTATCTCTCGTTTTGCTTATTTTATTATCTTTTTTATCAGCGCACACATTATGCATCAGCACGAGTGAAATCGTATGCCGATAGAATAATGTCCACAATAAAGTTAAAAAATTTTAAATTTCCTAGAAACTGTTGATCGTAAATTTCGTTTTTCTTTCCAATTAGTACGTACGAGTAACTCAAATGTTTTGTAATAGTGATGGGAAAAAGCTCTCTAATAGACGATAAGTTGGATTTTAGTGTTGCTATTTACTACTACCTGCTGGCGCTGGCACTACATCCAGTGCTTGTTTAGCTGGTGCTGAGTTCTTTTGTTGATGCACTTGTAGCAATTCAAGCCCGCTCCACTTGTTTAATGATTCTCCAAGAGATTTGGATCACAAGATCGTAATAGGTAGATTTTTTTTTTTTTTTTTTTGTAGGAAATCAACCTACATACAGTTCAACAATCTGTAAGTAGGTGGGTGTTCGAAGTTGGAATTTAATTTTTTTTTTTTTACTTTCTTGAGATAAGTTGTTGCTCGTGCGACAATAAGTAGCACTCCCTCTATCTCAAATAACAAAAGACAGCAGCCGGGTACACTGCACTGGCAGTATGTGATTGCACTGGCAATGGTTGAATTATCTTTGAGCACTTATTCTCCGAGATGCCTGTTTGCATTCCTCGATCAATACTCATCTTGTTTTGTATGGATTTATGCATTTTACGTTCGTAGGAGCTCTATTTATAACGTTTAGTTTTTGATCCATTTGTGTACCAAGAAGTTTTCTCTATTCGTAGTTGATTGAGTTGATGATTTATTTATTGATCAGATAGAAGACGGATATTTAAGTATATTTTTTTTCAATTTTCCGGTTATAATTGAATTGAATGCATTTGCCGCTGTTTCGAATCAGAAAAACTATACAAACATCATAGGTGTCTTTGTTTGTGTTTTGCCTGGCTTTTGGGCCTTACCTATTCGTTAGGTAAGAGATCTGCATATTATCGTGGGGTGAAAAGGTGAGAGGAAGAAGCGTTGTCATTAATATACCTTTTAAACATTAAGAGAATACTAATTCATAACTTTTGAGTGTACCTTTCGAAGGTGATCTACGGAATTTTTCCCCTAGAAAACAGAACATCATTTGCAATATTGATACAGTTCTATGTATTTTTATCAGATCTGAAAAGGATTGTCCTAAGTAAATTATGCGGACCAAGCTTATACTTACACAATGGTAAAAAAATGTGCGTTGTATGTATCTTTTTCGACGTCTTGATAGGTGCAAGCTTGGCGTACAAGCCCGCTGACGACAATTTCTATCGTTACTGGGTCCTTGCCTAACAGGTAAGAGTGAAAGGTGGCCAGCTTTCATTCTTGTAGGACTAACTGTGTCATGTCCTTTAAGAGCAAACAGTTTATGTGTATCTTAGGCGCTATAATATTTTCGGTTGATCCATCTGCTTGCTACGTGCTCTGTTATTTGAAATATAACTTTTTGTGCTTCAAAAAGTCTCGGAACTAAGATACAAAAATACCGATTGAAGCCATATCCACTCCGGTACCCAATCCGAACAGAGCTTTCGCATCCTTAATACTCGTGCAAAATATGATGTACACGGTCTATTGATGTTCTTCCGATGTCAGCTATCTCACGCACTTACGCTTCACGTGTGTTCAACGCGATTCTGTGGACTTTTTTTTATTTTTTCTGATGAAACATCTTTATAAGGCGCCCAGAGCGTTCAGTATCATTTGTGTCTGTATGACCCCGTTCGAATATGACAAATTGTTGTATTCGCTATCTATAGTATATGTCGGGACTTTTGAACCACTTTTTAGTATTGATCTTTTCCCTTGCTCTACACTCGCGCTTATAAGTTTTAGGGTAATCTCGTTCGGTTGGACGAGACCAGTACCCAGTGTTTGCCAAGAGGGGATACTATAAATTATGAACATAGTTTCAGCACTGAATTTTGAGAGGGTGACGCCGCTCAGTGGCTACGCGTTTAATTCCCAACCAGAGATAAAGGGTAAGGCTTTTTCGTTAAGGTATAGGTTTGTTTTTTCTATAATTAGCTCGTGCTCAAGGGGTTTTTTGTACCCGTAAAATATTTGCGCACAGCTCGGACGAAGGAAAGTTAGGGATGTAAAAAACCAGGTATCGATGATATCAAATGTTTGCAAGTTACAATTACTGGGAAATAAAGAGCTCTGCAGGGCATTCAATAATGAAGTTGTACGGCTTAGAAATGAATCACGTTATTTCAGAATACGTCCGAATGTGGGCTTAAAGGTATACTGATGAGCATTAATAGCGACTAGCGACTGGTATCGATTATGAATTTTATAGCATAGTTTTGGATCCAATATAGCAAAGCGGTCTTAAGGGCAAATGACCAGATGTAAGCATTTTACTGCAATTTTGGGCGGATAAATGCTTTATATATTGAGGCCTGATCAGATGGGCTGAAATATTTCTTACATCACTTGTGGAAACCATTTCGCAGCATCGAAATGTCATTTTTTTTTTTTTATATAAAAGGCAAACCATTTGAGATATTTCAAAAACTTTATTATTGGCTTGAAGTACAATCAAAACATTTATGAATGGAACTCGACTTCGTTCATATGGCCATCGCGGGCACGTTTGCAGCGGTCGATTCGTTGGACCCAATTTTCAACGACTCGGCCACACTTTTCGGCCGAAACGGCCACTATTTCGCGTTCAATGTTGGCTCTGAGCTCTTCCAACATCGTCGGCGTGTTGGCATAAACCAACGACTTAACGTAGCCCCACAGAAACTAGTCAAGCGGTGTTAAATCGTACGAACGAGGCGGCCAATCGACTGGCCCATGTCTTGACATAACACGCTCACCATACTTACTCTTCAATAAATTGATTTTAGCGTGTGCTTTGTGGCTTGTGTCACCATCCTGTTGAAACCACATGTGCTAAAATAATCGGTAATCATGGCACGATAACGCTGACCATTCACAGTAACGTGACGATCGTAATCGTCGACGAAAAAATATGGCCCAATAACGCCGCCGGCATGCAAACCGCACCAAACAGTTATTTTTTGTGAATGAAGTGGTGATTTATGAAGCACATGTGGGTTTTCACTCGACTAATAACGCATATTTTGCTTATTGACGAACCCATTGAGCCTAAAATGAGCTTCGTCACTGAAGATGATTTTGCGATGAAATTCATCATCTTGGCGCATCTTCTCCAATACCCAATCGGAGAACGTACGTCGCTTGAAATGGTCTATCGGCTTTAATTCTTGGGTCAGCTTGATCTTGTTTGGGTGTAAACCAAGATCCTTACGCAAAATACGCCATAATGTGGTCTGAGCGATGTCCAATTCTTGAGAACGCCGTGGAATTGACTGATTTGGATCGTTTGCTACGGACGTCTGAACGGCAGCGATATTTTCGACACTTCGATCAACCCGTTGTCTCACTGACACGGCAACATCACACAACGAATATGTAGACTCAAATTTTTGCACTAAACTTGTTATTGCCTGTCTACTAGGGCGAGAATAACAACCGAAAATTGGAGTTAACGCTCTTAAAGTTGCAGTCACCGACTCCGAATATCTGTAGAAAATTTTTATAATTTGCAGACGTTGCTCGTTAGTGTACTTTACCATGATGAAAATGTTGAGTTTACTGAATAAATTGACAGTCACAGTTTGATGATTAGTGAAAGAGTGCGTTCACAAATTAAATTCAAAGTTGTCAAATCCCTATTAGAAAACCCTATATTTATAAAACTTAATCTAATTTTTAAAATTAATAATTAATATATACTGCCTTCAATACAAGTTTTTATATTGGGTATATATTTTTTTTCAAAATTTGAACGTTTATATAGCATTACCTTCGTGCCATGGATATTCGGCTTTGCCGTTGATTTGGCTGGTTGGCCGGGTTTCACATATGATTCTTTGAGCTTGGGGTTGTCGTAATGGATCCATCTTTTATCACCAGTAACAATCCGATGCAAAAATGACTTCCTTTTGTGGCGTTCCAGCAGCATTTCGGACATGCAAAACCGCCTTTCGACGTCTCTCGGCTTGAGTTCATGTGGAACCCAATTTCCTTACTTTTGAATATATCCAGCTGCCTTTAAACGTTTTGAAATGGCTACTTGGCTACTTTTTGGCTGCCCAAGACGTTCATCGTCTTCCAAGCCAAAATCACAACTTCTAAATCATGCAAACCACTTTTGGCACGTTCGCTCAGCTAGCGCATGTTCACCATAAACTTCCACCAAAATACGATGACTTTCGGCAGCAGTTTTCTTCATATTAAAGTAATGAAGAAGAACTCCCCGCAAAAACACTTTTTCAGGCACAAAGTTCGACATATTTGAGTGAAAAAAAAAATTGTTGTTTACTCTTCAAATGGATGACATATACTGAAATGACGTGCAATGACAATAATACAAGTTACGCCATCTCTTAGCAAACCGCACGAATTAGGTTATAGACCCAATATTATCCAGGAATAACATTGTGTACTGCCCTTTACGATCTAGCCTTTACAATTATTTAAACCGAGGTTGAGCCAGTTGGCTGAGATTCGAAGACCTTTTTAGCAGGAACCTTATATTTTAGTTTTTAGAATTACGCCCACACCTTTATATAGCGCGTAGAATTTGCGGTTGTACCTTTTCCTCATTCGTGTAGACAGAAACAAATATTTGACTCTCTTTTCTAACGAACTAACCCATGCAGTTGCTGTTACAGATCTGCTTTTTAACTCATATCTTAGCATTTAGTTGCATAACGGAAGACTGGTGAGATCAGAGTGTTGAAGAGCATTATTTTGGTCCTTTGAATTAAGATTTAGACTCTAGTTACCTTTTTACTACCTCAGAACTATAGCGCTTCGTTTTCGAATTAAGATTTAGATTCGAGTTACCTTTTTACTACCTCAGAACTATAGTTGGATTAGATTCCAAGCTGCACAGTGCTCATACTCATGCTTGGTATGACACAATCGGATCAATTTTCTATGGATTCCGATTTAGGCGCGGTACATGGCTTGCGTATTCTCAAAATAAATATGGGTTGATGCAAACATTGTAACTCTTATGTTCCGACAATTCGTCAGAGCCTTAGCTCGTAAGAATACGCTTGCACTGTGAACATAGCCTATGTAGATGAGTGCTGTCGTGTGTGACTTTGAAGTTAATACAGAAATAATGAACATCGATTTGAAACTCAATGGTTTTCCCAGTATTTGCCATATATATGGGGTTTGATCTATCGTTTATTAATGTATGTATGTAGGTATGTGATGTTAAATGCCTTCGTCACTTAAATTGTGCAGATAATTGAGAACTTTGGAAAGTCATAAGCCTTTTTTTTAGCTGTGCCCAGTTAGGTAGAACAACTACTTTATCAATAGAACTTGGGGTTTTTTCGTACGCTTTTATTCTCTCCTGATCATGCTCAAAAAGCACTTGCTGCGAAGAGCATGCGTTCCTATGCTAAAGTTTGTGGTAAAATTTAAGTTTTTTTGCAAAAAAAAAACCTTAGAACCAATCCCAAACCACCTTTGGTACCTTAAGTTTGGCTATGATTGCTTAAGACCTTAAGATAAGCAAACTAGTTTTCACTAAACGATAAATGGATTAATGTCTCATATACTATAAAGGGTTTTTTCATTAGATTAGTCTCAATTTGTCAATCATGATTCTCTGAACTCACGCCTACCACCTTAATCGACTTATTCAATTCATAGTGACAGAGAATGTTGGTTCAGTTAGTTAAGACCACAATCCAATCGATCCTGCGCCGTTCCCAAGATCTGGACATCTCTCGAACGTCCCAGAGGCGTATTTGCGAAAACATTTGGCTATACGTCCATATAAGATCGTGTTCACGATTGAGCTGTATCGAAGATGAAAGAAGTTCCGAATTTTCACCGAAAAATCATACTCAATCACGAGACACATTTTGTTAATAAGCAAAATTGCCCCGTTGGAACAAATGAACAGCCGAAGGTGTTTCAACAGCAGCCATTGTATACAAATTAATTGATTGTTTGACATGGTTGTGTAATGAAAACCTCGGTATTCATCTTCCCCATTGCGTTCTAGGAGGTAATAAGAGTCTGAATTACATAATGTATTATTGTGGCGAGGTCGTTCGTTCATGGGCATGATCATGGTATATAATTTAGAATGTGTTTTGTATGCAAAATTAATTGTTACTTGCGGATATGTTAATATTGTGTTATAATATAATAATTCATATTTATCATGAATATGAAAAATACAATTTTGCACTTTTGTTTGCATAATTAGCTCCACTCCATCTACTTTGTTTCTTTGTACTACGATCAGCTAAGGTTCACGTAACCAAATAGTTAAAAGATTAGACTTAGTTGAATCACTAAAAATTTACTTTGCCAGATAAATTAAACTGTGGATGGTCTTTAATCTTCTTTACAGTGCGTTTTTGTCATTAACTCTTTTAATACAATGCATTTTACAAGTTAAACAAAAAAACAAAAAAAAACTTAACAAACTTAATCTAACTTACTGACCCTATGCGGGTGTTCTAGGTAAAAATTAACAATAAATCATATGTCTTTCGACGAACCTGTTGATGCTGAGTTCGTGAGGAACCTAAACATCCACTATTTTCGACATTCCAAGCCTTTTCAAAATCTGCGAAACAGTTGTATGGGCGATGTTAAATCACTTCGCGATCTCCTGTGTTGTCAAATGCCTGTCTGTGGTGGGTGTTCGTCCAGAGCTACCAGTATCAGCAAGGTCTGTATTTCCTGAACGAAAACATGTCATGTCAGTTACGCTGACAAGTGTTAGGGCTTATAGCCAAATTTCCATACACGCTGCAAATTTCCCGTTGCGCCTCTGTCGCTTTGATACCTTTCTTATCCTCCGTTTAAAAAAAAAAAAAAATATTGCGCACTTTAAACACGTCCGATCGAAACAAATTCAATGTAAATAATAACCCTCTCTATTGGAATAAAAAGCAAAAATTGTATTGCATAACGGTATACACACAGATTTTCTGAAACGATAAGCACTACTTCCAAACAACCGCCGAACTTATTGGACAACTCAATATTTAGCTTAGGAAAATTTCAACGAAATTAAAATTTTCGTACAATGGGGCTTACTCTACGGTTAAATGTTTCAAAGAATTGAATTCCTGAGCGTTTCTTGTGATGAATGCTAACAAGAAACGCTCAGAAAGACTTAAAGTCACAATAAATTCAGAGGAGTAAAATATTAGAGTTATTTCAAATAGGAATCGCCTGAAAACCAAGCAGAAGTCAATTACAGCAGGGAAATCCCGATGCTCGAAAACCTCCCCTAAATCCGCCACAGTGTCGAAAAAAAAAACGGCTAGAGTGAGCTCGTTAGCATAAAGATTGGTCCATTAAAAGTAGAAAAAAGTCTAATAGACCTATGAATCCAAATTTCAGGTTTTTGGGTAAAATAGGCAATTTTTTGTCCGTCGATTGGATCACGAGAGGATGGCTCCACAATACGTGACTTCAACTGTTAAGCAGGTAGGCGGTCAGGTTATAGTCTGGGGATCGTTCTGTTATAAAAGAGTTGGAGATTTGGTAAAAATTGATGCCACATTGAACAAGGAGAAATATAAAAACATTTTGATAGACCACGCTCTTCCATCAGGACGTCGTTTGATTGGGGATAACTTTTGGCTCGTAACAAGTTAACGACCCCAAATATTTCTTAAAACTTTGTAGCGATTAATTGAAAGAATAATTCAATCACACAAATTGAAGCTGTTATTAAAAATAAAGGAAACTACTTTAATGAAAATAAGTTGAAATAGAGTGTTACCATTAAAGCAAATGTAGGAAAATGTTTAATCATTTTCTGCTTTCTTATAAATAAAATTCATCCCTACACCTACAAAAAAGAATTTTTAAAATATCTGTAATTGTTTAAAAGTTATTTCAATTAAAATTGTCAAATATTTGAGCGGTAGTGTAGGTACAGTGTTGGCCACAAGTCTGTCGCAAGTCTGTATTTGAATTTCATATAAATTAAGCCAAAATGTTAACAAAAATTTGGAATATTGCTTATTAATATTTAAAATCAATTGACGAAATTTTTTGTTGCGGGAGAAATAGAAAAATTGCTACTTTAACCACAACTACTCGTATCTAATTCGTCAAAAAAAAAGATAACTGACCCATACGCGTAAATCAGTCTGCTGCAGCAAGATCTTTAGAAGTGTTTCTTAAATCTTATCTAAAATGGCCAAAAATAAGTACTCCGATGAGATTAAAAAAAAAGATTATTGTCAAATATAAAAGTGGTACGAATACCATATTTATAATCTGGTATATTGTTCAAAAAGTATTATCGAAATTTTACAATTCTCACAACTACGCCAATACGATTCACTGAGGTGGCAAGCTAAGAGTTACCACATACCGCGAAGACAAAGTGATCATAACGTGTTGATAACGAGTGATATCTTTACAAAACCGACTTATTTACAATATAAAAGTATACTTGCAAACACTATGCTGACACATGCTGAGGGGGAATTGCCTCTGAAATGGATATTTCAGCAGGATTATGATGCGAAGCATGGTTCAAAAATAGTTCAAGAGTGGTTTCGGGATCAAAAAATCATTGTTATGGAATGGCCAGTCCAGTACCCCGATTTCAACCCCATAGAAAATCTATGGGAGATTGTATGTAGATCAGCGAATAGTTTGAGAGAAGTGCAGGAATAGGGATGAACTTTATATTCAAGTCCAGGAGGCTTGGAAAAACATCCCAAGCTCTATAATTTCTAACCTGATCGAGATATGCCAAGAAGGTGTAGTGCAGCAATCAAAACCAAACATTTCACCACAAAATATTGAGGTTATCGCGATTATTATTAATTGAAATTTACTACAAAGTTGCTTTAGTTTTGGCCAGCTTAAAGTCGACACGGTTATAGTTAAAAAAAAATTTTTATATTTTTTCTACTTTTTAAAAATTATTTTTGTTGCCATTATTTTGTTTTTGAATATATTCACTTGTTTTTTAAGGAAAGTCATGATAAAGTATATTCAAATCTTTTTTAGGTTTGACAATCTATTTTTCAGTATAATCCTTTTCAACTCGATACACTTTTCTCAATGGTTCTGCAATTTAGTACGTCTAAATGCAGTACTACGTTTAGTACGGCTTTTGTTAGCCTGCAAAATACTCCTTCGCGGCGGCTATGACTTCCTTGTTCGACTCGTACTTCTTTTCTTTTAAGGTTTATGAATAAAAAGAAATCGCAGGGAGCTAAATCCGGAGGATGGGGGAGCAATTCGTAGTTCAATTCGATCAGCTTGGCCGTGGCGACTGCAAAGGTGTGTTCCAGTGCGTCACCGCGGTGGAAGAGCATATTTTTCTTCGCCAAATGTGATCGTTTTATCTTCAAATCGGCCCAATATATCAATGTAGTATGCTCCTGTAATTGTTTTTCCCTTTTCCAAATAGTCAAATTGGATCACACTTTGCGCGTCCCAAAAAACGGGGCCATCACCTTTTCGGCCGAAGTCACGGTCTTTGTCTTCTTTGAAGCACGTTCATCGGGTAATACCCATTGTTTCGATTGCTCTTTGCTCTCTGATGTGTACCAATAAATCCATGTCTCATCGACGGTCACGAAATGACACAGAAACTCTGCCGGATTTCGAATAAACAGGGTAAAGCACGTCTTTGAAGTGGTCTTACGATTGCATTTGTTCTCCGGTGTGAGCAAACGCGGCACCCATTGCGCGGACAGATTTCTCATGCCCAAAATCTCGTTTAGGATATGACTAACGCGTTCAGTTGAGATGCCTGCTATCTCACCCAACTTGCGAGTTTTTACTCAGCGGTTCGCCAAAACAATAGCATGGATTTTCCTCTGTGGTAATCGTTTTTGGGCCATCTGGGCGTCTCTCATCAAAAACCTACGTGCGGCCACGGCGAAAACCCGAAACTATGTTAAACGGTTGTATGTTGTAAAGTGAATGGATCCCATACACACCATAGAAAATGGGCCTGATTTCCTCGCAGGTTTTGCCACTCAAAAACAACAACAAAGGTAGCAAAAAAACATATTTTGAAATGGATGTCAATACAAAACTAAACGCTTTGCACTGCCATGTGCGACGTCTTTATCATAGTTGACAGCTTTTCGAGCGACGTGGAAGATTAGCGGCACCGCTTATTTGTTTTGAATCAGCCCTTTACTATATAAATAGAGGACCGCTTCCCGGGGAACAAGGTGTCAAAGATAGCAGATACGAGTAAGCTTCACCCTCGCATTGAGTTGGCTGGTATAAAACAGTCTCTTTGTAACGAAAAAAGCACAAGTTTTGGCCAGAGCAACATCTATATGTTTGTTAAAATACAGATATTGGGCTACCTAGATCGCAAGTATTTTCGTCAGTACTTTCAGGTATCCGCAGAAGCCGCAGACAAAGGTGTCCTAAGAAGAATGTCTTCTGATTTTTGTAAATTGATTTTCAACTTCCAGTTTAATATCGTTTAATCTTATTGAAGTCACGTTGCAAAAGAATATTGAAGACTTCGATCGTTGGATCATATCCATATATAAGCGATCAAGTCAATTTTACAAGCCAATCAGGCAGGCACCCGTGCATTGTTGCTTGCTTTTGTTCCACTGGATATTAGATACCAGTTTAGACGCGGCATGTGATATATCATGTCCTGCCTCGAAACCGAATTCTTTATATGGAACTATATTTCACTTGGCAATCCATTGATCACCTTTGCGAATACCTTGCTGATATTTGGAAGAAGACCGAATCGACCGAAAATTCGTCAGATTCAATGTGCCTTTATTACTGTTGTCTTCCAATACTTTAGATAATAAGCATTATTAATTAGGGTAGTGTAAATGTGCACTGGTTATAGTGGGAGATGTCGAAGCACAATATTCTGTATGCCATCGGTTTGAACTGATTTTTAACCTAGTGATTCGAAGATCGTTTTGAGTTCTTTCTTGGAAATGAACTGGGGTAGATCCGTTTCGTCGGCGATGACATTATTTGCTATATATTTGTCATTGAACTCAGTGAACCCTGAGTTCTTCATATCATTGGGAATTGTGCAAAACGAGACAATTTTACAGGTGTGGCCCGAGTCAACAATATCATTCACTTTGTACACACCCTGGAAAAGGGTTCATAGCGTCTCTACATGCTCTTGACGATCCTTAATCACAAATAAGTTGTCATCATCAACAGCTTTTCTGATTCTAGACTCTTGCTGTTAACAGTAATGGTTGTCGTTTGAGCGATCTTTAGACACAGAAGCTGGTTTCGATCTTTCTTTCGAAATATTCAATTTATTTGCGAGAACATATTCGGGTTACCGATGTTTACAGTCCGCATTTCACTGATCCAATACAGACATACAGACGACTTCAGTGTCATGACATCCGAGGTATGTCTGTCAATAAACCGTCTGTAAAAGGTTTTTAGTCTCGTGTTTTCGTTCTTCGTATTGCTGTGTTTTCATACAGAGGTCTCGTCTATTTCTTTAAGATGTTTGTCAATCTTCTCGTTTGACGGTGGGTAACATGGCCTTTACATGTTCTGTTCAACAATCATTATACTTGTAATCATAATTGTTTGTAAATAATTGTAATTCGGTCTCCAAATTCGTATACAACTGTATTATATATGAAGACATTTCAAACGTGCAACTATCTTGTCTTTTTTTAAATGACGATCATTCTTCCAACAATTTATAATGGTTCATTGCAGCTTTACGTTTACAAAACGTATTGTATCGTCATTTAAGAAGAGATTCACAATTAACCCAAAGAAACTTGCGCTTAACGCAACAGCAATTCATGAAATTACACTGTTCAAATAAGAGCAATGTTCAAACTTCGTCAACTTCAACAAGTACTACAACTTCACAATCGACTTCATCAACTTCACCAACCCATCTATTTTTAGCTCCAATAACAGATGATCAAGTGGAGAAATGGCGTAAGGATTTCTACAAAGAGCCGAAAAATCTACTCGCACAAAATATTTGTACGCGAGGTGATCCTTTCGATGTGGCGCTTTCGCGGAAATCACTGGAGCTTACCAATCATGTGTTCGAAATTAAGGTACATGCAACATCTAAATCGTTTAGTTGAGTTTCAATTGTTAATTTTTAATTTTTAATTTTTTTTTTTTTTCATTTTGAAAGGTGGAACCCGAAGGTAAACCAATTACTAACCAAAAGAACTCAGGGAGATGCTGGTTATTTGCAGCATTAAATTGTATCCGAATTCCATTTATGAGACGTTTTCACTTGGACGAATTTGAATTCTCTCAGGGATACCTATTCTATTGGGATAAAATAGAGAGGTGTAATTATTTTTTGAATAATATCGTTAAGACAGTGGAGCGTGGTGAAAAAGTTGATGGACGTTTGGTATCATTTCTATTGAATGTATGTACATGCCTTGGTTAACACTTTTAGTTTGCTCAGAGTGAAGATGGAGCAAAAATTGTGGAGTTCATTATTATTATTATTATTTTTATTTTTATTAAAGGATCCAACATCTGATGGTGGCCAATGGGATATGTTGGTTAATCTCATAACAAAACACGGTCTTATGCCAAAGAAATGCTTCTTAGAAAGTTACAGCTGTGAGGCGAGTATGCGTATGAATGCCATCCTTAAAAGTAAAGTGAGTTTCAATAAACAGTTCAAGTCTTCAGCATTCAGTTAATAGATATTTTTTGGTTGTTTTTGTGTTAATTTTTAGTTAAGGGAGTATGCCAAAAGATTGAGAGATCTGCATACACGTGGTCTACCAAAAGAAAGTTATCAATTGGAAATAGAAATAATGATGGGTGAAATTTATAAAATCGTTGGCATTTGCTTAGGGATACCGCCAAAGACCTTTACATGGGATTACTACGACAAATCTAAGATTTATAACGTTTTAGAACATATATCACCAATTGATTTTTACAATAAGCATGTAAAACCAGTATTCAATGTTGAAGATAAGGTGAGCAGGATGGTGTGTTTTTGTGATTAACTGAAACTATTTTTGATTTTATTTTTAATCTTAGGTTTGCCTTGTAACAGATCCCCGTCCAACTAGTAGTTACAATACAGCGTACACTGTGGACTGCTTGGGTAATGTCGTCGGTGGGCGTCCAGTATTGTATAACAATCAACCGGTTGATCTGTTAATGCATTGTGTAATGGAAAGCTTAAAGGCAAATGAACCTGTTTGGTTTGGTTGTGAAGTAAGCAAACGATTCGCCTCTAAACAGGGCATTGAGGACTTAACGATGTAAGTAAACAATTTTTTTTTTTATAAAACACTTAATTCAGAAAGCTAGGTAGGATCATCTGTATGTTAAGTTAATGAAATTGTTAGATACTGGTGTCTTTCTATATTGATACAACAGACATTTTAATTTGGAGTGACGGAGCAATTTAAAACAAAAGAAAATTACTGATAAAAGCAAGTCACCTGTTTCTTGTTTGTACTTTTACGATTGTCCTTATCTCATTAAATTTTTAGGAAATCTGTTGGTAAAAACACACTTGAAGATCCTTTTGACGTTTCTATAGAAATTTATCATTAAGTTTTTAATTTGCTCCAAATGGATTTAAATGAATAAGTGAGAGTCAGTCAGCGCAAGGGCTCAGCAGGACATTATTCGCTTCAGTAGCTAACTACTATGGTTTAAGGAATACAAATGTTTACCATCAAAACAATAAAAATAAGTAATTTCTTTGGCATGGAGTGAAAGTGTTTGAATGATATAAATTTCTGCCGACACAAGGGGAAACTTTCGTTGAAGGAATTTGAACAGTCTAAGCATCTGTAGGGATATTTTTTTTTATAAAAATTTTGTATATTGGGTATGTTATTTATTTCGTGCGGTTTTTTTTTTTTCAAAATTTGAATTTTGTTTTATTTAAGAAAAACATGTAAAATAGTATTATTCAAAGTATTGCTCATCTGAAGCTATGACTTTTTTCCATCTTTCTGGCAATTTGTGGATCCCATCCCAAATGAACTGCGCCGGCTTGGCAGCCAAAACGAATCAAACCAATTTTTGATATTCTGCTCTGATGTGAACCGTATTTCAGTGAGGGCGTTCTGCATCGACCGGAACAAATGGTAGTCAGAAGGGGCAAGGTCTGGGCTATAAGGCGGTTGGGGTAAGACTTCCCATCCAAATAGTTCTTATTGCCTCGTGTCTGGTCGCATCTTCCGGGCGTTTTTCGGCTACTGCTCTTCAAACGAATTAATTGTGTTTGGTAGCGTTGTCAATTGATGGTTTCACCCGGTTTTAGCTGCTCATAATACAGCACACCCATTTTTCATCACCAGTAATAATCCGATGCAAAAATGACTTCCTTTTGTGGCGTTCCAGCAGCATTTCGGACATGCAAAACCGCCTTTCGATGTCTCTAGGCTTGAGTTTCCTTGCTTCTTTTAAACGTTTTGGCTGCTTGAGTGACACCCAAAGATTCTGCGAGCTCTTCTTGTGTTTGGCAACAATCTTCATAGAATAATGCTTCCAGTTCGTCATCTTCAAACGTTCATCGTCTTCCAAGCCAAAATCATCACTTTTAAATCGTGCAAACCACTTTTGGCACTGGATTTTTCTCCGGGGCGCGGGCTGGTGGTGTAGTAGTTTGAAACTCAGGTGTATTAGGTTTCGATATTTTTCGATATTTTTTAGGCAACATTTTAGCTTTGTAAAACAGGAGTACAGTGCGCTTAGTCGTTTGGTTTCCCTCAGAATTATTTCTATTCTAATGCGTGATACTTCAAATTTATTTCAGTTACACTTCGTTCTTGTGAGTAACATCTTCTTACATAATGAGTGCTATATATACTCGTAAGATTCGGGTTAAAACTGTGTTTTTTGTTGCTCATCAAAGGGGGTTACATTGTCGTTATAGCTTTAGCAAATAGGAGAGTTTTGTGAGGAAATGGCTGAAATAATTTAACGAACATGGAAATGTGGACGATTTCCTTGAGCGAAGAAAAGCATATACCATTTCAAAAGTCATTGGAAACAAAGTACTTACAACTTTTGAAAAAATACAAGGTTAATTGAGGAAATCAAGACAAATGTTATTGGAAAGAGGCCTTGAGTTTTTGGTCTTCTATGTTCGGAAAATTATCAGAGAAAAAGGTTGTAATTAGAAAGCTATGGCATTAAAAAGACGGGAGCGGGTTCACCGCTACAATAGTATGAATTTCTTCAAAATTCATTCCAACCAAGACTGTTTCTGTGCACGGGAGAAGGAGAATTGATGGTTTAACTGTCCAAAATAGAATTCTTGTCATGGCCTGAAATTCTGTTCAGACTTAAAAATTGGGATTGACTCCTTCAAGAGGACAACCATCTGAAATATTGTAGTCTTCAGAGCTTTAAAAGCGAAAAATAACTTCAATGTGTTTGATTTTTCATCTCGGTTTCCAGGTGCCAATCGAATTAAAAAAAAATATCTGCGAACTTATGAAGCAAAATTAGCTTAAACTTTTAAAATGGACGACATATTAAGCACATTGCGCGTTAAAGAAAAATTAATTAATTAAAATTTTGTTTCCGAAATATACAATATTTTCGCTTAGTCGAAAAAAAGAAGACCTCGAGTGAACATCTGTGCCACAAGGTTAAATTTTTTTTTTTATATAGGGTGATTCATCTTGAGGTTTGATTTATAATGTTAAATAAAGCACATAAATTTGAAAGTGACCTTAAAATTTTTATTATCGGTTAAAAGAACAATTCATGGCATTTACTTTTTGAAAATGATATTATGTAAATGTTTGCCACGACTACGTCAGAGGTAGTCCATTTGGAAGGTCCAATTTTAAGCGACTCGTTCGAGCTTAATTTAAGTGATTTAAGTGACTGGTATCTCGCGGATTACACGAATAATGTTTGCTTCCAAAGTGTCAATCGTTGCTGGCTTATTCCTGAAGACCTGAGACTTTACATATCCCCTGAGAAAATAGTCCAAAGGTGTGATATCGCACGATCTAGGCGGCCAATTTACCGTAGCAAAACGTGAAATTAAGTGCTCATCAAAATGATTTCTCAACAGTTCCATTGTTTCACGCGTTGTATGGCTCGTAGTGCTGTCTTAATGAAACCAGAGCTCACCGAGACCATGTGCTTGAACTTCATTTTTGAAGAAATATGGATCAATGTTTCCACCAGCCCATAAACCACACCATGCCGTTGTTTTTAATGGATGTAAGGGTAGCTCTTGATACTCTCTGGGTTGCTCATCAGCCCAAATATGGCAATTTCGTTTATTAACGTATCCATTGGAGCCAGAAATGGGCTTCATCACTGAACAAAATTTCACGATAAAACACCGGATTTTCATCGAGTTTTTCCAGAGCCCATTCACTGAAAATGTGACGCAAATTCAAGTCGCCTGGTTTAAATTCATGCACAAGTTGTATGCTTTTAGGCCAAGGTCCTCACTTAAAATACGCCAAGTTGTTGAATACGCCAAGCCAAGCTGCTGAGAACGACAATGAATCGATTCATCACGGTCTTCGCATAAACTCTCAACTACAGCTGGTATAGTCTCTTCTCTACGTGCTGGATGTGGTCTAACCGGTCGAGTATCATCCACTAATGTAAACTGGGACTCAAATTTGCGAATGGTATTGGCAATAGTGGTTTCAGTAGTTCTTTGAATCGCACGAAAAACATTTCTCACAGAACGCTGATTTTCATAATACAGCTGAACAATTTTGAAACGCTGTTGTTGTATGAGTCTTTCCAGATGATACTGACTTGCCAAATGATACTGAATAAAAATGACAAAACATTTTGATAGGGGTCACGTGTGATCTGTCAAAGAAAGCCTATTGAAAATCAAACCTCACAATGAATAAAGTGGTACGTGTGCTCGTGTGAGAATTTTGGGTTCCTTACATATGCCGTTTTTTTTTTTTTTTTGGAAAAGAAATAATTTACGATTCTGTTGGCAGTTCAATTTCGAACCCTCTTCCTTTACGAATTTAAAATAGGACATAATGCGTCATTGGCAATGAAAAACATTAATGACGCATTTGAGAATGTAGCGGTAAACGAACGCACTATACGACGTTGGTTTGGAAAGTTTCGTCCGGAAGATTTCAGCCTCGAAAATTAACCACATGGGAAGGCGGGCAGGTTAGTTGACGAGAATGTTTTATGAGCAACGATTCAACGAAATCGTAAGTCGATACTTTTCTTTTATAGAAAGGGAAAAAGACTCGATAAGTGGGTATCCCATGAACTCAACGAATCCCAAAAACTACGGCGCCTGGAAATCTGCGCATCGCTTACGTTAAAAAACCAAACTGAAGCGGATACTGTATGAAAATCGCTAAACATCTGGGCAGTGGTTGGATGCAGATAAAGTACCAAAACACACCCTCAAGCCTGATCTTTACCCAAAAAAGGTTATGGTGACAATTTGGTGGATATAGAAAGGACCATTCCACTTTTCATTTCTTCATCCAGGGAAAAATGATAAACGCTATTAAATTTGTGAGGAAATTGACATATTGCATACCGAATTGGCTGAAAAGTAACCTGCGTTGGTCAATAGGCACAGTCCGATCATTTTGCATGACAATGCTTGACCCCATACCTCACAAGTAACGGTATAAAAACTTTTACAGTTGGGATTTGAAATTCTTCCGCATTCACCGTACTCTCCTGATATTTACCCAACGGATTACCATCTTTTCCGCTATCTGGATTTATTTTGCCGGTAGAAGGTCTTCCGGTACCGAGCAAAGGTCATAAAAGCCTTTGAAGATTTCATTGCTTCAAAAAGTCAGCACTTCTACGAAAAAGGAATATTTGACCTTCTATCACGTTGGAAGAATGTCATAGATGCTAACGGATTCTATTTTGATTGAATAAAAATTTACAAAAAAATAATATTGGCTTTTAAATTTTTACTATAAACAACCCAATATATACAAAACTTTTTTATATTGTTTTGCACGAAACAGTAAATATTTCCCTGGCTGCTTTTGCTTTTATCAATCAAAGTTGTTGTAATCGTTGTTGAGCCTGATTTGAATAATCGGTCTGTTATTCATCCCTTAGTAATTGTAATATGGATTTACCATGTTAAAAGATTAATTTTAAATTTTGTTGTTGATTTAATTTTAACACTTTTTTTTTTTTTTTTAAATAACAATTTTAGACACGACTTTAATTTGGTATTTGATGTTGACATTCAAATAACTCTGTCTAAAGCGGACCGTCTTCTGTATGGAGAATCTGCCATGACTCACGCAATGGTCTTTACCGCAGCCTCATTTGATGTAAGTAAATAGAGACTAATTAACTTAATCGAGTAAAAAAAAAAAAAAAAAAATAAAATAAAATAAAATAATAATAATAAACATTTTCTCGATTTATTTTAGAAAAAAGAGAAACCTACAAAATTCCGTGTCGAAAACTCTTGGGGTGAGGATCGTGGCGAAAAGGGTTATATTGTTATGACAAGTGATTGGTTCAAAGAGTTCGTCTTTGAAGTTGTTGTCGATAAAGAATATGTTCCCAAAGACAAACTTGTAGTTTTTGATATGAAACCAATAGTGCTTCCAGCGTGGGATCCAATGGGAACTCTTGCTCAATAGAAATCTAAAATAAAATTGCGCGTATTTCATCTTCATCTTAAAGCAAAAGCAAATAAAACTGCATTTCGCATACTAAATTCAATTGAATGCCATTTCTCTTCTTTTTTCTGGATAAATATGTTATACGTACAAAGAAAAAAGAAAAGAAACAGATAAATATTTTATACATATTTTGTGTAGATAAAAAGAATAAAAATTTATTGAATGAATGTTTTGTGTTTGATTTTATGTTGGATCACAAGATTACAATTTATGTTGGCTTCACAAATTGTTATTCTTTTTTGTTTTTATTATTACTATTCTTATGTTACAAAAATATCCTTACAATGTTTTTATTTTCTTCATTTACGAAAAGCTCATCGTTTAACCAATAGATCAGTTTGTGTGATGTGTGTGTTTTTTTTTTTTATTTATTTTTTTTAATGCTGCAATGCCGATTGTTTTCGTTTCTGCCTCATTGAGTATTCATACTGCAATCGATGCCAAATGCCGCGGCACATTTTTATTAGACGACCGTCGATTTCTTTTTGTGAGATAGCAAATTGATATTGTTGCCGAATGATGTATTTAGCACAACGTAGTCGTCCGGTTTGGATCAGTGATATGCTGTAGTATAATCTACAACGGGCTTGTAGAAATGGATCACCTAGTCGTAGGCCTATCTGCAATTGTCGAAGTGATATCTTACCAGCGGTTTCGGCCTAAAAAAAAAAAAATAATAATAATAAATCGGTTTACACACAACGTTTGAGAAAGAAATGCATGATATCAGTTTGGGTTATTAGATCATCATTTTAAAATATCACCAATCATCAGATGAAGAAGACTGTTAATAAGAATTTTAAAAACCTCTCTGGACTACCGTCTTAAAATCAGTAACCTCGCTACTATTAAATAACCGAATTGATAATTGCACCAGCTATGAACTGCAATGTCGAGGATAGATGGCAAAACACACATATGTTCCAAGTATAGTCTGCCAGTAAACCGTTTTCAGTTACTGAGAAATTGCTTGAACGTTCAACATTAACGTATTCAATTTAGTGCTCCCTTGTGTCCAAGGTGTTACCACTGCCTTTCTCGGAGTTTTCGGCTGTTGTAAAACTGTTATTTTGTAAACATGTTTTAAGTACTCCAGCCCGAATGTCATTATCTACGTCGGAATGTACTAACGAAATGTCTGAGGTTCTTGGTGATTTCCCCGAGTTGCCAGTTAAAATTGATAATGTCGCCGATTGAAACAAAGTTAAGGAAATCCTACAAGATCAAGGTTTTTCTGAAATTGTACGGCTTCATTGGTTGAGACTAATAAGATGACTCTCGAGGTTGTAAAACTACTCAAGGATGATTTTCTACAACAGAACTCCTACTCTTCATACGATCGTATCTATCCACTCTACACAAATCCTTATTGATTAAGCGCTTGGCTTCAATTATAAGTTCCTCCCAGTTTTGTCTCCCTCTTTTGTTAAGGGTGCAGTCTCCTCAATAGTTTGTTTTGTTTCTTCCGACAGTTTGTCAGTGTTTCTTCTTATTTTTTGTACAATGCATGCGTTATAAGCTTAATTATATCTTCCTCTAACATATTGTAACTTTCCTTAGATTTATTTATCATAGTACTTAATGTTTATTAATTTCGTAATACTTTTGGCATAAATTTACTGTATGGATTATTGCTGTCTAATGTGGTATGATTCAGTCTAATTTTTGCGCTAACCATTCTATGTTAGCTATTGAAGGATGATTCGTTTAGGACAGATTTCGACCACTTCTTGTGGAACCTAAACAATCTCTCTAGTGAAACACCCAATTTCTTTGCAAAACCCAATAAAACCATTGAAGTCCGTGACATCTCTATTTCCTCTAGGTTTTCGAAAAAGTACAATATTTCCCTTAAAAATTTACACAATATGGGTGTTATATCCTCAACTGTTTACAGATCACCACAGAATCTGCAAATATCCGTATCTGACAACTTGAGCCACTTCGTGTTTCCACAGGAGACAGGACAGCAATAGGAATCCTGACAGGACACTAAGCTTATCCCTGTTTAATTTTATTAGCTTTCTAGATCTTTTGCGTCAAAAAGCGGTTAGGTTGGCAGTCTTTGTGATTTTTTCTCGATATTTCCCCTGACTATGGAGAAGGGATGGTTTGATATTGGCGACCACACTATTTTCGAGAGGCCCCCTTTCTTGCAAGCTCACAAGCTTGTTCATGACACCAAGCACATTTTTACACGGTTCTGACTGCATATTGCCTTGAGCATTGTACGACAGCTCCTGACTGTATCAGAGTTGATATTGGTTGATTCAGTTGCCTTGAATAATGAGTAGTATTGCACTGTTGCCAGTATGTTTTTTGATCTGTAAATCAAGCGGTGTTGGGATCAGTTTTTGAACTTTGCTATATAATTTTACCTTGATTAGGTGTTTCTGACGAATTTTTAGATGCAGCAGCCGTTGTGGAAAAATTGGCGACTGACGTACGCATTGCTGGGTTTCGAATGTCTTTCCTCGAGGTACATCTGTCGATCTTTTCCTTTTTCTTACTTTATTTTCTGTTTTTATTATCTCGACTTGTTGTTCTGTCAATGCAATACCGTTTGTGATTAATTTGATCTTCACTATTTCTGCTTTATCGTCCTTCTGTTTGATACTTGCTAATGCTTTTCTAAGGTTTTTATATCTCTCAACTGTTTTTGAGTACGTCGTTTACCAAATAGATTTTTGATGTTTGGAGATCTTTAAATTTTATTTTATTGTCCATGATTAACGGTTTTTTCTTTAGAAATCAATGTTATCTTTAGAAAAAGGTACCAATAAGTGGTCGTTCATCAGTTTTAGTAAAGCATTTTCCAGTTCTTGTTTATTATTTTCTTTTTCTGGGAAGTTATAGATTATGATGTTTCTTTTTCTTTTCTCGGATTCGTAGATGTTTTATTTTGCCATTGAGATCTTACTCCAATTCTTGAAAATTTTCATCTTCATGCTTCTATTTTTCTAGGGCAACTTTTATAAGCAAACATAAGATACTGCAAGAAAATCAATGTGTTTCAAAAAGGGAAAAGCACGGGAACCCTACTGGGAGAGATCTCCAACTTGGTGATTACCAGCTTAAATGCAAATCATCACGTACTCATTTTGTTCGTGGATTTTAGTAAAGCTTAATTCTAATAGGCTTATTGAAACTTTAAGTAAAATCGGCATAAGAGAACCTCTTGGAAAGTGGACAGAGAGTTATTTGTCCGGAAGAATAGTCAAAGTAAAAATGTTGAACACAATAAGTGAAGGATTAAATATTCGATACGGTGATTCCCAAATTTCGAAATTAGGACCTTTGCTGTTCATATTTTTTACAAATCCGAAGGGCTAATGCTGTCTTTGATAACATATATCTTGAGTGCGGATGCAAAAAAGGTCATATTAGTAACTTTATCGAGCTGGTTACTAACGCTGGCAGCATGGAAAAGTTTTATTTAGATGGAACAGTGAAGTGATCGGATTTTTGTGACCAGTATTCAGAGTACACAGTGTTCGTATCGACAGAAAGAACAGCTTGCTTTGTAGACTGTATGCTGTATGCTGCCTGCAAACTTAGTATCCACAGTCATGTCCTAACGGCTATGGAAGATTTTAACGCCAGTGTAAAAAGCGACAACCTCGCTTTTAAACATGTGATTGGCATATACGGAACCCAAGACTAATGGTGAGCGGTTTGTCGGCCAGTGCCTTGCCGTCGGAGGCCCATTGGTCAATCACTAGTCTGCTACAAGATCAATAAAGTTTCACTTGATAAATAGCGAACTTTACACCAGATAAACGGTATTACGATTAAGTCACGATACTGAACTTGTTTTTGTATCACCCGAAACAGGCATGGTGCTGACACCGTTATTAGTATTACTATCATGATAACTATTTCCAGGTACAAACGTCAAGATCCCGTGGTGCGCTAATATTCAGGTCTAAAAACGCGGAAACAATAGCATATGTGGATGCATAACTGCGGACACCTATTGGAGATATGTGAAAAATGTTTTCGCAATTGGAAAGCAGTGATTTGTAGATAAGTCGCAGCACATGACTGAGAGCTAATAGTAGTAGTGGAATTGCAGCACCCTCAATAGTAGACAGAATTCAATTTGAATCCTCGTAGTGCAAGTAACTGCAGCTGTGGTAATAAACTATTTGGACTGCATCGCCACCTTCTCATATATAAATAGGCAACAAACTTTTTTAAACTCACTAGCTCTCAAAAAGAACAGGATTATGAGCATCCCTCTAGAATTTTTGTTCGAATTTCCTTAGGATTTATTGTGGAGCTTTTGAATTATATTGTAATAGAAGCCCCTCTGGTGGGCTGTGTGAATTGTCAAGGCATGTGTGTTGTATGGGCTGTTACCGAATTTATCCATTCAAGTCAAGATGACAAACAAACAGGCTTTTATTTTGGATCTTCATGCACCGACCACATGAATACATAAACTATCAGCTCATATCAGAGTCTTGCATGTAGATGAGAAACTAATCCTATTTTTCTGGCGATGATTAACGATTTTCAATGCCCTATCGGAAGAAAGTAAAGGAATCCAATGGACAATGATGTCTTATTTAAAATGTTATTACGCTGACGCCATATATCTGTTTATACGTAGGTATACGAAGCTTCAGCAGATGATCCACAACTTAAATGTCGAAATAAGCAGAGTGTGGCTTAAGATAAATACGTACCGAAGCAAAGACACCAGATTATACTTTGAGATAGGTATCCTTATCAAGATTTCACTATGCCACTCTAAGTCTTGGAAGGTAATGTCAAAAACTAAGGTGGAGTGCTTCGCTTCAAAGTTGGGGCAATTTATGGGTTATTAAGTCATACTCACTTAATATCTTTAGACCCTTGTAAATAGATGTTTTCGTATCATTAGGAGTGTTTTCTGGACACTTCGTATGGCAAGTAAATTGCTTCACTAAAAACAATGACCAGAAGCGGATGAACATTGCTAAACGTCGTAGAAAATGCTGGTGAATACTTAAATAGTTTCATTAGACCCTGTAGTGCTCACTCCAGCACTATTTTGATAAGTGAGTTGGAAAACTTCTGTATCGGACACCGCATCTAACATCCAAATACTCATTATTATCGACGAAGTTCACTACTCAACGATCGAAGTAATAATGATAAAATGGGATAGGGAGGGAACATTTAGGTTGTAGAACGTGACGTTTCATGATTTTTATATTTTCTTCATGACTGTCCCCCTCTCTTAACTCCTCACTCATCTCACCTAAACACTATCAAAATGGCAGAATCATGAGTCACCATATAAAAAGGTTCTTACGAAGCATGCTATGCAATAGAATACACTTAAAAGACACACCTCGTTCTCAATCTCGGATAAGAAAATACATAAGTTGCTTAAAATTTAATTATAAAGATACATGAAAAGAGCAACGATTTCTAACTGAACATACAGGAATATGAGAGAGTTCTTTATTAAGAATTTTATTGTACTTGAACCAAGTATGTACCTACTAAAACAAAACGATTGCTTGAATCCGGTAAAAAGAATTTTTCAAAGAAAGACATCTTTCACGTTTAATGCTCAAATCGCGTAGACGTAAGTAGTTTTTCAAAAGATGAATAGATGGCAGCCCAGGCAGATATATCGGCAGAGATGCTACTAAAGCTACAAAAAAAGTCAATCAAATATGATAGAGATGGAGAAACGGAACAGGAACTTGAAATTGGGAGTTATCTTCGTGCTGTAATAATACGCACAATGAAGTTATTCCTGAGCAAACCAAACCGACTTAAATTAAATAACAAATTGCAGTGGATAAATTGCGAAAGGAAGTCAATGTTATGTTAGAATATAACTCATACTTACTACAAAAGAAGATATTTTGGACCTTATTTTTCTGATGCAAAACTTAACTACTTACACACTTGGAAAATTGTTCACCTAAAGCAGAAAAGCCACCGCCTAGAGTCGACAACCACGACATAAGATAGTCCGATTCGATTTTCTCCCAAAGCGTATAAGATGTGATGCGGTTCCTACAACGAATTCTATTAACACAAGTTTCAAAAATAGCATACCGAAGAAATTGCCATTTACCATTTGTAGTCAATAACTTCTTTCTGTGGTGGGACTATATTGATCAACAGGAGATTTCCATTCAAAGAAGGATCTGCACATAAATTCTTTCTATAGTTAGAATATTCAAAAATTTCACGCATAAAGAAGAAAATATTTATTCCATCAGTTTCAGTCTTAATCAGAGTTTTTGGGAGTTTATTTCGCGGAGGCTTCTGGGGTAGCCTCTCTACATTTATGTCATTCACTATGTAGTATTCCCGTTTATTGAAATAATTAGAAACACATATGATAATTGTCATACTGTGGTGATACAATTTTAATTAACTAGAATTGTATAAAGCTAAAAAAGTTGTTTGGATTAGTTTGCTTTTTGGACTAAGTTAGGATAGGACCATCTGATTTTGACAGTGCAGAAGTCAACAATGGCATGTGTTTTTGGTCCCGGGTGAATAAGTTGTGTCATGAGATATTGTATGATAAATTATCTCATGCTAAGCACTTTGGGGGTACACACAATATTTTAAAAATAAACACAATTTTAGGGAAGCTAGTATAACACATATGTAAACTTGCAAGCGATATTTCAATTAACGATGAGAAGTTCATTACAGAATCCACGAAGAGAGGAGACTTTGTTATATTGTATTTATATTTTGGATTCTATTTCAAAGAGGTCTAGCACATATAAATATGTATAAACGACAAATATTGTAGTGTTTTGTCAAAAGAAGTTTTTAATGTTACATTGCAATTTGAATCGAATTATCTCCGGAGGGAAACCAATCGAAAACGCCATTAGTGAAATTTACGAAATTAAAAGTGATCATAACGTACTACGAAAAGGGTGTTTTTTTTTTTTTAAAGAGCTTTTAAATCCTATATTTAAGGCAGTAGCGACAGAAATTGAGATTGAATCAACAAGCTCTATTAGTTTTATAGGGTGGTTCACTTCATAATGTTTTAAATATGATTTTAGCCATATAGCTGTTTATGATAAGGTACAACCACTAAGTCGAATATAGAATTTGGTGTTCTATTTCAACAATAACTTGTTGAATATTGATTTCCAAGGCGTGAACAGTTTGTGGCTTATCAGAACACCAAATATTTTACAAATCTGTACAAAACGTAATCGAGTGCTGCCAAATCTCACGATCTCAAAGAAAAATCACCAGCCATTCTCACTATATTACAAGTATATTGTCGATGAATAGAGTGCTCAGTAAGTCTAATTGGTGAAAAAATAAGAATCGACAAGGTGGGCCTTGTCACTTAACACGATTATGCAATGGAAATAATGGTCAACTGAAAGTTGCTTATGAGACTAATAATAATAAGTTTGCACGATATGCAAGCTGTCTAATGACTTAGACTATTCCTGATGATCTTTGAAACAATACTGAATATGAACTTAAAAAAACTGGTGAAAAATAATAGCACGGTTTGAAAAAAACCAGTTAAACAGGCTTTACAAGTAGAAGCTGTTAAAGATCGATGTCCATCTAAATTGGCAACCCACACATCATTTTTTTTTTTTTACTAATCAAAAATATTGGTATATCATACAACAAGATAACATTTTCTGCTTGAATTTCTCCCCATGGAGTAGAGTCGTCTTCTTGTGAGATTAAATAAAGTATTTGGTTTAATTATAAATACTCCGTTTGTTCATCAGCAAGACCAAGGTTCTTGATCTGGCTAAGTATTGTCTTTAAATAGAAATAAATCAAGCTAACGGAGAAATCGGGCTTTTAAAAACTGGATATATGCTGGGACTTCTCAAACAGTATGGAATGGACAAGTGTAACCCGGTGTCTACGCCTTCGGAAGTCCAAATGCGCTATACAGCCGCTGTCGAGGATCCATGCCCTACTTTTAAAACGAGTCTTTACACAGTATGCATTATTTGCGTCTGCAGTAACCGACTGAGAAACAGCATAATACGACTCATCGACACTGTTTACTTAAGGCATCGGCTTTCTTCTGACATCGTTGGACTTCCTTCTCGGGCACGTATTCGCTTTATGGCCCAAAGTGCCACACTTAAAGCACTTGATTACTCTACTGCTTGGTGGCATTTTTACCTTGCCTCTCCTGGACACACATATGATTTTTAACGTCACCACCATCGTCCAATTTTTGGAGCCTAAGTTGTTTAAGCAATGTCGCCTTCCTTGCTATTCCCTTTGAAGCATAAATCCACTCCAGCTTAATCCACACTTCTCGTGATGTATCACATCCACGAATCTGTTCCAATTCAGACGGGTGCATTGACAAAAACCAAATTTGCCTTGGCTTTTCTGTCTTGCTTCAACCACGCAGCTTTCGCAGTTTGTCTGTTCCCGGCATTAAACACGAACCGTTCACATAATCCCACAGATCATTTTTGGTGAAAAGCGCTTCAAATTGCATACTCCATGTATCGTAGTTTTCTTTGGACAGCAACTCCATGCGCAAGGTACTTGATGAACTGGAAGTCATTTCGAAATAATTCTTTTGATCGGCATTACTTAAATACTGAGGCCATAACCTATTGAGAAAATGATGAACAACAATGATACAACAGTAGGGCATGGATCCTCGACAGTACAGCGTATTTATGTGGCGATGAAGGTCTTTTCAATACAATAGAAGGTTCCCCGAAGGCGAAATTGAGCTTGGCTAGTAAGGCATTAGCTGAAGTCAAAGGAAAGGGTGTTGTGCATTTGCCAGTTGCAAGTGATTGTGATCATCGAAGGATTGAATTCAAGGATACGTTGTTTGTACCTGACTTACAAACAAACCTTATCTCAGTGCCAAAAATTACGAATAAGAGTCATGAAGTAACGTTTCGTAAGGATGATGCTTACGTTTGTGATGAGCATGGAAATGTGTTGGTAGTCGCAGATCACAGAGGAAAACTTTATATTCGTGAAAATACTGGTTGTGCAGAATCTGTTGTCCGATCTAAGTGCTCCGAACTGTTGAAGTTGCACGAAGGATTTATTAAAGCTGGTTCAAATCGGTGTTGTACCCGCGGTTAATGTAAAGGATGTACTTCATTTATTGCGTTGCGAGGTTTGCTTAAAAGGAAAAATGTCTGCATTACCTTTCCCTTAACGCCGAGTGCCTTGTTCAGACATATTAAAAATTGTGCACTCTGGCGTAGTAGGTCCATTTAGAATGGAATCAACGTATTTTGTGACCTTTATAGACGACAGTTCAAGATGGTCCGAGGTTTGTTTTTTGCGGCAGACGAGCGGTGTATTCGAAGCGTTCAAGCTCTATCAGAATTTTGTAGAGAGGCATACTGGAAAGAAGATAAAGTATTTGCAGTCGGATAACGGACGTGAATATTTCAATTTAGAGCTTGACAAATATCTAAATGATCAAGGAATAGAGAGAAAGCTAACGGTTCCACGCACGAACCGAACTCTCTTGGACATGGCTAGATGTACGTTGCTGCAGTCTGGCGAGTACGTCGCTTTGGTCTGAGACTATAGTTACTGCTTATCATATTCGCAATCGTAGCCCTACGAGCAGTTTAAGCGGAAATATTTCTTATGAGAAGTGGACTGGGATGTAAGCAAAAGTGAATTATCTTAGAGCATTTGATTCCAAAGTACTCGTTCTGGACAAAGATCCTAACAAAGACAAGCTTGCACAGAGATCAGTTGAAGGCGTGTTTGTTGGATATCCTCGAAATAGCAAGGGATATAGGATATAGATGCCAAGTAAACACCAAATCGTTAATGCTCGAGACGTCAAGTTCCTTGAAGAAACGCAAAAACCTTACTTTCGTGTTACACGTTCTTTTCTCAATAGAAGCAATTAAATTGACAAGTACATAACTCAAGTAATCGGAGCAATTTACACTGAAAAAGTAAATTAAAATCCAGACTTAAACATCTGCATAGCTTACTAACTGTGATCAAGACCTTTAAAACAGTAAAAATGCATTTGGGCAACCGAATTCTGGTTATAAATTCCAACAGCCCGAAATGTTCCGACAAGTAAACGAATTGTTTGGATCACAATGAGGATGTTACCGAATTTAATAAATGACGAGGACCAGGCAGAACTTTACTTAGAAAGGCTTCAGCTGGACATTATAAGATATTATTGGAGCGCAATTGGCGGTGAGAGGCGGAGTTATGATAGGTACTTTGGTATCTAGTTCAATGTCTTTTTCTAAAAGGTGATAGATAGCAATGACAGTTGTTATGTTTCAGCAGCTACCAAAGTTACCAATGCCAACCAGCGGTCAAAATATTCAGTATGGTTTGTCATTTTATGATGCATCGTCTTAAGCTAACCGAACGTGCTAAGTCGGTGCAGTCAGTTTAAAAGAGGATCTAGAAATGTCGATTCGGTGCTGATCAGCTGAATTGGACATCGCCAGAGTGTCAACCTGGCTTATTTTGCTGTTAGATTTGTGCCTATATCCGTATAAGATTGTGTTGACACAAAATTTGAAGCCGGACGAATATATACAACGCCGTGAGTTTGCTTATTGGGCTCGAATTGTTGGCCAAGATTTTTTGGCCAAAAGCAACACGATAATCATGCCTCAGCCATCATATTCACCGGATTTGGTCTTATGCGACTTTTTTGTCCCCAAAACTGTAGAGACCTATAAAAGAATGGAGACTTGCAACGATTGAGGAAATAAAAACCTCTTCGCTGTTCCGCATGGAAGTGCTTCGAGGATTGGAAAAAGCGTTGACACAAGTGTGTTATATCTGAAGGGGATTATTCGAAGGGGACAGCAGTAATATTGATGATTATATAGGGTGATTCATCGTGAGGTTTGATTTTTAATAGGCTTTTTTGACAAATCACACATGACTCTTATCAAACTGCTTTGTCATGGAAAGACTCACGCAACAACAGCGTCTCTAAATTGTTCCGTTGTATTACGAAAATCAGCATTCTGTGAGAAGTGTTTTACGTGCGATTTGAGGAATAATCGACCTACTGAAACCACTATTGCCAATACCATTCGCAAATTTGAGTCCCAGCACGTAGTGAAGAGAGTAAAGCAGCTGTAGCTGAAAGTGTACGCGAAGACCGTGACGAATTGATTCTTCGTCGTTCTCAGAAGCTTGGCTTTGCGTATTCGATAACTTGGCATGTTTTACGAAAGGATCTTGGCCTAAAAGCGTAGAAAATTCAACTTGTGCAAGAATTGAAGCCAGGCGTCTTGAATTTGCGTCATATTTTCAGTGAATGAAAATCCGGTGTTTTATCGTAAAATTTTGTTGAGTGATGAAGCTCATTTCTGGCTCAATGGATACAATAATACGGTAATAAACAAAATTGCCGTATTTGAGCTGATAAGCAACCAGAAGAGTAACAAGACTATCATTACATCCATTAAAACAACGGTATGGTGTGGTTTATGGACTGGTGGAATCATTGGTCCATATTTCTTCAAAAATGAGGCAAATCAGAATGTTACCGTCAATGGTAACCTTTATCACACCATGTTAACGGACTATGTGCTTTCTGAAATGTGATGTCAGTGCCGGGCATTTGCGGACGAAATAAGAGAGAGTTTCTTACTCATATTTATTCCCCTAACTGCGGCAGTGGGATTTGTAAGGGACACCTAGTTTGACCGCATAGTGTTCAATTGCCCGTGGAACGGTGATTATCACCGTGATTCTGGAGATATCTAGGCGGGTTCCGTTTAGAAGGTATTTTTTTTTTGTATTCTTATTGTACGATGGCGGTCCAAAAAGTACCCGACTTGACCAAGACATGGCGGTAGTTGTTTGAAAATATTACTGTATTGAAAAGTACGCAATCTATAGAGCATATGTTTCAAATTTGAAAGCGCCACGTTGTTAATTATTTGTTTGGCAGCCATCAATAGTGAACGTTGTCACTGAATTTGTGGAAATGGAGAAAATTGGTCATCGTTATGTGATACAATACTTTTATTTGAAAGGCCTCAGCTCAACATGGGTCCATCACAGCATACACCCGAGACAAAAGAACAATCAAAACAATGCATTAAAAGGGAGAACCGGCTCCAAAGAAGGCGAAGACCGTTTCATCTGCAGGCAAGGTCATGGCGTCGATTTTTTGGGATGCGCGTGGGATAATTTTCATTGACTATCTTGAAAAAGGAAAAACTATAAACGACCAGTATTATGCGAACGAAATCAAACAAAAACATCTGCATTTGGCTAAGAAGAAAGTGTTGTTTCATCAAGACAATGCATCAGCTCACAAATTCGTTATTGCGTTGGCTAAAATTAACGAATTAAAGTTTGAATTGCTACCTCATGCACCCTATTCATCAGATTTAGCCCCCTCGGATTATTTTCTGTTCCCAAACTTGAAAAATGGCTCAGTGTTTACTGTTAGTGGTTAGTGGCAGTTAATGGCTATTTTGAGTTCTTATTATAAAAAGGGTATCGAACTTTTTGAACATCGCTGGGAAAAGTGTATATGTAGAGCTGAAAGTCGATTATGTTGAAAAATAAATAAATTTTTTTTCCAAAGTTTTTGTGTTTTCTTTGTTGGTTCGGGTACTACTGGGACCGCCCTCGTAGGTAGGCCATATCACCCTTGAAATCCTTCATTGACGGTTGGCCTTCTTCAGGAAATTTAAGTGGATTTGTTCTTTAACCGCTCTATATAGGGCTATAGAGCTGAGCCCTTCCCGGCCAGTTTATCTGCACGCTCGTTTCTTTTTATGTAATTTCGCGTAGGCGGGCAAGCTCGATAATGCATTCCTGCACCAGTTTGGAGGATATGGTAGCAGAGTCGAAAGCTTTGATAGCGGCTTTGACAGCGCATCGTTTTGTCTATTTTTTTTTTAACATCAAAGGTCTTGGTGAGTTCTTTATCGACATTGGTGGAGCTGTGTGCTTCCTCCATTGTCATCCCGCACAAAAGGATGAGTTTGCCAAGGATGCAAAATCTAGACATTGCGTTGTATAGTTCATTTCTGTCATACGCGGCTTTAAAATCGATGAATAGGTGCTGTTTGGTGGTGCTGATGTTTCATTCGTCGGGCATAATTTTGTCTAACCATATTTTACAGATGATTTGCCATATGTTCCTTACCAAGTCATCATTTGCCGCTCAGTAGTCAGGTGGTCCGCTCCAGCAGATTTTTTGAGCTTACGCTCAGATATAGCAATCTTCCGTCGGGTGGACTGAATTGTTGGTCTACATTATCCAGGTTGAAGGTTATATTGTCTACAGAAATTCTCTTTACAAATCCTCAGCATCAATTGCGATTTTAATAATATGTTCCTCTGTTCGTCTTCGGGTTGGAGTTGTGTCCGTGCATTTTTTTTTTTTACTTTTTGGTAAAACTTATGAATCTCATTCCTGGAGCATTTCTCATTCCTCTCAATTTTATCGGCTGCGCGTTTCTCATGCTTTTTTTTTCTCCTGAGAAGCCAGTCTTTGTCTCGCCTCATCTGCTCGTAAAGCTCGTAAGCAGCTCTAGTACTTCTTTGGAGCCTGGTTTTGTATGTATCTTGCTTATCTGTATTGATTTGGCAGCACTCGTCGTCAAGCCAAGGGTTTCGTTGTGATGGCTGAGTGATAGCCAGCACATCAGAGGCGGCATCTCTGATAGCTTTTTAGTAATGTTGCCACTGGTCTTCGATAATTGATACTGGTAGAAAAGGAACTCTTAAAAGCTTAAGGAAGATATATCGGAAAAGGATTTGGCAATAACTTGCGATTGCAGATGCCCGACGTCAAACTTCCTCACAGTATTAGGTTGCCGCAGCTATTCGCCTTAAAGCTACTACACAGTGGACAAATAATTTATTTGGCCACGTTGATATACTTAATATACTAGGAATCCTCATAAAGAACATCGATTACATTATATACAATCCTCCACCTATTTTGTACATGCCCAGCTGCTCCCAAATGACTTATGCGATCTAAAAAATATAGACGTTAACAGTCTCCTACGCTTAATCGTAAGTTCAATTTGGTAGTAGGAGGATCATAGATTTAAATAACGTCATAATGGCCCAATAGGCTTAAATGGGTTGGTTTTTCCAACAGCCACTATTAAACTAACCTAACTTAGCTTGTCCTTGTGATGTTCGGTAAATTGCAACTGTACATTGGCTGCAACGAGGTAATGGTCCGAATCGAAGCTGGCACTCGGAACGTTCGGATATCTGTAGTACTGGAGGAGTGCCTTTTGTCGATCGCAATCTGGTTCCTATGGCTTGCGGTTAATTGATCAGGAATCCTCCAAGTATTCTCATGAATATCCCGATGCAGGAACCGCGTACCAGCTACGACAATATTTCGCCCCACCGCAAAGTCGATAAGAGTGAATTCGTTATAGGAAGTGGTGTCACGCGGGTTATTATTTCCGGAAGTACTACCAAAGATGGCAATTCCTAGGTCAATTTCAATGTCATAGCTAGTGCACTACTTGTAGGTCTTGTCAAACAGCTGTTAGAAGCTATCTTTGGTGTTGTCATCTTTCCCCTCTACGGGGGGGTACGTGCATATAAAGCTAATGTCGGAAAATTTAGACTTAATACGAATTGTTATTGGCATGCCGGAAACTCAAGACTTCTTGCCTAAGTCTGCCTCTAACAACAAATCTGCTTTCAAATAGGCGCTGTTGCATCAGTTTATAACAATCGTCATAGTAGAAGTCGCAGTTTTTCATCGCATTTCTATTCGGTAAAATCCATCTTATTTCTTGGATAGCGGTAACATCTGCTTTGCTGCTGTGATGGGAATTCACTAGTTGTTCGGCTGAACATGACCTATTAAAAGACTTAACATGTGCTTACATGCACATCTCAAATTTGTTGTCCTTGTTTCGATTGGAGGGGCTATCAACAGTAGATTCGTCCATATCCGAGGCTTGTTGTTGCTTCGTACCTGGATTTTTTTCCATGGCCGGGCAGCTATCCCGGAGGCACAACTTCCAACCTAGAGGGCCAGTTCCAGTACACCTAGAACGAGGGATCGGTTAGTCCTAAGCCGGTAACCCATTTGGAAATGTGAGCGTTGCCGTTGATTCATTAATGGTTCATGCGCCATCATCTCTTTTCCAAGGCTCTGACTTAGTCCTCTGAAATACTAACCGTCCTAAGCTCTAAATATGTCGAAGTAGCCCGGATAAGGCTTTGTCTATCCGGATGGACATTGACTAGTACTCGACTAGTTTTAATACTCTCAATGCCTATCCTGTTTCTACCGCACATTTTACATTACCATTACGTAAAATCACTGCTTTAAGATTTGTTTTAAAGAATCTATAAAGTCTCCAATCTTTTGGACTGTATTTAAAAGTTAGGAGCATCTCAACAATGTACTAAATTTTGTTTTTGTGCGAAATATGTCAAGGAATCCTTTTTTTTTTCTTCTCTTTTCTAACCAATAAAAGCTCATTGTTTCATTTCATTTCTAAAAATGGAAGCTCACTCTAGTAGTAATAACAAATTAAAAAAGTTTTATTTTACAAAACTTAGTCGTTAGACTTGTTTTTCTTGCTTTTCTCTCAAATAAGTACTAAATTACTGAAAATTATTACTTTGCTTTGTAAGGGGCAAACCGTCGCAAGCCTGTGTTTTTCATCAGCATTACTAATCCGATAAATTTGTCCTATTATTCATGCTCATAGTCAATATTCTTCACCTCTTACTCTTCAAACAGTTCAACAACTGCGTCCAGTGTAGTCATTCTAATTCTGACAAAAACGAACTTATCTAAAAAAAAATTTGACATTATAACTCAAAACCGCGAAACGTCATTATTGTCAACCTTGCGAAAACATTCAAGGTTTACACTAAAAACCGTTCACAGGTTGAACATCCAGCTATAACCTGTTTCTGAAGGTTTATGAGCAATTTCAGCCTTCATGATATGGTTACTAATCACCATTTGGCTTGGTCAAACCTTTATTTGTATAAAAAAAAACTTAAGAATTCAAATATTCAAACAGACCATAGCATACATTCATACCTATATTGGTATTTGATAAAACGGTGTAATAATGTTATCGGTATAAGCGGTGAGAATATGGTGATATGAAAAGCTGATAAGATTACATGAAGTTTTAGGGGAACGACGACAGGTAACCCTTTTGATTTTTGGTTAACCAGTTTTAGAAAAACGTCGCGTTAAGTTGGTCCGTTTTCTGCGGTGGTTGTTTATTTTTAATTTTTGATTTTGCAAAAAGTGTATCTTATTTCAGAAATTCCTTAAAGTTTTTAAATAGTGAATAATGCGTTATTTGTACTTGGTTATTGCAGCATTAGCTTATCTCGCATACGTCAGTAGTGGTAAATATTAAATTTGTATCTTTAAAATCTTAAAAAAACTTTAGAAAAATGAGTGAATAATTAATTTGTTTATTGAATTATATAATTTACTTATATATCTAAACGGTTTAAAGTGATGAAACTCAAGCATGAAATCGATAATCCGATTGCCAATTGATATCGCTTTTTTGGTTGGATGGAAAGGCTTTTCGAAGTTAGTAGATTTCATGTTTGAGTTCGAAAAAATTAGTTAGAATTTCTGTCACATATATGTACATATCTATTGTATTTTGAGGAAATGTAAGTTGATTAGGTCAACCTAAGTAGCAAGCCAAAGTTCGATTAAATCGATAACATTTATTACAGATAAGAATAGTGGAGTCTATAAAAGAGTTACTTTATTTGTTGCTGTTGTCTTTTTTTTTTATGTGTGTGGCAGAGTCAGGTGCTAGTATTTAAAAAGATTCCAAAACTTCTTCCATATTTGAAGTTTTTGTAAGTTTGGGCGTTTCCTGGCTCGAGTATAGATAGTTGAATTGGGTTGATCTGGAATGGTTGAATTATATCGCCTTATTGCTGTGCGTTAGTTAAAAATTGGTTCTAATCATGACAAGGGACTTTGAAACCGTTGACATTATTAAATGAGGTTATGCAAAGAATGTACTTTTATTGGAGGCATTTATGTGCTGAAATCTTTTGCGATCGTTAAAAATATTGGCAACATCTGTGGGCTCAGATATATCAACATTATTATTATTATTATTTCTGTTCAAAATTTCATCAACTGTGTTTCATTCTTTCTTAGAACTCACAATATTATTGACCAACTTAGTTCTGAAATACGATATAATTTCATTATTATAAAAACTTTTTAGCCTTCTTATTCATTTGCTTCAATAAATGAAACGTCAACATTCAATTCAATTTTATTCATTTTCCATTTATTAATTTTAAATTCTTCACAATATAAAATCAATTTTACAAGTAGTAACTTAAGTAAGCTTAATTTAAAATTATAAAGTATGTATCTGTAAATCTATAGTTCATAGGAAATTAGAGGCGAAAGCAGTGAACAAAATATAGATAGTAAACATCATACAATTAATCAATTTTTAAGTGTAATGGGGTCCTAACAAGTTTTTTCTTACTTATTATCTATTATACATTAAAATCTAATTACAGAGCAGATATATATTAAAATTTATGTGGTATATGAATAATTAAGTAGTTGCGCATAGTAAATTAGAATTTCATTATAATAAAGTTGTGAAAGTCATTGTTTCACATTTTTCAGAAAAATGGATGTACAAGTTGGGGTGAAAAGTAACCTCCTTGTGAATGAAAAAAATAATTTTTTGTTTTTTGTTTTTTTTTTTTATTTTATTCAATATAGTCCCCTTTTAGTTCTAGCGATTTTCCAACTTAAGAAAAGTAAAAGACCGAAACGTCTGCAAAATACTCCTCCGTGGCGTCGATGATTTCCTCGCGTGAGCTGAATTTTTTATTGATGAGCCACCTTTTAAGGTTTGGGAAGAGATAATAGTCCGAGGGGACCAAATCGGGCGAATACAGTGGATGCGACATCAATTGGAGCCGTAAGTCATTAATTTTAGCCGTGGTTGCGATGCTCTTGTGCGCAGGTGCATTGTCTTGCAACAACAAAATTTTTTTTCGCTTCATATGAGGCCATACTCGCTGTTGATGGTTTTTCTTTTTTCGAGGTAGTCCACGAAGAGTATGCCATGACAATTCCAGAAAACCGACCCATCGAACCTCCCTCGGCCGCCTCGGAGCACTCGTGCCGGCTTCATTCTGTTCTCTGGCGTGTAATAGTGGATCTAAGTTTCATCAACAGTTACCAATCGACGCCAAAAGTCCGCCCGATTCCGCATCAGCAAGTCCAAACACTCTTTCGAAGTGCTCTCGCGTTCGTGTTTTTGGTCAGGAGTGAATATGCGCGGCACCTAGCGGCAGGATAACTTTTTCATATGAAAAATATTGTTCAAAATATGGCGCGTGCGCTCAGTACAAATCTTTGTGGTATCTGCTAGCTCGCGCACCTTCACTTTCCGGTCAGCCAACACCATTTTATGTATTTTTTTGACATTGTCCTCTGTAACTGATCGGTGGTGGAGTTGCGGCCACCACGAAACTCTCGAAACCAATATTTGACGGTGTAATGTGACGGAGAATTAGCCTCATAATATTTATCCAACTTTTCTTTTGTTCCCTTTGACGTTTTGCTTCTCAAAAAATAATGTTTTATGAGAGAACAAAAATCGTTTTGTCCATACTCAACATGACGCCAAACACGTCAAAAACAATCAGCTGTCAAAACAAAACTAAAGACAGTAGCGCACTGAAATTTGGCATGTCTGCCTAAATATGAACGGACTTCAAGGCACCATAACCTTTTTTGCAGTAGCAGCACATTCTATCGGTCAAGGAGGTTACTTTTCACCTCATGAGGAAGGCAGTTAAATAGTCTCTTGGCTTTTTAACGTAAAAAAATGTAAAAAGATTTGTAGATTGTAATGTGGTACTGAAACCAAATTGTGGTTGCTGATTCTTAAGTTGTACAAACGCTAGATCTCATGAAAAATATTTGTAATACTTTGTAAAAATACATGTGTTTTAATGGAAGTATCTTAAGGCTTCTGAAAAGTACTAGGTTATGACGGATAACGTGTTGCTGAGAGACTAGAATTGTGCTTATTTTGTTGTTATGTGTACCCCCCCCCCCCCGCAAACAATGCCATATTCAAGTTTAAAATGAACTAAGCCATAGTAAATACACTTAAGAAGATCCCATAAGAAATATACTTTAAAAAATATATTTGCCTAGTTGCAGCTATGAGATATCTTTTAAGTGCATCGGTATGGGACCGACAAAAAATAATCAACATCATTTGAATCATCCAAAAGATTGACATTAAAATCACCCAAAGGTACTACATTTTTACAAGAAAGGTTTTGGAGAAATTCAGAAAATTAACCTTAAGTCTTTAACTGGGCAATAATGTAAACGGCACAAACAAAACTATAGCGAATAACAGAAATATTGCAGTTTACAGAAATTAAGTCAGCACTATATAAACGAGTTTTGATAGCCTCACAGTCCAGTTCGTTGCAAATCTCTGTGCTTTTATAGGTTTCTTCAGTTTTGAGAACAGGAAAAAGTCGGCTCCTTGTGAATGAATGGGGCCAAATCCGGTGAATATGATGACTGAGGCATAATTATCGTGTTGCTTTTGGTCAAAAAATCTCTCACAAGCAACGACGAGTGAGCAGGTGCATTGTCGTGATGCAAGATGAATTGTTTTTCCACAATTCCTGATTTTTTTTTCATATTGTTTCTCGCAGACGGCGCATAACTTCAAGGTAATTCTTCTTATTGACCATACGACCTTGAGGTAAAAACTCCTGGTGCACCGCACGGTAATCGAAAAAAAAGTGATCAAAACTTTGACATTTTATCGAACTTGGCGTGCTTTTTTCGGTCTTGGCTCTCCTCTGTGCATTCCATCATATACCATTGATTCGTCATCACTCATCAGTTATGAACCTTTTGAGCAAGTGAGGAGGAGGGTGGCCGTGGTGTAGTGGTATATGCATACACTCCTCAAGCAGAGGGTCGCGGGTTCGAATCCCGTGCGAGGCACTTCTCTGAAAAAAGTCTTTTCGTAGAATTTGCATGTAGTTATATGAGAATCCCGTTGGCGTCAACTCTGACATGAAGGCATAACACTGATGTTGGAGTAGTTGCTGGCTGGGCTTAATGTAACGAACTAACAACTAGCACGTACTGAGACAAACTGGTTGAGGATGCACTTGTTCGTCCCTTCCAGTTTGACAACCACCTCTGGGAAAAATATCCAAACCTAATACACCTGAGTTTCAAAATACTACACCACATGCCCGCGCCATGGAGAAACCCAGTAAAAGGGTATCCATATCCCCTTGGTGCGCGCGCGGGATTATATAAAAAAAAAGATCACTATTCACGTCATTCAAGAGCTCCTGAGCGATACTTATGCCACGGTTCTTCTGATTAAAATTAAGATGTTTCGGAACAAACTTTACTAACACACGTCTCACTCAAAACATCTGAAAAAATTGCATGACACGAGCCGACCGATATGCCAAAATCCTAAGCAACTTCTCTTATGGTAACTCGACGATTTTCCAATGAGGTGGCCGTGGTGTAGTGGTATATGCATAGACTCCTCAAGCAGAGGGTCGCGGGTTCGAATCCCGTGCCAGGCAATTCTGTGAAAAAGTCTTTTCATAGAATTTGTATGTAGTTATATGAAAATCTTGTCGGCGTCAACTCTGACATGAAGGCATAACACTGATGGAGGATGTACTAGCTCGTCCCGTCCAGTTTGACAACCACTTCTGGGAAAAATATCAAAACCTAATACACCTGAGTTTCAAACTACTACACCACCCGCCCGCGCCCTGGAGAAAAAGCCAGTAAAAGAGTATTCATATCCCCTTGGTGCGCGTGCGGCATTATAAAAAATAAAAAAAATTTCTTCACAGCTTCGACGTTATCATCTTTTGTTGATGTGCTGGGGCGTTCAGAGAGAAGTTCGTCATTGGCATCTTCTCGGTCATCTTGGAAGAGTTTGTATCATTTGTAAACATTTTTGTTTTTTTTACTTAGAGCAAACTAATCATATGCCACTGTCAACATTTCGAGTGTTTTAGAGCACTTGATTACATTTTTTACACAAAATTAGATACAAATTCTTTGCTCAATTTTTTATCATAATTGAAAATAGCAGACTAAAACACGTCCAACCTTCCTATCTGACAAAAACAAACTAAGTATGCTTTATACTTGAAACTGTAAACATATGTTGGGGATATGTGTACCAAAAGTAACCTTACTTTTTGAACACATATCGAATAATCTCTTTTAGCCGCCTGTTAAAATTTGGTGACAATCCGAGGCGTAGTTTTGTTTTGACACCCAATTCGAAACATCGTGTTAGCGTTTTTGCGACCATGGAAAAAGAGCAGTATCGTTCCGTGATCCGATTCTTGTTTTTGAGTGGCAAAACATGCAAGGAAATCAAGCCCATTGTCGGTATTTGACCTATTTACCTTCCCGTACAACCGTTTACCATTGGTTCGCAGAGTTTCGCCTTTGCCGCACGTCGGTTTTTGATGAATCGCGCCCAGATGTCACAAAAACAGTTAACACAGAGTTGACAGAGTTGAGTGCGATGGGTGCCGCGTTTGCTCACACCGTAGAATAAGCGCAATTGTGAGACCACTTTAAAGATGTGATTGGCCCTGTTTAATCGAAATCCGGAGGATTTTTCTCACAGGAGCATACTACGTCGATTTATTGGATCGATTCAATGCCGATTTGAAGAAAAAATTACCACATTTGGCAAAGAAAAAAGTGCTATTCCACCACAACAATGCACCGGCTCACACCTCCGCAGTCGTCACAGCCAAATTGGTCGAATTGTACCACGAAGTGCTCCCCCATCCTTCGCGTTCTTCGAATTTGGCTTCTCGCGACTTTTTTTTTGTTCTCAAACACTAAAAGACCGCTTGTCGGAAAGAAGTACGGGTCGAAAAAGGAAGTCATCGCCGCCGCGGAGGAGTATATGTATTGAAAAATAAATTGTCAAAACCTAAAAAAGTTGTGTTGTCTTTTCTAATCCGGGTATTTATCAAACAGCCCTCCGTTTAATATTTTTAACATAACAGCTCGATGTCATCATAACTAGTTTGCAATACAAGTCCATCAGTTAGTAGCTTAATAACTTTATCTTTGGCGTTTGCATTATTTACACCTCGTATCTCAACAATGTCGACTGCACAATTCTTGACACTTTGCTATGGTGAATTCAGGTTAAGCTTCAAAATGTTAACTTTTTTAGTAAACAGAACGTGGCTGTTTTCCAAAGTATTTATTTTTTAATACACAATTCGTCATAAGTTGTTGGAGTTTTATGATTTCATGGTAGATAGAGAGTTTCAAGCGGAATTGCTTTGTCAAGTGAGATGTTAGCATCAGACAAAGTGAGTGATGGTAGAGACACATGACTAGTGTGAAGAGACGGAAGGACGGACAGCAAACAGTTTAAGAAAGATTGTGAGTGGATTTTATAAGATATTAGAAATCTAAAGGAAAGCGCAATCCGCAGAACCAGAAGAGCAGTCCATGAATGAAGAGAACGTCAGCTACGTCTTTGCGTTTTTCGAGGATATTTAGGTTAAGTAGTTTGAGGCGGTCACGATAGGGAGGTAAGATGGAGAGGTTATCCAAGGGTAGTCCTCGAAGGGAAAACCGAAGTAAATGAAGTTGAATGTTCTCGATTCGGGATATATGAACTCGCTGAAATGCGGACCATGTGACCTTGTCACATAAGGGTTGGAAAATTCTTTAGGCAATCGTTTGATAAAACCAAGTGATGATTTGGCTTCAAGAATTATCTCATCAATATGCAAACGGAAGTTTAACTCTCTATCGTATAATATTCCAAGGTAGCGAATTGATTGACCTGGGGTAGAGGTTGGTTATGCGGAAAATTAGGGGAAATTGATTAGACTTACGTGACAAAGTCATAAATTGACATTTAGAGACATTAAGCTCAAAGCAATTTTTTAGACACCAAACAGAAAACCTATCGAGGCCTTCTTGAAGGGGAATAGAGTCTTGGGGTGAAGAAATAATGTGAAGTGGACCTATATAGCTACCTTGTGGAACACCAGAAAAACGGAGCTGAGAAGCCTGACCTATATCGAACGCTATAAAAACGGTTTTCTAGATAAGAAGCTATCCATTTTAACAATATGGGGTCCAAACCGAAGGAAGACAATTTAAAACGGATCAATTGATGAGATATTTTATCGAAGGCCTTAGCAAAATCTGTAATAATAACATCGATTTCGTTGCCATTTTATAGGTTAGCGAGCGCATAGGATACGAATTCAACTAAGTTTGTAGTAGTTGATCTATAATACCTTTCAGAAATCCATGCTGACTGGGTGATATAAGTGACTTGCACTGAAAGCCTATAACTTTATATATAAAACTTTTAAACATTTTAAGTATGTGAGAAAGCTTTCCTTTGTTAGTTATTTCTTACTTTGATTCCTTTTTATGAACCGGGGTTATAAAAGAGGACTTCTAAACTTGAGGGAATTCTCCTTTGGTGAGGGACAGATGAAATTGGGAAGGTATTTGAAATAAAGGGTGATTCATCGTGAGGTTTGCTTTATAATGTAAAATAAAATACATAAATGTGAAAGTAAACTTAAAATTTTTATCATCGGTTAAAAGAACAATACATGGCATTTACTTTTTGAAAATGATATTATGTAAAAGTTAGACACGACAACGTCTGAGGTGGTCTATTCAGAAGGTCAAATTTTGGGCGACTCGTTCGAGCATAGCGACTGGTATCTCACGAATAACTCTAGTAATGTTGGCTTCCAAAGCGTCAATCGGCAATCTAGGTGGCCAATTTACAGCAGCAAAACGTGAAATTAAGTGCTCACCAAAATGATTTATCAACAAGTCCATTGTTTCACGCGCTGTATGGCTCGTAGCACCGTCTTGTTGGAACCAGAGCTCACCGAGACCATGTCCGTTAACATGGCGCGGTAACATTCTGATTTTCCTATGGACCAATGATTCCATCAGCCCATAAGCCACACCATACCGTTGTTTTTAATTTATGTAATGGTAGCTCTTGGTACTCTTTGGATTGCTCATCAGCTCAAATACGGCAATTTCGTTTATTAACGTATCATTTGAGCCAGAAATGGTCTCAATCACTGAACAAAATTTCACGATAAAACACCGGATTTTCATTGAGTTTTTCCAGAGCCCATTCACTGAAAATATGACGCAAATTTAAGTCACCTGGCTTCAATTCTTGCACAAATTGAATTTTGTACACTTTTAGGCCGAGATCGCGGCCTACTATAGTCTCTTCACTACGTGCTGGATGTGGTCTAACTGGTCGAGTAGCATACACTAATTTAAACTGGGACTCAAATTTTCGAATGGTATTGGCAATAGTGGTTTCAGTAGGTCGATTATTCCTCAAATCGCACGAAAAACATTTCTCACAGAACGCTGATTTTTGTAATACAGCTGAACAATTTGGAGACACTGTTGTGATGTGAGTCTTTCCATAATGTCTTGTCAAAAGATATTGAACAAAAATGACAAAGCAGTTTGATAGGAGTCATGCATGATCTGTCAGAAAAAGCCTATTGAAAATCAAACCTCACGATGAATCAGCCTATATATGGGCTCAAGTACGAAAAAGATTGCAAATGATTGTTCAAAAATGTTTGAAATATAGTAGCCGACAGTATGTGGGTCGGACGATAATATATGTATTATCGAACGAGATAGAAGGGGGGTAACCATCTGATTTGTAGTTGTAGTAGTAGTTGATGAATTGATAAAATATCTTTGAGTCATTGATAAGGTTGGTGTGCGCTGTGTCGAGGAAATGCTGATAGAGGCATTTATAGAACTGGGTGAACTGGAGGTAGGTTCCCAGAATAGACAGAATAAGAATTGGTGCGAAGAAAAACTGCCAATAGTTTGTTTCTTTTGTTTCGTAAAGATCGAAGTTTTCTGTTATTCTTGGGAGAGGAAGTAGATGGTGTTTTATGCAGAGAAAAGGTTACGTAAAGAGAAATGGAATTAAGTATTTCACTGTAAAAAACGGAGACAGCTTTATGGAAGTTGTAAGAGGGGAGAGTAGGGGAAGAAGTGGATTGTGCATTTATACAAGAGATTTTGTCGTGGAGCCTCGTTGCTAAAAAATGCCAAGGTATCATCGATTTACGAGTTACATCAGTTTTAACACATTGTTCTTACAAATCTGAAGCTTTTTGATGTGGGTTTTGGCACAATCCGGCCGCACTGGTGCAGCGTGCACTGACTAGTTTTTAAGTTAGAAAGCTACATTTAAGGTCTGATTTTCAAAAAAATCTATAGTTTACCTCTTAGAGACGAAAAAGACTACAACGCCTCTAGGCAGACTAGCCTGGAAAAATACATAAAAAGCTTTTAAGCTTTTTTATTGTTATAAAAGTTTACAGTAAAATGAACACTATTATTACTGTGTTTCTAAAAGCTGGAATCATTTATTTTTTGTCGATAAATAAACATCCTTTTCTTGATCCGATCTAAAATATCAGAAATATGACCAATACTATTGTAACGAATATCAGCAGGTGAGGCGTAAGTTTTTTTGTTTGCCTTCCATTGTGTATATTACTTGGGTCGATCATAAAAGTTGGTAAAGCTACACCAAATGTAGCTTCAACAGCAGCGGTTCCAAATGGCCTGAACAGCACCTGCGTATGTCGAAGCTAAGCGCAGAGCCTTCGTATCTTTCCATAATACGGTTGAAATATCTATTCTGAAAGCAGTTCTCACAAACTCTTCCGAATAGCGTCTATCTTTTTGGTAACATCTTTATCGTTACATAACTTGCAATTTATTTATTTCGCGAGTAAACTATTGTTAAAGTGGAATTGACCTATTAAAAGTTCTTAAAACATATAGAATGTGAATTTTGAACTCAGGAATCGTTTGCGATAAACGAACAACACATCATTGTCACCTGCACCTTTATACACTTCGAATTTATACGAAAATCTATAGGAATCATATTCGCAATCAAATTTCATATTTGTGTGCTTAAGATGACATATATTGCCGCAACGCAGACATTATTTTTGTGGCACACATTTGCTCATCAATGCATAATCGTGCTGTTTTCGTCACAAAATCGATGAGCTCATTGGAATGGTTAATATTTTGTACAGCTGATCTCGTACCCTTCTTCATGTTTATTTTTCATCAAAAAAATGGCGTTAAAATGAAGGTTTTTGCGAATCTCAAAAAATCGCTTCGATGTCATCGTAGTTTTAACTGCTTCAAATGCATGTATTGACCAATAGCTTTTTATATTTGGATACCAAAAGACGGCGGTCCCAGAAGCACTCGACACAACAAAGAAATGAAAAAATTTTGGAAATTTTTTCTTTTTATTTTTCATTTTTCCCAACGATGTTCAAAAAGTTCGATACTCTTTTTATAATAAAAACTGTCTTGCTCCTCAAAATAGCCATTAACTGCCGACATCACTTTTTCATCGTTGGAAAATCTTTGACCACTGAGCCATTTTTTCAAGTTTGAGAACAGAAAATAATCAGAGGGGGGCTAAATCTGGCGAATTATTTTTGGCCATTGCAATAATGGATTTGTGAGCTGGTGCATTGTCTTGATGAAACAACACTTTCTTCTTAGCCAAATGCGGCCGTTTTTGCTTGATTTCTTCGCTCAAACGTTGCAATAAGTTCGCATAATACTGGCCGTAGACAGTTTTTCCTTTTTTAAGATAGTCAATGAAAATTATCCCACTCGCATCCCAAAAAATCGATGCCATGACCTTGCCTGCAGATGAAACGGTCTTCGCCTTCTTTGGAGCCGGTTCTCCCTTTTGAATTCATTGTTTTGACTGTTCTTTTATCTCGAGTGTAAAGTGATGAACCCATGTTTCATCCATTATTATGAAAGGCGCAAAAATTCTGCTTTGTTGCTGTGAAACTTCGCTAAACACTCAATGGAAACATCTTCACGACACTGTTTTTGCTCGAGTGTGAGCAAGCGCGGCATCCATCTCGCACACAGCTTTCTCATGTCCAAATTTTCAAATAATATGCGATGTATCGCACTTTTTGAAATGTCGACGATCATCCAGTACTGCTTTGTGGATTTTCTTCACCATTTCTGGAGTCGTCACCTCATTTTTTCGACCACTGCGATGCTCACCTTGGCAGCTCGTACGGGCTCGTTTAAACTCAGCAACTCAAAATTTTACTGTTGTAAACGAAGGAGCAGACTCACCCAGAGTAGAATCCAATTCAGCTTTTATATTGGTTGGGCTGAGGCCTTTCAAATAAAAGTATTGTATCACATAACGATGACCAATTTTCTACATTTTCACAAATTCAGTGACAACGTTTATTATTAATAGCTGCCAAATAAATACTAACAACGTGGCGCTTTCAAACTCGAAACATATGCTTTATAGATTGCGTACTTTCTAGTGATATTTTTAAACAACTATCGCCATGTCTTGGTCAGGCCGGGTACTTCTTGGACCGCCTTCGTAGAACAATATACCAATATAAAGCTTCGGCTCGGTGGTTCTAACATTGAAAGTGTTTGCGATGTCTTGTTGAAGAGCATACTTTATACTCTCATTGGTAATTATATCAAACAAGTCCTTGATAAAAAAGTTCCAGTGAACCCACCAGGATTAGGTATATGATATGCGAAACATTAATCGAATTCTGTTAAAGGTGTGCTAGTGTGCGCACTGGTTTGTTATTCTCCTGATAGTATTATCTTATAACTGGTGACCAAATAGCAATAATAGTTTCTCCAATTGCATCCAGCTGTCAGAATATTCAGTAATATCCATATAATTTTTCATAATGCTCGTTTAACGATTGCCGAACATGCGGAAATTATAAAAAATATATATATAAATTCTGGCTCAGCTGTAAATACGCATTTAAGGAGGCAATTCATCGCGTCGTGGAAATGTTTGAGCGTGAGTACAACCATACAGAGATTGTCGCCGTAGCGGACAGTATCGAAGAAGACCCAGATCGATTCGGCGTCGATCAGCAGAATTGTGCGTCGCCAGGGAGTCAACCCGGTTTATTTTGCTGTTAGATTTGGGCCTTAATATTATGCTAAAGCCGAAAAAATGAAGACTTGAGTTCGCTAATTTGACGCTAGAGATGTTGGCCGGATATTCAGATTTTGGTTAAAAAATCATCTTCTCGGACGAGGCCAACGGACGCCCATGGCGTCATCATCGGACCTTATTTCTTTCAAAATGAGAAAGGAGATATCGTTATCGTCAATAGTCTTACGTAAAGAGCGATGTTAATCGACTTTCTGTGGTGAAAAGCTCAACAACGACGATATATCCAAGCTGTGGTTCCAACAAATAAAACGTCACATGCCATAGAAGCGTCTTGCGCTTGGCCGCCGCGGTCTTGCGATTTGACACCAATCGATTATTTTCTCTAGGGCAACGTCAAATCCTTAGTATCTACGCTAACAAGCCAACGACTTTGGATAAGTTCGAAGCCATTATTCGACATACTATTGCCGGAACAGCGCCGCACATATTGGACCGAGTCATCAAAAATTTTACCGCTTGAAGCACTGCCAGCGAAGTCGAGATGGGCATTTGAATGATGTGCTATTCCATACATAATTTTTTTTCCTATAGTTCTTTTCTGGTCACCCTCGAATAAACACTTTAATACCAAATAACTACACTCAATATTTATAAATAATACTCAACTTCAATTTATGGATATGTGGCAAATTAAGGATTTAAAATGAACCCTGTAGACCATATAAGTTACACTGTTGGTGAAATTTATTCGGCACCTCGGAAATGCTCGTTAAAACTTTACTGATATCTATTATTGAGTATGGTATTGTAGTTTTCCTAAGTTGGACTCTGTATCAAAGAATAAACTAACAGTCACTTTCAACGGGATGGTCAGGTACGTTCATAGGCATCGCAGGTATGATCATGTCTCGGAATACAAAAATAGTATTCTTGGTTGCACGCACCAACAGTTTCAGAGTATAAAGTGCTGTGTTTCTGCACAAAATTATATACACCAATACTCCAATGTATCTTTTTGATAAACTTCAATTCGTGCTGTCATCCAGAACATTTAATCTCATAATACCTTTTTTCATTTACGTAAACTCTTCGCGTTTTTCCTTCGTCCACGCTATCAGACTTTGAAACTCTTTACCAATGGCTAATGGAAACCAATAACCTTAAAAGTTCAGTCAGGGCACACTTTCAAAACTAGGGCTAGTTAAATCATAATCTTCTTGCTTATTTTTATTCTCTCATTCTTGTCACCTTATTACTTCAATTTCCCATTACCAATTCTAGTTCTATTTTACCTCTTCTTTTCTCTTTTCTATTTTATTTTTAAATTTGCTAACATTTATATTAATAACCTAGAAATAAACATGGATTATTGTACAGTGTACCTCCATTTTATGATTCCAAAAGTAAATTGAAATAAAACACATTTATGATTTGGATTTTGATCAAATTTTTATTTCAATATATTGTTGGATCATGCCATTTTGAATGAAATATAACATCATCAAAATGTCCTTCACGGGAGTTCTTGCACGACTTGATTCTGACAAGGTAACTTTCGATGTCTTTGAGACACATATCGGGCAATAAGTCGGCCATAACTTGAGGATATTCGTTTTCAAAGAGTCAAGAGTTTGCGGATTGTGTACATAAACACGATCTTTTTAACAGCCACACAAAAAGAAGTCCAACAGCGACAAATCACCCGATCTTAGTGGCCATTTTACATCACCAAAACGCGAACCAACTCGTCCAGGAAAATTTTCTTACAATAAAGCTAAAACGGGTCGTGTTCTGTGAGGTGTGACACAGTCTTGTTGAAACCACATGTCTTCTAGATCCATATCTTTGATGAGAGGCCATAAAAAATTCGGTTGACATTTGGCTATAGCGATGAGAATTGACGGTGGTGGTTACACCTTCCTCATTTTCAAAGAAGTATGGACCGATGATACCACCAGACTAAATTCTACACCATACAGTGACATTTTTTGGATGCAATTGTCTTTCAGCAGTTACATGTGGATCTTCATTTCCCTATATGCGACAATTTGATTTGTTTACTGTATGCACCGAGTGAAGAATGAGCGTTATCGCTGAAAAAAACGTCGTGTGCAATTTGGTCATCAAAACGCTGATGTTCAAGCGTCAAATCGGCATATGCTCTACAGTCTACGCATTCCGTGGTCAGCTGGCTTTCAAATGAAAATGCATAATACGCCATAATGTGCCATAAGACAAGCTCAATTGTTGTACTCGCCGTGATCTTCAAAAAATCCACTAACGGCAGCCATATTTTCTGCAGAATTTGCATTTCGATTATGGATAGGTTTTAAGACATCCGTAACAGAGTAAGTCTTCTTTGTTTTTGTTTACAGTTTTGCCTATAGTACGTCAGATGGACGATTATGACGACCATGATCTGCCTGTAATGCGCGAAATGTACGTACTACAGAATCACTGTTTGCAGTAAATTTTCCCAATTTTAACATATTCAGCGATTGTTTAAAAATTCATATTGTGAAATGGCAAATCTGAAACTAAACATACCATATACGGTCTCGTATGACAGTTCGGTTTGACGTACATATGTGATTAAAACAGGGATGTTAAATCTGGAACACGAATTTAATGAACCTAAATAATACACTAACCCAAATTAATTGATTTAGTACTATCAATGACTAAGACTTACTTGTACGTTTGATAAAATAAATAAATTGAATTGAAATTGAATTGATCATAAATCACATATGGTATGTACATACCATATGTATGTTGGAATTTCTTTAAATTCTATTTAACTCCAAATGCAAGGCATACTTTCAAGAATATTTTTGTTTTTCCTCTACCGGTTACAAAATCGAGTTATCTTGGCACGATGGCGACATTTTATCGCTGCCCATAAAATGGTATCTCTGAATTTTTGAGATTTATATTTCTGGGTGGGGGTTTTTCTTAGATATGTGTTATTGTACAATATTACACTTGAGCAAAAATCGAAATAAATCAATAGCAGTCTTCTTAATCTACACCATTGAACGTTCTATCAAAAAGGTATTTGTGATTCATAATTTTATGTTTCTATATATGTATATAAGTAATAAAAGTGTTATGAAATAATAATACCATAGGTAACACTTAACATATAGATACGAATTAAAAGCTTATTTTTGTGTGTGTTGAACCTCCATTTTCTCATAAACACTTGAAGGTACTTGCGCAAGTAATTAGGTACAAGACTTCTAAGATATATTGAAAAATAAGAAAAAGACGCTAGAAACTGATTCTTTTTTTATAAGTAGAAGATCTAGAACTACCTATTTGTAGGTATGAAAACACTCTTTCATTAGATTCATCGTAAGGTAACTTTCGCCAAGTTTGTTACAACATAATAAAGGATGCCCCATTAAGACTGCCTATTTTGAAATATGTTCTAATATTGTTATTTTAATTAACAGTGCAAACATGTAGGGTATGTATGGAACACAATATCCGATATATGACCCTCGTGACTGATGGCACACGTTGAACCTTTCGACGAAATGTTGACATATTATTTATATAAACGCAGAAAATAATTGGACCTAAGATAGAATCCCGAGGGTTTCCTTCGTGTAAATATTTATATTCTGAGCAACTCCCGTTACAATAAATCACTACATCTAGGCGGAACGAGCTGTTTGACATGAGCTCGTAATAATAGCGCAACTTTTTACATAGTATTGGGTCTATAACCGTGCGGTTTGCTAAGAGATATTAACGTAACTTGTATTATTCCATTTTTTTATTCCATTGGTACATGCGTTGGAAAGCTACTGTCATTGTACGTTATTTCAGTATATGTTATCCATTTGAAGCGTAAACAACAATAATTTTTTTTTTTCACTCAAATATGTCGAACTTTGTGCCTGAAAAAGTGTTTTTGCGGGGAGTTCTTCTTCATTCCTTTAATATGAAGAAAACTGCTGCCGAAAGTCATCGTATTTTGGTGGAAGTTTATGGTGAACATTCGCTAGCTGAGCGAACATGCCAAAAGTGGTTTGTACGATTTAAAAGTGGTGATTTTGGCTTCGAACACGATGAACGTCCTGGGCAGCAAAAAAAAGTATCTATTAAGATTTTTGCCAAACACAAGAAGAGCTCGCATAATCTTTGGGTGTCATTCAAGCAGCTATTTCAAAACGTTTAAAAGCAGCTGGATATATTCACATGGATATATTCTACATGAACTCAAGCCGAGAGACGTCGAAAGGCGGTTTTGCATGTCCGAAATGCTGGAACGCCACAAAAGGAAGTCATTTTTCCATCAGATTGTTACTGGTGATGAAAAATGGATCCTTTACGACAATCCCAAGTGCGCGAAGGTAATGCTCTGTATTTGGTGGGATCAGATGGGTGTGCTGTATTATGAGCTGCTAAAACCGGGTGAAACCATCAATGGACGACGCTACCGAACACAATTAATCCGTTTGAAGAGAGCAGTAGTCGAAAAACGCCCGGAATATGCGATCAGACACGAGGCAATAATTTTCCATCATGAAAACGCTCGGCCCCACGTTGCTATTCCGGTTAAGAACTATTTGGAAAACAGTGGGTGGGAAGTCTTACCCACCCGCCTTATAGCCCAGACCTTGCCCCTTCTGAATACCATTTGTTCCGGTCGATGCAGAACGCCCTCACTGAAATACGGTTCACATCAGAGCAGAATATCAAAAATTGGCTTGATTCATTCTTGGTTGCCAAGCGCCGGCTGAGTGGAGTCTGGGTGGGTGAGTCTGCTCCTTCGTTTACAACAGTAAAATTTTGAGTTGCTGAGTTTAAACGAGCCCGTACGAGCTGCCAAGGTGAGCATCGCAGTGGTCGAAAAAATGAGGTGACGACTCCAGAAATGGTGAAGAAAATCCACAAAGCAGTACTGGATGATCGTCGACATTTCAAAAAGTGCGATACATCGCATATTATTTGAAAATTTGGACATGAGAAAGCTGTGTGCGAGATGGATGTCGCGTTTGCTCACACTCGAGTGAGCATTGAGTGTTTAGCGAAGTTTCACAGCAACAAAGCAGAATTTTTGCGCCTTTTCATAACAATGGATGAAACATAGGTTCATCACTTTACACCCGAGACAAAAGAACAAACAAAACAATGCATTCAAAAGGGAGAACCGGCTCCAAAGAAGGCGAAGACCGTTTCATCTGCAGGCAAGGTCATGGCATCGATTTTTTGGGATGCGAGTGGGATAATTTTCATTGACTATCTTAAAAGAGAAAAAACTGTCTACGGCCAGTATTATGCGAGCTTATTGCAACGTTTGATCGAATAAATCAAGCAAAAACGGCCGCATTTGGCTAAGAAGAACGTGTTGTTTCATCAAGAACGTGTTGTTTCATCTTGAAGAGCAAGACAGTTCTTATTATAAAAAGGGTGTCGAACTTTTTGAATATCGCTGTTTAGAGTGTATATGTAGAGCTGAAAGGCGATTATGTTAAAAAATAAATAATTTTTTTTTTCAAAAATTTTGATGTTTTCTTTGTTGGATACTTCTGTGATAGCCATTGTAGCTTACCAAACTCCAAGATAATGTAGTCCCTATTCCAATTCGGAATTAAATTTCGTGTGGTTAAAATTCAATCTCCGTAAGCTAATTATGTATTCACTACTCCTTTATTTAAAGAAGCTCCGAACTAGATAGTAATTCGACCTTTAACGAGTTTGATGCGTTGTCTGGCTCCATACAAAGAACTGCATCCCTGTATGCTCATACTGAAATCGTCATTATGTGCGATTTTAATATACACAATTCTGGGTGGCTTCGAAATTCTGGACAGACAACACCCGAAGGAGGATGTGTTGAGGTCTTCGCTGCGAAAAATAACTTAACCCAACTTGTAACTGAGTCCCCACGAATACCATTTGTTAATATTCATACTGACAACAACCTGGACTTGTTTTTAACTTTTCACCATGATAAGTACACCGTTGATGTGCTCTTACCTCTAGGCTCGTCGGACCATTGTGTCATATCAGCTAACTCCTCGTACACCGATCACACAGTTAGAGAAAAGATTCCTAAAAGAATCGTATTACAATACGAGAAAACCAACTGGTCGTTATGTTTCTTTGATAACTACGTGGACATCGTTGCTGATACGCACACAGTCATTATTCTCTTTGGAATGAAATCCTTTATCCCTCATCGGATGAAGAGTATCAAATCAAAAGAAAACGCATGGTACGAACTATAAAAAGGCTATCAGGGTTAGAGAAATGTTTTTTCGGTCCTGTAAGACTAACCCGATAGAGTACGCGTATTGCGTACGAGTTCCGACCAAATGAGGTCGGTTCACCAGAAATGTAGAAAAATATACACAAAATGGTATTGGATGACCGTTGATTTAAAGTGCGTGAACTGGCAGATTATGGTAGGCATTTCAAAAAGCGCTGTACACCACATGATGGGTGCCGCAATTACTCACAATGGAATAAAAACATCGTCGTGAGAATGTTTCAATCGAGTGTTTGGCGAAGTTTCACAGCAATTAAGCCGAGTTTTTGCGTCGATTCATAACAATGGATGAAACATGGCGGCGAAACGGCCGCATTTGGAGAAGAAAAAAGTTTTGTTTTATCAAGACACTGCACCAGTTCACACATCCGTCATCACGATGGCCAAAGTCAATTAGTTAAAATTCGAATCATTTCCTCATGCACCCTATTCACCAAATTTAGCCCCCTCAAATTATTTTCTATTTTCGAACTTGAAAAAATGACTCGGTGGTAAAAGATTTGCCAACAGTGAAAGGTGGAGTCTACAGTTGGTGGCTATTTTAAAGAGCTCAATGATTTTCACTACAAACAGGCTAACAAAGTTATTGAACATCACCGTATGGTATCTCAAATTTTATGATGACGGTAACACAGCTATGTTGAGGTCTGAAATCTGATTGGCAATCTACTCTGCTATTAACCTTTTAAATACTTTTAAAAACTCGGGAGAATGCTTATCGGTCGATGATCAGGGATTTTTTTGCGACACGTGTTATTCTGGCCATTTTCCAAGATTCCAGAAAAGTCGATGAAGTTATATAGTAATTGATTATTTGAGTGATTGAGCCTAAGCCAAGACCTACATATCTCATCTTCACTGATCGCACTGTAAATTGTCAGGCTCTAGTAAGCACTCGGAATCACTACATTTTATAATATTTAGGTATTAACACCATTGCTGTGCAGATTTGTCAACAGTGTTTTTAAATCTAATGATGAACTTGATTTGTGAGGAAAAATAATTGTGTTTATAAGATTACATTATTTTTACAACGGAAATGTTTCCAGTTACTTGAAGTAGCTTTTTCTTTAGATTTATGATGGGATTTCCAGCGTTTATTTATGGAATGTAGGACTTCGGATGTAAAGCAGGGATATATGGAATTTCAGCTCGTTAACTGATCTCTAGAAAAAGAATAATTTTTCATTTGTCTCCGGAAGGTACAAAACATCAAAATTGATATTTTTGTAATCTCTAAAGAAAAATGTAACAGGGATGGCATTACGTAAAAACTGAATTTTATATTTCGGGAATATCAGATCATGAGCTAATATCCTATCACGCAAAATTTGATAGCACAGTAAAATGTGCAGATGCAGCAATAAGATCAAATAAACTTGCCATCACGTCCAAGGCGTACCTAGATAAATTGCCGTGTCAATGTTTTGCTATACTTTATACTCGTAGACACACGACAGAAGACATTTTCGATTTTCACCCCTTAGCTCTACTATTTTATATTTAATACCGTTAACTATGGATACGATTCAGCAATTTCTGAGTACTAAACGAGTGATTTACAATATATTGCGATACCTTTACCAATCGTATTAGTTATACGATCATTACGACACAACTTATAATCATCGATATCATAAACTCCATTTTTAACTTTAGGGTCGAACCAAATTTCTCCAAAACAAATAACGTCTACTAGCGTGTACTTGAAATTGTACTTTAGATAATCTTATTTATAAGAATTAGGGCTACGAGCATTAATATGAATGATTTTTAGACCGCGATAAATCCTAGATAATAAATATATGAACTACTGTAAGTAGTACTATATATAGACTATAGCGTTAAATGCTGGCAGGGTTAGAGAAATATGTTTTTGGTCCTATAAGACCAATCTGACAGAGGAAAACCGAAAATAGTTCAAATGAAATATAATATAAATTTATAATACAAAAATTTTTGGTCATTCGTCAATAACATCACAAATTCTGCGTCATCCTTCATTACAGTGAGCAAGACCAATCTACTTGCTGCACACTTTTTGGCCAGCTCAATACTTCCAGATTGTGCCTTGTCTCTGCCTATACTTGAGTGCTTCGGATCTTCTATGGGGCGAATCCACTTTTGCACTCGTGAAGAGTCAAGAGTACTTTGACATTCACAAATCTGTTGATTTAGATGTTTTATTTCTTCTTCTTTTGAAGATTAGCAAAGTCACTGCGTAAGCATAAGGCAAACCTTCTTCTCTCTCCTCATACAAGCGAATTGTACTTATGTCCCTTCTTTCCCAGGTCATGGAAACGCTGATAAACCGTCAGCTCATGAAATATCTCGAAAACGCCTTAATGACCGACAATATGGTTTTTGTAGCAACAGGTTCACGGGTGATTTGATGGCGTGCCTCACCGAAGAGTGAGTGAGTGAGCATCAGGCTCTTTCGTCGAAAATGCGTGCTTTTGGGATCGATGGCTGCTTTCTTCAATGGATTAGAAATAAACTTTCGAAAAGTTTAATTTAAGTTCTTTATGATGGTTTCAAGTCTGATATTCACAAGATAAATGCTGGTATGCCCCAAAGCTCCGTTCTGTCTCCGACATTCTTTTTGATTTCCATTAATGATCTCGTGTGTACTACTTCTATTCCAATATATTACTTTGTTGACGACAGTATTCTCTGCTTACGTCCCTGCTCTTCAGCTATAAAACGGGAATAGCGCGGCGGTGTTTGCTAAGGTCATAAAATTCCGATATTAACAGCATAACCAATTGGGTTACTATCAACAAAGTGGCATTCAATTCTGCCAAAACACAATGCTGTTTGCTGTCGTTGAAACGAAATTTAAATACCCAGCCATTATTCATGAATAGCACTTGCATCGTTGAAATTGAAAAACACTTCATTCCCGGTATGTGTGTCAGTGACAACTTATGTTGGAATGACTACATATTCGATGTCGCCAAAAATACTGCGAAATGTCTAGGTTTCCTCAGGATATGTAAAAAATATTTCACCTACTCTGATCTGGCCTCAATATAAAAAAGGCATTTGTCCGCCCAAAATTGGAGTACAATACACATATCTGGTCAGGCGTCCCTAAAACATATCTGCACCTGCTAGATAAAATTCAAAATCGTGCGATAAGACTCATAGGTGAAACTTATATTGACACCCTCGAACACCGACGTAATGTCTCCTGTGTTACATTGCTTTATCGCTATTTGCACCACCAGTTCTCCATAGAAATCGCCTGTAGAAATCGCCCCTTTAAACCTTTAAGTGTAACACCTGCCTCGATGTGAATGCTCATCAGTATACCCCCAAGCCCACTTTCGGATGTACTCTAAAATATCGTGATTCGTTCCTAAGCCGTACAACCTTGACAATTCCTATTCATTATAACTTGCAAACATTTAAGACCAATGCACTTCGGTATTTCTCTTTTTTTCCTTTTTGACTTTCCTTTCGCGCTGTTTCAAATATTTTAAGGGCACTCAAATCAAATAAAATAAATAAAAGTTTAATGTATCAGCCATTGTCGTAAAATTCAACAGTAAAATTCATTCGAACAGCAGCAGCGTGAAAAAGAAAAACAGAGATTTATAAAAATTTATAAAAAAAAATAAATATAGTAAAAAATAGAATAGCTTTTACACCGAAAATTGAAAGATATGACTACCTTTCAGCCTCACTTCCTTCCTATTGAAGAGCATGGAACACATGGTTGAGCATCATGTGAACAAAACTACTTTGCGAAAGGATTCGCTATCTAAGATGCAACAGCTATATTCGTACGAAGGCGGAAGCTTCTGAGGCTACACTTGACAATCTACCGAGTAGAATTGGTTGTGCAATTGACAAGAATGAGTGTGAGTAGGGCGTTTTCAAGTACATTGAAGGCGCCTTTAGTTTTGTGTATTAAAACAATGCTGTACAACAGAACCTCGTTTATTGGTGACCGCGATCAATGGGTGAATAGGAGTTACCTGCAGATGATTTTCTTTTTGCATTGGTGTGGTCCATGCTTTTCGACTTTCTGTTTAATGTTCCCAATACTTTTACAAAATATCCATGCACAGGTATATGCAGCTGAATTAGCGATACTGTTTGTTAGATTATGCCTGCTTGCGAGAATATTCGGAATAGAAAATCGGTGTACTAGAAATAAGCTGTCAAAACTAAGATTGTGCTTTTCACGAGAAGGAGAAAACTGACTTGACTTGACCGAATCGTTAAGTGGTAAAAATCACCAAGATCCTGTTTCTCCAATAAATTGAATTATCTGAATATCATCCCGGATTATAGATTTCTTTGGACTAAACATGCCACGTTGAAAACGTCCAAGGTACTGACCGCTTTGCTGACGGTAGCTTTAAGTAAGACAATGCGCTTGTCATCGGGTCGACATACATTGTATGATGCCATTAAATGTTTACGACGTAATAAACGCAAACAATTTTGCAATAAAAATATTACAGATCTTAATGGGGCTATGTACCCGTAATTCCGGAAATTTAAGCATCAACAAATTTATAGTAAAAATATTCTCAGACGAACGCTACAATTGTTATTACCATATATTGTTGCAAGGAGAGTCGTTAAAATCACTCAAAATCAAAATAGCTCAAGGATTAGCCAAAATTCGACGAATAGGTCATAAGAAATAATTATTAATTAATTTTGTCAAAATATAACCGGGTCCAACTTAATAAAAACAACAGAAATCAATTAATCGTCAAAATGTATTTCGTCTCCTTTAACATAGGCTCTATTTGAAGCGGTAAATTTTTTTCCAACGAAGAATCCAGTTATCCATATTTTTTTTTATAGGCATATCCTAAGCTCGCCTTTAGTTCTCTCAGCGAATTTTCTTTAATATCTCGAATCGATTTAAAAAGCGTCCCACGAAGTGATAACTTGAATTTCGGTAATAGGAAAAAGCCACAAGGTGCCATATCTAAAGAATACGGTGCTTGCTCGATCATATTGGTAGCGTTTTTGGTCATAGCTCACAGGGATGAATTTGTGAGATGATGTTTTATCGTGGTGCAAAATCCAAGAGTTGTCCTGCCACAATTCCAATCTTTTTCGGTGGATACTCTCCCTCAAACGTAAGAAATTCCGAGTGAGCACCACGAATATCGAAAAAAACTGTGTGCACAACCTTGACTTTTGAGCGACTTTGAGGTGGTTTTTTTTAGTTTTGAATCATTTGAGTGCACCTTTTCGATGCCTGTTGTCTTATTTCCAATAATAAAGAAGTCTTCTCACCTACAATGATGCGTTACATAAATGTGGGGCACAAACTGACTCGTTGTAATATGTCTGCAGCAATTTTTTCCGGTGATCTATGGTATTTGAAGAAAATTCAGTTCTTTTAGAACGACCCGTGCCGCGATACGTTTCATCCATAAAACACAAAAACAGCTAAAATGTGGCGAAATAATTCGTGAGAGAATCAGAATAAGAATCAAACTAAAGTAACGATTTTCGAGCACAATTTTCTTAACTAAGTCGATGCTTTTTTCAGAAACTGTCATTGCAGGCTGTCTCGGATGGCGGAAGTTTTCAACAGCTTGGCTAGTGACAGCAAACTAGGTGACAGATGGTGCTTAAAACCAGCGTCAAAAAAGATGACAGTTGTACCAACATAGGGAACAATTATTTTTAAGAAACCATATGAATGGCTCAGTGTTGGCTTATGTTTTGACAGAATACTCGTACATCATTTGAGTTTGTTTAAGATAAGTGTTTTCCTGGTTGTGTGTGTAATTAAAAAGACCAGCTATAATTACTACGAGTATATATAACGCATAAACTAAGGATCGAAAGTGAACCAGTTTCAGTTTTCTCGATGTGTAAAGCTATGAGCCGCCTAAAAGATTGCTTGAATACATGTCATTTGCTTTTTAACTTATGTAAGACATTCGTAACTTGACGTTGCCAAGTTGCTTACTTTTTTTTATAATCAAGGGATTTGTGTACCCTTAAAATGTTTGTACATAGTGCGGGCGATGGAAATTTAGGGATGAAGAAAAGAGAAGTACCGATGTACATTGGTCTTAAATTTTGCAGTATTTTTAACGAAACTGAATATATGGTCATTTCAACGTAAGTTGTCATTGATACAAATACGGAGAATAGAAAGTTTTTTGGCCTCGACGATGCAAGTGCCATTCATGGACATCGGCTGGGTGTTTCATTTTCGCTTTAAGGACTGCAGACAACATTATATTTTGGAAGCATTAAATTCTACTTTGTTAGTGGGTTCTCAATTATTTATGCTGTAAATATTAGAATTTAATGAGCTTAACGTACGCTGGCTTTGTCGTTCTACAGCTGAAGAGCAGGGATCTGAGTCAGGGAACGAACATGAAAAGCAGAGAAATATATTGAAATTAAAGTAGCATACAGGAGGTCATTAATGAAAATTAAAAAGAGTGTCGGAGACAGCCTTGAAGAAGAGAGTTATTGATCCCAAAAGCACGAATTTTCGACTGAGTCTGATGTTAAACACTGTCATTTAGAAATATTAACTATCGTGCTTTCGTCAGATTGGTACAGGCTTTGGTTTCACTTGTTCATAGGGTACTGAGTCAGATCAGTTAGCTAACTTAGGAATTCCCTCAGGCATTCGTGTGTCCGGGACCCAATAGAGTGTGCTCTTGTGTTGCTTAGACCTCTCGTTGGGAGATGGTTGAAAGTCTTTAAACACTCTTGACCTCTTGGTGTTAGGGATCTGATCGTTAGCTGACAGTCCATGTACATTGCAGTATCCATCGCAGGTTTGGAGATTAAGTTTGAGCCAAGCAGAGGCCTGTTGAATAGCTGAGATTTCGGTTTGGATGACAGTAAAAGCATTTACAAAAGTAATTGGGTTGATGGGAAGCGACGTATAATTAAATAAATATATTTGACGCAAAATAGTAGTTCTAAAAGAATATAAGTAATTATATCATGTTCTCAATTTTAATGATCTGACCGTAACTTTGTCAAATTTCTGAATATTGCTAAAGCTTTCTTCTATTAATGAATATATGATAAAATGGTTTCGTATCTTATCATTTAACCAAAGAATGTAATCTATTAATAAAATATTTAACAAAGTTCTTTGTTAAAATTAATAATAAGTACGAGATTGATTAGTCAATTTGAAGTCAATTTCGTGGAAAAGATGTGTCACGATCTAAAAACAGACAAGTATCTACAATGCAATTTGAAAGTATGTGATCATACTTACATACGTGTAAGCTCTGATTATCGAGAATGATGTCATATCAACGAAGACAATAATCCACACCAGTGTCAATAGTGCTTATCAGTTTTCTAGGCGCATCGAATGTACAAAATTTATATGCCAACATATTTATGATATTTGATTATGAAATCTTTTACAAATAATATATGTTTGGACTCATTTTTTAGAGTATCTAATCATAGAATATTTTTTCATGTTTCCTTTTAAAGATGCCTGTGTTCAATGTCATTCAAATACTGATCCAAAATGTGCCACAAATCCTGAGCGTTTCTTAGCCAAAGAATGTTCAAATACTACATCGAAGTGTTACTCCAGAGTAGTAGGTAAGACCATTAAACTTTTTATTATTTTAATTTTCCAAAACTGATGAAAATATTTTTTGCTGATAGATGGAGCCACTGTTAGAGGATGTGCCAATGAATTGGATAACCAAACTTCCAGTGCATGCTCAAATGAAATGGATTGTTTAATATGCACATTTATGGAAGGTTGCAATCGTAATGTAGGTTTGAAAATAATAATAATAGTAATAAGACGAAAACAACATTTAAAATTCGTTCGAACAGGTCTTTCCAACCCACAGAGCCCAGTGTCTGCAGTGTACCGGAAACGGCACAGGAGTGTGCGCTAGCGATACATTTGCTAGACCAAGAGTTTGTCCACTTTACAAATTGGGAGATAAATGTTTTATTCGTAAAATACTAAGTAAGTATTTTTTTTATTTATTAAAATATCAAATATCAAAGAGCTTTCAGCTCTTGGAATTGTTAGTATTACATTCCAGGGTGTACCACAGTCGCCGCCGCAAACAAGACCATGTATTCCTGAGGTCATTTTAAGTCGAAAAATTTAAGTGGTAATTTTCTCGTTTTCGCTTTCTTTTCGACTTATAACGGTTTTTTGATTATTGATTTCGTTTTTTTTAACTGGCTCTAACTTTCCCAAACTGCAACCGGTTCTTGATTTTTTTTTCTACTTACACAAGAGCAGTTAGCAGTTACCCTCCCTACAATATTTTTTCTATGCGGTAGTACATTTAAATTTATTAACAAAAAAAAAAAGAAAATTTAAGAAATATTACAAAATTAAAATGAATTCATTATTTGTGGCGAGTAACCTACAAAATGTGTTTAAAAATCCCACTCTGCTGCTCGATACACAACTTTGCTCACAATATTTGCGGTGGCCCTTTTAATCATATACGGTGTCACGGTTCGATAAGTCAATTCAATACGATGATTTAAGTCCTCCAGTTAATTTAATTGGCACTCATGCACGACATTTTCCAAAATCCCCCACAAAAAAAATTCTAGCGGGTTAAAATCTGGTGACCTCAGTGGCCAACCGATAGAACTTCCTCAGCCGATCCACTGCCACGAGAAGTTTTCGGGGAGAACGCTACGCTTAAGGACAGCGTAATGGGCTGAGGCACCATCGTTCATGAACCAACTAGTCCTGCATTCCTCAAGCGACAAGTCTTCGATTAAATCTGGCAGCTTATTTCGTAAAAAATATGCATAATTTGCACAATGAAGTCGTGAGAGCATTTTTGAAAGTCCAATTTTTTAAAAATTATAGGAATAAAGCACAATTTTGAGGAAATATCCACCAGCGAACTACTTAAAAGCCCAGATCACAAATTGAAACTGAATTGGTGTTGAAATTCTGAAGGTCGTGAGCCTAGAAGTATTGGTTATGACTGTTATGACTCCACAAATATTCAAACGCAGAATCCAGTCGCAAAAAGTAACGCGTCGTTCCTGATCACCGAGATGAAGATGTTGTACTTTGGTGAAATAGTACGGGTAAAAATGATTGCTGTTCAACGAACGCCAGATCGTGCTCCTAGGAATCGTTAGGGTACGAGCTGCTCTATGCGTGCTCTCTCTGTCTTCACTGCCAATATTAACTGGGTCCTGTAACACAACGTTACAAGTACTTGTAGGATAAGTAAAATCTGACAGTTCAAAAAAAAAAAAAAAAATTCTGAAACACAAACCAGACTTGTTGTTAATACTGTGACAAGTGTCAATGAAATATGACAAGTGGGTAATTGTTTAATTTTCCTTGTTCTGTAACAGAACGCGACAAGTGTCAGGTATTGTACTTTACCTAAGTTGAATTACAGTGAAAATATAAAAAAAAACTTAACAAAAAGTGTACTTTTTTGATTCTGATTTTGGCAGTGATGATGAAAGTGATTATAATGAATCTCGGCACAGATTAAAAGTCTACAAGCAAAGAATTAATTTTGAAATTGATGATCATTTTTTTATTGAAAAAATTCGCATTTTAAAATTAACGGCACAATATCTTACTGAAAGGCTTAGTGGTAAACTACAGTGCAATCTAAATAAAAAACCTCACTGAGCATTTATCAAAAACTTTTAATTGCTCTACATTGGTTTGGTTCTGGTGCACAATACCATACTATAGGTGGCATGCACGGTGTTAGCTCAATGACGGGTTGTCGTTGCGTTAGAAAGATTATTCAGGCTGTAATTGAAATAGAATTCAGCAAACAAGTATGTTGGCCCGAATATGTGCAAAGTGTTATACAGGGACTCTATGAAAAAGGTGGGATGCCGGATGCACTCATTCTGTTCTCTGGTGTGTAATAGTGGATCCAAGTTTCGTCAACAGTTACCAATCGCCGCCCAAAATCCGGATCTTATACCCTACAAAGTATGGCCTACAGTTGGAAATCTTGGATTTAAGTCGCTTGCAATTTGGTTCAATAAAATGATGGGAAGCGATATAATGTTTAAAGGGGTAGCTCCCTTGTTCCATTTCATAAAGGCGAAGGCGACACGATAAATTGTAACAACCAGCTATCGGTGAATGTTATGTCGCGTGATACATATGTTAATAAAAGAGTTCTAAACAGTAAACAACGGAATATTGTTAAACTCGATAGCAGTTAACTTTGTGGAAGGCAGATTGACACATTACTCGATCCAAATTTAATGGATGATGATGAAAAAATATCACTACTCTGCGAAAATCTGCATATCCATAGACTTGGAATATGTACCCGAGGCGAATGTATTTAAGATAGATGTAAGACGGTACTCGAACCAAAATGTAGCGAGAATAACGAAAGAAAAGATCTATGAGGCCGTTGCAACATTTTTTATTGAAGCAGCACATTGATGAATCCGGGGCGACTTCTCTTTCTTTCGCATACAAAAAATCTACCATAAGCAACACGATAGCCCTTTATGCGACTTCTAAAAACTAGAAAAAGGGGTTAGAAGATAACAAGTAACGAATCAGTCATACTATGAATGTCTGTATTGCTATTATTCCAAATTTTTGTAAGTAGTCGTCATGCAGAAGTGCAAACAATTTATCATATATAGATTCTTGTCATAAACCATTGTACGAAACGTACGAAGGAAAAAAATTGATTGCGACGGAAATGAAAGTTTTACGAATATCAGCGGGTTCAACAAAATGTGATCTAACAAGAAGTATCCATCTTCGCAATAGTTTCGACTTTAAGAACCCAATAGCAGAAGAACTTTAAGTCAATGAAAGTCATTGAAAAATCCAAAACCAAATACGCTATTGATGAAGCTCTTTCATACAATTTCGATTATTAACAAGATCATATCCACTACTTTGACAAAGTGAATTGTCCAGATACTTACAGACGGCAGTGTGCATCTTAGTCGTCGGGTATTTGGTGATTCTCCAGGCGGTTATATGGTTTATCGCAACCCCTTACTGATTATTTTGCTTCCAAAGTCAGCACATTTATTAAGTTGACAAGGGCGCATAATACAAAAACAAATTTTCTTCACAGCTAGAAGCTCTAAGGACATCCGTTGTTATTTCAATTGCATTATTCCTATTTGCATTCAGGCTTTTCGTTCTTTGACCCATCTTCAAAGAGCCATGCATGCCAATGGATTATAAAGGGTGTTTCAAAACGAGGTATAGGATTTGAAAGGCATATTGTTTTACAGCTGATGCATGCAGGGCTAGCATATAGTGACAGTATATAATAAAAATCTAAATCTTTGAATTTTATTAGAAAAACTCGTGGCAATTTTGAATGAAATCATGTGCCTTCGGAGACGCAACATAATCAAAGAATTCCAAGAGACGTGCTCAGCGCCCCTGACGGTTAATGGAAAATATCGCTGGAGAAAAGTGTCGAAAACAACCCTAACACCTCTATTCGTTACCGTTTTCGGATGAGGCTCATTTCCACATCGGTGGTTATGTACCAAGACTACCACATTTGAGGCACCGAAACAGTCGTACTTTTTCAAGAATGAGACCAGAAAAGCCATTACAGTCAATGGAGCGCTCTACCGAAAGCCAAATTATTTTTTGGCCGGAGCTCGAAGATATGGATATGGACGATCTCACTTTCATTAGGATGGTGCTACGTGCCACAATATACGAGTAGTTATTGAGCACGAAGTTTTCTAAGACATCTCCTAAGGAGTGCTGAGTAATTGTTACGACTTTTTTGCGGAATAATTCGTTGGTGGTGTTCGCACATAGTGGAATTCGGCGCAAATATTCCGGTCGTACTACACCGACTCGGCAAACACTACCACTCTTAGCCGCTCGCGTAAAAAAGTATGGGACAACACGAAATGCCGCTAGGTCTCGCAGGCACCGAACAGCCGTTCTGCGGAGAATGTCGCAGAGGACCCGGAGTATCGACCAGACGAGTTGCCACGCAATTGGGCATCAATTTATATAGAATTTTGGTCAAAGACTGTAAGATGTTCCCTTACAAATTGCAGATAGTGCATTTGATCACCAAGCGTGTGAAACCTATTACCTACGCTCAAGCCATCCTTAATCTCGACCACGAGGGAGAAAACTTTGCATTGAAAATTATTGTGAGCGACGAGGCTCATTTCTGTCTCTGTGGATATGTGAATAAGCAAAATTATCGCTTTTGGGAAACCGACAATCCGCGTATAACCCACGAAGAGCCATTACAAATACTCAAAGTTACTGCATGGTGTACTGTTTTTTTTCGAAAACACCGCGGCCCAAACGACTACTGTGGACGGCTAAATCTACGGAGCCATGCCCAACAACTTTCTTTTTCCCCAATTACTAGGTGGGGTGAAAAGTAACCTTCTTGACCGCCAGAATGCGCTGCTACTGCAAAAAAATTATGGTGCCTTAAAGTCCGTTCTATTAGTTTTGTTTTGACAGCTGATTGTTGTTGATATGTTTGGCATCATGTTGAGTATGGACAAAAATGATTTTCGTTCTCTCATAAAACATTATTTTTTGAGAGGAAAAACGACGAAGGAAACAGAAGAAAAATTGGATAAACATTATGGGGCTAATGCTCCGTCAGTTTACACCGTCAAATACGAACGCGAGAGCACTTCGAAAGAGTGTTTGGACTTGCTGATGCGGAATCGGGCAGACTTTTGGCGTCGATTGGTAACTGTTGAGTTACCTATTACACACCAGAGAACAGAATGAGTGTCCGGCAATGGATTGAAGCCGGCACGAGTGCTTCAAAGCGGCCGAGGGAGGCTCGATGAGTCGGAAAAGTAATGGCGTCGGTTTTCTGGGATTGTCATGGCATACTCTTCGTAGACTACATCGAAAAAGGAAAAACCATCAACAGCGAGTATTACTGTGCATTACTGGAGCGATTAAAGGCCGAAATCGCTGCAAAACGGCCTCACATGAAGCGAAAAAAAGGTTTGTTTTTGCAAGACAATGCACCGGCGCACAAGAGCATCGCAACCACGGCTAAAATCAATGACTTACGACTCCAATTGCTGTCGCATCCATCGTATTCGCCCGATTTGGCTCCCTCGGACTATTATCTCTTCCCAAACTTCAAAAGATGGCTCATCATTAAAAAATTCAGCTCACGCGAGGAAATTATCGACGCCGCGGAGGAGTATTTTGCAGACCTTCTGGAAAATTACTTTTCGGACGGGATCAAGAAGTTGGAAAATCGCTGGAATAAGTGTATCAATCTAAAAGGGGACTATATTGAATATTTTTTTTCATTCCCAAGGAGGTTACTTTTCACCCCACTTAGATGAATTGGGACTGGAAAACATGTGAGCATGCACGAGGCACAACCGAAATTCTGAGGGCTGCATTTCATCGTCGCCTAGGTAAACTTTTGTTTTGGCGATTTCTACTGGACGGCAAGATCTCTTGATTTTGCCGTTCTAGACTTCTTTTTGTAAGGTCATTAAGTCATTAATACATCGCACTCTTAAAGCTTTCAAAGAAAATATCCGTCAAGAATGCGAGGATTTATCGCCGGAAGTTCTGGCAAAAGTTAATGAAAATGACACAAATAGGGTCATCAATTCATCACTTTGCCAATATCATTTTCTCAGTCTAAGTTTTTCATTCATAAAAAAAATTACACTCAGTCGGGTGAGAACTTTTGCATGCATCTTGTACAAGCATTCCGCTGTCATTTTGTTCAATAAGCATCGGGTAGTAAGATTCTGATGGGCTCTACATTGAAGCTGATCATAGTCTTGGGTTCTGTAACTATTGCATTACCTAACTTCGGTTTTATCGTGACATTGTCCACATTAGCTTTCGTTTGTTTTGGTAAATTTGACAGAAGTTACAGCAAAATCGACATTATGATGAATCTGTCACCATTGTGATTGAAATTTCTTTTAGAAAAAATCTTTAAAAAATAAATAAATTAAGTTAATTTTTACAACTAATTTAAATTAGAAAAAAAACTAAGAAACGTTATTTTTTTGTTTTTGTAAAATTTAAGATGTCAACAAGACCGACTCCTTCATGAGGGGATGCCTTTCATCGGCTGTAAAGGACAGGTTATGCCGCAACAACGATTGCTACCTGTGCGAAGGTAACGGCTGTAATTACATTGCATCCGATTCAGCGGACATCCCATTGGCTAAAGATGTTGCAGCAATCCTGAACTATTCCATTTACTTGATTGTTGCGTGCGTTATCCTTCGTCTGAAGTTATTTTAATGCAAACTTAACTCTTAAGGTTTTTTTTTTTTTTTTTAATAAGATCTAAGTTTTCTAATATATGTATAAATTTTTTGTCAAAAAGAGTTGTCAAAAAGTTTGTTTTTTAAAAATATTTCGAGAAATATATTTTGTGGAATTTTACGTAGTGTTGTTTTGCTTCCTTTTGAATTATTATTATTATTATTTATTTATTTATTAATTTTTTTTGTTGAAGTTGGAAGGAGTCATCTTTGAGAGTGCAACAGGAAGTTGGAGGAAATGAGAAAATTTTACGATGTGTTAAAGAAATGCAATTACGCATTCGCTTACGATCACGACCAAGTCAAAGGTACGAGATTGTATGAAGTGAAACTTCTCAGTTTTTCCCGTTTAGGGGTGACTTCCTGTAACTGTTTCATATAAATACGTTATCACATTGAAAGTGCGATTGAAAAAATGAAAACGCTCTTTTCCTTTTTATTTTTGTTTTGATTTTATACAGTGTGTTCTTATTAGGAGAAGAGTCCCTGGATCTTGGAGGAGGAATATATTTATACACACCCACATATCTGTATGTATTTATGTAATTATAAATATAGTTTATTTATGTATTTAGTATTGCAGTAAATAAGAGGGAGCATTCTACTTATGACTTATTTAAATTGAAATAGGTTGCTCAAGGAAGTACAAGGCAATAAACGAAGATGAAGAAAAATGGTTCAATTGACTGCGGCAACTATGATTAGATGTAGTGAAACTCCGACGGCAATATCAAATATGGTTAACTTCCCTTAATGAGCATCTCAAAACTGTCAGAAGTCAAAGTTAGGGTATGCGAATCCATGATATGCTTAGAAGTGGACAAAGATTAGGATTTTGTCAAACGATCAATCACATTAACTAATTTTTTTTTTTTAATTTGTCCTTGGTCAAAGGGTTAAGGTACCCTTGAAATATTTGCACACAGATCAGAAGATCAGGAAATAAAGATCTCGGCATAGTATTCCATAAGCGTGATGTGTGCCTTAGAAAGGAATCACTATATTTCTATATACGTCCGAAAGTGGACTTAAGGTTTACTGAAAGTATTACGATTAAAGGTTTGAGGAAGCGGAATGCTGCTAGCAATTTCAATAGGGCAATGGTGGTAAAAATAGCGATATAGCAAGGTGTAACAGAAGATATTTCGACAGTGTTTCAAGTTGCCGATTGACTGGGTGCTATTAGCATCACCTAAGAGTCCTATGGTACGATTTTGAATCCTATCTAATAATACATGGCCTGAAAAGTCCCGTTTGTAAGAGAGGGCACCACTTGAATTAAATCCATACCATTTTCAGTTAGTACTAACCTTCAAAAGATACTGGTATAAATTTGACAGCTGTCGGACGATTAGTTCTCGAGATATAGCGTTGTGAGTGAAGCAACTTTTGTTATTGTGAAAAAAATGGATTCAAAGCAGTTTCGTGTGTGGCGAGCAGGACGAACCTCGTCCAAAACGACCAAAAACTCAACAGTCGGCTGGCAAGGTTATGGCATCCGTATTTTGGGATACACATGGAATAATTTTCATCGACTATCTCCAAAAGGGCAGACTTTCAACATCGACTATTACATTGCGTTGGAGTGTTTGAAGGACGAAATCGTAGAAAAACGGCCGCATTTAAAGAAAAAGAAAATGCTGTTTTATCAAGACAATGCACCGTGTCACAAGTCGATGAAAACGATGGCAAAATTGAATGAATTTGGCTACGAATTGCTTCCCCCCCCCCCCCACCGTATTCTCAAGATTTGATCCTCAGCGACTATTTCATGTTCGCAGACCTTAAAAGAATGCTCACCGGAAAGAAATTTAAGTCCGATGAAGAAGTAATCGCCGAGACAGAGGTCTATTTTGAAGCTAAACCGAAATCGTACTACAAAACTGGTATCGAAAGATTGAAAAATCGTTTCAATCAGCGTATCGCCCTCAAAGGCAACTATATTGATAGATAGAGTAGAATTTTGCAAAAATTTTGTATTTTGCTATAAAACGGGACAGACTTTTCAGCCCATGTGTCAGAGCGGCTTTAGGAGCACTTGCCCAGATAAAGGCATTGTAGTCCCATTTTGGGAGGATGAATACCTTATACATATATTGAGGGCAGATCAGAGTGGGTGAAATATTTTTACATATCTTGAGAAAACCTAGACATTTCGCAGCATTTTTGACAACATCGAACATAAGTTGTCATAGACATACCGAGAATGGAAAGTTTTTCGGTTTCGACGATGTAAGCACCATTCCTGGATAATAGCTGGGTGTTTCAATTTTGCTTTAACGACAGCAGTGTTCCAGTATTTTGGAAGCATTAGATTCTATTATATTAGTGGTTTCCAAACCAGTTATGCTGTTAATATCAAAATGTAATGGGCTTAACATACGCTGGTGTTCTTGTTCTACAACCGAACAGCTAGTAGAGAGTACTGCAATCAGCGAATGAATATATTGGATTAGAAGTAGCAGACAAAAGATGGTTGATGAAAATTAAAAAGAGTGTCGGAGATGGAGCGGAACCCTGGGGCACATCATTTATTTTGTGAATATTAGACTTGAAACCACCCAAGACAACTTGAATTTGTAATCCATTGAAGAAGAGAGTCATGGATGTCAAACTCCATGTTGATTTACACTTTAGTTTCACTTTTTGGTGAGACATGTCATCAAATCACCAGTGGACCTGTTGCTACGAAAACCATATTGCCGGCCATTGAAAAGTTTTCGCGTTTCGAAATATTTCACGAGCTGGTGATTTATTAGCGTTTACATGACCTTGAAAAGAAGGGACGTAAATGCAATAGGTCTGTAGGAGGAGTTCGAAGAAGATTCTATTTTAGGGACAGGCCGGACAAATGCTCTTTTTTATCTGCTCGGATTTGTATTTATTAAAATCTTTAAGCACTCTTGCTACTACATGAGTGTGAACGTGTATTCGTCCTATTTAAAATTTGGAACACTCAAGTGTAGGCGGAGACTAAGCACAATCTGGAAGTGTAGAGCATGTCGCAAAGTGTGCAGCAAAGAGATTGGCCTTGTCTAAAGAGCTGACAACTGGAGTGTCATTGTAAATGAATGTTGGGATGGAGGATGAGGCAGAATTTCTGATGTTTTCGACGAACGGCCAAAAGCTTTTACTACCTTTGGGACATTGTAGTATTTGTAGTATTTTTTGCCTCAGTTGTTCCTGTCTCGTTTGAATTTTTTTCGGTTTTCCTCTGTAGAGTAGATCTTGAAAGACCGAAAAAGCGTTTCTCTAACACTAATTGATCCTTTACAGCTCGAATCATACCACGCCTTTTCTTTTGGTCTGATACAATGTTATCGATGTAAGCACACCTCGAACACTCTGGGTTTAATGTCTTTCGATTTTTGGTGGGTCCAAGGCCCCAATTTTTTTTGGCTTAGTACAATTTTACTCTAACGTAAAAATTAGAACTAAATAACAGAAAGGCTTATGAGCTAGGAACCAATACAATGGTGTAGGAGGTCTTGTTTGAGACGAGAAGTGCTCAGGTTAAAATCAAAAACGGAAAGGTCTGAGGTGACCTTTCAGAGTAAATATACGGGACATTGGTTCGTTCAAGCCATAATAGGTGCTCTGGACCGGTAGATAGTAGAGATGAACACAACGTAGATGACTTGGGTTGACGTTGAACCAAATAGAGTTAAAAAGGGATGCATTGTCGATATCAGAATATTCAAACTTTCTTCTAACGAATTGATATTGATAAGTTTGTGGTGCTCCTGATAGGAAGGTAAGTTTAAAGCTTCATTACAGGGTAAACCACAGAGAACAAATCGCAGGAATCGACGTTGAATATCCTCGATTCAGTAAACGTGAACTGAATTAAAGGGTAAACAAGCTTGACTGGCATACTCAAGCAGGGGGCGAACAAAGGTAACATAGAGAGATCTGGTTACGTACTTGTTAGATAATTTTTTGGACCACACTTTAATAAAGTCAAATAATGAGTTGGCTTCAAGGATGATCTTATCGATATGCGACCGGAAATTAAGCTCACATTCGAATAATGGTCTTGAAAAGACTGAACCAAAGAAATTTGTTGACCATAGAGAAAATAAAGTCGGTGAGAAGACGTTTTATAACATAGTTTATAATTCGGCGATATTAAGTTCTAAGCATTTTTTTTTTTGAGGCACCAGGTTGAAAACCGTTCGTGGTCTTCTTGAAGGAGGGTGAAGTCATGGGGAAAAAAAATATTTTTACCAAATTTTGTATCGTTGTCAAGTTCAAGATCGTTAATAGTAAGAATCAAGAGAAGAGGACCAAGTTAGCTGCCTTGTGGAACTCCAGATGAGAACAGGAACTCATGGTAGAGTTCTTAGGGGTTCTTCCAAATCTAGGGAAATTTTCCCTGTTTAAGGGATGGTCGAAATAGGCGGGAAAGGGGGAAGACAGGTTGGAAGAGCATTTGTTAAGAAAAATGGCGGGGAGTCCATCTGAGCCAGGTAGAAATTCATCTTTAAGAGAAATTTAGGTGGCCATTGAAGTAAGAGGGAGAAGTTGTTGACAAATCATTGTTTGAAAAAGTAAGTTATTTTGCTGACCAGTGCCGGTGTTTTTATTATTTATTAAAGATGATATATGTGTAGTGAGGCGAGAAGCCTTTCAAATATACTTTCCACTATTATTGGGAAGTGGTCGACCATTTACAGTGCAAGACGACAGACCACCAGATGGTAGGAAGATCACTTGAAGATTTGGTTTTGAAAACAACGAAGGAAGGATAACCATCGATCCTACTTTTGTAATTGACAAATTAAAAAAATAACTTGGGGTCATTAATAAGTTACACACTATTTAGGTAGCGTTGATAGAGAGAGTTGTACTCGTAGATTTCAATGAAATAAAGATATGTATTTGATAGTTGGTTGGTTGTTGTTTTTTCATTAGTTTCAGTCAGTGCATAGATATCAAATGAGAGAGCATGTGATTGACGCAAAGCGGCGTGGTTCCCTTATAGATAATAATAGAAGGGGAGAGGAAGGATTTTGCATGACTTTTTAGGATCGAAAAAAATTTTCATGGTCAAGCTAACTTCGTTGGAGGCGTGAAACTCTTTTAGAGTGTACATAGTGTCGAAGAGCGGCAAGATCGTCTACAACTTTTTGGGACGCGCATTGAAAATGTCGTACTACTTTATATAAAGTTTCCTGAGACTGTTATCATTGGTAGGAAGGCCTTCCTGCTGGATGAAAACCATGACGCTGTTTTTGTTTTGTCCTCATAGCACACCATGTCAGATTTATAATGCAGACAGGTGAGACATAGACGTATATTCTCGTTTATCATTCAGCAATATTGCTAGTTCATTCTGCCTTCATTTAACAGTGGTGATTAAAGAAGAGTGGTTTTTTCCCGCAAAAGATAATATATCAGAACTGAGGATTGAAATCTGAGAGCTTACGAAGTTAAGATACTTAGCTCCAGTTCTGAGGTCGAAATTACATAGGCAAAGGCGTGTGTGTTGAGGTTTGAGAAAGGACAGTTTGAAGGGTAGGGTTAAATCGAAAGGAGCACAATCACGTTGGGGCTTGTTTTAAGGTGTAATAGAGGGAGTTGGAGTATAAGTAGAGGCTTTTTATACGAAGAGAAGATGGGTTTTGATAATTTAGATTTACTGGCTAACTTATTTTGTTGGTTTAGGTATGAAGGGCTGCTTAACTTTATCCTGCTTCTTGGTGGAATTTTTAAACCATTTGCAGATATATTAAGTCGGAAGATTGAATTTGAAGTTGCGCATACATACCATATATGTATGTGCTCTCGGTTGTCAAGTTGGAAGAAGGATCACAGGAATCAGTAGATTAGATCATACGCCGATAACTAATATGTGGAGGCGAGTGTGAATTCGCTTCAAGTTCCATTAATTCAGCCATAAGTGATGTATTTATTATAGTGGACATTCGGGTAAAGCTGGTGTGTCATTGATTTTGCTATTTATTGTTGCGATGTGGTGTTTAATATTGCAAACGATTCACACACACTCGTTACATTTATCGAAGATAACTTTGAGCATAGGACCAGACTGTTTAGAAGAGAGTTGTTTGTTCGACGAGGACTAGAAATAAATGTCAATGTTATTTCATCAGCTCACCAGTTTTTTGATTGGAATGGATTTTGCGCAGAACAAATAGCTTTGATGTCACTCAAGACTTTATCCAAGTGAGGTAAAGGAGTTTCTTTATTCCTGGATCTTACGTAGTCTAACTCGATTAAACCTGCAATTTGTTTGTCCATGTACATTATTTTGGGATTTTTAAGGCCCGCTGAGTTATAGACTTTTCACACTGTTTTCAATAATAGAGATTGTGTCTGTAAACATTTTGGCGAATGCGTCTTGGTAGGGGTCATCAGAATCGTTTAGGCATTTTATTGCCAAAAGGACATGGAGGAGTGAGATATTTTTGCACTCATCACAGAGGAAAAGGAGGTTATCGGAGAATTCTTTGATAAACACAGTATTTTCTTTGTTTGGAATGGCATGAAAGGCCCTTCCTAACTACCCGATCAGCATTACGGCACATGGTCGCCTAAATAAATTAGTTTTGTATGTCAGGAGGGTATAAATATAGGTCGCTATTATTGATTGTATTGTTTTTTTTTTTTTAATTTATTATGTGGTTGCAACTTTCAAAAGATAATAGCTTTGCACTGAAAACTGCCAGCAGACAAAAATATAAATAGATTCGAGCACTGGAGGTTAAGAATCGGAAAATTCAATTTGATGGATATTTGAAATGAAAATTGAACAGGTGAATAGGAAGTACAAGAAAAACCCGTCTGACTGGTTTGAGTAACTTTGTTATACTTTTAGTAAGATTGGCAACTAAAGAGCAAATACCTTCTACGCTGTATTTGCCCCAAAAAAAGGAGCATGCGATGAAATGTACCGACTTCGGTCTCCGCAAGATGAACATGTTCTACTTCTGAACGACTTCAGTAGTGACTGACCCTTTTAACAGCAAAGTTAAAGGAATACTCGTAGTGTGAAACACGCCAAATATGTCTCATTAAAAATTTGTAAAAATGTTTGCCGATATGTTGCTTTAACAGCCAAAATTAATTTTGCGATAGAATAAGGAAAAATCTATGCTGTCGACATCAGTGGACTGGCAACAACAAATTGACCAAACCGACATAAGCGATAGAAACTGAGTGGGGAAGTAGATAAATCGGCTTTCAATCACATTCGAGAAAATTTTTTACACCAATTTATAAAAAATTTGGATAACCTTTCGACGGGAAAACAAACAAATTAAAGCTTCTTCCTCTAATAAAATCTAGTTTACTCTTCCTTGCCACGCCATTCAAAAATTTCTTCTGAGATTGCAAGGTTAAGAGAGCGAATGATGCTAAAAAAAAAAAGAAATAAAGCAGTGTTAAACGGCTACGTAAACAGGTAGAATTGCCGTTCACCATTGTATCCAGAAGAATGTACGGTATGGTGTGGATTGTACGCCGGTGGCATCATCGGTCCTTATTTCTTCAAAAAGAGGCCGAAGCACAAACTACTGTTAATAAATACCAGACAATGCGATTATAAAAAGTTATTTGTTCTGAAATTTGCGTGATATAATTGTGGAAGAACTGTGGTTCCACGAAAATATTGCTTTATTGAAAATACTGTTTGGCTATAGAGTGATATCGAAAAATGGAGTCGTTGATTGACCACCAAGATCGTGCGATTAGATACCATTGAATTATTTCCTATGGGGCTTTGTCAAGTCACTAGTTTATGCTATTAAGTCAGAAATAATTGATGTTTTAGTGCAAAACGTTGTTCAAATAATACGCAATATACACCTCCATTGGCTCAAAAATTAGATCTCTAGAATGAACTTTGTACGAACAGCCATGTTGGACGTAGGTCTATACAAAACTATTAAATAATCTTTTAAAAAAATTTAATAAACCATCCACCAGTTAGTTTCTTTGTGTTTTATTTAAACCAGGAATCTGAACCTTAAAAAAAAAACACCCTTTACACTTTTTCTAATAGCTTGAGATCCATTAGGCTCGTTCAACCGCATTAACTACATGTCGATTGATACAGTACGCAACGCCAGCATTCTGGATGTCTTATGTACCAAGGAGCTAACCTAAGTTTGTCTTACTATTTTGTTGTAGCCGAGTTTTGAATACACCCGAACATACCAAAAGAATACAGAACAGTGAAGAAGTTGGATCTTGAAAGTTTAAGAAACTGCTAGAGCTTCTTCTGATCGAATCCTAAAGAGGAAACTTATTTACTCGTATGCTGCCACCGCCAAGATGAGAGGACGATTGATGACACTTTTAATAAGCCATCAGAATGGTGGTATCTATGGTTGTCAATATATGGTTTGATAAAGAATATCAACAAAAGAATGCGGTAAAACACACAACGCCAAGGTCAACTGCAGAAAAGTATGTACGATACTGAAATCTTTAGAACCCTCCAAGGAAAGAAAACAGAAAGAACAACATCGCAGAAACAAAGACTGAGTAGGAGTAGAATTGCAGCGATGAGAATGGGATGAATTACAATCGCCACCTAACCAAAAACAGATTTAAACAGTGATATCCGAAATATAATCGAATAAAGCTGAAATCTGCTAAAAAGGTCTATGCATATATTGAAAGTACGAGTTTGTCTAATAAAATAGATCCAAGCAGCGTTTTTTTGATCCTGAGGAATTAGTAAGCAAAGATGTGTTTAATTGTGACAAAGAAAAGTTGACAATAACATAAATAAAGAATTGTTCGGACAGTGTTCAACGATTCGCCGCTCCAGTTTTTAAATAAAACCATACCCGACTGTTTGTTTCTGGTTACGTTTGTCGATATAGCGCCACGTTTAGAAAGTTAAGTGAAAAACGTGCACCCTTACCCAAGACTTTCCATTGGAAAAACAAGGCTCTTAACACTCAAGTGTTTATAAAAAAAAAAAACTGTTTCGTATAAGGAGATCAAATGATTTAATAAAGTCTCTCGTGAGATTTATATCATTCCGCAATTGCGTTATTTTCTAAAAATACGTCGGATTTTGTTGAATTAACAAAGGCTAGCATCATTCCATTAGAATAGTGTTTAGATTAACCCAAAACCAACCGCAAGGCAATGCCGATTTAAATTTACATTTACCCCAAACAGATCATCGTTATTAAAATTTATTACTTGGCCATTAAAAAAAACACCGAAAAGCACTACTATTTTACTCGCACTCGTATTCGAAGTCGAACACTTCCAAAAGGATCACAATAAAAATAATTACAGAACTGCTGCGTGGATTTGTTTGTTTCTTTAAGAATCTTCAAATTGCCGTAGCTGCGGTTAAAGTAGAGTAGGCGGTAGTTGAATCATTCCGTGCCGTCCTTATTTTTACTAATATTTACACTTTGACTCTACAATAAAGCATATGAACCAGCGTACCGTGGCACAAAAACGAGCACCTACCATAGTATCTATTTGCTCATGATTTATAACATAGTAGTGTGCGAGTATAGTTAATATATTAAACTCACACATACTAATCAAAAAAATAGCCCGATATGTACCGGTACACCTGCCCAGATGCAGTCTTTTGAGTAAAGCCAGAATAGATACATTTTACAGCAATAATTTTTTACTCATCCCGAATGGTTCTGTAATGGCCTTCTGCCTTAACCAGGGCAATAATAATATCAAAGAAAATATGTTCCCCCAGATGGTGTGTTTACAAGAAGTTCTGTTCCCATCTCGTGCGGCCATTTCTAACATAACTGAGTAAATGAGTGCCCCAATCGGTTTTTGAAATAAGTTTAAACAATTCTTAAAGTTTTGTATGTGTTAACGACTACCGCCACCGATAAGTTTCTAGCCCCACCGTCGAAAGGCGTGCCTTAGCTAGGACCAACCCTTGCAGATCGGGCTGTTTAAGAATCTGTTTAAGTATTTCCCATAGCACAGTTTCAAGATGAAATTTCTGAATTTTCCCTTTCATTCGATGACAGCAATCGGTGATCTTCAGTTCAAAAACGTCGACAGTGCTCCTACTCGTGTATTCGTAGAGTTTTCCAAAAATAGACTCCTTGTGACTCTCTCTTTAGGTGCTGGGACTTCGCGATTGGTTCGATTTGACAGTATGGCCTATGCGCTCTCAAGAATCTTAACGCGATCAGTTCAGCAGATACGATCAGTATCTACTTTGGATTTATTTATAAACAAAAATCACTTTTTGGTGAACGCTCATTAGGTGAAATTCGTGATCGGGGTGCTTTTTTGTCGGATTGATCTTTTGAAAATCGGTGGTGAGGGCCTGACTATCTATACAAATCTAAGGCTAAGCGCAGACAGACAGCGTCGACCGTCGACGTTGACTTGTTGAGTTGAGCTGAGTCGATTGTTGATTTTTGAGGAGAGCGAATATACGTGTCAGATGAGGAATATCTGTGCGGACGGTTGAAAGTTTAATTGACGCTAAAAAGGTTATTGCGCTGAGATAAAAGTGTCGAAAAATTGCAAATTGAAAGTGCTAGACAATTAGGTGATGATCTGATGTTTGTTATAATTCGGTGATGAAGTTTCGAGTGCTAATAGTTTTTTCTTAATTATTTTGATTCTCTCTTATTGATATATTGAAATATTGATAGATAATATATTTATTGAAACAAAAGGAATTTTTCGTACATCAGAAGAAGAAGAGGAAAAAAATGAAAAATTGTTTAAATTGATTCAAAGTGTTTATGATTGCGTGATTAGCACTTTTACTGTGATTTAAGTAATAATTATTGGATTCAAGTGTTTTCAGATTGATACAGTGTTTTAAGAGTGAATAAAGGACAGTTCGCCCATTAAGATACATACAATGCATCAGACAGCATATCGCCGAGCAATGGCATCTGATTGCACATCAATGGTGACATCAATGTCACCATTCATTGATAGTGGATTAAATACAAATTTCACAGAATGCTGCTACACATCTACGGATTATTGGACTGGCTCTTATGGGAATAGTGCCATAAGCCCGATGAAACAAATTGAAGGTGAGTCTGAAAATATAAACAATCAGAATTTAAGTTTTTGAAAAGCACCAGTAACACTGTTAATTATCTGTAACTTGTTAAATTTCTCTGAATTTCTTAAGAAACAAATGTCTTCATTTTTTGTCGTAGAAATACGGACATGGTATAAAAATTGGTACCTTAAAGCAGGACCGTGGTAATCATGGTCATGTAAAGGATGAGCCAACAGCTAGTGTGGAAGTTTTTGTTATATTAAAAAAAATGGCGCAATTTTACTTTGGAAGTAAAGTTTGAGATCATGAATTGCCGCTGGGTTATTGGCATAGACCTTACTCTTTAAATAACTCTACTTCTCCTCTAACCGAAATAATGCGATCTTCAAATTTCGTAAGCAATAAATTGATTGATTGATGGCTTGTGTGGGCTTGTGGGAATGGGGGTAACATTCTGTTGAAACTAGAGATCGTCCAGACCCAATTTATCCAATTTTGGGGGGGGGGGGGGAAATAGGCAGTCAACATGTTGCCATAACGTTCTCTATTCACTGTAACTGTCTCCCCAGTCTCATCTTCGAAAAGGTACGGGCCAATGATGCCGTCAACCCATAGTGACTTTTTTGGGATGCATTGGGTTTTCCAGTCTCTAGGAACGAAAATTTTATTTATTTCCGTACCTATTCATCTAACACTGGGTTTTATCGATGACAAATTGTCCTGGCGATGGTCCAAAGGTTTCAAATGTTGTGTAATTTGAATTTAATAGGCGTGCAAATGAATATCAACTTTTAAAATTCGCCGTAAAGTGCCATAAGTTAGGCCCAATTTTTGACTTCGACTACGAAATTGGGTGCGGCTGGTTTTGATCACAGTGGTGATGCCGGTCGAGCATGCTGATATTTAGATTGACGCGATACCGAACGAGTTTCCTCAAAATGCTTCACCATTACATGAATTCTGGACCGAAATATTCACATTTACGAAATTTTACTTTTACAGATCGCGCATTTTCGTAATAAGATTGAATAACGAAAATGCGTTGCTGCGTGGTAAACGACTCCATGAATAAATTTTCCAAAGATTGTATGACATTTGTCAAAAAGATCAACCACTTTGAATTCAGTAAATGACAGGAATTGACAACCAACATCTAAACCATCTGTTGGCTCCTCCTTTACATTTTGTTTTTTTGAAGGAGGTTCCGGAAAACCAATTTATATAAATATACACGACATTGGCCTTTAATTTAAAATAAGCGACCACTGTTTAATAGAAAGGAGACAATTTTAAAATCGCTCTTTAATCAAACTTTGATTTCAGTAAATCGATGGTATTCAACGCAGGATGATATCAAGCCGTACATCGATGTCATATAAATTTGGAAACAAATTTTATTTGTTGATCATCTTTCCGTATCGATCGCCATTGACTGTAGTACGAGCTCCTGTCCCATTTAAAACAAAGAAGATAGGCCCGATGATGCCACCAACGTAGGGACTAACCACACCACAGAGTACTTCTTTGTGAACGTAGTTGAAGTATCGCTTGCAGATCGTTCTCATTCTAAACCCGCCTATTCTTCTTATTGAAGAAGATTTCATTTCAGAGAAACATGTGTGTGCAGACTAGTTTTAATGCAATTAATATTTTTGAAGTGTGAGATGCTTCTCGAAGCAGTGGTTGATTTTTACTAGTTGATGGAAGTTGCTCCGGAAAATGACTCAAATTCTTAGCCTGTTAGGTTAGGTTAAACAGGGGTATCATGGATATGTCATCATGCAGACCCCAGTAACAAAACGGGTCCATCGCGATCCCTGGGGAACCAGTTGCATTTGCCTTTAAATGGTAAAAAATACTAAACAATCTCCCTGGTGAAACACCCAATTTCTTTGCAAAGGCCAGCAAGGCCTTTAAAGTCCGTGTCATCTATTTCCTCTAGTTTTTCGAAAAAGTATTTCCTTAAAAAATTTCCTTCGGCTCTGCGATATTGCTTCCCATTTACACAATATGTGTGTTATGTCGTCAACTGCCTGCAGATCACCGCAGAATCTGCAAAATATCTGTATCTGACAACTTGAGTCTCTTTGCGTGTTTCCGCAGAAGATAGTGTCCTGGTAGGATTCCTATTTCTGTGCTTAGCTTATTCCTGTTTATCCCTGACTGGAAGACACTGCTTGCGTTTGGTATTCTTATAGACACTCTTAATTCTGGGTCTTCTGAGAAGATACCAGAACATGTTCCTTTCTCTGTTTTCAAGCCATCTGTGAAAATTGCAAATTTGACCTGATTATTGCATTTTTTTCCAGTCCTCTCCGGAAATACTATATCACATCATACTAGATGTCGAAGTCGACGAAGGAAGCAATCTCATCCATTAGAATTGGATTGCCTGGCATTAGCTCCGCTAGGACCGTGCCATGCCCGAAACTACTGCTCTTGAAGCAACTCAGATTAGTGAGTCATATTGGACTGTTGCCACCAAGTTTTTTGATTTGTAAATCAAGCGGTGTTAGGTGCAGAAAGGTGTCCAATGCTGCCGTAGAAGTGGTACGGAGCGCACCTGTAATGGCTATGGACGCAAGATTTTGAACTGCCACTAATTTCCGTAAACTGCATTCTTGTTTGTTGTCTTCCACCATACTAATGCGCCGTATGTAAGTATAGGTCTTACCACCACCGTATACAGCCAATACACTATAGCAGATTTTAATCCCCAAATTCTTACTACTATTCTTCTGCAGATAAAAAGAGCATTTTTTGATTCTTTCCGCTACATTAAGATTTCAGTTAATTTTTTATTATCTAGAATCGTGCCCAGATACTTAGCACTATCCGAAAAGGACTCCACTCCGTTGAGTTTTGGTAGTTTGAATTGCGGTGTTTTGTATTTTCTGCTAAAAAGTACCAGTTCGGTTTTGGAGGTGTCGGCATTGAGACCACAACTTTTTGCCAACGTGATGATTGTACTTTATTTAAGTATTTTCCCTGCACTGTTATGATCACGTCATCTGCTTACTCTGTGGCACTTATACCCATAATATTAAGCTTTTTAAGGATGTCACCCCTGAGGGGTTTCCCTGGTTACGGACATTCTGACTGAGCTTTGCCCAATGGAACAATTTATTTTTCTACTTGCAAGCATGTTGCAAATCCGGTTTGTAATTCCCTGTTTAATGTTGTGAATGGCGGTGTGCTACACGTTATTGAAGGCTCTCTCAATATTGAGAAAGGCCGCTATAGCAAACTCACTGAAATGTTGACTCCTCTCTATTTTTCCCCCTACCTCGTGAAAATTTTGTAAAATTTTATTCCAAATTTTTGACCAGTTCCATCGTACCTGAGGCCTTTTTACTTATAAAATAGTGACAAAAAAAACAATCTAAACTCATCGGGAGTTGCAGGAAACCACTCTTTAATTATTTTTTTTTTTGTAATGATGCTGCTGGTTTACCGGAACTTGTTCTACATACAGATTCGTTTGTCTTGACAAAATATCCCAAAAATCATCTTGCAATACTTCTTGGAGAACAAATAGGTTAGCTGTATTATTTCCTTATTTACGTAAGGTACAAGGGTTTATGCCTGGAACTTCAATAAATTTTGATATTTTGGTAATATTGTCATTATCTTCGCTCATGCCATTATTCAGAAAGACCAAGTATCAAGGCGTTTTCACGTTTTCTTTTTCTAGGAACTCTAATGATATCTTCGCTATCTATGATACATTACCATCACTTTCAACTTCAAATTCATCTAATATATCTTTCACTTTATTCAAATCGCAGCCATTGTCACTTTCGTATAATAAGTTTTCTATTCTTGGATTTATTTTGCATGTAAATAAACAAAAACTGCTAAGATTAATATTATGTGTTATATATTTCTCATCTCTACTTATATAAACTCAATAGAACAATCTATCCAAAAAAGCTTAGTATATTGCTAAAGAAGTTCATTACTCTAAATTCGCAGAATAAGTAACTACCATAAATAAATATTTTTTATTTCATAAAATGTTATTATAATATGTTAAGCATATATCACCAAAATCTTAAAACTTTATTCAAAGTATTTCTTATGTTATAATTTGTAAACCTGCCCCCCTATAGGTACTTTGCGGTACAGCGCCCGGAAGTGCAGTTGAGAGGTCGACTTTGGCTACTTAGTCTTTGAATTCCCTTATCTTGAAACCTTTTCATTGTTAAAAATTAGGGTGAGCAGATGTTTTAAAATTTTCGTGAATCCCTTCAGAAGACGCAGAGACATAGCTGACAATTCCTTCATTCATCGACCGATCTCTGGTTTTCCGGATTCCGCCTTGCTCTGCAATTCCATTTCCTTCAACACTAACACTAATGATTTACGATGTCATTGTCTCTTCCATAATCCAATCCTTCACAACTCTTATTGTATAAATGAACCAGTCTCCCACATGCTCCGAAAGGTCAACATAAACCTCCAGGTCCACTGATGATTTGATGGCATGTCTTACCGAAAAATAAAACCAAAGCGTATATCAATCTGGTGTAAGCAAAATAGTTGCACTTGATATTTCTAAGGCATTTGACAAAGTTTGGCATCAGGCTCTTTTGTCGAAAATGCGTGCTTGTGGGATCGATGATTTTCTTCTATAATTGGTTAGAAATTAACTTTCGGAACGTTCAATTCAACTAATCTTGGATAATTTGAAGTCTGATATTCAGAAAATAAATGCTGGTGTGTTCCACCTCATTCAGCGATGTAAGAAATACTTTACCCTCATCTGAACTGCCCTCAATATATAAGACATTTATCCGCCCGAGATTGGAGTACAATGCCTACATCTGACATTTCTGCACCTGCTAGATAGGATTCAAAACCGTGCGATAGGTGATACAAATTTCACACAAACAATGAACACCCTCGAATACTAATGTAATGTCTCGTGTCTGACTCTGTTCTATCGCTACTTCCACAATCAGTGGTGCATAGAAATCGCCAGTATCATTCCGCCCCTTCGAACTTTTAACCGTGACACCCGTGAATGCTCATCAGTACGAGTATACCCTCAAGCCCACTTTCGGACGTTCTCTAAATATCGTGATTCGTTCCTAAGCTGTACAACTCGCTTATGTAATGCACTCCCTAGCTATTTATTTTCAAGTCATTATAACCTTCAAACATTTAAAACCAACGTTTATCATCTCTGATTTTCCTATTCCAAAAAAAAGCAGTTCTACAGCGTTTATTCGCTTGATCTAGACGGGCGATTATGATCATTATTTCGACAAATGATTCAGCCAGAAAATTTTTCACCCTAGAACGCAATGGTTTCTCCATTTGTGTGACACGCAGAAATAAACATCGCCCACATCCAATTATTAAATTCCGGACATAAAAATTCTTCGATTATACGAATATTTCGATAGCGCAGTCTATTCACGGTAACAGCCACACCTACTTTATTTTCGAAAATATTTTTGATATAAAGTCTAATTATGCCTTCTGTCCGAAAACATTTACTTAATAATGTTAAATTTAAAAATCTTTAGGTGGTAGGGGATACAAATATTATTATTTAAAAAAATGATAAATGAGTCAGGTAATCATGTAGCTTTAATGACTTCTGCTGGCTAGTGAAGTGAAGTAAATGACTTAACCCTTAAAGGACCAATGCTGCCAAATCAGCGTCATGGCAGTTTTACTTACTAGGTCCAATGCCGCGTATTTGGCGGCAAAAACTCTTATTGTTGTCATATTTCCTAGTAATGTGTGACTTGTTGTGGCATGTCATTTCTGTACATTTGTCCGCTTGTTTTCTACGTACCGTTATCTTTTACCGTTTTTGAACTCATGCACTTTTGTATTGTTTGCATGAAAAAACAATTCCGTTTGGAGCTTAGTTTATTATATTTATTTTGTTCAAAATCCTAATATAAGGCTGGAAACTTGGAAAAAAATAATATAAATTGGTAACGATAATTTCAATAATATTAGCAGTGGTGACGACGTGTTTGAATTCGGCATTTCTACCGATAAAAGTGAAAATTAAGGAAACATTACGTTTTCAGACTACCATATAATGATAGAGATAATAAAGGGTGATTCATCGAGAGGTTTAATTTACAATGTAAAATAAAACACATAAATTTGAAAGTGAACTTAAATTTTTTATTATCGATTAAAAGAAAAATTTATGGCATTTACTCTTTAAAAATGACAGCATGTTGGTTGTCTGAGGTGGTCCATTCGGAAGATTCAATTTTGGGTGACTCGTTCGAGCATAGCGACTGGTATCTCGCGGATAACACGAGTAATGTTCACCAAAATGATTTCTCAACAAGTACATTGTTTCATGGCTCATAGCGCCGTCTTGTTGAAACCAGAGCTCACCGGGACCATGTGTTTCAGGAAGCACATAGTCCGTTAACATGGCACGATAACGGTTACCATCGACGGTAACATTCTGATTTGCCTCGTTTTTAAAGAAATATGGACTAATGATTCCACCAGCCCATAAACCACATCATACCGTTGTTTTTAATGGATATAATGGTAGCTCTTGGTATTCTTTGGGCTGCTCATCAGCCCAAATACGGCAATTTTGCTTAATAATGTATACATTGAACCAGAAATGGGCTTCATCACTGAACAAAATTTCACAATAAAACACCGGATTTCCATTGAGTTTTTCCAGAGCCCATTCACTGAAAATATGACGCAAATTCAAATCGCCTGGCTTCAATTCTTGCATAATTTTGTATGCTTTAAGACCGAGATCCTCACGTAAAATACGCCAAGGTGCCGAATACGCCAAGTCAAGCTGCTGAGAACGACTACGAATCGATTCGTCACTGTCTTCGCGTACACTCTCAGCTACAGCTGCTATAGTCTCTTCACTACGTGCTAGATGTGGTCCAACGGGTCGAGTATCATCCACTAATGTAAACTGGAACTAAAATTTGCGAATGTTATTGGAAACAGTGGTTTCAGTAGGTCGATTATGCGCAGCGTAAGTACCTCGAATTGCACGAAAAACATTTCTCACAGAACGTTGATTTTCGTTATACAGCTGAACAATTTGAAGGCGCTGTTGTGGTTTGAGTCTTTCCATGATAACTTGCCAAATGATACTGAATAAAAATGTTAAAGAAGTTTGATGAATCACCCCTTAGTAGTGATAGGGCAGTACTTCCTCGAAAGAAAAGAAGAATACCAAATATATGTTACAATGAGGATGACGGAGATAAACATGATAGTGCTGATGAAAATACCGGATGGGAAGGTTTTACAGAAGTGAATGACATTCCTCCTTGAATGCCATTCAATACTTTTTCAAAGGCTCCAGGTTCACAAGTTCCAATTCACATTGAAGATCCGTTAGAGTTTTAAAATCTATTTTTTCACAGACGAATTGGTAGATAAGATAATAAAGATGACAAACAATTATGCTAAGCTTTGAAACTTTTGCCAAGGAAATCAATTTGGAAAACATGGAAGGGTGTAGAACGTAAAGAATTTTTTGCCGTCCGTGGAGTAATTTTCAATATGGGAGCTATGACTTAACCCAACATGAAAGGATATTGGTCAACGAGAAATAAATAGTAAGATACCATTTTTTCCACAGATGTTTTCGAGAGATAGATTTTTGCAATCAATTTAGATGCTCCACTTAAAAGAAAATCCTCCCGATAATCAGAACATCAGGACTCGTATTTAAAAAGTCAGTAATTTTCTAAAATATTGACTCAAAATTCCTACGGTATTCTGTACCTATCACATAAAAATATTTCTGTTGATGAGTCTGTAGTGAAATTCTAAGGGAAATAAGGGTTTATTACCTTCAATTCCAAAAAACCAACAAAGTGGGGTATAAGAATATAACACATGGCCTGAAAAGTCAGGCCATAGTAAAACACAAAATTTTTTCAAAATTCAACTTTATTTATCAATATAGTTGCCTGATTGAAACGATTTTTCAATCTTTCGATACCAGTTTTGTAGTACGATTTCGGTTTAGCCTCAAAATATGCCTCTGTTTTGACGATTACTTATTCATCGGTCTTAAATCTCTTTCCGGCGAACATTCTTTTGAGGTCTGCGAACAGGAAATAGTCGCTGGGGGCCAAATCTTGAGAATACGGTGGGTGGGGAAGCAAGCCGAATTCATTCAATTTTGCAATCGTTTTCATCGACTTGTGACACGGTGCATTGTCTTGATGAAACAGCACTTTCTTTTTCTTCAAATGCGGCCGTTTTTCTGCGATTTCGTCCTTCAAACACTCCAACGCAATGTAATAGTCGCAGTTGAAAGTCTGCCCCTTTTGGAGATAGTCGATGAAAATTATTCCATGTGTATCCCAAAATACGGATGCCATACCCTTGCCAACCGGCTGTTGAGTTTTTGGTCGTTTTGGACGAGGTTCGTCGCCTGTTCGCCACTCAGCTGACTGCCGACTTGACTCTGGTGTGAAGTGATGGACCCAAGTTTCATCCATTGTCACATACCGATGCAAAAATTCGGCTTTATTGCGGTTGAACAGCTTTAAACACTCCTCTGAATCATCAACACGTTGTTGTTTTTGGTCGACTGTGAGCAAACGCGACACCCACTTTGAACAGAGCTTTCGCATGTCCAAATATTCGTGTATGATATATCCAACACGCTCTTTTGATATGTTCAGAGTCTCAGCTATCTCGATCAAATTCACTTAGCTCTTTTTCTGGGGTCTTGCGGTACTACATTCTATATAAATCCGTTCAAAAAGAAAATAACGAAAAAGCAGTTCCACATTATGTATTTATAAAACGATTGATTGATCAGTTGGTAAATGACAACTCAAACCACTAAATATCCTCCTTAAACATCATAAAGTACTCAACAACTTCACCACCCCGAACAAAGTACCACTAGTATGGGTACCTGGGCATTAAGCTCACGATGACATTGAAAAGGCGGACCACCACGCCAAGAAAGGTGCAGAGAGTCCAATAATGGGACCCTTCTCAAACTTTGACTTTAGTCAAAACAACTTAAAACAGGAAATCAAACACTCGGCAAGACTATACACAGTCAAATACTGGAAAGATGTAGATGGTCTTAACCACTCAAAGAAATCCCTAAATTAACCTCTCTCCATGAAAGCAAAGAAACAAGAATACTGTGCGGAGCACCAATCTTCACTAGCACATGTAGATTTTGCTTTAAAACTGAGGAGTCTCTGGAACACTTAATCACTAACTGTCCGTCATTGGCACGTAGGTGAGAAACATTTCTATACAAATACTATATATACATGTAGATATTACCCATGAAGCGAACCTTCAGCTAATTTAAGAAAGGAACACAATAGATTTATCTGATCGCAGTGCAAAAAGGCATTTGCCCTATCATCGTATTGTCATACCATACCATATGCATAACACAAATGGCCAGGATCAGAGGACAACGTGCTTCTGTCCTCTTTCAGAGCTTCCATTGACTGTTGGATCTCATATGAACACAAACGTGTTTATTAGCATTAATGGCATCACATACTCCAGGATGCTTTATAAATGTACAACAAAGATTATCTCGGTTAGATTTTTGCACCATGTTTATGAACGCCTCAGAAATATTCCGATCAGTAAGAAAAACGTGTCTTCGAAGTGATGTGTCACTGATCATTCTATGATGGCAATCTTCTTAAAATCTGAGATAACAAGGATAGAAAATCTACATTCCAAAGAATAGTTAATTTACACATAGTGCAGTTGAAAGGTAATTAAGAAAGAACGAAGGAGAGACACAGTGATATACGTTGGTTTTGAATGTTAGTAAATTATAACGGCTAGGAAAAATAATAAAAAGTACAACAGATCATAGAACAGGACCATTAGCGGCCGAAATAGGCGATAGAACAACCTGACGCAAGAGATATTTCGTTGATATAGGAGGCTGTTAACTGTTTGGACAATATTGATCGCACTCTTGAGTTTTATTGCATGGCTTTGAATCTTTCAGACAAATTCTAGGAACACCCCACAAGATGCGGTCATTGTATTCCAATTTTGGGCGGATAAATGCTTATTCGCATATATTGAAGTCAGATCAGAGTATGAACAATTTTTTCCTATATCGCGTGACAAAACCTAGACATTACGGTGTCAAACGTAAGTGCTATTCATAGATAATGACCGAGTATTTGGAACGAGACAGCAAAAGCATTAAATTCCGCTCAACTGGTGGGTTCTTGATTAGAGATGCTGTAAAGAAAAGGGTACTGTCTGTCAGCAAGAAACATTATATGATTAAAACTAACAGAGAAGAGATCATTAATGAAGATTGAAAAGCATGTCAGAGACCGAACGGAACCCTGTTGCACACCTGCATTTATCTTGAAAATGCCCAAGGCAAGTAATTTAAATTTGATTAAGGATACAATTTATTGATACAAAATGCATCCATTTTAGACAAAAGAGCCGGGTGGCAGACTCTTTCTGTCTCTGTATTGATCAAATTACTCTCAAAATTTCAGATGCAAGGACCTCGTTTTCGCCTGACTGATTCAGACTTTGGTAACATTCATCGGTGAGACAAGTCACATGTATTTCTGCTTCTACAAAAACCGTAATGCAGATCATTGAGGAGTTTTTGTGACACAAGTTATTTCATGAGCTGATGATCAGCATTTTCATGACCTAAGAAAAAATTGACCTAAAATCAATGGACGTGTTGGACATATACTCGAAAGGGATTCTACAGAGTAGGATCGATAGAAAGCTTACCCAGTTGCTTTTCCAGTGTTTCTAGACTTCTTTAGAAGAAGTTTAGGTATACCATCTGCAACAGCGAATTTGTACATCAAGACTTTTAATCACTCTTTCTGCTAAGTGATTAAGTTTGCAACGACTAGATGGAAAGCTTCACATCATTCGCAGTGGGAATAAAAGTGACTACATAGTATGCTCTGATCGAAAAGTTCCAGGGGGAAGAGGAGAAACAAGATTTTATTGCCACACTTGCAGCCGCAAACCAGGGATACCTATTGAAGAGTGCTTCAAAAATTACCATACTCTCAAAGAATACAAAATTTAGATGATATTGTCATCCGATTACCCTGAATATATATGGTATTAATAAATGTTTACCAAAATATAAATAATTTCTTTTCTACTCATATACTCGCATTAAAAGTGCTTAGTACACAGTTTCTCTTTATACAAAAAATAGCTTGGAAATAAACTTAAAAAGCTTCCGGACCGGAAAGGTTTAAAATTGATCACTGTATGATTAATATAAATAGAGAAACCTGCTGTTTCGTGTAATGCCAGCAAATATGTACCATTAAAATTGAAAACAAAATTATTTATGACAAATTAATCGAATGTCTAATATTTGGAATTCTGGGAATTTGTATACGCAGAAAGTGACCCATCAATTGCCTATGATTTACTTATACAAACGCTGAAAAGATATATTCAAAATTGCACTGTTGCTGTTAGATCAGACAACTCAAAATTAAAGTATCGTAGCTACTTATAAAAATAAATAAAAAAAAAGACGCAAAAAAATTTCATAAAAAATTCATAAAAAAAAGATGTTAAAGAGTGTCGAGATGTATGTATACTATTCAATCAAATTTCTTAACTGCAAAGATAATGTAGAGCAGAATTGGAGAATAGTTAATAGCATCCTTAACAGAGGATCAATAGGCTTGAAGTTGATGTTAAATTGAGTTAATGGTATTATTGAACAGACCCAATGGACAATCAATTTAATATTTTTCTTAACCACTATAGTTGTAATGTTTTCTGACTTAGTAATTGATGTTTCTCGCCGTAATAGTTTTGTTTTTCAACCAGTTACATCAGTCGAGTTTTATAAATGTACAAGTTGCCACCCGATGTTCTTTGTTTGTAATTATTTTATGAACTTTTGTTTTGCTTTTGGATTATGTTTATTTGGTGTCTTAAATTGTTGACTTATTGGCTTAGACTCGTGTCTTCAAAAAACAAGTCAAACGAAAAGAAGTCTGGAACGGATAAATCAGGCGATCTTGCCGGCTAGTGCTAATCGTCAAAACGAGAGATTATGCGATTTGGAAATGCAGCCCATAAACGTAACGTAAGCGTAAACACCACAGAGTAACTTTGAGCGGGTGTTATGGCTCTTTGTGGGTTTTAACGAGGATTTTCGGTGCCCCAGAAGCGATAATTTTGCTTATTCACATATCCACAAAGATAGAAATGGACCTCGTTGCCCAAGTTCATTTTCGATGAAAAGTTGTCTTTCTCGTGATCAAGATTCAGCATGACGTAGGTTATACGTTCTTGGCGGTCAGCAACTAACTATAACAACTATAATATCTTATAGTCTTTCACTAAAATTGTTTGTAAAGACCGCCAATAGATACCTGATTGCGTGGCACGTCATCTGGTCGATACTTCGGGGTCCTCTGCGACATCCTTAACTACAGCTGCTATATTCTCCAGCCAAACCTGGCAAATTGTAACAATAATTCTGCATTCTTTAGGAGTATAGCGATTTGCGTCTTGTTGAAGTGTTGACAAAAGCAGTTTACTTCACAAATGTCAAAGTAGAATTGACAAGTGCGAAAATTACAGAATCTTCCGATAGCCTGATTACCTTTGCACCTACTATTTGATAACAAAAATTTCTGTACATCTGACTGTATTGCCAACAGCCTTTTGGAGCATATTTCTTTCTATGTGTTTAACTTAAGTGTTCATTGTGGTACTATATTATCCCATCATCTCCAAAAGATGCTGTGATCAATCCTTTGTTCAAAAAAGGTAACCCTACTGTCAACATTCAGCAAACTTTTTGAGAAACTGATAAAAGCTCGAATTACATCATTTGTAAACAAAAACGAGTTTTTTTTTTTTCAAAAACGAACAATATCGTGAAGGAAAATTCACTGAAGATGCAATTCTTAAACTATGTAATGAGGGCTTAATACCAACAACTCTGATTTGGTACTCTTCATAGATGTGACCAACGCATTTGATATAGTCAATCATGAAATATTGCTCGATAAGTTATAACGAGTGACCAGATAAAAATTTCTAATTGTTATGTTTCAGCAGCTGTCACAGTTACCAATGACATTCAGCTGTGAAAATATTCAGTAAGGTCTATCATGTCATTATGCATCGTTTTACGTTTACCGAACGTGCATCAATGCATCCACATAGATTGACTGTTTGATGCGGTTAATGGCATGGCGGCATCATTGGACCTTTTTTCTTTCGAAATGAGGGAGGAGACAACGTTACCGTCAATGGTCTTGGGTATTGAGCGATGTCAGCCGACTTTCTGTGGTCAGAAAGTCTCATAAGTTTCGTCATCGTAGAATTGCCTTTCATTAAAACAGGTGTAATTATGTAACCCTTCACTGGAGCTAGGGAAAAATTTGTCTATCAGATTTATAGTGCTGTTTAAATTGTATAGTCTGCTCGTTTGGATTGTCAACAAGTCCTTGAAAATTATTGGGGTTTTGCTCGTCTCTGAAAACTATTAATTGAGTTAGTTGGACTTGCCTTATGTCGTATTTGGCCCTGAAAAGCTTGTCTGTAATGGGGTGAATGATATGGACTATATTTATTTTGGTTGTAGGATTGTCTAGGCAGAACGTGATTACCTCATTTCTTGAAAAATGAATTTGCAAAAGCAAACCTTGTTTGGTTTGCCCCTACTTCTTGTGCAAGAGCTAGAGTGCTTTGCATATCGGTAGGGCAGGATAAAAATATAATGTCGCCAAATAGGTTTTCGCAAGGCTAAGATAAAAAACCTCAAAGTATCTTGCCGATACTTCTGACTTGGAGAGTCACTCAGACATGTATTACCCTCCTGTTGCATTAAGGTGTTGTTAATAACCAAAGTCAGTTTCTTTTCTACCTCTTCATAAAACTTATGAATCAATAATTTATCCTGGCGTAAGGTGGACATTTCCAGCTTCATCAGATAAACAGGTCTTTTATCAGCGTATATGAAGCCTAACCCTGCGATTATCGCTTTAAAATTGAACTACTTGACAACGTAAATTATTATCCTTTATAAGGACTTATTTTTTTAATTATTCATGTCGTTCCTCGTTCAGCGCCAATTACGAAAAAGAATAAATAAAACACCAGGTTCAACGGTGAACTTATTTAATTTTATTAGTTCCTTTCTTTATTCAAATTCCTCTAAGTGGAAAACTTTACCACTTCCGCACTTTGTAATTTACCGAAAACTTCTACACCCGCTCAACAGGAAGATCGAGTCAGCATCAAACGATGCTAGCCTTGCATTCGACTGTTCCTTGCAATGCCTTTTTGTAAGGTATGAGTTTTGTTTTCTTAATATTTAGCTTGTATGTTATTTGCATACGAAAGTATTCAGTTGTACAGATTTTAAACGTTTATAACTCTGGTATTGGCATGCGAGTGTAACATAATATGCTCAGTACCTCTTATCTTTCTTAATGAGGGTCTTCCTCGAAACATTATCCAGCCTCGCAGACCACCGAGTTTTTTTCATGGTCTCACTACAAATCTGGATATTACTTCGTAAAAAAGTTTTGAAACTAAAGCTTTCATAAGCAAAAGTGGTGGTAGCAAAAGATTTTAGATATGGTTTGGTGCAAGCTCATTACAAAGACATCCTCCGACACCTTAAATTACTTGGAAGTTCAGCCGTCAGTACCGGCAGCCTTATTGAATGTGGCTTTCCTCATTTCATCGACGTCATATAGACGAAACTTTAGCCCATCATCTTCCAGGTTGAATGGTTTGTTAATCTAGACAGCGGAATGCTGATCATTATTATTGCTGCGATATTTAATCAAAAGCTTTCTGAAAACAAACACATACCCGTTGCTTTTGTAATCCGACGTAAAGATCCTGTGAAAATATTTTCCCATTTGCTATCGTTAAATGTGAAGACTTTAAGATCACTGACAACGGACACATCTCCATAAGTTCTCGTCCTGAATTGCTTCAGACTTCAGTTGCTACTGACTAATTTATCTTCTTCATTCGAAAATCGGAACATAAGATCAATATTAAAGTGTCAACAGCAGATTAATCTACCAACCCATGAAAATAGATATACTCGTATTTTGAAGATGATTTCCATACTATTGACAAGGACCTTTCAACACTAAATGTTATCATCTCTCCATAAAAAGGAAATCAGTTAAGATATTTTCGAAGTATGTTCATGTGACAAGATCGCATAACATAATCCAATGACATGTTGTCAGGTATACAGGCATATGCAAAACGTGTGTGCAAACAAATTATTCGCATCATTAATTTACTCGGTCGACTTTACGTTACATGCAACATTTTCATAATTAATTATGATCTCATTCCATTTCCATTTGAAGAAGAAGAAAACGACTCCCTCAAAACCGGCCTAATCCCCAATTAATCCACTGGGATTGCACCCTACAAAAAATCAGAAGATATCGTCTCCGTGCCGTGCCACCAACGTCTCTACTATTGCGCCCTAGCTGACAGCAAGAATTGATTTATGCGCTTTTAACAGCAACACGAACACCATCCCGACACCAAGATTTGTAGCACGTTTCATAGATGCTCGCAGATGAGAATTTTTTGAATTTAAAATAATAATTTCATATTGCGAATCACCTCGTTATGGTGAGCAAAAGATACAAGCATCACCTAGTTTATTAGTGTTGGCCGACACACGCTTTTCCTACTGACGATTGACGTACTTGTGCCGGTCGATTGCTTGGACTCGGAGGATGGCCAACCACCACAACATTACCATCAAGTGGATTCTATCTATTTATAGGACCTCAGGAACAAAGTCTGCTGATGCCAGTGAATTGTGTTACAATTTCGAAAGAAAAAATTACAAAAAAAAAAAAAACAAAAAAAAAATCACAATTTGTTCGTTTTTTGCTTAAAGTGAGTGAGTGTTTTGGATCAGGAGACAGGAGATTGTTGTCAGTCAGAACAGAGGATGGGGGTATGTACAATATATTCGTACTCGTACACTAGCTAGGCTTATGTTTCAAAGGAACAACTTGAACGCACCATATTCGTAGTCGCATCGTATATTCAGTATTTAGACGTGAAATGACCCATGGCGGGTCGGAATGCCATCAATTGTCACTAACAAGACATCGGTATTCGACTGTTACTTATTCCGCGGTGGTTTCGTACAAATGATTAAATAAAAATTTTGTCCCTAATGGTTTCGCATCGGTGCGGAGACGGCATTCAATTAGTGTTGGGAGGCCTTTTTTGCTTTATTCGAATCCCTTGTCGGTCGACCCGAACGTATAACATTGCCCGACACAAACCACAGTCAATTAGTGACAAAAATACTTAATCACTGTTGAAAGTCGGGGATTGTCTCTGTTAGAGCTTTTTTTTTTTTTTAAAAAAGTCAGATGGAGATATTTATTACTTTCTTTTTGATTCAATAAAATTGCTCCCAAACACTAATTGTTGTAGTGAAACCTAGGACGGCAATTATTCAGTTTTCTGCTCCAAGAAAGAGTAGGACGTGTTCTTATTGTAATTTTAATGGCTTCAAATGTCGAACCCAACAAATATCCTCATAAAACTTTCATTCAAACTGTGCACATCCTTTTTCTTTATTTTTTGATAGGACAACGTAACGTTTTATCACTCGGAATTTCAAAAAGTTGGCGATACGAAATTTTGCATACCACCTTGATCAAAATAACCACCGTGTGGCTTTCCCATTGTTCCGATTTGAGTTCTGTTGGTTCAGTTGGTACATCTGTTGTCGACATTCCCTCTACATCTTAGCGTTATAGCTTAAAATTTGCAAAAGTTACGTAGCCATGAGAACATCTATCTCTGCGTGTTTTAGCGATATTTTTCAATTTTAGAAATGGATTTAAATTTGCAACAACGAACTTGTACTAAATTTTGCGTAAAAAACGGATTTAATGGTGCGCAAACGTTGGAAATGTTGGAAAAGTGTTTCGACAACGATTCTCTAAAGAAAACGGTCATTTATCAGTGGCACGAACGGTTCAAAAGTGGTTTCGTCGAAAACCGACGATCAAATGATCAAAAGGATCATTACTGGAGACGAGACGTGGGTTTATGAGTACGACACGCAATCCAGAAATCAGGCAAGTGAATGGCGTTCACCAAATGAGCCCAGACCAAAAAAAAAAAACACGTCATTTTCAGTCAAAAAATAACGCAATGTTCACGGTTTTCATGGATTACAATTTTTTTCATGGATATGAATTTTTGCCAGAAGGCCAGACGGTAAGCAAAGAGTATTATTTGGGCATTATGAGACGTTTGCGGGAAGTAATTCTCCGAAGTAGACCAGAATTGTGGGCAGAAAACTCGTGGATTTTGCACCATGATAACGCTCTGTCGCACAGTGCCATCATTATTCGTAACTTTTTGACGAAAAATGTGACAAATACCATCCAACAGCCACCGAATTCATCTGATTTGGCTCCCTGTGACTTCTTTCTGTTCAATCGAGTTAAAAAACCACTACGAAGAACGCGTTTCAGCAGTCGAGAGGAAGTAATAAAACAAATCGCAGGAAGCACTGATGGACATTCCGAAAACCGAATATACTCGTAAAAAGTGTTTCAAGGATTGGATCAAGTGCTGGCATAAGTGTGTTGCAGCCGATGAGGATTACTTTGAAGGGGACACTATAGATTTCGATGAATAAACTTGTATTTTTAATTTTCTGAATAAATTCCGGGAATAAATTCAAGGTAGTATATATATCCATGCAGTCATCTCTAAAAATATTATGAGCTAAGATTCCCAAAATTTTGAAATGCTATTGTTGGCACACTGTTTAAGTATTTTACCTATCAAAGTATCACCCGTTCGGCGAAGAATTGCTAAGGAGATCGATCTATATACTATATAGTGATCAACCGTCACTTTAGGAATATTGTTCTACACGTTCGCTACAAACTTGAAACAGATATCGGCATACATCTTATGTTATGTCAATAGCAAGAGTACTAACTTACTAAAGACATATAAGGATAGCAACGATTGTTAAAAATGTAAAAAAAAACCTGTAGCTTCGCAACCTCGGATACAGACGATGGGATACAGCAGATATCTGGAATCGGATTAAGTATTCGAGTATAGTATTCATAATAAACCTCAGATTTTAGCAGCAAGCTTAACTCTTCAAGAGGGAAAACATTTCGATGAAGGTTCTATATCTACCATTTGAATTTGACAATTAAAACACTGAGAATTATAATTAGAGGGCAGAATTAAAACTGGAGGTCAATATGCATTATTCTAGCAGCAATAGAACTAAAACTTACGATAATTCTGGACAGAGTCAAAGAGCGTCCTAACACTTGAGAGGAAACAACCGAGCTTCAGAACTGAATAATCCTGCATCGATCACATCAACACCATTATTGAATTCATCCATTCAGATCAGATCTCCACTTTATTTGTTGCTCATAGATCTTGAGAAAATTTGCAACACATTGAATTAAAATGAACTAAATGACGAGTCATCCACAGGAGAAACATGTCAGAAAAACTTGCTGCTATTATTAAGAAGGGGGTAGGGGTCAAGATGTAAGCTTTCGTAAATACATAGATGTTTACGCGGCATCTTAATGATTTCCTAACCGAAATGTATCTAATCAAATGTCAAGTGACACGCAACAATAGGCCAGAAAAAATGCTCACACAATTGCGACTTCTTTACCTGGAAGAAGATTAGAGTACGCAGTACTGAATAAAGACATCATTATTGTGATGGAAGATGTGATTCAGCTATGAAGACATCGAAATTTAGGGGCTCAATCATGTGATATTCAAGCAAGGCCTCGGGTAAAAAAATTACAAGCTATAAAAAATATTACGTCAATGTAAAATCGATTCTGAATTCGATCGAAAAATCAAAGGCGAATTGTTGGAAAAAAGGCCCGATACCTGAACTTGTCAACGAAAGCTACAAAATGCCTTATTACGGGACAACAGAAAATGAAAACGGAGCTGCCATTATCTCGAAAGCTAAACTGCTAGATAAGTTCGTAAGCGTATCAAGAATGAATATTGTTAACGCCTATGCCTCGTTAGTAGGCAGACAGCGAGCAATCGGAAATCAGAAATAATTTGGAATACCTTCGATAAGCTTTTCCATATAACATGAAGAGATTTAATGCTTTTCACCGGTGGAGATTTAAACAGAAAATTCAACTCAGAATACGAGGGCTGCCATGGAGAAAAATCACATATAGAGATTACTATTCATGCTGTAATAGCGCCAAACGGCGAGTAAAATATTTTAAAGTAACCTTGGGGGAAGCATTTACAAGTCTACAGCAACTTTTGCTAACAAAAGTTTTTGGAAAGACCGCAGGGAAAAACCAACGAAGACCGATCAGGAAAATGAACAAGAACAAATCAAATAAGGAAAGATGCCACCTTTGGGTGCTAAATGAGAATGGCTCCAAGATGCTTAACAAAAAGGAATAGTAAAGCGCGTAATATAGAGACTCAATCACTGATATTGCATAAAGGAAGCAGCAATTCGTACTGTATTTTATGTAATTTGTTCAAGTCAATAGGGTAGTGTCTCTGTCAACTTCTCATCAAATCGGTCTTGTACTGCCTTATGATGGTGATTATTTTTTTCTAAAACTCCATAAGGATATTCCCTTGGACTTGTTGATCAATAGTGATGGCTTATAGCAAAAACTCTTGCGGATCTCACAAAGAACTTCAGATACTGCTTCGAAGTTGACAGATATCCGTTTGATATCCGCTGTAACCATTCGCGGCACTTATCGGGCCGAGAACTTTCTCATGCTTAAAATATAAAATGTTGGTTACCGATCAGTACGATACGCCTACGGGCTCTGTTATTTCAAGCATTTTCGTTCGGTGATCGGCAAGAATGTCGCAGACACGGGTGGTGATGATAATGTAAGAGCCGATTATTTGGATTTTTGGGAGTTAAGATAGTCAGAAGTTGTTTTTGTGCGTAGCATTAAGGTACGTTGTTGATGAGTGGACTAGGGGCAATAGTAGTTTTTAAAACTAGAACGGGTTTTTCGTAGGTGTAAGATACTATACATTCAGAAGAGACATGGGAAGTACCATATATCAGGAGAGGTCATTGAATCTGGTCCCTCTTTCTTGAAAGCTTCATTCAAATGATCGAGTTTTGCTCATTAGAGGATGCTAGCCACGTTCTAGCAGCTCATAATATACAATTCCTTTTCAATCAATTCAGGCTTCGAATTCTTTTGTGGTCAATCACCGGCCTTTGATCGCTTGCGTTGGATATTCTCGTATTTAATTCATTTTTCATAGCTCGTAATGAATCGCTTCAAAAATAGTTCCATTTCGTTACATTTCAGCAGTGTTTAACTGATGGTTATTCGGTAAATTAAATTTCCTTGCGTTAATTCATATGGCACCCAAACATCGAGCTTCTTTGAGTAGCCTGTTCATTTAAGATGATTTCAGACTCTCATACGGTCGATGTTTAGTGCCTCTGCTATCTCCAGACAGCTTCCGTGCCGGTCTTGCTCCATCAGTTTCAAAATTTCATCGACTTTTTCAGTGACAGGTCGATCAGTGCGAGGTGCATTTTTACATCGAAATTTCCGGAACGGAATCGAACAAACCACTCATGGGTCCGGCGTTCACTCACAGCATTATCACCGTAAACTGCAAAAATTTTTGCATGTTTTTGAAGCGTTTTTCCCTTTTTTATAGTAAAAAAGCATCACATAGCGTATTTCTTCAGATATTTCACTCATATTCAAATCAGTATAACTTTTAACACGAGCAGCGAATTATAGTACACAGCTGTCTGCACAAGAAATGTAGCCTGACATGTCACCTTTCAAACACGTGTTCGTTTGACACATTCAGATTAGTGTTTCGAGATAAATGGACACCAACACCACATAGTGACAAAGAACAGAGAAGACTTTTTAATATATATGAACCAATATATCAGGAGAGGTCGTTAACAACGTCAGTGGAGGAGATGTTGAAGCTTTATGAAATTTCACGAAAAATTGTTGAAGCTCTTTGTTCGAGTAGTGGGCCACTGATGCAGATACAGTCAAGCTTATCATGCATAGCGCCCGTCGCCACCGATATCGGTTAGTTGCTAAGTAAGCTTTAATCTGGGGTGAGCGTAGGGCCTAATACTGGAGATGCAGAAGTTTTAAAAGCAATGGACGTGTTAAGGTTGTCAGCCGACGAGGACGAGGAAGGATTGAAGATATGGGAACGGACGAAATTCGGATAAGAGGCGGAATTTAAAGACAATTTCTCAGCGGTTTGGTTTTTAGTAGTGAGGAAGTTTGGAGAGTACTAGATTTTGTGGAAAAATGAGTTTTGTAAGAGTTTATCGGTTTTGTGGAGAAAACGAGAGAAATGTTCCTACCTTAAAACTTTAGTTAGAGTCACGACGAAAAGTCGAGGATCGTTTATTAAGCTCGGGATTATGATTATGATTAGGTTAGCAATATAATGGCTGGGCTTATTTATAGTATAGACTAAATACTAGGCTAAACATTTGGTTTGTGTTCCTCCTTCGTTCTCTTCTGGTATAGTTTTCTTAGCTTTAGTTCGCCAAGTTGAATAAATTCTAAAGAGAGGTTGCAAAAAAACCACTCGAGTTTCTTGGAATGTTAAATTTGAAGAGACAAGATGTTGATGTTTGATGCGAGGTGATTTTATATCTAAGCCTAAAAAAGTCTTCAAGTCAGTTTGTCCTGATATTTGAAGAAACAAATCGAGAGATTGTCGGTACAGGAGGTGGCGTAACAAATTCGGATAATTGTGTTGGTAATAAAGGAATATCTTGATGTATTATTACATTATTCTCAAGCTAACAGAGTTGTATTGTACATTGCGCTATTGAGGCTGAAGTTGTACAGGAAGATCATCAGCTATGTCATCGAGAAGTAAATGAGATACTGCGACGTTATTACTCACATTATTTACTTTGCACATAATGTTAATTAAAACTGGTTCAAGGGCAGGAACACTTATGTTTGATGAACCTTGATATTTCCTTTCAAGATATTGGACTTAAGAGAACTCAAACCGTCAATAAAGGAAGACTTTTGGTGGCGCCATAAATCTTAGAAAACTGGTTCTTAATTTGTTTTTAAAATATTTTATTTTCAGCGCGAACGTCGCTAAAGAGACACTAAGGCACTTTTTCGCGAGCATTATGTGGGACGGAGAGATATCTTTGCATTCGTCGCAGAAAAAGCGGAAATTATTTCTATAGTCTTTGAGATGAATCATCGATCTTTCTCAAACCGACACAAAGAGATTGGAACTATTAATCGCAGAGATCGCTGCAAATAACCAGGTCAGCATTCGTTTTTCTGGTAAATGCGCAATCGAAGTCAGCGGTGTGTCAACGGCCTCGCCACACTGAAAGCATCGGTTCCCACTAGATCACCGAGATCAAGCAGTGTTGGGCGCGGTACTCCGCGTGCTGTTGACAAAACGCGCCACATGGGCTAGTACCCCAGAACTAAACTGAAGAGCATGAAGTAGGTTAGGTACAAAGTCTTTAGTTTCCTGCATGTGACGGCCGAAATTTTCACGTTCTTTCGAAATTTTTTATAACAAGAAACTAAAATGCGATCGTTTTATAATTTTTACATATTTTTATTAGTACTTTAAAGTGTACAAACAATTTTACATTAATTTGTTTATAATTTTTTATATCAAAGCGGAGTCCTCGAAAAAAAGGTGAACTGTTTTGGGGAAGCGCACAACATTCCGTGCTTACCTGAAAAAAAAGAAGTTAAAAAGACTATTGTTCAGTAGACTTTATTCTAATGAAATAACCAATAATGTGCATATTAAAAAAAGTGGGTGATGAGGGTTTTCGTCTATCGATGTGATGTGGTAGAACGTAGCCCACATGACCTTGGCTAGAACGCTTGTTTCCCATTTTAGAGCAGTGCGCAACTGCTCGAAAATCTTTCTTATATTTCATCTTTGTCAATTGAAAAGGTTTGCTATAATACGCATACCTGCGTACCCTAGAATAATTAACGATGAAACGATCAGAGTAACTGTTCTACGGTGCGCTCTCTTCTTTTGGCTATAACTTTAAAAATATTAAAAATTTCGTTCTGAAAATTTTGGGGTATATATATTTTAAAGATGTTTTTCTTCCGAAAAATGTAAAAAAAAAATTGATTTTTTGAACCCGTCACACCGGACTACCTTAAGACCATATTATCTGATTACCTAAGCACAGCCAGAGTAGATTAAATAAACACTAGGCTGCTTAGTTTCCAGAATAATGTAATATAAAACTAAAAAATAAAACAAAGGCCAATGTCACCAGCAACTCTCAAGATTGTAACTTTTGTGTTTACACCTGTTTCGCACATAGTCTGCTGAAAAGGTTTTGTAAGGATGTCTTAAATTCACCCTTGCACTACGTTGGAAACTAGCAGAAACTCATAATCAGGAGCGTTGCTATTGCCTTAACATTTTGACTGCCAAGCTATTTTAAGGTTTTGGGTTGCGCCACGTCAAAGTATTTTTATTTTCAATTTTCTGTATCTTAGTACCTAAAAAGCAGTTCCCAATCAATTCCCATTAATTATATCGTCATGACATGGCGTTTTACAATTTTTTTTTTCTGATGCTAAGTCGCATGAAAACGTACCACAGAAGTTTCCTTGTGTTATCTTGCGTGTTTTTAATCCACATCGATGTCCATCAGTGCTTCCTGCGATTTTTCCATTACTTCCTCTCGGCTGCTGAAACACGTTCCCCGTAGTGGTTTTTTAACTCGATTGAACAGAAAGAAGTCACAGGGAGCCAAATCAGGTGAATTTGGTGGCTGTTGGATGGTATTTATTGCATTTTTCGTCAAAAAATTACGAATAATGATGGCAAAATCCACGAGCTTTCAGCCCTCAATCTTGGTCTATTTCGATGAATTGATTCACGCAAACGTCTAATAACGCACAAATATTACTCTTTGCCTGGCCTTCTGGCAAATTTTTTTTTTTTTTTTTTTTTTGGTGGTTAGGTGTGAAAATCTTCATAGACACTATGCACCCGTTGCTCATAGTAGTGTGAGATTCTTACTCACTAAAAACACGTCTCCCTTCCTATCGACTAAGGGATAAGTTACCTTATCAAGTATTTCCTGCGTGGGGCAGGTAGCTTTCCAGAAAAAGCACCTGCTAGTACCGCTATTATATGCGGTTAGTCCTTATCGCGCCAGATCGAATGGTGTCATTCTTTGTAATCGGCGCACTAAGTTTGTCTCGTCCAGAATTTGGAGTAATTTATTATTACAATGACCATGAAGACGAATACGGAGTTTGTTAGCAAAGTTCATTATTTCGTCCTCGACGGTAACTATTCCTTAGTCTCTGTAGATATCACTGTTTCTGATATAACTCACGATTTATCTTAGAGTTTTGTTTTGATAGCTTTGGAGAATATTTCGGTTGCTTGGTTTAGTACAGAACCAAAGTTGTATACCATACGTCCAAACAGGTTCAAGCACTTGCTTATAGATGAGCAGTTTGTTATGTATGCTTAACTTAAATGTTTTCCTGGTAGCCAGTACATTTGTCTGAATGAAGTTCATCACGTTTATTTAAGAAAAACATGTACAATAGTATTATTCAAAGTATTGCCCATCTGAAGCTATGACTTTTTCCCATCTTTCTGGCAATTTGTGGATCCCATCCCAAAAGAACCGCGCCGGCTTGGCAGCCAAGAATGAATCAAGCCAATTTTTAATATTCTGCTCTGATGTGAACCGTATTTCAGTGAGGGCGTTCTGCATCGACCGGAACAAATGGTATTCAGAAGGGGCAAGGTCTGGGCTATAAAGCGGGTGGGGTAAGACTTCCCACCCACTGTTTTCCAAATAGTTCTTAACCGAAATAGCAACGTGGTGCCGAGCGTTGTAATGATGGAAAATTATTGCCTCGTGTCTGGACGCATATTCCGGGCATTTTTCGGCTACTGCTCTCTTCAAACGGATTAACTGTGTTCGGTAGCGTCGTCTATTGATGGTTTCACCTGGTTTTAGCAGCTCATAATACAGCACATCCATCTGATCCCACCAAATACAGAGCATTACCTTCGCGCCATGGATATTCGGCTTTGCCGTTGATTTGGCTGGTTGGCCGGGTTTCACATATGATTTTTTGCACTTAGGGTTGTCGTAATGGATCCATTTTTCATCACCAGTAACAATCCGATGGAAAAATGACTTCCTTTTGTGGCGTTCCAGCTGCATTTCGGACATGCAAAACCGCCTTTCGACGTCTCTCGGCTTGAGTTCATGTAGAATATATCCATGTGAATATATCCAGCTGCTTTTAAACGTTTTGAAATAGCTGCTTGAATGACACCCAAAGATTATGCGAGCTCTTGTTGGGTTTGGCAAAAATATTAATAGAGTAATGCTTCCAGTTCTTCATTTTCAAACTTTTTTTGCTGCCCAGGACGTTCATCGTGCTCCAAGCCAAAATCACCACTTTGAAATCGTGCAAACCACTTTTGGCACGTTCGCTCAGCTAGCGAAATACGATGACTTTCGGCAGCAGTTTTCTTCATATTAAAGTCATGAAGAAGAACTCCCCGCAAAAACACTTTTTCAGGCACAAAGTTCGACATATTTGAGTGAAAAAAAAAATTATTGTTGTTTACGCTTCAAATGAATGACATATACTGAAATGACGTACAATGACAGTAGCTTTCCAATGCATTATTCAATGGAATAATACAAGTTACGCCATCTTTTAGCAAACCGAATTAAGTTATAGACCCAATAGTTTGCTTCATTTGCATATGGTATTTGTACCGAGTTAATGAAAATGGGAAGGTTGTTTATTTTCCGGTAAGTAAAATTAACAAGAGTAGATTTGGTCTCATTGAGAACAATTCGCCATATATTTGTCCATTTTTTCCAAAGCCGTTTGTAGCTTTCCAGTAGCTAGCTCGAGTGAAGTATCTGTAGCTAGTATCGCCGTGTCGTCCGCGAACGTGGCTACTATGGTACCTGACTCTTCCGGTATAGAGTAAAAACAATACCAGTCCAAGTGCACTTCCTTGCGGAGCTCCAGAAGCTATCTCTTTAAATTCCGAGTATTCGGTGCCATGTTTAACACGAAAAATTCTGTTTTCCAGGTACGATTTCACAATCGTACGCAGCTATCTCGGAAGAACCTGGCTTACCTTAAAATTTAAGCCTAAGTGCCATAAGTTATCGAAGGCTTGAGACACGTCAAGAAACATGCAAGAACATATCTTTTTCCCCTCTAAGGCTTTCTCAATTTCATTCGTAATTCTAAAAACCTGGTCAATTGTGGAGTGCTTAGTTCTAAAACCGAATTGATGTTCAGGAATTAGACGTCTCTCTTCAATGGTCGATTGCAAGCGCTTCAATAGGAGTTTTTCACATATTTTAGATATTATCGGCAGAAGCGATATGGGTCTGTAGGAATTTTTTTCCTTTAGAGATTTGTCTGGTTTCGGGAGCATTATAACTTCGGCAACTTTCCATTGGCTTGGAACGTTTAATAGTCTTAGCGCGGCATTTATAAGTTGGAGCAGTTTGATCAGGGCTTTCTTTGGCAGCTCCTTGAGAATTTGAGCAGTTATTAAATCATAGCCAGGGGTTTTGTTATTTTTCAATTTTTTAATTGCTTGGTTAAGTTCTCGTAGCGACACTGTTTTTATTCTAAAATTGTCTGGTGCCGTAATTATACAATTAAAACCTCCTGTTAACGCCTGTCCAACATACTAACTTACACTACACCGTTGTAATCCATGAAAACCGTGAGCATTGCCTTCTTTCTTGACTGAAAACGACGTGTTTTTTTTGGTCTCGGTTCATTTGGTGAACGCCATTCATTTGTCTGATGTTTGGATTGCGTGTCGTACTCATAAACCCACGTCTCGTCTCCAGTAATGATCCTTTTGATGAATGTAGGATCGGATTCAGCCTTGCAAATCATCTCTTTTGCGAAGTCAACACGGTCTCTTTTTGCATGAAATTGAGGTCTTTTGGCACCAACTTTGCTGCTACACAAAGGAAACCCAAATCATTAACCAAAATGTCTTGGACGGATCCATAGGCAATGTTCAAGTCCTCCGTTATCTCTCCAATGGTTAATTTACGGTTGTTAACCAACATTTCTTTTACTTCATCGATGTTTTCGTCGCTTTTCGATGTCGATGGTCTGCCACTGCGTTCATCATCTTTGATTGACTCACGACCACTTTTGAACCGCTCGTGCCACGGGTAAACGACCGTTTTCTTTAGAGAATCGTTGCCGAAATACTTTTCCAACATTTCCAACGTTCGCACACCATTTAATACAAGTTCGTTGTTGCAAAATTGTAAAAAATTGTTCTAAAATTGTAAAAAATCGTCAACAGACACAATGATAGATGTACTCTTGGCTACGTAACTTTTGCAAATGTCAAGCTATAACGCTAAGATTTAGAGAGATGTACAAAAAAAAAAAAAAAAACTTAAATCGGAACAATGGGAGCGCCACACGGTGGTTATTCGGTTTTTTTGTTTTTTATCAAGGTGGTAATTTTTGAACAGTTGTAGGTTTCTAAAAAGTTAATATAAGAGGTTGAGAGGAAATTGAAGAAATTGGCGACGATTTTTCAAACGATGGTTTAGACTTTGATGAAAGTTAGCTTCCAAATGATGACCCTTACTCCGGCATCGACTCGGAACCAGATTGTTTCAATATAGTTGATGGGAAAGTTGCAGAAAAAAGTTCAAGAAGAAACTGACGTATTGCCTCTCACTAAAAACCTTTCCCTTTACTGGTAGATCCGGTTTCGTCATAGACATCCCTTCAAGTATATATAAGCTGATTTGAAGTTTTAAGTCTTTTTGTAGATGAAGAAGTTATACAGTTTATAGTTTATGAAACAAACAGGTACGTAGAGCAGCAAATAAATCTCGGTCTTTGTTCCTCAGTGGGAATATTATTGGTACGAAGAAAAATATCTGTAACTTTGGCATTCCTTCAAAAAGAATGTCAAGTAACTGCTTCCAATTGCTTTCGAGCTTTGTTCATTTTGCGAATAACACGAAAACACGGCTGGAGAAGAGGCTCAGAGAGAGAGAAAGAGAGGCTCATTTTTCGACAATATATTATCAACAAAGGTCATCTTTATGGTCTGAAGTTATTCAATCTTTGCTCAACCGAAGGCTTCATCTGGTCCACTAACATTTACGCCGGCAAAAGTGCAACAGGTGTTCGAGAAATTGGTCTGGCGAAAAACGTTTGTGCAGTACTCAGTTCTTGTTGAAAGGAAATGGGCGCACTCTTTTTGTAGACAATTTTTATATTAGCTACGAACTGGCACGTTCTAACATACGCTCGAGTTAAAACACTTCGATCTAACACAAGAAAGGGGACTCCAAAAGAGGTGATGAATGCCCACTTGAAGAAAGGTGAAATAGTAGCACGAAATTGACACTCGTGATTCAAGGATGCTTTTCACAAAACATGCTCATATTATGGCTTCTATGTTCAACTAACCGATTTATGTCCCATCCACTAGTAGAGACAGGAACCCGAGCCAAAGACATGGAAATCACGGAAAAACTCTTGTAATTATTGAGTATAACAAAGGTAAGATGGACATTAATCTCTCTGATCAAATAGGAAAGTTGCTATTAAGTGGTAAATCCCAAAAAGGCCACGAAAAAATAATTCAAATCCGAAGGTTTAGGAAAAAGGTTGCTGAAGACTTACTGGATCTCTTGTCTTCCCAACCAGGTCCTTCCAGGAAGCAAAACATCGAAAAAAGGAAGGATGATAATGGGAAAACCAAAAGACGAGCATGCGTTTTGTTTTATGCCCAGGCTAAGAAAACTGCAGGAAATAGCATAAAAAGGACAATAACATTCCGTCTAGAGTGCCCCAAAATACCTCAGTTGTGCGTTGCTTACTTTCCAGAATATTCTCATTCTAAAATGTAATTTCATATAACATTTCTAAAAATGTTTTTTTTTTTTTTTTTTTTAAGCTTTAAACTTGAAATTCTTTGGATTTCTGCTCTTTTTTATTTGTCAAAAACGATCTATTTTTTAGAATATGTATATTGAAGTGATGTTTCTTTTTCTAATAAATAATATTGCTCTGATTTACATATATTTAATTACTTTTTGAATAATTTGAAATACAAAGAATTCTTCGAAACCAAAAACGTACGACATGGGCTGAATTGAAGTACTAGGTGTCGTAAGAAAAAGTGCGACATGGTTTCTGGGTAACTATGAGGTATCGTCATATCATGGTAGTCAAAGTGTTAAACAGCTTAGACCACTGAATTCTGTACGTACAAGAACGGAGTTGACCCTCGGTTTTTTTCCTAATTAGTTCCAACTATATGTAAACATTTGATTTATTGACGAGCTTCCAGGACCTAGTATGATATGCTCAGCTGCGATACTTTGAGATAGCCTTGGAAATTGATACAAACAAATATAGAACGACCTCATATTTTAGAGTCTATCTATGTAGGATCTTTTCATTTCTTCTGGCCTAATACTTTTACCCTCCTGCTTCTGTTGATGATAAAGGTAGGTACAGCAAGAGGTTTTTTATTCGTTTGACTTGGTAGGCTTTGCCTTTCTCATTTTTCTACTTCATCCGAAGCTAAATTCATTTCTTGAAATAATAACCAAGGAAATATACTTCAAGTGCTGGACATAATTTTGAAGCATTTTTATAGCGGAGTTTTCAGCTATGCGGCTAAGTGCGTTTTTCCAAGATTTAGCTTGGATGAAGTGTGATCGCTTAAAGACCTAAAGTTAATTAAATTTTAACTCAAGCCGATTTCCCTTAATGAGTTCGCTCTTAAGCCCTATCCCTTACACCCTAACTCTAACTCCAACTCTAACACTTCATCGAGAAAATATTTGTATTCTCAACATTTCTTAATATATGAGTACAATAAACTTTTACAGTGTATTTGTACAACGAGAGCTAATACTAATGCGAAAAAATGAACCATTGTGGGTTGAATACTTAAATATTCAATGTACTCATAAAATGGCCACCAACATAGTAATTAATGTGCACAGCATGGGCCATATTTCCCAGGAGACCGCTACTCGAGACGGTTGCAAATACTTTGCAAAGTAATAAAAACGTTCGCACTTCCTTACGAGGAAGAACATTTATTCAATATAAGATTCATGCAGGGAGATTTTCGAATTCTTACAACATGACTCACTTTGGATTCCAAGTGTACCATATAACTCACTTTTTCTTATATTTTTAGCTTGCATTCAGACAGCTGGAAAGGATAGATCATCTTACAAACCTCTAGAACACATTGCAATAAACTCAAAACTCTCCGATGATGTCAGTTGCCAGGATAGTCGTAACAACAATGAAAATATCAATAACAACAACGGCAGTAGCAGTGGGAAAAAATACAAATCCAAAAAGGATTCCGGAAAGAGCGTAAGTCAATCGTACAGACAATGAAAAAGTATAAATTTTTAAATACTTTTTCAACAGGATGATTTGTTACATCCGTCGTTAGCACAAGCTGTAGTCATCCTTGAAACTAAACCACTGTGGGATAAATTCCATGAGCAAGGCACAGAGATGATTGTCACTAAAACCGGCCGACGAATGTTTCCTACATTTCAAGTTCGAATCGGTGGTCTAGATCCTCAGGCCACCTACATCATGATGATGGATTTTGTTCCCGTCGATGATAAACGCTATCGATATGCATTCCATAAGTAAGTCTCATATGAACAAGTCTTATTTCATAAAGGCCTGGTAAAAATAGAAAAACAAATTTCAGTTCAAGTTGGGTGGTAGCCGGAAAAGCAGACCCCATTTCACCGCCACGAATTCACGTGCATCCAGATTCTCCAGCGCCTGGTACCAATTGGATGAAACAAATCATTTCCTTTGACAAACTTAAACTCACAAACAATCAGCTCGACGAAAACGGCCACGTAAGTATCCGATTGTGAAAATAAACAGAACCTATCCTCTTACAATCTCTCCCCATTAACAATAGAATTATTGTTGTTATTGTTCAAATCAACAAATTTACACGAAATTTACACACTCTGGCAATGTTTTTGTTTCTTTTTGGCAGATAATTTTGAATTCGATGCACAGGTACCAGCCGAGATTCCATATTGTCTACTTGCCACCTAAAAATACATCCCTGGACGAGAATGAACACACAAGTCACTTCCGCACTTTCGTTTTTCCGGAAACATCGTTTACGGCGGTCACTGCCTATCAGAATCAGCGGGTGAGTTTTTCTATAGTTTACAAGTTTCAGTCTGAGTTTTCGAAAGCAATTTTCATATCGAATAAATCTTTCGGATGAAAACGAAATGCAACGGATGAGATGCGACTATTGACTATTTAGCGGCGCTTCAGAGGAAGTTTTGCTTGCATCGCCCGACACTGTTTGCTGACGCTAACGGTTATTCTAATGAGATTCATTAGGACTGTTTTTTTTCTTCTTCTTCTTCTTCTTCATCTTTTTTTTCAATAATCTATAGGCATTAGGCGATTTTTGAAGTTGATTTTCGAAAATGACGAGTTTTTTGTTGGCCGATGCTGTTACTAGTGATATTGCAGTCGATGTTGCTTTTGTGCGTGATGCCATTTGAAATTATTAAACTTTATTACGCGGGCAATAAACTTGGATAATTTATGATTCGGAGAGGCACATATTGTTTGGATTATTTATGTGTTGTGATTTAGCGGGAAGTTCCAGTTGTTTCCATGTTGTTTTCGTGCTGGGTGTTCACTTTTCATTGCCGTGATAGTCGGTGGTCGACGGTGGCGTTTTGACTTGACTTGATATCTAATTTTTTTGATTTTGATTTTGAAAAATTATTCGTTTCCTGACCCAGTGACATACTGAATGAATAGGAACTGTGTTGTAAATAGTTTTGGATGTTCCTTTGATATTGCAATAATTTCGACATAATTTAGGTGAGTCCTTAATTGATCAAGAACAGAATTTGTTTGTAAATTTACGGCTAAATAAATTGGAGAATTGCCGTAAATGCACGGTTATGCGGATGAGTAGTTCGAACTGCTCATTGGTACAACTCAAGGTGTTTTCGTTTGAAAGCGAAAAGTGAAAATGTCGTAAATTTTTTAAAAGATGAGATGATTCGCCAGGAATATATTTTTGATGGATTTATAAGATAAGTGTCAACAGATGAATGGTACTTTGGAATTCCGGCATGCCTAGTCATCATTCGTTTGCTCTGGGCAAGTGTTAGAACACAGTTGAAGTTCGAGCACGACCAAAGGCAACTCCTTTTCACCAAAAAGAATGAATTTTGAGTTATAGTCCTAAATATGAATTACAAGGAGCCGAAGATTTATTAGTCACTGTACAATCAAGATAATTCATTTTTTAACTTTAATATGCAGACTAAATTCCCAAACAGTAAAATGTTTGGACAAACTGTCATGTTTGTCCAAAAAACTTGCTTGCTTACTTAGGTGGAGCTACAATTGTGGAGTGGAACCTAGGCCTCAACTTACAAGACTCTCCAGGTAGCTCGGTCTTTAACCTCCAGTTGCGCACTAAGGTGAGGTCTTCCTCTACTGCGTTGCCCCTCCGGGTTAGATTCGAAGACTCTGCAGGCCGGAGCAATGATGTCCATTTGCTCTACGTGCCCCAGTCATTTCAGGTGACAGATGCACAATTTTCAGACTATATCGGTGTCGCTATGCAGATCGTATAGTTCGTCGGTGAAACTTCTCTTTCGACGCCCCTTAAGGGACCAAATATTTTTCGAAGGATTTTTCTCAAACTGAGGATATTTTCATCCGATTTTGATAGGTTCAATGTTGCTGCACCATAAAAGGGGACTGGGTTGATTAAGATCTTATATAGTGTCTCCTTCGTCTTTCGGAATAGGGTTTAACCATTAAATTGTCTTCTTAGCCTGAAGAAGAAGCGATTGGCAATAGTGATTCTTTATTTTGTTTCTGCTGAAGTGTTGCTGGCTGTGATCTTCTGTTCAATTCGTCGCTGTTGTGTGTCCCTTCTTGTTGAAAGCATATACTTTGTTTTGCCCTTATTTAGTGCTAAACGCATTTTGGCAGCTTCCGTTTCGATATTAGTGAACGCATATGTACCACCCCGCTATATTCTCCCAATTATGGCGATATCATCAGCGTACGCTAGTAGTTGCACAGATTTTTGGAAGGCTGTGTCTCTAGTGGTCGCTTGTGAGTTCCGCACAGTTCTTTCAAGTATGATGTTAAAGAAGTCAGGAGACCTTTTTTGACACCAAAAGACTCGGCTATATCGTTACAGACTTTGGCATGTCATTCTACACAGACGGACGAGCTTGGCAGGATACCAAAACCAGACATGGCTCTACGGTAGGTATATAGCTCGTCGCTGTAAATGCTGTGCCGGATGTGCCGAAGTGTGAAGATTTGGTCGATTATGGACTTTCCTGGTCTGAAACCGCACTGATAGAAAAACTCATACAAGAGTCAAGAAGACGATTCGTCAACGATAATTTGAGAAATGATTCTTGGATAGAACCTTGATAAAAAAAAAAACGGAATAACCACAGTGTGGTGCTCCCATTGCTCCGATTTGAGTTCTGCTTTTCTTGTTAAGTTGGTACATCTGTTGATATTCCCTCTAAATCTTAGCGTTATAGCTTGACATTTGCAAAAGTTACGTAGCCAAGAGTACATCTATCATTGTGTGTGTTGACGATTTTTTACAATTTTAGAACAATTTTTTACAATTTTCCAACAACGAACTTGTATTAAATTTTACATAAAAAACGAATTTAATGGTGCGTGAACGTTGGAAATGTTGGAAAAGTGTTTCGGCAACGATTCTCTAAAAAAAAAAACGGTCGTTTACCAGTGGCACGGGCGGTTCAAAAGTGGTCGTGAGTCAATCGAAAATGATGAACGCAGTGGCAGACTATCAACATCGAAGATCGAAGAAAACATTGATGAAGTAAAAGAAATTAATCATCAGAGAGATAGAGGAGGACTTGAATATTGCCTATGGATCCGTCCAAGATTTAAGTTAATGATTTAGGTTTCCTTCGTGTAGCAGCAGTTGTTGCCAAAAGTCCTCAATTTCATGCAAAAAAGAGACTGTGTCGACGTCGCAAAAGAGATGATTTGCAAGGCTGAATCCGATCCTACATTCATCAAAAGGATCATTACTGGAGACCAGAAGCGGGTTTATGAGTACGACATGCAATCCAGACATCAGGCAAGTGAATGGCGTTCACCAAATGAGCCGAGACCAAAACAACCACGTCGTTTTCAGTCAAAAAAGAAGGCAATGCTTACGGTTTTCATGGATTACAGCGGTGTAGCGCATTATGAATTTTTGCCAGAAGGCCAGACAAAGAGTAATATTTGTGCGTTATGAGACGTTTGCGTGAATCAATTCATCGAAAGAGACCAGAATTGTGGGCAGAAAACTCGTGGATTTTGCACCATGATAACACACCGTCGCACAGTACCATCATTATTCGTAATTTTTTGACGAAAAATGCAACAAATACCATCCAACAGCCAGCGAATTCACCTGATTTGGCTCCCTGTGACTTCTATCTGTTCAATCGAGTTAAAAAAACTACTACGGGGAACGCGTTTCAGCAGCCGAGAAGAAGTAATGGAAAAATCGCAGGAAGCACTGATGGACATACCGAAAACCGAATATACTCGTAAAAATTTTTTCGAGGATTGGATCAAGCGCTGGCATAAGTGTGTTGCAATCGATGGGGATTACTTTGAAGGGGACAATACAGATTTAGATGAATAAAATTGTATTTTTAATTTTCTTTTTGATCAAGGTAGTATTTTAGAAAATTGTTCTACTGTAGGGGTTTATCACCAATGTTAACATCATTTATTGAGGATTTTAAAAAAGGCTTAATAAACCTGACCGATATATCAGAAATTTCCGTCAGGGTACACCAAAGTAAACATTTTCTTAAAGCCGGGATAAATGATGTTATTATTGGAGATAGACCCTTACCTACTACAATTTCTTAGAATATATTCAAAAATTATTTTTCAAATTATTCTTTACAAATTAGAGGACACCCTGTATAATAAAATACAATTTGCTCCATCTCAAAGACCTAAAAGAATCTTATAAAGGATGATATTTTTTCTTGTTGGGTTTTTCAGTATTTTAATTTTGGTATCTCACGCATGATACGTGACATGTGTCAAAGTCAAATATGCTCAGTTAGCATTGCTATTTTATCCTCGAAAGACTTAAACCCGAATAACCTTACAAATTCAACTATTTTACGGTCGTTATAATCTACCTACTAAGCAAGCAATTCACGCCATAGTTATCAAATTTCGCACCAATTCCACGATATTGGACATTAAGCCACCTACCCGTATGCGTAGAGTGCGTACAGAGGAAAATATTGCTGCTGTATCCGCCAGTATTAATAAAGACCGTGATGTGTGAATTCGTCGCCGTTCGCAGCAATTAGGATTGTGTTTCTCGACTACGTGGTCTAAAACCTTACAAAATACAGCTCGTGCAAGAATTGAATCCGAGTGACCTGAATATTGAAAAATTGTCTTCAGCGAAGAAACTCTTTTCTGGTTGAATGGGTATGTTAATTAACTAAACTGCCATATTTGGTCCGATGAGCATTCTCAGGCAATACAAGAGCTGCCAGTGCACCCGAAAGAATGCACTGTTTGGTGCAGTTTATGGTCCGGCGGAATTATTGGCCCGTATTTTTTTAAAGATGTCTGCGAGAAAAACGTTACCGTAAATAGCGCCCGCTACCGTTCAATGATTTCCAACTTTGTTTGCCCAAAATGCATGAGCTGAACCTGATCGATATGTATTTCCCTCAAGACGGCGCACACCACACACGGTGAGACACAGCCCGCGAATGGATGGACCAATTGAGAAATGAGTTCGGTGAGCAATCTATCTCTCGCTTTGGACCAGTGAATTGGTCTCGTGTATCGATAAACCAGTGTCGATTGCAGCTTTGGAAGACAACATTACATGTGTTATGAGCAAGATACAACAACTGATTCAAACTTGGACTCTTCGTATGGACCACTTAAAACATAGTTGTGGTCAACATTTACATGAAATAATCATTAAAAGGTAAATGGCAATGCAAATGGCATTGATTTATCAATTTAATTAAAAATTGTATACAATTTTGCAATCCTCTTGTTTTGTTTTGACATCTAAAAATCAAACGCTTTAAAATCACCCTACAATGCAACCTGTCTATTAAATTCGACTATGGAACTCACTTCCTCAACACATCAGGGGTATTGAAAATGCCACGAACTTTAAAAATGCAATTCTTTTACACTTTCCTCTTCAAATTTAACATCTTTCATATCCTCAATTTCGGAAGACTAAACAACTTTACTAAAATATATATTAAAGGAGCACAATGCACTATTGATTGACTAATTGCTCTGTTCCGATAAAAGAAAAGATTATGGTGAAACTTGAGATATAAATATAACTCTCTAGATGCCAGGGCTATCGTTTTCATGATCCGTTGGAATGCACCCTGTTCTTTTTTTTTTTTATATCAGAGATTATAGCCATTCATGGATACATCCTGCACACCTTGAGGAAACGCAACAATAATAACATCAATGTCATTAATTCCTGAACTTTTTTTGCGTTTTACGGGCGAAGTTGTATCCGAACTAAAAAAGCTTAATCCATGCTTAGATTGTTAAAAACAAATGTTTTAGGAATTCGCCAGCCTGGTTCCGACTACTCTTTTTAGGACTTTATAAGACTGAAGGACAATTAATTCTGATAATAATTTTTTTAATATTGGGTATATAATTTAATAAGTGCGGTTTTTTTTTTTCAAAATTTGAACGTTTATTTAAGAAAAACGTGTACAATCGACCGAAACAAATGGTAATCAGAAGGGGCAAAGTCTGGGCTATAAAGCGGGTGGGGTAAGACTTCACATCCACTGATTTCAAAATAGTTCTTAACCGGAATAGCAACGTGGGGCCGAGCGTTGTCATGATGGAAAATTATTGCCTCGTGTCTGGTCGCATATCCCGGGCGTTTTTTGGCTACTGCTCTCTTCAAACGGATTAACTGTGTTCGGTAGCGTCGTCTATTGATGGTTTCACCTGGTTTTAGCATCTCATAATACAGCACACCCATCTGATCCCACCAAATACAGAGCATTACCTTCTCGCCATGGATATTCGGCTTTGCCGTTGATTTGGCTGGTTGGCCGGGTTTCACATATGATTTTTTGCGCTTGGGCTTATCGTAATGGATCCATTTTTCATTACCAGTAAAAATCCGATGCAAAAATGACTTCCTTTTGTGTCGTTCCAGCAGCATTTCGGACAAGCAAAACCGCCTTTCGACGTGTCTCGGCTTGAGTTCATGTGGAACGTTTTAAATTGGCTGCTTGAGTGACACCCAAAGATTCTGTAGCTCTTCTTGAAAAAAAAATTATTGTTGTTTACGCTTCAAATGAATGACATATACTGAAATGACGTGCAATGACAGTAGCTTTCCAACGTATGTTCCAATGGAATAATAACAATGAAATAACACAACTTACGTGATCTCTTAGCAAACCGCACGATAGATTAGATTGGATATGGTAGATTAGATTTCTTTATTCAATTATTCAATTACAATCATTGAGGAAAAAACTGAATAAAATAAGGCATGACATTTATGTCGTCTGTCTGAGTAACAATATTTTCATAAGTTTTACAATATATTAATCATTAAACTAAATTTTAAATGCATTTTGAAATCTTTTCATGTGCTTTTGGCTTAGCGAAAGTAAATGAATTAAAGTTTAGTTAAAACAAAGATAGATATGAAGGAGACTTTAATGTTTTTCTTGGCTTTTAGTTTAGCTAACACAGAAATGTATTTTTGGGGTATAGAGACTTTTAGTTTAGTTAAAAACAAATAATGAATGTTAACAATTTTGTTTGTTAAAAATTTTCGTTGCTTATTCTTGTTCTGTAAGCACTGGCTTCGATGTAATACTTAAACAAATGTATCCAGTTTGAACCGTCAAGATAATATTTAACCCCATCAATATTAAGAATGTTCGTCCCAAAGTGGAAACGTCCCAATTCTTTCACTACCGGACACACGCCAATGAAATGCAGTACGTCTTCCCTCTCATATACTTTAAGTTGCAAAGAGTGCAATTGCTAGTCCCTTCGCTTCGATGTGGTACATAACACATGGGCTGAAAAGTCAGTGCCGTTTTATAGCAAAACACAAATTTTTTGCAAAATTCAACTTTATTTTTCAATATAGTTGCCTTCGAGGGCGATACACTGATTCAAACGATTTTTCAATCTTTCGATACCAGTTTTGTAGTACGATTTCGGTTTAGCCCCTTTTGGAGATAGTCGATGAAAGTTATTCCATGTGCATCCCAAAATACGGATGCCATAACCTTGTCAGCCGACTGTTGAGTTTTTGGTCGCTTTGGACGAGGTTCGTCTCCTGCTCGCCCCTCAGCTGACTGCCGACTTGACTCTGGTGTGAAGTAATGGAGCCAAGTTTCATCCATTGTCACATACCGATGCAAAAATTCGGCTTTATTGCGGTTGAACAGCTTTAAACACTCCTCTGAATCATCAACACGTTGTTGTTTTTGGTCGACTGAACTAAACAGAGCTTTCGCATGTCCAAACATTCGTGTATGATATATCCAACACGCTCTTTTGATATCTTCAGAGCCTCAGCTATCTCGATTAACTTCACTTTACGGTCATTGGTAATCATTTTGTGGACTTATTTGATGTTTTCATCGAAAACAGCCTCTTTTGGACGTCCACTTCGGTGCTTGTATGACCACTTTTAGATTTTTCAATCCACTTGCGAATGGTTAGTTCGGCTGGTGCAGAATCCGGGTAACACTTATCAATCCATTTCTTTGCATCGGGTGCATTTTTGCTCATCAAAAAGCAATGATAAATCAACACACGAAATTGCTTTGAATTCATTTTTTTCGCAATAACAAAAGTTGCTTCACTCACAACGCTATATCTCGAGAACTAGTCGTCCGACAGCTGTCAAATTTATACCAGTATCTTTTGAAGGTTGGTACTAACCGAAAATAGTATGGATTTAATTCAAGTGGTGCCCTCTCTTAGAAACAATTTTAAAAATTGTTCCAATCATAAAACTGGAATAGCTGCTTTTGAAGTAGGTTATAATTAACCTTTGAATAGTATTGCCTCCCTGTTGACTACCGCGCTTTTTCAATAAAGGAGTACCTCTCATTTTCATCTGTGTGGCTGATAACCTCATAAAAAGCCTTTTTCCATCCATCATCATTACTTTCGGCGAAGTTTATAGTCACACCACAGTCTGCTGCATATTTAGTCCAATCTTTGACAAAAAGTTTTCTTCAGTACTTTGGTAGTCTAGAATCGCTAATTTCGGAATTTTGTTGGAAGACCCGATTCCAAATGATACATGTATTTCGGTGTACTTATGGGCAAGTAGAAGATTTTACACAGAAAGAAAGTAGGTATTTGTTGATTTCGTATCTCTGACCACCTCAAGCCTGTGCACCATACGAAAGGATAGATCGCGCCGTTGGATTAAATAGGCTAAATTTCGAGTTAAAAGCTATTAATTTATGCCTATTCCAATTTGAACACATTGTTTTTTTCGCCTTATCCACTTTAGTTTTTAGATGTTTTTCCATTTTTAAGTTGAACGTCAGTTCCATTCCTAGGTAAGCATATTTTTTTACTACTTTCAACTCATGTTTACCATATTTTCATTTTTCGACGTTAACCTCCAAACCCCACAGTGTGCAGTACTCGAAAAGGTTGTTTATCATCATCTGAAAAGAACAAGGTGATTCTGCAAGTATGTCTATGTCATCTGCATACATGATAACTTCAATCTTCGTACTGCCAATTTCTAAATGACATGTAAACCATTCCACGAGATCATCCAGAAACAGAGCGAAAAATAGGGGACTCAGGTTACAGCCTTGTTTAACTCCTCGGTTTATCACAAGCTTCTCAGATTGTTCCTTGCCATTATATACGTTATGTTTGCCATATTTTGTTGGTACAACTTTTCTAATGCTTGAACGCACTTTGTAGATATTCCTATGTTGTACAGATTTTCCGTATCGAAGGCTGCTCTAAAATCAACAAAAAAGGTGAAAAGCTTCTTACTTTGGTCCATCTTATTTTGAGCTATATGTAGATGTTAGTACGAAGATATTGTCTATTGTAGAGTAACCATTTCAAAAACCAGTCTGAAATTCGCTGAGTTTAAAGTATACGCTTTCAATGCCGAGTTTAAAAAAGATATTCCTCTTTAGTTTGCTGGATCACATGGATCACCTTTTTTAAAAATTGACCGAATTTGTGTTTCGTTAAAGTGTTCAGGAAGAGTGCCAAAATTTAAAATAATGTTAAGAGCCTTAGTCAAATTTTCTTTAAATGATTCTGTGGTGTATTTCAGAAACTCTGCCGGTATTCTATTTGAGCCTTACCGTCTTTCAAGGATTGGAGCACTATTTCTACTTCTTCAATTACTATTTTTGCAACCAAAATTTCGTCCTTTAGATCAGGTTGTGCGTAATTCCAATTAATTTGTTCCGACAAGTATAGTAAGGGAACATAGTGTGCCTGTAAATTTTCCACTGGTACACTAGCAACTTCTTTTGATTTTGGGTTCCCATTTAATTTCCTTGACGCGGTTCAAAATTCAGCTGAATCTCTGCTTTGGCTCAATAATAACAATGCCAATTTTCCTTCCTGTGCTCGTTTCTTTTCTTCACACATCTGTTTGTGTTTCTTAGTTTTTCACATTCGTAATCATACCATTAAATTTTTTTTCTTATAGTAGGGGCTTTTTGTACCGAACTTCACGAATTATTGATTCAAGTTCACATAAAGGTATGTATTTTGCTACTGAAACATTTTCCTTGACGCTTAGCTTAATATCCATTTTTACTTGATGATGTTTTGAGCAGGTTTTCCGTTTGAGAGAGATTCTTGGATCAGATCGCTTCCATTCATGATCGTGATTGGAAGATGATCCGAATATGTCGCATCCCCAAACACAAAGTCTTTAAGGATGAAGTGACAGTCTCCACCAATAAGCCCATAATCAATTGTGGAGCTGCCCTGCTTCCCAAAAAATGTTAATTCACCACTATTGTTTCCGTCCGCGCTTCCATTCTAAAGGCTCAATACAAATTCGTTGCACAATTCAATGAGTTTTCTTCCTTCAGCATTAACTTGTGCGTCTTTAGAGCTTCGTTTACGGCTTCCAAGTACCATATCCGGTTCTAAGTCCGCTGTCCTTGCATTTAAGTCTCCCATTGTTATTAAGTTATGACAAAAAGTCATAAAATATTTCATAGTCATGCTGCCAATGGTTGCAATTTAAGTAGATAGGCACAATATGGTATATAGAAAATTATTAGCGTTTTTTTAATTTTATGTAAAGTACAGCATTTTCTTTCTTTTTTAATATATTTTAAACTAAACTTTATGATTACTGAATTTAATTATTTTATTCGTTTTTCCATTTTAGGTGACACAGCTGAAAATTGTCAGTAATCCCTTTGCTAAAGGATTTAGAGATGACGGAACAAACGATGTGTGAGTATGGAATTTAAACTAAGAAGTGTAAAGAAATAAATAAATGGTAAGATGTGGTTAGCAAACGGTTAGGGCTGTAATTTTTTGTGCAACTTTTTATAATCTTTTGAAAGGAGAAGTTATAATATTTTTTGCCGAGAATTTTATAGATTTTTTGCTGCCACAGCTTACATGACTTGACTCAATGTGGGAACAAATACAAAGCTGCTTGCTGTTCTTTGCCAAAATTTCCAGGATGTTGACTCTGTAGAGTAGATTTTAGTTTTGCTGACAAAACTGATATAACCACTCAATATTTCTGTCTAGGAAAAATCCTCCCAAATAAACACATGTACTACGTTTGACAGACAAAAAAAAAAAAAAAAAAAGTTCCCCGAATTTATTCAGAAAATTAAAAATACAAGTTTATTCATCTAAATCTATATTGTCCCCTTCAAAGTAGTCCCCATCGACTGTCACACACTTATGCCAGCGCTTGATCGGTATGTCCATCAAAGCTTCCTGCGATTTTTCTATTATTCCTCTCGGCTGCTAAAACGCGTTCCACGTAGTGGTTTTTAACTCGATTGAACAGAAAGAAGTCACAGGGAGCCAAACCAGGTGAATTTCGTGGCTGTTGGATGGCATTTGTTGCATTTTTCGTCAAAAAATTACGAATTATGATGGCACTGTGCGACGGTACGTTATCATGGTGCGAGATCCACGAGTTTTCTGCCCACAATTCTGGTCTCTTTCGACGAGGATTACACCGTTGTAATCCATGAAAACCGCGAGCATTGCCTTCTTTTTTGATAAAAAACGACGTGGTTTTTTTTTTGGTCTCGGCTCATTTCGTGAACGCCAATCACTTGTTCGATGTGTTAATTGCGTGCCGTACACACAAACCCACGTCTCGTCTCCAATAATGATCCTTTTGATGAATTTGGGATCGGATTCAACCTCGCAAATCGTCTGTTTTGCGACGTCAACACGGTCTCTTTTAAGCATGAAATGGAGGCCTTTTGGCACCAACTTTTCTGCTACACGACGGAAACCCAAATCATTTACCAAATGTCTTGGACGGATCCGTACGAAATGTTCAACTCCTCCGCTATCTTTTTGATGATTAATTTGCGGTTATTGACCAACATTTCTTTTACTTCGTCAATGTTTTCGTCGGTTTTCGATGTCGGTGGTCTGCCACTGCGTTCATCATCTTCAATTGACTCACGACCACTTTTGAACAGCCCGTGCCGAAACACTTTTCTAACATTTCCAACGTTCGCGCACCATTAGATTTATGCAAAATGGCTACGAGATTTAAAGGAAATGTCAACAACAGATGTACCAACTTAACAAAAAAAAAAAAAAAAAAAAACAGAACTCAAATCAGAACAATGGGAGCGAACACGGTGGTTATTCCGTTATTTTTTGATTAAGGTGGTATCCAGGATAAATTTATATTTGGCTATATGTCTTTCAAAGGTTATACTACTTAATTACAGATTAATGCTTAACAACACTATGCAGTATACACATACGGTAGAATAAGCAGCTCGCAGTTTCAAACCAACTAAGGAACAGGTAATCTTGAGTTCTTCTCAGAACCTCGATTAACACATTAACTGATCTTTGGCTGCCAACCGCGAAAACAGCCGTTCACTTCACAGAATAAATTTTCTTCTTCGATAATGCGGATAATGCCTTGAGACAGGACCGTATTCTTTTACTTCTCCTATTTCACAAGCTTTCTATTGAATCATCTAGTGTACGTGTAATATAACAGATAAACAAGCAAGAAGCCACAGATTTATTAAAATATCAAAGCATCTATGCTTAAAAATCTTAGATGAAGCTGCTACACACGCAATACTCCTTCCTTCCTTTCCAATTCGTCAAAATTATCGTTTCATTAGAAAATGGAATAGTGACGCCTTTCTCCCTTTTTCTGAGCCAACAAAAAGCTAGAGAACTCACTACGGGAGCCATAGCCTTATCTATAAGGTGAGGCAAAATCACATGTGATTATATGAATGTGTCATATTTTTGCAAATGGCGGCAACTGCCATTGTGCTTTGACACTTACTATATGTTGTAAACGCAGAAATATTGTCACTGCTTGTTTGACCAATTTCCGTTCTGTTGTTTAAGCGCAGCATGAATTTCGTTGCGTTAACCTCGCGATCCTGCACTTTGTGCGCCAACAATTAAGCGTGTGGCTTATCTTATGCAAACTAGGCTCACTAGAAATGTCGCAAAAAGTAGCCATCCCCGTATTGCTCATTTAACCAAGAATATCACTGCTGTGGCCGAGGACGTACGAGAGAGTTCACAAACATCGACGAGATAAGGATGCACACAATTTGGCATCAGTTGACGTTTTTTTTACGTCGAATTTAGGTTTTGGGTCAAAAGATTACCTTCGTAACTCACTCCCATGCTCTGTTAAACCTGACGCAAGAAGACAATTTCGTATTCAAAACCTTAATGAGCGACGAAGCCCATTTTCACTTAAGTGGTTATATGAATAAACAAAATTGGGGTTTCTGGGGCACGGAGAATCCACATGAATTTCACGAATAGCCATTGCATACCCTCAAAGTGGCTGTTTGGTGCGGTATTTGCAGTGAAAAAGTGGCTGGCCCTTATTTTTTTGAAGACCCCGACGGCACCATCATAACCGTAACTGGTGAATGCTATTTTGCCACAAATTGTTGAATAAGGTTACGAGTATAGTTAGTTCCAGTTCACACACCGAAATCTTGATCTCTCGCGTTTCCCACAAAAAACTCTACAAATCTTGAAATCGAACATTAAAAAAGAAATCAGCAATTTGGAGCCAGATCTCTTGCGAGCAACGGTTCAAAACGCCAAAGGAGCACAAATGTTCATCAACTCAGGAGATGGGAGTCAATCCACATTATGAATTTACTTTTATGTTTTATTCTTCCTGCTTATTGGCCATTTCTGAGCATTTTTCTCTTGCATTTCTAGAGAAAGTGTGCTGCAATGTCGCCACGCAACAACAAGATTTCATAGAAGATTATGCCTTGCACATATAGGCGCTCGTTTACATGCCTGTAAATACTCTGAAATTCATTCTATACTAAGAAACAACAAGGATGCTGATATTTAGAATTGCAGAAAAATAAGTTTGTTCTACCTCAATCTGACCGAGGCAGACTTTCGGCAAGTTCAAATCCTACGAAATGATGAGTTTTGTCAAGCAATTTCGTCGTAGATCTCATTTTGAGCGATACATTAGACATAAGATCTAGGTTACTCTCAATGCATTTACACTTCCTCCCTTCAGAGAAGTTTTGCACTCTTGAATTGGATTAGAAGTGATATGTAAGTCACGCCAGGCCTATAAAATATTTTGATTTCGGAGACATCCGCAAGGATTCGACTAGGACTCGTATTAAAACGTATGTCTAATGTTTACTTACTTTTAATGAGCCTATGAGACTAGGATCAGCTTGATTCCTAGCCAGCTCCCATTAATTTTGAACTTCGGGTTGATTGATACCCTCTTTTAACAACGCACGAACCTTAAGGCGTGGAGGACTTGAAACCATATTGATAGGGTGGTCTTCAGGCCTTCATAATGAGACCGATACCTCTATATTGGAACAGTTTAAAGGTATTCTGTTTTGTTGATCGGACAAACTGTATTAAGATTCAATTTATCAAGCAGATGGATTGATGCAGATTCTGTATCAAATTTTTAATCAGCTCCAGCAAACTTACTTTTATCAAATAGGCTAGGTGCAATTGATGGCTGTTTTTATATACTCGCACAAGCTAATTTATTTAAAGTTTTTGTTAAAAAAAGCAACTTTATTCATCTGAATCCGAACTTAGACAGTATTTATGCTAAAGTAACCTAGGCTACAGCTATTGTATCAGCATTAGGTGTCACACAACCTGTTGTGAACCTGCAAACCAGAAGCTGCGTCGATAGAAAATGTCCTGATTTATCATTGTTCCCACGGATGCTTGTGCGTTGAGTTATCATTGTTTACACGAAAAGCTTCTTCATAGTTTGCAACTATGCCATTGAAGTAAAATATATTTTTTTTTTTTCATTTTGAAAGATCCTAAAAAATGAAATCTCTAATTACTGTCCCATCGCTCTTGCATAACCAAACTATTGTGTCATATAAAAAGTCTCCGTGATTTTTTGTCACTAGATGGTGTTGGTGTCCATTTATCTGGAAACACTAATCTGAATGTGTCAAACGAACACGTGTTTGAAAGGTGACATGTCAGGCTACATTTCTTGTGCAGACAGCTGTGTACTATAATTCGCTGCTCGTGTTAAAAGTTATACTGATTTGAATATAAGTGAAATATCTGAAGAAATACGCTATGTGATGCTTTTTTACTATAAAAAAGGGAAAAACGCTTCAAAAACATTCCGTAAAATTTCTATAGTTGACGGTGAGAATGTTGTGAGTGAAGGTAAGACCCAGAAGTGGTTTGTTTTATTCCGTTCCGGAAATTTCGATGCAAAAGATGCACCTTACACTGATCGGTCTGTCACTGAAAAAGTCGATAAAATTTTGCAACTGATGGAGCAAGACCGGCACGGAAGCTGTCTGGAGATAGCGAAAGCAGTTAACATCAAACGTATGACAGTTTGGAATCATCTAAACGAGTAGGCTACTCAAAGAAGCTTTGGGTGCCACATGAATTTAAGCAAAGAAATTTAATTGGCCGAATAACCATCAGTGAAATGCTGCTGAAACGTAACGAAATGGAACCATTTTTGTAGCGATTCATTAAGGGCGATGAAAAATGGATTAAATACGAGAATATCCAACGCAACGACGTGAAGTCGACCACAAACGACTTCAAAGCCTAGATTGACGGCAAACAAGATTATGTTGAGTGTTTGGTGGGATTGGAAGGGAATTGTCTATTATGTTATGAGCTGCTAGAAACGGTTAATTCGATCCTCTAATGTGCACAACTCGACCGTTTGAATAAAGCTTTCAAGAAATAGCGACCAGAATTTCCCAAGAGAAAGGGAGTTGTCATCCATCATGACAATTTTAGGCCACACACATCTTTGATGACCCGGAACAAATTGACGGAGCTTAGTTGGGAAGTTTTGATGCATCTACCGTATAGTTCGAAACTTCTTCCCTTTAATTACCGTTTGTTTCGGTCTTGGCAAAACTCTCTTGATGGTAAAAAATAGGCTGCCCGAAGAACCGCTGAAAATCACTTGACCTAGTTTTTCGCTGATAAACCACAGAAGTTTTGCACTGATGGAATTATGAAGCTAACAGAAAAATGGCAAAAGGTCATAGATAACAATGGTCAATATGTACTTGATTGGAATTTATTTTGAATAAAGAAATTTTTTTTTTTTCAAAAATGTACCAAAAAACCGCAGAGACCTTTTATATGACCCAGTAATAAGTAATATATTGTTTTCGACCTGAAGATCTTTCACTGCAAACCTATCTTCTCTCCTTATCAGCGCGGTTTTCTTAAGGGGAGATCAATATGTAATTACTAATTTAACAAAATTCGCGTCTACTATACTCTGTGCATTGGAAAACAGAAACGAAATCTATCGAGTTTAGCAAAGTCTTCGATAAAATTTTGCACGAAATAATTCTTCTCAAGCTTGAAGCTCTCGACTTCCAACCTGGTTTCATCTTGTGGAACCAATCTCATTTGAAAACTTTGTCATGGCTTTTTTAGATCTCGTGTTTCTGATCCCTTTGCAGGTACATCTGGTGTACCTCAAGGAAGTCACCTCGGTCTTCTGATATTCATATTGAAGCAATCAATTATGCAGATTTCATTATCAAATAATTCCGCATTTCTATCTATGCAGATGACATGAAAATCTATACCCTCTGAAGTTCAAGCTCTACAATATGATCTGAATAGCTAATTGATCTGGTGCGAAAAAAATGAACTTAATGCCCTAAAATGCTAAACTATAACTTATTCGCTTAAACGTGTGCCATCACCAATAAAGTCTTATTTCATCGGCAATGCATTAATGCCCCCTGTCACCTTACTTCGCGATTTAGGTGTCATATGCGAGAAAGAACTTAATTTTCGGGAGCATATTGATATTATTATTAGCAAAACTAATTCCTCACTGGGGATTTATTACTTTACTTTACATTTGTTAGGCCCATAATGGAATATGCTAGCCAAATTTGGTTCCCCTACTACGAAAGTCATTCTAGGTGAATTGAAACTATTCAACGCAGATTCATTCAATTTGCATTGCGGAGTGTACCTTGGGCAGATATCTGTAACTTGCCTCCGCACAGCTATCGTTTGTAGCTGATTAATCTTCAGCTCCTCAAAGAACTTCGAGAAGTTGCTGATGTGCTCTTTGTTCTTCAACTACTTCCTGGTTGTATTGACTGGCCTAGCCTGCTTATACTAATCCACGCAACCTTAGATCTTATTCCACGTTAACTTTCACCGAACCGACTACGGCTATAACGAACCTTTGACCAGAATGCTGCGAACTTCGGACAACATGGTTAACGAGTTCGACTTCAACGTAGCAAAACCATTCTTCGAAATTCCCTCTCCTAAGCACCTTAAACCCTTGCCTTTATTGTAGTTTTTATGTCATATTGTGTAAGCCAACAGATGGCGTGGATGTTGTCTGTCAATTACTGTCATTTACTGAATTCAATGTGGTTGATCTTTTTGACAATTTTAGTCATATAGTCGTTTCCCACGCAGCAACGCATTTTCGTTATTCAATGTTTTTATGAAAATGCGCGATATGTAAAAGTAACATTTCGTAAAATTCGTGAATTTTTCTGTCAACATAATCGCTCTTGTAAGTCCGGAAATCGTGCAATGGTGAGGCATCTTGAAAAAACTAGTTCGGTATCAGGTCAAACTCCATATTAGCATGAGCGGCCAGCACTTACACTCCAAAACATCACCAGTTTGAGCGAAATTGTTCCAAACCAGCCAGGCACCTCAATTCGACGTCGAAGGCAACAATTGGGCTTTACTTATGGAACCTTTCGGCGAATTTTAAAAGTTGATCTTCACTTGCACGTCTATAAAACCCAAATTACACAACAATTGAAGCTGTTGCATCATCTACGACAACGCCGATTTGTTAACTGAATGTTGGATCGCCTGGACAATTTATCATCGAATTTGTTTATTTCCGATGAAGCCCATTTTTGGATGGATGGGTACGTAAATAAACAAAATTTTCGTTTCTGGAGACCGGAAAGCCCATACGAGTTTCACGACAAACTAATGCTTCTCAATAAAGTCACTGTATGGAGCGGATTATGTGTTGGCGGCTTTTTCGAAGATGAAGCTGGAAGGACAGTTACAATTAATGGAGAACGTTACCGCAACAAGTTGACCAGCTATTTTTTTTTTTTTTTTCAAAATAGAATCAGTTGGGTCTAGTAGATCTCTTGTTTCAGGGATTATTGCACATGAAATTTGAAGATCGCATTATTTCGGTTGGAGGAGAAGTTGATTGGACTTCAAGGTCATGAGATTTGATGCCTTTAGACTTGTGGGGTTATTTGAAAAGTAAGGTCTATGCCAATAACTCACCGACAATTCAGGATCTCAAACATAGCATGCAAACTCAAATTGTGGCCATTGAACCAATTATGTATTCTTCAAAAAGTCATCGATAATTTTGACCTTCGGATGGTCACTTGTAACAGAAGCTTTTGTGGTCATTGGAACAACAACGTATCTTATTCGTAATTGCCATAGACTGAACTTTATTAATTAGGTAAATTTTATATTGAGTTCACAACAAATGTATCTTTAATTTAATGAAAACTTTCGCACTAGCTGTGCTTAACTTTTATGTTTGTACTAAGCATTTAATAAACTGTCCGGGGCTGACCCGAGCGTCAATCAATCAACTTATACGTCGTTAATTTGTATGTTAAGTGGACCACTCACGATGGGTGTCATCACCATTAATCAGAATGAAAAATTATTCCATTGAAATTCTCAGAATCGACTGTGGGACGATACTAAAATAAACATAAAATTTCTTTGCCTTTGAAGTTCATACCGTCTGTTTCCTCTAGGATTCGAAAAAGTATTTCCCTAAAAATGCCTCGCATTCACACAGTATGTGTGTTATGTCCTCAAGAGCTTGCAGATAACCGCAGAATCTGCAAATATCCGTATATGACAATTTGAGTCTCTTTACGTGTTTCCGCAGATGACAGTGTCCTTTCAGGATTTCTTATCCCTGTTTAATTTTAATAACTCCCTAGATCGTTTACCGTTAAAAAGTGGCCAAAAGTCCTTGAATACCTTTTGCCCTTCAAGACCTGACCACCTTAGGTTGGCAGTCTTTATTATTTTTTCCTCGATAGTAACCTACTGTGCAAAAGGGTGGTTTGATGTTAGCAACCTCATTATTATCGAAGAGCCCTCCTCTTCATGCGAGCTCATCTGCTTGTTCATTTCAGTCTATACCGCAGTGTCCTGGCAGCCAGCTCAGTCTCACGTGTTTCTAAATGCATAATGCTTTGAGCTAGTAGCACGCTACTTACGAGCGCCTCCAGTGTCGCGGTCTTCCTCTACTGCACCGTTCTTTGGGAGTGGATTCGATGATATTTCGGGCCGGAGCTTTCGTTTCAATTCGCTTTACATGACCCAGCCATCTCAGTCATTGGACCTTCATTCGTCTGCCTTGATCAATGTCGCTGTACAGCCCGTATGGTTCGTCGCTCTATCTCCTCCTCCATTCACAGTCTATGCAAAAGGAACCGAAAATTACTCGAAGAATTTTCCTATAAAAAAAAACCAACAGTAACCTCACCCGCTTTTAATTGAGCGAACACAGTCTTGAATACGAATATCTCTTTCTCTTTTAGGATGCTTGATCAGGAATTTATATTAAATTACCTTGTCAATCTCTGAATTGCTGGACTAAATGTGTCGTTGTTCGAAAGAGGGTGTTGCTACTCAATTAATTACTTAGCCCAAAGAAAAAGCGATTAACAAGTGTCATTGCCCGAGTTCATAGTGGAGACAAAGTCTTTTACCACCTCAAAGTTATATCTTTCTTTAGTGACATTCTGTCCGAGACGTCGGTGTTGGGTGTCCTTTCTTGATGACAGCGTATATTTTGTCTTACCCTCATTGACCGCCGAACCCATATTCGCCGCCTCCGTTTCAATACTCACGAACGCTCCAGTGACATTATGTTGCGTTCTGCCAACGTCGTCAGCATAGACGAGTAGATGGACGAACTTTTGAAAGATAGTTCCTCTGGTGTAGCGTTAGAGTTTTGCACTGCTCTTTTAAGAACGATGTTGACATCGAAGGTCTCGGTGAGTTCTTTACCGACCTTGATGGAGTAGCGTGCATTCTTCATTGTCATTCTGCAAACTACGAACGGACGAGTTTGGCAGGAATTCCAAAACTAGACATGGGTCTATTAGCTCGTTTCTCGATGAAAAGGTGGTGGGTATCAATTTAAACTTCCTGGGTTTTTTCCAAGATCTACCACAGTGTGAATATTTGATCGATGGTGGACTTTTCTGGTCTAAGGCCACACTCATACTGACCAATTAGGTTGTTGACGAGGGGCTTCAGGCGTTCACACAACACGGAAGATAAGATCTTGTAAGCGATGTTAAGATGGTCTCTTTTCTTGAGGATCGGGCAAACAATGCTGAGGTTCTATTCATAAGGCATACTCTCTTTCGACCATATTTTACATATGAGTTGGTGCATGATCCTAACCAAGTCATCGCCTGCTGCTTTAAATATAGTAGCTCGGCGGTTAGGCCATCTGCTACAGCGGCTTTGTTGAACTTTATTTTGGATATGGCTATTTTCACTTCGTCCAGGTCGGATAGACGAGATTGTTGGTCTTTATCGTCCAGGTTGAATGGTTCATTCTGTCTGACAGCGGGATTTAATTCGCCTTGCAGGCTTCGGTTCGAGCTCTGTAGCCTTGGCAGGTTTTATTTACCTTTTGGTAAAACTTCTGAACCTCATTCGTGCTGTAACATATCTCTATTTCCTCGATCGCGCGCTTCTCGTGCAATTTTTTTTTTTCCTGGGAAGCCGCTGATCGTGTCTTCTTTCCTGCGCGTAGAGCTCACGAGCAGCCAGAGCTTTCTTTCTTTGCAGCGCCGCTTTGCTGCGGTGGTCGAGTGAAACCAAGCACCTCAGACATCGGACATCCATAATACTAGAGGAGTGCCTTGCGTCGTTCGCAATGAGGTCAATCTGGTTGACAGTTGATTGATCGGGATTTATCCATGTCCCTTTATGAATATCGAAATGTGAGAACTTTGTACTAGTTATGACACTATTTCGCCTCGCTGCGAAGTCGATCAGCCTAAATCCGTTATCGAATGTGGTGTCGTGTAGGCTGTACTTTCCAACAGTACTACTAAAGATGCCCTTTCTTCTCGTATATCTCGTATATCGTATGCTAGTTGAACCTCCCTTTGGTGTCGTCGTCTTTCGACGCATATTAGGCAGAAAGCTTATAAGAAGAGAAAAGAAAGGAATTTGCCAAAAATGTTATATCAATGGAATTCCAATGTCAAGACCACGATACTTTTTGTATACTCAAATTTAGTCTTGGTGATGCATTGAATAAAAATAAATAAAAAAATGGCGCGACGGCCCGGTGTGGGACAAGGCATAGCTTCTCGCACTCATTTGTGTTTCTCACTTTATGAATTTTTACACTCCGGAGCAAGGTCTACTGTTTATTGCCGGTTCCGAACAGCTCTCCTGAGAAGCTTTTTTATAGGCAGAATTTGACTTTCGGAGGCTTGCCACTGCCCGTCGAAAGGGTGATGACGATTTTGAAAATGTTGCTATTGTGCTCCTACCAGGATGCATTGAGAACCTCTAATTTGCAACGATGTTGATGGTTAATTGGCAGGGCTTTTTGGAAAATAAACACAATTTCAAGACTATGTAGCTATCGAAGTTTTACAGACATAGCAGGTTGAGTGAGAAGCAGGTTGACCACAAAAAAAAAAAAAAAAAAACTCATGGATAGGTATCTATCTATAGGGAAAGAAGTACTCCATAGAAAACCAAAACCCTATACAAAGCACTATTCGTTATTATGGTATGTACATAAGCCAAATGCATTTGAATACAGAGCCGCATCAAAGAGAGGAACGTTTTCTACTTTAACACCTTCTACGTCTTATTTTTTCTCCATTTGACCAACTATCGATGGCTTTCAAGTGGAAAGGCGAAATAACTTAAAGTCACCCGGGTGTATAATCCAAACAATTTCACCATAATTTGCCTCTGCTTTACGCATCTCGAAAAACAATTTTATTTTTGATTTATAACCAAAACTACAAATGTAAACATATCGGCAAAAGAATTTTTTGATTAATTCCCCATTTTCCATCAAGAGCATGGGCTCTTTAGATACTGTAAACAATTCGAGAAAGCTAAGATGCTAATACTGCTTCTAGGTTGCTACTGCTCAGAGTTGGCCTATGTTGTGGTCCCTTCAAATCTGAGAGTACCCAAAAGTAAGCTCATATCGAAATGACATCGAAACAATGAATAAGATCCATAATTGTTTACAAGAACTTGAGAAATCCCTCTCATCATCATCTACATACATCTATCTGTCTATCTATCCACTTCTGCTCTGTCTAATTTCAATTTAAAAAAATTGAGACGACAAAAAAATTCGATAAAAGTCAGACCGAAGGAATCCTGTTTGATTGCGTGCTTGAGGCGAAAGATACGTTTGCTTTGTTTACGTGTTAAATCAAAAAATATGCTTTCAGAATAAATATACAAACGATTCGTCTGAAATTGTTTCCTTTCTGTTTAGCCACCACTCCACTCTTTCGCGTTTTTATCACAATTCGTATATAAGAACAACATTTTTCTTTTTTTTATAAATATTTGCCAAATTGGTGTATTTCCAATTCGAATGGTGGATTGGTTGGTGTTTGGGAGTTCTTTTGAGGCGTTAGGCAACGGCTGTCGGCTGGAATGGCCAACATTAGCGCGTTTAGCTAATTAACGAAATTAGGAAATGAGATATTACAGGCAGTCAAGTTTGATTATTTTATAGGCGTCGCTGTCGTCATAGAATGAGAATCAACTCCATTGAAGGCAATTAGAGATACGCTTAGGTATGTAGATTAAAATGTGGGGGCTTTTTTGCAATTTGCGCTCTATTGAATTTTTTTTTTTTTTTTTTAATTTGTCAACAAAACAGTGAGCAAAATTGAATGCACAATGTATCATAGTATGAGACACGTGAAAAGCATGGAAGGACGCAAGAAGGTACGCTACGACTTAGCTTGTCTGTGCATGGGTCAGCAACTACGAGTAGATGATAACATGGGATTACGTCAAAGAATATGAGTATGAGATACATCTGGAAACATTTATAAAACATCGTGCCACTATTTTGTGAACAAGGGGTTTCTGTTAAAATATGTAACGCGTATATTATTGTACATCAGATGCTATCTGCATAGCTACTGCGGCGACATTAGGGTTCGCTAAATTTAGACATAAGGACCATTCGGTAGGCCACTCTATTTTGGATCCATTCGTAAGTGAGGCTAAGAGTTTTTGATGTTTTCGCATATGACTGATTAAATTATTTTTCTTTCGGCCTCTTCTTTGAATCTCGGCTGGAAAATTTGCCTCTTTTGCTTTTTGGACTGGATTTTTCGACGACCTTCGCTGAAAATGACTGATTTGACCAACCTGAAGTTTCTCTGCTATCAAATCAAGTACGATAGGGAGTTGACTAAAAAAACAACACCAAGCCAACTTCTACTAACAAAAAATAGAAAAAAAAGTGAAAAAAGTTTGGTTGGAAGTGGCCCACGATAAGGTCACCGTGGTCATTTCTACGAGTAAGATGTCAAATCCTTAACGAAAGTGTATCAAACGGACGTTTTCGAGAGCGTTGTCTAACTCCCCAAGAGACCGAAATACTAGCTTGCTATAATGTTGCTCCTACATACAAGTATACGATTTCCCGGACACTGTGGCATCTTCCTCTATTTATTTATACCGCTCACCGCAACCCTGAGGGAAGCAAACAAATGAAAACAAAAAGATATTTGGATTTTTTAAAGTCACAGGATGTTCAGGCACCCTGAGTAGGATTCTAGAGCTAAATCAGTTCACTCAACTCGGACAAGTTAGCGATATAAAGAACCGAAATCATGCCCATCGTGTCACAACAACAAGGAATATTGGTTCTATAGCTTGAAGTGTTTGACGATTCCATATTCGTTCCAGGATTTGCGGTTATAACGAACAGCACTTGATCTAGTTTTGCTTCGGTCGCAATGTTCAATTGGCGCAAGTATATACTTAAGCCTGCCGACCATGAGCCGCGTCATAACCTTGCCATTTGGGTGTTATAAATGCATAAAATTGATCAAAAATTTAAGCGAAATATCATTTTGAGCATTGGGACACGTCCCTATCCATAATGTATTATTGTTTGGTTCGGCCATTGGACAGGATGCATCATTAGACCCTATTTCATCGATAATTAATGTTTATGTGTGAAATTAGTTTTATGTGGGCGATGTTTATTTCCAACAAGACGGTGGTAGTGTCAAAACCTTTGTTTTTTGGGAGAAAAGTATCCTAACTACTAATGAACACTATTTAACTTGTTATCTTGTGAAGGGAAGGCTTATGCCAATACTTCTCAGTCAATTGCAGCACTCAAAGCCAACATCCGTGATGGATTGATGAAATGGATCTGCAAATATGGGAAAATGTGATCAGTAAATGTATCAAAAATCTTGTTTGTGTAACAGAGGTGCTGATACTGTTTTTTACTTTAAATAGAAATTCTTCCTCTATCAATTGTGTCAAATTACACGGCCTGGGTAACCAATTTACAGGTCCATTCCCATTCCATGAAATGACTCTATTGCAAGAACGTGTTTTCAATAAAGGAATGTTTTTGTTGGTAGTATGGGGTGGAGCAATATCCTGTTGGAACAGCAGCTCTTCTATATTGATGTTATGCAAATTTTGGAACTAATAATCGTATTGTACTGGTGTCTATTGGCAGTAACTTGTGGAGATCGGGCCTCATTTTTAAAGAAATAAGGACCATGATGCCACCGTCTTATAATCCGCACCATGTCATAGATGCAGATGCAACAGTCAATCAGCTTAAAATCGCTTCCCTATTTGGAGTATTTTGGTTATAACTTTGCTCAAAAAATAAAAATGTATCTTTGCAACTGTTCTTTATTTAACCTGACCTGAGCAATGAGTGGTGAAACCGATAGATGATATGAGTTTGCGTCCTTTAGTTCGATAATATCACATGGGCTGAAAAGTTCGTTTTATAGTAAAACACAAATATTTTGCAAAATTCAATTTTATTTTTCAATATAGTTGCCTTCGAGGGCGATACACTGATTGAAACGATTTAGCCTTACTTCTCCATCGGTCTTCAATTTCTTCCTGGGGGCCAAATCTGGAAAATACAGTGGGTGGGAAAGCAATTCGTGGCCGAGTTCATTCAATTTTGCCATCGTTTTCATCGACTTGTGACACTGTACATTGTCTTGATGAAACAGCACTTTCTTTTTCTTCAAATGCGGCCGTTTTTCTGCGATTTCGTTCATCAAACGCTCCAACAACGCAATGTAATAGTCGCTATTGATAGTATGCCCCCTTTGGAGATAGTCGATGAAAATTATTCCATGTGTATCCCAAAATACGGATGCCGGCTGGACTGTTGAGTTTTTGGTCGTTTTGGACGAGGTTCGTCGCCTGCTCGCCACTCAGCTGACTGCCGACTTGACTCTGGTGTGAACTGATGGAGCCAAGTTTCATCCATTGTCACATACCGACGCAAAAATTCGGCTTTATTGCGGTTGAACAGCTTCAAACACTCCTCTGAATCATCAACACGTTGTTGTTTTTGGTCGACCGTAAGCAAACGCGGCACCCACTTTGAACAGAGCTTTCGCATGTCCAAACATGTGGCGCGTTTTGTCAACAGAACGCGGAGTACTGAGTTCCATGTGGTCACCCACTTACGTACTTACCGCGCCCAACACTGCTTGATTTCGGTGATCTAGTGGGAACCGATGCTTTCAGTGTGACGAGGAAGTTCTTATTTGTTTGCCATTTACTTTTTAAAGATTTCTTCATGTAAATGTTGACCGCGACTGTATTTAAAGTGAACCTTACCGAGAGTCCAATTTTGAATCACTTTTTCGAGCATCTTGACTAATATCTCGGGGTGTAATGTTGTCTTCCAAGGCTGTAATTGACGTTGATCAATCAATCAATCAGCAGTTCAAAACGAGAGATTTCTCAATTGGTCCATCGGTTCGCGTGCTGTGTGGCATGCAGCGTCGTCTTGCTGGAACCACATGTCGACCAGGGAAAAATAATCGTTGAACGAAAGCGGGCGCCATTGATAGTCACGGTGTCCTCACATTCATCTTTGAACAAATACGGACCAATGATTTCGCCGGACCATAATCCGCACCAAACAGTGCGTTTTTCCGGGTGCATTGGTATCTCTTGTATTGCCTGAGGTTTCTCATCTGACCAAATATGGCAGTTTTGTTTGTTAACATACCCATTCAACCAGAAACAAACTTCTTCCCTGAAGACAATTTTTCGATAAAAAAGGGAATCTTCCTTCAGCTTTTTTAAGGCCTACTTACCGAAAATTCGACACTGTGTCATATTTTTCGGCTTCAATTCTTGTACAGCAGCAATATTTTCCAGTATACGCACTCTATGCATACCGATAGGTGGCTTCTTTTTATTTTTTTAAGCGTTGTTCGGATTTTAGTTTTTCCATGATAAAATTTTAATGCTTACCGAGCATGTTTGACTCTGACACATGTTAACACTGAAAGCCAGAAAGCAAAACGAATGATTCTATGTGGATGGTTCACTTTTGCTCTTATTTTGCTTAAGGCCTTAGGTGTTTTTTCTATATATTTTGCATCAACAATTTCTTTGTTTTTTGGTGACGTTGCAATACAGTAGGGGACTGAAAACTAATTTATCCCACATGAATATGGTTATACAAGCAAGATGAGCATTTATTTAAAAGTTTCTGCTTAGAAGATCAGTTTAGAAACTATGTAGTTCCAAGCTTAACAAAATATTTTCGGGCAATATAATGAAACCTCTGTTGTCCTTATGATGTAAATAGCTTTTCTTAATGTTGGAACAGAGCGCTCAGACAAAGAAAATAGTCCGTTGTACTCTTTGTTAAATTCCTTTTAATGAAATCTTTCAGTCTTGCGAAGAAAGATGAGAAAGCTCTTCATTGATAAGATGTTTAAAGTACTAGCAACCGCCACGTCAGCGTCAAATACCCACAGCCTGATATGAGCGTAAGCCGGACATTCACAGAGATAGTGCTCCGCGGTGTCGTCATCATTTTCACAGCAAGCATCGCAGGATATTGTGTCACATATACCCACCACATTTAAATGCTTTGCAAAAGTGCAATGCCCCGTCACGACGCCAGTAACCAATCTGCAGTCTTTCCTGATGAAGGACAGCAGAAAGGCCGCTGACTTCCTAGAGACGTCGGAAAGCATTCGTTTGGTCTGCCTACATCCCGCGGAGCTGTGCCATCTACAGTTGTGCTCGTATGAGACCCAACTGACAATGGAAGCCTTAACCAAGGATACTGCGAGACCCAACGTAGGTTTGGGTCCTGAAAACTCTATTCCGAACCATGCCTGGCAAATGACCTGAGACTCACTGAGGGTCACTGAATTTAGCCTTCCAACTGCTTCAGTGATCTCTTGCATTTTCAAACATTTTCAATTCGCTGCAGATGCGAATGCTTGACGGCCTCCACCGGTTTTCCGCAACATATGTAGTTCGCTGCCACCAGGATTGCGTAAGCTTCTACTTGGAATACAGATGCAAGCTTTTTTTAAACATGAAGTGAAATCTAATGTTGTCGTCTTCCAGAAACACACAGGCGGCACATCCTATATTGGTTTTTGGAGACGTCCGTGAAGATCCGACAGCATTCCTTTGCAGATTCTGGCCGAAGCCAGTCCTGGGCACAAGGAAAGTCGATTTCGTATTTTTTAAATGGTGTCAAATCGTAATTCACATCACCGCGGTGCTAAATAATTCTAACTTCAGATTTCATCTTCAACAATTCCATTACCAGTCTTTGAGATCCAATTCAGCAATTTGAGGCCAAAAGCCTAAAATGCGCACCAAACAGTGGCTCGTGATGAATGCGTGGAAGGTGAATGGATCACTCTTGGATTCTCAGGTCTCCAAATGTGACAATTCTGTTTGTTGACATACCTATCAAGTTCGAAATGCGCCTCTTCGGAGAAGATAGTTTTCTTCGAAAAATCACCATTCACTTGTTGTTCCCAGAGGATTTATTCTGCGAACATTCGGCGTTGCGCATGGTCTACTTCAAATGTTGTGTTAACTGAATCCTGTAAGCATGCAAATGCAAATCTTTAGTCAAAATTCACTGTAAGCTGCTTCATGTAGATCTTAATTTCTAAAAACCATGGCAAATCAAGGTAGAAAGATTCTGGTCAACATTCTCACTTACTGTTGCAATGTTTTCAATAGACCGAGTCACACGAGCACGGACAGGTCTCTTCTGGGTTTGAATTGACTCAATCGCCTGAAATTTTTTGATTAATTAGACTACCGTACGGTGCATGTTTAATGATGACCGAAAAATCACGACATTTTCAAACCGTCTCTGCAAAAATCTCACCATTTCGGCAGTGAATTTTGACAATTTCTATGCATTGTGCGTTCGTGTTATACTCCATGACCTTACCTTTATTTTCGCATATGACAACAAGAAAACAACAATGCTTTTCGATCGACACGAACAAGATGGCACAAAATTCAAATTGGGCAGCCTTACTTTTGTTTTTAGGTTTGTAAGTTTATTTCACTGTATTGTGATTTACTGACTGCATAACTATCTACCAGCCCTTCTGAGCCCTATGGTAAGGTGTCAAAAGAACTTCTGTTGGAGAGAGTAACGATGGTTTTATCAGTACCCTAAAACTATCTCATTGCCCAAATATTGTTTCGGCTCAGTAACACAACGATCACTTAACTGGGTTATTTCAAGGCTAGTAGTTTCGGAAATGGTATAGTCCTAGCAAAGCTACTGCCAGGCAATCCAATTCTAACGGATAAAATTCTTTCCTTGGTCGACCTCGACATCCTGTATGATGTTATACAATATATCCGGAGAAGAAAGACTAACAAAAAAATACAATAATCAGGTCAAATGAAATTCAAATTTTCACGGACGGTTCGAAAATAGAGAAGGAACAGGTTCTGGAACCTTCTTAAAAGACCCAGATCTAAGAGTGTCTATAAGACTACCGGCTATAAACAGTATCCAATCAGAGGTTATGGCTGTCCTCAGGCGGCTGAGGTAATGCAGATAAGATCAGTATCCGAAAGAGATATCGATAGCTAGGGCGCACTCAAGACAATTGAATCAACTCTGATACTTCCAAGGGCTGTCTCACAGTGCTCAAGGCACTATGCAGTCAAAAACGCGTAAGACTCTGCTGCGTGCAAGGACACTGTTGTATTAAAGGAAACGAACTAGCGGATGAGCGTGTAAGAAAAGATGGGCTACTCGAAAATAATGTGCTTGCCAACATCAAACCACTTTTCTGCATAGTGAGGAGCACTATCCAGGAAAAAAATCACAAAAACTACCAACTTAAAGTGGTCAAGTCTTGAAGGACACAGGGTATCCAAGGCTCTCTGGCCTCTTTTTGACGCCAAAAGATCTAGAAAGCAAATAAAATTAAACAAGGATAAGCTTAGGACAGCAATAGGTTTTCTGACAGGACACTGTCTCCTACAGAAACCCGCAAAGAAACTTAAGCTGTCAGATAAGAAAATTTGCAGATTCTGGGAAATTTCAGGGAAATACTTTTTCGAAAACTTAGAGGAAATAGACGGCACGGACTTCAAGGGCCTTCTTGGCTTTTGCATAGAACTTGTGTGTTTCACCAGGGAGATCACGAAGAGCCCGTTTTGGTGTCTGGTGTCTGTGTAATGGCATATCCATCATACCATTTAACCGAACCTAACACAACGATCCAGTTCGTAGTTGTTTTAACCCCTATCGGTGATACTTGTATAAATAAATATTTGACAATGAGTACGCCTTTATACTTCTTAATTTTCATTGACTCTTATGAAGATAGGATGTCTTAGGCTAGCACACCATGTTTTTGGATGAAAAATGATTAAATTCTTTCTTTGGTTCAGACTATAGGCAAAGTCAGTCGCCGATTCCGAAGAAGCGTCAGATAAGATTACTTTAAACAAGAATCGAAAGAGCAGAGAAAAGGTTTTCAAAACATCGATAGGTTTTTAGGTCCCATACGAAGCATCTTATTATAAATATCAGAGAACAAAGTCAACGCTTCTAGGAAAACCATATATACATAGGAACAATTGAAGGATTTCATTCCTACAAATCTCGTGTTAGAGGGCAATGACATATATAAGTGAAATCCTTTTGAAACCACCAATCGAGCAAACGATCCTACTTCACAGGCCCTATATTAATATAACAATTCCACTGCTTGAAAACCGAGACAGTGTCTTGGCGATTTTTGATATGCCATACTTAGTTCACTTCGATATAGTAGAGTTGACAAAAACGGAAGGTAGTGCTTTTCTGTCATAGAAAACAACTCAGCTCTAGGAAGATTGACCAAAAACCAGTCAATTGTACACAAACTATCTATTTCGTTTAGGGAAAACTGAACTTTAGAACAGGTAGTCACTGAGTATAAACCGCTTAACAATGTAGCGACATAATTTGCATTTTCCTGAGCATTGATGTTTGAAGTTTTTCAACAATTTTTATGTTCTTTTTTTTCTTACAGTACATCGACCAGCATGAACATGAGCCAACTGAGCCATGAAACCCATAACCGTTTAAAACAGCACCATCAGCAACAACAGCAGCAGCATCAACAACAGCAACAACAACAACAGCAACAACAGCAACAGCCCCATCAATTGAAACTCTCAACGAAAGACTCAAATTTAGGTAATAAATTTTTTTCTCTCGGTGTCACTCTTTTTATTACACTTTATTCCTTCCAACACAAATCTGTCATCCTGACCCATTTCAGAATTGGATGCCCAACACCAAAATACACTGCAAGTCACAAATTCTGCTATACCTCCTGCTACAACAACTTCCCACAATACTTCACCCGAATTGCTATACCACTGTGGCAATGGTAGCATCAAGAGCGATGTTGCATCTGCAGCTGCGACAGCATCAACAACAACCCTCAACGGCTCCCAAATGAATAGTCTAGCAACAAATGCCACCAGCCTCTACTCTTCCATCGGGCAACCGTACACAGCCGAGAGCAGTAACTTCGGAGCGATCTATCATCACAATCATCACCATTTGTCTCATGGCCATGGATACGGGAATCCATATGAGAAAATCAAAGTGTCAAGTCATATGCGTCAGGCGAATCCCTACAGTACGTACCAGTCGTTCTATGGTAGTCCCCATCATCAGATGGTGCGACCGAATGGATACATTGATTTGGTGCCAAGGTGATAGGGGTGCAGCCAAGTCAATGGGCAACATTTCCCAATTTTACCATTCTTTCTGTATTCTTTGTGTCGTTTTTAAAACCTAAAAATTAAAAAAAAAAAAAAACAAAAAAAAAACAAAAGAATAATAAAAAATTATATGGTTTTTATATTTATTGCTTAAATTAAGTTTTTTTTTATCTAATAATTGTCAAAATAAATTTAAAAATATGTATTTGTATGTAAACAAATCTATAAATTCGAGGAATATTTGTCGGCGATAAATTCGTAGATAAATTTTTGTGTAATAAACGTCATAAGTATTATAAATGTTAGTTTCCCCTCCCCGCCTCATATGATTGTGTGTGCGTATTTTAAATGCAATAAAACACATGCATGTGTACATATTTAATTACAATAAATATTTTTTAAGCCTTAAACAAATGTTAGTCAACGACAGAATTTCATTGTAAAATGCCGTCAAGAAAAAGTATTAAAATATATTTTACGCTGTAAAATCTTGAAATCGCCGTTTTATTTCTCATCTACAAAATCTCTACTCTTTCTACTGTCCCGTAGATAAGCGATTTTTTTTTTGGGCGACTGTCACAGTCGAAAGTTGAAGGCGAAATAATTGATTTTATTGCATATTAGGGTCGATCGTGTTGGTTATCTTCGCCTTTGAACAGTCTAATTTTTTTAATGGGAACTAAGGGCCCAGAGTACGTAGACTTCCTTGTGTTGAAGGAAATAGGGTTGAAAAGAGAAGTTCAGTCGAATGGACCTTAGAGCAGTCGATGAATGAAAAGAATGTGAGCAATATTCCTACTCTGTTCTAAGGAATCCATATTGATAATTTTGGGGTGGTCATGATAGGGAGGTAAGATTAAAGGGCCGTTTCAGGGCAGACCACAGACAGAAAATCGGAGGAATCAACGTTTGATTACTCTCAATACGGGAAACATGAGCTCGGCGAAACGGGGACCATCCTTGATTGGCATACTCAAGCAAAAGTTACATAGAGTGATTCATCGTAAGGTTTGATTTTTGAATTTTTACTATTTGTAAAAATAACAATTCACGGCATTTACTTCTTAAATATGATATCATGTAAGTGTTGGTCACAACTACGCCTTAGGTGGTCCATTCGGAAGGACCAATTTTGGGCGACTCGTTCAAGCATAGCGACTGGTATCTCACGGATAACTCGAGTATCGTTGGCTTCCAAAGCGTCAATCGTAGCTGGTTTATTCCTGAAGACCTGATACTTTACATATCCCTAGAGAAAATAGTCCAAAGGTGTGATATCGCACGATTTAGGCAGCCAATTTACCGTAGCAAAACGTGAAATTATGTGCTCACTAAAATGATTTCTCAATAAGTCCATTGTTTCACGCAATGTACGGCTCGTAGTGCCGTCTTATTGAAACCAGAGCTCACCGAGACCTAGTGCTTGAATTTCACGAAGCACATAGTCCGTTAACATGGCACGATAACTGTTACCATTGACGGTAACATTCTGATTTGAATCGTTTTTAAAGAAATATGGACCAATGATTCCACCAGCACACAAACCACACCATACCGTTGTTTTTAATGGATGTAATGGTAGCACTTGGTACTCTTCAGGTTGTTCATCAGCCCCAATACTGCAATTTTGTTTATTCATGTTTCCATTGAGCTAGAAATGGGCTTCATCACTGAACAAAATTTCACGACAAAACACCGGATTTTCATTGAATTCTTCCAGAGCACATTCACTAAAAATATGGTGCATATGGATGCTTGGCTTTGTTGAATTTTGTAAGCTTTTAAGCCGAGATCCTTACGTTAAATACGCCAAGTTATCGAATACGCCAATCCAAGCTGCTGAGACCGACGACGAATCGATTCGTCACGGTCTTCGTGTACACTCTCAGCTACAGCTGCTATAGTCTCTTTACTACGTGCTGGATGTGTTCTAACCGGTCGAGGATCATCCACTAATGTTAACTGGGACTCAAATTTGCGAATGGTATTGACAATAGTGGTTTCAATAGGTCGATTATACGCACCGTAAGTTCCTCGAATCACACGAAAAATATTTCTCACAGAACGCTGATTTTTGTTATACAGCTGAACAATTTGAAGGCGCTGTTGTGGTTTGAGTCTTTCCACGATGATTTGCCAAATGATAGTGAACAAAAATGACAAAGCAGTATGTTAGGAGTCATGCGTGATCTGTCAAAAAAATCTATTGAAAATCAAACCTCACGATGAATCACCCCTTTCAAGGAGATCTGGTTGCATACGGGTTGAACAGTTCCTTGGACCACCGTTTAATAAAGCCAAGTGATCAGCTGGCTTTATAGAAATCATTGGCCGACCAAGGTCTTCTTGAAGAAGGGCAGAGTCATGGGGAGAAGAAATATAATAGTTTTAAAAAAATTTTAAAAGCGTAAGGGGAGAGGGAGGAGTGTTTATTGACCATCTCAAGATCTCTCATAGTAAAAGTTAATAGAAGAGGACCTAGATGGCTGCCTTGTGGAACTCAAGATAAGACCAAGAAAGAAACAGAAAGGATGGATCTAAACCGAACTCTATAATCAGTTTAAGAGGTAAGATGAAGATGAAATCCATTTTAATAAAAGAGGTTCAATGATGATTTCAGGTAATTTGAAGAGAATCAGTTGATGAGATATCTTATCAAACACTTTAGTAAAGTCGGTTGCAATTACACTGATTTCTTCGCAATTTTCTAGGGCTGCGAGAGCAAAAGACACGAATTCAACAAGGTTTATGGTAGTTGATCTGCCTTTTAGAAAACCATGTTGGCTGTCCGAAATAAAAAACATGCATTAGAAGATTAGGGCTTCATATAAAATGCTTTCAAAGAGTGTGGGTATATGAGACAGTTTAGTAAAGGGACTAGAGATCAAGCTTGGATCTCTTTTTCTTTATCGGAATTATAAAAGAGATCTTCTAAATCAGGTTGAAAGAGCATTTTTTTTTAGCAAATGATTGTTCGAAAAATGTAGCAAAAAAAAAATGTTGGCGATGTTAGGAGGATCCCTTGAAGATTTGATTTCGAAAGCGAGGGAGGAAAGATAACCATCAGATTTATAGAAGTGCAATAAAATGCAGATATGTACCTAGATAATTTGAATAGTCGGAAGAAGAGTGGGTGCGAAGAAATGCCTCCCAGAAATTGTTGTTGCGAATTGAAAATATCGTGATACTTTATATAAAGTTTCCTGAGACTAATAACATCGGTAGGGAGTTCTTCCTGCTCTATGGAAACCTTGACGCTTGTTTTTGTTTTACCCTCGTAGCACACCGAGTCGGATTTATCGTGCAGATAGGCGAGATATACAATATCATATACAGTATCTTTTTACTCCTAAGTCTAGAGAGCACATAGCAACATTCGGTTGTATTGCTAGTTTGCTGCGTTAATTAAACAGTGGGTTTGCGAAAGGGTTCAACAGAAAGGAAGGGGGTTTGAAGGGGGTTTGAAGTCGCAACAGATAGGATGTCAGAAGTGAGGTTTAAAATATGACAACTGATGAAGTTAGGATACTTAGCTCCAATTCTGAGGTCGAAATTAGGAAAAGGCGTGTGTATTAGCTGTTGAGTTGTAGGGTTTAAGTCGAAAGAGACAAGTTGACGTTGGTGTTTGGTTTGGGGTGGAATAGAGGGAGTTGAAGTATGGATGGGAAGCTTAAGATTAGGAAAAAAATTGGTTTTCAAGCTTCAATTGGAGCTGGGTTTGTTGTAGGAAAAGAAGGTGGATCTTGATAATTAAGATTTACTTGCTAACTTATTTGCTGGTTTTAGTATGACGGACTGCTTAACTTTATCCAGGTTCTTGGTGGTATTTTTCAACCATTTGCAGACACGCATCTTTTCAAGATTGAAATTTTTTCTGGTTGGATAATGAAATAACCATTTATATTAAGCCGAAAAATTGAATTTGAAGCTTCGCTTACTTCTGTAGTGTGATGTTGAAAGTAATTTGTTGTGGCTAATGGTTATGTCGTATTTATTTTCAGAGAAATTCGAGATCCAATCAACATCAGCGTTTGGGGAGGGGGGCTTTGATAAGAACTGTAGTGACCAACTGATCCTTCGAAGCAAGCTTGTTAAGTCTACATTACCATTTGGAAGGTGTCGAATTAAAGTGATTGATAAGCTTCTTTGGGGTGGCGACTGTAGAAGTTAAAATAGATGTGCTCTCTGTTATCAAGTTGGAAGAAACTTCGCAGGAATCTGTAGGTTAGACCGATCGCAGATGGCTTATATATTTATATGTTGGGATGAGCGTGAATCCACTTTAGGTTCCATTAATTCAGCCATGAGCTATGTATTATAGTGGGCATGCTGGTAAGGCTGTTTATTGTTGCAATACGATGTTCAATATCGCATACGAAGGATCGAATCGCAGTAAGTTCATTATCGACATCATTCACTTTATCGCAGATATTTTCCAGTATAAAAGAGGAGTATAAGGAGAGAGTTGGTTGTTCGACGAGAAGTGGAAATGAATGTTAATGTCATCACTCAGGGAGTGAGTGAACTTACAGGTTTTTTAGTTGGAATGGATTTTGCGCAGAACAGGTACATAGCTTTAATGTCACTCAAGACTTTATCCATGTGACGTGAGAGAGTTTCTTTATTCCTGAATCTCACGTAGTCTTACTCGATTAGACCTCCAATTTTTTTTATCCATGTACTTAACTTTAGATTTTATAACATCGGGTGAGTTGTGGACTAAGTAACGTAACTCTTCAGCATTTTTAAAACTGTTTTTAATAACTGAAATTTTGTCCGTAATCTTTTTGTCGAGTGCGTCTTGGTAGGAAAGGCTTTCCCTTAGATACCCTTGGAAGCTAACCAGTCAGCACTGTTGTGAGCGATAAGTAATTTTAAAATTTGAAAAGGGTGATGCTGCACTAAACAAAAGGCTGCGTAGAAAAATTAATTGTGTAGGTCAATGAAGGCATATATATATATTTATTTATTTTTTCTCCTGCAATTTATTATAGATAGGGGCTTTGCATTGAATGCCAGTATTCGCGCAGTTTGACGAAAAATGGAATTGAAAATTGAACAGGTGAATAGGGAGAACAAGAAAAACACGTCTGACTGGTTTGAGTATCACAGAAGACACAGAAATAATCCTCCCATATATTAAATACTAACTGTATCTCTACAATTATTTGCTCATCCTTATTTTTGCGCGCTTCTGTTTGATATTTGTGTCTTTGGTAGGTTATTTTCAAATTTAGTAAAATTTACCTAGAATTACTACTCCGTTGCATTAATCGAGCGCTTTCTTTTTCTTTTTGAGAATAATATTTTTAAGGCCAATTACTTACGTCAGATTTAAGAGAAACGGAAGCTCGTCCGTATTGAGCTTTGCCTGGAATATGTGTATGCATTGAAGTTCACCCAGCTGTTCTGGGGCAGATCTGAGTGTTCAGTTGCATTCCCATAGTCAGACTCAGTACGCTCCTTCTCAACCTGAGATTAGAACTAGTTATGGCAAGTTTTTTTCGCTTTGTTATTTTGCGTTTTCAAGGTGCATTTTAGACTTAAGCTAGCCAGACACACCATCTATATGGAAAGAGCTGAGATATTGACCTGACCCATAGCGAATATTTCCATAATTCTTGGTGCTTGGAGGCGGAATTCTCTTAAATTTGCATAAGCTTTTGCTATTTAGGTGAGGTTACATAGCCTTTGCGGTACTAAGGCAGCCTAATCAGGTACGCAATAGTTCCTTGCAGGTTCGATACCTGTGTTGTAAGAACGCAGCAGTTTATGTTTCCTTTAGAAGTGGCGAAACGTTTTTTAAGCTGTTGCTCGAACTACGAGTATAGTTGCATCGAAAAATTGTTCCTTATTTACTCTAGACTTAACATTTACATTACCGTTAGGTATGCTAGGCATTAACAACAGTAATCAGTCCAATCTTCCTTAAAACAATAAACAAATCCTTAACAGGGTTTCTTCAATTTGAATTAAATTAAATAACTCTCCCGTTTTCTACGGATAAGTCCATTTTTTCCTTGATTAGATGCAGGGTCTTACTTTTTTCAAGTCAAACACCGTGATTTGGCGTCAGTAGTCAATAATAGTGGCAACCTATTTGAGAGGTTTCTCGTCTCAGTAAACAAACAGCTTCTTTAAATTATAAAAACAGCAACGCTCGTGAGCATAATCTGACTAACATACAACTGCAAAATCCGCTTAATAATGCCTAGAAATACGGGGTGATTCATCGTGAGTTTTGATTTTCAATAGGCTTTTTTTGACAGATCACGCATGACTCCTATCATACTGCTTTGTCATTTTTGTTCACTATCATTTGGCAAATCATCGTGGAAAGACTCACACTACAACAGCGTCTCCAAATTGTTCATCTGTATTACGAAAATCAGCGTTCTGTGAGAAATGTTTTTCCTGCGATTCGAGAAACCACTATTGCCAATACCATTCGCAAATTTGAGTCCCAGTTTACTTTAGTGGATGATACTCGACCGGTTAGACCACATCCAAGTGTAGCTGAGAGTGTACGCGAAGACCATGACCAATCGATTCGTCGTCGTTCTCAACAGCTTGGCTTGGCGTATTCGACAACTTGGCGTATTTTACATAAAGCTTTCGGCTTAAAAGCGAACAAAATTCAACTTGTGCAAGAATTGAATCCAGGCAACTTGAATTTGTGTCATATTTTCAGTGAATGGGCTCTGGAAAAACTCAATCAAAATCCGGTGTTTTATCGTTAAATTTTGTTCAGGCTCAATGGATACGTTAATAAACAGAATTGCTTATGAGCAACCCGAAGAGTACTATTACATCCATTAAGAACAATGTTATGGTGTCTTTTATGGGCTAGTGGAATCATTGGTCCATATTTCTTCAAAAATTAACCAAATCAGAAAGTTACCGTCAATGGTAACCGTTTTCGCGCCATGTTAACGGACTATGTGCTTTCTGAAATTCAAGTACATGATGTCGGTGAGCTCTGGTTTCAATAATATGGCGCTACGAGCCATACAGCGCGTGAAACAATAGACTTGTTGAGAAATTATTTTGGTGAGCACTTAATTTCACGTTTTGCTACGGTAAATTGGTCGCCTAGATTGTGCGATATCACACCTTTGAACTATTTTCTGTGAGGGTATGTAAAGTCTCAAGTCTTCAGGAATAAGCCAGCTACGATTGACGCTTTGGAAGCTCGAACGAGTCGCCCAAAATTGGACCTTCCGAATGGACCACCTCAGACGTAATCGTGGCCAATATTTACACGATATCATTTTCAAGAAATAAATGTCATGAATTGTAAGTTCACTTTTAAATTTATGTATCTTATTTTACAATATAAATCAAACCTCACGATGAATCACCATTTAAAAGTAGAGAACATAAGCACCTCTTATCACTATTGCGTATATAGCGTCATCCAGTTCGGGATCCGGATTTGACACCCCTGTTTCATTCACATACGTGTACTGTGTTACGGCACATTATGCCACATTTTGCATTTGGAAGCCAGATTACCACGGAATGCGTAGGACATACGCCGATTGAGTGCTGGAACATCAGCGTTCGGATGGTCACTTTTCACATTTTCAGCATTTTCTTCAGCAATGAGGATAATCTTTCATTCTGTAGATACGTTAACAAAAAAAATTGTTGTATATGGGGAACTAAAAATCCACATTTAACAGTCGAAAGACCATTGTATCCACAAAAAGTGTCATGTTATTGGTCCATTCTTCTTCGAAAATGAGGAAGATGTACCCGTCACCGTCAATTCTCATCGCTTAAGCCAAATATTAATCGATTTTTTTTTTTTTTGCCTCAAATCAAATGTATGTATGCGAAAAATATGTGGTTTCAACAAGACAGTGTCACATCTCACACAACATTACCCGTTTCGGCTTTATTGCAAGAAAAATTTTCTGGACGAGTGATTCCGCGTTATTGTTTAGTCCAACGACCACATGTTTGCTTCCTGGTAAATTTATAGATGGCGTTGCTATCAATTCTGTTTGCTGCTTCTTCGCTTATCGCTCATTGAACTACGATGGACTTCTTTCCTTTTCGTGTAGTACTCTAAGTTTGGGTTTCAATACTACTCCGGAAGATGTAATACCTTCTTGCAATACCGGTTGTAGAAACATTTTTTTGCAGCGTGTTAGTGTTCATTGATAACTGTTCCTTATTTTTTCCGCTCCTGGACCCTATTGTTTACCAATTACAATATCCCCAAATTTGTCTGAATTGAGCCTGGGTGTTGTTGTTTTGGCATTAAAATCATCAGCATAGTTGTTGATGTCACTGACTGATGGTGATGTTTCTTTTTTTGTTCTGAAGTCTTGCCCTCAATTTCCTGTCTTAATGTGCCTTCGAATGTTGGCCTCGAGTTCATCCAAAATAGTTAACTTGTTAGCGTAGACTAAGGACTTGACGTAGGCCCAGAGAAAATAGTCGAGTGGTATGAAATCGAATGATCGCGGCGGCCGAGTGATGAACGCTCGCCATGAGATGACACAGCCGCCAAATTTCTCCTTGAAAACTTCGAGCATTGTGTTGTTTGTACGGCATGTAGCGCCTCTGACCACAAAAAGTCAGTTGGCATCGCTCAATACCTGAGACCATTCACGGTAACGTTATTTCCTTCCTCATTTAGAAAGAAATAAGGTTCGATGATGCTATAAACCGCACCAAACAATCAATCTCTGTAGATGCATTGATGCTCAGCCAAACACTTGTGGATTGTGTTCGCTCCAATAACGACAATTTTGCTTGATGCCATAGCCGCTGAGCTTAAAATGGGCCTCGTCCAAGAAAATGATTTTTTGGCCAAATTAGCAAACTCACGGCGTTGTCTATGGTCACTCGCCTTCAATTCTTGCGTCAGCACAATCTTATACGGATGTAAGCCCAAATCCAACCACAAAATAAGCCGGGTTGACTCTTTGGCAATGCCCAATTGAGCTTATCGGCGCCCAATCGACATTTCAGGGTTTTCTTTGATGTTGGCCGCTACGGAGCCTATGTTTTCTTCATTTCTCATCAATCTCTATCTGGTTGGTGGCTTAGTATCCAAAAAAGTGTACTTATGCTCAAACTTTCCCACAGTGTGACGAATTGTCTGCATACTGAATCCATGATGACGACCGACCTCACGACTTAATCCATGTTTACAAGTGAGCCAGAAATTTGATATTTTTTAATAAATTCCGCACGTTCGTAAATCCACTCATGATGAAATGGCAATCCTTACTGAATATTTTGACAACTAGATGTCATTGGTAACTTGGATAGCTGCTGAAACACAACAGTTGGGAAAACTAACATTAATATCTGTCGTCTCGTTAGATTATCCAAAATTGTTTAGTTGCGAAGGAAACCCATTGCTTGGCTTCTCTAGTTCCAAATTTCGGAATAAATTCTCAGATAACATGATGGTAAGGCATAGAGTAAAAATTACTAGCAGGACTACACAAACTATTCAGCTGCAGAAACATTCAATCACGCGTCTAGAGAATGTTGCTTCTTCGAAGCCTGACAACAGCCGTTAATATTCATGCCCAAGCCCTGAGATACAACCTCTGAACTTTATGGGTCAGAAATATGAACAAATTGAACCTATCTCTTTGCAAAGCTTCTGGAATCTTAAGATTGGATATATTTGGTTTGTAGGAGTAATAGCAGGTTTAACTGCTTATTAATCATCGTCTTCCACTACTTTACTTACTCGTAAGCAAGGTATTCCCCCTTAATTAAGGGAAGATCGACTTACTTAAGACTGCATTAAGACATTGGCGGTAATAAACTATTGGAAGAATTTATCCATCAGAAAACGCCTGTAATTCGGTTGTTCCTGGTCCGGACTATATGGATGTGTATTTCCTTTTGTTTCCCCCACTTAATATATAAGCTGTAGATGATTTGAACTTTATTCCACTGTCAAATTTTCCTTTCTCAATGCTATTAGCTGTTAAAAAACCGATGCCTGATACTAAATCGGGCTTAAATCTATAGATTGCCGTCTACCCTTGTTAGGTGAGTTCAGTTTCTACAAGCCATTATGTTGCCTACTAATAATGGCCCTAATAAACAAACTTATAAAACCGCAACCGTGTGTCGTTCGGCTGCTACTATCCGCTACCATGTTGTCACCAACTCAATCAATTGTTGCAGTTGTTTCACCAAAACAATGAATTACAACCTTGTATCGTGGGCTACGGAAAATACAATTTTATTAGCAATCAAGCATACAAGATGCACTGAGTGACATCGCTTACATTGAATAATGTCAGATAGTTTGTATGAAGCATAAAAGTGGTGCATTGCTGCCCCAGAATGCAGATGCATCCCTGTTTCATGGGCGACAGTGTCGTCTTCTTAAAGTGCACACTTTGAACCGCATCATAAACGGCATCGGGGCATAAACGCTTTCACAAATCTGTTAACAGTCGGCGATATTATTCCCATATTTTCTCATATATTTTCTTATTTTCTTGTTGTTGTCTTTATTTTTTCTGCTGTTTCATCTTCTCTATTTTAGATTCTTCAAAAAAAAAAAAAAAAAAAACAAAAAAAAAAGCCAGCAAACGATGTTTTTTGTTGCTGTTACTGCTGCTGTGGATGTAGCTGTTATGCCGTTTGGGGTGAGTATGCAGTGGCACAGTAGCACATAATATTATACCATGCGGCTGAGTTCTTGAATCATTGGCCATGCTGAGGCAATAAGTGTGCGCGTACTCGTACATATTGCCGCGCACAGAAGTTGTCATCACCAGCATTAATTTTGAACATTTCATCACTTCTTTTAAGAACGGGCTACCATTAAATATGGCACCGATTTTTATTGCCTTTGACTTCCTATACGAGTACGTGGTCGATTTCCGATGGAGAGAATAATTAAAAGTGTTGCACTTTAAAATGGAAAATTATTGCCATGAAAGATGAACGAATGAATTCTAAATAAAAACAAAAACAGAAACACAAAGCATAAAGCATAACTTTGGGATATGCTTCTTTGAAGTGAATTTTCAGAAAACATACATAGATGCAGGCTTTTCTTCTTTTTTTTTTTAAATGATATAACCACAAAAGAAAATTAAAAATATTTTCTTATGGTAGTGGCGTTGATCTACCTGTATATAATATGTACGAGTGCCTATGCCTGTTTTAGCTGAGCCGAATAAACATTGAAGGGTTTGCCTTATGTACCTCTAAGTGAATCAGATAAGTGAACTTCAATCCCGGCGTGCATATATCTGGAAATGTTAAACAAAACAAAAAAATAGATTTTTTCATCAACATTTATTTTTTCGTCTTCAAAGTAGGGTCCCATTGCTTGCAATACAAGTACACCAGTGCTTCACTCGGTCCTCCATACATTTTTCGTAGGCTGATTGAGGTATGGCCTTTACAAAGCTCCCTTAACGATTTTTTTTTTTATAGCTTCAATTGACTCAAAACGCCTCAAAGTGGTAATTTTAGCTTCAGGAAAAAGTCAGGCGGAGCCATATCAGGTGAGTAAGGTGCTTGATCGATCACGTTTGTCGAAAGTAATGGGTTTATTAGAATTCACACTCAAAAATCTAGACCTTTTCAACGGATACTTTCACACAATGCTTCGTGCCATCTAAATAATATTCCTTATTCAGGGTTTGTCTCTCTGGAAGGAATTGCGGTAATCGAAGAAAACTATCAGCATAATCTTAATGTTTGAACGATCCGTGGAAGCTCAGGAAACTATGTCTCAGCGACATGATTTCGATGCTTTTCTTTTTAACAAAATTTAGCTCTTTTGGTTTTATGCCCAAAATATCAGTAAGAACATAATGAATGGACTCAAAAGACATGTTTACTTCTTGAGCCAAATGTTCAAGGCTCATACGACGATTTTCTAGCACATGCTTCTTGATTCTGTCGATATTTTCATTATTCATAGCCTCTTAAAGTCGACCAGAACGAGAAAAACTAACTGCCACTTCTCGGCCTCCTTTGAGCGCTTTATACCATTCATATGCTTGTATTTTTTACATATACGATTCGCCGAAGGTCTTCCGAAGTATTTACAAGGTTTGAGCACACGAAATTTAATTTGAAACAAAAATGTAAGACAAACTTTTTACTCAACTATTTTTTCTATTGTGGAAATCGAAGCGAATTCATTAGTGTTGTCCACAACAACTGTAGTCCAGTTGTCCAGGTCTACAGCAAATTTCGTGCAGTAACTAGTGCAGTGCAGTGCTACTAACTTACTAACTTCCACACTTAAAATTTCTCAACATACCCTTAGTCTCGTTTGAGCATAATACATTCTTTAATTTGTTGATCCTTTCCTAATAATATGACCGCTCGAGTTTCGTAAAATAGGCGTTGGTTTGAGTTACGATCTTGTCGTCGGAACCAAATATCTCTTCGTTGTGACATTTCTTCAGGTTTGGAAACAGGAAATACGAGGTGTGTTCGAAAAGTAAGGTGAAACGTACATACGATTATCGATTTTTTTTTTATTTGATCTGTTGGTACACATATCCTTGACCTAACATTCAAGAAAGAATAAGGAAAGCTACAGAAGTTTTATTCTCTTGCAAGAAAGCCATTGGAAACAAATGGGGACTTCAACCTCGAATAACCCACTGGCTACACATCTCGGACATACTATAAGACCGATACTCACCTATTGTATGGTTGTCTGGTGGACGGTCTTAGACATTGCAGCCATCTGCAAAATACTAAGCAGGGTCCAAAGAACAGAATGCCTATGCATAAACGGAGCTCTACGCTCCACTCCCTCCGCGACCTAAGACATTCTATTTCATTTGCCTTAAAGCGATTATACAAAGGACAAATAATTTATTTGGCCACGCAAATATTCTTAATATATTAGGAATCCATATAGAGAATATCGATTGCACCATACCTATACTTCTGTTTGACAAAGACTTTCATGCGAGCTTCCCATCTGGATCCTTCTGGGAAGAAGATACTTTCATGGAGGACAAGCCTATCCACTTCTATACATACAGACAGATCTGCATCGATCCGTGGTGGTGTAGTGCCATCGCTTGATCCAATCCTCGAAACATTTTTTATATTCGGTTTTAGGTATGTCCATCAGTGCTTCTTGCGATTTTTCCATTACCTTCTCTCGGCTGCTGAAACGCGTTCCCCGTAGTGGTTTTTTAACTCGATTGAAGAGAAAGAAATCACAGGGAGCAAAATCAGGTGAATTCGGCTGTTGGATGGTATTTGTTGCATTTTTCGTCAAAAAATTACGAATAATGATGACACTGTGCGACGGTACGTTATTATGGTGCAAAATCCACGAGTTTTCTGCCCACAATTCTGGCCTCTTTCGGCGAATTGCTTCATGAAAACGTCTCATAACGCCCAAATAATACTCTTTGTTTACTTCCTGGCCATCTGGCAACAACCAACGACGTGGTTGTTTTGGTCTCGGCTCATTTGGTGAAGGCCATTCACTTGCCTGATGTCTGGATTGCGTGCCGTACTCATAAACTCACGTCTCTTCTCCAGCAATGATGAATGTGGGATCGAATTCAGCTTCGCAAATCATCTCTTTTGCGACGTCAACACAGTCTCTTTTTTGCATGAAATTGAAGTCTTTTGGCACCAACTTTGCTGCTACACGACGGAAACCCAAATTATTAACCAAAATGTCTTAGACGGATCCATAGGCCATGTTTAAGTCTTCCGCTATCTCTTTAATGGTTAATTTGCGGTTATTGACCAACATTTCTTTTACTTCATTAATGTTTTCGTCAGCTTTCATGTCGAAGGTCTGCCACTGCGTTCATCATCTTCGATTGACTCACGACCACTTTTGTACCGCTCTTTAGAGAATTGTTGCCGAAACACTTTTCCAACATTTCCAACGTTCACGCACCATTAAATCCAAGTTCGTTGTTGCAAATTTAAATCCATTTCTAAAATTGTAAAAAATCACCAACACACACTGAGATAGATGTATTCTTGGCTACGTAACTGTAGCTGTTAAGCTATGACGCTAAGATGTAGAGAGAATGTCGACAACAGATGTACCAACTTAACAAAAAAAAAAAAAAACAGAACTCAGATCGGAACAATGGGAGCGCCACACGGTGGTTATATTTGATCAAGGTAGTATGCATAGACTCTTCAAGCAGAGCGTCGCGGGTTCGAATCCTGACCGAGATAATTCTCTGAAAAAGTCTTTTTATAGAATTTGTATGTAGTTATATGAAAATCCCGTCGGCGTCAGCTATAACATGAAGGTATAACACTGATGTTGGAGTGGTTTCTGGCTGGACTTAATGTAACGAACTCATTGAGGATGCACTGGCTCCAGTTGACAACCACCTCTGGAAAAATATCGGAACATAATACACCTAAGTTTCAAACTACTACACCACCCGCCCGCGCCCTGGAGGAAAACCAGTTAAAGGGTATTCAATATTCATATCCTTTTGGTGTCAGGCCGCTATCAAGTCCTTGGGCTCGGTCTGACTAAATTCTAAAACTGCCCTCGAATGCCGATGGTAGCATGGGTATAATAATCGCTACGTCCAAGTTATAGTTTAAGCTGGATGTTAAAAGAAGAACAGAATTTAGATGGGCGGAGCTGGATTTGAATTGCTCTAATCGCTCGCTCTGATTCTTTTAAATAGGAAACATCTCAGCGCCATCATAGGTGTCATCACTGGACACTGCCTTATAGGCAAGCATGCAAGAAGGCTTAGCGCTTTTACAAACGATTTATGTAGAAGCTGCATTGACAAGGAGGAAGAGGAGAAAATCCTCCACCTTCTATGTACAAGTCCAGCTCTCACTTTCTGCAATGACTTTAACAATCCAAAGAATACAGACGGTAACAGTCTCCTGCGCTTTATCATAAGCTCAAATTGGTTCCATGAGTAAGGGGATCATAGATCCATGTAGCAGCACAACGGGCCAATATGCCTAAGTGGATTGGTTTACAATCGCCACTCTCACCTAACCTAACCTAATCTACACATGTCATGAACATATGTTCACAGTTGTAAGGACCATATATAGCGTACTTAGTTTGTTTTTGACAGATAGAAAGGTAAGTAAGATGTGTTTTGCTTTGCTGGGCAATTTTCAATGGAGCAAATAATTTGCATCAAATTTTGTGTAAAAAATGGAATCAAGTGCTCCAAAACACTTGAAATGTTGTCATTGGCATATATTAAGTCTGCTCTAAGTAATAATAATGTTCACAGGTTGGCAAAGAAGATGCCACTGACGAACCTTGCTCTGGACGCCCCAGCACATCAACAAAAGATGATGACGTCGAAGCTGTGAAAAAAATTGTTTTGGAAAATCGTCGAATTACCATAAGAGAAGTTGCTGAGTATGCCAAGTTGTTGGCATATCGGTCGGTTCGTGTCATGCTGTTTTTTCGGATGTTTTGGGCATGAGATCTGTTTCAGCGAAGATTGTTACTATTGAAGAATCATAGATATATGGTTATGACGTCGAAACCGAGGTTTAATCGTCCCAATGGAAGCACCGAAAAAAGCACGCCGAATTCAATCAAATATCAGTGGCGTAGTGAAGTTTTTACCTCAAGGTCGTACGGTCAATAGGGAGTATAACTTTGAAGTTATGGGCCGTTTGTGAGAAGCAATACGAAAAAAACGTCCAGAATTGTGGAAAAACCATTTTTTTTTTGCATCACGATTTTTCGGCTTAAAACAACACGACAATCATGCCTCAGCGTCTATATTCACCGAATTTGGCCACATGCTACTTTTTCCTGTTTCCAAAACTGAAGAGACTTATGAAAGGACGGAGATTTGCAACGTTTGAGGAAATAAAAACGGCATCACTGGAAAGGCTCAAGGCTATACCAAAAAGTGCTTCGAGAATTGGGAAAAGTGTTGGCGCTTGTTGACGGGAATAACTTGAGAAGGGACAACATGAAGATTGATGAATTAATAATTTTTTTTTAATAAAAATATAAAGTCACCTTACTTTTTGAAAACACCTCGTATACATGCCAGAAGTTGAATTGGAAATAAGCTTAAGAACAAGGAAAGAAACAATTTTACCATTAAAATATTAACTTTTCACTTCCAAGAACACTTAAACAAGTCCTAATTACTATTCTAAATGAACAGACAAAACCGCTGGAAATGCTGGTAATGTACTCCTACTTAAATATAGAGAGAATTGAAGAGAGAATATCGTGGTTGGTTCAAGAGAAAAAGGTATCCACCTTTTACCTTACTTCAAACCCAAGATTTCCGATTGTCATCCATATTTCGGAGGGTAAGCGTTCTGATCTGGCTGCCCAACTTTGTAGTTGACGTTTCCTCTCTATGTTCGTTCAAAAGCTGAGGGTAACGTGCTATGCTATAAAATCCTTTCATTTATACCAAATTATCTTAAAAATATTAGGGCTTTTGGCCGTTGTGAAGGTACATCTTCAAATTCTAAATACAATACCTTTACTGCTGTAGTATTGGGTATATACATTAATTCGTGCGGTTTTTTTTCTTCAAAATTTGAACGTTTATTTAAGAAGAACATGTACAATAGTCTTATTCAAAGTATTGCCCATCTGAAGCTATGACTTTTTCCCATCTTTCTGGCAATTTGTGGATCCCATCCCAAAAGAACTGCATCGGCTTGGCAGCCAAGAATGAATCAAGCCAATTTTTGATATTCTACTCTGATGTGAACCGTATTTCTGTGAGGGCGTTCTGCATCAACCGGAACAAATGGTAGTCAGTAGGGGCAAGGTCTGGGCTATAAGGCGGGTGGGGTAAGACTTCCCATCCACTGTTTTCCAAATAATTCTTAACCGGAATAGCAACGTGGGGACGAGCGTTATCATGATGGAAAATTATTGCCTCGTGTCTGGTCGCATATTCCGGGCGTTTTTCGGATACTGCTCTCTTCAAATGGATTAATTGTGTTCGGTAGCGTTGTCCATTGATGGTTTCACCCGGTTCTGGCAGCTCATAATACAGCACATCCATCTGATCCCACCAAATACAGAGCATTACCTTCGCGCCATGGATATTCGGCTTTGCCGTTGATTTGGCTGGTTGGCCGGGTTTCACATATGATTTTTTGCGCTTGGCGTTGTCGTGATGGATCCATTTTTCATCACCAGTAACAATCCGATGCAAAAATGACTTCCTTTTGTGGCGTTCCAGCAACATTTCGGACATGCAAAACCGCCTTTCGACGTCTCTCGGCTTGTGAACCCGATTTCCTTGCTTTTGAATATATTCAGCTGCCTTTAAACGTTTTTAAATGGCTGCTTGAGTGACACCCAAAGATTCTGCGAGCTCTTCTTGTGTTTGGCAACAATCTTCATAGAGTAATGCTTCCAGTTCTTCATCTTCAAACTTTTTTGGCTGCCCAGGACGTTCATCGTCTTCGAAGCCAAAATCACCACTTTTAAATTGTGCAAACCACTTTTGGCACGTTCGCCCAGCTAGCGCATGTTCACCAAAAACTTCCACCAAAATACGATGACTTTCGGCAGCAGTTTTCTTCATATTAAAGTAATGAAGAAGAACTCCCCGCAAAAACACTTTCAAGTGTTTTTTTTCACACATATCTGAGTGAAAAAAAATTATTGTTGTTTACGCTTCTAATGAATGACATATACTGATATGATACAATGACAGTAGCTTTCCAACGCATGTTCCCATGGAATAATAACAATGGAATAATACAAGTTACGCCATCTCTTAGCAAACCGCACGAAGTTATAGACCCAATATAACAAATACATGCTCTAACAACTGCTTATTTTTTAGAACGTTTGTAGTCCTAAGGACTACATGTTTGTTTCGCTATTTCTACAATACTTAGCCGACACTTGAAATATCCGTCCTTAATTCCTTACAGCCATTTTCGTTTCATCGTTCCACCACCACGTTCCTTTATTTTTGTTATTTCACATACCCTTCTTCCTCTTAATTTATGATATTTTGGGGACATTTTCGCAATTATGCACGCAGATATGACCAGGATTTTCCATTAGATGCACCCCAATTTGTTATTAAAATGAAAAGATGTATGTTTGGGGTATCAATTAAATTTATATCAATCAGACCGATATGACATCATTCAAATGTCTTCCATGTTTGTATGATTACAAGCACTGGCCCCGTATTTGAATTACTTTTTTATATAGTTTGGCAGATCCACCTTCAAGTCGTCTTAAGATGGCTTGTTGTCATAAAACAGAGAGTTGATCTTTGCTACAAAGAAAATGGGACGGTCAATTGGAAGGTCATTTCTGGCGATAAGACGCTCAACGAACTTCATCTTCAATACGTCAATTGTGGCTCACGCTGAATGGAACTATCTTGTCGAAATCGCATATCCTTAAGGCCTTCCAGTTACAATTTATCCAAAAAAAAAAAAAAAAAAAAAATTACTAACAAGAACTAATAGCGTTCTCTATTGCCTGTAACCGTTTTCAGAATTCCGGAAAAAAATACGTCCCAATGGCTCGCACCTCTGGCTAAAAACTCACACTTTTCATATACAATGCTGTTAGAACACATCCGGCTGTTTGCTTGACCGAATGCGGTACGTTTGCTTATTAAAAAAGCGATTAACAGTGACTAGTCACAAGTTTTTCCAAAAAGTGCACTTAATGGGAGGATCTAGAGATGTCCGGCACTAGATAACACCGGAATCGACTGATTTCAGTGTTGATTTACCGACCCGCGTACAGCTGTATTACTTTCCTCAGTTCTGAAGCTTCGCTGCCTCACTGGTGAGACATCATTATGAAGTGAATAAGTCGATTCGAATTTTTACCATTATACTCGTAATCGTCCCGATAACCGAACAATTGAGCGTTTAGTGTAACGACTTAAAATAGCCGTTACTGACCATGGATTAAGTGCTAGATAATCTGAAACACAAGTTTGATATCTGTCAAAAGATGGTATGCGTGAGTTCAGAAGACCCCTGTTGGAAAAATGGAGTAAAACACGCTTTAATGAGGGGCTAACATGGTCATCAACTAAAAAGCTTTTCCAGATAGCTTGATCTGTAGCTAACTGCCTCCAATTGCATACTCCAAGTCGGTTGAGGTTTCTTTCAACTTCTTTGTTGGACGTCTTCTACTGACGATTGGTTTCATTTCTCCTGAATCGTTGTTGTCAGAATTGAAAGTAGAGCCAATGTCCCTTACTACCTCGAAGTTATAGCCCCCGACTGTATGATTCTTGTTGTTGACAGCATACATGATTCTTGGTTTTGCCTTCATTTACTGCTTAACCCATTTTCGCAACTCTGTTTAAATACTAGCGAACGCACCGTTGACAGCCCGCTGAGTTCTACTAAATATGTCGATATCATCACGTACGCTAGTAGTTGGGCTTCCAGTGTTCACTTGTGAGGTCCGCATAATTCTTTCAAGCATGATGTTACAAAAGTCACATGACAACCCGTCACCTTCTCTAAAGCGTTTTTTGACATCAAATGTCTCCTTTAAATCATCACCTAGGTTGACGTAGTAGCCAGCGTTCTCCAAGCTTGGAATAGATGCCAAAAAAGAATCGCTTTACAGATATAGCTCATCTCTACCATATAAATGCTGTCATATGCAGTGGGTTTCGATTTATTTATTGAATTTTTCCAAAGACCTGCTGGAATGTGAAATTTGCTGCTTCTTCGATTTACTGGCATGAAATCACCTTCTGATAAGATCTTGTACGTTATGTTGAAGAAACTTATTCCTATATAGTTGGCATAGTTGAGAAGGTTTCCTTTCATGCGGGTTGTTCAAAGGATGTGAGATTCCATTCACTTGGCATACACTCTTCTGACCAGATTTTAGATCTCCAGCAGCTTTAAGTACATATTGCTATCCTCTCTTAGTTTTGTCATGCGAACGGCAGTTTTGGCTATCGTCTTCTAAGTTGAATGGTCTTCTCTGCCTCCCGGCAGAATATTGTTTTTTTTCCATATTCTGCTGTGGCGCTACTACAAGGAGAGCATCGTCTCCGGCTTCTCTACGTTATATCTTTTTAGCGCTTTGGAAATTTACGTTCATACCTTGGCTGTAACTAGATGGCAATCCGAGTTCGGGCAGCCGCGATGTTCGGACGTCCAAAATAATAGAGGCATGCCTTACTTTTCAAAGATGTCCCCCTTTAATGTTTTTTTTTTTGGCTTTCGAATCATCTTTTACGAATTTGACGTCTGACTAGGACATTGCTCCTCTGTCCTATGCACGTAGAATTTTTTTCCGCGACGTTATCTATGTTTTCCAAGTGAGCTTATGCTAGAGAATTTAGTCTTGGTGGATATTATCATAACAGGCTCGCTCGTGTGTCTCAGGACTTCTTGCTTTACAAATTCACACGCGAGTAAGCACTATTTCTGTTCGACTTCACGTAGCCTATTAAGGGTCCGAATATTCCACGTGCAGATCTGAAGGTTGTTGGGATCGTCAACTGTAAGGTCATCCATATCCGAGACTTGCTGTTGCTCTGGAACTTTATCGTACAACCTGACGTACAACCCCCAACCTGATGGCCCGAGTCCTTATTTTAACCCCTAAATAATGGGCCGGATGCTCCAGAAAAGGCACTGCTGTTGGCCCATCAAAGGGTCATCCATCACCGTTTTTTTTTTTAAGACCCTGCCTTAATCTTGAAAATTCCTTATTGGTCTGAACCCCGAATATGTCGAAGTAGCTCAAACAGGACACTTGTCTGTCAGGTCACAAGGTATACCTCGTCTGGCACAACAGCTTGTGCTGTTTTGAGTTTTCATCTCCACTTTATATTGTAGTTAAACTCAATATCACCCCCAGCCCCCTCCACAAGTTATGACAGTTTATTTTCTCGACTATGCCGGCTTTCGTTAGTTTTCGCTGAAATTTCACTAACAATTTTGTCCACAAAAGTTGGTGGATTTCAGCAATAGCTACCAACATACATCCCCTTTTCCCGGAATCACACTACTCAATGAAGTTCGCCACTGCCTTTGGTGGCAGCAGTACCTACATCAAATCAGAAGTAACGACGTACTTATGCCATTCTCCATCCATTAATTTTGAATGCAGAATTGAACAAGTTTGGATGGTAAGAGTGAATTCGGCGTAAGAAGTCAAGTTGCCAATCGCCCATCAAACTTCAAAGATACATGCTGATGAATATGATGGGTGGATATTTTGTGATAATTCTACAGCTTAATTCCACAATTATCTATCTTGTTGTGGCTCCAGTTAAACATTTTTATTACAAGACGTAAAGGTTCGCGACTTCTTTTTATCTACCCTCTTGTATAGGGTGACTCATCAAGAGGTTTGATTTTCAATAGGCCTTTTTTGACAGATCACGCGTGACTCTTAGCAAACTGCTTTGTCATTTTCGTTCAGTATTTGTTCAGTTTGGCAAGTCATTATGGAAAGACTCACACTACAATAGCGTTTCCAAATTGTTTAGCTGTATTACGAAAATCAGCGTTCTGTGAGAAATGTTTTTCGTGCGATTCGAGGAACTTACGGTGCACATAATCGACCTACTGAAACCACTATTGCCAATACCATTCGAACATTTGGGTCCCAGTTTACATCAGTGGATGATACTCGACCGGTTAGACCACATCCAGCAGGTAGTGAAGAGACTATAGCAGCTGTAGCTGAGAGTGTACGCAAAGACCGTGACGAATCGATTCGTCGTCGTTCTCAGCAGCTTGGCTTGGCCTAAAAGCGTACAAAATTCAACTTGTTCAAGAATTGAATCTAGGCGACTTGAATTTGCGTCATATTTTCAGTGAATGGGCTCTAAAAAAAACTCAATGAAAATCCGGTGTTTTATTGTAAAATTTTGTTCAGTGATTGAACCCATTTCTGGCTCAATGGATACGTTATTAAACAAAATTGCCATATTTTAGCTGATGAGCAACCCGAGGAGTACCAAAAGCTACCATTACATAAATTTAAAACAACGGTATGGTGTGGTTTATTGGCTGGTGGAATCATTGGTCCATATTTCTTCAAAAGTGAGGCAAATCAGAATATTACCGTCAATGTTAACCGCTATCGCGCCATGTTAACGTACAATATGCTTCCTGCAATTGAAGCATATGGTCTTGGTGAGCTCTGGTTTCAACAAGACGGCGCTACGAGCCATACATCGCGTGAAACAATGGACTTGTTGAGAAGTCATTTTGGTGAGCACTTAATTTCACGTTTTGCTACGGTAAATTGGCCGCCTAGACCATGCGATATCACATCTTTGGACTATTTTCTCTGGGGATATGTAAAGTCTCAGGTCTTCAAGAATAAACCAGCTACGATTGACGCTTTAGAAACCAACAAACAATCTACCAAAATTGGACCTTCCGAATGGACCACCTCAGACGTAATCGTGGATAACATTTACATGATATTATTTATATAAATATAACACAATAAATGCCATTTATTGTTCTTTTAACCAATAATAGAAATTTTAAGTTCACTTTCAAATTTATGTGTTTTATTTTACATTATAAATCAAACCTTACGATGAATCACCCTATATATCCGGATCATCTGAGATTGATAAGCCACATTTATAGCGCAAAAATTTCTAATCAAAGATTAAATTAGATGCGGAAGTAAGGTAGATCAAATAAATTATAAAATAATTAAAATTCAACGCTGCTTTGTTTGACAAAATATCATAAAAGTATCACTTTTTCTGTGACTTGTGTGTCGTTTTTCTACAACACGTATATTTGTAGAAGCCAAATAGTCTACAACATCCACTAGCACCATTCATCTCAAATAACACCACGATGATGTGTGACCAACGAGACGTCCTTCAAAATGATTGACACTTCTGGATCATTTAAAACAGAAAATTTCATATCACCGAATAAGACCGTAAAAAAGGAAACGATTGTATTGCTCCGAATCCCTGAAATGCTATCTGTTTGCATTTTAATTGGTTACTCAGATATCCCAGAGACTTCTAATGAATCTTAACTTGCTCATTGCGATTCCAGGCGCACAAAGACGAAACGAGAACACCATCAAAGCAATTTTGCCCAAATATTATTGTTTGCCATAAATTATTGCCGCACAAATCACTCGAAACAGTCACAACGAATAAATTAATTATTTATAGCTTCCTCAGTGCCGCGTCCCTCATCATGGTTTTGCCGATGACTGTGTGGCATTCTAATGTTGTTGTTACATTCATATAACTGTGGCTGGATCTGGATCTGTATCTGTTGTCGAAAGTGTTTGCTATCTATAGCGGGAGTGTAAACAGATTTGTTTACTTACGGAGTCATTTGTCACAGGAATCGGATTCCGGCTCTACACATTATCGACGGTGGCACCCTGTGGCGCACACGCCATTCAATTACCCAAACTAGCCCAAATACGAGTATCTATCGATTGACTGTTCCGTGTAGTTGTTATAATACTTTTTTCTTTGTTCGGCGCAAGCGTGTGAGGTCCTTGGATCCAATGATACGAGTACATGTGATGATCATGCTGTAGTGGGCCAATCACAAGGACGTGTTACACATATGAATATAGTATATATCTTTGGTCTGGAGCTCTGACTGCATCAGAGACTTTACAGACATGTGACATGGAAAAGGGGTTTCCAAAACAAAACACTGAGCCCAGAGAGTTTTGTATACATTTCATGTCTAAAGTGGATTCGTTCTCAAGTGGATACGACGAATTCGAAACCAACGAATCGGTTTTTTTTTTTTTCATTTTTTACTTAAGCACGTCATCTGAGATTGTTAATTGTCGGAAGGCGCAGTGCTTTGTTTATGAATTTTAAGATTGTTTTCAAGATCATTGATTCCTTGTCTTAGTCTTCCTAAAAGAATAACAAAATCAGGGTAGGTATCAGGTTGCGGGTTTGTTAAGATTTAAAAAAAAAAAGAAAATATTTATAGTTTTCACCTGAGCTGGATTAGGAAGGGTTTTACAAATTTTTCAAACCCCTAGTCAATGGTTTTCCAGAAAATGTGTGTGTTTAAAATAGAATTACATTTCAAATTTATAACAAAGTAGGAACAGGGCGATTTACTTTTATAAACTAAGTCAAACAGACTAAGACAATAACTAGACAGGAGCTACTAAAGACTTGCTTCACTAACTTACGGGGAATCTAAATCTTTTTTTTTTTTTTTTTTTGTCGAAACAAAATACTCGACCAAAAAATGTACGGATTGTACTCCTTGTAAGTTCCTTTTAATTAAATTTCTCAGTCTTTCGAAGCACTTCAGTGATAAAATGGCTACAGTACCTGTTCCCACTACGTCAACGTCGAGTAACTGCTGCACATAGAGGTACGAGAAGTTACCTTACAGAGGTAGTCAACACAACTTTCACAACGAGCGTCGCAGGATATTGTATCACTTATGCACACCACATTTAAGGGAGTAAGCAGCCTGCAGTTTTTTTTTTACTGAGGGACAATAGGAAAACCGCTGACTTTTTAATTAGTCTCCTGGTAGCGTGGAGATTTTGGGGGTGGCCGCATTTATTTGGCTTAATACAAAACAAGCTTAATCTAACTTAAAAACGAGGACTAAAAATACAAAGGCTTAAGAAATAGGAACCAGTGAGGTGGTGGAGGTGATCTTGTTTGAGGTTTGAAATTAAAAACGGAGAGGTTTGAATTTCGGAGAATACGGGAGATTGGTTCGTCGGAGCCATAAAGGGTGCGGTAGACCGGTAAAAAAAAGAGACGAGGACAACGTAGATTATATGGGTTGGTGTCGATAGAACCTGAGAACAGTGGATTAATGAAAATAATCTCAGCAATATTCCTACGTTCTTCTAACGAATTCGTATTGAGAATCGAAGAAATCGACGCTGAACACCCTTCATTCGGGAAAAATGAACTTGGTAAAAGAAGGACCAAGCTTGACTAACATACTTAAGCAGGGGGCAAACAAAAGTAATATAAAGAGATCTATTGGGTAAGACAATTATTTGGACCACCCTTTAATAAAGCCGAGTAATGAGTTGGCTTTAAGGATCAACTTATCGATAGCGAACGAATCGAATAATATGCCAAAATCTTGAAAAGATTGAATCAGAGGAATTGGTTGACCATAGAGGAAATAACGTCAGAGAGGAGACAGGTTGTATTTAGCGATGTTTAATTCTAAGCAGTTTTTGAAGCACCAGATTAAAAACCAATCGAGGTCTTCTTGAAGAAGGATGGAGTCATGGATGAAAGAAATAGTTTTAATAAATTTTAATATAATTTATGGAAGAGGGAGGAGTGTTCAATTACCCTCTCAAGATCATTAATACTAAGAATCAAAAGCAGATGACCAACATGGCTGCCCTGTGGAACTCCAGAACACTGTAATATCGATTTACCAGGTAAGAAGAAATGCATTTTAATATAAGAGGTTTAATGCCGATGGAAGGGAATTTGAAGAGAATCAGTTGATGAGATATCTTATCAAACGCTTTAGTGAAGTCAGTTGCTATAACATCGATTTCTTTGCCATTTTTTAAGGCTGCGAGAACAAAAGACACGAATTCAACTACGTTTATGGTAGTTGATCTGCCTTTTAGAAAACCATGTCGTCTGAGCGAAATAAAAAAAATGCATTTGAAGCTTAATGATACGTATGAAACGCTTTCAAAGAGTTTAGGTATATGAGAGGATTTAGCAAAGGGACGATAATTGGTAACTTGATGCTTAGATTTCTTTTTGTGTATCTTGATTATAAAATAGTTCTTCGCAATACGGGGAAATTCTCCCTGTTTAAGGGATAGACGAAATAATTTAATAATTTAAAAAACGACTTTGGGTAATTTGTAAGATTGGTTTGGACACTATTTAGGTAGCGTTAATGGAGGGAGTTGTAGAATTCAATGAAATGAAGATATGTACCTAGATATTTTGAATAGTAGGAAGAAGAGTGGGTGCGAAAGTATACCACCCACAACTAGTTCCTTTTTGCTTCATAGAGAGCGTAATCATACAGCAACGAAAGGATAGTCAAAGCTGTTGTGAATGGCCAGTAGGATACCTCGACAAGGAGAGTCAATCAAAAATGTTGTGCTGCGTTAGTTTAACAGTGTGTGCCGGAAGGGGCTCAACATAAGAAGGAATGATTAAAAAATAGGGATGGGTGTTAGAAGTGGGGCTTAAATATGAGAACTGATGAAGATAGAAAACTTAGCTCCAGTTCTTCGCTCCAAATTAGGGAAAGGCGTGTGTTTTGGTGGTAGGGCTTGAATTGAAAGAGATAAGTTGATATTAGGGTTTGATTTGGGGTAGTAAAGAGAGAGTGGCAGTGTCACACCGTCTGCAATTATACTCAGATGAGACTCAACTCTTAATGAAAGCCCTAACTGAAGATCCAAAAAAACCTAACGCAGGTTCGGTTCCTCAAAAACCCTCCTCTGAGCCTTGGCTGACAAGTTCATTGGCGATTTTCCATAATCCCATTGTGACCTGGTATCCAGACAAGACTCAGTGAATTTAGTCTTCCAACTGCGTTTAGTTAAGTATTGCATTCTCGTATTGCATTGGTAGTCGTAAGAGGGCTCAGCAATGATTTAATTATGGCTTGGCTGTCACTTCACCCTTCACTGTTTCTTTACAATATAATTCGTTGCCACCAGGATTGCGTAATACACGGGCTGAAAAGTCCGTCCGCTGTTCTTTGATAGTACCAACTTTCAAAAGATACGTGTATAAATTTGACAGCTGTCGGACAATTAGTTTTCGAGATATAGCGTTGTGAGTGAAGCACCTTTTGTTATTGAAAAAAAAATGGATTCAAAGCAATTTCGTGTGTTGATTTATCATTGCTTTTTGATGAGAAAAAATGCAGCCGATGCAAAGAAATGGCTTGATAAGTGTTACCCGGACTCTGTACCAGCCGAACGAACCATTCGCAAGTGGATTGAAAAATTTAAAAGTGGTCATACAAGCACCGAAGATGATGCACGCAGTGGACGTACAAAAGAGGCTGCTTCAGATGAAAACATCAAAAAAGTCCACAAAATGATTACGAATGACCGTAAAGTGAAGTTGATCAAAATAGCTGAGGCTCTGAAGATATCAAAAGAGCTGTTGGATATATCATACGCGAATATTTGGACATGCGAAAGCTGCCGTGGCTGCCGCGTTTGCTCACAGTCGAACAAAAACAACAACGTGTTGATTATTCAGAGGAGTGTTTAAAGCTGTTCAACCGCAATAAAGCCGAATTTTTGCGTCGGTATGTGACAATGGATGAAACTTGGCTCAATCACTTCACACCAGAGTCAAGTCGGCAGTCAGCTGAGTGGCGAGCAGGGGACGAACCTTGTCCAAAACAACCAAAAACTCAATAGTCGGTTGGCAAGGCTATGGCATCCGTATTTTGGGATACACATGGAATAATTTTCATCGACTATCTCCAAAAGGGACAGACTATCAACAGCGACTATTACATTGCGTTGTTAGAGCGTTTGAAGGACGAAATCGGAGAAAAACGGCCGCATTTGAAGAAAAAGAAAGTGCTGTTTCATCAAGACAATGCACCGTGTCACAAGTCGATGAAAACGATGGCAAAATGGAATGAATTCGGCCACGAATTGCTTCCCCACCCACCGTATTCTCAAGACTTGGCCCCCAGCGACTATTTCCTGTTCGCAGACCTCAAAAGAATGCTCGCCGGGAAGAGATTTAAGGATTTAAGAAGTAATCGCCCAAACAGAGGCGTATTTTAAGGCTAAATCGAAATCGTACTACAAAACTGGTATCGAAAGATTGAAAAATCGTTTCAATCAGTGTATCGCCCTCGAAGGCAACTATATTGATAAATAAAGTTGAATTTTGCAAAAAATTTGTGTTTTACTATAAAACTACATTGACTTTTCAGCCCATATCTGGCTTGACAGAGAGACGCAAGTTTTCCTAACGATGAGTGAAATCTATTGCTCTCGTCCTCCAAAAACACATCATTTTCGATTTCGTATTTTCGCAAAAACAGGAGTTCTGGTGTCATTGCATCCACGACGTTACACAACGGTTCATATCGATGACCATACACAAAAGAAAGTCGGCGCATAAGATTATCAAAGCTCCAATGCGTTTTGTTACAAGGACCGCTTCATTTTAAACAGCAGATGACTTTGAGATCGCGGCCGATTATGTGAATATTAAGGGACGGGAGATTCATAAGTGTAGAGCCAAAGACACCGTTGTTTGTTGTTTGAAGTCTTGTTGGGTTGTTGGGTTCTTGCTTTCTGTAAAGAAAACAATTGCTGACATTTGAACCAATCGTCGATCAAATCTAAGACCACCTGTGCTTTAGAGTAGACAGCAGATAGTATAGTTGCATATGCCTGAGCATAGATGCTAGATATATTAAGAGCCTTAGGCAGTGCGTCGACCGAAATGCATCACTGCAGTGAAAGCAGAGCGAGGCAACTCTCGTTAAAATGACCAAAACTTACTCCTTCTTATCGAGTACGCCTTGAATTACCAAATTTAATCACAGGATCTTCCTTGAAATAATCTTTTGTAAAATATCCAAAGAATATGATAGAGGAAACGGAGCCTTCTTCAAACGAATGCGATGTGCGATACTGAGAACGCATTCCACATCCTAAGCGCACACCCTCTAAAAAGCGTAAGAATCAACCCTAATAATTATCTTGTAGCTACCAATTTCAGAGTTCAACAACAAGTATCTGCGGAAACGTTGGCCGTTTCTACGCAACTGAAGTACCCAAAGGCAAAAGAACGCGCGTGAGTAAGAGGCTCTCCTTTGTGTATTCAACATCAACAACCATTACCCATAAACATAAAAAATAAAGTATTATAAATGTGTATGTATATTGAACCAATGTCACGACTCTCCAAAGATGTTACTAAGAAAACTATGGGATACTAGCCAGCATCAAATTAATCTTCGTGGTATTGTACTAAGAGTGTATACCGAGTAAGGATAATAGAACATGTTCGTCAACAGACTCTATAGCCCATTAAAAGGGCAATAAAGCAGAAGTTCCCAAGCAGAAGTTGCAAAGAATAAAATGTGATCCACAGAATCATTACCAAACATCTAGATTTTCTAACAAATAAGTAATAAAACATGACGACAATTATTAAAGTAAAGTATTATTAAAATATTTAAAACATGTATAGTCTACACAAGTCAAAATCATAAAACCTTTGCTAAAAGCGATTTTGTATACATAAAATGCCAAAAACAATTAATATTAAAAATACCATATAATACAGTTCACTTTCGATAAAGACGTCATCGATAAAGTTTTAAAAAAACTCAAAAGGATTTGGCAGCACTTAAAATATTCATAATTGAATGACAGCTGTAATTGTAAAGCATTCGTAGACTGTTTACGAATTCCCGATTTCATTTTTCTAGATTGTTTGCATTTTTTGTCGAATTTTTCCAATAAATCCTTAAGAAATGGATGCTTCGCCAGGGAGTAAGGCACTGGAGAACATGAAGGCTCTCAACAATAGTCTCGTGGAATTCAAAAAACCTGTCATACCCAAGAAGAAAAATAAACCTAAAATCCTCACCGAGGAGAAGTACATTGAGGTAAACATTACGTTTTCCAATGAATATTTCATAAAATAATCAAATATTCTGTTTAGGAATTGTCCAAGATAATTCAACGTGATTTCTTTCCTGATCTGGAGAAGTTGCGAGCTCAAAACGATTACCTTGATGCTGTGGAGAAGAAAGATCGAGTAAAAATGCAGGAGATCCAAGCAAAATACATTGACAAAAATTTCTCGGAGAAAAGATGTAAGTTGGGGAGTATAATCCTATTCAAGATTTAAAGCATTTTCTAACCTTTTTAGCAATGACCCCGGCAACATTTGAAACTCCTCAAGCCAATGCGACGGGAAGTACACCCAGAGTACACACACGAGACGACCTCTCTGAAACGGAAACTCCAAAATCCCAAAAATCGAAACCAGAAGAACCAAAGTCACTATCTGCATCTCATTCATTGGATTCATTTTTGCAGGCATACACTAGCGAGGACAATTACAGTTTTCAAGAAATCATCGACACAGCCGATGAGAAACTTCGACAAAAGTTTTCCGTACTTTACAACCAGGAAAGACTATCGGCAGACAAACTTTCGAAGGCACTGACTCTACCGGGCATTGAAAAGCAATTCAACGAAGCTGATCCTAACAAAGCGGTAAGTGCGAAGAGTACGAAGTATTTTACTCGTGTAAATACAAATCGACTGACTCGGCTTCTTTTGATTTTTAGATAGAAACGTGGACTTACCGCAACAAAAACTACATAATGTACATTCCCGATGGTGTGGAGCTCACACAAGATGAAAAGGTGGATAGCATCAATCGCCGACAAATTATTTCCCATAGTAACACGCGCCTCTCGACGAATCCCTTCAATGAATCCCGAAACAAGGAGGCAATGTCAGAAATCGCCAAATCTCAATCTCAAATGGTAAATGGAAAGGTCGGTGTTGATGGCAACATAATGTCTGCGACCAATGCTCCTCAAATTCGTGGATTCGACTTGGTAAAAACTCCATCTCCTCGTCCTGGTGATGCATTCAGTCCTCTTATGACTTGGGGTGAGATTGAGGGAACTCCATTTCGATTAGACGGAGGCGATACACCAATTCGCTCGAATAGTGGTCCTTCTTTTCGAATCAATGAGAACTCTCGACGTGAGACAATTGCCATAGCACTAGCGGAAAAGGTGGGAGAGAAGATGCGTGCCCAGAAACAACGTGCTATGGATACGGCTAGAAAAAACATTAGTTCTCCATTTATTCGTTCTTCTATGGATCGATTGGCGTCAATGTCTCCAGCAGCAAGGCGACTGGCTACTTCAAAATTGGGACTTCGCACGCCTAGTCCTTTTCGAACCCCAGTTATTAGCAAGAATAAGTTGAAAACAACTCCGATTCATACATTGACGCATCAAAGGAAAACACCCTCAGCCGTGTCTTCGAAGTCCCAGCAGCCCATCGGAATGGCCGACAAGCCGGACTTGACTGACGATCTTTTGAAAATTCCAACAAAACGATTGAATGCATCTGATTTCTTCTGAGGTGTTAGGGACTTGTTAGGTTTAAGTTTTGAAAATAAATTAAGCGAACAAATTAAGACAATAATCTGAAAGTGCTTTAGACTGATTGATGGTCGTTGTTTCCTATTAGGATCCTGTGAATATTTGAATATTTGAGGGGCCAAGCAATCTGGGATATTGTGTGTTCTGGATTTCTTCTTCACTATTCTACTCCAGCGCTCTTCTTAATTTTTCATCAGACTTTTCAGCATCCCAAACACAATGTTAACTTTTCACTTGGCATGATGAGCTAATAGTTATTTAAATAGGTATTTACGGAAACCCATGTGCAGTCTATCATTCACCTTATATCTGCGAAACCATTTATCCGGTGATTACCAACTTTTTATTCACTGAGCAACTGGTTGCATCAACGACAGTCCGTTTAGAAGTATAAAACCTCATGGTTGGGTGTGGTACGATAATGATTCAAGACCTTCGCCGTTGCAATTATGTACACAAAGATTCATATCAGGACTGACAGGCTCAGTAGGAGGACGGCAGCTGAATTCGTGCAATTGAATCAATGAATCACCACATACAAATGTATTGTATTTGCTACTGTCACAAACGCTGGAACAAAAGGCAATTCCTTTGAGTGTGGACTTAATACAGCAGAAACAGTGAAACTGGTAAAGTACGTCTTTGGTTAAACTACGAATGTTCCAAAAATGAGGCGAAGAAAACGGCAGATAGAAGCAGTAGAAGCATTGCATTGGGAAAAAAGAAGTACCTTCAGAATCTATGTGCAGGCGGCACGCAATAAAAGCATTAAAATGTCAAAGAACGTGCAAACGAGCTAAGATTCTAAAGACTCCGACGTTGAAAAAACTTAAAAGATTCAAAGGCGGAAATATATTGAAGCCGAGCAGGAAGGCCTTCTAGCGGGGACAAGGAAATTTCGATGAAGAGGTAAAAGCTAATTTCACGGAAACTATTGTAGAAGTAGCTTATCAGTTAAAGAATTATGTTATCGTGCACTCGGGCCGGATCAAATACTCTCTGAAATATAGACGATATTGGGAAATCTTGGAATCTGTAAATAATAAGAAGCAATCGGATGCCTAACGTTGAGTTTTCTTGTCTCTCGCACGCAGAGGCGAGTCAAGACACAAAATATTGAAACTATTACAGTCAATGTTGCTTAGTGGGAGGCAAGTCGAAATTCAAAACAATAACAAACCTCGCGTCCCAACACATCAACTAAAGATGATAACGTTGAAACTCTGAAGAAAATTGTTTTGGAAAATTATCGAATTACCATAAGAGAAGTTGTTGAGGAAGTTGGTATATCGTTCGGCTCGTGTCATGCAATTTTTTCGGATATTTTGGGCATGAGACGTGTGTCAGCTTTGTTTATTCCAAAACTTCTTAGTTTTGATCATAAGAACTGTCGCATGAGCATCGCTAAGGAGCCCTTGGATGGCGTCAATGATGATCCTGACCTGCTTAAAAGTATCATAACTGGTGACGAATCATGGGTATTAGGTTATGACGTCCAAACCGAAGCCCAATCGTTCCAATGGAAGCACATAGGAGTGTCAAGACCGAAAAAATCACGCTAAGTTCGATCAAATGTCAAAGTTTTGATCACGGGTTTTTTTCGATTATCATGGCATAGTGCAACAGAAGTTTTTACATCAAGGTGGTACGGTCAATAAGGAGTATAACCTTGAAGTTATGCGCCGTTTGCGAGAAGCAATATGAAAAAAAAACGTTCGGAATTATGAAAAAACAATTCATGGCTTTTGCATCATGATAATGCGCCTGCTGATTCATAGTTGCATATGAGATTTTTTGACCAAAAACAATACCACTATCACGAACTAGCTTCCATATTCACCGGATTTGGATCCACGCGACTTTTTCCTGTTCCCAAAACTGAAGAGACCTGTGAAAGAAGAACTCAAGGCTGTACAAAAAGTGCTTATGAGAAGTGCTCGAGGATTGGAAAAAGCTTTGGCACAAGTGTATTATATCTGAGGGGGATTACTTTGAAGGGGACAACATTAATATTGATGAATAAATATAAAGTCACCTTACTTTTTGAATACACCTTGCATGCATTGCCGTTTTTCGGAACATACAAACCTAACTCCATACAAATATATAGAATTAGTCACCGTGCCAAAGTGCGATAAATTTAAATCTTAGTTTCTAACGTTGCTGATGTAAACAGCATCATTGGTGTTGGCCTTAATTGGTCGAAAACTCTGTAGTATTTTGTGACAAACAAATGCGATCTAAACTTAAAGGTTTGTTGTACATTACAGGATGAAAAATTATAATGATTATGTCGTAAATGAAAAAGTGGCGAAAGTCGGCGAGTGTGACAAGTAGTAAGTGGTTTTGCAATATTCCAAGAGGTGATTGGAAAATTCGGTTCAAAAAGTAAGAGACAGTCAAGTTCCAGCCTGGGTTCGAAAAAGACGTTGCAAAAAATTGCATCAATCACTTTGCAAAAAAAAAAAATCACCCACATACCCTCAATAAAGAATTGATCCAAAATAAGGCAGCCTTTGTCGGAATAGTTTAAGTTCCGCGAATTCAGCCAGCGCAGGACCAATGCAATTATACTCTTACATATTCCAACAGTTAAACAGAGAAGAAAAAGTCAGAGTGTTAAATTAGAAGAGCAGTAAACCATGATTATGGATTATGCGTAGGTTCACCTACCCAACCTCGTAAAAACCACACTTTTGGTAACAAGAGCCGCGAATTGAATATTCACGGCCCATTCAAATAAAATAATCTGCATGTAGAAAGTTAGGTACCTAATCGAATGTATGCAGCTGAACAATAAGCGGAGAATCTGGACTGCTGCAAAACAGATATAACTGCAAAACTAAAAACACTTGAAACAGAACCTACATAGCTGCAGATTTGTCATTGTAAAAAAGCGTAGGCAAGATGTCTTGAGTTTTCAACATGTGAACAAGCGCATCATGACAATTCATATCTGTATGCGTCTATATGCACAGCTGCTCATATACAGAAGAGACAGAACAACACCTAAAGTGTTAGTGCTGGTGCCGAAGACCTATATTAACATAATCGAAAGAACGCAACGTGATGTCAGTCCAATGTTTACAGGGCAAAACGAAGTGTATGCTATCGACAATACATGACCTTCAACACAAACATTTCGAACAGATCACAAACGGCACTCTATGACTTGGGAACATGGTACTTCTATCTTGGCTTAAGTATATCTCTACAAGGGCAATCAATTCGGTAATGTTTCTGGTAGTTTGAAGCAGATTTTCACGATTGATGTAAATGAATGCAGTACGTTTATTTCGAACACTTAAAATGAAGTTGCTTAGACGTCGGCTTATCGCTGTCTGCTAGCTTAGGTCCTGGACTATTTGCAAAGCAAAAATTGTTATTCTATTTTCCGAGAGCGTGGTTATCCATCACATCGTAAGGCAAAATGTTGTGACATTTAAATCGGCCATAAAGGTCGATGTACGAATGAACATAAAAGTTGTAGATTACTTTCTTGAACGGCAAAATCTCTTTTAAGGCTTGTGCCTGGATCATGCCTCATAATGCAGGTGATAGGTGCTAATGGTACAGAAATTCTTTTACATTTTTTTTTTTTTTTTGTTAGACTATTTTACCGTCACCGCCGTAAAGTCTATGGTTCCACAAACTATTATGGGCAATTGAGCGTGAATACAAAAATTGGTCCAGGGGCAGCAGTCTCGATAACAACATCGTATCCTCGATGTCTGCCCGGCTGGGAATGACGGTGGTTGCATATCTAATATTGGCAAGTTCATAGATTATTGAAATCAAATCCGTTGGATAGCGACTGACATTCATAAAGCTTAATCTCAAAAGAGAATTGTTGTAAATAGTTACGGTGTCATTCAAATGGTCGCCTCGGATTCGCTGACTGTGTTTTAAGCAGTCGGTCCGATTTTTGATGACTCGATCCAATATGTGCGGCGTTATCAGCGAACTCACGGCGTTGTCTACGCCGTCCGATTTCAATTTTTGCGTCAGCACAATCTTATATAGATGTGGGCCCAAATCCAACTGCAAAATAAGTCGGATTGACTTTCTGGTGATGCCGAATTTAGCTGATCGACCCCGAATTAACATTTCTGGGTCTTCTTCGATATTGGTCGCTACGGCGGCTATGTTTTCTTTATTTCGCATCAATCTTTGCCTGGTTGATGAAAAAGCAGGCTTAACTAAATACTTTGACAGGTGAATGGTTACTTTGACAGCTGCTGAAACACAACAATTGGAGAAAAACTTTCATTGTTATCTGGTTAGCCTTTAAATGTAATAAAGAGTTGGACTTTCTTCATAACAAGAAAAATAAGCAATGGAATACGTATACGAATACTGTTCAAATAAGTTTTTCTTTACTTTGACAAACTGTTTATGACAATTATTGAAACTGAACAGACCACATATTAACTTCCGATCCCTAATGGTTCCTTCAGTTCATCAAAACTAAAGGCAAATCGGATAAATATTCATCATTTCTTGATAAGTCCTCGGGTGATCTCTATTTTTTTTTTTAGCCAGGCGTTTGCTATTCGTACACGAAAGCCCGACCAACCTGGAAAAGCTACTTTATTATTCCATTATAGACAATTTTTTTAACTATCGCCCAATTTGTCGCCGGGATACCTAAGCTTTTTACAGCATTATTTATGACATAATGCTTTTTCATTGTAAATCTATTATTTCTCAAGGCCAGCCCGGATTTCTTAAAGGTAGAATTACAACTATCAACCTAACGGAATTCGTACCAAGCACTTTATGTGCATTAGAGTGTGGAAATGAAGTTGACGTGATTGCCACCGATTCTAATAAAGCCTTTGATAGAATTTCTCATAATATAATCCCTTTAAAATGAACGACAGTACCATGTTCTATTTAGATCCAGGATCAGAAAAATCCAATTAAAACCTCTTCTGGTGTCCCTCAAGGTAGCCAGTTTGGTCCATTATAATTTATTTTAGCTATTAATGTGTTTGATTGAATCAATAAAAAAATCACACATATCTGTTTACGCAGATGATACGAAAATCTTAAGAAAGATCTTCAGACAGATTTAGACAGATTTAAACTTATAATCGCGTGAGTTAGGTGTTATCTGTGATAAGGAACTCAATTTTCGTTCTCATATTGATAATATGATAAAGAAAGCCAATTTGGCTTTCATTTGTTGGGCCTCTTCTTGAATATGCAAGCCAAATTTGGTCACACTACTACAGAACTCACATCCTCTAGATAAAAGATGCTTAAGTTAGGTTTTTACTATTCGCTTTGCGTGGACTTGCTTGGGTTGATAGCCAAAACAAATACACTGATCGATTGAAACTTATAAATTCACAACAGCTTTATATTATTTATCTTTGGTAATCACATCTTAGTTGGTAATATTGATTGTCCTTCTTTACTTCAATTTATTTCTTTTAACTCCGACCTACGCAATTTTAGGACTGTGTTGCTTTCCTTGCTCAATCTTCATAAAATGAATTACGTACAACTTGAGCCAATGTATAAATTGCTTCGTGAAGTTAACGGTATTTTGCCTCTCTTCAACTACCACCCCAGAAAACTGTCTCTCAAGAGCATACTCCACTTATGCTTCACGTCCTAACTTTCTTTTAGGCGAAATTTTTAGTTTCAAGCATAGGCTTGCAATAAGCTTAAACAAATCTGTCCGGGATTGAACCTTAAACCTGCCCAACGGTCTGTTGGGGATTTAGATTAGAGCGGAAATAATATCAACTTTCAACTTCAAAACGAAGGAGCAGTTAGCGTGAATGTAATCGATTAACGAATTTAGAAGAGGGTACCACCCTTGTTATCTTCTCAAAATACCACAAAAAGTATAGTCTTCCCAATCACTTATTGATTGTTCCCCTTTTTAAGAGAAGTAATAAATGGCGTGACACTAGGACTACAAACAAATCATGAACTAGACGACAAAAAGCAAACAAACTTTTAAAACGAATCAGGGTTCACCAAGTTGATTTGTTTCAGAAAACAATCTTGAGCATGATCCAATAATCTGACTAAAAGTAAACACCTTAAAAACTATGCAAATTAACAGCATCAACCAATTCCTCAACACCTCAATCCCGCACAAATAACAGCGGACAAACTGTGAATTTCTTATCACTCTATGCCAACTAAACAAACAGATTTTCTTTACTGAAAAACAACAAAAATGAACATTTATTCTTTAAGCAAACAAAACATGGAAAATACATATATATAAAAGAGCACCCTTGGAGACTGATCTAAACTAAGATTAAAAATATTGTACTTTGAGACTTGAGACTTAAACTCGATCATAGTAGTCCACATGTTGACCAGATTTGAATTTCCTTTCTTCCAATACACTCAAGAACTTTGCCGTTGTAAGTTGGGTGGTAAGAATTGTTTTCTTCTCTCGTGAATCACGGAATGAATCTCGAACACCTTTGTCTACAGATTCCTTTTGCACATAAACAGTCATGTCGGTATCAACAGGGCCAGGCGAATAGTTCAATACCACAGTGTCTTTCTCTTCTTCAGCCAGTACACGGAAATACATTTCTCGAGCTGCCTTTCCAGAACAATACTCTGCCATGCTAGCGAATGGCTTGATGCCACACAACGAAGTAATGTTCACCACTATTTTTTGGATATCTTTGAACCGATTCATGAATTCGACATTCAGGGCGCACACTCCATACACATTTAAGTGTAAGTACTTCTGCCAAGTCTCGACGTCGCCGAGTTCCTTGGCCTTTTTCGACACATCTCCCACGGAACCTACATTGTGAATTATTAGAGCTTGCTCGAAATCGGTCACAGTCACTCCAGTTAAAGAATCGTCCAGAACGGTCTTATAGTCCTTAGAAGTAGCAGTTCCCAAATCACGCGAATACACCTTCACAGTGATGTCACTTCTTTGAGATAGTATCTCCTGACGCGTTTTGTCCAGACCACTTTGGGAGCGCGCCAGCAAAACAACTAAACTGTTTGATCCGAGACGTTTGCAGCATTCCACTGCCATGGTTTTGCCAATGCCTTTGGAGGCTCCAGTTAACATGAAGATGCACTTTTTGTTGAACTCCATGACTCTAAAGATTCCACTACAACTGATGAAACAATAATGGGATTGCCGTCATGTGTCACGCGATTAAATTCGAAAAGTAAAAGTACGGAGAACCTTTTAAGTAGGTAATTGGAACTGGCTGAGCTGTGGAGGAGAATTTTGTACGAAATCACTGACTCAGTCGGCTGCCACGGTGATTTTTGCAATACTATGGATGAACCACTCAATCAGCTGCCGCTGTTGAGTGTTGAGTGCTGAGTTGTTTTTATATTTTTGCTAGAGTTGAGTTTGTTTTTATTATTCGTCATCGTGAGGAAAAGAAAGAGAGAAAAAATGGTGATGAATAGAAGGAACTCAACAAGTTAGCAAACCAGTGAGGACACTTATTAACAATAAGAAGTTTAATGCTTCGAACTCTTTTTTATTAAATTTTCAATTTTTTAATTTTGTTGAAAAGTTCATAAGCACGGTTTTTGATTTATTCTAGTTTAAGCTATAGCTAATCACTGCGTTTTCTCTCGGTGATGGATGCGATGGCCTTCCGAGTTAGTGCTGATGTTTTTCCGCTCTAAATGTTTCAGCTAGTCACATCTAAGCCGATACATTTTGACTCTTTTAAATAAGTCTATGACGCTGTGCAGTTTTTGGTTAAATCTCCTTCTACATTCTCCGGCGATTCAGACAGGGCCGAAGATCATTCAAAGGAATTGTTTTTTGAACAGGTGAAATGCCTCTTCACCATATTTGATGAAGTCTATGTCTCTACGATATCAGTGGGATGATCAGTGTTTTAGAGAGCGATATTTTGGTTGTGCGAAAGAAAGCTCTGCACAATGAGCCCAAAAAGTAACGATTGGCAATAGTTACTCTACAAATGACCTCTAAAGTGATTTATATTACTTGTGAAACCAAGGTAAACAAAGTGCTTGATTTCTGATATCATACCTGTCTATTGCGACGTTTTTTTCCGAAATACCGCTCCTGTGTTTACTTTTTCAGACCCATCTTCGTGACTTATTTTTGAATAGTTGCCCTACTGATGTTGGCATGCGAGTTTTGACAATATTTTAAAGTACGGTGCTTTTTGAAGTCTTTTTTTAATATCAAAAGTTTCGGTAGAAATATATATAACCGAGTACTTAAGTACTTGCACTATTCTGATAATAGTTACATGGTTAAATGTTGCCTTAAGTACAGTTCGATTGTCATAACAAACGTATGGGCTCCATCTCTTCTAGCAATTTTTGTGATATAGCTTTGAGAGGGTTAAGAGTTGCTGAGGGTTTGGAAAGAGCATTTCTGTAGACTGTAAGTTGGAAGCGTTTATCAGGGATCTCAAATCCGGACATGACTTTGTATAATCTTTCGCAAAATACGCTGTCAGAAGTGGCCTTAAAATTGATAATGAGTGGTGAGTATCGATTTGGAATTTAAGCATCTATTTCCAGATCTGATTGATGATAGACTTTCCTGGGCTGAAACCACACTTATCAAAATTGAAACATTTTTTTAGCTGTTATTGAAGAAAATACAATACTAACATGCTTTCGTATGATCATATACTCACTTACTTAGGTGGCCCTCCAATTCGGAGTGAATCTGGGCCTCAACTAACAAGCCTCTCCAGTTAATTCGATCTTTAGCGAACTTTTTTCAGTTACGCCCTCCAAGTCGGTTGAAGTCTCCTTCTACGTATGCGCGCCAGAGGTCTTTCTCTGCTTCTTTGTCCTCCGGGTTAGATTTGAACACTCTGCGGGCCGAAACCTTGGTGTCCATTCGTTCTACATGTCTAAGCCAGCTCAGGCGATTGACGCACAGTTTTCTGACAAGTTCGATGTCGCTGTGCAGCTCGTATAGTTCGTCCTTCTTTAAAGCCGATCAACACAAATGGGACCGAATATGTTTCGAACGATCTTCCGAAACGACTGAGGATATTTTCATCCGGTATTAGGACTGGGCCTTATATAAAATCTTCTTAGTGTTTCAGGATAGAGCCTTACTACTTAATTGACTTCTTAGCCAGTGATTGACAAAACTGATTCTTCGTTTTATTTCTATCCAGATGTTGTTGACAGAATTCATAGCAAATTCGATTCGACAAAGACCTTTACTACCTCGAATATATGGTATGGCTGTCGACTGTGACATTCTGTCAAATCGCATTTTGACAGCTTCCGTTTCAATACTTGACACTGGTAACAGCCAGCTGAGTTCTCCCAATTAAGTCGATATCATCAGCATACGCTAGTATCCTAGTTGCACATATTTCAGAAAGATTGTGTCTCTAATGTTCGCTTGTGAGTTTTGCACAATTCTTTCAAGTATCCTATGATGTTAAAGAAGTTACATGACAGCGCAGCACTTCACTAAAACCTTTTTCGATTAAGTCGTTATCTACTTTTACGGAGCAGCCAACGTTCTCAATCATCATTTCCACAGACGCACGAGTTTGGCAGGAATACCAAAAGCAGTCATTGCTCTATATAGCTCGTCTCTGTAAATGCTGTCATATACTGCCTTGAAATCGATGAAAAGATGATGGGTATCGATTTGGACATCTTGATTTTTTTCCAGCATCTGCAAGAGTGTGAAGATTTGGTTGTTTGCGGAATTTCCTGGTCTGAAACCGAATTGATCGGGACCAATCCGGTTGTTGGCGAAGGGTTTTAGATGTTCAAACAATATGGCAGGTAAGACCTTGTATTTGATGTTGAGAAGACCTATACCTCTAAAGTTGACGCAGTTAAAGGGTTATGAGGTGCTGCGATTCATTTCATCACTCTTCTTACCAGATCTAAGAAACTAGTTGATATATGCTCTTCACAAAATCATTTCCAGCAGCTTTGAATACCTCGGTCGGTAAGCCCAGTAGTCCAGCTGTCTATTTAGTTTGCTATCCTTACTTCTCTTGCGGTCTCTTGCGATTGCAGCTTTACTACGTTATATTTTCTCACTGTAATTCTTTTTTGTTGTGGCACTTGGAAAATCCACATTTACATAAGGTGGTAATGCGAGTCAATATTGGCTGCCTGGAACGTTCAGACGTCAAGAATACTGGAGGTATGCCTTACATCTATCGCAAAATGATCAATTTTATTTAGAGTTTGATGATCCGGAAACCGTAATGTCACCTTGTGTATGTTGAGATGAGGTAAGCTTGGTTATTATGATAATATTTAGATCATATGCTCTTCACAAAGTAATCTTCTGCCACCTTGGACAGCTCGACGGCTGGCTTATTGGAATGATCTATACTTCTTTGAGTTCAGGTGGACGGAAACAATTACGTTACCACTCTGGAAAAACGGTTTTTCTTTATCCTCAGCACTGACTGTAAGCTTACCACTATTTCTTCATCTTGCTTGTAGGCTTCTGTTCGTACTTTGTTTATCTGACATATTTTTTTTACCTGATGGTAAAATTTCCGAAAGTCCTTCCTGTGAAAACATTTTCTGATCTCCCACTCCTCGTGCTCTTTCATCTTTCTTCTGAAAATCCGATACTCAAATACACTTTTTGGTGTTTGTTTCTTTGTTTTTCTTCATCGCAAAAGTACGGATGAACGGATGAAACCGTACTTTAAGGGCGGCATCTCTGAAAGCTTGTGCTTTGAGACAAGATTAAGGGCTACTTGATCGATTCAGACGATCTTACTTTCCGAAGACTTACTTCCTCGCAGTATTTTTCTTCTTAACGCCGCGGCGTTGCGAATATTCGTCATAACAAAGTAGTGGTACTTTCGAAACCGGAACGTTCGTTTATGCAGAATACTGGAGACGCGTCTTTATGTGGGAACCGCGTGTTTGCTACGTTGGAGCGTGCTGGCATATAAGGCTGATGTTGGTACCAATTTTCGGCAAACAATCGTTTAGTAATTCGTGGAGCACTTCACTCTGAAGGTTCTGTTTCCAATATACTATATGTATTGGAGCCCTTCGCCTTAAAGCATCCGGAATCAACAGAGAAGATGAGCCTATTTTAAATCGCAGAAAAAGATACAGCTTTAGCTTCAAGAGGTTGGTCGGTTTCATTTAACCTGACTTCCATTGATCTGTTTCATTTTGCAGTCATTGTAAGAGAAGTGTTATTTTCATTGTCTTGCTTCACACAGCCTCCCAGGAGCTATAGTTTTTCAGTTCATTAGATTTTGATAAGATGTCTGACCACAAAATTTCGAAATTTCAGTCATTTTGCCCATGTCGGCTTAATCAGCTTTTTATTGCATACTTTCGTACGAGTTTTGTCCGTTCTTGTTTAACATGACAACTTCAGGTCAATAGTCACGTAGTGGTGTAATGTTATGGTGAAAAGCTTATAACTTAATCGAGAAGGCTTCCCAAACCTTGTTCCACTTACAAATTCTCCAAGGACTATACTTCATACATTTTTTATAGTACCTATTCCTACTTGAAACTGTAGGCAAAATTACGTCTTATTTATTTCAACCTCTTTACAATGCATAATCTTAGGTTTAAAACTAAAGGCAAAACGAACGCCATAAGGATGTAAGACTGATCTGGTAAGTTGATTAATTTTAAAGTCCATTGCATGTACAAATCCTTACAACCACTGCACTGTAGTGAATCGTTTAAAAAAGGAGAGTTACAATTTTCGATAGCTTAATAATGCATCTTGGACTCGAACTCATTTCTCGTGACTTAAAGTAAACATTTCAAAAACAAATTGGGTCAACAGACGAAGACAGATTAAGTCTTATCAGTCTCTTAAAAGTAAATAACCCAAATAAATAAAAAATATATATACACCCTGACTGCCTCGAACTGCAACCAACTTCAGGTTGCTGTAATTTCCAAACCGTTCCTTACTGTGAGCTCAAATTTTGACACATGACAGTTTTTATAATTTAGAAGCCTTATAAACGATTTGCGTCTCAGTTGTGTTGAAAAATTTTTTAAACGCGATGGAATTCAAACGTGATAATGTGATTGCTTTATATTTGACTGGAAAATCACAAGTAGCTATCGTTAGAGCCCTCCAGCAGCTCAACGTGAATATATCATTTGTGTCTCGAACCATAGCTCGTTACCGTGATACTGGCAGCGTTGCAAAACGCCATGGAGGTGGTCATAAAAAAACAGCAACATCGGCAGAAATGGTTCGGAAAGTGAAGGCTCGAGTTGAGCGAAATCCGCGTCGAAGTGGAAGAAAAATGGCTCGTGAGCTTAACATATCGTTAGAACGGATGCAACACATACTGAAAAATGAGCTTGGGCTCAAGCCATTGAAGTTCCAAAAAGCACACGATCTTACACTGCAACACTGCTGAATTTGTTTTTTTTCCGATGAGTCGCTATTTGTTATCGAGCAATATGTCAACAAACAAAATGAACGAGTTAACTTGCCAGAGAGGTCCTTCGAAAATTTACAACGTCGGACGGCCACCAGAAAGCAGGCAGCACTGATGGTGATAGTTTGGGCCGCCATAACCGCCGATGGTCGCTCTCCGCTTGTATTTTTTGACCGTGGCGTCAAAACTAATGCGATCGTATACCGTGAAACTGTCTTAGAGACAGTATTGAAACCTTTGGCAAACAATCATTTCGGTCGTAGACCGTGGACATTTCAACAAGACTCAGCACTGTCTCACAAATCGTGCGTCAACCAAGATTGTTTAAAAAACAATGTTCCACACTTCATTTCTTCGACACAATGGATTGCAAATTCTCTGGATGCAAATCCGTTGGATTTCTCTGTCTGGGGTATTTTAAAGGCGAAGGTTAGCACTAAAAAATACTAAAGCTTGGACCACCTCAAACAAGCACTTCGCCGGGAATGGGCCAAAATACCGCAGAGCCACTTGCGTGCAGCGTGTGATGCTTTCTTCGGCCGTCTCAAGGCCATTATTCGCGCCAAAGGTAGCCATATTGAAAACTATTGATACAATTTGAAAATTGATGTATTTTCCAAAATTTTTTTGCATTCAATTGCACGCACAAACGTCATTGTGGTTCCTTTCTATCTGACGAATTTATTTGCAAGAGCGGTGATATTAATTCGCTTAAAATGTCTAAGCCATTTCAGTCGACGAATTAGATGCCGAACTTAATATATTGTAACGTTAAAGTCATGAATGCACACTCAAACGGATCCCAATTACCCAACTGGCGCTTTCCAGCGCCGTTTGACTATCTATATCTATAAATTGAATATTGAAGGCCTCAATAGAGCAAAATGCAACCATTTATGTCGCGATCTAGAAGAGAACAAAATAGACGTTGTACTCCTCCAAGGAACACACTGCAAAGACTAATCAAGCCTACTTGCTCAAGGGAAAATTAATGTCGACTCACTTATAGATGCTCTTCATCACCCAGCTTATGGAATTGCAATGTTCGTACGATCCGCTATAAAAGATAGTCTAGTAAAAACAAAGAACTGCCGTTATTTTTCCCTTGTGATAATATCAATATCTGGCTTAAAAATTGTTAACATCTACAAACTACCAAATAGCCGCTGGCCCATCAATATACTACCCATGTACCAACATCCAGCAATCTATGCTGCAGATTTTAACAGCCACCATACTATAAAAATACCAAATGGACGACGAAAATAGTGTAAAATTTTACGATTGGGCTGAAGCAAACCGCTAAAAACTTATTTTTGACGCCAAGGAGAGAGGTACCTTTACTCAAGAAGATAGTATAGGAGTTTCACTCCCGATTTGTGCGTTGCTACATCGGTCCAAGACGATATATCCAGACAAGATCTAACCGACTTCCCCCGCAGCCAACATTACCCAATTGTTCTAGATGCCGGCATAAAAATACCGCTAGTAAACTCCACCCCTCGACCTCGATGAAACTTCAATAAAGCATCTTGACAAAACTTCGCCTAATAACTCGACTCTAATATTCGCTGGATGTGGATCCCACCGACGACTCTCAAAAACTACAAGAGATTCCTCGGCACCGTAGTAAGTACTGCGAAGAAATATGTTCCACGTGGCTTTCGTAAGAACAACATTCGCGGATGGAGTGCAGAAAGCGACAGACTTTACCAAGAAACGGTGACCATGAAGTTGCAGAACAACTATAATACTTCAGTCGCTCGATAGAGCACGTTTAAATTTTTGGAAGAAAACCACTGAAAGCTTAAATTTTACCGCTCAAGCAGAAAAGCATGGAGCTTACTTCGTAAGCTAGGAGGAGCAAAGTTTATCTCGTCCCAAAAAAAGAACTTTTCGCTAATCGGATAGTGGAATCTTCTAAGTCTAAGTCCGATAAAAATCATAGCCAAGCCATCAGGAAATTACTGAAAGCTCTTAAAGCGACGCTGCCAACTTCTTCTGCTTTTTCCCGTCATATTTCAATATCGGAGTTGGAGGCTGCCATTGCCAGCAGCAAATCTGGGAAAATTTCAAATCACTCGATGCGTGTGTGATAGTTATCTACACTTGCGGTCATAAAAACCGCACCACCTAATGAGTTCTCAAAAAATGCCTAATTACATCAGATCGTAAGGGTTTTTCCCATACAATGAAGGGTATTCCCCATAGCGGAGTTCGACCTCGTATTCAGTGCAAAAAAAATCAGTTTGAATTGAGTTGTGACGGTGACAAGTAAAAAAAGTGAAATCTCTGGTAAATACTATCAACTGACTCGGGACGAAAAAGTTCAAATATTGACTTTAGTTGAAGAAGGACTTGGCTATCGTGAGATTGCGGTTAAAATAGTACGCTGTCATTCAACTATCGTACGACTGATGAAGAAAAAAGAAAATTTGGATCCACTGGAAAGGAAAAAAGGCTCGGGACGAAAACGTAAAACAACCCAGAAGACGGGCAATGTATTACAACGAATTAGCATGAAAGATCACTTTAAAAGTGCTGTCCGTATAAGAGCAGAGCTGAGTGAATTTCATCTCCGACGGCTACGGAAGATAGGTTTATATGGAAGACGACCAGCGAGAAAACCTCTCCTAACCACAAAAATGAAAAAAGCTCGCTTGACGTGGGCAAAAAAGTACGAAGATTCGACGCAGAATGATTGGTAATGTGTGATATGGTCCGATGAAAGTAAATTTAATTTGTTGTGTGCCGACAATTTACCATACGTACGACGGTCAGCAGGTGAAAGGTTCAAGGACGAGTGCATAGTTAAAACAGTGATGTTTCCTCAAAGCCAGATGGTTTGTAGATGTTGTTTTTTTTACGTTTTGGGCCCTTGCACTTTGTTAACGGAACTATGAACGATCAAAAGTATGGAGAAGTAGTAAGGGAATTTTTGGTACCAGCAATTGAACAGTATCTTTCATATACTGACAAGTGCATTTTTCAAGATGATTCTGCACTTTTCCACCGCCCCAAATCCGTAAGTAAAGTGTTATAAATCAACTTCTAGATGTCTACTTTATAAATAATGAACAGACAAGTAACTAGAGTCTTTCAATAATTTTCAGCTCAAGACAACGTTTGATGACCTCGTAATTACCAGACTAGACTGGACAGCTAATTTGCCCGATTTAAACCCAATCGAATACTTGTGGCATGTTATAAAACGTAAGGTGGCTGAACATAAACCAGAGAGTAAAAAAAAGCTAAATGAAGTTCTGGTACATGTATGAAATACTGAAATTTCAAGGGATATTAGTGAACTTCTAGTAAACTCGATGCCTTCTAGAATAAAAGCTGCTATAACCGCCAAAGGAGGAGCGGTACTTTTACTTTTGGTAAAAGTGGCATATCTAAACATCTTATATACACATGCATAAAAAATATATCGTTTGATTTTGTTAACCAATGGCTGTTTTATAAAAATTTTTCAATCATTTTGATATGGTGCGGTTTTTATGACCGCAAGTGTATATGTCACATGACTCTTATCCGGCCTATGCTTGTATTTGTATTGCCTTTGCTTGTACATAACACCAGAGCCAGACTTAAAGCAGTTACATATATCTTTATAAGGTCTTCTAAAGCTAGGCAAATCTAATAAGAAGGGACAATTTCGTCATAAAGCTGACTCAAACACACATTTCAAGAGCATTGATCTCGACGACAACCTATGCTTCGGGACTTACTAGCCAAATTCTTTATGTCATGAGATAGTGTCTTTTATTGGCTTAATTCCTTTATAAGCCTTCCTCAATTTAGATATGAAAGAGCTGACCCAGCCCAAATTAGTGATGCCGTACTGAACTTTGAACTTTGAACTTGCCGTTTTGAACTTGAATAATTTGTAATGTATCGATCCTCGAGAAAAAGTTACTTTTAGACATTTAAAATCTTCCCAAATTCAAGTTTAAAGATAGCACATCTATTACCACATAGGCATATATTCAAGAGCTACTATCTCCAGTATAACGCCAAACAGGACAAAGCATGTCTCATCGAAAAGTGGAATAGAAGCGTACATCAGTCTGGCAAAAGCAAGTAGTTGCACTTGATATTTCTAAAGCATTTGACAGAGTTTGGCGTAAGGCTCTTTTGTCGAAAATGCATGCATTTGGGAAAGACGACTCTCTTCCTCAACGGAATAGATATTATCTTTCGGAATGTTGAATTCAAATTGCCTTAGATGGTTTCATGTCTGATATTCACAAAATAAATGCTGGTGTGCCTCGTGGTTCCGTTTTGTTTCCGCACTCTTTTTAATTTTCATTTATGATCTCTTGTCTGCTATTTCTAATCCAATATATTTCTTTGCTGGTGACAGTACTCCCTGCTTTTCATATTCGATCTCGAACTCACGTCCGTGCTCTTCGGCTGTAGAATGGAAACGGCAGCTTCGCTAAGCTCATTAATTTCTAATATTAACAGCATAACCAATTAGGGAACTATCAACAAAGTGGAATTTAATGCTTCCAAAACGCAATGTTGCAACGCTGTCGAAACGAAGAGAAATTTAAATACCCACCCATTATCCAGAAATGGTACTTACATCGTCGAAACCGAAAAACTTTCCATTCTCTTTCAATTTATGTTCGATGTGGTGAAAAATGCTGTAAAATGTTTAGGTTTCCTCGAAATATTTTACTCAATCTAATCTGGCCTCTATATATAAGGCATTCATCCGCTCGAAGTACAATGCCCACATCTGGTCAGATGCTCCTAAAATATATTTGCAGCTGGTAGATGGAATTCAAAACCGTGCGATAGAACACTTAGGTGGTACTAATATCAGTCAGTCAATGGACACGCTTGAACAAAGACGTAATGTCTCCTATCTCATTTTATTTTATCGTTACTCCTACCACCAGTGCTCTATTAAAATCGTGGCATTCCGCCTTAAACTGTAACACCCGTCTCGCTATGGATGTTCATCAGTATGCCATCAAGTCCTCTTTTGGACGTACTCTGAAATATCGTGATTCTCAGAGATTCGAGCTCTCTACTTCCTATTCATTATAGCTTGCAAACAATTAAGACCAATGTACACCGGTACCTCTCTTTTCTTCCTCCCACTCCGCCCGCGCTGTATAAAAATATGTTAAGGCTACACAAATCATACTCGCTAACTTTTTCTTTTTTCTCAAGAAAGGGTATTCTCAAGAAAGGATATTCTCAAGAAAGGGTAATCAACATCATTTTTGTAAGGACACGAAGATAAGACTTAATGCGGAAATTTCAGTTGATGTCGAATATCCGTCATAGAATTAAACTACAAGTGGAAGTTCCCAAACGTGTCAAGGAGTGATATCGAACCTGGTCTTATTATCTCATTCAAGTATAGCTAGGGCTAACGATGGGTATACATTTGCGATTATTTGAATTTCATGATCCTTAAGTTCACCTAAACAGATTCCACTAAACCTCTATTAATTTTCTATGTAAAATGATTTATCTTCGATCGTGACGTTTGTCTTTCTGAGGCGTCATCCTTGACAGCTTCTATGGCACATCCAACTAAAAGCAACTGTGTCCGCTGTTAATAAGAACAAGTCACAAAAGCACGAGGAACTACAAGGAATGGATCACAATATAAAAAACAGTGTTCATATGTTATTCTGCGTTCATCAATCCCTTATCTCATCCAAGAGCAGAGTACAGTCACCATAGAAGCTAAAGATGATTACCACTATCCAATAGTCACCATACATAGATGTTTTTCTCTCATTCAATGGTTTTGTATTCCCCATCTTGTTCCGGGTGTGTCAAACGCTAGACTCACGCGTCAGACGGTGTTTTCAGCGATAAGATCGTCTTGTCATTTCATCCGTTATCAAGCCAAGAAGCCACTAGGTGGGAGATTTAAACCGTTTTCGGTCTTACATAAAAGCCATGTCCGTTTAGGTGTCACTTTCAGTTAAATCTAACATCGTGAGCGTTCTATAACGGCAATAAAATCCTCCTTAGCAACCGGGCAATATTTTACATTTACCTCGTGTCAAACCACCGATTATTCAAGTTTTTTTTTTATTTTTTTTTTTTTAATTTGTTCGTTTGTTGAAAATGGATCTGTACAAGCGTTGCTTTTTCATTGTTAGTGGAATTATGAACAATTTAGGCAAACTGCTTGCCGTAGAATTTTGCAAAAAATTCAAACCCGGATCAGTTGTAGTGCTTTTTGAAGATTCTCAACCGGATTTAGCTCAGACCAACGCGGCCATTCGTGCATTACCCAAAGATTTGAGAGTTTTTTGCTGCAACATCGATTGGGCCATGGGCAGGACTGATGTGTTTCGGAACTATCTAGACGAGATTTTGAGTGATCTTAACAAAGAAGACTTTGAGATGGCATTTGTTGTCCATAATGAAGCTGCAATTGCCACTGATGTTATATCAGAGCCGAAAAATAGCGATTTATGGTTGCACTATGTTCAGGTAAGTCTCAACGCAACCGTAGGCCTAAATCAAGCGTTCTTGCATAGTTTTGAAGGCGGCAACAGGCTCGTTGTCAACTTGACACCTAGTGTAAACGTTTTGCCGTTTGAAATGAACAAGTTGCAGTGCTCCGCAAGAAAAGCTCGAGATATGTACTTCCGTGCAATGGCAGCTGGAGAAGATAATGTGACCGTTCTAAACTATCGTCCAGGATATTTAGCTTCGTTTGAGGACATCAATCTATTCGATCCGAATAATAACATCAATGACTTGGATCCGATTAAAAGTAAAACTGAACTGGGACAACCCTTGGTTAAGCCACTGGAAACAATCAACAAGCTTATCAACACTTTGGAGTGTTTAAAGTTCAGCTCTGGACACGATATCGATTACTATGCTTGACTAAGCGTAACATCAATAGAACTTAATGCCAGACTATATGGACTGATCCAGTTATCGATGATGAGAAAATTAATTTGCGAAATAAAAGGAATTACTGATAATCAAAACGAAAAGTGTTGTAGTTGTTGTGTTTTATTTGGTGATTGGGTATCGATATCAATCGATTGTGATTGACGGATGCATTGCGCAAATGATCACTGTCTGATGCTTTGACTTGATCCGTTGCATTTGCATATTATCTATATTATTGCTGTCTGTATTGTATTTAGTTGCCAGGCACGTGGCTTATGGTTTCAGGTGGAGATAAGGTTCTTATCAGACTGATGTACACAATGTGTGAATATTTTGTACATCATTTCTCGGTTGAGCTTCAACAGATTAAAAAGTTTCATAAATGTTATTATAACGTGACATATTGGATCATCATATGTGTTAATCTCTGCCATATTCCAATGGTCAATGATCACAAGAAAATCTTTTCATTCAAAGCAGATGATCGTAGTAGATGTTATCTAAATGGCATTGTACTCTCGCATTTGCTCACTTTTGTTTCTGTCGGAACAGAGCACTCAGTCGAGGAAAAAGTTCATTTTACTATTTACATACCATACATGCTTCTTTAATCAAATTTCACTGTTTTTCTCAGAGAGATGAGCATTTGCTTTAGGACTTTCCATCATCCACCTATCACACTAGTGTCTAGTACTTGTGGCGATCTGCAATGTGTAAAAGTGCAAGTGACTTACTAAAGACGTCAGATCTTGATAGGTTCTCTTCTGAGCGTTGTATAGCTAGCTAATTGATAGCAATTTTAAAGTGGTTGCAGGATTTAGCACAAGATTACTTTTGTTGCAAGTTCGGATAATACCTGCTCTGCATAATTTACGGCCATAAGAAATGTGTATGTCTCCGCTTGGAAGACACACGAATATTGCAGTTTTCTTCCACTTCGACGCGGATTTCGCTCAACTCGAGCCTTCACTTTCCGAACCATTTCTGCCGATGTTGCTGTTTTTTTATGACCACCTCCATGGCGTTTTGCAACGCTGCCAGTATCACGGTAACGAGCTATGGTTCGAGACACAAATGATATATTCAAGTTGAGCTGCTGTGATTTTCCAGCCAAATATAAAGCAATCACATTATCACGTTTGAATTCCATCGCGTATAAAAAATTGTTCAACACAACTGAGACGCAAATCGTTTATAAGGCTTGTAAGTAATAAAATTATGTCATGTCATGCCACAGAAGCTTTATGTAAGCCAATAGTAAGTAGGTAAGTAAGTAAGTAAGTTAAAACGGATCTGCCACCTGGTTGTGTGTAGCCCGGGGTTCTAGATTTAGAGACGGGTTAGGAAACTCATCTTTTCCTGAGTTCCTCTGGTATGCAATGAAGGCTGCATTTTAGCTTAAACTGAAGTAATACTATCGTTAAAGACTTTATAGCAGAAAGAATTTTGTGTTCCGTTATATTAATTGTGTGGGCTAGCTCCATGGTATTCGCACAGTTGGTCGTTCAAACCTATGGCAAGAAGTGATAGCTCTGTCATAAGAAGACCGATGATATGATATCTAACTTTCATCTACCTGAACTGTAGTCTCTATTAGCTGCACCACAAGTTTTGTGATGAGTTTTGAAAGTTTGTTGATTTTTGACATCAGAGCCTCTAATCTAAATTTTTAAGCTTACTTATGTACAATATTTAATTTTGGTGGTGCTTTCTCTATTTGAGCGTACAAGTGTCTCTGGTTATTGTAGGATAATCAATCGTTAGGACATATTCCTAAATTATTAAAAATTATTCCTAATTTTAATGAATTAATTCATACCTTTCTGACCAGAACAACAATATCGTTGGGAACATATGACATATGACATATGATTTTCAGTCCTGACTGAGCCTTTTCTCTCAATTTCTCATCCTTATCTGTACGGAATAATCGTTCCTTTTGGATCCTTAAAGTTATTTTTGATAGAATTTAAGATAGATCCGGCCCTTATCTTAATAGAGCTAAATATATATATTCTATAATTCTAGACTTAGACTTACGCCCATATAAAGCTCGTAGTGTAAGCATTACAAGATTATTCCTATCTCATAGATTTAGTTGCAGAAAAATGTTTGCAAACAGCGAGGGCGATGGAAAGTTAGGGGGGAAAGAAAGAGGGATGCCGATGTACCTTAGTTTTGAATGTTTGCAGGTTATAATGATTAGAAAATAACGACTTCGGTAGGGCGTTCCATACACGAGTTTCACGATTTAGGAAAGAATCACTATATTTCAGAGTACACTTGAAAGTGGGTTGTTGAGCATCATAGTGAGACGGGTGTTACACTTGAAGGTTTGGAGGAAAGGAATTCTACTGGCTATTTCAATGGAGAACAGGTGGTGAGAAGAGTGACATCGGTGTGCAAGGTTGTCAACTGACTGAGTGATGTTAACATCACCTGATCATCATGAGTTTTATGGCTTGGTTTTGAATCCTATCCAGAAGGTGCAAAGAAGTTTTAGGAGTATATGACCGGCGATTTATATTCTAATTTTGAGCGGAAGATTGCCTTACAAAATATATTGAGGTCAGATCAAAGGAAGAAAATATGGCGGTCCCAGAATTACCAGATATTTTGGAAAAAAATTTATTTATTTTTCAACATAATCGCCTTTCAGCTCTATACTGAACTAGCGATGTTCAAAAATTTCGATATCCTTTTTATAATAAGAACTGTCTTGCTCCTCAAAATAGCCATTAACTGCCGACATCACTTCTTCATCGTTGGAAAATCTTTGACTACTGAGCCATTTTTTTTAAGTTTGAGAACAGAAAATAGTCCGAAGGGGCTAAATCTGGCGAATAGGGTGCATGATGTAGCAATTCAAACTTTAATTCATTAATTTTGGCCATTGCATTCACGAGACTGTTTTTGCTCGAGTGTGAGCAAATGCGGCTCTCATTTTGCACACAGCTTTCTCATGTTCAAATTTTCAAATTATATGCGATGTAGCACACTTTTTGAAATGCTAGCTAGCGCACTTTCAGTCGATGATCATCCAGTACCGCTTTGTGGATTTTTTCACCATTTCTGCAGTCGTCACTTCATTTGGTCGACCACGGCGATGCACGTCTTGGCAGCTCGTATGGCCTCGTTTAAACTCAGCAACCCAAAATTTTACTGTTGTAAACGAAGGAGCAGACTCACCCAAAGTAGAATCCAGTTCAGTTTTTATATAGGTTGGGCTGAGGCCTTTCAAATAAAAGTATTGTATCACATAACGATGACCAATTTTCTCCATTTTCACAAATTCACTGACAACGTTCATTATTGATGGCTGCCAAATAAATACTAAACAACTTGGCGCTTTCAAACTTGAAACATATGCTTTATAGACTGCGTACTTTCCAATACAGTGATATTTTCAAACAACTACCGCCATGTCTTGGTCAGGCCGGGACCGTCATTGTATTTCTTACATCGTTTGAAGACATCTGGTCATTTCGCAGCATCTTTGACGCCAACGTAGGTTGTCATTGACAGGCATACCGAGAATGGAAAGTTGTTTGATTTTGACGATGCATGCGCCATTCATGATTAATAGCTGGGTATTTATATTTCGCTTTCGGAATCATTAAATTCTACTCAGTTAGTGGTTCCCCAATAAGTTAATATTAGAATACAATAAGCTAAATTGAATTAGCGAATAGCTCTGCAGACAAGAGATGTTGGATATAGAACGGAACCTTGTGGCACACCAGCATTGATTTCAGGGATATAGGACTTAAAACCGTCCAAGAAATCTGTTTTTTAGAGAACTTAACGCTCACGAGGGTATGACTACTCTTAAAACGTCGTTGTACGTGTTAGGTTTTTCGGAAAATTGGATAGAGAGGGGGAGAGAGAGAAAGAAAGAGAGAGATGTTTGGGATCAGTGGTTATTTTGCTCCATGGGTTGTATCCAACATTTAATGGGGGGACTAAATTATTTGTGTAAATTGACTTGTTTTTAATTTTAGGTAAACATTCATCTTACGAGATTTTAGTTCCCTGAAAAAGAAAATGTTTTTCGGGCGCACTTGGGATTGAACATTGAACCATCCGATTGGAAAGCCACTTGAATCGAAAGTTTCGAAAGGTTATTTCTAATCCACTGATGATGAAATTCATCGCTTCCAAATCCAAATCAGGCTGAATCTGATCTTTTGCAGACAGTTGTTTTTAAAAGTTAAGGCTTGTAGTCGAAACACACTTTCCATCCCCCTCTATCACTCTGATTGCATTAGGATACACTCACAAATTCTTTACTAAATTTTTTTTTCTTTCGAAATTAAAAAAAACATAGCCCCGAATTGGGGCTATATATGAACTATACATCAGTCCTGCAGGCTGCATTAAGTACCTTGAATATGGCCAAATTGTCAGGCACTGCAACAAAGCGGAAAAACATCAGAAAACTTCGTCTATGTTAAAATATAGGATTTTCACCTTTAAGTTGCTATGCGAACATAAAAGACTTTTGGTAGATACTTGACGTACTTCTTGCTGATGTAAAAATCATCGGCAATAGTAGTAAGATATTTTAGCACATTGGTAGTAAAAAGAAGTAGTACAAGGAGCAAGTACAAAGGCGAGGCAATTCTAAAGTCTTTGTCAGAAATCATTTCGTATTAGTTACCCACGAAAACAAGAAGACCTTCAATAACAACAGATTCAGCTTCGTATCGGCCTAATATTCACCAGCGAACTCATTGAAAGAAAGATAAAATGCCAAATTTAAAACTAATATTCAAATAATGACTGCATGGCTATCATTATCGAGGTTACTGGTTCAAGACGGTACCAATGAAATACGGAAAGAATTCCTTAAAATGAGGAAAGTAATAAAAGGAAAATTCAAAGCGAAGCCTTTTGAGTATAAAAAGGCTTAAAAATATCACCGCAGTGGCATTGGCCAAACACTTGACCAATACAGGGATCAGTCCTGATCCAGTTCAGTCTAATAAAATATAATGTACAATGGAGTGCAGCATTATACGACTTAATTCAGCATGATTCAGCAAAAGAACTTATTTCAAAGAAAATTCACTACAAATCGATCTCTCACTATGATTATGTGAGCAATTGGTCTAGCAACTAAATAAAATAGTGACTAAGTGACAGACTGGTTGGTTAGTCTTTGAGTCGGTTATTCTGTCCCCTATTAAGTATTTATCGTATATTTATCAGCAAGTATCTAACAGTTGAATTGTAAAAATAAAACTTCTACAACTCACGAACACATCTTAGCAAATTCGGAGAAATTCAGAGACTACGTGACTAATAGAGATTGTCTCAAAATGCTACTCTAGATCAAACAAGACTCTTCGAAAAAAAAATTATAATTTAATTTACAGGGTGTTCCGGATAATGTGTCGGAGACTTTAAGAGGATATTCGTTGACATATTTGGGGAAAAAAAAACTTTTTAGTGGGGGTGTGTTAAAAATTCAGAAATGCATACACTCCGAGATACAGAGGTTTTAAACAAAGCCTTACGATGTCCTGTTTTGAATCCTATTGAAAATAACATCTTTAAAATCAAGGCGTCTTAACAAACATATTATCATTGCACTCTATAGTAATTATGAGTGCTTAAACTGTTCCATTATTGTGTCAAAAGTGTCTTTTTTTTTTTAAGATACGGCCCAACTCATTGAAACAGGTAAAACATTAAATTAAAAATTGTTAAAAATTGTTGAAAAAAAGATATTAGTATTAGTTGCACATTTTTATCTTAATTTTCTTCATCAAACCTAGTATTATACCAATTGCTCAAATTGCAAACCATTGCTTTTGTATGCACACCAGAGCTCGCCTTTGAAAGGATCTAATAATGTCCATTCTTTCCAATCCTTCTCGGAGTCTCGCAGCTGCCTCTAAACCTATGATTCAAGTCATTCAATGTTATTATTTCTGATGAGTAAACAATTCCCTTCATCTGTTTCCATATACATCATCTTGGAAGCTACAGAATGGCTTCTTCCCTCCCTATTTACGAATTTTCATATGCGCGATCTATTCACTCTCGAACTGCAAGGCCATAGTGTCCGCGGCCATCTGCTCACACATTGACGTTTAACTCATGCTGAAAAGTTCTTTGTTTAGTGGAAATTAGTGATTCCATCCCAAGTGCAATTTTATTTATCCGTTCATAGAAAATAAGGTTGCCTACTGCAAAGTGTCTTCCCAAAATGCATTTGCAAAATTCCAAACGCTCCTCTGATGATGATGATGGAATGCATGTATGCCTTCTGAATGTAGAGTAAACCAGCTCAGATTAAAATATTTGCTTAGTTGCCTATGACTGGTATTAAGATGGTTTCTGACGTAATGTAAAATGAGCTAGAGCAAGACTTGAGTTTCTCGACGATTTCCGAGTTGTTTTTGTCTCGCTCAATCTGGTAAATGTTCTAATAAATGTCCTGTCATTTAGAGCAGTTATATCAAGGTGTACTTAATCTCAGATATTTCAATCCCACTCGTTGGCCTGTTACCATTGCAGAAACCATAGACATAAGTTGTGTATGCGGATTCTTGGATTTGGGCTTACATCCATATAATATTGTGCTGACGCAAGAATTGATTCTGGAGCACCATAGACAACGCCGTGAGTTCGCTAATTGGGTGCTGGAAATGTTGGCCAGGGATCCGGATTTTAGCCACAAAATCATCTTTTCAAACGAGGTCCATTTTTGGCCAAGCGGCTATGTCAACAAGCAAAATTGCGGTTATTGGAGCGAACACAATTCAGAAGTGCACGGTCAGAGATTGACTGTTTGACGCGGTATATAGCATGGCGGCATCATCGGACCTTATTTCTTTCGAAATGAAGAAAGAGACGCCGCTACCGTGAATGGTCTCAGGTATAGAGCGACGTTAACCGACTTTCTGTAGTCAGAGCTCGACAACATCAGGATATGCGAGCTGTGGCTCTAACAAGACGGCCCTACATGCCGTACAAGCGACGCAACGCTCAAAGCTGTGAAGGAGAAATTTGGCGAATGGGTCATCTCACGGCGAGCGTTCATAAATTGGCTGCCGCGATCATGTGATTTGATACCACTCGATTATTTTCTTTGAGGCTACTTTAAGTTCTTAGACTACGCTAACAAGTGTAGTCTTGGACAAGTCCAACATGCAACAGGCTATTGTCGAAATAAAGCCACACATATTAGACCGAGTCATCGAAAATTGGACCGACCGCTTGAAGCACTGTCAGCGAAGCTATTCCACATATAATGGCATGAACGTAACTTCAGAATAAAGCCAGAATCAATTTTATATCAACAAATCAATTTTTGTTGTTTTATTTAATTTTTTTTTTTTTTTTTTTTTTTTTTTTTTTTGTTCTTTTGATCTTTTAATTTGAACAAGTTTTGAAAACTACTGACTTGAGATGAAATGACGGTGTAAGTGTAAGGATTAACATAAAACCTCTGTATATCGGAGGGAATGCATTTCCATCACATCACCATCACCAATACATGTCAAGTAACCTCCGCTTAAAGCCTTCGACAAATTATACAGACCACCCTGTATAGTGTTTTTTTAATTCGCTTCTGTTTCCCGCCTATTGTCTGTTTCACAGTCTATAGACAAAAAAAACAAATAAAAAAGAAAACGAAGAAAAATTCACGCGTGATGCGTTTTGTACTGTACTATAATTAGACCGAAAAATACCAACTGCATACCTGCTCATGAAAAAATGCGAGAAATGCACTTGTCATTTAGACGAAGAAAGAAACGCGAAATATTTGTAGGCCGACAAGAATTTGTTTTGAATGCACTTCCCTACGCCCTCTCAGAAAAAGAACGAACAAAACAGAATAAAAACATCAACCGAAACCATTTCCAAAGAAAAGCGACGAAGAAAAAAGAAGAAAAAGAAGTCACATATTCATTTTGAAGAAAAAAGTACGAACAGATCATTTTCACCTCATCTGACAGTATCCGCAAAGTGAATTTAAAAAAAAAAAAAAATACGAAGGCCATCTCATGACCTCGAACAGAAGAAATCAAATGTTTTATTCTATGTTACACGTTGGCGGAAAATGACAAATTGTCACATATCGCGTGCCGAATTAAGAGATCATGGAAAAATATAAAACCAGCGATCAGATCACAGAGCAATCAGAAAATCATTGCAAGACCTTAGAACTACAGTCTTTCCTCCAACTTCTCTTGGCTAAAATCTAGACGAAATGAGAACAGGATTCTTCTTGTTCGAAGCATTGCTTTGTCTTCTGATAGTGGATCAGGTGAGTCATGACTTTTATTTCAATTTCTTCCACATTACGGTTTCACTAACCCTTTGTTCTGATTTTGATTTCAATTTCAGATCACAGCCCAATGCTTATGTGGAGTTGAGGGAGAAGATTATTGCGCCTGTGGTGGACCTAAGCGTCCCTATCCAAAGACCATTCCACGTATTGCCGCTGCTAAATTCCCACCCATTGGAGATACCTGCTGGTGCGGCAAGCAATTAGTGGAACCAGCTATACCACCAAAACCGCCATGCAAAGTATGTGGTGACTCTTTTGAATGGGTTTACACCCTTAACAATTTTTTTAAACGAAACATCATCAAATCAGTTATTGAGGCTAAAAAAAAGACCATAGAACGGCTATACACAAAACTGCAAGCACTCGAAAGGGGCGACTATATTTCATTTACCTGACCACTCAAACCCCAACACACTAACAATTTACCAATCATAACCTCACTACATCTGCTGTATAGTTTTAGGCATATAAAATTCAATTCATTCGAAATTCGCCTCATATCTAAAGCACAAACAAACTTTTTTCAACACAAACTTGTATCTGCAAGAAAGGCTCACACACAACGCAAACGACACACAACTTAAACAAAAAAAAAAAAAATCCATCTAAACTGTAGGTCAATCCTATCGAATATCTGCATCTATCCTAACTTAATAACAAACGATTATCTTTTTTCTTTTTATCTTGCAGCCTTGTTCGTGCAAAGGTCCATCTCCACCACCACCACCACCATCTTGTCTAGATTTAGTGTAAGAAATACACTCAAGTACTATTAGAAAATCCTGTATTTCATTTAAAATTTTTAAATTTTAGAGCGAAAAAACTTCCGATTACCGGTGTACCTGCTGATCCTCTCAGCATAAGTTTGGCACTTCGTGCTGGAAAGGCTTTCGCTGTGCCAGAAGCTCGTCTGGCCTACGGTCCGAAAGTCACACCAATAAATGCTCATAAGTGCATCTATCTCTCCAGGTTCCCCGAGGAAAAACTGTACGGCCTTAAGTCGGAAGTCATTGAATTGAAACGTCCTACTCCACCAAAGGAGGAAATCATCGAAGAAGAAGAGGAAGAGGAAGTTGTTGAGCCAGCATCTCCATACTTGACCTATCAAGAACTCGGCTATGGTCCAGCTAAATTCAAAGATCCTCTCTTCATAAAACAGAGTGTAAATCTTCCACTTCCAGCACTCAAAGCACCCGACTTGACCTGTGGCTTCAGGCCAGGAAGGATTGCAGTCAATGCCAAGCTTATAGATGAATCTCATCTATACTACGATGAATGTCTGTAGAGAATTGTCAGGATGTAACGTTTCAATTGTGCACAGAGGAAACTTTTTGAGAGAGTTTATGTAGTTCTATACATACATGCCTTAAATTCTACTTTTTTTTTTTTTTTTTTGCTGACCATGGTTGTTGTTGACGTGTTTTAGTTGTAGATACTTCTACTTTAAGGATACATTTAAGTGATCATTAAGATAAATAAAATAAGTCTGATAAAATAATTATCTCTTGCATTCGAACTCATTATCAAATCCGGTCGTTGTATCATATGATACATATCTGTTTAATTATTCTGTTTACCCAGTCCTCTTTCTTGATCCTTCATCCTTTTAAAACTTGGCCACACTCATTTTAGTGAGTTACATAACTTAGTCTTTACAACGGTAGTTCAGTCCTCTTTGTAATCTAAAACTTGTGGGCTACTAAGTAAGCAATCAGAAGAAGAATTAGTATTGTGAAATTTGTATGAACTTTTAAACACGAGGGTGGGCCAATTTGTCCGTGACTTTTTAATTTTCTCTGCTATCGTCAATTACCATTTCGCGTGCTCATTTTCGAAGAATCAACGGACAAAACATGGGTTCTCCACAATACACCAGAGACCAAGCAGCAGTCGAAACAATGAGTTTTTCTGGACGAATCAGCTACAAAGAAAGCCAAAATGGGTGTGTTCAGCCAATGGCTTTTGTTATGTCCAAAGCAGCCATAAAAAAAGTTTGGCGAACTTCATATTGTTGTCTATGGCTTTTAAAAGTATTTGGATGTATTCGAAACTTTTTAGGAACAGCTTCGTCAGATTTAGTATGAAAAACCTTTTTCTGCAATTTACTCAGTGTCCCACAATTCGGCGGTTCCACTTTTCTGGCGCTTACATTTTTTCCCAAATATTTCATGTAATTGCCCTTAAAATGTTTGCACAGCGCGAGCGAAGGAAACTTAGAGAGAAGGAAAAAACAGATACCCATGTACGTTGGGCTTAAATGTTTGTAAGTTATAACAACAAGGAAATAGAGAGCCCGGCAGGTCATCCCAAAAGCGAGTTGTACGGCTTAGGAACGAATCACGATATTTAAGAGTACGTCTGAATGTGGGCTTAAGGGTGAGATAAGCATTAGCAGATGAGCATTCAAAATGTGACCGGTGGTACGGTTAAAAGTTTGAGGGGCGAAATGCTACCTACTCGCGATTTCTATGGAACACTGAGGGTGGAAATAGCGATAGAAAAAAGTGAAACACAAGACATTACGTCGGTGTTCGAGGGTGTTCATTTTATAAGTGATAATATTAATACGTAATAGTTTTATCGCACGGTTTTGAATACTATCAAGTAGGTGCAGAGATGTTTGGACGGATAAATGCCTTGTATAGGCTGATTCATCATGAGGTTTAATTTTTAATAGGCTTTTTTTGACAGATCACGCGTGACTCTTATCAAACTGCTTTGTCATTTTTGTTCAATTCATTTGGCAAGTCATCATGGAAAGACTCACACTACAACAGCGTCTCCAAATTGTTCAGCTGTATTACGAAAATCAGCGTTCTGTGAGAAATGTTTTTCGTGCGATTCGAGGAACTTACGGTGCGCATAATCGACCTACTGAAACCACTATTGCCAATACCATTCGCAAATTTGAGTGCCAGTTTACATTAGTGGATGATACTCGACCGGTTAGAACACATCCAGCACGTAGTGCAGAGACTATAGCAGCTGTAACTGAGAGTGTATACGAAGACCGTGACGAATCGATTCGTTGTCGTTCTCAGCAGCTTGGCTTGGCGTATTCGACAACTTGGCGTATTTTACGTGAGGATCTCGGCCTAAAAGCGTACAAAATTCAACTTGTGCAGGAATTGAAGCCAGGCGACTTGAATTTGCATCATATTTCCAGTGAATGTGCTCTGGAAAAATTTAGTGAAAATCGCGCCATGTTAACTGACTATGTGCTAGATCGTGCGATATCACACCTTTAGACTATTTTCTCAGGGGATATGCAAAGTCTTAGGTCTTCAGGAATAAGCCAGCTACGATTGACGCTTTGAAAGCCAACATTACTCGTATTATCCGCGAGATACCAGTCGCTATGTTCGAATTCGCCCCATTTAGATTTCGCTTTAAACTGCTAAGCACTATTTTTTGGAAGCATTAAACTCAATTCTGTTGATAGTTCATCAATTTAATGAGCTTAGCTTACGTGGCTGTTCCCGTGCCCTGCGTGAGTTCGGGAATGAATATGAAAAGCAGAAAGCACTATCGTCAGCAACGGAATATATTGGATTAGAATTAGCAGAAAAGAGATCGTTGATGAAAATTAATAAGAGTGTTGGAGACAGAACGGAGCCCTGGGGCACATCTACATTTATTTTGTAAATATCGAACTTGAAACCATCCAAGACAACTTGAATTGAACGTTCCGAAAGGTAATTTAAAATCCATTGTCGATCCCAAAACCACGCATTTTCGACAAAAGAGAATGATGCCAAACTCTGTTAAATACCTTGGAAATATCAAAAGAAACTATTTTACTTTCGCCAGATTGATATACATTTTTGTTCCACTTTTGGTGAGATATGTCATTAAATTGCCAGTGGACCTGTTGCTACGAAAACCGTACTGCAGGGTATTGAGAAGTTTTCATGTTTCGAGATATTTCATGAGCTGAAGGTTTATCTTTTTCATAACGTTTCCCACGTTTACATAATCTAGAAGAAAGAGACGTAAGTGCAATATGTCTGCAGGCGAAGAGAGAAAAATATTCGCCTTACTCAGGGACAAGCTGAACAAATACTGTTTTTTATCTGCTTGGAAAGGGTCCTAAAGAGTAAGATTAATGAAAAAGCTTTCGCAGTGGTTTTGACAGCGTGGAAGAACACCTCTTCAGAAGAGGGGGAGATATATCATCTGGAACGGTAGATTTGTGAATGTTAAGATCTTGAAGTGCGAATCTGGAACTGTTGAGCTGGCCGCAAAGTGTGCAGCAAGCAGATTGACCTATCCAAAGAGCTGACAGCTGAATGTCATTATAAAAGAGCGTTGGGGTTGTGTTTCTAATATTTTTGACGAACGACTAAAAAATTTTACTACCTTTGGGATATTTTTTAAAAAAACTCAAATTCCATCCAAAAGTTTATTTTTATTTTTAAGTACAACGTGGATCATAATGTGTAACCCTGCTTTAGATTAGCGGTTGTGAAGGGACGACACCCATTGAGGTTGAAAAAACTTCTTTGAACTTAACTCAGTAGCATCCACCAATCACAGTGATCGTTAGATCAGCGCCGTTCTTAAAAAAAAAAATTGTCCAATGACCCTTCAGTTCCCCAGAACCCCAAATTTTGTTTGTCCACGTATCCATGTACTTACGAAGTGGGCCTCTCACTTATGATTAATTTTAACGCAAAATCTTCAACTTTGTTGTTGAGATACATGAGCTGATCGACTGCCTGCATTTTGTAAAAAAACATCTTCAAGCATTTCACTAAAATGCGTGTGGCTTGTCATCTGGTCGATGTCGATGGAGCTTCTACGACATCTTCAGCCACGGCAGCGATATTCTCGACCGAACGAGAGGTACAAGGCCTTTCCGGGCCTGCTCAGTCCCATGCTGTTTCCGTCCCTATGCAACAAACCAAGAGGAAGAACTAAGCACATAAGTTATGTGAAACATCTTTCATGGAAAATGTAAGAAAAATCCCAAAACTCTGCTTGGTGTTTCGTAGATAGGCTGCACATAAATAAAGAAACATGGTAGTGGAAAGATGGAATGAAAACAGCGGTTAGGAAAAAAAGCTAGAGCACGCGGGGTAGTAAAAGAGGCATGGTATCGGGAATTGGAAGAGGTACCCTTACAACTTAAAAACAGGAGACTTGAATTAGAAAAAAAAAAAACAAAGTCAATAATATTACACAAACTAGCTAATATCTTTAAGATTGTGGCACAATGAAAACAATTCTCGCAAGAGATTCAGTCGCCGAAATGTATTGAAGACGAGCATATGGACGTGCTAACAGGAAACAACTTAATTTGCAACAGATGGAAAGAGAACGTTATTTAATGAAGAATTTTACGAAGTAACATTTCATCGTCTGTAGCTCGCGAGGGGGAAACGGCAGATTTTTGGAAAGTATATTAAAAAAAAATAATTAGTCGAGGGCGTGCCATCGGCCCAGATCACAGCGCTCCGAAATATGGGCGACAATTGAAAATCTTAAATTTAAGTGTTTTGCTTAAAAAAGCGATGAAAGGCGATCGAATGCCTAACCAGTGGAGTAGGAGCTTTGTTTGATTTCGAATAAAGGCAAAAACGACAACCGATCGCTGAAGCTAATGACGTATGCTACGTAAATATACTCTTACAAGAGAGTTCAAGCCAATGTAATTAAACCCAATGATGAATCTGATAATGCAGCTTTGCGAGCGGCAAATGGACACATAAAACAATTCAAAGATTAATGATGAAGAAATATCGCAAGGCTTCAAAAGATCTGCATATGGATCCACAAAAAAACTTTAAGTCAAGTTCTCAGCTCTCAGCTCTAAAATATCTAAATATACCCGAGAAGTATAGATTTGAAAATGGTGGGCGACATTTACGATAAATTTTTAAGAAAAATTAATTTTAATTAATTCCGGGAATAGCCGGAAAACACGAATTCGAAGTTGGAGTGTATAAATAAAGTCTAAATACCCAAGAAGATAAAGGGTTATGAATCAATCCCACTTAGACCGGATGCCTGCATTGCTGTTTTTCTAAAGTCATTACAATAAGAAACCGATAATGACTTGAAAAGCTCTTTTATGCAAGATAAATGTTCTATTGAGGTAGGCTTTATTTTACATCAGTAAAATGAAGTTAGACTTTACAATTACGGTCTTAGTATCATCAAATGGGAACCCATAATTCCAGTACGGACGAAATGTTTTGTGGGGAGCACCGTCGCATTTGGAGTAGAGCAGCAAATCTAAATCGAGAAAACTAAATCCTCGTACATTATCTCAAAAGGGAATAATAGAATACTTGAGTGCTGCGGTGTCATCATTTTTTTCATAGTAACAGTCGCAGGATGTTGTATCACTTGTGCCCAGCACATTTAAGTTCATAGCAAAAGTGTAGTTGCCCACCACGATACCAGTAAGCATTGGTTTGGTCTGCCTGCCAATTGTCAATGAAAACCTTAATTGAGAATACAGACAGATCCAACTTACGTTAGGGTCCTCTGAACCTTGCAAGTTAATCGAAGATTTTATTTCCGTGATCTCGTGTGACCTGGGATCCAGACAAGATACAGTGAATTCACCCTTCCAACAGCATTCAGTAGTGTATTGCACTCTCATACTTACTTGAAAGTCGTAAGAGGGTTCAAACCGATTTTAAATGCAGCTTTGCTGTCAGTACAGATGCAAACGCTTAGCTCCCTTTACCGGTTCTGCACAACAGAGTTCGTTGCCATCAGGATTGAGTATATCACCGCATGGATGACACACGCAAGTTTTCTTAATAACAGAAAGATATCAGCACTGCATTCTATATCGGTTTTAAAGCCAGCCGTGAAGACCCGACTGCATTCCTTTCCTATCTCAGATTGTGGCCGAAACCAGTCTTGAGCAAAGGTCATAAAACAGTTGGCGCGCAAGGTCATTAAGCTCCAGCATATTGTACCAAAGACCCCTATGCAGACGTGACAGACCTTTATTTGGAGTCTGATTAAAGCAGCAATCACGTAATTTTGTGATAGCTTATTCCACTAGACAACCGAAGCATAAGATAAAATTGGCCTTATCATAAGCATGTAGATCTAGAGGATCCTTTGCGGTAATAGATCCCATATCATGCAGAGACCTCTTTTGCACTGGCAGAAAACGGAACCAGGCTTTCGACGTAACATGTTTAATCCATAGAAGTTTGTTATACAAGACGACACCCAAATACTGCTTCTTTGGAGGATTGGATGGTGATGACTTTAAGCACTAGACCAGTAAGATCAAACAACTTCCTCATTCTCGTAAAGAGAACAACATCAGTTTTAAGGGGATTGACTAAATTTTCCCTAGAGAATTGCTAGACACGATCCAACAGACAGTAGATTTAGGGCGCTGAGCAGTGAATCGAACAACATACACCACAGCAGTTGAGACGGCAACCCAGGTTTACCGCCGGCAGCACATATTGGCCACAGTCAGTATCCGCAATCAGAGTCCTACTCACCAATATTGCTTTCATCCAGGAAGCTAGTGAGACGTCTACGCCATGTTTTCTGGCCGAGTAACACATATCGTCAAAAGTTGGGTTGCCAAAAGCACTCTCAATGTCAATGAAAACACCGAGCACGTATTGCTTCTTGTTCATTGCGCCTTCAGTTCTGCCTACCAGATTTTGAAGTGTAATCTGGCAATATCTTCCACAATGGTAAGCCTTTTGCATCACAGATAGAGAATGCATTTACAAGGTAGTTTTGCGCACTTAGAGCTCGATTAATCTTTCCGTGCTTTTCAACATGAAGCAAATCAGATTTATAGGTCTGAAACTCTTACTCTTCGTCAGGGTGTGGATATGTATCCCAGGCTGCAAGTGAAGATTCTCTTCAGGATTACAAGCGGCTGATCTATACCCTTTTGTAACAAACTGTCACTTGTTGTGGATAGAGAGGTTATTCCACTATTTACCCGGGAATTCCGGATCCCTAGATGTGACAGTTTTGTTTGTTTACGTACCCAGACAAATAGAAGGGAGCCTCATCACACAGAATAATTTTGCGTAAAAATATATGGTCTTCCTCATTCTAGCAGCCAATCAGCGAAAGTGCTGGGTTTTGCGTGATCCGCTGACTTCAATTCTTGTACCACCTGATCCTTATAAGCATGCAGGCCAAGATCTTTATGCAAAATACGGTGCAAAGTGGTTGCGTCTCGAAATGTATACACCTGGGTTTTCAGTCACGCTCTCAGCTACGGCGATATTTTCAGCTGACCTTGTCAGACGAATACGAGTTGGAATTTTCATATCACAAACCTGTCCGATTTTATTGATTAAATTCGCAGCTGCGCGAGAAAGCGCGTGATGATGACAAAAAGCAATATGAACTTAATGGAACATTTTCGCGATAGTTTCACCATATTTGTAGTGAATTTTCATTATTCCAACACGTTGTACGAGTATGTGTCGATCCGTATTTAATAACGTTCCAATCTTTACTTAATAAAACTCATCCCAATGGTTGTTGAATGTGAGCAATTCAACAATGATGCAAAATTTAAATTGACAACTCTTTTTTTGTGACTCTCTACAAGAACACTTAAATTCTAGGCTTAAAACTTACAAAATTAACTTACAGTTATACAGTGATATAACTGTATATAAAACTAATGGATGGAAAGAACAGAGAGGACGAGAGGCGTAAATGAAGTAAAAGATATTTTTAATGTATAGTTCGTTGAAGTGTACCTGGAAGAAAAATTGGACCTCGTTGACCTCTCGTATCATTTTAGACATGGATTCAAGGTATTCGAATTTTTTAGGTGAGAGGCTAAAATCCTACAGTGGAAAACAATCAGAAGGAGATGAGAAATGTATGTCTGATGAGCTCCATTTCGTCAACGTAGACGAATATACGAGATGTGGTCAAAAAGTACAGTGTCTTTATTTTATATAACAAAAAATTTATTTATTCATCAATATTAATGTTGTCCCCGTTAAAGTAATCCCTCTCTGATATAAGACACTTGTGCCAACGCTTTATCCAATCCTCGAAGTACTTTTCAGAAACACTTTGTGGTATAGCCTTTAGCTCCTCCAGCGATTCGTGTTTTTTTTTTTTTTTGGTATTGGCGCTCTTAGATGCTTCCATTGGGACGATTTGACTTTGCTTTCGAAGTTATAACCATATACCCATAATTCGTCACCAATTATGACCCTTTTAAGCAAGTTAGGATCATCATTGACTTCATTCAAGAACTCCTGAACGATGCTCATGCGACAGTACTTCTAATCAAAATTGAGAAGTTTCGGAACAAACTTTTCGCTGATAAACGAGTCATGCCCAAAACAACCGAAAAAATTGCATAACACGAGCCGACCGATATGCCAACATCCTTAGCAACTTCTCTTATGGTAACTCGATGATTTTCCAAATCAATTTTCTTAACAGCTTCGTCGTTATCATCGTTTGTTTATGTGCTGGGGGGTCCAGAGCAAGGTTCGTCATTGGCATCTTCTAGGTCATCTTGGAAGAGCTTGTAACACTTGTAAAAAAAAATACCACTGTCAGTATTTCAAGTATCTTAGAGCTCTTGATTCCGTTTTTTACACAAAATTTGATGCACATTTTTTGCTCCACTTTTAAAATAATTGAAAATCGCCGAGTACACTAAAACGCTTCTAACCTTTCTATCGGCCAAAAACAAACTAAGTACGCTATATACTTGAAACTCGAACATATGTTCGAGACATGTATTGTATACTAATACAGGAAAAAAAAAGAAGCCATACCATAATTGAATGTATGTTGCCTTACCTTACTTTTTGAACACACCTCGTATATGAACTTTTGATAATACTGGCATTATTCACTGTTAAAATGAATAATAAGGGGTTGAGATGCCAACCTTGAGGTATTCCAGAAGAGGCTTAAATAGGATTGGAACCTGTGAAGCTGAAAAAACATTTCAATGTCATTCTTCTAAGTAAGATTTAATCCATGTTGTAAAACTTAGTTGAAAGTCTGGGGTCTTTAGTTTGAGCAGAATGGTCTTAAGAGATGTTTTAATGGGTGATTTCTTAAGCATTTGATTTTTAATTGTTAAAAAAAAATAGGGCAATTGCAAAATTGTAAACAATTATTATTTTATTCGATAACTCAATAACTCAATAACTTTTTAAAGACTATTTTATGTAAATGTTGACAGCGACTATGTTTTAAGTAATCCATACGGAGAGTCCAATTTTGAATCACGTTTTTAAGCATATTGGCTGGTATCTCGCTAATAACACGTGAAATGTTGTATTCAAAGTCTGCAATTGACGCTGATTTATCGGCACAGACGAGTAATTTGACGTATCCTCATAAAAAATAGTCTAAAACCGTCAAGACTGCTGTATTTTGTAAGGTTTTAGACCAAGATCCTTGCGTAAAATATTCAACGTAGTCGAGCAACACAATTCTAACACATGGGCTGAAAAGTCCGTTTTATAGTTAAACACAAAATTTTTGCAACATTCAACTTTATTTATCAATATAGTTGCCTTCGCGGGCGATACACTGATTCAAACGATTTTTCAATCTTTCGATACCAGTTTTGTAGTACGATTTCGGGTTAGCCTCAAAATAGGCCTCTGTTTCGGCGATTACTTCTTCATCGGTCTTAAATCTCTTCCCGCCGAGCATTCTTTTGAGGTCTGCGAACAGGAAATAGTCGCTGGGGGCCAAATCTGGAGAATACGGTGGGTGAGGAGCTATTCGTAGCCGAGTTCATTCAATTTTGCCATAGTTTTCATCGACTTGTAACACGGTGCGTTGTCTTGATGAAACAACACTTTCTTTTTCTTCAAATGCGGCCGTTTTTCTGCGATTCCGTTCATCAAACGCTCCAACAACGCAATGTAATAGTCGCTGTTGACAGTCTGTCCCTTTTGGAGATAGTCGATGAAAATTATTCCATGTGTATCCCAAAATACGGATGCCATAACCTTGCCAACTGACTGTTGAGTTTTTGGTCGTTTTGGACAAGGTTCGTCGCCTGCTCGCCACTCAGCTGACTGCCGACTTGACTCTGGTGTGAAGTGATGGAGCCAAGTTTCATCCATTGTCACATACCGACGCAAAAATTCGCCTTTATTGCGGTTGAACAGCTTTAAACACTCCGTTGTTGTTTTTGTTCGACTGTGAGCAAACGCAGCAGCCACTTTGAACAGAGCTTTCGCATGTCCAAATATTCGTGTATGATATATCCAACACGCTCTTTTGATATCTTCAGAGCCTCAGTTATCTCGATCAACTTCACTTTACGGTCATTCGTAATCATTTTGTGGACTTTTTTGATGTTTTCATCTGAAACAGCCTCTTTTGGACGTCCACTGCGTGCATCATCTTCGGCGCTTGTATGACCACTTTTAAATTTTTCAATCCACTTGCGAATGGTTCGTTCGGCTAGTGCAGAGTCCGGGTAACAATTATCAAGCCATTTCTTTGCGTCGGCTGTATTTTTTCTCATCAAAAAGCAATGATAAATCAACACACGAAATTGCTTTGAATCCATTTTTTTTCACAATAACAAAAGTTGCTTCACTCACAACTCTATATCTCGAGAACTAATCGTCCGATAGCTATCAAATTTATACACTGAAAATGGTATGGATTTAATTCAAGTGGTGCTCTCTCTTAGAAACGGCTCATGTATTAATTGCTGGGAACGTCGACGAATGGACAAGTCACGGTCTTAATTAACACTGGCGGATACAGAAGCAATATTTTCCTGTTTTGACACTCTACACACACGGGTAGGTGGCTGATGTCCAATAGCGTGAAATATGTGCAAAATTTAGTCACTATGGCTTGAATTGCTTGCTCAGTAGGTCGATTATGCACCGAATGCGAAAAAATGTTGAAATGGGAATGCTAAATGAGCATATTTGGCCTTGTAACATGTCACGAATCACGCCTGAGATGTCAAAAATTGAACACAGAAAAATCAAACAGCAAAAAAATTAGCCTTTATCAAAAGGTTTGCAACGAAAAGATATTGAGTCACACATAAATGATGCCCTGAAACAACTAAGGTGTTCAGAGATTTAGAGTTATCGATATTTAGAGGTCTTTTCCTTTAGCATGAAAAGGAATTATGTAAGAGTTCTTCCAAACTATGGAAAGGTAGGCTAGATATAAACATATATCCTTATAAACTCTTCGGTCCCTTAACCGAAAAATAATGTAGCGGTCATCGTCCGTTAAATCAACCAGATGCTTTGTTATTTTCATTTTAAGGGGAAGAATAGGGTCTAAAAATATGGGAGAAACTATTTTGGTAGAGAGGGGCATCATCAAATCTGTTTACAGTTCTTTTTTTACAATTTATTGTAAAACAAATTTATCATCCAAACGAAATCAACTTCTCGAGAAACGCCTTTAATAATGAAATCGATGAAATTCTTGGATGAAATCACATTGAAACTGTCATACTACTGTCAAACATTTATTCAGAAAATTAAAAATACAAGTTTATTCATATAAATCTTTATTGTCCCCTTTGAAGTGATCCCCATCGACTGCAACACATTTATGCCAGCGCTTGATTCAATACTCAAAACATTTTTTATATTCGTTTTTCGATATGTCCATCAGTGCTTCCTGCGATTTGTCCATTACTTTTTCTCGGCTGCTGAAACGCGTTCCCCGTAGTGATTGTTTAACTCGATTGAACAAAAAAAATTCATAGGGAGCCAAATCAGGTGAATTCGGTGGCTGTTGGATGGTATTTGTTGCATTTTTCGTCAAAAAATTACGAATAATTATGGCATTGTGCGACGGTGCGTTATCATGGTGCAAAATCCACGAGTTTACTTTGTTTACTGTCTGGCCTTCTGGCAAAAATTCATTATGCACTACACCGTTGCTCTAGTCTCTTCACTACGTGCTGGATGTGGTCTAACCGGTCGAGTATTATCCATTAATGTAAACTGGAACTCAAATTTTTGAATGGTATTGGCAACAGTGGTTTCAGTAGGACGATTATGCGCACCGTAAGTTCCTTGAATCGCACGAAAAACATTTCTCACAGAATGCTGATTTTCGAAATAAAGCTGAACAATTTGGAGACGCTGTTGTGATAAAAGTCTTTTCATAATAATTTGCCAAACGATACTTAACATAAATAATAAAGCAGTTTGTTAAGAGTCATGCGTAATTTGTCAAAAAAAAGCCTATTAAAAATCAAATCTTACGATGAATCACCCTATATATATTGAAACGCTGCGAACTCCATGTTTAATAATCGGAAATTGAAAATCTCTAAACTAAGTGCCTGGTATTACCATGTAAGAGGACGTTCGTCAGAAAATCTGACCTGAAAAGCAATCGAAGCCCGATTCTTCAAAACAGGCGATAAATGACAAAAACATCACCAAACTCTTGGCGTCACTAAAAAGGCAGAATGGATAATTCTCAATTTGGAAGGTAGTTATCAAAATACGAGTATGCCTGAACTTCGTCAATGTCTGCTGCCCTCCCACTCAAAAATGAGTGCAAGATGATCTTTATAAATATATTTTCTAAGTAATTTTGTAACTCGAAACGTCCAAAGCACAAACAACATATATTATTAGACATTAACGTTTTTCTGTAGATGCACAAAACCTAAAGTCATTTTTTATCACGTCAAATTACCAGCGTACACATTCAAGAACAAGTTTTCTAGCTAGCTCAGCTATTTTTCAATGTTCAAGAACACTTTACAAATTAAACCATTCTTAATATAAAACAGTGCAATGCACGATCTACTAAGTAGTTGAGTGCATTTCACTCATCGAAATCGCAATGAAGCAATCTATAGCGAAATTCATTTTAATTTTGCTGCTGGCAAAGGTATAGTACGAGTATAGAAATTTTCAAACTTATTTTTATATTTTATAATATTTCCAATTTGTTTTAAACAAAATAAATCATTATCTCCAGATTAGTCAGCTAGATGGTCGGGCTGTTAAAGTCATCTACAATGGTCAAGGTTGTGAATGTCAAAAAGCACTTCCTTACGAAGTGAATATTCCTGTTCCACTAGTACCACCAGTATTGCCCGGTGGTAATTATGACTATAGAGTCGAAGTTCCACCCCCAGCTAGTGCTAAATACAGTTACTCTTTCGATTTTCTTGTCGAGAGTCCATTGCCAGCAATTCCACCACTAGTCCCCAAGGAAGACTTGCTCGCCAGTGTGGACAGGCTCGTCATTTCCAAGCCAGGTTAGTCTAACAATAATTTAAGGCCAATCAGAAACTTGTCTCACACTGATTTTCCTCTTAGATTGTTTGCTAGCTCCAGCTCCACTAAATCCGCCCGTGATCATAGCCAACCCACTCTCCCTAAAGGCGCCATGCAGGTATGTATTGAGAGGTATTCAAACAAATCGAATCATACGTTCCAGGCGTGATATCTCATCGAAGAAACAAGATTCTTTCAGTGATTTATACAAATACTTTAAGTCTCTAAAGAAAGCCCACAGTTCACCGATAGTTAAGAGATCTAAAATTGTTAAGCGTGACATTAAAGGCGAATATGATGTGTTAAGAAACGAACAAGATGCTTTGGACCTAACCATTCCTGAGATCATTCAATACATGCCAGAGACCTTAAACCCAAATTTCAAACGTGGAAAATGTGTTTTTGGATGCAAAAATTGTTTAAACAAACACCATAAGCATAAAGGCAACAATTTTCCATTCACTACCCAAATAAACAACAATTACTCACCACCACTACAACAACAACAGCAACAGCCACTACAAGCCCCAGTCGACAATACACAAACCTTTAGTAATCAGCAAATTCACATGAGGCCCCATTTTAATGGAATAAACTACTTAAAGCGTAACGTCAATCCATATCAGTATCAATATCCATTGTACCCGACTTTAATGCCACCACCCTACATTCCCAATCCACTGCATTTGGCGACGCTAGCAAAAAATCCAAGTAACCCCATTTGGTACCAACCACGACCGCTGATTGACCCAAATGGCCATTACGTATACGACAGACTGGGTCACAAGTACGAAATAAAAAACGACAGCTTGAGACTTGTGCCACCGTCGCAAAATGCTGATGAAGCTTTCGTATCGGCTTCTGCAACCGCTGAAAATGAACAGTCCGCAACGACGACTATCGATCCAACTACTGATACATCAACAACAACAGCTGCTGGGCAAATATCACCGACATCAACTACATCTTCCTCAGCAACCCATCAGTTGGGAAGTGATATAAATGCTCAGCTTTCTGAACAGCGCTTGATTTCAAGACCTCCAATGGTTGGAGCTCCTGTGCATCAATCAGTTGATCCAGAAATGGACAAGGTCATAAGGGACATCATCTACCGGCATCCTGATTTCGTAGATGCTACAGAACATGCTCCCAGCTCATTAACTCAGCCACAAAATATACAAACCGATGAAGCAATGCAATTTCTGGGGAAACTAATTCGTGGTCGCTTGAACAATTGGTTTGGTATCCAAGAAGAAGTGCCAATACACAACTTACAAGATCTGAATAGATACTCTCGAGAAACAGGCACCTCGATCAAATTCATTCCAGTAGTAACAGTCGACCAAGACAGATTTGCTAGATATCGACAAGCGAGGGCGCAATCACTCAACTGATCACAATGCTTAAATTTAAAGATAGTTTTTACTTAATTTATATTAGTTTTAAGATAATTTTTTTATTGAATAAATTTTGTGTATTCATTGTTCTTTTTAACTTTTATTTTTATAGCTACGGAGAATGGTTATAAATGACTGAAAGAAAAAGAGAGCGAGGAGGATAGTACCCGTGGAGCACGAGTACATGCATACTTCTTAAAGTAATTGCCTTTTCTGTAAAAAAAAAAAAAATAATAATAATAAGAAGAAATAAATGCAAGATTTTATAAATATTAGCGTTTCCTTAAAAAAACAATAAAAAAAAAAAGAAAACTGATTTAGGTTTATGCACCTTGGAATATCCTTCCCTCGCTCTCTTCGGTCAAACAACAAAATGTCACGGAATCTAAAAGATACATTTTTGTTTACGCAGTGCACATTAGTGGAATGATTAGAGATACAAAAATATACTTGCAAACATATACCTGGTCAGGTTAAAAATTCTGATTCCGATTATTGTCCGTAAAGTGTATTGTAAGAAGCATATGACTTCCGGGACTTATGCCAAAATTCGCTATTTTTTTGTAGAATATGCATACTTTTGATAAGATCGCATTTAAATACTCCAGTTGCCTTGTCATCTAGGTCATGGTCAATTTTCTTCTAGATATTTCAACACTGCAATGAATACGTTAATGTAAGATGCAGAAAACTGCCGAATTTTCGAACAATTTTCATCAGCCCCCATTAGTTGAATCTGCGATATTGTCAACGGCATTGTTCCCTGATGAAGTGAATTCCATTGCATAACGTTTTTCTCACGTCGTCACTTTCTTCTCCTTATTTAGTCTGTTAATATAGTTTTTAGTCTGTTATCGCCTGTAATTGTTCGATGTACGGCTTGGTCAGAGGATTCTTAGGATGTTGAAAAACGATTTATTTATGGAGGTTTGCAGCTGCCTTGTGGCGGTGTTGGTCACGGTTGAGCTACTACACCTTTAAGGTGACATTTTTTCTACGTTTGATCAGAACAGAGTTAGCTAGGTTTTTGCACTGAAAAAATAGCATACCAAACGAAGCTTGTACATTGCAAATTCTGCAATTCACATCCAATTCGGTATTATGATATTCTTAGCTCAAACTTTCGAGATGTAAAAAGTTAATTTGAGCAGCGCTGGTCTTGTATTTTTTTTTATAATTAGCGTGGACTTAAGAGATTTGAATACCCTTAAAATGTTTGTACATAGGAAAATCAGGGAGGATGGAAAGAGAAATGACGTTGTACGTTGGTCTTAAATGTTTGCAAGTTGTAATGAATAGGAAATAGAGAGCTAGGCATGGCATTCCATCAGCGAGTTGTATGGCATAGGAACGAATCACAATATTTCAGAGCACGTCCGAAAGTGGGCTTGAAAGTGATAAGTAGTGATGAGCATTCGTAGCGAGACGAGTGTTATGATTAAAAGTTTGAAAGGGCGGAATGCTACTGGCGTTTTCTATTTGGCACTAGTGGTAAAAATTAAGGGGTGAGACACGATGCAGAGTTGTTTTAGAAGCGCCAGACTAGATGTAGGCATTGTACTCCAATTTTGCGGATCAGAGATGGTGAAGTATTTCTTACATCACTTGAGGAAACCTAGGCATTTTGCAGCATTTTTGACGACATCGAATATGTGGTGATTCCAACGTAAGTTGTCACTGACATACATATCGAGAATGGAAAGTTTTTCGGTTTCGACGACGTAAGTGCTATTCATGGATAATGGCTGAGTATTCACATTTCGATTTATTGACAGCAGATAGCATTTTGTTTTGGAAACATTAAATTTCACTTCATTAATAGTTCCCAATTGGTTATGCTGTTAATATAGGAATTTAATGAGCTTAACATACGCTGTCGTTCTACAGTCATAGAATATACACGTGAGTCCGGAAACGAATAGGAGTACTGTTGGATTAGAAGTATCAGACAAGAGATCTTTGATGAAAATAAAAAGAGTTTCAGAGACAGAATGGAGCCCCGGGGGACATTAGCATTTATTTTTTTGAATGTAAGACTTGAAACCATCCAAGACAACTTAAATTGAACGTTCTGAAAAGAAATTTCTAATCCATTGAATAAGAGTCGGCGATCCCAAAAGCACAAAGTGTGCAGCAAGCAGATTGGCCTTGTTCAAAGACCTGAAAAGGAGGATGAGGTAGAATTTCTAATTTTTTTTGACGAACGACCAGAAATTTTTACTACCATTGGGACATTGTAGTATTTTCTGTCTCAGTTTTTGGCCATATTGGAATTTTATACGCTTAAGAAAGACGTTGAATTCATTCCCATACAGAGAAATTAAAGCATTTAGAGTCTTAGATTTTGAGCTATACTTTGTTCGAAACTGGTGTCAAGTTGTGGCCTACCCGGCACAAATCCAGTACCATGGGGCGTTGTCGCTATGTTTAAGATATAAAGTCATAGCCCTATGTTTTCTGCAGACAGAGTTAACTATAGTACATCATAATGTCTACTAGGAATAGTAGTGGCGAAAGGATGCAACCTTGTCGTACTCCACTGAGAGCCTCAAATTCCTCTGACACCATCATATGTAGTTTTTAAAATAATTTGTTTGATATGTCTCTCGTGTTCAACACTGTCCATACATGATAGTATTGCGATTCAATGAAGCCCTTCTCGAAATCGATGAACAACAAATGTAGTTGAGATCCATACTCGACGCATTGTTCAATGATAATCCCCAAAGTGTTGACATGATCGATGCAGGAGAACCCATCTCTAAAGCCTGTCTGTTTATGTCTAAAATTAAATTAAGATGTTCTTTCACTCTATCACAAATCATTCTAATTTTTATTTTAGCCGCAGCCGGAAGAACGCATTTACCTCTCCAGTTTCCGTATTCCGTAATGTTACGCTTCTTAACGTTCTTTCTTCTTTTTCAGTCATCGGTTTCTTATGCTATCCCAATTAGTGATTGTTGAATTTCCGTCAAAGAATTGAACACGGTTGCCATCTATGTCAAATGCGTTATTTTCCTTCAAGGCCATTTTTGTCGACGCATCATTGTTGGTGGTGAGGTGCAAATATGCGTATTCTGTTGCCTAAGCAGGTGAACACTGCTTAAATGGAAACTATATGCACCATATGGCAAAATGTTTCTCATCTGAAATTAGCAGATTTTCGTCTACTTCTTCTACTACATATTTTAGATTTAGTTCGGACTTTTACCCAATAGCGAGTTTCTTAGTAATACTCTACACATTCCCCCTGTTGCACCCAAATCCTGCTTCTGCCTTTCACTACGATGCATCTTTTTTACCTTCATGTTTTTTTTATCAATATGTTTGACTACAACAGCGCTTTGATCAGCGAAAAAAAAACGACTGCAGATTCACACTTCTTAAACGACATTCAAAAAGTAAAAAACCTTTAAGACACCAAAAGAATCTTAGTCCCCATTATATGTTATATCTTAATTGGACCATATTTGTACAATAGATAGTCTAACAGCGCTTTGGAATCAAACCTGCAAAGCTAACTTTGAGTACATTTAGGTTTGTTATACGCTTTAAAAAAAACAGCTTCAATTGACATTTGTTTCATGTGGTAATGTTTTTCAAATTGTGATTTATGGAATTAGACAGATTGGTTTTGTTTTTGACAGCAATTGAAAGCAGCCAACTTCTGGCACTGGAGAAAAGTGAATTGCGTGTACTTTTTGAACTGGGAGGGGTAAGTATAAAAAAAATCTTTCTCAGAGAGAAAATTTGATAAAATGTAAGCTAACGGATTTGAGATTGTTTTGTACAAGCAAGTGTCAAATGTTTCTATTTTGATTTTTCCTAACAAAAAAAAAGAAAAAATAATAATAATAAAAAAAGAAGTTTTAATGATTTTAGAATTTATTTAAGACTTTAAACTTCAGAACGACGATTATTTAAGCCTTTACACATCTGAATGAATTGTCCATCTAAATGCCATTTGTAGATGTAGATGCCTGAAGGTGTATGGGGAGCACTTTTATTTCATTTGCTGCTTTTCAATATACACCCTAACTGCAACCAACTTCAGACTGCTATAATTTCCAAATCGTTCATAACAGTGAGCTGACACATGACAGATAATTTTATTATTTACAAGCCTTTTAAACGATTTGCGTCTCAGTTGTGTTAAAAAATTTTTATCCGCCATGGAATTCAAACGTGATAATGTGATTGCTTTATATTTGGCTGGAAAAGCACAAGTAGCTATCGTTAGAGCCCTCCAGCACCTCAACGTGAATAAATCATTTGTGTCTCGAACCATAGCTCGTTACCGTGATACTGGCAGCGTTGCAAAACGCTATGGAGGTGGTCATAAAAAAACAGCAACATCGGCAGAAATGGTTCGGAAGGTGAAGGCTCAAATTGAGCGAAATCCGCGTTGAAGTGAAAGAAAAATGGCTCGTGAGCTCAACAAAATTATGGCGTCAAAATTAGTACGATCGTATACGTATTGAAGCCTTTGGAAAACAATCATTTCGGTTGGAGACCGTGGACATTTCAACAAGACTCGGCACCGTCTCACAAAGCGCGCGTTAACCAAGATTGTTTAAAAAACAATGTTCCACACTTCATTTCTTCGACACAATGGATTGCAAATTCTCTGGATGCAAATCCGTTGGATTTCTCTGTCTGGGGTATTTTAAAGGCGAAGCTTAGCACTAAAAAATACTAAAGCTTGGACCACCTCAAACAAGCACTTCGCCGGGAATGGGCCAAAATACCGCAGAGCCACTTGCGTGCAGCGTGTGATGCTTTCTTCGGCCGTCTCAAGGCCATTATTCGCGCCAAAGGTAGCCATATTGAAAACTATTGATACAATTTGAAAATTGATGTATTTTCCAAAATTTTTTGCTTTGGCATTTAGCATTTTAAAAAGTTGCAGTTCGAGTCAGTTAGGGTCTATTTTGTTTATAAGCACTTTCTAAAAACTTTGAAACTTTAATTATTAATTGATCTTTTATTCAAAATCAGCTTGATAATTTTTACAAAATTTCGGCGATCTAAAACTGATTATTTTTCGTAGATTTTCGTAGCTTTGTTCGTACTCAAACAAACGAAATACGAAATCATGGATTTTGTTCACGGTTTCCTCTGTGGTAATCGTTTTTGAGCCACCTGGTCGCTGTTCATCAAAAACCAACATGCGGCCACTGTGATACTCTGTTACAAACCAATAGTAAACGGTTATACGGGAAGCTGAATGACATACACACCATCGGGAATGAGCTTGATTTCCTCTCACTCAAAAACAAGAATCGGATCACGGAGCGATACTGCTCTTTTTTCATGTTTTTGATGTTTTGAAATGGATATCAAAACAAAACTAAGCGTCGGATTGTCACCAATTGTCACAGGCGGGCTAAAAAGGGCTATACTTAATGACGTTACACTCATTTCCTATCTTTCAATCTGGGTACGCATTAAACAGCCCTCGTAGAAGCAGAGATATTTGAGTTAAGGCAACTATTGTACAAGATGACCAGATAAGAACTATAGGAAACAAATTCAAATAAAACAACTTTTTGAAATATAAAATTGATTCTGAAGTTACTGAAACTATCATGCCTCGGCTTCGCTGACATTGCTTTAAGCGGTCGGTCCAATTTTTAAAAACTCGGTCTCAGCAATAGTATGTCGAATGTTAGCCTCAAGATCGTCCAAAGTAGTTGGCTTGTTAGCGTAGACTAAAGACTTGACGTAGACCCAAAGGAAATAATGGAGTGATGTCAAACCGCATGATCGCGGCGGCCAATTGATGAACGCTCGGCGTGGGATGACCCAGTCGCCAAATTTCACCTTAAAAACTTCCAGCGCTGCGTCCCTTGCATGGTATGTAGCGCCTTCTTGTTGGAACCACAGCTCGAATATATGACCACAGAAAGTTAACGTCGCTCTATACCTAAGACCGTTGACAGTAACGGTGTCTCCTTCCTCATTTAGAAAGAAATAAGGTCCGATGATGCCATGGCATAAACCGCACCAAACAGTCAATCTTTGTGAATGCATTGTGGATTGTGTTCCCTCCAATAACGGCAATTTGGCTTGTTGACATAGCCGCTAAGCCAAAAATGGCTCTCGTCCGATGATTTTATGACCAACATCTGGCCAATATTTTCAGCGCCCAATTAGCGACCTGGGTGGTGGCGTATTAAGACTGAACCGGAATTTCGATATTTTTTAATAATTTCTTCACATTCGGCAAGCATAAAACGATGAAATGGCAAACTTTACTGAACATTTTGACAGCTGGATATCATGGGTCACTTTAACAGCTGCTGAAATATAACATTTTGAAAAATTATATTGCTATCGTGTTTGCAGTGAGATAAGAGATTGCAGCAACGCATGAGGTGCAGAAAACAAGTGCGTTCGTTTGTATAGAAAACAATGTTCTCAAATTTAGCAGGCGTTAGGTGACGCTGGCAAGTGAAACAGGACCTCAACCAACTTGAAGTACACAACTGAACCCAAAGAAAGTACTCACTGGAGAGGCCTTTTACTTGAGGACCTGGTTCACCCCAGACTGCAGCGCTATCTAAGTAAGTAAATAAGTTATTATAAGTCGCCCTGTAAAAATGAATCCTATTGCGCTTGCTACCACCACGAATATGTTTACATTAGTAAATCTGTCATGAATTGTCTCATTATAAAAACCTCTTTTGAGATCAACCAACGTGTTTTACTTCTTAATATAAATAACTTCCAAGACAAGGGAATCTGGAGTTGTGTTAACAATTTCCATTCCGCTTGAATACCTAACTAATCTCTAAGCCATTTCCACACTATCACAGCTAAAACCGGAAGAAATGGCCTTAAAAATATCCTAAAGAAGAATGTGTTGATATAAGATTGAATGGCATACAAAATCAAAGCATCAACAATCTCTACGGCACGTTTTTCACCACATTATTTTCTTTAAATGCCATCGTCGCCCCATAAATTACATTCATAACTCTCGTTTAAAGTGCTCTTATCATAACCTTTGTATCTTGTCATAAAAGATAAGTAATTTTCAAACAATCTTCTACTTCTGTGGTGACATAAACATACTTCAAATCTAATTTTTTTTTATATCACAAACTTAACCAGTGAACAAATGTAAGCTCCAAAGTTCTGGGAATTTCTAAGAGCTCTGCTTTGACCTACAAAAAAAAAAAATTATGTCATCAGATTCTATCACAGTTCACAAAAAGACTGTTCAAGTTCATTAAAGATTTTTCTGCTCTCATCACGTATCACCAACTGACACAAAAATTCGAGACCATATTTAAGCAAACAATGAAGATGAGCCAACGCTCAGTAGACCATGTTATAGAAGACAAACATCATGAATCCGGTTGGGTTTTCCCTGCTTCTTCCGATCGCTTGTGCAAGTTAATCATTTAACTAATCAAAGTGCTATTGCTTTATTAAAAAACAAAACTATTGCTATACTCAACAGGTTTTATCACAACCCACTTTCTACATTGTAAGAGAGGCTGCAAACCAAGAACTGTCACCTGAATTCTGGTCCTGGCACTTTGGTCCAGATTTCCAGCAACCAATCCAGATTGAGCTCAAACCAACGGATCTCATCAACAGCAATAATGCAGTATCCAAACATCATCCAGAAATAAATAACGGCAATTGGAAACGTTCAGCATACATCATTCATGAGCCAAGAAGTGAACAGGAGAGTCAGGCAATTAAACAATCTATGAAGGTGCACCTGTTGCAACCTGATGAAATGGAAGGTCTAGAAAGAGAAATGATTAATCTAGGTAACAACAATGAAACGACCACATCTCCCATCGTAGTAAATCTACCACCATCTGAAGCTTCTGCGAAAACTGATATTGCCAACAGACCAATGATACTCAACGTACCACCAGTCATATACAAAAGCAGTTCAACAATGCCGCATTTTCAGTACTCCTATGTGCAGTATCCAACAGCTGCCGGACCGTATCGTCAGAAATATTATTTATCCCCTGAGCTTCCAAATTCATATGACAAAGGACAATATTCCTATGAAAAAGCTCATCCTTCATACGAACAAACACTGTCTTCGTATGAAAAGTCCCTATCTTCGTATGAAAAGTCCCTGTCTTCGTATCAACACAAAAAAACATCACCAAACGAGGAGAGTCTAAGCAATGCAAATTCAAATGAAAGGCAGCTCCCAAATGAAGAAGAACAACGTTTATTGCAAGGTAGCGGGGATGAACCATATCATGAAATAAGTCAATAAAATAATAGGCAAAATAATCCGATCCAAAGCATGAAGATATGTCAAAGTCCACAGTTATCGATAGAAAAGAAAACGACCTCTTTCTGCAGGGGAGGCCCAACTAATTATTAAATAATTATTTATTTATTAATTTTTTTTTATACAAAGAAATGTGATAATAAATTTAGTGTTCAAAAGAATAATTCTTAAAATCAAAATCAAAGGTCCTTACACACTTTTTTCAGGTTCTAACAAATACATAGCACAATAGTTTGAGCCAGCTCTTGCGCTTCTGTTTTGATAGTTAGGAAAGTTCCACCTGCGATAAGATTAGATTAAATTAGATTGTTGTGGGAGGTGGTATATGAATCTCAGATCACTGCGACCACAAATGGGCCTATTGTGATGTCCTTCATTTAGAGATCATCTAAAGGGTGACTAGATAAGAACGATAGAAAATAAAATTTAAATAAAACAACAACGGTGTGAGATATAAAATCGACTCTGGCTTCATTATGAAGATACGTTTATGCCATTGTTTGTGGAATATCACATTATTTAAATAACCGCCTCGTTTCGCTAGCAGTGCTTCAAGTGGTCGGTCCGCTTGATGACTCGGTCCAATATATACGATGTTATTCCGGCAATAGCATATCAAATATTGCCCTCGAGCTCGTCCAAAGTGGTTGGCTTCTTAATGTAGATTAAGAACTTGACGTTACCACAAACAAAATTCGGGTTGCATATTTACAACTAAGCCAGAATTTCGATATTTTTTTAAAAATTTCCGCACGCTCGGCAGGCGTAAAACAAGCAAACCTTTCTGAATATTATGACAGCTGAATGTCGTTGATAACTAGTCACCCTAAGTCTTTAGGTGAGCTGGCAAATAACGATGTCTTGTCTTGTTTTGATTAAGACATTGCAGTCACATGATATGTGTTCTACTGTTTCCATGTCCTTGTTGCACAATCAGCAAGAATGGTATTGTCTTGTACTATGTCCACGGTCATTTGGTATTTTTCCACATGGCAGTGCCCTGTGACAAAACCTATGATCAGTCGAATTTGACTTCTACTTAATTGTAGTAGTTGTTTTGTTTTGTTTTTTCTTTTTTTTTTTGTGGCAACTGCTTGGCATAAAGTTTTTGGCTTGTCTGTTTGAAGCTTCTTTGTTTTTCCTCTAGCCAGGTTTTAATACTCCCTTTTATGGTGTTTATTGATAGCCTGCAGAATGATCTTGGCATCATTAATTGAGATCCTTTCCTGGCTAGTTCGTCTGCCTTCATTGCCTTCATATCCACTATGTCTTGGCACACAAATTAGAAGGACTTTTTTTGTGGTAGCCAGTAGTTGCAGGAGTTAAAGGCAATCACAGACCACTTTTGATTTTATTTCCAAGACCTTAATCACGAGTAGGGTGATCTGCTATCGGAGAGAATGTAAATGTTTTTTTTTGTTATATTGGGTATGTAATTTAATTCATGCGGTTTTTTTTTCAAAATTTGAACGTTTATTTAAGAAAAACATGTACAATAGTATTATTCAAAGTATTGCCCATCTGAAGCTATGACTTTTTCCCATCTTTCTGGCAATTTGTGGATCCCATCCCAAAAGAACTACGCCGGCCTGGCAGCCAAGAATGAATAAAGCCAATTTTTGATATTCTGCTCTGATGTGAACCGTATTTCAGTCAGGGCGTTCTGCATCGACCGGAACAAATGGTATTCAGAAGGGGCAAGGTCTGGGCTACAAGGCGGGTGCGGTAAGACTTCCCATCCACTGTTTTCCAAGTAGTTCTTAACCGGAATAGCAACGTGGGGCCGAGCGTTGTCATGATGGAAAATTATTGCCTCGTGTCTGGTCGCATATTCAGGGCGTTTTTCGGCTACTGCTCTCTTCAAACGGATTAATTGTGTCCGGTAGCGTTGTCCATTGATGGTTTCACCCAGTTTTAGCAGCTCATAATAGAGCACACCCATTTGATCCCACCAAATACAAAGCATTACCTTCGCGCCATGGATATTCGACTTTGCCGTTGATTTGGCTGGTTGGCCGGGTTTCACATATGATTTTTTGCGCTTGGGGTTGTCGTAATGGATCCATTTTTCACCACCAGTAACAATTCGATGCAAAAATGACTTCCTTTTGTGGCGTTCCAGCAACATTTTGGACATGCAAAACCGCCTTTCGACGTCTCTCGGCTTTTGAACCCGATTTCCTTGCTTTTGAATATATTCAGCTGCCTTTAAACGTTTTGAAATGGCTGCTTGAGTGACATCCAAAGATTCTGCGAGCTCTTTTTGTGCTTAGCAACAATCTTCATAGAGTAATGCTTCCAGTTCTTCATCTTCAAACTTTTTTGGCTGCCCAGGACGTTCATCGTCTTCCAAGCCAAAATCACCACTTTTAAATCGTGCAAATCACTTTTGGCACGTTTACTCAGCTAACGCATGTTCACCATAAACTTTTACCAAAATACGATGACTTTCGGGAGCAGTTTTCAGTAATGAAGAAGAACTCCCCGCAAAAACACTTTTTCAGGCACAAAGTTCGACATATTTGAGTGAAAAAAAAAGATTGTTGTTAACGCTTCAAATGAATGACATATACTGAAATGACGTACAATGACAGTAGATTTCCAACGCATGTTCCAATGGAATAATAACAATAGAATAGTACAAGTTACGCCATCTCTTAGCAAACCGAACGAATTAAGTTATAGACCCAATATATATGCTTAGATTCTTTCGAATGCAAAGCTCGATTGCTTGGATTTCAGTCTGAAATACGGAGCATGTGGGGATGTTTTAGTCCGCGGACTTTATACTCCGGCTCCAACTTCTTCATTTGTTTTGCATCTGTCTGTTTACCATACATGTGAGTCCTTGGCAAATGTTGGTTTTTTCTGTTCCCATTAAAACGGTCTTGAAATATTACCTCAAAATTGTGCTACATGTAGTTCAGCATGTAGCTATTTACCATTTCTTCTTTCATGAATTCTAGATGAAGTGATGTGATGTTTAGGATAACTTCAAGCGCAGCTGTTGGTGCGGTTTTCATTGCACTAATTGCTCAGACACAGGCTAGTCTCTGTATTTTGTTGAGTTTAGCCTGTGTTGACTTCTGCGTTGATTGATGCTACCCAACGGCAACTGCATACGTGATGATAGGTCTTATTATTAGACTTGTTGGTTCCATGTAAGTTTTTTATCCATTATATAGTAAATCCTAGATATTTGACTTCCGTTGAAAACTCAATTGTTTCATCGAAGAGTGTGGCATTTCTGAGTCTTCCCTCTTCTCTTAGTGAATCTAACGGTGGTGCTTTTCTTGGAATTGACTTTGAGGCCAACTTTGGTGCAGCATTCGGCAATTAGGTTCAGAGCCCTCTGGAGGCGATCCGAGATTGTGTTTTCGAATTCACTTCTGATTAGTTCAGCAGTGTCATCTGCATATCCTTAAACACAGAAGTTGAGAATAATCAGTAGTTCATACATTATATCCATACATTTTATCCATTTACATGAGATATCATCAACTCCCATGTTTTGAATACTTCTATATATCTGTTAGAATTCTGTGTTATCAAATGCTTCTCTATATCGAGGAAATAACCTTTTTATCTCTGAGAGATTTTTCAATCCTTGTGGTAAGATATTATAGAGCGAATGTGGTTAATTTTCCAGGTTGGTAGACATATTGACACTTTAGGAGGTTTTTCATTTGAAGTGCTTCGTCTGTGATATGTTTGTCGAAAAGTGACACTGATTGATCTATATAATTTTGGTAGTTCAGCAAGTCTGAGCTTCATTTTAGGTATACCACCTTGATCAAACAGTTCCCACCTACCACCGTGTGGCGCTACCATTCTTCCGATTTGAGTTCTGTTTTTTTTTTTTTTGTTAAGTTGGTACATCTATTGTTGACATTCTCTCTAAATCTCAGCATCATAGCTTGACATTTGCAAAAATTAAGTAGACAAAAGTACATCTATGTTATCTCTTTGTGTGTTGGCGATTTTTTACAATTTTAGAACTTGTATTCAATTTTGCGTAAAAAAAACGAATTTAATGGTGCGCGAACGTTGGAAAAGTTGGAAAAGTGTTTCGGTAACAATTCTCTACAGAAAACTGTCGTTTACCAGTGGCACGGTTGGTTCAAAAGTGGTCGTGAATCAATCGAAGATGATGAACGCACCGACAAAAACATTGATGAAGTAAAGAAATGTTGGTCAATAACCGCAAATTAACCATCAGAGAGATAGAGGAGGACTCGAACATTGCCTATGGATCCGTCCAACACATTTTGGTTAATGATTTGGGTTTCCGTCTTGAAGCAGCAAAGTTGGTGCCAAAAGACCTCAATTTCATGCAAAAAAGAGACCGTGTTGACGTCGCAAAAGAGATGATTTGCGAAGCTGAATCCGATCCCAGATTCATCAAAATGATCATTACTGGAGACGAGACGTGAGCTTATGAGTACGACATGCAATCTAGACATCGTGAATAGCGTTCACTAAATGAGCCGAGATCGAAAAAATCACGTCGTTTTCAGTCAAAAAAAAGGCAATGCTCACGGTTTAGTACATCATGAATTTTTGCCAGATGGCTAAACAGTAAATAAAATTCGTAATTTTTTAACAAAAAATGCAACAAATACTATCCAACAGCTACCGAATTCACCTGATTTGGCTCCCTGTGACTTCTTTTTGTTCAATCGAGTTAAAAAACCACTACGGGGAACACGTTTCAGCAGCCAAGAGGAAGTAATGGAAAAATCGCAGGAAGCACTGATGGACATACCGAAAACCGAATATAAAAAATGTTTCGAGGATTGAATCAAGCGCTGGCATATAGTAAGTGTGTTGCAGTCGATGAGGATTACTTTAAAGGGGATAATATAGATTTTGATTTAGATTTGAAGGAATCAAGGTAGTATATTTGACAGCAACCTTCTTCCACTGGTTTTGGTAAGGCCTTATGAAAATTTTTTTTTAATCTATTCTAGTCCTCTTTCAGCGGTCTATTTATTCTTCTCTGGGGAGAGTTTTCTTGGGCTTCTGAAATTATTGTCGAATCTGGGAAGTGTGTTTCGGCTAAGAGCTGGAGCATCTGTAGCTCGATTTCGGTGCATGTGTAATCAGGTTTAATAGGATTACTGTGCTGCTTAGAGAGTATTTTATGAATGCAGGCACAACTTCTGATGCATTTGATTGTATGATAGAAGTTTCTTCACGATTCTCTCTCGGCCCTTCTAATTTCTTGGTTGTACTTGGTGAGTGTTTTTCTAATTTTTTCCATTCACCATTAGGTTTAGCAGGATTGAAGAGCGTTCTCGTCTCTGCTCTAAGTTTGGTTAGTTTTTTCTTTTACCAAAGGATAAGTCGTTTGCCTGTTTTTTCCTTTTACTTGGCAATCTTGATGAAAGGCAGATTATTGAGATTATCGCACGTTAGCTCAATATTGAGTTTTATCTCTGATGTCAGTATAACATCTATCCATAGTTTTTGTGGTACATATGACCCAGCCTGTGGACTTGTGCTATCTGTATTTTTTTAGATATAGTAGTGGCTAATTCAAATTCAAATAGGATGAGACATGCCAGTTCCTTATAAATTTGTTAATGAAGGTAGTGCATAGGGTGAGATCTAGAACCTCTGTTCTATTGCTATATATAAATGTGGGGTTGCTTCTCCGGCTTAGAATTAGTATTTTATTTGAATTTATAAATTCTAGTAGTGACTCACCCCATTTGTAAATGCTTGAGCTGCTCCAGTCAATTTCAGCCAGACTTGCGCTTCTGTTTTGATATTTAAGAAAGTTCTAGCTAAGATAAAGTGCTCTCAATATATTGTACTCCCGTATCGAAATCTGAGTGTTCGTCTGATATTCTGGTTTTGTAAGAACCTCTGCCATAGCACTAAAGAGAAGTTCAAGATTGGCATCTTGATATCTTATACTAGCTCTGAGAAATAGTGATATGCAAAATTCGAGATTTAAAGGAATTTCGCTAAGATTCTATCAAATGCTTGAGTAATAGCTAAGTACGAGAAATATGACGTACCCAAATAATACTTCTTCAAAACAGACTTCTGGAGTGTATTTATTATCTATTTACGATAGATATAGATATAGATATTTTCAAAAGTCAACAAATAGACTACATGCAAGACAACGAATAACCTAAATACAACACTGAACAGAATCCATAAAGAAGAACTACGGAGAAATAAGTCTCTCACCATCGTCATAATATTCACTCTTCTACAGATCTTAGAGGATTGGAAATATCCAGATCGATACTACCATACTTAAAAACCTTTTAAACCAAAAAGGGTATTCACTTTGGAGACAGTACTTTTGTATAACCCCGAGCAGTGTTCTTCTAATCTTGTAGCGTTCTAGTGTGAACAAGGTTTTCATCTTTAAATTATCGTTTTCTTTGACGCATTGTTGTTCATCCATTTTAGATGGAAGCTCCAAAGTAGTTGTCATGTAATGACACGTTGAACTACCATCAACAGTTCATAGAGTTCGTAATCGATACACATCACCTTATAGATTTCAAAAATCCCTGTGGCAGCCTGCAAAGAGAAACTATTTTAGCCTACAATACAATACATCTACAATACATCATCAAATACTATGTATAGTCAAATCCCTACTACCGACAGATATTGAGAAAGCTACACTGTTTATATCTGCATGTTAGGAGTAGATAATCTGTCTTTCACTCATTTTACGAACATTTTTTTCAACAAGTAGACTTTTTTACTCCAAACTTGGTAAACTTTTTGATAAACATGTTTCTATTAAGACTGGTATCAACAAACCTAATAATTGCCTTGGAAGTGATATGGATGCTCGGGCATTTCAAAATCTCGTAACAAGGCAGATTCAGTTGGCTTTTACACCACTAAATTTAACCCCAACCGATTTTCGAAAATTCTCTGAACTCAAGTGCATAATTTTGGCATTTTGATAATTCCTGTGGCCTTAGACCTATTGCTATCATTGCTTTCCTGTCCAAAAACTTTGAATCAATTCACCCAAATCAAGGAATATATTGAAAAGGAAAAAGTGTTAAATGCTTTTTACGGTTTCAGCCGTGTCTCAGCTCTTTTAAAGTTTTCTGGTTTTTTTTCTGTAAAAAACTGACTACAAATTTCAATTTTTCTAACACATCATGTGAACAATTTTTTTCATATTTGACTAACTGCACTCAAGCTGTTTTTTGTAGTACTAATTTACCCTCCTTCTGTCCCGCTAATAGTGGTGTTCCCCAAGGATCTAATCTCGGTCCGTTACTCTTTTATATAATTATCAATGACCTACCCATTGTGGTTATTGTATCTACGTCGACAATGTCCAGCTATACCTAAGTTTTATCTTTGCCGTGGTTAAAGACGCAATATCCAGAATTAACGAATACATATGTATCTTCTACAGTAAACTGGTATAAAATTTAACCCGCTTAAAACTGAAGCAATGCCTATTTCGAAACATCCGCAACACCTTTGAAATTTTCACGCAGTCCAAATCAACTCTTCTCAAGTTGAATATGTTTCTAAAGCGCAAAATTTTTTATTCTGTACTATCTTAACCTATAAACATATAAACTGTATCATCTCCAAAATCTATGCTACACTCCGAGGGCTGTCTTTCGTCAAAAAGTATCTCCCGGTTGAAGTCAATTGAAATTGGTAAAATCGCATATTGATCCAATAATAACGTACGACTGCGAGTTTTTCACCGATTGTGACTCTTATTCCTTCCAAAGGCCAAGCGTTGCTTTCAATGCATTTGCTTGGTTTGTTTTAAATGGACAGTGGCATACGGTGAGTGTGCTCTAAATAAAAAAACTATTTGAAAGTGGAACAAGCTCTTTCAAAAATGCCCAAGCTCTGGACGGCCCAGCGTCCTAAATTTTCGCTAACCGAAAATGTAATATATTAATGCCCTGAATCTGTCCAAATGCACTATATTTTGAACTACTTTTTTTCAACAACGTTGGAATTTTTCATCTCTTGTATGGTATGTAGTCCTCAAGGCATTTATCAATTTAGATGATGCGAAGTATTGTGCATAATAATATAATATAAAAGTTGTCACCCGATGTTCTTTGGCTGTGACTTTTTTCATGAATGCAAAACTTGTGTTTATTTGATGTGGCCGCCGCAAGAATTGGTGACCATTCGGGTTTTTGTACAATCTAAGGCATGTCGATAGCCCACCACCAACCACAAGGTGGTGGCGATAGCCTGATAGTTGGCTTACTGGCTGTCACGCCAACCTACCTGGGATCGAATCCCAGTAGGAGCTCAATAGCAACATTTTCAAATTGTCATCACACTTTCGGCGGGCAATCTCATACATCCGAAAATCAATTTTTGCCCATGAAAAGCTTCTCAGGAGAGCCGTTCACAAATTCAAAAATTCACAAAGAAATGAGTTCGAGGGGCTAGGACTTGGCCTACATCGGGCTTGTTGCGCCAAAGTATTTCTTAATTTTTATTTATTTAAGACAAGTCCCAAGTCCCAAGGCAAGCTTTTTCAAACGCCTGATTATTTTCCAATAAACGTGCTCTCAATTTTTACCACACTGGGATTCCAAAGTAAATAATAGACTTCTCTCTCAATCACTTCAAATCTAATACTATATTTTGCTTGTCAAAAAGTATCTTTCAAAAGAACGCAACCAAATTTTCAGACAGATCTGTCAAATAGTTTTGTTGTGACAGTCATTTGAAATAGACACCTACGAGAATATTTGTAAATATGGAAAAAAGTGAATGTTAGTATGCTCATTAAATACTATTCTTGCGCAAAAAAAAAAAAAAAAACATCACGCGAACCAAACAAAAGCTTGAAAAGTATTAGGGTGACTCTTCACCAATCGTTTGGAACCATCCACAACGTCCAATTGATGTCACCACACCAGAAATGGTCGGCGAACGGTGCGCAAATTTGAAGAGGCTATAGGCTTATCATATGGATAAGTGATTTCACCCGCCAGACGGGTGCAGCGTTTGACAACAAACCCAATCGTTTGACACTTTCAAAGGAGTATTTGGTGATGTTCAATCACAATCCGAACTACTTGTAGCGCTGTTTCGTAACCGTTGAGGAAACATGGATTCATCTTAACAGACCAGAGACCAAGGAACAGTCGAGACAGTGGACTTCGCCAGGTGAATCGAAGCCCAAAAAATTCAGATTTTGGAATGCTCGCCGTGCCATCCACATCGATGACCTTTAACAAGGGTATAGCAATCACAGGCGCCTATTATACAGAACTAATGGATCAATTCGACGCCGATTTGAATCAAAAACAACCACATTTTGCGAAGAAAAAAGTACCACCAAGACAACGCACCGGCGCACAAGTCCGTAGTCGCAATGGCAAAAATGCATGAACTAGGCTACAAATTGCTACGCCATCCAGCATATTCTCCGGATTAACCCCTCTGCCACTAGCTTCTGTTTCCAAACATGAAAAAATTGCTCGATGGTAAGAGATTTAGGTCGAATGAAGAGATCATCGATGTAACAAACTCCTATTTTGAGGGCCTCGAGATAAGTATTATTTGTTGAACGTTTGATGAAGTGTATCAAACTAAAAGGAGATTATTTTGAAAAATAAAACATGTGTGTTCCTTATTTCAAGTTGCAGGGACCCTCGTACTCATATCAAGTATGAGAAGCAGTGAAATGGAGCTACCCAGTTAGATGAAGAGTAATTTGCCAGGTTGGGGATGGACAAAGTTCGATCGACGGGTAAGATGAATTCTGAACGATATATTGCTCCCCATATTAAGGATGAATGGTCGATTTAAGAAATTTAACGTTTGAACTGTTTGACATTGATTACATTTACTTGTTCCATAAAATTAAGAGTATTTTTAAACTTCAACCCCTAATTGGGGCTGTAAACTACGAGTATCTGGATTCAAACACAGATGCATAACGAGTCATAAGCTCAGTTTATAAATGATAGACGATTTTCTCATAAATGCATATCACATAGTCGTATACAAAACTATGTACTCACATATACAAATCTAAGTAGCCATACACACATACAAAAATAACCATAGCGATGTCACAGCCTCATTCCAATTTTCACTTCTTCTCATGGTAACAAGAAACACGTACCAACTTATCGAATAGTAGATCTAGCATTGTAATAGCAATTATTCTTAATTTTACATTTCCACAATTCTCTCAATACACTCCAAAAATCGACAGCATGAATACCATATATCTCAAAAAATTAATCTTAAACTAAAAAAAAAAAAAAAATCTTTTAATTAAAATTCTTTGTTGATTTTGTTTATCATGTTTTCTTCTTTTAGCTTGAAGCAACAAAATCACATCTGATTAAAAGCACAATGTACTTCGACCACGATGCAGAAGCGGATACGCCATTATATCACGTAGTCAAATGAAGAAATATTTAAGTCATAATGATATATAAATAAGTAGATGATATCGGAAGAGATCATAAGCAGTAACTTTAGATTAAAGACAACATGAACTGCAAGTTCCTTATCGCGGTGGTAGCTGCCTTAGTGCCTGTAAGTTAACATCAAGAAAACAAGACGTGTAGAAATTATTAGCTTTTTCTTCTTGTTTAGGTAACACTTGGGTGCCCTTGTGGAGTTGGTCCAGGACCCATCATACAAAATGGTCCATTGCTTGGACCGCTCAATGGCATTGGTTATGATGGATTATCCGATTCAAATGCTCAAGCTCAAGCCAATGCACTAGCATTGGCTCAAGCAGTTGCAGGGCAATCGTATCTTGGAGGTCAACAAGGTATGCCATGTTGGGCTGGTCTCCCTGGCACAGCACCTGGCCTACCAATTGGACCTTCCCTACCAATTGGACCTTCCCTACCAGTTGGCCCTGCCTTACCAGTTGGTCCTCCACTTTCTCCTCTGGTACCAGCGGTTTCTGTTAATCCATACGCAGCTCAAGAAGATATTTATCAATCTTTGGCCGAATCCAACTTGGCAGCACAGATTCGTAATAACCAAGTTAACGTTGTTGCACCAAATCTATCCAATGATGTTGTTCTTCAGTCCGTGAATGTTCCAGTTGATGGAAGATACCAAAATAGGGTGTATGTATCTCCACCATTGCCACCAATGATTGTTTCTCAGCCTGGTTCACCCGATGTCTCAGTCAACAGTGGACCAGCAGCCGTAGTTAGCGCTGCTCCAGTCATCTATAGACAACCACCAAATGTTGTCTACCAAAATGAGGTTATCAACAAGCATCCCCTTCCACTAAATTTGAACCCAGTTTACGTTAAAGTCTACAAACCGGGCAAGAAGGTCATTGCCCCCAGACCAAATCTTGCTTGTTAAATTATATTAAAACTTTTCGTAAGGGAGTAGCTTAAATATGTCTATTTAAATAAACTTACGAACTAAGTTTCTAGCAGTGATAAAAAAATAATAATACTTGTTTTATTCATTAACGGCATTTAACAGGACAACAGTGTAATAGAACGTGGTTATTTTGAACCTAATTCTTGGCAATAAGATTGTTCTTTTCTGCATAGATTGTTCACTTGGTCAAAATGTGTTTAATGAAGTATACCTTAAAGTGACCTGTCACATCAATGGAGTGAGCTTGTTTTTGGTTTTGCCCAAAGACATTGGGCTAATTTAGCTAACTGTGATAGTTTGAAGATGCGGCATAAATAGCGTTATCGACTAGTTAACATCGTCATGTTTTGTTTATGAAGATTATGCAAAACTTTAAAAATACAAGAAAAGGTCCTGAAAGTATTTATCTTTGCACACATTTTTGTTGTTGGTTTAAAGTACAGTGGAGACTTTTCGGTTGAACCGAACCGTTCTTCATTTAGTGGTAAGTATTTGACTCTCCGGAGGTTAAAAATGACAAGTTGGAGTGCTCATATAGATAACTAGTAACGCCACGGGTCTAGAGTTTTATTCCTGTCATGGGTATGACCTTGAAATTGATTATCTAACTTATCTACCTGCAACTGAATACTATACACTAGATCCATATCTCTACAAAGACCACTTTCTATAACACTCGCTACTCTTTTAATAGAAAGTGAGGTTATAATGAGACTCATTGCATAGGTTGTCGGCTTAATATCGACTATTACACAACTATAGTGAAAGCATTCTATCAGATCTCTTTGGAGTAGGTTGCATAGATGGACTTTCATAATCAGTAATTTACTTAAAGTTAGTATACTTCGTTCTTTAAGATTTATTTTGAAGCTACATTCATTCCGTTATGTGTGGAATGGCACATCATTCAAATGGCCGCCTCGGCTCCTCTAGCAGTGCTTAAAGCGGTCGTTCCAATTTTTAATGACTCGGTCTAATATCTACGGCGTTATTCCGGCATAAACATCTGAAGTGTTTGACTTGTTAGTGTAGATTAAGGAATTGACGTAGCTCTAAAGAAAATAATCGATGAACCACTGAACTTATTAGAAACACAGCTCGAACATATCGATGTTGTCGAACTCTGACTATAGAAAATCAGTTAACATCGCTCTATACCTGAGACCATTGATGGCAATGGCGTCTTCTTCCTCATTTCGAAAAAAATAAGGTCCTGTGATGCCAATTAGCAATTTCAAAGCATTGTCTATTGGCGTTCCGCTTCAATTCTTGCGTCAGCACAATCATATATGGATGTAGGCGTAAATCCAACCGCAAAATAAGTCGGGTTGACTCTCTGGCGATGATCAATTCAGCTGATCGGCGCTGAATCGACTAGTATGCCTAGTGCAGTAGATCTCAAAGCAGACGGATCATTGCACTTTAATCCAGGGATATTATCTGTTTGTCAGACCATCAAACTGCTGTACCATTAATTAGTAAATGTAAGACTAATGGCCAAATATTTTCGCCCAATGGTTCTTCATATGAATAGGGCCAACTAAGCCTTGCTCTTATTCTGGGGCATGTCTTCTAATTGAATTTTCTGTCTAGAATTGTTTATTCCATAGGATCAGTGCACTCGAAAATAGGATTCTACAATTCCATGTCACGAGAACCAATTGAATTTTACTGGGTTTAGCATCAAAGCTGCACTTACGCATCCCATTTGGGGAGTCTATTCAGAGCCCCCTTGTCTAGGGTATCTAAGAGTGTCCAGATCTCAGTGATACCAACTGCGATGTATGGTAGTTTTCATTAGATGTTGTTTATTAAGTAGCATAGAATGTTAGATGTGACACGTCATTGCGGTATGCATCGACTGTCTTATTAGCACACCTTGACTTCTAGATCTGATAGCGTTTTTACAATTGCTTCTATTTTAATTTTGCTAAAAAAATATCAAGCAAAGCCAACGTAGAATATGTTTTGAGGATAAAGTCGGAGGTAGATGATAACTACCCTTTCTAAAAGCTGGTCTTGAATCGTTGGGATAAAAGCGGGAGTTTCTTCCTATTTAAGGTATGAAAATAACCTTCTTCTATAGCTTGGGATTGTAAACCAAGTCTCATGTGAGTTTCGACACAAAAGATGCCACAAGGACGTGGAGATTTAAATGGAAGCTTTTAATAGCCCAATCCTAGTTTACGTAACCTTATTGTTTAGATTTACCTAGTAACGTTAAATTAAAATAGAAAATCAATCGTTTTTCTACTGCAACATGCATTTCTCTGTCTTGACAGACAACTGAAAATAGTTAGATTACAGACGAGAACTTTACAAAGACTTCGAAGGACTCTTCTTCTATGTTCTCGCAGAAGAGCCTCCAAGAGTTATAAGTTGATTTTTCAATTTTATGACGATCTTTTCGAAGCATTTCAGTTAGAAGTTTTTCTAGTGATTTAAACTCTTTCAGCATTACCGCAACTTTAAAGACTCATTCAAATATTTGCCTTTGCAAATCTACACCTTGAGTAGCTATTTCTGTAATCTGACCTTCATAGTGTCTGCCCTCTACATCAGTTATCAGTATGGCATCAAACAGCAACAGTCATAACTTTCTGCATTTTTTGTAATTAGTCCTGTCGCACCAAAATAATGTAAAACTCGTATGCGTCTGCTACTCATACTCGTACTTACAGAAAGAATAGATTTAGTTGTTTACGGTAGTTGTAAGGCCTACAATTTTTTTATCTTTTCACAACCATGCGCTTGGTCATGCCTCGAAAATAGCATTTAGCATTGGTGCTTTCTCTGACGTATATAAATTTATTTTTATATCTTCCAACACTTTGAGGTGATGTAACAGATGCAATATAAAAGAAATGTTATTCGCTGAACTTGCAATTATTTTTCTTTGTTTTATGTTTGTTCTCTGAATGAGGAAAATGTATTCAATCTATTAATCATGCATCTGAACTTTGATAAGAACGTTTAAAACTTCTATAATTCAGAAATTATTTAGAAATCAATGATTAGTGGGAAAAAAGTGTTTCCAGATGGTTCTAACTTACTTCTCACCACGTCTAATTACCTTTTCAAGACGATTTTCTTTGATAAGAGCACGCAAATTACGAGTATATGCCATCTATAGATCGTCATCGCTGGCTAAACAAAGTAAATCTGAAGAATTTTTTAACAAATGTCACGTAATAAATCATCGGTTCTGTCCAAAGTGTTACATATTTAAAGAACCTGACGCCGACTTCAACTAGCAGTCTGTAAGTCATCTCATCGTTAGCATGAAGACGTTCAGTTTATTGTTTCATATTGTAATAGCATTTGCGGTACGTACATACATATTCCAACGAACAAAAGATTCAAATTGAAGGTTTCATCGTTTTCAATTGGATTTAGTTCTCTTCTTTTTTTATAACATTGTTACGAATAAATTATTTTGTTTCATATAGGCCGTCAACTGTCAACCGCAGTATGTTGGATCATACCCTGGATCTGTTGGCCCATATGAGTATGACGGAGCAATGGCAGACCAATCAGCCTCAGCTTCGTCTTCGTCTTCGGCTAGTGCCAGCAGTAGTAGTAGTAGTGATGGAAATGTAATCTCATCTCCATACTCAGGACCATTATCAGGACCATACCCAGGTGCTGGACCTCTGTCTGGACCTTTGTCTGGACCTCTGTCTGAACCTCTGATTGGATCTCTGTCTGGACCTCTGACTGGACCTCTGTCTGGACCTGTGTCTGGACCTATGTATGGACCTCTGTCTGGACCTCTGTCTGGACCTCTGTATGGACCGCTGTCTGGACCTTTATCTGGTCCTCTGTCTGGACCTCTGTCTGGACCTCTGTCTGGACCTTTGTCTGGACCTCTGTCTGGACCTCTGTCTGGACCTCTGTCTGGACCTCTATCTGGACCTCTATCTGGACCTCTGTCTGGACCTCTGTCTGGACCAGCTCCAATGAGTGTTGTGGGCCCTGACGCAAGAAATACATATGACTCTGAAGCCTATAACTCCAACAAAGGCGAAATTCTAATTCATCGTCCAGCTCCGATTATTGTAAAACGCCCACCAACTAGAGTCTTGGTTAACCATCCACCACTTGTGGTTAAGCCAGCTCCAGTTGTTTTACATAAGCCTCCACCAGTAGTTTATCGTAAGCAGTACGTTAAGCAACATCCACGCCCAGTTAAGGTCGAGCCAGTTTATGTTAATGTTGTTAAGGCACCAGCAGAGAATTACTATGTTAACGACAAGAATAATCAAGCAGCTGCTCAATATGCAGCTGTCCCAGCACAATATTCAGCACAATATTCAGCACAGATCCCATCACAAATCTCAGCACAACTCCCAGCAGCACTCTCAGCACAAATCCTACCACAACAGCTTCAACCATGCTAGAACCAGAAAACAGATATAGCCAGTGTTGAGAGCTTAGAATTAAAAATCTTTTCAAATGAAAATATTTATCTTTGAATATTTATTGTAAACATTTCGTGGAATAAAACAAAAATTACATACAAAAACAACGTTGTGCGTTGCTTAAAGCATCGGAATGGATTCTTTACTTATTCTGGTCAATAACACATGAGTGTTATTAACACATGTGTCTGATTTTCCATGTCGTGGAAGATCAAAAATGATTGTTTTAGTTATTTCATCATTCGAATGCAAAACTCATAAGTTTTAAATTAACTTATCACAATATACTGCTCCGGACAATATCAAAATGACAATTAGCGCGATTTTCATTTTCCAAATGGGCAATTTTGTTGAATTCAGGTAAAGATGCCTTTCGTAGAATTTGGGAAACTACAAGATTATGTAACCGATGAAGTTGATCTCATCAGCAGTAGAATGCCTTTCATTTTCTCACCCGACGTCTGCCCAATGACATCGTGTTTTATAACTGCCAACACCAAATACAAAGACAAAACCTTAAATTTAATGAAAGATTGTGGCAATTTTTTGGTCTTTTCCATAGTTTATCTAAGCGTGAATACCGGCTACCATTGCCAGAGCCCAAAGGGGTATTGACCGATAGATGTGGTATGATTCAAGGATTTAAAATGTTTAGAAAGAACGTTGGGGAGGGGGATATAGGTCGGAAGTATTCACAAGACAAAGTGTTTTTTTTTTTTCAAAAACGTTATACTAATGGCGTTTTTGTTTGGGCTTTTTTCCGTGCTTCGGAGTAGCATAGTGACGGTAAACAACTTCCCCTCATTTTTTCAGAAACAAAATTTTGCTTCTCATTTTCATTTAAGAATCAAAATTTTTCTCCTGGATTTTATGTCAAAATTTTGTATGTGAATGTGAATGTGAATTTTGTATTGTGTGTCAAACAAGGTTTCTGTTTTTGTGCAATCAGCTATAAACTGCACTATTTGCGTTGTTGGAGAACTATATTATCTTAGTCAAACTGTATTACCCTTGTTCATAAATGTCAATATTTCGTCATATTTGTGCGGATTAGTTAGGCATTTCAATTGTGGTTGCAGAAAAAGTAAAAAATAGGAAAACTTGAAGAACTATTGAAATAGGAAGGTAGTGAAACATAAATCTGGGATTTGACTCAATATCACTGTTTTTTTATACTGACATGACATTTTTAAGAGCAAAACAAATGATGATCGTACTCTCGTCCTAAGCTATGAGTATGTCTGCGCATTGAATGCGTTCAAAAACACATTAGGAAAGATCTGTGATTGTACTAAAGTAGAAATGTTGACATTTATGAAATCACCCAAAGTAACGTCACTTTCTGTATTCATTTGAAAGCTTTCGTCCAAGTCACAGTTAAACAAGACAGCGGCTTTGTTTCTTATCCTTAAGAAATTTAATTATTACCGCAAGCTTTTCTTAGCTGGAAAGACCTCTTAATTGATGAGTGGATTAAGCTTTTTTGCATTCATACATTTGCAATCTCACTTTCTATATTTTCTTGTAATGCCTGAGGCCTGAAGAATCAATTTCACTTATGGAGAGGCCTTCGCAACAATATCTGCGGTACAAAGATAGTGTCCACTCCCTTTACGATGTGTTGTTAATAACCTACGAACGTAAATATATTTTGGAATACATTCTGAATAGTGTGCCAGGGAGGGATCTATCAACAAAAGACAAGAAGTCGAATGCTTACGCTTGTTCTAAATAATCAACAAAGACCCTATACATACATAGGTCTAATGTGATTGATTTGATTTTGATTTTAAAATAAATTGAAAGCTATGGTGCCAGTTCGGTCAGACCGTCAGACCTCGGAGTCTAATTTTGATACTGATATGGTAGTCCAAATCACAAGGACTCGAATGCATTTAGAGTGTATCCGAATATTTTCCTATATATATTCCAGGATGACTACGAGTACATATAGCTCCATTGCTCCACATAATGTATTGGCTGTTGCACCATCTTGCTGAAACTATTGAGGTTTGATGGCAATTGGGAATATAAAAAGTGTCGAAGCATTGCCCTATATCCCTCTATTTTTGAGCTTTCATCTGAACTATTTTCGAAAAAATGGATGAAAAATATTTTTGGTGGTAACCCAACAGCAAACACTAACACGAATCGATTGTAATGGTCACTGTTAAAGGTTTTCGGGAATTTCAGAACAAAAAATTTGCACTTTCTATTGTTTACGAAACCGCTTAGGCAAAACTCAGTTATCGCTAAGTTTGACAACCGATTTTCATCATGCTTAATAAGATTTAAAACTGTTTTTCTATCTACATACATTTGAAGTCTCATTTTGAGAAAAAAAAAGTGTTTCCCCGAGATTGTAATCGTGAGGACTCCCCATTCCGCGATTTAAAACCGCGTACCAGTTGTTAAGCTTTACTCCGGATATTGTAACATATACTGAACTTTCGATTTATTTAATTTAGCAGCCGCGTGTTCTATTTTGTTTTGTCGAAGGACTTTCTTTCTTCTCCTGATTAGGTACTCACTTGTTTCGGTTGGAGAAGAGAAAGCTTCGAAGCCGCTCAGGACTTCGTTCTCCGACACGCTATTTAGTTTTCATCAATGGTCTGCTTCTCATATTTGTTCATATCAGCAACATAACTAATTGGAAAACTATCAACAGAGTGAAATTTAATGCTTCCAAAACACAATGCTCTCGCTAAAATCGTGCGATATAGGTGATGCCAAATTACATAGTCATTCGACACCCTCGAACACCGTCTCCTGTCTCACCTTTTTGTATTGCTATTTTAACTACCAGTGCTCCACCGTAATTTCCAATAGCATTCCACCCCTTCAAACTTTTAACCATAACACCCATCTCACCATGAATGCTGATCAGTACCACACCAAATCAACTTACTGATTCCCATTACAAACGATCAGCGTTACGATATTACCGTAGTCGTAAATATTTGATCATCTTCCAAAGGCACAATCTCATGTTGACAAACTCTGCTGCCTACATTTTTGTTCTTTAGCCATTTTTTGTACCGTCTACTTTCTGCAGTAGGCCTAGTCGATCGTTATAAAGAAATAACTCCGGTGGGATGGAGTCAAAACAAGTTAGCCCCTAATTATTTTTGACTCCCCAACGATCAACTTTCTTTCGTTAAGTTACGAGTACATCGTTTTTGTAGATGCTTAAGCGCTTCCATTATTTTCATGTAAATCGTTGCCACAGTGAAACAGTTTGGATATCGGCTGTCCATCTCTGTCATATAGTGAATTCAATGTGTTTGATCTTTTTGACAGCCGCACCACAACGCATTTTTTTGTATTACGAAATGTACGATCTAAAAGTAAAATTTTTTAAAATTCGTGAATTCTTCGGTTAACATAATCGCACTAGTGTGTGCGGAATTTGTGTAATGGGGAAGCATTTTGAAGAAATTGGTTTGGTATCGGGTCAAACTCCATATCAGTATGCTCGGTCAGCACGTACACGCCAAAACATAACCACTGTGAGCGAAAGTGTACAAAATCAGCCAGCTACCTCAGTTCACCGCCAAAGTCAACAAAAAGAAAAAAACAATGCATCCCAAAAAAGTCACTATATGGTGCGGGTTATAGGTTGGCGGCATATTGACCGGTACTTTTTTCAAAGATGAAGCTGGAGAGACAGTTACAGTGAATGGAGAATGTTACCGCAACATATTGACCGGATATTATTTTGTTCCAAATTGAATGAATTCGGTCTGGACGACCTCTGGTTTCAATAAGATAGTGCTACCGCCCACCCACGCCCTCAAGAAAACAATTTATTGCGAACGAAATTTGAAGATCTCATTATTTTAGTTAGATAAGAAGTTGATTGGCCTCCAAGGTCATGCGTGTTGACACATTTAGACTTCTTCCTGTGCGGTTATTTGCAGAGTATGGTCTATGCCAATAACCCAGCGATAATTTAGGATCTCAAACATAAAATCCCACTTATTCTTTAAAAAGTCATCGGGAATTTTGACCTTCAGATGGTCGCTTGCAACAGAAGCCGTGGTAGTCACATGAACGATGTTGATTCATAATTAAGATAGACCGAACTTTATTTATCAAAAAAATTCTGTATTGCTAGCTGTTGGCTCACCCTTTACGTATATTTCAACACTGTAATGAAGCCTCGAAGAGTCTTATAAACCTGAACTCCGTGAATGTGGTAGTAGCTCTATCAAGCATGCGCAACCCTGATTATACGCGTCTCAGTTCCAATTCGTCCTTTTTTGGCGAACCCTTGTTGGAATACTTTGATTTTCCTTGCCGCTGCTGCCATCGGATCAAGATCAAAGTAACAAGTAATAGTGTAATCAACACCCTCAACGCGTTCCGTCATTAGCATTTCTTTAGCATTTATGTTGGCATTTCAAACTTTCAGTTTCCAACAAGAGTGAAAAATTAGAAATCGTATTAAAAAAATGTGCACATTTCCTAATAAACTGACTTCGATACATGTGCGAAAATATAGAAGAGAAAATTGTGTAATAAAGTACGAAAAGCACGCACACGTTCTCTTAATTTTTCTTTTAACTTCCGATGGGCTTAGCCTTTACGCAAACATTACTCTTCCTCAACATATGCGAGTATGCATATAGGGTGGAATCATAAATATATAAAAATTGCTGTAAATTTACTGCAGCAAAACGTGAAAGCATAAATTAACACAACTTCTGCAGCATTGCGCTCGCAGTTTTGCAGCTGTCAAAGTTGTGTTCCCAAATGAATGTGGAAGTCGCGAAAATGAATTTTCAAAAAGTGCAATTATTACAATACAAAGCTTATTTTGATAATTTTATCTAACTAAGAGTAAGTATCTTAAATAGTTGAGATAAATTGCTTTTTTAATTCAGTCACTAATATAATCCGCTAAACGTATGGAAATTAATAAGTATTTTAATTGCTTCTGAAGTCAAAATCTTGAATTGGGAAACTTATCTAAAACAATACAAATTATGTAAGTTCTTGTTTTTCTTTTCCTAAATTTCTCAGGCAGTTGATCCGAACGTCACAGCAAAATACAAACTACTGCAGTACAAAAACATTCATTTTATCATTTTACATTTTACAGTGCTTTTACATTTATGAACACAAACTTTGCACAGCTTCAGTATTTTTACAATACTACAACTGCTCTACGGTTAAATAGTTAAATTAAAATAACTGTAAGTGTGGCATGAAACAACATACAACAAGCTTTGGATACAAACACTGGCATTCGCATTTTGTCTGCAACAATTTGGTGGTCTGAATCGATGCTGGCTCCTTCAAACAAGCGGACATGCAGAATACTAAAGCTGTGCCTTGCGTCGATCGTAATGTGATCAATATGGTTGAGTTTTTTTTTTTTTTGTATATTGACTGCCAAGTCTCTTTGAGAACGCTGAGACGCGGAAAGTTACAATATCAATTTAATGACATCTCAGGCCCCCCGGGAAGTCGATTAGCTCAAGTTCATTGTTAGAACTGGTGTAGTGTAGGCTATGTTTTCCACCTTTTCATGTCTTCCAGCCCTCATTTTCTAACTTAGCGCTAAAATCACATAGGACGATTTTAACTTCGAACTGTTATATGAGCTTGCTCATACCTTTGGTCTAGAAGCTCGTAGGAGCAATAAGGTGTGGTCTAAGATGCCTTGAAGCTCAAAACTTCCTGCACACGCTTTCGTCTGATAACAATTCACAACAATTTCACAACCAATAAGGTGCAGACTTTGGTTTATTTACCAAAAGTAGATGTCATAGCATTCCATATTTCTTTAACCGGCATTCTTATACTCCGTAATAAAGATGTATACTCTCTTTTTAATATCTGTCAATGCAGCAGATGTTAGGGATTGACAGAAATGTCAGATTCAACACACTGACTGTCAAAAATATCTTTCGGCCAAAAAAGTGGAACACTTATAATATATGGTAAGCTGAATTGTGCTCAGGACAAAAATGCAGTTCTGTCCGCAGTGATAGCATATCGTAAAAAACAAAAAAAAAATACGTTTTCTACGTTATGCGTGAGGGAGAGAGCTTTTGCTAAAATAAAGTTTAACTAATTTAAATTGCGAGATTTTGCACAATGCTACTAGACTAGAAGCATAGTCGTCAGATGTTTTCGATTCACACTAAATTTGAGTAAGTGTACGTTGAACATCTGAATGGCGCTACTAGAACGATAGAGGAATAAATCCTACTGTAAACAGCTTTGAGCCCCTCCCAATTATCAAAGCTTTTTTCTTCAATGACGCTGTCAAATATAAAGCGGAGGCAGAACAAAAAAGTAATAAGTGTTGTCGTAAAGGTTTTCAGATAACGCTACCGAAAGTAGTACCATGGAATCTTATGAGTTAGGAGCTCCCCGAACTTTAGTCCGGGCCTGACTTGTTAACGTAGGCTTCAAACCTATTTTCCAGTCGGTGTCGTCACGATGTAGTGTTCTAATAGATACTAAGTGCTGTGTTCCTAAGATCTAAGAGGTTTTAGATCGGCCTCGACTCATACCAAGGCTCTGCTTTGATATCAATGGATTGACAAAGAGCGATGGTATATCCTTGCTCCTATCAATGTTTTGGCATTTAGTGCAATTAAAGAATATCTTGTTAGGAGTTCATATAGAAGAGACATCTGTCTTACGTTATACTATTGTATGTGGTGACCTTAGGTGCACTCTACTTGAGCGTCAGAGTTTTTCTCATTTCCGAAACAGTTTCTTGTCACTTGGCTTACATCCAGTAAATTCTGCTCACCCAACCTACTTCACAGATCAGTTCAATACACTTTTCGATGTAATTTTAGTTTATGATTTAAAACAAAATCCGGTTTTTCTAGGCACGAGCTCTTATTTTTTATAAGTATAAGTATTATACAATATTTTCGAAATATAAATTTCGAGCCTCTGCTGTCTGACATAAACCAGATGGAATGGAACATATGTACCTCTGCAATCTACTAGTAATCAGGCTAATTTCTCAGAAGATAACCTGTATACTATCTTCAATAATAATGTTCCAATTAAGATACGTGCTGCATATCATACATTGTCACCCTGATTAAATTATAATAACGATAATATAAACTTTAAAACTTTTCATTGGTATAGCGAATTGTGCGTTCGGTAGACCAAATTTGATTACCATAACGCGGCTGAGTAATTTGTAAACCTTGTGCCGGGCTAAGTCTTTCCATTATGAAATGTCAAAACAATATCACTCATGAAATACTCACTGGAAAAATAACCTCTAAGAGAATCGGCCTTTATTTAAGAAAATACATAAACTCGTATGTAGGATGCATTATCATGTCGCTGTAGAAGCTTGTACTGTATTGAATGAAAAGCGAAAAGAGAACTGTCTACAAACAATCAGCTGCTAATCGGTAAGTCTAAATGGTTAACGCCGACTTCTAAAAAAAGATTTAATTAGATGAAAATACTTCGATGACAACACGTTAATCGAGATCGGAAGAAGATGGACTAGTAAGCCGTTGCTTCGCTGGGTTGAACAAAAAATTTCATCTAAAACTGCAGAACCATCGTCTTGCTAATACTATACTAATGTGTTGATACACGGAATAAAAACATTTCGTATACACTAGGTCCCGTGTTCGACGAGGATAAATGAAGACGGAAACGTAACCGCAAACCCTACGAGCTAGTCCAATGTACAATAGAAAACAAGTCTAAAAACTTTTCACAGCTTTAAAGTTTTTTTTTAACTAAATCGGTGTTCTATCACTTTGCAAAACAAAAAAATTGAGAATTAAAAATTTGACATTTAACCAAACATGTTAAAAATTTTGACAGCAAAGTCAGAAGAAGTTTTTAGTGTTCTTCTGGAATCCGAATCGCCTTACTTCCGGAGAGAAGCCAGTGGAAAAAGCCATAAGTATGACAGTGATTCTTTTATTTCGAATTTCAGCTTTACTGACACAAATTGAGTGCATTGAGTAACCAAGCCAGTTGTGATTACCAAATTTCGATCTGATTTTCGTATTCTCTTATAAACCAAATTCAAATCGTAATAGGCCTATGCAAACAAATTGTTTGCCTTGCAAAGTACACACAAATGTATCTAGATACGCATGTTTATAAATTTATTATGTTAGCAATTCTATAGTTATGAATTGCTTGACTATTATGCTTGGTCATATCAAGAATGAAAAATGCATGCAACGCGTTTAAGTTTTTTTTTTTTTTATCCGCCCCTTGCATGGGAAATAATTGACTTGGAAATTAGGTCAATGTCCATATCAATGGTCAGCAAAATTTTTACGAAGCATATGATCAATACTTGCTCAGTTGAATTTTGTGTTTAAAAGTGTTACAAATACATTTCTTTTTTGTCGCAATCTGTGTAATAAATAAATAAAAAAATACAAAAAACACAGCCGGAGGAAATACGAATTCGTAAACCAAATGAAAATTGCAACGAGAGTCAACGCTTTAATCATATTGCTAATGTGTCTTTTTGCAAATGTAAGATGAGAAAAATTTAATATGTAATGGGATACAATACTCGTATAAGTAGACCACGATCTTGAATTAGAAGTACATACTCGTATATAAAATGGGAAACTTGCGAGTGCTGGGTCGGTTTGAAAATATTTTGATAGCGGTATCTTATAAAGAATTCGAAAAAGTTGGCCTTAAGAAGGCTTGGATTACAATCATAAAATTAACAAGTGATCTTTAAAAAAAATAAATACATAGAACGATGCCTTCCAGTGGTCATAAGAATCGTAGACAATTATTTAATCACAGTGATTTCCATTTAACTTGTCGAAGCTAACAAACGACTTCTTATTTACTTAGATGACAATAGAGTTCGTGATGAACCTAGGACTTAATCTTGCTGATGACTATCATAAAATTGATTATTTTGATTTATTCCTTTTGAAATAAAACAACGTGGATGAAGGTTGATGGATATTGGAGGAAGGAAAAAGGAAGGATTACTGTGGTAGAAAGATGATGGATGAGTGCATTGTCTGCAGTAATGAATGCAAGTGCAGCGAATATTTTTTTTAAATAAAACTCTCATTAAGCACGACCTTTTCCCAACTGCCTTCAGTTACTTTGTTACTCAAAATTTCCGCACAAAATCCATAACTAACTTAAAGTTACACTCGTTGTTATCTATGTACTGTGTCTTTTTTTTCGAATCGCCTATGATGTGCGTCCCTTCTTGTGGACATTCTTGGTAACCAAGTAAACACATTTTTTCCTCATCTGTTTCAATACTTGAAAATGCAACAGTGACAGCTCGATGCGTTGTGTATATAATATCAATGTCATCAGTGCCTTCAAGTAGTTACATACACTTTCTGACTTGTATTGGCTTGCCAGTGTAGCGCAATTTTCTAAAGTGTCATATTTAAAAATAACATTTCAGCGTTTCGCTCTGTCTAAACCCTTTTTCAGCATCAAAGATCTCTGTAGGATTGTTTCGTCATACACAATCTGACGAGAAATTACAGGGAATGACAAAACCAGACGTGGGTCTGTATGGCTCGTCTCTACAGAGGATGTCATATGCGGCCTTGAAATCGGTAGAGAGATGGTGGGTACTATATTGAACTTCTTGGGTTTTATCACTTTTTTGCACTATTACGAGATGTGAGGGCTGTTTGATGAGTACCCGGATTGAAAGATAGGTGGCACTACTAAGCCAAAATGAGTGTACCACCATTAAGTATAGCCTCTTTCAGCCCGCCTGTCAAAATTTGGTGATAATCCAACGCTTTGTGCAGTATCGCTCCGTGATCCGATTCTTGTTGTTAAGTGAAATCAAGCCTATTCTCGATGGTATGTATGGGACCCATTCACCTTCTCGTACAACCGTCTACCATTGGTTTGCAGTTGGTTTTTGATGAACCGAGCCCAGGTGGCCCAAAAGCGGTTACAACAAAGAAAACCGTGGAAAAAATTCATGTTTTCGTATTGGCGGACCGCCGAGTAAAAATTCGCAAGTTGTCTGAGATAGCAGGCATCTCAATCGAACGCAATGGGTGTTGCGTTTGCTCACACCGGAGAAGAAGCGCAATCGTGAGCCCTGTTCAATCGAAATCCGGAGAAGTTTCTGCAACGTTTCGTGATCGTCGATGAGACATGAATTCATTGGTATACACCAGAGAACAAAGAAATAATCGAAGCAATGGGTTTTACCCGGTGAACGTGCTCCATAGAAGGCGAAGACCGTGCCTTTCGCCGAAAGACAACCGTTTTTTGGGACTTGCGAGGTGTGATCTACGTTGACTATTTGGAGAAGGGAAAAACCATCATAGGAGCATACTACATCGATTTATTGGGCCGATTCAACACCGATTTGAAGAAAAAACTACCACATTTACCGAAAAAGTGTTCTTCCACCACGATAACGCATCGGCTCACACCTCTGCAGTCGCCCAGTCAAATTGGTAAAGTTGTACTTCGAATTGCTCCCACAATCCTCCGTATTCTCTGAATTTGGCTTCCTGCGATTTCTTTTTGTTCCCCAACCTGAAAATATCGCTCGCTGAAAAGAAGTACGGGTCAAACGAGGAAGTCATTGCCGCCACGAAGGAGTATTTTGCAGGCCAAATACAAAAAGGTGTACTATATGGAGGGGTTAAAAAAGTTGCAGCACCGCTGGGAAAAGTGTATCGAGTTGAAAGGGAATTGTACTAAAAAATAAATTGTCAAAAACTTTAAAAAAGTTCCGTTGTCATTTCTAATCCAGACGTTCATCAAAAAGCCCTCGTTTGAGTAGTTGTGATCAAAGTAGCGGTTTTTTTTTCCCCCGCAACAAAAAAATCACGGAGGAAATTTTTTAATATCATAAAATTACGTTATTTTATTTTATAAATTAAATTAAAACAATATTGAAAACTATTGGGAACATTTGGGCTTAATTTATATAAAATGTATGGCAAAACACAGACTTCAGATTTTAGTTGCTTTAGTTTTGGCCAACACTGTACCTACACTGTTGCTCAAATATTTGACAATTTAAATCGAAATAACTTGTAAACTTTTAAACAATTGGAGATATTTAAAAAGAATCGTTTTTGTAAGTGTAGAGATGAATTTTCTTTATAAAAAGAAAGCATAAAATTATTGACAATTAAAAAATTTTTTTATGGTAATACTCTTTTCAAACTAATTTCATTAAAATTGTTTCCTTAATTTTAAATCACTGCTTCACAAAATCTAAGCATTCTTTTAATTAGTTTGTTTAAGGTTTAACATGGTAATGATTCCCAGGTCATTTGTAAGAGTGTCCAAAGGTAAAGTTTTGATTTTGGACAGCTTTCTCGTGCTGCCTTTCGTGTTCGTTCCATAAAAGCTCAATTGGGTCAAGGTCTAGGGACTGAGCTAGCCACATCATATTTTGCTCTTTGGATTAAGCGTTCTCCCTAAAAAATTTTGAGGAGTGTTTAGAGTCTTTATCTTGTTGGAGCAAAAAGTTATCCCCCATCAAACGACCTACTGATGAAAGAGCATGGTCCATCAAAATGCTTTATAGTAATAACTTTCTTTGTTCAATAAGCCATCGATTTTTACCAAATCTCCAACTCCTTCATAACAGAACGATTCCCAGACCATAACCTAACCGCCTCCGTGGTTCACAGTTATAGCTCACGTATTATAGAGCCATTCTCTCTTTGTCGATCGACGGACAAAAACTTGTCTATTTGATCCAAAAACTGAAATTTGGATTGATTGTTCCATAAGACTTTCTCCACTTTCAATGGACCAATCATTATGCTGACTAGTACGCTCTAGCAATTTTTTTTTTTTTCGACTTAGGAGAGGAGAGGTTTTCGAACAGCAATTCTACCTTTAAGTCCCGCCGCACCTAAACAGAGTTTTACGGTGCTAACAGGTGCTGTAAACCGGCGATTCTTCTTTGAAATAACTCTATTATTTTAATCCTCTGAATTTGTTGTTACTTTAGGTGTTCCCGAGCGTTTCTTGTGATGAATGCTACTCAATTCTTTGAAAGAATTGAAGTTATGCGGTTTTTTCTTGGAAGTAGTTTTTATCGTTTCAGAAAATCTTTGTTTATTTCAATAGAGAGGGTTATCCTTTACATTGGTAAGAGAAATTCTTTTGATCGGACGTGTTTTAAGTGCTCAATATTTTTTTTTCTCAATGTAATGTAATGCAATGTAAAGTACATTTTTAGCATATTTTGCTTTTTTCTTTCAAAAAAATATCAACACAACAGAAGCGCACTGGGAATGGAGATTCGGCTATAAGCGCTGCCACTTGTAAGCGTTGGCTTACATGCTTTCTTTCAAGAATTACAAGCCTTGCTTGGACGTCCACTCACTACAGACGACAATTAGATCTTGGCTGCAATTGACAAATATTGGGGAATTAATACACCAAAAACTAGAGAGAACCTACTGTTTAATTGGTGGGGACAGAAGAGTGCAATGTACCGATTCGGCCTTACGGCGACAGATAGTCCGTCGTTTCCTAGACACGGGTAATATTTGGATCTCCTGCTGATCGACACACGAATAGAACTGACGTGCACTAACGAACATACTACAAACTGTCTACGAACTTTTGTGCATGATAGTGACCATAGCGGTCTCAGTACTGTTCCCAACGAATCTGCGGAATTGGAAGAATCAGTTCAAAGGAATTCCTACATTTATAGCAAGGTGCGTTTTAAAACTGCGGTGGTACACCCCATCCACAAAAGGGATAAAGGCACTTCCAATCCGACCAATCTCCGGTCGATCAGTCTTCTTCCAAACACCAGTAAATATTTCGAGAAAGTGATCAATAGAGTCCTGACCAAGTGGGTTAAGGACAAACCTATAGTTCCGGATAATGAATTCGGTTTCAAGGCGGGGCAATATGTCATTCATGCCGCGTCTTAACTGGTTTCTGATATCCAATGGAAAGGCAAGAGCCAGTGCACTGATTCAATTGAAAAAAGCTTTCGATACCGTTTGGTAAGAAGGACTCTAACCACTGCTGTATATCGTATTCTTTACAATACGAGGTGTGTTACAAATAATTTTATAAAAAAAAAAAAATTTATTTATTCATTAATATTAATGTTGTTCCCTTCAAAGTGATCCCACTCAGATTTAATACACTTGCCCCAACGCTTTTTCCAACGCTCGAAGCACTTATCATAACCACTTTTTGGTATAGCCTTAAACTCTTCCAGCGATGCCGTTTTTACCCCTCAATCGTTGCAAATCTCCCTCCTTTCATAGGTCTCTTTAGTTTTAGGAACAGGAAAAAGTCGCATGAGGCCAAATCCCGTGAATGTGGTGGCTAGTTCATAATTGTCGTGTAGTTTGTGGCCAAGCCAACATCCTCAGCAACTTCTCTTATGGTAATTCGACGATTTTCCAAAACAATTTACTTCACAGCTTCAACGTTATCATCTTCAGTTGATGTGCTGGGCCGTCCAGAGCTAATATCGTCATTAGCATCTTCTCAGCCATCTTAGAAGAGCTTGTAACACTTGTAAACATTTTTACTTAGAGCAAACTCACCGTATGCCACTGCCAACCTTTCAAGTGTTTTAGAGCACTTTATTCCATTTTTTACACAAAATTTGGTGCAAAATATTTGCTCCATTTTTTATAATAATTGAAAATCGCCAAGCACACCAAACACGTCTAACCTTTCTTTCTGTCAAAAAAAAAAAAAAAAAAAAACTAAGTTTGATATATACATGAAACTGTGGACATAAAAAATCGAAAATCGAATGTCATCCTACTTTTTGAACACATATCGTATGTTAAAAATTAGACAGTTCACATTTCACATTAAAAACAGTCTGCAACAAGGTGCGGTAAATTCTCCGATCCTATTCAACAATTACACTGGTGATCTGATAGGTTCACTTCCATCTGCCATAGCATACGAAGACGACTTAATCGCGTACAGATCAGATCCAAAAATTGAGGTCATTAATATATTTTTTTAACGTGACTTTGTGTAAATTAAACGATATTGCGATAACGTTGAAAATCAAATTTCAGAAGTCGGAAACCATTCTGTTTAGGACGCCTATGTCTGAGGCCTCTAGGGACAACAGAAAGAATTGGTGAACATTTTCTATCGTCGCACAAAACGGACAGTCGGTTGCTTGTGGAAATGTAGTCAGATAACTTGGGAACGGCTGTGAACAGGCGACTCAACTACGACAGAGACGTCGCACATGACAATGCAGAGCGTCTCCAATTCAGTAGGTTTGTATGGAGTCGCGACAAGAGATATGTTGCTCGGTAGCACTAACAATGTTGGTGGCTTGTTGAAGAAAAAGAAGCTGCCTCGTTTGCTTCACAAGGAGCAAAGTTGGTCAGCCTAGGTTAGCGACGAATCGATTCGCCACCGTCTTTGCGTACACTCTCAGCTACAGCTGCTATAGTCTCTTCAATACGTGCTGGATGTGGTCTAACCATTCGAGTATCATCCACTAATGTTAACTGGGACACAAATTTGCGAATGCTATTGGCAATAGTGGTTTCAGTAGGTCTATTATGCGCACCGTAAGTTCCTCGAATCGCACGAAAAACATTTCTCATAGAACGCTGATTTTCGTAATACAGCTGAATAATTTGGAGACGCTGTTGTAGTGTGAGTCTTTCCATGATGACTTGCCAAACGATACTGAACAAAAATGATAAAGCAGTTTTAATAAAAGTCACGCGTGATCTATTGAAAAGAGCCTATTGAAAATCAACCCTCACTATGAATCGCCCTATACTTTTTAATAGGAAAGTAAAAAAACATTTCATTCAAAATATTGGCCATTGTTAGCTACACATTTTTCCCATCTTTCAAGCAATTTATGGATTCCACGCCAATAAAACTGTTCGTCTTTTGAAGCAAACCAAAAAGTCACCCAATTTTCGACTTCCTTGCAGGATTCGAAGTACTGCTCAGCTAATGCGTGCCCCATCGATGAAAACAAATGGTGGTCGGAAAGAGCCAAGTCTGGTGAATACGGCGGGTGGGGTAGCAGCTCCCAGCCAAGCGCTGTGGTTGTAACCTGAACCAGTTTTGCTTGTGTGCAGGTGCATTGTCATAGAGCAAAATTACCTTGCCGTGTCTTTTGGCCCATTCTGGTCGTTTTTCGATCATTGCATGGTTCAAATTGATCATTTTTTGCCGGTAGCGATCTGTATTAACAGTTTCACTAGGTTTTAGGAGCTCGTGGTACACCACACCTTTCTGGTTCCATCAGATACACAGCATTGTGTTCTTGCCGAATCGATCTGGTTTTAGAGTCGAAGTTGATGGTTGTCCCGGATTAACCCATGATTTTTTCCGTTTAGGATTCTAAAATTAAATCCATTTTTCATCGCCAATAACAATTCGAAGCAAAACTGACTTTTTATCGTGTCTTTGAAGCAAAATTTCACAAGTGGTTTCTCGGTTTTCCATCTGTCTTTCATTCCAGACTTTTGGATCTTTCCCATAGCTTTTAAACGGTCATAAATTGTTTGTTGTACGGAAAAAAAACACTACTTTCAACTCAAGATATACAAAAAACGCTTATCATTCGCTACAAATGCTGTACCTACTACAACGAAAGACCTATTAGAGTGCGGCGTAAACTTCTTACAGCCTTGCACAACAAAAACATCATCCCAACGTTCAAATTTGGAACGTTATCTATGATGGTATGGGGGTGCATATCCAGCAGAGGCCTCGGAGACATGGTCTTCATTGAAAACAATATGGACGCGACAACATACCTTAGAATTTTTCAAATTCATTTGCTTGCTTGTGCCAATAAAAACTTACAGTAAAGATGTGGCTGCTATATAATTGCAACAAAGTGTTGGATACACCAACTCAGAGCCCTGCTGAAGTGATTAAAACTTATTGCGACACAATGCGAAACATTTTGAGTTTTTTCATTTTGCAGAAATTTAGTACGGTATTTAGCGACAAGGTCCCTATTGACCTACATGTATTATAGAGAAGAGATTATGGAAAATAAGGAAGAAGGGTTAACAAAGATACATGTTCATATGAATTGGGCAATAAAATATATAAAATATACCATCCCTTTCTATGTCGTATGACCAATAAAATGATTAAGAGGAAAAAGGTTGCAATTACTATAGTATTTCCGGTTGTTTACTAAGCAATTGCAGTATCGCAGGCAGCATTAGTGCATCCGTTTATGATTATTCTAAGAAAATTATTTATTGTTTTAATTTTTTGCATTTCGTCTAAAAAAAGGATGAGCTTACGGGGCTTGGATTTTCCCGTACTTGTTTTGGGTGTCATACGGGCGTTTTCAGACTGTTCATCATCAGGCTTTGCTTAGTTAGTCTGAGACTATCGTTTTGTAAAAAAGTATCGCTACTGTGAAGTTTTTGTGATATAAAAGTAAAAAGTGTTAAAGTAAAACTGGCACAAAATGGTTCAAAGATTCACCAACGAGTAGTCGCATTCGTCCCTTAATATTGTTGATTACACTAAAAGCAAGTCAGAACCATTGACAAACTTGGTTCATGATTTGTTTACCATCTTTCGATCTCTAATCACCGAAGATATGACGCACATGATCAGAAATACTGATAAGACGGAAAACTGCCTTTGTTGGAACAGTAAGCTCAAACAAATCGTTCGTTCCACTCGAGTTTTTAAGAAAACCCTCCACGTTAAAAAATAATAAAATTTTCTGCCTTTTCAGGTAGTAGCAACACCATTGCCAGGAAGTGGTCCTTCATTTGCACCGCGTAAAAATCAGCGATCGTACCACTTATGTCTTGTAGAGTACAAACGCCAACAGAAAAGCCGAGCGTATTGTTGTAGCTGCAACAACGCGGTTTGTGCTGAACACTCAGCACATTTACATCGGTGCTCTAGCTACACAGCCAACATAAATAAATATGTATGTTAGTTAATAAAAAGGACCATCAGGGACAACTGCATAACGATAATACTGTACATTTGTTGAAAAATTGTAGACATATGCTTGAAGATCCCTATGGACCTTGTTGCTAATGTAACGCTATAGCAGCTGTCGCTGATCGGAGGGTTAAAGAAGAAGGTGGGAAAAAGGAACCCCAAAAAAAAAACCAACTGATGCAGTACACCAGAAAAGTAGGGCTCATTCATAAATGCTAGTTTTGCAAAACAATCACAATGCAAAGCACGAAAAGCTGCGCAAATGCAAGTTCAATTAAACTGCAAAGAATGCGCTTGAAAAGCACATGTCAGATGTTTATGAATGACCAACTGCGTAAGAATAGAATCTACGTCGATCGCTGTCATTTTGATAAATAATATTATAGATTGTTCTGAACCATTAAACAAGCTAAAAAAAGAAGTGACATTTTAAGAAATCTACTTATTTTAAGAATAACAGAAATGAAGGGCAGCATTCTCAAAACCAAAGGATATTTCTGAATAATTGAACGTCTTCTTGATGATGTATTCCGAAGTCATTTCCGGATGAGTCACAACACATTTTTGGTATGAGTTCTTCTCAATATGGAAAAATTTTTAAATTTTTTCTGTAGAGTCTAGAATCAAAATTAAGGGATTCGTGGAAAACATTAGAACTAGGAAGACCTTGCTGCTTACAATATGGAAACAAGAAAATGGTTGCTCCTTATCGAGACTTGTCAGACCGTTTTGACATAGCAAGGAGCTATGTCACGTAGTGGACTGTGAAGATGGAACGCATATTGAAATTCTGTCTCCTTCAAACCATAGCAATAGCTATTACAACCGGCATGGTACACACTCAATGATAGTACAAGTAAGGAAAACAGCCAAATGGCCTACTTTACTGTAGGCAGTGTGTAATGCCAAGTGTATTTTCACGGATACATTTTTTGGATGGCCAAATGGATCTCATGATACTACTGTATGGTAAAATAGTCCAATGGACATTTAAATGAGCACCAAAGAAAGTTCAATTTATGTTTAAGTCCAATGAGAGTGTCCAATGAACAAGCGTTTGGAATGCTCAAAAATAGGTTTCGAGTTTTAAAGTTTCTTAAAATCTACAACCTGAAAGAGACAAAGCATATTGTTACAGCTTGCATTGCTCTTCATAACTTTTTTATATATCCGGGTGGTATAGATACCAGCAATGATTACGATATAGAACATAGCCAAAATCATTTACACCACTTGCAAAACAAAGAGTTTCTCAATGAGGACACAATAGGCGATGAAACAAAAAATAAACGGGATACCATTATGACGCTAATATCAGCTTAATGTTTCTTATTTATTCATTTTTAAAACAAAATATCACATGAAAATAAAAATGAAACTTACTAATCCACTTAAAAAATAAATTAACATAAAAAGGAACTTAAATGTACATTCATTTCCAATAAAAACTTAATTGTAATACAAAATATTACATGAATCCAGTAAAAAATATTAAAAGGGATTTAGCTATACATTCAAATAAAAACTTAATTGTCACTGCCACCTACCAGCATCCTTTTTAGAAGATTCTTTATGTCTTGCAATACCTCGATCCGTTTTGCCTCTAAAGCCCATCTGCTCTCTGTGACGTTTCTCCTCTTCTGCCGACTCTTTCGTAAATAAATTCAGAATTTCATCGGTATTTGCTTTCCTTCGTTTTGCCCTGGTCCTAGACTGGACTGATGCTGATGAAGATACTACTGGTGTCGGGTCATCTGATTCGCCTCATGAGGAATGCACCAAACTCGACATCAAGTTTTCTCTAGGTGGATCGATGTTTTGGTCCCGTATACTTCATCGAAATCATCAAAATATTTCCACCGGGTAGCCTCTCTTCCAGTTTTATTATTTCGCTGTCTTATGCATTTGTAAGTAACTATAAGGTTGTTCTATTTTCGCAGAATTTCTTTTTTGGAAAAACCAAAAAGTGAATTTTCTTTCAAGATTTCTTGCAAAATTTTCGACCAGATAGTCGAATTTGCCCTTTTCCTTAAAGAGAACATTTTCAGCCATTTTCATGTAAAAAAAATTAAAAATTAACACTACCAAAACCAACAGCACAATACCAAATGCAATACCATTCTGAAAGCTGCTCAAAATTGCGCAATAAAAATAGATCAACTGCATTCATGAATTCTCTACTTAACAATGTTGCCAATTTGTGCATTTGTGAACTCTCTCCACATCTTGCGCAATATTGCATTTATAGATAGATAGATATTTATTTTATTTTGATAGTTAAACATTAACATTCATTTTCTATTAAGCACAGCTTGCATAGAGATATGATTATTAAAATCTTACTACTGAAAGATACAGTTGGTTTTTAAATGCTTTATCTATTCGGAGGAAAAACTATAGGACAAAACCTCCTTGTAATGGACCAAAATATATGAAATTTTTAAATTTCAGAAACAATATTATCACAGGAAAAATAAGTAAATTAATAAATAATAGATAATAAAAAATAACAAATAGTAAATAATTATGTAATAATTAACAAGTAAATTAAATTTATATAAATAAATATTGGATTCGGTGAATAAACAAATACATAGCAAAATAATAATTTAATAAATGAATACAAATTTGAAAAGTGAGTAAATGAGTAGATTACCAAATAGACAAACAAAATTAATTAATTCCAGATGAGTTGATAACTAATAAATAAACAAGTTAGAGTTTTGTAAGTTCGGTAACTAGTATATTTTCAACGAGTAGACATTTCGTGAAAGATAGCATTGTTGAAAAGTCCCAGGGTAAATTCAACATCAATTTCAAAATTTTATTCTGTGATATTTGCAGTTTTTTTATGTGTATTTTGGCACAGTACACAAATACAGGAGATCCATAAGTAATCAAAGCTTGAAAGATTACCTTATACATTATCATTTTGTTTTTATGATTTAGCATCGATTTCCGATTGGTCATTGGATACAGCATTTTCTTGGCGATGTTTAACTTATTTAAAATATTTTTGATATGCATACCAAAAGTTAGTTTCTAATCTAAGTAAACACCGAGGTACTTGATAGAACTAGCCCATGGTATATCGAGGTTATTAACTTTTAAGGTATTATGAGGAAAATGGCAAGGTGATCTTTTTCTTGTAAAAAAAAAAAATGATCGACATTTATCCGCATTGATTTTTACTTTCCAATGCTTAAAATATTCATGTATTATATTAAGGCCATTTTGCAAATAATTTGAAATAATTGATCCATTTGTATGTTACGTGTACAAAGCTAAGTCATCAGCATACAAAGTTACCTGAGAGTTGGAAATGACAGGAAAGTCAGATATAAATGTATTAAATAGAGTTGGTGCCAGAACCGATCCTTGAGGAACACCAGATGGCACAACTTTAGGGGAAGAGACGCTTAAAAAATTTTGTATGATTTTTGTAATGTACACAGTTCAACCAAATTTTATGAGTTTGTAGATTAGACCGTCATGCCAAACAGAGTCAAAAGCTTTTTCTAAGTCTAGTAGTACAAGACCAGTAGATTATTTTCCTCCAAAGCTTTTTTTTACTCCCCTGCAAATTCTTAATACCTGATGAGAAGTAACATACTATGACGTTCACGGAAACCAAATTGCATTTCAGGTATAATGTTACTATTTTTCAGAAAAACGTCCAATTTAAGTTTTATAAGTTTTTCTTATATTTTGCTGCATCCGTTGAACAAGCTAATGGGTCTATAGCTGTTAAAATTGTGTGGATTTTTTCCGGGCTTAAGCAAGGAAATTACTTCAGCCTTTTTCCAGTTTATGGGAAAATAGCTTAATTTAAAACAACCATTATAAATGGATTGGAGAAATTTTATTGCACATAGGGGGAGATTTTTAATGGTTAAGTTATTTATGCCATCGAAGTCAGGAGATTTCTCGAGCTTCAAATTTGAAATGAGAAACTCATTATGATCTACGCTAATAAACTCGTCGGAAGGGAATGTTGGACTTAGTCCGTTAAATAATGAGATCTCACTATCAATCACAGATTGCTTTCGAGAAATAATATTTCGACTTACTAAGTGATTTTTTAGGAAGACGTCGGCAAGAAGCTCAGATTTTCAAGCACCATCAATAATCAATAAAACATTTTCTACCAGGCTGGTATTCCAGAAGGGTTTGCAGTTGGAATCGAGTGAACTAAGTTTTCTATTCCAACTGCTGTTTCTAAACTCTGTAATTTCCAAACCAATTATTCGTGTAAGGATCTTCATTTCTCTGAAATCATTAACCAATCGATGTTTCTGCCATTTCCTTCAATAAAAGTTTCTAGTTTTTATTAAAGTTAATATAGATCGTGGAAGAATGATAAATTTGGCACAGGGACTTCATTAGAACTGCAACTAAAATGTTATCTTTGATTTTGGCCTCCAAGAAATTGATTGAGTCGTCGATATTTCTGCGACTGATTGACGATTTAAAAGCATTAGAGAGGCGATATCGAAATACATCCCAATTTGATTTATTAAAGTCTAGGTATTGCACATTAAGAATTCTGGAACTAGAGGAATATCACAGATGACTGAGAGATGGTCAGATCTTAATGATGCTAATTCCTAGCATCCTAGTGAGAGAGAAAGAAGTCAAGAGTAGAAGAAGTAAATCTTTTTGCAGAGAGTATATAAGTAGGACTAGGTGGGTACACAATTGTAAAGTTGTGTGATGTCAGCAAAATTTCTAGAACGTTACCCCACGAGTTAGACCTTTGACATCGCCCTAATTGCGATGTCTACAGTTTAAATCACCGCCAATAATGAAGCATGCAAGCTGTGCGATTACATTAAATTGCTCAAATTTAGATTTACATTCTCCAAGTTTAGAGATCAATTTCATTGTAAGAGATGAAAGTTCCTCTTGGGAGGACAGGAAGTTTTCCGAAGATGAAGAGCTTTGTGGGATGGACATATAGCTGGATTTCACTTCACGTTGCGGAGCTTGTGGATGCTGTGATGGTGCTCGCTGATGACGTGTCTTCGGTAGTCTTTCATGCTGATAAGGTTGAATTTTTTGGTAGGTGAATTTGACTGCGAGTGAGTGCGAGTAGAAACACGAAAAACTGTGGATTTTGCTGAAAGTTTTCCTCGGATTTGTAAATATTTCGTTCGGCTTTCGCTGTAGATGTGCAAGTATTGGTTTTGTGGTTTCCCGAGCAATTCCTATAACAAATTTTGACGTTGCAATATTTTTCTCCGTGCCCAAATATTTAGCAATTGTGGCACTGAGTTAATTTGTTTTTTAGGCGGCGCTGAAACTCTCATCTAACTTGTGTGCGAAAAATTGCTTTAACGTTTTTTTTTTTTTTTTAAGGTCTTGTAGACGAATAGATCCATTTTCAAAATAAACGACATATAAATAATCCACCAAATTTTGGTTGTCTTTCTTGATCATTTTGACATCTTTACATTTCAAACCAAGAGAAATTTGTTCAGTTTTAAGGGAAATTACGGGAATTTAATCTAAACCGAAGAGAGCCACTTTGAATGATTTTTCATCCTTAAGGTCATGCGAGAAGAATTGACACTTTCGATGTAAGTCCACTGCACGCGCTGTGGAATGAGCCGATTGATTCACAAAAGATTTTCCGTATGGAGTAATCGTTTATTTTAAATTCATTTAGCAATTGATGTACAAATTCACTTGTTTTGTGTAATATTTTTATAGGGGGTATTGCAACATTTTTCGAGGGCAACTGATTGACACTCGAAGACATATTGTCTTCTTTGTCCGTGTCGGGATGAGAATCGGGAATGCTAAAAAAATTTTCACTTCGCGACATTGTAGGAGTATTGATTCTCCTATATTTATTCGTTGAGGACGACGAGTCCGATTGGGTTAATTTAAGGGAGAACGGGAGAACGAGCGCAGATTAACACTAGGAAAAAAACAATGCTGATATTGCATTTATGAATGAGCCCGTACAGTACAAACTGAAGGCTGTTATCGACGCTAAATGTGGTCACACCAAATATTAAAATATTTAAGTTTCTAATAAGCTATAGTATTAAGATGTTTAGACTTTCTTAACAGCTCAATTTTTGAATTTGAATGAATGAATTTTTTTGTTTATGTTATGTATTTTCTATAATATAGTCTCGTTACTCTTGTGGCAATTGAATTATAACGAAACTCACTTGAGATTAAAATGAAACTTGTCTTTTATTTTTATCAAATTTAACACTAGTTCTCAAAACTGACTCCGGTAATCGACTACTGCATTTTCTTAATAACTAAACTTTGAGGCTAGGCTTGCGATAAATACTTACGATCTAGTTCGTTCTCTACAACTCTATCTTCTTGAGAAGATAATGTTGGAGAGAGAACATGAGACCTTTTGCACTTTTGCAAATACTCAGATAGATTTGGGAAGAGTACTTAAGTAGCAAAATAAAAAAAAAATATTTAAAATAAACTTTCTAGAAGTGTCTTAAACTAATGAGGAAATGGAAATTGCTGTTTTTTTTTTTCTTTTTTACCTTGTGTAAACAATTTCTTGACAAATTGCATTTCATGAAAGACTAATGACAATGATCATGTCAGACCTAGTTTCGCAACTAAATGCATCACTGCGTCAAACGGTAAAGCACTTACATTAATAATTCTAGAATTCTAGATGTTCCTAATTTATTTAAACGAATTTGCAATTATTTTCACAGCTTATTTATTGCTCCAGCATCCTATTAGAACAAAGTTTTCAACTAAACAGAGCACAGAGGGATGAAGCTCACAAGGGAAAGTCTTTTCTTCAACTAATACTTGGAATAATTGATACTTTCCAATTGGGTTCTAAACATGGAGTACGTCGTACAAGAGCAACGTTTTCGGCAAACTGAAATTGTTATACATTACGTATAGATGTAGTCCGTCATTATAAACAAAAACACAAAATGAGTTAGGCCTTAGAAACTAATATTTTTTTTATTTTTTTTTTTTCGTTCTGTTTGAAACATTTTTTTTTTTTTTCTGTGTAAAAAACAATGTTAAATAGATAAAAACTAAATTCTAAATCTACCTAAGCCAATGTATCTGAATAATTGACAATACGATAAATAGTTGAAATTTACTTAAATCTGTAGCGGAAAAAAGATAGATTATAATAAAAAAGTGTGATCTAATCAAAATATCGGAATCTTTGTTTTGATAAGTAGTTGGTTATTAAAACGAGTTCGCGTACCCTACAAGCCAGTGTAGGGCGACAAGTGAACCTTTGATTTAAAAACTTTGTATAATATTAATTTAAAAAAGGAGAAAAGTCGATTAACAACAATTTTTTTTTAAGAACTATTTAGTTGTCTTTTTTAAAAACGTTTGTTTGATTATATGAATAAAAGAGATTTTCTGGATAATGTTGTAAAGAAGGATTCAGCAAATGTACGAGTATATGGTTGTACATTATGTGGAAACGGTGTTGATGATGCGGAAAATCGGTTGGCTTTTACTGCTCTCCCGTGGATAAGTGCTGTTTCGGTTGAATGTCCCGCCGATTGGGTGTCGGTTGATTGCTAGAGGACATCATAGTCAAAGTTTGTTGTGGCTGTGGTGATGGATGAGTTTGTATTGGCGGTGGTAAGCACCAGTATCCCTGTAATGAAAGTATGTATTGTAAATTTAAATATGGTATTTAAAATTCCGCTGAAGACTTTAAATTTGCAGAACTTGATTTGTTAAGATTCTAAAGTTAGGAGGTCCTCCAATCTATGTAAACCATACGGGTATACCCATACCCACATGCAAATCCAGTTTCAGACAGAAAAGACCACATTCAAATAATTTTTTATACAACTTCTGTAGTTTCGAATAGCGCGTGACAGACAAACAAATCAAAAGGTTTGCAAAATACATACCATACACAAACCAAATATTACGTAGGAATCCTATGCACAATTAACATTGAAGGTAAGCATAGGAATATGAACGTTACGCAACTAAATTTGCAAATACTTCGAATGCAAGTAGATTCATAACATAGCAATGCATAGCAGATAAAGACCATAAGCCCATTTAAAAAAAAAAAGAACCTAACACTCAAATAAGTACGAATACATATAACACATGGGCAGAAAAGTCCATCTAAGAGATGGCACCACTGAATCCATAACATTTTCAGTTAGTACCAACCTTCAAAAGATACGTGTATATATTTGACAGCTGTCGGACGATTAATTCTCGAGATATAGCGTTGTGAGTGAAGCAACTTTTGTTATTGTAAAAAAAAACGGATGCAAAGCAATTTTGTGTGTTGAAATATCATTGCTTTTTGATGGGAAAAAATGCAGCCGATGCAAAGAAATGGCTTGATAAGTGTTACCCTGACTCTGTACCAGCCGAACGAACCACTTGCAAGTGGATTGAAAAATTTAAAAGTGGTCATACAAGCGCCGAAGATGATGCACGCAGTGGACGTCCAAAAGAGGCGGTTTCAGATGAAAACACGGCCGCATTTGAAGAAAAAGAAAGTGCTCTTTCATCAAGACAATGCATCGTGTCACAAGTCGATGAAAACTTTGGCAAAATTGAATGAATTCGGCTACGAATTGCTTCCCCACCCACCGTATTCTCCAGATTTGGCAGTGTATCGCCCTCGAAGGCAACTATATTGATATAGATATAGATGGTTGGGCAATGCCGACAACGTCAAAACATCGGACGCTGCTAACGTACTGTTATACAATAAAAGCGTTTACGAAAAGGGGAAAAAATTTGGATCTGATAGGGTCTTCTAATAAAAGATTTTATATGGAATGGTCAGCTACATATATTGCCAGCTGCCTTAAACTATGATGTCAAAGCAAAAGCTCCGTCATTAGTAACGATATGACAAAATGTAAAACATTTCGAAAAGTTATAAGTTTTCTCAATGACGTAAAGTACTTTTTCCTGCTCAGCATATGTGAAATTAGTTCTGAAATTTGAGATTTTGGGACGAATTAGTACTGTGAAAAACAACTGGGAATATTCCATCTGTAGCAAGACGTACCGGCCGAAAACTTAAGTTTTTCGATTTCCACTCGACTGTATTTTGCATTAAAACTTGCATCAAAAAGCCTATACGATTCAATTGATGCCTGCCAGCCATTATCAAAGCGCTCTAACTCACTCACTCACTCAATATTATCGAAAATAGAAATATGAAAATACATGCGCAAATGTCCTAAAATTGCTTGAATGTACAGGGTTTTATGTAGGTCATTTGGCTGATATTGTTTCTCATTATTAAAATAAAGTGTACATCAGATCATAAGAAAGTTTAATAAAGCAATCTGTGGCTACTTTACTCTGCAGAGCTATGAACCTTCGAGTTGTACCCATCTGCGCTAAGGGATGGACGATAATCAGAGAGGAATAGCTTATTGTTGTGTCATTCGAAACATAAATAGCTCGTCAAGTACTATTGCAAGTGTTGTTTATCGAGAACAATGAATGAAGAAGGCACCAACATGGACTAAAATCGGCGACAAAACGTCAAAATGGTCCAAATAATATACGAAAACATCATATAATTAGCAACATCGAACGCCTATATGACATGAGTTTTTCTAAGAGTGTGTCGGAATGCATTTTTAAACGGCTGGCAGAACCACACAAAAGCGGTTGGTTTAAGTGACGCGAGTGACAGAGGGAGAAATAGTATCTCATGCCGTCATCCGTCATTTGAGATGACTGAGGTAATGTTATTGACTTATTTAAAAATAAAAAAATAGAAAATAAAAACAAATCATCGAGAAGCCAATATCAACCAGCGCACTCGGTTAACTACTATACAAATGTTACGCGTATAGGCCCTTTGACCCTCTTTAAAATTGTGTTCAGAGAACTTTGTTTCTTACGGGTAGAATCCAATTTTAAAGAGCTTCTGATTGCTTCCACAATTATACATTCCTAGACAGGGGTACATAGTTCTCACAATGTCGATTTGGGAGTATATCAGAGCGTGTTCACCGGAAATCGTAAAAATTATTTCTTGCATCCGAGGCAAATGATAACAATAGACGTAAAACTAGATTAACTTGGAAGTAAATGTTAAAATTTATAAACTTTACCTGCGGTCCCAATCCCGGTGTTCCAGCTGGCTGTCCAGTAGTGGTTGGTAATCCATTTGAAGCTGAATAGTAAAATTGAACTGGCGGTGGATATCCAATACACGAAAACTGATTTGGATCTATTGTGCCATCAATAAGTGTGGTCCCTCCAGACTCAGAATTCGATGGAGTGAAATAAGCCGGCGGAAGTGAGTTTGGTGGAGGGCCAGCATGTGCCGCTGATGAATGTAATGGTAGTGCAGTTGGTGGCGGTGCACTCATGTATGAATAACCAGCAGCTGAATGCATTGTTCCTGGCGGCACGCCTATTGGTGGGCCATAAACATAAGGTTGTGGAGGTGGAGCTACCTGCACAGGCATATAAACACCTGGTTGTGGTGGTGGTTGTTCAAAATCTTGCACATAAGAACTAACATATGATGTGACAACTTGACCATTGGAATTGTAAGACGTCGGAGTCTGTATAAAAAAAAAAAAATAAAATAAAATAAATCGAAATAAATTTCTCACACCTAGAACAAGGTAAGGTAAGGCCGTTTACCTGTAACATATCGCAATTTTCGGCAGTACCAAATGTTATCATCGGGGAAGGTTGACCACCCAGATCAGTCATCGGCAGCTGGTTACCGCCACCACCACCACCGCCAGCATTGGGTTGATGATTTCCATTCGTTGTTCCATTTTTCATGCTTGAAATAGAATTACTTCCAGAATGCTGTGATTGAAGATTATAATTGGTCTTTTGACCTTTGTTACTACCATTGTAGTCGTTTTGATAACGATTATTTTGTTGATTTGGTCGAAAATTTTGGCGATCTTTGTTGTTAAAATATCGTGATGCAAAACGTCGTTGAGTGTTATTTGTACCCTTTGATGCTGAATAGTTACTAGAGGTGCTGTTGTTTGCACTGGAAGTGCTACAATTGTTTATTTCGGGTTTTATCTAAAAAAAAAATAAAAAAAAAACAAGAAATAGAGAGCATTCAATTTCGCAACTTAAAAGTAAAAAACTCACATCGATATTGTTTCCATTTTCATCGATTTTGGTAGCTTGCATGTCTGGTGGACTCCTAGTTATGCCGTCCTTACTATCAACTCCAGAATCTTGAATAAAATTTTGATCATTAAAACAAGCCAATTTCTTACTAGTTTTACTTCCTTCTTACCAATACTTGTGTTTCTGGATGATTTTTGATGATATTCTACCCCCAAATTAAAGAAATATCTCACTGTAGCGACATCAGGTGGTAAGTCTGAACCATTTGCCTTAATAGATTTCTTGGCATCCAAATTAATTCGTCCTGTTAGCGGTGTGGTATTTGATTGACGCCGTTGAATCGATGGAGTTACACTGTAACCACCACTACTGCCACTGTTTGATGGAATTGTATAGTATTGTGGATAAAATCCTCCCGGACTTTGTGTGGTTGAAATCATCTGCGGTGGTGGAGGAGCCTGCATGTACTGAGGGTATCCGGGTGCGTTACACATATAATATAATGGCGTCCCAGGAGCTGGCATTATTGCCTGCGGTCCAGCTTGAATAATACTCGGATCAAAACTATAACTAAAATATTCATCTACATATGTGGCTGTTGGATAAATGCTCTGATTTTCCTGAGGACTTTCCTGCTCTACAGAGCTCTCTAACAACAATCCTGTATTATCTCTATCAAATTCTTGTTTTTGAATGTCCGAACAACGCGAAGCAGTGCGAGATGAATCATTCCTTTGTGACTTGTTGTCTTGCATATTGTCACGAACGTGTTCCACTGTCAACGGCATCGTGCAATACTCCATCGTATGAGTTCGAAAATTTTCCAAACGCGTAAACTGTTTCAATTTATAAATACAGTTCTGTTGCTTCGGGTCCCCATCATCGAAATCAACCACAGATGATTTCATATCTGGCAAACAGTATCCATTTGTGGTAAATTGTTCATCGACTTTCACACGGTAATTAAATTGATGATCATAACGATATGTATTGCATTTTTGCAGATGACGCTGCAAGCGATATGGCAGAGTCCAAGGTTTGAACTGGTCCGGCGGCAGTGGTTGCAAAGATTCATATGGTACCTACAAAAAAAATTTTAAATAACCAAAGAATATTAATTCAAAGCAACGCGGTTTCCACGGCGAAAAGAAACAATTGAACTTGCCAGGCGTTTTTCACCCAACTGCTCGACGAACACAATACAATATCCCTTTTCCACGGACATCTCTTGAATGTGGCATGTGTAGAGATCAGTTTCAGATTTGAACAATTTAACGTGACATTTGGCACCAACCTGCAAGATTCGGCGCATTCTTCGTTTTTCATATTTCATCAACTATACATGTAAAGACGAGGACGCATATATGTTTTTTTTTTTTTTTTTTTATGGCAACACACAAATTTACAAACGTTTAAGGGATATAAAATGTAACATAAGTACGTTAAACATAATCATTGTCACAATTACAAGGATGAAGGATGGTTCAAAAGTTAACGGAGCACTTAGTTGATGAATTGTTATTTAATTATTGTAAGATAGATGTTTCTTAATCTATGCATGAATATTATGGATTAGAAATTTGGACCAAGTTCTCTATGATATAATATAAGTAAGAGGGCTGTTTAATAGGTACCCGGATTGGAAGAAAGGTGGCGCTACTTAGCCAAAATGAGTCCAACATAATTTAGTATAACCTCTTTTACACAACCTGTCAAAATTTGGTGACAATCCTATGTTTAGTTTTGTTTTGACACCCATTTTAAAACATCGCATTAGTGTTTTTTTGCGGCCATGGAAAAAAAGAAGCTCCGTGATCCGATTCTTGTTTTTGAGTGGCAAAACCTGCGAGGAAATTAAATCCATTCTCGATGGTGTAGATGGGACCCATTCACCTTCCCGTACACCCGTTTACTATTGGTTCGCAGAGTTTCACCGTGGCCGCACATCAGTTTTTGATGAACCGCCCCCAGGTGGCCCAAAAACAGTTACCACAGTTAACGGTCAACACGTGTTGGCGGACGGAAGGGTGAAAATTCGCAAGTTTGCGGAGACGTGCTTGGCCCTGTTTAATAGAAATCCGGAGGAGTTTCTGCGTCGTTTTATGACCGTTGATGAAACGTAGATTCATTGGTACACACCAGAGAACAAAGAACAATCGAAACAATTGGTTTTACCCGGTGAACGTACTCCAAGGGCAAAGACCTTGCGCCTTCGACCGGAAAGGTGATGGCCACCGTTTTTTGATACGCGTGAGCTGTGACCCACGTTGACTTCTTGGAGAACGGAAAAATAATCACAGAAGCATACTACGTCGACTTGAAGAAAAACGACATTTGGCGAAGAAAAAAGCGCTCTTCCACTACTATAACACACCAGCTCACACCTTTCGGATTTGGCACCCTGTGACTCAGTTCTGAACAGACCGTATGCAGATAAAGAAAATCCAATAAAACAGATCTTTCAGCCATCTATGAATGAAATTAGTCAAAATATAATGGGTATCAATAGTTACCACTTGGAGAATTACCAAAAGTTCAGAAATCTAAAAATAAAACAAAACAGATATCAAACTACGCGCAAGGTTTCAAGGATGCGGCAAAATGTAGACATTTTCAGCATGCTTGCAGCCTCATCAGACCCACACTTATTTCTTCATGCTCTTTTGATACACCTAAAAAACCATTTAAAAAATGGTTCGTTTACTTTAATTCACCACTGTTTTGCTCGAATTAGCTTTTAGACATACTGTTATTAATTCAATCATGGACTTCATTGCAGTAAGAAAGCCTTATTTCAGAAGAAGATTCTGAAACATCCTTTAAAGCATTTTTTGCAAAATTCACTAATCCCTCATAACCCTAGGAAATTCCTTTAAGCAGAAAAAAAAAAAAAAACTGTGAAGATATGTTTATTCGTAGAGTTACAATTTTTGACCGTTCCTGATCATTTGAAACGTCTAAGTTTAATCTCAAAGCTCAACACATGTGTTTCCCATGTTCTTACGAAAAGAAATTAGTGTCGTCGCGTTGATGTCCTTGATTTGATTCTCAAACGTCAAGAAAATGATTCATTTTTGAAGCGTATCTCATCACTGGGGACGAGAAATTGCTTGTCTAAAACAATGTTAAACGCAAGAGATGATGGAGTAAAAATGAGGAACAGACTCAAAGTTCTTCGAAAGCATTCATCAAAAAAGCCGATGCTATCTGTTTGGTGGGATTCCAAAGGAATTATTTTTCTTTTTTCAGCTTCTACCGGACAACATAACGATCAATTCTGAAGTGTACTGTCATCAGCTGGAAAAAATTGAATGATTCGCTTAAACAGAGGAAAAGTCCAGAATTGATCAATAAAAAAAGGATATACTGCCACACCCACCATATTCTCCAGACTTGGACCTTCTGATTATTATTTGTTCCGGTATCTACAAAATGCGGAAGTAAAAATCATTTGGACCAGTTCTTGCCAGCAAAGAACAAAAATTATATGAGCGTGGAATCATGTTACTGCCAGAAAATATATGGCAAAAGGTATTGGAGCAGAATGTACAATATATAATTCAATAAAATATTTATTCACTATAAGAAAATCGTCTTTCATTTTCATAAAAAAAAAACCAAATTACCTTCCGAACAACACAAAACATATCGTAGTTTAACCAGTTTGGTTGTTTCCAGCTGCTTCGCTACGTGTGACGCTGGAGCGGATTTCATGTACAAAAATAATAATTCTAGAACTGAAATTTCAAAGTTCAGCCCATGTGGAGGTCTGCGAATTAAAGGAGCTGACCTAACTACCAGTTGCTGGTACAAGAGAATCCACTGACATACGAATCCATGCTACGAGTTTATAAAGACTGAACTTGTTAGTGCATACTTTAGATATTCTCTGCTAATTGCTGCAGAAACTTCTCGTTAATTGAGTTTTAATTCACTTTGCTCAAAAGAGATACGTTTGCGATATGCTTTACCACGTTCTTGCCATAAGATACATCTCTTCGTCGTAGCTCTCAAATACAAGCTACATTTGTAACTATACGCGAAAAGTGACAAAGAACTTCAATACTTACTGTTTTAGGCACATCTAAATTCGAGTTTCATAGAAGCTCTGTGAGGACAAAACCACCAAAGGCACAATATTGTGCAGTGCGACAATACGGCATTGTTATATGTTGTTTAACAACAACACTGTGACAACGAATTGGAATAGTGTCTAGCTGGGAAACCAAATAATCAGGCAGAAAATTGCACTGCTGCTTGAGGGAGAAATTGGCGATTTTGTCTAGATTAATGCACATTTGATGGATCACGTTTATTATAAAGTTTGTCAGAGAACCAAAAAGACAAACGATATAATAGTTTTTTTTTCTATAATTTTCGCGCGTTCAATGTGTTATTATACCCTTAAAATATTCGCACACAATGTGGGCGAATTAAAATCCCGGAGGAAAGAAAGAGAGGTGCCAATGAATGTTGGTTTTAAATGTTTTAAGGTTACAATGACTATGAAATAGAGTTGTACGACTTAGGAACGAATCACGATATTTTAGAATATGTACGAAAATGGGCTTGAGGATGTACTGATGAGCATTCACAATGAGACGGGTGTTACGGTTAAAAGTTTAAAAGAGCGGAATGCTCCTGGCGATTTCTATGAATCATTGGTGGTGAAAATAGCGATAACAGAGTGAGACACGAGACATTTCGTCGGTATTCGAAGGTGTCAATTGTCTGAGTGATATTAATATCACCTATGAGTTTTATTTTGAAGTCTATCTATCTATCTATTTATCCGACCAGATGTGGGTATTGTACTCCAATTTCATGCGGATATATGCAGTAAAGTATTTCTTACATCGCTTGAGGAAACCTGGACATTTCGCAGCATTTTTGACGACACCGAATATGTGGTTACTCCAAAGTAAGTTGTTAATAACACACACCCCGAGAATGGAAAGTTATGCGGTTTCAACGATGAAAGTGCTATTCATGGACAATGGTTGGGTGTTTAAATTTAACGCTTTATCGACAACAGAGAGCATTGTGTTTTGGAAGCATTAAATTCTACTCCCTCCGTAAGTGGTCCCCCAATTAGGTTTGCTGTTAATATCAGAATTTAATGAGCTTAACATACATTGCCGTTCCCGTTCTACCGCAGGGACGTGAGTCAATGAATGAATATAAAAAACAAAGAGTACTATCGTCAGCAAAGGAATCGGAGCCGTCCCTGAAATTGAGCCCTGGGGCACACCAGCATTTCTTTTGTGAATATCAGACTTGCAACCATCCAAGACAAATTGAATTGAACGTTCCGAAGGTTAGTTTCTAATCCATTGAAGGAGAGATTCATCGATCCCAAATGCACGCATTTTCGACGAAAGAGCCTGGTGCCAAACTCTGTCAAATGCCTTAGAAATATTAAGTGCAACTATATTGTTGTCGCCAAATTTATGTACGCTTTGGTTCCGCTTTACGGTGAGACATGCCATCAAATCACCAGTGGACCTGGTGGTAATGATAACGAAATACAGCAACGGCAGTGACCGAGTGGAACCAAGTAGGACCACGGGCAGGAATGTTGGGATGACCGCACTGTATATGGTATTTGCACTGCACTCGCACTTAACACAGCAGAGAAAAACCTGTCCTGCTGAGTGATCAAGCAATTCGGGAAGTATTTAACATTCACTACTGTAGATAGTAGTAGACCTCTTCGATGCATCAGAAATAGTATTGTTATTCTTTAACAAAGTAGCCTTATACTTAAACTTTATTACATCCATAAGTACCTGTAGCAGCTGGATTCGAAATACTAGGTTTAGTGAAAAGTAACCTCCTTGACCGACAGAATGCGCTGCAACTGCAAATAAGGTTATGATGCCTTGAAGTCCGTTCATATTTAGGCAGACATGCCAAATTTCAGTGCGATACTGTCTTTAGTTTTGTTTTGACAACTGATTGTTGTTGACGTGTTTGGCATCATGTTGAGTATGGACAAAAAAGATTTTCGTTCTCTCATAAAACATTATTTTTTGTGAGGCAAAACGGCGAAGGAAACAAAAGAAAAGTTGGATAAATATTATGGGGCTAATGCTCCGTTTCAAGAGTTTCGTGGTGGCCGCAACTCCACCACCGATCAAGTCCGCAAGTGGCAGGCCCTCCGATGCGGTTACAGAGGACAATGAAAAAAAAAAAAAAAAAAAAAAAATACATGAAATGATGTACTCACTCCTGACCAAAAACACAAACGCGAGAGCACTTCGAAAGAGTATTTGGACTTGCTGATGCGGAATCGGGCGGACTTTTGGCGTCGATTGTTAACTGTTGATGAAAATTGGATCCACTATTACACACCAGAGAACAGAATGAGTACTCGGCAATGGACTGAAGCCGGCACGAGTGCTCCGAAGAGGCCGAGGGAGGCTCGATGGGTCGGAAAAGTTATGGCGTCGGTTTCTGGGATTGTTATGGCTTACTCTTCGTGGACTACCTCTAAAAAAGAAAAAGCATCAACAGTGAATATTACTGTGCATTATTGGAGCGATTTAAGGCTGAAATCGCTGCAAAACGGCCTTACATGAAGGTAAAAAACATTTTGTTTTTGCAAGACAATGCACCGACGCACAAGAGCATCGCAACCATGGCTAAAATCAATGACTTACGGCTCCAATTGCTGTCGCATCCACCGTATTCGCCCGATCTGGCTCCCTCGAACTATTATCTATCTATAATAGACTATTATCTATTATTCCAAACCTCAAAAGATGGCTCATCAATAAAAAATTCAGTTCACGTGAGGAAATCATCGACGCCACAAAGGATTATTTTGCAGACCTTCCCGAAAATTACTTTTCGTATGGGATCAAGAAGTTGGAAAATCGCTAGAATAAGTGTATCAAACTAAAAGGGGACTATATTGAATTTTTTTTTTCATTCCCAAGGGGGTTACTTTTCACCCCACCTAGTAATTTAGCATGAAAGTGTATATAACAGATATTGTTGAAATTTAAAATCTTTTTGAACAGACTCAGATTTGATTTGAGAACACCATCAATAAAGTTGATGCAGGGGAAAATCATCTCCTGTAGTTTGTAGCGGCCCATAAGCCTATGTAAAAGGCCAAAACATTTGCCATTACCTTACAATGTCGATCAATTCGCTACTGATTAAAGTTAGTAATTTTACGATTCCATATCGTTTCGTCATATCTTCATATCGTCATATCTTGACGCGCAGATTTTTTTACCGTGCTAAAACACACCAGAGGAACCACTAAATTTTTATAGTAAAAAAGATTTATTAGATATAATGAAAGTAACATTCAAATAAATTATAAATATTCCAGTCTTCCTATTGTTTTTTTCTTAATTCAACCTGTAGTTGATATTTACTATCATCTGTTCTTAAATGAGTGCAGTGTTAGGGATACTCTTTTTTTTTTTTTTTTTTTTTTTCATGTGTAGAAAACAAATTTTAATAAATAATTTAGAAACAAGTTTTGAATTGTATTGTTAATATTATTTTTTCCACCACTGTATATACACCATATACAGTTGTGTGCAAAACATTTGCAAGTTTTTTTCCTCTTGACGTTTTGTTTGATTAACTATATAAAGAAGGATAATATGTAAGAATTTAAAGATAAATCCGTTACTGACAGTACACTCTTAGGTCTCAGCAATAAAAACGGAAAAAAGTACAGTTAGTTTAATTATTCCAGGTCAAAATGTTAGCTTGCCAAATATGCAGCTGTACAAAACATGCAAGTTTTTTATTTTTCCCTCATTTCTGTTTTAACTTCCAAGATATTCAGATCAGGTTAGTAAAATAGTCTTCTTTATCAAATAAACTAGGTTCATAGGCAAGTTTTTTTTTTTTTTTATTATTCAGTTTTCACTAAATTTGCGTTGAAGAAATGGCTGGCAATAAGTACGATACCCGAACAAAGAAGCTGGTAGTTGAGGCTTTTAAAAACAGATCGAAGCAAAGAAAGATAGCTAAACGATTCAAGATTCACGAATCGACTGTTTCCCGGATAATTACAAAGTTCCGACAAAATTTATCAATTGCAACGCTTCATTCTGGTGGTCGTCCCCGAAAAACAGACATGCAAACTGATAAAAAAAATTATCAACATTATCCGGCAAGACCCTTTCCGGTCTTCAACTGCAATCGTTAAGGACCTCAACTTGTCAATCGATGCAGACACAGTTCTTAGACGTATTGCACGCAATGTGAGGGCATACCGAGCTGTTAGGAAGCCTCTGTTAACCTTGAAACACCGTCAAAAAAGGTAGTCTCTTTGTTTGATAAAAAACTGCTTCTACAATAATTTCCTATTATTTAGACTTTAATTTGCTCATAAATATTCAACTTGATCCCTAACACAGTGGAGAACCGTTTTATTTAGCGATGAGAGCAAATTTAATATCTTATCTACCGATGGTATTGGTTACGTTCACCGAAAGCCAGGTACACGGTTAAATCGGGAAAACATCCGCGCTACTTTGAAGCATGGGGGCGGTTCCGTTATGGTTTGGGGATGCTTCTCGGCTCAAGCATGTGGTCCCTTACACCAAATAATTGGAATATTGGATCGCTTTGTGTATAAGGACATCTTAGACACAGTCATGCTTCCATATGCTGAGGAAGAGTTGCCGTTGTTATGGAGGTACACCCAAAAGTTCATTAAAGAACTCGGGGAGTAAATGTTTTGGATTGGCCTCCACAGTCCCCCGACTTAAACCCAATCGAAAACTTATGGAGAATCCTAAAACAGAGGACAAAGGGGCAACGGTTTACTTCGCAAAAGGTTCTTTATGAAGCTTTAAAGGATGAGTGCAAAAAAATTCCCAATAAGTTAACAAACTTCCTTATTGCTTCCATGCCGAAAAAGTGTGCAGAAGTTTTTAGAAACAATGGTTTTTGGACCAAATATTGATGAACAAAAAAACTTACATATGTTTTGCACAGCCTTAAAATGAATAAACTCGTTTCTTTATGTTTTACAAAGTATCAAGAGTACATTATTTTAAATTTCTTTGTTTTCTTTTACGTATTAAACAGTAAGTAATACTTTTGATTGAAAATTTCATAAGAACTCTTTCTTTAGAGCAATTAATAAAGGATGTTATTGTATTTGAAAATGTTTTGCACACTACTGTACATGGATAAAACATATACACCTTCCTATCAATTATTTGTAAAATTGTACCATCACCCTTATTCACCATTGTAATTGTGAGTGCTAACCATATAACAAACATTATTTACGCATAAGAATTTAAACGAAAAATAAAAGAATACATGACGATGGTCTTACCTTAAAGTTCGAATCTCCATTATACCAGTTTTGCAATTTTAGTTCTTTACGCGCTTCATTCCATGCATCGAATTCGATGTTCCTATACATATTTGGATCAAGAGCTTTGGCTACTTTGTATGGGAACGGGGTTATTCCTTAAATTAAATAAAAAAATATGACTCACGAATATAGCATTTTCTTTTTTCTTTTTTTTTTTTATTATTATTTAATTTCCACTTTACCTTCTAATAATAATTGGCGAACGCATGAAATATATTTATCTGGTAAAAGTGAATCCACTGTCTTGCAAAGGAACTTGTGTTCGGTGTCTTCCCGTTTAATATTCTTCAAATCATGTTGCAAGTCTTCGGAAAATTTTGGAAAATCCGGATTATGAAAGTGGCACAAGTGATAATTCTCTAAAATACAGCACGTGTTTTCTGGCAAATCAAACTCAAATGTACGCCCATCATCGACATAAATCCGAGTACAATATCCATCTTCATCGCATTCGGTGCTATATGATGTTGTTTCTAATGAACTAGAATGCAGCATTTGTTCAACAGCGAACGTCACGTCGGGTAGTTTAAACAGATCCTTGTAAAGTATCTCGTAACAAATTGCTAAAGGATAATGTTACAGAATTTGATGTTAAATAATAGAGCATATTAAAAACAACTTACATTGGCAAATGGCAACATTTTTTATATAATCACTGGTAAATACTGAATCAAAGTGCCTTTCCGGTGTGTAGAATACCCGAAACATTTTTTTGTAATGTTCTCGGTAACTGAAGTATTTTCCCAGCGTATATGGCTCGAAAAGAAATACATTACGTCTGTAATGTAAAGTAGTATTATTAAAATGAGACAAACGCATCAAAATACCATAATAATGCAAGTAATAGGTACATACAAATGGAATATTATAAATCGCCGTACCGCAAATACTGCTGTAGTTATTTCTCCTACATATCTTAAATGTGACTTTATGGGAAAATTCATATCCGGGTACTTTAACGAGATAATTGAACAGAAAACTACGTACCGCAACTAGGCAGTGAGAAATCATGGAATGCAATTGTTTGGCCCAACTTTGATGAGCTTTTAAAGAATACATCAAGCAAGGATATCTTTTACATATACAGCGAAAAGTATACTAAATTTATGCAACTCGCAATATGCTATTTATTAAGCAAAAGTGGTGTTTGATTACATACTGGACACCAAAACCAGATGGTTGTGGACTTATAATACTTAGGTCAACAAAAAAATTTGAACTCAAAGATGTACCACCATTTTAGTTGCAACCGATTTTAGCAAAGCCTTCGATAAAATCTCTCATCGATTAATACTCTTCAAATTGTCTGCCCTCGGCTTTGAACCCATACTGTTAAAATGGATATCCTCTTACGTCGAAAACCGTTTTTACAGTGTTCGTTTTAGGTCAGCCCACACCGCTCCATTTTTGGCCACCTCTGGAGTTCCTCAAGGTAGCCATCTCGGTCCCCTTCTCTTTATATTAACCATAAATGATCTCGATAGGATCATCAAATACTCGTCCGTTTCAAAACCATTTCCTCTCCCCATGACTCCTTTCTTCTTCAACAAGACCTTGATAGTTTTTCGATCTGGTGCCTCAAAAATTGTTTGGAACTTAATATCAATGCCAATGCCAATCCATCACCTTTTCACATAAGCGGCTCAAATCTCCTCCCCTTCTATCTTCTCCACAACCAACCGATCTCCTCCGTTGAATCTCTTCGCGACCTCGGCATTTTGTGTGATAGGGAGCTCAATTCCCGTTTGGATATGGATGGGATAATCCTTAAAGCCAACTCTGCACTAGGTTTTGTAAAACGGTGGTCCAAAGAATTCACCAACTCATACGTGACCAGGTCCCTCTATATTACCTTTGTTCGTCCCCTCCTAGAGTACGCTAGTCAAGTATGGTCCCCATATCATCGCGTTCATATCTCGAGAATCGAAAGCATCCAGCGCCGTTTTCTTTTCTTCGATTTGCTCTTCGAGGTTTGGCCTGGGATGATTCTTTTACTCTGCCCCCCTATCACAACCGTCTCAACTTTTTTTTTTTTTTTTTTTTTTTTTTTTTCAGATCACGTAAAATTGTTACCACATTAGTCTCCCTATTAAATGTTGGATGCCACCCATGGAGCGTGATAACCACTGAGCCCAAAAATCTTTCTTTCTCCCTCTTTTTACCATTTTCCTAAAAACTTAACACGTGCTCAGGTACTTTACCCACTTGAGTAATAAGTTCTTTAAAACAAAAAATTCTTGAACTGAAGTTTCATGTGTACACATGCCACGATTGACAAACTTGAAAACCTTATAAAAGACGACGAACCCAATGGAGCCTGTTTCGAAGATATCAATGCTAAAATCAGTAAGGAAGATGTCCTTGGCTAATTGTGTTGGGTTCTCAGCTACAGAAAATATGATTACAAGTAGCATAAGGTTTTACAATGAATTAATTCACTTGACGTCATGGCTGATTTTATATGATCGAAGCATCTAGCAAATCAACCACAAACCGATGCATTTAAACAGCATTTGAAGCACCTGCTTTATCGACACTAGATGCAGACTGGCAGGGCACAAACAAAACACAGATCTAATGAACAGTGAAGTAGTTCCTCCCTCTAATAAAATACTGAAGAATGAATGCAACATAGAACATTACCTCTATTTACTAGGTGGGGTGAAAAGTAACCTCCTTGAGAATGATAAACAATTTTTCTTTAAATGTTTTTTTTTATTTTATTCATCAATATAGTCTCCTTTTAGTTTGATACACTTATTCAGCGATTTTCCAACTTCTTGATCTCGTCCGAAAAGTAATTTTCCGGAAGGTCTGCAAACTACTCCTCCGTGGCGTCGATGATTTCCTCGCGTGAGCTGAATTTTTTATTGATGAGCCATCTTTTGAGGTTTGGGAAGAGATAATAGTCCGAGAGAGCCAAATCGGGCGAATACGGTGGATGCGACAGCAATTTGAACCGAATCTCATTGATTTTAGCCATGGATGCGATGCTCATGTGCGCCGGTGCATTGTCTTGCAAATACAACTTTTTTTTCGCTTCATGTGAGGCCGTTTCGCAGCGATTTCGGCCATTAATCGCTCCAATAATGCACAGTTATACTCGCTGTTGATGGTTTTTCCTTTTTCGAGGTAGTCCACGAAGAGTATGCCATGAGAATCCCAGAAAACCGACGCCATAACCTTTCCGACCCATCGAGCCTCCCTCGGCCGCTTCTTAGCACTAGTGCCGGCTTCAGTCCATTGCCGGGCACTCATTCTGTTCTCTGGTGTTCAACAGTTACCAATCGACGCCAAAAGTCCGCCCGATTCCGCATCAGCAAGTCCAAAGACTCTTTCGAAGTGCTCTCGCGTTTGTGTTTTTGGTCAGGAGTGAGTATACGCGGCACCCAGCGGCAGGATAACTTTTTCATATGCAGAATATTGCCCAAAATATAGCGCGTGCGCTCAGTACTAATCTTTGTGGTATCTGCTAGCTCACGCACTTTCACTTTCCGGTCAGCCAACACCATTTCATGTGTTTCACTACCGACTTGATCGGTAGTGGAGTTGCGGCCACCACGAAACTCTCGAAACGGAGAGTTTTTGAGAGAACGAAAATCGTTTTTGTACATACTCAACATGATGCCAAACACGTCAACAACAATCAGTTGTCAAAACAAAACTTATGACAGTATCGCACTGAAATTTGGCATGTCTGTCTAAATATCAACGAACTTCAAGGCACCATAACCCTTTTTGAAGTAGCAACGCATTCTGGCGGTCAAGGAGGTTACTTTTTACTCGTCCTAGTATATACCCCCCTTATAAAAAAAGCGTTCTATGTCTTGTAAGAACTATTGAAACATATCAATATTAAGTGTCGCATACAAAATCCTACCTATCGTACTCCGCGAACGTGTAAAATTGTCTTGTATTAAATACTAGTATTGATTCGCTCCGACAGAGAGCGCGATAAATCTCGCAAGAAACTCAGTAATTCAAGGTGGCTGTTTTCAAAAAAATACGAAAACTTATCCAGTTATTTATACTGCACATTTAGAATTTTCTTCTCGGAAACACATTTAATATGCACCGTATTCCGGAAAGGAGTTGCGCGCTTTTAGGGACAGACTGGACAAATGCTGTTCTCCAGAGTAAGTTTGATAAAAAATAAAAAAAAAACCACGCAGTGGTTTTGCCAACGAGTAAGAACACGTTTTCAGAAAAAAGAGAGATGTACCATCTGGACCAGATCTTTAAGAACTTTTGCTACTAGGCGAGTGCATAAGAATATGCACTAAGAAGTGCATTGAATATTTGACGCACTCACGTGTAGGTGGACACAAAGCTTAATCTTAGAGTGATGAGCTGACCGCAAAGTGTGCAGCAAGTAGATTGGCCTTGTCCAAAGAGCTGACCGTTGTAATGTCATTATAAAGGAGCGTTGGGATGGAGGATGAGGCGAACGTTTTGACGAACGTCGTGGTCTTTTGGTCGTATTGAAATTTCTCACGCTTAATGAAGACGTTGCAGTCATTTCTGGCTCGTTTAAGCTTGTGTATAAAAAGAGAAGAATCAAAAGAAATAGAAATTTGTAAAGGAGTTAGACTCTTCAATCTATTAATACACCCAGAAGGAGGGATTAACGTTAATCAGTAACCTTACATACGCAGATGACTCAGTAATAATAGCAAGTAACATACGCGAATTAAATATCATTATGAACAAGCTTAACGCCGAAAGTAACAAGTTTGGGTTAAAAACAAATGTATAGTGTTTGGCAAAAATTATGAACTTGTAATAAACAACGTTGAAGTAGAAAGAGAAGACACATTTAAATGTCAGGGAATAATAATAAGTATATAATTATATTATAAATTTTTGCAATTTTGCAAATTCAATGCAAAACCGAACAAGCGAGAGCATTTATAAACAGGAAAATAAATCTAAACCTTAAAATAAGATTGATCAAATGCTACGTCTGGTCGGTTCCGTTATATGGAGCAGAAGCATAAACACTACATCGCAACGATAAGAGGAATAGCTTTCCGAAATACAAGCAAGAATAACAAACGATAAAGTCTTAAGACGAGTAAAAAGGAAAAGTGAAATAATTCTTAAAAAAAAAAAAATATATATATATATATTGTAAATAAGATCGGATAGGGCGGTAGGGCTTATTATGAGGAATAGTAAATATCAACTTCTCTAATTAATTCTACCAAGATCGAATGAAGTAGTGTTGGGAGACAAAGATTGACATGGATGTCAACTTAAAAGAATGGCTCAATCATTCAACAATAGACATATTTAAAGGAATGACAAACAAACAATTCTATCGATGATTTCAAACATCCGGAATGAAGTGGAACTATAAGGGGGACCTTTGCACTTTGTTAATGGAACTATGAACGATCAAATGTATGGAGAAGTAGTAAGGGAATTTTTGGTACCAGCAATTGAACAGTATCTTTCGTATACTGACAAGTGCATTTTTCAAGATGATTCTGCACCCTGCCACCGCGCCAAATCCGTAAGTAAAATGTTATAAATCAACTTCTAGATGTCTACTTTATAAATAATTAACAGACAAGTAACTAGAGTCTTTCAATAATTTTCAGCTCAAGACAACGTTTGATGACCTCAGAATTACCAGACTAGACTGGCCAGCTAATTCCCCCGATTTAAACCCAATCGAATACTTGTGGCATGTAATGAAACGTAAGGTGGCTGAACATAAGCCAGAGAGTAAAAAAAAAGCTAAATGAAGCTCTGGAACATATATGGAATACTGAAATTTCAAATGATATTACTGAACTTCTAGTAAACTCGAGGAGCAACTCGGTATTGATAATTTTTTTGTTAAAAGTGGCATATCTAAACATCTTATATACACATACATAAAAAATGTATCGTTTGATTTTGTTAACCAATGACTGTATTAAAATATTTTTAAAAAATAAGAAAATTAACTGGTTTTTCTTTCTTTGTTAATATCTTTTTTCAAACATTCAATAAACAGATGGAAATTAGATAGAAATACTTATAAACTACTGCGGAGTACTCAACAAAAATTTCATTTCATTATAAAAATTATTATTGTAGTTATTAACAATTTTTCAATCATTTTGATATGGTGCGGTTTTTATGACCGCAAGTGTATATGTATATATATTATCCATTCGAATCCATAACGAAAAAAATGATGATTTTGCGTTTTTTAAAGGTATTAGCTGGTTTGTTTGTTGGCACTATTAGCAATTTCGTCTGCAAGCTAAAATCACCTTAAAAAATCTAGGCACGGAAGTCCATGAATCTAACTTAGGTATCCAACTTTTTAGGAAGCAATATCATTTTAGGTTGCTTTTCCTTTTTTTTAAATTAAATAATCACATTAACGGTTAATACAAAAACGTTTAAAATAATATACGTCTTTCTCGTTCACCTTGTCAGCTTCCCACGTGCATTCAACTATACCACTCACTCTCTCCCATGTGCGTGAACAGAACAAATGAAATACTTTGGTTGTGACAGCAAGAATTGTCATAACACTAGTGATAGAACTGTAGTTACGGTGCCGACTGCATATTTTCCCGTTAAATACTTTTATAAAAGCATCGCACAATTTTTTTTCCGTTATCCAGAGCAAGCGAAAAGTGCACGTTTGTCTATTGCGGAATCGAAAATACACTGTGAGCTGCATAATTGTCTGGTTTCTGCAAATTTCATTTATAATTTCTATTCTTAGGTGGATTTGACGTAATGTTTTCCCTTTCGTACAGTGCTACCAAATCAGCATGATGCAAATTGTCAAATCAATTAAATACAACAGTGCTCAAAAACTTTACAAAATTTATGACGGTTGGCTAAGAAGCAGTTGTGTAACATCCTACTCATCAAAAAGCAGTCCGAGTCCAAGAAAACTTCCAGATGGACCCGATTTGCGTGAATTTCTTATTGTCAACAAAGATCTGTCATTGAAACCTAATAATGCACAAATTCATCCCGATATCCCATCTTACTTGGAGAAAGCTGACTTTTCCGGCCAAGGTAGAAGTATATTTTTCGAGGTCTATGGCTGCCAAATGAATGTGAACGACACAGAAATAGTCTGGTCAATTCTGAAGCAAAGTGAATACAAAAAATGTGACGACCCAAAAGATGCCGATGTGATTTTGCTTGTTACTTGCGCGATTCGTGATGGAGCAGAGCAGAAAATATGGAACAGATTGAAACATTTGCAAGCATTAAAACTCAAAAGACCAAAAAAGAAAGGTCCTCTACAAATCGCAGTCTTAGGATGCATGGCAGAGCGTTTAAAGACACAACTTTTAGAAAAACAGCAATGGGTAGATGTTGTTGCAGGACCTGACAGTTATAAAGACTTGCCAAGACTTCTATTTTTAACAAATCATTATGGACAATCGGCAGTAAATGTAATTCTATCGGCAGATGAAACTTACGCTGATATTATGCCAGTTAGACTCAACACGGAATCACCCACTTCGTTTGTTTCCATTATGCGTGGCTGTGATAATATGTGCACGTATTGTATAGTCCCCTTTACGAGAGGTCGAGAAAGATCAAGACCTGTAGATTCCATTCTGCATGAAATCAAAAACTTAGAAGCCAATGGAGTGAAAGAAATCACACTACTTGGACAAAATGTTAACAGCTATCGTGATCTCTCACAATCTGCACAGTCAGAAATGGAAAACCACATAGTGCCGGGCTTCAAAACAGTATACAAACCAAAGATAGGCGGACTACGTTTTGGTGAACTCCTACATAAAGTTGCAGAAGCAGTTCCAGAAGTTCGAATTCGTTTTACGTCCCCACATCCCAAGGATTTCCCAGATAGTGTACTCGAAGCCATTAAGAAGTATCCCAACGTCTGTGAAAGCATACATCTGCCAGCCCAATCGGGCAATTCGGCAGTCTTGGAGCGAATGCGACGAGGCTACACTAGAGAAGCCTATATCGATCTCGTTAAGCACATTCGCAATATTTTGCCCAATATCGCGTTGTCTAGCGACTTTATTTGTGGATTCTGTGGAGAAACCGATGCCGAGTTCGATGACACAATAACTCTGATTGAACAAGTTAAGTACAACGTAGCATTCGTATTCGCATATAGCATGAGAGAAAAGACAACAGCCCATCGAAGATTCATTGACGACGTTCCACAGCAAGTAAAAATTGAACGATTACAGAAAATGATCAACTCGTACCGGAAAGGTGCAACTGAATTGCAGTCGCGAATGGTCGGTCAACATCACTTAGTTTTGGTTGAGGCAAAGAGTAAACGCTCAGAAAATGATTGGTTTGGACGCAATGATGCCAACATTAAGGTAATTTTCAAAGAATGCGATTTACCGATGGGATCAATTGAGGGTAGAGAGAAAAAACCAATTGCATCTGGTGATTTCATTGCAGTTCAAATTGTAGACTCAAACTCACAAGTTTTGAAGGGAGTACCTTTACATCATACATCGATACGAGAATACCACGAGAAGTATAACATAAAATAAAAGAACCGTGTTAATAAATAATTTACGAAACATTATATCTTTTTGTTTCTTTTTTTTACGGGAGTATTTCATGTTGTAGTTATGTTCTAAGAAATTACTTTTGGTAATGCATTTCGGAATGTTACAGATGCAATAGAATACTGTTAAGTGTACTGTAAGTAAAGCTGTGCCTTAGGAAGAAAAACATTAAATTATATATAAGCGATCAAATAATCCATGTAAACTTCTACCAAAGATAATCTTTTTATGTCCACAGTTACTAAGATTTGTTCTCGTTCGCTACTTCGACCAACTCAGCAGTTTCCCTTTTAAAATTTGCAAATGCTTCACAGGAACTCTGTTGTGGTTTTCCCTTTTATGTGCATATCATCATCAATAGAAAGCAACTGATTTAGAAAAGTTTGTGAGGATGATGTTACAATATTTTCAAAAATGAGATTAAGCGACGAATGAAAACAAAACATCGTTTGTCCGACCCAGAAAAAAGGACACACCCTAAACTGTTTACTGAGCAGGACTAGAAACTATACTTGGTCTTCTGGTCAGATCTAGCTTTAGCCAGATCTGTTTAGTCGCTACACATGTTGGCCCATCGGTTCATCTAAGGTCTGTTCTTTTATTAGCATCCAGCTTTAATTTTGATTTGCGCGTAGCAATTGGTATACCTATCCTATCTTCCCAGAAGGATCTAGAAAATAAGCTTACATAATATTCTTTGTCAAACCAAAGTTTAGATGTGGTGTAATCGATGTGCTCTGTGAAGATTTCTAATATATTAAGAATACAAGCGCGGCCAAAAAATTTATTTGTCCACTATGTAGTCGCTTTAAGGCGAATAGTTGCTGTCGTAGCTACTTGCCTGCTGAAGATGTCGAGGGGTGTCAAGTCAAACAGAATGTTTAAAGCCGCGGAGGGAGTAGAACGTAGAACGGTGCTTATTCATAGACATGCAGTTCTTTGGATTCTGCTTAGTTTGTTGCAGTTGACTGCATTGTCTAAGGCCGTCCACCAAACAACTCCGTGAGTATCGGTCTTATGACCGAGATGTATAGCCAGTGAGTTATTCGAGGTTGAAGGCTCCATTTATTTCCATTTGTTTCTTGACTCTTTCTTGAATGTTAGGTTTCCACTTTAGTTTGCTGTCAAAAATGAGACCCAGCTATTTTACTGTATCAGAAAACACTAGATGGAAAGCGGTAACCAAAATTAGCATCCAAAATCCATTTTAAATTCAATTCGGTCTGAGCTTTCATGCCACACGCATCGATCTTTCAGAATATCTCTATATCGTTGTTTCTTTTTTCTTTTCACAAAATTAATAAGCGCGCGAGAACCCCAATTACTGGGGACAATCTTTTGTCCTCGGTTAAAAAGCCTAATCGGCCGTTTAAAATGGCTAAAAAGGAATTAAACTCCAATTACTGCAGTCCTTTGCAGTGTCATCCAGACAGTGACAATTAAAGTGAAGAAATGAATGACGATGTGCTGATAAACAATTCAAAGAAAGTGATTGTACCCCCTATTAAACTTTTGCAAAAATCATGTGAATTTGTGCACAATCTAATGAAAGTTATGAATATCTCTGATAATTCCATAAAGAAAATCTCCACTGGTGTAAAAACTCGGTGTGAAAATATGGATTCGTATAATTCTGTGCATGAGAAACTAAAATCTTGAAATTGTCAATACTTTACCCATGATTTAAGAAGCGAAAAAGCCTTTAAAGTAGTCTTGTTTGGCTTAGGTGTGTATGACACAAATTAACTAAAAAATTAACTTAATAGACTAGAACTTAAGTGCAAGGAAACCAAAATGATTACGAAAAAGTACGAAAAATACACGGATACTTTTTATATATAGGGCATATATTTTAATGCGTGCGGTTTTTTTTTTCAAAATTTAAACGTTTATTTAAGAAAAACATGTACAATAGTATTATTCAAAGTAATGCCCATCTGAAGCTATGACTTTTTCCCATTTTTCAGGCAATTTGTGGATCCCATCCCAAAAGAACTGCGCCGGCTTGGCAGCCAAGAATGAATCAAGCCAATTTTTGATATTCTGCTCTGATGTGAACCGTATTTCAGTGAGGGCGTTCTGCATCGACCGGAACAAATGGTACTCAGAAGGGGCAAGGTCTGGGCTATAAAGCGGGTGGGGTTAGACTTCCCATCCACTGTTTTCCAAATAGTTCTTAACAGGAATAGCAACGTGTGGCCGAGCGTTGTCATGATGGAAAATTATTGCCTCGTGTCTGGTCGCATATTCCGGGCGTTTTTCGGCTACTGCTCTCTTCAAACGGATTAATTTTATTCGGTAGCGTTGTCCATTGATGGTTTCACTCGGTTTTAGCAGCTTATAATACAGCACACCTATCTGATCCCACCGAATACAGAGCATTACCTTCGCGCCATGGATATTCGGCTTTGCCATTGATTTGACTGGTTGGCCGGATTTCACATATGATTTTTTGCGCTTGGGGTTGTCGCAATGGATCCATTTTTCACCACCAGTAACAATCCGATGCAAAAATGACTTCCTTTTGTGGCGTTCCAGCAGCATTTAGGACATGCAAAACTGCCTTCCGACGTCTCTCGGCTTGAGTTCATATGGAACCCAATTTCCTTGCTTTTGAATATATCCAGCTGCTTTTAAACGTTTTGAAATGGCTGCTTGAGTGACACCCTTATGTTTGGCAACAATCTTCATAGAGTAATGCTTCCAGTTCATCTTCAAACGTTTTTGGCTGCCCAGGACGTTCATCGTCTTCCAAGCCAAAATTACCATTTTTAAATTGTGCAAACCACTTTTTGCACGTTCGCTCAACTAGCGCATGTTCATCATAAACTTCCACCTAAATACGATGACTTTCGGCAGCAGTTTTCTTCATATTAAAGTAATGAAGAAGAACTCCCCGCAAAAACACTTTTTCAGGCACAAAGTTCGACATATTTGAGTGAAAAAAAAATTATTGTTGTTTACGATTCAAATGAATGACTGAATATACTGAAATGACGAACAATGACAGGAGCTTTCCAACGCTTGTTCCAATGGAATAATAACAATAAAATAATACAAGTTACGCCATCTATAGATGTCCAAGTTATAGACCAGTTTTCCTCGAAAGGGGATCAATTAAATTAAGTGAACTTAAGAAAAGGGTTCGTTGTATTTTTCACACTCAAATTAATTGGAGCTTTTATCGCCAACAAAAGAATAGGGTAACGCAGTGTCGAAATGTCAATGTCAAATGTTTGGGCACGGCGAAAAAAATTGCAAAGTGAAAACATATTGCTCCATCTGTGCTGGTCATCATAAGACCACTGACTGCAACAACACAAACACACACAAGTGCGCGAACTGTCGTGGTAATCATGTTTTAACTGATAGCGCATGCGCGAGCAGAAGCAATTACTTGCAGCTGAGACAAAGATCTACAGTGAAAGCTTTTCGCCTATCACAAAAGCGCAACAACAACAATCGCGATTTCAATACTCCACTGCTGTCAATGAGCGATTTTCCATCTCTCCCTACACATGTTGGAGCCCAGATTGGGAATTCCAACAATTCTTTGACTTTAGCATGGAAGTGCACCACATCATCCTGCCAATGTCTATTATGTTCCTGCCTAGTCTTACTTATGTTCCATCTAGTTCTCGTGGAAGAACTCTGTATCAAAATCTCTGTAAATTGTGCGATAACAAGCTGTAATTTTTTGTAAACGAAATAAAGAAAGAAAGAAAAATTCCCACAGAATTCCCTCGCCCCACCGAATCACAATAGGTCAATGGGTATAGCGCGCTTTCGGCGCCAGATACCACATCAACCCGCACACCTAACCTTACTGATTTTTATAATGGCTACAGTCTCAAAATCTTGTCCGTATTGTGTGGACCTCAACCTGACCAACAATTAATTAGTTAGATTAGATTAATTAGTTGACCAAATATTCACACTACACCAGATCCTAGGGAAAACCCGAAATCCAGATTGATCTAAGATTTCCAGGCCGCATATTGACAGCACCAGTATTTTTTTTTTTAATAATTGGCGCGCGCACAAGGAATTTTGTGTAGCCTTATGATGTTTGAACATAGCGGCGCGGGCGAAAGGAAGGTGGAGAGAAAAAAAAGATGAATACTGATTTGCGTTGTTTTTAAATGTTTAGAAGTTATAATGACTAGGAAATAAAGAGCTGGGCAGGGCAATTCATAAGCAAGTTGTACGGATTAAGAAAGAACCACGATATTTCAAAGTACGTCCGAAGGTTGACTTGAGGGTGTACTGATCAGCCGGAATGAATGAAAGGGATATAACAAATAAAAGTTTGAAGGGGCGGAATGCTACTGGCAATTTCGGTAGAGAATAGCAATGCAACATGCTGACACATTCCTGATAAACTTTTCAGATTGTACAGAAGATGATGGAAAACGCTCACTTCTCCGTAAATATCGCAAGCAATCTAGCCAATACCAGAAGTTATTGTACTTGCATACGCTGATGACATCGATATCGCAGAATCGCATAATGTAGAATCGTCACTACTATGTTTGCAAGTATTAAATAGTAGCGGAAACAATCCGTTAAGCTGTGAATGAAGGTAAATTCAAGTACTTATACACAGTTTATTCAAAAAGTTCGTGGATTAATTAGGATAAAACTAAAATATTGCTGCTGTATCCGTCAGTGTTAATAAAGACAATTGGAATTTACGCAATGATCTTGGTCAAAAGCCTTACAAAATACCGCTGAAGCCGAACGACCTGCCACAGCGTTGAACTTTCGGTAAGTAGGCCTTAGAAAAGCGAGAGGATGTTCCGCCTTTTTATCGAAAAATTGTCTTTAACGACGAAGCTCAGGTCTGGTTGAAGGGGTATGTTAATAGACAAAGCTGCCGTATTTGGTTCGATGAGGACCCTCAGGCAATACAAGAGCTGCCAATGCACCCGTAAAAATGCACTGTTTGATGCTGTTTATGGACCGGCGGAATTATTGACCGTGAGAACAACGTTACCGTCAATAATTTTTGACTTTTTTTTGCCCAAAATCCACGAGCTGAACCTGGTCGACAGTGGTTCCGACAAGACGACGATACATGCCACACAGCACGCGAATCGATGGACCAATTGAGAAATGAGTTCGGTGAGGAATTTATCCCTCGGTTTTTTATGCGGATATGTAAAACCACTCGTCTATGCCGATAAGCCAGCGTCAATTGCAGCCTTGTAAGGCAGCATTACACATGTTATTAGCGAGATACCAGCCAATATGCTCGAAAAAGTGATTCAATATATTGGACTCTCGGTATGAACGACTTAAAACACAATCGTGGTCAACATAATTCTTTTTTGACAATTAACAACCAAACGCCCCAATAGTGGGTGGAGCTATGTTTGAGCGGGTGCAACATAGATTGTTGGGACGTACGATTCTCCTGTAGCTAGGAATCTCTATGGGCGCTTTTCACAAAGAATAAAACAAATTTAATTTGAACTTACCTATTCTGAAATAATACCAAAACGAAGTTTCGTCTTCATTCAAACATTCTCTCTTCAAAAATGAAAAATTAGCCTTTTGTAGCCCAATCATAATGTTTTTCTCATCATAATCTGGATCCATATTAGTTAAATCTATTATATTTATATTTTTGTTCACTCATTTTATTAAAAACGTACGTTAAAGCCCGCTAACACGAGTGACAAACTGAATGGTGTAAATGCACCACTCAGGCCCAAAAAATAATTCAGAAAAACGCCCAGAAAAAAATGAGTCTTCAGGTTGGATTACCGAAAAAAGACGGCTAGAGCCAGAATTCTCGACAACGATGATTAATTGGTCATCGAATCTGATTTTTTCAACCAAAAACTGGGTTACCAGTAACAAAGAAAGCGCAGGAAAATTGCCGAAAAGCAAGAACCAGACGTCTGTGCTATACAATTCGGGAAGTAAATACGTGTCCGATTCAAAAGTCGATCAGCTACGAGGGTTGTTTGATCAGTACCCGAATTGGAAGATATGTGGCGCTACTGAGCCAAAATGAGTATACGATAATATAGTAAGGTACTGACACTTAATTTTGTTTTGACACCAATTTCAAAACATCGTGTTAGTGACCATGGAAAAAGAACAGTATCGCTCCGTTATCCGATTCTTGTTTCTGAGTGGCAAAACCTGCGAGGAAATCTCGATAGTGTGTATGGGAGCCATTCACCTTCGCGTACAACCGTTTACCATTGGTTCGTAGAGTTTCGCCGTGGCCGCACGTCAGTTTATGATGAACTGCGCCCAGGTGACCCAAAAACGGTTACCACACAGCAAACCGTGCACAAAATCCATGATCTCGTATTGGCAGACCGCCGAGTGAAAATTCGTGAGTTGGCTGAGATAGCAGGCATCTCAACTGAACACGTTAACCATATCCTGCAAGAGATTTTGGGCATGAGAAAGCTGTCCGCGCGATGGGTGCCACGTTTGCTCACACCGGAGAACAAGCGCAATCGTGAGACCACTTCACAGACGTACTTGGTCCTTTCTAATCGAAATCGAGAGGAGTTTCGTATAGTGACCGTCAATGAAAAATAGATTCATTGGTACACATAAGAGACCAAAGAACAATCGAAACAATTGGTTTTACCTGGTGAACGTGCGCCAAAGGCAAAGACCGTGCCTTAAGCCGGAAAGATGATGGTGAAGGTGTGATCCACGTTGACTATTTGGAAAAAAAAAAATTATAATAACAAGAGCATAATACGTCGATTTATTGGACATTCAACGCCGATTTAAAGAAAAATCGACCACATTTGGCAACAACGATAGCGCAAAGGCTCACATCTGCGTAGTCGCCACAGCCAAATTGGTCGAATTGCACTGCGAATTACTCCACCATACTCTTTATTCTGCGGATTTGGCTACCTGGGACTCTCTTCGTTCCCGAACCTTAAAACATTGCTCGCCGGAAAAAAGTACGGGTCGAACGAGAAAACGAGAAACTCCTACGCCAACAAAATTCGTACTATACGGAGGGGTTAAAAAAGTTGCGCACCGCTTGGAAAAGTGTGTCGGGTTGAAAAGAAATTAAATTGAAAAATAAATTGTCAAAACCTAAAAAAGTGTCGTGATTTCTAATCCGGGTATTCATTAAACTGCCCTCGTATATCTTTATAAAATACTGCCGCAACAGAAAGAAGAAATTAACATTTGACTTCAATTCTAACCTGCCGAAAGCCGTTCGGGCTGTGCTTTTCTGTGATTCAATGTTTTGTGGAACGAAATTGTGAAATTGTTCTAAGCCGCTTTATAAACGACGCATTAGAAGACGTCAAACAAAGAGCGATCTTCATCGTACATTTTGTTTCAGTAGCTTTGCATTACCTGTCAAAATTTTATTTCATTCAAATCTTTATGAATAGTCTCTAAAAAAAAAAAAAAAAGATTGAAAACCGCCGAGCACACCGAAACACGTCTGACCTTTCTATCTGTCAAAAACAAACTAAGTAAGATAAATACTTGAGACTGTGAACATGTTTGTGACATGTGTACCAACACAGCACAAAAAAAAAAAAAAAAAAAAAAAAAAAAAAAAAAAAAAAAAAAAAAAACATAAGATAAGCCACCTTATTTTTTAAACACACCTCGTATGACCCAAAAGTCGTCCTTGGCGATTTTAGTGGCAAGAGACAATATATTTGGTAATATGGTCGGAAAGTAGAACATCCGACATTACCTCCGGAAACGAACACAAGCTTATTGATTTGCGGGAGACATAATTTAACTATAGAGATATATAACGGTTTAAATACTTTCATATTCCTAAAAGGACCTGATTGACGTTTCATCAACAAATCGGTAACAAAATAATCTTGTTGCGATAGGCGCAAAGCGCTCTGCCCAGTATTTTGATGTCCGAACTTTTCAAGGTACGAAGGTAGGCAGAAGGTTGGCAATATTGCCGAAGAGCAAACAGAGATGTGCTGGAAACAACCAAGAGTTCCATTTCAATGCACACCACTTCTTCATCGCATATGACAGCGCATAGACGAACTATACAGAACCACTTTTTTGTAATGTCAATGTCAGAAAATGACTTAAGCAAGGCCCTCCGTTGTTGGATAAGTCACCTTGAATCACATTGATAACAGGGTCCCCGCCGAAGAAAGTTTCCGCTCCAACCCAGAAAAACAACGTAGTATAGGATGATTTCATGTTTGATGACGCCCACAAATTGTAGGCGGCCTCAGTTAACTTGTGCGCACAAGTAAAGGCAGCTAGCAAAAGATCATGCTAACTGAAAAGACATGCTCGCTGAGGCCCAGACTATCTTCGGCGAAAAGTGAGCTCAAAGCTAGCGCATCCTCTATTGACTTCCATGTACAAAGGTCCTTTGTATTTTAAGATCTCATCTTCAAAGTAATTTGATGTTTTTCTAGCCTAAGTTCGAAAAAGAGGACGAATGATAGTAGTTGGATCGCTCAATACCAAAGATATTAGAAAACTCGTCTAAACTGATGGGGTGATCCATAAAAATTTTAATCAAATTGTTCCAATAACCTACAAATATGGAAACTACATCGTTGTCCGACAAACTGGCTTACAGACCCGATTTGTAAAACCACAATGACATACGAAAAGATCCGTCATTGAACTACTTTTGAGCGAATATGTGAGCAAAGCAATCACTTAGAAGTCTATACTATTGCCACTACAAGCTGTACTTACTCGTAGATAAAAGCGACTGCCTGCAGTTCAACTAGAGTTCCATAGGTCTTCGGCTTAGACATATCATCCAGATACTCATCCAAATCTCGATCGACTTGCTGAAAATAATAAACCAAATCTGTTGCCATCATGTGCAAATTTGGTAATAATAAAACTCAATTTACTCACCGATTGAAAGTAGTCCCGATTTCTTCGCATGTAAGTGACGCACTTCTTCCGAATTATCAGGTGATGCAGTTGAGTGTCGTACATTTGTTCCGAGATCGTCCTAAAAAGACACGACGAATCCCTTGCTGTATGCTTTCGATAGAAGTTGTTTTCCTCCAGATACTGATCGAAAGGATCAGGAGCCTGCCTACTGCCCGACATGAAGTGACGCTGCATCTTGCCGAATTTTTACAAGTTTACCTGATTCTTTGGTTCTTTTTTTTTTTTTTTTTCTTTCTTTTTTTTTAAAACTTATTCTATATACCTATGCATCGAGATAAACAGAAACAAAAGAGAAGCACTATTCATTAAATGATCACAAAGGGAAGAAAAAAAAGGAAGAAATTTTGTTAGCAACTGTACACAACTAATTCTGACACTCTTAATGCAAGCCAACTTTACCGTTACTTAACACAGTCACACAACAAACACAAATAAGCAACAGCAAAACGAACGACAAAAGAGCAACCATGAAATAACTGTTTCTTAGCTAAACAATCAAAGGGATTACACAATAAATTTCAAAACTTACAGATTTGTTTTTTTAAAAATGAAATTTTAAAATTCCACAATTAAAACGATTGGGATTCTTGACAAATCATCGAACATAAAAATATACTTTCTTTTAATAATATATGAATCGAAGAACTAAGAAACGTTTTCCACGAAAGTGAATTTGTTTGTCGAAGAACTACAGATTAAAAACCGTTCCGTTGGAGTTATGCTAATGCAATAAAAGGATCTTAATTTAAGAATTGATAAAAATTTGTGAAGATGGGAGCTTTTTTGGTTCTTCCTTCATTCATGTTTGGGTGACACCTTTGTGCGGGACACCGTAACAGAGGTAAAAGTGTCGGAAACATTCACAATAAGTGCTTTGTAACTTAAGTTCTAGTTACATTTGAATTATATTGAAAAAAAAAAAAATAAAAATAAAAATAAAAAGTGAAATTGGATTAAAATTTTGAGATTTTGAAATTGAATTTTTCATTTTTGACATGAAGGATGTTTAATTACATACTTCTTGTCATGCCTTTAAAGTTAATTGATTAGTGACCATAGTGACTAGATAAGAACGATAGAACAAATTTATATAAAACAACAACGGTGTGAAACACAAAATAGAGTCTGGCTGTATTTTGAAGCTACGTTCATGTGTGGAATAGCACATAATTCCACTGACTGCCTTGACTTCGCTGACAGTGCTTCAATGGGTCGGTCCAATTTTGCATGACTCGGTCCAATTAGTGCGGCGTTATTTCGCCAGTAGTGTGTCAAACGTTGCCCTCGACCTCGTCCAAAGTGTTGACTTGTTAGCGTAGACTAAGGATTTTACGTAGCCCTAAGAAAAATCATGGAGTTTATCGGGCTCTGACCATAAAAAGTCAGTGAATATCGCTTTATACCTGAGACCCTTGACGGTAACGGTGTCTCCTTTCTCATTTCGAAATAAATAAGGTTCGATGATGCCACCATGCAAAAAATCGCACCAAAGACACAACCTTTATGGATGCAATGATACTTGACCGAATACTTGTGAACTGTGTTCGCTCCAATAATGGCAATTTTGCTAGTTAACATAGCCGCTGAGGCATTTACAGGGCCAAATTAGCGAATTCACGGCATTGTCTTATTGCGCCACTACAATCTTATACGAATGTAGGTCCAAATCCAACCGCAAAATAAGCCGAACTGACTCTGGCGATGCCCAGTTCAATTGATCAACGACAAATTCACATCTCTGGGTCTTGTTGGATACTGGCCTCTAAGGCAGCTATGTTATCTTTATTTCGCACCAATCTCTGTCTGGTTGGTGCAATAAGATCCAAAAGAGTGTACTCACTCAAACTTTTTCACGGTGCATCGAATTGCCTGCACACTAAAGCCACTATGACGATCAATTTTGCGTTGTGTATTTACAACTGAGCCGGAATTTCAATAGTATTTTTTAATAATTTTCGCACGTTCGCCAAGCGTAAAACGTAAACCTAACTAAATATTTTGACAACCGGATGTCGTTAGTAACTTTGACAACTGCTGAAACATAACAACTGGGAAAATTGCTATCTGGTCACCCGTTATATTAGAAAACTTTTTTTTTTCAAATACGTCTGTTTTGTTGAGTAAACCTGCTTTAGTTTTCATGCTGAAAGTAATTAGTTCAAGTACAGATACTAATAAGGCTCGCTTTACATCATTTTTTATGGAATATTGCCACGGTTGCCATCATGTCAGTCGTCGCCGACCTTTTGCCCGCGCTTTACTTTATTAACCGGCCAATTTTGCGTATTATTAGATAAAGAGAAAAAATTCCGAAACGCGGTAGATCACCGAAATCCGACGACATTTCTAATCCCCCGGTTAGAAAACCTCGAAATATGAGAAAAAATTCGGTATAATTCGAGGCATAATTACTGGAGTCCCTTGCAGTGTTTAGATAGTGATGAAATGGACGACGTAATAATCTCGCCGACTACTAACAAAAAAGTGTATGTTCCTACAATTAAATTATATATAATCTGACGAAATCTTTAAACATCTCCACATATTCAGTGAAAAAATTTTCTATCGGCATAAAATTTCTTTGCGAAACTGTGGATTCATATAACTCGGTTCTTTGTTCTCTTAAAGAAAAAAAAACTGTCAATTTTTTACACACGATGGAAAGAATGAAAAAGCCTTCATAGTTGTTTTGTTTGGACTCGACAATATGGAAGTGGATTTGCTTAAAAGCCGATTGAACGCGGACTAAAGTGCATCGAAATCAAAAAAATTATAACGACGAGAAGTACATAGACAAGTTCTATATTATTTTTCTAGAAAATGGTTCGGTGAAATTAAACAACCTAAAAAAGAATATACGATCAATTTTTCACACACAAGTCAGTTGCAACTTTCAAAGAAAAATGAAAGGGAAACTGACACAATGTCACAACTGTCAGATGTTCGGACACGGCAAGCGTTAATGCTGTATAAAAACATATTGTGGAATTTGTGCGGGTTCACATAAGACTGCCGATTGCGGGTCTATACTGAATATAGACTATCTACTATCTATCTGACACTGAATTTCTCGTTCCGCTAGCTCGCTGTCTATTGTTCAATTATCAGTTTTATTGCAACAGATCGGTTGCTTATTTTTGAAACACTCACGATCTTATCTATGTATTGGGTCTATAACTTCGTGCAGTTTGTTAAGAGATGGCGTAACTTGTATTATTCCATTGGAACATGCGTTGGAAAGCTACTGTCATTGTACGTCATTTCAGTATATGTCATTCATTTGAAGCATAAACAACAATAATTTTTTTTTTTCACTCAAATATGTCGAACTTTGTGCCTGAAAAAAGTGTTTTTGCGGGGAGTTCTTCTTGATAACTGAAAACTGCTCCCGAAAGTCATCGTATTTTGGTGGAAGTTTATGGTGAACATGCGCTAGCTGAGCGAACGTGCCAAAAGTGGTTTGCACGAATATCAAAAATAGGCTTGATTCATTCTTGGCTGCCAAGCCGGCGCAGTTCTTTTGGGATGGGATCCACAAATTGCCAGAAAGATGGGAAAAAGTCATAGCTTCAGATGTGCAATACTTTGAATAATACTATTGTACATGTTTTTCTTAAATAAACGTTCAAATTTTGAAAAAAAAAAAAAACCGCACGAATTAAAATATATACCCAATAAATACTTAGAGCTTAAAAGCAACATGGTAAATCGGAGAAATGAATCTCGCTCGGGCTTAAAAAAAGCTTTTTCTCACATGAAAGCTCCCACTGCTACACCCGTTCATAATGCACATATTGATTTGCAGTCAATGACGGATTTCCCATCTCTTTCACTCGGGAGACAAACGATCGAGAAAAACAACCATCATGCAGACTTCAACCACTTGGGGAAATGAACAACAGTAATCAACATGGGGTAAATGCAACACCGATCTTTTTTCTAAGGAGGAATTATATCTATTAGTTATGGAAATGATAATCAAGTTAGCTTCTTGTAAGACAAAAGTCGATCAATTTAATGCCTTCACGCAATTAGCTACCAAATTCTTGTACTCCAATGTTAAGTAACGTAATAGATAATGATTTAAACATTGTAACATGGAATGCCAGAGGTATTTCTAATAAACATGTTGAGTTTATAAATTTTACAATTATATATATAAATACTAATAGAATAGATATTGCACTAATAACTGAAACTTGGTTAACATCTGGAATTAATATTTCAACTTCTGCTTTAAAAAATTATGGTATAGATAGAAATAATAGAAGAGGTGGAGGTGTAGCAATTCTGTTAAGGAGATCGATTCAACATGAGCCTTTGCAATTCATTCAAACTCCGTTTTTGAAAAATATAGGTGTAGAGGTAAAGCTGCAAAACGGCCAGGCAATTAAAATTTTTTGTGTATACTTTCCAGGCAAGGTATCCAAAAATGCAAACCAAGTAATACTCAGGTCAGATTTAAGAAAACTTTTCACTATGTGTGGTGAGTTTCTAATTGGCGGTGATCTGAATTGTAGGCATAGAGATTGGGGTTGCACAAGAGCAAATTTTTGGGGGCAACGTTTTATCTAGTCTGTCTGCAATGTTGCCAATTTGTGTTTTATTTCCGTCTAGTCCTACGTATTTTCCAGGTGGTTCTCGTGGTTGTCCATCTGTTCTTGACCTGTTTATAACTAATATATCTAGTCAAATTTCTCAACCTATATTGATTCATGATCTGTCATCAGATCACAATCCAGTTATTTGTCGAATTCCTAGATCTGGGGAGAAAAAAGTGCAATATTTTTTAGATATGAAAAACGCAGATTGGTCAATTTTTCGGGCCGAACTGAAAACAAAACTTCAAAATTTACCAACTATGCTAGAAACTATATCTACAATAGAAGATGTTGATAACATTATCAGTATATTTTCTGAACATATATTAAACTCTGTATACCGCAGTATCCCAAAAAAAAAAAAAAAGGAAACATAATTGGATTAATCACGTCATTGAACTTATTAAATTAAGAAATAAACATATCAGAAACTGGCAAAGGTATAGGCAGACAATTTCTCACACCATGGTTAAATATTTTAACAAGTTAATCGCGAAGTTAATACAAAATAAACGAAATGAAGTGTGGAATACTAAGCTGAATTCCCTTGACAAAGCTTCCAAACCTTTTTGGAATATTGTCAGGATTGTCAAAAGTAAAAATAAACAAATTCCAATTCTTAAAGATACTAAGAAACATACTACATGGATAATGACAAAGCTAACTTATTCAGCCAAACTTTTGCCAAAAATTACACTGTTTCGTATAGCTTAGGGTATGTAGATACAATTAAGGTAGTAAGCGATTCCTTGGAGGCATTTAATCTTATCGATGTTAAAACTCCAATAAATGCGTTCATTAACGAAAACACAACAAAGAACTATATAAAAAAGTTAGTGACAAGGAAAACACCTGGCCTGGATAATATCAAAAATTGTTATCTGAAACATCTACCTAAGATTGGAATTAAATATTTGACATTTATAATAAATGTATGCCTCAAAATTCAATACTTTACTACTGTCTGGAAAATAGATAAAGTAGTTCCGATTCCGAAAGCAGGAAAACCAACCGACAGCCCAGAAAGCTACAGGCCAATTAGTCTGCTTAGCAGCCTAAGAAAGATTTTCGAAAAAGCATCAAGGACAAGCTGCTAAGTATAATTTATGAACACAAATTAATTCCAGATGAACAATTTGGGTTCAGACGATTTCATAGTACCAGTCATCAAGTACTTCGAATCATAAATTTTATCAGGAAAAATCGACATGTAGGAAAGTCGACAGGCATGTTACTCCTCGACATAGAGAAAGCATTTGACTCCGTCTGGCACTATGGACTTCTATTCAAAATGCTTAACTTTAACCTTCCTTTCTTTGTGTGCAAAGTTATTCAAAGTTTCTTGTCAAACCGTAATTTTAAAGTGCTTGTGAATTATAGCTCGTCTAGTTTGTTAGATGTGCCCACTGGTGTCCCTCAAGGCTCTGTCCTAGGACCATTCCTATATAATTTATATACATCCGACTTCCCAGATCTACCAGGATGTGAATTTGCAACATATGCTGATGACACAGCGATACTTTCGTCGCATATGTTCGGTCTAAACATTGAGATGAATCTTAAATATGCGGCCGAAGTATTTAATGACTATTGTAAAAAATGGAAATTCAAATTGAATGTGGGATAAAATACAAGCTATCTTTTTCTCTAGAAAAAGAAAACATTGTTTCCTCCCATCTGAACGAATTATGTTCATTAGGTAGCTGATAGCATGGGAAAACACAGTTAGATATTTGGGTATACATCTTGATAAAAGATTGACATTTCAGGAGCATATAAGCAAAACTTTGCACAAAATTAGCATTGCTATAAAAATGTGATACCCATTTATAAACAGAAAGTCTCTCTTATCCGACCAAAATAAAATAATTATACATAAAGTCATTTTTCAAGCACTCTTGCTTTATGGTTGTCCTGTGTGGTGAAAATGTGCCAAGTGTCATATTAAAAAATTACAGATTCAGCAAAATAAACTGCTAAAAATGATGCTTAACTTACCTTGGTACTATTCTAACTCTAAATTGCATCGACATGCCAATGTTGAATTGGTCTCTGACAGAATAGAAAGGCTAATTAACTCTTTTCTTATGAGATGTAGTATACCTGGAAATCCCCTTGTTAATGAGTTAAATGCCACTTAGCTTAAGATGAAATACAAAACAGATTCGCTCATAGTAAATCGTTATTTAATTATTTGTTAAATTATTTTCTTACCTATTTGTAATCTTGCTGTTAATATATATAATATATATTAATGTGTAAATATATAGCTCTGTATTTATTTATTTATTTTTCTGTTTTTTGTTAACTTGTTTATCTATATTTACTACATTTTGTTATTTATTTATTTATTTAATTATTTGAACATATATATTTATTTTTTCATTTATTACCTATTTATTATTATTATTTGTTTATTTGTTATTTATTTATTTATTTTATTTATTTATTTTTTTTTCTTCATAAGAGGGTTTTTAATTGTTATTTTCTATTAAAAAATTTTCAATAATACAAAAAAGTTCGTAAGCAATATTGTAAAGTTTTTTCTCAGTTGAAAGATATATTAAATATCATATCTCTGTGTATAAATTGTGTGGTGGCAAGCCTTGTATAAATTTTACAAACGAAATAAATATCTATCTATAATATATATAGGGTTGCTTCATGAATCACCACTTAAATAATCAACAAAAATTTACTGTTTTGTGCGGTTTGCATGCCGGCGGCGTTATTGGGCCATATTTTTTCGTCGACGATAACGATCGTCACGTTACTGTGAATGATCAACGTTATCGCGTTATGATCACCGATTATTTTTGGCCCAAATTGGAAGATATGGACTTGGACAACATGTGATTTTAACAGGATGGTGTCACTAGCCACACAGCACACGCTACAATCGATTTATTGAAGAGTAAGTATGGTGAGCGTGTTATCTCAAGACATGGGCCAGTCGATTGGCCGCCTCGTTCGTGCGTTATGACGCCGCTTGACTATTTTCTGTGGGCCTACATTAAGTCATTAGTTTATGCCAACACGCCGACGACGTTGGAAGAGCTCAGAGCCAACATTGAACGCGAAATAGCGGCCGTTTCTGCCGAAATGTGTCGTCGAGTCGTTGAAAATTGGGTCCAACGAATCGACCGCTGCAAACGTGCCCGCGGTGGCCATATGAACGAAGTCGAGTTCCATTCATAAATGTTTTGATTGTACTTCAAGCCAATAATAAAGTTTTTGAAATATCTCAAATGGTTTGCCTTTTTTTTTAAAGTTGTCAAGTCGTTATTAGAAAACCCTATACATGAGGCTGAGACGTATTACATCGAGTGTGAGTAGCTTAAGTCTACGATTCCCATGTCTAGAGATGTGGGGCAACAAATAAGTCGAATATACAGTCATAAATACACGCATATCATGTTACGCTGAGGAGAGATCTCGGCGATAGGAATATTCGTGTCAGACTTCGACGGTATAGCAATATGATCTCATCGAGATATAAGAAAATGTGTCGTAAACTGAAAAGTCAATACAATGAGAGGCACAAGTTTCGAAATAAAAAACTTATAACTGCAACGCAAAACCAACATAATATGCCATATACCAAATGGCATATATGTTAGAAATATGGCCCGCTACTTGAACTTGCAAACGAAACCGTACAAAATGTATTATTTCGAAACTTCTATTGTAACTATTGGGTATGTAATTTAATTCCTGCGGTTTGTTTTTTCAAAATTTGGACGTTTATTTAAGAAAAACATGTACAATAGTATTATTCAAAGTATTGCCCATCTGAAGCTATGACTTTTTCCCATCTTTCTGGCAATTTGTGGATCCCATCACAAAAGAACAGCGCCGGCTTGGCAGCCAAGAATGAATCAAGCCAATTTTTGATATTCTGCTCTGATGTGAACCGTATTTCAGTGAGGGCGTTCTGCATCGACCGGAATAAATGGTAGTTAGAAGGGGCAAGGTCTGGGCTATAAGGCGGGTGGGGTAAGACTTCTCATCCAATGTTTCGGCAACGTAGAGCCGAGCGTTGTCATGATGGAAAATTATTGCCTCGTGTCTGGTCGCATATTCCGGGCGTTTTTCGGGTACTGCTCTCTTCAAACGGATTAATTGTGTTCGGTAGCGTTGTCCATTGATGGTTTCACCCGGTTTTAGCAACTCATATTACAGCACACCCATCTGATCCCACCAAATACAGAGCATTACCTTCGCGACATGGATATTCGACTTTGCCGTTGATTTGGCTGGTTGGCCGGATTTCACATGTGATTTTTTGCACTTGGGGTTGTCGTAATGGATCCATTTTTCATCACCAGTAACAATTTGATGCAAAAATGACTTCCTTTTGTGGCGTTCCAGCATCATTTCGGACATGCAAAACCGCCTTTCGACGTCTCTCGGCTTGAGTTCATGTGGAACCCAATTTCCTTGCGTTTGAATATATCCAGCTGCTTTTAAAAGTTTTGAAATGGCTGCTTGAGTAACACCCAAAGATTCTGCGAGCTCTTCTTGTGTTTGGCAACAATCTTCATAGAGTAATGCTTCCAGTTCTTCATCTTCAAACTTTTTTGGCTGCCCAGGACGTTCATCGTCTTCCAAGCCACTTTTGGCACATTCGCTCAGCTAGCGCATGTTCACCATAAATTTCCACCAAAATACGATGACTTTCGGCAACAGTTTTCTTCATATTAAAGTAATGAAGAAGAACTCCCCGCAAAAACACTTTTTCAGGCACAAAGTTCGACATATTTGTTTACGCTTCAAATGAATGACATATACTGAAATGACGTAAAATTACAGTAGCTTTCCAACGCATGTTCCAATGGAATAATAACGATTTAATAATACAAGTTACGCCATCTCTTAGCAAACCGCACGAAGTTATAAACCCAATACATAGATAAGATCGTATTCAGAAGATGGAATGGTAATACAAGGATTGCGTTTCTGGTCTACGTGCAAGTGTCGGATAGTTGGTAATTAGGTATTTCGTATACTCCTCAAGGAGAAATTCTGATTCGGTATTTTGTTATAAAAATTTAGGAATTTCATTGCATGGTTAAGACCATCTAGTTCGATCTAGTATTTGGCCAGTCTTTTATTTCCTGGTTTAAGTCGTTATTTTTAAAGACAGAGCTTAGGTAGGATCCGATAAATGGAATTTTTGCGACTTTCTTAGCCTAATGATCCGTTTTTTATTGTCATTGTGACTCAGCTCAGTAGTTAGATTATCCGACACTTTATTATTCCGCATCTGATTGCTTTAATCGGGTTTGCAATCGATTTGAACTTTTTTAGCCGATACAGCTGAGGCTGAGGAATTTAGACGCCATATTAATATAAAGATGGAACTTAAACAAAGTGTGGGCGAATACATTCAAAAGTTTAAAAAAAGGTTAGCATACTATAGTACTTTAGCTGGAAACCTCGCTGGACAAGGACTACAACCCCGATTTAAAGGATAACCTTATTTCAGAAAGTAAGGCAACTGATGGTGACCTCTAAGTTACTTTGGATCGTCATGCAAAATTATATGACAAGAGTGGAAAACGTTTAATAACGCGGACTGTTCTTCATCCATGAAAAGCATCGAATATTTACGGCAAATCTCAACACAAATTCCCTGGAAGTTTGTCACAAAAGAATGAGCCATCTCAACCTTCCGTAGCTTAAACAAATTCACTTCAAAGGCGTAGTAACCGGATTGCCAAAAAACTGAGAAAAGGAAGAGTCATCTGGAACTCCTGTACCCATGCGAAACAATCCTTCAGTGTTTATGATGCTTAGAGAAGCTGCAGAAAAAGATCCATTCGAACGTATCATCCATTCGCTAGCTTCAAAAATTTCCTTGAACAGAATGGAATCCACCACGAAGTATCTATACCATACACCACACAACGAAACAGGTTTACCGAAGGGGGCAACAGGACATTATTGGAATTGGCTAGGTGTTTAAAGCTAGAGGCGGATTTGCCAAATATATTATGGGCGGTGTTAATTTGCACGAAATCATCGAAAGCATCGGAACGAGGGCATATATTCTAAATAAGGGAAATAACAATTTTGGAAAATTTGACCCGAAAAGTATAGAGCAGAATATTGTGGGACACGGCAACGACAACGAACACGGAACCTACAGACTTTGGAGAGAAGATATGCCAAATACCATTAGGAAGGTCGACAAAGCGCAGCCAAACCTATACACTTTCAATATTGAACCTCTGGAGAGCGAACACTAAAGAACTGAAGAAGACAGCAAAAACGAACAGAAAGTCAATGAGCCGATACAACGCGCACCTGCCCAGATCACAAAAAAGCAAACGGTAGCTGAAGCGACTGATGACGAGAAAACCTGCAACATAAAAACCAATCCTATAAATCTGAAGCAGTTAAAAACTTGAAAATTGAGAGGAGTGGTACAGTGCAATGCAGGAGGAACACGACTTACTTATGCGAAACCAAACTTGGGAGTTGGTAGAACGAGCTACCGATAGACAGCTAATTAAATGCAAATGAGTCTTCAAACCCAAATTTAATTCGGTCGGTTTCGGGGAGCGGAGGAAGGCAACTTAACAGACTTCATTACTCTTCGGACCCTCTATTAACTCCCGCAAATGACACCAGCGTGGAAATTATGCAAAGAATTACTCTCACAAATCGCTGCTTCGTTGAGCTTAAAAGGAAATTGAGTTGTAAAACCCTCTATCGAGCAACTTAAAAGACATTATACACCCTGACTGACTCGAACTGCAACTTTTTAAAATGCTATAATTTTTTTTATTTTTTGATAAATTTTATTGTGCCAAAGCAAAAAATGTTGGAAAATACATCAATTTTCAAATTGTATCAGTAGTTTCCAATATGTCTACCTTTGGCGCGAATAATGGCCTTGAGACGGCCGATGAAAGCATCGCACGCTGCGCGCAAGTGGCTCTGCGGTATTTTGGCCCATTCCTGGCGAAGTGTTTGAGGTGGTCCAAACTTTGGTATTTTTTAGTGCCAACCTACCCAGACAGAGAAATTCAACGGATTTGCAACCCATTGTGTCGAAGAATTGGAACATTGTTTTTTAACCAATCTCAGTTGACTTGCGCTTTGTGAAACGGTGCCGAGTCTTGTTGAAATGTCCACGGTCGAGGTGTAAATTCTCGAAAGACCTCTCTGGCAAGTAAACTCGGTCATTTTGTTTGTTGACATATTGCTCGATAACAAATGGACTCATCGGAAAAAACCAAATTCGGCAACTCACCACTTTCGTTCAAGCGTAGCAACTCCTTCGCTTTTTCGACTCTAACTTTATTCTGTTGCGGTGTTAGATCGTGTGCTTCTTGGAACTTCAATGGCTTGAGCCCAAGCTCATTTTTCAGTATGTGTTGCATCCGTTCCAACGATATGTTGAGCTCACGAGCCATTTTTCTTCCACTTCGACGCGGATTTCGCTCAATTCGAGCCTTCACTTTCCGAACCATTTCTGCCGATGTTGCTGTTTTTTTATGACCACCTCCATGGCGTTTTGCAACGCTGCCAGTATCACGGTAACGGGCTATAGTTCGAGACACAAATGATTTATTCACGTTGAGGTGCTGGAGGGCTTTAACAATAGCTACTTGTGGTTTTCCAGCCAAATATAGAGATAAAGAAATTTTTCAACACAACTGAAGCGCAAATCGTTTAAAAGTAAATAATAAAATTATCTGTCATGTATCAAAATTTGAGCTCACTGTCATGAACGGTTTGGAAATTATAGCAGTCTGAAGTTGGTTGCATTTCGAGTTAGTCAGGGTGTACAATCCTTTGATCATTCCAAGTGTTGATCGCTCTGGGGCGCTTTGGAAAAAGTGTTTTTTCGGTAATTTTCGGTCCCGTTTGCATTAACGGAGAATAGCGTAGACGCGTCATGAACTTAAGAGTATCGGTAAAAAGAAGCTTTACTTCTTCCTACAGTCTCTCAACATTAAGCATTTGAGGGTCGTTGGGTTCCTATGGAGTCCGCTTCAGGCACCCAAAATCCTTCTTTCGAAATGCCGAAATTTTTCTATGACCTTTACTAAATGCAGTATAAAGCTTGCTCGCTTAAGGATGACTCTCACATGTTCGTTCAACTTAACCTCTCATTTAGGTTATTTGTTGTTTTATGTCTTCATTCGGAAGGCATATGATCTTCCACTCAGTAAGACGAGCATTCTCGGATGCTGGATAATGGGCTTACGTATGTAATGCATTTGTTAAGAAGTGTACTGCATACTTCCACAGATAATAAAGTAACTTTAATATCTGTGATACTATAGCATTTGTCCGCTGTTGAGTAAAAATTAAACAGGAATATACCCAGCTTTGAACCATGCGACATTCCAGCACTAGTTATTTTTGTTGCAGATTAAAGTGGCCGACCCCGTATTGCCCGTTCGATCCAGAATATCACTGCTGGGGCCGATCTGCCGAGAATATCCGAGAGACAACGATGCACATGAATACAAATGTGCATCAACTCAGGAGGTGGTCATTTTTTCAACGTAATGTCATCAATTTTACACGTTCACAACCTTCGTGAAAACAGAACTCGATTTTGTTCATTTCTAAAAAAATTGCAGCCATTTTCATTATAACATTACTTTTGCCCCACGCTGTCTACGTTTTGCCATCATTTTAGCAACTTCCGTTGCAATACTTGCGAACGCACCGGTGACAGCCCGCTGAGTTCTCCCAATTATGTCGATATCATCGCTTATAGTTTTCCCCAGTGCTCACTTGTAAATTCCGCATAATTTTTTCAAGTATGATGTTATAGAAGTCACATGGCAACGCGTTAACTTATCCAAAATGTTTTTTTTTACACTAAAGCTCTCAATTAAGTCATGATCGACCTGCATGGAGGTGCGACCGTTCTCAATCGTCATTCCGTATAGACGCTGTCATACGCGGCTTTGAAATGCATGCATGCTCCTCACAAAGTCATTTTCAGCAGTTCTTACTAATTTTTTGTATTTTAGCTTAGATATTGCTATCCTCCTTCGTTTTGGTCAGATGCACGGAAGTTTTGACTATCATCGTCTAAGTTGAATTGTCTATTCTGCTTGGAGGCGAGATATTAGGCTTTTTCGCCGTTATATAGTCTGCAAACAAAGTTTTTCCTTCTTCGACTCTACAGGATTCAGCATATGTCTTCTTATCTTGACACGTTCTTTTTACCTATTCGTAAAACTGAAGTATTATTCCTGAAGTACAAGTATAACCTCTAACCTAACCTATGGACCTTTATTTTGGCATTCTAAATGACATGTCAAAAGTCTCATATAATCTCGTGTCCGCGTCTATTCCAAAGGTCACAATGAATGAATTAATGAATAATAAGCTTTATGTAACGTACGAGATATTTGCGAAAAACTAATTTTTGTGACCTTTGACCTAGAATATCTCAAGCCACGGACACGAGATTATATGAGACTTTTGAAACATCATATAGAATGAAAAAACGAAGGTTCATACATATTTTCAGCTTAATACCTCATTCTGACGAGTAATCCCTTATGTGACTGTGCTATCACTTGTTCTTCTCTGTGGCTGATGATCTGGAGACCGCCATGTTCCCTTGTGTATATGAAATGATGAAACCGTGTGCTTGCTATAGTGATATTTCGTCCGCAAAGTTAGTAAGCCTCCTTTAAGACGTTGTGTCGTGTAGGCTATGTTTACCAAATATCCTACCAAAGATGTCTTTCTTTCCTATATCACAATTTCATATTTCGAACATTGCTCATATGTCTTGTCGGGGAGCTCGTTGATCCATTCTTTGGTGGGATGCTTCTTGTATTCCAAAGCTGTAGAGGCTCATATTATGCTCGTGTTAACGAATTTAGCCTTAATGCGGATTTTCATAAGAGGCTCACTAACGTCTCGTAAGCTCTAAGCTCATTGCCTAAGAGTGGCGAATATGGCAAGCCCGCATCCGAATAAGCGCTGTTTCTTTTCCTTATAGCAATCAGCGTAGTACGAGTTGTGTTCAAAAAGCAAGGCGACTTTTGAATTTTCGCGGGCAACGTACGTACATTCGATTATCGTTTGGTATTGGTACACATGTCCCAAAAATACCATATATTTAGATTTTTAAGTATATAGCATACTTAGTTTATTTTTAACAGGTTAGACGTGTTTTGGTATGCTCGAAGATTTTCAATTATTATAAAAAAGAGAGCAAAGAATTTGCATCAAATTTTTTGTAAAAAATTGAATCAAGTACTCTAAAACAGTTGAAATAATGACCGTTGTGTACGGTGAGTGTGCTCTAAGTAAACAAAATATTTACAAGTGGTACAGCTCTTCCAAGATGGCCGAAAAAATGCCAATGTTGAATCTCGCTCTGGAGGCCCCAGCACATCAATAATAGATGATAACGTCGAATATGTGAAGAAAATTGTTTTGGAAAATCGTATACCATAAGAGAAGTTGCTGGGGATGTAGGCATATCGGTCGGCTCGTATCATGCAATTTTTTCGGATGTTTTGGGCATGAGACGTGTATCAGCGAAGTTTGTTCTGGAACTGACACAAGTTTATTATGTCTGAGGGGAATTACTTTGAAGCGTACAACGTTAATATTGATCAATAAATAAATATTTTTTTATTGAAATGTAAAGTCACCTAACATTTGGAGCACACCTCGTATTTATCACAGTTTTTCATTCTGCTTATTTCTAACCTATCACATCACACTTCCTGGATGGCGGTAATATTTCCTCGATAGTAGTTAAAAGCCTTTGCTAATTACTCGGCTACACGTGGCCTATTAAGGGTCCGAATATTCCACGTACAGATCCGAAGGCTATTGTCCTTAAAACGTTCGTCACATCTCTCCTGTAGAGAATTTTGTGAGCCCTATGTCGACGAAGGCCAGTATTATGCTACTGGCCGAGCATGCCCTTGTGCTGCTAGTCAAATCCATATCCCAATTCCAATCAAGGTTATGGGACACTCTATATAGGTTATAGGACGGCTTTGTAATGGTCAAGTTAATTTTTCGGAAGTTGAACCGCGCCTTTTGGAAAATTCTACGCAGATATGTTTATTCTCCGACCTAATCGAATTCAAATTTCAACTACACAAGAAATGAGATTTTGCAAATCCGGCAAAGTAGAAGTCCAACGTACAATTGATGCCATCCGAGGAAACGTCTTCCGTATTTGTGATACATGCGAACTCTAGTACCTGTCGATGGTTGCTTTCGTTTAGCCAGTCTTTGGTGTGGACACCACATATGTAAAAGTCATGCCAACAGATGGTGTGGATGTTGGCTGTAAATTACTGTCATTTACTGAACTCAATGTGATTGATCTTTTTGACAGATGTCATACAATCTTTGGCAATATTAGTCATGGAGTCGATCTGTAGAAGTAACATTTCGTAAACTTCGTGAATTCCTGTATGCGTATCGGTATCGGTTCAAACTCTATATCAGCATATTTGCCCAGCACGTATACGCTAAAACATCACCACTGTGAGCGAAAGTGTTCAAAACCAGCCAGGCACCTCAATTCGTCGCTGAAGTCAACAATTATGTCTTTACAATACCATATGGCACTTTACAGCGAATTTTAAAAGTTGATATTGATTTGCACGACTATAAAATCTTAATTACACAACAATTGAAGCTTTTAGCTCATCTACGACATCGCTGATTTGTTAACTGGATGTTGGATCACCAGGACAATTTGTCATCGAATTTGATCTTTTCCGATGGATGGGTTGTAAATAAACAAAATTGTCGTTTCTGGGGACCGGAAAATTCATACGAGATTCACGAAAAACCAATGCATCCCAAAAAAGTCTTTGAATGGTGCGAATTATAGGTTGGCGGCATTATTGGCCCGTACTTTTTCGAAGATGAGGTTGGAGAAACAGTAACAGTGAGAGGAGAACTGTTTTTTTTTCTTCAAAATTGAGTGTTGAAAACACAGTGTATTCTCATAGTGATAATCAATGACTTTTACTGATCATTAAGGGTACCGTAGTTTTATGGTACAAGCCTTTTCGCATTCTGAAGAAAGGTCAAAAGATCGGAACCAAGCAACATTTTTATATCCTTAACAAATTAGGATATAAATGTTGTTTTTAGGAGGAGCTACCAATTGTTTGCTTGGCTTTGTTTGCAAATGTAACTGGTTCGGAAAAAGTTAATTCGGCTGTGATTATCCTCGTTGCGGACTATACTGCAAATTGGTGTTGCTTCTTGTTCTACAGGCCATTTTTCTCCGCGAGTCCCGCTGCTCTGTAGTTTATGCAGAAGACCGCAGTGTCTTTAGTGAGTTTCAAAGTAGATTATCGTTTCTGTAGACCCGCTTTGTGATTGGCTATTTTGTTTGTAGGTCATCACCCCAACTCTGACTCGTCAACGTTTGAAATGCAAATTTTTGGGTATTTATTGTGTAAAGGTAGATAAAGATAAAGAAATTTTTCAACACAACTGAAGCGCAAATCGTTTAAAAGTAAATAATAAAATTATCTGTCATGTATCAAAATTTGAGCTCACTGTCATGAACGGTTTGGAAATTATAGCAGTCTGAAGTTGGTTGCATTTCGAGTTAGTCAGGGTGTACAATCCTTTGATCATTCCAAGTGTTGATCGCTCTGGGGCGCTTTGGAAAAAGTGTTTTTTCGGTAATTTTCGGTCCCGTTTGCATTAACGGAGAATAGCGTAGACGCGTCATGAACTTAAGAGTATCGGTAAAAAGAAGCTTTACTTCTTCCTACAGTCTCTCAACATTAAGCATTTGAGGGTCGTTGGGTTCCTATGGAGTCCGCTTCAGGCACCCAAAATCCTTCTTTCGAAATGCCGAAATTTTTCTATGACCTTTACTAAATGCAGTATAAAGCTTGCTCGCTTAAGGATGACTCTCACATGTTCGTTCAACTTAACCTCTCATTTAGGTTATTTGTTGTTTTATGTCTTCATTCGGAAGGCATATGATCTTCCACTCAGTAAGACGAGCATTCTCGGATGCTGGATAATGGGCTTACGTATGTAATGCATTTGTTAAGAAGTGTACTGCATACTTCCACAGATAATAAAGTAACTTTAATATCTGTGATACTATAGCATTTGTCCGCTGTTGAGTAAAAATTAAACAGGAATATACCCAGCTTTGAACCATGCGACATTCCAGCACTAGTTATTTTTGTTGCAGATTAAAGTGGCCGACCCCGTATTGCCCGTTCGATCCAGAATATCACTGCTGGGGCCGATCTGCCGAGAATATCCGAGAGACAACGATGCACATGAATACAAATGTGCATCAACTCAGGAGGTGGTCATTTTTTCAACGTAATGTCATCAATTTTACACGTTCACAACCTTCGTGAAAACAGAACTCGATTTTGTTCATTTCTAAAAAAATTGCAGCCATTTTCATTATAACATTACTTTTGCCCCACGCTGTCTACGTTTTGCCATCATTTTAGCAACTTCCGTTGCAATACTTGCGAACGCACCGGTGACAGCCCGCTGAGTTCTCCCAATTATGTCGATATCATCGCTTATAGTTTTCCCCAGTGCTCACTTGTAAATTCCGCATAATTTTTTCAAGTATGATGTTATAGAAGTCACATGGCAACGCGTTAACTTATCCAAAATGTTTTTTTTTACACTAAAGCTCTCAATTAAGTCATGATCGACCTGCATGGAGGTGCGACCGTTCTCAATCGTCATTCCGTATAGACGCTGTCATACGCGGCTTTGAAATGCATGCATGCTCCTCACAAAGTCATTTTCAGCAGTTCTTACTAATTTTTTGTATTTTAGCTTAGATATTGCTATCCTCCTTCGTTTTGGTCAGATGCACGGAAGTTTTGACTATCATCGTCTAAGTTGAATTGTCTATTCTGCTTGGAGGCGAGATATTAGGCTTTTTCGCCGTTATATAGTCTGCAAACAAAGTTTTTCCTTCTTCGACTCTACAGGATTCAGCATATGTCTTCTTATCTTGACACGTTCTTTTTACCTATTCGTAAAACTGAAGTATTATTCCTGAAGTACAAGTATAACCTCTAACCTAACCTATGGACCTTTATTTTGGCATTCTAAATGACATGTCAAAAGTCTCATATAATCTCGTGTCCGCGTCTATTCCAAAGGTCACAATGAATGAATTAATGAATAATAAGCTTTATGTAACGTACGAGATATTTGCGAAAAACTAATTTTTGTGACCTTTGACCTAGAATATCTCAAGCCACGGACACGAGATTATATGAGACTTTTGAAACATCATATAGAATGAAAAAACGAAGGTTCATACATATTTTCAGCTTAATACCTCATTCTGACGAGTAATCCCTTATGTGACTGTGCTATCACTTGTTCTTCTCTGTGGCTGATGATCTGGAGACCGCCATGTTCCCTTGTGTATATGAAATGATGAAACCGTGTGCTTGCTATAGTGATATTTCGTCCGCAAAGTTAGTAAGCCTCCTTTAAGACGTTGTGTCGTGTAGGCTATGTTTACCAAATATCCTACCAAAGATGTCTTTCTTTCCTATATCACAATTTCATATTTCGAACATTGCTCATATGTCTTGTCGGGGAGCTCGTTGATCCATTCTTTGGTGGGATGCTTCTTGTATTCCAAAGCTGTAGAGGCTCATATTATGCTCGTGTTAACGAATTTAGCCTTAATGCGGATTTTCATAAGAGGCTCACTAACGTCTCGTAAGCTCTAAGCTCATTGCCTAAGAGTGGCGAATATGGCAAGCCCGCATCCGAATAAGCGCTGTTTCTTTTCCTTATAGCAATCAGCGTAGTACGAGTTGTGTTCAAAAAGCAAGGCGACTTTTGAATTTTCGCGGGCAACGTACGTACATTCGATTATCGTTTGGTATTGGTACACATGTCCCAAAAATACCATATATTTAGATTTTTAAGTATATAGCATACTTAGTTTATTTTTAACAGGTTAGACGTGTTTTGGTATGCTCGAAGATTTTCAATTATTATAAAAAAGAGAGCAAAGAATTTGCATCAAATTTTTTGTAAAAAATTGAATCAAGTACTCTAAAACAGTTGAAATAATGACCGTTGTGTACGGTGAGTGTGCTCTAAGTAAACAAAATATTTACAAGTGGTACAGCTCTTCCAAGATGGCCGAAAAAATGCCAATGTTGAATCTCGCTCTGGAGGCCCCAGCACATCAATAATAGATGATAACGTCGAATATGTGAAGAAAATTGTTTTGGAAAATCGTATACCATAAGAGAAGTTGCTGGGGATGTAGGCATATCGGTCGGCTCGTATCATGCAATTTTTTCGGATGTTTTGGGCATGAGACGTGTATCAGCGAAGTTTGTTCTGGAACTGACACAAGTTTATTATGTCTGAGGGGAATTACTTTGAAGCGTACAACGTTAATATTGATCAATAAATAAATATTTTTTTATTGAAATGTAAAGTCACCTAACATTTGGAGCACACCTCGTATTTATCACAGTTTTTCATTCTGCTTATTTCTAACCTATCACATCACACTTCCTGGATGGCGGTAATATTTCCTCGATAGTAGTTAAAAGCCTTTGCTAATTACTCGGCTACACGTGGCCTATTAAGGGTCCGAATATTCCACGTACAGATCCGAAGGCTATTGTCCTTAAAACGTTCGTCACATCTCTCCTGTAGAGAATTTTGTGAGCCCTATGTCGACGAAGGCCAGTATTATGCTACTGGCCGAGCATGCCCTTGTGCTGCTAGTCAAATCCATATCCCAATTCCAATCAAGGTTATGGGACACTCTATATAGGTTATAGGACGGCTTTGTAATGGTCAAGTTAATTTTTCGGAAGTTGAACCGCGCCTTTTGGAAAATTCTACGCAGATATGTTTATTCTCCGACCTAATCGAATTCAAATTTCAACTACACAAGAAATGAGATTTTGCAAATCCGGCAAAGTAGAAGTCCAACGTACAATTGATGCCATCCGAGGAAACGTCTTCCGTATTTGTGATACATGCGAACTCTAGTACCTGTCGATGGTTGCTTTCGTTTAGCCAGTCTTTGGTGTGGACACCACATATGTAAAAGTCATGCCAACAGATGGTGTGGATGTTGGCTGTAAATTACTGTCATTTACTGAACTCAATGTGATTGATCTTTTTGACAGATGTCATACAATCTTTGGCAATATTAGTCATGGAGTCGATCTGTAGAAGTAACATTTCGTAAACTTCGTGAATTCCTGTATGCGTATCGGTATCGGTTCAAACTCTATATCAGCATATTTGCCCAGCACGTATACGCTAAAACATCACCACTGTGAGCGAAAGTGTTCAAAACCAGCCAGGCACCTCAATTCGTCGCTGAAGTCAACAATTATGTCTTTACAATACCATATGGCACTTTACAGCGAATTTTAAAAGTTGATATTGATTTGCACGACTATAAAATCTTAATTACACAACAATTGAAGCTTTTAGCTCATCTACGACATCGCTGATTTGTTAACTGGATGTTGGATCACCAGGACAATTTGTCATCGAATTTGATCTTTTCCGATGGATGGGTTGTAAATAAACAAAATTGTCGTTTCTGGGGACCGGAAAATTCATACGAGATTCACGAAAAACCAATGCATCCCAAAAAAGTCTTTGAATGGTGCGAATTATAGGTTGGCGGCATTATTGGCCCGTACTTTTTCGAAGATGAGGTTGGAGAAACAGTAACAGTGAGAGGAGAACTGTTTTTTTTTCTTCAAAATTGAGTGTTGAAAACACAGTGTATTCTCATAGTGATAATCAATGACTTTTACTGATCATTAAGGGTACCGTAGTTTTATGGTACAAGCCTTTTCGCATTCTGAAGAAAGGTCAAAAGATCGGAACCAAGCAACATTTTTATATCCTTAACAAATTAGGATATAAATGTTGTTTTTAGGAGGAGCTACCAATTGTTTGCTTGGCTTTGTTTGCAAATGTAACTGGTTCGGAAAAAGTTAATTCGGCTGTGATTATCCTCGTTGCGGACTATACTGCAAATTGGTGTTGCTTCTTGTTCTACAGGCCATTTTTCTCCGCGAGTCCCGCTGCTCTGTAGTTTATGCAGAAGACCGCAGTGTCTTTAGTGAGTTTCAAAGTAGATTATCGTTTCTGTAGACCCGCTTTGTGATTGGCTATTTTGTTTGTAGGTCATCACCCCAACTCTGACTCGTCAACGTTTGAAATGCAAATTTTTGGGTATTTATTGTGTAAAGGTAGGTGCCAATACTTGTTTGAAGCAATATTATGTTCGTGGTGGTTTTGATGCTGGTGTTTACGGATGTGGAGTGGCCGATTTTTCTGCTTCTTCGGCTGCATGATTGTACGAATAAGTTGAGCTGAATGTTATTTAATGACTAAGGGAGTGTGTCATAATGACTATTAGGGCAAAAATATGTTCTGCGTCGTCTTTGTGTATATTGGGAGCTGTTTGATATTATTTTGTGAAATATTCAGCCAAAGATTGCTGATCTCATGCTTTGCATGTTCTGATCGAGTATAGGTATATACTTGTACTTTATGACAATATAAAGAATCGGAATTGGATATGTTTTAATCAAATTGACATCTAAATATCTTCCCAATTTTTGCACAACACAATGTTGGGTGACTGAAGGTTAATCCCAGCATCTCTAGAAAACCCTGTATTAAATCAGGGTTAGATAACGCAGGTGCTGTATTACTTTTGCGATCCGTACTCCTCAATTGCGCGTGGTAAACCTAAAAAAAATGTGGGAATATGAGAACAAAAAATGACAATACCACACCGGATCTCTCGACATTAGGTCATCAGTATATAAATTCAGTCAACAGTTCAGAATTTCAAGAATCTAATACATAAAAACTATAAATAAAACAAAATTGTGAATTTTGATAAGACTCTTAGATTTTGCAAACCGAAATAGTGATCTCATTATCACATAGATTTTATTATCGTGTTAAAATGTTAACCCAAACTTTTAACACAGACACCACAGAGAATGAACTGGTAATTGATTTGAAAAACACCGCTAAACGTACATGCATATGTCATTAGTGTCATAAATATTGTTCAGCAATACTCTTACTGACATTACAGCAGAACCATACAGCGCCACACACAGATTATTTAAAGATCCGCATTGCGCTAGAAAATGCCCTGAATGCATTAATTCTCTATGACCACCAAGTGTCTTATCAATTACAATTCTGTTCGAATTGCTAAAAAGAAAAAAAAAAAGAAATACCATCAAAGGTCGCACTGCTCCGCCGGCGTCAACTGATTCAAAACTATTAATATTTCACGACATTCCAAACTATGCGGCTCCAATACTTTTTTTTTCCTTATCTTCCGCTGGTGTACGCACATTAGACAAAGATCACCAATTGAAAGACAAAAAAAAACAGAAGAAAAGAAAGAATAAAAAAGTATCAAATCGCTATGAAACGAAACTTATAAAAAGGAGGAACAGTGCAGGAACATGTCAGTTATATTTCGGAATCCGGGTCTCGAGATGGGGCTTCGTCCTCAAGGCGTGGAATAGAAATAGTTCGTATAGTTTTATTTTTTTTTTTTTTTTTGAGATATTCTTCATATTCTTTCTGCATCGCGCAACAACGGAATAAAAAGTAAAATGTGATTAGAAAAGAAGTGATAAAAATTTATTTTTTTCCAAAATATGAGTAAATGGATCAAGAGTGTACTTTCGAACTGTCAAGGATGATAATTCGAAAAAGATTTTTCTTCGAAGTTTTTAACTGTATTCGTATTTTTAAAAGCCTGCTTTTTGATCTGTCAATCACGATTTCTGACTTTCTTACGTCAAAAATTGCCCTACTTCGAACTGTCAATTTCAATTAGAACACTCTGATTTGCGATGTTCTTCAATAGTTCCATTCAACTACAACAAGCGACTACAATAAACAAGTGTTGGCTAATATTCAGATTTGGCTTCAGAATTCAGATTAAAAAGTTGAAATCGTCATTTTGATTTCGTGTTCGAAGCTTAAAAACTATAAAATTTATTCGATGATCATGAACTGAAATACATCTAAAAATAAAGTCTAGAAACAGATAGTGAATATGCATAAGCGATGACAAAACAGGAAACATTATGTATAAGTTCACCAAACCATTGCCCCAAAAACCAAATTTGGATTAGTTTGAGTTTAATGAAAAAGATTACTTTTTGTGAAATAAAAGACAAAAAAAAAGTAGACATTCAAACATTTGAAAGATAAGAGCGAAGCAAAAAATACTGATCTTTAAGTTTTTTGAAAGTTTATCAATTTCAAATGGTCATAACGATGACCTCCTCTATAGAATAAGAACCGATCTTAAATTGTATTTTATGTGTCAGAATTCTAATCTCCTGTGTATTTAGGTTGCACCCAAAAGGGAGGAAATAAAAATGTAGGTCTGCAAATGTAACCCACAAGTTTATTTTCGAATTAAGACGTCACTGACCTTGAACATTTAAGTTTTACTTTTCTGCTAAAGCCAACGGATGGAAAGATTTTACTTAATTCCAAATACACTGGCACAGGTCGAGAGCATTTAATGATCTTTATTACATAATTACACTTTCACCTCAAATCCTTTTATACACAATATACACAATAATAATGTGTGTAACCTGTACCTCTCTTTTATTTGAAGGATTCTTTAGCTTTTGAAAAGTCCACACCTTAAGACATACGAGTTGAAAACTACATAGAGTTGTTAACTGACTTTACGTTCGAATGGAATGTATGATATTAGTAGTATTGACAGACGGATTCTTTCGCCTCTTCTTTGAATCATTGCAGAGAATGAGCTACTTGCCTTCTCGGAAGAATTTCCCTATTCTATTACAAGTCCCTCGGAAGTAAATCTAAATACAAGTGTCCTCTCGAAATTTATCAACCGATTTCAACTCGGTATACTACAATTACTTTCGAGCCCCAACTGTCTTGTTAAGACAACAATAAATAACTTTCGACTCTACCCGTATTGCTGGTTTTCAAATAAGATGAGCTTGTACTCTTTTTTAGCATTTGTACAGGTTGAGACATTATGGCCCTTAAGACACTTTGCTTTAGAATGTCGATTGTGGGTCGTGTGATATATATAACTGTTCGTTATGTTTCCTCGATAATGACGTGAATGCCGCTGCTCATCGGTTGAAGGGTATTAAGCCAAAAGAAAAGGCATGGTACGACTCGAGCTTTAAAGAGACTGTGAGGGTTAGAAAAATGTTTTTTCGGCCCTACCAGACCAACCCAACAGAGGTAAACCGGAAAAAAATTCAAACGAGCCAAAAATGACGTGTGAAATTTCAGTACGACTAAAAACTGAGGCAAAATATAATACAATTTCCCAAAGTAGTGAACATTTTTGGTTGTTCATCAAAAACATTAGAAATTCTCCCTTATCCTTCTTCTCAACGCTCATTTACAATGACATTCCAACTGTCAGATCTTTGGATAAAGTCAATCTGCTGGCTGCATACTTCCAGATTGTGCTTTGTACACGCCTACAGTTGAGTGCGTTGAATCTTCAATAGGACGAATCCACTTTCGCACTCGTGTAGTAGCAAGAGTATATACAAATCCGCTGATTCAGTATATCTCTTCTCTTCATCTGACGAAGTGTTTCTCTACTCTGTAAGAACCATTGCGTAAGCTTTTTAATTAATCATTATCTTTAGGACTGTTATCGAGCAGATGGAAAACAGAATTTTTCCAGATCGTCCTTGAAAAAGTATTTAATGACATATATCAACGAAAAGTGGAACCAAAACGTACATCAATCTTGTGAAAGCAAGATAGTTGTTCTTGATATTTCTAAGGCATTTGACAAAGTTTGGCATCAAGCTCATTCGTTGAAAATATTTTGGGATCGACGACTCTCTTCTTCAATGGATTAGAACTACTTTTCGGAGCCTTCAAATCACGTTGTCTTGTATGGTTTAAAGTCCTATATTCAAAAAATAGATGCTGGTGTAACACAGGGCTCCGTTTTGTTTCCGGCACTCTTCATTATCGATCTCTTTTCTGATGATTTTTTTTTATAATTAACGCCCATTAATATTAGAGTACAATGCCAAAATCTTGTCAGGTCCTTCTAAAGCATCTGCGCTTTCTACATGGGGTTCAAAACCATGTGATATAACTTAGAGGTGATGCCTGAATTGTACAGTCAATAGACGCCATTTCTTTTCTCTTACACATCTTGTTCTATCGTTATTTTCACAGAAGAGTAACGCTCCGAACCTACTAATCTTCAACTGTAACACCCGTCTGGTTATGTATCAGAAGCTTAATCGCATGTTCACTTTCGGACGTACTATAAAATATCGTGATTCTTTCATAAGACTTATGGATTGCGCTGCTGTAAATCTATATTTCCTTGTCATTATAACCGCAAAGATTCGAAACCAACGTACACCGGTGTTGCGCTGCGTGCAAACATTTTAAGGTTACACTAAATCCTTTGAAATTGCACTATTAACAAAAAAAAAAAAAAAAAAACAGAAATTGCTATCAAGAAAAGCCAATTTATAATTTCTAACCCTGGTGAATCGGCACTCACCGGTCTATACAATACGGCCAATAAGATTTTGATAAAAAGAGTAGATGTCCATAATATAATTGCAGATGTCCAAACGCTTCTCTAAAACCCAGGATTGTGCATCCTTTTGCTGATGGAATATATGCCTACCTTCTAGATGCAGAACTTTCCAGCTATGAGTCTTGCTTGGACTAAAATGTTTACTAACTTGTACTAGTTTGGTATTAAGATAATTCCCGATACAGTTAAAACGTTGTTGTCATGGTTTTAAATTCCCTACGTCCTAGCAGGATGCCATTTCTCTCAATCAAAAATGTCATACCAAGTGGCTTTACCAATTTTTGGAAAATCGAGCCCCTGGCTTGCGAATTTCACATTTTGATCAGATAAGAACAATAAGAAAAAAAAATAAAATAAAACAACAACAATGTGAGATATAAACTTGATTTGGACTTTATTTAAAATAACACACTCAAACAGCAGCCTCAGCTTCGCTGGCAGTGCTTCAAGCTATCAGTGCAATTTTTGATGACTCGGTCGTATATGTGCGTGCGGCGTTATTTTGGCAATAGTATCTCGAAAGTTGTCCTCGAGCTCGTCCGAAATGGTTGGCTTGCTAGCGTAGATTGAGAACTTGACATAGATCCAAAGAAAATAATCGAGTGGTGTCAAATCACATAATGAACGCTCGCCGTGAGATGACCCAGTCATCAAATTTCTCCTCCACAACTTCAAGCGTTGCGCCGCTGGTATGGCATGTAGTGTCGGCTTGGTGGAACCACGGCTCGGATATATCGATGTTTTTGAGTTCTGACCACAGAAAATCGCGGACGATTTTTTCAAGTATTTTCCCTACTTTATATAGCATGCATAGAGGTCTGTAAGATTACCACAAACCTCTGTCTTTTTCATTGTTGTATAGAGTTACTAGAAATCTCTATTTCTGTTAAGATTGCTCCCATTAGTTCAAAATAACTTCAACCATTTGTCTTGTTGTTTTTTATTTCGTTCACTGCTAACAAGACTTCCACCCTTGCGCCAGATGGTATTATTTGCGCATCTTCTACTTTCATTTGCGAAAGATTGAGACTGTCGATTCTAGGGGACAGTCCTTAGATTTGCCGGTGCCGCTGCTCTTACACTTTTTGCTTATTCATTACGTTCTTGTATGCACTTTCTAACTCCTATGTTGTAGATCTTCTTTTATAGCTTTAGAAGCTTATCTTCCTTTCACAATTCTTTTGATACAATGCATATGTCGCTATTGATGATCTACCTATTTCTATTATTGCTTCCAGCAATGCTCCTGGCTACTCCTTATTTTCCGTCGTTCATCAGCGACAACTTCGTCGGGTATACGCTAGAACTCTGCTGCGCTCAACCTTGGCAAAGAGTTGTAGCCGCATAAATGTACGAAGTTTACTTTTGGTGAGTGTTTTCTAAGTCATTTAGTGGTGAGAAAGGATTGACAGCATTTTCAATGGTAGAAGTATCATCTACCTTTTTTTTAATCTTTTTCCATGTTATTGTTGAAGTTAAAGAAAAAAACGCTTTTGCTTTCCAATACCTGATATCTATCTCTTTTCATCAGAGTTTTCGTTGCCTTTTCTCATGCTTGTAGCATTTTAATAAGAATTTTTCAGGGTTATAGATACGGCCGATTACAAACTATTGTTGTTCAACATTTGGTTGCCCAACACGTTATGTTAAAACGACTTTATTTCTTTTTTATTACATGACAGAAAACGTTCAATTTATTATTATGAATATCTGAAATATTATACACAACAAAGGACTACGCTCACTTAAGTACACTTTTGATCTGAATAAATTGAAACCGTTAATCTAAATTTTTTGTTTTTCGACTTCAGATACTTTAAACAAATTGTTCAATATCAAAATGTTTAAATAACAAAATACAGTTAAATTAGCAAAAATAAATAAATAAATATGTCAAAACGAATAAAAATGAACAAAACACTCATAGTGCTGTGTGCTGTGTTAGTGCTTAGCACATACATCTCAATCGCCGAAGGTGCCGAAAATGCACCCAAATCCAGATCACCTAGAAATAAATCGCGTGGTCTTAAAACCTTAAAATCCCCAAGCAGAAATTTTATAGAAAAACCACAAGCTGATCTGCCAAAAGTTGACGAATTCGATGAGCTCTTCACTGAAGAAGACTACAATTATGAAGATGAGGACTTAAATGGTGAGTGATGACATCTAATGATAATAATTTTTTTCTTATCAGCGCTATAAGCAATCGTCACGCTTCAATTGACCTCATTATCAATTTGATTCGCACTTTATGGGCGAACATTGATTCCCATCCATTATATAATACATATAATGCAAAGTATGTACATACCAATACACAATAGAATCACTTGTCGCAGTTACTCGTCGTTATGTGTAATTAAAAAATTTCAATGCTTCCTTGCTGCGCTACCATAACATAACAATTGAAATAGGAATGGGGAAGAATGCAGCTGTTAATAATTTCGCTGCTACTAATGGTTTTCTATTGAAGTAAGACATGCAAATTAATCACTCAATTAGTCGACTGACCGACTCGGAGACTATAAAAATAAAATCGTCGGGGCGGCCTAGCACTCTAAGGGTAGGTCAGTAACACACACCACGAATTCAACAATTACAATCATTTATGTATACATAAATGGTCTCTGTTACATAAATTTAATATAAAAGTGGCCGAGACTTTATACTCTGACGTATGCGTAACATACTCTTTGTACAATTGTACTAAAGCAAACACTGTGACCCAATTTTCTTCTTACAAGTTGTGAATTCATTTGAAGATACATGAACATTATGATTTTGCACTTGATTGATAGTTTTGACATCTGTTTACAATTGAAGAAATGCATGGATTGTAATGGAACTGTGATATGTGAGTATTTTTTAATTGATTTACCATAAGCTACCCATACATTGTTGCAATATGACATTAACCTTCAAATGACAACCGATGTTGTTGTTTTCAGTTCTTTTTTTTTTTTGTTCTCAGTCGGCACTCAGCACTCAAAGAAACTTACGATTACTCTTTGTAAGTTCCTTTTAATCAAATCTTTCAGTCTTACGAAGATCTATAGTACCAGCACCCACCACGTTAGCGCCGAGTATCTGCGTAACGGCATAACCCGGACATTCACAGAGTTAGTGCGATGCCCTGCCACGACACCAGTCTTTTCTGCTGAGGGACAGCAGAGACGACGGCAAGAATTCGTTTCGTCTGCCTGCAACCTTGGGAGTTCAGCCATTTGCAGTTGTGCTCATATGAGACCCAAATGTCAATAGAAGCTTTGACTGAAAACGCAACAGACCCAACGTAAGTTCGGGTCCTGAAAAACTTAGTTCCCCTGATTACATTGTGAAATGGCAAGGGTCGCTGAATTTAACCTTCCGACGGTGTTCAGCGATCTCTTGCATTCTTGAAATAGTTAACGTTGTCGTCCTCCAGAAAAATACCAGCGCCACATCCTATATTGATTTTGGGGCCGTCTGTAAAGATCCGACTGCATTCCTTTTCTGATCATATTCAGGCCGAAACCAATCACGGGCACAGAGAAAGTCCATTTCATATGTAATGTCCCGCCACGACGCCAACAAGCAACCTGTAGTCTTTCCTGCTGGGCGACAGCAGAAAGGCCGCTGACTTCCTAGAGACGTGGGGAAGTATTCGTTTGGTCTGCCTACATCCCGCGAAGCTGTGTCATCTGCAGTTGTGATCGTATGAGACCCAACTGTCAATGGAAGCCTTAATAGAGGACGCAGACAGACTCAACATAAGCTTGGGTCCTGAAAAACTTTCCTCTGAACGAAATCTGGCAAGTTCATTTCCCGTGACCCAGACAAGGGTCACTGAATTTGGTCTTCCGACTTCTTTTAGTGATCTAATGCATTCTCGAACTGCAGGATTGCATTCTAACTGCACACACCATTTCAAAACACTTAGTGGAAGGTACGATTCAGGTACTAAAGAGTTTTCTCTATCTTTTGTTTTGTCTTGGACTTAAGGGGAGCACTGTTGGACTTGCCGAGCTCTTCCATTAATCATGTCCAGTTGGTTTTCTGCGCAACGTCGGAACATTACTAACTGCCAGGTTAGTAATGGAATACAACTTCTGTCAAATGTCCGCATCGGCTCTGAAGCCATAGCACCAGATGTGACAGTATTGTTTGTTCAGCTGTATTACGAAAATCAGCGTTCTATGAGAAATGTTTTTTGTGCGATTCGAGGAACTTACGGTGCACATAATCGACCTACTGAAACTACTATTGCCAATAGCATTCGTAAATTTGAGTTCCAGTTTACATTAGTGGATGATACTCGACTAGTTAGACCACATCCAGCACGTAGTGAAGAGACTATAGCAGCTGTAGCTGAGAGTGTACGCGAAGACGGTGACGAATCGATTCTTCGTCGTTCTCGTCGTCTTGGATTGGCGTATTTTACTTGAGGATCTCGACCTAAAAGCGTACGAAATTTAACTTATGCAAGAATTGAATCTAGGCGACTTAAATTTGCGTCGTATTTTCAGTGAATAGGCTCTGGAAAAACTCAATGAAACTCCGGTATTTTATCGTGAAATTTTGTTCAGTGATGAAGCCCATTTCTGGGGCTTCAGATGAGGGAGAAGAAGATTCGTCCTTTTTAGGGACGGACTGAGGACAAATTCTGTGTTCCATCTGCTCGGAAAAAAGCTCTAGAGCCTAGAGTAGGATTAATTAAAAAAATTTAGTCATGGTTTTGCCAACGTATTCTTATAAGAACACCTCTTCAGAAGAAGGGGAAATATACCATCTAGACCAGCGCATTTGTGTATGTTAAGATTATTGAATATAGGATTATTCCCCCCATTTAAGATTCGGCGCACTCAAGTGGTGGCGGAGACAAAATACAATCTCGAAATGTTCAATTGGCAGCAAAGTATGCAGGAAGTATACTGACAACTGGGATGTCATTGTAAATGAGCATTGGGTTGGAGAAAAAGACATAATTTCTTATGTTTTTGTCGAACGACCAAAAATGTTTACTACCTTTGGTATCTATTGATTCAGGTTTTGGTCGTATTGAAATTTCACACGAGACGTTGCAGTCATTTTTGGCTCGTTTGAATTTTCTTCAGTTTTCCTCTGTCGGGTTGGTCTTGTAAAACCGAAAAAATATTTCTCTTATCCTGACATACTCTTTACAGCTCGAGTCGTACCATGCCTTTTCTTTTCGTTTGATACTCTCCACCCGATGAGGGATAATGGATCTCTTTCAAAAGAAAATAGTGTCAGTGATCATATTAGTAACTTCATCCACGCCCTTATCGAGAAAACATAACGACCAGTTTAAAACGTTGATAAGTCCGCTTTAATTGGCTTTCTCGTATTGCCATTCGATTCTTTTAGGCATCTTTTCTCTGATACGATACAGTGGTCTGACGAGCCTAAAGGGAAAATCACATCAAAGCGCTTATTAGGATGAGAAGTTAAAAACAAGTCCAGGGTGTTGGCGTTATGACTATCAACGTCAGGTATTTGCGTGGGCTCATTTACAAGCTGGATCAAGTGTTGTTTACCACAGCGAAGATCTATTCCGAAGAATGTAGAAGCCACTCAGTTTGTTGCCTCTGTAAATAAAGCTATAGTGAATAATTTGCTTATGGAGATGGAATTTTTGCCCCAACGAAATTGAATTCTGAATCGGAACAGGTTATGTGTTGTGATACAGTTTGGCAAGCTACAAGAATAATGGCACTAAATCTGACTGATCTGAGGGGTGAGCGCGGGGATTTATCTGTTTCTCACTAAGAGCCAAAACCACTGTCCTCAGAAGAAATTCTTGCGAAACTATATCTTATATATCTTAAACCCCACTCTCTCTTTAACCTAAAAATTTACCACCAAGCTCATACCCTTTCTCCCAGCATATATTACCTCCAACAAAATTACTTACTTAGATGAAATCCTAAAAATTTCAACACCGCTTTTCTGTCTGATTTGGTGCGTGGATTCTATACTACATATCACATGCTTCACAAGAATTGTTATCGCAATGTAAGATATGACTGATCTACTGTTGATTCTTACGCCGCACAGTGATAGCTATTAGTTTCAGATCCATTCTAGTTAGGAGAAGTTCGTTAAAATACCTGCAATGAAAAATGTTGGTATCTATTTACAACGGTTTGCACCTTCTGAAGACCTTCGGTAATAACGTCCCATGTACTTCATCGACACAATTGGACTGATTTTACCTTGGAGAAAATAGTTCATACGTTACTCTTTCAGATTTTGGGCTTTACTGATTCTGGCAGTATAGAATAAAAGTCAAGTCTTCCATTGACTTAATTTAAATACAGCGGAAATAAAGAAAAAAAATAAGGTTCAACTTAAGTTAGACTTTGAACTTTGCAAAAAAGATGCAAAGAATGCAAATGTCTTCTACATTGCTTTTTGGTTATGACATGATTCAATCTTTTTACGAATGTACTTCCATTTGGTCAATTTCTTGCTTTTATAGGAGTTCCTTCTAGACTTCAAATTTTTTCAATCTTTCACTCTATTGAAAAAACTTGCTTTCTTGTAAAGCTGAATTATTTTGCACTTTAGGTTTCTAAGTTCCCTATTAAACCATTTACTATTGCCCGAACTATTTTTATTTTCACGGTTTGCTCTTTTACATTTAACATTAGAACGCATTTTTTGTCTTTAAAATAAATAACTTCCTGAAGATCTAAATAAAGGAAACACTTTTAACTTGTTAACTTGCTGACGTGTCTGGCAGATACCGCCTTTTATTTAAACCAAAAAAGAAAAATTAGTAGACAGTTTGTAAGAAGGAAGTTACAGGGAAGAAGAAGATACAAAGAAAGATGCAAATGTATCGAACCCGTAACAACACGTCTCATAGCATAATCGATAATTTATTAACGTCCGAGTAGAAAGGAGTTAGAAAACACTTTTCTTGTACCAAACTTCGGAATTTAACACTTTCATATTTAAATTTAATGATAACGAGTATCTCCGTATAGCTTTAATTGCAGTATAGGGCAACAGCTATCTTTGCAATCATATTTTACGTCGATACTTCACAAATTCAATTTTTTTTTGCTTTGAAGCAGTTTATTCATCCTATACATTCGTTTTTGCATTCTCTGAAAGTCTTGACTGTCCGCATTTTTCGCATATTTCCTTGTGTTCCTTACAGTGTCTTGAGATGTGGTTAAAGCCGCAACACTTGAAGCATCTGAGAACATTTAAACTTTCATACAATGAACATCTAGTCCATTCAATATTTATTTTCCTCGTTTCCATTAGCTTATTGAATACTTTTCCGTCAACTTCAGTTAAGGCGTTATAAAGTGTGAGCCAACAGATCGTGTGGATGTTGCCTGTCAATTACTGTAATTTACTGAATTTAATGTGGTTGGACAATTTGTCATCGAATTTGATCTTCTCCGATGAAGCTCATTTTTGGATGGATGGGTGGATGGGTACGTAAATAAACAAAATTGTCGTTTATGCGGCCCGGAAAACCTATAGGAGATTGACGAAAAACAAATGCGTCCCAAAAAAGTCACTGTATGGTGCGGATTATGGGTTTGCGGCATCATTGGCCGTTGATGTTGACTGGTTATTTTTTTTTTTTCAAAATTGAATAAATTGGATCTGGACCACTAGTTTTAACAGATTAATGCTACCACCCACATAATCCCTCAGTCAACCAATCTATTGCGTACGAAATGTAAAGGCCTGCAGGTCATGCAAACTGACACCTTTAGACTTCCTGTGAGGTTATTTGAAGAGTAAGGTCAGTGACAATTCAGGATCTTGAAAATAACATCCAAACTAAAATTGCGGCCATTGACCCACTTATTCTTCAAAAAGTCATCGAAGCAGAAGCCGTGGTGGTCACATGAACGATGTTATGCCTAATTCATAATTGCCGTAGATCGAAATTTATTGATCAATTAAATTCAACATTGATTTTACAATAAATGTTTAATTTAATGAGAACTTCAACACTAGCTGTTGGCTCACCCTTATAAAGGTATAAACACCCTCCGTCGAATGAATATGTACATATGGTATGTTGGTTTTGTAATAAAGGGTCTTTCAGGAGCCGGTATTTTTATTTTTATAAAAAATATGGCCCTTAACAACTATGTGTGAAAAATAAGATCATTTAAACGACCACCTCAAGCACATCTTCAGGTTCTCATACGAACATTAACATTTTCAAAGACTCACTCACACATTACCGCATTAAGATCATCAATTTCGGTTTGAATGTCGTTTTTCAGCTGTACAATTATTTTTGGCTTATCCACATAAATTTTACTTTCTAAAAAACGCCAAAGAAATGGTGTGAAATATCATGATCTATGTGACCAAGTTATGTCACCATTACGTGAAATTATCATTCTGCAACCTTAAACCGCAAAAGCTCAGTGTTTGCACTGAGTTTTGCATGTCCGAAATGATGCTGGAACGCCACAGAAGGAAGCCATTTTTGCATCGAATCGTTACGACAACCCCAAGCGCAAAAAATCATATGTGAAACCCGGCCAACCAGCCAAATCAACGGCAAAGCCGAATATCCCTGGCGCTAAAGTAATGCTCTGTATTTGGTGGGATCAGATGGGTGTTCTGTATTATGAGCTGCTAAAACCGGGTGAAACCATCATTGGACAACGCTACCGAACACAATTAATCCATTTGAAGAGAGCAGTAGCCGAAAAACGCCCGGAATATGCGACCAGACACGAGGCAATTATTTTCCATCATGACAACGCTCGGCCCCACGTTGCTATTCCGGTTAAGAACTATTTGGAAAACAGTGGATGGGAAGTCTTACCCCACCCGCCTTATAGCCCAGACCATTTGTTCCGGTCGATGCAGAACGCCCTCACTTAAATACGGTTCACATCAGAGCAGAATATCAAAAATTGGCGTGATTCATTCTTGGCTGCCAAGCCGGCACAGTTCTTTTGGAATGGGATCCACAAATTGCCTGAAAAATGGGAAAAAGTCAAAGCTTCAGATGGGCAATACTTTGAATAATACTGTTGTACATGTTTTTCTTAAATAAACGTTCAAATTTTTAAAAAAAAAAACCTCACGAATTAAAATATATATCCAATATAACTGGGTAACTGAAAATATAAAGAATATGGATTTCTCCTACGTGTCCACACGGGAGTGGTGGGGTGAAAAGTAACCTTAGGAATGAAAAAAAAAAAAATTTTTTTTAAATGTTTTTTATTTTATTCAATATAGTCGCCTTTTAGTTTGATACACTTATTCTAGCGATTTCCCAACTTCTTGATCCCGTCCGAAAAGTAATTTTCCGGAAGGTCTGCAAAATACTCCTCCGTGGCGTCGATGATTTCCTCGCGTGAGCTGAATTTTTTATTGATGAGCCATCTTTTGAAGTTTGGGAAGAGATAATAGTCCGAGGGAGCCAAATCGGGCGAATAGCAATTGGAGCCGTAAGTCATTGATTTTAGCCATGGTTGCGATGCTCTTGTGCGCCGGTGCATTGTCTTGCAAAAACAAAATTTTTTTTTGCTTCATGTGAGGCCGTTTTGCAGCGATTTCGGCCTTAATTCGCTCCAATAATGCACAGTAATACTCGCGTTGATGGTTTTTTTCTTTTTCGAGGTAGTCCACGAAGAGTATGCCATAAAAATCCCAGTAAACCGACGCCATAACCTTTCCGACCCACCGAGCCTCCCTCGGCCTGTTCGGAGCACTCGTGCCGGCTTCAGTCCATTGCCGAGCACTCATTCTGTTCTCTGGTGTGTAATAGTGGATCCAATTTTCATCAACAGTGTTACCAATAGACGCCAAAAGTCCGCCCGGTTCCGCATCAGCAAGTCCAAACACTCTTTCGAAGTGCTCTCGCGTTCGTTTTTCAGGAGTGAGTATGCGCGGCAACCAGCGTCAGGATAACTTTTTCATATGCAGAATATTGCCAAAAATATGTCGTGTGCACTCAGTAATAATCTTTGTGGTATCTGCTAGCTCGTGCACCTTCACTTTCCGGTCAGCCAACACCATTTCATGGATTTTTTTTTGACATTGTCCTCTGTAACCGCATCGAAGGGCCTGCCGCTGCGGACTTGATCGGTATTGGAGTTGCGGCCACCACGAAACTCTCGAAACCAATATTTGACGGTGTAATCTGACGGAACATTAGCCCCATAATATTTATCCAACTTTTCTTTTGTTTCCTTCGCCGTTTTGCTTCTCAAAAAATAATGTTTTATGAGAGAACGAAAATCGTTTTTATCCATACTCAACATGATGCCAAACACGTCAACAACAATCAGCTGTCAAAACAAAACTAAAGACAGTATCGCACTGAAATTTAGCATGTCTTTCTAAATATGAACGGTGCCTTAAAGCACCGTAACCTTTATTGCAGTAGCAGCGCATTCTGGCGGTCAAGGAGGTTACTTTTTACCTAGTATAATAAAGAAAAATTATTGATGGAATCGAGATTTTCTAATTTAAGAATTGTGCGGGAAACAAGAAAACTTCATCATAATTCATCTGTTTCACAAGGAGAAATTAAAGGAAAATATTTTTTATTTTTATCGGAAGAATATGTATTAGTTTTTAAGGCCTTGAGATACATAGACTCCAGTGTGACTTTTTTTTTTTAAATAAAAATATTTATTACAGAATATTTAACCGCCGACAAAATATTATTTTGACCGAACAAATAGAGATCCCAACTTGAAATTTGAAATGGAAATAAAACAAAATACCATTTTTTGAGTTATTCATGTAAAAAGGATATTCTAGAATATCCTTCGTCCTTGAAAATAAAAATTATTCCAAATCTTTGAAAGTTCATCTTTTCCTGAATTCAACCAGGTGTATTTTATCAAATTTTGGTGAGCAGAGCCAATGTTATGATTTTTTTTAAATATAAAAGAAAGCATAAATTTTGATTTTTTGCCAATTTTTGAAGTTCCGTTAGACGCAAACTATATCGAAGTCTGCAAAACTTTTTTTGCCTTATGATTCGTACCACTCCAATGAGTATTTCTACCACTTTTCAGCCAAATCTGAAATCGAAATATTAGGAACTTTGCGATGTACAAACTTGTTTACGTCTGCGTGCCTCGGTTCAAATTTGACACAACGTATGAATCGAACGGTATTTGCAGTTTGCTTTGATTTTTAATTACGTACTCAATTTTGGTCATTTATGACCCAACCAGCATATTGTTGTTTCAGCTGCGATTTTATATGTATTATCTATATTTGCATTGTGCACTTGTACCCTTTTTATCAGATTTCTGGAGAAAAACTCATTCATCCAAGAATAGAATTCTTGTTAGTTACGTGTCGTGGGATAGTTCATTTCAAAATATTGAATAGTATATTTAGAATACGGAATGATGCTTAATTTTATTGTTAAATAAATTAAGTATCTGTGTTTTCAAATTGTACCTTCGTAGCTATGAGTGATAGCGAAAGTGAATTCTCTTTGACCATATTTTCGAAGAAGAATCTTGTTCTGGGTTCGAGGATCATGTTGAGCCACCTGATTCATCAGATACTGATTTTAGTGATGTTGAAAATTTCTTTGTGCCTATCGAAATGATGGTGTCAAAAAATGGTCAAATAAATTACTAAACAAAACTGAATGAAAACAGTGCCGGAAGAGCCTCAAGGAAAAATATCTTAAAATTGGTGCCAAATTGACACGTTATTCTTGTTCTAGAATTACAGAAGTCGAACTTTCCAGCTTTGAATTGAATTTTTCCACTTCCTTTGATACGTACTATTTTGACCTTTACCAACGTTGAGGGCAGACGCATATATGGTAAAGAATGGACTGATGTTGATAGCACCGAACTACATATTTGCATCCATTGGACTACTTTTCTTGGCCGGCGTTTTTCGTTCAAACAACGAAAGCGCTGAAAGTGGAGAGAACTCTGAAAAAGGAAGACCAATATTTGCTGCAACCATGTCATTGAAGATTTTCAAGAAAATATTAATAGTTATAAAGCTTGACAACAGGGAAAATCGAAGTGAACGACGACTGTTAGATAAATTTGCTCCTATAAGTGAGTTGTGGAATCAGTGGGTTGACATATTGCCAAAACTTTACAATCCATCCGAAAATGTGACAAAAGATGAGCACTTAGTAGCTTTCAGAGGAAGATTTCCCTTCCGGCAGTACATGCCATCAGAGCCAGCGAAATATGGAATCAAGTTTTGGGTACTTTATGATTCTGCAAAGAGCTATGTTTAGAATATTCAACCTTATTCTGGCAAGGAAATCGGAAGTACTCCAGAAAAAAATCAAGGTATGCGCGTAGTTCTTGATTTGATTGTAGGGCAAAAAGGACACAATGTCACAACCGATAACTTTTTCACATCTTATCTATTGGCGCAATAGATATTGAAGAAACAAATTACATTAAAGGAACAATACGCGAAAACAAGCCTAAATTACTACCACAAATAGTAAATATAAAGGGAAGACCAATATACAGGGTGACTGACTCGAACTGCAACTTTTTAAAATGCTATAATTTTTCTATTTTTTGATAAATTTTATTGTGCCAAGGCAAAAAATGTTGGAAAATACATAAATTTTCAAATTATATCAGTAGTTTTCAATATGTTCACCTTTGACGCTAATAATGGCCTTGAAACGGCCGAAGAAAGCACCGCACGCTGCACGCAAGTGGCTCTGCAGTATTTTGGCCCATTCCCGGCGAAGTACTTGTTTAAAGTGGTCCAAACTTTTATATTTTTTAGTGCCAACCTTCGCCTTCAAAATACCCCAGACAGAGAAATTCAACGGATTTCCATCCGGAGAATTTGCAATCCATTTTGTCGAAGAAATGAAGTGTGGAACATTGTTATTCAACCAATCTTGGTTGACGCGCGTTTTATGAGACGGTGTCGAGTCTTGTTGAAATGTCCACGGTCTCCGACCGAAATGATTGTTTGCCCAAGGCTTCAATACTGCCTTTAAGACAGTTTCACGGTATACGATCACATTAATTTTGACGCTACGGTAGCAAAATACGAGTGGAGAGCGACCATCGGCGGTTATGGCGGCCCAAACCATCACCATCGGTGCTGCCTGCTACTGCTACTGGTGACCGTCTGAAGGTGTAAATTTTCGAAGGACCTCATTTTCAAGTAAACTCGGTCATTTTGTTTGTTGACATATTGCCCGATAACAAATGGCGACTCATCGGAAAAAAACCAAATTCGGCAACTCACCACTTCCTTCGCTCTTTCGACTCTAACTTTTTTCTGTTGCGGTGTAAGATCGTGTGCTTTTTTGAACTTCAATGGCATGAGCCCAAGCTCATTTCTCAGTATGCGCTGCATCCGTTCCAACGATATGTTGAGCTCACGAGCCATTTTTTTTTCCACTTCTACACGGATTTCGCTCAATTCGAGCCTTTACTTTCCGAACCATTTCTGCCGATGTTGCTGTTTTTTTTATGACCACCTCCATGGCGTTTTGCAACGCTGCCAGTATCACGGTAACGAGCTATGGTTCGAGACACAAATGATTTATTCATGTTGAGGTGCTGGAGGTCTCTAACGATAGCTACTTGTGGTTTTTCAGCCAAATATAAACCACTATCACGTGTAAATTCCATCGCGGATAAAAATTTTTCAACACAACTGAGACGCAAATCATTTAAAAGGCTTGTAAATAATAAAATTATCTGTCATTTGTCAAAATTTGAGCACACAGTAATGAACGGTTTGGAAATTATATCAGTCTGAAGTTAGTTGCAGTTCGAGTTAGTCAGGGTATATTCATCTAATTTTGCATTTACTGACATTTACTACTCTCGTATCTTGCATTCCGAAAAAATAAATAAATCTGTCAATCTACTAAGTACCTTACATCATGACTCAAAAGTAAGTGATCGCTCGGATAAAAAGCCAGACATAAATCTGGATTATAACAAATGTAAGGGGGTGTAGACACATTGGACAAAGCAGTAAGTGGCTACACTTGCAAAAGGATGACAAAACTGTGGCCTCAAGTAGTGTTCAGTAATATGGTCGATATTTCAGCTTATAATGCTTTTGTTTTATTCAAATCCAGTAACCATACATGGAAAGACGGCTGACTCTCAAAGCGCCGCTACCTTTTGGAAGGTCTTGGTATGCTTGTTAAGCTTGTTACATAAAAAAGCGACAAACTTTATCTCCAAAACATTTTTCACTTGAAATTGCCAAAAAAAAAAATTCAAAGTGATTATCAAACCGATACACAACCATCTTCATCGTCTCAATTGCGAAATATTTCAGGAAGAAGAACAACTAAAAGAAATCGATGTCAATAATGCCAAAAAAAAAAACAGATTATAAAACGGGAATAGTTTGCAACTTGAGATTTTTTGCTGTTTGATTTTCCAGTGTTCTATTTTTGACAACTAATGCGTGACATGTGTAAAAATTAAACATGCTTTGTTTTGTTAGCATTGCCATTTCATCATGGAAAGACTTACACCCGAACAGCGTTTAAAAACTATTGAATTTTATTACAATATCAAATTTATCGTGCACTTCGACCATCTTACGGTCGTCATAATCGATATACCGAGCAAGCAACTCAAACCACATTGACCAAATTTCGCACCAATTTCACGCTATTGGACATCAAGCCACCTACCCGTATACGTGGAGCGCGTACAGAGGAAAATATTTCTGCTGTATCCGCTAGTGTTAATGGATTCCGTCATCCTTCCATTCGTCGCTATTTGCAGCAATTGTAATTGTGTTACTCGACAACGTTGAAAATTTTACGCAAGGATCTTGGTCTAAAACCTTACAAAATACAGCTCGTGCAAGAACAGAAACCGAACGACCTGCCATAGCGAGAGGATGATCCGTCTTTTTATCGAAAAATTGTCTTCAACGATGAAGCTCAGATTTTGATCCAATGAGCAACCTCAGGCAATACAAGAGCTGCCAAAGCACCCGGAAAAATGCTCTCTTTGGTGCGGTTAATGGTCCGGCGGAATTATTGGCCGTGAGAACAACGTTACCGTCAATGGGCTTTTTTTTGCCCAAAATCTACGAGCTGAATCTGGTCGATATGTGGTTGCGGCAAGACGGCGATACATGTCACACAACACGCAAATCGATGAACCAATTGAGAAATGAGATCGGTGAGCAATTTATTTCTCGTTTTGGACCGGTGAATTGGCCGGCTAGATCATGCGATTTGACACACTTAGACTATTTTTTATCACTTATCTTTGCCGATTAACCAGAGTGAGTTGTAGTCTTGGAAAACAACATTACACGACTTATTAGCGAGATACCAGCCAATATTCTCGAAAAAGTGATTCATGAAAGATTCATGAAAGGCTTGTGGTCGTGAGTCAATCAAAGATGATGAAAGCAGTGGCAGACCATCGACATCGAAAACCGACGAAAACATTGATAAAGTAAAAGAAATGTTGGTCAATAACCGCAAATTAACTCTCAGAAAGGTAGCAGAGGACTTGAACATTGCCTATGGATCCGTCTAAGGTATTTTGGTTAATGATTTGGGTTTCCGTCGTGTAGCAGCAAAGTTGGTGCCGAAAGACCTCAATTTCATGCAAAAAAGATACCGAGTTGACGTCGCAAAAAAGATGATTTGCGAGGCTGAATCCGATCCTACATTCATCAAAAGGATCATTACTGGAGACGAGACGTGAGTTTATGAGTACGACACGCAATCCAGACATCAGGCAAGTGAATGACGTTCACCAAATGAGCCGAGACCAAAACAACCACGTCGTATTTAGTCAAAAACGAAGGCAATGCTCACGGTTTTCATGGATTACTACGTTGCAGTGCATCATGAATTTTTGCCAGAAGGCCAGACAAAGAGTAATATTTGGGCGTTATGAGACGTTTGCGTGAAGAAATTCTCCGAAAGAGACCAGAATAGTGGGCAGAAAACTCGTGGATTTTGTACCATGATAACGCACCGTCGCACAGTGCCATCATTATTCGTAATTTTTTGACGAAAAATGCAACAAATACCATCCAACAGCCAATGAATTCACCTGATTTGGCTCCCTGTGACTTCTTTCTGTTCAATCGAGTTAAAAAAAAAAAAAAACCACTACGGGGAACGCGTTTCAGCAGCCGAGAGGAAGTAATGGAAAAATCGCAGGAAGCACTGATGGACATACTGAAAACCTAATATAAAAAATGTTTCGAGGATTGGATCAAGCACTGGCATAAGTGTGTTGCATTAGATGGGGATTACTTTGAAGGGGACAATATTGATTTAGATGAATAAACTTGTATTTTTAATTTGCTGAATAAATTCCAGGAACTTTTTATGGAGGTCTTATACTTTGAGACAATTTGTTGATTTAAAATCGTTTCGTGCTTACCTCTTACTTTAGGGCTCATAATAGTCACTGATTAGCACTGTTAAGAATGCTTAATTTTAAAGTTGTTTTAGGATCTGGTATTTCTTACATCATTTTTACAGATTCTAATGTATTAAGGCTTTTCCAGTGACAATGCCGGGAAGGGAAAACTCCACATTTCCAACTCTTTTCATCAAACGAATTTTTACCAATTTTAATCAAATGTACATATCATTTGTTCATTTAAGGTTTGACCGATAGAATTTTTTAACTTTTTTTTTCTCTTTGTAGGTGCTGGAGAACCCGGATCGACTGGTGAGTGAATTGAAAAAAAAAAGACCCCGTTCTTTAACGTTCTAAAAAAAACACACTTTTTTATAGTTCAATCAGCAATACCAGAAACGACATCCAGACCAGCTCAAGCCGAAAATGTGATTGGTAGTATAAATTTGAAAATTTTGCTTTGACATTTGTTTATTATTTATATTTTTAGGAGCATTTTCATGCTTTCACGAAAACAACTGGTACCGTGAGAACGATCAATTTCGAACTGGAGAAAATAATTGCGCTGTATGCCGGTGCCTTCAGGGATCGATTGTATGTGATGAACGTGCTTGCAGACCAGCGCCAGGTGTAGAAGTAAACATACATGGCGAGGAAAGAACAAATCCACGCGGTTATCCACCACAATCACCAGAAGTAGAAGCCACAACAGTACCTGCTACAACAACTCAAGGAACACCGACTACTAGTTTCCGACCATATAATCGTGAACCTGGAATTCCAACAGGAACTGGAGTAAGAGGAGAAACTGGATATCCTGGAGCAAGAGGCCCATCAGGTGAAAGTGGAATACCAGGTGCACCCGGTTTTCCAGGAGTTCCAGGAAATCCCGGACCTCCAGGACCAACGCCAGATTTAAGTTATTACCATCAACAATTAGCCGATGCATTATCAAGTAGTGATAAGGGACCAAGTGCACCAGTGTTCCTTCCGGAGCAATATCAATATTTACAAACTTCAGTTGGACCAAGCGGACCACGAGGTGCACCAGGTGCAACTGGCCCATCAGGACCACAAGGTTTTCAAGGTGTTCGAGGTGACCCTGGTGAACCTGGAGCACAGGGAATTTCAGGCGAAGCTGGTCCACGAGGATTGCCGGGTGTACCTGGTAAGGATGGTTCACCGGGCGAAGATGGAGAACCAGGTCCAATAGGGCCTGCGGGTACACCAGGTCCTAGAGGTCTTCCGGGCATGCCAGGAATTCCAGGAATTAAAGGACATCGCGGTTTTCCAGGATTAGATGGTGCAAAAGGAGAACAAGGTGCCCCTGGTGAAAAAGGTAGCTCAGGGCAAATGGGACCTGTAGGCGCTATTGGTCCGGTCGTAAGTTTTCAAGTTAATGAAGAAAGAATTTCTCACCCAAATAGTACATTTTCAGGGTCCAGCTGGTCCACGCGGAGAAAGAGGTCGTGAAGGTCCACCAGGACCATCGGGAGCAAGAGGACTTGATGGAATTCCTGGAGCTCCTGGCCAACCGGGTTCAATAGGGAAACCAGGAGCACCAGGATTTCCTGGAAGTCCTGGATCTAAAGGTGATATGGGTCATGAAGGCCCCAAGGGATCGCAAGGCTTGCAAGGGCCACGTGGTGAAGCTGGCCGCCCTGGTAATGCCGGTGAGCCAGGTGTACCAGGAGTAGCAGGAAAAGATGGGTTGCATGGTGAAAAAGGTGCAATTGGAGCTCAAGGTATAGCGGGACCACAAGGCTTCCCAGGGGCACGTGGACCTCAAGGTTTAAATGGAAATCCTGGTGAACCGGGAATGAAAGGAGCGCCTGGAGTACCTGGAGAGCGTGGTCATAAAGGAGACTCTGGAAATAAAGGAGAACCAGGACAAGTAGGCCCTCGAGGACTACCTGGAACAGTTGGGCCTGAAGGTAAACGAGGAAAACGAGGTATGCGTGGACCATCTGGTCTACCTGGACCCACTGGGGAACGAGGAGCGACCGGAGTGGCCGGGTTACCAGGACCGGATGGACCTGTTGGACCTAAGGGACAATCCGGCGAACGCGGTTCACAGGGTCCAGTGGGCCCTAAAGGCAGTTCAGGCGATGTAGGTCAACCAGGAATACCTGGAGTTCAGGGTCTTCGTGGACTGCCTGGTAGAATTGGCCCCGAAGGAAGATCTGGACCTCCAGGTGAACGTGGAATACCCGGTGCTGATGGAAAAGCAGGTGAACAAGGGCCACAAGGTCTACAAGGTCTTCCAGGGCCCATGGGTATACCAGGAGATAAAGGTTTCCCTGGAGAGCGTGGAAAAGATGGAGAACCAGGGCAACCTGGTGTAGCTGGACCTAAAGGTGATATAGGAAAAGATGGAATTCCAGGAGCTCAGGGTCCACCTGGGCCACAAGGCCAAGATGGCTTAAGAGGTGAGGCTGGTGCTCCCGGACCCAGAGGCTTCCAAGTAAGAGAACTATATACATTGCGTTTTATGAGCAAAACTTTACTATCTTTGATTTAGGGACCCCCTGGTGCACCAGGAAATCCTGGTACACCTGGCAAAGATGGACACTCGGGACCACCAGGTCAGCAAGGAGCTGTTGGACCTGCTGGCCTACGAGGCGAACGGGGATTCCCAGGGGAAAGGGGACCTGTTGGTCAACCTGGAACTCCTGGTGAACGTGGCGAACCAGGACAAGTGGGCAATGATGGACAACCCGTAAGAATAAAACTATTTTATTACGCTGAACACTTTTAAAATGTATGTTGATAAACTTAAAGGGGCTACCTGGCCCAGTAGGAATGAAAGGACACCAAGGACCACCTGGCATGATTGGTCTTCCTGGTCTTCGTGGGCAACCAGGAGCAAATGGAGAAAAGGGTGAACGTGGAAGCTTAGGCTCGCCAGGTCCGGAAGGTCCAGCCGGACGTATTGGTGATAGGGGACCGCAGGGAATCGTTGGGCCACCTGGCGCTCCAGGAGAAGCTGGTGAAAGAGGTCAACCAGGAACGGCTGGAACACCGGGAGAACAAGGTGCTGCTGGGTCACCAGGAGAACGTGGTGGAATGGGTCCGCAAGGTCTTCCAGGATTTCCTGGCTCACCAGGTTTGGCAGGACTTCCAGGTCCAAAAGGAGACAGAGGTCTAATGGGCATCAAAGGCGAGCAAGGAAATGTAGGCCCACAAGGATTAACGGGTGAGTCTGGACCTCCAGGGAATATGGGTCTAACAGGAGCGAAGGGTGCACGTGGTGAACCAGGATTGCGTGGAGAGGCAGGTATGATTGGCCCTCCAGGACGACCAGGTGAACCAGGGCAAGCGGTAAGCAGAAATTTATCAATTTGAATCCTACGAGTTACAATTTATTATTGTTTTTAGGGTCAACCTGGTAGTCAGGGACCTCCGGGGGTACCCGGCTTCCCCGGCTTAAAGGGAAGTCCCGGTGATAATGGAAGACCTGGATCTCCCGGACCGCCGGGACTACAAGGACCCCCTGGAATTGAGGGATCAAAGGGAGAAACAGGAAGTGAAGGCCCAGCTGGTCCTCCTGGTCCTACTGGTCCACCAGGAAACCATGGTGACAGAGGCTTACCAGGATTACCAGGTCCACCTGGTGGTGTAGGAGCACGAGGTATTCGAGGCCCACCAGGAGAGATAGGCCAACCGGGAAAAGCAGGCAAAGATGGTGAGCTTGGACCACAGGGTGTCATGGGACCACAAGGTCCCCCAGGTCCATCTGGAGAATCTGGACCTGAAGGCCCCCAAGGCAAACAAGGTCCACCAGGTATAGCCGGCAGAACAGGCGACAAAGGACCACAAGGTTTACCTGGCAATCAAGGAAGTCCAGGAAATCCAGGTTTACCGGGTCCGCCTGGGCAAATAGGCCAAGTTGGACCCACTGGAGAAAGAGGACCTAAGGGTGAAACCGGTCTACCAGGAATTGAAGGACAACTTGGTCCAAGAGGAAAACCAGGCCCTCCAGGCGCTGAAGGACCCAAGGGTGATCTTGGAGAGGTTGGTCCAAAGGGTATTAAGGGTCACAGAGGTTTAATTGGTCTTCAAGGATTGCCAGGAGCACCTGGTTTTAAGGGTGATATTGGAAATCCTGGTATAGATGGACCTCCTGGTAAACCAGGAGAGCCAGGTCCAAGAGGTCTACCAGGAAGAGATGGTAATCCAGGACCACAGGGTCTATTAGGTCCAACAGGATACAGAGGTCTTACTGGAAGTGAAGGAAAACCTGGTCCCCTTGGACCACCAGGCCCACCTGGTCCACCCGGACCTCCTGGAGAATCTCTTGGCTATGATGCTGCCGCGCTTGCTGCTCTTCTTCAACAAGGAACTACCAAAGGTCCCGACCCAATGGGAGATCAACCTTATAATGTCCTCACCCCAGGCCTATCAGATGAAGAACGACAAGCTATTATACTTAAGGCATACGAGCATGTCAAAGCATCCTTTGAACGATTCGTTAAACCTACCGGACAAAAAACTGCTCCTGCAAAGAGTTGTCGAGATCTATTTGCTGCCTATCCCGAATACAAATCAGGCAACTATTGGGTAGATCCAAATGACGGCGATGCCCGTGATGCTATTTTAGTATACTGTGATGCAGAAAAACGCGCCACTTGCATACTGCCACAGCCAAAGGAGTCATCAACGATTTCATACAGCGGAAACGAGCATGAAATATGGCTTGGCGAAGTCGATGGTGGACTCAAGATTTCATACAAGGCTGACTCCAATCAGATGGGATTCATTCAACTATTATCCGCTCATGCAACTCAAAGTATCACGTTCCATTGTAAGAAAACAGTAGCATTCCTTCACGAACAGAAGAACTCCTACAGGTTTGCCTTGTGTATTTACCCTTTCGGTTTACAGAATCTAAATGCCATGTCTTTACTAGAAACGGATTGAAGCTACTTACATGGAATGATGCTGAACTGACACCCAAAGGACCCCAAAGATTGCGATATGAGGCTGAACTTGATGATTGCAAGGTATGTAAACAAATGGTTATAGCACTTATTTCCATGAATCATTTTCATTAATTTCTTTTAGTATCGCGCTGATAAATGGGCTAAGACTATTATTACTTACACAACGGACAAATCGCAACGACTTCCGATTGTCGATATAGCCATTCGGGATATTGGTGAGCCACAGCAGGAGTTCCGTGTTGAAATAGGTCCAGCGTGTTTCTACTAGGGCTTATTTTTTAAATACTCTTCTTTCCTTAACATACATACGTAATACAAGAAATTCTCGTTGCATTTAGTACTTCTTTTCTTTATGTAAGAAAATAAATATATTTAAGTTTTGATAGTAAACCCTTATCTATAAATAAAAAAAAAAAAAAAAAACATCGTTTCATAATGCAAAAGACTCTCTTAATGATAATTAATTAGTTTATATAAAAATTATTAGATTTACTTGAGTAATTTAATAAGTACACTTAATTAGGTTTAAGGAAACCAACGAAACAACGTAAACAGATATTTTTATACTTCTACTCTAATTAAGAAAAAAGCGGAAAATAAAATTACTGACAGATTAATTTATGGATTTTTTTTTTACGATTTTTACTTGATTCACAATTGCGACACTTTTACATTTACGTTGATTGTGTTGTTTCCTTTAAAAAGCATTTTTTAAATCTGGCCATCAAAATTCTGCTCCATGACTTATTTGAATATCAAATTTATTAAGAACCTCAACAACGTTAATCACTTAGATTAAGATATAAATGTTTTTAGGTCTTTATGCAACCTCGTCATTCATCGTTCCGTTGAAATGACATTTTTTATCCAAACGGATTACCTTCACTTTTTCTTGATCCCCATCCTGAATCCGATTACCAACCGTCATTAATGTGGGTTATCACCTTGTGTGGACCTTCTGAATCCTGTTGCAATTTTGTTGATTTGCCTTTCTTACGCACCAGATCTCATTCGTTGAAGCTCGCTAGTCTCATTTTTTCTCGGGTGTTTTCATGCAATTTACGAAATCTTCGCAAGCCATCCACATAGTCATTTACATCCTTGGACTCAGTTGGGGTGGATCCGATTTTCGTTTCACTTGCCAACTGAATTATTTGACCTAATACGATCTCCGATGGCGTATGTCCTGTGGAACTACGCGCTTCGGTAGGCCACTAAGAAGAGGGGTGGATATGTGTCGATTCCAGTCCCTCTGGCAGTCTCCATCCAAGGTCCTATTGACGGGCTCGACCATTCCATCAGATTGAGGATGTAGTGGCGTTGTCCTTGTTTTCCTTATTCCCAGATATTGGCACACTTCCTGGAAGACTTTTGATTCAGAGTATACGAATAGATCCATTGGGACCCCAAATCTGTTCACCCAGTTGTTGACTATCTCTTCTGCTACGGTCTTAGCCTCTTGATTTGGGATGGAAAACACTTCCGGCCACTTACTGAAGTAATCCATGACAGAGAGAGTGCATCGGTTGCCATTAAAGATTTTTTAAAACGGCCTAGCGATGGCGATGGGCATTCGTTCGAATGATGCTCCGATATTGTACTGTTGCATTCGTCCCTGTAGCTTTACTTTTAAGCCCTTGGTAGCTGCACACGTTATGCACTTTTTGCACCAATTATCTGCATTATATTTTGCGCTTACCCAGTAGAAACGCTCCCTTACCTTCTGCTACCTAAGATTCCGTCATGTATTTCATGGACCACTTTGCTGACTCTTAACCGTGGCAAAATTAGCTGCATAGTGTCTCTTTTATAGCGAGTCCCATTCTGTCCAATTGGCTCCGGTCCGATATCTCCTATCAGCTTGCTCTTTCCTCGTGTTCTTTCCAGGATAATATTGGTTCGATGTCGTTATCTGCCTGTTGGGAGGAACGGATTTTGTTTATTCTCCAACCCTCTACTGGTTCAGTAGTGACCATTTGGATGGCGGCCTGTTCTTTCCTTTCCTTACCACTAACTACTTCTAGGAGACTTTCATTACATTGTTGTACCTGCGAAACTTTGATAGTTTCCCTGGGGCTGCCGACTCCTGCTATCGACTTCTGCCCCGCAAAGTAAACATTTCCTGACTGATGATTTCGGGAAGATTGACCGGCTTCTTGATAGCCGTTTCTGTCGGTTTCTCCCTCTATTTGCTTGTAACTTCAGTGAAGGCAGCTTTTTCGTCGTACCGGTTCTTTACCTTTCCTTTGAAGATGTCCTATCTTATCGCAGTTCCATTAGCGCATTCTTCGTCTATCCCATGGAGTATCTCGTTCCTCTGCACTAAGTCTTGCGCAAGGGAATTCAACAGATGCTACTTGTTTGTAACGGTTCTTTTCCTGGCCATCCTTACTGCTGACAGTAGCTTCGAACCTGCGGTTTCTCTAATGAGTGCGTCCTTTGCTTTTTCGTCGATTATCGCTTGGCCCTCAGTTGTATATTATAAAATGTACCAGGCTTCTGACCTAATCTCGAACTGCTTCTTATACGCAGGCCATGAGGTCTGGCCACCCAATGGGATAGGTTTTAACACTTTTCTCCTTGCACCTCTTAAGGAACATTTTTCATCAACATTCTTTTCTAATTTATCAAATTTGTCATCAGTTTCTTCGAAATTTTGTTATTCCAGATTACTCTTTTGTTCATCCTTCCCTGCAGGGCAGGCTATTCTTTTGTTCGTCTAGATTTTGTTTTTTGTTCGTCCAGCTTTTGTTCGAGGCTATTCTTTTGTTCGTCCATCTTCGACAAGAGGAGTTGCATCATCGCAGCAATGTCTTTGCCAGTACTCATTTGATCTTCTTTGTCGGCGTCAAAGGAATATGTATCTGGATCATGTCCCACGTTGTTCAAGGCATCCTGAAATCACTCCCCTTTCGCTGAGGTTTCTCTTGTTCAACTCGAATTTGAGTTTTACGAGATTCAACTGCAATAGTTTTCGACCCATTATAGCTTCTTCAAACAATCACAAATCATAATCAACGCCAATGTAAAATGTTTGTATGGGTACAAATGATAGAATTTATTCCTGTCAATGCAATACAATTCCTCCGAATCTCGATTAATCAGGGCCAAGCACGTCTTTGAAGTGGTTTCCCAATTGCGCTTGCTCTCCGGTGTGAGCAAACGCGGTACCCATCACGCGGACAGCTTTTTCATGCTCTTAATCTCATGTAGCCTAACCTTAAAACTACCCTAATTTACGTAAGTCGGCCATTTGCTAAACATAGCAAGGAAAAAATGGCCCACTTTTCTTTCTAACTAGCACTACGCTAACCCGGACTTGAAGGAAACGACGAAGTAATCGGGTCTTCTTCACTCAACCACCAAATATTTTGGTGCTGCAGAGCAACATCGTTTTTATCGCGTTTTTATCGCGTTTTTATCGCGTTTTTAAACCGCCTTACTAAACCTGAGACGTTCAATACTGCCGTGTGCGATGTCTGTGGTGAAGTTGAGTCGCTACACCGACGGCACAAACTACGTAGAAGATTAGATCAGCACTTTCATGTCAAAACAGAGGAATGCTTCAAGGGGGACGAAACCTTTCAAGCGCACACTCTCATGATATTGGACGAAGTCATTGCTCTTGCAATGTGCCCTGGAATCAACTTTATAGCGAAGTTGTCCACTCTTATTAGATTCGCCCTGTTGTATAGAACCTCATTGGGATAGAAATTATGTACACCAATTCTGGTGTTCTGTAAAAATGAAGACAACATTTTCATTTCAACAAGCAAATAGCTGGCCGTGTTGTCCAATGATCAAGACACTTCACCAATTTTTTCTGCTGTCACCAGGCAACGGCGATCTAAACAGAATGGTTTCAAATTTTTAGCAACATGGCAAAAAGGTATTTTATGTAACGAAATTTACCACACATACACATGCATTCACACACACAAATGTAAAACCAAAGAGAATGAGGAGAGTGCACATGCAGAGATAGTCGTCATTTGATCGTATAATAGCGCACGTATAATAAAGATATTATTCGCATTTGTATCCACAGTGTTGTTTGCTATTTAGTTGTTTTTGCTACTTTACCTTGTTTTGAAAGTCTCGTGCTACTTACAAAATTGATTTTTAACTTTTGGTCATCGCAAAATCGCCCAATTTGTTCGAAGTCACGTTGCAAAAGCATGTTAATGACCTCGACTTTTGTTCTGATTCAACTCCTCTGCGTACGCTGTGCTATGAGGAAATGAACCTATCAAATCGCTGTGTAAATGTTGAATAAGATTGGCGAATTAATCGTATCTTGTTGCAGACCGTTTTTAATGTAAAATGTTCCAATGGGAGTCGCATCGCCATTTTTCATGATAAACTGTCTGTTGGTGAGCATATTATGAAGAATATACAAAATTGGTTTACTGATTCCCAGTCTGGTCAGAATGTAGAAAAGTCCCTCTAACTATACGGTGTAGAAGGCCTCTTCCAAATAAACTAGGCAGGCTACGGTACGCTTTTTTTTGCTTTTACTTCATTGGATATCTGACAAAAGTTTAGACGTAGGTAGAAATTGTTCAAAAAGACTTGATTCTCGAGATCGTGATTTGAACCAATGACTTTATTGGTTTAACACACTTCCTGTCGCCGCTATGGCCTCAACCTTCTCCTGAGGATCTTCGATCACAAAGAAATTATCATTATCTGCGGCTTCACTTGCATCTATGCCTGCAGTAGTCAGTATTCGTTCGTTGTCCGTTGTTCGAGGAATTTTAAGACACTGTAAGTCGTATTGATTTTTTGTCCGAAAAATTTTGTTTCTTTGCGGAAACATACTCGGGTTGCTGGAATTTACAACCCGAATTCTGTTGTTCCAGTACAAACTTACAGATTTTCTGTAATTCTCTCTTATCAATATTTTGAGGTTTTTAATTGAAGACTTTAGTGTCCTTACCTTTCGGCGATTACTTCTTCATCGGTCTTAAATCTCTTTCCGGCGAGCATTATTTTGAGGTCTGCGAACAGGAAATAGTCGCTGTGGGCCAAATCTGGAGAATACGGTGCGTGGGGAAGCAATTCGTAGCTGAATTCATTCAATTTTGCCATCGTTTTCATTGACTCGTGACACGGTGCATTGTATTGATGAAACAGCATTTTCTCTTTCTTCAAATGCGGCCGTTTTTCGTCCTTCAAACGTTTAAACAATGCAATGTAATAGTCGCTGTTGATAGTCTGCCCCTTTTGGAGATAGTCGATGAAAATTATTCGATGTGTATCCCAAAATACGGATGCCATAACCTTGCCAGCCGACTGTTGAGTTTTTGGTCGTTTTAGACGAGGTTCGTCGCCTGCTTGCCACTCAGCTGACTGCCGACTTGACTCTGGTGTAAAGTGATGGAGCCAAGTCTCATCGATTGGCACATACCGACGTAAAAATTCGGCTTTATTGCCGAACAACACGTTGTTGTTTTTGGTCGACTGTGAGCAAACGCGGCACCCACTTTGAACAGAGCTTTCGCATGTCCAAATATTCGTGTATGATATATCCAACACGCTCTTTTTATATCTTCAGAGCCTGAGCTATCTCGATCAACTTCACTTTACGGTCATTCGTAATCATTTTGTGGACTTTTTTTATGTTTTCATCTAAAACAGCCTCTTTTGGACGTCCACTGCGTGCATCATCTTCGGTGCTTGTATGACCACTTTTAAATTTTTCAATCTACTTGCGAATGGTTCGTTCGTCTGGTGCAGTCTTAGTAACCAGCCATTTCTTTGCATCGGCTGCATTTTTTCCCATCAAAAAGCAATGATAAATCAACACACGAAATTGCTTTGAATCCATTTTTTACATTTTTTACTGCCATCCGTAATCCATATTTTCAACTATAGTCTATGAACATCAGTATTTTCCTCGCAATGGAAAGACGCTAAACTAACATTAATTTTAAAAAAAAATCGAGAGCTAATACGCTGGAATATAAGCTGATTTCTATTGTACCGTTTATATATGGTAAAAGTACATATTTGATAAAACTATACTACTGCATATGCAGAAAAAAGAGTCAGTTTTACTCGGGTTTCACTTGAAACAGAGTTGCAGGACTGCTCTACTATTGGTCAGTGATAAAATCAGACAAACTCTTAACAAAAATCATGCCACAATTATTACTTTACTGACCTCCTCTCATTTAAACTGTCCCTTGATTTTTATAAGGGGGCCATTATTATTTTTTATATAATTAGCGCGCACTGAAGGGGTTATAATATTCTTAAAATGTTTGCACACAAGGTCTTAAATGTTTGCAAGTTATAATGATTAGGAAATGGAGAGTTCGGCGGTTCATGCATTCCATAAGCAAGTTGTACGGCTTAGGAATAAATCACGGTATTTTACAAAACGTCCTAAAGTGGACGTGATAGTGTACTGATGAGTATTCATAGCGAGACGACGCGCATTTTTTATCTTGTCTACTTAATATATGTCTTTACTTGATACAGAAACAGCAAACTCTAATTCACATGGATCTCTGTTTTTGAGTAAATCTGCTGCTCTTCGCTTCTTTGAAGCCAGATTGAGTTCCTCAAAATTTTGGCAGGGCCTTCCTCTCTTGGAACTATTTGAAGGTTTTACATGTTCAGTGTTATAAATATAGCTTAAAACATCGTCATTCAACGTGAAAGTGTTGCTCAAATAACCAGAATATTTTTTCCTATACGCTTTTTTAGATCTGTAATATGACTTCCAATAATTACTTATCTTTAACGTAAACAACTCAACTGACTTCTTTGTACTTGAAACAATATCATCAGGAGCAATTTGTAGTTCAAATACGAGTATGTCTAAAACATAATTAAAAACAGAGTCAGTTTTAGTTTTAGGGTTCGCTTTAAGCCATTCTTCAAAACAGGCATTATTTTTCAGTTATAGACCAGCTGAAATAAGAAATTAAAACTCAACAAACTGTAAACGAAAGCAGATTAAACTTTTCTCACATCAAACTAAGACTATTATCAAGATAATAAAAAAAAATAGCGATGTGATGTGATGTGTTTTTTTTTTTTTAACGAAGTTTGAATTTGGCCTTTGCTGTTTTTTTTTTTTTTTTTGAATAAATATAAAAAAATATAGCTTACCCATATTGTTTTATTTTTTTACTTTTTCAAACTCATTTAAACTCACTTAAAGCAAACAATGAGAGAAAGTTGCTAGCAAGTAATTTAAATCTTCATCAAGGCCATTAAATCGATTTTTAAGTTCAGTTTTCAATGAAACAATCATGTCGATTAAATTGTAAGTTTTTCGTACAATTTTCATCTCTTGTAAGGTATCTTATTAATAAGACATGTGGTAAGGACCAGAACTAGTTATTTTCGTGATTTCTTCAAAAGGTTTAAGAAGTTTTACACTGTGTATAAATGTGTCGTGTAAAGAGAAGTCGTTCGCTTCTGTTCCAATAACTGTTCTAAAAAATAATAAGTAGAATTCCGACTAATATCTTGGATTAATTAATGTTGTGGCAAATGTAGTTCCAGTCGAAGAGCTACCAATTTTTCTTGACCTAAGCTCGACTAAATAAGATTTGTTAACAATTCGTGGTGAAGCTTGTATCGTCTCCCAAAGCTACATATATAGCTCGTTGAAGCAAATGAATAAAACAATTAGCGGAATGATATCCACAAATTTGTACACCTTTCACCATATTAGCTCCTGTGTAAGATCCTTCAAAAGGATTTATTGCGAGCACAACATGATCTTTATAAGATATCCAGTGAGCTGTAAATCTCAGGAAGCTTTTATTGTTGTTTCGACAGGTCCATACACCCGAGGTTACAGAAATCGCAAAAGTTTTTGTGAAGAAATCGAAGGACAAAGATTTTAGAGTGTATTCGATTATATAAGTCAGGAATAATTTTTCAGATATATATTTCCGAGATGGGATTTTATAACGAAGCAACGCTTTTTCCAATATCCTTCGTAAGACAACACGCTCCACAGTATATACCAAATTCCCGCCGAAGAGCTAGTTTGAAGTGGTCCAAATTTTGGTATTTTTTAGTGTCAACCTTCGTCTTCAAAATACCGCAGACAGAGAAATCCAACGGATTTGCAACCCATTGTGTCGAAGAAATGATGTGTGGAACATTGTTTTTTAACCAATCTTAGTTAACACGCACTTTGTGAGACGGTGCAGAGTCTTGTTGAAATGTCCAAGGTCTCCGACCGAAATGATTGTTTGCCCAAGGCTTCAATACTGCCTCTATGACATTTTCACGGTATACGATCTCATTAATTTTGACGCCACGGTCCAAAAATACGAGCGGAGAGCAACCATTGGCGGTTATGGCGGCCCAAACCATCATAATCGGTGCTGCCTGCTTTCTGGTGATCGTCTGAAGGTGTAAATTTTCGAAGGGCCTCTCTGGGAAGTAAACTCGGTCATTTTGTTTGTTGACATATTGCTCGATAACAAATGGCGACTCATCGGAAAAAAACCAAATTCGGCAACTCAACACTTTCGTGCAAGCGTAGCAACTCCTTCGCTCTTTCGACTCTATCTTTTTTCTGTTGCGGTGTAAGATCGTGTGCTTTTTGTGTTGCATCCGTTCCAACGATATGTTGAGCTCACGAGCCATTTTTCTTTCACTTCGACGCGGATTTCGCTCAATTCGAGCCTTCACTTTTCCAACCATTTCTGCCGATGTTGCTGATTTTTTATGACCACCTCCATGGCGTTTCGAAACGCTGCCAGTATCACGGTAACGAGCTATGGTTCGAGACACAAATGATTTATTCACGTTAAGGTGCTGGAGGGCTCTAACAATAGCTACTTGTAGTTTTCCAGCCAAATATAAAGCAATCACACTATCACGTTTGAATTCCATCGCGGATAAAATTTTTTTAACAGAATTGAGACGCAAATCGTTTAAGAGGCTTGTAAATAATAAAATTATCTGTCATGTGTCAAAATTTGTGCTCACTGTCATGAACGGTTTGGGAATTATATAGAGTCTGAAGTTGGTTGCAGTTCGAGTCAGTCAGGGTGTATTTTTATTTGACTTGGTGTGTATACACAAGACTTTTTGCTTTTGAATTAGTTCACAGATACGAGTAGAAAGATGTTGTCTGCGCTGTCCCACGAACCATCTATATAACTTGTTCTCCATTTCAGGTAGCTCGGAACATGTTAGCGTTGTTTTCCGGGCCACAATCAATATTCTAGAATGCTTTTATTATGCGGCTTTGGTTATTATGTATACTACATATGGTTATAGATATAACGGATACCTTTACGATTGTCTGTACTATAGCACATCTATTTATGTTCAATAAAGGTTAGGAACACTTCAAATAAAATAACTTTTCGTATTTACCTTTATAGTTCTTCTAAAACTTTTGTTTTGTCCAACAATGTCAGAAATTTTGGTTAGATTATGTGTGTCTCACTGCGAAGTCTTATTAGGAATGGAAAATTAAAACGTAAAACACATTATCCCATTCCCATCTGCATTTCCTTGAATTACGAATCAAATCCTGTTTAATATTGCCTAACGAATACTGTTTTATTCAACGTTAGCGAGGTTCCGTGTGATTTTTGCTCATGTTATAGAGTAGTAGGACAAACTTTATTTGTTCCCGTGACTGGATAGTTCACGTTACCATTAGTTTGTTAGTAAAATTATAAAAAGTAATAATTAAAGAAATTGTGTATAAGCCTCTTAAATTACTAATCATCCACACAATCTCCAAGTCCTCGATAGTATAGTGGTCAGTATCCCCGCCTGTCACGCGGGAGACCGGGGTTCAATTCCCCGTCGGGGAGTCGTGCGTTGTTTCCTTTTTAATTCTTTTTCTATTTTATTTGAACTCTGGTAGTCCAGTTCGAAACGAAGAGGCTGTGTTTGGCCGTTGGAAACATACGCCAGCCATGGAATCATTTAATCTCATAACGCATTCAAACTACTCAACGGGCAACAAGTACGGAAGTCACACCGGATTGGAGCGAGGCAGTCATTAAGGACGATGTAAAAAGCTTGGTTTTTACTTGGCAAGATTCCAACATTAGAAAAAGGCAGAAGGATCACCCTCACATACTAGTAGTTCCCGGTGCAACTTTAGAGATAAATCGGTAAGTCATTTTCTTCTATTTCCGTATTAGCTGTTATTACAGAAACTTCAGCAATCGATGGATTGCTAGAGACTTGTGTAGATTAGGGAATAAGTTAAGATGCAGAAGTGTCCTATTATTATGGCATGGTGAACTCTATGAGGAAGAAAGTTAAAAAAAAAAAAACCTTTAGCCTATATTGCATTATTTTGAGTTCTTCAAGCAGCTCTAACTATTCCGAAAAATTATTTCTTCCTTACATGATGAAAAAAGGTTTTGCAGCATTGGAAGAAAACAATTACTACGAAGAAAAAAATGTTAACCCGATAAAATATGTGGTATAAAGAGGTATATACATGTGTTGTTGCATTCGTTGCCAAGTAAGCATCATTCGGGTGTCCATGAGTTGTATGCATTTGATAAAACGAAAGAGCAAACATCGCAGTTCAGATGTTTCTGCATTTGAACTGAACTTTGTCGAAATGGTTTATTAAAAGGTTACTACCTTAGTTATTCGCAATCTGCAAGACTACGTGAATTAGTCAATCAGCACTCCTCTCTGGTAGACATCACATAAGTACATAACAGAGAGGCGAAAGTGCCTTTCGATACGGAATAAATAAAAGTCCATTGCAATGTAAGTTGTTGAATCGTTACAGGGCATGGTCAGAGAGGTAATCTTCTGAAGGCAGTAAGTAGAATATTATGGTTATATTACAAGTTAAAACGAAACATAAATACATACTCTATATTGTTAGTACTAAACACTTTTTTTTTGATTTTTAATTTTTGTCAATACAAAAAATCATAAATAAACTTCTCTTATATTCAACTTCGACACACATATTTTTTCATTTTATAAATAAATAAAATGCAAATACAAAGTCTGGTCTCTAAACAAAGACAACACGGTTTCATGCAATTGTGAGAAAATGTTTATTACAAAATGGTTTTGCTTGGTTTCCGTTCAAACAAAGTAAGCTGCCAATTGTGCCATTTTATCTTTTGGCTGCTTGGGCCGTCCTCGATTACTACCGCTAGCTCCACGACCACCTTTGCTTGCGCCACGTCCACCGCCACGCCCACCACGAATATTTGCTGGTCTAGCTGCGATTGCGCGATGTTTCTCCACCAAATGTGAGAAATCTTGTGAACAAAATACACAACCGGTTTTCTCCTCAGAACCGTCTTTGAAACGGGTTTTGTCGGATTTATAGAAAGCTGTCACTAACTGCGCCCCACAATCACACCGTTTTTCTGGAATCATACGAAGTTAAGATAATGTATGAAGTGTGTTTTTTCGGTAAGGACTCACCATCGACAGATACTTTTGTAGCACCCTTGAACACATTAATGATAACGTCACATCGATTGCAACCAAGTTTCCAACTGCTAGGCGCCGAAGTACAGTCGAGTACAAGGACTCCATTTTCACATTCTACACAGCTAGAGATCCCAAGAGAATACAATGAATGTTGACAGGTTGGATGCGTGCAGGAATTGCAACCAGCATTTTTCGGCATGTCCCTAAATGGCGGATTATTATAGCAGTATGGACAAAGGGGATAGGAACGCCCCTTCGTACCACTAGAGAATGCTAATAATTCAAAATCGTCTAAGGGGCATTTCAGTTCGCGATATGCTTTGACATTGCCATTGCCAGGAAGTGAATATGTTTCGTCACACTGTGAACAATGCAGTCGAGCTGGTTTAGTCTAAAAAGAAAGAAGTAAATCATTACTGAAAGAAAAGTCGGAATCATAAATCCTCAATTTACTTGAATGTACTTCATGTATCGGCGACATTTGCCACATCTCGAATGTGCCTTTCCAGATTCCGCCAGCGGTGAAAAAGACACTTCAAACAAACTGTCCATGTTTGATATGTTTTGCACGAAATATAAAAATTTCAAGCGGAAAATGTCTACCGCATGCCGTAGGACTGCATTAAAATCAGCTGATCCCTTAGCTATTAGGTTAAGCATGCGCTCAACTTCAGAACGCATTGTTGGAAGAACCAATTCACGATCAATCTAGTGAGTAAATCATGTTATTTAACATGAATTCTTTCCATGTCTTATTGCAATACCCACCTTTTGATATCCATGTACCAAGACAATACCCAGTGTTGTAGGTATTAGTTTTCTGCCACCTTCAATTTTTACGTAATTTCTTTGACAAATATTATTTATGTGAACAGGAATTGAAGCATCTGTTCCGATGCCATGCTGCTCCATCAATGAGATCAAATCAGCTTCGGTTAAATAATCAGGTGGACCGGTTTGAGATTCAGCCAATTTAACGTCATTTATTTGTACAACTTCTCCCTCAGCAAATGGTGGAATGGACTCATCTCGTCCGAATGCTTGCCATGTCATAACTTTAGTGAAACCAGGATCAATGAGAACATTAGCTGTACAGGTGAATGATTCCATGCCAACTTTAAGCTTCGCTGTTGTGGTTTTGTACTTTAGATCCCGAGAAACAGTTCCCAAAAAGTATCGACAAATGAAATCGTATATTCTCCATGTATCCTTATCCAATTCAGCCCGAGAGGCAAGCTTCATTGGTGTAATCGGTGGATGGTCACCACAGTCTTTGCCCTTACGTGGTGGATTGAAGTCTGACAGAATCGCTTTCGCCTCCTCCCCAAATTCTGATGAGGGTTGCAATACTTTTAACACTCCTCTAAAAACAAAACAACATACAATAATAAATGCATAGCCAAGACAATTATGCTTTAGTTGTACTCACTGCAAATCAAAATTAGCAGGATACTGAGTAGTCTCTGTACGAGGATAACTGATGTAGCCTTGGGTATAGAGTCGTTCAGCAAGTGTCATCGCTTGGTATGGACCAATTCCAAGACCTGAACTAGCAGCTCTCATCAACTCAACTGTGTTCAAAGCCTGAGGTCTACCCTTGAACTGCTCCTTCGAAGAAACACTCTCCACCCTAAAGAAATTTGAACATTTACTGCCATAATTAATTTTGTGTATTTTTCTAGTGTGCTTACAATGCCTCCTTATTTTCCTTCACTTTATTAAGTAACATAATTGCAACTTCCTTCTTAAACACTCTCCCTCTTGCCCATTCAAGTACGGTCTCTGGATTACCAGCATATAATTGCAAATACCAGAACGATTCCGGTTTAAATGTCTGAATATCATCGTGACGTTTTACACAAAATCCCAGAGTTGGTGTTTGACATGGTCCATATGATATTAGTGAAGCATCTAAATCACCATATCGTCCTTGGAAGAATTTCGTTTGAAATCTTGTAAATGCACAACCAATGCGCAAATCCAACTCTTGTCGGGCATCAACTGACTTGGCCTCGTTTTCATTGGGATGCCCCAAATTATCCATAGCATTCTTGATATCCTTTTCTGTGATTGCAGAGAAATGTGCTCGAAAAGTAATGTTGGGGCTATAGACATCTTTTATGGAACGTGATACAGCCTCCATAACTTCAAAGCAAATATTTTCACCCTCCTTATCACAATCAAGCCACAGCACCAGGTAATCACAACCCTTGGCTTCCTGTGACAAAAACGCTGGCATTCGCAACTTACCATTGGCTTCTTTTTTCTCGGTTGGACAGGAAAACAACTCAACTGGATCAACTTTATCCCATGAATTGTATTTACCTATAAAATCCAACGACATAACGTGACCGCACACTGATGTCATTTTGAAGAGCACATTTCCCCCACGAAAGTTCCCAAACCATTCGTGTGTTAGACAAGAATTATAAGACCCTAAAAAAGAAGTAAATTATTAGCAAATTTATTTTCGCGAATGATGTCAAAGTTAAGTAGCGCTAGCAAACTTTTGACAAGTAAAAATTTAGACTCATGGTGATGTCAATTGGAGTGATTTTTGGTTCACAGGTTGGGATAGTTTTTACCTTTTTTTGAATTTTTTTTTCCATTGCTGAGTATATGAGCTAGTGAGGCAGCTAGCGAAGATTTTTCCGCAACCATTAAAACAGTTTTCATGTTGTTTTCACAAGCTTAAATAGGAAAAAATTAGCAAATAAAAAAATATTTAACAAACAGTGCAGTAGAAAAGCGAAAAACTGTAAACACTCGGTAAATTATGACATAAACCATTGTCAATTGATTGTGAGTCTCGTTGATGAAAAAAACGAGCATCGAATCCGATTCTAAATGAAGAAGTTTGTCGACAGACATTTTGAAAAACCAAATAATTGTTAATTTTTATTTTTTTTACAAAAAAGAAGTGTGTTGAAGTATCAATGAAATTTTTATTTTGGAATGAAAAATAACTAATACTATTATGTATGAAATTTGGCATCATTCACATGTCCTCCACGGAGCCGCTACCGTGAGGGAATGCGGTAATAAAATGTTCTATGACTTCGGCCGGTATTTTAGCAATTTTACACTAAATGTTCACCTCTAAGCCATTTAAAGCGTCTGGCTTGTGGACATAGGCCGGAGACTAAATGTAACCCCAAAAGAAGTAGTCGAATGACGAGAAAACGCGTGAGCGGGGGGGCGAATGAATTAACAGGCGATAGGACGATCAACGAAATTTGTCTTCAATAAGTCGATTGTGGAACGCGCTGTGGCAATTGATCACAGTCGGTATTTAGCTTACTTTTTGGTCAGTTGCGCAGACTAACAGAGCTGAAATTTCTTTACAGTTGTACATGCTACTTAGGGCATTGTCTAATTTTTTGACTTGTCTATGTATATAGACATATATATGTATATTCGTGCAAACAACATACCACCCTTTACCAGCCAACTTGGACTAACTGATGTCAAATGAATGGAACTTTTGTAATTATTTTCTCGTATGAATGTTGGAAAATAAAAACATATACCAACACAACTGCTCAAAAAAATATAGGGTGATTCATCTTGAAGTTTGATTTATAATGTAAAATAAGATACATAAATTTGAAAGTGAAAATGAATTGTCGAAGAGAGCAATTCAGGGCATTTACTTTTTGAAAATGATATCATGTGAATGTTGGCCACGACTGAGGTGAACCATTCGGAAGGACCAATTTCGAACAGCTCGTTCGAGCATAGCAACTGGTATCTCGCGGATAACACGAGTAATGTTGGCTTCCAAAGCGTCAATCGTAACTGGTTTATTCCTGAAGACCTGAGACTTTACATATCCCAAGAGCAAATAGTCCAAAGGTGTGATATCTATTGTACTGTGTAATACTCAACAAGTCCATTTTTTCACGCGCTGTATGGCTCGTAGTGCCGTCTTGTTGAAACCAGAGCTCACCGAGACCATGTGCTTGAATTTCAGGAAGCACATAGTCCGTTTACATGGCGCGATAACGGTTACCATTCTGATTAGCCTCATTTTTGAAGAAATATGGACCAATGATTCCACCAGCCCATAGACCACACCATATCGTTGTTTTTAATGGATGTAATGGTAGTTCTTGGTATTCTTTAAATTGCTCATCAGCCCAAATACGGCAATTTTGTTTATTAACTTATCCATTGAGCCGGAAACGGGCTTCAGCACTGAAAAAAATTTGACGATAAAACACCGGATTTTCATTGAGTTTTCCACAGCCCATTCACTGAAAATATGACGCAAATTCAGGTCGCCTGGCTACAATTCTTGCACAAATTGAATTTTGTACGCTCTTAAGCCGAGATCCTCACGTAAAATACGCCAAGTTGCCGAATAAGCCAAGCCAAGCTGCTGAGAACGACGACGAATCGATTCGTCACGGTCTTCGCGTACACTCTCAGCTACAGCTGCAATAGTCTGTTCATTACGTGCTGGATGTGGTCTAACCGTTCGAGTATCATCCACTAATGTAAACTGGGACTGCGAATGGTATTGGCAATAGTGGTTTCAGTAGGTCGATTATGCACACTGTAAGTTCCTCGAATCGCACGAAAAACATTTCTCACAGAACGCTGATTTTCATAATAAATCTAAACAATTTGGAGACACTGTTGTGGTGTGATTCTTTAGACGATGACTTGCCAAACGATACTGAACAAAAATAACAAAACAATTTCTCAGGAGTTATACGTAATCTGTCAGAAAAAGGCTATTGAAAATCAAACCTTACGATGAATCACCCTATACGGTCAATCAACCCCTTTACTATTTTCATTTTTTATAAAATTTCGCTTGTTTGGCGAAAAGAAAAACTGGAAAATCTTTTTATTTTGGTTTCCTGTATGACAGCAATAACAACGCCGGTGCAAGTTTAAATTAAATTTTGATTGCACATATATTGGCGTATAATGCAAATATACGTTGCAGTTAGCACAGATTATTTTCAACGTAAAGTCTTTCAGGTTAGCTGTAGTTAATTAAAATGAACGTTTAATAATAATACAGCTATCGTAAAAGGCACTATACTCTAGAAAACCAAATTTGATGCAAAAGCTAAGGACGCAGGGCAAAACCTCTAAAACCCGTCAAGGCTGTGGAAAGTAAAAAAAAACTACACCAGCGAAATCGTTCTTCCTCAAGAACGATTTGTTTGAGATGAAACTGACCAACACGTTAGCACACGCAACAGTTCGCAGAAGACGGAAAAATGCCAACTTTCCGGACAGAGTTCCAAGAAAACTGCTTCTATTGCCAGCAAAAGTTTAGGCATTCAAACAATTTATTGGAAGTCACCGTATTTGGAGGGAATCGGAAGGTATGAAAAAATGGCGTTGGTTCCATTTTTCGTATTTGCGACACTGTGATAGGATTTGATATTTGATATTGTTTGCAATACACATCCCAATCCGAAAGCTTTTGGTAAAAATTTTGACTGTCATCCACGCGTTCTTATTGGCGTTATACAAAATATTTTGTAAACTGTTCATTCGAAGACCTTAAAAGCACCTAGGCTCATCAGAATTTCCAATAACTAAGAGCATTGGTTTATCATTTCCCGACAAACGCCCTGTTTCATCGGTGTTGTAAATGCCATTACGACGTCATATCTGTAAGATCTCGGACAGCTTACACAATTTCCACTCATCTGAATTCAAAGAATCTGTACTAGCTTTCTCCCCATATGATTTCTTAAATTTGATCTTGTCACTTGTTATCCATTGCGATAGCCAACCATCTGTAGCATTGATAGCATTGGCATTACCCAACTTTGCCCTAAGATAATCTCATTTAGCTTTCAACATTGGACCACAAACACGAACACATATTTTAATTTAAATAGTAAACCATTGATTCAGTGCTTCATCAACATCTGGATCCTTTCCTCTTCGTTTCCGTTTTTCGATTTTCCTTGCCTTTTTCCACATTCTTCTCGCAGCTATTGTAGACTTAGGAACAACAGCGATCCTTTCCAGACAACGAAAGGAAGTGTTCGGTTTTTGGCTTTTTAATTGATCAAGTAAAGCAATTTTATCAGTGCGTCAAAATGTGTGTAAGGCTTGTAATGAATATATCCAGAATAAACGGCTGCTGTCCACAATAAGTTCTTCTTAGTCTCTGTTGTTTTTAATTTGTCCCAATTAAGTAGCTGTCCCTATAAAGCGATGTCCAAATAAAATGGAATCCACTAGGAATCGTGTAGTCACTATAATTACCTTCTGTACCCCGCAAAGACAATTATCCTGAGTCTGTTTCCCGATGTGGTGACATATGGTGACATATTTTGATTGTCCTTCCCTATTTTGGAATTAAAATCGCTCAAAATCTTTTCAACGCCTATTTAAGGGCATTTCTCCATTGATGGAAATTGAATTTCCTCTTAGGTGAAGCATTATTGCCCATTCGCTCGATGTGGCCAAGCCAATGTCTTTTTGGACGACATCCACATCTTGATACAGCTCATAGAATTCGCGGTTGTGTCTTCTTCTTCATTCACCCACACAGAACCAAGCCCAGTATCAGTTCGACTTTCCTGCTTATCGTCCAACACTCGGTGTCATATGGCAGAACTGGCAGGATAAGGGTTTTGTAAAGCATACTTTTGGTCCTCTGAGTTAGAAGTTTTGAACCCAATTGTTTTGCCAGACCGAAGTAGCAACGGTTTTCTAGGATTATTCTTCGTCGGATGGCCCCTAGCGTATCATTTAAAGTTCACGTTTACTCCGAGTTAGGTGTACTCCTTAACTACCTCGAAATTGTTGCTATCTATAGTGACGTTTTGTCCTAGGCAGTGGAAAGATGCTGGTTTGCTTATTCATAGCTTGTAACAGATTGGCTGAGAAGTAAGTGCCGTTTTATAGTAAAAAACAAAATGTTTGCAAAATTCAACTTCATTTATCAATATAGTTGCCTTCGAGGGCGATACACTGATTGAAACGATTTTTCAATCTTTTGATACCAGTTTTGCAGTAGGAAAGATTAAGTTAAGCCTCAAAATAGGAATCTGTTTCGGCGATTACTTTTTCATCGGTCTTAAATCTCTTACCGGCGAGTATTCTTTTGAGGTCTGCGAACAGGAAATAGTCGCTGGGGGCCAAATCTGGAGAATACGATGCAATTGAAGCAATTCGTAGCAGAATTCATTCAATTTTGCCATCGTTTTCATCGACTTGTGACACGGTGCATTGTCTTGATGAAACAGCACTTCCTTTTTCTTCAAATGCGGCCGTTTTTCTGAGATTTAGTCCTTCAAACGCTTCAACAACGCAATGTAATAGTCGCTGTTGATAGTCTGCCCCTTTTGGAGATAGTCGATGAAAATTATTCCATGTGTATCACATATCCAACACGCTCTTTTTATATCTTCAGAGCCTCAGCTATCTCGATCAACTTCACCTTACCTCCATTCGTAATCATTTTGTGGACTTTTTTTATGTTTTCATCTGAAACAGCCTCTTTTGGACGTCCACTGCGTGCATCATCTTCGGTGCTTGTATGACCACTTTTAAATTTTTCAATCCACTTGCGAATGGTTCGTTCGGCTAGTGCAGAGTCCGAGTAACAATTATCAAGCTATTTCTTTGCATCGGCTGCATTTTTTCCCATAAAAAAGCAATAATAAATCAACACACGAAATTGCTTTGAATCCATCGTCCGACAGCTGTCAAAATTCGTTGGTCTTCTCCAGGATTTGTCTCAGTGTGAAAATTTGGTCTATAATCGATCTGTCGGACCAGAAGCCAAACTGGTACGTGCCGATTAGCGTGTTGCAGAACGGTTTGAGACATTCACACAGTATGCTGGAAAGGATCTTATATGCAACATTAGGCAGGGATATGACTCTTGCAAGACATAGCATAACCTTTCTTGTATATGGAGAATATGGAGCTGATAATCCAGTCACCAGGCTTGCATCGCCATTGCATTTTAAGAGCTCCGCTGGTAAGCGATCATGGCCTTAGTCCTTGTTGTTCTTAAGTTTTTTTATAACTATGTCGACTTCTTCTATACTGCTGAAACTTGTTCTTCATTGACTGGAAATTCATTGACTACGTTTCCTTTCCAGTTTCGAAGAGCCTGTGTTCCGGTCCTTAAGCCAATCGCCAGTTGCTTGGCCTTCTTGTAACACCTCCGGAATTTTTTTTTTTAATCGCGGGGCTCTTCAATCTCCTAGAATTGGGAGGATGCGTAGGCCCTCTTCTTTCTACGCAGAATATTCTTCTGGCTCGATACTCTTCCCCCTCCGCCATTACTTTGCGCTGCATCGTTTTCGTATGTGCATTTTCTGCAACTTTTTTCATCATACAACGCACTCTTTCTCTGTGGTGGCTGGTATCCTACAGTAGCTTTGGCTATCTCCTTAATTATTTCGCGGTACTGGCACAACTGATTGTTGGCATTGGTGGTGGGTGACTGCGCAGTGGAAAGTTTCTCACTTAGGCAATCTCTGTAGACTCTGGCTACCCATGTGTGCTTAAGTGTGTATCGTCGAATTTCTTCTTCTGCGAATTGCCCGCAGCCACTTCTTGTTGGACAGTCGAACTCTTAATTTAGCCGCAACAAGAAAATTGTCAGAGTCGACTCGGAATGTGTGAACGTCGAGGATGTTGGATTAGTGCCTCGCATCGATAAGCACATACGATTAGTCGATTTGGTTGGCGGTTCGACCGTCTAGAGAGCGTCAGGTTTCTGCATGGATCCTTACCCTTAGGAACGTACTTATCACCATATTATGCTGCTGCAAAATCGATTAGTTGGTAGCCATTGTTTGTTGTTGTTTCGTGGATTCTGTTCTTTCCAACTAACCAACCAAAGATGTTTTCCTTTCTGACTTTAGCATTAAAATCCCCGAGTACAATTTGGACAGTATACTCCGGCCAGACTCAGCAGGCCCCATCTAGGAGGTCATAAAACTTATTCTTCAGCCTCGTCGGTAATTGCGTGTGCACATATAAGATTTATGTTTTGGAAGATGCCTCTGATGCGGACCATGGCTAGGCGATCACTTATCAGCTTGAAGTCCATGATATCCCTAAGCCGATTTTTAGAGTTCTTATTGCTTTTCGGTCCTAGTGTTATTGCATCCGAAGACAAATCCATTAAACCAGAATCAAAAGAGGTTCCGCGCAATGTCATCAAAACTACACTGCACGTGTATCAAAGAGCACTTATCTTTAAACAAGAAAATATCTTTGAGAGTGCAGCCTATGATATGTTTACCAAAGGGAGGAAGCATATCATAATTCTATCTAGAGTAGAGCCAAGATGCTAGGGAAGCCCTTATGAAGTCTGGTAAAAATCAGCAGCGACTTGTTTCACTAGGACCCCCTTCAGTCAGCTTCCTCTTTCTCTTGAAAACGATTGACTGAAAACGCATTTTCAGTGCGGCAATCTACTCTACAATGAAGACAGCCCCTGACGAGCTGATCCATCATATGTTGAGCGCAGTCAGCATCTGCAGTAAGGGTCCTATTCACCACCAATGCTTTTAACCACAAAATTAATTATTATTTAGGCGAGTTACACGATTAATTTAAAAGTAGCCAAGTTGCTGTTGATGTGTCAGATACACAGTGTCGTATTAAACCCGTTACTTTGTGATTTCTTGCAATGACTGCGCCTACCAAATGGAAAAAGACAAAGCTTTAACTACCTTACACCGGCCCTGGTGACGTTATATTTAGCGGTGGCTTCACAGAGAAATAAATTCAATCGAAGATTGCTTGTTGGAGCAAAAAAAATTGAACATGCGTTCTTGAGCCATCGTTGTTTATGCAAGGGTGACCAAGTCTAAGCATTCTATGATAAAAACAATTTATAAACCTCTCTCAACGGCTTTCATTTTTAATAAAGCCACCACTTCATTTATCCTTTAGCTAATTACATCCTATTACTCACCTCTGCCAATACCTTTGCAATTCTTTGCTTCCGATAACATCTAACGACATACTGTCGGGATGATTTATTACTATATATGGTAGTTCTGCTCGTATTGCATACTCGTATAACATGAAAGTGAATTTCACTAAATTTAACTAGTTGGACATCATGTCTCCGGTCGATAGATTCGTTCAGATATGCAAGTTCCTCGGCTTATCTCCATTTTCAACAAATCCAAGAACACAATGTGCACTCTATGCTTACACTTGGTTAACAGTATCGGCCTTAATTTTAAACGTGCTTTTCGGAATAACTCTTAATTACTATGGTGATGGATATTTCCTTTCAAGTTTAGCTGTAAACATTGTGTTCTGTACTATTATTTTTGCACACATTGTGACAATCATAGAATCACTATACACACGAAACCAGCAACAAATACTTTTCGTGAAATTGCAAGAATTTGATGAATTGTTCCATTTCAAACTACGATATAAAATACCAGTGATTCAAATCGAACGGAGAGTCATGCAGAAACACTACTCTATGATTGCCATGCATTTTATTATAACGATTATTTATATAGCATGTATTATAAGATTTATGCAACGAAATTATTTGTGGAATGCATTTATTTCAGTATTGATTATAAGAATAAGGGTGATTCAAGTTAGCGTTTATGTGGAGCTTATCAGTTATAGATTTGATTGCTTAAATAAAATTGTTAAACAAATACAAGATTGTAAAGTACATGCAACGAGACGGCTTTTGGATATTGACTACAGATTTATTGAACATCCTGATCGGATAGTTGCTATAAAAGCTTCCTATGCAAAACTCTATGATGTGAGCAATTATATAAGTGATGATTTTGGCTTATCTATCCTTATAATTTCAACATCCCATTGTTTGGACATAGTTTGCAACATCTATTGGATATTCCTTACAATGGAAGAAATTCTGCAAGCAGACACTTTAATAACTTCTTTAATGACTGTTCTTTCGCAAGTGTTATTGATGACGGCTTTTACTCATTCTTGTTGGAAGTGCATTGAGAAGGTAATATATACTTTTTGTTTGTATATACTTATTCTAAACTATTTATACCTATTAAGATTTTAGTTTCCCTGAATTGTTTTTAAATATTTACAGATTCGTAGCAACTGATATACTGGCATCAGCAAGCAATTAGGGTGTGAACCCCATACAATGGATATTCTACGACCCCCTTCACTTTCTTATTGAACGTTGAAATATGTTATGTTGGGCATCTGCATTGGTAATCCTACCTTCTGTAGTTAAATAACAAAAATGAAAAAGAACACATAAAAATTTATTTAAAAGAAAAGCCTCGTGTGGAGATTTGTCCACACTTTTATACCAGAAATTTAAGGGAAACATATAACACATGTTATAAACACTGTTTTGATGTCTAGAACTTTTTCGCTGCAGTGGAAATTAGCAAAGGTCATTCCAATACCCAAAAATTCTTTAGGCGATGAGCTTAGACCAATATCAATTCTGCTTTTTCTTTCAAAGATATGCGAACGCATCATGTATAAACATCTTGGTAATATTCTTACGCGAAATAATCTGTTAGCTTCAACTCAATCGGGCTTTCGTGCTAAACACAGCTGCATAACTGCCTTGCTTAAGGTAATTGAAGATATAAGAGGTGGACTTGGTATTGATCATGTCACGTTTTTAGTTTTGCTAGATTTTTCTAAGGCATTTGACATGGTAGATCACTCTGTTCTTCTCAAAAAGCTTAGATATTTTTCCATTTCTACTCCAGCGGTCAAACCCCTATCATCATATCTGTTTTTATACAAAGTGCACTGTCAGACTTTCTTTCTGTAACTAAAGGCGTTCCCCAAGGATCAATTTTAGGCCCTCTCTTGTTTTCACTCTATATCAATGATATTGTGTCTTGTGTGCTGAACTCACACAAGCACATTTATGCTGATGATAGTCAGATATATCGAAGCTGTCCATTAGGTCTTATTGAGGATTGTTTTGCCATCTCAAATGAATACCTTAAACGAGTTTCGGAATGGTCTTTGAAATGTGGTTTAGTTCTCAACCCAAGTAAATGTAATTGTTTAGTGATTTCCAAGACTAAACTAGAGCTTTCATATTTTCCAAGTATTGCTTTGAACGACTCATATATCGAATTTGTTGATTCCACTAAAAATCTAGGAGTTGTCTTCAACAGAACCTTATCTTGGAACAATCATATTAATATTGTAGTCGGAAAAACATATGGTGTGCTTCGCAATTTATGGAGTACCCAAAAATTTACACCGTTGAAAAGGAAATTGCTACTGGCCAAGGCTCTCATTATTCGCCAACTTACCTACGGATGTGAAATTTTTCATGGATGTGACATCGAGAGCAAAAGGAAGCTAAAAGTTGCATTTAAAACCACCATTCGATATGTATTTTGTCTCAGAAGATATTATCATGTTTCACATCTTGCTCAACACCTGGTGAACATGTCCTTTGCAGCCGTCGTATCTATACGAAAAAATCCAGCTTCCGGCATCTAACAGGTCCGCCTGTTTAATACTATCGCGATTTACTTGTTTATCATCTGAGAGGCAATTTTTCGTCGCTGCCATTCGTCTTTGGAATTCACTGCCCCGTAGTATACGAGAGCAAGACAGCATTCAGCATTTTAGCAATGAGCTTCAATTTTACCTTCAGAGCAGCTAACCATATACCCACCTCAAGCATAGATTTTAATTGTTGTTTGAAATTTTAGTTTAATTTTTTAAGCGGAATATGAATATGTCAAAATAATGTCTTAATTTTCTTTATGATTCAACTTCATTATTGTTATTATTGTAATCCTAATCCTAATCCCAATCCCAATCTCAAACTTATTTATAATATTGTTTAATTTAATTTAATTAAATTTTTGCTTAAATTTATTTTGATATGATTTAAATGTAATCAAATTGTATATTAAATTTTTGTTAATCTCTCACAGGTTTATAAGTATTTCTTACTGTGTTAGCATGTATATAAATAAACAAACAAACATATCACGTACTCTTTGTCGAGATTGAGAACAGATCGGAGAATCAGATTAGAAATAAATAAAAATAAATGCTGCAGTTGAAGCTGAATAGACAACTGGTCAGCCAGCTACAGTATGTTAAGCAAAAATGCGACCGGCAGATCGACTTTTTTTTGTTAGTTTCTACACTTCCTTTCTTGTGAACTTATCTCTTCCCACATGTGAAAAAGGTTTGACTTTCAGGCAAATTTTCCTTACAACTTTTCTATGTAAGTAATTTTCCAAAATTCCCCTCCAAGATGTCGTTTTAGAAAATTATATGTATAAGAATAGCTTCTGCATAGGTTAGTGACGGGATGCCTAACAATTGTTCTAGGCTCGTGTTCCAATGATCCAAATTATGTTCTTTCTAACGACTGATAATAATTTCTTTTTTTTTTCATTCGATTTAGCTTCGGCAATATCAGACATGCACTACATGGCTACGGGGCAAACTTATCTAACATGTTTCGAAAAAGTCATGTGTTCTTCGCTGTGTTTCCAAAGATTCAAGCTCCTTTAGGATGGCTAAAGGGTGGCCAGATAAGAACTATAGGGGGGAAAAAAAATTAAATAAAACAACAACGGTGTGAGATATATAATTAGTTCTGGCTTTATTTTGAAACTACGTTCATGCCATTATGTGTAGAATAGTACATTATGGCCAAATGGCTGTTGGCAGTGCTTTAAGCAGTAGGTCCAATTTTTGATAACTCAGTCCAATATGTGCGTTTTTATTCCGGCAATAGCGTATCGAATGTTGGCCTTGAGCTCGTCCAAAGTAGTTGGTGTGTTAGCGTAGACTAAGGACTTAACATAGCCCAAGAGAAAATGATCTAGCGTGAGATGACCCATTCGCCAAATTTCTCTTCTACAACTTCGAGCGTTGCTTTGTTTGTATGGCATATAGCATCGTCTTGTTGAAACCACAGCTCGGATATATCGATATTTTCGAGTTCTGACTACAGAATGTCGGCTAACATCGTGTTATACCTGAGACTATTGATGATAACGGTGTCTCCTTCCTCAAACTGTCAATCTTTGTGGATGCACTTATGCTTGGTCGAACACTTGTGGATAGCCGCTGAGCCAAAAATGGGCCTCGTCCGAGAAGATGATTTTTTGACCAAAATCCATATTTTCAGCCAATATTTCCAGCGCCCAATTAACAAACTCATGGCATTTTCTATGGTCATCTGGCTTCAATACTTGCATCAGCAAAATCTTATACGGATGTAAGTCCAAATCCAACCAAAAAATAAGCCGGGTTGATTCTCTGGCGTTGCCCAATTCAGATAATCTTTGTCGAATCGACATTTTTGGGCGTCTTTGTTTTCTTCATATCGCGCCAATCTCTATCTGGTTGGTGGCTTGTGTACTTATTCTCAAACTTTTCCACGGTGCGACGAAATGCCTGCAACTGAAGCCATAATGGTGACCGACCTCACAACGAAATTCACGTTCTGTATTTATAACTAAACTGGAATTTCGATCATATTTTTGATAATTTCCGCAGGTTCGACAAGTGTAAAACAATACTGAATATTGCTATCTGGTAACCAGTTATTCCCAAAATAGTGTTCTAAAGTTTTTGAATTAGCTCTTTGCTTATCCTTTTAAATTGTAATCTTTTATAATTAGAAAGATTTTATGATTAGCAAGATTATAACCCAGCGCAAATGTCACTTTTATATTGCTTCTTTTATTTTTTTGGTTTTCAGTATTTTACTTAACTTAAAGTCTTTAACAATTATTGTTTTGATGATAACATTTCCTATAGACTAATTTGTTTGTTTACCCTTCTAGAGTAACTTAACCAAAAACCTTGTACAAAAAATGATTTTAAACTATTCATCGGATCATGTAAATTGGTTGTTGAATGATTTTCTACTGCAAATGTCTCATCAACCAATCCGGATTCATGCTAAAGGATTCTTTTCTATAGACCTAAAATTGCTGAGCTCTGTAAAATTGTTCGCTTTTATCATTAATTTAATTTTAATATATTTTGTTTCTTTTTCTAGATTTTAGTGGCGATAACTGGGTATCTAATGATTTTATTGAATTTCCTAATCACAGAAAAACAAGCTTAATTTGTATATGGTATTATTAAATGATAAATTTCTTATCTTCATAAATTCATATATGTGCATGTATATATATATATATATATATATATATATATATATATATATATATATATATATATATATATATATATATATATATTTGTGACCGTGTGGACTTATTATTTAAGAAAAGTTATGAAATGAAGCAGGTATCCTAGAGAAGAATTTGAGATGTAACAATAGAAAAACAAATCAAGTAAGTTGGCTACATGCCTTGAATCGAACTTCGCCAATATTTTTATACTAGAGACGAAGGCTGATGAACAGGGCATCTTTTATTTACCTAAAACCCCCTAATTTTTGGTAAAAAGACTTATATAAAGCTGGTACATAGTATTGCAGAAGCACACTCTAAAATTGCAGCGCATGAAAAGAAATTAGCAAACTAACGACGTAATAGCTTAATGTAAATGAGTGTTTCTTCACTCACTGTGTTGTTTTTACACTTTGCGCACAGAGAGTGTCGGACTCTCAAAAGTATGGTAACGTCAGAAAAACTATGATTTCTTATAATTTTCAGAATTTTGAGCCCAGACGAAGTTGTCAATGAAGTTAACCACTACATAACGTGCATACATTTCAAAAGTCAAATGGCGCTTTTTTTTTTGCCGGCGCAGAAGATTTGTACCAAAAAAAGAACCGTATATACAAGACGACACCAAATGTAATAACTATTGAATAAAAATACTTCATCGACAACATCTAGCAGAATATACTTGTAAACATTACCAAGGCAAACATAATCAGCATAGAAATCGCTTTATCCTCAGTAGAACTGTTTATCCACTGATTAAAATTTTTTTAGGTTTTCTTAAAACTAGTTCATTATTTCTCCTTGTATGTTTCTTTAACAAGAATTTCTCAGTCTTTTGTAGAAAGATGAGTAAACGTTTCGTTGATCAAATGCCTACAGTGTTCGCAACCACCACATCAACCCCGAGTTGCTGCACCCTGATGCAACCGTAAGCCTAACACCCAGAGATAGTGCTGCTCGGTGTTTTCATCATTCCTACAGCAAGCGTGTCAGGGTGTTGTGTTATTAATGCCTAGATACTTAGCTCTATAGCTCTATAGTGCACCGTCACTATGCCAAAGCAGTCTGCAGTCTTTTTCACTAGGAGACAGTAGAAAAATCTTTAAGCTTTTGGAGACGTCGGGAACCATTTATTTGATCTGCTGGCATCCTAGAGAGTCATGTCATCTGTAGTGATGATCACATGAAACCAAACTGTCAATAGAAAAACTTGACAGTTGTTGCAAATTATTCACTATACTCGTATGTGTTGAATTAAGTTACTCTGATTGCGTTAATGTCATAAGTGCAGTTGGGATGTCGGTTCTGGAATTATTGGTTCGTAATTTATCATCTTTTAGCGCTCTTAACTAGTGTTTCCAGAATGACTGTCACGTCGTTGCTTATGATAGCACTATTATCGGCGAAACGAAAATAAGTCGTTTCGGATTCGCTGAAGTGCCGCTACAGCATTAAATCGCAACTCCCAATTTTACTTCGTTTTGTCTGGTTTTAACTTTCGTTTTAACGCCATCGTCTACATTTAAGGGTCAGATTTTAGAAACTAGTATTTGAAGATATTAAGGGCTGAAATAAAGCGATCAAGCTTAAGGTTAGGCAAATAAAAAAAGGAAAGTTTTCGGCAAGCTGAAACATACACATTACGTTTGGAAGGGAGAGTTGCTGCATGTGCATACATACAATAAACGATATACGAGTATACATTTACTAGCATACTAAAATACACGTACCCTTTCATAAAAATTACATTTCTTTTTCAAAAAAAGTGTGCATATAGAAAACATATATATTTGTAAAATAGTTTGCCTATCACATTTGCTATCTTTTAAGTATTAGCACATTCCAAACTAAAATTATTTACGAGTTTGGCAGCACATACAACTCGAAAGTGCATTTGCTTTTAGAAATACCGGGTTTTTAACAACTTGCCTGACATTTCACCAGGTGCAGGCTTTTCTTTCAAAATGTCAATTCTACGATTTACATCACTGAGAACCAAACTAAACAGTTTATCGAAAAATCTGAGTGAAAAATTTAAATTACCAGAAAAATACAAAGGAACTATTATAGATAGATGGGCGATCTATTGGAAATCATTAATAAGCGATTATGCCGACGTCGGTCGAGGTGTTTTCAAAACAGTAAAAGAGAAGCCCCTTCGTGCGTCTGTTATGGGAACAGTGGGCTATGCTCTCTATGCCTGCGCCAAGAACAATCCTGATGAAGATTCACTCATTGCTGATATTCGGAAGTGGAACTGTGAAATGGTCATGGTGCACGAGTCTTGTCAACGTTCCGAATCCGCTGAGACGCTTAAGATGCTTGAACGTTCGATGAACCAAGGAACTCTTCGAATACTTAACTTGGGCATTGTAAGTCTTTTATGGCTACATGATTTTAATAAAGAGCTGTGTACGTATAGAGCTATCGCCAAGCATCTTCAACCCGAATACCTGACGTTTCATGAACGTGTAATTGATGTGGGCTTTTGGAATAAATGGTGGAACCTGGAAAGGAAAATGGTCGATTACGATGTCTCCGAAGATTTGTAGGGTTACATTTTGAATAAAGAAAAATAGGAAAATGAAAAAAAAAGACTCATGTGTTATGTTTTTGTTCTTTAAGTCGTTTGTAAGCGAGTGCAGTAGGCCATGGATTGCTGAAAGTAGTCGTTGAAGTCAATACTGATTTCTAACAAATTCTTGTAGTGTTCTATCGGTTTTATGATGTCGGGGGTTAGCAAAATTGTGTAGCAGTTGAGTTTACTTTGTATCCGTCTAAAATATTTCTGAATATCCATAAGCATTTCTAAGTAGAAACTTAAAGGCTGTTCCAGAGAGGTAATCTCTTGTGTGTCAATCGTATTCGTTTTCATAAGGCAGGTTAACTCGAATAAAGCTTCGCTTATGGTTGATAAAGATCTATTTAGTGTGGAGCTGAAATATAGGTTGCATTAATTAATTAAAAAAAAAAAAAAAAAAAAAACATTTTGTAGTGATGCAAATGATTTACTTGGAGCTCTGAAGTTTGCTGAGATTTGTGAAGAAATCTGTCTTGATTTCATCCTCCGCGAGATGTGAAGCCTCGGGAGGGGAGATAAACTTGGCAGGCAATCCTCTGGAAGAAAATATTAGGAATCAATCTTATTCGTTTATTCATGGATCTTACTTCGTAACAATTAAATATCTTTGAGCTAGGACCCACAATCGTTCGAGTAACTGAAGCTGAATTTCTCGCTCTGACTGAAGAGTGGAGAAATGATATTGTACTGCATGTAGAACGAGAGTAAAATGCTTCCTGATGGGTTCAGATTTTTTGCCAACAACAGACATTGTTAATCAATTAATTAATTTAAATTTAAAAAATTAACAAATATTTTTTTGTGGGAACTTTGAATTGAATCTATTTTGACATTTCATTGACCGTAGGTGTTTGTTCGGCATTGTTGTGACAGTTAACGTGACAGTTGCTGATGTAGTTCAGACGATCGAATAGTCAGTTTAAAATAATTGTTTGTCGAAAAATTAAAAAAATAAGAGAATTTCATTAAAGCTTTTTACAGATGCTCGTCGGATGGGAATGGCCCCTTGCAGTTGTTTGCATTAAGATAAATTGCGAAGAGCGCAAATTATAAATCGAAAAGTGTGAATGTCTTAATTTTGACAGCTGCTTGGAAATACCATAGGCGGTAAGTCATTAGCGAAAGCAGGCGCGTTCTCAATCATCATTTTAGACAAACGGACGTGTTTGACAGGTCAGATACTTCAGAACTTTCACATATTCTTCTGCATCTAATTTATATCCCTTAGGATTTTCTAACGATGCATGAAGGTATATGAAGTCACGAAGACCCAAACGATAAGTATATGCTCAGTAACCAGACTCATGTCCTGTATGAATCTCTATTCCACTATAACAAAACCCCATATGGTGTAACGCTCAGATACGCAGCTTCATTTAAAATAAATATTGAATCAGTGACGTAACACCAGTCAACCTCCTTCTTCTCGTTGAGAAAAACCACTTTTAAAAGAATTAGATAAACATCTTCTCCTAGTGCACGGTAAACGGTCGTAAATAGTCGAAATTGACAGCGCTGATGATGATCCGACAGACTAATAGTAAATATTCGAAGTGGCAAAATAGCAAGCAGCGCAACGATAACTTATTTTGCCTCTCGAGCTCCATAAACAAAACTCAAATATATGGTATTTTCAAGGCAAGAAGAGTTTCCGAGCAAAAAAAAGATGTTAGTCCCATCTTATTCGAATTATTGTATTCAATGATATAGGCTATCACCTTTGATGGTGGGCGCCGTACAGAATAATAGGGAAATAAGTCGTCCTCGGTCCAACCGCTTCACAAAACCTTCAAACATGTACGACTGCATATGCTTTTTTTCAACGTCTATTTCAACCCATATATGTTATGTTTTACCCTCTGTATTTGGATTTAATTTGAGAAAACTGAAGAAGACCATAACTTTTTTTTTAAAGATCAATCACGTGATACGATTCTGGGTTGAGCACTGTATTCTCTATCCCAAATTAATAGTGATTCCAAGAAGATACCTTAAGTTTAGATATGATAATTGATTGCACACACAGCTGCTTATTTGCCCACTTGAACGCTGATAAGAGTTTTTTTTTTTTTTTTCTTAAATCCCCGGCTATTATATTTCATCAGCCAGTTTCTGGAGTTGATATCGGAATTGCAAATTCGTCTTTATTGTTCAGCGGGATTGTGTCAACATGGTTTTCAAATGCCAGGAGGATAGTTTTCTTAAGGAGGTATGGAAGCTCGAAAATTCCAATTTCCATTCTTAAGAATTAGTAAATCTTCTAGTTTGCCGGCATAGTGGTTTCATGTGAACCGGCCACTTTGAAAGAATCGGATCGTGAAGTTCAAGGATTCAACGTTATTCTAGACGACACCATACTCTTCCCAGAAGGCGGTGGTCAAGTGAGTCTATCCATATCAAGTGTTTTTCTTGTTAGAATTAGTTGTTACGTATTGCAGCCGTGTGACTATGGGACTTTGAATGACAAACCCGTGCGGAATGTTATTCGTAAAGGAACCGAAGCTGTTCATTTCGTTGAGCATCCTGAACCATTTACTTCCGGAGAGACTGTAAAACAAACCATTGACTGGGCACGTCGGCTCGATCATATGCAACAGCATTCGGGCCAACATCTTATAACTGCTGTCTTCTCGAGAGATTTCAATTTGGAAACAACTTCTTGGTGGCTTGGAGCGGAAACTTCTTATATCGAATTGACAGCAAAAGATGTAACCAAAGAACAACTAAAGGCCGTAGAGGAAACTGCAAATGCCTTAATTATCGAAGGAAGGAAAGTGGATATTATTGTGACGACTGTTGAAGAAGGAACTAGGGTAAGTGGACATCAGGCTGCATTAAAAAAAAAAAAACAAAAAAACAAACCAAAATGTGACTTTTAATTGTAGTTATCAGATGCCCGTGCACCAAGAGGATTGCCGGCCGACCATGTTGGCCCAGTACGGATGATTCGCATGGAGGGAATTGAAAGTTGCATGTGTTGTGGGACGCATGTGTCGAATCTTTCTCAATTGCAAGCCATTAAGTTGCTACATGTTGAGAAATCTAAGGGTAAATTGTTTGTGCATTTCTTATGTGGAAACCGTGTCATTCGGAAGCTCGGAGAGTGTTACGAACGAGAACTGGCTATGAACACCGTCCTTAAGTAAAGTTAATTATGTTGTCCCTTTGCTTTAAAATCACTTGAATGTTTTCAGAGGTGGACCCTCCAGCCACTTAGACCTAATTCAGAAACTACAAACTAACTTTAAGAACATATACAAAGGTTTCCAAAGACTGCTAAAAGACAACGCCACAATGGAGGCAGAGAAGCTGTCCGCATTGCTAGAGAAACCAAAATATTTCTCCATGCATCGCAAGGACGGAATAGAACCGGATTACATAAACTCCTTCCTTCGTAACGCTCCACAAGACATTTTCTATTTTCTATCAGTTGCTGACAACACTGGCAAAGGTCATATGGTCCTGAAGGGAGATCCCGATTTGATTGCCAAATTCGGTCCACTATTCATCGAGCTGCTCGATGGCAAAGGCTCCAACAGCCGAGGAAACACAATGCAGGCCAAAGTGAGCAACATAAACAAAATCAAAGATTGTGAAGGCAAGTTAAAGCAACACTTTATCCAATAAAGCAAGATCGGCAATCTAAATGTAAACACACGGCTTTCTTTTGTACACTTTCGTGTTTTTATTTTTGTTTTCTTATTTTTACCGCTTACAAAAACTCTATACAGAAACACAGCGACTCCTGCCCAAGTTTACGATCACATCTGGAACAAAAAAGAAAAAGAAAAACAATGAGGATTTGGAGGCACTGTTTAATGGGTTTCGAGTCTTTACCTTGATGGTGTATGACGTGCTTTGATTTTTTTTTTATCGTAATCTCCTAGCTTCTCTTTCGGATTCAAGAAGGGTAAGAATATCACCTTCGCGAACAGGTCCCTTGACGTTGCGGATAATTTGTCGGTTTTGTTCCCCGAGGAATTCAACTTTCACTTGAGTACATTGTCCCTGGGAGCCGGTACGACCGAGAACTTTAATAACACGAGCCCAAACAACTGGTTTATCCATGTTTATTTAATAAAATCAGTGATTTTCACAGAGAAATTCACGTGCGCCAAACACTTTAGTTGACAGCCGGAAGAAGAAAGAGCGAGTAGTTGAAATAAAAATTAACTTAACGAATAAATTGAAGGTTATGTGCAGATTTGACGAATGGCGAAGTTGGCTGTTGTATAATAAGGGAGTGCTTAGATTTGTAAAAAAATCAGTTCAAATGGTTGAATGGGATTGAATTTACACAAATTGAAAGATAATAGAAGTGCCGGAATTTTTAGCCAATTGAAACACAAAAGCGAAAAAATTTTTTAATGTTTGATTCTTTAGTAAAATCAGCGCAGTAATTCGGGTTATTTATTAGACAGTGTGGGAGTGCAGTGGGTTGTCGGCAAAATCAAGTGGAAGAAGTTCAATATCTAATTTTACTCTGTGTTGAATCGTATGAAGGAAGGGATGACACACTCAAGCTATAAATTGGAAGGATAAGGACCTCTGAGCATACACTTGCCTAATGGCGTTTTCGTTTAAGTAGTCAGAAGCCCTTTTTTGTGTATTTCGATTTTATTTCCAAATTTACACTATGAACTTCTTCGGAATTAGTTTGAACAGTAAAGGAAGAATTAATTGCCCAATAAAAGCCAATTGCACGAAAACAGAGATCTAGTTTGACAACAATGCTATTTTAACATAAAATCCAGAAGAGAATTTTTGATTCTCTAATAAAAACGAGAAGCAAAATTTTGTTTCTGAAAAAATGAGGGAAAATGGTATTGCGTCACTTTTCTTCTCTGGAGCACAGAGGAAAGCTCAAAATAAAACGCCATAAGTCAGAAATATAAGATAATCGAGAATTTGTATCTTTGGAACTTGAACAGCTGAGAAAAATTTTATTAAGGGTGTTTTGTTTCGGTTAACAAAAAAAACTTTTGAAGCAAGAAAAAGTTTAGAAGATTTCAGTCTTCAAAATTGAACGTGAGCGTAGCAGAACTGATTAAATTATTGAGGCACGAGACCAGGCGAATGAGATTATGAGAAAGATTTAAAAAGGGCTTTTCCGCATCAGCCTTATAGAAATAATAAGGAACAAAATTAAATATTTACACTAAGTGTTAATTAAAGTGGGTTATCAATTTTCTGATCTTTCAAATCTTTGAGGTCACCCACTTTTTTACGTCGCACAAGTCCTAAACGCGCCAGCGCTTTGAGTAGAATGCGTTGTTACTCGACCCGATTAGGTATTTTAATTAGACGCCAGCAGCATTTAGAGTTCTAGTTATTAAAGTGATTAGATTCTCTTGTGTGCACCTTGCATAAAAAAACAAAAGATTATGGAGATCTCCATCGTCTTCCATGGTTTATATGAAGTTCGTGTCTTTAATTCTTATCACACGTCTTAGAAAAACTTCGAGGCGTTGCTCACGCCGACCGCAACGAAGTTTTTATTGATAACTACAATACATTTTTGAGGTCGCGGTGTGAATTCACAGTGATATACAGATTACCTATATAATAATTCATGTATCATGTATCTATCTTGCAATCAAAGAAAGACACGCCTCCAGTTTTGCATGACCAAATCTTCCTAGATACAAACACTTCTCGGAAAATGCGGATTATAGATGTAGCCGTACATTAACGAATAGAGATTTAAAACTTTTCAAAAAATTCAAACCTTTTCCACAAGTACACAACAAAGTCAATGCAATTCAAAATTAAGGTGCTCTTTAGGGGAGAGGGTTCGTAAGTGCTGTAAAAGGGATACTTGATTTTAAAAGATTAATAGAATTTTCCACATAGTTTCATCGTCGATGCCGAAAGGTTACAAAAACTTTTTGGATCGTGTTAGCTTCAGTCTCTCGAGAAAATATATAGTGCCAGCATAATAAGTAGAAAATATGAGAAACAATACTTCCAATTCTGATGTGTCAGATTTAATTTGACTGTCAAAATGAAACAATTGGTTTGATAACACGATTCATAAGCACTAGTCCTGCTTAATAGTACGCATATCATGAGATCACATATTTCTAAGAGGAAGAAAGATCATGAGATTTTTTTTTTTTTTTACAGTTTTATTTTACTAAAAGTATATCGCTTTCGTACGAAGTAAGTGAAGGTATTCGATCTTAATGCTAATGATTCGTAACCCTTTATCTATGAACGGTGGTTATCTATATAAGTTTGTCTATCGTTTGTAGTTTAGTGTTGCTGGCAGTTTCTGTACTCAAAGTTCGATTCTCCGAAGTGTCCATTTAAATCCATTCAGATAAACAGCATTTCTTTCTTTGATATTCTATTTAAAGAGATTCCAAGTTTCGTATTCTATTATTAGTTTCTTAGTTGCTTATTTTTGATAGGATTACGAGGTTATCTAGAAGAGTAGCTGTCGGCAGATGTTGGTTAGTTCGTCGTTATTTTGTTCCGTTCCGTAGTAATACATTTGTACGGTTTCGTTTTGCAAGTGGGCCCTGTTTTCGATATTTCTCCCCTTGGTTTCTTGAACGCATATTATATCGATTTTGCATTACATAATCTGAAGTGCAAAAGTTTTATACTAGAAAACATATTATAATATGGATTCAAGAAACCAAGTGGTGAAATGTGATAAGTAGCTTGTAATAAGTAATATATTTCAAGACACCATAATTTTGCTCGATCATGACAATTATTCTTCGTTGGATTACTCCTCCGCTGCGCAGATGCAAAGATGCCCTTTCACTTCCAAACCACTGCGTCCTTGTTTCGTATCATCATCCATGTGGGGCTGATATGCGTGCATATACGAATGTATATCCGATTTTGCCCACCGGTAGTCTTATGATGAATGCCTTAGATTTTTGCACGCGCTGTGCACAAACATTTTAAGGGTACACATATCTCTTGAACATGCGTTAATTACAAAAAAAAAGCCGCTCATCGTAGGTAATAAAGTGCCTGAATAAGATGTTGCCCCATTAAGTCGTCCTTTTTGACCAAAAAGTCACAAGATGTTTCGAATAAAATTCAACATAATGTCCTGAAAAGAAAAAATTCGTTTCTAGCTTTCAAATTAAAATTTTACAGACGCATAAATAATGAAATCAACTCCACATTAATTGAAACTCTACATGACTACTTGCGAACATACCCCGTCAAGTTGTCACTGCGTGAAGACAATTTGGTAAAACGCGGCTCCACGTAACAACAATCTGTAGAGTTTCTCAATGACAGTGCCGAGTGAAAGTATCGTCGTTTTCTTACACCACCACATTAGAGTGGACACATCGGCATCATTCTTCTTCAGTTTTGGGCTTTCCTGTCATTTCGTTGCGAGTGGTCGTTGCTAAAAGAATTTTCTTTTAAACAATTTCTAAATTATAAATAAAGAAAAATATGAAGAACTATTTATTACTTCTGCTCCTGGTTAGTCCGCTAATCATCTGTACCTTTAACAGTCGTAAGTACTTTTTGATTATTTCATAAATTTGGTCAAGTGCCGCTTATTGGTATACCACTACGTGGCACGAATTTTATCAAGTGATAGCCTAGATAGGAAGGAGCTTTGCTTTCTTCAATGTGTGGACTGCCAATACCTGCCAACTATCTAATTCTAAATCCTTTGCAGCCAATAGATTTTCTGCATTCGCTGAAGACGATGTTGAGGATGATCTGGTCGATGTGGAAAGCGACGATGGAGCCGTAACTGGTGAGGATGTCGAAGTCGACGATGAAGGCGAAACGACAAAGTCACCAAACGCAGACACGTATCTTTTGTTCACGAAGCCTTTGTACACACCTGGCATCCAACTAGATTTACCCGGAGGAAAGCCAGTCGAATTCCTTATTGGATTTACAAATTTGGGACAAGATGATTTCGTCATTGAGACTGTAGAGGCATCTTTCCGTTATCCCATGGATTTTAACTATTACATTCAGAATTTCTCAGCTGTGGCCTTTAACAGAGAAGTCAAACCAGGCTATGAGGGCACTGTCTCATACTCTTTCTTGCCTTCTGATACATTTGCTGGGCGTCCTTTCGGCTTAAACATTGGACTTAACTACCGTGATTCGAATGGTGCTCACTTCACTGAAACCGTCTTCAACGAAACTGTCCTCATTTCGGAGGTAGATGAGGGTCTGGATGGAGAAACTTTCTTTTTGTACGTTCTGCTTGCTGGCATTGTTGTGTTACTCTTGGTGCTCGGTCAACAAATGCTCCTTGGTTCATCGGGAAAAAGGAAGCGTTTCCAAACCACAAAGAAAACAATCGAAACTGGAACAATCAGTGATGGTAACATTGACTATGACTGGCTTCCCACAGAGACTATGCGCGCTCTTCGTAAGTTTTTACACAATCACTCAGCCATCAAATTATTTTGAATTATTTGATTTATTTTTTGCAGAAAAATCGCCACCAAAATCCCCAAAAACAAAAACTTCCCCAAAACCCAATGCCGCTAAAGTCAAACCCAGCCAGAGCCCCAAGCAAAACCAGAGTCCCAAGCAGAGGAAGGTGAAACGCTCGGACGACTAGAACTTAGTAAGACTGTATAGTAGTTTCTGTAATTTCATTTTGAGAATTATAAGCCAAGGGAGAGTTTTTGTCTTCGTTACTTGAAGACCTTGTAAGTTTATTATTATTATTTCTTTTTGATACTCCTTTATGTTTACGTTTCCCTTGGAAAACACACAATCATCCACAAGAATATCTAAGCGTCTTTTAAGATAACATTTGTTACATTGCCTGTGTGTGCTGCTACATCAGTAATTACTTTGAAGCGAAGCCTAGAACATACTTTCCCAGGGATGTAGTATGTTTTGTATACATTTTGTTTTCTTTTTTTTTTTTTATTCAATAAAACAAGAATAACAACACAAAAGAAAAAGAAGACCGTATTGTAACAAGAATAGACGTTAGAGAGAAATAAAAAAAGTTAAAAACACACGAATTTTTTATTTATTTTTTTTTTTTATGGCGGCTTATGGATTTGCATTTGTTTCCTCCATTAGCTTGTAGGCATTACAAGTGGCCATATCCAAACAGGTTTTTAGACGTGGGAACTCTTGCAGGGAAGCCAGATAAAATTCACAGAAACTGCTCCAAACAACATGAAGTTTGTAAGTCGTCTTTCGAGATGTAATGAACATTTTGACATTTTGAAGAGTGTTGGGTCAATGAACTAAAAACACTTTTCCGTTGTGATAACTGCGTAATAAAGGGTTAAATCGCTGTTAGCTCTTGTGCATCGAGTTAGCACCGAATCGCGATGTCTTCTCGTTTTCGATGTAAGCCATTACTTGACCGGCTGGACCAAAAGCGCACAGTTTGTTTTTGGACATTGGCTCTGCTCTAGGTTTGGACGCAAGGTAAGGAACAGATGCTGTTAGAATTTTGAATGTAAACTGTTTTTCTATTGCAAATAAGAAAAAATAATATTCCAATTGGAATAGACGGAGAGTAAAGTGAATAAGATCGGAAATCGTTTAGGTTTGCGAACAGAGTACTCAGACAAGGAACTAGTCTTCGTTGTACTTCTTGTACTTTCCTTTAAATGAAAGTTGAGTAAGCTCTTCAGTGATAAAGTGCCAACTCCCACCAGGTCAGCGCCGAGTACCTGCAGGACATGGTCTCGTTATAGCTTTCACAACTATGGTCGCAACGTTTTTCTAAGCCTGAAAAAGCGGTTGATGCGTTTAAAACGCATGTTTTGAAGTTACTTCTTTCGGAATGGGAAAAGCGCTTAGAAAATTGGTTCAAATGCATACGATTTTAAAGTCAGGATAGGAATGAATGGTAAACATAGATCATGAAACGCTAAATCAAACTGCTCACATTATGATTAGCATAAGGCATAAGGTATAACGTAAAAAATCTGTAATGTTGAGAGACATTCAGCATCTTCGTTGAATGCATATTCCAAAATTTCCCAACCACTCCTATGTCGCCCGCATCAAATACTGAACGTCAGTGGCAATGTTGCCAACGTGCCATCAGATATACCGAAACTGATGTGATGAAGAATGTTGGCAAGCACATGAAGCTAAACAAGAAGCGTATAAATTGACTTTGTAATGAAGAACGAGAAATGCGATTAAAAACGCGCGATCGAAAATATTGGGAGGCTTGTTCTCCAGTAATAACGTTTGGAAGTTTAACCAAATGATAAGAAAAACATGTCAAGCAAGAAGACCCGTACTGTAGAGGTGATGAAGGAAAATTTGTAGTAGAGTCACAGGTGCTGAGAATATGAAAAAAAAACTTTTTCTACAGACTGTATAACGGTATAACGGACTGTATAACATCCCGCCGTCAGGCAGAAAATTCAATATTTAACTTTTACGATGACATCCAAAATTTCCATCCAAATGGCAAAAAAAAAAAAAAAATTAAGACAGCATTATCTAATCTAAAATCTGACGGCTTACCAGAACGAGTATTTAAAACTACTGGAACTGACTTTGCGTAGAGCGTGTACTATCTCATTTCTCAGATCTAGTCAATGGAGTGAATGATAAATAAAATCTCACTACCGTTTGCCCGATTCACAAAAAAGCACCTCCTTAACTGCGCCAACCAGATTAGGAAGGTCCACAATCTTTCAAATCTATATACTCCGCCAGAATCTGGAAAAAATCAAAAAGTTCAAATTGAAAGGTAACGGGCTATCGTGTGACTTCTTCAATATCATACTTGAAAGCATTGTTTGTAACTTATAATCGAACACTGGAGGAACAATCTTTCAAAAGTCTGTTTAACTACTAGCGTACTCTGATTATAGTATTAGAACGGAAGCTGCTAAAATAGGTTTAGCGGTAAATGAGTGCAAATCCAAGTAAACCATATGCTGTTAATAAATAGTGACACACAACATCGGCGGATTAGACAGAACGTCAGAGTGGACAGCTCTAAGATTCGAGGTAGTAAGAAACTTTGGCTACCTTGGCTCTGCTGTAAATTCTAACAATAGCACCTCAGCGGAAATAAAACGCCAAATGCTATTTCTAAGATAGTAATTGAGTTCTAAGGCCCTATCCTGACAGACTGAGGAAATTCTACGATCCTCCCAGTCCTACTTTATGGCGCTGTTTCTAGGGAAAAACCTTCGAAAAATGTTCGATCCCGCATACGTTGATGGGCCATATTATACGAACTGTATAGCGACATCGACCTAGCTAGGACATGCACTTCAAGACTACTATGGATGACACTCCCATTGTTTGATTTTAACCTTAGCACTTCCCGTCTCAAGCTTGATCTCTTCTGCCATTCCCTTATTTCTTAAACCTTAATTTTTTTTAGTTTTTAAATCCTAGTTTTTAAGCTAGTTTAAGCTTGTATTAAGCGAAATAAATTTGGTCAGCACCCACCAAAATTAAAAAAAAAAAAAAAAAAAAAAAAAAATACATAGAATGAATGGACACCAATTATTCGGCCCTCAAAGTTTTAAAATCAAATCCGGAGGGACAACACAGTAGAGGAAGATCTCAATTTAGGTGGGGCGCACAAGTAGAGAGAGACCTCAACCCACTTGAAGTGTGCGACTAGAGGCAGTAAGCTAAATATGGGAATAACTGGAGACGTTTGTTCACTCTACACTATAGCGCTTCCTAAGAAAGTAAGTAAGTTGAGACTAAAGCACAATTGCAACTTTAAGGGCAGGAGATGAATCTTACCAGTGATGAAATTGATGCAAATGTTCAGTAAATTAAGCCAATGACTGACAGAAGAAGCCACTTACCAGGAAGCATAAGTTATGGCACATCCAACAAGATGTCTTATCCATTTACTTCGACAGCCAAATGCCTCCAGACACTGATTGGGAAGCAAGCATTCTTCCGATTAATTCAGCAATGAGCAGCGACTCACATCACTAATCTATGAAGGAGGGTATCCTGTGCATCTTCTAGACTTCATTTTTAAAGCTGAAATGCGTGCTTTCGAATCAAAAAATTGAAATAACCGGACTAAGCTATGCAGTGTGACAAATCCCTCGGACGACCTTTCAATTGATGAAGTCGCAGATATCATCCACAGCGGAAACTCAAATCTGTCTGACCAAATCTGCAATGACCAGATTTCTAACTTTTTTTTTCTTGAAATACTTCTATTAGCAATTGTCTTTAGAAATTGGTTAAATATCAGCCTCTTTCCATCTTTTTTTCACCAATTCTGAAGAAAATGAGTCTCTCCTGCGTTGAGTAATGAGCTGTTGCTTTCTTGAGCTGCTTTAAAAAAATTTTTTTGGTCAATAATGCTTAAGAAAATCAACTTTCAGAGCGGGGAAACCAAATTTATACCAAAAAAGCCAACAAGAAGGAGGAATTTGGCGACTGGGTCATCTCACGGCGAGCGTTCATCAATTGGCCCCCGCGATCATGCGAGTTGTCAACACTCGACTATTTTCTCTAGGGCTACGTTAAATCCTTAGTCTACGCTAATAAGCCAACACTTTGGATGAAATCAAGGCCAACATTCGACACGCTATTGCCAAAATAACGCAGCACATATTGGACCGAGTCATCAAAATTTATCTGCTCACCCTTCAGTTGCGTAATCTATTAAGGACTTAAAAAAATTCAGTAACAATATATGTATTCAACTATGTTAAGTTCTACCTTTGCTATTTTAAGGGCAGTGATACGATGCCATGAGCTCACAAGCTTTTTCACTTAGCTTCTCACTAACAACTTCTTCTTCATCCTTCACGTTTGTGACTATTGGATGCCTAGCACCTCGACTGTAGTTTGAGTAATTAACCCATTTGGTAGGTCATTGGTGTCAGCGGATGAGGGAGGGGTGGGTGGGAGGAGTGCCTTCTTACCTTCTCACTTAAATACTTCTTGTTCTAGGCAGTAGCGGACGAATTCTCTAGATGGAATCAACGTCAACGTGGCGTCTACAGTTCCAGTAAGACCGAATTACTAAGTGTTATCCCTAAGGGATCTCTAATACTGAGACAGGTTGTTGCAAAAGAGTTGGTGGCGAATGAGCCCTTAATAGGTCAAGGGCAGTGCTTATAACCCGAAGTGGCACCGGAAAATCCGCCCTACTGTCCTAAGGCCAAATCAAGGGCCCAGCGTTTCAGGTTAGGGCTTGTGCCATCGGGGTAACTTCCCGACCATGTCAAAAAAAAAAAAAAAAAAAAAGTTATGAGAGAGACATAACCAGCCTCGGATAATGGATCTCCTCAAATTTGAACTGGACCTGGGAATGTATGTATGGAATGTACGAAAACACTGTACACCCCAGGTGCTACACAAAGGCCTGAATATGTCCTCACGCTGTATAAGGCAGATTTTACCGCGATTCAGAAGATACTATGGATAGGACCAGATAAGATTAAAAGGATAAATTGCGACATTTACAATATTACAACTGCTATAAAAATTACATGTATTAGGATGCGGATTCGTTGTGGCAAATCAGCTAAGGAAAAAAGTCATGGACTTCAAGCCGATAAATGAGCGCCTGACTGTGATCTGCATCAAAGGCACCTTCCAAAACATAAGCCACATACCGACGAGGTTGAAGACCTTATCGAGGAGAAGTTTTATGACCTTCTGTCCTGAGTACGAGTTGAAATTGTGCTTAGGGACTTCAATGCTAAAGTCGGAAAGAAAAACATCTTTGGCGGGTTAGTTGGTGAGAATAGAATCCGCGAAACGACAACAGACAACGATTACCGACTAATCGATTTTGCAGCAGCTCGTAATACGGTGATAAGTAGCAGTAGGTCTCCAAGGCTAAGGATCTTGTTGCGGCAGAATAAAGAGTTCGACTGTCCAACGAGAAGAAGCTGCGAATTGCCCAGAAGAAGAAATTCGACGATAGATGCCTAAGCACACCTATAGTAGCCAGGGTGTACAGAGCACGCCAGAGTGAGAAACTCACCATTGTGCAGTCACCCACCACCAATGCCAAAAATCAGTGGTGTAAGTATCGCGAAATTATTAAGGAGGTAACCGAAACCACTGCACGCTACCAGCTACCACAGAGAAACAGCCCATGGTATGATGATAAATACGTATACGGTGGCAGAAGATGCACCAGGAGAAGAAAGGAGAAGAATATTCTCCGTAGAAAGAAGAGGGCCTGCGCAGCCTCCGAGCTCAAGGAGATTGAACAATCCCGCGATCAAAACAACATCCAGAGGTTTTACAAAAGTGGCAAGCAACTAGGGGCTGTCTTCAAGACCGGAACACAGGCTCTTCGAAACTGCGAAGGAAACCTAGTCACCTAGTCACCTAAGTGTGTGTGCATCATGTAGAGAAATTGATAGGGCAAGAAGAAAACCCACAATCAGTCAATGAAGAACCAGTTTCACTACCCAGTATAGTAGAAGTTGGGTTAGGGGTAAAAAAAACCTTGAGAACAACAAGGCCACAGACTCTGATGGCCTACCAGTGCAGCTCTTCAAATACAGTGGCGATGCTTTGAGCATGCACCAAACCATCAACCAAGTGTGGGTGGAAGAAAGCATGTCCGATGACTGGACTATCGGCTTCATATGGCTATCTACAAAAAAACTAGATCCTATGTCTTACAAGAACTATCGAGGCATATCCCTCGTGTGAACTTCTCAAACCGCTCTGCAACACACTAATAGGCACGTACCAGTGTGGCTGCCGGCCTGGGAGATCGACTAGAGATGAAATTTTCACACTGAGACAAATTCCTGAAAAGACCAACGAATTTCAGGTCGATACTCACCACCTATTCATCGACTTCAAATCTGCATATGATAGTATTCATCGTCATGAGCTTACGGTGATGGCCATATTCGGGATCCCGGCATAACTGATCCAAATATGTCGCGCGACGCTGGACAACACGCACTGCAATGTGTAATTTGGAAATATATAGCTCCTCCGAGCTATTTCAAACGTGCACCGGATTTCGGTAAGAAAACGCGCTATCATCTGACTCCTTCAATCTCGTTCTGGAGCAGATAGAGCTCAGGGCAGGTGTCAACACGGATGCACTATCTTCAACAGGTCCTTTTAGCTACTATTATATACAAATGACATCATCGGTCGTTCCCAGCTTGTCCTGATAGGGATTTTAACGGCTATTGAAGAACAGGCCAAATTTGTTGGCTTTGAAGTAAACGAGGACAAGACTAAGCACATGCTACCAACAAACAAACCAGCATCTTTCCGCCGTCAAGGACAAAACGTTACTATTAATAGCAACAACTTCGAGGTAGTTAAGGAGTTCACCTACCTCGGAGTAAACGTGAACTCCAGGAATGACATCCTAGTAACATAGAGATCCGACGAAGAATTAGCCTAAGAAATCGTTGCTACTTCGGTCTGACAAAACAATTGGGTTCAAAACTTCTAACCCAACGACGAAAAGAATGCTTTACGAAACCCTTATCCTCGACGATACACGCAAAGGGAGAACTGATACTGTTCGAAAGAAAAATTCTTCGACAGATTTTTAGTCCTGTGTGCGAGGAGGGCGAAACGAGAAGAAGATACAATCGCGAATTCTATGAGCTATATCAAGATGTGGATGTAGTTCAAAAGGCCAAGATACATACTACATTGGCTTGGCCACATGCACATGACAACAACATTATCATTATTGAAAATTCAACTAAAATCAGTAGCAGTCGGCGGGTTATTGACAATTTTCTAAAAAATCTTGACTGTTATGGAAGTGTTAAATGGTTAAGAAGAAAAATGACCGAGAAGAGCGAATAATCGCTCGAGCGACTAGCAATTCAACTAAAAGTTGTACAAAATTATCAGCGCCAGTTCAGACAAGAGTGTCAAAAATTACGGTTTGGAGAGCTATTCAGCGGAATCCGAACCTTTGCCGATTGATCATGAATCGCGCTCCGCGACTTTTAGATTTTCAGAAGGGTGCTAGGTTGGAACTGGCCAAGAATAACATGGACACGAATTTTGTCTCTGTATGTTTAAATGTCTTCAAATTCTTGTAAATTTATTTTATGTAATTCTGACTTTCATATTAATTTAAAAGGTTATTTTTTCTTACTTATAGAAGGACACAAATATTTTTTAGAAAGCGAAATTTTGGCGGCGGCTAAGTTATGACGTCAGATGTTTCCTCTTCAAGGGGGTACCTGGAAATGCAATTCACTTTATTGAAAATGTACAGCAGAGATTATGCTCAGGTACTGTGGTGAAGTTTGATTCAATTTTGGGCAGATAATCATGAAATGAATTTGACTTATTAGCAGGACAATGTCCGAATTCAAACCAATAGAGAAAACATCATCTGGTTAAGAATAAATTCTGTCAACTTAATGAACTGGCTTGCATGCTCTCCCGATGTAAATCCAATTGAAAACCTTTGGTTTTCCTTGAATATACGCTCAAGTAAAGACATATGAGTCAAAACCAGACCATAAACACGCTCTCAAAGAACGCACTGTATAAATGTGCCTTAAGGGAAGAATTTTTAATTTTTTGAATTACTCGAAGCTCGAATTCTGAAGGACCGTACAAGGCCGTGATTTCATTATTTCTTAATTGGATGAGTCTTCCGTTTTTCAAATATAGATGGCGCTATTAACAATTAAGGGATTATCACAATATGTTCCAGCCTTTTCTTTTGCATGCTTCTATTCTTGTGTCTTTGGTATTGGCCAGTGTTTTTCCACGGAGATCTCCCGAACATCATTCTGCAGAAGCACTTTCCATGGCCTCGATTGAGTGCTTCTTCATTTTTTCTGGGAAGCTGATGTTTCTCCTGTCTTCTTTGCCAATGCGGCGTTCCTAATGACTTTTAACTCTACCTGAGCATCGAACTTGACGAGTTGTAGAAGCTGAGTAAGGTCAATAAATCTCAAAAAGTTCTCAAAATGAGTCCCGAAACTAAATAATGCTCACATCCCCTTCCCCTTCTCATCCTTCCCCTTCTCATCCTTCCCCATCTCCTCTTTCCCTTCTACTACTTTTTCCACTAGTCTGTATTAAGGTGTCATACGACCCGTGCCGAGGATCAGCCTGGCTGATGGCCCAGTATTTTCAAAAATAGCTCAGCCGTGAATGGAGTATCTCGTCCGCGCTGTATACAAGCATATTAAAGGCGCGCAAATTATAATAAAAAAAAGCCTGGCTAGCTGGATTAGCTAACCTTATCTATATACAGCAGATCTCTATACATGTAGGCCAACTTTTCTCCGCAACTCGTGGTATCAATGGATAAAATCTCAAAAATAGAAAACAAAACCCTAAACCGGTACTCTCTTAATGCCGGGCGGTAGAACGGTGACTGTGCCGACTACCTTCAAAACTTCAAAGAGTGGTAAGACTGTGGCGAGACGTGGTCCTATCACTTCCTCCATCCCTAACGGCAACAAGGCGGTAGCCTGTCACAAACTTACTAAAGTTCCTCTCTCTTAAATAAGAAATCAGGGGATCACCGGCTTCGGCAAGACTCATCTAACGTGCACTATATCTGACGCCGAAATCCTTTACGCATTGTCAAAATCTTCGGACCTATTCCCCAAGCTGAGATAACTGCTTACATAAAGATTGTAGTATGTGCTGTGTGGCTTGTGGCACCATCCTGTTGAAACCACATGTCGTCCAAGTCCATATCTTCCAATTCGGGCCAAAAATAATCGGTGATCATGGCGCGATAACGCTGACCATTCACAGTAACGTGACGATCGTTATCGTCGACGAAAAATTATAGCCCAATAACGCCGTTGGCATGTAAACCGCACCAAACAGTTATTTTTTGTGGATGATGTGGTAATTCATGAAGCACATGTGGGTTTTCACTCGACCAATAAAGCATATTTTGCTTATTGACTAGCCCATTGAGCCAAAAATGAGCTTCGTCACTGAAGATGGTTTTGCGATGAAATTCATCATCTTGGTTCATCTTCTCCAGAAACCTATCGGCGAATGTAGCTCGTTAGTGTACTTTACTATGTTGAGTTTACTGAATAAATTGACAGTGACAGTTTGATGATTAGTGAAAGAGTGCGTTCACAAATTAAATTCAAAGTTATCAAGTCCCTATTGGAAAATCCTATATAAAAAAAAAAAATACTTCTATTCCAATATATTCTTTTGCTGATGACAGGTTCCCGGACTCACATCCCCGCCCTTCGGCTGTAGAACGGGAACGGGATCAAATGTTAAGCTCATTTAATTTCGATATTAACAGCATAACCAATTGGGGAACTATAAACAGAGTAGAATTTAATGCTTTCACAACACAAAGTTGTCGTTAAAGTCGAAACCGAAAAACTTTTTATTCTCGGTATGTGTATCACATATTCGATGTCGTCAAAAATGTTGCAAAATGTCTTGGTTTTCTCAAGCGATGTAAGGAATATTTCACAACCTTTGATTTGGCCTTAATATATAAGGCATTCATACGCCCAAAATTGGAGTACAATGACCACATCTGGTCAGGTGCTTCTAAAACATCTCTGCCCCTGCTATATAGGGTTCAAAACTGTGCGATAAAACTCATAGGTCGTACTAATATCAGTCAGTCAATTAAAACCCTCGAATACCGACGTAATGTCACCTGTTTCACTTTGTTTTATCGCTATTTCCATCACCAGTGCTCCATAAAAATCGCCAGTAGCATTCCTCCCCTACAAACCTTCCACCGTAACACTCGTCCTGCCATTAATGCTTATACCCTCTGCATGTATATGCAGTATACCCTAAAGCCCACTTTCAGACGTACTCTAAAATATCGTGATTCATTCTTAATCCGTACAGCTCGCTTATGGAATGCCCTGCAGAGCTCTTTATTCTCTGGTCGTTATAACTTCCAAACATTTTAGACCAATGTACATCGGTACCTTTCTGTTCTTTCTCCATAAATTTCATTCGCCCGCGCTGTGTACAAACGCAATTATTTCTTGTGGAGCTACGTAAAATTCTAAGTGTATTATATAAGTTAAAAAATTACTTATTATTTTTTCTTAACTTAAAACTAATTTACAAAAATCCTTTCACTTAACATCTAACCTATGCTGCAACCTATTGTATTCCACAAGTGTTGTCAGGTGTACGACTTCAGGTGAAACATTGCACACTTGTTTATTCACCTAGATACTGAGTTGGCGGGTGTTGTCACACCCCATCTGTTTTTAACTTATTAGCTGATAAGCCGCAAACTGTTCAGGCTTTGGAAGCAAATATTCATCACGTTATTCGTGTGGTAGAGTCGACCATGTCGAAATAGTGCCTCAAAATTTAGCCGACATGATTTGCTTTGTCAAAAGTAAACCATGTAAGCCCTCCACCTACTTGCATAGCTTCGGCCGTTGGACTAACTTGAGTCGTCTGACTCATTTATTAATTGATTAAGCCGGTGTAGTGTCAAGGATTATAAATGCTAATAAATAAAAGTATTCATAGCTTCTTCGAAGAAAAAATTCCTCGTGTGACATACGGCTTTATTACTCCTAATAAGAAATGAAAATAAAGATTCAATCAAAAATTTTACGGACTGTACCATCTGTGGAGCTCAGAAATACCAGTGTTTCCATCTGATGCCTTATCTTTGAATACAAACAAGTGGGACAACGGAGGAGAGAAAAATCGCACCAACTTGTCATCCGGAACAAGCTAGAAGTCCTGGCTCACCGCTGAGTGTATCAAAAGTATAAGAAAAGTATGTTTCTAGGTTTTAACGTTGAGATCCAGAACACAATATGCGAAGGGGGTTAAAAGTTTTTAAAAATTAATCCAAAAAGGAAAAATTTCTATTAGTTTTAGAAACTATATGAACCTATATACAAACACTCGTATTATGTTTCGCCTTAAAGTTCTTTAAACAGAATTTCTTGGAAACCATTGAAAAACTTTTTACATGTCAAATTTGTGAATGTTATTTTTACAAAAAAAAAACGTACATACAGATGTACGTATGTAAAACAAGTTAGTATACGAGTATATCAAAATCTTACCACATAACATTCAAAAACTATCATCCCAGGGTCAACTACAACAAAAGAAAACCCCAATCTCGAAAATGTAATAATCGAATGTTAATGTCCCTTTTCCATTCAAAAAAAAAAAAAAAAAAAAAAAAAAAAAAAAAAAAACCACAGGACTACTTTCAACACAAACACAAGCTTAAATTAAAGTGAACATTCAAAGCTATAGTTTTGACTGCTTTCTCAGCTGTCTAACTTAGATTCGAGTACCATCACATGAAAACTTCACCCTAAAGGTAAGTATTATGGGTACGGCTGGAAAATTCCTCGTAAAAATTTTGTTTTATTATTACAATTTTGTTGAATTAGGATTAATTTCACGCATGACTAAAGATAACCTTAATTTCCATTTACATTGACCGTAATTGGTTATGAAATATACACGTATCCTTTAGCCATACACGTAGAACCGCCAAAGTGCCGGAAACTTTTAAAATACTCTTCGGTTACTTTGACTAGCACTAATGTTACTTACTTTTAAGAACATCTATACCTACAAACTACATACAAATATGTACATATTTCAAGATCAAGTACGAGTATCTGTGCTGTCTACTTTCTGTCACTTAATAAATAAATAAAAATGCAATTGAATTTTGAAAGCAACAACATGTATGCATATATGGCTTAATATACATTCAACAACTTGTAGATTACTCCAATTTTCTCTGTATATATGTACAAAAGTAGCCACTATAGGTAGGTATACATAAATATGTAAATATGTGGATGGCCACTCTCTCAAACAAAAACAGAAATTGGTCGACAAAAAAGTCCATGAAGTTCATGAGAATCAACAAATTGTCCGAAGGGGTAATATTTTTGAAACTCGTACCTCATTTCATCGCTTCGCTTTGCAGAAATCTTCTTGTACATGGACCAGTAGCAGAAAGATACAGATTTTATGTATCGAATTATGGGTTTTCTACACGTTTTCACTTTTCAAAAAAAAAAAAAAAAAAAAAAACGATACAATGTGTTTTGTGAGCTTTCTTGTCTATTTTTCTTCAAGGCAAGTGTCTTGCGCAGTGAATTTTCCAAAAATAGGGACAAATTAAAAAAAAGAAACCAAAAAAAAGCAAAAAAAAAAAAAAAAAAATAGAAGAAAGCTCCTCTGGTATTAATGTCATCAATTTCAATATAAGCCTCATGTCGAAAATAATTTGGGATGCTACATATGTATATAACAAGAAATATCCCATTGATAAGACTGAAATGAAAATGAAATAGTCACCAATTGCACGGCGAAGAATCTACCAAGAACAGAGACGTAACAGAACTATGATTCAAGTCTGTCGGTGGAAGTAAAATTCTTGGCTAAAAATATACTAATGATACCCATTGACTAGGATGCAAAGAAAAAGAATGCGCAACAGCGAGTTATCGTAAAAGATACTTATATCCATACAAAAACCCAAACAGACTTTGTAAGCTCTTCAAATATGGTATATAGTACCCTTTCGGAATCATAATAAACTAGTAACACAGAAAAGAAGTCGATTCGGTTTTATACCAGTTTGTATGTTATACCTACCAATGGCTACATGTCAACTCAAGAAAAATGAGCAAGGACAAAAAATAAAAATGGAAATGAGAGTCAAAAGAGAACGAACGAACGAATGAGAGTAGTAGCTATATAAAGGTATACATACCCTGTATACGGTATACCAATATCTATACTAGAGAAATCGGCTTAAAGCCATCGGCAATCCTTCAATGTGGGATGCTCGTATCTTTTGCTGTGTGATGGCATTCCAGAACATCCTTGTTAACTTAACCAGAGAGTGGTTGTACACCACACAACCAGAGTAATGTGAATTGATGGTTTTAATGGAGCTAGTCGTTGTTTTGCAATACATTTGTTATAAATTAAGATACACCAACTCTGTGCTAAACAAAGTTTACAATCAGTGTTATCCCAAAGGACTTTAGTAAGTGAGTGGTTTTAATTAAGTTACAAAGAAATTATACAAACTAAGAATAGCACGAAAAAAGGAAAAAAATTCAAAAAAAAAAAAAAAAAAAAAAAAAAAAAAAAAAAAAAGAAAGACTCTTTTATATGTATCTTGAGGAACATCGGGTGCAACAACCGTTAAAGTAACCCACACAACCCACTAGCAAATCAATTTTGCTCGCTATTTAACTTCGTTTAAGTACACATCAGTAATTGAATTCCGCGTTTACCTGCTTTATGGCTCTAATGCTTCACACTTTGTATCTACAAGGATGAATTTGTGGGTAAAGAGCGGAAGTGTGTTTTTATTCTTCGCAGGATAAATCGTCTAAAAGTCTGCGATTTATTTTTCATTTATTTTTATTTTTATTTTTTTGATTATATTTTCTTTTCGTGTGTGGATATTATACTCGTATGTGGCTAGGATAATATATCATACTATACGAAGTGGACACCATTATACATTATAAGTACAATCATAAGGTAAGTCTTGTTATAGTCTGCTATCCTTTCATATAAAAGTTTTTTTCTAAAAAAAAAAAAAAAAAAAACAAAACTGTCTAACGTCTATTCCTGTACCTACTTCAGTATCAATTTTCAATCTCATATTATTTTGCCTTAAATATGTATGTACGCTAATGTTGATGACAGGTTAAATATATGAAAAAAAAAAGAATACTCTGGTTCTATTTAGGTATAGATACATGTACAAAAGCAACTCGGCGTGGTGTTGTGTTTTTGAACACTCGGTCACAAAGGACTTTCTATAGGCCAGGAATTTATTGTTTTATGTTGTTGTTGCTGCTGTTGTATTCGTTGTTGTTGTTATTGACATACCTTTGGGAAAGGGACATTTTACCATTTAACATTTGTGAGATGATTTTGTGCGCATAGTGTCAGATACTTTTAATATGCGTTAAACCCAGTTTTCTTCTTCTACTCCACCTATTTTTCAGATTCTTTCTTCTCTCCCTTGGTAGTCAGTCAATCAGTTTATACGGATACATGTTTGACGTGGAGAAGCAAATTTCATTCGTACGTTCTATTCGATTCGGCGGCAGTTCGGCTGGGATTTTAAGGAGCTTAAAAACAACAGTCTCTGCGAAAGGATACAAATATCGCATAAGTATCACCCGTACAATGTAGCTAGATTTAATCAATGTACTGTACATTTAAATACATACCATACATACAAAGAAACCTTGACTAACTTCAGATATTTGAGATACTTGAATTTTCGAAAGTACCTATAGACTGGTGACAGGTATTCGTATGCTGCTTGATATGGTTGCGCTTTAAAAAAGTTCTTAAAGCTATATACAGTATACAGTATGAGTACCTTTGTTGCCAACGTCGACGGTCTTCTTCATTGTGTCGATAGTAATGCTTATGTTTGGAGTTTAACTTTCCTAACTCTCTCTCTCTCTCTCTCTCATTAAAAATGTGGAATTTAAATTTCAATGGAATTTTGTAGATTTTTCAGCGAATAGCATACTCCTCGTAGTACTATAAATGTGTGAATTCGGGGGAGATGTTAAGTACAAGTCAAAGTAACGTTGCCTAGGTTCGTAGTAAGATATTTACCTACTTTAAATGTTAAAGTAGGTAGATACATACACATGTATGTGTGTAGACAAGTATATTTTGGCGAAATATACCTACAAATTATTTTTCAAATCCAATTTAAACGCATTTTCTTTGGGAAGAAGAAAACGTAATGATTTTTATGCAGCACAGGACCGTTGTTTTGTAGAGATCCCAAATTCACGGGCAATTGCAATGAACGCTTTCTTAAAAGATATTATATATTTCATTTTACAAGAGTCTTCTTTTACGTTAGGATTGAGAATTAACTTGATTTAGATAATTGTGAGTTTTTTTTTTATTTTTTTTTTTAAGGGTTTGTTTAGTATTTGTATTAATTGATTCGGAATTATTTAGCTGATTTATTTTTTATTGAATAGCGCTTGTCGATTGAAAATAATTATGTATGAAAGGTAATATTGACAAAATTCTCACCATGGCTTCGACGGTATATAAAAGATGAGCCATTAGACTGTGTGGATGTTGGCTGTCAATAACTGCCATATACTGAATTCAATGAGGTTGATCTTTTTGACAGATATCATACAATCTCTGGCAATTTTAGTCAAGGAGTTGTTTACCATGCAACAACGTTATTCAATTTTAATACGAAAATAGGCGGTCTGTAAAATTCGTAAAATTCGTGAATTTTTCGGTCAGCTTAAGCGATTTGAAAAAAACTGGTTCGGTACCGGGTTAAACTTCATATCAGCATGCTCGGCCAGCACGTACATGTCAAATCATTACCACTGTGAGCGAAAGTGTATATAACCAGCCAGGCACCTCAATTCGTCGCCGAAGTCAACAATTGGCCTTTACTTAAGGCACTTTACGGCAAATGCCTATGAATTCCAAACTACACAACAATTGAAGCCTTTGGACCATCTACGAAGTCGCCGATTTGTTAACTAATGTTGGATCGGTGGAAAAATTTGTTATCGAATTTGATTTTTTCCAATGAAGCCGATACGAGATTCACGAAAACCCAATGCATCCCAATAAAGTCACTATATGGTGCGAATTATGGGTTGGCGGTGACATTGGCTCGTGCTTTTTCGAAGATGAAGCTGGAGAGACACTTACAATGAATGGCTATTTTATTCCAAAATTGAATGAATTGGACGATCTTTGGTTTCAACAGAATGGTGCCTCCGCCCACAAAAGCCTTCAATAAATCAATTTATTGCATACGAAATTTTAAGATCGCAATCTTTCGGTTAGAGGAGAAGTTGATTAGCCTCCAAGGTCATGCGGTTTGACACTTTTATGCTTCTTCGTGTGGGGTAATTTGAAGAATAAGGTCTATGCCAAGTGACAGTTCAAGATATCAAATATAACATTCAAACTGAAATTGCGGCTATTGACCTACTTATTCTTCAAACTGTCATCGATAATTTTGACCTTCGAATGGTCGCTTGCAACAGAAGTCATGGTGGTCACATGAACGATGTTGTATTCCATTCATAATTGTCATATATTGAACTTTTATAATCAATAAAATTTTACATCGATTTTACAACAAATGTATGTTTTATTAATGAAAATTTCCTCATTAGCTGTTGGCTCACCCTTTATCAATCTGTTTGTTTAAATGTAGAATGACATCCTGGAAATATTGCTCCTCTGTTCCACTAATATATCTTATTTTCTGTTACATTAACTCTTGAATTGTAGCGGACTTATTGGCATAGACCTTGCTTTTGGGATAATCCCAAGAAAATAAGTCAAAGGGTGTCAAATCGCACGATCTCGGTGGCTGACATCGCTGTTTTGCGAAAACTGGGTGGGTGGCCGTGGCTCAGTGGTAGTGTTTTGCTTTCGGTTTGTACGGTTTTCGGTTTCACGAGCGCGGACTGATGATTTCAGATATTCTTTTGATCTAGTTTCTTCAAGTTTGTGCACCACTCTCAAAATTGTACGTTCATTTGGTCGATTAACAGCAAAACTAATTACGTAATGCGCGATGTTTTTTTTTTTTTTAAGTTCCATTGTGCCCCCGAGTATCTATCCATGACCAAAATTGTTAATAACTGTAGATGATAGATGTTGATTTGACATTTAGATTTTATTGACATATTCACATGCTGAAATACCCATTATTCTACCCTTAAGCTGCTTTCGTTTCTTTCCAAAACATTTTTAGTTGTCCTTGATGTTCCTAACTTAGGCCTGCTTCCAACAGGCCTAGCTTTCAAATACGTGTCTGGATGAGTATGTTATATTGCATCGAATTTTGGTGTACTTTCGCTCATTAAGATATGACCTATCCATTGATACTTAAAATTATTCATTGACACTTTCCAGCAAAGCTTCATTTGATGATTCAATTTTAGAGCTGAGATTTTCCCGGTGACCCACTTTTCAAAATAAATTCTCGTTCTTGACAAGTACGAGGATAAATTGAAATTGAAGAAATGTGAGATATTGGTTTAACATGTAACGGGTGTTCGTAGCCTAGATGAAAAGTCCAGTAATATATTTATACGACGTTCTAGGCGCACAAAAGTTTTTACCCTTGAAAACATAAAAAAAAAATTCACAATTTCGTTTTAAACAACCATAAAGTGAACTTGCTGAGATATCTGACATCATAAAAATATCAATAGACCGTGTACGTCACATTTTGCACGAGCATTTGGGTATGCGAAAGATCGATTCGGTGCTGGTACCACGTTTGCTCATAATTGCCCAAACACAATAATGTGTTGATGATTCAGAGAGCTGTTTGGAACTGTTCAAGCGAAATAGAAATAAATTTTCATGCTTCATGTAACAATGGATGAAACATGAATCCTATAACCTGTTCGCAGACTTAAAAACAATGCTCTTCGGAAAGAGATATGGCTGTAATGAAGAGGTGTTCACCGAAGAGTTGGACAAATCGTTACCATAGCAAATACACTTATTCTTTATCTCAATATACGCATGGCGGTCCCCGGATCATTAAACGCTAAATCAAATTGTAGTATTTTAGACGTCAGAATGTTCTGGGCAGCCCTGATTCAATCAAATAACCTTCTTGTTGCAGCCAAGGTGCAAATGCGGATTTCTCAGGTGCCACAAAAAATAGCTACTGCGCGAAGATATAACGTAGAAATGCTGCAATCGCAAGAGACCGTGAGAATCTTTGCCGAACGCGTATCCCGAAATCTGTCAACAACTTAAGAATTAAGTAGCGAAGACCAGTGGCAACGCTGCTAACGTGCCATCGGAGACGCTGAGCTGATGTGCTGACTACCAAGACTGCCACCACCACCAAAAAATAAAGAATGATAAAGAATTCCAGCAAGCATATATAGCAGACAAGGAGCGTACAAAGCGACGCTGCAACAAAGGACAAGGGCCGATTGTGGGCTGTACGAGTAGAAGAGACGGGAAGAACGTCGGCTTCTTCAGAGGAAAAAAAGATATTGAGAGGTTGTACTTCAGGAATAACGTACGGTTGTTTTACCAACAGGTATATAAGACTTGTCAAGGCAAAAAGGGCCGTACAGAAGTCTTTCGAGATGAAGAAATAAAGCTTGTAGTAGATTCACAGAAAGTGCTGAAAATATAGAAGAAATTTATCCGTAGACTGTATAAAGGAGACGAAGCCGAACATCCCGTCATCTGTCAGAACTAAAACGATGATAGGTAAAACTTCCATCTTTACGAAGTAAGGATAGCGATATCTGATCTGAAATCCAAAAAAGCAGCTGGACCTGACCGCTTGCCGCCCGAAGAATTCAAAACTGCTGGAAATGACTTTGTGAAAACCATACACCTTATTTTTAAGATCTGGTCAGAAGAGTGTATGCCAGATCTCAATATACGAGATCATACGAGATCTTATTTGCCATATTGTGTGGTGACCGTCTGAAACAATTCTTTAGCAACCTGATTGGCCTCTATTAATGCGGTTCCAGGCCAGGAAAATTCACAGTCGACCAAATCTTCATAATAAAACAAATCATGGGAAAAATGAAAAAAAAAACTCAATAAATCCAAAATCGGTACTTATAAGCTTTTCATCGATGTAAAGGCGGCATATGACAGCATATGATAAAGCCATTTCTAGGTTTGACACTTCCGTTTGTGCTGAATGACAATTGAAAACGCTTGCTGCTCCGTCAACTTCGGTAACCACTTAACCGAGATCTGAGATGTCAAAAAAAGGTCTTATACAAGGTGATGTGCTATCATGTTACTTCATTGACTTGAAAGAATTGTGCAGAACTCACAAGTGAACACTGGATGTACAGAACCAACCAGTAAATGAGGGCAAAACAAATTTTGTGCTAAAAACAAGAAGGAACACACAATATCGGACACACAGTCGACAGCTATAATTTTGAGGTAGTACCTTTGACCGCAGTTAAAAAACAGCGCATTAGGCTGCACAACGCAGTACAGGAAGACCTCAGGTTAGATGGGGCACACAACTAAACGATCGTGCTAACTGAGAACTGTATCACCACATAAGTAAAACTGTAAGTTTTTAGGGTCAGTAAATGGTGAATGTACTATCCCGTTTACTATTGGCAATTTAAATACTCGTACTCTGCATCAAAGCAATAAGCTACTCTGCATAAGTACATATGACAATATTTGGTTAAGTAAAGACTACTTTTTTGAATTTGTATCTATTATAGAAGTTACATGCCTAAATAGGTTAGAAAAAAGTGATTGTTGGAATGACCCATTTAGGTCTAATGGCCAATTTTAATATTACATAAATCTGTGATCATTCTACTGTTAGAACTAATTTGAGCTTATGATAAAGCGTAGGAGACTGCTAAGACTTTAGTTGTTATTGAAGAAAGCTCCTAACTACAGTTTTCTTTTTTGTCCAGTGTCCAATTTTGGGGAGTTCGTCGGCTCTACAATTCTCTTAAATGTCTCTGTGGCCCGGCACCCAGTATAGGTGAAGGTTGAACGGCTCTATGCGGTTCCTAGAATTTAATGAGACTGAGTCTCAGGGACTTGACCTGACTATCCTTAAAGATGCGGATATCCTTTGCAGATATCAACTTTTCAGCCAGAACAGGACTTCTTTAATTGCCAAAATTTCAGCCTGGAACACGCTACAGTGATTTGTAAGAACGAAGGAGAGACTTAGATTTAGCTTGGGTTGGCCGTGGTGTAGTGGTATATGAATATACTCCTCAAGCAGGGGGTTGCGGTTTCGAATCCCGTGCGAGGCAATTGTGTGAAAAAATCTTTTCATAGAATTTGTATGTAGTTATATGAAAATGACGTCGGCGTCAACTCTCACATGAAAGCTTAACACTGATGTTGGAGTGGTTGCTGGCTGGGCTAAATGTAACGAACTAACAACTAGTACGAAATAAGACCCACTGGTTGCGGTGCACGAACATGGCTCGTCCCGTTTGACAACCACCTCTGGGAAATATATCGAAACCAAACACACCTGAGTTTCAAACTACTACAACACCCGCCCGCGCCTTGGGTAAAAGCCAGTAAAAGGGTATTCATATCCCCTTAGTGCGCGCGTTCAACTAAAGGTAACACTTATTTTAGCATTCATCGATCCCATCGACCTCTACAATACGTTGACCGAATTTAAAATCCAGTGAAAATTATCAGAAATAGAATGACAAACTGCATGGCTTAAAATTTCTTCAACTTTTTCAAGCTGAACGCTGCTAAAATACACAGACAGTATCGATATTATTCTAATATACTACACCCTGACTGACTCGAACTGTAACCAACTTCAGACTGCTATAATTTCCAAACCGTTCATGACAGTGGGCTCAAATTTTGACACATGACAGATAATTTTATTATTTACAAGCCTTTTGCGTCTCAGTTGTGTTGAAAAATTTTTATCCGCGATGGAATTTACACGTTATAGTGGTTTATATTTGGCTGGAAAACTACAAATAGCTATCGTTAGAGCCCTCCAGAACCTCAACGTGAATAAATCATTTGTGTCTCGAACCATAGCTCGTTGCCGTGATACTGGTAGCGTTGCAAAACGCCATGGAGGTGGTCTTGAAAAAACTGCAACATCGGCAGAAATAGTTCGGAAAGTAAAGGCTCGAATTGAGCGAAATCCGCGTCGAAGTGGAAGAAAAATGGCTCGTGAGCTCAACATATCGTTGGAACGGATGCAACACATACTGAAAAATGAGATTGGGCTCAAGCCATTGAAGTTCCAAAAAGCACACGATCTTACACCGCAACAGAAAAAAGTTAGAGTCGAAAGAGCGAAGGAGATGCTACGCTTGCACGAAAGTGGTGAGTTGCCGAATTTGGTTTTTCCCGATAAGTCGCCATTTGTTATCGAGCAATATGTCAACTAACAATATGAACGAGTTTACTTACCCCATCGGACGGCCACCAGAAAGCAGGCAGCACCAAAAGTGATGGTTTGGGCCGCCATAACCGCCGATGGTCGCTCTGCACTCGTATTTTTGGACCCTGGCGTCAAAATTAATGCGATCGTATACCGTGAAACTGTCTTAGAGGCAATTTTGAAGCCTTGGCCAAATAATCATTTCGGTCGGAGATCGTGGACATTTCAACAAGACTCGGCATCGTCTCACAAAGCGCGCGTCAAGCAAGAATGGTTTAAAAATAATGTTCCACACTTCAATTCTTCGAGACAATGGATTGCAAATTCTTCTGATGCAAATCTGTTGGATTTCTCTGTCTGGGGCATTTTGAAGGCCTTCACTTCACGCCAGCACTAAAAAATACTAAAGTTTGGACCACCTCAAACAAGCACTTCGCCGGGAATGGGCCAAAATAACGCAGAGCCACTTGCGTGCAGCGTGCGATGCTTTCTTCGGGGTCTCAAGGCCATTATTCGCGTCAAAGGTGGACATATTGAAAACTACCGATACAATTTGAAAATTGATGTATTTTCCAACATTTTTTGTTTTGGCACAAAAAAATTTATCAAAAAATAAAAAAATTATAGCATTTTAAAAAGTTGCAGTTCGAGTCAGTATATTTTGTATAATAAAAACAAAATCTTTCACGCGTTCGTTTACCTCGGGACAAATAATAATTTAAAAGACTAATATTACGCCAATAGGTCATTTATTCTGGGATTGTTTAAGCAGTTAAAAGCTAAATTGGTGCTTAAAGAACCAAATTTTATGCTATGCAAAGCACTCACATTTCCGGTTGCGAAATTGTTTCTAAAAGAGTGGCAAATGGGTCTTGCTTGAATGTTATAAAACAGATATAATCTATTATTTACCCTGACTAAACTCTCTCATTAGCATTAGCATATATTAGCATATGTATGCATAATAAATGGTGTTATTGAATTGGCTCTGTAGATTCCCAAGCCCTTCTGTACCATAAACGGTGGAAAGCAATTGAAAGTAGAATGTTTCCAAAAAGTTCCTACGATTTATTATTTTGCCTTTTTATGATTATTGATTTCTGACTTCATATATTGTACTATAGTGTCCTGTAGTCTTTTTTTTCTGTTCTATTTTCACTCAGCTTATTCTTCAATTCTTTTTGTGTAGTAGTGAATAGAAAATTGAATAACCCTTCTGTTGGCGTTTTTATATTAGATTAATTTAATTTTTCCTTTTTCTGAAAGAATCTCAATGAAATTGCTAAAGAGCTTTTATGAATTTAATTAAAATGTTTACTTAAACGGAAAAGTGAACTCTTCGTTTCGCAGATAAAGAGTAAACTGAAAAAATGAGTGCACAATTCTCCCCATTACAAGAGTAAACAAGGCTTTTTGTAAAAGGCTTAGAAATTTATGAACGCCAAATGCGAATAGATTTTTGATAGACAATTGGTTAAACAAATGCAAAAAAAGAAGAAATATCACTAAAATTTAAAAAAAGCATATTTCTATGAGATTTAACGGTCGACTAAGCTTCTTATAATAGCAAATAAAAATTGAGTTGTGTTCCAATTTTTAAATCATTTAAGGTGCTCTTCTTTGTGTACCGATCAACTGCAAAAATTAGATTTTGAACGAAATGAAAACGTAATTTTGGTACGATGTAGTGGATTGCTGTATAAGACCTCATTAAAGCCACATAAAATCCCATAATGAGGCCTAGAAGTCCTGAGATATAATCTTTACAGTACATATCACTTAGAAAAAACAAACTTTATTTGGGGATCATAAATGAAAAAAGAAACAGTGAGATCTCTGAATAGATCAAATAGCTGTCTAAATAAAATCTTTATGGAACACCGTCAAAGGCGATCCAGCTACCAAGTGGTTATTTTTGTTGTACTCCTTGTCAATCCGATATCCTGAGGAACTTTTCGACTACTTTACTTGTTATAAATATATTAAATGTTTACAATTACAAATACTTAACCATAAACATAAATATTTTGCCAGCGCTAATGCATTAATGCTTATTGCATATTGATTACTTATTTATTTATTTATTCATCTTTAAGCTTCTGGATTAACCGCCAGGTTATGGTGCCTTGAAGTACATTCATATTTAGGCAGACATGTCAAATTTCAGTGCGATACTGTCTTTAGTTTTGTTTTGACAGCTGATTGTTGTTGACGTGTTTGGCATCATGTTGAGTATGGATAAAAACGATTTTCGTTCTCTCATAAAACATTATTTTTTGAGAAGCAAAACGGCGAAGGAAACAAAAGAAAAGTTGGATAAATATTATGAGGCTAATGCTCCGTCAGATTACAAACTCAAATATTGGTTTCGAGAGCTTCATGGTGACCGCAACTTCACTACCGATCAAATCCGCAGCGGTAGGCTCTCCGATGCGGTTTCAGAGGACAATGTCAAAAAAATACATGAAATGGTGTTGGCTGACCGGAAAGTGAAGGTGCGCGAGCTAGCAGATACCACAAAGATTAGTACTGAGTGCACACGCCATACTTTGGGGAATATTCTGCATATGAAAAAGTTATCCCGCAGCTGGGTGCCGCGCATACTCACTCCTGACCAAAAACACGAACGCGAGAGCACTTCGAAAGAGGGTTTGGACTTGCTGAAGCGGAATCGGGAAGTCTTTTGGTGTCGATTGGTAACTGTTGATGAAACTTGGATCCACTATTACACACCAGAGAACAGAATGATTACCCGGCAATGGACTGAAGCCGGTACGAGTGCTCCGAAGCGGCCGAGGCTCGATGTGTCGGAAAGTTTATGGCGTCGGTTTTCTGGGATTGTCATGGTATACTCTTTGTGGACTACCTTGAAAAAAAAAACCATCAACAGCGAGTATTACGGTGTATTATTGGAGCGATTGAAAGCCGAACGGCCTTACATGAAGCGAAAAAAAATTTGTTTTTGCAAGACAATGCACCGGCGCACAAGATCATCGCAACCATGGGTAAAATCAATGACTTACGGCTCCAATTGCTGTCGCATCCACCGTATTCTCCCGATTTGGCTCCCTCGGACTATTATTTCTTCCCAAACCTCAAAAGATGGCTCATGAATAAAAAATTCAGCTCACGCGAGGAAATCATCGACACCACGGAGGAGTATTTTGCAGACTTTCCGGAAAATTACTTTTCGTACGGGATCAAGAAGTTGGAAAATCGCTGGAATAAGTGTATCAAACTAAAAGGGGACTATATTGAATAAAATAAAAAAAACTTAAAAAATCTTTTTTTTTTCATTCCCAAGGAGGTTACTTTTCACCCTGCGTTAAAATTTATTAAATATGACCAGATAGCAATGATAGTTTTTCCAATTGCCAGATGCCAGATGCAAGATACCAACATAATCATTATGCATCGTTTTACGCTTGTTCCGCGCAATGTGTGGACATTATGAAAAAATATTATCGAAATTCCGGCTCAGTTGTCAATACGCAATGTGAATTTCATCGTGAAGTGTTTTCATCATGGCTTCAGTGTGCAGGCAATTCGACGTGGAAAGGTCTAAGCGTAAGTAGACCCTCTTGGATCTTAAGCCACCAACCAGGCAGAGATTAGTGCGAAATGGAAAAGGAAACACTGCCGGCGTAGCGGCCAGTATCTAAAAAGACCCAGAAATGTCGATTCGACGCCGATCAGTTAAATTGGGCATCGCCAGAGAGTAAACTCATCTTATTTCGCAGTTGTATTTGGGCCTACATCCGTATAAGATTGTACTGACGCAAAAAGTGAAGCCGGACGACCATAGACAATGCCGTGAGTTCACTAATTGGCGCTGGAAATGTTGGTCGGAGATCCGGATTTTGGCCAAAAAATCATCTTCTTGGAGGAGACCGATTTTTGGCTCAGCGGCTTTGTTAAAAGCAAAATTGCCCTTATTGGAGCAAATACAATGCAAAAGTGTTCGGCCTAGCATCAATGCATCTACAAAGATTGACTGTTTGGTGCGGTTTATGGCATGGCGGCATCATGGAATCTTATTTCTTTCGAAATAAGGAAGGAGACACCGTTACCGTCAACGGTCTCAGGTATAGAGTGGTGTTAACCGAATTTGTGTATTCAGAGCTCAACAACATTGATATATTCGAGCTATGGTTCCAAAAAGACGGCGCTACCGTCCGAATCTTAAGTCCGTCGAAAATATGAGCTGTTAACGTTTTAAATGAATCGCTATCAAAAAATCTAAATATTACGTGACTATATATTCGTCACAGCAGATCCCTTAATTTTTTTTCCACAAGCTGTACACACACTGTCTTTATTACTACTAAGAGTGAAAAATTCTCTGGAGAAATATTTTGTTTCCTTCCCATTTTCCTGAATTTTCATATGATAGAATATCTTAACACTTAAGTTTACTCTTTCGTCTATACAGATATTTATTCATTTTTGGCTGAAATTTTAAACATTTATTTCCACTAATAACATAATATTACGTCTATTGTATACAATGAAGGAACTCACAATTGTTGTTTAAAATTAAAGTTTAGATTTAAAGTTATCTCTAGACAAAGATACACCTATGTTGCTATAAGCACCGTTAAAAGCTAGTATGGCTCTAGATATGAGTTCATTTTGACTGTAATTAGCTAAAAAGATTTCAGGGATTTAATTCCAAGTAGTAGATTTTGTAAAATGCCTTCCAGCCTTTTCAAGTGGATCTGAATAGCTAGAATATGCAGAGATTCAAATCCAACTCAAGAATAGATCGAAACAACCCAGTGATAAAAAAGCAAATGGATCGCTTAAGTCCTTTCCATTGCGTTTTACGAATCCAACAACTGAATTACCTTTTGCACCGATATATTCAATATGGGCCTTAAAAGAAAATGAAAGGCCCGGCAAAACACCTTCGCATTGCATTTATTTAACATATGTTGAGCGTCAAGCCATTGACGTAGATCTGATTGGAGCAAATGACAATCTTCTATGCGGTTAATAGCTGAAAAAACTTTTAAGTCATTTGTATGCAGTAAACTCTAACTATTTTTATCGTTAATAAAAATAATGAAAAGTAAAGCGTCTAAATGACTCCCTTGCGGGAGGTACCTCCCTGGAGGTACAATTTTTACACGCTAAGTGGCACCAGTGGTAGAATTTCGGAGTGAAACCCAAAGGACTCTGGTTTATCGAAAAGAATTGAATGTTGAATAAATCTAAAGCTGACCTGACTTTTGTTCTCCATCTCATGTGGAATTGATTGATTGATTCGACGTAGGGAGTAGTTTTTGGCAATTTTGATGTCAAAGATGTATCATATTCTAGAAGGCCAGTTGAAGCTGATGAAGGCACAATAAAGGAATTAATTGATGCAAACCGGCGAATTACAACTCGTGAGATAACTAAGAGATTAAATTTATCGAATTCGACCGTTCGTGATTTTGTCGCAAAGCTCGACATATGAGTTAATTATGTTCTTACTGAATGAAATTTGTGCCGTCGTGTTGATGTCTATGATTTTTTTCTCAAATCATGACTGGGGACGAGAAATGGGTTGTCATCAATGTTAGACGCATCATGATGATGATTAAAGATGAACTGACTTAAAGCACTTCGAAGGCCGATATTCATTAAAAAAAATGGTGATGTTCTTTGTTTGGCGGGATTTAGTAACTTGCCAAAAGCTTTTGCAGCTTGGATGGGATCTACTGTCACAATCTGCAATCAGAATTCCTAAAAACCAGTTTATTACAGCTTTCAATGATATTCAAGCTACTGGTTTCTTAATATTTAGTTTAGGATCAAAATTGACATCGTTCATAAGTTTTTGTATTTGCGGTCAAACCTTCTTTAAGTTTGGTATCACTCAATTTAGGAAATACATATTTTAAATGTAATCCTGTCACAAGGCTATCACTTTTAAGTCAGCACAAACTTTCCAACTTGAGTCTTTATACTTTATTTAGTTTAATATAAATTTCATAGTCTCGTATGTTTCTTTTAAAGTGATTGAATATGCTACAGGTATAGAGGGATTTTCGCTACCATTATTAAGAAGAACTGCTTTTAAACTCGTTTTAGATCCATCAATAAAGAGACGCCATTTATTTGTTGTGTAAGGGATTCGTAATTCATTCATCAATCCTTTAATGTCATCACAGAAGCATATGGATTCGTTTTGTAGGAAGAAGAAGGTTGCTAAATGTTTGTTTCTTAGTTTCTGGTGATAACAGATTCCATTCTCATAGTCTAGATCCGAGAATTTCAGACTGTTTGATGGATAAATTTAGGTCACGGAACAAATCATTTAACTCTTGCTGTTGAATCAGCCGTGTTTCTCTCAATAAACTTCTAGGAGTTACATATTCGGATATTTCCTTTTCTAGCGCATAATTTTCTTCACAGTCATCCTCATCACTTGACTTCGCTGTGGGCACAGGAAATTGTTCACTATGAAGTATTGGCATGGACCCAGAAGCTTCTTTAGGGTATTCTAATGTGTTTTCCTTTTTTTTTCTTTTAACCTTTTGATTCCAGCTAAACAAAAATAACACATGGACTGAAAAGTCAGTGCCGTTTTATAGTAAAACACAAAGTTTTTGCAAAATTCAACTTTATTTATCAATATAGTTGCCTTCAAGGGCGATACACTGATTGAAACGATTTTTCAATCTTTCTATACCAGTTTTGTAGTACGATTTCGGTTTAGCCTCAAAATAGGCCTCTGTTTCGGCGATTACTTCTTCATCGGTCTTAAATCTCTTTCCGACGAGCATTCTTTTGAGGTCTGCGAACAGGAAATAGTCGCTAGGGGCCAAATCTGGAGAATACGTTGGGTGAGGAATCAATTCGTAGCCGAATTCATTCAATTTTGCCATCGTTTTCATCGACTTGTGACACGGTGCATTGTCTTGATGAAACAGCACTTTCTTTTTCTTCAAATGCGGCCGTTTTTCTGCGATTTCGTCCTTCAAACGCTCCAACAACGCAATGTAATAGTCGCTGTTGATAGTCTGCCCCTTTTGGAGATAGTCAATGAAAATTATTCCATGTGTATCCCAAAATACGGATGCCATAACCATGCCAGCCGACTGTTGAGTTTTTGGTCGTTTTGGACGAGGTTCGTCGCCTGCTCGCCACTCGGCTGACTGCCGACTTGACTCTGGTGTGAAGTGATGGAGCCAAGTTTCATCCATTGTCACATACCGATGCAAAAATTCGGCTTTATTGCGGTTGAACAGCTTTAAACACTCCTCTGAATCATCAATACGTTGTTGTTTTTGGTCGACTGTGAGCAAACGAGGCACCCACTTTGAACAGAGCTTTCGCATATCCAAATATTTGTGTATAGTATATCCAACACGGTCTTTTGATATCTTCAGAGCCTCAGCTATCTCGATCAATTTCACTTAACGGTCATTCGTAATCATTTTGTGGACTTTTTTGATGTTTTCATCTGAAACAGCCTCTTTTGGACGTCCACTGCGTGCATCATCTTCGGTGCTTGTATGACCACTTTTAAATTTTTCAATCCACTTGCGAATGGTTCGTTCGGCTGGTGCAGAGTCCGGGTAACACTTATCAAGCCATTTCTTTGCATCGGCTGCATTTTTCCCATCAAAAAGCAATGATAAATCAACACACGAAATTGCTTTGAATCCATTTTTTTTTCACAATAACAAAAGTTGCTTCACTCACAACTCTATATCTCGAGAAATAATCGTCCGAAAGCTGTCAAATTTATACCCTTATCTTTTGAAGGTTAGTACTAACTGGAAATTCAAGTGGTAACCTCTCTTAGAAGGGCAGCCCATGTGATTAACAGTCATCATAATGATTCACTTGTTCACAATAAATCATTTCTTTTCACCATTTAACCATTCGACAAGCGTAACATAACACGAGATACAAAACAATTTCGGAATCAATTCTTTGTCTTGTTTTATAGAACAATAAAAGTAAAATTTATAAGCCTGCTTTACTCTTTTAATCGTAAATATATTGGCCCTTGACATAACAAAATTTATTGGGGTAATTTTCACAAGTGCAACGACCGATTTTTTTCTATTGGGTATGTAATTTAATTCGTGCAGTTTTTTTTTCAAAACTTGAACGTTTATTTAAGAAAAACATGTAAAATAGTATTATTCAAAGTATTGGCCATCTGAAGCTATGACTTTATCTCATCTTTCTGGCAATTTGTGGATCCCATCCCAAAAGAACTGCGCCGGCTTGGCAGCCAAGAATGAATCAAGCCAATTTTTGATATTCTGCTCTGATGTGAACCGTATTTTAGTGAAGGCGTTCTGCATCGACCGGAACAAATGGTAGTCAGGAGGGACAAGGCCTATGCTATTTGTTTTCCAAATAGTTCTTAACCGGAGTAGCAAGGTGGGGCCGAGCGTTGTCATGATGGAAAACTATTGCCTCGTGTCTGGTCGCATATTCCGGGCGTTTTTCGGCTACTGCTCTCTTCAAACGGATTAATTGTGTTCGATAGCGTTGTTCATTGATGGTTTCACCCGGTTTTAGTAGCTCATAATACAGCACACCAATCTGATCCCACCAAATACAGAGCATTACCTTCGCGCCATGGATATTCGGCTTTGCCGTTGATTTGGCTGGTTGGCCGGGTTTTACATATGATTTTTTGTGCTTGGGGTTGTAATGGATCCATTTTCCATCACCAGTAACAATCCGATGCAAAAATGACTTCCTTTTGTGGCGTTCCAGCAGCATTCCGGACATGAAAAATCGCCTTTCGACGTCTCTCGGCTTGAGTTCATGTGGAATCCAATTTTCTTGCTTTTGAATATATCCAGCTGCTTTTAAACGTTTTGAAATGGCTGCTTGAGTAACACCGAAAGATTCTGCGAGCTCTTCTTGTATTTGGCAACAATCTTCATAGAGTAATGCTTCCAGTTCTTCATATTCAAACTTTTTTGGCTGCCCAGGACGTTCATCGCCTTCCAAGCCAAAATCAACACTTTTAAATCGTGCAAACCAGTTTTGGCACGTTCGCTCAGCTAGAGCATGTTCACCATAAACTTCCAACAAAATACGATGACTTTCGGCAGCAGTTTTCTTCATATTAAGGAAATGAAGAAGAACTCCCCGCAAAAACACTTTTTCGGGCACAAAGTTCGACGTATTTGAGTGAAAAAAAAAGATTGTTGTTTACGCTTCTAATGAATGACTATCAATGACAGTAGCTTTCCAAAGCATGTAACAATGGAATAAGAACAATGAAAAAATACAAGTTATGCCATCTCTTAGCAAACCGCACGAAACCGCACCCAAAATATTTAGTTTATAGCATGTATTGTACAATATTTTTCACTATCTCAATACAACTTAAATCACTTTTTGAAATTATTCCGATTGCCATCCGACTGAGCAAGAGAACTAAATTGAATTATTGGTGCACGTAATACATGAAGGTAGCTCTCATAAATGCGTCAATAATACGAGAAGTTGACGTGATGGAACAATTTTGCTTTCCATTATTATTTTAAGTAGATGTAAAGAAACAATTACACATATCATCATTAATGTTACCAAAACCTTGTCACGCTGTGTTATTATTTGTTCCGGTCTCTACAAATTTTTTTAGATGGTAAAACCTTTACGTCAAATGAGGAGGTCAAAAATCACCTGGATCAGTTTTCTGCCAGCAAAGAGCAAACATTTTATGAGCATTGAATCATGTTACTAACAAAAGGATAGCAAAAGGTATTGGACCAGAATGGACAATATATAATTCAATAAAATATTTATTTACTATAAGAAAATCGTCCTTCATTTTCATAAAAAAAGAAATTCTTTCCGAACAACCCGAAAAAAAAAAAACTATTACAATATTAATGTGTTATGGCAGGTATACCATCAGCAATCCCCAATTTGGATTTGGATAAAGAGACTGAAGAGACAGGAGAAAGTACAAGAGAAAGCTTTGTAGTAGTGAACCAATGTTGACACAATTACTTATATTTTTGGCACATTGGTATGCAAATTGTAGCTTGAGTACACAGATTCAAAGAAGGTAAGGAAAAGGTCTAAAGTTGATTCAATATTTGACTATCCCACGTGTGTTTGTAAGGCATAATATTTGGAATTCCAACTGATTTTCATTTGGAATTTAATATTGCCAGAACGATTTACTATTCTGTTTAATATTGTATTCAATAAACATGATGCAACCTTTGTGAAGAAATTTACTAAACCATATAAAATCTCTAAGCAGTTTGTTAAAGTTCTCAGAATGGTTTTGTCTTTATTCGATTTTTTGAACATCTTAAAAGCTGTGTTTATTAAATTATTTAAATGAATTAAGTTTTTGTTACATCAAGGAGATCGAGACAAATCTAACGAAACCATGGTACAATATTTCAACGAAACGTTTACACGTACAGTCTAAATTCAAGTTGCAATCGATGTTATTCAAAAAAATTGATTAGTTTCAAAAAACGATATTTATCGTGTGTTACAATCATGAGATTAAAATAAGCATACAATAGTAACTCTGTATGGTAAATAGATTCATACAATAGAGAAAAAGGGACTAGTGTAGCAGGGGCTTTAAGTTCATTGCAAGTTGAATCTAATATTGTAGTTAGTTAGTTAGTTGATTTTTATTTTCAATAAATGTTTTACAATGTAACGATTAACCTAAGTCTTTAATGGTTTGGCCTGTGGCCGTCTACCAGGTTGACAAAATACATACTTAAGTTTTACATTAAAAATCTCCATCTATGATACGCTTTCTATAACAAAGTTCTGCTACTGAGTAATTATATAAGACTTTCCATCGTTTTTCTCCATTTAAAATGCTCATTACTTCATCTTCGTCTAAATCATGTTTTCCGAACATTGATAGTCGAAATTCTTTTAAAATCGGACAAAGATCAAGAAAATGTAAGATGTCTTCTCTCTTCTTCATGTTGCAGATGTCACAAAGTATTGGTAAATCTGGTCTATGGGGTATAAAGTTTAGTTGAACGAGTTCCCCTCTCAGTTTGAAAATAGTCCTTATTTTGTGAACTGCGTGACTATCTAGGAATTATGTTTTTTCATTTAGAAAATGGTTTAGTTTGCTGTAAAAGTTTCTAAACAGTGACGATTCAGCTTCTTCGACATATTGGTCATATATATGTCTGCCAAAATTCTCCAAAACCAAGTTAAATTTTTCTCTTGAAAGATGAGGATGCTCGTTCACTTGAATAGACAGATTTACTCCGCATTCAGAAACTGTTTTCTTCCATTCCTCGCAAATGTTTGTTCTAATTCATTGCATTCATTCATTTCTAGTATTTTTAGGATATAGTTGAAGTGCATTTTGAGCGTGTACAAGAGCAAAGGAATAGTTCCCGTTTCAAAATGTAGCATATAGTTCGGGGTATTTTTTGGTAATCGGAAAATCTTCTTCAAAAAGTAACGAAGAAATTTTTCCACAGCATCGTAGCCTTTGTAATCCCATATCTGAGCTCCGTAAAGCATTATCGACGCTGCCGTTGAGTGGAACAAAGTTTGTTTTGCACTTTGCAATACATATTTATTTTTGAAGCAACGTTCCCAAATCGAACAGATAGCTCTTTTAGCAACAGCTAATTTTTCCTTAAAGTGTGGTTTGAAATTTCAGGAGGACGATATAAGGACATCTAGGTATCTGTATCTGGATACTACCTCGATCTCTTCCCCGTCTAACTTCCACTTTTCCAAGTGAGAGAAGAGTCCCACTGCATTTTTGAATATAATCATTTTTGATTTATCAAGATTTACAGTGAGATTCCAACTTTTACAGAAAGCATTAAGCCTGTTTATCATTAACTGCATACCTTGGGTTGTGTCACCCAGAAAGACTATATCATCAGCATACATCAGCACAGGAACTTATACGCCATTGAATCTTATTCATCATCTGTTATATCATTGATGTATAATAAAAAAAGTAGAGCACTTAAAATACAGCCTTGTTTAACACCCATTGAAGTTTCGAACTCTTCAGAAATTAAGTCTCCATCCCATACATATGCAATATTATTCTCATACAAGGCTCTCAGGATTCCAATAATTTTACTTGATATACCGATTTTGGAAAGCTTGTAAAAGAGTGCTTCACGTGGTATTGAATCGAACGCTTCTCGAAAATGTACAAAAAAGGCGTACAACTTTTTTTTCTTGCTCTTGTATGTTTCAGCAATGTTTGTTAAGCAGAATATCTGGTCGATTGTAGAATAACCTTCCCTAAATCCAGCTTGGAATTCTTTAAGGATGTTATGTTCTTGTACCCATTCATACAATCTTTTGTAAATTAATGAAGCAAACAATTTGGCTGAAGTGTTTAAAAATGTGATTCCTCTGTAGTTCTTCGGGTCCCTGTAATCGCCTTTTTTGTGTAGGGGAAAAATTATTGCTTTCCTGAATACGTCGGAGATATTAGCAGAGTCGAATATTCGATTAAATTCAATTGCGAGAGAGAATTCATAAACTCATATGTGCAATTTTTATAGAACTCGAACGGGATGAGATCAAAACTTCATTGACTTCTTCCAGGGTAAATGCAGAGTCTAATTTTTCGCTATTGAAGTAGCGGAGAGGTTAATGAGGCATTAAGAAGTTTATCGAAATGAGTCCTGAGTTGCGGGGCTTTAAGAGTTACAGAGATGTTAGACGTGTGTCCGTTTAGGTATATGACAGCTTTCTAGAACTGAGCAGAAGATTTTGAATTATTTATAATCGCAATGTTTTGTTGTTCAAAGGCTCCTTTTTTGATGTAACAGATGGGTTTGTGTTCCTTGCTGACATTTTGATAGAGTGTTTTAAAGATATTGGAGTTATTCGACCTTAGAAGTTTGAGAAATTTAAAAGATTTGGTTCTAGCTTTCATGCAATCAGAATCATACCATTTTTGTTTATATATTTTATGAGTTTTTAAATCTTTCTGTTGCGGAATGGATTTCTTTATTATTTCAGTTAGAGCTTGAATATTGGCTGTGTGCGTAGTTCCATAAGATTCATATTCATGTTTCGCTGATACAATTCCATTATTCGGTCATTCCGAACAAATTTCATCAGAAGGCTTAATGGTTTTGTGCAAGTATAGTTGCCGTTAGCAGTAGAATTAAGTGTTACTTTCAAGGGTATGTGGTCCGAAAAGATCTCGGTTCCTACTTGAAAACTGTCAAGAAGGTTGAGCCAATTTCCCGAAACAAAACAAACAAATGTTCCTCTGATAAAGATCAATTCGCCATCTGGATCTACAGTTGAATCTAATATTTGGATTGAATTAATTTGATTTAAATTTAGCGAGTGAATGAAATTTATCATTTTATCAAATTCAAATTAGTATCATTGGGATTAAAGTAACCTCATACACATAAATAACACTGTTCAACAAAAATCACCTTTTTTTTTGTGAAATCAAAAATTGACCTCCGAATTTTTCTATCACCCATATTGCACTGATTTCTTGCCATAAAGTATTGTGTTTTATACTGAATCTATATCTATATCAATATGTTTGTCATCTTCTACTTACTTCAAAATGTTTTTACGGATGTTTTACGGCGATATTTTGTCCCTGTGGCAACTCGGAGTAATGTCCAGCAGTAATAAGTAAGCACAGAAGGACTCCATTTGTCTTGGTATGGCTTTTCCGTTGTTGCGACAACCTGGTGTAAAGTGAAATTTTAGTGACATGTTACATCACCTTTCCTTGTAAGCACTAAGCAATTCAGTTACAAGATCTCGGCTTTCAGATTCCCAAGAAAGTCTGTCACAAGGGTTGTTAAGGGGGTATTCTCCTGTAAACGCATAAATTTTACCTCTTTTTATGGATTTTTTTTAATAAGACAATAAAATTCAATCATTTTAATTTTTTTATATGTTTTCATTTATATCTTAAACTGTATAAACATTTTTTTCTAACTTTACATTTTTTATATATTTTTTTTAATTAAATTAAACATAAAAAAAATAAGCAGGTCACTGGTCATAGTAATAGCGGCTTTTCATGTTGTGAAAATGAAAAAATCGAATGGATTATTGTTCAGTAGGTCTTTCGCTATAGTCCTTACAAAAACTAATCAATTTCACTTAAAAAAAAAACGGACTTTAGAAAAAAAGATACGAACATATTTTTTTTTTCAAAACCGTTTAAAAAAAATAAGAAAATACTTTCGAAAATCAGCAATTTTGATACGAACGATGACTATTAATGAGTAAAAGAACATATTAAGTCTATAACTTGATAAGAGATGGCGTAACTTGTATTATTCCATTGTGCGTTATTTCAGTATACGTCATTTATTTGAAGCGTAAACAACAATAATTTTTTTTCACTCAAATATGTCGAACTTTGTGCCTGAAAAAGTGTTTTTGCGGGGAGTTCCTCTTCATTACTTTAATATGAAGAAAACTGCTGCTGAAAGTCATCGTATTTTGGTAGAAGTTTATGGTGAACATGCGCTTGCTGAGCGAATGTGCCAAAAGTGGTTTGCACGATTTAAAAGTGGTGATTTTGGCTTGGAAGACGATGAACGTCCTGGGCAGCCAAAAAAGTTTGAAGATGAAGAACTGGAAGCATTACTTTATGAAGATTATTGCCAAACACAAGAAAGGCTCACAGAATTTTTCAGTGTCACTCAAACAGCCATTTCAAAACGTTTAAAAGCAGGTGGATATATTCAAAAGCAAGGAAATTTGGTTCCACATGAACTCAACCCACATGAGACGTCGAAAGGCGGTTTTGCATGTCCGAAATGCTGCTGGAATGCCACAAAAGGAAGTGATTTTTGCATCGGATCGTTACGACAACCCCAAGCGCAAAAAATCATATGTGAAACCCGCCCAACCAGCCAAATCAACGGCAAAGTCGAATATCCATGGCGCGAAGATAATGCTCTGTATTTGGTGGGATCAGATGGGTGTGCTGTATTTTGAGCTGCTAAAACCGGGTGAAACTATCAATGGACAACCCTACCTAACACAATTAATCCTTTTGAAGAGAGCACTAGCCGAAAAACGTCCGGAATATGCGACCAGACACGAGGCAATAATTTTCCATCATGACAACGCTCGGCTTCACTTTGCTATTCCGGTTAAGAACTATTTGGAAAACAAATAGATGGGAAGTCTTACCCCACCCGCCTTATAGCCCAGACCTTGTCTCTTCTGACTACCATTTGTTCCGATCGATGCAGAACGCCCTCGCTGAAATGCGGTTCACATCAGGGCAGAATATCAAAAATTGGCTTGATTCATCCTTGGCTGCCAAGCCGGCGCAGTTCTTTTGGGATGGGATCCACAAATTGCCAGAAAGATGAGAAGAAGTCATAGCTTTCAGATGGGCAATACTTTGAATAATACTATTGTACATGTTTTTCTTAAATAAACGTTCAAATTTTGAAAAAAAAAACCGCACGAATTAAAATATATACCCAATATAAAAATTTCAAAGCAATCGGTTAAATAGTTTTTTTAGGATCATGACAGTTTTAGAAAATGATGTTTCGAGAAAAATGCATTTAAAGTTTCAAGAGCAAAGTTTTCGTTTAAAATGTATACTTACACTAATCTGCTATGCTTGGACCATACAATAATCCTTCGGTGGTTTCATACGCATCCTTATCTGCCAGTTATTGTGACCTGAGGGAAACTCCGTACACAGGTATAGGGTGATTCATAGTGAGGTTTGATTTTCAATAGGCTTTTTTTGACATATCACGTGTGACTCCTATCAAACTGCTTCGTCGTTTTTGCTTAGTATCGTTCGGCAAGTTATCATGAAAAGACTCACAATACAACAGCGTCTCCAAATTGTTCACCTATATTACGAAAATCAGCATTCTGTTAGAAATGTTTTTCGTGCGATTCGACCTACTGAAACCACTATTGCCAATACCATTCGCAAATTTGAGTACCAGTTTACAATAGTGAATGATACTCGACCAGTTAGACCACATGCAGCACGTAGTGAAGAGACTATAGCAGCTGTAGCTGAGAGTGCACGCGATGACAGTGACGAATCGGCCTAACAACGTACAAAATTCAATTTGTGCAAGAATTGAAGCCAGGCGACTTGAATTTGCGTCATATTTTCAGTGAATGGGCTCTGGAAAAACTCAATGAAAATCCGGTGTTTTATCGTGAAATTTTGTTCTGTGATGAAGCCCATTTCTGGCTTGCTGCCATAACATCCATTAAAAACAACGGTATGGTGTGGTTTATGAGCTGGTAGAATCATTGATCCATATTTCTTCAAAAATTAGGCAAATCAGAGTGTTACCGTCAATGGTAACCGTAATCGCGCCATGTTAATGGACTATGTGCTTCCTGAAATTCAAGCACATAGTCTCGGTGAGCTCTGTTTTAAACAAGACGGCGCTACGAACCATAATCATTTTTATGAGCACTTAATTTTACGTTTCGCTACGTTAAATTAGCCGCCTAGATCGTGCGATATTAAACCTTTGTACTATTTTCTCTGGGGATATGTAAAGTGTCAGATTCAGGAATAAGCTAGCTACGATTGGCGCTTTGGAAGCCAACATTACTCGTGATATCCGTGAGATACCAGTCGATTTGCTCGAACGAGTAGCCCTAAATTGAATCTTCCGAATGGACCACCTCAGACGTAGTCGTGGAAAGCATTTACATGATATTATTTTCAAAAAGTAAATACCACGAATTGTTCTTTTAACCGATAGTAAAAATCTTAAGTTCACTTTCAAATTTATTTGTTTTATTTTACATTATATATCAAGCCTCACGATGAATCACCTTATATAAAAGACCTGTTAAAATATAGAAATATAGCAGCTGCAGACCGTCGCTTACGGTCGAAATATAAAAAAAAAATCGATTTTTCGAAATATTTGTTGAATTCACTATTTTTCAAAAGTTTCCGTATTTGGGGTCCAACGAATATGCCCTTTTAATTTTTACCTCACTAACTTTCGGAAATTTCTTTTTCAGATAAAGGGCTTCCTCTACCGGTTCGATCTATAATTTTAGTGAAATTTTTCATTAAGCCCCATACGCGTTTAGGATCAACCAGGTGTTCATTAGTAATAGTTTTTATACCCTGAGTTAGTGCTCGACGTAGTAGCTATACTTTATGTACAATATAATGACTACTTCGTGCACGGGTGTCTCATTCTGGGTATACACCAGATGCAGTCCAACAAGACGCACTATAACTTTCAAATCTCCACAGATTGACCACTTATAATCCTTATGAATGTGTTGTACAATAGGAGATATCGCATATTCTCGTGTGATTCCTTCGTATGAACAGCGTGAGCTATATTGTGAAGTTAAGCTGCTTTTAAACTAAGTTTGCTGGAATCAATAAACTAATTAACGCTTTTGATAAGTTGTCGACATTCATGCAGTATACCAAAGTCCCTTCTTAAGCAAAACAATGTGTATGTCCTTTTTCACGTTTTTGGAAGTAACTTATTGTACGTCACTCTCACACGTCACACCTTTCTTTTAATCTGGATGCTAGGAGTTCTGACTGTGATTTCACTAGTTTTGAATCTCTAACCAAATGGTTCAGTTAAATGCGGCTTTGTTAAACATTTGGTGTTTGAAAGTCTGAATCATTGTCGATTTTCTGTTCGAATTGCATATCAGCATTAGTTAAATCATTGGCGTATTTAGATTCTTCGTCCAAACTCCACGATTCTGGTGGTTTTGGAATAGGATATTCTTCACCATGGATACTGCTAAGCGCATATGACCAGTTGTATCTTTCAATTAACTTGTTAATAATGTTTTTACAACATATGTTGGCAGTCCATAATTTATCTTAATCTCCTGCTTTAACTGCAAAATAAAGTTCATAAGCTTTTGGGTGAAACTACGTTTTCATGGTTTAAAAGTTAGTTCACCACACACATTACAAAAGTTGTTGACATTATTCACGCACTTTCTAGGCATTGTACTTACTTGTTGATTCACGGTAATAAACAAACATGAAGATGTAGAACACAAACACGATACACATGATACAAAATAACTTCGTACGCTGTTGAATGAGTTAGATACGTATTTTTCACAACAAATAGACAGGAATGAATTTATCTGAACACGATATGTTTGTCAAATCACGCAGAGTGGTTATAGCGCTGCATACATATAAATATAAAAATGTTTTTTTAAAATATGGGTGATGGGAAATGAACAATAATGTTCATGTCACAAGATATGTGTTAAACAGTGTTAATTGAATATTAGTCATGCTCCTTTCATAACAGTCGAGTTTACTGTTGAGGATTGTGTAGCTGACTATGAAATATATACGATCATTATGATGGACTTGTTCTACATCTAGAACTGCTAGCTTGAGTATGAACTTGTACCATATACCATATACCTCCACTATCAACAGCTACTTTGCATCGGTTTTGCTTTAGCAAACATACGCAAGCTAAAAAGTAATCAAAACTGCGAACGTCCGCGTCTGTAAATACAGACCAGCTGTTTCGGCACCTAGTCAAACACAGGTAAGTCTCCACCTACATCTCTCAGATAACGCTGATCTAAAGCTGCCTGAATATGAATTAGTGCTATTATGGTTTTCTTTCCACGGTTTCGTCATTTACTTGCATAGTGATGTTGCTTATCAAATTCTACCACGATGTAATTCATGTTCCAATTCTGTATTCAACTTCATGTGGTTAAAAATTCCATTTCCGAAAGCAAATTATCCACCATTGGTTTATCTACAGAAGCCCCTAGTTGGACAGTAATTCGACCTTAAATGAGTTTGATGCGCTGTCTGACTCCATACAAAGAATGTATCCTAATACTAAAATCTTTATTCCGGTGGATTTCAATATACACAATTCAAGGTGGCTTAAATATTTTGGACAGACAAAATCCGAAGGCGATATGTTGAGATCTTCATTGCCGAACACAACTTGACCCATCTTGTGAATGAGCGCACGTGAATACCAAACGTTAAGAGTCAACCAGCTAAGTACAAAAGGTCGATGTGTTATCATCTGTAGGCTCGTCGGAACATTGTGTCGTATCAGCTTATTTCTCGTACACCCACCACACACACAGAAAAGATTCCCAAAAGAACCGTATGGCAATACGAGAAAGCCAATTGGAATGGACTTAACCTTAACCTTCTTTAGGAAAATATAAACTGGTCGTAATGTTTTCTCGATAACGACGAGAATGTCGTTGCTGATATGATCACAGACACTACTCTCTTTAAAAAGATCCATTATCCCTCATCGGATGGAGAGTATCAAACGAAAAGAAGGCATGGAACGACTCGAGCTGTAAAGAGGCTGTCAGCGTTAGAGAAATATTTTTTCGGTTTTTGAAGACCGAACCTACAGAGGAAAGCCGGAAGAAGTTGAAACGAGCCAGACGAGAGTGACTGCTCGTGAAATTTCAGTACGACCAAAAACTGAGGCAAAAAATACTAAAGGTGGCAAAATCACTGCGTAAGCTTTTCAATTGATCGCACTCTTTAGGACTCTTTCCAAGCAGATGGAAAACAGCATGGCCCTTAAAAAAGCGAATCTTCTTCTTCATCTCATACAGCCCCATTTCCCCATTGTTGACATTACGTGGCCAAGAGTACATCTATCTCTGAGTGTGTTGGCGATTCTTTACAATTTCAATTTGCAACAACGAACTTGTGTTAAATTTTGTGTAAAAAAACGGATTTAATGATGCGCGAAGGTTGGAAATGTTGGAAAAGTGTTTTGGCAACGATTCTCAAAAGAAAACGGTCGTTTACCAGTGGCATGAGCGGTCCAGGAGTGGTCGTGAGTCGATCGAAGATGATTAACGCAGTGGCAGACCATCGGCATCGAAAACCGATGAAAACATTGATGAAGTAAAAGAAATGTTGGTCAATAACCGCAAGTTAACCATCAGAGAGATAGCGGAGGACTTGAACATTACCTATGGATCCGTCCAAGACATTTTGGTTAATGATTTGGGTTTCCGTCGTGTAGCAGCAAAGTTGGTGCCAAAAGACCTCAATTTCATGCAAAAAGGAGACCGTGTTGACGTCGCAAAAGAAATGATTTGCGAGGGTTTATGAGTACGACACGCAATCCAGACATCAGGAAAGTGAATGGCGTTCACCAAATGAGCCGAGACCAAAAAAACCACGTCGTTTTCAGTCAAAACGTAGTAATAGTGTAGTGCATCATGAATTTTTGCCAGAAGACCAGACAGTAAACAAAGAGTATTATTTAGGCGTTATGAGACGTTTGCGTGAAACAATTCGCCGGAATTGTGGGTAGAAAACTCGTGGATTTTGCACCATGATAACGCACCGTCGCGCAGTGCCATCAAAATGCCACAAATACCATCCAACAGCCACCGAATTCATCTGATTTGGCTCCCTGTGACTTTTTTCTGTTCAATCGAGTTAAAAAACCGATACGGGGAACACTTTCAGCAGCCGAGAGAAAGTAATGGAAAAATCGCAGAAAGCACCGAATATAAAAAATGTTTCGAGGATTGGATCAAACGCTGGCATAAGTGTGTTGCAGTCGATGGGGATTACTTTGAAGGGGACAATATAGATTTAGATGAATAAACTTGTATTTTCAATTTTCTGAATAATTCCGCCTGCCCACATCTGGTCAGGTGTTCCTAAAACAACTCTGCACCTAGGATTTAAAAACGTGCGATAAAATTAATAGGTGATGCTTATATCAGTCAGTCAATTTAGACTCTCGAACACCGACGTAATCTTTAATGTCTCTCTTTGTTTTATCCACTACCATAGAAATTTCCAGTAACATTCCGCTCTTTTAAACCTTCAACCGCAACACTCGTCTCGCTATGTATGCTCATCAGTATATCCTCAAGCTCACTTTCGGGCGTACTTTGAAATATCGTTATCCATTCTTAAGCCCAACTACTCGCTTATGGAATATCCTGCAGAGCTCTTTATTTCCGAGTCGCTATAAACTTCAAACATTTAAAACCAACTTCCCTCGGTATATATTTCTGTGTGCAAATATTTTAAGGCTACCTTAAATACTTGAGCGCCCTTTATTAAAAAAAAAAAAAAAAAGGTCAGGTCTGATATTTCAGGATACATGCAGATTTCGACAATGATAATAATATCGTAGTGCAGATGATAAGGATTGTTGAACACATTGGCAACTTTGGTCCTGATAATGCTGACATTGTGAAAGTAAAAATTCTGATGTAGCAACAATTATGTTAGTTTATGAGAAAACTTCGAGACTGAAACTCTTAGCACGTGTCCCGATTTTCCACATATAATACTGGGAGCTGTTTTCATTTATCTTCAATTGTACTTTCAATCAGAGAAAAGCACTGGCAGAATCTGACGAATCTTCTTCTTCCTCCTGTTGATCGAGAAGGATCATTTTTATTACTCTTGGGAGATTTTGCACCACTGAGAGCTCTATTACTTACTCACAATTTAGAGAGGAACAATCAGCTAAGAGTCGAAACCACTCTAGAAATTTATTGACTGTCGCCAAAGTCAAATTACGAGTGGTCAACAAGCTGTTCCGAATACATTGTGTGTACTTTTGAAGGGTTCTTAGTAGTATAATACCGTCTTTAAGCTATGATACCTTTGTTGCACACAAGTTTCTGCCATCCATGTCTTACATTATATGAGAAGCATATTTATAAATAAAAAACTCATTAACTTGGCTGATTTTGTTTGCCCTGATAGTAGGAATGATTTAATTTCAAGGAAATGTTACTTTTATACAAAAAAAAGTATGTCATCGCCTAAAATTAAGCTATTCAGCATAAGTGCTTCCATTTACGTAAGTACATATTATTCTTCGTTTCTCAAAGGACATTCAATTCATACAAATGTAATTCTTTCTAAAATGACATGGCATTGTTGCTACCAACGCCAGCAATTCCGTACATAAAATGCATTTGAAATGAAGGCAGGGGGATAAATCCTTTTTCTTTTTTTTTTTTGGTGTCAAGGTCTGCCTTAGGATTGCGTTTTATTCCAGTTAGAAATGCAGGGATTATGATTTCTTGACTTTTACCTTTTTGTCCATTTACCTAACCTTTCACAAAGGTTGACATATTTGAATAAAAAATTTGTGAATTAATGTTTTCCGGAAATACCATATGTATTTCAAGTTTAAATTGAAAGGAACGAAATGACCTCAGAATATGTTGGATGTTGCAGACAAACGGTGATAACTGGTTGATTAAACGATATGAGTGGCGTTAAACAGATCATGCCTACTTCTATGATATGACTACGCATCGAATGTGCTTATTTTATCTGAAAGTGGATACCAGGCAGACTTTAGATTTGAAAGCTGTAGGTAACTGCAAGGAGACTTGTATTTATTTCTTACAATTTTTAAGTAAAAATACTGCGGCATTGTATTTGCAATAAAAAAAAAAAAAAACAATAAATTTGAGGTACAGGACTATAGCTTCTTAGCCAACCCCAATGTACTAAGTTACATTACAAATCTGCCACTAGGACACTATTTGATAAGTTTATAAGAAAACCAAAAAAGCAGCACTATAACCACCTATTTCGATATATTTGGAGATCAGGCTAATGGGGACATATGTTAGCTAGGGTATTGAAAAAGAGACTGGATGACGGAAGATGAGTCGTCAATGGACTAAAATTGCAACGGCTTTAAATCAGCTCTCGTCTTAAGGGTTTTCAAAAAGGGAATTGGTTTGGGATTATGCCATCGGTGTAGCTTCCCTATCATCTAAACAACTTAAAAAAAAAAGAGAGTGAGAAGTGCAAGTCTCAGATACAAATCAGCGATGGAAATGATCAGCGAGCAAGCACTTAGAGCGTATGCACGTTGTACACCTTATGTATGACATAATGATACAAGGCCTCACATATTACGATAGAATACAGACTCATTGTGGGAAATCAAAAAAAAATTGGGCAAAAGTTATTGATTTTAAGCCGCCAAGGGATCGTCTGTGATCCGAATTCGAGCGACATAATAAATATTACATCAGTCTCGTATATACACATGTCCCTGCCAACCAGGCTGAAGACCTAAAGAAGAAATTCTATGACTTCATGGATAGAACCTACGACAGAACCTAAGAATAGGAAGTCAGATTTGAATAGCACAGCCTGAGGAATCATCTCCATATACCTCATCTACAAAAAGGTTATTCAATGACTTGTAAAAACTTCAGAGGATAACGTTGCTAACTATTGGTATAAGATCCTATCCAACCTAAAATACTTTACACCTACACTTGTACTAGTGTGGCTTCCTGTCCGGCAGATAAACTATCGTTGAATCAAATTTTATAACTGAAATAGTTTTTGGAAGAAGACTAATTGGAGGGTCCACGGGAAAACGGGCCTAAATTCACTTTTTGTCAAAATTGAACTGGAGATTCCATCTAATGGTAATTTATGATCACTATCTAATGTACAGTCAACTACTGAAAGTATGTTTAAGTTCTTTCGAAAGAAAACAATTACAGGATAAGCAATACTTCCAAGTAACTTTAATTTCATTTTGCATTCAAGAATATATTGTACCATACACACTCGTATGTAAACACCGATAACAAGTTGCGAAAAAAAGTACCGACTTTACATTTGTCGTTGGTTAAGCTTTTATGCATCAATTCTTTTTCGTACACATGCACCAGTTTATCGCAATCTGTAAGAGTGCGGCTATTAATTTGCATCAAGTTGCTAGATTATAGTGGTTTTATCAGTGTTGATTTCAGTTAAGTGTTTTAAAACGTCCCAATTCTCGCACTTTTCACTTTAGAAAAAGTAAATCTATGTAAAGTTTTGAATTCAATGTTCAATATGTACTGCTCCGTGTCAAGTGAAAGCTTCGTAGAGTAGATTCTAAGAAACGAAAAAAAAAAAAACGGATTCATCAAAAGGTTTAATGAAGGTGTTGCGTACTATCACGCATGAATATGCAAATGCAATCGTTTTCAATATTTTTCAGTAGTTCCAGTAGAACCTAAGCGCAGTAGAGTTATTCGAGAACTCAATGAACTTAGAAACATAAACGTCCAAAACTCTTATCTTACTGGTCTTGTCACCGTTATTTTTGTGGCACGTAGGCGTCGTCGACAGAGAAGGATCAATAGCCAGGTCTGCTCCTTTTACTTATCGTATTCGTCTAAAGGTCGAGGGAAATACTAAAGACGTTCCAGTTTGTTTGAAAGTTTTTGTAGCTTAACACGGGATCACCGAACGTCGAGTTAGATTTGTAGAAGACACCTTAACTTTAACTGGTAAGTTACCTGTTGACATGCGGAGAAAAGATGCGAGATGATCTCATAGGCTTACCAATAAAAAGAACTAGAAAGTGCTTGCGTTCATCAAAGATCTCAAAGGCCGAAAATCTCATTACTCCCTAAAAAACTCAAAGAAAATTAAAAAAGTTAACGTTCTTGAAGAACGTTACCTATTAATCGACTTTAAGGGCCCATATGATAGTATTTATGGCTTGAGCTATGGCCGAATCAGGAATGTCATCAAAATTAATCTTGGGACGGAATGTCTGGTCTCTTTTAGCTTGCGTCATAGATGGCAAATGAAAAATATATAAATGAAATAAATGCTGTATAAAACATTGTTCCTTTCAATACTCCAACATAGCGCCGATGGCTGGGTGATAACCGGGAAATGCTTACATATTAAACGTCGTCAGGGGAATAGTTCATAGGTTGTGTCAGAATGGGGAGTATAATAAATGCGTCGACTATACTGGCTCATGCATATCGATCGGATGGAAAGAGGATTAGTTCCTCAGATTCGAGAAGGTTCGGTCTTTCATTTTAAGGATGAAGTGATCGTGTTAGATCATGGAGACATAAATGGAGACAGCTTGCTAATTATCGAAGAGAATGGAAGGCTTAAAATGCACACAACCGGTACGATGGTAGGTACTGAGTGGAGCAGTGTTATCATTTTTTTTAAATTTTGACATTCACTATTTATTTTCAATTGGATTAAAGTGTAAGCCATCAGATATTGTTCATTCCCATTGAAGTTGAAAGATCCTATGTAGTCAATAATTCAAGCCAGGGCCAGGATAGTCATTAATAAGTTTTTTGAGGAGACAGCTTGATTAGCCAACGCCAATGGGGATCTGTTTACTAATGAAGATGAATGTTTTTGTCACTACGAATATACGAGGAAACCTTTGTTTTTGTTTTTTTTTTTTATAATACCGCGCGCCCACCAAGGGGATACGAATATCCTTTTACTGGCTTTTCTCCAGGGCGCGGGCGGGTGGTGTACTAGTTTGAAACTCAGGTGTATTTGGTTTCGATATTTTTCCCAGAGGTGGTTGTCAAACTAGACGGGACGAGCAAGTGCATCCTGCATGTTAGTTCTTTACATTTAACCCAGCCAGCAACCACTCCAACATCTGTGTTATGCCTTCATGTCAGAGTTGACGCCGACGGGATTTTCATATAACTACAATACATACAATACAAATTCTATGAAAAGTGTTTTTCAGAGAATTCCCTTGAACGGGATTCGAACCCGCGACCCTCTGCTTGAGGAGTCTATGCATGTACCACTACACCACGGCCACCCCCACCTAATCGAAACCTATTCAGTCTCATAATTATGATGAGCTAATAGGAGAAAGAGATTCTGTTTTATCATGGAATTGAAACGACATTCGTTAGTCAAGAAAATAGTCACAAAATCACAGAAAGAAGATATTAATCTTGGTAAGAAGAGTATTCAAGGCTAGCAGTAACACAGAAGAGAAACTTTCTTAAAATATCTTCTACCCTAAGGTGAGAAGCACCCATTGCCGACGGAGCTATGATATTTAAAGATCAAGTTAAAATTTTGTTAGAGTGCAATATCTTGTCTAGTCATAAATATTTATACAATTTTGTTTGCAATCTTTTTAAATAAAGTATTTGATGCACTCTTTTCATGTTAACAGTTACTCAACCCGTTGCCTTTACGTTTCTTTGTTGCGGAAAGGATTTTTGTTTTTAGGCGTTTACAATTATGGATCGGTTTATACAAGTGTAATATAGCAAAAGGTGATATCTTTCAGACCTTGCGACCGCTTTTCGTAAGAATCCATGTTTCACATCATCAAAGACGACTTGAGATTTAGCGCCTACAAAAGATACACTGGGCACCTGCTAACAGTTGCATTGAAGCAAAAACGTAAGGGAAAATCAGAAGCTAAAAGTAGCTAAAGGCTAAAAATGTTCACAGATAAATTCTGTTCACCGACAAAAAAGTTTTTGCCGTCAAAGAAACTTTTAATAAGCAAAATGATCGAGTATATGCTCAGACATCAAAAGAATCTTCAGAATATAGTGGTAGTAGGGCACTACTACAGTACCTACTCTCCATTTTTGTGGAAAAAGATTCAAAACTTCGCCGAAAATTTACCAAACCATTGTTTTGGAAGACGTCGTTAAGCCGCTAAGTCGAACAATATTCGCAAACAAGCACAGGTCATTCCCACAAGATTCTGATCCAGCTCACAAGGCGAAAACTACTCAAGAATGTCTAAAACAAATGTATCCGACTTCGTATCACCAGATGATTGGCCGTCTGGTAGTCTAGGCCCCAACCCTTTGGATTATAAGACTTTGAAATATTGAGTCTTTGAAGCGAGCCTTCGTCGACAACTTTCCGATGAATGAGGTCCGTAATGCGATTGATGATTAGCCAGTACGTCTCAAGTCCTGCTTTAAGGTTAATGACATCCATTTGAAATGAAGTCTTCCATAACTTGTAGCTAGAGATTTGACAAATAAAAAGTATAAATTTGTTTTGAAAAATATCAGCGCGTTTTCATTTGGCGTATACCTTTGTATCAGTATTTATGACTAGACTAAGTCAAAAGAAAAACAGATGATTATTCCCGATATTAGCTCAGAATTGAAGCTGGTAGTTTCTAAGGTAGGCAACAAACTTACTTACTTACTTAGATAACATAAAAGTTCTGAGTGGACCTGACCCTCAACCAAGAGACCTTTCCAGTTAGCATAGTCTCTGGCTCTGTCCAGTTGCGCGTACCTCCAATTGATTAAGTCCCCTTTTAACTTTTGCGCCCCACCAAAGGTGAGGTCTTCATCTCCTGCGTTGTCCCTTTGAATTAAAAATGAAGGGGCTTCGGGGAGGAACGTTGGGGTTCATTCGCTTTACATGTCCTACTCATCTTAGGTGATTAATGTATACTTTTCTGATCAGGTTAATATCACGGTACAGCTCGTAAAATTCACCGATGATCCTTTTTCTCTAGATCCCACCAGCAAAAACGGTACCAAGGGCTACCGTCCATGCTAACGTCCATGCTTCTACACCATAAAGCAGAACTGGGATAATGAGTCTTTTATTTCTCATAAGCCTTTTTGGGCTGAAGAAACAGCGATTGACAAAAGCAGCACTTCGTTTCATTTCTAATAAAACGTCATCATCAGATTTAATAGTGAGGATTATTCCAAACTTAAAGTTGGAAATGAGGAAGTAGACACAGATATCGTCAATGGTCTCTGTGGTCAGAGCTTGACAGCATTGATTAACCCGAGCTATGGTTCCAACAAAACAGCACTGTCTATATGCTATACAAGCGACGCAACGCTCGAAGTTGTGAAGGAGAATTTTTGCGACTGGGTCATCTCACGGCGAGCGTTTATAAATTGGCCGCCACGTTCAAGCGATTTGACACCACTCGATTATTTTCTCTGATACTATAGTATGTCAAGTCCTTAGTCAACGCTAACAAGCCAACAACTTTGGATGAGCTCAAGGCCAAAATTCGACACGCCATTGCAGAACTTGCTAAAGTGTTAAACAGAAAACATGTTAGTTGTATGGCCAAAAGAAGAGAAATTTTGGGTTCTTCCGAGATACTCTTTAAAAATCGAGAAACGGTTTCCTTAAAATTCTAACTATCACGCTCTTAGGCTTATTACATCTCCTTCAGTTTGTGGAAAACGTAAGGTGGTGTTTTACCTACGTTCGACGAATTGCGTAGGATTGTATGGAGTTTAAATTGCTTTGCGAATAGTACGGATCTTGTTTTTTTTTTTTTTTTTTTTCTTTTACAGAGCATTACCTCCCACTGGATATATCAGATAATCATGAATCTTGGGCTTCGCAGTTGGCTTTAAACTTTTCATTGTGAGTATCTTCAGTTCTAGTTTTAATCCGGCTAACATAATGGTGCCTCTAGTTTTGAAAAAATTTGATAATCGCATGAAGCGAAATAGGGAGCGTACAGGGCGTCATTGCACTAGAAGGGCGAGGGTGTCTGACAAACTTTAAAAATAATGAGGACATGATGACATTGACATCATGGAAAGAAATCGCGGGCTATTACTGATGCGCTTACGACTATTGTACTGTCGATAGTAAGAAATACTCTATACTGATGAATGAAACAACGACCCAATTGTGCAAATAAATAGAATAATTACGCAGAAATATGAACTTTATTGAAACAGACCTTTTAAGAATGTCCCAAATAATTAAATTTAAAATTTTCAGTGAATAAATATCCGTCTCGGAAAGATTCCTTACCTGTTCTGAAGGGTGAGCCAACAGCTAGTTTGGAAGTTTTTTTTTAAATTAAAACGCATTTGTTTATGGAAAATATGAAAGGAACACAACATTATTTATGTGACTACTACGGCTTTCGTTCTAAGTGAAGATCAAAATTATCGATGACTTTTTGAAAAATAAGTGGGTCAATGTCCGCAGACCCTGAATTGTTGCTGGATTATTGGCAAAGACTTCACTCTTCAAATAACTTCATAGGAAGGTATCTAAAGGTGTCAAATCGCATGACCTTGTAGGCCAATCAATTTCTCCTCTAGCCGAAATATTGATTGATAGTTTGTGTGGGCTGTAACACCATTCTGTTGAAACCAGAGACCATCCAGATCCAATTTATTCACATGTTCCGGTGACTTTCTCCATTCACTGTTACTGTCTCTCCTCCATACAAGAGACTTATTTGGAATGAATTGGTTTTTCGTGAATTTCGTATGGGCTTTCCGGTCCCCAGAAATAAAAATTTTGTTTATAAACGTACCCATCCATCCAAAAATGGGCTTCATTGGAAAAGACCAAATTCGATGATGGTCCAAAAGCTTCTGTCTGTCGAAAGGATTAATAACATTGAATTCAGTAAATGACAGTAATTGACAGCAACGTCCACACCACCTGCTGGTGCACCCTTTATAAACAGATTTTTTTTACGTTGCGTGTTCAAGTGGATAATCATTGCAACCAATTTATAAATTGCACAGCAACTGGAGACCCATAGTCGGGCTCTTGTTGCAGAGAGATGTTCATTGGGGCTCAGATCTACTAAGGATGGTTAACTTTAAATCTATGGAAATTGTTTCTACGACTCACACACCCCTATTCAGGAAGTTTGGGTCCTAACCGTAAGCCGTTTGTCAAAATACGGCAATAAATTTATCTTCAAAGATCTGTTACTTCTTTGTCTTTTTTGGTTTTATTTAAAATGTAAAGGTTCATGTTTTGACCCGGATATCTTCACATATATAAGTCCTAGATGAAGTCCACAACAAATCAACGATTTATTATCTAAGGATAAAGTACAGAAATTTAAGAAGTGGAGCCCGTTGACGTTGCCTAATCTAAATCATGGCCATTGACTTATGGCTTAATGAGTAATCGAAAAAATAAATAGGATAAGCTCCCTTCTAAATTTTAGATTATACATATATTGTGATGGCTTTTTCACCTATTTTACACTGCTAAGCCTGGAATATTTTAACTTCAATCAAAAAATTCCTTCTTTCTTTTTTTTTTTTTAACCTTGAACTTGCCCCACATAGGTAACATACGTACGTGTACATAGGTACGTACAGATTGAAATTCAGTTAAAAATAAATTTTAAATGAAAACCAATTACGGATTAAGTATTTGATAGATAAATATGTGCCTCTAAGTCAAGTTATATTGTTTCCTTTCTATTCATATGAACTTTTTACTAAATATGCAAAAAAACAAGAAAACCATTTAACCTAATCTCCAAACAAGGACTCTAGGCTTTGCTAGCAGAGCATGCAATTTCAAAAATTTTTAAAAGCCATCGGTACGAGTCCTATTTTTCTATTTTTTATCCAGAATCTCTAAGTAAACCCTCCATTTATGTGAAATCTATTTCAAAATCAAAGACACACGTTTGTATGCATACACACTCGTACAAGTAAATATAAAAAAAGAAAAATCAAACCGTAAATGGGAGCGAGCACAACCCTTTTTTTATCGAGATTTATTCGTATAACCCTATCCATCCATACAAAATGCCACACTCTTATATATAGAGTATGCATGTACAAACAAATATAGAGAAATGTATCTACAGCTATACGCTTTTAGCTATTCAATTTGGGTCGGTAATATCCGCAAGGGAATGTCAACGGATGAATGAGCTTTAGCTACTGCAAATACGAACATACCTACACGAATATAACATAGTAGAGGCAGACTTTTATCAGATTTAATTATTGATTTTGAAGTTTGAAAGAGCAGTTCAAGAAACTTTTTGCGCGAAAGTATTTAAACAAAAACTTCCTTCATTATTGACGGAGACGATTCCCCGCAGGATCCTTTTCCGAAAAAAGGAAATACGAGAAAATGGTGGTAATTGCGGAACTTTAACAGCTCGAGGTAGATGGTGGGGGCTATTATATCCAGAAATTAACAATAATTCGACATTACGTTGAGGTGAAATGTTCAGCCTGCATTTGAAATAAGAAGAGAGGATTTACGGGAATCTATTCACACCAACACTATAAGCTATATTCGAAAGTTATAAATGCGAGTAATGGTTGGAAAAGGTCCCATGGTTTTTTTTTTTTTTTCTTTTTCGTCGAGTCGACAGAGTCTTTCATTAGACAAAAGGAAGAAAAAGAAAAAGAGGAATACTAAAAGGAAATAGGGAAGCAAATATTGAAGATTTTTAATGATATTGAACCGATTCGACATCAGAAAAAGTCCCTTAAGGAAGTCGATAGAGCAAAATTAATTTATTGGATTTTTATTTGAATAAAAATATGATGAAGCAAGGATGTCTGACTGAAAAAAAAAAAAAAAAAAAAATTGCGAGCAATGAAGTACCCACAGAAGAAACATATTTTACTTCATCTTCATTTTTTCAATTTTCTGTCGAAATATTTAGTGAGGCCAAAAAATCATCTTTGGCTCACCGGCTATTTTAACTAGAAAAACTGGCATTATTGGAGCGAACATAATCCACAAGTGTTCGGTCAAGCATCATTGCATCCACAAAGACTGACTCTTTGTCGCAGTCTATGGCATGGTGGCATAATCGGACCTTATTTCTTTTGAAATGAGGAAGGAGACACCGTTACCGTCAATGCTTTCAAGTATAGAGCGATGTTAACCGACTTTCTCTGGTCAGAGCTTGACAATATCGATATAATCGAGTTGTATTTCCAACAAGATTCGCTAGTTGCGAAGGAGAAATTTAGAAATTTGGCGACTAGGTCATCTCACGGCGAGCATTCATCAATTTGCAATTTGACAATATTCGATTATTTCCTCTGGGGCTACGTCAAGTTCTTAGTCTACAACATTCAACACGCTATTGTCGGAATAACGCCGACATATTGGACAGAGTCATCAAAAATTCGACCGGCCGTTGAAAGCACTGCCAGCAAAGCCGAGGCCACTATTTTGATAATATGCTATTCCAAACAGCGCATCTTTAAAATAAAGCCAGAGTCAATTTTATATCTCACACGGTTGTTTTTTTATTTACATTTTTCTTTCCTATCCTTCTTATCTAGCACGTTCGGTACCGGTTACGGTTAAGGTGAAGAGGAAACGTTGACGTGGAATAAACTGACTGATGGACAGTGCTGTTAAAGGCGCAAGTGCTAAAAGTCTCACTACCACAGCGCCGACGGAGAAGAGCAACAGGTTTGCGGAACTGATACTCACTGAAACCAACCAACAACTCGGAACTAAAACTGCGCCCTCTATCTTTTATTTCTTATTAAAGTAAATATCATACAATTTATGTATAGAACTCTATTCCATTCATATGTCCACCATGACTTCCACTATGGAAGCTGCTATCTTCCATCGGGTTTTCCGAAAATTCTTCTGTTCCTAACAGGACCAAGAGGAATCTACCGTAGCAAGTTGGAAAACTTTCGCCCTAATCCCTTCGAACCTTTTTCCTATGAATAGTTGCTCTTCCAACACCCTGAGATAGTGATGGTGTGGGTGTATCAGCCATCAGTGCACTCTCTCAGTATCTTGGAAGGACAACATAAACTGGTAGGACGGACGGTCAAAACCACCAACCTCTACAAAAGAGCGAGGAAAGCGCTTAATAATCTTTTTATAACAAGGGTTCAGCTCGAAGTAGTCGATCCTTGACCCGTGTGTTGTTCTGGCTCCCCTGATGGGTAGTCTACTGCCTTGAGTAAAGCCAAGGTATTCCGCTCCATCCCTCCAGCTCCTGACCAATTAATTTTTTTTGACGCGCCTTGTCGGTTATGTTCGTTGTCGCTTTGAAGGAACGTTTTTGTGAAAGGCGAGGTGGATTCTTCCAATCCCGGACTTTTGTCTTTTTACGCCCCTCGGAGGTGACAACCAGTAGGTCTCCCAGAAAAGACAGAGCCAGGCAGACGGCCATTAATACTCTGACCATAAGGCGGACGGTAATGTGATTTGGATTATACACCTAGAGCCAAATGAACGGTCCAGGAGCCCTTTTTGTAGACGCTACAACCCACACCAGTTGCCTAGAGTCAGGCGGACCTTCTGCAACTCTCTGCAACACACAACACACTCAAAAAAGCACAGGCGCAAGCGAAACACAAACAAAACAATGTAACTAAATTTGAGAAAAGGTTCCTTCTTCCTTCATCACAAAGGCCAAACAAATTGTTTAAAAGTTTTGCCTTGGGACCCCTAGATCCTTGATTACCCTTTCTTAGTTCAAATGCGTAGGAAAGGAACATTATTTGGCACTTCGACTTATTTCTGGGATTAATTTCGGGGAAAGAAGGGGTTGTTTGAACAAAAGACAATTTAGATGAAAAGTCTATTCAGGCCAAAGGAAATTTCTAGATCTCGGAAATTTCCCCGAGCATCTGGGTAGTGAAAGTTGCACACTTGGGTGTTTAAAAAATCGGTCTAGCGGAGCTCCAAGACATGGTTACGCGCTCCAGATAAGTAGCGAAGCGTTGTAAGCTTAGAAAAGATGGGATAGTCTGAGTGGACATAGTTTGAAACAGTGCGGCCACATCTCGGTTGACTACGCAGCTTAGCAGATATATTTAAATCGAAGTGAAGAAGAAAAAAATTATTTAGTGAAAAAAAAGGTGGTAAGTCAAAGGAAAAGAGGACGTCGAGAGATAAAAGATAAGATGACAACAGAACAGGATCAGGGAACAATAGGTAGAGCAAGAAAGGCGAGGGAAAAAGGATACCAGATAACAGCTACTTATTGTGTAGTGAGATCCCGGTAGGCTTTCATCCGCGAATTGAAAAAAAAAAAACTCTCGTAAAAAAAAGAAAAACTTTTCAACCGTTCGGGAAGCTGGAAGATAGCTGCCCACTCTTAAACGGTTTCCATGTCGGTAATTTTAACTGCCATTTAATCATTTCATCTGCGTGATTAATTTTGTTTGATACCGCTCACTCCATTGTCCCATACAAGTTCTGATCAATAAATTACCAGTAATTAGAAAGTACCTTTTTGGCTTTTGGTTATTTTTCATTTATGTTTTTTAAGGTTTCGCAATTCCTTGCTACAAAGATTCCGTGGCGCCTACCAATACATTTTTTTTTTTGAGACTTGCTACCGCCGTAGATTCTTCTCTTTTAACCATAAACCCACTACCGCTGCCCGTTGCAAATTTCTCTTGGGTTTTCGAAGTTGACATTGCAATCCGCCGTTATTAAAAAAAAAAACCACCACCTGTCGACGGAGGTCGGCTAATTCAGTGAGATCCACGATAAAAAACAACTATTGTGGTGGCAACCTGGGAAAGTTGTAGTTTGGATGGACGGAACTAAGATGTCGCCGAAAACCAATCTCAAAGAAAATCCCGAAACGCCAAAGGGAATGAGGCCGACGAACCTGTAAGGGGAATTGGGAACACTAGCAATGAAAATAGTCTAAAAGAAGCTGAGTGCAAACACTGTGTCGATCATCGGTGAGAGCTAGCTAAAGCAGACAATGTTTCCACTCAAGCAGAGGAATGGTTGAACAAGTTTGTGCCGAAAATCTCACCCCTGAAAAATAAGACTTTTGAAGTTTTTAGGACATCGAAATTAATACGCGCCATTTTCTTTGTTTTGGTGCTTCTTGGGGGAAACGGGGGATATACAGAAGGAGAAAAAGAATCGGGAAAACAGTTTCGGCTCTTCTTTTGTTGTGGTCCTAGACAATGCTTCTGTGGAGTATATTAGATTAAGGTATGACCCACGTTCCTTAAAAGGGTTAATTTATACTTTGCTTCCAAATGAGTGAAGATAAGAGACGACAACCCCAATATTCATCTATTTTGTGTACTCAGATCAAACTTCAACATTCAAAGTCTGCTACTGCATTCCTATATAGAAGGCTTTCCGTTATGAATACAAAACCTCACATAATATCTATACACGACTCATGGGTGTGGAATAAGCGCATCTGTGGTTTGGGATGATTAAGGGGTTTCACAGCGCTATATGATGAGCGATTGGATAGACCGAAAACTAGTCTTTATATGCCGAACTCACATTCGCTATCTAAACTTGGACAACTTTCCAACCAAGATTTAGTTGCTGCAGGCATAAGCGACGAAATGAACGGAGATACTAACGCGGAGTATAGTTTTTGGAGCAGTTCCACATGCAACTTTAGAGTATAGATGAAGTAAAATAGATGGTTAACTTTCCAGATATCGGAAATCCAAAACCCAATTTCCACTGATCGCTTCTATCCGTGCGATCCTGTGTGTGAATACTTGTAATTGTCATCAATGCTAATTTCTCTCTCATTTTACTTCACATTCTAGCAGTTTACAGGATTGTAGAATGTGTCGGTAATTTACTTACAGTGTGTCTATGCGAAGTTTTAGGGTTTGCAAAAGGATTAGTACAACTTGCCATCTATTGTTTGTTAGTTCATCTATGCTAATTAGAGAAAGACTAGAGTCTTTACAGATGAAAGCGCAAAGATTATAAGAACTTGGATTTCGAAGAGTGCCTCTTATAAAAACGTTTGCGTAGGATCGAAGCTGTCGTGAAACCAGTTAGCTCGTCAAAGTCCTCCAAAGGGAAAAATCGACCAAGTTGGAGTCACTTAGAAAACCTGGTGGCACCTACACTGAGTTGAAAGCAGAAGGTCAGTCTCATGCTTGAGGCTCACTTTCCAGGTAACCTAATCGGAACCAGCTCTCAACTAGCTTCTATCAACGAAGCTGCTATTGAGCTGAGCAACACAGACCGTAGCTGGTATATCTCATCAGTGGTGGTGACGGATGAGGCCTTTAAACACAATATTGCTTTTATCCAGTTAAGTCGATTGGTTTTAACGACAGATGTCGATTTCAGTTGGTTTATCTCTAGAATATTCAAGAAAAACTCTGAGTGTGTCCCTTAAAAATAATTTCATCGAAATGTAGTCCCTTACGTTTGCGGCACTGAAACAAAAAAAATTTCTTACGACCGCTCGCCACGTAGTCTCCTTAAGGACGGGCATTTAGTATCACAGTTCAGTTTATGGTTTATACTTTTAAATTAGATATTCGTACAAGAGAAAGTCCATAAGGATCAAATGGGAGCTGAGTAGAGGCCAGATTACGTCTTCTCTTCTGGATATACACTTCTGAGGGAATAATCCATGAACACGCCGCAGAGACGTTTCGGAATTGTGTGTTGTTGCTCCGTCTTTCTGGAACCATGTACAATACTTACTTAATTAGATGGAGCTTTATCCCGGGGTGGATTTGGGCTTCAGCTGACATGTCTCTCCAGCTAGCGCGATCTTATGCCAACTGTCCCGATTTGGGCACACGCAATTGGCTCAGGCCACCTTCCTCAATCATTTACTGCGTTGTTCCTCTGGGTTGGAGTCGAAAATTTTTCGCTGGAGTCCATGTGCTGAGTGTGACCTAGCCCTCTTGTTCCGAGTTTTTTAGACGAGGTCGGCATCGGTGTACGTACAGGCGAATAGTAGGATTGGAATGTATGGTGTCTTGTATAATGTCTTTTTAGTTGCTTGAGAGGAGGCTTCAATACTCAATTGCCATCTGCGATTAGCAGGATGGATTTGTCACGAGATTTACGCGCTTGTGTCGTTCTCTGAGTTTTCAGTTGTACTATAGCTACCTATCGTGACGTTTTAATCTAGTCATCGATGTTGTGTGTTCCTCTCTGTTGATAGCATATACTCAAACGATCCATTGACAGCTCGAAATGTTCTTTTCATTCTGTCAATGTTGTTTGCAGACTGAGCAGACTTTTGAAAGATGATGGTTCTGGAACTGATTTGTAAGTTTCGGACAAATCTTTCAACAACGATGTTGAAAAAATCACATGACAATGTATGGCCTTGTTAAAGTCCATTTTTCAAATTGAAGATCTCAGTTTTCCGATTACCAAAATTGAAGGAGCAGCGTGTATCCCCTATCTTCATCCAGCATAGTTGAATGAGCTTGGCAAGGATGCCAAAACTAGGCATGGCTTTGTGTATAGTAGTTCATATCTGTAGATGCTGTCATATGCTGCCTTAAAATCGATGAAAATATGGTGGCTACCATGTTGGACTTATCCCAGGATATGCTGAGGTGTAAAAATTTGGTCGATTGTGCACTTTCCTAGTCTAAAACCACACGTTCTCGTAATACAGTAGACAGAATCTTATATACGATGTCAAGGAGAATTTTTTTCCTGTAGTTGGCGCAGTTCGAGGGCATCTTTCGTCTTTAACTTCGGACAAACAATGTTCAGGTTGTATTCGTCGGGTATACTTTCGTTGATTCAGATTTTAGAGATGAATTTATGTATTCTTCGTATCTAATCATCAACTGCTGCTTTAAACAGGTCGGCAGTTAATCCATTGAGTAGAGCAGTTTTTTTTTGTGTGCAACCATTTTCAAGGTATTTAAATCCATTGAGCGTGCGCAAATTATAAAAACGAACGTTAGTATCTGAAACGTCAAGAGTGAATCCAATATTATCAGAGCCTATTAGCAGGTTTCTCACGTTTTTTTAATCTCTTTCGTATAGGGTTGTAAGCTCTGGGACGGCGTTGGCCTGTGTGAGTTAGGATTTAGTCATACTATTACTTGGGACAACTACTGAGAGGTAAGATAAGCACTGCGCTACGAGCTTGAATGTTGCGATGTAGGATAGTCAGCAGTTTTCCCAATGGAACCATGTACTAAGTGGAGTAAAAAGTGACCTCCTTGACCGCCAGAATGCGCTGCTCCTGCAGAAAAGGTTATGGTGCAGACATGCCAAATTTCAGTGAGATATTGTCTTTAGTTTTGTTTTGACAGCTGATTGTTGTTGACGTGTTTGGCATCATGTTGAGTATCTACAAAAACGATTTTTGTTCTCTCATAAAACATTATTTTTTGAGAGGCAAAACGGCGAAGGAAACAAAAGAAAAGTTGGATAAATATTATGAGGCCAATGCTTCGTCAGATTACACTGTCAAATATTGGTTTCGAGAGGTTCGTGTTAGCCGCAACTCCACTACCGATCAAGTCTGCAGCGGCAGGCCCACCAATGCGGTTACAGAGGACAATGTCAAAAAAATACATGAAATGGTGTTGGCTGACCGGAAAGTGAAGGTGCGCGAGCTAGCAGATACCACAAAGATTAGTACTGAGTGCACATGCACTATTCTGCATATGAAAAAGTTATCCTGCCGCTGGGTGTAGCGCATACTCACTACTGACCAAAAACACGAACGCGAGAGCACTTCGAAAGAGTGTTTGGATTTGCTGACGCGGAATCGGGCGGCGTCGATTAGTAATTTAAACTTGGATCCACTATAACACACCAGAGAACAGAATGAGTGCCCGGCAATGGATTGAAGCCGGCACGAGTGCTCCGAAGCAGTCGGAATTGGGATTGTCATGGCATACTCTTCGTGGACTACCTCGAAAAAGGAAAAACCATCAACGCGAGTATTACGCGCACAAGAGCATCGCTGTCGCATCCACCGTATTCGCCCGGTGTGGCTCCCTCGGACAATTATCTCTTCCCAAACCTCAAAAGATTTCAGTTCACGCGAGGAAATCACCGACGCCACGGAGAAGTATTTTGTAGACCTTCCGGAAAATTACTTTTCGGACGGGATCAAGAAGTTGGAAAATCGCTGGAATAAGTGTATCAAACTAAAAGAGGACTATATTGAATAAAATAAAAAAAACATTAAAATTTTTTTTTTTTTCATTCCCAAGGAGGTTACTTTTCACTCCACCTAGTACTTTGGTTTAAACCAAACAAATTTTAAAGCTCAGGCACTAAGAAATTTTATAAAATGTCCACATAGCGCTCTAAGTAGATTATAACGAGGCAACCCAAACGCTAATCTTAGGTGAGGGTTGGGGTTTTTAATGCCTGCGTTTTGGATTTGTTGCAATCCAATAACAGCAGTTCTGCTTATTAACGTGTCTGTTAAGGTAAAAATGTTGTTAAATGCTGATAAACGCTTAGTTATATGTTTAACGAGTTAGAGCCTTTAACTAGCATGTCGGGGCCCTAATTCTTTCACCAACTGAATTTTGTACCTGTGCAGTTTTAAATCTCTGCGCGAAATGCGGTATTATGATCATTTAGGTTCACTTACTTATTGGTTCGGATTACGACGAGCGGACTGATTTACACTCTTTTAGTTTTCGTCAGTTCTTGATAAAATTGGTCGCTTAGACTTAGATTTACCCATTTTTGAATCAGTTTTTCTGAATTTATGATTATGAGGAGAGCACCTGGCGAATCATGTATGTTACGCAAACCACGATCAGTACAGAATTTTCTTCGCCCAACAGGCACCGAATCATTATTTTGGCAAGGCTCTCTTACATAAATTGCGTGGTCCACTTCCGAAAAATGCTCCTAATCTGCACCCGGCGCTCGGCAAGTTTGTTGCGTTCTCGAATTTAGTCAACCAAAGAGAAAATTTCCTTTTGGACACCTTGTTACTGTTACCTGTGGTCTATGGTTTGGTCTTGCAACTTATCGTGTTTGTGGTCGTTTCATGTTCAGAAATGGAGACGTCTGGGGAAGAAATTTATTCTATTTGTCAGTGTATGGCTTGGGATTTAAACTCACACCTCTGGTGTAGTTGCTGACGAAATGCGAAATGCCTTGTGACATCAGTTTTTGCAAGTGATAATTGTTGTAATTAACAAACAATTTTAAATTCGACTTGGTAAGCCATCCAACGTTTTTCATAAGCAGCTAAATAGTTTAGAACTATTATAATCGCTTTATGCTCTTTTTCTTTTAATTCTTCTCCTTAAAAGTGATTCTTAACTTAAATATCATACAGACGCCCTGCAATAATGACAAGCAGTTTTTCAATATTGTATTTAGAAGTTTGAGAAACGAGTCTCAAACTTATTTGTTTATTTTCTCATTAGTAAGCCAAAAAAAAAAAATCTTTCGAAACCAAAAACATTGCTTTTAAATTCTTATCCTCAACTTTTCCTAAAAAACTCAACTTAACGTTTGTACGTACATACTCTTATTTGTCATAATCAAACTTGCTGTGGCCTAATCAGTAAAAAAGCGAAAATCGATAAAATCATTCTCCTTTCATCAATTTTCAGTGCATAACAAGAATAAAAAAAAAAAAAAAACAACGACGGTGCTATTTATCTGACTCAAAATGATTTATTTTCGTATTCTGGAATCTATGAGAAAGTTTCCATGCTTCCACATATACTTATATCTACCTGCCGCATGGTTGTCTGCATGTGTGCCAAAAATAGTCACTCGTGTCCCTCTATATACTCTGAATATTGATATTTTCTTAAATTTGCGTACGTTCTCATATTTTATCTCCATAAAATAATCGATTATTCACTTCATGAAATTGAACTACGTACTCGGATGTGCTCTCATTCATATCAATGAATGTAGTAATTTGTACCAACTTACATTGCGTAGGTTTGTCCCATTTAATATATTTTGCCCGCATATGCGTACTCGTATACATATGCATTATCCTTAAATTTATATCTGTTTCCGTTATAAGACGATCTATGAATAAATGAAGAGGATACGTTTTTACCAACGGTGCAGATACCAATGTAAAATTTGTAACAAAATCGTCATTTTTAAATACATAACAGGAATCCTTGAAGCTCAACTTTACTTTAATGACACATTTTCCTTGCTTTTCGATTCAGGTAAGGGTTCTTCATTTTTCTTTAGGAACTTTATGAACTATTGAATCTTCATCTGCTCCAATTGACGCACGTTTATACGTGTATGTTCCTCAGCCTTGCCCGATTCCTCTACGATAAATAACTGCTTAAAATCTATTAACCTGATTTATAAGACGCCGTATAAATAATCCTACCCCAGCCCAAGATTCCAAAACGGGAATTGCCTTCTCTCTAGCCGATCCAAGTGGTGATGAACACTACGTTCTATTCCGGCTAAGAGATCGTAAAATAGGTATATGAAAATGTCCAGCTACATTTTGGCTACTTACGTGATAAGTCCGATTCTAAATGCGCGATTGTCCCACGGAAATGTTTAATCATTTGTAACCAAAATTTAAGGGGACTACAAATCAAAACATCTGCAGTTTATCTTAACTCACGAGCTCTTCCTCCTATATTTTTGCCCTAAAGGAGATCAAAATAAAAGCTTTGCTTTTGAAATTGCACGATAATCCATGCCTTTGCAACACCGGAAGTCACTTACAACATCAAGCGAAATAACATGTAATACAACTTGTGCCAACGTATGAATACAATATTTGCGCCCGTTCTCAGTGTGTCATTTTTGAGGATTTTACTGCTCTAGAAGAACAAAGCAAACGAGTGGGTCACATAATGAATGAGGATAAAAAGAAGTACATGTTGTCGATCAAAACTGATCCGGCGAACACCGTCTAGGACAGAACCTAAAAGTCCACAGCTATAATTTTGAGTAAATGAAGGAGTTTATCCACTTCCTGGCAAATATAGGGTTTTATTTTATTTTTAAATAAAAGGCAAACCATTTGAGATATTTCAAAAACTTTATTATTGGCTTGAAGTACAATCAAAACTTTTATGAATGGAACTCGACTTCGTTCATATGGCCACCGCGGGCACGTTTGCAGCGGTCGATTCGTTGGACTCAATTTTCAACGACTCGGCCACAGATTTCGGCCGAAACAGCCGCTATTACGCGTTCAATGTTGGCTCTGAGCTCTTCCAACTTCGTCGGCGTGTTGGCATAAACCAATGACTTAACGTAGCCCCACAGAAAATAGTCAAGCGGCGTTAAATCGCACGAACGAGGCGGCCAATCGAATGGCCCATGTCTTGAGATAACACGCTCACCATACTTACTCTTCAATAAATCGATTGTAGCGTGTGCTGTGAGGCTTGTGGCACCATTCTGTTGAAACCACATGTCGTCCAAGTACATATCTAACAATAACGCCGCCGGCATGCAAACCGCACCAAACAGTTATTTTTTGTGGATGAAGTGGTGATTCATGAAGCACATGTGGGTTTTCACCCCACCAATAACGCATATTTTGCTTATTGACGAACCCATTGAGCCAAAAATGAGCTTCGTCACTGAAGATGGTGTTGCGATGAAATTCATCATCTTGGCGCATCTTCTCCAGAACCCAATCGGAGAACGTACGTCGCTTCAAATGGTCCATCGGCTTCAATTCTTGAGCCAGCTTGATCTTGTATGGGTGTAAACCAAGATATGCAAAATACGCCATAATATGATCTGAGCGATGCTTGAGAACACCGTGAAATTGACTGATTTGGATCGTTTACTACGGACGTCTGAACGGCAGCGATATTTTCTCGAACAACCCGTTCTCTCACTGATACGGCAACATCACACAACGAACATGTAGACTCAAATTTTTGCACTAAACTTGTTATTGGCTGTCTACTAGGGCGAGAATTACGACCGAAAATTGGAGTTAACGCTCTTAAAGTTGCAGTTACCGACTCCGAATATCTGTAGAAAATTTTTATAATTTGCAGACGTTGCTCGTTTACCATGACGAAAATGTTGAGTTTACTGAATAAATTGACAGTGACAGTTTTATGATTTGTGAAAGAGTGCGTTCAAAAACTAAATTCAAAGTTGTCAAGTCCCTATTGGAAAACCCTATACAATATTAACTCCACAAATTATATTTAGGTTCAGATTTAGATAAGATTAAGATTTTATTACCTTTTACATTCAATAACATAACTGCACACATATAAGAAATATTTATGTGACATTCTGTATTTTTTTTTTAAGTAAATAAAATTAGAGTTGAATGTCAAACTACTTACGTTGAAACTATAAATTAATTATGTGGGGTAAGGTCAAGAGAAGACATGAACAATTTTTAATATTATGACGACCAGAGCGGCGCATTAATATATATAATTTTAAATAAATTGTAAAAGAGGAATTAACAGCATAATTTAATTTTAAGTTAACTATTACACCAAAATGTTAGAGAAAATTTTTTAGAAACATTCTGGGTATTGCTAGTGTTCTAATCGATTCCGGGAGCTTAATAAATAAACGATAATAAAAAATACTAGGTGGAGTGAAAAGTAGCCTCCTTGATCGCCAGAATGCGGTGCTACTGCAAAAAAGCTTATGGTGCCTTGAAGCCCGTTCAGACATGTCAAATTTCAGTGCGATACTGTCTTTAGTTTTTTTTTTTTTTAACAGCTGATTGTTATTGATGTGTTTGGCATCAACAAAAGAAAAGTTAAATAAATATTATGGGGCTAATGCTCCGTCAGATTACACCGTCAAATATTGGTTTCGGGAGTTTCGTGGTGGCCGCAGCTCCACTACCGATCAAGTCCGCAGCGGCAGGCCCTCCGATGCGGTTAAAGAGGACAATGTTAAAAAATTACATGAAATGGTGTTAGCTGACCGGAAAGTGAAGGTGCGTGAGCTAGCAGATATCACAAAGATTAGTACTGAGTGCATACGCCATATTTTGGGCGATATTCTGCATACGAAAAAGTTATCCTGCCGCTGGGTGCCGCGCATACTCACTCTTGACTAAAAACACGAACGCGAGAGCACTTCGAAAGAGTTTTTGGATTTGCTGATGCGGAATCGGGCGGGCTTTTGGCGTCGATTGGTAACTGTTGAACAGAACACCAGAGAACAGAATGAGTGCCCGGCAATGGACTGAAGCCGGCATGAGTGCTCCGAAGCGGCCGAGGGAGGCTCGATGGGTCGGAAAGGTTATGGCGTCGGTTTTCTAGGATTGTCATGGCATACTCTTTGTGGACTAACTCTAAAAGGTTAAACCATCAAGAGCGAGTATTACTCTGTATTACTGGAGCGAAATCGCTGTAAAACGGCCTTACATGAAGCGAATAAAAAATTTGTTTTAGCAAAACAATGCAGCGGCGCACAAGAGCATCGCAACCACTTACGGCTCCAATTGCTGTCGCATCCATCGTATTCGCACGGTTTGGCTTCCTGGGACAATTATCTCGTCCCAAACCTCAAAAGATTTCAGCTCACGCGAGGAAATCACCGACCCCACGGAGAAGTATTTTGCAGACCTTCCGGAAAATTACTTTTCGGACGGGATCAAGAAGTTGGAAAATCGCTGGAATAAGTGTATCAATAATATTGAATAAAATAAAAAAAACATTAAAAAATTTTTTTTTTCATTCCCAAGGAGTTTACTTTTCACCCCACCTAGTTGAATAAAAATTATTGTAGGCAGTGGTACAAAACTTGGGTATATTTAACATGTTTGAAAAGTTTCCACGCAGATTATAGTTTGAAAAAAAAAAAAACTCATAAAAAACGCTTTTAACACTTTAAAATAATACAATCAATGACGAACAGTAAGAATTCTTAGATCAAAAAGCAAAGGAAAGCTGGGATATTTAAAAGGTTTGCAAGAGCTTTTCTTACAAGGTATTTTTGTAGAACTAGCAAGGGTTTGATTTTAGATTGATACAGACCTTAATTTGAATTAAGAGCTTTGATGAACAGACATTACGCAACAAGTAAAATGCCTTAGTGTCGAACGGAAATATTTTTTTCAAATCATTTTCATGACTTAAAAACGTCATATCTCAGGATGAGCCCTAAACACTTAAATTCACCAACACTATCAAAATACACTTATTATTACAGTTTTGACTACTACAAAACGTGGGAAAAGAAGGTTTATAACAGTACATAATCTTGTAATTTATTTCTTCGGCAGTTTGGTGCATGGAAGTAAACATCACCTTCCAGTACCTGAGCATGAGAAAAATTAAAGAACATTAATTTGATTTTGGAACTTATTACTAGCTTGTGTACAGCGAACCAATGTCTTAATAGGCTTACATCCCAATTTATGTCGGATACTAAGTCTAAAGGACCTTTCGAACCGTATAATAACCCAATATCGTCGGCAAAAGCAGTTTGCCTTTGCGCCTTTGAAACCAAGATCAAATAATGAGTTTATATAAATCAAATAGAGTAGGCCTCAAGACGGAGCCTTGAGGTGCCCCAAAATTCAGGAATTAAGTTTTTGTGACGATTCTCAATAGGTTTTTTTTGACAGATCACGCTTGACTCCTATCAAACTGCTTTATCATTTTTGTTGTATGGAAAGACTCAAACCACAACAGAGTCTTCAAATTGTTCAGCTGTATTACGAAAATCAGCGTTCTGTGAGAAATATTTTTCATGCGATTCGCAAATTTGAGTCCCAGTTTACATTAATGGATGATACTGGACCAGTTAGACCACATCCAGCACGTAGTGAAGAGACCATAGAAGCTGTAACTGAGAGAGTACGCGAAGACAGTCACGTATCGATTCGCCGTCGTTCTCAGCAGTTTGGCTTGGCGTATTTTACGTGAGGATCTCATACTAAAAGCGTACAAAATTCAATAAGAATTGAAGCCAGGCGACTTGAATTTTCGTCATATTTTCAGTAAATGAGATCTGAAAAAACTCAATGAAAATCTGGTGTTTTATCGTGAAATTTTGTTCAGTGATGAAGCCGATTTCTGGCTCAATGGATACGTTAATAAACAAAATTCCACTAAGAACAACGGTATGGTGTGGTTTATGGGCTGGTGGAATCATTGGTCCATATTTCTTCAAAAATGAGGCAAATCGGAATGTTACCGTCAATGGTAACCGTTACCGCACCATTTTAACGAACTATGTGCTTCCTGAAATTCAAAAACATGGCCTTGTTGAGCTCTGGTTTCAACATTTTGGTGAGCAACTTCATGTTAAGATCGCCTAGATCGTGCGATGTCACACCTTTGGACTTATTTCTCTGGGGACATGTAAAGTGTGAGGTCTTCAGGAATAAGCCAACTACAATTGACGCTGATTGGTTCTGTAATTTGAGTGACCTTGCTATATGAAGTGTTAAATAAGAGTCCAGTCATAGAATGGTCAGTAATACTTAGATCAAAAATGCCGTGCTCAAATTTTAAAAGGCCAACATTTTTGAAACGCCCATAGATATGTTGTAAACAACTACCCGATACCAGTCTAGTGGGCTCCTTTATAAAATTTGTTAGACCATTTGCAGCTAATAAGCCAAGGTATTTTGACACAGTAGTACCACTACCATCCAGAAAGTCTATATTAAAATCTCCTGCAATTATTAAATTTTTAGACTGATAACAATATAGTGGAGATTCGACGAATAATAACCTTAGGCTTCCTCGGTTTGTTCAAACAACTGGGGTCCAAATTCCTAACTCGAAGGTCCAAAATCGTGCTCTACAAAACACTGATCTTGCCAAAAAGACACCTGGACAACAAAGAATTTGGCGACTGGTTCATCCCACGTGATCTTGCGATTTAGCACCACTCTGCTATTTTTTCTGGAGCTCCGTCAAGTCCTTTGTTTACGTTAAGTCAATCACTTTGGACGAGCTCGTGGCCAACTATTGAACTATTGCCGAAATAACACCGGACATATTGGAACGAGTCATCAAAATTTGGACAGACCGCTTGAAGTATTGTCAGCGAAGCCGAGTCGGCCATTTGTATGATGTCCTATTCAACACATATTGTACTATAATGGTATGAACGCAGCTTCAAATAATTCAATTTTATATCTCACACCTTTGTTGTTTTATTTAATTTTTTTCCGATCGTTCTTGTCAGGTCACACTATATTTTGAGGTTGAGGATGTCCTTAGTTCTTAGTTTAGATATTACTATGTCTACTCTTGTCGGTCGAGATAATTGTAGATAACAACGGATCGGGTTTTTCTTTTAAGTTTGATATAAGCACCTTATATACGAGTACTTACTTTCTCTACTCCTAGTGTTTTACTCATTTTCCATTTTTTTTCAAAAATCAATGAATCAATCAATCTTGTAGTTGTCGAAAGTTTCGAGTTTTAAAAACACTTATTTTTTGTCTTAATAATAAAAAATTTCGTTTTTCTTAAATTTAATATTTTTTTTTTTAATTATTTAATTTGTATTTTCTTTTTCGAAAGGACAATCGATTTGCCTGCAATTGCCTGAGATTACTTTTAAAAGAAAATACATGATGAGGCGTGCATCGTATACTCCAGTTTTTAATCTAAGTACTCAAGAACCACTCATTGTGGTGGAAGAATCCAATGTTACTGAGGATGACGATCCAGAAAATACAGAGCAAAGGAAAAAATCAACCAGTGATGATAACTCAGACTCAGACTCACCAGTTAATCCGTTTCTTTTGTGCCCGTTTCCGGACATGCAACAAAGGCGGAAACATTCTTTGCCATCACTGCAAATAACAGAAGGCATCACAGCTAGTCAGGTGCGTCGTCTATCCGAAGTAGGAGGTGAGGGTGGGGGCTTAAGTTGCAAAGAAGTTGAATTTCTAGCAACATTGTCACAGAAAGCAAATCCGGCCGCTGGCGGTCGCAGGCATTCAGTTGTGACAATTTCAGCTGTCCCACCAACTCTATTCGGACGCAATAGAAGAGAATCGATTTCTGGACTTCCAATCTCATCAAGGTAAAGAAATTTCATTTCCTCTCCCCCAGTAATTACAGTTTTGTTTTTCACATTTCACATTTAACATTTCATATTTTAACTTTCTTAATTGATATAGTCGTCGCGGAAGTGGTTTCCAAGGTCCACCGTTAACAGATCACCGTGGTAGTGTACACAATTTGCAATTGGACATAATGGATGGGATTGTGCAGACTCGCAAAAACCGCTCTGGTAGCGGTGTATGGGCTCCATTGCCAGAAACCGAAAGCAATGTCCCGGTCCAAACATAAAAATTACCTGGAACCGAAACATCCACTAAACTATAAATAATTCAACTTAAAACAAACAAATAATAATAAAAACAAAATCATTTGCAAAAAACAATCGTTCGGAATTTAGCAGATAAGCACTAAAAGGATTAAAAACGGATTAACATGAGACGGGAAATTTTTGAACATTATACATTTTTATATATAAGTAAGAGCATATATATTTAAGTGTTTAAGGTGAGTACATTTCATACAAGTCTTGTTGCACGAATCTCCTTACTTTATGATTCTATACTTATGGAATATAAATACATAGACATACTCGTAGTATCAGGCGAATGCCATTTTTGGGTACACAATTAACAACACAACATTGAAGTTGAAGTTGAATCTTCCGTTTGTACTGATAATTTATTCAGAAGTTAATTATGCACAGAGTCAAATGTATACATATTTATTTGTGCTTTTGAATCATTGGGTCAGAAATTATTCGTAACCATTTTTGTGGTTATGAAAACCCGATACAGAAAGGAATTTTAAATGAAAGAAAGGAACTTAAGGTTGTGAGGACGAGAAAAGTCACAAGACCCAACAAAATCTTTGAAAGAAATCAGTTTTGACGGAAGCACTCAACTTAATAGATATTGCTTCGGCTAATTAAGAATTCCATTGCATGGCAAATTGAGAGGTAGTCTCTTCAGTCAGGAAGTGATTCATCTTCCTTAGAGAATATAGAATAGATGTCCCTATTTTTTTTTTTTTTTTTTATTTATAGAGTGGTTGTGGGCTTTTACTTACGATTGTTTTTTTTAATTTTGTCTGCATTCCTCCGAGGTATTGGGTATATAATTATTTTCGTGCGGTTTTTTTTTTTTTAAATTTGAACGTTTATTTAAGAAAAACTTGTACAACAGTATTATTCAAAGTATTGCCCATCTGAAGCTATGATTTTTGCCCATCCCTTTTGCAATTTGTGGATCCCATTCCAAAAGAACTGCGCCGGCTTGGCAGCCAAGATTAAATCAAGCCAATTTTTCATATTCTGCTCTGATGTGAACCGTATTTCAGTGAGAGCGTTCTGTATCGACCTGAACAAATAGTAGTCAGTAGGGGCAAGGTCTGGGCTATAAAGCGGGTGGGGTAAGACTTCCCATCCACTGTTTTCCAAATAATTCTTAACCGGAATAGCAACGTAGGGACGAGCGTTGTCATGATGGAAAATTATGTGTTTGGTCGCATTTTGCTCTCTTCAAACGGATTAACTATGTTCGGTAGCGTTGTCCATTGATGGTTTCAAACGGTTTTAACAGCTCATAATACAGCACACCCGTCTGATCCCACCAAATACAGAGCATTACCTTCGCGCCATGGATATTCGGCTTTGCCGTTGATTTGGCTGGTTGGCGGGGTTTCACATATGATTTTTTGCGCTTGGGGTTGTCGTAATGGACCCATTTTTCATCACCAGTAACAATCCGAAGCAAAAATGACTTCCTTTTGTGGCGTTCCAACAGCATTTCGGACATGCAAAACCGCCATTCGACGTCTCTCGGCTGTTTCGAATATATCCAGCTGCTTTTAAACGTTTTGAAATTGCTGCTTGAGTGACACCCAAAGATTCTGAGAGCTCTTCTTGTGTTTGGCAACAATCTTCATAGAGTAATGCCTCCAGTTCTTTATCTTCAAACTTTTTTGGCTGCACAGGACGTTCATCGTCTTCCAAGCCAAAATCACCACTTGTAAATCGTGCAAACCACTTTTGGCACATTCGCTTAGCTAGCGCATGTTCACCATAAACTTCCACCAAAATACGATGACTTTCGGCAGCAGTTTTCTTCATATTAAAGTAATGAAGAAGAACTCCCCGCAAAAACACTTTTTCAGGCACAAAGTTCGACATATTTGAGTGAAAAAAAATTATTGTTGTTTACGCTTCAAATGAATGACATATACTGAAATGACGTACAGTGACAGTAGCCTTCCAACGCATGTTCCGATGGAATAATACAAGTTACGCCATCTCTTAGCAAACCGTATGAAAGTTATAGACCCAACACATCTAAGGAGATTTGGTTTTGAACCAACTATTCAGGCCTAACTCATCATGAAGATACTGACGAGAACTTGGGTATTTATTCAAAAATGCATCAACATAAAAAATAGGTGTTGGCTTCTCTGGCCAAAGATGAATATTTGATCATCCAAAATCTGGTTACCTTCACTCTTTTTCTTTTAAATTGTTCTACATTAATTTTTTTACCTTTCGTAGTAAGCCTGCCTTTTTTTTTATAAATATTTGAAATATGTTTTTGTTTTTTTTAGCCGTGTCTCCCATTGACACCATGAGGATCTCATTGGAATGCTCATAGTTGTGTGAGAATTTTACTATTTAAAAACTGCTCCCTTTCGAATCAGTATCTTTGTTATTGTAACTAAGTTTCGACTTATCAAGGAAGTTTTTCTGTCATGGAATAAACGTGTTTGGCAAGTGCCTGAAATTTTCTTCATGTTTCGCTGTTTAAATGCGGTAAGAAGAAAAGTTTAATCCTAAGAAGAGGACACAGAGACTTTCTTTCATTAAAAATTTATGGGATTTTATTACTGATGAGTCTATTTAATCAAAGGTTGTGCTTTCAAACTAAGAGTTTGGTTCCTTCTAAACTCTAATAACTCCGAAGTCTCATCGAAGTAAATCACCATTTCTTATTTTTTAGCATGGACAATTTCTCTAAGCATTTATTATTATTATTATTCTATTTTTCCGGTCGAGTATCTTCCGAGCTTTTTTTTTTCATTTTACCATAGTTTCACAAATACATGGGCTGAAAGGTCCGTGCCGTTTCTAATAAAGGGCACCACACCATACACCACACCATACACCACACCATACCATTTTCAGTTAGTACCAACCTTCAAAAGATACGTGTATAAACTTGACAGCTATCGGACGATTAGTTCTCGAGATATAGCATTGTGAGTGAAGCAACTTTTGTTATTGTGAAAAAAATACATTCAAAGCAATTTCGTGTGTTGATTTATCATTGCTTTTTGATGGGAAAAAATGCAACCGATGCAAAGAAATGGCTTGATAAGTGTTACCCGGACTCTGCACCAGCCGAACGAACTATTCGCAAGTGGATTGAAAAATTTAAAAGTGGTCATACAAGCACCGAAGATGATGCACGCAGTGGACGTCCAAAAGAGGCTGTTTCAGATGAAAACATCAAAAAAGTCCACAAAATGATTACGAATGACCGTAAAGTGAAATTAATCGAGATAGAGATAGAGGCTCTGAAAATATCAAAAGACCGTGTTGGATATATTATACACGAATATTTGGACATGCAAAAGCTCTGTTCAAAGTGGGTGCCGCGTTTGCTCACAGTCGACCAAAAACAACAACGTGTTGATGATTCAGAGGAGTGTTTAAAGCTGTTCAACCGCAATAAAGCCGAATTTTTGCATCGGTATGTGACAATGGATGAAACTTGGCTCCATCACTTCACACCAGAGTCAAGTCGGCAGTCAGCTGAGTGGCGAGCAGGCGACGAATCTCGTCCAAAAAGAAAGTGCTGTTTCAACAAGACAATGCATCGTGTCACAAGTAGATGAAAACGATGGCAAAATTGAATGAATTCGGCTACAAATTGCTTACCCACCCACCGTATTCTCCAGATTTGGCCCCCAGCGACTATTTCCTGTATCGCCCTCGAAGGCAACTATATTGATAAATAAAGTTGAATTTTGCAAAAATTTTGTGTTATACTATAAAACGGCACTGAGTGTGTGTTAAGAAGTTTCAAAACCACTTTTTGAAGAGTGGTTGGAAAGGCCGAGAGATTGTTTTTATGTGGCGAACTCACTTGTGCAATTTTGTAACCAAGTTTTAGTTGCTGCAGATATAAGCTACGAAATGGTACAAATTAGTCGTTGCATCTGCTTAATTTCCCTATGATTCGTTACTGCATCCAATGCAACGTGAGAGGTAGCCATCTCCTGGATTTCATACTATCCTCAGACCTGGCTGTCAATAATGTTGCCTCTCAGTTAACTTTTGTTACGAAAGTAAGACAGTAAGTAATCGACTTAATTTTATCTAACAGGTATGCTAAGGAGATTATTTGCTGGAAAGTACTATCAGAGATCTCCATTTGAGACCATAGATACATCGAATTCAGAATCGGATACAAAGTCTCGACCTTGCTGAAGAGGAGAAATCCGCATAAAACCAACTAGACACGATTTAAGTAGCAGCTTGACAAGCACAACAGTGCTCTCCCTAAACTCAGGACAAAACAGAAGCTAGACGAAGCTGTTTAGAACCTGAACGGTACAATCATCAAGTGTTTCTAAATGGCATGTCAATCTAGATCACCCATTCCTTGGTGGAGCGCAGACCTGCAGCGTCTTCGTAAAAAATATAGAAAACTTCTAAACAGATCGAAGCAAAAGAACTGATGAAGCTTATTGGGATTTCGAAGAGCGCCTCTTACAAACTATCGGTGAAACCAATGAGAGTGGCTTTTGTACCAAAAATCGGAAAGAAGGACTATCCACTCACCAAGAGTTCCAGATCTATAAGTCTGACTTCCTTCATGCTGAAAAGCATCGAAGGGATGGTCGCGATCTATGTGCGTAAAACCATCTTGCGAATGAATCCTTTATCAGCGATGCAACGCGCCTATCAACGTGAAAGATCTTGTGAAAGTGCATTTCAGAGTCTGGTAGGTAGAATCGAAGATGCTCTCGACAAGAAGTAACACGCCTTGGGTATTTTCATAGATGTTGAGGCTGCTTCGGCGCTAACTTCTTAGAGATGTCGGAAAGCATTCGTTTGGTCTGCCGAACGGCTGGAGATTCGTGCGATCTACGATTGTGCCCATATGAAACCCAACTATCAGTGGAAGGTCTAACCGAGAATGAAGGCTAAACTAATGTAGGTTCGGGTCCTGAAAAATTATTCTCTGAGCCATGCTTAGCGAGTTCATCGGCGATTTCATTTTTCGTGATTACCATTGTAACCAGGGACCAGACAAGACTCAGTGTTTTAGCCTTACGATTGCGTTTAGTTAAGGCCTGGATTCTGGAACCAGCTTGGAAGTCGCAATAGGGTGGCTGTGGCTCAAGTGGTGGTGTATTTGAATTGGTTCAATATTAGCCATGTGCCCGAAAGACATTTTCTTTTTTTCAGGCAAATATAAACTCACGACATAAATGGTTATCTAAAATGCAACAACAAGTCTATTTACATTAATAATTTAGTCCCCCGATTAAGCGTTGGAAGCCACCGAATGGGCGAAGTAACCACTGAGCCCAAACATCTTAGTCTCTCTGTCTATCCTATTTTCCGAAAAAAGCTTAACACGTGCTTCGGTATTTTATGGATAGTAATACCTTTTAGAGCAGCGCTACATCCTATATTCGACTGCATCAAGTCATAAGTCATAAGACAGTCAGCGCACAAGGCCATCAAACATGAAGCGGTTGTTGTACCAAATACCACTTCTTTTTGGAAAAAGATTGAAGGCGCGATTTTTGAGTGCTGTGGGACAGGTAAGCTGCATTCTAGGATCCGACTGAGGACTTAGCAGACGTGCCGCGCCTATTGTATACGGTTGTCTTTTTGTTGCTTGTGCATCATTTGGGGCATTTTCTCTTGCTATAGAGTACTCTTTACTGACTGTCTACAAGTATCTCTAACAAGTCAGATGCTCCTGTTTCTATCACCGCAAAGTCAAGAAAATGACTCCAGCTGAGAGGTAACGACTGGGTTTTCTTGGGTGAGTTGGACAATTTTTCTCTTGAGAAGTATAAGGCCTAGCTTTCGAAATATGTCAGACCAAAATAACAATCTAATTGGGACGCAACCGAAAGTCGTACGGTTACTAAGGGACGTTTTTGCTTACCGGAAACAGCTACTTGAATGCATTTTTGCATAATTGCTCCGATCGTGCGTGTTCTGTGTGTGTGTATCATCCATTTACAAGCTGTGGGCGTAATTTCTGATGGTGAATTCCACGTGCTCAGCAGGGTGCTCGCAGTAAGGCCTAAGGTGCCCTACTCTTACTGACTACAAAATTGCGAAGCCTGGCCGGAGGCTATATTCTGATACCACGGAATGTCATGGGCTCCTTGAAATTGTTTTAGCCTGACCGTGCGGTTGGCCCTCTTGAGTGAGTATCATGGTGGCTATGAGTTATACCCAAAATCGCGAGTAGAGTTAGGCCAACGCAGCTTGGGCATCTAATGCTCACTATAAACTGTAATTTATTATGCAACCGCAACCGAGTGCCATGAACATACATAGAGTGGCAGGGGTACTAGATAGGCCTTAACCCTTTATTAGTCCATGCCTTACAAAGGAACTCGAACTGATGCTGGTAGTCGTAATTTTACTCCCCCAGAGGGCGCTGATCGACACATATATTGATCTCTCGTGAGAATACGCACAGTAGGCTTAAGGCTTTACGGCAGCTACCTACATTGAACACAAATGATATCTGACCGATATCAAGAGAGCTTACAAGGCTTAAGGCTTTACGGCAGCTACCTACATTGAACACAAATGATATCTGACCGATATCAAGAGAGCTTACAAGGCTTAAGGCTTTACGGCAGCTACCTACATTGAACACAAATGATATCTGACCGATATCAAGAGAGCTTACAAGGTGAACTGTCTCACTTTAGAAACTGAACTTGGATTATTTATTTTATTATTTATTATCATCTTTCCTGGATATTGAGGATGAAAATGATGCGTTTACAATCAAATAAATAATCTCTCACTTTAGGAAGTATAAAGGCGACACAAGAAATTGCAACAATTGCTGATCGGTGAATTATACAAGAGAGCTCTAGGCAATGCTACTTTCTGTGAAGCTTAGATCTCAAATTGTACCAGAAAATAGTACACAATATGTCTGAAACACGATATGTAGAAACGAAATTTTAAGCACATCGGGAACAACCAGAGAATTCGAATTTAAATGGACGGTGAAGCCTTCTTAAAATAGTGGAGTCAAACCAAAATAGAAATTCATTACTAGTGGATTACGTTTAGTTACACTAGTGTTTTAGAGCTGAAACCTACTAGGAACTCTCTAGTAAACGGCAAAACGAAATCTTCTGCATACCACTTTCGGACTCCTGTCCAAAAGATCCACTTTTTTAGTAATCATAGTATTCAATAAGTTCGGCAACTCTTATCCTTTTAGGCACTTGGAAACTAATTAAAACATTTAAAGTAGATCCATTGAGGGCTCATTGGCAATATTCCCACTGGGATTTTAAGAGAGTATAAGGGAAACGCGATCGGCAAATATTCTTGCAATCACTTGCAATGACATCAACGTTGTGCCTGTTATATCAGCTTTCGTACCCCTGCTGAAATATAATGAACCCAGCCGAAATTGGCTTCTCGGAAAGTTTGGACAACTTGAATGCAATATGATCTTGAATGACGATCTCTTTACGGATGTTGACATGTAGAATCGTGGTGCTGGCTACTAAAATGTAACTCTCCATACAAATTCTAATCACCTAAATCCATTGACAGACGTAGAGCTATGCAAGCGCTGTTTTCCACTTAAATACAGACACTTTATTTAGCCTTGCATTTAGATAACAATAACAGATAGCATTCGTGTTTGATCTTGTCACCTTTATATTTTGTAGCGGCATGAATGCGAATCTGGGTTATATTTTTGATTTTCGCCTTGATGCCGATAGTTATGATTGATATTATATAAATCTCCCTTGAATAGTAAATTCATGTCCAAATAAGCGTCGTCTTTCTTTCTAATAACAGTTGCCATTCCATGGCACTTCTTGGCTTTCGGTAGTAGCTATTCGGCAACATCTGACCTATTGTATTTTGAGTCCTAAAATTTCACCTAAAAAGGCAAAATTCGTTATCCTAAAGACGTTTACTGGTATCTAAAAAGCATAATATTTAGTATTATATCTTGAAAATGTTTTATTTTGATATTTAAACACTTAATGAGTGTTAGATTAATAACATTCTCTATTATTTACTTACAGGTTTACACAGATAATTATTTAAATCAGGAATTGATAAATTAGTAAAAACAAAAAAAACTAGAAAAAACATTATTATACATATTACAAAAAGATAAGATATTGACGTCATTTTAAATATTTTTAAATTTATTATACTATTATACAAAAATATTATAACTACACTGACTTTAAATAAAACAATAAGAACTATTTAGATCAGCTGGATCTGCGCAATAATTGAATATCTTCAACAATGTATTGAACTCCTAAATATTAATATATGGTATATATATAAAAAAAACATTTATAAATAGTTGATACCAGTTAAAAAATTAATAATGTTACAACCAAAATATACAAAAGAAATTAATACATTACAGTTCCTTCTACCGGCGTCTACACACCATAAAAAAAAAATCAATAAATACATACTCAGAAGAGAAAACAACAAAATGCGTTTTTAGATCAATAATATATTAAAATTTATTAAAACTGTTAATTAAATAGAAATCTAATTAATAAAAACAATGTGTCCCTCAGGTTCAACCTTCTTCATGATCAAATATGTAAGTGTTATTCTTTCATAATTTCCCATTCACATGGAACTCAATATATTGTTGTTTAAAAGTCTTATAAAAATTATACAAAAATTAGAGAAATCAAATTTTAAGATGTATTTAAAAAAATTGTTGAAATCAATTTTTAAATCAAACATTTAACATTGTATCGATAGGAAAAGCAAAACGTAATTATTTTGTAAAGTTTTATTAATTTAATTTTTTTTTTCTTTGAAAAAGTCATTAGTGTTTATGACTTACAAAAAAGGAAAAAAAAAAATGATTAACAGTTACAAAAAATATGTTGGATTTTTATTATAAAGTGTTTCTTAGTCTAAAGTAGTTTATTAGATTAAAATTGTCATAAAATAGAAACAAAAAAAAAAAATTTGACTTTTAGATAAAAGTAACAGAACAATTGCATTCTAATTGAGATATTTTGTAGTTCTTAAAGTGTTATACATTTAAATTAGAATCATTATAAAAGTCGTAATATTTATCAAAAAGATGATTTATTAAATGTCATTCATTAAAAAGGAATAAATACAGAAAAAACAATAAAAAATCTTAAATTTTATTCTTTAAAAAAAATTATTATATACTCGTATTTGTTTCATTTACTTAATTGGTGTATTTAGATAAAGACATTTCTTAAAGGCACATGCCACTTTCCATAAGTTCGTAATTCACTTATGAAAGAAGCATTTTCAAGAACATATTCGGGCGTTGCATAACGGAATCTCATATATATTTATTTTTTAATGGTGGGTAAAATCACCTTGCTATCGCCCTTTTTCGGTAAGTCCTAGATAGGTATCTAAAATTCATCTAACTGTGAACATATGCTGAACTTGATTTAATTTAATGAGCTGCATCTGTGAAAATTCGAATAAAATTCGTCTCACATATGCAACAGAGAATTCACAAGAAATTACGTATCGTAGGGTGGAACGTCGCGTTGCAGAGTAGAGTATTTGAGCCGAAAACCCGGCCAATAGTCAATTTTTAGAAAAGCAAAAATACCAACGAAAACTTTAAGATAACGTATGTTAAATGTTCGTAGAACAATGAACCACAATTATTTATTTGTTGGTGGAAGATCATGGGTCGTAATAATATCAATCGAAAATATATGGTGCAGTTGCACACACTGCATTTTTTGTTAGCTCGTTACATCGCGGTCAGTGCATTTCAATAAGTGATTTCTAATAATTGTAATAACAAGTGATTAGTTCATAAAATGGAAAATTCTGCTACCGGTATGTATTAACTATTTTTTTTTTTAAATTTTGTTTTACAAAGGCTCTTGAAAAAAGTTGGTATTTGTTTTATAATTTTTGAATTTGTTTTAGTATTTGGCGCGATTGGGTAATAATTTAGACGGTAAGGATGGGTTAAACAGGGGTATGATGGGTATGCTATCACACAGACACCAGGTGCCAAACGGGCTCATCTCAATGCCCTCGAATTTTTCTTCAAATGTCAAAAAGCTAAATAATCTCCCTGGTGAAACGACCAATTTCTTTGCAAAAGCCAAAAAGGCCTTTGAAGGACTAGGTTTTCGAACAAGTATTTCCGTAAAAATTTTCTTCGACTACGCGATATTGTCTCGCATTTACAGAGTATGTGTGTTATGTCCTCAACAGCTTGCAGATCACTGCAGAATCTGTAAATATTCGTATCTGACAATTTGAGTACCTTTGAGTACCTTTGCGTGTTTCTGCAGGAGACAGTGTCCTTCCAGGATTCCAGTCCTAAGCTAATTCCTGTTTAATTTTATTAACTTCCGAGATCTTTTGTGTCCTTCAAGACTTGACCACCTTAGGTTGGCAGTCTTTGTTCATTTCTTTTAATATTTCTTTTAATACCGCAGTGTCCTGGCTCTCAGCACAGTCTTAACCGGTTAAGACTACATAGTGCCTTGAGCTGACTGTATCAGAGTTGATGTTGGTTCGTTCTATTGTCTTGAGTACGACCTGACTATCGATGTAGATACGCATCTCATCTGCATAAGCTCAGCCGCCTTGAGGACAGCCAGAACCTCTGTTTGAAAGACACTTATAGTCTTATAGATACTCTAAGTTTTAGGTCTTCTGAGAAGATACACTGGTATCCTGTTCCTTCCTCTGTTTTCAAGCCGTCTGTGAAAATTGCAATTTCATTTGACCTGATTGTTGCATTTTTTTTTCCGGTCCTTCCTCTCTGGATATACTGTATTATATATATCATACGGGACGTCGAAGTAGCCCAAGGAAGGAATTTCATTGTGGATTGTCTGGCAGTTGCTCTGCTAGGACCGTGACATGTCAAAAACTACTGCTCTTGAGATAACCCAAATCAGTAAGTTGTATCGCAAGTTTTTCTATCTGTAAATCAAGCGGTGGTATAAAATGCTGCCGTAGGGGTAGTACAGAGCACACTTGTAATGGCTATGTTGGCTATATAATGTTTGTTGCTTTCCACCATACAAGTGCGCCGTATGTAAGTATGAGTCCTACTACCACTGTATACAGCCAATACGGCCCGACGAAAGTTGTTTGAAAATATCACTGTATTGGGAAGCACGCAGTCTATAAAGCATATGTTTCAAGTTTGAAAGCGCCATATTGTTTAGTATTTTAGTATTTTTTTGGCAGCCATCAATAGTGAACGTTGTCAGTGAATTTGTGAAAATGGAGAAATTGGTTATCGTTATGTGATATAATAATTTTATTTGAACAAATATAAAAGCTGAACTGGATTCTACTTTGGGTGAGTCTGCTCCTTCGTTTACAGCAGTACAATTTTGGGTTGCTGAGTTTAAATGAGGCCGTACGATCTGCTAAGGCGAGCATCGCTGTGGTCGACCAAATGAGGTGACGACTCCAGAAATGGTAAAGAAAATCCACAAAGCGGTAGTTGATGATCGTTGATTGAAAGCGCGCGAGCTAGCAGACATTGTAGGCATTTCAAAAAGTGCGGTACATCGCATATTATTTGAAAATTTTGACATGAGAGAGCTGTCTGCAAGATGGGTGCCGCGTTTGTTCGAGCAAAAACATTGTCGTGAATGCAATGACCAAAATTAATGAATTAAAGTTTGAATTGCTGCCTTATGCACCCTATTCGCCAGATTTAGCCCCCTCGGATTATTTCTTGTTCCCAAACTTGAAAAAATAGCTCAGTAGTCAAAGATTTTCCAACGATGAAGAAGTTATGTCGGCAGATAATGGCTATTTAGAGGAGCAAGACAGTTTTTATTATAAAAAGGATAGAACTGAAAGGCTTATGTTGAAAAGTAAATAAATTTTTTTCTGGGTACTTCTGGGACCACCATCGTATGCCTTTTTGATTCTTTTCGCTACATTAAGATTCCAATTTAGTTTTTTGACCAGAATTACACCGATTTCGAGCTGTCTGAAAGAAAAAATTCATCCCGTTGAGTTTGGGTAGTTTCAATTGCGGTATCTTATACTTTCTACAAGATACAGCTACAGCTTTTCTCCGAAGTGCTGATTGTCTTCAGGGCAACCTCCATAATGTCGCTTAAAATAATAAAATTTTTTTACCTGCACTATTATGACCACGTCATCTACGTTTGCCGTGGGATTTATACCCATTTTACTAAATTTTTGAGGATGTCGTTGATAAGCAACACCCACAGGAGTACCGATATGGTTCCCCCTTGAGGGGTTCCCTGGTTACGGACATTCTAACCGAGCTTTGACCGATAGAGCAGTTTATTTTCCTACTTGAAAGCATGTTGAAAACCCAGTTTACTAGAGAATTTTTAATGGCGGTGTACGCTACGTAATTTAATGGTAGAGAATAGTTGAGAAAATATGAAAGACAAATTGAATTATTTGAAAAACTACTAGCTTAACAGTACTTTTTGTCTAGCGGAGCAACTCAAAATTTTTAAGCCTAAATCGAATGGCTTTTTTTGATTTAAAGCGAAAATGGACCAAAGCGGGCAGAAAAAAGAATTATATATTATTTCTTTAAGGATGTTTTGAACTAACAAATATAACTGCTGGGGCAGGGCAACCTTCTAAATGCTTTGAAGAGTCGAGCATTAGAAGAAAAATCCTAAATATTTGCTCAGAAAAAAAGAAAAAAAGAGAAAATGTCAACGTTAAAGGCTCTTTCCATATTTGTTGAATCGAATTTATAGCGAAAGCAATATGAAATTATAGCAACAATTGACAAAAGCTTATTTCCTTCTATTATAGTGTACTCCAAGTACTACCCTGCCCCGGAGTCATATAATGTAACTGAAACCTTAGCCGAGATAAATCTTCAGAATTTGCTAGATCACACTATTTTTTTTCTTTTTTAATGTCAGAACAAAGAACTAGTCCATTGTACTCCTTGTAAAGTTTCTTTTTATTGAAAGTGATAAGATGCCTATAGTACCACCATCCACCACATCAGATCCAAGTACCTAAAGCCTGATGCGAGCGTAAGCTGGACATTCATAGATATAGTGTTCCGCGGTGTCGTCATCACTTTCGCAGCAAGCATCGCAGGATGTTGCATCACTTATACCCAGCGCATTTTGCTTTGCAAAAGTGTAATGTCCCGTCACGACGCCAGTAAACAACCTGCAATCTTTCCTGGTAAGAGACAGCAGAAAAGCCACAGACTTCCTAGTCTGCCTACATCCCGGCGAGCTGTTCTATCTGTAGTTGTGCTCGTATGAGATCTAACTGTCAATGGAAGTCTAACTGAGAACGCAGGCAGACCAAACGTAGGTTCGTCGGCGATTTCATTTCCCGTGATCCCATTGTGATCCTAGGTAAGGGACACTGAATATAGCCTTTCGACTACGTTCACTGATTTCTTGCATTCTCGAACTAGCTTGGAAGTTGTAAGAGGGTTCAGCAAGGCTCTAAGCGCAGCTTGGTTGTTTCTCTACAATATAGTTTGCTGCCATCAGGATTGCATAAACTTCTGCTTTTAAGACAAATGCAAGATTTCCTAACATGAAGTGAAATTTAACGTTGTCGTCCTCCAGGAAAACACCAGCGCCACATCCTATATTAGTTTTGGAGCCGTCCGTGAAGAGCCGACTGCATTCCTTTCCTGGCTCAGATTCTGGCCGAAGCCAGTCCTGGGCACAAGGAAAGTCAATTTCGCAGTTTTTCGGCAACAGGAGTTCTGGTGTCATTACATCTGTCTTTGAGGGTGCAGCCCATGATATGAATATCAAGGGGAGGAAAAATTCATAGAAAGTCTTGGTAACAATGAGTACAGTTCCTTAGAACTAATATCAAAACGGGGATGTGACTGATCCCAACAAAACCAATACAATCAGAAATTTGAAAATAGTATACGTTCTTGGATGCTTACATATCCCAAAGTTCACTAGTACCTCTGCGATAGGTTTGTGGTGCAAAAATCGGCAAAAATCATCTGGCAAAATCCTACTCCTTCTTTTCCCCGATTTTGCAGACCTATTGGTTCACTCGATAAAACCATATTTACCTAAAATATGTAATGGAAGTGAAGCACATTTACATTTGACGTTTACTATGGTCGATGGCAAAGTGTGTTATGCATCAGCCGATACAAAATCAACTAACAAATGCTTTATATGCGGAACTACATCAAAGGACTTCCATGATTTGAGTGAATCCAAAGAAGTAAACGTAAATGTATTATAGTTTATATTCTCAGTATTACATGTGCGATTTTCAATTTTTGCGTTTCTTCCTCACATTGCATAAAAAATAACGGTTAAAAGTGGCAGATTCGATTGCAAGAGAATAAAGACAAGGTCAGTGAATTCAAAATTGAGAATGAACAAGAGTTTCGATACAAGCTAGGCCAAATGTCAACAAACTTGGAGCTGGCACACATTTACCACACTTCAACATCTACACCCTGACTGACTCGAACTGCAACTAACTTCAGACTGCTATAATTTCCAAACCGTTCATGACAGTGAGTTCAAATTTTGACACATGACAGAAAATTTCATTTTTCAAATTTCAGCCTTTCAAACGATTTGCGTCTCAGTTGTGTTGAAAATTGTTTATCCGCAATGGAATTCAAACGTGATAGTGTGATTGCTTTATATTTGGCTGGAAAACCACAAGTAGCTATCGTTAGAGCCCTCCAGCTTGGGCTCAAGCTATTGAAGTTCTAAAAAGCACACGATCTTACACCGCAATAGAAAAAAGTTAGAGTCGAAATAGCGAAGGAGTTGCTACGCTTGCACGAAAGTGGTGAGTTGCCGAATTTGTTTTTTTTCGATGTGTCGCCATTTGCTATCGGGCAATATGTCAGTAAACAAAATGACCGAATTTACTTTCCAGAGAGGTCCTTCGAAAATTTACACCTTATGACGGCCACCAGAAAACAGGCAGCACCGATGGCGATGGTTTGGGCCGCCATAACCGCCGATGGTCGCTCTCCGCTCGTATTTTTGGACATTGGCGTCAAAATTAATGCGATCGTTTACCGTGAAACTGTATTAGAGGTAGTATTGAAGCCTTGGACAAACAATCATTTCGGTCGGAGACCGTGGACATTTCAACAAGACTCGTCACCTTCTCACAAAGCGCGCGTCAACCAAGATTGGTTAAAAAACAATGTTCCACGCTTAATTTCTTCGACACAATGGAATGCAAATTCTCCGGATGCAAATCTGTTGGATTTCTCTGTCTGAGGTATTTTGAAGGCAAAGGTTGGCCCCAAAAAATACCAAAGTTTGGACCACCTCAAACAAGCACTTCACCGGGAATGGGACAAAATACCACAGAGCCACTTGCGTGCAGCGTGTGATGCTTTCTTCGGCCGTCTCAAGGCCATTATTCGCCCCAAAGGTGAACATATTGAAAACTACTGATACAATTTGAAAATTGATGTATTTTCCAACAGAATAAAATTTATCAAAAAATAAAAAAAATTATAGCATTTTAAAAAGTTGCAGTTCGAGTCAGTCACCCAGTACAAAAGGAAGGCAGTCGCCAGGCTAAAAAAAAGGCAACCAGAATGATGATCTTGTGATAGAAGCAAGATGTAGTTATGCCGAAGTTCTACAAAAATGTAAAAGGAACATGCTAAGAGCACAAATACCGAACAAAAGCGGGGAAAGTAGTTTAAGAGTCTGTCGAAACTTGAAAGGATAACCTCAACAGAGGTTTGGTGTCCAAGATGTACAAAATTTCGACATTTGCCGAATTAACCACTCAATGTGGATGACGATCGACAGTTACGTCTTTCATCCGACCAAGAAAAGCTCTGTATAACGATATCTAAACTATACAGCATAAGGTTGGAGGGGCAGGCGGATAGCTGTGGACATTTAGTTCTCATCTGTTAAAGATGGTTGGATGAAAGTATGCCCGGTGAACGCAATATCAGCATCGTTTGCATAGTCCTCAAGAAGGAAGACCTTTGAACAGCGTCAATTAAAGAGTCATCATTCTCTTTAATGTAGCGAGCAAGATTTTAAAAAACGTTTGATGTGACGGCCTACGTTTTATTTCAACAATTTGAGAGGTTCTTTTCAGTATTATTTAAGGTTTTGTAAGTTAACTTTCGACCAGACATTCACCTTCGAAGAAACCCACCAATTGTTTATTGATTCCAGGGATGCATATGATAGCATTTATGAAAACTAACTATAAATCAAACTTATATCTCTGTGTAGGATAACAATGGACAACGCTCGCTGATGACAGAAGAAATATTTCGATTCGTGATACCTGCAGCATTATACTTGGAAGAATTGTGCGAAAATCGCAATCCTATCTGTACAACTGCTAACATACGCTGACGATATTGACACTATTGAAAAAAAAAAAATCATTATTATGTGGTTGAAGGGTTGCGGTCATTGGCTTGAACATCATGTCAAAATGGCAGACTATAAGTCCCCGCTGGAAATTCTAACAATGACACCTCCGTAGAGACTATGATTAGAATCACTCTTGCCAATCGCTGTTTCTTAATATTAAGAAAGCAACTGGAAAATAAGTCTGTCTTTTATAGGTTTTATAGAGAGGAAAGTTCTTTTAATGGTTTTGGCCCGGTCTTCATAGACGTAATTAGATTTAAATATAACAACGAGTTGTATGTGCTACAAAGTTACATTTACCTGATCAAAATGACTGGAATTCATCGGCTCCGATGGCAAGGACATGTTAAGCAAATGAACAGCCCCACTCTGGCCCGAAATAGCTTCAAATCCACTGTATATGGTATGTAAAGGAAAGCCTCGCTTTGGGTAAGGTATTCAAGTAATGAAGGATCTCAGACAAATTGGTTTGTCAAATTTGTAGCGATTAGCTTAAGATCGCGCTAAATGTAAAGAGTTGCGGATGAGGCTTAGGTCAACCACGGAGCTAAAGTAAAGTAAGGAAAAGTAAGTAATTAGAAATAAGACTCTCCAATTAGAGCGGTCTTTGGTTAACTGCCACCAGTTGCGCACTCCGAATTGGTTGAAGTCCGCTGGCACTTAAGCGCGCGACGAAGGCAAGACCTTCCTCTACTGCTTCGCCCCTTCAGATTAAAGTCGAATATTCTGCGGGCTGGTTTGTGGTGGCGGGCTGGTGTTAGTGTTTATTCGCTCTACATGTCTCAGCCATCTCAAACGCCCAATGTGCAGTTTTTTGATCAGGTCGAAGTCGCTGCACAGCTCGTAGAGTTCGTCATTAAATCGTCTTCTCCAAAACCCGTCAACGCATATGGGACCAAATATCTTACGAAGAATTTTTCTAACAAAACATCCAAGAATATCTTCATCATCTTTAGAAAGGGTCCATGCTTCGGAACCATAGAGCAGGACTTGAATTACAAGGATCTTATATAGAGTTTCCTTGGTTGTTCAGGACAGGGCTTACTACAAAGTTGCCTTATTAGAACAAAGAAACAATGATTGGCAATCGTTATTCTTCGTTTGATTTCTGAGATGATGTCGTTTTTAGATGTGATAGCAAAGCCGAGGTAGACAAAGTCCTTTACTACCTCAAAGTTATAGCTGTCGATTGTGACATTCTGATCGACTCGTCGATGTTGGGTGTCTCTTCTTGTTGACAACATATATTTTAATTTGGATGTTATGTTTGAGTTTGAGTTATTGGCATACGAGGTGTGTGTAAGGTGACTTTATATTTTTATAAAAATATATTTATTTATTGATCAATATAAAAGTTGCCACCTTTACAGTAGTCCTCTGCAGATATAATACACTTTGCCAACTATTTCCCAGTCCTCGAAGTACTTTTTGATATAGCCTTCATCTCTTCAGGAGATGCCGCTTTAATTTCCTAAATCGTTGCAAATATACGTACGTTCGGACTATTGGGCTTTGGTTTCCACAGCCATATACATTGGATTTATCACCAGTTATTACCCTATTAAACAAGTCAGGATTATCATTTATGTAATGTTCCCGCGACGGCTCTTTTGATCAAAATTAAGAAACTTTGCTAACACACGTCTCATGCCCAAAACATCTGAAAAAAAAAAAATGCATGACACGAGCCAACCGATAAGTCAACGTCCTCAGGAACTTCTTTTACAGTATTTCGACGATTTTCCAAAACAATTTTCTTCACAGCTTCGACGTTATCATCTTTTGTTGATGTGCTGGGGCGTCCAGAGCGAGGTTCGTCATTGGCATCTGCTTGGACATCTTGGAATAGCTTGTACCACTTGTAAACATTTTTACTTAGAGCAGACTCACCGTTTGCCACTGTCAACATTTCAAGTATCTTAGAGCACTTGATTCAATTTTTTACACAAAGTTTGTTGCAAATTCGTTCTGCGTTGATGGAGCAGCGAGCTTTCTTCATCGTCATCCTGCATAAGAGGACGATTTTGGCAGGGATGCCAAACTAGACATGGCTCTGTGTAGTTCGTCTCTGTAGATACTGTCATATGCGGCTTTTAAATCGATAAAAAGGTGGTGAGTATCGATCTGAGCTTCTTGAGTTTTCTTCAGGATCTGCCGCAGTGTGAATATTTGGTCAATTGTGGACTTTCCGGGCCTTAAACCACATTGATTGTTAACAAATGGTTTCAGGTGTTCGCACAATACGACGGACAAGATTCTACATTCGATGTTTATAAGACTCATACCTCGATAGTTGTCGCAGTTTAGAGGTTCTTCTTCTTTGTGAACCGGGCAAACAATGCTGAGGTTCAATTCATTAGATGTACATTCATCCGACAAAACTTGGAAATAAGTTGGTGTATGCTCTCTAGCAAATCATATTCTGCTACCTTAAATAGTTTGGCGGGTAGACTTTAGTTTGTATATTGCTATCCTCACTTCATTTATTTCTGTCATCTTCGCCGTTTAGCAGTCAGCAGAAATGATTTTTCCATATCCTCAGTACAGACTGTGACTCTACTACAAGGTTTCCTTGATCATCTCTACAGGTTTCCGTTCGGGTCTTATTACCCTAACACGTTCTTTTTACCTTTTGGTAAAACTTCCGAACATTATTCCTTGACTGACAACTCTTTTTTTCCTTGGTCACACGCTTCTCTCTCCCTATTTTTTTCTCCGTAAAAGACGATGTTCTTCCCCCCTCTTTTGCTCGTAGAGCTTACGAGCCGTTGTCGTCCTTTTGTGCAGCTCCGATTTGAGGGCTTGTTGTTTTGCCGGCACACTTCATCAAAGTGGGTTGGTGAAACCCAGCACGTCAGAGCCGCTAGTCTTCAGCATTTGATGCTTGCTGCAAAGGACTTCTCGACAGGTTAAGGGATATGCGATCGGGCTAGGTGCTGGCGGCTTATTCCGATTGCAACCGTTCAACGTAAAATCTTCTCATAGTGTTTCCTCGTTGTTGTGGCGTCTAAGTTATCTAGTAGGCTATGTTTCGATTATGCTACCAAAGGTGTTTTCCTTTCCAATTTTAGCAATAAAGTCGCTTTGGACGATTTCAACGTCATACATCGGACATTGTCGATGAGTTCGTAGAAACTTTCTTTAGTAGCATCGTCCTTTTCCTCTGTTGGAGCATGAGCGAATATGAGGATGATGTTTCTGAGTTTACTTTTGATACGGATTGCTATAAGGCACTCACTCACGTGTCGAAAATTCAAGATTTCTTGTCTGCCTAAGTCTGCTGTTTACAACAAATCCGCAACCAAATAGACGCTGCAATCACCGTAGTAAACATCTTTCTTTTATTTTTCATCTTTCTTTTACCCGACTCATTCAACCGTACTTTCTGGATGGCGGTGATATCTGCTTTAATTCGTTAATTGTTCGGCTGCATGCGACCTGTTCAAGGTCTGAACATTCTACGTGCAGATTCGAAAGTCATTGTCCTTTGTTCGTTTTGCAGGGTCGTTAACAGCGAATCCGTCTTTATTTTCATATACTCCTCTAATTGTCGTTCAACATGCTTTAACTTAATCGCAGCCTATCCTTGTATACCAAAACTTCTTACATAAATTTCAAACCATTAATGATTACTCATTTCCATTAATATTGACAAATCACCTAGCACACAAATTCAATTCTAATCGTTTATTGGCCTTCAACATCCGCCAAATTCATTCTGTTAGTATGCCAGACAACACTTTAATTTGAAGGACTATGATAAATTTATAGTTATACACAAGGCAGCAGAAACAGAATCAAAATGCTCATAGGCAACAGGTTGCTAAATAGTAGATACAATAAAACCAAGTATAGAGAAAGTCTACAACGTGATAATTTAATTGATTGATGTTCTTTTGCTGACATAATTCTTAACAAGAATTTACCAGGCAACTAAAGTATAACCTTCCTCATTTCACAAAGGCGAACACCCCATATATTTGAATTACCATTTGAACTCTCAAAAATATATAAAATTCACAAGTAGTCCTAATCCTTAGCATCAATAATTTACGTCAACGTGAGCGTCATCCATATCATTATCTTTCGCCATCATTGACTTGCAGCATGAAAATAAGTCCTTGCATACAGTCCAAGGTTGCTGCTACACTGAAAATTTTCCATACCCAAAGAGCTAATAAATTGAGGACATGCTCTAATGGTCTTTATACCATTAACCAAAAAAAAAAAAAAAAAAAGAAATTGAGTGGCAATGTTGAGGCACAGCCACAGGGGAATCGCACAAACGAAACGACCGGCAATCCGAGAATCCTTGATAAATATAGACCAGCAAGCTCAGGAGTAAGCCTGCGCAATTATAGATGGAGAAATATTAGCAGAGCTTTTTTAAGTCGTCAATACATCTTGTAAATAGGTAATATTCAACAGGTAGTGCCATCTTTTGGAAGCTTATCAGATCACTCAACTATGTTGGTATTGTCCTTGCTTTGCTGGCATTAGCTAACCGTCTTTGTTGATGAATGGGAAAAAAGGGAATATTTCGGGATAGGGTCCTGAAATTCTAGGCAAAGTACGAGTATCTCTCTTTTTACAGGAGTCATCCGGAAAATATCTTCAGTTCATTGAGATACTTCGTGCATTGTACATCGTTTTCAAAAATACGGAATACGGTATTCGGTTGATCTCTAAGAACCACCAGTGGAATATAATTCTTTAGATATAGTAGTATCTGCTATATAACATATAATGCCCGTTTAGTGCGCTTAATTGAAAATCAGTGTTTATGTTATAAAAATAAATTCAAGTGCAGTGTTGTGACTAAAGATAAAAATAAATTAAAAAAAAATAAAAAATTGGAAAAGAAAGAAAAAAAAAAAATCAAAACAAAAAAGAGAAATTAATAGAAAGTCCTACACATTCTTATAGTGACCTGAATTAAAATTAAAAAAAAGAAAATAATAAAATAGAAAACGAAATTATTTAACAAAGAAGATCAAATTTAAAAAAAAAAAAAAAAAAAAACTGAAGAGGATTATTCACAAAAACATTGGATTTCTCTACTAGGCACTTTGGTGTGGCTGAGTCCTGATAACATAAAAGTTTGTATTTTATAATCTTTAAGTAATTAGTCCTTTACAACAGGAACGCTACACGAAAAGTTACTTTTATGACTTAACGCCTTAGGTTTTATCCGATGTAAAACTTTTATCTTAAACAAATGAATATCAAAATAATATGTCTCGTCGATTGTTGTCGACTATTGTTAAGTTATTGTTCGTCTATGACGGGCACAGACACCATAATACGATTACGACAATATAAGTAACACCAAAATGAAAAAAAAAAAAAAAAAAAAATAGTCTCCCCTAGGACGCATCCAATTGAGGAGACGAGCCACCCTCAATTTCACACCCTAAAACTCAGAGAGCAAACAGGAGGTATTCTGATTGCCCATCCATCAAGTGAAAGGATGCCTGTTGCGCGTTTACCATGGGTGGTTGGATAAACCACCAAACTCGTATACGTATATAAAGGATTTAGTATTTATTTCCTTGAAAACTCTTATGTGCCATGAAAGGAGATGAACACAAATTGAAATACGAGTATTTGTACATGTTGCGCTTTGGTATCGAATGCTACTTCTCGTTTAATCTTTGTATCTATACCCAGTTGTCCTGGAGAGGGAGATGATCTTTTTACTGCAGAATGTCCTGCTGCACAAACTGAATGCTTTACAGTTGTGGGGTGGGCAAAAGTATTGATTTACGTCGATTCAATAGGCAAAACAGGTTGCTTATATCTTTTCGAATACATAGTTAATCGTTGTATTCCTTTGGACATAATAAATGACTTACATATTCTATGTACGATTAAGAGAGTACAACGGATTTTACTTCCATCATCTTTATGCCTATCATCCTTTTGGAGATTCTTGGTGATTTTTAAATCTTTGATTCTAGTGAAATCAAGTCAAACATTGTAATCAAGAGGATTTTAGCTTAAGGCTATAAGCCTTGGAAATCCCTTTATTCATGATACGCACCGAAAAATAGATACAAAAATGAAAATGAAAAGAAAACAAAAAATACGCGAATGAAAACACTCTTTACTAAGGTCAATTCACACTGAAACAGGCCCGAGTTTTATCCAGGACTTAGTCTGGCGTGATTTATTTAGCGTGAAAATTGGCTACTAGAACTCCCATGTCTGCTGCGTGTATAACGAGAATGGGTTTTTTGGTTTTTTCATTTCATTTCGTTTTGCTTCCATTTAATGGCAAATAGTTCGTATACACGAATGGAGTGAAAGATACACTTTTAGCCATACCATTGCGATGGTATGATTAATTTAGGATGCTTTGTTTTGCTAAATTTGAAAGCAAGAACAGATTACACTATAGTCAGTTTAGTGCTTTGCAAAAAGGTTTTCCTTCTTTTATTTCTGTTTTTTTTTTTGTTTTTGTTTTTGTTTCGTCTTTATTTTGATTTACTGGCTTTTGAAATTTTAGAAATTGTTTAGGTGTAGACACTGAACAATGGTAGATGAATTATTTGGTTTGTTTTTAGGATAACGAATAAAATTGTTTCGTTGGTTGAGATTTTTTGAATAGCTGTCGGAAATAATTGCAGGCAATTTCCTTCTCGAGTCTATGCCCTTACAAGGGTTTCACTTTTAATTTTAATTTGAATAATGGAACAATTTAAATTACAATTACTTGTAAATGGAAAATCTTTAAAATAGATTTATTTCTCTGGGTTAAACACATATTCGAAGCCACAAGGATTTAATTAAACTTCTCATAAGTAAGTTAAAATTAAGATTGTACAATATAACAGCGGAAAAGGTTGGAAAATAATGGTTAACTGAGAATTATCCTTTTCAAATTACATTACAATTACTTGGAAATTTTTTAAATCCCATAATGGTTGAACTTCGTATTCCTAACAGGCATAATATATATAAAACCTGAAAACATAAATCAAAATTGAATTTGATTGAGTTAAAATGAAATGGATGGATACTTTGGCTTTGTCAAAAGTGCCTACATATTCTACTCGTAATCGTAAGCGACAAATGTTGAATCTTACAGGAAATGTTTTTGTTTTTTGCTGTAATCGGACAGCGCAATATCTGGGGATTATGTCGGGTGTAGTACTACAATTTGCGGCCAAGCGTTGCATTTCAACAGTTCATAATAAATAGAACCAACATGGTCCTACACAACATAACCTTCGCAGCGTGAATATTTGGCCGAGTCGACAACGTAAAAGCGTGACTGAGCAGTCCCCATGACTTTATTTTCTTTAAGTTGCTGCAATGAATCTATTTTTCATCATCCGTTACGATAAGATAAAAAAACTCTTCTTTTTTGCTGCTGAATCAGTTGTTCATAGTCGAAAAAACGACCCTCAAAGTCCCTTGGCTTCAAATCATAAGGAACCCAAGTTCTTTGTTTTTTAATCATTCTCAACACATGCAATTACTTGGAAATTGCTTAGTGGGTAACTACTTTTGCTGAAGCAAGGTCTTCTTGCGTTTGGTACGAATCCTCATCGAGCAATGAATCCAATTAAGCGTCTTCGAAAAATTTTGGCCTTTCTTTCACCGTCTTTGAAGCGACGGAACCAATCACGGCATATTGTTTTAATTAGAGCAGCATCTCCGTAAACTCTTTGGAGCTCTCGATGCACTTCAGTCCAGATTTTCTTCGAATGGAAGAAGAAAATCAACACTTCCCGCAAATAACGATTATTTGTCACAAAATCAGACATTTTCACACAACCAAAAGTATATAATGCCAAAACAAAATCACTCATTTTTCAAAACGGTTTGTTTACCATCTAAATTTGGTTCATGACGTTTTGGATATGTCAAAATTGAACAGCACTTACTGTTGGAGCAATATGGTATACGCGGGCTGTTGAATGAGTACCCGGATTGGAAAATAGGTGGCTCTACTGAATCAAAATGAGTGTATCATCATTTAGTATAACCTCTTTTAGCCCGCCTGTCAAAATTTGATGACAGTCGTATGCTAAGTTTTGTTTTGAAACCCAAAACGTGCGAGAAAATCAAGCCCATTCTCGATGGTATGTAAGGGATCTATTTACTATTCGCAGAGTTTTACCGCGGCAGCACTTCGGATTCTGATTCACCGCGCCCAGGTGACCCAAAAACGGTTACCGCAGAGGAAACAATGGACAAAATCCATGATCTGGTAGTGGCGGATCGCTGAGTGAAAATTCGCGAGTTGGCTGAGATAGCAGTAATCTCAACTAAACGCGTTAGCCATATTCTGCAGGAGATTTTAGGCATGAGAAAGTTGTCTGCGCTATGGGTGCCTCGTTTCCTCACACCGAAGAGGCCACTTCAAGGACGTGCTTGGCTATTTAATCGAAATCCGGAGAATTTTCTGCATCGTTTTGTGACCATCGATGAAACATGGATTTATTGGTACACACCAGAGACCAAATAACAATGGAAACAATGGGTTTTACCTGGTGAACGTGCTCCAAAGAAGTACGAGTCGAATGAGGAAGTCATGGCCGCCGCGGAGGAGTATTTTGCAGGTTAACAAAAGTCGTACCAAACGGAGGGGTTAAAAAAGTTGCAACACCGCTGGGAAAAGTGTATCGAGTTGGTTGAAAGGAGATTATATCGAAAAATAAATTTTCAAAACCTAAAAAATTTGCGTTATTAAACCGCCCTCGTATTGGCCTAGTTGGCCACCTAAGAGACGAACGCAGTTTTGTGCACTGAGATGTTGTTTCAAGGTATATGATAATTGAGTAAGTTTTTTGTGGCATTCGCCAAAAAAGGGAATAAGTGTGTCAAAATATGGGATTTCACTTCAGAGTGGATTTGTGTACTTGAAAGCATGTGGAATAGGTTAAATTTGTCACAGAATTTTATTTATAACATAAAAATGTACAAATGCAACTAAAAATATAAAAAAAAAAATAATTAACAGAAAAATAACGAAACAAAACAAAACTTTTAATACATCATTTTTTTTTAAATTACTTTTTGAGCATTTTCTGACGATTTTTCGTCAGTTTTGGATATTTTTTGGAGTTTTTCCTAATACACAGCGTGGGCGAAGGAAATTTAGGGAGGAAGAAAAGAAATGTTCCGATATACATTGTTTTTAAATGTTTGCAAGTGATAACGACCAGGAAATTGAGAGCTCGACAGTTCTTTCCATAAGCGAGTTGTATGGCTTAGGAACGAATCACGATATTTTAGAGTACGTCCAAAGTGAGCTTGAGGATGATGAGCAATTATAGTGAGATGGGTGTTACTGTTAAAGGTTTGAAGGGGCGAAATGATACTGGAGATTTCAATGGAGCACTGGTGGTGGAAAAAGCGATAAAACGATAAACAGGAGACATTATGTCGGTATTCAGGGATGTCAATTAACTGACTGATATTAGTATCACCTATAAGTTTTATCGACGGTTTTGTATCCCGTATAACAGGTGGAAAGATGGTTTAGACGCGCTTGATCAGATGTGGGTATTGTACTCCAATTTTGGGCAGATTCAGTTGATCTATGCCGAATCGACATATCTAGGCCTTCTTCGATACTGGTCACTACGGCGTCTATGTTTTCTTCATTTCGCACTAATCTCTGTGCTTTCCACGGTGCGACGAATGAAGACGACCGAACTTACGACGAATTTCATGTTGCGTATTTGCAACTGAGCCGGAATTTCGATATTTTTTTATAATTACCGCAAGTTGGGCAAGAGTTAAACGATCTATGATGAAATGGCAAACCTAACTGAATATTTTGACAGCTAGATGCCATTGGCTACTTTGTCAGCTGCTGAAACAAAACAATTGGAAAAACTAATGAAAGTAGAGTAAGATTCTTCTGAATTTACTATACCACCTTGATGGCGCTCCCATTGTTCTGATTTAAGTTCTGTTTTTTTGGTAACTTGGTACATCTGTTGTTGACATTCGGCATCGAAAACCGACGAAAACATTGATGAAGTATAAGAAATGTTGGTCAATAACCGTAAGTTAACCATCAGAGAGATAGCGGAAGACTTAAACATTGCCTATGGATCCGTCCAAGATATTTTGGTTAATGATTTGGGTTTCCGGCGTGTAGCAGCAAAATTGGTGCCAGAAGACCTCAATTTCATGCAAAAAAGTGACCGGGCTGACTTCGCAAAAATGATGATTTGCGAGGCTGAATCCGATCCCACATTCATAAAAAGGATCAATACTGGAGACGAGACATGGGTTTATGAGTAAGACACGCAATCCAACCAGACAAATGAATGGCGTTCCCCAAATGAGCTGAGACCAAAAAAGCCACGTTGTTTTCAGTACAAAAAGAAGGCAATGCTCACGGTTTTCATGGATTACAACGGTGTAATGCATCATGAATTTTTGCCAGAAGGCCAGATAGTAAACAAAGAGTACCATTTGGGCGTTATGAGACGCTCGTTAAAGCGTATCTGCCACCTGTTAATCTTTAAATTGCTTTTATACGACATTTATACTGTAATGTTTGTATACTGTAATGTTTTACAGAAACTGCTGTCAAAGAATTTTTAAAAAGCAAAACAAGTGGCTTTTGGTCAGTTTTATAGTTATATTAGTGAAACTTTGTACTTTGCATCGTTGTTGGGAAGTAGTTAGTGTTTTTGATGCTCATTATCCTGATTATATGATAAAACTGGGAGATGTCTTTTACATGTTTAAAAACATCCATTCCCACACAATATCTTTTCTTAAAAGAGCTCTTGATGACATTATCTTTGCTAATAAAACCTGTATATATGTATATCCCTAAGTAATTCAATATACCCAAGATTCGTTGGAGATCGTTGACAGATTTTGGAGCTAACATATCATGGACTCATACTATATTCGCTTAAGACTTGGCCATGCAATTTAAGGTTCATTTGTTTATTTCTATTCGAAACCGCTTTCAAACGCTTATCGTGCTCTTCAATTGATTTGCCTCATGCCAAAATGTTGTCAATGTAGACTATCACTTCCAAATCACAGAAGAGTTCAGTGACATTTAGACCATATGGTGAACGTAGGAATTTGTATCTTCTAAAAGGAGTATTGAATGTAAGGACTGTATCGAAGAGAAACTGAACCTAAACATTGTTTGTTACTTCTGTTTTTAACTTAATTTAAAGAAACATTAAACTATACTTAAAAAAAACTAAAAAAAAACCTATTTTTGGTATTTTTGTCGAATTTTTCGCTTGACCCCTTTCATTAAATTTTGCACCACATTGAAAGTTATACGTTTCGAAGGCCTTATCCAATTTTTTTTAAATTCAGAGAGATTCTCCTCATTTTTTAGATTTCGCATGATGAGAGCTTAGTACTGCTGAATTGGCTTTAATTTCGGTACATTTGGAGGATTCTCCGATTTTTCAACAAATTGTATGTAATTTTGTTGAAGCCACTCAATTGCTTCCCCAGCGTAGTGTGTTGTTACCAAGTCTGGCAAAAATCTTATGGGACTATATGCTTCCGTTTTAATGAAGAAGCTGTTTTTTTAGGCACTCCCTCCGGTAAATTTCGTCATTTATTATGCTTTTTGATGTTTTTTGTCCGCAGCTGCAAATAGCCTGTCATACCAAATTTTTTTCCTCAGATTTGAAGGTTCGAATTGTCTTCGCAGAATCGTCCACGTCACTGCCTTTAAACTTAGTGTAAAATTGAGTTCCTGATAAAACACTGGAGTCCATTTTTACATAAGTTTCACCATCCATCACAAAACATTGAATTTGTCCACCACAAATTTGTTTGTAAAGTTTTCCGCACTTAGTTTTTCCTGTTTCTTTCTGTTTTTTGCTTTTCATATATTCTTAAATTATTTCTTTTTTTCGCTCTTTAAACCATGCCAACAGTTTATTATTCCATAGTTCCATAGTCTAATAGCATAAATTAAAAATTAACGCGATGAATTGAGGTGTTTGTAACGCTGAGTGCTAATGTTGAAAGTTTTTCTTGAAAGGAAAAATTCTAGTTTGGAGTAAAGATAAGGGGGTTGCTTTGTATTTATAATTTGATGTACGCAATTTCTGAAATAAAGGTACTTTCTCAATGTACAGCCAAGAAACCGGTGTGAGAATTCCGAGATTCTATCGTATCGTTGCCTTGCAAAAACATAGCGAACATCATCATTATAAGCAACCTAAAACTAATGAACAGATAGTGAGTCTAGGTCGCTGTAGATAGCTGCATCAGATGCAATAATGGGCATTATAAGGGCGAGTCAGGTCTCCGGTGAGTATTCCAGGGAGTATAGTATATAGGTGCGTTTTTTTTTTTCAAAATTTGAACGTTTATTTAAGAAAAACATGTACAATAGTATTATTCAAAGTATTGCCCATCTCTTTCTCATTTTTCTGGCAATTTGTGGATCCCATCCCAAAAGAACTGCGCCGGCTTGGCAGCCAAGAATGAATCAAGCCAATTTTTGATATTCGATCAAATACAGAGCATTACCTTCGCGCCATGGATATTCGGCTTTGCCGTTGATTTGGCTGGTTGGCCGGGTTTCACATATGATTTTTTGCGCTTGGAGTTATCGTAATGGATCCATTTTTCATCACCAGTAACAATCCAATGCAAAAATGACTTCTTTTTGTGACGTTCCAGCAGCATTTCGGGCATGCAAAACCGCCTTTCGACGTCTCTCGGCTTGAGTTCATGTGGAACCCAATTTCCTTGCTTTTGAATGTATCCAGCTGCTTTTAAACATTTTAAAATGGCTGCTTGAGTGACACCCAAAGATTCTGCGAACTTTTCTTGTGTTTGGCAACAATGTTCATAGAGTAATGCTTCCAGTTCTTAATCTTCAAACTTTTTTGGCTGCCCAGGACGTTCATCGTCTTCCAAGCCAAGATTAGCACATTTAAATCGTGTAAACTCGACATATTTGAGTGAAAAAAATTATTGTTGTTTACGCTTCAAATGAATGACATATACTGAAATGACATACAATGACAGTAGCTTTCCAACGCATTCTCCAATGGAATAATACAAATTACGCCATCTCTTAGCAAACCGCACGAATTAACGAAGTTATAGACCCAATAGGTACACGTGACCAACAACGGTTTATGGTGATACCTAGATTTGTAGCCACATCAACGAACTTAATCTTACTACCGGCTAAGCAAACATCAGGAACTAGACTTATCTGATAAGACTTGTTTGATATCGGAATAACTTTACATTTTTTTTGGGTTCAAGGCTAGTCCATTTTGAGTTGCCCATGCAATAATGGAAGCGAGATCCTCATTTAGTAGCGACGCTAGATCACCCATTTTTTTAACCTTATGAGATAGATCAAATTGAACATCGTCAGCACAAAAAATGAATAAGTACGTGCTTATGAATCGATGCTTAGTCACTTATGTATATGCAGAAGAAAATTGGGCCCAATATTAATCTCTGAGGAACCCCTTTAGAAACTGACAAGAGACCCGAGCTGTTGTTACCAACAACGACTATTTGTAACAGGTTTTTCACTAAAACCATAGTAATGGTACAATTTCCAACAAAAAATGGCATGATTCACTCTCAGTCAAAAGCCTTAGAGAAATCAAGCAGGCAAAGCAGAGTCACAAATCCTTTGTCAAAATCTTGCCTGAAGTCATCCAAGATTTTTACCATGGCGAAAGGACAGCTATGGTTCTTCCTAAAGCCCTATTGGAATGTGATCAACAGGGAATTTTTAGCCAAGTGTTTCTAAATTAGTGACTCTATAACCTTTTCAAAGACCTTAGACAGGCAAGTTAAGATATTAACAGGTCTGTAGTCAGGAGCATCGGAAGCAGTGGTCTTTTTAGGAGCAGGTACAACCTTAGCACATTTCCATGCCAGAGGAGTAGTAAATGTTGTTATACAAGATGTGTTAGATGGTCTATGACTTGCGGCAAAATAAGTTTTATGAAGCGTAGTGGTAAGCCGTCTTCACCAATAGCATTTGATTTTAAACCTTTTATAATACAAAGGACATCAACCTCAGTAGCTACTTCAAAGCCTCTGCTCGTCATATTCGAATCGTTCGATTCATCTAAATCAAGAGCGCAGCTACCGTCACTACTTACACCTGGCGTAGATATCTTCATAGTACCTTGGATGTATATGATCATTAAAAATTGCAATGCAAGCGTCTGGAAAATGGTTAGCTTTTCATTTGGATCGGCACCATGGAAATCGATTTGTTCTTTTCGATAAACTGTTACATTTTAACCTCCAATTTCGGGTCACTAGGACCTTTTTTCCGCCCACTTTCTTTAAATTTATTAAAAGTTAACTCTTTGCCGAACTTTAAAATTATATTTTTAACTGAATTTTCACACACCACATATCTTTTACCCAACTTCCGATATGACAAACCACTTTCTGTACTCCAGTCGTGCACAATTTTTTTCGAACCTCGAAATCAATGCGCCGCGTAATTTCTCGTACAACTAAAGGATCACACTAAAAAACAAATACGCAATTCTATTCTTCCACAGATCTGTCACATAGCGGTACTTTTTAAAAAAATTAATCGCATACGAATTGAAAAAAAGAAACTTTTTAAAGTGTACGGTGAGGACGACCCATCTGATTTTACAATCCAGAAACCTTTACTTGCTTCGTGTACCTGATAATTTGGATTTTGCTTATTCAATATCAGGTATTGGATAGTGACATCTGAGCAAGACTTCGTTTAGATTTCTTAGATCCAAACAGATTCTAAGCGATTTATTAGGTTTTTCCACTAAAACAATTGAGCTAACCTAAGAAGTAGGGCAACTTACTTTTTCAATAATGTTTTCCATACGAGTAAGTTCTTTTTGTAGCCTATTATGCAATTTATAAGGAACTCTTCTTTGTGGATCTACCACCGGCATGTTATTTTATTTTATTTTCAACTGTCTAATATAATCAAGACATCCTTAATCGGTAAAGTTTGCTGATAAATTTGCTTTAAAATTACCAACTGCACAAATTATTTTTACTAAACCAAGTGAAACACAGTCAGGTTAACCTATAATCTTAGGACACAGGTCATAAAAAAAGTCTCCGCGGCTTTTTTGCACATTTTTGAAAAAATTTTCTTTATTCAAAACCAATTTCAATCAAGTACATATTGGCCATTATTATCTATGACTTTTTGCCATTTTTCGGGTAGCTTCATAGTTCCATCGGTGTAGAACTTCTATGGTTAATCAGCGAAAAAATTGTCCAAGTAACTTTCAGTGGCTCTTCGGCTGGCCAATTTTTTACCATCAAGAGAATTTTGCAAAGACTGAAACAAATGGTAATCAGAGGGTACAAGTTTCGGGCTATACGGTAGATGCATCAGAACTTCCCAACCAAGCTCCGTCAATTTGTTCCGGGTCATCAAAAATGTGTGTGACCTAGCATTGTCATGATGGAAGACAACTCCCTTTCTGTTGGCCAATTTTGGTCGCTCTTTCTTCATGGCTCATAATAGGCAATTCCCTTCCAATCCCACCAAACACTCAACATAACCTTATTTGCCGTCAATCCAGATTTTAAAGCCATTTGTGGTCGGTCATCGGCCTTTGACCATGATCGCTTGCGTTGGATATTCTCGTATTTAGTCCATTTTTCATCGGCTGTAATGAATTGCTTCAAAAATGGTTCCATTTCGTTACGTTTCAGCAGCGTTTTACTGATGGTTATTCTATCAATTAAATTTCTTTGCGTTAATTCATGTGGCACTTAAACATCGAGCTCCTCGTTTTAGATGATTCCAAACTGTCATACGGTTGATGTTTATTGCATCCGCTATCTCCAAACAGCTTTCGTGCTGGCCTTTCATCGAATTTTTCAGTGACAAGCCGACCAGTGCGAGGTGCATCTTTTACATCGAAGTTTCCGAAACGGAATTGAACAAACCACTCCTGGGTGCGGCTTTCACTTACAGCATTCTCACCGTAAATTGCACAAATTTTTCGGCATATTTTTGCAGCGTTTTTCCCTTTTTTATAGTAAAAAATCATTACATAGCATATTTCTTCAGATATTTCACTCATATTCAAATTAGTGTAACTTTTAACATAAGCAACGAATTACCATACACAGCTGTCTTCCCAAAAAATGTAGCCTGACATGTCACCTTTCACATGGACACCAACACCATCTAGTGACAATAAACTGCGGAGACTTTTTAGTACATATTATAAATTAAATACTCTCATATACTCGTATTATTACTTTTTTCCGTTTAAGTCTACAAACAAAATAACACTTTTCGACTACCGACAATTTCTGGTAACCTGGTTACCCAAAGCAATTAAGGAATTATTTGACTCCTTAAGATCTGGTCTTTTCACAGAATAAAATCATTTTTTTGGACATGACATTTGCTTGTGCCCCATTATCTAAATGACACTTCAGAGGCACTTTGTCAATAACCATTTTAGTACACCAATCCTTACAACTGCTTTTGCTTTTCCTATTTGCTTTACACATGCCTACGAAAAAATATATTGCTACTTTCACATGTCTATTGTTAGTTATTCTATTTTAGTTAGTCTATTTTCTCTCCTCTGATTCTTGCTCTGCTTCCTGAGAATTCATTGTTTATTTTGGTAGTGTTGTTGTATATCCCGCTGACCCGATAATGAATAACTGTGCTGGTGGTTCTATGTTTTTTTATGTCAAAGTGTTGGCTTTTCGACGTAGCTAATTAGAATCTCTGATGTTTGGGCTTTTCTAAGTACAAATGCTTTTGACTTTTCTCGTAGACAATTGTTTTGCATTCCAATGGTAAACATGACTCTCACCACTGAGTTCTCTTATTTGTTTTTGCAACTTGTTTAGCAATTGGTTTAAAGTTTGTGCAGTTTTTTGATAACAGCTAAGAAATCTGAACGTATCATATATAAGATTCTTTTTCGGCTCAAAATTTTCATCGAACCTTAAAACTACACTTTTGTACTTCTTCTCTGCACTTCAAATATTGAATGTGTTGAATATTTTTAGCTCTTCTTCTTCTATTGATTGCAATAGTAAAGCTATTTTCTTGCCATCATCTGCTTTTTCCAGACCTGCTGCAGTAATATAGAGTTGAAAACGCTGTTTCCCATTGGCCGCAGAATCGTTTCTGGGTGCAAGAATAGCGTTTTCTCTAAACCATGATAGGGTCTTGCTCGGGATATGTCCAACCTAACAAGTAATCAATTTTATTTAACTGGTATCCAAAAGAAAGAGCAAGTTTCCAATTTTGATCCAGAAATGTTCTATTTTCAATGCGCAGAAGAGTTTCTGCAAATGCTTCAGCATCGTTTTATAGGTGAACTCTCATTTTTTTTGAATAGATTGCCATGATATGGATTTCTGTATGCAATCATTTACTTCGTCTCCTGGGTTCCGCGAGTATTAACAGGTAATGTTTGGCGAAAATCTCTTTCCAGTAGCATCTTTACTCCTCCATCCGTCGATCTAAAGTCCCTTAATGTTCTGTCAACAGCTTCTAGCGATAATTTGTGATCCATGGTACATTCATCCCATATGATTAAGGAACATTTCTGTAATAACTTTGCCATTATGCTTAGCTTGGAAATATTGCAAACCGAATTACGGATCTAGGCATTGTTAAGTGGTACCCTAGAACCACTTTTTTTTAAAAAAAAAAAAGATTGGCCAAAACCTTCTCGGATCCCGATTCTCTATGGAAATTTGCATTCAACATATTTTTAAATTTTTTTTAATTTAAATCCGGGTACCCCGACAGAAAAATAGTTAAATTTCAATCTTTCACACGGATATATATTAAATCAAATTACATTTAAAAATTTTTGTAATTTTTATTGTGTGCTGATCACATTTTTGACTTTCTTTTCCTTCGAAGAGGCTACTTGTTGCAAATGTAGCATGATTGAACTATAATTTTTCTACCATTAACGCCTCGTTGATCGTTGTTATGAGTTAGCTTTTCATAGGAAATTTCGATTGCGATTTTCTATCATTGGCATGGCTAGTTCTTTTGAGACCTGGCGTCTGGTGTTTTTTTTTTTTGCAAGCATATCATTATTTTTATAGTAAATAACGTACGCAGCAGCGGCTATCTGCACGTTCGCCGTTGGGTGGAGTATCTCATGCACATTTGATCCATAGTATCAACGCCAGTCTTGGTTTTGTTGTAAAACAAAATCATTTCTGGTTTCTGGTGAGATGCATCGTACTGCCAAGAATCACCGCTTATCGTACCAACGGTAAGGTAGTGAAAAATCTGTCCATGCTTATGTTCCGGGCAGATCCTTTTTTTTTCACAACTCGTTCTCCTTGATTGACTTCTCGAGTATTACCTTGTTTACCTGTATAGAATACCTTTTGAGTGTGTAAGCATTACTTGCGTCGTACAACTAAAATACTTTTAGACCGTATCTAGCAGGCTTTGATGGCATGTCGATAGTCAAGTACTCCGTTGGTCTATACACCGCTGGAAGGTTTACATTCAGCATGTTGTAAATATCAGATCTGCAAATAAGCAGATAAGCAGTTTTATCATTGGCTGCCCGTTTCTGGCGTGTAGTGTAATCGTCAAAACGTATAAAACGTAATAGAGACTGAAACCCATTTCGCTCATTGTTCCACGATATAGCGAATATGAGTTTTTCTTCCACATTTCATCTATTGTATGAGGTCTGTGTTTGAGTTATTTGCACCAGCACCTATCAAGATTAAAAAAAAAATAGTACATTTCATACACGTGGTTCGTTCTGTAGATGCTTGTTATTGTAATCTTCATATTCGGCTTAAGATCTTTTTTTTGTGCACCGAAAAATAATTTACGTTTGTAACAGTTTAGTCACTAAGCCTTTAATAAACTCACACCCTGGTAGTCCACTTCAGTATTCTTTTATCGAAATTGTTTGTGAACGTCCGTTTTTAGACCATCCGGCTATGTTGATTTAAGTCCCATATTCCCCAAACTATTGGAAAACTATAGTATGTAGTGATTTCAATTGTAATGTATTGAATTATGTGTATGAATTTGCTTTGTGTATGAAAACTCTTGGCTTGGATATTATAAACCTCACTGTCCCAACGCAAGCCAGTACACTCTTAGATTTATTCCTCTCCAATGACTGCCAAAATATTTTTAATAGTCAAATTTCAGCTTCTGTGTTCTCGAAACACGACCTAAGCTTTTCAACTTTTGACTTTCCTTGTAGTGAATTATTTTCACAATTTTCACCGAAACTTCAGAAATCTAAATACTGGTGTTTAGGAGCGGAATACTCAAAGCATTAGTTGGCATACAATATACCATACCATATTTTATTGCCACTTAGAACTAAAGTTATAACATATCCTAACAATTGGTTTAGGTTCATAAGCGAAACTTTTTATTTTTAAAAACAAACGTAATACAGCCTATAAGAAATGGATAAAGCTTAAACTCCACAGAATTTTAAAACACTAAGGGATTTGGTCAACTTTAAGATTAAATAAGCCAAAAGAGTGTCTTACGATAAACACTTTGACCACAAGTTACCTTCAAAAACTCTTTGGCATAATTTACGTGAGCTTGGTGCTGCTCAAAAAAAAAAAAAAAAAAAAAAAAAAAAAATGCCGAAATAAATATTGTAACATCGATCCCAATCATCTCAATAGAGAATTCACGGAAGTGCAAACGCCACTCAGCACGAGTACTGACCCACTGGATATACAACTGTTGAAATCGATGGAATTCACTTCATCTTCATTAAAATCATACTACCTTACATGACTTCTATATTCCCAAGCGCGCGTGGAAAATCGCGAAAATTCCCATTCTGAAAAGAAAAGCGTCCTCCAACTCTCCGGCTGAATATAGACCAAATGCCATCCTTCTCTTCTTGTCAAAGGTTTTGAAAAAGATAGTACACTAGCTGATGTCAGTCTTTATTCAACGCAATAAATTATTTTGTACAAATCAAACCGGCTTCAGACCTCATCAGAGATGTACGTTTGCCTTATTAAAAGTAACAGATACTAGGTGGGGTGAAAAGTTTGTTTTATTATGTTTTTTTTTTTTATTTTATTCAATATGGTCCTTTTAGTTTGATACACTTATTCTAGCGATTTTCTAACTTCTTGATCCCGTCGGAAAAGTAATTTTCCGGAAGGTCTGCAAAATACTCCTCCGTGGCGTCGATGATTTCCTCGCGTGAGCTAAATTTTTTATTGATGAGCCATCTTTTGAGGTTTGGGAAGAGATAATAGTCCGAGGGAGTCAAAATCGGGCGAAAACGGCGGATGCTACAGCAATTGGAGCCGTAAGTCATTGATTTTTGTCATTGTTGCGATGATCTTGTGCGCCGGTGCATTGTCTTCATATGAGGCCGTTTTCAAACGATTTTGGCCTTCGTTAACCGACGCCAAAACCTTTCCGACTCATAGAGCCTCCCTCGGCCGCTTCGGAGCACTCGTGCCGGCTTTAGTCCATTGCCGGGCACTCATTCTATTCTCTGGTCTTTAATAGTGGATCCAAGTTTCATCAACAGTTACTAACCGACGCCAAAAGTCCGCCCGATTCCGTATCAGCAAATCCAAACACTCTTTCGAAGTGCTCTCGCATTCGTGTTTTTGGTCAGGAGTGAGTATGCGCGGCACACAACGGCAGAATAACTTTTTCATATGCAGAATATTACCAAAAATATGGCGTATGCGCTCAGTATTAATCTTTGTGGTATATGCTAGCTCGCGCACCTTCACTTTTCGGTCAGCCAACACCATTTCATGTATTTTTTTGACAATGTTCTCTGTAACCGCATTGGGAGGCCTGCCGCTGCAGACTTGATCGGTAGTGGAATTGCGGTCACAACGAAACTCTCGAAACCAATATTTGAGGGTGTAATCTGACGGAGAATTAGTCCCATAATATTTATCCAACTTTTCTTTTGTTTCCTTCGCCGTTTTGCCTCTCAAAAAATAATGTTTTATGAGAGAACGAAAATCGTTTTTGTCCATACTCAACATGATGTCAACTCATACTCAACAACAATCAGGTGTCAAAACAAAACTAAAGACAGTATAGCGCTGAAATTTGGCATGTCTGCCTAAATATGAACGGACTTCAAGGCACTATAACCTTTTTAGCAGTAGCAGCGCATTCGGGCGGTCAAAGCTCCACTTAGTAATATCCGAGCGACGATGGATAATGATTTTATAAATTTTGTGAATCTACTTGACTTTTCTAAGGCCTTTGATACAGTGGATCATATGAAGCTTCTCTCAAAACTCAAGAGGTTATTCAGCTTCTAGTCGTCTGCTATCAAGCTCAACAAAATATACCTTGGTGGAAGAAAACAAGCTTTTGCTGTTAATAATGATATATCGGACTTTATTACAACCTCAGCGGGTGTACCTCAAGGATCCATACTGGGTTCTTTGTTATTTACGATATTTATTAATAACCTTCCGAAAGCAATCAAATACTCTTCGCTACAACTTTCCCTGAGTTGTAAACTAGGCCTCATTGATGATGCAACCTATAAACTTAATGAAGATCCTCGAAAGTTTTTGATTGGTCTGAAGATACTGAACCCAGTTAAATCGAATTGCCTTGTTATTAGCAGAAGCAGCATGAATGGCTGTAATATTCCTAACATATTTCTCCGAAATGAACCAATTGAGTTTGTTGACAAAGATAAAAACCTTGGTGTATGGATTAACAACACTCTAAGTTGGAATGATCACAAATCCATTATTATAGGCAAAATCTATGGTTCTCTAAGGAATCTGTCCGTGTCGCAGTCTTTTACCAAATTGCATACAAGATAAATGCTAGTGGGGGCTAGGGCTAGGGCTCTTTGTTACAGCAGTGTATTCATTAGACGTAAGCTCAATATCGTTTTCAACAAAATCACTCATTATGTTTCGCGATTAGCAAGCAGCCTCTATACATATTTGAAACACTTAAACTTTAGTTTAGTCTAGCCGCGTATCTATTACCAAAACTCAGAGCGACAATTTTTCGTTCATGCTATTCACTTCCTGTCAACGTTCACTTCCTTTCAACGTTAGGAGACTTTATAATGCAAATAGTTTTGTTAAAACTATCTTTCGGCATTTGGCAGGGTAAGGCAAGCACGTTTTATAATTTCGTTAAAGGCGAGATTATTTACTTTTACTTTTTCGTTTACTTATTTGTTATAATAATTTCACAATAATAAAGGGTGATTCATCGTAAGGTTTGATATATAATGTAAAATAAATCACATAAATTTGAAAGTAAACTCAAAATTTTTATTACTAGTTAAAAGAAAAATTCGTGGCATTTAATTTTTAGAAATGTTATCATGTAAATATTAACCATGACTAAGTCTGAGGTGGTCCATTCGGAAGGTCCAATTTTGGGCGACTCGTTCGAGCATAGCGACTGGTATCTCGAGGATAAAATGAGTAATGTTGACTGGCTTATTCCTGAAGACCTGAGACTTTACATATCCCTAGAGAAAATAGTCCAAAGGTGTGATATCGCACGATCTAGGCAGCCAATTTACAGTAGCAAAACGTGAAATTAAGTGCTCACCAAAATGATTTCTCAACAAGTCCATTGTCTCACGCGCTGTATGGCTCGTAGCATGGTCTTGTTGAAACCAGAGCTCACCAAAACCATGTGTTTGATTTACAGGAAGCACATAGTCCGTTAACATGGCACGATAACGGTTATCATTGAAGGTGTCATTCTGATTTGCTTCATTTTTGAAAAAAACCATACCGTTGTTTTTAATGGATGTAATGGTAGCTCTTCGGGTTGCTCATCAGCCCTAATACGGCAATTTTGTTTATTAACGTATCCATTGAGCCAGAAATGGGCTTCATCACTGAACAAAATTTCACGATATAACACCGGATTTTCATTGAGTTCTGGATTCAATTCTTGCACAAGTTGAATTTTGTACGCTTTTAAGCCGGTATACTCACGTAAAATACGCCAAGTTGTCGAATACGCCAAGCAAAGTTTCTGAGAATGACGACGAATCGATTCGTCACGGTCTTCGCATACACTATCAGCTACAGCTGCTATAATCTCTTCACTACCTGCAGGATGTGGTCTAAGCAGTCGGGTTTTATCCACTAATGTAAACTGGGACTCAAATTTGCGAATGGTATTGGCAATAGTGATTTCAGTAGGTCGATTATGCGCACCATAAGTTTCTCGAATCGCACGAAAAACATTTCTCACAGAACGCTGATTTTCGTAATACAGTTGAAGAATTTGAAGACGCTGATGTGATATGAGTCTTTTTAATGATTTGCCAAACGATACTGAATAAATATGACAGAGTAATTTGATGGGATTCACGCGTGATCTGTCAAAAAAAGCCTATTGAAAATCAAACCTCACGATGAATCACCCCTTACTTTTAATCTATCGTGAATTTGGATTTGTATTTGCATAAATTTCTCATTTATAGCCTAAAGACAATGTAAAGTTTATTGTAAATGATGTTACTTAATTAATAAATACTGAAATAATGTCAACCATTTTCAACGTCTTCAATTTTTGGAATGTGCCGGAGATTGATAACATTTCCGTACTTTTATGGGGTCCAGTTCTCTGCCTAACAATATTTCTAGCCGAATTTTACTGGTTTTGAGGCGAAGTTTTATTCCAAACCGTTTTGTCTTTTGCCACAAAAGTTGTACTAGTGCTGGTTGAAACATCTGAAGATACTTCGTTGTCACCCTTTTCTTCAGCGTCTCTTTCGTCGTCATAGTCTACTTCTTCTTCTTGAGTTCCGCCATCAATTTCGGCGTCGTCATTAACGCATTCTTTATTATCCGAGTAGAGTTTGGAGCGTATCATTGGGAAAGCAATCCTCGTCTTTACTGTCCGAAGGGTCATCACTTTGGTCATCTTCTTCGCCGAGTAATCCCTTCAAGTACTCCTCTTTTCCAGCGTAACTCAATCTAAAAAAAATTATAAATAAATTCATGTTTTATGTTACAGTAGTGTTACAGTTATAATAATATCAAATATATGATAATAATATTTATTATATTTACGTCACCCCAAAAACTAAGTCTCCCGACAATTCCTTTATCTTTGTGCATACTTCACTAAATAGTATTGGAGTTAGTCAGAAAATAAAAACAGCAAATATAATACGCACACATACCCAAACTATACAAACTCCCAGCGGTTACTGCACGTCTTATTTTTTTGAGCGAACAATAAAAGCTGACTTAAACGGCCTTACTGCTCCAAAAATATAGGCAAAAAGTGTTTCAAAAGTGCTTTCGAATATTCTTCAAATACAAAAGAACAAAAATATCGACCTTTCTGCCCTTTCGTTTTATATCTGTTTTAGGACACCCAAGGTTACTTTAAATAGTTTAATTGTTATATTCATTGTAAAATGGCAACAATAATCCCAATCCATAAAAAATCTATAGGTGATGAGCATAGACCAATCTCTATACTGCCTTATCTCGCAATAATCTGTGAACGTATAATATAAATCCAATCTGGTTCTCGTGTCAAGCATGGCTGCGTTACTGCTATGCTTAAGGTTATATATGATATAAGGTCAAACTTAGATGATGGTCATGTTACGTTCTTAGTCCTCTTAGAGGCTTTCGATACGGTCGTCCACACAGTTCTGTGTCATAAACTACAACACAACCTTACCGTCTCACAGGTAGCAATAAGATTGATATCTTCCTACCTCTCCGGCAGAACGCAGGCGGTGGCCGTTGATAATAACTTATCGGAATTTCTTCCCTTGACGAAAGGTGTCCCTCAGGAGTAAATTCTGTGCCCTCTTCTGTTCATGCTGTATTTCAATGAAATCTCTGGTGTTATTAAGCATTCGTCGATGCATATCTAAGCTGACGACGTATAAGTTTATAAAGCTTGTGCCCTTGGCCTTATCGAAGATTGTGGCTGTAAAATAAATGAAGACCTCAAACTGATTTCAAATTGGTCAGTAACAAACGGCTTAACTCTGAATCCAGTCAAATGCAACTGTCTATGGTAGTGATATCTAAAAAAAACTTTAGTTTTAACATATTTCTAACTCATTAAGGTAAATGGCTTCTTAATAAATTTTGTCCATTCCTCAAAGAATTTAGGCGTGGTGTTCAACAGAACGCTTACATGGAAGGATCATATTAATGTCAAATTTGGTAGAACATACGGGATTCTCCCTACTTTATGGACAGCACGTCAATTTACTCCCTTGAACACTTGCAAGGCCTTTGGCAATTCCAGTTCTCGCTTATGGTTGTGAACTCTTTTATAATTGTGAAGCTGCCAGCTAAAGAAAGTTACAGGTAGCATTTAATAGCATCATTCGATGTATACTCGTATATGGTTTGAGGAAGTATGATCACGTTTCTCATTTGTTTAAAAATCTACTTAGCATGACTTTCGAAAACTACATTAAGTTTCGGACGCTGGTTCTTTTTTTCAATATTTTGAAAATACGTCCGATTTAATAAGCTCCGATTTCCAGTATCAAGCAGATCTTCTTGTTTAATTTTGCCGCGGTTCTCTTACCTAACATCTAAGAGACAATTTTTCATTCAATTACAGGGAATAGACGACGCACTACATTTCAAAAATCAGTTAACTATCTACATTCTGACTGACTTGAACTGCAACCAACTTCAGACTCTATATAATTTTCAAACCGTTCATGAAAGTGAGCTCAAATTTTGACATATCACAGATAACACTGGGCGACAATGAAAAATACTCGGACATACTGAATAGTGTTTCTTATAGTACTCGACCTGTTGATAACGGGAAAAATAATATTTTGCTCAGGTCACGTACAGCAACATAACGGCACACCCTTTTACATTTTTATCGAACGAGGTCAGTTCTAATAGAGTCGCACATCGTTTAAATCAGTTTTTCTGTTAGTAATTTAAAAAAATAAACTAATTTGCGTAAGAAGAATATTAGAAGTGCATTAAAGTGATAAAATGCCATGATCTTGTGTTAATTGTCCAGATTTATTCTGCTATATTTGTGGAGAATTACCACCAAGTTTCCGAAAAAAGAAAATAACATCATTTATTGAAAAGTGTTACTTTTCTTATTTTAAATTTAAAATAAACCATCAGGATAAACTCTGGGCACCACACATTTGCTGTATTAGGTGTCACCGACAGCTAACTGGTTGGTTTAATGGGTCATTTTCTGCAATGCCTTTTGGAATGCCTATGATATGGAGAGAGCCCCAGAGTCACACAGATTGTTACTTTTGTTGCACTAATGTGAAGAGATTTTCTGGAAGATCAAATCATTCCATAAAATATGCAGATATCTCTTCTGTAACAAGAGCAGCACCTTATACAGAAATTCTGCCAGTTCCAAAGCCACCTTCCGGACGCCTTTCGGACACAGAAATAAGTTCGTCATATTGTTCAGAAAAAATCATGGATGATTCCGATTTTGAGCTCCCTACATCTTCTGATGCACCACATCTCATCAGTCAAATTGAGTTTAATGACCTCGTCAGAGACTTGGATTTGTCAAAACAAAAGTCTGAAGTACTGAGCTCAAGGTTAAAGCAGTGGAATCTGCTCAAGCCTAAGGTAAAAATTACAGAGTACCGCAAGCGACAAAGTGAATTTGTTCCTTATTTTTCGAAAGCCGATAACTTAGTGTATTGTAATGATATTAATGGCTTAATGCTGTCACTGGGTTATGAGCACAAAACCGAAGAATGGCGGCTATTTATTGACGCATCAAAGGCTAGTTTAAAAGCTGTATTGCTTCATAATGGTAATAAGTTTCCTTCAATACCTCTAGCGCATGGTGTGAATTTAAAAGAAACCTACGATGTTATGGAATTTATATTGGAAAAAATTAAATATAAAAAAATATAACTGGTGGATATGTTCGGATTTAAAAGTTGTTGCTCTACTTTTTGGACTACAACTAGGTTACACCAAATTTTGTTATTTTTTATGTGAGTGGGATAGTAGAGGACGATCGGAGCACTTTGTGAGAGTAGATTGGCCTATAAGAACAAACTTTATTTGTGGAGAAAAAAATATAAGGAATCCTTCATTGATCGAACCACAGCGTGTTATTCTACCACCATTACATATCAAATTGGCTCTTATAAAAAACTTTGTAAAGGCGATGAAGAAAGGACAACCTGGTTTCAATTTTTTGAAACAAAAGTTCCCATCACTAAGCGAAGCAAAAACTAAAAAACGTATTTTTGTGGGTCCAGACATTAGAAAGCTTATAAAAGATCCAGCTTTCATTCCTACTCTGGATTCATTAGAAAAACAGGCCTGGTGTTCATTTGTGAAAGTAGCAGAAAACTTCCTAGGTAACAATAAGACTCCAGGTTATACAGATGATGTAAAGAAAATGCTGGATGCTTATCATAAAATGGGATGCAACATGTCGCTAAAACTTCATTCTTTGCATTCTCATCTCAATTTTTTTCCTGAAAATATGGGTGATGTAAGCGATGAGCATGGCGAGTAATTCCACCAATACATTACTGCAATAGCGCAACGGTACCAAGGAAAATGGGAGCCATCAATGTTGCCAGATTACTGCAGGTCGCTTATAAGAGAGACTCCGAGATGTTCTTATAAACGGAATGCAGATGCTTCCAAAAAAACAACAAAATTTTACAAGAAATAAAATTTTAATTTAAAAAAGCGTTTTCTCACAAAATCTCGATGTGATCTGGCTATTTTATATAGTTTTCCTGATTCTATAAACTCCAACGATTACGAATCACATAGTTTTATCTCCAAGTAAAAAATAAATATTTTTTTTGTTGACCAGTGTAGTTTTATTATTTACAAGCCTTTTAAACGATTTGCGTCTCAGTTGTGTTGAACAATTTTTATCCGCGATGGATAAAGTAGCTATCATTGGAGCCTTCCAGCACCTCAACGTGAATAAATCATTTGTGTCTCGAAACATATCTCGTTACCGTGATACTAGCAGCGTTTCAAAACGCCATGGGGGTGGTCATAAAAAAAACAGCAACATCGGCAGAAATGGTTCGGTAAGTGGAAGCTCAAATTGAGCTAAATCTGCGTCGAAGTGGAAGAAAAATGGCTCGTGAGGTCAGCATACCGTTGGAACGGATGCAACACATACTGAAAAATGAGCTTGGGCTCAAGCCATTGAAGTTTCAAAAAGCACACGATCTTACACCGCAACAGAAAAAAGTTAGAGTCGAAAGAGCGAAGGAGTTGCTATGCTTGCACGGAAGTGGTGAGTTGCCGAATTTGGTTTTTTCCGATGACTCGCCATTTGTTATCGAGCAATATGTCAACAAACAAAATGACCGAGTTTACTTGAAAGAGAGGTCCTTCGAAAATTTACACCTTCGGACGGTCACCAGAAAGCATGCAGCACCGATGGTAATGGTTTGGTTAAATTTAAAATTGATTGGTTAAAAAACAATGTACCACATTTCATTTCCTCGACACAATGGGTTGAAAATTCATCGGATGCATATCTGTTGGATTTCTCTGTCTGCGGTATTTTGAAGGCGAAGGTTGGCACTAATAAATACCAAAGTTTGGACCACCTCAAACAAGCACTTCGCCGGGAATGGGGCAAAATACCCCAGAGCAAAATATCGCATGCAGCGTGCGATGCTGTCTTCGTCCGTATCAATGATGTTATTCGCGCCAAAGGCAGACATATTGAAAACTCCTGATATAATTTGAAAATTGATGTATTTTCCAACAATTTTTGCTTTGGCACAATAAAATTTATTAAAAAATAAAAAAATTATAGCATTTTAAAAAGTTGCAGTTCGAGTCAGTCAGGGGTACTTATGAAGTCTTAGCAGTTGATTTTTCTCTCTTTAAAAGCAGGCTTCTTCTCTTTTCTTTCTCTTCTTTTCTTTAAATTTATATGTTCAATATTTTTAAAGTAAAATTTATATTTTTATTTATTTCATTTATTGTAAATCTTCCACAACTTTATAAGCTCGGTGTAAGAGGTTTATTGAAATAATAAAAATAAAAAAATAATTAAATATTGATCGAATGCATATGGTATAATCAGTTTTAGTTACAATGGACTTTTACCAATAATTTCGTAGGTGGTGCACTCAAGTACCCGGTGGCAGATTCAACACAAGGGTTAAATGCAGTATGTGTACTTCGTTCAGCTTGCAAACGAGTTGCGCCAATACAAGAAGATACAGCAGCAATGGGAACTTTTTCCGAAGGCTTTACTTTTGCTAGAACTAAATTAATAAAAAGTTTTTGTCTGTTTCTCCTGGAGCATCTGAAAAGAATATCTTTCTTTTGATTTGTTCAATGCTGTTAAGAACGATTTTGAATACCAATTTTTGCTCAAAATTTTGATTTTACCTGGTAGGTATATGAGGTTTTTTTTTTTTAATTCAGTGCTCAGTAATAGGTTTCTACTATTATGATCGTTTGGTAGCGGAAGTTCCAAAGTTAGGTACTATTTGTTCAATAAGAACCAAAGATTTACTGAATATTCTTTCAATATAATCAATATCTCGATGAATATTTCGCATGCGATTTAAGATGCTGCCAAGGGTTCAATGGTTCGGAAACATTGAAAAAATGACAGCGAAAAGACGCCATAATTATATTGGTAATCTAGATGACAGATTCCAATCGAATTCACATTCGATTATTCCTAGAGTCTTGCAAGTAGATTGGTAGTTGCGGTGAGATACACCGTTTACTATTTTTAAGGGATGTGGTGTATCAGCTTACGCAGATAAAAGCATTCAGCATTGTTGGGATGTACTGTATACCTTCTGATCAAACGAACCGCGCTTGAAATAATGTTAAAAGGTTTTTTTTTTTAAGTTGGTATATCTGGCGTTCATCTATCTGTGTGATAGCTTTGTAAGCAAGTCAATATCTGTTGTGTTCTGTGAATTTCGCAATATCAAATTTAGCTGAGCAAAGAGTTTGCGTGAAATCTTATGTTTGTAACAAAATATAATGTGTGGAAGAGTTAAAAATGTTAACTGTAGCCTAAGGGAATTCGACAATGTCGAACACGCAATTGTACGAGTGCCGAGTGGTACAAAGTGTTTAAAGTGGGCCGTACTGTGTTTGATGATTTGACTCCATCCACCAATATGACTGACGTAAACGAAAAAACTGTCCTCGCTGATCGTCGCGTAAACATCAGGGAGATGTCTTGATGTCACATTCGGATCGGTGCAGAAGGTTATGTACTATGATTTAGGCATGAGACGAGTTGAAGCGCGTCTAGTGCCAAGAATGCTGATTTTTTTTTTTGAATTTGAAAATCTTATACGCGACTATTTGATCAAAACAACGTCCATACCTTTCGCGAAGCTTCGTATTCACCTGACATGGCCCATTGTGACTTTTTTCAATTCCCACAGCCCAAGTTGCCCCTTCGGGGTAAGCGTTTTGAGACCATTGAAGACTCAGAAAGAGCTGAAGGTGATTCCAAAATCGGCCTATGAAAAGATTGGAGAAAGCGTTGGAATATGTGCATATGTGCTTGCAATGGAGATTACTTTGAAGTGAATAATATAAAACGAATATCAATAAATAATTGAACCGTTTTCTTTTTGTCAAATTTACATGTTCACATTGCTATCGTCTTTGGAACTTATTTTGGCTTCATTCGTAATACATGGATATCTTATTGTATAAAAGAGTTCGTGCAAAATTATCTTCTCTACAGAGTTTAGAAAAAACCTGTAAAGGTTGTCTTTTACAGAATATTTTAAATATTTTCTGCATTAAAAAAATATCCTTTGGCCCATATCAAGATGTTTTACAAAGTGTTCATGGATACAAAAGGATTATATTCTCTACACTGGCCTCGAAGTGCGTTATATAACGTCCATTTTGTTACACATCAATCTCATCTTGTCGATTTTGCAGAGAATTTGTTGATGATCATCTCCAGTAATGATCAAGTTAAGATAAGGCCTTGGATATCTTTCAATACAAACATTTGCACTCGTACGTGGCAACGCTGTGTTGAGAGGACCACGTGGACCACGGATCATATTTTTTATAACAATATCGTACAATTCTTTATCTTTTTCTTTGTCGGGAATTTCAACATATACAGATTACGGAATCAATTCAGTTACTGCCAATTTTTTCTTGAAAGCCAGAGTAGAAAATGTACACGGGGTAGATCTATCTTTTGCTACTCAATGTTAAACAAATTTGAAGGGTACAGAGAAAGAACGGCTTTAGTTCTTTCCAACCAGTTTTGAGGAAAATCAATTTTAAATTTTCCCTAATCCTACATGCTTCATGTGCCAGATACGAGTAAGGATACTCAAAAACGTAGAAAAGTGAAAATAAACTTTTAAAAACTGAAGTCATTTCTCCCCCGGAATCAGGCGTCAATTAGTGGATCATCTATGTATTCATCATCACTACTTTCTTGAGGTTTGTTGATGTAGGTCAACCGTTTGTAAAGTTGTTTGGCCTCTGGTTTCTGAAGGAATATTGGCCGCGCATTCACATCTTCAAATTTGGCCTTTTTGATAGGTAATTTTTTGGTGTACAACTTTTTTAATGTAACGGCGTGCTTTTGCATCTTAGGTTTTTTTTAATGGAGACTGTTGGTAAATCCCCCTAAATGCAACTTGTGAAAAACCCTATTAGGTTGTTCATTTTCAAATTTTAGCATCCTTATGGGTGGTCCAATTTTGAAAATCAACATCGTGCCTACGGTCAATTACTTGGAATGGAAGGGATTTTATTCTACAGTTTTTGACCCTTTTGTGAGTGGCAACAAAAGGTTACAGTTAAGAGTGCTGTGGTACCCAGGTACTGCAGTATATCTTGTATGAGAATTATGTAAAAAAAGTATTGTAAGAAAAAAAAAAATATTTTTCCATAGAAAATGTTTGTAAAGTTAATTTTTTCAAATTATTTTTGTTTGAAAAAAAAAAAAACAAGTGACAGTGATGTAGACCACTTCTACAAATGGATCGGCAGCGACATGAATTCCTTGTGTGTTTTGCGCTTACGACTTTAGCAGACCGCTCTTCTATACCTGGCAGCATAAGTTGCTTAGCCATGTTGGTGAGAAACAACGTTCGTTCATTCGTCGCAGTGTAGTCCGTGTTTTTGAAAGAATACACGACACACTCTGCTAGACCTTAGACATCGAGCAGATTGTAGAGCATTTGGCTCTGCGTTTTGCCGTGTAAAATGCAGTCATTTTGTCCATCATGCCTACTCCACTCTTTGTGTTGTTATGATAGAGTATCATATCTGGCTTGTACTTATATTGTTCATTGGCGATAGAGTTATCCAGATGCATAGACGATAAGACGATCTTGTTTCTTCCCAGTACAAATGATTCCATACTATATTTCGATTCATGGAAGCCAAACACGCTCGAAAACTCTTCGCGGTCTTTGTGCTTCTTCATTTGTGACGGAATGAACGTTTTATTTTGGTGAACGGAGCCAAGGAAAGTTAAGAAGGTATTTCGTGGAGTCCAAACAAGTGAAAAAGTTATCGGTGATTACATTTCGGCCTGGTCCCTCGTACCACCGCATCAAACGCATCACTACGTTTTCTCTGGCGGGCTGCACCTACCTCATTTCCAGTATAGATTTCACCACGCAATGGATAATAGTTTGACGTATCGCAGGCCCATCAAACCTTTATTCCATATTTGGCTGGTTTTCAGGGTATGTACTTAAAACGGCCTCTGTACGGAAACAGTTGTTCATCGATAGTGATGCCTGTCGATGGACTGTACTTTGTATGTAGCTGTTCGTTCATTAGGTTCCAAAGATCAATAATTGGGGCGGCCTTGTCAGTAGGCATTCGATACGCTCTAGTATGCAAATCGCGTAATTGCTGAATATCGGCAAAGAAACATTGCAGCATGAAAATGGATTACAGAGTCTAAGCTCCAGAGAACGGATGACGCCGGTCCATAAGAGGACTCCCCGGTACACCTGTAACTCCTGAACAGTGAGTGGTTTCCATACCTTTGGTGGCTTATTAGTTTCTGTTACCACAATGTCTGCCATACCATTAGTGAAAAATGTCATGAAAATATGAGCTTCAGCTTTTAACTCCAAGCCAGCAATAGGTCCATTTCTTTGTCAAATGATGTCATGGGCAAGTGTCTGAACACTCGTATTTGGTCGAACTGTACTTCACTGCGTTTTTCAATTTTTGCCAGCCATGATTTCGTCTACAGCGGGCAACTCTGCGGCCTCATTTGCATTATCGTCTATTTAGACATTTTCAAACTCAACCTCTACAGTTTTGTTATCTACATTAGAAGCCTCCCCTATTTCTTCTAAAACTCCACTAACGTTACCACTGGAGGATGATAGAGCTGTTAGTGGTGGTACATAATCATCTTTAGAACCATCGCTAAAATCACCGTCATCGCTTTCAAGCTCATAATTCCCCAGCTCTTATGTGCTTTGTCTGAAATCCACTCCCCTCCCCCCCACAAAAAGGAGTAAAGAAACTAGAAAGCACCTTAATGTCAATATTACTTATTCACTGCACGCACTGAACAATAACGAAATTGTGAACCAGTAACACCAGATGATGAGGCCATACCGAAACGTCTACTTAGCTTGACTAATCAGTTGAAATTGCCACTCAAATGTGGCTTAACATGTGAGTGAGATAAAAACCGCTATTTTAATATATGTTCGTGCATACATTTCAGTGTACAATATCCAGGTACTTTGATGCCGTATTCTTCTATAGAAGAAATATATGACTCGATTTTCGACCTGAATAGCGCATTTAACATAGAAATGATGTTAGGAAGGTTCTGAGAATACTAATAAAGTGGCTGTGATCGAACACTTTTTTTTTTTTTTAAATTATGTTGGTACCTTGACACCTATACAAGAGTTAAATCTTCCCTCTAGTAACTTGGAGTTTCTGTATATGTCTTTTGGTTAATCCAACTCATATTCCGATTACATTCGAGATAGGAATGCCTCCGGATCGGAAGTATCACTTTCACCGAATCAAATCGTTTCTGTTCCACAACCCTGTAATGTTAAAATCGTATTACCGTGAAATTCATATTGTGATTTACTATATTGAGATTAGAAGCTCCCTTACTTCCTCCGGCAAAACGTGACGAAAAACGTGTTGCATCATGGATCGAACCTCGTCAGCTCTTATTGTAGCTACTGATTCATCGTAGGTATAAAATAGGAATTGTGAATTCGATAGAGCATGGATATTGAAACCTATGAAATTGAGCTGATGTTTATAATACACATCGTTTGTAGTGATGTTCGGTGTGGGTAGGTGTTGTTGGTAGTCAATTGCGATGGCTTCCATAGTTTTGGATATCAAAAAGCCTTGTTTCAGTGTTTTCTTTCTGACATCATCATACAAACATCTCGACTAAAGATGACAGTTCAGCTTTTAAAGTATCACAGTTGCTGCAGGTTTTTCCGTTTTTCCGTGGATATTCAAAGGATATGTTGAAATTATTTTCAAATATGCAACGGAATGATTCGTAAGCCATTTCATGATCGAGATTCTGCTCAATGTATGTACATTTTATGTAATTTAGAAATATTTAATGAGTCAGGTGGATACAATTTTCTTGAGTTTTTCAACGAATATTGTGCTTTGCGACCCTTTCGATTTTTTTTATAAAATTGATCGCTTTTTGCTTTGTCTTATCTATAAGTTTATGAGGTCGTACATGATGTTTTTAACGATTGTCGATAGGGGATTTCCCTTCTTCAACGAGAGACTTCTTTACACCGGAAGTTGTCCCGTACCAGGATATAGATGCCTCGATGCAAACTAGTAGCTCACGATTTTTTTCATTCTCTCTTATCCGGACTTGATAGCTGAACTAAGCTGAATAAAGCAAGGTTTCATTGGTGGGCACTGGTTTCTTAAAACTCTTTAAATTCGCGTATTATTCGACGATGTTCTGGCTTTTGTATTAAAGTAAAACATTGAAATCGTTTACAAAAACAATCAGGTCCTAGTTCATGGGTCGTAGCTCTCATCACTTTCATAACATCTCTAAGCCTACCTGTGATTATCCTTAGTTTTCTCTCCCTGACAAACGATCCCGACTCTTCTTCACTAGACTGCGAACACTTACTGTTCATTTCCACTGCAGAAAAATACAGCACGAGGAGGTATGATCAGGATTGATAAGAAAACTACTGTTATCAGTGATAATATTGCGTGATGTCATGGTGGTGAACGAAGTAACTGGCATAGGTGGACACCATTCTACTTCAAAACAACTTCAAAACTAAAGTCGTTTTTCCGCAGTGTAGTGAATATTCTTAGTGTACGAGTATTTTAATGGACTCAAGTCATTATTACCATTTTGTCGATTCTAGTTTTTTTCAAACCGTTTTTATAGAATTTCAACTGTGATTAAATCAAATCCCGGAGATTTTTGTCGGGTTAATCTTTTGTTTTGTTTCTGTGGCTATTTCCTTAGAGGTAACTGCTGGAATTAATCTATCTTATTCTCAGATTTCTTCCGTTTGTTGTAAATAATCATTATCATTGTATAGCTGGAAGATGTTTTCAAGATGTTCCACAAATAGATTCCAGTTTCCATTGCTTTTTTCAACTGACGGATTGTGTGCAGTTGGTCTTTTAATTTTTTTTTTGTAGTCTTTCGCAGTAAGTATTCTGTACTAGCATCGTTCGTCATATTTTTCAACTCTATGATCTTTTTTTTGAGCTTATTGTTTAAGCTATTAAGTCCTGTTTTATCACTTGGCATTTTCGACAATTGTCAGCGTTTACGAGCTCTACTCTTTTCAGATATAATGTTGCATATTTCTTTGGAATATACGTTTCTTTTTACTCTACAATTTGATTCTGCAACGCCTGACAGCCCAAACAGCTTTTTCTATACGGGTATCTACGGTGAAAGTCTGTAATTCATTTTCGAATTGCTCTATTGTATCGACTGTTGTGAATAGTTCGATGCATTCCTCTACCAAATAGATGAGTGATCGCAGTTAAGATATGGCCCTTCCTGATCTTCGCTAGTATTTGAGGAGATATTCTGAGTTACAAAGAAGTCGATAACGTCAGTATTTTTGTTCCTATCTGTGGGCTGTGGGTAGGATTTCCCGTTGAATAGTAATTAACATTGCCTTCTTTTATAGATTCAAGGAATTATCTTCTTTTATTTGTTAATATTGAAATCTCCGCCTATTATGAAACTATTTCCGAATTTACGGAAGAGGAGTACAATATGCTACCATTACCTGGGCTCTGCTTGTTTATATGTTGACGGATTTGGCTTGTATTTCACACTTTCCTTAATTAAAACTGCAGCCGGCTTCTTGCAGTATTGTGGGGGAATGGTATGTAATCATATTGCATCCGCGCTGTTTATATTTAGTTCCAAGTTGGCAATGTGTCTGGGACTTAACATACGAGGTGTGTTCAAAAAGCATTTTTATAAAAAAATATTTATTTATTCATCAATAATAAATTCTTTTTCCAATTCTTAAAGTACTTCTCATAACCGCTTTTTCCTATAGCCTTTCGTTCTTCCAGCGATTTCGTTCTTGGCTCTCCTGGACACTTCCATTGGGACGATTGTGCTTTGGTTTGACGTCAAAACCATATATCTATGATTCTTCACCAGTTATGACTCTTTTGAGTAAGTCAGGATCATCATTGACGTCAATCAAGCTGAGCAATGAGCAATGCTCATACGATGGTGCTTTTGATCAAAATTAACAAGTTTCGGAACAAACTTCGTTAGCACACGTTCCATGTCCAAAACATCAGAAGAAATTTCATGACACGAGCCGACCGATATGCCAACATCCTCAGCAACTTTTTTCCTATGGAAATTCGACGATTTCAGAAAACAATTTTGTTCACAGCTTCGACGTTATCATATTTTGATGATGTGCTGTGTCGTCTAGAGCGAGGTTCGTCATTGGCATCTTCTCGCCCATTTTGGAAGAGCTTATACCACACTTTAACTTTTTTTTACTTAAAGCAGACTCACCCTACGAGTATGCCAATGTCAACATTTCCATTTTTACACAAAATTTGATGCAAATTCTTTTCTCAATTTTTTATAATAATAATTGAAAATCGCCGAGCATTTCAAAACACGTCTAACCTTTCTATATGTCATAAACGAAGTAAGTATCCTGTATACTTGAAATTGTGAAAATATGTTCGGGATCTGTGTACCAACAAAACACAGTACCTTATATTGTTTCTTCGGTATATTGTTTATATCGAGAGTCGCTTGCAATTCGTCTTTACGATTCTAGAGACCATTGGCATCCCATAACAAGAGTTGTAATCTTTAAGGCGAGTTTTTTTGTTACTTCTTTTGTTTTTCATGAGAAGATAATTATTATCCTTTTTCATATCTTCCGTTCTTTGCTTGATATCCTCCATGGATTGCTGCAAGACTGGGTTTCCGACTGGTTAGGCACCGTTGCTCGAAGTAACCTATGTAAACATATATTTTCTTTGAACCGGTTATGAGACTTAAATTCTCATTTTGCTTGAGAGTATACTGTCTTTCGCTGAATTAATTTTTTTCATTTTTTTTGGGCCTTAGATTTCGGTCCCAAGTCTCTTTTGCTTCGGTTTTCTATGACTTGAGATGCGTCTTTTTGAGCAGGCTTTTGCAATTTGGTTGTTATCTTTTAGCTCATTTAGCTCTTTTTTTTGGGCCTTAGATTTCGGTCCCAAGTCTCTTTTGCTTCGGTTTTCTATGACTTGAGATGCGTCTTTTTGAGCAGGCTTTTGCAATTTGGTTGTTATCTTTTAGCTCATTTAGCTCTTTTGCTACTATGCAGCCTCTGTAGTTGGTTGGTTGTTTCTTATCACTCTGCCATTGTCATTTCATCATGGAAAGACTGACTCCAAAACAACGATTTCGTGAATTTCGATTCCGATGTCGTTGGCCATCTACCATAAACGCGCTATTTACTGAATTATGGAAAAATTTCTCACTCAATACACGCTATTGATACACCAACAAGAACGGGAACAGTGCGTTTTCTGTGTTGATGTGGACTCCAATTTATCGATCGTCGTCATTCACAGCAATTTGGATTTTGTCCATCCACTATCTGGAAAATTCAGCTTAAAGGTCTTGGTTTCACGGCTTATAAGATTCAATTAGTGCAAGAGCTGAAGTCGCGTGGATCAGTGATTAGGGTCTAAATGAGTCTATTTACACATGACTGACGAACTTAATTTTTTTTTTGATTTTTGACATTTCCTGTTCAGACTTATAGTTTTGTTTGAGGACTTCCATCGACTTATTTTAGTTAGTTATTTAGAGAAAATTTAGTGACATTTCATATTTCTTAACAAAAAATAGTATCGAATGCCACTTTAGAGGTTAATTTAAGGATAAATTACAAATGGGTGTGGTGACCCTTCAAATTTTATTATTCAAATTTAATATTAAAAGTAAAAAGCAAAAATTCATATTAATACATCAGATAAATTCAAAAATAAAACAAACAATTTTTTTTGAAAACTAAAGAAAAGAAGCATGTAAATTAATTTTTTGAAAAGAACAAAACACCAAAATATCAAAAGTTACAAACAACGGATTCCAAACTTTTAATATCATGGCTTACATGATTCATAAATCTATTTATGGGACTAAGAGTCCTAAGCCAAAATAGAAGCTTATTAAAAAGACGGCGAGAGGCAACAATATAAAAATTTTTATAGGCTGTAGTTCAAAACCCAGGAACAGCTACTCGATGCAAGTGATTAACTCGGTACCAGATCTATAAAAGAATAACTTTAGGACCTTAAAACGGAACAAATGACAGACGGGAAGTATTTTCAGATTGTAGAATACGATTAATGTAAGACTCGGATATATTTTTCCCACATATTTTCCTTATTCAGTATTTCTGTAAAACTAGACAAACTCCCATATTGGAGTTTGGAGTATAAAACTCCATAATAATTTATTTTAAGAAATTTTGCTGAGCATACACTTCTCAAACAGAAGAAACTCCTAAGTGTTGCTCGAAAATATTACCTCAGACTGTTGATGTGATTATAAAAACACATTCCGGAATCGATAATTAACCCTAAATATTTAAAAACATTGACGCTCTTAATTTGAAAACACTTTTCGCTGCAATTAAGACTACTACAACATGTTTTAGTGAAGGGGCTGGAGCAACAGAAGGAGCTCAACAGCTTAAATCTTTGACACTTAGGAGCATGAAAAAAGACTTCAGCGTCGACAGACTGAGACACATTAGTTTCGTTTTGGAACTGATAATCAGCTTATGCAAAACGAACTATGTTCTTAACAACTCGAAGTCCGAATTGATTTCAGCAATTAAATTGAGGGGGCTTACCGCACCGTAGGATAAACCTACATAATCGTCAAAAGCAGTAAGAACGCCTTTAAAAGGTAGTTCAAACAACGAGCTAATGTAGATTAAGAAAAGCATCGGTCCTAATACAGAGCCTTGAGGCACCCCTAAATTCTGACTGTCAGTGACGACTAAATGAATTGAGTTTTTTTTTTTCGTTTATTTCACGAATTTTATAAAATAAATTAATTAAATAATGAGAGATAGCAGTGTTAGTGATAAGATACAATTTTTTATTTAAGCACATAAGTGCATTAAATGCTGCTACTGCGATAATCCTAAAAATAAAATATATAAAGTGATAGACAAAAATGCGATTGTGATAAGAAATGGAAATTGAGAAGAGCGAGCAAAAATTCTTTCCAAGTGCTAAATCAGTAATCATTTAGAAATACGAAGCTACAAACTCGGATATCACTTGCATTACTTATGTACGAACAATTAAGAGATCCATTCTTAAAGAAGAGCAAAAAATGTTAATACTTTAAATTTTAAGTAACGAAATCTATCAATAATAGTTTTCAGCATCTGGTCCAGAATGGATCAGAATTGCAGAATATCTTTATACTCGCTGGAACTTTCGTTGTGTATCGCTTATTGCTTAAGATAGGAAGCATCAAAGGCAGATGGTACCCATTTCAACGACTACAAAGGCTTTAATAGCGTAGAGATACTAGCCATGTGTGAAGCAGAATATAAATTCACTTTTGTAGACAAAAGGTTCAATGGTCGTATCAGTGATAGAAGTGTTCTGAATCGGATTGACCTACGAATTGCACTCATGGTTGTGGATAGGTATTTACCAGAAGACAAAATAATTGGAGACCATCGACTACTACCTTAGGGATGATGCTTTTACTTTGGAAAAGCATTTAAGGAAGCCATATTCATAAAATAGTGCGGAAGTGTATAAAAGAGGCTTTAATTTTAGACTAATCCATGCTAGCCCAACCATAGAGAATGCGTTTGAAAATCTGTCGAACCGATTTAGAATATTGCAAAGTAATATTTACTTATGAATTGTTTGAAATAGTTCAAGCTTGTTGTAGTTTTAAAAAGCTTGAATTACACCGACGGAGATAGACATAAGACAATCATTTCAAACTGTATGTCTGGTGATAGCAACAGAAGCGGAAATCTGAAAAGACATTCCAATAAAGCTGGTAATGTACGAAACAAATTTGCTGAACCTTACAAAAATAAATGATTAAAACTACATTGGATTTTTTTTTTCGTTTTAATTTAATGAAATGTAATAAAAAATTAAATTAATAAATTCTAGTAATAATGAAACTATAATGTTTTTCAATTATCCTCAATATCGATTGATATTTACGAAGGTTAAAAAAAAAAAAATACCAAAATTTTAAAAAATCTAAAAATCCGAATTGACGTAACATGTCACTTCTTTACTCACCCTCGCCTATGAACGTCAAAAAAAACCCAGTCTGTCAGTCCTCTATAAACAGCCTCAATTAACCGGAAGTTGACCCTCATTTAGTTCACCAGATGCCATTGCATCCAGAAAAATATATCGAGTAGTGCGAATTGTTTGCCGGTAGCAGAATCGGTAATTATTTCCAATATCGCTTTATTGAAAACATGACCTGGAAATAGAGTCATTTCAAGAAATGGACTCTTTAACTGATTAAAAAGATGTGCAATTTGTCGCCATTGGATTATTTTTTGTGGGTATAAGTCCAGTCACTAGATCATGCCGATAAGCCTGCAACGGTCGAACACTGGACTTCTAGAATGCGCTCTGTATGAGTCAGCCCTAGTGAATATATTCCCAAAACTATGATATTTTCAAATATTTTATGGCATTAAAAATTCGTAGTCTTTCAAATGAATTCAATAAATCGTCATGAAGCTGATTTCTTTGTAACGGGTGACCTGGTAGCAATCATAGTTTTTTCCAATTGTTATGTTTCAGCAGCTGTCAAAATTACCAATGACATCTAGCTGTCAAAATATTCTGTAAGGTTTGCGATTTAATCATGCATCGTTTTACGCTTGCTGAACTTGTGAAAATTATAAAAAAAATTTATCGAAATTCTGGTTCAGTTATAAATACGCAACGTGAAGTCGGTCGTCATCATGGCCTCAGTTTGAAGGAAATTCCAACCGTGGAAAAGTTTGAGCAGAAGTACACTCCTTTTGATCTTAAGTCATCAGCAGAAATTGGTGCAAAATAAAGAAAACATAGCCGCTGTAGCGGCCAATATTAAAGAAATGTCGATTCGGCACGGAGCAGCTGATTTGGGCATCGCCAGAGAGTCAACCCAGCTTATGAGTATTTTGCTGTTGGATTTGGGCCTACATCTGTATTAGATCTTTCTGACACAAGAATTGAAGCCTCAGGTCTCAGGTATAGTGCGATGTTAACCGCCTTTCTGTGGTCACAGTTCGACAACGTCGATATATCCGAGCTGTGGTTCCAACAAGAAGGCGCTTCAACACTCGAAATTGTGTAGGAAAAATTTGACGACTGAGTCATCTCACGGCAAGCGTTCGTCTATTGGTAGCCCCGATCATGCGATTTGACACCACTCGATTATTTTCTCGGAGGCTACATCAAGTTCTTACACTACGCCAACAAGCCAACTACTTGGAACGGGGGACAAAATTCGACACTTCGTGACAATCCTATTTACTTATAGTAGACGCCGCTGAATTGTAGCCCAATTAGCCCTTACAATTAACGCAGTGTTCGGCTGACTGCCTTCAGTTGCCACATCCAAGTGGGTTGAGGTCCCTACAACATGTGCGCTTCGTATACTGCAAGGTCTTCCTTTACTGCTCCGGGTTGGAATCAAAGTCTCCGGACAAAGGAGCGTTGGTGTTCATTGTTGAAGACTTCTTAGTCGAATAATGTGCATTGATTAGGTCAATGCCACTTTACATCTCGAAGAGTTCGCAGTTAAATCTCCTCCTTCAAGACGCGTGAACGTCAACGGTTCAAATCGTCCAAGGATATCTTCATGCGCATGAATGCATCTGCACCATAAAGCAGGACTGGGATAATAGGAGTCTTATATAGACTCTCATTATTGTTTCTTGGAAAGGCCTTGTTACTCATTTACCTTCTTAGGCCGAAGAAGCAGCGATTGCGAATAATAACTCTTCGTTTGATTTCTGATGAGATGTTATAAAAAGATTTTATGGTGGAGCAGGGGTATATATAGTCCACAACTACCTTAAGGTTATTGCTGTCCTTTTTAACGTTCTGTGCTATCGTCGATGCTATGTCTTTTCTTTTTGACATCATATACTTGGTGTTGCCCTCATTCATGACTTAATTCATTGTTGTCGTTTTTGTCTCTTCTCCATCGTCATTTCGCACAATCTAATGAGTTTGGCAGGAATACTGAGGGTAGATATAGCTCTGAATAGCTCGCCGCATATGCGGCATTAACTTAAAATCGATAAAATGTGGATTTCGACTTTTTTTTCCAGTACTTGTGGACTTTTGTGCCTAAAACCGTACTGAAAGGCGAAACTCAGATCGTTAACAAATTGGTTTAGGCGTTACGTTACGTCATCCCTTTTATAGCAAGCAATGTATGATGTTGTATCACTTATGTGCAGCACATTTAAATGCTTAGCAAAAGTGTAGTACCTCGTCACGATGCCAGTAAGTAACCTGGAGTTTTTCCTGCTGAGGGAAGGCGTGGGAAGGTTGGGAAGCATTCGTTTGGTTTGCCTGTAATCTAAGGAGTCATGCCATCCACAGTTGTCCTCATATGAAACTTGACTGTCAATGGAAGTCTTAACTGACGACTCACAGAAACATGCACCATAGCAGTGCAGTAGGAAGGCAGTCTTGCGGGCAACTTCTAGTTATCCCCGGTAGCCACAGTCAGCATCCGCAATCAATGTCCTATTCGCCTGCATTGCTTTTACCCACAAAAGTAGTGATTCGACTACACCAACCAAGTTTTGAAGCGCACTATCACGGGACCTTCCGCGTTGGTAAGCGTGTTGCATCGCAGACAGAGGATGGACTCCACCATTCTCTCGTTGCTTTTTAACATCGAAGAAGTCAGATTTATAGGTCTGAAACTCTTGGCTAGCGTGCAGCCTTCCTTTCCGATTTCTCCTACTCCTATTGTTCGCCAGGGTTCCGGTATGTAAGCCAGTGCCAGGCTTGCAGTGAGGATTCTCTTCAGAGTTACTAGCCGCTGATCTATACCTTTTTTTTGTAGTATAACTGGGTATATGCCATCGGTGCCAGGCGACTTGAGGTCATCAAAGGAAGCAACAACATATTTAATGGCCGCATCCGTCACCACAACCGATGAGATATACCAGTTACGTCGTGTTCTGTTATTGAACTTACTAGTAGCTTCGTTAGTATGGGCTGGTTGTGAGCTGGCTTCGATTTGGTTACCTGGAAAGTGAGCCTCAAGCATGAGATGGACAATCTCTGCTTTCGACTCAGTATAGGCAGCAGCATTGTTTGTATACTCGTACATTAAGGATTGGATATTGCTATCTTCATTTTGATCTAGCGGACAGGTTTTTTGACTTTCATCATCCAGTTTGAATGGTTCGTTCTACATGAACGAGAAATTAGAGTTTTCCTCGCTGTTTAACAGTTTACAAAAGTGAATTTTCATGTCCTCAGTACCGACTGTGACTTAGCTAATACGTGTCCTTGTTCGTGTATACAGGCCTCTGTTCGGGTCTCGCTGCCTTGACATGTCCCGAATATTGCTCCTGGTGTATGGCTTCTCTGTTTCATGGAGAAGCCACTGTTCTTTCCTTACATTTTTTTCATAGAATTCACGAGCCGCAATCGAAGGCGAGCCGTTTTCTTATCTGCGACTGCTTATATTGTTGTTGGTGGTAATCGGGTGAAACAAATCACGTAAGTTGCAGCATTTCTGTTGGCTTCTACGTATCGATACTACTGGGCCCTAGCACTTGATGTTGATTCAATAGTACATCTCGAGAGGTTTAGGAATACGCTATCCACAAAGACTCTGGCGGTTTGTTTGGATTAACTAGGACGTACGGGAAAACTTATGAAAACAATGGAAATAGTATATAATTGGCTTAACTGATGGAAACAGCTAAAGAACAAACAAAATAGCTACATAAAAGCTTTAGTATCGATAGTTGCTCGAAATTGTTCGAAAGTCAGATGACAGGTCTTGTTGTGGTGTGAGCAGGGTAGTCTCACCGATTTATAAGAGAAGATAAGCGTTTCATTAGTGATAAAAGTTTGAAAAGGAATCCGTACAGTAACGGGTGATATATTTCCCAACAACAAAGCAAATTCAATTCAAATTATTTCAAGCGATGGTTCAAAACAAACGAAATGGTTTCCTTTCACCACTACGATGTTCATTATCCGTAGCACAACCCAAGAAGAAACTTTGTGGAAGCAAGGGTCATTTGAAATGAGAACTTTTGAACTAATAAAGAGCGCATCTAATAAAGAACTTAGATAAGTTGAAAGTCCCTTCACAACCTATTCGTTATTATAATTTCGATTATACTCGACTGTTTCAAGTAACCTATGAGAGCAAAATTTTCAAAGTTGGTACTTAAATATTCGTAATGCAAGTAGTTTTTGAAAAAAAGTTATTTTCAATTATGTTGTTCGCATAATCGAGTGTATTTTCAAATAAATTTCAAAGTATCATAAGTTAAAAAAGTTTGAACATTTTGAATAATAAAGCATTCAAGAGAGCATGCCACACCAGTATCAAGTGTTGTGCCATTTTTAGATATTAATTTGCGGGCTCCAGGACTCAGAAGCTTATCGCTTTGGCTTCATCACTGAGGACCAATTGTAAACTATTGACCTCGGAGATTAAATCCAAGATACAGAGTGTGACAAAAGTAACTAAAATATATGATTTTCTTTCTCAACAAATATCAAATGGAGTGAAAAACAAAAAGTGTATTCTATGTTACATTTTTTTCATTATACTTTGAATTTAATTTGTGAACGCACTCTTTCACTAATCGTCAAACCGTCACTGTCAATTTATTCAGTAAACTCAACATTTTCATCATGGTTAAGTACACTAACGAGAAACGTCTGCAAATTATAAAAATTTTCTACAGATATTCGGAGTCGGTAACTGCAACTTTAAAAGCGTTAACTTCAATTTTCGGTCGTAATTCTCGCCCTAGTAGACAGGCAAGAACAAGTTTACTGCAAAAATTGCTTGATGTTGCCGTGTCAGTGAGACAACGGGTTGGTCGAAGTGTCGAAAATATCGCTGCCGTTCAGACGCCCGTAGCAAACGATCCAAATCAGTCAATTCCACGGCGACCACATTATGGCGTATTTTGCGTAAGGATCTTGCTTTACACCCATACAAGATCAAGTTGATTCAAGAATTAAGGCCGATGGACCATTTGAAGCGATGTACGTTCTCCGATTGAGCTCTGGAGAGGATGCGCCAAGATGATGAATTTCATCGCAAAATCATCTTTAGTGACGAAGTTCACTTTTGACTCAATGGGTTCGTCAATAAGCAAAATATGCGTTATTGGTCTGGTGAAAACCCACATGTGCTTCATGAATCACCACTTCATCCACAAAAAATAACTTTTTGGTGCGGTTTGCATGCCGGCGGCGTTATTGGGCCATATTTTTTCGTCGGCGATAACGATTGTCACGTTACTGTGATTGGTCAGCGTTATCGTGCCCGGATCACCGATTATTTTTGGTCCGAATTGGAAGATATGGACTTGGACGACATGTGGTTTTAACGCTACAATCGATTTATTGAAGAGTAAGTATGGTGAGCGTGTTATCTCAAGACATGGGCCTCGTTTGTGCGATTTAACGCCGCTTGACTATTTTCTGTGGGGCTACGTTAAGTCATTGGTTTATGCCAACACGCCGACAACGTTGGAAGAGAGCAGAGCCAACATTGAACGCGAAATAGCGGCCGTTACGGCCGAAATGTGTGACCGAGTTGTTGAAAATTGGGTCCAACGAATCGACCGCTGCAAACGTGCCCGCGGTGGCCATATGAACGAAGTCGAGTTCCATTCATAAATGTTTTGATTGTACTTCAAGCCAATAATAAAGTTTTTGAAATATCTCAAATGGTTTGCCTTTTATTTAAAAAAAAAAGTTGTCAAGTCGTTATTGGAAAACCCAATATGTTATAAGAAAAATAATGAGAACCGTTTTCTCGAATGCAAAAATCTTTTCTTGAAACCAACCCACTTAGGCCAATTGGCCCATTATGATGTCACGTGGATCTGTGATCGTTCTACGTCGGAAGCGTAGAAGACTGTTAACGTTGAGATCGCTTAAGTCATTTTTGGGAGAGAGCTGAGAATATACAAAGCAGGTGGAGGATTGTTTTCTCCTCTTTCTTATATATGCAGCTCCAGCAGAAATCATTTATAAAGACATCAAGCCGTAGGGTGGTTCCAATTTTGGCGGGTCTACAATTTCCAAGAAAAAATTAAGATACATAAGAACATCGTTTTTAAGTTTAATGGGACTTATCTGAGTTCCTCAACATCTTGAACAGTAAACTGAGGTAGAAAGAAAGGGGCAGAATGAAACCCTTAGTGTTCTATACTTGTGCAAGAACTACGTTTGCAATTCAAACAGAGATATACGCAATGCTGATAGAAATGAAATATTTTTTGAAGAAATTGAGGAGAGGGCAAAGTAGCTGCGACGGTAGTGACAGGCCAGCTACGCTTAAGACCACTTAACATTTTCAAGCTAGTTCGAGAGATAAGGTCTTTTTAAACGCAGTCGGAAACTAGATTCATTGAGTCATTGTCTGGGTCACTGTGCGATGGACGAAAAGAAGAAGGTCAATTAACGGAGCTACATAAAGTTTGCCTTCATTAACAGTTGTGTTTCCTGTGAACCTTAGGAAGGAAGAAAAGAGAGGTACCGATGTATATTGTTCTTCAATGTTTGCAAGTTATAACGACCAGAAAATAGAGAGCTCGATAAGGCATTCTATAAGCGAGTTGTACGGCTTAGGAACAAAACACGATATTTCGGAGTACGTCCAAAAGTGGGCTAGAGGGCATACTGATGAGCATTCATAGCGAGACGGGTATTATGATTGAACGTTTAAAAGGGCAGAATGCTACTGGCAGTTTCAATGGAGCAATGGTGGTGGAAAAAGCGATAAAATCAAATGAGACAGGAGACATTACGTCGATGTTCAAGGGTGTCAACTGACAAACTGATGTTAATATCACCTATGAGTTTAATCGCATTATTTTGAACCCTATCTAGCAGGTGCAGAAAAAATAAAAAAATACTTCAATTTTAGGCGAATGAATGCCTTTTATATTTAGGCCTGAACAGAGAGTGTTAAATATTTCTTGCATCGCTTGAGGAAATCTAGACATTTCGCAGCATTTTTCACGACATCGTTCATGTGGTCATTCCAATATAAGTTGTTACTTACCGATAATAGAAAATTTTTCAGTTTCAACGATGCAAGTGCTATTCATGGATAGTGGCTGGGTATTTAAGTTTCGCTTTAACGACAGCAGACAGCATTGTTTTTCGGAAGCATTAAATTCCACTCAGTTGATAGTTTTCCAATCGGCTATGCTATTAATATCGGAGTATAATGAGCTTAAAATATGTTGTCGCTCTCGCTCCACAGCTGAAGACCACGGGAACGAATATGAAAACCAGAGGATGCTGTCATCAGCAAAGGAATAAATTGGATTAGAAAAAGCAAAAGGTCATTAACGAAAATTAACAAGAGTTTCGGATCCCTGGGGCACACCAGCATTTATTTTGTGGATATCAGACTTTATTTGAATGTTCTGAAAGAAAATTTCTAATTTATTGAAGAATAGAAGAAAAGCACGCATTTTCAACAAAAGAGCCTGATGCCAAACAAATGCCAAGTTCAACTATCTTGCTTTTCCCAGATTAAAGTATGATTTGGTTACACTTGTCGGTATGACATGTCATGTGTCAGTGTTTCGAGATATTTCATGATCTGACTGTTTATCAGCGTTTTCATGACCTTGGAAAGTAGGAATGTAAGTGTGCAATGGGAGGAGAGAAAAGGTTTGCTTTATTTAGGCCCGCTGGACGTACGCTGTTCGGGAAGGGTCCTAAAGAGTAGGATCGATGGAAAAGCTTACTGGTCAGTGTACCAGTACCATCTGGACCAGCAGATTTGTATATATTGAGAAGGCCGGGACAAAGCACAATCTGGAAATCTTGAACAAAGTATGCAGTAAGCAGACTGGCCTTGTCCAAAGAGCTGAAAGTTTTCATGAGCAATTAGATATGACTCCTGATGACGTGGCTAATGATTTCTCTTCTTTTGCGTCTCACTTAAGTTCCAAACGCATACTACACCTCCAGCGAACACGGTCTAGTTTCAAAAACTACCATCGCTCCTAACTCACCACTCAATTCCTTGCCGAGGCCTCCCAAATATCTGTCCCTGTATTATCAAAATGTGAGAGAATTACGAACTAAGATTTCTGTTATATATATTAATTCGAAGATTCTGCCCTACGACATTTTTGCACTCACAGAAACCAAACTCACCCCTAATATTAAGAATAATGAATTATTTTCCCAAGTCTTTGGTTAACACCGTGACGGTCTAGATAAAGAGGAAAATTTATATAGCTTTGGGGTACTTCTAGCTTTACACTCTCGTCTCGAGTCTAAACCCTTTAAAAAAATCGTCCACTGCATTCTTTGAATTTGTTTGCGCTAGAATTCCTATTTGCAAGCGCAACCTATGGGCTCAGAATGAGCAGTCCTACTTTACTGCAACAAATCCCACCTCTGATAAAGAAAATCTTTTTATCGACTGCCTTACTGACTCTGGTCTGTATCAATTAAGTGGTGTCACCAATAACATGGGCAGACAACTCGACCTAGTCTTCGCCACTGATACAGATAACTGCATCGTTTTAGAAAGCAGACATCTTCTTTCTAAGTTGGATAGTTACCACAGTCCCCTTTCTCTTACGTTGGCGTATGACAATAGTCTTAATCGCGTTCCTTATGAGTATTCTTACAGTTTTAATTTTCATAATGAATAACCTTCTCAGTATGGCCAATTTTGACTTTTTCTATGATAATCTGTAACTTTTTTACCCAAAAAGTATCCTTCATTATCACCACCCTGGTATAATAAAGAGCTGCGATCTCTTCGTAATATGAGAAATAAGCTCTGGCGTACTTACTTAATATCGCGATCCGACATCGATTTCTATTACTACCAGTCTGCCAAATAAATTTCTTTATACTTTGTCAAACTCTATATAACGACTATTTAAACTAAATGGACCGCACACTCATTTCCGACATCAAGCGATTTTTTCAGTTCATCAAAACTAAAAGTAAATCGGATAACTATCCATCATCTCTGAATTTTCTAGATAAGTCCTTGGGCGATCCCCAAATTATAGCAAATCTCTTCGCAATTTTTTTTAGCCAAGCGTTCGCCACCCATTCCAAAGAGTCAGACCACTTTTACTTTTCCTACTTAAATACCTGCCCACAAACAACTTTGGAATCTGTGTCTATAAATTTAGAGCAAGTCAAAGATAAGATAATAAACCTCAAGGATGATCTTCCCCCTATATTTTTAAAGAAATGTGAAATGCACCTTGCCCAACCTCTTACAGCTCTCTTTCAGCTTTCTATCGCCCAGGGATTATTTCCCTTGACCTGGAAAAGGTCATTTATTATTCCCCTACATAAAAAAGGCCGTAAAGATGATATTTTTGACTATCGACCAATTGCTAAGCTGTCCTGCATACCTAAGCTTTTCGAGAGCATTATTTATGACATAATGCTTTTCCATTGTAAACCTATTGTTTCCCAAAACCAGCACGGAATTCGTATCAAGCACGTTATGTGCACTGGAATCAGCAAAGTCTTTGATAGGATTTCACATTATATAATGCTCTTGGTTTCCAAATAAACTTTATAACATGGGTTCAATCATATTTAAATCAAAGACAGTACTATGTTTTATTTAGGTCCATGATTTCTAACCCAATTAAAACCTCCTCTGGTGTCCCTCAAGGCAGCCACCTTGGCCCCTTACTATTTATTCTTGCCATTAATGATGTTGATTGCATCATCAAAAATTCATTCATATCTGTTTACGCAGACGATATGAAAATCTTTAGATATATATCCTCTTCCTCAGACAGCCTACCACTGCAGGAAGATATTGATAGATTTTGTACTTGGTGTCAGAAGAATTTTCTTGATCTTAACGTCAATAAGTGTCAGGCTATAACGTATTCCCGTAAGCGGCCCCCTATTTCACCTCGCTGCTATCTTTTCTTTATACTGCCTGTTCCCTTAGTGAATGAGTTACGTGATTTAGGTGTTATCTGTGATAAGGAACTCAATTTCCGTTCTCTCATTGATAACATAATAGAGAAAGCCAACTCTGCCCTTGGCATCATAAAGCGCTGGTCTAAGGAGTTTTTTCAATCCTTATGTTACCAAATCTCTTTACATAACCTTTGTTAGGCCTCTTCTTGAATATGCAAGCCAAGTTTGGTCACCCTACTACAGAACACACATCCTCCAGATAGAAGCTGTTAAACGCAGGTTTTTACGATTCGCTTAGCGTGGTCTTCCCTGGATGATAGCCAAAACTTAAAACCTTGTACTAACCGGCTGAAACTTATCTTTCTATACGTCGAAAAGTTGCCGACATTCTCTTTATTCATCAAATTTTAGTTGCTAATATTGATTGTCCTTCTTTACTTCGACTAATTTCTTTTAATAACAACCCAAGCAATCTTAGATCTGTGCCACTTTTCCGGCTTAATTTTCACCGAACGAATTACGGACAATGTACGTCAATGTCTAGAATGCTTCGTGAAGTTAACGATATTTTGCCTCCCTTCGACTACCATCTCTCCAAACTCTCTCTAAAAAACACTCTTATTTCCACCTATGCCTCACGTCCTAACTTTTTTTAACCGCTCCCACCCTTTAGTTTTAAGTGAAAATTGTTAGTTTTAAGAATAAATTTGCAATAAGCATTAATAAAAAAAAAAAAAAAAAAATTAAAAGTGATTGCAAATGAGGGTTGGGATAAAAAGTGAGGCAGAGACATTTTTACTACCTTTGTGATACTGTAGTACGGACTTTACCAATAACTATAAGAACTATTTCTAATGTAACACACTTTAAAAGTGAAGTCTTTCAGCATTTTGTTTCCCTTCGTAAGATACCTTACACGCTTCTAAAACAGTCTCTCCTTAGTTTATAGCACTACCCGCTTTCCTTTTTTCTTTTGTTATTTCTGAATACTCAATTTTGTTAAACCTAAGCACTGAATAAGATCTACAATAACTTAACGTGCCATAATAATTATAATAAATTGATAGAATTGAATTGAAATTCTACAAAATTGAGTAGTTAACATGACGCAAAACCTGAAATTTGGAGGATCAGGTCGTCAATGAGACTCTGGAGATTCAAGTGGGCGAATATTCCTGAGCTCAACTTTTCTTAAAACATCCTCAAGGATTGGTGTCAAGTGTATGTGCGGGAGGTAGTTCATTTAAGGTTCCTGCCACCCAATCCATTACAATTGATCAATCGCGATTAGCGTCAAGACACAATTGATTCAATCGCGTATACTCATCCGCTCATAAGTGTAGCAAGTCATGTATGTTTCGACAGGATCAGTATTCAGTGTCCTGTAGAGAGAGTCACAGCTCTCAGTTCCGCCACCAATGCACACCAATTCTATGAATTGTGTCAGTTTTTCCTCATAAGTCGACTTTTCTGATTTTAAACCAATTAAAGAGGAATTATTTTTGTTTTTGGGTGAAATCAATGTTTAGCCACGTGTCCAAACACATGCTGAAAGCAAAGGGAAATACTGAGAATTTTTATTTATGACATAATAAATCGGAAAATAGCTGATTATATGAACAATTCAGTTAAAATAATTAATCAATCCTACAAGACACGTTTGGTTGTTTGTCTGTCTATTTGTGCAATATTTTCCATTTGTGGAAAATTATTCCAATGGATACGATTAGTGTATATAATAATAATAACGTAATTCAATTATTATACTTTATTTAGCAATATCCAAGTATTATATAAGCTTACACATCGTCCTTCGACGTCCTTCGCAACAACATTTTAATTCCTCATGGAGCATAGGGCGACAACTAGGTCCTTCCATTTCCCTCTGTATGCAGCTCGATACATCATCTGTATCTGCGATCGCAAATTTTGGGACTGAGCTTCCGTCATAACAGTTGATGGCACAGCAACTCGCCTTACACCTTGAGGATTTCATTGGAAGCATTGCTTCGCTATGTTGTCATCTGATTTTTCAATGTATGGCCAATCCAGTGCTATTTTATGTGTTTGATGTCAGCATCCAGTTTTGTTTGTCCAGTTCTAAGTCACAATTAATTGTTGAAAATCGTTTCTAGACACAAGATCTTTACGATGTAACGCAGATAGCGATTAACAAAGGCTTGTAACCTGCACGAGATGTTGACGGTTCAAACTTAACATTGGATTCTAATAGTTTTGCTAGAGTTATACACTGGAGAAAGAATTCCGAATACACTACGAGATTTATTTAGTCTATTTCTGACGTTAAGGTCCGTCCCATCATCGAGTAACTCATAACTATTTAGATAGTTGAACTGCGTGACCTACTCTATGGTCTCCCGTTTGCATAATTTAGCATATTTTTTTCCTTTTTGGCGTTTATTTTTAAGCCAGCCACCTGTGCAGTTGCAGTGAACGACAAATTTGGTTAAGAGTACCAATGTTAATGACTTAGATTATCAAACGGTCACTACATCATCAATCTCAAGTAAGAATAAAATCGGTAACTGTCCTCCATGTCTTACTCCTTGTCGCACTTCAAAATGAAACATCTAGCGCTGTTATATGACTCTTTCAAAATATCAAGAATTTTATCAGGGATGCCTCGTAGCAAGCGATCTCTAGATGCAATCACGTCGACGAACAGTGATTGGTACTCCATGGATTGTTGTTCCATTTCTTAATATGATCGACACATGATTCACCACTGTGAAATCTCGCTTGGTGACGCTTGAGCATCGACTCAATCCTGGACTTTATCCCCTCGAGAATTATAGAATGATACGGTGATGCAACGCCCTTTCATTCTCCCAAACAGCCTGAACAAGTGGAAACAAAATACAAGCCGCTGCGTAGGGATCTACTTTAAGGAACTCGGCAGGTGAGTCATTCTGCACTTGTTGGGGGGTTGATTTTGATTCCCCTGGAACACCTACGTATGCACAGCAGTTGATAATCTGCATTTGTACTTTGGTCATCATTGAGCAGGGCACAAAAATTTTCCTTCCACCTTCGCAGTTGGTCCTCTAGGGACAATAAAAGCTTTCCGATAGTATCTAGCACAGGGTGGTTGGTGCTATTTTTTTTAACATACTCGTATAATGTCCTTATGGATTTTGTACAGCTCCTGTACGTTCCTCCTTTTTGCAGCTTCTTCCGCGCTCTCCACCAACTTGTCCAATCTGGTCCTCCTATCACGTCTCACACAGCGCTTTATTGCTATGTTATGAGCATCAATTTCATTCTTGATTTAAATTTTGAGTGCTCTGCGGCGTGTTTCTCCCAGGTGTCTTAAGATATCCACAGATTCCTATCCCTTGATTGCCCGGTGCCATCTCAGATCCATGACCATGACAGATCCATCCACCTTGATTTATTCAGAAAATTAAAAATACAAGTTTATCCATATACTCTTTGTTTCTGGCAAAAATTCATGATGCACTTCAACGTTGTAATCCATGAAAACCGTGAGCATTGCCTTCTTTTTTGTTGTTTTGGTCTCGGCTCATTTGGTGAACGCCATTCACTTGCCTGATGTCTGGATTGCGTGTCGTACTCAAAAACCCACGTCTGGTCTCCAGGAATGATCCTTTTGATGAATGTGGGATCGGATTCAGCCTCGCAAATCATCTCTTTAACGACGTCAACACGGTCTCTTTTTCGCTTGAAATTGAGGTCTTTTGGCACCAAATTTGCTGCTACACGACGGAAACCCAAATCATTATCCAAAATGTCTTTGATGGATCCATAGGCAATGTTCAAGTCCTCCGGTATCTCTCTGATGGTTAATTTGCGGTTATTGACCAACATTTTTTTTACTTCATCACTGTTTTTGTCGGTTTTCGATGTCGATGGTCAGCCACTGCGTTCATCATCTTCGGTTGACTCACGACAACTTTTAAACTGCTCGTGCCACTGGTAAACGACCGTTTTCTTTAGAGAATCGTTGCCGAAACACTTTTCCAACATTTTCAACTTTCGCGCACCATTAAATCTTTTGCAAATGTTAAGCTATCCCTCTAAGATTTAGAGGGAATGTCAACAACAGATGTACCAACTTAACAAAAAAAAAAAAAAAAAAAAAAAACAGAACTCAATGTGATATTCTTTGTTAATAAAAAAATTAATTAACATTAAAAGAGTAAACATACAAAATAGTTTGTAGAGAACACACAAGGAATTGAAGAAATGAAAGATATAGAAGTTAAGATTGAAGAGAAAAATGTGAAAGGATTGCATTTTTAAAGTTTATGGCATTTTTAATATCCCTGATGTATTGGAGAAGTGATTCCCATAGCCTTACAGCGTGAACAAAACACAGGCGTGAAGATCACGCTAATTGTATAGGGTTTTCTAATAACGACTTGACAATTTTTTAAATAAAAGGCAAACCATTTGAGATATTTCATAAACTTTATTATTGGCTTTAAGTATAATCAAAATATTTATGAATGGAACTCGACTTCGTTCATATGGCCACCGCGGGCACGTTTGCAGCTGTCGATTCTTTGGACCCAATTTTCAACGACTGGGCAACACATTTCGGCCGAAACGGCCGTTATTTCGCGTTCAATATTGCCTCTGAGCTCTTCCAACGTCGTCAGCGTGTTGGCATAAACCAACGACTTAACGTAGCCTCACAGAAAATAGTCAAGCGGCGTTAAATCGCACGAGCGAGGCGGCCAATCGAATGGCCCATGTCTTGAGATAACACGCTCACCATACTTACTCTTCAATAAATCGATTGTAGCGTGTGCTGTGTGGTTTGTGGCACCATCCTGTTGAAACCAAATGTCGTCCAAGTCCATATCTTCCTATTCGGGCCAAAAATAATCGGTGATCATGGAGCGATAACGCTGACCATTCACAGTAACGTGACGATCGTTATCGTCGACGAAAAAATATGGCCCAGTAACGCCGCCGTCATGCAAACCGCACCAAACAGTTATTTTTTGTGGATGAAGTGGTGATTAATGAAGCACATGTGGGTTTTCACCTGACGAATAACGCATATTTTGCTTATTGACGAACCCATTGAGCCAAAAATGAGCTTCGTCACTAAACATGATTTTGCGATGAAATTCATCATCTTGGCGCATCTTCTCCAGAACCCAATCGGAGAACGTGTGCAGACGTTGGTCGTTAGTACGATGAAAATCTTGAGTTTACAGAATAGATTGACAGTCACAGTTTGATGATTAGTGAAAGAGTGTCAAGTCCCTATTGGAAAACCCTATATTTTGTTTTATATGTACCTAGGTACGGTTTGTATTTAATCTAAGTGACCAATTTCGTGCACTGAGATATTGTTTTAAAGTACATTTGAGTAAGTTTTTTGTGAAATTCGCCGAAAAGCGAAGCTATTGTGTCAAAATATAAGTTTTAGAAGCATGTCGAATGGGTTAAATTTGTCTCAGAATTTTAACTTAAAATAATAAAAATTTAGAAAAAAAGACTACAAAAAAAAAAAACCAATATATATATATTTTTTAAATTACTCTTCGGACATTCTCTGACGAGTTTTCATCAGTTTTGAGTAAGTTTTGGAGTTTCATGTGATTTTTTTTTCCAGAATTTTGGACTTTTTTAGAATCTGTACCTTCTTTTCCGGTACTTCGATTTTGTGTTGTTTTGCAACTTCAGTTTTCTTTACTTCGATCTTCGCCTTCTTTGGGGCTTTAATTTCACTTTTCTTTTTTGTCTTTCGTGACAAACTTTCAGCTGAATCCTTCGTAGTTTTATTCGCCTCACTTGACTATATTTTACAATCTACATCTTGTTTCTGTGGATCACTGCACAAGACCCTGATATTATTACAGATACCACTTTCTTTAAAGTGACAAACCGCCAGGTACGGTGAGTGAAGTTAAATTATTCGACAGCTCGGTCATTAATCTCAGATGAAATCGCTCTTCCTTAGAGTCCACAAATGGTTTGTTTTGAAATTAAAGTGGTGGTGCTCGGTGATACCTAAAATGTAAATGTTCACATAATTAATTGAAATGATAATTTGGATAATTTAATTACGAAAACCCAACAATTTACCTGATAATCTTGTATAGAAACCCTGGAAATGATTTTCCCACATTCGCCATTCTATTATACTACCGCTTATGGTTTACTTTAACTTTTTATGGCTAGAAATTGTCTAGACTTCTGAATTTTGTGTTGCCCGTCAGGAGGAAATTTAAGTCCCTTTTATTCCAGAATCCACCTGCAATGCTAAATAATGTAGCATTGCGTTGTTTTTATTCCTAGCGACGCAGTTTTGGCTGCGTTCATCTCAAAGTAATGATGAATGTGACTGATGACACTATCAGGTCCTTCACGCATTTCTAAGTTTTCATTAAGTTAATAGTTTGTTTGAACTTTGATGAATTCGGTGTGAATACCGAAAACTAAACATTTATGTGCTGCGTTAAAATATGCTGATCCCATTCGTTGTGGGCTAAAGGAAAAGATACGTTTTGAGTGTAGTCAAAGCATAGTACAAAAGTAGAAGTCGTAACTTTATTAAAATTACGTATCTCACAAGATTGTTGGTAGACTTTACGTTGAAGTTTGGAACAATCTAGATTGACAAGAACCATTTGTATTTTCAGTTCTTTGGCATATGCTTTCATTTCTGTTACAGCTCGGTGTACTCGTAGAATCAAAGAATTTTGTTGACAAATGTCACAGAGTTAATCTTTTGGTTTCATGGGTGAGATGAAAAATACGGCATTCTAATAGGAAGTGATATACTGGTAGCAAATTTTTCGGCAACATGTTTGATAAATTCTACGATGCGAGTAATCGATTCCACAGAGAGAACACGTGATGCACGTTTTGACGGCCTATCACTTAATCCATGTTTTCGATCGGAAAATGCTTACATTTTTGTGTTGTTGCATTAGACTTTTATATGCTTTTATGCTAACGTCGTAAATAAAACAAAACATGTTTCTACAAACACGAGTGCCGCGAAAAAAAAAGCTATATCGATTCTGGACTTATCACTTTCAGCCATTTCACCACACTTCTTTCGAACTTTGAGTAAACGTTTTCGAGGGATAAATGCTGTTAATGAAGCTGTTAATAACTCAAATAAACCAAATCTTGATCTGCGTTGCTTACCTTTTGGAAGAATTGAATTTTTTGGAACAACAAGGTTGACAATCTTCATCATACATCAATTCGATATTAACAGACTCTTGTACATCTTCAGCTGACTCCTCTAATTCGGCTATATTCAATTTAGGGCTGTTTAAATATCACTAACAAAACTTATGTAATCTTCAGTTACAACCGAAGTTTCACCACCGACATTCTAACGCGTAATATTAATCTCATCGCTGTTGTACGAGTATATTGCGTCCAACATCTCCTTTTTTTATTCAATTCTCACTAAACTCACCAAAACTCACCAAAAACAAAATTGCAAGAACTGTTGTATATGGTGTAACAGGGGAATGAGGTCATCGGAGTTGTACCCAATGACAACAAAGCGCTTCTTACAACTGAAACCTTTTTTACAAAAATATTACCTTGCCAAACTTGGGACGCGTTTTTCACGAAAACTGGTTTTCAGACACTAAGTCCCTTTCACAACAAACGATGAATGAGCAGGTGCATAATCGTGATACAAAAGCCATGAATTCTTTTTCCACAATTCCGGTTGTTTTTTTTTTTTTTCGTATTGCTTCTTGCGAACTTTAAGGAACGGCGCATGACTTCAAGGTAATAACCATTTATTGATCGTACGACCTTGAGGTGAGAACTCCTGATGCACTACGCCAAGGTAATAAAAAAAAAAAAAAAAAACAGTGATCAACACTTTGCCCTTTGATCGAACTTGGCGTGCTTTTTTCGGTCTTGGCTCTCCTGGGTGCTTCCATTTGGACGATTGGATTCATCACCAGTTATGACACTTTTGGGCGACGATTTTCCAAAACAATTTTCTTCACAGCTTCGACGTTATCATCTTTTGTTGATGTGCTGGGCGTGATTGATTGAGCGTCATTGGCATCTTCTGAGCCATTTTGGAAGAGCTACAGTCAGCAATTCAAGTGTTTCAGAGCACTTGATTCCATTTAACGTTTTTATCTGTCAAAAACAAACTAAGTATGCTATATACTTGAAACTATGGACATATGTTCGGAACATGTCCTAGTGTCAGAAACCATAAGTCTGATGCGACGTTAATGTAAAATTTTCGATTAGATATCGGGAGAAGTTTTGATTTCGCTGGGTTAAGCAACAATCCGTTAGCCACTGACCAATTATATATTTCTGATAAATCTTTATTTAATTTTAACGCAAATTCAGCGATCAAATGCATGGGAAGAGACAGATATAGCTGAACGACTGAACGTCAGGGTATAATTAGACCGTTGCATGCTGGCATATCGATGGCAAGTCGTTTATGAATCCACAGAATAATATTGGACCGAGAATCGATCCTTGCGGTACAGCTTGTCTAATCAATGACAATTTTTTAAGATCTGTTGCAAAGATAACTTCTAAGAAGCTTGTTAACTGAAGCCAAACAAGTTATGTAATTTTCAGCATAAAATGTCATGACTTACCCTATTCAAAGGCTTTTAAGAAATCAAGTAAGCAAAGAAGTGGTACGAATCCCATACCAAAGTCATGCCTAATATCATCTTAGACGTTAATCATAGCTGAGGAACAGGAGATTATTAGAAGAGAGATGACTTATTATCTGCTTCGATATAAGTTTCTTAAAAACCTTTGATAGACACAGTAAAATATTTATGGGTTTAAAGCCACTGACGGAGGTTACATTCAATTTTTTGGTAATCGGTATAACCTTTGCAATTTTCCAGGATGTTGTGGATGTCATTATACAGTGCTTAAGAATATGAGTCAGTTGAGTTATAATTTCAGGTAGTAAAAACTTATTGAAGAGGGTACAACGTCCATACCAGTCGAGTAAGATTTAATAGCCACAATACAGTCAACAACTTCACCTTTGGTAACCACTTTAAAATCACCCAATATATAACCAAGTGAACCAGAAATTTAATTTAGATGAAAGAAAAGCGTTTTGGGTCTTACTTCCAAAAAGAAGTCATTAAGGACATCAAGATGTGCGAGTAGGTCACACTTACCAGGTGTACCGGTATGAAGTGAGCTTCAAGATACAAATGTCTTGATAGGGAACATTTATTGTGAACGGGCCTTAATGTTCTTTTTTTTTTTTTTTTGGTTGCTATGACACCTGTCAAACATCAAGTCATTGAGCAAACAACATCATATTTTTTCATCGTGTTAAAAAAATCGAATTTTGTACCAGAAAATGATAACTTGCGCAAAGCATTAATTTTTTATTTTAATTTGAAGAAAAGTGCTGCAGAGTCGCATCGAATGCTTGTCGAGGCATATGGTGATCATTCTCTATCAGAAGCATGGTTTCAACGGTTCAGAGATAACGATTTTGATGTGAGAAATGAAGAACGTAGAAGACCATTAAAAAGTTTGAAGACGCCGAATTGTAAACTATATTGGATGAAGATGACACTATAAGTCAGAAACAAATGGCAAAATGTTAAATGTTGCACAACAAACAATTTCTGACCGTTTGAAAGCCTTGGGAAAGATCCAAAAGTCTGGAAAATGGGTGCCACATAAATTGAATGAAAGACAGATGGAAAACCGAAAAACCACTTGTGAAATTTTGCTTCAAAGAAACGATAAAAAATCAGTTTTGCATCGAATTGTTACTGTCGATGAAAAACTGATTTATTTTCAGAATCCTAAGCGGAAAAAATCATGGGTTAATCCGGGACAACCATCAATTTCGACTACAAAGCCAGATCGATTCGGAAAGAAGGCAATGCTGTATGTCTGGTGGGACCAGAATTGGGTGGTATACCACGAGCTCCTAAAACCTGGTGAAACCGTTAATACAGATCAATACAGATAATAGCGTCAAACAAATGATCAATTTGAAGCATGCATTGATCGAAAAACGACCAGAATGGGCCAGAAGACACGCAAGGTTATTTTGCTCCATGACAATGCATCAGACTTGGCTCCTTCCGACTACCATTTGTTTTCATCGATGGGACACGTTTTAGCTGAGCAGCACTTCGAATCCTACGAGGAAGTCGAAAATTTAGCGACTTTTTGGTTTGCTTCAAAAGAACAGTTTTATTGGCGTAGAATCCAAAAAATGCCTGAAAAATGGAGCTCACTTCATACTACAAATTGGACGTAAGTTAGTCCAGAGTTGTTTAGATAGTAGTGATGGGTTCAACTAAAAAGCATACTAGTTTTGATTGATGATCAAGGTCGCATTCGTAAGCGCTTTTTTAGATGCTGCCAAATTAGGATGGGAGGTGTGAGTACACATGCGTCATAACACATGGACTGAAAATTCTGTGCCGTTTTATAGTAAAACACAAAGTTTTTGCAAAATTCAACTTTATTTATCAATATAGTTGCCTTCGAGAGCGATACACTGATTGAAATGATTTTTCAATCTTTGGAAACAAGTTTTGTAGTACGATTCCGGTTTAGCCTCAAAATAGGCCTCTGTTTCGGCGATTACTTCTTCATCGGTCTTAAATCTCTTTCCGGTGAGCATTCTTTTGAGGTCTGCGAACAGGAAATAGTCGCTAGAGGATACGAATATGGGTGGGGAAGCAATTCGTAGCCGAATTCATTCAACTTTGCCATCGTTTTCATCGACTTGTGACACGGTGCATTGTCTCGATGAAACAGCACTTTCTTTTTGTTCTGCGATTTCGTCCTTCAAACGCCCTAACAACGCAATGTAATAGTCGCTGTTGCTAGTCTGCCCCTTTTGGAGATAGTCGATGAAAATTATTCCATGTGTATCCCAAAATACGGATGAGACAAGTTGAGGTTTTGGTCGTTTTGGACGAGGTTCGTCGCCAACGTCGTCGCCAGTATATCCAACACGGTCTTTTGATATCTTCAGAGCGTCAGCTATCTCAATCAACTTCACTTTATGGTCATTCGTAATCATTTTGTGGACTTTTTTTAAGTTTTCATCTGAAACAGCCTCTTTTTTACGTCCACTGCGTGCATCATCTTCGGTGCTTGTATGACCACTTTTAAATTTTTCAATCCATTTGCGAATGGTTCGTTGGGCTGGTGCAGAGTCCGGTTAACACTTATCAAGCCATTTCTTTTCATCGGCTTCATTTTTTCCCATCAAAAAGCAATGATAAATCAACACACGAAATTGCTTTGAATGTATTTTTTTTCACAATAACAAAAGTTCCTTCACTCACAATGCTATATCTAGAGAAATAATCGTCCGACAGCTGTCAAATTTATACACGTATCTTTTGAAGGTTGGTACTAACTGAAAATGGTATGGATTTTCAAGTGGTGCCCTCTCTTAGAAACGGCACTGACTTTTCAGCCCATGTGTTAAAGTTTACATACAAGGTATTGAAAGTTAGCCTGCAGCCATACCAGGGAGCTGAATGGGTTCAGGTTAGTAAAGCTGGGATGTCGACAGCGTTAAAATTTTTGAATTTAAAGGACAATGGTAAGACGAATAATAGAAGTCAATATTGTGGGTGCAGGAAAGGAGATCATAGTCAGAAATATATTTTAGAGAAAGTTTGTCAAAAAGTATTACAGATGATGAATCCGAAACAATAATAAGGTCAAGCAAGTTGGAACTTGAACAGTCAGAAAATCGCGTAGGGCTACAGTAATTAACAATTTGGAATTCAAAAGAAGATACCATATCTTTGATTTGGAAGGCAAGAGAATCATTTTTGAATAAATCAGCGTTTAAGTCATCACTTATAAGAACATGCTAAAACTCAGAAAGAGTACTAAAAAAACTCTGATCTGAGTAGCTTCTGTTGGGGTTATAAGCGCGGGATACTAGAGAGGAGCCATCATGAAATTTTACAATCAGATATTACGATATATACCTGTCAAATCAGATGCACTAAGAATGTCATATTTTAGTTTAGAATTAACATATATTGATACTACTCCTCCAATCGTGTCCGTTGTGCTTCCATTTCTAAATAGATAGCAATTGGGTAAGGAGTAAAAATGTCTGTGATATTCGGTCTTAAACTCACTAACACATTTAACATCAACATTGGACTTCAAGTACAGATAGTCTTATTTGAAGATTGTTAGGCTTTGCGCTTTAAGGTGGCAAACTTTAAATTCCCCTGGTATTTGGACAAAATTTGTATCAACTCACGAGTGCAGTTTTTATTTACACTTTTTAGACATTTCGACAAAATAAAAGAAAAAGAAATAATGTCACAAACTAGTTTCAAATACATATTCACTGACCAAAAGTACAGAGACGAAGTAAGAAAGATAAAGTTAGAAATAGAGGAAGCGTAGAGAAAAGCATATAGAAAACTATGTATAGTGAACAAAGTTATAGAGAACAATATACTTGTAAAAGGAATAAATTAATTTAAAACTCGAATAAAATAAAGTTCATAAATAAAATTAAATAAAACTAAATAAACAGTGTACTTATGCAAATAAGAAGCGAATAAGTAAGGTCAAAGAAAGATTTTGGTTGAAGTGAAATCATCAGTGTGGAGTAGCAGCAGCAGCATGCAGATTTCAATGCTTTCGACGAGAAGCTGTTTTCAAGCTCAATGCCAACATTGAAGACGAGGTTCTCTGTTGTTAGTTTTTGTGTATATGTATCTCAGCTGATTCAAGAATACCGTTTCTGTCTTGGAAGCTGTTGAATTTTAGTACTCTTGAAGAGGTTTGAGCTATGCTCTCGTGGTTATTGCTATTGCGATTTCTGGTGCGGAAAACACCTTTTAGCTGCGGTGGCTTGCAGTCAAACGAAAGACACAGTCGATTGAATAAATGGTTCATATTTTCTCGGGGAGTGCCAAAGAGGACAGCGTAAATTCTAGTAAATTCCTTCTTCCCGAGAGAGTTTGTTTGTCCTTTTAGTGCCAGTGTTTCTGTTTTATGGTTGAGTGAAATTGCATTTGTATTTTCTTCCAGTTTGTTTACATATTCCGCCGAACCGGTGAAACTAGCGCCAAGTTCTTCAAAACGCTTCACTTATATTGCATTCATTTCTTCAATTTTAAGCAAAACTTCGTTACCTGTTACCACTTACTCCGAAAAGTAACATTTCGGTCAAGTGGTAAGCGTTTTGAAGAAACTGGTTTGATATTGGCTCAAATTCCATATCAGCATGCACGGCCAGTATATACACGTGCTCAAAATCAGCCACTTTAATTCGTCGCCGAAGTCAACAATTGGCCTTTAATTATAGAACTTTACGGTGAATTTCAAAAGTAGATCTTAACTTGCATGCCCATAAAATCCAAATTACACAACAATTGAAGCCTCTGGACAGTTAACGACGTCTCTGATTTGTTAATTGGATGTGTGTGCCAGCAAAATTTGTCATCGAATTTGATATCTTCCGATAAAGTCCATTTTTAGATGGATAGGTACGTAAATAAAAAAAATTCTTTTCTGAGAAAGAAAAACCAATGCACTTTATAGTGCGGATTATGGGTTGGAGGCATCATTGGCCCGTACTTGCTAGAAGCTGAAGCTAGAGAGACAGTTACAGTGAATGTAGAACGTTATCGCAACATGTTGACTGGCTCTTTTTTCCCAAAATTGAATGAATTGGGTCTGAACAATCTTGGGTCTACTGCCCACAAAAGCAATCAATCAATCAATTTGAAATTTGAAAATCGCATTATTTCGGTGAGAGAAAAAGTTGATTGCCCTACGTACTGCCAGTCATTGAGAAATTTTCGTGTGTTAGCGTTTCGATGACCCTGAAAAGAGGAGAGAGAAGGGACGGGACGGGCTGAACAAATGCTGTTTTTCTTCTTCTCGGAAAGAGCCCAAAAGAGTAGGAACGATGAAAACGCTTACGCAGTGGTTTTACCAGCGTCAAAAAAAACACCTCTTCAGGAGAAGGATAGATATACCACATGGACCAGCGGACTTATGTATGTTAAGTATCTTTAAGTACTCTTGCTACTATACGAATGCGAAAGTGGATCTATCCCATTGGAGATTCGACGCTCTCAAGTGTAGGCAGAGACAAAGCACTATCTGGAAGGGTTGAGTTGGCCGAAAGGAGGACGCTTTTTCCGCCATACATTTCAAAGCCATGCCTTTTGGTCTTGACAGCTATTTTCGTTTTATGATTCCACCACCGGCCTTTTGAACGGAGTTTCCGCACTACTCATAGTCTTACATTTTTCTTCGAATATGTTCCACATAGCGTGTGCACAAAGTTTTTTTTACCTTGTTTCTGGAACTTTGGACACAAACTCGCAAATTAAAGCGTTGATCTGGAATTTATTTAAAGTGTGCCTGATCTCATTGGATGTTCTTTGTTTTCTTCACGTAAAATCCTGTCAGGAAAAATTAACTAAATGAACTTTACAATCTTTTACTCTCACTGCAGTATGTTACCAAGTGCGTATTTAGTATAAAGGCCGTGTGATTAACAAGAACTTAGTATATTTTTTTCCGTTGGGTTCCTCATTACAAAATCATTTCCTCCATAACAATTTTGGTACTCTTAGTCCAATTTTCCGACGTGCCTGCTTAAATCTGCACCGATGAAAAGCATTTTTTCTCATCATATTCCATTTACTGGCTCACTAAAATCGTGCCATGATATATCTTTTTCTGTTTACGCACAGGTTAACGATATTCCACGTTTTGGTTTCAATCGGTTTCATTGCTATAAATCGGTCGATTATTTTGATTGTATCAAAAGCTCCACTATCGAGATGATGGCAAATCCATTCTTATTTTGTTCCGTATTAAAACTTTTTCTGCGCCTTCGTCTGCACGTTCAAGTAGCAGGCCCTGTTTCAAACATTTCGCCGCTTGTTTTATTGAACGCTTAGTATATCGATTATACGTTTTCGTTTTACTCGCCTTTGCGAGAACGTTCCAACTTGCGAGTCGTAATCTATTTGTAGAAATCATAATTATGCTCGCCGTTGAAAACTATTTAGTTTTGGGTTCCTATTCGCTCCGGAATTACTCCTCCGCTATTTAGAAGGAGTGGCCGGTGGTGCTTTCGTACTATTATATGTATCTTTTGCTTGGTGGAATAACATGTATACTCCAGATGTTTGCAAATCTACCATAGATGGGCAAAGTATCTCCTAAATTTTTTCCTGCAAGTACGTACAAAGTTTGCTGTGTCAAAGTTACAATAATTCCTCTGCAAGCAGTGCAGATGCAAATAAATATTATTGAAGTTCCACTCTTTTGTATACGATTGGAGATATTTTCTCTTTGAATTTGTCATCTGTTTTTGCTTACTTAGGATGGAATTTAAAATTCTATCTTCTAACTTCAACAACCCTGTATCTTTTTAATTCAAAGGTACGAGTATATAGATATTTTTTGTAAACTGATGGAACTAGCAGAAATATTTTTTTGCATAATTGGAAATCATGAAAAAATGGTTTTACATTATTCTTTGGATTCTTTTGAGTTATTCGTTCTCTTTATGAGATTGCAATTTTCGTGGAATCATTTTCAAATTATTAAATTGAATTATGAGAGTATTTGAAAGTGATTTGGGAATTGATGAAGGTTTTTTTTGACTGTTTTTGAGTATTCCAACTTCAATTTTAAATTTAACTGCAATGGTATAAGTATTTAATTACGTATTTATGTTTCTAACTGGGACATTTTGATTTCTAATTTACAGCTTTCCACATCATACTCGCACCTCCTGCGATTTGCAACTGCTTGATATTTGAATCGGAGATAAATGAGTTGAGAAGTTCTTACAGTATAGCACGGTAAGTCTTTCAAGATATAGGGTCCATTTTTTATAAGATTATATAATATCTAGTATTAATTTGTTTGTACAAACTATGTCTTGTGTCCCGCAGTGAATTTAACGGTTCTAACTACGACTACGTGCAATCGTGTTGGTTTTTTTTGTCAAAAGTTTTCTCAGCTCTCTCTTAAACTTATCCTGTTGCCATAGTCTTGTCTTTACTTATCTGAGCTACAAATTACATGGTGATAATGATTTTAATTCTATGATGTGCTTGGCTATGGAGCTTTTATATTTGGAAAGTATACTGGATACATACATTGCCATTTCCGTCTTTAGACTCTGTTCTGTTCACTGAGCGTATTGCATACGGGCTTGCATTTGTCAAAGTGCATGCAACTTTGCTGTTCAGTGTTATTAAAAAGAGCAAAAAACACGGCAGTCGATTATTACAAAAAGCAATATTAGTGATAAAATACAGCGTTGTCATTCTCCGCTTCAGATTACCAATCGGGTAACTACTTATCAAAATCCCAACCACCATCTGCGAAAATTTCGGATAAAAGGGAAATATCCCTATCTGAACAACTACATGACTTGGAATCTAGTTTTATGGATTTTAATTTAAATTTCTGTTGGCTGAGTTTGAATGTAGTTTCAATAATAAACTTAGTGGAGCTATTGATGTTCTAAACAAGCATGTGCAACAATTGGAGAGTCACACTTTTGAACTACGAGATAATGATAATGAGGTGATTTTAAGTGAAAGAAGCGTCTATGAGACGTAATTTTTCGAGGTATTCCTCAAAGTATACCTATCGAATTGGTGAAATAAATTGCTGCTAATCTCATTATAACATAGGGCCTTACTTCGATGCGTTTCCATTGCGAGGCAGCTTCTACAATAGTAAAAACCCGCTGCTGTTCAGACTCTTTTCTCAGACTGAGCAATGTATAATAGGAGTTTTAACTGGTTGTTATGTTTCATCGATCACGACGTGGATGCCGCTGTAGATATGATCACAGACACTTTTCTCTTTAGATAGAGCTACTTTATCTCTCATCTCGGAGTATCAAATCAAAGAAAAGGCGTGATACGATTCGAGTTGTAAAGAGGCTATCAGTGCTTGCGAAATATTTTTTCGGTCCTACAAGACCGAATTTACAGGCGAAAACCGAAAAATGTTCAAAAGAGCGAGGTACCAGTTACTACCAAAAGCTAATAAAAGTTTTTGGTCGTTCGTTAAAAACATTAGAAATTCTGCCTCATCCCCCATGTCAACGCTCATTTAGAATAATATTACAGTTGTCAGCTCGCTAGATTAGGCCAATCTGCTTGCTGTACACTTTGCGGTAAGTTAAACACTTCCAAATTGCTACGTGTAGTAGCAAGAGTACCTTGCTAAAGGCAAGGTCCCTAAAAAGGCGAACCTTCTTTTTTCTGCTTCTACAGATCCATTGCACTTTCTTCCCTTCTTTTCAAAGTCAGAGAAACACTGATGAGCCGTCAGCTCATGATATATCTCGAAACGCGAAAACTTTTCAATGACCAGCAGTATGGCTTTTGTAGCAACAGGTCCACTGGTGATTTGATGGCATGACACATCGAAAAGCGGAAGCAGAGCATACATGAATCTCGCGAAAGCGAGACCTGATATTTCTAAGGCATTCGACAGAGTTTGGCATCAGGCTCTTTTCTTGAAAATGTGTGCATTTTGGATTGACGGAGCGACGGAACGTTCAATCCGGATGGTTTGGATAGTCAAGTCCGATATTCACAAAATAAATATTGGTGTGCCCCAGGGCTCCATTCTGCCTCCGAATCTCTTGTCTACAATTTCTAATCCAATATATTTCTTTGTTAGCGACAGTATTTTCTGCTTTTCATATTCATTCCCTGACTCACCTACCTGCTCTTCGGCTGGATTGGAATGGCAGCATATGCTAAGGTCATCAAATTCTGATATAAACAGCATCAAAAATTGAGGAACAATCAAGAGAGTGAATTTTTATTGCTTTCAAAACATACTGTAGATGAAGTGAAATTTAAACCCCTTAAAACGTTCCATTCTCGGTATGTGTATCAATGGCAACTTACGTTGAAAGGTTTCCTCAAATTATGTAAGAAATACTTTTGCCACTCCACCTTCAAACATTTAAGACCAACGTTCTTAGGTACCTGTCTTTCTTTCCTTCCTGATTTTCCTTCGCCCGTTTTGTGTACAAGCAAAAAAAAACATGCCACACAGCACGCGAATCGATGGACCAATTATGGGAAATGAGTTCGGTGAGCAATTTATCTCTCGGTTTGGACTGGTGAATTGGCCAGCTAGATTGTATGATTTTACACTTTTAGACTATTTTTTATGGTGATATGTCAAATCCTTCATATGTGCCGATAAATCAACATTAATCGCAGCATTGGAAGATGCCCATATCCTCGAAAAAGTATGGACAACTTAAAACGTAGTCGTGGTCAACATTTACATGAAATAATCTTTAAAAAATAAATGACAGGCATTTGTTTATCACTTTTGCAATTTTTCTGTGCTCCCAATGTTCCGATTTGAGTTCTGTTTGGTTGGTACATCTGTTGTTGATATTCCTTCTAAATCTTAGCATTATAGCTTGATATTTGTAAAAGTTACGTAGCCAAAAGTACATCTAACTCTGTGTATGTTGGCGATTTTTTACAATTTTAGAAATGGATTTCAATTTGCAACAACGAACTTGTATTTTAAACATTTAAAATATTGGAAAAGTGTTTCGGCAATGATTCTCTAAAGAAAACGGTCGTTTACCAGTGGCACGAGCGATTCAAATGTGGTCATCAGTCAATCGAAGATGATGAAGGCAGTGGTAGACCATCGACATCGAAAATCGACGAAAACATTGATGAAGTCAAAGAAATGTTGGTCAATAACCGCAAGTCTTGGATCCGTCCAAGACATTTTAGTAAATGATTTGGGTTTCCATCGTGTAGCAGCTAAATTGGTGACAAAAGACCTCAATTTCAAGCAAAAAAGAGAACGTAATGATTCATCAAAAGTATCATTACTGGAGACGAGACGTGGGCTTATGAGTACGACACGCAATCCAGACATCAGGCAAGTGAATGGCGTTCACCAACTGAGCCGAGACCAAAAAACCACGTCGTTTTTAGTCAAAAACGAAGGCAATGTTCACGGTTTTCATGGATTACAACGGTGTAGTGCATCATGAATTTTTGGCAGAAGGCCAGACAGTAAACAAAGTAAACTCGTGGATTTTGCACCATGATAAACCACCTTCGCACAGTACCATCATTATTCGTATTTTTTGACAAAAAATGCAACAAATACCATTCAAGAGCCATCAAATTCACCTGATTTGGCTCTTGTGACTTCTTTCTGTTCAATCGAGTTAAAAAACTGATACGGGGAACACGTTTCAGCAGCCGAGAGGAAGTAATGGAAAAATCGCCGGAAGCACTGATGGACATAGCGAAAATCGAATATAAAAAATGTTTCGAGGATTGGATCAACCGCTGGCATAAGTGTGTTGCAGTCGATGGGGATAACTATGAAGGGGACAATATAGATTTAGACGCATAAACTTGTATTTTGAATTTTCTCAATAAATTCCGAAATTTTTTTAATCAAGATGGTATGCAATTTGCTGTTCGGAAGATAGCAAGGTTTTCTTTTTCGAGTATAAAAGATAGGTTATCACGGTTGAGGTTAATTTTTCAATTTCTATCGCATTTCGAAGATTGGCCTCAATAATGAGAGCAAATACGTATGATGGGAGTATTGCAGACTTAAACAAATTGTATAATATTGCACCAAGAACTGAACCTTGCGGAAACAGATAAGATTTGAAACGCTATTATTGACTGGGACTTTAAAAGAACGGCACGACAAAAAAACTATGGACAAACGGAGCAAAGATATATGCAATCATTTTATATGATATATATTACCATCATACCAAACAGAATGCTTTTTCATGTCCAAAAGCGTCATACGTGCTGATTTTCCTTGCTTTATAAGCGTTTGTTTTGTTTGTTTGCTTTGAGAATAGATACTATCTTGGCATGGTAGTATATTTTTATATATATATACTTTCCAAGCATGGGAAGTATTGGAATTTCAGACATGCATTCAAAATAACAGGAAAAAATTTCACTCCAGCTATTGGAAAATACTTGAGATACAAATGTTTTATCGATACGAAATCTTACTACGTCTTCAGTAAGAAGTGAATTTAGTGGAATGACAAGGATTCTGCATTCTTTCAGTAACTAAGTGATACACAGTGATTTCTTAAAAAAATAATCACTAGGACGTTTGCTTTTTTGTCATCTGTGTAATAAAAATTAGATCCGTTTTGAAGTCCAGGTTATTCTTATTGTGTTCCAGAATGGATTAGCGTTCTTGTCTAGAGAAACTAGTTTTTTATTCCTCTCTTTAAATGTTTCGGGATTAACTAGCTTAGGTGAAGGATAATAATAATATCTTCTTTGGATATTCCTCTTTTGTAAAATAGGTATGGTAAAGCTTTGGGTATGGCTTTAAGGATTATATCATTGAAGTCAGTGACTATAGCGTATACTTCTTTCCTAGAAGAAATATTTTCACAATTCGCAGAATGTTCTTTAGCTCTTCTTCTTATATGTTAATTGCACGATAACATTTCCAGTTTGCATTTTTTAAGTCTTGGAAATACTGAACGTGGAGATTACTGAGTGAGTGAAAGGGTCTAAATTGTTACCCACAGACAAAAAACAAGAGAATAAGACGAAATCGCTGCTCTGATCAGAGCACCCGAAAACACACCCGAAAGACAAGACATTTAAGCAGCAATTATATAAAATTATGAGAAATCTATGAGGATGCCATGTTAGCAGATCTTGAAAATTTAAAAATTCAAGCAACACTGCTTGCTTGCTATACATTACTCAGCAGAACTCACCAAACTTCTGGATTAAGGATCACTATGATGATATATAGGCCCGGAGCCTATAGTAGTGTGAGATTCTTACTCACTAAAAAAACACCTCCCTTACGCAAACCACGACTGAGTTCACACTCAACAAGCAGTTCTTCTATCGCATTTTATTTTGTTTTTAAAAGATATCCTGCAGGCGATTTTCCATTGAAAATTCCTGTGTACTTTAGAAAAATAACGCGCTGCTAATCACCGCGCTAGATCGAGAGGCTTAGTCCTTTTCAGTCTCTCTTTGTCTCGTTGAGGATCTGTTGAACAGAAATATTCGTATGACCTTGTAATTAATTATTATGTTTTCCCACAAACATTTTAATTACGTTCTGAACGTTTTCGACTCCTAAGTCTCTGTGGATATCATCGTTTCTAATGTACCACGGCGCATTAACAATACCTCGAAGAACTTTGTTTTGGAATGTCTGTAATACATTAATGTTACTATTTTTTAGTACAACCCCAAAGCTGTACACCATATGTCCAGATCGGTTTTAGCACTTGCTTGTATAACAGCAGCTTGGAATACTTTCCAATAAGCTAGTAAATATCTCTATATTTGATTTCAAGCTCTTCACGTTTTTTTTTTTGACGTGTGCTCTCCATTTTAGTTTAGCGTCGAGTGTCATACCGAGATATTTGGCCTCGTTCGCGTAAGGAATTTGTACTGCGTTGATAAACACCGGTAGATTCTCAATTTTCTTGAGAGTGAAGTTCACGTGGAGAGACTTGTTTTCATTAAGCGCGATTCGCCAAGTCTTTGTCCAATTGTTAATCCGTTTAAGGGCACTTGCTTCTTCTTCGACTGTTTTAGCCGTTGCCAATATGGCAGTGTCATCAGCAAATGTAGCTGGGACAGTGTCGTCCGTTTGCGGTATATCGCGGGTAAAAAGCAAATATAGCAGAGGATCAAGTACACTCCCTTGCGGCACCCACGTTTATTGTCTTAAAAGTGGAATATTCGTTTCCGTGTCTCACACGGAAGAGTTGCTCTTCTAGGTATGAACCTAAAATACAAGACAATTGCTGGGGTAGGGCTTGTAGGAGTTTATATTTTAGGCCTTCGTGCCATACCTTATCAAAGGCTTGCGAAACGTCAAGGAATGCGCTTGAAAACCCTAACTTACACTCGATTGTACTTGGTCAACTGTAGAGTGTTGGCTTCTAAGGCCAAATTGATGATCAGGCAAGAAGGATTCGCTCGAAGACCTTCGATGTAATCGGGAGAAGCGATATTGGTCTATATGACTTGACTTCAGTCAGCGGTTTACCGGGTTTCGGAACCATAATAAATGCGGTTACTTTCCATTGGTGTGGTACATGCTCTAATCTAATGCTGGCATTTATAAGATAGAGCAGCTTTAGCAAACCATTTTTCGGCTACGCTTTAAGTATCTCTCCCGTTTCTGTGCTGATAAATGTTCTTTTTTATATTACAGACCCTGACACAAATTTCAAGTAATCAAAAAGGATGATGGCATTTAAGCTATACCCAGTTGTAGAAGTAAGAAAAAGTGGAGATAACAATTCAGCATACGAAAATATCAACCAGGAAAGAGTTTCTACATCGTCCTACATACACATTTCTGCATATTCATAGGTGCAATACTTCAATTCTATTTCAATTGAGTTTCATAAAATATTGTTACTACGTGTTGCCGGTAGGTATCGTTTTAAACATGCTTGTCGTAATGTCCTCTTAGTTGTAAAGCTCTTTCCTTATTTACGAATAGACGAGAAGGAATGCAAATGTGTTTTATAGGAACGAAGAAGTAACAAGGACACTCATTGTATAATGGTATATTCACACCGTAGTAGTACCCTGTTGCCTTTGAAATTTAACAATAGGCACATTCAACATGTGTATGGTTCAATATCTACTTATTTGTTCCTATCTATGATATAAAATACGTATACATCTGAAGACGCATGTGGCAAAGCAATAACTGCCAATTTTAGGTATTTATGATTAACATTTGAGGCAAAGTTTCAAACTGAAAGAAGAAAAATATCCGCACGTGGATGAAATACATTTCATACAAATATAACATACGAGTACATACATATGGAAGTTTGTACGTGAGACTACATGTATCCGGACGAGTATCTTTCGTATTTCAGGAAACATAAATACTCGTAAGCTATGCATGTCGATAGAAACTATGCAAGGAATGTTTATTGGAAACTGATTTATGGATATAAAATCATGTCCCTTGGGTAAATTCCAACGGATGGACAGTCCAAAAACCAGATTTGAGGTATTCATAGAACGCACAAATCTTCTCTGTCTTCACATACTAATATGTGAGAATTTCAGGAAATGTTTGAGGTTGTGATAAACGATTTTTTCAATCGGCGACGGTTATTTTCACTGTTTTGAGGTACACATGTATTCGTATGGACTTACCTGATAATTTTTTAAATGGAAATAATGTCGGCTTTATGACGGTTCACGTCATCCGTTTCGATTATTGCCTCAGAAGTTCGGTATCGCTTGCAATGGATTGCAAATGGATTCTGTTCAAACTTCTTAAAACTGAGGTTATTCTCTTCTGGCTGGCTCATCAAATGCTCAAAGGCATTACAATTCGTTTTTCCTGAGTGCTTAGATGTCATCTTGAATAGTAAACTCACTATGTCAAGTTAAAAACTTTCTTCAGTGTTCACACTTCTGCGTCGTACAGTTGGTCTGGAACGGTCAGTGTCTACAGTCTCTTTGGATGCTCAAGAGAGGGTTTTACTACTCAATTGCCTTCTAAGTCCAAAGAAGGCGGTCGGAGTTGATAGCGGGGCCGAGATAGATAGAGTCACTTACTATGATACCTTAAAGTTGTGGCCGCCTATTATGACGCTTCATTCTGGAAGTCGATGTGGTATGCCCCTCGTTGTTCACAGCATATATTGTGTTTTTCTTCCATCGGCCACTTCTGCTTCAATTGTCGCAAACGCTTCACTGTGTTCTTCCGATTATGTCAATGTCATTCATGTATTTGAGAAACTGAACTGACTTGTGAAACACGGTGCCTCTGAAGTTGAGTGGCGATTTTTGCACAATTCATTTAAGAACGATGTGGAGAAAAGGATCACGATTTTGTTATTACAGAATGGGCTTAGAATTGATATCAAAACTAGACCTGCTTTGTATGGTTCATCTTTATAGATGCTGTCACCTGCGGCTTTGATGGACTTTTTGGCCTATAACTACCCTGATAGAGGCCGATTAGATTACTGACGAAGAGTCTTAGGAGTTTACATAATACGGCAGGTTGGATTTTATATGCAATGTTGATCAGAGATATTCCCCTGTAGTTGGCGCAGTTCCAGCTTTTAGCATCGGGTAATCAATGCTGAGATTAAACTTCTTTGGGATACTTCCGTTTAGGTATGAGTTGATACACATATACGTTGAACCAACTCGGCAGTTAAGATTTAGCAGCTTTGTTTTACATAGGCTGTGGGATCTTGTTCGTAATCACCTTTTAACAGTCTGCAGAAAAAATACTTTAGATTCTCAGAATTGACTGTGGTTCTACTTTGAGGTTTCCTTCGCCATTCTTGCAGATTTGGCATATTCGTTTTATTTTTTGGTAAAACTTCCGAACTTCATTCTTCTGGTAGCAACTCTCAATTGAGCGCTTCTCGTGTTCCTTCTCTTTTCTACCCGTAGGCTGACCTTTGTTCATCTATTGACTTTATTCGTCATCCAACCATGACTTTCTTAGTTGGGGTGAGTTGAAAGAGTACATTAGAGGTGGCCACTGGTCTTCTTCGTTTAACTTCCTCGAGAGGTTAAACAAAACTCGCCCTGTTAGTTTCCTGCAATTGTACCTGTTCGGCCGGGAACTTCTTCACAAGGTTTAGCTTGCTTTGGGCTGTAAAGGATATCCGCATCCAAATCGTGGCTACAACAAGGTAAAGGTCCGATGACTGCTTACTATTATTTATATACTAGATTTCCTTTTTCCTAAGCATCTATCTAAGGTTTAAGACCGAATTGAACTCGGCTTTTCCCAAGCATACAAATGTACTAGGCATAGATGGCACATAGAACGCCTGAATATCCGGCTTATGATCGAGCTGTAGGCAATTAGTGCTGATATGATGGGTGCTGATACTATAGAACTTCATCACTGAAGCAGCTACTTATATCTCTATGACAGATTGAAGAAATCCATAATAAGGAACAAGTAAAGAGCAGGATGTACGAGTTCTTCGTCTCAGAGCCCTGTTTCGACACAGAAGAAAGAAATCGCCATTGAGTTATATGGTAAGCTCTGTTTGCAACCCGAACGTATATGCATAGAATGTGTGTCGGGGTGCAGGTACATCACCTGAAAGATATTGCAATAATTTTGGAGGAGAACGACTTAAAGATGTCCTGTTTTCCTAAGAAAATAATCAGTTCGATAAAGCACTTCGGTACATCTGTTGGAAATTTTGTAGGAGAGTTTAAGTCGAATATTTAATTGATGTCAAGTTTTGGTCCAACCTAATCGATTATACTCTAGATTATAGGTATAGGGTTTTATGATTCAGATTTCTGTAGGTCTCTACACAACACGAAAGAATGTATTTGATGTCTAGATTCAAGAACCTTAGATTTGAGATCATCTTAGTTACTTCCATTGGACGTTTTCGAAAGTGCCAATATACGATGTGTGTTCAGTAAGTTTAAGTAAGGCGACTTTTCAAATTTCGCGGGCAACGTATAATTCGATTGTCTATTTTTTTTTTGCTCTATGGTACACATGTCCCAAACATATGTTCACAATTTCAAGTATTATATACCAAGCGTACTTCGTTCATTTTTGACAGATAGAAACGTTAGACGTTTTTTGAGTTGCTCGACGATTTAAATTATTTTAAAAAATGGAATCAAGTCCTCTACTATAAAACACTTGAAATATTTGCACTAAGTAAAAAAAAAAAAAAAATGTTAACAAGTGGTACAAGCTCTTCCTAGATGGCCAAGAAAGTTCCAATGACGAATCTCGCTCTGAATACCCCAGGACATCAACAAAAGATGATAACGTCGATGCTGCGAAGAGAATTCTTTTGGAAAATCGTTGAATTACCATAAGAGAAGCAGCTGAGGATGTTGGCATACAGGTCGGCTCATTTCATGCAATTTTTCGGGTGTTTTGGGCATGAGACGTGTGTCAGCGAAGTTTGCTCCGAAATTGCATAATTTTGATCAGAAGAACCATCGCCTGAGCATCGCTCAGGAGCTCTTGAATGGCGCCAACGATGATCCTGACTTCCTCAAAAATATCATAACTGGTGACGAATCATGAGTATATGGTTATAAAGTCGAAAACAAAGCCCAATCGTTCCAATGAAAGCAACCAGAAGAGCCAATACCGAAAAAGCACACCATGTTCGATGAAATATCAAAGTTTTGATCACAGTTTTTTTCAATTACCGTAGCGTAATGCATCAAGAGTTTCTACCTCAAGGTCGTGACCGTACGACGGAGTATTACTTCGAAGTTATGCGCCGTATGCAAGAAGTAATACGAAAAAAAACGTCCGGAATTCATGGCTCTTGCATAACGATAAAGCACACGAACCCCAGCCACCCCAACCACCCTATAGCAGGTTTTGGTTCCATGTGACTTTTTCCTTTTCCCAAAACTGAAGAGACCTATGAAAGGTCGGAGATTTGCAACGATTGAGGGAATAAGAACGGCATCGCTAAAGAGCGTGGTTATGAGAAGTGCTTCGAGGATTGGAAAAAGTGTTGGCAAAAGCTTATTATATCTGAGGGGGATTACTTTGAAGGGGACAACAGTAATATTGATGAATAAATAAATTTATTTTTTATGAAAATATAGAGTCACCTTACTTTTCGAACATACCTTGTATGCTATTCTATTCGTTCTGCACATACGTTTCCAAATGAGGAATGGATGAGCTATGCTCCTGCAACTGACCATCCCTAAAGTTCATGTTGCTGGATCTTTGCCTGCCATTTTAATTGAATTCTAGGAAAAAATTGACCTGGCACTAATCGATAGTGTCATAGATAGTGTCATGTCGATAGATCATACCATGATAGCTTGAGGATTACTAAAAATATCATACACGGGGTGCTTTCATTTGGCCGACAGTACCAGTACCTGTGTCCACGTTAACTGATTTGTATGAATTTAAAAGGGAATCTGTCAATGAATGTATGTAAGTTACCATAGAATTTGTCCGACGTCATTACTCAGTTTCGTAGAATTTGCCTTTGTCACATATTGTATTCACAATACAAATTGCGTATCAGTTCACACTCATACTTGCATATAAAGAGGACTGTAGAACCCTTACAGCCTCTAGCTATGAGTTGTTTTAAATGTCAAATGTGAAACAAAAATAATATACATATATTTGTTACATAAATTATGCAAACACAATTTTATTCGAGTATGTGATGTACGAGTATTACACCTGACTTCATTGAGGAAGAGTAGGATCAAATACAGGTAACATATGAGCTCTTTTAAATTCCACTGAGTTTTCGCGACACATACGAGTACATATGGTATGAATGCTATGTACTTATGTGGATTCTTCAGTGTAAGATAGATACATGATTTTAAAAAGAGGTCTTGATACTTTAATGATGCCTTCAATTTGTTTAAAAATAAAATTGCATGCATCTTGAAGTTTGTTTAAAAGTTTGTTCAAGTTTTTTACAAGGTTGCCAGTGGATAACAATTTAAATATGACTTAAAATGTGGCTCTTAGGGATTATACAATACGATACACTTAGTCTTGATCGCATTTAAAGTCGACTTCATAAACACTAAGTGTCATTATGTAAATTAGGATGACTTAAAAGTATTTGAAAATAATTTTAGTATTTAGAAAACAAGCTAAGTTTAAGTAAAGTTCTTGATCTTAAGAATAACCTGTTGAAAAATAACCTGAAACGTTACAGACAACTAAGACCACAAATGAGGCTAACATAAGAAAGGAGTACTCTAAATTTTCACAGTTCTTATTTTGCTTATAGGAATATTCGTCATATAAAAAGTCACCGCGGTCTATTGTCACTAGATGGTGTTGGTGTCCATTTATCTGGAAACACTAATCTGATTGTGTCAAACGAACACGTGTTTGAAAGGTGACATGCCAGGCTACATTTCTTGTGAAGACAGCTGTGTATGGTAATTCGTTGCTTGTGTTAGAAATTATACTAATTTGAATATGAGTGAAATATCTGAAGAAATAAGAATAAGGAGTGGTTTGTTCAATTCCGTTCGGGAAATTTCGATGAAAAAGATGCACCTCGCACTGGTCGGCTTGTCACTGAAAAAGTTGATGAAATTTTGCAACTGATGGAGCAAGACCGGCACGAAATCTGTTTGGAGATAGTGGAGGCACTTAACATCAACTGTATGACAGTTTGGAACCATTTAAAACGAGGAGCTCGATGTTTGGGTGCCACATGAATTAACTTAAAGAAATTTAATTGACCGAATAACCATCAGTGAAACGCTGCTGAAACGTAACGAAATGGAACCAACGCAAGCGATCCTGGTCAAAGGCCGGTGACCGACCACAAACGGCTTCAAAGCATGGATTGACGGCAAACAAGGTTATGTTGAGTGTTTAGTGGGATTGGAAGAGAATTGTATATTACGAGCTGCTAGAACGTAGCAAAACTGTCAATTCAAACCTCTACTGTGCACAAATCGACCGTTAGAATGAAGCTATCAAGAAAGAGCGACCAGAATTGGCGAACAGAAAGGGAGTTGTCTTCCATCATGACAATGCTAGGCCACACACATTTTTGATGACCCGGAACAAATTGACGGAGCTTGCTTGGGAAGTTTTGATGCATCCACCGTATAGCCTGGATCTTGCACCCTCTGATTACCATTTGTTTCGGTCTTTGCAAACCTCTCTTGATGGTAAAAAATTGACCGACCGAAGAGCCGCTGAAAATCACTTGGCCAAGTTTTTCGCTGATAAACCACAGAAGTTCTACACCGATGGAAGCTATCTTGTAAATGGCAAAAGGTCATAGATAATAATGGCCAATATGTACTTGATTGAAATTAATTTTGACTATAGAAATTTTTTTTTTCAAAAATTTACCAAAAAACCGCGGAGACATTTTTTATGACCTGTTAGATTCAAGTTGTAAATTTCGTTTTTCTGTGGTGTGCTATTAGCGACAAGCCAATATCTGAATATTTGTGAGGATATAATCTGCAGGATGAGAGAACTAAAACCCACCTTCACAGATTTGTAAGAAGTGCTATTTTCATTGGTCACAGTTGTCACTTTTAATAAATGTAGTAGTCTAGCCATGTGTCTGTCTCGAAGATTCTCCAATTCGGGTTCATATACCTGTATATTGTGTTACATCATGGTTGGGAATTAATGTCGTATTCACCATACAGTCTCGACCCTACACCCTCCGATTTTCATTTAATTCGAAGTTTGCAAAACTCTTTGAATTGTAAAGCTTTCACTAATGATGATGACAAGAAATCGTTGGACCAGTTTGTGCTTATAAGGCCCGACGGTCTAAGAGAACGAAACCGATGGCAGTTTATTTATTTTTTATAAAAAGGAGTTTTATTTGACCCTATAAAAGCGAAATTATTTTTAAAACCATTCACTGTGCCTTTTCAGAATCAGCAAAAATATCTTGACCTATGAATATGGGTACAACCAACGAATTAGTCAAAACGTCACAATAGACTGTTATATCTTGTTCGACATTTAATGAAGAGCTACACAGCTTTTTCTTTGCATAACAAGGCCAATGAGTTATAAGGTTTTATCAAAAAAATACTAATCGAACTATATATGAGACCCTGATTACTCCAGGGGCTCTGGGGCTCAGAATATTTTTTTTTATATTGTAATTAGAGCGATTTCAAAGTATTTGAATACACTTAAAATGCTTGCACACAGTAAAGATGAAGGGAAGTTAGGGAGGGGAAAAAAAGAGATACCGATGTGCGTTGGTTTTAAATGTCCGAAGGTTACAATGAATAGAAAATAGAGAGCTCCTCATGACATTCTATAACCGAGTTGAACGGCTTAGGAATGAATACCGATATTTTAGAGTACGTCCAAAAGTGAGCTTAATGGTGTACTAGTGAGCATTCATAGTGAGACGAGTGTTGAAGGTTTGAAGGGGTGAAATGCTACTGGATTTTTATGAAGCACTGGTAGTGTTAACAGCGACGCAAGTGCCATTCTTATTCATGCCTGGGTGTTTAAATTTCGCTTTAACGACAACCGACAGCACTGTGTTTTGGATGCATTAAACTCGACTCTTTTAGTGGTTCCTCAATTATTTATACTGTTAATATCAGAATTTAATAAGTTTGATGTCCAAGCTCTATGCTCGAATATGGAAAGTAAAGATTATTATCGTCAGCAAAAGAATATATTGGATTAGAAGAAACAGACAAGAGATCGTTAATGAAAATTAAAAGGAGTGTCGGAGGCAGAACGGAGCTCTGGGGCACACCAGTATTTATTTTGTGAATATCAGACTTGAAACCGTCCAAGACAACTTGAATTGAATATTCCGAGAGGTAATTTCCAATCCATTAAAGAAGAGAGTCATCGACATTGATGACAACATTTGTCAAATGCCTTAGAAATATCGATTGCAACTATCTTTCTTTCCTCAGATTGATGTGTGCTTTGGTCCCACTTGTCGTTTAGATATCCCATCAAATCATCAGTGGACCTGTTGCTACGAAAACCGTACTGCCGGTCATTTAAAAGTTTACGCGTTTCGAGATATTTCATGAGCTAACGGTTTATCAGCGTTCCTATGACCTAGAACGAAGAGAAAGAAGAAGATTTGACTTTTTTTTGGATGGGCTGACCATCTGTTTTCCACCTTCTTGAAGAGAGTAGGATTGATGGAAAAGCTTACGCAGTGGGTTTGCCAGCGTGGAAAAACTCCTCTTCAGTAGAAAAGGAAAAATACCATCTGGACCAGTAGATTTTTGAACATTAATATCTTTTAGAACTCTTGCTACTACACAACTGTGCATGTAGATTCGTCCCATTGAAGATTAGATGCACTCAAGTGCAGATGGGGACAAGGCACAATCTGGCGATGCGGAGCTAGCCGCAAAATGTGCAGCAAGCAGATTGACCAAGTAAAATGAGCTGACAAATAAAATGTGATTGTAAATTAGCGTTAGGATGGAGGATGAGACAGATTGAAAATTCACACTCATAGAAAGGACGTTGCAGTCGTTCCTGGTTTGTTTAAATTTTTTTTTTCGGTTTTCTTCTGTCTTATAGAACCCAACAACCATTTTTCCAAACCTGACAGCTCGAGTTGTACCACGCCTTACCTTTTGGTTTGATGCTTTTCATCCGATTAGGGATAAAGGATCTAATAATAAGGAAAAAAGTGTCTGTGATCATATCAGCAGCGGCATCCAAGTGGTTATCGAGGAAACAAAATGACTAGTTATAATTCCTAAAAAAGCTGTTAAGTCCGCTCCAATTGGCATTCTCATATTGACATACGGTTCGTTAAGGAATCTTATTTTTAACTGTGTAGTCGGTATACGAGAAATTAGCTGATATGACACAGTGGTTCGACGAGCCTAGAGGGGATAGCACAGCGCCCTTGTACTTATCAGAGTGAGAAGTTAAGAGCAAGTCTAAGGTGCTGGCGATATGACTATCGTATACGTTTGGGCTCATTTACAACCTGGTGAGCGTTGTTTTCCTCAGCGAAGGTCTCAACACACCGTCCACCGAGTGTTGTCTGTCCAGAATGTCAAAGCCAACCAGAATTGTGTATATCGAAATTGGTTTGCTGTCGAGATTGGGGCTTCTTTAAAAGAGCAATATTGGATAATTTGGCTACGGAGATGGAATTTAAACCACATGAAATTGAATTCTGGATAGGAAGGGGGACTACATTGTGGTAAAGTTTGGTAAGCTACATCACTATGCACGTGAGAAAAATAATGGCACTAGTTCGTAGCCAGGTAGCTTCAGAACAATGTCCACTTCCAATTCCTGAATCAGCAAACAGAGAAATCAAACACCGATGATGCTAAGCAAGGCTATAAAGTAAAATTCAGTAAATCTACTGCGATTTTTCATCATTTTGAGGTGGGAACTACTAATCACCCTGTCTGTGAAATCGTGTGAATTGTCAAAAACACAAAACGTCATCAACATTGCATACACATAGAGAATTGCATATGCAAAGGCTTAGGCAATGTTGGTAATTTACCTACAGTGTATTTGCGATGGGTTTAAGGGATTACAAAAGTAATTATAAGTAAAGTTTGCCATGTTAGTTTATCTATGACCTACGGCTAAAAGTCAGCTCGGTACTGAACGTTACCGAAGGAGAATGAAGATATCTTTGGTCGTTCTGGACGCAGTTCAAAATTTGCTTGGATAGATTTTGGAGAAGAAGATTTAGTTCATAGATTCTTAGGTTGCTAATCATAAGGCCCAACACAGAAGCGGTCAAAAGTGCAACGGAAGTAGTTACCGCGCTCACTAGGAAGGATTATTGACTGAGCGGCAGATCGACAAAAGTCTGTGGTTTTATCTAAATAAGTAAGAATAAAATCGTGAGGGACTTACATCTTACTCTTTCAATTTCATTGCATTTATTCATAAGCTAACTTTAACCATTTAAATTAATTTGGATTCAAAATATTTAACGTCACTTTACCATGTCCATTGGACATCCTCTGTGGCTTGATGCCAACGCAAGATTCAAAATATTATACATACAGTCCGTGCCATTTCTAAGAGAGGGCACCACTTGAATTAAATCCATACCAACCTTCAAAAGATACGTGTATAAGTTTGACAGCTGTCGGACGATTAGTTCTCGAGATATAGCGTTGTGAGTGAAGCAACTTTTGTTACTGTGAAAAAAAAAAAAAAAAAAAAAAAAATGGATTCAAAGCAATTTCATTTGTTGATTTATCATTGCTTTTTGATGGGAAAAAATGCAGCCGATGCAAAGAAATGGCTTGATAAGTGTTACCCGGATTGAAAAATTTAAAAGTGGTCATACAAGCACCGAAGATGATGCACGCAGTGGACGTCCAGAAGAGGCTGTTTCAGATGAAAACATCAAAAATCTCCATAAAATGATTACGAATGACCGTAAAGTGAAGTTGGTCAAGATAGCTGAGGCTCTGAAGGTATTAAAAGAACGTGTTGGATATATCATACACGAATATTTGGACATGCGAAAACCCTCTTCAAAGTGGGTGCCACGTTTACTCGCAGTCGACCAAAAACAACAACGTGTTGATGATTCAGAGGAGTGTTTAAAGCTGTTCAACCGCAATAAAACCGGTTTTTTGCGTCGGTATATGACAATGGATGAAACTTGGCTCCATCATTACACACCAGAGTCAAGTCGGCAGTCAGCTGAGTGACAACCAGGCGACGAACCTAGTCCAAAACGACCAAAAATTCAACAGTCGGCTGAGATACACATGGAATAATTTTCATCGACTATCTCCAAAAGGGGCAGACTATCAACAGTGACTATTGTTGAGCATTTGAAGGACGAAATCGCAGAAAAACGGCCGCTTTTGAAGAAAAAGAAAGTGCTGTTTCATCAAAACAATGCACCGTGTCACAAGTCGATGAAAACGATGGCAAAATTGAATGAATTCGGCTACGAATTGCTTTCCCACCCACCGTATTCTCTAGATTTGACCCCTAGTGACTATTTCCTGTTCGCAGACCTCAAAAGAATGCTCGCCGGAAAGAGATTTAAGACCGATAAAGAAGTAATCGCCGAAACAGAGGCCTATTTTGAGGCTAAACCGATATCGTACTACAAAACTGGTATCGAAAGATTGAAAAATCGTTTCAATCAGTGTATCGCCCTCAAAGGCAACTATATTGATAAATAAAGTTGAATTTTGCAAAAATTTTGTGTTTTACTATAAAACGGCACTGACTTTTCAGCCCATGTGTTACATATAATTCAAACAATAAACCAAACATCCATTACTTGGTACGAGTATAACAAACGAAATATATAGGGCAGACCTTCAGATCTGCCAAAAGTATTCGTAAAATAACAATCGAAATCCATCTCCACACGCCTTATTTCGTCCATCCCTCAATACCTATCCATATTTTCACAAACATATGCACTAAAACAAAATCTTTCCACTTAAGTTCTATCACATATTTGTATGTCTCCCAAATGTGTGCTAAAATCCTTGTTAAGTCCAAAGGTACTTTCGAAAATATTTCCAAGTTGAGTGAAATTCGATTTCGATTCTTAGTTATCGATTCATCGTTCTGAAAAAAACATCAAGGCACTTGCTAGTGTCTTTGCTGGAAGTTACTTTTAAGCTTATATGCTGCCAATATGCACTTTCGAATATTGAAAAAAAAAAAAAAAAAAAAAAAAATAGTCGGATCTATCTATAAAGGGAGACAAAGAAGTTGCGATGGAGCAGGTGGGCTTCGAATTTATTTGAAGGAAAAAAAAAAAAATAACGTTTTGGAAACAAAAAAATATCCTTGCTCTTATGCAAATAGGAGAAAACACTTTTAAGATAATGAATTTCTTCTGGCATTGAGAGACAGATTCCATTTGTGTCACTAAATGTAGGTGTTATACTGACAGTATACATTTGGATAACTTGACTTATCAAATTTGCAAAGGTGACTGTCCCTCTTTAAAATTTTAGTAGAATCAAAATTGGCAGTTATATGGACTTCTGATAGAAGAGAAAACTTAGAACCTTTAGTATTAAAATTTAAAATTTCATAATGTTTGAATTAAAATTATCAACATCAATCTGATTTTCACATCTTTTGACACTCCGACCAACAATTATGTATTGTATATGCATGTTTATATGGCTTTTTATTATTCAAATATACCATATTACGGGCTTTACAAGATCATGACAGAATATAAATACAATTCAGTTGAAATAACAATCAATATACAATCATATTACTTATGGGTAATATTTGTATTTACATATGTAAATTTCAATAAACTTGATTTTTAACATTATTTTCATTGTTTGCATCATTGTCATCATTAATTTCAACAATACTTAGGCTTTTTGTACTTTCAATTATTTCATTGTGTACTAAAAAAGATTGAAATTGACCCAATTAAGTTAATTGGGTCTTTAACTTAATTCGTGCTAAGAGATGGCGTAACTTGTATTATTCCATAGTTATTATTCCATTGGAACATGCATTGGAAAGCTACTGTCATTCTACGTCATTTCAGTATATGTCATTCATTTGAAGCGTAAACAACAATCTTTTTTTTTCACTCAAATATGTCGAACTTTGTGCCTGAAAAAGTGTTTTTGCGGGAAGTTCTTCTTCATTTCCTTAATATGAAGAAAACTGCTGCTGAAAGTCATCGTATTTTGGTGGAAGTTTATGGTGAACATGCGCTAGCTGAGCGAATGTGCCAAAAGTGGTTTGCACGATTTAAAAGTGGTGATTTTTGCTTGGAAGACGATGAACGTCCTGGGCAGCCAAAAAAGTTTGAAGATGAAGAACTTAAAGCATTACTCTATGATGATTGTTGTCAAGCACAAGCAGAGCTCGCAGAATCTCTGGATATATTCAACAGCAAGGAAATTGGGTTCCACATGAACTCAAGCCGAGAGACGTCGAAAGGCGGTTTTGTATGTCCGAAATGCTGCTGGAACGTCACAAAAGGAAGTCATTTTTGCATCGGATTGTTACTGGTGATGGAAAATGGATCCATTACGACAACCCCAAGCACAAAAAATCATACGTGAAACCCGGCCAACCAAATCAACGGAAAAGCCGAATATCCATGGCGCGAAGGTAATGCTCTGTATTTGGTGGGATCAGATGGGTGTGCTGTATTATGAGCTGCTAAAACCGGGTGAAAACATCAATGGACAACGCTACCGAACACAATTTATCCGTTTGAAGAGAGCAGTAGCCGAAGTACGCCCGGAATATGCGACCAGACACGAGGCAATAATTTTCCATGATGACAACGCTCGGTTCCACGTTGCTATTCCGGCTAAGAACTATTTGGAAAACAGTGAATGGGAAGTCTTACCCCACCCACCTTATAGCCCAGATCTTGCTCCTTCTGACTACCATTTGTTCCGGTCGATGCAGAACGCCCTCACTGAAATACGGTTCACATCAGAGCAGAATATCAAAAATTGGCTTGATTCATTCTTGGCTGCCAAGCCGGCGCAGTTCTTTTGGGATGGGATCCACAAATTGCCAGAAAGATGGGAAAAAGTCATAGCTTCAGATGTGCAATACTTTGAATAATACGATTGTACATGTTTTTCTTAAATAAACGTTCAAATTTTGAAAAAAAAACCGCACGAATTAAATTACATACCCATAAGATATGAAAATGTTTGACTGAAATTTATCTATGTTAAGTATCGCGTAGAAACCGCATCGATCGTCGTTTTCCTATATATTTTGTAGTACTGAGTTTTTGATCATTGGACATATTTAAATTAAGTGTTTCATTTAGAAATTCAATTAATGGTAGATTTTTATCATCTGCAAAGTTAATATTGAAGTCTCTACTTAAAATCATAGGTACATTATTATATTTATCGCCAAATCTTTTTTTTGAGTAATTCAGAACCTTTTTTTTTGTATAAATCATCAAGTTTTCGAGTAAAAATTGTTGTATCTGTCTCATAGATTTTCCAGGCGAAAAATATGTAAACGGCAACCATTCATGTGTATTGCCCATTCTCGGAACTGCAACGAGCAACGCATACTATATTTCGCCTTTATCAGAAAAATTAACACCAATGCTTCTAGTGAATTTAGTATGTATGTCCATATATGAAGTAATGAAGTGTGACGTATCTTGAGTATTGTGATAAATAGCTACCCCTGCTGCTTGAACTTCAGGTCGTTTATAACTTACAACAAAGTTGAAATTCGGAAGATCAAGTGGTTCTTCGTTTTTGCATTTTTTACGATAGCATCATGTTTTCGGTCAGCTGGATCATGCGATTATCGATTATCCTTTCTTGTTGGAGATGAATTCTAGAAAAGTTTTGGTGACCGTTTGCAGTGTATTGTTTTTTAATCTTTTCAATTCTACTAGGTCGGGAGAAAAGTAACCTCATTGACCGCCAGAATGGGCTGCTACTGGCGGTGCCAGTAGATTATGGTGCCTCGAAGGCCGTCCATATTTGGGCAGACATGCCAAATTTCAGTGCGATACTGTCTTTAGTTTTGTTTTGAGAGCTGATTGTTGTTGACGTGTTTGGCATCATGTTGAGTTTGGACAAAAACGATTTTCGTTCTCTAAAAAAACATTTTTTTTTTTAAAAGCCAAAACGGCGAAGGAAACAAAAAAAAAGTTGGATAAATATTATGGGGCTAATGCTCTGTCAGATTACACCGTCAAATATTGGTTTCGAGAGTTTCGTGGTGGCCGCAACTCCACTACCGATCAAGTCCGCAGCAGCAGGCCCTCCAATGCGGTTACAGAGGACAATTTCAAAAAAATACATGGAATGGTGTTGGCTGACCAGAAAGTGAAAGTGTGTGAGCTAGCAGATACCACAAATATTAGTACTGAGTGCACACGCCACATTTTGGGCTATATTCTGCATATGAAAAAGTTATCCCTTCGAAAGAGTGGACTTTGCGATGCGGAATCGGGCGGACTTTTGCCGTCGATTGGGAACTGTTGATGAAACGTTGATCCACTATTATACACCAGATAATAGAATGAGTGCCCGGCAATGGACTGAAGCCGGCACGAGTGATCCGAAGTGGCCGAGGGAGGCTCGATGTGTCGAAAAGGTTATGGCGTCGGTTTTCTGGGATTGTCTTTTCATACTTTTTGTGGACTACCTTGAAAAAGGAAAAACCATCAACAGCGGGTATTACTGTGTATTATTGGAGCGACTGAAGGCCGAAATCGCTGTAAAACGGCCTCACATGAAGCGAAAAAAAATTTCGTTTTTGCAAGACAATGCACCGGCGCACAGAGCATCGCAACCACGGCTAAAATCAACGACTTACGGCTCCAATTGCTGTCACATCCACCGTATTCGTCCGATTTGGTTCCCTCGGACTATTATCTCTTCCCAAACCGCAAAAGATGGCTTATCAATACAAAATGCAGCTCACGCGAGGAAATCATCGACGCCACGGAGGAGTATTTTGCAGACCTTTCGGAAAATTACTTTTCGGACGGGATAAAGAAGTGGGAAAATCGCTGGAATAAGTGTATCAAACTAAAATTAAATAAATTAAGAAAACATTTAAAAAAAAAAATTTATTTTCATTCCCAAGGAGGTTACTTTTCACCCCATCGAGATTCTCTCGATGGCTTGTTGATCTTTTATGATGTTTATCTGTTTCTGAAGCATTTAGAGGTGTTCCTATTTTACCAATCTAAAATTTCCAGCTGCTGCTAATATTTTCTTGTCTAACCAAAAATAAACCTTGAATCCTCGTTACTCTTGTTAAAGCTACGTATACTAGTTCTCTAGGATATTTGCGATTGTATTCGTAGACAATAGCATCATAAATACCTCTCTGTGATTTGTGAGTAGTCATTGCCAAGGCAGAAATAAGTGGAAAATGTTTTCGTTTCGCTATGGTTATTGAGTGGTATGAATGATGCCTGAGGAGTGATTGGCACAGTATCACAGTCAAAATTAAGGCAGACACTAAGATTCCTCAATTTTGTAGCTCGTTTTCGTCCACTTAATTTTGGAAATTTCATCCAAATTCTTATGATGTCATGATTTTCATCTCTCTCCACGTAACACAATTTTCCAACTGTGCCATTTGATAATCCGTCTGCAATATCGTAAGAGAACTAAAATTAATTCGTAAGGCAATCCACCAGTATCATCAGCTCTCATTTTATGCAATCTCTGTCTAACAAAATTTTTTTTGCTTAGCATTATGACACTCTACGAAAACATCAGATGCCAAAGATAATATTTTAATTTTTTCACTAGTTAAAATAGAATGGTTATACTTATTTACAGCGGCGTTTGTAAATATAAGTCTTATTCCTTCAGGACAAACTGATTGAGCTTCTTCTTTTGTGATAAATCTATTGATTCTATTACCTGTATTTCTTCTTCCGTTAAAATATTTCCATTACCAATCTTCGTTAAAATTTCGACAAATTGACTATTCTATTGTCTCATTACTTGTTTCAATTCAAATTTTCTAAATTTTCGCCAAGGTGTTTCACCAGTCATTCCCCTTTTAATTGGCTTGAAAATTGGCGTCGCCCTTACAGGGAGTAATTGTCCCCGAAACATCTAATCCTCCAAAATCTTTAGTAAACAAGCCGGTTATTTGTTTCAGACAAGTATTAATTTGTTGTAATAACTCATGGTTCCGCATGCTCACTTCATCAATAATTAATTAACAAATTTGAATAAAGTTCTGTATTTATTAGCTTTTTCAATATTAAGTGGCATGAGCCAGGACAATGATATGCTCAATGTACTATGAACTGTTGAACCGCCTATAGCTGTAGCAGCCTTTTCGGTTGATGCACATGCTATAAAGGCATTGAAAATGTCATCAGTATCTGAAAATTTATTGTATATTTCAATTATTCTTTTTATTACAAAAGTCTTGCCACTGCCAGCTGGTCCAGCTAAATATATGAGCAATGGCTCTAGCATTGATTCATCTGTAGATTTTAGGTGGTGCATTGTATAAAACAGAATTTCTCGCTGTTCTTCATTGGCCCAGCGCATTAGATCATAAAATTCATCATAAGACATTATATTTTCTTTCTTCTTAGCTATAGCTCCAAGTTTATTTAACATTGCAAGTTGTAAATCATCATCTATCACTGCATACCCAACAAAGAAAACACAAAAATTTTGGAAAAATGTTTCCCATCGGTGTTTAAAAAGTTCGATACCCTTTTTATAATAAGAACTGTCTTCCTCCTCAAAATAGCCATTAACTGCAGACATCACTTCTTCATCGTTGGAAAATCTTTGACTACTGAGCTATTTTTTCAAGTTTGGGAGCAGAAAATAATCGGAGGGGGCTAAATCTGGCGAATAGGGTGCATGAGGTAGCAATTCAAACTTTAATTCATTAATTTTGGCCATTGCATTCACGACACTATTTTTGCTCGAACAAACGCGGCACCCATCTTGCACACAGCTACCTCATGTCAAAATTTCCAAATAATATGCCATGTACCGCACTTTTTGAAATGCCTACAGTGTCTGATAGCTCGCGCACTTTCAGTCGACGATCATCCAGTACCGCTTTGTGGATTTTCTTCACCCTTTCTGGAGTTGTCACCTCATTTGATCGACCACAGCGATGCTCGTCTTGGTAGATCGTACGGCCTCATTTAAACTCAGCAACCCAAAATGTTACTGCTGTAAACGAAGGATGTATGCCATGTACCGCACTTTTTGAAATGCCTACAGTGTCTGATAGCTCGCGCACTTTCAGTCGACGATCATCCAGTACCGCTTTGTGGATTTTCTTCACCCTTTCTGGAGTTGTCACCTCATTTGATCGACCACAGCGATGCTCGTCTTGGTAGATCGTACGGCCTCATTTAAACTCAGCAACCCAAAATGTTACTGCTGTAAACGAAGGAGCAGACTCACCCAAAGTAGAATCCAGTTCAGCTTTTATATTTATTGGGCTGAGGCCCTTCAAATAAAATTATTATATCACACAACGATGACGAATTTTCTCCATTTTCACAAATTCCCTGACAACGTTCACTATTGATGGCTGCCAAACTAATACTAAACAACGTGGTGCTTTCAAACTTGAAACGATGGGACCGCCATCTACCAACAACATCTCTTACTTCTTCATTATCATCTGGAACTTCTTCACTTCATAATTCTCGAAAAATTCGCAGTGTCCTTTCAATATCTATGTTGGATTCAAACTCTTTTCTCTTCTGTAAGATTAGATCTACATTTTCATCGTATAATCTTATGAGTTTCATATTCTCAAGAATATCTGCCTCCTCCTAGTAGTTAGAAATGAATATTGCGAGAGAAATATCTTCAGAACTTTTTTCATACTTGTCAACCAATTTTCTTTCCATAACACATGGGCTGAAAAGTCAGTGCCGTTTTATAGTAAAACACAAAATTTTTGTAAAATTCAACTTCGTTTATCAATATAGTTGCCTTCGAGGGCGATACGCTGATTGAAACGATTTTTCAATCTTTCGATACCAGTTTTGTAGTACGATTTCGGTTTAGCCTCAAAATAGGCCTCTGTTTCGGCGATTACTTCTTCATCGGTCTTAAATCTCTTTCCGGCGAGCATTCTTTTGAGGTCTGCGAACAGGAAATAATGGCTGCGGGCCAAATCCGGAGAATACGGTGGGTGGGGAAGCAATTCGTAGCCGAATTCATTCAATTTTGCCATCGTTTTCATCGACTTGTGACACGGTGCATTGTCTTGATGAAACAGCACTTTCTTTTTCTTCAAATGCGGCCGTTTTTCTGCGATTTCGTCCTTCAAACGCTCCAATAACGCAATGTAATAGTCGCTGTTGATAGTCTGCCCCTTTTAGAGATAGTCGATGAAAATTATTCCATGTGTATCCCAAAATACGGATGCCATAACCATGCCAGCCGACTGTTGAGTTTTTGGTCGTTTTGGACGAGGTTCGTCGCCTGGTTGTCACTCAGCTGACTGCCGACTTGACTATGGTGTGTAGTGATGGAGCCAAGTTTCATCCATTGTCACATAACGATGCAAAAATTCGGCTTTATTGCGGTTGAACAGCTTTAAACAATCCTCTGAATCATCAACACGTTGTTGTTTTTGGTCGACTGTGAGCAAACGCGGCACCCACTTTGAACAGAGCTTTCGCATGTCCAAATATTCGTGTATGATATATCCAACACGCTCTTTTGATATCTTTAGAGCCTCAGCTAGCTCGATCAACTTCACTTCACGGTCATTCGTAATCATTTTGTGGACTTTTTTGATGTTTTCATCTGAAACAGCCTCTTTTGGACGTTCACTGCGTGCTTAATCTGTTTTGTTGACCGTACTGTTTTGTTGACCGTTTCAATGTTTCTCTCTTTTCATACCTTGCTTGCAATAATCGGTATTAGGGGTTTGGATTAGGTCTTGAGCTGTTGACCAGATGATAGTTTTTCAAATTATGTATTATGTTTCAGAAGCTATCAAAGTTACCAACGACATTTATCTGTCAAAATATTCAGTAAGGTTTGCCATTTCATTATGAATCGTGTTAGGCAATTTATTGAAATTCCGGCCCAGTTGTAAATACGCAACGTAAATTTCATCGTGAGGTCGATTGTTATCATGACATCAGTGTGCAGGCAATTCGTCATGGAAAAGTTAAGGCGTAAATACAATCTTTTAGATCTTAAGCTACCAACCAGACAGAGGTTGAAGAAAGAGAAGAAAAATAGCCGCCGTAGCGGCCAGTATCCAAGAGACTCAGAAATGCCGATTCGGCGGTAAATTGGACATCGCCAGAAAGTCAATCCAGTTTATTTTGCAATTGGATTTGGGCCTACATACATAAAAGATTATGCTGACGCAATAATTGAAGCCAGATGAACATAGATAACGCCGAGAGTTTGCTAATTGGGCGGTAGAAATGTTGGCCCGTTTTTGGTTCAGAGACTATGTGAAAAAGAAAAATTGCCATTATTGGAGCGAACATAATTCACAAGTTTTTGGCCAATCGTCAATGCATCCATAAAGATTGACTGTTTCGCACGGCTTATGGCATGGCCACATCATCGGACCTTCGAAATAAGGAAGGATACATTATTACCGTCAATGGTCTCAAGCTATTGACCGACTTTTTCTGGTCAGAACTCGACAACATCGATATATCAGAGCTGTGGTTTCAACAAGATGGAACTACATGCCATACAAGCGACGCAACGCTCGAAGTTGTGAAGAATCAATTTGGCGACTGGATCATCTCACGCCAAGCGCCCATCAATTGGCCGCCGAGATTATGCGACTTGAAACCACTCGATTATTTTCTCTGGGACTACCTCAAGTGCCTATTCTAGTTCTTATCTGATTGCCCTTTATGTACTATATGTACAATATATTGTTTTTTTCTCATTTATTTATTTACTTTTTACTTTTGATCACATTAACGTCATTATAGATACTTCAATGTAATCTTTGTAAATGTTTGTTTATTACATCAATAAATATGTTAAATAGGTTAACGAGTATTGATACATTGAACCACAACTGAATATCCAGGCAAATAATTGATTTAAATTTTCGTACTTTATTCGCTCAAGCCTAGTTTTGATTTAGGTTTTGTAAGGTTAATTTAATTTGATTATAAATGGAATAACTGCACATTTATCTATGAATAAATTTATAACCAAATGGTTCGTTTATCTATTTAAATCCTTATTGAATTCTAAAATATTACTTCCCAAAATTACATCTACAAAATCAATGCACAGATGGAAACTATACGAGTTTCATTGTACAGCAGAGTTACTCACGTCAATTCCCAGAAATTTTAGTCACGAACGAGTATTTTTGCCGTTCTACTTTAGAGTTACTAAATTTGGATGTAAGTAGATTTGTGTTGAAGTAATAATAACCCTGTTAATTAAAATTGCAGCATGCCTTTCATTGAACCAATGATAGTGAATACAGAAACAAATGTGCGAATCAAAAATTAATTATGTAAATTGCTTTCAAAATGAAAATTTTAAAAAGGACATCCTGCCAGTTTACATACATAAGCAAGCTTAAATTGGAGTTTATTTTCTTAGCTTTCGATAAAATATCATCTGTAATTTGGATTATATATGCTACATGTGTGCTACCAAAGGTTTTCCGAAATGATCATCAGCACAAGTGAATACTTGAGACTTAGATAAGTTCTGTCCAAAACAATACGATTTTCAAACACCCGAGATGAATTCGAGGAACAATTCTTGGATCTGTTTAACATTAACTTCCCTGGCTGCATTTCGGCAATCCATTTCATATCTATTTTAAGAAAATCTTCCGAATAATGTATCAATCCATACATGATCTGTATGAAAAGGGGAGGTTTGCACCTTCGAACCTAATAAGACACGAGGATCCGACGGTTACTTCCCTGCTCAATTACGAAGTACCTTTATCCTTTTATAAATTCAGAACTTTTAATAGCTCTCGGTATAATAGTACCTGGAATGAGGTATCAGGGTCTTAAAACCATCCAGTCTGCTTAAGATTCTCGAAAGAATCCTCAGTCTTATGGCGGAACATTCCAAGAGTGTTTATTTTCTGCTATCTTACGCAGGCATATTCTCCAGTATGTCTGAGGGGTAGTATTGTGTATGTAATTTAATTCGTGCGGTTTTTTTTTTCAAAATTTGAACTTTTATTTAAGAAAATCATGTACAATAGTATTATTCAAGGTATTGCCCATCTGAAGCTATGACTTTTTCATGAATAAAGCCAATTTTTGATATTCTGCTCTGATGTGAACCGTATTTCAGTGAGGGCGTTCTGCATCGACCGGAACAAATGGTAGTCAGTAGGAGCAAGGTCTGGGCTATAAGGCGGGTGGGGTAAGACTTCCCATCCACTGTGTTCCAAATAGTTCTTAACCGGAATAGCAACGTGGGGCCGAGCGTTGTCATGATGGAAAATTATTGCCTCGTGTCTGGTCGCATATTCCGGGCGTTTTTCGGCTACTGCTCTTTTCAAACGGATTAATTGTGTTCGATAGCGTTGTCCATTGATGGTTTCACCCGGTTTTAGCAGCTCATAATACAGCACACCAATCTGATCCCACCAAATACAGAGCATTACCTTCGCGCCATGGATATTCGGCTTTGCCGTTGATTTGGCTGGTTGGCCGATGCAAAAATGACTACCTTTTGTGGAGTTCCAGCAGCATTTCGAACATGCAAAACAGCCTTTCGACGTCTCTCGGCTTGAGTTCATATGGAACCCAATTTCCATACTTCTTGTGTTTGGCAACAATTTTCATAGAGTAATGCTTCCAGTTCTTCATCTTCAAACTTTTTTGGCTGCCCAGGACGTTCATCGTCTTCCAAGCAAAAATCACCACTTTTAAATCGTGCAAACCACTTTTGGCACGTTCGCTCAGCTAGCGCATGTTCACAATAAACTCAAACCAAAATACGGCAGCAGTTCTCTTCGTATTAAAGTAATGAAGAAGAACTCCCCGCAAAAACACTTTTTCAGGCACAAAGTTCGACATATTTGAGTGAAAAAAAAATTATTGTTGTTTACTCTTCAAATGAATGACATATACTGAAATGACGTACATTGACAGTAGCTTTCCAACGCATGTTCCAATGGAATAATAACAATGGAATAATACAAGTTACGCCATCTCTTAGCAAACCGCAGTTAAGTTATAGGCCCAATATGATCTTAGACATGTAGCTGTGGCTTTAGTGTAAGTCCGGTTGAAACGTGGTCAATTCACTTCATAAGGAAAACCAAGATACCCTTCAGCATCTTACACAAGACGTTGCGGCGTGAAATGAAATAGCTCTAATCGTCTTTTACTCACAAGAAGGCTGTAGGCTTGAGTTGGATTCTGTAAACAAAGTCATGTATTGGGCTTACACCATGATAGAGACAAGTTATCCCTCACGATATAGATTGAAAATGCTTCAGATATACGGTCATAGATAGACCATTTGGAAAAGACGATGGTAAAGAACATGTGAGTCACCTCTAAAATTTTCCACGCAGCAGAAGCAGTATTTGATTTTCTTTTACTCTAAGAAAAGTCAGTGCCGTTTTATAGTAAATTCAACTTTATTTATCAATTTAGTTGCCTTCGAGGGCGATAGACCGATTGAAACGATTTTTCAATCTTTCGATGCCAGTTTTGTAGTACGATATCGGTTTAGCCTCAAAATAGGCCTTTGTTTCGGCCTAAAATCTCTTTTCGGCGAGCATTTCTTTGAGGTCTGCGAACAGGAAATAGTCGCTGGGTTCCAAATCTGGCGAATACGGTGGGTGGGGAAACAAGTCGTAGCCGAATTCATTCAATTTTGCCATCGTTTTCATCGACTTGTGACACGGTGCATTGTCTTGATGAAACAGCACTTTCTTTTTCTTCAAATGCGGCCGTTTTTCTGCGATTTTCCTTCAAACGCTTCAACAACGCAATGTTATGGTCGCTGTTGATAGTCTGCTCCTTTTGGGGGATAGTCGATGAAAATTATTCCATGTGTATCCCAAAATACGGATGCCATAACCTTGCCAGCCGACTGTTGAGTTTTTGGTCGTTTTGGATGAGATTCGTCGCCTGCTCGCCACTCAGCTGAGTGCCGACTTGACTCTGGTGTAAAGTGATGCAGTCAACTTTCATCCATTGTCACATACCGATGCAAAATTTCGGCTTTATTGCGGTTGAACAGCTTTAAACACACCTCTGAATCCTCAACACGTTGTTTTTTTGGTCGACTGTGAGCAAACGCGGCTTCCACTTTGAACAGAGCTTTCGCATGTCCAAATATTCGTGTATGATATATCCAACACGTTCTTTTGATATCTTCAGAGCTATCTCGATCGGTAATCATTTTGTGGACTTTTTTGATGTTTTCATCTGAAACAGACTCTTTTGGACGTCCACTGCGTGCATCATCTTCGGTGCTTGTGTTTTGTGCGAATTGTTCGTTCGGCTGGTGCAGAGTCCGAGTAACACTTATCAAACCATTTCTTTGCATCATTAGTTCTCGAGAACTAATCGTGCGACAGCTGTCAAATTTATACACGTATCTTTTGAAGGTTGGTACTAACTGAAAATGGTATGGATTTAATTCAAGTGGTGCCCTCTCTTAGAAACGGACTTTTCAGCCCATGTATTATCTTGGCCATCACTTTGGAATTCTAAATTTCCCAATTTACCACTTCGTTTGGTTCAACCGTTGGGCTTAGGATTCGAACTATCTATGTAGTTCCACAATTCGTTAGATGGAAGTAAACGCATGTGTAATTTCAAAAACTCGTAATTTCATTCATCGAGTTTTTGGGTTGGTAAGTAAGTAATTGCCGATTTCACACATAGATGTCTTTGGCCATATTTTTTAAAAAGCTTCTGACAATGACATATTTTGTTCTTTTAGACATTTGTTAGCTGTCAGTCTTACTTTACTTTAGAAGCAAATTGCGCGTATTTTTGTGAAAAGGTGAGTTTGGCGTCAGTTTTAATATGGAGTGCAAGAACGAGCACTTTCGCCATATTTTACTTTTTTATTTCACTAAAAGAAATTATGCAGCGCCAGCTGGTAAAAAGTTACGAGATGTGTATGGTGAAGAAGCCTTAAAAGGAAGACAGAGCCGGAATTGGTTTGACTAATTTAGTTTGAGATTTTTTTCTGAAAGATGAACAACGATGACGTCGAACAGATGAGCTTAATGATGAATAAATTATAGCCATAATCGAGATGGATTGTCGTGTGACTGCATAAGTTATAGCAAAAAAGTTAAATGCGATTGAGAAACATTTAAAACGTATGCAACTCGTTAAAAAGCTTGATATTTAGCTTCCACATAATTTCAAAGAAGTTTATTTAACGAAATGAATCCGACCCTTTTTTGAATCGAATCATCACATGATTAGAAATGGATTATTTACAGTATCGTGATCCACGCTTCATGAGTCAACACAATCCACTTTAAAGACTGATATTTACCAAAAAAAAGGTTTTGCTCTTAATTTCGTATATATTTTGAGCTGCTTCCAAAGAATCAAACGATCAATTCGGATGTTTACTGTCAACAACTGGACAGATTAGATATCTACCTAGTCTAGTCATAAGTATTGATACAATTTTTATTGCAACCATTTTAAATAAAGTATTAGTTGCATTTTTTTCATGTTAATCGTTACTTAATCCGTTGCTTTTATGCTTTTTTGCCGCGGAAAAAATTTTTTTTTTTAATGGTTTACTATCATAGAATGGACTGACATCCAAAATCGTGTCGTTGGGATCGGTTTATACAAGTGTAGTATGGCAAAAGGTAATATATTTTGGACCTTGAGATCGCTTGGAATCACTTGCTGTTTTGTTTGTCTTACTAATAATATATTTGGTGGTACTGGTGGAGTACGCGACCGTCAAAGATCTGGCCGTCCACGCACTGTGAGGACTCCGGGAGCCATCAAAGCCGTGCAGGCTTGAATCGGAAGCAAACCACTGAGAAATCAGAAGATCTTGTCACGGAAAATGAACATTTCGCAAAAATCCATGTTTCGCATCATCATCATCATCAGACTTGGGAAGACACACTGGATACTTGCTAAAGGTCTCATGGAAACAAAAACGTAAGCAAAAATTAATGGCTTTCTTAAGGCGGTACGCTAAAAATAATAACAAACAAATTTTGTTCACCGATGGGAAATAAGCAAAATGATTTGGATATCAAAAGAAAAATTCCAAAATTTCCAAATATAAAAATAAATAAAAGCTCCATTTTTGTGGAAAAGGAATCAAGACTTCAGCAAAAGTTTTCCAAACCATTGCTATGGAAGACGTCGTTAAAAATCTAAGCCGAATAATCATCGCAAACAAGCATTGGTCATTTCAAAAGAATTCTGCTCCAGCCCACAAGGCAGAAATCACTCGAGAGTTGTTAAAAAAACGTACCCGATAAAAACAAGTTGTGCTACGTTTTAGAGGAAATGACCTGCTTTACTATGATCATCCTTAAAATATTGAGTCCTTGTCCGCGCGGTCGACATCTTTCCGATGAATGAGGACCGTAATATTATTGATAATTGGCCAGTACGTCTTAGGTCGTGCCTTAAGACAAATGGCGGCCATTTCGAATGAAGTCTTCCATAAAAAGTATAAATTTGTTTTTAAAGATATCAGCCCGTTTCGATTTTCTTTGTCTTCAAAGAGAGATAAATGATACACAGATATACGAGGGCAGTTTGATGAATACCCGAATTAGAAATAACAACGCTTTTTTAACCCCTCCGATGACTTCCTCGTTTGACCTTAACTTCTTGTCTGCGAGCGATCTTTTAAGGTTTGGGAACAAAAACTGCGATGCGTTATCGTGGTGGAAGACCACTTTTTTCTTCGCCAAATATGGTCGTTTTTTCTTCAAATCGGCTTTGAATCGGTCCAATAAATCGAGGTAGTATACTCCTGTGATTTAACCTGGATCACACCTTGTGCGTTCGAAAAACCGGTGGCCATCATCTTTCCAACCGAAGCGCTTTAGAGCACGTTCCGTGCTTGTTCCGATTGTTCTTTTGTGTCTAGTGTATACCAATGAATCTATATCTTATCGACGGTCACAAAACGATGCATAAACTTATCCGGGTTTCAATTAAACAGGGCCAAGCACGTCTTTAAATTGGTCTCACAGAGTGAGAATCGCGGGGACAGCTTTCTCATGCCTAAAATCTCGTGCATGTTGTGGCTAACGCATTCAATTGAGCTGCTTGCTATTTTCAGTCGGCGGTCCGTCAATATGAGATCATGGATTTTGTCCATGGTTTCCTCTGTGGTAACCGTTTTTGGGCCACTTGGGTGGGATTCATCAGAAACCAGCGGCCACGACGAAACTCTGCGAACCAATGGTTAACGTTTGTACGGGAAGATGAATGGGTCCCATTCATAAGAATCGGATCACGGAGCAATGGTCGCAGAAAAACACTGATACAATGTTTTGAAATAGGTGTCAAAACAAACTAATCGTCGCAATATCACTAAATTTTGACAGGCGAGCTAAAAGAGGCTGTACTAAATGATGGTACTCATTGTGGTTCAATAGCTCCACCTATCTTCCAGTATGAGTATTCGTCAAACACCCCTCGTACTTGTAGGAATAATTTCCATGCATGTGATTGTAAAAAGCATTGATTAAATAGTCAATGTGTTATTACATATATAGTTCATTTTTAACAGCAAACACCAAATCACGTAGAAAACTTTTCTGTCGAAAGTATGGTATTTTATTTAAATTCATCAATCCACTCGTTATTTCTTTGCTTATTTCAATAGCTGGCAATTGCTCCCAAATCCCAAAAAGTGTTTCCATCGTTCGGATATATTCCAAGTAGAAGCAGACCTAAATTAAAGTAAAGTAATTCAACTGAAGAAAAATGAAAACTTAAACTTCCACTGTTTACCCAAAAAAAAAAAAAAAAAAAAAAAATTTGTGTTACAATATTTCAACACGAATGTTATTGCCTATAGCGCACAAAGTTACGCCAAGCGCTTTACGAAGGCATTCTTAACCCCAAAACCTTCAGAGTTCGTTTCCCTGTTAGTGTTCACATGTTAACAATGCCGTCCATGTACATGAGAAGGAAAACAAGAACCAATCCCAAAAATTGAACACCCTGGTATTTTACCAGCCATCCGAACATCATTGAAATAAATCACTGACTCCATTCATGGAATTAGTTCTACGAAGGACTCTCGAGCTCTTTTTAAGTTTTGTGTTTTATTTTTTTTTCTTTAGATTTACCATGTGGACATATTTTTGAATAAATGAATAAATCTTCAGATGAAAACCGTAAATTTGTACTCGTAATTCGACCCATTGTTGGGGTAAAATCAATTCGGGAGCGTAAAATTTCGGTTGACCTTATTATTGGGTATCTGGTGACACTTTAACCCTTTTGCCAGGATCCCAAATGCCCCGAACTGGAAGTGGATGCAATCGTCATTTGGAAATGGTTGTGTGTATTTAAGTCAAAAGATGGAATAAAATTTTATTGAATATTTCGGGTTATAATAAATCCGAAGTGACAAATTTGCGTTTTGCGTTTAGACAGATGGAGGGTTAAAGGACGATCAACCACAGTAGATATTTGTACAAAGAGTCAGAGGATCAAAGGGATTTTTTTTTCCAACATTTCATTTGATTTTCCTCTCGGCTTGCTTGTTGTTCTATGTTGGAATTTGTTGTGAATGTCGGTAGCAATATTTCTAAGTAAATAATTGTTTATATGATGTTTTTGCCGGTTGAGCTGGTTTTTTCATTTACACAAAACCACATCATGTTTTTGGTTTGTTTGCTTTTTTGGAACGTATGAACTCAACATGTTTTTTTTTTTTTTTTTGTTTACTTAAAAAAAAGAAACCGTTTTTGTGACTAGGTGAAGGTGTATCGGTTTTAGTGAGCCGAAAAAATTGTTTCTCAGGGGTCAAAGTTGGAGTGTAGTTTATCTGTTTACGCTAGAGAAACTTTTCATTTTACAACACAGAAACGAACCGAAAATAAATAAAAATATGCTTTTCAGTATTCAAGTGAATGGGTCTCCTTTTCTTACGTAGAAATTCAACCATCTATTTTCAAACCCAGAATTAAAAAAACAGTAGTTCTCACAGTATTGAGGCACTGAGGTGGGCAGCTACTCTCTGCATTATACTAGAGAACACTGGTACTATTACATGTTTCAGAGCTACATAAAACATGCTGGCAATTGTTATTATGAAATATCATAGAAGGAAATTGAAAAATAGATGATGTTAAGTTAAAGAGCATCACTTTAGTTTTAGGGATCATTTAAAACTAATTTGTGCATGGAGAACCAATGTCTTTGAGGTTCTAAATCATAATTTATATTTGCAACTAAGTCCATGGCAGGTTTAGTTGAAAAAGGACAAGCTATGTCATAAGCAAATCCTGTTTGTGTGCAACACAGTTTAAGGTAGAAAATAGAATTAAAATAAATCAGAAAAAGCATAGGTCCAAAGACTGAACTTTGTGGAATGCCAATTATGATTCGGGAAACATGAACTCTGTGAAAGGGGGGGGGGGGGGGGGAAAAAAAGATAACACAGAGAGATCTGGTTTGGTACGGGTTGGAAAATTCCTTACACCACCGTTTAATAAACTCGAGTGATGAGTTTTCTTTATTTAAAACATTTTAGAATTGTAATATAAGTATGGCAAATACCAAAATTAATGAAAAAGCTTTTCAGTTTGGATTGTCAGTCTTACATGCTTCATGTATTTTTTTTTGAATGCTTTCTACATCTTGCTTATAAAATTCAAAATAAAAAAAGAATTTAGAAATAAGCTTGACCTTATAGTGAATCTTCCACGAACTACTTTTGGGAACACCAGTTGAGGATCTTCTGATAACCCGACTGTTGTCGCTGAAAAAGCGGAAATTGATTTTTAGTTTATATTTCGTTTCAAAATCATTTAAAATACTATTTCAAGTGGATATAAAATTGATACCTTAGAATTTGAAATATACACAATGAACACAGCCAGACTTATTGTCGAGTTATACCCATGGTATCTTATGAGTTCGACCATGCAAAAGATATTATTCCATGCTCCCTATTGGTCAGCTTTCAGCAGAAGCAGCAGGAGCCAGAAATATCATATACCCTTCAAGTAAGTTTATGTATTTTGTTTTTAATCTTACTTTCTAATAAAAGGATAACTAAATAATAAAAAACTGGAAAAGTACATCCCCTTAACTCAGGATAAAACAAAAGCTGAAGGAATCTGTTTAGAACCTGAACGGTACCCTCATCAAGTGTTTCGAATTGGCATATCCACCTTGTAGCTAGTAGCCAATCATTCAGATCACCTGTTCCTTGGTGGCACGCAGATCTGCAGCATATTCGTAAAAAATACAAAAAACTTCCAAACAGGTTACTTAAGATTGAAATCTTCACATATCGAAACTAAAGAATTTAAGAGGGTTATTCAGATTTTAAAGAGCAGCTCTTAGAAAGCGAAAGTGAATCGGTGAAACCAGTAGGAGAAGATCAACCAGCCTGGAACCACTCAGAAAATCTGACGTTACCAATATTCAGTCGAAAGCAAAGATTCTTTCTCATTCTTGAGTCTGACTTTCCAGGCAATCTAATCGGAATTAGGTCACAACTAGCTTCTATCAACGAAGCTGTTATTGAGCTAATCAACACAACACGTCATGGCTGGTTCATCTCACTAGCTTTGGTGAAGGATGAGGCCATTAAACATGATGTTGCTTCCTTTGATGGTTTCAAGTCACCCGGCGCCGATGATACTATATATGGTCTACATTAAGAGAATGGTCGAGATCCATGTGCCCAAAACCGCTTTGTAAATGCATCCTCTGTTGGTGATGCAACACGCCTACCAACGCGGAAGATCCTGCGAGATTGACCTGCAGAATCTGGTAAGCAGAATTGAAGACGCACTCGACAAGAAGGAATACGCCTTGGATATTTTCATCGACGTTGCGGGTGCTTTCGACAACGCAACTTTTGACGGCATGTTTCACTCGGCCAGACAACACGGCGCAAACAAATCACTAGTTTTGTGGATAAAGGCAATGCTAGTGAATAGGATACTGATTGCGGATGCCAGCAGGAACCATTGTATACGAAAAAATCATGCCAGATGTATTATTGGACCGTATTTCTTCCGAAAGTACTAATTAAAGCAGACTAGTGTTGCTTTTTTTTTTTTGATAAATTGGAGGTGGAAGGCTTGGATGATATGTGGTTTCAATAGAACACAGTCGCACAGTGGGTATCAAAACCGACTTTTTGAATGATCGAATCATCGAATATTATGGTCTTTTCACTAGAAATTGTCCCGTCATTTGTGCGACTTAATACTTTTAGACTCTTTTCTTTGGATATACAAAAAAAGATACAATCCAATCATATATGGGATTCCGTTGAGTACATTTGAATGGCGTAATACTCATATTTCAATCCTAAAGTAAAATTAGAGAAAAAGAAAAAAAATCGAAGCTTCTAATGAAAAATCTAGTATTTCAGTGGATAATAATGGGAGCGTATTGTTTTGGAAATAGTTCGGGACATCTTTTGGAATTTTTCGACGTAAATTGAATTTTTCTCCAGATGATATAACATGGGATTTTCATTTCGTTCTCATACTCAAAAAGAATCTTCTACCGAATAATTGAATTCATACTTTTGACCGGGCGATGGAAGTGTCAATGCTGGATGATATTTGCCTCCCTTGTCAAGTTATGAAGAGTAAATGCTACTTCCTCATGCTTTTATTCATGTTCATTTAACTTATTTCATATTGAATTGATTACTACATCTACATATGCATACATACGAGTATGGCACTTGGATGCGTAAGTAGAAACCTACACCTGTCAAATGAAAATGTATCTGATGGCTGTCTGGGGAAAAAAGCTGTAGAATATTTCGCTCCATTTTATTCCTTTCAATTTGGTACGACTATCTAGTATTGGTATTAACCATATAAAGTATATCTATCTTTCATTTTATGCACAGACATATCCGTGTGAAGTATTCACACTACGCTCGGATGTCAATTCTTTGTACAATATCTTGTATCTGTCACCAACCTGTTACATAACAACTCCTATGAATTTTTCAAATAATAAACCTCTTATCAAGACAGCAAAGCTTGATGTTTAGCACTAGTTCTCTGTAGTTGTTGTTGTTATTGTCGTCGTCGTCGTCTTCAGTAATGCGGTGTGAGAATAACAACCCAAGTACATACTTTGGTGAAACTTAATGCTACCAATTTATTGCCACATTATGACCTGATGAAATGGCAAAATTACTAGTCCAAGTCGAAGCACATAAGTTTGGAGTCATATGCTCCTCGTCTAAGCAAAAGAATGTATCTACTGCTTGCACTAGATTACTTTCATCATGGACATAAGGAATTCGTTTTCTTAAATAAAACATGTTGGTGAGGCTTTTATCTATGACAACTTAGCAAGTTTTTGTGGGTAGTAGTTGACCAACGACCTCGGGACCAAGTCGGCATGTTTTTTTTCCCAACGACTAGTCCATAACATCATATATATAGCAATCTATTGTGGCAGCTGTGTAATAAAGGATCACTGTATTCTTCAATTTATCTCAGATCCTATTACTATATTTGCTATACGACCATAAGGATACCATCCCTCAAACTCGTTTCGCTATTCGTTTTTTGGGCTGTGGGGTGAACCCATTCTAAATGCATATCTCTGAATTTATGGTCCATGGTATTCGTATTCCATATTCTTATTTTTTCATTTTTGTTTTTCGTTAGATTATTTCATCTTGATCGCAAAGCGGAAGGTTGGCTTATCTCATACTAGATTGGGTACATCGTTGTGCTCATAAACTTTGGGTTTTAATACAGAGATTGTTGATAGAGCTGTTCACATAAACTTCGTCTTTTGGTCATTTTATGTGTTTTCGTAGTGATATGTATCAAGGAATGCCAATACGAGTTGGGAGGTTGATGTTGTTGCTTTTAACTTCGTATTCTGATTTTATTTCGAAAATTTTAAATAAAACCAGCAACTTCCATGTGGGATGTATGTATAAATCTAGTTGTTTCTATAGTTGCGCTTTATAACATCAGATATCGTGTGATTTGCCTTAAATTCAAACTTTTATATTTAATATTTGCATACAACTTTGTTTAACCACTAATTACGGGTACATGAGGAGGTTGTCATGGATTTGGTTAATCCAACAAAAATCACTGTCTGTAGTTAGTTTAATTATTTTGCATCTGAATTTTCAAATAACTTATATGCAATCTAGGGGATCTCTTTTATGGGTGTTTGTAAAATTACAAAACACTCTAATTAATTTAATTAGCGTGGCCTTTTATAGATAGAGATACTTTTGAATACAATATTAAAATGCTTTAAAGTACATAAATTAGTTAAGCAAACATATGTACCTGTATAGTAGGATAAACCAAGTCATGTACTGGTGTCTTGTTAAATGAATTTCTGTAATATTGTCACAAATAGTTTTGGTGGGAATTTCTTGTGTAGTAGATTGACATTATGCAGTTGTCATATTATTATTTGCTTGTCAGAATTACTCCAGCCTCATCTTCGAAAAAGCACGGACAAATGATGCAGCTAACCCATAGTCCGCACCATACAGTAATTTTGTTTTAGGATCCCCAGAAACGACAATTTCGTTTAATTACGTACCCATCCATCCAAAAATGGGCTTTATCGGAAAAGATCAAACTCGATGACTAATTGGCGATCCAATCAATAAATTGGTGACGTCGTAGATGGTCCAAAAGGATCAACTTATAAAGTGAAATAAGTGAGGTCCAATTGTCGACTTCGGCGACGAATTGAGGTGCTGGCTGGTTTTGAGCACTGAACGCTCACAGTGCTGATGTTTTGGCGTGTAAGTGCTGGCCGATCATGCTGATATAGAGTTTGACACGATACCGAACCATTGCATGATTTCCGTACTCACTAGGGCGATTATGTTGACTGAAAAATTCACGAATTAACATCAGGAATTGATAGGCAACATTCACACCATCTGTTGGCTCACCTTTTATTACCTTGTGAGGCTGCTTAGTAATTCATGAGTAGAAATTGTAAGCAACCCTGGATACTTGTTATAAAACTTTGACGCAATGCTGTGTTCTCTAATCTATATTTCTTGTGGCTACTTATAGTATACAAACAACTATTTATGAAAGAAAGCAAAATCTAAATTCGCAAACTTAGAGGCGGAATTTTAAAGACTACGTCTAAAGCTTGAACGCTGCTCTAACCGAATATTTTGAACTGACATCTTCAAGGAAAAAGTTGCAGCCGGTTTCATACCTAGGGGTGGGTGTAAGGCAAATAAAACAAACATTCAAATTGCGCCTCACAAAACAACTCGATGAAATGAATACGCAGCTGAAGTGCATAATGCAAGAAATGCATTATACACTCGATTCTTTCGCTGCTGATTTCAATAATCGTATCGGAGCACTAAGCAAACGCGTTGTACGAGTGAAAATCCTAGAGGAAACCTCGGAGCCGACGACTGGATCTCTTTATTAAACGAATTGTGCGCTCAAAATAATAAAATTGACGCACTTGAACGGGAGCATCTATCCAAAGATTAGACTACGGAAAACCAATGGCAGCAAATAAAAATCTTCGAAATAACTCAAAATGTTCACCTGCTCCTTTACAAAAGGCAGGTAATTTTCTAAAGGAAAATTAGGTAACTGTGATTCGGTCCCAGATAAAATCGCTCAATTAAGTTCAGCAAAGACAACATATAAAAACCAGAGAATAAACTTTCCTTACAACAACTTGCACTGCAGTCAAACCAATCATTCTTTGTCACCTCGCATAATTTTGCAATCTTCTGCTTTTTTCTTCAGGAGGGTAAACCTTTTTGGTCAATTTAGCTTAAACACAATTGCTGCTGCTGTTCCTAATGATGATCAAGCCAACAATGCATCCTTATTCTTGTATAACGGGTGACCATAAAGCAATGATAGTTTTTCCAATTGTTATATTTCAGCAGCTGTCAAAGTTACCAATAAAATCCAGCCTTCAAAATATTTAGTAAGGTTTACCATTTCATCACGCATCGTTTTACGCTTGCCGAAAGTGCGGAAATTATTAAAAAAATTTTCGAGACTCCTGCTGAGTTGTAAATACGCAACGTGAATTTCTATGTGAGGTCGGTCGTCATTATGGCTTCAGTGTGCAGGCAATTTGTCGCACCGTGGAAAAGAATTGGGTATCGCCAGAGAGTCAACCCGGCTTATTTGATTGAATCTGGGCCTACATCCGTATAAGATTGTATGTACTAACGAGAAAAGTGAAGCCGGATGACCACAGACAATGCCGTGAGTTCGCTAATTGACGCTGGAAATGTTGGCCGGGGATCCGAATCTTGGCCAAAAATCATGTTCTCGGACGAGGCACATTTTTGGTTCAGCGGCTATGTCAATATTACGAAATTATCGGATCTTATTTCTTTCGGAATGAGCTCGACAACATCGAGCTGTGGTTCCAACAAGAACGTGCTACATGCCATACAAACTACGCAACGTTAAAAGTTGTGGAGGCGAAATTTGGCGACTGTGTCATCTCACGGATATCGTTCATCAAATGGCTGCCACGATCATGCGATTTGACACCACTCGATTATCTTCTCTTGGACCACGTCAAGTTCTTTGTCTACGCTAATAGGCCAACCACTTTGGGCGAGCTCGAGACCAATATTCGACACGCTATTGCCGGAATAACGCCGCATGTATTGGACCGTGTCATAAACAATTGGACCTACCGCTTGAAGTATTGCCAGCGAAGCCTAGGTGGTCACTTAAATGATGTGCTATTCCACACATAATGGTAGATTCAAGCTAAAGCCAGGTTGTTTTATACAATTTTTGAACCTTTGAAACTGTTAAGGCGAATTGAATTTAAAGAAAAGAATAAAGTTTATATGGTACACTCCATTTTATTAAGAATTTAACAGTCTGAGTGGTCTGTATCGACAGAAGAAAAGTGTGATAAGGGTTAAACTCTGTGCAAATTCCATTGCCCGATAGGTTTAGCAATCGTTTTTTTTTTTTAAAGGTCAGAAAGTCTGTAATTCTTTGTTGTATCTCTGTTGTATGTCGTTCTAGTTAATTATAGGAAATATGCAAATCTCACCCTCAGAAAGTAATTAACCAAGTTAACCGAGCAAGTTCTTAAATCACAAGAAAAAAAAAAAAAAAAAAAAAAAAGACAAACTTTTTAATTATCAGGGTTCTTAGTTCTATTTATGCAAGTGGAAAGTACCTTTTTTGTGTTTTTGTGTGCAACGCACACACCTGTGGATAAGGCAATCAGAAATGAAGTTAAGAATCTCATTAGATAGGAAAAGCTCTCATTTGTGCTTTCCAAAGAAAATCCGAGCCCATGGGACGGTCATAATTATTTTTTTTTATTTTTTTTGCGGTAGTTCAGAGAATAATTGAGAAAATTTTGCAATTTTCGTTATACTGATTCTACCTCTATTTGTTCCACTCGAAAGATCTTACTCTGGAATTTTGTCTTTTTGTTATTTTTCGTTTTCTGTAAAAAGAAATGTAGGCTGCGGATTTAATATAATTTTAAGCTTAACATTTATGTTTGATATATTGGCAAGTAGCTAGTAAAGGATATAGGATCTAAAAGAGAAATTTATCTGAGGAAGTGTCGTCTACTTAAGGCAGTTAGAGCCGGGCGTTCATTTGTTCCGCAGTTTTGTCGTCTTCCATGAAAAGATGATATTCAGTTTCGTAAAAAAGACCTGTTTTGTGAAGTTGATATCGACGGCGGCAGTATTTAGTTAGAAAGCTAATCGGCCCTCTGATATCATTCTTTTTGAGTTGTAGGGGTTCTTTTGATTTTTTGTGGAAGGGTTTGATGACTGTTTTAGTCTGGCGAAACCTTGGGATGTTTTCCCAATGGGATATAGACATTTTGTTGAGATATCAAGTTGAAATTTATTCCAGGTGCAGTACACATGTTAAGTTTAAGTATGGAATTCGATCTAGTTCATTTGACTACCGTGAGTACGTGTGCAGCGATTGATTCTATAGAGCCAATTTTCTAACACTCTTCTATATGGTATTGTTCCTGAGCTGATATAACGTTGTTTGCTTCTTAGCATAGATCAACGACTGAACGTAGCCCCATAAAAAGAAATCCAACGGCGTTAAGTGGTATGATTGAGGTGGCCATTTGGCCGGACCATTTCTTGAGATTACACGATTATTGAACTTCCCCTTCAATAGATCAGTTGTTTGACCGGATATGTGGCATTTGGCACCATCTTGTTTCACATATCACTGATGTCAGGTCTATCAATTTATGGCCAAAAATAGTCTTTCAATAGCGAACTCCATTGCCCGTAATATTGACCATAATATGTATTTTCATCATATTATCACACTGATGCAGGCACAATTAATTTGTTAATTTTTTTTTTTTACACTTCCACTTATAATCCCTCAGCATGGTATCCAAGATTTAATGGCGAAACTAAATTCTTTTTGGAAGTTGGCTGGTTGTTGATCTCTTAGTTTCTTACTTGAATTTTTTTTATTGAAAAAAAAAACGGATGTCTTTCGAGTGAGGCTGGGATTCGAACCCCGACCTTCTGATTTGGAAGCCAGCCCACTTCCATTTGAGCCACGGCCACCCTCCACAATGGTGAATATGTTGACTCAAATTAATCACTATAGCATGCATAGGCTGTCTGATGGGAGCGTTCTTAAAGTTGCGATCACCGACTCAGAATTTTGGTAAAAATTTTTAATAATTTCCAAACGTTGCTCGTTCGCGAGCTTCACCATTATAAAAACGTAAACCTTGATTGAAGAGGTTTTACATTGACATATCATAAAAAAAAGTTTAAAGGTGCGTTTTTATTAAAATACAAAATTGTTATGTCCTTATTGAAAAACTTTTTACTTTGTTTTTGTGAGAGAGATCCTGTAGTGTTTTGAACCAGGGCACGACTAATGTGTAGTCAATGTGATCAATGTGATTAGATCCCTAATGCCTAAATGGCTGGTTGACTGTTCGATAGTGATGGACGGGGACATTTTTCATTTCCTAATTGAAAATAAGTTCGCCGTTCACCTGAATGGTATCTTGGTTGCGAAAAATTCTGGTGCTAAGACTAAATACATCAGCATCCACTATGGAGTCTATTTTTGATCCTTTGTCTATCCATTTTCGATCCATTATCGTGCTTTAATTTTAGTGCTATTCGTAGACTTCAGTAAAGCTTTCGATAAACTGAATCATGACAAACTAGTAGAAGAATTGGTATACGAGGACTGATGGCAGATTAACGACGTGAATATCTGACGAACAGGCAATTTTGCGGCAAAATAAACAATGCATCTACGAATGAGCTGTTAGGAGTTTTCAAGAAGGTCATTCCATTTGCATATGCAGATTTACTTAAGAAATAAATCTTGCAACAATTTAGTTAATTGTCCTATCGACACAGTGGAGAGGTACACATATCTGGGAATTACGATCGACAGCAACTTTTTGTGGGACATGCACACACATGAGTTGCGAATGAGCCTGAGAAGAACTTTATATGAACTAACCCACCTAAAGTACAGTGCCACAATGGCGGTATTAAGACAAGCTTACTTTACCCTTGTGGAATCTAAACTAAGGCATGATATACTTGCATGGGGCAATGCATCAGCAACACATATTCAGAAAATTTAAAAATTCTAAAACTCAGAACTGAAGAAGATAGGCATACAAAGCCAGCTCGATATTCCGGAACAAAGACGTTTTGAAGTTCTTAAAAGAAGGAGATATCTACTTACCATATACTGGAGTACTATGATCACAACCGAGTCATTGAACCAATTCAACATGGAATCAACACAAGATACCGAGCTCAAGGTATGCTTTTCGAACCCCGATTCTAAAACAACTACGGGAGAAGACAGCTGGAATGCAGCATACGTGAAGCTCGTATGCTAAAAAAAAATATACAAAATATTAAAACTTGAAAGAATATTATTAAAAAAATTTTCTTGAGTTCGAACTATTTAATAGCTACATTTCAAACATAATTCACTTACTAAACTATCTTATCAATTATCAGTTTTTACTTTAATGATCTAATTATTACTTAAAAGATTGTATTATGTACTAATCAAAGCTTGCTTGCAAAAAAATAATCATAAAACTGTTAAAAAAGCAATCTTCTGCAGAAAAACCTTTAAGGTTTCGCAGAAATATATAACCATGGTAAATTTTTATTGAAATTAATGAAATAATAATAATAGTAATAATAATAAATAATAATAGTAATCTTCGATCTACCTTCGTTCCATCTTCAATCTATATTCGATCCATCTTCGATCCATCTTCGATCAATCTTCGATCCATCTTCGATCCATCTTCGATCCATCTTCGATCCATCTTCGATCCATCTTCGATCCATCTTCGATCCATCTTCGATCCATCTTCGATCCATCTTCGATCCATCTTCGATCCATCTTCGATCCATCTTCGATCCATCTTCGATCCATCTTCGATCCATCTTCGATCCATCTTCGATCCATCTTCGATCCATCTTCGATCCATCTTCGATCCATCTTCGATCCATCTTCGATCCATCTTCGATCTATCTTCGATCCATCTTCGGTCCATCTTCGATCCATTTTTGATCCATCTTTGATCCATCTTCGATCCATCTTCGATCCATCTTCGATCCATCTTCGATGCATTTTCGATCCATTTTCGATCCATCTTCGATCCGTCTTCGATCCATCTTCGATCCATCTTCGATCCATCTTCGATCAATCTTCGATCCATCTTCGATTCATTTTCGATCCATCTTCGATCCATCTTCGATCCATCTTCGATCCATCTTCGATCCATCTTCGATCAATCTTCGATCAATCTTCGATCAATCTTCGATCAATCTTCGATCAATCTTCGATCAATCTTCGATCAATCTTCGATCAATCTTCGATCAATCTTCGATCAATCTTCGATCAATCTTCGATCAATCTTCGATCAATCTTCGATCAATCTTCGATCAATCTTCGATCAATCTTCGATCAATCTTCGATCAATCTTCGATCAATCTTTGATCCATCTTCGATCCATCTTCGATCTATCTTCGGTCCATCTTCGATCCATTTTTGATCCATCTTCGATCCATTTTTGATCCATCTTTGATCCATCTTCGATCCATCTTCGATCCATTTTCGATCCATTTGCGACCCATCTTCGATCCGTCTTCGATCCGTCTTCGATCCATCTTCGATCCATCTTCGATCAATCTTCGATCAATCTTCGATCAATCTTCGATCAATCTTCGATCAATCTTTGATCAATCTTCGATCAATCTTCGATCAATCTTCGATCAATCTTTGATCAATCTTCGATCAATCCGCAGGTCCCTCCATATTTTATTATTAATATGTGAATTCCAATTCAGTTTTTTGTCGAGAACCATTCCAAGATATATTACTTCATTTACACAATTACTGTACCGTTAAGTGAGATCTGGTCAAGGCTCAGAATTCTTTTACGAGTGAAGGGAAGAAGTATAGTTTTACTGGACTTGATTGGAAGATTTTCACAAACACAGGAGTTCTTACACCAGTCTGCATCTTACAGCAAACGTCTTTAGCTATTATGACTAAGTCGTCGGCATATCCTATTGTTTGATTGCCCAGATTGCTCAATTTTACTACTAAGTCATCAATGACCAGTGAATACAAAAGCGGTGAGAGGAAATCTCTTTGTGGACAACCTTTGATGGCTGAGACAGAGATTTAAGTCTTACCGGAAGATGTGGAATTTTTCCGGCTTACGCCATCGGTCTTACCCAACGGTTTGTGGGTTTGTCAATACCATGTTTGGACATAATTTTCGAAATGAATTCATATCCATTATTATATCTAAAATAGGAAGGCACATATTGCAATCTCCTTTTGTCGGTAGGCCTTTTTAATCTGTAATTTACTAAAGCGCCTTCCGTGGATCTTTCTTTCTTGTATGCGTATTGGTGAGGGATGATGTGTGCATTTCTATTCAGAAGCTCTCTGATGTGTAAATCAATAAATCTTTCCATGGTTTTTAGAAGAAATTATGTGAGACCAATGGGTCGATAAGTTAATCTGGTTTAGGGATAAATATATTCCTTAGGGCTTGTGGGATATATCCCCAGTTGAAGCTATATCTAAATAGGGCGGTTAAAGTAGGAAAAATCTAGACTAGATCTTTCTGAACCAATGCTGTGAAGATTCCGTCTGATCCAAGTGACTTAAATGGCTTCAGTGAGCTTATGGCCCATTTAACTTTGTCTATTTAGTATGCTGAACATAATTCCAGTTAGGCTCTTAATTCTGTTGTTGTAGGGAAAGTTTGTGGGTTCAGAATTGACATATTGTGTGTTGTTCGAGTCAGGGAAATGAACCTTATGTAGCATTTTTAGAGTTTCCTCCCGACTAGCTGTGAAAGTACCATCTTACCACCTAAGCTACAATACTTGAAGAGTCCTTTAAGACAGATTTTTTGAAAAGCGAGATTTCTGGCAGTTTTTCCAGGTTCTTGCAATTTTATCTCCAGAAAGCTCTCTTGGATTTTCTCAATTCTTTATTAAAGTTGGTTAAAGCGCATTTGTATGGGTCCCAATTACCAATGTGTGTTTGGTTTTTTTTTTTTTTTTTTTTAAATAGTCCCACCATTTTTCGCATATGTTTAAATTGAGGGTCCCACCATAGTACATACTTTTTAGCCATATTGCGTTTTAAGTTGCAAATGCATTTAAATGATGAAATAATGCTTTGCTAGCATTAGTCAGCTTTAATAGAGAGATTGAGTTTCTTCATGTATTTGTTGTAGTTTAACCTTATCCGATATTGCATCCTATATTGACACCTATGTGCATATGGTTCGACAAGGATGCCTCATCTAACACATGCCAATGACAATCTTTGATAAGAGTATGAAGAAAGCGAGACGAGATGGTGAATTACAGAATTGATAAAAGTGAGTTTTAGGGGTAGCTGTTGGGTAAGGGTATTACATATAAGCAGATTTTTGCTAAAAATATATTTTGAAACTCACCCTTTTTTTTGTGGCTGATACCCCAGATGTTGTTGTGGAGATTGGTATCACATCCAAGAGTGAGATGCTAATTGCCACGTGACACAGTTCGATCAGGTCCTGTACTAGAACAAAAGGAATTGCATCTATGTGAAATTAGACCTCTTGAGGAGAACTGGAACTGATCTTACTGATCAGCCTTTGGTCTAAAATCTTCTCGTGCAAATTCTATTTTTTGCTCATTATGTTATTATTGAGGCGACATGTTTTGCTTTTAAAAGTCCAAGGTACCTGAGTTAGCTCTAGGGCATCGTTGGTTAAAGATGTACGAGGCAGCTTTGGCACGTCAATGGTGTACTTATTGGGGTGAGAAGTTAAAAACAAGTCCAGAATGTTGGCGGTATGGCTATCAGCGTCTGGTATTCGCGTGGGCTAATTTACAAGCTGGGTCAAATGGCTTCCATACCAAGGTGTTCTGCAGGTGTCAACGTCCAATGTACTTAACGACATTAAAAATTCAGTAGATCAATTCAAGGTATTGGTTCAACACGAGTACTTTCAATTCTCTATCGAATTTTATTGATTAGTGGCTAAAGTGAACTTCTTTCTGCACAACGGCACGAGGCTATTGATTTATTTTAAGTTTAATGGATGGGGAGCATTATTACTTAGTTTACAGTGAAGCTATATTTTAGCAGGTCGGGTGATTGAAGGATAGTCCTTTGCTATCCAACCAGGTCATGTTGACAAGGAAAATGAATTGGAAAAAAAGCCATTCAGGCACTATCTTAGGTTAAGATTGTTCCGCATTGATCACCCGGCTAGTATTGCATCGCCAGCGAAGTTTGCGAGATTAAGAATACTGTGGATTCTCCCTTATCCATTTTTCGGAATGGACTTTGCTAGAATAATTCATAATAGGGCTTTTCACTTAAGAATTGCATTATGCCGCCCGAATCACCGAAATTATCGGTATTGGTAGAATCTATCAATTAATCTGAAGAAGTCATCTCCACTATATGTTCTCACCAAAATACCGAGAATTGTATACTCCTAAGGATGTTTTTGCTAAGAAGAACTTCTCAGTGGCAATAGAGTTAAAAATCGTAATTGCTTGTCATTTAGCCATGTACACTTAACTTCGGTTTTTCTCTTCATTTATCTGCAGATTACCTTATATCTTTCACCCAGCCAAGGTATTGTATAAGTGTACATTTATATGTACGTTGATGTTGAATTATGGCTTTGAGTCGCTCAAATTATGAACCTCCGGGGACTGAATTTCTCTAACATATAGGGTTTTCTAATAACGTCTTGACAACTTTTTTTTTAAATAAAGGCAAACCATTTGAGATATTTCAAAAACTTTATTATTTTCTTGAAGTACAATCAAAGCATTTATGAATGGAACTCGACTTCGTTCATATGGCCACCGCGGGCACGTTTGCAGCGGTCGATTCGTTGGACCTAATTTTCAACTACTCGGCCGTTATTTCGCGTTCAATGTTGGCTTTGAGCTCTTCCAACATCGTCGGCGTGTTGGCTTAACCAATGACTTAACGTAGCCCCACAGAAAATAGTCAAGCGGCGTTAAATTGCACGAACGAGGCGACCAACCGACTGGCCCATGTCTTGAGATAACACGCTCACCATACTTACTCTTCAATAAATCGATTGTAGCGTGTGCCGTGTGGCTTGTGGCACCATCCTGTTGAAACCACATGTCGTTCAAGTCCATATCTTCCAATGCGGGCCGAAAATAATAGGTGATCATGGCGCGATAACGCTGACCATTCACAGTAACGTGATGATCGTTATCGTCGACTAAAAACTATGGCCCAAAAACGACGCCGGCGTGCAAACAGCACCAAACAGTTATTTTTTGTGGATGAAATGGTGATTCATGAAGCACATGTGGGTTTTCACCCGACCAATAAGCCATATTTTGCTTAGTGACGAACCCATTTAGCCAAAAATGAGCTTCGTCACTGAAGATGATTTTACGATAGAATTCATCATCTTGGCGCATCTTCTCCAGAACCTAATCGGAGAACGTACGTCGCTTCAAATGGTTCATCGGCTTCAATTCTTGAGTCAGCTTGATTTGTATGGGTGTAAACCAAGATCCTTACGCAAAATAAGCCATAATGTGGTCTGAGCGATGCCCAATTCTTGAGAACGCCGTGGAATTGACTAATTTGGATTGTTTGCTACGGACGTCTGACACGGTAACATCACACAACGAACATGTAGACTCAAATTTTTGCACTAAACTTGTTATTGCCTGTCTACTACTTGCAGACGATGCTCGTTAGTGTACTTTACCACGATGTTGAGTTTACTGAATGAATTGACAGTGACAGTTTGATGATTAGTGAAAGAGTGCGTTCACAAATTAAATTCAAAGTAAATCTATCTCTGTGTGTTTTGGCGATTCCTTACAATTTCAGAAATGGATTTAAATTTGCAACAACGAACTTGTATTAAAATTTGCGTAAAAAACGGATTTAATGGTGCGTGAACGTTGAAAATGTCGGAAAAGTGTTTCGGCAACGACTCTCTAAAGAAAACGGACGCTTACCAGTGGCACGAGCGGTTCAAAAGTGGTCGTAAATCTATCGAAGATAGTGAACGCAGTGGCAGACCATCGATAATTGGCCATTGACCATGGTCAATAACTGCAAGTTAACCATCAGAGATATAGCGGAGAACTTGAACATTGCCTATGGATCCGTCCAAGGCATTTTGGTTAATGATTTGAGTTTCCGTTGTGTAGCAGCAAAGTTGGTGCCAAAAGACCTCAATTTCCGTGTTGACGCCGCAAAAGAGATGATTTCGCAAATGAATCCGATCCCACATTCATCAAAAGGATCATTACTGTAGATGAAATGTGGGCTTATGAATACGACACGCAATCCAGACATCAGGCAAGTGAATGGAGTTCACCAAATGAGCCGAGACCAAAAAAAACCACGTCCTTTTCAGTCAAACCAGAAAGCAATACTCAAGGGTTTTCATGGACTACAACGGTGTAATGCATCATGAATTTTTGCCAGAAGGCCATACAGTAAACAAAGAGTATTATTTGGGCGTTATGAGACGTTTGCGTGAAGCAATTCGCTGAAAGAGACCAGAATTGTGAGCAGAAAACTCGCGGATTTTGCACCATGATAACGCACCGTCGCACAGTGCCATCATTATTCGTAATTTTTTTTGACTAAAAATGCAACAAATACCATCCAACAGTCACCGAATTCATCTAATTTGGCTCCCTGCGACTTCTTTCTGTCCAACAAGTTAAAAAATCACTATGGGGAACGCGTTTCAGCAGCTGAGAGGAAGTAATGGAAAAATCACAGCACTGATGGACATACCGAAAACCGAATATAAAAAATATTTCGAGGATTAGATCAAGCGCTGGCATAACTTTTTGATCAACGTGATATGGTATCTAGGGTAGCCCTTAACACATTTTAAAATCAGCTTATAACTTTCTCCAGAACATACTAAAGTTAATTTTAATTTTGTCCCCGTTCACAATTGGAATACAATTTCATTATTAATCTTAAATTGTGAAAATTCACTTTAAATTAATGTGCTGCGAGTTCCGGAGTCCGTATTGAGATTCAGTTAGCAGCTGCGTTGATAAAACAACGTATTAAACAGAGTTCATGAACAAAGTCATGAACATCAAAAGTCAACAAAGAATATGTAAATACTCGTACAATTAAATTTGCTCGAAACATTTTTACATGTTTTTATTGAATGCAACGCATTCGTTCAATTCAAACTTTAGATACAACAATGAATGGGATACTCAAATCATTGTGATCACATTGTGCTACTTTCAATAATGAATGTCATTTCATCTGATTATTATTATTAACTTTGATTTACGCACGTACTATGCATAGCCGTGATCTACATTCGACGTAGAAAAAAAAAAAAATCCGGTTAAATCGACTAACCATCGTATACGAATACACTCGTTTGAACATTTTTAAAAACATTTGTCTAAATATTTGTTATTAATTAAGACTTACTGTTCTACTTGGTAGTTCTGAGCACACTTGTGCGTTATCATTATCCTTCTGGTAATATATTTAAGCACCAATGCTACTTGAGCACATCTCTATGGCCTTTACCAAATACTTCACAAAATTGTTTCTTTAAGTCTTACTTCCCCGTTGAGATCAGATGCAGCTCATTTCCTTTTCTGCAGCTCCAGTTGTTTCACTGTGTTCATTTTTCAATATCCTCTGATAAACCAGACAATTTAATGTGAAGATCGGGTTAACTTTATTATATAGATAGCTCACAACATTGCCTCTGAATTTTTGTATCCGGTGATGGCAGCATAAATCTTCAATAGTGGATTTATGAGACTGGTTTCTCACTTCACTTCTTTCTTACAGCTGTTTGGCATTGAACCTCTTGACAAAAGTTGTTCAATGTTATTATAGTCAATGCTAGGTTTTCAAAAATAATTATCAAGAAGCCATTCTGTCCTTACTCAATTATTTAGGTTCCGCTACATTTCGGACCTCAACTAACAAGCCTTTTCACTAAGCTCAGTCCTTAACTAATTGTCTCCAGTTGCGCATTCGAAATCAGTTGAGGTCCCCTTCTATTTGTGCGTGATACCTAAGACGAAGTCTTACTCTACTGCATTCTCCCCCCGGATTAGATTCGAAGTATGTGTAACAGATGAGCTGGTGCAGACTAGAACGACAACACATATAATTCGGACCGAATACCCGGTTTCGATAGTGTCCATACTTTAGCGCCATAAAGTGGGGCTGATCACCCCATAGTCTGTATACCCCATAGTGTTCTTAGTTGTTCGGAAGAGGGCCATAACATTCAATTGCTTTCTAAGTACAAAGAAATAGCGATCGGCAAGAGTAATTCTACGTTTTATTTAAACTGAGGTGTTAGGTTAAGTAAGGTTAAGACAGTCCGCGGAACGAGCTAATCCTTTTGAACCAGTTGAATTTGTATTCAAATGGCAAAAACCTAAACAATCTGCCTGGTGACACATCTAAATTCTTTGCAAAAGCCCAGATGGCCTTTGAAGTTCTAGATTTTCGAAGAAGTATTTCCCTAAAAATTTTACACAGTATGTGTGTTATGTCTTAGCGTGTTTCCGCAGGAGACAGTGTCCTGTCAGGATACTTATTATTATCCTAAGCTTATACCTGTTTAATTTTATTAACTTCCTCGATCTTTTGCCGTCAATAAGTGGCCTGGTATCCCTTAAAATTTGACCACCTTAGGTTGGCATGCCTTGCAATCTTTTCCTCGATAGTGTACCTAACTATGCAAAGAGGTGGTTTGGTGTTGGCAAGCTTACTACTATCGAACAGCCCTCCTTTTCTTAGAAGCTCATCGGCTTCTTCATTTCCCTTTATACAACATTGTCCTGGCATCCAGCATAGTCATACCCAGTTCTGAATGTAAAATGCCTTGAGCAATGTGCGATATAACTATATATACTATTTCTAACTATATAAGAAATGATATTGGTCGATTCCATTGCCTTAAGTGCGGCCTGGCTATCGATGTAGATAGCGATATTTCTTTGGGATACCAATCTTATTTGTAATAGTTTAGACGCTCTGAGTACAGACAGAACCTCTGATTTGAAGACTCTGCTTGCGTCCGGTAGTCTTATAGACACCAGAAGCTGTTCCTTCCTCTGTTTTCGATACGCTTGTGAAAATTGGAATTTCATTTTACCAAATTATTGTATTTTTTTTTTGACAGTCCACCCTCTCCGGATATACTCGTATATAACACGATATACCATGCGGAATGTTAAAGTCGATCAAAGAAGTAATTTCATCGGTTAGAATTGGGTTTTCTGGCAGTAGCTCCGTTAGGACCGTAGCGTGTCCGAAACTACTGCTCTTGAAGTAACCCAGATTTTTGAATCGTATTGCACTATATCCAGCAAATTTTTCGATCTGTAAATCAAGCGGTGTTAGTTGCAGAAATGTGTCCAATGCTGTGGTAGAGGTGGTGCGGAGCGCACTTGTAATGGCTTCGGAAGCTATTATTTAAAAAGCCGCTAATTTTCTATAATACTAGTGCGCCATATGTCAGTATGGGTCTTACCACCACCGTATATAGCAGGTTTTAGGCCCCAAACTTTTCCTACCGTTATTTTGCAGATAAAAGGAGCATTATATGCCTTTTTATTCTTTCCGCTATCAAGATTCCATTCAGTTTTTTTTTTGTCCAGAATTACACTAGATCCTTCGCTCTGTCTAAGAGGGACAAAGAGTTTTGAGAATCTGAATTGCGGTGCTGAAGTGTTGTTGGCTGAATTTATAGCAGAGCCAAGGTATACAAAGTGCCTTACTACCTCGAAATTATAGCGGTCGACTGTGACGTTCTGTTGAATTCGTCGATGTCATGTGTTCCTTGGTTTTGCCCTCTTTCACCTTCTAGTGGAAACGGACTTCAACCAACTCAGCGCGCGAAACTAGAGGCAGCTAGCTAAAGATCGAGCTGACTGGAGACGCTTCTTAGTTAAGGTTCAGATTCACCTCGTACTGGAGCGCCACTTTAAGTAAGTAAGACAAAGTTAAACGCATCACTGCTATAATCATATTGTAGAATGTCTTCGATTTTATAAATGCCACTCTTACGAACATTAATACAAAGGTAAATCAGAACATCAACATCATCAACATCCAATTTTAAATTTGAAAAAGAAAAAATTGAAAAACCGTGATAAGGATGGGAACTTTTCCATCGAAATTATTAACGCCAGCCCTTAAGGGAGAACTAAATCCAAAAGGTTTTCCATCAGTCGCATGTTTTTTTTTTTTCCATTTTCCAGATCAGCATAAACTATATACTCATAGGATACAGTAAAACTTTTGAATCTGTCAGACGCATAAATATATAATCAAAATTCGAGGGATATGGGATAAAAAAAACTTTGTCCTTTCCCTTTAGTTACAAGGCTTGGAGCATAAAAAACTCAAAGTTAAAGTTGCATTTAAGGGAATAATTCTTCGGAAAATGTAATTGCCAATGTGATCCATTCCTCAATCAACCTACTTCTTCGTCGGTAAAATATCTTCGCTTATACTTGCTTTCACTGAAATTATTTGAACGTTGAGGGACAGGAAACCTCGTTGAATTGTTATCCCTTATTACCATCAAGTGGCCTTATGCGATTTCCCATCCCTTAAATTAAAGTTTTATGGAAGGACTAAGACATGCCTCTGACAGAACGAACTCTTACCTTTCCTTCTTTTCAATATGTTGTCTGCCGACTGTCGCCGTTCGTTGTTGCCATCGGCCGGTTGCTCGAAAGAAAGAAAGAATCTGTGGATTCTCCATTTAACTTAATTACGAGCATTGTGAAGAAATTAACTTAGATTTCGTTCCTTTGACGCAGGTAGGTAATTGGATAACTGAGATATTTTCTCATTTTTCTGTTTTTCCCTTTTTGTTACTATTTTTCCCTGCTGGCAAAGGAAAATGATATGATTGCGTATATGTTAACTAGATACAACTATGTGATTCGAGGGGGAGAAGTTATTATTGACGCGTTGGTGGAAAGTTTGAGACAAGTTTACGTAAATGACATTGCAGTGTACTTCCTTGGGAGATAATCGCCTGGTTTGGTAAACACGATACCACTATAAGAAAGCTTTAACGCCCTGCCATCCAATAAAAGGATGATTTAAAAGTTCTTTGTTGGGAGCTAAGTGAAAAGTTGAATTCTATCTGCTGATGATACTAAAGTTTAGCTCATAAAATAAAAATAAAATGCAAATTTTATTACCAAAAACGATGACATTTGAGTTGGTCCATTACACTATTAGAAGCCGCAACAGTTCTCATTTCCAAAAAGATGAAGCGAATCCAGTGCCACGTGAGCATTGCCAAAATCATGAATAAGTAAACTGCCTGAGGCAGAATATGAAAAGGGACACTGCTGTCCATTTAGGTTAAACAGCGTAATGTTATCGTAAATCATAGCTAAGAAACAGGATTAACTTCTTCATAAAATATTTGACTTTTTGATCGTTAAAATGGAGGAGTAACTTCCTGAAGGAATATGACGCTTGCGACTACCATCGTGTACGAATATGCCTTCGAAGGTACAAGAAAAGAAAGTTCTTGGAAATGTACGGTATTTTTAGAAACGAAACGTGTCAGGCTTGTCATGTTGTAATATATATTAACTACTGGCCAAGTGCCATACGTCTAAATTGATAGTAAAACAGAAAAAAAGTATCTTTTATAAGATAGTATCCAGTATCAAATGAAAATTGAATTTCCGTGTGGGTTTGAGATATCTTAAAATTGGATTAATTTGGATAGCTTTTAGACAATAAAAATGGGTATCAGTCAATCGATAGTTAAAATATATGAAACGACGAGCAACATGTGTATCTAGAATGTGCGCTTAACATAATCTTTCAGAACTCACACAGTGATGAAGAGAAAACTTAAATAGGTCTCAGATCTTACAAATCCTAGTTATTAAGAGCACTCTTTAAGGCAAGAGGAATATGAATGCCTGTTGATCGACTTGTCCTCTTTAAGAATACCTGCATTCGAAACGAAACAGACGTAAGGTCCGCTAAAACACTATTGCTGGTTGGCAACCAACTACTAGTTGCTGATTTCACACATAGATGTCTTTGGCCATATTCTTTTATGGCTTCTGTCAATGACATATTTTTTTTCATTTGACATTTGTTAGCTGTCAGTCTAACTTTGCTTTAGAAGCAAATTGCGCGTATTTTTGTGAAAACGTGAGTTTGGCGTTAGTTTTAATATGGAGTGCAAAAATTAGCATTTTCATCATATTTTACTTTTTTATTTTTGTAAAGGAAAGAACGCAGCACAAGCTACAAACAAGTTACGTGATGTGTATGGTGAAGAGGCCTTAAAAAAAAGGCTGGAATGGTTTAATAAATTTCGTTCCAGAGATTTTTTACTGAAAGATGACCAACGATCATAAAGCCATAATCGAAACGGATCGTCTTGTAACTGTACGATTTGTCACACACAGCGATTGATAAACGTATGAAACATTTATTTGACGAATTGCATCGGCGCTTGCGATTAATACCTTAGACATAATGAATCCGACCCTTTTTTGAATTGAATCATCGCTGGCTGTTAAGATGGATTTTTTAAAGTAATGTCAATCGAAAAAGATCATGGTTCACGCTTGATGAGGCAGCACTATCCACTTCGAAAGCTGATATCCACCAAAACAAGATTTTGCTCTCAATTTAGTTTAGTTGAAAAGGTGTAGTATATTCTGAGCTGCTTCCAAGGAATTAAACGATCAATTCCGATGTGTACTGTCGACAGTCGGACAGATTAAATACAGCGATCAACGAATAACGGCTAGAATTAGTCCCTCGAAAAGGTGTCATTTTCACCTGGACAACGCTAGGCCACATACATCTTTGGTCACTCACCATAAATTATTGGAGCTTGGTTGGGATCTGAAGTTCCATCCACCATAAAGCCTTGATCTTGCTCCATCAGATTACCATTTATTTTGATCCATCCAAAACTCTTTAATTGGTAAAACTTTCAATGATAATGACGATGTAAAATCGCACTTGGTTCAGTTTTTTGCCGATAAAGATTAGACATTCACACAGATTGTTATCCGTAATGTTGTTAGCACTCTCATTCAGCATAGCTGGATTTTGTGTCACTAATGTCTAGCACATTAAGGTGCTTAGTTAAATGGTAACGCCAGTAAGCAGTGTCTTGTCTTTTTTTTTACTGAGGTAGTGCAAGAAAGTCGTTGACCTCATATGGACGTCGGGAAACTGGAGATACACATTACCTATGGGAGATCCAACAGTTGACGCATTATGATCTGAGACCGAAATAAAACTCATTGAATTGAGTCTTCCGAATGCGTTCAGAGGAGCTTTCTATTCTCGAAAGATTTCGTAACGAGGAGAAAAATCTAAAGTTATCACACTCCAGAAGATAGCAGTGCCGCACCCTAGATTGGTTTGCTAGCCATCCGTGAAGATCCTACCAAATTCATTTGTTAATTCGAATTCGATTTCGTATTTTCTCAGAACAGGATCTCTCGTGTAAGGAGACACGAAGGACCCACATTTGTTGGCAAACAATTAGAAAAAATGAGAATTCCCTCTGACATGATTTCTGGATCTAAACTTAGTTCCAAAACATCTTTTTATAATCAAAACCCTATTTTAGAGGAAATGGAAAAACACATGATGTTTTGGATAGAAGATTTACTGGAGAAAAGTATACCTATTGATGGAAATTATAAGAAAGAAAGCACTTAGAATATACAGCCAACTTAAGGAATTGGAATCATCAACAAGTCTTCCGGCAACGAAGAAACTGGAATATATTGCATGTGAGGGATGGCTGTCAAGTTTACTAAGAAGACACGCTTTTCACAATTCAAAAATAAAAGGAGAGGTAGCATCAGCAGATGAAAATGATGCAGCTTTCCGAATAAACTAGAAAATTGGAAAGAAATTTGACTGCTGTGGAAGTATGGAGAAAGTTTACAATTATGGATTGTACAAGGTGGCGCAAGAGTTGTTACACGATGTTCTTTGGCTGTAATTATTTTTATGAATGAAAAATGTTAGTTCTGCTTTTGGATTATTTTAACTTGATATTTTAAATTGTTGTCTATTAGGTCAAGAAAGAATTAATGACTATTTGGTCTCGATTTGTGTCATTTTCCATCAGTTTTGCCAGAATTTTCGGCGGTAGTTCCTCGCATTCTTGAAGGATATTCTCTTTGGGGGCTTCAAGCGTCTGAGGCTAGTTAACATACATTCGTGACTGCAAAAAACCCCACATAAAGAAGTCTGAAACGGTTAAATCAGGTTGGCCAGTGCAAAACGCTAAAACGAGAGATTAGGTGTGCCGGAAATGCAGTCCTCAGAATTTCGATCGTGGATCCGTGATTCCTGTTGGAACCAAATGTTCTTCAGTCTCAATTCATCCAACTGACGAAGGAGAAGCGGCTTTGTAGCGCTTGTCGTTCACAGTAGTCGTGGACGTCCGCGGCGTTTTCTAAAAAAAAAATGACTCTTCGTGGATTATACGCGGATTTCAGGTGCCCCAGAAGCGATAATTTTCTTATTCACTTACCCACAGAAATGGAAATGGGCCTCGTCACTTATAATGATTTTTGATAAAAAATATTCCCCCTCGTGGTCGAGATTTAGGATAGCTTGAGCGTAGGTTAAACGCACTTGGCATTCAACAGCTATGAGCTGATGCTGTGTCTGCATTTTGTAACATTTTACAGTCTTTCACCAAAATTCTCTGTAAAGACCGCCGATTGATGCCCAATTGCGTGGTCGATACTCCGGGGTACTCTGCGACATGGCAGCATTTCGTGTTGTCCCACACTCTTCTAGATGATCGGCTAAACGTCGTAGTGGTTGCCCAGTTGGTGTCGGACGACCGAAAAATCCGAAATTCCGCTGTCCTTTGGATTGCGAGTATAGCGATTCATGTCTTGTTGACAGGTATTGTATTGAATTAAATTGTATCACATGAAATGTAAAAATTTATAAGCCATTATTATTTTTTTTTTAGTTTTTATTCAGTAAAAGAAGAATGAAATAGATACCAGGTCAAATATTCCTTTTCGTAGAAGTGCTGACTTTTTGAAACAATGGAATCTTCAACAGCTTATGTGACCTCTGCTCGGTTCGAAGATCTTCTGCCGGCAAAATGAATCCAGATTGCGGAAAAGATAGTAATCCGTTGAGGAAATATAGGTTTTTCTAATAACGACTTGACAACTTTTTTTTTAAATAAAAGGCAAACCATTTGAGATATTTCAAAAACTTTATTATTGGCTTGAAGTACAATCAAAACATTTATGAATGAAAATCGACTTCGTTCATATGGCCACCGTTGGCACGTTTGCAGGGGTCGATTCGTTGGACCCAATTTTCAACGACTCGGCCACACATTTCGGCCGAAACGTTGGCTCTGAGCTCTTCCAACGTCGTCGGCGTGTTTTCATAAACCAATGACTTAACGTAGCCCCACAGAAAATAGTCAAGCGGCGTTAAGTCGTACAACTGGCCCATGTCTTGAGATAACACGCTCACCATACTTACTCTTTAATAAATCGTTTGTAGCGTGTGCTGTGTCCAAGTCCATATCTTCCAATTCGGGCCAAAAATAATCGATGATCATGGCGCGATAACGCTGACCATTCACATTAACGTGACGATCGGTATCGTCGACGAAAAAATATGGCCCAATAACGCCGCCGGCATGCAAACCACACCAAACAGTTATTTTTTGTGGATGAAGTGGTGATTCGTGAAGCACATGTGGGTTTTCACCCGACCAATAACGCATATTTTGCTTATTGACGAACCCATTGAGCCAAAAATGAGCTTCCTCACTGAAGATGACTTTGCGATGAAATTCATCATCTTGGCACATCTTCTCCAGAACCCAATCGGAGAACGTACGTCGCTTCAAATGGTCCATCGGCTTCAATTCTTAAGTCAACTTGATATTGTATGGGTGTAAACCAAGATTCTTACGCAAAATACGCCATAATGTGGTCTGAGCGATGTCCAATTCTTGAGAACGCCGTGGAATTGACTGATTTGGATCGTTTGCTACGGACGTCTGAACGGCAGCGATATTTTCGACACCTCGACCAACCCATTGTCTCACTGACACAGCAACATCACACAACGATTATGTAGATTCAAATTTTTGAACTAAACTTGTTATTGTCTGTCTACTAGGGCGAGAATTACGACCGAAAATTGGATTTAACGCTCTTAAAGTTGCAGTCACCGACTCCGAATATCTGTAAATTGTTAGTGTACTTTACCATGATGAAAATATTAAGTTTACTGAATAAATTGACAGTAACAGTTTGATGATTAGTGAAAGACTGTGTTCACAAATTAAATTCAAAGTTGTCAAGTCCCTATTGGAAAACCCTATATATTGGATCAGTGTTGCCTCGAGTACCAGTACTGATAGTGTCACAAACATAATCGAATTGATTCAATCACTGAAAATACTGACAATTCTCAGTATTTTTTTAAAATTATAAGTTCGCACGATGACATTCGCATTGCCGAATGAACTGAGTTATTGTGTGCAAATTCCATGTTAACAAGTTTGGCTACCCGGTCGGAGTGATAAATTGGTTCCGTAAGTTTGGCTAACATCACTTTTAGGACTCAATTTACTCTCTCCACTCGTACATTTGCTTTGAGATAGGCGACAGCTACCTTGACATAGTTAATATTATTTTGTGCTTAAAAATCAGAAAATTCCTTGGATGTACAACAAGATCCTCGATCACTGATTATTCGCCTCGGTTTACTAAAACTGTCAAAGTGTTTCTGCAGTGATTCACGAAACTCTTTTGCACTAGTCGTCTTTACCACGTGTAATTTCACATGTTTTTTATGACTGTCCTCCACACCCAGTACATGTTTCTTGACTAAGTGTATCGAAAGGTATGGGCTTCCACTGAGTATTGTCTTAATTATACTCATTACGACAAGCCACAGGTAAGTATATTATACACTTAACTTTATTTCTTAGCCTTGGGAACCAGATTTTTTTTTTTTGATTTGACCGACGCTTTTGTCAAGCCTCATGTGGCCAATTTTCTTATGTACAGTTCTTATTATATTGCTCTCCTTTTCGGAGGGAAAATAAAGCTTACTGTGATTTGAACGCTTATCTTTCTTAAACACTAATCCATCTTTAAGCTTAATGTACTGAACGAACCCTGCCTCAAGTTTACTCCTAATGGTTTTTATGGCGTCGTTCAGGTTTAAGGTAATTTGAATGCTCGTATCTACATCATGAACGTCATCTGAACTAATCATCGTGGATCCGTGATTCCTGTTGGAACCAAATGTTCTTCAGTCTCAATTCATCCAACTGACGAAGGAGAAGCGGCTTTGTAGCGCTTGTAGTTCACAGTAGTCGTGGACGTCCGTTTTCCAAAAAAAAAAAAAAAAAATAGGGCCCGATGACGCCTCCAACGTAAACAGCACACCATAGAGTAACTTTTAGCAGGTGCAATGACTCTTCGTGGATTATACGCGGATTTTAGGTGCACCAGAAGCGATAATTTTCTTATTCACTTACACTCATAATGATTTTCGATAAAAAATATTCCCCCTCGTGGTCGAGATTTAGGATAGCTTGAGCGTAGGTTAAACGCACTTGGCATTCAACAGCTAAGAGCTGATGCTGTGTCTGCACTTTGTAACATCTTACAGTCTTTCACCAAAATTCTATGTAAAGACCGCCGATTGATGCCCAATTGCGTGGTCGATACTCCGGGGTACTCTGCGACATGGCAGCATTTCGTGTTGTCCCACACTCTTCTAGATGATCGGCTAAACGTCGTAGTGGTTGCCCAGTTGGTGTCGGACGACCGAAAAATCCGAAACTCCGCTGTCCTTTGGATTGCGAGTATAGCGATTCATGTCTTGTTGACAGGTATTGTATTGAATTAAATTGTATCACATGAAATGTAAAAATTTATAAGCCATTATTATTTTTTTTTTAGTTTTTATTCAGTAAAAGAAGAATGAAATAGATACCAGGTCAAATATTCCTTTTCGTAGAAGTGCTGACTTTTTGAAACAATGGAACCTTCAACAGCTTATGTGACCTCTGCTCGGTTCGAAGATCTTCTTCCGGCAAAATGAATCCAGATTGCGGAAAAGATAGTTATCCGTTGAGGAAATATAGGTTTTTCTAATAACGACTTGACAACTTTTTTTTTAAATAAAAGGCAAACCATTTGAGATATTTCAAAAACTTTATTATTGGCTTGAAGTACAATCAAAACATTGAATGAATGAAAATCGACTTCGTTCATATGGCCACCGTTGGCACGTTTGCAGGGGTCGATTCGTTGGACCCAATTTTCAACGACTCGGCCACACATTTCGGCCGAAACCTTGGCTCTGAGCTCTTCCAACGTCGTCGGCGTGTTTTCATAAACCAATGACTTAACGTAGCCCCACAGAAAATAGTCAAGCGGCGTTAAGTCGCACAAACGAGGCTGCCAATCAACTGGCCCATGTCTTGAGATAACACGCTCACCATACTTACTCTTTAATAAATCGTTTGTAGCGTGTGCTGTGTCCAAGTCCATATCTTCCAATTCGGGCCAAAAATAATCGATGATCATGGCGCGATAACGCTGACCATTCACATTAACGTGACGATCGGTATCGTCGACGAAAAAATATGGCCCAATAACGCCGCCGGCATGCAAACCACACCAAACAGTTATTTTTTGTGGATGAAGTGGTGATTCGTGAAGCACATGTGGGTTTTCACCCGACCAATAACGCATATTTTGCTTATTGACGAACCCATTGAGCCAAAAATGAGCTTCCTCACTGAAGATGACTTTGCGATGAAATTCATCATCTTGGCACATCTTCTCCAGAACCCAATCGGAGAATGTACGTCGCTTCAAATGGTCCATCGGCTTCAATTCTTAAGTCAGCTTGATATTGTATGGGTGTAAACCAAGATTCTTACGCAAAATACGCCATAATGTGGTCTGAGCGATGTCCAATTCTTGAGAACGCCGTGGAATTGACTGATTTGGATCGTTTGCTACGGACGTCTGAACGGCAGCGATATTTTCGACACCTCGACCAACCCATTGTCTCACTGACACAGCAACATCACACAACGATTATGTAGATTCAAATTTTTGAACTAAACTTGTTATTGTCTGTCTACTAGGGCGAGAATTACGACCGAAAATTGGATTTAACGCTCTTAAAGTTGCAGTCACCGACTGCTGTAAAAAATTTTTATAATTTGCAGACGTTGATTGTTAGTGTACTTTACCATGATGAAAATGTTAAGTTTACTGAATAAATTGACAGTAACAGTTTGATGATTAGTGAAAGACTGTGTTCACAAATTAAATTCAAAGTTGTCAAGTCCCTATTGGAAAACCCTATATATTGGATCAATGTTGCCTCGAGTACCAGTACTGATAGTGTCACAAACATAATCGAATTGATTCAATCACTGAAAATACTGACAATTCTCAGTATTTTTTTAAAATTATAAGTTCGCACGATGACATTCGCATTGCCGAATGAACTGAGTTATTGTGTGCAAATTCCATGTTAACAAGTTTGGCTACCCGGTCGGAGTGATAAATTGGTTCCGTAAGTTTGGCTAACATCACTTTTAGGACTCAATTTACTCTCTCCACTCGTACATTTGCTTTGAGATAGGCGACAGCTACCTTGACATAGTTAATATTATTTTGTGCTTAAAAATCAGAAAATTCCTTGGATGTACAACAAGATCCTCGATCACTGATTATTCGCCTCGGTTTACTAAAACTGTCAAAGTGTTTCTGCAGTGATTCACGAAACTCTTTTGCACTAGTCGTCTTTACCACGTGTAATTTCACATGTTTTTTATGACTGTCCTCCACACCCAGTACATGTTTCTTGACTAAGTGTATCGAAAGGTATGGGCTTCCACTGAGTATTGTCTTAATTATACTCATTACGACAAGCCACAGGTAAGTATATTATACACTTAACTTTATTTCTTAGCCTTGGGAACCAGCCAATTTTCTTATGTACAGTTCTTATTATATTGCTTTCCTTTTCGGAGGGAAAATAAAGCTTACTGTGATTTGAACGCTTATCTTTCTTAAACACTAATCCATCTTTAAGCTCAAAGTACTGAACGAACCCTGCCTCAAGTTTACTCCTAAGGGTTTTTATGGCGTCGTTCAGATTTAAGGTAATTTGAATGCTCGTATCTACATCATGAACGTCATCTGAACTAATCAAATGGCATCTGGCCCATCGTTGGAGTTATATATGGCCAAAACTGCGGTAGATATAAGCATATCCTACGTGTATTAAACGCCTTTTCACAATTACCGTTAAAGTCGAAACTAGAACCTTTCTTTCAACCGCCTTATGACTTCAATCAATATTGCTACATGACTGCTTAAATCTATCGTGATGATAGTAATATCGTCTACGAAAACAACTATTTTTCCAGAATCCACTAAGTCCCGTAAAATGTTATGAATATATCGTTGAAAAAAAAGCGGGCGCATTTTTTTAGCCCAAATGGCATTCTAATTATTATATTCATAATAACCTAAGGCCATTGCAAATGACATGAATTTGATAGAATCCTACACCTGGTGAAACTCATTTCTCAAATCTAGTATAGTAAGGTATTGAGTTTATATTCTTCCAAATATTCCAAACAATCCTCAATCAGAATCATTAGGAAGTTATCTCTAACTGTATACTTGCATAGCAACCTTTAATCTATACAAAGTCCGCTCAGCCCATTCTTCTTCCTATATAACACTGTGGCTGATGCATATTATGGCGAATTATTTTTTTGCCAACAAATTGTTAACGATTGCTCCCACCTCCGCCCTTTCGGAATAGGATAGCTTTCATGGCATACAATAGAAAGCTGTGTCATCAGTTAGATTAATTTTCATTTTGGAATCATAGGGTTCAACCTTCACCTCCGCTTCTGGATTGCAATCCGTTTTACATCATAAATTATTGAGTGTAGGACTTTCCTTTGTTTACCACCTAATTGAAAATTAATATCTATAACCGACTCAACGACCTCAAGCCTCAACCCCTGCAAGGCATTTACTTTGACCAGCAAACTCATGTTTGTTATCTGTTATAATTTAACAGCATCGATTTGTACAATGTACCCTTCTTCTTTCACAGGCATCGGCGTACCCACAACAGCAATCGCGTTCTCTCTTAATGGATTCATTTGTGAATATGCCCCGTCCCCGGCCACTAAACATCTGGTTCAGAACTTTTTTTCCAAACCTTGTATGCAGGTTTTTATTAGGATCTCTCAGATCGAGAAGTTTTTTCGTGGAATAGGTATTTCACTTTTTTTCAAAAGATCCGGCATAGATACCAAGATCCAAGATCCAAGTCTGAAAGAACTAAGAATATGCGTTAAACTTCATTGTGTCCCACGCCTCGATATTGAATGGAACTCTGCGGAGAGTTTAATAAGACTACTTGTGCTGCACGCATCGAGAACGGTAACTAATTTAGTGGGTTTAGTGCGCATGTTTTGTTTATTTAAAAAGGGAACACTTACCATTTGCATAGCGTGTACTGTCTTCACCAACTAAGCCGCCTCCTTCGACAATTGGGCATCAACCTTAGTGGCATCTGTCATACCTAGAAGTGGGTTTGGGCCACTGCCACTGGGAATGCCCAAAATGGGAGCAGTTGAAGTAACGTGGAGCATCAGACTGGCGTATCACCTCGGCAAGTGACATCAAAATAGCAGTACCGACAGTCGTATTCCTCGATTTTGGTAAAGCAGCTGATACAGCAGGGTGAGTAATATATAATAATACGTCCCGAACTAGTTGCAGTCGCTTTTGAACGCAGTTTGTTTCTTATATCGATCGAAGTGTACCCTGGTACAGCATGGTAGCCAAAGAAGATTTGTCATTGAGCCCAGTTATTATGACGTCCGCCAAATCACACTCGAAGATGCTCGCATTTCAACAACATACGGCGGAATGCTCTTCCTCAATTTTCGGTTCCTCAGATGTTCGTAGACCTCCAGAAGCGTATGGGGATGCCCAAATTAACTCCACATGTTACGGGAAAACAGCTTAGCAGTCGCATCTAAATGCATTTTAAGAGCTCGAACAACTTCTCTATCTAGGTGAACCATCATTTGACATTATAATGATCGTCGCTTGTGAATCGGTTGAGCATGGCATCCACCAAAGATATATCAAAAGGTTACGTATGTTGAAGATGTCCTTGAAGTAGCTCAACTTCACGAGGCAGCAACAGCAGTTCTCTCTGCCTGTCTAGGCGCATAAGCTCCTCTTCTAACTCCGCGGTACTTATATATCCTGTGTGGTTATTAGCAGCAAAATGGGCAGCAACTTTGGCAGGAACACTGAGGGCAATCACGGTAGGGATAGTGGCACCAGTGTGGGCGAAATCAACACCAGTGTCAGTAGAAACAGCAATAGTATGGGCGGTATCGAAAGCGGCAGCGGTGGTAGAAGTACCGGCAGTGCCAGTATCTTAAATGGAAGCAGTGCCGGCAGCAGTACTGATGACAGAGGTAACAGCGCTGGCAATAGAAGGCGCCGACAAGTTAGGAATTCGCTCTCTCCTCAACACCATTTACAATGATGTCATTAAGAGCTCGAGATTCGGTTGTTAGCGTCTCGTAAATGGTCTCCAGAGGTGCGATTGTGGCCGTATCTGAGAAACTATTGTTATTGCCGACTCGGAGTCTCTACCATTTCATAGCGTTTGTTGTGAGCTACAACGTTTTCATGTTTCACGTTTTCCTTTTGCTCATTGAAATTGGTTTTGTTCAGTGCTGCCTGAAGTTTGCCACAGTTATCAAAGATGTAAGGCCAGAGTAGAGCTGTGGCGGAAACACAAGGCTTTCGATTTTTTCCAACTTACTTATTTTATAGTTTACAAAGTACAAGTAGCTATATCTTATTTTGCATAAACCATGTAGTGACCTGGAAGATGTGAACCGGAATAGTTTTCCGTAGATTCTTGTCCATATTTATATATATGTATACATAAGTACATAAGTACATATGTATATGTATGTATGTGAAATATTTCTTACATCGCTTGAGAAAGCCTACACATTTCGCAACGTTATTGACGACCTTCCATTGTAAATTTGTCACTGAAACAAATGGAAAGTTCAATGATGTAGGTGCCATTCATGGATAATGGCTGGCTGTTTAAATTTCGCTCTAATGACAGCATTGGGTTTTGAAATCATTAATTTCCACTCTGTTGATAATTCCCCAATTGCTTATGCTGTTATTATAGGAATTTAATGAGCTTAACATACGCTGCCGTTTTCGTTCTGCAACCGTTCTGGGAACAAGTATGAAAAGCAGAGAATACTGAATATATTGGATAAGAAGTAGCAGATAAAAGATCATTAATGAAATTTAAAAAGAGTGTCGGAGACAGAACGTAGCCCTTAGGCCCACCAGCACTCATTTTGTGAATATCAGACTTAAAACCATCCAAGACAACTTGATTTGAAGGTTCCGAAAGGTCATTTATATTCCATTGAAGAAGAGAGTCATCTATCCCAAAAGCACGCATTTTCAACAGAAAAGCCTGATGATAAACTCTGTCAAATGCCTTAAAGTGCAACTGTCTCTGTGTTTCGAGATATTTCATGAGCTGATGTTTTTTCAGCGTTTCAATGACCTTGCAAAGGTCTGTAGGAATAGAGAGAAGAAGATCTCCTCTTTTAGGCACGGGCTAGACAAATGCTGTTTTCCATCTGCTCGGAAAGAGTCCTAAAGAGTAGGATTAACAAAGTGGTTTTTTCAGCGAGGAAGAACATATCTTCAGAAGAAGGTGAGATATACCATGTAGACTAGCGATTTGTGTATTTTAGGTACTCTTGTAGGCAAGGAGAAAGCAAAATCTTTGAAAGAAGGCGTATTCGTAGAATAGCTTTCCGCTTATTACTCTCTTGTGCCCTTTAACATGAAGAAATTCAGGCAAAAAGATCTGAAGCTATTGGCTAACGTTTGGTTTTCTTTTCAGATTTTACGTATAAAGCTAGTGTACTACTTTCACTGTCCGCTAGGGATGCTATATTTATACCTGTGCCAGGCTAACCGTGCAGAGTCTCTTTATAGTAGAGTTGCCAGAAGCTGGCCTATAATTTTTTGTAGCATATATTTCATATATGTCATTGGTGCGAGGGGACATGAAACCATCAGAGGAGTGTTACTCAGCTGATCTGCGGCTTCGGAGAAAGAAACTGTTGGTGAGCTGGTTCTGGTTAGGTTCCATGGGAAGTGAGCCTCGATAGGAAGTCTTTGTCTCCGAATTAATGGCATCTACAACAGATCTTCTAAGTTCTTACAGTCTTGTTCATTTCACCCTTTTGATGTCTTTGATCCACATGCTGGTTTCATCGTCATATCTAAAAAGGATTCAAATGTAAGGGTAATGTCAATGAGAGCACAAAGCTTTCTGTTAAAAAAGCGATGATATATCTTTCGATTAATAATTCCAAGTTTGTTCTATATTATAGTTTTCCTGCTAGAAGAAGAGTTATGACAGGTTTAGTTCTTCACCCTAAAGCGGTTTATTCTCCTCATTATATGGCCAAGAACCTAACAATCGTACTTTTTTCTTCCTTTCTGCTAAAATATCAGGAAAATTTATACTTTGCGCTCTATCGATACAGAGATAAGCAGTAGTACTAAGGGTTAAAAATAACAATATTCCAAGAAGTGATTTAAAAGCTACAAGGAGACTCATAACTGACTTCAACCTATTCAAACGAACATGTAAAAAACAACTCTGATTCTTATTGGTATGTATACTGTGTAGAGAAAGCTGAATATTCACAATATATTGTCCGCAAAAACAAGCATAGCCACACGTATATTACTATTGTAATAGAAAATGTATACTTTTTAGAACTAGACAGCAGATGAATAAGTTTTCTGAAGTGAATTCTCGTTCAAAGTGTTGTTTTGTTCAATTTTCGCCAGATAATATTGTAAGAATGATTTCGTCGAAGTTGAAGCTTTAGGAAAAGTATCTTATTGCAAGAAACTTCACTTTAAATTTTACTGTTTCGTCAACTGGGATTATGCCTTAAAGATAAGATGGAATAGATCTGCAACCGCCAGTCAACATTTTCCTTGTTAAAATGTTGGACTAATTTAGGGGCTTCATGGAAATTATAAATGAAACTCGAAGGTAAAACACAATTCTCGTTTTCGTCTTATTCGACTTTATTTTAGCACTTATACACTATTGAATTGAATCGCAACTTTTCTTGAAAACTATCACTTTGAAGATCTTCCTGAAATTCTCAACCACCCAAATGAACCCACTCTTTTGTGATCATATCTGCTGCCTTTTCACCAATCATAAACGATGCTGCATTTGTATGTGCAGTCGGTGGAAACGGTATGACACTGGTGTCTGCTACTCTCAGCTTCCTGAGACCATGCACCTTCAGCTCGGGGCTTACAATTGTAGTCGAATCTGTAGATGGACCCATTTTACAGGTACCCACCTGATGGTGCAACGTATACGACATCACCCGAATTGAGCACCTCCAATAGTTATCTGTTCCGAACTGGTGATGTTCACACCCTGGTACTTTTATAGAATGAAGTTTAGTGCAAAGCTTCTGCATGGCAGGAGTCTTAGATATTCGTATGGCTTCTTTGATGCCATGTAGAAGGAATTCAATATCATCCTCTTCTTCAAAGTATTTGGGATCAATTATTGGCCAGTGTAGTGGATTTTTGTCAGCTAACCATAAACTACCTCTGGATTTTGGATGGAATTGCATGACAAGGACTGAATAGTGCTCTTTGTCTAGCAATGGCCTGTAAACTGTGTCATAAATGTCATCTCGGAAGTTAGCACTTTCCTTTAAACCTGTACCATTGTCCGAAGCAAGGCTTCCAGCCACCATGATTATTTCGATATCAGGAAAGTCTGAGGGCTCTAGGGAGTTTGGTGTTTTGATCAAGGTCAATGATTCGACACCACCGATGCTAGACATTTGTGTTTTAGGATTCCTTAGAAGAAATTGTTGCATATCAACGAGAGTAAGGCGGTTGGTAAAGAGTGTAGATCTTGTCGCGTTGGTAATGAAAGTTGGTCCAAAGTGACACATATGATCGTAAAGTATTTGACCAACGGGGAGGTTATGTATTTGTGGTATTCCAAGTGCTCTAAGATTATTACTGGGACCAATACCGGATAACATAAGCAACTGGGGAGAATTGAATGCACCAGCAGATAGAATTACCTCTTTTCTTGCTCGTATGCTGTACACCTTTTGCCTGCGGATGAACTCTACTCCATAGGCCAATTTTGTTTTTGGATCGATTAGAATCTTAGTTACCCTGGCCAAATTAAGAATATGAAGATTCCTTCGACGATGTCGTATCGGGTCAATGTATGCTTTAGCTGCACTATGTCTCCAGCCACGGTCAGTGGTAGCTTGCACAAATGAGACCCCAATTTGCGATTCCCCATTGTAGTCATTGTACTTGTGTCCAGCCTGTTGAGCTCCTTTGACAAATGCACGACCCATTCTCGATCGATACTGAACATCTTCAACACTGAGTGGTCCAGAGTGGTTGTGATATGGGGAGCTCTCCAGACCATCCAAATTAGCGTTCTCCGAGCGGAGGAAATAAGGTAGGACCTCCTTGTATGACCATCCATAATTCCCAGCTTCAGCCCAACGATCGAAATCTCGACGATTTCCTCGATTGTAGATCATAAAATTGATTGAACTGGTGCCTCCCAAAATCTTTCCCCTCGGTAGAGCACATTCATTATTGTTCATGCCAAAGCAGGAGTTCTTCTGCGGTGTTGATTTGTAGTTCCAATTTGAATGTGTTCCTTGTAAGAAGACCGACATCAATGGCATGAAATGGAATATATTTTCAGTTCCTCCAGCTTCCAACAAATACACAGACCAGTTAGGGTTCTCAGACAGGCGATTAGCCAACACACAGCCTGTTGATCCAGCTCCCACGATGATAAAGTCATAGACAGCATTTTTAGACGGTGCTAAGAGAAATCAAATTTATCACTTGTGTTTGGATGTTTCGATCTTTCATTACTTACGCTCCGAGGGCAGTAATTGCTCGAAGTAATTATGCAATCCCAGTCTTTTGATTTTCTCAAAATGATTAAGTCCTTGTGCCGGCAATAATCCGAAATTGACAGAGAGCAAACATGCCAGTGTCATGAAAATGCGACTATTTAAACTCTTTATGGAGAACCACATTGCTGCTTATTTTAAATGTTAAACGTCTATCAATTAAGTATATGAGTACACTGTCGCGGATGTTTCCGACATATCACACACGAAACTAAATCACAGACTGAATGACAGCTTGATACAATGTGGTGGTTGGTGGTAGGCAACTAAAACAACGTGATTCACCCACGCGAACACATTTAAGAAACATGCTGGGCAATGGCAATATTAACCAACCTTTTGCAGTTCCCTGCAGTGAAGACAGACATTTTTTTTTGCATGGTTCACCACATGATGATGGAACGATGTGGTTTCTCTACTCAGAAGAGAAGATCCAGGGCGCGGTTTGATTCTGCAAACATATGTGTTGCTGTTGTAAGGCTTGCATATGGGCAGTGTGTCCAGACTGCTGATTAAATAAAAATAAATGAAAATAGTCGCAACTTTAAATTGAACAAAACATTATATCTTAGCAAATGCTTCTTTGGGTAGGTATGTGTCGAATTGGAATAATTGTTTGACCAGTTTTTGAAAAGTCTTGACTGTCAGTAAATTTTGAAATAAAAAATCAAAAAATTAGTTTTTTTCTTTTTTTTTTAATGAGACTTGTGTTCGAATATTTTAATGAAACCACTGGTAGGCAATTCTAACACCCAGCTAGCTTTTGAGAATTGATTGCATGTCACAGCTACACATTCTGTTTTTGCAATCTCTTAGCGCAATTGCGGTGCAAGTCAAATGCTTCTTAAGGGGCTCTGCATTTATCTGGCATCTGGCGTAGTAGTAGGTGCGCAACTAAGTTATAGCTGTTTTTTTTTTTTTTTTTGATGAAAATTCAACTATATTCTGAAAATATGATTGCAATTGAATCATTCAAAGTACTGCCTATAGCTAGCTACAACTTTTTCCCATTTTTCTGGTAGATCTCGAATACCGTTTAATTTTTCAATGTCTTCATATGAGCGGAACTGCTGATCAGCCAGACCATGTGCCATTGAACGAAACAAGTAATAATCGGACGGTGCTTCAACGCATTTGGCAACGTGAGTTCGGGCGTTGTCATTCTGTAGAATCACTTTTTCGTGCCTTTGCTCGTATTGTGGCCATTTTCGCGCAGTGCTCGGCTCAATCGCATCAATTAAAGTCAGTACCATTCCCCAGTGATAGTTTCGTTGGGTTTCAACAGTCCATAATAAATAACACCGACTTGTTCCCATCAAATACACAGCATTACCTTTGTAATTACCAGCGTGAATATTTGGCCGAGCTGATGACGTAGAAGAATGACCGGGTAGTCTGCATGATTTTTCTCTTTTTATATCCATATTTCATCGCCCTTCACGATGCGATGAAGAAAACCGTTCCTTTTTTGCAGCTGGAGCTGTTATTCACGGGTGAAAAAACGACGCTCAATGTCTCCTGGCCTCAAATCATAAGGAACCCAAGTTCCTTGTTTTTGAATCATTTCCAACGCAACAAAATATGACACTTTCACACAATGATGACAAAACACAATCACTAATGTGTCAAAACAGTTTGTTTATTATATGTCTGAGCTAGTTCATGACGTTTTGGATACGTCAAAATCGACCAGCACTTACTGCTGGAGCCATCTATTAAGAATTTACAATAATTTGTAAATTTCGTACGAAATTTGAAGATCGCATTATTTCAATTAGAGAAGAATTTTATTGGTCTGCAAGTTCAAGCTATTTGACATCTTTAGACTTTTTCCTGTGGGGATATTTGAAGAGTAAGTTTCATGCCAATAATCCAGCGACAATTAATTAACTCAAACATAACATCCAAACTGCAATTGCGGCCATTGTAAGGGAGGCAATTCCACCAGAGTTTGTTCAAAACTATACTAGAAGTTTATCAAACAGAATCGAGGAATTAAAAAAGTCCAAAAGCTATTGGACATTATACTAAAAATTATTATTAAAATTTATATTGTAAAATATGGTAAAAAAAATATATATGAAGTGCAAAATTGTAACATTTGACATTTGTTTATATTTTGACTTACCAATTTTGTTGTTGTTATATCCCATTCAAAACAGTTATAAAGAGAGAATATTAATGTACAAAGAATAAGACATAGCCATTTCACATTTATATGAGGATTTGAAATAGGAATTGTAACATGATGTTACAATTTTGCTCCTCAGTGTATCTAGAAGCAAATAAAAACTACAAACGCATATGTAATGACAAAAAACTCATGTTAGATCAGTTTTCAGATCAATTACAAAATCAATACGATAAGAGATAGCAAGAAGTGATGAAAACTAGCATAGGAAATAAGAAACCAAAGCTTTCAGTCGAGCAGTGAGATTGCAGCTTCAGAGTTTAAGGTTTATTCACATTCCCTCTTAAATCCGCCATAATTGGCAAATGACGTTCAGTATTCACCTGTGTTTATTGAAGACGAAGACTTGGATAAACCTTTATAAATGGAGGAAGTGAAACAAACTTAAAGAAAGGTCAAACTAAATAAGGCTCCTGGGGAATATTACATGAATTTTTGAAAAATGCAACAAGTGAGTAGTTTTTGGGCGTGCTAGTACAAGCTTACAATACATTTTTGGAAAGAGGTAAAGTGAATGATACATTCATAACAAGAATAGTGTTTGCTATATTCAAAAAAGGCAATGTAAATCAAACAAGTAACTATCGTGATGATGGGATTGCTAAATGAAAGAATATATCTCTGGATTGCGAAACATGGAATTATGACAGAATACCAGGCGGGCTTTAGAAGGAAATACTCCACTGTGGACAATATATACAATTTAGTTCTAAATAGATACAAAAAGATACAGTTCTTAGAAAAAACCTGATTTTCAAGCTACACTAATATCAACCAAAATAGTAAATGGTATCGAAATTATAGGGTGATTCATCGTGAGGTTTGATTTTCAATAGGCTTTTTTTGACATATGACATATGACTCCTATCAAAATGTTTTTTCGTTTTTGTCTTTTATTGTTTGGCAAATCATCGTGGAAAACTCACACCACAACAGCGTCTCTAAATTGTTCAGCTGTATTACGAAAATCAGCGTTCTGTGAGAAATGTTTTTCGTGCGATTCGAGGAACTTTCCATGAGCATAATCAACCTACTGAAACCACTATTGACAATACCATTCGCAAATTTGAGTCTCAGCTTACATTAGTGGATGATATTCAACCGGTTAGACTACATCCAGCACGTAGTGAAGAGACTATAGTAGCTGTAGTTGAGAGTGTACGTGAAGACCTTGACGAATCGATTCGTTCTCAGCAGCTTGGCTTGTCGTATTCGACAGCTTAGCATATTCTACGTTAGTATCTCGGCCTAAAAGCGTACAAAATTCAACTTGTGCAAGAATTGAAGCCAGGTGACTTGAATTTGCGTCATATTTTCAGTGAATGGGCTCTGGAAAAACTCAAATCCGATGTTTTATCGTGAAATTTTGTTCAGTGAATAAGCCCATTTCTGGCTCAGTAGATACGTTAATAAACAAAATTGCCATATTTGGGCTGATGAGCAACCCGAAGAGTACAAAGAGCAAACATTATATCCACCAAAAACAACGGTATGGTGTGTTTTATGGGCTGGTCAGGCAAATCAGAATGTTACATGTTACAATGATAACAGTTATCACGCCTTGAATTCAAGCACATGGTCTCAGTGAGCTCTGGTTTAAACACGAGACGGCTTGTTGAGAAATTATTTCGGTGAGCACTTAATTTCACGGGCTAGACAAATGCTGTTTTCCATCTGCTCGGAAAGAGTCCTAAGGAGTAGGATTGACGAAGTGGTTTTTCCAGCGAGGAAGAACATATCTTCAGAAGATGGTGAGATATACCATGTAGATCATCGGATTTGTGTATTTTAAGTACTCTTGTAGGCAGGGACAAAGCAAAATCTTTGAAAGAAGGCGTATTCGTAGAATAGCTTTCCGCTTATTACTCTCTTGTGCCCTTTAACATAAAGAAATTCAGGCAAAAAGATCTGAAGCTATCGGCTAACGTTTGGTTTTCTTTTCAGATTTTACGTATAAAGCTAGTGTACTACTTTCACTGTCCGCTAGGGATGCTATATTTATACCTGTGCCAGGCTAACCGTGCAGAGTCTCTTTATAGTAGAGTTGCCAGAAGCTGGCCTATAATTTTTTGTAGCATATATTTCATATATGTCATTGGTGCGAGGGGACATGAAACCATCAGAGGAGTGTTACTCAGCTGATCTGCTTGTTGAGAAATTATTTCGGTGAGCACTTAATTTCACGTTTTGCTACGGTAAATTGGCCGCCTAAATCGGACTATTTTCTCTAGAAATATGTAAAGTCTCAGGTCTTCAGGAATAAGCCAGCTACGATTGATGCTTTGGAAGCCAATATTACTCGTGTTATCTGCGAGATATCAGTCGCTATGCTCGAACGAGTGGCCCAAAATTGGATCTTCCAAATGGACAACCTTGGTCGTAGTAGTGGATAACATTTACATAATATCGTTCCTAAGAAGTAAATGCCATGAATTGTTCTTTTAACTTGTTATAAAAATTTTGAGTTTGTTTTCAAATTTATGTATTATATTTTACATTCTAAATCAAACCTTACGATGAATCACCCTATATCTATAGTAATACAAGATGCAGTATGCAGTATGGACGGGTGGAGATCTTCCGGAGTACTTTGAAACAGTATCGAGTATAAAATAAGGATGTCTTCTATCTTCGTTACTTTTTGCTTTATATTTAAATGAGCTGCACGAATATTTTGGTGGTGGCATTGCATTCAGTGAACCTAATATAAGATTGCTTCTATATGCGGATGACATCGTTATCTTATCAGATGATGTTAACACATTGCGGACAATAATAACACACTTAGAAGAATATTTCAACCTATGGAATATAATAGTCAATTTGGATAAATCATAAATTATAGTATTCAGAAGCGGAGGAAGATTATCTCCTACAGAGTAGTGGGTATTCAAAGGCGAACAGATTAAAACTTTATCAGACTACTGCTATCTACAATAGGAGTGTTTCTTACTCCAAAAATGTCATTTTCCAAACATGCTGAAAATAAAAAAAAGTAAAAAAAAAAAATTGAATATCTCTTAAATCGAAGTTACAATTATTTCAAGCAGTTTGTAGAGCAATCCAGGCCTATGCAGCACAAATATGGGGGTGTAAACATTTTGAGGACATTGATAAACTATAGTGTTACCTCCTCAAGCGAGTGCTGAAGCTCCCAGCTAACACACCAAATTATGCTCTATATATAAAGACCGGAATTGATTGTGGACATTTGTACACATTTTGACTTACAATGGCGAGCTGAAAATCTGACTCGCACTGATTGGCTTACTAAAGGAGAAGAGCTGTTACAGAAACTAGAATATATAGCCAACTTGATTATTCGAAAGGTCAAACGTACTTCATTGATACATACAGTTAGTTTAAAATACAATGGATCTTTAAGATACGCTGTGATCTGATCTGGTTCAATGGGAGTACATTTAACACTCGAGATTGTAACCTATGCTCACTATGTAATATGAAGGAGTTAGAAACAATCAAACATTTCATTGGTATTTTCTCGATTTTAGGGGAATTTAGGTATAGATATTTTTGCAAAACAATGCTCACTGAAGAAAATGTAATTAACGCTGCAAATGCAGTAAATGACGAGTCTTGGAATAAGCTCAGTAATTTCGTTATCGGTGCTCTTAAATATAGAAATGAATTAATTAATTATTTTAACTCTTGAAAGCCAGAACTAATACATTGTATTAGGTATATAGTATACACTACATAGTAAAAAATAGATAAAGAACGAAATATATAATAAATAATATGTCAAACTACCGACATGTCATAGTCGTACAAACTTTGTTTAGGTAAAATTTCAATTTAAAACTTAAAATTAAAATTGAGTATAAAATTTTCTAAATTATTTTTTTATGAAATATACTTATACATACATACATACCCGTACTTCTGCGAGAAATGCAATCTCTATATATATGGGTACCGTGTTACGGGGCCTTCAGATCAGAAACCTTTAGTCTCAATCATAACAAAAAATAAAACACAAAAATTTCCCGGAATTTATTCAGAAAATTAAAAATACAAGTTTATTCATCTAAATCTATATCGTCCCATTTAAAGTAATCCCCATCGACTGCAACACACTTATGCCAGCGCTTGATCCAATCCTCGAAATATTTTTTATATTCGGTTTTCGGTATGTCCATCAGTGCTTCCTGCGATTTTTCCATTACTTCCTCTCGGCTGCTCAATTGAACAGAAAGAAGTCACATGGAGCCAAATCAGGTGAATTCGGTAGCTGTTGGATGGTATTTGTTGCATTTTTCGACAAAAAAATTACGAATAATGATGGCACTGTGCGACGGTGCGTTATCATGGTGCAAAATCCACGAGTTTTCTGGCCACAAATCTTTCGGTGAATTGCTTCACGCAAATGTCTCATAACGCCCAAATAATACTCTTTGTTTACTGTCTGGCTTTCTGGCAAAAATTCATGATGCACTTCTTCGTTGTAATCCATGAAAACCGTGAGAATTACCTTTTCTTTTTACTGAAAACGACGTAGTTTTTTTGGTTTTGGCTCATTTGGTTAACGCCATTCACTTGCCTGATGTCTGGACAGCGTCTCGTCTCCAGTAATGATCCTTTTGATGAATGTGGTATCGGATTCAGTCTCGCAAATCATCTCTTTTGCGATGTCAACACGGTCTCTTTTTTGTATGAAATTTAAGTCTTTTCTCAGGAACTTTGCTGCTACATGACGGAAACCCAAAACCCAAAACCCAAAATGTCTTGGACGGATCCATAGGCAATGTTCAAGTCCTCCGGTATCTCTCTGATGGTTAATTTGCGGCTATTGACCAACATTTTGACATCTTTTTGATGTCGATTGTCTGCCAATGCGTTCATCATCTTCTATTGACTCACGAACACTTTTGAACCGATCGTGCCACTGGTAAACGACCGTTTTCTTTAGAGAATCGTTGCCGAAACCCTTTTCCAACATTTCCAATGTTCGCGCACCGTTTTTTATGCAAAATTTAATACAAGTTTGTTGTTGTTGTTTAAATCCATTTCTAAAACTGTAAAAACTCGCCAATACACACACACACGAATAGATGTACTCTTGGCTACGTTACTTTTGCAAATGTCAAGCTATGATACTAAGATTTGGAGGGAATGTCAACAGCACCTGTACCAACTTAACAGAAAAAAAAAAGACAGAACGCAAATCGGAACAATGTGAGCCCCACATTGGTGGTTATATTTGATCAAAGTGGTACACAGGCGAATTTCACTATGCGCGTTTACAGCGAATAAAATTAAAACTTTCTAAATAAAAAGTTGAATTGAAATATGTCCCTGGAAAGAACCTTCTGTCTAGAAATCAGAAATGTAATCACTGATTCAACTGTTGATATGAAGCAAAGCTAAAACATTTGATTCATTACGTTAATATGAGTGGTTCCACAAGATTTTTGTTTGAAAATGAAACAAAAATCGATGGTCTCTTACAACCTCAAAAATATAACTATGAAGGGTGGCCAAGCCATAGACATAGGGTATCTAACAAATTAAAAAAGTTCTGCCAACTTAAAAACAATATTCATACTGAAAACGGTCTAGTGCTTTACGAAAATCGTGTCTTTGTTTCACATTCTTTAATTAAGGAGAGGTTAAGCCTTCTTTAGAAATCTCAGTTGGGAATTTCTAAGATTCTAAATAGAGCAAACGGTTGGCAAGAGGCATTAAAAGTTTGATTTTTAAATGCCTTGAATGTGAGAGATTTACACAATTCATTCGCTCCCCGCCCCATTTTTAAAAATTGGTGTTGACTGCCTGGAGTATGGTGGTATGGTGGGAAATAATATCTCCAACGGATTTCTCATTAAAAAAAATTTTAATTCATGGCATTCCGTAAAAAATTGTAGCTGACAATATGCCACTTAATTACTATGAATTAATAAATTTTGCAAAAGATTCAAACTTCGACTTTATTTATAGAATCCAAAGTTCAATGGATTGGCAGAAAAGGCACTGCATATCACGAAATCTATCTTAAAAAAAGTTTACAAAGGGGAAGGTAGCTAAGATGCAGCTTTGTTGAAGTATAGAACTACTACTGTCACTGGATTAAAGTATTCACCAGAAGAAATTTTGATTTGGATACTGATAGGAAATGAAGGACTTATTCCAAAAATACGATTGGATTTATCCAAAAAATTAAAAGAACGTCAACGAAGTATTAGTAAAATTAGTGATGCGAATAGACCTAGACGGGAGCTTGAACTACAACAGGGCGAGAATCTAGTTTATTGAGATAAAGGTGTGTGGAAACCAGCACTTGTAATTGCTAAGCATGATATATATTACCTCGGTCATATACTGTAAAATTAGAATAATAGGGTTATTCATCGTAATACATTGTAGTTCAGAAAGTCACAACCCATCAGATTCGAAAGTTCCATATGATTCTTTAAATTTAGATGCACCCACATATATTCAACAATGATTTTACGAGTAAAGATCGCAAGACCGTTGACGTGAAAGGGCATTGAAACAATCAGCATCACAGAAGCAACATAATCAGTCTCGTTCTGAGTTTATCGAATCAAGAAAGTAATGCACCCTATGTCACCAAATATTTCCGTCCGTAATAAATGTACCATATACGAGTATACAATTGTAATTTTATTTTTGAACATAATTTATGCTTTCACATAACAAAAAACATAATCTCAGTATATAATTTAAGAATTTGTTGACACAGATATTATTGACAAGTTTGCTTAATTTAGTTGGCTCATGTATTGTGATGATGTATAATTAAGCTTGGCAACCCTTAATATCTATACACATGAATGTACGAAGTATGTTCATAAAGTAAGGTGACTTGAAATTTCGCGGGCAACGTACATAACATATTTTAAGAGCTCCGCTGTCCTTGTTGTTCTTAAGTTTTTTTTATAACTAGCTCGACTTCTTCTATACTGGTGAAACTTGTTCTTCATTGACTGGAAGTGGACTATCCCCCAGTGGTTCGGTAACTACGTTTCCTTCCCAGTTTCAAAGAGCCTGTGTTCCGGACCTTTAGCCAACCGCCAGTTGCTTGGCCTTCTTGTAACACCTCCGGATGTTTTTTTCAATCGCGGGGCTCTTCAATCTCCTAGAATTGGGAGGATGAGTAGGCCCTCTTTGCATTAAATTTTGTGTAAAAAATGAAATCAAGAAATGTTGACAGTGGCATGCGGGGAGACCTTATTAAGTAGAAAAACTTTTAACAAGTGGTATAAGCACTTTTAAGATGGCCAAGAAGATGCCAATGACGAAATTTGCTCTGGATCCCCAGCACATCAGCAAAAGATAATAACGTCGAAGCTGTGAAGAAAATTGTTTTGGATAATCGTCGAATTACAATAAGATAAGTTGCTGAGGGTGTTGGTATATCGGATATATTTTCGGATGTTTTGGGCATGTGTCAGCGTCGTTTGTACTGAAACTTCTTAATTTTTATCAGAAGAATCGATGTTCTTGAATGACGTCAAGGATGATCCTGACTTGCTTAAAAGGGTCATAACTGGTTACAAATAACCGGTACGATTCCAAAAACTGAAGAGATCTATGAAAGGACGGAGATTTGCAATGATTGAAGTGTGTTATATATAAGGGGGACTACTTTGAAGGGGACAACATTGATATTGATAAATAAATAATTTTTTTTTTTTTATAAAAATTTAAAGTCACTTTACTTTTTGAATGCACCTCTTATATGGCTATACTTGAGTTAATTCTAACGATCGATCAATAAACACATATTGTAAGAAATTGTGTGTACGGGTACTTAATTACTGTTGGCGAGCAAAAAGTTGTGCGACCAGATTAGATACTTACTGAACTCTGGAAAACACTGGGAGCAGCTGCAGTTATCTTCTCAACTGCTATATTAAACATAATCCTCTTCGATGGAAAATTTTAGAAGCGCGCTTCTTTATACCAAGATTTAAAAATAAAGGCAGCGATCAACAGCGCTCTAACTATCGAGATGTAAAACTAGAGAGACATATGCAATCGTTTATCCAAAATTTCACTATAATGCCAATTCAATGTGGTTTTCTATCAGGCGCTATTTCAACTGTACGAATCATAGTGGAAAAGTTCCGAGTCAGGAAACATGACTTATATGTGATCGTTATTGTTTTAGAAAAAGCGTTTGACCGGGTACCAAGAGAATTAGTGTGGCATTCGCCATACGACACGCATACAAATTGTCATAAAAAATCAAGAGTATATCGGGAATATTGATATCATTCCGTCAATGTAGGTGTATATCAAGGTTCTGCGTTTGGCCCCTGGATATTTTATCTGGTAAGGAGCTTCATAACAGAAGACATTCAGTAACCAATAATTTGGAACATACTGTATGCAGACGATATTGTACTCTATCATTCGCGGTGATGTCAAACCAGATGATGACGTAGCCCATTGGATAGCTATCGGATGGCTTAAATGGAGGTTAAGCGATAGACGTAAGTTCCTTAAATTGAAGGGTAAAGTCTACAAGAGGGTTGTTTCTGTCCCAGCTACGATGTGCCTGCCAGAGTGCCGCGCCTCACTGAAAACATTCAAAAATAAGATTTTAAACGCATAAAGGATAACGTTAGAGGAAGTCTGAAAGTGGCACCTATAAACGAAAAACTAGAGGAAACAAGGTTACGTTGGTATGTGCATGTAATGCGCAGAAATAGCAAACATATCAAGAGAAGGTCAATGAATTTAGAAGATGAACCGAAAAGACAGCGCTATTAATAAAAACATGAGAACCGAATACGTATCTAATGTGACAACTCAGGACAGAAGATCTTGTAGGCTCAAGATAAGGTAGTCAACTTTAACTAAATGGGATTTAAGGTCAGGAAGAAGAAAAGGAGCTCTGCATTTAGATATTTAAAAATGTGTGTGTGGCATAGCTTGTGGATCAGCAGATTTTAAGTCACTTTCGACTTCCATGCTGAATTAATTGGAAAGTATATCATCCAGCAAATGGCAAACAATAATGATCTCTGGATAAAAAATTTCGCAGCCATGTAAAAGACAGTGAAAACTAGAACTGAGCTAGTCCACAAAAGAATTCTAATACAGGTAGGTACATGACTAACTTCGAAATATCGTTCCGCTAATAAAATCGGCCGCATTTTCATAGGTGTAACACAGATTTTCAACATACTCGATATACGCCAAAATCAATATTCTTATCTGTGATTCCTTCATATGCTCTGAATTACAAAGGCTGTCTACAAAACCGGTAAAAGTAACGAAAATTCGGCTAATTCTGAAGATATCTAGCACCTATACCATAACAAAGTAATGGAATAGCGTTGTGATGAGTATGTCGGCTGTTATCAGTTTTACTGTCAGATGAGACAATTAAATACGTTGCAACGTTATTTGGTGGCTTCAAGTCAATTGGCCCCGCTAGCGTATTTAGAGTTATCCTGTAAATTATTATTGCTAACTCTGAAAGGAATCTTTACTTCGAGTCTGGTGAAAGCGTACATTCCGAGCTCTTGGCGGACAGTAAATGTACATCGGTAGAGTGAGTTCTCATTCGGAAACAGCTTCAAATATCAATCTAAATTCATTTTCCTAAAAAGCATGGATTGTTCGAACCTTCAAGGCAAAGGGCTGCATAAAGGCCTTCCCAATCACGCTTAGGCCTGCTCTGAATGCACTGATGGATCTGGCTCTCTGTTATATTCATATTATCGATGAATCTGCGGGATGATGGGTTTTCGATTTTGTTCTTATGGATTTGGCATCTGCAATGAAACTAGTCATTCCATAAAGTGGGACTGGGATGATCAGTGTCATGTATGAAGTCTTTTTTGTCGCTTTAAAGACGGCTTAAACACTCAATTACCGTCTTAGCTCCAAGAAGCAGCGATTAACAAGAGCGATCCTTTGCCTAACTTCCGCACTGTTTTCGATTTTATCAACTCTGATAATGAAGGCGAAGTAGAGTAGAAATCCCTTACTACCTCGAAGTTGTAGCTATCTATCGCGAGGTTATGTCCAGTTACTTCGTTAACTGCTAAGTCCATCTTTGCCGCTTCTCCTCCAATAGCGATACACGCTGTATTGACAGCTTGCTATCAATGCATCGTCTTGTGTCAGTTCTTCCTTGAAATTGAATGGCTCGACTTGATCATTACCTCGACGTGCATTATCCATAATGGAATCTATGCATAGTGCATATATTTATTTATTGTAGATGCTGTTATTGCGGCTTTGAAATTGAAGAAGAGATGCAGTGTATTGTCTTGGAACACTTGGCCTTTTTCCAAGATCTGCCATAATGTGAAAATATGATCTATGGTGGATTTTTCTGGCCTAAAATCACACTGAGAGTTGCCGGCTAAACTGCTGGTCCTATAATATGGTGGACAAGATTTATTATTTAACTATATCTCCCTAATTTTGGAGATGAGTTCAGTTTAGCTATCGTGTCTAGAAGCTTTAAAGACTTAAGATAAGAAATGGCTGTCCTGACTTAATCTTGATATTATGGATGGAGATGTTGTCTGCCTTCTGCCTAATGGTGGTGTGTTGTTCGTCATCATCGTTTTCAGCACCGACTGTGGTTCTACCATGGGGTTTCCTTCTCCATCCTTGCAGGCTTTTGTTTGGGCTTCACCGCTTTCGCATATTCGCTTAATTTTTTGGTAAAACTTGCAAACTTTATTCTTCTGATAGCACCCTCTAAGGCCACGATCTTTTTTCTTCTGCCTCCCTTCTTCCGCTCATTGTTTTTTCGAGACTTTTCTGTCTGCATTCGTCATCGAATCAGAGGTTTCTTTGTCAGGACGAGTTGAAAGCGAGGGCATCCGGAGGGGTCCTTATGATTGCTAGTCGTTAGTGATGGCACGACATGGTTTGCCAGGGTCATCATCTGTGAATCCGTTATCATCCGAGGCTTTTACCTGGTTCGTCACATTTTTGTCATGTTTTCCCATTTATGTCAAATTCGTTGTTTGCCCGACTCGCCGAAGACTCGCTGCTCACATTTGCATTTGAATAGGTCGACCAGTGTAAGATCTCGATGCTTTTGAAATTTTTTATCTAATTACTTGAATGGAATTTAAATTTTATTTGTGAGGTAAAATGGCATTGATAAGTTTGTTAAATTCTAAGCGTGAATTTGCGTGTGCTTCTCAAGCTTTGGTCATAAACATATCAGCTACAAAGGGCTTACACGATGTGATGAGAACTAATTCGGGGCCAAAAGGAACCATTAAAAAAATATTGGTTTCGGGCGCTGGTGATGTTAAAATTACAAAAAACGGTTATGTTCTCCTCCATGAGATGCAAATATAACATGATTGTCCGTGCCGCCCAAAATGATGCCACCAGTGATGGTACCACATGTAATGTGTTGTTATTTCGTGAGATATTCAAGCATGCAAACATTTTCCTAACAGAGGGACTTCACCCGAGCATCCTAACTAAAGGAAGGAAGAAAGCGAAAACCAAATCCCTAAAGGTACTTAAGGCAATGAGGATTCCAATTGAAGTAAACAAAAGGAATCTTGTCGATATTGGCATTACATGCACCTCCAGGACGGAGGTGCACACGGTTAAACTGATTTGTTGACCGAAGTTTGCATTGATGCTCTGTTGTTAAAAGGAACAGCCCATTGATTGCACACGGTAGATGTAAATGCAGCATAACACTGCTACAGATAAGAGTCCTTTTCACGGTATTGTGATAGATAATGGCACCGGGCATCCAGATATACCAAAGCGATTAGGAAGTGCTTATATCTTAATATACAACGTTTCACTTGAATACGAAAAGACAGAAGTAAGCTTTAGGTTATTTTATAAAACTGCACGTAAGGAGTTTGTATTTTCTGAACACGAAATTATCGGTCTGCGTGTTAAAAAGATTATAAAGCTGAGAAAGAAATTGCTCCATGGAACTGACAAAATTTTTGTTGTGATTAACCAGAGGGGAATCGACCCAATGTCTCTGGATGCATTGCCTAAGGAGAGATTCATAGTGCTGCGTCAGGTAAAGAGGAGGAACGTGGAAAATTCAGCTTTAATTTAGGTTATGCTGGCGTAGTTTATGAATACTATATGTTCTAGGTGAGAACAAGTACACATTCATGGAGGAATGCAAGATCTCGAGTGGGTTCTCGGAAATCGAAAGCATCCAGCGCCATATTCTTCGATTTGGTCTACGAGGAATGCCTTGGGATTATCTTTTTACTCTGTCCCACTGTCAAAACCGTCTCAACCTTATTAACTTAAGCATCCTTGAGGAACGCAGAAATGGATCTGACTTTCTTTTCAATCAGCGACTGCTTTCAGGTCACGTTAAATGCGCGTTTTTTCAAAACTCTATTTTCCTCAACACTAATTCTCGCAATCTACGTACTCCTCGTCTCTTCTTTCTACCAACCCACCATACTTCCTATGGCACGAAAAAACCAATCTCCCATATGCAACGAAAGATCAATTCAAACCTTACAGTCTTTGGCTTTAACCGCAACACTACCTGCGTCAAATCCGATATCCTTCACCGCTTCAATCAGCCTTAGTGTTAAGTTTAAGTTTAATTTAAGTTAGTTTAAGATTGTATACCTTGTGTTAAGCTGAATAAATGGGGATGGATCTTCGTCTCCATCGGAACACCCAAAACATATAGGCTTATGATGGCGTAAGCCTGTATTATTCTACTTTCCGAGCACACAATTCCTATTTTAGCTTACATGAGTAAGGATTTACTTTTTCTGTAAGCGGATAACACCACTGTCTAACAGGGTAAACACTACGAACTTGTTTGCTGGCCCAATCCAAATTATAGGACAGTTAGCAGCAGCAACATCTCTGCCGAAATATTACAATTATCCTTGGGAGAAAATTATTGAAAAATAAAAAAAAATCACTCAGTAACACTATAGTAACTTCCTTTTTTAGTAAGATAATGAGATTTAATTCATGAGCCAACAATTTTTGGATTGGCTTTAAGCTTAATATCATGGACGTTCTATATAAAATAAAAATGACGTAATTAAGAATTTTTCAACATTTTGCCGAGAAAAACAAAGTTCGTAGTTTAGACAATGATATCCTGTACTTAAATGATCTATTTCGGAGTTTCTTTATTAACAGTTAAATAGTTGTTAACCCACATATATCAATCTCTATCGTCCAACCATGTGTTAGAATAAATCTTTTTAACACGTCTATGCTTTTTATCGCTAAATCGTTATTAAACAACTCTGGTAACACTGCTGTGTGAATGCTCTTGTGTTTTAGAGATATTTTCGAGTTTTTCTTTGATTTTTTAATCGTGATGCTGAAATGTAATTTAAAGTGTCATTAGTAAATGTTTAATGCCTACGAACTGGCTGTTAAAGGCTGCTTTTTATTTTTGTGGCCATGGAACAACACATTTAAGTTCAAATTAACTTTCGTAAAAGGTTCATAAGAAGATAATATCGAGCATACCAAATGTGTCCAGTAGGTAGATGGTTTGAATTTAAATTAGCAGCGTTTGTCAAGTGCTTTGTGCCGGACCGTCATTAATCGTGGAATGAAGATCGCATTATAGCACATATTGGAACATGAACTTTGATGAATGTTTCCACAATAACATTGTTAGTGTTGTTATGAGTGTGTTGAAGTAATAAATTAAGCAGTCAAGAAAGCACTTCCACTATCCGCGAAGGTAATTCTGGTTTGATTGAGTGTCACTAGAATAATGTTTAAGCCGATATTAGAAATTTGTCATCGTATGTTGCCATTGTTGAAAATCATTGCTGGGAGTTTGGTGGTCTAGATCTCGTTTGGGATGGACCAGGATTCACGTCTTTAACCAGCTGAATTGGCCTCTAGTTGCCTAGAATATTGTTCATAACAAGTTTAGTCAGCCACGGAGACATCAAAGATAGAGCAGTAGATGGCAGAGGTACGCTTTCGGCTGCTCGACTCTAGCTCGTCGGATTGGGTTCTGCGGTCTTCTATGGGGGTATGTGCTAGAGTATCGGGGCACTAGGTTCAGGGTACCCTTTTATGTTCGAATTCGAAGTCGAAGTCCCGAAGTTTCAGGCATCACCTGGCCAAGCGACCAGACAGATCCTTCTGTGTCATTAACCTCTGTGGCCGTAAAAAAAAATAAAAACATTTCCATAATGTATGTATACTTCGGTGTAATAGTAAAGGGTAAGCCCTCAACATACGCCCTAAGCTTATTCACTGACAGCATTCAAGCTCTGTAACGCTATAACTCCGTTGTGCAAAACTTAAGTTCTGAGACATGAATGCTATTGGTCGTTCATTCACACTACTTACTCCAGTCATAGGGGCGTCGCATTGTATGTTAAAGCATCCGGATTTGAGAATATTTGGAAAATTTTGACATAATTTTCGCTTTAAGCTTGTCAAACGCGTTAGGCGCATTATCTGTCAATAACGCGGATAGTCCCACGAAATTCGGAGCTCCGTTTTCCCTAAGAACCGACAGAATTGCTTAGGAGTCTTTGGCAATGGAAACTTACCTTGTCTGGATCCAGTTTAAAACTGCCATCGCCAGCGATGTATCCCAGATACTTTATCTCTTTGACCAGAATTAGCTTTTTCCAATGCTGATCGTCAATCCGGATTCCCTTAAACACCTCGCCACCTCGGATAGTAGTTCGGCATGGGGAACAAACCAAGAGGTCATCGAGATAGACAAAGACATTTTTCAACCGATGGGGAATGACTTTGTCCATTAGCTGACACATTTTCTGGGCTGCGTCACAGAGTCAAAATGGCTTGACCGTAAATTAGTAAAGCGGTAAATGTGCCAATGCACCCTTCTATAATTGTAGAAATACCGATGAAAAAATTCCTCCAATTCCGTAGTTTCGTTGGGAATAGTTATTTTTATGCTGAGACAGCAACGGTTACTGTCATACACAAAAGTGCATTTAAAGTTTGTGATAAGCAGGTTATTGCCTGCCAGTTCTATTCGAGTCTCGAATAGCAGAAGATGCAAGGAAGCCGAGCCTGTATATTACACTCTGCTGACCCCACCAATTGAATAGTAGGTCCCTTTTAGTATATGGTGTATTACGAGTATTTTTCCAATTTCTATGTTTGGCGTTGATATCTCTGCCGATGATAAAATAACTCTCCTCTAATTCCAGCCATAGGAATCGAAAGAAGTATCTCGAGTTCTGAGATGAATAAGGTGGACTAAGTTGTAACTGCTACACGGATATATGTACACGATGCATGGTTAAAGGACCTGGAACCTATGTACTACACGACTGTATACTCCTTTAAAATGCAGTACTTTACTAACAAAGATCGTAACCCCTCTCAAATGAATGCAGTTGGGTCGATTTCTTTATACTATCATATTTTATATCTTCTGTGCCGTGTGGTAAGCTTAGTTTCGCCAATCGAAAACACATCAGGAGCTTGGTCTTTAAGCTACTTAAATAGTGCGGCTCTTCGTGCAAAGAGCTACAATCAGTGAATTCACATTCATTGCAAAGACCTTCAGGATTTTCTCCACCACATACGTATCCATTACGAATGGAGGTGCGTTAGACCCATCAGCAGCGTGTATATTTGATTTACCCACGTAGCCTGTTCTTGTATTTGACACTGAAGCTGAACCAACTTTTAAATAATTTGCGCGCGCTCATGGGATTTAGGTACCCTTAAAATGCTTGCACACAGCGCGGGCAAAGGAAACATAGGGAGGAAGAAAATAGAGGAACCGACGTGCATTGGTTTTAAATGTTTGAAGGTTATAATGACTAGGAAATAAAGAGCTAGGCAGGGCATTCCACAAGCGAGTTGTACGGCTTATTAATGAATCACGATATTTAAGAGTACGCCCGGAACTGGTCTTGAAGGTGTACTAATGAGCATTCATAGCGAAGTTACGAAGTACAATATGTTCTAAGACTTGGGAGGAAATTTATGAGGAAGGTTTTTAAGGCTTTTAAGGCTTATACCTGTTTTTAGCATTTCTTAAAAATTACATAAACAATTTTACATATATATACTATTGTGTGCGAAAAATCGGATGAAGGGTTAAAACCATGGATTACTTATTCTCTCTTAAAAAGAATTAAGCTTAAAAATAAATTAGAAAAAAAGCGCTGAAAACTCGCTTTTCGTTATTGAGTAAGGAAGTTAACAATAGTATACGGTTATCTCGCGATAGATACTTCTACTTAAAAGTACGTAATGCACTTGGTAGTCTTAGAAAAGAATGGAAAGCTATAGATAGTATCATTGATGGCAACTCTCTTAATATCTCTAAATCTATATGTCTATCCGATGATGGCGTTACTATTGATGATCCTACAACAGTATCAAACATTTCTAATAATTTCTTTTCCTCGGTTGGTCTGATGTCTTCTTCCAGGGATTCACTTACAAATTGTAATGGCTGCGTTAGGTCTCATTTAGTCGACGACATTGCTATGAATAATAGTTTCTTTTATGAAGAAATAACAGACTTTGAACTCTATAGAATTATCTGTTCACTTAACAGCTCATACTCTTGTGGAAATGATGCAATTTCTAATCATACCCTCAAGAACATAGCACTTAATGTTGTAGACATATTAGCTCATATTTTTAACTTAAATGTTTCGACTGGGGTGTTCCCTAATAAATTAAAATGTGCTAATGTGATCCCTCTTTACAAAAAAGGTTGTAAAAATGACACAAACAATTATAGGCCAATTTCTTTATTGTCGTCAGTCTCTAAGTTTTTGAAAAAGCCATTAAAAGTAGAGTGCTGAGTTACTTGGCAAAACAAAATTTTCTTAATCCTGCTCAGTTTGATTTTGGGAAAGGCCTTGCTACAGAAGATGCCCTCTTTTATTATTCCTGTTTTATAAATAAAGCTCTGAATGATAAAAAGTTTTGCTCATGGATTTTTGTAAACATAACCAAAGCTTTTGATATGGTCAACCACAGCATTCTACTAAATAAATTACACCATGTAGGATTTCGTGGTTTTATCTATAGCTGGATTGAGTCCTACCTAGAGGATAGAACTCAAAAAGTCATAGTATGTAACTTTGACAGCGGTTCAAAAACTATGAACTAAGGTGTGCCTCAGGGATCAGTTCTTGGTCCCATATTGTTCCTAATTTACATCAACTCTTTATTTAGCCAACCGTTCAAAGGGGAAGTGACAGCTTTCGCAGATGATCTTGGCATTGCTTACCACTCGAATAGTCCTCTGAACTTAAGCGCGAATATGCCTCTTGTTTTCGGAACATAAACTAACTGTCAGCAATAAAACTAAATTAATGCACTTCAGTCTTCATCATGCAAACAATTGCAAAAGGTCAAATGTGTCAAATTATGTTTGTACTGAGGAAGTCACTAGGCTATTGTCGATTGATCAGGCACCTTGAAACAGTAAATTAACTTAAATATCTAGGCATTACTTTTGACAAAAACATAAGTTGGTATAAACATACTTCGATTCTATAACAATATTTGCGATCTACAGTACGTAGCTTTTATCGTTTTAAAAGATTTTGTGACAAAAAAAACTTTAAAAACAGTAAATTATGGAATTTTTCAATTACAACTACAGTACGGTATAAGTTGTTGGGTTGGGGCTTACCAAACAAAGCTTGAACCATTGCGCTAATTTTACAGAAGTTTATAGCGCAGTATGTGGGGTCAATCGGTTAACTCCTTCCATAGTCTTGTTCAGGTCACTGAAAATTCTGCCACTTAAACATTTGAACTATTTTAAAGTTTTAAATTTTTTTTCATGAGCGCTGGCTATTTACAGAGTCCTACTTGTAACACTCGCAATTTAAGTAATGTTGTCGTTATTTCTCCCTTCCGATCTGCTATACTCAAAAACTTTTATTCCGTCTTATCGTGTAAATTATGTAAAAAATGTGGCTTTTCGACTTTGATCTAAAAGAAATTAAGATTTTGCTGCCCTATGTTGTCTAAATATGTACATCACTTTGTTCTTTTGCTAATGTATCAACATTCATTTTTCTCTTCTTGTATTGTTTATGTATTGTAAATTTCAGAATAAATTAATTAAATTTATCTTCTTGTATAACGAATTGCACATAAAGTGTCATTAGCACTATTTATTTTTATATAAATACTAATGTCACTACTTATTCTTAGTTTTAATTCTATTATAATTAATTAGGTCAATGCAAAGTTTGTTAAATTAAAAATAATAATAATAATAAATATTGGGTCATATAAAATGTCACTGCGGTTTTTCGTCACTAGATGGTGTTGGTGTCCATTTATCTGGAAACACTAATCTGATTGTGTCAAACGAACACGTGTTCGAAAGATGACATGTCAAGCTACATTTTTTGTGAAAACAGCTGTGTAATTCGTTACTCGTGTTAAAAGTTATACTGATTGGAATATGAGTGAAATATCTGAAGAAATACGCTGTGTGATGCTTTTTTACTATAAAAAACGGAAAAATGCAGCAAAAACATGCCGAAAAATTTGTGCAGTTTACGGTTAGAATGCTGTGAATTAACGCCTGACCAAGGAGTGGTTTGTTTGATTCCGTTCCGGAAATTTCGATGTAAAAGATGCACCTCGCACTGGTTGGCCTGTCACTGAAAAAGTTGATGAAATTTTGTAACTGATAGAACAAGACCGGCACAGAAGCTGTTTGGAGATAGCGGAGGTAATAAAAATTAAGCGTATGACAATTTGGAATCATCTATTGGGTATATATTTTAATACGCGCGGTTTTTTTTTTTCAAAATTTGAACGTTTATTTAAGAAAAACATGTACAATAGTATTATTCAAAGTATTGCCCATCTAAAGCTATGACTTTTTCCCATATTTCTGGCAATTTGTGGATCCCATCCCAAAATAACTGCGCCAGCTTGGCAGCCAAGAATGAATCAAGCCAATTTTTGATATTCTGCTCTGATATGAACCGTATTTCAGTGAGGGCGTTCTGCATCGACCGGAACAAATGGTAGTCAGAAGGGGCAAGGTCTGGGCTATAAGGCGGGTGGGGTAAGACTTCCAATCCAATGTTTTCCAAATAGCTCTTAACCGGAATAGCAACGTGGGGCGAGCGTTGTCATGATGAAAAATTATTGCCTCGTGTCTGGTCGCATATTCCGGGCGTTTTTCGGCTACTGCTCTCTTCAAATGGATTGGATTCGGTAGTGTTGTCCATTGATGGTTTTATCCGGTTTTAGCAGCTCATAATACAGCACACCCATCTGATCCCACCAAATACAGAGCATTACATTCGCGCTATGGATATTCGGCTTTGAAGTTGATTTGGCTGGTTGGCCGGGTTTCACATATGATTTTTTGCGCTTGGGGTTGTCGTAATGGATCGATTTTTCATCAGCACTAACAATCCGATGCAAAAATTACTTCCTTTTGTGGCGTTCCAGCAGCATTTCGGACATGCAAGACCGCTTTTCGACGTCTCTCGGCTTGAGTTCATGTGAAGCCCAATTTCCATGCTTTTGAACGTTTTGAAATGGCTGCTTCAGTGACACCTAAAGATTCTGTGAGCTCTTCTTGTGTTGGGCAGCATAGAGTAATGCTTTCAGTTCTCCATCTTCAAACTTTTTTGGCTGCCCAGGACGTTCATCGTCTTCCAAGCCAAAATCACCTCTTTTAAATCGTGCAAACCACTTTTGGCACCACCAAAATACGATGACTTTCGGCAGCAGTTTTCTTCATATTAAAGTAATGAAGAAGAACTCCCCGCAAAAACAGTTTTTCAGGCACAAAGTTCGACATATTTGAGTGAAAAAAATTATTGTTGTTTACGCTTCAAATGAATGACATAAACTGAAACGACGTACAATGACAGTAGATTTCTAACGCATGTTCCAATACAAGTTACGCCATCTATTAGCAAACCGCAAAATTAAGTTATAGACCCAATAGACACGAAGAGAAATCAAATGGAGTGTCGTGTGGATTTTCATTTGCATTCCTGCAAAATTGGCACCTCCAAATATCTCGCTTGGATCTCATAGATCGCTAACTCCTCTCTGTCACAGTAGTGCACTGGTAGTGTACATTATGGGAGCACATGGGACATGTTACCCGCAGGGGGTAATTCGTCTCTACAGTGGTAACAAATTTGTTAATACAGATTGCAATTGTAAACTACTTCAAATATGATTTTTTGATTAAAAGAAAACAAGTCACTTTATTGATTTTGTTTTTTTTTTTTTGAAGATTTTTCACTTAAATGAAACTTTAATTTAGAAGAAATCGCGAAGAACTTTGAAAGTCAACTTTTCACTAGTTGATGATGGAAAAAAAAAAAAAAAAAAAAAAAAAACAAAAAACCAATTTTAATGACTGTCAAAGTCATGAAGCCTTTCCACACGGAAAAGTAGCATTCTGTATTTACTTGCACATTTAAACGAATTTTTAAACAAAGCACCGAAGACCGCACAATCTGCAGTTGAAGCAGGATTACCACCCTCATCAGTTTTATTTGTTTTTTTATAAAACAGATTACATTTCTCATTCTTATTTACTAAGGAAGCAATCTGTATCTGCGGGAAACTTAAGTGCAAAAGACAAACTTATTCCTAATAAAAAGAGGATCAAGTTTAGCTGGGGGCGGGGAGGGGAGTAGTGGGTTTAATTTTAAATGTCCTTTTGCGGTTGTGCTACATTAAACTTTTGAAACAAAACGTACAAAGAATTGTATTACGTGAAAAGAAATCCAATACTTAATTGTTGATTTGTCCTTAGCGAGGATTTGTGCAGCAAGGTTGAGAATTTAAATGAAAATTCTGCTGAAGAAGGTCGTTGTCGGTTATTTTATTTTATTTTTTTTTTTTCTGTGGGGTTGAAAATATTTTCTAGTTTTAAGTAACAAGGCACCGCAAAAACCGATGTTTGATATCGTACCGTGGAGATTGCTGGCTATCGTCAAGATTTAAATTTGCTCTAAGCCAATCCTTTAGAATCAGCAATTTAAAGTTTATAAATGAAGGTGCAACAAATTAAATGAGTTGAAGTTGGAATCAGAAGTTAGAAGTGTTTGTTTGAGGAGGTATTGGTTGGCACCACCTATTGTTCAAAGACAAAAATCTTAAAAATACGTTCGAAGAAATAGTGTTGTTTATTTATCCGTGATCGCGATAGAAGTGATCTCTGGAAATGTTACAACTTACATTTCAAGTGGGTATAAGTATACAAAAAAGATAAAAATGCAAGAAGAGTAAGTTTAGTTAGAAAGGGTAAATTTTTTTTTTTATAATTCCACGCGCGCACCAAGGGGATATGAATACCCTTTTACTGGCATTTTCTCCAGGGCGCGGGCGGGTGGTGTAGTAGTTTGAAACTCAGGTGTATTAGGTTTCGATATTTTTTCTCAGAGGTGGTTGTCAAACTGGACGGGACGAGTTGGTACATCCTCAATCAGTGGGTCTTAAGTACGTGCTAGTTGTTAGTTCGTTACATTTAACCCAGCCAGCAACCACTCCAACATCAGTGTTATGCCTTCATGTCAGAGTTGACGCCGACGGGATTTCCATATAACTACATACAAATTCTATGAAAAGACTTTTTCACAGAATTGCCTCGCACGGGATTCGAACCCGCGACCCTCTGCTTGAGGAGTCTATGCATATACCACTACACTACGGCCACCACCCCCTAAATACAGAATATAGAGAGACTCTCTCGACTATTCTATTTTTGATGCAAATCTAGGTATTATGTTGAACAATTTCAAAAGAAGTGACTTAGAGCTTTTAGAGTGGGTGTTAAATCGTGTATTCATTGCTGCTGCGAACATTCTTACTCCGTTGGAAGGCATTGACTTTCAGCTGCGCCAGTTTCTACGGGTAGCAGAGCAATTTCTCTTTTGATTAGCCCAATGGCAGTCCGCAAAATAACAATGGAACATCGTCTTACACCACATATCTTGCTGTCTACTTGGTTAAGTTGCCAATTTAGGGACGGGAGATTGTCATCTTTTACGATCACTAAATAGATCACGCGAATGCTCCAAATTGATGTCCGCCACTTTCCACGGTCCTGTAGTAGAGATAAGGTAAACTCCATTTCTTCCAAATCTGCTGCATGTAGCAAGCGCGCTGCCATCGGTTCCAGCGATTTATGTTAAGAAGCGTAACGTCTGGTCCCACAATAGTTATGAATAGTACGACGATTATAAATTGCGCAGGGGTTAGTACTTCCAAATTACAGATTACAGGATTTTCTGTAACTGGATAGTGCTCTAGAATTAATTATTGCAGATATTTCACATACAAGCATGAGAAGCTCTTCGAATATTAAAATAGAAAGACCAATAGAATGAAAGAAATTTGATATCGCTGACTTTACAACTGCCTATCATTGTCCACCGAAGTGTGGTGAGCGAGGGGGATAAACTTCTAATTTCTGGCATTGTCTGACCAAATAGTCAGTGGATTGTCATTTGTAGAGATGAAATGCTTTAAAGCAGCTAAAAACGATGGAGTAGATAAGTCCTTTACCGATTCTATATGAGAGATGTAGCATTTCATCGGTGGCCGACTGCGAACTTCTGATTTGTAATATAATAAAACGGCCCACAGAAGTCATTGCCAGTAGTAAGAAAAATCCTATTAGCCTTCACTCTATCCTCTGGACGGTTGTCTATTACGTGTTTTTCACACTTGATACTATTTTCGACCAGAAATCGGGCAATAATGTTGCCTTATCGATGCAAGCAAGCTTTAAGGTAGACGTCCTCCAACATGAAAAATCCATACCCGTCGATGAACGTGTTTACGGAATGAGGTTTGCTTGACGCAGTTAAATGTTTCTTGTATCTTAACGCTTTTAACTCAGCGGCAAAATGAGTTTGTTGAATATTTCGAATTAGTGGATTCCCATTTCTACGTTGTGCCATAAGTTTTCCTTTAAAAATTATAAACGTAGACGAAGATGCGCTACAGCTTTTCGAAGGAGTTGTGAAATTTGTAGTTTAGTGATATATCTAAGGACTTTACGACAACGCTCTGGCAGTTCGATCAAGTATGCCATACTTTTAGACCATTTTGAGAAAACTTCTTATAAGAAATGATGGCCCGTGCTCTTGAAGGAATATCTGAAGGGTTTTATGAGGTTGGTACATGAAGCCAACCACACCAACCAACCAATACCAATATTTGAAATGAATACTCCTCCTCACGTACCCTCACTTTGCATAATTACAGGCCTCTTTGGAATATTGATGTTACCAATTCGGCGAGAAGCAATGTAGCGGGCAACTCTTATTTAGGAACGGTTAAAATTTTTGAAGAGTGCCATGTTAATGTTAATGTAAAGTATTTAAAGAAAAAATTTATTTTTAGTTATGATAGGTGGAATCAAACCAAGAAAAGACGGAACGGTTCGTCATGCGTTCATTATTAATGATTGGCGTAAAGACAAGTAAAAAGTTGTCGGTCTTTGGATTCCATATGAGACCAAGTGCTTTGGTCACATCGGTACCATCATGAAATTTAAGAAATTCTTTACGATCTGAATCAGCAACACCTTTCATAGACTTGTTAGAGCTTTATTTACGAATTTTAAAGTTCCCTCGTTAAAGTATATCCTTCACCTGTTGTCTGATGTAATGAATTTCGCGTATTGTATCTCCACTGGAAATCAAATCATTCACGTAACAATCTCGATGGATGATATTAGCTCTTAAAGGGAAAGCATTTTACTTATCAAGTGAGGGCTGGTGCATAGCATAAATTGCCAAGAAAGCTGCGGGATTAAAAACATATCCCACGGTGTCTGGTTTTTGTTTAATGGTTGGCCCTGCTAAAAGTAGATTATTTAAAGTATACAACCAGGTTGTCTTTGCTAAGCCATCAAATACGACACGTAACTTTGTCGTCGTGTTTCCAAACTTTTGAACGCTATGATGGGGCAAGAAATACGTGGGTTTATTTGTGTGGGATTCTGCTAATGACATATGACCAAGCGTTTCGTACTCATCTATAAGCGAAGTTTGTTGACTTTTCAATTCTTGGTTATTATGCAACTTCTTTTCCAAGCTATTAAATCTAAAAGGAGTAAGATTAAATGAATTGCCTGAAGCGTTGAAATTTAACTTTGTTGGCAATTGAACTTTAAGCTTAGCTTAAAGTGTTGCTCACACCAGAGATTTTCTTCAGATATAGACGAAGTTGAATTAGAAAAATTCTTCACCTTCCATAAACGCTGTAAAAGTTTAGTTAGTGCGACATCATCAGCTAAATGAACTAAGTTTTTTCTAAAAGCTGCTAAGGTCAACAATCCTTGAGAAATGACCCTACCAAGAAAGATGCCGCCAACTAGACTTATGATAGGCTGCTTGTAACTAGTCAAATCACAGCAGCCTTCGGTACCGTTCGCTTTCAGCTGCATTATAGACTTAGTTCCTGATAAGGAAAAGCTCAGCAATTGTCTCACCCAACTTGACTTAAAAACGCAGGACAGCGTGTGTACCATATAAGCGCTAAATTTTTTCCCCCCTGATTGCTTACAGACAAATTCCAAAACTGGCTTTTAAAAAATTCCGTTCACCTCTCTGGGTTGTTCATCATCCAAAAAAGTTTATCTTTCCGAGATTCTATAAGGTTTTCTAATAGGGACTTGACTTTTACTAATCATCAAACTGTCACTGTCAACATTTTCATTATGGTAAAGTACACTAACGAGCAACATCTGCAAATTATAAAAATTTCCTACAGATATTCGGAGTTGATGACTGCAACTTTAAGAGCGTTAATCCAATTTTCGGTCGTAATTCTAGCCCTAGTTGGCAGGCAAGTTTAGTGCAAAAATTTGAGTCTACATATTCGTTGTGTGATGTTGCTGTGTCAGTGCGACATCGGGTTGGTCGAAGTATCGAAAATATCTCTGCCGTTCAGACGTCCGTAGCAAACGATCCAAATCAGTCAATTCCACGGCGTTCTCAAGAATTGGGCATCGCTCAAACCACATTATGGCGTATTTTGCGTAAGGATCTTGGTTTACACCCATACAAGATCAAGCTGATTCAAGAATTGAAGCCGATGCACCATTTGAAGCGATGTACGTTCTCCGATTGGGTTCTAGAGAAGATGCGCCAAGATGATGAATTTCATCGCAAAATCATCTTCAGTGAGGAAGCTCATTTTTGGCTCAATGGGTTCGTCAATAAGCAAAATATGCATTATTGGTCGGGTGAAAACCCACATGCGCTTCATGAATCACCACTTCATCCACAAAAAATAACTGTTTGGTACGGTTTACATGCCGGCGGCGTTATTGGGCCATATTTTTTCGTCGAAGATAACGATCGTCACGTTACTGTGAATGGTCAGCGTTTTCGCGCCATGATCACCGACTATTTTTGGCCCGAATTGGAAGATATAGACTTGGACGACATGTATTGATTTATTGAAGAGTAAGTATAGTGGGCGTGTTATCTCAAGACACGGGCCAGTCGATTGGCCGCCTCGTTCGTGCGACTTAACGCCGCTTGACTATTTTCTGTGGGGCTACGTTAAGTGATTGGTTTATGGCAACACGCCGACGACGTTAAGTCGTTGTAAGATCTCAGAGCCAACATTGAACGCGAAATAGCGGCAGTTTCGGCCGAAATGTGTGGCCAAGTCGTTGAAAATTGGGTCCAACGAATCGACCGCTGCAAACGTGCCCGCGGTGGCCATATGAACGAAGTCGAGTTCCATTCATAAATGCTTTGATTGTACTTCAAGCCAATAATAAAGTTTTTGAAATATCTCAAATGGTTTGCCTTTTATTTCAAAAAAAAAAAAAAAAGTTGTCATGTCGTTATTAGAAAACCCTATACTATATTAACTTCCTGATGGGGAATTTCTTGCATTCATCCCGAAAATTGAAAATGAAAATTTGGTGATATCTTTATGATAAGTTTTAGGATGTTAAGATGCTGATAGCCGGGAGTACGGACATGCACTATTCCAGAAATACGCATACAAACTAAACCATACCCTACATATTTCGAGCACATATTATCGATAGATATTACTTCTCGGGGCTGTTAAGAAATCTACTATATGTCTCCTATATTTGCTGTATCGGTAAGTCTCATTTTTTTGATCCTTCGCCGCTCGTTTGGCATGTTTGTTATGAAGGTGTCAATTTCCATCCAGTTTTCTTTTGACAGCAACATTTAGTCAATTATTGACTATGGAGTTAGCATGTTAGTTCTCTATCTCAGAAAGCGTATGCAATGAAATGTTGTACGCTCTGTATTAGTTTGGGCAAAAAGGTGAGCTATCGTGCCCGAAGCGCTGTAAATATTTCCGATAGCCACCGAAACCAGAGTAAGTCTTTACATGATGAAATGGCAATGCTGACTGGTTCATGTTCTACTTTAACACATGTCACGATTCACGAGTGAGCTATCAATAATAGAACATTGAAGAACCAAACAGCAAGAAATCACCCTTTGATTTTGAGTTTTAAGTGCGTCTAAATAAGATCTTTGGGAACTCTGTCGAATGCTTTTTTTAAGTCTCTTTCGAGGCTCATGTGTTTGTCTATATTATTTACTTATGTAATCATCAGGATGGCAGCCATAAGAGGGTCAAAGCCTGAATAACTGTAGTCTTACATCCATTCCATATGGTTTTTAAACCGAAGGTTCGATCTTCCTTTTTTTTTAACTTGGTGGCTTTGATGCAAAGATCCTCTTATCTGGAGCATTATCGTCCATCCGCTCGATGTGGTCGAGCCAATGAAGTTGACTAATTTTGGCCTATCGTAGTATGGACACATATTTGCACAGCTACTATATTATAGTTCGTGGTTATGTTTTCTTCTTTATACGCCTAAATATTCGTCGAAGGATTTTTCTTTCAAAAGAGGCTAAAACTTGGTCCACTGTCTTATTAATCATCCAACTTTCGGCTCCGTAAAGCAGGACTGTTAAGATTAACGTTTTATAGAGTATGACTTTGACTCTTTGCGTTAGGAGTTTTAACTCAACTTGTTTCGATAGACCGAAGTAGCACCGGTTGCTTTGTGTTATACTTCATCGAATCTCTCATCATAATGTCGTTTGCGGAGCTAACATTTGCACCGAGGTTTGTGAACTCCTTGATTACCTCAAAGCTGTAGCTGTCGATAGTGAGATTTTTTAAGGTGATTATTGTTTTCTCCATTCACGTTTAAGCCAACTCGTTTAACTTCTTCTTCGATTGCCGTAAAGGATTCAATTACAGCATGCTGTGAACATGCGATTATATCAATATTATTTGCGTATCCCATAAGTTGGACGGACTTGGAGAAAATAGTATCATCCGTGTTGACTTTTGCTAATCGTAGTATATGCTGTAAATTAAAGAAGTCATACGGCAGCTCATTCCTTGCCGAAATGCGGTGCAGGTTTGGAATAATTCGGAGGTTCTACTTCCACTCTGCACGGTGCATCGCGAATTTTCCAGTGTTGTGCGACACATCCGGATCAGTTTTGTTTTGATCCCAGGATGTTATATGCGGCTTAGAAGTCGATGAAGAGGTGGTGTGTGTCGACTTCGAACTCGTTGATCTTTTCCAGAAAATTTGGTCTGATATCGATTTGCCGGGCCGGAAGACGCACTGATATTAGCCGATTTGTGAGGGCAGTACGGTTTGAGACGTTCACACAGTATGGATAGGTTTTTATAAGCGATATGCCTCGATAGTTGTTATAGGACATAGGATTACCTTTATTGTAGATAGGACAGATAGAACTGATATTTCAGTCTTCGGGAATGCTTTCGTCCTCTCAAGTTTTGCAAATGAAATGGTGCATGCTCTTTGCCAAAACATTGTCTCCGGCTTTGAAGAGCACTGTAGTGACTGACCATCATTCGTTACTGTGGCTGAAAATATTTAAGGACCAGCAGGGTAGGCTGGCTCGCTTTGTTGTCAAATTGCAGCAGTATGGTTTTAAAATTGTACACCGGAAAGGTAAGGATCACCTGGTCCCAGATGCTTTACCAAGGGTAAATAAAGCGTTGTCTTCAATCTCCTTAGCTACGGTGGATTCTTGGTACCTTAAGATGTTGGAGGTGGTAAAAAGGAATGAGGAAAAATATTGAGTGGGCACGGTGGTGTGGTGACGCTAGACAAGGTGGCGAGAAGTTACTATTGGCCGAAGATAAAAATAAGTGTCACAAATAACGTCCGTGCATGTACAGTCTGTAAAATGTTGAAACCTGACCTATGGAAATCCGCAGATCTGATGGTTTCGAGGTACAACGTCAGCAGACCTTGGGAGCTGTTATGCGTCGATTTTGTATTACCGTTTCCTGGGTCTACTAAGGGGTATTGCTATATTTTGACGGTTGTCGACTTCTTCTCAAAATTTCTCTTATTTTTCCCGGTTAGAACAGCAACAGCCAAATCCGTACGAGCTATCTCGAAGAGCAAGTGTTCTTAGTGTTTGGGGTCCCTAAATGGATTTTGTGTGACAATGGAGTGCAGTTTAAGAGTAAGGAAATGGCCGATTTTCCCGATGCCTACAATTTCACTGCATTTTAACACCCTAAGTCAATCCGGAGGAGCGGTATAACCAAACGCTTAAGACAAAACTTCGTGCCTATGTCTCCGAGAATCACCGGAAATGGGATGAACTTCCACCCAAAGTACAACCAAAGGAGAAGAGGCACTCAGTTCTTTCCGAATGATCTGAAAGCATCTTATCTGATGCTGCGTATTATTGTACGGCAAAGCTTGCCCCTAAGTATGTAGGTCCCTTTGAGGTTGTCCGAAGAGTCTCTCCCTGGACGTACGAATTAGGGGACAAAAGCGGGAAAAAGGTAGGCGTTTGGCACTCAAAAGACTAAGAGCTATTTATAGATAAGGACGACCTACTGCAGCCAGTCTACTTGAGGGTAGAAGTTCGAAAATCTTAGGAAGGAGGTGTTTAAGTTGTGAAAGATTTTCGTCCAGGTTGGTGCGAGAAGTCACGTCCCGGGGAGTGGAAGCATCAGGAAGGATAATCGGGTGACGCCCATTTATTTAACAGCTTTACCCACGGCCAGTCTCCGCAGTTGGCTGGGTAGGGGGTAAAAGGACGGTAATAATTGCCATAAAATTTAATAATATTGCAGTAGAACTCGCTGATATACTCGTATTTTCATAGTTGGGCAACATTGGTTTCACAGATCGATGATGAGTTGGCCTCATGAGTATGTGACGTACTGGTTAGGCATTATTTGATCGTCTCTCATCATTTCATTGAATAAAACTGAGAGCCATTTCAACCCAAAACTTCCCATTTTCGCCAACACTTGGGAGGAAATGTTCGCTTATTTTGGCTTTCGTAAAATTTAACATTTTCTCTTCGTGTGCGATAGCTGAGGGAATGTTATAGTCTTGGAATTCTTTATTTAATAAGTTTAACGTACTCATTCCATCTATTGCAAATCCAGTTGTTGTCTGTTAGTAGGTTTTCTTCCTTCCTTCGTTGTAACGCAATCTTAAAAATGTTAGCTCGTTTAACCATAATCTTACTATGAGGTTGTACTTCTTTTATTGCTTGTCGCCTGCTTAAACGTTATGTAGGCACCCCTTCTAATTCTCGATACAATTTCTGTGCTGCTATCGCACGTGATCTAGCTTCTTGTTCATAGAGTATGGTATATTTAAAAAAAAAAAAAAACAACATCAGACTCTTGAGATTGCTTTCGTTGAAAGTCAAATTTATCCAGAGTACGTTTTATGTGTTTTGGTTATAAAAAAATATGGTGACATGAGTTGAAGTTAACTCCCCAAAACGTTCGCAGATTCTGAATATTGGAGCTGTGCCTTGCGTCGTTTGCAATGTCATATAGTTGATGGGTTTTGAAAAGACACAACATACATTAGCAGTTAAGCGAATACGTTAGGGTATTATTTTTGTCTTGGTACTCGTAGTAAACTCCTTAAAAGGTTCGCCTAAAAAAACGACGTCATCCATTCATTTTTACTAGGTCATTGTTTATGGCACACACTATTGGTGGATCTAAAAGCAAAAATTCGGTCTCCTTTGTTAACCAAACGGCTGCGATTCCATAACACTTTTAACAGAAATATTTTTGTCGATTTGCTCAATTTGGCAGTTATGTAAATGTACTAGACGGATTTCTGCTTACATCCACATCTTTCTATAAATCAGAGTTTACGATTATATTTTCTCCTCTAAATAGCTCCCTTGGTAACAGAGTTAATTAAGCATTTATGTTTTAGGGGATTTCAGAATCTACCCCACTATCCTACGTCTACTTATGGTCCTGCATTCAGGTCCTTGAAGAAATAGGGTCTTGTAGATAATCGTTAGGGTCCCTCGAGTTAGAAACTTGTACTGTTTGTTTTCCTTTCCTGACCTTTCCTCGAATTTCCATTAGAATGTTATTTGTGGAGTTTGGCAGAAAAAAAGACTTCGTTGCTATCTTAAAATTCGTTGCATGTTTGGAATAATTAGCTCAGGGCGATGAGTGATGCCATACTCGGTCTTGAAGTCGGTTAAGGGATGCTGAGAAATGACATGGAACTTGCCCAACAGGACTGTAAAGGTTTTATTTATGTAGTAAGACGGTGCAAGGACTGGGAGGTTGGCATCTCTTGTAATCCGGCTTCTTGGAGGTCAGGTTGTAGGATGGTCTGAGAATGGGAGTTCTGTGCTGTGAGCCAGTTCATGTTGACGGAATATCAGCACTAAGGTTTCCATCAATATGGGTACCATGGAGGAGTCCAAGGTATTCATCAAGGAGGGATGAACCGGGCCAGGGGCGTCAGCCAGCAGCCAAGAGTTCCTGTGTTAAGCAGTAGTGGGATAGCGTACCGGAGTGGAATGCCATGGTCAGCCCATCCAATATGGTCCACTACATTCTTTTACCATAAACGAACAACACCAACATGCGCATTATAAGTGATCATAGGGACTTTACCGCTAGAATTATTTACTAAGAAAACAGCGGCCTTAACAGCACTTCGTCTTTTGACACACGGGGATCCTGAAACATCAAAAACGATATTAGGGAACTGAACTGTGATGGTATAACAAAGGTGCGTATTATGAAAATGAATCACAAAACTCGTATTGAGAATGGATTGCTTCCAGAAAAGAGGAATGGTGAAATCGTAATTTTCACAGATGGATCTATGATGGATGGCGGAGTGGGGGCCTGTACCTTTTCAGAAGATCTGGAACTAGCCCGTCACATTAGATTCGGGAAGCACACTTCGGTATACCAGTCTGAGATGATTGCTTTGCTGCATGCGTTAGATTACCTGTTTGAGAGTCAGGTGAAAGGATGAAATATCCTAGACAATCAGGCGGTGATTCGATGCATGGAATGGATAACCATCACAACATCATTTCCACTGAAATGTGTACTCAATCTAAATAAGTGTTTTTCTAAAAATTAGGTTACACTTACACGAGGACACATAGGGATCGACGGCAACGAAAAGGCGGACTCCCTTGCAATCAGGTATCAACTGAAAAGTTGCTGGGATCAGAACCATTATCTTCAATTGGTAGAGGAATGGTAGAAAAGCTGACTTACAAATGGATCACGGCAGAACACCTAAAAAGGTGGTCAACTGTGGAACAATGTAGAAAAGCCAAACTGACAATACAATGGCCGACCTGCTCCAGTCAAAGAAGGGTTCTAGGCATGATTCGAGGAACATTGAAATGGGTGGTGGTGTTAACTACAGGTCATGGTAATTTCGGGTATCATTTAAGGAGGATGGGCCTTAGAGAGGATGATACTTGTAAGCTATGCCTGGAGAAATTTGAGACAGCGGCACATATATTGTGTTATTGTCCACATTTGGCTGGCAGAAGAATAGGGATCTTGGGTAAACATTGGGTCGAGACCCATTGAATGAAACAGATCTCATATAAACAGGGAATAACTCTGGAGAGGTCCAGAAAGTATCTCTGGGTAAGGTTTATAGTAGTAGAGAGATGAAAAGAGACCCGACAATGGTGGTCTGATCCGAGTATCTTTCGAAAATTTATATATATAAGACGGTGCAAGGAGTTTTAGTCGTTTAAGGTGGGTGGGCTGTAATGTATGACCTTATCGGAAAGTGCCATAGATATTCAAAATAGCGTCGAATGCCAATTCGGCTTTGACATTTCGTGCATTTCGTGTCCGTCTTCCTGGTCGTGCACCTCCAGCTGGACATTCAGTGTGGCGTACAGCCAAACCGAGCAAGCTCTGGAAAGCCTCGTACCTCTTGTTCGGCCGAGAATATCGCTGCCGTGGCTGAAGATATCGTTGAGGTTCGTCAACATCGACCAGACGAAGTGTCAAGTAATTGGTCATCCCACGCGCATTTTGGTGAAAAATTTAAAGATGTTTCCTTACAAAGTGAAGCGAGTCCACTAGCTGATGTTTGTTGACTGTGAATCGCGTCTAACCTACGCTTTCGCCCTTCTGAATCTCAATAACAATGTGGAAGATTTTGCGTCAAAAATGGCTCATTTCCACCTATATGAATACATGATAAAACAAAACTTGTGATTCGGGGGCACTGAAATCCTCGAGTATTGTACGAAGAGTCATTATATCCACTAAAAGTCACTGCATGTTGTGCTGCTTACGCTGGAGGAGACTTTTGATCAATTTAGTTTGAGAACGCGCGGTCCAAACGGTCACTGTGGATGGTAAGCGCTACATAGCCATGATCAATGAATTTTCATTTCTCGATTGGATACATTGAAACTGGAGGACATGTGGTTCCAGCACTTTCATGGTGCGTTTTCACCATGAAAACATTTCATCTAAGTGTGGAAAGCTTTGACGGTAATTCGTGTAAAACCAGCAGACTCTAACCAGTCTTCATTTAATTGGGTGAAGGAACAACTTCATAGAGAGAAGTTAAATTTTATTTTTATACCTTCACTCCTTTCTCTTTTTGCCCACCAACCAACTGCTGGAAAGGATACATTCACATTTCTCTGGGGTTCGGTGAGAAGATTGATTTCACTCGCATTTTGCGCTTCCTTCTTGAATTGTTGATATCCTAGATCTGCTAGACTACGACGGTTCATTCGTTTTTGTCATATATACGTTCATGTTATTATGTGTACAATAGCAACATATTCAAATCGCCGCCTTGATTTCGCTGGCAGTGCTTTAAGCGGTTGGTCCAATTTTAGCTGACTCCATTCAAGATGTTCGGCAAAAGCGTGTCGAATGTTTGCTTCGAGCTCATCCAAAGTGATTGACTTGCTAGCGTAGACTAAGGACTTGACGCAGCCCCAGAGAAAATAATCGATTGGTGTAAAATTGTTGGAACCTCAGCTCGAATTTATTGATGTTGGCGACCTGTGGTCAGTTAACATCGCTCTATACATAAGACCATTGACGGTAACCCTGTGCCCTTTCTCATTTTGAAAGAAATAAGGACCGATTATGCCGCCATGCCAAAAACCGCACCAAACAGTCAATCTTTGCGGATGCATTAGTGCTTGGCCGAACACTTGTGGACTGTGTTCGCTTCAATAATGGCAATTCTGTTTGCTGGCATAGACGCTGATCCATAAATGGGCCTTGTTCGAGAAGATGATTTTTTTGCGGGATCTTCAGCCAACATTTCCAGCGTCTAATTAGTGAACTCATAGCGTTGTCAATGATCGTCTGGGTTCAATCCTTACGTTAGCACAATCTTATATGGATGTAGGCCCAAATTCAATTACAAAATAAGCCGGGCGATGACGATTCAATTGATCGGCACCGAATCGACATTTCTGGATCTTCGTCCATACTGGCCGCTACAGCGGCTATGTTTTTCTCATTTCGCACCAATCTCTATCTTTGGTGACTTAAGATCCAAAAGAGTGTACACACTCTCAAATTTTTTCACAGTGTGACGAATTGCCTGCACACTGAAGCTATGATGGCGACCGACCTCACGACGAAATTCGTATTTACATCTGAGCCGGAATTTCGATATTTTGCAATCCTTAATGAATATTTTGACAGCCGGTTGTCATTAACAACTTTGGCAACTGCTGAAACATAACAATTGGCAAAACTATCATTGGTCTGGTCACCCGTTTCTATCGTGCATTGTCCGGGTTGTTCTTTGCATCGAGTTTTTACTCATTGGTCACATCCTTCTTCTTCGTCATATCAAAAACTTCTTGTTTGGGATACTGTTTATGCATGTCCGACTATAACGCAATTAGGCAAAACAATGAACTTACTACCATTATGAAGTGATACATATTCAATTGGATAACCTTGAGGCCTACTCGGCTCCAGTTTCAACCGGAATCAAGTTGACTCCTTGAAGAACATCACTTTTTCGGATTGCTAGGAGGTTTAATAAATTGTATCCTTGGTGTACCATGCAGCTCTAGATTTAAATTTTGGTCCGAATGTTTGGGTATGAGGCGACCTGAGAGGATGTTATCTTTTCTACTATTTAGCTTTACTAGAATTACTAGGATTACACTTTCAGGCTGCTTCCCTTCCATGAGTTTGGATATAAAGTCAAGAAAATTGGTCGACCGATAGGCACTATTTCTTGAAATATATTCAATCAATCGATCAAACTATACCATCAGTCCAGGTACTGAACTACAATATTTGCTGAAATATCACCGCAGTATGAAATCTTTTAATACGATTTCCTTGGTACGAGTATATCAAGCTATAGGTTGGACGTTTATTAAATTTTTGTTTTCCAGGACCCGTTACTGATAGGCCTGCAAACTTCATCAATTTCCATAACATGACATCTAATTCCTCCACCTTGGCCACATCATTATGAAAAATTGTGCAATGTTGTTTAGATGTCATAGATGTATGGTAGCACTAAACTAAAGATGTATCTATAGTGTACGAAATGTCAGAGTACTCTCATGTCCTGAATATCTGATAACCTGTTGATGTTTACTATTTGAAACTGCATAACCCGTTTTACATGTAAAAGTTTACACATTTTACTAAGAAATCCGTTGCATCCTACGCCTCCTGTAGTCTAAGCTATCATGTACCTTTGACTTTTAACCAGAAAATTGATGTGACCTTTAGAGTTAATGACGTCGATTATATTTTGTTCATTTAATTTGGTGCTACGATTTTTCTAATTTTTTTTTGTGGCCGACTAATACTCATTTATGTGGAGGTGTTCATGGAATAGGTATTAATCTTTAGCTCAGTAGACCGTGCAAAAGTGATGACTCAGGAGTATAAAATTTCTTAATGTGTCACAAAATAAAATTGATTGCTGACACAGTTTGTTTTTTAATGAAATTTTAATTTAAAAAAAAGTCCTTTAATGATCAAAGAAAAAATTCGTAATATTGTTAACAAATTGTTGTCACATTACCAGCTGTATGTCTTCTACGACTGCGATGTATCTACCAGCAAGTGGATTCATCTACAGATACGAGTACACCTAATGCTGCATTTTCCTCCTGCGTGTCTTCATCTAGTTATCCAGGTTGTTGCTTATGATTTCGTTTAGGTGGCGCTATAGTTCGAATTGAAACTAGGCCCCAACTAACAAGGCTCTACATTTAGCTCGGTCCTTACCAAACTGCTAGTATTTGCGCTATCCAGATTGGTTGAGGGCCGCTTTACTTATCTAATGCGTTTAAGGTATCTTCGGGTTAGTATCGAAGACTCCGTGGACCTCAGCGTCGGTGTCTATTTACCTTGCCTCTTCTAGCGAATAGTGCGCAGTTTTCTGATTAAGTCGATTTCGTCGTACAGCGATTTGCATAAGTTATTCTTTATTTAATTTTTACTGTGATGTTGTTGGCAGAATTAGTGGCATAGAAAAGGTAGACAAAGTTGCTTACTACCTAATTTTTATGATGTTAAGTGTATTCTCTTGTTGATTGCGGATACAAGTATGTCAATATCAACAAGATGTCAGTGCCATCAACGTAAAAAGTTGTTGCAAGTACATAGTTGCACAGACTTTTGAAAGATTGTCTCTACGGCATTAATTTTAGTTTAATTAATTTTTTTTTTTTAATTTTAATCTAAATAACAAACTAGGACCATCAGTGTTGATGGAAATAGAGTTGAAAAGTCATGCGCAGTCAAGGGAACCTGAAAACAGTCGATGAATGAAAATAAAGGGAGCAATATTCCTACGTTCTTCCAACGAATTCATGTTGAGAAGTTTGAGGCGGTCCTGATAGGAAGGTATGATTAAAGGATCGTAGGGGAGCAAATCGGAGGATTCGAAGTTGAATTTCATAGATTCGAGAAACGTGAATTCGGTAAAAGGGTTGACTGGTATACTTAATCAGTGGGCGAACATATAGTATGTAACATAAAGAGATTTGTTTACGTATGGTTTGGAAAATTTCTTAGACCACTGTTTAAAAAAGCTAAATGATGAGTTGCCTTTAAGGATCTTCTTATCAATATACAAACGGAAATGAAGCTCACAGTCGAATAATATAAGGCCCGATGAAGACTGAACCAGGGGTTGACCATAGAGAAAAGAAGGCCTTGTAGGAGACGGGTTGCATTCACGTGAGAAGGTTCGGCATTTGACTATATTAAGTTCTAGGCAGTTTTTGAGGCTCCAGATTGGAAACAGATCGAAGTCTTCTCGAAGAAGGGAAAAGTCATTGGGAGAAGAAAAAGTTTTAAAAAAATTTGTATTATCAGCATAAAAGTTTAATGATCCTCTAAAGACCATTAATAGTAAAAATGAAGAGAAGAGGACCAAGAGGTCTGCCTTGTGGAACCTCTGATGAAGTCGATTGCGAAAACATCGGTTTCTTTGCTATTTTCTTAAGGCTGTGAGAAAAAAAAACACGCATTCGATTAGGTTTGTAATAGTTGATCTGCCTTTTAGAATACCATTTTTTCTGGCGAAATAAAAGACTTGCATTTGAAGCTTAAAGCTTCACGTAATTTGCTTTCAAAGGGTTTTGCTACATGAGAGAGTTCAGCTGTGGTAACTTTATTCTTAGATCCAGTTTTGTGTATCGGGATTATAAAAGTGGTCCTCCAAATCTTTCAAATCTCTGTGTAAGAGATGGACGAAATACGTAGAAAAGGAGGAGAGACATATTGGAAGAGCATTTTTTTTAAGAAAAACGGCGAGGAGACCATTTGGCCAGATAGAAATTCATCTTTAAGTTTCAGTAATTTTTCTTCAATAACTGCAGAATCGAAATTTTGAGTGAAAAAAGGACTAATGGAGTGAAAGGGGTCTGGTACGAAGGAGTTGTTAGCAAATGATTGTTTGAAAAATGTAGCAAAACAGTTGTCTGTAGGGGATTACTTGTAGATTTAGTTTCGAAAGCGAGGGAGAAAGTATAACTACCGGACTTAGTTTTGCAATTTGGGTCATTTATAAGTTAGTTTGCGCACGCAAGTAGCAGGCGAGTCTACGATTATACTGAGGAGGTAACGTAAAAGATGTTTTATGGCGTGAATATGTCACATAAAGGGAGAAGTATTTGAATATTTCTCCGTAAAACATCGGGCAGCGACTAGAGATAGATATGTAAGCTCAAAAGAAGCCCTGCTTAGATAGGTTTTGATTTTACGGAAATTAGTTTTGTGAAAATTGTAACAACAGAAAATTACAGAGGCAGGCGACTGGAGTGGAGAGCTGTAGAGAAATGAAAAAATAAAAGGAGAATGAAAGTTATTAATATATAGTTGAAAGAGCTACGAGATGAAACGATTCTGAGGAGTTGATGGGATCAGATGTGAAGACAAAGTCTAATGCCTTTCCAGTTGGAAACGCCACTGACTTGACATAGACTCTAGAGTCTGTTAACTGATCTAGAAAGGGACATTCCTTAGTAGAAATGTAACTACAAGCGATGAAAAACGATAGGTCCTCAGATGAAGCCCATTTCAGCTGAAGTAGATTTAAATCGCCGAAGGTATTGATATCATCAAGCGAATCCAGTGGGTGAATCAAATTGTCAGTGGCATCAATAGCAAACTGGTAGGAATCTATAGGTTGGGTCGGAAGAATGTAACGACACATAACATACAAGCATCTGCATGGAAGCGTAATTTTATCTGGCACAAAGTCGAGCTCAGAAGAAGACGAAGTAGCAACGAGAGAGGAGTCAATTAGGCTGTGAATGGCCAGTAGGACACTTCGACGAGAAAAGTCAATGAAAGGGAATAATCTTCATTCCGAAAAACGTTAAAAGAAAGAGGGAATAATTCCTGGTTTTTATGTTGGTGATAAGATTAGTTTCAGTCACCCTTTACGTTCTGGTAATAAAAGGTGAGACGAAGATTTTTGAATGACTTTTCCGGTTCAAAAAGTTTTATCGTGGTCAAGTCGGCTAGGTTTAAATTGTGAGACTCTTTTAGAGTATACAAAGTGATGAAAAGCAGCAAGAGGCTGAGGAAGGCGTATTGAAAATCTCGTGATACTTAATAAAGTTTCCTGAGACTACGGAAACTACGAGGCTTGGTTTTGTCTTACCCTCGTACCATACCGAGTTGGATTTTTGTGTAAATAGGCGAGATATTAACGTAGATTATCGTATATCTTTTTATCTCTAAGCCTAGAGAATGCATAGCAACATTTGGTGGTATCGCTAGTTTGCAGCATCAATTTAACAGTGGGTGGCGAAAGGGGGTCAGTAAAAGAGTGTTAATTACTCGCGTAACAGATAGGATGTTAATAGTGGGGTTTCAAATATGAGAACTGATGGAGTTAGGATACTTATCTTTAGTTTTGAAAAATTTAAGTTTTGAAACTTCAATCGGAGCTGGGTTTGTTGTGGGGAGAGGAGGTGGAGGTGACAATTTAGATTTACTTTCTAACTTATTAGCTGGCTTAGGTATAACAGATTATTTGACGTTATCCTACTCTTTGGTCGTATTTTCAAACCATTTGCAAAAATGCGTTGTTCCAGAATTTAAATTGCTGCTTTCTGGATTCATATTTAGCTGGAAGATTGACTTTGAAGCTGCGTTTGCTTCTGCGGTGAGATGTTGAGAGCAAATTTTCAAAGAAATTCGAAATTCAATCAACATCAGCGTTTGTGAGGCGCCTTTGATACGAAACGTAGTGACCAATTGATTCAAATTCGAAGCAAGCTTGTCTAGCCTACTTTACCTTTCAGAAGTTGTCCACGTTGAATTAAAGTTAATTTTGCTGTTTATTGTTAGCTCGTGAGTCCCGAACAATTAAAGTGTGATATTAAAGAAATCACGTGTCTAAATAATACATCGTCTTTTCAGGTTTCGGTTAAGTCGTGAATGACCTTGACGAAGCAGCGAACGTTCTCCATTGACATTCTGCATAGGTAGACGAGTTGGGCAATGATATTGTATATGACTCAGCTCCTGTATATAAATGCTTTCATGTGCATGGGTCTCCTCTCCAACAACGTTGAGTTTCCATTCAACACGCATACACTCTTCTGAACAGATTTGAGAAACGATTTGGTATATGCTCTCCACAAAGACACTTCCAGCAGCTTTGAGTACCTTGGCCGGTAAGCATCTAAGTCCAGCGGCTTTATTAGATTTTAACTAAAATAAAACATTGCTATCCTTACTTCGTTGTGGTAAGATGAACGAGAGTTTTGGCTATCACCATTTAGGTTGAATGGTATATTATGCCTGATGACGAGATGTTGGTCTTCTTCGCTATAATGCAGCTTGCAATTTGCCATGTTTTTTTATTATTTGGTAAAGCTTTCGTTCGTTGTTGCGGAAATACAAACTCTCAATATATTTTTTTTTCTAGAGAAGCCGATATTCATCCCGTCTCTTTTGCAAGTAGAACTCGCTTTGTATGCTTGTTGTTAAGCTGATCTTGTTCCATGATGCCGTACTCGCATGCAATTTTCCTCCTTCTATATAACGCTGGTAATCGTGAATATATAAATGCATAACGGCTGTTTCTTTTATCCTGCGGCAGTCTCCAGATGTGTCAACCCGATCAATGTAAACAGACTTTAGGTAGTCGATTCGATTTTATTTCGCCCCATGGTCGTATTTGGTGTTAAGGTGTTTCTCCTTCATTCAGTCGCCTTTCAGTCCAAGGAACGAACTGTTCCAATATTCTCTAAACCACATAGCGTTTTTAATGCAATGCGTCATAAATCAAAATTTAATATTATTTATATCAAAACAAATTTTCAGGTTTTCTATTTTTCGAAAATGAATTTCCGACCTTCTCGAGCTCTGCATTTGACATTGATGAAGTAGATGCTTTAATGATGAAAAACATTTACTTGTATTTTATCTTGGGGTTTTAGAAGCAGGATGCATGAGAGAAAGGATTTCGAATAAATCTGTTTCTGTAAGCATTACAGTCCTAATCCAAATGCATGTGCTTACCTACATATCATATTTTTCCAGCTCCGAAAATGTTTACTACATATGGAAGAGGATTTAAAACCGCAAATGTATTTTCAGTGAAATGTTTTCCCAATGGCTCAAACACGTTCTGTGAGGTCAATCATATTTTGGGAGGTGGAATTCTTAATATATCGTGACTGCATTTCATTCATTGGATCGGATTCTTAATTAAAACCGCGTCAAGATAATCTGCCACCAAATATTTAACTGAAAATATTTGAAATGAGAAAACGCTTGATGTGCGTACTGACAAGATACCCTAAACAAAGATTTAATGGCACTGTCCCTAAATACTGTTTAAAATTTAATGGAACTGAGAGTAAATTTTTTTTTTATTTTTTTAAGAACTTAACTCTCAAGTGGGTATGACTACACTTAAAGTGCATGAGGACGTACTAAGTTTTTAGGAAAATGAGACGAAGAGAAAGAAAGATTTTTGGGTTCAGTGGTTATTTCTCTCCATGGGTGGTCTAGTTGTTGTATTCTAGGCAACTACTCATGAGGCTGATATTGAACCCAGAATCGTCCGATTTGGAAGCCAATCCACTTACACATGAACCACGGATAAGCACATGATACACATACTAGGTGGGGTGAAAAGTAACCTCCTTGAGAATGAATCTCGTGAGGATTGGGAAGAGATAATAGTCTGAGGGAGCAGAATCGGGCGAATACGGTGGATGTGACAAAAATTGGAGCCGTAAGTCATTGATTTTAGCCGTGGTTGCGATGCTCTTGTGTGCCGGTGCATTATCTTGCATAAACAAAATTTTTTTCGCTTCATATGAGGCCGTTTTGTAACGATTTCGGCCTTCATTCGCTCCAATAATGCACAGTAATACTCGCTGTTAATGGTTTTTCATTTTTCGAGGTAGTCCACGAAGAGTATGCCATGACAATCCCAGAAAACCGACGCCATAAACTTTCCGACCCATCGAGTCTCCCTCGGCCGCTTCGGAGCACCCGTGCCGGCTTCAGTCTATTGCCGGGCGCTCATTCTGTTCTCTGGTGTTCAACAGTTACCAATCGCCGCCAAAAGTCTGCCCGATTTCGCATCAGCAAGTCCAAACACTCTTTTGAAGTGCTCGAAGCGGCAGGATAACTTTTCATATGCAGAATATTGCTTAAAATATGGCGTGTGCGCTCAGTACTAATCTTTGTGGTATCTGCTAGCTCGCGCACCTTCACTTTCCTGTCAGCCAACACCATTTCATGTATTTTTTTGACATTGTCCTCTGTAACCACATCGGAGGGCCTGCCGCTGCGGACTTGAACTCTTGAAACCAATATTTGACGGTGTAATCTGTCGGAGCATTAGCCCCATAATATTTATCCAACTTTTCTTTTGTTTCCTTCGCAATTTCGCCTCTCAAAAAATAATGTTTTATTAGAGAATGAAAATCGTTTTTGTCCATACTCAACATGATGCCAAACACGTCAAAAACAATCAGCTGTCTGGCAATTGGCATGTCTGCCTAAATATGAACGGACTTCAAGGCACCATAACCTTTTTTGCAGTAGCAGCGAATTCTGGCGGTCAAGGAGGTTACTTTTCACTCCATCTAGTATATACATGTATCGAACACGGTTTTTGGAATTTTTTCGGTTCGGTTCTCGAACAGCACAGTATGTAGCAGACAATACAACAAACCGGCGTGTGTTATATTCCTCGTCCCGGCGAGAGTAGTGGTGTATGTATATGTTAACACCAAAAATATTCATTCAACCTAAATGTGCTCCATAGTATATTCCCACGATATGGCACATCTTAAGCATTCATCGAACGCATCCGTTCTTATGACATATGAGTCCATTAAATCAAACCAAACTTAACCAAGTTCAAATAACTGCACATCAACCGATAGCCGGCAACAACAACGAATTATAAAAAGTCAGCCTGTAAGCCAACTTGTCAATCGGACAACTGTCCTTATAAAAATGTGTTTTTCTCTCCTCCATATTCTGTTGGCAAAAAAATTAATATTTTATTTAACATTAAATTATTTAAAAAAATTTGAAGATCCGCAATTTTGTTTAGACAATTACTCTGACATTCTGAATGTTTTACAGGTTTATCTGCTTCAACAACCTTATAATTGCGAAAGTTTTTATTAAAAACTATCCCTACAAGGGGTTTCAAAAATAAGAAAATGTTTTTGAAAACTTGGCTTTTGATGTAGTGTGAAAAAGGTATGAGGCAGTCCTTCTAGTTGGGTGAGAATAATTGCTTATAAACATAGGGTGATTCATCAACAAAAACAACAACAGTGTCTCCAAATTGTTCAGCTGTATTACGAAAATTAGCGTTCTGTGAGAAATGTTTTTCGTAATTTTGAGGAACTTACGGTGCGCATAATCGACCTACTGAAACCATTATTGCCAAAACCATTCGCAAACTGGAGTCCCAGACCGCTTAGAAAACATCCAGCACGTAGTGAAGAGACTAAAGCAGCTGTAGCTGAGAGTGTACGCGAAGACCGTGACGAATCGATTCGTCGTCGTTCTCAACAGCTTAGCTTGGCGTATTTGACAACATGGCGTATTTTACGTGAGGATCTCAGCCTAAAAGCGTACAAAATTCAACTTGTGTTGAATTTAACCCAGGCGACTTGAATTTGCATCATATTTTCAGTGAATGGGCTCTGGAAAAACTCAATGAAAATCCGATGTTTTATCGTGAAATTTTGTTCAGTGATGAAGCCAATTTGTGACTCAATGGATACGTTAACAAACAAAATTGAAATATATGGGCAGATGAGCAACCAGAAGAGTACCAAGAGCTAACATTACATCCGTTAAGAACAACGGTATGGTGTGGTTTATGGGCTGGTGAAATCATTGGTCCCTATTTCTTCAAAAATAAGTCACATCACAATGTTACCGTCAATGGTAACCGTTATCGCGCCATGTTAACGGACTATGTGCTTCCTGAAATTCAAGTACATGATCTCGGTAAGCTCTGATTTCAACAAGACGCCGCTACAAGCCATACAGCGCGTAAACAATGGACTTATTGAAAAATTATGTTGGAGAGCACTTATTGGGTCTATAACTAACTATTCGTGCGGTTTGCTAAGAGATGGTGTAACTTGTATTACTTCATTGTTATTATTCCCTTGGAACATGCCTTGGAAAGCTACTATAATTGTACGTCATTTCAGTATATGTCATTCATTTGAAGCGTAAACAACAATAATTTTTTTTCACTCAAATATGTCGAAATTTGTGCCTGAAAAGTGTTTTTGCGGGGAGTTCTTCTTCATTACTTTAATATGAAGAAAACTGCTGCCGAAGTCATCGTATTTTGGTGGAAGTTTATGGTGAACATGCGCTAGCTGAGCGAACGTGCCAAAAGTGGTTTGCACGATTTAAAAGTGGTGATTGTGGCTTGGAAAACGATGAACGTCCTGGGCAGCCAAAAAAGTTTGAAGATGATGAACTGGAAGCATTACTCTATGAAGATTGTTGCCAAACACAAGAAGAGCTCGCAGAATCTTTGGGTATCACTCAAGCAGCCATTTCAAAATGTTTAAAAGCAGATGGATATATTCAAAAGCAAGGAAATTGGGTTCCACATGAACTCAAGCCGAGAGACGTCGAAAGGCGGTTTTGCATGTCCGAAATGCTGCTGGAACGCCACAAAAGGAAATCATTTTTGTATCGGATTGTTACTGGCGATGAAAAATGGATCCATTACGAAAACCCCAAGCGCAAAAGATCATATGTGAAACCCGGCCAACTAGCCAAATCAACGGTAAGGCCGAATATCCATGGCGCGAAGGTAATGCTCTGTATTTGGTGGGATTAGATGGGTGTGCTGTATTATGAGCTGCTAAAACTGGGTGAAACCACCATTGGACAACACTAACGAACACAATTAATCCGTTTAAAGAGAGCAGTAGCCGAAAAACGCCCGAAATATGCGACCAGACACGAGGCAATAATTTTCCATCATGACAACGCTCGACCCCACGTTGCTATTTCGTTTAAGAACTATTTGGAAAACAGTGGATGGGAAGTCTTACCGCTTATAGCCCAGACCTTACCAGACTACCATTTGTTCCGGTCGATGCAGAACGCCCTCACTGAAATACGGTTCACATCAGAGCAGACTATCAAAATTGGCTTGATTCATTCTTGGCTGCCAAGCCGGCACAGTTCTTTTGGGATGGGATCCACAAATTTACAGAAAGATGGGAAAAAATCATAGCTTCAGGTGGGCAATACTTTGAATAATGCTATTGTACATGTTTTTTTTAAATAAACTTTCAAATTTTGAAAAAAAAGCCGCACAAAAATAATTATATACCAATAATTTCACGTCTTGCTACGGTAAGTTGGCCGCCTGGATCGTGCGATATCACACCTAAGGACTATTTTCTCTGGGGATATGTAAAGTCTCAGGTCTTCAGGAATAAGCCAGCTACGATTGACGCTTTGCAAGCCAACATTACTCGTGTTATTCGCGAGATCGAACGAGTCGCAAAAAATTAGACCTTCCGAATGGACCACCTCAGACGTAGTCTTGGCCAATATTTACATAATATTATTACTAAGAAATAAATGACATGAATTGTTCCTCAGCTTAATAATAAAAATTGTAAGTTAGCTTTTAAATTTATGTGTTTTATTTTACATTATAAGTCAAACTTTACGATGAATCATCCTATACCCGCATCTGATTATTTTACTTCTCCGAACTCCAAAATGTCGTCATGCACCCAGTCCCTACCTGCAGAAATCTGGCATTCGGTCTTCTATTGGGAAGGGTGTTTGTATTCTGGAAATTGATTATTGTTCCTATATGATGACCAAAAGTTATCAATAAATAAGCTCCCTCTTTTTAGTGTGTGGGCCACAACCAACCGCTATTTACATCTTATTTTGTCACCCAGAATACTCATCATGAGAAAGAATCGATAACTGTCGTGGTAAAATCGATAGAGTTAAAGGGCTGCACCGAAATTCGAACAAAATGGTGGGCGAGGATTGTTAACGACGTGTGTTATAGAGGATGTCAGTGGAGTTAAATAGGAAGTATTGGGATATTTACTTTCCAAGCACGAGTGGGTAGATGGTTAAAACCACCAAAACCAAAAAATGTCTTCCCAAAATATTTAATGGTCTCGCCTAAACGGTCGGCATGTGATGCCCAGAATAACTGCCAGTCTTTTGATATGGTTGATAGGATCTTAAGAGGATGAATATTTCCAGTCTGAATTATTTTCCCTCATTTCCCTCAACTGGTTTCACACTTATTGGATCATCCCGACTTAATTTTTCTTTTAAATTAGCCTTACTCACTATTGAAATGTTTTCAAGTTGTTCTCTACTCATATGGATTTCTTTTCCGTATTCCATGGTAGATTACGAGTTTTCTGGAGAGGATAATCTATGTTAAGCACATTCCTTCGAAAAATTTCGTATGTACAGTGTTCAGCTTAGGTGGTTTTATAGACCAATTTGACCAAGTCCCTCTTAGAGCGTTTCCAGTTCGTTTATTTTATTTTTCGGATTTTTACTCTTTAAAAAACTTTTCGCATTATTTCGGTCTTTTTAAGTAACCATAGTATATCTCCTAAGATTACCAAATACGATATTGTATTAATTTTCTTCTCGTTTTTATTTTTGGTTTGTTAATCATTTGCAGGTTTTGAAAATCCTTTAAATGGAAATCGAACCAGATCGTATCATTGTTTGAAATACATCCAGCAGTTTCTTTATATTTAAGCATAGAAAAGGTTTATATGAGAACTCTGTAAAGCTTGAGGCATAGAAAAGCATCTAAAACAACAGTAACTACAATTGGAAGTAGCATCAATTTAATCGTAAGTAAAACATTCAATTGCATAAATTATTATTAATTAACTTTTTTGTATATAACTTTTGACGCCTTTTTACAATTTACAAATAGGAATGAAAAATAATTCATATGCCCGAATTCTGTGATATCCTAACAAACATTTTAAAATGTCAGTTTTTTTTTGCATAGGTACCAATGGTCCGACGCCCATTGGTAGTGCCGGATTCTTACCGGCTCAAACCACTTCCGTACTGGACAGGCCGATTTTTTTTCTCCCCGCGGGACTACTGGACGTGATTTGGAATAAGGACTAAGCCTACTCTATTGTTCGCATTATTCGCATTGCATTGGCGTTCTAGCCTCCTTAAATCGTTAAGAATGCGTATCGCCGCATTACTAACAACGGTTCAGTTTTCATTGCTCCCGAGCATATAACTAACGATATTATCGGGAGTAGGCCACTCTCAAAATTGGTCTTGTAGAGCAATTGTTTCGGTTTCGTATCGTGGGCAATGAAAAAACGCGTGTTCCGCGTTTCAAAATGCGGACAGTTTTTCTTGGTTTTGAATCTGCGTTTAAAGAGATATTCTCTGAAACACCCATGCCCCGTTAAAAACTATGTCAAGTCGAAATTGATTTCGCCATGTTTCCGTTTAATCCAAACATCGATCACTGGTATGAGACGGTGCGTCATCTTCCCTTTAGGGATTCGTCCCATTGTTATTGCCAGGTTGCAATACTCTGATTTCTTTCATATTCTCTTTTCTCGTTGTCTAGCCTGCCATTTCGTACTCGCTCGCGTTTAAGTTTTTCTATTTTTCCAGCAAGTATGTCGATGGGTAGCACTGAAGATACGACGAGTATATCATCGTTCGAAACAGTTCGAAACGCGCTGGCGACCCTTAGTGCGCTAAGGCGGTGCACGGGTTTAACTCTCCGTACGTAAGATTTCACCTTCACGGCACTTGTTCATATTTCTGCTGCGTACATATATATGGAACTGGCAGCTCCTAAAAGAAGAAGTCTTTTATTCTGTTTCGGGCCACAGATATTACTCATCAGAATTAAAAGTACACTAATAGTTTGCGATGACTTTTTGCATGCGTACTCAAGATGCTGTTTGAAGCTTAGACGAGTGTCAATAATCACTCCGAGGTACTTAATAAACGGTTGAGACACGACTTCATGCCCTCCAACTCTAAATTTTATCGTTATACGGACTTTTCTAATCCAGCCCTTGCTGGCCATCGACATACAGTAGCAACTGCCTGGTTACAGTGCAGTTTCACTTCTTCTAACGTTTTTGTCTCAACTACCACGGCAATTTCGTCCGCAAAGTCGATAATCGACGCCTCTCTTGGAATTAGTAAGCGCAGAAATTCGTCATATATAACGTTCCACAGCAGGGGGCCCAGGACCGAGCCTTGTGGTACACCACCAGTAACCTCGTACGACATAATTCCCTCATAGGAATCATAGGGTAGGACTCTATTCGGGAAGTAACTCTTAATTATTTTAAGGAGGTAGCCCGTTACGTTCAGTATTTGTTAGTCCCTTGCCTTCTATAGCGGTTTGGGCTCTCGCTAATACCACGTTGATTGCATCTACCGTAGAGCGTGACTTACTGAAGATGTATTGGTGTTCTGAGAGGCCTCCTGCTGTTTCAATAGCTGGTAGAAGTCTACTCAAAATCGTCCGCTTAAGGATTTTACCGACCGTATCAAGCAGATAAAGAGGGCGCTAGGACTAAGTTTCGTTTGTATTCCCCTTTCCTTTCGACAGGATAACTAATATTTGGCGTTTCTAGGGCTCAGGGAAAACGCTTGAAAACAAGCGTTGAACTTTACGACAAACAGTCGTCGCGAATTTCAAGGCGTTATTTGGAATATCATGTAGTCCCGGGGCCTTTCTATCGCGTACCTTTTTACATGCTTCGAACAATTTTTCGTGAATGCGCTGATTTACTAACTTTCTACTTTCTTGGCGAGGAAATAAGATTCCAACTATTCTTCTAAGCAATACTGGGCAAGTTGGCGATTGCACAGACGTCGTTATTGAGTTGTTCGCAGAGATCTCTAAAGAAAAGACGCTTGCTAAACCTAATCGCTTTTTTCAACTGGGTTCTTGCTTCGCGATATGCATTGCGAAAGACTTGCATTCGCTGGTCATCTATGTACTGGGAACGCTGATAGATTCTTCGCGTTCGTTGGCATACGGATCTGAATTCCGCGATTTTGGGAGTCCACCAGTATACTGTGGGTCGGTGTATTTTGTTCCAACTCTCGACATTGAAGTATTACATGCGTTGACAATGAATGGCGATACATGCGATAGGAGCTCCCTCGCAGTTCTGGCTTCAAGGCCGTTCGCTTGTTCATAGTAAGAGGTAACTGATCCTTTTTTGCTATCCTTACTTTAGGAAGCGATTGATGGGATAAATCAGATAGCACCAGTTACAGACTTTAATAGTCATATGAAGTGTTAGAAGGTAACTCTACTTCTGAGAAAGTAGATTCATACAACATACACGGGAATCGATGGTTACCAACATTCAGGGTGGTCATTTGCTTTTGAATTCTGGAAAATCTTTCCGAAACCTTAGAATTATCGTCACCTTCCAATTCCACTATCCGAACATCGCAATGGGTTTACACAGACCTAAGTGTAATGAGCTATAGAATAAACTCGGGTTCAGATACCTTATTAACCCATCAACTTAACCTTACCTAAGTGTGATGGATATCTTGATATTTATCGGCGGTTTTATAACCCGCTTTTATGGAGCAGAGAATTTTTTGGGACATAGCCCCATATACCTCATCTCTATAATTGCCATCTCTGAAAATCAATAAACAGGTGGTAGGTATCGATTTGAAGTTTCTGGGCTTATCCAAGATCTACTGTAAGGCGAAAATCTTGCCGATGGCTTAAAACCACATTGATATGGTCCTAAAAGGGTGTTGGTATAGGGTTTGAAGCGCGCAAATGATGCTGTGACTTCATTCTCCGTGCATAATTCTTCCAAATTTTAAGAACTGACTCTGACACATCCTGTCTTTATCTGTGTTTGCTTTGTGTCTTTGAATTTTGTTGAATTTCCGGACATCATTCCTACAACCCTCCATGGCTTTGATCGAATACTTGTTGTTGTTTTTTTTTCCTGTGAAACTAGTCTTTTTCCTGCGTTCTTGGCTCATAGTTTTGCAGCGCTACCTTGAACGCCTCTTGCTTCACTGTATGTTCTGCATGTTCTGCCCTTGTTGCTGGCAGAATACGACTTTTGAGATAGCGAATATAGATAATTGACGTCAAATTTTTAGCGAATTTCATACTATATTCGCATTTTGACTTCTACAAAATACCTAATATTGGATGGGTCTTGGTTCAAACCTCCAGAATACTGGAGATTTCTTTTGCATAGATTGCAAAGTGATCGATCCGGTCGGTGACTGTTAGAGAAAACCTTTGTGGATGGTGAGGTGTACGAAATGTGTGCTAGCTATGATAACGTCTCGTCACTTTAACTATGTCTCCAACTTTTCTTACTTGGCGCAAAAATGACCAACGACCATCTTAACATTATGTGTAGGACATTTCTTAAGCTTTTGGTCGAGTATTTCGTGGTATCAATCAGAGGATAAAGTCACATTTTTCCTCCGTCAGAGCGTAAATGCGTATCAGGCTTATGTTGGCGAAACAAGCCTTGATGCGCATTGTAGTCGGGTGATTATTCAGATGCCCTAAACTTTAGATTTTTTTGAATACCAATCACCATTATATCATAGATGTCATAGCTTTTACTTCTTAAGAGCCTCCGTTAAATATAGTTTGACCGCATGTAGATTATGTGATAGGAGTCGAAAAATACTATGTTTTAGGTTTGCTAGGGTGCTCAATAATAAGAACATCTATATCCGCACCTCATATCCTCATAGACATTGAATAAACTGCGTACAATAGCATCATAGCTTCCTTTTGTTTCTGAATAAAGTTTGTTTATGGAGCCAGTAGCAGGCATCATAAGTGTATGCTCCTGATGAGCTGACCTTTTGAATAGTTCTTGCTTGTGATCCAAATTGCCAATACCTGCATATATAGGGTGATTTTTGGACAGATCACGCGTGACTCTTATCAAACTGCTTTATTATTTTTGTTTAGTATCGTTTGGCAAGTCATCATGAAAAGACTCACATCACAACAACGTCTCCAAATTGTTCAAATGTTTTTCGTGCGATTCGAAGAGCTTACGGTGCGGTGCGCATTATCGTCCTTCTAAAACCACTATTGCCAATACCATTCAAAAATTTGAGTCCCAGTTAACATAAGTGGATGATACTCGACCGGTTAGACCACATCCAGCACGTAGTGAAGAGACCATAGCAGCTGTAACTGAGAGTGTACGCGAAGACCGTGACAAATCGGCCTTAAAGCGTAAAAAATTCAACTTGTGCAAGAATTGAAGCCAGGCGATCTCTGGAAAAACTCCATTAAAATCCGGTGTTTTGTCGTGAAATTTTGTTTAGTGATGAAGTTTAATGGATTCAATGGCTCAATGGATACGTTAATAAACAAAATTGTCGTATCAGGGCTGATAAGCAAACCGAAGTTTATCAAGAGCTACATACAGTTTACATCCATTAAAAACAACTGTATGGTGTAGTTTATGGGCTGGTGAAATCATTGGTCCATATTTCTTCACAAATGAGGCAAATAAGAACGTTACCGTCAATGGTAATCGTTCTCGCGCCATGTTAACGGAATATGTGCTTTCTGAAGCACATGGTCTCGGTGAGCTCTGGTTTCAACAAGACGGCGCTACGAGCCATACGTCGCGTGAAACTTGTTGAGAAATCATTTTGGTGAGCACTCAATTTCACGTGTTGCTACGTCAAATTGGTCGTCTAGATCGTGCGATATCACACCTTTAGACTATTTTCTCTAGGGATATGTAAAGTCTCAGTTCTTCAGAAATAAGCCAGCTACGATTGAAGTCAACTTTACTCTTTTTATCCTCGAGATACTAGTTGCTATGCTCGAACGAGTCGCCTAAAATTTGACTTTCCGAATGCACGAATGCAGACATAGTCGTGGCCTCATGATAAATCACCCTATACTCGTACTTCATCTTTAACTTCAATATCATCTTTTACAGTCTTTCGAATTATCCGCACTTAGATCGATTGGTTGGTGATATAGTATTCTTATTGAAACCCTCTTTTCTTTGATATGATAAAAATGATGTAACCTTCATTTGCCAATATTGTTCTGCATACTGTCGGGGTTATGAACGACCGTGGATGAAGAAGGTAAAATAAATCGAATATTGATTCAGCATAAAACTTTATTTCCATCTTCGTCTTCATCTAAGAAAAAATCATTATAATCGAACCTAAATTTCATCCCAATCCATTTATAGTTTTACGTGTTTGAAGGTTTTTTCCGAGTGGTACAACCGCAGATAACTCACTAACACTCTATTTTTAGACATAATTAGCGTAATGTGATATTCGGTTGCTTAGGTAATTATTTTAATGTAGACTACACCTTACACAACCAGGGCAATTCAGGAAAGTTTGTTAACGACTTGTGATGTATCAAACAAAGATTTAATCAAATAAGTGAATTAATCACTCAGTTCGGGTTTCTACATCTGCGGCGTTGTTCCAGGACGTGCTTCACCGGAGGCTGAGGCACAATAGCAGTAAAAGGAAGAAAAGTCATTAGCAACGATATTATTATCTGTTCAAGGTTCACAGGTGGTGCATATGAACAATTTTAGCACGCCAAAATCTGCCTGGAAGAAACTGAATTCAGTGCATGCGCCGCAAGGTGACATTGTTTAAAAATTTTTTTAACATGAAAATGCCGGAAAACTCATCTATGATGAGTCATCTTAATAATCTCTTCGATGTGTTCGAAAAATTGAAAGAAGTTGCAAGATAAGTTGATAGCGACTATCCTTTTGTCGAGTTTGGCATTTTGTAATAACCATAGAATCAAGAAATCGTCTCTCTTCGTGTACTTATAACCAAGCTCATAATTTTAATTTTAATTTTTAATTTAATTTTAGTGGGGGTTTAATGAATTCCATTTATTTCGCTTAATACAAGCTTAACCTAACTTAGAAATCAACAATAATTTAGGGTCAGGAAGTAAGAGAATGGTAAAATCAAGTGAGATCAAGTTTAAGACGGGTAGTGCTCAGGTTAAAATTAAGTTTGAGTTGATCTTACGTAGCATGCAGGAGATTGCTTATTTGAACCATAAGAGTTGCGATGGGTTGGAATATAGAAGAGACGAAGGAAATAGAATTTTAAATGGAAGCACAATCCACAGAACCAGGTAGCAGTCGATGAATGAAGAGAATGCCAGCTACGTCTCGGCGTTTTTGCCAGAGGTCATCCCAGGTTCATCCCTCGAAAAGCATATCGAAGCAAACGTCGTCGAATGTTCTCGATTCAGGATGTATGTTATGAACTCACTGGCTGGCATATTCGAAAAGAAAATTCTTTAGACCATTGTTTGATAAAACCAAGAGATGAGTTGGCTTTAAAGATTATCTCATCAATATGCGAACTGCATTTTAACTCTCTATCGTACAATATTCCAAGGTTGCGAAGGGACTGTCGAAGAAGGGATATCGAAGAAAAGATTTATAGGACTTATGTGACATTTGGAGACATTAAGCTCAAAGCAATTTTTTTTTTATACCAAATGGAAAACCTATCGAGGTTTTCTTCAAGGAGAAAAGAGTTTTAGCTGAAGAAATAGTTTTGGAGAGCTTAGTGTCGTCGGCGTAAATAGATAGGGGGCAGTGTTTAATAATCCCTTCATGATCGGATAGTTAAAATGAAAAAGACAGGACCGAGATGGCTGCCTTGTGGGACACCAGAAGAGGCTAAGAACGGGGTTGAGAAGGCTGACCTTCTGAACGCTATAACAATGGTTCTCCAAACAACAAGATATCCATTTTAACAATATGGAGTCAAAACCAAGGGAAGACATTTGGAAGATGATCCATTGATGTGATCTTTTATTGAAGGCCTTCGCATAATCTGTACGAATAACATCGATTTCGTTGCCATTTTATAAGGTTGAAAGCACAAAGGATACGAATTCAACTAAGTTTGTAGTGGTTGATTTACCTTTTAGAAATCCATGCTGGCTGGGTCATATAAGTGACTTGCACTGAAAGCTCAGCACTTTTTTTTTTTTTATTAAATACTTTCGAACATTTTACGTATGTGAGAAAGCTCAACAATGGAACGCTAATTAGTTACTTCATTTTTTGATCCCTTTTTGTGGACCGGAGTTATGAGAGAGGTCTTCCAAACTTGGGAAAATTCCCCTTTTGTAAGGGACAGAAGAAATATGGCAGAAAATGGGTGTGAAAGATTGGAGGTACACTTTTTAAAAAATATTGCTAGGAGACCGTCTGGTGTGGGTAAAAATTCATCATTGAGGTTTTGTAACTTTTCTTTGATAAGGGTAGGATCAAAAGATTGAGAGAGAAAGAGGCCATTGGAGGAATTGGAAATGATCTTGAAATATACGGGGTCAGGTACGAAGAAGTTTTCTGTAAATAATTGTTTAAAAAAGTTTGCAAAATAGTTGGCGATAGAATGTATGTCGGTCGATGAGAGGGGGATAACTGTCTAATTTTTTTTTGTAGTTGACGAATTAATAAAATTTCTTAGGGTAGTTTATAAGGTTGGTCTGCGCTGTGTCGAGAAAATGCTGGTAGAGGCAGTTATAGATCTGGATGAATTGGAGGTAGGTTCCAACATAGTTAGAGTAGGTAGAATAAGAATTGGTGCGAAGAAAAATGGCCCAAAATTTGTTGCTCTTGTTTCGTAAGGAGAGAAGCCTTCTATTATACCATGGCAGGGAAGTTGACGATATTTTATGACGAAACATAGACCCCTTGTCTTGAAAAATAGAATTAAATATTTCATTGTAAAAAATGGAGACCGCATCAGTTAAAGATAGACTAGTGCTAGGTGGGGTGAAAAGTAACCTCTTTGGGAATGAAAAAAAAGCCATCTTGTGAGGATTGGAAAGAGATAATAATCTGAGGGAACCAAATCGGGCGAATATGGTGGATGCGACAGCAATTAGAGCCGTAAGTCATTGATTTTAGCCATGGTTGCGATGCTCTTGTGCGCCGGTGCATTGTCTTGCAAAAACAAATTTTTTTTTCGCCTTATGTGAGGCCGTTTTGCTGCGATTTCGGCCTTCAATCGCTCCAATAATGCACAGTAATACTAGCTGTTGATGGTTTTTCCTTTTTCGAGGTAGTCCACGAAAAGTATGCCATGACAATCCCAGAAAACCGCCGCCATAACCTTTCCAACCTATCGAGCTTCCCTCGGCCGATTCGGAGCACTCGTTCCGGCTGGTGTTCAACAGTTACCAATCGACGCCAGTTTTGTCAAAACAAAACTAAAGACAGTATCGCACTGAAATTTGGCATGTCTGCCTAAATATAAATGGACTTCAAGCTACCATAACCTGTACAGCGCATTCTGGCGGTAAAAGAGGTTACTTTTAACTCAACCTAGTAATGGTAGCTCTTAGTATTCTTCGGATTGCTCATCAGCCCAAATACAGCAATTTTTTTTATTAACGTATCCATTAAGCCAGAAATGGGCTTCATCACTGAACAAAATTTCATGATAAAACACCGGATTTTCATTGAGTTTTTCTAGAGCCCATTCGCTGAAAATATGACGCAAATTCAAGTCGCCTAGCTTCAATTCTTGCACAAGTTGAGTTTTTTACGCTTTTAGGCCGAGATCCTCACTTAAAATACGCCAAGTTGTCGAATACGCCAAACGAAGTTGCTGAGAACGACGAACAATTTAGAGACGCTGTTGTGGTGTGAGTCTTTCCATAATGACTTGCCAAACGATATTAAACAAAAATAAAAAAAAAGTTTGATAGGAGTCACACGTGATCTGCGTTCGAATCAATGGGTTACAGGCTTTATAAAACAAAGTCCAAGAGAATTTTTCAGAGTCGTGACGTCAAGTTTTTAAAGAATACTGAGGAGAACTTGTGGTTTAAAATTGTGTAATCATTAAACTGCAAGGAATGGAAGATTTTATTGCTGTTGGTCAATGTCAAAGATGTCAATGAGGTTGAAACCAAATCTGAAGACAGTTTTGCTGATGCATATAATGATCAGTCTCCAGTTGATAAGGTTGTTGGTGCTAGTAGAAGAGATGAAGGTCCATGTGCTCGTGCTATTGATCAAAATACTAAAAAAAATCGTACACCATACGTTCCCGTCAACGATTAAATATGCATGTGAGTAATACGATCGAGAATTTTTCTAATCAAATGAGAGTTGATGAAGCCCTTAGTCGAAGTGATGGTCAATTGTGGCTGAAAGTTAGGCAAAGTGAATATAACTCACACTTTGCCAACGATACTAGTGGACTTGCCCGAAAAATGGTAAGTTATCGGCAGTATTCAGTTATTTGCAGTATCAAGAGGGATAAAGAAGAAAACTATCAGGGCCATAAATGTCGTTTGGTAGCTAAAGGTTGCAACCGAAAATTCGGTTTAAACTACACCGACTCGTTTTCTCCTGTCGCCCGGTTCTCTTCGCATAGGTTAATACAAGTACTAGCTGCAGAATTCAATCGTATGGTTCATCCTATGGATCTCATACAGCGTACATACATGGATAGCTAAAGTAAGAAGTTTTCATGATTTACCCAGAATACTTTGCCGTAAAAGGCAGTGAGGATAAAGGTAGTCGAGAATGGAATTCTAAGTTGGACGAAACATTGTAAGTAATGGGTTTCATCCAATGTAATTCTGTATCGTGCATTTAGACATCAAATGTGAAGACAGAAGTCAATGTCATAGCCGTCTTTGTGCATGATAATCTACTAGCATGCTCATATTCGAAAGCGTTATTGAATATAAAGGAGCGCCTTAAAAAGGAATTTGAGATCGTGGATAAAGGACCTATTGACCACTTCTTAGGCATGGAGATAATCAGAAGAGACAACGACAGTGTTAGCATTTCACATTAATAGTTCATCCGTAATCTTAGTGACTACTGCGAATGTGTAAAGGCAGACAGGACAGCCTATCAGCCACTCACTGGGTCCTTGCTGTATTTGGGGGTTTCAATATGGGTTTCCATATTGAGCATTTTGCTGGAGAAAAAAATATGTTTTGAGGGACATTAATAACACTAAATACTTTGAACAGCTGAATGGATTTGCTAATCCTGACTGGGCTGACAGTAGTAACGATCTTATGCAGGGTACGCTCTCTTCGTTGGTATCAATAACTCTGCTATTATCTGGAAGTCGAAAAAGCAATCTTCTGTGGCCCTGAGTAGTAAATTCTTATTCCGATCTGAAAAGTCTCCGAGTCGTTTTATTCGTTTGTAATACAAACGGTCATTCTTTTGATGAAATATTTTATCACTTTTTCGCATAATTGCGAATGTATTTCGCGAATAACTACTCTGATATTTTATTCTAGTGCATAAAAATTTGGTGGAGCATTGGTGTAGACTTCATATTTAGCATAGCCTTAAAGGAGAAAGTCTAGTGGGGTAACATCGCATGATCTCTGCGGTCAATTACAGTCTCCTTTTCGAAAAATCACACTTCCAGAAAAATTGTCACGCAATAGAGCCATTGTTTCATCAGGACAGGTGGTACCGTACTGTTGAAAATATTCATCATCCACGTTTGTAGGATCAATTTCAGGAAAAAAAAGGTGGTCAACATCATTAGGTAGCGTAATCTATTCACTAAAACGGTTGCGCCAGCATCATTTTCGGAAAAAAATAACCCAGTGACCCCAACAGCCCAAAAGCCGCACCAAATTGTCACTCGTCGTGAATGTTCCACTAATTCTCTTGGGCTTTCAGAGCCTCAGATGAGACAGTTTTGTTTGTTTATATATCCAGACCAATAGAAATGAGCCATTTTGAAATGTGTGTAGAAGCCACAATTATTTGGGTTCATGATCATTCGTTTCCAGCACCCAAGCAGCGTATCCAAAATGGTTGCGGATAGGCCCAATTCCCGTCATACAACGACTTTCAGATCTGCACGTGGAATTCTGATCTTAAACAGGCCACCATGAAGAAGACTGCTATAAAAGCGGCAGACTTAGGCAATAAGTCTTGAGCTTTCGACACGTGAGTTAACGCCTTATAACAATCCGTATCAAAGGAAAATCCGCTAACATCAGCCTTATATGCGCTCACCTCCCAACAGAGGAAAAGGACGATGCTATCAAAGAAAGTTTCTATGAGATTGATCATGTTGGCGAAGAGAACACAAATTTGGCTCAGGCAGAACGAACCATTCAATATTGAAGATACAAGTCTTGAATTCCATCCACTCGACCAAAATGAAGTGAGGAGAGCAATATCTAAACTGAAGTCGAACAAGGCTGTCGGGCTGGACGGCCTAACCGTCGAACAGCAGGAAATGACTTAGTAGAATGCATACACCAACTGGTTTCCGAGATTTGGTCAGATGAATGTATGCCTGATGAATGGAACCTCAGCATCGTTTGCCTAGTTTACAAGAAAGGAGACCCTCTAAACTGCGCCAACTATCAAAGTATGAGTCTCCAAACCATTGCATATAGAATCTTGTCTGTCGTATTGTGCGAGCACCTGAAACGATTTGTTAACGATCTGATTGAACCCTGTCAATCGGGTTTTAGACCCGGTAAGTCTACTATTGACGAAAAATGTTTAAAATACGATCCTCGAAAATACCCAATAAGTTCAGATCGATACTCATCACTCTTTTATCGATTTAAAAGCTACATATGACAGCATCGACAGAGACAAGCTATACAGAACCAATTCTAGTTTTGGCATCCCTTCCAAACTCTTCCGGTTGTGCAGGATGACGATGGAGAAAGCTCGCTGTCAATGTCAATGTCGATGGGCAAAATATGCTGTCAACAAGAAAGGTCACCCAACATCGACGATTCGGCCAGAATGTCACAATCGAATGTTATAACTTTTAGGTAGCAGTATTGGGCGCGGTAAGTACGTAGGTGGGTGACCACATGGGTACTCAGTACTCCGCGTGCTGTTGAAAAAAACGCGACACACTAATTTGTATCGTTCCCTTCATAATAATAATTATAAAAATGTTTTTTGGGCTGAGAAGGAAACTATGTAGTAAGGTCCTCTCCAAAACAACTCTATACTATATAAGACCCTTATAGTCCCAGTCCTGCTCTATGATTCCGAAGCATGGACTCTTTCTAAAGCGGATGAACATATGTTTGGTGTTTTGAGAGAAAAATTCTTCGTAAGTGGGGTGAAAAGTAACCTCTTTGACCGCCAGAATGCGCTGCTCCTGCAAAAAAGATTATGGTGCCTTGAAGTTCGTTCATATTTAGGCAGATATACCATGCGTATGGACAAAAACGATTTTCGTTCTCTCATAAAACATTATTTTTTGAGAGGCAAAACGGCGAAGGAAACAAAAGAAAAGTTGGATAAACATTATGGGGCTAATGCTCCGTCAGATTACACCGTCAAATATTGGTTTCGAGAGTCTCGTGGTGGCCGCAACTCCACTACCGATCAAATCCGCAGCTGCAGGCCCTCCGACGCGGTTACAGAAAACAATGTCAAAAAAATACATGAAATAGTATTGGCTGACCGGAAAGTGAAGGTGCGCGAGCTAGCAGATACCACAAAGATTAGTACTGAGTGCACACGCCATATTTTGGGCAATATTCTGCATATAAAAAACTTATCCTAATGCTGGGTGCCGCGCATACTCACTCCTGACCAAAAACACGAACGCGAGAGCACTTCGAAAGAGTGTTTGAACTTGTTGATGCGGAATTAGGCGGACTTTTGGCGTCGATTGGTAACTGTTGAACACCAGAAAACAGAATGAGTGCTCCGAAGCGGCCGAGGGGGGCTCGATGGGTCGGAAAGGTTATGGCGTCGGTTTTCTGGGATTGTTATGGCATACTCTTCGTGGTCTACCTCGAAAAAGGAAAAACCATCAACAGCGAGTATTACTGTGCATTATTGGAGCACATTATTTGTTTATTTGTTTTTGCAAAACAATGCACCGGCGCACAAGAGCATCGAAACTACGGCTAAAATCAATGACTTATAGTACGGCTCCAATTGCTGTCGCATCCACCGTATTCGCCCGATTTCTCCCCCTTGGACAATTATCTCTTCCTAAACCTCAAAAGATGGCTCATCAATAAAAAATTCAGCTCAAAAAATTTTTTTCATTTCCAAGGAAGTTACTTTTCTAGGTGGACCAAAAAAATATTTGGTCCAGTATGCGTTAACAGGTTCTGGAGGAGACGATTCAATGATGAACTCTACGAGCTGTACAGCGACATCGACCTGGTCAAAAAACTGTGAATTTTGCGTTTGAGATGGGTGGGATGTGTAGAGCGAATGAACACTAACGCTCCAGCTCCAGCTGAATCTTCGACACTAATCCTGATTGACAGAAGATCAATAGAGCAGTCAGAGCAGTATTCTTCTGCCTTACTGTTTGTTTGATTATAGTATGCAGAAAAAGGTAGGCACGTAACTCCATATTTAAGTTTGAGCTGGTGTATTGTCCTTATTCACTCCGGCGACTTTTCTGAAAACAAATTGTTGAATTTATATTTAAAAGCTAAACCCAAAAACTGACAAAATCCTCAACATAGGATAAATTAAAGTCGATCATCTAAGAATACCAGATTAAGTAGTTTGTAAATTTTTTTTTCGCCTGTGGTGAACCTTAGGCGTATGTATTTTCCACAATTATCATCTTTTTCACAATTAATCATTTCACATATTATTTCTCACATGGGTTTTTTTTTTTTTTTTGGTTTTAAAATTTTCGTCCTGGGAATCCCACACAACTTTTTTCGTTTCAAAAAGTTTTATTAACTGGATAACATTTTCATTACTCCAAACTTTTTTTCGCGACAGTTTTTATCGTCAATAATAACTCTCTTTCTATGTAGATACTCTACATAATTGTAGATGCTTGAGAAACTGAAAAAGTTTTCCATTCGAAACTTGGGAAAAGCAGGTAAATTTCATAAGCTTTCCGGAAATGTTTTTTTGTTTATAAAATGTTTCTGAAATGTTTCAAAACTGTTTCTTTAGTGTCGACTTTTTTATATTATTTTTATATATATTTTATGTTTTACTGTCGATTGTTGTAATGTAAGAGAAAGCTTCTAAAAGAGATAAAGGTTATCGTTTTACAAATCTGTATTTTATACAAGCTGAGTTTCAGGACCGCACCTTCAATGTTGGGAGAATATTTGTATGCAAATAATTAAAGCTGTTTTTTCTATATTTCATGCATTTACACTTTGTTGTATTTTTATGGCATTGACGATATCGAACTTGAGTTGCGTTTCTAAAAATGTAATGCCCTCTATCATCCAGCCTTATTAAATTAGGTAATTTTTTCAAGGTAGTCGATTGGAAGGGAAGAAGAAGAAACTTTGCCAAGTATCAAATACGTTAGAACTATGTATCTTGTGAAAGATAAAAAGCCGTGAGAATCTTTAGCTTGTCCTGCTGGCGAGAGTCGGTACAATTGAAACGCGTTATTCATACACACGTTAATGGGAAACATCATCATTTGCCAATACCATCTCTTCAGTCTAATCCCGATTCTATACTTTCCAACATTTTGGTCAAGTCTGTCCACTCCACCTATAAACTTGTTGTATTTTTGGTAGCAATGAGGTTGGTCGATGTCGACTCGTTTGTTGTTGCACCAACTCTTTACTTTATGAAGTGGCTGAACACCACTTTCGGTTGAAGCTATAGTCACAATGTTGTTATTATTGGAAGCTGTATCCCTTACTTGGTGGTAGAAACCCCTTGGAGTCTTTTTCATTTCTTTTACATTTTTGAGTGGGGCACCTTCAACTCTATTGCCACGAAGAGTTCCGGTGGCTTCATGACCTATTTTCTTAACTTCATCAAGTAAACGTAAAGATGTAAAAAAGTTGTCAATGTAAAAACTGTAGTGATCACCACTTGGCAGCTTCGAAATCAAGTTCATCCCGGCAGAACCACCTACGAAGAGACTTGGCATCGTATTACCTGTTTTAGCCCCCTGGTAAGGCTCACCGTAGATAAGATAGCCCAATCGAGTGCATAGTGACCAGATTTTATAACCAAAACGGATTTGTTTACCGTGTATGTGCTGCTTAGTTCCATGTTTTCCGAAATAAAGCACCATTGCCTCATCAATTGATAAATTTTTGTCTCTGGGAAAAAACTTCAAAGATTATTCATTCATCATATCTCGCTGAGGACTTACTTTTTCAGATTTATCATCCGGTGAAAGACGGCTGTTATCATATGCATGAAAATAGCGTAAGAGCTCTTCAAATCGATTACGAGTCATGCGTGAGGCAACTCCTGGATGATGGGTATCAATGCTCTTATCCCAGTACAATCTGTAACGCGATGTTCTATTGTAACCCGATAAAAGTAAGATACCTACAAAGTTCTTTATTTCTTCTGTTGTTATTCGGAAGTTGACTTGTCCTTTAGCAATAGCATTTTTTTCTGTTCCAGAGCGCAACAGTTCGTAAACTTCATCGTCAAAAAACATCTCGAAAAATTCTATGGGATTTTCTTTATCTACACGCTGCCTGACTCGAACTGCAACTTTTTAAAATGCTATGGGGTTTTCTAAAGTCTTAAAAACTTTATTATTGGCCTGAAGTACAATCAAAACATTTATGAATGGAACTCGACTTCTTTCATATGGCCACCGCGGGCACGTTTTCAGTGGTCGATTCGTTGGACCCAATTTTCAACGACTCGGCCACACATTTCGTTCGAAACGGCCGCTATTTCGCGTTCAATGTTGGCTCTGAGCTCTTCCAACGACTTACCGTCGTCGGCGTGTTGGCATAAACCAATCACTTAACGTAGACCCACAGAAAATGGTCAAGCGACGTTAAATCGCACGAACGAGACAGCCAATCGATTGTAGCGTGTGCTGTGTGGCTTGTGGCACCATCCTGTTGAAACCACATGTCGTCCAAGTCCATATCTTCCAATCGGTGATCATGGCGCGATAACGCTGACCATTCACAGTAACGTGACGATCGTTATCGTCGACGAAAAAATATGGCCCAATAACGACGCCGGCATGCAAACCGCACCAAACAGTTATTTTTTGTGGATGAAGTGGTGATTCAGGAAGCGCATGTGGGTTTTCACCCGATCAATAACGCATATTTTGCTTATTGACGAACCCATTGAGCCAAAAATGAGCTTCGTCACTAAAGATGATTTTGCGATGAAATTCATCATCTTGGCGCATCTTCTCCAGAACCTAATCGAAGAACGTACGTCGCTTCAAATGGTCCATTGGCTGCAATTCTTGAGTCAGCTTGATCTTGTTTGGGTGTAAATCAAGATCCTTACGCGAAATACGCCATAATGTGGTCTGAGCGATGAACAATTCTTGAGAACGCCGTGGAATTGACGTTTGCTACGGATGTCTGAACGGCAGCGATATTTTCGACACTTCGAATCCGTTGTCGCACTGACACTGTAATATCATACAACGAATATGTAGACTCAAATTTTTGCACTGAACTTGTTATTGCCTGTCTACTAGGACGAGAATTACGACCGGAAATTGGAGTTAACGCTCTTAAAGTTGCAGTTACAGACTCCGAATATCTGTTGAAAATTTTTAAGATTTGCAGACGTTGCTCGTTAGTGAACTTTACTATGATGTTACTGAATAAATTGAAGCTGACAGTTTGATGATTAGTGAAAGAGTGCGTTCACGAATTAAATTCAAGTTGTCAAGTCCCTATTGGAGAACCCTATATAATTTTTTTTATTTTTTGATAATAATTAAAAATGTTGGAAAATACATCAATTTTTAAATTGTATCAGGTGTTGTCAATATGTCCACTTTTGGCGCAAATAATGGCCTTGAGATGACTGAAGAAAGCATCGCCCGCTGCACGCAAGTGGCTCTGCGGTATTTTGGTCCATTCCCGGCGAAGTGCTTGTTTAAAGTGGTGTCCAAACTTTGGTATTTTTTAGTGCCAACCTTCGCCTTCAAAATACCCTAGACAGAGAAATCCAACGGATTTTCATCCGGAGAATTTGCAATCCATTGTGCCGAAGAAATGAAGTGTGGAACATTGATTTTAACCAATTTTGGTTGACGCGCATTTTGTGTGACGGTGCCGAGTCTTGTTGAAATGTACACGGTCTCCGACCGAAATGGTTGTTTGCCCAAGGTTTCAAGACTGCCTCTAAGACAGTTTCACTGTATACGATCGTATTAATTACGGCGGTTACGTAAATTTTCGAAGGACCTCTCTGGTAAGTAAACTCGGTCATTTTGTTTGTTGATATATTGCTTGATAACAAATGGCGAGTCATCGGAAAAAAGCCAATTCGGCAACTCACCACTTTCGTGCAAGCGTAGCAACTCCTTCGCTCTTTCGACTCTATCTTTTTTCTGTTGCGGTGTAAGACCGTGTGCTTTTTGGAACTTCAATGGCATGAGCCCAAGCTCATTTTTTAGTATATGTTGCATCTGTTCCAACGACATGTTGAGCTTACGAGCCATTTTTCTTCCACTTCGACGCGGATTTCGCTTTAAGAACCATTTCTGCCGATGTTGCTGTTTTTTTTCTGACCACCTCCATGGAGTTTTGCAACGCTGCCAGGCACAAATGATTTATTCATATTGAGGTGCTGGAGGGCTCTAGCGACAGGTACTTGTGGTTTTCCAGCCAAATATAAAGCAATCACACTATCACGTTTGAATTCCATAATTCAAACAATTTTCAACACAACTGAGACGCAAATCGTTTAAAAGGCTTGTAAAGCAGTCTGAAGTTGGTTGCAGTTCGAGTGGGTGTAGAACAAAGTCAGGTACAGTTGACTCCATTGCAGGCTTTGAAGTAATATCCTTTTGTTTCCATTTCTTTATATTGGCAGACTTAGTTTTCTTTATAGGTGGTTCGTCCAAACGGGGTTTGTAAGTAGGTTTCTCTTGTTCAACCTGATCTATGAATGGAATTCCTTCAACGGTTTCTAAGACTTATTCAGTTGATGAAACCTGGCATCGTACTTTGGCTTTAGCCAATAATTGTCGATGAGCGAGGCTGCTTATATCTCCTGCATCTTCACTTCCACTGTCATCATTTAAATCGACATTGTCAGGTGGTGTGATAAATATATCTGCAGAAATAGTTCGGGTTTCTTCTTCCAGTGCTGATAAATAGTAATTTCATGAACGCTGAGTCTGCAATGAAAATTCAAGAAACACAATGATTTGAAAGAAACGTCCACGGTGTCTTTCATTCCCAATGCACCTTAGTAAAAGTCCAGTTCATAAACATAAATAAAACAAATGTTATACAATCTTCATAGAGTAATTTGATGGAAAATGTTGATGTACCTTAAATGGGGCGCTGGTACTATATAATATAGGTTAATAATATTTCATAATGCAATAAAAAAAGCAATAATAGCACCCAGCATGATGAAAATTTTATTTTGGTATTCTAACTTGAAACACCATAATTTGAACATGTGAAGTACCCTATGGAGAGCTAGTCATTCCAGATACATGCTCATATAGGTTAAATGACATTTGAAAGCGTTTTAATTTTCCACTATGACACCTTGATAATGCTTTTAAAATAACATTACAAACGGCACCACTTTTCGTAAAGACTACCTTTGTGTTATGACCCTTCTGACCTAAGACCTAATCATGAATGATTCTGTCAGTTAACCTTTAAGTTAACAATCATCATTTCTTTGGTCGAATCCAATACCTTCACAGTTGGATAAAAAATTGTCACAAGCCGCACAAGGGTAGGTTGCTCCAAGGGTATTTATGTATCTTCAATTGGTGTTCTCATTTTTCTCCCATTTCCGTGAACAGCTAAATTTTAATTATAAAAATTTTAGCACACAGCCTAAGTTTTTCTTAGGAAGAGGGAAAAAAATTCTTGACCGTTAGTTTAATGCGCAGCCTATGATATCACCTTCTTCTAAGAACTTAACAGCAATACCACAAAAAACGTTTAGTATTTAACATCCGACCTAGAGTACCTAATAACAATTGTTTGCGGATGGAAGTCTGTAAATCTTCTACATCTCTCCTTATATCTTGACACATCGTTAATTACAACTTGGATAGGGGAAGTTTTTAGTAAAGGTTTTAACGGTCGCGGTCGGTTGATTTTCCTCCTCGCATATATAGATTTAAGGATTTCCCTTTCAGTTTTCCAAGTTTAATTTCAATAAAATTTAGTTATGCAGATAGAATATGGAGGGGGAACCACATAATCTTTGTGAGTAGTCACATTTCCCAAGATAGAATGAAAGACGCTGAAATATTGCCTCTACGTACGAAAACGAAAAATTATAGCGAATAATTCAAATTCTAACTCATAGTGTATGTGCATCCATCACACGTAATCAGACATGCAGAACGTTCCTTTTTGTTTGTTTTATTCTACTCGTAAGTGAAGTTGTAACTGGAGAAGTGGTGTTAATTTCGTACGAGGTGATAAAGAATATTAAATTAAGAGGGCTATTTTTATATATTGTATTTTTTTTCGCTTATTTTGCGGTCCATGGAGGAGTAATTCAGGTGTGACGTTTTACGTGTGATTCGTACATGATGGAGAGGAATATTTCCAAACTTAGTAATGCTTAAAGAAAGATTGCTTTAAGGATAATGGTCCTTGACTGGCTCATAACTAATTCATTAAACGGGACCATAAGAGTCTGTATGACAGTCTGTATTTAAAACGTGGTAGAAGGAGTAACAGAAGGGACTGTTGTACATTACTTTTTATTTTAAGATTATCTGCAACTGGAACTAAGCCATCTGATGCAAATTATATTTAATAGAGACCAATGAGTCTAAATCCAGAAGATTATGAAGCGTTGTGCAGCATTTTCATTGAATGACTTTTGCCAACAGGTCTCACATTGAACAAATTTTTATTGCTTATCTGTTGATAGCGCTTCTCTTCCAGGTTTGTTTTATTTCGTACCATAGCGAAGATTAGTCCTAAGTATGGCAACTCATATCAGTCGTATCAATGTTAGGACTGCCATTCGTATTGGGTCAGATTGCACTGCATTTACTTTTATTTGTTTATAAATCGTCTGGTTGAAGTGCGGATGAGTGTCAGCCTTTTAATAAACACCTTCTACATAGAAATGTTATGAACATGGAAGATACCTTCACAGAGTGTTGAAACCCATTCCAGTATGATGTTTGTGTCATTTTCAAGGATTTTTTTTTATGAAACGTAAGGTATTCTAAATTATAGATATCAATTAAAATAATTATACAACACGATCATGTTAGATTTTTTCGCGTCCTTCATTTTATCATTAGTTAAAAAAACTTTTTTTTCATCTAAAATTTATTTGTTTGTTAGCAATAAATCCATATTATAACGTTTAATGAAGAAGAATTGTTTCATTGCTTAACAAATTGGTTCTTCGAGCCGGATTTCGTTTTTCTTTTAGTTTATTCGTGATTTGTTAGTAATATTGCTGTATAAATACTTTCGTTTGCTCCTGTTACTTGAGTTGGAATTGGAAGTTACTGTAAGGAGCTGGTCCTTTGCCTTTTCTAAGGAACTTTGGCGTTCTTGGATTTGTGGGAATTTTCGGTTTTAAACATTTTACACCTTTCGTACATCGGATGAAAAGTAGTCGCAATTAGAATATGTAAGTTCTAAAATAGATACGCAAGTAGGCATATTCGGTTGGAATGCTTGGAAACCACGTGGCAAGAATTTTGTTCAAGTAAAAAAGATTTGTTTGCTTTTCATGATAACGATAGTAGATACTAAATGTATAGGCGCAAAAGGTCTTTTGGCCAAAGCTATTAAAGATGCACTTCCTGCCGTTGAGAAAGCTACCTTCGGTACATTCGATGAGTATTCTAATCAATACACAAAATGTTTAATCCAACGATTGGAAAAGTCAGTTGCCACTTAAGTTAAGTCGAACCGCTGTTTGGAGCGGTTTGCATGCCGGTGGCGTTATTGGGTCATATTTTTTCATCGACGATAACGATCGTCACGTTACTGTGAATGGTCAGCGCTATCGCGCCATGATTACCGATTATTTTTGACCCGAGTTGGAAGATATGGACTTGGACGACATGTGGTTTCAACAGGATGGTGCCACAAGCCACACATCACACGCTGCAATCGATTTATTGAAGAGTAAGTATGGTGAGCGTTTTATCTCAAGACATGGGCCAGTCGATTGGCCGCCTCGGTTGCGATTTAACGCCGCTTGACTATTTTCTGTAGGGTTACGTTAAGTCATTGGATTATGCCAACACGCCGACGACGTTGGAAGAGCTCAGAGCCAACATTGAACGCGAAATAGCGGCCGTTTCGGCCGAAATGTGTGGCCGAGTCGTTAAAAATTGGGTCCAACGAATCGACCGCTGCAAACGTGCCCGCGGTGGCCATATGAACGAAGTCGAGTTCCATTCATAAATGTTTTGATTGTACTTCAAGCAAACAATAAAGTTTTTGAAATATCTCACATGGTTTGCCTTTTATTTAAAAAAAAAGTTGTCAAGTCGTTATTAGAAAACCCTATATATAGTTAATGCTTATGTTGAAAGGCTTTTAAAATTTCCCAGTGTAGTTTCGTTGGATAGTGCCCATTTGCGAAAGATCGTAGACAATGCTGATGAAGTTATTTGCTGTTTTTGAGGCTCAAAATCAAAAATTATATATTTGTAACTCGGTAAAACAGACATTGGTACTCGATGGGTTCTAAAAAACAAAGACCCGGAAACGTCCACTTTACAAGATCTGATAGACTTTTTACATATAAAATCGCACGCTTTCTGAGTCGAAGATTTGCGCAGACAAATAACTCTCGTGTAGCCTCAAATGCTTAAAGCTCAACGATCGTGAACATTTTTTACCACAGTACGCCGAGTTTCAGTCCATGTCAATAGAAAATCAACGGAATTTTCTAAGAGATTATCGATTGTGTTATAATTGTCTCGGAACTAAATATTCGTCGGCTTATTGTCGAGTGAAGGCTCGTTGTTCAATTTGAAACACTCGAATTCATAGTTTAATATGTTTAGATAACAATCGCTCCAATAAAACCGCAAGTTCTGCAATGGCTCCGGTTTGTCTCGACATTAGAAACTGGTGTTACCAAAGAAGCTGTTACCTTATTGTTAAATTCTATAATTTGATTTAAGTTCTCTTGAAGTTAAGGCATATATGTTTGTAAGAAAAAAAATTCGCAAATCCCATCATAAACTTTTGATAATGACGACATCCTTTTCATCAACGACCTACATCTGGCTGATTCAGCTAGAACATTCTAGGACCTAGGATGTATTGCTAGGTTCCGATATGTCTTGGAGTATCTTCAAAAATGGACGTCGTTCTGATGGAAAGGGAAGTATTAAATCTGAAATCCGATGGGTTGTAACTGATTGTATGCCAAAACAATCTATCGTCTCCTTACAAACAGGCCTTGAATTTGCTTTGATATTAAGATCATTTTGGGAAATAGAAGAATTTCCTCGAAGCTCCTCGAGGAGTTGATGCTCGTTTCTCGAAAACAATAACTCGTACCAAAGACAATAAATAGATGGTGGAGTTGGCATTTTGTCATGATATAGTCTCGTTTGTCAATACCGTTTCTGGTGCCTTGTCTATATTATTTGCAATGGAGCGTCGTCGTTCTCGTAACGTAACTTATGTCGGAATATTGTAAGTTCATGCAAACCTATCATGATCTAGGACATGTGGAGTTTATTTTGCCACATCACGTCGTTGTTACTAATAAAATTCGCGTTGTTTTTGATGAGTCTCATACGGATGCGAACGAAAATAGTCTTAACGAAATGCTGCATGTAGGATCTCCTCTGTAAAAAAAAATTATTAAATGTATGCCTTTGGTTTCGTATACCTGTGAATCAGAGTGCTTCGTCAGTTAGCGTACGACTATAAAAAGTAGTTTCCAATTATTTCTCATGCAATTTTGCATGATATGTATGCCAATGACATTGACAGGTTCAGATTCGGTCTCCGAGTCCTAACAACTTAAAGAGGAACTTGTAAAAATGCTTTCTGGTGGAATGCTGGATGTGAAGCCAGGTAGTTCGTAATGAAAACGTTTCTTTGGATATAGAGAATACATCACAGTGGACAAAATTTAGTTAGTATTGAATCCTCAACGAGATATTTTCATCTACAAAATCTTTATATCGCCTGAATTGTTGCCTACAAATCGAAACCTACTGTCGAAAGGTGCCCAAATTTGTGTTTCTCTAGGTTTCTTAGCCCGTTCTACTATTTTATTTAAAATATTGTTTCAGGAGCTTAAATTGATTGGAAAGAATATACTTCCACATAATAAGAAAGTCATATTGAAAGGAATTACCATGATTTGAAACCTTTGGAGTTTCGAGAAGATTTACAAATATTCGAGGTTTACCCTCGAAGTGTTATGAATTAGGAATTGAAAATTCGATTAGTTGCTGCTAAAACTCGCATGGCTCCAGTAAAACAGCCTGCAATCTCTTGTCTCGAACTCTGTGGAGCACTTCTTTTATGTCGTTTAGTGGTTATCGGCATATTATGATTCACACATTGTTTTATCTTGGCTGTCTTCCACCCCACGACGATGGAATCTATTCTTAGCAAATCGAACATCAGAGACATTAGCTACATTACCTAGATCTTCTTTGAATTATGTTTGTTCAGAAGTAAATTTAGCTGATTGTGCTGCTAAGGGTATAAGCCCAAGGAAACTAATGCATCTGCATCTATGGTGGAAAGATCCGCATTTTTTTTATCAGGACTTAATCCAATGGCCTTCAACTCTAGCATATTTAAGTGATAATCCTCCGGGGAGAGGAAAATATTTGTAAGATATTGGGGCCTAATTGTCGTATCAACATCAAGGAGACAACACTGAGCCTTCAAAGGCATCGAAGAAAAAGACGCTCAAAAAAAAAAAAATTACTTGTAGATATGTCGCCCATAAAAAAGTGCTTCAAGGAATAACTAGAACAGCGAGAGAAAAAGTGCCAAGCCAAGAGAAGGGTAAACAATAAAATCCCTCAAAAATAAGAACAGCATCTAGGCTCAAGAAGGTATTCACAACTTTGATCGAAGCAGCTATTGGTAATTAAAATTTAATCCTTGTCATTAGATAAAGTTAAACAGAATCTCCACGAGCTGCTTGATAAACACGAGCCAAAGAGGTGGAGGTAAATTATGAACATGGCCCGGATTCGGTAAACAGAACAGCTAGTCGGGGGTTACATAGCAATTGAAATTCGGAGAATTAAGAAGTCCACCGGTTATACTATTGAGTCTATAACTTGCTAAGAGTTAGCAAACGTGCGGTTCGCTAAGAGATGGCGTAACTTGTATTATTCCATTGGAACATGCATTGGAAAGCTACTGTCATTGTACGTCATTTCAGTATATGTCATTCATTTGAACCGTTAACAACAATAATTTTATTTAACTCAAATATGTCAAACTTTGTGCCTGAAAAAGAGTTTTTTCGGGGAGTTCTTCTTCATTACTTTTGCATGAAGAAAACTGCTGCCGAAAGTCATCGTATTTTGGTGGAAGTTTATAATGAACATGCGCTACCTGAGCGAACGTGCCAAAAGTGGTTTGCACGATTTAAAAGTGGTGATTTTGGGTTGGAAGACGATGGACGTCCTGGGCAGCCAAAAAAGTTTGAAGATGAAGAACTGGAAGCATTACTCTATGAAGATTGTTGCCAAACATAAGAAGAGCTCGCAGAATCTTTGGGTGTCACTCAAGCAGCCATTTTAAAATGTTTAAAAGCAGCTGGATATATTCAAAAGCAAGGAAAGGCGGTTTTGCATGTCCGAAATGCTGCTGGAACGCCACAAAAGGAAGTCATTTTTGCATCGGATTGTTACTGGTGATGAAAAATGGATCCATTACGATAACCCCAAGTGTAAAAAATCATATGTGAAACCCGACCAACCAGCCAAATCAACGGCAAAGCAGAATATCCATGGCGCGAAGGTAATGCTCTGTATTTGATGGGATCTGATCAGATAATGTGCTGAATTATGAGCTGCTAAAACCGGGTGAAAGCATCAATGGACAACGCTACAGAACACAACTAATCCGCTTAAAGAGAGCAGTAGCCGAAAAACGCCCGGAGTATGAGAGCAGACACGAGGCAATAATTTTCTATCATAACAACGCTCGGCCCCAAGTTGCTATTCCGGTTAAGAACTATTTGGAAAACAGTGGATGGGAAGTCTTACCCCACGCGCCTTATAGCCCAGACCTTGCTCCTTCTGACTACCATTTGTTACGGTCGATGCAGAACGCCCTCACTGAAAAAGCAGAATATCAAAAATTGGCTTGATTCATTCTTGGCTGCCAAACCGGCGCAGTTCTTTTGGGATGGGATCCACAAATTGCCAGCAAGATGGGAAAAAGTCATAGCTTCAGATGGGCAATACTTTGAATAATACTATTGTACATGTTTTTCTTCAATAAACGTTCAAATTTTGAAGAAAAAAAACCGCACGAATTAAAAAAAAAAAAGATTTTGAGTAATAGAAATCTTTATTTAGACCCTTACAATTATTTCTGTTAAGTGAAAAAGATGATGATGTGGCTTGTGCTGTGTGTGTGCTTGCACCGTTTTGGTGAAACCACATGTTCACCAAACCCCGCTCATCGAATTCCGGCAGTAAGAAGACGTTTATCTCTAGCTTTTGCCAAGAACAGTGACTGTATTGCCGATGGCGTCATCAAAAAAATACGGCACAATAACTCCTTCCGCGTGAACGCCGTACTACACAGTGGCTTTGAGTGGATGAAATGTCTCTTTGTGCATCGCATGCGGATTTTCAGTGCCTAAGAAACGAAGATTTTCCTTATTGACGTAACCGCTTAAGTGGAATTGCGCTTCGTCGCTTATGATGATTTTCGACACAAAGTCGTTTTCTTTTTTGTTGAGATTGAAGATAGCTTTATAGTAATTCACACGCGACTGACGATCGAAAGGCATTAACTGATGTATTGCATGCACTTTGTACGGGAACATGTGTAAGTATTTCACTAAAAATCGCTGCGGGGTCCGTCTGGTGATGCTCAATTGCGTGACCCGTCGTCTGGTTGATCTTTCTTTGTTCACAGCGACATTGGTAGCCACAGCCGTGACATTATCGGCCAAACGACCAGTCCGTGGTTCCACTATGTTCGATTCAAGTAGCTAAGCGCCAGAATGTTTGCCCAGTTGGCGCGCCACGCTAAGGAAATCGACGTCAACCGTCGCTAACACCACCGATCGATTATTGGTCAAACACATCAACACAATTATTCCACGCTCTCTTGCTTATCCGTTTGTATACTGCAGCTGTCTAGTTCACAAATGTCAAACATGATTGACGTACGACACCATTTGCTAAAATTATACCATCTTCCGATAGGGTGATAATATTTACACCACCTTGTACAAAGGAAAAACGCTTAAAGACCAGCCTAATAAACCCAACAATCTTGTTCTAACTTACTAGCCCTATGCGGGCACTCTAAGCTAAGCCTAACACTTAATCTAGGTGTTTCAATGAACCTATTAATCTCCAATATAATTTAATTTAATTTGATATTAATACTAAGAAAATATTTTTTAATTTTGAAAAAAAAAAAAAATATAGTGAGTGAACAATTTTGTTCTTAAATAAATAAAACTTACGAGGGCTGTTTGTTGAGTACGCGGATTGGAAGATAGGTTGCGCTACTGAGCCTCTTTTAGCCCGCCTGTAAAAAATTAGTGACAATCTGACGCTTAGTTTTGTTTTGACAGCAAGTGTGTCAGCCAGATAGTGTTTTTTGCGACCATGGAAAACGAGCAGTATGGGTCTGTTATCCGATTCTTGTTTTTGAAGGGCAAAACCTGCAAGGAAATCAGGTCCATTCTCGAAGGTGTGTATGGAAACAATTCACCTTCCCGTACAACCGTTTATCATTCGTTCGTTTATCGATGAACCGCGTCCCAGTGGCCCAAAAACGGTTACCTCAAATAAACCGTGGACAAAATCCATGATCTCGTATTGGTAGACCATCGAGTGAAAATTCGCGAGTTGGCTGTGATAGCAGGCATCTCAACTGAACGCCTTAGCCATATCCTGCACGAGATTTTGGGCATGAGAAAGCTGTCCACGCGATGGATGCCGCGTTTGCTTATACCAGAGAACAAGCGCAATCGTAAGACCACTTTAAAGACGTGCTTGGCCCTGTTTAATCGAAACCCAGAGGAGTTTTTGCAACGTTTCGTGACCGTCGATGAGATACGGATTTAATCATGGTACACACCAGAGACCAAAGAACAATCGGAACAATGGTTTTACCCCGTGAACGATGACCGCGCCTTCGGCCGGAAAGGTGATGGCCACCGTTTTTTGTTACACGCAAGGTGTGCTTTACGTTAACTTTTTGGAGAATGCAAAAACAACCAGAGGAGAATACTATAGTACGTCGTTTTATTGGGCCGATTCAACGCCGATTTGAAAAAAAAAACGACGGCATTTGGCGGAGAAAAAAGTCTCTTCCACCACGATAACGCAGGCCAACAAAAATCGTGAGAAAAGTGTATCGAGTTGAAAGGGGATTATATTGAAATGATTAAAAACGGATATTCATCAAACAGCCCTCGTATAATACAAACTATGTTACCTAAAAGAAATCTGAACCTGTTTAAAGTATCTTACCTATATAACATAATTAAATGTGTACTTTTTTTGGTTTTTCTGTTTTCTATATTTGTTCATGTTTGTTTTGAGTTGCTTCGTTTTTTTTTTAGTATTTTTTTTCCATTTTTTTTTTTTGTTTTAAACGTAAATGCAACTTTAATCTACTTAAGCTATGTAAGACGGCTATTGCTTAAAAGCAAAGCATTTCCGAATCTGCTCCGTTAAGGACTAGCTCAAATTTGAAGAAAACAGCATAGAAGTTTTTGCTCCTTCACAGATCCACCAAAATTAATGGTTTTACTGAGCAACATCCTTCAAGTCCCGACTCCCTACCACCCTGCTTAACCGGAGATGCTTCGCACTGCTATGTGCGATGTTTCTGCCGTAGTTAAGTTGCATGTTCGCAGCTCTTCCAACGACGTGAAAGATTAGCGGCACAGCTAGTCTATCCTGTATCAATCCTTTTTTATCCAGGTAGATAAATGCTTCAATGGGAATAATAGCGTTAAAGCGCACACTCTCGAGGTAGATATATTTTTTTTTTGTATCGAATATATTTAAATAAAATTGATTTGAAAAAAAAAAGAAAGAGTGAATGAAACGACAGTTTGAGTACCGTGTAATTGAATTTTTTTGTTCGTTAAAAAATAGACAGAAGGTTTGATCAACATTAGCTTAAGTAAGAATTTATAATAGTTAACTACATACATGAGAAATAAATTTACATAGCATGAATTATTTAAGGAACTGTACTTATTTAGGTGCATATGAAGATAAAATTGAGTTTTACGTATTTGAATACACGGGTTGGAAGATAGGTGGCGCTACTGGACAAAAAAAATAATAATACGATGTTTTGAAATGTGTTTCAAAGCAAAACTAAGCGTCAGAATGTCACCAAATTTTGGCAGGCTGGCTAAAAGGGGTAATGTTAAATGATGGCATATTCTCTTTGGCTCAGTAGCGCCAACTATCTTCCAATCCGGGTACCCATTAAACAGCCCTCTTTTTTGTTATAATTTGCTTGAGTTTTCAATTTAGGTATACTCAAAATGATTGCACACAGCGCGGGCTTAGGAATATCAGGGAGGAACGAAAGAGAGAAACCGATGAACGTTGGTTTTAAATGTTTGAAGATGTTAAAACGAAGGGTGTTACGGTTAAAAATTTGAAGGAGCGGAATGCTACTGGCGATTTCTATGGAGCACTGGTGGTAGAAATAGCGATATAACAGAGTAACACAGTCATTACATTGATGTTCGAGAGTGTGCATCGTCTCAGTAAAGTTAGTATCACTTCTGAATTTTATTGTGAATCATATCTAGCAGGTGCAGAGATGTTTTGTGCGTACCCGACCGGATGTGGACATTGTTCTCCAATTTTGGGGGGATAGATGCCTTATATCGGGGCCAGATCTTGAAGTATTTCTTACATCGCTTCAGGAAACCTAGACATTTCGCAGCAGTTTTGGCGAGATCGAATATGTGGTCATTCCAACGTACTTGTAAGTTATCATTGACAAACATTTGTATCGTGAATGGAAAGTTTTTCGGTTTTGACGATGCAAGTGCCATTCATTTACAATGGCTCAATGCTTAAATTTCTTTTTAACGACAGCAGACAACTTACTGTTTTGAAATCATAAAATTCTACTCAGGTGATGGTTTCCCAATTGATTATGCTGTTTATATCGGAATTTAATGAGCTTGATATACGCTGCCGTTTCCGTTCTACAGCCGAAGAGTAGGGACGTGAGTGCGAGAGCGAATATAAAAAACAGAGAGTATTGTCATCAGCAAAGGAATATATTGGATTAGAAGTGGCAGAAAAGAGATTTTTAAAGAAAATTAAAAAGTGTGTCGGAGAAAGAACGGAGCCCTGGGGCACACCAGCATTTATTTTGTGAATATCAGACTTCAAACCATCAATTACAACATGAATTTAACGTTTCGAAAGTTAGTTTCTAATCCATTAAAATGACAATCGTCGATCCCAAATGCACGCATTTTCTAGGAAAAGCATGAAGCCAAACTCTGTCAAATGCCTTTAAAATATCAAGTGCAACTTTCTTGCTTCCGCCAGATTGATGTTAGCTTTGGTTCCGCTTTTCGGTAAGAGATGCCACCAAATCACCAGAGGACCTGTTGTTATGAAAACCATACTGCCGGTCATTGAGAAATTCTAGTATTTCGAGATATTTCATGAGCTGACGGTTTATCAAAGTTTCCATGACTTTGGAAAGAAAGGTGCCCAACACCTGGCTAGTTTTTGCAAACGTGGACGTACCCAGAAATGTGATTATTTTTTTGGCCGTGTATATTAGCAACACCAGACTCTAGTCGTAAACACAAACAAAAATAGAAAACACAAACAATGTACATTCGATTATCGTTTTTTATTTTGCTGTGTTGGTACACATGTCCCGAACATGTGTTCACAGTTTCAAGTAACACATGGTCTGAAAAGTCAGTTCCGTTTTATAATAAAACACAAAATTTTTGCAAAATTCAATTTTATTTATCAATATAGCTGCCTTCGAGGGCGATAAACTGATTGAAACGATTTTTCAATCTTTCGATACGATTTCGGTTTAGCCTCAAAATAGGCCTCTGTTTCGGCGATTACTTCTTCATCGGTCTTAAATCTCTTTCCGGCGAGCATTCTTTTAAGTACTGCGAACAGAAAATAGTCGCTGGGGGTTAAATCTGGAAAATACGGTGGGTGGGGAAGAAATTCGTAGCCGAATTCATTCAATTTTGCCATCGTTTTCATCGACTTGTGACACGGTGCATTGTCTTGGTGAAACAGCACTCTCTTTTTCTTCAAATGCGGCCGTTTTTCTGCGATTTTGTCCTTCAAACGCTCCAACAATGCAATGTAATAATCGCTGTTCATAGTCTGCCCCTTTTGCAGATAGTCGTGTATCCCAAAATACGGATGCCATAACCTTGCCAGCCGACTGTTGAGTTTTTGGTCGTTTTGGACGAGGTTCGTCGCCTGCTCGCCACTCAGCTGTCGACTTCCGACTTGACTCTGGTGTGAAGTAATGGAGCCATTACTTCCATTGTCACATACCGACGCAAAAATTCGGCTTTATTGCGGTTGAACAGCTTTTAACATTCCTCTGAATCATCAACACGTTGTTGTTTTTGGTCGACTGTGAGCAAACTCGGCACCCACTTTGAAGAGAGTTTTCGCATGTAGAAATATTCGTGTATGATATATCCAACACGCTCTTTTGATATCTTCAGAGCCTCAGCTATCTCGATCAACTTCACTTTACGGTCATTCGTAATCATTTTGTGGACTTTTTTGATGTTTTAATCTGAAACAGCCCCTTTTGGACGTCTACTGCGTGCATCATCTTCGGTGCTTGTAGGACCACTTTTAAATTTTTCAATCCACTTGCGAATGGTTCGTTCGGCTGATGCAGAGTCCGGGTAGCACTTATCAAGCCATTTCTTTGCATCGGCTGCATTTTTTTCCCCATCAACAAGCAATGATAAATCAACACACGAAATTGCTTTGAATCCATTTTTTTCACAATAACAAAAGTTGCTTCACTCACAACGCTATATCTCGAGAACTAATCGTCCGACAGCTGTCAAGTTTATACATGTATCTTTTGAAGGTTGGTACTAACTGAAAATGGTATGGATTTAATTCAAGTGGTACCCTCTCTTACAAACGGCACGGACAGCCCATGTGTTATATATCATACTTTGTTTTTGACAGAGAGAAAGGTTAGACGTGTTTTGTAAAAAATGGAATCAAGTGTTCTAAAACACTTGAAATGTTGACAGTGGCATACAGCGAGTCTGCTCTAAGTAAAATAAGAAGCTCTTCCAAGATGACTAAGAAGATGCCAATGACGAACCTCGCTTTGGACACCCCAGCACATCCACAAAAGATGATAACGTCGATGCTGCGAAGCAAATTGTTTTGGAAAATCGCCGAATTACCATAAGAGAAGTTGCCGAGGATGTTGACATATCGGACGTCTGGTGTCAGGCAGATGATCGAAAGAAACGCTCAGGAGCTCTTGAATGACATCAATAATGATCCTGACTTACTCAAAAGAGATATATGGTTACGAACTCGAAATTCGAAATAAAAACAACCAAAAGAGTCAAGGCCGAAAAGAGCGGCCCAAGTTCGATCAAATGTGAAAGTTTTGATCGCTGTTTTTTTTTTCAAGGTTTTGCGGTTAATAATGAGTATTACCCTGAATTTATGCGCAGTTTACGAGAACCAATATGAAAAAAACGTTCGGAATTGTGAAAAAAAAATTCGTGGCTTTTGCATCACGATAATGCACCTGCTCATTCATCGTTGCTTGTAAGAGATTTTTTATTTTTTGGCCAAAAAAATAAGACAATCATGCTTCTACCACCATATTTACCGCATTTGGGCCCTTGCGACTTGTTCCTATTCCCAAAACTGAAGAGACCTATGAAAGGACGGAGATTTGCAACGACTGAGGAAATAAAAATGGCATCGTTGGAAGAGCTCAAAGCTACAATATACCAAAAAGTGTTTTGAGGATTGGAAAAAGCTTTGGCACAAGGGGACAACATTAATATTGAAATAAATATTTTTTTTTTTATAAAAATGACCTTTTGAACAAACCTCGTAATTCGCAGCAACTCTGCAAGGTATGCAAGGTCTGCGACAACCATCCGCAAACATTTTCAACTCTGAAAGAGAACATTGAAGCTGGCATCGCCGCGATAGAGCCCCAATTATGGGAAAGTGTGATTAAAAATTTCGAGAAAAAGATGAGAGTCTGCAAACAGAGCAGGGTCTGTAATTTGGACCATATTGTGTTCCATAAATAATCTCCATGTGTCTGCACTTTATAAGGCAATAAAGGTTTCAGAGATATCTCAACAATTGCTCGTGTTATTCAAATAAAAAATCCTTCACCCTTTATAAGCGATCAGCAAAGGTTTCGACAATATTTCTCCATTGTTGTGGCGTCTAAGATGTTCGTATATCGACTTTGGCTGGTCCTGGTTCAAATTGTATAGTACTTTGTGAGTGCCTTTCGGTCTACAACGTCAAACAACTCCATGTTCCTATTTCGATATTAAGGTGATGAGGGAATGTGCCTCCTACAATGATATTCTGCGTCGCAGCGAAGTCAATTAGCCTAAATCTCTTTCGTGTAGGTATACTACTTAGAATGTCCTTTTTTTCTTTTATGAACTCAAAATCATATACAAATAGATAAACATGTGCAATCATGCTAAACTTATGGTCATTTTCGGGGAAAAAATCTTAAAGACGATGGCCTTGTTTATTAAATTAAATTACGGATGCTGGCAAAAGACAGACTCCCAGTACCTAAATAGAATGTGTTCTGTTGTTACGGTCAATATCTGATGGAAATGTTTTAAGGTAATATAGATAATTTAATTGGTTCCAACAATTCACCACCTACGATGAGACACGTGAATCTCTTAATCTCTCCATTGTTCAGTATTCACATGTGGATTTCAGAAATAGAAAGAAAATCAAAGACAAACGTACAGAGTTTTCCATCTAGATATTCGGTTTTTAAGGATTTACTCGAATGAATATGGTATAAAAGAGAGAAAAAATATTTTGTATGAAACTTGGACGTGCACTTCTTTAAATGGATTAGGGGTGATTTACCATTTTGCCTTTCTCAACAACACGCCACTATCAGCCGAAAGTTAGTATCTGATATTTTCGCTTTCCAATCTCTAATATTCCTTTGTATCCTTTTATTTTCGTCAGAAAACCCATCAGTCTTTGGGTTTTGTATTTAATTTTTATTTAAGGCTACGATCCGCTTAACATCGTTAATTGGCCAAGCAGAACAGGTTGTTTTATGGGGAAAACCATTGCATAAGTCAATGTGAATGTTTTATGGGTTTATCTGTGAGAAATTGAGTCTGGTCACATCGTTTTCGATAATAATTGCTAGTCGTACATAAAATTTAAATTAAATTCTGTACATCTGCACTAAAGACCAGTTTAGTTGCCAGGGAGTCATGCCATAATTGTAAAGGGAAATTGCCATCATTTCGAGTTAAACAGGCATGGTTGCCTTACCAACAAGAATGGCATCAAAGATGGAGATGGAGATGGAGATGGAGACGACGATGGCGATAGCTAGGACATACCTGTACAAACCTAGAACTAGTGGTGGTTAAGTATGTTTTCCCAGATTCAAATAATCCGATTTATAAGTTTCTCTGGTTTTGCTTTAAATACTACTTCTTGTAATTGTACTCGCAGTCCCTATTATCCGGAAGAGTTTGTCATAAACTTTATGCATAGATACAACTACGAGTATATACGAGTATGAAAGTTAGTGGAGTCCTGTCAGATACCAACTTCATGTACGGATATGACTTAAATAAAGGTAGAGATAAAGCTTCCCGTTTCCGTCAATAAAATGACAAGTACAAATCATGTGTGTTCGTAAAACCGAGTCAACGGTGGTAACGGTATATCAGCAAAAGAGGAAAATTCAATTTTGTAAAACTGTTTGTAGTCAAATGGGAAGTATAACAACGTGCGAAGAAGTATCTCATGCATACAAATAAACAGCATGGGGTGCCGCAACCGATATACTACGTATTCATATCTACATTCTATACATACATATGTACGAAACTGTAGCTTCCAACCGCACAAAACACATTGTCCTTTACGGAGTCACGTTGAAAGGATGTTAACACATAATGAAACCGAACATGAGAGCACTTGTTGCTCCTCTCATTCGTCGCGTTGTTATAAATACGAAACGAATAATGCCACAAAAATTGAAATAAATGAAAGTTGTCAGGCTGAGGCAGCAAAAGAAAAATCACTGAACATCCATGCCACTAGTACGTTTATATAAATTGTATATCGTATCTACTATGGGTTGGGCACATAGGAGGGGTCGTCTATTATATTCCCTTTCTAACCCTGATATTTTCCTTTAATTTGAGTTCATTTTCCGGCAAATAAAACAAACGATCTGCTGGATAGGCGAGGCGCTGAAGGAGAAACATTGATTCAGAGTGATGAAGAAGGATGCCTGAATGGTTTCTATTCGTACAATGGTAGAGGGGGTATCATCGTGGAAGACTTTGGAATTCTGTAATTAAATTTCATTTCAACGTTTTAGCTGTTACAATACTCGTACTACTTTTTCTTCTAGGCCAAGGTTAGCACGATAACGCTGCATTTGTGTTCGTCGATAAGGATTTCTCTTGGACGTTCATACCATTATTGATGTGTATGCTTAGATGTTCTGCTACTAAATGAAATTATTAAATAATGAGTGATTTTAATTAGTGACCAATTTTAAGTTAACTAACTGAAAGTATAAAATTTCTAGTATTCTCAGCATACAGTTCGAAACATGTGCTGCTATGTACAAAACATACCATATATGCATGAGAACGAGGATGTTGGCTAGTTTTTTTTACTATGAAAATTGAGAAAATCTTTTGGGGACTTCTGATGGCAGATTTATGACTTTGATATAAAACTAAATAAATGGCTTGTACGTGAGACGAACTGGAGGAAATTTGCGGTTCATCTCAAAGTATAACCAGAATACCAATTCGAGTTCGTGTTTGGGATGACTATGAAATGAAAATCTATTGAGCAGTTCATTAAACTACAATACAAGTAAGAACATTATCAAATAAAAGAAGGAAATATGTTAATTCTCTGACACGTGATCTAAGAGTAAATGCCCAGGAAACTATTAAGTGAAAGAACATTGTCAGTGGGCATTGTAAGGTTATTGTAGGGTTATTTTTGAAAAAAATTTAGCTATTTCATACATACAAGTATACCAGGTGTACCGGTATGTAGTTAAGTAAGTCCTCTAATTTTCGATTTTTTCGTAGGATTTGAAGTGCTGCTCAGATAATGCGTGTCCCATCGATGAAAACAAATGGTAGTCGAAAGAAGCCAAGTCTGGTGAATACGGCGGGTACTTTGTTTGTATTTGGTTGTATCCTGCACCAGTTTTGCTTTGTGTGCAGGTGCATTCTCATGGAGCAAAATTACCTTGCGTGTTTTCTGGTCCATTCTGGTCGTTTTTCGATCAATGCATGGTTCAAATTGATAATTTGTTGTTGGTAGCGATCTGTATTAACGGTTTCACCAAGTTTTAGGAGCTCGTGGTACACCACACTTTTCTGGCCCTACCAGACACACAGCATTGTCTTTTTGCCGAATCAGCAGTCGAATTTGATGGTTGTCCTGGATTAATCCATGATTTTTTCCATTTAGGAATCCAAAAATAAATCCATTTTTCATCGCCAGTAACAATTCGATGCAAAACTGATTTTTTTATCGTATCTTTGAAGAAAAATTTCACAAGTGGTTTTTCGGTTTTTCATCTGTCTTTCATTCAATTCATGTGGCACCCATTTTTCAGTCTTTTGGATCATTCCCAAAACTTTTAAACGGTCAGAAATTGTCTGGCGTCTTCAAACTTTTTTGATAATCTTCTACGTTCTTCATTTCTCACATCAAAATCGTTATCTCTGAACTGTTGAAACCATCTTTTGCATGTTGCTTTTGATAGAGCATGATCACCATATGCCTCGACAAGCATTTGATGCGACTCTGCAGCACTTTTTTTCAAATAAAAACAAAAAATCATTTTCTGGTACAAAATTCGACATTTTTAACACGATGAAAAAATCTGATTTTGTTTGCTCAATGACTTGATGTATACTTAATATGTTTGACAGGTATTATAGCAATCAAACGAAAAAAAAAAATTAAGACCCGCTTACAATAAATGTTCCCTATCGAGACATTTGTATTTTGACGCTCACTTTATATCGGTACACCTGGTATATTCGCTTTCCAGCGAAAAGAAGAGCACTTACGAAGAGCATTGTAAGCGCATACAAGAAAGCTCGAAGCGCCTACTCACGGTATGACGTTTCGTTTTTACTGTATTATGTCCACAGATGTAAGCACTAACCTTCAGATTCCTGCGAAGCACTTCTTCAGCTCTTCATGGCTTCTGTTGCAAGCGACCATCGGAAGGTCAAAATTGTCGATGACTTTTAAAGTCATAAGTGGGCCGATGGTCTCAATTTTAATTTGGATATGATGTTTGAAATCATGAATAGACCTTACTCTTCGAATAGCTTCACAATAAGAAGTCTAGAGATGTCAAATCGCATGGCGTTAGAGGTCAATCCACATCTCATCTAATCGAAATAAGGCGATCTTTAAATTTCGAACGCAATAAATTGATTGATTGATGGCTTGTGTGGGCGGTAACCGCTTAACATATTGTGGTAACATTCTTCATTCACTATGCATTGGTTTTTCGTGATCCTTGTATGGGTTTTCCGGTTTCGAGAAACGACAATTTTGTTTATTGATCCAAAAATGGGCTTCATCGGAAAAGTCCTGCCGAGTCAACATCCAGTTAACAAATCAGCGACGTCGTAGATTGTTTAAATGCTCCTATTGTTGTGTAATTTTGAAATTCGCCATAAAGTGGCATAAGTGAGGCCCAATTGTTGACTTCGGCGACGAATTAAGGTACCTGGCTGGTTTTGTACACTTTCGCTCACAATTGTGATGTTTTGGAGTATACATGCTGGCCGAGCTTGCTGATATAGATTCACCATTGCACAAATTCCGAATTCTCTAGGGCGACTATGCTGACTGAAAAATTCACGAATTTTACAAAATGTTCCTTTTACTGGCCTATTTTCTTAATAAGACTGAATAACAAAAATGCATTGTTGTGTAGTAAATGACTCAATGATTAAAATTGCCAGAAATTCCATGATATCTATCAAAAAGATCAACCCCATTGAGTTCAGTAAATAATAGTCATAGGCAGCGAACATCCACACCTTCTTTTGGTTCTCCCTTTATATGAGCCCCCATTTACGCTATATATAGTTTCGAAGTCTATAAACAACAGATATATGTCTCGTGTAGACGTAAGTTCACGAAGAAAAGATACGCCTTGCCATCGCTTATCATTAATGGATGAAGCGAGCGGAATAGAGCGGCAATCTGGGAAGAACATACAATATTTGGCAATTTTCTTCTTTCTTTCTTTCTGGCGATGTCATTTTTTTCTGATCTTTTACATTATGTATTCATGGTATTGTGCTTCAAGTTTACAATTTTCTACTGCTCTTGAGTAAGAAACACCTCTCTGTCCCACTCTCCCACCACTCTCGTAGCAATCGTCGCGGGATGCATATACGCATATACGCTGCACACGAGCAAAATCTGCATGTGAATCATGCAGTTATCCATTGTGGCCTTAGTTCCAAACAAGACTCAATCAATTCAGGCTAAAGACTACGTTCAGTGAAGTGTTGTGTTCTCAAACTAGATTGAAAGTCATGAGAAAATTCAACAAGGTTTTAAGCGCTTCAACAAGCTGACTGCTGCTACAAATTAAAATGCTTCGTCCCCTCGAACATTTCTTTCATAGTTCATTGCCACCAGGATTGTTTACATCTCCGCTTGAAAGATGGACACAAATTTTGCCAATGAGGAGTGAAATCAAGAAGATACTTCTGCTGCCGTTTCAAAACACAGTTTTAGGGAAGATTCGATTCCTGGGCACAATAGAAGACAATTTCATATTTTCATAGCAACGGGAACTCTGGCTTCATTAAATTAAACGTCATGTCCATAGGGGCCGAATCAGAAAATAGTGCATATTGTACCAAAGGCCGTTGGTGCGACCAGGACAACCACAGTTTTGAGAGGTTAACTGAAGGCCCATTTCGTCGGTTGTATAGGGTTTTCTAATAACGACTTGACAACTAACGTCGGCGTGTTAGCATAAACCAATGACTTAGCGTAGCCTCACAGGCCAATCGACTGCCCCATGTCTTGAGATAACACGCTCACCATACTTACTCTTCAATAAATCGATTATAGCGTGTGCTGTGTGGCTTGTGGCACCATCCTATTGAAACCACATGTCTTGGAAGTCCATATCTTCCAATTCGGGCCAAAAATAATCGGTGATCATGGCGCGATAACGCTGACTATTCACAGTAACGTGACGATCGTTATCGTCGACGAAAAAATATGGCCCAATAACGCCGCCGGCATGCAAACCGCATCAAACAGTTATTTTTTGTGGATGAAGTGGTGATTCATGAAACACATGTGGGTTTTCACCCGACCAATAACGCATATTTTGCTTATTGACGAACCCATTGAGCCAAAAATGAGCTTCGTCACTGATGATGATTTTGCGACGAAATTCATCATCTTGGCGCATCTTCTCCAGAACCCAATCGGAGAACGTAGCTCGTTAGTGTACTTAACCATGATGAAAATGTTGAGTTTACTGAATAAATTGACAGTGACAGTTTGATGATTAGTGAAAGAGTGCGTTCACAAATTAAAGCAGACAAATTTTTCGGGATTCTGAAATTCATCGGCATTGCGTCTAAGCATAGCTAGCAAGTTAATAGCAGATGCAGTACGAATGTGAACGTCTCATACTTTTTACCATAAAAGTTGAATTTCCTGCTCAATTCCAATGTTTGGGATGCAAATACAACTTTTGAAATGTCGCCCATTTGAAATGTGATCAATCCGAGTTAATGTTCGTTTTCTACCGGATGATCTTGTGGCAAAAGTGGTGTTCAAACAATGTGCCTCCTTTGTTAGTCCTTTGTTATGATCTTTCTTTTTTTAATAAGCTCTGGGATCATGTAATGAATATTCTGTCCTACAGAATTAACAGGGTAGAGCAAGGTATTTCCGAAGTCATACTAGTCTAAGCGTATATCTTTGATAACACGATCGGAGAGTAAAGCCTTCACGATATCACCGATATCACGAAAGCGAACAAAGGCTTACTGTTTTTACAGCAAGATGCAATATAGAAGTATAAACGTTTCGAAAATCCATCATATGTTGCTCAATATAAAAGGAAAGAGCAAGGAAATAGATAGCTCGAGGCCTTAGATAAATGTTACCAGAACAATGATGTTCGGAAGTTACACCAAAAAATAAAACGGACATGCTAAAGCCATAAAGCTGAAACAGAAATCTGCACAGATGGAGAAGGAAACTTCAATGTAAAATCGCAGTCGGTTCTGAGAATCTGGAAAGATTATTTCTGCAGGTTTTTAAACGATGATGACGAACTGCATAACTGCTGAGCATCAACTCATCTCTAAAATTTGGGCCGACGAAAGCATGCCCCAGAAATGGAATCTCAGCATTGTATGACCGATCTCACGGACTCTGTCAATTATAATAAGTCTGCTCAACATCTCATATAAATTCCTATCTAAGATATTATGTGAACGCCTTAACCAACAGTGATTTTTCCAACATCATTCTTGTAAGAACTGTGCGAAACTCGCAGGTCAATTCCGAAGTACCATTCCACATCAGTGCGGAAATCAGGCGACGAATCACTATTGAAAATCGCTGCTTCTTTGAGCTTAAAAGTCAATTGAGTAGTGATACCCTAACCCGAGCAACCAAAATAGGCTCGATACACTGATTAACCCAGTCCTGTTTTACGGGTTCTATACCGTGGACATTGAGGTAAGCGAATAAAAATACTGTCTGAGGCGTCAGGTAGTTTTCGTTGCCGTTTGCATCTATACAGGCTGTATAATGATGCCAAACTCGTCTGAAAAGCTCGGATACCCCGCATTAACTTTGAACTCATGGGCACCAGAGCCCTGGCAATGGATATTTTCAAAAATCACCTCATTTAGGTAACCCGCAGAGCTGAGAGGGGACATAAGGTAATGAAACTGCAGGCTGCAGCCGAAAGAATAAACACCAGCGCCCTAGCATTGGACTATTTTTGACTCCAACACAGAGGGAAAACTTAGGATGACTGACACATTTGGATGGCGCACAGGAGTTAAAGGAGACCTAAGGCAATTTTGTGTGTGCAACCTCAGATTATTGGCAAAAGACCGCGTCAGCTTTTGAGGCATTTTAGCTGAGGCCCAGACTGTAACACCATTTAAGTAAGTAATTAATCCAGCATTTTCCGTGAAGGCTTTCCGTATAACCTGAACTCTTTCTTGTTGAAAAACAGAGCCCCTCTTCTAATGACTCTCAAGTTCCGACGCTTTTGTAACCAAATGTGTTTTAAGTGTTTTAAGTGTTTAAGGAAAGGAAATATGTATTGTATGTCTCCTATGTACCACCAGGAACATCTTCTCGTAAAAATCGTTAGGATAGATTTTTCCACAAAACCTCTGCTGTTAAGTGTTTTCAGACTTGACAGAACAGTTACTTGTTTAATTGACAGGAGCTATACAATAAGAGTTTCTTGAATGGCACATAAAAGCATTCCATGTAGTTGTAGAGATAAAGTCATACTTGCATCTCAATTGACGGTGAGATACCTTATGTCTTTTACGCATTAGCTAACTCGGTGTCATCCTTCTGAATTTGGTTTACTAATTGACATGGATAGGAGTTGCTTAAGAGCATTTTACACTTTAATTTTGCTGCTGCAAAATAAATGACGACAACAAGTTTCCTAGACAACGAACGGCTTTCGTACCTCGTACCTCGTTTTCAAATTCGAATATATGGACAAAAATATTTCCTTCATTGGATACAGACGTATCTACAGTGTCGTATTCAAATTGTATTTCGAATCTTTCTTGGAAAGGCATTAGATGAGTACCACCATTACCATATGCTTGCCTGGATTCTAGTAGGAGTCTGCTTTTAGTATCTGTGCTTCTGAGAATAGATACTCGTAATGTATATTTCGCCTACGAAAGTGCACTTCACTTTTAAAGCATTTGTTTATCGTTGCACCAGTTATGCCGTTTATCATTACAGTCCTTCCTTTTCCATTGACGGTATATTTAGATCAGGACTGGGCTCGCCCGAAAAGATATGCAAAGTGTCACATTTAAAATTTATCTCAATTTTCAGCAACGAATTTCTCTACAGTGATATATTGTAGATACAGATACTATACTCCTTCAGATTTGTACATTGAAAAATGTGCGCTATGAATCTTGAGAGTACCTAATTCAGAATTCGGAATAAATTCGCTGATATCTGAGGTTCGCTGAAGTCAGTCGCCGTGACATGGTGATTTAACTTGGTAAACGTTTACAAAACGATAAATTAACGTCAGTGATGAGAGATGAAAAGGAAACTGTGCAGTCATCGTTAGGACGCTAATTACGTTTATGTAATGTACATATAATGTAGCACTTAACAGCAATTAAATTTTGAGCTGAGGTTATTGACTTTACAACATCGTGGTTCAATTAATGATATATTCCTAAACACTTGTATGGAAATATACTTATATAAACATACGAGTATGTTATGAAGAAGTCGTAATTGGGAAACGGTTCACCGTAGCGGTTGAATGGCAAAAATTACAAAACGTTTTTATAAAACCAAATCTGAAGATCTTTATTAATTAATTGGCTTTGGTGGGTACTGCGTCCTAAGGGAGTATCTTTTTTTTTAGACTGGGAATACCTTAGCTATCTTAATGAAGGTTATTAGCCTTTGGTGTTGGTAACGACTATATGAGTCAAAGTTCTCGTGAATACGAGATTGTGTTCTATGGTTACTTAACAGAGTTGAAAGGAGTATTTTTCGTGTGTTAAGGCCAATAATCCATTGGATGGCATGCTTTTTGTAATAAATAACGTTTTTGAAGTTTTTGTTGAAAGGAGAGTGGCTTGTTACGAGGGTTGTCTGCAAAGTTTCCGACCTAACAAGGAAACCGGACTATTTCAACTTTCCTTATAGGTTTATACACTTGTCCCAGCGATGCTTCTATTTCTTCAATCCATCCAAATTGTACTTATAACAATTCGCATGAAGCTAAAATTCGCTAACATTAGTCTAATATGTGCCCGTGTCCCTACAGAAGACAAGAACGACCCCACCAAAGAAGGATTTTACAAGCTCCTCGATAAGACTTAAAAGTGATTTCATAAATATGACACCAGGATAAGAAAGAAGGACAGTTGGTAAGCATAGCCTATACGATATCACTTCTGAATACGCACTTTGTTTCCTCATTATCCTCGGAGACATGGCGGTCTCCAGATCACAAGACGTGAAATAATATTATTATTACGATTGACGTAATTGGAAAGCCAACATTGATTCAGATCACCACCTTGTTATACTCAAGGTATGGATGCGAAGTTCTCAAACGTCACAACGTAGACGAATTTCTGTGAGAAGATACAACGTAGAAAAGCTGCAATCGCAAGAGACTGCCCATATCTTCTCCAAACGCTTATCCCGCGAACTCCCAATAACTCCTATGCCGCCAGCAACGAGTACCGAAAACCAGTGGCAACGCTTTCAACCTGCCATCAGAGATGCCGTAATTGATGTGCTGAGTTTCATCAGATCGCTACCAAGAAATCTCTAATTTGATAAGGAATCCCGGCAAGCGTGTCCAGTTAAACAAGAAGCGTTTAAAGCGGCGCTTCGCAGAAGTACGTGAAGTACATGTGCTTCTCCAGAAGATGAAGAAAAAAGCACGAGAGTTTTTACTCCAGGAATAACGTACAAAAATGTTACCATCAGGCAAAAAGAACTTGTCCATGCAAGAAGACCCGTAAAAAAACCTGTGGAGATGAAAAGGAAACCTTATACTAGAGTCAGAGTTGGTGCTGAGAATATGGGAAATTTTTTTCTGTAGACTATATAACGGCGACGAAGCCCAACATGCCATCGTCCGACAGTTTAGACCATGCAGCTTAGAGGATGATAATCAAAACCAAAATAAAGGAAAGATAAAATCTCAGATGGCCGTTATTCAAAGTTTCTAGAAAGGACTTTGTGGAAAGCATACACCAAATCATTAATCAGATTTGATCAGAACAGTATGTGACTGATGTCTCAGCTCTGCTCACTGCATTCTTAGTATCGTTCACCAGGTCTACAAAAAAGGGAGACCCACTCAACTGTACCCAATTTAGATGTATAAGTTTGCTTAAGAGATCTTATCTGCCATATACCGTGACTACCAGTGCAGTTTCAGAATAGAAAAGTCCACAATCGACCAAATTTTCACGCTCGAGCAGATCCTGGAAAAAACTCAAAAAGTTCAAATCGATACCTACCATCTTTTCAGCAATTTTAAAGCTGCTCCGTCAATATGGACAACCACTTAACCGAGACATGTTGACGTGCTGTCATGTGATTCATCACAATCTTTCAATGACATCGGCAGAATTGGCAGAGGTCACTGGGCGGCCATCGGTGTCTTCGGTGATATTGAAACGGAAACTGCCAAAATCTGTTTTGGGGTAAATGAGGACAAAACTAAATAGTCAGCAAGAAGGTACGAATTTTCGGCCAATTGGAACGTCACAATGGACAGCTATAATTTCCAGATAGTGAGGAACTTTTATACCTTGGCGCTGCTTCAAATTCTGTCAACAAGACCTCAGCAGAAATAAAATGAAGAATCCCTTAGCTGTATGACGCAACTATTGTGTGATTTATGGATTTGTTGTACACCAATCTATAGGTCGTGGGAAAAAAAGTTATTTAATCGCTAGAACCCGTTGAGTTAAGTCAAATTGTGTGCGAACAAAAAATTCTAAAATGGAGAACGAAAAGTTACACCATCGCTTTGTAATGCTGTACAAATTTCAAAAAGGAGTGAGTGCTGGAACTGCAACAAAAAACATTCAGAGCTGAGTAGATTTCGGAATGCTTATATGACCGAGATTGATTACGACATTGTGCGAGCCTTACCGAAATATAACCCGAAGATTTCAACTGAGGAAATTGTTGAGAGGCTAAATATTGACCGTTCGCCAGCATTTGCTTGACTGAAAAAAATAAGCCGAACCGCATCTCCGTAGCCATATCTCTGTTTAGACGCCATGAAATTTTTTTGGATCCAGTCGTAACAGGTGACGAGAAGTGGATTCTGAAAAAAAAACGTAGAACGAAAAATTAGATGCAAAAAAGAGTCAAGAAAGCTACAATAGTTTTATTCTCTTGCAAAAAAGCCACTCGGAAGCCCTCAACTTCGCATAACCCACTGGACATACATTTCGTTCATAAGACCGATACTCACTTTTGAGGTTGTTGTCTGGTGAATGCAGCCAACTGCAGCAAACTAAGCAGAGTCCAAATAATAACATGTTTCTGCATAAGCCCTACGCTCTACTTTCTCCGTGAGACTGGATATTCTTCAGCAGACAATTAGTTGCGACCGCAGCTATTCGCCTTAAAGTGACTACACAATGGGCAAATAGTTTATTTGACCACGATAATATTCTTTATATACTAGGAGTTCTCGCAGGTAACATCGATTACACTATACTCGAACTTTAGTTTGACAAAGACCTTCATGTAAGCTTCCCCTGTAGATCCTTCTGGCTGGAAGACACTTTCATGGAGGACAAATCAATCCACTCTTACACAAATGTAAAGTTGGTAGCGGGGTCGGTGGTGGTATTTTCTCAGATAAGCTTAATCTAAGCCTCTCCTTACGTTTTCCAAATCGATGTAGCGTGTTCCAGGTAGAAATTTTGACAATAAATCTGTCCTAGCTTAAGAGAAAACGTAATATCTGCAAAGGATATCCGCATCTTTTCGGATAGTCAGGCCGCTATCAGGTCTCCTTAAAATCTAAAACTGTCCTTGAATGCCGATCATCTCTTACGGTGATGGCAGAGCAGTTAAATCTTCAACTTTATTGGGTGCCGGGCCAAAGAGACATTCCAGGGAATTGTAGCGCAGACGAACTCAATAAAATTGGAACCACTCTACCTTTTCTACCGGAAAATTGTAGCATCTGTATACCAATCGCTAAGTGCAAATTAATATTTAAGTTGGATGCCAACAAAAGAACCGACCTTTAGTGAACTGTTGGATCAACATGTCTAGCGACCAAACAGATCTGGCCAAAGCTGGATCTGAATCGCTCTAAGAGTCTCACCTTTTTAAACAGGAAACATTTTAGCGCTATCATGGGTGTCATCATTGCACAATGCCTTTTATGCATGTAGAAGCTGCATGTACGAGAAGGAAGAGAAGACAATGTTCCACCTACTCTGTACATGTGCAGCTCTCTCCCAAAAAAGAAAAATTCATGTAGGAGCCTTGTTCTAAAATGACTTAAGCTATCTAAGGAATATAATCGTTAACAGTCTCCTACGTTTCATCATAAGCTCAAGTTGTTTCCAAGAGCAGGAGGATCACATATACACGTGGCATGGCAATGAGCCAATAGGCCAAAGTGGGTTGGTGTTTCCAACAGCCACACTTACTTACCTTAATGGCGACAGCTTTGATACTGACGTAAGTTTGGTAAATTATTTGGTCTTGAAGATACTTGGAGCGACGAAACTCTGTACTTGTGCTCCAAAATCAGAAACCATGTTTTATCTTCCAGTACAGCATATCAGTCTTCAAAAATACAATTTAATATCCTTGGTCTCCCAGATAACAAGATTTATGATATTAATTTTAAATCATAAATGATGGCGTGGCTTAATATCACACAAACGAGTATATAGTCGTAACTAAAACATGTCTTTTAGTTCCATATCCCAAGTCTTACCGTATGTGCTAGCACATACCCATGATTAAAGAGCTGGGCAGAGCATTTCACAAGCAAGTTGTAGAGTTTAAAAAAGAATCACAGAACCTATTTTAGGGTGCGTCTTAAGGCCATCTTCAAGATAAACCACAAGGCGCCCATAGTGAGACGGGTGTTACAATTGAAGGTTTCAAGGGATTACTGCAAAATTCATTGGAGCACCGGCGATGAAAATAAGGACGCACGTAATGTGTCAGTTTTCTGTGAAATATTGGTGTCACGTAAATGTAGAGAGTAATTCTTAGGACCACCCATCCAGATATGAGCATTGTACACGAATTTGCAAGAGATGAAGGACTTTAATTCTAAAGACTGGTCAGTATTTTTGGCAGCATTGAATATGTGAGCATTCAAACGTTTTGTAGGATATCATTGACATAATGGCGGGGTTTTCTTTAATTCCAGAAGGCAGCATTGTGTTTTGGGAATTTTATATTAAACTCAGTTTCAAATATGCTGTTAATAGCGTAATTTAGTCACTGTTGGCACTCCCAAAGGAAATGTCTAATCCATAGCAGAAGTGATTCATCGACCGATCTCGAGAAATATTGCCAATTTTTTAAATATCTTATGCAAATACTTTGTTTTCATGGATATTTGTTTATATTTTGGTTTCACTTTCCCAGCAGATTACCTGTCAAATCAACCTTTGCTTTATTGGAGGACCGAAGAGTTTTATGAGCGTAAGGGTAATATAAATACAATGGGTTTGTTGATGATGGCAGACGAAAATTCATCTTTGACCACATGATGAACATGTACTTTTGCTTGCATTGCAGTGGTTTTACTTACATTGAAGAATATCTTTGCAGAAGGAGGAGAGACATATCATATGAATCAGTAGATTTGAGTATGATTTTTGGGCACCCTTGTTACTAGGTGCGTATAAATGTTTTACAGTATAGGTGAACGTATGATGAAAGTATTGAGGTGGCTGCGAACTGCTCAGTAAACAGATTGGCCTTGCCCGAAAAACTGACAAAGGAATGGCATTGTTAATTAGCTCTGTGAAACCCTGTGATGCAGAAATTCTATTTCGTTCAATTACCTTTAGAAGATTCTGCAGAGTTTTTTTGCCTCATTCTTTAGTCATATTGTAGATTAGTGTATTTCTGAAAGGTGTTACTGTCATTCTAGGCTTGTTTGATTTTCTTTCGGTTTTCTTCTGTCAAGGTGGTTTCTAACAGGCACTTTACAGCTCAATTATATTCAGACCTTTTCCTCCGGCTTGGTACTCACGATACGATGCATGATGAAAGACATCCACGTCGTTATCAAAGTAAAATTCCAAAAGAGTAGCGTTTTCCACTCTATTTGGGCTTCTCGTAGCAATATGATTTTTGTTTAAAACTATCTTTTTCTGTGAAAAATAAACTGATATAACAAAGTGGCTTGACAAGCCTAGAGAGAAATAGAATACTTGTCAGGGTGAGAAGTTGAAAATGAATCCAGACTATTGATATGACTGTCAACGTCTTTTAATTGTGAGGATTCATTTACTAGCTTGTTTGAGACCTTCGCTAACACATCGCATCGAGTAATGAGTCGACCACCGACGTGTGCATACGTTGACCATTGGACTCGTAAAATCTCGTGTACTGTACAAAATAAACCGCCCAGCGTAAAAAAAAACCACCGCGCACATGTGGAAAAAAAGTGCAGTGCAGTGGAGAGAAATAAAAACAAACATTTCGGACTGTGCGGGTATCCCACAACCGCCGTTCCTAGTCGATGTACTGTTGCTCGTACTCGTATTTATCATACGATACGGCCAGTGACTGAGTGTATGTAACAACCGATGAATAGCCGGCTCTGAATGTGGGTTAGTTAGTGCACTGTTTCATATTGTTGCAAAGGCATAACACCTACAACAATTTGATTTGGTAAGCCAACGCCATAATTTTCACTTCGCAGCCATGTTTAGCAACGTTGGTGTTTGTGTTTTCTGTGTTTGTTTATGATTATGACTGGGGAATTCAGAGTAGACATAGCCAATATACGCGGGCTAAAAAGTTATCCTATTATCTTAGTGAAACACAGGTAGATCCCTGTCCATATGTCAATAGATGAATCTGATCGGAAGCTACCATATAGTCTTTTTCAAATCACCGTGCAATGGGAAAGCTGCGCAAAGAGAGCCTGGAAGAGCATGCTACTCATCTGCTCACTGGAAAATGATATATACGAAACGGCTGAACTTTCTCCACTTTTTTTCATATTTAACGCATTTACATCATAAGCGCATACATGAGCTTATTTTGCCTGGCCGCTACTTTTTGTGACAAAATTAAATACTTCCTGCAATAAATGTATATGGTATGTGATAAAAATTGATTCAATTCGAACACACATTTTTTATGAAAAGGGTTAGGTAAAAACTATTTATTCTGACTATTTTTTACGAATATAAATGCCTAAAAAAGGAATTCTTAATTTAGTTTTAAAAAACCTTCACAAGGAGTAGAAAGAAGTAAGAAAGAAAAAATTTAAATACAATATGCTGCTCTAAGCCAGGAAAGACTCTAACACGCCAAACAGAAGTGCTTACGCTGAAAATTTGCTATTGGGTATATATTTTAATTCGTGCGGTTTTTTTTTTTTTTTTTAATGTGAACGTTTATTTAAGAAAAACATGTACAATAGTATTATTCAAAGTATTGCCCATCTGAAGCTATGACTTTTCCCCATCTTTCTGGCAATTTGTAAATCCCATCCCAAAAGAACTGCGCCGGTTTGGCAGCCAAGAATGAATCTAGCCAATTTTCGATATTCTGCTTTGATGTCAACCGTATTTCAGTGAGGGCGTTCTGCATCGACCGGAACAAATGGTAGTCAGAAGGGGAAAGGTCTGGGCTATAAGGCAGGTGGGGTAAGACTTCCCATCCACTATTCTTAACCGGAATAGCAACATGGGGCCGAGCGTTGTCATGTCATGATGGAAAATTATTGCCTCGTGTCTGGTCGCATATTCCGGGCGTTTTTCGGCTACTGCTCTCTTCAAACGGATTAATATTGTTCAGTAGTGTTGGCCATTGATGGTTTCACCCGGTTTTAGCAGCTCAAAATACAGCAAGCCCATCTGATCCTACCAAATACAGAGCATTAACTTCGCGCCATGGATATTCGGCTTTGCCGTTGATTTGGCTAGTTGGCCGGGTTTGACATATGATTTTTGCGCTTGGGTTTGTCGTAATGGATCCAATTTTCATCACCAATAACAATCCGATGCAAAAATGACTTCCTTTTGTGGCGTTCCAGCAGCATTTCGGACATGCAAAACCGCCTTTCGAAGTCTCTCGGCTTGAGTTCATGTGGAACGCAATTTAATTGCTTTTGAACATATCCAGCTGCTTTTAAACGTTTTAAAATAGCTGCTTGTGTGACACCCAAAGATTTTGCGAGCTCTTCTTGTGTTTGGCAACAATCTTCATAGAGTAATGCTTCCAGTTCTTCATCTTCAAACTTTTTTGGCTGCCCAGGACGTTCATCGTCTTTCAAGCCAAAATCACAACTTTTAAATCCTGCAAACCACTTTTGGCACGTTCGCTCAGCTAGCGCATGTTCACCATAAACTTCCACCAAAATACGATGACTTTCGGCAGCAGTTTTCTTCATATTAAAGTAATGAAGAAGAACTCCCCGCAAAAACACTTTTTCAGGCACAAAGTTCGACATATTTGTTTACGCTTCAAATGAATGACATATACTGAAATGACGTACAATGACAGTAGCTTTCCAACGAATGTTCCAATGGAACAATAACAATGGAATAATGCAAGTTACACCATCCTTTAGCAAGCCGCATGAAGTTATAGACCCAATACAAAAACTTGGATTATGAAAACAACCATACAAATGAAGCTCCTACGAGAGCAGTTGTAAGAAAAACCGTTGAATTTGTTGGAGTTTCGCATAGGACCATAAACAAAATATTAAAAGAACAAGAACAAACTGGAACAGTACAATCACCCAACAAGAAAATTTCTCATTCCTTGATCAAAAAGTTCGGAAAATTTCAGTTCAGAGTTCAGAAAATTAGAAATACAAGTTCATTCATCTAAATCTATATTATCGCCTTCAAAGTAATCCCCATTTACTGCAACACACAATTCTCGAAATAGTTTTTATATCCGGTTTTCGTTATGTCCATCAGTGCTTCCTGCGATTTTTCCATTACTTCCTCTCGGCTGCTGAAACGCGTTCCCCGTAGTGGATTCTTAACTCGATTGAACAGAAGGAAGCCACAGGGAGCCGAATCAGATGAATTCGGTGGCTGCTGGATGGTATTTGTTGCACTGTGCGACGGTGCGTTATTATGGTGCAAAATCCATGAGTTTTCTGCCCACAATTCTGGTCTCTTTCGACGAATTGCTTCACGCAAACGTCTCATAACTCCCAAATAGTACTCTTTGTTTACTGTCTGGCCTTCTGGAAAAAATTCATGATGCACTATACCGTTGTAATCCATGAAAACCGTGAGCATTGCCTTCCTTTTTGACTGAAAACGACGTGTTTTTGTTTTTTTTTTTGGTCTCGTACTCATAAACCCACGTCTCGTCTCCAGTAATGATCCTTTTGATGAATGTGGTTCAGCCTCGCAAATCATCTCCTTTGTGACGTCAACACGGTCTTTTGGCATCAACTTTGCTGCTACACGACGAAAATACAAATCATTAACCAAAATGCCTTGGACGGATCCATAGACAATGTTCAATTCCTCCGACATCTCTCTAATGGCTAATTAGCGGTTATTGACCAACATTTCTTTGACTTCATCAATGTTTTCGTCGGTTTTCGATGTCGATGGTCTGCCACTGCGTTCGTCATTCTCGATTGGCTCACGAGCATTTTTGAACTGCTCGTGCCACTGGTAAACGACCGTTTTCATCAGAGAATCGTTGCCGAAACACTTTTACAACATTTCCAACGTTCGCGCACGATTAAATCCTTTTTTACGCAAAATTTAATACAAGTTCGTTGTTGAAAATTTAAATCCATTTCTAAAATGGTAAAAAATCGCCAACACACACAGATATAGATGTACTCTTGGCTACGTAACTTTTGCAAATGTCAAGCTATTACGCTAAGATTTAGAAGGAATGTCAAAAACAGATGTACCAACTTAACAAAAAAACAGAACTCAAATCGGAACAATGGGAGTGCACCGTTCAGCTTATTCCGTTTTTTTTTGTTTTGATCAAGGTGGCAAGATGATTTCGACTTTATATCCATCTAAAGGATGATTTTTCCACCAATTTGACAAAAGTCATAACATTGAGCGTCCTTAGGCAACAAATCCGTCAAGAACTGAAAGTTAGGATAAGTAAGACATCCTTTTAGAGGTATCTAAAAGCTAAAAGATTCATTTTTCTTAAGACGGAAGACAAAAGGAAAATCCTTTGTAAAAAGACGGAAGTGAAAATTCAAAAGTTAAGATATATCCGTCAAATCCGTCAAACTTTGACAATTTCTCAAAATGGTCAAGAGATCGGGTACTGAACCAGCTAGAGGAACCGTCGGTTATTGTATTAGACAACGCCTCCTATCACAATAAATTAAAAAACCGAGCCCCTGAAGTATCAGCAACGAAATTGGACTTAGTTATTATAATTGTCTGTAAACTGTATGATTTAGTTCGACAACACAAGGCATCCCCGCAGCATCAAATAGACGACTTGATAGGATCAGCAGGCCATGAGGTACTCAGACTTCCACTATACCATCCGGACTTGAATCCAATTGAGAATTTTTGGGGTATTGCAAATCAAGAGTTTCGTGTAGAAACACTGGATAATATCAAGGACATAGCAGAAGTATGCTATAAGGCCATAAGGACAGAGGAAAGTTATTTGATCTATACCAACTGAGTTGGTATACCTTCACCAAGCGAATTGTTATTAGACATGGCGAAGATTCATCAATTGATATTGAAAGCGACAGCGAGAATGATGGTACCACTGATGGAGATTAAGTGCATTGATTTTGGAAAAATAATCGTTGGATCATACAAAACACCATAAAAAAAATAAACACTTAACTTTATTTAACTTTTATATTCGTATTTATAGTCAAATTTATATTCAATAGCAAAACATTATTTCTTCTTTTCAACAAAATAATTGGAAAGAGAGTGTTTTCCATAAAATCGTCATTGCCAATTCCACTGAAAAAATATACAATGGACACGACTTCCACATCATGCACTCTCTCTACACTCTTATTTCACATCTGTCAATACTGACTTCTTATCCTTTCTACAATACGTTATCCAATGCCATTCAAGCAGATAATCAGCACACGCTGAGACTTAATATGGACTCAGTGCAATAAACATCAAAGTATGGTTATGCTCGAATTTCGTCTGCATCACTTCCAGGATTACTGGAGTAAACTGGAAAGGAGGGCACATGCGTAAGAAATCTCACGGTGATTTGAAATGAACTATACTTGGCTACGAACTAGTGCCATTACTCCTCTCTCACCGCAGTCTTGCTATTTACGTGCAGAGTTACGTAGCTTACTAAACACCACAACAATGTAATCCATGTTCCGATCTGCGTTTCAACTTCATGTGGTTAAAATTCTATCTCCGTAAGTAGAAGTAGTATCCGCTATTGCTTTATTTACAGAAGCCCCAAACTGTACAGCAAATTTAATGAGTTTGATGCGCTGTTTGATTTCATACAGAAAATTTTTTCCCTGTGTCCTCATACTGAAATCGCTATTACGGGCAATTTTAATATACACATTCGATATTTTGGACAGACAACACCCGGAGGACAGTCGACCGAATGACAAAACCAGAAATCCAATTGGAGCGGTTTTAACAGCTACCTTACGAATTTTAACTGGCCATTATGTTACCTCGTTAACGATGTGGATGTTACTACTGATGTGGCTACTTTCACAGACACCATTCTCTTTGGAATGAAATCCTTTATCCCTCATCCGATGAAGAGTATCAAACCAAAAGAAAATACGTGGTACGACTCGAACTTTAAAGAGACTGTCAAGGTTAGAGAATGTTTTTTCGGTCCTTCAACCCGACAGAGGAAAACCGAAAAAAAGTTTAAACGGGCTAGGAATGACTGCAACGTCTTTCTTAAGCGTCTTAAATTTCAATACGACCAAAAGCTGAGGCAAAAAATACTATAATGTCCCAAAGGTAGTAAAAATGTTTGGTCGTTCGTCAAAAATATTAGAAATTCTACCTCATCCTCCATCTCAACGCTGTCAGCCCTTTGGATAACGCCAATCTGCTTGCTGCCAGCTCAACACTTTCAGATTGTGCTTTGTCTCCGTCTACATTTGAGTGCATCGAATCTTCAAATGGAACGAATCCACTTTCGTGTAATAGCAAGATTACGCCGGCAAAACCACTGCGTAAGCTTTCTCATCAATCCTACTCTTTAGGACTCTTTCCAAACAGATAAGAAACAGCATTAGGGAAGGGATTCCTAAAAAAGACGAATTTTCTTCTCTCTACTCCTATAGACCTGTTGCACTTATGAAATATCTCGAAACACGAACATTTCTTAATAATCGGCAGTGCGGTTTTTATAGGAACACTGGTGATTTAATGGCATGTCTTATCGAATAGTTGAACAAAAGCGTACATCAATCTGGCGAAAGCAAGATAATAGCACTTGATATTTCTAAGGCATTTAACAGAATTTGGCATCAGAATTAGAAATTACCTTTCGGTTGAACTTGTTTTAGGTGGATTCAAGTCTAATATTCACAAAATAAATATTGGTGTGCCCCAGGGCGCCGTTCTGTCTCCGACTCTTTTTTTTTAATTTCCATCAATTCTTGTCTGCTAGGTACTGCTAATCGAATATTTTCGGCTGTAGAATTCATTAATTTCTGATATTAACAGCATAACTAGTTGGGACCCAGAGTATGTTTTTCTTGTGCACAATCTTAAGAATTTAAGTTATTACAAAACTGGCGTTACAGCCCGGTGTGAGCCAAGGCCTAGCTTCACGCACTCATTTGTGTTTCTCACTTTGTGAAGTTTTACACTCCTGAGCAGGGCCTACTGCTTCTTGCCGGTTCCAAACGGCTCTCCTGAGAAGCTTTTTCACAGGTAGAATTTGACTTTCGGAGTTTTGCCATTGCCCGCCGAAAGGGTGATGACGATTTTGAAAAATTTTGCTGTTGCGCTCCTACCTAATGAGAACTTCTTACCAAATTTAATGAGGATCGACGAAGCGATTTTCCACCTGAGCATTTTCGTAAATAAACCCAATTGCGGTTTTTGAAAATCCCAAAACTCCCAAAAACTTTGATCAAAGACCAATTGCACTCAAATCTCAAACCTTGCAGCAACTTAAGGGAAACATTCACAAAGTAATTGGTCATATACCACAAAAAACACTTCACAAAGTTGTTGAAAATGAAATGGCTTCTCTTATTTTTTCTTTTGTAAGTACAATTTATGATTGGTTTAATCAATAAATATCGAACACTTATTCCAATTTTATTTACAATACCAATTGACGAAACCATCATACAATCGTAATATGGTATATTGTACTTACGTTTTGGTTTGATCTCCGAAATCAATAGTTCACAATTGGTCCTCAGTGATGAAGCCAAAATGGTACATCTTTAATCTCCTCATTCTTGACTTTCACCTTCCGGTTGTTAAATACTACGGTTGTGGATGTACTTGTAACATTGAGCTTCTGAGTCCTGAAACCCGTAAATCAATATCTAAAAATAGTACAAAATTTGATACTGGTATGGCGTGCTCTTTTGAATGGCTTATTGTTGAAAATATCCAAACTTTGAAATACCCGTAGCTAGGGTAAAATTTGAAATTGTTTTGATAATGAACTGGACTTCGCTAACATCAAACGAAACAATTCGTACAACGTTTTTCCAATTTTTTGATGCCCTCCAAATAATAGGATTTCTCGAGGCACTCAAAATAAGCGTCTGTTTCATCGATGACCTATTCATTTGACCCAAATCTCTTCGTAACCAAATTCATACAATTTTTTGATTGTGACTGCGGATTTGTACGCCGCGCCGGTTCGTTCTTCTGGTAGAAGAGGATTTTTCTCCTCGCCAAATGCAGTCGCTTTTGCATTAAATCAGTGTCAATTTGCTCTGCATTATAGGTACCGGTGATATGGGTAAAACCTTTTCAAGGTAATCGATGAGAATGGCACTGCGCGCATCCCAAAAAATTGTCGCCATGTTGGCTTGTTGGCTTTGGGATTCTTCGCCTTTCATTCATTAGGAAGTCCATTCATTCATTCGGAAGAAGTCCACTGTTTCGAATGTTCCTTGGATACTGTTGTGTTGTGATGGATCCGACGAAGTGGTGCAAAAACTCGTTGGGATTGTGATTCTACATCACCAAACACTTCTTTGAAGTTGTCAATCGATTGCGTTTATTGTCAATTGTGAGCAAACGCGGCACTCATATAGCGATAGGTTTTTATATCCAAATATTTTTGAAAAACTGAAATCACTGATCCGTGTGATAGGCCTGTAGCCTCTTCAAGTTTGCGCACCTTTAATCACCGATTGTCTAATATCATAACGTGGATTTCATCGATCATTTTAAGTGTGGTGACCTCAATTGGACGACCAGAACATTCGGCATCACTTCTGCTGGTACGACCGCACCGAAATTGAGTAAATTGATGGTGGTTTGATTTCGTTTGCATGATGTTTTTTTTTTTTTTTTCTTTTGCGTAAAAAATAGTGTTTAATGAACGTGCGAAATTCACAACAAAACTATTTGACAGATCTGTCTGAACATTTGGGTGCGTTCTTTCGGAAGGTGCTTCTTGACAAGCAAGATATTGGATTTTAAATGACAACGTCATCTGTTTTATGTTTCTTATTGACTTATTGACACACCCTCTAATTAAAAATAACTTTTTTTTTTTGTAAAAACTATTGGGTTTATAATTCGTGCGGTTTCCTAAGAGATAGCGTAACTTGTATTATTCCATTGGAACATGCGTTGGAAAGCTACTGTCATTGTACGTCATTTAAGTATATGTCATTGATTTGAAGCGTAAACAACAATAATTTTTTTCACTCAAATACGTTGAACTTTGTGCCTGAAAAAGTGTTTTTGCGGGGAGTTCTTCTTCATTACTTTAATATGTAGAAAACTGCTGCCGAAAGTCATGATATTTTGGTGGAAGTTTATGGTGAACATGCGTTTGAAGATGAAGAACTGGAAGATTGGGTGTCACTCAAGTAGCCGTTTTAAAACATTTAAAAGCAGCTGGATATATTCAAAAGCAAGCAAATTGGGTTCCACATGAACTCAAGCCGAGAGACGTCGAAAGGCGGTTTTGCATGTCCGAAATGCTGCTGGAACGCCACAAAAGGAAGTCATTTTTGCATCGGATTTTTACTGGTGATGAATAGATCCATTACGACAACCCCAAGCGCAAAAAATCATATGTGAAACCCGGCCAATCAGCCAAATCAACGGCAAAGCCGTACCATGGCGCGAAGGTAATGCTCTGTATTTGGTGGGCTCAGATAGGTGTGCTGTATTATGAGCTGCTAAAACCGTGTTAAACCACCATTGAAAAACACTAACGAACACAATTAATCCATTTAAAGAGAGCAGTAGCCGAAAAATGTCCGGAATATGCGACCAGACACGAGGCAATAATTTTCCATCATGACAACGCTCGACCCCACGTTGCTATTCCGGTTAAGAACTATTTGGAAAACAGTGGATGGGAAGTCTTACCGCTTATAGCCCAGACCTTACCAGACTACCATTTGTTCCGGTCGATGCAGAACGCCCTCACTGAAATACAGTTCACATCAGAGCAGAATATCAAAAATTGGCTTGATTCATTCTTGGCTGCCAAGCCGGCGCAGTTCGTTTGGGATGGGATCCACAAATTGCCAGAAAGATGGGAAAAAGTCAAAGCTTCAGATGGGTAATACCTTGAATAATACTATTGTACATCTTTCTGATGGTTAATTTGCGGTTATTGACCAAAATTTCAATGTTTTCGTCGGTTTCCGATGTCGATGGTCTGTCATTGCGTTCATCATCTTCGATTGACTCACTACCACTTTTGTACAGCTCGTGCCACTGGTAAACGACCGTTTTCTTTAGAGAATCGTTGCCAAAACACTTTTCCAGGATTTCAAACATTCGCGCACCATTAAATCCATTTTTTGAGCAAAATTTAATACAAGTTCGTTGTTGCAAACTTAAATCCATTTCAAAAATTGTAAAAAATCGCCAACACACACAGAGATAGATGTACTCTTGACTACGTAACTTTTGTAAATGTCAAGCTATGATGCTAAGATTTAGATGGAATGTCAACAACAGATGTATCAACAACAAAACTCAAATCGGAACATTGGGAGCGCCACACGGTGGTGATTCCGTGGTGTTTTGATCAAGGTGGTATTGTTGAATTAAGTTAATTAATGAATTAAGTTGCGAAACTGAAGACTGTTCAATTTTGTTTTAGCTTTTTGATTTCGAGATTTCTATAAGTTTTTTTATATAATTTTTTCGCTACATGTTGACATGTAAGAATCTTGTTTGCCATAAGGCAGTAACCAAAGTCAATTCCCAAATTTGATTTCCCATATCTGTGCTCATATCGTTGTTTTTAGTTGGAGCCACATTAATATTAAGATTTTGAAATCTGGTGCGACTAGCTAACCAGTTTTTTTTTTCCAACAAAATCGATGAGTCTTATTCAACTGGCCATGTAGACCATGTATTCAGATCGTCGGTTTAAAAATGCTTTCCTTGCCTAACTTGCCGTTTAAGCCATCTAATAGCTACATGTTGAAGATATAGATGAAATATTTACTTCATCGAAAATGTAAATACGTGAGGGCGTAAACCCCGCCATAGCAGAATTTCTCATTTGGCGGAGTGCATTTAAATCCTTTTTAAAGCTGTCCGTCATTTCAGAATGAAGTTTATATCCGTCGGTCCATATATCCAAGGCTAAGTAGCAAATAAACAGAGGTTCTCTGTATAATATTTGCTCTCTGGTAGCAAATTTCAGTAGTAATCATTAAAATAAACATCCCCGCATGTTTTTATAGAATCTGAGAGCCCATAACGAAGGTAAGTTTGTTTTCAGTTTGTGCTGGATCAAAGCAGTTTTCACAAATCGAGTAGCAGAAGACAGAGGTGTAAATGAAAGAAAAAAAGATATATATATTCGTAATTTATCTCAGGTTGGCTTGAAAAAATTGTAGATAAAATGAGTGAAAAATTAAGGCATGAGAAAGCATTCTGTTATATGGGCGTAATTCCTAAAGTTACGATTTACATACAAAGTAGCGGTAAGGATAGAATACATAAATCACTTCCCTTACATTTTGTGCTTTGTATTTAAGAAATTTCCTTCCATCTAAAAATGCTCATGTGATGAGAGTTTAATGCAGAAATATTTTCTTCCTTGCATACAAAACGTGTAAAATACTGTTGAATATGTTGTATGTATGAGTATATTTTTTGTCCTTTATACCGCAGAGATATTTTCAATGAACAGAAACACACTTTCATAGCTTTTTTTTATGAATATAAGCTTTGTGTGATACTGCGAAAGGACCTCACCATTTTCACTTTGGAATACTCCACACCGAGGGCATACAGTGAAAGCATTAGATCTGCATAAGAAAAGATTGCGAATGGATATCCGCTTTTTAGAAGGATTTAATGGATCCGTTCTACCGGCGAGGTTTATTTTTTAATCCGCCGAATAGAACAAACAACTCAGAATATGACTATCTGGATTATTTTATTTTGCGTGTAAATCTCATTTCGTGTCAACACAAGTTTTTTATTTTCTGCTTTTTTTTTTTGCAAATTGAGTTTGAAAATGTGACTGTTGCTCCTTCTTCAACGTCTACACTTTGTCATATCTGTATACCACCTACATACGTCCGTAGATACGAGTATTCACCTTTATGAATACATTTTTATCCCCCTAAATAGCTTAAATTAATGTTGTGACCTTGTCTCCTTTTTTTTTTTTTCAAATTATTATATAAGAGTATCAAGTGATTCTCGATATGTTGGCAAGGGGATTAGAAACTCGTAGGTCGTAGGTCAAAACTTGCAACTGTCAACAACCACGTATCTGGTACTAGGGCTCTTAGGTTATTACAAATGTCAATGAATCTAAATTCGAATAACAAATGACAGAAACATGAAATTCTTTCTAATAGTACGAGTGCTCAGCTACTATACTCAATATATGTACTCGTACTCGTATCTTTTAGATGAAATTTTCTCAGCTCCGTTTTTGAAGTGTGTATACCAGTACAGATATACTATCGATAAGCAGCTTATGATAGACGATATTCGTATCTTTTTACGAGCTGGCTTGACCTTATTATTTTACATTAATATGCGAAGTAAGAAGGGGAAGAAACAGTGGAAGTACCTAGATAGTGAGTGGGTGGTGTATCTATGTATACTTTGGGAATGGTAAAGACTATAGAGGTGGTTCTCCATAATTTGCATTGTTTTAATGAAAAAGCCGGTGGCGTCTTTTGCTTTTCATTAACTTGAGAAGAAGAATAGTAAGCAAAATGAACAAAGAGCAATATTGGTAACGAAGGTGGGACAATGTTTGTTTGTATCCTGTCCTGGCCCTGGTATTAATGGGGGTTGCTAATGCAAACATTTGGCGAAGAGGTTTTCTTCTATATTTAGGAATAGAAAATAATTTGTGAGGGAGACTTCTTATATCTGGAAAATTTTTTACAAATGTACCGAAACCGAAAATATAATGTTGGAGAACCATTTAGTACCACTTAAGCAATTGAAAAATCTGCAGGGTATATGTATACGAGTATGCAAACTAAAATATGATCTAATATTCATAAAAGGTTGTCATAAACTTCTTTCTTGCCTTGGTAATGTCAAATACATAGAATACATAGTAAATGCATTGGACGATTGACGCAATTATGTTACTAAATCGTACATGAAGCTACTTACGATTACTTAAATAGAGCGTCTGGAACACGTACCCTAAAGTCAGCAAAGTAAAATCTGTCGTTAATCGTAGGACGTCAGTAAATTTGTTGGTTTGATTATTACTTAGTTGGCCGTGTTCGAATTAAAATGGCTCTGCTGGAGACAAAAGTAGTTTCCATCTCTTTTGTTAAGGATACTTTCAAATATTGGCATACTATGAGATACATTAATGTTTAAGTGTGAGTTTGGTATTCCTGCTTATCTTCAACCTGGTCCTGGGGTCCATATCCGAGCTAATGCGATCGAAACCACCCAATTATTTTTTGCCTTCTCGTTTAGAACTCTGCACCATATTGTATAGCTGTCAAGTTTAGGATTTTGCTGAATAAGTACCAACAAACAAAATGTTAAGCATAAGCGAACGCACTCAATATAAACCAGATAAAGTCTTGTTGAATATGAGTAAATACATCGCCGATGTCCTTCGTGAGTTAATATTACAAATGTATACCAGATTGATTTTTTTTTCTTCGCTGGCTACCACGGTATATAAAATATTTCATCTTACCAAAAGGACTTTGAATTTCGTGTTGTTAATAGTTAGTTTCGATGGTTGTTTCCATCTTGGCATCAGCTGCTAAGACATATGTTATATAAACTGCGACGGAATTGTATTCGTTCGAGTTTTTAACGTATCGTTATGTTCTGTGGGCTTACCCAGCAACACTCCAGTGGTGTTATTTGAAACTTTATTGAAATTTGGTATCGTCCCACGATACCAGCAGCTACTGTGTATCCCAGCACTTTGTGTGGGAATCTATAGAAATATTTTTTATAAGTCCGTTTGATTGAGGAAGTACAAAAGCCGTTCAACATCGAATCAACGACAACAATCGACCAATTAAGCTAGCTTTGCACAGAATTTTCATTTCTAAAGAGAATGAATCCAGCTCAAAGGCAATCTCCATGCTAAAGGACAAAAAGAGGGACAAGCTAGGAGGTTCTGAGTTGATTTTTATCATATTTGAGTATAGCTATGATCAAAGACTCATTTCCTTTGTCTAGAATAGTGGAAATTTTTGTCTTGGTCTTAGGGTACTCAGTGTGATTGTCTTGATTGTTCTTTGTTTGTTAATCAGGAAAGTGTCAGGAAGAAGTATATTGACGAACTTAAGAAAACTGCATTCGTAACTAGAGACGGTCGTGGTGGTTTATTGTAATGAGTTTTGATTGCACGAATGCCCGTACTTCTTTCATCCGTTTGATGTCTCATTAGTTCCTTCCTTTTATGAGTGAGTGCTTTTTAGCTTTCATTCTGTCTCCAGCCATCTGAAAATCTCATGTTTAAATTTAAATGAACTTAAATTAAAGTCAAGTTTTTGGGCTGAGTAGTGAAGGTATCTCTTCAGATCATGTTAAAATTGATGAGACTTAGTCACCACTGTTCGTCACCTTCATCCAGGCAAAAAAGTGACCAGAAAAGAACGATAGAAAAAAAAAAGTAAATAAAACAACAATGGCATGTGATATAAAACTGATTTTGGCTTTATTTTAAAGCTACGTTCATGCCATTATATCTGAAGTAGCACATCATTGAAATGGCCGCCTCGGCTTTGCAGCTGTCAGTCCGATTTTTGATGACTCTGTCTAATATGTACGGCGTTATTCCGGCAATAGCGTGTCGAATGTTGGGTTTGAGCTCAACTAAAGCAGACTAAGAACTTGTCGTAGACCCAGAGAAAATAATCGATTGATGTCAAATGGCATGTGGCCAATTGATAAACGCTTGCCGTGAGATGACCCAGTCGCCAAATTTCTCCTCCATAACTTTGGGCATTGCTTCACTTTTATGGCATTTAGTGCCATCTTGTTGGAACCACAGCTCAGACATATCAATGTTGTCGAGCTTTGACTACAGAAAGACGGTTAACATGAGACCAATGATGGTTAAGGTGTCACCCTTCTTATATCGAAAGAGATAAGGTCCGATGATGACATGATGATATACCGCAACAAACAGTCAATCTTTGTAAATGCATTGATACTTGGCTAAACACTTGTGGATTGTGTTCACTCGAATAATGAAAATTTTTTTGCCACTGACCCAAAAATGGCTAAAATCCGGAATTAGCAAACTCACGGTGGTATTTATGGTCGTCCGGCTTCAATTCTTGCATCAGCGCTATCTTATACGGATGTAGGCCCAAATCCAACAACAAAATAAATCAGGTTGACTCTTTGGCGATGCCCAGTTGATGCCTAATCGAAATTTTTCGGTCTTTTTCGATACTGGCGGCTACGGACCAATCTCTGTCTGGTTGGTGGCTTAAGATCTAAAAGAGTGTTATTACGCTTGAAATTTTCCATGGTGCGACAAATTGCTTTTCTACGATCGCTTGGACGGAGCCTACGGTGCCTGTCCAGCGTACTATGTTAAAATCGTTCTCGGGGGCTTCAAAGTCAAGCCAAAATTGGTAAGGGAGGATTTCTGGCGGAGTGGTCGAAAAACACAGTTTCCACGAAGCAACAACAGATAATGACTTCTGACTCATTGACTTTGCGGCAGCTAGTAAAACGGTGATAAGTAGCACAAGATTCCTTCATAAGAGAATCTACAGGGCAAGGTGGCTAGCTCCGAACAGTAGAACCACCAATCAAATTGAAAACGGGATGATTGACGCAATGTGCAAACATTTAGAAGGACAAATGTCGACTCTGACCACTATTTAGTTGCATTCAGATTCAGACCTCGACTATCCAATGAAAGAAAGCTGCGTCAAACAAAAAAAAGGAGGTAAAACTACTACAGAGAGCAATTGGAGGAAAGACTCTGCAGTTTGCGATTGCCTACCGCAAACGCCAATAACGTGTGGTTACAATGGTGCACCACTATTCAAGAAGTAGTCGAAACAACTGTAGGTTACTACCCACCCCCGACAGGACATGTGCATGCAGAAGAAGGCAACAGATGAAGCATATAAGAAGACAACCTGAGCAACGTGGAATGAGTATAAAGCCAGGAGAAAAAGTTATTGCTAACAAAGAAAAGAGCCTTCGCAGTCTTCCAGCGAACGGATATCGAAGAATGCGGGAGTATAGGAATAATCAGACTCGCAACTTTTGTACAAAAATGTAAAAGCCTGGCTACAGGAACTCAGGCCCTTGGAAACACTGAGGATAATGATGTCACCGACCCGCAGGTTGATGTATTTAAGCAGTCTTGCCAACAGCCGGTTGATGAACATGACCAGGAGAGAGTAATAGAGCCTTCAGAGCTCTATAAAGCCGGTGGCGATGTTTTGGTAACGAACATGCACCAGATCATCTGCAAAATATGGGAGGACGAAAGCATGGCCGACGGCTTGACTATCAGCTCTATCTGCCCCATCTTCAAGAAATATGATCCTATGTCTTGTTAGAACTACCGAGGCATATCCCAGCTTAACGTAGCTTACAATATCCCATCCAGCGTACTGTGTGAACGACTAAAGCCATTTAGTACCACACTCATTAGCACCTATCAGTATGGCTTTCGGCTTCTTCGTACTACGGTAAATCCCGGAAAAGACTAACGAGTTCCAAAACGATACTCACCATCTTTTAATCGACTTCAAAGCCGCATACGACAGTATTCATCGCAGCATTCGGGATCCCGAGAAAAGTGGTCCGGTTGTGTTGCTCCACGCTAGAGAACTTGCAATGTATCGTGCAGATTGGAAACAAAACCTCCAAATTATTCAAAACATGCACCGGATGCCGGCAAGGAGATGCGCTGTCGTGTGGTTTTTTGAATCTTGTGCTGGAGGAAATAGTGCAAAAAACCGATGTTAATAAAGAAGGCACTATATTCAACAAATCCAACTAGATGCTGGGCTATGCAGACGATATAGACATCATGGTCAGAGCGTGTCATTATTGAGGCTTCTATAGACGAGTTGATCTCATGAAATGAAATAAGGATAAAATAAAATACGTGCTGCAGACCAAAATCCGATCCGTCGCACACCATCTAGGACAGAGCCTAACAATGTTGAGGTAGTAAAGAGTATATCTACTTCGGGGCAAATATAAACCGTTGCTACTTCGGTTTGTCCAAACAACAAGGGTTCAAACTCCTAACTCGAAGGTCCAAAATCATGATCTACAAAACCCTGATCTTACCAACAAGACACCTGAACGATAAGCAAGACAGTGCAGCAGATCTGAAGATCCTTCAAAAGAAAAAATTCTACGCTGAACATTTGGACCTGCGAGAAGGAAGAACGGAGGAGAAGATATAATCGCAAACTCTACGAGGTGGATAAAGATGTGGATGTACTCAAGTAATCGCGGACGCCAGAAGCTTTGGTCTAATAAACTGGAAGCAACGTGCCCAGGACGTTGAGCTCAGGCTCAAACTCTCCAAGGGTCGCTAGCCGGATAGGTAAGTAAGTAAATTTAAGAAATGCGAATAAAGTTTTTCTAACTCGTATATCATATATTCGTTTTCTAACCACCTATGTCTACAGGTCTTAAAGCTCTAGTTTTTCGGCCGCTTTTGCCTATTTGATCGTACGCGTTAGATCTTCGATTTAAGGAATAGTATTGATGTCGCGCAACTTTTCGAGTTCCATGATAAGGGTTTGGTTGTAGGCATCTTTGTTACCATCTTTCGATATTAACTTTGGGACAATGGTCAGGGTGAATTTGCAGTCCTACACTAAAATTGCTAAAATGTGATGTTCCCTGATAAAAAGCAGTAGCTAATTGCTGATTTATCTGTTCCACTATTAAAAGTGTATTCAGATTGCAAGTCCCGGTCATCTGCAAAACCCTAAATTTGTATGCCTTTTCAATCACACAAACCATCCATAGAGTATCGATTTATATTGATTAGCGCTGAAATTTGGAAATTTGATCCACTTCACAATTACTATTAATTGCTTTGTGAATGCATAGAAACCTACGCTGACGATGCACCGGCGCTGCATTGGTGGATATATGCACGCACCGGATGTACTATGGATGAATCAGATGTGTTAGCAGTTGGATTGGGCATATGCGAGGCAGTAGGGACAATAAGTCACAGGTGGGTTGTGGCGGCAGTCTATCAATAGTAGCTTAACTGTAATTTCGTAATCAATATCTGAAATTACGTGTTTTAATTTCAGGCAAGTCAATCGTCTGATATACCATATATCTTCTTCTTTTTTTTAATTTCCAAACAGCAAATCCAAACACAAATAGGGCAACAATTGTTCGCTATTATTGATAAACTGGGTTGTACTTAACAAAGCAAAAGCTGCATCATTTGAATTTGTAATAATCTCATAGGAAGTGGAAGGATTTACAAATATTGTATTTGTAAAGGATAATATTACCCACAACATTTCAACAGCTGGATATCCGACATCTAAACTTAAAACTTTTTAAAAACGATACCAGCCATGAAACAGGTGAGATAAAAGAGATGTTCTTATAGACGTGCTTATATTCGCTCAGCTTAGTAAGCTTGAATTTAAGTGACAAATCGCCAATTGTATTCCTATTTTGTGCAAAAAACTAAGGACAAGTGCTTAACTTCGTGAAAAAGTTTGAATTGAATTCAAATTAAATACCGTTTTTTGCGGTTTGCTATTCCGCTTGCTTTGTGTTTCTCATACCATCAACACCGAACACTCGTACAAAAGCCGAGTCATCAAAGGCAGAGCATTTAACACCAACTCAATCCCTGAATAATGATGGTTGCGTGGTACTGCAAAGACTTTCGAAGAATATCTCTCAAAGCAATATAATTCACTGCGGCTGAGTTTTATGGAGGAAATATCGAAACTTCATAATGATTTCCTTCAGAAGATTGTTAAAATTTCTGAGGCCTGGAGCAATTAATTTGATGGGATCAACAATACCATATCCACTATAGTTGATTGGGTCGAACAGCTTGAGACTGAAACCAACTCTACCTCTTTATTGCATTGCCAGGAAATTACAACAACGCAAAAGCGTTCGAATCCCGTGAGAGGCAATTCTCTGAAAAAACCTTTTCATGGGATTTGTATGTCGTTATATGTAAATCCGTCGGCGTCAACTCTGACATGAAGGCATAACACTGATGTTGGAGCGGTTGCTGGCTGGGCTATATGTAACGAACTAAAAACTAGCACGTACTTAGAGACCCACTGCTTGAGGATGCACTGGTTCCAGTTTGACAACCACCTCTGGAAAAAATACCGAAACCTAATACATCTGAGTTTCAAACTATGTACTACACCACCCGCCCGCGCGCTGGAGAAAAGCCAGTAAAAGGGTATTCATATCCCCTTGGAGTGACTGTCGTTCAATTGGATGTAAGCCGCCTCCTCTAATCAACATTTTTCGTATAAATAAATCAACAACCCGAACATAACGAGTACTGCTCAAATTGTTTTAAAATTCAGGAGAGAAATGCTGTTTTAACATCAGCTGCTGACTACTGAGCCTTACTAAGGAAACAAGAGCTCTTGTTCGTTAGGAAGACGGCAAATGCTAAAAGCCTTCCTATTGAAAGCACCGATGATCTGCTTGCTGCTGCTGCAGCTTCTTCATATTGTCTCTATTTTTCTTTTTTTTTTTCATTGTTCTCTTTTATTTTTATTATAAAATGCCATTTACTGTCAATACCACTAACGGAATAACCACCGTTTGGCGCTCCCATTGTTCTGTTTTTGTTAAGTTAATACATCTGTTGTTGACATTCCCTCTAAGTTCTAGCGTCATAGCTTGACATTTGCAATAGTAACGAGCCAAGAGTACCTCTATATCAGTGCGTGCAAGCGATTTTCTACAATTTTAGAAATGGATTTAAATTTGCAACAATAAATGATACATTCAGCAAAAGTATTATTACTGGAGACGAGACGTGGGTTTATGATTACGACACGCAATCCAGACATCAGGCAATCAAATCAAAAAAACCACATCGTTTTCAGTCAAAAAAGAAGGCAATGCTCACGGTTTTCATGGATTACAACGGTGTAGTGCATCATGAATTTTTGCCAGAAGGCCAGACAATAAACTAAAAGTATTATTTTGACGTTATAAGACGTTTGCGTGAAGCAATTCGCCGAAAGAGACCAAAATAGTGGGCAGAAAACTCGTGGATTTTGCACCATGATAACTCACCGTCGTACAGTGCCATCATTATTCGTAATTTTTTGACGAAAAATTAAACAAATACCATCCAAAAGCCAGCGAGTTCACCTGATTTGGTTTCCTGTGACTTATTTCTGTTCAATCGAGTTAAAAAACCACTACGGGGAACGCGTTTCAGCAGCCGAGAGGAAGTAATGGAAAAATCGCAGGAAGCACTGATGGACATATCGAAAACCGAGTATACTAGGTGGAATGAAAAGTAACCTCTTTGAACGCCAGAATGCGCTGCTACTGCAAAAATGGTAATAGTGCCTTGAAGTCCGTTCATATTTAGGCAGACACGCCAAATTTCAGTGCGATACTGTCTTTAGTTTTGTTTTGACAGCTGATTGTTGTTGACGTGTTTGGCATCATGTTTAGTATGGACAAAAACGATTTTCGTTCTTTCATGAAACATTATTCTTTGAGAGGCAAAACGGCGAAGGAAACAAAAGAAAAGTTGGATAAATAATATGGGGCTAATTCTCCGTCAGATTACACCGTTAAATATTGGTTTCGAGAGTTTCGTGGTGGCCGCAACTCCACTACCGATCAAGTCCGCAGCGTCAGGCCCTTCGATGCGGTTACAGAGGACAATGTCAAAAAATACATGAAATGAAAATGTGCAAGCTACCAGATACCACAAAGATTAGTACTGAGCGCTCAAACCATATTTTGGGCAATATTCTGCATATGAAAAAGTTATCCTGCCGCGGGGTGCCGCGCATACTCACTCTTGACCAAAAACACGAACGCGAGAGCACTTCGAAAGTGTTTGGACTTCCTGGTGCGGAATCGGGCGGACTTTTGGCGTCGATTGGTAACTGTTGAATACCAGAGAACGGAATGAGTGCCCGTCAATGGACTGAAGCCGGCACGAGTGTTCCGAAGCGGCCGAGGGAGGATCCATCAGGGGTTGAAAAGTCATGGCATACTCTTCGTGGACTACCTAGAAAAAGGAAAAATCATCAACGTGAGTATTAATGTGCATTATTGGAGCGAAAAAAAGGCCGAAATCGCTGCAAAACGGCCTCACATAAAGCCAAAAAAAAGTTTGTTTTTGCAAGACTATGCACCGGCTCACAAGAGCATCGCAACCACGGCTAAAATCAATGACTTACGGCTCCAATTGCTGTCGCATCCACTGTATTCGCCGGGTTTGGCTCCCTTGGACTATTATCTCTTCCCAAACCTCAAAAGATGGTTCATCAATAAAAAATTCAGCTCACGCGAGGAAATCATCGACGCCACGGAGGTGTATTTTGCAGACCTTCCGGAAAATTTCTTTTTGGACGGGATGAAGAAGTTGGAAAATCGCTAGAATAAATATATCAAACTAAAAGGGATAGTTCTCTTTGAATATTGAATAAAATAAAAACACATTTAAAAATTTTTTTTTTTTTCATTCCAAAGGTGGTTACTTTTCACCCCATCTAGTAAAATATGTTTCGAGGATTGGATTAAACTTGTATTTTTAATTTTCTGAATAAATTCCACTTTTTGATCAAGTGGATCACCGCACCTTATCGCACTTTAACTCGTCAGCTTTTGTCTTCTCTTTATACCGTGGATGTTTTAAGCTTTACCTCTAACGAAGCAAATAGTATAAATAAAAAAGCGACCCACACTTTGACTAATACGATTTCTAAACGATATGAAGGACTCAGAGGTTCTCATTGGGAATATATTTTAATTCGTGCGGTTTTCTTTTTTTCAAAATTTGAACGTTTATTTAAGAAAAACATGTACAATAGTATGATTCAAAGTATTGCCCATCTGAAGCTATGACTTTTTCCCATCGTGTCCGGTCGCATATTAATTGTGTTCGGTAGCGTTGTCCATTGATGGTTTCACCCAGTTTTAGCAGCTCATAATACAGCACACCCATCTGATCCCACCAAATACAGAGCATTACCTTCGCGCCATGGATATTCGGCTTTGCCGTTGATTTAACTGGTTGATCGGGTTTCACATATGATTTTTGCGCTTGGAATTGTCGTAATGGATCCATTTTTCGCCACCAGTAACAATCCGATGCAAAAATGACTTCCTTTTGTGGCGTTTCAACAGCATTTCGGACATGAAAAACCGCCTTTCGACATCTCTCGGCTTGAGCTCACGTGGAACCCAATTTCCTTGCTTTTGAATATATCCAGCTGCTTTTAAACGTTTTGAAATGGCTTCTTAAGTGAGACCCAAAGATTCTGCGAGCTCTTCTTGTGTTTGGCAACAATCTTCATAGAGTAATGCTTCCAGTTCTTCATCTTCAAACTATTTTGGCTGTCCAGGACGTTCATCGTCTTCCAAGTCAAAATCACCACTTTTAAATCGTGCAAACCACTTTTGGCACGTTCGCTCAGCTAGCGCATGTTCACCATAAACTTCCACCAAAATACGATGACTTTCGGCAGCAGTTTTCTTCATATTAAAGCAATGAAGAAGAACTCCCCTCAAAAACACTTTTTCATTCACAAAGTTCGACATATTTGAGTGAGTTTGAGGTTTGATTTATTATGTAAAATAACGAACATAAAATTGAAAGTAAACTTAAAATTTTTACTACCGGTTAAAAGAAGAATACATGGCATTAACTTTTCAAAAATGATATTATGTAAATGTTGGCCACCACTACGTTTGAGGTGGTCTATTCGGAAGGTCCAATTTTGGGCGACTTGTTCGAACAAAGTGACAATCATAGCGTCAATCGTAGCTGGCTTATTCCTGAAGACCTGAGACTTTACATATCCTTAGAGGAAATAGTCCAAACGTGTGATATCTTACCAAATAGCTTATCAAAATGATTTCTCAACAAGTCCATTGTTTCACGCGCTGTGTGGCTCGTAGCGCCGTTTTGTTGAAACCAGAGCCCACCGAGATCTCATGTGCTTGAATTTCAGAAAGCACATAGTCCGTTTAAATTGCGCGATAACGGTTATCATTGACGGTAACATTCTGATTTGCCACATTTTTGAAGAAATATGAACCAGTGATTCCACCAGCCCATAAAACACACCATACCGTTGTTTTTAATGGATGTAATGGTAGCTCTTTTTAATCTTCGGGTTGCTCATCAGCGCAAATTCGGCAATTTTGTTTATTAACGTATCTATTGAGCCAGAAATAGTCTTCATCACTGAGAAAACTTTCACGATAAAACACTGGATTTTCATTGAGTTTTTCCAGAGACCATTCATTGAAAATATGACGCAAATTCAAGTCGCCTGGCTTCAATTCTCGCACAAGTTGAATTTTGTACACTTTTAGGCCGAGATCCTCACGTTAAATATGCTAAGTTGTTGAATACGCCAATACACTCTCATCTACAGCAGCTATAGTCTCTTTACTACGTGCTGGATGTGGTCTAACCGGTCATGTATCATCAACTAATGTAAGCTGGGACTCAAATTTGCAAATGGTACTGGCAATAGCGGTTTCAGTAGGTCGATTATGCGCACCGTAAGTTCCTCGAATCGCACAAAAAAAAAAAAAAACACTTCTCACAGAACGCTGATTTTCGTAATACAGCTGAACAATTTGGAGACCCTGTTGTATAGTGAGTCTTTCCATGATGACTTGCCAGATGATACTGAATAAAAATGACAAATCATTTTGATAGGAGTCAGGCGTTATCTGTAATCTGTTGAAAATCAAACCTTACGATGAATCACCTTATATTATGCTTCAAAGTTGAATACCTCCTTACTTGCCAAAAAACTTTGGAGTAAACTTAAAATGATAGGTGTATCCAAAGGAACTAATCCGGCTTGCGATCTCAACCCAGATACACTAAAGGACTTTTTTTTATAGGTGAACAACCTTCTCACAATAATAATATTGATAATCTATATTTTAATTCAGACGGCACGATTCTTTTGCTAGAAGATTTTGTAGTCGTAAGTGAAGAAGAAGTTTTTAAATGTGTCATGTTAAGCAAGTCTGACGCTACAGGTGAAGATGATATACCCATTCGATTTGTAAAACTTATCTTACCGCTAATTTTAAGATCATTCCAATTGCAAAAAAAGCTAAAGCTGATTCGCCTGCTGATTTCAGACCCATCAGCATACTTCCTTGTTTAGATCTTAGAGAATCAAATTTTCGACCATTTAAAAGACAACGACCTTCTCTACCCGAAGCAATCTGGTTTGAGAACCCATCATAGTTGTTCTAGAGCGATGGTGAACTTATTAGAGAAAATTAGACAGGACTATGACAAAGGTCACATTTCTCTACTTAGTTTGCTTGACTTTTCTAAGGCTTTTGATAGGGTAGATCATTATATTTTCAGATTGAAACTTAAAAACTTCTTTGGTTTCAGTGACAGGGCTGTTAAACTAAGCAAAAGCTATTTACGAGTATTAGAGAGGTTTCAAAGGGTTAATTTAAATAGCATATCCTCGTCACGTAAGGTGTTATTTTAAGGAGTTCCGCAAGGCTCTATCATCGGTCCCTTATTGTTCGCCATGTTCATCGACGATCTACCTAATGTCTTCACCCACACTTCTGTACATCTTTATATACAGATGATGTACAGTTTTACTAAGCTAAGACACTTCTCTTACTTGATGAATGAGTCCATCTTATCAATTGAGGATCTTCGCCGTATATCTGCTTGGTCCATCGTTAACAAACTGCTTCTAAATACTACCAAATCTCAATGCCTTCATATATGCGAAAGAAATTTGTCTAGATTACACTAAGGTTACTGTTGTGGAGCAGTGCACTAGTCTTGGTGATGTTATTGATCGTAATCTCTCTGAATATAGTCACACAAATGCAGTTATCGGTTGTGTCTACGGCTTGGATCCTATTTTACCCCTTTGGATACAAGACGCAAGCTAGTGATTACTTTGATATTGCCTATTATTACCTAGGCTGAGGTTGTTTATAGTATTTAAAGTTTATAGCATATCTTTGAATTCTCCACTAAATCACTAGGTTGCACTCTACAATAGTATCTCAATGCAAGAAATTGTATATTTTTGCACAAAATTATAACTTGCAAGTCTCCGTCCTATTTGTTTGACAATAGAAATCTATCTATTGTCTCTTTTCGTTATCAATTCTTGAATTCATCGCGTCTTTTTTTCATTCGAACTGTTAAATTATGGAATTCCCTTCCAGCGCGAATCAAATTAATATGTAACCATTTGAAATTTAAAAATGCAGTCATCCTCTACTTCTCCTCTCTGACATCTTAACCCTAAATTTTTATCCTCCTCCACATATACTTCACTAATATCTATTCCCATACAATTGTAAATTTATTATTGCAATTTAGTTTTAAGTTAAAAATTGTTTAATTCGCTTATCGATAATTTCTTAGTACTAAAAAATATTTTTATCTTATTATACGAAATTGACATTATGAAATAAATAAATAAATAAATAGATAAAAAGTAAAGGTTATATAAAACTATTAAAATTCGTCTACATAACTTCGGTACTTGTTTTTTAACAAAGTTTATAAACTTTCCTAAAAATTGGGCTATGATATTCTAGTGCCCATGCAGCTTTTGTAGCACAATAGGTAGAAAGCTGAGCGAGACTTTTTGTTACCGTAAAACCTTCGCTGATGGAATAAAGGATATCTTTGTTTCATTTCTCCAAAAATCCGGGTTGCAGCCGTAGGGTGGAATTTTCAACTGACCATTTTCTCAACATCGTTGTAATTTTTTTTAGCTTAACTTACTTATCTATAAGTCTTTTACAGAAGCTTAAGGGTTAGCATAAGGAAAGGTTACCTCAGTTTGAATTAATTTGAAGTCGTAGAAAAGAAAACCAAGATAACACGAATAAATTCTAAGCTCTTCGGAACGGGCTTAGGTCTTTTTCAATTTTGTATCTTTTAAAAGCAGCAAGCTGACAAAAGTGATTTAGATCAATATCTCCGCTTTGAAAAATAGCCAGGACTATCAGTCCAATTTAATAAAAAAAAAAAAAAAAACACAAAAACTTTTCCAGAAAATTAACAAAAAGGATTCCTTTCTAATAATCACCAAGGACCTCATGTTGCCAAGCACTTACCCCAAGAAAAGCAAGAAATCAAAAACATGTTATCTTCAATATATCATCTGTGTTTCATCCGATAAAAGCACTTAATCAATCCGTCCCGTTTTGGGTTAGAGCAAACCTAACGGTATGGTTATTCATCTAAATTTGTAATTTTCATGAAAGACTTATCGTCCTATGCTCTAAATCAATTTATCAGTTAAAGTGATAAATTTCCGCGTGTAATCTACTCAGCTTTAATTTTCTGCCGTCGATATCATTGAATAATTAAAGCATTCGGAAACCAACAACCCTTGTCAAAGTGAAATTGATTTGATTCAATCCTAAATATGTATAACACTCCTTTTTTGATGGCAGCAGTAGTGGCAATGGCACCGGCAACAACTACCTTTCAAAACATTTTTCAAAACGCAAGACGTTGATTTACGCAGCAATGTAATTATGTACGAATTTTCAAGTATCTCCCAGGTCCCCCGCCCAAAAGCCTAAAAGATAAAACCCTAGAGATAGGGAATAGAAGATCGATATCGATAGACTTTGGATTAATGGAAATGGAGCGATACGTCGCATAACTTATGGATGGCAAGTTCAAGACGAAATTGACGCAACAAAGCCAGTGACAACGACTACAGCATCATAACACTTAAGACGTAGGACATGAAAAATTGGGGAAGACAATACACAAAAGACAAACGACGTAAGACCGATCTATATAAGTATACATACATACATATGTGTATTGATGGTGATGGGAAAATTATTAGATACAATTTTGGTTTCCCATTTACAGGCCATTATCTGAAGGAGGAAATATTGTTTCAGTCATAAGGAGCTTGACTGCTTTCGCCAAACTTATAATATATTACATTATGTTGGTAGAGGATATAACAAGGGGATTGAAGACCCCTTGGCAAAGCCTTGCCACAGTATTTGGATGTAAAATCAAAAAAGAAAACGTCTATCTACGTACCTACACCTCTGTCTAATATTAAAAGAGAAGGTATGTTCAGTCAGTAGTTCCCAAAGGGACGCGGGTTACTCGTACTCATATTTTGAAGATTTATAAGTATTTTAAAAATCAATATATGTTTGTACGTTGGAAGGCAGGTAGGTATACGCCAGAGGCGTAGAGAAGCATCATAAGAGGATAAGCTATAAAGTTGTGAGAAAAGAGCTTAATGCTCCATCAGAAGCAAGAGACGAATATTTCATCAGATTTATCTGGAAATTGGCTCTGTGTGGAGTTGTTCGACCAAATGTGCGTGTTAAATGTACATATATCTTCCTTTCTTTTATGAATTCCCCAGTGTTTATTCAAGTTTTACATGAAATATTTAGTTGCTGATATATTCCTTATCGAACGTGTCACCGAAAAACACTGGTAGGTGACAAGTATACTCTAAAGACACATATATTAGTACTTCATAGGTTTTAAAAGAACACAAATCTTAAACATAACAACAAATGGTGTATTAAGTATGCACTACCCCATACCAATGTCTCCTTGGCAGAATATCTGTGCGATCATCTACGCTGAACTCGTAGATACTCGTACTTTGAGAGCACTATACTTTCTTCTTGTTCTTATTGAGCCTTTAAGACAGAAGCCCGTTTGGGCGCTTTCTGCATCTGATATCGGAAAATTTGATGAAAAAAATTTGATTAAAAATTGCGCGTTTATTCAGTGTAAGTTTGAACTTTAGTTTAGTAAGACATGCACGGATGTCGAACCTACAGCTGAAAATGAATGAATTTTTAGCTAAACTGATACATACAAACTCGCATTTACATAAATATGTAGACGAGTTTGGTGGAGATGCCAAATTCAAAAGTGGAGGGTATCGATTTGATGTTCCCATCTTTTATAAACTCATTACACTGATAAGGACATATCAGACTGTTTAGAAAGCATTTTCAGTGTTCGCATAGTAAGGTAGATTACATTTTTCAAGAGGTGTTTAAGGAGAATGAGTCGCTTAAAGCGACTACATATTTTAACATCATATTTTACAGATAAATTAATGTACCATATGCTCTCTAGCAGCTCAAAACTTTAAACGATTCGGTGAGCAGTCCACCTGCTCCTGAATTCTTATTGGTTTTCAGTTTAGATATCACTGCATAACTTTTCTTTGCAGAGATAATTCTTCCAAATTCTTAGCATTAAGTGTGACTCTCCTATTAAGTTCTCATCTCTAACTCTGTATAATTCCGGATGTTTTTTGTGTCATTAGCAAGTCCTTTATATCTATAGAAGTACTTCCTCATAGCTTCGATAGAATGTTTCTTAGTTCCCTTATTTTTCTTTCTGTAAAGCGAATATTTCTTCCGGTTCCTGTGCTTATATAGTTCCTGCAGAATGCGTTTGCAGATAGTCTTAGCCAAATCAAGCATTTTGATTTTGGTCACCCTGGCAGCATATTTGAAAGGTTTTGAGAGACTCTATCATAAAAGGCTCACGGCAACGCACGCTGCACGCAAGTGGCTCTGCGGTATTTTGGAACTTTCCCGGCGAAGTGTTTATTTGAGATTGTCCAAACTTTAGTATTTTTTAGTGACAACCTTCGCCTTCAAAATACTTCAGACAGAGAAATCCAACGGATTTGCATCCGGAGCATTTGCAATCCATTGTGTCGAAGAAATGAAGTGTGGAACATTGTTTTTAAACCAATCTTGGTTGACGCGTGCTTTATGAGACGGTGCCGAGTCTTGTTGAAATGTCCACGGTCTCCGACCGAAATGATTCTTTGTCCAAGCCTTCAATACTGCCTCTAAGATAGTTTCACGGTATACGATCGCATTAATTTTGACGCCATGGTCCAAGAATACGAGTGTAGAGCGACCATCGGCTGTTATGGCGGCCCAAACCATCACCATCGGTGCTGCTGCTTTCTGGTGGCCGTCCGAAGGTGTACTTTCGAAGTACCTCTCTAGCAAGTTAACTCGGTCAATTTTGTTTGTTGACTCATCGGAAAAAATCAAATTCGGCAACTCACCACTTTCGTGCAAGTGTAGCAAGTCCTTCGCTCTTTCGACTCTTTCGACTCTAACTTTTTTCTATTACGGTGTAAGATCGTGTGCTTTTTGGAACGTTAATGGCTTGAGCCCAAGCTCATTTCTCAGTATGTGTTGCATCCGTTTTACCGACATGTTGAGCTCACAAGCCATTTTTCTTCCACTTCGAAGCGAATTTCGCTCAATTCGAGCCTTCACTTTCCGAACCATTTTTACCGATGTTGCTGTTTTTTATGACCACCTCCATGGCGTTTTGCAACGCTGCCAGTATCACGGTAACGAGCTATGGTTCGAGACACAAATGCTTTATTCACGTTTAGATGCTGGAGGGCTCTAACGAAAGCTACTTGTAGTTTTCCAGCCAAATATAAAGCAATTACACTATCACGTTTGAATTCCATCGCGGATAAAATTTTTTCAACACAACTGAGACGCAAATCGTTTAAAAGGTTTGTAAATAATAAAATTATCTGTCATGTGTCAAAATTTGAGCTCACAGTAATGAACGGTTTGAAAATTATAGGAGTCTGAAGTTGGTTGCAGTTCGAGTCGGTCAGGGTGTATATGGTTATGTCTATTTACATTGGCATTGACTTGCTTCAGAGCAATTCTGGCGTCCGGAATATTCATATTTTTTGTAAGAAACTAAACGGCTCCAGAACATATATCATTTGTGGTCTGAGTCAAGGGAATTTAATACCCTTAAAATGCTTGTACACAGCGTAGGATAAGTTTTTTAACAATACGGCCAAAAATGCTCTCATATCCTAACTTAGCGTTAAAATCACCAAGGATATTCTTAACGCCGTACTTAAGACACTGATGTTTAGTCTAGTCGATGGACTCATAAAAGCAATATTTGGCAGAAATACCTTTTCCTTTAGCTTTGATGCTGATTGAATTCAGGCATTCGCAGCTACACATGTCTGAAGATAAAGAATTCTTTTCTAAGTCTTACCCTGATGACAAATTTTTATCATATAGCCGTTGCTTCTGCCCTTTATAACAACTGAAAGGTAGATCCATAGTTCTTATGGTTCTTCGCGTCTCATCCTATCACACTTCTTTGATAGAAATGATATCCGATTTGTAGTGGTATAAGGCGCCACATATGATAGTTCACCTGCATGTGGACTGTCAAGGGTCCAAACCAAAGCAAAAACAAAATCGGTGTGGGGTCATCTATATTGTAAATCTATCTATATCGGAGGCTGTTTGTTGCCTCACAAGAAGCCAACAATTGAGATTTAAGTGCAGCTGTGCAGTCAAATGAGGTAACCCATCTGTCAAGTTACCAGATGAATGTGCAATAAAGTCAATCCAGCTGTGCTTGCGCAGCTCTGAATATTCAGCCAAATCTGCGCTATCAACCTCTGCATACTGGAGTTCTGCAGTATTACTGCGAAGTCATCTGTTATGTATTGAGAGATCTGGCAAGAATATAAGCTCTTGGTATAATTTCTTGTCTTATTAATTATTAGGCAGATACGAATACTATTGCGGTTAGGTATTCTTACCCCATGGATGCGGAGACGTTGTTTCCGACAGGCCATGGCTCGTAGATAAGGGCAATGTGCTCCCCATTCTCGAACAGACGAATGGTAAGTTTTGAAGCAGCGAGTGTGAGCTGTACCAATTTAAGTGCCATGACAGAGATAGTAAAGATACCTTAACGATGGCATCACCTAGTTCTACTGAAGAAGACTCTTTCATTAACGTAGCCTCGGATTATGTGCTCCTTGGAAAAGTGGGAATAGACTTGGCAGTCTCATATAGGGAAGCCTGGAAAATAGGTATTTGATATCAAAGTGTTCGGGCAAAATTTTTAAACTTAGCCTTTGCTCTATGAGGGATCATACTCCCGTCTTATACAAACAGCTTAACACCTTGCTATACCTCACAAATACCGCCGGTGGTAGTTTTATTGCTCGTAGACGCAACTCAGTCAACAGAACTCTTAAAGCGCCATTTATCACATGTGATCTTTACAGCAAGATCGAAAATGTTGAAAATCTCAAGTACGAGGGTGTCTTTTACTACCTTAGAAAAGAATTTTAGAGAGGCTTTTCCGGTGTCCTTATCAAGATACTTCAGGATAAGGAGGCCAACTTGGTCTTCAAAAAGATGTAGGACCAGCGTGATGTAGGGCTGGTAGAGAGTTTCTCTTCCCTAGGGATAGGGTCGAGCAGACACTGATAGAGTCAGCATAGTTAATGTTAAGCTGATGTTATTCAACCTTATAGGTCTTATCGATGTTAATGCTGTCGGTGGCAGAAAGAGGTTTCAGGGTGTTTGATGGGACCCTGGCGTTATGGTTTGCTTTCTTTTGATCAGAGATATTTTTCTCACGAAAAGTTAGAAAGAAAGAGTGATGAATTCTTATGTATTTCCGCACAACGTAGACAAGGTTAGTTAGTCTAGAAATGCACCTAGTAACCAGACCCATAGTGCGCGTCTAAGCTATTTCCAAACTGGGTCATCAGTCAGACTGATTCTAGTGTTAAGATTGAAACTATACTGTCCTACTACCAACCGTTCTTCCAATGTCTTTGCGCAGGTTAAGCTGTGGTACTCGTATTATATTTATTCAAGAGCTAAAAACAACAAATATAATCAATCGCTGGTGCAGATATTAAATAATCTTAAAAAGAAAAAAAAAATTTTTCTATCGAATCAGAGGACTTAATAAGGAACGAGTCCATTGCACTAGTAAAAACGATACTCGCTGCATTCAAAAACCTTTTAAAATTGACAAAATGCCTCATATTTATATCCTAACCTTCATAATCAAAGCCAACTTCCCTTAAGATAGATGTGACTTTAATATTACCTGCAGGATTAATTAACTTGATCACGATAATATTTTTTTTCCAGTTTGTGCTATACCTAAAATTTGAAGCACAGAGGCTTTTTTTTTTTAGAACTTGTTCTCGTCTAAAAGGGCAAGTAGTTAAACTGTAACTGATGGCTCTAATCATTAGAAAAAGCTTCCTGAATCTATTTGATTAACGCGCAACATATTTCCATTGGCTCCAAATTGCATTTCAAGGAACTTTCGAAGGAAAGAAATGTGTAAGTATTTCTAATGGGAGATAAGTCCTGCAGAATTCCTGACTCAGTTTATCATTTCACCACATTTTACAGCGCTTTTTGCTATCGGTTTAACTTTGCACCTTTGTGTGTAGATGAGGGGTGTTTGAAGCTTATTCTCAGTGGTCTGAGTGCATACTTATCTAAAAACGCAATTCAGTCTCCTGTCAAACTACCACCGATTGAATATTTTTTCAAAACTAATCCCCGATTTCAATGCATATCCGTTTTCCTCAATTTTAAATGATGAGTCCCAACTTTATTTGTAGTCTTTTTTATATTTTTTTTTATATCTGATAGTGCGCACAACAATTCAATTATTTAAATCACTTCTAAAACTGTTTTGCTCCTTTTGCTGTATCCGATGGATAAAAATATGAACAAACATACATGGGATGCGACGCAATTTCATAGAGTGCTCGCACTTGTAGTCGTATTTGTAGTCACAGTCGTTCATTTTAAAAGTCAAGTCCCATATATCCATAGATTCAACGACCAAACGAGCGAAACTAAAAATACTTTCCACCTCCGTGCTTTGGATTCTCGAGCCCGGCCAATATCGATTGGATATGCATTTTTTTACAGCAAGTTCCAATTGGTTTTCCCGGAAAACTACTTTAAGTTAGTTAAACCATTTGCAATGGAACCATAATTGAAAAGAAAAAAGAAAAATAAATAAAAATTACCTCACAGTTTAGTTGTCACTTTCGTTGTTACATCATGCTCTGACATCCAGGTGGTTGTACTTCATAATATTGACAATGTTTTATGGTTATTAAGTAAATATAATATGTATCTACATAGGAACTCAGTATAGGAAGAGTAAGCACACATCATCAGTGTCTAATCCGACTGTTTACTATGGAATTTTCAAGTTCCCCATAACAGACATCTAATATTCCTTCTCGCAGGATACGTTGTCATTTCTTGTGCCTTAGGGAAAACTAATTTCATCTATAGTTTGATACATGAAAGATAATCGACATATGTGCCCATCAAAATATGCGCATAAATTACTTATTTTTTTTTTTTCATAATTAACCGTCCAGGGATTACTATCATAATTAAAGAGCACAACATTGAAAACGAACAAGGGTGCCTAGGCGGTGTAGAGCTGGGAGCCTGAGACCAGAATTCGAAGATCATTGTGGTCATGGGCAGAAGGCTAAATTCAAGGACTCCTCTGGAGATTTTTATGACACTCTACACGTCGAGATGGGATGTGCGCTCTCACTTAACAGAATTAATTACAAAAATGTCAATGAAGCTGTGAATTAAAAGTTAATGTCACATCCATCAGTGATGTTGACTTTCTGCGAAATCTCATTTCATTTCATTTTATTCGCTGACATGTCCAGCTTTACGAAATGACATCGCAAAAAAAAAAAATTGTTAAACCAGCAGGAAATATTTAACTTTTAATTAACATATGGGAGAGTGTGAAATAAGTTGCACTAAAAATAATGTCCACGGAACCAATTATGAAATTGTTAATCCTTTTTAATTTTTCAATTTTACAATGGGAATTTGATCAGGAATGACATTTCCTCATTCTCCAGTTACTCCGGTTCATCACTGCGCTCGATTTCGGCGATGGTAACCACCTGAAAGACAAACACTCTGCGTATTGATAAAACAAAGCAAGAGATGGAAAGTTAATCATAATTAATAAAATTGTGTTCTAAGGTGCTCACTATGGATGTTGGCTTACATCCAATGCTACAAAAAATACTTGTAACTGCCCTAACAGTATAACAACAATGTTACATGAAGAAAAGCTGTTGTTGATGAAAAATTCCAACACATGAACGCCAAAATTGAGCAACTGACAGAATTTTCGACATATTACGTAAACAGAAACTGCGAGAATGTTCTTTAAGAGGTCCAAGAAGAAAAGATTTGAAGCGTCTCTCATTCGATAGCCAGATCTCATGCTCGTCTAAGAAGCAGTTCGAAATGGCTACTTGTGCAAACCACTGGAAAAATGAGAAATCCTTTGCTCTAGCAATGGTATTACATCGACATTGAAAAGCATAAAAATTATACGGCTTTAGTTCAGGCTATTGAGAAACGGTTTGGGGATACACATACGGAAGGTTTACAAGTTTCAATTGCAAAGTCAAATGCAGCAACGAGGAGAAAGACTGCAACAGCTCCAATCAGACGTCAATGGACAAGTAGACGTCAATTGACTGGTACATTTATCATACCCTACCGCATGCCAAGAAATAATCGACGAAATGGTAAAGGACGCATTCATTAGGGGAATGGCAGATTCGAAGCTACAGTCAGCAATAAGGATAACAAGGAAAAGAACTTGCAATCCCTCTGACGATGGAAGTAGTCAATCAGGCTTCCAAAGGAATACATTCCGCCAGGGAAATAGCATATGGTGAATGCTCTTACCTGAGACTAAGTACCGAGCAACGAAATACTCCGCGGGAGAGGCGAAGGATTCGCTGTTAAAATTGCGATAAAGTAGGGCATTTTCAAGAACACTGCAAAAAACCGGCACTACGGAAAAACCGGCAGAAACGGCTATCAAGAAGGCGATCAGTCTTCCCGGAACCATCAGTTGCAAATGCTTAACCACCAATAGCGAGATGGTAGCAGGAGTTGACGGCTTCAGGACTATCATCAAACTCTCGCTGGCAAAACTGGAATGAAATTCAATGAAAAACTCCTCTTAGAAACAGTCAATGGAGAGGAAAAATGGATGGCAGCAATAGACAAGGCCTCAATAACCAGAAGGAATCTGAAGAAATCCTGGTTGCATAATAGCAGCAGTTACAGCTTGCGAACAGATACAGGGGAAACGGCGAAGGTATACCACCTTGATAAAAAAAAAACCAATAACCACCGTGTGGCGCTCCCATTGTTCCGATTTGAGTTCTGTTTTTTTTGTTAAGTTGGTACATCTGTTGTTGATATTCCCTTTACATCTTAGCGTCATAGTTTGACATTTGCAAAAGTTACGTAGCCAAGAGTAACCATCATAAAGATAGCGGAGGACTTGAACATTGCCTATGGATCCGTCTAAGATATTTTGGTCAATGATTTGGGTTTCCGTCGTGTAGCAGCAAAATTGGTGCCGAAATATCTTAATTTCATGCAAAAAAGAGACCGTGTTGACGCCGCAAAAGAGTTGATTTGCGAGGCTGAATCCGATCCCACATTCATCAAAAGGATCATTACTGGAGACAAGACATGGATGTATGAGTATGACTTGCAATCCAGACATTAGGCAAGTGAATAGCGTTTACCAAATGAGGCGCCACCATAAAAACCACGTCCTTTTCAGTCAAAAACAAAGGTAAAGCTCACGATTGCATGGATTACAACGGTGTAGTGGTATTATTTGGGCGTTATGAAACGTTTGCGGAAGCCGGAATAGCATTCTATCACGATCTGGTGGCTGACATATGTTACGAGTGCATCATTGGTACAGATTTCATGAAAGAATATTAACTAGTAGCCGACTTTGATATACAAAAACACCAATAATTACTTCTTTATAGTCATCTGCCAAAATCAGATCATCTAGCAAAAGGTGGTCCTGGCAGAGACCGATTCTACTTACAAATATAGGTTGATTCATCATAAGATTTGATTTATAATGTAAAATAAAATACACATATTTGAAAGCGAACTTAAAAATTGTATTATCGATTAGAAGAACTATTCATGGCATTTATCCCTTAAAAACAATATCATATAAATGTTGGCTACAACTACATCTGAGGTGGTCCATTTGGAAGGTCCAATTTTGGGCGACTCGTTCGCGCATAGCGACTGGTATCTCGCGGATAACACGAGTAATGTTGGCTTCTAGAGCGTCAATCGTAGTTGGAACTTTACATATCTCCAGAAAAATAGTCCAAAGAAGTGATGTCACACAATCTAGGTGGTCAATTTACCGTAGCAAAACGTGAAATAAAGTGCTCCCCAAAATGATTTCTCAACAAGTCCATTGTTTCACGCGTTGTATGGCTCGTAGCGCCATCTCGTTGAAACCAGAACTCACTGAGACCATGTGCTTGAATTTCAGGAAGCACATAGTCCGTTAATATGGCGCGATAATGGTTACCATTGACGGTAACATTCTGATTTGCCTCATTTTTGAAGAAATATGGACCAATGATTCCATCAGCCCATAAACCACACCATACCGTTGTTTTTAATGGATGTAATGGTAGCTCTTGATACACTTGGTACTCTTGGGGTTGCTAATCAGCCCAAATAAATTTTGTTTATTAACGTACCCAGTGAGCCAGAAATGTCTTCGCGTACACTCTCAGCTACAGCTGCTATAGTCTCTTCACTACGTGCTGGTTGTGGCCTAACTGGTCCAGTATCATCCACTTATGTAAACTGGGACTTAAATTTGAGAATGGTTTTAGCTATTGTTGGCAGTAGGTCGATTATGCGCACCGTAAAGCACGAAATAAATGCACGAAAAGCATTTCTCACAGAACGATGATTTTCATAATACAGCTGCACAATTTGGAGACGGTATTGTGGTATGGATCTCTCCATAATAATTTGCCAAACGATATTGAATAAAAATGATAAATTAGTTTGATAGACGTCGCGCGTTATCTGTAAATAAAAGAATGTTGAAAATCAAACCTTACGATGAATCACTCTATATATCTACAAGAAAACAAGAAAGACTTCATTAATGGAACCATAAAAGGATTAAGGATTCTTAATCCAAAGACATTCAGTCTAATTGTGGAAGAGGGAGAAATAATGAGAAAATGTGCACATATTGAGTCCATATCTACAACATGGGAAACGAGTCATGCAATACCGGTCGCAACAGTCCAGATCTGGATCAAGAGCATCCGCACAAGGCAACGAATATAGACATACGCAACTTGCATTGGAAAAGAAAAAAGAAGTTGCCGAATTGGTGATCCCAGCACGCGGTTTTGTATGGACTGCTGACATCTCAACAACGTCACCAAAAAGATCAACAACCCATTACCGAGAATAGATGACACTTTGCATATACTTTTTAAAGCAAAATGATTTTCAATACTTGACCCGAAGAGCGGTTACTGGCAGATAGAAAACAGTTGGAAAGATCTTGGCCTTAGACAGTATACGGTGATGCTGAGGAAAACGTGGAAACTTGTCTAGTGTATCTGGACGACAATGTCATCATCATAGGTAAGACATTCGATGAGTATCAAGAAAACCTAAAAAAGGGTGTTTCCTTCCTTCCGTAAGTAATATATATGGGTATTCCATATCTGCGGAAGAAGTAAGAGAATCCTGTCAAAATCGAAGCGGTGCAAAGTTGGCCTGCCCCCAAAGATAAATATCAACTGAAAAGCTTCTTGGGACTTGTCACGTATTACTTGCATATTGTCTATAACAACTAACGAGAAAAGATCGACAATTCAGATAGTCTGGAGAGCGTAAAAAAGTATTTCAAGAACTCAAGGGGAAACTGTGCAATGCCCCGATCTTGAGTTACCCAACATCCGAAAAAATGTTCATTGTGAACGCAGACCCAAGCAATGTTGGCATTGCATCTGTAATATTTCAAGTTCATGATGGTCAAGAGAAAGTGTTTGCATATTACAACAAGGTACTTTCCAGGCCTAAACGGAACTACTGCGTAACTCGGTGTGAACTTCTGGTTTAAATTCTGGCAAAGAAGTATTTCCATAAGTACTTCTTTGGACAAAAGTTTATTCTTTGTACAGACCACGCAACTCTGAAATGGCTACTACAACTTTGAAGAACAAGTTGCAAGATGGATCCAGCTGCTGTAAGTGCATTGCATTAAAGTGCAACATCGCAACTCCACTTAAATGTTAATGCTTTCTCTCGTTGACCGTGCTGAGTCAAATGAGAACACAACACTGCAAACATACAGACGCAAACGATCAGGCCACTATCCAAATAATCAAGACTGAGCCTGTGACTGAGCCTGTAGGGGGTTCAAGTTCAGATAAAGTCCCAACAGGCAGATAATGACATTGAACCAAATGTTGGCCTAGAAAGAGTACGAGAAAAGACCAAGCTGCCAGGAGATTGGGCACACTAGGCAGAATGAACAGTATACGGCTAATTGTGTTATGGTCCAGAATCAATGAAACTCTGGTAGTCACTTGGGAATTCATAAAACTTTGGAGAAGGTAATGGAACGTTTATATTGAATAAGTGCAAGACAAGATGTCGAGAATTGACGCAAAAAGTGTACAACGTATGCAGTTAAGTCGCAGGGAAGAATGCAACAATATATGTTATGTCGAATCGCTATTTGATCGTATAGTTGGCCCGTTTCCCGAAGCCGTTAATGGCAGCCGATACACCCTCATTTCAGTAAGTGGCCGGAAGTGTTCGTCGCCAACTGGGTAAGCAGATTTGGGGTCCAAATGGAGGTAAACTCTGATGAAGGACAAAATTTTGAATATCATCTACATATACACCATCTGAGATCTTATTTGGTCGAACAGTTTGGCTGCCACGTGACGAAGAGACCTGGTGTGGATGTATAGTCCTGCAACAGGATTGAGAAAGTCCATACAAAGTGATAACCTGCACTTATGACGTTGTCTACCGGATCCAGCGTGGGGAACGAGGCAAAGTGAAAGCGATTCATGTACATAGATTGTGTCACTTCAACGGTACGATGAATGACGAAGTTATACGGGATGAACAACTTTAAGAAGGAAGCAGTGTTATAAGCTCATATTTTTAGAGAAAGCAGTGTCATCTATCTTTGTATAACAGGAGACTTTCGTCCATGGAAAATGGCAAGAAGTATAAATACCTGTATCCCACTGAGGTGGGTTTAGTTTTGAAGTAGAATTTGAAAGGCGAATTACGAGTAGTGATAAAGTGGTTTACCTTTTAGATAAAAAAAAATATGAGTGGTTGAGAAAAGCAATTGAATTGTAAATTGTAAATTGTAAATGTATTGAATAAAGCGATTGTATTCAAGGGAATAAGTTCTACAAGTTCTGAACCCACACAAACACTGTACTATACGCTTTTCTTGTAGTAACATTGATCTGCTAAATGAAGATATATACATAATAAAAGCATTTTTTTCCTTTCCACCCTTATTTATTTTGTCGTTCCTCTTTTTTCTGCCTTTCGATTTCCTTTTTGTCATGTAGCATATGTGTAGTAATTTATTCACTTCCTTTGTGTTGGCATAATTCGCCTCGTTCTGTTTTTCCGAATTTTTATGGGTTTGCTGTATTTATTGCGCCATCCATCGTTCTATTTTATTTTTTGTTCTGAGCGACTTTGAATCTTTTGGCTTGGTATGCCAAAAATAAATTGATTTCGCAATGCTGTGACTCAAAAGGTTCCACACACACATTCGTGTGTGTATGTTTCTGCAGTTAGCTGTTGGCATAGATAAAATCTGAAAATTCATTCTGCTTATTGTTGAAATGATCCTATATTAATTCAACGGCGTTTTCGTATTCCATACTCTCTGAATCCTTTGGAAGTGCCGTTCCCATGTAATGTAGAAGCTTGTCAATGCAAAACAAACTTTTTAAAAATACTTGGAAAATAATTTTTTAACAATTAATTTATTTTCTAAGTGTTTTCGAAACGCTAATGAAATGTTTCAAAATTTTTCTAATGTTTTGGGATGTTTGAAAGCTTTTTCCTTGTTCCGAAGTTTCTTCAAATGAAATCTAACTTCCTTATATAGAAGTGCATCTTTTCAATGATTTGAAAATAGACAATTTAAGTAATTTTCGAAATTGTCTCGCCCTTATATATCTTCTCCTGACTCACTGACTGATCAACGCCCAGCCCAAACATTTGGATCTAGAAAACGGCAACACATGTTTCGATTCGGAATATTATTTTTCATTTAACAAACTTAAAAGCCTCATCAGCAACATTAACTTTGATTTTATTGCTGAGAAAACTAACATTGAGCTTTTCCTATCACCTTATATTCTTTAATTTTCTCCTGCTTTCCCAATTGGTTCCATATACTTTCCGAAAGGACTGCATGTTAGCTTCTAACTGGTATAACAAGGATTCGCGCTCTCTCAGAAATAAGTTGTGGCACAAACTTTTAAGAGCTCAATCTGATTCCGACTATAGTAACTTTCGATTTGTATACAATCGTTTTTTCTAACTTTGTGAGCCACTTTATCTTGAGTACCTCCACTGCATGCAATTTACCTTGGTCTCGCTTCTACCTTCTCTTAAAATTCTTGGTGAATCTTCTGCCGACTTAAAAACCATTGAAAATTTTTTTGCTTGTCATTTTAGCAAATCCTTTTCTAATCAAACAAAAGAACCCGATCCTAACTACTTTATCGATAAAAAACTTTCCTGAGCCGTCAACCATCTTGTTAAATATAACAACATCTTTGGAATTTGAAAACATTACCAAGTTTTAAGAAGATTTCTCGTCTGGCATTAATGGCCTTCCAGCTATTGTAATAAAAGTGTGTGTTACCCATATCGGTCTTCCTCTCGCTGCTCTATTTAACTTGTCTGTACTTTCCCTTTCCTATAGAAGAAATCTTACATTCTCCCTATTCATAAAAAAAGAAAGTAACGCCGAAGTTGATAATTATAGGCCCATAGCAAAACTGTCTTGCATACCCAAACTTTTCGAAAGCATAGTCTACCAACAACTGCAGGCCAACTTCCGCATAAATCAGCACGTTTTCATGAAAAGTAAATCAACCACTAGTAACCTAACTAAGTTCGTCTCTAGGACGCTTAGAAGATGGTGATGGTGATGAAGTCAATTCAATTTTCACAAATTTCAGCAAAGCATTTGATAAAATTTCTCACCAACTTATCATTTTTAAACTAAAAACCTTGGTTTTTCTTCACATTTTGTAGAATGGACTAAATTTTATTTAAAAGAAAGAGAATACAGAATCATCTTCAGGTTTTCAATATCCGACCCCATTAAAGCAACATATGGAGTACCTCAGGGTAGCCACTTTCGACCAATCATCTTTATTATTTAATACTAACGAGTTCTTTTGTCTCTATTTTCGCTGATGACATGAGAATTTCAAAAGTCATTTCACTGCCTTCAAGATGACTTAGATAAGTTTTCGGTATGGTGTAAGCAAAACTTAATGTCAACAACTGCCAAGCTAAAAACCTATTCTCGCAAAGGTCTAGCCCCCCTCCAAGAAACTACTTCATCTGAAGAAACTTGAAGAAGTGATGTAGAAGAAGACGTTTGTTGTTAAATAATACCATAAACGAAGCAACTAAAATAATAAAATAAAAAAACATTCAATTCACGTTCGGATTTTGCTACTAACTAAATCCTTCAAAATACTGTTTAAGGGACACATCAGATAAAGTTACTTCATTTCGGGTTTTGCCAGTCTTATTCATAATTGCAAACAAAAACACAAAAGAAATGTGTTGTATTGGGATTTCCCCTGACGCACGTGTTTTAGAGATTATTGTATAATTCGAAACTAAATCTTACATGTCAGCTTCGAAGAATAGGTTTTTTTTTTTTTGGGGGGTTTGCGCTTATTTTCCAAATTTCGTTAGAGATACTTTATCATTCCTCTGAAAATTGTGAAGAAAGCCTTCATTATTGTACAGGTCTCTGATGGCTTCATGTAGGTGGGTGTACTTTTTGTTATTTCGTTTTTTAAGAATAGAGCTCTTAAATAGTCTTTTCTTCGCCATTTATTGCGAGCCTTCCTTATTTCTTTCGTCTTCTACTTTCTACTAATCTACTGGCATTGCCTATAATAACTGATGTGAATACTTCAAAGAAAGGATACACATTTCCATTGGTCGTTACAAATTTTGGAAATGCCGAATGCGTGCTGGTCAAACGTATGAAGAGTGGATTTTGAAGTTAAGAGGATTAGCTCGCACATGTGCTTTCACTTATCAGAGACCCAACTAAAGCCACGAATTTGTTGACGAAATAATTAGGGATGTAATTCTTTTGCACACTCCATATGTTGTGATAGGTACAGCATAACTTCAGAAAACTAACCCTACTTTGACAGAGGTTTTTTCTATTGCGGAAGCTTATAAAGCCACTCAAAAATCACTTCGGATTATTAGATCCGATAATATTGGGCCGTTGTAAGTAAACTAGATAAGAGCAGGTGACAGTAAAACGAACAGGATAGTGGTGCTATCAAGAACACATTGAAATCATGTCCTGGATGTTGGAGTGCAATGCCGAAAGTGTATGCGAATTGGACGCATTGCATAGGCATGTGTTAGTAGCAAAGTACATAATTTGGAAATTTTTCCGGTTCAAACAATAGAAAGCACCAGTGTAGTAGTCTCCAAATAAGAGATTTTGGATCTTCTGTTGACTCCACTTCAAAGACTGGAGAAGCTTTTTCAAAAACCAAAAACTAGCTGCTGGTCAATGATTTTCGAAAATCGATCTTGCAGTTGCTTATTTGCAAATGAGTGCGATGATGAGTGTAAAACGCTGGCAGTAATTAATACGCCCCTTGGGCTTGATATGTACTAGAGACTTTCATTTGGAGTTTCATTGTCAGGTATTGGTATCTGACAAGGATGATTAAGATTATTTATTTAATCTCGGGGCAGTTTTTAAAAGACTATTGGAAAACGGCTTGTGAACAAATCGTGGAAATTGTGTGTTTTTCCAATCCGAAGTCGAATATCTAGGCCAGATTGTAAATTTGAAAGGAATTCCTCCATCTCAATTAGGAGCACCTGCAATCAAAAACGTAAGACATCCTAGCGACATAAGCGGATTACAAACATTTCTAAGAAAAGTCAACCCACTTAACCTTCTACGTGAGAAAGGAGGGATTCATTGTAAGGTTTGATTTTCAATAGGCATTTTTTGACAGATCACGCGTGACTCCTATCAAACTGCTTTGTCATTTTTGTTCAGTTTCATATGGTAAGTCACCATGGAATGACACCATAATAGCGTCTCTAAATTGTTCAGCTCTATTATGATACTCAGCGTTCTGTGAGAAATGTTTTTCATGCGATTTGAGGAACTTACGGTGCGCATACTCGACCTATTGAAACCACTATTGCCAATATTGTTTGCAATTTCGAGTCCCAGTTTACATTAGTGGATGATACTCGACTGGGGTGGACCATATCCAGCACGAAGTGAAGTGAGCTAAGAGTGTACGCGAAGACCGACAAATTGGCGTGTTTTACGTGAGGTTTTTACCCTAAAAGCGTACAAAATTCAACTTGTGCAAGTTGGCGACTTGAATTTGCGTCATACTTTCAGTTAATGGGCTCTGGAAAATTTCAATGAAAATCCGGTGTTTTATCGTGAAATTTTGTGCAGTGATGAAGCTCATTTCTGGCCCAATGGATACGTTAACAAACAAAATTGTCATATTTGAGTAGATGAGCAACCCGAACCATTACATCTATGGTGTACCATACAACGGTATGGTGTGGTTTATGTGCTGATGGAATCATTGGTCCATATTTCTTCAAAAATGAGGCAAATCAGAATATTACCGTCAATGGTAACCACTATCGCGCCATATTAACGGACTATGTGCTTCTTGCAATTCAAGCACATGGTCTCGGTGAGATCTGGTTTCAACAAGACGGCGGTACGAGCCATACAGCCTGTGAAACAATGGACTTGTTGAGAAATTATTTTGGTAAGCACTGAATTTCATGTTTTGATACGGTAAATTGGCCGCCTAGGTCGTGCGATAACACTTCTTTGGACTATTTTTCTGGAGATATGTAAAGTTCCAACTACGATTTACGATCTGGAAGCCAACATTTCTCGTGTTATCCGCGAGATACCAGTCGCTATGCTCGAAAGAGTCGCCCAAAATTAGATCTTCTGAATGGACCACCTCAGATGTAGTTGTGGCCAGTATTTACATGATATTGCTTTTAAAGAATAAATGCCATGAACTGTTTTTTTAATCAGTAATTAAATTTTTAAGTTTGCTTTCAAATTTATGTATTTTATTTTACATTATAAATCCAACCTTACGATGAATCACCCTTTATATACCTTTTAAGCGGACTATTCAACAAAGAATGGCATTTGAAAATCATAAGTAACAGCCAGCTGAAGCCACTTGCCTCTATCTTGCCCCAAAGTAACCAGGGCTTCTAATGCGTCCTCATGGAGTAGGAAGAGGAATAGCACATTTGAATGATTAAGGAAATGGAGTACCTCTTGCATTTGCATCAAAGGCTGTTGATTTACATCAACACAAATACAAAAAAATTCTGAAGGAGACACTTTCCATTATGTGTGGTGAAAGCAAATTTCATCAGCACCCATATAGACGAACATTTGCTTTGAAAACTGACCATAAGCCATTAGTGAATCTCCTCAACGCAGACAGGAAATTACATATAATAACTGCTTATCGTTTACAAAGATGGACGATTGCTCTCATGTCATATAGATATCGTATGTGCTACCGTCTCACCGAAAAGAATGCCAGTGCCTATGCGCTATCTCGGTTACTTGTAGCAGATATAACCACTAAGAAAGTTGGGCATTTTATATTGTACTTTCAGAAGTTGTCAGAAAAAAATCGTGACTTAGCACCATTTTTCAAAAGGAATATGGTTAGCAGAACATCAAGGATTAATCTTGCTTCAAACCCAACATCTTCGAGTAGTAATACCACATATTTCGAAAAAACGAGTCATGGACATGCTATACAAAGGGCACTGTGGGAATCTTGGTGGTCAAAAGTGGATATTGAAATAGAATAACGAACTCGTAGCTGTAAAGTTTGTCAGTTATCCGCAGCAGACCACTCGAAGGAATACAGTTCCTGGCCAACAACAGAACGTCCGTGCAAAAAGTCTGTGTGGATTACGCCGGCCCATTTATAGAACAAATGTGTCTCATTTGTATCGACGCGTATTGAAAATTTCCTTTCGTCTTGCCCAGGAAAAATACCACTCCAGCTACCGCAACGGTCTAAGCTTTAACCAGATATTCACTCTAGAAGGACTACTGGAAGCAATTGTGTCGAACAATGGTCCACAATTCGCAAAGGTAGTCCTTCAGAACATACATTTCTGGAGCCCGAAATGTTGTCTATTTTGATAGAGATTCACTGCATCAGACTGAGCAGTAAAATTCTGGTAAAATTCTTTCGACTGTTAATTTAGCTAAATTAAAACTGACAGTTCGCCCTCTATACAAGGATAGAAGGAGAACTTGACAACTAATAACGTTGTAATCGTAAGAATAAGTACATACGACTATTTTGACATTTGCCTGCCTGAATGTTGTTAAAGCGGCACACAAAAGTTTATACATGATTTGAGACTTCCGTAAGACATAAAACCAATTATTTTCATTTTTGTTTTGCGCACACTCTTTTGTGTATGCTACGTTGGAGTATGTATTCGTGAGCTTATAAGCCCATAAGAAGGATGTTGAGCTTCCTACAAATTATGCAACAGCAATTACGAGTTTTTCCGTACTAATTTTCCTTTGAATGTCCCCTAGAGTACAAACATGATTTTTAATGAGGTGCACAAGACTGTTGTCACTATGTGACATTTTGTTGAATCCTTTTGTGCGATTTGTTCCACTTAGGATTTGTTTTTTTTTTTTTTTTTTTTTTATTTGCACTACAACTTTGAGTATCTCACCGAATAACACTTAAGTGCAACTAAAATTTCAAATATCTCCCCAGAATGTCTGCTTTAATGATTTGAATTTTGATTTGAATTTACAAAATTATATTGAAAAAAATATTTGGGCTACGAAAGTATATTTTTGCCATGAGTTCATTGGTAGTAGTACAACATATGAGAAATGAGATGATTAAGGCAAATGATGCGACTAATTAAAATTGATTGTATTTGGTCATGAATGAAACTGCAATCGAATGCTGAATAAAATTTTTGAATTTCAAATATGAAGGTCAGAGTCAAAGCGTTTTGGTGTTTCTCTTCGAAATTTTGACATTTCCCATTATTGTAATAAATTTCTGGAATTCGAAATGACAATCGATTTAAATGGAATATGTGAGAGTGCGGTTTATTGGTTACCTTTTTGATAGTGACAGAAATTGGTGCTTTTGAATACTATGACATCAGAACCAATGCAGTCTAGTGTTGCGACCATGTCAAAAATTTCCGCCTAAAAAATGAATTTAGACTAACAGCTAACAACACCAAGCACAAAAGTTAAATACGCTTCAGTGCACAGACAACTAATTATGTGACCGTCAATTATATTCTTATTTATTTACTATTTATTATTATTATTAAAAAAATATATTTAGCTATTGATACCAGGGTATTCAGGTAGTTTCCTAAGTTAACGATATTGTCAAATTCTATTTTCTAATTGGAGTGAAGTTAGTAAATTAAACAAACGTTTCAGAAGGAAACGCAAGTCCATTACATGGCATAGCTTAATATTATGAAAAATGGTTTTTGCTGTAATGTTAATGTTAACATTTCCTATGAATATTGTTACAGTTTTAATTTTCATGGGGCTAACAACCCTAAACTGAACAATCTCTTCAGTATGGTCAATTTTAACTCTCTCTATAATAACCCTAACTTTATGGTTAACAATGCTCTTGCATCCTTTTATACCGAAATTTTAAAATGTCTCTCCCAATCTGTACCTTTTTAACCCAAAAGAAATCCCTTATCGTCACCACCCTGATATTTCGTAACAAGAGAAATCAGCTCTGGTATACATACTTTAAATCGTTTTCCGACCCCAATTTCTTCTACTACCAGTCTGCCCAATCAAATTTCTTTGTACTTTGCCAAACTCTCTATCACAACTATAGAGTTTTCCAATAGAGACTTGACAACTTTGAATTTAATTTGTGAACGCACTCTTTCACTAATCATCAAACTGTCACTGTCAACTTATTCAGTAAACTCAAAATTTTTATCATGGTAATTATAAAAATTTTCTACAGATATTCGGAGTCGGTGACTGCAACTTTAAGAGCGTTAAATCCAATTTTCGGTCGTAATTCTCGCCCTAGTAGACAGGCAATAACAAGTTTTGTGCAAAAATTTGAGACTACATATTCGTTGTGTGATGTTGCCGTATCAGTGAGAGAACGGGTTGTCCGAAGTGTCGAAAATATCGATGCCGTTCAAACGTCCGTAGCAAACGATCCAAAAATGCAAAAATTTGAGACTACATATTCGTTGTGTGATGTTGCCGTATCAGTGAGAGAACGGGTTGTTCGAAGTGTCGAAAATATCGATGCCGTTCAGACGTCCGTAGCAAACGATCCAAATCAGTCAATTCCACGGCTTTCTCAATCATCTCTCAGACCACATTATGGCGTATTTTGCGTAAGGATCTTGGTTTAAACCCATACAAGATCAAGCTGACCCAAGAATTGAAACCGATGGACCATTTGAAGCGACGTACGTTCTCCGATTGGGTTCTGGAGAAGATGCGCCAAGATGACGAATTTCATCGCAAAATCATCTTCAGTGATGAAGTTCATTTTTGGTTCAATGAGTTCGTCAATAAGCAAAATATGCGTTATTCGTCAGGTGAAAACTAACATGTGCTTCATGAATTACAACTTCATCCACAAAAAATAACTGTTTGGTGCGGTTTGCATGCCGGCGGCGTTATTGGGCCATATTTTTTCGTCGACGATAACGATCGTCACGTTACTGTGAATGGTCAGCGTTATCGCGCCATGATCACCGATTATTTTTGGCCCGAATTGGAAGATATGGACTTGGACGACATGTTTTAGCAGGATGGTGCCACAAGCCACACAGCACACGCTACAATCGATTTATTGAAGAGTAAGTATGGTGAGCGTGTTATCTTAAGACATGGGCTAGCCCGAATTGGAAGATATGGACTTGAAAGACATGTGGTTTCAATAGGATGGTGCCACAAGCCACACAGCACACGCTACAATCGATTTATTGAAGACATGGGCCAGTCGATTGGCCGCCTCGTTCGTGCGATTTAACGCCGCTTGAATATTTTCTGTATGGCTACGTTAAGTCATTGGTTTATGCCAACACGCCGACGACGTTGGAAGAGCTCAGGGCCAACATTGAACGCGAAATAGCGTCCGTTTCGGCCGAAATGTGTGGTCGAGTCGTTGAAAATTGGGTCCAACGAATCGACCGCTGCAAACGTAGCCATATGAACGAAGTCGTGTTCCATTCATAAGTGTTTTGATTGTACTTCAAGCCAATAATAAAGTTTTGAAATATCCTAAATGGTTTGCCTTTTATATAAAAAAAGTTGTCAAGTCGTTATTAGAAAATCCTAATGGACCGCACACTCATTTCCGATCCCAAACAACTCTTTCAGTTTATCAAAATTAAAAGTAAATCGGATAACTATCTATCATCTCTAAATTTTCTTGAAGTTTCCTCGGGCGATCCCCAAATTATTGCAAATCTCTTCGCAATTTTTCTTGGCCAAGCGTTCGCCATCCATTCAACATAGCCAGACCACTCTTACTTTTCCTACTTAAACAGCTGCCCACAAACAACTTTGGAATCGGTGTCTATAACTTTAGAGCAAGTTAGAGACAAAATAATAAACCTCAAAGATGATTATTCTGCTGGCCCTGATGATCTTCCCCGTATATTTTTAAAGAAATGTGAAATGCACCTAGTCCAACCTCTTACAGCTCTTTTTTAGCTTTCTTTCACCCAGGGATTATAGTATTTCCCTCAAACTGAATACATAAAAAAGGTCGAAAAGACGATATTTCCAACTATCAACCAACTGGTAAGCTGTCTTGCATTCCTAAGCTTTTTGAAAGCATTATCTATGACATAATGCTTTTCCATTGTAAATCTATTGTTTGCCTAAGCCAGAATGAATTTTTTAAAGGCAGATCTATGACCACCAACTTAAGTTCAATCCTATTTAAACGAACGACATTACTATGTTCTATTTAAGTCCATGGTTTCTGACCCAATTAAAGCCTCCTCTGGTGTCATTCAAGACAGTCACCTTGGTCCCTTATTATTTATTCTGACCATTAATGATGTTGCTTGTATCATTAAAAATTCATACATATCTGTTTATGCAGATGATATGAAAATATTTAGATATACAATATATCATCTTCCTCAGACAGCCTACTACTGCAGCAAGATCTAGACAGATTTTGTACTGGTGTCAGAAGAATTTTCTTGAGCTTTACGTCAATAAGTGTCAGGCTATAGCTTATACCAGTAAGCGTCCACCTACTTCACCTCGTTGCTATCTAATCTTTAATCTGCCTGTTCTCTTAGTAAATGAGTTGCATGATTTAGGTCTTATCTGCGATAAGGAACTCCATTTCCGTTCTCACATTGATAGTATACATAATAAAAAAAAGCCAACTTTGCCCTTAGCTTCATCAAGCGCTGGTCTAAGGAGTTTTCCAATCCTTATGTTACCAAATCTCTTTACATAACCTTTGTTATGCTATGAGGCCTATTCTTGAATATGCTAGCCAAATTTGGTCCTCCTACTACGGAACTCACAACCTCCGGATAGAAGCTGTTCAACGGAGTTTTTTACGGTTTGCTATACTTGGTCTTCCCTGGGATGATAACCAAAATTTACCACCTTACACTGACCGGCTGAAACTTATAAATTTACAACCCTTTTCTATACGCCGAAAATTGCCGACATTTTCTTTATTCATCAAATTTTAGTTGGTAATATCGATTGTCCCTCCTTACTTCAACTTATTTCTTTTAACACCAATCCATGCAATCTTAGGTCTATGCCACTTTTCCGGCTCAATCTTCACAGAACAAATTACGGACACCTGGAGCCAATGTCTAGGATGCTTCGTGAAGTTAACGATATTCTGTCTCTCTTCGAGTTTTATCTCAGCAAACTCTCCCTCAAGAATATTCTTATTTCCACCTATGCTTCACGTAACTTTCTTTAATCGCTCCCACCCTTTAGTTTTTCAAGTGTATATGTTAGTTTTTAAGTATGTATGCTTGCAATAAGCTTAATAAATAAATCTAGGACTCTACAATAAGGTACAATAATTCACCATGCCTCTCGTACACTTTAACATTTGTATAAATTTGTTACATTGACTTAGATATTAATTTATATTTTTACAAAGTAAAGTAAAGGATTCACCTCCACCAACAGCTAGTGTGGAAGTTTTAATTAATTAAATATACATTCATTGAAAAATCAATGCAGAATTTTACTGATTAATAAAATTCGGACTAGGGCAATTATGATTGGAATACAACATTGTTCATGTGACTACCACAGCTTTTGTTGAAAGCGACCATCCGAAGGTCAAAATTATCGATGACTTTATGAAGAATAAGTGGCGCAATGGCCGCAATTTCAGTTTAGATGTTTGAGATCCTGAATTATCGCTGGGTTATTGACATGGACCTAGACAAATCTCACGAACTTTAAACTTGTCTCTCCAGCCTCATGTTCCAAGAAGTACGGGCCATTGGCCAATGATGTCGCCAATCCATAATCTGCACCATGTAGTGACTTTTTTCGAATGCATTGCGTTTTCGTGAATGTGGTTTGGGATTTCCGGTCCCTAGAAACGACAATTTTGTTTCCTTACGTATCTATCTATCCAAAAATGCGTTGTATGGATTCTGGATATTTTAACATCCAGCATAAAAATCGGAGATTTTGCAGATGGTCCAAAGGCTTCAGTTGTTATGTAATTTGAATTTTATAGGCCTGCAAATGAAGATCAACTTTTTAAATTTGCCGTGAAGTACCATATGTGAGGCCCAAGTGTTGACTTCGGCGACGAATTAAGTTGCCTGGCTGGTTTTGAACTTTTTCGGTCACAGTAAGGATGTTTTCGCGTGTAACTCACGAAATTTACATGACTCGGATATACTTGCCCACATTCAAAGTTCTCCTGCCTACCAAAACCATAACACTCGTAAAACTAATCCGAATAGAAAGTATTTTAATCCTGACCTTACAATCGCTACAATGTACGGTCTATATAAAGACAAATGTGCTGATGAAAGGACTGAAGCTAAGAAATTAAAATACTGTATGAAAATATTCAGTACAAAGTTTAATGTGATGACTTGCATTTGAAAACTGAAGGAGGAAGTAATGCAACCATTAAAAGATAGTTAAAGACCCAAAGAGAACTCCATCAGCGAAAATCAGAAGCAGCTAGACAAAGCCTTCAAGATGATTCGAAAAAAAAACTCACTTTTGATCTGCAAAAAGCCTAAGCTTTTTCAAAGTTAATACATGGCTGTCCCTGCCGTTTCTAAGAGAGGGCACCACTTGAATTGAATCCTTCAGACTTTCAAAAGATACGTGTATAAGTCGGGCGATTAGTTCTCGAGATATAGCGTTGTGAGTGAAGCAACTTTGGTTATTGTGAAAAAAAATGAATTCAAAGCAATTTCGTGTGCTTATTTATCATTGCTTTTTGATGGGAAAAAATGCAGCCGATGCAAAGAAATGGCTTGATAAGTGTTACCCGGACTCTGCACCAGTCGAACGAACTATTAGCAAGTGGATTGAAAAATTTAAAAGTGGTCATACAAGCACCGAAGATGAAGCACGCAATGAACGTCCAAAAGAGGCTGTTTCAGATGAAAACATCAAAAATCTCCACAAAATGATTAGGAATGACCGTAAAGTGAAGTTGATCGAGATAGCTGAGGCTCTGAAGATATCAAAAGAACGTGTTGTATATATCATACAAGAATATTTGGACATGCGAAAGCTCTGTTCAAAGTGGGTGCTGCGTTTGCTCACAGTCGACCAAAAACAACAACGTGTTGATGATTCAGAGTGGTGTTTAAAGCTGTTCAACCGCACTAAAGTAGAATTTTTGCGTCGGTATGTGACAATGGATGAAACTTGGCTCCATCACTTCACACCAGAGTCAAGTCGGCAGTCAGCTGAGTGGCGAGAAGGCGACGAACCTCGTCCAAAATGACCAAAAACTCAACAGTCGGCTGGCAAGGTTATGGCATCCGTATTTTGGGATACACATGGAACAGAAACACATGAAACACAGAAAAACGGCCGCATTTGAAGAAAAAAAAAGTACTGTTTCACCAAGGCAATGCACCGTGTCACAAGTCGATGAAAATGCTGGCAAAATTGAATAAATTCGGCTACGAATTGCTTACCCACCCACCGTATTCGCCAGATTTGACCCCCAGCGACTATTTCCTGTTCGCAGAACTTAAAAGAATTCTCGCCCGAAAGAGATTTTAGGCCGAAACAGAGGCCTATTTTTAGGCTAAGCCGATATCGTACTAGAAAACTGGTATCGAAAGATTGAAAAATCGTTTCAATCAGTGTATCGCCCTCGAAGGCAACTATATTGATAAGTTAAGTTGGATTTTGCAAAATTTTTGTGTTTTACTATAAACGAACTTTTCAGCCCATGTGTAAACTACATCAATGGCAAACTACAAAAGGAACCTATATTTATACAACTTGGAAGTATATTGCTTCAATAATAGTACGGGATACATGAATGTCTGAGATGAATTTGAAGGTGGAAGAGGCTCTCAAGAAATTGCCTTTTGTCTAATCAAGCATTTAAAAACTCTTGCGGCGTTACAAAAAAACACATGATTATGTACTCAGATTCTTGCACTGGACAAAATTAAAACATTAAAGCTGCACTTTCTTTCTTGAAGTTTGTAGATGACCCTAAAAACGGAATTAAGACTATTGACCACAACTTCTTGGTATCAGCACATTCTTATATTCCCAATTATGGAGAATTTGGTATAATTGAGAGGGCCAGTCGTCGTCGTTATGTTCAAATTTATTGCCCAGACCAAAGAGTCGACATCATAAGAAATGTCAAACGCTAATACTAAAGCTGAGTGTTAATAGAGGACCAAATCTTAGGTGGACTGTTGGATCACCAAATATGGCCAAGTCTGATCTGGATTGCTTTAAGAGATAAACCTTTCAAAATAGGAAATATCTCAGTGCTATCATAGGTGTTATCACCGGACACTGTCTTATAGGCTAGCATGGAAAAAGACGTGGCATTTTTACAAACGTTTTCTGCAGATATCGAACTTTATCCCAAAGAAGAAAACTCCACTTAGGAGCTGTGATCTACATTGACTTAAGCAATCTAAAAATAGTTAGACGTTAACAGTCTCCCTGGTTCCAAGAAGGATCAAGATTCATATTGTGTCATAATGGGCCAATTATCCCAAGTGGATTGGTTTTTCTAATAGCCTAACCTAACCTGTCTTGAGTCAGTCGCAATATGATGAATTTGATAGACGGTTAGATGATCAGGTGACCGCTATATCTTTTTGTGGAAATTAAGGTGGAAAAACCATATCCTAGGTCTGGTGATGCACCTCCCCGCAACAAAGTCAATTAGCCGTAGTCAATTTCCTGACCTGGATTCATTAAGGTTATGCTTCCAAGTTTCCCTCCTAAAAATGTCCTCCCTTCCTATTTGTAAGATGATTTTGATGTCATATTTCGACCATTGCTCGTAAGTTCTTCCGACTTACTTTGGTACCGTCAAGGTTTCTTCTCTACGCTAACAAGAAGTACACGCTGCTCGTTTTATCTGTAGAAACTGCCCTAGTATACAAATATGTCATAGTTTCTTATCCTTTTTCTGCCTGCCCTAATTCTACGGCACTGCTTAAGTGGCGGTGATATCTGCTTTGTAGTAGTCGAGGAGATCTTCTAGTTGCTCTGTTCAAGGTTTGAACATTCTATGTGCAGATTCTGCCATACTCTCTATTGAAGCCATTTTGTACATTCGTCCTCCGTAAATCCTTTTTCAGTCATTTCTAACAGTATGAATACTGAAGTAGGATAAGGCCAGTTCCCAGCAACTACCACGACGAGGTAAAATAAGCACAATTGATGTGTAGTAACCCTACACATCCAAGTGCTGGGCATCGAATCAGATTGGTGGTGTTACCCCACCTTATGTAAATATCCATAAGTTGCATAAGGAGTTAGTCTAATTTAAACTCACAAGTAGTCTTGACAAAGTTTAATGTTATGAAACCCTAAATCCGAAATAAGTTTCCGATAAGTTGTAAAAATTTCACCAAAAAAACCTTATCCCGCCAACCAAATTCTCAAAAGTATCTTTTCCTAACTCCGTTCACACATCAGCACTTTTGGTAAATGACACGAAAGCGTAATTGTTGTAATTTACTCGTGCACGCCTCATAAAATACGACTTCCTTAAATCAGCTTTAACATCCTTGCTTATAGTCCATGGACCATAGAGAGGATCCAAGATCCAAGTTCCGAGATTTAGGGAGATCCTTCCGCTCTTTAAAAATGTTAAATTTCTATAACCCGTGTATGTATCTCATTTCTAACCTATTAATCTTCCGGCAGAAATCCGGAATCCGACCGATATCAATGCCTTGATACGAATATGAGAATACAGAACTACAACTACAAGTATGTGTATGAGCTGGTTCTGGTTGCCCTAAATGGGGTAATAGCATTAAATTGCTTGACTCCAGGCGTCCCACCAATATAAGAAAATTAAGTTAAAGCAGTTGCCATTGCAGGCAGGTCCTCAAAATGTAATATTTTTCAACCCCGTAAAAATGGTTTTGTAATTGATTTACAGTATAAGCATGTGTCGGGTAAGTACCAAGTCTTACGAATGTTGCCGTACATACCATAAATGCCTGTACAAAGTGAACCTGAAGTTGATGCTGGAATTGTGGAACTGTGGCTGAACGAATTCAAGCATTAGTGCGGTTGGTCGTCCTGTATTGGCTAAAGGGAGTATACGTAAAGATTCATTCTCGTATGAGAAATAGTCCATAAATTAATTTTGATAGAAAAAAAATTGAGTTGGAAAATCGTTTGGGCGAACCATATTACACTCACAGTCATGGCTACATTTACTACCAGCATCGTTCATTTAATGTCCTTCGAGGACGCACACTGACTGCAAACGTGTTGTTTTAGTGTTTCTGATGGACTTCCATAAGAAACTTTAGCAATTAAGAAGAACTGTAAGAATCCGTCCATTTCGTTGACATCATGATCGTCCTTTCAGTCAATGCTGACCCCTGTACTTACCGGTCGCGATAAAAAGTTTATTTGTTAATTCGTTTCAACTATGAAAGTTGTTACTTTTTTGCGCCCCTTGATTACTTGAGTTGGGTTCTTTTTTTTTTTTTTCTTTTTTTTTTTTTTTCTGTCTTGAGTGTCCTTGCTTCAAGTCGAGGGTATAGGAGTTTGAAATACCATAGTCAAATAAGTGAGTTTGTATTATTTTTCTCATTTTATCTCGGAGAAAGGCATCCTGATAATAAAGGAAGAAAAAGGGAAGAGATGAGAAAATGCAGAATTTTACTGGACAGTTTGTTAATAAAATTCAAACCGGAATGTTGGGAAATATTTCTTCGATTTCATTAATGAGGGAGGTTACGCCTCAGGCGAATGATGCTCCTTTAAAACAATATTCGTACACAAAGAAATTAATTCGGTTTCAATAGAATTTCAAGGAATAGTATACTAAGTTTGGCTATTAAATTGTTGAAATCGCTTTGCATGAGTATTTACGTTTTTCAACACTTTGTCTGAGCAGAAAGACTGAAGAAATATGGTGTGTCATTAAAATATTTTCATTCAATGTGAGCAAATATTTTGAATACTAAGAATGTTTCAGGATCTTATGAATAAAGCTTATGGCTTTTATGTTCAGGTCTTTTTTCCAAACTAGGTCAAGGGTTTTCATAAAACTTACCTTTTAAAATTATTAAGTCGATACTGAAATAGAAGAAACGCCGAAGAACCTTGTGTTGGTGGAAACAATTATTATTATTACTTATGGGGGTACTCGTACATTGTATACCTACCTAAAATTTTTCGGCGAAAATAGCTAATTAAGGAAAAAGGGATTCTGAAGCTGATAATCTTTTGACACGACCTACTTTAGGTCTTATTATGATCCTTTCTGAGAATTTATTCGAAGGTTACGGACTGAAGGAGTTCAAGCGCAACAAAACACCTCGAATACGGAATGTTAATTCGATGATAACCTTTGGCTATTAAATACAGGCAACGTTCAAATTCTAAAAACGGGAATGAGAACACCTTTATCACGATATAAGATTCTCAATCCCAAAATTTTTTCATGTCGGAATATGCCTTTTATTATTTTTTTAACTGGAATTTTTAAGTCTTTTGTAGGAAAATGTGTATAAGTATCAGTGAGAGAATGCTTTGAATACCAGCTTCCTCGACATTAGCGCCAAGTACCTGCAACTTGATACGATACTGGGCCGGATACACACAGAGGTTAATGCGGCCTTACATTCTTAATCTAGTTTGAAAGTGATTTAAGAGCTTACCAGGGCCATAATCACAGTTTAGCTGAATCTGTAGATAGTATAGATCCAGAGGATTTTTTTGGTGACAAGCTCTATATCTTGACGAAAGCTATTTACACCCCCAAAAAGCGGACAGCGTCTTGGAGACTTTCGTCGTTATATGTTTAGTTCTAGGATGTTTATTATCCAGGATAGCAGTCAAATATTTAACTTCGTTGGAGCAACATGTGGTGATGCTTTTAAGCACTAGATGAGTCAGACCAGTTTACTTCCTTCTTCTCGTAAGGAGAACAATCTTAGTTTTGAGGGAGTGGAGTGTTCTCTGCCGTGCTACACATCTGGTCGGAAGTTGCCTTGCAATGTCTACAAAATTGCCCATCGCGTATTCCTTCTTGCGCGTTGCCAAGGATGTTGCATCTCTTAGATGCATTTACAAAACAGCAAGCTCGACCACCTGTACATGATCTGCAACATGAACGAAGTCAGAGTGATGCCCTATCTCTTCCATTTTCCGGTATAAAAACTCTTCTAACTGTAAGGTGGCAACATTCTAGTTACACATGATGAGGTGGCACCCCAATGCTTCAAGCGGTCGGTCTAATTTTTAGTTACTTGGTCCAATAATAAGGTGTCGAATGTTGGCCTCGAGCTCGTTCAAAGTGGTTGGCTTGTTAGTGTAAACTAAAGACTTGACGTAAACCCAGAGAAAGTAATCAAGTGGTGTCAAATCGCATGGTCGTGGCGGCCAATTGCTGAACGCCCGCCAGTTAACATTACTCTATACGTGAGACCATTGACGGCAACGGTGTCTCCATAAACCGCACCAAACAGTCAATCTTTGTCGATAGATTGATCGAAATCTTGTGAATTGTGTTCGCTCCAATAATGGCGATTTTATTTGTTGACATATCCTCTGAACCAATAATAGGCCTCGTCCAAAAAGATGATTTGCCTATGATCGTTCAGATTCAATTCTTGCGTCAGAACAATCTTATATGGATGTAGGCGAGACAAGCCGGATTGACTCTCTAGCGATGTCCGAATCGACATTTCTGGGTCTTTTCGATACTGGCCGCTACATCAGCTATGTCTTATTCATTTCCCATCAATCTCTGTCTGGTTGATGGCTTAAGATTCAGAAAATTGTACTCACGCTCAAACCTTCCCACGGTGCGACGAATTGCCGGCACACTGAAGCCATGAAATTCCCGCTGCGTACTTATAACTGAGCCGGAATTTCGATAACATTTTTCCGTACGTTGGAAATGGCAAACCTTGCTGTATATTTTGGCAGCTGGATATCATTTGACAGCTGCTGAAACATAACAATTGTAAAAACTATTATTTCTATTTAGTCACCCGTTACAAGGTATGACTCTATCGGAAGGTGCTGTAAAATTGATAAAGGTCGTCGAACGTCAATTCGATTTTGACATTTGAGAAACAAATAAAATCAGAATTTGTTTGAATAAGCAAAGGAGTTCTATACTCCTGAACAACGCAGAATAATGTTTGTTTTTGATGAACAATTCGTCAGTGACTTTAGCGCAACGTTCATTTAATGACTGTTTTCCTTGCTACCCGGCTTCCACTGGTTATTCAATGCGGCGCTTAGCCGCACGACTCTTTGAGACTGGAACAATAAGGAAACGAACAGGCCCTAGAAGGCCTAGTACTTCTTGTTTGACCGAGAATATCACTATCGTATCTAAAGATGTCGTAAATCCTCCGTCGACATCAACCAAACGACATGCAACGCAATTTCCAATTCTACGTACGTCTCTGCGGCGCATTTTGGTGGAAGTTTTGAAGATGTTTCCTTAAAAAGTGTAGACAGTCCATCAGCTGATGGGTGCTGACCGTGAATTGCGTCAATCCTACATCTGAATCTCAACAACGAAGTGGACGATTGGGATATTTTAACAGGAATGTAAATGCTGCTCTGGCTAGAGACAAAAGGGCTTTTGCCTTTACAAAGAGAAAGTTATCTGCTACATGACCCTCATCCGGCCCATGCTGGTATATGTGTGTTCCATGTAATTCAACGTGAGGACAAGCTTAATGGAAAAGATTCGGGTGTTGGAGAAAGCTTGTCTTGCATTGCAAGGGCAATAACCTCGACTGGGGCCTACTACCCCAACTACTTATATGTCTCTCATAACGTGCGTTTGAAAGACTTTTTTCCCTCCTGAAGCTTTCCTCTATTTTGACATGAAAGGGCTGATCCAGGCTGATCATGCGTCTCAGTTTTAGTAGGGCGGTTACAAAACGCAATAAAAAAGATGTTGTTCTGCAGCACCAAAATATTTGGTGTTTAAGTGAAAAAGACCCGACTCCTTCGTCGTTTCCATCAAGTTCATATTTTTTTTTTAACAAATTGACCGACTTACATAGCTTATGGTAGTTTTAAGGTATTTAAGCTTAGCAACCTTGAGTTAGCTAACATAATAAGCAGCTTGAAGTTTGTTAACAATTAGATTAGGTTAGATTGTATATTTATGCTAAGTAGATTTAGTATAAGTAAGCTTAAGTAGTAAGTTTAAGTAGTCCTTCAAGCCCTTCACATAATAATAATAGCAAAGTCCGTCTTCAAATCTTTCTTTGTTTGTTCATAGTATGTTAAATCTTTGGTTATGTAGCTGGTTAGGTAACCAGAGATTTCGCTAAGCCCATGGTTATAAATATATGGTAATCAAAGGGTGTTTGTTTGTTTGATATAAAAATTATTCACTATAATCACTTAACCATAGGTTAATGACAATTTGTTCCCGTTGTTTAGTTCAACTGTCAACTTGTTTGTCAAACTTAACCCATGGTTATATTTGTTTTTGTTTACCTTTTTATTTCGTTTCTTATAGGCGTTGCAAGTTAAAATAATGTTACTATCTATTATTTGTTATTATTTGTTGTGGAATTTATTTTTTACGTTTTACCGGATTCTGTTTTTTATTGTTTTTACCTAATTCTGCGTTAATTTTGCCTACTTTGCTTCAGCAAGGGTTACTTTGCCCTATTGACGAAAAGAGTTCATGTCTAGATTAACGTTCAAGCATATTACGTTCCAAAAATCGAAAGTACCGTTACTTAAACATACAAATATGAACATGTGCCATGAGGTAAAGTACGTGTTTTTTTTTTCAAGTGGAAAACTTGGTTTGTAAAAATATTTCAATGATCTTTTATCAAGTGAATATGGGCTGATTCATCGCATTGTTTGATTTTCAATAGACTTTTCTTGACAGATTATACGTGACTGCTATCAAACTGTTTTACGATTTTTATTTAGTATTATTCGGCAAATTATCGTCGAAAGACCCACACTATAACAGCGTCTTCAAATTGTTCAGCTCTATTACGAAAATCAGCGTTCTGAGAGAAATGTTTTTCATGCGATTCGAGGAACTCGACCTACTGAAACCACTATTGCTAATACTATTCGCAAATTTGAGTCCCAGCTTACATTAGTGAATGATACTCGACCGGTTAGACCACATCCAGCACGTAGTGAAGAGACTATAGCAGCTTTAGCTGAGAGTGTACTCGAAGACCGTGACGAATCAATTTGTTGTCGTTCTCAGCAGCTTGGCTTGGCGAATTCGACAGCTTGAGGTATTTAACGTGAGGATTTCAGCCTAAAAGCGTATAAAATTCAACTTGTGCAAGAATTGAATCCAGACGACATGAATTTGCATCATATTTTCAGTAATTGGGCTCTGAAACATTTCAACGAAAATCCGTGTTTTATTGTGAAATTTTGTTCAGTGGTGAAACATATTTCTGGCTCAATGGATACATTAATAAACAAAATTGCCATATTTGAGCTAATGAGCAACATGAAGAGTACCAAGAGCTACCATTACATCCATCAAAAATAACGGTATGGTGTGGTTTATGGGCTGGTGGAATCATTGGTCCATATTTCTTCAAAAATGAGACAAATCAGAATGTTACCGTCATAGGTATTCGTTATCGCGCCATGTTAACTAATTTTGTGCCTCCTGAAATTCAAGCACATAGTCTCGGTAAGCTCTGGTTTCAACAAGACGGCACTGCGAGAAATACAGTGCGTGAAACAATGGACTTGTTGAGAAATCATTTTGGTGAGCACTTAATTTGACGTTTTGCTACAGTAAATTGGCCGCCTAGATTGTGCGGTATCACACTTTTGGACTATTTTCTCTAGAGATATGTTAAGTCTCAGGTTTTCAGGAATAAGCCAGCTACAATTGATGCTTTGGAAGCTAACATTACTATGAAGTATTATCCGCGAGATACCAGTCGCTATGCTCGAACAAATGGATCAGCTGAGACCTAGTTGTGGGCAACATTTACATAATATTGTTTTAAAAAATAAATGCAATGAATTGTTCTTTTAACCAGTAGTAAAACTTTTAAGTTCGCTTTCAAACTTATGTATTTTATTTTACATTAAAAATCAAACCTTACGATGAGTCACCCTTTATAAATTTTCTATTTAAATTAGTGTTTTTTGTAATTACTTTATACTTGAAATTTATTTGTTTAAGAGGCAAAATTGCTTGGTAGAGCATGGATTTCGTATAAATTCGGAAGAATTTTGACACATAATTAAAGACTACCTAAATCGTGGGAGGATAGTTAGAATATTTCCTACCATTTTCCCTTGGTAAGACTGGATAAATATTTTTATATCTAGGCACTCAGAAATTTCCTTTGGTTGTGGGGAAAACATCAAACGTAGTCAAGCGGCAGTGGATGAACCTATGCTACGAAGTAAAAAAATGTAATTGTTAAAAAAGAATGCAAATATCCAGAGATAATAAGAAATGCTTCGAAAACGTCCGTGTCTGTCATGCTTTTCGTATATATTGCTGGAGAACTACTGCCACCATGCGTAGTTTAGGTAGTAAAATATGGACAACACAGACAGAAACTGGCCCCAAAGGCTGCCGTTATAACTTGTATACATCTGGATGGTTCTTTGCACATATTTTTTTATAAAATATCAGGTGATATCCAGGATCTTAAGGAAAATTTGTCCTATTTTGCGATAATCTATCACTCATCACAAAAGAGTGAGCCAAAAACTGTTGTGGATGTTGGTTGTCAGTTATATTTAGAGAATTCAATATAGTTGACCTTTTTTGGCGGATATCATACATTCTTTGGCAATTTTAATCATTGGGTTGTTCATTTCGCAAATATGCACTTTTGTTATTAAAAAGAATTTTTCCAAAAATTCGTGATTTTTTCGGTCAACATAATCGCCCTAGTGAGTCCGGAATACGTGCAATAACGAAGCGTTTTGAAGAAACTGGTTCAGTATTGGGTCCAGCTCCATATCAGCACTTCAAAATATCACCACCGTGAGCGAAAGTATGGTATTCCCAATTAGCCAGGCACCTTAATTCATCGCCGAAGTCAATAATTAGGCCTCACTTATGGCACTTTATGGCGAATTTTAAAAGTTGATCTTCATTTGCACGCCTATAAAAACCAAAGTACACAACAACTGAAGCACTTTGACCTCCAAGATCATGCTATTTAATACCTTGAGACTTTTTCCTGTGGGGTTATTTGAAGAGTATGGTCCATGCAAATAATCTAGCGACAATTCAGGTTCTTAAACATTACATCCAAACTGAAATTGCGGCCATCGACCAACTTATTGTTCGAAAAGTCGTCGTCGATATTTTGACCTTCGTCATTTGTAACAGAAGCAATGATGGTAACATGTACAATGTTGTACTTTATTTATACCTGCCATGGATAGAGCTTTATTAATTAATAAAATTCTATATTTATTGTATAATAAATATGTGTTAAATTGAATAAAAACTTCCACTCTAGCTGTTGGATCACAATTTATAACACTGGATTCTCTTAATATGTGTTGAGAAAACGCAGTGCACTAAATTTGTCTTCTACCTAACAGTACCCATTCATCGTATTCGATCTATGTTACATTTTTTCGGACATTAAAAATAGCCTGTTGTCAGACAAGAAAGTCACTCCCAACAGTATTCGAAACACAAACATTAAAAAAGAAATCTTTCTACCATTGCTATCAAATATGATGAAGTTGATTGAAGAATACCCTGAAACTAATTTAAAATTTGTAGATGCAGTTCAGTCAGCTTGAATCTCTTGGGTCCAAGAAGGTAGGTGTTTCTGCAACTGTCAAAAACCAATGCGAAAAATGTGGAGGTTAAAGTGGCTGAATAAGACGAGAATAATTCCAGCACTTTTGAGTAAGGATAGAGGATGAAGACTATCATCCCACTTCATGTCGTTATAGGACAGAAGAACTATGATTTTTGATGATGACTAGCGAAGATATAATTTCGAAGATGTTTAGCAACGCAGGTGGAAACCGTTTGGAGAAATGACGTTAACCAAGAAAAATTGGCTGGTTACCCATTCATCTGGTTAATTTTACAAATCATGAATTCTCTTGTTAAAATTTTGGGGAACAAACGCAATAAATGGTTACCAACTGGGATAACCACTGGTTAAAGTTAGCCGGCAGTGAACAAAACTGCCCTTTTTCTAACACATATTTCCAACTGGTTCTATTACCTTAACCGAGAAGCTGGAACTTCTGCTTTACTTTTGGGCAGTCGTTTAATTTGTCGGAGTTTATAAGGTTTCCATCCGCCAAAGCAACAACGTAACATGTTTGATAGTCTTATCCGTCATAAATAAAACATATATCAGCCACAGAGTGTTTTGTTACTCATTACTCTCGATTGCTTGCTGATTTACAAAAGTTGGCTGGGAGCCAACCTGGGAGCTGACAGATAGACGATAGTATGAAATTCAGGAGATGATTGCCCCTCATGTTGCATTTAGTACTGGTTCAAAAAGCACTCAGAATGCTGAGCACTGTAGCAAATGATAATCACGGTATTCAATGAGTTCTCCTACTGTCTAATCACTGCCGAATCGTAGGGGATTCGGTATAAAAACACAACTTCTTGGTCTTTTCAATCTCTCGTCATATAGTGGTGTTTAGCATCCGAAACCACAGATGAATATCGAATAAATGATTCCATGATTCTATGATTCCTATATGGATATTATACTTATGTTAGTATAGTTACTTATGTAAGTATAAAGCCACTGACTTACTGGGACTCAACAATTACAATATTATATCGCGAAATAGACAAATGCTCTGGTTATCGGTTCTGGACTGTATGGCGTCTTTGGTAAACGCTGATGAATCGCAAACTTCTAAGGCTTTGAAAGTCAAAATTCAGCGAGTTATTAATGAGAAGAGGTCCACATATTCCAAAGTTAGACAAACAGTCGAAATTGTGCTCAAAACATAGTGTATGAGCTCATCTTCTAATCAATGAACTCAACTCAATTCTTAAAAATTCAAAACGCTCAACTTGTAAAATGAAATGCTCGTTTTAGAGATCAAGCTACAGAGGGCGACAAAGCTCATTTGAAGGGTGCGATAATATATCCGTCGTCAAATTGACTTCACGGTTTGATAAGTGATTTAAATAAGGCCGATCATCTACTATGATTGCTTTGTTTGGTTTAATGTAGCAATATATTACACTGAATTGAAGCGATTCGAGTGTTTGTGAGTTAGTGTCTTAGGTCTTATTACGGACTACACAAATCAACAGAATTGTGAATTTGTAGTAAATAGCTATGGCAATCATCTAATAAAGGTGATACGAAGCCTCATTAAAAGGCGATGACTGACGCAATACTCCGATATCGGGGGATGATACCAAAAAAAAAAAACACAAGGCGAAGGCATTTTTTCATATTGTCGCTAAAGGATAAATGTAAGAATAAGGATAGTATCCCTGTAATATAAGTTCATGATGCATAAATTGCAAACTTTGAACAATGTTTCCGTGGGAACAATGATAGCTCAGCACACAAAGATCCGTGGGAACAATAATATTGAGTGACACACAGCGTAGGTTACTTCAAAATTAATCTTGATACTGTAGTTTAGTCAAAGTTTGGACTCAGATGAATAAAATGATTAAAATAAATTAATTGGCGCCCGAGCAGAAACCCGGCACGGAAAATATGAAGTGAACTAAAAGTAAAAGTGTTTTGTCATTTGCGTTTTCCTCAAGTATATAGTACCGTGACAAACCTCAAGTAGTTCGCGATCCGTAAATGTGTATTTCATTTTTCCTTATACTGGGTTTCCTAGAATGTCCGAAACCAGATCACCAGTTGGGAATCATTAGATAAATCAAGGCCCACTAAGAAATATGCATGAGATGACACTAGTGAGGTGTAATATCAACTACACCACCGTAGGGCAATGATCTGGGTATTTTTAATGTAAGTTCATTTTAAGATTAGTTTAGGTCATTAAAACAATTTAAAAAAAGATATTTAAAAATCAAAAAAAATATTAATTCGAATTAATTGTTTAAAAAAAGGGAACAAAACTGATTCGTCTTCCACTTCTTTACCAAAATCCTAATCCCATAAATAAACAACCTGTGTCAATCGCAGCCGTCCATGCACTCATTTCTTGCATAGAGACAGAAGTAAGGAATGTAATCCAGTCGATTATGAATTCTAACTCTGATCAGTTTGCAGGAGTAGACAAAACTATAAATCAAGACCAACGAGCAAATATAAGCGAGCTGAATAAGATTCGTGATGTAGTTAAAAGCCTACGTGAATTTTTAGGACAACTAGGAGAGTTCAGTTCGTAGCGTAAAAGTGTGGAGAGAATCCATAGGATCTATGATTCTATACTTCGGAATTATTAATGTTATCAGAAACAAAATTATTGGTCATGCAAACCACGTTCTAGAATCTTGGCACTCCATTTATTCCGGGAATTTAAAAATCAAACTATTCGAATATAATACGTAGTGGCAACCTAGAACAACGTAAAGAGAATGCATCATCCACCTGTTTCAGCTCCACCTAAACGTCACCATTAACTTATGCAATCACAACATTAACAGCAATTCTTTCCAGAATACCAGACGGACTGTCCCTCAATTTAATAATTCTTAGCCTAGATATCACAAGGACCTAAACAACCATTCAATGGCCTACATATGAAAATTATGCCAAGACGTCAACCACCATCAATTTCGATGGAAACATCCACTATTCGTACCAATAACACCAATAGACCCCAACTAAACCATTGGCCACCATTGGTACTAAAATGAGCAATTGGCCAGCCAACACATTAGGTACATCCCTTCAATATACAGAGTAATTTTCATGTGAATACTAAAGATCAAGTACAATCCGAATACCAAAATGAGGAAAATATTCAATGTGAAAATAACCATTATGACCAGACTCTACAATAATATACAGACTCCTTGCCTCACCAAGCTCCAGAATTTAACGACGTCCGTTTTTAAGGCTAAGGTCCTCTTCTCTTCCAGGTTTCGAATGTAAGATGAAGAGTGGAATGATACCAAAATTATAAATCGACACCGATTCGAATAAAACTGTATTAAACCTTGTCTTGTTTCAAATCCCCTTACAAATAAAAAAAAAAAAATCATTTCATGCAAACTCCGTGTAAGGAAATATTAATTTCTCCCCACACGCATTTTGAAACCTTTTTGAGTCAAAATAAAAAAAATGTCAGAACTGAAATATTTTCATTCTGTCATTAGAAATGAAAGTCTGAAAAATCTTTTAGCCGTTATACACATAAAAGACAATTACGTGACTCGCAACGATCGCGTTAAAATTAGAGTTAAACAACTAGTTGCACAATCCATCATACCATTGACATAATAGCAAATCAATTGTCGAGCAAACAGAAACCTGATATCCAATATATTGTGAGTAAATTCATAAAAATTGTTTGATGACGCCAATAAAAAACTTTCATATACTAGTAGTTGAAAACAAAAGACCGTATCCAAAACTGCTTAAAGACGGCGTTGAAAGCCAGATAGAGGATCTCTTAAAAGATGCCATTATTAGACGTTCAAGATCGCCTTACAATTCACCCGTGTGGATTGTTTTTAAAAATCTAATGCACAGGGTAGACAACAAAAAAATCAGATTAGTTGTAGTTTATCGAAAGCTAAGCTCAATCACAATTGCTGACCGATACCCAATTCATGAGATTAACGTAGTCTTCGCTAATTTGGGAAAAAAACAACTGGTTCACACTTTTTGATGTAAAAAGTGATTTCCTCTAAAGGAATCAGATATGGAAAACACTTCCTTTTCAGTCAGTTACGGCAAATACGAATTTACCAAACTACGATTTGGTTTAAAAATGCCCTTCGATCTTCCAGAGGGCCTTAGATGATATCCTTCGCGATCACATTGGCAAAATATGTTATGTGCATATCGATGTTATAATCATCTTAAGCCAAGACGAAGCTACACGCATCCCGAAAATATTTAAAAAGGTTTTCAATGCGAGTATTTCAAACAAGAAATGGAATTCCTAAGTTTCGTTGACTCTTCTAAAGACATCAACCTATTCAAACCGTTTATTCAGTCACAAATAAGAAGCCAGTCAATATATTTTTCAGCAGAAACACCGAAAATTCAGAATAAATCGAACAGGCACTTTTAAAAAACTTAAGTAAATTATAAAATCAAAATTAAATAAATCAAACAGGAAGCTGATCTTTCATGAAAATAAATAATCATGAAAAATTATTCCCCAGCAAATACCGTCTACGATTACATCAAGGTAAGTAAAAGATAAGGTTCTGCGATAAATAATCGGCAGGGTATCAAAAGAACAAGGTAAAACAAAATAAATCTACAACCGTATTATCCGAGTCAGGGAAAATAGTACACAAATATAGGTAAGAAATTAACCCAAAATCTCATCCTTACTTTTAATCTTTTTCCATATCCCATAGGATATGAGAGTGTCAAGGAGATATTAACATTCTCGACTACTCCAATTCCCTCTAATAATGGAATGGCCAAGATATCAAAGCACAATATTAAGTTCATCCACACCATAGAAATAACTCCTTTTAGAAGCACATATCGTTATCTTAAACCAAGTCCCCAAAACTAATCCAAATTTTCTATTATCTACCATGCACTAGAACAGATGAAAGATGTGGTATTATTCAGATTTTAAAAATTAGTAGAACAAAAAGATCCTTATACTTCAGACAACGAAACTCTTACCATCCACTTATTAATGCGACCAATAAAATTACAAACAAATTGTATGTAGTACTACAATGGAATAAGCCAACGTCAGAATTTTCCCTTTGCGGCCATGGTTAAGATCGTTGGCGTTCGTGTTTTCTGTGTTTGTTTGTGATGATGACTAGGGAATTCAGGGGTAGACATAGCTAATATACGTGTGCTAAGAAATAATCACTTTTCTGCGTACGTCCATGTTTTCAAATCCAAGCCAGCTGTTTTGGCACTTTGTGATAACAAAGGTAAACCCTCGCCACACCTCACAGATCACTCTGATCTGAAACTACCTGGCTAGGAACTAGTGTTATTGATCTTCTCTCAGCGAAGTCTTGCCATTTACGTGCGTATTGATGTAGCTTGCCAAGTTCCACCACAATGTGATCCATGTTCTAATCCGGAATTCAACTCCATTTGGTTAAAACTCCATCTCCGTAAGTAAGTCATACACTACTGCCTTATTTAACAGAAGCCCCAAACTGGACAGCTATTCGATCTTTAAAGAGTTTGATGAGCTGTCTGCTTCCATACAAAGAATTGAATCCCCGTATTCTCATACTGAAGTTATTATTACGGGCGATTTCAATATGTTCGTACACCACTCTGTGTGCCATCGACATTCTGGACAGACAACACCTGAAGGATGGTGTGTTGAGATTTTCGCTGAAGAAAACCAGCTTGTACATTAGCCTACAGGTATACCAGGCGTTGATAGTCATACTGCCAAAACTCTGGATTCGTTTAAAATTCTCACCCTGATAACTATACCATTGATGTGGTTTCCACTCTAGGCTCGTCGGATCATTGTGTCATACCAGTTTATTTCTCTTACTTCCACCACACAGTTAGAGAAAAGATACCTTAAAGAACCGCTTCTTTAGGAATTTTAACTAGTCGTTATGTTCCCTCGATAACGATGTGGATGCTGTTACTAATATGATCACAGACACCATTTTATTGAAATCAGATCATTTATCCCTCATCGAATGAAAAGTATCAAACCAAAAAAAGTCCTACAAGGTCCTACAAGACCAACGCGACTAAAAAAAAATAAAAAAATTCAAACAAACCAGGAATGACTGCAACGCCTTTGTTAAGCGTATTAAATTCCAATACGCCCAATAGCTTAGGCAAAAAATACTACAATGTCTTAAAGGTAGTATACATTTTTAGTTGTTCGTCAAAAACGTTAGCAATTCTGTCTCAATGACATTTTAGCTGTCAGGTCTTTGCACAATATCAGTCTGCTTACCGCTGGCGGCTAGCTCAACGTTTCCAGATAGTGTCTTGCTTCCGCTCTCGAATCTTCAATGGGACAAACGCACTTTGTTGGAATATCTACATTTTTATCAATCCTACAATTTATGATTCTTTCCGAGCAGATGGAAAACCATATCCGTACATAAAATCTTCTTCACTCCCCTCCTACAGACCCATTGCACAAACGTCATTGAAACGCTGATAAACCATCAGCTCATGAAATATGTCGAAACACAAAAAGCTTCTCAATGACCAGCAGTACGGTTTTCGTAACTACAGGTCTACTGGTGAACTGATGGTGTGTCTCACCGAAAAGTGGAAACAAAGCGTACATCAATCTGGCGAAAGCAAGATAAATTCACTTGATTTTTCTATGGCATTTGACAGAGTTTGACATCAGGCTCTTCTGAATTAGAAACTACCTTTCAGAACGTTCAATTCAAGATGCCTTACATATGCTGGTGTGCTACGAAGCTCTATTCTATCTTCGACACTCTTTTGAATTTTTATTATCTATTGTCTGCTTCTTCTGATTCAACAAATTCCTTTGCTAATGACATTTCTCTTTGCTTTTTGTCTAGGTTCCCGGACTTACGTCCCTGCTCTACGGCTGTAATACGGCAGCTTACGTTAAATTCATTAAGGAACTTAAAGACGCATTTATTAAGAATCCTCTAACCAAATTTAGTAAAGAAAAAAACACGCATGAGGGTCGTCTGCGGGTAAGACATGTAAAAAATGATGAGTCTCTGGATACTAAGGAGCTGTTCTATGGTTCATAAATAGCTAACTGATGATCAAAAAACAAAAAAAAAAAATTAAAATAGTTTGTAGTTCAAATAATTCTTTAGCAAAATTTTGAACGCGTTTTTGCCAAAACTACGATTTTCAAAATGGTTGACAACATATTTGAAAAACTATTCATCCGATATGTATGTACTGAATCTTAAAATGTTCAAAAATGCACTCTCTATGGCACCACGTAGGGATTTGTTTATAAAGAGCCCCCCTCATTTTTTTTTTACATTAACGATGAAAATTTTCTATTAAAATCATGTATTTATTTAAAAATATATATTTTGTTTGTCAACCATCAACTCAAGCAGCAAGTTCGTTGGAGTGTCCTTTTGGATGCGGCGTACGTACACCGCAAACTATTCTTAAGATTTGAATAAAAGAATTCGTGTCCAAGTTAGAAATGTAAAAAATATTTCACCCCTTCTGATCAGTCCTCAATATATAAGGCATTCATCCTCTCAAAATAAGAGTACAATGCCCACATCTGGTCAGATGCTCCTAAAACATCTCTGCACCTGCTAGACAGGATTGAAAACCATGCGATAAAGCTCAAAGGTGATGCTAATATTGAGTGACTGACGCCCTCGAACACCGACGTAAAGTCTCTTCCTAACTTTGTTTTATCGCTATTTCCGCCACCAGTGCTCCAAAGATATCGACAGCAGCATTCCGCCTATACTAATGCTCATTAGTATAAGCCCATTTTCGGACATACTCTGAAATATCGTGATGCGTTCCTATTTACTATTCATTATAACTTGCAAACACTTAAGACCAATGCACATCAGTATTTCTCTTTTCTTCCTCTGTGATTTTCCTTCGCCCGCGCTGTGAACAAACATTTTAAGGGTACTCAAATCCTTTGATCGCGCAGTATTAATATCTCAGTTTAGCAATAAAATCCTTAAAGGGCATATTCCGGAAGTTCCACTAAACAAAAATTTCATTACAGGGGAGGGGGCCTATTTTTAATCAATTTCAACTTACAGCCCATTAAAATGGGTGACCTTTAATTTGGAAGTATTACTAATTTAAACGCTATAACTTCTAAACTAGTACAGATACAAAAACAGTTTTATACATTTCCAAAAGATAGTTTAGTAGTGTATACAAGTCTTAAATGCTTTGGGTACATCTGTGCAGAAACTAAAAAATTATGGCTCGTTAAACTCAAAATTATAAAAATTTGCGGTTCCATTTTTTTTACCAAAAATTCAATTTTCTTAAAATTTTTACTTAATAAATTTTCCGAAATTTTATGAAAATTTTATCTTTGCAAAATTTTCTAAAAATTATGTTTAGAAAAAAATAAAATTAAGTGAATGGACTTTTTTTGTTATAATATTGGGTATGTAATTTAATTCGTGCGGTTTTTTTTTTTCAAAATTCAAACGTTTATTTAAGAAAAACACGTACAATAGTATTGTTCAAAGTATTGCCCATCTGAAGCTATGACTTTTTCCCATCTTTCTGGCAATTTGTGGATCCCATCCCAAAAGAACTGCGCCGGCTTGGCAGCCAAGAATGAATCAAGCCAATTTTTGATATTCTGTTCTGATGTGAACCGTATTTCAGTGAGGGCGTTTTACATTGACCGGAACAAATGGTAGTCAGAAGGGGCAAGGTCTGGGCTATAAGGCGGGTGGGGTAAGACTTCCCATCCACTGTTTTCCAAATAGTTCTTAACCGGAATAGCAACGTGCGGCCGAGCGTTGTCCGGGCGTTTTTGCTAATGCTCTCTTCAAACGGACTAATTGTGTTCGGTAGCGTTGTCTATTGATGGCTTCACCCGGTTTTTGCAGCTCATAATACAGCACACCCATCTGATCCCACCAAATACAGAGCATTACCTTCGCGCCATGGATATTCGGCTTTGCCGTTGATTTGGCGGCTTGGCCGGGTTTCACATATGATTTTTTGCGCTTGGGGTTGTCGTAATGGATCCATTTTTCAGTAACAGTAACCAGTAACAATCCGATGCAAAAATGACTTCCTTTTGTGGCGTTCCAACAGCATTTCGGACATGCAAAATTGCCTTTCGACATCTCTCGGCTTGAGTTCATGTGGAACCCAATTTCCTTGCTTTTGAATATATCCAGCTGCTTTTAAACGTTTTGAAATGGTTGCTTGAGTGACACCCAAGGATTCTGAGAGCTCTTCTTGTGTTTGGCAACAATCTTCATAGAGTAATGCTTCCAGTTCTTCATCTTTAAACTTTTTTGGCTGCCCAGGACGTTCATCGTCTTCCAAGCCAAAATCACCACTTTTAAATCGTGCAAACCATCACTCGCTCTAGCGCATGTTCACCATAAACTCCCACCAAAATACGATGACTTTCGGCAGCAGTTTTCTTTATATTAAAGTAGTGAAGAAGAACTCCCCGCAAAAACACTTTTTCAGGCATAAATTTCGACATATTTGAGTGAAAAAAAATTATTGTTGCTTACGCTTCAAATGAATGACATATACTGAAATGACGTACAATGACAGTAGCTTTCCAACGCATGTTCCAATGGAATAATAACAATGGAATAATACAAGTAACGCCATCTTTTAGCAAACCGCACGAATAGAAGTTATAGACCAACATATAATCGTGAGGTTTGATTTAAAATGTAAAATAAAAGACATAAATTTAAACTTAAAATTTTTACTAGCGGTTAAAAGAACAATTCATGGCATTTACTTTTTAAAAATGACATCAAGTAAATATTGGCCACGACTACGTCTGAGGTAGTCCATTCGGAAGGTCCAATTTTGGGCGACTCGTCCGAGCATAGCAACTGGTATCTCGCGGATAACACGAGTAATGTTGCCTTCAAAAGCATCAATCGTAGCTGGCTTATTCCTGAAGACCTGAAACTTTACATATCCCCAGAGAAAATAGTCCAAAGGTGTGATATCGCACGATCTAGGCGGTCTATTTACCGTAGCAAAACGTGAAATTAAGTGCTCACCAAAATGATTTCTCAACAAGTCCATTGTTTCATGCGCTGTATGGCTCGTAGAGCCGTCTTGTTGAAACCAAAGCTCACCGAGATGATGTGCTTGAATTTCAGGAAGCACAAAGTCCGCTAACATGGTGCGATAATGTTTACCATTGACGGTAACATTCTGGCTTGCTTCATTTTTAAAGAAATATGGACCAATGATAATGAAATATGGAGCCCATAAACCACACCATACCGTTGTTTTTAATAGATCTAATGGTAGCTCTTGGTACTCTTCAGGTTGCTCACTAAAAATATGACGCAAATTTAAGTCACCTGCTTCAATTCTTGCACAAGTTGAATTTTGTACGCTTTTAGGTCGAGATCCTCACGTAAAATACGCCAAGTGAAGCTGCTGAGAACGACGACGAATTGATTCATGAAGGTCTTCGCGTACACTCTCAGCTACAGCTGCTAAAGTCTCTTCACATCCAGCAGGTTGTGGTCTAACCGGTCGCATATCATCCACTAATGTAAACTGGAACTCAAATTTGCGAATGGTATTGGCAAAAGTGGTTTCAGTAAGTCGATTATGAGCAATTAAGTTCCTCGAATCGCACGAAAAGCATTTCTCACAGAACGCTGCTTTTATTAATACAGCTGAACAATTTTGAGAAGCTGTTGTGATGTGAGTCTTTCCACGATGACTTGCCAAACGATATTGAACAAAAATGAAAAAGCAGTTTGATAGGAGTCGTGCGTGATTTGTCAAAAAAAGCCTATTGAAAACCAATCCTCACTATGAATCACCCCTTATATGTGGAATATTAACAAGTTGTAAGAAAATAGAAAATTTCGTTCTGTAAACGTTAAAATCGATTAGATTTAAGTAATAATAACTGTAGATCAGGTTTAATAGAAGATAGAAATGCATAATGCCACCCAACCAACAGCCAACACTTTTCTCAAATGGATGAAATATTGCCAGGATTTATCATCCTCAACAAACTCAATGGTACCATAGAAGCTAATAACTAAACCCAAACACCGAGAGAAAACTATGTCGTCAAATTTTTTAACAATACCATAATAGTCAATGATCAACAGTACGACGCCCAATAAATCGTCAATATTCAAGCCTTACCACAAACATTACACCCAACGTCTGAAGATCTGCCATTTAAAGAAGTCCTATCCTTGGAATTTAATAAATATAAGAAATATGTACGCAACAACTTATCAAGATTCAGATAGAGAAAGACATGCACTAAATAGCAAAATACGTTACTCTCACAGTCATATTCTTGGTAATAACAGCAATACGATTCAGTAGGGGATCTAGAACACTCCCCGTTAGTTTGATGTCAACACCACCCGTAGTAACGATAACAAACCAAAGAGAAGCCAATCTTCCATCATCCTCCCAAAGATATCACAGCCTTTATAGCATCATATGAAAAATACGTGGACGCATTATCTTAAGGAGCGAGGAGTTAACGACGTTTGAGTTGCAAGCTATATACAAAGTTCCCGTAGGAGCAATGATAACTCAGCATACGAGCATCCGTGTTAACAACGATACATCAGCACACGAGCATTTGTTTTCTGTTGACACAGCGTCTGTGTTGCAAATCCACAACAGGTGGAGTAAAAACTGATGGCGACGCAATAGGTTTAGATTAATTAAAATTTATATTGCCACCTGCGCAATGCGAGGGACAAGTGGCTCATCTATGATGAGTACGTTGTTAAGGCTCCAGAGCTGTGTCGTTTTAATCCCGCTTAGGTAAGTTTACAGCACTTAGTTAGAAGGAGTTAGTTTAATTTAATAATTGTAATAGTTAGATCAGATTAAAGTATTTTTGTCTACCATACAGTTGTGTGTATTGTGTGGCCGAATCTAGGTAATGGAAAGATACCATATTTGTTGTAAGTATTCACGTCGGATTGAAAAGTTGTTTTGACGGGTCTTTTTTCTGATGACGAACATATTATATACGTTGAACATATATATAGGGTTTTCTAATAACGACTTGGCAACTTTTTTTTTTTAAATAAAATGCAAACCATTTGAGACATTTCAAAAACTTGAAAGAACTTGAAGTACGATCAAAAAATTTATGAATGGAACTCGACTTGGTTCATATGGCCACCGCAGGCACGTTTGCAGCGGTCGATTCGTTGCACCCAATTTTCAACGACTCGGATACACATTTCGACCGAAACAGCCGCTAAACATTGTTCGCGTTCAATGTTGGCTCTGAGCTCTTGGCATAAACCAATGACTTAACGTAGCCCCACAGAAAATAGTCAAGCGGCGTTAAATCGCACGAACGAGGCGGCCAATCGACTGTCTTGAGATAACACGCTCACCATACTAACTCTTCAATAAATTGTATATTATATATGCCACATACAATTGTAGCGTGTCGTCCAAGTCCATATCTTCCAATTCGGGCCAAAAATAATCCGTGATCATTGACGATCGTTATCGTCGACGAAAAAATATGGCCCAACAACGCCGCCGGCATGCAAACCGCACCAAACATTTATTTTTTGTGGATGAAGTGGTGATTCATGAAGCACATGTGGGTTTTCACCCGACCAATAACGCATATTTTGCTTACTGACGAACCCATTGAGCCAAAAATGAGCTTCGTCACTGAAGATGATTTTGCGATCAAATTCATCATCTTGGCGCATCTTCTCCAGAACCCAATCGGAGAAAGTATATCGCTTCAAATAGTCCATTGGCTTCAATTCTTGAGTCAGCTTGATCTTGTATTTACACCCATTCCCAAGATCCTTACGCAAAATACGCCATAATGTGGTCAATTCTTGAGAACGCCGTGGAATTGACTGATTTGGATCGTTTGCTACGGACGTTTGAACGGCAGCGATATTTTCAACATTTCGACCAACCCGTTGTCTCACTGACACGGCAACATCACACAACGAATATGTAGACTCAAATTTTTGCACTAAACTTGTTATTGAATGACTACTAGGGCGAGAATTACGACCGAAAATTGGAGTTAACGCTCTTAAAGTTGCAGTCACCGACTCCGAATATCTGTAGAAAATTTTTATAATTTGCAGACGTTGCTTGTTAGCGTACTTTACTCTGATGAAAATGTTAAGTTTACTGAATAAATTGACAGTGACAGTTTGATGATTAGTGAAAGAGTGCGTTCACAAATTAAATTGAAAATAATCGAGTCCATATTGGAAAACCCTATCCGTCGAACTGGTGTAAAACTGTATCCAATTACCAAGCCCATATGACAGAAAGAGAATTCAGCTAAGGTACGTAATGGTGGTTCCCATAGTTCCAGTTGGTTAAAGTTTTATCCCAAATTACTATATAGCACCATCTAAACAAGTGAGCTAGGAACGTGTTTTTATCTACATGATCTACGAATGGTTTTGTCTACATTTTATTGTGATTTGGCAGAAAAATTACCACAATTCCAAATCTCACAAGTCCCATAACAATCGTTTATGTACCATTGAAACAGACCATTTGATACTTTGTATCTGCTCTAATTCATACATTTATCTTTAATACAGAAAACCACAAAAGAATAATAGGGTTAACCACATGTGACTGAATTGATTCTAATTTGATTGCAAATATTGCATTGATTTGGGTCGGTTACGGATACCAAACACTGGCTTCTCTGTCTAATGCTGTTTATGTTTTGATTGAGGAAAGGAAATTCAAGTAAAATAGCATCAGAGTGTTTAATAAAAATCACAAGTACTTTTAGAATTGACCAGACAAGGACAATAGGAAAAAAAATTTTAATAAAACAACAACGGTGTAAGAATTAAAACTGATTCTGGCTTTATTTTGAAGCTATGTTTATGCGATTATGTGTGAAAAACCTACCGCCTCGTCTTCGGTTGCAATGATTCAAACGGTCGGTGCAATTTTTGATGACTTCGTGCATTATGTGCGGCGATACTTCGGTAACATGGTATCGAATTCGAACGATGACGGCGGTGAATTGATGAATGCTCGCCGTGAGATGACGCAGCCGCCAAATTTCTTGTTCACATCTTCGAGCGTTGCGGCGCTTGTATGAAATGCAACAGCGTTTTGTTGCAAACAGTATTTCGATTTTGTTGAGCTCTAAGTACGGAAAGTCGGTTAACATCGCTCTATACTTGAAAGCATTGACGGTAACGGTGTCTCCTTCCTCATTTCAAAAGTAATAAGGTCCGATTATTCCACCATGCCATAAACCGCACCAAAAAATCAATCTTTGCAGATGCATTGCTGCTTTGTCGGACACTTGTGGATTATGTTCGCTCTAATAATGGACATTTTTATCTTGTTGACATAGCCGCTGAGCCAAAAATGGCCCTCGTTAGAGATGATTTTTTGGCCAAAATCCGAGTCTCCGCTGACATATCCAGCACGCAATTAGCTAACTGGATGGTTGTTAGTGGTTGTCTGGCTTCAATTCTTGCGTCAGTCTTATACGGATGAAAGCCCAAGTCCAACCGCAAAAAAAGCCAGAAAGACTCTCTGGGGATGATCAATTTAGCTGACCGGTGCCGAATTGACATTTTTGGGTTTTTTAGATACTGGCCGCTACGGTGGTTATATTTTCTTTATTTTGCACCAGTCTCTGTCTGGTTGGTGGCTTAAGATCCAAAAGAGTTCATTCACCCTCAAACTCTTCCACAGTGCGACGAATTGCCTGCACACCGAAGCCATGATGACGACCGACCTCACGACGAAATTCACGTTGCGAATTTACAACTGAGCCGGAATAACGATAAATTTTTTTAATAATTTCCGCACATTCGGCAAGCGTAAAACGATGAATATTTTGACAGCTGGATATCATTAGTAACATTAACAGCTGCTGAAACTAAACAATTGGAAAACTGTCATTGCTATCTGGTCAGCCATTACATTCTTTATGCTTTCGATTAAATTAATTTATCAAACCCTATACATCTACAATATTTACAATAAATGCTTGAGAAGCCTGCCAAAGTTTACTGCTAAAGTACAGTTTTTCTTTCTTATTTTATTATATTCCAATTTTTCATATTACCTAATAATAATCCTGTTCTTCTATTTGCAGATTTAATTTGGATCTAACATAGGCCAAAATGGGTAAGACCACGTAGATTGTCTCATTTTATTCGAATCATCTTTATAGATACACAAAAAAAAAAAAAAAAACATTTTGCTGATTGCATTACTCTTTGAAGCAGTTCTTGTAACCTTCCAACAAGTATTTAATGGATTTTTTATAGTATTGTAGTTAATTTGTTTTCTTAGAGAGAGCGACATAGGAGTAATAATTTCAATTTGTCGAAATCTGCAGATTTTCGAACAAAGGAAGCACATAAATTGAATTGGAAAACACAATTCTACTATACACGATTGACTGTATAAAAATATTGGGTTGTTCAATAAGTTCTGCGGTATTTGTCTTGGAAGGAGTGTTTATCGTTTCAGATAATCTCTATGTATACCTTTATAAAATTTATGAATTTATTCCAGTAGAGAGGGTAATCTTTTACCATACACTGTAAGGAGAATTTGTTTTGATCTGACGTGTTTTAGTTGTTCAATATTTTTTTTTTTTTAATGGAGGATAAGAAAGTGCATTTTTAGTATATTTTGCTTTTTTTCTTTAAAAAAGGTGTCAAAGGGAGATTTGCAGCGTGACTGGAGAAACGACTACAAGTGTTGAAACTTTTCAGCGTTGGCTTACACGCTTTTGTTCAAGAAATACAGACCTTGCTGATGCTGTTCGCTCTGAAGGGCCAACTACCACAAGCGACAATTAAATCTTAGCTGCAGTTACCGTTGACTGGCATTTGAAGACACGGGAAATCGCTTAGCGGCTTAACATCGACTGAGAAGGCTTGAAATATCGAAAAGGTAGATGTTAGGGTTCCTCACAGACCCTGAGTCTCTGTTGAAATGGAATTCGCTTGAGACTTCCCTGAAGAGAGTGGTTACGGGAGACGAAAAACGGGTGCCTTACAACGACATTCAGCGTGAGAGGTCATGGTGCGTTCCTGGTGAAACAACGCAATCGGTCGGTAAACAAGATTCGTATCCCAAAATATTCATGTTAAGCATTTGGTGGGACTGGAGAGGTGTCCTATGCTTCGACTTGCTTCTGTGCAATCAGACAATAAATGCCATTCAATGTTGCTTTCAACTCAATACTTTGAAGCAGGTAGTGAAGGAAAAATAGTCAGAGTTGGCGAACAGGAAGGGCGTTGTTTTCCATTTTGTCAACCCCAAAACACACACAGCTTAAGTGACAAAACAAAAGCTGAATTCGTTTGTTTGGGAAGTTATGCAGCACTTACCAAACTCTTCATGCCTTGCGCCTTCTGACTATTATGTGTTCCGCGCTCTCCGAAACAATTTGAACGGAGGGCAATTCAATTACGTTGATGACATCAAAACGCACCTGAACAATTTGTTTTTCCATAAGTCAGCTGACTCTTACAAAGGAGGCATTATGTCGCTTTCAGAACGCTGGAAGGTCTTTTTTTAATATGTATTTTGTCCGTTTATGTAACAAACGCAAAATACGCAAAAATTAGAAGCCTGACGCTGAGAAAAATAATTTTGGAAGGAAATCAATTTTAAATTCAAATATACAAAGGCGTATTGTGTGGCAGATTAAATGTGGAGTATATGAAAATGTGGTCCAGATTAATAAGGCATTAAACCAAAAGAATGGAATTAATGTAACAACTGAGGCTGTACGAATAATTTTGCGCAGAAACGGTTCTCATGGATGCGATAAAATTAAAAAGACCCTATAGACTGACCGCCATAAGAAATTAAGGGTACAATTTCGCCAAAAATATGAGGGTTATTGTTGGGCAAGGGTAATTTAGTCGGATGAAACAAAAATAAACCAAGGTCCCAACCCAAGGTCCGATAGTCGCTAATGGACCTGGAAAAGTTCAGGTGAGCCAATCAGCGATCGCCATATCAAAACAACATTAAAATTTGGAGAAGGACATCTTACGATTTGGGGATGCATGTGTATGAAAGGGGTTGGTGAATGCATTAGAGTGATGGGTCGCATAAATGCCACTATTACATCACCATCCGCGAAGACGGACTCCTTACAAATTTGCAAAAGTGGTAAACACAATCCTTTAAAAATAAGCTTACGCTCTTTACCAACCGGCAGACTCTTTTCCTAATGTGGCGACTTTACAATCACTAGTTAGTGTTGCCACTTTATATTTCTTACATTCTTATCAGTTTCTCTCCTATGTCTTGCTACAACTCGATCATCCTGACTTGTAATCGTCCCGATTTCCCCCTTTGTCCTACTACAATAACGTGATTCGTTTGCTCTCGTTTCTAACCATGGTTTGATGTTGGCTGTTTCCCATATTGCTTCATACGGGATCTGGCTTACTTGAAATCCTTCTACATCCTTCTACATGTACCGATCATTTGGCAAAATCTTTTCAATTTTATACGGACCCTTAAACTCAGGGGCTATCTTCTTACTAGCACCTGGGGTGCTGATAAAGTTCTTCCCCATTACATAATCTCCTTTTCCATATGCCTAATGCGTTCTGTAGTGGTCCTTTCGTGACTAATTATATTCCTGACACTTTATTTACAGCACTCGTTCGTATTTTCTCTAAATCTCTCTCATTTTCCTCCTCGTAATACTCATTTAAACTCTCCTTCAGAAAATCAATAACTTCGCCTTTTTGACTCACTCCGAACAGCTTCGGTGTATTGTGTTGTTCATAGCGAATTTTATCCTTGGTAGTATCCCGTCTAGAGAATTTTCGTATCCTGCGTCTGTCAGTTTTGCTATCATGGGCTCCAGACTTCTGTTTATCCTTTCCACTAGTCCGTTGGCCTGTGGGGAAGCCGTCGCAATCTTTATGTGATGTATATTCTTATCTTTCAAGAAACTTCCGAAATCCTTTGAAGCAAACGGATATACGAATTAAAATAAGATCTAAGGCAGCTTATTACTTAACTTGTGTTGGTTGTCTTAACGGCAAAAAGTCTAACGTACTTAGTAATCGCGTCTAATACTAGGAACACATACTCGTTTTTCGCCCGTTTGAGTGACACTGGGCCAAAGTGATCTACATATATCATCTCTGAGGGAACATTTCCTTTTGGTATGTTGCTCAAGTAGCTTTCGTGCTTTCTAAACTTAGGTGAAAATGCGATACACTTGAAGTAATTCGCTATGTGCGACTTGATTTTACTTTTCATCTGAGGGAACCAATATGTTTTCAGAACCGCGTCCAAGACTTCGTTTCAACAAACATGATCCATCTCGTCATGGTATACATGCAAAATCTTACTTTCCATCCCTTTGGGGACGTAAAACACTATTCTTTTCCCCACTTTCCTATACACTAGTCCATTACGCATCTCATATAGATTACTCTCTTTTTCTTCCAATTGTTTCCGTATCTCGTTAATTTTCCTATCCTTGTGTTGGAAAATAGATAAATTTTGTTCAAACGTATTTTTCTCTAGAACCAGAATGTTTGAGACTCGACTGAGAGCGTCTACGTGCTGCGTTTTGTCCCCGCCACGATATTCCAGTTTTGGATGTACGACGATGTAGTCGTAGTTTTGGAGCTCCAGTACCCATATGGCTATTCTGGGGTTTACCTCTCTTTTGTTAAGTGTCAATGTTAGTTAGTTACAGTCTGTCACAATCTTGAATCAAATGCCGTGTAAATATATCCTGAATCCTTGCAGCGCATAAATAATTGCCAATGTTTCTAGTTCGAAGCTATGATACTTCGACTTACATTCTGTCGCTCTTTTGGAAAAATAAAACACCGGATTGAACCTCCAATCCGCCTTCTTCTGCATTAATATGGCCACAAGTCCGGTGGAGCTCGCGTCGGAATGGAGCTCCGTTTCATCCCAATGACAGTAAATTGCCAGAATATGTGCCATCAGTAGTCCTTCTTTTAGTTCTTCGAAGCATTGCATCTCTTCACTGTCAAATTTAAAAATGATATCCTTCTTTAAAAGTTTGTATAATGGCTGGGCTAAAACTGAAAATCCTTTAACAAATCTTCTGAAGTAGGGACATAGTCCTGGAAAACTATGTACAGCCCTTACATTCTGTGGCACAGGGAAATCCTTTATCGATTCGATGCCCTTTTCATTTGGCTGGATACCCTCCTTGGATACGGTGTATCCTAAATACTGGACCCTAGCTTCCATAAACCGACGTAACACCAACTTGTTCTTCATTAACCTCTCGAAAACTTTATTCAATATCTCTAAATGTTCTTCTACCTTCTTAATCGCTATATGTAGATTTTGACTTTCTTTTCTTTAATCAAATCTTCAAAAACATTTGAAATATAACGTTGGAATTCCAATGGAGCATTCTTTAGTCCAAATGGCATCCTTAGCCACTCGTACTGTCCCATTGGTGTCACAAATGATGTATATTTAATCGATTCGTCACTCATTCGTATGTGGTAAAAAGCGTTCTCCAGATCTAATAATGTGTACACTTGTTTATATAAGCACTCGTCAAGTAAGTCATCGATTAGTGGAATCGGGTAATCGCCTCTTAAGGTAACTTTATTTAAGTTCCTTAAGTCCACGCAAAGTCGCAAATCGCCTGTTTTCTTTTTTACTAATACTATAGGCGACGTGTTTTTGTTTTTCTAATGCTACGTTAGTTAATCTTAGCTTCGCTTTTCTCATGAAATCCCTACCTAGAATAAGGGAAAATGTCATTGTACCATCCGGTACCACTAGTAGATCGAGTTCAACCTTTCCTTCTTCCAATAAAATTTGACAACACACTTTACCTAGTATTCTTAACAGACTTTTATTTATTCCCTGAAACTTTACATTTTCTTCATATGAGTTAGTAACTGCTGTTAGAACGTATCCTTGCCTGACTATGCTGATCGAGATGCCGGTATCGAGTAGTGAATCTAATAATATTTTATAATGTAAATTTCTATGTGTAAATATACAGTTAAATAATCTTACGGAATCATCTGCTTCGTCTTCTTGGTGTACGTTGTATACGTTGCTAAGCTTCTTCCACTCTGGACAATCTGTTGCTATATGTCCCATTCTGGCACAAACGTGACAATCGCCTTTCTCTCGTTTTTCCTCCATTCACTCGTTTGCCATGTGCCCAACACAATTGCAATTGTAGCACCTGATTTGGACTCTCGTTGGACGGATTATATTCCTTGCGGCTTCCGTTGTTTTAGTTTTGAAAAGGCTTGGAGTAGTTGTGCCTTTGTAGAATAGCATTGGATGAGTGCCTGTAGTCGTACCGATTCATCCGTTATGCCTTCTACCACATATTAAACTAGCTCATCTTCGCCGATTTGAAAGCAGTTTGAAAGGATGTTCTTGTCATTAAAGTAGTCCGTAAAACTCTTATTCGTTTGCCACTTCCTGTCTTCGAATTTCCGTCGCAATACCATTTTGTTTTCATCTGTAGCACTAATTCGTATACTCCTTCGATTAAAAAATTCAGATTTGAGTGCATCCAATCCAATGCCGTACCTTTCATTTTTGTCAACATAAGTGTCCGCATCATGTTCTCGTCCGGTTTGTATACATCCTAAATACTTTTCAGTTGGACTAGCCCACATGGACTAGACACATCCAGATTTGTGCCGCCGTCATATTCTGGCAACATGTCTTTCCACATACTCAAATGTTGCGGATCAGATGTTGTTGCACCCATTTGACTTTCGCTCGTTTGTGTGTTGCGTTTATCTCACTCTCTTTTGGTTGTGGAAGGTCATTTCTCTGCACTCCTTCGTGTGTGTGTGTGTCAGCATTCTTTTGTGTCGTTTTGCTCATTCGCGCCATTCTTCGCAGCCACTCATTTTCTTTTGCCAGTAGTTCTTTTTCTCTCTTTAGTAATTATATATTTTTATTTTAATTTTTTTCACACTCGTTTGTTTAGTTCAATTTCGTTCTTTATTTTTTCTTCTTTCCACTTTGACAATCGTTATTTTGTATTATTATTACTTTTTTGTTGGATTGGATCCCACTTTTGATTTTTGGCCGTTAGTCTTGTCGCGAATAAAACAAACACATCCTTTGAAAAAAAAATAGTTTACGCTCTTTATTTGGTTGCTTATAGGCGTCTGTATTCTACAGTGTTTGACTTACGACTGATCTCCTACCTACCGGCAGACTCTTTTCCTAGTGTGGCCACTTTACAATCACTAGTTAGTGTTGCCACTTTATATTTCTTACATTCTTATCAGTTTTTCTTCTATGGCTTGCTACAGTATAAAGATTGTCGAACATTATTTTCTAGTAAGATAATGATCCAAAACACGCAACCAAAATTACAAGAGCGTCGCTGCAAAATCAGCAATTTGAAATACTTGATTGGCTACCACAATATTCAGACCTCAATCCGATTGAACATCTTTGATTTGAGGTAAACCCTTCTATTTCGGATTTGCCTGTAGATTGTCTGAATTTGCACTTAAGCTGCTTGCAAAAATATCACCGCAAGTCAACGTAAAAAGTTAATAAAATCCATGCCAAGAAGAATAAAAGTGGTCTGCAAAGCAAAAGGAGGCCATACGAAGTATTAAGTAGGAACAGTTTCGCAAAGTCAACAAATTGATCAAATGCCATATTTTTACTTTTGTTGTATTAAATCACGTTAAAAGATGAATTTGGTCCTGAATTATAATTTTACTATTATAGGCACAAATAAAAAAGTTACGAACAAAAGCCTTTTAATCTGCTAATCATGTGATCAAAAAGTTGAGTCACTGTAAATTCTACAAGGGCACATTATGCCTTCGATAAAAATCACTCACTACTCGTACACTGTGGTTTTTTGACAACATTAACGTTTTCGATTGTATTCATTGCGGTTCTATTTATTTACATAGGCATCGATGTGAAAATGTACCGTGTACATTGTTGTACGTAAGCATTCCCGCCTAGTTCTTGGGTAGGATTCACTTAAACGATATTCACTTTTGCTAAGACCCTACATAATTTCCATCCTCTGTCGGTGGAGCTCTAATTTCTTTTTCAAAATAACGTGCACTGTTTAAATTTTTCTTTAATATCCGAAAGCCAGAAAGGTCAAAATTTTTCTTGTCAATTTAGACAGATTTTACGTTATTACATCGAGAACTTGAACCACATGTCTTTTGAACATACAAAACATGCTCCTCTCACAATACCGATAATTTTGACTTTCAAAACAGTGTTCCCTGATTAATGAAATTGAGAAGTATTTCCCCTTAATTTAACTGAATTTGAACTAGGGCTCTCGATTTAAGGCGTGTATGTAATTACACGTGTACACAGTTAGTAAGAAACTTTTACACGTGAACATTTAAATACACGTGTTCTTTTTTAATATGCGTGTAAATAAAATAACACGTGTAATTACAACAGGACATTTTTTCGATTATTGTATGATACGAGTACTTGCCGAAACAGTTATTTCTATTCAAGCCATAGTTTATTTTTCTATGTTTTATTGAGATTAAAGTTTAATCATTAAACACGTTTATGAATTGATGACAAGGAGCTTCTTATAAGTTTTAGTTGAGTGTTGATCTCGAAAGGCTGGTAAGTATATCTTTTGCTAATTCAAATTGTTTAAGTCATAAAATGAAACCAAAGAGTTGGGTATGGCAATATGCACATCGAGAAGGTGATATAGCCTTCTGTGATTTGTGCAGTGAGGACAGGAACAATTCTTTCTCCTGTCGTGGTGGTACAACAGGGTCATTAGGAAAGCATTTGCAAGGAATTCATGCAATTCAAACAAACATAAATTGAGAAAATCCGGTTTCTACTCAAATCAAGTGAATAAAAATAGATTAACACTTTAACGTAAAAAATACTTTTTGTGATTCAAATTACAGCATGATTGATAGAGATTGGTCAAGAACTAAAACCAACGATGATAGCAGTCCTGAACCGTCCTCTTTCAAAAAACGCAGAATACACAAAAGGAAAGCCCAAGAAGTTAGCAATGCCCGACCATGTTCTCCGGATAGGATGGAAGAGATCCATCAGGCCCTAGCTAAAATTATTAGCTAGTTAAACCAAATTCCAATTTCTTTCTGTTCAAGCCCGGGTTGTTGAACCGAACTATAAACCGTTGAGAGAAGAGGCAATAAAAAAAAACAACTGCAATCACTTAAATAGGAAGTTGAAACAGTAATAAAGGACAAAATTGGTAGCGTTAATGATTGTTGGACGTCTGTCGCGCAAGAATCATATATGACAATGACAGCACATTTCATAGATGACGATTGGGTACCTCAGTCTTTTACACTTGAGACAAGTGAAATTGATACACGTCACAATGCAGAAAATCTCATGAACAAGATGGAAGGCATTTTTCTCAATTGGGGACTTAATGAAAAATTCACAGCAGTAGTCACAGACAACCCTGCAAATGTGGTGAAAGCTATGGAATCTATGAGGCAAGTAGAGCAGAATGTCGGTTGGACATGCGCAGTACACAGTCTTCAGTTGGCAGTAAGGACATCCATGTCTTCTGAAAATATAAAAAAAATATTTGAGAAAGCCAGTAAACTAGTTTGCCATTTTAAACATTCCAACGTTGCGAAATATGATTTGCAAGAAAAGCAGAAACAATTGGGTCTGCCAGCACAATCCCTTTTACAATCATGCAACACTCGGTGGAACTCAATCTTTTTTATGCTTCAGCGTCTAACACAAAACTGTACAGATCGTACAGTCACTTCCTTAGCTATCGCTACAAAGTTGGAAATTTTAGAACAAGAATGGGCATTAATGGAAGAATTTGGAAAAATTCGTCTACATCCATAGTGCGACCTCTTATGCTAAAAATGCTGGAGCAACATATGAATTTTTCCGCAAGCGACTCAGACATGATTACATCGTTCAAAATCAGTTTACGTAATGATATACGAAAAAGATTTAATTTAAATCAGAGTAACACAACTGATGTTTCTGCAAGGCAATTAGCATCTTTTCTTGACCCACGATATAAAGACCTAGAGCATGAGAGTGTTGATGAAAAAATGTCTATAAGAAGAAGAAGCAGCTCATGACAGCATATCTACTTTCCGAGAATAATTCGGAAACAGAAACTGGGTCCACTATGAATTTTACAAGTGACTTAGAGTTTTTTTATAACACACATTGAACTAAGCGAAAGACTATCCAACATCAACTGGACACTTATTTAGCTGAACCTCAATTGAAGTTTGACCTAGATCCATATAAACGGTGAAAAAATAGACATGATAAATTTCCGGATATCGCAATTTTAGCGAGAAAATATTTGTCTATACCAGCTACATCTATTAGCTCAGAACGCTATTTTTCCACGGCTGGGAAATATTGTCACATCTAAAAGATCTTATTTGCTCCCTGATAATGTATATTTGTTGGTATTTCTTTATCAAAATAGAAAGTGTTTCTAAAATAAGACCAAACACATACTTTACTTTACATAAGAATGAATTTAATTTTTTGTTTGATTTATAAAATAAAATAATTTGTCAGAAACTACCAAATAAATTGAACTTTGTGTTTTATTTCTAAATAATCAAAATTTGTATCAAAAGAATTTCATAAAAATTAAAAATGTAGTTACATAAATATACACGTGTACTCATAAATACACGTGCTATACCAAATAAACGTGTTTACACACGTGAAGATAATTACACGTATAACACGTGCATAAGTGTACCCGTGTAATAAGGACCTCTAATTTGAACGTTTTGGTATGTTACTCGTATGATTCTATTTTTATCACTCCAAAGCCAAATGGAGGAATTCCGAAATATTGTTGGTGTTTCCTGAACTACGAGAGAAAAAAAAATTTTTTTGTTTACCTTGAGTCTGTACCTATTTACCATTTAATCGATGTCTCCACATTAACTACGAAAAAAAAAACAATTCGAAACGCACACTTCTTACGTCAATCGTCTCCGCACAGTTATAGCAATTTTCTAAACTAATTAAAAACTTTTATTCTGTGCCCCTGCTCTGGTTTTATTTAATTTGTTCAAGGCCAGCCAAACGCCCCAAGTTCCTTGTTGGTGTTGATGAGTCTTCGGTTCTACTTCAATTTCCAGACGCCGAAAGGTAACAAACACTTATTTATAATTTTCACTGTTGACTCTGGTAGAATGTATCTATCATACTTCATTTGATGATTCTCTGTCAAATCTAATACAGAGTATGATAACATCATTAAAAAAAAAAAAGAAAGTCATCTAGGGTAGTATGAGAACGTAGGCCGACATCAGCTTACACATTCAATATTTACAAATGAGTAATTCACAAACGTCTGCGTCCACCAGAGTCAGCCCAACCAGCTATTATGTTTATTTTCTCACGGAGTCTTTACTTTCCTTTCCTTTTCTGCATCAACAGCACAGCTGCCACCTCCCTTATATATTTGTTTTAGGTCATTCAGCCAGTGATATCGATTACGAAATTGATACCCTGTAGACGGGTGATTGATTTTTATTGCTTAATTTACTAAACTTCAATAAACGTGGCCAAAATTTAAGAATGAAGCCATCATGCATATTATTTTTCGGTTATTGGGTTGTATTTTGAGCCCGAGGGGCCGAGTGTTTCAGGAAAAATCACCCCTAAATAGTGTCAAGTCAACAATTAAAGGGGTGAAACTTGTTTAAGTTGTTTAAGAGCAAAATTAAAGATTTTCGAGTTGCACAGTAATTGGTAGCAATTTAGTCAGGATGTTGCTTTTGCGAGAGAATATCGCCCTAATTTGCAACACGTTTAAGGCGCACACATAATAGGATAGAATATAATATATGTACTGTGACCAATGAATGAAATAATTTTCAGTAACTAACGAGATACGATAATTACGTGTACTGTGCTGACTTTATTAAGATGAAGGTTATATTCTTAACGAGACTTTGGTATGGTCCAAATTGAGAGAAACTTTAAATTAAAAATGTCCAATTTGTATACCACTTTCTTTGTCATTTAGTGGTGTTTTTTGGCTCCTGATTGAAGTATAGTATTTTACTTCACTCATTTTGAACGCCTAACTCAACGCTGGAAACGCTTTAGTTCTATAAACGTTACTTTTCCAAATTTTTGATAGCATACCAAACGAAATTGTTGCCTCCCTGATACTGATTGTCTAGAGTTCGGTGACTCCATCAGCCGAGATAATACTTCCTACATAAGATATCATTGCAGTGAATTTTTTAGGACCATACGTCCTGTTTAAGACTTTTCAATTCAATTAATCTTTTGATTCATGAAAACATTCTTAAATTCAATGAACTAGGAAACCTTCTTGTTAGTCATGGGTACCTGAGTTCTGTTATTCTTTAACCCGATAGAGAATTATTTTCTTCATGGAAATGGAAAAAAAAACGTACAAACGACGCTTATTTGTGTAGCTTATCCAATTGCCCTTCATTCTACACCTTAGAGAAATGCTCACTTTCGCACGATTATGCCATGATCATCGTCAATAGGTCTACCGATGTACGTGGCGCTGTTTCGAAAAACTACACAGCAATGTCATCGATGGCTATCTCTCTGTTCTTCTTCAGGACTTTTATCTCAGCTGGAATCCCTGTTTTGTTAGAGTTGCCTGTGAGTATTCAGAAGTTGGTGATCTTAAAATCCTCATTCAATGTGCTTATTCTATCTCTTGATTTGATCCTAATTCGGTATCTACAATGAACCATATAATGGTGTTGGCATAAACCAATGACTTAACGTAGTCCCAAAGAAAATAGTCAAGCGTCGTTAAATCGCACGAACGAGGCGGCCAATCGACTGGCCCATGTCTTGAGATAACACGCTCACCATACTTACTCTTCAATAAATCTATTGTAGAGTATGCTGTGTGGCTTGTGGCACCATCCTGTTGAAACCACATGTCGTCCAAGTCCATATCTTCCAATTTGGGCCAAAAATAATCGGTGATCATGGCGCGATAAGTCTGACCATTCACAGTAACGTGACGATCGTTATCTTTATGGCCCAATAACGCCGCCGGCATGTAAACCACACCAAACAGTCAAGTCCCTATTGGAAAACCCTATAGGTTTGTTCGCGACGATGTTCTGAGCTACGTCCTCCTATAATCGTACCAGGTTGACACATGAGCAGTGATATGATTAAGCTTGCATTAAGTACAGGGCTACTATTGAAGCTACCAGAATTTTGAGGAAAAAAAAAACTCCTTGATCAGTTTGCAGAAATCAATGTCACTAATGTCCCGGATTCTGGAACTCCGAAGTCGGTTGGTGTTGTCTTTTAGATGACACTCAGCTAATATTACGGCATGTGCGACATTTGAACAGTGTGCTTCTGACGATTAGATAATTGACATAACAGATTTGATTTCCAAGATGTCGTTCCATTTTACTCTTTCTTTGGTATCTTTTAGCTCTATCACAGGCATAAGTAGATTCTTCTGCTACTGGTAGTTCATTAGATATCTCCTCGGTTTTTATGGGCAAGCGAAATGTGATCCACGTTGACTATTTGGAGAAGGAAAATACAAACGCAGGAGCATACTACGTCAATTTATTGGGCCGATTCAACGCCGATTTAAAGAAAAAACGACCACATTTGGCGAAGAAAAAAGTACTCTTTCACCATGTTAACACACCGGTTCACACCTCTGCAGTCGCCACAGCCAAATTGATCGAATTGCACTACATCCGTATTATCCAGCTTTTGGCTCTCTGCGACTTAATTTTATTTCCAAACCTTTAGAGATCGCTCGCCCGAAAGAAGTACGGTTCGAACGTATTTTGCAGGCCAACAAAAGTCGTACTATACGGAGGTGCTAAGAAAGTTGCAGCACCGCTGGGAAAAGTGCATCGAGCTGAAACAGTCTCGTAAATCTAGCAGGTATACCGGTTGAAGTGAGCGTTCTTCCAAAGTATTGGACTTTTGCTTTGTGTGCAGGTACATTGTCATGTAGCAAAATTACTTTGCCGTGTCTTATGGCCCATTCTGGTCGTTATTCGATCAATGCATGGTTCAAATTGATCATTTGTTGTTGTTGTGACGAATCGATCTATTTTGTCGTCGTAGTTGGTGGTTGTCCCTAATTAACCCATGAATTTTTCGGTTAGGATTCTAGAAATAAATCCATTTTTCATCGCCAGTAACAATGCGATGCAAAACTGATATTTTATCGTATCTTTGAAGCAAAATTTCACAAGTGGTTTTTCGGTTTTCCATCTGTTTTTCATTCAATTCATTTTCCAGACTTTTGGATCTTTTTTTTCCCAAGGCTTTAAAACGATCAGAAATTGTTTACTGTGCAACGTTTAACATTTCTGCCATTTGTTTCTGAATCAAAGTGTTATCTTCATCCAATATTGTTTGCAATCGGCGTCTTCAAACTTTTTTGGTGGCCTTCCATGTTCGTCATTTCTCACATCAAAATCGTTATCTCTGAACCGTTGAAACCATCTTTTGCATGTTGCTTCTGACAGAGCACGATCACCATATGCCTCGACAAGCATTCGATGCCACTCTGCAGCACTTTTCTTCAAATGAAAACAAAAATTAATACCTTGCGCAAGTCATCATTTTCTGGTACAAAATTCGACATTTTTAACACAATTAAAAAATATGATGTTGTATGCCGATGTATACTAAATATGTAAAGACTCTTTCACAATAAATGTAAGCTCCCGAGAGATTGTATCTTGACTCTCACTTCATACCGGTACGTCTGGTATAATTATAACACCACGATTAGCTGTATTATTGACTACTTTTTAGAGATTTCGGCAGGGCATTCCATAGGCAATGTTATAGCGTCCATAGCAAGACGGTGTTGCGGTTCAAAGTCTGAAAGGAAAAAGCGCTGGTGACGAGATCTATGGAGCATGTCTGAGTGATATTAGCATCACCTATGAGCTTTATCGCGCAGTTTTGAATTATATCCAGTAGGTGTATAGTTTTGCATAGTTTTGGCGGATGAATGCCTTATACCTATTCCTGCCATAAGTTCTGTTACACAATTTCCAGCGCTTTTCGTATATAGTAAAACTTCTTGCGGAAATAGAACTGTTAACTTTTGTTTCAGAACACATTTACTGATCAGTGAAAAATACTACTCAGTTTGGTTTCAGCTTATAAACTATTAACCAGAAGAATCTGGTCGCGGTAATAGTGTTGCATAAGGGCAGAAAGAGTGCTGGACAAATTTTCGAGTTGCTAAAATCACTTAGAATATCGGGAATATTCGTTTATCGGGCTGTTGCTCGCTTCGGCGAAATGTCTGGAGTAGAGGATAAGCCAAGAAGTGGTCGTTGTTTTGTGGCTACTACGAGTTTTGTTGGAAAAATGCCCATAACCTTCAATAGCGTCTTTGTGTTGTAGCGTTTGTGGATCGTAAGCTTCATCGTCACTTCACGCACTTTAATTATTGGCCATTAAGCCTATTGAAGTGGTATTTGACACCATCCTTACCACAAAAAAATTAAAAATGTCACTTATTGTATATTTCTCCCATTGAGTTAATGAAATTTTCTATTTGAATTAAAATTTATGAATATTATGAGGAATTAATTGTTTTTAATTTTAATAAGGCAATAAAATAAAGAAAACTTTAATTCTAAATGGGATCTAACATATAGTAGGATTCAACCACTCACTGCCAAGAAGTAGACATGCATCCAATTCTTTTGAAATGGTTTTGAGACTTTTTATGCAATCAAAACCGGAAGGTGCTGATTTAACAGGATGTAGCTATATTGCTCTATATTGCTAGTGCTTCAAAGACACATTTTTGGCAACCTAGTGATTTGCCAAAAATCCAGTATGAAATATGCTTTACCGCACTACTACTATTGCTATTTGAGATACATAATAATGCACAGCTACCCGAAAATGTTACACCAGTCAGTGACTTTTGAGCCACTACGTAGATCGACATATCAATTTGAGTTGTAAGGGGTAATTCATCGTGAGGTTTGATTTTTAATAGGCTTTTTTTGACAGATCACGCGTGACTCCTATCAAACTGTCATATCATTTTTATTCACTATCATTTGGTATATGCATTGACTCCTCAAGCAGAGGGTCGCGGGTTCGAATCCCGTGCAAGGCAATTCTCTGAAAAATTATTTTCATGGAATTTGTATGTAGTTATAGGAGTGGTTGCTGGCTGAGCTAAATGTAACGAACTAACAACTAGCACGTACTTAAGAATCACTGATTGAGGATGCGCACTGGCTCGTCCCGTCCAGTTTGACAACCACCTCTGGGAAAAATATCGAAATCTAACACCTGAGTTTCAAAACCACTACACCACCCGCCCGCGCTCTGGTGAAAAGCCAGTAAAAGGGTATTCATATCCCCTTGGTGCGCGCGTGGAATTATAAAAAAAAAATAGTGTACGCGAAGACCGTGACGAATCGATATCGTTCTCAGCTGCTTGGCTTGGCGTATTTTGCGTGAGGATCTCGGTCTGAAAGCGTACAAAATTAAACTTGTGAATTTATTGAAGCCAGACGACTTGAATTTGCGTCATATTTTCAGTGACTAAGCTCTGGAAAAACTCAATGAAATTCCGGTGTTTTTATCGTGAAATTTTGTTCAGTGATGAAGCCCATTTCTGGTTTATTGGATACGCTGATAAACAACAACAAAACAACAAAACAATGAGCCGTATATGGGCTCATGAACACCCCGAAAAGTACCAAGAGCTACCATTACATCTATTAAAAACAACGGCATGGTGTGGTTTATGGGCTGGTGGAATAATTGGTCCATATTTCTTCAAAAATGAGGCAAATCAGAATATTAACGGACTATGTGCCTCCTGAAATTCAAGCACATGGTCTCGGTGAGCTCTGGTTTCAACAAGACGGCGTTACAAGCCAGACAATGGACTTGTTGAGAAATCATTTTGGTGAGCACCTAATTTCACGTTTTACTACGGTAAATTGACCGCCTAGATCGTGCGATATCACACCTTTTGACTATTTTCTCTGGGGATATGTAAAATTGCAGGTCTTCAGGAATAAGCCAGCTTCGACATATCCGCGCGATACCATTCGCTATGCTCGAACGAGTCGCCCAAAATTGAATCTTCCGAATGGACCACCTCAGACGTAGTCGTGGCTAACATTTACATGATATCATTTTCAAAAAGTAAATGCCATGAATTGTTCTTTTAACCAATAATAAAAATTTTAGGTTCGTTTTCAAATTTATGGCTTTTATTTTACATTATAAATTAAACCTCACGATGAATCACCCTTTACATGCATTTTCAAAATAATGAGTAGTATGGATGAATTTTTATCATTCTATTGATGATAATACTTAATCCCCGATGTGTTGTATGTCGTTTTAACATTGCATTATGACGAAATCCTTGCTTTTTGTTCGCCATTATATTTTTACTGGATTTTTCTGTGACTTCAACTTTAGTTCTCTAGTCAAGGATACAACTGTTTCATTAAAATCGGCTTTTATCCTTTTTTTTAAAAAAAAAAAAAAAAAACTTTTATTCGTTCTATTTTTGAAAACAAACAATGGTAATTAAACCCTTTTGCCATTAGGGATAGAAGCGATAAGGGATGGTATAGGGGAACTACAATATTGTCGATTTCGAGAATTCTCTTCAACCCGATTTCGACAATACAGCAAAATCTCAACAATAACTAAGAAGGACTTAAAAAATGGAACAAAGACATTGCCTTGCAGACATCCACATGATTTCAGATATTCTCATGACATTTTTTTTTTTTTTATTATTTCTTCGACATTTGAGACAATACAAATGTGAACATACATATTCGTTGTATGGATATGGTAACATTTTGTTGCTATCATTGTGAATAGAAAAAAAAACGAATACTTTTCACAAAATTACAAAGATAAAAATGTGATGCGAAACCATGAGATGATACTTCTCATACCCAAATATTAAGCGCAACACATGACAGTCATGTTCTGTTCGTTTCTCCATCTCATATCCACAAATCTGATATTTGTACAATGTTTAATTTGTTGTTGAAATTGTTTTAAAAGTTTTGATGGGGCTGGATCAGTTTTCAGTAAACTGAAGAGCAACCATGCCACCGGTTCCAACTGTATACCTAGAGATGATGTTTTAATAAGGTTATGCGCCACATCGTCAACCAGATAGGATTTATTTTATGTTTTGTAGGAACTGTTGAGGCATATCGCTTCTTAATGTCGTGTAACCTTTCTGTGTTACACTAATCAACGCGTAGCGGTATGGCTTCTAGAACGGCAGATAGGCGACTTAACAAATTTTCAATTTAATGTAAATATTGGGAAAAATCAATGTATTTCAAATCAAGCTGCACCATCTCTTTAGTGACTTTAAATCAGCATAAAATAGCATTCATCGCTTTGAGCTCTGCAAAGCTCATGATAACAACAAGCGTTGCAATTTTTCTTCAGATTGATTTCTTAAATCTGTTTATAGAACAGACAATCTGCAGGGCAGTTCTTAGCACAGAATACATTTCCATCTTCAACATATCCGTCCAGCTGCTGAAATACGCAGACGACATCGACGTAGACAGTTGCTCTTTGCGTACCTTCAAAGAGGGCTTAAAATTAAAGTAAAAAAAATTACTTGGCCCAGGAAACGGCTGCTACTTTAGTAGCAAATAGCAATCTACAAAATAGCGATCATGTGATTAAAATAGCTTGGTGTTTTGAATGCCTGTATGGTATTTAACGGCTATACTTTCGAAATCAGATCTCATTATGCTAAATCTTCCACGTAGGCGACGAGTAGAGGCCGAGTCACAGTATCGTGTATCTGGTGCGCATTGATTGTAATTTATTGATTAATCGATTATTATACACAGTTCTGAGTCACTTTGACATTCCGAACAGTCAATACCCAAAGGATGGCATGATTAGATCTTCGCTGCAGAAAACAACTCAATTGAGCTTGTACTTCGCCTAAAGTCTGCTCGAATACCTGATGTTAATTTTCATACCGCCAATACCTTGGATATGTATTTCCACTCTAGGTTTGTCGGCTCTCTCTACATTGAGCATCTAGTTGGAGTAAAAATTCATAAAATAACCATATAGCAATGCGGCAAGGCCCATAAGACCAAACTTAATAGTTACTTTAGCAAAATTTAACTTGTCTTTTTGTACTTTCTATAACGGCGTAAATGACGCCACTATTATGACAAAAAATGCTATTAAATGCCCTTATCACTCATCGGATGAAGAGTAGCATACTAAAAGAAAGAGCGTAGTAAGTCTAGGACTGTAAAGAGGCTGTCAGAGCAGAGAAATGTTTTTTCGGTCCCACAAAACTCAATCTAGAAAAAAGTTCAAACGAGTCAGGAACGATAATTATTACAGTATCTATACCAAAAGCTGTAAGAATCCGCTGGTCCAGATGTTATACCTCCTCTTCTTCTGAAGAGATGTTCTTCCACGCTGGCAAAACCGCTGCGTAAACTTTTTCATCAGTCTTAAAGATCAGGACTCTTTCCAAGCAGATGGATGACAGCATTTGTCCTTCCCTAAACAACGCAAATCTTCTTCTTTCTCCTCCTGTTCAGTTGCGATCGAAGCTTCCTTCGTAGCAGACGTAATTTCCCTCAGTGATCCGTACAGATTTCAAAATTACAATACCAAAAGAACCCGGTCGGTTAATGTTGAAGACCTTTTGTCTTCAAGCATTAATGTAAATAAAATGGCAAAAAGAGACATTGACTCTAGACATAACCGCTTTTTACCACTTTTACAACATCAAACTCTGCCAAATTGTGATAGTGATGTGGAATTTGATGAAATTGTTAACAAAAGTGAAGAGAAACGTGTTAAAATCCCATCTCTGATTGTACTCCTTTAATCTAATGAAAATGTGCATAAGCTTTTCAAAGAGAAACAAATATCGAATTGTGAAATAATAAAAATTAAAAAATGTCAATTGGCATCAAAGTGATCTGTGAAGACATTAATACCCACAATAAAGTGTGCGATCTTCTCAAAAGTGTGCAGTGGCAATATTTTACGCATGATCACCCATCTTTCAAAACTTTCAAGGTCATACTGTACGGCCTGGATGAGATGCCCATAGCTACTCTTAAGAAAGAACTCATTACACTCGGGTTGAAATGTCAACATCTTTTACATAGTTTTCCTAGAGTTAGGTTCAATCAAATTGCATTAACTTAAGAAAAACGTACGCTCCTTATTCAAGACCCAAGTTAAGTGGGATTATGCTAAAAATCAAAAAAATAAATTAACGCAGTGCTACAACTGCCAAATGTTTGGTCATGAAGAGAGAAATTGCAATGTTAGACCATACTGTGTAATTTGCTCTCAAAATCATAAAACTGAGAACTGCAGCGAAAAAAATGCTATTACGTGCGCCAACTGCAAAGGCCATCACAAGTCGGACGACCTATCGTATGTTTCAAGACGATCGTTTCTTTAAATAAGAGAAAAGCTCGCCAACAGCAACAACAAAAACGCACAGTCCATCTTCTTAAGAGAACCAATCGGCCTTTCATGCTTGACTGTGAAGCTTTCTCCAGCTTGGCGCTCATCGTAATCCCAAACTACATTCTCTTTCACGTACTCCTCCTCCAGTGCAGCAACAACAGCAATCCATGGAAGAAAACAGCTAACGATCATGTAAGTGACAGCTTTTCTTCTCTCTCAAAGAAATAAATTCCCTTACTCTGACAATGACAACATTGTTAGGTAAATGTAGTAGCAAATCTGAACAATTTAATGTCATAGCGAAATTAGCTTTTAAGTATTTATTGGGTCTATAATTTTTAATTATAAAGAGATGGCGTAATTTGTATTATTCAATTGTTATTATTCAATTGGAGCATGCGTTTGAAAGCTACTGTCATTGTACGTCATTTCAGAATATGTCATTTATTTGAAGCGAAAACAACGATAATTTTTTTTCACTCAAATATGTCGAATTTTGTGCCTGAAAAGTATTTTTTGCGGGGAGTTCTTCTTCATTACTTTAATATGAAGACAACTGCTGCCAAAAGTCATCGTATTTTGGTGGAAGTTTATGGTGAACATGCGCTAGCTGAGCGAACGTGCCAAAAGTGGTTTGCACGATTTAAAAGTGGTGATTTTGGCTTGGAAGACGATGAACGTCCTGGGCAGCCAAAAAAGTTTGAAGATGAAAAACTGGAAGCATTACTCTATGAAGATTGTTGCCAAACACAAGAAGAGCTCGCAGAATCTTTGGGTGTCACTCAAGCAGCCATTTCAAAACGTTTAAGAGCAGCTGGATATATTCAAAAGCAAGGAAATTGGGCTTTACATGAACTCAAGGCGAAAAACGTCGAAAGGCGGTATTGCATGTCCGAAATGTTGCTGGAACGCCACAAAAGGAAGTCATTTTTGCATCGAATTGTTACTGGTGATGAAAAATGGATCCATTACGACAACCCCAAGCGCAAAAAATTATATGTGAAACCCGTTTGAAGAGAGCAGTAGCCGAAAAACGCCCGGAGTATGAGAGCAGACACGAGGCAATAATTTTCCATCATAACAACGCTCGGCCCCAAGTTGCTATTCCGATTACGAACTATTTGGAAAACAGTGGATGGGAAGTCTTACCCCACCCGCCTTATAGCCCAGACCTTGCCTCTTCTGACTACCATTTGTTCCGGTCGATGCAGAATGCCCTCACTGAAATATGGTTCACATCAGAGCCGAATATCAAAAATTGGTTTGATTCATTCTTGGCTGCCAAGCCGGCGCAGTTCTTTTGGGATGGGATCCACAAATTGCCAGAAATATGGGAAAAAGTCATAGCTTCAGATGGACAATACTTTGAATAATACTATTGTACATGTTTTTTTAAATAAACGTTCAAATTTTGAAAGAAAGCCGGACGAATTGAAATATATTCCCAATATATAATGTTAAGTAATCTGAATGCGGAGCCTTAATATAATTACTTTGAATGCAAGAGGCATTCGAAATAAAAATTTACAATTGTTTGCATTTATGTCCAAACAAGTCCAACTTACTACCCACCTTCTGCTAGAGCAAATCGATCCACTCTTTACCTATTTACTACCAGCACAGTAGGTTTGATTAGTCAACCACTAACAGTAAATGATATCAGTTCAGATCAGGTCACGGTATACATCAGTACTGAAACGCAATTTGAGACATGTGTTTGGCGAAGAAAACGTCAGATTAGACTCTCCGGATTCCATTGACCATGCACTTGAAACGTTTCTAGCAAGTTTTGTGTTTCAATGGTTCAACCAAACTGCCTAGACACATCCTACAGCTCATTAAGTTTCGCAACAGCCTACGCAGGAAATGGCAGCAACTTAGGATAGAAGACTACTTACATGCGACCAGGTATCTTACTACAAGAATTAGACAGGAGATACAAATGTTCAAAAATATTGAGTGGAACCATAAACTGAGAGACTTAGACAAATGTAGTAAACACTTTTGGAATATCGTAAAAGTTATTAAGAACAAGCGAACGTTTAATTCTTTCTTGAAAACTTCCACTGCACAAGCTGTCTCCAATGCAGAAAAAGCTAATATATTAGCCAGTACATTTTTATCGAACCACCAAATCTCGAGTGCAGTAAATAATGATACTGATAGTATTGTTGAAGCTTCTTTAAGACTGATAAACAACCAAACTCGGCCTTATGACGCTGATACGGTTGGTCTGGATGAGCTTAAATCGATTATCACTACTCTAAGAACTCGTAAGTCAGTCGGATTTGACGGAATTAGGAATATCTTTCTTAAATACCTTTCCACGTTGGCTCTGATTGGATATGCGCCAAAATTATCCCAATCCCCAAACCAGGAAAATCCTTGAATGATCCCTTAAATTATCGCCTCATAAGTCTCCTAAGTTCTCTTAGTAAACGTTTTGAAAAGGTCATTAAAAATTAATTAATGCTTCATCTGGAAGAATCTAATATCTTACCTCCACAACAATTCGGCTTTCGCTCACATCATAGTACTTCACATCAAGTTAACAGAATAAGAAAACACGTACTTGATTCATTTCAGAAGGCAAAAGTACTGGCATGGTTCTCTTAGATGTCGAAAAAGCATTTGACACTGTATGGCCCAATGGTCTTGTCCATAAACGCTTGCAATTTAATTTTCCTATGTACCTCATAAAAATCATCCAATCTTTCTTAAAGGCAAGGAGTTTTAAGGTATTTGTGAACCAGACTTCATCTGATGTCCAATGGATTCCCGCCGGTGTTCCTCAGGGCTCCGTATTGGGTCCCATTCTCTACAACATCTATACATCTGACTTTCCTTCACTTCCTGGGTGTCATTCTGCAATTTTTGCAGATTTTACATGCATCTATTCGTCTGATTCGATGGGCTCTAATATTGAGTCTAATTTGCAATCTGGATTAGAATGCCTACTTAAATATCTTGCAGATTGGAAAATTAAAATTAATCCACAAAAAAACAAGCAATCTTTTTCTCTCGAAAAAGAAAATCTTGTTTTTTACCTGCTGGGAATTTAATAGTCTGCGGAAATCAGATTGACTGGGCACCATTTGTTAAGTATCTAAGAGTCTTTATGGACAAGAGACTTACTTTTGGCCGACATACAAATAATGTCGTTAGTAAAGTCAACAACACCATTAAAATTCTATACCCATTCATTTGTCGCAAGTCTGAATTAAGCAAAGATAATAAGCTTATAGTTTATAAATCTATCTTCCAAGCCATTCTGTGCTACGCAGCTCCAGTTTGGGGGAACTGCGCCAACTATCACCTTAAAAAGTTACAAGTTCTTCAAAATAAGGTCTTAAAAATAATCCTAAAACTACCATGGCATTTTTCAACTTCAGAACTTCACGAAATATCCAAAATTGAAACGGTAAAAGAAAGAATAGCTCGACTTTCTGAAAAATTTGTCTTTTCATGTACAATTATATATCAGATAGCCTTCTCGTTTCTAATCTTGTAAATGTTCTATGATATTATATGTCTTATTTATTTATCAATGTGTTAAGTTATTTCATATATTTGTTTAATTCTATACATGCCTTATGTGCCCACAAAGGACATACCCATATACAAAACTATGATATTTTGCATGAAGGTTTTTAATTAGCTTTTCCTTCGGCTCCTTTCTTTTGTTAAATTGATATTGTGCTCGTATTTCCATTTTTCATAAGTTAGATAAACAATAACCATATCTATGTACATCTCAATTGTAAAAAAATGTAAATTGTTGTAATAAATTTTAACAAATTCAAAAAAAAAAAATAATAATCTTCTCCTGTTAAAACCCCTTGTGCATATGTACCTTCTTTCCATGAAATATTTCGAAACACGAGAACTTCGCAAAGACGGGCAGTGGCATGCTCTCCGAAAAGTTGAAAAATCTGGCAAAAGTAAGATACATTTGGCAGAGTCTGACATCGGGATCAACATGTCTTTTTTTCAGTGGATTAAATATATGCTTCGCAACGTTCAGTTCAAGTTTCTTTGGATTGTTTCAAGTGCGTTACCTACGCAATTCAGTTCAAACTGCCACTGTATTCAGATTCTTACTTTACTCCATTATTGTAAGAATTCTCATTTCACTTTTTCCAGTTCAAAGAATTTAATAACCCAATTTCTCACCCATAAATCATTACCCCTGACGCGCCTTTTTAATTGCTGACCTACTAGTCAACAACAATGCAAAAAGTGTCTTCTTGTGCATTAATCAACTCCTCCATTAACAACAACAATACTGACTTTTTGCCTGTAAGAGGATCTGCGCCAAAATATTTTATCCTTTTTGTGTCAGCCTAAATAAAAAAAAAACACGGTCTTCGATAAAGAGTTTTCGAAAAACTGCTGTTCTTCTTTGACGAGTGTAAGAGGAATCTCGCTCTCACATGTGCTACTTGCAAATAAGTGCCTCAGTGACTCCAATGAATCCAATCATAATTCATTTGTCAGACTGATAATGAACAAAATATCAATCTTCCAACACAGTGTAAGCCCTTGGTCAGAGTATCAAAAAACAAACTGCGTGTTTAAGTGTATTATTAGTTAAATTTAATTATATTAGAAACCCCGATAAAGTGTTAAGTGAAATTAAATTTATCGGTTCCGCAATTCTCCTAATAGAGGCATACACCCTCCATTAAAAATATAGAAAACAAAATAACGAAACAATGTCTCACCTAATAATATTATAAATCACCCAGATCTATTTTCCACTCTCACTTTAAGTCTGACCCTAACTGAACCAAAATATTTCAACAACAGGTACCACAAAATTTTCAACAAAACTTCTCAAAAGGTTGTGAGTGACCTCGTTGCTTACCTCAGGTATGAATACTCTAAAAGATTTTCTCACCTTCAGACTAGCTGTGCTGACTCTGATACATTTTTTTTTATTCTTAACTTGCCCACTTTGTCTGAATCTCATCTACACTCCTCTACTCCTCCACGCAACTTTTCCCTTTTTTATCTTACTACCAAAACGTAAGAGGCTTGCGCTCTAAGACTCGTACTATATTGTCTAAATCTCATGGCCTCTTTCAACGTCCATGCTCTGCAGAAACCAATCTGATCTCCGACATAAAGAACCAGGAGCTATTCTCACCTTCTTATAATATTTCCCAAAAGGACGATCACTCTCTTCATGTGGTTAATGATTCCGCCCTTCCTATGGTTAACAGACAACAGCCTTAACTCTTTTCTAATCGCTATTTCTTCTTCTGTCAAACTTGACTTTGCTTCAATTGCTACATTCTCCCAGCTCTACCTATCGAAACCTATAAAAGCGATTAACCAACTTGTCAACTTGCTGAAGTAGATAACATTGGATGATCATTTCATTTAAGGAATGTCTATTCATTGATAGTATAACAGACTCAAACGTATGCCAAATATCAAAGTAGCGTTCCTAACTTCATCGGTAGGCAACTAGACCTTATTTTTACTAGCGATTCCATTAACTCCACAATATGTTAACGCTAACAGCTATCGATAAATATCACCCCCTTTTCTTCTCTCATTTTTTCATAACTCTCCACCACAGTCCACTTGTTCTTCCCTACTATCTCTTCTTATAACTTCCATAAAGCTAATTTTCGCAAAATTAATATCTGTCTCAGCAGATCTTCTCTTAATTTTACCAGCATATCTTTACGTGATGCTGTCTCCATTTTTTACAATGAAATATTTAATTTCATTTCTCGACATAAAACACTATCTACTTCCCCTCCCTGGTATAACCGAAGACTTTCATCTTTACGAAACAAAAGAAACAAATTACAGGCAGTTTTTCTTCGCACCAATCTTATTCTTACTACTCTAACTATTTTGGAACCTTCCTCCAATTCACCCAGCTCTATAACTGCCACTACCAGCACTTTCTCAACACAACGCAGACCAACCTTATAAGCTACCCTAAGAAATTTTATTAATTCGTCAACTACAAAAGAAAATCAGACGGTTATCCCCCATCTTTCTCGTGCGATAATATATCATCGACCGACTCACATTCTATCGCCAACTATTTTGCAAACTTTTTTAAACAATCATTTACACAAAACTTCTTCGTACTTGACCCCATATATTTCAAGTACCTTTCCAATTTCTTCAATGGCCCCTTTCTCTCTCAATCTTTTGATCCTACCCTTATCAAAGAAAAGTTACAAAATCTCAATGATGAATTTTTACACCTACCAGACGGTCTGTTTGCAATATTTCTTAAAAAGTGTGCCTCCAATCTTTCGCACCCATTTTCCTTCATTATTCATCTGTCTCCCCAAGTTCAAAGACTTTTTTCATAACCGCGGTCCACAAAAAAGAATCATGGAATGAAGTAACTAATTACAGTTCCATTGTTAAGCTTTCTCACATACCGAAAATGTTCGAAATTATTTTATAAAAAAGTGCTGAGCTTTCAGTGCAAGTCACTTATATGACTTAACCAGCATGAATTTCTGAAAGGTAGATCAACCACAGCAAAATTCGTATGCTTTGTGCTTTCAGCATTAGAAAATGGCAACGAAATCGATGTTATTGGTACAGATTTTGCTAAGGCCTTCGATAAAATATCACATCAATTGATCATCTTCAAAATGTCTTTCCTCGGTTTGTCTCCATATTGTTAAAATGTATATCTTAGCCTTTTCTGGTGTCCCACAAGGCAGCCATCTCGGTCCCCTCTTTTTCATTTTAACTTGAGAGGATTATTATCCATTTACGCCGACGAGAAATAAAATGACTGATGATATCATCGGCGTACATACTACATCATACATATTTACGTAGACGTTTAACAAGAAATGAACCTCATCACTGAACAAAATTTAACAGTGAACAATTGAGTCAAATTCAAATTGATTTAAAGCTCAATCACTGAACAACCGATGCTCCTCTAGATCTTGCACCAATTGAATCTTATTAGCCTTGAGACCAAGATCTTTATGAATGATTTCCCAGATAGTGGACGGACAAAGGCCAAGTTGCTGCGAACGAAAACGAATCGATAAATTGGAGTCCTCTTCAACACTATCTTCCGCAGCCACAATACACGAGTATAGTATCGGGTTTTCCAATAACGACTTGACAACATTTTTTTTTTAAATAAAAGGTAAACCATTTGAGATATATCAAAAACTTTATTATTGGCTTGAAGTACAATCAAAACATTTATGAATGGAACTTAGTTCATATGGCCCCCGCGGGCACATTTGCAGCGGTCGATTCGTTGGACCCAATTTTCACCGATTCGGCCAAACATTTCGGCTGAAACGGCCGCTATTTCGTGTTAAATGTTGGCTCTGAGCTCTTCCAACGTCGTCGACGTGTTGGCATAAACCAATAACTTAACGTAGCCCCACAGAAAATAGTCAAGCGGCGTTAAATCGCACGAACGAGGCGGCCAATCGACTGGCCCATGTCTTGAGATAACTCGCTCACCATACTTACTCTTCAATAAATCGATTGTACCGTGTGCTGTGTGGCTTGTGGCACCATCCTGTTGAAACCACATGTCGTCCAAGTCCATATCTTCCAATTCGGGCCAAAAATAATCAGTGATCATGGCGCGATAACGCTGACCATTCACAGTAACGTGACGATCGTTATCGTCGACGAAAAAATATGGCCAATAACGCCGCCGGCATGCAAACCGCACCAAACAGTTATTTTTTGTGGATGAAGTGGTGGTGGTGATTCATGAAGCACATGTGGGTTTTCACCCGACCAATAACGCATATTTTGCTTTTTGACGTCTTGGCGCATCTTCTCCAGAACCCAATCGGAGAATGCACGTCGCTTCAAATGGTCCATCGGCTTCAATTCTTGAGTCAGATTGATTTTGTATGGGTGTAACCCAAGATCCTTCTTGAGAACGCCGTGGAATTGACTGATTTGGATCGTTTTACGGACGTCTTAGTGGCAGCGATATTTTCGACACTTCGACCAACCCGTTGTCTCACTGACACGGCAACGTCACACAATGAATATGTAGACTCAAATTTTTGCACTAAACTTGTTATTGTCTGTCTACTAGGGCGAGAATTACGACCGAAAATTGGAGTTAACGCTCTTAAAGTTGCAGTCACCGACTCTGAACATCTGTAGAAAATTTTTATAATTTGCAGACGTTGCTCGTTAGTGTACTTTACCATGATGAAAATGTTGAGCTTACTGAATAAATTGACAGTGACTGTTTGATGATTAGTGAAAGTTGTCAAGTCCCTATCGGAAAACCCTTTACTTTCTTCCGAATGCATTGTTCTCATCCTTGTTGTTGTGTGATGTGTGTATTGAGTACGAACCTTTTCAATATTTCGATAAATAGCACGTTCAAATAGACAATGATGTCTACCGTAAATCGCACGAAGTGCTCTCTAACTTTCGCGAATAGAGCTCCTATTTTAGAAATGAATTCCAACAATCTTGTGCCGTCAATATTTCTGAAAATATATGAAGCTTGGCAGCTCAATGCAACATCTGATCTGACACTTAAACGATATTGAAAAGTTTATCACGTTAAAACAAAAAACACATTCCCTGCTTCATAAGGAAAGCTTCACTATTCATGTTGCATTAAGAACTTTTAAATGTCAAAGTGAAGGACTTTCAGTCTTACACAATCAGGAAAAGTGGATGGTATAATAGTATTCCCTCCACCACATTCCACTTTGGTCGAGACTTAATTTGCTAATTGGTTTTCCAATTTACGAATAAGGAGGTGTAGCCATTGTTGAAATGTCATCAAGTTTAAATTGACATGGGTGTCATGACAAAAAGAACTAACAAAAGAAAAAGGCTCAGGATCCCTTCTAAATATTTAAGGTTACACACACTTTAAACCTTCTGCTGAATGCGCACACAGGCCCTTTTTTGAATTGTTCTTAAATTAATCAGCTAAATTATTGAAGGGTTTCGTCCATCACATTCCGTGGACGTGTTTTTTTTTTTTTTCACCTCGCTGTTGTAAATGATCTTAATGCCACATGGAAATAAGTGATATTTAACAGCCAAATTACATTTATTTGAAAGATAAACTTCTTATGAGGAAAGTTTTTTAAGGTTTAGAACGACGTAAAACGATGATAAATACTCGTAGACATTCATAGAGATTGGTGAATAAGTGTTTTTGGTTAATAATTTGATTAGTTTTGGATGATATTATATTTGCCAACTTTTCATATAAAAGAAGACACATTAACACGTACATATGAGTACAAATTTGTACATACCAACAGTGAGCGGGGAAACAGATACTCGTACTCATGCATCGACTCGTCGAATACGCAGTAGCTACATGTATCTGGGAGGAATAAATTTTCTGTTTTACTATGGTAAAATTTACCAGCGAATATAGTGCAGAATTTTGCGGAATTTACTAGTAAGCATTTTCATCTAACGGTGCACTAAATCTCATGTACGGTTAGTATCTGCTGAAAAGCAATATCCCCGAAAGCGATTCGGTCGACATTCGTGGCGAATACCAGCAGAATAGATTTTGAAAATATTTCATAAGACTCCCTACTGCTGCTATTGATTCTTTTCGTATCCTATCGATGGTGGGGAGATGGAAAAACGCTTTGACACCAAGCATTTAGGGATACAACTTTTTCAATTAAGTTATGTGCTGGGATACGGGTATAGTTTTGGCTTTAGCATTTCGCCCTGAAACAACTTAGTTTTATAAAACAAAAAAAAAAAAAAAAAAAAAAAAAAGGAACAATTAAATTGAAAGAAAATCAATTTCATCTTTTTCTTCTTTTATTAGCCGTTAGGATAATAAATACTTATAATGTAATCAAATTATTATAGGTCACGTTTTGATACACGTCCTGACATTCGTAACATTTTCGTCGCGTAACTATCAAATTACCATCACATTTCTGTGTGATGTGCCTGTTTTCGTGTTTGTGATGTAAAGCAAAGTGGTATCAAAAGACTGTGAAATATTTGGGACATGCTCGTATCCAGTGATAAGGCATTGTTTTAAAGGCTGCTGTTTATGATAGCGATATCGTGGGCGAAAAGATGTTGCTCTAGACAAGTCGATGTGACAGAAAATCTTGACGTTGAAGCGATGGTGTACTCCAACTTCTGCATCTAATTCTGAACATTTACTATAGTATCTCTTTAAAAGTGACAAGATAAGAGCAATAGGAAAAAAAAATTAAGTAAAACAACAACGGTGTGAGATAAAAAAAATGATTCTGGCCTAATTTTAAAGCTACGTTCATGCCATTATGTGTGAAATGGAAAATCCTTCAAATGGCCGCCTCAACTTCACTGGCTGTACTTCAAGCGGTCGGTTTAAAATTTGATGAATCGGTCTAATATGTGCGGCGTTATTCTGGCAATAGCTTGTCGAATGTTGGCCTCGAGCTGATCTAAAGTTGTTGGCTTATTAGCGTAGACTAAGGATTTGATGTACTACAGTGCGATACTGTCTGACAGCTGATTGTTGTTGACGTGCTTGGCATCATATTGAGTATGGACGAAAACTATTTTCATTCTCTCATAAAACATTATTTTTTGAGAGGCAAAACCGCGAAGGAAACAAAAGAAAAGTTTGGTAAATATTATGGGGCTATTGCTCCGTCAGATTACACCGTCAAATATTGGTTTCGAGAGTTTTGTGGTGACCGCAACTCCACTAACGATCAAGTCCGCAGCGACAGGCCCTCCGATGTGGTTACAGAGGACAATGTTAAAAAAATGCATGAAATGGTGTTGGCTGACCGGAAAGTGAAGGTGCGCGAACTAGCAGATACCACAAAGATTAGTACTGAACGCACACGCAATATTTTGGGCAATATTCTGCATATGAAAAAGTTATCCTGCCGCTGGGTGCCGCGCATACTGACACGAACGCGAGAGCACTTCGAAAGAGTGTTTGGACTTGCTGATGCGGAATCAGGCGGACTTTCGGCGTCGATTGATAACTGTTGAACACCAGAGAAAAGAATAAATGCCCGGCAATGGACTGAAGCTGGCACGAGTGATCCGAAGCGGCCGAGGGAGGCTCGATGGGTCGGAAAGGTTATGGCGTCGGTTTTCTGGGATTATCATGGCATACTCTCCGTGGACTACCTCGAAAAAGGTAGTATCAACAGCGAGTATTACGAGTATTATTGTGTATCATTGGAGCGATTGAAGGCCGAAATCGCTGCAAAACAGCTTCACATGAACCGAAAAAAATTTTGTTCTTGCAAGCCAATGCACCGGCGCACAAGAACATCGCAACCACGGCTAAAATCAATGACTTATAGTACGGCTCCAATTGCTGTCGCATCCACCGTATTCGCCCGATTTCTCCCCCTTGGACAATTATCTCTTCCTAAACCTCAAAAGATGGCTCATCAATAAAAAATTCAGCTCACGCGAGGAAATCATCGATGCCACGGAGGAGTATTTTGCAGACCTTCCGGAAAATTACTTTTCGGACGGGATCAAGAAGTTGGAAAATCGCTAGAATAAGTGTATCAAACTAAAATAAATTTTTTTTTTTGCATTCCCAAGGAGGTTACTTTTTACCTCACCTAGTAGTTCCAGGAAAAATAATCGAGTGGTGTCAAATCGCATGATTACGGCGGCCAATTGATGACCGCTAGCAGTGAGATGACCCAGTTGTCAAATTTCTCTTTCACAATTTCTAGCGTTGTGTCGCTTGTATGGCATGTAGTTCCGTCTTGTTGGAACAAGAGCTCGGATATATCAATGCTGTCAAGCTCTGAATACAGAAAGTTGCTTAACACGGCTCTATGCCCGAGACCAATGATGGTAAGAGTGTATCCTTCTTAATTTGGAAAGAAATAAAGCCCGATGATATCGCAAGGCCATAAACCGTCAATCTTTGTGAATGCATTGATGCTTGGCCGAATACAAAATGGCAATTTTTTTCTTGTTGACATAGTCGAAAAAATTCAGATCTTCGGTCAACATTATCAAACTCACGGCATTATCTACGGTCGTCCGGCTTCTTACGTCAGTGAAATCTTATATGGATGTAGGTTCAAATCCAACTGCAAAATAAGCCAGGTTGACTCTCTGGCGATACGCAATTAAGCTTATCGATGCCGAATCGAATTTTCTGGGTCTTTTTCGATACTGGCCGCTACGGCGGCTATGTTTTTCTCATTTCGCACCAATATCTATCTGGTTGGTGGCTTCAGATCCAAAAGAGCGTACACATGTTCAATCTTTTCCACATTACGACGAATTGCCTGCACACTGAAATTCGCGTTGCGTATTTGAGCCGGAGTTTCGACAATATTTTTTAATAATTTGCGCACGATCGACTAGCGTTAAATGGGAGAGCTTACTTAAAATTTTGACAGTTGAATGTCATTGGTAACTTTGACAGTTGCTGAAACAGAAGATTGGAAAAACTACCTTTGCTATCTGGCCACCCGTTACTTTCGTTTCTATATCATCTTCCTTGATAATAATTTTAAGTACATCTCCGATGCTTTTTGAGATCTTATCTTATACCCTGGAAGACAGCGAGCTCGGTAGGGTATTAAATAAACGAGTTGTACGGCTTATGAAAGAATCACGATATTTCAGAATATGCCAGAAGCCTGGCTTAGAGTTAACTGATGAGCATTTATAACGAAACAGGAGCTATGGTTAAAGGTTTAAAGGGGTGGAATTCTACTGACAATTTCGGTGGAGCTTTGGTGGTGAAAGTAGCAATAAAACCAATTGAGGTAGGAGACATTTCGTCGTTGTTCGAGAACGTCAATTGACTGTGTAGAAATTGCATTTCCTATGAGTTTTATCGCACGATTTCAAATCATATTTAGTAAGTGCAGAGAGGACATAGGAGCACCTTACCAGATAAGAGCATTCCAATAAAATTTTGGGCGAAGTGTAAAGTATTTTGACATTTCTCCGCATAGTCATTTTAACGTAGGTTGCCACTGACACACTTATTGAGAATGGAAAGTTTTCGATTTCAAAAATGCAGGTAGCATTCGTTAATGATGGCACTTTCATGTTTTATAGGTAAACACAATATGCATATTTTTCGCAGGATGCTGTGCGACATGTGAAAGGCCGCTGACTTTCTAGAGACGTCAAGAAGCATTCGTTTGGTCCGCCTGCAACCTGGGGCATTATGCCATTTGCAGTTGTTCTCATATGAGACCCAATTGTCAATGGAAGCTTTAATAGGGGACGCAGGCGCACCTAACTAAGGTTCAGGTTCTGAAAAACTCTACTCGCCTGGCAAGTTCATCGGTGATTCCCTGTGATCCCATTGTGACTTGGGATCCAGACAAGCGTGACTAAATTAAGCCTTTCGACTGCGTTTAGTTTTCATTCCCTAACTGGTTTGGAACTCGTAAAAGGGCTTAGTAAGGCTCTAAGCGCAGGTTGGCTGTCGCAATAGATGTAAATGTTTCGACCTCTCCACCGGTTCTACACAATATAGTTCGCCGTCATCAGGATTGCGTAAATCTCTGCATGGAAAACAGATGCAAGCTTTGTTACAATAACATGAAGTGAAATCTAACGTTGTCGTCTTCCAAGAGGCACCAGCGCCACATCCTATGTTGGATTTTGAGCCGTCTGTAAAAACCGGAGTGCATTCCTTTCCTGGCTTAAATTATGGCCGAAACCCGTTTTAGGCACAGGGAAAGACGATTTCCTATTTTTTTCACAACAGGAGTTCTGGTGTCCTTTCATCGGATGACATTTCCATAAGACTAGAGTCATAAGACAGTCGGCGTGCTAGGCCATTAAAGCTCCAGTGCGTGTTGTACCAAGGACTATTTATATTTAAACGGAAGATGGTTTGAGAGTGCAGCTAATGTTATAAATATCAAGGGGAGGGAGAATCATAATTGCATCAAGAGCGGTGCAAGCAACAAGCAACAATCACGCTTATTTCACCAGACGCAATATACATAGATCCAAATGACTCTTCTCGGTGACAGGCCTCAAGTTTTACCGATAGCTCCCCTGCACTGTCAGTAGGCCAAAAGCACCTTAGAGGCTTTCGACGTAACATATTTAATTAGTCTGGAGAATTTTGTTATCCAAAATTACACCCAAAGACAATACTTCCTTAGAAAATTGTATGGTAATGCCTTTAAGTCAGAGTCAGATCAGATGGCTTTCTCCTTCTTATAAAGAGAACAACCTCAGTTTTGAGAGAATTGACTGAAAGCCCGTCTAGAGCTGCTTGCGTTTTAGAGCAGACAGTCGCTAGACAAGATCCATCACACAGTACAGCTGCATCATCCAGATAGACGTTAGAACTATTGAGCGCGTTTAGCAGTGAGTCGACAAACATGCACCATTGCAGTGGGGTAAGAACGGCGCGCCGCCTTACGCGCAACCCCACTTTACAGCCGCAATCAATGTACTGTTCACCAGCATTACTTTTATCCACAAAACTAGTGACTCGTCTACTCTATGTTGTCTGACCGAGTTACACATGCTGTCAAAAGTTTCGCTGTCAAAAGCACCTTTAACGTTGATGGAAATGCCCAAGGCGTATTCCTTCTTGTAGAGTGCGCCTTCAACAAAATTGTGACATTAGTTTCACCGATCAGTCGTTTTAATAATTTTTTGTAACGCCTTTGCTTTCAGATAGTTAAACAAGAAAGATATCTTTCTACTGTTCAAGTGCAAGGCCCCATTCATTGCTTTTACGCTTTTTCAACAGAATTCTTCGCTAAGTTATGCATTTCAATACCATCTTCGCCTACTGCAAATTTCGTTGTTTACCGCAAATAACCGTCCCTTGCTGTTTGGCAATTCAATTTTCTGTGAATTATATTTTGCTGAGAATCAATCTAAATAATTTGTCCCCGTTTGCGATGTCAACCAAGAAAACCCAAGGGAAATTTGCAACAGTCAGCGGGTTAAGTGCTTCCACTTTCGACTTCTCAGCTAGGGATAGGTTTATGGAACAAAACAATCTACGATAATAGCAAATTAAAAAAAAAAAAAAACACACAAATGTGTCTGTAGGCGTCACGCAATCTTTTTGAAAAGGAATTGCGAAACTTGAAAAAAAGGTGAAAAAAATCACAAAAGTCAAAGGTCACGTTATAATCAGCAATTTATTAATCGAAATCTCGTACGGCCCAATGAATTCAGCGGTATCAAGGAAAATTTACTGATCAAGGTTAAATGAATGGCAGTTAAAACTACTGGAAGCTATCAGCTGTCTTCCTGAAAAAATTATTTTTTTTTCTATCAGGTCGCGTGTCCCGTTTGTCTTTCCTTTTACGGGAGTTTTTTTTTTCACTACGCGGGCGAAAGTTTACTGGAATCTCAGTACACAATCTCACAACACCATACCATATAGTACTTCGCTGTTATTTGGTATCCTTCTTCACTCGTCTTGCTAGCACACCCTATTGTTCACTGACCATGTCCTGTTTTCCCTTTATCCTCAATCTCTGGATATCCTCTTTTCCTTTGAAATTAAATTTTTTTATATTTTTTCTATATTGCATAATTTATTTTTCTCTTTTTGTTTTATTCTTCTTTTGTAAGTTTTTTTTTTTTAATTCCTTTAAGCGTTGTGGTCAATCAAATGGGTGAACATTTCCCCTGAATTGGCTTGGGTTCAAACAATCACTTTTTTTTCTCGAAATTAATCCCAGAGATAAGTCAAAGTGACCAAGAATTTTTCTTTCCTACGCATTTAGACTAAAAAAGGGGAACAAAGTCAGGATCTAGGGGCCTCAAGTTAAAACTTTCGAGCAATTTATTTGTCCTTTGGGACGAAGGAAGGAAGAAACCTTTTCTCTTAGTTACATTGTTTTACGGACCCGGTTGGCTTCCGTGCAGATTTGGAGGGAAAGGGGAGTACCAGACAACGTCTCATTGTTTACATTGCTAATGTTTCTTTTTTTTTAAATTTCGATTACAATATGTGTTTCGGTTGCTGTTTTTTTTTTTTTTTTTTTTTTTTTTGTTGGTTTCTGTCTTGTGTTTCATTTGCACGTGTGCTTTTATGGGTGTTGTTGTGTGGTGTGTGTTGCAGAGAGGTGTGGGTTGTAGCTGTTTCATCCACAAAGAGGGTTCCTGGACGGTCCATCTGGCTTTAGGCTTATAATCCAAATAACATGACCGTCTACCATATGTTCAGAGTGTTCCAGGGAATCCGCCTGACTCTGCCTTTTCCGGGGGGACCTACTGGTTGCCATCTCCTTCCTGTGCCTTCCGCAAAAGCGTTCATCCCAAGGGACAATTTACATGACAGACTAGGCGAGTCAAAAAGTGAAGGAGTTAAAAGCTGGAGGGATGGAGCAGAATACCTTGGCTTTTCCAGAGTACCCATAAGGGGAGACAGGACAACACGTATCCTTTCAAAAAAATGTCCTCCCCAGCTTACTTCGCCTGCCTTTTGGCCGGTTAATGATCAACTTCAATATGCATCTCATCGATTTCACTACTTGCGTGGTATTTGGTGTACAATGGAAAGATTTTCCTTTTGTCATTTACGATCCTCTTCGTTTCGTCGTTGAAGTCTAGGCTGCATGGTGGAGTTAAGTGTAACTTTATCGTACTGCCCAGGATAGTCGCGATAAGTACTCCCCCAACTTGGAAGATCTAAAACGTCAAACTCTCGATAATAAATAATAAAGGAGGAAGAAGCACCAGTAAAGAGCTGCTTCCCAAAAAGGACCTTCCAGAGGCCCGCCGCAACATTTAATCATTTCCTTCTCTTGCCATTTCTTTATAAACAAACTGCTTCAACAATAATTTCTTGAAAATATCCGGACTTTTGCTACCTATTAACTCTTGCCCAAACTGGGTTTTATTTAAAAAAAAAAAAAAAAAAAAACATGCAATTCGGTTCTTTAACTCTTTTCAACCATCTATGGAACACATCGCGATCTCCAGAGCGCCTTTGGCGTTGACATTTCTACAAAAATTGGTTCAATGTTTTTTTTTTTGGCTTTGACAGTGCAAGGTCTTTCAATTTAGGGAAGATCATGTTGATAAAATCATGCTACCAATGTCCGAATGTAAATGTATACAATTAACTTGTAGACGTGTTTTTCTCGCTGGGAATTTTATTTTGGTATAAACTCAATAGTGCTGTACAAACAATATGACAAAGTTAGATTCGACAAGTAAACTAATTAGAGAATTAGTAAAATTGTTTCACTTCTTGAAATTTTTTTTCTCTTTAATTAATTTTCTTTACAACGTTACAAGTTTGCCAAAAAAAAAAAAAATAAATAAAATAAAAATAAATAAATAAAATAGCTACTTCTCTGACACACACACTGGCTGGCAAACCGACAAGAACAAATACCCTTCCCGAAGCGGAGACCTCACTCACTAACTTAATTATCATTGGTTTCTCCAAAAAAACACTGCGGATGATGCAAAAATGAACACCAAAGAACAAAATGGGACAAAATGGATGAGCGACTACGTAAACAAAGTGAGTTTATTTAACAAATCGGAAGAGAATACTAGGTGGGGTGAAAAGTGTTTTTTTATTTTATGCAATATAGTTCCCTTTTAGTTTGATACACTTATTCTAGCGATTTTCCAACTTCTTGATCCCATCCGAAAAGTAATTTTCCGGAAGGTTTGCAAAATACTTCTCCGTGGCGTCGATGATTTCCTCGCGTGAGCTGAATTTTTCATTGATGAGCCATCTTTTGAGGTTTGGGAAGAGATAATAGTCCGAAGGAGCCAAATCGGGCAAATACGGTGGATGCGACAGCAATTGTCATTGGTTATAGACGTAAGTCATTGATTTTAGCCGTGGTTGCGATGCTCTTGTTCGGCTGTCTTGCAAAAAGTCTTGCAGCAAGTCCAAACACTCTTTCGAAGTGCTTTTGCGTTCGTGTTTTTGGTCAGGAGTGAGTATGCGCGGCACCCAGCGGCAGGATAACTTTTTCATATGCAGAATATCGGCCAAAATATGGCGTGTGCGCTCAGTACTAATCTTTGTGGTATCTGCTAGCTCGCACACCTTTACTTTCTGATCAGCCAACACCATTTCATGTATTTTTTTGACATTGTCCTCTGTAACCGCATCGGAGGGCCTGCTGCTGCGGACTTGATCGGTAGTGGAGTTGCGGCCACCACGAAACTCTCGAAACGGTGTATTATCCAACTTTTCTTTTGTTTCTTTCGCCGTTTTGCCTCTCAAAAAATAATGTTTTTTGAGAGAACGAAAATCGTTTTTGTCCATACTCAACATGATGCCAAACACGTCAACAACAATCAGCTGTCAAAACAAAACTAAAGACAGTATCGCACTGAAATGTCTGTCTAAATATGAACAGACTTCAAGGCACCATAACTTATTTGCAGTAGCAGCGCATTCTGGCGGTCAAGGATGTTACTTTTCACTCCACTTAGTATTTCTAAGAAAATTTTTAAGTCAAATACTCGATATAAATAAAAATATATCCAATAAGACATCACTCAATTTGAATGTCTACATACCTCCACGAATTCGGATAAAGTCTCAATTAAATCCGAAGTAAGGTCTCTTAAAACATCACTACCTGAGAGCAAAAAGCAAACGTCAGGACTTAGGGGCAACAGATAAAATTCAAAGTTTAGAAAATGCGCATGAAGTGTAAAACAACAAAAATGTAGCAGGGGATGCTTCCCTTGAAAACTTAAAATCATATTTTAACCACTGACAAATCAGATGGCAAATAATTTTTCCTTTTACATCAAAACATACGTAGTTTACGTCAAAACTTCGATTTACTGATGGTGAATCTTGAAGCTCCCGTTAACCAGCCTGACATTATACATATATATAGGGTGATACATCGTGAGGTTTGATTTTTTTGACAGATTTTACGGTACTCCTATCAAACTGCTTTATCACTTTCGTTCAGTATCGTTCGGCAAGTCATCGCGAAAAGATTCACACCACAACATCTTCTCTAAATTGTTCAGCAGTATTACGAAAATCAGCATGAGAAATGTTTTTCGTCCGATTCGAGGAACTTACGTTGCGCATAATCGACCTACTGAAACCACTATTACCAATACCATTCGCAAATTTGAGTCCCAGTTTACATTAGTGGATGATATTCGACCACATTCAGCACGTAGTGAAGAGACTATAGCAGCTGTAGATAAGAGCGTAAGCGAAGACCGTAACGAATGGCTTCGTTGTCGTTCTCAGCAGCTTGGCTTTTCGTGAAGATCTAGACCTAAAAGCGTACAAAATTCAACTTGTGCACGAATTGAAGCCAGGTGACTTGAATTTGCGTCAAATTTTTTAGTGAAAGGGCTCTAGAAAAACTTTATGAAAATCCGGAGTTTTATCGTGAAATTTCGTTCAGTGATGAAGCCCATTTCTGGCTCAATGGATACGTTAATAAACAACATTGTTGTATTTGGGATGATGAGCAACCCGTTTACATCCATTAAAAACAACGCTATAATGTAGTTTATGGGCTGGTGGAATCAATGGTCCATATTTCTTCAAAAATGAGGCAAATCAGAATGTTACCGTCAATGGTAACCATTATCGCTCCATGTTAATGGATTATGTGCTTCCTGAAATTCAAGCACATGGTCTCGGTGAGCTCTGGTTGCAAAAAGACGGCGCTACGGGCCATACAGCGCGTGAAACAATGGACTTGTTGAGAAACCATTTTGGTGAGTACTTAATTTCACGTTTTGCTACGGTAAAATGGCCGCCTAGATCGTGCGATATCACACCTTTGGACTGTTTTCTCCGGATATATGTAAAGTCTCAGTTCTTCAGGAAGAATCTAGCTACAATTGACGGCCAACATTACTCATATAGGCGAGATACCAGTCGCTATGCTCGAACGAGTCGCCCAAAATTGGACCTTCCCAATGGACTACCTCAGACGTAGTCATGGACAACATTTACATGATATCATTTTCAAAAAGCAAATGCCATGAATTGTTCTTTTAACTGATATATGGTATTTACGCTTAGACTACTAAGACTTAGACAACATTCTATCACAACAAAACCATCGCCTTCTCTATAAAATTGCTATTCACCAAAGAAATAGAAACCTCCATTTCTTTTCCGAGTAAACTAGGCTGGAACGTGAGCATATTAAACCCCTACACCAAGTACACGTAAACGTAACAGATCTAAAAAAAGCACTGCAGGAACTTTTATTTAAGATCGAAGGATCCACGCGGGAGCTATTTAAGAGGCAGAGCATGACCTTGGGGAGCGAAACTATTTTCATGATAGGAACAGCTTATCTCTAAGCTCTCAACTGCAATAAAATTACATGCCACATAGAACTGTATAACCATCGAGCAAGAGAAGACAGTCTTCATTTCATCGGATCCTTTTATGGATAAAACACTCTCTCTTCGGAAGAAGTCTTTTGCGTTCTTAATGGAGAAAACTGGACTATACTATTTAAATTTATAAAATCTGCTCTAAAATACCGGCTGGAAATTATTAACCAAGCTTTTTAGTATTCAAAAACTCTCTTTTCTCGACTGAGGGCAAAAGCCAACGCTTATCATTGTAATTATTGTAACAATTAAATCTTTTTTTTTGTTTGCATTAATAAAGTTTACTACTTACTTACTACTACTACTAGAGTTTGGTTTCAAAACTGGCCTCTCCACTGAGGATGCTCTATTGGACTTTTGCACTTTCTTACATAGATAAAAAACATTTTTGTGCTGTCCTTTTTGTGGTTGAGAGAGAGGACTATGAGAGGACTCATATACAATTGGTTTGAGTCTTATCTTAAAGATAGAACTCAATATATTAAAATTGGAAGCAATATAAGCAGTTCAAAAACCAATAACCTGGGGGTACCTCAAGGTTCTGTACTTAGCTCAATTTTATTACAGATTTACATAAATTCCTTATTTTCTCTCCCATTCTTCGGTAAAGTTACAGCTTTTGCCGACGACTTTGGCGTTGCATATTGTTCAGCCAGTCCGCTAGATCTGATCGCCGATATAGACCATGATGTTTTCCTACTGAGAAGCTGGTTTGCTAATCACATATTATTATTATAAGTTGATGTTTATCAGTCTTACTGAGCAAGAATACCCCGACTTAGATACAATATTTCATTCTCAAGTATGCCCGTGTTACGACTTGCTATACAGCCAATGCAGAATCCAAGGTGGTCAAATCTTCAACATGTATACTAAGTGCAGTATTGATTGCTTCAAAACCAGATCAAAACTTGAACTGGTCCAAGTACATTTCTGCCTTAAAAAATTTTTTTTTTCTACTACTCGTTGCCTTTTTCGCCTTAGAAAGTATTGTGTTTATTCTGGTGTATTCCAATCAAGATTGCAATATGGGCTTTGTAAACTGCTGCAGTCCACTGTCTCTCAAAAATCTGAAATTCGTAGTATTTGTTGTTTTCACCGTTATGCGCATACAATGGACCTTTTCAGGGCCTTAAAAATCTTCCCTTAGATCCATTTATTTTATTTCAAAGTCCTTAAGGTCCTTTTCATGAGATTTTTTTTTTCTGATTTTCGCAGCTTAAGCAGCCATTCAAATTTTGTTGTAAATGTCCCTGCACTACAAGTTGCAGAAACTTTTACTTCATTGTTTCATGCAAACTATAGGGTTTTTCAATAGCGACTTGACAACCTTGAATTCAATTTTTGAACGCACTCTTTCACTAATCATCAAACTGTCACAGTCAATTTATTCAGTAAACTTAACATTTTCATCAGAGTTAGGTACGCTAACGAGCAACGTCTGCAAATTATAAAAATTTTCTACATATATTCGGAGTCGGTGACTGCAACTTTAAGAGCGGTAACTCCAATTTTCGGTCGTAATTCTCGCCCTAGTAGACAGGCAATAACAAGTTTACAGCAAAAATTTGAGTCTACATATTCTACATATTCGTTGTGTGATGTTGCCATGTCAGTGAGACGAGTTGGTCGAAGTGTCGAAAATATCGCTGTCATTCAGACGTCCGTAGCAAACGATCCAAATCAGTCAATTCCACGGCGTTCTCAAGAGTTGGACATCGCTCAGACCTCATTATGGCGTATTTTGCGTAAGGATCTTGGTTTACACCCATACAAGATCAAGCTGACTCAAGAATTGAAGCCCATGGACCATTTGAAGCGACATACGTTCTCCGATTGGGTTCTGGAAAAGATGCGCCAAGGTGATGAATTTCATCGCAAAATCATTTTCAGTGACGAAGCTCATTTTTGGCTCAATGGGTTCGTCAATAAGCAAAATATGCGTTATTGGTCAGGTGAAAACCCACATGAGCTTCATAAATCACCACTTCATCTACAAAAAATAACATTTTGGTGCGGTTTGCATGCCGGTGGCGTTATTGGCCCATACTTTTTCGTCGACGATAACGATCGTCACGTTTCTGTGATTGGTCAGCGTTATCGCGCCATGATCACCGATTATTTTTAGCCCAAATTGAAAGATATAGACTTGGACGACATGTGGTTTCAACAGGATGGTGCCACAAGCCACAAAGCACACGCTACAATCGATTTATTGAAAAGTAAGTATGGTGAGCGTGTTATCTCAAGACATGGGCCAGTCGATTGGCCGCCTCGTTTGTGCGATTTAACGCCGCTTGACTATTTTCTGTGGGACTACGTTAAGTCCTTGGTTTATGCCAACACGCCTACGACGTTGGAAGAGCTCAGAGCGAACATTGAACGCGAAATAGCGGCCATTTCGGCCTAAATGTGTGGCCGAGTCGTTCAAAATTGGGTCCAACGAATCGACCGCTGCAAACGTGGCCGCTGTGGCCATATGAACGAAGTCGAGTTCTATTCATAAATGTTTTGATTGTACTTCAAGCCAATAATAAAGTTTTTGAAATATCTCAAATTGTTTGCCTTTTATTTAAAAAAAAAAACTTATATGTCAAGTCGTTATTAGAAAACCCTTTACAAATGAATTAAGAAATTTGAAAAAAATGAAAAAAAACAAAACTTGTGTCATACACTTGAGATTAAACCTCCAACACACAAAGGCGTTTGTTCTACTTGATCTGGAAACAATAATCGGTTATCGGTAATCACCATTTGACAAGAATTTTGTTTTGAAAAGTACCGCAAACAGGAAAAACACTTTGTCTTCGCGATGTGGCAGTCAACGTGGATACCTCCATTTATTTGCACGAGCACTAAAAAACGACGATGATGCTACTTCATCATACACTTCAACTTAAAAAACAAATCCTGTTTAAATCTGTGTGCAAGTTAAAAACGTCAACAATTTATGCAAATGCACGCGCAACCTGGAATAGTATAATGTTAAACCAGAGAACAATACGACACCGGATTTAGTTGCACAACGGGAAACGCATTCCTATTCATTTTCCACGAAATATGGGGCAGATTTGCTCCAAGTGAGGACATTTTTTGTATTCTAAGTTTGTGGTTCATGAATAAAATTGATTTTTTTATAAAAATCCTGGAGCATTAAATTAGTTTACACATTGCGCGGAATTATTTACATAAGATCTGAAGCAAAAAGCAAAGGCAAAATCATCGAAAACATAGAAGACATGAACGGAATTACTGCATGCAAGGAAAAGTCAACATAAAATTTATTTTAATTTATCTTTTCTTGTTTTAAAGCATAAACCCGTAAAATTTTGATATTTAAATTTTTTGCAACACCTTTCTACGGTGCTCGCGTTTGTATTTGCAATTTATGGTAAGCCAATCGCATTTTGTTTTTTACTGACCCAACATTTTGGTTGTCTTCCCTTTGTTTTGTTTGACCCATCTATTTTTACCGACTTACCCCTCACTGACAATGTCTAAATTTTGCAATTACCCTAATTGCGTACTTTCCAGTGAAACAAAAGTAGAAACTCTTATCACGCCCGTTGTGTTGGATTAAGTAAAAGATCAATTGTATATCTCAAAGACTACAGATGCAATTTTCTCTTTTTTTTGTGATGAGTTTTAAAATGTCCCGACATCGCACATTATGCTCACCATAAAATGCCTCAGCGACTGAAAACATACCCTTTTTCAAGAGGCTACAAACTGCTCCAACCTCGATGATGTTATGAGAAGTATTGAGGATCTTTCAAGTGTCGCAGAACAATCAACCAACCTCTTTAAAACAAAGTGTAAGTCTCTCGAAAAACAGAAACAAACACTCTCGAACTTCCAAACCTCAGAGACAATATTAATATTAAAAACCTGGAGAGATGTAATTGAAACGTCAGAGATATAGGCAACCACTATTGCCTATCATTAAAAATGCCCAGAAAAAAAAAAAAAAAAAAAAAACAGGCAATCGACTTACCCCTTGGTGGAACAAAAAACTAGCCAAACTTAGAACAGAGACTAGAAAGTCCTTCAACCGGGCTTAGCATAATGGTGAATGGGAAATATACAGAAGAACACTCACTTACAACAATCACACTTCTGTCATACAATCGACGATATTAAAATTTGTGCCCGCATTCATAAAATACTCTCTAGGCAGCACGCTAATACTATAGGGTCAATGAAAAAACCTAAAGTCACATACGCCGAAAACGGGCTACAGACTCTTCACATCCTAGCCGAAACATTATTCCCAAACTCAACCATAGATCCAGAAGCCCAGGAAAAGCCTCCCTAGAGAAAGATAAATAGACCGCTCAGAGAGAACTGGAACAGAGCAAAGGAAATTTTTCATGAAGACAAAATATTCCCAGCTCTACAACAAAAGGTGATGACGATGGCCTGATGGTTGGCTCACTGACTGTTACGCCCCGGGAGGAGCCCGACAGCAAAATTTTCAAATCGTCATCACCCTTTCAGCGGGCAATGGCAAACTTCCGAAAGTCAAATTCTGCCTATGAGAAAAGCTTCTCAGAAGAGCCGTTTGGAATCGGCAGTAAACAGTAGGCCCTGCTCAGGAAAATAAATGTTCGCAAAGTGAGAAACACCGGGCTGTCGCGCCAAAATATTTATTTATTTTATTTACTACAAAAAGGCATCCCTTAACGTCTACCTGTACTAATTAACTTATTTAGAGATAGCTACGCGTAGAGATATTTCTACTAAAAAAAAAATGGAAGGAGGTTGCTGTCCAATATTTGTATATGGTACCTAGGGTAAGACGGTGACCTTCTGAACTACCAAAGTGATATAGACCAATCAGCCTCATTTCCTTTTTCCTTAAAACTACGGAAAAAATCCTCGATAGACATATCGGTTACGGTGCACTTCAAATGAATCCTCTTCACAAATATCAATATGCCTCTCAACTTGGAAAATCAACCAAATACGCCCTGTAAAATTTTACCAAAAGAATCTCTTAGAGATAAAGAGGTAGCGATTGGTTGTTGCCTCGATATAGAAGGAGCATTAAACAAACAGAATTCTCCCAGATATATGGTATAGAGTCATAGAGTCAACAGTGGAGTTGACGACACCACATGTACATGGATAAAATGCATGCTAGAGGACAAAACATTAAAAACCTCATTGCGCAGCAATAATTTCAGAGTGATAGCTACGAAGTATGCTCTGATCTGCATCTGTTGATTATTATCAGCAATGATGGCTTCTATGTCCAAGGATATGCAGACGATGTTACTATCCCAGTCAGAGGTAAATTCGAAGCCACAATTTCTGATCGCCTCCAGAGGGCTTTGAAACTGAATGGTGCACCTAGGAAGGCCTCAAAGCCAACCCCCAGAAAAGTTCCATTTTTAAATTCAGCAAAAGACCGAAGCGAGAAAGACGCAGAAATGGCACCCTCTTCGGTGAAACAGAAGAGTTCTCAACGGAAGTAAAATATCTAGGAATCACACTGAATAAAAAACTTACGTGGAACCCTCTTATTTTTAAGACTATTGAAAAAGCCAGGACCTCACTATGGACCAGCAAATATATAAAATGTCAAATGTCGAAATTACATTATGGATGTACACGGCAATAGCGAGACCTATCTCCACGTGATCGTAGCATCGTAGAGGCTTACACAGTTTACACTCAAGACAAGCCTGTGTCTGCGCAACCGCTACAATGAAAACTGCACCAACAGCTGCGCTGGAAGTTATCCTAACCATCCCACGACTTCATCTGGAAATCATAAAAGAAACAATGGTAAATGTTCATCACAGAAGATGAATCCGATTCCAAGCTAGTTCATGCTGTAACTCTTCAAGTATTCAAAAAAGATGAACTACTTGGAATACATCTAATAGACAAATGTCTGCCCAGATATAACTTTCGGCGCAGCTTTAAAGTTATATTTCCAAACCGTCTTAACTGGGAATATCAAACAGCATTCCGAAACTATCGGAAAACTGATTGGTTAAAATACTGAGAAATGTTGGCAAAAACACTATCCTCTGAACTCTCAAGTCAAGCGCGAAACTTCAATGCGCTTGACATGAAAGTCAGGGAATTCAGCCTGTCTCTCAATCATCGAAATCACTGAGGCATCGCGGCTAAGAAAAATCCTCTCTACAAAAGGTGTGATGCCTAGTTGCTGGAATAAAACCGATGGCTCCTGGACAACCCCAAGTGATAAATCACTCAACTTGCTACTGGATACCCACTTTCTAGGTAGTTCCTCATTCGCGGCAAACAGTAACCAAAACAGGACTACTGCAACCGTGAACAAAATTCATGATCTGATTACAAGAGATAAACTGCTTTGAGCGCTGCATATTTTCAAACCATACAAGTGTGCGGGTCCAAACCAATAATACTGATCGTAATACCGGACCAACTACAAAGGTCCTTAGATATTATCTTTCCCACGCTAGAGAATATCATAAGGAGCTGTATAGATCTCATACACATTCCACTGTCATGGAGAGAAGTCAATGTGACCTCAGGACCTCAGACCTATAAATCTATCACCTTTTCTTCTATAAATTCTAGAATGACTCCGACTGCACCTATTCGCCTATTAAAGCGACTACACAGAGGACAAATCATTTATTTGGCCACGCTAATATTCTAAATATATTAGGAATCCACCTACAGAACATCGATTACACTATACTTAAACTTCGGTTTGACAAAGTCTTTCATGCGAGCTGCATGAAGGACAAGTCTATCCGTTTCTATACAGATGGATCTAAGACCGATAGCGGGGTTGGTGGAGGTGTTCTCTCAGATAACTTAAGCCTATCCTTCCGTCTTCCAAATCACTGTAGCGTGTTTCAGGCTGAAATTTCGGCGATTAAAGGAGTACTATCCTGGCTAAAGAAAAACGTGATATCTTCAAGTCTCTGGATTGGGTCTCACTAAATTCTTAAACTGCCTTTGAATACCGATCATCATCATCGATCAATTGTAGGGCCAACGAACTCGTCAAAATTGGAACCACTCTACCTATTCTACCAAAAAAGGGCAGCATACCACCTTCTCGGAATTTATTCAGAGAATTAAAAATACAAGTTTCTTCATCTTAATCTATATTGTCCCCTTCAAAGTAATCCCCATCGACTACAACACACTTATGCCAGCGCTTGATCCAACCCTCGAAACATGTTTTATATTCGGATTTCGGTATATCCATCAGTGCTTCCTGCGATTTTTTCATTACTTCCTCTCGGTTGCTGAAACGCGTTCCCCGTATTGGTTTTTTAACCCGATTGCACAGAAAAAAGACACAGGGATCCAATGGTATTTGTTGGACTTTTCGTCAAAAAATTACGAATAATGATGACACTGTGCGACAGTGCGTTATCACGCTGCAAAATCCAAGAGTTTTCTTCCCACAATTCTCGTCTCTTTCGGAGAATTGCTTCACGCAAACATCTCATAACACCCAAATAATACTCCTTGTGTACTGTCTGGCCTTCTGGCAAAAATTCATGATGCACTACACCGTTGTTATCCATGAAAACCGTGAGCATTGCCTTCCTTTTTGACTGAAAACGACCAAGGCTAATTTGGTGAACGCCATTCACGTGCCTTATATCTGGATTGCTTGTTGTACTCCTTTTGATGAATGTGGGATCGGATTCAGCCTCGCAAATCAACTCTTTTGCGGCGTCAACACGGTCTCTTTTTTGCATGAAATTAAGATATTTCGGCACCAATTTTGCTGCTACACGACGGAAACCCAAATCATTGACCAAAATATCTTAGACGGATCCATAGGCAATGTTCAAGTCCTCCGCTATCTTTATGATGGTTACTCTTGGCTACGTAACTTTTGCAAATGTCAAGCTATGACGTTAAGTTGTAGAGGGAATGTCAACAACAGATATACCAACTTAACAAAAAAAAAAAAACAGAACTCAAATCGGAATAATGGGAGCGCCACACGGTGGAAGTAGGTATACCAATTGCTACGTGCAAATTATTATTTAAGCCGGATGTTAATAAAAGAACAGATCTGGCCGAAGCAGGATCTGAATCGCTCTAGGAGTCTGATTCTTTTAAATAGGAAACATCTGAGCACTTATAATGTCATCACTGGACACTGCCTTATAGGCAAGAATGCAAAAATGCTTGGCGCTTTTACAAACGATTTCTATAGAAGCTGCATTAACGAGGGGGAGGAGGAGACAATCATCCACCTTCTCTGTATATGTCCAGCACTCTCCGGGAGAAGAAAGCCCTACCTAGGAGCCTTCTTCTACAACGTCCAAACGATCTAAAAAATACAGAAGTTAACAGTCTTCTGCGCTTCATCGTAAGCTCAAACTGGTTCCATGAGTGAGGGGATCATAAGTCCTCGTGGCAGCACAACGGGCCAATAGGCCTAAGTGTGTTGCTTTTCCAACCTAACCTTACTTAACTGGGAACAGGAAAAAACAACATTTGCCAAGGACTCATATGTGTGGTACGCAGATGGATCCAAAACAAATGAAGGAGTTGAAGCCGGAGTATACGATCCTCGCACTAAGACATCCATTCCATACAAGCAGCTCTGTATTTCAAGCTGAAATCCATGCAATAGAGCTTTGCATTCTAGATAGCCTGAACAAAAATATAAAAAAAAAACAAAAACATTTTTATTCTCTCCGACAGCAGAGCAGCTGCTGAGATAAAATCAAAATTGGTCTGGGTTTCTTCAACTCCGACAACTACTGGCCACAACAAATAAAGCTCATCTGATTTAAGTGCCAAGACACAGCGGACATGAGAGCAACAAAAAAGCAGACGAACTAACTAGGAAAGGATCCGCATCTCAATTTGTGACCATTCTGTGGGCTATCAATTAATACAGTTAAAGGTAGTATTAAAACCTGGCTAGAGAAGGAGAAGCTTTATTTTTGGAGAGAAATCGAAGGAAACAGACAAGCCAACATCTTAATGCCAAGCTGTTTCCACAAAACAACCAAGCCAGCTACTACAACTAAGTAGAAATCAGATTCGAGTGACCACAGATTTTCTCACAGGACAGTGCCGTGTAATAAAAGACTTGTTGACCATGGGAATAGCACAGGATAATATATGCAGACTGTACAAACTGTAGAACAGAAACTATGTGACTGCAATAGTCTAACCAAAGCACGTCAACGTTACCTAGGTAAATTCTACCTTGACGCGACGGACAGAGCTGCCTGCTTACTTAATAACGTAACCGCCTTTCTAATAAACTGCGGCATCACGAATTAGTTCTAAATAGAGGATATCACAATGGGCCTACCTGTGGCTGCAGTGATTTGGTATTCTTTATACCACCTCCAGAAGAGTCTAATCTAATCTAATCTTAATATTAATACAATTAACAGCATGAAATCTGCCATTAAGTTATATTTTCCGTCTTTTGCTGACATTCTTAGTACCTTAAGATCCGACCTTGGTATCTACTATATATCCCAGGTTTATCAACATCACTTCATAAATAAAATAAATAAAATAGTTAACGACGTTGCATCATCCCATCTACTTCTTGGCGATATCGTTGATGGCATGAGAACGACGGTTAACAAAATTGACCATATTAATCCAACTTAAGTAACCGCAGTCGATTAACCGAAAATTGAGGCGACAATTTCTCAATTTGGTACTTCCTGAATATCCACGGAATGGAAACAACGTCTTCAAAAAATCGACAACTACAACAAGTCTGAGTGTGTAACATTCATTGTCAATTGCTTATCTGTAATTACAGACTCAATCTGGCTTGTGAACTTTTTTTATGCGCAGATTTAAAATTATCTTAGACAACTGCCAGAAAATCACATCGCCCAACAAACCAAAGTCTTCTCGTTTCATTCAAATTCACCCATCGCGAATGGCTTTTTCGTAACCAATCCTCAGATGGGATGATGATTGATTTAATGAAGATGCAAATTTTTAAAGACAAGTAAACCAAGCACAAAAGGGCCTTTAAATTAAGGGTTAGCTCCGCTCATACCCCTAAGTCTCTCAGCCAACCCAAACCTCTTAAAAGCCGCAACCCTATAGATAACCCTAAAATAAACAGTCCAAGTCCTCCCATCGAGACCCCAACTGGAGTTTTAAGGTTGGCTTATTTCCCTCTTTTTCTCCACAAAATCATTTGGTCATGTCATCCACCCAAAAGAGTATAAATTATAATAAGACTCAAAATATTGTAATAAAATATCTGCCACCCAAACGTGACACTCTTAATATTACACCCAATCCATCTCCTACAAATATCCAAACCTTACTTTCCGTTCCTTATCCGAATTTTATCCGCTCCTACAGACTTAATCCTCCTTCATTTTTTACGTTGGCTGTTGACCATAATTCCTCTAATACTCTTGAAATCCCATCCTCCACAATTCTTGATCCCTTGTTTCCACCTACAATTAAACTAACTAAGAAGCTAGCCGATGTGGGAAATGAGGGTTGGCACGACAAGTTCGATTCTATCTGCATCCATGGTACAATTCGTACAAATCTCATGTTTTCAATCCAATAGGAAGGACTCTCTACTGAATTTTTGCCGATTTTCACAACAATTTCAAAATCTCTTTTACAGACTTCGATAACGATTTCTCCTCATACGCCCACCATAATCCAGCAATGAATCGTTTATCACTCTACAACCAAAATGTGAGGGGGCTGCATACAAAAACATCTTCTGTTTATCTCTGCTTCCGTATGATATTTTTGCTTCAACCGAAACTAATCCAATATCATATATCAAGGACTCGGAACTATTCGCACCTGAATTTCGTTTATTTCGCGACGATAAACATGAAAACAATGATGATTCTATAGGACAATGTGTCGTTCTAACAATCAAAGTTCGTTTGAACCCTAAGCTCTTAAAAAAGTCATCTACTGCCGATTTCGAATTCATCTGTGTTAAAGTTACTTCCTTCAAACACAAACTTTATATCCTTTGTCGCTATGTCTGCCCAACAAATACACAGTTACCAGCTCGTAACTAATGAGGTCGATTCCCTCTTTAAAATCACAGGTATCTGTGATTGTTCTCGGCGATTTTAATCTCCCCCATTTTCAATGGACTCACTCGGATAAAGAGTGAGTATCTTGTTGCCACTAATGCAGTTTCTGACAAAGAATTTACTTTATGAAAATGATATCATGTTAATGTTGGCCACGACTACATATGATGTGGTCGATTCGGAAAGTCCAATTTTTGGCGATTCGTTCGAGCATTGGGACTTATATCTCGCGGATAACACGAGCAATGTTGGCTTCCTTATACCTGAAGACCTGAGACTTTACATATTCCCAGAGAAAAAAGTCCAAAGGTGTGATATCGCACGATATAGGCGGCCAATTTACAGCAGCAAAACGTGAAATTAATTTCTCACGAAAATAATTTCTCAACAAGTCCATTGTTTCACGCGCTGTATGGATCCTAGCGCCATCTTGTTGAAACCAGAGCTCACCGAGACCATGTGCTTGAATTTCAGGAAACAGATAGTCCGTAAATATGGAGCGATAATTGTTACCATTGACGGTAACATTCTGATTTGCCTCATTTTTGAAGAAATATGGACCAATAATTCCTACAGCCCATAAGCCACACCATACCGTTGTTTTTAATGGATGTAATAATAGCTCTTGGTACTCTTCGGGTTGCTCATCAGCCCAAATACGGCAATTTTGTTTATTAACGTATTCATTGAGCCAAAAATTAGATTCATCACTGAGCAAAATTTCACAATAAAACACCGGATTTTCATTGAGTTTTTCCAGAGCCCATTCGCTGAAAATATGACGCAAATTCAAGTCGCCTGGCTTTAATTCTTGCACAAGTTGAATTTTGTACGAATTTGCGAATGGTTTTGGCTATCATGGTTTCAATAGGTCGATTATGCGCACCGTAAATTCCTCGAATCCTACGAAAAACATATCTCACAGAACGCTGATTTTCGCAATACAGCTGAACAATTTAAAACACGCTGTTATGGTGTGAGTCTTTCCATAACTATTTGCCAACCGATACTGAACAAAACTGATTAAGCAATTTGACAGAAGTCAAGTGTGATCTGTCAAAAAAGGCCATTAAAAATCAAACCTCACTATGAATCACCCTATATAAGGCAAACCACATCTTTTATTTGACGCAGAAATCCTTCTTCATCTCCTCCCTTGGTATAACAAAGAACTTCGTGCACTTCGATATAAAAGAAACAGGCTGCGACACCAATACGTTAAGTCTGTTTCTGACTTTGACCAATAAAACTACCTCTTACTCCCCCGTATTTGCTGAAACATCTATCCCCAAAAAATTCTATCAATTTCGGATTGCTATCCATCAACTTTCAAATTTTCTAATGTGTCTTTGGATGACTCAACAACCATCGCCAATCTGTTTGGGAACTTCTTTAGTCAATCGTTTACGGCCCAATTTGACAACCCCGATCCTGAATCCTTTTGTTACCTGAAAAACTGTTGTCAAATATCTCCCTCTACAGTTAAAATTACTTCAGCGTAGATATAAGACAAAAAACATAAAGTGAAGGACCATTTTTCTTCAGGTCCTGATGCATGTTCTTACAAAAATGTGCTGATAATCTAATTCATCCCCTTACTAGTTTTTTCAAACTATCTTTGTCTGAAGGGCTCTTTCCTCATCTTTGAAAAAAACCTATTTACAAAAAAGGACCAAAGCACAATATCATCAATTATCGCCTCATTAATAAACTATCCTGAAAGTATTGCCTATGATGCCCTACATTTTCAATATATTTGCTGTGCTCCCTAGAGCAAGGAAAAAAAATTGATATAATCGCAACGGACAAACTCAAACTCAAAGCTCTTGGTTTCGAATCTAGATTGACCTCTTGAATTAATTCCTACATTCGAAATCGCTACTATCTTGTTTGTGACCCAAGTCGTACTACCTCGGGTGTACCACAAGGTAGTCATCTTGGTCCTTTAATTTTTATCCCGATTATTGATGAGCTTGTTAACGTCATACGAGGGGTATTTGATGAGTACCCGAATTGAAAGATAGGTGGTAGTCGAAATGAATGTACCATCATTTAGTATAACCTCTCTTAACCCGTGACAATCCGAAGCTTACTATTGTTTTGACACCCATTTCAAAACATAGTGTTGGTGATACGATTCTTGCTTTTGAGTGGCAAAAAATGCGAAGAAATCAAGCCCGTTCTCGATGGTTTGTATGGAACCCATTCACCTTCCCGAACAATCGTTTACCATTTGTTAGCAGAGTTTCGCCGTGGCTGCATGTTGGTTTTTGATGTGGCCCAAAAACTGTTACCACAAAGGAAACCGTGAACAAAATCCATGATCTCGTATTGGTGGACCGCCGAGTAAAAATTCGCGAGTTGTCTGAGATAGCGGGTTCTCAACTGAACGTTAGCCAAACCCTGCATGAGATTTTTGGCATGAGAAATCTATCCGTCTTCTTTGGGAAACCGTCTGGAGTCTGTCGATATTCTTTTCCTTTAAAAACATTTAACCGGCATCATCGACCGTACCACAATACTCTCCCAAATCCCATTCAATATCAACCTGTGTCATTTAAGATCTGTTCACCTTTTTCATCCGAATCATCACAGGACAACTTATACTATAGTCTTACCGAGCCACTGTGTCTAATGCTACGTTTTGAGGTTAGTTTGTTAAGTTATGTGTTTGTATAAAACACTCAATAAACTGTCCAGGGTTGACACGGACCTCAATTCAATTTACTGAATTTAATGTGGTTGATCTTTTTGACAGTAACAATCAGTAATAGTTCGTAAAATTTGTTAGTTTTTCGGTCAACATAATCGCTCTAGTGAGTCCGGAATTAGTGCAATGGTGAAGCGTATTTGAGAAAATGGTTCGGTATCAGGTCAAACTCCATGTCAGCCTGCTAGGCTGATCATGACCACTGTGAGCGAAAGTGTTCACAACCAGTCGGGCACCTCAATTCGTCGGCGAAGTCAACAATTAGGGCTCACTTATGTCACTTTATGGCGAATTTTTAAAGTTGATCGTCATTTGCACGCCAATAAAATCCAAATACACAATAATTACGATATCGCCGGTTTGCAAACTGGATTTTGGATCGCGAGGTCGATTTGTCATAAAGTTCGATATTTTTCGATGAAGTCTATTTTTGGATGCATGGGCACGTAAATAAATAAAATTGTCGTTTTTGGGGACCGGAAAACCATTACGAGATTCACAGAAAACCAAAGCATGCCAAAAAAGTCACTGTATACGAGTACACCGAATTATGGGTTTGCGGCATCATTGGCCTGTATGGAAAACGCAACATGTTGACCGGCTATTTTTTACCAAAATTAAATGAATTGGGTCTGGACAATCTCTGATTTCAACAAGATGGTGCTACCGCTCACACCAGCCATCAATCAATCAATTTATTGGGTACGAAATTTAGAAATTGCATTATTTCGGTTAGAGGAGAAGTTGATTGGCCTTAAATGTCATACGATTTGACAACTTTAGTCTTTTTCCTGTGGGGTTATTTTAAAAGTAAAGTCTGTGCCATTAACTCAAACATAACACCCAAACTGAAATTGCAGCCATTGACCCACTTATTCTTCAAAAACTCATCGATAATTTTGACCTTCGGATGGTCACTTGCAACAGAAGCCATGGTGGCCATATGAACGATGTTGTGTTCTACTCGTAATTGCCACATACCGAACTTTTTCAATCAATTAAATTCTATGATACATAGATTTCACAATAAATTTGAAATAAATGTAAACCGGACTCTATGTTGCAAGCAACCCATGCTATCAAATATTGGATACAGAAGGCATTCACATACACTAGAGTTGGTTATATTCAATGTGAGTGATTGCTTAATTTCCAAAAATTTTCGTAGAACTCTGATTGATTTTAACTTTCCTGGTGTTGATTGATTTATTAAGTGGATTGCTGCCTCCCTTTTTGTAATGAACTTACAACCAAGAGGATATGATATTCTTAGAATGCGAAGCATGTACCACTTTGTTACAAAATTGATTTTTTTTGTATTTTTGTCTTACAACGGATCGTTTAACTTTCGTTGCCGTTCATTATACCGTAGTAAGTTGTTTTTATATCCGTATCATTCAATAAAATCTAAATCATTCTTGCTGCCATCTGATCAGACTTTATAATTTTGAAACTCTTACCTGGACCCTCTGTCTAGTATCTCGTGCTGCTGGTTCCCCTGCCTGTTGTTGTTGTGTTATGTTAAAGGACGGAAATGTATTAATTATATGACTTTGTTCTATAGACTGCCTTTGTACGACAGTGACTTTTCTTATGTCACGTTTAGTAACCCACCACTCAATTTTTTGCATAAGCCTCTCAAATATCTGTCCCTGTATTATTAAAACGTAAGAATATATATCTTAATTTTGGTGGAGGCGAAAGCCCCCATTTATTCGGCTTAATACAAGCTATAACTTAAAATTAAACTTAAACTAAAAACTTAAAACTAAGGTTGGTTATTGTGGTAAAGGAGAACCGATTTCGTAGCATGCGGGAAATTGGTTCGTTCGCGCCATAGGTGGTGTGGTGGATTGGGAGATAGAAAAGACGAGGGGTGCGTAGATTACGAGGGTTAGTGTTGAGGAAAATAGAATTGTGAACGGACGTGCATTCAACCTGACCTGAAAGAAGTCGATGAATGAAGAGAAAGTCGGCTGCATCTCTGCGTTCATCAAGGGTGTTTAGGTTAATAAGGTTGAGACGGTTTTGATAGGGGGGCAGAGTAAAAGAATCATCCCAGGGCAAACCTGGATGCTTTCGATTCTCGAGATATGAATGCGATGATATGGGGACCATACTTGACTGCCGTACTCTAGGAGGGGACGAACAAAGGTAATATAGAGGGACCTGGTCACGTATAGGTTGGTGAATTCTTTGGACAATCGTTTAACAAAACCTAGTGCAGAGTTGGCTTTAAGGATTATCCCATCCATATGCAAACGGAAGTTGAGCTCCCTATAACACAAAATGCCGAGGTCACGAAGAGATTCAACGGAGGAGATAAGTTGGTTGTGGAGAAGGTAGAATCGGGGAGGAGATTTGAGCCGCTTATGTGAAAAGGTGATGGATTGGCATTTGTTGACATTAAGTTCCAAACAATTTTTGAGGCACCAGATCGAAAAACTATCAAGGCCTTGTTGAAGACCTTGAAGAGTTAAGGCTGTTGTGGATCGCCAGTAAGACTCCTCAACAGGGGGAATCATCATGTGGGCGGGTAGGATCGTCGTGACGAAAAACATTAAAAGTAGGGGGGAACAATTCTTGGTTCTTTATGCGATTGACGTAGGACAGCATTGGTTTTAGAGCGAAGACCTCTTACATTCTGGTAATAAAATGTAAGAGGGATGTTGTGGGGTGGAGATGTATGGCGGGATGGTTTAAGTGCTGACGAGAAAGGCACATTATGGACGAAAAAATTTATCGTGGTCAGCTCGGCATCGCTGTAGGTGTGAGACTCGTTTAGAGTGAACGTAGTGGCCGAATACAGCAAGGTTGTCTGCTACTTTCTGAGCACTGATAGGGTCGGTAGGGAGGCCTTCCTGCTGGATGGATACCTAACGCTGGTACCGATTTGTCGTGTAGATAGGAGAAAGAGACGAATGTTTTCATATATCTTTCTCTCTCTAAGCCTAGAGAGTGCATAGCGACTTTCTGTAGTTCCATTGGTTTGCTGGGTTAGTTTAACTGTGGGGGGAAAAAGAGGATCAAAAATAGGGGCAGTGGAGAAGGGAGATGGAGATTTGTGGTTGGATATGAAGTTGGCCGCCGGATGGGATGTTGGGTTTAGGGTATGGGAGTTAATAAAATTAGGGTACTTAGCTCCAGTTTGTAGGTCAAAGTTAGGAAATGAGTTGTTTGCTGGGATCGGTGGCGTAGAAGATTGAGAAGGGATAATATGGGTGGTTGGGGTTAAATTGAAAGAGAATCGTTGGCTCGGGGGCTTGAAACATTGGAAATTAGCGGATTAGAGGATTGGTGTGTAAGGGCTTTGTATCGGATAAATGAGGAGGGGGGACTAAAATCGGGGAACAAGTTCGTTTTGAAGTTGGGATCGGGATTAGACCTTCGTTTTTTGTTAGCGTGCTTTTTAATTGGAAGGGGGTTTGGGAGCGGTCTTTTTTTAAGCTTATCGTTACGTTTTTTTTTTTAAATTTTGGTTGTCGTCGACACGTGGGTTTTCTCGTTCCTCAGAGCATTTGGTGATACTTATCTTCCCAGGTTTAGTGGCCTTACCAGGGGAAGTGGGGAATAACCATGAATATTTGGTTGGGATGCTGATTTTGAAACTGCAGGTACTATTGGAGTCAGTAGGGGAAATCATCTCGCACTCGCTTATGGTGATGGCATAATTTCGGTGAAAGAAATTCCGCACCCAACTAACATCAGCGTGTTAGGAGCCCCTTTAACGTAGAATGCTGTATGGTTTCATTCTTTCAGCTTTTCGAGTCGGCTTTTCCATTCGGAGGGGGTCCATGAAGTTCCGAATTGTTTGAGCAGTTTGCGTGGGGCGGGAGCGGGCGGGATAGGCAGCGCGGTTTCGGTTTCCGTTGTTAGGGCGGCGGGAGGAGTATTTGAAAATGACTCCGTGTTTACTAATTCATTATGAATTGAAACATTGTACGGGGAACTAGCTTGGAGTTGAATTTGATCGGGGATTCCATCGATTTTGTGGAAAGCCAATCTCACTTCTTTACCGATTTCGGCAACGGTCAACCGAGTTGCTATGAGTTCCTCGCTGACGTCTTTTATTCTTAGGGTTAAGTCATCGAGCGTAGAGTCTGATGGATACGGGGTTGGATGTATTGTTTTGGAGGAGGATTGAAAAAGCAAGTCGAGATCAGTACGGAGAAGATTGATAGGGTCGTTTATGTGTGTGAGTACGTTGGATTTAAGGAGGTCAAAATTTGTTTTGAGGAATGCTTTTAATCTATCCAAGTGATATTTGATCACTTCGCTCTCGTTGTCGTGATGAGATTGATTTTTGGACAGATTGTGGATCGCTGTCAGTTGCTTTTCTATCATTCTTCCTGTGGACTTGTAAGCTTACTGAGTCTTCAATCTTCTCTATTCTGTCGAGAATAGTTCTGCTAATATGATTGTTCTCGGTTAGCATTGCATTGATAGACTCGGTGATCTCTTTGCACTCGTCGCAGTAAAAATTGAAGAGACTGCAATATTCCTTGAGGTAGGTAATAAATCTCCGGGTAAGTCCAATGCATATAGCATGGAATGATTTTCCGCAGAGACCATTGCAGGCTACCCATTCCGCGTTGAGCACAAAACACTATTGGGCTACGAACACTTATTGACACAATTAATTTTTGTTAGGGTTTTTTTTTTTTGGGGGTACAAAACTGGCACAGTCGAAACTAGGTCGACGAACAAAGACGAGAAATATACTGAAATTTACTGATTCGGCAGTTTACGGGGCTTTGAAGAAAAGCGGAAAAGTAACAGAATTCGGTATACAAGAGAAAACACGTCCGCACAGGTTGACAGTCAAACACACGCAGATTCTGCCCTACGATGTGTTTGCCCTCATAGAAAACAATCTCACCCATAATATTAAGCTTAATAGGAATTAATTTCCTAAGACTTCAATCTACACCTCGACCATGGTCTAGGTAAAGAGGAGAATTTATATGGCCGTGGTATACTTCTAGTTATACACTCTCGTCTTGAGTCCAGACCCTTTAAAATCATCAATTGCATTCTTTGAATTCGTTTCCGTTAGAATTTTATTGGCAAGCGCAACCTATATATTTTTTGCTGTTATATTTGTCGCTATCAACTGGTTTAAGGTTACCAGCTAGTTCCAAGTTCTAGATCCCAACGACGTTATTACTTTTTTATTTGATTTTAATCTATCTAAGCTTCTATGGACCCAGACTGACCAGTCCTTTTTTACTGCAACAAATCCCACCTCTGGTAAAGAAATTCTTTCTATGGACTGCCTTACTAGCTTTGGTCTGTGTCAATGACATGTGCCACCAATGACATTGGCGCACAACTCGAACTTGTCTTCGACACTGATACAAATAACTACGTCGTTTTGGAAAGTAAACATCTTATCTCTAAGTTGGTAGTTAGCACCTTTTCCCTTTCTCATATTATTCCTATGAGTATTCTTATAGTTTTAATTTTCAAAGAGCTAACTACGCTAAACTTCCTCAGTATGGCCAATTTTAACTTTCTCTGCGATAATTTTATGGTTAACAATCCTCTCACATCTTTTTATACCGAAATTTTCAAATGTCTCTCCCAATCAGTACCTGATATAATAAAGAGCTAGGCTCGCCTAAATAAATTTCTCTGTACTTTGCCAAGTATTTAAACCGAATGGACTACACACTCATTTCCGACCCCAAAATGATTCTTTCAGTTCATTGAAACTCAAAGAAATCGGATAACTATCCATTATCTCAGAATTTTTTTGATAAGTTCTCGGGCAATCCCCAAATCATTGAAAATCTCTTCACAATTTTTTAAGCTAAGCGTTCGCCATCCATACCCAACAGCAAGATCACTTTTACTTTTCCTATTTAGAGCAAGTTAAAGATAACAAAATAAACTTCGAAGATGATTATTCTGCTGGCCCTGATAATCTTTTTTTTTTTTTAAATAAATTTGATATGCACCTACCCCAACCTCTTACAGCTCTCTTTCAGCTTTTAATCACCAAGGGATTATATCCCTCAGCCTGGGAAAAGTCGCAAAGACGATATATCCAACTATCGGACAATTGCTAAGCTGTCCTGCATACTTAAGCTTTTATGACAAAATGATTTTCCATTACAAATCTATTCTTTCCCAAAACCAACACGGATTTCTCAAAGGTAGATCTACAACTACCAACCTAAAAGAATTCATATGAAGTACGCTATGTGCACTAGAATCTGGAAATGAAGTTAACGTGATTGCTACCAATTTTAGCAAAGCCTTTGATTGAAATTCGCATGATATGATCCTTCTAAAATCTAAGGAGCTTCGTTTCCATATAAGCTTTGTTTCATGGGCCCAATACTATTTAAATAAATTCATGGTTTCTGACCCAATAAAAGCCACTTCTGGTGTTCCTCAAGGCAGCCACCTTTGTCCATTATTATTTATTTTAACCATTAATGTTGTTGATTGCACCATTAAAAATTTATACAAATCTATTTACGCAGATTATATGAAAATCTTTAGATATATTACATCTTCCTCAGACAGTCTACCACTCCAAGAAGATTTACACATTTTTTACTTAGTGTCAGAAGAATTTTCTTGAGCTTAACGTCAATAAGTGTCAGGCTATAACTTATACCCGTAAGTGCCCTCCTACATCACCTCGCTGCTATCTAATCTTTAATCTGCTTGTTCCCTTAGTGAATGAGTTACGGAACTAAGGTGTTATCTGTGATAAAGAACTCAATTTCGAAATCCCTGTTCATAAGATTTTTTAATCCTCTTCTGGTCACCCAACTACAGAACTCATATCCTCCGGATAGAAGCGGTTCAACGCAGGTTTTACGATTTGATGATAGCCAAAACTTAACACCGTACACTGAACGGCTGAAACTTACAAATTTACAACTTCTTTACGCCGAAAATTTGCCATCACATATCAGTTGGTAATAGCGATTGTACTTCTTTACTTTAACTTAACTCTTTTAACACCAACCCACGTAATCTTACCAGTTTTCAGACTCAATCTTCACAGAACGAATTACGGACACCTTAAGCTTATCTCTTTTAGACTACCACCTCAGAAAACTGTATATCCACATCCATCCTTTGGCTTTTATCTTTAGCTTTAAGTGAAATTGTTATTTTAAAGAATATGCTTGCAATAGACTTAAATAAATCTGTCCGGGGTTGACCCGGGCATCAAATCATGACTTTTGTAATATTACTTTGGATACAGTATAACCTAATTTTTGCTTCAGAAATCTCATTGAATGCAATTTGATATCCGTCTTTGTCAAATACTTGGTTTTATTGGCTGCCGTAGCTAAAAGCATTCCTCGCGATCATTTTATTGTAATTTTATCTGAATTACGGTTTGATGACCTGGAAACTTCCTTGTAAAGTGTAAATTTTAAGCTGTCCGAAGCTATCAACTTAAGCTGTCCAGTATTTCAATCAATTTTTGTACGTTGTCGGAGGTACAATGCCAAAGATGCCTCCGTTATTATGATTTGAACGTCCTCATTCGGACATTACTTGTAAGTTTATCATTAGCCGAAGAGAGAGGGACACAAGGTACAAGTTTCTGTGTAGATTCAACCAGTTCTATATTTCTAGGGTTAAATTTATGCTCACCTGTAACTCTATTGTAGTCACCACATCTTTAAACGGACGGCAGATGTACTATAAAAAGGTTGCTAAAAAGTTAATAATTATTATTAACTTTTAAGTAGTTTTCCATTAAATTCTATCGATGTAGAAATCTATTAAAAGATAAAATGGGCAAAAATCAAAGAAACACTAAAGGATTTAAGGATTTAAGGATTATCCAGACAAATGCCAACCCTGCACGCACGAAAACTACTCTAACATTTCCACCCCACTAGTCAGTTTGAATGATGCTAAACACTATTCTACCCTCTCACGTTTGACAATGGTATTTCTTTAACTATCTCTTATGGAAGTGTCACATGAATAAGGTCAACAGATGCCAGAGTAGCATGATGCAAGAAAACACATCCTGCCCATTAAATTGAACTTTTATCTGCTTTTATTGACCTTTGGTGTAGCACGTACGTACTACAATACATTCCTTTTTAGTGGTACGTAAGTAAGTAACAAACATTTGACACAAAAATTAAATGGTGTGTTTCTACCATGGTTACACTTCTTCCATTTGTCCACCAAATAAAACACCTCCACAGCAACAGATCAACATAGAGAACACGCAAATGCCGCCTTATTTGTATTTCCGGCATATTAAGTATAACTTTCCTTTCTATGTCATTTTCATTGCCACTCTCATTCCTGTTTGCTTTATTTGCTATAAAATTCTATAACTATGGTATTCTGGGGCGAAATTAAAGCCAAGCTGTTAAGTGTCATACCACACTGACGTATCCTTCGTAGGCGGGAGGGTAAACAAGGAAAACGATATCGGATATCGTTACCAGCTAATAACGATGCTAATTTGTACGCGTTTACTTTTATTATATTTATCCCTTGATACAGTATTCTTGTGCTTTTCTGGAGGTGTCTCCGAGATTTGCTACAGCTGCCAAAGAAGATTTTTTTTTTTTTTTGGTGGAATGTAGATGAAATTGTAGCCTCAAACCCAAACCCATAGATTGGTCAACAAACAAAGTGAAATAATAGCATCCGACGGCAAATTTATTTGTGAATAAAAATCGATTGCAATTATTTACGATTGTCTTTTATTTGTTTATTTTTTATTTTTTATTTTTTTTTTCATTTTTTGTGCAAGTTTGATACATAAAGGAATAAGAGCTTCCCATTATGTACACATTAGATGAGTACATCTCAAATAAGATTATAGAAATTGTTGAGAGAAAGCAAGCATTTTTGTTTCCCTGCTTTTTTGGGGATTTGAAGAAAAAGGAAATTGTTATTGATGCCGAAGGCTAACAAGGATTAAAAAAAAAAAAAATGGAAAAGAAAAGACGTTCCTTCCGGCTTGGTGGTTTTATTAATAAAGAAAATGAAATCTTTTACAATCGAAGGACATGAGCAACTACAACTAGACTAATTTAATTCAATTCAATATGTTCCATCTAAACAAGTTTAAGGTATTGTTTTACTTCAATTGAAGTTTTAGTTAATAGACTTCAAAAGGTAATTAGGGCTTGACAAATATTAAAAACAAAAACTGTGGTAAAGAATTTATGTACATATAATTTATTTAACCTTTCTACGGTCCTCAAAATTAATGTTGCGAACGGGCTTCGGGTCAAATTCGACCCGGTACTAAGTATTATTGTATAGGGTTTTCCAATAGGGACTTGTCAACTTTGAATTTAATTTGTGAACGTACTCTTTCACTAATCATCAAACTGTCACTATCAATTTATTCAGTAAACATTTTCAACATTTTCTTCATGGCAAAGTACACTAACGAGCAACGTTTGCAAATTATAAAAATTTTCTACAAATATTCGGAATCGGTGACTGCAACTTTAAGAGCGTTAACTTCAATTTTCGGACGTAATTCTCGCCCTAGTAGACAGGCAACAGCAAGTTTAGTGCAAAAATTTGAGTCTACATATTCGTTGTGTGATGTTGCCTTGTCAGTGAGACAACGGATTGGTCGAAGTGTCGAAAATATCGCTGCCGTTCAGACGTCCGTACCAAACGATCCAAATCAGTCAATTCCACGGCGTTCTCAAGAATTCGGCATCGCTCAGACCACATTATGGCGTATTTTGCGTAAGGATTTTGGTTTACACCCACACAAGATCAAGCTGACCCAAGAATTGAAGCTGATAGACAATTTGAAGCGACGTACATTCTCCGATTGGGTTCTGGAGAAAATGCGACAAGATGATGAATTTCATCGCAAAATCATCTTCAGTGACGAAGCTCATTTTTGGTTCAATGGGTTCGTCAATAAGCAAAATATGCGTTATTGGTCAGGTGAAAGCCCACATTTGCTTCATGAATTACCACTTCATCCACAAAAAATAACTGTTTGGTGCGGTTTGCATGCCGGTGGCGTTATTGGGACATATTTTTTCGTCGACGATAACGATCGTCACGTTACTGTGAATGGTCAGCGTTATCACGCCATGATCACCGATTGTTTTTGGCCCAAATTGGAAGATATGGACTTGGACGACATGTGGTTCCAACAGGATGATGCCACAAGCCACACAGCACACGCTACAATCGATTTATTGAAGAGTAACTATGGTTAGCGTGTTATCTCAAGACATGGGCCAGTCGATTGGCCGCCTCGTTAGTGCGATTTATGGCCGCTTGACTATTTTCTGTGGGGCTACGTTAAGTTATTGGTTTATGATAACACGCCGACTACGTTGAGAGAGCTCAGAGCCAATATTGAACGCGAAATAGCGGCTATTTCGGCGGAAATGTGTGGCTGAGTCGTTGAAAATTGGGTCCAATGAATCGACCGCTGCAAACGTGCCCGCGGTGGCCATATGAACGAAGTCGAGTTCCATTCAAAAATGTTTTGATTGTACTTCAAGCCAATAATAAAGTTTTTGAAATATCTCAAATGGTTTGCATTTTATTTAAAAACAGATTTCTCAAGTAGTTATTAGAAAACCTTATATTTGTTTGTTTTTTACTTGAGGATTTTACTATTTTATAATGTTAATATTAAAAACGAAAAAAAACAAAGTTATTTAAATAAAAATTAAGGGAAATTCATTTTAACTTGATGTTTTTCGAAAATACTTTAACAAAACTTTTAATTCAATAATAAAAGGAAAATGTCAGTCAGTTATTACAATTTGTACACAAAGTTATGATTTTAAATATCTTAATTATTATTATTATTTTAATTACCTGTTTTTTGGCATAATTGACATCGATTTCTTTTAGTTGTTCTTCTTCCTGAACTCTTTCGCGATTGAGATGGTGAAGATGGTTGTGTATTCGTTTGAAAATCACTTTGAATTTTTTGGGCAATTTCAAGTGGAAAATGTGCTCGAGGTGATGTTTGTTGTTTTTTTATGAAGGGAGTTACAAGTCTTCCCATGTATAGTTACCGGATTTGAATAAAACAAAAGCGTTATAAGCTGAAATATCGACCATATTACTGAATACTACTTGAGGTCACCGTTTTGTAATCCTTTTGCAAGTGTAGCCACTTACTGCTTTGTCCAATGTATCTACACCCTCTTTACATTTTTTATAATCCAGGATTATCTTTGGCTTTTTATCCGATCGATCACTTACTTTTGAGTCATGACGTAAAGTTCTTAGTAGATTTACAGATTTTTTTTTTCGGAATGTAAGATACGAGACTAGTATCCTCGGTAAATGCAAAATTAGATGAATATATTGGTCTTCCTTTTATATTTACTATTTCTGGTGGTGATTCAGGCTGGTTTTTGCGTACTGCTCCTATGAGTGTTATTTGTCTCCCCAGTAATTTTTGTGCCAATTGATAAGACGTGAAAAAATTATCGGTTGGGACATGTTGTCCTACAATCAAATCAAGAACTACACGTATATCTTGATTTTTTTTCTGGAGTACTTCTGATTTCCTTGCCAATATAAGGTTGAATATTCCAAGCAATGTTCGTTGCAGAATCACAAAGTACTCAAAACTTGATTCCATATTTCGCTGACTTTGATGGCATGTACTGCCAGAAGGGACATCTTCCTCTGAAAGCTACTAAGTGTTCATCTATTGCCACATTTTCGGATGGATTGTAAAGTTTTGGCAATATGTCAACCCACGTATAGGAGCAAATTTATCTAACAGTCGTCGTTCACTTAGATTTTCCCTGTTGTCGAATCTTGATATCTTCTTGAAAATCTTCATGTCGTTGCAGCATGGTTGCAGCAAATATTGGTCTTCCTTTTTCAGAGTTCCATACACTTTCAGTGCTTTCGTTATTTGATCGAAAAACGCCGGTCAATAAAACTAGTCCAATGAATTCAAATAGTACGGTGCTATCAACATCAGTCCATTCTTCACCATATATGCGTCTGCCCTCAAGTTGGTAAAGGTCAAAATAGTACGTATCAAAGGACGTGGAAAAAATAATTCAAAGCTTGAAAGTTCGACTTCTGTAATTCTAGAACAAGAATAACGTGTCAATCCTGACACCAATTTTATAATATTTTTCCTTGAGGCTCTTCCGGCACTGTTTTCAGGTTTTGTTGAGTAATCTATTTGACCATTTTTTGACACCATCATTTCGGTAGGCACAAAGAAATTTTCAACATCACTAAAATCACTGTCTGATGAATCAGGTGCCTCAACACGATCCTCGAACTCAGAACAAGATTCTTCTTCATCCGAAAATACGGTCAAAGAGAATTCACTTTCCCTATCACTCATAGCTACAAAGGTACAATTTCCAAACATAGGTACGTACTAATCACTAAATGTTTACTGTAATACTAAAAAAATCTCCGTAAGTCAAACAATGTACCTGCGCAGACGTTCTCTGACGTTTTTTAATGAGCCTTTCTATCGCCAACTTGCTATTCAATATCTTATTCCGTATGGATGCAGTTGACGATGTGAATAATTTGAATAAGACGAGGATGGAAAAGATTTATATCGGAGAATATCGATGTAGATTGTTCTACATCTTTGGTAGCGGATTCTTCTTTAGTTTGTAATTAATTAATATTAACACTAGTGGTGCCGGAATCATTTACACTCTTCTTTGTTGTCGTTGTAAATCTAGTTGTGTTTCTAGTTTTTGTTGTTATTCATATAACAACAATCTTCAATCTTGGTCATATAACAACAATCTTCATATTTTGGTCCCACGAATTCGGAGGCTTGGGAGCCTGCATCCAACAAAGCACGAGCTGGTAGTAATTCGGCAGAACAAAGTGATGCCCACCCACATATTCGTACTTATGATTTAATACGTTAACTCAATATTTTTTGTTAATGAATAATACATTCAATATTCACGCAATTGTGATACAAAACACAAAAAACAAAAACATCAAGTGAGACCGTTTTGCAGCGATTTCGGCCTTCAATCGCTTCAATAATGCACAGTAATATTCGCTGTTGATGGTTTTTCCTTTTTCCCAGAAAATTGACATGCCGGGCACTCATTCTGTTCTCTGGTGTGTAATTGTGGATCTAAGTTTGATCAAAAGTTACTAATCGACGCCAAAAGTCCGCCCGATTCCGCATCAGCAAGTCCAAACACTCTTTCGAAGTGCTCTCGCGTTCGTGTTTCTGGTCAGGAGTGAGTATGCGCGGCACCCAGCGGCAGGATAACTTTTTCATATGCAGAATATTGCCCAAAATATGGCGTGTGCGCTTAGTATTAATTTTTGTGGTATCTGCTAGCTCGCGCACCTTCACCTTCCAGTCAGCCAACACCATTTCATGTATTTTTTTGACATTGTCCTCTGTAACCGCATCGGAGGGCCTGCCGCTGCGGACTTGGTGGTCGGTAGTGGAGTTGCGGCCACCACGAAACTCTCGAAACCAATATTTGACGGTGTAATCTGACGGAGAATTAGCCCCATAATATTTATCCAACTTTTCTTTTGTTTCCTTCTCATCATGTCCATACTCAACATGATGCCAAACACGTCAACAACAATCAGCTGTCAAAACAAAACTAAAGACAGTATCACACTGAAATTTAACATATCTGCCTAAATAGGAACAGACTTCAAGGCACCATAACCTTTTTTGCAGTAGCAGCGCATTCTGGCTGTCAAGGAGGTTACTTTTCACTCCACCTCCACTCCAGTAAAAATTTAAAAGCCAATATTATTTTTCCTAAATTTTTATTCAATCAAAATAGGATCCGTTGGCACAAATTACAAGGTAAAATGTCCTTTTTTCGTAGAAGTAGTGACTTTTTGAAGCAATAAAATCTTCAAAGGCTTTTAGGAGCTCTGCTTGGTTCCGGAAGTACTTCTGCCGGCAAAATGAGTTCAGATTGCGAGAAAGATAGTAATCCGATACGGAAGAATTTCAAATCTCAACTGCAACAGTTTTTGCACCATCACTTGTGAGGTATGGGGTCTAGCATTGTCATACAAAAAATATCAGACCGTGCCTTATGACCAACGCATACAATATGTCGATTTCTGCACAATATTTGATAGCGTTTATTGTTTCTCCTGATTGAAGATACGAAAAGTGGATTGGTCCTTTCGATGTGCATCAAATTGTCACCATAACTTTTTTTTTGGTGAAGATCGGGCTTAGGGGTGTATTTTTGGTTTTTTATTTGCATCTAACCACTGCCCAGATCTTTTACGATTATCATACAGTATTCATTTTTCATCACAAGTGACTTTCCGGTGCAAAAACGGTTCAGTTTGGTTTTTTAATGTAAGCGATGCGCAGATTACCTGGCGCCGTAGTTTTTGGGAATCGTTCAGTTCATGGTTTACTCACTTACCTAGTTTCTTTACTTTTCCTATGAGAGAAAGGTGTCGACTTATTGCCATTGGGGATACTCCCATGCCTTGTGCAATCTCCCGCACCAATTTTGTTGAGTACGTATCCACTGTTGTTCTCAAAACATCGTCGCCAACTAACGTTTCCGGCTTCCCACGTGGTTCATTTTCGAGGATAAAATTTTCTGAATGGAACTTTCCCAACCAAAGTCGTATTCGTTCGTTTACCGCTACATCCTCAAATGCGTCATTAAAGTTTTTCATTGCCAATGACGCATTATGTCCCATTTTAAGTTCGCAAAGTAAGAGGGTTCGAATTTGAATTGCCTAGAGCATGGTAAATAATTCCTAAAAAGATAACGGTACTTGTAACGAACCCTAAGATTCTCACACGTCAAGTACACGCAACAGTTTATTTTATAAAAAAAAGAAAACTTTAACGTTCTGGCACAGATATTCACTCGAGAATTTCTTATTTCTAACTGAGCTAAAATTGGACATTTCATGTGATACAACCCAATAATTTGATGCATACATTAAATATTACATAATTCGACATCAACGTCACCTATGAGTCATTCTCACAACAACAACAACAATGATTGCGGCCCCACCTACCGGACCTCGTTGTAAATCTAAACCATCCAGAGCGCCACTCAAAAACACAAAAAATTTCATCAAAATCTGTTCAGCCGTTCAGAAGGAGTTCAGTAACATATGGTACACACGTACAGTAGAATTATATATATAAAGATATCTCACTCCAAAAATATATTGCAGAACATCCTGGTCGACTGATTATACTCTCATAACCCAACCATCAACATAACTATTCATAGATACACATTCGAGTTATCATATTTTTGTTTAGGTTGGCCCGAAACTGTATTCTATCATATTTCGGATTTTTCCATTTCAATGCCAGTTATGATTGCTAGTGTGTCACCAAGGTTGATATATCCTTTCCGTGAAATACGGACTCCTATTCGGGCTGCTCTTAGACTTGAAATTATTCATTCCTGCAAATAAATTTGCTCGTGCGTCACTCTGTTTGCTATTGTGTCAGATTTTTGTATTGTGCACGCTTTTTTCTCAGTTTTTTCCTTTCCTTACAATCCATTTCCTTGCGAGCAAGGTTAATTTGATTGATTACTTCCCTTTTATGAAACGTTTGTCACCTCTTCTCCCTTGCCAAACATATTGCGTTTGCAATTTTTCTAAGAATACGAGTATCTACAATATCTTCAGCAAAATTTCCGCCTAGATTTGAAATGTGTTTGTTGTATCTTTAAATAACTTTACTTGTAGTACACGCATCTTGATAATTCCAATGGAACAAATGAAATAACCTTAATTATTTTTGATTTTTATTTCAGAAAAATTTCGCCAGAGACGGTCATCGTTCTCGCCATTCGCCTCAGGCAAACAAGAACCCCTCATTGTTGTCGAAGAATCTGGAGCTGCTGAAGAAGATGAACAAAGCAGTTCGGGTACCCCAACATATCGAGCCAGTTTGGATATTGATTCACCTGTGAACCCATATCTACTATCACCATGGCGAGATCCTCGAGAAAGTCGAAAACATTCGTTGCCCTCACAACAGGTAACGGAAGGAATCACAGCAAGTCAAGTGCGACGATTGTCGGAAAGAGGCGGAGAAGGATCTGGGCCATCACCAAAAGAAGCAGCATTTCTAGCAACGCTATCACAGGCTAAAGCACCATCAGGTCGACGGCACTCAGTCGTTACCATATCCAAAGTCCCTACAGCGATTTTCGGACGAAGTAGACGAGAGTCTGTAGCGGCATTTCCCTTACCAAATAGGTGAGCTAATATATGTATAAACGAAGATACGCGTTTGTTTTCTTATTTTGTTTACTTTAACTTTTAATGGATTTCATTTTGAGTAACTTACGAGTATGTTAATATCTGTGTATGTCTTTTTTTTTTTTTGTTAGTGTGCTTGTATACGCTCGGATTAAAGTGAATTGTAGGCTGTATGAATGTGTTGGTTGTATTCGGAACTAAACCTTTTGGGCGGTGAAGCGAAAACAAAACGAAATTAATTCGAAATTTGCTTAATTTTCTCATTTAATTGCCTCGTTTTCCCGAAACATTCCCAACTGTGGTTTGTTATAGCTTTTACCACCTAGGGGAGGGAGTCATTTCTACTCGCATAAGCTTAACCCTAAGGCCCGCGGCATTGATTTCATTTGCGCAATCCTAATGAATAGTAAAGTTAGTGCACATACGACAAAGTCTATGTATCTTTGTATGAAAGACTACCATAGATCAAAACTGAAAAGATGAAACGATTATGCAGTTGTTTTTTTCTTTCGAGTGGATAGGCATATCAAGGAGTTGTATAGAAAATAGCCCGGTACTTAAGTAGTCCTTTCCATTTGAATGCGCCAGTTTATTCCTTTATATCTTTCAACTGGAAAAAATCACGAGAACTCAATAAGATTTTCAACAGAAATTTAATCCTCTGATTCCATGATTGTGTAACGTAACAGCGTATCCCTTTTTTTGGCTGCGGCTATGAGGTGTAGAAGAGATAATTCTATCACAAAAAAACACAAAAATAAACCATTGCAGCTACTACGAAATAACCATAAAGTCACGGAGAGTCCAGACAGACTATAGAACTTTGTATTCAATATTAACTTATCAAATAGGATCATTGTGCTAGGACTATTAACAGTAATATCAACAATTATTGTGAGTTTCTAAGAGCTCCACTTATGAAGTAATTAAGTTTTGAGATAGTCAAGCTTCTCAGGATTCAAATGAGTTAACAAATTAATCCATGCTCCATAAGCGTTAAAAATTTAGTATTTCTTTTTAGATCACGATCATCTGTAACATTTCTATTTCTGTCGTCAGGGTTAGTTAGCTGTTATACAGATTTGAAATAGAAGGAGAAATTTGGCGACTGGATCACAGGCTGGGGAACGCTAGTTCATCAATTTTCCGCCGCGATCATGTGATTTGACACCACTAAATTATTTTCTAAGTCCGTAGACTACGCTAACAAGCCAACCACTTTGGATGAGCTCGAGGCCAACATTCTACAAGCTACATAAATAGTCTTCTATGAGATGCTAAAGAGACTGCCTACCCTGTAGTTTGTGCAGTTTAGATGGTCTCCCTTCTCGAGGATGGGGCAAATGATGCTGAGATCCTATTACTCCGGCAAACATACATCAGGCCATATTTCACATATGTTATGAGTTGGCGTATGGTTCTCACTAAATCAATTTGCAGACAGTCCATAAGCTCCCTCTGCCTCATTGGTCTATAGTATAGATTTTGCTGTACAAACATTTTCTTGGCCAGGTGGACGATTGTCGAAGTTTAATATATAAATATGATCGTCTTCATCTGTACAGTTAATCCTTTTAAATTTTTATTAATTTAACTCCACTATTGTGTTGGGTTTAAGTACCATTAAAATTCTTGCCCACCGCGAGGACGAAGGAAGGATGAAAAGAGAGATTTCGATGAACGTTGGTTTTAAATGTTTGAAGGTTATAATGACTAGGAAATAGAGAGCTCTGCAGTGCATTTTATAAGCAAAGTGTACGGCTTATAGAATTCTACTGGTAATGGAAATATCAGTAGAAGAGAGGTAAGACATGAGACATGAGGGAATGTTCATTATCCCAGTGATATTAGTCTCATCTATGAGTTTTATAGCACGATTTTGAATCCTATCTACAGGTGCAGACAAATTTTAGAAGCAGGGTGGATAAATGCCTTATATAGTATACTGTGGTCAGGTCAGAGGGAGTAAAGTATTTCTTACATCGCTTGAGGAAACCTAGACATTTCGCAGCATTTTTGACAAACATTCCGAGACTGGAAATTTTTTCGGTTTTGACAATGCAAGTGCTATTCATACATAATGGCTGGGTGTTTAGATTTCGCTTTAACGGCAGCAGACAGCATTATATTTTGAAAGGACTAAATTATACTCTGTTAGTGGTTCCCCAATTTGTTATGCTGTTAATATCAGAAATGAATGAGCTTAACATACGCTGGTGTGCCCGTTCTACAGCCGAAGAACAGGGATCAGGGATCGAATATGAAAAGCAAAGAGTACTGTCGACAAGAAGGAAATACATTGGATTAGAAGTAGCAGACAAGAGATCGTTGAGGAAAATTAAAAAGAATGTCGTAAATATAAATGAGCCCTGAGGCACTCCATTTATTTTGCATTTATTTTGTGATTATCAGACTTAAAACCATCAAACAACTTGAATTCTTCTCCATTGAAGAAGAGAGTCGTCGATCCTAAAAGCATGCATTTTCGACAAATATCAAGTGAAAGTATCTTGCTCTCGCTAGATTGATGTATTCTTTCGTTTTTGCCAGGTCTATCTGAATTTGTTCCAAATTGCGTGACACTTAGAGCACTACTGAAACACATATGTATGTTGATTGCACTATCGTTAATAGAGACAAACATATTTACTCTACTCACTAACTCACTAACAATTTTGATTCATATTTATTTGTTCTGTGTTTTTGGCGAAGGATACCTTTGTTAACATCCGTCAGCTAGTTGCTCAATGATTCCATTGTTACAGAATAAAGGCACCTACCTTTCGGGATTTTTGTGCACCTGATTTGATTTACTTAAATCCTCACTTCTCTACCTGGATTCAGATAACTTAACTTTGTAACTCGATTGAGTTTTCACAGATATTTAACATTTCATTCTTACGTACTTGAAGAATTGAAAAGAGCACATTATCTCGGGGAAGGTTTCTATAATTTACTGATTTCTAGTGGAGATGCGGCATTTTTAACATTTGTTAAAAGATGAATCGGTCCTTAGTAAAAGGCAGTTCAGTGGCTATTAGAATTCTTCAAGTAGCTACATATTGAAGGGGTTAAATCGGTTAAGCTTGAGAAGCAGCAGTAGCGAAACATTCACTATTAGATATTAAAATCATGGTACTTTTGACTACTTACATTTCCGATGATAGAAAGTCATCTCCAAGAGGGAAGTTTATTAAATCGTTGCCAATCCCCAACCTTAAGTTGTCAGCTTGGAGAGATGGTCCAGGTGTATCTTCCAGGTACATTGGATTTATGTAAAGTAAGCTCCTTCTTCAATTGATAGCATATGTTGGTTGGAAATGAGTTTCGATTTAGTATAATTAGACTTAGAGCGATTCATTATGCTGAAACTAGCAAGGAGAAGCAAAGTCATAATGTCATAATCCTAATGATGTTGTTGATTTCAAAAATCGCTTTAGATCATGGATATTTAGCAATGCTGATTCATGCATGTTATGTGTTAGACTGTCTCCCCTTACTCATTTTATCTATAGCTGCTGCTACCATTCTATAAGATGTTTAGTCATTCAGTATAAACGTAAATACCTACAATACAGTGTCTGGTTAAAAAAGTTTTTCTTTTATGCGGTATCTGTTCATTGTATCTTCTCTTATCCTTAATTTGATACCTCCGTTGATAGCCATATATTAATATCTATGGTGGATATCGCATTGCCTTGGCTAGTATCTTTGGAATCGATTTTTGTTTTCCTGTCGAAAAAGAGAATTTAGACAAAAAAAAAAAAAAAAAAAAAAAATTCTAATCCATTCCAGAATGAAGAAGTGAGAAAATTACAAAATCCATAACATCTGTTAAAGCAAACAAAAACAAGTGTGCGTCCAATTTATAATTCGTTAATTTAATCTGTATATAACAACTCTCTGCCACACAAACAGTTCATGTGGGATTCAAGAGAATGGAAACGAATAAAATGAAATTTTCCCACACTTTACACAACTCGCTTTCATGAGTTATTATATTCAAAACGAAACATATTTTATCACCATCAATTTCCCTCTCAGATAATCTCCAAATGTTCACGTCCTCATTCTGCATCCGAACCTCGAAATGTTGAAAATATTTGCGTGGAAGTGAATTTGATATCGCTTATAACTAAGCCTTGTGGTAATGCGTCATTTCAAAACATTGCCGCAAACTGTGTCCGGACACTTTGCGGCAGACGATGAATTTTAATCGAGAGCTGAAATTCCATGTAGACATGTAGAAATTTATTCACTTTATGAGTATCTATAAGTACAGTTCTAATGCCAGAGCGCGTCGCCTCGACTTAAATCGTTTTAATAAATATATGAGCATGGAACATAAAGTGACGCTAACCAACTGTAATCCAACCAACCGTTTTTTTTTAGCAAAATCATCATGTTCAGGACTTGTAAGTATAAAACCGCAAAAAAACGTTCAGGCATACTTTGTTGTAATAATGTATACTATGGTACATACACAGAAAGAAGCCCTTCATGTGATTTGAAGTTTATGTCATTTTGTGGGGTCTTATGAAGTAATTTTGAAATTACACTTGTGTTCATAGTTTTCTGTTTTTGCGTCATATCTGAATATTTATACACAAAATTGTAATTTATTTGTTTTTCTATTTTCTCTAATTTCAGTCGTGTTTTGGGAGGTTCTCGTCGTGAAAGTAATGCATCCACAGGACCACCGTCTACAGATCCCATTGGCAGCATTCATAACTTACAACTGGACATTATGGATGATATTGTACAGTCGAGAAAAGCACGAATGAAACTATGGACAACAAGCAATGAGAAAGTTTGTGAAGTTGAAACATTAAATGAGACTGGTGCCAGCACCCAACAAAGGTACACAAATCGAAGATTCTCCGAAGTTATACCAGGTGGAATATCTCCAACTCCAGTATTTCGGCGAGCTTCCGAACATCCAGCTATTGTTTCGCCATGCCTAATACCAAGCTCACGTGGTACATCTCAAAGAAAGAAAAAGACGGGACTTCTTGGCAGCAGATCGGATATTAGTTCGATTTTTAGTAATTTAACATCGTCCGCTATTGAGATACATAAATGTGATGATTCACCGAGTTCATCAAAAACAAAGGCCATTCCTAGTGGTGCATCTAATCAAAGTGCAGGTACATCTAGCAATACCCTTGATCCGAATGTTGGTCGATCGACAAGATCGAATAGTTTTGATGTGTCCCTATTACAAAATGCCAAACAATTAGTTTCCGATGCTGAGGATAAAGGAGCCGCCCTATCAGGATGGTTTACCAAACGTCATCAGCCAATGTCAACTAAAAAGAGCATTCGAAGTAAGAGCACAGCAATGGCTTTGTCAAAGGACATGTTAGAAAAACTCCAATCGAAAGACATACTTAAAGACAAACCAAGACCCAAAGCTAAGTCTAAACGTGAAACAAAAGGACCCATGCTCGACCCGACGGTCATAGGATCGGCTATTGAAGGATTTCTACGTAAAAGCACCGGAACAGCATCCAATTCGTCGTCATCGAGTAAGGGTGCCATCCCCAAAGACAGAGGAGGAATTCGTAGTAAAATACCAAGTGCGCGAACTACCATGAATTGGTTTGGTAAGACCGACGAAGATGATAGCAAAGATACATGTGATGCTTCTCTTTGCTCAACGCTCAAAGACTTATTCGTCAAATAATTGTCAATGAATTTTAGTTTTAAACTACCATAAGATGGGACGTGTTGTCAATCAATTCTCTGTCATAAAACACAAGCAAAAATAAGAAAAAAAATAAATAAATAAATAAATTAACAACGTCTTCTCGTCGATATACGTAGGTGTACATAGCTTAAAGTATCTGTAACATCGTTTAGTTGACTATTTTGAGAATGAAAAGTACATATGTACGAGTGTATGTGATTGGATCGATGCTACGAACGAGTATGTATTGCAATTTTATCGTAAAATGACGCGTCATGCCAATTATTTGTTTAATATATTTTTTTACACCATTATTGGTATCTTTGTCAAAGATGATAACACAGAGAACTTTACTGATCGCGTAATAGGTCTAAATTGATGTATAATATGTTAAAACAAGAAACAAATAATAAAAATATTGATAATTTACTATCTTTGATGTATAGAGTAGATGAAGATAAATTCAGACATACATCAATGTTGTGTGGATGTAAATTTGTATATTGTTAAACCTAACAGTGAAAATGTATTTTCTTTCTCAGTTTAAACAAAATATGAACACCAGAAATTTCTGTTCTTAAAAAAAAAAAAATAATAAAAAAATCAATTTGTTTGTCAAACTGGCACATTGCAGCATAAAATATACCACAAGCAGCTTGGCTTTCTTTTAATACAAATTTATAATTTGTTCTGGAGGCCTCTTTTTCTGTTCTCTGGAATACGTTACAAGTACCAGTGTGAATTACAGTCTTAGTTGAAGAGAAATCGAAATCCTTACTTTTAAATTCATTTTTATTGATTTTTTCATTATTAATTACATTCTACAATAGACAAAAATGCTTAAATCTAATTTAACAATGATAGTTACTAATTCTATTGTAGCTCTTACCGATCGATCTAAACTTTACCATCTCATTCGAAGTTTACCTTTCGGCCTTAAAAACTATCTTACAATTAATCTAATCAGTATTACAATATATGAAATTTCTAAGAAAGGTTTTCGAAAACTTAGATACCGTATCTTTAAAATTGTTTATAAAACTTAAAACTATGTCCCTATTCTACTTAACCTACCTAAGCTACTTAACCTACCTTAACTATAATCGGGGTGGTGAGCACTCGTAGTCTGTTGCACCGAGTGGTAAATATACCAATTGCGATTTCACGCGACTGGCAGTCGTCAACATCGTGCACAAGCATCCCCGAGATTTAACCAATGCCATAAAGCATCGGTCTCTCCACGAAATCCCCCTAACTATCCTTATTCTACAATAATTTACAACTAAGAGTTGTGTGTTACCTTAGTAACGTACCGACCTAGAAAAGCGAGCCCACCCTCTCCCCTTCTAGAAGTAACCAGAATTCGGTGTACTGTTTCTCGGCATCGGTCCGATCCCTGTCCGCCATTGCGGGACTAAAACGTAGAAGCTCCTGAACATTGGCGACATACTCATCGTAGATGAGCCGCTTGTCCTTCGCACCGCGGTGGCGGTGGTATATTACCGGAATACCATCCCTGCTTTGCTTTAACCCTTTAGCATCAATATAGAGAAATGCCTCTGGCGGGATAAAGCCCGATAGAAGCGTGCTCTCGTGGAACATTTCATTGGGGTAATAAACCCCAAAGATCAGGCTATTATCGTTGGTCATTGCTCGTGCAACGTGTCTTCAGATAACTTTAATCAGTAAATTGTCAATCCTATTCAGATTAGCCCCATCGTAAAGGACTTTGTTGGGATAATATTTTTTGTACTCAGATTCTGGTGTTCTGTACAAGCCGAGACAGGTCCTAAGACACTGCCTTTCAAACATCTGAATCCTTTGAATCTAATACGGCGCTACATTGAACCATACGGGACAACCATACGCGATGCCTGGCCTGATTAGGGCCACGTAGCATATGACCTTCACCCTGGAGACAAGTTAACTGCTGTGAAATAGCCTTCTTGTCAGGGCTAAAGCCTTCTTGGCCCCAGAAAGACAAGCATCTTTATGTTTGTCAAAATACAAATACTTATCGAGCCAGATACCAAGGTATCTCACTACGCTTCTCACCGCTAATGGCAGTCCGTGCTGTCCAATGATGACCAAATTTCGCCAGTTATATCTGGTATCCCTAGAAACCCATCTCAATGGAGTTCTAAACAATATTGTTTCCGACTTTTGAAAATTGATTTTAAATTTCCAATCGTCGCAATACGAATTAATATGATCGAAGTCACGTTGCAAAAGGGTGTTAATGACTTCGATTTTTGGATCTGATCTGTAAGCCACAAAATCGTCTGCGTATACTATGGAATGATTGAGGGAACCTACTAGATCACTTGTGTAAATGTTAAACAGTATCGGAGAAATCACAGCTCCCTGTTGTAAGCCGTTTTTAATGTCAAAGGTCTTTCTCGAAATAACATTGTTACATTTAACAACGAACTTCTTTCCCATAAGCATGTCGTAAATCATATATAGCAGGGGTTTCGGCAAGCCCATCCTGGTCAACTTACTACTATACTCATTGGTGATAATAATTAGAAGACGGTTCAAGTATGAGAGTGCTGTATTTAAGGGCACCAGTATCCCTTGACAAAGAGGGACAGAGTAAAGATACTGATTTTTGAAATGTCTGATAGTTCATAACGAAAATGATAGTCGCACAATTTTTGATGTCGTCTGGCGAAACTTATAACTAATTGGTAGATTTAAACAAGTTGTTCCAGTTTCCCATAAGCATCCGGGACCATCTAATATTCTCTACGAACTTTCCCCAGGAAATGTGTGCTTCAGTACACCAGTCATGCCCTTAATTAAATCAGATATCTTGTTTCTACGAATATATACCATTTTCTGGGAACCAAAAGACCTTCTCAATCGGCTTACTTGAGTTTGTTTAAGTAAATCGTTGCTTGTTGTAAATCGTGGTTGCTTAAATCCCAAACACGTGGTTGTTATTAATTTCGACAGCCCATAAACTTTTTTTTTTTTTTTCATTTTTGGAAATTTTGTAAACAAAATTGAATTTTTTCATCCCAACGAGTGTAAGTTTAAAATTTTAAATTTTACTTCGAATGATTTGATTCTTTTTGTAAAATATGGGCTCATACTGGGTATTAAAAAAGTCTTGTGCCGGTGATTTACGTTTATCACTTCAAAAGTTTATTGGAGATACATTTAACCTCTCCAATCAAAGAAACAAATAAACAAACAAATGAAAAATGAATGGAAGCTTAAAGGATTTGATTTGGATGATTTAACCTCAATAAAACGAAGAGGGTGCTTGTATCATCGTTACCTCAAAGATAAATAAATAAAATAAAATGCTTTCGTACAAGGTACAATACATAACTCCACCCGAAAGTGAATTGATTCCTTTGCTTTCATTTCGTGGGTTGTTTTCGCATCCTCAAAACTGTTTAAACGAATCTTAAAAGTCAAAATCAATGCGTCTGATACTTAAGAATACATCAACTATCAATTTGCTACATATTTGTGTGTGGATTGTTGCTTTGGTTACTTCAAATAATTTTATTCGTATTTGAAATTCAAGAGGTATCCTTTTACGAGCAACTCTCTAGAGATTTGGAAATACCTAAATGGACTGCGATTAGTTTTCACTTATATATCTGTATATGTATGTGTGTGTATGTAGGCTGTATCTACGTGAATATGCTAAAGCATATATTGTTTCTATTTTAAGATTTAAGGATGTCGACTGATTTGGGTAGGCACTTTTCGTAACCCTCTTCTCGAGTGTCTAACTTGTTGACAGTTGGCGCATTATGAATTTTATTTTTTCCTAATTTGTACAACAGATTTCTTCGAATGGAAATCTCATTTTATAAATGCTTTTGTCTGATGTTTAAAAATAAATCATACAATTTCATGAGTTAATTTTCAGTATATAGAGTGAACATATTTATTCGATGTAATGCTTTTCCCATAATGTATATTTGGCAGGGCTATTCCACACATCTTGGATAACTTTGATGTATAAGGGCTGTCACAGTAAAAGTAAATCAGTAAATATATTGTAGCACAGCAAGACAGTCGAGGGTACCTCTGGATATGCTGGGACAAATGAAGGAAAATGAACGAAAATACAGAAACCTCTTTAAAAAAAGAAAAACTTTTTATAGTCCCAATTCTAAACTATAGGCGAAACCGGAGTCTGAAGATCGATCATTTTTCAGCAAGTATCAGGTCCTGATGTACAATTTCGTATCATCAAACTTAACATGCTAATCACTATTATTTACGCTGCCCTACACATATTTTGGTGCCTAGGACTTAAGATGTCTTTTCAAGTATACTCGTATCTAATAAGGTGATTTCAAAAATGTTAACTTTTTTTTGTATTAGCTCTAATTTATGAGATGGACAAAAAGTTAGATTTAAAAAAAAAAAAAAAAACGGAAATTATCTTTTCAGGGATTTTCTAGAGTGAAGTTGTCTTGAACAATCACGCATAATTCCAAAGCAATAGTCTTTCATCATATGAACATTCCATGTTCCTTGTTACCTGTTCTACATTGTTTTTATATCTTGATGAAAGCGTTCTCCTTGTTCTTCACTAAGATCTCCTAGGTTATGCCGAAACTAATCTATATGACTATGTAGGAAGTGTACTTTTATAGTTAAAAAGCATTTCCTTAACTAACCCTTCATAATCATTCGCCTTGCAATTTCCGAGAAAATTTCGTACGACCGCTACAAAAGATTTCCTCACAAGTCGTTCTAACTCAGTCATAGATGCCTCAAAATATTGGGTCATATAAAAAGTCTCCGCAGTTTTTTGGTACATTTTTTACATTTTTCTTTATTCAAAATCAATTTCAATTTTGAATACATATTGCCCATTATTATCTATGGCCTTTTGCCATTTTCCGAGCAGCTTTATAGTTCCATCGACGTAGAAACTCTGTAGGTTTATCAGCGAAAATTTAGCCAAGTGATTTTCAGCGGCTCTTCGGTCGGCCAATTTTTTACCATCAAGAGAGTTTTGCAAAGACCAACACAAATGGTAATCAGAGGGTGCAAGATCCGGGCTATACGGTGGATACATCAAGCTTAATTCAAACGGTCGAGATATGCACACTAAAGGATCGAATTGACCGTTTCGTCACTATTCCCTTCCAATCCCACCAAAAATTGAACATAACCTAGTTTTCCGTCAATCCAGGCTTGGAAGTCGTTTGTGGTCGGTCACCGGCCTTTATCCTCGTATTTGATCCCTTTTTCATTGCCCGTAATGAATAGCTTCAAAAATGTTTCCATTTCGTTACGTTTCAGCAGGGTTTCACTGATGGTGAAACATCAGCACCCAAACACAGAGCTTTTGTAAGTAGCCTGCTCATTTTAGATAATTCCAAACTGTCATACGGTTAATGTTTAGTGCCCCTGCTATCTCCAGATAGCTTCCGTGCTAGTCTTGCTAAATCAGTGGCAAAATTTCATTGACTTTTTCAGTGACAGGCCGACCAGTGTAAGGTGCATCTTTTACATCAAAATTTCCGGAGCGTAATCGAACAAACCACTCCTAGGTCCGGTGTTAATGAACAGAATTCTCACCGTATACTGCACAAAAACTTTCGGCATATTTTTGTAGCGTTTTTAACTTTTTTATAGTTAAAAAGCATCACATAGCGTATTTGTTCAGATATTTTAATCATATTCAAATCAGTATAACTTTTAACACGAGCAAAGAATTACACAGCTTTCTCACAAAAAATGTAGCCTGACATGTCACCTTTCAAACACGTATTCGTTTGATACAATCAGATTAGTGTTTCCAGATAAATGGACACCAACACCATCTAGTGACAAAAAATTTGGGGAGACTTTTTATATGACCCAATAAGTAGAGTTTTTTTTTCTGAGAAATATACTGAATACATTGTCCATTTTTGTCCAGAGCCTTCACAATTTGCTTCGTTAGCCCCAATTTTATATGCAAGGGCGAAAGAATGATTCTTTCTCGGGAATCTTTTTTTTTTTTATTATATAATACCGCGCGCGCACCAAGGGAATATGAATACCCTTTTACTGGCTTTTTCTCCAGGGCGCGGACGGGTGGTGTAGTAGTTTCATACTCAGGTGTATTAGGTTTCGCTATTTTTCCCAGAGGTGGTTAACAAACTGAACGGGACGAGCTAGTACATCCTCCTCAACCAGTGGGTCTTAAGTACGTGCTAGTTGTTAGTTCGTTTCAACATCAGTGTTATGCCTTCATGTCAGAGCTGACGTTGACGGGATTTTCAAATAACTACATACAAATTTTATGAAAAGACTTTTTCACAGAATTGCCTGGCACGGGATTCGAACCCGCAAAACTCTGCTTTAGGAGTCTATGCATATACCACTACACCCCACTAAAGGCTTATTTATCACATAGCTGTCACCAACGACCATAGCATCTCTCACATGCCATTTTCTTTTTAGTATCCAGTGACAAATAGAACATAGATTTTCTTTATAGCCACTTTGTTGACCTAACAGAAAATTAACCATCATCAAATCGACAAAGATCACCCATTTCTGTTCGACTTATTTTATTTTCTGCAATAGAACTGAAATTACTTCATATTCTTCTTTCGTACAAGTAAAGTGGACAATTGGAATAGGAGCATGTTTATTGCCAATATGTCAAAGGACAGCCTTGAGACTTCTTTTACTGCTATCAATAAAGAGACACCAGTCACTTGCCTGATAGGTCTCCAAGCCCATGAAAGTCAGTAAGCCTCTCACGTCACTGCAATATACACATTTTTCACCAAAAGAAAAAAAATTGCAATAAGTTTTGTTCTGTTGTGTGATAGAACGTAATTCGCACATCAGAGGCTAGGCTTTTTTTTTTTTTTTTTTAACCATGTTGCTAGCAGTTCAGCACGTTATTGTGAAAGATCTAAGTCTCTGATGAAATCATTAAGCTCGTTTTGTGAAAATGTTTTAAGTTCCGACGTTCCTACAGTTGGTTTAATTCGAAACCATGGTGCTTCAATTTTAATTGTTTTATTGAAAAAGGGCGCGCAAGGCGATCTTTATGTGTGCAGATAGTAAACTAGAGGTGACAGGATACAAAACTAATGGATATTATATGTATCTTACTTTTCTTATCTACCACAGATACGAACAAAGCTGCACCAATTTATTTATTTATTTATTTTTATTTATTTTTGTATATTATACATAATCATACATTCATACTTGATACACAATCAGCTAGCGTGGTAAATAGGTAGGTTCTCTCTTAGAACATTGAACTATTAATACAAGTCCTTAATTGAAACACAACATGCCTCAGCCGCTCTAATTGGACATTGGACACTCACAATCATTTTGCATCAGCATGAATCTAAGAATGTAAATGATATTAAGAGTAACGAAATGTCTTACGACGATTATGAGGACGAGATATATTTTGATTCAATATAGGTGATTCGGGTGGTAGGATTGGTTCGATTAATCAGGTTCGACAAAGTGGCAATAATTGGCATGAAAATATTACGATAGAAAATAGTTTGATTGGACAGTGGCGTAAAAAATTTGAACTGTGAACAACTGTGAGAACTAAACTAGAAGCATATAGTGGTTCTCAAATTCCGACAAAGTGGTTAGTTCGTCTTCGCGCTCAATACAAAAATAAAATAATTTAGGCAGATTTTATGGTAATCAGACAGTCGGACCATTATAAGGGCCTAGTTCCTGTGTAGACTTAGAGCTAACTAAAAGGATGCATGAAGTGAAAGATAGTAGTGAATTTATTTATAAACATAATTATGTATTTTCGGATGATGGACGATTCAAAGATAGATGCTCATTAGAATTAAAACCAAATAGTGTTTCTGTAAGTAAACCTCCGAGGTGAATACAAATCGGTATCAGAAAAAAAGTTAAAGAAGCACTTGAAAATATGGAGCATCGCAGAATAATCAGCAAGCGTGATTAACCCTCTGCATGGTCACAGCAGTTAGTAGTTGTAGAAAAGGCCAATGGGACCTTGAGATTATGCCTTGATCCCAGTGCACTTAACGTGAATTTGAAGGATGATCACTTTATAATTCCAACATTTCATGATTTTTGAGACGCAATGAGAAAACTTAGGTATTTTCCAGTTTTTAACTTAAAGGAAGCTTGAATTGTGCCAAAAATCAAAAGAATTAACAAATTTTAACACACCATTTGGGTCGTATGAATATAATGTTTTACTTTTCGATATTAAAAGGGCACCTGAAAAGTTTCCAAAATTAAATTCAAAATATTTTGTTAGTTTGTCAGGCACATTTGTTTACATTGATGATGTCGTAGTTGGAGGAAAAACATAGGAGGAGCACGATGAAAATATTGAGAGAGTAATAAAATATAGGTGGAGTCCGAATGCAACAACATGTTCCTCCTAGCCACGTCCTCATGATGCTCTAGACTGACAGATTCCACGTTATAAGGTCTCGTATTATTCGGGAATCAAATGCCTTTATACGGAAGACGAGTTATCTGTAGATCCCCAATATCACCGACTACATTGCGGTCATTAAGAAGAACTTGTTGTTTCTTGTTGATATTGGGAAATGTTACGATGTTTTTTATCAAAACATATTTACCTACTTTGTGTAACTTTTGATGTTTATGGTGTTTATCATAATAGTTTTTGTTCCTTATCTAACTTTTTTCAATATTTTCAATCGTCTTTTGTCTTATCTCATTAACACAGGTGAGGTTCTTCCCTAAAATATCTTGAAGATGCTCGTGAAGACGGTCGTAAAGTCTGCAAACTTTTTGGGTGTTAAGCAGCTTCCACGATCCGATACAATACTTATCGTATTGGCGTCCTTACTCTGAGTTGTTTTGACAGGGTAAAGTTTTATAATTTATCACGAGAAATACATGTTTTTTGTTCGAAAGAGAATTCGGTAAAGGACCGAGATGATCGTTTCGAAAGGGACATCACCTTTTAGAATAGAGTGTAACGTACCCTTTTTTTTCCCAGATGGTGGCGAAAAGCAAATACATTTCAGACAGGTTTTGATATAGGCTTTGATTTTCCCTTTCATATTGGGAAACCAATAACTCCCAAATTTCACATAGATGGAACAAAGAAGAGAACCTTGTCTTTATATTTCCTGTATATCATACCGTCGATCATTTCGTAAAACGAACTTTCAGACTTCTCCAACTCAGAAGCAATAGATACTAATTTTGGATCTCGCCTTTGCGCTGCAGCAAGTGCAAATTCAAACGACTCATCATCAACAAAGAGTATGTTAAAGTAACGACTTCACGTCTACGTGAATCATACGTCATCCTTCTCTATGTTCTACCACATAATCAAAACTTTGAACCTCTAATGCTCTACGTGAGATACAAGGGTTTAGGTACTTCTTTTTCAAAGTTAAGGTCAAAGCCTGACAATTAGTTATAATTTTAAACGATATACCGATCAAATATATTTTAAATCGCCTCAAAGCGTAAAATATTGTGAGTATTTAGAGCACCGAATCCTACACAAGTTGCATCACAATGCAATTCTATGATAAGATTGGGACTGTAGATGGATAAAACAGGTGAAGCTTAAAGTTTGCATTTCATGAATATCAAATACAAAGGGTACATCCTTTTTAAGCAAGTTATATAATGGTTTTGCAATATTTGAAAAAAATTTATAAATTTTCTAAAATAGGAGCAAAGCCTCAAAAAAAACTATGTGCGTTCTTTGCGCATACCGGTATCGGAAAACTCTTAATAGCGTTAAGATTAGTATCGTTGGGTCTAATATCTTCCTTAGTAATCTTATAGCCCAAATAAATGATTTCTGTCTGCAGAGACACGCAATTATCATATCTGAGTTGAAGTCTATTTTCCACAATTATACCAACAGTTTGTTTCAAAATAACCAAATTTTCTTCTTTAGAATGTGTGGTGACAAGGACATCACCTAGGTAAGTTATGTTTTAGTTTTATCTTCTGGGATCAACTTTCGAAATATATGCTTCATAAATCGTTCAAAAACTTACGGGGCATTTTTCAGCCCAAACGGCATCCGGGTGAACTCATACTGACTCAGTGGAGTTATGAATGAAGTATATTTTGTTGACTCATCAGATAACTGGACATGGTGAAAGTCATTCTTCAAGTCTAAGGATGTAAAATAATTTTTTCCTCTGAGACGATGCAGATGATCTTAAATTTGAGGTAGAGGCTAATTATCGCCCACGGTTGTCTTGCTGAGCTCGCGAAAATCAACGCACAATCTGAGTTTTTTATTCTTTTTGTGCACCAAAAGAATAGGCAAGTCGTCCAAGATCTTTTTAAGCTCGATCTTGTGTAAAGATTTACACAATACGACATGCATTTTAAAATCTGAATTTGGAAACCGATTGTTAGAATGAAAGTAAGCTGGTCTAATTATATCTTTTATTTTTTGTCAATAGCTGCATGCAAGTTCTTATTAATGTTTAAATTAAACTCACCATTGTCTCCACTTATATCGATGTTTAATATTTGGTCTACAAACTGTGTATTAGAAAGTTCTTCATTTGAAATGTTGTTGTCCTCTGAGTCATGATGATGAGAGGGGTTGGATATCGCTAAAAAAATTCTTATTTTCGTTAAAGGTGTACTCTACTGTTGTTCTTTTAAGCGTTCAACCCGTTTTTCCAATAAAATTTCCCCCTAGAATTACAGGATAAGCCATTGAGAAATTTTTGACTACTGTAATTTTTGAGGCTGTAAGCTTATTATGAAATTTTCAAAATTGATGCTGATAATTATGCTTACAATCGATGATAGAAACACTGGTGGAATAAACTTCTCTTGGATGAAGCTGATATGGCTACCATATTCCAGTAATGTCAGCAGTATTGCAGAAACATCCATCTCCTTGCCAACCCATCGGTAGTTCACGTGAGTTTCAAAATCGTTATCAACTAGTCGATCTCGTTCTGAGCCTTGATGCAAAGCCATGTTTGGATCCTATGTTGTTGTTAGGACATAGACCTTGTTTATGACACTTGAAACATGTGATCACATTCTTTCGTTGAACACTACTGTGACTAGGAACAAAATCTCCAGTGTTTTGAGTTTATTTGGCGAGGAACTAAACGGCACACATTTTGTTATTTTTTCTGATTTGTTGTTTTTCATTTTTTCATACTTTCTTAGCGTTTCTTTTAGTTCACTAAGATATTATTTGCACTATACAGGATTGTTTAATTCACTTCTGTATCTGGAATATCTTTGATAACGAACTTTATCAAATCCTCTTGCTTCACAGATTGCTGCATCGTCTCTTCACGTCGTTTCTTAAGTTTTCGGAGTTCATTGTATATATCTGATTTCGTCACTGTTCGTCCAAATTTTTCCTTCAATGCTGATTTCAACGCCCACCAATTACTCGCACTCACCGTTCTCGCAAACAATTTTGCAGTCCCCGGCAGAAGACGCTTGCCACACAAATCTATCTCTTTTAGACAACTTCATGACTTCACACAATTCCTCAAATTGTTCCATCCATCGCTGTAGGGGATAATTGTCTTCACCACTAGATGGAAGCATGGCATCTTCAATGTCCTTGTAACTTCAATTTACATGTGCTTGTATGGTCATTACAACGATCCCTCTTCCTGCAACAACTCTATGCGCTCGCTTTCTTTCATTCCCTTAACCGGTTCCGGGACACGTAATTTCAATTTCGCTTTTGTGCCCGTTGTCTGGAGTTTCAAGATTCTTAAAATATTTTTAAGCCGGGTAACTGTGGACGATTTTAAAAATTCTGTCCATTCATCAGACATCTCTAACACTTGCAAACTGTATAAAAAAACCTGTGTGCAGATTCGCTATTATCACTTTTTTTTCGAACAGAAAAGCTCTGCTTGACTGTCTCTATTTTAATAATCTATCAACTGTACATTCTCATGGCTTTTATAGTTTTCACATACATTCGAATCACAGATTCCAAGTCCGGATCAAATAACCACAAGACAAAAAATAATTAGAAAGCATCATGGGTATGTTCATTTACCTTTGTGCTTTTATGCCTAACTTTTCGAATTTAAATGCACTTCTTAGAGAATTGTTAAAAAAAAAATAATGAATTTCAGTGGTCTCCGAGTTAAAGTAAAGTTTTCAGACTGATCCTTCTCAAAATTGATTAGAACGTTGTCCCTTTCAGGATGGGAAGCCGATGTCATACGCATCTAAAAGCTTGACTGAGACTGAAACACAGATCGAAAAATAATTATTGGCTGTTGTGTACTCTTGTTAGAAATTTAAAAATTAAATTTAAGGGTACCACTCTACCGTTAATTATGACCATAAGCCATTGGTACCTATATTAAAGAAAAGATATGGGTGGAACTCACTCGACTAGTTTGCATCGCAAAAAACTGAAACTCTCAAGATATGATTTCGAAATTAGGTTTCTTCCAGCCAAGTCCTTATATGTAGCTAACTTGTTATCACGGAATTTCGTCCATGATCCTTTAATTGATATAGAATCACCAATAAAAGGTTCATACACAGGTTTATTAGAGTGATCCAAAAAAAAAGATGTTTGAAGATGAGACTAGAAACGATGTTGTACAACAAGCTCTTTGTACGCTTTTATGAAGATGGTTGGCCGTTAAATAACAAACAACAAACAACAAGTTTCAGGAAAAATTAGGTTTTTTAGCAATTTAAAGACAAACTATTTGTAGAAGACGGCTTGGTTTTTTTATAAGAAGCGAGTTTTTGTCCCATATTGCGGCACACACCCTGAAGGAGGTAGGCTTCAATGATGGCCCAAACTTGTGCGCTGAAAATCGTTTTTCCAGAGAAAGGCAATTGATAATTCTTTCTTTTTTGAGACTATTCTGGCACTTCAACTACAACGGACTATTTTTAATTTAAAATCTACAAACTCTTCCACTTTAAATACCGTTTCTAGTGCTCTACTGAAGAAAATATCTTTAATGAAATTATTTTCAATGGAATCTTTCCTGGACTTTTAAAAGTTATAGAGGCTACACCTGTTTTTGAAAAAGGGTAGAAAACTGATCTTAATAATTATAGACTTACTATATATCCCTTCTTCCCGTTTTCTCCAAAATTTTAGAAAAAGTGGTTAAAAGAGAATTCTTTTGTTTCTTGAGAACAAATCTTTTGTTCGAATTTAGATCTAGTAGTTCAACAGAGGATGAACTGCTGGATTTTTGTAACTCTATTGCATCACAAAAGCTTTTGATACTGTCGATTCTGACCTTTTGCTAAGAAAACTACCTAAAATGTGCTTCATGATAGCGTGATTTAAATCTTATTTAAAGAAAGAAAACAAATAGTCAAAATTGATGGTGGGAGTCCCACAAGGGTCAGTACTAGACTCCATACTCTTCCTGGTCTTTATAAACTCTATTTTCAGTCAAAATCGAAGAGGGCTTTAAACAAGCCTTGCAGATGATATAGCGCGTATTTATTCTAGTAACTTTGGTCTAGACCTTACTGCTGATATCAATCATGATATCGGCATTGGTTTGGCATGCAAAAATTGGTTATCAGCAACAAAACCAAGATCATGTTTTTTTAATCTTTCTGATTTTCTATAGCAAGAACTGTGATCTGACCGATACATGTGCCTCTAGTAATATCATTTCATCCCTTGGCTTCAACATAAAATGTACACGTATGTGTTTTGTCATTGAAAAGGTATCTGGTTTAAGTATCTACATTTACAAATGGCAATAAAATGATTGGAGTTTTTATATATCTTCATTAAAAAAATATCTACTTATGATAATATTTATTTTATATCATTTGAGTCATTTTTGTTCGCGTTATCTTTTGGAAACAGTCTACTATGACTTAGCTCATTCAAAGCTGCAGTATGGCTTGACTTGCTAGTCAATAATAATAATAATATAAATTGCAACCTTTAATAATTCGACAAAAACATCTTTTTCGCCTTATTTGGAAAAAAAAGCGATGTGAGCATAGCTTCCCCCTTTTCTGTAATTCCAAAATTCTACCACTCAAACATCATTATTTCTATAAAATCTTTTTTCTTAGAAGTGGATATTTGTATAATCAGAACTCAACTTTTTATGCTATACGTAGTAATGACAGAAATTTAACTATTATTCCAGCACATAATTCTCACAATTACTTAAATTTTTTTTACTTTAACAGCACTTAGGCTGTATAATATGCTTCAATTTGAAATTTGGAGTATAAGGAGATATTCTTCCTTTATTAGAGAAGTTAAGATTTGGCTTTTTAGTTTTGATTTTCATGAAATACACCGCCTGTTAAGAATTTTCTTATGGAATCAATCAAGTGTCACTGCTTTTATCGATTATAATTTACAACTTTAAGTTTAAAATTAAGTTTATAGCTATATCTTAGATCTTAAACTCCACCACTCGACACTGGTTTACTCAATCACAGAATGTATCTAAAATTTTATTAATTTTAATTTGGCAGATCCTAAATAAAATACTGCAAAATACATTTGTTTATTCTCTTTAATTTTTGTTAATTACAAAACATGTTGTTTTATTTGCTTATATAGAAATACTGTCATATTTTTTAGCCAAGGATTTATTTTCATATATTGAAGTAAATGGCTAAGACCACCCTTTACTGACCTTATATGTATAGAGATATCGAAACGATGATTTCTAAATGTCAAAAATGTGAAATATTTAGACCGGAAAATAAAAACCAATCAATTATTCCGCATGCTGTGTCTAAACGACCTTTTCAAAAACTTGGAATAGATTGTATCAACAACGGGGGGAAATCGTATTTGGTGGGGATAAATTACTATTTCAAGTGGAAACAACTTTACTCAATCACAGGCAGAACTGCATCAAGTGTTATTAAAACTTTAAACAAAATATTTTCGATTAATGGCATACCAGAAAATATTGTCGCCGACAATCAACCTTTCAATTCATATGAACTCCGAAATTTTACAAAAAATTCTAACTTTGATTTTATATAATATATAGCAGTCCAAAATGAACATGACCAAATGGTTTTGCTGAGAAAGCAATACATATTGCCAAGTCAGTGCTTAAATAAATTAATCAATCTGAAGGTAGTTTAGAACAAGTTCTTTTAGAATACAGCAGCACAGTGGGTACAAAAATGCTTCTGAATCGTAAATTAAGAACGTGGTTACTGATAAAAAATGAAGATTTTGAACCGAAAATTCGAAATGACTTTGCAGAAATTATTAGAGAAACGCAAAGAAAAAAGTTTAATACGTAATTATCCGGTACGACCCTGTCGCGAAATCAATCTTGAGGAAGTAGAAAACTTAGTACATAATGGGAAGTGGGAGCCTGCTAGAAAAGTTTCCAAACATCAACCGTTTAGATCAAATTAACTCCAAAACGAAAATAACAAAATCATTCGTAGAAATTCTCGTACATTTCATTTATAGTACGTTGGTCAATAAATTCTTCTAACATAAGCCTATCCGATGCGGATAGGAGAAAATATCTATTGCCCCTAGAAACAATAACAATAATGCCGATCCAGACCTCGGCAGTGCAGTAACCGAGCGGAGAGTATACTACAAGATTTGGTCGAATAAGTCGGAAACCAAACTTCTATAAACCTCAGTTAAATTAAACTTTTATACACGAAATTGTGAATTAAACTAAATTTTGAAAATTATTATTATTTATTGTACCCTTCTATCTAGATGCTTTGAATTTAATTTTAAAGTAAATTAAAAGAAGGGAGGTGATGTACAATATAATAATAATTATCGTCAACTTTTATAGGCGAATTAATATTGCATATAGCGTGGTAAATCTCACTCTTTGATTGTACTCTTGAATAAAAAATATGAAACAGTTTAAACAAGTCTTTTTGCAAGAAGATACTCAATAATGAACAGTATTTCTTTCTTTATTTATCAATTCATAATCTGAATAATTAATACAAATACAAAAAATTTAAAGATTATTAACACTACAAGAAGTCAGTGTGACTAATGAGTAGCTTGAGTTTAGATGTTTTTTGGATACTCTAGTTACTATATTGTGCTACGAATTCGTGTGGTTTTGTGAGTTTCATCCTTCTTATTTGCCCGCGTTGATTAAGGAGCTATAATGCTTCTTTGTTAACGTGCTGATTGAACCTATTCGAATCAGCTTTAGAGTACTTCTTTATTTCGTTTGTAACGGTTTCAACTTTAGAGATTACTATCTTTAACGTACAATTTTGCACACCCCCACAGCTAGATGTCGTATGTCCACAAAGGTTTTATTGTTTATTTATAAATGATTGATTTGTTGTGTAGGTTCGAGGGCTGTTTGATGAATATTTCTTAGGTTTTGACAATTTATTTTTCAATATACTCGTAATCCCCTTTCAATTCAATACACTTTTCCCAGTGCAAATTTTCCAACCCCACCGCGATGACTTCCTCGTTCGACCCGTACTTCTTTCCGTCGAGCGATCTTTTAAGAAGTCGCAAGGTGTCAAATACGGAGAATATGGGTGGTTGTGGAGCAATTCGTAATGCAACTTGACTAATTTGGCTGTGGCGACTGCGAACGTAATCCTGTCCATTTATCGTGCTGGAAGAGCACTTTTTCTTCGTCAAATATGGAAATTTTTTTTCGTCAAATCGGCATTGAATCGACCCAATAAATCGACGAAGTAATATATGCTCCTGTTTTTTTTCCTTCTCAAAATAGTCAACGTGGATTACATCTCGATCACAAAAAGCGGTGGCCATCACCTTTCCGGTCGAACGCACGATGTTCACCTACTTTGGAGCACGTACACCGGATAAAACGCGATGTTTCAATTATTCTTTTGTCTCTTGTGTATACAAATGAATTCATTTCTCATCGACGGTCACGAAATTAAGCTCCTCCGGACTTCGATTAAACAGAGCCAAACACTTCTTTGAAGTGGCCTCACGATTGCGTGTGTTCTCCAGTAAGCAAACGCGGCACCCATCGCGCGGACAGCTTTCTCATGCCCAAAAATTTCATGCAGGATATGACTAACGCGTTCAGTTGAGATGCCTGCTATCTCAGTCATCTCGCAAATTTTTACTCGGCGATCCGCCATGGTTCCTCTGGGGTAAACGTTTTTCAGCCACCTGGGCACGGTTCATCAAAAACTGAAGTGCGGCCACAGTAAACGGTGAATGGGTCCCATACACACCATCAAGAATGGGCTTGATTTCCTCTCATTTTTCACCATTCAAAACCAAGAATCGGAACACGGAGCGAAACTGCCCTTTTTCCATGGTAGCAAAAAACACAATCACGATGTTTTGAAATGAGTGTCAAAACAAAACTAGGCTTTGGATTATCACCAATTTTTTACATTTTTTTCATTTGGCTCAGTAGCGCCACTTTTCTTCCAATTCGATTACTCATCAAATAGCCCCCACTGTTAGTGCTGATTTTCTGCCAATTTTCCTAATTTGACGACAAGTTCATTTTTTTTTCTTTTTAACATGCTCCTTCTATCTTAATTTTGCATCGAGGGTATTGCTAAGGTATTTAGTTGTGTATGTATGTGGGATCTGCATGTTGCAGGTCAGTATAGATAGCCAAAATTTTGAAGTGATTTCGAATCGTTAATTTTAATAATAGAGATGAGACTCCATCTTGAAGCTTCCTTGTAACTTCTTCTTATGGGCCTCCAATATTGTTCTGTTATATTGATAGATCATAAGCAGAAGAGCAGGTACAACATTGAGTCCAACATACTACCCTGTGGAACTCTATTAGAAAGGATTTTAGTATTGAAAAATACTGATTGGGGCTTTTGGAGTTCATGAAATAGCCCTTTATGCCACACTTAATTAAAGGCGTGTGTGCGTGTGTCTAGTGCTTTTTCGACAACATCTATGAAAGCGAAATTGTCGCTTTAGTCAAAAGAAAAGTGTCTTTTCGAAGAATTTGAACAAAATTGAAAGTAGGGATATATTGTACCCAAAAAATAAAATATTTGTTAATTTTGTATGCCAAGTGTTAGTATAAATATAAACAAAATCATCAAAAGCTTTTGCCTGTTTTGAACCAAACAAAATTGATAAGAAAATAGTAAATAAACCTAAACCATTTCAAAGTATCCACAGACAATCTTTATATAATCTCAAAACAAAAATCCATTTACAGTTCAGGAATAACTTCTTTTTAAGAGTTTAAAAAGGACGTTATGAATTCATGTGTATAGAAGAAAAACTTGTAACTATGAACAATCATATCTAAAAAAAAATAAAGAAAATTAAATTGCAACTTAAATATAATATAAAAAGAATTTATTTATATAAATGCAAATAAAATATATCCCACCAATTGTCAATAAAAATATAATGCGTCTACTACAGAAAAAAAAAATAAGTAAACAAAATTGTAATTAAAATTAAAGAGAATAAAAATATGTAAATACCGAAAATATCATATGGACAAATCTACAAATTTTCAGCTAAATAAAACCAATCAATTTAAAGTGTCTGAAAATATCTATGAAATAATTAAAAAAAAGACAATATAAAACTAATATTGTCAAATTTTCTCATAGTCCAGCAATTCTAAACAATTTTTCATTAGAAAATGAAGTTTCTATCCATTAAGGCAATCAAAACAATTTAAAAAAAAAGAATGTAAAAACTGTTACTTGAATTTATGGTATACCCAGAGCTTCCAGGATTTTGAAGTCAATTCGCATTGCAGTCGTTTCCCGTGACAGTGCCCATCATCACTTTTACAATATTTTGCTCTTTGCTTTTTTCTATTTTTTTTATCTACTTAAGGCTAACCAAATAGCATCAAGGCTTAAGCTATTCAAGTGCCTTAATCAGTTTAAAAATTGTTTAGATACACAAAAAGATGAAGGATGGAAATTAAGTTTCAATATGTTTTGAGTCGTTCTGAAAATAGGTAAGTATACAATTTCCAATCTTCTAGTGGAAAATTAATCAGAGTTATTTAAAAAATTCATAAAAGTTATTCCTTAGAATCGTCGTTAAAATCTATCGGTTTTTCCAGCGCTCCAATGGATTCCTCTTTAAAAAAAATTTCTCATCCCTTTGGTTTAAAAATTCTTCAAAGTCCTTTTTATGGCTTCTGCGTTCATAAACTGGCTATTTTGCAGGTGGTGGTAAAAACTTTGGAAAGGGAAAAGTTTGTTAAGTTGAATAGATAGGAAAAACTTTATAACATAACCCTCTTAGTTTTGGCAGTAGCAGCATGGGACTCTGGCTCTTACAAGTGCAGGTTGTTTTTGCCACCGTTTGCTACGCATTTTGTCGACAACGACTCTGCTGTGATGGTTTCCCTGCGGTTGGAATTCTAATAATGGTCAACTCCTTCAATTGTGCACTATAATGTCACTATTACTTTGGTGCGTTGTAGTTCTGACATGTTCTGACTAATTATTTTTACCTAATAAACAAATAATTAATAATTTTCCAGAATCCACTTTTTGTGGCAGGATCGCTCGATGCAAGTAGAATGCCACTTACTTACTTGTTTAAGTTGCGCTACCGTTTAAGGCCTCTCTGGTTAGTCCATCCTGGAGACTTTAACTGCCTTATATGAGACTTTAACTGCTTAGATATGAAGATTATGCATGTCCAAGCCATCTCACGTGACTGTATTCTGACTAGATCGATGCGACTGTACAGCTCATATAATTCCTCATTGAATATTCTTCTTCAAAGCCGCTCAAGGCAAACGGTGTGGGCATATAACTGAGGATATATTGTATTCAACCGCTTTCGATACGATCTATGCTTCAGCGCCATAAGGTAGGACAAGGATGATCAAGGTCTTATATAGTGTCCACTTAGTTTTTCGGGATAAAGCCTTACTACTCAATTGCCTTCTAAGCCAAAAGAAAGAGTAATTGGCAAGAGTAATTCTTTATTTTATTTCTCCTGAGGTGTTGTTGGCAGAATTTATAGCAAAGCTAAAGATGTCCACTCTAATGTTCTTTTCAATTCGTCGAAGTTGTGTGTCTCTTCTTTTGACAGCATATACTTTGTGCTTCCGTACTTGGTACTTGGTACTGCTTTCTCCAAATTATATGGATATCATCAGAGTTCACTAGAAGTTTTTTCACTAGGTTTCTGGAAAATCGCGCCTTCAGTGCTCACTGGGCCCTGTCCAAATATCGCCTATCAATGACGTTGTCTTATAATAAGCGGGGGCAGAGAAAACGTACTGGTCTTATCGTAAAGGTTTTTGATACCTACGCCTTCGAATGCTGCTACGATTTGACCAGTTACAAGCGGTCGGTCAGAGTTCGTGTTGGGTGGCAAGACCACCGGTAGCCCATTCCAGGACTTAAAACAAGGTACCATGGGAGTCAGGAGCCCCCCCCGGATTTCGGTCCGGGCCTGACTTGTTGAGGTAGGCCCCCTTGTGAGAGTTGTGGTCTAAACCCATAGTCGCGGGAAGGGTCTTGACCCTATGTAGAGTTGCAAGATACTGGGTGCTGCGAATCTAAGAGCAGTAAGAGGTTTAAGGTCGGCCTCGACCTTACCAAGGGTGGAACTTCTTGCCTCCAACTCGAGTTCCGCTTTGATATCAAAGGAATGAAAGTGAGCGATGGCAAGGCGTATCCTTGCTCCCATGGATGTATGGACATCCCGTGAAATTAAGCCTACCAGGCAGGAGTTCACGCGAAACACTAGAGACATCCAGTGCTCACTTATGATTTCCGCTCAATTCCTTTAAGTATGATGTTAAAAAAAGTCACATGACGGCCCGTCACCTCGTCTAAAACCTTTTTTAGCATCAAACATCTGGATTAACTCATTACTGAGCGTTCTCAATCGCCATTCTGCAAGAAAACAGACATAGCTCTACCATATAAATATAAAATCGATGAACAGATGGTGCGTATCGATTTGAGCTTCCTGAGCTTTTTCCAGAATTTAAAGGAATGTGAAGATTTGGTCGATTTAACTAGTCTGATATCCCACTGATAAGGGCCAACCAGGTGGTTGACGTAGGATTTAAAACGTTCACATAATAAGTCAGATAAGATCTTGTATGCGATGTTGAGAAGTCTTATGCATCTGTGTATAGTAGGCGCATTTAAAGGGATCTCATATACATATACAGACATACACTCTTCTAACCAGATCTGAGAAATGAGTTGGGGTATCCTTTCTGCAAAGTCATTTTCAGCTGGTTTAAATACCTCGGCCGGTAAGCCCCTATTTTCAGCTGCTTTGTTGGATTTCAGCTTAGATATTACTATCCTGAGTTCGTTATTGTCAGGTAGACAGAAATTTTGACTCTCATCGCCTAAGTTAAGTGGCATAATCTGCATGACGGCTGGGGTATATAATCTGCAGAGCGGAAGCGATATTCCGAAGCTGAGAATCTCCACAGTTTCCTTATTAATTTTTACAGATTTCTGCACGGGTCTTCTTGCCATGACATGTTCTTTTTACCTGTTGACAAAACTTCTGTATGATATTCCTGGAGTATATCCTCTCAATATTTTCGGTCGCGCGCCTTTCGTACTCCTTTTTCTTCTTCTGGCAAACACTTATGTTCTTCGCTCTTAGAGTTCACGAGCCCTCTCGTCCTTCGTATTTCACCGCATGTATTTGTCGATATTGTTCATCAAATAATATTGATTTCTTGGTGAAAGGGATTTCTTGGTGGTGGTCAAGTGAAACCGAGCACATCGGTTGCGGCGTCTCTAATGGCATGTTGGCAGCGTTGCCACTGGTCTTCCGCACTTTATGCTAACGGCATAGGAGCTGTTAAGAGATTTCAGGATAAGAGTTTGAAGAAGATCCCGGAGCTTCATATCGTCTTACGCATTCGCGTCCTGGTGGAAAAAAAAGTGATCAATTTTGGTTGCCCCGAACGTTCAGACGTACTAGAGAAATGCTTTATATCGATTGCCATGTCCCCTTGTGTATATGAGAAAACCGTGTGTTTGCTGTAGTGATATTCCATCCCGCCGCAAAGTAAATAAGTCTAAGTTCGTTGCCAAATGTGTTGTCATGATTTTTTCTTCATTAGATGTGCTAGATTCGGCAAATGTTGTGGTTCATACTTAAATTTACACCAGCCTTAGAAACTCTAAAAACTTTTTTTTATGGCTTGGAAATTCCCGCTTAAATTCTTGATAGGTGGTCTCGGATAATTTCTTGTACGCTTGTCTAGATAAAGGCTTACAAAGTTTTTTTCGCAATTCAAATTGCAATCAGGCTGGAAGTAGGAAATTAGCAATGTTTGAAATGGCCCCAGTGACTGTACGGACATCATGGTTTACATCAATCAGCACGTGGTCGAAATCGTTGACCGTTTTAACATCGTATTCTAAAATGTGCAACTTTCTATGGCAGCTGTATCAATTATCCAATATTTCCTAGTCACAGAGAAAGCTGTCCATGTGCTACGGCTGGAGAGTGTTTATCAGTTAAATATGATAGGTCACATTTGTGGTTTTTTCAATCAGAAAACCGATGATATTACCGCGATTCGCTACAAAATATTAGTTTTGCACAAAAACTTTTGTTGAGGTTCGAAGATTACTCGTCAGAATGCCCAACTTCTTTCGAGAAATAATTCAAAGATGTGCCATATTTAGCGACTCATGTCTATGACCTATGAGTGGTCTTATTAATGTAAGCTTCAATTAGACGTTATAAATGCATTCGATGAGTTCTGGGAAATTTAAAAAAGTTTTTTTTTCTAAAAATCGATACCGATATTATGCACATAAATTATTTACGAGTATTTTAGAATACACGAACAACATAAACTTTCTAAATTAAAAATATAAAATATACTATTTCATTTTACATTTTAATTTTTAAAAACTTATAAAATTGCTATGTTATTCCTAAATTTTATTGCATAGTAAATATTCACAAATATATACTAAATTACATATATAATTAATTATGCAACTTAAACCTAATTCAAGAGACTGGTACAAATATTTGTTCATGCTTTAAATGTTCAAGAAACAATACACCACTGTTATATATTTTATGAAAAATTTTTCTAAAAATATCTCTTCATCACCAATTAGTGAAACTTAAAGTTAACCAAACATTTTTGTTACATGATGCATGTAATCAATTTAAAAATAAAAAAAAACCTAAAAATAAAATCAATTAACATACATATGATATATAAATTTAAATAATGCAGAAGACGATAGAAAAAATATATCTACGCATTCATATACAATTACACTTTAGTATAAAAACTTGACAATATAACAATATTTGAAGCTTCGCAAATATGCACTTAAAAGAAATCTGTTATAAAAACAAAAAAGACAATTAACATATTTAAATACATACATAAGTCCTAAGATAAAAATATAAAAAAAAAAATCAATTTGTAAATAAAATTTGCAGACCCAATCAATGTTAAAAATTAAGAAAAAATAAACAAAATTATAAAAAATTCTATCTATAAGATGCTATAAGCAAAATTCCCAATTAATAATTTTTAGTAAAAAAAAAAATTAAAACAAAAATTAAAAACCAACACACCACTAGCTGATGTATAATTGTTGCAATAATTTAAATATGTGAATGTTCTTATATAAATTTAAATAATTGTTGTTTAAACATAAATACATATATAAATGTTAAAAAAAAAAAAATTAAAACAAAGAGCGATTCCTTAATACTGACTATTTCGTAATCAAAAAACAACAGAGATATTTGTTTCAATCTCAATCAGAATAAATAAGAAAAACTATCCCATCCTTCCTATTTATTGCCAAAAAAAACAAAAAACAAAATTAACTTTAAAATCTATTGCAATTAAATTAAAATCTACTTAAATTGTTAAATCTTAAAATCAGACAAATTTTTATGTAGAAAAGACGTTGTTGACAGCTGTTGTTAAAAACATTAATAAATCTGAACTTTAAACTGTTTCACTTACTTTTGCATGTACGTATGTGAGACTAGATTACAATCCTTAATAGTTAAAGTGTTAAATTTAAGTATAAAATTGTATTTTGTTTATAGAAAAAATACAAAAACAAAAACTATTTTAGTTATGACTGTAATAAAAGATATTTCTTCGTTGAAAAACTAGTCATTTTATTTTAAATAATAATAATAAAAAAAAAACAATCGATTAGATACCGTGAATGTCTTGAAAACACTTCATTCAACATCAGCCAGCGAACAAGGGATTTGAGCATTAATTTGATTGGTGTACTATTTCTTATCGTTGTAAGTATATAACATTTGATTCCACAGCCTTCGTGTCAGTTTTGCCCACAAGTATAGTAGTTGTTTAGCCTACATTTCAGATCGCTTCTATTTTTCTTTGAATTGTTACCTTGAACGCACTCAACTATGACAACGATTTCCCATCCTCTTTTACATCGTATCCGCTTATTTCGTTTTTCCTTGGCTGCCGTGCAGACTTTCTTTGTCCAAAAGAAAGTATACACCGCACCATATCAAAATGATTGATAAATTGTTAAAAACTACGATAATAAGTACTCCGCAGTAGTTTATAAGTATTTCTATCTAATTTCCATCTGTTTATTGAATGTTTGAAAAAAGATATTAACAAAAAAAGAAAAACCAGTTAATTTTCTTATTTTTTTAAAATATTTTAATACAATCATTGGTTAACAAAATCAAACGATACATTTTTTATGTATGTGTATATAAGATGTTTAGATATGCCACTTTTACCAAAAAATTATCAATACCGAGTTGCTCCTCCTTTGGCGGTTATAACCGCTTTTATTCTTGAAGGCATCGAGTTTACTAGAAGTTCAGTAATATCCCTTAAAATTTCAGTATTCTATACATGTTCCAGAACTTCATTTAGCTTTTTTTTTACTCTCTGGTTTATGTTCAGCCACCTTACGTTTCATTACATGCCACAAGTGTTCGATTGGGCTAAAATCGGGCGAATTAGCTGGTCAGTCTAGTCTGGTAATTCCGAGGTCATCAAACGTTGTCTTGAGCTGAAAATTATTGAAAGGCTGTAGTTACTTGTCTGCTTATTATTTATAAAGTAGACATCTAGAAGTTAATTCATAACACTTTTCTTACGGTTATGGTGGCAAGGTGCAGAATCATCTTGAAAAATGCACTTGTCAGTATACGAAAGATGCTGTTCAATCTCTGGTACCAGAAATTCCCTTACTACTTCTCCATACTTTTGAGCGTTCATAGCTCCATTATAAAAGTGCAAATGGCCCAAAACGTAAAAAGAAAAAAATTCCCAAACCATCTAGCTTCGAAGAAACTTCACTGTTTTGACTAAGCACTCGTCCTTGAACCTTTCACCTGCTGACCGTCGTACGTATGGCAAATTGTCGGCACACCACAAATTAAATTTACTTTCATCGGACCATATCACACATCGCCAATCATCCTGCGTCCAATCTTCGTACTTTTTTGCCCACGTTAAGCAAGCTTTTCTTATTTTTCTGGTTAGGAGAGGTTTTTTCGCTGGTCGTCTTCCATATAAACCTATCTCCCGTAGCCGTCGGCGCATAGTTTCGGCGCTTTGATCAACTTGATGAAATTCACTCAACTCTGCTCTCTTAAAGCGATCTTTCATGCTAATTCGTTGTAATACATTGTCCGTCTTCTAGGTTGTTTTACGTTTTCGTCTCGAGCATTTTTTCCTTTCCAGTGGATCCAAATTTTCTTTTTTCTTCATCAGTCGTACAATAGTTGAATGACAGCATCCTACTTTAACCGCAATCTCACGATAGCCAAGCCCTTCTTCAACTAAAGTCAATATTTGAATTTTTTCGTCCCGAGTCAGTTGATGATATTTACCAGACATTTCACTTTTTACTTCTCACCGTCACAACTCAATTCAAACTGATTTTTTTTTGCACTGAAAACGAGGCCGAACTCCGCTGTGGGGAATACCCTTCATTAGTATGGGAAAAAACCCTTACGATCTGATGTAATTAAGCATTTTTTGAGAACTCAAAATCATTATTTTACAAACAAGCAACGGACGCGCCTTTACACATTGCTGACCCCGGCGTGATAACGTTTCGCCTTTTTTCTCATTTAAATCGTTTTCACTTGGATTCGCATACCTTTTTCATCACGGTGCCACCAAAAAATGCAAACCAAAAACTTGAACTAAAAATTTCAAGCACATTAATCGTGCGAAATCGTCGTATGGTTGCAATATTTCAAATTGAAAGAGCTACAGCATTTAATCATCGCATGTTCAATAACATATTTGAAAGAACTTCAGATCCGTATCGAAGCACTTAAGGATTCCTTCACATGCTTTAAAGCTAAGCAATCCAGAATCGAGGATTTATATCCGGACGAAATCCAACAAATTGAAAGAGGAAGTGTAATTTCGGAAGTTATATGCCTTAAAAACCATTCATGCAACTCTGAAATACCCAAAGGAATCATCTAATGATATTACACATACCACCAAGTGCGATCCTATTTATTTATTAATCGCTTAATACAAGCAGTTCCAAAAAAACTTAGAATTAGATTTAACAACATCAGCAAGTTAAAACGGTTCTCGTAAGTAGTTTGTATCCACCAGGCCAAGGGAGTCCGCGTAGATCGAAACGGATAAACTTTCGTTGTACACCCTCAATTCGATACGAATGTGTATCACGATAGGGAGACCAGACTTGCCTGGCATATTCAAGAATTGGCCTCGGAAATGCGCAGTATAAGGTTATCGTGACGTATGGATTTGAGAATTCCTTGGACCAGTGTTTCACATAATCGAGTGCAGAATTTACTGCGAAGATTTAGTTCACTGTCGCATATAACAACCTAATCAGGCAGAAAAGTAACAGAGGGAACAAGTTCATTGCTGATTACATACGTTCTGCAGGCTGTCAGGGGACGCGTCCGAGAATAAGTGGTAGCTTGGCATTTGCCGACATTTAGCTCTAGAAAGTTTTTGCTACACCAAGTAGATAACCTGTTCAAGTCATCTTGAAGTGCATGGGAGTCAGTGGGTGTAGAGACGTGCAGTAAAATTTTCATGTCGTCCGCATAAACTGATAGACGAGAATAATTAAAAATGCGATCAACGTCATTAATTGACAATAATTGAAAATCAGGGGACCAAAGTGGCTACCCTATGGGACCTCAGATTGGGCATTAAAGGGATTAGATATAGAAGATCTAAAAAAGACTTCATATTAACGGTCTTGCAGGTATTCATAATCCATACGATAAACCCAGATCAAAACCGAGAACATCAACTTATTTTCTATACTACAGTGCACACAGGGAGCTAGATACGAATTCCGTCGAATTTGTGGTTGTTGACCTACCTTTTAGGAAACCATGTTGGTGAGGTGAAAATATAAACTTACCATACAATGGAAAATCATTGCATCATAAACAATACCTTCGAATAGCTTAGGTATGCAAGAGAGTTTGGCTATAAGACGATAATTACGAATTTCCGTTTTTAGACCTTTTTTATGAAGGGGAATTATAAAAGAAAAAGGGGAAGACGTTCTGTAAAATAGAGAGTTGGAATAGAGCAGTAAAGGGAAGAGCCAAAGACTTAACACAGTTTCTGAGAACTATTGTCGCTATACCATCAGGACCAGCAGAGTAATTGCATTTATGTAAGTTTGTCAATCTTTTCTAACACGAGTGCCACTGATATATCGACAGAAGTGAATGTTATTTGGGCACTATCTGTCATGTACGGGAAGTAAGCATGGTCGGGCTCTGACAAGTAGTTGGAGAACGATAAGTTGAAGAAATTAGCTATTATAAGTTTGCTATTATTTGAGGATCACTCGATGATATATTGGAGAATGTCAGAGTTGCTATTGATAAAATAAAAAAATCGTTTGGGATCGGAGGTGATGTCAGATTGCATGCGGTTAATATATTGAGCATAAAGAAGCTCGCAGAGTTCGGAAAACTGGATAAAAACATGGATGCAATTGGAAAAATTAAAATCAGAGCAAGATTCAAGGTAGATATGTACACCAGAGCTTATTTCTTCTGTTACGAAGGGAGCGTAAATCTTTAGTATACCAGGGTGGAGATTTTTTTTATGGGACATAAATGGGACGGATTTCCTAAAACAATTGAAAATTTTATTTTAGAATAATCCGAGAGCATTATCTATAGAAGTGCTCTCTAGAGGAGGGTGTTACTGATCTAATTCGGATAAAAGATAGTTACTGCGTGAAACGATGCAATTGTCGCCATCTGACGAGAAAATGAGATAAAGTTGCCTACCCTGACTTTGAATTGCCTATATTTTCAGGTGATGTAACCATATGTGTTTCACGAAATCAAACATTCCTAATTTTTCAACACTTTCTAAATTTCATCACCTAATCACTAAATTGAGCCCATTTGTGAAAGCCCCCATCGCTGTTTTAAAAATTAAATCTGAAAATTACAACGATACGATTAAAATGCGCATAATAAAGGCATAGCACAAAAGCACATTCTTCGTATTTTCAACCAACCATAGTCTTTCAAAGCAAGTCTTTCGCCGGGGAAATTCGAACTCTCATGGACAACAGCAATAACCAGCTAAGCTGATGATTTACAGATCACCACAGTGTTGCTCAAATTTGATTCAACACTCTCAGGATGAAACAATGTGGCTCCAGTAGATCAATTACCTGCACTATCGGAACTATTTGACTTCCTCAAGAAAAGTTGTCTAAATATTGAATGTACCCATTTTAAATAATATTTTGCATGACATCAGTAGTAAAGTTCATTCGAAATCTCATAATAAGAGAGTATTGACGATGCCAAATGATAATTTCTTTTTGTTCCCGAGATAGTCACTCCATATAAAAATGTTTAAAATTCACGAACTAGTCAATTTCTAATCACAAAAAGAGAGCAATGATTAAAGCTTTGTTCAAACTGTCTGAAAAGAAGGCATGAATTATTCCAATGTTTATCAGTCACTTTATGTCGTATTTGTGAACAAAAACACCACAGCCTTCTGCACGATGATGAAGCTAAAACTGCGACAGTAAAATAGCTGCAGTCAAGATATTGCAAAAACAGATAATCGTACATCATACTCGCCACCGCAGTGGTATTAGTATGTTCCTTGCAGACTTCTTCTTCATTCCGGCGTTCAGATAAACTTAATAACGAAGAGATTTGTTCACTGAGCGTGCGCTCAGGGGATTTGTGTATCTTTAAAATGTTTGTACACAGCGCGGGCGAAGGAAATTTAAGGAGAAAGAAAAAAAAGGTACCGATGTACATTGTTTTTAAATGTTTGCAAGTTATAACGGCCAGGAAATAAAGAGTTCGGAACGATCTTTTAAAGAAGGTTTGAAGGTTTGAAGAGGCGGAATTCTACTGGTGATTTCATTGGAGCACTGCTGGTGTAAATAGCGATAAAACAAAGTGAGACAGGAAACATGACGTCTGCGTTCAAGTATATCAATTGACTGACTGATGATGGACATATTGTCAATGTTGCAAACAATCTGACTGACCTCTATCGTTGATGTCGGTACTGCTCCATACCGTGTTATGAACGATAGCGTCGCACCCGGTGATGAGGCCAGGTCTTAGCCTTCCAGCTTCCAATAACACATTTTCTAGGTTATCACCAGGGAAACGGCCCACATGATCGTAGCGAAGATATGCCGACGCCAACCAGTAGGAACTTTTGACAGTCTCTAATCTGGCAACGGTTAAGTCAGGGTCGCTCAGGTTAGTTCTAATTGTATCTTTGTCTTTTGTATAAAGTAAAAAGTATACAGGTGTCCCTAGTCCACGAACCATGCCTTCTACGATCCAAAGTTCCTGGATAAATATGATGTCTTCTGCGTTTTTGGAATAAGTGCGGCCGAATCCTTTTTTGAGTGATTTGCCAGAGAAGCATCCACTACGATGTTGTTCGAGTACTCCAATATTGAACATGTGTCCAAGAGCTTATTTTCTTCCTCTGATCGTATAAGATCTCTTTTAAGTTCATCATCGGTTTCCATTTCCGACAGAGTATCAGAAGAGGAGAACGACGACATAATTGTCGCCTCGGATAAATTGGAGTCGTCACTGTCTATTTATGGAAAGTTATCGATGCTGCAAGATCTAAGGCTGTATTTGAAGTTTCAGTTAAAGGAGGAGGAGGTTGCTTATCAGCATCCAGCTCATTCTTTTTGTAGACCCTAAGGTTTATTACCTCAAACCCGAACCGGATCTGCCTTAAGTCTACCCTGAAGAGTTAGGGGCTTTCTTATTGATCACTATCAAAGCGCATCTTGTCCCTTGGTTCTTCCAGTTTCTCAACTTTCCAATAATGAGTCCGAAGGGTCGGTTTGTTGAGCCTGATGATCTCCAGAATGCTTTCTGGGGACGAGGGTTCAGTTGGAATCCAGGCGCGGGTTCTAAGTCTGCTAGGTTTATTCTCCAAAAGCATGACCTTAAGTTTTGCACTTGGCCAAATCTGCCATAATCCGCCTATGGCTTTGGTAAAAACATCGAGAGATCTTCGATTGGTACATACGATAAGCTTGATGTGACCTCAGTTACAGCCAGCGCCAGTTGTGATCCAATGTGGTCCGGAGTTTTAGCGCATTATGGCCAAAAAATTTCGCGAAGGCGTCAAATTGACCAACTGCCACGATTCAGGTGTTATCGGTCAGGCGGTGTTGTTTCTGTCGATAACTGTGATCGTTATTGCATCTTTTACGACTTCGCTAAAAACCTCAGAGATGTGCTGTTGGATTGCCCAGGGGTTTTAGTGTTATGTGTTTTGCGACTTTTGGGAACCGGCATGGTTTCTTCCAACGATCTCTGGTGCTTGGAGAAATATTTTAGCGTTTTGAGAGCAGTAATTTAAGGATGTTATTATCCCACTCAATCTTACTCTTAATGTCCGCACTTCTCTCAGCCTTCGAAATGGATCCGAAGATTTTGATAATGCGTAAAGCATTTCGGCGTCTTATATAGAGTGCTTTAGATGGAGCTTGTCGATGCAGGTGAACCGCTGATTCCTTCTTAGAGGGAGAAATTTTAGTAATAGTATATCACTCCTTGAAAATTGAGTTTTAGGCTCGATGGGTTTGCCTTTAGAGAATATTGCACCATGGCCTGCCACAGTTTTACCTTCGCTCGATAATAAAGGAGCATTGCCAGTAGTCGATGCAGTCACCGATCTACCGCCCGATAACAAATAAGTACAGGCCTCGGGCTTCGTTTTTTTGTGACATTATCCATTATAAGATCCCATGAGTAGCGAAGAAACGATGGTCCATCTGTACATACATCCGCTGTATACAGCTAGTTCTGACTAATCCGGATGTCGCCAGGTATCCGGATACTCTGTTCGCGACTAAGCTTTTTTTTGGAGATGCTTTGCCCCCAGCCAGGTTGATCATCGACACGGGTAGTATGAGACCCTGATCCAGTCCAGGGTAAAAAGGAGCTGTTGGAAAGGTGGGATGAAGGGAGGAGCATCCTTTAGTTTCAACTCTCGTCTGGAAAACTGCTCTACAACTCGAAAAGTTCGATGCTCAGGTAGAGGGCTTAGACTATAAACAATTGTCATTATTCTATTTTCAGAAGAGTGTACTGAGATCTCCGCCCAGGGAAAACAACTTTACCTAGCAAACAATTAAGCTCGGACAAAAACAGATTTTCATTAATGATCTCTCTTCTGCTGCTTTTATCCAGCGTATTCCTTACTTGACCAGAGTACTTTCCGCTTTTTATATTCGTTCCCGGACTCATGCTCTTGGTCATTTTACCTCAAAACAGCTATCGTTTTACGACATCGTTTTGACGTATATTCTGAAGATTGGACGATTGCTTAATGCAATGTGAAAACTGTCCAATTTAATGCAAGGAACTTTTTTTTTCTCAAAATATATAAATATAGGAATCACCCCTTAAAGTATTTGACACAAACACCCTGTAGCTAATATACAACATCCTATATGGTACATATCAGAAATATTTTTCTGATTTAAACGGAAAACATTTCCGAGAATGTTTCATTAAACTGCGGGTATGCTGTATCTGTATCTGTATGATGAGATACAAGCAACATGAGGAAAAAGATTTGGAGTATTGGAGAAGGCTTCTTTTATTGTACTCGTAGTCTGTATTCCACAACGAAAACTACAAAAGTAAAAGTAAGAAAATCGACGCTTTTGATGGGATTCCAAAAGAGCTAACACGAATATATACCACAGATGAAGGGGGAAAAGGTTTCTTGTACAAGGTGCTTGTGAATGTTGCTACATTAAGAATCTCAAATATCTTTTTATGCAATTGAAATAACACTTATGCAAAATGAAAACGCGCTGATATTTTTAAAAACAAATATATACTTTTTTTTATCTAATCCCTAACTATAAGTTATGGAGAACTTCATTTGAAAAGGCCGCCATTTGCCTTAAGGGACTACCTGGGACGTACTACTTAATCGCACTACACATTCATCGAAATGTGGACAGGAGCTCGCTTGAAGGACTCAATACTTCGGTAATGAGTAGAACCCCACATTCCCTCTAAAACGGACCACAACTGGTAATCCAAAAGGTTCAGACTATCATCCGGTGATATAAGGTCGGATACATTTTTTTAGCCATACTTCATTGGCTTTTACCTTGTGGAATGGAACAAAATGTTGTTGGGTTTGCGAACACTGTTCAATTTAGCAGCTTTACGACGTCTTTCAAAAGAGTTGTTTGGTAAGCTTTCGCCGAATTCGTTACTTTTTTAACCCTTGGAATATGTTCTGGAGCTGCATTTGATGTCCGAGCATACATTCGATAATTTAATTTCTTAAAAGTTGTTTTGACGGTAAAAATTTTGTCTGTGAGCATTAAGAGACCTTTTGGTTTTTGCTTTCGTTTTTGCTTCTATGCGACAGTTAGCAAGTATCCGGTGTGTCTTTTGCAGGCACTAAGCCCCAAGTATTCTTCGATGAAGTGATAAGATCTTCTGCTTTCCTAACAGTGTCTGGAAGGCCGTATCTTTAACGGTCACTTCCTCCAAGTGATCGTAAAATCCGAAATATATTATCTTTTCCCATATTACACTTGTGATATTGGTTGCAATAAAATTGTATCAATATTTATGACTAGACGTTAATTTATTTTTTTTTAAGTTCACGCAGTCAGGAGACTTACAGGGTCAACCCAATGTGAAATCAGTTTCTTTGGGAATTTTCGCTACACCACCTTGATTAATTTTATTTATTTATTCAGAAAATTAAAAATACAAGTTTATTCATCTAAATCTATATTGCTCCTTCAAAGAAATCTCCATCAACTGCAACACACTTATGCCAGCGCTTGTTCCAATCCTCGAAACTTTTTTTATATTCGGTTTTCGATATGTCCATCAGTAATGATCCTTTGATGAATGTTGGATCGGATTCAGTCTCGCAAATCATCTCTTTTGCGACGTCAACACGGTCTCTTTTTTGCATAAAATTGAGGTCCGTTAGCACTTACTTTGCTGCTACATGACGGAAACCCAAATCATTAACCAAAATATCTTGGACGGATCCATAGGCAAAGTTCAAGTCCTTCGCTTTCTCTCTGATGGTTAATTTGCGGTTATTGACCAACATTTCCTTTACTTCATCAATGTTTTCGTCGGTTTTCGACGTCGATGCTCTGCCGCTGCGTTCATCATCTTCGATTGACTCACGACCACTTTTGAACCGCTCGTACTGCTGGTAAACGACTGTTTTCTTTAGAGAATCGTTACCGAAACACTTTTCCAACACACTTTTCCATTTCTTAAATTGTAGAAAATCGCTAACACACACAGAGATAGATGTACTCTTAGGTACATAACTTTTGCAAATGTCAAGCTATGACGATAAGATTAAGAAAGAATGTCAACAACAGATGAAGCAACTTAACAAAAAAAAAGGACTCAAATTGGAACAATTGGAGTGCCACACGGAGGTTGTTTTTGTTTATCAATGTGGTAACCCCGTCATAGCACGCCCATCTTTGCACCATCTTGTTGAAACCAATTACAGTTAAAAGTGATTTTCTTTTTGCGTAATTTTACGAAGAAAAAAATTCCTTGAAAAACTTTAAATGACGGTCTAATTTGACCGTTCTCTTTAAAAATATATGGCCCAACAATGCACCTTGATAAAACTGCATACCAACCTATGACTCGAGTTGAATGTAGTTCCATATCACGGAATATCTCCTGATCAAAGTCACTCTTCACTCGACAATTTTTCCTTGTTCACATTGCCCTTCAAATCAGACATAAAAATAAATTCAACATGTCATTGTCCTCTTCCACCACTTCAATAATCTTCTGGCAAAATTCTAGCCGAAACGGCAAGTCAACTAGATTCAATTTGCTGGTGAATACGGTTGGACTTGTTTGTATGGCAGCCACAGCAGAAATCATATCCTGTGTCCGAACTGAAGGATCGCGGTGGATCTCGCCTTCTTGAAATTATATTACGCTCGGCAAAAAAAAAAAAAAACCGTCCATCGGCTATGGTGAAAAAAATAGAGAATTTGCCAAGAGACTTGCGTCAAATGCTAACCTTCAGTCGCTGGTTTCTGAAATATCTAGCATCAGCATAAAACACAAAGAAAGTAGCACTAAACTGCACAGAATTGCTGCAGTGTTTCAGCACTGACCTCCAGTCGTCAAAATATCCACTAAGATTTACCATTTCATCGTGCATCGTTTTATAATTGCCGAACGTGCAAAAATATTATCGAAATTATGGCCTAGTTGTAAATACGCAATGTGAATTTCGTAGTGAGGTCGGTCGTCATCATGGCTTCAGTGTGCAAGCAATTTGTCGCACCGTGAAAAAATTTGAGAGTGAGTACACTCATTTGAATTTTCAGCCACCAACCAGACAGAGATTGGTGTGAAATGAATAAAACATAGCCGCCGTAGCCGCCTTCTGTAATCATGCGATTTGACAACAATCGATTATTTTCTCTTGGTCTACGACAATTCCTTAGTCTACGCTAACAAACCAAATACTTTCAACGAGCTCGAGGCCAACTTTCGACATGTTATTGCCGGAATAACGCCGTACATATTGGGCCGAGACATCAAAAATTGGGCCGACTACTTGAAGCTAAGGCTGTCATTTGAATGATTTGCTATTCCACACATAATGGCATAAACGTAGCTTCAAAATAAAGCCAGAATCAGTTTTATATCTCACACCGTTGTTGTTTTATTTAAATTTTTTTTTCCTATTGTTCTTATCTGGTCACCCTACCTGCAAAAAAAAACACAGGGCACACAACAGGGCAAAGTACATATGCGCTAGCCTACTTGATGAAACCAACATGAACGACATTAAAATTGCCTATAGCGTTCCCAGTCGAAACCCACATTCTAGGTCATTGCCTCTCAAAATGAGTTGCCGAAAATCCGTCTGGGTAATACTCCGTAATACGTCGAAGCTTGAAGGAGCGAAATTCCGGGTCGGCAGGTATCTGCCACTTTACATACGTAGAATGAGGACCAAGCTGGCCACGACTATGACAGCACTACGAGAAGGAAACCCGAAACATAAAATTGTTATTAGAGATGATAGGCTTTTTTTTGATGAAACATAATTCACTTGGGATACATCAGAGGGACGTAAATGTGGCAAGGAGAATGGTTTTTGTGTTGTAAGGAAAATACGAGATATTTTGTCTTCAAGTGTAGAAAAACTTATCAATGTACTTCTCAATCAAACGTATGAAACGTCAGTAAAATATTGTTGTTTTAGAAAGGTAGTACAACCACAAAAATAAGGGTCGTGTATAACGATTCTTACAAATCTTCTTGGAAACCATCCAATTTTGTTGAGGGAGTCTTCGACGCAGCCAATTGTATATTATGAACTACTAACAGTGACGTATGGATCAACGTGCCTCCCATACCATATCTTTTCTGACACTTTTGACACCAAGCCTTTTTGTATTAGAAACCAATTTTCAACATCTGTCGAAACTCAATACTCCGATGTTATTGTTCTTATTAAAGTTGCCCTACAATGGTTTATCATTTGGTCTGAAGTTTAATTATTGAAAAGGTTAAAAATTATTTGTCACATTTGGTACACCAGCTTCGTAGCGGTCATAGTGTCGCAGAAATTGTGTTATTGATTTCCTGACGACGTCATTGAGTTGTTTCTAAGTTCAACCCTACGGATTGTGCCTCCTATGTGTAGAGTACTAGTTTAAGGAAACAGAACAAGAGTACAATGTTTTTGATAAGTAGGTGATGGCACTCATCCAACACCTCTTCTTAAATAAAGAGATAAAAGAAGGACCGTCTTTCAATCAATTGACATCACATTAGTTTGGTTGGATACTGGTTTTCCAAAGCGAATTCTTAGACTTCGACAATGTGCCTCGATACACCTCTACACAAAACTAGCAAGTTGGAAAATGAATATAAAGACAGCTCCGTTTCCTACCTTTACGAGGTAATATAACACTGTGTGCTATTTTACCAAGGTATGCGTCATGTTTTTTAAATGAACATCTGCCGTGTAGGCTTAAGATCACTGAATTCTTATACATTCATGGGAGCAAGAATACACCTTCTCATCGCTCTGCTGCCTTCCTGAGATACCAAAGCGGAAATGTTTTGAGGAGACATTTCCACCCATGGTATGAGTCGAGGCCTAGCCATTAGCCTCTTGCTGTTTTAAGGGTCCCAGAACCCAGTACTTACTACCGAAGTCCGGTGTACTCTTGACTTCCACGATGTCGTGTTTAAAGTCTTGCCCCTCAACTGGACCTATAACCGACAACTGTTAACTGGTCAAATCGTAGCCGGTGGCTTCACCTAAAAACCGTTAGGATAAGACCAGTTTTTTGCTCTTCCCTCGCTTTTTATTGGGCAATTTTATTTACGAAAAACGCTTTGATAATTGGGAAAGTATCTTGTTACCAAGACAAGTCACTTAGAACTTATTGAAGAACTGTCGAGTGATGCTTTCTGAGCAACCTTAGACTATTTTATTGCTCGCTTTGTGAATCTAACTGAACCTTTTCAGACGCCAGGAGTTTATGGAAAATTTCCCGACAGCCGATATTGTTGCGAATAAATCTAGGAGTCGAGTTCCTTTTCATCTTAAAAGGGTTGCCAGTTTAAGAAAAATTATCACACTGAGTATTTCACTCCACCTCAAAGTAATCCAAAGCGCAACAACGAAGTTGGATTTAACCATCGTGTGGCGCTTCCATTGTTCCGATTTGAATTCTGTTTTTTTTTTTTTTTTGTTAAGTTGGTACATCTGTTGTTAAAATGTTCTCTAAATCTTAGCGTTATAGCTTAACATTTGCAAAAGTTACGTAGCCAAGGGCACATGTATCTCTGAGTGTATTGGCGATTTTTTACAATTTTATAACTGGATTTAAATTTGCAACAACGAACTTGTATTAAATTTTGCATAAAAAAACGGATTTAATGGTGCGCGAACCTTGAAAAGTGTTTCGGCAACAATTCTCTAAAGAAAACGGTCGTTTACCTGTGGCACGAGCGGTTCAAAAGTGGTCGTGAGTCAATCGAAGATGATGAACGCAGTGGCAGACCATCGACATCGAAAACCAACGAAAACAATGATGAAGTCAAAGAAATGTTGGTCAATAACGCAAACTAACCATTAGAGAGATAGCGGTGGACTTGAACATTGCCTATGGATCCATCCAAGACATTTTGGTTAATGGCTTGGTTTCCCGTCGTGTAGCAGGAAAGTTGGTGCTAAAAGACCTCAATTTCATACAAAGAAGAGACCGTGTTGACATCACAAAAGAGATGATTTGCGAGCCAGAATCCGATCCCACCTTCATCAAAAGGATTATTACTGGAGACGAGACGTAAATGGCAAGTGAATGGCGTTCACCAAATGAGCCAAGACCAAAAAAAACACGTAGTTTTCAGTCAGAAAAGAATGGATTACAACGGTGTAGTGCATCATGAATTTTTGCCAGAAGGCCAGACAGTAAACAAAGAGTATTATTTGGGCGTTATGAGACGTTTGCGTGAAGCAATTTTCCGAAAGAGACCAGAGTTGTGGGCGGAAAACTCGTGCTACCATTATTCGTAATTTTTTGACGAAAAATCCAACAAACCGAATTCACCTGAGTTTGGTCCCTGTGACTTCTTTCTGTTCAACCGAGTTAAGAAACCACTACGGGAACGCGTTTCAGCAGCCGAGAGAAAGTAATGGAAAAATCGCAGGAAGCACTGATGGACATATCGAAAACCGAATATAAAAAATGTTTCGAGGATTGGATCAAGCGCTGGCATAAGTGTGTCGCAGTCGATGAGGATTACTTTGAATGGGACAATATAGATTTAGATGAAGAAACTTGTATTTTCTGAATAAATTCCGGGAAGGAATCAAGGTGGTAATTTACTTTATTTTCGCAACCTAATTGGAATACGAGGGCGGTCCCAAAAGTACCCGACCCAACAAAGAAAACACAAAAATTTTGGAAAAAAAATTTATTTATTTTTCAACATAATCGCCTATCAGCTCTATATAATTTACACAGCGATGTTCAAAAAGTTCGATACCCTTTTTATAATAAGAACTGTCTTGCTCCTCAAAATAGCCATTAACTGCCGACATCACTTCTTCATCGTTGAAAATCTTTGACCACTGAACCATTTTGTCAAGTTTGGGAACAGAAAATAATCCAAGGGGGCTTAATCTGGCGAATAGAGTGTATAAGGTAGCAATTCAAACTTTAATTCATTAATTTTGGCCATTGCAATCACGACACTGTTTTTGCTCGAACAAACGCGGCACCCATCTTGCACACAGCTACCTCATGTCAAAATTTCCAAATAATATGCGATGTACCGCACTTTTTGAAATGCCTACATTGTCTGCCAGTACCGCTTTGTGGATTTTCTTCACCATTTATGGAGTCGTCACCTCATGTGTTCGACCACTGCGATGCTCGTATTGGCAGCTCGTACTCAGTAACCAAAAATTTTACCGTTGTAAACGAAGGAGCAGGCTCACCCAGAGTAGAATCAAGTTCAGCTTTTATATTGGCTGGGCTGAGGCCTATTGATGGCTGCCAAACAAATATTAAACAATGTGACGCTTTCAAACAAACATATGCTTTATAGACTGTGTAGTTTCCAATACAATGATACTTGTAAGCAAATACCGTCATGACTTGGTCAGGCCAGGTACTTCTGGGACCACCATCGTAAAATCATTTCAATAGATACTCGTATTTATTTGGGATGTAATTTATGTTGCATAGACAGGTGCCGCAACCTTTTCAAACATCACTTAGATGACATTGATTCACAAGAACCATCTTAAGCACCATCTAGATATTTAACTGTCCATGAAATAAGAAAAGTATTTCGAGGAGAGAAAACTCCATTAAAAAACTTTTCAAACTCAAAACCAACTTATTTAGATATCATCCCGAGGCAGACACCCAACAGAATGCCACACTCCAGCAACGGCTCTCGTAAGAAGTTGACTTAGAAAAGATTGGAAATTGTTGCCAAAAACTAATTACGATTTATGTGGATTTTCCGGAATGATTCTATCCTCTGGATCCTTGCAAAGGCAAACATAAATTATTCCTATAATTTCATTTGAATACATTATTGTCATCGTCTGGGTATGATAAACCAACAACTGTACGATTTCGGGAGCTATAAATCACGTTCAATGATTTAAATTACATTTTGCTCCAACGAGTGGTCCTCCAATATTTATTTTCGTCCTTTGGCAACTTGTTCCTTTGGATGATAACAAATTCAGATTTCTTTCTGGATGACAAAAGTACGAATACTTCCAACTTCGATTCAAATCTATTGTCCCAGAAGTAGCTGAAAAAATTGATTTTCAAAAAAAAAAAAACACCATTTCAAATTATCGCCTGCTACGGGAGTGTATTTCGAAACATTAAACATCTGAGTTTTGTGATGTTTTAAAGTAGGTTACCTTACTTGTAATGCAAAAGATACGAGTACAGATATTCCCCTAACATTTTACCATCAGTTGAGCAATAAATTTCATATCTACTAAACGCAAACTAGTGGGTGTAGCCGTTTTATGTTAGAAGATATTCGACCTAATTCCTTCAAAAGATTTTTGATTTTAATTAAGGTCAAACTGTTTTTATGAATGATATACATAAATCGATGTGATAAACAAAAAGAAAAAAAGAAACATCCTCACGAATGGAGGTTATTACTCAAATGCCAGTTAACCAATAGATTGTCACGTGCCCCAGAGTCTCAAAAGAGGAACTTAATGCAAACAAATTAAAGCACTGACAGGACAATTTGTCGAACTGACAAGCAAATTGACTGAAGACAGAAATCACTCCCTTGATGATTCATTTCTTTCAGTAATTTATTGGAAGGAAGCAGGAATAATTTGTTTCATTGCCCTGGAAACACTTGAAGTGCACGACCCTTGTTTGTAAGGTATACGTTAGTGCGTATACGCCCCCGAATATAAATTTTTTTTTTAGATATGTATGTACGGACACCTAATGGATACAACCTGAGCAATTTTATTTCCAAATTTCGCCTTCAATCATTCAATGAAGATTGTTATTTAAGATGTTTTTGAAGAGGTTTTGCACAACAATTTGAAAGAAACAAGACTTGTACGAATTCAGGACTCTTTTTTACTGAACCTTTAAACCATATACTCGTAGAAAGTGCCCATTTTATACCTTGCGGCAATGGCTTTTAAAACATTGCCAGAGTTCATTCCATTTCTTGTTGTTACAGGCGGGAAACATCACATTCAAGTATTTTCCACATAAGTAAAGCCAGAAACTCAGTGCCATTTAATGGCGCTACCACAAGTGTGTATGAATGACGGCGTTCACATAGATGGATATAACCGCTGAGGCAAAACAAACCCGGACAAACTTTCAAACATTGACGTATCCCTGCGCGTCATATGGCGGCTTTGAAAGCTTATGATGTAGAATACCCCAATTAATTGATTCGTCGTCGTTCGCAGCAACTTGGTTTTTGTCCGTCCACTTTCTGAAACTTTCTGACTTTCTGTCACACGGCTTATTTAATCCAATTGTTACAAGAGCTAACACCGTGTGATCATTTATTGCGTCGGGTGTTCAGTAATTGGGCTTTAAAAAGTTAGATTCAGTGTTGAAGCCCATGGTTGAGGACCATACCATTGCAAGCAGAAAAATGTACTGTATGGTGTGGATTTTACGCCAGTGGCATCATCGGTCATTATTCCTTAAAAAATAAGGTCAGAGTTACTGCCAATATACACCAGTACAATGCGATGGTCAACGAAGTTTTGTTCTGAAATTTACGCAACATCGATGTGGAAGGACAAAAGGAGCTGTCAACTCCTTTTACACGCTTTGCGGCCAGCTCAACTCTTCCAGATTGTACTTTATCTTCGTTTACACTTGAGTCGTCGAATCTTTAAAAGAACAAATCCACTTTCGTACTTGCGTGGAAGCCACAGTACTTAAAAATCTCAATATTCACAAATCCGCTTGGTCCAGATGGTATATCTCCCATTCTTCTGAAGAGTTGTCTCCCTACGCTGACAAAACCACTGCTTAAGATTTCTCTGCAATCCTATTCTTCGGGACACTTTCCAAATAGATGGGAATCAGCATTTGTTCAGCCTCTCCCCAAAATAGGTGCATATTCTTCTCCCTTTTACTATGCACTTGCGCCCCTTCTTTCCAAGGAAACGCTGATAAGCCGTCAGCTCATGAAATATCTGAAATATTTCGAAACACGAAAACGGGTTTCGTAACAACAGGTCCACTGGTGATTTGATGACATGTCTCACCGAAAAGTGTAACCAAAGCGTACCTCAATCTGGTGAAAGAAATATAGTGTCACTTGATATTTTGTATGCACTTGACAGAGATTGACATCAGGCTCTTCTGTCTAAAATGCGTGCATTTGAGATTGAAGACCCTCATCATTAACAGATTAGAAATTACCCTTCGGGACACTAAATTCAAGTTGTCTTGGATAGTCTCTAGTCTGATATTCACAAAATATATGCTGTTGTGCCTCAGGCTCCTAATCCAATGCTGACAACAGTACTCTCTGCTTTTCGTATTCGTTCCTGAATTCACGTCCCTGCTCTTCGGCTGTAGAATGGGAACGTCAGCATATGCTAAGCTCATTAGATTCAGATATAATCAGCTTTACTACATGGGAAACCACCAACAGAGTGCTTTAATGCTTCCAACAAAGTGAAATTTTAATACATAGCCACTACATTAACACTTATGAAATGCCCTGCAGGGCTCTCTATTCATAATTTTTATATCTCCCTAATTTGCGTTCACCCGCGCTGTGTGAAAATATTTTAAGGGTACTAATGACCCCTTGAAAGCGCGCTTATTATGAAGAAATAATTAAATCACGCCAGATTTTCAAAGAAAACATCGCTTCATTGAAAACGCGATTTGACAATAGCGTCCTTTCAAGAAATGAACCCATCAATTGGCCGCCAAAATCGTGCAGCTTGAAAGTTGCTAGTGTATACTTTGGAGCTAAACATTGTTCGAGTAATACGCGATATATGTACTCCCCCAAAATTCGAAAAAGTAGTCGACAACTGGACCTCTAGAATGCGGTTTGTACGAGGTAGCCGTGGAGGATAAATGCCCAAAACTACTTCCAAATACTAAATGGCATGAAATAATTCTTCGAATATATTTAATGCATTGTCATAAAATTAGTACCTTTGTCTTTTCCTTAAACAAAAAGTTTAATCCTGTTAAAAAAAAAAGAAACATGTCGTACACTAGCCCACTGCATTGGAAGGAAGGATGCAATTTTAAAGGGCAGAATGCCAGAGCACGTGTTAAGTTTTCCGGAAATCACTCTCCATGGGTGATATCCAACATTTAATTGGGAGACTAAATTTCTATTGTAAATTGAGTTGTTGTGTTTTAGGCCACCATTCATTCTACGAAATTTAAGTTACCTGAAATAAAGGATATCTTTCAGGCACGGCTGTTATTGAACTCAGAACCGTCTGATTTGGAATATACAAATACCATAGAACCTGAGCCACGGATACCCACTATTGAATAGAGTGAGTCCATCGTACTCATAGGACTTGTACATATGTTGAAGAAAGCTTAAACAGCCGTTTATTCGGTCGCTGATAGCTTACCTGGTCACCTTTGTTTTCTACTTTCATTACCGGATTAAACAACTTATATCGGGTTTTCGAATAACGACTTGACAACTTTTTTTAAATAAAAGGCAAACCATTTGAGATACAATATTTCAAAAACTTTATTTTTGGCTTGAAGTAAAATCAAAGCATTTATGAATAGAACTCGACTTCGTTCATATGGCCACCGTGGCCACGTTTGCAGCAGTCGATTCATTGGACCCAATTTTCAACGACTCGGCTATTTCGCGTTCAGTTTTGGCTCTGAGCTCTTCCAACGTCGTCGGCGTGTTGGCATAAACCAAGGACTTAACATAGCCTCACAGAAAATAGTCAAGCGGCATTAAATCGCACGAACGAGGCGGCCAATCGACTGGCCCATGTCTTGAGATAACACGCTCACCATACTTATTCTTCAATAAATCGATTGTAGGGTGTGCTGTGTGGCTTGTGGCACCATCCTGTTGAAACCACATGTCGTCCAAGTCCATATCTTCCAAATCATTCCAAAAATAATCGATGATCATGGCGCGATAACGCTGAACATTCACAGTAACGTGACGATCGTTATCGTCGACGAAAAAATATGGCCCAATAACGCCGTCGGCATGCAAATCGCACCAAACAGTTTTTTTTGTGGATGAAGTGCTTATCACCCACATGTGGTGATTCGTGAAGCACATGTGGGTTTTCATCCGACCAATAACGCATATTTTGCTTATTTACGAACCCATTGAGCCAAAAATGAGCTTGGCCACTGAAGATGATTTTGTGATGAAATTCGTCATCTTGGCGCATTTTCTCCAGAACCCAATCGGAGAACGTACGTCGCTTCAAATGGTCCATCGGCTTAAATTCTTGAGTCAGCTTGATCTTGTATGGGCATCGCTTAGACCATATTATGGCGTATTTTGCGTAAGGATCTTCGTTTGCTACGGACGTCTAAACGACAGCGATATTTTCGACACTTCAACCAACCCGTTGTCTCACTGACACAGCAACGTCACACAACGAATATGTAGACTTAACATTTTTGCACTAAGCTTGTTATTGCCTGTCTACGAGAATTGCGACCGAAAATTGGAGTTAACGCTCTTAAAATGCAGTCACCGACTCCGAATATCTGTAGAAAATTTTGATAATTTGCAGACGTTGCTCGTTAGTGTACTTTACCATGATGAAAATGTTGAGTTTACTGAATAAATTGACAGTAACAGTTTGATGATTAGTGAAAGAGTGCGTTCACAAACTAAATTCAAAGTTGTCAAGTCCCTATTGGAAAACCCTATATTTTGCTTCAGGTTAGTGAATGAGGACGATGTCGATGTCCTCCTTAGTCATAAGGTAGTAAAGGTTGGCTCTGTCCAGCTTACTATGATGAAGACTTATTTGTACTACTATATCTTCAGCATAGCGGTTCGCGTTCCTCTTCGGTTTCTAGGCAAAGCGGCCGCGGCAAGGCATGCGTTTCTGGCTTAGTTTAACCACAATTTCCATGCCATCTTAGGTGTGGTTCCCCTTTTCAATTACTTTTTACTTCTTGCTTCTTTCTATCATGTCCTTCAGTACGTAGAGATCAAAAATGTTTAACCGTCCTTTATGTCTGGTGAGATCCATGAGTTCTTATTTTTCGGCAATACGAAGTTCGACTTCTGCCCATGGAGCTTTCGTGGTTATGTTATCGCACTGTACAACCTTGAATTCTTTTAAGTAGTCAGCTGTCCGAAAAACAAGATAATCCCAGCCCCTTTCATGATAGCGTTATTGACACCGTCTAGAATAATCAATTTTAACAGTCACCATGTCGACTATTGCAACCTGGAAGCTTTTTGGCATCTCTGCATATCATGAGGGAGGTTGTACCATCTAACCGTATTATAGCGTGGCAACAGGGGTCAGATTTATCCATTTCACAATGTTTTGTGTCCTGGATGCTTTTGCATTTGATTTGGCCCTGAAAGATATGATCAATAGCCTCATTTACTCCAGAATTCAAAGTGGTGCAACGCAAGATTGCAAGACCACGGCTGGTATTTTCATTTCTCGTGCGTTTTGTTGTCGGCGTCTTCTTCACAGATGTACGAGCAAAAGACTTGTTTTATCTAGAATTAGGTGTCGAACAGCACAAAATGCAAGAAATTCAAGCTTCTGTAGACGGGTACAGTGAGGGCACATATTGTGACTCTCTCTCATCCGCGACTTCTGGATGAGGGAAATTGAATTAAAGCTTAAAGTCTACAGGTGTCAAGAGTTTTACACTAGCGACTTAGCTCGCCTTCGGCAAAAAATCAGTGAGCATTGACATGAAAAACTGTCTTTTTGTTTTCGTACATCATATGACGCTGCCTATTTTTTCGCTAGCTTTGCGACTGCTTTTAGTTATTAGCAATCACATAGTCACATAGTGACTTTATATATTTTATAAAAAAAAATATTTATTTACTCATGAATATTACTGTTGCCCCCTTCAAAGTAATCCCCCTCAGATATCAAACACTTGTGCCAACTTCTCATAAGCACTTTTTGGTATAGCCTTGAGCTATACCTCTCTCAAGTTTTGGGAAAACAAAAAGTCGCATGGTAAATCCGGTAAATATGGCAGATTGTCGTGCTGTTTTTCCAAAAAAATCTCTTATAAGCAACGATGAATGAGCAGGTGCATTATTGTGATGCAAAAGCCGTGAATTGCTTTTTCACAATTCCGGACGTGAAACGGCGCATAACTGCAAAGATATACTCTCATTGATCGTACGATCTTGAGGTTAAAACTCCAGATGACCTACGCCACGGTAATCGAAAAAAAAAACAGTGACCAAAAGTTTGACATTTGATCCAATTTGGAGAGCTTTTCTCGGTCTTGGCTCCTGAGTGCTTCCATTTGGATGATTGGGCTTTGGTTTTGACGTCATAACTATAAACCCATGATTCGTCACCAATTATGACCCGTTTGAGCAAGTCAGGATCATCGTTGACGTCATTTAAGAGCTCCTAAGCGATCCTCATGAGTCGGTCCTTCTGATCAAAATTAAGAAGTTTCGGAACAAATATCGAAAAAATTGCATGACATTAGACGACCGATATGCTAACATTCTCAGCAACTTCTCTTATGGTAATTTGTCGATTTTATAAAACAATTGTCTTCACAGCTTCGACGCTATCATCTTTTGCTTATGTGCTGAGGCCTTCAGAAGAAGGTTCGTCATTGGCATCTCGTCGGCCATCCCGGAAGAGCTTGTACAACTTGTTAAATCCTTTTTTTTACTTAGAGCAGATCACCGTATGCCACTGTCAACTTTTCAAGTGCTTGAGAGCATTTGACCCATTTTTTACATAAAATTTGTTGCAAATTCTTTGCTCCATTTTTTATAATAATTGAAAATTGTTGAGCACAGCAGACACATCTTACGTTTCTATCTGTCAAAAACAAACTATATTAAGTATGCTATTTACTTGAAACGTCATCTTACTTTTTGAACACACCTCGTATGTATGTAAACTTTTGTACACAGGAGGAGACAACTGCTAGGCCTATGAAAGAACCGAGAAAGAAGAAACGAGCCAATTAGTGAATGTGCAGCAACTGCTGTAAATGTTGCTAAAAAAAAACTCGAAAAAATGGATCCTATTCAAACAACTTATGCCGAATCATTGATTAATCAAATTTTTCGCAAGGGGTTATTCAGAAATCTAAGCGAAGACAGTGAAATTTGTAATGACCAGTGTAAATCTTAAATTGAAGCATCATCGTCTTTGCTTTCTTTTCTTTCACGAGAAGACTCAAGCTCTCCAAATAGGCAACAACTAGGTGGGATGAAAAGTAACCTCCTTGACCGCCGGAATGCGCTGCTACTGTAAAAAAGGTTATGGTGGCTTGAAGGCCATATCTAGGCAGACATGCCCAATTTCAGTTTGATACTGTCTTTAGTTTTGTTTTGACAGCTGATTGTTGTTGACGTGTTTGGCATCATGTTGAGTATGGACGAAAATGATTTTCGTTCTCTCATAAAAAGTTGGACAAACATTATGGGTAATGCTCCGTCAGATTACACCGTCAAATATTGGTTTCGTGGTGGCCCCAACTCCACTACTGATCAAGTCCGCAGCGGCAGGCCCTCCGATGCGGTTACAGAGGACAATGTCAAAAAAATACATAAAATGGTGTTGCCTGACCAGAAAGTGAAGGTGTGCGAGCTAGCAGATACCACAAAGATTAGTACTGAGCGCTCAAACCATATTTTGGGCAATATTCTGCATATGAAAAAGTTATCCTGCCGCTGGGTGCGGCGCATACTCACTCCTGACCAAAAACATGAACACGAAAGCACTTCGAAAGAGTGTTTGGACTTGCTGATGCGGAATCGGGCGGGCTTTTGGCGTCAATTGGTAACTGTTGATGAAACTTGGATCCACTATTACACACCAGAGAAGAGAATGAGTGCCCTGCAATGGACTGAAGCCGGTACGAGTACTCCGAAGCGCCCGAGGGAGACTCGATAGATCGGAAAGGTTATGGCGTCGGTTTTCTGGGACTGTCATGGCATCCTCTTCGTGGACTACCTCGAAAAAGGAAAAACCATCAACAGCGAGTATTACTCGCTTACATTATTGGAGCGATTGAATGCCGAAATCGCTGCAAAACGGCCTCACATGAAGCGAAAAAAGATTTTGTTTTTGCAAGACAATGCACCGGCGCACAAGAGCATCGCAACTACGGCTATAATTAATGACTTACGACTCCAATTGCTGTCGCATCCACCGTATTCGCCTGGCTTGGCTCCTTCGGACTATTATCTCTTCCCAAATCTCAAAAGATGGCTCATCAATAAAAAATTCAGCTCACGCGAGGAAATCATCGACGCCACGGAGGAGTATTTTGCAGACCTTCCGGAATATTACTTTTCGGTCGGGATCAAGAAGTTGGAAAATTGCTGAAACAAGTGTATCAAACTAAAAGGACACTATATTGAATAAAATAAAAAAAAACATTTAAATTTTTTTTTTTTTTTCATTCACAAGATGGTTACTTTTCAACCCCATCTAGTACTAATTCTTGAAAATCAAGATCCAACTCTGTGTGATCTTTACTTTTTCTCAGTTTTATTTAGTCTTTACCTTCATATACTCCGATCTTAGAGCCTCATAAATGGCCTTACATGTTTCAGGTTTAAGTATGCAGCTGATACCAAACCCTCCTAAGATCGTCCTGTGGCCAACAATCGGAGTGTTGCTGTACAACGTTCTACTGCACTGATACTTTTTCTCATTAGTGTGTCTTGTTTTGTTATCCTACTCCTAATTTTGTTCAGCATAATATCAAAGGATTAACTGTCTAATCGCAAGCGACAAGTGATCATACTGTTGTCTGTAATCTTTTACCCAAATTTTCACTTAAAATTCCACAAAAATTATGGCTTTGGTGATGGTTTAATACAACCTTAAAATTCATTTAAAAGCACCAAATTATTCATTGGCTCTGGTAAATTTTACCGCACGTTCCATCGAAAACTGTTGAAGTGTTGTACACTTCAGCACGTTCTAGTTTCTCACGGTATTTAGCGCGCGATTGCCCATTAGACACAAACTTCTAGAGTTTTTTCACAAGTTAAAGGGTAAGGCCACTCTAAAGGCCGTAAAGAAGGCTTTTTTTTAATTATTTTCAGGAAAAATATAAAATAAATCGAGTTTGCAATATCGAAGTAAGTAAAATATAATTTTTATAGAATTAGGGTCTACCGCTGTACCAAGAGCTCCCATAAATTTTGAGTTATGACGAGTCACGATATTTTTTTTTTTTATTGTACATAACAACAGCGTAACAAGTACATAACAAGTACGTAAAATGTTTTTTTTTTTTTTTTGGTATATTGATTTTTTGCCAAAGTCAAACTTGCAGAATTCGCAGAAAAATCGCCAGAAAATTCTTATTAACAAATAAGCTATGTGCTTACTAAGACAATAGTTAAAATTTGAAATAACTTGGTTGAAAACTGTTCAAATAATGGGTGCGGCCAACTTGAAGAATGCAGTTTTGAGATAAACGCGTTTAAAATTTTTCCATACCTTCAATAGGCTATGTCTGCACCATATAATTGGCCTTCTAGATAAGCGTCCTGCTCTTCCATTTCTTTTCTTTTGGATTTTAATGCGATCCTCCATTGTTTTGCAACTTCAGACAGCGATCTTTCTGCAAGCTCTTCGTCAATCTCCAAGCATATAGTCTCTGGTCAATTCTTCGTAGAGTCGCTTAATAGCTTCATACACTTCAAGTGGAAGAACTGGCTTATGTTTATACTCAGCCAAACTATTTGTATTAGGTGCGCAACTAAGTTATCGCTGTTCTTTCTTATGAAAATTCAATTTTATATTGAAATTCAAACTACTGCGAGTCGCTAGCTACAACTTTTTCCCATCTTTCTGGCAGAGCTCGATAACCGTTACGGTAAAAGTGTTTATCTTTTGAGTCTGTCCACGAATCAAGCCATTTTTTGATGTCGTTATATGAGCGGAACTGCTGATCAGCCAGTTCATGTGCCATCGAACGGAACATGTAATAATCAGACGACGCAATATTCCATTTCAGCATTGAAGGTAGGATTAAGTGGGTTTGGCAACGTGAAACCGTGAGGTTATCATGCTATGGAATCAATTTTTCATGCCTCTGCTTGTAATGTGTCCGTTTTTCGCACCGTACGCGCATAAATTGAAGTAGACACTGTTCCCCAGTAATGGTTGCGTTAGGTTTAAACAGTTCATAATAAATAATACCGACATAGTCCCACCAAATACACAGCATTACCTTCGCAACGTGAATATTTGGACGAGCCGACGACGTAGAAACATGACAGCTTAGTCCTCATAATTTTCTTCTCTTTGAGTTGCTGTAATGAATCCATTTTTCATCACTCGTCACGATGCGATGAAGAAAACTCTTCCTTTTTTGGGGCTTGATCAGCTGCTCGCAGGCGAAAAGACGACGCTCAACGTCCCTTTATTTCATAAGGAACTCAAGTTCTTTATTTTTGAATCCTTTCCAATTCATGCAATTGCTTAGAAATGGCTTGGCGGCTTACTTCTAACATTTGACACGGATTCTCATCGAGCAATGGCTCCAACTCAACGTCTTCGAAGGATTTTGGCCTTTCTTCTTGAGGGCTGTCGTCAACATCGAAGTGGCTTTGAAGCGACGGAACCAATCACGGCACGTTTTTTCACTTAGAGCAGCATCTCCGTAAACTTTTTGGAGCTCTCGATGTGCTTCGCCTTTTTCTTCGAATGAATAAAAAAAAAATCAACACTTCCTGCAAATGAAGATTATTTGGCACAAAATCAGACATATTCACACAACCAAAAGTGTATGACGCCAAAACAAAATCACTTATGTGTTAAACTGGTTTGTCTATCTTGTCTAAGCTTGGTTTATGACATTTTGGATAAGTCAAAATCGACCAGCACTTACTCCTGGAGTCATCTATTGACAAACGAGAACTTAGTTGCGAAAAAAGTGTTTTTTTTTTGTAATTGTATTTTATTTTACAAGAACAAAAAGTTTTATGCAAATTTAGTGGCATCATCTAAGTTTATAATGGCACTAATGATTTGTATATCGATCTCGTGTGGTCCTGCAGACGATCTCCTGAAGGTACTCCAAAAAACAAAAGTGTTCGTCGGTGATTAAGATATCTCCGGTTTAGCTTATCTGAAATCAAAAAACCCAAAACATTCTTTTATCGAAGGAATTATTGAAATTTTGATTTTAGATAAAATAGCGGCTACGTAAAAAAAATTAAAATTTCTACTTTAAAAAAGTAGAAATAGTTATCCAAAATCTTATTTCTTTAACTAATACCTGAGAAATATAACTGAAAAGACTATGTTAAAATTTCAGACCGATCGACTTATCCGTTTTTTAAGAAACCTTGGTCACCGGTTTGTTTTGAAAGAAAGTCCGGCACGTCTATATAAATATGCGTCCATCTCGAAAATTACTTCCCGGATCTATTTGAAATTTGCAGTTAATATAGTCATATATATCTTGATTACGAAAATATAAAAAAATTAATTTTTTGAAAATTCTAAATGCGTATAAATAGAGAGGTTATCTTGCCGCACCCTGTACAAAGTAGAGATGAAATCTTTTTGAAGCAACAAATTTTATAATTTAATAATTATCTTTATTTCTATACATTTTAAGAAAATAATTATTTACATTTTGTTTTACTATAATATTCTCTTAATCTTCTTTTGTTAACTTTAAGGCCAACAACAGTGATAAACTTTACATGCTAACGTTTACAAATATTTTCAAAACAATTAGACTTAACAAATTTTTGAAATTGCATATTTTTGATGCCATAAATGGCACATAAATCTACGTGTGTTATGCTTTTTTTTTAATTTTCTTAAACCATTAAATTTATCTATGAACGTTTATGTTTTTTTTTTTTTGTGTGTTTTTAATGCATAATGAATTTTTGTTATATAACTGACTTAAAATTTTGGTAGCGCTATGAATAGATCGACCTCTTTTAAGGATGTTGTACAATCCCAAAACATTTGATGGTGCTTAAAATAGGCCAAGATATTCATAGAGGATTCTATTCGTATTTTAACGTCACTTAAACAAATCAACAACCAATCTAACACAAATAACAGTGCCAAACTTTTTGTGAACTAAATTACAAATTGGTCTGCGAATAAATTAATTGTAATGCATATGAATAAATAATACGTTGTGATTGTGATCAATGGAGTAGTAATGTTTTACAAATTACCAATTTTCTTACAAGAAAAATATGAAATTAAAAAAAAACTGATTGTCAATTGTTTTACACTACAGACTAAAGTACTCGTATAACTCTTTTTTTTTTTAGATTTTTTTTGTTTATTTTAAGTCACGATAACTTTTTAGCTTTACTGTTCTACATTAATGGTGATGACCATAGTTGGTCAATAATGACCTCCACTGTGTCGGTGGTCTCGTCTTGCTGATTGATCACGGTACTCTCCACCACGACTACTGCTCTTGTGATGATGATGATGGTGACGTTTTTTTTCACCTTAAAAAGGTAAATCGTTAATTTTGTTCAGAAAGGGAGCTGGTGCATACGTACCCTTGAGACAAACATCAGATACTACAAGCTCGGAGTTATCACGCATTCCATAATCACGTCCAACCCTGAAAAGCTCGATGTTAGAATTGATAACTAGGAAAAGACTCTTTAGTTTTACCTGTCTAGGTTTTCTCGCGACCTTTGAATATTTTCACGAAGATTGTCACGTGATCTGGTCACACTGGGTGCATCTAGGGTGTCTTGGGTCTTGGTCTTGCGAAGCGCGTTGTGTGAACTATTCTTTGAAGCTGACTCATGAAGATTTTCCCAAGCTTGTCGATAGTACCTAGAAATACAGAAAATTAATTTACATCCTAGTCATTCGGAGGAAGTTTGTCTTACCTATTTAAGCCGTTTCTTGAGCCAGAAGTGGAACTGTCAAACGATGCTACGGTATTGCAGTCAGGCGAAGCCCTATGCCGATAGTGGTGTGTTGTACGATTTCTAAAAAGATACAAATTTAGTTTTTCATAGGTAGTGACGTTAGTATGAAGTCCTAAGGTAGTAATCAGAACGACTTAAGCTCGAAAATGTGCAAATACAAATGGTACAGTGGAAAAAGTAGGCAAAGGTGCTCATCTACGTGCTATTGCGAGTAGCAAATTGAATAGTGAAATTTTGATTTTGTGATTTTTTTTTGTTTTTTTTGTTTTTTTTGAATGGATTTTCTTACATTTCACATGAATGGCACGCTTGGAATTTATGGCACCTTAAGGTGGTATCCCCCTCACTTCATAAAGGCGGATTGCTAAAGAATCCAGCATGGCTGTTATATGCGGCTCGTCCGAATGTACTAAAGTCACGTCTACCGAGTTTCTGATCGTGGAACGGTAACGCCAGTACATTGTACAAAAGTGTAGGCGACTGACTGTCATAAATGGCCGAACTAAGGTAGCCCGTTCTGACGTGAGAATTTGATATTTCAAGCCGTTGTGACTTACGGTGATGCAAGCCATTTGGGGAGCTAGATTCGATACAATACATAGTGATTAGTTTCATTTATCTATGACTATTCTCATGGGTAAATTTATTTGATATCTATGTTAATTATGAAAGGAGTATTTTGCATTGTGGTAAATATTTTTCATATTTTCCGTGAGAACCTTATCATCTGGTGCTTTAAATTCAGATACACAAAATTCCTGATAGTTGACAGACAAACGAACAAATAAAATCAAGAAACCGCCGATGGGATATTTATGGGAAATGAATTTCATAAATTCATTTCGTTTCAGTCTCTGGGAATACTGAGAGAATATTAAGCAATTATCTGGGCTGGGGAAAACAACAACTTGGCAGTTTTTATTAATTTATGTACAAGTAGTGTATCCTCCACAGGACGTAGGAGTGAACGTACAAGGTAAAACTCCTGATTGTACTCAACCCGGCGAAGGCCAGAGAGATCTAATCCAAGTTGACAGCAGCCCCCTCGTTGTGCTCCTGGATAGCTACTCAGGCACCCGCTGGGAAACAAACTAATGCACGCAGCGACATATCTCCGACCAGAATGGCGGTTATGCTGTGGGCTAACGACCCACTCATGTAAAAAAAAAAAAAAAAAATGTTATGAATGAAAACAATACAGCCTCGGATACACACGGACCTCCTTATCAAAAACAGCACTGCGCGAGAAGGACTACGATTTGAGGGTATGCTCCTGAAACGTAAAAACGCTTTACACCCCAGGAGCAACTCAAAAACTGGAACATATCGTCAAGCAAAAAGGAGGTTCAACATTGGACGCCTACGTGCACCGGATATAGTCAGAGACTGCAGAGAGCTCCTTAACGAAAAACTCTGCAATATGCTATTACCTACCACAGACGTCAAAAACATTTGCTCGTATACCATCAAGGAGGAACTACCAGCCACCCCAGAAAAAATCAGTGATATGATGATAAATGTGTGTAAAAAATTACGGCAGCAGATGTGACATACAGGAAAGCAGAGCAACGAGGGATAAAGAAGGGATTAGAAGAGACTACTGCAGAAAAAGAAGACAGCCTTTGCAGTCTCCCAGCTCATGGATAGATTGTTGGAGAAGGGAAGACACCAGGAGCTTTTTCGAAAAATGCCAAGAACCTAACCAATAGCTTTTAAATGGGTCTCCAAGTACTCCGAAATTGCGAAGGTAATCTCGGCACTGACTAACAGGGATTTGTGGATGTATTTAAACATTACTTCTAGCGGTTGCTTAACAGAAATGACATAGAAAGAGTGATAGGGCAAGTAGAGAACACATCTCTATTCGGTCGAAGAATTAGTTCCCCCGTCCAGATATACGAAAGTTGAAGAACAACAAAGCTGCTGCATGCACCAGATCATTTGCAAAGCTTGGGAGGACAAAAGCATCTTCATCTTCAGAAGAAAGGCGATCTTATGTCCTATAACAAATATCAAAGCATATCTTTACTTAACCTCGCCTAAAAGATCCAATCCAGTGTACTGTGTGAGCGGCTTCTGGCCCGACAAACTAACATCAGAACCAAATATTCACATTAAGACAGATCCTGGAATAGACCAACGTGCTCCAAGTCTACACACTCCACCTTTTCATCGACTTCGTATATGACAGCATCCTTCGCATCGGGAAAACTGATCCGGATATGTCGCATAACACTGGAAGACTTGCGATTCGCCATGCAGTGTGGAAGTAAAACATCCAAATTATTCCAAATCTGTACCGGATTTCGGCCAGAAGACGCATTGTCGTGTAATTTATTCAATTTAGTACTTGAGCAGATAGTACGTCGGGCAAAAGTCAACAGGTACTATTTTCTCCGAATCCATCCACCTTCTGCGAAACACGGAAGCCGTTACAGCAACTGAAGAAGAGGCTAAGCGAGTTAGTCTTGAAGTGAATGAGGAAAAAACGAAATATATGCTATCGACTAAAAACCGTTTCGCTGCACGTCACCTAGGACAAAATGTCAATATCGACAGCTACAACTTTGATGTAGTCAAGTGTTTCACTTACATCGGCGCAAATGTTAACTCCACAAACGACATCATGGTGAAAATTCGACGAAGAGTAACCCAAGGCAACCGCTGCTACTTCGATCTGTCGGACAACAAATTTCTAACGCAGAGTCGAAATCATGCTCTACAAAGCGTTAATCTTTCCAATTCTACTTTAAGGTGCCGAAAGTTGGACGATAAGTAAGACAATGGAACAAGTTTTATGCTCTTTTGAAAGAAAAATCCTTCATCGAATACTTGGTCCTGTGTATGAGGAGAATGGACTGTATGGAGAAGAAGACACAACAGCGAACTCTATTAGCTGTACAAAGATGTAGACATACTTAGCCGACTTTGGATCAAAGCCGCCACGTTCGGGAAGAAAAGGAAGATTGGAGCTTTTGCTAAAAGATTAGGCGAGCACGGATATAAGGCAACTTGGTCTATCCAACTGGAAGCAGAACGCCCGTGACCGTAATGGATGGAGGGCTGCAGTTGTTCAGGCTTAGACCCTCTAAAGTTTGCCAGCCATCCTGAGGACGGTTTCGAATGTGATCCCTGTTACTTTGCTCTTAGTAGCATTATTATGGGCAAAATCACATCCTCATTACTCTGCCATTTTTACTGAAAAGCTTTCTAGTTGAAAACCAACCATAAGTACACCCTGAATCCAAGTGCAAGAGAACTCAAAAAAGACAAATTTCAATGAGAGAATTCTCTCAATGCAGTATACATATTTGGAAGGCAAACCAATGACGATTTCAAATCACGCTCATTATGTGGAACACCGATATCGATTCTCAACGGTTTGTCTTGCTCGACAAGCTCACATAGACAAATTGAGAGACAAAGTAACAAAATTGATTTTTTAGCGACAGCCTCGGATAAGAATAAAATATCTGCACTATAGTCCAGGTAATATTTGGGCCTGCTCCAAAACGCCTCTACACCCAGCTTGAGCGTTAGGTAGCTGCCTAAGTTGGTCCAGGTCACTGCCTTTTTAATTGAAATAGATTTAACTATTCTTCGAACCGGTGAAGCAATATTGAAAGCAAACACCACTAAAGTCGTAACTAGTGAATGCAAAAGACAGATGTTAAACGAATGTGTTTGCCCCAAGTTACTGTTGAGTCTTGAACATTTTTAGGTCCAGCAGGACGAAGCAACCGCTCACACAACTCACCAATTTCTAGGCCGTGAAATCTCCAGTTTTACGAGCAACAATTTAAAATGCCTTAAAACGAGCACAAATGTGCATCAACTTAGAAAATATTCAATTTATTTGACCGATATCATTTTTTGAACTTGATGTCATCAATTTAACATCTTCAGGTACCATAAATCTTTCGTGAAAACTGAGTTTCAGTTCTGACAAAATGACAGCCAATTCACAGAATGACAATTTTTTTATCCACCTGGATATCGTTTGTAATTCGCCAAGTCTTCTTGCCTGCTTGCCTATAAGGCAATGTCCAGTGATGACACCTATAATGGCACTGAGATGTTTCCTGTTTAGAAGGACTAGACTCAGATTCAGATCCAGCTTTGGCCAGTGTTTAGACATGTTGGTCCAACAGTTTGCTGAAGGTATGTTCTTTTATTGACTTCCACGTAGCGATTGCCACGCTTTTCCCGTAGAATAGGTAAATTGGTTACAATTTTGGCGAGTTCGTCGGCCCTACAACTCCCTGGGGTGTCTCATTGGCCCGGCACCCAACAAAATTAAAGGATGAACTGCTCTGCCATTTCCATGAGCGATGATCGCAATTCAAGGGCAGTTTTAGAGTTTAATGAGACTGAGTCCAGGGACTTGATAGCGACCTGACTATCCGAAAAAATGTGACATCCTTTGCCGATATCACTTTTACCTTCAGTTATGTCAGAGCTTCTTTAATCGCTAAAATTTCCGGCTAGAACACACTGCAGTGAAGTGTGGGGACATTAAACTGGTACCGTTTATTAAGGGAGGCTCAATAATTGGAATTATATATACTCCGAAAAAAAAAAACGGTCAGCCAAACGGGTTAATCTGTTAAGATTTGGCTGAAGGAGATCTTTGATGGTATTAAGATGCTTACCTGAGACTTAGCAACCACTCTACTACAACCCGCTTCTAGGTATCAGCAGTTCGTTGACCACTAAGTTCCAGAGAAAGGATGAAAGGCGAACCACTGTTGACACATCTTTTAAAAGAACTCCCACCCAGTTTGGAGTTGATTATACTGCTCTTTAGCATAAGACTGATCAACTCCATTAGTGAGTCGTCTAAGCGTCCAAGCGCTATGGGTTTTTTCTTCAAAAAACTAGGCATCATGTAGAGAGGATTTTTCTTAGCGACAATGCCTCAGAGGTTTCTATGATTTTGTCACAGTATGATTTTCAGGATTGTCGCTTTGACTTCCTCAGTTCTTTTTTATATATATATTTTGAGTGATTCTTTGTATGTGTCCCAGTCAGTCACTTTTCTTGTGCTTTTTGTTAGGTTGAAAAGTTTGTGTCCACCAGTGCGACATTTTCTTGCCTCTAGGTTAAATAAGAGGGCATATCCTGATCGAGAGCCAGGGTGAATTCCTTGACTTTTATGTCAAGCTCGTTGGTGTGTTTCTGACAACATTCCTCTGTATTTTAGCCAATCAATTTTCCGATAGTGTGGAATGCTGATTGGCTGGGAGGAGCATCACTCAGGCTGAATTGGATGTATCTATGGTCTGAAAATGAGTGTTCGGATAATACTATTCAGTTCGTTAGCATTTGAGTGATGTTGTCGAAGACAAGAGTGATATCTAGAACTTCCTGTAATTTTATCGTAACATATTCAACTTTCCCCAAAAGACTGGGAAATTGGAAAAATAATACCAATACCTAAAAAAAAAAAACGACTCAAGTTCTATAGAATATAGACCGATAGCTATATTTCCCTTCTTGTCAAAAGTATTTGAAAAAATTATCTTTTCTCAAATTCAAAAGCACCTGGCCAAATATAAAATTACCAATCTGGTTTACGAGCAAAAAGCAGTTGCAAAATGGTGCTGTTGTTGGTCTTTATTAAGATAAGAAAAGCTCTAGATACGAACGAGGTGAGTTTTTTGAGTCTCTTAAATTTTCCAAAATACTTCGACACAGTTAATCATGGAACTATATGTGGAAAGCTTAGGAAGTACTTTTAATTCTCTTGGGAATCGACAAAACTAGTTTTTTCCAACTTAAATCAAAGACATCAAAGCATAGTGTCTAACAAAAAAAGTTAGGCTTTTTTCGTGTTAATAAAAACTAGCACGTACTAAGACCCACTGGTTGAGGATTCACTGGCTCGTCCCGTCCAGTTTGACAAACACCTCTGGGAAAAAAATTGAAACATAATACACCTGAGTTTGAAACTACTACACCACCCGCCTGGGCCCTGGAGAAAAGCCAGTAAACAGATATTCATATCCCCTTGGTTCGTGCGCGGGATTATACAAAAAAAAAAAGTGGTATCCCATAAGGCTTCATTCTAGGACCAGTTCTCTTTGCTTTGTTTACGAACGAGCTTACCATTCAGATTAAGCATTGCTGTGTTCACTTGTTTGCCGACGATGTCCAAATTATTTAAAGTCATATGGCAGATAGAGCTGCTTTGCTTGTGAATGACGACCTATGTGCTATACAAAAGTGAGTCTTAGAGAATTATCTCCGATTTAGTAATATCTAAAGCACATTTATAATTTTTTTTTTTTTTTTTAGATTTATCTGTCGTCCCAAATATTAAGCTAAGAGATAGTACAACCAAGTACGTTGAGTCTACAAGATATCTCGGTATATTATTATATTTGATAAGACCCTTACTTGAAATACTCATGTATTTTAGCTTAAGTAAAATTTATGAAGGACCCTTCACAACTTCTCCTAACTAAAACTAAATTCTATCTACACAAATCTCTCTTATTATCAATTTTCTTATGCGCGGATGTGATATCTTCTGTAACTTGGATTGGATTGGAAAAATTATTGGCGCATAAAACAACATTTAAAGATGTGTATACGAGTATGTAGTGACCGCATAGTAAACATATAAGGTATACAGTTGCAATCACCACATTCATAATTCACTGTTCGTTTATTTAATATTAAAATAACGTAAGGCGTTGACAAGCAGTTGAATAGTGCACAATGCACTAAATACACAATCTTAAGTGCCACGACCTCGTTTCTGCGTACTTCAAGAAAACTTGCATCTTAAGATTACTACAGTTTAGTTCACTTTACCTGCTACACGAGGTAATACGAACTGGCCAGCCAGAATACGTAAATAACAAACTAACTTTTGTACAATCACACAGAACGTCCTATCTGACATCCGATAGACAATTTTTCGTAAACGTCTTTCGACTTTTTAACCCTCTACCTTAACATCAGAAGAACCAAAAATACAATTTCCTTGAAGACCTGCTTTTTATATTACTTGGCAGTGGATTGAATCAATAGAATACCATATCCAAGGTTAAAACATAAATACACTTGTACATATGTATATATTAAGCTCCTGACATTAATTAAGGCTCCTTCCCTTAAAAAGATTATTGTCATCTCATAGTTGCAAGCAAATATTGGAAATAAATAAATTATTATGAATAGTCCAGAACGCAACGAAAGTAAAACGACAACCTTCATAGCTGTAAGGTTGTCCGAGAATCTTGTGATTATGCTATACAGGCCGCTCCGGTTTGGGATACAGATATTTTTGGATATGATTCATTGGTTCATGCTAAAAAAAAAAAACCTTATGAGCGTTTATCTTCAGCTATGAATGTTCCTTCAGGGAAGTAGGCACAATCAATTATTTAGTTTTAAGTTCCAGTGTGTTAACTCTGGGATTGATAGCCAATTGATTAATAGTTATTTCATATTTAAACACTATTGCCATTGATGTTTTCATTTTTAAGATATTGATTTTCAAACACAAAATTTCCTAATTTTTTTTTTTTTTAATTTTTGGAAAAATCGCATTTATAGTATCTCGGAAAAGTGTACTTATAATTTTTTTTATTTATTTTTTGTTTATTGCGTTATAATTTTACCCACCAATTTACCATATACCCAAAATCGTAACCCCAAGGTCAGTATTGGTGTCAGAGTCGTAAATATAAAATCTTTATTGTGAAGAATATCACAAACATAAAACAAGGCCACTCCGAAGGCGTATTTTTAAAAAAATCTTTCTATCTATTAGGAGTATGAAACATTATTTGAAGCTTCTCAGATTTAAGTCTATAATGTAATCTTATAATACAGGCTAGTAAAGGTTTGAGTAAGATCACGGGCTTAGACGGCATTGAGCATGCATACAATTTCCTGCAAAGGCTTGGCAACAAAAGTATCTCCTTTCCACCAAGTAATCTAATATAGTTTTAATGTGAATGCAGCTATACACATTGTTTTTAAGGACAGAAATATCAAAGGTACCTTGGGAAACCAGTTGACCTCTAGCAAAGCGATTGAGGTTTACTAACTTAGTGATAGGGAAGCTCTCGCTTTCACCTCAAAAATTGAAAATGGAAATTTTGTCATATTTTGTCATTTTTTGAAATTTTGGGAGTACTAATTGAAATCTATTAAGGTAGCACACATTTAGGAAAAGTTTGAAAAAAATCAACCCAGAATCATCAGAGCTACTCAAAGAATAACAAACATTTTATTACGTTGTTCGGAAAGTATTAAATGCGCAACTTAGTTCAATACGTGTCAATAGATGGCTCCAGCAGTAAGTGCTGGTCGATTTTCATGTATCCAAAACGTCATAAACTAAGATTATAAATACGATAAACAAACCGTTTTGACACATAAATAATGCTTTTGCAGGCATTGGGAATGATTCATAAACTATTATAATTTGAAGCTGCAAAACGGCCTTACGTGAAGCGAAAAAAATTTTGTTTTTGCAGCACAATGCACCGGCGCACAAGAGCATCGCAACCATGGCCAAAATCTATGACTTACGGCTCCAATTGCTGTCGCATCCACTGTATTCGCCCGATTTGGCTCCCTCGGACTATTATCTCCTCGTAAACCTCAAAGGACGACGCATGTTGGAAAATCGCTGGAATAAATGTGTCAAACTAAAAGGGGACTATATTGAATAAAATAAAAAAACATTTAAAAATTTTTTTCATTCCCACAGTTTCAAATTTGTATTAAGTATATCAGTTTTGGTTGTGTAGTTACATTGTTTGACTTACAGCGCTTTTTTAGTATTACAGTAAATATTAACTGATTAGTACGTATCTATGTTTGGATATTGTACCTTTGTAGCTACGAGTGATAACGAAAGTGAATTCTCTTTGACCGTATTTTCGGATGAAGAAGAATCTTATTCTGAGTTCGAGGATCGTGTTGAGGCACCTGATTCATCAGACAGTGATTTTAGTGATGTTGAAAATTTCTTTGTGCCTACCGAAATGATGGTGTCAAAAAATGGTCAAATAGATTACTCAACAAAACCTGAAAACAGTGCCGGAAGAGCCTCAAGGAAAAATATTATAAAATTGGTGTCAGGATTGACACGTTATTCTTGTTCTAGAATTACAGAAGTCGAACTTTCCAGCTTTGAATTATTTTTTCCACGTCCTTTGATACGTACTATTTTGACCTTTACCAACCTTGAGGGCAGACGCATATATGGTGAAGAATGGACTGATGTTGATAGCACCGTACTATTTGAATTCATTGGACTAGTTTTATTGACCGGCGTTTTTCGATCAAACAACGAAAGCACTGAAAGTGTATGGAACTCTGAAAAAGGAAGACCAATATTTGCTGCAACCATGCTGCAACGACATGAAGATTTTCAAGAAAATATCAAGATTCGACAACAGGGAAAATCTAAGTGAACGACGACTGTTAGATAAATTTGCTCCTATACGTGGGTTGACATATTGCCAAAACTTTACAATCCATCCGAAAATGTGGCAATAGATGAACACTTAGTAGCTTTCAGAGGAAGATGTCCCTTCTGGCAGTACATGCCATCAAAGCCAGCGAAATATGGAATCAAGTTTTGAGTACTTTGTGATTCTGCAAAGAACATTGCTTGAAATATTCAACCTTATACTGGCAAGGAAATCGGAAGTACTCCAGAAAAAAATCAAGATATACGTGTAGTTCTTGATTTGATTGTAGGACAACATGTCCCAACCGATAATTTTTTCACGTCTTATCAATTGGCACAAAAATTACTGGGGAGACAAATAACACTCGTAGGAGCAGTACGCAAAAACAAGCCTAAATCACCACCAGAAATAGTAAATATAAAAGGAAGACCAATATATTCATCTAATTTTGCATATACCGAGGATACTACTCTCGTATCTTACATTCCGAAAAAAAAAAAATCTGTAAATCTACTAAGAACTTTACATCGTGACTCAAAAGTAAGTGACCGATCGGATAAAAAGCCAAAGATAATCCTGGATTATAAAAAATGTAAAGAGGGTGTAGATACATTGGACAAAGCAGTAAGTGGCTACACTTGCAAAAGGATTACAAAACGGTGACCTCAAGTAGTATTCAGTAATATGGTCGATATTTCAGCTTATAACGCTTTTGTTTTATTCAAATCCGGTAACTATACATGGGAAGACTTGTAACTCCCTTCATAAAAAAACAACAAACATCACCTCGAGCACATTTTCCACTTGAAATTGCCCAAAAAATTCAAAGTGATTTTCAAACCAATACACAACCATCTTCACCATCTCAATCGCGAAAGAGTTCAGGAAGAAGAACAACTAAAAGAAATCGATGTCAATTATGCCAAAAAACAGGTAATTAAAATAATAATAATAATTAAGATATTTAAAATCATAACTTTGTGTACAAATTGTAATAACTGACTGACATTTTCCTTTTATTATTGAATTAAAAGTTTTGTTAAAGTATTTTCGAAAAACATCAAGTTAAAATGAATTTCCCTTAATTTTTATTTAAATAACTTTGTTTTTTTTCGTTTTTAATATTAACATTATAAAATAGTAAAATCTTCAAGTAAAAAACCAACAAATATCTTAAATAAAGCCTGAAAACAGAGTACTGGGTCAAATGTTACCCGAAGCCCGTTCGCGTCAGTAAATTTGAGGACCGTAAGAAGGTTAAGACTTGGCAGTTGCGTGCATCCAAAAACAAAATTTTTTTGAAAATAAAACAAAGGAAATCCAAAACTCATTTAAAACCAGAAGTGGATAAACCCAACCCAGGATTTGGATCTAAAAATGATGGGAACACCAGGAGAAATTTGCAAAAACAAGGAGGACCTACTTACAACTTATTAGTTGGTATTGCATGCCTAGCAGTGTTCATAAGCTAGTCATTAATTGTCTAGCTATTATTTCATTTTTCGACTTACACATTGGGCAACTTACAGAAGAGGCATTAAATGCATTCCAGAAAGAACTTAGAGGGCATCGTCTCGCACACACTAGAAAATTATCACGGATAAATACCAATGAAGGTTTATAGACATTGTTGTTGGTTAGATCTGATCTTTCATATATATATATTGGGTATGTAATTTAATTCGTGCGGTTTTTTTTTTTCAAAATTTGAATGTTTATTTAAACATGTACAATAGTATTATTCAAAGTATTGCCCATCTGAAGCTACGACTTTTTCCTATCTTTCTGGCAATTTTTGGATCCCATCCCAAAAGAACTGCGCCGGCTTGGCAGCCAAGAATGAATCAAGCCAATTTTTGATATTCTGCTCTGATGTGAACCGTATTTCAGTGAGGGCGTTCTGCATCGACCGGTACAAATGGTAGTCAGAAGAGGCAAGGTCTGGGCTATAAAGCGGGTGGGGTAAGGCTTCCCATCCATTGTTTCCAAATAGTTCTTAACCGGAATAGCAACGTGGGGCCGAGCGTTGTCATGATGGAAAATTATTGCCTCGTGTCTGGTCGCATATTCCGGACGTTTTTCGGCTACTGCTCTCTTCAAATGGATTAATTTTGTTCGGTTTCACCCGGTTTTAGCAGCTCATAGTACAGCACACCCATCTGATCCCACAAATACAGAGCATTACCTTTGCGCCATGGATATTCGGCTTTGCCGTTGATTTACCTGGTTGGCCGGGTTTCACATATGATTTTTTGCATTTGGGGTTATCGTAATGGATCCGTTTTTCATCACCAGTAACAATCCGATGCAAAAATGACTTCCTTTTGTGGCGTTCCAGCAGCATTTCGGACAAGCAAAACCGTCTTTCGACGTTTCTCGGCTTGAGTTCATGTGGAACTCAATTTCCTTGCTTTTGAATATATCCAGCTGCTCTTAAACGTTTTGAAATGGCTATTTGAATGACACCCAAAGATTCTGCGAGCTCTTCTTGTTTTTGGCAACAATCTTCATAGAGTAATACTTCCAGTTCTTCATCTTCAAACTTTTTTGGCTGCCCAGGACGTTCATCGTCTTCCAAGCCAAAATCACCACTTTTAAATCGTGCAAACTACTTTTGGCACGTTCGCTCAGCTAGCGCATGTTCACCATAAACTTCCACCAAAATACGATGACTTTCGTTAGCAGTTTTAAGTAACGAAGAAGAACTCCCCGCAAAAACACTTTTTCAGGCACAAAGCTCGACATATTTGAGTGAAAAAAAAATTATTGTTGTTTACGCATATGTAATAGTACAAGTTACGCCATCTCTTAGCAAACCGCACAATTAAGTTATCGACCCAATATTTACGGAATTCAGTTTCTAAAAAATCCAAATTGGAAATTATCAATTAAATACCGAAAGTGATGATGAACTGACCAATTTATATGAGTCTGATTAAAAGTAAGTAATAACTTCTTTTGAAATCAATAAAAAATATAATTGTTTAACTGTTTTGTTATACTGATTTTAGTGATTAAAATAGTTAAATAGTAATGAATTAGAAATATAACTTAATTTGGAGCAGAATGTTTAATTTTAACTTCGTCGTATGACTCTCAAAACGCCAGATTCTTGTCTTACTTGCATTTTTTTTTTTGTACAAAAAATTAATTTATATAATATGTAGCTACTTACTCTAAGAAGTATTAAGATAAAAATAGACCAAAGCAAGACGTTCAGATCTTTGTCCACCAGCGCCTATTAATCAACGCACTGTGCATCAGCGTACAAGTTATACGGTTAGCTGCTGGTCAGTAATGCGTTTGCATTTTTTAAGGATATTCATACGTTCGACTTAGTTTGAAGTTTTAGTTGTTGCAAAGGCATAAAGTACACTTAGCCTATATATTTGGATGACGAGAAAAATGCAGTGTTTTTCAAAGTGCCTACGTAGACAACCAATACTATGTATTACAGAGGGCTACTAATTGAGATACTAAGTTACTGGGTGAAAGAGGTTTTTGCTGCACAGACCTTCCTCTTCGTCTGTGTTTGGTTAAGCTTTGTATATGCTTAGTTCAACTTATATAACAGTAAGCTCAGTAAATCATTAAGACCTGCTATTCGCTGGGAGTAACATCACAGGGCATGTATACACAAAGACTTCTGAAACTTCTGTAACTGCTCAAGAAGGCTAAAAACTATGAGGAGATAACTCCTGACAGAGATAAAGGGATTACACAAAATTGAGTTAAGAGGCATAATACGATTATTTGATGGTACCAATCAAGCAATCTCTTTTTATAGAATCCCAAGTGTAATCCCTTTTTCTTGGAGTGCGCACAATAAAATCTATGCTCGATTAAGTGAGCAATGACTATATGTTATCGGGCACTGGTCGACCAACATACCAACCATGTGTCTAGTACGTTTCTTTACGAAGTTTCACTCAGCTAAAAGATAGTCAAAAAATTTTTTTTCCTAATTAAGGTTGACAGACCCAAATGTCTGCATAGCAGATGAAAGATGGTACCTTCCGTTTACTCGTATAAGTAGCTATAACTTCTGCAGATCTCATAAGAGAGTACCACCTTGTTCCCGGTGGAGTCACCGTGTGGCGCACCCACTGTTCCGATTTGAGTTCTGTTTTTTTGTTAAGTTCGTACATCTGTTGTTGACATTCCGTCTAAATTTTAGCATTCTAGCTTCACATTTGCAAAAGTTACGTAGCCAAGAGTAACTATGTGTGTGTTGGCGATTTTTTACAATTTTTGAAATGGACTTCAATTTGCAACAACAAAATTGTATTCAATTTTGCGTAAAAAAAACGGATTTAATAGTGCGTAAACGTTAGAAATGTTGAAAAAGTGTTTCGGCAACGATTTTTTTTAAAGAAAACGGTCGTTTACCAGGGGCACGAGCGGTTCAAAAGTGGTCGTGAGTCAATTGAGACCACTGCAGTTGCAGATATTGGAGAACTTGAACATTGCCTATGGATCCGTCTAAGACATTTTGGTTAATAATTTGGATTTTCGTCGTATAGCAGCAAAGTTGGTGCTAAAAGACCTTAATTTCAAGCAAAAAAGAGACCGTGTTGATGTCGCAAAAGAGATGATTTGCGAGGCTGTATCCGATCCCACAGTCATCAAAATGATCATTAATGGAGACGAGACGTGGGCTTATGAGTACGATACGCACTCCAGACATCAGGTAAGTGAATGGCGTCCACCAAATGAGCCGAGACTAAAAAAACCACGTCATTTTCAGTCAAAAAAGAAGGCAATGCTCACGGTTTTCATGGATTACAACGGTGTAGTGCATCATGAATTTTTGCCAGAAGCAATTTTGCATGAAGCAATTCGCCGAAAGAGACCAGAATTGTGGCTTGAAAGCTCGTTGATTTTGCACCATGCGTTATCACCGTCGTACAGTGCTATCATTATGCGTAATTTTTTGGCGAAAAACGCAACAAATGCAATCTACCAGCCACCGAATTCACCTGATTTGGCTCCCTGTAATTTATTTCTAATCAAACGTGTTAAAAACCCACTACGGAAGCAGAAAGCACTGATGGACATACCGAAAACCGAACATAGAAAAATGTTTCAAGGACTGGATCAAGCGCTGGCATAAGTTTGTTGCAGTCGATGGGGATGACTTTGAAGTTAACCCCTTCAAATGGATTAAGATGAATAAACTTGTATGATCGAGGTGGTATATTAAGTACTAGCCTGTAATGGCTCCGCTATGAATAATTATGTCTTGCTTCAATCCATGGTTAGATAGTTTATCTATCGATACAGTCTTTTATGGTTTGTCCTACTATTTGATGGTAGAAAGACGATATTCTCTAGATTGTCAGTTAATTTTCTCTGCAGTTCTCTAAGATATTATTGTGAGTACTTTTTACCCGACAAAGATACCATGAATAACTTTAATTTTGTAGTTAGTTGAGTCACATCTTTAAGGGCTATTCGACTCATATGAGTACATATCTAATATGTTGTACTGGAAATAAGGAAAGTCACAATACATCCTGTCCGAAGAACACTGAGTGGATTAGGTTACCCAAGGATGTGAATCCAAATGCGAAAACCGAAATAGGGAATTCTATAATGATTACATTATGACCTGCCTTTCGAGTCCGAAGCTCAGTCGTTTAAATATTTACATAATGCATTCAAGTAAATCAAGAAGGAGAGGATGTTTCTCTTCCAAGAACTATTCAATTAATAATATTCCAAGACCAAAACTGTATGCTACCCGCAATCACACCTAACCTTAATTGTAATCAGTTAACGCTTCAAAATGTAAATTTTAATCCAACCAACTTACCTTCTGACAAGTATAATAATTGTAGTGATGACTGCAGCTAGGAAAACAAATCCACCGAATGCACCGAGAGCAACAATAGCACCAAGATTGAGTTTAGCCTCCTTTCCTTCCTTTCGTTCGGGATTTTCCACCGAGAAGGGTATATTGACATTAGGTGGTTGATTCTGTCGAATATTGACGCTATCCGAAATCTCATTATCCTGGGGATGTGCATTGAGAATAATGTTTTGTGTGCTCCGGATAGTCGTTGTCGTTTCATAGGTTGGAGAAAGTGGACGAACTTTAGTCGGAATGGTTGGTAATATCGGGCTGAATGGAATGAACTCTGTCGTTGTTGTTGTCGTCGTTGTGGTCTTTGGAATAGGTGATGAAGATGGTGTTTTGTTCTTTGGAACAATAACTGGACGAAGAATTCTCTTTGGTGGGAATTCCTCACGTACTGTTCCCGGCACAACGTATGTGACATCTTCATCGGAGTCCCCTAAAAATGAATTAATGACATGTTATTCGGTAGGAAAGTAAAGAAAGTATTTTGCATGACAAACTTACGTTCGCCATTGATTTCAACGAATGGGGTTGAGCTAGTCGGCATGGTGGTGGATGGCATTGGTCTCGATGGCCGTCGAGTGACAGTGGTCTTTGGTCGGAATGTTGTCGTTGAAGATGTCACAGTGACAGTTGATGTTTCTATCTTAATGCATCTTGGTAATGCACTACTCCATTGGCCACTACTTAAACATGTTATTAAGCGATGACCTTCCAAAGTATATCCAATCGGGCACGAAATTTCTGCCTTTGAGCCGAAGAAGGTGCCATTTGGTGCTGAGATAATTGTATTGTAGTAATTGCCAGGCAAAGTGTCACATTCAACAACTGAAAATGGGAATGGTCAGTGAAATTAATTTGACGACTTCAAACTTGTCGGCTTACTTTCACAACGTGGTGGTGGTCCGTTCCAACGTTCATCAAAGTCACAAGTCAACAGAGCACGTCCAAGCATTTCGTAGCCTTCATTGCACTTATATTTCACCAAACTTAGATATCCAACGGTGCCGTTGATTAGTTCGTAAGCGCCATGTGGAATAGATGCTGGCAAACCACATTCGATATCTACAAATAAGAAACAGAGTGATAAAATTTGAATTGATTCACAGTAGTAACATTGCAACTTACATTTACAGACCGGTGGGAACTCATTGTAGAAACCAGTTTCCAAGCAGGTTCTCGTGGCAGGTCCAACTAGTAAATGGTTACTATCACAAGTGTATTTAACTTGCGCTCCAACTTCAAATCCTTTCGGTATAATCATTGTCGAATTCGGTGGCTGTTCTGGTCGACCACATGTCTTTGGTTGATGTTGGCATATGAAGTTAAGTAGAGTATTACAATTTGTATCACTCCATAGCCATCCCTTAGATCCATCAAAACGTGCACAGTCTTCATCACCACCGGGATGATTCCAAAATGAAACAGTAACCTCCTCACCACTTGTCCATTTCCAAGCATTTCTATCCTCAGAATCACGAATAGCACCCATCCAGTATTGTGAGCTCACATCACTGCGATGCCTTCGCCAGAGTTCCCAACTGATGAAGCCTTGAAGTGCTGGATTACTTTCACTTATCAATGTACCACCACGAGACCGACAGAAGGAGAGTGCATCGAGGAAGTTTAGTGGTTGTCGATTATAGAAAATGTAACATTTGCCATTGTAAGAAGCCAGCGCACCAGGTGGTTGATCACGGAATGTGGGACAACGTTCAATTGGGAGGGCTTGATCAGTATAAACAAATGCTTCGCATATGGACAATTGATTTGGTGTACTATTCTCCAAATGAACGGAAACAAATGCACCTGGCATTGGTGGATTACATGGCAAAAACAGGGGTTGACCTTCTTCTAGGGGTCCTGTGAAGCGGTTGCAAATTGGGTTTGTGCCAAGATCGGGTCTGTTATTACCAACTCGAACAACTATCGTAGCTGGGTTGTTGTCTGCAAAAAGAAGAAGAAAATACAATTATTACTAAAAATACTATGAAAGCAAAGTTCTATTTGGTTTCGATTATTGTTTTAAGGGCATTTATAGCAGAAGCTGAATCATCAAAAGTGGACTTAGGATGAACACGTTAAAGATAAGCAAAATAAAAATGGAAAGAACGTAATAGGTTAATCTTAGCAATCTTGAGTTTTATTTAGCTCAACCATCGGGTAGCTTACAGCAGATCAATAGTTTGATTGGATCAATGGTGTAGCAGTGTTTGTGATGAAGTACTTTGCCTTACCATTGCGACGTGGTTTACGTAAATTTGATAAAATTATAAGCTCAACCACTCTTACTGTGACTGAAACGCATTTAGGAAATCACAAATCGTGCAAGAACTGATTTAACGAAGATTTCTGTTGGTGCTCGTAACATTTCTGGAAAACCAGTTTACATTTTGTCCCAAATATTTGTAGTTTTCCCTTCACTCTCCTACTCTTCTTATTAACATGGAGATGAAAAATCTGAATGCACAATGAAGTATCGAATACTAAGGGCTCCGTCATATGAGAGCAAATGGATGGTGAACGATTGTATTTGCTTGCCATGAATTCAATGTCTAATGGATATCCAAAGCAAATCCGTCATGAATATGCCACTAGATCTAACAATTCCTCAACAAAAAATAAACAAACAGATACATCTAAGATCATACCAAGAAAATATGGGAAACTTTTAAAGCCGATTAAACACTGATATCACAATCATGAAGGATATTTGAATATCGAAGTAGGAAGGGATAACATAATCTCTAAACGTGAAAGTTCATGGTCTTATAAACAAATACATAGTCAACATTTCATTGTTCATGATTGAAGTCTACACAAAATCTTTCGAATTCCGAGGAAAACCTAACCAAAAGTGTGATATAACCAAGCTTTAGAAAATATGTATTCTGCATGGGCAGGAGACTGTGCAGCACAGTACTTGCAGACTGTATAGTACCACGGTACCACGGAATCAACAATTGGAACAAAAGCTTAATAGCAATGGACAGGTGCGGACTTCTAAGTTAAGTCGTAAGACGATCCCTAAGAATAACCGACACAAGGAGACTCATTGTCTCCACGGGGTGATGGCCGTCAATGATGGTAATTCTCTTTGATATAGCAGATTCTGTATGCTCTGCCAAGGATTTATCTCTGTAAACGTATTCTAACATCAGTAAAAATGAGCTACGGAGACGAGATAATCTCTTTTAATAAAAAAAAAACTCTAACTGCAAGATGGAACAGCCAGTGCCGTGGATGCATTGCTAAGAGAGTGTCTTGTCTCTAATTTGCGAACTTTGGATGCCAGGCTATCTTCAGTTTAAATTTCCAGCCTCCCTCTAAACAGAATGGGCCCTGCTGTTAGATAACTTTCATATCCCGACTACTCGTGGGGATCTTGATATTAATCCAACAAAAGATTTAAAATTAGAGACAGACGCGTCTTTAAAGCATCAACTTCTAGAGGCATATCTATGTTTTCTGCAACAGAAGCTCTCGATAGGACGTGACAGGGCTGTGTCCCTTCTGAGCGACTCAGATTCAGATACGTTGTATGAAGACACAATCAGCATACTATCGGATGAGTTATTTGTTCCATCTCTTAGCACGAAAGTAGCAGTAGATTCTGAGGTCTCAAAAATCTACAAGCAACATTAGTCTGCGACCCTCGGAAAAGAGAAGGTTTCAAACGAGCCTTGAAATAAGCTAACTCTGGCTAATATACTCCGCCGATAATACAGAGGCCACACAAACCCAGTCGGACAACACCACTACCCCAACGGTAGTGGGTCTAAACAGCAGTGCCTGCAGATTCCTACAAACAGTGGAAGAGAAAGATCTGGTGCACGTGGTCTTTTTTGGTAATGACAATGTGAAGAATCGGCTGCATATATACAGAATGGCCAGAAATTTTATAAAATGTTGCGAAGACAGTTATTAATGAAGATTTGTAGCTTCCTTTCGACAGAATTGGTTGAATTCAAAAGCAAAAAGCTGGAAATATTTCTTTCTTAAATATCAGTCAAACTATCAAGACCAGGCTTTTCTTGCGAATTCTGATGTACACATCCAGACGGGCAATACCGCCCTTCGAAGCCATATTTCTCAGTTAAAGAAAGTTTTTAACTTTTACGAATTGCTGTCCGGTAATGTTGAAATACTTAGAACTTAGAGTATTTAACTTAATATGAGTCCTAGCTTATTCGCGTATGCTTCGTAGTTATGGATCGTCAAGTGCCTCATCCCACCGTCCCACATCCGTAATCACTGCAATGAACAAAAAATCAAAAGAATGCAGACTTTTCGATCCCAGACCTCCGCCCTTTAAGACCCCTTTCCACTGCAGAACCAGTATAATTTTCCTAAACCAGACAAGTCAAATGGCACTTAAGGTGACCTTCCAAAAGCCTTAACGAAATCGGTGAATGATATATTAAGCGAAGGTTTGTACTCATCGAACTATGCAATGATGATCCGCACCGTATTGATGTGGTTAATTTTTCCCGAAAACCCTCTCGGGGAATATTAGTTTGGCTACTGCGGTAATATGATGATTTCATATTCTATATTCCTGTTCCAATTTTTGGGACATATGGTATTTCCGCTTCACATGCTCTCCTTTTGAGTGGCCGTAAAAATTCCGATGTTGGTCAATTAAACCTTCGCCAAGATATTCTTAATGGCGATTGTTATGTTTTTTTTTTAAATGCCCTTGTTGGGCAATGAGTTACTAGGAGAAAAACTGCGAATGCTTCAATATGATTTCTATAGAGAGCTTGTCTCTACTGGGGATCGATAGTTGTGGTTAACTCAACTCCGTCTCGAAATTATTCCTATTAATGGCTTGACATGTCTAGGTTTCTAGGTGGTAAAATAAAGCCTAAGGACAAGACTATGAGCTGTGTTATGACTTTTTTAACATCATACTTGAGAGAATACTGGAGGCACAATCTTTTTGTGCAACTATTAGCGTACGCTGGTGATATTGACATAATTGGCAGAAGCAGTCAAAATGATAAATGAGGTCAAAACCAAATTTATTCTGTCAACAAGAAAAGATACATAACTTCTACAAATAGGATAGAACATCGCAGTCAACAGCTATAACATTGAGGTAGTGAAGGATTTTGTTTCTGCTATAAATTCTGCAAACAAAACTTCAGCAGAAATAAAAGGAAGAATCGCCCTTACCAATGGATATATCTTTGGGCTAAGAAGGCAATTGAGTAGTAAGGAAACTCTATATAAGACCTTGATCATCCCAATCCTACTTTGTTTAGCATGATAGAGTGCATCGAAAACAGGTGATCATCGTGTCGAGAGAAAAATTCTTCGTAAAATTTTCGGTCTCGTTTGATTTGACGGACTTTTTTAAAGGAGATTAAACGACGAACCATACGAGCTGTTCAGCAACATCAACCAAGTGAGAAGAATGCACATCAGTCAGATGAAATGAATAGTACATGTAGAGCGGATGAACACCAATGATCCGGCCGGAAGAATCTTCGAATCTAACCCGAAGTTATCAAAGCTACCCCTAATAATGGAACAGAGTAAGACCCCTCTTAAGTGGCGCGCACAAGTGAAATAGGAACTCGGGCAACTTGAAGTGATCAACTGGAGACACTTAGGAGGAAGTTATCTGGAGAAGATTCATGTTCGAAGCCCATACTCATAAAGATAAAACCCTAACAAAACATTTAACAATGACAAAAATGAGACTAAAATCTACTCTCTAAGGCAACACTAAAAATCACTTGCAAAGCATACCGTCAGCAAGGAGATCTACATTTGGTATGCCACCACAATTGTTTTTTGTTTTTTTTCAAAGCACAGATAAGGATTCTTGAATTTAAGTGCAAGGCGATTTACTAGTAACATATCTCGCGTACAGCGTTATATATTTCTGGGAACGCTAAAAGTTTGACATTCGCGACATCCACCACATGGAATCCACAGAAATGTCGATTTCATATTCACGAAGTTACTTCTTAAGCCAAATGCTTACAAAACCGGAACACAAAATACTCAAAAATGCAGTAAAAAAAAACTCGGTTAACATTCCCAAAGAACGCATTGTCCATGGGCAATTAACCCCAGTAGCAATCATACGAACTAAATTATCGGTCATTACTGTAACTAAAAGCATTCCACAAAATCTCAATTTTTGAGATAAACTGGGAAGCACAACTACGAAGCACCCCGATCCATCATCATAAAGTCTCCTTAAATGCGCGCGGCTCCACTGATTTATTGCAACGATTTCCGCGTTGCATAATCAACACAACAACAATAGATATAAGTACAAGCCTCTTTGGGCTACCATTTAACCAGCAGGCTTCAGTTAAATTCAATTTCCCTTTCGACTAGCATTCCTTCCGTCTTCGGTTCATTAAAACATGCTAAAGAGTGGTGCACCACTTAATTACAAGAACTTCAAACTACCGTTACAGATAATCGGTAACAAAATCAAACTCCCAGATCTTAATGCAGACCAAAACCCAGACGCTAACCCAAACGCAGACCACATTTCCTAGGAAATCAATTGAAATAAGGGCGTGCCAAGTAAACGTGTTTTATACTCGTACACACGTAGATGTGAAATAGATTTTCGTTTCACCTTCCCGATACTAATGACTACGATGCGACTTTGCGGCCTTCCAATGTGCGTAATCAACTTGAACCCAAAAGCCACTATTCATTCGTAGACCTCAAATCAGGTAGTGACAGTATCAGTTTTCCCCCTCGAAACCCTTCGGAGAATAGGGAATGAAAATCTGCGAATAAGTTGTCGTAGGACTGCTTTCACTTATGCCCAATACCACGAACATCAGTGAAGTATTATTCAATTCTCAGTGTTACTTTCACTTCAGACAGATAGTATCTACCCATGGGAGCAGTACATGTACCATAGTACCACTACTTGTATTTTGACGAGGCGTTGGAGTCGAAGTGGGAGTCACAGTATGTTCATAATATATATTCACATAAATATCTATGGGAGTGCACCCCCTTTTCGGGTATCCGTAGGCTTTGTGTGCTAATCATAAACATAAAAAAAAAAATAAATAAATTTTACTATACGAGTATTTTGAAGCTGGTTGCATGAATGGTACCTGTGTACTCATCTTAACTTACCACAACATGACTTTCCGAAATCTAGACGAACCAGTTGCACCATGTATGGCTCGAGCAGGTTAACATACCACCATGGCGATCGCTCCGATTTTGTGAGTGAACACGTTTCCGCACTGAAAAATGCGGATGTGGAACCGTCGATGGCTTTTTGCGGTATACCCGATCCTTCGGTTGATATCTGCATTGGAGCTTTTCCGGCAGCCACATTGAGAACTGAAATTAAAAATAAAATGCACATTTAGATACGGATACTTGTAATTAGAAGTGAGTAATTGAAAGTATGTGGAAGAAGGGAAATTATCGCCCAAATTCACCTGATTTTTTCGAGGAGGCACTAGTTTTGCGAAAGAAAAAACAGTTATAAGTTTGTGGACCAAAATCGAGAAATTAAGGTGGAGACTACGCAACGCGTTGAGTCAATTTGTGAGGTCGTTAGAAAGATATCTGGACGGACATTCAGTATAGTAAAAAAAAAATGTGTAATGTATCTAAGTAACTCACTTTTAAGTTTATTTACAAAAAAAAGTTTACGATTCATTAATGCAAGTGTTTCATTAGAAAAACTAGTAGAGCAGCAATTTCATGAAAATCTGAAAGACGATCAGACTTACAGAATTCAGATGCTGATTGCCAGATATTGTGGTCCCAGCACTTTTCCTATCTCAAAACAGCAAACAGTATTCAGCTTCAACTTAAAGCCCGCAGAAGGTCTCTACGTGCGATATTGTAATATACAACTTTCATTTTGTCGTAGTAAGCTTGCTGGCACCCTATATCCCTTGTGGAATAAAGTGGCCAGTGGCCTGGTGTTTGCTTTGGATACTTGAAGTGTTGCATGCTTTGTTTATCACTTTGAGATTGAGCCTTCTCCTCCAGTTGCTCGTCATGTGCGCAAAACCTAGTATCCTTTGAATAGAAATTTAATATGAATGCGGCAGCATTAAAAAGAAGCAATACGATCACGCCTGCATTGAAGAACCAACAGTCCAGTAGCAACTAAAATTATCAGAAAGCCTCAAGTATATGTGGTATTTTGAGATTTTGATGTTATTGGTTTAACTCGGATTTTTCTGGCATCGTCCAGAGAGAATGGAAGAATTCCCTGTAGTTTCAAAGATCGATGCTTTTATAACCATATTCGCCAGATGTATGGGTTTCCCGTCCCAGATGTTAACCAAAGCAACGATTGTTCTTATATTTCCTAAAACTAACTCTCGTCAAATTAAATTAAATTAACCTAAGGGTCTGGAACGCATTTAGAATTACAGTCAATTGAGCAAATATCAAAGAGATATTCCTCGATTTAAAGAAATTTTAGCAATATCCAGTACGCATTGCTTACGCTTACCATGGCAGACTTAAAGATTTTCATATTATAGAAAAGCTTGCCTTACTTGAGCTGAAACAACCAATTTCAAAAGATGTTCTACGAATGGCTTGATCGTTAATAGATTGCTTTTTTTTACCTCCGACTTCCCAAATTTAAAGGCGCGAGTGCTGACCAGCAGCAAAAATTATAAAAAATATAACAATAACCGAATAAATGAATTTCCCAGATGGAATCAACGGTAAACTAAGTTCCCGGAACAAAACAAGAAAGACCTAATACGATATACTTCAACATATTTAGAGGGGGTGGCCGTGGTGTAGTGGTATATGCATAGCCTCCTCAAGCAGAGGATCGCGGGTTCGAATCCCGTGCCAGGCAATTCTGTGAAAAAGTCTTTTCATAGAATTGGTATGTAGTTATATGAAAATCCCGTCGGCGTCAACTCTGACATGAAGGCATAACACTGATGTTGGAACGAACTAACAACTAGCACGTACTTAAGATCCACTGGTTGTGGAGGATGTACCAGCTCGTCTAGTCCAGTTTGACAATCACCTCTGGGAAAAATATCGAAACCTAATACACCTGAGTTTCAAACTACTACACCACCCGCCCGCGCCCTGGGACCGGTAGGTACATCTGAGACTAGATCAAGGTCTTGGAAAAGAGATCGTGGCCGAATAGAACTTAATGGACGAACGGTAGCGCTCACATCCCCGAAGAGGTTACTGGCTTTGGTCTAACCGACCCTAAGAGAACAAACAATAGAAATGGACCTCCATGTTAGGAGTTGTGCCGAAGGAGTGACTGCCTGACCATGAAAAAAAGCCAACTTCGAATCAATATCAAGCCTCAAATACGGACGGATTTACTCTTGATAACCTCTGCAAACGAAACAATGACAACGAACTTCGGATCTGCACGTATATTTTAGGTCCCTTAATAGGCCACGTGCACCCGAAAATCGTAAAGGCAAGCTAATACTGTGAGGAAATATGACATCGGCCAAACCCTTTTTCGATTGAGTCTCCCTTAATCTCTTAAGAGAGCCTGGCCACATCGCCAAAAAAGCTATCGGAGTATCTGCCCTTATGTGATTGGTTTCACACAGCTATCACAATAAAACCCTTGGTTTGCCGGCAAGGACTTAATACTAAGCAAGATGCATACAATGCGGCGATTCAAAGAAGGAATAGAGCCACTTTGAAGCTATATGAGCAAAAGAGGAGAGACGAATGTTGCCTTCTTAGGAGGAAAAAGAATTAGCATGAGAAGAGCACAGTGGGAGAAATTGAGAGATTCTACTCCAGAAATAAGATCCGGAAATTTCACCAAAACATAAAAAATCATGCCACGGATACAAACCCCGATCTGAAGCCTGTAAAGACGAACAGGGAGTCGCAGTCGATGCTGAGTAATGGGAAATATCGTGAATAAACCTGAGAATGAACCTTTTAACCTGGACGATGTAGATCAACAATTCCGTCCACTCGAACTGGATGAAGTGAAGATAGCCAAATCTAAGCATAAATCAAACAACGCTGTTTTGGCGGTCGGCCTGACCACTAAGCTCTTCAAAGCGGCAAGAGATGATAAACGCCATCTCATCTGTAAAATATGGTCAAACGGAAGTATGTTCGATGTATGGAACCCAAGCGATGTTTATCCGATCGTCAAGAAACGAGACCCTCTAAACTGCTCCAACTACAGATTCATCAGTTTTCGTAACATCACCTGAAAGATGATCTCCGCCATAGTGTGTGAATGCATGAAGCCGTTCGTCAACAACCTGATTGGTCTATATCAGTGTGGCTTTGGGCCAGAAAATCCATCATCGACCAGATGTCTATGTCGACGGTAGATATAGGAAAAAGCCCATGAGCTCCAAATCGATACATGCCACCTACTGGTATTCATCGATTTTAAGGCTACGTATGACAGTGTTTATAGAGACGAGCTATGCAGAGCAAAGTCTAAGTTTGGCATCCATCCCAAACCCATCCGTTTGTACAGGATGACGATGAAGAATGCACGGTGCTTCATGAAGGTCTGTAAAGAACTTACCGCGACCCCCGAGGTCTAAAAAGAATTTGGAGAGTGTCTTATCTCTGTCACGTGATTTGTTTGGCATCATTCTTGAAAGAATAGTGCAGAATTCAAGCGCCAACACAAGAGGCACAATCTTTCAAAAAGTCCATCCAATTACTCGCATACGCCGATGATTTTGACATAATTGGAAAAGAGTAGCGATATGTCAGTAGCGCAACGAAGTTGGGTTTATCGGTTAATGAGGACAATACCAAGTATATGCTGTCAGCAAGAAACGACACTCAACACCCACGTCTCGGACAGAACTTATCTATCGACAGGGGTGGTTAAGGACTTTGTTTACCTTGGCTTCACTATCAACTCAGACAACGACTCTATCAAAATCAAAAAATAAATAAATCTTACCAATTGCTGCTTCCTTAGGCTAATAGGGCAATTGACTACCAAAGCCTTTACACGAATAACAAAGTGACTCTATATAGGACCTTAATACTAACAGTTTTGCTCTATGGCACAGACGCATTGACTTTATCAAAATGGATGAGGATAATTTTGGCTGCTTTGAGAAGAGATTTTCGGTCCAGTCTGTATGGACAGTGAGTTAAAGAGAAGATACAACGACGGCTAAACAGAGATATGGATTTAACCAAAAGAGTGAAGATCCAACGGCTGAGGTAACTAGATTATGAAGCCGGGTTAACATCAATGCTTTGGTCTAAAAAAAATTTTTGAATTAGCCGCGGTGGCACACGCAAGTGGAGGTAGCTAGCTAAATATCGAGCTAGCTTGGGATGCTTGTTGGTTGAGGCCCAGGTACACCCCGGTCTCTAGCACCACCTTAAGTAAGTAACATTATTAAAGCAATCGAAACTTTCTTGGGTTATCAAACATATGGCTCTAAATTGAAGATGAATTTATTTAATCTCAACTATACCTGCTAAGTCAAAAAAGACAAGATAATAGGATCTAGAGATAGGGAAGTTATAGTATAAGCTCTTGAAAAATAGAACAATTAACGATGGTTAGTGGAAATTCTACATAATACAAGCAAATAAGCCCATAGTCAATCTGATGACCTTAACCCAGAAATCCAGGACAAAACGCGTTTCAAGCTCTAAAGATTAAGTCCGAAGCGTCGGTGCAGTTTGGAAAATGTCTGATTTCAGTAAAACACTTACAACGCTTTCAGAGTTTAACTACTCGAAACTCGTTAGTGTTTATTTATAGACTTAATCCATAAGTTGGATATTCATGATCAAATGAGATATATATATGGCAAGATGATTACGCTGAATTCTGTCAATAATGATTTAAATATAGTGCACAACTCAAGCAAATTTATAAGAAACATATCTGCTTAGTAAATTAAGTATTACAAAGTAATTATTAATAATTAATTAATACTATAATGTTTCGCCAGTCTTGTACCAAATTAATTTGCTAATACTTACAACCAACTAATTGGTACATTTTCCGAAATAAATCAGCGAACAACTCACCGAACCTGGTAGAGGGGTTCTGGCAATCGGAAAAATCGCTTAACCAGAAACTAACAAGACAAATGATGGAATGAACACCGACTTCATGTTGTGAAAAGAGCAGAAATAGAAAAAGGCAGTTTTATGCTTACTTCTAGCTAAAAATAAGACACAGTCCGGTATTTATCGCTTCATTGTCTGCTTATTGATTTTTTTCCAACTTCAAGCAACCTGCTGTTTTCCTTTTGGCCAATGGTTTCCACAGATAAATTCCACTAATTTCGTTAACCTCCTCAGTACATTCGAATGCAGTATGTTACATCGGAAGCAGAAAAAAAAAAATGCTGCCCCTCCGACATGTAATGTCAAGCCCCTGATGATCAAGATCTCCGATTTTAAAAGTCCTTAAGCTCACAGCATTGGGATTGAAACTTTCATGTTCGGTTTAGCCCGAAGACATTTTGTTAACTTTCATGTGGAATGACTTTCAGTTCTACTACTGAAAATCCAACAAAAACCAGCAAAAAAAAACGAAAATAACGCTCAAGGATCTAGAACTTGAACTTTAGCTTAAAATTCTATAAATTCCAAGCTATTCATCGTTTATCTAAAAAGTGTTAGGAATTGGAAGAAATGAAGTGTAACCTTCATCATATTTCTAGGTGCAGCTTCTCGGTATCTGATGTAAAGAGGCCCATACATCCATCGTTTGTCCCACCTTACATCTTTCTATACTGGTGACTCACCGGTTAATAAGACCCTTTAACTTTCAATTACCTAAAGCTGAAAGGTTGTTATGTACCACAAATCTCAATGTTTCATCGCTTGTACTAAAATCACAGGTTCGTTTCCAGATTTGCTTAAACGAAATTCTACTTAGCTGCACCTATTAACGGATAACCAGATAGCAATGATAGTTTTTCCAATTTTTTGTTTCAGCAGCTGTCTAAGGTACCAATGCCATCCAGCTGTCAAAATATTCAGTAAGGTTTGCCAATTCATCCCGCATCGCGGATATAATAAAAAAAAATTATCGAAATTTCGGCTCAGTCGTAAATGCGCAACGTGAATATCGTCGTGAGGTCGCTTATCGTCATGGATTCAGTGTGTAACAATTTGTTGTGGCAAAGTTTGAGCGTGAGTACGCCCTTTTGAATTTTAAACCTCCAACCGGATGGAGATTGGTGCAAAATGAAGAAAACATAGCCGCCGTAGAGGCCAGAATCGAAGAAGACCTAGAAATGTGGATTCGGTGCCGATCAGCTGAGTTGAGAGAATCAGAGAATCAACCCGATCTATTTTGCGGTTAGTTTTCGGCCTACATCTGTATAAGATTATGCTGACGCAAGAATTGAAGCCGGACGACCAAAGACAATGCCGTGAGTTCGGATTTTGACCAAAAAATCAATTTCTTGGACGAGCCCATGTTTGGTTCAGTGGTTATTTCAGCAAGTAAATTTGACCTTTTTAGAGCGAACACAATTGATTGAATGTGTTTTCTTTCGAAATTAGGAAGGATACACCGTTACCGTCAATGGTCTCACGTATAGAGCGATGGTCACCGACTTTCTGTAGTCAAAGCTCGACAGCTTTAATATATCCCATCTGTAGTTCCAACAGGACGGCGTTACAGTTAATACAAGCGACGCAACGCTTGAAGATTTGAAGGAGAAATTTGCCGACTGGGTTATCTCAAGAAGAGCGTTCATGAATTGGCCGCCATGATCATGCGATTTAACATTATTCGATTATTCTTTCTGGGTGAATATTCGACATGCTATTGCCGGATAAACCCGGACATATTAGATCAAGTCATCAAAAATTGGACCGACCGCTTGAAGCACTACCAGCAAATCCGAGGCGGCCATTTGAACGATGTGCTATATCACACATAATGGCATGAACGTAGCTTCAAAATAAAGCCAGAATCGACTTTATATTTCACACTGTTGTTTTATTTAAAAATTTTTTTTTCTTATCTGGTGACTCACTACCTGTATTGCAAATAAGAGAGTGTTCATTCTTCAATATGCTGAGACACAAGACGGTATAAAATAAAGTTTGTCATATCTCTAATATATATATGTCATTCAAGGTTAACGTATGGTTTCGCTTATCTCTCGAGGCCAGGAACCAATGCCTTGATAATACAGTACAATGCCAATAATATTTAATCCAAAGTGAAGAAATACGTAGTTCTTATGTCCATCCAAGTGAAATCACCGCAATTCTTAAGTCAACTTTGAGGTATTGTGTAACTTCTCCTCCTCTTTTAATTAATTCTAGCAAACAACCTTAACTTAATAGAGTCGGTAATCAAAATTCACTAGATTAGGATATTAGGGAAGAAAGAAAGAGTGGTACCGACATACGTTGGTTTTGAATATTAGAAGGTTATAATGACTAGGAATCAAAGAACCTAGCAGAGCATTTCATAAACGATTTGTAACGCTCAGAAAATAAAAACGATATTTCTGAATAAGTCTGAGAGTGCGCTTAAGGCCAAACTCTCAAGCAATAATTTTTAGACTTACGTGTTTCGAGATATTTCATGAGCTGACGGTTTAATAGTGTTTTCATGACATATGACATCTCTTCTGTAAGAGCAATGGGTCTGTTATAGAAAACAGAAGGAAATTTGTTGTTCGATTCGGATTAGATAAATGTTTTTTGTTTTTTCCTTTTTTAAGAGCAGGATTGATGAAAGAGCTTCTAAAGTGGTTTTGCCAGAGTTTGATGACACCTTTGTTCAAAAGAAGGGAACCAGTGGACATGCGTTTTTTTTTTAGATGTTCTCAATCGTTGAACTGGCTGTAAGTTGCTCAAATCGGCACAGCCTTTCCAGACATAAGTTAAAGGTTATATCCATGAGAAATGGTGAAAGTGTAATACATTGCCTGTGGTCATTCGCAAGAAGATCTTAATTAAAGATGACTACTTGTTGAAAGATGCAAGTACCACTATATATTTCAATTTACATGTAGCATCGAGATTCCAATTATATAAGACCAAACGCTTTAATCATTTCAATTCTCTTTCTCGCTTTCTGTAAAAATTGTTTATCATAGACAAAAGTCTGGAAGTATCGTAACCTTTTTCGAATTGCACCTGAACTAAAAAAAAAAAAAAAAATAACAAAATTTAACGACTTTTTTGGAATATCTATTTAACTTTTTCTGCTATATATAAGATACAAAGATGGGAAAATGAACTTGTTGCGCTTTGATTAGCTAATTAATACTAATTACCATGAAAAATAGCCGATATAACCAGACGAAAATCATTTTGTTACAGAAACCAGCCATGGGTTCTGCACCTAGATGGTCTAAGTATCTGTGGAAAAGTCTAACAAATCAAAAGACAGTTTAATATGAAAATAAACTTCTACAAAATAAAATCGCGACTTTCGTTAGGCATTGTTTTGGCATAACCGTGTATACAATACGACATTGTTGCAAAGATTACCTGCAACAACATAGCAAATAAAAACTATCACTAAGGGAAGACATTCACTAAATGTCAACCACGATTTGACATCAAGACTTCAGTTTTTAAATATGTTTAGCAACACACACGTGTGACATACCATCACGAAGGAAAGCACATACCGTGAAAGAAAGCTTCAGTTCGATACTAGGCCTTCACGTTTCCGAAAGTATCTTAGAACGTAACGCTTCAAAATGGGCCATTATAACACCATGACTCATCAGCATAAGTGTAATACTAATACATGCCACTAACCCCATTTCTTTCAAAAGTCTACAAAACAAAAAATTCAATTCCACATATTACGAGCACGTCTTAAAAATTTGTCACAAAAGCTAATTAAAACTAAACGATTTCACGTGGAGAAGTAGAAGAGGAGTAAAGAAAAGAAGTTAAGCGCTTTAGGTACTAAGTGAAATTCTCGATCGCAGATAAAAAGCCCATTTCGTAGGCATAGTCTAGATACGGATGCAAGTGCCATACATAATTACCCCCCAGAATTGGACGAATTTAGAAGTTTCACTTTCGAAACAATACTAAGATAAAAGTTACAGATACAAGTACAGATACAAGAGTATAAACAGTAAGGTACAGCGACAGGTACAATTCTCAGAAGAAAAAGTTTACCTTCCACAATCGGAGTCAACAACGGCTACAATACAAAAAAAAAAAAAAAAACGGCGAAAGAGGGATTCCAAACAGGAGGGCACACAATGGAGTCATAAAATTCTCGCGTTTCACTTTCTCGCAGAGCATTCCAACGTAGGCTGTGGCATCTTGATGTGCGGCGGTGGCGGAATGGTGCTGCTGCTGCTGATGGTGTTGGTGGAGCTGAAGCTAGAGATTCCAAGCTGCTGGGAAATTGAAGATAAAGCAAAATTACCATTTACCTTCGTTGTCGCTGTTACTTACTGTTGCTGTTGTTGCTTTTGTTTTTCTTTTTGTGATTTGTTATTTTGTATTTTGTTTGACCTGAATTTTTCTCCTTCTCTTTGACCGTATTCCGGCTGTAGGTGCCCCCGTTTGAACCGAGCCGCACCATGCGCGCAATTGTTTGCCCAAGTACTTGGCGCTGCAGGCTTATTTGTCGGTGTTCATGGTACCTACTTACGAGTACTCTGATAGTTGCCACTCTTGGTAGCCAAAGGTGAACCTGCGGACACAAGGTCTTCGGAATGCGCTGTTGCACAGTTATGAGACCAGACCATTCAGGCAAGCCATAATGAAGAAAGATATGGTTCCCAGGTTTAGCCAAGATAACTGACGCATTTGCGATTGTGAAATGTCATGACAAAGTTTTTAGTTTTTTTTTTTTTCACTTTTTTGTTTTTTTATTCGGTTTTTATGTAAGCGCTCTTGTACTACACCCAGTGAGACTTGCATTTATGTAGGCTAGACACGAAAAAAAGTATAAGCATTCGTTGATTGTCTGGTAAAAATTAATGGTGGCTGCATTTTTAACAGGCACTTGAGCAAAGGTATTTCTTAAATCTAAACTCGAACATTAATTCGTTGTTATCGTTGAGCCTATTTAAGAGGTTCCTCAGTACATAGAACAATTTCTTAAGACATCTTTTGAATTCCTTTCACAAATCTGTTTGGGTCATGTTAACTAATATCGAAATAATTATCGCAGAGAATTAGAAATAATTAACAAGCTGTAAAAACTTGAAAAAAGACCGGCAATGGGGTTTATGAGTTTGTTGCCCGTGGTGGTGGTAGAATTTTTCTTTGGGTGCCTCTAATTAGTACAAATACAACATTCGCAGCGGGCTGTAAACACGGCCTTCATAGAATAATCCCTTATATTACGAGTGAGCAGTCTATATGTTTATTCACATATTCGTATGCGGCAGATGCCGAGATACTATTCGGATTCCCATGATAAATTCTGAGTGTCATAACTATTCTGGTAAACCAACTAAGTTAAGTATTCAAACGAATATTCCGAGGCCTACCTTCATTCTGACAATGATCACCTCTGCAAGTCAATCGAAATAATTTACAAAACAAATGTAAGACAGAATGGCTTAGACTAGAGTCAAATAAGTGAGGATAACAATAAGCAAACCTGTCTCCTGATTTCTATATGGAGACAGTCTGGTTTTGTGTGCACAATTTGCACACAAGCCGACATATTGGCCCTCGGATGTCGCCAAAACACCCGATCTAATAGACTTCTTTATCGGAAAAGGAGTAAACGCTAGTTACGTCAAAGTTGAAGAGGGCTTCGAACTTTCCTTCGATCATTCTCCAGTTATCATCTCACTGTGAGAATCCTTGGTTAAGAAACAAAGACCACACAGATTAACTAACAGCAAAACTCACTGGGAAGATTTCCGAATAGACGTTGTAGACAATACTGAGTTGAAAGTAGCACTTAGAACGCCGTATCAACTTGAAAAAGAAGTTGAACTTTTCGTTGAAGTCATACAGCAAGCGGCCTGGAAGAACACTCCCCCCGAATCGAACAAAGGTCAGAAAGTCGGCATAAGATATCCACCGGAAATCAGAGAAATGATAAGGAAGAAACGAAGAGCGCGGAAAAAGTGGCATGAAACCCAGGCACCACAAGATAAGACGTCCTTCAATAGGCTCTGCAACTTGTTGAAAAAATCGATCAAGGACTTCAATAATCAAGGTATTATTAACTACCTTGAAAGACTCACAGCGACAAAGGATACCAACTACTCCATATGGAGAGCCGTTAAAAGTGTTCGAAAGCCCCAAATACACGTGCCGCCAATAAGAAGAAACCAGAATGACTGGGCGAAAGAAGATAAGGAAAAAACTAATGTTTTTACCGACCATCTTGCAGAAACGTTTAAATCATTCGACGGGAAAGTGCTTCCAGTAGAAAAGTAGAAAAGGATACACTTAGGGAATTTAGATAATTTATAGACACGCTTAAGCCCAATAAAGTGCCGGGATATGACTTAATAACGGAAGAAATACTTAAAGCGTTGCCGAAAAAAGGTTTGCTAAAGCTGCTCTATCTTACGAATGCCAACATTAGATTAGAGCATGTACCGCACCAGAGGAAAGTAGCCGAAGTTATTATGGTTCCGAAACCCGGTAAACCACTGACTGAAGTCAAGTCATATAGACCAATATCGCTTCTCCCGATTACACCAAAGGTCTTCGAGCGAATCCTTCTTAATCGTCTTAAGTCAATTACCGGCACAAATTCCCTCTTGCCTGATCATCAATTTGGCTTTAGAAGCCAACACTCTACAGTTGACCAAGTGCATCGAATAACCGATATTATTGAACGAGCAATCGAGTATAAGTTAGTCTGTTCAAGCGCATTCCTTGACGCCTTTGATAAGGTATGGCACGAAGGCCAAAAATATAAACTCCGGCAAGCCCTACCCCAGCAATTGTCTTGTATTTTAGGTTCATACCTGGAAGACCGACTCTTCTGTGTGAGACACGGAAACGAATATTCCACTTTTAAGACAATAAAGGCGGGGGTGCCGCAAGGAAGTGTACTTGGCCCTCTGCTATATTTGCTTTTTACCCGCGATATACCGCAAACGGACGACACTGTCCCAGCTACATTTTCTGATGACACTGCCATATTGGCAACGGCTAAAACAGTCGAAGAAGCAACTGCCAAATTGCAACGTGCCCTTACACGGATAAACAATTGGACAAAGACTTGGCAAATCGCTTTTAATGAAAACAAGTCTGTCCACGTGAACTTCACTCTCAAGAAAATTGAGAATCCACCGGTGTTTATCAACGCAGTACGAATTTCTTACGCGAACGAGTCCAAATATCTCGGTATGACACTTGACGCTTAGCTAAAATGGAGAGCACACGTCAAGAAAAAAACGTGAAGAGCTTAAAATCAAATATAGAGATATTTACTGGCTTATTGGAACGTAAAAAATCCTCAAAAAATAAGTTGGGAAAAGAGTTGCAGCCTAAAACATCGCTTAAGAAAAGTTTGCCTGAGGCTCATGTCTGCTCTTGAATTACGTTGAACCGATCGCTTTTCTGTTTTTTTTTTTTTCTGGTTTTTTAAAGAACTTAACACTTAAGTGACTCTGAGATTTGATTTCAGTCAAAAAGACATCCGAACCATACAGTTCAACCTAGAGTCAACGGTGTATATCGATAGTACGATGATTACTTCGGAGATAGTGTATTACTACTTTCACCCTGTTTCAGTGGCAGTCGCGGTTAGCTTTGCAAGAAATAGGTCCGGAATAAAACTATGACCAGGCATATTCACAAGCTCTTACTGCGCTATATGATTGTTATTGTAAAAAAAAATATAGTTACTAAGCAACAACAATACGGACAGATACGGACGGTACAACTATTGACAAGCCCTGCAAACGAAGCAACGATAAGGAATTTCGGATCTACACGTGGAATGTCAAGTACCTTAAAAAGCCACGTGCAACCGAACAACTAACTGCAACCTAAACTGCTGAAAAGCAATTATTACTGCCATCCAAGAGATTCGATGGAATGAAAAGGACAAAAAAAGGATGAAAAACTGCGACATCTACTACGACAATTGTTATTGTCGGCAAAAGCAGCCAGCAAGAAGTCTTAAATTTCCAGCATTTGAACCGTGTAAAGGCTAAATTTGCCAACATTAGCTTTATGTACGCGCACGCCCCACAGAGAAGAAAGGTATCCACATCACAATAGCTTCTACGAGCTCTTGGATAAGATTTACGTGCAGTGTACTAGCTATGACATTAAAATTGTCCTCGGTAATTTTAACGCAGAGCTAGGCAGAGAAGGCATCTTTGGTAGTCCTGTCGGAAAGTATAGCCTACACGACACCACCTCCGATAACAGATTCAGGGTAATCGACTTTGCGGCGGTATCGTAATCATAGCTAGCACGAGGTTCCCACATCTCGATATTAACAAGGAGACTTGCAGAACCCTGATTGATCAACCGTCAATCAGAATAATCACATTGCAATCGACGCAATACACTACTTCAGTAATATGAATGTCCGAACTTTCCGAGGGGCTGACATCGACTCGGATTATTACCATTTTTGTAGCCAAGGTACAGTTCCGGGTATCTTAAATGTTGCAAAAGCAAGCTAATACTGTGAGAAATTTCGAAGTCCGACAGCTACAATCGCCAGAGATCAACAAATTCTTTTCTAATTGAATTTCCCTTAATCTCTTAAAAGGTCCTATGCCGCCAGCTTCAAGTATCTAAAACCAGTGGCAACATTGCCGAAAACTCATCAGAGATTTCGCCCCTGACTCAATCGAGTGACTTTTAGGGCTTAAAAGCCAGTGTATCGTGCATGCGAGGATAAGGGCTTGGACGAGGGATGCTTTTAACTTGATGCTTGAGTCCCAGTTTACATTAGTGGATGATACTCAACCGGTTAGACCACATCCAGCACGTAGTGAAGAGACTATAGCAGCTGTAGCTGAGAGTGTATGCGAAGACCGTGATGAATCGATTCGTTGTCGTTCGACAACTTGGCGTATTCAATTTGTGAAGAATTGAAGCCAGGCGACTTGAATTTGTGTCATATTTTCAGTGAATGGGCTCTGGAAAACCTCAATGAAAATCCGGTGTTTTATCGTAAAATTTTGTTCAGTTATGAAGCCCATTTCTGGCTCAATGGATGCGTTAATAAACGGTATGGTGTGGTTTATGAGCTGGTGGAATCATTGGTCCATATTTCTTCAAAAATGAGGCAAATCAGAATGTTACCGTCAATGGTAACCGTTATCGCGCCATGTTAACGGACTATTTGCTTCCTGAAATTCAAGCACATGGTCTCGTTGTGATCTGATTCCAACTAGACGGCACTATGGACCATACAGCGCGTAAAACAATGGACTTGTTGAGAAATTATTTTAGTGAGCACTTAATTTCGCGTTTTGCTACGATAAATTGGCCGCCTAGACGGTTCGATATCACACCCTTAGACTATTCTCTCAAGGGTATGTAAAGTTTTAGGTCTTCAGGAATAAGCCAGCAACGATTAACCCTTTGGAAGCCAACATTATTTGTGTTATCCGCGAGATACCAGTCGCAATGCTCGAACGAGTCGCCAAAATTAGACCTTCCAAATTGATCACCTTTAACGTAGTCATGGTCAACATTTACATGATGTCATTTTTAAAAAATAAATGCCATGAATTGTTCTTTTAACTGGTAATAAAAAATTTAAGTTCACTTTTAAATTTATATATTTTATTTTACATCATAAGTCAAACTCTACGATGAATCACCCTTTCTGTTTGATAACATTCATTTTATTTCTTTAAACTTTGACACTTCTATTTCAAAAACAGCATTGTCAGCCTGCTAATTTTTCCCATGTTTTTAATGTTATTATGTGAGCAGTTACTTAAACTTTTAAAATTTTTCGACCTCCTCGTCGAAATTCCTTTTTCTCATTAAAGTAAGGTATGCATACGTAGAGGTCATAGCCAGACTCTATATAAATCTATATAATACTGTCCCATACTGTCCTAATACCAATGAGAAGCTTATGAGTGTTAATTCGGAGTTACTAATATTTTTTCACGGTGTAATTCAACCTTCCATCCCAATGGATGGAAACCCTAAGTGGGTTCATTTTCCAAAAGACCACTGTTACCTAAGTAGCCATTCTGGTCGATAGTGAACAACTGACGCTAAGAACCTTGAGTATACTATCAACAAGCTGTACTTTTCTGGTGGCTCGTTATTCATTACTTGGGCTTAAGCTGGAATTTCGCTATTTAACACCTTCCCAATCACCTGCACTTAATTGTTATCAATCGTTGTCTATAATCCGCTACATTTCCGTCTAACAACAGAATGGTACTTAGTAGTTTGCAAAAGTAATCCTGACTCTACTTTTAAGATTCCACACATGTACTCGTATTTACAGATCAAATTACTAGAAAAAAACTGCACACATAACGAAAGCTGTATATTTTCGGGAGACCTATTTTCATACAAGGGCCAACCTTTTCAACACAAATTCATCTAATCGTTTCCCGTTTATTTTTACACCGTCTAGTCAGGTTTTCACCCAAAATATTCACGTCTCTTGTTAAACATACGAGGTTAAGGATTTTCCATTGGAGCAGCAGGTATTCCAATTCAAATTTCCAACGTTCATAAATTGTTCACCGCCAAATCGGCAATCCTTGAATTATGATAACACCCACTCTAATACCAAATTCGTTGCATTCCTACACACACCAGCGGTGGAGAAAACAAAATCTACCGTCTACATCAAGAGGCACTCCTAATATTTACGTGACCTAACGGTATGTGATTTTGTTAAACTCTTTCTTGAAGCATTACGCAGATATTAAAGTGCCAATGACTAACGTCAACCTATGCATGTCTAGCGTCAACTGCACCTCTAAATAAAATAATCTTCTACGGATAAATAGATACTCGCAGATTTATTTCGTCTACACTTAAACGACAATGCTTATGTGTGTAAGAAAATGTATCTATGCAAGTTAAAACGCAAAGCCAAACTGTTATGTAGACATTTTTTAACTTGTATCTTTCATTCGTTACCGTTGCCTAGTTCTTTCACTAGTGTGCTTCTAGTAATAGGTATAAATACATAGATACTCGTACTCTTGTACTTGTACCGCTGACGACTAGTGGTTACCCTCAGCTGCGTCTTCTTTTCAGGTTTAGCAAGTATAAACAGAATATGGCCAAAGCAATGTTTTTCAGGTCGCCGAACGCCGCCACCAAGACTTGATGTTGAATCAACACAATAACGCACACATTTGTGTCTTTTGTACCATGGTTGGATTCTGGTGAACGGTACCTTACCCATTATTTTTTACTCGTATCTGCCTGCCATAGATATATATGTACGAATATGTTTATAGTCGAACACAAATAATTTAACAGCCTGCACAGGTGTACGATACAAGCATCACCGTAAGATATTTCTTACTTCTTTTCGTTCGTTGAGCTTAATTATTTGTACACATGATAATCTGACGTTGACATATTAATTTCAATTATCAATGTGCGTCTGATTACGATGATCGCATGTGTGAACAAATAATGATAAATAAGTAAGCAACCACAAAACGAAAAAAAGAAAAACAAACAAATAAACAAACAGAGAAACTATTAAGGCTTGAGGTTAATATGAGGTCATCCATGCCCATTTGCTAATTCATGCAATAATCAACAGATGTCAAAACAAATAAGCTGTCATTACTGTTGCAGTTGTCATTTTTGATGGGTTGATTTTATCTGGTTTTTCCAAAAAATGTTCCCGGAGGCTTAATCTGCTCTGATGTAGTCGTTTGTAGACCGCGTCAAACAGCTTATCTATTTTGTTTCAATGGCTGCTTAACACATAATTTGAAAATTCTTTACATTCCAATGTCACAAAACGTTGAAACGAGGGAACAAAATGAATGTGATGTACAAGTTTACGATATGTTACAAAGGTTTCGTTTTTCTGCCTCACATGTAGGACTACATCAGTCACTGGTGGAGATTGCATGTATTTAAACTTTCGATAGCCAGTTAAAGTCATGGGAAAGGCATACTATAATTTAAATGCACCCCGGTAGCTCCTCCGATCAACCCAATCTTTGGCTTGCCGTTTGTGGGTTCTTATTAAAGTCATAGCGCATTGAACAGACCCCGGTTTCTGAAAGAAACGTCAATGCTTTCTATATATCAACCCTTGAGCGAAACTCTCAATCAACTCCAAACACATCTTGATTAAGGAGGGCTCTAAGGTCCGAGATATACATATGGTAGATACTACTGATTACACAATACGTCGTTGTAGAAAGATCTGTGGTAATATACTAGATCTTGGTCTAACAGGTAGTACTACACACAGCAAACTAGAGGGTTTGTCTTGAAACAAATTCAGAGGCTAACATTTTTTTGCGCGAAGCATTCCACGCAGCTGCGAAAAGCAACTGTCATGAAGTCATAATGTGAATGTACCACAATTTTTGCAAATACCGCCAGAGAGAGAATTAGTTGACAATAAGCAATAGAGAGATACAAATTTTTTTTACTGTTTATTGGACCAATTTTCTGTTTGTTGTTTTAACGCAGCTTGAATTTTGTCATCGTTTACCTCGTTTGGCTAAGCGTCTCGTTCAAACTGAGTCCACCAGAGATGTCACATAAAGTTGCTGAACCGTCGTAGACGTCCGAGAGAGTCTACAAACATCGAAGAGCTAACGATTTGGTATTAACAGATGTTCGTTGCGAACATGCGGCAAATGGTCATGCCAAGAAACCTACACTCATAAATATATTTTTGTCGGCGCAAAAATCAATGGCGTACACTTTAATAGTTGTCTTTTGAAGCAAACCAAAATGTCGCCCAATTTTCGACTTCCTAGTAGGATTCGGAGTGCTGCTCAGATAAATCGTGTCCCATCGATAAAAACAAATGGTAGTTGGAAGGAGCCAAGTCTGGTGAATACGGTAGGTGGAGTAGCAGCTCCCAGCTAAGTGCCTTGGCTGTATCCTGAACCAGTTTTGCTTTGTGTGCAGGTACATCGTCATAGAGTAAAACTACCTTGCCGTGTCTTCTGGCCCGTTCTGATCGCTTTTCCATCAATGCATTGGTCATTTGTTGTCGGTAGCATACTGTATTAACGGTTTCACCATGTTTTAGAAGCTCGTGTAACGCCACAACTTTTTCGTCCCAAAAGACACATAGAATTGTCTTCTTGCCGAATCGATCTGGGTTTGCAGTCGAAGTTGGTGGTTGTCCCGGATTAACCCATGATTTTTTCCGTTAAGGATTCTGAAAATTAATCCATTTTTCATTGCCAGTAACAATTTTCAAAATGGTTTTTCGGTTTTCCATCTGTCTTTCATTCAATTCATTTGACACTCATTTTCCAGATTTTTGAATCTTTCCCAAGGCTTTTAAACGGTCAGAAATTGTTTGTTGTGCAACATTTACAATTCGGCCATTTGTTTCTGACTCAAAGTGTCATCTTCATCTAATATTCGGCGTCTTCAAACTACTTAATATGTTTGACAGGTGTCATAGCAATGAAACCAAAAAAAAAAAAAAAATCAAGGCCCGTTCACAATAAATATTTCCTATCCAGACATTTGTATCTTGACGCTCATATACAATATATATACCGGTACACCTGGTATGCAGGACTAAGGGTGGATTTGAGGAAATGCTAGATATCCAATTTTTATAGGAGAGGATTTCAATGCATGGATAACAGAGTGAGGCTGCAGGTTTACCAACCCTAGAGGCTATTCTCTACAGGAAGCACTCCCGTCCTTTGGAGTGTGTAAAGCAAGCGTTGGCTGGTCAAACTCCTACCATAAGGCAGGGGAAGACTCTATTGTCGATATTACTTTCCTAAGCAACTCCCTCCTATTAAAAACAAAATAGAAACTCAGCGAGAAATATATGCATAGCGACCACCAGGCGATACCGATAGACATAGAGCAAAGAAAACAACAAAATAACCCAAAATTACGGGTCTTAAATGGAAGGACACCCTCTTTGATACGGAGACGTTTGAAGAAATAAATAATAGTCGCAATCTAATCAGCTATCCAAGTAGAAATTAAATGGTCAGAAAATCAATACAATGTAAACAAGCACAGCATCCGGAGAAATTTCCACCGTACAAAATTATTCAAATGGGAAAGAAAAGAAATGCTATCCCCACTAGAACATATCAAATTAAGTAGCACATCAGTTGAAGCAACTTATCAAGCTTTGCTTGATCCCACTGTGCAGCGGATCCTTCAAAAGCTTTTATCGGTTCACTGAGAAGTAAGGAATTATTAAATCTTTTTTTGACACGAAGTGAGCTTTTGATACTAGCTCAGGGCACCATCTTTCATGGTCTTCATCTTGTATTAGATACAATTTCAAGAGCAGAGAAAAAAAAAAGGTAGACGATCAGGTAAAAAAATTAGTAAATACTAGAACGTTGTTGGAAGGAACATTTTTAATATTAAGTCACAACTTGGTCTTTCCAATTGTTGTTGGTAGAGTATCTATCAGATATATCAGCAACACAAAAATATTACTCTTTAGGCAGATCATGAAGACAGAACAATATCTGTTATATCTGGATGGATATGTTTCTTTGAGTGTCTACTTCACTTGTCACACAAATTACCTCTTAATAATTGGAAATTAGAGAAAAATGCAGGTTGACCATCAATGAGAACACGGGCAGATGCTTTTTTCGCAGAGTTGATATCTCGGCTGATATAACTAAATTGGATTTCGGATTAATTAAAAGAAAGCACACGAATGGCCACGAAATTGATGTTGATAAATTCCTAAACTTTTCCTAGGGTACAGTATGTCACCGTTGCACAAATACTTTATTCATAAACCCGAAATAGTTTAATATACTTTCTTGTCTATTTAGCAGTTAAATGAAAAATCACAAGAAGCTAGTAATAAAGACTTCAACAATTGTAAAGAAATTACTCGCAGAAATGCAGTAGTGAACAAACTACATATATAGGGTTTTCTTATAACGACTTGACAACTTTTTCTTAAATAAAAGGCAAACCATTTGAGATATTTCAAAAACTTTATTATTGGCTTGAAGTACAATCAAAACATTTATGAATGGAACATTTCGACCAAAACAGACGCTATTTCGCGTTCAATGTTGGCTCTGAGCTCTTCCAACGTCGTCGGCGTGTTGCCATAAACCAATGGCTTAACGTAGTCCCACAGAAAATATTCAAGCGACGTTAAATCGCACGAACGAGGCGGCCAATCGACTGGCCCATGTCTTGAGATAACACGCTCACCATACTTACTCTTCAATAAATCGATTGTAGCGTGTGCTGTGTGGCTTGTGGTACCATCCTGTTGAAACCGCATGTCTTCCAAGTCCATATCTTCCAATTCGGGCCAAAAATAATCGGAGATCATGGCGAGATAACGCTGACCATTCACAGTAACGTGACGATCGTTGTCGTCGACGAAATAATATGGCCCAATAACACCGCCAGCATGCAAACCGCACCAAACATTTATTTTTTGTGGATGAAGTGGTGATTCATGAAGCACATGTGGGTTTTCACTCGACCAATAACGCATATTTTGCTTATTGACGAACCCATTGAGCCAAAAATGAGCTTCGTCACTGAAGATGATTTTGCGATGAAATTCATCATCTATGCGCATCTTCTCCAGAACCCAATTGGAGAACATACGTCGCTTCAAATGGTCCATCGGCTCAAATTCTTGAGTCAGCTTGATCTTGTATGAGTGTAAATCAAGATCCTTATGCAAAATACGCCATAATGTGGTCTGAGCGATGCCCAATTCTTAAGAACGCCGTGGAGTTGACTGATTTGGATCGTCAACGATAGCGATATTTTTGACACCTTGACCAACCCGTTGTCTCACTGACACGACAACATCACACAATATGTAGACTCAAATTTTTGCACTAAACTTGTTATTGCCTGTCTACTAGGGCGAGTATTACGACCGAAAATTGGAGTTACCGCTCTAAAGTTGCAGTCACCGACTCCGAATATCTGTAGACGTTGCTCGTTAACGTACTTTACTATGAAAATTTTGAGTTTACTGAATAAATTGACAGTGACGGTTTGATGATTAGTGAAAGAGTGCGTTCACAAATTAAATTCATAGTTGTCAAGTCCCTATTGGAAAACCCGATAGTCCTTTTGTTTACCTGTACCATCACTAGGGACATTACTATTTTTTTCGAATAAATTTCTTATGCGACATTGACTTAGTGTTGTAATTTTTTTTCAAGTGGCCTTATACAAAATGAAAGAATTTAAGGAAATCAATTCAACAGAAAAAAAAAAAACCATCCGTCACCATTTCTTAAGAAACAATACGATCCCATTTGATCTGCCCGGTCCACTCGGCCAATGAATTTATTATAATTCAATGCTGCTTATGGTTTCTCATCGATCCAGTATCGTAAAAGCCTAACATGGTAATCTACACATGATAAAACTAACAACTTACTTATTCTTGAACAGAATCTGATAATCTTAATTTTTGTAGACGATCCGTATACCAAAGATCGTTAACCAAAGATCGAGTTTGGGGAGTGTATCGAGGATTTGAAGAAAAAGCGCTGGCACAAGTGGGGACTACTTTGAAGGCAACAACATTAATGTAGACGAAAAAATAAATCACAGACATCCTTAGTCCTTTTCTCTGCGAAAATAATCACAGTCTCATACAGGCCACGGAAATGATACTTTTTTAATGGTTATGTCTCAGCAGCTTTCAAAATATTCAGTCGTTTTACGTTTACAGAACGTGCGGAAATTATGACTGTAAATACGAGTACGCAACCTGAATTTCGTCGAGAGCTCGGTCGTCTTCATGCCTTCAGTGTGCAGGCAATCGTCACATAGTGGACAAGCTTGAGCGTAATTACACTTTTTTGGATCTTACGCCACCAACCACAGAGAATTTCGTGCGAAATGAAGAAAACATAGCCGCCGTAAGGGCCAATATCGAAAAAGACCAAGAGATGTCGATTCCGTGCCGATCAGCTTACTTAGGCGTCGCCAGAGAATCAAACTGGTTTACTTTCCGGCTAGATTTGGGCCTACATCCGTATTAGATTGTACTGACGTAAGAATTGAAGTTGGACAACCATAGAACACGCCGTGAGTTCAATAATTGGATGCTTAAAATGTTGACCGGAGATGTGCATTTCGGCCAAGAAATCATCTTCTCGAACGAGGCCCATTTTTGGGTCAGCGGGTATGTCAACAAGTAAAATGTACGTAGTTGGAGTAAACGCAATTGATTGACTGTTTGGTGCAGTTATGGCGTGCCAGCATCATCGGACCTTATTTCTTTCGAAATCAGGAATGAGACACGGTTACCGTCGATGGAATCAGGTATAAACCGATTTTAACCGACTTTCTGTAGTCAAAGCTTAACAACATCGATATATCTCAGCTGTGGTTGCAACAAGAGGTTGCTACATGCCATACAAGCGACGCAAAGTTCGAAGATGTGAAGAAGAAATTTGGCGACTGGATAATCTCACGGCGAACGTTCATCAATTGCCCGTCGTGATCATACGATTTGACACCACTCGATTATTTTTATGGGGTTACGTCAAGTCTTTAGTCTAAGCTAACACTTTGTCTACAACCACTTTGGACGAGATCTTGCCGAAATAACATCGCACATATTGAACCGACTGATCAAAAATTGGACCGACTGATTGACATGCTATTGCACCATAATGGCATGAACGAAGTTTCAAAATAAAGTCAGAGTCAATTTTATTTCTAACTTTTTTGTTGTTTTATTAAAAAAAAAATTTCTATCGTTTTAGTCTGGTCACCTTGTATAAATGTATACCTATATTTTTGTAACTCTGGTATCTACAATGCATGACAGATACTCGTACGTCAAAGAAACCCGTGAATATTCGCACATATAGTAGTACTAAGGGTGGAGTCCATATCTCAACGAACTGTGGAAGAAAAACAAAAAGATGGCCTTTTTTTTACAATATTCGCCCCAGTCTTGCAAAGTCTTGCAAAGTAAGGTGAGTGAGTAGTGAGTCCGGAATTTCTTCAATGGTAAACGTTTTGAAGAAACTGGTTCGGTATCGAGTCAAACTCCATATCAGCATGCTCGGCCAGCACGTACATGCCAAAACATGTACAAACAGCCAGTCACCTAATTCGTTGTCGAAATAAACAATTGGGCCTCACTTATGGCACTTTACGGCAAATTACACAAAAATTGAAGACTATCTACGACGTCGCCGATTTTTTTAACTGGATGTTCGATCGCCAGGACAATTTGTCATCGAAATGGATATTTTCCGATGAAGCCTGTTTTTGAATGGGTGGGTACATTAATAAACAAAATTGTCATTTCTCGGGGCCGAAAAATCCATTAGAGGTTCACAAAAAACCATACGCACTGTATGGTGCGTATTATACATAATTTAGCGAAATCATTGGCCCGTACTTTTTCAAAGATGAGATTTAAGAGACAGTTAGAGTGAATGGAGAACGTTACCGTATCATGTTGGCTGGCTAATTTTTCCACAAAATTGAATGAATTGGGTCTGGACAATCTCTATCTCCATCAGGATGGTGCTACCACCCACACAAGCTACCAAGTAGTCAATTAATTGCGTATGAAATTTGAAGAACGCATTATTTCGGTAAGCGAAGAATCTGATTGGCTTCCAGGGCCATGCGATTTGACACCTTGTTACTGCTTATGTTTTAATATAAGATCGTTACGCATTCATTTTTGTCTTAGTATTAACCAATTTGTAAGTGCTTTGAAGATAATTGTTCTCGTAGAAAGAGATATAGGTACTATAAACTACAATAGATGGTTTCGAATCAGAGTTCTTAAATAGAAACAAAAAGAAAAGGTGGAGAGATTTTAATGTTTATACGAAACGATATAGACTACGAATTCAGACCTTCGGAAAGCATTTCATATGAAAATATAAAAATTCATTTAACCCAGGAAAATAAATACGTATTTGGAATATATAGACCACCAGCATTTAGTCAAAGAGTGTTTATTGAAGAATTGGGAAGTTACCTAAGCCAAATAAGAAAAATGGAGGAAAATATTATGATGGGTGATATAAATATCAATATCCGTGACTTGAACTCAAACTATGTCAAGGATTATTTAGAGATATTGGCATCGATGGGACTGATGAATATTATCAAAGAATATAAAAGGATAGATCTCAAAAGAGGGACTTAGTCGGTGATAGATCACATTTTAGTTAGCAGAGCAGACAACCAAATAAATTCCTTTATAATTGAAGGCAATATAACCGATCATTACCCAATTATGTATTTCACAAATAGACTGACAATTGACAGAGGAAAATCAATGAGTACGCCCTACATCTGTAAAGCAAAATGAAATGAACTCATCTGCAAAGTAGATTGAGATGATGTATTTAAGGGATGCGATGCAGTTACCCTGTAAGAAAATTTAGTTTGTAAGTTAAAAGCTGTATATAAGAAATCAACGAATACTACAACTCTAAAGAGTAAATACGTAAATAATCTCTGGATGTCCCCAAATTTAGCTGCAAAATGTTAAAGAAGTGACGAGATTTACAGGAGGTGGAGAAATAATAGGCTTAGCAGAACGTACGAAACTGAATATAAAGATTTCTGAAACAAGATCAACAGAGAAATTAAAGCACGGAAATCCAATTTTTATAGAAACAAGTTTAACGCAATTAAAGCTGACTCTCAACGAGATAATGGAAATAAAAAAGTTAAGCGTTGATGAAGTGCTTGTTAAGAAATTCTCATTGGAAAAAAATATAATCAGCCTTTCTAATGAATGTGCTAAATTTTTCTCGGAACATTCTCTCTCCAAATAATGCATCAGTGTAACGCAATCACATCGTATCATACGAATACCTTCGAAGCCAACTCAATTTTTGCTAGGGAAACCAACATCGCAGAGGTGCGCAGCATAATTAATTTCCTCGGCGAAAATAAATCCCCTGGAATCGATGGAATACGGCCGGTAGATACTAAAAAACATGCAGATATTTTTGCTCCCCTCTTGCGTAAATTTATTAACCTCAGTCTGATGCAAAGCAAAATTCCGAAAAGTTCTGAAAACTACTGTGGTTAGACCTATTTACAAAGGAGGTGTTAAAATTCAAATCGGTAAATACAGACCGATATCCATACTGCCAGTCATGGGAAAGTGTCTACACCCTGCCTGACTCAAACTGCAACCAATTTCATACTGCTATAATTTCCAAACCGTTCACGACAGTGAGCGCAAATTTTGACACATGACAGATAATTTTATGATTTTAAACGATTTGCGTCTCAGTTGTATTAAAAAATTTTTACCCGGATGGAATTCAAAGGTGATAGTGTGATTGCTTTATATTTGGCTGGAAAACCACAAGTAGCTATCGTTAGAGCCCTCCAGCACTTCAACGTGAATAAATCATTTGTGTCTCGAACCATAGCCCGTTATCGTGATACTGGCATTGTTGAAAAACGCCATTGAGGTGGTCATAAAAAAACAGCAACATCGGCAGAAATGGTTCGGAAAGTGAAGACTCGAATTGAGCGAAATCCGCGTCGAAGTGGAAGAAAAATGGCTCGTGATCTCAACATATCGTTGGAACGGATGCAACACATACTGCAAAATGAGCTTGAGCTCAAGCCATTGAAGTTTCAAAAAGCACACCATCTTACACCGCAACAGAAAAAAGTAAGAGTCGAAAGAACGAAGGAGTTGCTACGCTTACACGAAAGTGGCGAGTTGTCGAATTTGATTTTTCCCGATGAGTCTCCATTTGTTATCGAGCAATATGTCAACAAACAAAATGACCGAGTTTACTTGCCAGACTCGGATGACCACCACCAGAGAACAGGCAGCACCGATGGTGATCCTTTGGGCAGCCAAAACTGCCGATGGTAGCTCTTCACTCGTATTTTTAGACCGTGGCGTCAAAATTAATACAATCGTATACCATGAAACTGTCTTAGTGGAAGTATTGAAGCCTTGGACAAACAATCATTTCGGTTGGAGACCGTGGACATTTCAACAAGACTCGGCACCGTCTCACAAAGCGCGCGTCAACCAAGATTATTTAAAAACAATGTTCCACACTTCATTTCTTCAACACGATGGAATGCAAATTTTCCGGATGCAAATCTGTTGAACTTGTCTGTCTGGCGTGTTTTGAAGGCGAAGGTTTGCACTAAAAAATTCTAAAGTTTGAACCACCTCAAACAAGCACTTCGCCGGGAATGGGCCAAAATACCGCAAAGCCACTTGCATGCAGCTTGCGGTGCTTTTTTGCGATGCTTATTCGCGCCAAAGGTGGACATGTTGAAAACTACTGATACAATTTCAAAATTGATGTATTTTCCAACATTTTTTGTCTAAGTACAATAAGATTTATCAAAAATAAAAAAATTATAGCATTTTGAAAAGTTGCAGTTCGAGTCAGGCAGAGTGTAGAAGATGTAATTAGAAGTAGACTATACTAATTAGCTTTATTGAGAACTACTCCTTTATCTATCAAAGTCAGTACGGTTTCCAGAAGCAAAAAAGTACTGGACAATTGCTTGCAGAGTTCGCGAATTGCGTCAATGAATCCTTAAATAAAAGTCATCATATTTTGGTCATGTTTATGGATTTTAGGAAAGCATTTGATACACTTAATCATGCAAAGTTACCGGAAGCGCTTGAACGGATAAGTGATGGCGGATTGGCTAAAATATAACCTACTCAACAGGGCCTTTTGTGTAAAAATCAAGGACGTTTACAGTGAAAAGAAGCATGTAAAATATGGAGCTCCTCAAGGGTCGAAACTAGGTCCAATGCTTTTCATTTTGTACACAAATGAACTTCTTCGCACTTTCAAAAATAGCATTCCATTTGCTTACGCAGATGATACCGCGATAGTTGTGCGCCACAGGTCTCTGGAGATGGAGACTAATGCACGCGGAGTTTAATAATGCAGTCAAATGGTGTCATGACAATGGCTTAGTAACCAACGCGGCGAAAACAAAAATGATGCACATCCGAAGTCCCCATCATAAAGCTACGCAAGAGCGAGTATTTTTTCAAAATGATGCCTGCCCCAAATCAAGCAAACACTTAATTGACGTCATAGAAAGCTATAAATACCTAGGAGTCATCATTGAGAGCTATTTCATCTGGGACAAGCAAATCAACCAGATACGCTCTGATTTAAAGGAGGCTTCATTTCCATTGGCGCATCTAAGAAATCATGCAACACCACAAACTTTGAAGCTGGTATACTACGACTTGATTGAATCCAAATTAAGATATGGAATACTGGCCTTGGGTAACGTCTTCAAAACACATATCGAGAAGCTGCAAAAGCTCCAAAGTTCTGTGTTGAGGCTAATAAACTGCGGAAATGTCCCTGAAGAAAGAAGATTTAAGGTACTTGAGGTGCAAAACATTTTCAAGATGACTATTGTACTGGAATACCACAGTGATATCCACTTTCAAAGGCCAATCGAACATGAAATCAACACCAGAATACGTGCTACGGGTATGTTACAATATATCCATACTAGTAACTACAATAACTATGGTAAAAAGCAGGTCAAATATAGCGTCCTCACAGTATTAAATGAATTACCTGCTAATCCTAAAAATATTTTAAATTTTAAAAACAAAAAAAAATTATTAAAAATGTTCCCTTAAATTCACAAAATTAAATTTAAAATTAATGAATTCATAAAAAAATCATTAAATCATGTACACAAAACTTAGCTTGCTCATTCTTATTAACTTTTGAAAAGCAACCTTCTGCAGAAAAGCCATTAAAGCTTCACAGAAAATTATAAAAATTGTTAAGAAACTTTCACGCAAATATTCACGCCCTTTATGCTTTTTTACTTTACTTTTTGAATTATTCAATAACTGAAATAAATAAAAAGTGAAGATGGATTTGTTCTTCATTATTGAAATTTTTTTTTCTGTACAAGTTAATAAGTTTATGGTGAACATGCGCTAGCTGAGCGAACGTGCCAAAAGTGGTTTGCACGATTTAAAAGTGGTGATTTTGGCTTGGAAGACGATGAACGTCCTGGGCAGCCAAAAAAGTTCGAAGATGAAGAACTGGAAGCATTACTCTATGAAGATTGTTGCCAAACACAAGAAAAGCTCGCAGAATCTTTGGCTGTTACTTAAGCAGCCATTTCAAAATGTTTAAAAGCAGCTGGATATATTCAAAAGCAAGGAAACTGGGTTCCACATGAACTCAAGCTGAGAGACGTCGAAAGGCGGTTTTGCATGTCCGAAATGCTGCTGGAACGCCACAAAAGGAAGTCATTTTTGCATCGGATTGCTACTGGTGATGAAAAATGGATCCATTACGACAACCAAACGTAAAAAATCATATGTGAAACCCTGCCAACCAGCCCAATCGACGGCAAAGCCGAATACCCATGGCGCGAAGGTAATGCTCTGTATTTGGTGGGATGAGATGGGTGTGCTGTATTGTGAGCTTCTAAAATCGGGTGAAACTATCAATGGACAACGCTACCGAACACAATTAATCCGTTTGAAGAGATCAGCAGTCGAAAAACGCCCGGAATATGCGACCAGACACGAGGCAATAAATTTCCATCATGACAACGCTCGGCCCCAGGTTGCTATTCCTGTTAAAAACTATTTGGAAGACAGTGGATGGGAAGTTTTACCCCACCCGCTTTATAGCCCAGACGTTGCCCCTTCTGGCTACCATTTGCTCCGATCGATGCAGAACGCCCTAACTGAAATACGGTTCACATCAGAGCAGAATATCAAAAATTGGCTTGAATTATTCCTGGATGCCAAGCCGGCGCAGTTCTTTTGGGATTGGATCCACAAATTGCCAGAAAGATGGGAAAAAGTCATAGCTTCAGATGGGCAATACTTTGAATAATACTATTGTACATGTTTTTCTTAAATAAACGTTCAAAATTCCAGAAAGTCCGCAAAATACTCCTCCGTGGCGTCGATGATTTCCCCGTGTGAGCTGAATTTTTTTTTAATGAGCCATGTGTTGAGGTTTGAGAAGAAATAATAGTCCGAGGGAGCCAAATCGGGTGAATACGGTTAATGCGACAGCAATTGGAGCTGTATGTCATTGATTTTAGCCATGTTTGCCAATTGTGCGTCGGTGCATTGTCTTGCAAAAACTTTTCACTCCATGTGAGGCCGTTTTGCAGCGATTTCGGTCTTCAATTGCTTCAATAATACACAGTATTACTCGCTGTGGATGGTTTTTCCTTTTTCGAGGTAGTCCACGAAGAATACGCCATGACAATCCCAGAAAATCGAAGCCATAACATTCAGTCCATTGCCGGTAACTCATTCTGTTTTCTGGTGTTCAACAGTAACCAATCGACGCCAAAAGTTCGCCCGATTCCGCATCAGCAAGTCCAAACACTCTTTCAAAGTGCTCTCGCGTTCGTGTTTTTTGTCAGGAGTGAGTATGCGCAGAACCCAGTAGCAGGATATATGCAGGATATATATGCAGAATATTGCCCAAAATATAGCGTGTGCACTCAGTACTAATCTTTGTGGTATCTGTTAGCTCGCGCACCTTCACTTTCCGGTCAGCCAACACAATTTCATTTCATTACATTGTTCTCTGTAATCGCATCGAAGGGCCTCCCGCTGCGAACTTGATCGGTAGTGGAGTTGCGGTCACCACGAAACTCTCGAAACTAATATTTGACGGTGTTGTCTGACGGATCATTAGCCCCATAATATTTATCCAACTTTTCTTTTGTTTCCTTCGCCGTTTTGCTTCTCAAAAAAAAATGTTTTATGAGAGAACGAAAATCGTTTTTGTCTATACACAACATGATGCCAAACACGTCAACAACAATCAGCTGTCAAAACAAAACTAAAGACAGCATCGCACTGAAGTTTGGCATGTCTGCCTAAATATGAACGGACTTCAAAGCACTATTACCTTTTTTGCAGTAGCAGCGCATTCTGGCAGTCAAGAAGGTTACTTTTCACTCCACCTAGTAGAAGCCCAACAGACTTTCTTTTGATCTAAAATCGATTTGATCCTGCCAAATTTCGAGGAAACATTCGTGTGCAAAGTTTTTAATGGCAGTGACGACTTATTTACTAAGAACACAAGAAAAGAAAGATTAAAATCTCCATCTGAAGCAATTTAATTTCCTCATTTCAACGTTTATTAGATAACAATCAGTCATTCAATCAGACGACCAATATGGAAATGTAATCCAATCTCCGAAGTCCAAGACATCTTAAGCAGCAAATCATGGAAAACCATGACTTGAGCTTAACTTCAAGGTTTCTTTTGGCTACTGTAGCGAGTTTTTTTCAAACAAGATAGTCATTTGTATGACTTCTGTAAAATGCATTTGAAACGATGATGTTGACCACATGAAATCTGAGCTTTAGCTATCCGGAAATGTTTTCACATAACGCCTTTCAGCAGATGCTTAGGCAGTTGACACTGACAGTTACTTTTCAACTTGTAACTTGATATCAAATGAATTTTGTTTGTAGCATTTGCATTGCAGAAAAACCGAATGTTTAATTCGAATCGCAGGCAATTCATTAAAAAAAAAAAAAAAAAAAAAGGAATAGGAATAAGGAAACGTGTATCGGTGAACTTGGGTAAATTAACAAATTTCCTTACATATCCATCTTAACGAGAATTGAGATTAGATGTCCTTACTTGATTAGTCCTTACTTTTATAAAATATATGTATATCTCGATTAATTCGAAAGCCCATAAATAATCCCAAGAGTTAGGAAATTTTATTTTCATTTTACCATAAAAAGAAAAGGAAAAAGGACTTCCTCGTCAGAATCGCCCTTTCAACTAGGTACTTCAGATTTCCGTAAAGTTCCCTATCCAATGCACTCTTCAGAAAACGACCATTTTCAACAAATTCATTTAATGATTAAATTAAATCTTAAAGCACTCAAGCTACAGAGTTTGGATCTCTTGTGGCTTTTGAAATAGTTTTGAATAAATTCTCAACCGAAAACGATCGATTTTGTATCATCAAAGCCAACCACAACATCCTCTGCCCTATTTCCTGGGCATCAAAAATTCATTTCCTGTCTTCAATGAAATCACCAGTGGCATGCGAATAAATAAGTACATCCGATCAATTAATGTTGTTTTTTTTTTTTTTTTCGTAAATATGTAGTAGAAGGATGGAATCAGCTAATTCACAACGAAACATAATTTTCCCTCTCGATGGTTTTTTTTATTTTCTTTTTCTAAAATTCAATCGAGTTTTCCAATAATGGGGATTGGTGTTTTTTTTTTCCTGAAAGTAATCTCAAGGATCTTACTTTTTTTCAGTAGTATGATAAGTCATTTTGTATGTTTGATGTAAGGATGTTCCGAAAATATCTGGAAGATAGGAAGTAAATACATATGTTGGTATTCGTATGTGATTCGATTCTGAGAGATGTGTTTACACAAGTCTCGAAAAGTCGGGTAAGTTTAGATTACAAAGATGAATCTAGACATTCATCAATGTGGTTACTATTTACTTTTTTATGCATTACAACGGGTGGGTGTAAGAGTATTGATATAAATTGAAGGAACACAACTTTAGTTATCCAATCGATTTATTTGACTTTTGAAAATTTTCTCAGCAAATATTTTCTTATAAGCTGCTTCTTGGAAAGGCTTGGCAAAGAATTATTTTTAGAATTCGCTGAAAAAGTTTTTTGTATGCAGCCTTAAGTATTTAAAACTATCAGAAATATGGTGAATACAAATAAAAAAAAAAAAAAAGTTTATTTCCACGAACTGTTGAAAATACTTGAAAATATTCTCATAAATGTAGATATCTACAGACCGTATGTTAGTACATTCAGACTTAGGTTAAGTTTATAGACGAGAATTGCAATCTGATAGGTTGTTTATGCCATAAATTAAGTCATTGGTCATCTAAACAATGCTGTGTCTGTACTGTGTCTTCAAAACGTTTTAATCCTGAGGTACGAGTATTTCGTCAATTAGTTATGCAGAAAGTAGTGAATTTTTTTGAGAATTACACTTATGGATAAAGGTGTCTACATAAGGAAAAATCACCAGAAGTCTGTAAACATGAAATGGGTTCGACGGACTGCTGAGGTGTCGTCTAGATATCTACACCTGTAACATCTTGCGGTAGAACCTCAACAAGATCAAAACAAACTCGTTTAGAACATCATTTGCGGAGAGTTCAACCCTGAGGTGAAGACATATAATTGTGATATATTTACAAGCCAAGTTGTATTCTCATCAGGTCTGTTCTTAAATTCTTTCTCTAATTGATTAGATCCCTCGCACTCAGCAGGCAATCGTGCTGAACTGTAATGAAAACGAACAGCATGACTTAGAGATAATTTAGTGGGAAGTAGTCTGAAACATAGGCAACTTCATACTAACTTACTTAAATTCTGTCGCCCCTCGAGGAGCATATGTCTTTAATAAGCCTGCGCTCCAACTCAAGCTCTTTTTCAGTAGTCCCGATTCCTCTTCGACTGTTTTTGGCAATGTTTGCTTAGGACTCATTGGCGATTCGGCCTCGTTAAATTTAAGGTAGACATCTATTTATGAAGATTTGCTGTCTTTGATTGGCAATATTGGTAACCTTCTAAGTGCCACACCCGTATAGTAGCGCTGATTCTACATATATTGTGCGGAGAACATTGCTTTTTCAGATTTTCGATATCATTCCCGATTCTGCTGTTCACATCGATTTCGGTGCCACTGTTCGCCGAGACAATGCTTCCTAAATATAGAAAATTTACGATTTTCTCGACTTGTTGTCAGGATATGTTGAGTTGAGCGTCGGAGTTTGAAATGCTCAGGACCTTTGTTTCACCTGCATTTAGATTATGCCCTATTTTGTTTGCCTCAGCAATGCACATTTTGCGACATTAGGATTAGAACCATTACCATTATCATTAGCATTACCCACGAGTTTGAGGTTAGATGTTATAGCCGAACTCAATCCTTGGTTTCTTTCACGAATAACAACGGTGAAAGTATACAGCTCTGACGTACTCCACTTTGACTTCAAAATCAGCTGACACCTTACCATAGTACAGAACGTGACCCTCGTAAGTAGCTTTGATAATAGCTATAAGTTTTCCATTTATATCTCTCCTACGCAAGGCAATCCAGATGGCACCTCTTTTCAAAATCAATAAACAGTAGATATAGCGGAGTTCAGAACTCTCATTAATGATTCGCAGGGCGCTGACGTAATCTACACAAAAGTAACTGCCCCGAAAACTCACCAGATCGGCATCGAGTGTTAAGTCTGGATGCTCTCCACTCTAGAACTATCTTAGATATTATCTTATCTTTCCTCTCCAGTTCCCACATTTCAATCAAATTGCCTCTTTTCCACTCCTCCAGTAAACGCACATTGTCCCACGTTTTTAAAAAAAGCAGTTGGAGTAGCACTATCGATGCAGCTTTATCGCTTGAAAAAGCTCGGCTTAACACTTTATTTCTTTTGAGGGACCTGATAGCGGCTTCTATCTCTGTGTTGCTGGGCGGTCCGGTTCGAATTCAGGAATTTTTTGCTGCGGCACGCTCGTTGGAGCTTGGGACTATGACGCTGTCGCATAAATTATCTAGCAATAACACGAAATATTCCTTCTGTCAATTGAGCGGATCCTCATCCGGAATAAGCAAACTGCCAGCTAAACTTTTCACCGGATATTGTTCAGAACTCCGACCACCAGTAAATTCATTTGTGATGCTGTCTTCAGCTTTCGAGCCCAAACATCTTACTCTCTCTTGGTCCAATTTTCCGAAAAACTTTAAACGTTTTCAGGCTTTTTAAGAGTAGTAGTTATACCCTCTTGAGTGTTAAGCTCTTTAAAAAAGTAAAAATAGGGTTCTAACTTGAGTTTCTCTACTGTTGATGCCGCTGCAATAGGGCCTTAACTGAAATACACACATCGATCCCTCTCCGAGTATCTGCTGATAACCATGTGCTGTGACTTTTCTGCTTTATAGTGATGTAGGCAACTTCACAAACATAAAACCATTTTTCACAGCTTTGGTCATCCATATGTCCCGAAATATTGCCTAAAATTATCCAATAAACCATCCAATTCCAAATACTGATATTAATACCCATCATTGTTACACAAACAAGTGTATCTCACTATAATCTAAATGTCGGTGAACAAGATTGAAAAAGCACAGTTGAATCGTTCACTAAATAATATTCCGACATTCTTACAATAAGGAAGACAAAGGCAAGCGGGCGAAATAGAAAGCAGAAATCTTCATGTTTTTATGGGAATGTTTTAAAAGGCCAAAGCTCTGCTGAATTATCTACATTAGGCAGGGAACCTATAAAGCCACTTTCAAGACTATGGTCATGGATAACGTGGACTGGACTGGCTTCCAATTCGGAAGGTTCAGTGTTCGAGTCCCAACCGCTTCTAAAAGACATTCATTTTTTCAGTTAACAAAACCCAAGTGAGATGAATACTTGACTAGAAATTAACAACAAGCCAGCTTATATGAAGAATTTAGTCTCCCCATTAAGAGTTAGATGCCACCCATTGAGCGAATATATCCACTATGCCCAAACAACTTACCACATACTGGGGCATTTAAAGTGTATTCTAAGCCACTTGAGTGTTCAAAAAAAAACTTTATTAACAAAAAGGAAGCCCAACGTAGGTCCTAAAATATTGTTGTTTCTGCACTAAGCATCCACATGGAATCTGCTTCTGTACGCTCATTTTCATAGCTGGACTTAAAGTAAATCTACATCTTCACATCTGCAGATTAACTAAAAATAAGCTAAAATTATCAGTTGAGTTTACAGGACATTGAACTGCAAAACACTTTTCAAAACGTCAGACATACGGATATACACAACTAACTCCAGTTAAGCTCCCTGAAAATTCCAGTATTTAGATTAAGGTTAACCTAGTTGATCTAGTTTTTCTTTAAACTTTTTCTTTCTTTTTCTTCTTTTGTAAATGAATCTTCAAGACCAATTTCAGGAACCTCTCCTGTTCACGTATTTGGACGTCTCTCAACAACTTCACAAAAGCTACGTGCTTGTCTAGGATTTGATCTGTAAATGACAGTTCATTGCGTTAGGTAGTTTAACACAAAGCGAACAAAACAAAAAGAGTGCTGTTCCAAATAGATTATAAAAAATTTAATAACGAATTACTCCTTTTCAATTGCCACTATATCACTGCTGAAGAAAATCCTTCTACCTGATACGACTCACTTCTAAAAGAGTTACAAGATTGCACAAAAAAAATTTTTTTTTTTTTGTTCAAAAAATTCAAACTTATGGTTAAAACCGCGGATAACTTGCCTACGAAATGCTACAAACATTCCCACAACATTAATCTTAAATGTCGCTCTGAAAAAATAATCAAGCTAACATCATTAACCAAAAAATTCGCATAACTTAGATTATTATTACCACAACAAAGTAAGAAGTTTTCAAGGTAATCTGAACGCAGAGTGGCGAGTAGTAAGTAACCTTGTGAATAGAAAAATAAAAAAATCAGCCAACGACTTAAAATAACGCAGGTGTATAGTAGATACTTCTGATAATAAAGAAATAGATAATATCTTAAACAATTATTTTCCTACAATTAGACAAAATTCTTTTCCTGGATATCTAGCTTTGCTAGATAACTGTAGATAACAGATATAATTCCTTTTTTTTTAATCTATTTCTTGCTTTGACGCTCTTCAGACAATAAATTGCCTTAAGAATACAAACTCATGTGGGAATAATGGTATTTCAAATATATGGAGGACATTTTAGCACATATTTTTAAGTTAAGTGCTACAATGGGATTTTTTCCTAAAGAAAAGTGATTCCATTGTTCAAAAGAGGAAAATAAAAAGGCAAAAGTTTTTATAGACCGATGTCATTATCGTCCTCAATTTCTAAAAAGCTATAAAAAATAGAATTTTGCCGTATTTTTCTAAAACAAAATTTCCAGGCCCTTTACAGTTTGGTTTCGGGAAAAGTTTTGGTTGGTTTTGCTCCATTATACAAAAAGGTTTGGGTAGCAAAATATGTTGCGCTTCACTTTTTGTGGATATGACCAAAGCATTTAACTTTTAAAGGAAATATCTGTGATGGGTAACTTTTTAAGCGTTTGGTTTTTAGTTGTCAAAAAAAAGGGCAAATTGCAAAAGTGTATACTTGAGTGTATATTTAAGTTGATAAATCAATGCTTACCATTTACTTTTACGCAAATGTTAACCATAACAACGTTTTAAGTGCTCCATACAGAGAGTACGATTTTGAGTCACTATTTCAAGCATATCGACTGGTATCTCGCTAATAACATGTGTGTTATGTGACCTTCCAAGGTTGAATGGGCATAGATGAGTGATTTGGCGTTATCCCATAAAAAATAGTCAAAAGGCTCATTCACCGTCCCAAAATAACAGATAAATTTCTCAACCAACTCATTTCTCAATTGGTCCATCGATTCGCGTGCTGTGTGTTATGTAGTGCCATCTTGCTATAACCACATGTCGACCAGGCTCAGCTTATCATCAAAGATGACGTCACAGTCATTTTGGAAAAAATTATCCGGGTGCATTGGCAGATCTTGTTTTGTCAAATATGGCACTTTTGTTTTTGAACTTACCCATTCAACCAGAAAGTAGCTTCTTCGTTGAAGACAATTTTTCAAGAAAAAAGCGGATCGTTCTCCAGCTTTTCTAAGGCCCACTCACCGAAAATTTTATGCTGTGGTAAATCGTTCGACTTCAGTTCTTATACAAGCTGTATTTTGTAAGGTTTTACAGCGAGATTCTTACAAAAATCCCAATTGCTGCAAATGGCGACGAATGGACTAAAAACGTATCCACTGGCGGATACAGCAGAAATGATTTTTCCGGCTCGATGTTCAATAGTGTGAAATTGGTGCAAAATTTGGTCACTCTGGCTTGAATTGCTTGCTCAGTAGGTCGACTATAACGACCGTAAAATGGTCGAAGTGCGCGAAAAACTTTTTTCACAGTGTGCAAATTTTTATTTATAAGCATTCTTCGGATAAAACTCTTTCCATGCTGACATGGCAATACTAACTGAAAACACTGAAAAACCAAACAGCAAACAATTCACCCTTTAGAATTTTGGTTTTCGTTTTTGTTCTGTTGGAACAGATTTTGAAATTGGATATTTGAAGACTCGAATAAGATATCAACTTTATTTAAAAGCATTTACAAAGACTGATATTTCTTCTAACAAAGTTCTTGCCATTAGTTTTAACAGAGAAATTCCCAATAACATCGCTCATGGTACACCAAATAAAGCCTTTTTTTTAAATCCTCGATAAATGATGTCAACATTGGAGATGAACCCTTCCTGTAGAGCGATTTTTTTCTTAAAATATACCCAAGAATCATTTCTCAAATTATTCTTGACACCCTAGGGGACACCCTGAATATTTAATCGACTATTCATTGACAGAGAAAAAGAAGGTTTTGCTGATGATCTGGAAATTGCTTGTGATTCATTAAATTCTTTAAATCGTTGCCAAAATATATCATGATGTTTACACATACATTAAGGTTGTTGGTTCACAGAACACAAGTTTATTGTTAGCAATAAAACAAAGCTAATGTTCTTCAACCTCGAAGCAAAAAAATTCCCAGACATTAGTATGGTATTTCATACTACTGACTGTATGAGGTACACCCTATATGGTATAATAATAATAAATCTGTGATTATTAACTCTTAAACTCGTCTTTAATTCAAATGTCATATGCAGCGCTAATTGCTTTAGAAATGAGGTAGTTGAACATTTTGAATATCTAGGTGTCGCAATAGATTAGCATTTAAAGTGGAACCAATAAATTTCAAATAGAAAGAAGTATTTGCTTTACGGTATTAATTTTTTTTTCCTTGTTCTTTATTCCATTCCACTCAAAAGTAGAATGTGGTATTTTCTGTTGGGGTGGTGCGTACCGTAAAAAACCTTAGAAACTGATTATCCTCTAAAAGTGTCCTCAAAAGTGTACTCGTATTTGAAATGCCACCCGATATGCTCACTCTATGGAGTTATTTCAGATGAAAAAATCTAACCAGTGAGACACTTGTTTCACTTTAAGGTTCTGAAAACACTTTTCATTAGAGTCGATTATTTGCAAACTCCTATCCTGGATAGGAGCAAATCGGGCCCTGTAGTCGCCTTTCATTCTTTTCGGACTTCACGTTTAAGAAACTCATACACTGCTGTGTCTAGCAAATTATTCGATAAGCTGCCAATTCACATACGAATCACTGGACCCTGGCCACGTTGCTATTAAACTTGATCAAAAAGTTCAGAATTTATTCAGAAAATTAAAAAATACAAGTTTATTCATCTAAATCTATATTGTCCCCCTCAAAGTAATCCCCATCGACTGCAACACACTTATGCCAGCGCTTGATCCAATTCTCAAAACATTTTTTTATATTCGGTTTTCGGTATGTCCATCAGTGCTTTTTGCGATTTTTTTATTACTTCTTCTCGGCTGCTGAAACGCGTTCCCCGTAGTGGTTTTTTAACTCGATGGAACAGAAAGAAGTCACAGGGAGCCAAATCAGGTGAATTTGGTGGCTGTTGGATTGCATTTGTTGCATTTTTCGTCAAAAAATTACGGATAATGATAGCACTGTACGACGGTGATAACGCATGGTGCAAACCAGGAGCTTTCAAGCCACAATTCTGGTCTCTTTCGGCGAATTCCTTCATGCAGACGTCTCATAACGCCCAAATAATACTCCTTGTTTACTGTCTGGCCTTCTGGCAAAAATTCATGATGCACTACACCGTTGTAAGCCATGAAAACCGTGAGCATTAACTTCTTTTTTGACTGAAAATGACGTGGTTTTTTTTAATCTCGGCTAATTTGGCCATTCACTTGACTGATGTCTGGATTGCGTGTCGTATTTATAAACCCACGTCTAGTCTCCAGTAACGATCCTTTTGATGACTGTGGGATCGGATACAGCCTCGCAAATCATCTCTTTTGCGACATCAACACGGTCTCTTTTTTGCTTGAAATTAAGGTCTTTTAGCACCAACTTTGCTGCTACACGACGAAAACCCAAATTATTAACCAAAATGTCTTGGACGGATCCATAGGCAATGTTCAAGCCCTCCGCTATCTCTCTAATGGTTTATTTGTGGTTATTGACCAACATTTCTTTTACTTCATCAATGTTTTCGTCGGTTTTCGATGTCGATGGTCTGCCACTGCGTTCATCATCTTCGATTGACTCACAGCCACTTTTGAACCACTCGTGCCCCTGGTAAACGCCCGTTTTCTTTAAAGAAACGTTGCCGAAACACTTTTCCAACATTTCTAACCTTTGCGCACCATTAAATCCGTTTTTTACGCAAAATTGAATTCAAGTTTGTTGTTGCAAATTTAAATCCATTTCAAAAATTGTAAAAAATCGCCAACACACACAGAGATAGATGTACTCTTGGCTACGTAACTTTTGCAAATGTCAAGCTATGACACTAAGATCTAAAGGAAATGTGACAACAGATGTACCAACTTAACAAAAAAACAGAACTCAAATCGGAACAATGGGAGAGCCACACCGTGACGCCACCGGGATCTTTTTGAGCAAGGTGGTATGGTCATATAAAAAGTCTCTGCGTTTTTTTGTCACTAGATGGTGTCGGTGTCCATTTATCTGGGAACTCTAACTCTAACTAATTGTGTCAAACAAACACGTCTTTGAAACGCGGCATGTCAGGCTACAGTTTTTGTAAAGACAGCTGTGTAATTCGTTGCTCGTGATAAAAGTTATACTGATTTGAATATGAGTAAAATATCTAAAGAAATAAGCCATGCGAACGCTTCAAAAACATGACGAATAAGTTGTGCAGCTTACAGTGAGAATGCTGTGAATGAACGCCGAACCCAGGAATGGTTTGTTCGATTACATTCCGAAAATCCGATATAAAAGATGCAAAGATGAAAAAATCAATGAAATTTCGCAACTGATGGAACACAAGGCCGGCACGGAAGCTGACTGGAGATAGCGGAGGCGCTAAACATCAACCGTATTATAGTTTGGAATGTAGCAGGCTACTCACGCTACTGAAACGTAACGAAATTGAAACATTTTTGAAGAGATTCATTAATGGATTAAACACAAGGATATCCAATGCAAGCGACCATGGTCAAAGGCCAGTGACCGACCACAAATGACATCAAAGCCTAGATCGACGGAAAATAATGTTATGCTGAGTGTTTGGTGGGATTGGAAGGGAATTGTTTATTATGAGCTGCTAAAACGTGGCGAAACGGTCAATTCGATTCGGTTCTGTGTCACGAACCAGTATAGAATTCTTAGGCAATCTCGAGATCCAAATATATCTGCTTTATAAGAGTCCCGAACGTAGGCAAATTTGTCTAGAATTCTAGAATTCTTTATGGTTCCAAGAGTAGTTAAGGCATCGCCGTCTAACGACCTCCTAATGGTATCAAAATTAATTTATAACTGGTTTGAGTATACATATACAAGTTGGACATAGATATATTAAAATCTTATGTAAAATACTAAAACCGCAGGCATGATGGCAGAGTCATATTCAAAGAACCTTGGGTATCAAAAACAAAAAACAGAAAAAAAACCGGAATGGCGTTGATCAGATCGAAGAATCGCAGTAGTATTACATATATTAGTTGAAGAAGAACAAATTTCTAAATTATGTTAAAAATCATAAGCTTACTACATATCCTCAGACGCCCAAGGACCACAAATCAAATGCCAGCAGGATTGATGGAAATTTGCTTACTTAATGGAGAGAATAATTCTATTTTTCGGCAGCAATTTTTTTGACGGACTCGGAAATGTCTTCATATCTTCGAATCAGCACCACTCCATTCTGTGATGAATATTCAGATTTTCACCACATAAACTTGTCAATTTTCTTTTAATTAGCGCTCACTCAAGAATTGAGGTACTCTTAAACCTTTGCCCACAACGTGAGCGAAGTAAAGTTAGGGAGGAAAAAAAAAGAGGTGCCGATGAACGTTGGTTTTAAATGTTTGAAGGTTATAATGATCAGGAAATAAAGACCTCGGAAGTGCATTCCATAAGCGAGATGTACGGTTTAGAAATCATGCTATTTCCGAGTACGTTCGAAAGTGGGATTAATGTTAAACTGATGAGCATTCATAACGAGACGGAATGTTAAATGTTTGAAAGGACGGAATGGTACTGGTTACATAGTTTCAATGGAGCACTGGTGTTAGAGCAAGGTAAGACAGGGGACATTACGTCGATGTTCGAGGTTGAAAATTGATTGGGTTTTGAATCCTATCTAACAAGTGCAATGAAGTTCTAAGAGCACCTAACCAGATGTGAGCATTGTACTCCAATTTTTGCCTTATATATATATTTGTGCCAGATAAGAGGGAAAAACTGGTTCTTAAATCGTTTGAAGAATCCTAGGCGCATCGCAACATTTTTGGCGACATCAAATGTGTGATCATTCTAGGTTTTCATTAACACATGTACTGAGAATGAAAAATTTTTCGGTTTCAACGATGCAAGTGCCATTCATGGAAAATGGCCGGGTGTTTCTATTCCGCACCAACGACAACAGACAGCATTGTGTTTTGGAAGCATGAAATGCTGTGAATATCGGAATTTAACGATCTTATAAGCTTCCCTTCCCCTTCTTCAGCCGAAAAGCAGTGACGTGAACGAATATGAAAAGCAGAGAGTAATGTCGTCATCGAAGGAATATATTGGATTAGAAGTAGCAAATAGAAGATCGTTGATGAAAATTAAAAACATTGTAGGAGGCAGGATGGAGCCTTTGGGTACACTTGCATATATTTTGTGAAACCATCGAAGGCAACTTAAAATGAACGTTCCGAAAGGTAATTTCTAATCCATTAAAGAAGAGAGTCATCGATCCCAAAAGAACGCATTTTCGACAAAAGAGCCTGATGTCAAACTCTGTCAAACGTCTAAGAAATATCAAGTTCAACTATATTGCTTTCGCCAGATTGATGTACGCTTTGGTTCCACTTTTCGATGAGACATGCCATCAAATTGCTACTGGACCTGCTGTTACGAAAACGGTACTGTCGGTCGTTGAGAAGTTTTCGTAACGCTTATCAGCGTTTCCATGATCTTGGAGAGTAGGGTGCAATGAGTATGTAGGTGGAGAGAGAAGAAGATTCGCGTTTTTTAGGGACGGGCTGCACAAATGTTGTTTTCCATCTGCTCGGAAAGAGTCTTAAAGAGTAAGAACACTTCTTCGGAGGAAGGGGAGATATACCATCTGGACCAGTGGATTTGTTTATATTAAGATCTTTCAGTATTCTTGCTACTACATGAGTGCGAAAATGGATTCGTCTCATTGAAAATTCGTCGTCCTCAGGTGTTGATGGGGACAAATCACAATTTAGAAGTGTTTAGCTGGCTTTAAATTGTGCAGCAAGCAGATTGGCTTATTCATCGAGCCGACAGCTGGAATTTCATTGTAAATGAGCTTTTGGATGATAGATTGGAGAATTAACGAACAATCAAAATTGTGTACTACCTTTGGGACATTGTAGTATTTTTTGCCTCAGGTTTTGGTCGTATTGGAATTCGATGGAACTTTTTTCGACCTTTCTCCGTAGGGTTTAAAAGACCGAACAATTTTTCTCTAACCCTGGCAACCTCTTTACAGCACCAGTCGTACCATACATTTTCTCTTGGCCTGATACCCTTAATTCGACGATGGATAAAGGATCTCATTGCAATCAGCATAGTGCCTGTGGTCAAATCAGAAGCGGCATCCACGTCGTTATAAAGACCAGTTGAAATCCCTAAAGAAGCTGGTAAGTCCGGTCCGGAATTGGATTTCCCGTGTTGCCATACAGTGTGTGGTGGGCATAAAAGAAAGAAAGGTCTAACGACCTTATTCTTCTCAGGGTGAGAATTTGAAAACAAGTCCAGGGTGATGGCGGTATGTCTATCAACATCTGGTATTAGCGTGGCCTCACTTACAAGATGGTTTAAGTTGTTTTCTGCAGGGAGTATAGGCCTCCACTAAGATAGAGTGTCGCATATTTTAGTGAATATATCCAGGTACTCTTGAATTGTCCCAAGACTGTACAGAACGATTCCGAGTATATTATTTCACAGCTGTAAATATTTTTGACTCACCAAATCTCATATGATACGAGTAGCTTGCGGCTCACCAATTCTGAATATGGGAGCGCAGTACGTAATTTACTTGATTTGATTTTAATGATTTTTCGAATAAAATTTCATCAGCGACAAGGCTCATTTTTACCTCTCTGCGTGTGTGATATGCATGATATGCATTATGGTCTGAAGGCCTTATTGTTTCTAACTTTTCTGAAAAATGATAAAATTCAAACAGCAAATAGGACCATCTATTTACGTCGGAAAGGTAGATCCTTTACTGATGTCAAAATTTCAACTGAGTAATTGTATTTGCGTGTCATCAAAAAAAAACTTCCCTTACAACATTGTGAATGGTGACGCAAAGTGGTGTTTTCAGTATGATCCAGAAACCAATAGACAAAGTTCCGACTGGAAGGCGCCAGATGAGCCAAAACCCAACAAACCTTGTTTGGAGAAGTCAATAATGAATTTAATGCTGATTTGCTTTTACGATTCCAAGGGCATTCCACTGGGCCAAGCAGTTAATGTATAATTCTGTCTTGGTGCTTTTAGGCGTTTGATGCATGGTATTCGTCGTTTACTGCATGATAATGCGCTATCTTATCGACAAACACTTGTGACTGATGATATGACACCAATAAAAGGACGTAGAAACCATCCAAAAGGTTTGTACTGACATCCTTAAGGACGTCCCGGTCGACAATTTAAAACACTCATTCTACATGCTTTTAGACCGTGCAAATCGCTGTACTAATCGGAAGGGTACTACTTTGAATAAAATAAATCAATTTAGCCAACTTATTGTTGTTCATATTTTTAAAAAAACTCCTGTTTATAGTAGTGCACCTCGTATATACATAAATAACATTGCGCATTACGTCACACAATTTGCTGTGGAACATAGAGTGCATAAGGGCTCCACAAAGCCCTCATGTCTAGCAATGGGTTTTAACTTCTGTCAACATTACCCTTGAATCACTTGTTCAAATGTTCTTCTCTAGACCGACCCACCATGGTTAAGAGGTCCATTTCATTGCATGACAAAGTCGTATTTTTAAACAGCATGCCAATTGCAGGATTTGTCTTCAGTCCCAAGTTCGGTCGAATCGACAATCATTTTGGAATCGTCTACACGTTGCAATGAAAAGAGCTATGTCATCTGTTATCTTTTCATTCTTAGGATTATTGAAGTAGGACATCGAAAGCAGATATTGATTCATCCATATTAAATGCATGAATATCGACGTCCAAGCTTGGAAAATTTTGAATTTTTAACTAGTTTGAGCTAAAGAAAACCCAATCATAAGTTTCTAAACTGAATGTGGACTAGTATTTCAAAACGTAAGTTGAATTTAGTAATCAAAACTAATAGATGAAGCTTGAGGCTATTCAAAAACCACATAGTGATTTCTACTATTTTGAGGCCTTAACTCTCAGCAGAACTTATTCACATTCCATTCCATGGTTTATTGCCTGTTCTCGAAATAACTGACATGTCTCCTCCAAAATGCTAGCAAAAGGGTAGTCATTTCATTGCGGCATTTGTTCGAATCGACCTAAAGTTTACTAACAAATCGTGAAACACTTTCGAATGCATGTAATCAACTTAAATTTCGTTGATTTGGAACAGACGACTTTTGGTTTTAAATGCGCTGTGACATACATCTGAGTTAAATACGTGACTTCCATCAGAAGTTTGTCACAAATCAGTGCGTGCCTTCTATGAAAGTAAGCCAATCTACGATGGAAGATGTACGAAAGTACACTTTCATTAAATTGCCTCGCCTATGTTTTCATTTCAACGGAATGTCAAAAACAAACAAACAAAAAAAAAAAATTATAAAAAAAGTTTTTCGAATTTTAATTGGAAAGGTCGTATGCAAATACGGATACTGTAAACAGATATAAACTCAGAAAGTTCACTTTTTAGACAGCGCAACTGTTTATACTTCATAATCACTTGAAGAACACTTTTCGCTGACATCCAAATAAAAAGGAAGGAATTTCCTTCTACGCAACACCAAATGTGGCGCAGCCATACATGCATCCATACAAGTACCATAGATGCAAAAGACTACGGATACGTGTACTGTTGCATTACAAGGCAGGGCTCCGTACATCTGTACAATTCGATTCCGTATCCAAAAGCAAAGGGAAGTCAGCAACAGGCGTTGAGTTGTTCTTTTGATGAGTTTGCCTGATTTTCGTTCATTCACTTCAGATGCTCGAACACTCTTGAGGAGCACATTTCTCATTCGTGTTCTTGTTTGTTTGGTGTCTGGATGTTGAAGTTGGAGCTCTAAATTGATGGCTCTTGCGCCTGTTGGTAGTGGCAGTGGGAAGATGGATTCACAGTTGAATACAAGTACATTTATGGCGAAGTAGAGCATAAGGGTCAAGGTTATTAGACTTCATTCCAACCCACAAGTACACACAGCACACAAACCAGTCTCAAGTGAAAAGAAGGCCCGTTTACAGCTAATATCCACGAACAAGGTTAATCCATTGGTCCATCAATTTGCTTAATGTCGTCACTGTTGTTGTTGTGTTACTTCTGTGATTCTTGTTTGGCTGGTATTCGTTGGGGCTCTGTTACTTCCGAGTTGCGTTCTAGTTAACTGTGAACTGAAATTGAAATATATATAACGCTCCGTAGATGTGGGCTTGAGATATAATTTTTACTACGGTGTAAAGTTATTATTTCAAAGTCCATTAGCGTGGCTGGCCCCATGACGATTAGCATTAGAAATTCGCCATCTTCGCATTTCAAGAGTGTTGGAGTAGATACAGAGATGAGTGTAACTTCAAGTTAAACTGACAACGTTCATGTCTATATAAATTTATATGTAGATCCAGTGTGAATGAGAATAATGATGGAAAGGCGGGGTTACTACATTATAAAGTTGAAAAAAAATTCGTATAGTTATTTGAATTAGAGTACTTACCACAGAACGGTATTCCTTCCGGCATCCAAGTTCCTTTATCGCATACTCTACGTGCAGGTCCAAGTAGTTCAAATCCTCGTTCGCATGAATATGATGCTATGGTGCCATGTGTCAAGTTACTGTCGGAAAACACAACCGAACTGTGAGCTGGTGATCCGGGAAAACTACATGATGCTGATAAATCTAAAAATAGAGAAAAATAAATTAAATTAGTATAAGCTGTCATAAAATTCATATTTAAGGCGATTGGAGTAGCCTTGATTTAACTCTTGCTTGTGGTTAAAACAATACTTTAACTGCCTCGAGAAAGAGTCGTTGAAATTAATTTTAAACAAATCGGTATTGACTTCAAATGTTTAAGACTAATACCAAGAGAAAGTTGCTTCATAGACATTGTTTGCTATGTAAATTATCTCTTTAATGGAAACCTTCAGCAAGAAGGCCCAAAAAATAACCTTATGTATCTACAATAAAGTAGAAGGCAGTTAGCGGGCTACAGAAATAAGGAGGTAATTTAAGAGGCGTAAAAAAGGATTCGTTTGCTTCACCTGCATTCTGGAGAGTTATCCCATATCGTTGTGCTCTGACCAAAAATTAAAATTTCAATGAAAGCAAGCAGTTTATTGCTGATACTGTTGTATCCTAGGTCTCAGACAAGACTTTTTTAATTCAGTCTTGGCATGCCTTAGTTCAGCCTGGCTGTTACTACGGAAAGATAAACTTCGCACCCACGTCCTGCCCTTTCTACAAGACACGGCTATCTGAGTGGCATACGCACATTTCTACTAAATAGGAGTCAAATTTAAAAATAATTTGAAATTGGACTTCATATTCTTACACCAAAAGTCGCAGTGTCTATAATATTAGAGTGAAAATACAGTCGACTGGCAATTTCGAGGAAAATAGTCAAAACCGCATTTGTAAAAGAGTCTATATTGTCCCCTTTAAAGTAATCCCCATCGACTGCAACACACTTATGCCAGCGCTTGATCCAATTCTCGAAACATTTTTTATATTCGGTTTTCGGTATGTCCATCAGTGCTTCCTGCGATTTTTCCATTACTAACTCTCGGCTGCTGAAACGCGTTCCCCGTAGTGGTTTCTTAACTCGATTGAACAGAAAGAAGTCACAGGGAGCCAAATCAGATGAATTCGGTGGCTGTTGGATGATATTTTTTGCAAATTTCGTCAAAAAATTACGAATAATGATCGTACTGTGCGACGGTGCGTTATCATGGTGCAAAATCCACGAATTTTCTGCCCACAGTTCTGGTATCTTTCGGCGAATTGCTTCACGCAAACGTCTCATAACGCCCAAATAATACTCTTTGTTTACTGTCTGGCCTTCTGGCAAAAATTCATCATGAACTACACCGTTGTAATCCATGAAAACCGTGAGCATTGCCTTCTTTTTTGATTGAAAACGACGTGGTTTTTTTGGTCTCAGCTCATTTGGTGAACGCCATTCACTTGCCTGATGTCTGGATTGCGTGTCGTACTCATAAACGCACGTCTCGTCTCTAGTAATGATCCTTTTGATTAATGTGGGATCATTTTTGCATGAAATTGAGGTCTTTGCAGCAACATGAAGGAAACCCAAATCATTAACCAAAACCTTTGGGCGGATCCATTGGCAATTTTCAAGTCCTCATCTATTTCTCTGATGGTTAATTTGCGGTTGACCAACATTCTTTTTACTTCATCAATGTTTTCGTCGGTTTTCGATGTAGATGATCTGACACTGCGTTCATCATCTTCGATTGACTCACGACCACTTTTCAACCGCTCGTAGCCCTGGCAAACGACTGTTTTCTTTAAAAAATCGTTACCGAAACACTTTTCCAACACACTTTTCCATTTTTAAAATTGTAAAAAATCGCCAACACACACAGATATAGATGTACTCTTGGCTACGTTACTTTTACAAATGTCAAGCTATGACGCTAAGATGTAGGGGAAATGTCAACAACAGATGTACCAACTTAACAAAAAAAAAACACGATGACTCCACCAGGATCTTTTTGGACAAGGTGGTATGTCACTGAAATGCAACTTTTTAAAATGCTATAACTTTTTTATTTTTTGACAAATTTTATTGTGCTAAAGCAAAAAATGTTGAAAAATACATCAATTTTCAAATTGTATCAGTAGTTTTCAATATATCCACCGAATAATGGCCTTGAGACGGCCAAAGAAAGCATCGCACGCTGCACGCAAGTGGCTCTGCGGTATTTTGGCCCATTCCCGGTGAAGTGCTTATTTGAGGTGGTCCAAACTTTGGTATTTTTTAGTGCCAACCTTCGCCTTCAAAATACCCCAGAAAGAGAAATGCATCTGTAGAATTTGCAATCCATTGTGTCGAAGAAATCAAGCGTGGAACATTGTTTTTAACCAATCTTGGTTGACGCGCGCTTTGTGAGACGGTGCCGAGTCTTGTTGAAATGTCCACGGTCTTCAACCGAAATGATTGCTTGCCCAAGGCTTCATTACTGTCTACTGACAGCTTCACGGTATACGATCGCATTAATTTTGACACCACGGTCCAATACGAGCGGAGAGCGACCATTGGCGGTTATGGCGGCCCAAACCATCACCATCAGTGCTGCCTGCTTTCTGGTGGCCGTCCGAAGGTGTAAATTTTCGAAGGACCTCTCTGGCAAGTAAACTCGGTCATTTTGTTTCTTAACATATTGCTCGATAACAAATGGCGACTCATCGGAAAAAACCAAATTCGGCAGCTCACCACTTTCGTGCAAGCATAGCAACTCCTTCGCTTTTTCGACTCTAACTTTTTTCTGTTGCGGTGTAAGATCATGTGCTTGCTGGAACTTCAATGGCTTAAGCCTAAGCTCATTTTTCATTATGTGTTGCATCCGTTCCGACGATATGACGAGCCATTTTTCTTCCACTTCGACGCGGATTTCGCTTAATTCGAGCCTTCACTTTCCGAACCATTTCTGCCGATGTTGCTGTTTTTTTATGACCACCTCCTTGGCGTTTTGCTTCCAGTATCACGGTAACGAGCTATGGTTCTAGACACAAATGATTTATTCACGTTGAGGTGCTGGAGGGCTCTAACCATAGCTACTTGTGGTTTTCCAGCCAAACATAAAGCAATCAACACAACTGAGACGCAAATCGTTTAAAAGGCTTATAAATAATAAAATTATCTGTCATGTGTCAAAATTTGAGCTCACAGCAATGAACTATGTAGAAATTATAGCAGTCTGAAGTTGGTTGCAGTTTGAGTCAGTCTATCACTAAGAGATGTCAAGAGATGAACAAGGATGCGCTACAATTGATGAGAGCACTCAGGGTTTATTAGATTTTGCATTTAAAAAAGAAGTAGTAAAGTGTCCTATTCCCGTTCATTTTCATATGAATGGTCAAATTTTCCAAACCAAATAGCTATTTATTATTTTTTAATATTTTAACATTTTTATTGAGTAGAAAATAAATTATACATTGACACACGTGGAATGTTCAGACTGTTAACAGTCCACGTGCAGACGAACAATTAGCAGAGACCCTTGACAACTATCACGCAAATACCACCGCCATCCAAGAAGTGTAATGGGATGGGCAGGACATAAGGAGGATGAAAAACTGCAATACACACAATGTGGCTAAATTCGCTAACGTTAGATTAATATGCGATCATGCCACTACAAAATTTTGTAATATTAATTTCGGGCGGCGAAGACCCGACCGACGTCACCCCTGCAAATTTCTTAGAGCTCCTCAACAAAATATATGAGCAGTGTCTGAAAAATGATGTTAAAATCGTCTTAGGTGATTTTTACGCCAGGATAGGAAAAAAGGAAACCTTTGGTGTCATAGTTGGTAAGCATACCCTACACGACACCACGTCTGGCAATGGACTTAGGCTTATTGACTTGGTGGCAAGCATACCGTTTTCTCATCTCAATATTCACAAGGGGACATGCCGATCTCCGGATCATTAAACGCTAAATCCAATTGATCATCCTGCGATAAACATAAAGTTCCGGCAGTCAACTTTGACCGGGATCAATATCTTGTTACATCCAAGCGCAACAACAAAGAAAGACTACTGTGAGAAGAACTGCAACTTCAAACACCACCAAGATCTTCGACGAACGAAAGAAAGAAATATCTGGTTTGATAAAAAATGCCGGCAAACATATGCAGCTAAATAAGAAGCCTACAAAGCGGCACTGCAGCTCGCAAGGCTTACGAGCAGAAAAAACGAGAAGAACATCTCAGAATCATTTTCCCAATCCACAAAAAGGACATATTCAACTACGCCAACTATAGAGGTATATCTGCTTATCTGCCATATTGTGTGAACATTTGAAACCTTTAGTCAATAACCTGAATGGACCCTATCAGTGCGTTGTCAGAACAGTCCACAATTGACCAGATCTTGAAAAAATCTGTAAAAGTCCAAATCAATATCCACCATCTTTTTATCGATTTTAAGGCCGCATTTTCATTGTCTGATTTCGGCATTCTTGACAAACTCGTCAGCATGTGCTGAGAGAGAACGCTCTCTCATTCGTTAAGGTCGGCAACGACTTCACCTTTGGTGTCAGAAAAGGTTTTAGACAAGATGGTTCGTTGTGAAAGAACTGTGCGGAAATCACAAGTGAGCACAAGATTCTGTGCAATTACTAGCGTACCCCGATGATTTCGCAATAATGTAGCTATGATGATGCTGCTAAAATGGGTTTAGTAGTAAATGAGGACAAAACCAAGTATTGCTATACTCTCAACAGATGGGACACACAACATTGACGAATTAGACAGAACTTCACAGTCGACAGCTGAACACCTGAACAGAAATAAAACCAAAAATAATTATAACGAATCGCTGTTTGTTTAAGCTAAGAAGGCAATTGAGTAGTAAGAACCTATCCTGGAAAACTAAGACTTTGATCATCCTAATTTATGGCACAAAATCATAGACCCTATCGAAAACGGATGAAAATATCCCCAGCCGTTTCTAGAGAAAAATCTTAGAAATATATTTGGTCCCGATTGCTTCGACGGGTCTTGGAGGAGGCGATTCAACGATGAACGATTTTTCTTTTTTCATAACAACCAATGCATTGTTGGTTGCCATTAAGTAACAATGACACTTCCGTCTCTACTTCTTTGTTCTCAAATTGCAATTTTTGTTCAATCGCATCTTAGGAATCCTATTGATAAGTTTAACAATAACTTCTGCTCAAAATTCCATTTTCTTCACTTTATCGTGAAGAGGAGAAAAGCTTTATTAAAAGATATCAACTGCTCATCTATGCTTAGAACTTCTTCTAATGTATTAATGGCATTTATCCTTGTTATTTGGATCTTTTGCGCTGTGATCAACTTAGTGTCATGCTGTTCGTTATTGCTTAAAACTATCTTTTGTCATATTTTTACTAAACATGTGCTAGGTCCCTTTCCCAAAACATTTCAACCCGTGGAAACTTGAAAATAGCCATATATCCTCTTCAAAGAAAACTTTCAAATCATCCACCGAGCACGGGTTAAATTGCATTTCTTTCTAAACAACATAAAAATTCGTGAACTCTGCTTACCTTTCAATATATTCCGGACTGATCTTTCGGCCGAAAATGTCCCGGCTGTGGCTGCTGATATCGCTGAGAGCGAAGAAAAGTCAACCAGACGACGTGCCACGCAATTGGGCATCACCAGATGGACCCTACAGCGAATTTTAGTGAAAGACTTACACATGTTCCGTACAAAGTGAAAGCAATGCATCAGTTAATGCCTCCTCACCGTGAGTCGCGTGAGAATTATTGTAAAGCCATCCTCAATCTCATCAACGAAGAGGACGATTTTGTGTCGAAAATTATCATGGGCGACGAGGCGCATTTCCACTTAAGCAAAATCTTCGTTTCTGTGGCACTGAAAATCCGCGTATGATGCACGAAGAGCCATTACTCAAAACCACTATGTGGTGCGGAAATACGATCACTGTTACTGGCGAACGCAACAGGGCCATAACAAATGACTTCTTAATGCCAGAATTGGATGAAGGGGGTTGGTGAACATGTGGTTTCAACAAGGGCGTACAACCGCAGACAGAGTACAAGAAACAATGAATTTGGTGAAGGAAGCGTTTTCTGGTCGCGTAACCTCCCGTTTTGGCGATTTGGCATGGCCAGCAAGATCGCCCGATTCCACCATCCCAGACTTCTTTCTTTGAAGCTACTAGAAGTCGCCATCAGAAAGATAACGGAGGACTTTGGATCCATCCAAGACATTTTGGTTAATGATTTGGGTTTCCGTCGTGTAGCAGCAAAGTTTGTGCCAAAAGACCTCAATTTCATGCAAAAAAGAGCCGCGTTGACGTTGCAAGAAAGATGATTTCCGAGGCTGAATCCGATTTCACATTCATCAAGAGGATCCATAATGGAGACGAGACGTGGGTTTATGACTACGACACGCAATCCAGACATCACCAAATGAGCCGAGACCAAAAAAACCACGTCGTTTTCAGTCAAAAAAATAGGCAATTCTTACGGTTTTCATGGATTACAACGGTGTAGTGCATCATGAATTTTTGGCAGAAGGCCAGACAGTAAACAAGGAGTACTATTCGGGTATTATGAGACGTTTGCGTGAAGCAATTCGCCGAAAGAGACCAGATTTGTGGGCAGAAAACTTGTGGATTTTGCACATGATAACGCAACGCGGCACAGTGCCAACATTATTCGTAATTTTTGACGAAAAATGCAGCAAATACCATCCAAGAGCCACCGAATTTACTTGATTTGGCTCCCTGTGATTTCTTTCTGGTCAATCGAGTTAAAAAACCATAACGGGGAACGCGTTTCAGCAGCCAAGAGGAAGTAATGTAAAAATCGCAGGAAGCACTGAATCACTACGTTTTTTGTTTTTTTTTTTTAACACTAAATCGCAAAGTTATGAATTTGTCTAGAACAAACTCGGTTTTCCAAGTGATTTCCTTTCTAAAATTTTTATTTATTTTTTTTTTTTTAAATAAAAAATATGCATCAGAGGGTTAATATTTTATAAAGATGTATACACCACAGTGTGTAATGAGAGCGAAATAGTTAATATTAACTTTGTCTGTTGCTCCCAGAAACACATCACCTAGTCAGCCCATATAATTTCGTTCAGAGAAACCCAAACATATTTAAATTGATTTATGAATACCAAATTAAACTGTCTAAACTTTCACATTTTCCTACGAAGAAAAATATCTAAATTGCTTCAATCGCAATAAATTACAAATTAGAGGAGTTACTTCCATCGTAAACGCTGGCAATTTCGTCAAGTGATAAAACAAGCCTTAATAGTTTAAGCTATAAGCTCAGAAAAAAAGATCAAAGAATTAAAAAATGAGTCGGTGGATAGATACCTTACAAATCTGACGAACAATGCTAATACAGAATACACACAATGGAAGGCTACAAAAAAAAAAATTAAAAGACCAACGGGATAACAAAAGGCGGATCTATTCGCGGAACATCTTGAAAAGGTCTTCCAGCCATACGAGCAAGTGGCAGAACATTCCAGTGGTAACATTTAAGAAAACAGCCACAGAAATAAAAGAAAGGATCAACCCGGGATTTGATCTAATCACTGGTGAAATTGTAAAAAAACCACAGATGACAAATGCAGCGTTAGACTAAGATAGACATAGGTATGTTCCACGCATGTACAAGGTCGCGGAAGTTATTATGGTATCAAAGCCGGGAAAATTGCCCAGTAAAGTTACCTTATATCGTATGATTTTATTGCTGCCAACGCTGTTAAAGCTCTTTGAAAAAATTCCTCTGAAACGACTTCATTACTTCAACGATTATAAAAGAAAATGCACTGATACCAAACCATACATTTGGATTTCGAAATGGGAACTCAGTTATAGATCTATTTCACAAAAGGCCTTAGAAGAAAACCTAATGTGCTTTACCTTGGTGTAACACAGGCACTTGATAAAGTCTGGCACAAAGGATTAGTCTACAAGCTTCAAAAATGTCATCCGAAACAATCCTCAGAATAACTAGAGTCCTATACAATCCAGCGATTATTCAGAATTAATTAGGAAGATGAGTATACCGCATTGAAATATATGAAAGCTGGAGTACCACATGGTAGTCTGTTAGCACTTGTGCTTTTCCTCCTATACACGAATGACCCACTAAAAAATGACGAAACTACTGTTGCTCCATTTGCAGACGATACTGCTATACTTGCTGTCGGAAAAACCGCCCAGGAAGTTGCAGAAAAACTGCAAAAGACTGTACCAGGTGTACCGGTATAAGGTAAGCGTCAAGATGCAAATGTCTCATTAGACAACATTTATTGTGTACGGGCCTACATTTTTTTTTCTTGGTTACTAATACACCTGTCAAATATATTAAGTATACATCAAGTCATTGAGCAAACAACATCATATAGGGTTTTCCAATAGGGACTTCACAACTTTGAATTTAATTTGTGAACGCACTCTTTCACTAATCATCAAACTGTCACTGTCAATTTATTCAGTAAACTCAACATTTTCATCATGGTAAAGTACACTAACGAGCAACGTCTGCAAATTATAAAAAATTTTCTACAGATATTCGAAGTCGGTGACTGCAACTTTAAAAGCGTTAACTCTAATTTTCGGTCGTAATTCTCGCCCTAGTAGACTGGCAATAACAAGTTTAGTGCAAAAATTTGAGTCTACATATTCGTTGTGTGATGTTGCCGTGTCAGTGAGACAACGGGTTGTTCGAAGTGTCGAAAATATCGATGCCGTTCAGACGTCCGTAGCAAACGATCCAAAAATGCAAAAATTTGAGTCTACATATTCGTTGTGTGATGTTGCCGTGTCAGTGAGACAACGGGTTGGTCGAAGTGGCGAAAATATCGCTGCCGTTCAGACATCCGTAGCAAACGATCCAAATCAGTCAATTCCACGGCGTTCTCAAGAATTGGGCATCGATCAGACCACATTATGGCGTATTTTGCGTAAGGATCTTGGTTTACACCTATACAAGATCAAGCTGACTCAAGAATTGAAGCCGATGGACCATTTGAAGCGATGTACGTTCTCCGATTGGGTTCTGGAGAATATGCGCCAAGATGATGAATTTCATCGCAAAATCATTTCCAGTACGAAGCTCATTTTTGGCTCAATGGGTTCGTCAATAAGCAAAATATGTGTTATTGGTCGGGTGAAAACCCAAATGTGCTTCATGAATCACCACTTCATCCACAAAAAATAACTGTTTGGTGCGGTTTGCATGCCGGTGGCGTTATTGGGCCATATTTTTTCGTCGACGTTAACGATCGTCACGTTACTGTGAATGGTCAATGTTATCGCGCCATGATCACCAATAATTTTTGGCCCGAATTGGAAGATATGGACTTGGACGACATGTGGTTTCAACACGATGATGCCACAAGCCACACAGCACACGCTACAATCGATTTATTGAAGAGTAAGTATGGTGAGCGTGTAATCTCAAGACATGAGCCATTCAATTGGCCGCCTCGTTCGTGCGATTTAACGTCGCTTGAATATTTTCTGTGGGGCTACGTCAAGTCATTAGTTTATTCCAACACGCCGACGCCAACATTGAACGCGAAATAGCGTCCGTTTCGGCCGAAATGTGTGACCGAGTCGTTGAAAATTGGGTCCAGCGAATCGACCGCTGCAAACGTGCCCGCGGGGGACAATTGAACGAAGTCGTGTTCCATTCATAAATTTTTTGATTGTAGTTCAAGCCAATAATAAAGTTTTTGAAATATTGTATCTCAAACGGTTTGCCTTTTATTTAAAAAAAAAAAAGTTGTCAAGCCGTTATTAGAAAACCCTATATTTTTTCATCGTGTTAAAAATGTCGAATTTTGTACCAGAAAATTATGCCTTGCGCAAAGCATTAATTTTTGTTTTCATTTGAAGAAAAGTGCTGCAGAGTCGCATCGAATGCTTGTAGAGGCATATGGTGATCATGTTCTGTCAGAAGCAACATGCAAAAGATGGTTTCAACGGTTCAGAGATAACGATTTTGAAGTGAGAAATAAAGAACGTTGAAGAGCACCAAAAAGTTTGAACACGCCGAATTACAAAAAATATTGGATGAAGATGACACTTTGAGTCAGAAAAAAATGGCAGAAATGTTAAATGTTGCACAACAAACAATTTCTGACCGTTTAAAAGCTATGGGAAAGATCTAAAAGTCTGAAAAATAGGTGCCGCATGATTTGAATGAAAGACAGATGGAAAACCGAGAAACCATTTTGAAAATTGTTACTGGCAATGACAAATGGATTAATTTTCAGAATTCTAAACGGAAAAAATCATGGGTTAATCCGGGACAACCACCAACACAATGCTGTGTGCCTGTTGGGACCAGAAAGATGTGGTGTACCACGAGCTCCTAAATCCTGGTAAAACCGTTAATACAGATCGCTACCCAGCGGCAGGATAACTTTTTCATATGCAGAATATTGCCCAAAATATGGCGTGTGCGCTCAGTACTAATTTTTGTGGTATCTGCTAGCTCGCGCACCTTCACTTTCCGGTCAGCCAACACCATTTCATGTATTTTTTGACATTGTCCTCTGTAACCGCTGCGGACTTGATCGGTAGTGGAGTTGCGGCCACCACTAAACTCTCGAAACCAATATTTGACGGCGTAATCTGACGGACCATTAGCCCCATAATATTTATCCAACTTTTCTTTTGTTTCCTTCGCCGTTTTGCCTCTCAAAAAATAATGTTTTATGAGAGAACGAAAATCGTTTTTGGCCATACTCAACATGATGCCAAACACGTCAACAACAATCAGCTGTCAATACAAAACTAAAGACAGTATTGCACTGAAATTTGTAATGTCTGCCTAAATATGAACGGACTTCAAGACAATATAACCTTTATTGCAGTAGCAGTGCATTCTGGCGGTCAAGGTGGTTACTTTTTACTCCACATAGTATTTAAAAAAAAAAATTATTTATTTATCAATATTAATCTTGTGTCCTTGAAATTAATCCTCCTCAGATATAATACACTTCTCATGAGCACTTTTTGGTATAGCCTCTAGCTTTGCCAGTTTTTATTTCCTCAATTGTTGTATGTCTTCGGGCCAAATCCGATGAATATGGTGGCTCTCTCTCAAAGGCAACGATGAATGAGCAGGTGCATTATTGTGATACAAAAACTATGATTTGTGCACATAACTTCAAGGTAATAATTCTTATTGGCTATACGAACTTGAGGTAAGCCATCCTCATGCACTACGCCACGGTAATTGAAAAAGAACAGTGACCAAAACTTTGACATTTGATCGAACTAAGCGTACTTTTTTCGGTCTTAGTTCTCCTGGGTGCTTCCATTGGGACGACTGGGCTTTGGTTTCGAGTTCATAAACATATATCAATTATTTGCAACCAACTATGGCCCTTTTGAGCAAGTCAGAATCATCATTGATGTCACTCAAGAGCTCCTGAGCGATACTCACGTGATCTTTCTTTCGATCACAACTAAGAGGTTTCGCAACAAACTTCGCTGACACACGTCTCATGCCGAAAACATCCGATCAAATTGCATGAAACAAGAAGACCGTTATGCTAACATCCTCAGCAACTTCTCTTATGGTGATTCGACGATTTTCCAAAACAATTTTCCTCACAGCTTCGACGTCATCATCTTTTGTTGTTGTGCTGTGTCGTCCAGAGCGAGGTTCGCCGTTGGCATTTTTTAGGCCATCTTGGAAGGGTTTGTACCACTTGTTAACATTTTTCTTACTTAGAGTAGACTCACCGTATACCACTGTCAATATTTCAAGAATTTTAGAGCACTTGATTCTATTTTTTCGCGAAATTTGATGCAAATTCTTTGCTCCATTTTTCATAATATTTAAAAATTGCGAGCACACCAAAACACATCTAAACTTTCTACCTGTCAAAAATTAACTAAGTATGCTACGTACTTGAAACTGTGAACATATGTTCGGGACATGCCTCCCCAATCGATAGTCACCTTACTATTGGAACACACCTCGTATACGAAACAGAATGTATTGGCTCATAGGGAGGTTTCATGTGTCTCAATATAAGCAAGTTCTAAAGCCATATTCTTATCTTTGTGGGTGCACAAGTTAAACATTCAATGCTTCCAAAACAAAGTACTACGAAATATTGTTAATGCGCCGTGGTACATAGTGATCTAAAAATTTCTAAGATAGAGGTTGAAATGAGGAAGGTGGCAAGAAGGTAGGATTCTCAACCATGCTAATTTAAAAGAAGTCGACCTACTTATTTGCAAGAATTTAGTTAGAAGATTACGAAGAGTAAAACCATCTGAACTAGCTATCTAGCTATTGAAAAGATGGTTACACAATGCTTTCTCCAGGTGTTTTAAGTGGGTGGAGTAAAGTCCCAAATTATGGCAAAGCTTGCATGCGAAGCGTTTCAACGATTTTCACCCAACCACATAATGAAATTTTATTTAGAAGTCATATCTTGACCAAAGTATCTATGTACATACGTCTAGAGCATCTTTGAACCATTTCTGTCTCTCTTGGCCAATATTTTCAAAGTAAGTCCCGAAACTTCTGGTCACAAACTTCGCATATAACATAATTAAATGAATACATAATTAAACCTCTTTAATTCCATGTATCTTTTGAATTACTGTCCCAGATTCCATCAGGCAAAGCGTATTGTTGTATTCTTCGTTGATGAACCTTGCAGGTGGCTTTCCTTCTCTACGGTTACTTAACCTAAAAACTATGCACACCAGGGGTTACGAATAGTGTGAATTTTATCTTCATTACTCAAAAAATTAATTACCCTGAAACATTTAAGTGCACTCAAGAACACATCAACAGTAGCTCGGTATCTTTGTGCATAATGATAATGAAGCATCATGCTGACAGAAAAATATTTCATGGAATCCGAACAACAGTGATCATCCCGCAGATTGCCGAGGAATACTCGTATCTCTGAATGAATGTCAGTCGATACAAGTAACTAACATTGCCAAGTCAATGATTAGTCAAACAACAAGCTAACCAACGGACTTTGGTATTCTTTATGCAATAGGTGCCTCCTGTCCAGAGCCGATCAATGGTGTTCGACTTCAGGTTCCACAGAACTACCGTCTAGATGGCAAAATGGAAGTATTCGTTCCCGTACATATTCTTATTTGCAGGCAATGGACTCTGATTTACAATGCAAGATTGAAAATCGCTAGAAGCACTAGTGGTGTACTGTTGTACTTGGTACAAACGGACGAATACATATACCTAACCTACAACAATCCGTTTGAGTACACATAGTTGGGAGTGAGTTGCTGGACATGAAACAGATCATCAGGAAAGTACACAGTAGCATTAGAGGGTACTCTTCTAGCTGTTGGCTATTATGCTAGCGCTGGTTAGTGGCACCTCTGCAAAAGGCAGAAGGCAACAGGCAACCGACCGTTTGGATAAACTTGCTTTTACCGCATGCCAAGTGCTCGTTTTCCGATACAAATAGATAGTTATTGTTATACAACCGACAATTTCATAACGGTCAAATAAAAATAGAAATTATACTCGCTTGGTTGGTGGTGGTAGTCTTATTGCTTTTTTTGTGTTCCATTTTAGGAGATTACACTGTTTCCTGGTATGACAGCTTTTAACTCGCGCTGTCACTAGAGTGGAGATACGTGTCGAGGAGTTTGTTGTTAAATTTTTTCATTGCTTCAATGAACAGAGTTGACTAGGTCGACAGTCTATACATAAACAGATAAGAGTATGTACATTGTGATTGGTTTTAAATTTTAGTTTTCACATTTTGCTATGAAGATATTGCCTCAAAGAGCCTCGCAAACCTGGTTACCAATCCAAGGCTAAGACAGATCGATTTCAAAAAACTGATGAACGATGACCCAATGACGCTTGGATAGCTACTTTTCTTTAAGCCGATGCTGACTCAAAATGAAATATTTAAGGAGTACCTTACTGCGCGCTTAGATTTTGGAAATACACATAAGCCTGTGACTATCTTGGGAAAAAGGAAAATTTTATTGCAATCGAAAATGCAATAGTATCTCAATGAAATTTTTGGAGCGATGGTATATTTTAAATACGTGAGATACACTTGCCAAGTGATGTAGTAGTATCATACTTCGTGGAGTTCGACTGATGGCCATTATATGAGTATTTAATGATCCTCGTCAACATGGTAAAGTGCAACTATGACTACATATCAATTGTGCATATTCCACTTTCTAGTGGAGACTACTGGGTACTGGGCTCCTCCAATCGGACTTGACGTGAGTTTTAAGGAGGAGAAAATAGCAGCACCACAATAATCCTACGGAGCGGACTAAAGATCAGTCGGAAAACGTACGACGCGAGAATTTGCAAGAGGGTATCAATGGTGTCATTAGATAGTCCGCATAGCGGATTTCTACTATGAGCTACTTTAACATATTTAGAGCTGGGAATGAGTCAACTTTGCCTTACATGTTCCTGAAGTGGGTTACTATCTCCAGAATATCCGGCCTTCCTGTGTGACAATAGGATAACACGGAGCAGAAGCAGAGTCTATTTGGATGCGGATTTCTTTTAAGTGTCAAACCAAGCAAGAAAGCTTGAGCTTCGGATCGGGAGCGAATCTGGTGTAACAGTTAACACCATCGCTTAGTTTGACAGGAAGATCAAGATCAGCAAGATTTACGACCAAGCCCCTACACACCAAACACAAATTGTAAAAATTAAACAACTAAATCGACCATGTTGTGATCGACGCAAGGCACATCTGCAATATTATAAGAAGATATTCGAAGAAGGTAGTCTCAGACTATTACCTAGTTCCAGGCAAGGTATGCCTATGGATGTCTGAAAAAAAAATTTAACTTTGAAGGGCAGCAATCGCAACAAACAGCTATACAATTTGTGATCCCATATCACTTATCTTCTAGCCAAGGCCTTTATAACGTTTATTAAGTGCTGAAGATCATTGGTTCATTCAGGTTTCACCTGAACACGCCAATGAAATCTCTAATTTGACGAAAAATGCCGGCAAACAAGGGTGTCCCAGTTTAGCAGTGTAGGATCTAATGTTCCTCCGACCATTCATTTGAGCATATGATCTAAAACAGCCTTGTAACCGAGATCTGATTAATGCAGTCATAAGCTACAAAACAGGGAATTGCATACCAAAAACACCACTAACTACAATCTGAGCCAGGCTGGTAATCTAGTGTTTTTAGTCGAGGTCCAGAGCATAGTGGTATCGTAGGAAATAAGTTTGAAAAGGAAATTAGGCTAGGTAATGGACTAAATCCAGGTTTCATCAGGACTTCCATTGAAAGCTATATGTCTGGAGAGGATAAAACTGTTGGCAATTTCGGTAATACTATGTGAAAATCTTTAAAAGACAGTGTCATTCTTATGGTCTCTTAGCAGAAAATGCTGCAACTAGCTAAACAACTTGATATGACACCCTAAGGTATTTTTAGTTAGGGATACGACGACGGTACTGAGAAGCAATTTTTTTTTTTCTGTCGAAACAGAGAAACTAGTTCATGGTACTCTTTATATGTTCTTTCATTGAAACTTTTTAGTCTCTCGAAGAAAGATAAGTAAGCACTTCAATACTAAAGTGCCTACAGTATCAGAATCCACCACCTCACTTATACATTTAGCGAAATTATAGTGCCCCATCATGACGTCAGTAATGAAAAACAAAAGGTAGACCACTGACTTCTTTGAGACGGAAGCAACTAGCTTGGAAGTCGTAAGAGAGTTTAGTTAGCCTTTAAGCAGATCTTGGCTATCTTCGGTCCCTCCACAAATTTTTTAGAAATCGTTCGTTGCCATCAGGACTGCGTATATCTTAGAACACAAATGTAAGTTTTGCTAACGAGGAGTGAAATCTAACGTAGAGAAGCATACTAGGTGGGGTGAAAAGTAACCTCCTTGGGAATAAAAAAAAACTTTTTTTTTTTATTCAATATAGTCCCCTTTTAGTCCCCTTCAATGAGCTGAATTTTTTATTGATGAGCCATCTTTTGAGGTTTGGGAAGAGATAATAGTCTGAGGGAGCCAAAACGGGCGAATACAGTGGCTGCGAAAGCAATTGGAGCCGTAAGTCATTGATTTTAGCCATGGTTGCGATGCTCTTGTGCCCCGAAATTTTTTTTCGCTTCAATGGAGGCCGTTTTGCAACGATTTCGGCCTTCAATTGCTCCAATAATGCACAATAATACTCGCTGTTGATGGTTTTTCCTTTTTCGAGGTAGTCCACGAAGAGTATGACACGACAATCCCAGAAAACCGACGTCATAAACTTTCCGACACATCGAACCTCCCTCGGCCGCTCCGGAGCACTTGTGCCGGCTTCAGTTCATTGGCGGACACTCATTTGGTTCTCTGGTATTTAACAGTTACCAATCGACGCCAAAAGTCCGCCAATTCCGCATCAGCAAGTCCAAACACTCTTTCGAAGTGCTCTCGAGTTCGTGTTTTTGGTCATTAGTGAGTATGCGCGGCACCCAGCGGCAGGATATATATGCAGAATATTGCCCAAAATATGGCGTGTGCGCTCAGTACCAATCTTTGTGGTATCTGCTAGCTCGCGCACCTTCACTTTCCGGTCAGCCAATACCATTTCATGTTTTTTTTTTGACATTGTCCTCTGTAACCGCTGCGGACTTGATCGGTAGTGGAGTTGCGGCCACCACTAAACTCTCGAAACCAATATTTGACGGCGTAATCTGACGGAGCATTGGCCCCATAATATTTATCCAACTTTTCTTTTGTTTCCTTCGCCGTTTTGCCTTTAAAAAAATAATGTTTTATTGGAGAATGAAAATCGTTTTTGTCCATACTCAACATGATGCCAAACACGTCAAAAACAATCAGCTGTCAAAACAAAACTAAAGACAGTATCGCACTGAAATTTGGCTGGTCTGTTTTGCAGTAGCAGCGCATTCTGGCGGTCAAGGAGGTTACTTTTCACTCCACCTAGTAATCCATGTGAGTTTCTGATTTTGTAAAAATCTTATCATTGGTGCTCTTACTTATCTTTCTTCATTAGACTGGGTGATCAAATTACGAAGAAAAAAAAAAAAAAAAAAAAAACTTTAAGGAAAGCAGCAATTCCTTTTTTAAGTGCCTTGTTACGGCAGCAAAGAAATATAATCTGATGGCAATCCGGAAATTTCCTGCTGATCTGACAAAGAAGCAGCTCATAATTGGAGTAGAACAATAATCAACCATCAAACTCGGATTGAACTTGAGACAATGGACTTGTTCTAAGTGTCTAAGTGGACTTGTTTAATTGATCTGTTCCGACAGAACAGTACGAACAGAAACTGAACAGATTTAGGCATTTTTTATCTTAAAACTTGTGCGCGCTCAAGGGATTTATTTAAGGGTACTTCCTTGCACACATTGCAGGCGAAAGAAAATCAGGAAGGAAAGAAAGACAGATACCGATGAGCGTTGGTTTAAAATGTTTGAAGGTTATAATGACTAGGATAGGGAGAGCTAAGGAGCTCATTCCATAAAAGGGTTGCACGTCTAAGGAACGAATCACGATATTTTAGACTACGCCCGTAACTGGGCTTGATCGTAGACTGATGAGCATTCACAGCGCGAGGGATGTTTAGGTTAAAAGTTTGAAAAGGTGGAATGCTACTGGCGATTTCAATGGAGCACCGGTGGTGAAAATAGAGATAAAACAGAGTAAGACACGATACATTATATCGATGTTGGAGGGTGTCCATTGTCTGAGTGATATTAGTATCATCTGTGAGTTTTATCGCACCGTTTTAATCTTATCTAGCAGGTGGAAAGGTGACCAGATGTGATTATAGTACACCAATTTCAAGCGGATAAAAGCCTTACATATTGAGGCCAGATCAGAGAAGGTGAAAAGTATTCCTTACCTTGACATTTTATTATTGACACACATACCGAGTATGGAAAGTTTTTTGATTTCCACGGTGCAAATCGCTGGGTTTTCAAATTTCGCTTTATGACAGCGGAAGCATTTAATTCAACTCTTCAACCCCAATTGGTTACGCTGTTAATATCGGAATTTAGTGAGGTGCACAAACGCTGTGAGTCCCGTTCTAGAGCCGAAGAGCAGAGACGTGAGTCAGGGAACGTATATGGAAAGCAGAGAGTACAAGTTATAGTTGATGAAAATTGAAAAGAGTGTCGGAGACATAACTGAGCCCTGGAATAAGCCATTTAATTTGCGTTTATTTTGTGAATACTAAAGTTGAAACCATTCCTGCCAACTTGAATTTACCGTTACGAAAGGTAATTTCTAATCCATTGGAAAAGAGATTCATCGATCCCAAAAGCACGAATTTTCGACAAAAGAGCCTGATGCCAAACCAAAATATGACCAAAAGATTTATACATCTTTATGAAAGTCTTCAATAAATTATATCAAATCTGGAAGTCTAGCAGCCATTTTTCGCAGCTGAGGTTAGTAAAAGTAAATTGAAAACGTGTTTTTTTTTCCAAAATCTGGATTTTATATATAGCCGCTTGAATGTAGTATAAAATGATCGGCAGATCGGAAGTTGACCAAATTTTGGGAAAAACAAGAGATTTTAAGACGAGCCATTCCAACTTCATGGAAGTCATAGCATTCAATATACGTTGTGGATAGAAGGCACTACGTCGAACAGATCAAACACCTTTCATATGTCGACGTCATCATCCATGGCAATTGAAAGCAGCCAATACAAACGGAAACTGAGACCGTAGGAAGCTGCTGCTTCTCTTTAACATCAACAATAGACACTCTTTTAGTCATATAAGTCATATAGTCATATGATATATATTAAGTTGTAATGCTTAATGTGTTCCTTCTTTTTGATTCTCATAATTTTAAATCACCTTCCATAGAACGACAAAAACTTCATCACAAAGCCAATGTATTTAGTTGGCCCTTGAGGTGCTCACAAAGTCCACAAACGTAATTCTTGTCAAGATATTACAAAACTATATAAAATGCACTCTCATAAGAAGTTTAGAATCACGTTTTTGATATAACAGAAGAACTTTAATTTTTATCTTTGACATCATTTACGGGCCCCAGTAACCCTTTCCCTAAATTATTTATGTTTAATGTCAATTCAGAAATTTGTCTAATAACTTAGAGGTTTATTGCTTGTGCTCCCAATGATAATATCAACTTTCATCTGTAGATTGTTTCTTTTTTTTCTTGCTGACACATATACTCGTACATCTCTTAAGGCCTATGGCTGGGATTTTTTTTTTTTTTAGTTTTAACCTACGTGAACTTAACATTACAGTTGGGAGTTGATGTGACTACCAAAAATGTAGTTAGTGAGAAAAATTGCTCCACAGTGATTGCTTTATCATAGCATTTTTAACAGATCCAATGTTTTACTGAAATTGAAGTAATTTTCTTTTTTTCTAATCAAAGCAGTAAACGTAGTTAACTTAATGAGCTTTACTTGTGTTTAATACTCCAAATCAAAGCAGAGTTTGAGTTTTTCTTCGCATTTAAGTGGCTTAATAAATTATTTTCGTACGAGTACCTAAAAGTATCTACACTCAAAAATATTACATATAGAAGAAAAAGAATTAGAACAATTTGCCGTTCCGTTACGATGCGCATCCGTAGATGGAATTTATATTAATTTAGACGCATTGCCACTGTAAACGCGGTACTAATAATTAGGAGAATGGGCAAAGATACTCCTATCGTTCCAATATGCGAGTATATAAAGCGGAAAACAAAATTCATTTCATTCATTTAACCTTTCCTAAAAGAGGGAAAAGATACGAAAAATCAAAGAAAAAATAAAGACGTACAGACGAAATAGAAAACTTAACCATAACTCAAATTTCTTATTTCTTAAGATACGAATACAGTACAAGAGAAGCGAATGTACGAAAGTATGTATACTGCTGCTCAGACCTATTAGAGCATAACGAACAATATTCATCAGATATACGATTTTTATTTTTTTTATTTCTATTTTTTTTTTTTTTTTTTTTTTTTATAAAATGTACAAGTGTATGAATATCTACGACTTGCACCTGCAAATGTGTATAGTCGATTATTCAAAGCAAAAGGGAAACCATTCATTCAAAAGATTTGCAGTTGCAGTTAAAAAATTTCACTTCCACGACGACAATACAGACTGACTAGCGTGCCCTGTGTTGTTGTAAAAGATATTGTAGATGACTTGTCAAGGTTGGCGATTTCTCTTTTCCCAATGAGGAATGTTTGATTTAATTTTGTCTCTGCAATAGATACAAAAATTTATTGACTTTGGTTAAGATTAAGTTAATTTTACATATTGTGCAGATGTCATACAAATTAAAGATTTGATTATTGAAAAGATCGATAAATTTAAAACCTTCCCTGTTCATCTGAGTGCCACAAATTGGTGTTGAAAGCTACATGTATGAATACATATATTGTAGTTATGACATCTACATAGTTGACAATCTGCCTTGGTTTGACCTATTTTTCGTCAGGTTCCTAAGAATTAAATAATCTCCACTTTATAGGCAGCATCGTCGATCAGATTTACTCAGCTGAGAACTTGTTTTAGGATGCGTACACAAAGTATCTACGAGAAACCATTTAAAACTAGATGTCATCTATGGGTGATGACTAAAGTATGTGCATATCTCTTGATGAAAATTATTGAATTTTCTATCCAAAGTTGATTACTTGCCCGCAACTCAGTCGCTCCTTAGGCAATTTTTGTTAAAAGAATCTACGTATTTACCTACATGAATCTATCTGCGACAATCTAATGCCGATTGACCTACTTTAAGTCAGGTTTCTGAAAATTAAATAATCTCCAGCTAACACATTCAATAACGATTTTTTCTCTTTAAGTTCTGTCATCGTCTCGTTCTGGTTTTCTTGGTGTGGTGAGATTGCGAGTAGTAGAAGTATGCAACCAGTTGATAGAATCTTTGTAACTTGTTTAAGTTTGTTTTAACTTAGTTACTCGTATCTTGTATCTTTCGACTCTACTCCTTTTCGCTTCTCTGTATTTTTTTCGATTTTTTTTTTTTTTTTTTTTTACTATTTCTTTGGATAACGTTCTTACATCCGGACACATGTTGTTGTTTTTGTTGGAACCGGTCTTAAATTCGATCATAGAAGTAGTCGCATTCCGATTCTAATCGACATTTGTGTACGTAAAATTGCTATAAATTCCAGAGATCGTATGGATGTAGATAGTTACAGCAATGGCAAGTGCTGTTTGATATATATATATATTTTTTTTTTTTTTTTTTTTGTGAATTTTCTCCTTTCATTTTGGTTGGTTAGGTGTAGCTGTAGAGGCGGGAAGGCCTTGATCCCACATTTAGTTGGCTTGGTAGGCTCATACCGGTGCGAATCTATGTTTGTATCTGCGCAGAGTTGGATAATAGTAAATAGAAAATATTTTTAAGTAGAACAGATAACTGTGAACTCGGATAAATTTGAACTTGTTCGCCAATTCCGTTACGCAGATCATTATTTGAAGATGAAGTTGTGTGGGATCTTCAAAATTTTTTTTCCCATTTGTTGTGATTCCAAATATTGTTTGAGAATATTCTAAAAGCTTATTTTTCCTTTTAGTGACAGACAAAATCTAATGTAAAAATGGGTGATAAAAAGATTAAAAAATGCTGTGGACCACTAGGGTAATACCAAATGAAGACAAGGTACAACTTCTTGAATTTTTTAATAGTAAGTTATGGTACTGGGGTGTTAGAAGTGACAAGAAGTGAGTTACACCAAGGCACTACAATAGTTACACCAGTTTCGATTATTTGTAAATTGAAGCTCCGGTGTTTAAAGATTCCCCAAATCCTTCATAGTGAGTGGTTGGAAATGAATGGATGAATTTAATGAGCCCTCACTTTGGTAGTCGGCACAAACAAAATACGAAATTTTTAGTATGTTTAGTAGATGCGTCTACATTGTATTATAGAGTTTGTCAAAACATACATCCCGTGGGAGAATTCCGAAAGTCCATGGCCGAGCCGACGTGAGTCACTTCTTTAGAGCATTCATTGAAAAAAAATCGGTGAGGGCATACCCTATACCATATGCAAACCCTCCAGAAACATAATAATCTTGAATAAGGTGCTTCTATTTGTGCCTAAACGGCTTAAGACTGATATATCTTCTTAGCAATGTTAAAAAAGTATCTCATTAGGTACTAAGATGTGTTTCGAAAATAAGTTAAAAAGAAAACCATTTACTGCTTAATATTAGACCGATGTCCTACAATGATATTTCATACATCCGGACTACCATCCAACTCCTGCTAAATTTTCTTGGAAAATGTATTTTAAAATTTTCCTTGCTAAAAACTACGCAAAGGAACTTGAAATACCCGAAACATTCACAACTACTTTACCACTCTTCATGAGAATACCCCAACACGATACAGTGTTAATTTTTTTTCAATAAAGTACGTTGGAGCTGGGAAAGCTATGCATACCGTACTTCAGATTATTTTCCATTTTAAAAGGCTCTAAATTATATTCGAATGAGAATCAATTCTGGAGGTGGAAATTACAACTTCGCATTGATGCTTATCCATATGGATATCAAATTCAAATGTGTCATCCACTGAAATGAATTTCCGAATACCGACCTTATGGTAGATTGATTCAATTTTTGTTTTAAAGTAGACAATGCTCTGCTCTGGATCTTACTTAATCTGCTTCCCAGATGCTTCTCCAGATGCCTGTAAACTGCATGTCTTACCACAGATGGACAGCGCTGAGATCTTTTTCATTTTGGAATAAAGAATCTTGTATGTTGCCTCAAAGGCTAATTTAGAAAAAATTGAGCCAGTCTATGGATTTAACAACAACACCAGCCAACAAGATGGTGGAATTAAGTATGTCTTTAAATTTGGAACCCGATGATGTTGGTATTGTCGTCTTCGATAACGATAAACTAATCAAACAGGGTGATATTGTCAAGCGTACCGGTGCTATCGTCGACGTTCCAGTTGGTGGTGAACTTTTGGATCGTGTTGTTAATGCTTTGGGTAATCTTATTGATGGTAAAGAACCAGTTTACACCAAGTATCGCTTACGTGTGAATATTAAATCACCCGGTGTTATTCCACTGTGACTGCGCGCGAACCTCCCACAGACTGTTATTGAAGCTGTCGATTCATTGGTACCCATTCGTCGTAGTCAGCGTGAATTGATCATCATAATAGACAGGTAAAAGCCATAGACTACTTTGTGATTGTATCTGCTACTGCCTCAGATACTGCCCTATTGGAATGCTTGACCCCATACTCTGGCTGTGCCATGGTGCCGCCAACATGTCCCCGATCATGAGTGGTGTCTCATGATTGCTTTATATGTTATTGAAACGCAAGCCGCTGATGTGTCCGCCTACATTCCAATCAATGTAATTTGTATCACTGACGGTCAGACTGTTAGATCTTCTTGTATTGCACGAGAGGTGCAGAATCGAAGATACTTAGAAATTGTTTGTAGTCCAGGAATAACGTATGGAAGTTTTACCAACATTTAAAAAAAGAGTGTCAAAACAAGAAGGCTGTAGAAATGAAGAAGGAAAACTTTTTCTGCAGACTGTATAACGGCGAAGAAACCCAATATCCCATCGCCAGGCAGAATAAATCATTCAAATTAGATGATGATAGCCAAAACTTTCGTCGACGTGACCAGAACAAAGTAAGGATAGCAATATCTAAGTGTAAATCTGACAAATCAGATGGACCTGGCGGCTTACCGGCCAAGGTATCCAAAACCACTGGAGATGAGTTCGTGGGTGGCATGCACTAACTCATTTCTCAGATCTGATTAGAAGGGTATATACCTCTATGAATAAAATCTCAGAATCAAAATCCCGATCCATCAAAACGAAACCTCCGCAGTTGAGTCAACTACAAAGGTGTATTTGCTTATCTACCATATTGTGTTAACTTCTTAGACCCTTCGCCAACGATCTGATTGAACTCTGATGCGTTTTCAGAACAGGAAGGTCCGCAATCGAGCAGATTTTGTAAAAAACTCAAGAATTCCAAATCGATATCCACCGCATATAATAGTATTTGCAGAGACAAACTACTCGTATAAAGAGCCATGTCTGATTTCAGTATCCTTGAAAAACTCGTCGGTCTGTGCAAAATGACGATTGAAAACACTCTCTGCTCCGTGAACGGGGGTGGCCGTGGTGTAGTGGTATATGCATAGACTCCTCAAGCAGAGGGTGGCGGGTTCGAATCCCGTGCCAGGCAATTCTGTGAAAAAGTCTTTTCATAGAATTTGTATGTAGTTATATGAAAATTCCGTCGGCGTCAATTCTGACATGAAGGCATAACACTGATGTTGGAACGAACTAACAACTAGCACGTACTTAAGACCCACTGGTTGAGGAGGATGTACTAGCTCGTCCCGTCCAGTTTGACAACCACCTCTGGGAAAAATATCGAAACCTAATACACCTGAGTTTTAAACTAATACACCACCCGCCCGCGCCCTGGAGAAAAAACTAGTAAAAGGGTATTCATATCCCATTGGTGAGCGGTTTTAGGGGAGTTGGCACGATTTCATGTAGCTTCTTTAACATTATACTTGAAAAGATTGTGCAAAACTCACAAGTGAACGCTGGAGGCATATTCTTTCAAAAGTCTGTACAGCTAGTGGCCTACACCGATGATATGGACATAATGGGGCTGACATCGGTGCGTTCGCTAGTATTGAAATGGAAGCTGCTAAAATGAGTTTAGTAGTAAATGAGGGCAAAACCTAATATATACTGTCAACAAAAAGAACACTAAATCTCGACGAATTGAACAGAACTACAGCTATAAATCGAGGTAGTAAAGGACATGGCTAGGACATGTATAACTAATGGACATTACTGCTTCAAATCAAACCCGTAGGCACAATTCAGTAGAGGAAGACCTCAACTTAGGTGGTGCGCACAAGTGACATATAAGGAAACCTCAACCAATTTAGAAGTCGCAGCCCGACCTAGCTAAAGACCGGAGTAACTAGAGAGGCTTGTTAGTTGAGGTCCAGGTATACCCCGATCTGTAGCGTTTCCTAAGTAAGTGAGTAAGTACCACTTGATCAAAAAAAATTCGGAATTTATTCAGAAAATTAAAAATACAAGTTAATTCATTTAAATCTATATTGTCCCCTTCAAAGTAATCACCATTGACTGCAACACACTTAAGCCAGCGCTTGATCCAATCCTCGAAATATTTTTTATATTCGGTTTCGGTATGTCCATCAGTGTTTCCTGCGATTTTTCCATTACTTCCTCTTGGCTGCTGAAACGTTCCCCGTAATGATTTTTTAACTCGATTGAACAGAAAGAAGTCACAGGGAACCAAATCAGGTGAATTCGGTGTCTGTTGGATGGTATTTGTTGCATTTTTCGTCAAAAATTTACGAATATTGATGGCACTGTGAGACGGTGCGTTTTCATGGTACAAAATCCACGAGTTTTCTGCCCACAATTCTGGTCTCTTTCGGTGAATTGCTTCACGCAAACGCCTCATAACTCAAAATAATACTCTTTGCTTACTGTCTGGCCTTCTGCCAAAAATTCATGATGCACTACACCGTTGTAATCCATGAAAACCGTAAGAATTGCCTATTTTTTTGACTTGAAAACGACGTGGTTTTTTTGATCTCGGGTCATTTCTTGATGTCTGAATTGCGTGTCGTACTCACAAACCCACGTCTCGTCTCCATTATGGATCCTTTTTGATGAATGTGGGATCGGATTCAGCCTCGCAAATCATCTCTTTTGCAACGTCAACACGGCCTTTTTTGCATGAAATTGAGGTCTTTTGGCACCAACTTTGCCGCTACATGACGGAAACCCAAATCATTAACCAAAATGTCTTGGACGGATCCATAGACAATGTTCAAGTCCTCCGCTATCTCTCTGATGGTTATTTTGCGGTTATTGACCAACATTCCTTTTACTTCATCAATGTTTTCGTCGGTTTTCGATGTCGATGGTCAGCCACTGCGTTCATCATCTTCTGGTAAACAACCGTTTTCTTTAGAGAATTTTTGCCGAAACACTTTTTTTTCAACATTTCCAAAGTTCGCGCACCATTAAATCCGTTTTTTACGCAAAATTTAATACAAGTTCGTTGTTGCAAATTTAAGTCCATTTCTAAAATTGTAAAAAATCGCCAACACACACACATATAGATGTACTCTTGGCTACGTTAGTTTTGTAAATGTCAAGCTATGATGCTAAGATGTAGGATCATCTGTCAACAACAGATGTACCAACTTAACAAAAAAAAAAACTGAACTCAAATTGGAACAACGGGAGCGCCACACGGTGGCGAGGTGGTATGTCACTGAAGTATTTACATAGTATTGTTAAGAGAACAGTGAGATAGATCTAACACTAAGAGATGTCAAGATGATGAACAAGGCTACGCTACAATTGATGAGAGCACTCAGGGTTTATTAGATTTTGCATTTAAAAAAGAAAACTGCAATTTAGACAATGGTACTCCCAGTAGTAAAGTGTCTTATTTTCGTTCATTTTCATGAATGGTCAAATTTTCCAAACCAAATAGCTTTTTTTTTTTGATTTTAAAATTTTTATTGAGTAGAAAATAAATTCTACATTAATGCACGTTGAATGTTAGCAGAGACCCTTGAGAACTATCACTAAATGCCTTATATATTGTGGCCAGATCAGAGGGTGTAAAATATTTCTTACATCGCCTGAGGAAACCTAGACATTTCGCAGAATTTTTGGCGACATCGAATATGTGGCCATTCCCACGTAAATTGTTACTGATACCAAGAATGGAAAGTTTATCGGTTTCGACGATGCAAGTGCCATTCATGGATAATAGCTGGGTATTTGAATTTCCCTTTAATGATAGCAGACAGCATTGAGTCTTGGAAGCATTAAATTCCACTCGGTTGATAGTTCCCCAATTGGTTATGCTGTTAATATCGGAATTTAATGAGCTTAGCATACGCTGCCGTTCCCGTTCTACAGCCAAAGAACAGAGGCGTGAGTCCGGGATGAATACGAGAAGCAGAGAGTGCTGTCATCAGCAAAGGAATAAATTGGATTAGAAGTAGCAGACAAGAGATCATTAATGAAAATTAAAAAGAGTGTTGGAGACAGAACGGAGCCCTGGGGCAGTATTTATTTTGTAAATATAAGACTTGAAACCGTCCAAGACAACTTGAATTGAACGTTCCGAAAGGTAATTTCATTGAGAGAGAGTCCATTGAAGTCACTGAAGAAGAGAGTCATCGATCCCAAGAGCACGCATTTTCGACAAGAGAGCCTGATGCCAAACTCTGTCAAATGCCTTAGAAATATCAAGTGCAACTATCTTGCTTTCGCCAGATTGATGTACGCTTTGGTTCCACTTTTCGGTGAGACATGCCATCAAATCACCAATATACCTGTTGCTACAAAAACCATGTTGCCGGTCATTGAGAAGTTTTCGTGTTTCAAGATATTTCATGAGCTAACGGTTTATCAGCGTTTTCATGACCTTGGAAAGTAGGGACGTAAGTGCAATGGGTCTGTAGGAGGATAGAGAAGAAGATTCGCCTTTTTTAGGGACGGGCTGGATAAATGCTGTTTTCCATCTGCTCGGAAAGAGTCCTAAAGAGTAGGATTAATGAAAAAGCTTACGCAGTGGTTTTACCAGTGTGGAAGAACACCTCTTCAGAAGAAGGGGAGATATACCATCTAAACCAGTGGATTTATGAATGTTGAGATCTTTAAGTAAATTCGACGCACTCAAGTGTAGGCGGAGACAAAGCACAATCTGGGAGTGTTGAGCTAGCCACAAAGTGTGCTGCAAGCAGATTGGCCTTGTCCAAAGAGCTGACAGCTGGAATGTCATTGTAAATGAGCGTTGGGATGTAGGATAAGGCACAATTTCTAATGTTTTTGACGACTGACCAACAATTTTTACTGCCTTTGGGACATTGCAGTATTTTTTGCCTCAGGTTTTGGTCGTATTGAAATTGCCCTAACCCTGACAGCCTCTTTACAGATCGAGTCGTACCATGCCTTTTCTTTTGGTTTGATACTCTTCATCCGATAAGGGATAAAGCATCTCATTCCAAAGATAATAGTTTCTGTAATCATGTCAGCAGCGGCATCCACGTCGTTATCGAGGAAACATAACGACCAGTTACAATTCCTGAGGAATTTGTTAGGTAAGCTCTAATTGGCTTTCTCGTATTTCCATACGGTTCTTTTAGGAATCTTTTCTCTAACTGTGTGGTGGGTGTACGAGAATTTAACTGATACGAGCACATCAACGCAGTACTTGCCAGGGTGAGAAGTCAAAAACAAGTCCAGGGTGTTGGCGGTATGACTAGCAACGTCTGGTATGCGTGTTGGCTCATTTACAGGCTGGGTTAAGTTATTTCCTGCAGCGAAGATCTCAACACACCGTCCTTTGGGTGTTGTCTGTCCAGAATGTCGAAGCCAAGCAGAATTGTGTATATTGAAATCGCCCGTAATCACGATTTCAGTATGAGGATACAGGGATACAATTCTTTGAATTTTAACTTCATTGGTAAAAATTAGGGGCTTACTTTCTTTGAAGAAGATGCCTTCGTACTACCTTTTATTCAGAAATTTCAAAATACAAATTTATTCATCTAAATCTATATTGTCCCCTTCAAAATAATCTTCATCGACTGCAACACACTTATGCCAGCGCTTGATCCAATTCTCGGACAATTTTTTATATTCGGTTTTCGGTATGTCTATCAGTGCTTCCTGCAATTTTTTCATTACTTCCTCTCGGCTGCTGAAACGCGTTCCCCGTATTGGTTTTTTAACTCGATTGAACAGAAAGAAGTCACAGGAAGCCAAATCAGTTCGGTGGCTATTGGATGATATTTGTTTCATTTTTCGTCAAAAATTTACGAATAGTGAAGGCACTGTGCGATAGCGCGTTATCATGGTGCAAGATTCACGAGTTTTTTGCCCACAATTCTGGTCTCTTTTGACGAATTGCTTTACGCAAACGTCTCATTACGCCCTTTTATTTGCTTACTGTCTGGCCTTCTGGCAAAAATTCATGTTACACTACACCGTTATATGATGTCTGGATTGCGTGTCGTAGTCATAAACCCACGTCCTATCTCCAGTAATGATCCTTTTGATGAATGTGGTATCGGATTCAGCCTCGCAATATTCAATTCCTCTGCTATCTCTCGGATGTTTATTTTGCGGTTGTTGATCAACATTTCTTTCACTTCATCAATGTTTTCGTCGGTTTTCGATGTTGGTTCTCAATTTTCGATTGACTCACGACAACTTTTGAACCGCTCGTGCCACTGGTAAACGACACTTTTCCAACATTTCCAACGTTCGCGCACCATTAAATCTGTTTTTTAGGCAAAATTGAATACAAATTCGTTGTTGCTAATTGAAATCCATTTATAAAATTGTAAAAAATCCCCAACACACTTAGAGATGGATGTACTCTTTGCTATGTAATTACTATGTAACGCTAAGATGTAGAGAGAATGTCAACAGCAAATGTAAAAGAAAACATAAATCAAATCGGTACAATGGGGGCACCCCACCGTGGTTATTATTATTATTTTTTTTTTTTTTTTTGTTCAAGGTGGTATGTTAGATTTTACCAAAGAATCTCCCTGTCACGTGGTCGACTTAATATCGCAGATAGAGCAGATAGTTCTCATGACAGTCGTTAAAATGAAAGGTTCTCTAAGTTGCCGGGATGCATACAGACATCATGGTTACAAAATGTTATATTAAAAAGTTTCAAGAAAACCAACCAAATAAACGAAAAAGCTATCCATAATGTGGGATAGGACGTCGCTGTAACAGCAGGGTACTAGAAAAAGCTATTTCATAAATACTTTCTCTAAAAAGACTGATATGCTCGCACTTCAGCTGAACTCAAATAGGCTTCCAATCTGAAATATGGCATCTCCCTACTTAGGCAGAGACTGCTTATCGAATTTTATCAGACTGGTCACTTTGTTTTGGCGCAATACATTGCTATAATTTTTGACATACCTACAATTTTAAATTGAAAAATCTATTCATAAGGGTTGATTAACTTGTATTGTCCCATATACCTACGAGTGCATTATTGCAGTTCCTAATCCAACATTATCCGAGAGGTAATATGATACTTTTGGACAATATTGTCATATCCTGAGATTCTAGGAAATACATATCTTGACAATTTGGATACAAGCACATCTTCCATGCAACTAATACTGATTTGTCATCCTATCTTCTTCCGATGTCTATGGACTTCCAATATATTGTCAGACTTAACTTCTAGTTAAACGAAAATTTTCTTAGGTAAATTCTTGTTCAAAGTAGTCAAACATTTTTGAAGATAAGATCAATCCCTAAAATTTTGAGCCACGAAAAGAGCTGAGACCAAAAACCATTGCAAATGAGATTCCTCTTTGACTTTCCATCACTTATTCCCTCTTTACTTGGAGAAGAACCAGAGGTAGACCTTATCATGTTTAACTTTCTTGTAAGCAACTTTTCATAAAGAACATCAATTGCGTTCATCTTAAGAAGCACTCACTTATCTCATTATCTACCTGTGATGACAACTCTTTAAATTGCAGCCTAAATTCTTTAACACAATTCCAATCTACCATGTCCATCTACCACTTACCCGTAAGTACGTCTTTGATAATTAAACATATACAAGTTCCAACCTACTTTGAGTTAATGCGATCAGGCAAAATACGTAGTAATTACCACATTAAAGGTCGCTGCGTCGATCTCTCACATCACATAGATACAAATACCAACACGAATACGAATATGTAGATGAGTACCCGATACCAATCAAAGTAATGCATCTTTAGACGATAAACGAAATCGTTAAACTTGACCATATCGCTTCGGTATTATCGTTTAGAAGAAAGTTACCGAAACCCCAAATCAAAGTAAGGAAAGTGTCTACCGACGACGCTTTCATTGCACAATTAGGGTCGTAAACAAATGTTTATAACTTTTCTCCTCCTCACATAATTGTACGCACAAGTTTTGGTATTCTATATATAAATTAGATTTATACATATGTGTGTAACTATAAGTCGTTAGAAGTTAAAGTTATTGTGCGTTCCAGCAGACCCATACAGTCAAAATCGGGTCTTGAGCGGCACACATGGTGGGCCCAGCTAATTGGGAATGAAAAGCTAAAAGTGAAAGCCATTCTTCTTCTTACCGTCAGCTTTTTTTGGAAGCCAAAAGAAAAGATGAAAAGGAAATCAACCTAAGAATAGATTGCATTATATTGTAATGAGATACTAGTATGTGACAAAGATACGGATAGTTGTAGTCACAGGTGGAATGTGGTAACAATAAGTGCCGCCGCTTTTGTGTACACGAGTTGTCTTTGGAGTTAAGTGGCTAGTAAAAGTGTGGAAGCGCGTTATGTACTTGGAATTGAGCAATTTTCTTCAAGTAGTCTTTTTTTAGAGATTTATGGATCAATCTATCGCAGTATTTAAAAAAAGTTTTATAGGCAAATTCGCATAGGAAATATTTAAAATCAGATGGTGTGCCAGAGATTAATGACGAGAAATAGATACGATCTCTGCAAAAATACTTTGATCAGATCTACAGATCTGTAAATCGGTGGCTGACTACGGAATGGAGCTTAAGCTGACAGCAGACTAGAGATTCGACTGCAACTGACTACTGTAAACTGATAATATTTCAATACGGCAAAGGAACCCAAAAACTACCAACGAAAACTCGAAAGAAACCACGACTCTACTGATCCCTGATTCTACTCAACCGCAGTTCTGTTACACAGTAAGTATAGGGTTTTCTAATAACGCCTTGACAACTTTTTTTTTTAAATAAAAGGCAAACCATTTGAGATATTTCAAAAACTTTATTATTGGCTTGAAGTACAATCAAAACATTTATGAATGGAAATAACTTCAACGACTCGGCCACACATTTCGGGCGAAACAGCCGCTATTTCGCATTCAATAATAGCTCTGAGCTCTTCCAACGTCGTCGGCGTATTGGCATAAACCAATGACTTAACGTAGCCCCACAGAAAATAGTCAAGCGGCGTTAAATCGCACAAACGAGGCGGCCAATCGACTGGCCCATGTCTTGAGATAACTTGCTCACCATACTTACTCTTCAATAAATCGATTGTAGCGTGTGCTGTGTGGCTTGTGGCACCATCCTGTTGAAACCACATATCGTCCAAGTCCATATCTTCTAATTGGGGCCAAAAATAATTGGTGATCATGGCGCGATAACGCTGACCATTCACAGTAACGTGATGATCGTTATCGTCGACGAAAAAATATGGCCCAATAACGCCGCCGGCATGCAAACCGCACCAAACAGTTATTTTTTGTGGATGAAGTGGTGATTCATGAAGCACATGTGGGCTTTCACCTGACCAATAACGCATATTTTGCTTATTGACGAACCCATTAAGCCAAAAATGAGCTTCGTCACTGAAGAAGATACTGCGACTCCGAATATCTGTAGAAATTTTTTAGAATTTGCAGACGTTGCTCGTTAGTGTACTTTACCATGGTGAAAATGTTGAGTTTACTGAATAAATTGACACTGACAGTTTAATGATTAGTGAAAGAGTGCGTTCACAAATTAAATTCAAAGTTGTCAAGTCCCTATTGGAAAACCCTATACAAAAGCGGAGACATTATTATAACACAACCAAAGTATGGATATAGTCCGAATAGCTAAGATTCGAAAACTTCATTGGCTGGATCATATTAAGACAAGACAACAACATTCGGGTGAGAAGAACCTTCGAATCCATGACCCCTGATTTGTGATTAGTGTATATCTAATCATCTTGGTATAAAGGGTTCAATTAGACAAACTGAAAGTTGAATGCTTGTGATCAAAATGTGTAAAAATCCGTTTTTTCTCAGTAGGCAATCTATAACCAGTCAGAAACCTGAGAAGATCTCTCTGTGATATTTTAGAGAGAATAGAAATGCTAAACCTAACAATCTTGAACTTGGGAGATGGTCAAGAGTGATTGTCAGTATTTTAGACTAGACTCGCGAGATCAAACGCATGTCTATAAATAATGAGCGAAAGACATAAGAACGTTTCTTGTGGTTTACGTGAGCACATGTCTGGAGACATGTTGCTGGAATTAGGGTCACAGCACCCAGTACTTATTTCATACTCTACTATGGTTCTAGGACCTCTCACAAAGCCTATTTTTAGAAGCGTCAATTACCAATCATGTTACTATAACGCTTATAACTGTCTCAGAAAGTTACAAACATAAGAATGACAAAGCGAATTCGAAACACGCCGTGGAAGATATAAGGGGTGGTCCAAATACAAGTTCTTTTTGAAACATGTGCTATGGTGACACTGACAGCTCTTTGCCGCTCAAAATCTTGACTGTCAGTCAGAAGAATCATACCTTCGCAGAACGAAATGAGTTGTTTTACGCTGAAACAATGTCGGAAAATGATGCAAACTCACACACAGTGAGTGAGTGCGTTTATTGAAAAGTTTTGGCCGTTTGCAAGTTTGTGTTTGCGGGGAACACTCGACGGTACGTACCAACGAGAATCTAGCTGCTGTAGCCGAGATTATTCAACTCAATCCAGGATCACGCCATTGATCTCAACAACTCAACATTTCATACACCAATCTTGCACAAAGATCTTGGATTATGCGCTGACACAATCTAATTGACTCAACAATTGAAAGCAAATGGCTACCCGCTTCGTTATCGCTTCTCAGTTTGGGCCTAAAAGCAGCTCAATTTTGGCCGAAAGATCTTTTTTTCTGACGAGGCGCATTTTCATCTCGGCGTCTGTGTTAACAAACAAAATCACTGCATCTAGAAATGTTGGTATCATTACATATATTGGGTGATTCATCGTGAGGTTTGATTTTGAATAGGCTTTTTTTACAGATAACGAGCGATTCCTACCAAACTGCTTTTTATTTTTGTCCAGTACTGTTTGGCAAGTTATTATGGAAAGATTCACACCACAACAGCGTCTCCAAATTGTTCAGCTGTATTACGAAAATCAGCTTTCTGTGAATCGAGGAACTTACGGTGCACAAAATCGACCTACTGAAACTACTATTGCCAATACCATTCGCAAATTTGAGTCCCAGTTTACATTAGTAGATGATACTCGACCAGTTAAACCACATCCAGCACGTAGTGAAGAGACTATAGCAGCTGTAGCTGAGACTGTACACGAAGACCGTGACGAATCGATTCGTCGTCGTTCTCAACAAATTGGCGTATTTTACGTGAGGGTCGCCTAAAAGCGTACAAAATTCAACTTGTGCAAGCATTTTGTGACAGTCGACTTGAATTTTCGTCATATTTTCAGTGAATTGGCTCTGGAAAAATTCAATGAAAATTCGCAGTTTTATCGTGAAATTTGATTCAGTGTTGAAGCCCGCTCATCTTTTAGGTCAGAAAAGTTCGGAGTGGCCCAGTTTTTCACTTGATCTCTGGGCACTAAATAAAACCCAATAGGCACGCAGATAAATTAGAGCTGCTTATCGACACCCATATATAATATAACACATGGGCTGAAAAGTCAGTGCCGATTTATAGTAAAACACAAAATTTTTGCAAAATTCAATTTTATTTATGAACATAGTTGCCTTCGAAGGCGATACACTGATTGAAACGATTTTTCAATTTTTCGATACCAGTTTTGTAGTACGATTTCGGTTTAGCCTCAAAATCGGCGATTACTTCTTCATCGGTCTTAAATCTCTTTCCGGCGAGCATTCTTTTGAGGTCTGCGAACAGGAAATAGTCGCTGGGGGCCAACTCTGGAGAATACGGTAGGTGGGGAAGCAATTCGTACCCGAATTTATTCAATTTTGCCATCGTTTTCATCGACTTGTGACACGGTGCATTGTCTTGATAAAACAGCGTTTTCTTTTTCTTCAAATGCGGCCGTTTTTCTGCGATTTCGTCCTTCAAACGCTCCAAAAACGCAATGTAATAGTCGCTGTTGTTAGTCTGCCCCTTTTGGAGATAGTCGATAAAAATTATTCCATGTGTATCCCAAAATATGGATGCCATAACCTTACAAGCAACTGTTGAGTTGTTGGTAGTTTTGGACGAGGTTCGTCGCCTGCTCGCCACTCATCTGACTGCCGACTTTATTTGGGTGTTAAGTGATGAAGCCAAGTTTCATCCATTGTCACATACCGACGCAAAAATTCGGCTTTTCCTCTGAATCATCAACACGTTGTTGTTTTTAGTCGACTGTGAGCAAACGCGGCACCCACTTTAAACAGAGCTTTCGCATGTCCAAATTCATCTATGGAATTCACGAGGTCCTTGTCGCTCAACATATCGTTGAAATTTTTACTCCATCAAGAGGATATGAAAATCAATCCGAACCAAAGCTTTTTTTTCATACGAGAGGTTTAAGGTGGGAAGAGTATGCTATCCAAATTAACACTAATGATCCGGCTAAGACAAGAATAGGTTTCTAGTATAAATCAAAGCCAATATGTGAAACCATATCTATCCCAAGAAGAATTTTACGACAGTCAATGGGAGACGAACACAAAGCGACTTAACACGTCAATCTGAAAAATAATTTAATGCAGAACTCGAGATTTATTATGTGGACACCGAATCGCATGCGAAAGGCAACTGTAGCTTATTCTTCAGTTGGGATTCGATGAAAAAACATCTGCAATTTCTTAGCTTCATAAATGATGAGATTTAAAAAAAATAGTACAGGAACATATAAAGGGTAAGCCAACAGATGGTGTGGATGTTGGCTATCAATTTACAGAATTCAATCTGGTTGATCTTTTTGAAAGATATCATACAATCTTATGCAATTTTAGTTATAAAGTCGTTTACCGTGCAATATTTTTTTTTATTCAATATTATTACGAAAATGGGCGATTTGTAAAAGAATCATTTTGTAAAATCCATGAAACTTATCGCCCTAGTGATTCCGGAATTCGTGAAAAAGGTTCGGTTACAGGTCAAACTTCATATGAGCCTACTAGGCTCATCATCACCATTGTGAGCGAAAGTGTTCAAAACCAGTCAGGCACCTCAATTCGAAGCCGAAGTCAACAATTTGGCATCACTTATGGCACTTTACGGTGAATTTTAAAAGTTGATCTTTATTTGCACGCCTAGAAAATCGAAATACACAATATCAACGACGTCGCTGATTTATTGGATCGCCAATTTTGGGATGGATGGGTACATAAATAAACAGAATTCTCATTTCTCGAGACTACAAATTCCATACGTGATTCACGAAAAGCCAAGCGTGCTCAAAAAGTCAATGTATGGTGGGTATTATATTGGCTCGTACTCTTTCGAAAATGAAGCTGGAGAGATAATTACAGTGAATGGGGAACATTACCACAACAAGCTGACCAGCTATTTGTTTTCCAAAATTAAAACAGAGTGCTGCTACCGTCCACACAAGCCATTCAATCAATCAATTTATTGCGTACAAAATTTGAAGATAACATTATTTCGGTTAGAGGAGAAGTTGTTTGGACTCCATGGTTATGCGATTTGACACCTTTAGACCTTTTTCTGTGGGGTTATTTGTTGTGAAGAGTAAGGTTTATGCCAATAACCCAGATATAACACAGGATCTTAAACATAACATTCAAACTGAAATTGACTCATTTACTCTTTAAAAAGTCATCGATAATTTTGATCTCCGGATGATCGATGGCAACAGAAGTCGTGATAGTAACATGAACAATGTTGAATTTTACTCGTAATTGCCATAGACCATACTTTATTAATCAATGAAATTCTGTATTCATTTCGCAATAACTGTGTGTTTACTTTTATAAAAACTTCCACATTAGCTATTGGCTTACCCTTTATATTCATACCGAATTCCATAAAATCGATTCATACATAAGACACATTTAAAGGAGTTATTACACGCTACCTATGTAAACATCCCTAAGTCCTTCTGAAATCCGACCATTCAATTTAAATTATATTGTACCACCACTACAAAGATGGTAATCTACCCAACAGCTATACATTTTTGAGCACCGGGGTGATACATCTGTCTATAATTGGGAACTTTGTTTTTGTTTATCTAAAAAGATCGTACGCTTCATGCTTTAAGTTTGAGCGGCTTAAGTAATATTGTCACTAATAATATACTCGTATGTAGCTCTTGAAAAAATCGTTGAGAGAATACTAGATTACAACTTATCATTTCATTTAGTAGTGCTGGACATTCCTGTTAAGAGTAATCTACCTAGCTCAAAACTGTTCGTTAATTCCTTATCTCTAAAGGACAAGAGTATTTATTTTGATGCTGTTATTTCAGTTTATGCACGGCTGGGTCCTAAGAGGTGTTTTTTCTACTGTGAAAGTCATATTAAATAAACTTAAAATATAATACATCATAAGGAGTCTGAATCTATTACAGAGCTGGAAAGTTGCTTTTAGCTTTCAGAATCTGTATCTGTTACTTCCTACTAAGAGACGATGCCTGTTCTTATCATTCAGCCAATGTATACATTACCAATTTTATTTGAAAATATATATATTCTCAGCATCTTATGAATACTTTCAAAATACCGACAACCAACATTAGATTGGTTATTATCGAAAAAAAAACGTCCACGCATTGCTTTTGATGTATTTGTTACCACAGAAGCCACATCACAGAGAATGTCGGTATATCAATGATGTGGTTTTAACAAGATCATGCTACCACACAACTATCAATAAATTTCGACATCAATTATTTAGAATGGAATTAATCGGAGTTAAGTAACCTAATCTACAAGAATTTTAATCCAAGCAGAAATTTTACTTTTTTAACTCCACGACGTAGTAATATACCTCAGGTTTAAGTAAATTAGTTCACATGATCTCAATGGAGAATTCTTATAATTTTTGAACTTATAGATACATTTGTTGGCTAAAATTAAAATCATTAACACGGGTACTTTTAAGTTAATCAAAATTGTGCTTTCATTATAAACGACCAAAACAAAACAGAATATAAGAGATTTTCCGAACCAATTACGTAGAGAAATTTAAATATCAGAAAGTCACAGTTGAATTATCATAAATACTCTTATTTACACATGCATATATATGAGGCGAACATACTGCCAAATAAATGGGTTCATCGACTGAAAGAACAACTCTTTCATGCCCTAATAGATGGAACGCCATTAATTTAACAAATCAAGTTCGTAGCTCAACTCTTTCGTTTTTCGAACAAAAGCTTCGTTAGCCGAAACTATGAGTCTGCTATATGCTTACTCTCTTCGTATTGAAATAAATAACCGTTATCAGAAAAAATGGGCAGCACATGCATACATACATATGTACTTACAACATATGTTATCCTATTAGGTATCACTAAATCGTAGTGATGTATGAGCAATTTATGCAAATGAATTTGCGCAGTCACCTCAGACTTATAGAAAAGTTCGTTCTTTAGCCTTAGAACGATAAGAGTATATCCCCTCGGTATTTTTACAAATCATTCGTTTCGTAGTTTCCTTCTTTCATTTCTTTTGTAAATTGTTTTTGTGTTTTCTTCTCCTGAATTTGAAGAAGCTTACAGAGTAACAAACATGATGTAAGAACAGTAGGTTGGGCATTCATGCAAGCCGTGTAGTGTTACCAATTAGTGCGCATATTTAGAGTTCAATGTGAGAATATGAAGAGAGAGAAAAAAGAGGAAAAAAATCTGCACCTCGAATTACGATGATTGTTTTGTATTACTTTTTTTTTTTTCCTTTTTTCTAATGAAATATGATGCGGTTATGGATACATAGAAATACTTGTGCTCGGACCAGTTCCAGCCGAGCTATGTTCATATGTAGTCGATCGCATCTTTACTAGCAATGGTATACAGCAACACATTCAATGCTAATGTGCATAAAGATGTGATAAATGACAAAAACGCAATTATGTATGAATATAAAGTGTTAAACTGTTTAAGAGTTACAGATACATACAACTCAGCAATCTTAGCAGCATTATTTAATAGTGACTGCAGCTGAATCCTAAATATTTTAAGTAGGCCATGTAGTGAAAATGTAACAAACAGCAGCACCATGGATACTATATTCGTATGCGAGTACTTTGTGAAAGTATCTTTGTAAGGTGACTTCATTTCAAACACCATAATCTAGGTTAACTCGTTAAATTATGATGATTTATGAATTTAATTTAATGGTTACAAATTTACCAGAGTGTCTTGTTTTGTAAATTGGAATTAACTCCGTACCAATATACACGACCTTCAGTCATTTCTTTTTTTAAGTATTTTCATCACGAATTTTTTATAAAACAGAAACCAAAAACTGAAGTTTATTTGTGACTAAGTTGAATGAACTTCTCTTCAATTTTGAATTGCCTCTGTTGTATGAATACAGATATTGTGTAAAAGTGTTGTGATAAGTTTACTTAAACGAGAAGAATGCAATAGTTTCAATTTTCATACTGTGGGAGTGTCCTTGATAATTTGCTTCTATTCAAACTGTATACTGCGTGCCAATAATTCTTACATCATAGCCAATTGTAAATAAATTGTCTAGATGTTTGCACAACAAGTTCAAGTTGGTAATTTTATTCAAAACTCGTGCTACGGGATTAGCTAGATTTACGTGCGCTGTGATTGAGAGGCGTGAGAAGTAATTTTTTTTTTTTTTTTTTTTGCAATTCGTAATGTTATACGGTACGAGATTTGAGATTTAAATAAATCAAAAGTATTCAGCAAATTTAACTGATGCACATACCAATTGATTAGATTGGGAAATTAGGACAGCCTTTGGTTCTTAGTTGCTGTATAAGCGCAGCTGTTTCAATCAACAGGAAGTTAAATCTCAGCAGTAGACCTACAATTAGTAAAAAAATGCACATTGCTTACTCAGAAATGGTAATAAGTAGCAATTTCATTCATAAGACTCTTCCACTGCTTTGGCTCACTGGGTCACCACCTCTTAATATTTGCAATCAGGGGAGTAGATCAATGAAATCGCAATTTCAAACAACCCGAGCTGAGTTTATAGCTTAAAAAGGATACAAGGGTTCAGCTTTCACAAAATTACCAGTTACTAACTGGCTTCCAAACTAATTTTTTTTTTTCTTTATTTTTTGAATCAAAAAGAAGATCATAGGATCACATAGATAACAAATTTGCATATTTTACAAAAGTCTTCTATGCAACTTCATAATTTTGCTCGCTACAACCATGATTTTCAGAGAGCAGATGAATTAATTGAATACATTTGTATGCATAGGAACGTAATGTACTTCCAATTACCAGTTCTCGCAGAAGGTATCAAGAAAACTGCTTTGAAAGATGATGAAAATACAAAACAAAAGCGAGATGTGATTTTTAACATCTCAAACTCATTTCAACAGCTTGTATCACCATTTTGCGTAAAAGTGTGGGACGTGTGATTTGTATCAAATTCAAAGAGAGAACTTTCTCCAACACAAAATTTCGCTTTTAAAGTTTTGCTACTTTTATTTATTGCCCTATTCATAGTGGTCTCATAAAAATGATAATGCAACATTCAATCTGGAAAAATGACAATTGCGTCACGGTATTGCCTTATCTTTTATATAAAGCTGAATCCATTAAGTCAATGAATTATCCATAAATCATCAATTTTACATGAGAGATAGATTTTGAGAAATCGTATCATAGCAGATACGTGGACTAGTTTTCATATGCATGATAAGAGCTTAGGTTAAACCCCCAGTATTATCGGTTATATCGGACAATTATGGCAAAAGCCGAAGTTCTTTATAGAAAACCGGGATATATAAGCTATTAAGTGGTATAAAACTGTGCCCAATCACAACCTCTCGTTATTTCTACAAAAATGCCTACTTATCTAGCTATTTCTACTATTGTGGACAAATTTTATGTCATATACACTCTATTGGACGAAAAGCCAAAAACGCGTCAACATAATGAGCATACGGAAGACACTCTGGCCACTCTAAGTGAAAGTGTGGATAATCGATCACAACAATTTAGACTTTGCCCGTGGAAAATTTTACAAAAAATTCTTGGCAGTATAAGATTTTACACATCCAGGAATTAAAACCACGAGACCATGACTTGTGACGGAGGTTCGCGGATTAGACTCTTGGACAACTTGAAGTGGAAAAATCGTATTTATAAAGAAGGCTTAATTTTGCCTCTATGGGCTTGTAAACAAGCTGAAATGAAGTTTCTGGAATGAGGCAAATCTAAAAAGGTGCATTTTTTGATGCTGACGTCATAATCATGATGCCACGATGGCATCAGTGGCCATTAATTATTTTCTCGAAGATATGGATGATATGCGATTGCAGAAGAACTGCGGCACTGCGTTCAAAACTGCCCATGAAACTATTGACTTGCTGAAGATTCGATAAAATGACAGCATTATATCGCGACCAACAATTTTTGACCAAAATCCAGATCTCCGACTAACATTTTCAGCGCCCGAATAGCGAACTCATGACGTTATCTATGGTCTTCTTGCCTCAGCACAATCTCATACGGATGTAGGCTGGGTTGACTCTCTGCCCAATTTCATCAATTCTCACCAATTTATATCTGGTTGGTGGCTTAAGATCCAAAACAGTGTACTCATGCTCAAAGTTTTCCAAGGACGCGTTTCAAAGACTTAATACTTGGATGTCAAGTAGTGCAAGCCATAATCTCCAAAATGGCCAATAATGAGGTGTAGATGACCAAAAGGTCATGAAAAAGGAGTTCGGATTGTGGTTTTTGATGAATGTTTGAGTCGTTTGAGTTTTGTTGAAAGCCCCACGATTTATTCGCGAATAATATTTTGTTGAAGAGGTCGACATCGGTTTCGAAGCCGGCTGCGGTTTGACATATGGTACTTTCGTCGAGGTTTTTTCATGCGAAAGCTCCATTTTACACGAAATAGTGACCCAATCGTAGGCGACATTACATCACAAACACTTGGTGGCGGCCAGATTTAGCTTTTGAAACTAGATCAGATGCATGTCGTGATGACAGAACATTATTTTTTAAACAATTCTTCAATGGTGAGAATTTTCCTTTCTGTAAAAAAAATCGTCTGTGACTGTTCTCGCATACTGCAAGGATTTTTTAACTTATGTTTCTGTTCCTTTGTTTCTATGAGTAAGTAGCCGGTGTATCTCTTATATGCGCTGAGTCCCAAATCACATTTTGAAATGCGCGACGTGTTATCCTTGCTGATATCCATCTCCCGAGACATGATTTATTGCTTGAGCAGCGAATTTTGACTAATCCAATTGGATTTTGTACGACCACTAGTATCTTCAAATAACTTGATAACGATACACAAAGTTTTGCGTGATTTTCAGTGCCCACAACAACCGAAGGATTTCGCCATTTTCGTAACTACATTTTTGCAGGCTAATTGCACCAACACGACTTTCGAGTGAGCTCCATTCCATGATTGCAAAGAACTAACGTCAAAAACTTTTTACGCGGGAACTTTGCATAAATGTCACTTGTCAAAGGTAGAGTGCATGCGTTTATTGGTTCTTAAGAATTATATGAATAATGAATATGAGAAATCCATCTGCAAAATACTTGATAAAGGTTTGGAAAGCAAAAGCCAATTATAAGAAGCTCTTAAAGTTGACCACATACATTGTGGTACACATAGAGTATGACTTCTATCACATAGAGTTGTTCAAAATAGTATAAACAATAAGAAAGAGCACCAGTGGGTTGACAAATTTACCCTTATTTTTGTGGTCACTAAAAGCGCTCGAAGTTTGTAGTCTGCGCTTGAATGAAATAAATTTTCCGTGTCTGCCTTCTATTTTCACCAGTCCTGGAGATTAGATAGAACAACTTCGAGGTCTTTTCATAACAAAAGCATTATTTTATTTTTGATTAAAGTTATGTTACACATAATCGTTATCATGTCTCCTCTCCATCTGAAGCCTTGTATAGTCGCCCTTCCTATGATGGGAAGGTTGACCGGTACAGTGGTATCGAAAGTGTCTACTATATTGTTGGTATAGTTTTGCAGTATAATGTTGCAGGTTTGCACCCTTAATTTTTGTGATTATCGAGATTTATTAAACGAGATACCCTCTGTTTTAATTTCACCTTCTCTGATGACGAATTCTAGACAGCGTTTAAATAGGTCGCTTGTTAGTGAGTTCTTTTCTTATGCTAAGAAAGGGGAAAAAATCCGATGTGTCATAAGACAACTTATTTCTGAACAGTTTATTTAAATCGTCACGTCACAGAGATTGTTGAGTTTCGATGGGACATCTGGGTGTTTCTTCAGAGGGTCAAATCAACATAATGACTTGAAACTTTCATATTCAGATTGAAAACGTTCTTATTTCGTATATTCAATATATAAAGTTACTGCTCCAATCCCGAAACCCCAATATATTCACACCAAATTTAAGAATTTGTGTACCATCGTCGCGGCAAAACAAAGAAAGCTGGTTTTCTAAGAGGATCAAGTCGCATCAATGAATCTTCAACTGTAAATGAATCAATCATGTGACAGCTCTGGCAATAGACATTGATTTTAAAAAGAATTTATTTATCTCTCATCAGACGTTCGATGTTAAGATATCAAACTGTTGAGCCCGCTTTGCAGATACACATAAATTGATCGGAAATGGATCATATTACATAGATCGAATAATTTTTGGATTTAACTAGAACTGGACTACCGAACTAGTAGCGGAAATTATGGCTATCCAGGAAGTCTCAATGAATCTTTCCGAAACATTTCAACGTCAATTTAGCCACAACTTGTTTGGACGAAATGAAATATGAAACTGCTTCCACTTAGCTCTCTATATATAAGAGATGGTTTCTTTAACTATTTCTGCAAGAGGTAATTAGATAATTGGACGAAAAAGACCGAGAAATGCCCATTACTAGATACCCTAAGGAGGACTATTAGGTAATAAGTTCTAAAATATATCAAGAGGATGCTCAACAGTATCAGAAAAATTGCTTATATGTAGTCTAACTCTCCATGTAAATGGTGAATTTTACAAAGATATATGATAACAAGTCTACCAAAAATATAAAATGTTTGGGTACAAATTCCCAAGGAATCAAAATCCCAATAAATTGTAGAATCAGAAAAGTTCACATTTTGCCGAAATGTACTGTATTCTAAGCTCTTTCATCAACCTATGAGTATATTTTAAGTTTGCGATGGATTCAGAAAGGAAATGGTTGTCAACTGATCTGTTGGTTGATGGTATTTGGCAATAAAATGCATGAGACAACATGGAAGTCACATTCTTCAAGAAGATTATTTAGCTGTTGAGATAAGAATTAGGTACATATGATGGAACATTTGGGAATATGGGAATATAGAATTATAATCTTCACTACCCAAACCAATATTTTCATGCTGGGTGAAAACTTATTACAGTGATAGTGGATGAAAAGATACCGATTGCAGAGCTGTTGCTATGACAGAGACATATAGATAACTATGCAACAGATTATATTGGTAAAAACAATGTCTTTAAGTAGCATAGACCACAACACGGTTGCCTTCCACAGAGATTGATCTCAACAATGTTTAAAAATATACAAGTCGGTAAGCTTACAACAAAAACACAAACATATCTAAACAGAACAATTATTTCCTTAACTCCGACAACGAAATCAAGAAATCTCATTAAAACGATGGTATGCCATAAGGTTCGGTCTTAGGCACTCTACTACTAAAGAACGCTGAAACTTTTGTAGTTTGGTCATCGACAAAAAATTAGGTATTTGCCTTTTGTGAAAGATCACAACGATAACAAAACAGAGTAACATCATTGAAACGATTTAGATAGAGCAGCGACTCGGCATTTAGAGTAATCCTCATACGCGGCTTTTTTTTAAATATTTTATTGTCAAAGTAAAGAATGCAGGATATGTATATATGTATCTGTTCCCAAGACACCAGTGTTATCCATCCACATCTTTTTTAAAAGAGCCAAAAAGTCCTAGATTCCAAATAGTCGTGAGACCTGTAAATTGATCAGGTAAGTGGTAATTAGTCGAATTCTCCTAGACAACGCTACCAGAAGCTGACATATGAACAGCATGATGAATAAAATTAATGACTCTGGTCACATGTCCGAAATCTTTTACAATAAGAGAATTCTACAATAAATTGAATTCTCTGAAATATATCGGGCAGTTAAGTTATTCGATTCTAATTTTTCTGCAGGACATACCTTACATAATGTTCTATAAAAATCGCTTTTAGGAAAATACCACCAATAAAGTTTATGAAGAAGAAAAATGTTGGCCAGTAAAAATCCGTCGATATCGATGAGCTTTTCGTATTGTAATAAAAATTATAATCACAGATGCCTCCATCCAACATCAGATGATAAAGTTTTGGATAGATCGAATCCCCTTCCAACATAATCGCATGCATTCGAAAAATAACACTTTTTAAAAAAATGAATGGAAGAGCCGACGAGAAACATCGGTTTATGAAGCGTATATAAGATACCACCCTAGTATCAGTATCTTCAAATAAGTAAATTTATTTAAATCATGAAACATCGTTTGGATTTGCAATGAAAAATTTCACTCAAATTAAACATTGTTTGAAGATTCCCCCATAGAAAGACTCTGTGCAATGACCCTAGGTAGAAAGACCCCAAGACATTGGACCTAACTTTAAAGGGAGCTATCAATGGAAACATATCTTCCTGATTGTTTTCAGCTTCTATTCTTTTTGTACATATTTGCATTTGCATTAGCAATTGTAGTTTAACTGCTAATAGGTAATATGTACGAGTAATTTTCAATCCCATTGCACTTACCACTGCTGTGTACGCCAATAATTGTATAGTATCCCAAGATAGTCAATAACAGTGTGTACGAGTACACTATGATAGCCATTATGTAGATGGAATTAACTGTCTGCTAGTCCGCTGTTAGTACAATCATATACGAGTATCTATTATCCACAGAGCCCAGAATTACTCCACACCGAATGGTTAAATGTGTTTTTTTTTTTTTTCTCACTTAAATTTTTGGGTCAACTTTACACAGAAACACACACTATTTCTAGACACTTTTCATTTGTCACATGGAGCTACGAGTATTTTTGCTTTACGACAAAACTGTTGATAAAATTGAGAACTTTCTTCAAAATGTATGCCAGGCCGAGCACGAATCGGAGCACACACCCAAGCAGCGAAGAATTGAAATGTGCATTTGCTGCCTAGAGGAGGTCCCGTAAGAAATGACCTTTAAATTTTCTTTGCTGTTGTTTTTTTTTTTCTATTTTTTCTATTTTTTCTATTTTTTCTACAAAACTTTCTAAGCAAAAAAAGTTTTTTTTTTTTTTTAAAAAGTATCTTTGTATATGTTTGGTTGGCCAAATGAGACGAAATCTTCAATAATAAACGATAGTCCTTGTCCACGAAAGGACCTCTTCACTTAAATTTAAAAGAAACCGCGCGATTAACACTTGAAGATATTCTATCTCCTTCCAGGTCTCTCTGTCAAAATGCCACCAGCTGTTGGCAAATACACATTCACATCCGCACCGGATTGATTTCTACGAGCAACTAACTCGATGGAATCGTACCGCTAAACTTTTTGATCGCTTAGGAAGTCAGTCTTAGGCTTTCGCGCACTCAGCCATAACTACACTGTGACTAAGTCTTGAAAGTTGGAAATTGTGTGGTCGCCGCTACTGCTGGCACTCAGTCACTACTGCAACAGCAACAGCAACAAAAGAAGGTAGAAAACAAAAACAACAATACGAATAACGAATGAGCGGGAAGACGAAGAGCCAAACACCAGATACCACCACAAATAACACTGGTAGATGCAGAGGGAAAAACTCTTTAAAAGTCTTTCGTATTCGTACCTGTTGTAAGGTTGGTCTTGTTGTTGTTGTTGTTTTTGTTGCTGGTTTTACTGTCTGATTTCTTCTTCAGTCGGCATGGATTTCCTTAGAGCTGCGCACCGAGTTCATTGGTTGCTTAGTAGTGTGTTGTATCTTCATTCCATACAGAATGAAAAGCGCGCAGATACTCGTACTCGTACTCGTACTTTTACGGTTCGTTTGTGAAAATCCAAAATTTTGGCGATGAATGAGGAATTCGACTGAGGTTTCGACTACGATGTGCAATTAGCGAGCGATTTCATTAGCACGACTAGGCATGGCCCGGGATAAATTGGTTAATAATGCGCTCATGATTGAGGGTATAGTCGCTTTTTAATTTTACCCCAGAAAAGTAACTCGAGGAAATGAGTTTAAATAAAATTGGAACCAGCGAAAACTCTGAAAGAAATCTAATAAACCACGAGTGACGTTAATAAGTTGACACATTTTTGGACGAAATTTGGGTTCCATTTATTTATTTACTTATTGTGTATTGATAGAACTTGATGAATAAGCTCAGAATCGTTCCAAATAATTGAAAAAGTAGGAAAACGAAACTCAGGACCATCAACATGCGCTGCATTGACCTACATACGATCGATATTCGCCTACGTCTCTCTTATCTTCAAGGCCTTTACTCGAATTAATATTGATGGCTAGATTTGAGTATAGGATTATTCCACTATCATAGTTCCACAGAAATAACAATGAAGAATGGAAACGACACTTTGTACTATAGCCATTAAGTGTATCTATCGTATTTATAAGTTAAGCGTATGGACGAAGCAAAACGATTTTAAGAGCCTTATTCAGATTTCGAAGAGCATCTTTTATCTCTTACAAAGTTTTTTGCAAAAAGTAGGCAGTAGGCTGGTTAAATCTTCAAAAGAGGAAGATCTATATACTGAGTCCACTTCCACTAAGAATTTAGTCTCCCCATTAAATTTTGTATACCTCTCTCTTTCCCTATCCACCCCATTTTTTAAAAAACCTAATACATGCCAAGGCACTATAAGTTAAGTTCTTTGAAAAAAAAAAAACGGAGAGACACTTCGTTCCTCTTCTCAAGCAACCTAATCGGAACCAGCTCACAGCTATCTCCTATCAACAAAGCTGCTGGTGAGTAGAATAACACAACACGCCATAGGGTGTAGATACTCTTATCTCATCAGATTTGGTGACGGATGAGGTCATCAAACATGCTGTTGCTTCCTTTAATGACTTCAAGTCGTCTCGTACCGATGGTATTTACCCAGTTATGTTACGAAAGAGTATAGACCAGTTGCTAGCAACTCTGAAGAGAATTTCCATTGCTAGCCTTGCACTGGCATACATACCGGAAACTTGGCGAATAGTGCGAGTGGACCTTATACCAAAAATCGAAAAGGAGGACCATTCACTTGCCAAGAGTTTCAGACCTATAACTCCGGCTTCCTTCATGCTGAAAGCATCGAGAAAATGGTCAAGATGCGTGTGCGGAAGACCGCCTTGCGAATGCATACTCTGTCAGCGATGCAACAAGCAAAAGATCCTGCTAGAGTACGCTTTAGAATGTGGTAGGCAGAATTGAAGGCGCACTGACAAGAAGGTATACGCCTTTTACATTTTCATCGACGTTGAGGGTGCTTTCAACAACGCAACTTCTGACGGCATGTGTAACACGGCCAGCATCACTAGTTTTGTGGATAAAAACAATTCTAGTAGATGGCACATTGATTGGAAATGCTGGCTGCGGCTAGTCGACTCACTGCTCAACGCGCTTAATAGTTCTAACGTCTATGCACAAACATATGCGGAAGATGTAGCTGTACTGTCTGTTGGATCGTGTTTTCCGACTGTCTGCTCTTAAGCGCAGGCAGCCCTAGACGTGATCGACGACTGGGGCACTCGAAATGGGCTTTCAGTCGATCCTCTCAAAACTGAGGGTGTTATCTTTACAAGAAGTGGGAAGCTGTCTGGTCTGTGTTTAAAGGCATCACTATTCAATTCTCACAGGAAACTAAGTATTTTTATGTCATCCTGGATAGCAAACTTCTCTGGACTAAACATTTCTTATTTTTTTATAATTCCTCGCGCGCCCCAAGGGGATATGAAACCCTTTTACTGGCCTTTCACCAGGGCGCGGGCGGGTGGTGTAATAGTTTTGAAACTCAGGTGTTAGGTTTCGATATTTTTCCAGAGGTGGTTGTCAAACTGGAGCCAGTACATCCTCAACCAGTGGGTCTTAACGTGCTAGTTGTTAGTTCGTTACATTTAGCCCAACCAACAACCACAGTGTTATGCCCTTATATCAGAGAAGACGCCGACGGATTTACATATGTATAACTACATACAAATACCATGAAAAGACTTTTCCGAGAATTGCCTTGCACGGGATTCGAACCCACGACCCTCTGCTTGAGGAATCTATGCATATACCACTACACCACGGCCACCCCCATGTTAGGTCGAGAGCCTCTAAGGCGCTGTCAGCTTTCTATCAGTGCAGAGGAGTCCTTTGAGAAGGATCGTTTATATCTACATACATAATTATGTCCACTCCAAACAATGGTTTACCTCGAATGCATGGAGGCTTACCCCAGCACCACTGGCTCTGCTTTAGACACATTGACGAATCTCCCTTCCTTTGATATTCATTCATGGGCTGCACTCTCAAAACCATCCTCCGTTTAAAAAGAAGTGATCTTTGGTACAATACGTACTGGAGCTTTGATTACCTTACGCCTCGGCTGTCTTATGACTTCGGTCTTATGGACATGCCGTCGGACACAATGACAACAGAACTCCTGTAGCGGAAGAATATAAAATCGAAGCACAAGAAATTGTGCTCAAGACTGGTTTCGGCGAGAATCTGAGCCAGGAAAGGAATGAAGTCGGGTCTTCATGGACGGCTCCAAAACTAATATTGGATATGGGGCTGGGGTCTTTCTGGAGTATGACGTAGATTTCACTTCATGTTAGAAACGCTGGCATATGTCTTAAAAGCGGAGATTTACGCATTTCTGATGACAGCGAACTAAATTGCGTGGAATCGGTGGAGGCGGCGAAGCATTTTTATCTATAGCGACAGCCAACCTGCGCTTGGAGCTTTACTAAAACCTTTTATGACTTCCAAGTTAGTTCAAAGCAAAGAATGCAAGAGATCACTGAACTGCGTCAAAAGGCTAAATTCAGGTCCCAGGTCACAATGGCATCACGCGAAATGAAATCGCTTATGAACTTGTCAGACAAGTTTCAAAGGAGAGTTTTTTAGGACTTGAACCTGTGTTTGGCCTGCGTCCTTGGTCAAGGCTTCTATTGAGAGTTGGGTCTCATATGATTTGAACTGTAGATGACATAACTTTCCAGGATGCAGGCAGACCAAACGAATGCTTTCTTAAGTGCTTCTCTAGGAATGCAAACCTCAGATTGATTACTGGCCTCTTGGCAGGACTTTACACTTTTGCAACTCACTTAAATGTGCTGGGCATAAGTGACACAACATATTGCGATGCTTGCTGTGAAACTGATAACGCTCGCATCAGGCTGCAGTTACTCGGCGCTGACGTGGTGGGTGCTGGTACTGTAGGCACCAGGAGTGGGTAGTATAGCCTAGTATCAGAGAATATATTTGTATATCAGGGCTGCAATATTGTATATTAGCCCATCACTAAGAAACATATTCTTTGCATAAAGCTCTGAAACGGTGCCGATAACGATGTATTCCTGAATTCACGTAAAACTGATGACATAACAAGTTTTGGGAAATGCACTAAATCTTCCAGCATTTCGGTAATACCAATCTCTGTCATGAACAGAAATCTTCTATCAATTGTTACGAGGAAATAAAGTCTGGGAAAACGAACGATTACCTTGCATATAGGCGTAAAAGCGAAAGAAATATCATTCGTTAAAGCCGTAACAAAATTTACGACAAAGAAGGTTTATGTGCGATTAATACAGCAATTGAACTTTTCACTGAGTGTTGAGCAAGCATTATCGAATTATACGTCCGGTATGGGTATTTACTCTGAAAGCAAACCCATCTTTTGAAAACCATAAAGGAAATTGCAAAAGAAAAGCTTTAATTCAAAAAGAAAAAATGCGAAGAAAGAAAAAATATTGCCACAGTAACATTTATTTTATTTGAGTTAAGTGTAACACAGATATTGTAATTTTTTTACAGATGTTATATACATAAATGTACACTGAATTTACCAAAAAATTTAAACCTATGTTTACTTGTTTACATATTTCACACACATATTTGTTAATGCTGAAAAAAAAAAACGATGTAATACAAAGATACGTTTAATGGAATCCTTCTTTTGCTTTGCTGTTGAAGTTGTTAGAATTGGGCATTGGTCTTCTGAAGGACAAATTTCGTTTTCATCGAGTTGGATATTGTTGTTTATGCACATGTTGTGAGGAGCAACATACGTTAGTCATTGGCGATACTTCTTTTTTTTTTTTTTTTGCGAAATTCCACCTTCCACCACCTTTTTTTTAGAACTCCAATACATCTCTCCACGCAGCTCAGAGCATGTGTACGAGTATGTTGTTCATTAAATTGTCATTCGTCAGTGCCATCAACAGCTGCACGGTATGGAGTCATCGACGGATATCCTCTATCACCTGAAACAATATCTCATTTTTATTGCAGTATAAAATATTATGGCTTATCAAGTAGCTACGAATTTTTGTCTTCGACATAACATATGTATGTCCTTCTGCTAAAAAAAAATGTTCGTTGCACACACTCCACACAAAAGAATGGGGCCCGCTATGCCATATAACGATTAATGAACAAAATTTACAAGATGTGGTCATATACCTACATCTGACATCTGTACATATACTAGGGTGTCCCTTACCTTTCAACTTGAATATTTTTCGACGCATAGGTCATCAATTTGTTTCGTATTAGTGTAAAACACTCGGACCGCAAATAGTTATTAATTTTTTCATTCAAATGCAATTAGTTGCGATAATAGCATGGTTTTAATAATTTGAATAAAATGTCCATTCAATTGCGAAGTGCTTAATAAGTAAGTACCTAGTTGGAGAGGCAAACCATCAAATAACAGGCTCAAAACTACGACAGGTGCTTGCGGTGTTGCTTTTTATATTTGTAATGTAAAATTGAATGTTAGTGAAAGTTCCAATTTAGTAATTCGCAAGTGATTTTCTGGGAAATATCGAAAATAACTACAAAATCATTTCCATGTGAGAAAAACCAGTTCAGCTCTATCATGTTTGGTAGAAACTGCAAAAAACTAGTACAAAATTCCAGGAAATTCATAAACAGTGAGCAGGAAAATTCCAAATTTAATAAGATTTATTTAATTATTAATAATTAATTTTTTATTTTTTTTTTTTTTGAGATCGCAGACGTCGATACCCTCGCGAGAATAAAGATCGAAAAAGATAAAATGTTCTTACTAAAACAGAGGGAGCTAGGACGTCCGGGCTGTTTCAACCGAAAAAGAAGAAGGGACACATTAGCGTAAAATAGAGGAAGAAAAAATAAAACTGTCTGCATCTACTTTTTCACAAGATTTTCTCGGGCAAAATGAAATGGGAAGTAGTCATTTCAGTTCGGACATGGAATCTTTGCCGAAGACACTAAGCACTGCTGTACGAGGGATGTTTGATAAGTTTGATGATAGATTGGAATAAAGGTGGTAGTTCTGAGCCAAAATGGGTATACGATCAATTGGTTTAACCTCTTCTAGCCCGCCTGTCAAAATTTGGTGACAATCTGACACTTAGTTTTGCTTTGAAACCCATTCCACTATGAAAAAAGAGCAGTGTCGCTCTGTGAGCCGATCTTTGTTTTTAAGTGACAAAACCTGCAAGGAAATGAAGCTCGTTCTCGATGGTGTGTATGTGACCCATTTACCAACTTGTACAACCGTTTACCATTGGTTCGCCGTAGCCGCACGTCGGTTTTTGATGAACCGCGCCCACGGTGGCGCTACCACAGGGAAAACCGTGGACAAAATCCATATATCCATATTGACGGATCGCCGAGTAAAAATTCGCTGAGATAGCAGGTATCTCAACTAAACGCATTAGCCATATCCTGCTAATGAGAAAACTGTTCGCACGATGAGTGCCGCATTTAAACATTAATCGAAATCTGAAGGAGTTTCTGCGTCGTTTCGTGGCGGATTTATTGGTACATTGCTTCATCCTCCATCCCAACGTTCATTCACAATAACATTCCAGCAGTCAGCCCTTTGGACAAGGATAATCTGCTTGCTGAATACTTTGCGGGCAGCTCAACAGTTCCAGATTATAATTTGTCTCCACCTACACTTGAGTGCGTCGTATCTTCAATGGGACGAAATCGCTTTCGCCCTCGTGTAGTAGCAGGAGTACTTAAAGACCTCAATATACACAAATCCGCTGGTCCAGATGGTACATCTCTCCTTCTTGTGAAGAGCTGTTCTGCCACGCTGGCAAAACCACTGCGTAAGCTTTTCCCTCAATCATACTCTTAACGACTGTTTCCGAGCAGATGGAAAACAGCATTTGTCTAGCATGTCCATAAAAAAACGAATTTTCTTCTCTCTCTTTCTACAAACTCATTGCACTTACGACTCTTTTTTTCAAGATCATGGAAACGATGATAAAACGCGAAAACTTCTCAATGACCGGAAGTATGGTTTTCGTCACTACTGGTCCACTGGTGATTTGATGGCAAGTCTCACCGAAAAGTGGAACCAAAGCATACATTAATCTGACAAAAGCAAAATAGTTGAACAGAGTTTAGCATCAGGCTTTTTTGTCGAAATTGAGTGCTTTTGGGATCGATGACTCTCTTCTCCAGTGGATTACAAACTACCTTTTGGAACGTTTAATTCAAGTTGTCTTGGATGGTTTCAATTCTGATATCTACAAAATAAATTCTGCTGTCCCACAGGGTCTGGTCTGCTAATTCTAGTCCAATGTACTACTTTGCTGATGACAGTAATCTTTGTTTTTCATATTCGTTCCCGAACTCACGTTCTTGCTCTTTTTCTGTATAACAGGAACGGTAGCGTATGTTAATCTCATAAAATTTCGATATTAAGAGCATAACCAATTGCTGAACTATGTAAAAAACATTTTATTCAAAGTATTGGCCATGGCTAGCTACACATTTTTCCCATCTTTCAGGCAATTTATGTATTCCACGCCTATAAACCTGTTCGTCACCCAATTTTCGACTTCCTCGTAAGATTCGAAGCCCTGCTCAGCTAATGCGTGTCCCATCGATAAAAACAAGTGGTAATGGGAAGGAGTCAAGTCTGGTGAATACGGCGGGTGGGGTAGCAGCTCCCAGCCAAGTGTTTTGGTTGTATCCTGAACCAGTTTTGCTTTGTGTGCAGGTGCATTGTCATGGAGTAAAATTACTTTGCCGTATCTTCTGGCCTATTCTAGTCGCTTTTCGATCAATGCATGGTTCAAATTGATCATTTGTTGTCGGTAGCGATCTGTATTAACGGTTTCACCAGGTTTTAGAAGCTCGTGGTATACCACACCTTTCTGGTGGGACCAGAAACACAGCATTCTTGTCTTCTTGCTGAATCGATCTGGTGTTACAGTCAAAGTTGATGGTTGACCCATGATTTTTTCCATTAGGATTCTGAAAATTAATCCATTTTTCATTGCCAGTAACAATTTTCAAAATGGTTTTTCGGTTTTCCATCTGTCTTTCATTCAATTCATGTGGCACCCATATTCCAGACTTTTGGATCTTTCCCATAGCTTTTAAACGGTCAGAAATTGTTTGTTGTGCAACATTTAATATCCTTCATCCAATATTGTTTGCAATTCGGCGTCTTTAAACTTTTTTGGAGGTCTTCTACGTTCTTCATATCTCACATCAAAATCGTTATCTCTGAACCGTTGAAAGCATCTTTTACATGTTGCTTCTGATAGAGCATGATCGCCATATGCCTCGACAAGCATTCGATGCGACTCTGCAGCACTTTTCTTCAAATGAAAACAAAAAATCAATGCTCTAAAGCCAAAAGCCATCATAACACGATGGAAAAATATGATATTGTTTGCTCAACGACTTGATATATACTAAATTTGTTTGACCAAACAAAAAAAAGAAAAAAAAAAAACCAAGGCCCGTTCACAATAAATGTTCCCTATAGAGACATTTGTATCTTAACGCTTAGTTCATACCGGTACACCTGGTATAATGCATTTATCCGCCCAAAATTGGAGCACAATGCTCATATCTGGTCAGGTTCACCTAAAACATCTCTGCACCTGCTAGATAGGATTTAAAACCGTGCGATAAAGTTCATAGGTGATACTAATAGCAGCATCTTCGTTAACTTTTTGTAGCTCTCGATGCGTTTCTGCCGCCGTTTTCTTCGAATGAAAGATTAAAATAAACACTTACTGCAATTGACGATTTGGCACAAAATCAGATATTTTCACACAACCAAAAGTGTATGACGCCGAAACCTGTTTACCTTATGTCTAAGCTTGATTCTTGAGGTTTTAGGTATGTGAAAATCGGCCAGCACTTACTGCTGGAACCATCTATTGGGAAACATATTAGTTGCGAACCTAACACAATCCAGCGATTACTTGGAATTAAGCAAAAAGATGAGTACTGCGCACTGAAATATATAAAAACTGGAACACCGCAAGGTATCGTGTTAGGACCTATCCTTTTCCTCCTATACAAGAACGAACTATCAAAAAATTACGAAACTACTTTGACACATTTACAGATGATTCTGCTGTACCTGCTGTCGGAAAAACCGTGCAGGAAGTTACGGAAAAACTGCATACAGTAAATGATATATCTGATTGGCCCAAATGACAACTAAAACTAAATGACCTGATGGCAGTTCATGTTAACTTTACCGATAAAAACGTATAACAATATCAAAGTAATTCTTCATCAGTCTTTACTCTAGACGCACTTGAAAGCCCTTGTCGTACTAAATATACGATGCAACATAATGTATTGGCTCATAGAAAGGTAATCATGTCTCTCAATATATTGTTCAATAAACTGCTTCTCTATAAGCAAGTTCTAAAGCCAATATGAACATATTCTCATCTTTGGGTGTGCACAAGTAACAAATTTAATGCTTCCAAAACAAAGTACTGATCTACATAGGGACCCTAAAATTTCAAAAAACAAAAGCTTACAGACCAAAGTTAGTTCCTTATAACATAGACCTTCAAATAGTAGAAACAAATTGCTGATTAATTTAACGACTAGGTGCGATTATTGGAAGGATGGTAACATCATGTTTTCTCCGGGTGTTTTTAAGGGCTGGGTCAAGTCCCACACTATAACAAAGCTCGCATGCGATGTCTTTCAACGATTTTCACCCAGCTACACGTAAAAAATATATACAAATACAAACTCATTTATATAAAATGATTATTTATTGTTTCTAATATGTATAAACCACCGGCCGTGTCAGAAACAGGCGTAGATAAGTTTGTATCTACCTAAAGCAAGGATTAAGCAAATGAAGAACAAAAGCAATATTTTCTACGATGTGTTCAGGAGCACAGAGAACTGTATCCTAACTGTAAAATACGGACTCTTAAAAACGAAATATCCTTAATTATTACTTTTTTTTATGGTTTGTTATTTTATCTTTAAATAATCAGGTATCAAGAGATACATTTCGCTTACTTTGAAAAACTTTAGATGCTCATCGGCAGGGGTTGTAATAATTGTAGACAGTATTGCCCATCTGAAGCTATGACTTTTTCCCATCTTTCTGGCAATTTGTGGATCACATTCCAAAAGAACTGCGCCGGCTTGGCAACCAAGAATGAATCAAGCCAATTTTTGATATTCTGCTCTCATGTGAATCGTATTTCAGTGAGGGCGTTCTGCATCGACCGGAACAAATGGTAGTCAGAAGGGGTAAGGTCTGGGCTATAAAGCGGGTATAGTAAGACTTCCCATCCACTGTTTTCCAAATAGCTCTTAACCGGAATAGCAACGTGGGGCCGAGCGTTGTCATGATGGAAAATTATTGCCTCGTGTCTTGTCGAATATTCCGAGTATTTTTCGGCTACTGCTCTTTTCAAACGGATTAATTGTGTTCGGTTCAACCGGTTTTAGCAGCTCATAATACAGCACACCCATCTGATCCCACCAAATACAGAGCATTACCTTCGCGCCATGGATATTCAGCTTTGCCGTTGATTTGGCTTGTTGGCCGGGTTTCACATATGATTTTTTGCGCTTGGCGTTGTCGTAATAGATCCATTTTTCATCACCAGTAACAATCCGATGCAAAAATGATTCCTTTTGTGGCGTTCCAGCATCATTTCGGACCTGCAAAACCGCCTTTCGACGTCTATCGGCTTGAGTTCATGTGGAACCCAATTGCCTGGCTTTTGAATATATATAGCTGCTTTTAAACGTTTTGAAATGGCTGCTTGAGTGACATCCAAAGATTCTGCGAACTCCTCTTGTGTTTGGCAACAATCTTCATAGAGTAATGCTTCCAGTTCTTCATCTTCAAACTTTTTTGGCTGCCCAGGACGTTCATCGTCTTCCAAGCCAAAATCACCACTTTTAAATCGTGCAAACCACTTTTGGCACGTTCGCTCAGCTAGCGCATGTTCACCATAAACTTCCACCAAAATACGATGACTTTCGGCAGCAGTTTTCTTCATATTAAAGTAATGAAGAAGAACTACCCGCAAAAACACTTTTTTAGGCACAAAGATCGACATATTCCAATGGAATAATAACAATGGAATTTTCCACATGGAATTCCATATTTATTAAAGAAATTCTTTTTGGTTTTTTTTTATTTTCTTAATTTTCCACATTAAAATCGATCCATCTATTGGCGCGATACTATGTTTCTAGACATTCCGATAAAGGAAATCACCTACCACTTCTGTTTGGTGGCTACTGGTACCCAGGAGTCTTGAAGTCATTGTCAGTTGTAATATCACAGATATTGACTTTCAAATTCCCACTTCAAATTAATAAAATAATTTTATAGAAGATTGGAAATTTTTAATAAACCTTGTGGGTGACCGTGTCTCAAGTAGCAGTGACTGAGCTTCTGAATGGGAAAGTTATGGGTTCAATGCCTGCCGTGTCCCAAAGATATTCTTTTTTTTTCAGGTAAATTACACTAATTATTTAGTCACCCCATTGGGTTTCGGGTGACATGCATACAGCGAAATAACCACTATGCCCAAACATCTTACTCTGTCTCTGTCACGTAATACATGGTTCGACATTTTAAGAGTAGTTACACCCTCTTGAGTGTTAAATCCTTTAAAAAATAAAATAGAAAAAAAAATGGGTTGACATATATAGAGTGATTCATCGTAGGGTTTGATTTATAATATAAAATAAAGCAAATAAATTTGAAAGAAAACTTAAAATTTGTATCATCGATTAAAAGAACTATTCATGGCATTTACTTTTGAGAACAATATCATGTAAGTGTTGGCCACGACTACGTCTGAGGTGGTCTATTCCGAAGATCCAATTTTGGGCGTCTCGTTCGAGCATAGCAACTGGTATTTTGCGGATAACACGAGTAATGTTGGCTTCTAAAGCGTCAATCGTAGATGGCTTATTCCTGAAGACCTGAGACTTTACATATCTCCAGAGAAAATAGTCCAAAGGTATGATAACGCACGATCTAGGCGGCCAATTTACCGTAGCAAAACGCGAAATTAAGTGCTCACCAAAATAATTTCTCAACAAGTCCATTGTTTTACGCGTTGTATGGTTCATAGCGCCGTCTAGTTGAAATCAGAGCTCACCGAGACCATGTGCTTGAATTTCAGGAAGTACGTAGTTCGTTACCATGGCGCGATAACGGTTACCATTAACGGTAATATTCTGATTTGCCTCATTTTTGAAGAAATATGGACCAATGATTCCACCAGCCCATAGACCACACCTTACCATTTTTTTTTAGTGGATGTAATGGTAGCTATTGGTACTCTTCGGGTTGCTCATCAGCCCAAATGTGGCAATATTGTTTTTTAACGTACTCATTCAGCCAGAAATGGGCTTCATCACTAAACAAAATTTCACGATAAAACACCGGATTTTCATTGAGTTTTTCCAGAGTCCATTCACTGAAAATATGACGCAAATGCAAATCGCCTGGCTTCAATTCTTGAACAAGTTGAATTTTGTACACTTTTAGGCCGAGATCTTCACGTAATGAGGATCAAGCTATGCTGCTGAGAACGACGACGAATCGATTCGTCACGGTCTTCGCGTACACTCTCAGCTGCCGCTGCTATAGTCTCTTCACTAAGTGCTGGATGTGGTCTAACTGGTCCAGTATCATCTACTTATCTAAACTGGGACTCAAATTTGTAAATGGTATATGCAATAGTTTTTTCAGTAAGTCGATAATGCGCACCGTAATTTCCTCGAATGGCACGAAAAACATTTCTCACAAAACGCTGATTTTCGTAATACAGCTGAACAATTTGGAGACGCTGTTGTGGTGTGAACAAAAATGACAAAGCAGTTTGAGAGGAGTCACGCCTGATCTGTCAAAAAAAGCCTATTTAAAATCAAACCCCACTATGAAACACCCTATAAAAAAAGTAAGATTGGTCCCAATACTGAACCGTGTGGTTCTCCAATTGTGATTGCTGAAAATACCTTCAAATTTTGCCCGTTGTTTTCTTTTCGATAGATACGATGAAAACTACAAAGACCACACCTCTTAGACCGGCCTTATAAAATTCACCCAAAAGTATCTCATGGTTGACCATATAAATCTTAAAATAGTTCTTAACTATTTTTATTGAAATATGGTAGCATCTTTAATACAATTGATCTGCCTTCGCGACAACCAAACTGTGCTATGATGAAAACGTTCGTTTATTTATTTTTTCATAGCAAAACATAATCCTTAATTTCTCCGTTTTGCTCTTTTGAAGTCATTCTTATTGCTGTTTCTGTTTGTCATTTCTTCAATTATCTCCCGTTTTTGAATTCTCGAATTATCTTTTCCACAATCTTTACCAAACCAAGATTTCAAGAGCTGGGATCAATTGAAATGCTGTGGCTGTTTTGTTGTAGCACTTCTGATTCTTACTCCAGAATAGGTTTTCTTAGTTAACAATTTTACTTTTAAAAATCGAGCTCATTCCCTTCCTCTAGTGATCCGAATAATTTAGAATTATAAGGATATCTCTTGATATGAGTATTTCTTGAGCATTCCAGTTGCAAACGATCTCAATGGATATTTCAGATTGGAAAAAACTGAGTTTACTTCGCAAAAAAATTAAATTTGACGGTGAACGAAGCAGACGAACATCTTAATTTCATTACTATCATGTCGAAGGGATCCTCTCAACCAAATTCTGTCCCAGTCCATTACCAATGAGCCTTGCAACTATTGGGTCTATAACTTATTCGTGCGGTTTGCTTAGAGATGGCGTAACTTGTATTATTCCATTGGAATGCTTGGAAAGCTACTGTCATTGTACGTCATTTCAGTATATTTCATTCATTTGAAGCGTAAACAACAATATTTTTTTTTTTTCACTCAAATATGTCGAACTTTGTGCCAGAAAAAGTGTTTTTACGGGGAGATCTTCTTCATGAAGAAAACTGCTGCCGAAAGTCATCGTATTTTGGTGGAAGTTTATGGTGAACATGCGCTAGCTGAGCGAACGTGCCAAAAGTGGTTTGCACGATTTAAAAGTGGTGATTGTGGCTTGGAAAACGATGAACGTCCTGGGCAGCCAAAAAAGTTTGAAGATGAGGAACTGGAAGCATTACTCTATGAAGATTGTTGCCAAACACAAAAAGAGCTCGCAGAATCTTGAGGTGTCACTCAGGCAGCCATTTCACAAAAAGCAGCTGGATGTATTCAAGAGCAAGGAAATTGGGTTCCACATGAATTCAAGCCGAGAGACGTCAAAAGGCGGTTTTGCATGTCCGAAATGGAGCTGAACCGCCAAAAAAAGAAGTTATTTTTGCATCGGATTGTTACTGGTGATGAAAAATGGATCCATTACGACAACCCCAAGTGCAAAAAATCATATGTAAAACCCGGCCAACCAGCCAAATCAACGGCAAAAGCCGAATATCCATGGCGCGAAGGTAATGCTCTGTATTTGGTGGGATCAGATGGGTATACTGTATTATGAGCTACTAAAACTGGGTGAAACCATCAATGGAAAACGCTACCGAACACAATTAATCCGTTTGACAAGAGCAGTAGCCGAAAAACGCCCGGAATATGCTACCAGACACGTGGCAATAATTTTCCATCATGACAACGCTCGGCCCCACGTTGCTATTCCGGTTAAGAACTATTTCGAAAACAGTGGATGGGAAGTCTTACCCCACCAGCCTTATAGCACAGACCTTGCCCCTTCTGACTAATATTTGTTCCGGTCGATGCAGAACGCCCTCACTGAAATACGGTTCACATCAGAGCAGAATATCAAAAATTGGCTTGGCTCATTCTTGGCTGCCAATTGCAGCCAGAAAGCCAGAAAGATGGGAAGAAGTCATAGCTTCAGATGGGCAATACTTTGAATAATACTATTGTACATGTTTTTCTTAAATAAATGCTCAAATTTTGAAAAAAAAAAACCGCACTAATTCAAATATATACCCAACACAATAACTGCAAAAAGATATAAATGTTCCGTATTTATGGTATTGATTTAGATAATGATTAGAACAGTGGAGTGATAATGAAACTATTTGAATACCAGAGTTCCTATGAAACCAGATTAATATCACCCAGTAGGATAGTGCATCCTGCAATGCTTTCTGTGAGAGTAGTGAGAACACAGCGCAACGATATCTCTGTGTGTACCCAATCTGCTCGTGGCTAATATGATAGGTGTGACACTCTCTCATTTACTATGAAAGACTAAAAAATCCTGCAAAAACGGGCATAAAAGAAGTTAAATGGAGTAGTTCTTCATCTGAATGCTCTGTTTTGACAGAAAACATATAAAAATTTTAAAGAAGCCATCTCATGTACTTAGAGGTAGCATGAGACGATTAGTTTATACCAAGAATGCAAATTTATAGTTAAAGGATCAGCCTGTTCGCCAGGAAGTAAACGAACTTGTGTACTTCATCAGCAGTGGGAATAATAATCACGTTATCTGCTTAATATTACAATATTTTAACGTATTTTTATGGGGCACTTGTAAAACAATGAGCCATGAATAACCGTCTGAAAGGCAACATGATACTAAATGATTTAACAGCACTTAATTTCGTCATTTAATTCGTTATTTGGAAACATAAATCAATTAACGGTCTGGTGGACATGAAGTAAGATTCTAATTAAATGAGCAAAAGAACTCTTAATCTGTAGAGAATTTGTATTCTGAAAAATCTATGGAAAAGGGGATGGAATTTACATATTTGTATTGTATATATGGTATGTTTGTAGTTGTTTCATAATAAAGAGTACATAATCGTTTTATAGAGGCACAACTACAATGGTGGCGATGGTTTTGGAAGCAAAAGAAGAGGTTATTTTAAAAAAGTCGCCGAGGTCGGCAAAGGCTTATAGGTCTCCTTTTTAGCCTTGATCAATTGTAGGCTGTCACGTCAATATTTTATTTACTTAATTTCACACCAAATGGATACGTTATATGGTAGAGTAAATTTACATAAAATAGGATTTCAAAAGGCAGGGCTGCACAACATTTGCTATGTTTGCTAACTATGGTAGGATATTGTGGATTTGTTTGAGATACCTCGGTTAATATCGAAAGTTATTCTACTCTATACAGGGTGACTGACTCGAACTGCAACTTTGTAAAATGCTATAATTTTTTTATTTTTTGATTAATTTTATTGTGCCAAAGCAAAAAATGTTGAAAAATACATCAATTTTCAAATTGTATCAGTAGTTTTTAATACGTCCACCTCTGGCACGAATAATGGCTTTGAGACGGCCGAAGAAAGCATCGCACGCTGCAGCAAGTGGCTCTGCGGTATTTTGGCCCATTCGCGGCGAAGCGCTTGTTTGAGGTGGTCCAAACTTTGGTATTTTTTGGTGCCAACCTTCGCCTTCAAAATACCTCAGACAGAGAAATCCAACGGATTTGCATCCGCATCAATTGTGTCGAAGAAATGAAGTGTGAAACATCGTTTTTTAAACAATCTTAGTTGACGCGCGCTTTGTGAGACGTTTGTCTTGTTGAAAGGTCTCCGACCGAAATGATTGTTTGCCTCTAAGACAGTTTTACTGTATACGATCGCATTAATTTTGGCGCCACGGTCCAAAAATACGAGCGGAAAGGGACCATCGGCGGTTATGGCGGCCCAAAGCATCACTATCGGTGCTGCCTGATTTCTGGTGGCCGTCCGAAGATGTAAATTTTCAAAGGACCTCTCTGGGAGGTAAACTCGGTCATTTTTTTTGTTGGCATATTGCTCGATAACAAATGGCGACTCATCGGGAAAAACCAAATTAGGCAACTCACCACTTTCGTGTAAGCGTAGCAACTCCTTCTCTCTTTGGACTCTTACTTTTTTCTGTTGCGGTGTAAGATCGTGTGTTTTTTGGAACTTCAATGGCTTGAGCCTAAGCTCATTTTTCAGTATGTGTTGCATGCATTCCAATGATATGTTGAGCTCACGAGCCATATTTCTTCCACTTCGACGCAGATTTCGCTCAATTCGAGCCTTAACTTTCCAAACCATTTCTGCCGAAGTTGATTTTTTTTTTATGACCACCTCCATGGTGTTTTGCAACGCTGCCAGTATCACGGTAATGAGCTATGATTCGAGACACAAATGATTTATTCATGTTGAGATGCTGGAGGGCTCTTACGATAGCTACTTGTGGTTTTCCAACCAAATAAAAAGCAATCAGACTATCACGTTTAAATTCCATCGCGGATAAAAATTTTTTAACACAACTGAGACGCAAATCGTTTAAAATAATAAAATTATCTCTCATGTGTCAAAATTTGAGCTCACAGTAATGAGCAGTCTGAAGTTGGTTGCAGTTCGAGTCAGTCAGGGTGTATATTGAGGTTTCTTATTCCTTCCTAGAAACCAATTTACAATTAGGTCAGGCTTGTTGACAACGCAAATCTATCTGAGAAGCTAAAGGCATTAACCTTAGACTTAAGGATACCAACCTACCTGGAGAGGGTTTCTCGGCTGCAGTCCAGGTTCAACTTAAACTGAAGCACCAAATCACTTGCAAATTTGGTGCGGAAATTAGACTTCACTTTTCAAGAAAAGGCTTCAAATCGCTACACTATAAAACCTGTAGCGCTGCTATCATGTCATGGATAATCTCAGGTAAAAGTCAAAAATGCAAAAAGATCCTAGCAATCTCTCGAAGTTTTCCGATCGGAACAACTACCATGCGATATTGTCAAGCTTCCGGAACCAGTAATACTATTGAAAGATATACATGATGTAGGTAAAATCTTGGATGGGAACTAACAGTAAACAGAAACATTTCTGGTGACTAGATCAAAAGACCAAAGACCAGTCAATAGACTGGTCATGTTCAGTCCATCAGGTCAATTATGCCTATCTTACTCTTTCGTGAAAGCCAGAAGATATTAGTCACCAACCATTGATTAGAAAAAAAAAATTGCGACACTATAATACTCGTTCTGTTTTTGAAATAATCAACCTTCAGAAGAACGACGTACAGCGGATATATTCACAGGACTCAATCAACAAAAGCGTAAACGGTCAGCATGGTATACACCTTATAGGGGCTAATTCAACATATTTGGAACTGTCGTCGTTGAAAACTTCCAGGACTAGTCACAGTGCTGAAACAGGGATATTAAAGAATAAACTTTTAATGGGTCGAAGGCATGCATATTCCTTAACAGGGTTATACCATGTGGCTAACCTCCCTCCGACGTAAAAAGTCTACTGTTATGGACGGACTTACTAATAAAATTGAAAAAAAAAAAAAAATAAGGACAGAATGGAATGTCGCAGATGGAGTATCCGGATTTTAAAGAAGAACTTGCAGAATAATAACTACCAAAGACTCCAGACTGGATACCACCTCGATCTTTGTAGTCCAGTGGGATAGATTGAACAAAAAGAAGATGAAAAACTGTAGTTCGCATTCACGTCCCATAGAAAAAATAGGCCTTGCTAGCAAAGATTATTTCAACGATTATAATTTTATATAATATTTGAGGAGAGAAGAATATACAAGATGGGGCAAAAGTAATGTAATAATGTGAATTGGCTGCCATTTTGTTAGAAATGGAAAAAATTGGGCTCAATTTTTATGAAAAATTTATGTGAAGGTATCAAAATGATAACATTAAATTGACAAAATTATATTGGTCAAATGACCACCTCCTGAGTTGATGCACATTTGTACTCATTTTACAACATTTTAAATTGTTGTTCGCAAAACATCTGGCTCCAAATTGGTGAATACTTCTTCAATGTTAGCTTTCAAGACTTGCAAGGTTTGTGTTTTATTGTGGTGAACACGAGATTTCAAAAAGCCCCAAAAAGAAGACATCTGGCGCCGTTAGATCTACCGACATGGCCAACCAGTTCAAATCGCTCAAACGGGAGATCACACAGCCTGGAAATTGGTGATTCAAAATCTCCATCGTTGCCTGAGCTGTGTGAGCGGTTGCTGCGTACTGCTGGAACCAACAATATTCGCTCGAAACCCAATTCAGTAACTTACGACAAAAAAAAAATCATTTAAATGCTGTTTGCAGCGCTCACCAGTTACGGCTACGGTTCTGCCGTCAGCGTCCTCAAAAAAATAAGGGCCGATCTCTTTTTCACTGAAAATGCCGTACCAAACAGTCACTTTGAGGAGATGCAATGGCTCTTCGTGCACTTCATGTGGATTCTCCGTGCCCCAGAAACGTAAATTTTATTTATTCACAGAACCACTTAAGTGGAAATGGACTTCATCGCTCATTATGATTTTGGTACGAAATCATCCTTGCACTTTGCTAAGAGAACATCTTCAGGTCTTTCACCAAAATTCGACGTAACAAACGTCTGATGATGCCAAATTGCGTACATCATTGTCTCATCGATGTTTGTGGACTCTCTCGGACGTCCTCGACCATAGCAGTGATATACTTGGTCGAACGAGTAATACGTGGCCGCCCACTCTAGTGAACCCAATTCGCACGAAATGGTCAGCCAAACGCAAACGGCGAATTTCACGCTACGTTAAAACAAAAGACCGGAAATTGTTCAAATAAGCAGTAACAATAATTCCGCGTTTTCCAGGTGTATATCGCTCGTCAACTAATTCTCTTCCTGTCTATAACATAAATATCAAAGCACAATGACACTTTATGCCATTTGCAAGAATTATGGTACATTCACATTATGACACTACTTTTGCTTTTGTATTTGGTGGAATAGACGGAAAAGCTAAATGACTTTGCTACTGGACAGAATATCACTGTAGCACGTACACCGTTTTCTCAGCTCATTATGCATAAAGGAACTTTAAAAGAAAAAAAAGTATAATAAATGTTTGAACATTCCTAGCGGGCAACATAGACTCGGACAAGTGCTACCATGCAGCCTACTTTGAGGAATATTCACACACCACAAGGACACTTTGAGGAAATTAAACTTTCAATTGCTGCAATCAAAATGAAGGCAAAAGCACATGACAACACAACTAGGTATAAATAGAAACCGGGGAGGCCATCCTTGATGATTTTGTAAGGTCCATAGCCCAACTTACATCATTTATCAGATGCAAGAGAAAGATGACTCTCTAAACTGCACACACTTAAAAGGCATCTGTTTTGTTAACGAGCTTATAACGACCTATGCTAAATCATTTCTAGTTTTAGACATCCCTGCTAAACTCGTCAGATCGTGACGATAATAAAGAAGTCGCATGGATCCATATTCAGAGAATACGGAAAATGAGGGAGCAAATCGTAATGCAATTCGACCAATTTGGCTGTGGTGAGTTGGAAGTGTAAGCCAATGCGTTAACGTGGTGGAAGAGCACTTTTTTCTTTGCCAAATGTGGTCGTTTTTTCTTCAAATCGGCGTTAAATCAGCCCAATAAATCGATATAGTATGCTCCTGTGTTTATTTTTCTCTTCTCCAAATAATCAACATGAATCACACCTAGTGCCTTCAAAAGAACCTTTCCGGCGGAAGGTACGGTTTTCACCTTCTTTGGAGCACGTTCACGTGGTGTTTTGAAATGGGTGTCACAACAGAGTTAAGCGTCGGATTTTCACCAAGTTTTAACAGGCGGGTTAAAAGATGTTATACGAAATGATGGTACACTCATTTTGGCTCCGTAGCGCCACCAATTTTCCAATCCGTTTACTCGTCAAACAGGCCTCGCATTGTGATTCTTTCTTAAACCTTACAACTCCTTTATGGAAATGCACTGCCGAGCTATTTATTTTCTAGTCATTAGAACCATCAAACATTTAAAACCAGCGTTCATCGGCACCTCTCTTAATATCCTCCTAAATTTTCCTTCTCCCGAGCTGTGTCCAAATACTGTAAGGGTATTAATAGCGCCTGCTTATTAAATGAGCAATTAAGATGATTGAATAACAAAGCTTGTCAAGAAGCAGCGGACTCTGTATTAAACCCCAACCAACTCAACCTTGTTTTGTGTTGCAAAAGTATGGACGTTAGTGAAAGCGGAGATTTTTCTAGTGATTCTAATCAATTCTGCACTTATTAAACAGCGAACTCTACGAGGTGGTTAGACAGAGTCGCATCAGTTACCCGTCCGATCCCTGGTCTGAATTAACTGGTGGCCGAGGTCAAGATATCCTAGTTCTCGCTGTATATGTTGCAAAGTGCCAGTGTGAAATGTAATGCTACAGGGATTTCTACTTGTCATACACCAGTTATTTTTATAGAGACTCAAAAAAGAGATCTTGTCCTTCTAGATTTAAGGAAACAACGACTGAGAAATATGATTTTTCACATCATATCTACGTTGATACTATGTTTGCACCTAAAGGCAGCGAATAACCGTAGGGTGATTCATCGTAAGTTTTGATTTATAATGTAAAATAAAACACATAAATTTGAAAGCAAACTTAAAAATTTTACTTTTTATTAAAAACACAATTCATGGCATTTATTTTTTAAAAAGGATGTTATGTAAATGTAGGCCAAAACTACGTCTGAGATGGTCCATTCGGAAGGTCCAATATTTGGCAATCATTCGAGCGTAGCGACTGGTATCTCGCGGATAACACGAGTAACGTTGGCTTCGAAAGCGTCAATCGTAGATGACTTATTCCTGAAGACCTGAGACTTTACATATCTCCAGAGAAAATAGTCCAAAGGTGTGATATCGCACACTCTAGGCGGCCAATTTACAGTAGCAAAACGTGAAATTAAGTGCTCACCAAAATGATTTCTCAACTAGTCCATTGTTTCACGCGCTGTATGGCTCGTAGCGCCGTCTTGTTGAACCCAGAGCTCACCGAGACCATGTGCTTGAATTTCAGGAAGCACATAGTCCGTTTAACACACATGGCGCGATAACAGTTACCATTGACGGTAACATTTTGATTTGCCTCATTTTTGAAGAAATATGGACGAATGATTCCACCAGCACATAAACCACACCATATCGTTGTTTTTAATGGATATGTTGGTAGCTCTTGGTACTCTTCGGGTTGCTCATCAGCTCAAATATGGCAATTTTGTTTACTAACGTATCCAGTGAGCCAGAAATGGACTTCATCACTGAACAAAATTTCACGATAAAAAACCGGACTTTCATTGAATTTTTTCCAGAGTTCATCCATTGAAAATATGACGCAAATTCAAGTCGCCTGTCTTCAATTCTTGCACACGTTGAATTTTGTACGCTTTTAGGCTGAGATCCTAACGTCAAATACGCCAAGTTGTCGAATACGCCAAGCCAAAGCGGTTGAGAATGACGACGAATCGATTCGTCACGGTCTTCGCGTACACTCTCAGCTACAGCCGCTATAGTCTCTTCACTACGTGCTGGATGTGGTCTAACTGGTCGAGTATCATCTACTAATGTAAACTGGGACTCAAATTTTGCGAATGGAATTGACAATAGTACTAGGTAGTAGGCCGATTATGCGCACCGTAAATTCCTCGAATCGCACCAAAAATATTTCTCACAGAACGCTGATTTTCGTAATACAGCTGAACCATTTGGAGACGCTGTTGTAGTGTGAGTCTCTTCACAATAATTTGCCAAATGATACTGAATAAAAATAACACAGCAGTTTGATAGAAGTTATGCGTAATCTGTCAAAAACGCCTATTGAAAATCAAACCTCACAATGAACCATCCTATATTTTTATTGTTTTAATTGCCACCGTATTCCTCAAATAAAACACTTTTGCCTGGGGGATTATCAGATAAGATGCGGCATTTATTCTGCCTTAATGTAGTATGGTCAATGACATTCTGTGCTTGATAGCTGTGCTTCTTAGGATATTTTGAGACACCAAGTTGAATATTGTTCTAGAAACGTCTTACGATCGCAGCTGTTCGATGTCGGACTTTGATGTCAGCTTAATGCTAAGAAGACTCTAAACAGAAACTCGAAAAACCTGAGTTCGTTTCTGGAGATGATTCAGATAGCCAGGTATTCGCTTTCATTCCTGACGGTTAAGACTTATTTCCAAATCTTGCTCCAAAAACAAATCCAGATATAAATTTTATGGTATTTACGTCGAATATATAAAATATATCAAAATGCAACGTTACATTGGGCTTATATTTAGATCTCTGATATAAATGGTTCAACATTAAGACTCCATTCAAACTTTTGAACTCATTTTCATCTCATAGATCAACGTATGCAAACATGTGCAATAATAATTCCCATTCAGATCTATTCCGTGTCCCAATTCACGTTCTGCGTGGTAGACAAAAATCCAACGAGACAATATTCTCACAGTTCCTCGTATGCAACTTGACATTATCTGTTGTCTCATGTCATTCGGAATGACTCAACATAAAAGTGTCCCTTGTCTGTTGTCTTTTGTCTTCTGTCGTAAATATGAACGATTTCCCTACCTAATGTTTGCTTATTAATTTTAGCACATTCACTCTTACCAAATGGCCTCGACGACATTTGTTACAAAATTCACCAACGTCTACCGGTTCACATGGGAAGTTTCTCCTCCAGAGCACAACCTAATGGTTATCTTCAAATAAACACAGGAAATTTGTATGTTTACCTTTGGGTAGATACTCATGCTCGTACTCACATATCTTACGCAACATTCTAGTGAACTCTTTTCAATTTTTTTTTCTCTTTTTTTTTTTTTTTGTGTATCATCTCAAATGACAAAAATAATAACTGTGAAGTGGAAGCCAAAGATATCCCACAACGGGTTTCCCCTTCGAAGTGGATTCAAGTACTCGTACTGCTACTTGTACTCACTCGTTCAACTTTGAATTTACATAACCCGAAATCGAAACTGAAACGCATTAACACCCCGTCGATTTGGTTGTATCACTTCCAAAATCTGTATGACCTGTACTTATTTTGCAATATAATGTAGCCATTGTCAATCCCTAATACCTGCCTGCCAGCCAGCCAGCATGTTCGTACTCGACTCGAAAGTATCTGAAGCGCTTTTCACACCTGGTTTGGACAACAACATTGAATGCCTTCAGCAACAAATTTATTTATTTACTTTTTATTTTTTTAATAATTCTCTCTGTGACCCTATGTACTCTGCCCCCTTTCGTTTGGTGGAAAACCAGCACACAGCATAACTTTCACTTACGAAAAGCGCGCGCCGCCACAAAGAGAAAAGAAGAAGCGACTACCACAGAGAAACGAAGAATTTTCGAACAAGGAAAAAAAAATATCTTTTTGTTGATGCCACATTAATAAGATAAATAAATGTTTTGCTGGATTTCTGTTCAACCAGGGGGAGGGAAAAAATCAAAATAAAAATAAAATATTGTATAAGGAAAGCAAACAGTTTGAAATATCTTCAAAAGATTCATGTCACGGAAGCAGCTCTCTATGAAATTTTACGGAGACAGAACGCACTGGCTGGCGGAAGTGTCAGCTGGACTTGGTCCTCATGAAAGAGGCGCGAATTTTATTTTGTGTTTTGACAAACACCAGAAGATTAATTAGCAGGAAGACATCAATTTACAACCGCAATGTATGTAGAGGAGCTCACCTAAACGGGTGGTTTCACTTTCATGACGTAAAACGCAAACACCCAAAACTGAGCAACAACAACTGAACAACGAGGTGGGACTTCTTTATAGATTTCCAAGTGGCAATTTGGATAGAAGGATGGATGCAATGCCATTAATATGGGAAGGCGCTCTCGTGAGGGGAGGCATGGAATTGTCGGTGATGGTTTCCAAAATGCCCCAGGAATATTGCCGCTATTGAGCAATTTATTCTCTCATGACAGGTGAACATACAGATAATAAATTATGTATTATCAAGTACTCGTGGAAGCCTTGATAGAGGTGTTCCGAGAAAATTTTAATTTGCCTCTACACCCTATGTGGGTGGGTTGGCATTGGAATTTCTGAATACATATGTACATATTTATTGTTCTGTTTAAAATGTGAAAACAGATCGCTATTCACTTTACTAGGCCATTAGAGGGAGTTAAATGTGCCATCTAAGGTCCCTTTTTTCACACTCATCCGATTGAAAAATATGAGTTGCACGTAGTGGTTCTATGTCCTGAGAGAACGATGAAAATTCTTTTCTACGATTAAGCTCGTTGTAAATGGCTGTTAAGGAAATCTGTTTAGTGTCAGTGTACACACATTTAGGGAATCGTATAGTTTGTGAAAAGGTTACAAGACAAACTCACTGTAGTATGTATTATGGCGTATGAAAATGGAGGCCTCTTGTTATGCTAAAATAAGGCCTGTATCATTTTAAGCGTCTTGTAGAAGCTTCTTAGTCCTACAAAGATAGGATTATTCTAACTATTCGCTTCAGAAACAAGGAACACTAAGAAAAATTATAACTAGAACCTTCTGCGTAAACATTATTCCAATGGAATCAACGATATCAGAATACTATATGGCGTACTATATTGAACTACAAGCCAAGACATATTCTCTTGGAAAAAGTATAGTCGAGGATGAGCTCTTATGAGTCAAACGCAGATCCTATAGGGTGATTCACCGTAAAGTTTTATTTATAATGTAAAATAAAACAAACAAATTTGAAAGTAAACTTAAAATTTTTACTACAGATTAAAAGAACAGTTTATGGCATTTATTTCTTTGAAAAAGATGTTATGTAAATATTAGCCACGACTACGTCTGAGGTGGTTTATTCGGAAGGTCCAATTTTGGGCGACTCGTTCGAGCATAGCGACTGGTATCTCGCGGATAACACGAGTAATGTCAATCGTAGCTGGCTTATTCTTAGAGACCTGAGACTTTACATATCCCCAGAGAAAATAGTCCAAAGGTGTGATATCGCACGATCTAGGCGGCCAATTTACCGTAGCAAAACGTGAAATTAAGTGCTCACCAAAATGATTTTTCAATAAGTGCATTGATTCAAGCGCTGTATGGCTCGTAGCGCATGTGCTTGAATTTCAGGAAGCACATAGTCCGTTAATATGGCGCGATAACGGTTAAAATTGACGATAACAGTCTGTTATGGACCAATGATTCTACCAGCCCATAAACCACACCATACCGTTGGTTTTTATGAATGTAATGGTAGCTCTTGGTACTCTTCGGGTTGCTCATCAGCCCAAATACGGCAATTTTGTTTTTTAACGTATCCATTGAGCTTGAAATGGGCTTCATCACTGAACAAAATTTCACGATAATATTCCGGATTTTCATTGAGTTTTTCCAGAGGCCATTCACTGAAAATTTGACGCAAGCAAATTCAAGTCGCCTGTTTTCAATTCTTGCACACGTTGAATTTTGTACGCTTTTAGGACAAGATCCTCACGAAAAAAACGCCAAACGACGAATCGATTCGTCACGGTCTTCGCGTACACGCTTAGCTACAGCTGCTATAGTCTCTTCTCTACATACTGGATGTGGTCTAACTGGTCGTGTATCATATACTAATGTAAACTATGACTCAAATTTTGCGAATGGTGTTGGCAATAGTGGCTTCAGTAGGTCGATTATGCGCACTGTAAGTTCCTCGAATCGCACGAAAAACATTTCTCACAGAACGCTGATTTTCGTAATACAGTTGAACAATTTGGAGACGCTATTATGATGTAAGTCTTTCCATGATGACTTGCCAAGCAATACTGAATAAAAATGGCAAAGCAGTTTGATAGAAGTCGTTCGTGGTCTGTCAAAAAAAACCTATTAAAAATCAAACCTTACTATGAATCACCCCTTACATTGGCGAGGTGGGATGCTCTCACGGGTTATTATCACAGGGAAAACCCAGGAGTCTTACTGCCGACGAGTTGACAGTTAACCAAAGAATTTCTAAATTGTGGCGCAATCAGCACACAGAGCAATCAGATAAAGAGCCAGTCCATTGTACTCTTTGTATGTTCCTTTTAATGAAAATTTTTTTGAAAATTGTCACCACGCCAGCCCCGAGTACATGCAGCCTGATGCGAGCGTAAGGGCGATTCACAGAGATAGTGCTTCCCGGTGTAGTCATCACTTTCACAGCAAGCACCATAGGATGTGGTGTCATTTATGGTCAACACATCTAAGTCCTTAGAAAAATTGTTATGCCCATTTATGATGCCACTAAGAAACCTGCGGACTTTCCTGCTGAGGAACAGCAGAAAGGCCGCTGACTTCTTAGAGACATCGGAAAGCATTCGTTTAGTCTGCCATCTGTAGTTGTGCTTGTATGAGACCCAACTGTCAATGTCAGGATTAACCGAGGACGCAGGTAGACTCAACGTAGGTGCGGGTTTTGAAAAACCCTTAGAGTAAGATGTTTCAGCAAAGATCTAAGCGCAGCTTGACAGTCGCTACAGATGCAAATGCTTCGCCAGCTCCACCAGTTTTCTGCATCAGCTGCTATCAACGTTGCGTTAATCTCCACTTGGAAGACAGACAGACAGATGCAAGCTTTCCTAACGTGAAGTGAAATTTAAAGTTGTCGTCGTCTAGAAAGTTACCAACGCCACATCCTACATTGGCTTTGGAGCCGTCTGTGAATACCCGACTGCATTCCTTTCCTAGCTCAGATTCTGGCCGAAACTTGTCCTGGACACATGAGTTCTAGTGACATCGTACAGCATGTCCATAACACCAGAATCATAAGACAGCCGCCATACAAGGTCATCAAAGCTCTAGTGCGTGTTGTACCAAATACCACTTCTTTTTTAAGGAAAGATGGCTTTGAGAGCGAAGTTCACGAGGAGAGGGAGATTCATCAAGAGTCAAGAGTGCTGGGGAAAGCCTACATGCATCCGGGATAAACCGTTCTTTGGAGTTTGGAAAAAGCAGCAATCACGTATTTTCGCGAAAGCTTATTCCACCGACGCATAGGATATAATTGACCTTATCATAGCCGTGTAGGTCCAAAGGACCCTTCTCGGTGACAGGTCCCATGTCTTGCCGATAGCTCCAGAAGGCACTTCCAGACTTTGAGACTTTCGACGTAACATGTTTAGTCCAGACTGACACCCAAATACTTAGCTTCCTTAGATATTTGGACGTGCAGTGCAGATGCCAGTTATTTATTAAATCTATACTATAAAATAAGGAAGTTAGATCTATGATTTTAGGGCCCAGATGCGATCTATGCTTTCCTCTTCTTAGAGTAGTGATTATTTTCTTTTTTAGGCATGTAAATATCTACAAGCGTTTAAGGCTGTTTTACTTGCGTAGTAAATATAAAAACTTGCCTACACACTAAAATCTGCAAACACAATAATGGTCTCTAGCAGAACGCTATAAAAGATTTTCTATTAATATAGTTCCTGTTCGAGGCTTCTTGCAGAGCAATCACTTACACCACAAGCGAGCAAGGAGTTTTGCTCGGCACCTGCAATTTGCTGGGCACCTGAAGTGCAACCAATCACGCAACCGTTGGCCTTCCACAACATGGGAAAACAAATAAAAAGTTCGGTATAATTGCTGGAAGATGGTAAGAGGTGCTCCATTAACCAACAAATGAGAGACACCATCGAAAGCATTAAGGCTCTTTACGAGCTGTCAGTCATAGAGATGCACGATGACATGACCAAGGAGGTCATACGTAAAAACAATGCCTCGCACACATCTCCATGGCTAAAAATGGTAAAAGAGTCCAAAAGAGGCCCAAAACCAATGGGAAAAACCACTAGTTCCAAGCGCCAACATAAAATGCCCCCAGGTGAACGGATTAAGGCACCCCGGAGCAAAGCAGACATACAGAGCGAAAAAATAGTAGAGAAAGACGCTAAAATCAAGCTCAAAAAAACTCCCGGGACTACTTAAACTAAACAGACCACAAGCGACCTCACACAGACATTAATCGATGTCAACAAGGCCCGGTCAATCGTCCCGAAGAAAAAAAAAGAATAACCCTAAAAGACAAAGCATTCGCATCAAAAACATCAAAAACACCACCTGATGCTATTGTGGTAGCAAAAAAGGGAGAACTGTCTTACGCGGAAATACTCCACCGAGTTAAGGTAGATCCCAAGTTATGCAATCTCGGTGAATCAGTGACGAAGATCAGATGAACGCAGAGAGGCAACCTGTTATTCCAGCTAAATGAAACCGGTGGAAAAGCAGAGCAATTCAAGGAAATAATAACCAAAACTCTCAACGCGGATGCGTATATCCGTACGATATCGACGAGGTTACGACAAAAAAAGATATTTGCGAAGCGGATGTCATAAACCTAAGAAAAGCCTACGGTGGCATGCATATCGCGACGATAGGCTAACCTTATGCTGCACACGGGTTCGCGCGCACAGAGCTAACAAAATGCTTTAGGTGCCTAGAATTCGATCACATGCAAGAGCGCAAAAGACCGCTCAAAACAGTGTGTTCTTTCACATAGAAAGAACTCAATATGTTTTTGGTGCAAGACGACCAACCCGAAGAACGCTGGGCACGTAGCAGGTAGTACCAGATGTCTGGTATTTCGGAATTCTTAACCATTGTGCGAATTGAAAAATTGGTCTAAAAGTTCTGTCTTAAAACTAAGGAATATCTGCCTTTATGCAAAATTTTTCTCAAACTATCATCATGGAATCTCCCTTAGCTATTTGAAATAAAGTGGTTTGTTTGTTTCTTTACATCGCAGTACAAAGTACAAATGCTGTATATATTCTTAAAATAAGGCACTTTAAGGCTTCTGCTTTTTCTTCTTTTAGAGTCCAGTCGGGTTGAAATGAAAAATAAAGTTTCCTTTCAAAAATCACCAGTTTTTATGCAAGTAGTTAAAAACTGCCGTCAAGAGACTGTAAATGGTATATTTAAAGTTTTTATAATTCCAGGAGCAAGGTCAAATCAACTTTGAGGTAACGACATTAAAAAAACACGTCTTATGTTTACCATGAAGCATAAAGCAATGCAGATAAGAACTGCATTTAAAATACGTTTAAATCACGTTTTTCCTGAACAGAAATCACATGTGCTCTGTTCGAATAAGTATTTGTCCCAGTTTCGTTTGCCTATGACAATCATTTGTCGTTTTCATCAAATGTCACCGCTTGACTAAGCACCTATCCCCAAACCGACACTTAAGATAATCAAGCTCTCGTACATTCATTCAAATGAGGACGTACGTATGTCACATATATGTACATGTGGAAGGTTAGGCGACTATAAATTCATTTTCCGTTGTTTTGACCTACATCATCCCAAAAAGTATTGCAAGCCATAAGCGCACGTACGAGTATGTTCAGAGGAAAGTTCTAACACTATTTCCGCTGCACTGAACATTCATGACATTCCACTTTGCTTGACATTGTTTCTTGTAAACAAACTTCATTCATTCGACCAATTTCACTTCAACAACCCATCAATATAGGGTGAACCAAATATTGTATATCAATTCTGCCCAAAAAACAATCGAAACCATTCGGTAAAACGTTCGCATTCCGCATTCAGTTTATTGGTTTAACCGAAAAGAAAAAACCTATCCGTATCTCGAGAAAAAGAAAGTAAAATTTTCGCATATTCCCACCTCTACGCTGTAGAATTTGTTACTCTTCAACATGTGAAGTGGAAGTGAGTAAATGAGTTAATAACAAACGAACAAACAAAACGTCAATACGAACCTTAAAGTGCGATATTCATTACTCACGCGGTACGACAAAAGTGACTGTGGGGGCTGACGAAGGTATCAGCACCAATTTGACACCTTGTCTTCGAAACGAAATTGTGTCTGTGGCCAAAATTGCTGTGCGATCTGTTGTGAATAGCTAATTCGAAATCGTTTATGAAATACCAAGACACCATCATAACGAATTTGAATTATTTCTTGAAGAGAGTTTAATGAGTTTAATGGCCGTACCGGGTTTAGATGCGATGAGCACCCACCGATGGCTTGGAATACAAATGACGTGAATATGAACAGGTTGCTTTTGCTTTTTGTTATGATAATTAAAAGCCGCATTCGGAGTCAAATCCATTTCGATTGTAATTTCTCTCATAGTACGACTGCGAGGTAATTTTCAAGATTATTGACATGGGACGATGATGAACGAGTACTTAAGAATTGCGAAATTAAGTTATGACTATCAAATGGAATGTTATGAGATGGATAAAGGGTCTAACTTTCATGGTTTACCATTGAGAAAGTGATTTATTCAAATAAATTGACTAACAGGTTCCACTATTGCCACTTGCTGTTGGAACTAATCGACCTGGCAGCCCTTTGTTATTGAAATATTATTTTTTGTATCGTAAGCTGGCTCCCAGAAGAAATCAGAGAATTTTGTTACAACTCTTGGGATTGTTACCCAACATCACTAGTTTAAATTGTGATACAATCCGTTTTTAATTTGTTGGGTGAAATTGCATCAGCTTTATGGTATATGTTTATCGTATAAATGATTGGTTGAAATTTTGGACCTGAGCAGGTGCAATGAATAATGGTGGTCGCATGGAATCCAGCTTCTCCCATTTGAAGTACATCATGAACCATGATACCTTTGAAGACCCGCCACGAAAAAGGAAAAACCAGTTTAATAACCATAATACTTTACGATTAGCATGTTGGAGCATAACATCATTCAACAGCAAAGATCAAAAAAAAATCATAGAACTAGAGAATATTAAAATTGATATTTGCGCAATATCGGAAACCAAAATAAAGGACAAGAGAAGCCAAAAATATAAGCCATACGTCTGGATTTATAGTGCTAAAAACAGACACAAGCAAGCTACTTCGGGAGTAGGCATACTCATACATGAAAAATACCCTTAACACATCGAGCATATTAACTTTGTAAGCGACAGACCGCTGCGAATGCAACTCCAGCTAAAAAAGTCAAAACTAATTAACCTATATCACCAAACCGGAGCGAGATTTCTAAGACCAACTCCAAAAAACTCTAGACAACATCGCTAGAAGCGAAAAGGTCATTATTCTGGAAGACTTTATGCCAGAGTCGGCAACAAAAGTCAAAAGTCCTTTGAAGAACCTCTCAATGAAAATAGCAACTAACAACAACACCTACCACCTCTCAAATAACAAAGGTCAATCTTTTACAATATAGTAACCAACATATCAGTACATAAATCGGCGATCTTGAACGTCAGAGTGCTAAACTCCGCAAGCACAGGAACACACCACAACCTAGTGCTAGCAAAACTTCGACTTCGACTTCGACGACAACACACAATCAGCCATAAAAAATTCACAATCCACACTAACAATAATAGGAAACTTCAACATTGAATCACTCAAAAATATCTCCGCAATAGAGCTAACACATGGGCTGAAAACTCAGTGCCGATTTATAGTAAAACACAAATTTTTTGCAAAATTCAACTTAATTTATCAATAAAGTTGCCTTCGAGGGCGATACACTGATTGAAATGATTTTTCAATCTTTCGATACCAGTTTCGATACGATTTGGTAGGCCTCTGTTTCGGCGATTACTTCTTCATCGGTCTTAAATCTCTTTCCGACGAGCATTCCTTTGAGGTGTGCGAGCAGGAAATAGTCACTGGGGGCCAAATCTGGAGAATACGGTGGGTGGGGAAGCAATTCGTAGCCGAATTCATTCAATTATGCCATCGTTTTCATCGACTTGTGACACGGTGCATTGTCTTGATGAAACAGCACTTTCTTTTTCTTCAAATGCGGCCGTTTTTCTGCTATTTCGTCCTTCAAACGCTCCAACAACGCAATGCAATAGTTGCTGTTGATAGTGTGCCCCTTTTGGAGATGTGTATTCCAAAATATGGATGCCATAACCTTGCCAGCCGACTGTTGAGTTTTTGGCATGCTCGCCACTCAGCTGACTGCCGACTTGACTCTGGTGTGAAGTGATGGAGCCATTGATATACCGACTCAAAATTTCGGCTTTGGTGCGGTTGAAAAGCTTTAAACACTCCTCTGAATCATCAACACGTTGTTGTTTTTGGTCGACTGTGAGCAAACGCGGCACCCACTTTGAACAGAGCTTTCGCATGTCCAAATATTCATGTATGATATATCCAACACGCTCTTTTGATATCTTCAGAGCCTCAGCTATCTCGATCAACTTCACTTTACAGTCATTCGTAATCATTTTGTGGACTTTTTTGATGTTTTCATCTGAAACAGACTCTTTTGGACGTCCACTGCGTGCACCATCTTCGGTGCTTCTATGACCACTTTTTAATTTTTCAATTCACTTGCGAATGGTTCGCTCGGCTGGTGCACAGTCCGGGTAACACTTATCAAGCCATTTCTTTGCATCGGCTGCATTTTTTCCCATCAAAAAGCAATGATAAATCAACACACGAAATTTTTTCACAATAGCAAAACTTGCTTCACTCACAACGCTATATCTCGAGAACTAATCGTCCGACAGCTGTCAAATTTATACACGTATCTTTTGAATGGTACTAACTGAATGGTATGGATTTAATTCAAGTGGTGCCCTCTCTTAGTAACGGACTTTTCAGCCCATCTATTATATCAAAATATACTCACACATACATACCTTGATGACTGGACAAGCAATAGGCGCAGAAATATCGACATCAAACACTGGTTCTGCGAAGGTGTAGAAATGCTGGCAAACGAAAAACGAGAGAAATGTCTATGACACAGAAGAGCAGAATTAACTTACGACCAATATAAAGTCACCCGAGACAGAGTTAACACTAATATCGGCCAAATTAAGGAACGATATTGACAGAAATTCTTATTCGATATGGAACACGACATACTCGTATAACGTGATCAGAAAAAGATTTAGAATTGGCTCTATAGTTTTAAAAAAAACTGGTGAACAAAATCATCAGCGCATCCACAATATCAGCCGAAACCTGGATAAGCTACTTCTTGTCACTGCTATTCAACGACGTACAACCCTTATCATCAACAGATAGAAGCATGGATGATCCACCCTCCAAGATATCGAGACGACAATAATTATGCTGAAAAAGCGCAAGTCTCCCGGTATTGGGAGACTACAAGGAAATTCACAAGCTATTCCTAAAATTCTATGAGAGCTGCTCAATACCACAACAATGGAGAGACGGTATCACCATTCCAGTGTATAAAAAAGGTGATAAAAAAGAGCTCAAGAGCTACCGGGGCATCTCTCTACTTAGTTCCATCCCCAAGCTCTTTACAAAAATACTCGCCTTCGAAATGACTAAAAAAAGCATATTCCAAGTAGAGCAAGGATTCCGGAAAAGAGGATCAACAGTCGACGCCACATTCGTGGTACGACAAATATGGGAAAAATCTCTAGAATTCAACAAACCTGCGTACATGTTCTTCGTCGACCTAACTTAATCTTTTGACACACGTTACCACGCTTTTGAAAGGGAAGAGCATTTCCTTCAATGTACTTGCTATTGTTAAGGAACTAAACACTAATAACAGAACATAAATCAACGTTAACGCTAACAGGACCGGTAGGATTCCAATTGCTTCAGGATTCCGACAAGGTGACAGCTCGAGCTCGGCTTCATTTACAGAAGCCCCAAACTGGGCAACAGTTTGATCTTCAACGAGTACGATGCGCTATCCGACTCAATTGAAAGAAAGTACGGTGTGTTAATATCTTTGCTACGAAAAACAACTTGAACCAGCTTGTAAATGAGCCTTGGACATGTTTTTAAATTCTCACCCTAATATAGGGTTTTCTAATAAGGACTTGATAATTTTTTTTTAAATAAAAGGCAAACCATTTAAGATATAGATAAGATAAGATATTTCTAAAACTAAAACGCTATTTCGCGTTCAATGTTGGCTCTGAGCTCTTCCAACGTCATCGACGTATTGGCATAAGCCAATGACTTAACGTAGCCCCACAGAAAATAGTCAAGCGGCGTTAAATCGCACGAACGAGGAGGCCAATCGACTGGCCCATGTCTTGAGATAACACGCTCACCATACTTACTCTTCAATAAATCGATTGTAGCGTGTGCTGTGTGGCTTGTAGCACCATCCTGTTGAAAACACATGTCGTCCAAGTCCATATCTTCCAATTCGGGCCAAAAATAATCGGTGATCATGGCGCGATAACGCTGACCATTCACAGTAACGTAACGATCGTTATCGTCGACGAAAAAATATGGCCCAATAACGCCGCCTGCATGCAAACCGCACCAAACAGTTATTTTTTGTGAATGAAGTGGTGATTCATGAATTCAATGAACCCATTGAGCCAAAAATGAGCTTCGTCACTGAAGATGATTTTGCAATGAAAATTCATCATCTAATAGCATCTTCTCCAGAACCCAATAGGAGAACGTAGTTCGTTAGTGTACTTTACTATAACGAAAATGTTGAGTTTACTGAATAAATTGACACTGACAGTTTAATGATTAGTGAAAGAGTGCGTTCACAAATTAAATTCAAAGTTGTCAAGTCCCTATTGGAAAGCCCTATAGTACACTACTGATGTGCTTTCCCTCTAGGCTCGTCGAACCATTGTGTTATATTAGCTTTTTCCTTGTAAACCCACCACATAGTTAAAAAAACATTCCTCAATGAACCGTTGTCATAACTCGAGAAAGCCTATTGGAGCGAACTAAACAGCTTCTTTAGGAATTTCAACTGGTCGTTATATTTCCCAGATAACGACATGGATGCCGCTGCTTATACTATTGTCTTTGGAATGAAATGCGTTATTCCTCTTCGGAAGTATCAAATCAAAAGAAAAAGCATGGTACGACTCGGGCTGTTAAGCTGTAAAGAGGCCGTCAGGGTTCAGTCCTACAAGACCAACCCGATAAAGGAAAACCGAAAAAAGTTTGAACAACCCAGGAATGATTACAACGCATTTCTAAAACGTGTGAAATACGACCAAAAACTGAGGCAAAATATACAAAAACATTAGATATTCTGCGTCATCTTTCATCCCAACGTTTATTTACAATGCAATTCCAGCTGTCAGAACAAGGCCAATCTGTTTGCTGCATACCTTACGACCGGTTCAACACTTCCAGATTGTGCTTTTTTCCTCGCCTACACTTCAGTGCGCTGAATCTTCAATTAAACTCCTGTCCGCTGGGTCAGGTGGTATACCTCGCTTTTTACTAAAGAGGTGTTCTTCCGCGATGGCAAAACCATTGCGTAAGCTACTTTATCAATCCTAATCCTTAGCACTCTCTCTGTGCATATAAAAAATATCATTTGTCCAGCCCGTCCCTAAAAACGTCGAAACTTCTTCTCTTTTCTCCTACAGACACATTGCACTTACGTCCCTTCTTTTCAAGGTCATGGATACGCTGATAAACCGCCAGCTCATGGAATATCTGGAAACGCGAAAACTTTTCATAGACCGGATGTATCGTTTTCATAAGAACAGGTCGACTGGTGATCTGATGGCATGTCTCATCTAAAAGTGGACAGACGATTTTCTTTTTTGCTCATGCGTTGCAAGATAGGAGAAAGAGAGTACAAAGAGGAATATAAAAATGAATATGAAGAAGATATGTGAAAAACATGAATTTGAATATGAAATACACTCGTATGCAGAGCTTACGATACATGTATCGTTAAAATCGAAAAACTTTCCATTCTCGGTATTTGTGTCAATGACAACCTACGTTGGATTGACCACATATTTGATGTCGCCAAAATGCTGCGAAATATATAGGCTTCCTCAAGCGATGTAAGAAATATTTCACCCTCTCTGACCAGACCACAATATATATGGTACATAAGGCGTTTCTCCTTGGAGTACAATGCCCCTAAGATTTCTTTGCACTTGCTTTCTAGAACCCAAAATAGGTGATGCCAATATAACACAGTCATTCAAGACTCTCGAACCCCGGCGTAACGTCTCCTGTCTCACCTATCGCTATTTTCACCGCCAGTGCTCCACCGAAATTGCCAGAAATTGCCAAACCTTTAACCGTAACACCCGTCCCGCTATGAATGCTCATCAGTACACCCTTAAGCTCATATGACGTACTCTGAAATATCGTGATTCTTTCAAAGCCGAACAATTCGTTTGTGTAACGTCCTGCCGAGCTCTCTATTTCCTATTCATTATAACTTGCAAACATTTCTCCCTGATTTTCCTTCGCCCGCACTGTGTACAAACTTTTTAAGGATACACAAATCCCTTAAGCACGCACTTATTATAAAATAAAAAAAGAAAACTAAACTTGAGCCCGACCCTCTTCAACATTATCATAAAAGCTATCTTCGAAGAGTTCAAATCAGCTGCACCCGGCTATCGCAAAAGGGATCTAAAAAAAAGCAAACACACAAGTCAACAACCACGTCTAAGGAATGCCTCAAAACAGCTTGGCAAAAATGGCATTAGAGGGCGCAATAAACAACCCGCGACCACAAGGAAGTCCACCGAAAAAATGACACGAATACTGAACATCAGGCTCGAACGAAAAATTTTAAGCAACGCTTCTTCCTATTATTTTTATCTATCACGTGTTATTGTACATGTTGCTAAGAAACAGGATTAAGTCCTAAATAAAGAAGAAGAAGAGGGGAAGAAGAATGAATGAAACATTGCTTTGCCTTTAGAGGTCTACCAGGAGCCTCAAAGGAGTGGGACGCTCGGCCACAAAAATCACTAGGTTCTTTCACAAGAGGATCTACTTAGCAACCTCACTAACTCTTAATGTTAGTTGGAAGATAGCGTAGAGACCTACGGTATTGTGAGTTGGGTTCAAACCAACGTGATACTCACTAATACTACCCTCTCTTTTCCGCATGGTTTTATTCCATCCAGGAATCATCTTCAGTTCGTAAAAATCTGCGACAGTAACAAACAATTTTGTTTCTCAGTTTAAAAGACAGATTGGCTTTTATTCAGAACTCCCATTCGTTCAGAGACGTGATGTTTCACCCTGCTAAAAACCTGAAGGAGTGAAAATGTTGAATCAGATTATTTGCTTATCATCACTCATTTCAAATCTAGACTGTCCAAAAAGGTTTTCCATATGAATAAAATGTAAAAACAATGTACGCCTTAGTACTTCTCTCCCAGTTTGGGTGAAGTCTACTTCCAAGCGTAACAGAACTGGGATGATAAGGGTCTTACATTGCAGAAGTCACCTTGGTCACCCTTTGTTACAAATGCAACAACAAGAACAGAATTATCAGCAACAAGGTCAAAATACCATATCAGCAAATCGTCTACCCCATCTTCTTTTAGATCCAACACAACACCAACCACAATTGAGCAGGACCTATGGCTCAATCCTCTCTCACATTAACTTCTACAACTTCGTCGACGCTTAATGCCAATATAGCATCTACAACTGTGGTTTCTTCCATTCCGTTTGTATTTGGAAGTGGTGCTGCTTCTAATGCATCGCAAAATAAGAAACCTTTATCCGGATCAAATGAATCCACAGCTGCTTCCACAACCTCAACAACTACGGATAGGTCAAGAAGCACATTCACTATGGGCTCCAGCAAGCCAGCTGAGGAGGTAAAAACCAGTCAGAAAACTACTGATCCGATTTGTGGATAACTCTCATCGATTTTTGGCTAAGCAACTCCAATTTTCGGCTCTTTTCAAGTGAGTAAAACGAAACGTACTCTCTACTACTGCTCTCGGGGCACCACCGGCAACAACATCACTGTTTGAATCAAATATTTCTTCCACACTACCACACATTGTCCACAGGTAATGTTTTTGGTTCAGCAAAGTTCACACTAATATTTGGATCAATGAGCTTTAATGCGACTCCAGCTGCAGCAGCAGCAGCACCAAAAGCCCATGCGAATAGCAACAATCTGGCAGCAACCCCAACATTCGGTAGTTTGGGTTCCTCGTCATTTTCTGGCGGCTTCAAGGAGTAGCGATGGTGCATTAGTTCGATAGTTCGCAAAAAACCAGAACTGGTGGTTTCCTTGAATCAAATAACAACAATATCAATAAACCCGCAACAAATTCTCTGTACTTAAGTTTTCAACAAAAAGTGCGTCTAGTTTTAATTTTACATGATCAACTGAGGCAACAAACTCAAGCGGAACTTTCCAATTTAACGCAGCTACACCAACAGCAAAATATATTTACTCTCTTGTCAACACCTGGATCACAGGCGTTGGGAAAATGCGTACAACAATTCGCCAGACAACACCATAATAATACGGGTAAAACTGGACAATGGTTGAGACAGATCGGGGACTTTAGCTACTTCCACCCTTTAGTTGCTATCTTTAGTTTTAAGCGAAGTTCTCAGTTTTAAGAATATGCTTGCAATAAGCCTTAATAAATCTGTCAAAGTTAGACCCTGGCCTCAAATCAAATCAAATCAAATCAAAAAGATCATTTAATTGGGCCGACATACGACACAATCTAACACTGCACTACTATCCCTTATTAAGATAAGAGAAAAGAACAGTAGAGGAATTCTACGGTTCTAATACACAAAGAGGACCAAAACGTTGTTAAAGCAACAAAAAAATCTTTTCGCTCATATGTACCTAAATATATTGCTCTCTGGCTTAAAATAAACCCTTCGCTCAAGCATCCGTGCTATGAGACCCGAAACATTACCTGTAGCTATATCCTTCCGCATTCACGAAAGAAATATGTTCTATATGGAAACAAACAAACAACTTCAAAACCAAACAACCATACACAGCATCAATACCAACTTTTTACAATTTTAGTTATAAGCCACAAAACGTACCGAATAAATTTAGTTACATCCCAAGACAACCTCATATACCATATCTAATCAATATTAACCATTTCAATCAATCAGTTAATCACCAGTCTAATCCTTACTCAGCAAGACCAAATATACGTAATCCATATGCTACCCAATCAACCACAAACCCTTAACATGAAATATGTTCCACCTCGAGATACCTTCCAAACAACCTCTCCACCTGAACCAATGGACGTGAGTTCCCGCACTACATATGTCAGTGTGTTGATCTTCGAACAACAGCAATCAAACAAGGCGAAGTGCAGGGATACCCAGATACTCAATCGAGAAAGCCCAAAAACAAAACTAGCAAAAGGGTGCTACAACTGAATGATTATTACGAACAAGGAACCTATAACCTTGACAACTATAAACCAGAAATATTCGACCAACTTGACAACATTCTCTTCACAACGTTCCATATTTTCAATACATATTTTCGTATCGATATTTCGGAAAATTAAACCGCTACTATACATAGGCGTAAACCATATATACACATACCTTCTCCATTTGGTTGTCCTTAAAATTCCTTATACAATAGAGCAACCCCTTCAATTATATCCCGAATTCACAGAATATTTTAAGCATAAACAATGTGGCCCACTTCTAATTTCTACCATACTCAATAAGTACAAGTTTCACAAAAAAGTTACAGTACCTTCCTGTATTTCGACGGGTTACTAAAACTAGATATTTTGTCACAACTAAATGCCAAAGTCTATTAAGATAATGAAACTCTCATCACAAATGACGCCATAATCAAACTAAGACTTAAACTAAATTACAATTCAGATAAACTCTTCATCGCAGGCAAACATTAGTCAAAATCCCGGTTGATATTCTTGATGGTGACATTTTCTTAAATGGAATGACATTAAAACCTGATGTCAATACATATTTCCGAAGGCATCCATAATGCAAAGCAATGGTCCAGTCCATGTAGAAACAAACAAATAATCTAATTATGAACAGATTATCCTTCTGGAGCAACCACTAAAGGTCGGACATTGCACATTCCCTAGAATTACTGAAGTAAATTACTGAAGTGAATCCGATGACAATATTGTAAACTTGATTCGTACATCCCACTTAAACAAAGATGAAATGAACAACCTTCCAGAATCGTGTAAAGAATACCACCTTGATCAAAAAGTTTCCGGTGGGGTCACCGTTTGACGCTCCTATTCTTCCGATTTGAGTTCTGTTTTTTTTTTTTTTTTTTTTGTTAAGTTGGTACATCTGTTGTTGACATTCCCTCTACATCTTAGCGTCATAGCTTGACATTTGCAAAAGTTACATAGCCAAGAGTACATCTATCTCTGTGTGTGTTGGCGATTTTTTACAATTTTTGAAATGGATTTCAATTAGCAACAACGAATTTGTATTCAATTTTGCGTAAAAAAACAGATTTAATGGTGCGCGAACGTTGGAAATGTTGGAAAAGTGTTTCGGCAACGATTCTCTAAAAAAAACGGTCGTTTACCAATGGCACGAGCGGTTCAAAAGTGGTCGTGAGTCAATCGAAGATGATGAACACAATGGCACACCATCGACATCGAAAACCGACGAAAACATTGATGAAATGAAAGAAATGTTGATCAACAACCGCAAAATGAACATTCGACAGATAGCGTAGGAATTGAACATTGCCTATGGATCCGTCCAAGACGTTTTGGTAAATGATTTGCGTTTCCGTCGTGTAGCAGCAAAGTTGATGCCAAAAAAGAGACCAAGTTGATGTCACAAAAGAGATGATTTGCGAGGCTGAATGCGATCCCACATTCATCAAAAGGATCATTACTGGAGATGAGACGTGGGTTTATAACTACGACACGCAATCCAGACATCAGGCAAGTGAATGGCGTCCACCAAATGAGCCGAGACTAAAAAAAACCACGTCGTTTACAGTCAAAAAAGAAGCCAATACTCACGGTTTTCATGGATTATAACGGTGTAGTGCATCATGAATTTTTGCCAGAAGGCCAGACAGTAAACAAAGAGTATTATTTGGGCGTTATGAGACGTTTGCTGGAAGCAATTCGTCGAAAGAGACCAGAATTATGAGCAAAAAACTCGTGGATTTTGCACCATGATAACGCGCTGTCGCATAGTGCCTTCATTATTCATAAATTTTTGACGAAAAATGCAACAAATACCATCCAATAGCCACCGAACTCACCTGATTTGGCTCCTTGTGACTTCTTTCTGTTCAGTCGAGTTAAAAAATCACTACGGGGAACGCGTTTCAGCAGCCGAGAAGAAGTAATGGAAAAATCGCAGGAAGCACTGATGGACATACCGACAACCAAATATAAAAAATTGTTCAAGAATTGGGTCATGCGCTGGCATAAGTGTGTTGCAGTCGATGGGGATTATTTTGAAGGGGACAATATAGATTTAGATGAATAAATTTGTATTTTGAATTTTCTGAATAAAAGGTAGTACGAAGGCATCTTCTTCAAAGAAAGTAAGCCCCTAAGTTTTACCAATGAAGTTAAAATTCAAAGAATTGTATCCCTGTATCCTCATACTGAAATCGTGATTACGCGCGATTTCAATATACCCAATTTTGCTAGGCTTCAACATTCTGGACAGACAACACCCAAAGGACGTTGTGTTGAGATCTTCACTGCAGAAAATAACTTAACCCAGCTTGTAAATGAGCCCACAAGCATACCAAACGTTGATAGTCATACCGCCAACACCCTGGACTTTTTTTTAACTTCTCACCCTGGCAAGTACTGCGTTGATGTGCTCTCCCCTCTAGGCTCGTCGAACCATTGTGTCATATCAGATAAATTCTCGTACTCCCACCACACAGTTAGAGAAAAGATTCCTAAAAGAACCGTATGGAAATACGAGAAAGCCAATTGGAGCAGACTTAACAACTTCTTTGGGAGTTTTAACTGGTCGTTATGTTTCCTCGATAACGACGTGGATGCCGCTGCTGACATGATCACAGAAACTATTATCTTTGGAATGAGATGCTTTATCCCTCATCGGATGAAGAGTATCAAACCAAAAGAAAAGGCATGGTACGACTCGAGCTGTAAAGAGGCTGTCAGGGTAAGAGAATTGTTTTTTCGGTCCTACAAGACCAACCCGACAGAGGAAAACCGAAAAAAGTTTAAACGAGCCGCCTACACTTGAGTGCGTCGAATTTACAATGGGACGAATCCACTTTCGCACTCGTGTAGTAGCAAGAGTACTTAAAGATCTCAACATGCATAAATCCACTGGTTTAGATGGTATATCTCCCCTTCTTCTGAAGAGGTGTTCTTCTACGCTGGTAAAACCACTGCGTAAGCTTTTTCATCAATCCTACTCTTTAGGACTCTTTCCGAGCAGATGGAAAACAGCATTTGTCCAGCCCGTACCTAAAAAAGGCAAATCTTCTTCTCTATCCTCCTACAGACCCATTGCACTTACGTCCCTTCTTTCCAAGGTCATGGAAACGCTGATAAACCGTCAGCTCATGAAATATTTCGAAACACGAAAACTTCTCAATGACCGGCAACATGGTTTTCGTAGCAACAGGTATATTGGTGATTTGATGGCATGTCTCACCGAAAAGTGGAACCAAAGCGTAAATCAATCTGGCGAAAGCAAGATAGTTGCACTTGATATTTCTAAGGCATTTGACAGAGTTTGGCATCAGGCTTTCTTGTTGAAAATGCGTGCTCTTGGGATCGATGGCTGTCTTCTTCAATGGATTAGAAATTACCTTTCGGAACGTTCAATTAAAGTTGTCTTGAACGGTTTCAAGTCTGATATTCACAAAATAAATGCTGGTGTGCCCCAGAGCTCCGTTCTGTCTCCGAAACTCTTTTTAATTTTCATTAATGATCTCTTGTCTGCTGCTTCTAATCCAATTTATTCCTTTGCTGATGACAGCACTCTCTGCTTCTCCTATTCGTTCCCGGACGGGAAAGGCAGAGTATACCAAGCTCATTACATTCCGATATTAACAGCATAACCAATTAGGGAACTATCAACCGAGTGGAATTTAATACTTCCAAAACTTAATGCTGTCTGCATTAAGGCGAAATTCAAATACCCAGCTATTATCCATGAATGGCACTTGCATCGTCGAAACCGATAAACTTTCCATTCTCGGTATGTGTATCAGTAACAATTTACATTGTAATGACCACATATTTGATGTCTCCAAAAATGCTGCGAAATGTCTAGGTTTCCTCAAGCGATGTAAGAAATATTTTGCCCCTCTGATCTGGCCACAATATATAAGGCATTTATCCGCCTAAAACTGGAGTACAATGCCCACATCTAGTCAGGTGCTCCTCAAACATATCTGCACTTGCTAGATAGGATTCAAAACCGTGAGATAAAACTAATTGGTGATACTTATATCAGTCAATCAATTGACATCCTCGAACGACGTAATGTCTCCTGTCTCACTTTGTTTTATCGCTATTTCCACCACCAGTGCTCCATTGAAATCGCCAGTAGCATTCTGCCCATTCAAACACCGTAACACCCGTCTCGCTATGAATGCTCATCAGTATACCCTCAAGACCATTTTCGGACCTACTCTAACATATCGTGATTCTTTCCTAAGCCGTACAACTCGCTTATGCACTGCCGACGTCTGCGTTTCCTGGTAGTTATAACTTGCAAACATTTAAAAACAATGTACATCGGTACCTGACTTTTCTTCCTCCCTAAATTTCCTTCGCCCGCGCTGTGTACGTACAAAAACCCCTTAAGCGCTCTGATTATATAAAATAAATAACATACCAGGTGTACCGGTATAAAGTGAAGGTCAAGATACAGATGTCTCGATAGGGAATATTTATTGTGAATGAGCCTTAACATATTTAGTATACATCCGCATACAACATCATATTTTGTCATTGTGTTAAAAATGTTTAATTTTGTACCAGAAAACGATGACTTGCGGAAAGCATTAGGTTAATGGTTTTAGATCAATAAAGATATTTCCAACTTATTCGAAATAATTATTTTTGCAGCACATCCGGCAGAAAATCAGAGGCAGAGCTGATGCGGCCGTGATTTCCTAGAACATCAAAAAGGATATTGTCTCTGCATTACGCTGATAAACGTGATATACGAAGCCTTAAACATCAACTCAACCAACTCTCGCAGAGAGAGAGCAGAGTTTTACACGACGAGTTTTACAGACATACCGCAATAGAATATTGGACGTCTTCATAAGAGGTCTCAACGGTGACATTTTAAGGATGCTCACTGTACGAAGATCGAAAACTCTACCCGATGTATGCTCTATGCGTATGCTTCATGTCTGGAGATTTAGAACCTCAACTTTCGGAACCGCTCTATTCATGGGATAACGTTACAAACGAAATTACAGACCACCTAAACCAATCTTTTAAGCGATAAAATAAACCTCCTCCTCATCATTCCAAAAACATACTACCAGCGTTGTCAATCGGCCTTTCTTTTTTTTTATATGTTGACGCACCCCCTAGGCCAACTGGTTCAAAAAAGAAAAGGTGGTAGACCCTAAAACAATATTCACAAAAGGAAGGCACATTCTGAAAACTTTTTACGGTCACGAGGCTCCTCTCAAAAACAGCACAACCTTCAGATAGAACAGAATACATCACTCGAAAATCGAGACGAAGTGCCTGAAAAAGATCATAGGAAATATTAGGAGATATCGTCGTAACTGAGGCAAATTACAAAGAAGAGATAAATTTTGTGAAGAACAGCTATCCAGCGTTCCATGCGCAGTCTACTTCCTTAAAAACTACACTGTGTTGAGCTTCCTTGAGGACAGCGGGATACGGTTCGACCCGCCTAGCAGCCAGTAGTCTCAACATCACCGAAAAAAAATCACCGGTGAATTCTTTGAAAGGGTCGGAATCGACTTTTCGTTGATATTCTTCTTTCTTCTTTAGATGACATCATCGGGGATGACACACTGAAACGCCTTGGAGCCATGACTCATCGTAAAAAGAATATCCTTACATTATCGAACGGTGTATAAATTCCCCTTAAAAACCTCAGAGGTCAATGTTGTACTTCACAAAAGGATTTCTGATAGTATTCGACAAAGACTCTCTAAATTGATAGAAAGGTAAAACAGCGTTTTTTTGACCCACTCAGTGATACTATAAATACCGCAGTAAGGGCAGACATATGAACCACCACCGACGAACTCATTTACACGAAAAGCTATCCTTATACTCCTTGCATGAGACAGGAAGTTGATAAAGAAATAAAAGAACTTTTGCCGGAAGGAATCATTTACCCTTCTAAAAGCCCCTACAACTCTCCGGCTTGGGTTGTGCCGAAGAAACCAAAACTTACAGGAGAGCTTAAATACCGAATGGTACTAGGTGGGGTGAAAAGTAACCTCCTTGGGAATGAAAAAAAAAATTGTTTTTAAATGTTTTTTTTTTTTTATTCAATATAGTCCTCTTTTAGTTTGATACACTTATTATAGCGATTTTCCAACTTCTTGATCCCGTCCGAAAAATAATTTTATGGAAGGTCTGCAAAATACTCGATGATTTCCTCGCGTGAGCTGAATTTTTTATTGATGAGCCATCTTTTGAGGTTTGGGAAGAGATAATAGTCCAAGGGAGCCAAATCGGGCGAATACGATGGATGCGACAGCAAATGGAGCCGTAAGTCATTGATTTGAGCTATGGTTCCGATGCTCTTGTGCGCCGGTGCATAGTCTTACAAAAACAAAATTTTTTTCGCTTCATGTGAGAACGATTTGCAGCGATTTCGGCCTTCATTCGCTCCAATATTGCACAGTAATACTCGCTGTTGATGGTTTTTCCTTTTTCGAGGTAGTCCACGAAGAGTATGTCATGACAATCCCAGAAAACCGACGTCATATACTTTTCGACCCATCGAGCCTCTCTCGGCCGCTTCGGAGCACTCGTGCCGGCTTCAGTCCATTGCCGGGCATTCATTCTGTTCTCTGCTGTTCAACAGTTACCAATCTTCGCCAAAAGTCCGCCCGATTCCGCATCAGCAAGTCCAAACACTCTTTCGAAGTGCTCTCGCGTTCGTGTTTTTGGGCAGGAGTGAGTATGCGCGGCACCCAGCGGCAGGATAACTTTTTCATATGCAGAATATTGCCCATAATATGGCGTATACGCTCAGTACTAATCTTTGCGGTATCTGCTAGCTTGCACATCTTTACTTTCAGGTCAGCCAACACCATTTCATGTATTTTTTTGACATTGTACTCTGTAACCGCATCGGAGGGCCTGCCGCTGCGGACTTGATCAGTAGTGGAGTTGCGGCCACCACGAAACTCTCGAAACCAATATTTGACGGTGTCATCTCACGGAGCATTTTCCCCATAATATTTATCTAACTTTTCTTTTGTTTCCTTCGCCGTTTTGCCTCTCAAAAAATTATGTTTTAAGAGAGAACGAAAATCGTTATTGTTCGTACTCAACATGATGCCAAACAAGTCAACAACAATCAGCTGTCAAAACAAAACTAAAGACAGTATCGCACTGAAATTTGAAACGGACTTCAAGGTACCATAACCTTTTTTGCAGTAGCAGCGCATTCTGGCGGTGAAGAAGGTTACTTTTCACTGCACCTAGTATTTGACTTTAACCGATTGAACCTCATTACTATTCGGTGCTCAACTAAGTTGAGCAACGTTATTGTGAAAAAATGGGTACAAATGAATCATTCAAAGTATTGCCCATCGCTAGTTACAACTTTTTCCCATCTTTCTGGCAGAGCTCGAATATCGTTACGCTAAAAGTGTTTATCTTTTGAAGCTATCCACGAATTAAGCTATTTCTTGATGTCTTCATATGAATGAAACTGCTGATCAGCCAGACCATGTGATATCGAAATTAACAGGTAATAACCGAGAATATAACGCGCAATATCTGGGTAATATGGCAGGTGGGTTAGGACTTCCCATTTGAGCGTTTCCAGATAGGTTTTAACGGGCTTGGTAACGTGACGCCGAGCGAAGTCATGCTGTAGAATCACTTTTTCGTGTCTCTGTTTGTATTATGGCCATGTAACGTGCAGTGCTCGGCTAATTCGCATCAATTGAAGTCGATGCCGTTCCGCAGTGATGGTTTCATTGAGTTTTAACAATTCATAATAAATAACACTGAACTGGTTCCACCAAATACACAGTATTACCCTCGCAGCGTGAGTATTCGACCGAGCCGACGACTTACAAGTATGACCGGGCAGTCCCCATCATTTTTTTCTCTTTGAGTTGTTGTAATGAATTAATTTTTTGCAACCCGTCGATGAAGAAAACCCTTCTTTTCTGGCTGCAGGAGCAGTTGTTCACAGGCGAAAAAACAACGCTCAACGTCCCTTGGGCTTAAATTCCCAACACATGCAATCGCTTGGAAATAGCTTGGCGGGTAGCTCCTAATGTTGAAGCAAGCTTTTTTGTGCTTGGCATTGATCCCCATCAAGCAATGCCTCCAATTCAGCGTCTTCAAAGTATTTTAGCCTTCCTTCACGCGGATGGTCGTCAACATCGAAATCACCGTCTTTGAAGGAACGGAACCAATCACAGCAAGTTGTTTCACTTAGAGCACTCCTTGGAGCTCTCGACGCGCTTCACCCACTTCCCGCAAATGACGATTATTTGGCACAAAATCAGTCATTTTCACACAACCAAAGTGTATGACGCCTATTGTATGAACCACTTGTAGCTGCGAATGTAGCTATTCGCCTTAAAGCGACTACACAGTGGACAAATAATTTATTTTGCCACGCTAGAGAACATTGATTACACCACACCTAAACTTCGGTTTGACAAAGCCTTTCATGCGAGCTTTCACTCTAGATCCGTCATGGAGGACAAGTTTATCCACTTCTAAAACCAATAGTCAGGATAGTCAGGCCGCTATAAAGTCTCTGGACTCGATCTCACTAAATTCTAAAACCGCCCTTGAATGCCGATCATCTCATACGGAGATGGTAGAACATTTCAAGTTTCACCTTTGTTGGGTGCCGAGTCACAGAGACATTCCAGGCAATTGTAGGGCCGATGAAGTCGACAAAATTGGAATACTCTACCTATTCTACCGGAAAAGGTTAGCATAGGAATACCAATCGCTACGTGCAAATTATTATTTAAGCTGGATGCTAATAAAAGAACAGACCTCAGATGGACGGCCAACATGTCTAGAGACTTAACAAATCTGGCCAAAGCTGGATCTGCATCGCTCTAAGAGTATGATTCTTCTAACTAGGAAACATCTCAGCGCATTTATAGGTGTCATCACTGGACACTGCCTTATAAGGCTTAGCGCTTTTACAAACGATGTCTGTAGAAGCTGCATGGAGGAAAGGGAAACAATCCTCCGGGCTAACGGGCCAAGTGGGTTGGTTTTCCAAAGGCCACCTAACCTAACCTAACCTAACCTAATCCAACCTAGGAGCTGGTGTTCTCAAAACAAATGTCTGTAGCTTAAAATTAACAGCAATAGCAATAACTACATGGTAATATTTATCTGATGTTGCTTAGACAAACTCCATAACTCCTTTATTTACAGATCCTACCCACTCGAAATGATTTTCTAAAGTCTAAAAGATGCATTAGAAAATGAACTCGTAAATGGCTGGTTACATCCCATAAGTCTTCTAGTGTATGTTCGTTACGTCCTAATCCAATTCCTAGGCACACATTTATTTATCCTCCGATATTCGGCAACACTCGGTAATAATCCTACTCTCTCACCTAATTCCACCTAATCGAGGACAATCTTCTCAAGGAGCATTTAAGAACCTTTCTGATGTGGAATTTATTGCCTCAGATACGAGTATCAAATGTATGCACGTCAAAGAAGGTCACCCAGAAAAGTGGATTGGCTTTGCATCGAATCTTAATCGTTGATATGTTTGTTCAAAATAAATTGCACAACAACACGCATTGGGAAGGTATCCGTTTCCGTATGTACAGATACACGCTCAAAGGTATATTGTTTCGTTTGTAACTCCAATACCAATCAGTTTCAACAACCGATGGGAGTATACTTAAAGTAATCACTCACCCATTTTCCGCGGATAGAGATGACAGCGGTTGCGTAGCAATTTTCATGTGCATCAACCAAATGCAACGGCAATTGCCAGATTAGATACTTTTATATGTACGAGTATCTATTCGTATGTGTGTTGTTGCTTAAATCGTGGCCCATTTCGTCATCCTAATGTAATCAAAGGTAATAGCGGCAAATCTTTGTTCCACATTGATGTTGCTTGCCTTTTAGGGCTTGCAACATTCAATTTGGTTTACAATTGGCTTTGGTTGTAAAGTGGTAATAATGCCTTGGTTACAGAGCCTGAAGTTTTGTGATCCCTCTAAAGTGAGTGGGAGATGGAGTATTTGCGAGGGTCCATAGATGATCTACATTCTAGGACTAAGGAGCTTCACCGATTTGCTAACAAGAAAGAAGATCATTTGATTAACCATGTAACCAATACGCTAAGAAAGTAATATGATACGAGTACATGTAAGCATACGAGTACATGTTCATATAACTTGATTCTGAGTTGACACAATGGGCTGGGTATAGGGATATTGTATCCTTCAAAGATACCAAATGCGAGAATACCGAACATTTATACACTTATTGCTCTCGAAGTTGGGGGTTCTTTTTGCAACGCAATTTGATCAAAGCAGTGACTATACCTAATTTAGAAAGGCATATTTGTACGCTGGCACAAGCGAACTAAGATTGATAAGGATCTATCTTGACTAACAGCAGCATCTCATAAAATTTGAAATCTAATCCGATTTTGATACCATGGTGTCGTCTTGTTTAAATTCCTTGCGACGAATAGAAGTAATGCATTGCTTTACAGGAGTGGCATCGAGCTTTGCTTTCATTAATGTATTTGTTGATTCAGGAGCCAGCAGAGGAGAGAGTTCATCAGAAACCGAATGTTCTTTTATCTCTACTGCAATTTTTTAGGGTTATGGCTTAGTACATAAGCCTAGAGTACCCCTAAAATACCTGCATACAATACATCGCGGGTGACGGAATATTAGAGAGGTACCGATGAACATTGGTTTTAAATGTTTGAAAGTTATAATGACTAAGGAAAAAAGTGCTTGGCAGGGCATTCTGTGTAGATATAGGTGGATTGTACGGCTAAGGAAATCACGATATTTTAGAGTACGTCCTAAAGTGGACTTAAGGGTATACTGATGAGTATTCATAACGAGATGTTTGCTACATTTGATAGTTTGAAGTGAGACAGGTTTATTACGTCGGTATTAGTATGTGTTAATTGACTGACTGATATTAATACACCACAACTTGAATTAAATCCATACTATTTTCAGTTAGTACCAACCTTCAAAAGATACATGTATAAATTTGACAGCTATCGGACGATTAGTTCTCGAGATTTAGCGTTGTGAAGCAACTTTTGTTATTGTGAAAAAAATGGATTCAAAGCAATTTCGTGTGTTGATTTATCATTGCTTTTTGATGGGAAAAGAAATGGCTTGATAAGTGTTACCCGGACTCTGCACCAGCCGAGCGAACCGTTCGCAAGTGGATTGAAAAATTTAAAAGTGGTCATACAAGCACCGAAGATGATGCACGCAGTGGACGTCCAAAAGAGGCTGTTTCAGATGAAAACGTCAAAAAAAATCCACAAAATGATTACAAATGACCGTTAAGTGAAGTTAACCGAGATAGCTGAGGCTCTGAAGATATCAAAAGAGCGTGTTGGATATATCATACACGAATATTTGGACATGCAAAAGCTCTGTTCAAAGTGGGTGCCGCATTTGCTCATAGGCGACCAAAAACAACAACGTGTTGATGATTCAGAGGAGGTCTATTTTGAGGCTAAACCGAAATCGTACTACAAAACTGGTATCGAAAGATTGAAAAATCGTTTCAATCAGTGTATCGCCTTCGAAGGCAACTATATTGATAAATAAAGTTGAATTTTGCAAAAATTTTGTTTTATTATAAAACGGCACTGACTTTTCAGCCAATGTGTTAGTATCACCAATGAGTCTTCTCGCGCGGTTTTGAATCCTATCTAGGAGATGCAGCGGAGTTTTAGGAACACCTGACCAGATGAGAGCGCTGTACCCAAATTTTGAGCGGATAAACGTCTTATATATTGCGCCATGCATGATCAGAGAGGATGAAGTATTTCTTACATCGATTGAGGAAACCTATGTATTTCGCAGCATTTTTGGCGACATCAAATATGTGGTCATTCCAACGTAGGTTGTCATTGACACAAATACCGAGAATGGAAAGTTTTTCGGTTTCAACGATACATGTAACGTAACATGTATTTCATATTCAAATTCATGTTGTTTACACATCTTCTTCATATTCATATTTATATTCCTCTTTGTTCTCTATTTCTCCTATCTTGCAATGCATGCGCAAAAAAGAAAATTGTCAGTCTTGGCCGAACAGCTCAGATAAATGGTTGGATTTTTTAACATTTTCCAGCTAGAAAAAAGGGCTAGTGCTATTTACGAGTAATCTGAGAGTAAGTGTGTGTATACGTCTCTTTTTTAAGCAGGTTCTAAGATCATCCCTAAGAGGATTGAACAATTTAAGTGCCATTCACGGATAATAGCTGGGTATTTAAATTTCCCTTTAACGACAGCAAACAATATTGTGTTTTGAAAGCATTAAATTCCACTCTGTTGGTGATTCTCTAATTGGTTATGCTGTTAATATCGGAACTTAATGAGCTTAACATACGCTGCCGTTCCCAGTCTACAGCCAAAGACGTGAGTCCAGGAACGAATATGAAAAGCAGAGTGTACTGTCATCAGCAAATGAATATATTGGATTAGAAGTAGCAGTTAAGTGGTAATTTATGAAAATTAAATGAGAGTCGGAGACAGAACGGATCCCTGGGGTATACCAGCATTTATTTTGTGATTATCAGACTTGAAACCTTCCAAGACAACTTGAATTGAACGTTCCGAAAGGTAACTTCTAATCCATTGAAGAAGAGATTCATCGATCCCAAAAGCAAGCATTTTCGACAAAAGAGCCTGATGCCAAACTCTGTCAAGGGCTTTAGAAATATCAAGAGCAACTACCTCGCTTTCGCTAGATAGGTGTAGACTTTGGATCCACTTTTCGGGTATACATGCCATCAAATTACCAGTACACCGAATGGTTTATTCTGCCTGATGGTGGAATGTTGTTCGTCGTCAACGTTGAACAGTCTGCAGAAATAATTTTTCAAGATACTTCACATCGAATATGGTTCTACTATGATATTTCATTCTCCATCCTTGCAGATGAACGCCCGCACTTTGCATCTTTGGCCTGTTCGTTTTTTTTTCTTAGTGAAACTTCCGTGATGGTGAGCGTGGCGTGAAAGTTGACTGTCTGTCACTCCACCTACTTGGGTTCGAATTCCGGTAGGAGCACAACAGCAAATTTTTCAAAATCGTCATCACCCTTCCGGCGGGCAATTGCAAAACCTTGCAAACGTTCGAAAGTCAAATTCTGCCTATGAAAAAGCTTCTCAGGAGAGCCGTTCGGAAACGGCAATAAACTTCACAACATGCACCTAAACTGGCAATTCAATTCTGCGCACCGGATTCTGAAACGCAGGCTCTCAGAATCTTTTGTGTAATAACCCTCTAGGGTTATTCATCCAATTTTCAGTTGGTAGATACAGACAGCTGATCGAAGATTCTTTTGTCAAGTATTCCTAAAGGGTGTCCTAAAATTCACACAAGCTTTGAATTTTGCAGAAACGGCAATGTGTTACCAACGAGAAAAAAAGACAGCTTAACAGCTGACAGTTCAGGGTTATTGAAAATGGTGCGCAACACGGAAGTAAAACGCGTTTTCATTGTTGAGCCATATTCTAACAATAATGAAGGTTTGGCAGCTTTAGTTCACAACTTTCGTACAAATATGGTCAGAATAGTGATTTACTTCATCAACTGTGAAGAGATTAATTCAAAAATTCAGGGAGACTAAATCAATTGGTGATTGTAGATGCCGTTCAGTTCAGTGAGAGTGTGAGAGTGGACTAAGAGTCCAGAAACATAAATTCTGCACCATGGTCAAGAATTGGATAATTCGGAAAGATTTGTAGAGCGCATTCTCAAAGAAGATTTGTATGTTCATGCATTCAAAGTGCAAATTACCCAAAAACTGAAGCATACTGACCACGCACAGCGAAGAGAGTTCGCTGAAAGGATTATGCAATTACAATAAACAAAATCATCTTCACCGATGAGGATCATTTTCATCTTGATACTCTATTAATCGTTAAAATTCTCGAATTTGGGGTTCAAATAATCCACCCGTGAATGTTAAGAGTCAAATGGATCCCCAACTTGTCACTGTTTGGTGAGGATTTTGGCCCGGAAGCATCATCAGACTATTATTCTTTAAAGATACGGCTGGTCAGGCAATAAAAGTTAATATCGCGACACCATAATCTAGTTTTTTGTGCCTAAATTTTAAGATATGGATATGGACGACATGAAGTTTCAACAAGCAGTGACACATTTTGTTTATTTAGCGTATGGAAGTAACCATTGGATAGGGGTTGATCTTATTGTTTCGTTAAAAAAGGGCATAACGATGTGAAGCCGGCTACAAAATCAAGTGAGTACTAGTTCTTTTTAGCGATATAGAAGCTCCAAATTCGGCAAATGTGTCCGGGGAGCCGCCCCAGGAGTTAGATGCGAGTTTTTTGAGCAGGTTTTTTCTGGTTTTTGATTATATTTGCAGTTCTTCCAATTCTTTGCAGTCCAATGTTCTTCCTAGAACTGGTTATATGGTTCCTGGTTCCTGGTTCCTGGTTGTTGGTTATATGGAACTACAATACCATTGAGTTGGACCTCCAGTTGTTGGTAAGCTAGATGACTATTTAGATGTAAATACGAAAAAAACACAGTTTCTTTTTGGCTTGGTGTTAATCTCCATTTTTTGAAGTATTTTTCCAAGAGATCAAGATTCTTGCTAAGCGATAAAATCTATATTATGGCTATGTCTTCTACATGGGTGAAGTTATTGGACAGCGCATCCGGCATATCCTGGATGTAAAGTTTGAATAATAGTGTGGACAGAATAGATCATTATTTAGCTGCCTGACCTTGTTCGCACTTTCGTTGATGAAAATACCGACTACTGAGCATGTTGTTTATAAGGAAATATGTAACCACTCTCAGTAGCTTGCAAATCATGTCGTTAGCTGCTGTAAAGTACACAAATATACCTGTTCAAACTCATTTTCGAACCTGTATTCAATATGATTGGGTAAGGCTAGGACGTGGTCAGTGCAGCTGCGACCTATAGGGAAACCAGATTGTTCAATTGGAACTATGTCGATTAAGACATGTGCTAACCTGTTGTGAATGAGATGCTCCAGGTTTTTATAGGTCTATAAGTCTATAACTATCAACTCCGCCGCCTGGTTCTCTAGCTTGTCAACAAACTCAACCAAACTTTTGTGTTCTTACCACAACTTTTTTGTAAATTTATTCCAGATTTGCAGTTGGCAGCTTCCTTTACGATCGTAAAGTTATTATTCCGTCGCCGCCTTGAGTTCCTTTAAAGCGATTTTGATGAATATTGTGAGGGCTTTGTCGGACTTGGTTTTTTAGGTTTCCACAATACGGCTTGCGAAAAGTTCATGATCTTCAACCATGCTTTTCTGCTAGAACGGGTGAAGTCCAAGTTTTTCGTAGTCTGCTTCCATTGGTAAAAACGCGATCTATCGAGGAATTGAAGGAGTTCCTCTGCAACTTCTTGTTCTCCATTGCTTGCGAATTTCTCGCTCCATCTAGGAATGTAATTTATCCAAGAGCGAGCGTCGGGGGAATCCGACGGATATTGAACTCAAATTTTTAAGGCTATGTTGGCTCTGGGGGTAGTCACGAAGAACTCGCCTGGCTATTCGCTGTCGTCTGTCTCCGTTATTAGATGAAGCAAAACATTGATCGTCGTTAAAGTGCTTATGCCACATACCATACAGCTCAAGAAACAATTCAATTACTGCATCAGTCGTTTCGTGGTCGTGTAACTTCCCTTTTTTAGTGATCAGAATATGCCGCCAAAATCATACGATTTAGCGCAGTTAAACTTCTTTTGCCGGGGTTTTTTAAAGTCGCTTTGAAGAAGCAATTTATTTGTTGTATCAACCAAACTCAGGGACATGGAAAATTTCGACAAAAGAATACTTATGTGCCTGCAAAGCCTATATCCTATTTCATACACAACCCTAACATATAATATATACTTTACGAATCAATAAACAATTTACAATGTTTAATTGAAAAACTATGTTTTCTATAACAATGCCTTCTTGCATGAATTTTGGGACAACCGTTTCAAAGTTTGATACCGATTCTTGTATAACCCCGTACGGATTGTGATCAACACACATTCATAGTGCCAATTATCCATATACTCGGCTCTAGCAAATAAGAATTACCACACCTGGAGTGTACATACCTACATATGTATGTAGCGCGTGACGTGTAATTTTCAAAGGCGCTATTTAGCAAGCAATTATACACCGTTTTGCCGCCAATAACCTGATCATAATTACTGTAAAAATAAAAATAAAACTAACACAAAGCCTCGAAAGCTTTGCCAGCCCGATTGTCAGGGCCCGTTTAAGATTAAGGTTCCCCATGATTTTCTCTCCATTACAGGTGGTAGCGCTACATACTGTCACCGATCCACCAAAATTGGCTTAAAACCGTCGACATAAATAATTTATTAGGCGGCACAACACTTGTATACGGCATACCATTCCAGTCATCGGGTTCATTCGCCCATATACATGAAATTGAATTTTTTTTTTAGAAACCGCCTTTTGAGTTGGACTTTTGAAAAATAATAAAAAAAAAAAATAATATTTATGAAGAAAGATATGACATCACGGTGACACCAACCAACAAACACGTCGTTGCATATAAATGGGCGATCAGAATCGCAACTGACGAAAACTTTCACTTAATTGTTCATTTGCGAAGTATGTGGTGCGGTATGTATTCGAATGTACTCATACTATGAGAATGTGTTTGTTGTAAAATGTACATTTTTATCGGATGAAGATGCATGTGTTTAACGACCGAAAAGTGTGAAGTGGAACATAGTTAGACTCTCGATTTTGCTGATGTAGCAAATCTGGAAAAATGGTTTCATTATTGGGATGGTCACTTGACCTGAATTGATCTGTTATTAACAAACCTAATGACTACCCTTGGGTCTCAGCTGAGGAAATAAGAAATCAGAAGAAGGGACACGATATAGATGCGCAGACATGCATAGAACCTTCAAAATTTCTCGAAATCTTGTAACAATCTTAATTCAATCGACTAAATATGACCTCTTCACCAATAAATTTAGCACCAACCGATTCTCGAAGCTTTTCTGAACTCAAGTGCGTAATATTTGCCTAACCTAGCATAGACGAACTAAGCCGTAGGTTAACAGCCCCAACTACTACTCCGTTGCCAAGTTATATACCTACCAAGAGGTCTTAGCCAGAACGACAGAAATAATACTTTTTTTCTGTGTTTAGTAGATGACTGCAGCGTTGGTTGTGCTATTTTCGCTATAAAGAACAAATCTTTAGGCCTTGACAACATTCATCCGGACTTCCTTACATCACCCACATCAATTTACCCTAGTGGACCAGAAAAAAACAGAGATTATCCCAATCCCTGTATCAACTCTGAGCACCCAAATCAGGGAATATATTGAAAAAGCAAGTCAGACATCTGTCTCAGGCATTTTAAAGATTTGTGATGATAAAGGATGAGCCAACAGATGGTGTGGCTGGCTGTCAATTACTGTCATTTACTGAATTCAATGTGGTGGATCTTTTTGACAGATATCATACAATCTTTGACAATTTTAATTATGGTGTCGTTTACTATGCAGCAACTCATTTTTGTTATTCGACCTTATTACGAAAATGGGCGATTTGTAAATGGCGAAGCCTTTGAAGAAACTGGTTCAGTATCGGGTCAAACTCCGTATCAGCATGCTCGGTCAACACGTACACGCCAAAACATCACCACTTGTCGTCAAAGTCAACAATTGGACCTCACTTATGGCACTTTACGTCGAATTACACAAGGATTGAAGCCTTTGGATCGTCTTTGACGTCGGCGATTTTTTAACTGGATGTTGCATCGCCAGGACAATTTGTTATTGGATTTAATCTTTTCTGATAAAGCCCATTTTTGGATGGATGGGTAACATACCTTAATAAGCAAAATTGTCATTTCAGGGGACCAGAAAACTTACACGAGATTTACGAAAAACCAATGCATCCCAAAAATGTCACTGTATTGTGCGGATTATGGGTTGGCGGCATCATTGGCCGGTATTGTTTCGAAGTTGAGGCTGTAGAAGCAGCTACAGTTGATCGGCTTTTTTCCCCAAAATTGAATGAATTGGATCTGGACGATCTCTGGTTCCAACAGGATGGTGCTACCGCCTACACAAGCCATCAACCAATCAATTTATTGCGTACAAAATTTGAAGATCGCATTATTTCGGTTAGAGAAGGAGTTGATTGGCCTCCATGGTCAACCGATTTGACACCTTTAGATTTTTTTCTTTGGGGTTATTTCAAGCGATAATTCAGGATCTCAAACATAACATCCAAACTGAAATTGCGGCTATTAACCCACTTGTTCTTCAAAAAGTCATCAATAATTTTCACCTTCAAATGATCGCTTGCAACAGAAGCCGTGGTAGTCACATGAACTGTGTTGCGTTGCCATAGATCGAACTTTTTTAATAAATGTGTGCTTAATTTAATAAAAACCTCCACACTAGCTGTTGGCTAATTCTCTATAGGAGTTGTTATTTATGCCAATGCAAAAACTGTTTTGATTTTATTGGACTTTTCTAAAGCGTTTTACTATGTTAACTTACGGCGAGATTATGATTATGGGAGTGAAAGAATCATAACCCTCCCACTTAGCTGCACCCATACTGGTCCACCTGTGAGCTTTGCCGGTTTAATCTCAGGAAGTACCGACAGTCTTCTCGGCTTCAAATCACTTCGTCACTGAGGTCACACAAATGCTGATGTTTTTGCATTTTTGTGATCCAGTTTGTTTTTTAGAAAGTTGATTGATATTGCCTTTTTGACGAGAATACCAATTGAGCCGGTCGTGCTCTATCTTGCTTGTGATGAGTTATTTTAGATAAAGCTTCCTCGAATCTTTAAACTTCTTATTCTATCAAGCTATGCCACTTCAAGCTCTTCAACTCATCTGCCGTTAATTTGCGCTCATACTTTTTGTACATTGCACAGCATTGTGTTGCGCCTTCGGTCACAGACAGCGAAATTTTACCCGCCACTTCATTCACCCTATCATCATCACAAGCTGCTTCGCTATTGATCGTAGATATCAGATATTTTAACTTTTCGCCCTGAGAAAGCACTTTTCGATTCAAGTAAATGTCTGTAATAGACCGGTGTGGATCAGAGAACAGGCAGCGCAGACACTCTTTCTTTTTTTAAACTAATACGGTGCACATTTCCCTTTAAAACATCCACCCATACTTCAAGTAGTCGTTGCAGGGACGTTTGACCTTCACTTATAATAGCTCCATCGTCAGCAAAGAAAAACTGATGTACTTTGGAGTCCGTTACTTCTCCTTCAAGCAGATAATCAAAAACTTTAATAAATAGCAAAGGATTAAGGACAATTCCCTGGTGTACACGGACATTGATTAGGAACTGTTTGGTGACTACTGCGGGACATTTTACTCTTGTCCTTGCTTTCTCATGCATGTCCATGATCATATGCGCTTAGGTTTCTTTAACTCCTGGTTGTCTTAGCGCCACCTATAAGAGATTCTTGGTTGTTTATCAAAAGTTTTTTCCAAAATCAACCACCATCATATGCAAGTCTTTTTGGGAATTACTTCATAAGGAATCTATTATGATCCTTTCACTTTGGATTGCATCTATTGTTGCTTTACTAGCGACAAACTCGCACTGCTCAACAGATAGATGTATTGTTTTCTGCAGTCGGCCACTCAACGACGTCCATTGTGTGTGATATGAGCTTGACAGAACGGTAGTTATCGCAGTTTCGTCTATCGCCCTGTCCTTTTTTCAAAGGAAGAAGATAACTTTCCCTCCACTGGTTAAGCATTGAATCACCGCTTATAAGATCATTATGAACCATCTGGACCCGATGTCTCCAATTATTTTCCAGAATTCCGAGTGTATCTCGTTTAGCCCAACCGCTTTTTTTGTTAAATATTTGACCATTGTTCGTCATACTCAGGGGAACTGTTCATTCAGGATACTTTCACAATACTTTCGCCATCTGTGGAGAGAATTTTGAAGTCTTCCACAAGAAACTGGCCTTAAGCATTGTTAATGAACTTTGGAGAAAGAATCTCCTAAGCATTTTTTGTTTTCTAGGTCGCTATTTTGAAGAAAGTTGTTCTCTTATTTAAGTTAGTTTATCAAAGCCCCAGGATAGGCTGGTTCTTATCAAACGCCGAAGAAAGAAGCCTTTCATATCATTCGTTTGAAATTGGGTGCATTAATTTTTTCACTAGACCTTTGCAACATCTATATATCACTTTAAGGCAGCCTCTCTATTAGTAGAAGCGCACTTTGAAGGCCTTTTTTTTTCTTTCTTTAGCTTCATCTGTCCATCACTATGTTTCTGTGGCGTGCTGGCAGTGGTCTTTCGATGTTCCAAGCAGTAATTTGGCTCTTTCTCTAAACAAGATCGTTGTAGGGAATCCCACATATCATATACTCTGCACTGCTCATCACTGACCACACCAATTTTCTCAGATACTCTATAAAAACTTCTCTCAGGAGTAGACGGTATTGGTGAGCGATCGCCTCTCCCAGTATCACTTTGCAATCTTTAACCCGGGGCTTCATGAAACTGGCTACCAAATGGTAGTCAATCTGGATTTTATTTTCACCACTGCTGTAAGTAATTAGTTGTCAGCAATACCGTATGGTTTGCACATGCTTAGGACGTCTTCACCTCCAAAATTACTGGTGCCGTACTACATGGCGGTCTTCATATCTACGTTGACGATGTCTAGCTATATCTGAGTTTCCTCATCTGCATAGTTGAAGACGCAATGTCCAAAATTAACAAAGACATATACTCATTAGTAAACTAACCATCACGCAATGGTCTTAAACGTAACCCACTCATAACTACAGCAACACATATGTTATTTACAAACATCTGCCACACCTTTCAAATTTTCCCCAACACTTCTCAAGTTGAATATGTTTCTCAAGCTAAAAATCTCAGTATTACTTTTAACAGCAGGTTAACCTGAAATGAACATACAAACTGAATCATCTCTAAAGTCTGTGCTTCGCTCCGACCGCTGTCTGTCGTCAAAAAATGTCTCCCGATTAAAGTCAAACTTAAATTGGTAAAATCACTTATTGTTCCAATAATAGCGTAGGGCTACGAGTTGTTCGACGGTCATGTCTTAAAAGAAACGCGTCATCTCAATGGGTATAGCCTACACAAATTTATAAAATATAGGTACTGCGTTCATTTACTTAAAATTATTCACTTGAAGCAACCTGACTATCTGTACCGCAAAATTACTTCCTGTGCATCTAATTGGTACATCATTTTATGACCATTCAACCATATGTGCTTGACATCGCGAAGACAAATGTTCAAACTGTGAAAACTGCCAAATTATGTAAGAAAATTTAAAAACCATATTCGGTATCAATATCTAAAGCAACTAAAGACGAAAACTATGGCTATGAACTATGAGAACTATGTGTTGCAAATGGACCTTACTCACGACACCAAGAGCTAACACATGTTGCAGTCCATCAAAATCAGCTATAATTTTTCTCTTTGCAATCTCGCCGTTTACGTGATGTAAATCTGGTAAATCTGTTCTATGGGGTATAAAGTTTAGTTGAACGAGTTCCCCTCTCAGTTCGAAAATAGTCCTTATTTGGTTTAGTTTGCTGTAATAGTTCCTAAACAGTGACGATTCAGCTTCTTCGACATATTGGTCATATGTATGTCTCCAAAACCAAGTTAAATTTTTCTCTTAAAAGATAAGGATGCTCGTTCACTTGAATAGACAGATTTAATCCGCATTCAAAAGTTGTTTTCTTCCATTCCTCGCAAATGCCTCCGTTTGTTCTAATTATGCTTCTTAAAACTACGTTTGGTATTCTACATTCATTCATTTCTAGTATTTTTAGGACATAGTTGAAGTGCATTTTGAGCGTGTACAAGAGCAAAGGAGGAGTTCCCGTCTCAAGATGTAGCATATAGTTCGGGGTATTTTTTGGTAATCGGAAAATCGTAGCCTTTGTAACCACATACCTGAGCTCCGTAAAGCATTATCGACACTGCGGTTGAGTGGAACAAACTTTGCGATACATATTTATTTTTGAAGCAACGTTCCCAAATCGAACAGATAGCTCTTTTAGCAACAGCTAATTTTTCCCTAAAGTGTGGTTTGAAATTTAAGGAGGACGATATAAGGACACCTAGGTATCTGTATCTTTATACTACCTCAATCTCTTCCCCGTCTAACTTCCACTTATCCAAGTGAGAAGCATCCTCCTGCATTACTGAATATCATCATTTTTTATTTATCAAGATTTACAGTGAGGTTCCAACTTTTACAGAAAGCATTAAGCCTATTTATCATTAACTGCATACCTTGGGTTGTGTCACCCAGAAAGACTATATCATCAGCATACATCAGCGCAGGAATTAATACACCGTTGAATCTTATTCCACCTTTGACATCATCTGTTATATCATTGATGTATAATATAAAAAGTAGAGCACTTAAAATACAGCCTTGTTTAGCACCCATTGAAGTTTCGAACTCTTCAAAAATTAAGTCTCCATCCCACACATATGCAATATTATTCTCATACAAGGCTCTCAGGATACGAATAATTTCACGTGGTATTGAATCGAACGCTGCTCGAGAATCTACAAAAAATGCGTTTTTTTTTTCTTGCTCTTGAATGTTTCAGCAATGTTTGTTAAGCAGAATATCTGGTTGATTGTAGAATAACCTTTCCTTAATCCAGCTTGGAATTCTTTAAAGATGTTATGTTCTTGTACCCATTCATACAATCTTTTGTAAATTATTGAAGCAAACAATTTGGATGAAGTGCTTAAAAATGTGATTCCTCTGTAGTTCTTCTGGTCCCTGTAATCGCCTTTTTTGTGTAGGGGAAAAATTATTGCTTTCCTGAATACGTCGGAGATATTAGCAGAGTCGAATATTCGATTAAATTCAACTGCGAGAGGGAATTCATAAACTCATATGTGCAATTTTTATAGAACTCAAACGGGATGCGATCAATACCAGGTCAATACTTCATTGACTTCTTCCAGGATAAATGCAGAGTCTAATTTTTCGTCTAAGAGCAGAGGGGCTGCATATTGAAGTAGAGGCGAGGTTAATATGGCATTAAGAAGCTTATCGAAATGAGTCCTGAATTGCGGGGCTTTAAGAATTACAGAGATGTTAGACGTGTGCCCGTTTAAGTATTTGACAGCTTTCCAGAACTGAGCAGAAGATTTTGAATTATTTATAATCGCAATGTTTTGTTGTTCAAAGGCTACTTTTCTAATGAGACAGATGTGTTTTTATTCCTTGCTGACATCTTGATAGAGTGTTTTAAAGATATTGGAGTTATTCGACCTTAGAAGTTTGAGAAATTTAAAAGATTTAGTTCTAGCTTTCATGCAATCAGAATCATACGATTTTTGTTTATATATTTTATGATTATTTTTAAATCTTTCTGTTGCGAAATGGATTTCTTTATTATTTCAGTTAGAGCTTCAATATTGGCTGTATAACGCTGTGTGCGTAGTTCCATAAGATTCACATTCATGTTTCGCTAATACGATTCCATTATTCGGACATTCCAGACAAATTTCGGCAGAAGACTTAATGGTTTTGTGCAAGCATAGTTGCCGCTAGCAGTAGAATTAAGGGTTACTTTCAAGAGCATGTGGTCCGCAAAGATCTCGGTTCCTACTTGAAAACTGTCTAGAAGCTTGAGCCAATTTCCCGAAACAAAACAGTAATCTATTATTGAGCATGATGTTCATCTGATAGAGGTCAATTCGCCATCTAAAACTCCATCTCTTTTGCAACTACCATTCAACAAGCACACGTCATACTCATCAACAAGTTAAATTATTTTTGCTCCTTTTTCATCACAAATTAGGTCTTTAGATTTGCGACACGATTCCAGCAGAGTACTGTTGTATCCCGATGCGAAATTATTTTGTGTGAGTCCTACACGACCATTAAAATCCCCAATAAGCATTATATCCATACAGCCCAGGGAGTGCAATGAGTCGCAGAGTTTATCGAAATCACGCTGCCAATGATTACAGTTTAAGTAGATTGGTACCAAAACTACATCCAGTGAATTCAGTTTTAAGTTAATAACATCCATTTCGCCAGCTTTTACAAAGATACTCGTATACAGTCCTTCGAGGTCGTTACGAAAGCCGAATAGTGTTCCACCACTTCCTCTCCCAAAAAGTGAAGTTTTTATAGCAGGAGACCAGATTAATTCATAGTTTGAGAAAATATTCTTAAATCTAATTTCTTCATTATCTAATAGATGTGTTTCAAATAACACAAAAATATCAAAACTTTTTACATAATTAAAAAATGTTACAAAATTCGTTTTTTTTTTTTTTTGTTTAAACCTGACACATTATAGCTTAAAATTTTTATTTTCTTAATAACTACAACATGTTTTTTTCAGCATCATTCTGATAGACATGGGCACATCATGCGTCACGTACAGCCACCTTAGAGCTTGTGGATGGACCCAAAGATTTTTCGCATATTGGTGTTTTGCTAAGTTTTGTATAACTGCTGCGATTGACACTAGCCGTCAAATTTGAAGTTTTGTGAGATGGGTTCTCTTTCGTAGCTGTTCTGATTTCATTAATAAAAAGATTTTTATTTAACGAAATGTCACCAAAAATAGGTTGTATTATTTCAATGCCACTTTTTTCACCACACCTCAATCCAAGCGCGGAGTCCCAAGTAAAGACATTCTTGGCAATGTAGAGCTTGTCATCCTGTAGAGAAATCTTTATTAATGCGTCTTTTTGACGAAGCTCCTTCATGATTGGAATCATTTTTGCCCGACGTTGTCTAACGTTAAAGGGTGAGTCCTTTTGGATACTTATTCTAATACCCTTCAATTTGAAGGCATTCCTCATCACGCTCCAGGCAGACTCCTTCGATCTCATCTTTAGAACGATCGTAGACTTGTTCGTGTTATGGCAGACTCGACGATTTGATTCGGAGTTGAATCAACTAACCTGGCGCAAATGGATATTGCCTTTTTGCTCATGTCTACTTGATCTTCAACAGGCAGGTGAACAACAAGATTCTCTTCAGTACTCATCTGTACGAGTCGGTCAACCTGGTTCTCAAGACGTTTGTTTTGTTCTTCCAGATACACAACTTTTTGCTCAAGTTCTTCTTGTCGCATACTCAATGCTGAGATTTGTTTAAAGAAATCTTGCAGATCTGCCTTTCACAAGTTTTTTTGTTGTTTTCGAGTAGAATTTCTTGCATTCTCTCAACACTCAGAGTAGAAGTAGATCCCATAGAGAGTTTTGGTTCAATTTCACTCAAGCTTTGGTGGCGTTTTTTGTTTCCTGGGTGTTCCGGAGAGGTGTGGGATATTCCTCTTTTTACACTTTATAGGTTAGTTTAATGATGGAATTTTTAACTTGGTTATAAAATAGCTTGGGTGTTAGAACTTACTCGAATTTCAATTGCCTGAGGTAAAGCGACTCTTAATTTATAAGGTGAATGTGTTTCCTAAATTAACTTTCACTTAAAACACTTTTGTTTTTTGCTTTTTGATCCGGAGATAAATTTTTTGCTTCCACTTTTGCTTAAACGTCACTTAACCTTCCAATTGCACCACAATGTGATCCTTGTTTCAATCCGGAATCAAACTTTAAATGCTTAGAGTTCGATGTCCTTAAGCACTTTATCCACTACTGTGCAGTTTCCCGAAGCCCCAAACTGCATATCAAATCGAATTATAACGAGCTTAATGCGATTTCTGACTCTGAAGAAAGAATTGTGTCTAACAATTTCAATATACACAATTCTTGGCGGCTTCGACATTCAGGAGAGGCAACACCCGATAAACGACGTGTTGATATCTTCGCTGCGGAAAGCCACTTAACTCAGCTTATAAATGAACCCACGCGAATACTTGACTTTGATGGTCATATCGCCAACACCCTACACAGTGGATGTACTCTCTTCCCTAGGCTCATGTGACCACTTTGTCATATCATCTGCCATCTGAGTCGCGCATTTGCAAAAGCAGTTAGGTTAAGTTAGGTTAGAGGCCCAATGGCTCATTGGGCATTTGAGCTTATAATAAAGCGTTGGAGAGAGTTATTGTCTACAATGTTCAAATCGCTTAAATCATTGTAGAAAAAAGCTCCTGAATTGAGTTTCCTTCTTTGGAAGAAAGCTAGACAGAGTAGGTGGAGGATTGTCTCTAACACAGGTCGGTGACGTTGACTTATGTACTGATTCGATTTGATGAATTATTTAGGTGGTGGAAAATGCGGCTTCTACTGTTCAGTAAAAGTCTTAGGAACTAGCTAACCTAACGCTCTCCTGGACGGAATGTAAGTCGTCGTATATCATTGGCATAAGCACCAAGACCTTTCTTTAGTCGTAGCTACCTGAAACGAAAAGAAGTATGAGAAATGTGTTTGACTACGAATAAGATGAAGCCATCTTATCGTAATCAACACGATCTGTGGGATTCAAGTTGGTAAGTACAGCTACAATTTCTCTACGAATTAAAGTTGCTAACATTTTGGCCTGTTCTTTGAAATTCCATCCGTTTGCTTCATCGATAAGCCTAAATTGTGTTTGTTAGTCCTGCCAATGTGTTACGTGACTGTCAAATGGAAGTGGATTAGATTGCTGGATGTGAATAGATGTTAGGAAGTCCGTGTTTTTCATTTGTCTTTGCTCTTTAAGGGGTCTCAATTTATTATTATTGTGTGGTCTACCGGATCAGTCTCCTTGGCTGTAGAACAATGAAAAACTTTGTTGACAAACTTTATTCCGCTAAATATGCGAATTTCACTTTTGAATCGTTACTTTGAATCTGCGATTTCACGTTTTGCATCTCCACATTTAAGCCTAGAAAACCTAATTTGAAAATAATTTTCTCCAAGTTTACAGTAAATGCTGCTGTCATATCGAACCGAGCACCTCACTCTGACATCAGTGTTAGGTTTTTTTTTATTATACCGGCAATACCCGGCCATGGAATGGCGAGAAGAAATAGAACAAAGAAAACAAAGAGTCATGAGGAAGATTATTATGCTGTGCACACTTTATTAAAAAAAAAAAAAAAAAAAGAACAGCGGAAATTCTAATATGACAATTGAATCACAAAAATGATGTACTGCCAAATAAGCTTTTTACTTCAAAAGTTGATGGCTTGCTGCGTTCGTGAATGCGTAATAGAATATTAGATGTTGGAGACCCAGCACCTCCCAGGAGTATGTTGCGAGATCATCCGAACTGAGCTTGGTATTGATAATGTAATTTTTTTATTCCATTTAGACCAGATCCAGAACATTGGTAAATCTCGACACTCGTCTAGCCTCTGCTTCAAAGTTGTTATTTTTTTGTGTCGTTTACATAGCTCTTTGTAATTTAAATTTACTTCCAAGCAAAAATTCCTGACTCAGCCATTGCTGAAATCACGGAGCGCTCATAGCCAAGCAAAACAAAATCGTCTCGCTCTTTTGCAATTATGTACCATCAAATCAGGGCTCAGACCGTTGCTGTGCAAAACTTCCGCTGCGACTAGTGATAGGATATGATGCATTGATGATTTCTTCTATTCGATTGAGATCGGTTACGTATTGCCCCTGCAGTTACATATCAAAGTTGTCCGCGATAGCTCGCCGCTTTTGTATGTAAGACCACAAGCCCGGTCAGACAAACTCATTCCATAGGGTTCGCGGTCCGTATGAATGACACAACTCCAGCAGTTTAATGTCTTTATGATTGAATAACTCATCCTTTGACAAACGATCTGCTCCTGATTAATTGTTCTGGTTCCCTCCTTCTATACCAATTGAAATTACCTGATAGAAGTACATTTGGGGTAAAATTGTACCTTCCCAATGGCTACAAGGTTATAGAAACGCTCGTAAAAGATTTCGAGACATGAAAATCTATCAATGTGCTTCAGTACGATTTTCGTAGCAACGAGTCCACTGATAATTTAATGGCATGTCTCACCTAAAAGTGGAACCAAAGCGTACATCAATCTCTCGAAAGCAAATTGTTTGCATTTGATATTTCAAAGACATTTGACACAGTTTGACCTCAGGCTCTTTTGTCAAAAATACGTGCATTTAGGATCGATAAATCTTTTCTTCAATTAGAATTACCTGTTGGCACATTTAATTTATATTTTTACGTTTTTAAACAAGAAATCCAAAAAATAAATACTTATGTGCTCCAGGACTTCAGTCTACTTCTTTTAATTTAATAAATTCATCTGTTTACGACAGTACTCACAGTGTTTTTTTATATTTGTTTCTGGCGTCTGCTCTTCGCCTGCAAAATTTAATGAGTGAAACAAACAAAGTGGAATTTAATGCTTCCAAAATACCATGCTGTCTGATATCGTTTAAGAGAAATTTGAACGCCCAGTCGTTATCCATGAATGGCACTTGCATCGTCGAAACTGAATAACATTCCATTCCTGGCATGAGTATCAATAAAAAATTAACGTTAAATTGACCGCATATTGGATATCGCAAAAAATTCAGTAAAATGCCTTATGAATTCCCTGAGCGATGTATAAGATACAAACTTTACACCATCTGATTTCGGATCAATATAAAAGACATTAATCTGTCTTCAATTTGAGTTCAATGCTTACATATAGAAATGTATACCCACTTCCCTATGCTAGAGCTTGTATGTATGATATTTTCTTCTACATAGATTCCGTTTATGCCAAAAATGATGCTTATTTGATAGCAATCGAGGAGGTAGATATTGTCTATCGTGGTCTATTACTTTTTTCCAATGATCTGGAAGAGACATAATTCCTCTTTTGTAATGGCTGCCTATAAAAGCAGACTTTTGTGTAAAAAAAGTTTTCCAGGCACGTTTTGATCTCATCTTAGGAATTAAATTGCCTTCCGACCACATTGTTTTCAAGAGAGTGGAACAGGTAGTAGTCATAAGACGCAAGGTCTGGAGAGTACGATGGGTGCTACATAGCTCCCCAGCCAAATGAATTTAGCTTTTGTTTTGTCACTAAACCTGTGTGTGATCTAGCGTCGTCACAATGGAAAACAACGCCCTTCCCGACCAATTCTGGCCGTTTTTCTTCCACTGCCTGCTTCAAAGTATCGAGCTGAGAGCAATATTTAACGGCATTTAGTGGGACACCTCACCAGTCCTATCAAGTGCCCAACATGAAATTTTTAAGATGTAAATCTTGTTTGCCGACCGATTTCAGTGTTCCACCATGACCTCTTATACCGAATATTGTTGTAAACCACCCATTTTTTGTCTCCCGTAAACACTTTTTTCAGGAAAGCCTCAGGCAACTTCCATCTCAACAAAGACTCAAAGACCATTATGCGATCAATAATGTTTCTTTCACTGAGTTCATGAGGAGCCCAAAAATCCACCTTTTTCGGCATTCTAAGCATTTTCAGTCTCTGCGAAACGATTGTATGGGGGATGCTAAGCCGTTGAGAGATCTTCCATGTCGTCAAATACCTATCAACGGTAAGTAGGTAGATATTAGATAAGTAGGCAAAAGTGGCGTTTGGAAAGGATCAACCCACTTAGGCCTATTGGCCCATTATGACGCCACGTGGATCTGTTATTATCTTAATCATGAAACCAATTCGAGCTTATGATGAAGTATAAGAGACTGTTTAAGCCTATATTCTTTAGAACGTTTAAGTCATTATAAGGGGTGATTCGACGTAAGGTTTAATTTTCAATAGGCTTTTTTTGACAGATCGCGCGTCACTCCTATCAAACTGCTTTGTCATTTTTGTTCAGTATCGTTTAGCAAGTCATCATGAAAAGACCCATACCACAATAGTGTCTCCAAATTATTCAGCTGTATGAGAACTGAAACCACTATTGCCAACACCATTCGCAAATTCGAGTCCCAGTTTACATTAGTGTATGATACTCGACCGGTTAGAACACATCCAGCACGTATAGAAGAGATTATAGCCGCTGTAACTGAAAGTGTACGCAAAGACCGTGACGAATCGATTCTCCGTCGTTCTCATCAGCTTACCTTGGCGTATTTTACGTAAGGATCTCGGCTTAAAAGCTTAAAAGCCAGTTGACTTGAATTTGCCTCATATTTTCAGTGAATGGGCTCTGGAAAAACTCAATGAAAATCAAATCAGAATGTTACCGTCAATTGTAACCGTTATCGCGCCATGTTAACGGACTATATGCTTCCTGATATTCAATCACATGGTCTCGGTAAGCTCTGGTTTCAACAAGACGAGCCTACGAGCCATATAGCGCATAGAACAATGGACTTGTTGAGAATTCATTTTGGTGAGCACTTACTTTCTCGTTTTTCTATGGTAAATTGGCCGCCTAGATCTTGTGAAATCACCTTTGGACTATTTCCTCTGAGGATATGTAAAGTCTCAAGTTTTCAGAAATGAGCCAGCCACGATTGACGCTTTGGAAGCCAACATTACTCGCTATCCGCGAGATACTAGTCGCTATCCTCGAAAGAGTCGCCCTAAATTGAACTTTCCGGTAGAACTACTTTGACACGTAGTCGTTGTCAATATTTACATAATATCATTTTTTAAGAGTAAATGCCATAAATTTTTCTTTTAACCGATAAAAAAAATTGTAAGTTCGCTTTCAAATTTATGTATTTTATTTTACATTATAAATCAAATCTCACGATGAACCACCCTTTAGAAGAAAGCACCAGAGTGGTATTCTCTTCACCGGACATGTGCAGAGAAGGTGGAGGATTGTCTCTTCCTCCTCCCCGTCTATGCAGCTTCCACAAAAATTGTTTGTAAAGGCGCCAAGCCTTCTTTCATGCTTGCCTATAAGAGAATGTCCAGTGATGTACAGGGCTGAGATATTTCCTGTTTAGAAGTATCAGACTCTTAGAACGATTCAGATCTAGCGTTTGATCGCTAAGCATGTTGGTCCAATAGTCCACCTAAGGTCTATTATCTTATAAGCATCCAGCTTTAATATCGATTTGCGCGTAGCGATTGGTATACCTATGCCACTCTTTTCCGGTAGAATAGGTAGAGTGGTTCCAATTTAGGCGAGTTCGTCGGCCCTACAATTCCCTGGAATATCTCTGTGGTCCGACACCCAAAAACAGTGAAGGTTGAACTGCTCTGTCAGCTCACTAAAAGATGATCAGCATTCAAGAGCGGTTTTAGAATTTAATGAGACTGAGTTCAGGGTCTTGACAGCGGCCGGTCTATCCGAAAAGATGCGGATATCCTTTGCAAATATCACGTTTCTTCAGCCAGAACAGAGCTTCTCTAATCGCCAAAATTTCCGTCAGAAATACGCTACAGTGATTTGGAAGACGAAAGAGAGGCTTAGATATAGCTTTTCTGAGAAAATTACTCCCAATCCACCACGATCTGCCCAACGGGTTAATCTGTTAAGATTTGGCTGAAGAAGTTCTTAGATGGAATTAAGATGCTTATCTGAGACGGCCATAGCAACGTCATCCGCATATGCAATCACCCTGCTATCACCCGCTTCCGGGTATATCAATAGTCCATTAACTACTAAGTTACAGAGTTACAGAGTTACAGTAACCTCTGCTGACAAAAGCCCCACCCAGCTTGGAGTTTATTATGCTGTCATTATTGGAGCGAACACAATTCACAAGTGTTCGGCCAGGCATCAACGCATCCATAAAAATTGATTGTTTGGTGCGGTTTATTGCACGGTGGTGTCATTGGACCTTTTTTTTCAATGAGAAAGAGACGCCATACAAGCGACGCAATGCTTAAAGTTGTAAAGGAGAAATTTGACGACTGGGTCATATAACGGCTAGCATTCATTCTCCGCCGTGATCATGCGATATTTTGTCTGGAGCAACTTGAAGTCCTTACAAGCCTACGCTTACAAGTCAACCACTTAAGGCAAGTTAGAGGCCATCATTCGACACGTTATTGGCAGAATAACGCTGCACATATTGGACCGAGTCATTAAAAATTAGACCGACCACTTGAAGCACTGTAGCAAAGCCGAAGCGGCCGTTTGAATAATGTGCTATCCCACACATAATGGCACAAACGTAGCTTCGAAATGAAGCCAGAATCAGTTTTATATCTCACACTGTTCTTATCTGGTCACCCTCTTTCCTAATTTGTTCTGTTTCAATATAAAATTCAAAATATCTTCAATCTATGTGGCGCTGATATGCGTGCATATACATATTATTTCCTGACCCTGATGGCTCTACAGTCCAAGGTGGAATTGGGCCTCAACCAACAAGCCTATTCATCCAGTTTGATCTTTATCCAGCTGCCTCCAGTTTTACATGCTAAGTTGACTGAGGTTCCCTTCCACTTGCATGTGCCACCTAAGACGCGGTTTTTCTTTACTCGGGACCGGATTCTGAGATTTTACGGACTTTTCGTTGAATCTTCACACTTCTGGCTAAGTCAATATCTCTGCTCAGCCCGTACAGTTCTTCGTTGTATCTCCATCTCCACTCCCCGTATATGTGGACGGGACCAAAAATCACCTATGGAATTTTCCTCTCAAAGCAGCCAAGAGCACCCTCATCTGTTTTTGATAAAGTCCGTGCCTCTGCACCATAGAGCGGACTGGAATTATTTAGGTTCACCTTTTTGTTCGATAGAGGGCTTTGCTAGTCAATTGTGCTTCTTAGCTGAAAGAAGCCGTAATTGCCAAAAGCTATTCTTCTAAGTAGACAAAGTCCCTAACTACTTCAAAATTATATCTGTCATTCTATCCGATACGTCAGTGTCGTGTGTATTTTCTTATTGGTCTTGCCCTCGTTGACCGTGAAACCTGTCTCAATACTCGCGAAAGCGGCATTAGCATCACGCTGCTTTCTTCCGATTATCTCAATATCATCGTATCAATCATGGGCGTATGTGAGTAATTGGACGAATTTTTGAAGATCGTGCCTCTTGTGTTGGAGAGTGAGTTTTGCACTATTCTTTAAAGAATGATGTCAAAGAAATCGCATAACAATCGTCTTGTCTAAATCCTTTTTTGACATCAAAGGTCTCGATGACTTCTTCACCGACCTTGATGAAACAGCGTGCATTCTCCATCGTCATCCTGCACAAGCGGACGAGTTTGGCAGGGATGCGAAAGCTAGACATTGCTCTGTATAGTTTGGCTCTATAGATGACTAAGTGGCGTGCACGGATTTGGAACGCAGGGGTTTTATACAAGATCTGCCTTAGTGTGAATATTTGGTTAATGGTTGACTTTTCCACCCTAAAGCCATCAGGTTGTTGACCAACGGCTTCAGGCGTTCACATGTTGTTAAGAAGAGTGATGCCTATGTTGTTTAGAGGGTATCCTTTCTTGAGTATCAGAGAAACAATGCTGGAGCTCGGCAGTCAGGCCGTCCGCTTTAGAAGATTTGTTGAACTTAAGCTAACATAGATTTTGCTATCTCCACTTCATCTAGGTCGGGTGAACGGAATTGTTGGTATACTATACATCGTCCAGGTTGAAAGGTTCATTCTGTCTGATAGCGGTATTTGGTTCGTCATCATCATGATAAAGTCTACCGAAATACTCCTTCCAAATCTTCATCATCGATTGCAACTCTACTACTATTTTGCCTTGTTCTCGGCATTAATATTTTTATCTTTTGGTAGAACTCTTGAATCTCATTCCTGGAGTAGCAACTCTTAATTTCCTCGACCGCGTGCTTCTGATGAACATTCTTTTTTCTACGGCTCCTCGGAAAGGCTCTAGTCCTTTGTATGCATCTTACTTAGCTGCATGTGCTTGCCGTACTTTGTCTTCAACTAGGTTAAAGTTCCAGTCGATGTAGATTCCACACAGGAGAAGTACCTTGCGCCGATCGCATTGTACTCAATCTAGCTGAGGGTTGGTTGATCAAGAAATCTCCAAATCCACCACCTGAATCCGGTATCGTATAGTGCTACCACAGATTCCCTCTTTTCTGAGCTTTGCATTAAAATCGACGAGGACAATTTTAACGTCATAGCTAGGGCACTGCTCCTGAGTCTTGTCCAATAGCTTCTAGAAGCTATCCTTGGTGTCGTTATGTCTCTTACGTGTAGGGGCGTGCTCGCATAGAAGGGTAAACATAGCAAATTTAATCTTAATACGGATTGTTATGAAGGCTCGTTAATAAGACTTCTAGCCTAAGTCTGCCTCTAAATAGGCGCTGCTATCGATAACACTCGCCGTAGTAGATATCGAAGTTTTTCATTCTCTTTTTGCCCGGCCTATCCTATTGCATTTCTTGGATGGCGGTAACATTTGTTTTGCAGCAGTATTGGATTTCACGTATCCTACTAGGGGACCTAACATTCCAAGTGCAGATCGGAATTTCGTTGTCCATGCCTTGTGGCAGGGGTTGTTAACAGTAGATCCGTTCGTATCGGTCTTGTTGTTGCCTCGTAACTTATTTTATTTTATTTTATTTTTTTTCCATGACCATGGTGACACAATCCCCAACCTAGCAGGCCAGCTCCATACCCCTAGAACGAGAAGTCGGTGTAATATTTTTTCTTTTTTTTTCAAATTAATGAGAATCGAAATTAATAAATAAAACAAATCAAGGAAGGCTGTGTATTCCTTATTCACATTAGAAGCATAAAGTTGAAAAACAGAAGAAACACCATCACAGATGAATGAGTCCAATACCGATGAACAGTAAACCACACATAATCCAATTATACTTGCGAATCTGAAAGTTATGAAACACAAGAAAGTCGAAAATTATCAAATGCTAATCTGTTTAAATTATTCGTCAGCCGTCAGTTGTCGCGAATTCATCTTGTTTGCAACATTCATCACTACTTTCACTCTCATACGTTTCTTGATCGATTTTATGTGAGTCATTAAAAGATACTCAGCTAAAGGTGATTCGTAGTTTGTGTATGAGGGAAGACATTTAATGGCTGCAAATGTTTAGCTAAATAAGGCGAAATATCTTTTATCTGATATTAGCAAGAGAATGTTTAAAGGCGAATGCAAACACCAGTTATCAGGAACTAGAAAGTTTTGGAAGGGGAAAACAAATTACCGGATATGGATTCGAAGAAATTTCGGGCCGGAGTTCTTTCGCTCAACTATTCCTAGCTTTCGAGACTGATGATATCTAGCCACTTTGGTCAGGTGCATCATTCTCAAGTCACACAGACGGGCAATATTTTCAGGAATGCCAAACCTTTTCATGACTCTATATAGCTCGTATCTATAAATGATTTCATATGCGGCTTTAAAATCAATAAATTGGTGGTGGGTGGATGATGAACTTAACAGCCCTTAAACCACACTGATGAGGAACTATCAGACTACTGATGTTGAGTTTCAAGAGTTCTCATAGTACGGCAGATAGAATCTTGTACGCAATATGGAGGAGACTAATTCCACGTTTCTCTATTTTTTTTTCTGTCGTCATTCTCCAGAAAGACACCAGCGACACATCCTAAGTTGCTTTTTGATCCATCCGTGAAGACCCGACTGCATTCCTTTCCTGACTCAAATTCTGGCCGAAACCAGTCCTGGGAATAAGGAAAATAGATTTTGTGTTTTTTCCGCATCGGATGTCATGTCCATAAGACCGGAGTCATAAGACAGCCGGTGTTATCAAAGCCTAAGTGCAAATTGTAGCAAAGATCACTTCATTTTAGACCTAAGATAGCTTTGAGAATGCAGCCCATGATGTGAATATCAAGAGGAGAAAGATTCATCAATGCGTCTAGGGAAAAGCCAGGTATGCTGGGGAAAGCCCCCATGCATCCGAGACAAACTGTTCTTTAGAGTCTAGTTAAAGTAGCAATCACGTATTTTCGCGAGAGCTTATTCCACCAGACAACCAACGCATAGGATGTAATTGGCCTTATCATAACCATGTAGATCTAAAGGACCCTTCTCGGTGGCAGGCCTCATGTCTCGCCGATAGCTCCCCTGTACTGCCAAAAGGTCGACAGCGCCTTAGATGCTTTCGACGTCATATGCCTAGTCCAGAGAAGTTTATAATCCAGGATGACACCCAAATACTTAGCTTCTTTGGAGAATTGAATAGTGATTTTTATAAGCACTAGATTAGACACACCAGGCATCTTCCTCCTCCTCGTAATAAGGACAACCTCAGTTTTGAGAGAATTGACCGAAAACCCATTTCTAGTGCACCAGGCGTCGATCACGTCTACGGCTGCCTGCGCCTAAGAGAAGACAGTCGGTAACACGAACCAACAGACAGTATTAGCTACAGCATCCGAGTATGCTTGTGCATAGACGTTAGAACTATTGAACGCGTTGAGAAGTGTGTCGACCAACATTCACCATAACAGTATAGACAAATCCCGAATCGCGGCAACCACTATTTATACCCGCCACCACATATTAGACGAAACCAGCTTCCACAATCAATGTCCTATTCACCAGCATTGTTTTTATCCAAAAAACTAGTTATTCGTCTACCCTGTGTTGTCGGCGCGAGTTACACATGCCATCAAAAGTTGCATTGCCGAAAGCACCCTCAACGTCGATGAAAATGCCCAAGGCGTACCAGATTCTGAAGCACACTCTCGCTAGATCTTCTGTTGGTAGGCGCGACAGAAGATGCATTCGCAAGACGGTTTACGCACATTCTCTCGATGTTTTCCAGCATGAAGGAAATAGGACAAACCATATCTGAAACGTCTTATTTTCTGAGTGTTTCGATCTTTTCGCAAAAAGCTTTGTAAGAGGTGCTCTTCGAAGTACGAATAAGCATCTTAAAATATTTTTGCTTTGATCTGTAAATATTTCAATCTTCCTCCAAAGTAGTCTTGAATGACCTGTAGTAGTTCGCTTCCCTAAAAGGTAAGGTGTAAGCAAATAAACCAAAAACCATACAACAGCTTACGACTATTATTCAAGAAGAAACGTTGGGACTTGAAATTCTGACAAGAGTTATGGGAAATCTGCTTGAAAGAGCACGTCCAGTCGGAGCCAACAATGGGCACCATTTAAGAGATATTTTCAAACTATAAGCCAAAGGTTAGTGAAAACAAAAGTTAAATAAAATTAAAAATCAGGTGTCCACCATTACAATACGTAACGTTAACGTTTCTCGGCACATTGACTTTCCGCTGCCAGCCATCTGCCAATTGCATTTAGGTTTTCCTAGTGTTCTGATAGTTTTTACCCCAACTGTAAACAGGCAATGTGAATTTCGTCGCACCATGGAAAAGTTTGAGCGTGTGTACCTTCTTTTGGATCGTAAGCCAACAACCAGGTAGAGATTGATGCAAAATGAAAAAAACATAACCGCCTTAGCGGCCTGTAATGAAAAAGACCCAGAAATATCGGTTCAACTTCAATCAGATGAATTTGGCATCGCCAGAGAGTAAACCCGGTTTATTTTGCAGTTGGATTTAGGCCTACATCCGTATAAGATGCATCATCGGACCTTATATCTTTCCAAAACCAATGCTCTCAGGTATACGATTATAGCGATGTTATCGGATTTTCTGTGGTCAGAGATCGACAACATCGATATATCCGAGCTCTGGGTTCAACAAGATGGCGCTACATGGCGAGTTGGTCATCTCACAGCAAGCGTTCACCAATTGACCCCTGCGATCGTGTGGTTATTTTTTCTGGGGCTACGTCAAGTCCTTAATCCACGCTAACAAGCCAAACACTTTGGATGAGCTCGAGGAAAAAATTCGACACGCTTTTGACGGAATAACGCTGCACATATTAGATCGAGTCATCAAAAATTAGATCAACCGCTTGAAGCATTGCCAGTGAGGTCGAGGCGGCAATTTCAATGATAAAGCCAAAATCATTTTTTTTATCTCACACCGTTTTAATTTTATTTAATTTTTCTTATTCGTTCTTATCTGGTCACAATTCACTTAAGCTTGAAAATTGTTCTGGACTTAATCTTTATCCAGGTTGAATGGATAGTGGAGTGCTATTCGGCCTCATAATTTAACAGACTGCAGAAATGATGTTCCAAATTCTCAGCACCAACTGTGGTATGACCTATTAGGCGTCCTTCTGCATCCTTACAGATTTCTATTTGAGCCTTACAGCTTTGGTATGTTATGTTCGTTTTATTTTTTGGTAAAACCTCCAAACACCATTCTATCCGATAGCACCATTCTAAGCCCTCGATCGAGCACTTCCTGTACTCATCTATTTTCTTCTGAAAAATCTTTGTTCTTCGTCCTTTTCTGCTGAGCCGTTTCCTCTGTACATCTGTTGCTTTTCTAGATTTAAATATCTACATTCATCGTCGAACAAGGAGCTTCTTTGTTGGATCGAATTGAAAGCCAGTTAATTAGTGGCGACCTCTCTAATTGTTGCCTGGTTGTGATTCCACTAGTCGATTGAACCTGATCTAAAAATTTTCTAGCGGTTTCTTGCGATTATAGACGTTCAACGTTGAATTTCCTCACAATGATTCGCTACCTTTAAGCTGTTACAAATAACCGCATCCGTATCTTGGCTATAATAAAATAGTCAGTGTAAGCTTCTCTGAACTCGGGCAACCAAAACACTGGAGGAGTGCCTTGGGTCGATCGCCATATTTGGTTGACGTTTTGTTGAAAATAAATCAGCCAAGTCCCTTTATGGATATCAAAGTATGGAACCCGTGTGATGGCTATAGTTACATTACGTCCCGCTTCACAGTCAACAAAGCTCTACTTTCCCTATCATGGAAAGACTCACACTACAACAGCGTCTCCAAATTGTTCAGCTGTATTACAAAAATCAGCGTTCTGTGAGAAATGTTTTTCGTGCGATTCGAGGAACTTACGGTGCACATTATCGACCTACTGAAACCACTATTCCCAATACCATTCGCAAATTTGAGTCCCAGTTTACATAAGTAGATGATACTCGACCCGTTAGACCACATCCAGCACTTAGTGAGGAGACTATAGCAGCTGCAGCTGAGAGTGTACGCGAAGACCGTGACGAATCGATTCGTCGTCGTTCTTAGCAGCTTGGCTTGTCATATTCGACAACTTGGCGTATTCAACTTGTGCAAGAATTGAAACCAGGCGACTTGAATTTGCGTCATATTTTCAGTGAATTTTCAATGGATACGTTAATAAACAAAATTACCGTATTTGGGCTGATGAGCAACCCGAAGAGTACCAAGAGGTTTATGGGCTGGTGGAATCATTGGTCTATACTTCTTAAAAAATGAGGCAAATCAGTATGTTATCGTCAATGGTAAATGTTATCGCGCCATGTTAACGGACTATGTGCTTCCTGAAATTCAAGCACATAGTCTCGGTAGATTTGGTTTCAACAAGACGGCGCTACGAGCGATACAGCGCGTAAAACAATGGACTTATTGAGAAATCATTTTAATGAGCACTGAATTTCACGTTTTGCTACAGTAAATTGACCGTAGATACCACAGCTTTGGACTATTTTTTCTATGGATATGTAAAGTCTCAGGTCTTCAGGAATAAGACAGCTACGTTTGACGCTTTGGAAGCCAACATTACTCGTGTTATCCGCGAGATACCAGTCGCTATGCTCGAACGAGTCGGCCAAAATTGGACCTTCCGAATGGACCACTTCAACAATAAAAAATTTTAAGTTCGCTTTCAAATTTATGTGTTTCATTTTACATTATAAATCAAACCTTACGATGAATCATCCCTTACTAACTTTTGTATTCAATAAAAGCATTCTCACTGGAAATTTTCCTGTTCCACGTACCTTAATGTAATGTGCGGATGTAATACCACTTTTAAACAGCGGTGAAATAGATTGCGTTCGAAACCTTTCTCACTCCTTCCATCAGTTAGCAAAATTTTTTAAAAAGCTGTACTAAATAGAGTTTTTAAGTTTTTCAACAAAACAAGCTTTTTTTAAATCGGCCTGATTTGGGTTATAAAAAGGTAAGTCTACGGAAGATACTCTTTTGAAATTCTGTTCCCAAATATACACTAATCTGGACAACAAAATGAATACAGCAAATATGTCGAACTTTGGCCTGAAAAAGTGTTTTTGCGGGGAGCTCTTCTTCATTACTTTAATATGAAGAAAACTGCTGCCGAAAGTCATCGTATTTTGGTGGAAGTTTAGGTGAATATGCGCTAGCTGAGCGAATGTGCCAAAAGTGGTTTGCACGATTTAAAAGTGGTAATTTTGGCTTGGAAGACGATGAACGTCGTGGGCAGACAAAAAAGTTTGAAGATGAAGAATTGGAAGCATTACTTCATGAAGATTGTTGCCAAATACAAGAAGAGCTCGCAGAATCTTTGGGTGTCACTCAAGCAGCCATTTCAAAATGTTTAAAAGCAGCTGGATATATTCAAAAGCAAGGAAATTGGGTTCCACATGAACTCAAGCCGAGAGACGTCGAAAGGTGGTTTTGCATGTCCGAAATGCTGCTGAATCGCCTCAAAAGGAAGTCATTTTTGCATCGGATTGTTACTGGTGATGAAAAATGGATCCATTACGACAACCTCAAGCGCAAAAAATCATATGTGAAACCCGGCCAACCAGCCAAATCAACGGCAAAGCCGAATATCCATGGCGCGAAGGTAATACTCTGTATTTGGTGGGATTAGATGGGTGTGCTGTATTATGAGCTGCTAAAACCGGGTGAAACCATCAATAGACAACGCTACAGAACACAATTAATCCGCTTGAAGAGAGCAGTAGCCGAAAAACGCCCGGAATATGCGACCAGACACGAGGCAATAATTTTCCATCATGACAACGCTCGACCCCACGTTGTTATTCCGGTTAAGAACTATTTAGAAAACAGTGGATGGGAAGTCTTACCCCACCCGCCTTATAGCCCAGATCTTGCCCCTTCTGACTACCATTTGTTCCGGTCGATGCAGAACGCCCTCACTGAAATACGGTTCACATCAGAGAAGAATATCAAAAATTGGCTTGATTCATTCTTGGCTGCCAAGCCGGCGCAGTTCTTTTGGGATGGGATCCACAAATTGCCAGAAAGATGGAAAAAAGTCATAGCTTCAGATGACAGACACCCAATATATAAGAAAAGCCTTTGACATGGTAAATCATGAAATTTTGTTAAGGAAGCTAAAAATGAGCAGGTTTTCGGAGCTTTAAAACTTACATGGAGAGTAGATCTCAAAGGGTGATAATAGATGAAACCAGGAGTGGAATTAAATATATTAATATAGATGTACCAAAGGGATCAGTTTTAGGACCTTTACTTTTCCTAATATATATAAATTCGCTATGTCGGTTGAATTTTAAAGGAATGTTAAGCGCTTTTTCTGACGATAGAGGTTGTGTGTACGTTTCTAAGAGCTGTTTAGATCTGATAGGAGATATTAACTGGGATCTAAGCTTATTCAGAATATGGTTTGCTGAGCACAAATTAATTATTAGTTCCAAAATCCAAAACGAAAGTCATGTTTTTCAGTCTGTCTATCCAAAATCCTTTTGTAGCTAATGTATTTTACCATGCACCTGAGTGTCCTAAATTCAAATTGACTTCACGTCCTTGTAACTTATCGACTTCTTTTTTAAGCAGTCTTGTCTGCAGTGGTAATTGTTTTCTTATTAAGAAAGTCGATGGATTCAAGTACCTGGAGTTAATTATTATTCAACCATACCGAGGCCTTTAAAAAAAATATTTTCGATTTCCGCTTCGTATTTTATTTTTATTTGAGAGGTGTCTGCTCTACGAAACTATATGCTATGCTCTATTTCATACTAAATTGCAATATGGTATGAGCTTCTAGGAAGGAGCCTCTTTTAATAAAACACAACCACTTCTAATTATTCAGAAAAATATTTTGAGCAAATTCTGCTTTAAATATCGTCTACATGTACCTTCATTTCGCACTAATGACTTCTGTAATTTTTAGACCTTATTTCCTTGTCGTCTATACAATAAAACACCTCAGTCATTAAGACAACTAAGGTCACTGAACATGTTTTTGGCACAGTTAAGTGATTGGTTAGTTAATATTAATTATAATGATTTAGAAACTCTTTTAAATGTCCAGGTGTAATAAACGCGCAATGAATACATTTCTAACATTTCGGTGAATTTCAAATTGTTTTCGGTTTTTGGCTTGAATTAATTGAATAACTTACCTGACTTATTGTTTTCTTTGCTTTTAATATGTTTTTTGAATTGTTATTTAATATTAAAATTAATTGCATTTATTCATCAACTTAGTTTTACTGCTATTTTCTGTTTGATTTTAACGTACAAAAAAAAAAAAAAAATTGTAGGGGACAAACCCCCCCCCCCCATACTTGAATTTCATAGTAAATTTTTATTGAAGTGGCACTTAACACTATTTGTACCCATAAAAATATAAAATGCTCCAAATTGTTCATCATTGATATTATAAAAGTTTGTGTATATGTAAGATAAACAAAAAGGCAATGGAAATAAACTTAAACTTAAGCTTTAACTTAAAAAACTTAAGAAAAGTTAACGGAAATTATTCAGAAAATTAAAAATACAAGTTTATTCATCTAAATCTATACTGTCCCCTTCAAAGTAATCCCCATCGAATGCAACACATTTATGCCAGCGCTTGATTCAATCCTCGAAACATTTTTTATATTTTGCTTCACGCAAACATAACGCCCAAATAATACTCTTTGTTTACTGTCTTACCTTCTGGTAAAAATTCATGATGCACTACACCGTTGTAATCCATGAAAACTATGAACGCTATTCACTTGCCTGATGTCTGGATTGCATGTTGTACTCATAAGCCAACCCACGTCTCGTCTCCAGTAATGATCCTTTTGATGAATGTGGGATCGGATTCAGCCTCGCAAATCATCTCTTTTGCGACGTCAACACGGTTTGTACGAAATTGAGGTTTTTTGACACCAACCTTGCAGCTTCACCACGGAAACTCAAATTATTAACCAAAATATCGTGGACTGATCCATAGGTAATGTTCAAGTCCTCCGCTATCTCTCTGACTTCATCAATGTTTTCATCGGTTTTCGATGTCGATGGTCTGCTACTGCGTCCATCATCTTCAATTGACTCACGACCACTTTTGAACCGCTCGTGCTACTGGTAAACGCAAGCTTTGTTTAGATAATCGTTGCTGAAACACTTTTCCAAAATTTCCAACGTTCGCCAAGCATTAAATCCGTTTTTTACTCAAAAAAGTTCGTTGTTGCAAATTGAAATTTATTTCTAGAATAATTCGTGCAGTTTTTTTTTCAAAATTTGAACGTTTATTTAAGAAAAACATGTACAAAGTATTGCCCATCTGAAGCTATGACTTTTTCCCATCTCTCTGGCAATTTTTGGATCCCATCCCAAAAGAACTGCGCCGGCTTGGCAGCCAAGAATGAATCAAGCCAATTTTTGATATTCTGCTCTGATGTGAACCGTATTTCAGTGAGGGTGTTCTGCATAGACCGGAACAGACCACTGTTTTCCAAATAGTTCTTAACCGGAATAGCAACGTGGGGCCGAGCGTTGTCATGATGGAAAATTATTGCCTCGTGTCTGGTCGCATATTCCGGGCGTTTTTCGGCTACTGCTCTCTTCAAACGGATTAATTGTGTTCTGTAGCATTGTCCATTGATGGTTTCACCCGGTTTTAGCAGCTCATAATACAGCACACCCATCTGATCCCACCAAATACAGAGCATTACCTTCGCGCCATGGATATTTGGTTTTGCCGTTGATTTGGCTGGTTGGCCGGGTTTCACATATAATTTTTTGCGCTTGGGGTTGTCGTAATGGATCCATTTTTCATCACCAGTAACAATCCGATACAAAAATGACTTCCTTTTGTGGCGTTCCAGCAGCATTTCGGACATGCAAAACCGCCTTTTGACGTCTCTCAGCTTGAGTTCATGTGGAACCCAATTTCCTTGCTTTTGAAAATATCCAGCTGCTTTTAAACGTTTTGAAATGGCTGCTTGAGTGACACCCAAAGATTCTGCGAGCTCTTCTTGTGTTTGGCAACAATCTTCATAGAGTAATGCTTCCAGTTCTTCATCTTCAAACTTTTTTGGCTGCTCAGGACGTTCATCGTCTTCCAAGCCAAAATAACCACTTTTAAATCGTGCAAACCACTTTTGGCAGGTTCGCTCAGCTAGCGAGTGTTCACCATAAACTTCCACCAAAATACGATGTCTTTCGGCAGCAGTCTTCTTCATATTAAAGTAATGAACAAGAACTCCCCGCAAAAACACTTTTTCAGGCACAAAGTTCGACATAGTTGAGTGGAAAAAAATTATTGTTGTTTACGCTTCAAATGAATGACATATACTGAAATGACATACAATGACAGTAGCTTTCCAACGCATGTTTCAATGGAATAATTACAATGGAATAATACAAGTTACGCCATCTCTTAGCAAACCGCACGAAGTTATAGACCCAATAGATGTACACTTGGATACTTAACTTTTGCAAATGCTAATCTATGACGCAAAGATTTAGAGGAAATGTCAACAACAGATGTACCAACTTAACAAAAAAAACAGAACTCAACTCGGAGCAATAGGAGCGCCACACGGTGGTTATTCCGTTTTTTTTATCAAGGTGGTACTTCAGAGTAAGGCGGCGCAAGATTAATCACCTTATCGGAGGATGGTATAATTTTTGCAAATAGCATCGTACGTCAATCATATTTGACATTTGTGAACAAGACAGCTACAGTATACAAACAGACAAGCAATGGAGCGCTATATTTTGCAAGAGCGTAGAATAATTGTGTCGATGTTTTTGACCAATAATCGGTCGGTGCTGTTAGCGCAACGTGAATTTCGACGTCGATTTCGAAATCGTGTCGCGCAAACTGAGCAAACATTCCGGCACTTAGCTACTCGACTCGAATATAGTGAAACCACAAAAGACCATGCAGGGCGTGGCCGCCACCGGACAGGTCGTTCGGCCGAGAATATTGCGGCTGTGGCTGCCGATGTCGCTGAGAACGAAGAAATATCAACTAGACGACGGCCCACGCAATTGGGCACCATACCATAGATAGATAGATATTTATTTCTCAATAATTTCAATAACAATGATTTCTTAAAATAAAATACGTCACCGTGTGGCGCTCCGATTTGAGTTGATTTGAGATTTGACGTTTGCAAAAGTTACGTAGGCAAGGCACATCTATCTCTTTGTGTGTTGGCGATTTTTTACAATTTTAGAAATGGATTTCAATTTGCAACATCGAACTTGTATTCAATTTTGCCTATAAAACAGATTTAATGGTGGGCGAACGTTGGAAATGTTGAAAAAGTGTTTCGGTAACGATTCTCTAAAGAAAACGGTCGTTTACCATTGACACGAGCGGTTCAAAAGTGGTCGTTAGTCAATCGAAGATGATGAACACAATGGCAGACCATCGACATCGAAAACCGACGAAAACATTGATGAAGTAAAAGAAATGTTGGTCAATAACAGCAAATTAACCATCGGAGATGTAGCGGAGGACTTAAACATTGCCTATGGATCCGTCCAAGACATTTTGATTAATGATTTGGGTTTCCGTCGTGTAGCAGCAAAGTTGGTGCCAAAAGACCTCAATTTCATACAAAAATGAGACCGCAAAAGAGATGATTTGCGAGGCTGAATCCGATCCCACATTCATCAAAAGGTTCATTACAGGAGATGAGACGTGCGTCTATGAGTACGAGACCAAAAAAACCACGTCGTTTTCAGTCAAAAAAGAAGGCATCATGAATTTTTGCCAGAAGGTCAGACAGTAAACAAAGAGTGTTTTTTGGGCGTTATGAGACGTTTGCATGAAGCAATTCACCGAAATAGACCAGAATTGTGGGCAGAAAACTCGTGGATTTTGCACAATGATAACGCGCTGTCGCACAGTGCCTTCATTATTCGTAAATTTTTGACGAAAAATGCAACAAATACCATTCAATAGCCACCGAATTCACCTGATTTGGCTCCCTGTGACTTCCTTCTGTTCAACCGAGAGGAAGTAATGGAAAAATCACAGAAAGCACTGATGGACATACCGAAAACCGAATATAAAAAATGTTTCCAGGATTCGGTCAAGCGGTGGCAAAAGTGTGTTGCAGCCGGTTGGGATTGCTTTGAAGGGGACAATATATATTAGATTAAGATGAATAAACTTGTATTTTTAATTTTCTGAATAAATAAATCTGACCAAGGAGGTATTATTTATTTACAGTGGGTGGGGTGACCCTTCAAATAAAAGTTTAAATTCAAATATGTACGTTTTCTTTAAGAAGAATTGATATAAAAGAGAAAAAACAATAAAAAAGGTTCATGTAGCAAAAACCAAAATTGTTGAAAGAAAGAAAAACAAACAAATAAAAATAGGGAAACAGATTATCACATCAGAATATTAGAAGAATACTATATGTATGGTACATACATATGTTATGTAGGTTCTCAATATTTCGACACTTAAGAGAGATTCAAAGATTTCTATATCTAAATCTAGAAGTCAACGTTTTATCTGTTTCTGGAAGGTAACAGGAATTTTTAGTGACATAAGCGACAGGATAGTACTGTACAAAAATTACAAGAAGCTGTGGTGCAAAAGCTGGGCACAGTGACAACAAATAATGAATTACTGCGCAGATTATGACTTTCAAATACTCTAAAATTCAGATTTCCTGAGCAAATGAAAAAGGTCTTTTACACTTTGAAACAGTGCAATTTTCGAACTGGTAGAATTTTCAATTGACAAAATAATGAAAAACTAGGATGTAGACGAGATTTTCCACAGATTTTTCTTACAATGTGTTTCTATAAGATCACTAGCGGCTGGATTCTGTTATAATAGAGTCCTCCCCAGTAAGTGATGCCCTACTGTAATTTGGAATCTTAAATTCCATAGTAAATTGTCCTTAAGATATTCGTTCAGCATACATTACGTAGAGAGTAGAAATTTCTGAGTGTAATATTGTCTCAAGATATTGATCTGGCTACAAAAGTTCATCTTGGAGTCAATGGTAAGTCCCAAATATTTGAAAACAGCCACTTTCTCAATTTGGAAACACATATCACAACAGGTAACATTGCTACAAAAGAGCCTCGAAGATAAACTGGAGTTACATATGGAGTTAGACAGTTTGAATCTTTGGCACTCAGTAGCATGGAAGAACACCCACCTCCGCCTCAAAACTATTTTGTGATGACAACCTGAAGAAATTTTTTTTTTCTTAGAACTTATGACCAGATTGTGCTCCACAAACCAATTTATTTCAGATGCTAAGTTTAGAAAACTGTCTGAACCATAAACACGGCCAACATCATCTGCAAATGCGGTTAATATGCTCTTGAAGTTCAACTGAAACAGAGAATTAACATATATTAAAAAGAGTATGGGCCCCAAAACAGAGGCCTGCGGTACCTTCAGGTTTATATGTTTAATTTCACTTTAAATTTCATCGAACTGAACCCTCTGAGACCTATTTTTCGGGTAAGACCTGAACCAGTCAATTATAAGGCCTCGAAAGATAGCTTCTTTAATATGGTTAACCATATCGTCACCAGACCCGTCAGCGAATTTTAGTAAAAGACATGTTCCCTTAAATAGTACAAACAGTGCATCAATTAATGCCTCCTGATCGTCAGTCGCGTGAGAATTACTATAAAGCTATCCTTAATCTCAACAACGAAGTGGACAATTTTGTGTCGAAAATCATCATGAGCGACGAGGCGCATTTCCACTTAAGCGGTTACGTCAATTAGCAAAATCTTCATTTCTGGGGCACTGAAAATCCGCGGGTAATGCACGAAGAGTTATTCCATCCACTCAATGTCGTTCACACGGGAGGAGTGATTGAATCGTATTTTTTTTAGGACACCATCGGCAATACGGTCACTGTTACTGGCGAACGCTAAATGGCCATGATAAATGACTTCTTACAGCTGTAATTGGAGCAGGTTAACATGTGGTTTCAACATAACCGCAAACACAGCATGAGCCACAATGGATACTGTGAAGGATCATCGGAAATCTTGCGGAAAGTCGTGGAAAATGCATTAAAACGGGCACAAATGTGTATCAACACTGGCGGCAGCCACTTGGCTTTTTTTTTTTGTGATTTAGTAAAAAAGTAATTCAGAAACAAAACTAGATGATTAGTTTTGAGCCACCTTGTAGGTGTCCATCCTAGAGAATCATCAGCAGAGGATCTAGGTTAGTTCCAAGGGTAGATCCGGAGATCGTTATACCTTAATCGTTTGCCCGGGAGGTCAACAGTTAACACGTCATTTTCCGATGCTGGTTCGTTGTATGTTCTTTTATCTCTTCTGTGCAGGCTTATGAGCCTTATGTTGACATAAACTAGAATTATGCCAATGGTCAGCATTTGCAATTTTAACCTGCAAGAGTAAGGATCTACTCATGCTGTTACAGGGAACACTACTGCGAACTGGATTGTTGCGCTGCCGGCCCAATTCAAGTTATAGGACCTGATCAGTTGCCACAAAAAATACTACACAATATCAAGAAACATAGACTATTCCAGTAAGGCCGAGTATGGCATCTAGGAATATGCTACGAAGGATAATTAAACAAAACCATTATTTTGCGTAAGTAATTCCTTTATTTCTTTTAAGCATTGTCGATCAGATATTATAATGTTTCTTTCTTTCGCTTTGTTTTTTTTTTTTTTTTCATTTATTACAGATTTGTATGTTTTTGTTTTTTAGGTTTATGTTTTGAGTAGTTGAATAAAGCTAACAATATATGTAGAAAGGACTTTACTTTATAATATGTTCTTCGGCTTCTAACATAGGTACAACGATTTTAAGTTTTTCTTAATTCCTCTTAATTAAATAAAAAAATCTGTATGAAAAGCAACACAAAATCTATATAAGTACATACGTAGTTATTTATGTTTAGAAAAAGAAAAATATCTTAGAGCAAAGTATTTTTTAAACAAATGCATATTAACTCACATTTCAGACGAAACTTTTAAACAAATTATCAAATAAAAAAAATAATTTGAACAGGTAAAAGGGGCATCTGCTATTTTTGAATTTTACTCATTTCGAACACTTTAAAATTATTTTTTAAATAATTTTAAATTAAAAAGAAAAAATAAAAATTTGGGAAAATTATTTTTTGAAACCACTACTTTGTTTCTGGGATGTGATTTTGACTATTCTATGCTGCTAGAACTAATTGTATATATTTCTCCTATTCATAAGAGACATACAAATTAAAGCTTGGCCATTCAAACGTATTTCCGAGAAGGTGAAGTGTTTAACATACAATTATTAAATTAGTAGAAGGGATTACTCCAAAAAATTCTTCCACGGCAATGGTACAAGAAACTCAAACGCTAAAGACTGCTATTGAGCCCACCTAGTTTCAATATTGTTACTTAATAATCGGACCTTTACCATAACCATATGCATGTTCCAAGTAAAGCACAAAACAGACATTTTGTCGGAGAAACTAAAAAGATAAAGTCAACAGCGACATATTCGGAGCTCGAGGAGTTATGAGGATTTTTCTTTATTAAACGAGGCTTACTCAAGATATTTAAGCTTCAGGCAGCGAACGCTTGACAACAATTCATATCAAGGTTGAATCTCTACCAATAACACGACTTTGCCAACAATGTCATCGACAAGACAATGTGGTAGAGATGTTCTAAGCATGACATAAAAATCAGTTGTTGGTAATTTAGGAAAGTGGAGAATTTTTTTCAGTTCGAAAATATAACCCAGAAGGTACCAGCTCCGAAAATTGGCTTACATTTTAGCAAGCTAGCACAGATTAACCATTCTTTGACTTACCATCCACAAAGGTCCCCAAAATTAATTTGTTAAAAAACCCACGGTCATAGAAGTCAGCGCTGTGGACATTCCACTAATTACCCAGGAAGAGCTGGTGCAGACATAAGACAAGATAAGCGACAACAAAGTACCCGGACCCGACGGCATCCTGAACAAGACAATAAAAGCGGCTATAAAAACATACCAGACGTGTTTATGATGACAATGTAAACACTGGAAAATGCAACATTTAGGCCTGCTAAAAAAAGGAAAGAAGACTCCAGGAAAACCATAGCTTTATCGCCTAGTATGCCTATTGGACGCCATGGAGAAGGTCCTCGAAAAGATGATCTACAGTAGATTACTCATGGTGGCAGACGGATAAGGAGCCCTCTCACACTACCAATTCGGCTTTTAAAAAAATGCGATCTACTGTTGAGAGGAGCAGTAGTTAATATCACAAAAGGCGTCATTGAAGGGGAAGGATGGCACTACGGCACAAAAGATTACTGTACAGTAGTAACGCCAGACGTTAAAAATGCTTTTAACTTAGCGAACTGGTCGTTTATTAGATGATCACTCGCCAGGATGGAAACACCATGTTACTTGCTGCATATAGCGACGAGCTAGTTCAACAATAGAAAGTTAAGATATAATACAGATGGAGGTGAAAAATACTACAACGTCACTGTCAAGACCGGATTGGTCTCAGAGCCCTTATTACGGAACACCATGTTTGACGGAGTCCTACGATTGGCGTTAACAGAGTGGTGATGGTAATTGTACTCGCCGATGACAGTAGGTAAACAGATTCATACAGTTGAATATGCTACAGATGAAGCAATTTTCCGGATAAAGGATTGGCTAGTAGCCACCAGTCTAAAACTAGCCGTCCATATAGCAGAAGATGTCCTCATAACCAGTCGAAAATTTTTCAGGTTAGTAATCAAATAATTAGGTCCAAAGAAGCAGTTAAATATCGTGATATAATGCTGAACACTCGTGCTCTCTCACGCATACTGCCTAACATTGGTGAATTTGCAAAATGATCATACACTCCAAGGTTATCACATCATCAATAATGACGAAGACTAAAAGAACATACTGACTCTGGGCACTACAGACAAGGAAAATCAGAGTCCTTGGACCTTGATTGGCAAAAAGGATCCTACTCTTCAGAGTTGTCACATCAGTTCTGTTGTATGTCGCCCCAGTCTGGGCGCAGGCGTTGAGGACGACGAAGACCAAAAAAGTCTATCGTCAGCATAGAGACTCTGCGCTCTACGCACAAGGACCCTACTTTTCAGAATTTTCACATCATCTCTGTTGTATGCCGCCCCAGTCTTAGTACAGGCAGTACGACGAAGGCCAAAACCAAACTACCTTTATCATACAGACGCTGCGTGCTACGGTCAATCAGTGGCTTTCGAACCATATCAGATAAGGCCGCCTTTGTTGTGGCTGGAACGGTTCTGGTCGACATTCTTGCTGTAGTTGCTCTACAGCTAAGGTAAACCTGCTTAATGAACTACGACAAGATTATGACTAGAGTCATATAAGTTTACTGCATTTGCTCAATTTGTCGAATCGAAAGGTGAATCGCAGCATCCTTAAGTAGAAGCTCTCAGACAGATTTCAGAGAGTAATCTCCGGGAACAAATCCTCTTCACTGAAGACTTTAACTTAAGGGGTTCCAATACTGTTTTGCTTGTTGATTAACGATCTCCCATTTGTCTATGTTCACACCTCAGTGCATCTTTATACTGATAACGTTCAACTTTACCAAGGCAAACTCCTTGATAAAACTGATGAACTCGATCTCCTTGTTAATGAAGATCTCAACCGAATTTGAGATTGGGCTGTGGATAATGGGTTACTTAAATTTAAATTTTATTTAAATAGCTCTCATCTAGTTTTCATTCATGCTGTTACACTTTGAAATTTACTCCCACGGCGAATCAAAGTAATTCTGAAGCATGCAAACTTTAAAAGTGCAGTCTTCCTTTACATTTCCTCCTCAACAACCCAACCCTATCTTCCACCCATCCCTCCTATTTTAAGCCACAAAGCATTCTTAGCTGAAAGAATTATTTTATCTTAAGGGCAAGGGTGTTAAAGCAGCGTGAATTTCGGCGCAGATTTCCAGTAGTCCGAAACCAACTGGGCAAACACTATGACGTTTAGCCGCTCGCCTTAAGAAGTATACAAGATGCTGTCAGGTCTGGCCGGCCCCGAAGCAGCCGTTCTTCTGAGAATATCGCAACTGTGTTGAAGATGTCGCAAAGGAGTATCGACCAGACGACGTGCCACAGGAATTTTAGTGAAAGACTGTAAAATGTCCCCTTAGAAAGTGCAGATAGTGTTTCAGCTGTTAGCTGTTGATCGCCAAACACTTGCAACCTACGCTCAAGCCAGCCTAAATCTCGACCACGGGGGAGACAACTTTTCATCGAAAATCATCAAGAGCGACGAGGCTTATTTCCATTTCTATGGATATGGAAGAGCGATTACACCCCCTCAAAGTTACAGCATAGTGTGCTGTTTACGGTTGAGGCGTCATCGTACCTTATTTTATCGAAAACGCCGTGAGCCAAACAACGACTGTTTATGTGTCATTCTTAATGACTTTCTCCTTCTTCAATTGGATGAATTGGGACTGGAGAGCATGTGGTTTTAAAAGGATGGAGCAACCGCACATACGAGTACTGTACGAGCCACAACCGAAATTCTTAACCGTTCCAGACTTCTTTTTGTGGGGTTTTTTGAATTCACGACTCTATGTCAAAAGGCCTCAGTCTCTTGAAGCCCTCCAAGAGAATATCCGTCAAGAATGCTAGAAATTATCGCCGGAAATTCTGGCAAGAGTGATGGAAAATGCCACAAATCAAGCCCGAATGGTCATCAATCGGCCACTATGCCGATATCATTTTCTCGATTTAATGGGAACAAATTTAAAATATCAAGTAAACATAATCCAAAAGCAGAACCAACAACTTTTGCCCCACCTTGCACTTAAAATCCCATTTGTATTCAATATAAAATAAATTAAAATGAAAGTGAAATCTACGACAAAAAGAAATCCATCTCCTCAATCAGGTTTAGTCGTAAAAGCACCGATTCGTATGTGGAAGCAAATCTGAGCATTGGTTTTCAAACTGAACGTCTGGAGAATTTTTATAGCAACCTCTGCAGAAGCTGCAGGGATGAAGAATAAATTAAATTCGTTCAAGATCTGCTGTGTAATTTCAAGCTGATTGATGACAAAAGAAAGTGCGAACTCTTGGCATTTTCTTATTCGAGCTGAAGAATCTTCAAAACCAATGATTCTTAATCAACGGTCTCTTGATAGCTTACGAAGTAGATAAAATCTAAACTGTACACAATAAAGTTAAACGTTGGTCTAACTAAGTAGTGGCTGGTTATAGCAACCATCTACCAACCATAACCTAGATGTAAGTATCTGTTCTTGATTTGTTTGATAAACTGAGTAAATCACCAATACACTCGTCGAAAGCTTAAGAAGGTAAATGGTTCCCAACATGGTTCATTCAATTTTTTGATAGTTAGTGGCATTTTCAAAATATACTCGTAATTGAAATATCGATGGAAATAATTATCAATTATAACATGTCAGAATGGTCCCTAGGGGCCTACCATAATACATTGTGTCCTGGTGAATTTAATGACAAACTAAAGCCGTATGTAAGTCAACACAAACTAACCATAACTTTTTTTTAGACAACTCCAACTTCCGTTGGAGTTCAACAAATTTTAGAAATGCAATCGAATACTTTGAATTTGGTTTCCGAGTTTCTTCTAAGAGTTCTCAGAACTTATTTTGAAAAAATAACAATAAAATTCTAAATTTTGTGATCGTTTGTAAGTGAATATGCACCTGCAAATACTTGCCATAGATACGAGTACGAGTACAAAACTGCACCAAGATATTGTATATTTTACATAAAACAACTAAAAAATATGCACTCGAACTGTGCTCACCATGGACTTGGACTTATTTATCTTAAGACACACTAGAAGAAGGCAAATACCAGTAGATTTACGATTTAGTTTTATCTTTCTGTCTGTTCTAAAAGTTAATCTATGTATGCTCTGCGCATTTCCCGTTTAACAAAGGTTCTCGTAACAACATTAATATAAATAAATCTTATTGACAATTTATTTAAATCTTTTTTTTTTTTTTTCTTTAATTTATAAGTTTGTTTTGTTTGTTTTTTTTTTTTGTATCTTTGTATCTTTATTTTCTGTCGTATTGTTTTTTTTTTTTTTGCTAATTTCGCTATATGTATATGTAAGTATTTGTATTTGTTAATCAATATTCATCGGCCGGGTTTTTTTGTAATTTTTATTTTTTTTTTTTCTATTTTTTGTATTTTTGGTAAGTGTTGCTAGTGAATGAATTTAACCTACGTTGCATTTTTAGTGGTTTTTATAGTTGATTTTCAATCGCAAGTTTAAATTTACAATTCAGGAGCGGTGCTGCAATTGTAATCGAAAATTGTGTGTTTTTTTTTCCTTTGTTTACAATACTTTAACTTTTAAATTTCATTTTATTTTCTAATATAATCATTTCACTTTTATTTATTTCCTATACATATACCATATTTGTTCTTGTTTGTTTTTTTCAATTTAAATAAATCCATTTGCGTGTTCTATGATCGGTATTCAGATTTGTTTTTTTTTTTTTTTTTTTTGTAACATTAAACACAAAAACGTTATATATCTGTTATCTGTATATATATGTATGTATGTGTTCTCTTAAAATATGATGTGGCTATTAAATACAATTTAAATATATTTAATAAATGTTTTTTTTTTTTGTTTATTTGGTTGTTTGTTTTGTTTTCAATTTATAATTTCTTGTAAATGTTTATGTTTTATAATATTAGCAAGCTTTCCATATCAAAACTATATATTGTATTGTATATCATAAGGAATCTTCATACATACTATGTGTATACATAATATATATATATGGATGTATATATATATGTACATATATATTTATATACATAAACAAAATTGTATTTTCTTTTATTTTTTCATATATACTCGTATATGTTTTTTTTTTGGTTTTTGTTTTTGTTTTATTTAATTCGCAATGTATATATAAACGCATTAATTTTAACACACTAATAGGTATAATATCTTGGACGATTTTGAAATTTGTTTGATGCAGTTTATTTATTGTATTTTATTTTTAGTTTTTTTTTTTTTAAAGATGCATTATACATAATGAGTATAGATAAGAGAGTTGTAAATAAAAAAATTATTTTCATATTTTTAATACTTTTGTTTTTCGATATAAATAAAAATGAATATAAGGTGAGATTTTTTGCTAAGTCATATAATTTGTTGCTTAATATTTACAGAGCATTAGTGGCATTATGGAGGCTATTGAAGAAGTGTGGTAGTTTAAAAAATGTTTTTTTTTTTTTTTTTGTTTTTAAAGCAAGCCATTACCAATTATTGGAGTGATTTAAAGCCTTTCCTGTCGAAGATAACACTACTCCTTCAGAACTAAATTATGATTTGTTTAAGTTTTTTTTTTTTGTACCGGCATTAATATTTCGTAAGAGTGGAAATGTTAATTTAAATGGAATATGAATACAGATCTGGTTAGATAGAGCAACTGCCACAGATTTTACGAGATATTTTTTCCAAATTATTGGGTGAAAATATGGATAGATAGTTTAAGTAATTTCCAAGTAGGAATTTTGGATTTATGATGTGTAATAAAAATCCGGCGGTCCCCATCAATCAGTCGTGTGTCACTAGAATTATTAGGTCGAAACGATTTCTAAAGTTTGGCTGAGCTACCCGAGCAAGTAAAAACCTTACTATTGTAAAGCAACCGATAATCCATCTGGATCTGCACATGCAATATTTGGAACTCGAACAGGCAACATGAGAGCGAACAATAAGCGGGGATTGTTGGAGACGAATTCCTTGATAAAACCAGCGAACCAAGCCCTTAGCTTAACGTCAAAAAACGTTTTAAGTAGAACGGAGAATATCTTTTGAAGTACAATTAGAAACCGTACTTTATACGACATAAAGACCGTGGTGTGGACCGGCATATCAAATAGCTTGCGCATGGTGTAAAATGAGCAGGGAAATACAGTACTCGAAAAAAAAACACTTCTGCAGTCTGTTAAATAACGCAGACTCTAAAACACTGAACTAATAAAAGAACAATATCGAAAATGAATTCCACCGACCCACACTGCCTACCTGCGGAATTGTGTAAGACACCAGGAGATGAATTGGTAGAAAGCATTTACGATCAAGAAGAGACGAGAATTCCTAAACAACGCCAGCTCGTACAGGATCTTATCTGCCAAGTTGTGCTGAACACCTGAATTTATTTGCTAACGATCTCCAAATAATCACAATGCGGTAAATTCTAAGAAAAATCTAAGAATCCAAGATCTAAGATCTCTACTCACTGTGTTTTTGTCGATATCAATTATGCATGTGAGAGCTTCTATAGAGGTGAGGTATTCATTCAGAGCCATATTTATTTTGACAAACCTGCCAAAATAGTCAGATTGTACAGAATGACAATGGAGAATGTACGATGTCTTTGAGACCTTGTCAAAAAGTGAATTAGGCAGGGAACTGTAAAGGGCTGTCATGTTATACTATCAACATCATACTTAATGAATTGTGCCAAACCGGACAATTTTTTAAAAGTCTGTGCAACCCTTGCATGCCCTGATGATATTGATATCATTGATAGAACGCTGCAAACTGTTCCTGGTGTATTTGAAAATATTGAAAACCAAATATGGTTTTAGCTGCAAAGGAAGTTGATAATACCATCAGAAATCAAACGAAGAGTTACACCTGCCAATTCCTCTTTCATTGACCTCAGAAGGTAACATATGAATAAGGTTTCATCAGGAAATATTGCGCAGACTCTATATTAGATCTAAGTCATCCCGGTCCTATTCAATGGGACATATGCACCAACGTTAACGAAAGAATGGTAAAGCGAACAATTTCTTAACCAGAGATGGCATATGTAAATCCGATCAAAATTTGGAAATTGGAAAAAGAACTCATTCATCTGATTTCATGAAAATGAGCTGACTTGAAGCCCAAGATCATCCAGAATTGATGCACGTTTTAGTGAGGACAACGATTGCAAATATAATACGAGTACATTATTAATATCAACATAGCACTTTTGCTACTAAACATGTTTAAAATAATCAAGTTCTTGAGTTCTCAGAGTACGTCAATACTTAAGGTAGGCACATGTAGGTTGTAGGTTGCATACGAGTAAAAGCAACCTTGGGCGCAGACAGTTAAAATGGGAAAAGTTTGAACACTGGTAGCAAATGGATTTTTCAAGTGACATCTGTTTCATAAGCAAAGGTTGCTGAAAACATATGCAAGAATCCTAGTATCGCGATAAAAAAAAAGAGCTTCATCGTAGAACAAGACAGGCATACGAGTACATTAAACAGTACAGTATTGCGATTTTTTTTAGTCGAATTTAGTCCAAATGAAGGAGAAGGACATTCTGTACTGTTACGAGAATGTTGTTGTAACCTCAAAACTCATAAGACTTCCTGCATACGAATTGAAAATGATAGACGCGGAATAAGGAGAATAAACGTCCTTTAAGGGAAGTTAAATTAATCGATGATTTACAAAAGAGGCTCATAAAAATATTGGAACCTCTTTTAAATTATCACAGATCTATTTAGCTTTGTACTGGATAAAATACCCCAAAAGATCAGATGTCTCCGATGAAGGAGGACAAATGGAAATGAAATGGACACTAATAATAATTCTATGCAGAATAGAATTCTATACAAAACAGAAGTAAAACACACTGACTGGCAGCAGAAAACATTGAAATACTCAAAAGAATTGCGCATAATATAACATGGATGCACAACTGATGCCTATGCACATATGTACAATACAATTTAGAATATGTAGATAAATAGAAGCAGTTATAAACTTTCTCATTGAGCTAAGCTACTATAAGCAAGTCAATAAATGAAATATGAAAGATAGAAGAAATGTTTCCTTCCAATCAACAATTGTGACATGCTGCTAATCCTAGCATGCCTGATATCCAATCTTATTGCTGAGATGATTGGTTAAAAAGGTAGGGCTGTGGTCTTTGCCATCAAAACATGAATTACGAGTACATTGTATAAGAGATTATAATCAGAATAAATATCGAGTAATATCATTATAAGTCCCTCGGGTTAACAACTATTTAAATAAACAATCCACGATGTCATTTTATCAATATCCTGAAAGTCTTCCATTAGCAGCATGGATAAGCTACAGCAAGTGAACTCCATTGGGGTACAATCAAAAAAGTGAGAAAAGGACTGGATGACTACGCTCCTGAAAGTATTGCCACATCTTTTAGATTTCGATAAGAATGAACTGCCAATAAAAGACCGAAAGGACTATCCTCTTTCACCCTGTAATGAGACTAAGAGCAATAGCTAACACTTCGCTTCTTCAAAAGACTTTTGGAGACCCACAAAAACGAGTCGCAAACGAAAATAAACAAAAACAAAAAAAAAAAAAAAACAATCGCCAATGCCTTACTACAAATCCCACATCTCCAGGATAAAACCATCAAAACTGTTGCTACCTAACCAGATGTATTTATGTTCCCCAAAATCAAATAGTAAAAGCTCTTACTTTGGTTTTTTTTTTTTTTTTAAATAATAGTGACAGTAGTTTTGCATTTATTTATTTATTTATTTTTATGTAAATATGAATATGTATTCGTATATATAGGTAATTGTAGGTTTTGATTTAAGCGGACGGAAAAGTTATGAATTGATATTGCACATGAATGTACCTATATGTATGTATGGGGGCACTATTTATTGCTGGAGGTGTATATTTATTTAATATATTTGGTTATTATGATGTATGTATGTAGAAATTAAATTCCAAAATTCGTTTACAAAAGCAAATTATTATAAAAGTTTTTTTTTTTTTTTTGTTTTGTTTTCAAATATTGAGTTAAGTTCAAGTTACGAATATCTGTTGCCATTTTCTGGCTGTTGGAAAGAAAAGCTTAAACAATTAGAAACCTAAAAACATTCAGACAGTCTAAGATTATTTTGAAGCGATTACCATTACCACGTTTCTCATATTAAATACTTCCTTCACACACAATTTATACTTTTTACAAAACTTTTAAAACTAAATTTAAGAAAAATAATTTAAATAGAGTTATATATAAATAGGATTTTCTTGACCAGTTAGTAGTCGAAACATTGACGTAGGCATTGTCTTCATGAGAATCTGAAAGGATTTTATCAATAAAACTGGGAAACAAAAAAGTAATAAAATAGCTTATACTTCGCCAACAGATGTCGCTAATAGATTGACAATTTTTTCGTGCGGCACTGCCACAACACTTTGATTATTGATTTCGATTATCCGATGACCTACTCGAACGCCTCCTCTTTCTGCAATTCCACCACGCAATAAACTACAAATCTGCAATTGGAAAAATATGAAAACGTTTTTAGAATAAAAGCAAAGTCAAAGGATTAAAAAGGAAAATAAATTAAAATATTTAAGAAAGATCAGAGACACTAACGAATAGGTATACAAGCTGCAAAGAAGGACAATAATTAAGTTTTCTTGTTTAAATTAGTAGCAGGCTGGATAGATACGTCAAAACACACTTGGGCTAAAGAAGGTGGGACAGGATTAGCCAAATATAAACGAAATTCATTTAAAAATGTTAGAAAGAATGGCAAACAAATTCTTTTTTGTTACTACTCGTAGAGAGAAGACAAACAAGGAAAGTAATCCATACGTATTTTGATAACCAAGTTAGCTGCACGCTTAGGTGACTGATTTCAGTGATAACTTCTAAATTGAAATTAGTCATTCATTTACAGTTGCGGCAATTTTAAGTTAAGCCTTAATCATGATTGATGATTGTGATGTTGATTCGTTTCTATTTGATAATAATACAGGACCTAACTCGACGTGAACAACTTCAGAGTGGCAAAGCAGGCTAAACCGACTCCGCACAACGAATCAGATATTCATCAGCCTACTCGTTAAAAGTGTCCCAAGTTACACAGATGTTGCCTGGATATATGGATCGTCATCAGCCAATGCACAAAATTTCCGGCATCTCACCACAAAAGTAAACATAACTTCAAACTAAATTTACCGGCTACATACGAACGGTTATTTGTTAACCCATTCAATACCAACCTTAACCTTAGAAAGATGATGGTTTCCAAATGGACATAGAAATTATTTCCTAATTTTTCCCCTCCTGTCTACATCCTTTCTCGACCACCACAAATTCACCAACCACCTCCCTTTAATCTAAGCCCCAATTTCAACGAGTTTCTTTTAATTTAACCCTAATACAGTCGCCGCTCAACTGCCCTCACCTCCCCCTAAGAATGCTAACAAAACTGCTTTCCCAATTTCAATCTTACAACGGGAACCAAATATTCAAACTTTATCAGCTCGCATATCTTTAATCCCACTTCTAACTTGCCTTCTTCCTAGGTTTCACAGATCTTTGCCCTCATTTTTGATCAACCTTCGCCGCCGAAAGTTAAATTGACTCAAACGGATATAGATAATACGGAATGCCGTTATGCGCCCTAGGCTAAGGGATATCGCATCACTACGATAAATCCTACTCTGTTTGCTTTAAAGGAAAACCAAAACAAGGGTCATTCAAGGCTTTTCTACTGATATAATTAGTCTCAGGAATCTTTACACCAGGTACCACGAAATTTTCAACACACCTCCCTAAAAGGTTACGGATAACCTCGCTATACCGGGTGAGTTTTATTAACTTGAGACATCCAAATTACTCGAAAAATACGCGATATCGAGAAAAATGTTTCAGACAAAAGTCACAAGGTTCTGAAGGGGATATAAGATGGTGAGTTTTCAAACGATAATTCCTGATTTTCATTGCTCAGTCGTATTCTTCAATGGGGCACACGACTTTGTCTCAAAGGTCTTATTCATTCAGTGCTAGATACCACTGTACTGGCACGCCTAAAGCATTAATCGGTGTCCAACGTTGTTAGGGTGTAAGAAGGTCGAGATTTGTTTTGAGGAAGTCATTATTGCCTCGAGTAAGCGCGCACCAAGGGGATATGAATACCCTTTTACTGTCCTTTCTCCAGGGCACGGGCGGTGGTGTTGTAGTTTGAAACTCAGGTGTAGTAGCTTTCGATATTTTTCCCAGAGGTGGTTGTCAAACTGGACGGGACGAGCTAGTACATCATCAACCAGTGGGTCTTAAGTACGTGCTAGTTGTTAGTTCGTTACATTTAGCCCACCCAGCAACCACTCCAACATCAGTGTTATGCCTTCATGTCAGAGTTGACGCCGACGGGATTTTCATATATTGTAACTACATACAAATTCTATGAAAAAACTTTTTCAGAGAATTGCCTTGCACGGGATTCGAACCCGCGACCCTCTGCTTGCGGAGTCTATGCATATACCGATACACCACGGCCACCCTTAAAACTCAAAGAAATTTCAGATAGGAACAAATTGTCCTAAACTTATCTGAGAGTGTATGATGTGCACTCTGCCCTTTCTTTCTACAATACATGAACGGAACTGTACTTCATTTAGAAGTTCGATATTTGTTTTGAGGAACTGATTATTATTAGTAACGTTTTCCAGATCAATAATGCAGGCTATTTCAATTTAAGAGAAAACTGAAATTATATTGATTTATGGAGAAAGTGGAAGGAACATCGATGGTGCTGTTGCTCTTTATGCCCAAAGTTTCCCAGACCAAATACGATCGCGCGCTTCCTTTTATCGGGTCATCCAACAATTCACTGGTGAAGGAAGTGTGCAACCAAAGAAAAGGAATCGGTTAGATGGGGTGGCTGTGGATGACAATGAAATAGCAGTATTATAGCTGCCGTTGCACACGATCCTCACATTAGCACTCGCCAAATAAGTCGTGAATCAGGAATTTCTTAAACGACTGTCTGTAAGATATTACATCGGCATAAATACCATCCTTATCATGTTTCAATGCATCAAGAACTTTCTAGTGAGGATTTTCGCAACCGGATTTCCCATTGTCAATGAGTGTTATTCTCTGATGACTCGACTTTTAACAATCACAGTACGGTCAATCGACATAATATGCATTACTGGGCTACCGCAAACCCTTTTTGATTGCGACAAGTTGAACGCCAGCACCCTTGGAATGTTAATGTTTGGGCGGGAATTATTGGGGATAAATTAATAAGTCTATATTTTATTGAGGGCAACTTATGGCAAAAAGTATGCAAACTTCTTGCGGGACCATCTTCCAGTATTACTAGAAGAACTGCCATTGGAGCTGCGACAAACAATGTGGTTTCAACATGATGGTTGCCCAGCCCATTATGCCCAAGTAGCAAGGGGTGTATTAAACAATGTTTACCATCAACGATGGATCGGACGAGGGGGTCCGAGGCAATGGCCTGCTAGATCACCTGATCTTACGTCTCTTGATTTCTTCTTGTGGGGCTACTTAAAAAGTGAGGTTTACAGGAAAAGCCAACAACACGTGAGGAAATAAAAAGACGAATAACTGAAGCTTGCCGGAAGATTACGCCAGAAATACTTCTCAGTTCTGTTGGTTCATTTAGAACGCGGATAGACAAGTGTATTGAAGTGAATGGTCATATTTTCGAGCATAGTCTTGAGAAATAAACGTCGAAATGGGAAGAATTCAATGATTCAACAGTGAGAGGCAAGGGGACCCACTCTAATTAATCACCCCGAAGGAAACAAAATACTGCTACGTCCACGTCATTGTTTCTGGGTTATGCTAAGCGCAGTATGTAAAAACAAATGACAAGCCTACGAGCAATACGACTGAGCAATGAAAATCAGAAATTATCATTTCAAAAATCAAAAGAAAATGGGTCTCAAGGTCAAACTCGTGGACACCATCTTATGTCCCCTTCAGAGCCTTGTGACTTTTGTCTGAAACATTCTTCACGATATCGCGTATTTTTCGAGTAATTTGGATGCGTCAAGTTAAAAAACTCACCCTGTATATGTTACACTCTAGTAAAGTTTCTGCATTCGTGTTGTATGGTCTTTCAAAAACCAATCTGATCCCTGACATACTCGTAAGAAGACAGAAGCTTTTCCCATCTTCTTATAATGTTTTTCGAGATGACAATCGATGACGACAAGGTTTCCTACTTACGTCGCTATTTCTTCTTCTGTCAAACTTGACCATAATGTACAGTCACGTTATGTGTTGCTACATTCTTAGAACTAGCCGTGGCGCAACTGGTAGTGTATTGACTTCCCAATCGGTTCGAGGTTCAATACCAGCAGTGCCCGAAAGACCTTTTTTCAGGCAACTAAAACCTCGTGATATATAAAATTAAGTCAATTTACACTGATAATGTAGTCTCCCCATTAAATGTTGGATGCCACCCATGGAGCAAAATAACCACTGAACTCAAAAATTTTTCTTTCTCTCTCTGTGCCATTCTCCTAAAAATTTAACACGTGCTCAGGCACTTTAAGTGAAATCATACCCACTTAAGTGTTAAGTTTAAAAGAAAAAAACTCAACCTATCCGATCATACATCAGTGCTATTAAAACTATTAACCAAAGTGATTCCATCGACGATATCCTTAACTTCGCTGAAGTGATCTACTTATCTCTGCTGAAGTGGATTCCATTGGAAGATCACTTCATTTTTACCGCGTCAAATGTTCACCCAAGGAATGTATATTAATTTATCGTTTAACAGACTCAAGGCAATGCGAAGTAAATCTCGTCCCTAACTCCATCGGTAGGCAACCTGACCTTATTTTCACTAGCGATCGCATTAACTCCACAGTAACGTTTTGTCCCTTCACCCTATCAACTATCGAAAACTTTCACTAACCTCTTCTTCTCCTTACGACCCTTTTCTCGGCAAAAAACATCATCTATTTCCTCCTACAGAAGACTTCTCTCTTTATAAAACAAAAGAAACAAATTAGATATGAGCAGTTTTTCTTCGCACCAATAGTTATTCTAATTACTTTACCTATCTTGGAACCTACCTCCAATTCACCCAGCTCTATAATTGAATCTATCAGCGCTTTTTCGATACAGCGCAGACCAACCTTATAAACTACCTTAAGACATTTTATCAATTCGTCAATTACAAAAGAAATTCAGACGATTATCCTCTCTACCTCGTTCGATAATATATATTCGACCGACCAACGTTATATCGCCAGCTATTTTGCAAACTTTTTTAAACAATCATTTGCAGACAACTTACGAAGGTAAGTAAGGTAAGTAAGCCCCATATAATCAAGTGCCTTCCCAATTTCTCTAATGGTCCTCTCTCTCTTTCAACCTTTTGATCCTACCCTTATCGAAGAAAATTTACAAAATCTCAATGATGGAACTATATGGACTCCCAGCAATATTTCTCAAAAAATGTGCCTCCAATCTTTCGCAACCAACTTTTCTACCTATTTCATCTGTCCTTCAGACAAGGAAAATTTCTCCTAGTTTGGAAGACCTAACCTAACCCAGATCCACAATAAGAGATCTAAGAATGAAGTGGCTAACTACCGTCCCAGTGCTCATACACCTAAAATGTTCTAAAGTACGAGAAAAGTAAGGTGACTTTATATTTTTATAAAAAAAAAAAAAAATATCTATTCATTCATCAATATTAACGATGTCCCCTTCAAAGTAATCCCCCTCAGATATAATATACTTGTGCCAACGCGTTTTTCAATCTTCTAAGCACTTCTCATAAGCACTTTTTGGCATACCTTTGAGCTCTTCTAGCGATGCTGTCTTTATTTCCTCAATCGTGGCAAATCTCCGTCCTTTCATAGGGCTCTTCAGTTTGGGAACAGGTTCAGCGACAGGGAACAGTTATGACCCTTTTGAGCTAGTCAAGATCATCATTGACGTCAATCAAGAGCTCCTGAGCGATGCTCATGCGACGGTTCTTCTGATCAAAATTAGTTTCGGAACAAACTTCGCTGACACAAGTCTCATACCCAAAACATCCGAAAAAATTGCATGACACAACCCAACCGATATGCCAATATTCTCAGTTACTTCTCTTATGGTAGTTTAACGATTTTCCGAAACAATTTTTTTTCACAGCTTCGACGTTATGATCTTTTATTGGTGTGTGCTGGGGCGTCCAGGAAGAGTTCCGTCATTGACATCTTCTCGGCCATCTTGGAAGAGCCTGTATCACTTGTAAACATTTTTTTTACTTAGAGCAGACTCGCCGTATGACTTTCTCAACATTTCAAGTGATTCAGAGCACTTGATTCCATTTTTTACACAAAATTTAATGCAAATCCTTTGCTCCATTTTTTATAATAATTGAAAATCGCCGAGGACACCAAAACACGTCTAACTTTTGTCTCTGTCAAAAACAAACTAAATGTGCTACATACTTGAAACTGTGAACGTATGTTCGGAACACGTGTACCAACAAAAAAAAAAACTCGACGATCCAATGTACATTGCCCCCGAAATTTAAAAAGTCTCCTTACTTTTTGAACACACTTCGTACTGTGAGAAGATATAACCGAAATCTTTCAACAACATCTATGCTGCCAGCATCAATTACCAAAACAAGTGGCAACGCTGACAACGTGCTGTCAAAGATTCTGCAACTGACGCACTATATTTCACCCAACCACCGCCAAGAAATCCCTGGTTTCATAAAGAATGCGGTGCGGAACTACAACCAGCAACGAGAGCTGCTCCTGTGCCATTCAAGCAGAAAAGATGGGAAGAACATCGGCTTAATCAGAAAAAGAAAAAAAAACATGAGAACCACGCGATCGAAGATATTGATATGTTGTACTTCAGGTAAAAAGAACGTGAAGAAGGAAATATAAGGAACTGATAATATGTATAAACTTTTTCTGCAGACTGTATAACGGCAAAGAAGCCCAACGCTTCTATCCACCTGATCACAATGGAATAAGGATAGCAATATCCAAGCTGTAATCCAACAAGTCAGCTGAACCTGACGGCTTACGGGCCAAAGTATTCAAAACTGCTGGTCAAAGGGTGTACACCTGATTAATTAATTCTCAGAATAATTTGCCCGATACACAAAAAAGGAGAACTGTTTAACTGCGCCAACTATAAAGTTGTAAATCTCCTCAACATCTTATACAAGATATTATCTACCATATCAGTGTCATTTCGGACCAAAAAAGTCCACAATCAACTAAATCTTCATACTCCGGCAGATCCTGGAAAAAACTTAAAAAGTCCAAATCGATACCCAACATCTATCTCTTCATTGACATTTGTAGAGACGAGCTATATGGAGCCATGTCTAACTTTGGCATCCTTGCCAAACTCCTCCGTCTATGCAGAAGGACGATTAATAATGCTCGCTGCTCCGTCAAGTTCGGTAACGACTTAACCGAGACATTTGATGACAAAAAAAATGTTAGGCCATGTGACGCGCTGTCATATGCATTCTTTAACATCATACTTGAAAGAATCGTAAGGAAATCACAAGTGAACACTTGAGGCACAATCTTTTAAAAGTGTGTGCAACTATCATACTAGCGTACGCCGATGATTTCATAATAATGGGAGTGGAACCGGTGCTACAGACGATGCTGCTAAATGATCGGGAAACCAATTATAAGGTGATTCATCGTGAGGTTTGATTTATAATGTTGGCTTCCAAAGCGTCAATCGTAGCTAGATTAGTCCTAAAGACCTGAGACTTTACGCATCCCCAGAGAAAATAGTTCAAAGGTGTGATATCGCACGATCAAGGCGGCCAATTTACCGTAGCAAAACGTGAAAATTAAGTGCTCACCAAAATAATTTCTCAACAAGTCCATTGTTTCACGCGCTGTATGGCTCGTAGCGCCGTCTTGTTGAAATTAGAGACCACCAAGACCATGTGCTTGATTTTCAGAAAGCACATAGTCCGTTAACATGGCGCGATAACGGTTACCATTGATAGTAACATTCCGATTTGCCTCATTTTTGAAGAAATATGGACCAAATATTCTACCAGCCTAGAGTATACTCCCAACAGAAGGAACACACAATGAATTAAACAGAATTACTCCTGCTAATCTTTGTTTCTTTGGACTAAGAGGGCAATTGAGGAGTAAGGCTCTATCCCAAGAAACTAAGGCGACTCTATAAGTCACTAAAGCATGGGCTCTATCGAAACTGAATGAAGATATCCTCAGTCGTTTCGAGAGACAAATTCTTTGAAATATACTCATCACATTTGCGATGACGGCCTTTGGAGGTGAAGATTGAAACTGCTCATCAGACGCATCTAGAATAAACGGTCACCAATGCTCCAATCCGCAATCTTCGAATCTAACCCAAAGGGACAACGTAGTATAGAAAGACCTCACATTAGTTGGTGCACACAAATAAGAGGAGACTTCAACCGACTTTGTGTGCGCAACTGGAGGCAGCTAAAGACCAGATTAAGTAGAGAGGCTTGTTGGTTCACTGTAGTACCACCTAAATAAGTAAGTCGGAATAAGAAAATCTTGATCTTTCATTTAGCTTAATAATTTACCCTAGGATAGGTCCTGATATTCACATTCACATACGTGAAAGTTCAATCAGCATGAGTTAATTAAGTTTTGACCTTAACTATCAATTTCAGCACTGAACCTGAAGTTTGTCTTAAACTAATTCAATGAGAAGATATTTTTCCAAGTATCTATTTGAAGCTTTTTTCACACAACAATCGTGTGATTTACTTAAACATAATTTTTTAGTGTATGCTATCTATCTTTGTGTATACTTGTTACGTTTCTGGAAATGGAAACTTTAACACTCGAAATTCCTTTCCTTTATAAACGAAAATATGTTGTTTCTCACAATCGTAAAATCAAAAGCACGTTTGAAACTCACACGTACAAGGCAATAGAAACCTGCACATAATACATACGAGTATCTTTAAGATTTGTATCTAATGTGGATATTTAGGAAATATCTCACAAGACGTTTCTAAATGCGCAAGGGTTTTTTTTTTTTTTTTTTTGTATCAACACTTAATTACTCTACATTTCATGTACCTGTTTCAATGCCATTTATTTAATCACAGATTCAATCAAAGCATAATTACCTCAGTCGTAAAAAATTTTGTTAGCACTCGTAACACTTCACATACATATGTATATACCACAGATACTGCTTGCGTGAACTATAACCCGCCTTGATTTATTCAACAACCGCAACCCAACGCCTGTTCAAGGTTCACAAGAATGCAACAAATTAGGCTGCAAATTGAACTTGACCTAATAACTAACCATACCATTCGAAGACCGAACCATTGGGAGTAAGCTTTTAAAACGAGTGGCAAGATATAGATATCCAAAATAGTCTAGTTTTGAACGTAGTATCCGGATACCTAGCAAATTCCGAACGACTTTGTATACAGCGGATCTCTGTGCAGATCCTTTCTCCGCTACTCGTGGGTTTTACTAATTAATTTTATCTCAACAAAAAACAAAACCCGAGACCGGTACTCCTTTAATACCGGACGGTAGAACGATGACTGCACTAGCTACCGGCAAGGTTCCTGCATTGTTGAGCTAAAGTAAAACTGTAGCAGGCCATGATGCACCATTCTCTAAAGGCAAACGCAACGAGCCAAAACCAAACTTTCAGGGAGCGGTAAGACTGTGAAAGCCATAGTCCTATCACTTCCTCCAACACTTGCAGCGGCCTTGGCTCTGCTGTTTAATTTTCTCCCTCAAAAGAGGTGTCAGGGGCTCAACTGCGTCGGCAAGCACTCTATAACATATAATACGCCGAAATGCTTTACTCATTATCAAAACCTTCGCATCTATTCCAAAGGTTGAGAGAACTGCAGATTCAGTGAACTAACAACATCTTAAAAAACGGATAACCCACTACTCCTAAAAAGCTAATCGCCAGAGATCGTTGACGGAAACAGTGTTGGTTTCAAAAAAGACCAAAACCAATAACACCAAAACACATGGCCCTTTCAAAAGTACATCTCTGAAGTCTTTTAACGAAGTCCTAAAAGATGCAATAACGATCGCGGTAATCGACAAAAATGACACCGACGAATCGATTATACCTGAACGGTGGCAGTGGGTCAAGTTAAAACTTTCTGGTCATCATCTGGGGAAAACCAAGACTATCTCCCATTACAAGCGACGCCGACTAGCAACAAGGCTACATCCAACTTATCGCTTGTGCCGATCAAAGATCTCTTGATCTTTACTCCAAAGTCATAGATGAATTAGGAGGGATTTGGCCAAGTGCAAACCTTGAGGTCGTGGCTAAGGAGCATATCACTAGTAGACTCACACCTGGATCCCAGCTGAACCTTTCTAAAAACGTTCTGGAGATTATCAGGCACAACATTCCAACCCTTCCGACTCATGACTTAAGCGCAGACCAAAAGCATGATTCGGTTCGGCTTCGATTCAATTCACCTAGGGGTCTATAAAAAGGATGAGCTAGATGCTTATAAACAACCTCCTTCTCCTTTAACTGAAACTTCAAATACAGCCTTACATCGATAACTTTCCAAAAATGGACAGCGACGACTCCAATCTATCCGAGGCAACAATTTAGCCATTGGTCTCCTCTTCTGACACTCTGTCGGAAATGGAAACCGATGACGAACTAAAAAGAGATATTATACGATCAGAGGAAGAAGTTGAGCTCTTTGGCGCATGTTCAGAATCGAAGGACTCGAACAGCACCGTGATGGAGGCTACTCTGGTAAATTGTTGCAATTTTCGTCTTTCCAAAACACAGAAGACGTCATCCTTATCCAGGATCATAGACTTGGACACCTGTATACGGTCCGCTCTATACAAGAGATTAAAACAAGATTAGAACTAGTATATCAGTGAAACAACGCAGCCTTAACGCATTCTTACTGGCTGGCATCGCCATATCTTGGCCTTCCTGGTGATAACCTAGAAAGGGTGGTACTTGAAGCTGGAAGGCTAAAAACTGGCCTCACCATAGGGTGCGACACTAACGTTATAGATGGGAGTTATTTTTTGATTACATTCTAAGTACTCAACACATTGTTTTCAATATTGGCAATGATCCCACTTTTACAATAGAAAAACGAAAGGATGTGCCAGACATCACTCTTGTCTTCGACAACATCACTCAAATGCTAACGAACTGGATGGTATCGTGAGAATACTAATTTTTTGATCACAGATACGTCAAATTCAGCTTAAAGGATGCTCCTCCCCACCAACCAAAAGTACAAGAAAAGTGACAAACTGTAACCTATACAAGAAGTCCCTCAAAATATATTAAAAAAGAACTGATGGAGGCAAAGCGACAATCCTGGAGGTCATTCTATGACAAAATACGATTAACAGGAATATCTGAAGCATCGCGGCCAAGAAAAGTCTTCTCTACAAATACTATAATGCCTAGTTGTTTAAAAAAAAACCCGATAAATCCTGGGCAACCTGAAATGATGAATCACTTAACCTGCTACTGGGCTCCCACCTCCCAGGTAGCACCATAATCGCGGCCAGTAGCAACCACAACAGTACTACTAAAATGCACGGTCTGATTACAAGATACAAACTCATTTGTGCACTGCACAGCTACAAACCATACAAATCTGCTGGTCCGGACGGTGTAATACCTACCGAGCTAAAACGATCTATGTTTCACGGTGAGAAGTTAAATGCTCTCATGTTGTCTCAAAGGAACTCAGACCTGACTAGCCACATCGAACGATTCCTATAATATAAGGAGTACACAATGGTCGCTTTCCTGAGCATATAGTAGAGGGTGCCTTGAATAACGTCAACACATACGCAATCACGACTGCGCTGTCAACTCAGAAGGTAGACTACTCACTTGGGGAGTTGATAAGGCCTATACTAAGTAGCAGGATAATCAATTACAATCTGGATGGGGCTTCTGTTAGAAAATATGTTAGCAGAGGTAATCCGCAAAAGGGTGTTCTTCCACCCCTTCTCTGGAAGTTAGTGCTTAATTAACTGCTGATATGTGGATGACGTTGCTAGAGCCGCACCTTGTAAGCATCGCTTAAAGAACTCCTTCAGCTAAATTTTAACAGATTAACCCATTTAGCGGATAGCTGTGAATTGGGACTATGCCCCCATAAAACTGATCTTATTCTCTTTTTCAGGAATCACACATAAAATTCCTCAATCAATGGTACTTGCCTAGATAATTGGGTCTCATTTTTGACAGGGAACTTAACTGAAAACCTTACATTCAAGGAAGAGTAAAGAAAACTACAGCACTTTTATTCCCTTGCAAAAACGCCATTGGAAAGAAATAAGACCTTAAACCTCGCATAATCCACTGGCTCGGTTTTAAGGCCGATACTCCCCTACGAGTAGGTGGACGGCCCTAGACAATGCAATCAACTGCAATAAACTATGTTAAGCGGCACTGGACATTCTATTTCACTTGACCCCCCTCGATATCTTCAGGAGGTAAGCAGCTCCGACCGCGTAGACAAATAATTTATTTAGCCACGCTTATACCATATTGTTAATATACTCACAGAGAAAATCGATTACATCATACCTGAACTTTGGTTTGACAAAGACTTTCATGTCAGCTTCCCCTCTAGATCCTTTTAGAAGATGACAAATCAATCCATTTCTATACGGAAGGGTCCAAGACAGGTAGCGGAGTTGGTTGCAGTAATTTCTTAGGTAAGTTTAATCTAAACCTCTCCTTCCGTCTTCCAAATCACTCTAACGTGTTTAATACGAAAATTTTTGAGATTAACGTGATATCTTCAAAGGATTCCCACATCTTTTCGGATAGTCTGGTAGCTATCAAGTCCCTGGGCTCAGTCCCACTAAATTCTAGAACCGACTTTGACTACCGATTATCTCTTGGGAGATGACCGGCCAGTTCAACCTTCACCTATGTTGGGTGTCAGACCACAGTGACATTCCGGGGAATTTTATGTCCGACGAACTCGTAAAAATTGGAATCACTCTACCTATTCTAATGGAGAAGGGCAAAATTGGTATACCAATCGCTACCTGCAAATTAATATTAAAGCTGGGTGCTAAAAAAAAAAACAGACCTTAGGTGGACTGTTGGATCAACATGTCTAGCGACCAAACAGATCTGGCCAAAGCTGGATCAGAATTGCTCTAACAGACATCATACGTTTCATCACTGCACACGACCTTATAAGCAAGCATGCAAGGAGGTTTGGCGTTTTTACAAATGATTTCTGCAGGAGGAGGAAGAGACAATCCTCCACATACTCTATACATACCCAGCTTTTTCCCAAAGAAGTAAACTCCACTTAGGAACTTTCTTCCACAATGACTTAAGCGATCCAGAGAATATAGAACAATTTTCTACGCATCGTCCTAAGCTCAAATTTGTTACAAAAGTATAGGGGGACAACAGATTCAAGTGTGCCAATAGACTGGTAGGTTGATCTTTCCAACAGGCACGGTTACCTTCCCTAACCTAACATTAAATAAACACAATTCAATTATTCAAATTACTTACCACACCATTCTGAACACTGAATCCAAGCTGGTACTTTGTGTTGGGTCTTTTGATTTTCACTTCCACCACTGGGGCGCAGGGCACTACTGTGAATTTGACTACAGTTTGATTTTTCGTATTCTTAATATAAGTCTGACAAGTCGACAATGGCAGTCCAACCAGACTCAGGCCATTTATCGCTATTAATTGATCACCGATATTCAGTTGACCGCAACGAGCTGCCGCTCCAGAAGACATTAAATTCGCTATAACCACTGTGGGTAGCATTGAACCCCAACCACTTTCAACAATTACCACACCAAGTATTTCACCCTTAGCCTTTGGTACAACAACTTCCTTTTGCAATTCCTTCTTGGCGAATATCTCCAGTTCATCGCCGAAAATCTCTTGACTATTCAACACCTCCTGGTAGTCCATTTCTTTGACAAAACTGTGATCTTCAATTCCATTTGCTTTTAAAAATTCCATATAGGCCACTTGGAATGCCTGACCAATAGATTGCGCTATAAATTGCGCTTCGTCACTCTCGAAGACATGACATATCATCTTTGGGGTGCGATTTAGTTTAGGGCCATCATCGATGTCCTGTGAGACAAATCGTCTCCTTGCCATTAACACAACCAAATCGCCAATGTCAGCAATGTAGGAGATCGTTCGAAGCGCATGGTCCATCATAATTTCCTTCAGATCCGTATTCAGAACCATGATCTTCTCGGTCGAAATGAATAGATCTACTTCGGTGCTGGGCTGTACATCACCATCGGGAGCCTATAAAAATTATTAAAAAAAAAAAAGAAAAAAATCAATTGAATTACCGAAATCATTACAAATGCAAAAAGGATTTCTTTAAGGAACTTATGGAAAGTGTAAGCGGGGTTCTCGGTATCAAGAGCAAATGAATTATTTTGAAATGATGATGAACAAAATTACACACGATGACTTACCAACGTCTACAGGAGCGTATGAGTAAATGTTTTCCGAATCCAAGTTATATCACGAGCGTATGAAAATAAATTGGGGAGAAATATTTCATTTAGAAATTTAATAGGGATTTTCAAATTTATACTTAACAACATTTGTCACGTGGAAAATGCGTAAAACGATTTTTAGCGATAAATTATGAAAATGAATGAGGTGCTCTATAAAATTCTACTCTCACCACTACTCAGAAATGCAAAATAAGTATTAAAAATGAAAATAAACAATTAAAAAACAATTAATTATTATTGCATCTGAGAGATAAACACGTTTAGATGCTTGGTCACTCACTAGATTCAGAGAGGTACGTAGATGCTTTTGAAATTCACTTGTGATCACCGAAACCATGTTGGCAGACTCACACATCTCGATATACTGCCTTGGGTACCTGTTTTTCTTACAAACCTTTCTTTAGCTGTCAACATTATTAACAATATCAAATCGTGATACCGTATTCATTAGCACCTACGAATAATTACTAGACTAATGGTTCTCTCACATCTGCTTTCATTTTTGAATAGAATCTTTTTAGAGTGAAAATTCGATAGTAGTGTTGTAAATTGACTTCATGAACTTTAAAGAGTGTTATTGACACTGAAATCTAATACAAAACTTCAAAAGAAAACCGCCAGCTGATACACTCCCTTTATAAGACCGTCCTGAACCTGCATTAGTTTATCTTTTTGATATTGAAACTTCTAAAAAAAAAATTTATTCTCGGAGCACTCAGACAAAAGTTCGTTTAAATAAAATCTTTCAGTTTTACAAAGCAAGATGAGTAAGTGCTTCAGTGAAAAGGTGACTACAGTACCAGCACCCACCACGTCAGCGCCGAGTACCTGCAACCTGATGCGAGCTTAGTTTTCAGCACTCTCACAGCAAGCATCGCAGGATGTTATGTTACTTATGTCCAGCATAAGTGTAAGGCCCTGTCAAGATGCAAGTAAGCAACCTGCAGTCTTTCCGGCTGAGGAAAAGAAGAAAGGCCGCTGACTTTCTAGAGACATCGGCAACCACCCGTTTAGTCTCCCTGCAACCTGGGGAGTTATGCCATCTGCAGTTGTGCTCATATGAGATTCAACTGTCAACGAAAGCCTAAACCGAAGATGCAGGCAGACACAACACAGGTTCGGGTCCTGAAAAACTCTCCTCTGAACCTTGCCTGGCAAGTTTATCGGCGATTTCATTTCCCGTGATGCCATTGTGACCTTAGACCCAGACAATTTAGCCTTCCGAATGCGTTCAGTGATCTCTTGTATTCCTGAACTAGCTTAGAAATCGTAAAGGCAGGGCTCTTTGCGGAGCTTGACTGTCGCTATAGACGCAAATGCTTCGTTCCCTCCACCGGTTCCCCGCACTATAGTTCGCTGCCACCAAATTTAACCTCCACTTAACGTTGTCTTTCCCAGAAAGACACCAACGCCACATACTACATATATTGGTTTTGAAGGCGTCCATGAAAATCCGACTGCATTAGTTTCCTGGCTCAGATTCTGACCGAAACCAGTAGTGGGCACCGGGAAAGTCGATTTCATATTTTTTTCCGCAACAGGAGTTCTGGTGTCATTGTATTGGACGGCATGTCCATAAGACCAGAGTCATAAGCCATCATGCACTGATGACCTTCAAAGTTACAGTGCTTAGTGTACAGATAGTTTTGAGAGTACAGCCCATGATATCAATATCAAGGAGATTCATCAATGCGTCTAGAGCGAAAGCCCCAATGCATCCGAAACAAACCGTTCTTTGGAGTCTGATAAACCAGCAATCATGTATTTTCGCGATAGCTTATTCCACCGACGAATGGGATATAATTGGCCTTATCATAGCCGTGAAGATCCAAAGGACCCTTCTTGGTGATAGGCCTAACCGATCTAACCGATATCTCCTCTACACAGCCAGAAAGCCGGCAGCGCCTAAGAGGCTTTCAACGTAACAAGTTTAATCCACAAAAGTTTGCTATCCAGGATGATACCCAAATAATTAGCTTCTTTGAAGAATTGGATGGTGATGCCGTAAAGCACTAGATAAGTCAGATCAGACAGCTGTCTCCTAATCGTAAAGAAAACAACTTGATTACTAATGCACCATCATCCGATCCAACAGACAGTACAGCTACTGTCATACTAGTATTAGTACATCATCCGCGTATGCTTGCGCATAGAAGTTACAACTATTAAGCGCGTTGAGCAGTGATCGACCAGCATGCACCATAGCAGTGTAGACAGGTCCGCCTTGCAAGCAACCCCTGTTTACTTCCGCCACCACATATTGGTCGCAGCCAGCATCCGCAATCAATGTCAGTTGCGTTGTGGAAAGCACCCTCAACTTCGATGAAAATGCCCAATTCGTATTCTTTCTTGTCGAGTACGCCTTCAATTCTGCCAACCAGAAGCGCACACTTGCAGGATTTTCTGCATTAGAAACTGTTGGCAAGCAGGTAGTCCTCCTTTCCGCTTTTCGACATAGATAAAGGCCACTCCTACTGTTTGACAGGGTTCCGGTACGTATGCCGGTGCCGGGCTAGCAGTGAAAATACTCTTCAGCCCAGCAGCTGGTCTATACCTTTTTATAACATAATTGGGTATATACCATCTGTGCCATGCAACTTGAAGCCATCAAAGGAAGCAACAGTATGTTTAATGGGCTCACCCGTCACCACAACCGATCAGATATACCAACTAAACACATCTTAGTGTTGTTCAGCTCACTAGCAGCTTCTCTGATAGGAGCTAGTTGCGAGTTGGTTCCGATTAGGTTGAAACGGAAAGTCTCTTCTTTTCACTCAGTAAAGATACCGCCTGGTTGATATTCTCCTTTTGAGGACTATGACCAACCTACTGGTTTCACCGATAGTTTCTATCTTTTCGCAAAAAAGCTTTTTAAGAGGTGCTCTTCGAAGCCAGTTACGTTCTTTTTGCTTCGAGCTGTTATTCCAACCTTCCTACAAATAAGTCTCCAGTAACCTGTTTAGAAATTTTCTGGATTTTTTAATAAAACACTGCACGTCTGTGTTCTACCAAGGAACGGGCGATCCAAAAATTTTTTTACAAGCTGGGTATGCTATTTCGAAACACTTAGTGAGGGAACCGTTCAGGTTCTGAATAGCTACTTCTAGCTTATGTTTTGTCCTGAGCTTAAGGGCATCACAATTGTATTTGTAGAGCTCCTCCTAAAATCGTGTTTTATGCGGATTTCGCTTGTCCAACAAGGTTGAGACCTCCTATCCGATTCTGAATTCGATATATCTATGGTCTGACATGGAAATCTCTGATAGTACTTTCCAGCCAGTAATCTTCTTAGCATATCTGTAAGATAGAGTCAAGTCGATTACTTACTGTCTTACTCCCGTAACAGAAGTTGGTCAGACGATAGTATGAAAGTGAGCATTAGCATCGCAGCGTATGGTAAGTCCCATCTTTCTGGAATCGCAATATTCAATGAATTCTTCTACCGTCTCTGGTGGTGGCGCCAGTAATGAATCAAACAAGCAGACACAACGACGAATTTGTGCCAGTCGTCATTTGTTTCGTAACTTATGTTTGCGGCAACTAAATCTTGATTACAAAACAAGTTCAGATGATGAGAGTGAATTCGACACGTAAAGACAAGCTCTCGGCCTTACCGTTCGCTCGTCTTGAAGTAGTGTGAAACCCCTTAAACATCCGGAACCGCAGATACGTTTATTCCACACCCATGGTTCATGTATAGATCGGGGTTTAAGTGCACTATACAAGGAGTTCCAAGTCTCTTGAATGTATCTAAAGTCACCAAAAGAATGAAGGGGACTTTCAAAGTGCACCATGGAACCAAAGTGTCATATGTGATCCAAAAAATTTAAAAGAAATAACCATACGACCAGAAGCTTAAGATGCGCCGAATCAAACTGCGCAACTAGCAAGATTTGCCAAAAACAGTTAAGTGAATGGAAACTACCGGCGAAGGCGCCTAGGTTTCTTTTTTCCAGACAGCTGACATAGCTCTTATAGTACACTCATAACAAGAAATAAATGTGTATCTACCACGCCATAAAATTAAAAGCTCATTCAAGTAAAGGACAGGGGAATATGGTAGTTCTTCTTACGTTTTATAATAGAAGTAAACAACGACCATAGAATATTATAGAAGCCGAAAATAAAATCTCAAATTTAAGTGATGTCATAGATAGTAGTACCTATTATTAGCCCGCATGCACAAGGCATGTTCCTTTGGTCGAGTATTCAAAGTGCGTGTCATCTTCTAAAGATCTCCCATCCAATCCCATGAAAATACCACGCACAATTTGTCACGATTCAGTTAATGTCCTCTCTGCATTCCATGTTTTGCTGGAAAGTTAAAAAGCGTTTTTAAGATTCAAATCCTAAATTTTTGAAACACTTGCACACTAACGAAGTACTTATCTTTACACATATGTATATCTTTTAGCTTTACACTTTAACCTATAGTGCTAATTTTACCCATTTCTTTCACAGATACATTGTTTCACGTTTTCACTTTCAATCACAAGGCCATCGAAATCGCCTTCACTGAAAACGCGCAAATTTTGCAACTTTTTAATTTGTTAAAACACTGTGAAAAGGCAATTCCGTTCGAAACTGAACCAAGAAAAAAGAAGGTAAAACTAGAACAAAACGATTCAACCCGAAATACTAATTTAACAGAAATACGATCAACTATTAGCCACAGTGTAACCTGCGGATGGCCACTGCCTGGCTCATTTATAATAACGAGTGCGTTGAAGAAGTAAATTTGTTTAAACACGAACGATACATCTGGCCACAAAAATTTCGTGCACACATGCATTTGTTTAAAAGGACTTTAAATGAAGCCGCTTTCCTTTTTCCTGTTTGCTGTGGTGAATGTTCCCCCTTACCAATATACCATATTCATATCCGGATAACATTCAGATGTGTGGTTAATCGATTTTTTACCGCGTTCAATAAAACAACAACCCCCACCGTAATAATAATAAGCCGCTGACTTTGTATGACTATTGTAGTTCATTCATTTTTTCAAATTTCTCCACATCACTAATTTTGAAAATTTGGGACAGCGTAAACGCACTGTCAAAATATACGAGTAACATACAATCGGACAAAGTTCGGTTTTTGTTTTTTTTTTTTTTTTAAAAAGACGAGCGGGGACGACAATTCATGGCTAGCAGCACCCTAGACCAAAGGCGACAAGTACTACTATCTGTAAATTTTATAGTGACTCAACGCTTGTCTCGTATGTAGGCGTAATAAAAGTCCTTGAATATGTAGACACGAAGTAACTTTCCATCAGTAAATATTCGGTATTATGCCGATGAAGTGACAATGAATACCATTGTAGGGGGGGACGTGCAATTTGTAAGGCAACTGCGAAGTAGAAAGTTTTCATTTGCAGGAAGAACTTTTCTTCAAGTTTTAGTTAAAAGTTACATGCAATACCTACCGCAGCCGCCACGCTGCACAAGGCCATTGTGATGTGTAAGCAAGCTCCTAACTTCACCAACAACTTTTGTATACAAGTGTACTCGTATTCATGGAAAAGTGTGCAATACAAAATGTTCTACCCTTCGGGCGTCTATCCACCGATATGCGAAGACATATGTTCTGTCAGAAGTCATTCTTGAGATAACATCTTATCCACTCAAGCGTGTTTGAATATTTTCCACAGACATGCACATGACAATTTTGTTTTAATTTTAGAAAAACATTTAAGATATTGAACTCTCCTTTATATGGTAGATCGCGTCATGATTATATGTATGTATGTGGCTAGGTGGTTCAGTGCTGTGAGGATACCCAGTATTATCACATCACATCTCCGAACGGGTTACTGCTTCAGTCCAACCGACCCCTCATCTTAGGTGTATCTACAATATAATAAAACTGAAACTGCAGGTTGGGAATTTTACCGCCGGGGTAAGCGTCCAACCATGAAAAAAATAAACTAAATTACAAAGTAACAGAAAGCCTTAGATACGGACGGATATTCTGTTGACAAAACCTGCAAACGAAGCAAGGACAACGAACTTCAAATCTGCAAATGAAATGTTAGATCCCTTAATATGCCACGTGTTGGGCCATGGACTGCTGCAAAGCAGATGTTACTGCCATATAAAAAATGCGATTGGGATGGGCCTGTCAAAAATGAGAAATGATAAAAATGGTACAATATCTACTAGGGCGATTGTTATCGACGGCAAAAGCAGCGCTAATTTAAAACCGGATTTGTTGTTAGAGGCAGACTTAGGCCAGAAGTCTTGCGATTCCGGCACATGTGCGCACGCTCGCACGAGAAAGACAACTTCAATGAGCTCTTGGTAATGACTTACGGACAGTGCTCTAGCTATGGAATTTAAATTGAACTAAGCTACTTTAATGCGAAGCTAGAAAGAGAGGACATCTTTGGTTTTACTGTCGAAAAGTATAGCCTGCACGACATCACCTCTGTAAAGATTACATGTTACAAACACAAGCCCTTAACCGAAGACTATAGCGGCAAAGGTGCGAACATGGTAATAGAGTCACAGTCGATACTGAGTTCATTTATGCATCCACAAGTGCTCCATTGAAATCGCCAATAGAATTCCGCCTCTTCAACCGTAACAACCATCTCGCTATGAATGCTCATCAGTATACCCTCAAGACCACTTTAGGACGTACTCTGAAATATCGTGAATCGTTCTTAAGTCGTACAACTCGCTCATGCAATGCCCTGCCGAGCTCTCTATTTCCAAAACGTTATAACTTGCAAACATTTAAGAACAGCCTGGACGAAGTAGACCAACAATTCCGTTCAACCGACCTGGATAAAGTTAAGATAGCAATATCCAACACAGCTGCTGAAGCGGAGGACCTGGCTGCCAAGTTCTCAAAAGCAGCTAGTGATGACTTAGTAAGGACCATACACCAACTCATCTGTAAAATATGTTCGGACGAAAGTATGCCCGAGGAATGAAACCTTAACATTATTTGTCCGATCCTCGCAAAAGGGGATCCTCTGAACTTTGCTAACTACGGAGGCATCAATCTACTTAACTTCGCCTACAAGATCCAATCTGCCGTATTGTATAAATAACCTGATTGGTCTATACCAAAAAAACTTTTGAGTTCCGAATCGATACACGCCACCTAAGCATCGATTTTAAGACCGCGTATGACACCATCTATACAGACGAGCTATACAGAGTAATGTCTAGTTTTGGCAGAATGCATGCTGCTCCATCAAGGTTGGTTAAGAACTCACTGAAACCTTTGATGTAAAAAAAAATTTAGACTGGGCGAAGTGCTGCCATTCGATTTCTTTAGCATCATTCTTGAAAGAATAATGCAAATCTCACGCGTCATCACAATAGGCACAATCTTTCAAAAATTCGTCCAATTACTCGCACATACCGATAATATTACCATAATCGGAAGAAAGCAGCTTAGATAGATAGCGGAGATAGGTTTTACGGTCAACGAGGGCAAGGCCAATTAGTTGCTGTCAACAATAGGGGGTGGCCGTTTTGTAGTGGTATATGCATAGACTCCTCAAGCAGAGTGTCACGGGTTCGAATCCCGTGCAAGGCAATTATTTGAAAAACTCTTTTCATAGAATTTGTATGTAGTTATATGACATGAAGGCATAACACTGATGTTGGAGTTGTTGCTGGCTGGGCTAAGATGTAACGAATTAACAACTAGTACGTACTAAGACCCACTGGCCCGTTCAGTTTGACAAGCATCTCTGGGAAAAATATCAAAACCTAATACACCTGAGTTTCAAACTACTACACCACCCGCTCGCGCCCTGGAGAAAAGCCAGTAAAAAAATTATAAAAAAAAGAAAAAAAAACAAGAAAGGTCACCCTTCACCGACGTCTCGGGCAGAACAACACCTCTGACAGATATAACTTTGTGATAGTTAGGGACTTTTTTTACTTAGGCTCTGCTATTAATTCCGGCAACGACACAGCCACTGAGATCAAACGAAGAATATTCTTGCTATTCTGTATGGGCTAAGCGGGATGTACGAACTGTACGGGCTGTACCGCGACATTAACTTAGCTAGAAGAAAAGAAAAGAAACCAGGTCCCACAACTAAGGTTTCTGGGTCATGTAGACAACCAATACTTTGGTCCGAAAAGTCTTCGAATCCGCTCCCGTGGGTCAGCGCAGTAGAGGAAGACACCGACTCAATCAATTCCGCGTGCAAAACTTAAGACAGCCAACTGATAAGCTTGTTAGTTGAGGTTCAGGTTCGCCCCGGACTGAAGCGCCGTCTTACATAAGTAAGTAATAATGTTGTAAAGACTTACAGGAATCCTTACAACTTCTTGCAGAAGATTCAACATCAAATAGGACTGTTGCCAAAGAATGACACACAAGAACCAACAAATTGAACAGTTCAACATGCTGGATTCACTTTCCGCATGCAGTAGTCAATAAACAATCTACAAAGCGCAAGCTCACCATCTTATGGGTTAGAGTGATCTACAATCTGTGGTCCACTGTTATAGCACTAGGAGAGCGTAGTACGGTGATGCTAAAACTACTCCTAGAACCAGCGAGATTTTTTGATAAATTCGTCAAGCACACTTTTTCAAAACAGGGATCCTTTAGAATGGATAACTACGGAGGGTTTGCATTCTAATGCGAGTCAGCAAGGTAGGGCTTTTTTTAACACTCAAGTGAGTATAAACACACTTGCAATGTCTCAGCATGTGCAAAGTTTTTCAGAAAATTGAATTAAGAAAGAAAGAAAGATGTTTGGGCTCAGTGGTTATTTTGCTTCATTCCGAATTTAAAGTCAGTCTACCACTATTTGAGCCACGGCCACCTTATATTTTGACGCAGTTGAGGGGGTTTCCTTTTTTGTGGATCGAGCAAACAAAACTGAGACTCAATTTAGCAGGCATGCATTCTTCTAACCAGATCTGAGAAATAAGTTGGTGCATGCTCTTCACAAAGTCATTTCCAGCTGCTTTGAATACCTCTGCTGGTAATTTGTAATGGATTTCAGTTCAGATATTGCCATCTTTATTTCGTTTTGGTCAGGTGGACGGAAGTTTTGGCCATCGTCGTCGTAATATTGAGTTTTTTTTGCCGTTATACACTCTGAAGAAAAAGCTTTTTCATATTCTTAGCACCGGCTGTGACTCCAATCGAGGTTTTGTTCTTCATCTCTACTGGCTTCTGTGCGGGACTTTCCTTACCTGTTGGAAAAACTTCCATACGTTATCATTATAGAACAACCTCACAACATCTTGTACTCTTTTTTCTTCTTCTGGAGAAGCTGATGTTTTTTTTGTCATGCATATGATTGCCGACATTCTAGATCAAACCGGGAATTTCTAGATAATGGTCGGATGAAGCCTATCACATCAGTTACGGAGTCTCTGATGACACGTTGGCAGCCTGGTCTTCGGCACTTGATGCTAGCGGCATAGGAGTTGTTAAAAGATTTCGAGATAAGCTTTCGGCGAAGATTCTATCGGCTTCCTGTAATAGCAACTTTGCTTCGGTACATTTTCTCGTAGTATAGTCTTCGTTCTCAGCAACTTGGCTTGGCGTATTCGACAACTTGGCGTATTTTTCGTGAGGATCTCGGCCTAAAAGCGTACAAAATTCAAATTGTGCAAGAAGTGAAGCCAGGCGACTTAAATTTGCGTCATATTTTCAGTGAATGGGCTCTGGAAAAACTCAATGAATATCCGGTGTTTTATCGTGAAATTTTGTTCAGTGGTGAAGCCCATTTCTGGCTCAATGAATACATTAATAAACAAAATTGTCATATTTAGGCTGATGGATAACCCGAAGAGTACCAAGAGTTACCATAACATCTATTAAAAACAACGGTATGGTGTGGTTTATAGGATAGTGGAATCATTGGTTCATATTCCTTTAAAAATGAGGCAAATCAGAATGTTACCGTCTATGGTAAATAACATCGCGCCATGTTAACGGACTATGTACTTCCTGAAATTCGAGTACATGGTTGCGGTGTGCTCTGGTTTCAACTAGACGGCGCTACGAGCCATACAGCGCGTAAAACAATGGACTTGTTGAGAAATCATTTTGGTGAGCACTTAATTTCACGTTTTGCTACGGTAAATTGGCCGCCTAGATCGTGCGATATCACACCTTTGGGCTATTTTCTCTGGAGATATGTAAAGTCTCAGGTCTTCAAGAATAAGCCAGATACGATTGACTTTTTAGAATACCAGTCGCTATGCTCGTATGATTGCCCAAAGTTGGACCTTCCGAATGGACCACCCCAGACGTAGTCGTGGCCAACATTTACATGATATCATTTTCAAAAAGTAAAAACCATGAATTTTTCTTTTAACCGATAATTAAAATTTTAAGTTCAAAATTAAACCTCACGATGATTCACCCTATAGTTCTTCTTTGTTGTAGCGCTTGGAAAATTCGCATTCCTACTTTGACTGAAACAAGGTAGTCATCCCAGTGTTGTTCGGAATGTTTGGACATCCAGAATACTGGAGGATTTTACGTCTATTGCAACTTACGTTTAATGATCCTAAGACCATCTTGTCTCCTTATGTATATTGAACTGAGAAAACCGAGCACTTGCTATAATAATATCTCGTCCCGCAGCAAAGTCAATAACCCTAAGTTCGTTACCAGACGTGGCGTCGTAAGGGCTATGCTTATCAAAGATTTCCTCCCTTCAAATTATGGCGTTAAAATCGCCTATCATACTTCGGACATTGCTCATGTGTCTTGTAGAGGAGCTCGTGGACATAGAACAGTCAGCAGTTTGTCAATCGATAACCACCCAAGACAGTCGCAGATGGCGGTTATCAGAATTATATAGTCAATATGTACTGAATTTTAACTGATTATTAAGCTGTCAGAGGTGTGAGATAAACAATATCCGTTAAGCATCTGCGAAAATGCAGCCGCAAGCGAATTTCTAATCGCCGTATGAAAATTATCGAAAGACAACTATTGAAAACCACTTAAAAGTATTCATGACAAACCTTCAAATTCTAAAAAAAAAAAAAATGCTAGCAATGGTCAACGAATGGTATTTTCAACATTTGACAGGATTTGCACATATGAAGAAAATGAACATCAATGCCATGGACGGCAGACCCCATAAACTGATCCACTTGTAGTGTAAAACTGGAGATATTTATCTAAATATCGATCTTAATGCCAAGATTTATGATTCGAACTCCTGATCCAGACTTAACTGTAACACTATCTACATAAGCAAGTAAGCAACAATGGCAAAAATAAAATAGTTTTGGATTAGCTTTTTCATGATTCTGAAGTTCATGGCAACTAAGAAAATGTCTAAAACTAAACAATTTGGAAAAAGTGCACTTGAAACATGTTATACAATTAATCAAGCCTAATTTTAAATAAAAACATCAAATACATGATCTGCGAAATCTTCGAAACTCTACAATTTACTAACCTTTATCCTGGAAACCGCCTCCTCAGCCTGCATCATACGTGTTGACTTTGTGGGTTGACCCTCGCAGACCAGCTGCGTCGATCCCAGATATCTCGCCCGAAACAGAACCCCTTCGATCAGCACTGCTCCGCCTTTAAACGGACATGTCCACCAGAACAAAAAACGAGAAGAGGAAAAGACAAAAATCATTATAGATACGACAATCCGACATAGACGAACACTCTAGAGAAACAAATTCCTTACAAATAAATCAATGTGAAGGCAGCAATTTGATTTGAAAATTGAACGCATGCAAAAATAGAAACGTTAGCAATAGAAAACCAAAATCAAACGTCCACACATATCTACCACGTCATCGACAAAACGGACAGATATATGGAAACATCAATTGACACAGAAGGAAACCTAACAATTTACCTTCTTTGCTCTTACTCTTTTTAACTTTTTTCTCCCCGGTGGCTGTGTTTTGTGTGTCCTTCTTCTGACTACCATTTCCAGAGCCATCGGATCCAGAATCTCCGCTAGGACTGCCAATGGTTACGATGGCACAATCGTCACGCGTTTCTGGAGCTGGCTTCTCGGGTGACTTGTCACTGTGATCGAGTGATGACATCGAACCGCCACCGACGTTATGAAGTAAACTTGTGGCAGAACTTTTTGGTGGAATTGGCGGTGGGATCTCGGGCGTACTAGGTAGCAGCGAGTTAAAGCCCTGCCTTAAGGATAGACTTGCCGTAGAATTCTTTGAATTTTGCTGCTGTACTTTGGGGGAGAATTTCGACAAGGATGTAGCGAGCAGGGATCGTGGCTTACGATCCCATGAAGAAGTCTTGTTATCGTCGTAGAAGCCCTGATCATCGAGCCTCTGGTGTCCGAGTAATCTATCAGTCTCCAAGTCTGTGTCGACGTCATCTTCATCTGCACTAAGATTTTTTCCTTGTCTATCTGAGGAGTCTAGCAGACTTTTATTAGCACTCGTGTCTAGGTATCTTGGCACCCAAACAGGTGAACTACTCGAAGGTGATGCATTGCTTAGCCGTTCAGGAATGGAAGGTGGCTGATTACTTACAAAGCTCTTCTCCAATGGCTTTATCGGTTTTGTACGATTAATAATATTCGAAGTGGTCACACTTGACAGGGATGGTGTCCTTTGTTCTGTTGTTTGACTTTTATCGAAAATATCCGTACTAACTACACTAGGTTTGCGGTGTGGAGCAGGTGCTGGCGGAGGTGGTGTAACATGAACCATATCAGCTCCCCGATGAAAGACACCTAAAAAGAAAAGAATTAGTATTTATTGAAAGGCGAGCTGTTTTAAAGCCTTATTTACTTATCGAGTAAAGAGAGTCCAAGTCCGGATCTATGTTTTGAAAAACTTTGCTGTTACTACTGCTGGGACTCTGGCCAAGAATTTCATGATCACGCTTGGATCGCACTGAATCACGTCCAGAATCGTCGAGTTGTCCGTTTATGGGGCTCTCATTGATGGTGGTAAATACTTCGACGTTTGGTGAGGCACGATTTGACTTCACATGGTTACTATTGTCTGGAATACGCTTAGCATCCATAAGCATTGAAATTCCTGACAATTGTACTGGCCGATTATTGTTTTCGGTATCTGAAGTATGACCGCTCGAGAGGCCGTCCTCTAATACTGGCATACTGGTCGCATAACATTTAGCGTAGTTGCAGTACGTGGAAACTCCATTGAATTCTCCTGATAAACCTGAAATTTGAAACAAATTGACATTTAATCGAATGCCAAAACTAAAAAAGTCGTCAATGAGAGCATTTACATTTACCCAGCCTCAAAAGGTAACTTCAATTGAAAGCCTAGAAAGGTAACTTGTAAGACAAAACTTACACAGATAAAAATTCAAGGATTCCGCAACATTATAAGAACATTATAAGTACACGGTTAGTAAACAACCAGCACCCCTCTCGCAAGAACAGGAAGCAGCCAGCATTACCAGCACAAACAAAGTAGACTGAAGTAACTTAGAAAAGGAATGGAAATCCTTATTACTTTCGTTTATCATAAATCTCAAAATAATCTCTTAATAACCAGCGAATCATTGTTGCACAATGCGTTGAATAAACACAGTTACTTCGCCTGTTCTTCATTGGTTTTATGAAGATATACACGACCTTCGTTGAAAAGTAATTTAGCATTCAGCCCACATCATACCTATCACAGAAATTCGAAATTTGAAACCGCCTGAGATAAGGATGTATTCCTTCACTAACATTGATTTTGTTGGAACTAAAGAATGTCTATAACCTTAACAATAACATTTGGACTATGCCCACTATCACATAACATAACGAACCACCACAAAATGCTAACTGGCATAGGGTAGTCCTGAAAAATTAGTATCTCAAGGTCATCTGCTCAACCTAAGATGACTCTGGAGAAGCAATGCCTTACACTAAAGAACCAAGCTACGGCTGCGGTGAGCTCGGTATAAGAGACTTTCCCATGAACAAAAAAATTTTGGCTTTCGGGTGTATGACCCAATAATTAAACCACAGCGCACCAGCCAACATACATTTCTAGTGCCATGCCACTACAGCCTGCCGCCAAATCAGGACAATAAAATAGAAAGTGGACCGAAAAGCACCGGAATTTCGAAGAGTATATGGAAGAAAAACATCTAAGAGCAATTAAAGAAAGCTAAGAAAGCTCGAAAGTCGCCGGAGAAACAGTGTATAGAATCCGGAATTGTAATGTTCTCTATTCTACTGTCTTTGCGACCTCCAGTTCAGCTAACGAAATCTAAAAAACCACAAACGATACAATTTATTGATCGTGAAATGGTCTTAGCCGAGAGAGACCAACTTGCTTTGGTACAACTACAGTGAAGTATTCTAATAAAAGAAGTAACTTTGGTATACCTAAGTTTGACAGAAATATTGATGGCCTTCTCAGTATAACACATGGGCTGAAAAGTCCAAAATTCAACTTTGTTTATCAAAATAGTTGCCTTCAAAGGTGATACACTGATTGAAACTATTTTTCAATCTTTCGATACCAATTTTGTAGTACGATTTCAGTTTAGCCTCAAAATAGGCCTCTGTTTCGGCGATTACTTCTTCATCGGTCTTAAATCTCTTTCCGGCGAGCATTCTTTTGTGGTCTGCGAACAGGAAATAGTCGCTGGGGGTCAAATCTGGAGAATACTGTGGGTGGGGAAGCAATTCGTAGCCGAATTCATTCAATTTTGCCATCGCTTTCATCGACCTGTGACACGGTGCATTCTCTTGATGAAATAGTTCTTTCTTTTTATTCAAATGCGGCCGTTTTTCTGCGATTTCGTCCTTCAAAAACTCCAACAACGCAATGTAATAGTCGCTGTTGATAGTCTGTCCCTTTTGGAGATGTGTATCCCAAAATACGGATGCCATAACCTTGCCGCCTGCTCGCCACTCAGCTGACTGCCGACTTGACTCTGGTGTGAAATGATGGAGCCATTGTCATATACCGACGCAAAAATTGGGCTTTATCGCGGTTGAACAGCTTTAAACACCACTCTGAATCATCAACACGTTGTTGTTTTTGGTCGACTGTGAGCAAACGCGGCACCCACTTTGAACAGAGCTTTTGCATATCCAAATATTCGTGTATGATATATCCAACACGCTCTTTTGATATCTTCAGAGCCTCAGCTATCTCGATCAACTTCACTTTACGGTCATTCGTCATCATTTTGTGGACTTTTTTGATGTTTTCATCTGAAACAGCCTCTTTTGGACGTCCACTGCGTGCGCCATCTTCGGTGCTTGTATGACCACTTTTAAATTTTTCAATCCACTTGCGAATGGTTCGCTCGGCTGAAGCATAGTCCGGGTAACACTTATCAAACCATTTCTTTGCATCGGCTGAATTTTTTCCCATCAAAAAGCAATGATACATCACGACACGAAATTGCTTTGAATCCATTTTTTTTTACAATAACAAAAGTTGCTTCACTCACAACGCTATATCTTGAGAACTAATCATCTGACAGCTGTCAAATTTATATACGTATCTTTTGAAGGTTGGTACTAACTGAATGGTATGGATTTAATTCAAGTGGTGCCCTCTCTTAGAAACGGCACTTTTCAGCCCATGTATTACAATATATAATGCAGATCGCAAAAGTGACGAAATTTTTACTCCTATAGAGAAACGACATAGAGACCTGCGTGGCGATTGATCAGGGAACTGCTGACTCTTCTATAAATCAGATTGACCCAGCATTGCAACAATTAAGTCCGCAGCAAAACACTTGACTTGCCTCCCAGTGCTGATCCCCGGTAACTACATGAGTAAATCCTTACTCAATCAAGCTAAAATTACAAGGGCATACTCGGCCAATAGCATAATACTGGCCCACTCCATCATACTACCCTATACACATAGGCTACATGTTTCGGCCCCCAGCTCTTAGATCATTCTGATCTATCTACGAACCAGTGCCATTTTTCACCTTCACCACAATGTAGTCCCTGTTTTGATATTGAATTCAATTCCATATGGCTAAAATTCCATCTCCGTAAGTAAATTATCCACTACAGCTTTATTTACAGAAGCCCCAAACTAGACAGCAATTCGACCTTTAATGACTCCATACAAAGAATAAATTGAATTCCTGTATCCTCATTCTAAAATCATTATTACAGGCGATTTCAACATACAGACTTCGGGATGGCTTTGGTGTGTGGAGACCAAAAGAATACCAGGCGTTGACCGCCGTCACACCGCCAGTACCCTAAACTTGGTTTTAACTTCAAACCCTGATAAGTACAAGGGCGATGTGCTATCCCTTCTAGGCTCGTCAGACCACCGTGTTATATCAGCTTATTTCTTGTGTACCGACAACATAGTTAAAGAAAAGATTCCTTATGTTCAAGTGTTCTTAACAGATTCCCTAGGAATTTTAACTGCTCGTTATGTTTCCTAGATAACGACGTAGATCCCGCAGCTGATATGATCACAGACACTATTCTCTTTGGAATGAGAGTGTTAAACCAAAAGAAGATGCTTGGAACGATTCGAGCTGTAAAGAGGCTATCAGGGTTAGAGAAACATTTTTTCATTCCTACAAGATCGAACCTACAGAGGAAAACGGGAAAAACTTCAAACCAGAATGGAATAACTACAACGTCTTACTTAAGTGTGTAAAATTTCAATACGACCAAAAACTGAGGTAAAAAATACTACAATGTGCCAAAGATTGTACAATAAAATCTTTTGGTCGTTTGTCAAAAACATCAAAAACAAGGCCAATCTACTCACTGGACACTTTGTGGCCAGCTCAGCACTTAAAGATAATGCTTTGTCTCCGCTTTTGAACTCTAAGACTTCAATATTCACAAATCCGTAAGCTTTTGAATCCACTCTACTCTTTAGGACTATTTCCAAGCACATGGAAAACAGCATTTATCCAGGCGGTGCCTAAGCAAAGGCGAATCTTCTTTCTCCTCCTGCAGACCCATTGCACCCATGGCAGAAGAGATTTTCTCTAAAGTAATGGAAACGCTGCTAAACCGTTAGCTCATGAAATATCTCGAAAGATAAAAACTTCTCAATGACCGGCGCTACGATTTTCGCAGCAACAGGCCCACTGATGGTATGCTGACATATCTCACCACACTAAGGCGTACATCAATCTGATGAAAGCAAGATAGTTCCACTTAATATTTCTAAGGCATTTGATAAAGTGTGGCATCAGACCCTTTTGTCGTAATAAACCTGCTTTTGAGATCAATGGATTGGAAATTTCCTTACAGAACGTTCAATTCAAGTTGTCTTAGATGGTTTCAAGGCTGATAATCACAAAATAAATGCTGGTATACCCCAGGGATCCGTTCTGTCTCCGACACTGTTTTTAATTTTCATCTACAATCTTCCATCTGTTTCTATTAATCCTTTGCTGGTGACAGTGCTATTTGCTTTTCATATTCGCTCCTGAATTTACCTCCATTCTCTTCGGTTGTAGAACGGGAACGGCAGCGTATGTTAAGCTCATTGAATTCCGATATTAATAGCACAGCAAATTTGGGAACTATCAACAGAGTGGAATTTAATGTTTATATTGCTGTCATTAAGCGAAATTTAAATACCCAGCGATTATCCATGAATGGCACTTAAATCGATGAAACCGAAAAGCTTTCCATTCTCAGTAGTTGTGTCAGTGACAACTTACGTTGGAATGACCACATATTCGGTGTCATCAAATATCAAAAAAAAAAAAAAACTTTACAAAGCGGCACTGCAGCTTAGGTTGAGAGCTGCTCATGAGTTCTATGAGGAGAAGAGACGAGAAGCGTTAACTTCTCCAGAGGAAAAAAAAATAGCAAGAGAAAGAGGTACGGAATAACGTAGGGAAGTTTAACAAACGGGTAAAAAAAAAGTGTCAAGGTAAGTCATTTCGTACAAAATCCTGTAGAGATGAAGAGGAAAACCTTGTAGTAGAGTCGGTGCTGAGAATATTGAAAAACTTTTCCTGTAGACTGTATTACGACGGAGAAGCTCACCATACCGCTGTCAGGCTGAATAGACCATTTAACTTAGACTATGATTGCCAAAACGTTCGTGTATCGAACCAAAACGAAGTAAGGATAGCAATACCAGAGCTCAAATCCAATACAAATTACCGGCCAAGGCGTTCAAAGCTACTGGAAAAGACTTTGTGGAAAGCATGCATCACCTCATCTCTCAGATCTGTCGAATAGAGTGTATGTCTGATGAATGTCAGCATCGTTTGTCAACTATAGAGGCAAAAGTCTTCTCAACATGGCATACAAAATCTTATCTGCCATATTATGTGAACGCTCGAAACCATTCGTCAACAACCTGATTGGCTCCTATCCGTACGGTTTCACACTAGGAAAGTCCACAATCGACCATATCTTCAGACTCCGCCAGATTGAAGAAAAAAACTCAAGAAGTGCAAATCGATATCCATTATCTTCTCATCGATTTTAATCCAGCATAAGACACCATTTGTAGAGACAAACTATGTGGAGCCACGTCTAGTTTTGTAATCCCTACCAAAGTCGTCTGTCTGTGCAGAATGACGATGGAGAACACTCGCTGCTTCGTCAAAGTCGGTAATGACTTAACCGAGACCGTTGATGTCAAAAAGGATTTAAAAGAAGGTGATGTGCTGTCATCTGACTTCCTTCACGTCATACTTGAACGAATAGTGCGGAACTTACAAGCGAACACAGGATCTTTTAAAATCGGTGGTACTACTACCTGTGCGCTCGCTACTTTTGAAACGGAAACTGCCAAAATGGGTTGCTGTAAATGAGGTCAAGACTAAGTATATGCAGTCAACAATAAGGGACACACAAGTTCAACGAATTGGACTGAACGTCATAATTTCGATTCTGCCAAAAATAAAACGAAGGATCACTCCTGCCATGCGCTGTTAATTTCGGCTTAAAAGGCGTTTAAGCAGTAAGGATCTATTCCGAAAAACGAAGGAGACTCTGTATAAGACCTTGATCATTCCAGTTCTATTTTATGGCGCAGAAGCATGCGCTATATCGAAAGCAGATGAAGTCATCCTCAGTTGTTTCGAGAGACAAATTCTTCAAAAAATATTGTCCCATTTGCTTTGACGGGCGTTGGAGTAGAAGATTCAACCGAACTATACGATCTGTAGAACGATATCGACCTAGTCAGAAAACTGCGCATCAGTCGCCTTAGATGAGAGACCTGATGTGGCGCGCACAAGTAGAGGGGTCTTCAACCAACTTTGATCGTGCAATTGGATTCAGTTAGCGAAAAAAGATGAGGCCCAGGTTCACCCCGAACTAAAGCGGCACATAAGTAAGTCAGTAAGAGATATGATGTGGTCTTTCAATATATTCAAGAAAACCTTTATTCACTTATAGAAAATAAAAAGAATGACGCGTCTGTGAATGCATTAAGTTTAAGATGAAATCGCGCACAATTGGACTGGTCCAGATCTTTCGCTCTGTAGAATCTACCAACATATGCCAGAATAGAGATCCTGAAATTAAGTGGTTTCAATCAGTCGAACTAGGTCCATCAGATCGAAGCCTTTAAAGCAATTATCACTTTCATAAATATATGACAAAAATATATCCAGAGTTTATGAACCGAGAACTCCTCACGAAATGTCGGACCGGACAAACCGCTGTCGAGCGATCCTCGATTTCATTAAAGTGGACCTTATCGGCTTGCTCGATACATATACCAATCTTCGCATAGAACAAATGAATTGAATATAGGAGGAGATTATCCATGTATAGATTGAGCGATGGACTAAAAGGTGAAACCATCCGTTCGACCTTTAGGACGAACTGACATCTCCACCTACCTTCTGATGAAGTCACTATAAAAGGACTTAGAAAGTAGTGTAGGCCTAATGTTAGTGGAAGGATATTCATTTATGAAACCACATATGTATCTCCTATAGGGTTCTCTCTTAAAAGTATCGATTTGGTTGGCGAAAGCATTCTCGCATTTCTGAGAGAAGTCCTAGTTCCAGACTAGCTCGACTTAGCTCATGTTTCGAGATTAAACTTATATACGCCTCTCCAAAGACATACCGCTTTTACGTAAAACTAAGCATAGTTGTAAGAGGTAGCGACCCTAGGTAAGTGAGATTAGTTCATTGGAGTTGATAGATACAAATGGTAAGGAAAGGTTTTATGTGAAGGAAAGCACTAACATTAAATATATTTTCATTCCAAAATTCAAAAGCAAAGACCAATTATCGACCTTCATCGAATTGCTAAGATGAAGTTGGTGTGGGAAGGCAACACGATTGCTGCAACATTCTGCAACATTAAAATCTTCTGGAGATTTACGTAAATCAGCAAAACCATTCTCTAGAAATAGTTTGAAGATAAAAGCTTAAACGGTTAGAAGATATGAACCATGGCGGGAACAAATAACTGCAACAAATCCGTCGAAGGTGAAACAAGTTATTGAACCAAATAAAAAATTGTAGGGTACTTTCGTCTATCGAAAATCGCAGGCTGCAGAAGTTTGCACAAAAGTTTCGGATAGAAACGTGAAATCGATATATCATAAGGAACGAAGTTACAAAATTTAAAACTGTGCTTAAGCTCCACTACCCATAATTCATGTGAATGCTACAATCTGCCAAGTTTAGTCGGGATTTTGAGCACACGAATTTTTTATTTTTTGTGTTATAGATGCGGAATTTAATGGATCTGACCAACTATGAGACCTCTTCTCTTTGCTTTACCACAATTTAAACAAAAAATAAGAAAAATATTTATTGAACAGCAGGTCCTTTAGTCTAACCATTAAAACAGGAAACTAACATCTAAACCTGTGTTGTATTGAGTTTAGACAGATTGACTAATGATATGAAATCAATTTACAATTAATGTTACTCTAGAGGTTACTATGTATTTATATACTTGTATGTATACTTATGTAATATCATTGCATCATCACATTTTAATAATGCCACACAATATATTATACATGCCTACATAATGGTATGTATGTACTCAAATATATTATACCTGGGAACAAAAACACACATCTTCAATACTCACTATCTAAATCACCACAATTTGAATCATAGTCTGTAGTCTCCGGGGAGCAACGATAGCTTCTGGGTTGCATGGAATTATGATTGATGCCATCCTGACTGCCCATCTGGTCACCACTACTGCGACTGGCCGATTCCAGAAAAAAGTCTATATCACGTCGATACTGAACTAATTTATCATTGTCCTTTGTTAACGTTCGACGATTATCCAAAACACCATTGCTAGTGCTATAGAAACTATTCTGATGCTTAGCCACATGATTTTGGCTCTGTTGTGGCTTAACTGGGGAGCTTTTTGCAGCAACTGGCACTGGTTGTGGACTATCTGAATCATCATCATCGCCCTCCCCATCTTCATCGTCCGGATGATAATTTTCATCCATCGACGGACTACTATTCACCTGACCCGATTGTACGATGGAAGTGTGATCCAACTGAGGTGGCAATATTACTTGGTCCTCGTCGTCCTTATTGACATTACTATGAAACTCATATTGAATATCCTTTTCAAACAAACAGAAAAAAAAACAAGGAAAAAACGAAAATATGGACAAAAAAAAAGATAAAATACACATATTCATCCATGAACAATCGTAGAGGACTTACAATGCTATCAACATCACTTCCATTTTCAATTGGTTTCTCATCATTCGATGGGCACTTAAAGAATTCCTCAAGCACCTTCCTTGTCTCAGAGAACTCGTACAGATAATCAAAGGTTGACGACTTGGCTGCCAGTGTATCTTCTTTTATCGTTGTTCCAGAGGAACAAAGGGCAGATACTGTTAAGGGTGTTGCTACCACTGCCGTCGCCTCGGGTATCACCTCAGACGTTGTCATATCGGATAAAGTTCCAATTTCGGAAACATCATTGCTGGTATCTTCGGTATTGTTAGTGGGTGACATTTTCAAGTTCAGCAATGGGGGTGGTGAATCTTGTGGAGGTGATACAATGCGCTATTCAACAACAAAACAAAACCAAAAAAAAAAAAAGAGAAAAAAATAACGATGAACTTCAGCGTTCAAAAGTTCAAATGGATTGTGTTGTAGTACGAATGAGTACCTGGGGAAATCCTGGCCGTATGGGATGCAATTTCTGAGGTGACGATGTTAACGTATTGAACTTGTAGTTTTGTGAATGAACTTCTTCATCTTCGGGTATTCCTTGACCAAAACGACGGGGAGATCCTTCATATTCTGTTAGAATAAAACAAGTTCTTTAGATTTAGATTATGAAAACCTGAAGGACTTACCGATTATGCCATTTCGGACCTCAATGTTAACTGCATAATTCTTGTCTAAATATCTCTTATAATTTTTGTAAGCCTCATTCTCACATTTGCTGGCTTCTGGGTGAATGTCCTCGATTGCTGTCTCCACCAATGGAGCCGCTGAAATGCCTGGTGACCCAGTTGTTACCCTTAGGCCTGTTGGGATGAAGAGTTTTTTTTTTTTTTTTATATTTCATTCTTCTGGATTAGATTTCGTTTATACTTGCAGCATTTAAAAAACATACAGTCAATCATTTGAGGTATAACGTGATATTTGAAATATGCCCCGTGAAATAGTGGTAAATTATTTATAAATTATAAGAAAGACCGGTGGACTAGGAGCTTACATATTTTGCAAGAAAGTTCTTGACAGTTTAACTTGGTCTGTTTAGTTCATTCGCCGGAGATTAGGAAGCATTACTCTATGAATATTGTTGCCAAACCCAAGAAGAGCTCGCAGAATCTTTGGGCGTCACTCAAGCAGCCATTTCAAACCGTTTAAAAGCAGCTGGATATATTCAAATTGGGAAATTGAGTTTCACATGAACTCAAGCCGAGAGACGTCGAAAGGCGGTTTTGCATGTTCGAAATGCTGCTGGAACGCCACAAAAGGAAGTCATTTTTGCATCAAATTGTTACTGGTGATGAAAAATGGATGCATTACGACAACCCCAAGTGCAAAAAATCATATGTGAAACCCGGCTAACCAGCCATATCAACGGCAAAGCCGAATATCCATGGCGCGAAGGTAATGCTCTGTATTTGGTGGGATCAGATGGGTGTGCTGTATTATGAGCTACTAAAACCGGGTGAAACCATCAATGGACAACGCTACCGAACACAATTCATCCATTTAAAGAGAGCAGTAGTCGAAAAACGCCCGGAATATGCGACCAGACACGAGGCAATAATTTTCCATCATGACAACGCTCGGCTCCACTATGCTATTCCGGTTAAGAACTATGTTAATGTTAATTCCACACTAAAATGTGTCGTTCTTAATGCATCTGATTCGACAGGTATTCAATATCTGATTGTAAGAGTTCAAGATGGCTCCTCTAAATGTTTAGTATCCTGCGCTTATAACTGTCAGATCAGAAGCTGATCACCGTAGCCTTGTGCTTTAGTGCTCTTTCTAAGTTTTCTGCGCTATTTTAGCTTGTCATTATATGGCAAGTGGTGACTTCAATGTCTATCGTGCCTTCCAAATCAACGATATTGTATCTTTTTTTGGACACCAAATCGTTAATGACTGCAACCCTACGCGATTTTCTCCAGCTTGCTTGACTCTATTACGTATTGTTTCGGAGCCATCATTTGTAATACTTTTTGACCAACTTTCTCTGGACTAAATTTCTGCCCAGACCTCCTTTTCTGCACCTACAATATTGACTTTTCTCATTCCTCTTTACCTCTGGCCATTACTTTTAAAGATTTTTACGCTGTCTACTAATCCCAGCTTTACTGACCTTAACCAATTCAGTTCCCTGGTATGGCTGCAGGCTCAGTGCTAATCCTAACAAGAACCTGAATTACTTTCAATACCTTGTGTGTAAACTTTATGATGTATGTGTACCCACTAAATTTGTAATTGTTCGTAAAACAAACTTTATAGCAAATGAAAGCACAACCCCTCCCATTATATGTAAATTGGCAGCATATAAAATAACACGTAACAATGCAACCTCAATCATCCGGACTGTTAAGCGAAACTATTATGCTACTAAGCTGAGCACAACACTTCCATCTGTCCCTAGTAGCGTGAACAACGCTAAGTGTAACCTAGATCCTGATGTCCCTAATGAATTCTTCCTGTTAAGTAACTCCGACCTCTTTACGGGAAGGAGGAAGCTGCCTGGTCTAACTCATCTACTGCTTAAAGGCATCACCATCCAATTCTCCAAAGAAACTAAGAATTGGGTGTTATCCTGGATAACAAACTTCTCTGGACTAAACGTGTTACGACAAATGCATCTAAGGCGCTGTCGGCTTTCTGGCAGTGCAGAGGAGCTATCGGCAAGACATAGGGTCCTTTGGACCTACACGGCTATAATAAGGCCAATTATATCCTATGCGTCGGTTGTCTGGTGGAATAAGCCCTCCCGAAAATACGTAATTGATGCTTTCACCATACTCCAAAGAATGGTTTGTCTCGGAGCCCTCCTGGCTCCGCTCTAGACGCATTGATGAATGTCCCTCCCTTTGATATTCTTATCATGGGCTGCACCCTCAAAACCATCTTTCTATTAAAAAGACGTGGTCTTTGGTACAACACGCACTGGAGCTTCGATGACCTTGAGCGCCGGCTGTCTTATGACTCTGGTCTGTTGCGGAAAAACTACGAAATCAACATTCCTTGTGCCCAGGACTGAATTCGCCCAGAATCTGAGCCAGGGAATGAATGCACTCGGGTCTTCACGGACGGCTCCAGAACCAATGTAGGATGTGCCGCTGGTCTCTTTCTGGAAGACGACAACGTTAATTTTCACTTGTATCTGTTTTCAAAGCAGAAGTTTATGCAATCCTAAATTATATTGTGGAGAAACGGTGGAGGGGGCGAGGCAGTTGCATCTGCAGCGACAGCTAAGTTGCGCTTAGAGCCTTGCTGAGCACAACTGCAGATAGCACAGCTCCTCGGGATGTAGGCAGACCAAACGAATACTTCTCGACGTCTCTAGGAAGTCAGCGGCCATTCTGCAGTCTCTCAGCTGGAAAGCCTGCAGGTTGCATACTGGCGCCGTGACGGAACACTACACTTTTGCAAAGCACTTAAATGCGCTGGATATAAGTGATGCAACATCCTGCTATGCTTAATGCGAAAGCGGTGATGACACCGCGGTGGGTGCTGGTACTGTAGGCATCTTATCACTGAAGAGCTTACTTATCTTTCTTCGTAAGACTGAAAGATTTAATTAAAAAGGAACTTTACAAGGAGTACAATGGTTTAATTCTTTGTCTGAGTGCTCTGTTCCGACCCGACTGGCCTGACTTTCATCTAAACGAAATTTCTGGTCTACTTGCTAATATGTTGGGTGATTTTAAAGTGGCTACCGAAGGTGAAGTTGTTGGCTGTGTTATGGCTACTAAACCTAACTCGATTGGCGTGGACGGTGTACTAATTCGATTAATTAAGAAATTATAACTCACCTGACTTATACTCTTAGCCACTGTATAATGACATCCACATTTTCACAGTCATGGAAAATTAAGACCGATTGACAAAAAATTGAACAGAACCTGCGTCAGTGACTTTAGGCCCATAAGCATTTTACCGTTTCTATCAAAGGTTTTTGAGAAACTTATATCGAAACAGATAATAAGTCCCAGGTCTGGCCAAACCTACTCAACTGTTCACGTTTATGTACAGAAGAGTCCATTATAGTTTATGGCTTGCCAATCCATATTATCCTCAGCAAGACTGTTTAGAATTCATCATCGTATGAATCATATAAAAAGTGTCCCGCGGTTTTTTGTCACTAGATGGTGTTGGTTCCCATTCATCTGCTCGTGTTAAAAGTAAAACTGATTTGAATATGAGTGAAATATCTGAAGAAATACGCTATGTGATGCTTTTTTACTATAAAAAATGGAAAAACGCTGCAAAAATATGCCGAAAAATTTGTGCAGTTTACGATGAAAATGCTGTGAGGAGAATGCCGGACCCAGGAGTGGTTTGTTTGATTCCATTCCGGAAATTTCGATGTAAAAGATGCACCTCGCACTGGTCGGCCTGTTGATGTCGATAAAATTTTGCAACTGCTGAAGCAAAACCGGCACGAAAGCTGTCTGGAGATAGCGGAGGCACTAAACATCAACCGTATGACAGCTGCTCATCTAAAACGAGCAGGCTACTCAAAGAAGGTCGATGTTTGGGTGCCACATGAATTAGCGCAAAAAAATTTAATTGACCGAATAACACTGCTGTGAAACGTAACGAAATGGAAACATTTTTAAAGCGATTCATTACGGGTGATAAAAAAGGGATTAAATACGAGGATATCTAATGCAAGCGATCATGGACAAAGGCCGGCGACCGACCACAAAGAACTTCCAAGCCTGTATTGTCGGAAAACAAGGTTATGTTGAGTTTTTGGTGGGATTGGAAGGGAATTGTCTATTATGAGCTGCTAGAACGTGGCGAAATGGTCAACACGATTCTCTACTGTGCATAATTTGACCGTTTGAATGAAGCTTTCAAGAAAGAGCGACCAGAATTGGCCAACAGAAAGGGTGTTGTCTTTCATCTTGACAATGCTAGGCTGCACACATTTTTGATGACCCGGAAAAAATTGACGGAGGTTGATTGGAAAGTTTTGATGCATCCACCATATAGCCCGGACCTTGCACCCTCTGATTACCATTTGTTTCGGTCTTTGCAAAACTCTCTTGATGGTAAAAAATTGGCCGACCGAAGAGCCGCTGAAAATCACTTGGCCAAGTTTTTTGCTGATAAACCACAGAAGTTCTACACCGATGGAATTATTAAGCTACCCGGAAAATGGCAAAAGGTCATAGATAATAATGGCCAATATGTACTTCATTGAAATTGATTTTGAATAAAAAAAAAAAAAAACGCGGAGACTTTTATTAGAATACATTCCTGTTCAGAATACATACAAAAAACCAATTACAGTCCTTTCTGCTACCCCACAGGTCTGACCAGACCTGTATCAACTTGTTTATGATATAAACACTTTATTGTTTCTGAGCAATGTCCTGTATATACGAGATTTCGTATCAATGATCCAATCACTTTGTTGTTCTTAGCTTCTTTTTGTTATTTGGTGAGTCGCACAGTTGGTGTTTGTCATTTTAGTTTTCAACTATTGCATAACAAAGTCCTGTGTACCTACATTATAATTTTTATTTTTCTATTTGTATTTTGTAAAGTACAAGTAATTTTAGTAGTTTTTCTTTGGGTTCTTTTTAAACATTTAACCACGAGTGAATTAAATGTTTTTGATTGTTTTTTTTTTTTTTCATTGTTGTTTCCATTGTGAAAATGAGTGGGTTCGAGGAAGTCTCCCAATATACACTCTGCCTGACTCGAACTGCAACCAACTTTAGACTGCTATAATTTCCAAACCGTTCATGACAGTAAGCTCAAATTTTGATATATGACAGATAAATTTATTATTTACAAGCCTTTTAAACGATTTGCCTCTCAGTTGTGTTGAAAAATTTTTATCCGCGACGGAATTCAAATGTGATATTGTGCTTGCTTTATATTTGGCTGGAAAACCACAAGTAGCTATCGTTAGAGCCCTCTAGCACCTCAACGTGAATAAATCATTTGTGTCTCGATCCATAGCTCGTTACCGTTATACTGGCAGCAAAACGCCATGGAGGTGGTCATATAAAAACAGCAACATCGGCAGAAATGGTTCGAAAAGTGAAGGCTTGATTTGAGCGAAATCCGCGTCGAAGTGGAAGAAAAATGGCTCGTAAGCTCAACATATCGTTGGAATGGATGCAACACATACTGAGAAATGAGCTTGGGCTCCAGCCATTAAAGTTCCAAAAGCTTACGATCTTACAACGCAACAGAAAAGGTAAGAGTCGAAAGAGCAAAGGAGTTGTTACGCTTGCACGAAAGTGGTCAGTTGCCGAATTTGGTCTTTTCCGATGATTCGCCATTTGTTATCGAGCAATATATCAACAAACAAAATGACCGAGTTTACTTGCCAGAGTGGTCCTTCGACAATTTACACCTTCAGATGGCCACCAGAAAGCAGGCAGCACTGATGGTGATGGTTTGGGCCGCCATAAACGCCGGTGGTCGCTCTCCGCTCGTATTTTCAGACCGTGGCGTCAAAATTAATGCGATCGTATAAACAATCATTTCGGTTGAAGAAAGTGGACATTTCAACAAGACTCGGCACACAAAGCGCGCGACAACCAAGATTGGTTAAAAAACAATGTTCCACACTTCATTTCTTCGACACAATGGATTGCAAATTGTCCGGATGCAAATCCGTTGGATTTCTCTGTCTCGGGTATTTTGAAGGCGAAAGTTAGCACTAAGAAATACCAAAGGTTGGACCACCTCAAACAAGCTCTTCGCCGGGAATGGGCCAAATACCGCAGACCCACTTGCGTGCAGCGTGCGATGCTTTCTTCGGCCGTCTCAAGGCCATTATTCGCACCAAAGGTGGACATATTGAAAACAATATGTTTAAAAATTGATGTATAGGGTTTTTTAATAATGACTTAGCAACTTTTTTTTTAAATAATATAAAAGTCAAACCATTTGAGATATTTAAAAAACTTTATTATTGGCTTGAAGTACAATCAAAACATTTATGAATGGAACTCGACTTCGTCGTATGGCCACCGCGGGCACGTTTGCAGCGGTTGATTCATTTGACCCAATTTTCAACGACTCGGCCACTATTTCGCGTTCAATGTTGGCTCTGAGCTCTTCCAACGTCGTCGGCGTATTGGCATAAAACATTGACTTAACGTAGCCTAACAGAAAATAGTCAAGCGGCGTTAAATCGCACGAACGAGGCGGCCAATCGACTGGCCCATGTCTTGAGTTAACACACTCACCATACTTACTCTTCAATAAATCGATTGTAGCGTGTGCTGTGTGGCTTGTGGCACCATCCTGTTGAAACCACTTGTCGTCCAAGTCCATATCTTCCAATTTGGGCCAAAAATAATCGGTGATCATGGCGCGATAATGCTGACCATTCACAGTAACGTGACGATCGTTATCGTCGACGAAAAAATATGGCCCAATAGCGCCGCCGGCATGCAAACCGCACCAAACAGTTACTTTTTATGGGGTTTGTCGGGTTTTCACCCGACATGATTTTGCGATGAAATTCATCATCTTGGCGCATCTTCTCCAGAACCCAATCGGGGAACGTACGTTGCTTCAAATGGTCCATCGGCTTCAATTTTTGAGTCAGCGTGATCTTGTATGGGTGTAAACCAAGATCCTTACGCAAAATACGCCATAATGTGGTGCAAGTGCAAGGGACAATTTGGCGAAATCAAAAGAACACTTACTAAGATATGCGATAATTTTGCGGAAATTCGCGTTATGAAAGTCGTAAGAAAATTTAAGAATAGGAGTGTGGAGGGAAAGAGAAAGAAGAAGTGGTGGGTGAAAGTTATCAATGGTCAATAGTGAGAGGCTACAGAGAGAGACATAGTATAAGCCAGAGTCTGTAAGACCCTCTAAGAAGAAGAATTTTTTACTCGAGTTAAGGCTTGCGATAAAAAAAGATTCATCATCTGCTTGAGTCCAGAGCAGTTGAGGTAGATTGAAATCGCCGAATACGATGATATCATCGTAAGGATCAGATAAGTTAATTATTTGATCAATCGCATCGGTAGCAAACTGGTCAGATTCAATAGGTTTTGTCGGTAGGACGACGTAAAAACACATAACGTACGAGGATCTACAGGGGAGTGTTATCTTTATTGAAACGTGGTCAAGCTTAGGTGAAGTAAAAACAACGACTGGAGAAGAGTTTAGGACATTATGTACAGCCAGTAGGACACCTCGACAAAAAGAATCATCTCTTGAACGGGTCAGAGCGTGGACCTTAAATGGTAGAGAGTGAAATTAACGCAAGACAGAACGAGTTTTAGATCGCAGTCCTCTTACGTTTTGATAGTAGAAGGTAAGAGGAATGTTATTTCGATAGGGCGTAAGAGTGGATCACAACAAAAGTGTTGCTTAATTCAGCGAAATCAAAAGTTCTCCCTATTATCCTCTAGGATTTAACGTTTAGAGTCAGCAATAAGTCTCGGATTTGTCTTAAGTAGCAACATATCTGGGTACGATCATACAAACCTCGCATTTATGAATGTTTACGAAGGCTCTGGCTAACAGCTAACTTTACTCTTATGGCGACTCGACAGAAATTAGTAAGGACTTTAATTGTACCTTTAATAAGCTATTCTGAGGTGGCATACAGTGACCTTGATTCCTTATCTCAGCGAAAACTCCAAGTAGCTTTCAATAACTCAATGCGATATACCACCTTGACCAAAAAAAGAACGAAATAGCCACCGTGTGACGCTCACATTGTTCCGATTTGAGTTCTGTTATTTTTGTTAAGTTGGTACATCTGTTGTTGAAATCTTAGCGTCATAGCTTAACATTTGCAAAAGTTACGTAGACAAGAGTACATCTATCTCTGTGTGTGTTGGCCAATTTTTAACAATTTTAGAAATGAATTCAAATTTGCAACAACGAACTTGTATTAAATTTTGCGTAAAAATCGGATTTAAACGTTGAAAATGTTGGAAAAGTGTTTCGTCAACGATTCTCTAAAGAAAGCGGTCGTTTACCAGTGGCACGAGCGGTTCAAAAGTGGTCGTCAGTCAATCGAAGATGAAGTAAACACTGATCAGAGTGATATAGCGGAGGACTTGAACATTGCCTATGGATCAGTCCAAGACGTTTTGGTTAATGGTTTGGGTTTCCGTCGTATAGCAGCAAAGTTGATGCCAAAAGACCACAATTTCAGCAAAAAAAAAAAACCGTGTTGACGTCACAAAAGAGAAAGAGATTATTTGCGAGGCTGAATCGGATCCCACATTCATCAAAAGATCATTACTGGAGACGAGACTTGGGTTTATGAGTACGACACGCAATCCAGACATCACGCAAGTGAATGGCGTTCACCAAATGAGCCGAGACCAAAAGAACCACGTCGTTTTCAGACAAAAAAGAAGACAATGTCCAAGGTTTTCATGGATTACAACGGTGAAGTGCATCATGATTTTTTTCCAAAAGGTCAGACAGTAAACAAAGAGTATTATTTGAGCTGTATAACGCACCGTCGCACAGTGCCATCATTATACAGCAGCCACCGAATTTACCAGATTTGGCTCCCTGTGACTTATTTCTTTTCAATGGAGTTAAAAAAACCACTACGGGGAACGCGTTTCAGCAGTCCAGAGGAAGTAATGGAAAAATCGCATCCAGCACTGAAAGACATATCGAAAACCGAATATAAAAAATGTTTCGAGCATTGGTAAGAGGTTGAAGGAACTCACCGAATTAAAATAAGTTGTTTCTCCAACTAAGCTCCTTAAAAATTAAATACAATTTTAGGCACTGACCAAAGAGTCTACTGTACGTCCAGTTAATTGAGCGAGAAAGCTGAAAATTCACCCTGAATTAGACAGATTGAAGACTTGAAGGTGGTAATAACGAAAAGTCAATAGACCGAAACTTTGTATTGTTGTAACGGTTTCACACCGGCACAGAAACTTAAAGAACTATGTGCCCAAGATTTGGTTGCCGCACTCAGAAGTTACGGTTGGAACAAAATGTGGAATGTTCGTCATTGCATCAGGATGATGTTTTTTGCTGCGATGCTAAGATACATCCTTTTTTTTTTTAAATTTTTATTTAATTCAAGATTGTACAAATAAGACTTACAAAATATTTTTTATAGCACATTTTTTAATTAATTTGAAACGTTGGTTTTAAATGTTTGAGGGTTGTAATGACTAGGAAATAAAAAGCTAAACAGGGGATTCCGTAAGCAAATTGTACGGCTTAGAAACGAATCACGATATTTTAGAGTACGTCCGAAAGTGGGCTTGATGGTATACTAATAAGCATTCATACCGAAACAGGTGTTACGTTTGAAAGTTTGAAGGGGCGGAATGCAACTGGCAATTTAAATGGAGCACTGGTGGTAAAAATACCGATAAAACAAGGTGAGACAGAAGACATTTCGTAGGTGTTTGATATTGTCTATTAACTGGGTGATGTTAGCATCACCTATGAGCCTTATCGTATGGTTTTGAATCCTAGCTAGCAGGTGCAGATATGTTTTAGGCGCACCCGATCCGATGTGGGCATTGAACTCAAATGCCTTATATGTATATTGAGGCCAGATCAGAGGGGGTAAAGTATTTCTAACATCGCTTGAGGAATCCTATACATTACGCAGCATTTTTAGCTACATCGAATATGTGTTCATTCCCACGTAAATTGTCACTGACACACATGCGGAAAATAGAAAGTTTTTCGATTTCCAGATCTAAGTACCATTCATGGACAATAGTTGGCCGTTTAAAATTCGCTTTAACGACAGCTGGCAGCATTGTGTTTGGGAAGCATTAAATTCTGCTATGAATGTGGTTCCCCAATGAGCTCAACATACGCTTCCGTTCCTCTTCTTCAGCCGAAGAGCAGGGACGTGAGTCAGGGAACGAATATGAAAAGCAGAGAGTACTGTTATCAGCAAAGGAATATATTGAATTAAAAGTATCAAACATGAGATCATTGAAAAAAATTAATAAGAGTGTCAGAGACAGAACGGAGCCTTGGGGTACACCAGCATTTATTTTGTGAATATCAGACTTGAAATCATCCAAGACAACTTGAATTGAACGTCCTGAAAGGTTATTTCTAATTGGAGAAGAGAATCATTGATGTCAAGTTCACGCATTTTCGACAAAAGAGCGTGATGTCAAACTCTGTCAAAATCCCAATTAAGTGCAACGATATTGTTTTCGTCAGATTAATATACGATTTGGTTCCACTTTTCGTTGAGACATGCCGCTAAATCAACAGTGAACCTGTTGCTACGAAAATCGTACTGCCGTTCATTCGGTGTTCTCGTATATCGAAATATTTCATGACCTGACGGCTTACCAGCGTTTCCGTAACCTTGAAAAGAAGGAACGTAACTGCAATAGGTTTGTCGGAGAGTAGAGAAGAAGATTCGCCTTTTTTAGGGACGGGCTGGATAAATGCTATCTTCCATCTACTTGGAAAGAGTTCTAAAGAGTAGAATTGATGAAAAAGCTTACACAACGGTTTTTCCAGCGTGGAAGAATACCCTTTCAGAAGGACAATGATTTACACCATCTGGACAAACGGATTTGCGAATATTGAGGTTTTTAAGTACTCGACGTACTCAAGAAAACAAAACGCAATCTAAGAGCGTTGAGCTGGCCGCAAAGTGTGCAGGAAGTATATTAGTTTTGTTCAAAGAACTGACAGCTGGAATGTCATAATGATTGAGCATTGGGATGGAGCATAGGGCAGAATTTTTAATATTTTTTAACGAACGACCAAAAATTTTTACCACCTTTGGGACATTGTAGCATTTTTGTCACATTGAAATTTCCTCTATAAGGTTGATCTTGAAGGACCGAAAAAATATTTCTCTAACCCTGACAACTTCTTTCCATTTCGAGTCGTAACACGCCTTCTGTTTTAGTCTTATAATCTTCATCTGATGAGGGATAAAGGATCTTACTCCAAAGAGAATAGTGTCTGTGATTACATCAGCATAGGCATCTACGTTTTTATCGATTAAACATAACGACCAGCCATTCATAAAGAAGCTGTTAAGCTCTAAATGGCTTTCCCGTATTGCCATACGTTTTGCTTAGGAATCTTTTCTCTTACTGTGTGGTCGGTGTACCAGAAATTAGCTGATGTTATACAATGGTCCGATAAGCCTAGAGGGGAGAGTACATACAACGTTAAAAGTTAAAAACAACATCTGGTATTCGAGGGGGCTCATTTACAAGCTGCATTAAGTTTTTTTTATTTTCCGCAACGAAGATCTCAACACACCATCTTTCGGGTCTTGTCTGTCCAGAATGTCGAAGCCACTCAGCATTGTGTATATTAAAATTAAATAATAACGCTTACAGTATGAGGATACAGGGATACAATTCGTTGTACGGAGCCAGACAGCGCATCAAATGCTGTCCAGTTTTCGCCTTCTGTAATTAAAGCTGTAGTGGGTAATTTGCTTATACAGGTGGGGTTTTAATCACAGAAAATTGAGTTCCGGATTGGAACCGGGACTACATTGTGATGGAGTTTGGTAAGCTACATCAGTACGCACGTAAATGGCGATACCGCGGAGGGAGAAGAATAATGACACTAGATTGGATGGATTAAAACTGAGTTCATTGCATAACCACCAGTTTTACATTTGAGACAAGTCTTCGTTTATTGTGACGACTAGTTCTTCAACAAGTCCTAAAGGTCTCAAAAGATATATCTGGATATCATCAGCATGTACAATACATGAATTCCAACATTTGAGCATGCTTTAGGCCAGTCACTAATAGAAAGACAGAACAAAATTGAGCCATGTATTGACCCTTGTAATATTCCTGCAGTTAAAGCGCGGGAATCGGAAGAATCGTTATTATGAACTATTTGTTAGCGATTGTCTAAATAATTAGAAACCATTCGAACAGTCCTTTCACTGCAACCAAAATATAATTCAAGCTTTGGGCAAAATCCCATGTGATCAACAATGTCAGAAGCTTTGGAAAAGTCTTGTAAACACAGCACGGTCAAAAAGTCCTTATCATACTCTTATCTTATGTCATCGAGGATTTTAACTATAGCAGCTGTGATTCTGGGTTATCCCCAGCGGAACTGGGGAAAAACTGTGTTGACTTATATTATTCGAGATTGGGTTTGCTAGAATCTTTTCAAGTACTTTGGACAGACGTGGTTATACACTGATCTTGAAAGGAATGCCTTCAGACAATTTCCAAATATCAGAAAAAGCAGAATCAGAGATGCAAAAATTAAAGATATGCGTTAGGCTGCTTAGAATATGGGGCAGAATCAATTTTACCAATCGGACGGGTATGATATTAACAACAGAAACAACATAAGAATCAACATCAAAATCATATGTTGGATCATGATTAAGGGTGAAAGGTGGTTTGTTAATAGTTCGTGTGCTATTCCTATATATTTTATTGTTAAGTTCATTAACATTAGAGTTTTTTCCAACACCAATTGCACTTGTTCCACAGCTTTTTCGTAGTTTATTCAAATCAACTTAGGTAGAAATATATTTCTCTTTTTTGCTTTTCTTGCAAACAGAATATCTCTCAATTAAGACTTCTTAGCAATGACCTTCAGTTGGCATTTGAGTTATTATGTATTAATGTCTTTAAAGGGATATGCCTGTTGAAAATATCAAATATTTGGGTTTGTAAATAATTGACTTTGTCGTTATGTGAACGAGGCAAAATAGAATTTGAACCATGAGAGAAGACTTGCGTCAAGTTTCGTCACTGCTTACATGGGAAAAATCTCTGAAATTAAATGATATCGGTATTTGGATTTTTGTAGTTCTTTGTAATTTAGTGACGTACTACAAGTAGGTATATACTTCAACGCCAACACCACATGTAGTGGTGACCCTATTATTTCTTAGAAGTCTATACACTACAACCTGTCTGACTAGAACTGCAACTTTTTATAATGATAATTTGAGAATTTGCAATCCATTGTGTCGAAGAAATGAAGTGTGGAACATTTTTAACCAATCTTGGTTGACGCACGCTTTGTGAGACGGTGCCGAGTCTTGTTGAAATGTTCACGGTCTCCGACCGAAATGATTCTTTGTCCAAGCCTTCAATACTGCCTCTAAGACAGTTTCACGGTATACGATCGCATTAATTTTGACCCAACACCATCACCATCAGTGCTACCTGCTTTCTGGTGGCCGTCCGAAGATATAAATTTTCTAAGGACCACTCTGGCAAGTAAATACGGTCATTTTGTTCCTTAACATATTGCTCGATAACAAATGGCGACTCATCGAAAAAAACCAAATTCGGCAACTCACCACTTTCGTGCAAGCGTAGCAACTTCTTCGCTCTTTCGACTCTAACTTTTCTCTGTTGCGGTGTAAGATCGTGTGTTTTTTGGAACTTCCAAGCTCATTTTTCAGTATGTGTTGCATGCGTTCCAACGATATGTTGAGATCACGAGCCATTTTTCTTCCACTTCGACGCGGATTTCGCTTAATTCGAACCTTCACTTTCCGAACCATTTCTGCCGATGGCGTTTTGCAACACTGCCGGTAACGAGCTATGGTTCGAGATACAAATGATTTATTCGCGTTGAGGTGCTGGAGGGCTCTAACGATAGCTACTTGTGGTTTTCCAGCCAAATATAAAGCAATCACGTTTGAATTCCATCACGGATAAAAAATTTACATCACAACTGAGACGCAAAACGTTTAAAAGGCTTGTAAATAATAAATTTATCTGTCATGTGTCATGTGACAGCTCACTGTCATACACGGTTTGGAAATTATAGCAGTCTGAAGTTGGTTGCAGTTCGAGTCAGGCAGGGTGTAATATTCGAACAGTTTCTTTTTAGCTATTGTATATCATCATCCAAACTAGATCTCCGTAATGTAATTTAGGCCAACCTACAAACCTTTAAAGCCATATCTTAAGTATTCAAGTTTACTTAAGCTTAGACTACGTGCACTTATATAACATACTGGCCGTAGCGTCCAATATTGAAGAAGACTCAGAAATGTCGATTCGGCGCCGATCAGCTGAATTTAGCATCTCTCATCATATTAAGATTGTGCTGACGCAAGAATTGAAACCAGACGACCATTCACAAAGTTGATCAACAACGTCGATATATCCGAGCTATGGTTCCAACAAGACGGCGTTACATGCCATGAAAGTGACGTAACGTTGTGAAGGGGAAATTGAACGACTGGGTCATCTCACGGCGAGCGTTCATCAACTGGCCGCTGTGATCATGCGATTTGACAACACTCGATTATTTTCTCTGGAGCTTCAGGTCTTTAGTCTACGCTAAAAAGCCAACCACTTTGGACGAGCTCGAGGCCAATAGGCCAACTATTGGACCGAGTCATCAAAAATTCTGCCGACCCCTTGAAGCACTGCCAGTGTAATCAAGGCAACCACTTGAATGATATGCTATTACACACATAATGGCATAAACGTAGCTTCAACATAAAGCTAGAATCAATTTTATATCTCACACCTTTGTTTCCTATCGTTCTTATCTGGTAACCCTCTATAACTTAACTTACTCATTTTAACGATGCAATAAAACAGTGGATTATTTAGAAGTATTTGTTTTCTCTTTTTTTTTTTTTTTTTTTATTCAAACATCCTGACACTAGCAGGTCAACAGAGTATTACAGACTAGATCTTTTCGTTTGATGCCGGAAAAGTACAAAAACGAAACTATAAAGAGGTCCCATTGTAGATATAATAAAGTCCTACCCTGATGAAATAACAAAAATCAAAGACCAAAAATCAGAACTCTGCAACGTATACACGATATTGACCTTCGATTATCAGGCAGAATATTCTCTTCAAACAGGATTGTCATCGGCAGGACAGGAAATAAAGGACCAATAAACCGAGGTTACTACCGAGCTATTTACTTTAGTGGAAATTGTTTTGGTAAGGAGGCCACTCCGCATTATATTAGAAAATGTTATAAAACATTAAAGGTTCCAATATTCTTTCGCAATCAAGCACTTCACTCCAGTTTCCCAACTAAGTGTCCGCAAAACCATTAGGAAGGAGCAAATGAATGAATGAAATTACCTCTAATCCGAATCGTTACTTTCTCCCATCAATACTTGGAAACAGTGTTCATAAGATTGTTCTTATAGGGCAGATAAATCGGATCTGCACTTTATTAATGAAAGTTTTTTGACATCAGGAAGATGAGCTATTGTTCCGGGGTACAAGCTCATGATATAAGTGATCTCATTACTACTACTACATATTTATCGTCGTAAACCTAACCTAAAAAACTAAATAGTTACGACCACTACTCAGGAGTGATATGACGGTGACATTCTAAAAGGCACCAAAGTGAAAGCTGAAAACAACTGCTTACAACATTGGTAATCGTTCTATAGAATTTAAGTTTTGTGATAAACCAAGTTTCAGTGACGCTCGTAGATAACCTTAAGAGAAAATTGCGTTCATTAACATGTGAGATGTCACACAATAATAACGATTACATGTTACGTAAATACCCACCCCGCATCCTTACGTACAGAAGCAATATACCTATGCTGGCGGCATCGGAAATTAGGACTTATTAGAAACTCACTGTAATAGAAGAGGTTGGTGGCACTTGAAGGCATTTTCGAGATACATTCATACGCACAAGCATGGTCCCACAGAAATATGTTTCATTCATCAGAACTACTTACTTTGCCAGCTGTCAGCGATGTCATCGAAAACCACAACTCCGCCATTGGGCACAATTGCCATGTTCCTATGATGCTGTATATCGTGCTCCCTGTCATTGGACTCAATGCTACAATAGTCATGCGTTGGATTCTGATGGCTAACTGGGCTGGGCCCCAGCCGGATGTGTTGTGGCTTTTGCAAATAATTATGCCCATGGCGGCGGGATGTGCTCTCCGAAGTTAGTTCCGGTGAATTAAGGACGGTACCCGCAGGAGTCGTGTTATGTCGTGCATCCCAATAGTTGTGGTTAATAAAAGGATTTTGATTGCTAGCACTTTTTATAGTTCGCTGATTGGTATTGGCTTGGTGCTGATGTTGCTGCTGATGATGCTGTTGCTGCTGTTGTTGTTGTTGCTGCTGTTGCTGATGGTGATAGTGTTGTTGTTGGTAATAAGGCTGTTGACTATATCCGGACGTTTTTCGTGGCATCTCTAATGTTTCCTGTTCCTTGTGACTGTTAGTTGTTTCGAATTTACCAGCCCTACTCTCTGTTCCACTTGGATTCGGAAGGCAAAGGAATGGATTTGTTGAGATTCTAGCTGAAGACACTGATTCCGAAGAGTACGATGATCCCGAAGCTGCCGGTGGTGACTGTGCAAAATTGCTAATGGTCGAACTTTGTGTGGTACAATTACTGACAGAATTCGTATTTGCATCGCTCTTTGGTCGACACTTTGGGAACAACAACGAGATTTGATCACTTAATGGTGGCGATGTAGATGCAAGTAGATTTACTTCATTGCGAAGGGTCTTTGTAACCGTCGACGATGATGTTGGACTGTTTAGTAGTAAATCCGGTTTAGGGCGTGCAATTGAACAAGTCGGTATTGGTATGGAATTTGTCGATGATGATGATGAGGTGGTGCGTGTGAAACCTCCGTTATATGCTGGCTGGAATGTATTTGTAATATCCTTAGATTCAGCGTCACCACCGTTTTGCATAGACGTTGAGGTGCTATTCAAATAGTAACTACCACGTATAGCAGATGATTGGAGCGTGGAGTAGTGTAATGAGCTTTGAGGACGCAACTGGTGCACAGTTTGGTTGGAACCACTTGCTGTTGCTTGCTGCGAAACTGTTGTTGTCAATGTTGTACTGACCATTATTGATGTCGGTAAGCTAAGGAAAATAAGGGAAAATCTTTAATTAAATTTCTAATTGAATTCTTTCGGAATAAGAAATAAAATTCAAAGGGAAAGGAAAACAATAAATTAAATAAGACAGGCTTCAACGTAACCCCATGCAGTGTATCAAATTTTGTACTCAAGTAGAAAATAATTATCGCATCCGCAGTAACATTTATTTTTTAACAAACAAACCGAACAAAGTTTGAAAGGATCTTTAAAAGAAAATTTCAACACACAACAAACATAAAGACAATTTAATCCGTTTCAAGATTTTTTAACCAATAGAGTCTATAGGGATCCTGACTAACTGACGTGTCAACTGATTGTGAATAGTAAATTCTGCAACTACTTGAAGATTCTAAAACCATTGCCAAATCAAGGCTTAAAGACGTATTAATGGTTGGTAAAAAATTCTGACGATTACTGTAGATGATCAAAACTCAAAATTCTTTTCCCTCTCCGCCACTACGCAATACATCTTAAGTCCGAAAATCTTTGAAAACAAATCATACAAAGTCAGTGTTGCTGATTTGAAAGCATCCAGAGTATATTTCACCTGCTTCTGCATGGTATACAAGATATCTATGCTGATCTTTCTACATTTACGATGGAACTTCGAAAAAAGGTGGAGATTGACCCAAAAATGTTTTTTTTAAGTTAGCTTTGATGAAATTTTACCCATCACTAATGGTTTAGTATGGTAACCTTCCTTAAGTAAACAAAATAAAACTGCAGTCGAAACAGTTTATATAGGGTTTTCTAATAACGACTTGACAACTTTTTTTTAAATAAAAGGCAAACCATTTGAGATATTTCAAAAACTTTATTATTGTCTTGAAGTACAATCAAAACATTTATGAATGGAACTCGACTTGATTCATATGGCTACCGCGGGCACGTTTGCAGCGGTCGATTCGTTGCACCCGATTTTCAACGGCTCGGCCACACATTTCGGTCGAAACGGCCGCTATTTCGCGTTCAATGTTGGCTCTTCCAACGTCATCGGCGTGTTGGCATAAACCAATGACTTAACGTAGCCCCATAGAAAATAGTCAAGCGGCGTTAAATCGCACAAACGAGTCGGCCAATCGACTGGCCCATGTCTTGAGATAACACGCTCACCATACTTACTTTTCAATAAATCGATTGTAGCGTGTACTGTGCTTCTTGTGGCACCATCCTGTTGAAATCACATGCCGTCCAAGTCCATATCTTACAATTTGAGCCAAAAATAATTGGTGATCATGGTGCGATAACGCTGACCATTCACAGTAACGTGACGATCGTTATCGTCGACGAAAAAATATGGCCCAATTACGCCGCCGGCATGCAAACCGCACCAAACAGTTATTTTTTGTGGATGAAGTGGTGATTCATGAAGCACATGTGGGTTTTCACCCGAGCAATAACGCAGATTTTGCTTATTGACGAACCCATTGAGCCAAAAATGAGCTTCGTCACTGGAAATGATTTTGCGATGAAATTCATCATCTTGGCGCATCTTCTCCAAAACCCAATCGGAGAACGTACGTCGCTTCAAATGGTCCATCGGCTTCAATTCCTGAGTCAGCTGGATCTTGTATGGGTGTAAACCAAGATCCTTACGCAAAATACGCCATAATGTGGTCTGAGCGATGCCCAATTCTTGAGAACGCCGTGGAATTGACTGATTTGGATCGTTTACTACGGCGTCTGAACGGCAGCGATGTTTTTGACACTTTGACCAACCCGTTGTCTCACTGACACGGCAACATCATACAGCGAATATGTAGACTCAAATTTTTCACTAAACTTGTTATTGCCTGTCTACTAGGGCGAGAATTACTACCGAAAATTGGAGTTAAAGCTCTTAAAGTTGCAGTCGCCGACTCCGAATATCTGTAGAAAATTTTTATAATTTGCAAACGTTGATCGTTAGTGTACTTTACCATGATGAAAATGTTAAGTTTACTGAATAAATTGACAGCGACAGTTGAATGATTAGTGAAAGAGTGCGTTCACAAATTAAATTCAAAGTTGCCAAGTTCTTATTGGAAAACCCTATACTAGCATCAAGTAAACATACCTCACTGAAGAAATTAAACGGACTCTAATCCTGAACATCAAGTATATTCTTTAATTGTGTGCGGTGAAAATAAAAATCCTTTCACCGACCACATCTAGGCTTTATACCACCTACTTAAAAATGACTTCAACCACAACCAAAATGAGTATACCATCATTAAGTATGACCTCTTGAAGCACGCCTGTCGAAAACATCGTGTTTGTTTTTGGCGACCATGAAAAAAAAGCAGGATCGCTCCGTGATCCGATTCTTGTTTTTGAGTGGCAAAACCTGCGAGGAAATCAAGCAAAGTGTGTATGGAACCCAGTTACCTTCCCATACAACCGTTTGCCATTGGTTCCCAGAGTTTCGCATGTCAGTTTTTGATGAAGCTCCCAGGTGGCCCAAAAACGGTGACGACAGAGGAAACCGTGGACAAAATCCATGATATCGTATATTTCACTCAGGCTAAGACAGCAGGCATCTCAACTGAACGCGTTAGCCATATCCTGCACGAGATTTTGGGCATGAGAAACCTGTCCGCGCAATGGGTGTCGCGTTTGCTCACACCGGAAAACAAGCGCAATCGTAAGACCACTTCAAAGACGTGCTTGGCCCTGTTTAACCGAAACCCTTCAACTTCAACAAAATATTCTTTAAAACGAGGCTATACATTCTCTAGGCAAGCTCTTGTAGAATGGGATCGCCAAAATTTCGGAACCACGATTCTGTACAAGATTTCCCAAATCTTATGTAAGTGACTACATAGCATCTTGAAAAAGCGGAAAAAGCCATCAGCTGATAATCCTATTTAGCAACCCCACTTCTAACAGACTGCCTACAGCCTTGGGGAGAGCTCGTTCTCGCCCATGCAGCATCTACAGAAATCGTTTGTAAAAACGCCAAAACTTTTTGGAAGCTTGCCAATAAGACATTATCCATAATAGCGGATACATCTTTCTCCCAGAAGGATCTAGAGGGCATACTTACATGAACAACTTGTGAAACCAATGTTTTATTCTCTACTCAAAATTCTTTAGTCAAAATTTGAAATACACTCCTAATTGTTTCACATGAGTAAGAAAAACACGAGAAGAAGGTGACAGTAGGGATGCATCCCTGATTCTTTGGTTTTAGTTTTAAAACTATGTGCATACGAGCGCGCATTATTATGTAACAACTGGAAAGCGTCAAAGGTAGCTACTTACAATTAAGTATAACAAATTTATGCACCAAAACCTGCGCCTAACAACCTGAAAACACCACACAATTCCGAGTGAAAAGAATTCACCACAACCTTCAGGCGTGAAGCAACTTCAAAGGCTGAACGCCTATTGAGTAAATGAATAAACCTGCCTCAATTATGTTTGCCACGTAATAAATGCAAAAGAGTCATTTATCATATTAAAAAAAGAAAGAATGTGTTTTTTTTTTTTTTTTTAAAACACACAAAAGAAAAGGGTTTTCAAAAGCGCTCTTTTCAATTATTTAAATTCGCCCGCGTTAACCCACGAGTACATAAATATCGTACATATGCACATTACCCAAACACTTATGAGAGAATGAGAATAGTGGGTACGCGTACCCACAAAAATACGAGTAGTTCTGCCTCACGCAGTCCTGCCAAATTTCAAATTCAAATGCAAAATTATATTCGTCCCATTGCACAAATTTAAATGTGCCAATTTGTGAGTGGGCACAAAGACTCCATCCGATGGACCTAAAACGACAACTGCGATAGCTTATTACTACCCCTAAAGATACAAATATTCTCACTCGTCCGCCACAATGTTCGTTTCTTTATGACTTACTAATGTCAAATTAAATTATGTCTTTCTTGCCAGCCCCTTTCAATCCTTTCGAACCCAATCCCATGAGCTTACATTACTCATGCAACACATGTACGAGTACAAGTTTTTTTTTTTTTTCGCTCGTTAACAGTAGACGTAGTTGTATCTCTGCCTTTGAAAAAACTGGATTTCATACGGACATATCTAGTAGTGGTCTGTTTTTAAAAGGTTTCCGATGTTTGCATGTCCTCTAAAAATGGCATTTTACATACTTCCTGCCCCCGACAAGTGACTCATGGAAAATGTTCCAAAAATTGCTTGTGTCCCACATTTTAGGACGTTTTTCTGGGTTTTCCTTTTTTACTTCTCTTCTTCACTTCACTTAATGGATAAATGTTTGGGAAGTACTCGTATATTTGGACTTAAAATTTGAAGGCAAAACAAAAGAGAGCAGAAAAGTTAGCAGCCTTGCAAATCATATCAAGGCTAGGGGTGGATGGGAAAATTGATTTTCTCCTGCTGCCGATTTCCATTTAAATAAAGTTTTGGGCACTATCAGTGCGGCAAGTTTTCGTGCTGCCCGGTGACATTTTGATTGCTGCATTGATTGGGTTGCGACGTGATATGGCTTACGAACACTGCTCTACCTATGGTCTATCGTATGGCCTATAGTCTGGGGGTAAGGTAATTTAGAGAAAGTCCTTTTAATTATTTACTAAACGGATGTGGATTATCCCTAACGAGGACGTTATTTTAGAATCAATTAGACTAACATTTCTACTACTGCTATGGGATGGTGAGTGATTTTATCAAAGTGCACAGAGAAATGTGCTTGCAAGGACATTTCTCTTAAGCTAATTGGACCATTTTACTTAATTTAAAGACATCAAATAAACTATGAGTATGTTTAAATTAATGAAAACGTTATTATTCCTTACACGGAGGTGAAATATACCTCATTTGACTTTATTCATCGGTAACTAAGGTTGAAATGATTATGGAGTTACTTCAAGTGTGAAACTTTGACACAAATGGAGACTGCCTAATCAGTAATGGCATTCGAGAAGCACGAATATACTCATAGCATCTACCCATGGCAAACGCACACTCCCGTATTTATGTCCTAGCCAAGCTTGGCTAATACGAATGTCTTTGCATAACTAGTTCAAACTCCGTCGCTTATTGGACAATTTTATCTATTGAAATAGATATTTTCTTACCTGTTCTAGTCCCATCAGCAAAGGCAATTGTACGATATATCTAACGTCAGCTGCAATCAGCAAGAGATAAGGTTAGGTTGCTGCTTTTCTGATTTTAATACCAATTTAGGAGCTTAATTTCGTTTTCCTTGGATAAAAACTTCATTTTCTTAAGCTTGTCGGTGAAATGAATAGCAGTAATTGGAATTAGGCAGTGTCAAAATGTCTAAAAATGATCGTTGTGACATCGTCGCATAGAACTGCCACTATTGACACCATACGAGTTTGTGACTGCTACAGTCCTAGCCTGGAAAACACTGCTGTAGCCAGGTGACTTAACTTTTTCATTCCTTCGAGAAATGATGGTTTGTCGCTGTAGAAATAGGATATGCACTATGAGGTGTCAACTTGGCAATACCCAGTGTTGTAACTGTTTCTATACATCAATTGTGCTTATTTTATCTCTTGCCAAACTTATAATCGCAAGTGCTGACGGGACAGCGGACGAATTCGCCAGATGGAATCATCGGTGAAGTAAAATCCCGAAACAAAGCGAATAATATCTTATTTGGGCTACTCCGACATATTTGGAGCTCAGGCCGGTAATAATCTCAGTAATTAAGTCAGTCTTGGAGAATAAATGGCGGCGAATGAACGCTTAATGGGCCAACGACAGCACTCACATCTCTGAACATGTTAATAGCTTCGGTCGAACCTAATGGAGGGATAAAAGGTTCAATTCTCATGGCCAAGACCATGCCATGCTTGTAACTGAAAGGAGCACTCCTAGCTGCTAGGAGGAGCTATGTCCATACAAACATATTGCTGGTCGAACTCCAAAACAACGCTAAGCTGGATCCGGTCGAACCCTGGAAAACACAAGCAATATGTATCTGTAGCTCGTTGAATCACCTAAATCCAAGAGTTGACATCTGTCGATTTTTGGAGATATGTGCCAGCTAAAAGCAATCCAGTTGATGTTGCTTTAGGTATCGTTTATCTCTTTCAACTTGCAGACCTCTATATATGGTGGCATGGCCCGGTATGGCTGCACCAAAATGAAACGGAGTGGCAAATACAAAGCCCAAGTTTGAGTGAAGCTACCGAAGTTGACGTATTACTGACTTACCTGCCAAAGGTTTTTTGCGGCGAATTTAAAGAAGTTAAAAGACAGAATCCTAACGAAGTTTCATGTCTCCGTCGAAGTAAACCTATAAACATAAAGAGCAAGTTACTAAAATTAGATCCGATGATAGACAATGAGTTCATCGTTCGGTTCAACGGTAGGCTCAGGAAAGCCATGTTACGTGCTTCCGAAAGATATCCAATCATTCCACCGAAGGAAGACCGATGGTTACAATGCTGATTGCTCAAGAACACGAATCTCATGGAGGCACCTAGGCTACACTCCATTATCTCCGCAGCCGCTACTGGGTAATCGACGCATGCTTCTGCATTCAGATGAATAAAATCAAATTATGGGAAGCCTTTCTACTCACCGCTACACCCACACCACCATTCAAATACTGCGATTTGGATTACGGCGATCCATATAAGATTCGTACTTCAAAAGGAATAGGATGTCGTAGTCATAAAGGATTTTTCACTCGTTTCGTTTGCCTTAACACAAGTGGTAAGCGGCCGACGACCGACACATTTCTTTCAGTACTTTGTCAATTTTTCGCCGGTTTACTTGTTTTTGGTTTATAGCTCCAAAATATATACAGTGATTGTGCGACGACTTTCGTCGGCGCCTATACAGTTTTTAAGGAAATTGCTGATGCCCATCAAAAGCAGTTAGACATGGAGTCTCGTTGCATTTTATTCCACTGGGGAACCCAAACTTTAGAGGCTTATGGGAGGCTTGAATTAACAGCCTCAAACATTATCTCATTAAACAGCCACATTAACCATATTAAAATTCGAGGCCTCTTTCAGCTATGTCAAAGGTTCTTGTTTTTTAAACGAAACTTAACACTCAAGTGGGTATGAGTACACTTATAATGCCTCAGCATGTGTTAACTTTTTTGAAAATGGGACGGAAATAGAAAGACAGATGTTTGGGCTCAGTGATTTATTTTGCTCCATCCAACATTTAAGGGGGAGACTAAATTCTTAGTAGAAATTGGCTTGTTGTTGATTTTCTTGTCAACTACTCATCTTCCTTGACTTTCGTTAACTGAAAGAATGAATGTCTTTCCGTTAGGATTCGAACACCGAATTTTCCGATTTGAAAGCCAGTTCACTACCACTTGAACCACGGCCACTCACGGACTTAGCCGCTCTGACCCCCAGCCATTTTTTGACATAAAGACAGAAGATCTCACCAAGTGGACGTAACCATAACAAATCATTTTTTGGAAACGATGGAGCTGTGAGTATCTGCATTAGCTTCAAGTTATATACATATAAATGGCAACAAACAAAGGCGAACCTTCAGGTTGGGCAATGGGCACTGCATTCCGTCCTTGAAGTTCATACTGGAGACGAAGCTTTAGTCCGAGTTGCGACTGTTCGTATCCAGGCTTCGATTATAAAAGAGGTAAGATCCAATCTAGTGACACCTCCAATCGATATCGAACTTTCTTGTTAAAGATGGCATCACTGCTAGCACCATCATTCTGTCATAATTTCTTACTCTGTTCTTGTCATCGACCCTCATTATAAATAAAATTATCCGCATCGAACCCAATCTCCTCGTGAAAATGCCTCCTTGACTCCAGTAGATATATCGATACTCTCTTCCGCTTGTCGAAGTGTAGATATATACAATTTTAAAAAAAAATGTCTTGCACCTGATTCTTGCATGTAATAGAGAGAATCCATATTCACGTGTCTACATCTGTTTCACCAACTGGTGGATTTATTTTATTGCCCAGATTACACATCGCAGCCACTGGTATCATTCTGTAGGATGGAAGAACATCTATTTTTCCACGATAATGACGCTGCTGCTGTGATCGCAGACATCATTCTCTTTAAAATGAGATCCTTTATACATCATCAGATGAAGATTATCAAACCCAAAGAAAAGTCATGGTACGACTCGAGCTGAAATCAGGATGCCAGAGTTAGAGAAATGTTTTTTCGGTCCTGCAAGACCAACCCGACAGAAGAAAACCGAAAAAAGTTCAAACTTGCCAGGAATGGCGGCAACGTCGTCCTCAAGCGTGTAAAATTGCAATAGGATCAAAAGCTGAGACAAAAAATAATACACCCTGACTGACTCGAACTGCAACCATCTTCAGACTGCTATAATTTCCAAACCGCTCATTACTGGGACACATGACAGATATTTGGCTGGAAAACCACAAGTTACTATTGTTAGAGCCCTCTATGTATGTAGGCTCGAATTGAGCGAAATCCGCGTCGAAATGGAAGAAAAATGGCTCGTGAGCTCAACATATCGTTGGAACGGACGCAACACATACTAAAAAATGAGATTGGGCTCAAGCCATTGACGTTCCAAAAAACGCACGATCTTACACCGTAAAAGAAAAAAGTTAGAGTCGAAAGAGCGAAATAGTTGCTACGCTTGCACGAAAGTGGTGAGTGCCGAATTTGGTCTTTTCCGATGATTCGCCATTTGTTATAGAGCAATATGTCAAGAAAAAAAATGACCGAGTTTACTTGCCAGAAAGATCCTTCGAAAATTAACACCTTCGGACGGTGATGGTTTGGGCCGCCATAATCGCCGATGGTCGCTCTCTGCTCGTATTTTTGGACGGTGGCGTCAAAATTAATGCGATCGTATAAGGTGAAACTGTCTTAGAAACAGTATTGAAGCCTTGAGCAAACAATCATTTTGGTCGGACACCGTGGACATTTCGGCACCGTCTCACAAAGCGCGCGTCAACCAAGATTGGTTAAAAAACAATGTTCCAAACTTTATTTCTTCGACACAATGGATTGAGAATTCTCCGGATGCAAATCCGTTGGATTTCTCTGTCTGGGGTATTTTGAAGGCGAAGGTTGGCACTAAAAAATACCAAAGTTTGGACCATATCAAACAAGCACTTCGCCGGGAATGGGCCACATTTACCGCAGAGCCCGTGCAGCGTTTGATGCTTTCTTCGGCCGTCCCAAGGCCATTATTCATGCCAAAGGTAAGCATATTAAAAACTAATGATACAATTTGAAAATTGATGTATTTTCCAACATTTTTTGCTTTGACACAGTAAAATTTATCAAAAAATAAAAAAATTATAGCATTTTAAAAAGTTGCAGTTCGAGTCAGTCACCCTGTACAATGTCCTTAAGGTAGTAAAAATTATTGGTCGTTCATCAAAATATTAGAAATTACACTTACGTCCCTTTTTTCTAATGCCATGGAAACGCTGATAAGCGGTCAGCTCATGAAATATCTCGAAAAACGAAAGCTTCTCAATGACGGCAGAACGGTTTTCATAGCAACAGGTCCACTGGTGATTTAATTGCATATCTCACCGAATAATGGAACGAAATCGTTCATCAATCTGACGAAAACAATAAAGTTGCATATGATACTACTAAATCATTTGACAGAGTGTGACATCAGGCTCTTTTATCGAAAATGCAAACGTTAAATTGGGAACGATGACTCTGTTCTTCAATGGATTAGAAATTGAAAATTAGAATGCTGGTGAACTCCGTTTTGTCTCCGACACTCTTTTTAGTTCTTATCAACGGTCCTTTGTTTGCCGCTTCTAATCCAATATATTCCTTTGCCGACGAGTGTACTCTCTGCTTTTCATATTTGTTCCTGAACTCACGTCTCTGTTAAGGTCAGTAAATTTCGATATTAACAGCATAGCCAATTGGGGAATTATTAACAGAGGTGAATTAACTGCTTCCAAAACTCAATGCCGTCTTTCATCTGATCTCAATATATAAGGCATTAATCTGCCTAAAATTAGAGTACAATACCCACATCTGGTCAGGTGCTTCTAGAATTCAAAACTGTGCGATAAAACTCATAAGTGATACTAATATCAGTCAGTCAATTGACAACGACGCTATTGTCTCCTTTTTTCTTTATTTTACAGCTATTTCCACCACCAGTGTTCCATAGAAATCGCCAGTAGCATCCCGCCCCTTCGAACTTTTAACCGTAACATCTGTCTCGCTAAGAATGCTCATCAGTACACCCTCAAGCCCACTTTCGGATGTTACTTTAATGTATCATGATTCGTTCCTAAGCCGAACAGCTCGCTTATGAAAGGCCCTGTCGACCTCTTTATTTCCTGGTCGTTATAACTTGCAAACATTTAAAACCAACGTTCATAGGTACCTCTCTTTCTTTTCTCCTGAGTTTTCCTTCGCCCGCGCTGTTTGCAAACATTTTAAGAACACACAAATCCCTTGAGCACGTGCTAGGACGAGCTTCATATAGCTATTTGTTTGATTTCGGAAACAATGAACGAGGCAGGAATTCTATGATCATTAAAAAATTTATAGAGCATTATGAAGAAGAATAATTAAAAACCGACAACAACAACTATCACAATCAAAACGGATAAACAACTAATATCCTTGACGGCTATCTATAGCCCGCCTATAAGCCGTAAACATAATCCTATAATGGATGGAGACTTCAACGCGAAACACAGCGAATTATATAAAACAGCATATATATCGGGTTTTCCAATAACGACTTGACAACTTTTCTTTTTAAATAACTCACACCATTTGAAATATTTCAAAAACTTTATTATTGGCGTAAAGTACAATCAAAACATTTATGAACTGAACTCGACTTCGCTCATATGGCCACCGCGGGCACGTTTACAGCGGTCTATTCGTTGGACCCAATTTTCAACGACTCGGCCACACATTTCGGCCGAAACTGCCGCTATTTTGCGTTCACTGTTAGCTCTACGATCTTCAAACGTCATCGGCGTATTGGCATAAGCCAATGACTTAACGTAGCCCCTCAGAAAATAGTCAAGCGGCGTTAAATCGCACGAAAGAGGCGGCCAATTGACTGGCCAATTTCTTGAGATAACACGCTCACTATACTTACTCTTCAATAAATCGATTGTAGCGTGTGCTGTGTGGCTTGTGGCACCATCCTGTTGAAACCACATGTCGTCCAAGTCCATATAATCCGATTCGGGCCAAAAATAATCGGTGATCATGGCGCGATAGCGCTGACCATTCATTCAACGTGACGATCGTTATCGTCGACGAAAAAATATGGCCAAATAACGCCGCCGGCATGCAAACCGCACCAAACAGTTATTTTTTGTGGATGAAGTGGTGATTCATGAAGCACATGTGGGTTTTCACCCGAGCAATAACGCAGATTTTGCTTATTGACGAACCCATTGAGCCAAAAATGAGCTTCGTCACTGGAAATGATTTTGCGATGAAATTCATCATCTTGGCGCATCTTCTCCAAAACCCAATCGGAGAACGTACGTCGCTTCAAATGGTCCATCGGCTTCAATTCTTGAGTCAGCTTGATCTTGTGTGGGTGCAAACCAAGATCCTTACGCAAAATACGCCATAATGTGGTCTGAGCGATGCCCAATTCTTGAGAACGCCGTGGAATTGACTGATTTGGATCGTTTGCTATGGAAGTCTGAACGGCAGCGATATTTTCGACACTTCGACCAACCCATTGTCTCACTGACACGGCAACATCACACAGCGAATATGTAGACTCAAATTTTTGCACTAAACTTGTTATTGCCTGTCTACTAGGGCGAGAATTACGACCGAAAATTGGAGTTAACGCTCTTAAATTCACCATGATGAAAATGTTGAGCTTACTGAATAAATTGACAGTGACAGTTTGATGATTAGTGAAAGAGTGCGTTCACAAATTAAATTCAAAGTTGTTAGGTCCCTATTGGAAAACCGTTTACCAGCAAAACAACGTTCTGGCCAACTGACCCCAAAAAACTATCTAAAAGATAGCAAAACACTTTTGGCATATTAAAAAAGGCTTTGAATAAGCTCTGACTATTCTTTAACTATCCTCACCTTAAGCGATATTATAATTACAAAGGAACAAATTACAATTCTAGTAAACAGAAACACAGAATAGGCTCACTTTAAAATACTCTTGAGGCAAAACCTCGTCTAAGCGGTGCCACTAAAAACTACAGAAGAGCTTGAAGATGATGTTCTTAAATTTACCAAACAGATCCAGAATGCGGCCTGGGTTAGTAGTCCGATCCGGAAAAGAAAAACAGCAGGACGAAGCTATTCTAAAGAAATAATGGACATCATTGCATCAATAGATAAATCGAACCTTCCAACAAAGTCATCAAGAGGAATGCCAAGGAAGTCTATGAATGAGTGCTAGCCGATAAATGCTACCAAAAACAAAACCACTGAAGATTTTTCTAATGCCTAAGCAATAAAGTATAATAAGGATCCGGAAAAGATTAAAGCTGATGTAATCAAAGCAGTCTCTGCCGCAAGTCAAAAAAATAAAAGAAAACATTTCTACTCCACAAAAAGAGTATTTTATTTATCAATTCAAACTTTAAGTACGTAATAGTTACAAATATCATACAAAAGTGATAATTTCCTCTACAACTAGTCGCTTTGACTAACGAGAAGTTTGAGTTTAAGGCAGATACTTCCCTTTGGATACTCTTGTTACCCTGTTGTGCTTCGAGTTCGTGTAGTTTTGTGCGTTTGAGCCTTCTTAATTTGCCGCGTTGATTAAGGAGTTGAATGCTTCGTCAGTTGACTGAGCGTATTCGAACGAGCTGTACCCAACTTTCCAGCGTTGGTTTACATGCTTTCGATCAGGAAATACAGACCTTACTGATTCTGTTCGTCTATAGCGACGACCATAGACAACGATCAAGCCTTGGCTGCAGTTAGCTACGACATTCATTTGACGACATGGGATCCCATGCAATCGTTTGAGACTGAAAAGACTTGGAATGTCTAAAAAGTTGGATGTTTGAGTTCCTCACGAACTCAGTGAAAGAAACATTATGGATCGCATAATGGTCTGTGAGTCTTTGTTGAGATGGAACATAGTTGAGGCTTTCCTGAAAAGAGTGGTTACATGAGACGAAAACTGGAGGATTTGCAAAAACATGAACCACCGCAATCGGTCGGTAAACAAGATTTGCATCCCAAAAAGCTCGATACTTTGAAGAAATCAAAGGAATAAGAATGGCTAGAGTTGGCCAGGGAGGGCGTTGTTTTCCATCGTGACAACGCCAGACTACACACAGCTTTAGTAACAAAACAAAAGCTGAATTCATTGGGCTGGGAAGTTATGCAGCACCCATCGTACTCACCAGACATTGCGCCTTCTGACTACCATCTGTCGCGCTCTCTTCAAAACAATTTGGATGAAAGGCAATTCAATTCCTAGAATGAGATCAAAACGTACCTGGAAAACTTTTCTACCCATAAGGTCAGCTAACTTTTAAAAAAGAGACATTTTGTCTCTTCCAAAATATTGGAAGAAAGCATGACTTTAATACCAAAAATATGTATTTAACTTTAGCTCGATAAAAAACCGTAGAACTGAATGGAACAATATTATAGTGATACCCCGCATATACCATATATAGCGTAACCAGATAAAAACAATAAAGAAAAAGTTTAAATAAGACTAAAAAGTTGTGAGATTTTGGCTTTGTTTTTAAGCTACGTTCATGCCATTATGTGTGGAATAACATATCATTTAAATGGCTGTCTCGGCTTTGCTGGCAGTGCTTCAAGCGGTCGGTCCAATTTGTGCAGCGTTATCCCGGCAATAACGTGTCGAATGTTGGTTCTGAAGTCATTTAAAATGATTGGCTTGTTATTAATATCAAATCGCGTAATCGCGGCGGACAATTGACGAAGGTCCGCCGTGAGATGACCCAGTCGCCAAATTTCTTCTTCACAACTTCGAGCGTTGCGTCGTTTGTATGCCATGTATCGCCATCTTGTTGGAACCACAGTTCGGATATATCGATATAATGGAGCTTTGACAAAGAAAGTCCGTTAACATCGCTCTATACCTGAGACAATTGACGGTAACGATGTCTCCTTCCTCATTGCGAAAGAAATAAGGTCCGATGATGCCGTCAGTCAATCTTTGTGAATGCATTGATACTTTGCCATACACTTGTGGCTTGTGTTCGCTGCAAAAATAGCAATTTTGCTTGTTGAAATAGTCGCTGAACCAATAATGGCCCTGGTCCGAGAAAATAATTTTTTGGCCAAAATCTGGATTTCCAGCCAACATTTCTAGCGCCCAATTAGCAAAGTCACGGCGTTGTCTATGGTCGGCTTCAATTCTTGCATCAGTGGAATCTTATACGGATCTAGACCCAAATCAAACTGAAAGCAAACCAGGTTGACTCTCTGACAATGCCCATATCAGCTGATTGACGCCGAATCTACATTTCTGGATCTTCTTCGATACTGGCCGCTACAGCGGCAATGTGTTCCTCATTTCGCACCAATCTCTATCTGGTTTTTGGATAAAAATCCAGAAGAGTGTACTCACGGTCAAATTTTTCACGTTGCGACGAATTGCCTGCACACTGAAACCATAATGACGATCAACCTCACGGCACAATTCACGTTCCGTATTTACAACTGAGCCGAAGTTTCGATAAAAACTTTTAATAATTTCCGCACGTTCGGCAAGCGTTAATTTATGATCAAATAGCAAACCTTGCTGAATATTTTGACAGCTAGATGTCACTTGTAACTTTGACAGCTGCTGAAACATAACAAATGGAAAAGCTATCATTGCTATCTGGTCACCCGTTATATATTCATTCTCTAAAGCATTGAAATCCACTAGGAACAAAATTGACATCTGAACTAAGTGCAACTACAGTGATTGGATGTATGTAATAGATAATTAAAAACATTTGAAATAAATAGGTCGAAGACAGATGGACTTTTACGAGAAGTTTCAGATACATAAGTTGGACCAGATGGAAATGATGTATCAATTGGAAGCGAATTACAGAAATTGGATAATATATTACCTCATGCATTCACTTTATTGTACAGATGAAATCCCCTCTAATAACAAAGTCACTTGAGCACTGGAAAGTTTTATTAAATCACGGGAAAAACTTAGTCTTTTCTACTTGCGGAATGGTCCGGAAAGAATACAAAAATTATGGTAACCGAATTATGATCTCTAAGTGGGACTTTTATTGTCATATTTTCTTAAGATATAGTCTTAGTAATGGGTACAAGCGAGTATATATGAGTATAGCAACACTTCCTGAATTGTCTCTGGGGTATTGACAAAGACCTTATTGCTCAAATAACCCCACAGGAAGAAGTCTAAAAGTGTCAAATCGCATGACTTTCGAGGCCATTCAACTTCTCCTCTAACCGAAATAATGCGATCTTCAAGTTTCGCACGCAACAAAATGATTAATTGATGGCATCGTCCAGATCCAATTCATTCAATTTTGGAAAAAAAACATAGCCAGTCAACATGTTGCGGTATCGTTCTCCATTCAATGTAATCGATCAAAATCAATTTCAATCAAGGACATATAATATTGACCATTATTATCTATGTATCGGTGTAGAGTTTCACTTCTCGGCCAAGTGATATTCAGCGGCTCTTCGGTCGGCCAATTTTTTACCATCAAGAGCGTTTGGCAAAGACCGAAACAAATGATAATCAGTGGATGGAAGGTCCGGGCTATACGGTGGATGCATCAAAACTTCCCAACCAAACTCTGTCAATTTTTTTCGGGTCATCAAAGATGTATGTGGCCTAGCATTGTCATGATGGAAGACATTTCCCTTTCTGTTGGGCAATTCTGGTTGCTCTTCTTGAAAGCTTCATTAAAACGGTCGAGTTTTGCACAATAGAGGATCGAATTGAGCGTTTCACCACGTTCTAACAGCTCATAATAGACAAATTCTTTTAAATCCCACCAAACACTCAACATAACCTTGATTGCCGTTAATCCAGGCTTTGAAGTCGCTCGTGGTCGGTCACCGGCCTTTGAACATGATCGCTTCAAAAATAGTTCTATTTCGTTACGTTTTAGCAGCGTTTCACTGATGGTTGTTCGTTCAATTAAATTTTTTTGTGCTAATTCATGTGGCACCCAAACATGGAGCTTCTTTGAGTAGCCTGCTCGTTTTAGATAAGCAGCTGTCATACAGTTTATGTTTAGTGCCTCCGCTTCTGCAGACAGCTTCCGTGCCGGTCTTGCTCCATCAGTTACAAAATTGCATTGACTTTTTCAGTGACAGGCCGAAAAGTGCTAGGTGCATTTTTTACATCGAAATTTCCGAGACGGAATCGAACAAACCACTCCTGGATCCGGCGTTCACTCGCAGCATTCTCACCGTAAATTGCATAAATTTCTCAGCATGTTTTTTCGGCGTTTTTCCATTTTTTATAGTAAAAAAGCGTCACGTAGCGTATTACTTCAAATATTTCACTCATAACACGAGTAACGAATTACACAGCTGTCTTTACAAAAAATATAGCATGACATGTCAGCTTTTAAACAGGTGTTCGTTTAACATACTCAGATTAGTGTTTCCAGATAAATGGACACCAACACCATATAGTGACAAAAAACCGCGATATATGACCCATTATCGGTATATGCAGCCTCATCTTCGAAAAATTACTGTCCGCCAACCATAACCCACGCCAAAGAGTGACTTTTTTGGGGTGCATTGGCTTTTCGCGAATCGTGTATGGATTTTCTGCTCCACAGAAACCACAATTTTGTTTATTTACGTACTTATCCATCCAAAAAATAGTCTTCATCGTAAGATATCAAATTCGATGTCAAAGTGTCCTGGCGATCCAACATCTAGTTAACAAATCGGCTACGTCGTAGATAATACAAAGGCTTCAATTGTGGTGTAATTTGAATTTTGTGGGCGTTCAACTCAGATCAACTTTTTAAAATTCGCCGTAAAGTGTCATAAGTGAGCCCCAATCTTGACTTCGGCGACAAATTGAGGTGCCTGGCCGGTTTTGAACACTTTCGCTCACAGTGATAATGTTTTCGCATGCACGTGCTGATCGAGCATGCTGATATAGAGTTTGACCCGATACCGAACCAGTTTCTTCAAAACGCTTCAATATTCCACTAATTCCGGTCTCACTAGGGCAATTATGCTGACCGAAAAATTCACGAATTTTACGAAATGTTACTTTTACATATCTCCCATTTTCGTAATAAGATTGTATAACAAGAATGTATAACTAAAATTGCCAAACATGTTGTGATATCTGTCAAAAAGATCAACCACATTAAATTCAGTAGGTGATAGTAATTGACAGTCAAAATCCACACCATCGGTTGGATCACTCTTTACTTCTATTTTTTTCATTTCGAAACAACAATTTCCCATTCAAAGTATTTCAGCCTAAGCTCTCAACTCCACTATCTGAATTGAAATATTTGAGAAAAAAAAAACTTCCACAAAGGTCACAGAGACTACACATTAAACAAATTACTGAAGCGAAAGCAGTTTCCACAACCCAAATCTAATGAATCTTCTTAATGAGATTTTTTCTTATACAAAGATTTGATAAAATACCCATTCACCCTTTGAGACTTTCTCAATAAAATACTTAGTACACTAATAACGTCGAAAGATACGCACTTCCATTTGCCCTAAAGGAAATTTTCAAATTACATTGCAAGAAAAAGTTCTTTTAATCTTTCACCCCAGGACTAAGGACTAAAGGCCTTCAATTTTTATTAAATTGTTGTTGAAAACAATTCCAACAAAGTTGATTCATACCCGAAATCCCTTACAAAAAAAAAAAAAACAACAAAACAAAAAAAAAATAAGCAAAACAGCGACCAATAACTAGATTGACGTCATCAGAGGGTCCAGACGTACTATTCGTTACAGATTTATTCAAAGGACATGCCCAAGATTGACATTTTTGCAAGGGTAAAACGAATATGAATAAATTCACGACACAGACCGTTCACAATCAATAATTTTTGTGAGCTCCAAGAAGATTTGTGTTCCTACCCTAATGCCAGAATCGCATGACTTTCCGCGAAATTTCATCAAGGAAAGCGTTCTTTTTTTTTTTTTTTCGCTGCGAAGTTTTTCCTTAATTCCAAATTGAAAATATACTTTCCTGCACGTACATACAACCCATATAACATAGTTTTTCCACATAATTCATTAATTATAGGTTTGGATAAAATGTTTGCTAAAATAAGTCGATTAAGCTAAAACAGAAGTTTAAAAGCCATGCAAGTGCGATTTGGAGTGCGTTTAGCGTGAGTTTCTTAATTAACGTAAAAGTTTGCGTGATATAGTGAAGGAAGATAAATAAACAGAACAGAGAAACAGAGAAGAATTAGAGAGAGAAAATTTCTTACTTAGACCAGTTACGAGTAGAATAGGAATTTGTGAAATGAAGAAATGCATGTAATATCTAAATCGATCGGATCCTTGCACATATAGTACACATGAGTAACTAGCACAACCCTGCAAAAAAATGAGAAATTTATTTGGTTTTTCTTTTTCTTTTAGTTAATAATACGAGCATTTCCTTCCTAATAGAGTTTTGGAGATTTTCTAAAAGAACGTGAGCCAATAAACGTGAATTAGAGAAAAAGATTTGTTAATAAAACGAAGAAGAAAAGATTTTCTAAAAGCCTACTTCTACGTGACTAAAGCTCTAGGTTCTACCAATTAGAAGTATGTATGTGATAACCATTCGTTACTCAATCAAAGTATTTTTGGTTAAAAATATCCTTGAAGAGAAGGCAACTATACGTGCCCAGTGCATTACCACATTCTTAAAAAATATTTAATTGTTTGTTTTCAATTGTCAATCGTCAACTTTAAATATGGTAAACTAAATAGATATTAGTTGCAGTTTACAACTACAATAATTTTTATTTTTATTTTTTTATTTACCATTTCAGTAGCAACTAATTTGTTTACAGACATCATTTGGTACTACTATACGATATAAGACTGATTGCATAATAGTTACAATTAAATTTCAATTTGTTAAGTAAGTTAACTCTAAGTTAAAACTAACTTGCTGTCAACATGGCTTAAAGCCAAACGAATCCCTAGCAGCAAGAGATAAGGATAACCAAAGTCATCAGGAATCATATCGAGAGACTGCAGCAGACCTCATGTTTTGTAGCAGGAGCTAACTTAGGTCAATATAAACTTGAATGGGGTATACAAGCCATTTAAATCTTCTTAAAGAAGCGCTATGCTTATCAAAAGCCTAAAGGTAGTCGACATCGTACATTTAAATCTGATAATGAGTCCACGTACCTAAAAACAAAATTTTATTCAGTTGGAAACTTTATTAGACTTATTAGCTTCCATACAGGCAGACAATCGAAGGAATGTTGTGTTAGCTCTTGCATAACTGTCTCTGTAAGATTTAAAATTTTTAGGGGCTTGCGTGGCAATTGATCGGAAATGTGTGCGTAGTTCGCAGCGAAGTGGTTGCCTCACATCCCAGTGGTGGCTCCCGGTAACTGCGTGAGCAAAACCTTACTCATTCAGGCTAAAATGACAAGGTAATACTGCCCTACCTATATGGAAGAAATTAGAAAGGTATGACGAAACAACTGATTGCCTTGAGTAAAATTGAATTCACTGTTGACTACCCCTACAAACGTTTAAAGGACAACGTTAAAAGGCCAGTTAAGACCCGAGCGTTTCACAAGCAGACGAGTAATTAGCAAAGACGCTTGACTGCTATCACACAGATATTCACCGCCATATGGATGATGAAAAACTGTGGTATATACAACAACGCTTATTCGGATGCGGATTTGCCATATGTGGCAGATTTAGGCAAGAAATCTTGAACTTCCGGCACGTGCGCGATAATCCGCATCAAGGCTAAATTCGCTAACGTAAGCCTAGCATACACCCATGCCACTAAGGCAGTTAAGGACGACGCCACCAAAAAATGCTTCTACGAGTTTAAGACATATGAGCAATGCCGGAAGTATGATAGGAAAAGAGAACGGTTTTCTGTAAAACAGTTGGTAAGCATAGCCTACACGACACCACATCTGGCATCGGAATTAGGATTATTGACTTTCCGGTAGGACGAAATAATTCTATACCAAGCATACAGTTTACTCTCTCAATGTACACAAGGCGACATGGCGGTCTCCGGATAATCAAACGCTATATCAGATTGATCATTTTGCGATACACATAAGGCGTGCCTTCAGTATTCTGAACATCTGTATATTCCGGGACTCGGATCACCCCATTGTTGCACATAAGGTACGAATGCGGATTTCCCAATCGCCACAACAAAGGAAAACTACAAGTACCGTGAGAAAATAAAACGTAAAAAAGTTGGAATTACAAATTCACCGAACGCGTATTCTGGCGGCATAGTCAGCATCAAGTACCGAAAACCAGTGGCAACGTTACCAACATGCCATCAGAAGACACCGCCGTCGTCATCCGACGACCAACACAAGAAATCCCTATTTCGATAAAGGATGGCGGCAAGCATATGCAGTTAAGAAAGAAGCCTAGAGCTGCTCGTGAGCTTTACGGGCAGAAGAAACTGGCCGATGGCCAGATAGATAAAAAGAACAAGAAAACTCATCGGAGACCCTGTAGATATGAAGAAAGAAACTTTTTAGTCAAGTCACAATCGGTTCTGAGCGTAGTAAGAATAGCAATATCTAAGCTTAAATCCTACAAAGCAGCTGAATCTGACGGCTTACCGGCCGAGGTATTCAAAGCAGCTGGAAATTGCTTTTGCGGATAGCATGCATCAACCCATTTCTCAGATCTGGTGAGAAGAGTGTATGCCTGATGAATGGAATCTTAGCACCATATGCTCAATCCATAAAAAAGGAAAAACCCTAAACCGCCTTATAACCTTCAAACATTTAAAACTAACATTCATCGGTACCTCTCTTTCTTCATCCCTGATTTTCCTTCACCCACTCTATGTGCAAGCATTTTAAGAAGGTTAAATCCCTTGAGCGCGCGCAAATTATAAAAAAAACTTCGGACGTTCCATGAAATACCGAAAGATTTAAGACAATGTAGCGAATCGTAGTTAGATTTTCGTCAATGCCGAGGCGCTTGTATTACTATCTGAACGGATTATGAGGCTGAATTAATCCTCGTTGTTTAAAAGGATCAAATTTTTTAACGCCAAACACCTACAGACTGATACGACAGCAAGGCGTATAGTCAAAGAAGAGTTAGCCTTTATGTAATACATCGAAAGCGCAGTATTTGAAGATGCCGGCAGTTCTTTCTTATTTAAGATGTAAGATGCCCAATTTTGTTAAAGAAGTGGTCTTTTTGCATACAGAAGAATCACTTGATCTAGCAAACTACCATCAATACCAAGAGTAGTTCTATTTAATGATAATTGGACTGCAAGCCTAATGCCTTACCAAAAGATTAAGTTCCAAAAAGGTTGTGGTGACAACGATCGGACTGCTCGAAAGAAGTGACCTCATCGTAGCTACTAAATTTAACAATCGTTTCCGTGTTTTGGTTTACCTACCTACCGCCTTTTGAGTATAGGTAATTAGATGAGCTATAGCTGGTGCTTGACTAAGGAGTGGTGATTCTTTAACCTCCACCTTTTGATGCCAACCAAGATTTGTTTTCCTTATCTTCTGCAACTTATAAGCCCCGACTTGCTTGCGGATGGTATTTTGACAAATTAAAAAGAAAATATTTTTCAAAACACATATGCGAGTAACCCACCATTCACACACAATCAACTTACCTCAACTTCGCGAATTATAATGCGTTGATTGTTTTTGGCATCAGGTTATGAGAACATCAAAAGTAATATTAAGAACTCCCAACCAAATATTTCAAAGGACTCATTGGCTGTATTAGAATAGGAGAAGGCAAATTTTCTTCGTTTGATTCGCAACATCCCTATCTGGATAAAGTTAAGATAGCCATATCTAAGCATAAGTCCAACAAAGCTACTAGAGCAGACGGCGGCCTGACTGCAGAGCTTTTCAAAGCGGCAGGCGATGTTTTGGTGAGAATCATAAGCCAGCTCACTTGTAAAATGTGGTCGGAAGAAAATATGCCCGATGAATGGAAGCTCAGCATTGTTTGTCCGATCCTCAAGAATAGAAACTAACGCCTGAAGCTTTTCGTCAACAATCTAATTAGTCCGTATCAGTGTGGCCTTAAGCCAGGAAAGTCCATCATCGACCAAATATTCACAATACGGCAGATATTTGAGAAAACCAATGAGCTCCAAAACGATGCACACCAACCACCAATCATTGATTTTAAGGCCACGTATGACAGCATCTATAGAGGTGAGCTATACAGAGCAATTTCAAGTTTTGGCATCCTTGCCAAACTCGCTCGTTTCAATTACTCGCATACGCCGATGATATTGACATAATCTCAAGAAACGTCAGTGGCGTTTTCGTGAGTATCAAGGCGGAAGCGACAAAGTTGGGCTTAACGGTCAATGCGAACAAAACCAAATTTATGCTGTCAACAAAAAAGGACACCTAACGCCGTCTCGGGCAGAATCTCAAACCCCCGACAGATATTCTAGTAACTTTGAGGTAGCTTAAGTATCTAGGCTCCGCTATCAATTGAGAAAACGAAACCACCGCTTAGATTAAACCAAAAATAGCTCTTGCCAATCGCTGCATTTTTGGGCAATTCAAAGCTTTCTCTGGAACAGCAAAAGTAACCCTATAAAAGACCTTAATAATACCAATCCTGCTCTATGGCACAGAGGCATGGATTTCATTGAAAATGGATGAGGGTCCTCCCGGCTGCTTTAAGAGGAAAACTTTTCGGGGTGTACGAGTACAGCGACACTGACTTAACCAGAAGAGTGCAGCTCCGTCGACAAAAGTGGCTGGGTCATCTAGACACCAATGCTCCGGTCCGAAAAATCTTCGAATTCGCACCCGAGGGATAGCGCAGTAGAGAAAAATCGCGACTACACGCAAGTAAAAGGAGTCCTCAACCAGCTTAGTATGTGAAGCTTCAGTAAATAAGTGAGTAAGATATCAAAACACGACTTATCTGGCCTAAATGAGCCTGCTCTATACAGACTGCCACTACAAGCTTCCCTAACCTAAGAACAAGGCTGACGAAGACCTCCAATAATATATGCGTACAAAAGATATTACAGATGCTGTGAATAAAAATGTGTCAGAAGATCCGGAATTGTTAATTCGAGGTCGATCGCAAAAGTTTTCCCCACGAGTCCATGGCTTGCGACGAGAGTTCGCAGACTGGGTGCTTGAACAGCTTGAAGTCGACCCTTATTTTTACTGAAAAATTGTATTCTTTTTTTTTCTGCAATTGCTGTAGTGAGGTGAATCCAGAAGAGACTTATGGGACTTAAATACATTCCGTCGTCTTTATGCTTGTGGCATTGCAGTCAATGGCCAACGTTACCGAGAACTATTCAGGCCTTAGAAGGCATGGAGCGCGTTTTTGATGGAATACAACCGCTTATGCTCGAAAGTTCAATATGATGCGATTCGTCAAAACATCAGGGCAAACTACGATACTATTATGTGCTTCCGATCGTGTTCAAAACTCAGTGAATAAAGGGGTGATTCATCGTGAGATTTGATTGTCAATAGACCTTTTTTGACAGATCACTCGTGACTCCTATCAAACTGCTTTATCATTTTTTTTTTTTTTTTTCAGTATCATTTGACAAGTCTTGGATTATGCAATAATCTAATTGATTCAACAATTGAAAGCAAACGACTACCCGCTTCGTTATCGCTTCTCAGTTTGGACCTAAAAGCAGCTCAATTTTGGCCGAAAAATCTTTTTTTTCTGACGAGGCGGCTGTGTTAACAAACAAAATTACTGCACCAAGAATTTGGAAAAAACGCAAGAAAAGCCAATGCATCCACAGAGAACTAGAGAACTACAGTTTTGTGCGGATTTTGATTTTGGTATCATTACACATACCAGCAGCGTGAGGTTTGATTTTCAATTGGCTTTTTTTGACATCAAACTGTTTTGTCATTTTTGTTCAGTGTCGTTTGGCAAGTCATCATGGGAAGACTCACATCACAACAGCGTCTCCAAATTGTTCATCTGTATTACGAAAATCAGCGTTCTGTGAGAAATGTTTTTCGTGCGATTCGAGGAACTTATGGTGTGCATAATCGACCTACTGTAACCACTATTGGCAATACCATTCGCTAACTTGGGTCCCAGTTTACATAAGTGAATGATACTCTTCCGGTTAGGCCGCATCCAGCAAGTAGTGAACAGACTATAGCAGCTGTAGCTGAGAGTGTACGCGAAGACCGTCACGAATTGATTCGTCGTCGTTCTCAGCAGCTTGGCTTGGTGTATTCGACAACTTGGCGTATTTTACGTGAGGATCTCGGCCTAAAAGCGTACCAAATTCAACTTGCGCAGGAATTAAAGCCAGGCGACTTGAATTTGCGTCATATTTTCAATAAATGGGCTCTGGAAAAACTCAATGAAAATTCAGTGTTTTATTGTGAAATTTTGTTCAGTAATGAAGCCCGTTTCTGGCTCAATGGATACGTTAACAAACAAAATTGCCGTATTCGGACTGATGAGCAAAGCAAAGAGTTCCAAGAGCTGCCATTACATCCATTTAAAACAACGGTATGGTGTGGTTTATGTGCTGGTGAAATCATTGGTCCATATTTCTTCAAAAATGAGGCAAATCAGAATGTTACCGTCAATGGTAACTGTTATCGCGTCACGTAAACGGACTATGTGCTTCCTGAAATTGAAGCACATGGTCTCGGTGAGCTCTTGTTTCAACAAGACGGTGCTACGTGCCATACAGCACGTGTAACAATGGACTTGTTGAGAAATCATTTTGGTGAGCACTTAATTTCACGTTTTGCTACGGTAAATTGGCTGCCTAGGTCGTGCGATATCACAACTTTGGACCATTTTCTCTGGCGATATTTAGAGTCTCAGGTCTTCAGGAATAAGCCAGCTACGATTGATGCTTTGGAAGCCAACATTATTGGTGTTATCCGCGAGATACCAGTCGCTATGCTCGAACGAATCGCTCAAAATTAGACCTTCCGAATGGACCACCTCTGACGTAGTTGTGGCAAACGTTTACATAATGTCTTTTTCAAAAATCAAATGCCATGAATTGGTCTTTTAACTGATAATAAACATTTTAAGTTTGCTTTCAAATTTATGTGTTTTATTTTACATTATAAATCAAAGCTCATTATGAACCACCCTTAACTTACGGTACGATATACTACTGACCTAGGGAACAACAAATGACGAGATTTGAACCCAAACTCAGTAGAATTTCTTATAACAATGCACATTCCTTAGAAAACTGACGTAAAACGATCTTACCCTCATGCCTATTCATTGAAGTCATCGTGCCTACATAGAAAAAAAAAATGCAACACACAGAAGGAATGGACAAGCAATAATTTTGCTACAATTTTTCGAACGAAAAGTAGAGGATAAACAGATTCAAAATCAATGCCAACATGTAAATGTATTCCTGGAAAACAAAAAACTTAAACTATTGTGACTAGATCATCAAACCGACGGGCAGTAATGCTCCACCTAAAAAGATCGTCGAATCCCCGTCAGCAAACTCGAAACTAAATCGAACGCAAATACTAAGATGATCTGTATAAATAACTGAGAACATTATTCCTCAGGTCGACTTTTATAGAACGATATTTTGTTTAACAGATTAGGAACCCATTGAGTAAATTAAAAATGTTTTATCGCATTGTAGGCTGTCCAGTTATTGAAAATGACGAAGATTATAATGGAATTAAGCCAGTACCCTCTATTCATTTCAAATCCCCCAACTTACCACTCAAAGGATTTACTCAAACGAATAATCAAAGCCAAATTCTTACTTTTACTCCTTTTTCTGAGACTTAAGCGGGCATTAATATCCCACGGATTATAAAAAAAAAAAAAACATAAAAGGATTATACAAACTTGAATGAACAAATACCACACAAATACCAACAATAATCAAAAATCCAGTAAAACTAAAAGATAAGTAGCTAGATACTCCCCAGATGAAAGTAAAATATGATTCCTTTATTCCACTGAATATAAAAAAAAAGGACACCATCATCATACAGACAAAGTTTCTATGAATAGCCTTGGATAAAATCTTGACTCATCTGAAAACCCTTTGTTCTTGTCTTTTGTGTCAAAATCAGTATTTCTCTGTATTTACAAAAAAAAAAAAAAAAAAAAAAATACCTATTCACCAAAAATATGGAAAAACAAAAGAAAAAAATAGCAACATACTCGTACCTAGAACACCCTTTTGTTCTATCATGTGTTTACACCACAATATTGTCAGTACACAAATATGTATATGAGTATGTACGAATAGTAACTAAGTTCTTAAAAAAAAAAAAAAAGGCGATTAACATGCAGTTCATTCTTTTCTCCCAGTCTACAGAGCTCATAAAACACAGCGTTTTGGAATACGAAAACTGCCCTCCATTATGGAACGACCACGCAGACTGGGTCATATGATTCAGAAGCATAAAATATGGTGACGTCTAAGAGTGATGGTGCCTAGTGCAGTGGAGTACTCGTATTATATTGTACACACGCCGGTTTGTTTTTTTTTGCATATTCAAATAGAAATATGATTACTAGTAGTCGTACAATCGCAGCGAAATATTGTAGCTATGTTCAGTCCCTGACCCCGGGTTATTAAAATAAAGCAATTTACGAGTAACGACGCAGAGGCTTTTAAGCCATCCCTATCAGACGTTATTCTTTTGACTTGCATTTATTTTTACGAGTATGTCCGCTCTTCCCTTCATAGGCAGGCACTATGACACGACACACATATGGTATTGTAGTTATATTGTATCAAGAGGAATATTCTAAACGAGCACGAGTGAACGAGTGTACGTAGAAATGTATGTGGGAGTAATTTTGCCATTTCCCTATTTCCCTGTCTTCCTGCGATAGTTAAATAAGCTAAACGAAAACAGGAAAGAAGAAAACAACAAACCACCATCGTCATCATCAATATGAGGGTGGATGCATCCCCCTTAACAATCACACACATACGAGTAACATACATACTATACGTATGCAAAGTTACCCTGCTTACGATATTTTTTGCAAAATAAAAAAAACATACAAAACTACTAATAAAAGTTTTTTTTTTCTCTAAATGGTAGAAAACATTTTTTCCAACAAACCAATTATGTAAAAAAAAAAAACATATACAAAAAAATTACAAAACATTTGAATTTAGAAAAGAAAGTAAAGGCATACATCAACGGATATCCTTATTTTAAATATGTGTACGTGTGTGTAGATACTTTTGATGAGCAATGACGTTTATAAAAAAAAATTTAAAAAAAAAAAAACAACAAAAAAACTTTTTTTTAACTTTAAATTTAAGTTTTTTTTTTTTTTGAAAATTTATTTCTCGTGTTGGTGTTGAAAGGAAAATTGAAAAAAAAAATTTTTTTGCGATTGTCCTTGATCAGTTCATGCGGGATTAAAAGAATGCAATTGGAGATTTTTTTTTTCACAAACAAGTGTATGTAGTGGTTTTTACTAATAGAGGTTGAATTAAATATTATAACTTTTACTTTTCAGAATATTTCTTTAAAAAAAAAAAAAAAAAATGCATAAAAAATGGGAAATTTCTTTTAAAAAATTAACAAACAAAAAAATATTTCTTTTGAGTAGAGTTGAGTCAAGGAATTAGGAATTCTCACGTTGTGTAGAGCACATTGTCAAGCTTTAATAAAAACTCGAGGGGATGGCACAAAACACAATATTGATTATTTTATTTTTTTTTTTTTTTAATTTTTTGTTTTTTACAAAATATATATCTTTTCCTTGGTTTTGGTAATTTTAAAAAAAAATTTTAATTTTTTTTTAAATTTTTTTGTTTAATTAACGGATAAGAAAACTTTAAAATTGGATTTTATGAAAAAGGAAAGACTGAATTTTGTATGCACATACACAATTATAAAGTAATTAGCACATTTGCATTTGTAAAAAAGTTGTAGATACACTAGTGAGTAAAATAAATTCTTATTTTCTTTTATAACTTTTCACTTATAAAAAAAAAATAAAATAAAATAAAAGACAACACACATCTGGGACGAATTGGATTTCAATTTTATTTCAGCACTCCCGTATCCGAGTAGAAGAAATTTGATCTGACAATCAGTATCTTTTGCTGTTGGAATTTCGTTTTTTTTTTTTTTTTTTTCTCTCTACAGATTTTATATAAATTGTTTTTTTTTTTTTTTTTTTTTGGCTGTACGACACGAAGCTAACAACACCGATTCGCAAGTCGAATTAATCCAGAAACATAACGAAAACGAAAGGATACGAGTTCTTGTATTCGTTGAGAATTTGGAAATACATTCTAGCAGTATTTGGCTCTTCTGTTCTGTCTGTAGTCTACGAGTATAGACGGTCGGTAGTTTGTGTTTTGAAAGATTGGTATTGTCCTTCTCTTTAGATGTGAATATGGTGTTTTCCTTGTTGCTAACATGGCATTTGTACTCATATTTGAGCCCGTATTCGTTGTCGTACTGCCAACAAAGAGAAACCCCTTAGTTGCACATTGGCACAGGTTTCGTTCTCCCCTATAAATTAAACTAACCCCCTTGAACAAGTACAACAGTGGTCTGTGGAATTTACTATATATTTGCGAGGGTGAGGAAATCGTTGGTTTTGTGCTATGAACTGAGAAATCTTTCGAGCCGGATGGATTTATTTTGTCTGGTTTTACTTTTGTTTTTATTTTTTTGTTGTTGTTTTTTTTGTCGTTCTTTATTCGTATTGGAAGACCACAAGGGGTGACATACTAGATTTTGGTTTAGCGAGGGTGGTTAGTATGGATGGATAGAATTAAAAGAGAAAGTCCACAAATTTATTGATTGTTTTCCTTCTTTTTTGTTTCTTTTTTGAAATGTTAGTATTGTACCATATTTCGGAGAGTGCGAGATGTGGATTTGAAAATTCTTTCTCTTTTGCGTTTTTGATGTGACAAATACATTAGTGTGTTCTAGTTGAAGCTTTTTCCAATTGTGAAAAGCTCTCGGTTTGACGGATGAATTAGATTTTATATGATGACTCAAAATTATTATTTTGTCAATCGAACAACAGGCAAATTGGATTCAATTCGTCAATTTTATTGATTTAATAAAGCTGTACAGTCTTTAGAGAGTATGTACATAATCTTGGTTATGTGGTCATGTCAACCCCTAATTCAACACGATCCTTCTTCAACACATCACTAGTAAATCAGTTGAGAAGAAATGTCGAAAGGTATTGGCAATAGTGGTTTCAGTAGGTCGATTATGCGCACCGTAAATTCACCGAATCGCACGAAAAACATTTCTCACAGAACGCTGATTTTCGTAATACAACTGGACAATTTGGAGACGCTGTTGTGATTTGGGTCTTTCCATGATGATTTGCCAAACAATACTGAATAAAAATGACCAAGCAGTTTGATAGGAATCATGCGTAATCTGCCAAAAAAAGCCTATTGAAAATCAAACCTCACGATGAATCATCCCTTACTAGCAAGGTTTCACATAACTCATGGGACAGCATTGATGATTCACCTTCGTGTTGTGTTTGGAGGCATACGTACAATTACCTAGATCAAACTATTATTCGTAACGTTCTTGACATCAATTCCTTATTTTTTTTGTAAATTGTATCATATAAAGAAGAATTCATCGAGTTCCAGGGCATAATGGGATAGCAGAAAGTAAGATCGTATATAAGGGAATACCTGCATCCTCGGTCAGAGCTTCTATTGAATCTTGGGCCTGATATTGGTAAATCAAATGAATGATTCGCAACATCTCTATCTGAGAAGATTGCAAATTGCTTTCTGGCATGTTAAAGCACCATTATACCTACGCAAATCACCTTGATGTGATAGTAATAAGTGACATCACACATATTCTTCCTTACCCAGGGATGGTAACTTTGCAATGCACAATACCCTATGAATGTCCGGCTTATGCTTGTTACAGGTTGCATGTAATAAGAAGTGATGCTTAACGCACTTATTTATGTAACACTACTAACTCATCTTGGAAAGTCTCAGAAAACACAGAAACTTTGTTACTAGTTCCGTACCGGAGTCTACAACAATGAGTAAATAGCTTTAGCAGCAATTATAGACATCCAAAGGCTTACTATAACTCTAACAACAAGTTGATCCATTGCAAGTATTCCAGGTGTCGTCGATCATTTCTAAATAATACCGCGATACTTGACTTCTTAGCCAACCAAATCAGAAAAATTTGTGTTGAGATCTACAAATATAGGGTTTTCTAATAACGACTTGACAACTTTTTTTTTAAATAAAAGCAAACCATTTGTGATATTTCAAAAACTTTATTATTGGCTTGAAGTATAATCAAAACATTTATGAATGGAACTCGACTTCGTTCATATGGCCACCGCGGGCACGTTTGCAGCTGTCGATTCGTTGAACTAAATTTTCAACGACAAAGCCACACATTTCGGACAAAACGGCCACTATTTCACGTTCAATGTTGGGTCTGAGCTCTTCCAACGTCGTCAGCGTGTTGGCATAAACCATTGACTTAACGTAGCCCCACAGAAAATAGTCAAGCGGCGTTAAATCGCACGAAAGAGGCGGCCAATCGACTGGCCCATGTCTTGAGATAACACGCTCACCATACCTCCTCTTCAATAAATCTATTGTAGCTGTGTGCTGTGTGGCTTGTGGCACCATCCTGTTGAAACCACATGTCGTCCAAGTCCATATCTTCCAATTCGGGCCAAAAATAATCGGTGAACATGGCGCGATAACGCTGACCATTCACAGTAACATGACGATCGTTCTCGTCGACGAAAAAATATGGCCCAATAACGCCGCCGGCATGCAAACCGCACCAAACAGTTATTTTTTGTGGATGAAGTGGTGAAGCACATGTGGGTTTTCACCCGACCAATAACGCATATATTGCTTACTGACGAACCCATTGAGCCAAAAATGAGCTTCGTCACTGGAAATGATTTTGCGATGAAATTCATCATCTTGGCGCATCTTCTCCAGAACCCAATCGGAGAACGTACGTCGCTTTAAATGGTCCATCGACTTCAATTCTTGAGTCAGCTTGATCTTGTGTGGGTGCAAACCAAGATCCTTACGCAAAATACGCCATGATGTGGTCTGAGCGATGCCCAATTCTTGAGAACGCCGTAGAATTGACTGATTTGGATCGTTTGCTACGGACGTCTGAACGGCAGCGATATTTTCGACACTTCGATCAACCTGTTGTCTCACTGATACGACAACATCACACAACGAATATGTAGACTCAAATTTTTGCACTTAACTTGTTATTGGCTGTCTTCTAGGGCGAGAATTACTACCGAAAATTGGAGTTAACGCTCTTAAAGTTGCAGTCACCGACTCCGAATATCTGTAGAAAATTTTTATAATTTCCAGACGTTGCTCGTTAGTGTACTTTACAATAATGAAAATGTTAAGTTTACTGAATAAATTGACAGTTACAGTTTGATGATTAGTGAAAGAGTGCGTTCACAAATTAAATTCAAAGTTGTCAAGTCCCGATTGGAAAACCCCATACAAAAATAATAGCGATATTTCTCCGGCCTTTTTTAAACGCCTAAATGTTCCCAATAAACATTGATATTCATTTATTAGGTCATTGAAAATTAACTACTTGTCAAGATGCATCTTACAAAATACAAAATTTTCAGACCGATCGGTCAAATAGATTTGTTATGACAGGCATTTAAAACAGACAAACAGAATTTTAGTACAATAAAAATGGGAAAAAGTATATTTCGTGTGCTCATTGAACACTATATTTTGCGCAAAAAAACATCACGCAAACCAAATAAATGCTTAAAAGGTATTATGGGACCCTTCATAATCGATTAGAACCATCCACCACTGTACGTACCAGCACAAGTGACGCCGATCTGATCCCCCAATTGAGGTCAATACACGAAATATACTTTACTACTCAATTGCCTTCTAAGCCCAAAGAAGCAGCGATTAGCAAGAACAATTCTTCACATGATTACCGCTCTGGAGTCGTCGTTGGAGTTGATAGCGGAGACGAGGTAGAAAAAGTACAACACAAAAGTTGAAGCTGACTATAACAATGTCTTATCTTAGGCGTCGGTTTTGTATGTCTCTCTTTATTGACCGCTAAGCCCTAAACAGCATCTTTTTTAATAGTCGCACACACTCCATTGACAGCTCACTATGCTCTTCCCATTCCCAAATTTTGAAAGATGGTGCCTCTGAAATTGCCTTGCGAGTTTCGCACATTTCTTTCAAGAGCTTGTTTTAGTGTTTTTCTGACAATGAAGTTCTCAATCATCCTACGTAGTCGAATGAGCTTGGCAAGGATTTGAACTCAGTGAAGGAGCTCAGACTTAAACTTTCCTAGGTTTAAACCACACTGATACGGATCAGTCTAAAAACGGAGGGTCTAAGGCGTTCAGTTTAAAGAGTCTCCCTTTTTAAGAGTCGGGCACAATGCAGATAGAGCAGATCTTAGAGATGAGTTGATGCACGCTCCCAGTAATCACCTACCACTTTAAACACCTCTTACTGTCCTGAATTCATCTTTTTCATGTGGATGTTGTTTGTCTTCTTCTGGTTGAATGGTTCAATCTGTCTGACAGCGAGATGTTGTTCGGAACCGACTACTATGAGGTTTCCTTCCCCATAGATTTATGGATTTATGACCCGGCTCTACAGCTTCGGCATGTTAGTTTTTTTTTTTTTTTTTGTTGTTGGTAAAACTTCCGAGTATCTTCATTTACCTTCTGAGGCGCATTTATTCTTTCCTTTTTTGTTGCGGTTTTTTTGCGTTGGTTTCCTAGATTTGCCTTTGTCATGGAAATGGTTAATTTGTTGGGACGGGTTGAAACCCAGTTCGTCAGGGGCGGCCTCTCTTGATTATTGATCAACAGTCTTCTTCGTTCGATGCTAGTGGCATCGAATTTCTCAAGCGTTAAAGGGAAACTCTTCAGGAAAAGACACATACACGCTGGGCCATAATGTATGACCTCATCGGAACAAAATTTGCGTTTCTGGGGCACTGAAAATCAGCGAGTAATGCACGAAGAGCCATCACATCCAATTAAAGTCTCTGCATGGTGTGCTGTTTACGCTGGAGGAGTCATTGGACCATCTTCTTTTTTGAGAACGGAGCAGGTAAAACGATCACTGTGAATAGTGAGTGCTGCAGAGCCATGATCAATGTATTTTTTATTCCTCAATTGGATGAATTTAAGCTAGAGAATATGTGGTTCCAAAAGGGCTTAAAGAATCATATTCTATGGCTCTACAAGGCTACAATGTTCACTACTCTCAACATTCGGCCTTGAACTTAATACGTTCAATTAAGTTGGCGGTTTTTTATCAGGAGTCAGCTAAGTCTCTTTATAGCAATAAGGCTGTTTTCATTTCCAAAGGTGAAGGCGTGGGGCTGTACTTCCCCACTGTATTACTAAAGATGCCCTCTCCAAGGGCGATCTTACGTCATATGTATTATATTTAGGACACTGCTCGTAAGTTTTGTCGAGGAGCTTGTGAAAGTTCCGACAAGTACCACTAGACTAGTGGCTAAAAATAAAGTTCCGCACTTCATATCAAGGGATGATAATCAAAGATATTAAGATTATAAGGTCATGTTAGAGGACATAACCCTTTCTACTTGACACCAAAATATAGAGCCTTAAGAACGATCACCGAATGAAGAGTATGAAACCAAAAGAAGAGGCATGGTACGACTCAAGCTGCCAGAGTTAGAAAAATTTTTTTTTCGGTCCTAAAAGACCAACTCGACAGATCAAAATCGAAATAAGTTCAAACGGAGCAGGAATGACTGTAACGTCTTTCTCAAGCGTGTAAAATTGCAATATGAAAAAACACTGAAGCAGAAAGTACTACAATGTCCCAAAGATAGTAAACATTTTTGTTTTTCATCAAAAATATTAGGAATTTTGCCTCATCCTACTCTTTAGGAATCTTTTCGAGCAGATAGAAAACAGCATTTGTCCATCCCGTCTCTAAGAAATGCGAATCTTCTCCTCTTTCTTCCTATAAACGCAAGGCACTGAATGAAACATCTCGAAACACGAAAACGTTTGAATGGTATGGTTTTCATATCAACAGATCCGCTGGTTTTATTGATGTCATGTCTCACCGAAAAATGGAACCAAAGTCTACATCAATCTGATGAAAGCAAGATAGTTGCACTTGCTATTTCTAAGGCATTTGATAGAGTGTGGCATCAGACTCTTTTGTCGAAAAAACGTGCTTTTGAAATCGATGACCTCGCTTCCAATGAATTGGAAATTATCTTTCCGAACGTTCAATTCAAATTGCCTTGAATGGTTTCAAGTCTAATATTCATAAAATAAATGCTAGTGTGCCCCAGTGCTCCGTTCTGTCTCCGACACATTTTTTTAATTTTTATTAGTTGTCTTTTGTCTGCCTCTTCTAATCCAATATATTCCTTTGCTGATGACAGTACTCCCTGCTTCTCATATTCGTTCCCGATCGCATGTTAGGCGTATGTTAAGCATATTAATTCCCGATATAAGCAGCATAATTGGGGAATTGAAGTGGAATTGAAAATTGGAAACACAATGCTGTCTGCTGTCGTAAAAGTGAAATCTAAACACCCAGCCATTATCCATGATAACACTTGCATCGACGAAACAGAAAAACTTTCTATTATCGGTATGTGTGCCAATGACAACTTACGTTAGAATGCCCACATATTCGATATCGCGAAATAGTTAGGTTTCTTCAACCGATGTAAAAAACATTTCACCCCCTCTGGCAACTCCTCAATATACCACGTCTGGTCAGATGACTCTAAGACCTCATTGTACTTGCTCAATAGAATCCAAAATCCGTGCGATAAAACTTATAGATGATGTCAATATTACACAGACATTCAGCACCCTCGAACACCGACGTTACGTCTCCTGACTCACCCTAATGTATCGTTATTTGCACCACCAGTGCTCCACCACAATTTCCTTTAGGATTCCGCCCCTTCAAACTTTTAGCCGTAACGTGAATGCTCATCAGTACACCCTCAAGGGCTTTTTCGGACGTATACTGAAAAATCGTGATTCTTACCTAAGCCGTACTAATCGTTTATGGAATGCCCTACCAACCTCTTTATTTCCAAGCCACTATAATTTGCAAACATTCAAAACCAACGAACATCGGTCTCTCTCTTTTTTCCCTCACTAACTTCCTTTCGCCCGCGATATGTGCAAACATCGTAAGGGTACATAAATTCTCTTGTGCACGCGCCAATCATAAAAAACAAAAAACAAACTTGTCCGAGCAGTGGACAATTTCGCATACATGTGTTGTTATCTGCAATCGATCATTGGCTAGAGCATTTCAACAACGATAGATGAAAAATTATGACCATGGCAAATTGGCAAATAATGTTTTCTACAATCTTTTTGAATATTTCAATCAGCAATGTCTCCAAGGCATAGCCCTCTTTAAGAAATACATTTCGGTAAGTATCATAGTTTTTTTTTTTTATTAAAATATCAAAGTCAAGAAAATCGTGATATATAATTTATCCCCTCCCTCCCCCCTTCACCCATTTATTTGCTTATATTGGCACATTGAACATGTCCAAAATAAGCAAAAGCTCGTTCATATTGCATGTGGCAACAAACCACATCTTCTTTCGTCTATTTGAAAACCTTCATTACCCACTTCAAGAAGGCACACAATATTCCTTAAATGAGGCAATATACCTCGTTAACCCTTTGCTATTCAAAGTTGTTATTCCTTTCTCTTTTCAACAAAAAAAAAGACGAATATGGCTACTTGTACTACGAGATGAGAGTAATTTAAACCACACTGCGCATGTTTTTTTTTTTTTCAAAAAACACATTCTCCCTTTCTTTGAGTTATTCAAAAAATAGACCTTCGTCAAGTGTCGCTCTTTTTCGATAAAACACTTGTAGATGGCAAATCTTTCAAAAGCACTTCTACACAACAATCAACATCGTTCCGTTTGCTAAACGTTAATTGAACATGACTAGAATTTGATGAGTTGTCACCTAGTTTTTAGCGTTTATTTGCCTTGGGCTATTTTTGAAAAATCCTTATAATATGTCTCCTTATCCTTATAATCCATATAATATGACTGTCAGTTGAGTTCACTGGGTAAAAATAATGACAATCATACAATCATACAGTGGACTGAGGTTCTCTCATTTTGCCCGCGGATGATTTTACTAAATAAATTTGACAGCCGGCATCCTTTAATCAATAATTAAATATTTTGAATGGTTTTTGGACTGCATTGTCACAACGAGTACATGTACGAGTATAAACACTCTTATTTTCTCACGGAGTAGAATAAGCATGTACCGCAATACAAATTACACCATTGTGCCTTTTTGAAGTTTGATTTAACTGTATCCTAGCTTAACGAGCAGCAACGTACGACAAGGCATTTCGAGCTAAAAGGATAAGTAAGGCAGGCCATTTAAATGTTGCAATTTTTATCAGAGACATCAAGATAAATGCTATCTCCTCGAACTCGCTCTACCTACTGTCCAACAGAAATCTGTCAAATGAGGAGATTGACAAGTAGGTACCTTAAACTAATAAACGAAACCATAAAACGGACGATAAACAGTGTGATACCTCGATTTCAGCGTACTTACAACGAAGACATGTTTCGCAACGCAACCACTGACGCACTGCACAAAATATATTGCTGTCGAGATTAAAAACTTTGTACAAGCAGTTCACTGACAGGCATATCCCGGAGTTCATGGCACTGAAGTCGTCGATCAAAAACCTCCAAATATTAACAAAAGAAAATTACAGAGCAACAGTGTAGTATGTTTGTATTGGAATAAAAAAATTCGGGCTGTAAACACCGAATATTTTCTCGCAAATAAACAAAATACTATATTTCGGGGAAAAAAATAAAACAACCTTCCATGTCTAAGGACCGCCAAAACGACGTTTAACTAAGAAGTACTGTTAGAGGCATAGATCCGGAAAAAGTCGTCTATGTTGACAACTTTTTTGTGATCGAAGACCGGCAAGAAAAGGTAGAAGCTATTGGAGCAAATAATGTCATTGGCCCGAACCGCGATATAGAAAATCAGGTCTTTTCGCACGATTCCTACCTTCGAAATGATATGGAGAACTGGCGATTCGAGAACTCAGGGCTCACTGAGTTCAATGATGAAAATATGGCAAATACTAGATGGGGTGAAAAGTAACCGCCTTGGAAATGAAAAAAAAAAAATTTAAATGTTTTTATATTTTACTCAATATAGTCCCCGTTTAGTTTGATACACTTATTCTAACAATTTTCCAACTTCTTGATCCCGTCCGAAAAGTAATTTTACGGAAGGTCTGCAAAATGCTCCTCCGTGGCGTCAATGATTTCCTCGCGTGAGCTGAATTATATAATAATTCGAGGGAGCCAAACTGGATGCAACAACATTGGGAGCCGTAAGTCATTGATTTTAGTCGTGGTTGCGATGCTCTTATGCGCCGGTGCATTGTCTTGCAACAACAAAATTTTTTTTCGCTTCATGTGAGGCAGTTTTGCAACGATTTCGGCCCTCAATCGCTCCAATAATGCACAGTAATGCTCGCTGTTAATGGTTTTTCCTTTTTCGAGGTAGTCCACGAAGAGTATGTCCTGACAATCCCAGAAAACCATCACCTTTCCGACCCATCGAGCCTCCCTCGGGAACTTCAGAGCACTCGTGCCCGCTTCAGTCCATTTCCGGGCACTCATTCTGTTCTCTGGTGTTCAACTGTTACCAATCGACGCCAAAAGTGAGCCCGATTCCGCATCAGCAAGTCCAAACACTCTTTCGAAGTGCTCTCGCGTTCGTGTTTTTGGTCAGGAGTGAGTATGCGCGGCACCCAGCGGCAGGATAACTTTTTCATATGCAGAATATTGCCCAAAATATGGCGTGTGCTCTCAGTACTAATCTTTGTGGTATCTGCTAGCTCGCGCACCTTGACTTTCCGGTCAGCCAACACCATTTTATGTATTTTTTTACATTGTCCTCTGTAACCGCATCGGAGGGCCTGCCGCTACGGAATTGCTCGGTAGTGGAGTTGCGGCCACCACGAATCTCTCGAAACCAATATTTGACGGTGTAATCTGACGGAGCATTAGCCCCATAATATTTATCCAACTTTTCCTATGTTTCCTTCGCCGTTTTGCCTCTCAAAAAATAATGTTTTATGAGAGAACGAAAATCGTTTTTGTCCACACTCAACATGATGCCAAACACGTCAATAACAATCAGCTGTCAAAACAAAACTAAAGACAGTATCGCACTGAAATTTGGCGTGCCTACCTAAATTTGAACGGACTTTAAGGCACCATAACCTCTTATGCAGTAGCAGCGCATTCTGGCGGTCAAGGAGGTTACTTTTCACTCCATCTAGTAATGTCATAGCCAACGAGAGTGAGCTACCCTCGTTCATTCAGGTAACTAAAATCATGTGTTGATTGGTTGCCTACAATACAACAAGAAGTAAAATTAGACTAATAATTTAATCTCCTCATTAAAAGTCAGATGCGACCCATGGAGCGAAATTGCCACTGAGCCAAAACATCTTTCCTTCACTTTCCATTCCATTTTCCGAAAAACTTAACACATTCTTTTGCATCATAAGTGTAGTCGTACCCACGATCTTCGAATCACTGAGAAGTAAGAAATCAGTGGTAACCGATGGAATTGCAAACATTGTGCTTCGACATATACCGTGAACATATACGAGAACACCACACTATTTAATAATATTTTGAATAATTCTCAATATCAAGCGCAATATCCGTCGAATCTTCGGTGGATAACTCTTCTTCCAAATACGAGGGCTATATGGTTGGTACCCAGATTGGATGATAGGTGGCGATAATGAATCAAAATAAGTCAACCATCATTAAGTATAACCTCTCTTAACCTACCTACTTAGTATTGATTTGACACCCATTTCAAAGCACCATGTTAGTGTTTTTTGCGACCAAGGAAAAAGAGCAGTACCACTCCGAGATCTGATTCTTGTTCTTGAAAGACCTGCGAGGAAATCAAGACCATTCTCGATGGTGTGTACGGGAGCCATGCACCTTCCCGTACAACCATTTACTCGTTCCATTGGTTCGCAGAGTTTCGCCGTGGCCGCACTTCGGTTTTTGATGAATCGCGCCCAGGTGGCCCAAAATCGGTTACCACAGAGGAAGCCGTGGATAAAATTCATGATCTCGTATTGGCGGACCGCCGAGTGAAAATCAGCAACTTTGATGAGATAGCAGGCATCTCAACTGAACTTGTAAATCATATCATACACGAGATTTTAGGCATGAGAAAGCTGTCTGCGCTATGCTCATACCAGGGAACAAGCGCAGTGAGGCCACTTCAAAGATGTTCTTGGCCCTGATTAATCAAGATCCGGAGGAGTCGTTTCGTGACCGTCGATGAGACATGGATTCATTGGTACACACCAATGACCAAAAAACAAGCGAAACAATGGGTTTTACCCGTTTTACCCGTTGTTGAGGTGTGGTCCACGTTGACTATTTAGAGAAGGAAAATACAGTAACAGAAACATACTACGTCGATTTATTGGGCCGGTTCAACGCCGATATGAAGAAAAAACGACCACATTTGACAAAGAAAAAAATGTGCTCTTCCACCACGGTAACGCACCGGCTCACATCTCCGCAGTCCCCACAGCCAAATTGGTCAAATTGAACATTAAATTGCCCCTCCATCCTCCGTATTCTCCGAATGTGGCTCCCTATGACTTCTTTTTATTCCCAAACCTTGCAAGATCGCTCGCCGGAAAGAAGTACTGGTGGAAAGAGTAAATCATCACCGCCGCGGATGAGTCTTTTGCAGGCCAATAAAAGTACTATATATACGGAGGGGTTAAATAAGTTGCAGCTCAGCTGCGAAAAGTGTATCAAGTTGAAAGGGGATTATATTGACAAATAAATTGTCAAAACCTAATCCCGGTTATTCACTAAACAGCAAGGTAGTCGAAAAGGTGATCAATAGAGTTCTGACTAACCGGGTTGAGGACAAAAATTTGATTCTGGATGCACGGGTGCCTGTATTGTTAGAAGGACTATTATTCAAGCTGAACAGGTTGGGCATAAATAAACCACTGCTGTACATTCCTTTTGATATTCTCACTAGTAGTCAGTTCATCGTAAAGAATGGCGATGTGACTTCTGATGGAACATTTCACATTAAAAATGGTCTGCAACAAGGTGTGGTTTATTCGTCGATCCAGTACGGGCAGCCAAGTGCTTGTCGACAGGTAGTTAGATGCCTTGAGATCTGGCTGGATCTATATTTTAACAAGCATATAGATGTTGCTCTGGCAAGATCAAAAGGTGCTTTTGCCCTTTATAGCAGCCAACTCAATGCGAGGGTGAAGGTTATCTGCTACATGGCCCTCATTGAGCTATACTTGTATATGGCTGTCCTGTGTGGTTTAACGTAAAAGAAATTTTAATGGAAAAGATAATTGTGTTTGAGAGGGCCTTCCTAAGGGCCACAAGGCAGTGCGGACGTCTGCGGTTCAGTAGGCCGGTAGGGAGTAGTGATTCGATTGATGTTGCTCGGCAGTAACATCTTATTAGAGGACGCCATGCTGCATATTTTAACCCATGGCCGGCTTACAAACAAAAAAATAGTTTAATTATTAAGATAGTTTCTAAGTTTTATTTTAATGTAAAAAAAATCTATGTACTAAGCTTTTAAAAAAATGCATTTTCTTAGTGTTAGTAACAGTAAAAAAAAAAAAATATTTAATGACGTCAAAAGTCATAGATTAAGATAATTTTAGTAGACTAAGCTTTTTTGTTTAAGTAGTAATTTTATAATAAGAAAACCCAAAGTATAAGGTCCAGTTTCTAAATTCTTTTTTTCTAAATATTTTCTTAGAAAATATTTCTTAGACAGAGTTTGTCATCAGGCAAACAAATGACTCTGAACTTCAATAGATTAGCAACTACCTTCCGGAACGGTTAATTCAAGTTGTCTTGAATGATTTCAAGTCCAATATTCACAAAATAAATGCCGGTGTGCCGCAGGGCTTCGTTCTGTGTCCGACACTCTTATCAGTTGTCTTTTGTCTGCCGCTTCTTTTCGCCAACCAATTAGGAAACTATCAACACATTGTTGTCTGCTGTGGCTAAGCCAAATATTAAATACCCAGCCATTTTTTATGATTTTCACTTGCATTGTAGAAACCGAAAAAGTTTCCATTCTCCGTACGTGTGTCAATGACAATTTACGCTGGAACGACCACATATTCTATAAAATATTTCACCTCCTCTGAGCTGGCCTCAACATATAGAACCAGATCCCGTTCAGGAATGTTTACAGTATATAACTTGTAAACATTCAAAACCAACGCACATTGCTATCTCTCCTTTTTCCCTCCCTATCTTCCTTTCCCCCACGCTATTAGCAAACATCTTAAGGGTACATAAAATCCCTTGTGCGCGCGCCTATAATATAAAATAAAATAAAACTCCTTACGTTCATCGAAAAACTTAGAGTAAGTGATAGGAGCAGCTTAGAATGCCCAGTAAGTACAACTAAAATTGTTTAGTTGATTAAGCTAATTTTTAAGCATTTTTTGTTTAGCATAAAGGTATTTTTGAATTGAAATGAATAAAACTGTGTTTGAAAGAGAGAAGTCACAGTCAGTGCTGAGAATATGGAAAACCTTTTTCTGGTAACTGTGTTATTGTGAAGAAGTCCAACACCCGGCCATACGGCAGAATACACCATTCAACTAAGATGATGATTGCCAAAACTTCCGTCCACCTGACCAGACTGAAGTATTGAAATGACTTTGTGGAAAGCATGTACCAACTCATTTCTCAGGTCTGCTCAGAAGAATGTATGCTCGATCCACAAAAAAGCCGACACCCTCAACAGCGCCGACCAAAAAGATTTACTCGTAAGTCAACAACAATCTGTTTGGTGCCTATCAGCCTGATTTCGGACCAAAAAATTTCACAAGCTACCAAGTCTTCATAATTCGGCAGATCCTGGAAAATACACAAGATGTGCAAATCGATACTAATAAACTTTTCAGCGATTTGAAGGACGCATATGACATGCTTTAAAGAGGCATGTTTAGTTTTGGCAGCCCTACCAAACTCGTCCGTCTGTGCAGAGTGACGATCGAGAACGATCATTGCTCCGTCAATGTTGGTAACGTTTGATGTCGAGACGTTTGATGTCAAAACACATCATACTTCAAAGAAATAGGCGGAATTTTTAAAGCACAATCTTTCAAAAGTCTGTGCAGCATTGTAGCGTACTCCGATGAAATCGACATAATTAGTGGAACTTAGCTGGCTGTCACCGATGCGTTCATTAGTATTGAAACAGAGCTTGCAAAAAAAAAAAAACCGAATAGGGTTGAACGTCAAAATCTACAGCTACCACTTCGAGGTAGTAAAGAACTTTGTCTACTTTGGCTCTGGTATAAATTCTGCCAACAACACCTTAGCAGAAAAGAAACGTTGGCATTGAAGCATCGAAAGCGGATAAAAATATCCTCAGTCGTTTCGAAGCAAAAATTTCTTCGAAAAATCCCTATTTGAAGGAATAAGGAAACTTAACCTGCAAAAATAACTAAAATGCCCACCTTCCGTTCTAAGCTACGATTCTATTTATAATGATAGTCGATGGCAAGAACAGAGTAAAAGATTTAGACCAAATGGTGCTGCTGGCAGTGATGCCATATTTATCAAGAAAGCTCACATTGGTAGTGTTGTCATCTTTTTAACTTTTCCGCCCACTTCGTCTAGGTCCTGTGACGAAATGGATAAAATGGCAGCTTTCCGCCCACCGAGTAGATCCACACGTTCGATGTCGATTGAAAACGCCACTAGCTTTAAAATTTCCCTTTTTATAATCGAAGCCTGGGTACGATCAGGCGCAATTCAGACAAGAACGGAATGCAGTGCCCATTGAGTGTGTGGCGTTCGTTCATTACGAATAAGTACAAGTTGATCGCCTTTGTTTGTTGCCATTTATATCTAACCTGAAGCTAATGCAGATACTCAGAACTCCATCGTTTTAAAAAAAATCCTGTTGCATTTGTTGTAGTTGCCTCCATTTGGTAAGTCGACCGGTATGCCCGGTAAAAATGCCCGGCAGTCAGAACGACATGAGATCATCTGACGTAGCTGAAAGAGACCTCGAATTGAATACTGCCTCAATTTGTTTTAGTATGGTATAAAACCCCTCGAAGGTTAATATGGCCTCGACTACGATCCGCTTAAGATGGTCCGTAATGCTCTTAATTCCAGCCTTTAAAGTTTGGGGACCCCAGGGGAAAAAAATGCCACGAGACTCCGTGACATGCAAAAGATAGCACAGCCGCTTCTAACTGCTTTTGATAGGCCTCAGCATCTTGCTTGAGAACTGTATTTGCGCCGACGAAAGACATCGCACAGTCACTGTATATGTTACATCGGAGATATAACCACGCTGGGCTAAAAATGTGCTAAGGCAAACGAAAAAAGCAACATATCCTTTATGACTACGAAATCCTCCTTTTGATGTATGAACCTTATATGGACCTCCGTAAACCAAACCGCGTTTGAATGGTGGTGCGCGAGTGCAACGGTGGATGGAGAGGCTTCCCATAATTCGGTTTGCAATAGTTTTCTTTTGACGGAAGCATTTTTTCCATCAATGAATGAATGGAAGAGCTACCCAGTAGCGCCTACGGAGATAGTGGAGTGTAGGCTGGGTGCCTCCATGCACAGTATATTTGTGTGATTGACCAATGAGCATTGTACACAACCGCCTCTCCTTCGATAGAATGATTAGATATTTTTTGATAGCAGGTATCATGGCGTTCCTGAGCCTACCAATCAACCGAACGATGCCCCCATCGTCTATCATCGGATTTAATTTTAGTAACTTGCTCTTTATGTTGATAAGTTTGCTTTGAAGGAAACAAGAATTTTCATTAGGAACGTATAAGTTTTGAACATACTTTGTCCACAATCGCAAAGCGTGTCATATGACTTCTTTAAATTCGCCACAACTGTTGGCACGATGAAGCAACAGCAAGCAGTTTGTTCATCTTTGAGTACCTATCAAGCAAATCCGATTCCACGTCTTTGACCGCCATTAAAAGGCACGCGGCAATTTTGGGAACAAAACCGAAGAGTAAAATCTGGAGAATACGGAGGATGTATAATTGTAAGGCAATTCGACCAATTTGTCTGTGGCGACTGCAGAGGTGTGAGGTGGTGCGCTATCGTGGTGGAAGAGCACTTTTTCCTCGCCAAATGGGGTCGTTTCAAATCGGCGTTGAATCGGCGCAATCTTCGCCTTCCTTGGTACACGTTCACCGGGTAAGACCAAATATTTTGGTTGTTCTTTGGTCTCTGGTGTGTACCAATGTACGATCACGAAACTACGCAGAAACTCCTCCAGATTTCGACTAAACAGGCCAAGCATGTCTTTGAGGTGGTCCTGCTTGTTCTCCGGTGTCAACAAACGCGGCACCCAATGCGCGGACAGCTTTCTCATGCCAAAAGTCTTGTACATGATATCGGTAATGTGTTCATTCAACTCGAGAATTTTCACTTGACGGTCCGCCAATACGAGATTATGGATTTTGTCCACGGTTTCCTCTGTGGTAACCGTTTTTGGGCCACCTGGGCGCGATTCATTCAAAAACCGTCGTGTGGCCACGACTAAACTGTTGTACCGGAAGGTGAATGGGTCCATGCATACCATCGATATTGGGCTTGATTTCCTCCCAGGTTTTGAATAAGAATAAGAATCGGATCACAGAGCGATACTCTTTTCCCACGGTCGCAAAAAACACTAACACTATGTTTTGAAATGGGTGTCAAAACAATACTAAGCGTCGGGTTGTCACCAAAGTTTTACAGGCAGGTTAAGAGAGGTGTACTCATTTTGAGTCAGTATCACTACCTACCTTCCAAACCAGGTACTGATCAAACAGCCCTCGTATTGCTTTTATTTTAAAGGCTTCGATCGGATCCAGCTTAGCGTTGTTTTGGAATCAGCAATTTTTTTGTATGGACAGAAATTGTATCTCCTTTAAGACACCTCCACTAATTTTTGTAGCTAGAAGCACTCCATTCAGTTCCAAGCATGGCACGGTGATCTTCTTCATTGGTGTTATCTTGGTCTTGACCATGAGAAATGAAACTTTTATCTCTCCATAGATGCATCCGAGAACTGGTGTAATTGGTAGCTATGGGTATCTGCTGATGAAAAAATCGTTGACTTTTTCGATGAGGGGTAACTCTTCGGAAAACTTTATCCAATTTTGTTGGTGTGGCTCAGGAATTGGTTCGTCCCAAGAACAGCCAGAATGCCAAAGATACTTACAGACCGTCTTTCCTGTGATCACTACTGGAGCCACAAGACGTGATGTCATAAACTTTTGCAACATCTGACAGCTGCTACTTCTTAGTATTGAGTCCTGGTAGAGGAGTTATCGGTACTCTGTATCCAAGATACTCAGTTAGATATCCAGTGCTTTTGCTTTACGATCAAAGTTTAAATCACATCGAATCTCATGCTCACAGTCCTGGGCATTAAGATTTAGTAAATTAGTTGGTTGAATTTAAATTCCATACACGAAGAATGAAACCTCCACTCTGCAACACCTGTCGAAGTTGTACCTGCAGTAAGGAGAACAACTAAAAGCATAGGTGACGGTCAGCAATCTATAGATAATAGGACTGCCGTCTTTGTCCTTCCATACAGGAAAACTCAACTTTAGTCAATAAAGCATATCCGACGCCTTGCAAAGAACAAGTCGAAGCAAGTTCAAAAACACATATTTTGTTTTGTTGGGAAGAATCAAATCATGCCTATGACTAAAATCTTTACTAAATCTACCATTACGACCATTAATTTGCTCGCACTTCATCTCCTAACCATCTCAGACGAGAAATGAACAGTTTTATCAGAAGGCCTGCATCGTTTTGGTCCATAATAGTCGCAGGTATTTACACAATACAAAAGTTTGTGCGTGGACTTAAGTAGACTTATGGCCCAGTTAAGAAGGTCTCATTCATCGGACGTACTTGCTGCACAATTGTTTGATGTATGCCCGTTACCAGACCATCTCTTGCTGCCTTAAATAGCTCACAGGGTAGGCCACAGTGTATGGCAGTTTTGATATATAGGGTTTTCCAATAGGGACTTGACAACTTTGAATTTCATTTGTGAACGCACTCTTTCACTAATCATCAAACTGTCACTGTCAATTTATTCAGTAAACTCATCTTTCATCATGATAAAGTAAACTAACGAGCAATGTCTGCAAATTATAAAGATTTTCTACAGATATTCGGAGTCGGTGGCTGCAACTTTAAGAACGTTAACTCAAAATTTCGGTCGTAATTCTCACCCTAGTAGACAGGCAATAACAAGTTTAGTGCAAAAATTTGAGTCTACATATTCGTTGTGTGATGTTGCCGTGTCAGTGAGACAACGGGTTGGTCGAAGAGTCGAAAATATCGCTGCCGTTCTGACGTCCGTAGCAAACGATCCAAGTCAGTCAATTCCACGGCGTTCTCAAGAATTGGGCATCGCTTAGACCACATTATGGCGTATTTTGCGTAAGGATCTTGGTTTACACCCATACAAGATCAAGCTGACTTCAAGAATTAAAGCCGATGGACCATTTGAAGCGACGTACGTTCTCCGATTGGGTTCTGGAGAAGATGCGCCAAGATGATGATTTTCATCGCAAAATCATCTTCAGTGACGAAGCTCATTTTTGGCTCAATGGGTTCGTTAATAAGCAAAATATGCTTCATAAATCACCACTTCATCCACAAAAAATAACTGTTTGGTGCGGTTTGCATGCCGGCAGCGTTATTGGGTCATATTTTTTCGTCGACGATAACGATCGTCACGTTACTGTGAATGGTCAGCGTTATCGCGCCATGATCACCGATTATTTTTGGCCCGAATTGTAAGATATGGACTGGGACGACATGTGGTTTCAAGAGGATAGTGCCACAAGCCACACAGCACACGCTACAATCGATTTATTGAAGAGTAAGCGTGTTATCTCAAGACATGGGCCAGTCGATCGGCCGCCTCATTCGTGCGATTTAACGCCGCTTGACTATTTTCTGTGGTGCTACATCATTGGTTTATGCCAACACGACGTTGGAAGAGCTCAGAGCCAACATTGAACGTGAAATAGCGGCCGTTACGACCGAAATGTTTTTTTTTTTTTTTGGTGGGTAGGTGTGAAAATCTTCATAGATACTATGTAGCTCATAGTAGTAAACACGCCTCCCATCTTATCGACTACAACTATAACGTTCGCGTGGGGCAGGTAGCTTTCCAGCAGTACCGCTATTATATGCGGATATTCCTTATCGCGCCAGATCGGATGCTCTCATTCTTTGTAATCGACGCTCTATGTTTGTCTCGTCCAGAATTTGGAGTATTTTATTATTACAATGACCATGAAAACGAATACGGAGTTTGCGAGCAAAGTTCATTATTTCGTCCTCGACGGTAACTATTCCTATCATGGATATCACTATTTCTGATATATCATTTATATGATATGATGATGTATATAATTTTTAGAGCTTTGTTTTGATAGCTTTGGAGAATATTTCGGTTGCTTGGTTTAGTACAGCCCTAAAGTTGTATACCGTACGTCCAAACAGGTTTAAGCACTTGCTTATAGATGAGCAGTTTACTATGTATGCTTAACTTGGAATGTTTTCCTAGTAACCAGTACATTTATCTGAATTTATTTTCAAGTTCATCACGTTTCTTCTTGACATGCGGTTTCCATTTCAGTTTTACACCTAGTGTCATTCCTAGATACTTTGCTTCATTTGCATATGGTATATGTTCCGAGTTATTGAAAATGGGAAGGTTGTTTATTTTCCGGTAAGTAAAATTAACATGAGTAGATTTGGTCTCATTGAGAACAATTCGCCATATCTTTGTCCATTCGTAGATTTTATCCAAAGCCGTTTGTACCTTTCCAGTAGCTAACTCGAATGAAGTATCTGTAGCTAGTATCGCCGTGTCGTCCGCGAACGTGGCTACTTTGGTACCTGATTCTTCCGGTATGTCTCGAGTATAGAGTAAAAACAATACCGGTCCAAGTACACTTCCTTGTGGAACTCCAGCAACTATTTCTTTAAATTCCGAGTATTCGATGCCATGTTTTACACGAAAAATTCTGTTTTCCAGGTACGATTTCAGAATCGTATGCAGCTCTCTCGGAAGAACCTGGCTTAGCTTAAAATTTAAGCCTTCGTGCCACACCTTATCGAAGGCTTGAGACACGTCAAGAAACACGCTAGAACATATCTTTTTCCCCTCTAAGGCTTTCTCAATTTCATTCGTAATTCTAAAAACCTGGTCAATTGTGGAGTGCTTAGTTCTAAAACCGAATTGATGTTCAGGAATTAGACGTCTCTCTTCAATAATCGGTTGCAAGCGCTTCAATAGGAGTCTTTCAAATATTTTAGATATTATCGGCAGAAGCAGAAGCCTGGTTTCGGGACCATTATAACTTCGGCAACTTTCCATTGGCTTGGAACGTTTAATAGTCTTAGCGCGGCATTTATAAGTTAGAGCAGTTTGATCAAGGCTTCCTTTGGCAGCTCCTTGAGAATTTGAGCAGTTTTTAAATCATACCCAGGGGCTTTGTTATTTTTCAATTTTTAATTGCTTGGTTAAGTTCTCGTAGCGACATTGTTTTTATTCTATAATTGTCCGGTGCCGTAATTATGTAATCAGAACCTCCTATTAACGCCTGTCCAACAAAAGGCTTGAACGTTTCTTATAGGTGCTCGACAAATAGATCCGCCTTCTCTTTATCTCCATTTGCCCATTCCCCATTATTTTTTCTTATGGAAGGAAATTGCATTTGAGGCTTTTTGATTCCCTTCATTGCTTTCCAGAGGGAGTAATTTGAAATTCTTTCGGCAGTCAGACCTTTGAGATATGTAGAGATATTCCGATTTTTGTTTGTTTAGGATTGTTGCCATCTTTTTCGCGCTCTTCTCTTTTCTCTTACCAGTTTTATTATTTCCGGCGGATATTTTATTTCACTACTTGCTTTCTCGGTCCGAGTGAATCAAAGATACCTTTAAAGTCATTCTTTTCTAGCTTGCATCGCTCAGGACAATAAATGGATGCAATGTTTAATGCAGGTGGTTATATTTTACGCGAACCGAACTTAACTGCATTGCATCGCATTCAATCTTCATATTTATAGAGTGCTCAATACAATAAGGATCCGCCTCTGGCATTGTGTGATGGGTGGTATGCACAGTATCCCTTTAGTTCCACACGAGGTCCTTTCCTCAAGTGTGTTTCAAAAATCAAGCAAATGTCAATTTTGGCTTTTTGTAAGAACACTTCCAGTTCGTCGACTTTTTTAATAAGGCGCGTTCCACGTCAATATTTTAAACACTTGTTTCATATTCATGCTTGAAATCGAGTTTTTCAACTAATGGTTTATTTGTTCTGCTTTGCTGCTCAAGAGTCGTGAGAATTAGGGAGAAAACGTGAGCCACTGGATCTGGCGTAACACCGCTTTTTTTTTTCCTTGCGACGCAGCTTGTGCATACGTTAGCGCGTCAATCGGTGACGGCTTTTGCTTTGCGTTCTTTTTTTGTATATCCTTCGACTTTACCACGACGGATTTTATGCAAGACAGTGGAAGTTCTTTATTTAAGTTGCACTTTTCTGCAAGATGTTTACCGGCACATTTTACGCAACGCGGTTCTTTTTGGCAGTAAGTCTGCGTATGATTGAAGCCTTGGCAACGCTTACATTGCGGGATCGATCTTGTGTTCTTTCGCACAGGTTCGATTTTGACTACGATATTTAGAATAGCTTTGATACTATAGATATCTTCTTTATTTTCGGACTTATCGAAACTAAGCATAAACAGTGGAAGTCCCTGCTTAACCAAGATTTCCTCATCTTCCTCTGTTTTTCTCTTTTCTTTTTTAGTTCTTTTAGTTCTTCTAGAACTTTAAAGCCCTTTGCATGGAGGTCGCTTACAATATCGTTTTTAGTACACGAAGGGTGAAGTCTTCTCGCTACTACACGTAATGGTCTTTCTGACTTGTTTTCAAAAGTGTACCATTGGATCTTCTCGGTGTTTAATTTTTCAGACAATGCTCGGTAATCATCGGAGTTGTCGACGTTAACTTTCCACACTTTGTTGCGCAGTTATGTAACCTTATACTTACATTTAAGCGTATCTTTGAGAAAGCAATGCAACTTGCTATAGTCGGAAACCCCAACAACCCCCAATTTTGTTGGGAGTTGCTTTTTTTGTTGCTCCTACGTCTTATCTGGAACGACTTCAGATGAAGAACCAGCTTTACGTTTCTTAGACGGTCTTTTCTTTACGGTCCAATTTGTTTCACGCGCAAGCTCTTCTTCGTCCGTATGGTATTCGTGACTAGTTGACCGGAGTGGACTGCTTTCTTGGGCTTCGTTTATATGCTTTGTTTTCAGAGTCTTATTTTCCTCTCGGAGTATGTCTACTTCTTTTTTAAGTTCTTGAAAAAGTAGCTCCATTTCCTTAAGCTTCGTACGGAGTGTGTTGTTTTCGTCCTCCAAGCTTTTATTTGTCACTGAGTCCGTTTTTTCGCGCGTAGGCACTTCGGGCGGACTTCTTTTTCCGGAGAAATTCGATCTTGGTGGTGGAGATCGTGATACCCTTGAACTTTTAGAGAAGGGACCAAACGACTGCGGTAAATTCGTTGAATTTACTGCCTTATTTGCGTTGTTTGTATTATTTGTTTTGTTTTTGTCTAGGTTCATATTTAGATCCCACGAGTACGGGGGAAAGGAGGTCCACCGCATCAGAAACCCCTGTAATGTGGTAAGGCTACGTTGCAACCAGAGGACGACAGGTATGCGGAGAGCTCCGTTCGCAGTGCTCTATTGATTTTACATCCCGAGCACCATTCAGCCCTTGGCACGGGTCGCATAGCACCTTGCCTTGAAGATGGGATACTTATTTGAGTGGCGGGGTCTCCTCACGGATCTGGGAATCCGGCCCAGATGGATTTTAGTCACCTCTTACGACAGGCATTCCTACCGCGGATATATTCTAACCCCTACCCGCTGGGGTAGTCCGAAATGTGTGGTCGATTTGTTGAAAATTGGGTCCAACGAATCGACCGCTGCAAACATGCCCGCATCCACGAGTTTCTGCTCCTTCACACCTTGCTCCTACTCGCTTGTCATGCTCTTCTTTTATCTTCGGACTATCAGATATTCTAAAGATTCCTTCTTACTCGTAGCTCGTAGAGTGCATGAATTACTTGAGGCTTTCATGCACCCTCTATGGAACCAAGGGATTTGTTCTGGTGATCAAGTGGAACCCAACACACCAGTTGCGGCACAACTAGCAATTTCTTGTCATCGACGCTGTTGATCTTCAGCAATTCATTTAGATAAATTAGATAAGTTGACAAGAGGCTCTCCTCACATGATCTCCCCCATGATTGTGGTGTCTTAAATATTTACAGACGTACCTTGGTTGAAACTGGATAGAGATGTGAAGCCGCTTCGAGTGTTCGGTCATCAAAAATACTGAAGTAGTGCTTTCTTAAAGGACATTAAAGCGGATGAACCGTATGCTAGTTTATGTGATATTCCGACAAATCCTGGTATTCTATAAGTTATGATAGAAAATGACCAAAATCTAGGATTAGAAAAATTTCGCAAACTATGAGAAAATTCTACTACAAAAACAAAATTGGCCACTTGTCACTTTGAGGAGGAAGTCCTTGCCTTATGCTTTTTTCCTAAGCTTTTCCGATTTCTCTTACCATTAATGCTCACCCCCATCCACCAAAAGCACATATCCACATCTAACGTTTTGTGATTACTTCTCTTAATCACATCCTTTCTCTTAACCGGAGAATCACACATACATACCCGCACACACACACCCCCACAAATGGCAATATTGATGACTACACATAAACTACACAGGATTTATGACCAATACAAACAAGAACCATAAACATTCCGAAAGGATACCAACATAAAACACGAAAGCGGCTGAGCACTAGAACAAATGGCCAACATAGATGAGGCAAACGAAGGAAACGCACACAGAAAAAGACGACAAAGAAAAAGAACGAGATGTGCAAAACAGGACGAAGACGGGTGGCAAAAACTTTCGTTCTGACAGCAACTTTTGCCCAACATAAATAAAAGTTTTGTTCCGACTTAAAGTGGCAACGAGAAAAAACGTTTTTTCCCTTAAAAATCGCAAAAAAAAAAAATAAATAAAAAATAACACACACACAAAAATTCACACAATTAATTGTGCGAGTGGCGTTTATCTTTTATTTTAGATTTTCATCAAATTTGTCGAAAAAGTGAAAATTCTAGATTCGAAGTAAAAACAAATTCCGCTAAATACCCGTGCAGTTCAATATTGATTAAGAAGAAGTAGATTCTCATTTCTCTGGAGCGTGGATGGTTTTTTCTTCGGTTTTTTTTTTTCCTTTTTGAATTTTTCCCTTTTTTTTTCTCAGTGCTGGACTTGAAGGAATCCATTATCCTTTAACGCGTACAGACTGTGTTCTAGTATTCCGTGCATCCGGAGTTTTCACGAAAATTCACTAAACAACTCTATTCCACGATAACTGAACTCGTTGATCCTGGGAAATTTGTTATGTTCGCAGAAAAAGTCTCTGGAAGCGCTGGCCCATCCCTTTGTATAGGGGATGGCCCGACTGCTGCATGAAGGTGCAATCCTTTAGTTTTTTTTTTTTTTTTTTTTTTTTTTATTGTCCACCATCGTGAGTGCGTTTCCTGTGCTAGGACTTTGCGGGTGGTAGTCTGTCGTGGAATGATGGAGGCTGTGCGTTGATATCTGAAAATTTTTTGTGAAAAATATGGAAAGCGCCATCCGAAGGACAGCATCTTTAATATGGGAGATGAGAAGTCATCACCATCATTGGCAATAAATAAAATGTAAATCGGCGCGCAGTAAATGTACACGTACGTGTAGACGACTACGACTTGGTGTACGGCTGGGAGTACAACTTCACGACCAAGAAGTGCCACCAAAAGTATATTCGGAAAGGCAGCGCTATGTCGAAATCGAACGCGGACTTTAGTGCATTCGACTTTAACGACAGCTCGGAGAACAGTTTAAATTCGCGCAGCATATTTCTAAATCGCAGCGGACTCGGTTCGGTGACAAATAGTGGCGCCGGCGAAGGTGGTGTTGGTGGTAACGGTGGTGGTGAACGTATCAGTGGTGGTGGTAGCATAAATGGTGGTTGCTCCTCATCGCAGGCAGCTTCCGAAATAGGTGGCTGTGACACTAACATAAACGGCAACGAGGGTAGTAACGCATTAGATGCAGTTTCGCAAACAATAGGCAGTACCAATGCGGGGGGGTTAACATCCTGTCCCGGGGTGGGTGGGGCTAGTGGTGATGTGTTGGTAAATAATTTCAACGATGTTCGCAGTGGCAGCGCTAGCCTTAGTAATAACAGTGTAGCCACCACAGGTGGATTGGCGGGCGGTGGTGGTAATGGTAGCGCTGGAGGAGGTAGCAGTGGCAATGGCAGTAGTGGTGGTGGCAGTGCCAGCAGCGGAACTGGAAATCCCAACAAAAAATATCGTCACCAAAATTACAGCAAAAATATATATATTGGCACGAAAAATGCTGAAAAATGGGAGGTCACCCGAACGCGACTAGCCTTTAAGAATGACGTTGAGTTCGTTGCATATCTCTTGAATTTAGCTGAAAATGATACCGAGCGAAGTTCAAGGTAAGTACAGAGTCCTTTTCTATGATAATTCATTTTTTTCAAACAGTTTTATTAGTTAGAAAGGAGAATGAGATGGACGTTTCTAAAATTTGAACTTTAAAATCTACGTACATTGAAAATTTCACTATTTTAAGCGAATTTCACCACGATTAACTTGTTCAGTAGAATTTTGTTCTCAATCTTTAAACAGCCGTCGGTTGGGATAGATTAAATCTTGTAAATATCTTGAGGCCATTGGTAAATTTACTCTTTGATTATGAAAGATACTTTATTGCGGGCCTACTACACTGAAAAACAAACCCCGCTACGGAGTTTATACAGAATTTAATGTTGCGTCTATTTGCGAGACATCAATTATGAACACAGTCTAAGAACGTTTACTTTAAAACTCGCTTAATTCTTGGTTATTAGAACCAAAATACTCCTTGAATCGATTTTGAAAAACCGATTACTTTGTTTTGTAGAAATGAAAATGAAAAGGTTCTTTAAGTTTAAAATTAATGCGTTCATTTCGAAAAACTTCTGTATGTCACTGAAGTCACATAAATTTTATACAAGTTTGTGCCAGATTCAAAAAAAGTTTGGATCCCAGTGGTCTATTAACGTATCTAAAGAAAACCATACAATCGAAAGGCAGATGACACCTTGTACTTGAAACTTACTTGCCTGGTCATCAGACAAAAGATTTGTTTGTAATTACAACAAAGAGTTAAGGCTAACCTTCTTCTATGTACTCCTTGGACGTTTCTTTTGTTGAAATTTTTCAGTCGATAGACGCCAATAAACAGTCTTGTAGTACCTAACCGAAGCTGGAGGTACTCCCAATGCTGGTTTCGGTCATGAGAAACTCCACTCTGAACTTTGTCAAGGACGTTCTTTAGCGACCTTATTTCTTGTGATCTCATTGTGTTCTAGGAGTCAAAAACAGGCTCAGTCAATACGGCCGCGTACTGATTAGCTTTGATGTCGTAAGAGGTTTCAGCAAACCCTTAACCCAGATTAGCTGGCGCTAGAGATGCATATACTTCGCCTCCTTCACAGATTATATAGTTCATTGCCACTAAGATTGCAGATATTTACGCTTAGAAGGCAGACTAAAAATTTTCTAAAAGAGGAATGAAATCTTATGTTGTCGTCCTTTAAAAAGACACCAGCGCTGTATCCTAGATCGGTTTTGGAGCCATCCGTGAAAACCCGAGTGAATTAGTTTTCCCGATCAGATTCTGGCCGTAACTATTCTTGAGCACAGGGAAAGTAGACTTCGCACTTCCGAAACAACTTCCGAAATCTAGAGCACAACCAGGAGCGCTACAGAAAGTCCCAGTATAGGCAAAAATAAAAGATAAATTCTTTGTGGTCTCGTATAAGCAGCAGTGACGTATTCGTATTTACGAGAAAGCGATTCAAGGGCGACATATGTATTTAGTCCAACGAAGTTTCTTATCCACAATAAGAGCTAATTACTTATCTTTTCTCGGAAAAATGGATGATTATGCATGTAATCACCAAATGAATCAGAGAGGTCAGGATCACCTTAATTTTGAAAGGATTGGCCGAAAGCTTTTTTCTAGAACACTAATCGTGGATCACATCTAGGGCTATATGGTGCTAAGAGCAGATGGTAAGTAAACCCTGATTCAACGTTGGAGCTGTTGAAAACGTTATACAAAGAGCCGACCATATCAGTAGTGACAGAACTAGACAACTAAGAACTGGTAGTTTTAGAATAGGCATACAAAAATCAGCAAAAAATTTGCAAAAATTTGATATCTGCTCGATATTACTGGAAGCTGGGCAATTGTCAGAGTTAGTTAAATGAATAGTTGCTGAACGTATTAGTTGCGAAACTATGATGAAAATGCAACTTCATTGTGAAATTGTCAAAAATGAATCATTCAAAGTAATGCCCTTCGCTAGCTACAACTTTTCCTCAACTTTTTGCTAGAGCTCAAATACCGTTACGGTAGAAGTGTTTATCTGTTGAGGCTATCCACGAATCAAGCAATTTTTTGATGTCTTCATGAGAGCTGAACTGCTGATCAACCAGATTATGTGCCATCGAACGGAACAAGTATTAATCCGACGGCGCGTTGTCATGCTGTAGAATCACTTTTTCGTACCTCTGCTCGTAATGTGGCCGTTTTTCGCGCAGTGTTCGGCTCAATCGCATCAATTGAAATCAATATCGTTCCCCAATAATGGTTTCAACAGTCTCATAATAAATAACACGGACTTGGTTCCATCAAATACACAGCATAACCTTCGCACAAACATGCCCTGGCAGCCCCTATGACTTTGTTTTCTTTGAGTTGCTGTAATGAATCCAGTTTTCATCACCTGTCACGATGCGATGAAGAAAACCCTTCCTTTTTTCAGTTTTCACAAAACACGATACTCAAGATTCCTTAGCTTCAAATCATAAGAAACCCGAGTTCTTTGTTTTTGAAACATTCCCAACGCATGCATTCTCTTGGAAATGGGTTTAGCGGGTAACTCCTAGTGCTGAAGCAAACACTTCTTGCGTTTGGAATGGATCCTCATCGAACAATGTCTCCAATTGAGCGTCTTCGTAGGATTTTGACCTTCCTTCACGCGCACAGTCGTCAACATCGAAATCACCGTCTTTTAAGCGACGGAACCAATCACGACATGTTGTTTCACTTAGAACAGCATCTCCATCTTTTTGGAACTCTCGATGCGCTGCAACCGCCATTTTCTTCGAATGAAATAAGAATATCATCACTTTCCGCAAATGCTGATTATTTTGCATAAAATCAAACATTTTCACACAACCAAAAGTATATGACAACAAAACAAAATCACTAATGTGTCAAAACAGTTTGTTTACCATATGTCTAAGCTTGGTTCCCGACGATTTGGATATGTCAAAATCAAAAAGCACTTACTGCTGGAGCCATCTATTGACAAATAGCGACTTAATTACGCACCTAATAGTTATGACGGAATTATTATTTTCAAACATAACATAGAGTGGTCAACAAGTAGTTTATTATTAGATGTAAAGGAACGAAGGAATCGCACGTCGGTTTTTGATGAACGGCGCCCACGTGGCACAAAAACGGTTACCACAGAGAAAACCGTGGATGAAATCCATGATCTCGTATTGGCGGACCATCGACTGGCTGAGATAGCAGGCATCTCAACTAAACGCGCTAGCCATATCCTGCACGACATTTTGGGCATGAGAAAGCTGTCCGCCTGATGGGTGCCGCGTTTGCTCACACTTCAAAAACTTGATTGGGCCTGTGTAATCGAAATTCAAATGAGTTTTTGCGTCATTTCGTGACCGGCGATGAGACATGGATTGGTGATGAAAAGGTGATGGCCACTGTTTTTTGGGAAGCGCGAGGTATGATCCACGTTGACTTTTTGGAGCAGAGAAAAACAATTTGGGCCGACTTACCGCCGATTTGAACAAAAAATGACTACATTTGGCGATAGCGCACCGGCTTACACCTCCGCAGTTGCCACAGCCAAATTGGTCGAATCGCATTCCGAATTGCTCCCCCATCCTACGTATTCTCCCTATTTGGCTCCTCGCGAATTGTTTTTGTTCTCAAACCTTAAAAGATCGCTCAACAAAAATTGTACTATACGAAGGGATTTAAAAAGTGGCAGCACCGCTGGGAAAAGTGAATCGAGTTGAAAGTCAAAACCTAAAAAAGTTGCGTTGTCATTTCTAATCCGGGTATTCATCAAACAGCCCTCGTATATGTAGAATATAACATTTGGTTCCATCATTTTTAGCTTCCATAATAGATACCAACCTCTCTTAAGAATTATAGAGCGTCTTTTCAAAATCGATCAACAGCAGTTAAGGTAGGTAGGTAGGTAGGTAAAATTGGCTGTTGGAAAGACCAACCCACCTAAACCTATTTGGCAATTATGATGCCACGTGGATCTCTGATCCTCCTACTTATGGAACCAATGTGATCTTATAATGAAGCGTAGGCGACTGTTAACGCTTATTGTTGCAAGCTTGCCTATAAGGAAGTGTCCAGTTATAACACCTATGATGGCGCTGAGATGTTTCCTATTTAGTAGGATCAAACTCTGATCTGTTTAGTCGCTAGAAATATTGGTCCAACAGTCCACCTAAGGTCTTTTATTAGCATTCAGCATCCAGAGATTATGGGCTCTCAAGGGCGGTTTTAGAATTTAATGAGTCTAAGTCCAGGGACTTTATACCGAAAAGATGCACAAATCCTTTGCAGATATCACGTAGCAGCAGGTAAAGTCGCGCCTGATATTCAGTGCATTGCTTACTGATAATCCGCGGGTGGTGATGTTATCAACGTGTACTATCAAAAGACCGTTAAGCAATTCTTGGTTGGTCACAATATTCCCTTAAACATCGGTTACTCTTATATGCAGGTGAAGAGCGGTAATATACATGGTAGTTTCATACTAGGACAGTCAATTTAGGATCTAGTTGTTCCTGCCTCGAAAAGGCATCCAACGTTGAGCTTACATGTCCGTGTTACATTTTTTTCTCGTTATAAAGACGAGCACTGAATCGGGCGGGGACACAAAAACATAAGAGTCCACATTGGTTCTTTGAAGGGAACCTGTTTTATTTGTCTGGGTTCGTCCATCTGGCGTAAGCCCGATAGAAGAGCTAAGTAATCTAAACAAGGAATAACTGTCTGGATTTTTTGAAGAGGAAGATCTTAAATTATTTGAGGTATTAGCAGATACTTAAACAAAGGTCAGATTTGTCTTAAACTTCACATATAGATTGCTTAGATTTTATGTACTAGATCATTGTCGACTGCCCTTCATGACTTCCAAATATAAGCCAACAAGCGATAGTCAAACCAAAATGGAAGCCAAATGAAATCGGCTGAAAACATGAAACGAACGCTGTATTGTTACAGAATCTTTTTAATAAACTTTTGTCATTTTAATTCACAGTCTTCCATCGATATCGTCGACTACAAAGAATTTTCCCAATTTCAAAATGGAATCAAATCTCTGTGCCAAGGATTTTAGCAACAGTCAAACGGAAAACTGCAATGATCCACTGCCTCTGACAAAGCCTAGTTCTAAGCCCAAACAAAAGAAACGTGTCCAATTCCACGATCCATTAAATGGATTCACCAAGGCGAAAGATTTTGCAAGTTTTGCCATGAAAATACCGAAGCATGATGCCCAGGATAAGGCCATCAGCAGTAGCCTTGACAATGACACCTTACCGGAAGTGCTAGACTGTCGGATAGCAGAGAAAATCAAAAGCGAGTTAGCTGAAAAGTCTGCCAATATACAAAGTGACAGTTTCAAAGGTGCCCTATGCCTGAAAAAATCTTCAACCGAAAGTTATCAAATATTCAATCAGAGCGATGCGGAAGATGACGATGATTATGAAGAGGATGAGGAGAATGACGAAGAGGAAACCGCCACAGCTACAGCCACCACACCAAGTCGATCAGATAAAAGCTTTCGCATTCGTGATAGATCAAAAGCTAAAAAATCTTCAAAGTCAGCTTCGTTTAATGGGAAATTAAAACAGCAACAGCAACAACAAGAACATCAGGCTGATGAAGAAGATGATTATGATGAAGACGGTGATGGCGATGGTAACGGTGACGGTGACGGAGATGGGGACGATGCAGATGATGGTGATGATGGTGATGAAGGATTGCTGGCGACTGAAATTAAAAACGAGCAAAACTTTATCGAAGAGGACGACGAACGCAACGATCATGCCGGTTATGGAATGCGATCGTGTCGAGATTGTACAACAATGCACGATTATGATCACTGCCCTCTACGCAATGCCATTTGCTTCATCAAGGATTCTGTTGATCTATCCACATGGGTTGAAAGAAAGAATATCGAAGCACTTGAAAAACTAAAATCAGGCGCACAAAGATCCGATGACTGTGACGAAGACAATGATCCAGATGATGACAACAGCTCACAAATGTCAGAGATAGATGAAAAACTTACCGTCACGTTTGCGGAGGCCTCAATACCAAATGAATTTGAACTGAGAAACATTGACGCTAACACATTCGGGATATTTGCAAAGACTGATATTCCACCCTTTACGAAATTGGGTCCGATTATTGGAAAACCCGTGCAAGTAAACGATATTCCCGATGACAGCAATATGAAGACGATCTTCGAAATTTGCGAAGGTGATCAAAAGTCTGATCTGATATCCTGCGATGATGCAAATACTTCGAATTGGTTACGGTTTATCCGGCCCGCTTTATCTTATGAAGAACGAACGGCTAACTTAGTATCTATAGAGCGACAAGCCTTTGTGGTCACTTGTCGGGAGCTAAAGGCCGGCTATGAGCTCTTCTATTGGAGTGATGACTGCAACACCATGTGGCGCAAGAAACACACCGAAAAGATAAGTAAGTAGACAGAGATACAATACAATTCGAAAATGATTTTAATTTGTTTTCTCATTTTTTTTTTTTTTTTTAGATTGTGGGGGTTGTAATTTAAAATTCGAACATCCTTTATATTATCGCACGCATTGTTCGGTATTCCATGATCCGTCGTTTAGTCTAACGATTCGGAAGTACCACTGCAAGGTATGTGGTGAAGCAGTCTTAGGAAAGGATAACATCATGAAGCATGCTGCCGAGATGCATGAGGGCAAAGGAGCATACCAATGCCAGTTTTGTAATAAATTTTTCTTACGACTTAATTACTTGGAAATGCACCGTACATATGGCTGCAGTGCGAATCCGCAACGGGCTAGACCTCTGTGTGACTTCTGTGGTCGAAAATTCTGTCAGCCACAGAAACTTAAAGTACATATTAAACGAATGCATAGCGGTAAGCGGTTCATAAACATAAGTATAAGTGTGGATATATTGAAACTTGGATGAATCCTTTTTTTTGTTCTTTTTTTTTGTTTTGGTTTTTGTTTTTTGTTTCTGTGTTTGTTTGTTTTTTATGTACATGTACGGATAGTTTCATTTCAAAGCATCAGTTAACCTGAGACGGTTTTTTCTCATTTTTTTTCTGTTTTTCTTTTTTTTTGATTTTCAATTATTGGCGGATTTTTTCATTACCTTTCATTGTACATAACCATCATTTCCATTCATTTTTCATTCGAAAATCACCAAAAAACAATTTATTTCTTCATAATTTCATTTTAGATATGGCTGAAGTTTTACGAGATTTTCAGTGTAAATTATGTTCAAAACTTCTAGGATCTCGGGCGGCCTTGCAACGCCATTCGAAGGAGGTGCACAGCCGGAACTCAGCTGTGGTCAGTTGCCCACGATGTCAAAAGCTATTTCAAAATCGGAGCAATCTTAAAATTCATATGCTTACGCATTCGGGTGTTAGACCTTTTAAGTGAGTACTTTTTCACTTAAAAAGTGATTGATTGATTAATGTATCTATTTATGTTGTTTTTTAGATGTGCAGAATCTGAATGTACAGCAGCGTTTACAACAAAACAGTGTCTTCAATTTCATTATAAGAAGGTCCACAACTATACTCAGGAGCAAATGCCGAAAATTGAACGCAGTGTTGCGTATACATTCGATGCGTACTCAGGAGGGATGAAAGTGGACTTTTTGGGTAAGGAATTGTATATGCATACTCATATCTTATTGATATGATAATAGAGTCCTTTCCAGACTTTCGTTACTTTCCCAAAGATGTGGTATTTATAACATAACCCATTCTATGCATATGCTTTTTGAAAATTTCAAATCATCTGTTGACTTCATCGTTTTTATTTCCTGATAATAATCAGACCGATCTATTCACTAAAGATAATATTCGACTGACTTTCAGTCAGTTTTTCATTACTTACGTGGGGCAACAGTTCATGGTGAGCCTGCCTCCTGTAGCGCACTCCAAATCGGTTGAGGTCCCCTTCTACTTGTACAAGTCATCTAATTTGAGGTGTCCCTCTCAACTAATGAGCAGTTTTCTGATCAGTCCAAGTCGGTTAAGGTCCCCTTCTACTTGTCCGTTCTACCCAAGGAGAGGTTTTACTGCCCATCCTAGACAACTGTTGCGCAATTTTCTGATAAAGTTGATATCGCCGTTAAATCTTTTCCTTCAAAACCCAAATGAAAAATTTTTGGCCCGAAATGACAGAATTTTATCATCCACTTTCGATTCAGCTCCATAAAGTAGGGCTATAATGATCAAGGCCTCATACAAAGCCTCCTTAGCTTTTCAAGATAAGGCCTTACTACTCAATTACGCAGAATTGATAGCAGACAAGACCCCTACTATGTTACTCAAAAGATGTAGCTGTCGACTCTGACGTTCTGTCCATTTCCTTGATGTTATGTGTTATTAACAGCGCATACGTTTTTTTGTTCTCATATTCCGTTAAAATTATTGTTGCAACTTTCGTTTCAATACTAGCGAACACCCCTGTGGTATCACGTTGCGTGCTGCCTATTATGTCAATTTCATCACTGGTAGTTGCACAAGCTTTTGAAGGATTGTGCGTCTGAGGTACAGGCTTGTGAGTTCCGCACAATTCTGTTATGTAAATATGGAGTTAACGAAGTCATTACCTTGTTGTTACGTTACCTTGACTTAAACCTTTCTTTATATAAATGTTCTAGTTCTAAGTAAGTAGGTAGAATCACAAATTACGCGGATGCGCCGTTTTGATACAACAACTCACGTAAAGGCTACGTGGGTGTCTATCGGTAAGAGAGTATTTTTCAGATTCATCCTGTGGAGTTCAGAAAATGCATAATGTTGGAGAATTTCATGCCAAAAATCTCTGACAATTCGTTGAAAGAGAGTTGCTAAGTGTGCGATGCCTGGTTCTAGCTAGTACAGGGCTGACACAGAGAAATTAGAGGTTTTACAGCTAGAGCAGTGGGATTTTAAGGAATGGCTAACTTGGTAGCGTGTAAGCCAATTGGCTAGTGACCCGTGCTAATTGCTGTGATTCTGCCTGCCTCGGTGAGAATTCTGTTTTTTTTTTTATAATTGACGCACGCAGTAAATTAGGGAGCGAATAAGAGAGATACCCATCTGCGTTGGTTTTAAATGTTTGCAAGTTATAATGAGTAGGAAATGAAGAGCTCAGCAGAGCGTTCCATAAGTGAGTTGTACGACTAAGTAATAAACCACGATATTTTAGAGTACCCCCAAAAGTTTGCCTGAGGGTATCACTGATGAGCATTCTAAGCGAGACGGATGTTACGGTTGAAGGTTTGAAGGGGCGGATTGCTACTGGCGATTTCAATGGCACACTGGTGGTGGAAATAGCGATAAAACAAAGTAAGACCAGTTATAACCAGGACATAACCTTTTCTAAGTTCTTCTAGAGCATAATCGGTAAAATTCCATCGAGACCTGGTGACTTGTAGAAGAAGAAACTGTTAATGGCCCAGGAACTCTTTTCCTTGGTTATTTATTAGCTGATTTCATTCTAGAGTACGGGTTACGTACTTCTGTGGAATCTGTCCATATTGCATCAAGTCGCTTTAATAACAGATTAGAGTATTCTTTAGACAGGATTTTATTCAATCTAGCTGAATCCTTGACAGTTTCAATGGATTGGCAGTATTCTGCCTTGACTTAGCCTTGCTTATTCCTTTTTTGTATGTCTTAAGACAGTCGTTACAAGGTTTCCAGAATTTGTGTTTGTACCAAACATCGAAGATGTTCCTAGTAGCTTTCTTAGATCGGAGAGATCTTCATTCCACCACGGCGGGAGAGTTTTCTTTCTAAATTTGACAGGATACGAAGTCTTAAAGACAATTTCCATAGCTTTTTCGAGGGCCCTCACCTTTGTTCCCAGTATTTCCACCGTTTCATTAATAGAATCAGATATGCTTCTAAGTTCTAAGAAGCTGGATTTTTTCCCGCCAGTTCGCTTGGGGTTTTTACCAAGATACACATAATGAAGAGTATCAATTTATGGTCTGCAAAGGATTTAAAATAAGAGGAGTTATTGGTTGTTATTATAATGTTGAGTATGGTTTGTCGTGGGTCATCTACGCAAAGACGATGTAGAGCTGTTGTTGGCTTATACCACATACTGGTAGACTTACTGGTATCTTTTCTGTAGAAGAGGTTTTACACTTCAAGGGCTGGAGATTGAATTCTATGACATTGAGCATACTATTTTTGCTGAATGTGGTAAACCGGATCCCCTTACAGCTTGTCGTCGTCAAGGATCATGTCGAGATTGTCTTCCTCATGGCTCGTTTGTCTGAAGATCTTCAGCTTGGCGAACCATACACCGAACCTCCAGCCTGACACTGGAGAGTTTTTCCGCTGTCTATCTTCGTCCTAGATATCCAGATGTAGGCTAAGGTTTCCAAGGGATTTCCTTAGCAGAGATAACTTTAAGATTTAAGTCCTCCCAGGTATCACTAATCTTAGCGATGCACAAGATAAGGAAATCCTTGGAAGACTTGATCACGCACTTGATTACCCGGTAACATCTGACGTCCTCCTCAGAGTCATAGTCCGACATACCTACAGTCTGGTAGTTCAGGATGTTATTCATCGTTAACTCGACGAGCCTGTCGTGTATGCTAGCCCACTTAGCCAGTACTGCTTTGCTGTCAGATGAGAGTTCGCCCATCAGCGCGACCTAAAGTTGACCTCTTGCTACGTCTTCGAAGGATGGGGGTTTGCTGTGGTTTTTGAACTTTGAGGCGATGTAGTGATTGGTTGCTAAGACTGAAGTAACCTTAATTCTTTTGGAGATATTTATGGTCTCGTCTTAGAAACGGTTTATCTTACCTGCTTCCGTTCCATTTTTTTTTTTTTTTTTTTTTTTTGTTCAACATATTTCTGGTATATTCATCAATCACGCCTTAGTATTTGAGCTTGCCGTCAAAATATTTCTCATGCTCAGCACCCGCCGCTTCGATCATAGTCATTTTACTAAGGATGAAGACGGCCTTACTGTATCTGCTCCACATTGTAGCACGGTGGTAGCAGAATTGTTGCCCGTTTGTTGATTTAAGGTACTGCGACTGGTGCTGAATTCGGCACCCCCGCTCATATGTTCGTTGCAGCTACCTCTGTACTATTTGTACTGTCTGTTTTTTTTTTTTTTTTCATTATTTGTTTGGTTCATTTTTTTTTTTTTTTTTTTTTTTTTGTATATTGGTCCCACGAGTAGATCTGGAATCAGTTCCGACAGAGCCGACATATTGGGATAAGGCACAAATACAATCGAACCTCTCCGGCAATCGGAGGGGACCGTAAGATACCAATTCTCTTTATTCACTTCCTAGTCATATAGCCTTCGGTACCGGTGCCTCGACACCTTGGCTTTACAAATGTGATTTTGGGTTGTCTCCCACCTTTACTGGATTACCTCGCCAGAAAGAAGCGTGCTTGTAATTCCTTAGCTAAAAACGATCGTCCAAGACGAAAAACCATTTCTAGCAAGCACCCACGTGCTTAAGCCGTTACAAGCCCTAACACCGAACACCGAGTAATTTCCACCGCCATTCTGCACGGGCGGTCGAATTTTGCGAATGCCAAAACTAGACATAGCTCTATGGTAAACAGTTTGTCTCTATAAGTGCTGTCATATGCGGACTTATAATCGATGAAAGGATGGTGAACATCGTCATGGATTTCTTGAATTTATCCCAGAATCTGTATTTCCTAGAAGAATTTGAACAGAAGCTGGAAGGTATCCTCTAGTGATAAAAAATACAAATTTTTACATTTGTGTGCTCTAATAATGCAAGTCGAAGATCACAGGGCGACACCAATCAAGCTTGAAGAGAGAAATGGCAGAGGACTGCACTGAAGGTGTAACAAGCGGAACAACTCGTTTGCTAAAATTAAACGAATCCTGGAGATTTCAGCAAGAAAAGAAGAAAAAGAAAAAAGCTTTAGAAAAATGAAGTCGGCAAAGTAGTGCAACATATTTTCTATCAAACTCATGCCTTATACGGTCTAATATATACCGAAGTATACCATTTTACCGCTAAGTCCCAAGAACGTCTTTGAGAAGAAAAGACTTATGAGCTATGAGTTACTATGTGAAGCATATCATCTTCCTATGAAAGTTAAAGAAAACAATGCAGAATCGGAAAGAAACTACATCATTGGATATACTTGGTTCTAACGGTATTTTGCGAATTTGCATGATTATACCAATTCATTTTCAGCTGCTTTGAATAGGAATAGTGAGGCCAAATTATCTGTAACAGTATTCTTGATAGATTACTAGTATTCCAATTTTTTTTTTTTTAACTCGCGCTGTATGCCAAGGCTTTACAAAGTCCCACTCAAGCTATTCATTTCTTTTGAATGTGTCACTTGCGGCCAGGACTTGCAATTCCTGCAACATATTTTGCATCTTCTTGGATTATGAAAATGGAATCGGTTATTCAGTAAAAATTTTCCTCTTAAGGCAACAAAGAGAATCCGCTTTTACAGCAGAACCAAGACGATAATGGTGTCATAGATTGCTTTCTTACCTATTTGTGAGTGCGTCAGATTCTATCTGGGTTACGTGTGCGGGAAAAGCCTTCTTTCTCTTGGTCTTTTGAGGTTTCTTGGTTGCAGTTAGTATAACTTCCACCACCGCTGGAGGAGTTGCCTCTTAGACAGTTCAACAGAGAACGCCTTTTATTGAAATGCTTACCAAGCACTTTATTCATCATTCAAGCTCAATCTACTGACTGAGGAATCGAACACTCTAGCAACTTTTGGCTCAACTTAGATTGCCTTAGAATATTTGGGAAACTCTTTCGCAGAAGGATTAGGATTTTAGTCCTTTGAAACGAAACCTTTTAATTGCTTACCGTCATTATACCGCCTGACGAAGCTCTTCATAGAGGTAGTACCATCTGCCACTGACAAATCGATAAGAAATAAATGGAATTTATATCAGACTAATCACAAGACAGGCTTATTTACACCGCACTTCGTCTTTAAAAGATTGATTATAACTTTACTCTTTACTCTTGACTTCTAGAAAGGGGACTACATCTTTTATAACCCTCTACGAAGTACGAAGTAGTCCATTTAAGATTTGAACCAATTTCACGTATGAATGAAACCTCCGAATATTGCCAATCTCAGACTTCATAGGATGGTCTACCATAAAAGATGTTTTCCTCTTCCTCGTATCCTTTTATGAGGATCAAATTATAATAATATAGGGCATTAAGATCGTCATTTTTGTTCCTGATTTAACATCGATTAAATAATAAATCTTTTTTTTACAGAACAAGTACCACGACGACGGCGCAAGAGTCTAGAAGATCAAAACTCGCTGCTGAGTTCGAGTATATTGGACAGCAAAAGCGATACCGAGTTCTCGGATGACATATTCGAGAGCATAAAGAAATCGGGCAAATCCATAAAAGACCTTTGTCGAAACGAAACTAATTTGTCGTTGCTTTCATCAAAGCTGAACATATTTACTAAAGAAGTGGGTAGAAAACGAAAGAAAAAACAACGACCTCTAAGTCCAAAAGATGAAGCCGATGAATTGGGCGATGATGAGGAACGCTTGGAGCATGTCCGCCGAAAACAAAATGCACAGTTGAGTTTAGTGGAATCATTTTTGTCCAAAACGGCTCAAAGAATATCAGAGCAACAACAAGCATCTGCAGCAGCAGTAGCCGCAATGGTAGATGGTACTGATGGCAGCGATAAATTACACTTACCTCCAAGCAATCCAGAAATCCCTGACGATCATGAAAACAGCTTTAGACACCACGACCATATGACAAATACATCTCAGACACCAACCTATAAGCACTCGCCTTCGCATGCAATGATGCAACGTCAAAATCTCGTTGTCAGCAAAGGAAGTAAAAAGTGGATTAGTGATGATGACCGACATATGGCGAGGGACTGTCCATCCTCAAGTGGTATAAATGTACCGAGTCCCTATGTAACTGGAAACCCTGCCTCTAACATCGGAATGGGAGTACCACCTGGCGGGGTTGATGATCCCAATAAGCTGCTGCCAAATCGTGATTTCATAGCCCGTTTGATGAGCACTGCAACATCGGATCATCATAACCATTCCATCACTCATGAGGAAGATGAGAACTCCTCATTTTTGGACGTAGTCGATTCGAATAATCCTGGTGCTGTTGGATCGGCTCAAATGAGCCAGTTCCATCATAATGGCGTTGGATCAGAGAACTCTCACCAACAGCAGATGCATATGAATTCCATTGCTCATTCACAGTCGTTCATGAATTCATTCTATAATAACGCCAATGCAAGACTGAGTACTGGCGGTAGTGCATCTTCCTCGGCTAGTATGCTGGTAGAGGCAGCACTTAATTCTGTTGGCAGTATTATGGATAATGAAAGTGGTGAAATGAAGGTCAGTGTGTAGTCTTTTCAACTCTCTTCAAAGTTTACCTCTTTTATTTTATTTATTTATTTATTTTTTTTTTTTTAGACACAAGTTAACTCCAACCTAGACAATGGCAGCCAAATGAATTCCCAAATTGAGGTTGAATCAGATCGTTTTGGCGGAACAAATATGTCCACCATGGACAATCTAGAAAATGAAATTAAAATGATGAAGAACCTGAACAACTTCCCTATGCAAATTCCACCACTGCCAATGTATCCGACCACCGGGAATTCAATGAACTCGTGTAACATTTCACCAGACACATCTACTCCAACTGACCCGCAGAGTAATCAAAATAACAACGATGTCGACGTGGATGCAGGATCCACTCCTCGTGGCCAGCATATGGGTGGAGGTGGAGATTCAGAGGGATTCTCAAACCATCACCAAACACCTCCTTCGCCTCAAGCAATTTCTCCTGGCCGAGATTATTCAATGTTTGGATCCAATGGCAATGGAGCAAATGGTGGAGGACCCAGTATATCGGCATCTTCACCTTTACCTTCAATGCAACAGAGACGAAATGCCCCAAGTGTAGGGGCTAGTGGAGGATCTGGTTACACAGAGCATGAACTAATCTCACCGGCCTCTTCACCGACAATTCCGAGGTATAACTTCAGTGGGAATGACATTTGTCGAAAACGAGACGATGATGGGGATCGACCTCATAACATGTCTGGACATACTCAGCTTTCCAGTGATGATGAAAACAGCATCATTCCACAGAATAGGTAAGGCAATTCATATTGTCAAATGTTTATTCTTTCTGATTCATTTCTGTTAGTTCTAGTGGACAGGATATGCGGATGAAGTTTACCCAGTCACAAATGGATCTGGTCTATTCCAAATACGAAAGTATGGCTAGTGCAGCTAATCTCAAATACAGCAACAATCAAGAACTGGATGTGTCATCAGATTATCGCAACAGCACCAACAATGATCTGTCCGACCTACAAGGCCTAGACATGACATCCCGATCCAATGTAGGCTCAAATTATCATCACAACTTCCAGCTACCACCGACTGGTTCCAATTTAGGATTGGGAAGATATCACCATCATATATACGATATTTTATCTGAACGTGAGCAGCAACAGCAACAACAACAGCAACAGCATCATTCCCAGCAACAACAGCAAGAACATTCAAATCAGTTGTCCATGCAACAACACCAAGCCATGCATAATCACAGCTTACTGCCCGACCAATTAAGTGATCAGGACCACGATCAAACCACATCAGTTGACTTAAGTCGAACAGCAAATTACGTTGTGTCTTCCCCGCCACAGATTCCATACAATCATCCGCATCATGATGTCTTACGCATGGTATCACTAGACTTGACACCAAATGGTAACATGGGCGTTAGTAACAATCGATCATTTCTACCATCACAAATTCAGCACAATAATCGCGAAAGTATAGATCATCATCGATTGCTCTCTACAGCTGAACAACATCGGATACTGGCCGCATCCAATGCGGATCAACATCGCTTACTTGTCGATCCCACCGCGCATTTATTGATGGAGCAAAATAATCGACTTTTAAGTTCGGATCAATCAAGACTACTTGGAGAATCTGCGGCAGCACAGAATCGGCATATGGTCTCAGCAAGAGGCTTTGGAGCCTATCATCAAGTAGCTTCTGGGAATTATCATCCATCTGTGAGACCCGTGTTGCCATCACCCAACCATCATGCATCAAATCCATCGAACTATCATCCGTTTCCGGCGTACTACTGAGATTGGTCGTAATTTATGATTTTGCTTCTGTTATGTTGTATTTACAAAATTTTAAAAAAGTGCTTCAAGGTGAAGGTTGCAGATGAAGTCCACTGGATAGGTAATAGCCTTGAAAATCCCAAGGTGTCTTTTTATGCATATAGTCTTCACATTTTTCCAACTGTTCGATTAAAATGATTTTCTTGGAACTGAAGGTTGTTGTCCAACAACTAACCTGTCTAATCAATGAGTCACACAACGAATCCCAACGTGTATATGGGTTATTAAGGCCCACCACTCAATTAGTCAAATTTAGCGTTAGCCTGAATATTCTATTCGGAACTGTTCTATCCTGTATCTACCGGGTGCTCTCGTTCCGATCTTCTTTCTCCCGAGCTGCCTTGTAATTCTGTCTAGGATCGCTTTGTTTTTCTGAGGGCACAAGTCTACATTTTAGATAGCTTATTAGCAATGCTTGATGTTGGTTGGGACATTCGTATCATATTTGGTCTTTGTCTCCAGCCAAATAGTTTTTTGAAGAGTTGATGTTAAACCCTCGAATCGAAAGACATCCATACTGCAGTGTCACATATAATCAAATAAAGGAATTGCAGACTGCCGTGTCTTAATACGGCAATTTACAAATTTGCTACCAAGGATCCCCTCCTTTCTTGGCTTTGCGCTTTCATCCTCGAAGTTGGCATCTACGTAGTGCTCAATCAAACCCTGATAAGTACAAAGTCGATGTGCTAACCACACTAAGCTAATCGGACTATTGTGTCATATAAACTTATTTCTCGTATACTGACCACACAGTCAGAGAACAGATTCCTAAGCAAAACGTATGGCAATACGAAAAAGCCAATTGAAGCGGTCTTAATAGCTTCTTTGGGTGTTTTACTCCCAATAAGTTCAAAGTTGATGTGCTAACCACACTAAGCTAATCGGACTATTGCGTCATATAAACTTATTTCTCGTATACTGACCACACAGTCAGAGAAAAGGTTCCTAAGCAAAACGTATGGCAATACAAGAAAGCCAATTGGAGCGGTCTTAACAGCTTCTTTGGGTGTTTTAACCCCCAAAGGATGCCCCTGCTGATATGATCACAGACACTAATTTCTTTGGAATGAGATCCTTTATACATCATCGGATTAAGAGTATCAGGCCAAAAGAAAAGGCATAGTGCCGCTTGATCTGTAAAGAGGATGTCTGGGTTAGAGAAATGTTTTTCGATTCTACAATACCAATCCGAAGAAGGAAAGGCGAAAAAAGTTCAAACGAGCCAGGAATGACTGCAACGTCTTTCTCAAGCGTATGCAATTTCAATACTTAGGCAAAACATACTACAATGTCCCAAAGGTAGTACAAATTTTTGGTCATTCGTCAAAAACACTAAAAATTCTGCCTCGTCCTTCATTTCAACTCTCATGTACAATAAACAATTCCAGCTGTCAGCTCTTTAGACAAAGACAATTTGCTTGCTACACGCTTTGCGACTAGCTCAACTCTTTCAGATTGTGATCTGTCTCCACCTACACTTGAGGGAGTCGAATCTTCAATGGAACGAATCCACTTTCGCACTCGTGCAGTAACAAGAATACTTAAAGACGTTAACATACTCAAATCCGCTGGTTCAGATGGTATATCTCCCCTTTTTCTGAAGAGGTGTTCTTCTGCGCTGGAAAAAGCACTGCGTAAGCTTTTTTATCAACCCAACTTTATAGGGCTCTTTCCGTGCTAATGACAAAAAAAAAAAAAAAAAAAACCTTTTTCCCTCTGTTCCTACAGACCTAATGCACTTTCGCCTCTTATTTCCAACGTTGATAAACCGTCAACTCATGAAATATCTCGACATATGAAAACTTCTCGATGACTGGTAGTACGCTTCTCGTAGCAACAGGTCCACTGGTGATTGAATGGAATGTCTAACCGATAAGTGGAACCAAACCGTACATCTATTTGGCGAAAGATATTTCTAAAGCCCTTGACGGAGTTTGGCATCAGGCTCTTTTTTTCGAAAATGCGTCCTTCACTTCTCTTCTTCAACGAATTAAAATTTACCTTTTTGAACGTTCGATTAAAATTGTCTTGGCCGGTTTCAAATCTGACATTCACAATATAAATGTTCTCTTGTCTTCCACTTATAATCCAATATATTCCCTTGCTGACGACGGTACTCTCAGCTTTTCATATTCGTTCCCGGACTCACGTCTCTGTACTTCAACTGTAGACAGAACGGCAGCGTATAAACAGCATTACTAATAGGGGAACAATTAGCAAAGTAAAATTGAATGCTTCCACAACTCAATGCCGTCTGCATTGAGAATGCATTGAGAATTTAAATACACAGCTATTACCCATGAATGGCACTCACATCGTCAAAACCGAAAAACTTTCTATTCTCGGTATGTTTGTCAATGACAATCTACGTGAAATGACCACATATTCTATGTCGCCAAAATGTCTACGTTTCCTCAAGCGATGTAAGAAATACTTAATCCCCTCTAATCATGCCGTACAACACCTAAACCTAAAAGCTAAACCTAAAACCACGTTGCACCTCCTAGATAGGATTTAAAACCGTGCGATCAAACTCATAGGTGATACTAATATCAGTCAGTCAATTGACATCGTTGAACACCGTTGTAATGTCTCCTGTCTCACATTCCGCCTCTTCAAACCTTCAACCGTTACACCCGTCTCGCTATGAATGCTCATTAGTATACCCTCTAGTTCGCTTTCGGATGTACGCTGAAATACCATATCTTGATTCGTTTCTAAGCCGTACAACCTAGTTCCTAGTCATTATAAGTTGCAAATATTTAAGACCAATATACATAGGTGTCCTCAGTACATTTTAAGGGTACTCAAGTCATTTGAGCGCCCTTTTATAAAAAAAAAAAAAAAAAAATCAAATAACTTAGAGGCAAAACCTTTCGGACGTATTTCCGGGTTCCAACAACTAAATCTGGTGAATCTTCATCTCGCCTGTAAAGATATTTATTTTCTTTTTGTTGTTCATTTTTCAGTTGTTAATCTATTTTTAGTCATGTATTGTATAAAAGATATTTGCTTTCTAATTGTAAACAAAAAAAAAAAAATCGTACAAGATTTAACTCGATCTGCACAATTTTAAATTACTAAAACGATCAAAAAAATATTGTTTGTTCATTTTATAATAAAATAGAAACTATGTTATTATCAACGTATTATTATTAAAAACAATGTTAATTTTAAAATCAAAACAAAACCAAACATATAATATTACTACAAAAAGATATCCATGTAATTTGTATTTTTGTTAATCAATTTTATGTATACGCATTTGTATATCAGAAATATGTATATATATACACATATATATATTTATACATATACCAACCTGTAATTAATCTGCATGTATTGTATCAAATTCTAACTTCACTCATATACAATGCATACACCCATATTAGTATATAGTCTATACATAATAGTTAAGTTAAATAAAAACCAAAAAAAAAAAAATTTATATGTGCCAATAAACGCTACCCAACGGTCAAAAGTGAATAAAAAAAAAAACACACACACACAAAAAATAACAACAAAAGTTAAATATAAATTATAATTTTATAACAAAAAACAAATACTAAATTACTTATAAAAATAGTACGTATACACAATATTATTAAGCTAGTGTGTAATTATCTGTTTAATAGAAGAAAAATTAAAACACAAAAAATCATAAAATCACTAAAAAGTATAGTAAAAGGAATTTTTAAATTTTTATTTAAATTTTAAAATGTAAAAAAAAAAAAATAAATATATTGTTTTAAACATAACTAAGCATAACCAAACGTAATGTTAACGAAGTATGATTAATAAAAAAAACAAAAATATCAAAAAGCGTATACAATACAATAATAATTTTACAAAAGCTAAATAAAATGACTTAAATTGTTTATAAAAAATAAAATAAATAAATAGTAAATAAACAAATAAGTAAAAACAAAATGAAAATCCAACATCCGAAGGTAGTTTACTATTTTTACACCTGACGCCCACAGAAAATATTCAAGTACAAAAACAAATGAACGCGCATTCTTTTAACGCAGAAATTTAATCAAGAATCTTGAACTTTTTATTCGTAAGATGATAACAAAAAAAATTTAAAAAAAAGACAAAAAATATACCAATATATTATAAACGGTCTTTGCAACTTTATTTATACTTGCATAAGTACATAATTTGAATAAGCAAAAAAAAAAAAAACAAAAAAACAAAAAAAAAAAAAAACTATCTTAAGGTAAAGGCCAGCCATTTGCAATGAATGGATACGCAGCGATATTTGTAAAATTTGTTTTATGTACTTAGATATATACGTTATAAGCGAAATAAAAATTAATGATTTTCATTTTCTGTTTGTTTTGTTTGTTTATCTGTTTTATTTGTTAATCTCTATGTAATTTCAGTGAATACATTGAATGTAAAATATATTTCTTATTTAATACCAATATATAACATGACATACAAAACAAATAATAATTAATTAATTGTTTGTTTGATTTTTTTTTTATTATTATTTCATCAATGAAATGTATTATAGAAGTTTTCTTACTTGTAAGGGTAACCACTAACCACGTAGCAGCTATAGTTTTTCCATTTGTTATGTTTCCGTAACCAAAGTTACCAATGACATCCAGCTGTCAAAACATTCAGTAAGGTTTGCCATTTCGTCATGCATCGTCTTACGCTTGCCGAACGTGCAGATAAACGTTTGTATAATCGAAATTCCGACTCAGTTGCAAATATGCATCGTGAATTTCGTCGTGAATTCGGTCATCATCATGGCCTTAGTGCACAGGCAATTTGTGAGTATAATCTTTTGAATTTTATGCCAAAAACCAGACTAATTGCCGCCGTAGCGGCCAGTATCCAAGAAGACCTAGAAATATCGATTCGGCGCTAATCAACTAAATTGGGCATCCGGATTTTGGCCAAAAAATCATCTTCTCGAACGAGGCCCATTTCTGATTCAGCGGCTATATCAACAAGCAAAATTTCCATTATTGAAGCGAACCCAATTCATAAGTGTTCGGCCAAGCATCAATGCCTCCAAAAAGATTGACTGTTTGGTGCGGTTTATAGCATGGCGGCATCATCGGATCTTATTTCTTTCAAAATGAGGAAGAGAAAACCGTTACTGTCTATGGTATCAGGTATAGAACAATGTAAACCGACTTTCTGTAGTAAAAGCTCAAAAGATCGATACATCCGAGCTGTAGTTTCAACAAGACGGCGCTACATGTCATACAAGTGACAGAACGCTCGATGATGTAAATTTGACGACTGGATCATGTCACGGCGAGCGTTTACCAATTGACCGCCGCGATTATGCTATTTGACACCACTCGATTATTTTCTCTAGGGCTACTTCAAGCCTACTCTAACAAGTCAACCATTTTGGACAAGGTCGAGGCCGACCGAGTGACCAAAAATTGGACCGATCGTTTGAAGCACTGCCAGCGAAGCCGAGGCGACCTTTTAGATGATGTGCTATTAGAAGCACCATTTTTTAATCAGCCAGACCATGTGCCATTGAACGGATCAAGTGATCATCAAACGGGGCATTATCTGAGGAATATGTCGAATGGGATTGGACTTCCCATTTGTAAGTTTCTAGGTAGATTTTTACGGGTTTGGCAACGAGAGGCCAAACGTTGTCATACTGTAGAATTACTTTTTCGTACCTCTGCTCGTAATGCGGCCGTTTTTTGAACAGTGCTGAATTGCATCAGTTAAAGTTAATACCATTCCTCAGTGATGATTTCGTTGGGTTTCAATAGTTCAATAGTTCAATATCATAACCTTCGCAGCGTGAATATTCGGCCGAGCTGACGACGTAGAAGCATGACCGGGTAGTTCCCATGACTTTCTTCTCTTTAAGTTGCTGTAATGAATCTATTTTTCATCACCCGTCACCCATCATCAGCAAAGAAAATTCATCTTTTTTGCAGCTGGAGCAAACGTCCCTTGACTTCAAATCATAAGGAATCCAATTTCCTTATTTTTGAATCATTCCCAATGCATGCAATCGCTTGGAAATGGCTTGCCGGGTAACTCCTCATACTGAAGCGAGCTCTTGCGTTTGGCACGGATCCTCATCGAGAAATGCCTCCAATTCAGCGTCTTCGAAGGATTTTGGCCTTCCTTCACGCGGATGGTCGTCAACATCGAAATCACCGTCTTTAAAGCGACGGAATCAATCTCGGCACGTTGTTTTACTTAGAGCAGCATCTTCGTAATGCGCTTCAGCCGCCGTTTTCTTCAAATGAAAGAAAAAAATCAGCACTTTCCGCAAATGACGATTATTTGGCACAAAATCAGACATTTTCACACAACGAAAAATCAAAACGATTTGTTTACCATATGTTTAAGCTTGGTTCATGATGTTTTGGATATGTCAAAATCGGCCAGCACTTACTACTGGAGACATCTATTGACTATTGAGAACTTAGTTGCGCACCTAATATTTCAGAATCAATTTTGTTTAAATTTTTTTCTATCGTTCTTATCTGGTCACCCTTTATAAAAATTACAAAAAGCTGTTGAACGAAAATAGGGTATGGAAACTACAATGCTTTCAAAAGATTACCACATAAATTATAATTGTGAGCTTGAAAGTCAAATTGTAGTTTGGGATGACAAAGTCAATAGTAAATTATTTTCAAAATTTGGTAGAGGAAATATTTTCAAGGTAAAAAAAAATTTCTAACTATGAACCGAAAATATTGCCTCAAGAATACTGTTTTGTTGAAAATATACATTCTGGTATCAATGGACTTATCATTGATTGAATTCATCAATCTTTTCAATTTGAAAATATGTGTTGATGCAAGTTATACTGCTGCAAAAATCAAAACAATGGCTACAAGGACAGTGTGATAGCTTCAACCTTTCACATTCGGGTGAGTAAAACCAAAACTCAGTTCCGAAGCAATTTTGCAGCGATACGTCGAAAAACATAATTTTTGTTTTCGAGCTTTTCGAGTTTAAAAGTGATTTGATGTAAATTAAAAATAGTAGAGGCCCCAAAACAGAGCCTTGGGGAACACCCAGATTTAGATATTTAACTAAGACTTAAACAAGCAGAACATGAAACCTCGGAAACCAGCATTGTAAATTTTATTCAACAAAATATCGTGGTTGACCATATCAAAGGCTTTAGTTATGTCAATAAATAGGGCAGCTTTGAATTCTTTATTATCTATTGGGTATGTAATTTAATTCGTGCGGTTTTTTTTTCAAAATTTGAACGTTTATTTAAGAAAAACATGTACAATAGTATAATTAAAAGTATTGCTCATCTGAAGCTATGACTTTTTCCTATTTTTCTTGCAAATTTTGGATCCCATCCCAAAAGAACTGCGCCGGCCTGGCAGCCAAAAATGAATCAAGCCATTCACATCTGCTCTGATGTGAATCATATTTCAGTGAGGGAGTTCTGCATCGACCGGTACAAATGGTAGTCAGAAGGGGCAACGTCTGGGCTATAAAGCGGGTGGGGTAAGACTTCCCATCCACTGTTTTCCAAATAGTTCTTAACCGGAATAGCAACGTAGGGCCGAGCGTTGTCAAGATGGAAAATTATTGCCTCGTGTCTGGTCGCATATTCCGGGCGTTTTTCGTCTACTGCTCTCTTCAAATGGATTAATTGTGTTCGGTAGCGTTGTCCATTGATGGTTTCACCCGGTTTTAGCAGCTCATAATACAGCACACCCATCTGATCCCACCAAATACAGAGCATTACCTTCGCGCCATGGATATTCGGCTTTGCCGTTGATTTGGCTGGTTGGCCGGGTTTCACATATGATTTTTTGCGCTTGGGGTTGTCGTTATGGATCCATTTTTCACCACCAGTAACAATCCGATGCAAAAATGACTTCCTTTTGTGGCTTTCCAGCAGCATTTCGGACATGCAAAACCACCTTTCGACGTCTCTCGGCTTGAGTTTATGTTGAACCCGATTTCCTTGCTTTTGAATATATCCAGCAACTTTTAAACGTTTTGAAATGGCTGCTTGAGTGACACCCAAAGATTCTGCGAGCTCTTCTTGTGTTTGGCAACAATCTTCATAGAGTTATGCTTCCAGTTCTTCATTTTTAAATCACCACTTTTAAATCGTGCAAACCACTTTTGGCACGTTCTCTCAGCTAGCGCATATTCATCATAAACTTCCACCTAAATACGATGACTTTCGGCAGCAGTTTTCTTCATGAAGAAGAACTCCCCGCAAAAACACTTTTTCAGGCACAAAGTTCGACATATTTGAATGAAAAAAAAAATATTGTTGTTTACGCTTCAAATGAATGACGTACAATGACAGTAGATTTCTAACGCATGTTCCAATACAAGTTACGCCATCTATTAGCGAACCGCACGAATTAAGTTATAGACCTTATACTATTCTATACATAAGTGAATACCATATTTGTGAACGAAAGGAAAAGGAGGCATCTTTAGCTCATTTAGCTCATTTAGGAAAAACTTCCGAAAATATGCTCAGGTTGAGGATACGAACATACGAGTTGTGACTATATTTTTACGAAAAAATATTTATTATTTATAATATACTTGTGGCAACGCTTTTTCCATTTCTCACTTCTCATAAGGACTTTTTGATGTAGCCTTGAGTTCTTCCAGCGATGCCGTTTTTATTTCATCAGTCGTTGCAAATCTCCTTCCATAGGTCTTTTCAGTTTTGGGAGCAGAAAATGAGGACATGGGGCCAATTCCGGTGAATTTGGTGGCTGAAGCATGATTGTCGTGCTGTTTTTGACCATAAAATCTCTCACAAGCAGCGATCAACAAGCAGGTGTATTATCGTGATGCAAAAGCCATGAATTGTTTTTCCACAATTCCGGACGTTTTTTTTTCGTATTGCTTCTCACAAACGGCGCACAACTTCAAGGTAATACTTCTTGACCCTACGACCTTGAGGTAACAACTTCAAAACAGTGAACAAAACAGGTACCAAAACAGTGATCAAAATTTTGACATTTTATAGAACTTGATGGTACCTCCAAAGCCTACAAAAGCCCGATTGGGCTTTGGTTTCGACGTCATAACCATATACTCATGATTCGTCACCAGTGATATCCCTTTCGAGCAAGTCAGCATCATTATTGAAGAACTCTTGGACGATGCTCATGCGTCGGTTCTTCTGATCAAAATTAGGAAGTTTCGGAACAACTTTCGCTGATACACATCTGATGCCCAAAGCATTCGAAAAAATTCCATGGCACGAGCCGACCGATATGCCAACATTCTAGCAGCAACTGCTCTTTTGGTAATTCAACGATTTTCCAAAACAATTTTCTTCACAGCTTCAACGTTATCATATTTTGTTGATGTGCTGGGGCGTCCAGAGCGAGGTTCTTCATTGGCATCTTCTCGGCCAGCTCAGAAGAGCTGGTCTCAGTTGTAAATTTTTTTTTTTTTACTTAGAGTAGACTGTATTCCACTGTCGACATTTCAAGGGTCTTAAACACTTGATTTAGTTCTTTACACAAAATTTGATGAAAATTCGGTGCTCCATTTTTGATAATAATTGAAAATCGTCGAGCACACCAATACACGTCTAACCTTGCTATCTGCCAAAAGCAAACTAAATATGATATATGGTATACTTGAAACTGTGAACATATGTCTGAGACATGTGTACCAACACAGCAAAAAAAATCGATAATCAAATGTACATTGCCTCCGAAATTTCGAAAGTCACCTTACTTTTTGAACACATCTGGACAACATCTGGACCAGCGTATATTCATATATATGTTGAGATCTTTAAATAGTCTTGCTATTACACGAGTGCGAAAGTGGATTCGATCCATTGAAAATTCGACGTAAAATGTCTTAAAATGTGCAGCAAGCAGCAGATTGACCTTGCCTAAAGAGCTGATGGAAGATGAAGTAGAACTTCTGATGATTTTGACCAACGACCAAAAACTTTTACTACCTCTGACACATCATAGTAATTTTTTGTCTCAGTTTTTGCTTAAATTAAAATTCCACACGTTTGAGTAAGACGTTGCAGTCATACCTGGCTCGTTTGAACTTTTTTAGATTTTCCTCTTTACATAGGTTCGGTCTTGTAGGATCGAAAAAAAAAAAAACATTTCACTAACCATGATAGCCTCTTTACAGCTGAAATCGTACCACGCCTTTTCTTGTGGTTTGATACTTTTCACCCGATAAGAGGTAGAGCATCTCATTCCAAAGAGAATAGTGTATGTGATCATATCAACAGCGGCATCCACTTCGTTATTGAGAAAACATAACGACCAGTTAAAATTCCTAAGGATGCTGTTAAATCCGCTCCAATTGGCTTTCTCATTTCTCAATACGATTCTTTTAGGAATCTTTTATCTTACTGTTTGGTGGATATGTCGAAATCGGCCGATGGTCCGACAAGCCTAGAGGGGAAAGCACATCAACAGTGTACGTACCTATCAGGTTGAGAAGTTAGAAACAAGTCCAGGGTGTTGGCGGTATGACTATCAACGTCTGTCTGGCATTTTCTGTGTTGTCTCTTTTGCAGAAAAACCAAAGTGGTTCCTTGCGGCAGTTGTTGGCCATGTTGCCCTCTTCTCCTTATTTCAAGCACTGCTTTGAGCAGTCTAGCTCGATCGATTGTGTGAAGAACTTGTCCTCTCATGGATGTTCTGGTGACGGTAAGTTCGTCTGCAGGCCTTTGCAGAATAATACTGACGTCATGTTAGCTTCGGCTTTAAAAAAAAAAAAATAATAATAATAATTATAATAAAAAGTCAATATCTGCAACTCATCTTAGAGCGCCTTAATTTGTTGCGGTAATATTTACCACAACAAACAGGACTCTTTTCCTTGAAAAATTCGTTCCACCCCTCAGAACCTTTCCTCTTTTAACAGTTGATCTTCCAAAATCCTAAGAGAGTAATGGGCAGCCAAAGGCGCATCAGCCATCGGTGCACCTTCTCAGCATCTTGGAAGGACAGCATAAATAGGTACAACGGACGGTCAAAAACTCTAGGAAGAACCCAGCAAAGCAGGTAGGCGACCTGTTATAAGAGCGCAAGGAAAGCGCTATAGGTTTTGGTTGTATTGCAAGAGTCCAGCACGAAATAGGTGACCCTTAAGTAGAGCTAAGGCATCAAGTTCATCCTTCCATCTCCTAGCCCTTTTACTTTTTGACCTTGTCTGTTGTGTCCGTTGTCGCTTTGGAAGAACGTATTTGCGAAAGGCAACTGTGGATTCTTCCAATCCCGGACTTCTCCCTTTACGCTTATCAGAAATAACAACCAGTAGGTCCACCCGGGGAAGACAGAGCCAGGTGGACTAGGCTAAACACACTTTTCGAAAGTTTTAACTTGAGATCCCTAGATCTTGGAATCTATTTCTACTTTCTAATGAAATGAACTGTCTTTGTCACTTCGACTTACTTCAGGGACCAATTTCGAGGAAAGAAGGGGTTATTTGAACCTAAGACAATTTAAGGGAAATGTTCACTCAGGCCAAAGAAAATTAACACGAAAATTTAGGTAGTCAAAGCGGCAAACTTGAGTGTATGAAAGAGCGGTCTAGCGGTGCTCCAAGCCATGGTTACACGTTCCAGCTACGTAGCGGAGCGCTGTACACATATAAAAGACATTGGGCCCTTTTACCAAGCAGATGTAATGCACGAAGTTGTGGGTGGGTAACCAAGGGTCTGAGTTGACATGAGTCGAATCAGGGCGGCCACTTCTTGGCTGACCACGACGTAAAATGGAGGTTTATAAGGTGAAAAAAAAACGAGGTCTGGGTTAAAAGGACCAAAGAAAGAAAAATAGCTTCAATAAAGACAAGGGAAATTAAACCGGAAAACAAAAAAAAAAAAAAAAATTAAGTGGATGGTCAAAGGAAAAGAGGACAGAATCAGGGAACAACAGGGAGAGCTAAGAAGACGAGGAAAGAAGGATACCAAACAACAGCTAAGTACAGTGTTGTGAGATTGAGTAGTGAGATCCCGGTAAGCTTTCGCCTGCGTAGAGAAAAACAATGCTTTACCCCCGTAAAAAGAAAGGCAAACGGGACACGCGACCAGCTAGAAAACTCTTTTTATCGTTCGGGAAAACGGACGATAACGGCCCAAACCGGTTTTCACTGTCACTTGATTTAATTTTAAATTTTTTTATACCGCTGAATTCCTTTTCGCAGCATTCCGATAAATGAACATGACTTTCTTCCATCCTTTTAAGGTTTCCCAATTCCTTTTTTTTAAAAAGATTGCTTGGCGCCTGTGTCCGTACATTGGTGTTTTTTTTTTCCAGTGGATACTTGCTTGTACACATTTTTTTTTTTTTTTAAACATAAACCCACCCCGAGCTGAGCAGCCGAAAGTGGCAGCACTCAATTTGCTGTCCGTTGCAAATTTCCTCTTTTTGGTTTTAGTTTTTGACGGTATAGTCCACCACTACCAATCCACCTGGAGCTTTTTTTATTGTTGGCAGACCGGCTACCAAATAACAATCAATAACTTTTAATTTGTTCAATTCGGGAAAGAAAAAGTATAAAAAGAAATTTTGCAACAAATTCTTGTCGTGGGTTGGTACTAAAACAGAACGATCACATTCATATCAACGCATCGTAACACAACTAATCGTAACGTGAACACCAAATACAACAACCTACCGATGGCCATGATTGATTCTCACTCGTGTACTTCACTGAAAGATTCCATTTGCGCCTTTATAGTATTTGTATCCCAAAGTTTCTGGATTGCTAGAAAAAGAAAACATTTTGACAGTCGGCGGACGGCTCCATCTCTATCGCTTTTAGTCACGGCACGTGTTATCGACTCAATTGATTTTATATTCATCATGAGAATTTACTCTGTCCCAATGCTGCTACAATTTTCACGCTATCAGTGCGGCGTGTAAAAAAATCTTCTTGATAAGCTGATAGGAGTTCTCGTACGTACAAGTAATCTCAAAGAAGCAACGCATGTGTGTTATTTCATCATGAGTGGATTAGCAGAAATCATATGTTATACAGAGCAGCGGATTGTATCTTTTTTCCGCACCCAGTGCTACTTGGTTCTTTGCTAAGTGACCGTGATAAATTCCATTAATTGTATTTCACTGATTTTAGCGCGAAAACGTTCATAATTCGACGAAAAAAATGAGGGAAAGTGGATCGGGTTCGGGCAGTTTTAAACAAGGCGCAATTGACTTTACGGCGGGCTCGATAGGTAAGACTTGTAGTTTTGTTTTTTTTTTCTAATTTTGATTTAAAGAGATAAGACTTGAGTTTGCCTTTGATTTGGTTGTCAATTGAGTGCCCCTTGGGTTTATTTACATTTCCGTGATGTCAGGCAAGATTAAATATTTTACACATCACCAGTCAACGCATAGGACAAGTGAAATTTAGATTTTTGCGCTGGATAATGCTTACTTAGACTTTGTGTACGCAAGCCGGATTAAGTATTCGGGAAGTGAATTGAGATAGGTTGATGGGAAAAAGTTGACATACTGCCTTGATCAAAATTTCGGAATTTATTCAGAAAATTAAAAATACAAGTTTATTCATCTAAATCTATATTGTCCCCTTCAAAATAATCCCCATCAACTGCAACACACTTATGCCAGCGCTTGATCCAATCCTCGAAACAGTTTTCATATTCGGTTTTCGGTATGTCTATCAGTCCTTCCTGCGATTTTTCCATTACTTCTTCTCGGCTGCTGAAACGCGTTCCCCGTAGACGTATTTTAACTCGATTGAACAGAAAGAAGCCACAGAGAGCCAGGTAAATTCGGTGGCTGTTGGATGGTATTTGTTGCATTTTTCGCCAAAAAATTACGAATAATGATGGTACTGTGCGACGGTGCGTTATTATGATGGAAAATCCACGAGTTTTCTGCCGAAAATTCTGGTCTCTTTCGGCGAATTGCTTCACGCAAACGTCTCATAACGCCCAAATAATACTCTTTGTTTACTGTCTGGCCTTCTGGCAAAAACTCATGATGCACTACACTGTTGTAATCCATGAAAACCGTGAGCATTGCCTTCTTTTTTGACTGCGTCAACACAACAACCATGTAGTTATATGAAAATCCCGTCAGCGTCAACTCTGAAATGAAGGCATAACACTGATGTTGGAGTTGTTGCTGGCTGGGCTAAAATGTAACGAACTAACAACTAGCACGTACTAAGACACACTGGTTGAGGATGCACTGACTCGTCCCGTCCAGTTTGACAACCACCTCTGGGGAAAATATCGAAACCTAATACACCTGAGTTTCAAACTACTACACCACCCGCCCGCGGACTGGAGAAAGGAAAGTAAAAGGGTATTCATATCCCCTTGGTGTGCGCGCGGGATTATAAAAAAAAAAAAAACGGTCTCAGGTCCTCCGCTTTCTCTCTGATGGTTAATTTGCGGTTATTGACCAGCATTTCTATTACTTCATCAATGTTTTCGTCGGTTTTCGATGTCGATGGTCTGCCACTGCGTTCATCTTCGATTGACTCACGACCATTTTTGAACCGCTCGTGTCAATGGTAAACGACCGTTTTCTTTAGAGAATCGTTGCCGAAACACTTCTAACCTTTCCAACATTCGGGCACCATTGAATCCGTTTTTTACGCAAAATTTAATACAAGTTCGTTGTTTGTTTTCAAAAATTGTAAAAAATCGCCAACGAACACAGAGATAGATGTACTCTTGGCTACGTAACTTTTGCCAATTTCAAGCTTTGACGCTCAGATTTAGAGGGAATATCAATAGAACAATTTAACAATGGAACAATGGAAGCGCCACACGGTGGTTATTCCGTTTTTGATCAAGGTAGGATATAGCACATATTTTCGCTGAAGTTCAAAATTAAGAAACCTGTTGAATATCGTTGATGAAATCCTTAGAATGAATGTTATGATAAGAAACCTTTGAAAACCTTTTATGAATAAAATTGACTGCTGAATGTTTTCCTTTGAGAGAAGTGTTCGAAATTCTCAGTCGGTGAGATTAAGGTCCACTGTTTTCGTTTCAGTGACATTCGATGTGCAATGTGTGGGGAAACACTTCCGACCAACAACATCACTTTTTAATCAGTAAAGTTCAACAACTAAAAGTACTTACTTGTCGAATGTAGTGGTTTCCACGTTAACACCTCTTCCATGCGCTATTTTATGCAGCCCGAGGTTGAAGAAGTTACACAGCATTAGCGTATCGGGTTCATATCTTGAATATTTTCGGGTAGAAGGTTCTAAACTGCGTGGCGTGGTATAGTTGGATCAATTTTTTCTCAGGGTTACGACTTCGTATATTGCCTTATATATATCCAGATGGTTGGTGTTAATTTATTAGTGTCCTGGAACTGAAAAAAACGGGTCCGACGAAGTGGTGATTTAAGTTTCGGAAAGATGAAAAAGTCACAGGGAGCCTAACTGGAGAATACGGTGTTTGCTCGATCATACTGGTAGCGTTTTTAGTCCAAAAATCGCTCACAAAATCCAAGAGTTGTTCTATCAAACGCTTCATAACCAGAAGAAATTCCAAGTGAAAAACACCATGAATATCAAAAAAAGCAAGAGAAAAACCGGATAAAGGAAGTTTTCAACAACTTCACAGCCCTCTTTGAACGCTCTGTAACACTCAAATGCTCTTGTTCTCAATATTACAGGCTTTATCCGACATTTTCAACTTATTCGAACTTGAAATTCCGTTCGCAACACAAAATTTCAACCAAAATCTTTGCTCAATACTTTTTTCTATAGTAAAAATCGCCAATAGCACTTCAGGTTAACTAACGGATTAGACAAAGGAAAGAGTATTACCTTTGAAGCACGTCAGTTTAGCATTGAAAATGTGACAAAAAAGAAAGACCCTGAAATCAACGTTTTTAGCATGAAATGACAAAATTGAAAAAGCCTTGTTTAATTGGTTGTGTAAACAACGTGCGAGACACGAACCGATATCATCTGTGATATTGTCAAAAAAGGCTATGCAACGGAATTTGCAAAGAACGTCAAAATTTCAATGCCACCAGGGGATGGATCCGTAAATTTAGAAAAAGACACGAAATGAAAATTTTGAAAACAACTGGCGCAAAACTAAACTAAACCCCTTTCATCCCTTAACTTCACAAAAAAATTTAAATACGGGTCTAACGGAAGACCAGACGAAACTAGCTTGTACTGGCGCTTACTTCCTGGTTAGACACCATTGTGTTCATCCGAAAAAAATACTCCTGGACGAAGGGTTACCAAGGAAAAGCTAACCTTGCTGTAATGAACCAGAAAAGCACAAAACACGACTATTATTCGTTTGGAAGTTAGCAAATCCAAGTCTTCAAAAACTTTAGTAATCCTCTATATACAAGGCTACTAGAACGCATGGATGACAGCAATTGAAAACCCTTAAAACGAAAATGTATCAACTGTTTCTGACTATCAATATAGAAGAAATTCTTGAACCCTAAAAACTCTCAGTAGACCAAACAAAATGTCACGGAAAGATTTCCGTGTTGAATGTTGAAAACTGCGTTTGGTAATGAGTATTCGAGTCGAATGCCATTCGTTCAAAGGCGATATAAGAAAGAGGCGAACGTTCACTTCTATTACGGAGCGAGCGGCTATCTATACGAATAACCCACGAACCAGTGTTGCCTATGCGTCTTTTGAAACGGATACGGTGTCTTGACTTAATAATAGTGCACCTGGCATTCGTATTCATTGGCAATCCGTTTGGCAAAAAAAAAAGTTTTTGTGACCAAACATCCACTCGCCAGATCTGGCCTCGGCCGACGTGATCACATGAACCCTTTTTAACGAAACATGACGATGGAACTGCGAGACATTCCGATAGAAGATTTCTCTACTATCTTCCAAAGCATATACGACCGGTCAAAAATTTGTATAGAGAAAGCAGAGGAATATTTTGAAAATTGAATTTGTTTCTTAAAATAACCCTTACCGCGTTTCCAAATCATTAGTTAACTGTACAAAATGTCTGTGTATACCGACTTATCTTTCTTTTTTTTACTTTCTATATGATCCTTTACAACAACGCTGTCTGGACGATTTGATTATCTTCTCAAATCGATCTCATTATTTCCATATTGCTTCTAAACGGCTGGTGGCTTTAGGTCAAGAGAGTTCCAGATTATTTGGCTGGTCTGTTGATTTAATGGTTCAAAGAAAGTGGTACAAGATTGGAAGAATCCACAAGTTCCTCCAACACGACAAAGAGTAACACTGATGGATCTTTATATGATGAATCTTTATATAGAATCTTTATATAGAGCAGTCTCTCCCCTCTTTTCTGATCTTAGTACACTGGCCATTTGCTCTGTGGGAGCTCGGTGGGTATGGGTATGAAAACATGAGCAGTTTATATCCTATTGCCCTCTTTCTTTATCTCATGTACATTGAGCAACTGCTTAAGGCGCTATTTAAATGCATCTAAGATTCTCAACGTAAAAAGCTACCAAATCGAACTTAAAGCCAGCTGCTGAACTTTCAAATATAAACTCCTGATATTGCTTCCATTACGAAACCCTAAAATTGCCTTAATGAGGATTTTCTTGCTTTCTTTTCTTTTGCTTTTCGTTGTACATTTTTGCGCATTCTTTATCGTACCACTGCTAATGCCTTTAGCTATTTCGGAAATGCTAGGGCATCTAGCATCAAGCTTTTTATTTTATCTATGTCGCGGTATATTTTCTTTTGTAGCTCTGAATCGGACCATGTTAACAAGCCTATATGTCCGGCATATTCGAAACATATGTTATCTTCCATTGATTTCATCAGCAGTTCGGCCATCTGGACATAGCTAGGCTTCTATGTGGCGGTACATCATACATCTGGTCATCGTGCTTTCTGCTGTTTGTAGACATAGTACCACGAACCAGAAGCGAAAGAGAAGAATGTTTAACTTGTTTTAGCAATGAATTTTTCGAGTACGTTTACTGCCATTTATTGTTTTTCAAGTAGTACTCAGTCTGTAATCGCCGTCCAAAACCGTTCACTTACGATTATTATCACTAATTTCACGTGTATTCTCCTTTTTTTGTTTAGGTGGCATAGCACAAGTCTATGTATCGCAGCCTCTCGACACAGTCAAAGTAAAACTTCAAACATTTCCCAAACTCTACAGCAGCATGACAAATTGTTTTATAAAAACATATCGCAAAGATGGTATATTCCGAGGACTCTATGCAGGAAGCATTCCAGCAGTTGTTGCAAATGTAGCTGAAAATTCTGTGCTATTTGCCGCTTATGGAGGATGTCAAAAATTAATAGCTAATGCACAAGGACTAAATAGTACAAAAGAACTTTCTGTAATTGGCAATGCAACGGCAGGATTTTTAGCAGCATTTTTCTCCACCTTCACATTATGTCCAACAGAATTAGTTAAGTGTAAACTGCAAGCAATGAGAGAGGTATGAATTCAGTAGTCATTTCATAATGCATCACATCGATTAAAATGTACTTTTTCATTTCATAGATGAAAACCTTAAAAGGACTGGAAGTTAGCTCAGCAGATGTTTCAATTAGTCGACTATGTCGGGACATACTCAAAACGGAAGGTAGGTGTTATACTATAAATCATTAGCATTTTCGTCATCTGTTTTGTTTCATAGGCATTCCAGGTTTTTACCGAGGCTTAACGTCGACATTTATGAGAGAAATGCCAGGGTATTTCTTTTTCTTTGGTGGATACGAAGGATCAAGGGAGTTGCTTAAGAAGTAAATCAAAACAAAACCTTTTATCAAATAACAAACACATTTGACATTTTATTTCACAGACCCGGACAGTCAAAAGATGATATTGGACCTCTGAAGACTATGCTTTCAGGTGCTGTGGGTGGCGTAACCCTATGGGTGATGATCTTCCCTGCTGATGTTATCAAAAGTCGTATACAAATAAATAATTCGAAAGCCAGCATGACGTCTGTTGGATTACAGATATTACGTAACGAAGGTGTATTGGCACTTTACAATGGACTGCTACCGTCTGTGTTAAGAACAATACCAGCCACCGCCAGTTTATTTTTAGTTTATGAATATACCAAAAAATTATTCGAGGGTACGCTTGGAGAAACTAGCGCTGGATATTAAAATAAAGTTTGTTAGACAATTTAGTGTGAAAATTATTTATTCTTATTGCTAAGTACAAACAGCGGCTAATTTCCGTTGAAGAAAACTTTGGCAATCTTTGTGGTTTTCCAAATTCCGCCACTCGTGCCAATGTATCTGAAAAGAAAGAATAAGATTACAAAATAATCAATGCGAAATGCTTTCAAACTTAGAGTGGAATAGTGGAAATGATAAGGTTTAATCTGATATGATTCGAGTAATTTGCGTCACAAAATTGATCCATTGGGACACCACACAAGCCTGATGTTCCTACTTAATTATATCGAGCTGATGGTCTAAGCCATCTGCTGCTGTAATGTTACCATTGAAATTTTCTGAGTCGAAGTAAGAATGAAAATTTTGTTCTCTAAGCTTGGAATTATCCATAAAGCTTTGGTTGACTTTATTTTATACTTTTCGTTGGATAAGGAATGCTGAATTTCATTATAACCATATCAGCAACGGTATTCATATCGTTATCAAAGCAATTTTGCGACTAATTGATATTTCTAATGTAAAGACTAAAGACTGCTTAAGCCACACAAGCTTTGAGAAGATAATACCTCGGCTATTTAGATTATCGGAATGAGAAGTCAAAAACAAGTCTATACTTCTGACAACTACAATTTTAACATCTATCATACGCCCATTTAGTAGTCCGAATACTTGACTTTAACAGAAAGGGCATATAAAGAACACTTTAATCTCGGACACTTGGCTTTAAAAATCAATGGGTTCGATGAAGAATTTTGTCCAGAAGCCGTTGTAGGTATTACGGTCGTTCGTTTGCAGTCTACAATTCAATATCAAATTCGAACATAGAGTGCCACAAAGGTGCCACCAAAAAAAAGAAACCATCCATGTGCACATTGATCTGCGGCAGGTATTATTCATCCTGAACATGCTGACATTCGGAAAGTCAAATGTCAATGTATGTATCGCGGTTTCAATGAAATATTTTAAGGATTTATCTCTGATTGTATAAATGTCTCTCCAATCTAAACTAGTGGATAAGCAGAAATTATGGCGCGGTCAACTTGTACATTACACAATTACAAAAGGTTGCTTCTACGAGTACCTCTAAAGATATTAGCTAGCAGATACTATCTAGGAAGAGTTGGCAAACGCAAACAGCGTAATCATAATCACCAAGCGGTGATAAAACAAATTGAAGGCAACTAAAAGAAGGACATTCCTTTATAAGGGGCTTTCCGTACAGGGGTGGAAGTGGTGTAGTGGTATATGCATACACTCCTCAAGCAGAGGGTCGCGGGTTCGAATCTCGTGCGAGGCAATTCTCTGAAAAAAGGCTTTTCGTAGAATTTGCATGTAACTATATGAGAATCCAGTCGGCGTCAACTCTGACATGAAGGCATAACACTGATGTTGGAGTGGTTGCTGGCTAGACTAAATGTAACGAACTAACAACTAGCACGTACTGAGACCCACTGGTTGAGGATGCACTTGCTCGTCCCGTCCAGTTTGACAACCACCTCTGGGAAAAATATCGAAAGCTACTACACCTGAGTTTCAAACTACCACACCACCCGCCCGCGCCCTGGAGAAAACCAGTAAAAGGGTATTAATATCCCCTTGGTGCGCACGCGGGATTAAAAAATAAAAAAAATAAAAAAGGACAAGAGGCTAGAAATAGCGACAATATGTTTTAGTCAATGAAAAAATTGTGCAATGGAGCTTTACTGTCTCTAGCTTAAGGACCAGATGGAGCCAGGCGGACCGCCTGGAGACTCTAGCGGAAGGACGGTCTGCCCCATTGATGCAGCGAATGGTCGACACAGCCAGCAATAGCATTGCAATTGTCGCACATTTCTCGACAGAATGCTTACAGAACTATTACTTCGTGGATTTAGCCCCCGTGACGCATTCATCTGAATGCACATTTCTCGCCATCATCAAATGAATGGACAAACAAAGTGAACCGGAATGAGAACTGGAAGCCACACGTATCAGCTGCATTCCGTGGTCAACGTACATAAAGAGCTCGCAAGATGTAACAGCTGTGGTGGATGACACCGACACTTTCACTTTAAATTCATCCAAGCCAGATGCCACAGTTGTGGTAAAAAAGGATTAGCCAAGGTATGTCCGTCCAAAACTGAGTAAGTTACAGTTCAAACACCGTGAATACTTCGACCCAGTTGGGAAAGTCAATGGAATTGAACATCGTATCATCGGTAAGTAAATACTTCTCACTGTATTGTCTACATTCCTGTGAATGTCACTATAGGGAAAACCCTCGGCTAAATCTCTACGTAGTAGATGGTGATTTCGATACACTTTTGGGAAGGAAGTGGATCGTACAATTTGTACATAACATAAATTTTGTCAAGATATTTTCCTCACCAACTCCTACATCGATATGACAGTGTATAGTATTTAATAACTCTGCTGCCAAACTCATAGGCCAGATGTTAATCTCCATCTCAAACAAGGAGCTTTACCCTTCTTCACAGAAGCAAGAGAAATTCCTATAAGAGAGACGCCTATAAGAAGGAATTCGATGCTGCGGGATTTTATAAGAAAGTGGATTATTTTGAATGGGTGTCGACCGCCCACATCGTGGCTAAGAAACAAACAAACCTTCAATACCAGAACAATCATCGATGAACATTCGATCCTGAGAGCTAACCAGTTATTCAATTCAATAGTTCTTCCGTTTTCTGCCATCTAGATGTCACAGATGTATGTACGCATCTACGAGTATGTAACAATTGACGATGAATTCAGTCATGCCTTAACCCTGAATACGTTTACAAGACCTACTCGCACAGTGGAGCTGATGGTATCAAGCAGGTGATTTCGACCCACTGTTAATGACTTTAGACATAATCCTGGAAAGAATCAGTTCACATCGCCTCCGACCCAACAGAGCCAAATGCATTTTTGGTTCACAATTAGTAGATTTCTTGGGGCATTAAATCGATGGACAGGGAGTACATAAATCTGATAGAAACATCGAAGTGGTACGTGGCGTTCCTAAACCCAAAACAAGAGAGGAAATGCAACTATTCCCTTATTCCAAAACTTTCTACCATCGACAGACCGTTACGGGAAATGCTACTAAACGAAAACTACAGACGGACATCTGAAGAAGAGGGCTTATTTCAACATAAAAACAATATTGACGTCACCATCTGTCTTGATGCCATACAACTCATCATTACCTCTCCTATTTGCCACGGATGCTATTAAAACTGAATTAGATGCTGTCCTTTCACACAGGTTAAGCAATGGTCGGGAGCGCCCTATTGCGTATGCAAGTCATACCACGAGTGAAACAGAAAAAGGTTACTCTCAAATTAATAATGGAGCACTGACTATAGTATCGGCCGCTCAGCAGTTTTTCTCGTATTTATACGCTCGTCATTAGACACCCATCACAGATTGCAAGCCTTTATTTCAGATTTTACATCCTGATAAGTTCTTAACAGTACCAGATTTCCTGTGGAATTTTGATTACAATGTCATATTTAAGCCAATCAAACTAAATTCCAATGCTGATTACTATTTCCGTGTCCTGCTGTTATTATCACAAGTCAATGTGATGTCATGCATTCGACGTAGGAGAGGATGAATATGACGCGTTTGATCATTTCGTCCTTCGAAATGTTAATCAACTTCCACTTAGAGCTGAAAAAATTGCACTTGCTACGCAAAGAGATTCAGCATTGGAAAAAAATGTTGAGATTAATTCAATCTGATCAATGTTTTATCCAAGCTTGAATGTAACTACCGTGTTGCGACGAATTCGTCAGAACCTATATATGGCTCATCTAGGCATGGTTAAAATGAAGTCTTCCGCGTTCATTTATCTCTTGGACTGGTATTGATTCGAATATCGAGGAGATGGGAAGAACATGTAATAATTATGCCGCAACGCAAACGCCCTATCGTGAACCGCACTGGGATCACCCTAAAAGTCGGTGGGAACGTACCCACATGCACTTCGCTGGAAGTTTTGCTTAAAGGATGCTGCTTATCGTCAGATGCTTACATCAAATGGCTCGAAATTTAAGTTACCACTACAATGACGGCAAGCGCCACAATCGCTGTTTCCCTCTTATGACATCCTGGTAACAGTGGTCTCAGACAATGAATTAAAAGCATATTTACAAAATATAGGTGTGAAGTACTACAAGTTTACCGCACCTTATCATCCATCAGCAAATGGTCAGGCAGAACAATTCGTTCAGACTGTGAAGGATGCTTTTAGAGCTATGGGAACAAAAGTTGGTTCTCTACAAAAAAAAAAAAAAAAAAAACATAAACGAATAAAAACACATTCCATAACCGGTCAATCACTATCTAAACCCTTTTTGGGTCGGTATACTCCAAGACAACTGGAAAACAGTGTGACATTTAGCCCAACCTTCCGTTCATTTGAGTCGGGATATCCAGTGTTTTTTATCTCAGGCACCAGCCGCTTGGACAAATGGATACCAGGTAGGATTACCTCTAATCTTGGAGATCTGCATTACATGATCCACTGCTTTGGAAAGCCCGTCAAAAGACATGTTGATCAAATCCGTAGCTGCCGAAGTCGCATAAGAGGTGACATGGGTTGCCAAGTCGAGTTTATATACAGGCGAATCTGAACACTCTGAACAGTTTCAGAAGAGCAGAACTCGCCGCTATCCACTATGACAACAGAGAAAGCCACTGATTTGGACTTTTTAAAACAAACACTCACGCTTAGTCAGTGCGAAATCAGAACCGCCAAATCCATTGGTAAAACTAAACCTCAGTCTTCCACTATCACGAACACAGAAAACACGATTTCGAAATGAATGTTGCATGATACGTTTGAAAGCAATATTACTCTACTTACAACACAGGACCTATGTCCGAGCAGACGCAATTGATTGAGTTTCATCTGAAATGATCCAGTTGGTTTGTTTTTTCCTCTCACACAATTATTCCATCCACCGATAGCAATCGCAATTGTCAAGAAGTTTGGATCATCTGACAAATCACCTAACAATTCCTTCCTTGTTAAGATGACTCCTGAAATTTTCCACAAAGATATGACATTTTTTCATCCAGAAAATTCAATGATTCCACTTACCAAGATAATCATCTGAACATTCTGAAGACAAAGGTATTGCTTTCTGCTTAGCTTTATCATAACACACAACAACATCAGCTCGTTCAAAGTGCGGCAGTATATGCTTAAAGGTACTATATCTTACCAAGCTATCAGTAGTTTCCTTGATTTCCATTGCAATTCGATCCGTTGTGCTCAGTTTAAACTTTGTATTCCTTTCCGGTATGTAGTGCGTAAGTAATTTTCCCATTGTTTTCCGATACTTATCGGGAACCTGATTCCCTTTGTAGGTATCTTTTAAGTTTATTTTCACAAACGAATCCAAACAGAATATTTCTCTCGCTGCTCCCACATTAGTTCCATAGGCGTGCCGAATAAATTTTGTATCCAGAACGGAGCTTATCATATCTTCATCATGAAAACCACATAGCGTCAGGAAATGCAAACAATTTGAAAAACATCGTGGATACCGAACAGAGTCTGGAATGAGATCTCTTATTCTTTTGATAATTTTACCACACAACTGTTTTTCTAAGCCCTCAGGGCTTTCGTAATTGTAGAGTGATATCACATGACAAATGCGCTCCATGTCCTTAAGTCGAATTGAGTCAATCTGAGCAAGGAATCGTTTGAGAATAAGTGAAATTGATTCATCGTGACAGGTCTGGATGTCACTACCCAGCAAGGCTACATGTAAGCAACTAAGAATTGAAATTCTATTAATTTGTGGAACCAGTTTGTCCAATAACTCCTCAATAAGATCAACTTGCTGGAGTTTTGATGAATACCGCAGCACTTTAAGAATCGAAACCAGTGTTATGTCTTCAACAGTGTCCACTTCTTCCATCAGTCTTCGATAAATTTTGTTTATCAGATCAGGATTTCGAATGGGAGTTTGTGTTTTGAAGAACCCCATGGACATTACACCAATCTCCTTTAGACTCATTTCATCAATGAGCCTGTAAAAATTAACTTCATAATCAAACATCACAAGAAGTGGTCGACGGACGATGTTACAAAAGAACATGGAATGAAGCATTTCTTCAGTTGACAATTTTGTAGCACGTCGCCCAATCTTTCGCACTGAATTTTGCACAAACTCACTTATTCGAGCTAATCCTAGGTGATACCATGCATCGCTGACATGTAAGAGCTCATTTATGCTCCAATTTTCCACTCGCCGAAGACATGCATAGTCTAATGCATTCCAAGCTTCACAGAAGTTTTTTGTACGAGTTGAAGTTGTCTCTGGATGTATACGCAGATAAGCAAGACATTCGATTAAATCTTCATCCGAAAATTTGGTGCACACCTTGCAAAATAGATCGACGAAATTGTCGAACTTATCATCTGACATACACACATTGTTATCGCGGCAGTATAGCATGAAACGTTTGAAATCTTCTGCCACTTGACCTGGAACGCAGGCGGAACTAGTTGGTGGATCTAAGATGCCCGCTGGAAGGGAATTGATAGTACCTTGTTCAACTGTAATGGGCTGAAAAAAGTTATAACTTCGAAAGGAACTCTCAAGAACTCCATGTGCGTAATGGTTTTCGTTGTCATGGAATATTTTTGATTTCATTAGAGATGAGGTACATAACGAGGATGTTTGCGTACAATTTCCTATTACAACAGTTGACAGTGTTTCCAATCGGAGCAGTCTGAACCGCTGCAGAAATATGCTGCGTAGCATGGTGATACCTTAAGATTAACTATAATAATTTTCTATTATAAATAAAAAATAAAATTGAATAAACGAAGCAACATTACCGGATTATATGCCACAAAAAATTTGGCAGTAGCTGTCATACATCATATGTTCAGAGTTCAGCGGGTTTAGTTTTTGAAACTAGACAAGCGATGCTAAATGCTCACAGTGATGCTCACAGTGAGAACTTAAGCAAAACATGTGTACAAGGGCTGTTTGATGAATACCGGATTTTAGAAAAGAAAACGCAATATTTTAGGTTTTGACAATTTACTTTTCAATATAATACAGTATTTCCAGCGGTGCTACAACTTTTTGAACTCCTCCATATATTACGACTTTTGTTGGCCTGCAAATACTGCTCCTCGGCGACGATGACTTCCTCCGGCGACTGTGGATGTGTGAGCCGGTGCGCTATCGTGGTGGAAGAGCAATTTTTTCTTCGCCAAATGTGGTCATGTTTTCTTCAAATCGGCGTTGAATCGGTGCAATAAATCGACGTATTGTACTCCTGCGATTGTTTTTCCCTTCTTCAAATATGGTAGGCAAGGTAGATAACACTCCGCGCGGCCCAAATAAAACGGTGGCCATCACCTATTCGGCAGAAAGCACAGTCTTCGCCTTCTTTGGGCTTTGTTCATCGGGTAAAACTCATTGTTTCGCTTGTTTTTTGGTCTCTGGTGTATACCAACGAATCCATGAATCGACGGTAACGTAACGACACAGAAACTCCTCCGGATTTTGATTAAAAAGGGCCAAGCACATCTTTGAAGTGGGTTCACGATTGCACTTGTTCTTCGGTGTGATAAAACGCGACACCCATTGCGGCGACAGCTTTCTCATGCCTAAAATCTCGTGCAAGGTATGGCTAACGCATTCAGTTAAAAAATCTGGTATCTCAGCTAACTCTCAAATTTTCTCTATGCGGTTCGTCAATACGAGATCATGAATTTTGTCTACGGTTTCCTCTGTGGTAACTGGTTTTGGGCAATCTGGGCGCAGTTCATCAAAAACCGACGTGCGGGCAGGTGAATGGGCCCCATACACAACATTGAGAATGATTTTGTTTTTCTCGCAGGTTTTGCCACTCAACAACGGAGCGACATGCGACTAAATTATGGTACACTCATTTTGGCTCAGTAGCGCCACCTATCTTCAAATCCGGATACTCACCAAACAGATCCCGTATGACGAGTAAGTGGGATTTACTATAAGTCTTGGATTTAGATGGGATTTATAGACGTCAAATCGTATGGTTAATCTTCTGGATATAGTGAAGATTTAGATGGATTTAGCTAAGACTTACTAAATCCCGGAGTTACTTTTGGTAGAGATATAGCATTAGTCATAGAAAATATTTCAGACTTGCTTTTTCGAAAATTTTAAATGCATGTGTATGTGTACCTGATCTGTATCTGTATCTAAGGACTGTTTTACGATGATGCGCCAAATAAAACCGAACTTATAATAAGCTGGAAAACCCGTCGATACCGGTGGTCACATACTATTGCCAAAAAAAAGAACGAGTAGTCGGAAGTACCATATTTGCATATCGCTAAAATAATAAAAAACATTAATTTTTGATCATTAAGTCATCATGTCAGGACAATTAGTCCCCTATTGTTAGACCGCGATACGACAAAAATCCAACGTAAATCGAGCTGTTTTTTTTTATAACTCGCGCTCAAGGGGTTAAGGTACCCTAAAATATTTTCACACAGCGCGGGCGAAGAAAAATTAGAGAGTAAAGAAAGATAGGTACCGATGTCCGAACGTTACAGTAACTAGGAAATAGAGAGTTCGGCAGGACGTTACACAAGCGAGTTGTTCGGCTTTCAAAAGAATCACGATATTTCAGAGTACGTCCGAAAGTGGGCTTAAGGGTGTACTGATGAGCGTTTTTAGCAAGACGAATGTTAAGATTGAAGGTTTGAAGGGGTGGCATGCTACAGACGATTTCTATGGATCGCTTGTGGTGGAAGTAGTGATTGAAGAAAGTAAGACACAAGACATTTCGTCGGTGTTCGAGGGTGTTCATTGACTGAGTGATATTAGCATCACCTATGAATTTTATGCGCAGAGCTGATTTATGCGCACCTGAGCAGATGTGTGTTATGTATTACAATTTTGGGTGAAGGAATGAGTTATATGTTGAGGCCACATTTGAAGGGAAAAAGTATTTTTTACATCGTTTAAGGAAACCTAGACATTTTGCAGCATTTTTTGCGACATCGGATATCATTGTAGGCATTCCAACGTAAGTTGTCATTGGCACACAAACCGAGATCAGAAAATTTTTCGGTTTCGATGATGCAAGTGCCATTCATGTATAATGGCTAGGTGTTTAGAATTTGCTTTAACGACAGCATAGAGCATTGTGTTTTGGAAGCATTGGGGGTGGCCGTGGTGTAGTGGTATATGCATACACTTCTTAAGCGGAGGGTCGCGGGTTCGAATTCCGTGCGAGGCAATTCTCTGAAAAAGTTTTTTCATAGAATTTGTATTTAGTTACAATATATGAAAATCCCGTCGGCGTTTACTCTGACATGAAGGCATAACACTGATGTTGGAGTGGTTGCTGGGTGGGCTAAATGCAACGAACTAACAACTAGCACGTACTTAAGACCCACTGGTTAAGGATGTACTAGCTCGTCCCGTCCAGTTTGACAACTACCTCTGGGGAAAATATCGAAACAAAACACATCTGAGTTACAAACTACTACACCACCCGCCCGCGCCCTGGAGAAAACCAGTAAAAGGGTATTCATATCCCCTTGGTGCACGCGCGGGATTATAAAAAAAAAGCATTAAATTTCACTCTGTTGATAGTTTAACAATTGGTTATGCTCTTAAGATCGTAATTTAATGAGCTTTACATACGCTGCCGAAGAGCAGAGACGTGAGTCCGGGAATGAATATGAAAAGCAGAGAGAACTGTCGTTAGCAAAGGAATATATTTAATTAGAAGTAGCAGACATGAGATCATTGGAAAAAATTAATAATATTGTCGGAGAGAGAACGGAGCCCTGGGGCAGATCAGAATTTATTTTGTGAATATCAGACTTGAAAGGTTCCAAAAGGTAGTGTCTAATCCATTGAAGAAGAAAGTTATCAGTCCCAAATGCACACATTTTTAACAAAACATCCTGATGCAGACTTTAAATCCTTCATAGGCATTTGCCTATGCGTCTCAGATACAGAGCCATAATTATGAAAAACACCACAAACAAGAAATATATTTTTGAATAGATTTTTTATTGTTATTCATTATTTTTATTATTTTCATTATCGGATACATCAGTAATTATTGTGGTTGATTGTAAGACCTAGACTTATGGTATGAGAAATAAAATACATATGCTTTCAAATGAAAATTAGAAAGATATCTAGATAAAACTGCATCGATTATTGTTCCATGTCTTGTGGTAGCCAATTTCGGTTATTATTTATTTGTAGTTTTAATTTATCTTGTAGAAAGTTTACCAAGAGTTGTCCATCTTCGGACGCGAAATTAACATTAAAATCTCCTGCTAAAATTAGAAACAACGTATGATAGTTTTCTCCTAATTCTTCAGAGCCTACTCGACCGTAAATCATAAGTCTTTTATATAAAAAAATTTATAATATTATTAACTGTGCTATGATGTTTGTTTCATCGTCCAAAACACAGAGAGCAGCACATATATTACCAATTGATGATTGACTAATATCAATTTCAGGAATCGATATCATTTGATTTCTGATAAATTGCCACTCCTGCTGATCTAAAATTTTAAAACTTAAAATTCTCAATACAATCAAAATTCGGGATGTCAACATTTTCATCGTCATTTGATCAGGTTTCTGATAGAAACAAATGAAATTGCTTGAATCAATTATGGGATCGCTCAAGTCCGACACGTGTATTCTGAGATTTTGGCAATTGAAAGTCACCATGGACAACTTTTTTCTGTCATTCACGAAATCAATAATCGCTTTTTCTAGTGTTGACAATGTGTTCAATGATAATCGGCGATATTCATCTTGTTAAGATATGATCGATGTATTTATCATTTTTTCGACCAAGATAAAATCTATTATCATTGTCTTTTGGCGCTATGTACAGTTCTTTAATACTGGTAACTCGTGATAGAGCAACATATGGTATAGTGATGGCACAGAATAAGGCCTTTGATATTCATAAGCAACTTCATTGAATGTTCCACCTTCAGATTTATTCATTGTCTTGGCACATCCTGGGACGGCATGTTTATCAATATTATGTGTCACAACGTAATCGGAAGCATTTCGTCGGAGTTTTTCACCAAATTTTCGTGAATTCTCAAAAGTTAACCATACTCGTGTAACTTCATTTTATTCAATTTACCAACTGCACCGTTTTCCAATCCATCTGATACATCAATGTTTGTGGTGATAATGTACGATTAGTACAGAACGAAAACAATTTCGTACGGTAAGCCGCCAGTATCGATAACTGACATTTTGTGTAATTTCTGTTTGACAAAAGCTTCCGGTTCAGTACTTTGACATCCAAAAAATAAATCTGTTGTTATTGATGCTATTTTATTATCTGCACGTTGCAGTATCGTAATATTGTGTTCATTGACGGAATTTTTAGTAAGAAAGAGACGAATTCCATGTGGACATGATTGATCAGTCTGTTCCTATGTAAAGAATCGCCATTCAATAATTGCTAATTTGTCATCTGTTAATATGGTGCCATTACCATTGCATTACTTTGTCGCATGACTTCTGATAATTATGTCTAATCTATCGAAATTAGTTTCAAAATTTCCTGTTATTTGTTTTAGTCTAGCATCAATTTTAGCAAATAATTCTGCACCAATCATGCTCACTTCATCTATGATCAAGACTATTACATATCTGAACAGTGTACGATATTGATTTGCCGTCTCAATTGATAGTGGAAGAAGTTTTGATGGCGATATTTTCAATGCAGTGTGTACGGTCGATCCGTCGATAGCAACTGCAACCTTATCAGTGGATGCACACGTGTTGCATGCATTGCAATATCCATCATTATCTGAATATCTATTGTATATTTCCATAACAAGTTTATTGGCTATGAGAAACAGAGAGAAAGAAAATGTGTGCTCGCACCTCTCTCTCTTGCCCCTACAGTAATATGCGAAACGTAACTCTCTCTCTCTCTCTTTCTATCTTCACTAACTTATATCTTCCTTTCAACTTCCGTTCGCCTAGCCCGATCATACTTTTCGTAACGATCTCGTCACGCATTCACCAGCTTACTCCCCAAGTCAAGCGTGCGTAAAGAAGTTTTACTTCAGAAAGTATTTTAACAGTTTTCACTAAGTTACTCGAACAAAAGACTGCGAAAAACGTGAGTTTTCGAACATATTTTGAACTGTTTTTCTTAGGTTACCGTAATTTTCGATAATACTCGAAGACGAAATATTGTTTCGTAGAAATTAAAGCGAACACAATTAAAAGCGCTATGAATCGCTACTCCAATTGAACGATACTACAAGAGTGCAAGTTGTTTCTATTAGGTGAAGGATAGTTTTATTTTTAAATCAGATCAATTTATTCTTATCCCTTACCCTTATACAAGTGTCTTCTGATCATGCCAATGAACTAAATCATTGTCAGTGTGATCAGTTACGCCCAGCACTCTCAGTTACGCCCAACATCTTTTTTAAAATTTTAATATTTAGAAAATAACTTTCGTTTCGTATCCCATTTACAAAAGCTAATTTTCTTATGAACTGTCATTTAGGAAAGTTCACTCTGCATTGGCTGTCAGGCGCGCGTTTTCGACTGAATGCGACCATTAAGTTGCCGCCGATTCACCCAATGCGCGCCTTGTTTTTCATCGAGTCTTCATCAAAGTTTTGCGTATTTGACACTTCGTCATAAAGTGATTCTTCTAATCTGTAAATTGCCAAAACACCTATTGTTGTGCAGCAAACCGAACTACAACAATTCCGAGGAGTAATTCCAAATTCCAAGGATTGAAGACAAATATTTAGATTTCCAGTTGTAAAAATATTCTACTTTCGAGCGGTGATTTAGAGTTTTTTTTTTTCTAGACTGCGTTGGTATTGAAATTCGTTATACGAAAACGTACATATATCCATCCAGAGGCTGTGCTTGCATAAAAGTCAACAAAAATTGTGTTTCAGTGACAAGGTGGAATTGTAGTGTCAGCAAAGTGTCTTCCATTGCTTTCCAAGTGGTCAGGTTTTGTGATTATTGACCATACCGGTGGCCCTTGAAGATGTTGGGGCAGAAATCGAAGACATGTGTGCTTAAATGCAATGAAAATGTGGCGTTGCATTGCTTCCCCAAAGATCTAGTTGGGTAAGTATGAATGATAAAGGAAAGCTTAAGTGGCGGTTGATTCTTCCAAAGCGGCTAAATGTACCTGGATTGTACTTTCTGAAAAAAAAAAAAAAAAAAAAAAAAAAAAAAAAATGTACTGTGATTCTTATCCAAGCCATGGGACGAAATGAGAATAAAAACATCTCGGGCTTCCTTCCATGCATTATTGCATGGGAATTATTCTCTGTTGGTAAAATCTGAAAAAGGAACGTGCTACGCGGAACTGTAACATTGTTGGTTGTGGGAGTCTGTTGAATGTTTTAGTGTTTGTAAACATAGACCGTCTTTTCCTATAATTTCGTTCAATACTGGTTTTCTTTCTCTTCTGTATCCCACGAACAAAACAACAAAATTTAGAGTTTAATAAGTGGTTTTAGTAATTTTGAAATCAACTTCGGTGGAAGTTTGTACCACACACTTGGTGTTAAATTGTTGTGCTTCTTGGAAAACTGGTATAAAGAGTTGCTTGCGTTCTCAATTATTTTGAGGTCTGTTATGCCATGTGCTCTTTTACATTCTGCGCTGTGTGAACTGCTGCTGCAAACTAAAGCCAAAGCCGAATTTATCTTCGTAGGTATACACAATATCTCTTAGTGTGAAATTGAGAGTCAATCGTCACTTTCCATCTTGTTGCTTTCGAAGCAAAAATTGGTGTTATTTTGCTGCGCAAAACATGACTACACCACTGTCTTGCTGTAGTCATCTTAGAAACAACAATTCGTTCTCAAACTCATGAAAGTAATGACCAAATGACTCGGTCTTATCGGTATGACTGTTGATGACTGTTCACGTCTTTTGCATTTTCTCATTTTAACACTTGTGTTACGTGTATAATTACATCCGATACTACATATTTCTCCCATGCATCTGCATTGCAACTGCGCTGCCTGTGGAGTTAACGGCTAATTTTGATATCATATTATGGCAGGCGGAAGACATTCTGAGGGAGCGTGTTATGAACCTCAATAGCTTGAGAAGCAGGAATATCTCTGTTACTTACTTATCTGGCCAGCGGCCCTTCGATAGTCTGTGCCTGAGATAATGCCGCTTTCCATTATTCACGATCCCGGGCACGTTGTTTCCAGTTTACTGGACCAAGGAATCTGGCGTCCACGATTACTTGACTTTTAAACCGGAGGTTTACCTTCGTTAACCAGGTAGCTGGAATTCGAAGATTGTCTTTACTGGAGCATTCTCACCTATTTGCTCGATGTGGACGAGCCCGTGCAGTCGACGGATTTTGCCTTCCCGAGTACATCTACATCTTTACACAGATCGTAGAATTCGCGGTTGTATCTTCTCCATTCGCCCTCCTCGCAATCACACGATTAGAATTTTTCTTTCGAAGGAACCCAAGATCTGCTTCGCTGTCTCGCTTATAAAGCAAGACTGGCAAGACCAGGGTTTGGACCTTCGACTTAGGGGTTTTGACCGAAATAGCAGCGGTTGGTTAAGGTTATTCCTCGTCAAATCTCCACTAGGATGTCATTTGTGGAGTTTATATTTGCCGTGAGGTAGCTATAGCTTTCGATTGTTAGTTTCTGTCCTAAATGTTGTTCGATGTTTTATGTTTTAACCTTATTCATCATGAGACCTCAGTAAAACCTCAATAATGGCACGCTGGGAACGGGTGATGATGTCGATATTATCTGCACAGCCCACAAGCTGGATAGATTTGTTAAAAAAAAGTGCCTTCTGTGTTTACGCCGGCTTTTCGCACTATCTGCTCTGCTATCTGAAACTACACGACAGCGCGTCTCTTTGCCGAAATCGAAAGTCGATGAAGATATGGTGAGTATCGACTTGGAACTCGTTGGTGTTTTCCAGGATTTGGCGCAGAGTAAAGATTTGGTCTATCGTCGACTATCGTCTATTGCGACTTGAAAACCACACTGGAAGGTGACGATGAGTTATGGTACAAAACGGCCTTAATGTAACACAGTATGCTGGATAGGATCTTGTAAGCTAACTTAAGCAGGGATATGCCTTCATAGTTCTGTCGCCTTTCTTGAAGGTGCATGGTACTTGCTTCTTACCAAAACATTGCCACTAGATTTAAAGGCCCTGCGGCCGTACTTTTTTTCAGCTTTTTAATGGCTGTGCCGACTTTTTCTAGGCTAGGTGGGAGAACTACTTCATCGGCTGAAGTTCAGCTTTTTTCATAATCTATCACTCTTCTGGTCATGCCCATCAAGCAGCTGTTGGAAATGCTGCTGAAATATATCCACAATTCCTTGCGGATTGGTGACAAAATTTCCCTTAGTATTTCCTAGAACCTGGGGTTCTGGTCTTTAATCTGCAGCCAGGCTTTTAGCACTCTTCGATATCCTTCAGCTGCAAAGGCTCTTTTCTTTTTTCGTATTAACTTTTTCTCCTCTCTCCTGGCTCTGTACTCATCCCACGTTGCGCGGGTTGTTCTTCATCTTCATGCTTCATCTGTTGCCTTTTTTTTCTGTTGATTTCTTGTCGGCGGTGGCTGGTTGCTTAGAGTTGCTTCGGCTACGTTCAGAATAGTATTGCAGCATTGTAACCACAAGTTGTTTTTTTGTCCTGTACTCTCTGTTACTCTCTGTAGTCTCTGGCTATCTCCGGTGTGTTTAGGGATTCAATGTCGTTCTTCCTTTTTGTTGTTTGACGCGGTTTTCTTTCACTGGATAGTCGAGCTCTGAATCGGGCTTCAACTCAATAGTGGTCAGAGTCGACCATTGCCTCTCTAAATGTTTACACATTTAGAATGTCTTGCGTCAATCATCACATGATCAATTTAGTTGGTGGTTCTACCGTATGAGAATGTGCTACTTATCACATCAGTCAGAATCCGTTATATGTTGTCGTTCCGTGGAGGCTGTTTTTTCCGACCACTCCGCCAAAGATATTTTTCCTTCCAATTTTGGCATTAAAATCCCCGAGCACGACTTTAACATCGTACTCCGGACAGGCTCCGTCTAAGAGGTCGTAGAAATCCTTTTTGATAGGGTCCTCGGCTTCATTGGTAGGGCCGTGTGTACATATGAGGCAGATGTTGTAGAATTACCCTTATATGTGGATCACAAACAGACGCTAGGTAATTGGTTTGTGATCGATGAAAGTTGCAACCTTTTGTGACAGCTGTAATATACAATATATCACACTCAGTGCTTTTGATCATTACTGATCCTATCCAGCGCACTTCCTGGATCGCAGTAATGTCCATCTTATACTGCGTGAAGATATTTTCCAGTTTTTGAGTAGCTCCTGGAGCGTTAGCAATAGCATCATCTTTTTTGAAAAAATTTCGGCTTTACAAGTGCTTTGAGCCTGTTCATCTTTTTTACTCCATGATCTCTTGCATTAAACATTGTTGTAGACAACCCATTTCTAGTCGCCAGTGATGATGCGCTTCAAAAATAGATATTTTTCTTGACGTTTGAGAAGCCTAGGCGTTTAAAATAATCATGAACGGCCGAATTCGATAAAATAAATCTCTCAGCAATCTCACGACTTGTTTTTCGCGTGCTCGTTTAATGCACGCTTGTCTTGGAATTACCTACAGAACTTAATATCATTAGCTATAATTATCATGCAAAAAGAAAAAGTTCCGTAAGGATATATAGTATACTAAAGGAAATAAATAATTTCAGGTCGTTTTAAAATGGGTTTTTCGTCTAACTCAGGGTACGTTTTATTTGTTTTGCGTTTCCCGCCGTACTTATGCAACACTTGAAATGTATGCCACTTGTTCTTTGTTACCATTTTCGTCCATCGTTTCACCACTATGTTTTATTTTTGAAGTGAAACTCCTTATCGATCATTGGGCAGTAATTCCATACTCCGATGAAACGAAAAAGCGACAGTAAGTGTTTCCGAACTCATGTGAAACAAATCCTTAGTCTTAGAATTTAAAACCATTCGATAATACTTGTAAAAGACCCTAGTATTCAACAAGGATGAAATGTTCCTTGCTTGAGGATGTAATACTATTTCCACCAGTAGTGCTCCTACGTAGCCAATAAAGTTATTCCACTTCAAACTTCAAACGAAAAGGCGACAGACTCGGAGTAGGCAACAAAAAGGGAGAGGGTAACGCGCATGGTGGGGGACTAACTCAGAGGGAATAAGTTATGAGCGATAAACCGGGTGTCTAGGGCTAGTTACGTTCATCGTCATTGTTATTATCGTTAAAGTACCTACCCAGACATTACTTGGAAATAACACCAAAAGCATCATCAACTCTTAACGGAAGACTTCAGCTTGAAAATAAAATTGGGCTTTTGCTTGTCAACGCCAATAAGATAAATAGCATAGAACAGCCCAGCAACATTAATTGGCATTGTATAATGTTTTGTATTGTTCTAGGCATTATGCTAAGTCAGTTTAAGATAACAAGTCAGTCGCGTGAAAGACCTTGCAGTAAGAAGACAGTATTCAAATAAGTTGTGGTTTAGTTGTAAGTGTTGGACAAAAAACAAAACTGGTGTGCAGAATTCTGACGCTCCATCTTGTGCCCATACTATAGACACATAGGCACATAGAGTCATGACTGGGTTCGTATGAGTATGATGAGTATCCCTAGCGTGTGTCATCAATCGTGCAGTATTTGTTATTTATCAAGCTTTTATAGTATGTCGAAGCTATAGAGGTTATAAAGAAGTGAGAAATACTCATCGAAAAATTCCTTAATAATGAAAAATGGCTTCTTTTGTCAAAGATAAGTTTTTTTTTCTTAAACAATTGTAATCTAGGATGAGCATTCCCAATTTCACGACCTTCATATACATATATCGAGCTTCGTGAAGTTTCATTTCTATCGCCTAGCTTTCTAGCCTGATCAGTTTTTATTTTTTCATTTATGTGAAGCCAGCTTTTTGAAATAGCGAGCAGTGTTTTTACGCTACTTCAAAATTCTTCTTCATAGCTGTTCCACATACTATGCATGCTTAGTTAGTTAGTTGCTCACTTGCGGTGTGTAGGCCTTAGTAATTTTCCAGGTTTCCTGTAAAATTCCAGTTTTACTGTAATATTCCAGTTTTTCGGAAGAAAGGTACTTTTCTTAGCGACAGTCAATTTGACAGCTGATTTGTACCCTTGCAACTTGTTCAAATTTATTTCGAAACATACCCGTAAACTTCGATCTGAGCAATTAACTCGAATGAACATGCAACGATTTCGCACCACGCATACTGTAATTGATACTAGCATCTGCAGAGCAGTCATCCATTGCGCATCGAAGAAGCTATATTTGCTGTGGAGAGTTATATTAAGGGGTCGATGGCACTAAAAAGTTTTTTATGAGCGATTTAAGCGCAAAACTAAAAATATAGAACATCTTTGGTAGCACAGTTGATAAATATAGACTGCACGACACCTCCGACAGCGGTTTCAGGCTTATGGACTTTACTTTAGGGCGAAGTGAAGCAATCACGCGTTTCCCGGATGTTACTATTTATAAGGGGACCTGCCGAACTTCTGATCAATTTATCACAAACCATGTTGAGTACAGTATAATAGACATGCCGAGGGACCAACGTGGATTCGGACCACTACTATGTTCTAGTCGACTTACGAATGCAGATATCTCCTACATCGCTAAGAATAGTATAAACTGTCCCATCAAGTGTCCCTCAATCGATGCCAGCATCCTGCTCAAAAACCCATGTTAAATATGGCATAAAGCCATCAGATGTGTTGCTTCTAATGTTCGTTCGACTCGGCCTCTACTGCGTAACCTGTAGTTTTATGAATAATGCAACCTGGTTCATACAAAGAAACAGAAAGCTGACTAAGTGGTCCATTTGCAGTCGGTGCCGAGAATGTGGAAGAAGATTTCTGTAAAATGTAACGGCGATGATGATCAACATTCACATAACATCCAGAATGAACCATTTACCTTCGACGATAATGGGCAACAATTTCGTCCACCCGACGAAATAAGGATAGTCATATTCACACTTAAGTCCATCAAGGCTACCGAGCCGTTCAAGTTGAATTATCTCTAAATTGTGTTCGAACGAAAGCATGCCAGACAAATTAAATCTCTGTGTTGTATGGCCGATCCCGAAAAAAGGAGACCTCCTAGACTGCGTCAATTATAGATCTCACCTAAAACCATTTGTTACCTAACTGATAGGTTCTTACCAGTGTGGTTTCAGTCATGGAAAATCCACCAGATATTTGTCAAGGCCACCCATGATACATATGTTAGGATGTATCAGGAGAAATCATACGAAATCGACCCGAATTGCGTCGAAAATGATTTTATGGAGATCATTGCGATTCACTGCCATGCGGTTTGTTGAACATGAGAGTCTTATACTGTATGAAACTCGCAACCCAATACCAGTTACACAATCTTTCAAAATCCTTTACAACTGCTTGCCTATGCGGATGACATTATCAGCAGCACACGGCCAGCTGCTTGTGAGGCATTTGTAAACACTCAAACAGAAGCGGCGAAAATGGGTATGACGCTAAACGAGTCACAGCAGGTATAATTTCAAGAAAGTCAAGAACTTTTTTTAGATCATTTGAAAAGTAACTCTTGCCTAATGCTGTTATTGTGGACTCAGAAGACAATCGAGTTGCACCAGTTGTCCAAGCATATAGAGCGCTGGTGCATGGCCTTTATCTAAAAAAGATGAATAGGTCATGGTCTGGAGAGAAATGTACATTGAGTGACTTATGGCTCTGTCTGGATCCATGAGGGGTGGAAGTAGAGATTTAACCAAAAATTGTATAAGTTGAATCTAGTTTTGCACTAACAGAAATAAATCATAAAAAGCCTAGAAAAGTGCAAACTTGGCAAAGTTTTGTGCCAACAGTTTTGTCTGGTCCTGTCTTGCCTTTTTGAAAGACAAATCAACTCCTGTATGTATTATCCCAAGGACGATAGTTACAAAAGTATATTTTGTCGAGCAACGATCATCATAACGATTATTGTCGCTGCCATTACGATCATAACTGCTGCTACTACTAGATAAGGTGAAAAGTAACCTCCTTTGGAATGAAAAAAAATTTTTTTTTAATTTTATTTTATTTTATTCAATATAGTCACCTTTTAGTTTGATACACTTATTCTAGCGATTTTCCAACTTCTTGATCCCGTCCGAAAAATAATTTTCCGCAAGGTATGCAAAAACTCCTCCGTGGCGTCGATGATTTCCTCGATTTTTGATGAGCCATCTTTTGAGGTTTGGGAAGAGATAATAGTCCGAGGGAGCCAAATCGGGCGAATATAGTTGATGCGACAGCAATTGCAGCCGTAAGTCATTGATTTTAACCGTGGTGGCGATGCTCTTGTGCGCCGGTGATTTGTCTCACAAAAAACGCTTCATGTGAGGCCGTTTTTTGGCAATTTCGGCCTTCAATCGCTCCAATAATGCACAGTAATACTCGCTGTTGATGGTTTTTCCTTTTTCGACGTAGTCCACGAAGAGTATGCCATGACAATCCCAGAAAACCGACGCCATAACCTCGACGACCCATCGAGCTTCCCTCGGCCGCTTCGAAGCACTCGTGCCGGTTTCAGTCCATTGCCGGGCACTCATTCTGTTTTCTGGTCTGTAACAGTTACCAATCGACGCCAAAAGTCCGCCCGATTCCGCATCAGCAAGTCCAAACACTCTTCCGAAGTGCTCTCGCGTTCGTGTTGTTGGTCAGAAGTGAGTATGCGCGGCAGCCAGCGGCAGGATAACTTTTTCATATGCAGAATATTGCCCAAAATATGGCGTGTGTGCTCAGTACTTATCCTTCACTTTCCGGTCAGCCAACACCATTTTATGTATTTTTTTGACATTGTTCTCTGTAACCGGATCGGAGGGTCTGCTGCTGCGGACTTGATCGGTAGTGGAGTTGCGGCCACCACGAAACTCTCGAAACCAATATTTGACGGTGTAATCTGACAGAGCATTAGCCCCATAATATTTATCCAACTTTTCTTTTGTTTCCTTCGCCGTTTTGCCTCTCAAAAAATAATGTTTTATGAGAGAACGAAAATCGTTTTTGTCCACACTCAACATGATGCCAAACACGTCAACAACAATCAGCTGTCAAAATAAAACTAAAGATAGTAACGCACTGAAATTTGGCATGTCTGCCTAAATGTGAACGGACTTCAAGGCACCATAACCTTTTTTGCAGTAGCAGCGCATTCTGGCGGTCAAAGAGGTTACTTTTCACTCCATCTAGTTTATCGAGCTCGATGGCGATCTCTACGATAATAATCATTGTAACGATCATTTGAGTAATATCGGTTGTCATACCCATAGCCCCTGTTTTCACTTTGTGAACGATCGTAATAACTTCGAGTATCGAATAGATCACGACGTAGCGATCGTAGGTCTGTGTGCTGTATCGATCATTGGCCATTCGGCTTTTTATCCAAGAATCAGCAGTTGAAGGAGTGATCAGCATCACCATAATCTACGGGCCGTATAGTGAGATGTGTTTTGCTTAAACATTCAGAATTTAATTTCTCGGCTTTGATGGCTGCGACATATAGAGCAGATGGACACCAACGACTTTTCCGATAGGTCTATGCATTTGCTTCATCTTCTACGTTGAGTTGAAGAATAATATAATTTTGATGGTAGCTTCAAGAATTTTTCTTATTATCCAACCACAATTCATTTGTTCATCATGATGATTCAGGGTTATACATTACTTTTTACATTTTCTATGTAAATGTTCATTGCACTATGTAAATAATAATTATACTTTTAATAGTCGCAGCGTATGGCTCAAGCAACTGGGCTTGAAACAAGCCGCCGCCCATGCATATGTATGCGACCGTCATTTTTCGTCAAAAATGAAAACACAAGGTTCCGAAACGAGGATAACCGCTTGGGCAATACCTGACCAAAACTTACCCGAGGTATTGGGAGACAGTACCGATGATGAGGATTTTCCCGAAGATGAACCATATATATATGAGAAGCCTCCAGACGTTCATTTAAATGGTTTCTCCATAAATGAAGTTATGCCAAATGAAGATGGCCGAAATGATAGCAAAGAACAAATGAATAATGGCAACCATATCACTACTGAAGTTGAAAATAAGGTATACAAATAATTAATTGGGATGAAAATTGTTTAATATTTATTTTGTAGTCTCCTATAGACGAAGAACCAATTGATTTCGATGAGCTCTTAGCTAAAGTTCATTGTATTACTGATTTAAATAAGAGCATTGAGAAGCCAAATGGAATATTACCACATGCAAATGAAGTGAGTTTTGTGTACATCTTCAACTATTCTTTAACGTAATTTCATTTAAATATTTGTAGTCTTTCGATGCATTGGGGACTGAAGTTAACACTTTGGACGAAAGTATACTTACTGCATCTTTATCTTTAAATAATGGAGTCCCAGATGAAAACGTAAGTTTTTTTTAATCCCTAAATAGAGTTTTACTTTACAAAATGTGTCACTACTCATTATATGAGTACCGACATTAGTGTTGAAACTGTTTGCAATATTTGCTTAACGAGGACTGTTTGATGAATACCCGGATTAGAAATGATAACGCAACTTTCTTAGATTTTGACAATTTATTTTTCAATATAATCCCCTTTCAATCCAATACAATTTTCCAACTTTTTGGAAAATATTTTGGAATATTTTTGCAAATATTCCTCCTCGTTCGACTCGCACTCGCACGCAAATCCGGAGAATACGGAGGAGGGAGCAATACGTAGTGCAATTCGACCAATTTGGCTGTGGCGAATGCGGAGGTGTGAGCCGGTGCGTTACCGTGATCGTTTTTTTCTTTAAATTCGCGTTATATCGGCCCAAAAAATAGACGTAGTGTGTTCCTGTGATTGTTTTTCCCTTCTCTAAATAGTCAACATGGATCACACTTCACGCATCCAAAAAAACGGTGGCCATCACTTTCCCGGTCGAAAGCACGGTATTCACCATTTTTGGAGCACGTTCACCGGGTAAAACCCATTGTTTCGATTGTTCTGTGGTCTCTGGTGTGTACCAATGAATCCATGTCTCATCGACGGTCAGGAAACGATGTAGAAACTCCTCCGGATTTCGATTAAACAGGGCCAAGCACGTTTTTGAAGTGGTCCCACGATTGCGCTTGTTCTGAGGTGTGAGCATGGTCGCAAAAACCACTAACACGATGCTTTGAAATGGGTGTCAAAACAAAACTAAGCGTCAGATTGTCACCAAATTTTGATATGCGGGCAGAGGTTATACTAAACGATGGTTCATTTTGGCTCAGTAGCGCCACATATCTTTCAATTCGGGTACCCATCGCCAATTTGTTAACTGGATGTTAGATCGCCAGGACAATTTGTCATCGAATTTGATATTTTCCGATGAATCTCATTTTTGGATGGATGAGTACGTAAATAAACAAAATTGTCGTTTCTGGGGACCGAAAAACCCATACGAGATTCACGAAGATAAGGCTAGAGAGACATTTACAGTCAATGGAGACCGTTACTGCAACATGTTGACCGGCTATTTATTTCTAAAATTGAATGAATTGGGTCTGCACGATCTTTAGTTTCAACAGGAAGGTGCTACCTCACACACAAACCATAAATCAGTCAATTTATTGCATACGAAATTTGAAGATCGCATTATTTTGGTTAGAGGAGAAGCTCATTGGCCTTCAAGATCATGCGATTTGACACATTTAGACTTCTTCCCTATGGGGTAAGGTCTATAATAATAGACCAATAACCCAGCGACAATTCAGGATCTCAAACATAACATCCAAACTGAAATAACGACCATTGACCAACTGATTCTTCAAAAAGTCATTGATAATTTTGACCTTCGTGTGGTAGCTTGTAACAGAAGCCGTGGTGGTCACGTGAACGATGTTGTGCTTCATTCGTAATTGCCATAGACCGAACTTTATTAAGTGTTTGTTTAATTTAATGAAAACTTCCACACAAGCTGTTGACTCACACTTTATTATTAACTCTTGGAGGCAATTCCTCCAAGAAGTCTATCGTGCTACTGTTCACAATCCGTGTCTAGGATGACAACTGCAGTGTCTTACATTACAGAAAAATTGATCTGGGTTCGATGACGAGTGAAGACAAGCAGGGAAATAAGATGCATGCCAATTGGCACTCCGAAGACGGACGAGCAAGGAAAATAATTCCTCGGTTACAGATTGATAATAGGAAACACGGTTGATCTTTCTACTGTCAGACAGATGGTAAAACTAAACTTAGACTACTGACTATTAGCTAATTTAGGAATACGAAAACGACCTGAAGATTGATTGACAATGTATTTTCCAGTATTACTCTTCAAATCTTGTCAGTTGTCGATTTCTTTTATTACCACAATGACTCTGTGAGGTTGTCATAAGAAGGTTAAATTCACGTGGTCAGGAATTTGAAGTCAGAACAGAAATATGTTCAGAAAATACCCTAAAAAAAAGTTAAGCCCTGATATTGTGAGTTTGGACTTCATGCTGGAGCCAGACAACAACCCGTTTTCACGCAGAGAAATCTAATGAAAATAAACGATTACAGTCTACAATTCGGTCTACTGGACCAACAAGATATGTTTGACAACTATAAGCTGACGGACTACCCGGTAAGTTATTCATAGTAACACATGAGAACCTACAAGTCCACAAAGTTAAATCGTTTGAGATCATCCCCGATGAGTAGAATCTACTAGTTGGTGTGAAAAGTAACTTCCTTGAGAATGAAAAAAAAATTTTTTTAATTTTATTTTATTTTATTCAATATTGTCCCCTTTTAGTTTGATACATTTGTTCCAGCGATTTTCCAACATCTTGATCCCGTCCGAAAAGTAATTTTCCTGAAGGTCTGCAAAATACTCCTCCGTGGCGTCGTTGATTTCCTCGCGTGAACTGAATTTTTTATTGATTAGCCATCTTTTGAGGTTTGGGAAGAGAAAATAGTTCGAGGGAGCCAAACCGGAAGAATACGGTGGATGCAACAACATTTGGAGCCGTAAGTCATTGATTTTAGCCATTTTTGCGATGCTCTTGTGCGCCGGTGCATTGTCTTGTAAAAATAGAATTTTTTCAAAGTATTGCCCATCTAAAGCTATGACCTTTTCCCATCTTTCTGGCAATTTGTCGATCCCATCCCAAAAGAACTGCGCTGGCTTGGCAGCCAAGAATGAATAAAGCCAATTTTTGATATCTGCTCTGATGTGAACCGTATTTCAGTGAGGGCGTTCTGCATCGACCGGAACAAATGGTACTCAGAAGGGGCAAGGTCTGGGCTATAAGGCGGGTGGGGTAAGACTTCCCATCCACTGTTTTCCAAATAGTTCTTAACCGGAATAGCAACGTGGTGCCGAGCGTTGTCATGATGGAAAATTGTTGCCTCGTGTCTGGTCGCATATTCCGGACTTTTTTCGGCTACTGCTCTCTTCAAACGGATTAATTGTGTTCGGTAGCGTAATGGTTTCACCCGGTTTTAGCAGCTCATAATACAGCACACCCATCTGATCCCACCAAATACAGAGCATTACCTTCGCGCCATGGATATTCGGCTTTGCCGTTGATTTGGCTGGTTGGCCGGGTTTCACATATGATTTTTTGCGCTTGGGGTTGTCGTAATGAATCCATTTTTTACCACCAGTAACAATCCGATGCAAAAATGACTTCCTTTTGTGGCGTTCCAGCAGCATTTCGGACATGCAAAACCGCCTTTCGACGTCTCTCGGCTTGAGTTCATGTGGAACAAAATTTCCTTGCTTTGAATATATCCAGCTGCTTTTAAATGTTTTAAAATGGCTGCTTGAGTGACACCCAAAGATTCTGCGAGCTCTTCTTGTGTTTGGCAACAATCTTCATAGAGTTATGCTTCCAGTTCTTCATTTTTAAACTTTTTTGGCTACCCAGGACGTTCATCGTCTCCCAAGTTAAAATCACCACTTTTAAATCGTGCATACCACTTTTGGCACGTTCGCTCAGCTAGCGCATATTCACCATAAACTTCCACCAAAATACGATGACTTTCGGGAGCAGTTTTCAGTAATGAAGAAGAACTCCCCGCAAAAACACTTTTTCAGGCACAAAGTTTGACATATTTGAGTGAAAAAAAATTATTGTTGTTTACGCTTCAAATGAATGACATGTACTGAAATGACGTACAATGACAGTAGCTTTCCAACGCATGTTCCAATGGAATAATAACAATGGAAAAATACAAGTTACGCCATCTCTTAGCAAACCGCACGAATTAAGTTATAGACCCAATATTTTTTTGACATTGTCCTCTGTAACCGCATCGGAGGGCTTGCCACTGCGAACTTGATCGGTAGTCGAGTTGCGGCCACCACGAAACTCTCGCAACCAATATTTGACGGTGTAATCTGACGGAGCGTTAGCCCCATAATGTTTATCCAACTTTTCTTTTGTTTCCTTCGCCGTTTTGCCTTTCAAAAAATAATGTTTTATGAAAGAACGAAAATCGTTTTTGTCCTCACTCAACATGATGCTAAACACGTCAACGACAATCAGCTGTCAAAACAAAACTAGAGACAGTATGGCACTGAAATTTGGCATGTCAGCCTAAATATAAACGGACTTCAAGGCACCATAACCTTTTTTGCAGTAGCAACGCATTCTGGCTGTTAAAGAGGTTACTTTGCACTCTACCTAGTAAATATAGCTTATTAGAACACTCCCTAAAATGGGTCAGCTTTATTCGCTTTAGCCTTCTAAACATCGCCTACAAAATGACCTTATACCTTCTGTAAACTAACTGATCGATTCGGAAAAGTCCAATGCCTTAAACATCCTTATTTTGCAATGGGTCTTAGAAAAAATGTGAAATTTAAGATCGTCACACATCAACAGTTTATAGATATTAGGATTACTTCTTGAGATCTTGAAGAGAAATCAGCCGTGCAGAGCTGTGTACAGCTTCGCTTCTCCATCAAAACTTTGCATGATGACCACGGAGAATGTAGGTTATTTTGTGAATATCGCCCGCATCTACGAGACCGGTTTGATATACAATACATATGTAAGAGTATGTATCAGAATGAATTTTAGGTAAGGCACAAGTAATATGCGACTTTGTTTACCTAAAAAGAATATAAGCATTTCTAAATCAATACTTCTGCTGAGATTAGAGATTTTGACATCATAAAAAACCATATTACGGGGTGGCCGTGGTGTAGTTATATATGCATACACTCTTCAAGCAGAGGGTCGCGGGTTCGAATCCCGTGCGAGGCAATTCTCTGAAAAAGTCTTTTCGTAGATTTTACATGTAGCTATATGAGAATCCCGTCGGCGTCAACTCTGATATGAAGGCATAAAACTGATGTTGGAGTGGTTGCTGGCTGGGTTAAATATAACGAAGTAACAACTAGCACGTACTGAGACCCACTGCTTGAGGATGCACTTGCTCGTCCCGTTCAGTTTGACAACCACATCTGGGAAAAATATCGAAACCTAATACACCTGAGTTTCAAACCAATACAGCACCCACCCGCGCCCTGGAGAAAACCAGTAAAAGGGTATTCATATCCCCTTGGTGCGCGCGCGGGATTATATATATAAAAAAAAATATCGGTTTGTCAATGTACCATTTGTAAACAAACAAAGAGTAGCCACTAAGATATGGTAGTTTTCAATACCAGTCCTGCTTTGCCGTGCAGAAGACCGACGAAAACAAGCTTGCTTCGAAATAGAAGCCTCTTGTGAGAATTATGGTATTAATTGCATTAATGGAAAAAAAGAAGATTTATTGAAGAACTATAGGGCCTATATCTAGTCAAACAAAAAGTTACGACTGCAGCGGCCACTGGCCATATTCCAGTGGAGAAAGATTTCGACTAGGAGTGCGCAACTGGACGCTATTGACTAAACCCAGGTCCAGAAAAATTTCATTTGTACTTTAGCTGCAACAACGTCGCAACCGGGTCAATGTTGCCATGAAAACCTTTAGGTATTTAAACTCCTGAATAATTATCGAACTGAATCGACTGCAATATGATCGATTTCTTCAATGTTAAACAGTAACGCGAACCCCTCTAATCGAATATGTCCCAAATTTTTGTTAAAATTTTCATCGGCATTTGTAAGCACTCAAAAATATTTCATTATTTCACTTTTAAGAATGTTTCAGCTTCTTCCGCACCAATAGAGATCAGCAGTAAATTTAAGAGGAGATTGATTTCCTCTGTGAGAAGACGTCGCATTCTCTATGATCCTGCACATCCGCTATTTTCCAACATTCAAAAGAAAACGAGGGCATGGGAAGGAATCGGACGAGTCTTACATCTTAATGGTAATACTTTGTGAGTTACCGAAACTAATTTAATCTTTTAAAAATTCTATTCTTTAATATTTTAGGAATTGTCTGTCGGGAATTATGGCTAAATATGCGTTATGATTATCAGATCCATGTAAGAAATCTTCGGCAGTGGTTAGCTGGAGAGAGCACTCAACGTGAAAGACCTCGAATATCATTTGAAAATGATTTGCTCTTTCTCTGGCGTCATATACCTGAAAAGTAAGTAACAAAGAAAACATTTACGCATATGCAATTTCTTTAAAAATATATTTTTTTAGAAGCTATTGCGGAGACAGTGATGATGAAACCCTCCAGTTTCAAAATATACCTCAAACAATGACAATAACAGAGCAGTGCAACAGTATCGTCGTAAGAAACGATTTGACAGCAAGTTGCTTTGCACGTACAGCAGATCATGCTTATGCTAACAAAAACACGGACGAATCAGTGCAATTTGCTTGTAATGTCATTGAAGCTGTGAAATATTATCCAGAAATATATGATTGCAACCACCCCAACTATGGAAGCGCTAAGAGAAAAAGCCTTATTTGGGAAGCGATTTCAAATGAACTCCGCGCAAAAGGTACTATGAAATATAAAAAAAAAAAAAAACCAATAAAATGTTTTGTAAAAATTCACTTTTCCTTCAGCCTCCAAGTGCCTTTGGACATGGATAGTACAACAAATGCGATATGAATTCGAAATAATACACCAAAAGTCCTCATACCTTACGAATAAAATGGAATTTCTTAAGCAATTTATCATACCCAAGTAAGCTTACAAACATTCATTCTATGTATGTGTTTTCACATAGTAACTTGGTATAATTTTGCAGTGAAAAATCGCCGTTTAAGCGAATCAATTCACTCACCGATCAATGGTTCGAACCGATGATTACTTTTAGCGAAATACAAAGTTTAATTCAATGTTTTATCGCATCGAAAAAGACTCGTCCCTTTTTTGTGCATATCTGTACACCGGAATTAGTCAAACAACTTCAGCCACCATGTTGGTCAATTATTGGAAGAGATCTAAGTAAAAATCTTCAGAAATCATTGTCAATGGTTGTATAAATTTTATTTTATTTTTTTTTCAGAGCGCAAAGCTGAACAATGTGAGGTTACTTGGGTCGCTATGCAGACGATGTTTTGCGAAGTTTCTGATTTACGTCGCAATAACTGCCCCCTACGCGATGAATGGGAATTTGAATTGATCATCAAAAAATTACTTTCCTCTCTGTTAAAAACAACAAAAATCATACGGGTTCGAGATTGTATGTTCGACAAGTATTTTGAGTTGGAAATTATAATTTAAAATTCAACTTTAGTTGCAGATATACCAGTGAAGAAAAGGAAAACCGATGAGGAACCCGCCATTCAAGAATCTAAATCTGACGTCAACAAGTCTGTTGATCTGGAAACCACTTCTTTAAACCCACCACCGAAGAAATTAAATGAAATTAAATTTACAATACCAGCTGTTACAACGGATACTGGTACTCCGACTGAATCGCAGACGGTACGATTTAATCTTGATAGACCACTCGCCGAGTTACCCGATAAATCTGTTGTGGAGATTGATTCAGTGTTAAAAGATGCTCACATTGTGATTTTTACTAATCCCAATAGAAAGCCAAACATTTATTTGTTTACACCACAACTGCGAAAAGAACTTATTGCTGAAATAATGTGCAGACCATTGTTATTCAATGAACCGTGCAAGCTATCTAGGCTGACGAAACAGTTTTGGGGTGAAATATCTATTGGACTCCGGTATCCGGGTAAGTTAAATTTCAAATTTTGTAAATGCGTCTTATTACCATTTTCAAACTCTTTTTCAATTCGTAATAAAGAAGAAAAAAGCCTCACTTTAGCCAAACAGCTAACACCTCCAAATTGTGTCTTATTCCAGCGTACACTCCATCCACTTTTGGACCCACTGATCCAGATGGTATATCTCCCCTTCTTCTAAAGAAATGTTCTTTCACGCTGGCAAAACCACTGCGTAAGCTTTTCCATCAATCCTAATTTTAGAACCCTTTCCGAGCACATGGAAAACAGCATGTGTCCTTCTTTCGAAGGTCATGGAAACGCTGACAAGCCGTCAGGTCATGAAATATCTCAAAACACAAAAACTTCTCAATGACCGGCAAAACAATTTTCTTAGCAACAGGTCCACTACGGATTTGAGGGGGTGTCTCACCAACAAGTGGAACCAAAGCGTACATCAATCTGGCGAAAACACGATAATTGAAATTGATATTGCTTAGGTATTTGACAGAGTTTGGCATCAGCTTTTGAGATCAATGACTCTTCTTTAATGGATTAGAAATTACCTTTTGGAATGTTTAATTTAAGTCTAGTGTGCCATAGGTCTCCATTCTGTCTCCGACCATCCTTTCAATTTTCATCAACAATCTCTTGTCTGCTACTTCTAACAGTACTCTCTGCTTTTCATATTCGTTACCTGATTCATGTCCTGGTCTTAGGCTGTAGAACGAGTACACAGTGTATTTAAAGCTCATCTGATAGTAACATCATAACTAACTGGGGATTCACTAACAGAGTAAAAATTTAATGTTTACAAAACACAGTGTTGTCTGATGTCGTTAAAGCGAAATTTAAACATTCAGCCATTGTCCATGAATGGCACTTGCATCATCGAAACAGAAACACTCCATTCTCGGTATGTGTGTTAATGACAACTTAACTTGGAATGACCACATGTTCGATCTCATCAAAAATGCTGCAAAATGTCTAGGTTTCCTCAAGCGATGTAAGAAATACTTCACACCCTCTGATTTGGAGTACAATGATCACATCTAGTTGGGTGCGCCCAAAACCTCACTAAACCTTCTAAATAAAATTCAAAACCATGCGGTTAAACTTATAGGTGATTCTAATATCACTCAGACAATGGACACCCTCGAAGAGTGATGTAATTTCTCGTGTCTCCCTGTGTTTCCACCACCAGTGCTCATTCTGTCTCGCTATGAATGCTCATCAGTATACCATCTCTCTTTTTCCTAGTCATTATAAACTTCAAACATTTAAAACCAACGTTCATCGGTACCTCTCTTCCTGTCCTCTATGATTTCCTTTCGCCCGCGCTGTGTGCAAGCATTAAGCAAGATACTTACTATAAATCCCTTGAGCGCGTTCAAATTAGGAAAAAATAATAATTCCAAAATTAAAAAAAAAAAAAGTATTTGTGGTCCTTTGTTTAGATTTTCGGTACTTCCAACGCAAAAATGGGGTTTAGTTGATCCATATGCCGATCGTGTAGAACTTTAGAGGTCCCTTGTGTACGCCATCAGATATTACCAAGATGATAATCAATAATTTAATAAAACACGTTAATGTGGTATTTAAAAGTTACACCGATGTATCGATTAAAAGAATGGAGTTTACCAATTTCGACTTCCTTCTCTCTTTCTTAGTTTTAAATCAGCCACACCTTACACCTCCTGAGGTAATGCGTATTGAATTTGCCAACAAGATTGGAATATTCTTTTGCTCTCGGCATCTTGTGAAAAAAATAGACCAGCGTTTGATGTTATCATCAATTTATTTTATATTTTTTCTATTTTCAGCTGAAGTTTGCATCTTTTTCTGGGACTATATTGTGGAGAAATTATACTTTGTGGACTATGATCGAACGTTTAAGAAATCTAAAGGCATCAAATGGCTGCCTCCACCAAATGGAATATTTGCAAAATTCGAAAAATATGCTAGTAATCACTATCAATTCAGTTGAGGTTGGTTTTGAAAGCTTAAATAAAAATTAACATTTCAGATTCAAGAAACTGGTCAGAATACGTTACTATACTGCCGGAGTTCTTTCAGGAGATAAGTTATTTACCATTGATTTATGTAGATCTGAAAGTCAATTCAACTTGGAACAGAAGACAGTGCCACGCAAGAGATATTGCCGAAGCTTGGTCGATATTGGGCAGAAAATATGCAGTACTAGGTAATTTATATTCAGTATGAGAGAAACTGTACGCGTTATCAAGTTGCTGTTGTTTTTTTTTTTTTTTTTTTTTTTTTTTTTTTTTTTTTCTATTAGACAACCACAGACTGTTATGGGAAAAATTCAAACAAGTCTATCTGCTCTATTTGAGTGAAATGGAAATCAACATCTATAATCCATGGCCTAAATTTTGGGTTCCTGTGTTTGAGAAAATGACTTTCTTATTTGAACATCGATATAATGCAAAGGATCCCATATACTATGTAATCAAATATAAAATTCAAGATGAAGTTGTACAATATAGACGAGCCAAGCCATTACCAGTTAAGCTCGATCCAATTACCAATGGAAAAGCAATATTTCGCTTACTGAAAGAAAACGAATACGTTGAAGATTTTACGTGGGTAAATCGAGCTCGTTTTGTCGCAAAAATGAAAACCTTCCCAATGCTTTACGATGTGAATCATCCACTTTTCGGTAATAAGGAAGCAAAACTAGAAGCATGGCAGGAAATGTCACTCTTTTTCCACTGTACAGTTGGTGAATGCCATTTAATCTTTCAACATCTGATGAAAGGTTTTCTTCTCCTTCGTGCTAGAGATCCAAATCATAGTTGCCGAGTAAATGCCAAGTACTGGGAGAACATGACTTACATTTACATGTGTGCTGTACCAAATTCTATAGATCCATCAGCAGTTGAATGGCGAACATTCAGAGATGCTTCCAATGGAAGCACAATTAAATTAGCCGAAGAATTTCAAGCGGAAATTTCAGTAATTGATGCAAAACCAAGACTGGTGTTAAAGAATTTAGCAGCTGCAGTTAATTCAATGCCATTAGAAATTCAGGGCAGGGTAATGCAGCAAATCAAACGTGTATTTGCCGAATATACTCGCCTTCATAACGAGGATGTAGTTGTCGATGTTTGAGACGAAATAAGCGATTTAAATTTTAGCTTTACGATTATTGTACAGATCGGATCTAGTTGTAAGCAAAAAAAATCATCAATTTACCTTAAGTTAGTTAAGATGTTACATTCATTGTTATCATAAAGTACATTGCTAAGTATATTTTAATAAAAATAAGTATGAAATATTATACGCAAGCAGGATTTTAATTTTGATTTTGTCCGACCGATTATGTGGGATCACTTGTTAAATTTTTAACATTATCAATCATTTTATTTTATCAGCGGTTTGACCCAAGTATATCCATCGAGTTGTACTCTACTTATTGTCTTAAAGCCATGCTTTTCAAGAGTTTTTTGCTTTGTTATGCTTTAGGTGAGTTGAGATGAGTTGGATGAATTTACACTGACTGTTCCAGTTTTTTTTATTTAACATGGTTCCCTTGTGGCAGATTCTAAAGTCTATCACGGATATACAGACTTGGCCAAAAATATGAGGCACCCTCTATTTTTCGCTCTATATTTTTAATTACTTCCGGCAATATATAAGGGGGTAGTCCCATGTCTGAGGTTACATTTTGAGGGTTTTTAAGGTTTTTTTTAATTAATTTAAATTTTTTGTTAAAAAAAAATATTTTAACATTGATGGTTTTGTTGAGGTAAAGAAGGTCTCTTCAAAAGAAAGTAGGTAGCTGGCCCCCCTGATTGCTACAGTTGTAATCATCTGAAATCAAAATTCCAAAAAGATTATTATTCAGTAGGGTTATCATTCTGTCCCGTAGCAGATGTAAGAGATTTGAGTAAAAAATAACAAAATGTCGGAATTGTAAAAAAAAAATCGACTGTTTTTTCGATTTAAAATCGAGATAAAAAATCTAATTCTGGTAGCGAACGGAACCATCAATGTGTAGAATATTGCGTTAAAATTTCAGCCGAATCGGTCCAATAGTTTTTTTTTAATCATCCGCGCCGACGGATAAAAAGTAGATTCGAGAAAAACGCGTTTAAAGTTTGGAGAAAATTTATACTAACATGAATCATCTATTCCTGGCGCGTACAGTATACGTTCATTTTCTTCATAAGCATCATTTTCAGCAACCCTCGCTGATCTACGTGCAATTCTTTCACTTTTTGCAAACACCCTCTTCTCTGCGTTGTAAAGGGTTTTCCAATAGGGACTTGACAACTTTGAATTTAATTTGTGAACGCACTCTTTCACTAATCATCAAACTGTCACTCTCAATTCATTCAGTAAACTCAATATTTTCATCATGGTAAAGTACACTAACGAGCAACGTCTGCAAATTATAAAAATTTTCTACAGATATTCGGAGTCGGTGACTGCAACTTTAAGAGCGTTAACTCCAATTTTCGGTCAGAATTTTCGCCCTAGTAGACAGGCAATAACAAGTTTAGTTCAAAAATTTGAGTCTACATATTCGCTGTGTGATGTTGCCGTGTCAGTGAGACAACGGATTGGTCGAAGTGTCGAAAATGTCGCTGTTGTTCAGACGTCCGTAGTAAACGATCCAAATCAGTCTATTCCGCGGCGTTCTCAAGAGTTGGGCATCGCTCAGACCACATTATGGCGTATTTTGCGTAAGGATCTTGGTTTACATCCATACAAGATCAAGCTGACTCAAGAATTGAAGCCGATGGACCATTTGAAGCGTTGTACGTTCTCCGATTGGTTTCTGGAGAAGATGCGCCAAGATGATGAATTTTATCGCAAATTTATCTACAGTGAATTTTGAGCTTGACTATTTTCTGTGGGGCTACGTTAAGCCATTGGCTTATGCCAACAAGTCAACGACGTTGGAAGAGCTCAGAGCCAATATTGAACGCGAAATAGCGGCCGTTTCGGCCGAAATGTGTGGCCGAGTCGTTTAAAATTGGGTCCAACGAATCGACCGCTGCAAACGTGCCCGCGGTGACCATATGAATCGTACTTCAAGCCAATAATAAAGTTTTTGAAATATCTCAAATGGTTTGCCAAAAAAAAGTTGTCAAGTCGTTATTGGAAAACCCTATACATGAGTGTCATCGACTCGGTGTGCAAAGTTCATGGCCTCTGCGCTTGCCATTACATCCATTATTTTCAAAACACTTTTTTGAAAATACACGCTGCGGTAAACGTTGCAGTTTCCAAAATTTTTTTACCCGAAAAATTGTGTTTTGGAGCCCAATTCCAAACATTTTCATTATTATTATGAGTATTTCCACCCAAACAACTTTTTAAAATACTATCGTCCGACAAGACTTCGTAGATCGGCCTTAAAACTTTAATAACTTCTTCATCAAAAGTCAGTGGATGTATAAATTTATTGTCAGCTTTGAGTTGCCGATACTGACACCAGGAAGTTTCAACTTCTGGACAATAATGATGTGAATTCTCGTCGGTAGAAGTTGTGTGATAAAACGTTACCCACACAGCTTTATTTATTTCTTCCAGAGAATTTATATTTCTCATAATTGCAAGTCCGCAAAAAGTATTTAATTTCAGCATAATTTCATTAGTCAACAGCATCATTTTTGGCTTTATTTCTTTCTTCTTTTTTGGTGCAATTTGTTTTCCAGCCTTTTCATTTCCAGCAGCTTCCAGTTGTTTTTTAGCTTTTGCGTGCTGATTAAGAATTTTTTTGGCTCTTTCACTCCAACCTCCTTGGGAATGAAAAAATTTTTTTTTTATTTTATTCAATATAGTCCCCTTTTAGTTTGATACACTAATTCTAGCGATCTTCCAACTTCTTGATGTCGTCCGAAAAGTAATTTTTCGGAAGGTCTGCAATTCGCGTAATCTGAATTTTTTATCGATGAGCCATCTTTTGAGGTTTGGGAAGAGATAATAGTCCGAGGGAGCCAAATCGGACGAATACGGTGGATGCGACAGCAATTGGAGCGTAAGTCATTGATTTTAGCCATTGTTGCGACGTTCTTGTGCGTCGGTGCATTGTCTTGCAAAAACAAAAGATTTTTTTCGCTTCATGTGATATTCAGTAATACTCCCTGTTGATGGTTTTTCCTTCGTAGTCCACGAAGAGTATGCCATGACAATTCCAGAAAACCGACGCCATAACTTTTCCGACCCATCGAGCCTCCCTCGGCCGCTTCGGAGCACTCGTGCCTGCTTCAGTCCATTGCCGGGCACTCATTCTATTCTCTGGTGTGTAATAGTGGATCCAAGTTTCAGCAACAGTTACCAATTGACGCCAAAAGACCGCCCGATTCCGCATCAGCAAGTTCAAACACTTTTTCGAAGTGCTCTTGCATTCGTATTTTAGTCAGGAGTGAGTATGCGCTGCAAACAGCGGCAGGATAACCTTTTCATATGCAGAATATTACCCAAAATATGTCGTTTGCGCTCAGTACTAATCTTTGTGGTATCTGCTAGCTCTCGCACCTTCATGTATTTTTTTGACATTGTCCTCTGTAACCGCATCGGAGGGCCTGCCGCTGCGGACTTGATCGGTAGTGGAGTTGCGGCCACCACGAAACTCTCGAAACCAATATTTGACAGTGTAATCTGACGGAGCATTAGCCCCATAATATTTACCCAACTTTTCTTTTGTTTCCTTCGCCGTTTTGACTCTCTAAAAAAATAATGTTTTATGAGAGGACGAAAATCGTTTTTGTCCATAATCAACGTGATGCCAAACACGTCAACAACAATCAGCTGTCAAAACAAAACTAAAGACAGTATGGCACTGAAATTTGGCATGTCTGCCGGACTTCAAGGCACCATAACCTTTTTTGCAGGAGGCTACTTTTCAACCCACCTTGTACATACTAAAATCCTACGTGTTGTACACTACAAGTATAAATTTTTCAAGGTAGATATGAGCGCCTCAGCTGCAGGGTACGTTCTCTCCTATTATTTGCAGTAACTTTAAAATTACTTAGTGTATCGCAATAGTAAAGGTCCATGGTTTACCACTGAGGTGCATAATGCTATCAAACTCGTCGAGAATTATATGCTAAATTCAAAAAACTTTCCACTAGTCACAATTGGGAAATGTTTTGCAGAGCAAAAAATTACTCTTCATTAGTCATCAGAAGAGCCAAAAAAAAAAACAATTTTTTTGTCGAAGCTCAGCATAGACCAACCATCAAAGGAACTTTGGGCAAGATTACGTTCTATAGGGATAGGAAAGAGTCATATACAAACTAAAATGCCAGATGCAGATGAGTTAATTGATGTCCTTTTCCCTAACCCTAGTTGCAATTCTTCGTTGTCACCGGAAAATCAACTTTTCTTTTGTGGATCACTGTTGTTGGAATTTGAAGTAATATCTGAATCGGATGTGATCCTACAGGTTCGTGCTCTCAAATATAATGCGATTGATGAAGATGGAGTAGACTTGCGTTTTTATCAAAATAATACTTCCCCACTTAATAAGCTCATTAACTCATTTATATAATTTCTGCATTACCTCTTCAACCTTCCCTCTTCGCAAATTCTTGTGAAACAGATTTCCAACCACCTCAATCGTTTCAATCTATTATTGTCCGTGTATTCAGGTTTTCGATCTGGACATACTGATATACTGCTATGATCAAAGTGCCTGACGATATTAGAATTCAATATGACAAGGAATATCTTTCACTGTTTTGCTTACCCGAAGGCCCTCGACACGATCATTCATGAGGGTATTTGCACTTAACTGAAACTTTATTTTGATTCCTCAGTCTTCACAAATCGTGTTCAAAGAGTTATTGTTAACTCAAAATACTCTCAACCAAAAAATATAGTTTCTAGAGTTTCCCAAGGTTCATTTCTTGACCCAATTCTTTTCTGGCTTTTCATAAATGATTTACCGCAACATATGTACATATGTATGCCGATGACACGCAGATATACCTTTCTCGACCACTTGGCCTGGTGAAAGATCTTGTGGATAGATTTGATTTGGACTTGTCTACCATTGCAAAATATTTTGAGACAATGGTCTGATTCTAAATCCAAAAAATACAATGTCGAAGAGTAACCGCCTATTTTTCTCAACTCCACAAGGCTCATCTTCTCTGACACCGTGGTGAGTCTTGGATATACAGTAAATCGGTCTCTTTCTGCCACTGATAAAGTAAATTTAATTATAGCACATGTATATGCAGGATTGCGAAAGCTCTGGCTGTTTTCTAGTTTTACATCTGTTAGCACCAAACTGAGGTTGATGAAGTTCCATTCTTTTGCCGATTTTTGATTATGCTATAGTTATCTACTCTAAACTAAATTCTCTATGCCAGCACAAATTACGTGTCGCTTTTAACGATATGTTTCGATATGCCTTCGAAGTAAGAATATACAACCATATAACCCTTTACCATAAGTATGTCCTTGGGTTTTTATTTTCTGATTTTTGGACAATAAGATGCTGTGTGTTTATTCAGTCACCTAGAACTTTCAATCTTATCCCGTCCTCTTATAAATATCTGAACTCGTTTCGACTATTTCTTGTTTATTTTTCCAGACTGTAGAATTCACTGCCTACCACCATTAAACAAGAAATAGGAGCAAAGCAATTTAAATGTGCCCTATTTGCACACTTTTCATCTTTGTAATCTATTCTTCCTTTATTTCACCTTTCTCTTCCAGCTTTCTGCTTTGCCCCCTTGTATTAGTAACGAATATTCTTTAAGTTAGTTTAAGATTTGATTTAAAACCTGTTAAATTTAGTTTATTCTTTCACTTAATGTTTTAATTGTGCTAAACTAATTTAATGTGGTGAACTACTTTGAATGAGCTTGCATGTACTATAAGAGACCTTTGTTCTTATTTCTTACACATTTAACTTTTACAAACGTATTTTTGTTAAATATTTATTTATAATTTAAGACTAGGTATACAAAAAAATTTAAAAAAAAATACAGGGTGGTAATTGGTGGGTTGAAAAACAAGGTTGCGTACTCATTGATACGATTTTAACTCTTCTAGTCGTCTGAAACAAAAAAAAATGTGCTATAGGGTTTTCCAATAGGGACTTGACAACTTTGAATTTAATTTGTGAACGCACTCTTTCACTAATCATCAAACTGTTACTGTCAATTTATTCAGTAAACCCAATATTTTCATCATGGTAAAGTACACTAACGATCAACGTCTGCAAATTATAAAAAATTTTCTACAGGTATTCAGAGTCGCAAAATCATCTTCAGTGACGAAGCTCATTTTTTGCTCAATGATGCAAAATATGCGTTATTGGTCGGGTGAAAACCCACATCACCATTTCATCCACAAAAAATAACTGTTTGGTGCGGTTTGCATGCAGTCGGCGTTATTGGGCCATATTTTTTCGTCGACGATAACGATCGTCACGTTACTGTGAATGGTCAGCGTTATCGCGATCACTGATTATTTTTGGCCCGAATTGTAAGATATGGACTTGGTTTCAACAGGATGGTGCCACAAGCCACACAGCACACGCTACAATCGATTTATTTAAGAGTAAGTATGGTGAGCGTGTTATCTTAAGACGTGGACAAGTGGTTGGCCGCCTCGTTCGTGCGATTTAACGCCGCTTGACTATTTTCTGTGGGGCTACGTTAAGTTATTGATTTATGCCAGTACGCCGACGACGTTGGAAGAGCTCAGAGCCAACATTGAACGCGAAATAGCGGCCGTTTCGGCCGAAATGTGTGGCCGAGTCGTTGAAAATTAGGTCCAAGGAATCGACCGCTATCGAGTTCCAATCATAAATTTTTTGATTGTACTTCAAGCCGATAATAAAGTTTTTGAAATATCTCAAATGGTTTGCCTTTTATTTAAAAAAAAAAGTTGTCAAGTCGTTATTAGACCCTATATATACCATATACTGGGTCATATAAAAAGTCTCCGTGGTTTTTTGTCACTAGATGGTGTTGGTGTCCATTTACCTGGAAACACTAATCTGATTGTGTCAAGCGAACACGTGTTTGAAAGGTGACATGTCAGGCTATATTATTTGTAAACACAGCTGTCTAATTCGTTGCTCGTGTTAAAAGTTATACTGATTTGAATATGAGTTAAATATCTAAAGAAATACGCTACGTGATGCTTTTTTACTATAAAAAAGGAAAAAACAATGCAAATATATACCGAAAAATTTATGCAGTTTACGGTAAGCATGCTGTGAGGGAACGCCGGACCCAGGAGTGGTTTGTTCAATTCTGTTCCGGAAATTTCATTGTAAAGGATATACCTCGCACTGGTCGGCCTGTCACTGAAAAAGTCGAAGAAATTTTGCAACTGTTTAAGCAAGACCAGCACGGAAGCTGTCTGGAGATAGCGTAGGCACTAAACATCAACCGTTTGACAATTTGGAATCATCTAAAACGCTACTCAAAGAAGCTCGATGTTTGGGTGCAACATGAATTAACGCAAAGCAATTTAATTGACCGAATAACCATCAGCAAAACGCTGCTGAAACGTAACGAAATGGAACCATTTTTAAAGCGATTCATTACGAGCGATGAAAAATGGATTAAATGCGAGAATATCCAACACAAGCGATCATAGTCGAAGGCCGGTGACCGACCACAAATGAGTTCAAAGCTTGGAGACTCCAAAGACGGCAAAGAAGGTTATGGTGAGTGTTTGGTAGGATTGAAAGGGAAGTGTCTATTGTGAGCTGCTAGAACGTGGCAAATCGTACAATTTGATACTCTACTGTGCACAACTTGACCATTAGAATAAAGCTTTCAAGCAAAGAGCGACCAGAATTGGCCAACAGAAAGGGAGTTGTCTTCCATCATGACAATGCCAGGCCACACACGTCTTTGATGACCCGGAACAAATTGATGGAGCTTGGTTTGGAATTTTTCATGCATCCACCGTATAGCCCGGGCCTTTTCACCCTCTGAATACCATTTGTTTCAGTCTTAGCAAAACTCTCTTGATGGTAAAAAATTGGCCGCTGAAAATCACTTGGCCAAGTTTTTCTCTGATAATGGCTAATATGTACTCGATTGAAATTGATTTTAAATATAGAAAATTTCTTTTCAAAAATGTACAAAAAAAAAATTTTAGATTTGCATAGTAAGAGTACTTTAAGAGATGGTATACAAAGCTTCAAAAACCTATGTTTTGGAATGACGAATTTAAGTTTTTTTTTTTTTTTGAGGGAAAAACGTAGCCGAGGCGTGGGGAAGCATTAAGACCAAGCATTTTGATATGGTGATGGATTACCTCATAAGCAACCAAGGCAGAGCTGTGCCTAGCTTTGACTCCGACGAGGCAATTAGGGGATATCGGGTGATCAAATGCGATGTCCAATTTTTCAACGATTTTCTTAATGAATGTGTTGCTAAGATTAGGGACGCATGAAACGTCTTGAAGCTTAAGTTTATTCAAGAAAATGACATCCCAAGGAAACCCAGGGCCCGCGCTTGTTTGCTCAATATGAAGATAGTTGCCGGAAGGCTTCAAAAATGTCTTAAACAAACCGGCCGGTGGTTCAAAGTCAAAGAATGACTTGACAGTCATTGAGGCGGAGGAACCTCATAACAACACTATGTCCTTCCTGCTCCTCATAAATAACGAGCGCCTGACAGCACTTAAAAAAGCAGACCACAAAATTAAGTTTGGTTTGGCATCAGTCCTGAGGGCGATGTGGATATCGCAACCGACAAGTTGTTGGAGAACCTGGTGATCGCCGACAAAACGGATAACTTTGAAGGTCATCCAGACTAATCTAAAACACTTCAGGTGTATCTAAGAAGCTAGTTTTCCTAATGAAGGAAAATGTTGGCGTTGGAATTATCTAGGAGCCCTAGATAAGGAGACTCGGCCATAAAGAGGCTTAAAGACAAAGACAAGTAAGAAGTGAATCACTTTTTTTTTTTTTTTTTAAACCACTAACCTATCAGCAATCAAGCCACAACCCTAACCTTTGTCTTTCCTAGTACGGAAACTTTCAAGGGGTGGGAAGAAGTCCTAGATATTACACTCAAAACAAACAATGACAACTTTCAAGTCGAAAATCGGAAAGCTTCCAATCCGAAGTCACTCTCAGACCAATGATGGATCCTCTGTGATTTGAGTCTTGAGGCCGAAATCACTAAACCGTTTAGAAACCCTAAGAGAGTTAATTGGACCAAGTTTGGTCAAATCCTTACGATAAAACTCAAAAACATATCCGAAATAAACACTATAGCAATCGAAAAACTGAAGGCAAAGGTAAAGACTTTCGAGAGGCAATGGACCTTAAATACTAAGTCTCCTGTCCATTTAAACGTAGGAAAAAAAACTTTCTCCATATTGGAATGAAGATCCCTCTTATCTGAGTCACATGAACCGATATCAATATCTGCAACAAACAAAACTTCTGGCAGCCGTACAAGGACTGTTTAAGTCTGTATAAGAAAGCTTTAAAGACATCCAAGAAGCAGGCCTTAATGAACTATTGCTATTCAATAGAAATCTTCAATTACTCTGCCAGGCTTAGCAAAATTTTGCACAAAGAACACTCCAACCTTGTCGTTCGAGGAAAGGCAGATAGAGATGGACAAAATTCTCTGCGGAGACCCAGAAATGTCTGGTGAATACATACTTTCCCGCATGCAATGATATTAGTACGGTACCCGGAAGGCCTCGGCAAGTACAACCTGCATCCCACAGCAATATCAATTCAATCAGAGGAAAAGATTTCCTGGGCTATTAACAGCTTTTCTCCGTTTAGGTCTCCTGGCTCTAACGGCATACTATCTGCCATGCTACAGAGAACTCAAGACCTAAAAATGCCTTGTCTTGAATCAATCATCAGAAGCTGTTTAATACTGAACCACGAACCCCAATCTTAGAGACACGATCGATTGGTTTCTATACCGAATGTATGCATTGGCGGTCATGAGTCTTCGAAGGATTTCGGATGAATTAGTTGAACGTCCTTTGCACTTAAAACCCTACAGCTTGATTTAGACATACAAAGCATTCAATAAAAATTATCGCTATTCAAATCAGTGCACTCCTAAGGAAATGGCGCTCCACAGGTTAGTGCGAACAATCGAAAAATCCATGCACTACAAGTAGCATCCTTCCTAGATATAGAGGGAGCCTGTAATAAGTTACACACTGAAGCTATTCACAAATCTTTAATCGGGCTGGTCATAGAGGAATTTATTAGTCATTAGGTAGTCATTATGCTCAGGACACTAGGTAATAGTCACTTAACAAAATGCGTTCATAGAGGAACGCAACAGGGTGGCGTTATTTCTCCTCTACTCTGACTAATAGTTATGAAAAAAATGCTTGTAAGATTGGATAAAGAATGGATCAAAGTGGTCGCGTATGCGGATGACGTCGTAACACTAGCGTTAAGAAATTTTCCCTCAGTGATAAGTGAAATCATGGAGACTACTCCAGACAAAGCAAATACCTGGGCCGTTAGTTGTGGCCTTAATGTCAACCCGATCAAAACTAGTAAACTGATTATATTCACTACAAAAAGAAAAATACCTAATTTAACCCTTCCCTGTCTTAATTGTCCCTGTCCACCAGCGCAAGATATCTGGGTATCATGTTTGACTCAAAACTTAGTTGGAAGCAAAACATCGAATAGGGAGTAAAGAAGCTATGTGTTGCCTTCTATGCCTTCAGCAAAACGTTTCAAAAGAAGTTTGGACTTTAATAAAAGTTGACCTTGTAGATGTACACACAGTAGTGCGTCCAATTCTCACCTACGAGTAATAGGTACAGTGGTCCGCATTGGTCAAAGGCTGCAACTTTACGAGACTAAAATGGCTCCAAATAACAGCCAGTATAGGCACCTTAGGCTGATTGAGGTCAACTCCAACGGATGCGCTTTCTCTGCTCCTTTATTTTTGCCCCTCGATCTACACACAGACTGTACGGTCACGTTTTCATCCGACTACTTCACACCCACAGTAAACTTCAGGAAAACTTCCACTTAGTATTTCTCCCCGGAGTTCATTAGAAGAAAGACAAAGGGGCAAAGGACTTCGACACGGTTATCTACATAGACGGATCAAAGATGAACCGTGGTGTCTACCGAAATCATTGAAAATATCAAGATCATATCGGTTGCTGGACTTTGCCATCGTCTTCCAAGCACAATTCGGACGTGGCTTAATGCTCAAACAAAACATTGCTATCCTCATAGATAATCAAGCCGCTATCAAAGCACATTAACTCGAATAACATATCCTCCAAGCTAGTGCTGAAATGCCGGAACGGTTGACTTGCTGCAAGGGCCCACATCTCGCTAGAAGCGGTTAGAGGACAAATCCACTCATATTTCCTGTAGAAGGCCAAACTTCAATGGAGCGGTTAACGAACTGCATCATATTAAAAATGATATGGCCCATCTGCGATAAGAGTAAAACAAAAGACCTATTAAGCAGAATCCGTCTAGGTATCGCCGAAATCATGGGGATAATCAAGGGGATAATCACGGCGCATTGGCCAATTGGAGACCATGCGGCCAAACAACGCGAACTCTCTCCCATTTTCTTTGCAATTGTCCGGCACCAGCAAAAACCAGGCTCTCTGCACTAGACCAACCATTCTCTGATGACCTTAATGACATCTCGAGTAAACGGATACGAGATCTAATCCATTTTCTTAACTCCACTAGACACCGACTGTCTCACACCCTCAACAACACACATCATCAACCAGGTCACACGAGTCGTGTTAACAAAAAGACATATTCTAGTGCTACTTAATCTCACATTGAACTGCCACATCTACCTACCTACCTAAGCTGACATCTGAACTCATCTTTTTATTCAGTTTTGTTTGGCAAAACAACATACAAAAACTTACAAAGACCACTGATCAGAATGCGTCGAGTGCTCACAATTGAAAATATTGCTGATGCTGAGGTCAGTGCTTAGGAAGATTCTTATTTATCGACTGGTCATTGTGCACCAGAACTTGGCTTTTGTCCATCGACTTTATGGAAGAATTTCCGCAAGGATCTTGTCTTCAAGATTCAAAATTTTTTACCATCAAATTTTGTTCTGTTTTATCGAGTAATTGAAAAAAGTGTTCGATTACAACAGTATGACTCTCCAGAAATCGTGTGGTTTGACTCCGTTGGTTTATTAAAAGTCAACATCGAGCACTCCATTCGTCAGATACGGCCCAAAATGCTCGAAAAACTGGTCAAAAATTGCAGCTCCATAATGAAATTCCTGAAACGGTCCTGTGGTGGCTACATACCCGAAATAATCTTTAATCATTAATGCCAAGAAATTATCTATCGAAGAAAAACCCTAATCATCCAGTCCTGCTATGTGGGGTAGAACTATGAATGGGTGAAGTTATCCTTGATCGCTTGAGACGGAAGATTTTTCGAGTAATTTTTGATTCCATTTGTGTTGACCGGCTTTGAACGACAAGATATAACAGCGAACTCTACGAGCTGTACAGCGACATGTCTGACATGCAGAGCGAATGGATAGTAATGTTTCGTCTTCATGAGTTCTCGATAAGGCACCTTAAATTTCGCACAAGTAAAAGAGGACTCTAGCCATCTTGAAGAGAGCTAAAGACCTGAGCCACAGGTCCATCATGAACCGTAGTGCAATAGTATGTGAGTAATTAAGATAGTATCCATCAGAATCGATATATTCTCTTATACTCGTATATGGTATGATATTTTCAAACTGCAACGTAAACTACACCTCAATACCGGAAATTCCAAGTCTCTCAATCCATACCTCTTTTGACTTCTTAATTCTATCGAATCATTCGGCACTGTCTGCCGTTACTATCAAATATACACATCTGCATTCGTATATGCCATACGAGTATGCATGGAGATGTACTCGTATTAGGGTGCATCCAGCGACTAAAAAAAAAAAGAAAAGAAAAACGTTAGAGTAACGTATTCATTTGATGATTAACATTCAATCATGCATTTCTATTGAGGTTCATCTGCGTTTATTCTTAGCCACGAATTGCATCATTGTGTGGGTAATTTATTCGCCCTTTAATCTTGTCCCCCACTTCAAGTGCCCATTAAATAAATCATGGATGTTTTTGTTCGAAAAGAAATCATTGGAGATACAAAGATACAAAACAATAACAACTGAATGCAACAATCGCTCAGCATGGTTTCAGTTCAATCACGAATCACGAGCAACGAGCAACGAGCAACAACTACAGCAACAGCAACATTCGCCACCGCAGTGAGCCTGTTCCGAATACTAATTCCATCTTAGGAATGGTCGCTTGGAGAGTAGATACACCGCATTCGTACTATGTACCCATACCGAATCCAAGAGCAAGAAATGCCGAATGTGTTGGTGGGCGACCGCGATGAGGCGTTTTGCAGAATCTATCTGAAAGATTTTAATGCGCAGATCCATTTTGTTGCTGCTGACTGTGGTGGCCGTGTTGGATGATTTGATGCAACATTCGATGCAATTGGTCCAATCATGGCAGAGATGGAATCAGGGTGATGGTATATAAGGTATTTGAAAATCATCTTTGGGAGATGGTGGCAAGCCACACCCTATTTGTATTTTGAGCTCAAAATATGTTGATGTTTTGACAAAGAAAACTTATGCGCAAACGTCCAAGTAATTTTAGATGCATTCTGCCAAACTCCTTCAGCCTCCGGATTTAATGTGTCATGCTTTCGATTTTTGTAGTTCTTTCATGTATGGCAAATCCTGTGGATGATGCTGGGTTTTTTACAAAAAAAAAAAAAAAAAAAAACGTGACAGCGGGGGTATAAGCCGATGCGTTTCACATTTTTCTTCGCAAATGTGGTCTTTTTTTTTTTTTTAAATCGGCGTTAAATCAGCCCAACAAATCGCCGTGGTATGCTCTTGTGATTGTAGTTCCCTTTTCCAAATAGTCAACGTGGATCATACCTCGTGCGTTCTAAGAAACGGTGGCCATCACCTTTCTGGCCTAAGGGACGGTCTTCGCCTTCTTTGGAGCGCGTTCACCGGGTAAAACCCGTTGTTCGATTGTTTTTTGGTCTTTGGTATGAAAGGACGCAGAAACTACAGATGATTTCGATTAAACAGGACCAAGCACGTCTTTGAAGTGGTCTCACGATTGCACTTGTTCTCCGGTGTGAGCACTAATCGCGCGGACAGCTTTCTCATGCTCAAAATCTCATGCAGGATATGGCTAACGCGTTCAGTTGAGATGCCTGTTCAGCTAACTCGCGATTTTTCTGTCAGCGGTCCGCCAATACCAGATCATGGATTTTGTCCACGGTTTCCACTGTGGTAAACGTTTTTGGAGCATTTGGGTGCTATTCATCAAAAGCCGACGTGCGACCACGGCGAAACTCTGCGAACCAATGGTAAATGGTTGTACGGGAAGGTGAATGGGTCCCATATACATCATCGACAATAGGTTTGATTTCCGCGAAGGTTTTGCCGCTCAAAAACAAGAACCGGATCACGGAGCGCTACAGCTCTTTTTCTGTGACCGCAAAAAAACACTAACACGATGTTTTGATGTCAAAATAAAACTAAGCGTCCGATTGTCATCAAATTTTGACAGGTTATACTAAATGATAGTACATCCATCTATCTTCCAATTCAGGTACTCATCAATCAGCCCTCTTATGTATAGTCGACGTCATCTGGGTTATAACTATGACTGCATATCATTTATGAAAAGGCAACTTAAGCTAAAACAAAATAGCAAAACCAATATGCGCTTTCGCAAAGGAGTGATTAGACATGGATTCGACTCACTAGAGTCGCACAGGAGGAAGAAAGGCGGATGAAGACATGTGGTTGCCTCAACGGCGGCGTCAATAATCTCAATTTTGTGGTTGTGGTTGATGATTTGCCTCATTCCGATCGCGCATCCACCAGTATGATTGACGTAAGCATCGAAAAAATTAAGAAAATTGTCTCAAGAAGATTGTCTACCGATCTTAGTGTCTCATTCGGATCGGTGCAGAGAATTATGCACGATGTTTTGGTAATGAGACGAGTTAAAGCGCGGCTTGTGCTGAGAGGGGTAAATTTATTCCAGAAAAAGCATCGCATTGATGTCGCTAAAGAAATGCTTTCTTTGGGACAAAATGTTATCGATGACATCATTACCGGGGACGAGACGTGGATCTATGAATATGACATCGAAACTAAGCAACTATCATCAGAATAGCGCTTCTCAGATGCTTAGACCAAACCACAACCACAACAGATTCGATCCAATATCAAGACATTGTTGACGGTTTTCTTTGTTTGCCGTGGTGTGGTCCAGTCTGAATTTCTTCTGCTAGGTTAAACAGCAAATAAGGAGTAATACGTAGGCGTATTAAAGCGTTTGAGGAAAAATGTTTGTCGGAAGAGGCCAGAATTGTGGAGAAACAACTCGTTTCACCGGCTCACATATCTCATCTTGTACGCAACTATTCGATCAAAAACAACGATCATACTATTCCACAAGCTCCGTATTCACCTGACATGGCCCTTCAATCAATCCGGGTACTTTTTGATCAGAAAGTACGGGTGACCAGATAGCAATGATAGTTTTTCCAATTGCTACGTTTCCGCAGTTGTCAAAGTTACCATTGACATCCAGCAGTCGAAATATTTAGTATAGTTTGCTTTTTCATCATGCATCGCTTAACGCTTGCCGAACATGTGGGAATTATTAAGAAAATTATCGAAATTGCGGTTTAGTTATAAATACGCAAAGTAAACTTCGTCGTGAGATCGGTCGTCATCATGATTTTAGTGTGCAGGCAAATCGTCGCACCGTGGAAAATTTGAGCGTGAGTACACTATTTTGGATTTTAAGCCACCAACCAAACAGAGATTGGTGCGAAATGAAAAAAAAAAAAAAAAAAAATAAATAAATAAAATAAAAATAGCCAGTGGCTTGGAAAACCCAGAAATGTCGATTCGGCGCCGATCAGCTGAATTGGGTATCGCCAGAGAGTCCACCCGGCTTATTTTGCGGTTGGTTTCGGGCATACATCCGTATAAGATTCGTGCTGATGCAAGAATTTAAGTCGGGAGACCATGGACAACTTCTCGTAGAAGGCTCTTTTTTGATTCAACGGCCATGTCATCAAGCGAATACATTCCACAAGTGTTCGGCCAAGCATCATTGCATCTACAAAGATTGAATATTTGGTGCGATTTATAGCATGGCCGCATCATCGGACCTTATTTCATTCGAAATGAAAAAAGGGACACCATTAGCGTCAAAAATCTCAGACACAGAGAGATGTAAACCAACTTTCCGTGGCCAGAGCTCGACAACATCGATATACGATATCCGAGCTTCTAACAAGATTTCACTACATGCCATACAAGCGACGCAACGCTCGAAGTTTCGAAGGAAAAATTGGGCGATTGGGTAATCTCAAGGCGAGCGTTCCTCAACTGGCCGCCGAGATCAACTCGATTATTTTTTCTGAGGCTACATCAAGTCCTTAGTATACGCTAACAAGCCAACCTTCAAATTTGTTTGGTCCAAATCTGTTGGCACAGGACTTGATATTATACACCCCTCCTTAGAAGACAGAAGTTTTTTCAGGAAAGCAAATAATTTGAACCGAAAACTCCAGCTTCTATAATACCATATTTGACAAGAAGGTACTAAAAAGTTAGAGTCGAAAGAGCGAAGGAGTTGCTATGCTTGCACGAAAGTGGTGAGTTACCGAATTTGGTTTTTTCCGATGGGTCGCCATTTGTTATATAGTCAATACACAAAATTACCCAGTTTACTTGCCACAGAGGTCCTTCGAAAATTTACACCTTCGGACGGCCACCAGAATGCAAGCTGCACCGATGGTGATGGTTTGGGCCGCCATAACCGCCGATGGTCGCTCTCCGCTCGTATTTTTGTACCGTGGCGTCAAAATTAATGCGATCGTATACAGTGAAACTGTCTTAGAGGCAGTATTAAAGCCTTGGGCAAACAATCATTTCGGTCGTAGATCGTGGACATTTCAACAAGACTCGGCACCGTCTCACAAAGCGCGCATCAACCAAGATTGGTTAAAAAACAGTGTTCCACACTTCATTTCTTTCGACAAAATGGATTGCAAATTCTCCGGATGCAAATCCGTCGGATTTCTCTGTCTGGGGTATTTTGAAGGCGAAGGTTGGCACTAAAAAATACTAAAGTTAGGACCACCTCAAACAAGCACTTCGCCGGAAATGGGCCAAAATACCGCAGAGCTACTTGCGTTCAGCGTGCGATGCTTTCTTCGGCAGTCTCAAGGCCATTATTCGCGCCAAAGGTGGACATATTGAAAACTACTGATACAATTTGAAAATTGATGTATTTTCCAACATCTTTCAGAAGTTGACCCTGATTATGTTCCAGATGTGCCCCTTCTTGATTTGCCAGATTCAATCTGGTGAGCGGCGTCAGGAGGATTTTTAGGAGGATGAACCTGTTGGACCAAACAGAGAAATGCGCTACACAGTTAGGAACGTCCGTCATTCTGATATTTGGTGGTCTATGCCAGATGAATTTCAGAAATCCAGGGCAATAAATGATCAAAACGAACAAAAGAGGCATGAGCCAAAGTGCAAAACAATATTTTCAAAAAAAGCCGATGCTTTTAGATGTTTGATAAGCCCAGAAATTATTGGTACTATGGTTCGTGACACAAACAGGAAAGCGAAAACGGCCTATGAAGGCAATCGTTTGTCAGCAACGCCAAAGAAACTTCGTCGATGGTAAGATACTGATGCAGATGAGATGTATGGATATATTGCAGTGTTGCTGTCTGCATGTGCCGAAAAATCGTCAAAAGAAGAAGCTAAGGACTTAATCGATCAAAACAATATGCCTTTTTATAGAGCTACCATGTCTTTAGAACGATTTGAACAAATATCCCGTTTGGTTCGGTTCAACGATTCAAGAACTAAAGCATTCCGCATGCAAACTGATAAGCTGGCAGCTTTTAGATATACTTGGGACATATTTCAATCAAATCTCACTGCACTCATCATCCATTAAAAGAGCTTACTATAGACGAATATCTAGTAGCTACCAGAGGCAGATGTTCATTTCGGCAATTTATGCCTAATAAACCTGGCAGATATGGTTTAAAAATATTTTAGGTTGTAGATGCCAAAACCAACTATCCTCTGCGTGGAAAAATTTATTTAGGACAGCAACCTGGTGACGATCGTTCTGATGGCATAGCACACGGCCTGTTGATGCATCTTTTAGAAGGTTCCTTGGATGACAATTTTAACGTTACCACCGACAATTTTTTGTACATCTGTGCCATTAGCTTTAGAGCTAGCAAGCAGAAAGACTACATTAGTGGGCACAATAAGAGGCAACAAACCACAATTACCAATGGAGTTTACAAAAAAATGACAGGGAATTCAAAAGAACTCGGGCAAAATTTAGTTAAATTTTTTGTTTCTCACGGTGCGAGTAACACAAAAAAGAACGTTCTTTTGTTTTCAACTTTACACCACGGCGAGGACATTGATGAGGAATCGCAGAAGCCTGTTATTACTAGGCGTAGACACTTTTGACCAAGTGGTTACACTCTACAGCTGCAAACGAAAAACTAGCCGTTGGCATCGGGAAAAGGAAAAGCCTTTATCAAAGAATTATCATTAGAATTAGCCGCTAAACATTAAGAGAAAAGAATTTTAAGACCAAGTTTGCGAAATTCTGTAAAAACGGCGATGGCATTTATACCATTCCTTTCACAACGGCAAAATATAAAAAAGCAAAGATGTGAATCCTGCAAAACGCAAGAGAAGGATAACAAAAGAACTGCAGTTTGCGATTTGTGTTATGTTCCCACCTGCACAAAGCACTACATAAGAATTTGTGAACGATGCTATATAAGAGATGAATCACCTGCTGAAGCTACCGACGTTCCTAATCGGGATGATGTTGATGAAACATTCGCTTCTACATCAAAACCAAAATGCAGCAGAAATCAATCACCGACCTGAACAATCTAGGAGATGGCGTAACTTGTATTATTCTATTGTTATAATTCAATTGGAACTTGCGTTGGAAAGCTACTGTCATTGTACGTCATTTCAGTATATGTCATTCGTTTGAAGCGTAAACAACAATAATTTTTTTTTCACTCAAATATGTCGAACTTTGTGTCTGAAAAAGTGTTTTTGCGGAGAGTTCTTCTTCATTACTGAAAACTGCTCCCGAAAGTCATCGTATTTTGGTGAAAGTTTATGGTGCACATGCGCTAGCTGAGCAAACGTGCCAAAAGTGGTTTGCACGATTTAAAAGTGGTGATTTTGGCTTGGGAGACGATGAACGTCCTGAGCAGCCAAAAAAGTTTGAAGATGAAGAACTGGAAGCATTACTCTATGAAGATTGTTGCCAAACACAAGAAGAGCTCGCAGAATCTTTGGGTGTCACTCAAGCAGCCATTTCAAAACGTTTAAAAGTTGCTGGATATATTCAAAAGCAAGGAAATCGGGTTCCACATAAACTCAAGCCGAGAGACTTCGAAAGGCGGTTTTGCATGTCCGAAATGCTGCTGGAACGCCACAAAAGGAAGTCATTTTTGCATCGGATTGTTACTGGTGGTGAAAAATGGATCCATAACGACAACCCCAAGCGCAAAAAATCATATGTGAAACCCGGCCAACCAGCCAAATCAACGGCAAAGCCGAATATCCATGGCGCGAAGGTAATGCTCTGTATTTGGTGGGATCAGATGAGTGTGCTGTATTATGAGCTGCTAAAACCGGATGAAACCATCAATGGACAACGCTACCGAACACAATTAATCCATTTAAAGAGAGCAGTAGCCGAAAAACGCCCGGAATATGCGACCGAACACGGGGTAATAATTTTCCATCATGACAACGCTCGGCCCCACGTTGCTATTCCGGTTAAGAACTTTTTGGAAAACAGTGGATGGGAAGTCTTACCCCACCCGCCTTATAGCCCAGACCTTGCCCCTTCTGACTACCATTTGTTCCGGTCGATGCAGAACGCCCTCACTGAAATACGGTTCACATCAGAGCAGAATATCAAAAATTGGCTTGATTCATTCTTGGCTACCAAGCCGGCGCAGTTCTTTTGGGATGGGATCCACATATTGCCAGAAAGATGGGTAAAAGTCATAGCTTCAGATGGGCAATACTTCGAATAATACTTTTGTACATGTTTTTCTTAAATAAACGTTCAAATTTTTGAAAAAAAAAAAACCGCACGAATTAAAATATATACTCAATATATAACACATGGGCTGAAAAGTCAGTGCCGTTTTATAGTAAAACACAAAATTTTTGCAAAATTCAAGTTTATTTATTAATATAGTTGCCTTCGAAGGCGATACACTGATTGAAACGATTTTTCAATCTTTCGATAAGAGTTTTGTAGTACGATTTCGGTTTAACCTCACAATACGCCTCTGTTTCGGCGATTACTTCTTCATCGGTCTTAAATCTCTTTCCGGCGAGCATTCTTTTGAGGTCTGCGAACAGGAAATAGTCGCTGGGGGGCCAAATCTGGAGAAAACGATGAGTGGGGAAGAAATTCGTGGCCGAATTCATTCAATTTTGCCATCGTTTTCATCGACTTGTGACACGGTGCATTGTCTTGATGAAACAGCACTTTATTTTTCTTCAAATGCGACCGTTTTTCTGCGATTTCGTCCTTTAAACGTTCCAACAACGCAATGTAATAGTCGCTGTTGATAGTCTGCCCCTTTTGGAGATAGTCGATGAAACCTTGCCAGCCGACTGTTGAGTTTTTGGTCATTTTGGACGAGGTTCGTCGCCTACTCGCCACTCAGCTGACTGCCGACTTGACTCTGGTGTGAAGTGATGGAGTCAAGTTTCATCAATTGTCACATACCGACGCAAAAATTCGGCTTTATTTCGGTTGAACAGCTTTAAACACTCCTCTGAATCATCAAGACGTTGTTGTTTTTGGTCGACTGTGAACAAACTCGGCACCCACTTTGAACAGAGCTTTCGCTTGTCCAATATCCAACACGCTCTTTTGATATTTTCAGAGCCTCACCTTTCTCGATCAACTTGACTCTACGGTCATTCGTAATCATTTTGTGGACTTTTTTGCTGTTTTCATCCGAAACAGCCTCTTTTGGACGTCCACTGCGTGCAACATCTTCAGTGCTTGTATGACCACTTTTAAATTTTTCAATCCACTTGCGAATGGTTTGCTCGGCTGGTGCATAGTCCGGGTAACACTTATCAAACCATTTCTTTGCATCGGCTGCATTGATAGATCAACACACGAAATTGCTTTGAATCCATTTTTTTTACAATCACAAAAGTTGCTTCACTCACAACTCTCGAGAACTAATCGTCCGACAGCTGTCAAATTTATACACGTATCTTTTGAAGGTTGGTACTAACTGAAAATGGTATGGATTTAATTTAATATATTAGTTTAAAGGAAGACTTCGAAATTAGGGATCTTAGCTATATATACCCATGCAACGTGATTCAAGGCTCGCGAAGGGTGGAAATTCGTCTGGACAGGAAAAGCGCCCGTATTGAATTGAATTGATTGGAGGACTGCTGTTTGTTGCCGCCCTGATATACATAGCTCATGCTACAAGCGTTCTTGCCCAATTTAATAATTATTTCACTGACGTTCACTGGGGTGCTGCAAAGCAGGTTTTACTCTATCTTGAAGGAACCATTGATTATGGATTACAGTATACCACAAATCAAAAAGGGCTTAATCGGATTCGTCGATTCTGACTGGGGAAAGTGCGTTATGGACATATCATATTTGCAACAGGTGCAAAAGTGTCAAAATAATCGACTCCAAACATCTGAGTATAGCCCTTTGCAACCTTCCTTGCTTTTCTCCTTTCCACAGAACTATCCGGATTATACATAGTCTTGAAGACCCATTTTGATCCACCGAGACTACCGGTGGTCCTGCAACCTTCGGTGTCGTCATCTGAGAACCGTTGCAATAAGACCAGTACATTGCTCTGCCCCCACCACTTCTCTTTTATCTGCTGAACATCGCGTTTTTTTATTTTTTTTATTCCGCTCTCATCGAGCATCTCTAACTAGCCTTTCAACATGATCCCATAAAATATGATATGTACACCCAATTCCATACCAGCTTGAACAGTTTCTTATCTGCAAAATATGGTTCGATAAAAGTGTGCCTGATGAAAGGAAATTAAAACCTTTTGCTTACGCCTCAAGTAGGGATGCTAATAGAAAATTTACCAACAACATAAAATTCAGTCTCCTGAACATCTTGAAAAAGACCCTAATACCGTATTTGGAGAATGCCTGATATCTATGGGTAGTTTCAGCATCGTTGCCAGATTAATTCTGACTTACTTTAAAGGCGCTGAACTTCTAGGTGGATCTGAGCCTCAACTAATATACCTCTCCAGAAAGTGCAGTCTTTGGCTACTTACCTCCAAGATTGTTGAGGTCCCCTTTAACTTGTGCGCGCTATCTGGAATGAGGTCTTCTTCTACTTCGGGTACGAATCGAAAAGACTTCGGGCCGAAGCGTTGATATTCATTCGCTCTCTATATCCCCTAGTCATTTCAGTCAACTAATGCGCACTTTTCTGCGCAGGTCGAAGTCACTGTATATCTCATAGAGTTCTCTATTATTTTGTCTGGTTAATTCCTTTGCTCTTTTACTACCCTTCGGCATTTTTCTATCAATTTTTGTGTCTGCTCTTTTAAATTTTTGGAAAAGTCATTGGCAGTCATGGACTGGTTTAATCTCTTAGTACTTTGAAGAAGTAACAATCGCAGGCAGTTTAGGTGGTCAAATAAGAGTAATATTGACTCCATCGAGGGGTAAATGAAAAAAAAAAAATGTACTCTCCAATCAAGAGCCGATAATTGACTGAATTGACAGGTCCTTATTCCTTTCTAACTGCCCTGCGCCTAGAGCTATATGAACGACATCCTGCGCAAAGACTATAGCCGGCAGAAACACACAGAGGCATTCAACGGTAGGCGTGAAACCAATGCCATCGTGTGGCCAAAAATAACAAGTTCTTAACGTTTTTCCTACTCTATGACTGTGAAATTGCTTATGTGGTTTTTGATTATGACAAGAAAGAGCCGTTGAATATCTTGATTTAGATACATTTCTGCAAAGGGATTGGAAATTTGCATTACTTTGATCGTTACTTACTAACTTAAGGTGGCGCTGCAGTCCCAGTTGGACTTGGGCCTCAGCCAACAAGGGTCTACAGCCAGCTCGATTTTTATTTTTTGTACTAAGTTGGCTGAGATCCTCTTCAATTTACATGCGCCACTTGAGTCGCGGTATTCTTCTACTGCGCTATTCCTCGGGGACAGATTCGAAGACTTTAGCATTGGTGTCCATTCGATCTATACGACTCAACTACTTCAGTCGTTGTACCTGTACTCTTCTGGCTAAGTCGATGTCGCTATAGAGCCGGTACAGTTCGTCGTTGTACCTCCTCCTCCACTCACTGTCTACGCAGATGGTACCGAAAATCATCCGAAGAATTTCCTTCCAGGCAGCCAAGAATACCCCCATCCATTTTTGATAAAGTCCATGCCTTTGCGCGATAGAGCATGGTTAGGATTATTAAGGTCTTATATAGTGTCAATTCAATTCAATTGAAAGATTCAAAGAGCAGCGACTGACAGATTGATAGCGGAGCCTAGGTAAAAAAAAGTCCTTAACTACTTCAAAGTTTCATGTGTCGAGGGTAATATTATACCCGAGACTTTGGTGTTGGGTGTCTTTTCTTGTTGACAGCATATACTTGGTCTTGCCGTCATTAACGGTCAAACCAATCTTCCCGCTTCCGCTTCGATACTCACGAAAGCAAAACTGACTATTACACTGTTTTCGTCCGATTATGTCAATATTTCAATCGTTTACACTATACGCAGATAGGATCCAGTAGACGACATTAAAAAGACTGATGGGGGTCTCATTTCTTGAGGACCGGACAAAGAATGCTGAGCGCGAATTTATTGAGTATGCCCAATAAACATGTCCAAACATATCTTACAGATAAGTTGATATGCTTCTCACCAAATCATCACCAGCGGCCTGAAAGAGCTCGGCTATTAGGCCGTTGGCTCCAGCAGCTTTGTTGGACTTAAGCTATCTTTACTTCATCCAGGTCGGGTAGTCCGGCGTGGTTGGTCTACATGGGCCTGACAACGGTGTTTGGTTCATTATTGCCGCTAAATAGTCTACAGAAACGCTCTTTCCAAATCGTCAGCATTAACTGCGACTCTACTATTTTGTTCCCCTGGTCGTCTCTACAGGCTTCAGATCGTGGTTTGTGTTCATGACATAATGTTTCCTTTTTTTTGGTGGAAATTTCGAAACTCATTCCTGGAATAGCATCTCTCAATATCCCCGACCGCGCCTTTCAAATGATTCATCTTTTTCTTCCTGAAAAGCCGGTACTCGTCTCTCTTTTTCTATTCATGGTGCTCGTGAGCAACTCTAGTCCTTCCATGAAGCGCAGCTTTGTGTACATCTTGCTAAGCTGTGTGTGTTTGCCGGCTGCATGTGCAACGTCAGGGGTTGCGTTGTACTGGCCGAGTGAAATTCAGCGCATCAGAGGCGGCATCCTGATGGCTTTTTGGCAATGTTGCCACTGGTCTTAAATTCTTGATGCTGGCAGAATAGGACCTCTTAAGAAATTAAGGGAGATTCGAAAGTGAAATGATTTGACGATGATCTTTTGCGATTGTAGCCGACGTCAAACTTCTCACAGTACTTGCGTTTGCAAAGTTGAAGATATCCACAACCATACAATGGATGAAAGAAGGTTTTTCATTCTCTTTTTGTCCTGCACATCCCATCGCATTTCTTAGATAGCATGTGGTTACCCGCAGTCCAGGGTCTCCACTAGTTTTTTTTTTTTTTTTTTACTTTTGTACCTTTAAAATGTTTGCACACAGCACGGGCGAATGAAAGCAAGGCAGGCATGAAAGAGAGGTACCGATGTACGTTCGTTTTGAATGTTTGAAAGTTATAATGGTTAGGAAATAAAGAGCACGGCAGGGCATTCTATAAGCGAGATGTGCGACTTAGGAAAGAATAACGATATTTCAATGTACATCCGAAAGTGGGCTTGAGAATAAACTGATGAACATTCATTGCTACTGGCAATTTCAGTGGAGCACTAATGGTGAAAATAGCGATAGATAGAGGTGAGACAGTGAGGAGACATTTCGTCAATGTTCGAGGTTGCCAATTGACTGGGTGAATTTTTCGGCTGCACGTGGCCTATAAAGGGACCTAACATTACACATACAGATCCGAAGTTCGTTGTCTTTATTTCGTTTGAAATGGTTGGCAACAGTAGATCCATTTGTATCCGAGGCTTGTTGTTGCATCGTAATTCAACTTTATTTTCCAAGGAGGGCTAAATCCATAATAGATACCCCTAGGAAGAGGGATCGGTTAGACAACTGAAACCAGTAACCAGTAAGAGCGCTGCCGTTGATCCATTGTGGGCTCATCTCTTTTCTAAGACTCTGACTTTGTCTCGGAAATTCTTACTGGCCTGAGCTCTAAATGTGTCGGAGTAGCCCGGATAAAATCGAGTTCTGGGGAATTCATCCACTGTCCCGTTTGTAGTGCTGATACTTATAAGTTTGGCGCGGGTTGAACATCGACCAGTACCCAATATTTACCACTTGGAAGTAAAATAAGCACAACTGATGCGTAGAAATAATTACAACACAAGACATGGCTAAGTTGACATCTCTCAGTGCCTAACCTATTTCTACAGTACACAACTATCCTTTTTTTTCTTTTTTTGATCCTAGTGGCAGAAATTTCCTTCCCCACCTAAAAGTTATAGCTTTCTATGGTGGCCTTTTGTCCGAGTCATCATCCTTCTTTGTTGACAGTAAATATCAATAGACTGCGCATTACTTAGTCTAGAGACCCTTATTGACATCGAAGGTCTCGCTGAAATTGCTTGCGACCTTTACAGAGCAGCGATGGTCTCTATAGATACTGTTAGAAGTAGACTTAAAATCGATAGTGCATGTTTCGATTTGGACTTCTAGAGTTTTCCCTAGGATCTATCGCACTGTGATTATTTGGTCCATTGTGGACATTTGAAGCCTGAAACCGGACTGATATCAAATAAATGGTTTCAGGCATTTACGCAATAAGGCAGAGAAGACAAGGAGAATGAGGTTGACGTAGTTTAAAGAGTCTCTTTTTTTGTGGATCTGCTGCTGCTACTTCAAATAATCTGCTATCCTTGTTACGTTCAAATTTGAATATTGTTAAACTTGGCTTTCATCGACTATGTTGAGCAGAGTTCGGGTAGTGATTTGCCATATCCTTAGCATCGACTGTAACTCTATTAAAAAAATTCCATTGCTTAGCCCGAGTCTTTTACTATTCCTTATTTCAATGGCAGACATTTCACAGAATAACAATTTTCTGGTAAAATTTGCTGTTGAATTTTAACCACTCCTTTTCCTGCTTTGGGAGGCTGTATTCTTCTCATTTATGGAATAGAATTCAATAAAATATGGCACGTGATACGAAGACCAAAGTAGTCTTATTCGACCAAATGTGTGTAGATACGAGTACTTAACATATATGGTAGGCCCAACAACTAAACAAAGTTCAGATAGTCCATTCACCCAACCGGCACTATTTTAGAATCAGAATAACAAATTTCCCTTGGCGGCCATTAATAACGACGATGAGGAAATCACGAGTGATAAAAATCATTTCTGCATAAAATAATAATTCCACCGTTTTAATACCCCTCCGGCTAGTGATTTTTACGATCATCATTGTCACCGGCGATATCCGCCAAAGTCCAATCGTGGATCGCGTTGTATTGTATAATAGGCACAATTCTTAGACTCGACCACGCACCATCATGTACGGCGAAGTCAACAACTGTGCTGCTATGACATGAAGTAGCTACTGGCATCCAGCACGGTACTCGTATCTATCTGCACCTATTCCTATGTTTCTCTATCTCTATAGATACAAATACGAGTAGTTTGGTGTATACCCAATATCCATCACACAATGTATCTTTCTCGTGGCATTGGCTGCACATATTAGGATTGTACTGTGTGCTGCTGCTGATTTTCTCGTGCGTTGTTGTCGTTGTCGTTGTCATCGTGATCGTCTTCAGCTCCAAAGCCTTATACGAATATATACGAATATGTACGTTAGGCTTGATGGTTGAAAAAATTTCCTTTTCCCTCTGTCGCTCTCGCTCGCACTTTGGCAAAACTCGTAACATTCGCTTACCATCCGTCATTCAAGACAACCACCGCAAGATCGTTCTAAGAATTCCAATGAACCTGTGATTATTGAATTTTTATTAAGTACCAACGAACGTGAACAGTCGAAGATGAAATGAGGAAGCCATCGAGATCTTCTGGGCTCAGCACAACGCTGCGCTGAACTGTGCTGCGCTGCGCTGAGCTGTACGGTTGGCTGGTTAGCCGACCGATACTCTTCGGAATGTCGTGTGTACATCGTTCCATCTTTAGCCTAACCGACAGGTAGCCTACCCCATTATACCGATGGTAGAAGTCGTACTGTGTTGTTGGATGTTACCAATGCTGATGGCCGCATTGGTCAGCATTTCGTATGGGAAGAGTGTCGTCTTCGCAACGTTAGTCTCTCCGGAAGATAGGTGAAGAAATTTTTCTACAATGGTTCGAACGACCATTTTAGTCGGATGACCATCTTGAACTGATCGATCGAAGAAGCGAACTGCCAAAAAGGAATGCGCGCGCAAAGATTATTCACGTAGATCAATGATCGTCGCTTTTCTGACGTCTTAAACTTTCTCCGTTGTACCGTACCTCACCACAACAAATCGCGATCGCGACCGTGCGCTTGTCTGCCGTATCGGTCACTTTATTAAATATCGTCATACACACCAAATGACACACTAAATATGATGTATCACATATGACAGCAAGTTACAGCTTTTAATGGTAGTGAAACGATCGCCACTATGCCACTATCTAATGAAGAATTTCTTTGGAGTTTTGTTAAAAAAAAAATTTTCGGATGGTCTCATTAAAATCATTCGGCGGCGGAATAACAAATTAACTATATAAGGTCATGCGTTAACTGGAGAAACGGCCTAGTTTATCCGTATCTATCATTAAAAAAAAAAAAAAAAAAAAAACAAAAACAAAAGGGCGTGCTGCAGTAGGTGGCACCTAAATGGAATGTCAGTGTTCTGAGAAAGAAATTCATGATGGACATTTAGGTACAAAAAAAAAAAAATCACAACTGGCCACTCATTACGTCCCTTTAGTGGACCTGATATAATTGAGCCAACAGGAATTAATGGAAAATATAATATTCTGGGTGGCTAACATCTCATCAGAAGTTCATCAGTCTGCAGGTAATCTCTGATGGTTTGAAAAGTGAGTACTTCCCAATCACCTACATACGAATGGGAACTTGTGCCTGATCCTCCCTCAAAGTTGGACGATAAGATATCGTTGAACTTGAGAGTCGTTTAAGGATGCTCAACTAACGGGTGACCAGAAAGCAATGATAGTTTTTCCAATTGTTCTGTTGCAGCAGATGTTAAAGTAACCAATGACATCCAGATGTCAAAATATTCAGTAAGTTTTGCCATTCCTTTATGCATCTTTATACACATGCCGAACGTGCGGAAATTATTAAAAAAAAATTATTGAAATTTCGGCTCAATTGTAAATACGCAAAGTGATTTTCGTCGTGGGGTCGGTCGTCATCATGGCAATTCGTCGCCCCACGTAAAAGTTTAAATATATACTCTCTTGGATCGTATGCCACCAACCAGACAGTGATTGGTGTTAAATGAGGAAAACGTAGCGGCAAGCATCGCAGAAGACCCAGGAGTATCGATTTAGCGCCGATTAGCTGACTGAAATAGGTATCGCCAGAGAGTAAACCCGGCTTATTTAGTATAAGATTGTGCTGACGCAATAAAAGGAGCCAGACGTCCATAGATAAGGCCATGAATTTGCTAACTGGGCGCTGAAAATGTTGGCCGTAGATTTGGATTTTGGCCAAAAAATCATCTTCTCGGATGAGGCCAATTTTTGGCTCAGCAGCTATGTCAACAAGTAAAATTGCCATTATTGGAGCAAACACAATCCACAAGTGTTCGGCCAAGCATCAATGCATCCACTAAAATAGACTTTTTGATGCGATTTATGTCACGACGGCATCGTCGGACCTTATTTTTTTCGAAATGAGGAAGAAGACACCGTTAGATAGCTATAGAGCGATGTTAGCCGACTTTCTGTGTTCAGACCTTGACAATATCGATATATCCGAGCTGTGGTTCCTATAAGATGGGACTACATGTCATACAAGCGACACAACGCTCAAAGATGTGAAGGAGAAATTTGAAGACTGGGTGATCTCACGACGAGCGTTTATCAATTAGCCGCGTGACCATGCGATTTGACACCTCTTGATTATTTTATTTCTGGGGCTACGTTAAGTACTTATTTTACTCTAACAAGCTAACCACTTTGGACGAGCTCGAGGTAAAGATTTCACAAGCTATTGCAAGCAATTCCCGAAATCCGGATAAGCACATATCCATTAACTCCTATAGATGCATTTTCTATTTTTAAGCTAATCCAACAAATAAACACTTCAGTCTTCGAGTCGACACGAAATCTTTCTATCTGCATACACGAGATCCGGGATGGAAATGTTACTTACGAGTATGCGCCACAATTTAAACGGTGCAGTTCCATCCACCAGATGAGCTACATTTTACCTCCTCTAATTGTTTTATAACATCGACCATCATACGATTCATTGGTGTCGCCAATGGTCACTCTGAATACTAATTCTTCTTGCGTTAAAGGCATGAACACATACTTACCTGCAGACACATTTACTTGTGTTAATAGATGCTTCTGATGCCTTCGCAGATTGTACGAGTATTATAGACCAAAACGCACAATTTCCCCACAAGCGAACCTAAATTACGCAAAATTGACATCGACATTCACTTCAAAGGCGAATTAAGTACGCGTGCGGCTTAAAAGCTGCAAAATTTGCATAAATCTTATTTTGAAATGCAAGAATTGCGTGCCTTACTATGAGTAAGATACTCAGCGTGTATTTGGAAAGCTCTTATAAATCGCTCTTTCGACAGCGTCAGTCAGAGGTATCTAACTGAGCTAAGACAAACGAGCTGCACACGTGTTTTGAATGCATGAGCTGATTAAGTAGGCGCAAATGCTCTGTTTTAGGCAATTGAAGTGCATTTTCATTGGATCAAGAAAACGAGATACTATATATTGACTGGCTAGAGCCTGAAGAAGCAGCAGAATAAGTACAATGTGAAACAGCAAATTTTAACTCTGAAATCTGATATCTAGTTAGGGTTAGATATGAGGTACCACTTACAAATCAATCTGTGTACCTTGGGATAGATTCTATAGTAATTAAAATATATGGAGGTACAAATTCTGGACATACTGTCAAAGTGTCAGGTAAAAGTATGCGAGATCACAAAGGTATCTTGTTAAGTCTGGAAAAGAAAGATAACTGGCACAAAGGTGACTTTATATTTTTATAAAAAAATATCTATTTATTCGTCAACATTAATGTTGTCCCCTTCAAGGTAATCCTCCTCAGATATAATACACTTATGCCAACGCTTTTTCCAATCCTCGAAGTACTTCTTATAAGCATTTTTTGGTATAGCTCTAAGCTCTTTCAACGATGTAGTTTTTATTTAATTAATCATTGCAAATCGCAGTCCCTTTATAGGTCTCTTCAGTTCTTGGAACAGGAAAAAGTAGCATGAGATCAAATCTAGTAAATATGGTGGTGTATTGTTGTGTAGTTTTTGCCAAAAAATCTCTCACAAGCAACGATGAATGAGCAGCTGCATTATCGTGATGCAAAAGCCATGAATTGTTTCTTCACAATTCCGGACGTTTTTTTTCGTACTGTTTCTTGCAAACGGCACATAACTTCATAACTTCTGATGCGCTACGCCACAGTAAATGAAAAAAAAAGAATCAAAACTTTGACATTTGGTCGAACTTGGCGTGATTTTTTCGGTCTTGGCTCTCCTAAGTGCTTCCATTGCAACGATTGGGTTTTGGTTTCGACGTCATAACCGTATACCCATGATTCGTCACCAGTTATGACTCTTTTGAACAAATCGGGATTATCATTGACGTCATTCAAGAGCTCCTTAGTGATTCTAATGCGACGGTTCTTCTAATCAAAATTGAGAAGTTTCGGAAGAAACTTCTATGACACACGTCTTATGCCCAAAACATTCGAAAAAATTGCATGACACGAGTCGACCGATATGCCAGCATCCTTAGAAACTTCTCTTACGGTAATTCGATGATTTTCCAAAACAATTTTCTTGACAGCTTCGACGTTATTATCTTTTGTTGATGTGCTGGGGAGTCCAGAGCAAGGTTCGTCATTGGCAATTTCTCGGCTATCTTGGAAGAGCTTGTACCAGTTGTAAACATTTTTTTTTTACTTGGATCAGACTCACCATATACCACTGTCAACATTTCAAGAATTTTAGAGCACCTGATTCTATTTTTTACACAAAATTTGATGCAAAGTGATCCAATTTTTATAATAATTGAAAATCGCCGAGCACACCAAAACACATCTAACCTTTCTATCTGTCAAAAACAAACTAAGTTTGCTATATACTTGAAACTGTGAACATATAAACGGGACATGTGTACCAACACAGCAAAAAAATTGAATGTAACATACGGTGCCCGCGAAATGTCAAAAGTCACCTTACTTTTTGATTAAAAAAAAGGTTATTGACAAGTTGAAGGGGTAGGAGAGAATGTTGTCGAAAACACACATGTGACGTATGGTCACCGCGTTCAGCATTTCGACGTCAATAGAAGCACTTGGCGGCGCATTTTGAAGGATGAATTACATTTCCTTCCATATAAAGTACAATTGGCTCAAAGAATATCGCCGACAGACCGTTCACGTCGCTTGAAATAGGGTTAAACAGTCGCTTGTATGGTTGACACTGAACCTGATTTTTGATAGCAAATTTTGATGATCGTGGAGGCCCATTTTACACTCTCTGACACGGAAACAAGCAAAATTGCCGCATTTAGAGAATGGAGAATCTAAAGGAGATCCATGAAAAATCGATATGAGTGCATGTTGGCTCATTATGTCTGCCCAGAAATGTGTAAAAAAGGTCTGGAAGGTTACTGAATTCAACAAGACGGTGGCCCTCCAAACTGCAAATCAAACAATGCAGTTTCTTCCACGAATATTCCCCAGACGTGTGCTGTCCAAAAATGACGACATTGACTGACCCTCGAGATCTTCAGATTTTACCACTCGGCAATTCTTTTTGTGGGGTTACTAGGTGGGGTGAAAGGTAACCTCCTTGGGAATGAAAACCTTTTTTTTTTTTAAATGTTTTTTTATTTTATTCAATATAGTCCCCTTTTAGTTTGATACAACTTCTTGATCCCGTCCGAAAAGTAATTTTCCGGAAGGTCTGCAAAATACTCCTCCGTGGCGTCGATGATTTCCTCACGTGAGCTGAACTTTTTGTTGATGAGCCATCTTTTGAGGTTTGGGAGCCGATAATAGTACGAGAAAGCCAAATCGGGCGAATACGGTAAATGCGACAGCAATTGGAGCCGTAAGTCATTGATTTTAGCCATGGTTGCGATGCTCTTATGCGCCGGTGCATTGTCTTGCAAAAAAAATTTTTTTTTTTTCGCTTCATGTGAGGCCGTTTTGCAGCGATTTCGCTTCAATAATACACAGTAATACTCGCTGTTGATGGTTTTTCCTTTTTCGAGGTAGTCCACGAAGAGTATGCCATGACAATCCCAGAAAACCGATGCCATAACCTTTCCGACCCATCGAGCCTCCCTCGGCCGCTTCGGAGCACTCGTGCCAGCTTCAGTCCATTGCCGGGCACTCATTCTGTTCTCTGGTGTTCAACAGAACCAGCGGTGCATGTTCATATGCAGAACATTGCCCAAAATATGGCGTGTGGGCTCAGTACTAATCTTTGTAGTATCTGCTAGCTCACGCACCTTCACTTTCCGGTCAGCCAACACCATTTCATGTATTTTTTTGACATTGTCCTCTGTAACCGCATCGAAGGGCCTGCCGCTGCGGACTTGATCGGTTGTGGAGTTGCGGCCACCACGAAACTCTCGAAACCAATATTTGACGATGTAATCTGACGGAGCACTAGCCCCATAATATTTATTCAAATTTTCTTTTGTTTCCTTTGCCGTTTTGCCTCTCAAAAAATAATGTTTTAAGAGAGAACGAAAATCGTTTTTGTCCACACTCAACATTATGCCAAATACGTCAACAACAATCAGCTGTCAAAACAAAACTAAAGACAGTATCGTACTGAAATATGAACGGACTTCAAGGCACCATAACGTTTTTTGCAGTAGCAGCGCATTCTGGTGGTCAAGGAGGTTACTTTTCAATCCACCTAGTATTTTAAAAGCAACGTGTATGCCAGCAAGCCCCATACATTTAACGAGCTCAAGGCAAACATTCGTTTGCCCGAAAAAGTGATGGAAGACGTAGGAAAAAGAGCACGTTTTGCTTTGGTCAATACAGGCGGCCACTTAATTGATGTCGTATTCAAAAACTAGTCCAAGTAATTTGTAAAGGACCAAATTAAGTTATTCAATATTCATTTACCGAAATAAAATATGGCGCACCCACTATCCAAATAAATTTGAAGATTTTCGGATCAATACACTATGCTTCGTTGTGCCCAATTAATAAAAGCGGTTATCTCGAAAAATCACCAACCCAAGAAATACTCACAAAAACCAGTTAAGTGGACTGTTAACAGCCAAATGAATGAGCCATTCAATACCACTGGGCGGCATTTCCTTGCATGCAATTTCAATGAAGCACTGGTGGCAATATACAGTGCAGACGGATATGGTTACCAGTTTGTTTACAAAGATAAACCAAACATTTGGAAAATATTTGGTAAGGAGCAAGCCCCAACTTATTGAAGCTTATCTTCACTCTAAACTATAGTCCCACTTATGCAAGAAGATTTCAACTAAGCGTAGAGACGGTTCTAGAAGAGATGGTATCAGGAAAATGATTCAATTACAGTCATTTTGCTTTTTGGCAAAACTTAAAATTTTAAAACAGAATATACAAGGGATACCTGGAGATATATTACGTAAGTTCCCAGGTCAGACTATAAATACATCAAATTCCAAATTATATGCAAAGTTCTCATATTGCTGAAAAGGACAAGATTTCAGGAGGAATCCGGAAAATTCAGCAAAACAGTGCTTTAGCTCGGAGCCAGATAGAGGGTAGAGAAGGCTATTCAAATCCTGAAAGGTGTTTGGAACTATAATGGCCAGTCAGGAAAAACTGCAAATTTGCTGTATTGTTTAGCTTCATACATAATGGGTGGTCCAAATACAAATTCCTTTTTGAAACCTAGGTATGTGATTTTGACACTGACAGCTCTTTCCCGAAAGAACGAAATGTATCTCTTTACGCTTGAACAGTGGAAATATTACAAACTTGTTTCTAAAGTGAGTACTATTGCTTGTGGTCAAGACTCACGGTTCCCGTCGTCGTACGCAATTTACTAACGAGAATATGGCTGCTGTGACCAAAAGTGTTTGACTCAATCCAGGAACATGTCAACAACTCAACATTTCACGCACCAGCCTGATGAGAATTTTGCACAAAGATCTCGAACTATTTCCTTACAAAATCCAATTGACTCCGGAATTGAAGTTAAATGAATATCAGCTTTCTTATCGCTTCTCAGTTTGTGCTCGAATTAGATGTCGAATTTGGCCGAAAAATCTTTTTTTTTTTCTGATGAGGTGCATTTTTATCTCTACGACATGATGGTCGGAAAGCCAATGCATTCGCAGAGAATAACAGATTGGTGAGGATTTTAGAGTAGTAGCATAGCTAGCTCATTCTATTTCGAAAATGTAGCGGGAGACGCTATTTCGGTCAACAGTGAGCGCTACAGAGTCATGACTACTGAATTTTTGTGAGCTGTAATTGAAGACATAGACTTGGACGAACTTTTATTTTCGGCACGATGGTGCGATATGCCACACAGCGGTATTCGTGTTATCAGCCACCCTGGCTATGTCGATTGGCCACCTTGGAGCTGCGATTTGACTTTTTTTTGTGGGGTGCCCTTAAAGATTGATATTCTGGGGACAATCCAAAAAGGATTCAAGCTTTTAAAGTGAATATTTTTCGAGCCATTCGTGAGATAGAGCCAGAAACATTCAAAAAGTTCTTGGAAAATTGGGTTGACAGGAAGCGTTACTGTGAATTCAGTCGAGGCAGCCACATCGTATTCCATAACTAATGGGAATGCTTGCTCTTTTCAATTAAGCTATCACATACTAAAAGAATTGATTTTTGTTCATTTTATTTTATTTTTAAAAAGAAACCTGTGTTTGGACCAGCCTGTATATACTCACTGAGCCCAAAAATCTTTTTTTCTCGGCTTGGTGGCCGCCGCCAGAATTGATGACCTTTCGGGCCCGATTTGTAGCATTTTTCATTGTTCTTGCCAGAACTTCTCAAAAAGTAGTCTGGAAACGCTAAATCAGGGGATCTTGCCGGCCAGTTCAAATTGCCAAAACGAGAGATTAGGCGACCCGGAAATGCAGCCCTCAAAATTTCGGTTTTGGCTTGTGCAATAGCGCCTTTGCTCCATCCTGTTGATCCCAATTCATCCAATTGGGGAAGGAGAAAATCGTTGAGCATGGTTCTGTAGCGCTCGCTGTCCACAGTAGTCATTTGACCCGTGGCGTTTTCAAAAAAATGAATTATCCAGCGTAAACAGCACACCATGCAGTAACTTTGAGCGGATGTAATAGCTCTTCCTGGATAATACGCAGATTTTCAGTGCCCCAGAAGCGATAATTTTGCTTAAGTTTTCACATATCCACAGAGATGAAAATGGGCATCGTCTTCCACGTGGTCGAGATTTAGGACGGCTTGGACGTAGCATACACGCGCTTGGCGGTCAACAACTAACAGCTGACGCACTGTCTGCACTTTGTAAGTCTTTCATCAAAATTTTCTGTTAAGATCGCCGATTGACGCCCATTTGTTTGTACTCTTCTAGGCAATCGGCTAAACCCCGTAGTGTTTGCCCAGTTGGTGACGGACGACTGATAAATCCGCTATTTACATAAATTATAGCATCTTCCGATAGGAAGATGACTTGCGCGGATGATATTGTAAAATAGAAGAGACTGGAATGTGCACTCGACAAGAGGGAGAACGTATTGGGCATTTTTATCAATATTGACAACGCATTTTTCGACAGCAGACAGCACTCCGTAAATGAATTACAATTTTTTTTTTTTTTTTGGTTAAAGCAATGCTAATGAGCAAAACTTTGATCTCCGGTGCTGGCTTCTATCAATATTTACTGGCAGAGTTGAACAGGAGTTTACTTCAGGTTTAATCTCTGCTTAACGCTCTCAGTGGTTATATGCAGGTATATGCAGATGATGTAACTGCTGTCTGTGGAATCATGTCTAGCGATTGTCTTCTCTATAGCTTTGACAGCCCTAGGAATAATCGACGATTGTTGCAATCCTTTTAAAACAACTGAGTTTGTTAAGTTCACGAGAAGAAGGATGCTGACTGGCTACACTGACACAACAAAACTAAGTGTCTGTGTAATATCCTGGATAGCAAACTTTCTAGGACTAAATATGTCACGTCTAAAAATATGGAAAAATATGGGGCTCGACACCTGCTCTTCTTTTCTTAATCTGCACGGCTCTGATAAGACCAACCACATCTTATGCGTCAGTTGTTTTATGGAATAAGCTTTCACACTTTCACCAGGTTCCAAAGAACGATTTGTATCAACTACTTGGGAGCTTTTACTAGAGTGCCAGGCTATGATTTAGATTTACAGATGAATCTCCCTCCATAGATTCATATCAGGGGTTGCAATCTCTACCCTGTCTTCCTTTCAGCAAGAAGTGGCCTTTGATGTAATTTGCACTTGAGTTTCGTTTACCTTTCGTGTGGACTGTCATTTAACTCCGATCAGACGTTCGATTGGTACTCTGGTTGCTGTAGGAAGAAGTCCAATTTTTCGTGTAGTCATTGGTGGCTCAGTGCTGACGTGGCGGTGTCATCTTTGTGAAGGAAAACAAGCGCACTTAACTATATTGTAAGGGCGAAATACTACTGGCAGTTTTCCTGAAATGGAATGTCTGCTCGGAATAGGATGAGGAAAATATTAGGCTAGCCGACAGAGGACTAAAGTGGTTTACGTGGGTTTCGTCGAAAAGTTTTGGTTCTGGTATATGCCTTGAAATCTGAAGATGGAGTGTGCAGTGATCTTTTGTCAGAAAGGTTGGATTTGGTAAGTATTAGAATTAATTTTACGGTTTCTAAGTAAGTATTCGCCGCAACTTTCACGTGTGGTTTTGAAGTCCAAACGATGTCTCAATCAAAGAATGATTTCACGAATATTAGCTGACGAAATAAGATTGCTACTAATAGTGGAGTTAGATCCCGCTCACCAGTCCATGCGATCATTTGGTACGAAAAGCTGAACAGATCATTTTGCTATCAGGTAGGCATCTCCTAGGTAGACCAAGAACAAGCCTTCGATGAAGATAAAACACCCATCTTCAACATTCCTTATTGGATATTATAAATTTAGTTCATTTCGATATCGGCTTGCACAATTGTGTGCTGGAAAGACTGTGAGGTAGGCCCTTATTTCGAATGCAGTCGCTCCCTATCCTTCTTAGCCATAGGCACCCAACTATCAGTTAGCCAAAATTATATTAACAGGATGATTGCATATTGACTTTGGGTCATTCCACGATAAATCTCCGAAGCTATATGAGGAGCTCTGAACGACATCCTTTCGATTTGGCTGAAAAATGGTAGAAATACACATTGGAACTTAAAAAAAAAATTTTTTTAAATATTTTTGTATATTATAGAGAAATTCGTTTTCTACTTCCATTTTAAATTTCAAGTTGGGATCTCTATGGTTTCGGCCAAAATAATGTTTTATAGGCGGCTAAATATTCTGTAATAAATATTTTTATTTAAAAAAAGTCACACTGGAGCCTTTGCATCTTAAGGCCTTAAAACTAAAAAAAATCATTATTTACTAAGTGGGGTGAAAAGTAACCTCCTTGGGAATGGGAAAAAAAATTTTGTAAATGTTTTTTTATTTTATTCGGTATAGTCACCTTTTAGTTTTATACACTTATGCTAGCGAATTTCCAAATTCTTGATCCGGTTAGAAAAGTAATTTTCCTGAAGGTCTGCAAAATACTCCTCTGTGGCGTCAATGATTTCCTCGCGTGAGCTAAATTTTTTATTGATGAGCCATCTTTTGAGGTTTGGGAAGAGATAATAGTCCGAGGGAGCCAAATCGGGCGAATACGGTGGATGCGACAGCAATTGGAGCCGTAAGTCATTGATTTAAGCCATGGTTGCGACGCTCTTGTGCGCCGGTGCATTGTCTTGCAAAAACAAAATTTTTTTTAGCTTCATGTGACGCCGTTTTGTAGCGATTTCGGCCTTCAATCGCTCCAATAATGCACAGTAATACCCGCGTTGATGGTTCTTCCTTTTTCGAGGTAGTCCACGAAGGGTATGCCATGACAATCCCAGAAAACCGACGCCATAACCTTTCTAACCCAACGAGCCTCCCTCGGCTGCTTCGGAGCACTCGTGCCGGCTTCAGTCCATTGACGGGCACTCATTCTGTTCTCTGGTATTAAACAGTTACCAATCGACGCCAAAAGTCCGCCCCATTCCGCATCAACAAGTCCAAACACTCTTTCGAAGTGCTCTCGCGTTCGTGCTTTTGGTCAGGTGTGAGTATGCGCGGCACCCAGCGGCAGGATAACTTTTTCATATGCAGAATATTGCCCAAAATATGGCGTGTGCGCTCAGTACTAATCTTTGTGGTATCTGCTAGCTCGCGCATCTTCTCTTTCCGGTCTGCCAACACGATTTCATGTATTTTTTTAACATTGTTCTCTGTAACCGCATCGGAGGGCCTGCCGCTGTGGATTTGATCGGTAGTGGAGTTGCGGCCACCACGAAACTCTCGAAACCAATATTTGACAGTGTAATCTGTTTTCTTTTGTTTCCTTCGTCGTTTTGCCTCTCAAAAAATAATGTTTTTTGAGAGAACGAAAATCGTTTTTGTCCATACTAAACATGATGCTAAACACGTCAACAACAATCAGCTGTCAAAACAAAACTAAGGACAGTATCGCACTGAAATTTGGCATATCTGCCTTAATATGAATGGACTTCAAGGCACCATAACCTTTTCTGCAGTAGCAACGCATTCTTACGGTCAACGAGGTTTCTTTTCACCCCACAGTACACCTTGCCTGACTCGAACAGCAACTCTTTAAAATGCTATAATCTTTTTATTTTTTGATTAATTTAATTGTACCAAAGCAAAAAATGTTGGAAAATACATAAATTTTCAAATTGTATCAAAAGTTTTCAATATGTCCACCTTTTGCGCGAACAATGGCCTTGAGACGGCCAAAGAAAGCATCACACGCTGCACGCAAGTGGCTCTTCCCATTCCCGGCGAAGTGCCTGTTTGAGGTGGTCCAAACTTTGGTATTTTTTAGTGCCAACTTTTGCCTTCAAAACACCCCAGACAGAGAAATCCAATGGATTTGCATCCGGAGAATTTGCAATCCATTGTGTCGAAGAAATGAAGCGTGGAACATTGTTTTTTAACCAATCTTTGTTGACGCGCGTTTTGTGAGACGATGCCGAGTCTTGTTGAAATGGCCACGGCCTCCGACCGAAATGATTGTTTGCTCAAGGCTTCAATACTGCCTCTAAGACAGTTTCACGGTATATGATCGTATTAATTTTGACGGCACGGTCCAAAAATACGGAGAGCGACCATCAGCGGTTATGGCGGCCCAAACCATCACCATCGGTGCTGCCTGCTTTCTGGTGGCCGTCTGAAGGATTAAATTTTCGAAGGACCTCTCTGGCAAGTAAACTGGGCCATTTTGATTGTTGACATATTGCTTAATAACAAATGGCGACTCATCGGAAAAAACAAAATTCGGCAACTCACCACTTTCGTGCAAGCGTAGCAACTCCTTCGCTCTTTCGACTCTAACTTTTTTCTGTTGCTAATCCAGTATGTGTTGGATTAGCGGATTCCGCTTAATTCGAGCCTTCACTTTCCAAACCATTTCTGCTGATGTTGCTGTTTTTGTATGACCACTCCCATGGTGTTTTGCAACGCTGCCAGTATCACGGTAACGAGCTATGGTCCGAGATACAAATGATTTATTCACGTTGAGATGCTGGAGGGCTCTAACGACAGCTACTTGTGGTTTTCCAGCCAAATATAAACCAATCACATTATCACGTTTGAATTCAGTCGCGTATAAAAATCTTTCAACACAACTGAGACGCAAATCGTTTGAAAGGCTTGTAAATAATAAAATTATCTGTCATGTGTCAAAATTTGAGCTCACTGTCATGAACGGTTTGGAAATTAAAGCAGTCTGAAATTGGTTGCAGTTCGAGTCGGGCAGGGTGTATATAAATATTCTTCCGATGAAAAGGAAAAATATTTTCCTTTAATTACTCCTTGTGAAACAGATGAAATATGATGAAGTTTTCTTGTTTCCGGCACAATTTATAAATTAGAAAATCCCGATTCCATCATTATACTCCTGTGTGGTCACGTAGGAGAAATCCATATTTTTTATATTTTCGGTTGCCAAGTTATATAGTATAACTGTAAGGGAGTTGTTATGTGTTCCCCATACGGTCTTTATAGGCTAGCTCTGGCAGCCAGTCTTTTAATTGTACCACCAAGTCCATTGCATGCGCTCTTACCATGAAAAGTCGCAAAGATGTTCCATTCAGCATTCACTCCAAAATCCTGTTCATGCAATGTTAAATTGAAAAAAAATTTCTTTTTGTTTTTGTATGGGAAAAATAAATAATTTTCTTAAAATGTTGGCATTTCTTGTGCAGGAACTCTAAAAGATGGCGCTCATTACAACAAAACATTCATTTTTAAAATCATTCATCTGGTTCCGGTAATATATTGCAAAAGCGTATTAGTTCAGTGGTATCCCTGCACTGCATCTTGCATAACAAAACCATCATTTTCGGAAAAGTCCAATAAAACAAGTATGTCCGTTTTCGTTAAGAAAGTTTTGACTTCTTTTATGTACCTGTTTTGTTGATTGGGTTTCAAAAAGTTCTGAATGAAATCCTCAGAGTTTTCATTTCTAAATTTCCAATTTTGATCGGTCTTTGTGGGTCCACTGATAGTATGTTACGTCTTCAATGAAGTGATTACTAAAAGCAGTGTCAAAGGTTCTTGGGCACTTGCCCAAGTAACAATTTATATCAGGAGGGTTACAAGTTACCAAAGCTAAGCAGGCTCTGCTGTCATTGAGATGCTTATCTTCGTTTTCTATCAGCCTTGATATATTGCTACCCTCAAACATGAGTTTTGATGGATGGTGCAAACACACACGGATTGAGTTCCTGATGCCCCAGCCAAAATGCAAATCTTTGGTTTTAACGACGCGAATTTGAAAATTTAATCTTAACATTATTATGAACTTCTTTGAACTTATAATATATCTCCCGAAGGTTAGCCAGAACCAGGCGTTTTTGAATATGTTTTTTTCTGTTTTTCAGTCTAACAAAAAAGCAAAACATCTTATTTTTGAACCTGAGAAAATAAATTTTTGTTACCTTTATAGATACGTAGTCTTTTTTTCCTGACAATAAACGGCTGATATCGTCTTCACATTAAAAACTTTCTACCAATTGCTTGATATCAGCATCTAAGATTTTCCCATAAGTTGATGGAACGCTTTGATCTTCCTGAAGTTTTCTAGATGGCGTTGTATCTGATCTGACTCAATTTTTTTCTACACGTAGAGCAAATTACCAACTTCGGGTTCAATTTTGGTTGCATCGTAGCCATCCATGGTCGTACAGGCCGCAAATCACGAGCACTGGGTTGATGAGGTTGTAAATCCAAAGGATTGCAGCACGTTTTCCACACAAAAGCACTCATTATAAAGTTTTATTACTCACAACTCTTTTTACGATACAATCTCAAATAAATCAAAAGCTCACGACAGATTGACATCTAGTGAGTGCAAATAAATTAAGCCTAACTTCTAAAATCCTTGAAAACGGGAAATGTGCAACTACTAGTCGTTGAAGAAATAAAACAAGCACAGTGAGGTGCTACTTATGTATGTGCATTCGGGTTATATGTGAGAATGATAAGAGGAGTAACGTAATAAATATTTAGTTTTTTGATTTATTTTTTAGTATTATTATTATCAAAGGAACGATACAAAGGTCCGGGATTTAACGACGGGGTACTATGCCCATGTGGCTAGTTTTGTCAACAGCACGCGGAGTACTGAGTTCCCATGTGGTCACTCACCTACGTACTTACCGCGTCCAACACTGCTTGATTTCGGTAATCACTTGCGTGCAGCGTGCGATGCTTTCTTTGGCCGTCTCAAGGCCATTATTCGTGCCAAAGGTGGACATATTGAAAACTACTGATACAATTTGAAAATTGATGTATTTTCCAACATTTTTTGCTTTGGCAAGGTGTACTCTTAAAAGAAAAAAAATGTATGGCACCTTGAAGTCCATTCATATTTAGGCAAATATGCCAAATTTCAGTTGTTGACGTGTTTAGCATCATGTTGAGTATGGACAAAAACGATTTTCGTTCTCTCATAAAACATTATTTTTTGAGAGGCAAAACGACGAAGGAAACAAAAGAAAACAGATTACACCATCAAATATTGGTTTCGAGAGTTTCGTGGTGGCCGCAACTCCACTACCGATCAAATCCACAGCGGCAGGCCCTCCGATGCGGTTACAGAGGACAATGTTAAAAAATACATGAAATCATGTTGGCTGACCGGAAAGAGAAGATGCGCGAGTTAGCAGATACCACAAAGATTAGTACTGAGCGCACACGCCATATTTTGGGCAATATTCTGCATATGAAAAAGTTATCCTGCCGCTTCGAAAGAGTGTTTGGACTTGTTGATGCGGAATCGGACGGACTTTTGGCGTCGATTGGTAACTGTTGAACATCAGAGAACGGAATGAGTGCCCGTCAATGGACCGAAGTCGGCACGAGTGCTCCGAAGCGGCCGAGGGAGGTTCTATGGGTCGGAAAGGTTATGGCGTCGGTTTTCTATTATTTTCGTGGACTACCTCGAAAAAGGAAAAACCATCAACGCCGGTATTACTGTGCATTATTGGAGCGATTGAAGGCCGAAATCGCTACAAAACGGCGTCACATGAAGCGAAAAAAAAATTTGTTTTTACAAGGCAATGCACCGACGCACAAGAGCATCGCAACCATGACTAAAATCAATGACTTACGGCTCCAATTGCTGTCGCATTTACCATATTCGCCCGATTTGGCTCCCTCGGACTATTATCTCTTCCCAAACCTCAAAAGATGGCTCATCATCATCATCATCATTGACGCTACGGAGGAGTATTTTGTAGACCTTCAGGAAAATTACTTTTCTAACGGGATCAAGAATTTGGAAAATCGCTAGCATAAGTGTATAAAACTAAAAGGTGACTATACTGAATAAAATAAAAAAACATTTACAAAATTTTTTTTTTCCATTCCCAAGGAGGTTACTTTTCACCCCACTTAGTAAATAATGATTTTTTTTAGTTTTAAGGCCTTAAGATGCAAAGGCTCCAGTGTGACTTTTTTTAAATAAAAATATTTGTTACAGAATATTTAGCCGCCTATAAAATATTATTTTGACCGAACCCATAGAATCCCAACTTGAAGTTTGAAATGGAAATAGAGGACGAATCTCTCTATAATATATAAAAAAAAATTAAGAAAAAAAAAACAAAATACCATTTTTTGAGTTATTCAAAGATATATGTAAATAGGATATTCTGGAATGTCCTTCGTCCTTGAAAATAAAAATTATTCCAATTTCTGAATTTAACAAGGTAAATTTTATCAAATTCTGATGAGCAAAGCCAAAGTTATGATCTTTTTTTTAAATATAAAAGAAAGCATAATTTTTTTTTCCAATTTTTGAAGTTCCGTTACACACAAACTACGAGTATATCGAATTCTGTAAAACTTTTTTTGCCTTATGATTCGTACCACTCCAATGAGTATTTCTACTATTCGTTCAGAACGTCGGTCGATCCTTCATGGAATGACCCCTTTCGGAGTAAGTTACAAAGTTCACTGTTGTTTCCTATTATGTCATGAAGTTATCAATTAAAGCTATGTACATACCATACATATGTAGCACATGGGCTGAAAAGTCGAACCATCACCGTGTTGTAGTTATTAAATTTGCGCCGTCCATCCGAACTGGATGAAATGCAGATAGCCATATCAAAGCGTAAGTCCAACAAAGCTGCTGGAGCGGACGGCTTGAATGCCGAGTTCTTCAAAGCGGAAGTAAGAAGCATACATCAACTCATTTGTAAAATATGGTCCGACGAATGGCCCGATGAATAAAACCTCAGCATTGTCTGTTCGATCCTCAAGAAATGAGACCCTCTAAATTGCGCCAACTACAAAGGCGTCAATCCTTTTAATATTATCTACAAGATTCTATCTACCGTACCGTGTGTACGCCTGAAGCGAACCTGATTGGTTCATATCAGTGTAACTTTAGGCCAGGAAAGACCACTAAATATTCACACTCCGATTTTAAGGCCACGTTTATATAAACGACCTCAGTGTTGAGATCAAACGAAGAATAATTCTTGGCAATCACTGCTTCTTTGGTCTAAAAAGGCAATTGACTAGCAAAACCCCTCTCTCAAACAACAAAAGTGATCTTCTATAAGACCTTAATAACTCCAGTTCTAATCTATGGTTCAGAGGCATGGACTTATCAAGCTCTTGGCTGCTTTGACAATAAAATTTTTCGGGTGATTTTCGGTCACGTCTCCATAGATAGTGGTTGAAGGAGGAAATACATCGACGAACTGTAGGGGCTATAAAATGACATCGACTTAGCCAGAAGAGTGAAGGTTGAACGACTGAAATTGCTGGGACATGTAGAGCAGATGGACATGAAAGTTTTCGAATTCGCCTCCGACGAACATTTTCTTAAGAACCCGTTTTATAGTAAAACACAAAATTTTTGCAAAATTCAACTTTATTTATCAATATAGTTGCCTTCGAGGGCTATAATCTGATTGAAGCGATACCAGTTTTGTAGTACGATTTCGGTTTAGCCTCAAAATAGACCTCTGTTTCGGTAATTACTTCTTCATCGGTCTTAAATCTCTTTCCGGCGAGCATTCTTTTGAGATCTGCGAGCAGGAAATAGTCGCTGGGGGCCAAATCTGGAGAATACGGTGGGTAGGGAAGCAATTCGTAGCCGAATTCATTCAATTTTGCCATCGTTTTCACCGACTTGTGACACGGTGCATTGTCTTGATGAAACAGCACTTTCTTTTTCTTCAAATGCGGCCGTTTTTCTGCGATTTCGTCCTTCAAACGCTCCAACAACGCAATGTAATAGCCGCTGTTGATAGTCTGTCTCTTTTGAAGATAGTCGATGAAAATTATTCCATGTGTATCCCAAAGCCATAACCTTGTCAGCCGACTGTTGAGTTTTTGTTCGTTTTGGACGAGGTTCGTCGATTGCTCGCCACTCAGCTGACTGCCGACTTGACTCTGGTGTGAAGTGATGGAACCAAGTTTCATCCATTGTCACATACTGACGCAAAAATTCGGCTTTATTACGGTTGAACAGCTTTAAACACTCCTCTGAATCATCAAGACGTTGTTGTTTTTGGTCGACTATGAGCAAACGCAGCACCCACTTTGAACAGAGCTTTCGCATGTCCAATATCCAACACGCTCTTTTGATATTTTCAGAGCCTCAGCTATCTCGATCAACTTCACTTTACGGTCATTTGTAATCATTTTGTGGACTTTTTTGATGTTTTCATCCGAAACAGCCTCTTTTGGACGTCCACTGCGTGCATCATCTTCGGTGCTTGTATGACCACTCTTAAATTTTTCAGTCCACTTGCGAATGGTTCTTTCGTTCGTTCAAGCCATTTCTTTGCATCGGCTGCATTGTTAGATCAACACACGAAATTGCTTTGAATCCATTTTTTTTTCACAATAACAAAAGTTGCTTCACTCACAACGCTAAATCTCGAGAACTTATCGTCCGACAGCTGTCAAATTTATACACGTATCTTTTGAAGGTTGGTACTAACTGAAAATGGTATGGATTTAATTCAAGTGGTGCCCTCTCTTAGAAACGGACTTTTCAGCCCATGTGTTATGTACATATGTACATGTTACTTAACACCTACACTTACCATATTGCAACACAACAAAACACAGAATTAGCGCTTGACCAGCAATGTACATACATACATACCATATGTATGGTATGTAAGTTAAAAGTTCAACCTCACACCAAATGCCACGATCTTACAACGCGACCCACATACTGGCAACACATTTTTACGACTTTCCCTGTCAACTGTTGTCCGTAAATTTAAATCAACTTTGGACCACAAAGCAAGATAAGACAACACAATCCATGCACCAGATACAGATCCTTTCTTTGGACCAGAACCAAAAAAAAAAAAAATAAAAAATTAATAAATAACCACAAACCAACTCAGCCTCGTACTGAAGATCATCTGCCAGGTTGCGGTATTAGTGGTAATCTCCAAACAACAGCATCATCCTCCTTCGGATGTTTTGTAGAACTTGTTCCGATGGGGTTGTTAAAAGTGCGTCATTAAAAATGAACCCTTAACAGGGAGCGTCGGCCGCCGCACAGGCGGCTTTAGAATAAAAACCAAAAAAAAAAAAAAGAAAGATGTGAGGGTAGGTAAAGGTAAGAGTAACGAAGAATTAATGCAGACCAGACGTTGAGCCAAGAGCCCCAAATGGACAACCGCGAGTCGTTTGTTGATGGCACTGCCACAACCGCACACTTGATAATTACAGAACAGCCACAGAACAGACAAACGGACAAAGGCTCGTGCTCTGATGTCTGCCTTCTCGTTTAGGTTTTTATCCCAAGAGATCTCTTACGCGGATGATGGTGATAATCGAATGCAGATGCAACATAGCTGTTGTCCGTTGTTGCTGCAGCAATAACTCCAATTTGTTGAGGCCTACCCTTGGTATATTGACTTCCCCTAATGCATAAAGGAGATTGTTTCGGTTTTTGTTTGGTTTCTCTTCGTTTTTTTTTTGTTTTTTTTTTTTTTTTTTAATTTTGGATACTCGCAACAGCAGCACGTGCCCTTGGTCAGATTTTTTTTTATTACTCTTGCTTATAGTTACAGGAATACCCCTTCGAAAGCTGGAAAGTAGTTGCATTTACGTATTACCACCTGCTCCCGTGAGGATCTCAATCTAATAAATAATTTCGGTTTCAGGATCAGCGCACTACGTTGTGCCGGCCGTTTGTTTCAGTCGAACGAGTCGAGCGGAGTGTTTGCTTCAGGTTCGATTTATGTCGTACTTTTACGTTTATTCTCGATTCTTTGTGATGATAAATGTGCATCCGTGGGGTGAATGCACTTTGTTACGAACGAGGGTGTGGTGTTTGATTAGAAATCAAATTCAAACAATTCTCCATGTTCATGTGACGGTTCATGACACTGAATTTGTAGGTGATGATAGTATCTGCCGGGAAATCCAATTTAATAATCGGGGGAGAAACCCACTTGTCATCGCTGTCGCTTCTAACTTTTGAAAGGTGTTTTTCCTTTATTTTAGTGTCTGATTTTTCAGGAAGAATTTTTTGACAGTTACAAATATAAACATACACGGAAGAGTGTATTTTGAGGGCTTAACGTTAATAATCTCTGGACTGGATAAAGGTGTGGAAACAGAGTTTCACATTCAAAGAAAATAGGTAAATATTAAGGTCAGGCTTCAGATAAAAGGCCCATAAAACCTCCATTGTCACCGGCACTAATGAGGTAAAAAAGCATCTACTCAATCTCATCTTTAATGACTGTTATAATTACTGTCACGGTCTGCTCTACCATGTCAAATACGAATAAGCTCAAGGAAGAACAGGCCTCTACTAGAGCTCCATTATGTGGATCGGCTGGCAAAACAACTCCTCTTGTCAAAGCCAAGGCTAACAAGATTGGAACTCTTGGTCAGCAAGACCCAATTTTCAACATTCTGGACAGACAAAACCGGAAGGACAGTGTGTAGAGATCTTCGCCCATGCCCACGAAAATACCAGACGCTGACAGTCATACCGCCATCACTCTGAATTTATTTTTAACTTGTTACCCTGATAAGTACCAGGTCGATGTGCTATCCCATCTAGGCTCGTCGGACCACCGACCACATAATTAGAGACACAATTTTCTCGCTGAAAAACGGAAGGAACCAAAGCGATAAATCTAGCTATACGAAGATAGTTGCACTTTATATTTTTAAGGCATTTGACAAAGTTTGTAATCAGGTTTTTTTTTTTGTCGAAAATGCGTGAGTTTGGGATCGATAATTCTCATGCTCAATGGATTAGAAATAATCTTTCGAAAAGTTCAAATTAAGTTGCCTTGGATTGCTTCAAGTCTAATATTCACAAAATAAATGCTGGTGTGCCCCAGGGCTCCGTTCTGCCACCGACACTTTTTTTAATTTTCATTAATGATCTCTTGTCTGCTACTTTAAGTTCAATATATTCCTTTGCTGATGACAGTAGGCACCCTCTGCTCTTTATATTCATTCCCTGCTCTTTGGCTGTAGAAGGGAACGTTTCGACATTAACAGCATAACAAAATGGGGAACTATCAACAGAGTGGAATGCTTTCAAAACACAATGCGGTCTGCTATCGTTAAAGTGAAATTCGAATTCTTAGCCATTATCCAAAAATGGCAATCACAACGTCGGAACCGAAAAACTTTCCATTCTCGGCATGTGAGTCAATGACAACTTACGTTGGAATGACTACGTATTTGATGTCGCCAAAAATGCTGCAAAACTTCTAGGTTTCTTCATCTCTGCAACTGATAGATAGAATTTAAAACTGTGCGATAAAACTCATAGGTGATGCTCATAGGATACCATCGAACACCAACGAAATGTCTTGTGTCTCACTTTGTTCTATCGTTACTACTACTACTACTACTTCCACCACAAGTGCCCCATAGAAATTGCCAATAGCATTCCACCGCTTCAAACCTACAACCTCATGCTCATCAGTATACCCTCAAACAAACTTTCGGACGTACTCTAAAATATCGTGATTCGTTCCTAAGCAATACAACTCGATTATGGAATGCCCTGCCGAGCTTCCTATTTCATACTTGTCATTATAGCTTGCAAGCATTTAAAACCAATGTATAATACATCGGTTTCTTCTTTCCTAAGTTTCTTTCGGCACTTACCGCCAATTCCAAAGTTTGAAACCCCTAAATGTGAAGACCAAAACTGTGATTCGCGGTACTAGGAACACGGAAGAGAGTATGTCAGCGGCCTTAGCCAACATCTCAAGGCAAAACTTTCTCCGAAAGGTTTTCTGAGGTTGTAAGAGACAGTCTCGTAGTTGCGATTCTTGATATGTTCGATCTAACAGATTGCTCCCTGCTATCTCCCATCATCACCGGCGCTAACTATTACTAGTGGTCGTAAACCTAGTGACCAGTCAAAACCAGAATTCGGTGGCCGTGGCTTAAGTGGTAGTGTACTGGTCTCCAAATCGGACGGTTCGGGGTTCTACTCCAACCGCGCCCGAAAAAAAAAGTTCAGCCAACTGAACGATTTATCCTCGTCAACCATGAGCCCTCAATAAACGACAATAGCTTCTCCCACACTTCGGCGCCATACCACCAATACCAAAAAGTTCCCAGAAAAAAGTTTATTCAGAAAATTAAAAGTACAAGTTTATTCATCTAACTCTATATTGTCCCCTTCAAAGTAATCCCCATGGACTGCAGCACACTTATGCCAGCGCTTGATCGAATCCTCGAAACAATTTTTATATTCGGTTTTCGGTATGTTCATTAGTGCTTCCTGCGATTCCATTACTTCCTCTCGTCTGCTGAAACGCGTTCCCTGTAGTAGTTTTTTTAACTCGATTGAACAGAAAGAAGTCATAGGGAGCCAAATCAGGTGAATTCGGTGGCGGTTGGATGGTATTTGTTGCATTTTTCGTCAAAAAATTACAAGTAATGATGGCACTGTGTGACGGTGCGTTATCATCGTGCAAAATCTACGAGTTTTCTGCCCACAATTGTGGTCTCTTTCGGCGAATTGTTACACGGAAACGTCTTATAATGCCCAAATAATACTCTTTGTTCACTGTCTGGCCTGGCAAAAATTCATGATGCACTACACCGTTGTAATCCATGAAAACCGTGAGCATTGCCTTCTTTTTTGACTGAAAACGATATGGTTTTTTTGGTCTCGGCTCATTCATCGGATTCAACCTCGCAAATCTTTTCGGCCTCTTTTTTGCATGAAATTGAGGTCTTTTGGCACCAACTTTGCTGCTACACGACGAAAACCCAAATCATTATCCAAAATGTCTTGGACGGATCCAGAGGCATCCACTTTTGAACCGCTCGTGCCACTAGTAAACGACCGTTTTCTTTAGAGAATCGTTCCCTAAACACTTTTCCAACATTTTCAATGTTCGCGTACCATTAAATCTGTTTTTTACGCAAAATTCAATACAAGTTCGTTGTTGCAAATTTAAATCCTTTTCTACAATAAAATTGAAAAAATCGCCAACACACACAGAGATAGATGTACTCTTGGCTGCGTAACTTTTGCAAATGTCAAGCTATGTCGCTAAGACTTAGAAGGAATGTCAGCAACAGATGTACCAACTTTACAAAAAAAAAAAAAAAACAGAACTCAACAATGGGAGCGCCACACGGTGGTTATTTCGTTTTTTTTTTTATCAAAGTGGTATACTACGTCATGATGACCTGCAGAAAGAATGAGCCGAATCCATTCCTTTGTTTTGTGCTTTGACGTTCAGTTTTAAGGCTGTTCATTGGACATGCTCTAAACAACATGTCCTACCTCAAACAGCACACTACGCAAGGCTACGAAGATGAACAAGTCACCCACACACACATTTCTTGAAAGGCGGTTAGTTCTTCTTTATAGCAGTTCAGGGCCTCCGCTAGTTGTTTCGCTGCACGCGGTCTGTGAAGGGTTCGTTGTCCTTGTTTCGCTTGCATTGTTCGTCAACGGCAAAATCATCCGTACCCGAGGCTTGTCATCTTACGCAGTCGGGCAGTTACCCCGGCGTTCAACTCCCAATCCGGAGGGCAGGGCCCTTTGTTGCACCCCTTGGACAAAAGGGGCCGAATGTTCCGGTATCAGTAACCCACTTCGGGGATGAGAGAGCTGCCATTGGCCCAAAAAGGGTTCATCCGAAAACTATCTCTGTTAAAGGACCCTAACTAATCCTGAAAAATCCTCACTGACCTTAGCTCCAAATATATCGAAGTAGCTCAAATAAGGTATCTCCCAAGTTGACTTTTGCTATCACGGTTGATTCAGTCTAGTGAATTCATCCGCTGTACGTCCTCTTTCTGAGGGGCACATCTTATACTTCTGAGACTCGTTCGGTCAATCTTTCCGACAGAGCTTTAAACAATAGTATTGCTAATTTCTTCGTATTCAACATTCGCGCTTAAAAGTTCAGCAATTCACGCCCGGATGGGCCAACCAGTACCCGGTGGTTACCATGAGGAGGTTAAATAAGCACAGTTGAAATGTATGAATGTAGGTTTGATTTATAATGTAAAATAAAACACATAAATTTGAAAGTGAACTTAAAATTGTAATTATCGGTTAAAAGAACAATTCATGGCATTTACTTTTTGAAAATCGATTGATGTAAATGTTGGCCCCGACTACGTTTGAGGTAGTCCATTCGGAAGGTCCATAGCTATGCTCCATAGGAAGGACCATAGCGACTGGTATCTCGCTGATACCACGAGTAATGTAGGCTTCCAAAGCGTCCATAGTAGTTGGCTTATTCTTGAAGACCTGAGACTTTACATATCCTCAGAGAAAATAGTCCAAAGGTGTGATATCGCACGATCTAGGCGGCCAATTTACGGTAACAAAATGTGAAATTAAATGCTCACCAAAATGATCTCTCAACAAGTGCATTGATTTACGCGCTGTATGGCTCGTAGCGCCGTCTTGTTGAAACCAGAGCTCACCGAGACTGTCTGACTGAAGATGTCATTGACGTTAATATTCTGATTTGCCTCATTTTTGAAGAAATATGGACCAATGATTCCACCAGCCCATAAACCACACCATACCGTTGTTTTTAATGATATGTTTAGGGGGTGGCCGTGGTGTAGTGGTATATGCATAGACTCCTCAAGCAGAGGGTCGCGGTTTCGAATCCCGTGCGAGGCAATTCTTTGAAAAAGTCTTTTCATTGAATTTGTATGTAGTTATATGAGAATCCCGTTGGCGTCAACTCTGGCATAACACTAATGTTGGAGTGGTTGCTGGGTGGACTAAATGTAACGAACTAACAACTAGCACGTACTGAGATCCACTGGTTAAGGATGCACTTGCTCGTCCCGTCCAGTTTTACAACCACCTCTGGGAAAAATATCGAAACCTAATGCACCTGAGTTTCAAACTACCACACCACCCGCCCGCGCCCTGGAGAAAACCAGTAAAAGGGTATTCATATTCCCCTGGTGCGCGGTATTAAAATATTAAAAAAAAAAAAAGCTCTTGGTACTCTTCGTGTTGCTTATCAGCTCAAATACGCAATTTTGTTTATTAACGTATCCAGTGAGCCAGAAATGGGCTTCATTACTGAACAAACACCGGATTTTCATTGAGTTTTTACAGAGCCCATTCACTGAAAATATAACACAAATTCAAGTCGCCTGGCTTCAATTCTTGCAAAAGTTGAATACGCCAAGCCATTCAATTTGTCACGGTCTTCGTATACACTCTCAGCTACAGCTGATATAGTCTCTTCACTACGTGCTGGATGTGGTCTAACCGGTCGAGTATCATCTACTAAAATATTTCTCACAGAACGCTGATTTTCGTAATACAGCTGAACAATTTGGAGACGCTGTCGTATGGTATTGGCAATAGTGGTCTCAGTTGTGGTGTGATTCTTTCCATGATGACTTGACAAACGATACAGAACAAAAATGAGAAAGCTGTTTGACAGGAGTCACGCGTGATCTGTCAAAAAAAGCCTATTGAAAATCAAACCTCACGATGAATCACCCTATATATAAGGACCTGCACAGAGTAAAAACCGTTCAACATGAAATACACCGAAAGCATAAGGTTCGACTTCACCGAAACACCCGAACCCTGAGACTTTCAAACTCTTGGACCACACTATTCTAGTGAGAAGATTGAAAGGAACCAAACCAGGACTTAAGTTTAATGCATCAACATTAATCATTTTAAAATCTGTTTATTTATTTAAGTCAAAACGAAGTTGTTAGTCATGGACTAGATTGTTATAAAAAAAAAAGAAAAGAAATAAAAAAATCTGCCATCTTTTCCAATAGAAAAACACGTTTGGTCAGCAAGCATACACTATAAATTGGTTTCATTCGCGATCACTGGAATGTTGGTTATGATGCAACATATCATGCTTCATGTAAGCATCCCTTACCGACTATATTGGTCAGTGTTGTATCGTCGGTCTGACAGTCTGAATGGAGTGGCTCTGTTTCACAAGACATGACTGACAGAATTCTGAAGATATCAGCAAACAGCCAACGCCCTAAAACCTCATTCGATTCATTTTCCCACTTAATCCACAGCTTTACCCAGCAAAGACCTGTAAGAAATCATAAATTTAGTGTGCTCTAAATTCAGAGATATCTTTTCCCAGCAATCCAATCCACTAGAAAAGCTTATTTTCATGTGGTTGGCCTGTATGTTTGTATTTCAAAGTGATTTAATAAATAACCTCAAAGTTAGTCATAAACTGATTGATTACATTAGATCGCAGGGACAAAATAAACATCTACAATTTCCTATTCTCGAAAAAGTCGTCGTATCGATAAGGCTCATTGGTAATCTTACTGTGTGTTGGGCATTGCACAATGAATGAGCGATCTTTGTTCCAACAGGCATAACACGGTTTGCTCTTCAATCATAGACACGTTATCTGGTGCCATTACTCGATCAGTTTACTTAGCCTTGTGTGTATTTATAAGGTGATATCATTTGAGCTAACCTGCTGCTATTTGCGATGTTTGTACGAGTATCTCAATCCAGATAAGATTTCGAGAAGAGTGAAATATTTTTCAAACGCCTGTGTGGGGTTTTATGATTGTTTTAGGTGCCTATATTTGCACGGACGCTATTTTTTCTTCTTCTTACTTTTTTTTTTCTTTTTTTTTGGCGAGATTTTGAAACTACGCCTTATTTGTAAACAATCAAGTGTCACCGAGATAACAGGGTTAAAAAATAAAGGTTTATGAATCATCGGTGGCGGGTAATTTTTCGATTGATTTATGTACAACTTTTACTGGGAAATGCCATTTCATCATAAAGTCAAAAGTACTCATACTTTGTGTATCTGTAACGTTTGCTGGAAGGCATTAAGCAGGGGGAAGCATACAAAAAAGAAAAGGAAACTAAACTAACTCTGCATCAAGTTGTACAAACAAACATCTAGCACTCTACCCAACATCCATTATCCATCGATCAAGCAACATAGGACGCGCAAGTCCTTGTACACGACGTGGCGGCTGTCTCGGTATACCTTGTGGGGGTAATTTCAGGTTTTGTGGCCGCACCTTTATAAATGCGATGCTTGTTTGATTATCATCTCTTCAGAGCGAATACGAATAGAGTGTATGAAATGGAAAGCATAACATACGAATAAATACACGCGGATACAAGAATTCTCTCCCCTAATAGAGGGTGAAATTTCATTTCAGCACGCACCCAGTTTGCGAAGAGTTGAACATATGTATGTACAATATTTCGGGGTGCAGTTGAACTTTACCGTGTATCTGAATGGCAAAATCCTTTTCGAACGATGACATTTGTGAAACAGAACATTTTTGTAGTGGAAACCGAGAAGTGACTATCTCATCTGGGGATGTAGGAAGCCAGATACGCCCTAGTTTTATGCCATGGAGACGTTTTATTTTAGGATGTACGAGTGTAACTTATGCAGGGGATGTAATTTAAGCCATTTCACTTATAGACAAAATACAAAAAAGTAAAAAAGAAAAAAAAAAAAAAACACCTTTGGAAGGTGTGGCAAATCTTTAGCGGCTGTCTGTTTGTCTGGAACATCTCATGAAATATGGTCCTCTAATTGATGGTCGTTTAGAAATTGCTTTTGCTTTAGCATTATGGGGTTCTTAAGTTGAAATGAATTCGTGAACATTAATCGGCCATGAAGTGAACTTATGGTACAAGGAAATTGCTATGAAAGCTAAGGCGGGGGTGGCTCACGGAAATAACTGAATTACGTACCGCAGTGGTTCTGTTTTGGAAACAATTAAATATCCATGGTAATTACTTTTGTAAAAGTATCTTGTAAGAGGATTTTGATTGCGTTCAAGCACGGTCCTTAACTGTCAGATGAGGTATTTTTCCAGTAGCGTATTCGATTCGTTCCTCAGTACTATGTAAGCTCTTCGAAATTCTAATTCATACCAACTCTAATGTCCAGTCAAAAGTGTGATACTTGTGTCAGAGAAGAGGAACTCCTAGTGTGCAGTGACATGTTTTCAACACGTAACAAACAACCAACCCATTTGGATGGTCGTGGCAGCACTTCTTCCTGTCGGGTCGGACTACCCAGAAGAAGAAATTCAACGTTGGATGCCTAAGAACACCTGGAGTAGCCAGATTCTACAGAGAGCGCCTGAGTGAGAAACTCCCCACTGTGCTGTCACCCACCATTAAGGTCAACAATCATTGGTGCCAGCATCACGAAATCTTTAAAGAGGTAGCCAAAACCACCGTAGGGTACAAGCCACTCCAGAGAAAGAACCCGTGGTAAGAAAATGAATGCATTTACCGAAAAAAGGTAACAGAAGATACACATAAACGCTGCAGCGCAAAACAAGGCCAGCGTGGGAAAAGTATCGAGAAGAGGGCCTACGTAGCTTCCCAGCTCAAGGAGATTGAAGAGTCCCGCGATGTCTTACAAGGGGACCAATAAACTGGCGGCTGGATTTAAAACCGGAACACAAGCTCTTCGAAACAGCGATGGAAACCGGAAACCTAATCACCGAAGCACAGAGTATGGTAGATGTGTTTAAGCAGCATTTCGAGCAGCTGTTAAATGGGCATCATGTAGAAAGTGTGATGGGGGAAGAGGAGAACCCAGTCAAAGGAGAATCAGTTTCATCACTCAGTATAGAAGAAGTAGTCTTAGCTATAAAAACGTTAAAGAACAACAACGCCGCAGGCTCTGATGGCCTATCAGCGAAACTCTTCAAATATGGTGGCGATGCTTTAGTAAGGCGCATGCACCAAACTATCAATCCAGTATGGGTGGAAGAAAGCATGCCCTTTGACTGGACTATCAGCTCCATATGCACCATCTACAAAAAAATAGATCCTATGTCTTGCAGAAACTATCGAGACATATCCTTGATTAATACAGCAAATAAGGACGTCTCAACCCGTTCTGCAACACACTAACCGGCACGTGCCAGTGTGGCTTCCGGTCCGGCAGATCGACTGTAGAATAAATTTTCATACTGAGACAAATCCTAGAAAAGACCAACGAATTTTAGGTCGAGACATCACCGTTTCATTGACTTCAAAACGTCGCATGACGCTGGAAAACACGTGCTGCAATATGCAATTTGGAAGTAACTCATCCGAACTATTTCAAACGTGCAACGGATTTCGGCAAGAAGATGCGCTATCATATGACTTCAATCTCGGAGCAAATAGTAGGCAGGTCTTTTCAGCTACCGGGATATGCGAACGATATTGATATCATCAATCGTGTCCAGCATGCCATGATAGAGGCTTTCCGGTGATTGAAGGCGAAATTTTTTGGCCATGAAGTAAATAAGGATAAGTCTTAGTATATGCTATCAACAAACAAACCAGGATATGTCCACCGTCTAAGACAAAACGTCACTATAGATAGCAATAATTTTGAGGTAATTAAGGATTTCACCTACCTTGGAGTAAACGTGAACTCCACGAATGACACCCTAGTAGAGATCCGACGAAGAATTACCTTAGGAAAGCGTTGCTACTTCGGTCTGGCAAAGTAATTGGGCTTAATACTCCTAACTCTAAGGACCTAAAGCATGCTTTACAAAACCTTTATCCTGCCAGTTATACTGTATGGCGCCGAGTGCTGGACGATAAGAAGGAAGGGAGAACTGATACTGGCCTCAACATTTTAGGACTAATAATGGCTTGGCCGCTATTGTTCGCAATATTCCAACAAATTATGGTCGGAATAGAAATTTACCTTCATCAGCTGTGAAGAAATAAAATAAAAAATTAGAGGAGACTAGATCAACTAGTTATCTTAGACAATCTGGCCGTCCTTCAAGAAGTCGTTTAACGCGTAACATGAAACCAGATCGTGGGAGTGTTGTTGAGATTTCATCAATTCGGAACTGTGGTGAAGAATTGGGTATTTTGAGAAACTCTCTGTAGTGTATTCTCAGGAAAAGTTTGCATCTTCATGCGTACAAAGTGCAATTGACTCAAGACCTGAAATCCACTGACCATGCACAGCAAAGAGGGTTCAATGAATGGATTATAGAAGAACAACATGTTGATGTTAATTTTTTCAAACAAAATCATCTTCAGCAATGAGGCTCATTTTCATCTTGATGACTTTGTTAATCGTCAAAATCCACGAGTGATTGTTGAGCAACAAATACGTCAAAATTTGGTGCGGATCTTGGGCTGGATCATCGGATGATAGTCCGGTTTCTTCTGGCTAAATAACAAGAAATGGATGTGGACAACATGTGGTAGGAAGATCGTGCCACATGCCATACAACACAAGAAACAATTCAATTACTGCATGAGTCTTCTCATGGTCGTATTTAAGTTAGATTAGGTTTTGTGAGAGCGGCTGTTGGAAAAATCAACCCACTTAAGCCTATTATCCCATTATCATGCCACTTGTATCTGTGATCCAACGACTCCTGGAACCAGTCAGACCATCTGTCAAAGAGCAGGAGACTGTTAACGTCTATGTTGTTTAGATCGGTCAAATTTTCCACCTGTAACACGCTATAGTAATTTAGAAGGTGGAAGAGGAGCTTATATTTAGCTCTTCTAAGAAAACCCCGCAGCCAACTCCGCTATTAGTCTTGGATCCATCTGTGTAGAAATCCTTGACATCCCAGCGAGATATAGACGGTATGCTTACATGAAAGTCTTTGTCAAAATAATCTTGGGGCCTAGTCGATGTTCTCTTAAAAAAATTCTACGGTGTAAGGAATATTAGCATAGCCATATAGTTTTTTAGTCCACTGTGTAGCCGCTCTAAGGAGAATAGCTGCTTTACCAACTAGTGAGTATTGTGCGTGGTAATGCGAGGTTGAAGACCCAATTTGTTTTACAGGTACTGTAGCTTTCTTTACTCATTCTTGAATATTAAGCTTCCAGTTTAGTTTCCTGTCAGTTCCTGTCAGACTAATTGAATTTTTTTATTTCCTGGAAAAGAAAACAAAATCGGTTGTAGGGATCCACAGGGATCTGCCTAACAGGTAGGAGTTATTTAATGGAACTAAGATGATTACTTGAGATGACTACAGCAACATCATCCGCATAGACAACCACCCTGCTACCACTCATTCCTAGGTAATATATGTATATCAGCAGTTCGCTGATCACTAAGTTCCAGAAAAGGGGTAAAAACACACCGCCTTGAGGCGTACCTCTGCCGATATATCTTTTAGCAGAACCTTCACCCAGATTTAAATTGATTATCCTGCTATTTAGCATAAAACTGATCAACTCCCCAAGAGCAGTGGTAATAGCCGATGTGTTGACGTTGTTAAAAGCACGCGATCATTGTGTACACTCTATAGTATAGGGATCGCTCGATTTCTCACTATCAGTGAATGTAGAAGCATTCCCACGGACTTTTTTTTACAGTAGGCATGTTGAACTGTAGAAAAAAGCCGTGAATCAATTCTAAATCGTATTTGGATATCAATCAGTCGTTCTAGAGTTTTCAAAAGGAAATATGATAGACTTATAAGTCTGAGGTCCTTTGAGACAACATTAGAACATTTTCCGTTTTTGGGAATAAAAACTCCTTTAACTTCTATCTATGACAGGGAAATGTTGATTATTTCTACGCAGCTCCTCACGATGAAATTTTTTAGTCGCGGCTGCAGTAGTCCTATAAAGTGGGTGTCCAGTAGCAGGTTGACTGATTCATCACTTGTGGTCGTTTATGGTAAGAGACATCGGTTTTCTTTTCAAACAGCTAGACGTCGTAGGATTTGTAGAGAGGATTTTTGTTACTTATCCTTGATGCCTCCGAGGTTTCTTTTACATTGTCACATAATGACCTCCAGGATTATTGATTTGCCTTCCTCTGTTCTTTTTTTTTTATATATTTTGAGGGTTCTTCACTTTTCTTGTGCTTTTTTCTTGGTTAAAAAGCTTCCTGTTAACGTTTCTTAGCAGTTGCAATGATGATGTCCACCAGTGAGACTTTTTTTTATCCCCTAGGTTGAATAAGCAGCCATTGCCTGTTTGAGAGCCATTGTAAAATCTTTGACTTTCATATCAATCTCGTTAGTGTTACATAGAGGACTTACGAGTTCCGAAGAGAGTAGTTTTAAAAGTGTTCCTCTGTATTTTAGACATTGCCGATAATTCTGGAAATTCTGGCGAAAATTCAGATTCAGACTGAGTTAGATACATATATCTGTGATCTGAAAAAGAGTGTTCAGACAATATCATCCAGGTCGTTACCATCTTGGTGAACATTTTTAATGATTTTCAAAAAAGACTAATAGGCTAAGTACATCGATGCAATAATATATTTCGGTACCAAATCTATCGCCTGCATCACTGTCAGATTACCGAAACTGAAGTTAGACAACATTAGTGCGTCAACGCTCTTTTAATTCTTACCTCACCGGCATTGTTATTGGTAGGAACTTCCTATTTTTTTTTTTCATTCTAGTCCAATAACTCGATCGTTGGACTCTGGCTCGCAAGCAGTCGAAGTTTTCACCCTCAGATCTGGAATAGACAGCCTTCCTTTGTATGTGTTCGCATGTAAGGTTTGTTAACCTGCGTAAAGTTAAGGGAAGCATGTTGGTGGCAGTCAAACATGGATTTGTGGTATCTTCACAAACTTGCCCCGACGCCATCTGCTAAATCATATTCCGTTAAAACTCGACATTCGACCCTACGCATCCGCGAAGCACTTTCACCCAATCAGCCTTACATACCTCTTTCTCAAGACGCTTTACCATATAACAGACCTCCACAAAGGCTCAAAAATTGTCACGTACCTTTTAAGCAAGGCATTAGACGATTTTTTTTGAAGACGGATTCTCCTCATGCTCAAAACTAGGATTATCTGACCAAAACGAGGAAATCATCAACTGGAATTTAACAAATCGTGGAGAATGGTGGACAACATCTGTTGAGCATCTAACCCCGCACTCCTACTATACAAACAATAAAAATCTCAATTGATACACTGACGTGCATAGCACCGTTGTAGAGTGACTACTTTAAGGCGATGTAAGAAGCAATTCTGAATCTGTTATTGCAGATTCACTATAGTGACATATTGGAAGCCTTTCTGACCTGAAATCTAGTGGATTTAACAGGTCACATACAGCTCGTGTTACGAAGCAAAGCGAGAAATTTATGGAAACATTCGACTTGACCCCCAACATTCTACCTTTTGTTGTGCATTTACATTTAATCGTATCATGAATTGATGCTGGATTATGAGAATCTGGCTCCACAGTAGTTTCGAAACTCGTTTCACTAACTACACAAAACCCATTTCTAACTTCTTTAATGTTTCTCAATAGAATGGATTCAAATAGAAATCGAAATCGAGCGCAGCTTCGGAAAGGCACTTATTATCAATTCTAATAGACTCTGAACTAGATGAGAGCTACTCCCGTCTTCTCATTTTATATAGGGTCTCCCAGACAGAACTTTTGGCAAATAGAGAAGTCGGTTACATACTTATGAATATACTTGACATTCAAAGCTAAGGCGATAGCTCGGAATTGTCAATTTGGCATCAATCAGAAAGTTTGGCTATAGCTTACCACGAAAGTTAGCGGATTGGGTTCTTGGCCAGATTGAAGTCGACCCTTACTGTTGACTAATCTGGAGTCAAGCAAATTCAGAAGAAACGAAATTAGACTCAATTATACTCGCAAAAGTGCACTATTTGGTGTGGTCTTTACGCTGGTGGCATCATCTGTCTTTACACCTATGAAATCACTAGGTTCCTGAGAACTCATTTAAACGACGACATTATACGATATAATGAAATGAACCAGTGATCGTGCGATTTGACGCCACTAGGTAGGTTCTTGTTGCTCTATGTAAAGTCTTCGTAAGGCCTACGTAAAGTCAAACTATTAAGGCCATTGAAAGCTAATATTTAACGCATTATTCATTGGGTAGAGCCCCAAATGCTCGAAAATTGACACAAAATTATACCAACAGTCGTTGATAATGTTGCTATAGTCAACTCTGGTCTTCTTAGTAACATTAAAGAACTCCTACAGCTAAATCTTTGCAGATTAACCAGTAGGGCAGATCACTGTGGGTTGGGAGTAAGCCGCTAAAAAATTTATCTTGTCTTCTTTTCCAGGATATATGAGATTGCAATCGTAAACCCTCCTTTAATCAACGGTACCAGCTTATTACGCAGCTATTCGCTTTAATGCGGATACACAAAGAATTAATGACCTGTATGGCCACGTTAATATTCTTTTAGGGAACATAGACTACACTATGCCCCAATATAGGTTTGAAAAAGACTTTCATGTAAGCATACCCTCTGGATCCTTCTGGAAGGAAGATGCGTTCTGGGATGTTAAGTCAATCTATTTCTATATGGATGGACCCAAAGCTGATAGCGGGGTTGGTGGCGGTATTGTCTCAATTAACCTTAACTTAAGCTTAATTAAAGAAGTTCCGTCCTAGCTGAAGAAAAAAACGTAATATCTACAAGGGATATTCGCATCTTTTCAATTATAAGTTTAATATCCACTTATGTTGGGTGCTGGAGCACCGAGATATTCCAGGGAATTATAGGGCCGACGAACTCGCCAAAATTAGAACCACTCTACCTATCCCACCTGAAAGAGGTATCATCGGTATACTAATCGCTACAAACAAACCTTAGGTGGGACTGTTGGGTCAGCATGTCTAGCGACCAAACAAATCTGACTAAAGTTGGATTTGAATGGCTCTAAGAGTTTGATCTCTCAAAATAGGAAACACAGGGCTATCATTGGTTTGATGTTTTTATAACAGACTTGTACAGAAGTAAAAGTCCAGCTCTCTCCCAAAAAAAGGAAACTGGACTTAAGAGCTTTCTTTTGCAATAACTTTAGCGATCTAAACAATATACCATAGACGTTAACAGTGTCCTACGCTTCGTCAGAAGCTCAAATCGGTTCCTAGAGTAGGAGGATTATAGACCCAGGTGGCATCACAACGGGCCACTAGGCCTTAGTAGCTTGGTTTTTCCAACAGCCAACCTTACCCAACCTAATATAACGTTCATATAAGCAAGGATATATTTTTGTATAACTTTCCGTCAATTCATTGATACCAAAGCAGAATTTGCGTTGGGGGAACGAGTTCTACTCTTAGTATACGTCGAAGTCGATCTAAAACCTCTTACTAATCTTAAGGTCACAGCCCCTAGTACATTTTGAAACTTTACATCTGGTCGAAACCAGCCAGCTTCTGTCGTAATCTTAGTTAAAAATGTCACGGATTACGAGTATTAAGTGACCTAAGTTGGATGGTGGTTTACGTCGACAATGGCATCATTATCGGAAAGGGATATCTAAAACTCTACTCCAGCACTAAGCAAAACACTTAATTTTGTTTTGCTGCCAGCAGTCAAGGTCTACAAATTAACCCCTTAAAAAGAGAGATCATTCTTTTCTCTATGAGGAGAACAAACCCTATATTCAACCCATGAAGAATAATTCTGGATTTTAAAATAAGTTGGATGGAGAACACTCCTGATCGTCTTATTCGGAAATGGTGTAAGACTCATCCAAGCCTATGGCTTTATAGTGCGGTGGAAGGCAATAAATAAGAAATCTTGTTCATACAACCTCATCAAAGTAAAAAGGGCTGCCCCATTCGGGATTTTAGGATGAACAGGAGGACGCCTATATCAACGCTGGAGACAATGCTAGGTCACATCCGGCTAAATTTTTGAAGAAACATGGACCAATTATTCCACCAGCCCATACACCACACCATACCATTGTTTTTAATGGATGTAATGGTAGCTCTTGGTACTCTTCGGGTTACTCATCAGCCCAAATGTGGCAATTTTTTTTATTAACGTATCCATTGAATTTTCCAATAGGGACTTGACAACTTTGAATTTAATTTGTGAACGCACTCTTTCACTAATCATCAAACTGTCACTGTCAATTTATTCAGTAAACTCAACATTTTCATCATGGTAAAGTACACTAACGAGCAACGTTTGCAAATTTTAAAAATTTTTTACAGATATTCGGAGCCGGTGATTGCAACTTTAAGAGCGTTAACTCCAATTTACGGTCGTAATTCTCGCTCTAGTAGAAAGGCAATAACAGGTTTAGTGCAAGAAATTGAGTCTACATGTTCGTTGTGTGATGTTGCCGTGTCAGTGAAACAACGGGTTGATCGAAGTGTCGAAAATATCGCTGCCTTTCAGACGTCCGTAACAAACGATCCAAATCAGTCAATTCTCAAGAATTGGTCATCGCTCAGACCACATTATGGCGTTCTCCGATTGAGTTCTGAAGAAGATGCGCCAAGATGATGAATTTCATCGCAAAATCATCTTCAGTGACGAAGCTCATTTTTGGCTCAATGGGTTCGTCAATAAGCAAAATATGCGTTATTGGTCGGGTGAAAACCCACATGTGCTTCATGAATCACCACTTCATCCACAAAAAATAACTGTGTGGTGTGGTTTGCATGCCGGCGGCGTTATTGGGCCATATTTTTTCGTCGACGATAACGATTGTCACGTTTCTGTGAATGGTCAGCCCGATTTGGAACATATGGACTTGGACGACATGTGGTTTCAACAGGATGGTGCCACAAGCCACACAGCACACGCTACAATCGATTTATTGAAGAGTAAGTATGGTGAGGGTGTTATCTCAAGACATGGGTCAGTCAATTGGCCGCATCGTTCGTGCGATTTAACGCTGCTTGACTATTTTCTGTGAGGATAAGTTAAGTCATTGGTTTATGCCAACACGCTGACGACGTTGGAAGAGCTCAGATCCAACATTGAACGCGAAATAGCGGCCTTTTCGGCGGAAACGTGTTTGCCGAGTCGTTGAAAATTGGGTCCAATGAATCGACCGCTGCAAACATGCCCGCGGTGGCCATATGAACGAAGTCGACTTCTATTCGTAAATGTTTTGATTGTACTTCAAGCCAAGAATAAAGTTTTTGAAATATCTCAAATGGTTTGCCTTTTATTTAAAAAAAAATGTTGTCAAGTCGTTATTAGCAAACCCTATTCAATTTGAAAACACTGTTGTGGTATAAGCCTTTTCATGATGACTTGCCAAAACATATTGAACAAAAATGAGAAAGCAGTTTGATAGGAGTCATGCGTTGATCTGTCAAAAAAAGCCTATTGCAAATCAAACCTCACGATGAATCACCCTATACACTTAGACTGAGGGAAGTGAGATTGTGGTCTTCATCGCCATATGACCAATGACCATCTTATGAAGATGGAGTGCAGATAAAATCGTAATGAAAAGCATTCGATTAATAATCTTGACAAGGATTTTAATTTTCAGAATTTCTAACAAAGATGTTAAAGAAAGAAATAACTAGTTTTCTTTATTGTTAAACACTACAAGCCAACCGTTCTTGTAGAACAAGAAACGAATGTATCATCTTCCAAGCTGAGATCATAGCCACTATGGAATAGCAATATCCCAATCGATATAGTTGTTCTCCTGTGAACTCAGACAATCTGGCCATCACAGGATACCCGTCTACTTAACTATCGATACGTGTATTGTATGACAGAATCATACTTTCATGGCTTCTGGGAAACAATCGCACAAATGAAGATATCGACGGAAGTGAGAGTTAAACAATTGTTGTCAATTTAAAATTGAATAAGGCCTCACCGTTTGGTCAGCTACTGAATGTAGAATCGTTATAGATACGAGTACATATTATGTACATAGATATTACGTTGACGTTAAGGATTCTGCTATGGAATGAAGATGTAAAGTGAGATCATTTTTCAATTCCGCATCTGTTAAATCTCCTTAGGATCACAATTTACAGCGCTGCTGGTTATTAATTTTTGTCTACCCTTTCTCCACTCCACCTAGCTGACCTTACAAAAAAAGGAAGACAAATTCGTTTATCCTGAGAGTCCGGCCTATGTGCATATTGATGATCTTCCTGATCGCTGATTGTAACATCTGTATAAGCTCTTCATGTCGTTACAATTGTTGAAGACGATCAAGCGAGAGAATAAAAAAGGTGAAACGCATCGAAACAGGGGTGAATGGTGAACGGTGAAAACGGTGAACCCTTCGATGGAGTTATATAGTAGATGCACTGAGAGAAGAATACCATGCAACAGACGCGCATCATCTTGTCTTGATTGTTGGCGCGCAAACGTAAAACGAATACTTCGCTTGACGTAACACGTGCCCACATGACATTTGTTACAATTCCTTGCACCACCTCCCCTATAAAGAGCGTTTTTTTTTTTCGGATTTTGTCTTTATCTGTCAGGGCTTCCCTTTTGGTTTTTTTTCTTGACAGAGCAAGTGGCACTTTGTTGTTTGACCGTTGCGAGATGCGCGTTCATTGTTTCACAATTTGACTTTGGGTTCAATATCGCATGCCGGTGCAGATACATGTATCTATGTACATACGTGTGACGAGTACTGGTATTATGGAGTGCAGGGTGTGCTGTCGTGCCCCCCTGTGTATCTCATGAATTCGGTTGAGCGATTCAGTTGATTCCAGGCTGCGCCGGTGCATCTCGTAATGTCTTTTCTCGTTGTCGGTTGTCGTTTTTAATTTTTTTTTGTTCATTTCCTTAAGATGATGTGGGCTAAGAACGTGGTAGAGATACATAACGACGTTTGAAACACGTTTCTTACCTCTAAACCATCTTCAGTGGAGTGGATTGATGTTAATGATGACTTCCGAATAGGGTATGTGTTCTTAACGGTTCAGTAAATTTGTCATCTGGCACTCGTAAGTGCATAAGGAAATGATGATGGTAAAGGGATGGCACAGGAGTGATAACGGGCATGGTCTGATGGTATTTTCATTTTCTTGAAGGCATTGTTATAAGTGTGGTATATGGGCAGGTTTTTATTTTTTATTTTTTTTTTATTTCCTTTCCATCTTCTAAGACAGTTATGATAGGTATTCGAGCGTTCAAAATTTAACGAATTTTTGGGCAGTTTCTTGTGGGTTCGAAAACCGCCAAAAGTACTAGGGCGAATGTTCTTTATTGTTTAGTTGTTATTGGTGTTAAGTATTTTGTGATGCACTGTCGGTTGTCTGTTACATATTAAGGACCAACGAGGACTTTGGGTATTCTTTGAACCATAAAATTTAGGTTTGGAGTCAGGAATACTGCGAAATTATATGATCTTTGGTATTCACTCGCCTTGCATGTTGTGGCACTCATAGTTCACAACAGAACTCCTTTTTGCGAAAAAACGTATTTGACTTACTACGACAACTGGAAATGTTAATATGCAGATCGTTGAGAGGAATCGACTTTAAGCGGATGGACGGCCGGCCGACTGATTTCCACTTCAAAGGCAGGCTTTGCATAAAAAGCTTAATTCAGCTATTTATGTGTTTGTTCGAGCGCCTATTAAACCAACGAATTTGAAGAGTCAATCGGGGAGGACAAGTTTAAAGGATAACAAGCATCTTAAGGAGACTAAAACTGGGTGCTAGGCTTACATAACACTTGGCGCCAAAAAGGCTCACCACTATCCTTGGAGAACCAATTTAAATTCAAAGATCACTTAGAACGTATGGAAAACCAACTTTTTCTGCACCTCTTGCGCACTTCGGATAGCGGGCTAATTCCAATTTAAATCCCCAATTCCTTTCACTAAAACGGGCTCAGCTGTAACGTTACTTTCCTATTCCGATTACTTGTGGGAATATCAGTTGACTAAATAAAAGATTTGATCCATCGGACTTCTGGTGCCAACTCTGGCGCTGATATGAGAAGCGAGGAAGGAAGTATATCACTTCTAAGCGACTCCGATTTAGACTCTTTGTGCGACGAAGCAATGCTGCATGCTATTGGATGAGTATTATGTACCACCCATTACCATGAAAGTAGCCGTAGATTATGAGGACAAGTCAGAAAAATCTACCAGCTATATTAGGTTCAAACAAGGTAACTAGAGATTGCCACTCTCAAAACCAACAACAATGGCACAGAGGCTAAACGAATTAGATCCGACGACTCCATTCTGTCGACGAGTCATCTGAAACTAAGGGAATCGAAACAGGAAATGCTACAGTCTACAAGGTTTTCTAGTTCTCAATGTACTGGACCGTGTGTGTCTGGGCGTAGTACCGGAAGACAGTGATATCAATCCCCTTAGTGTTGGGCAAATGGTTTTAATACAGGAGGAAGCTTTCGATGTTTCGATCGGGACTCGGAACGAAGAGGTAAAGCCGTCTTCTGACAGCTCTATAATTAGGGATGGATCGTATTTATTCGATGAGGAGAATTCATTCCAGAAACAACACAAAATAAAGGAATTCTTTGCGCAAAGCAGCGGCCTGGCTGGACCAGAACCTGGTCTTTGCCATAAATAATACTGCGGAGAAACGGCTAAACGACCTACAAATTCATGTCGCATACCGTTTCGGTAAGTGGTGGCTCATTATGAAGAATTCCGATAAAATTTCAGCTGCCTCCAATACAACCAACACCAGTAGTCTGTTAAAGGGACTACTAAACAACACTGATAAAACGGCTGCAACTGAGGGTGAAAGAGCACTTGAGCTCCCCTGCTGCGAATAGGCCTAAAATTAGAATTCTTGTATTTTTACTGAGGAGACAAGCGACAGAAAACGCAGCTCGTCCTGCGAGAGTAAGGCCAAAGGGTCACTCCCTTGGCGAAGTTTCCATACGCCAGAGTGGCGATAGCAAGTCGAGCCGCATACGGGACCCTACAAACGATAATGGCTACACACAAGGTTCGTGTGCACCTCCGCCTGTTTTCTCAGAGATATAAATGCGATTCCTTCTGTTCTTGTACAGGATCCAATTGAACAGTGCCATCGTCGCAAGTTTCATCTGGTTCTTAGATTTAGTGACAAAGATTCGAGCAAAATTTTTTGCAAAATTTGAGGAGGTATATGTGTCATCAGACCATGTGCATATGAGGTTCAATAAAGGATGCAATATCGGAAAAGGTCAGGCTAGATACATGAAGAAACTCATGAACTGGAGTACTTTTTAAGATAGTCCATTGGGAATACAAATGAGGCAGCACATCAACTAAATGAGGCCCTTAATCATCATTTAAGTGCAGTTGCAAGTTAGTGGTGTATGGTGGAACCTTCAACTTGGACAGAGAGAATAATGGTGAAAATAAATTTTAACAAATCCAGAAACACGGTTATAAGGACCTATACATGTCCGCTTTAACCAACTTCCAGGAAAAAGAATCGCGAAACCCTTGAAGACCTACCAAAGGTCGGACGTCTCCAAAAGTTATCTCAAAAACAAAAAGGAGATGGTACTTTTACAGCTTGTCGAGAGGAAACTCTAAGAATGCTACCTAAGGTTCTGTTTCCTGACCCCACTACTTTAAAAAAAAACACAATATGTCAATTCCGGCAACAATTCTCTAAAACAACAGGATTAACAGCCTATCTGAAAATATGTTGAAGCTAGAGTTAGTTGAATGGCAAATAAACTCATTTAAACAATATAAAGCATCTGGATTCAATAAGGTTTGCTTCATATTCTTTCCACTTTAACAGCCAACTGAGGATACATTCGACCAGCTGGAGGGAGGTTAACGAAGTTTTTATCACAAATCCAGATAAACCTACTGAACTACTTTGATCTTATCGACACATAAATCTTACACCGTTTTCTTCTGAAAGCCATGGAAAAGCTAATTGATTAAGATACACAAAGGCCGCCCTACTGAGTATAGTAACGCAGATATAAAGAGGCCTACTGACAAAATGAGATTGCACTATTGTGTTTGTGCAATATGCAGGTATCAAAAGGGTATCGAGCATCCTACTAACCGCTATGTTGTAGTGGCGCTGGATAAGGGGAAAACCTCCACATTTCCCGAGACTTAATTCTTTGTTCCAGCTTCGAGGTGTTTTCCCACCGCTCTTGTGGTCACTAATAATTGATAGCATACCAGTAAAACTTATTAATCTGGGCTATCAAATATTGGGATATGCCGGCTATACTTATTCCCTTCATTTATTGACTAAATCTCATTTTACGGTATAGTAACTATGTACCCCAACGAAGTAAGATATCTAAGAATGGTTCTCGCTAAAAAACTAAACTGGACCTGCCATAATAATAAATTAGCAAATCGACTAAAGCTATGTAGGCTTACCGTCTTATGTATAGTAAGACCTATTAATTAACCCCATCATCACCTACTCATTAGTAGTATAGTGGAACAAAACAAAAGAGAAAACTGCCATACAAAAGCTACAGCTTCTACGAAAATTTGTATGCCTCGGGATCGCCGGCGGATTGCATACAGCAGCTCCAGAAGCCGTAATTAGTTAAACGCCATCCCATCTCTTCATAGGCACGATAGCAATTCTCACGTACTGCAAAAATTTACGTGAGTAGTGATGAAGCTTTACAAACTCCATCACAATGTAATCCCTATTCCAATCCGGAATTAAATTTCATGTGGTTCAAATTCCATTTCCGTAAGCAAATTATCCACTACTGCTTTGCTTACAGGAGCGCCAGTAATTCGACCTTTAACGAGTTCGATGCGCTGTGTGATCCCATACAAATAATTGTATCACTGTATCATCATATTGAAATCGTTTCAATATACACATTTCTATTAGTATTCGACATTCTAGATATACAACGCCCGAAGGACGGTGTGTTGAAATCTTCACTGCGGAAAACAACTTAGCCCAGCTTGTAAATGAGCAACATGAGTTGCTTGTCATGTGCTATCCCCTTTAGACTCGTCGGAACACTGTGTCATATCAGTTCATTTCTCATACACTGACCACACAGTTAGAAAAAAGATTCCTAAAAGAACCTAAAAGAACTTAACAGATTATTTTTCAACTGGTCGCTGTGATTTGTTATCCTCTTTGGAATGAGCTCCTTTATCCATCATTGGATGGAAAAAACATGGTACAACTCGAGCTGTAAAGAGGCTGTCAGGATTAGAGAAATGTTTTTCAATTCTTCAAGATCAACTCGACAGAAGAAAACCGAAAAAAGTTTAAGTCTTTCTTAACCGTGTGAAATTTCAATTGTCCCAAAGGTAGTAAAAGCGTTTGGTCGCTTGTCAAAAACATCAGAAATTCTGCCTCATCCTCGATTCCAATGCTCATTTACAATAAACAATTCCAGCTGGTAGCTCTTAAGACAAAGATAATCTGCTTGATGCACACTTTGTGGCCAGCTCAACTCTTCCAGATTGTGATTTATCCCCACCTACACTTGAGGGCGTCAAATCTTCTATGGAACGAATCCAATTTCGCACTCGTGTAGTAGAAGGAGTACTTAAAGATCTTAATTAACACAAATCCGCTAGTCCAGATGGTATTTCTCTTCGTCTTGATATTCACAAAATAAATGCTGATGTGCCCCAGGGTTCCTGACACTCTATTCAATTTTTCTCTGGTCTGCTACTTCTAATCTAAAATATTGATTTGCGGACGGCAATACTCTCCGCTTTTTATACTCGTTCTTGGACTCATATCCCTGCACTTCGGCTCTTCGTATTATCTGTGTGACTGAAAGTTGGTTTTTTCCAAAACTTTGTGACAAAATTTACGATTTAGATGGTTACAGGCTTTACCGGTCCGATAGATCATTTTGTGTGGATTGTGGCGTTGCAATTAATGTTCGATTTGGTATAAAATGTAAGTTTATGTGTAAGTCTGAATCTGATTGCCCGATTGATTATTTATTTACTAATGTTGTGTGCAAAACTGCAAATTTTCTCATAGGCCAAAAAATAATATAAACTTTAACTATCTGTTCGACATACTGTGGTGATCTTAACTGTAACTTACTTGACGCTTCCAAATCTGCTGACCTATCTGACTTCATGATGTCGCTAAATATCTTCGCGGTAAATAATACCTTACTCACTCATAATTCAAACAATCCCAGTACACTGATTGATCTCTTTTTCACTAGCGACTTAAACAAAATACTCCTCTCTAACCAACTTTCTGTTCCAGGTTTTTCAAAGCATAAACTACTGTATCTTACTCTGAATTTCCCTAAACGCTCTCATACTGATACCTACCAGTATAGGGACTTTACAAATATTGATTGCGTTCGTCTCCTGTAATATCTGTGGAGTTCTAAAATCTTCTACACGTCTTCTGTGAACGACCAAGTACTTTTTTTTTCAAGGAGTTTTAAATAGGCTCTTTGACATACAGGTCAAAGTAAAAACAAAAAAATACAATTTTATCTCCAATGGAGGGTAGAGATTTCCCCTATTATCGTTGGAAGCGATACAAACTGGTGAGACTACACGATATTTATCGACAACTTTGAAATAAGGTGGTCTGTGAGGTTCGAAAGACAAAAGTGCATTTTTATAAACACAAACTTGATCCATCTGTCGTAGGAAAAATTTTTTGAAAAATTTGCACAAATAGAGTTGGCATAAGCATAAGCATAAGCATAAGCATAAGAAGCATAAGCTTCAAAATGGCTTGGATTGCAATGCACTGAACAGAATATTTACATCATGTCCCTCGTGCAACTCTTCTGATGTAAGTTTATCGTTTGAGGAATCCATTGGGTTTAACATTGGGTTAGATGGGATACACCCTAAATTTATTAAACTGTCGTTGCCAGTCATTCTTCCGTATATAACATACATTTTCAATACCATTTGAACTACCTGTGTGTATCGCAACGAATGGAATAAAACCAAGATCGTACCCATACCAAAAAAGGCCAATAGTAACCTGTCTGAATACAGACCAATCGCATTTCTGTCTTAACTATTTAAGAAAGCTCTACTTGCATTATTAATTCAACACCTGGCAGAACAGCAGCTAGGCTCGTGTCAATCGGTTTTTCAAAGAAAGCGAAGCTGCAAAACTGCTCTCTTATTTATCACTGACGAGAATTGAAATGGTCTTGATCGAAATGAACCATCGTCAAAATTTGTATATTCATACCTAACTGCAAGACAATAATCCGTAGTCGTTGAAGATCGAGCATCTGAAATGTTATCAATGACAACTGGTGTACCGCAAGGGTCTATACTCGGACCAATTCTTTTTTCAATATCCGTGAACTAGCCCCCTAATGTTGTACTGCACTGCAGCGTCCATATGTACGCAGACGATGTGCAACTATGTTATCTATACAAAGTCCTACTAGTTTGGTAGAATCTATGGCATTAAAAAAATGAATGAAGATCTCGGTAATATTCTGAACTGGGCGCAGGCTAATAACCTTGTCTAAGCCCAAGAAAACGAAAATGCTTCTAGCAAAAACTCTACTACTGCCAATTTTATTTAATTGTTGTGAATTGGTAAACTCGACTACAGGTCAAAAAGGAAATTAATTGTAGTCTACAACAATTATGCACGATACCCATATAACCTGCGTAGATACGATCATGTTTCGTCGTATGCCAAAACAATCTTTGGATGTTCCTTTTAAAATGTATTGCAATACTTCTCATTGACATGTATTTACTCGAACACAACAACCAGACTATCTTTACACTAAGCTGAGGTTACCTGTATCTCAGTGAACCTTTGTACTAATACTTCTTTAATAAAATACAAAATACAAATACAGAGCGGGGACTGCAGCGTACGAGTTTGCTGGGCTCACTGAATTCCGATATAAACAGCATCACCAATTAAAGAGCAATCAACAGTGTGGAATTGAATGCTTCCAAAACACAATGCTGTCTGCTGTTGTTAAAGCGAAACCCAATCACTATCCATGAATGCCAATTGAATTGTTGAAGGCTTTCATCCGCCCAAAATTGGAGTACAATTACCATATCTGGTCAGGTGCTCCTAAAACCACTCTGCATCTGCTAGATAGGATTCAAAACTGTGTGATAAAACTCAAATTTGATGGTAATATCATCTCGAACACCTACAAAATGTCCTCTGTAGCATTCCGCCTATTCAAACCTTCAACCGTAACACCCGTCTCGCTATGAATGCTCATCAACATACCCTTAAGCCCACTTTCGGACGTACTCTAAAATGTTGTGATTCGTTCCTTAACCGTTCAACATATGGAATGCCCTGTCGAGTTCCCTATTTCCTTGCAAACTTGCAAACATTTAAGACCAACGTATACAGGTACCCCTCTTTTTTTCCTCTCCGATTTTTCTTCGCCTGCGCTGTGTGTATGCATTTTAAGAGCACTCAAAGCTCTTGAGTGCGCGCAAATTATATATATAAAAAAAAAAAAAAATTATAAAATTTGCAACTGCAAATAAGGCGTCTAAGATTAACAGGGCCAGATCATTGCGGAGTTTTTCCAAACTGCTGTAGGACGAACGATAATTGAAACTCATCCTAGAATGCGAACAGGAATGTTAAGTTACATATGAATGACAGCTGATGAAAAGTGTTGTCATATGCGTCGGACTGTTGGAGCAAAGCAAAGGTATTCATCACAACAAAATTTGTAACTAAACAATGACAGTGATGTGAGAAATGTCATTGAAATGTCACAGGACTTCTTACACAATTCTTCAATCTTTCAGCTAATAGGCTTAAAAAACAGTTCCCCCAAACATAAATTTAAATAATCGCAAATCACTAAATTATGATTAGCATATGTTCCGAATTCCGATGCTCGCTTACGTAGATGATCATTTATCTTCGATTGACCAGCAATATTACATCCAACGAAGTTGAACGACCTTTTTGGACTCCAACTGTCTACTTTGCACGTCTATGGGATTCGGTTAGCATGACTCTATTCGCATTATAGGCGACCGTTGTAGCTTATTCGAAAGAAGAAGAAATTTGCATAATTTATAAACTAAAATGCGTACCTGTTAACGTGACAAATACTGTATCTTAGATTTTGTCACACAAGAAAGAAGCTGATGAAAGAAAAAGAAGAAAAAAGAATGTGCCTGGAGGTCATATCGTGACCTGTAGCTGAACCTATATAAGATGGAGCGATTCTCAAAGCGGTCTAGTTTTGCAAATCTTCTACCTCTATTTGGTTGAGAGTGTTATTTTGGAAAAGATGCAAACTTGGGTCATAGGATTAGTCCTACTGGGTATCGTACTTCCTTTGAGCAGTAGTAAGTTTAATTCAAATACGTAGACATCCATTCGTTAAAATTGTATTTTAGGCCAAGATCTAAACGACAAGGAAGTGGTCTTTGAAGTCAAACGATTCCGTAACCCGAGTCCATTTAGAGTCGAGTCTTATGATGACAATGACGATGATAACGAAACCAGGAACAATGAAGAGTATAATCCAGAAACCGAAATCGACGGGACTATTGAGAAGAGTGCACAAGATGCTGCTGCAATTTTAGTAGAAGACACAGACTTAGATGGTCATGCTGGAATTCTTGTCATTCAAAATGGAGTATCACCCAATACCCCACTTCTATTTGAACTTCGACCAGTAGCAACTGCTCAGAAGAGTCAATACTTTCAAGTTGTGGAGGAGAGTAGCCCCATAATAATGGATGAAGAAGATCTAGAAGATAAAGACTACAATAATAACAATTACGAAGATTCAGATTTGGATGATTACGAAGAACTTGTATCCACTATACATCGTCAAAGGCCAATTACGAAGCCAATTCAAAAGCGCAAAAAAAAGCCTGTAAAGCCGAATAAAAAGCCAAATCGAAAGCTAAAAAGAAAGCCAATTAAAAGGCCAAACAGAACATCTTCAGCAGCTACGCGGCCTAAGCCGTATCGTCGAAGGAACCAAATCCAAAATCAAAATAAAAAACGTAAAAGAATAAACAATCGAGTTTCTGGATCACCTGGTATACGAAGGAATCAGAACAATTCAATGAGCCAGAAATTAAACAAGATAGTCCACAGCAATAGTAACAAGAACAGAATTATTGTTGCAAGTGTAAACCAAGGTTCCGGAGTGAATACATTGACCAACACGATAACAACTACTCAGACTGACACTGACAATGATGTCCCCAATGTGAACTACATCATTATTAACAAACCATCTTCTTCTAGCACCACAGAGAAACCATTTTGGGGACTCTTAGGAAGAGATGCAAAGGATATACGAATACCTAGGCACTAGCTTTATATCTTAAATGAGAAGGAGTATCTTGAAAATTCAATAAATAAATATGAAAGAAAGCTTTTAGTTAAGTGAAACTACAAATACAAGTAAGAGAAGCATAAAATTTCTTTAAGTAAGGTTCGTGTGCGTTTTCTTGTTCAAAGCTCTTCATCAGTCTGTAGGTACATTCTGATGTGTCATCGATTAATTTTCTACCACAGGGCGACATGTGTTATATGTATAAATATTGTACAATAGGAGCGATCTATTCTTCCTCCAAACTAAATACGTCGATTTCTGTGCAACAAAATATTCTTTGCACTTGAAGGTATGACCGACCTATTATTATTTTCTTCGCTGTTTCATACTGTCTATTGGTTACTGACTTATTTTCATGTGAAACGATTTGGTCAGAAAACCTACGCACTGTTTTGAAGGACTTTGAATTGCATCCGATTAAGTACAAAATACACTTTGAGTCCGAGTGTTGATATTTGTGGGCTCTTCTGAATGTCCTGGCAATATCGGGCAACTGATGCTTAACTTCCTGAGTTTGCTGTCACATCTTTTCCTCCAAAGCTCATCAACAGAAATCTGACAAGAAATCCCTCGAAGAATATTGCCTTTAAAACGACCAAGGATATTTTCATCCGATTTGCCAACGACCATGTTTCTGTGTAACAAATCAAGGCAAAGACATTGCTCGTAGGTGTTCCCAAGGATCTCATTTAATCATTATGTGGTTTCATCACCTATTGTTTATATGCTGAATTGAGCCTTGATGTAGAGACCTTTTTTTTCTGTTAAACGCTTTGTTAGATTTTCGTTATGGAGAGTGCATACTGCATACCTGGACGTCTTCGTTAGTTTTTCTTTCAGGTTTCCGAAACTTAGCACTCAGGCAAAGAGCTACTCCATTTTACAAGAAGTACATGTTAGTTAATTTTAATAGAATCTTTCAGCCTTCAGGCTTCAGCGACAAAGTGCTTACAGTACCAGCACCCACCACGTTAACACCTGATTTGAGCGTAAGTCGGACATTCACAGAAATCGTCCTTCGCATTTCGTCATCAATTTCACAGCAAGCGCCGCATGAAGTTTTATCACATGCGCAGCACATTTAAGTGCTTATCAAAAGTTTAGTGCCCTGTCACGACGCCAGAAGGCTATCTGCATTTTTCTCTACTGAGGGACAGCAGGAAGCCCTTCGACATCTTAGAGACGTCGAGAAGCATTCTTTTGGTCTGCCTTCAATCTGAGAACCATGCCATTTGCAGTTGTGCTCATATAAAACCCAACTATGAATGAAAACATTAACCGAGGACGCAGGCAGGCTCAACGCATGTTCGCTCCCTGAAAAATTCTCCTCTGAGCTTTGCCTGGCAAGTTCATCGGCGATTTCATTCCACGTGATTACATTATGACATGGGACCGAGACACAACCCAGTGAATTCAGCCTTCCCACTGCGTTCAGTGATGTCTTGCATTCTCGAACTAGCTTGGAAGGCCTAAGAGGGTTCAGTAAGCCTTTAAGCGCAGCTTATCTGTCACTACAGATGCAAATGCTTCGACCCCTCCACCGGTTCTTCACAATATACTCGTAGTTCGTTGCAATTAGAATTGTGTAAATGGTATCTCTCTTTGAAAGACAGACGTAAGTTTTCCTAAAGAGGAGTGAAATTTAACGTTAAAGTCTTCCATGGAGAATTCCGTAAAGACCCGATGGCTCAGATTCTGGTCGAAACCAGTTTTTGGCACAGGGAAGTCGGCGCGCAGGCTCCAGTGCGTATTGTACCAAAGATCAGTTCTTTTTAAACAGAAGATGGCATTGAAAATGCAACCCATGATGTGAATATAAAGGGGCGGGAGATTAACCAATGCGTCTAGAGCGGAGCCAGGAGAAAGCCGCCATGTATCCGAGAGAAATCTTTCTTTGGATTCAGCAATAACGTATCTATATTCCTGAGACTTTTCCACCAGAACATCACAGCCGTGTAGATTCAGAAGATCCTTCTCGATGACAAACTCCATTTCTTGCCAATAGCTCCTTTGCACTGCCAGAAGTCCGACAGACTTTCGACCTAACAAGTTTAGTCCACAGAAGTTTCCCATCTACGATGATACCTAAATGTCCCCGTTAGGCGTTAAGTTGTGGGCGGTGCCAAATTGATTGTAAAATTTGTCCTTTTATTCCTCAGTCGCGGTTTCCATCGGTACAAAGCACTGGATAATGGTAATTTCTCTTATCCTGCTCTGAAATCTTACCGTCAATATCCGGCCACTGTACGGTTTCCAAGATATCAGGCTACTTCTTGCCTGTTGGTGTTAGTATCAGCCCTACGCCGAAGTCTCGAGTGCTTTCAGCTTGTTTTACAGAGTCGAGCAAGACGGTGCTTTTTGTGGGCGAGTGTTATTTCCATTATTTCGCTAACCCCCAAGATGTCCATATAATATAATGAGAACTCTTGCTAAAGTTGGAGGAATCTGGCATTCTGAATATCTTTGTCTCATGAGTCGAGGAGGATCCTTACATTCCAAAATTGTATCGTTGTTCGTAGTCTATAGCCAAAGGTCGTCAGCAAAATATCAGTCCGTATCTGAGGCTAGTTATGGCGTTTCGGAGCAATACATTTTTTTTTGGGTTGTGGCTGGCTGGGCCAAGGACCAACCGACAATATTCCTATTTCGTAGCGCAAGAAGCTCGTCATTTTTTTTTTAGCACTCAAGTGGGTATGAATACACTTAAAGTGCCTGAGCACGTGTTAAGTTTTTAGGAAAATGGGACAGAAAGAGAAAGAAAGATTTTTGGACTCAGTGGTTATTTTGCTTCATGTAAACTGACTTGTTGTTGTATTTAGGCAACATTCATCGCACAAGATTTTAGTTGCCTGATGTTGCCGTGTCAGTGAAACAACGGGTTGGTCGAAGTGTCGAAAATATTGCTGCCGTTTGCTACGTCCGTAGCAAACGATCCAAATCAGTCAATTCCACGGCGTTTTCAAGAATTGGGCATCGCTCAGACCACATTATGCCATATTTTGGGTAGGATCTATAGTTTACACCCATACAAGATCAAGCTGACTCAAGAACTGAAGCCGATGGACCATTTGAAGCGACGTACGTTCTCCGATTGGGTTCTGGAGAAGATGCGTCAAGATGATGAATTTCATCGCAAAATCATCTTCAGTGACGAAGCTCATTTTTGGCTCAATGGGTTCGTCAATAAGCAAAATATGCGTTATTGGTCGGGTGAAAACCCACATGTGCTTCATGAATAACCACTTCATCCACAAAAAATAACTGTTTGGTGCGGTTTGCATGCCGGCGGCGTTATTGGGCCATATTTTTTCGTCGACGAGAACGATCGTCATGTTACTGTGAATGGTCAGCGTTGTCGCGCCATGATCACTGATTTTTTTTGGCCCGAATTGAAACATATGGACTTGGACGACATGTGGTTTCAACAGGATGGCGCTACAAGCCACACAGCACACGCTACAATCGATTTATTGAAGAGTAAGTATGGTGAGCGTGTTATCACAAGACATGGGCCTGGTTCGTGCGATTTAACGCCGCTTGACTATTTTCTGTGTGGCTACGTTAAGTCATTGGCTTATGCCAACACGCCGACGACGTTGGAAGAGCTTAGAGACAACATTGAACGCGAAATAGCGGTCGTTTCGGCCGAAATGTGTGGCCGAGTTGTTGAAAATTGGGTCCAACGAATCGACCGCTGCAAACATGAACGCGGTGGCCATATGAACGAAGTCGAGTTCCATTCATAAATGTTTTGATTGTACTTCAAGCCAATAATAAAGTTTTTGAAATATCTCAAATGGTTTGCCTTTTATTTAAAAAAAAAGTTGTCAAGTCGTTATTAGAAAACCCTATACTTCGCAATTTCCGAAGAAATACCCAAATGACACCGCGAAGAGGCGTGGAATAGGACTACAAGATGTTCGATTGTGTTCTATCTCGTTATTTTGCGAACCAACATCTATTTGAAGGTGCTACTGCTATAATACCTTATGTCATCCAGTCTTTGTGACCTGGTATCCAAAAATCCGAACCTTGTTGCACTTGGCTAGCTTTTGGAAGATATTGAAGTGGTGTTTAGCTGATTTTTAGTTCACTGCCTTCAGCTCTGTATTAATATCTGCAAGCACTCGTTATATTTAAATATATTGATGGACGTACCTCGATGTGTTAAAGTTTAGGTTGGCGTACGAATATATGGCAAGTCACTCGAATTGGAAGACACTTACTCGTAGTACGTCGTTTAGGCTTTGTGTTAAGGATAAAACCTTCTGGAATCGACCACGGAAAAGCCAAAAAAAGGTACCTTGGAGGCTTATTACACTGAGAACAAGTGACTGATAAAGTGCTTATAGGGCATGAAACATTGTGAAGACGTAAGAGCAAGTTGCAAACAAGGCATAACTCTGATTCCGTTCCTGCCTTCTCACTATAACTCATTCAAATAAAAGTCAGAGTGATTTAATCAGTGTGATTATGATTGCAAATCTAACAAACTCAGATACGAGTGCATATCTTGATTTACCTTCATACCGCAACAAGATAGTTAAATAGAAAAAAACTGAAAAATACAATAAAAAAATTTGCAAAAAATTTAAATGAAAAACAAAAGTGAAAACGAAATTAGCGAATCGGTTAAGATTCACAGGTACGTCTTGTTGTTGGTATTCGTCTGTAATACCTGGTGGCCATGGTTTGTGCATGAAGCACGGCTCGTGCGGCCATCTTCGACAGTTTTCCTCTTCTATCCGTACTCGTACCTCTGTATCTTTGTATCTATTGCTATTTGCACATTGTGCACCATTACAAATTGTAACTGCTTTGTGCAGTTTTAATTATCCAAGAAACATTTTATAATTGCATGCAATTAATTAGCGGATTTACCCGCTCGTTGGTGTAGAGAGTGGAAGTTAAGTTGCCAGTTGCAATAATGGTTGCAACTTTAAGATATTCGTATGAAGACATGCCTCTATCTACAGTCTCTAAGGCAGCCTTCACGAGTAGATACTGCAGTTTCCTATTTCTTGTTAAATAAGGCTCTCCTCTGCATGTCGACCAGTGTCTGAGCTGCCGTATTGATTTGGCAAACTCTCGTGTCTGCTGCGTGTTTTTAATTTGTAGCCCCAGCCATCTGCGTTCCCTCTAGTTAAGAGGAGAAATCGAGTGTCAATAAGCGCGAGCTGAAGAGGTAAACAGATTGGTTAGATGGTGTTACATTATGTCTGACGTCTTGGTTTTGGCTTTTCTTGTTATTGTTGTTGTTGTTTTTTTATTTATATTTTTTGTATTTTTTATTTTTCGCAGTTATTTAGCGCAGATGAAAGTGATCCATCTGCACTTGCACTGTTAGTGCCTTGCACCAGTCTACTAAGCGTTTTAATTGCACATATTACGTATTCGAATCTTGCACATGATGGAGGCGCAATGGAGGCAACTTCCTTGTGCATTGCATTATTAAATTCATAAATTTTCAGTTTGAATGCACTCGTATCTTCTTCCATCTTGGAGAAGTGGACTGGATGGATTCCACTTTGTGCTGAGAAGCGATGTGGAAAATGTTGCTGATGCATAGCTACTGGTTGTTGCTTTTTTCTTTGGAGCTTTTTTTTTTTTTTTTTTTTTGTTTATTTATTGTTGTCGATTAATCCAGGAGTTGGTAAGCTCTGATCGATTGCTTTATTGAGGTGTTTATTGGTTTTCATTGAAGGAAGAGTTACGAGTATTGCGCGTTTACACCAGATATCGCCATTCGTAATGGATGAAACTTTCTTTGTACTCAAGGTTTTGTGTCGGGGTTTTGGGAATCTTTAAAGTGTTTGCATTTTCTAATTTAGAAATATAGCCGTCTGTTCAATGAACAGATTTACAAGCAGGAAAGGAAGTGATGGTAAAGAATATGAACGACACCAAAATTTTGTATGAAGAGCTAGTCCATCGGTACTTATGTGGTTTTATCCTGCAAAAATTTTTACAACGGGCCATTGGAAGGAGACTGCAAGCTATTATGCTAAAGGATGGTTAGAATGCTACCGAGCTATTTATTTTCCTGGTATGCAGACTCTTGAAGAGTAATCTAATATACGTAGGTACATTGTGCTACTATTTGGAATTTACAGGCGATATACACTGTTTTGTCCTAGAATCAATTGCTTTTCTTAATGAAGCGCTTATGTCGTTATGCAGTGTTATGATCGTTTAGATAAAAGAAAAAGTAGGGACCTTTTCTAGCTTGGGCTAGTGCAGAGTACATGCAAAGAAATTGGAAGATTGTCTTCTATTCTTCTTCATCTCTGCAGATCTTACAGAAGTCATTGCAGGGGATACCTAGCCCTTAAGCATGCTACGTATTCGACAGAGTCTGTCTAATACATTTTTAGTATAAATATCCAGAGACCAAAGAACAATCGAAACAATTTGTTTTATCTGTTGAATGTGCTCCACAGAAGGCAAAGACCGTACCTTCGGCCGGAAAGTTTATGGACACTCATTTTTTGGGACGCGTCAGGTGTGATCCACTGTTGTATGAGAAGGAAACAACAATCAGAGAAGCACACTATGTCGATTTATTTGACTAATTCAACGCCGATTTGTAGAAAAAACGACCACATTTGCCGAAGAAAAAAGTGCTCTCCCACTACGATAACGCACCGGGTTACACCTCCGCAGTCGCTACAGCCAAATTGCCTTCCTTCGTATTCTCCGGATTTGGCTCCCTGCGACTTATTTTTGTTCCCAAACCTTAAAAGATCGCATGCCGGAAAGAATTACGGGTCGAACGAGGAAGTTATCGCCGCCACGGCTGAGTATTTTGCAGGCCAACAACAGTCGTTCTATACGGAGGGAATAAAAATGTTGCAGTACCACTGGGAAAAGCATATCAACTTCAAAGGGAATTACATTGAAAAATAAATTGTCAAAACCTAAAAAAGTTGCGTTGTCATTTCTAATGTGCGTATTCATCAAACAGTCCTTGTAGTTGGCTACAAGCTTTGGATTGGGTATGCACTTAATGAAACATAAGGAAGCCCTTAAGGTGAAAATTTCGAAAGGCACTTAGAGTTTCGAAACCCAAAATAGTGTTGGATGACTGAAAAATGCAAGATCGACAAATGATATTTATTTAAGTTTGAAAAAAGAAATCGCTTTTTGGAGAAGGTATTACAATTTCAATACAAATTCTCATAATTTTCACATGAGTTCATGAGGCTTTGTTCTTCTTAATCTGCGAACATTGAATGGTAAATCCAAATAAGGTTAATGTGAACCTACAGACGTTGGATTCAACAAATATCGTTCTTTTTTATAACCACTGTGTTCAGGTGACCATTATTTTTAATGAACTAAGGTGCATTAACCATTGTACGAAGAATTTTTTTTTGGAATGTTGGTATTCATGTTTTTTTGTACAGTCCCATAGCTGGAAACCATACCTCCAGATAGGCTTTAAAACCTGACATTTCTGAATTACGTCCCAATAACCAAAAGAGTTCCTATATCTAATATTTAATTCCTCACCTTATTTTTTGAGCGTGTTCCTTCCATTTTAATTAGGCGTCCAAATTCATACCTAGGCATTCAACAATGCTAGACTAGGATACGGTTGGATTATAACGATAGCGAGATTCGTTATTCTTTTGTTTGTAACATTGATGTGAGTTGCTTTCGCTTCATTCAGTTTGATTCTCCATAATTGAGTCCAAACTCCTATCTTGTTAACTGCATTTTGTAAATTTTCTGTTACTTTAAGCATGCAGCCATCTACTGCTAAAATTGCAGTGTCATCTACGACAATAGGGCTATCATTGTGTCAGTGCTATATGGAATATCAGTAGTGTACGAGGTGTATACTAAAATTCGACAATTTTCCAAAACAATTTTCTTCACAGCTTCGACTTTATCATTTTTGGCATCTTCTCGGCCAACTTGGAAGAGCTTGGTACTTGCAAACATTTTTTTTTTTTTAATTAGACCATACGGTGACCACTGTCAACATTTCAAGTGTTTTAGAGCACTTGATTCCATTTTTTACACAAAATTTGATGCAAATTCTTTGCTCTATTTTTTATAATATTGTAAGTGAAAATCGCCGAGCACACCGAAACACGTCTTACCTTTCTATCTGTCAAAAACAAATTAAGTATGCTCTATATTTGAAACTGAGAACGTATGTTCGGGACATGTGTACCAATCCAGTAAAAAAACAAACCAATAATCGAATGTACGTTGGCCGTACTTTTTGAACACACCTTGTATAATAAATACAGTTATGGCCCTAGAACACTCCCTTGTGGTACACCTGTTTGTATTTGTATATGGCCCAATAACGCCGCCGGCATGCAAACCGCACCAAACAGTTATTTTTTGTGGATGAAGTGGTGATTCATGAAGCAAATGTGGGTTTTTATCCGACCAATAACGCATATTTTGCTTATTGATGAACCCATTGAGCCAAAAATGAGCTTCGTCACTGAAGATGATTTTGCGATGAAATTCATCATCTTGGCGCATCTTCTCCAGAACCCAATCGGAGAAGGTACGTCGCTTCAAATGGTCCATCGGCTTCAATTTTTGAGTCAGCTTGATCTTGTATGGGTGTAAACCAAGATCCTTACGCAAAACACGCCATAATGTGGTCTGAGCGATGCCCAATTCTTGAGAACGCCGTGAAATTGACTGATTTGGATCGTTTGCTACGGACGTCTGAACGGCAGCGATATTTTTGACACTTCGACCAACCCGTTGTCTCACTGACACGGCAATATCACACAACGAATATGTAGACACAAATTTTTGCACTAAACTTGTTATTGCCTGTCTAATAGGGCGAGAATTACGACCGAAAATTGGAGTTAACGCTCTTAAAGTTGCAATAACCGACTCTGAATATCTGTACAAAATTTTTATAATTTGCAGGCGTTGCTCGTAAGTGTACTTTACCATGATGAAAATGTTGAGGTTACTGAATGCATTGACAGTGACAGTTTGATGATTAGTGAAAGAGTGCGTTCACAAATTAAATTCAAAGTTGTCAAGTCCCTATTTGAAAACCCTATAGATCCCTATAAATTGTATACTCTAAACCCTTGTACCTGTCCTTATCAAAAGTCTTCGGTAACGTCTAAAAATAACGAAGAGCAAATTCGTTTTCCATCTAGTGCCCTTTTTATTAGTTGTACGATGCACTTGGTCAATTGTCGAGTGTTCATTTCTAAACCGGAACTGAAGGTTTGGGGTAAGCTTTCTTACTTCGATAATTTTGTCTAGTCTTTAGAGAAATAGTTTCTCGAAAATGTACTGGGTAACTTCTTATCTGGAGGTGTAACCATTTTAAACGCTTTAACTTCTAAATAATTCTTTGTTATTCTTTTTTTCAATTTGACATTGCCTTGCAAATGTACCGCAATTTTGTTTCACCTGATCTACAATCGACATATTGATCTGTAAGGGAACAGCCGATTGATAAGTTGATCTCCACAAAATTCATTCAAAATGTGAATCCGTGGAAATATTGTTTGTATACGGGTTCTGCAATGGTAACGCTTCATTGGCAAGATTGGAGTACCAACCATGATACCCAAATCGTAGAATACCGTGAATCCGGCTATTCGCTGATACGTACATATGTGTCAGCGCCTCATTGATACTGGGTCAATTGAACTAAAAAAAAAGGACGTTCATACGCAGCTATGGCAGAAGTTAAAGATGAGATTTTGCGTGATGTGGAAGTTCAACCTTCATACAGCGTCCGCAGACTAGCTGTGCAGTTGGAACTTCCATAATCAAAAAGGACTCTACCGAGAAATAGATTACACCGTTTCCATTTGACACCGGTACAGAATGACGAAGCGCAGTTCACAAGAAATGAAGTTATATACCTGAAACCGCTATAATTTGCACCAATGGTCAGACGTTTGTGAGCGAATTTTCGGTTTTCTTTTGCCCATGCCACTAATATACTATAAGTGCCTTGCGAAGCAGGTGAAATAGCTTCAACTGGAAAAAGTAGTGAGTTCTTGGAAGTGTTGGGCTGTGCATATTTAGTGTCTATTTGCGGGCTGATTAAGGGCTAAATGGTCATAGGAATTTCAGTACATTCACCAGTCAGTGGTATATTCGTCCTTTCTAAATGCGAAAGAGGTTAATTTGTAGTCAGTGGTATATTCCCCGTTTCTTCTTCAGGCCGAGGCTGATATGTGACATGAACTTCAGTTAATGGTACATTCGTTGTCTCTGCGGGTTCAAACATATAGTCAGGAAATACATTAGGATCTATAGGCCAAAGACCTGTATTTTTGAATCCATGGCATGCATTTTGAAATGTTGCTGTTTTACCTGATTTTGTTAACGACTCCACCTGGATGACATTTTAACCATTTTGTCGTTTCTTGGTTAAAATAGATTTTCAATGGTCCATAAAAGCATACGTCCAGTGGTTGCATCCGATGAGTACAGTGTGGGGAAAGCATTGTATAAAAAAATATCTATTCCATTCTCCGAATGGAATTCAAAGCTTCTAACCCCTTCTAACTTTTTCATGAATACTTTGGAAGTGTTTTAGCCATTTTACAAATAATTCTGAGGTCATACTCTAGCTGCGGAATTTGCTTCAGGTTTGCACAGTGAAATGTCTTTATTTCTTCTTAGAAAACCATCTAACCACTCTTGTCCAGCTTTTCCTTTCTGTATGTTATACCTGTGGGTGAACTCATTTTTATCCGCTATTTTAAAGACGAGTTCTTGGACACCTGCACGTGTCAAGCCAAAATGTTGAGCTTCTAGGAACTTGACATGCTCCACTCTCTACGTCAGGAGGAAAAGTCAACTTGTATCTTCCTAGTCCTTTGGTATTGGAAATCAAAATTTTATTCTCACCTAATGTGTGTCTTCGGAGTGTAGCCTGAAAGACCCCAAATGTTTTGGCTGCTAAAAGCCAGCACATTTAATTTTTTCGAACAGCTTCTATTGCTCTCTGCATAGAGTCACAACCCCAAGATTGGCCATCGGATGTCGTTTTGTAGTCGCGTGGCATTTGAAAGCTGTATTTCAAAATACAGCTGGAAAAAACGACATAATTTTGTTATTTTGTCCGTAGAATCGGTATTTCATTTTGTCTGTACAGTAGTTTTAGCAAAAGAATGTAAATAAAAAGTAATAATTGCAGAAATCTAGTCAATTTCGTAAATGATACACTAAACTATCGATATTATTATTAATAATTAAGAAATGTAGCAGAAAACTTACCAAAACACGAAAAACAGTCAATTTTCAATAAAAACCTTTTGCTGAGGAAAACACGTTTTCACTTTTGATATCAGCGGACAACTTACAAGTAAGCTGTCAATTTGACAGAACTATATACACCCTGATGGACTCGAACTGCAAAATTGTATCAGTAGTTTTCAATATGTCCACCTTTGGCGCGAATAATGGCCTTGAGACGGCCGAAGAAAGCATCGCACGCTGCACGCAAGTGGCTCTGCGGTATTTTGGCCCGTTTGAAGTGGTCCAAACTTTGGTATTTTTAAGTGCCAACTTTTACCTTCAAAATACCCCAGAGAGAGAAGTCCAACGGATTTGCATCCGGAGAATTTACAATTTATTGTGTCGAAGAAATGAAGTGTGGAACATTGTTTTTAACTAATCTTGGTTGACGCGTGCTTTACGAGGCGGTGCCGAGTCTTGTTGAAATGTCCACGTTCTCCGACCGAAACTATTGTTTGCTTCAATACTTCCTCTAAGATAGTTTCACTGTATACGATCGCATTAATTTTGACGGTTATGGCGGATCAAACTATCACCAAAGGTGCTGCTTGCTTTCTGGTGGCCGTCCGAAGGTGTAAATTTTCGAAGAACCTCTCTGGCAAGTAAACTCATTTTGTTTGTTGACATATTGCTTAATAACAAATGGCGACTCATCGGAAAAAAAGAAATTCGGCAAATCACCACTTTCGTGCAAGCGTAGCAACACCTTCGCTCTTTCCACTCTAACTTTTTTCTGTTGCGGTGTAAGATCATGTGCTTGTTTTAACTTCAATGGCTTGAGCCCAAGCTCATTTTTCAGTATGTGTTGCATTCGTTCCAACGATATGTTGAGTTCACGAGCCATTTTTCTTCCACTTTGACGCGGATTTCGCTCAATTCGAGCTTTCACTTTCTGAACCATTTTTGCCGATGTTGCTGTTTTTTTATGATCACCACCAAGCTATGGTTCGAGACACAAATGATTTATTCACGTTGAGGTGCTTGAGGGCTTTAACGATAGCTACATGTGATTTTTCGCAAATCGTTTAAAAGGCTTGTAAATAATAAATTTATCTGTCATGTGTCAAAATTTGAGCTCACTGTCATGAACGGTTTGGAAATTATAGCAGCCTGAAGTTGGTTGCAGTTCGTGTCAGTCAGTGTGTATATTACTGAAGTCACGTAGTACGATAGGATCTAGTACTCTAAAGATAGTAGATTTCAAGTTAAGGCTACTATGTCATTTTGGACGTACTTCCCATAGTGTAAACAACTTCTTCACAAGGAGGTTGAGTGTTAATGTTTGGGCTGGATAGGAAACACTTTAGTAGGCCCGCACGCTCTTCCATAAACAGTTAATTCGCATTACAAAAATTCGCATCAGAATTTCTTAGAGAACGATTGCCGGAGCTCCTAGAAGATGTTCCTCTTGTTCAGAGAGGGGCTATGTTCTTTCAACAAGATGGAGCATCTTGTCACAGTAGCAGCGAGGTAACTTCATTCCTCAATCATACTTTTAACGAACGGTGGATTGGTTGATTTTGCCCCCCAACCCTGGCTACCCAGATCCCCTGACCTATGAATTTTTTTCTGCTGAGGTGCTAAGAAAGGAAAGGTTTATTTTTAGAGAAATATCGAGTCTGGTAGATCTCCAAGAAAATATTGGTGCTGCTTCAGAAGAGATGAGAAGAATTTTTGAATTTTTGTATTCAAATGGAAGGAAGGCACTTTGAACAATTGCCATAAACATACCATAAACCTTCCATAAACTGTTCTTAAAAGCTCCTTCTAAATACAACAACAAAATATCTAAGAGATTTTATGAGTAATTCAATAGGTACACTTCTTTTTGGCCATTTTTTCCTAAAAAAATGGCTATTACTACAAAATCTGTTAATCGTACGTAAAACAGTTTCAAAATGCAACGGCAAATTTTCAAAATTTTGAGTTTATCTTTACAAAAATATTCTTGTGCCTGTACTAGTTTAGAAGTTATAGCGTTTAAAGTGGTTACACCTCCAAATTAGAGGTCACCCACTTTGATGGGCTGTAACTTGAAATGGAGTGAGAATAGACCTCCCCCCCTTTGGCATACAATTTTTTGTTCGGCGGAACTTCAGGAATATGACCTTAAGGGATGATACAGCTAAACTGGGAAACCCTGTATATATAAGTTTTACCAGAGCAATGGATGACAATTCCTTGCAGTAATAAGTTCATAGCCCGGTGATTTGTAAATAAATAAATTCACGCAAACAATTTTTATCATGAGCCAATGACATTGGAAACTTAAATGCATACGTTCATCCTCCAAACAAAAAAACAATTATAATCAAGCTCTCTCCTTATCAATCACTGTCTCATAAACATCATTCAATTAGCTTCTCTTTAAAAAGAAAAAAAAAAAAACTCATTACCCCATCCAGGTTGGGTTCCAATCGCTCACTTATGTTTTCCAATGCCAAATAATCCCATGCTAACAATTTAATTATTCAATTTCACGTAATTTACCCGCAAAGATTAACAACACCACTCCAGAAGAGTGGGTGAAGTGCTCTCTTGACTTTTAGTACATCATCATCATTATCATATTCGTCATCCCTCGAGTTTCAACCCCCAAAGTAAACAATCAATTCGAGGATTTAATTTGGCTTCATCTCATAATACTCTCGTATGCATCATCAAATTACTTGTATGCCACTACTTTGAGGCTGAGAAAGCATGAAGGGCTCTTCCCATGAAGAACATAATGTCCACCCCATCACCACCAGCAAAGAAGAGGGATGATGAAATTTTCTTTTGTTAGCATAACACACCCCTACTTAGCCATCCATCTCGATGGCATTTAAAATCCAATTTAATCATCCTGTTGTACCGCGCATGATGAACTTTACCGCATGTTGTTAAGGGTACAATGCGTGAGGTCATGCGATGACACCGACGACGACATCCGTAGAAATGGTGATTTTCGTGATTGTTGAATGCGCAAATGGGGGAATGTCAGATTCGAAAATGCGAGTGCGTACGAGTACAAAGAAAAGATACAAATGTTGTTTGAATTAGTACCTTGAGAACATGTGCATGTATATTGTATATATATACACGTATATAGGATTAACAGAGAAAATCGAACATGATGCGTTTTTGGCTATTTGATGTTGCAATTTAGCTGCAACAGGTACCATTTAAGTGCATCTCGTAATTTTCTTCCTCGATCCTTTGCTCATGCTAAGAACCTTTACTTAGATTAAGTTAAGCCAAGACTAACGTCAATCTGCAACTAGGACTGACTCACAATTGTACTTATTTTACCTCTTTGTGGAAGCCACTCCGTACTGGTTTCATCTATCCGGAAATGACTTGCTAAATTAATGATACATACATATATACGCGAAGAAAGAAAATATGGGCATAACAATTACTTATCCTGCTAGAAATGATAAACCTTTAGAAACGGGACGAATGACTGGTGAAGGCCAGGTTGACAGATTACTCATATGCTGACGTATTTGGAGCTCATGTCATATGGATTCTCAGGACAAGTCTATGTTGCTCTCATAGTTCCGGGCATAGGTTACTGGGTACTGAATTTTTTCTGATCGTCAACCTTAACATGGTGAAATAGCTTAAGTAATCTGCAACGAACCGAAGAGCTAAACCGGAGTTAGGTTTAGCACGGGGCAATCGTAGGGCTACCCATGGCGGTAAAGTCAACGGGGAGGATACGAAAACTAAGCGCTGGTCTCCCTAGGCAAGATGCGCACCGAGGCCTACATGGCTAAGGGAGAGCTCAGTCGCTAGATCACGACCAAAATATGAAGAAACTTAATCTAAAAACAAAGCAACAAAACCAACAACAAACTACAATAAACAATGTCAACGACAACAAAGATGGGTGAAAATGAGCCGGACATCTCTGACGTTACTCTAAGCGACCCAAACCAAATCCGGGTGGCTTAGAGGAATATCCCCTAGTTGGGAATCCGCCACCAAAGAAACTAGCTTCGGTTGAGGAAAATGTCGGAATCATCGACATCGATATGGAGATGTTACTTCTCCGAGACGACGAAACCTGCTACATCGCCATGTCATCCAGATTCTCCGCATCGTCGACTACATCTGTTTGTAATCAGATGGCGAATAGCAATTTGAGCTCAGCAAGAATTCACGCATGAACGTCTACAGCGCGAATACGACTTCCTATAGGATATAGACTTCCTCAAGTCTGTTGCTCGCACCTCAGAAGAACCCGATCCAGAAGTCGCGGGGTGAGAGAAATGAAGTCATGGGATCACAACCCGATACGCTGATATAAAATGATTCTGAAAATTTTTGAACTTTGTGCTGTTCAACATCCAACCTTAAGGTAAACTAGCCTATTGCTCGTCTCTCTACGAACAGGACTCTGACAGCAAAAAGAACCAGAAAGGATACAACTAGCCATGTTTCTGGAACTTTAAACTTCACCATGTTGAATTTCATGGTAATTGGCTCTTAACTCTAAGAAAACAACTAAAGCATCTAAGACACAAAACAAAGCGAAGTCCTAACCCCTCAACCAGTCGACGGGAACAGGGAAGACAACGAACGAAAATCCTCTTTAACAATTCGATGAGACTGCTAAGGTATTTTAGGTTCACCACCATAGTTTCTTAAAGCAAAATAAAGCGACCATGCAAGGTAGGACTCCTGTAATTATTAGTTGAAGAAGAGGAATAGGGGAACCTGCAAGACTACAATCAGCAAAAGCTGATGAAAGAATTCATAGACCTACCCAGACCTAAAGGACGGTTGAATATACTAGGTCCCTACATATCGGAGGACAGATTACAACCTAAGCTCCGGCACCTCAATCTGGAGCTTAGCAGCAAGGAGTGGGAATTAATTGAAATGGGAAACTATATCAAAGATACCAAAGGCATAAAAAATGTGATTTAACTAATTCATAACACTATGCCATTATTGCGCAAAACTAACTACAAAGTCCGGGTTTGTATAACCAGATGCAAGGTCAGACCTTTCCCACAGAAGGGGAATGCGAACCGCCATGCTAAAGATAATACAAATAAATCTTTACCATGGTAAGGCGGCCAGCGTCAATCTTGTCTACCTACTAAGAAAGACATCGACATCGTCCTGATTCAGGAACCCTGGATAACCTGAAGCAAAATAAGAGGGCTGAAATGAACTGTAATGAAATTAGAGTTAACGCTTGTATAGTTGCAAAATCTAATATAAAATTGTCTATCTTCAGACGATCAGCCAGTAGTCAGTTATGAGCGGCCGTATAAGCCGCTGCTCAAGCTCGCGTCGACATAACATACATGCAATCGACTGACGGACCCCCTCCAGTAATACTGAGCTTACTTTTCAACAAAGTAGAGAAGCAAAAGTCTGATGAGATCACTGGATGTAACGCTAACTCCCATCATATGGTGATGATGATAGCAAGTACAGAAATTCTCGAGGTGAGTCCATATTTCAATACATGACAAACCATAATCTTTGAATTTCTAACTGCGGTAATGAACCAAGGTTTGTAGAGTAAAATAGACGACAGGTGTTAGATATCACACTGCTGAGTAACTCTGGATCCGAAAGATCCATACAACCCCTTGGATGGGGTTTGCCAACACGGGTAAGCCTCTGATCCCTCTTTTGAGAAAGAGGCACAAAGAGACACAGTCTTGCCATTCCTTGAAGGTTTGGGGTTTGGCTCTCTGCGTTTGTCTTTAGAAAGTGCACTATTGCTTGCCATAGATTTACCTTTGCTAGGGGTTGCAGGAGCCTTGCCGGTGGTCGTTGTAGTCACCGTATTACCGTCCGATCTTAAAAGAGTACCGGTCTCGAATTTTGTTTTTAAGGTTGATTCCATAAGGGTTCCCACGAGTAGTGGAGAAAGGGAGGTCCATCTGTGCAGAGATACGCTGTAAACAGTTAAAGCTGGCTAATCCGGAGGTCGACAGGTATCCGGATGCTCCGGTCACGACTGAGCTATTTTTAAAGAAATTAACATGCTGTTCCTAGGCGGAGGTCGTATAAAACTGTGATCCAACCCAGTGGAGAAAGGAGTGGGAGGCAAGGACAAAAATGAAGAAGGGAATGGAGTGGGGGATGACCATCCCTTAGAACTATTTTGAAGAATTTCTTCAGAGTCATTGTCCTTACTCAGCCTCTAAATATCGACAAGTTCGATACTCAGGTCTTAACGGATGGCTCCAAAATCCTATCTACAAGGTAATCAGTAAGTAATGATAGTTTTAGCAATTGTTATTTTTTGCAGCTGTCAAAGTTACCAATCACATTTAGCTGTCAAAATATTCAGTAAAATTTGCCATTTCACCATGGAAATTGCGGCCCAGTTGTAAATACGCAACGTGAACTTTGTCGTGAGGTCGGCCGTCATCATGGCTTCAGTATGCAGGCAATTTTTCGCACCGTGGAAAATTTTGAGCGTAAGTACATTTTTTTGGGTTTTAAGCCACCAACCAGATAGAGATTTCTGCGAAATGAAGAGAAGATAGGCGCCAGTATCGAAGAAGACCCAGAAATGTCGATTCGGCGACGATGAGCTGAATAAGGCATCACCAGAGAGTCAACCCGGCTTGGGCCTACATCAGTATAAGATTGTGCTGATGCTAGAATTGAAGCTAGACGACCACAAAAAATGCGGGTTTTTGGCCATAAGATCATCTTCTCGGACTTGGTCCCTTTTTGGTTCAGCAGCTATGTCAACAAGCAAAATTGAAATTATTGGAGCGAACACAGTCTACAAGTGTTCGGCCAAGCATCAATGCATCCACAATGATTGACTATTTTGTGCGGTTTATGGCATGGCGGTATCATCGGACCTTATTTCTTTCGAAATGTGGAAGAAGTCACCGGTCTCAAGTTAATGGTCTCAAGTATAAAGCGATGTTAACCGACTTTCTGTGGTCACAGTTAGACAAAATTGATATATCCAAGCTGTGGTTCCAACAAGAGGGCGCTATATGTCATACAAGCAACGCAATGCTCGAATTTGTGAAGGGGAAATTTGGCGACTGGGTCGTCTCACATCGAGCGTTCATCAATTGGTCGCCAATCCAATCACTTTGGATGAGCCCCAGGCCAGCATTCGACACGACACGGAATAACGGCGCACATATTAGGCCGAGTCATCAAAAATTGGACCGACTGCTTGAAGCACTGCCAGCGAAACTGAGGCGGCCATTTGAGTGATGTGCTATTCCACACATATTGGCATGAACGTAGCATCAAAATTAAGACAGAATCAATTTTATATCTCACACCGTTGTTGTTTTATTTAATTTTTTTTTCTTATCTGATCATGCGTTGGATCTAGTGTCTTTCTGGAGGATGACAACGTTAGATTTGACTCCTCGTTAGGAAAACTTGCATCTGTCTTCCAAGCAGAGGTATAATAAATTTTGATGACAATATTGTGATGAGTCGACGTAGGGGCTGAAGTATCTGCATCTGCAGTGACATTCAACGCTCATATCAGGCTGATTTTACTCGGCGCTGGTGTGATGGCTGCTGATACTGTAGACATCTTAGCACTGAAGCTCTTACTCACTTTTCTACGAAAGGCTGTTAAATTACAGTAAAAGAAACTTACAAGGACAATAGATGAGTTCTTCGTCTGAATGCTCTGCTCCGACGAAAAGAAAAAAAAAACTAGAGCTGGGTAGATACACATACGTAGTTAAACTCAACCATATCCTTATACATATCCAATTACTTGCAGATATTTTAACACAGATATTTTTAACAGATCAAAAAAGCTTTTGATGAAGGGAAATCTATCATTCAAAAGTGGAGCCGGTTTATTTATTAACTTATCACATTTCACGAGGATCAAAATATGAAATTATCGGACACTTAAAACCATTGTCTAATCAAAAGTTTTTTTTATATCATCAAAATGCCGGAAAGGGCGTTTTAGGAAAAAATATTCTAAAAACTACCCTCTACTTATTTTTGAAATTAATTTTCTTTATTAATTGCTGGTCTTGGGAACAGAAACCGACATCTCCATCATAAGTTAAATTCAGACAGCATCTTGTTTGCTTAGTCTTCCGTTATATCTTGAATCAGAAATTCTTAATGCATCTGCTTCTCAAGTGCTAACATTTACATATTTCTTCATCTGCTTCATCTGACACTTTCATAATTTATCACTTGATGCATTTTTTTATCTTCTATTTCAAAAATACTTCCGCGAAAGGTATATTAACGGGTGACCGTACCAGCTTGAGCATAAGTGAAAACGAAAGGAAAAAAAAAATGGTCCAGCAATTACTTCCTCTTCCGTAAACTGTATTGTGCCAAAGAATCGCCAGGATCATCTCTATTAACCACTATCCCCGAACACTATCTCATGGTATATCTCTAACACGCAGATATCCATTAGCAGCACTTATCCTTGAAGGTATGAGTATAAGCATTCCCTGCCAACTGATGTTTATGGGTCAATATTTATTCAATTTCATCCCTTGTGTCCTATTAGCATTGGAAATGGTCTTCTGCTCTGTGCTCAGGCTACTGAAGGTCATCCCCTTGGGTGAAATGGAAGGTCCATTTACATCACACCTTTGTATACTGCTGCACGCAGCGTATGGGTAATCATCGAATCTACTCAAACAAAAGGTTTAGAACAGGACACCAATAAATCATGAATGCTCTGCGTAACTGCCAAAATATAACAAAAGGGTTAAGAATTTAAGAAAAAAAAAAAATTAATATATTCACCATCCATCCCTTGGCTTACACTTTGGATTCAAAGGTCACAGAACGCTTAGTGAACATTTAATCAACGCTCCATGATGTTGGTTTGATAGGGGATGGACAAGGACGAGTATAAATGCATCAACTTGTTGAACTCTTGCTAGATCGTGAAGTAGAAAAATGTTGTGTTGTGCAAGGGAATTTCTCTTGAAATGAAAATTAGTGGTACCTCTGAGAGCTCACTTATTTGGATGCTGAAACACCGATATACTCGTATATCGTAGAATGTAGAGAATATTCTCCCTCCTGGACTACTCGGAGATCTTTTGCAGGCTACTATTGAAAGCTCCAATGTCCAGTAATTTACAAAAATAGGTATAGTGCCACTAAAGCTGCTGAACTCGCTAGATTTTCTGTTCGATGAGTCGTCTATGTACATTGACCAAGTAATATGTATTCTATGACTTATTCCCAAATCAAGCAAAACAATCGTTTTGGACTCATCTCCGGTATTCCATCGTCCTTGGCAAATGCCAACAAATAGTGGAAACGTACCATACTGCAATATTGTTGAGCAGTTGACAATGATTTTGAACTACCAACTATTGGGAAGGGCATTACAACGAAGAACTACAGCAACGAGAGATGATATGTGGATGTTGGCTGTCATATACTCGTATATCATACAATCTTTGGAAATTTTAGTCATGGAGTCGTTTTCCACATTATTAATGAAAATTGGGGATCTGTAAAAGTAATATTTCGTGAATTTTTCGGTTAAAATAATCGCCTTAGTGAGTCCGGAATACGTGCAATGGTGAAGTGTTTTCAAAAAATTGGTTCGGTATCGGATTAAGTTCCATATCAGTATGCTCATCATCACTGTGAGCAAAGTATTCAAAACAAGCCAGGAACCACTCACCAGGGATAACTTATGGCATTTTACTGCGAATTTAAAAAGTTGATCTTCATTTGCACACCCATAAAATCCAAATCACACAATAATTGAAGCCTTTGGATTATCTACGACGTCGCCAATTCGTTAACTGGATGTTGGATCGCCAGGACAATTTGTCGTCGAATGTTATCTTCCACACTAAACTGTCAATCTTTGTGGATCCAATGATGCTTGGCCGAGCACTTGTGGATTGTGTTCGTTCGAATAATGTCAATTTTGCTCGTCAAGCAAAAATGGGTCTCGTCAGAGAAGATAATTTTTTGACCAAAATCCGAATCTCCGGCCAACATTTCCAGCACCCAATTAGCGAACTCACGGCGTTGTCTATGGTTGTCTGACTTTCATTCAAAAAAAATAACCCTGGTTGGCTCTCTAGTGACGCCCAATTCAGCTGACTGAATCGATATTTCTGGATCTTTTTCCATGCTGGCCGCTACGAAGACTACGTTATTTTCATTTCCCACCAATTTCTGTCTGGTCGGTGGCTTAAGATCCAAAAGGGCTTACTCATGCTTAAGCTTTTCCATTACTTACACACTGAAGCCATGATGATGACCGACCTAACGACGAGATTCACGTTGCGTATTTACGAGCATATCTATTGTTGGGCATATAGTGTGTGGTGTAGGTTAGGCTCAAAAATGTGGGGTTATGGCTGTTCATTGAATCCTTAAGCCGAGCGCTTGAAGTGTTCAACTGTTCAACTTTGAAGCGTAAACAACAAAAATTTTTTTTTACTAAAATATGTCGAACTTTGTGCCTGAAAAAGTGTTTTTGCGGGGAGTTCTTTAATATGAAGAAAACTGCTGCCGAAAGTCGTCGTATTTTGGTGGAAGTTTATGGTGAATATGTGCTAGCTGAGCGAACGTGCGGTTTTGCATGTCCGAAATGCTGCGGGAACGCCACAAAAGAAGTCATTTTTGCATCGGATTGTTACTGGTGATAAAAAATGGATCCATTACGACAACCCCAAGCGCAAAAAATCATATGTGAAACCCGGCCAACCAGCCAAATCGACGGCAAAGCCGAATATCCATGGCGCGAAGGTAATGCTCTGTATTTGGTGGGATCAGATGGGTGTGCTATATTATGAGCTGCTAAAACCGGGTGAAACCATCAATGGACAGCGCTACCGAACACAATTAATCCGTTTGATCCGCCCGGAATATGCGACCAGACACGAGGCAATAATTTTCCATCATGACAACGCTCGGCCCCACGTTGCTTATAGCCCAGACCTTGCGCCTTCTGACTACCATTTGTTCCGGTCGATGCAGAACGCCCTCACTGAAATACGGTTAACATCAGATCAGAATATCAAAAATTGGCTTGATTCATTCTTGGCTGCCAAGCCGGCGCAGTTCTTTTGGGATGGGATCCACAAATTGCCAAAAAGGGAAAAAGTCATAGCTTCAGACGGGCAATACCTTGAATAATACTATTGTACATGTTTTTCTTAAATAAACGTTCAAATTTTGGAAAAAAAAACCGCACGAATTAAAAGTAGATTCGTACAATCTTTATAGAAAATCAATTTTCCTAGTCCATTGCAATTTGGCTTCATGATTATTCTTTCTATCGAAGATGCTCTGCTAGATTTCTATTCTATTATACAGAGAGGTCCAAGAAAGATACAAAATTATGCTGTACGTTTCGTTAACATAACGAAGGCTTTTGATATGGTTAATCATAGCATTATTGTACTTAAACTTCATAGTATCGGTTTTCGTGGGTTTTTTGCAGTATGTTTGAGCCATATCTCGAAAATCGCACTCAAAAAGTAAAAATAAACAATAAACTGCTAAAGCTGTTTATTACCGACGCAAAAGTTGTCAGCTTTGATATACCTCAAGGAACGGTGCTTGGCCCAATACTATTTTTAACATATATAAACTCCATCATCGCATAGCCGTTTATAGGAAAAGTCAAGGCTTTTACAGATGACCTTACAATCACATATGATTCAACTAGTCCACGACATCAAGGATATAAAATAAACCACGGTTTTAACCTGTTGCGTACTTGGTTTGCAGATCATAAACTTATCGCTAGGCACTAAACAAAATTAATGTTGTTTAGTCTTGCAATAGATATAGATGTTAAGTTTCATGCTTGTGAGTGCACAAAAATAAACGTCAGATTGTCACCAAATTTTGACAGAAGTGCCCTCTTTGAGCGAATTATTGTGAGTGAGGGAATATCAGGAGGTATCGATAACGTTGGTTTTAAATGTTTGCAAGTTATAACGATTAGAAAATAAAGAGCTCGGCAGGGCATTCCATAAGCGGGTTGTACGGCTTAGGAACTAATCACGATATTTTAGAGTGCGTTCTAAAGTTAGCTTAAGGATATACAATACTTATGAGCATTCAAGCCGAGACGGGTGTAACGATTGAAAGTTTAATGGGGCGGAATGCTACTAGACCACCACTGATGGTGGAAATAGCGATAAATCAAAGTGACACACAAGACATTACGTCGGTGTTCGAGGCTGTCCATTATCTTAGTGATATTAGTATTACCTACGAGTTTTATAGCACTGTTTTAAATCCTATCTATTAGGTGTGGGCATTGTACTCCAATTTCGGACGGATAATTGTCTTACATGTTGACAAAATGTCGCAGCATTTTTGACGACACCAAACTTGTGGTGGGTGTTTAATTTAACAACAGCGGATAGCATTGTGTTTTAGAAGCAATAAATTCTACTCTATTAGCGGTGCCACAATTTACACTGTTAATATCAGAATTTAATGGGCTTAACATACGCTGGCGTTCCCGTTCTAGAGCCGGAGATCAGGGACGTGAGTCATGGAACGAATATGAAAAGCAGAGAGTACTGCCGTCAGCAAAGAAATATATTGGACTAGAAGTAGCAGACAAAATTAAAAAGATTACCGGAGACAGAATGGAGCCCTGGGGCACACCAGCATTTATTTTGCGGATATCAGACTTGAAACCATCCAAGACAACTTGAAGTGAACGTTCGGTAAGATAGTTTCAAGCCCCTCGTGGAGAAGAGCTAGAGATTTTAATGCCAAGCTTTGTCAAAAGCCAAATTGATGTACACTTTGGTTCCACATTTCGGTGAGACATGCCACCGGATCACTAGCTGACTTGTTGCTACGAAAACCATACTACCGGTCATTGAGAAGTTTTCGAACTTCGAGATATTTAATAAGCTGGCGGTTTATCAGCATTTCCATGACTTTGGAAAGAAGGGACATAAGTGCAATCCATTTTAAAATTTGATCATGTCTCTATACACGCGAGAAAGTTTGGATGCAGTCTAAAGATTTTTATTGAATATCGAACCAGATAGCAATAATAATTTTTCCCATAGTTATGTTTCAGCAGCTGCCAAAGTTACCAATGACATCCAGTCGTCAAAATATTCAGGAAGGTTTGTCATTGCATCATGTATCGTTTTCTGCCTGCCGAACGTGCAGAAAATATTTATAAAATATAGTCGTGAAGTCGGTCACTATCATGGCATTAGTGTGCAGGCAATTCCTCGCACCCTTTGAGCGTGACTACAAGCATTTGGATCTTAAGCCATCAACCACACAGAGATTGGTGCGAAATGAAAAAAACAGAGCCAGCCTAAGAAGACCCAGAAATGATGATTCGGCGCCTATCAGCTAAATTGGACATCACCAGAGAATCAACCCGGCTTATTTTTCGGTTGGATTTGGACCTAAATCGGTATAAGATAAAAAACGCTGTGCGTTGGCTAATTTGGCGCTAGAAATGTTGGCCGGAGATCCGGATTTTGTCAACAAATCAAATTAGAAAACATTTGGTCAGCGGATATGTCAACAAGCAAAATTGCCATTATTGGATCGAACTCAATCCACAAGTGTTCCGCCAAGCATCAAAGCACAAAATTGATTGTGTGGTGCTGTTTGCGGCATCATCGGATTTCATTTTTTTCGAAATGAAGAAGGGGACAATGTTACTGTCAATGGTCTCAGGTATAGAGCGATGTTAACCGGGTCAAAGCGCGACAAAATTGATATATCCGAGCTGTGGTTCCAACAAGAGGGCGCTATATGCCATACAAGCGACGCAAAGCTCGAAGTTATGAATGAGAAATTTGGCGACTGGATTGTCTCACGAGAAGCGTTCATCAATTGGTCGCCGCGGTAATGCGATTTGACACCTCTCCATTATTTTCTCTGGGGCTACGTCAAGTCCTTAGCCTACGCGAACAATCCAACCACTTTGGACGAGCTCCAGGCCAGCAGTCGACACGCTATTGCCGCATTAACGCTGCACATATTAGACTGAATCATCAAAAATTGGACCGACTGCTAGAAGCGCTGCCAGGGAAGTCGAGGCGGCCATGTGAATGATGTGCATTAACGTAGATTCAAAATATGACACAAACTATTCTCTGTATTTGGAAATTGTTAGTAACTAAGTTGTGAGAATATCTTGTTGAGGAGATTGATGAAGAAATTAAAATTGAAATTGAATTGAGCTTGCTAGCTCTAAAGCCATATGGATTTGTGCTGAAAACCGACCATCCTTCAAGAAAACAAATAATTCTTAGTTAAATCAATTTTTCGAATAGTTTGGATAAAGCTGGTAACATGAATGTTACGTTTAATATGTTTAAGTTATCCTTCTTGAAATTTGGTAAAATTCTTTCTTCCATATTCTTTTTTAGATTACTTTCTGCCCTATGGAATTGTTTGATAAAAAGTTATCTTTGCAAATAAGAACCTCAACGCGACCTCCTTAAAAACTTGTTCAAAGTTCTTTTGAATTTAAATATTGTTCGGGCGTGTACGGCATTTTCGGTTCAATTTATTATTTTTTTTTTAAACTGATCCGACATTTGAAGCTGCAGGTTTTTCAATTTGAATTTTTTTTGGGATAGTGTTGCTTGTACCTATCATTTAAACACTTCCACACTTCTCATATATAACATAAGCACTCTGGAAAGGATGTCATGTAAATGGCTACTGAAGTTGCTTGAGTCACATAAAATTACTTGCTCTCCGTAAATGTGCCATTGTGAACATCTCTGAAATGACCAAATCGAGCACAAAGTACATTTTACGTGACACTATAAACTGGCAACGCTAGACGAATAAACACAGCTTTAGGGCCATAAAAAAATCTCCATTATCCCATTTATTCGTGTATGGAAAAGTGCCATTAAAACAATACGCGTCGGACAGACTCAAGAAAAAGCAAAGCATCCGAATCTGACTGAATCTGAGTCTGAATCTGAATCCGAGTCCGAGTCCCAACATCATCCGCCAAATCGCTGATGTGTACCACGTTCACATCGTTTACTGCTTATCATTCAAGACTCACCATTGGACATACTCATAAACCTTTAATCTCAGCATTTATGTGCATTGAATTCTAGTTGCAGCATTTCGTCCATCCGCCCAAGTGTCTTCAATCAGAGTCGGAGCTCAGTGTTCAGAGCTCACAGTCTAATCGTCAATGGGTACTCTTTCGAGATTCAACTGACTATGGGATTCCCGGGGCGGATATTCATGTTTGCCGTATGTGTATTTGGATGCAACACCACGTTATCACTATGATGATGATGAAGATGAGCAGCATGAAGATCGACACTGTCGATCTCGGATTATGTGGGTGTACGGATACACAGACTACTGGCTACAGGATCCCGCAGGCCGACGGAATACTAATTAAGACACCACCACCGGTCATCTTAAGGTAAACACACAAAAAAAAAAAAAAAAAAAAAAAAAAAAAAAAACCAGAAGCAGCGCAGGTATCCGTATCTCTGAGCTCGATAATATTGAATTTGGTACAATGGAATGAGCGATTCTTTGATGGCTTCACCGTACTCGTGTTAATCTCGGTATTTGTCTTTGGAACAAATCTGAATACAAATTTGACGCTACTGCGGTTAATTTTTTAACAATGAATACTTAATGGGATGAAGATTCTTTTCGGGTTGTCCGGTGAATCATGCTCGTGAACTCATGGGACAGAGATTTAGGTCCGTTCAAGCGTCTATGTGCTGTGGATGGGATGGGAACGAATCCCTACATTCCGAAATTTATGTTGTGTTTCCCCCAAAGTAGCCATTTATAAGCTTAATTCAGTTTGCTGTTTTATATTTCGCTGCTATGAGGTAATTCAGTGGTTTGACGATTGTTTTAATAATTACTTCGAGGTAGTTTTGTGATATGAATGTACCTGTCATTCACTAGAGTTATTTCCGTTTTGAACTGAAGAAGTTTTCGCCAATTTTTATTCGTTCTGAATGTCACATGGGCGACTGAATTTAGACTATGTTATATTGTTCTGCGATGCTAATACACACAGCACTTTCAGGACTTAAGACAATCAGCTCCCAGCTATTTGTTCCGAAAGAAAGTTACAAAGTGATGAACTTAACTCCATGCAACAGGAACACTAAGGAGATTATTAGCGGATGTTTCCACATCGAGCAATGTGTAAATCAAATACAAAATCCATGAAGTTGATGAATCTTAGAAACACCCATTACCAAATCCATCATATTCCCACCTAAGCTAAGAACAGTGGAGACAGGAATTAAAGGAACCAACCTTCAAACCTGAATGGTACCCTCATCAAATGTTTCAAGCTGATGTGCCCTGAAAGAAAAAACTCCAGCTCACTCCATGGTAGATTGTTTATATTCAGCGACAGTGTAAGGAAACCAAAATCCTCTAAGTATGTCACTTAAGACTAATTTTGAAGCACACTGGAATCTTTACAGATCAAAACCAATACCAAACGATTGAAACAGTCGGTGCAAACCTGTGGGCTGGTCAAAATTCTCATATCAACCAAGTAAGGAACGATCGAGAGCAGGGTCACTCAGCGCTATGCTCAGTTACCCAGATCAGAACCAGTTCACAACTAATATAGGTCTTATCAACGAAACTGCAAGAAAGTTGAGTAATGGGGATAAATGAGCCCATTAGATCAGCTCTTACTTGATGTCTTCAAGTCGCATGGGAACGATGTCATGCATCTAGTTATGCTGTAAAAAACAATAGACCACCTTCTGTGGTCTATTTCCTTCTGAAAAGGATCCTAATTTTTAACGTTATAACAGTGATTGTAGTCAAAAATTGTAAAGGACAGAAAGAGATTTTTTGAGCTTCATGATCGTATACATGCATCCTCTGTTCAATACGCAACAAGGATACCAATGCGAAAGATCATGAGGGACTGCCTTTCAAAATTAAAACTGTGGTCAGTACGTAATGACGACACTTAACAATCTGACCGGAACTAATGTTTTCGCTTAGGCATATGCAGATGATGTTACAGTTCTGTCTATCGACAGGAAGTGCATTACGAATACTCACACAATTGATGTTGTTAGCTTAACCAAGGGGAGGAAGCTGCCTGGGCACGACCAGTGCCTTATCTATGACATTTAAGTTGTCGTCGGCGATTTTAATGCAAACCTAGGAATAAATGGCATCATTGGCAGTACTCTCAACCTGCACGAAACCACCTTTGACAACGGGTTTAGGCTAATTAACTTAACTAATTGTTGAGATTGAAGATCTCCTGATCTATCAACTATCAACTAGATTATCTACATTGCGATCGAAAAAGGTACTCCTCCAGTTTTTGGCCAACATAGACTCGGACAATTTTCTTGTTGTATCCAAGGTACGATTGCGGATATGCCGAAAATCAAAAATACAAGTGAGGAAGTTTGAAGTCAGGCGACTACAATCACAAGAAATCGTCAAATCTTTTTTCGATCGAGTCTGCCTTAATCTGTTAAGTTTTGAAGACCAGTGGCAACATTACAAAAAAGCGATCTATTTCACGCGCCACCACAACGAAACCCCTTTTTTGAAGACGAATACCGGCAAGCGGATGTAGCTAAACATTCAAAAGGGCACTGCATAGAAGGGCTAGAGCTCCTCACGAGCTCTACGAGCAAAAGAGAAGAGACGAACACCAGCTTCTCAGATGGAGCATGAGAAGCACGCAGTCCAGGAAATTGGGAGATGCTACTCTAGGTATAAGATTCGGAAGATTTAACCAAAAGGTAAAAAAATACATGGCACGGACACAAACCCGAACCGAAGCCTGTACACACAAACAAAGGAACATGGTAAAAGAGTCACAGTCGATGCTGAGGACTGGCAAAGAGCATTTCTGTAGGCCAATAATTCCGTCCTTCGAACTGCATGAATAGAACCTCTGCATTGTTTGCACGATGCTCTAGAAAAGAAACCCTCTTAACTGCACCAAGAGACATCAGACTTCTTAACATCGCCTACAAGGTCCTGTCTGCCGTATTGTGTGGACTAATGAGGCCATTCGTCAACAACCGGATAGATCCATAACAGTGTGACTTTAGGCCAGGAAAGTCCACTATATTCACACTACGGCATATCTTGGCAAAAAACTCAAAGTCGACACAAACCACTTATTCATCGATTTTAAGGCAGCGTATGACAGAATCTACAGAGACAAGCTATGCAGAGAAATGTCTAGTTTTAGCATCCCTGCCAAATCCGTCCGTTTGTACAGATGACCGTGGAAAAAACTCACCGAGACCTTTGATGGCAAAAAGGGAATTAGACAAGGTGACACGCTGTAATGCGATTTTTTTAACTTCTTTCTTGAAAGAATAATTCAAAATTCCCGCGCCAACACAAGAGACAACACAAGTCCGTCCAATTACTCCCGTACACCAATGATATTGACATATCGGAAGAAAGTAGCGTGATGTGTGTGGCTCTTTCGCAAAGATTAACACGAAAGCGGTGAAGATGGGTTTAAGAGCAAAATCAAGTACATCCAACTCCGTGTCTCGGACAGAACGTCATTCTCAGCAAATATATCTTTAGTTAAGAACTTTGGCTATCTAGGCTCCACTACCATTCCAGACAGCCAATCGCAGCTTCCTTGGGCTTAGAAGGCAATCGACTTGCAAAGCCCTGACACGAACAATAAAAGTGACCCTATTTAAGAGCTTATAAGTCCCAGTCCTGTTCTGTAGCGCAAAGGCATCGACTTTATTATAAATGGATGAAGATGCTCTTGGCTGCTTTGAAAGGAAAATTCTGCGGGTGATATTCTATCCCGTTTGCATAGTCGTTGAGTGAAGTGAAGAGAGATAAAACGACGAACTATATGGGCTGTACAGAGACATCGACCATTGACATTGGACACCAATGCTTCTGTCCAAAAAATCGCAGTAGAAGAAAACCTTAACCCAGGTAGCGCACGCAAGTGGAAGGAGACTTCAGCCAACTTAGTGTGTGAAACTGGAGGCAGCTAGCTAAGGATCGATCTGGCTAGAGACGCTTGTTCGTTGACGCCCAGATCCAACACGGTCTGTAGCGCCTCGTTAAGTAAGTAAGTAAGAATTCAATACGAAGGGTTAAGATGTAGAAGATGTAGAATTCTGCCAAATGCACAGCTTGGGTGGCAACAAGTAGCTTTCAGACTCTACAAGAATAATCCGAGTTATCAGGCAGCCTTCGCTATGAATCTGCTTATCAACTTATACCACAATCCAAATCTTCACGTCAACTTTGTTCCTTTTTTCTTTGTACGAAAAGCAATGCTTGCTCACGAAATCCAAGTGAAAAAAGTCTAAGATTCCCTAAACAAACTTCTTGTGTCGAAATAGTAAAATCGGTTTCCACCATTCCCATAGAGCAGTGAAATCAACAAATGTCCAGCAAGAAGCCAAGTTTGATGTGTCACTAGTAACTCAGAATGAAATCTTCTGTTCAACAGAAGAACAAACTTTGTAAAAAAAAAATCCAAAAGAAACAATTGGAATTTTACCTCATATAAACGATCTACGGAGGTCCAAAACTCCGATAGCACCCTTAATCCCCATAAAATTTTAAGTCTGCATACGAATGATGTCTTTCCCGCCAAATTGTTAAAAACAATTCGAAACCCACTACAGAATGGACAATGTCCAGTTTCAAGAAAGTTGTTACCAACTCATCTAAATAACTAAAGTGTGACGCAAAAAATGTCGCTTAAAAAAGACACCCGAAGGAATATATTTGTGTATAGGTACATATTTAAATGCGCATCTTTAAGATATAAAACGCTTTAATTTACTCAGATACCTGGAACCGGCAATTTCAGGTCAAACAGTCGTTATTTTTCTTACTCCAGTTTTGATGAGAGTACATAGACAGAAATGGTCAAGATTTGCGTTGTCATCCATCGGATAGCTGTGTATGTACAATATGTACAGCGCCTGTGATTACATAGAATGCCGTGTGAAATTAACTATCCGATACAAGTAAATAAGAAAAAAAAAAAAAAAAAACAACGACTGACCTTTATATGACGGGTACTTCGTATATATGACTGAGTGTCCGTTTTTTGCGCTCAAACAAACAATGTTCCCTTGCAGGCCACAAACTGCCCAGAACTAGAGCATATCCACATATTACGCGATTGTATCCTTAATTTGCATCTCATACCCAAAAGGTGATGTGAAAAATTATTCCCACAAGAAAGAGCACCGTGCCGATACTTGTGTGCTCAGGTAAAAGAATTTTCCACGTTAAGACAGGATGTTAGGTTGCAAGGCTATCCCAAAGGGTGAAAATCGTGGTCACTCAAAGGATATCAGATTATGCAGGTAAACTAGAGCAGCATCGGTATTCTTGGGATGCCCAAAGAAGGAATCTAATCTTTTACGGGATGGTAAATTGATTTTTTTTTTTTTTCAATGAAAATACGAAGGACGAGTACTTTAAGACTGAGGTGAAGATCTATCTGCAGCACATTTTTTAGTGATCACAAGCGCGATGATGTCCTCAGTTTGAAATGTGGATCAATTTCTGTTTATCTCAGTTTAAAAAGATTAAAAATTGATTTTACTTTCTACGAATTAGAAGTACCCGTTATGTACGATCTTCACATAATGCTGTGTCAAAAACAGCAATTTGAAAAGATTGAGGACACTGATTAGATCTAAAAATTAAGTTTTCTTCTGTTGCACTGACCTTCAGGAAAGGATTGAAGGGATAGTCTGATTCAAATGTGTGACTATTCTTTCTTCAACTCTTGGGTTACTATCATAATCTTAGGTTACTGTGGAATAAGGTTGAACCAGGCTGGCAGATCAATATACAATATTTTTCAAAGTTTACGGATAATGATGGAGAAAAAAACGCGACGTGGCAAAAGAGAAAACGTTCGATCAAGCTCCGAATGACCTGTAGAATTGTTTTATGGTCCGCAAACCTAGATAACTCCGTAAGCGTTGCAGAAAAACGTAAATATGTGAGCGAAATACATATGTTTGTAGCATTAGATGTGGATATTTTAACGTTTCCTTTTTTATCAAGTTAAAGCTTGAGTTCTTCTCGGTTGTTGACGAGTTTGTGGGATTCCGAAATTAAGCCTCAACGTGATTAGCAAATTTTGTCCAGAATCATCCTGACCATCCAGTTGGGCTTAGCACAGATACCAATACTTGACATGACTTGAAAGACCTTGCCTCCATAAATCTACCAAACTTAGAAGTCGAGAAGCATTGGGCGAAGGTCCAAGTTCATGAATATCTGAAGGATATTCCTTCTTGTGGAAGTATCGTTCGATGCTTAGTTTGCATTCAACGGCCATAGTCTCATTTAACCTTCAAATGATGATGTATACTTCATACAGGGCAGATGAAAGTACAGAGTACGAAGGGCGATCAATTCATTTTCGATCTAGGGAGCCGAATTCACAGTACCGGCAGTCGAGGATGAACAAGAAGGCTTAATGCAATTTAACATATGGTAAAAGGTTGTGATGCTGATTGATATTAAGTCAAGTTCCCCGTCGGATGCGTGTCCTGGTCTGGGTCTTCTGAGCTTCCGTAACTACGAGGACTTAAGTTTAGAAAATATTTCTGTGATATGGGAGCTTGATTAGACCGTGTGTATTTAATTTTCTTGAACGTATTGTAAATCTGCACCTGTTTCGTCTTTTTCATCTTAGGTCCTGATGCGTGTGGATGGATATTGATTTCTTTTTTGTGAAAACATTAGTGTTACGTTGTTCCTTTGATCAATCAAAAACATTTTTTGATCTTTTGTGCAACAAATTCAGTGTTAAGAAGACAAATGTTGTGCTTAAAGTATTCTGTATGGCTCTGCATTCACATAAAATCTGTTCCGTAGTTTCGTCGTCTTCCATGCAAAGGCGACATTAAGTTTTCTAAATAAGACAGCTTTGCAGCGATTGGCATCGTTGTCTGGATTGATAGTGGAGTCTAGATAGACAAAACCCTTAACTAAAGATATATCTGTGGAGATACCGTTCTGTCCAAAACTCGGTGTTGGCTGTCCTTTCTTGTTGAAAGCATTTACTTGGTCTTGTCGTCATCGGCTCTTAAGCCCATCGCCACTGACATCACGCTGCTTTCTTCTGATTGGACCGACTTTTGAAAGATTGCGCCTCTTGTGTTGGGGCATGAAATTTGCAAGTTTTTCAAGAATGATGTTTAAAAAATCGCTTGACATCGCGTTGTCTTATCTAAATCCTTTTCCGACACCAAAGGTCTCGGTAAGTTCTTTACCGGCATTGATGGAGTAGCGTATATTCTTCATTGCCATCCTTCAGGCAGGGATACCACAAATAGACATTGCCCTGAATAGCTCGTTTCCATAAATGCTGTCATACGCAGCCTTAAAATCGATGAATAAGTGTTGTGTATCGATTTGCAGCTCATGGGTTTTTTCCAAGATCTGTAGTGTGAATCCGTAGAATCCGTAGTGTGAATATTTGCTCGATGGTGAACTTTCCTGGCCTAAAGCCACACTGATATGGGTCAATCAGATTGTTGACGAATTGGTATAGGAGTCCACACAATACGGCAGACAGGATCTTGTTAGCGTTGTTAAGAACAATGAAGCCACTGTAGTTGGCGGAGGTCAGAGGGTCGCCATTCTTAAGGATCGGACAAACAATGCTGAGGTTCCATTCATCGGGCATACTTCCATCTGACCATACTAATGAATTGGTGTTTGATTCTTATGATATCGTGAGCTTCAGCAGCTTTATTGAACTTAGGCCTATGCCATCCAGATTGGAAGGTTTATTAAGCCTGACAGCAATATTTTGTTCGTCATCGCCGAATAGTCTACAGAATGTTTTTTTCCAAATCCTCAGCACCAACTGCGACTCTGCTACTATGTTCCCTTGTTCGTCTTTACAGGATTCAGTCCGCGGTTCGTGTAAAATTTCCTAATCTCATTACTGGTGTAGCACCTCTTAATTTCCTCTACTGCGCAGTATTAGCTTGCTTTACGATGTTTAACATTTTCGCAACCGTATCTTGGCTATAAGTTAGTAGTCCGGGTCGATTTTAGCCCTCCGGAATGTTTAGACATCCATAATACAGCAGAAGTGCCATGCGTTGATCGAAATGTGTTCAGTCTGGTTGACGGTTTAAGTCCCCTCTTGAATTTCAAGATGCAGAAACCCTGTGCAATCCGTTATCGGAGGTTATAGTATGTCGTGCATGCTATACTTTCCGACAGCACTACCAAAGATGCACTCTCTTTTTAGCTTTACAATAAAATTGTCGAGCAAAATTTTATTGTCATAGCTAGGGCAGTGCTTGTAAGTCTTGTCTCTTGTAGAAGCTTTATTTGGTGTTGTCATCTTCCTCCTCCAAGGTTTGTTGTTGTTTCGTAATTTTTTTTTTCATGGCCGGGCAGTTATCCCATGTCACATTCGGCAGTTCCATTATAGACACTCCTAGGACGAAGCCAGTAACCAGGCACCATCTCTTTTGCAAGACCCCAACTTAGTTTCGAAAAGTCTTTGAATTCTACGTTGATTCCATCTGGGGCAGTTATTCGCTGTCCCGTTTGTAGTGTTCTATATTTGTCTGCTCGCGCTTTAAGTTTGGAAAGTCAAGGCCTGATGGACATCGACCAAATGAACACAATTGATGTGTAGAAACAGTCACATCAATGGATATCGCCAGGATGACACCTCTCAGTACCTACCCTATTTCTACAGCACTACAAATGCATTGAAAAGTTGTTTTTGTTGTCAAAAAAATTTCGGCCCATTAATTAATCGGTATCCGGAAGCAATAGGAATTTGCGACTTTGTTAAAGCTTCTGAAAAAATGTTTTTAAAAACACAAGCTTAAGAAAGCCTGACACAAAATGGCAACATTTGGTTTCACTAGAATAAATAAATATTTTTTGGAATTTAGAAGTTAAACTCGTAGAGTCGATGAAAACTATTTGAAATCGGAAGCGTATCGGCCAAGCTCATTGTCATATACCTACCAGATGCCTCGAACTAGGATGTTTCGTTTAAAAAAAAAAAAAAAAAAAACAGTTACCTCACTACTACAACATCAATGGAGTTATGTAGGACAAATAGCGCCTTAGTATGATTCGATGTCACTTCTCACATGGTATCTAGATTCACCTTTCAATATGCACCATTTTTGTAAGCAGCAAATCAAATCCATAAAAGTACATTTGAGCCCCTTTAGACCAATAAATCAAACCTCAAAACATTTCATCTGGTAGTACAAATTCTAATCTCACTTAGGAGATGAAAATTATTCCTTAACATCCATAAAACCCAACCCCCGGTGTTTGGCAACGGAGGTCATGCGTATAATACTTAAGATGCGTGAATAACATTGTAAAAAACAAAATATCCGTAATTCCAAAGATTGCCATCCAGATGACCGCTCTCGTTCAAATGCCAAGATCAGATCAACCCCTTAAAGATGTTCCATGCATTTATCAAACAGCTCACCATCCTATTAACTGACCCCTTTAGATGAACCCTTAGCACAAAAGGTCCAGCACGGTAATCAGAACAAGAGCAATTCTATAGAATCAAATTCAGGTAGAGGCCGGCCAATACTCTGTATGTAAATTAGAACTAGATTTTGATTAACCCGCCAATTTTCCATAGCACAGTGGTCAAGATCTCAATCTTAGGGTGCAGGCAGATATTAATTTAAGAAAATTGTCCATTTGACACTGGCGTAACTTTGAAGCGCATGAAAGAGCGGATATTACAAAAAAAAAAAAAAAAAAAGAAAACAGCAGGGTCAGCGGGGTAATGGAAAGTTATGGTCAGTTCCCTAATTTGCATATTATTATTTATATCCCAAAAAAGGACGAATGTAAGGATGCGTTTTCTTGCAAGACCCTTCTAAACCTGACCACTGGGGTCATTTGACAAGATAACATGTTCTTCTCTTCGATACAAGTATCGGACACTGGACACTGGACACCCATTGATATTTTAAGGGTTCTAATGTTATTCCTGCATGTATCTGTCCACGTAACTTTGTGTAATTCTCACAAAATAAAAGCACTTCAAATATTGTTTTGGTGGGAAATGCTAAAGACGAATATGTACTCGTTCGTGCAATTCGAATTAGAAATTTGTCTTATATACTTTTGGGTGGAAAGACAATGGCCTTTTGGGCGGGCACTTTTCAAATTAGACTACATAGGAGTACTCGTATGTCCTTTATATGGATGAAAGTTTCTATAAAGATAACTAAGAAAATGTAACGGACTTTGAGGGATATAATGATATATACAATCACGTATTTCGATTTAGGCTATTTGATTTTTTTTTATTTAACAAAATCCACATGCAGTGGACCTTTTTGAAAAAAAAAAAAAAATATAATCCAACTGAATTTCAGTTGCTTCTAGTTGCTTCTTGTTGCTTTTTGTTATTCAAAACAATAAACGACTGGAATCACCGGTTGCATTCGAAGAGAAAACAGCGCTTACGCATAACCGACATTTTTTTTTTTTTTGTAATATTTAGAAAACGTTACTTTTACTGCAGTGTATTCGATTTATCAGACGAGAGATATTTTTTTATGAATTGGCATTCATTTTTACGTGGACTCTGCCAAATTTATCACAAAAGACTGGGGCATTTAAGTCTGCATCTCTATTTAACTTCATCCTTCAATTATTGACTAAGAGTAGAAAAATACAGGGTGACTGTATGACTTTAATTGTGCCAAAGCAAAAAATGTTGAAAAATACATTAATTTTCAAATTATATCAGTAGTTTTCAATATGGCCACCATTGGCGCGAATAATGGCCCTGAGACGGCCGAAGAAAGCATCGCACGCTGCACGCAAGTGGCTCTGCGGTATTTTGGCCCATTCCCGGCGAAGTGCTTGTTTGAGATGGTCCAAACTTTGGTATTTTTTTGTGCAAAGCTTCGACTGCAAAACTTTCCAAACAGAGAAAACCAACGGATTTGCAACCGGAGAATTTGCAATCCATTGTGTCGAAGAAATGAAGTGTGGAACATTGTTTTTTTAACCAATTTTGGTTGACGCGCGCTTTGTGAGATGGTGCCGAGTCTTGTTGAAATATCCACGGTATCCGACCGAAATGATTGTTTGCCCAAAGCTTCAATACTGCCTATAAGACAGTTTCACGGTATACGATCGCATTAATTTTGACGCCACGGTCCAAAAATACGAGCGAAGAACGACCATCGGCGGCTATGGCGGCCCAAACCATCACAATAGGAGCTGCCTGTTTTCTGCCTTCAGAAGGTGTAAATTTTCGAAGGACCTCTCTGGCAAGTAAACTCGGTCATTTTGTTTATTGATATATTGCTCGATAACAAATGGCGACTCATCGGAAAAAAATAAATTCGGCAACACACCACTTTCGTGCAAGCTTAGCAACTCCTTTGCTCTTTCGACTCTAACTTTTTTTTGTTGCGGTATAAGATCATGTGCTTGTTGGAATTTCAATAGCTTGAGCCCGAGCTCATTTTTCAGTATGTGTTGCATCCGTTCCAACGATATGTTGAGTTCACGAGCCATTTTTCTTCCACTTTGACGCGGATTTCGCTCAATTCGAGCCTTCACTTTCCGAACCATTTCTGCCGATGTTGCTGTTTTTTTATGACCACCTACATGGTGTTTTGCAACGCTACCAGTATCACGGTAACGAGCTATAGTTCGAGACACAAATGATTTATACACGTTGAGGTGCTGGAGGGCTCTAACGTTAGCAATCACACTAAAATAGGGTTTTCCAATATGGACTTGACAACTTTAAATTTAATCGCACTCTTTCACTAATCATCAAACTGTTACTGTCAATTTATTCAGTAAACTCAACATTTTCATCATTGAAAAGTACACTAACGAGCGACGTCTGCAAGTTATAAAAATTTTCTATAGATATTCGGAGTCGCAAAATCATCTTCAGTGACGAAGCTTATTTTTGGTTCAATGGGTTCGTCAATAAGCAAAATATGCGTTATTGGTCGGGTGAAAACCCACATGTGCTTCATGAATCACCACTTCATCCACAAAAAATAACTGTTTGGTGCGGTTTGCATGCCGGCGGCGTTATTCGGCCATATCGTCACGTTACTGTGAATGGTCAGCATTATCGCGCCATGATCACCGATTATTTTTGGCCCGAATTGGAAGATATGGACTTGGACGACATGTGGTTTCAACAAAATGGTGCCACAAGCCACACAGCACACGCTACAATCGATTTATTGAAGAGTAACAATGGTGAGCGTGTTATCTCAAGACATGGGCCAGTCGATTGGCCGCTTCGTTCGTGCGATTTAACGCCGCTTGACTATTTTCTGTGGGGCTACGTTAAGTCATTAGCTTATTCCAACACGCCGACGATGTTAGAAGAGCTCATAGCGTTAGAAGAGCCCATAGCGAAATAACGGCCGTTTCGGTCGAAATGTGTGGCCGAGTTGTTGAAAATTGGGTCCAACGAATCGGCCGCTGCAAACGTGCCCGCGGTGGCCATATGAACGAACTCGAGTTGCATTCATAAATGTTTTGATTGTACTTCAAGCCAATAATAAAGTTTTTGAAATATCTCAAATGGTTGGCCTTTTATTTAAAAAAAAAAGTTGTCAACTCGTTATTAGAAAACCCTATATATCACATTTGCATTCCATGGCGGATAAAAAATTTTCAACACAATTGAGACGCAAATCGTTTAAAAGTCGTATAAATAATATAATTGTCTGTCATGTGTCAAAATTTGAGCTCACTGTCATTAACGGTTTATAAATTAAAGCAGTCTGAAATTGGTTGCAGTTCGAGTCAGTCAGGGTGTATATTACAAAGAACAGAGAACCATAAAATATAGCGTCGGGTGTAGTGACATTGACGTTAAACTAACAATGCCAATATTATTAGATCATATAAAAAGTCTCCTCGGATTTTTGGTATATTTTTGAAAAAAGTTTTCTTTATTCAAAATCAATTTCAATCAAGGACGTATTGGCCATTATTACCTATGACCTTTTGCAATTTTCCGGGCAGTTTCATAATTCCATCGGTGTACAATTTTTGTGGTTTATCAGCGAAAAATTTGGCCAAGTGATTTTCAGCGGCTCTTTGGTCGGCCAATTTTTTACCATCAAGAGAGTTTTACAAAGACCGAAACAAATGATAGCCAGAGAGTGTAAGGTCCGGGCTAAACGGTTGATGCATCAAAACTTCTCAACCAAGCTCCGTCAATTTGTTCTGGGTCATCAAAGATGTGTGTTGCCTAGCATTCTCATTATGGATGACAACTCCCTTTCTGTTGGCCAATTCTTATCGTTTTTCCTTGAAAGCTTTATTCAAACGGTCGAGTTATGCACAGTAGAGGATCGAATTGACCGTTTCGCCACGTTGTAGCAGCTCATAATAAACAATTCCCTTCCAATCTCACCGTCTTTGAAGTCTCCAGGCTTTAAAGTCGTTCGTAGTCGACCACCGTCCTTTGACCATGATCGCTTGCATTGGATATACTCGTATATAATTCAGACTTTAACCAATCAAGCATAAAACTATGAAATCCAGCTTTTTCCAATTTACCCAAAAGAATATCGTGATTGACCATGTCAAAAGCTTTAGTAATGTCAACGAACAAGCCAGCTGTACACTTTTTACCATCAAAATTATACATCGTTTGGGCACAGAACTGCAGTAGAGCATCTTCAGTAGATTTTACTTTCCGAAAGCCAAACTCTTTAGGACTAAAGTAATTATTGATTTCTAAGAACTGTTCTATTCTGTCTTTCATTAGTTTTTCAAAAACCTTACTTAGCACAGATAGGAGTGAAATAGGCCTGTAGTTGCACAGTTCAACTACAGAACCTTTTTTGAACAAAGGTATAATATCGGCACGCTTGAGTTCATCAGGAAAAACCCCTGCAAGAACGCAGCCATTGAAGATGTCCTTTAAGACATCCACTATGAACCAAGCAATTTTTTTAAGAATCATACTTGAGATACCATCTGCGCCACTTGAATTAGTATTTTTTAAACAGCGAATAGCTTCGAATATTTCAAGTGATGTTATAGGTTTATAACCAAAGCTTTTTCTTTGAAAAGGTTCAGCATACATACAGAGAGCACAAAATGAGTTTACTTGACAGGGTTGCAAACTACTGGCAATATTAGTGTAGTAGTCATTAAATGCTTCAGCGATTTCGTATTTGTCAGAGATTAAACCGTTATTGATACGCAAAGATGTAGGTTTTTCCGTAGAAGAAGATTTATTTAGTAAACTATTCACTAGTTTCCATTCATATCTGAGGTTTCCTCTGGCAAAATCAAAACAATTTCGGTAATAGGTATCACGACAAATTGGAATCTTCTTTTTCAGCTCAGCGCACAATTACGTGTATTTAGTTTCAAAATTCATATTACTAGGGTATCCAAAGCGTTTCATTCGAAGTTTGTTTTTTTATTGACATTATTTACTAAGTATCTAGAGATCCAACCGTAAGTACTTCGATAGAGGACCGCGTGGGACCTAGCCCCCGTGCTGTTAGCAGTCGGAACAAATGGAATACAATGGACCAGTTTTGAGTCTGAGTGCTACCGTTCCAAAAAAAATGAAATGAAAATTTATAAAAATTATAAAATAAATTGCGTTTACGCTTAAAAGGGTTACCTTTTGTTCCTTAATGCCATTTTACAGTCCGTTTACATTTTTTATCGTAGTGGTTCCACATAAGTGTCTTGTGGATTCAATTCTCCCTCTTGATGTATGGCATTTTTGAGCCATTCTCTCAAATTTAGCGTCTTGAGTCGGCATCTTTTCCTTGTTTAAGGAGTGTGTCTTGGCCTAAGATTATCGAAGTCTGAAAAGGTAGTTTGTGGAGTCCCACAAGGTTGAATACTAGGCCCTCTTTTATTCTGTTTATATAATACATCAAAAATCTTCCTAGTGCAATCGTATGTTCGGACGTATAATTGTATATATATCACGATATCCAAATTTACTTATCTAAACCAATAGGCTGCAGGATAAATGAGGATCTCTTAAAAATAAGCAATTAATTGCAAATACGCTCTTAATTAATCCTACACTATTGGCCGGATAAAGTGATCTTCGTAATTTATGGTTGATTGCTAGTACGATACAATGTGTGTCGGTCTTTAATATTTTCAAGTAATAATGACTAGGAAATAAAGAGCTCGACAGGGAATTCCATAAGCGAAACGTACGACATTAGAACTAATCACGATTTCTTAGATTACGTCCGAAAGTGGGCTTGCAGGTGTACTGATGAGCATTCATAGCGAGACTGGTGCTATGGAGCACTGCTGGTTGAAATAGCAATAGAACAAGGTGAGACAGAAGACATTTCGTAGGCGTTCGATGTTGTCTATTAACTGGGTGATGTTAGCATCATCTATGAGTCTTATCGCACGGTTTTGAAGGGAGGTGAAATATTTTCTACATCGCTTAAGGAAACCTAGGCATTTCGCAGCTTTTTTTGGCGAAACCGACACACATACCGAGAATGGAAAGTTTTTCGGGTTCGAGAATGCCATTGCCATTCACGGAATACATATGTTAGAAGTAGTAAACACGAGATCATTACAGAGGATTAAAAAGAATGTCGGAGACAGAACGGAGCCCTCGGTCACACCAACATTCATGTTGTAAATATCCAATACAACTTGAATTAAAATTTCTAATCCATTAGAGGGAGTCGTAGATTCCAAAAGCACGCATTTTCGACAAAAGAGCCTGATAACAAACTTTCTTTAGAAATATCAAATGTAACTATCTTGCTCTCGCCAGATTGATGTATGCCTTGGTTCCACTTTTCGAGATATGTCATCAAATCACCACTGGACCTGTTGCTACGAAAACAGTTTTGCCGGTCATTGAGAAGTTTCCGCGTTTCGAGATATTTCAGGAGCTTATCGCTTATCGGCGATTCCATGACCTTGGTAAGTGCAATGGCTCTCTAGGAGGAGAGAGAAGAAGATTCGCCTGTTTTAGGGACATTAGGGACGATTCGTCCCACTGAAAACTCGACGCACTTAAGTGTTGAGTTGGCTGCAAAGTGTGCAGCAAGCAGACTGGACTTCTTTAAAGAGCTGACAGATGGAATGTCATTGTAAATGAGCGCCGGGATGGAGAATTAGGTAAAATTTCTAATGTTTTCCACGAACGATCAAAGGCTTTTACTAGCTTCGGGACATTGTGATATTTCTTGCCTCAGTTTTTGGCCATATTGGAATTTCGCACACTTAAGAAAGTCGTTGCAGTCATTCCTGGCTCGTTTAAACTTTTTTCGGTTTCACTCTGTCGGGTTGGCTTCACAGTACTAGATTACTAGATGATGCAAGGGACTTGATATCGTGGCTCTGGATTTCCAGACTCACCTGTGGCTGTAGGCTTGTTCTCCACTTACATAAGTTCGCCCGGCTGATACCGTGTTGGCAACCTGTGTTTTGCGTCGAATTTCGCCTTATGGCGGGCCTGGCTGTACATGATATTGATTGATGCTTCGTCTCGCCGTCGGTCCATTTTACCGGCTTCCACCTTGGTCGGCTTAGTCGGCCTTAGAAGCAACAGTAGCAACATATCGCCCGTAATACTCGTCGGTATATAACCAAATAGGAGTTTGTGCAGGCCCGCCTTTGCTGTGCAGTTTCAGACAGTATTCAGTCCCCACTGGATAGCTTTCAGATGAGTTGCCCAGTCTTTTTATTAATTTTTTTTTTTTTATAATTAGCGCGCGCGTATTCTTAGAACAGCACTAGTATTTTACACAGCACGGACGAAAATCTCCCTCTCTTTCTGAAGTATATATGAATGCATCTTTCAACCTTCCCATTTTCTCAGAGTGTTCGAACAGCGTCCATTCGGATTTCGTTCTCGTTCCAAAACTTGCTGAACATTCGCAAAGTGAATGCAGTTTCTGGGTCGGTGACAATCCTTCTCGAAAAACCAAAGTAGCTGACCACTTCATTCAGGTTGCTGAGGATTTTCTTGATATTTGTGGTCTTTACGGCTCAGAGAATGGTATATTAAGTGAAATTTTCAATTAAAGCCAGAAAGTACCTGGTTTTTCCCCCTTTCGGTCTGATTACCAAGATAATTCGTGTTTCGTCCTTGCGTAAGCGCACTCCAAGCACGACTTGATGTAGTTCCTGGTGAATCCTCTCATCTTCGGGGACTTTAAGTTTTTTCTGAGCCTTTTAAGCGTCTGCTCGTCAGTGGGATGTTCTACATTATCGTGACAGAGCTTAAGGATCCCCTTACGGATCGCTTTGACGACCACCAACCTCTCCGCGTCATCTACCTTATGGAAAAGATAGTGACCCTCTGACGATATAATCCTTTTGTAGCTGTTTCTTCGCCGACGTATTCTTAACTGCCTTCAATGTGGCATCTGTTGCTCATCTTCCACTGGTTGCCAACTTTGGGCACCGACTTACGGCGCCCTTTTCCCAGGCTGGTAAACCGTTTCGTAATCAATTTTTTGTAGTTCGAGCCACTCGGGAGATAAGTTTTGCTTTATTTCTAATTGCAACCTTAAAACATCTACCCAGCAAGTACAACCTGAATCGGTTTAAGCTTTCCAATATTGCTAGGACTTCAACCTCGTATGAGTGATATTTCTTCGCGTTGTCATTTTCCCTTCTTCTCTGCAGAAGGATTCCAGCCAAACGGAACGATGAGGCATCAGTGTGCCTTTAATGAGCGCACTCCGGATCAAACCAGTACAGGCGGATTGACGAGCGTCTCCTTCATACAAAAGCTTTGCACAAATTTGCGGAAGAACCACGTAAGACCCAGGAACTGCTGTATTACATGAATGTCCTTCGGCGTCATAAAAGCCGCAATAGCTGCTGCCTTCTGCATACTACGTTGAAGCCCTTTTCTGCTCACTCGATAGTCAATATAAGTCTTCAAAAACGCACACTTACTGAAGTTCAAGGTCAGGTCAGATTCCGTTAGGACATCAAGGAATCCCTTCAGTGTCTGCAGACTCTCATTAATCGACTTGCTGCAGATCACCATGACGTCTAATGTCATTCGATTGAACTCGAACAACACATCATATCTTGCAAAGGTCGTGAACTTCTCACTGCGTTCCTCCACGGAGATCTGGTGATATCCTAAGACTAGGTCCAGCGTTATGAAGAATTCGTTGCCGGGTAGGGACTTCACCACCTCCTCGACATAGAGAAACTCGTTTTCACCGTCACCTTATTCAGTGCCCTAAAATCGATAAAAAAATCTATCGTTGGTGAGGGTAACCGGAGCACACACACACGATGTTTGGATCACTGCCTGTCTCAATATGGTGGATAGCATCTCCTAAAAGATCTCCCTCTTTGTGAATGAGAGCTTGTACGGTTGGACGCAGACAGATGCTGTTGTCATCAGCTCGATAAAATATTCACCAAAGCGGTACACTATCAACTCATCCGCATTCCTGATATTCCATTAAAAAGCTGCTCACACATGCTAAAACATTTCAAAGTTTAGTTTTCGATTACGATTTTGTCTGTGAGTTCAGACGTCAAGATAATGGCAGCTCCGTTCTTATTTTGCATGCGTTCAAATACCTGACCCAATTTTCGACATTTCGCCACTGAACTTCTTGAACCCACATAATAGCGACTTTACGTTGTCAATACCTTTTCTAGTTCAAAACCTTTGTTCCTCATTATGCTGATGTACCAGTTTGCGATCCAGAATTTATTTCCCACTGATTGTTCCATCAAACATTTCTAAACATTTTCTAAACGCTCAGTTCCATATTGGAGCAGGACACAAGTCACTATTTGCCGAAGAAGGTGGCTTAAGATACAAAAGTGAAAGTGTATCATGCAATGAAATCAGTTGACCTAAAGTTGACATAAGCACAAAAGAACTGAGAAGAAATCAAGGATATTCGGGATAAACTTGAAAAAGAAAGTGTGTTTCAGAAAACGAATCTAGAATTCGCCAGGAAGACTCCCTAGAGATGAGAAGGTAATCTTCCTGAGTATCACTAGTTTTTGGAGTCCCTGAAATTACAGAAATCAATCTTCTTCTCTTTAAGACGGTTTGAATAGTTTTTTTTTTTTTTTTTTGTTGATAACACAAATAGTTTGAATTTCCTCGTATACTCTTCCTCATTTTATCGCCTATCGCTAAGCCATCGAATGCGAATGATAACTCCACTTCACAGTGCACGAAATTACCTTTCTAACCGAATCTTCTGCAATTTTCTTTCTAGCTATGCGCCTAGCACAAGTTAAGACAAGTTTGCTAAGAAAAAGCTTAAGTCTTGCCTAATTTAATTTACTCCATTAGTCCCAATGCCAATCAATCATGCGAATCTATTTGATCATGTAACGAAATCATGCCCAACACTAATCTATTTCTAGATACAAGCACATGCAGTGATTCTCTAGAGATGACTCTTCCACTGAACCCCTCCTCAACCTAGGTACACAGACCTAGTCGAACGAAAACTACAACAGAATCAATGTCAAAATAATTAGACCGATCATTTACACCGAACAAGAACAATGCCATCCTTTCAGTACACTACGTAGCATTTTCAGATTGGATTTTGCTTAGCAAGGTGAGTAAGTAACGATTGCGTAAAGTAAGCGAACGATTACGAGTAGTTTCTATCTCTTTGTAATAATCCAACAGCCAGTTTCCTGTTATTAGAAAAAAAAAAAAAAATTAAAAATCACTTTAGCCAGTTCTTTTGGTTGGCAATTATAGTACCTGACGAATTGAATCTAAGCAGGTAAACGAAAAATGAAAAAAGAAAAAGAAAATACTGACCGACGACAGGGGTAATTAGGAGTACTGCAGACAGAGGTAAGCGATTTGTCGTCTCTTGGCAGTTCAGGAAGCATAAAGTCGCGCGTTCGATAAGACCAACACCAGCAAGAACACTTGAAACCAACAGTTCTGGGTTGGGCAAATGTCTTGCCATCCCAATGATTATGTCTTTAACATTCCAAATGAATGGATGGATGGGATAGATGGATGGATGGATGGATGAATGGACAATATTGACACTGCCTGTGGAATACGGAATGACTTAACGCCAAATGATGAAGCTGATAATGATGTACGAGCATAAGTTGCGATAGATACTCATCCGTAAATATGCGCGATGCGAAAGTATCTCTCATATTTCTGATAATTTGTTTTTTTTTTTTTTTTTATTTCTTCAGAATAAGAAAGACAGATAGGCAAGACCATTTAATAGTCGCCAATGGATTCGGATTTTATTATTATTCCTTTCTGTGAGGTGACATTCCGGACTATATAAATTCTTAGGGAGGCCCTTGTTTTTAATTTGTACGTTATATACTTACTTACTTACTGGCGCTATAGTTCGGCTGCTTTCAAGTTTTGCACGCTAAGTTAGCTGAGGTCCTCATCCACTTGCGTGCGTCACATGAGTCGCGGTCTTCCTCTAATGCGGTGTTCCTCGGAGGCGCATTGGTATCCATCCACTCTGCATGACCCTGCCACCTTAGCCCTTAGACCTTCACTCTTCTGACCAAATCGATGTAGTTGTACACCCCGTAAAGTTCATTGTTCTATCTCCTCCTGCACTCACCGTTTATCAAGACAGGACCGAAAATCATCCGAAGAATTTTTCACTCAAAGCAGCCAAGAGCGCCCCCATCCATTTTTGAAAAAGTCCAGACTGAGATTATTAGGGTCTTATAAGGGGTCACTTTTGCTATTCGAGAGAGGGCTTTACTAGTGAATTGCCTTCTCAGCCCAAAGATGCAGCGATTGGCGAGAATTGTTCTCAGTTTGATCCCAGCGCTGGTGTCGTTGTCTGAATTGATAGTGAAGCCTGGGCAGACAAAGTTATTAACTACCTCAAAGTTAGCTCCGCCGACGGTGACTTTCTGTTCGATACGTCGGTGTTGGATGTTGTTTCTAGTTAACAGCATTTCCTTGGTCGTGTCCTCGTTGACCCTTACGCCAGTGACATACGCTGCTTTCATCCGACTATATTAGTATCAATGGTGTGTATGTGAGCACGGACTTTTGAAAGATTGTGCTCTTTCTATTGGCGTGTGGCTCTCGCACTATTTTTTCAAGAATGATTTTAAGGAAATCGCATGACGGCGCATGTCTTTTCTAAATCTTTTTTTGACATTCTCAGTGAATTCTTTAGCGACCTTGATGGAGCAGCGAGTATTTTCCATCCTCAACCCGCACAAATGGACGAATTTGGCAGGGATGCCAAAACTAGACACTGCTCTGTATAGCTTGTCTCTATAGATGCAATCATACGCGGCCTTAAAATCGGTGAATAGGTCGTGTGTATTGATTTGGAGCTCATGGAATTTTTGCAAGATCTGCCGATGGTTGTCTGAACTCGGACTGATAAGTGCAATAAAGTTGTTGAAAAAGGGTTTCAGACAATACGGCAGATAATATCTTGTATCCGATGTTGAAAAGACTTACACCTCCATAGTTGGCGCAATTGAGGGGTCTTCATGTTTGTGGATCGAGAAACTTATGCTGAGATTCCATTCGTCAAGCATACATTCTTCCGACCAGATCTGAGAAATGAGTTGGCGCATGCTCTTCACAAAGTCATTTCCAGCAGCTTTGTATACCTCGGTGGGTAAGCCGTCAGGTTCCGCTGTTTTGTTGATTTTCAACTTCGATATTGCTATCCTTGCATCGTTTTGTTCAGGTGGACAGAGGGTTAAAGTATCATCGCGTGCGATCGCGTGCTTCTCGTATTATTATTTTTTTTTGCTTCTAAAGAAGAAGCCGATTTCTCTCTTCTGCTCGTAGAGCTCACGAACGGCTCGCGTCCTTTGTTGCAGCACCACGTCATAGACTTCTTGTTTAGCTGCACGTACTAGCTGGCATTCTTCATCAAACGTTGTCTGATTAGACGTTGGCAGTGTTCCTATGGGTCCTCGGTACTTGATACTAGAGGGATATATTGATGAGTTATTGAGAGATTTCTGCGTTATGTCTTCTCACAGTAGTTCTTCTTTCTTGTGGTGCTTGGGAAATCCGCATTCGCACCTTGGCTGCGACAGAATACTGTAGGCATGCCTTACGTCGGTTGCAAAATGGTCATTTTGATGTAGTGTTTGATAATCTGGAGACAGCCATATCCCTGTGTGTGTATGTAGGCTATGACTGTCCTGTCCTACAAAAGATGTCCTTTCCTATCCTATTTCTACCACTTTCCAATGTCATACTCCGGACATTGCATGTTTGTCTTGTTGAAGGGGTCGTAGTAACATTCCTTGGTGGCATCGTCCTTAGGCTTATGTTAGTGGATTTAGCCTTGATATGGATTTTTTAAAAAGAACTTCACACTCAAGAGGGTGTGACTTCTCTTAAAATGCAGGGAACGTGTTAAGTTTTCCCGAAAATTGGATAGAGAGAGAGTTTGTGCCCAGTGGTTATTTTGCTCCATGGGTGGCATTCAACATTTAATAGGGAGACTAAATTATTAGTGCAAATTGACTTGATGTTGCTTTTAGGCAACCATTCATGTCACGAGATTTTAGTTACATGAAAAAAAGTCCTTCGGTCACGGCTGGTATTGAACCCCAAACCGTTCAATTGGAAAGCCAATACACTACCACTTGAGCCATGATGCTCGCTTACATGTCGCACTGCACTGCACCGACACAAAAGTAGACTGCTGTCAAGACTCAAAACCTTGTACAGGCGGGTTACTGAATGACATAACGTGGAGGTAAGGATACTGAAGACGTCAATTAAAAACCTCTAAATATTGATAAGAGAGAATTACAGGGCATCTGTAAGTTTGTACTGGAACAAGAGAATCTGGGATGTAAATTCCAGCAACCCGAATATGTTCCCGCAAATAATTAAAATATTTCGGAGAAAAAATCAAAACGACCTACAGTATCTTAAGATTCCTCGAACGACGGCCAACGAACGAATACTTACTACTGCAGGCATAGATCTAAGTGAAGTCGCAGATGATGACAATTTCTTTGTGATCGAAGATCCTCAGGGGAAGGTTGAGGCCATAGGAGCGACTTTTCAGGAAGTGTATAAAACCAATGATGTCATTGGTTCAAATGACGACCTGGAGAATCGAGTCTTTCTGCACAATTTCTACCAACGAAATGACATACAGAACTGGCGATTCGTGAGCTCGGGTTTCACGCAGTTCAGTGACGAGGATATGGCAAATAATGTCATCCCCAATGAAGGGGACCTAATCCCGTTTATTTCAAAGGAAGAACAAGATGAGATCTTCGACACAATAAGAAGTAAAAAATCAGTGGGAATCGATGGAATACCGATCATTGTGCTTCGACATCTCATTTTGGAAGCGGTAGACATTTACACCATCCTGTTTGACAATGCATTAAATAATGTAAATTATCCAGAACATTGGAAAACTATGGTGGTTTATCCCCGGCGAATCTCCGGTCGATAAGAACTCCTCCAGATTTCGATTAAAAAGGGCCAAGCATATCTTTGGATGATCTCACTCATCGCGCGGACAGATCTCTTGCGGGATATATCTCAGCAAACTCGCTAATTTTCACTCGGCTCTCCGCCAATACGAGATTATGGATTTTGTCCAAGATTTCGTTTGTGGTAACCGTATTTGGGGCACCCGGGCACGGTTCATCGAAAACCGATATGCGGCCACGGCGAAATTCTGCGAACCAATGGTAAATGGTTGTACGGGAAAATGAATGGGTCCCATATACACCATCGAGAATGGACTTGATTTCCTCGCAGATTTTGCCACTCAAAAACAAGAATCGGATCACGGAGCGATACTGCTCTTTTGGTTCCAAAAAATTCTGAAACGATGTTTTTTGAAATTGGTGTCAAAACAAAACTTAGCGTCGGATTGTCACCAATTGAGTATACTAAATGATGGTATACTCATTTTGGCTCAGCAGCGTCACCTATCTTCCAATTCGGGTACTTATCAAACAGCAATCGTACCTGTTAACTGGATCACGGTAGTAGTATAGTATATTAATCAGAGGATGCATACATACGATTATGAAGCTCAAAAAATCTTCCTGTCCTTTACAATTTTTGACTGCAATCACTGTTTGCCTTTCAGTATGTGAGCCATTACAATGTTAGAAATGAAGATCTTTTTCAGACAGCAGGTGGTCTATAGATTTTTACAGTATAACTAGATGCATGACATCGATCCTATGCGACTTGAAGACATCAAGTAAGAGCTGATTTAATGGGCTCATTTATCCCCATTACTTAACTTTCTTTGAGATCCGTTGATAAGAGCTATATTCGTTGTGAACTGGTTCTCACCTGGGCTACCAAGCATAATGCTGAGTGACTCTGCTCTCGATCGTTCCTTACTTGGTTGATATGAGAATTTTTACCAGCCCACGGGTTTGCACCGACTCTTTCAATCGTTTGGTTTTGGTTTTGATCTGTAAAGATTCCAGTGTGCTTCGAAATTAGTCTAAAGTGACATACTTAAAGAATTCTGATTTTTTTTTTCTTACACTGTCGCTGAATAGCAACAATCTACCATGGAGCGGGATGGAATTTTTCCTTTCAGGGCACATCAGCTCGAACCATTTGGTGAGGGTACCATAATATTCAAGCTGGAGTCTAACAAAGAAACAGACCTTAGGTAAACTATTGAATCAACATGGATCTGACTCGCTCTATTAGTTTGATCTTTTTAGATGGGAAACATATCAGCGCCATCATAGGTCTCATCACAAGCTGCATTGATGAGGAGGAAGAAGAGGCAATCCTCCACCTACTCTGTGCATACCCAGCCCTCTCACAAAAAAAAAACTCCACTTAGAACCTTTCTTCTACCATGACTTAACCGATCTAAAAAATATAAATGTTAACAGTCCCTGATTTGAAGGATCTACGTGGCAACACAATGCGCTAATAGGTCTAAGCTTATTTTTAACTAAATTAACCTATGTTTCACATGGTGATGACCCTTTACTAGTCATCGCTCCTTACTCTTTGATTTCATACAACAACCTGACTATATGTTATGTTATATAGAAACAAACTTGGCGAACTCCATGAATCTATTGCAAAATACCTTGAAACATTTAACTCAGTGATGATTGAAAGTAAAATATTGGAAAATGCAAAAACTTATCTTCATCAAGGCTCTTTCGAGACAACGAGTAGCAATCAGAGAGTTACCAGGATCATAAATAAAACGAAAATAACGATCTCTCGAAACCGAAGGTAGTTTCACCAATAAATAGTCCAAAACTTACGCGCTGCTGTAATGTAAAGAAGAAGACATTTGCACATTCCCTTCTTTATTGGTTGCTAAGTCAGATCACGTCCATTGTGATTGCCGATATGTTTCGCTTGCTGCAGATAATCCGTGAGCTCCAAGAATTGCATCACACGCATTACGGCACGGTTTGCTTCATGGACAATATGAACACCGAGAGCTGTTTTTCGCTGATCAATTTTTTGGCTCATCAATTTTATTTTTCTTTTAATTTTGAAGAAATCATTTGCCGATGCTCGACAATTAATTTTTAATTTTATTTAGAATGGAACCGTCCAGTAGTAGCCGATGTGAGGTGCGTCATAGTGGTGTTGGGGATCGGGGTTTCGTTTCCAAATTCTGACATCTTTGTCTGATGATTAAGTGTTCTTATATTTTTTCCTGCAAGCAGTGATGACAATGATTCAGAAATCGTGAGGTAAAAATCAAAAATAGATTACGAGTAATGCATTTATGTACTCGTACTCGTACATAAATCGGATGCGATTATTTGACAAAGAGTTTGGTAGTTAACTTTGATCGCATTCTCTGAGCTCTTAAAGTGACGTAAGCGATGGTCCAAACCCAAGAAATTTATGAAACTTTTCCATAAAACTCTGAATAGCATGTGGTATCTGTGCAGTTTCGAAATGATGATTCAGAAGTAACCAGGACCTTTATCAAATTTAGGCAAAAAAAGATGCTGCCTTGTAATAGTTTTACTGGTGTACTATCTCCAAAATAAGTTTATTCAGCTTCTGGATTTCACGAATTAGCATACTGTCAAGAAATAATTAATCATCCATCCACTAACTATGACAAAACATCACTGCCAACAACTGCAACATTGAGAAAGTTAAGGATGAAAAGCTTATTGGTTTCAAAAATGACATCTTACTGAAAATTAGCTAATCGCTGCTGCATGTGCTGTATAAAACTTTGATCCTGGCAGTGCTATTATATGGCACGAAGCCATAACCATGAAAACTACAATAACTCAGAACAGATAGTGGCCAGTTTAGAAACGACGACCTCATTCTCCCTTCCATGATCAATGCTTCAGACAGAGGTTCTTCTTAGTTAAGAAGTCTATGTTGCATTTCTTCGTTCATGGGTCTTGTGTAGCGAATGATCCGGAAACTAATGGCTGTTCTACAACTTGGATTAAGCCAGTAGCGCAACAATCAAGTTTGTAGCGAAGGGCTTGCCTTACCTCTCATGAATGGTCATCGCAAAATGGCAATGGCTGGAAAATAGCATTTTACGGTCATATGCCGTGATAGAGCTCTCAAACCATACGGAAAAAAATAAAAACTTAACTTAAACTACTTAAACTAGCTACCTATGCTAACTTATACTAAACCTTAAGCTACTTAGCCTAACTATACAATCTAACTTAACCTAATTGTTAGCAAACTTCAAGTTGCTAACCTAATGCTAGCAAACCCAAGGTTGCCAACCTTTATATCTTAAAACTTCCCTATCCTATGTAAGTCGGCGATTTCCTAACCAAAGCAAGGAACATACGGCCCACTTTGCCTTCTAACTAGGCTAATCTGGACTTGAAGGAAACGTTGAAGAAATCAGATCTTCTTCACTCAACCACCAGATATTTCGGTGCTGCAAAATAACATTTTTGTTTTTGAAACCGCCCTGCTAAACCTGAGGCCTTCAGTACTGCCGTGTGCGACGTCTCTGTTGTAGTCGCCCCTCACTAACTGCACAAGCTACGTGGAAGATTAGAGGCACTGCAAACCTAACCTGGATCAGCTCTTTCATGTCAAAATAGAGGAACGCTTCAGGAACGACGAAGCCTTTCAAGCGCACACTCTCAAGATATAAGTAGTTGGGGTAGTAGGCCCCAGATATCAGGTTATTGGACGAGGACATTGCTCTTGCAATCTGCCCCCGAGTCAACCTTATAGCGAAATTGACCTCATTGGGATTGAATTTTATGTACTCCGATTCTGTATTCTGTAAAGATGAAGACAAACCCTAAGGCACACCCTCTCAAACACCCGAATCTTTTCCATTTAGCTTGTTCTCACGTTGAACCACACGGGACACCCATATACCAGCATAGGCCGGATGAGGGCCATGGAGCAGATAACTTTCACCCTCGGTATCTGACTACATTTCGACAAGCAAGTGGCTGGCCGTGTTGTCCAATGATCGAGAATTTTCGAAAATTCTTTCTGGTGTTCCTAGTGACACCCGACAACGGTGTTCGAAATAGAATGGTTTCAGACTTTTGGAAGTTGATTTCCAACTTGCAGTCATCGGAAAATCGCCTAATTTGCTCGAAGTCACGTTGCAAAAGCATGTTAATGACCTCGACTTTGGACTTGTTCTGTAAGCTATCAAGTCATCTGCGTACACTATGCTATGGGGAAGTGAACCTTTCAAATCGCTTGTGTAAATGTTGAATAAGATCGGCGAATTCACCGCACCTTGTTGCAGACCATTTTTAATGTTAAATATTCCAACAGAAGTCCTTTCGCCATATTTCATGATTAACTGTCTTTTGATGAGCATATTATGTAGAATATACAAAAGTGGTTTGCTGATACCCAGTCTGAACAGCTTGTAGAAAAGCCTCTCTAACCCTACGGTGTCGAAGGCCTTTTCCAAGTCAATCAGGCAGGCTTCAGTACACTGGTTTTTGCATTAATTCAATTGGATATCTGACACCAGTTTAGACGCGGCATGTATGACATCATGCCCCGCCTTGAAACCGAATTGATTATCCGGAAATATATTTTTGTCCTCACCCCACGAAATCAGGACTCTGTTGATCACTTCCTCGAGAACCTTACTGATATTCGGAAGGAGACTTATCGACCGGAGATTCGGCGGATTGGATGTATCTTTACCCCTATTAGGGATGGGATAAATCACCGTAGTTTTCCAATGCTCTGGATAATTAACATTATTTAATGCATTGTCAAACAGGGCGGTATAAATGTTTACCGCTTCGAGAGGGAGATGTCCAAGCACAATGATCGGTTTCTATCGATTCCCACTGATTTTTTACTTCTTATTGTGTCGAAGATCTCAGATATGCTTGGCCCTTTTTAATCGAAATCTGGAGGAGTTTCTGCGCCGTTTCGCGACCGTTGATAAGACATTGATTCATTGGTACACACCAGAGACTAAAAAACAACCGAAACAATGGGTTTTACCCATCTTTGGCTGGAAAGGTGATTGGCGCCGTTTTTTTTTGGGACGCGCGAGGTGTGATCTACGTTGACTATATGGAGAAGGGAAAAACAAGGGAACGATTCAACGGAAATTTAAAGAAAAAAAGACTACATTTAGCGAAGAAAAAAATGCTCCTCAACCACGATAACGCACCGTCTCACAACCGGTGTTGCAGCCAAATGGGTCTAATTGCACTACGATTCGCTCCCCCATCCTACGTATTCTGCCTATTTGGCTCCCTGGTATTTCTTTTTGTTCACAAACCTTAAAAGATGCTTAACTAAAAGAAGTACGAGTCGAACAAGTAGGAGAAGTATTTTGGACGCCAACAAATGTCATACTATACAGAGTGGTAAAAAAAATTGCAGCATCGCTGGCAAAAGTGTATCGAGTTGAAAGGGGATTATATCGTTGTTGCGTTGTCATTTCTAATTCGAGTATTTATCAAATAGCCCTCGTAGAGTGGTTCCAATTGGGGAGTTCTTCGGCCATATAATTACCTGGAATGTCTCTGTGGCCCGACAGCCAACATAGGTGATCACCCTACGAGGTGATCAACATTCAAGGGGGGTTTTAGAATTTGATGAAACTGAGTGATGCAGATATTCTTTGCATATATAACGTTTTTCTTCAGACAGAAGGATAAATACACTGCCCCCGAACCCGCTTTCAGTTTCGGATCCATCTGATTGATTTGTCCTTCTTGAGAACTTCTACCTTCCAGAAGTATCTAGAGGGGAGGGTGAAAGTCTTTGTCAAAACAAAGATCGGGTATACCATAATGTAATCGATGTTCTCTGTGAGGATTCCTAGTACATATATTAAGAATATTACCGTGGCCAAATACATTATTTGTCCTCTGTGTAGTGAAGTGTATAGTGTAGTAGAAGAGCTACGATCGCAGCTACTTGCCTGCTGAAGATATTAAGGGGTGTCAACTGAAACAGAATGTCAAGTGTCCCGGATTGAGTAGAGCGAAAGGCTCCGCTTATGCGTAAACAGTGCGTTCTTTGGACTGACTCTGCTTAGTTTGTTGCATTGGACTACATTGTCTAAGGCCGCCCAACAGACAACCACCCCGTAGGTGAATTTCGGTCTTTTAACCAAGACGTATAGCCAGTGGGTAATACTAGTCTGAAGGCCCCATTTTTTTCCAATGGATTTTTTGCAAGATGATAGAGCTACTGTAGCTTTCTTTGTTCTTTTTCGAATATTAGGTTTCCAGTTTAATTTCCTGCCCGAAAGCTTTAATTGGCCAACTGCCACCGTGCGGGTGATATCGATCCATCGGCGTCGTTTTTGTCGATTACCTCGATGGTTATTGCATCTTATAGGACTTTGCTAAAATACAGGACCCTCTTGGGAACTGGAATTGTTTCCTTCAACGATCTATGGCGCCCGACATCCGTCTTTTAGAATGTTGTTAGCCCACTCACTTTTGCTCTTTATGTCAGCACATCTTTCAACCTCCGAAATGGATCCGAAGGTTTTGGTAATTCGTAAATCATTTCGGCGACTTATGTAGAACGCCATAGATGATGCTTGCGACTTGCTTGCTTGCCGTAGTAGTAGCAGCAAGGCTGTAGCCTGCCACAAAGGAGGAAGTGATAAGACCATGGCTTTCCACAGTATTAACACTCCTTGAAAATTTGGTTTTAGGCTCGTTGCGTTTGCCCTTAAAGGATGATGCACCATAGCCTGCCACAGATTTACCTCCCCTCGACAATGCGCTTTGCTACAGCCGGTGTAGTCACCGTTCTACCGCCCGAGATTAAAGGAGCACAGACTTCGGGTTTTTTTGTTTTTTTTTTTTTAGATATTATCCACATTTAGATCCCACGAGTAGCTGAGAAAGGATGGTCCATCTGTACAAAGATCTACAGTACACAGATAAACACAGCTAATCCGGAGGTCGATAGGTATCCAGATACTCCGTTCGCGACAAAACTACGTGTCGTTAACACCTTGATCCAGGCCTGGTGAAAAAGGAGTGGAAGTGAAGGCGAATAAGCTTTTCTCATTCTTAGTTTGGAGAACTTCTCGAGATTCATTGATTTTAATCAGCCTCTACAAATCAACAAGTTCGATGATCAGGTAGAGGGTGTGAAACATAATATCATTTAAATATCCACCACGAGCAGGCTCTCATACAAACATCAAAGTTTTCGCGTGTTGTGTGATTCCTAGAATCATTCTGTGTCTATTTCTTCAATTTGAGACGCCAAAAAACTTCAATCATTTGTTTATAGCGCTCTCCATTGACAGTAACATCTCTCTTATTCGAAATATTCAGAAAGGTTCGTTTCTCCGAAATGAAAAAACATAGCTGCCGTAGCGGCCAGTATCGAAAAAGACCCAGAAATGTCGATTCAGTGTCGATCAGCTGAATTGGGCATCGCCAGAGAGTCAACCCGGCTTATTTTACAGTTGTATTTGGGTCTACATCCATATAAGATTGTACGGACGCAAGAATTGAAACCGGACAACCATAGAGAACGCCTTAAGTTCACTAATTGGGCGCTGGAAATGTTTGCCTAGGATCCAAATTTTGGCTATAAAATCATCTCCTTGAATGATGCCAGTTTTTGGCTGAGCGGCTATGTCAACAAGCAAAATTGACGTTATTGGAGCGAACACAGCACACAAGTATTTCGGATGCATTAATGCATCCACAATTATTGACTGTTTGATGCGCAAACAAGCCAACTACTTTGGACAAACTCAATGCCAACATTCGACAATCTATTGCCCGAATTACGCCACACATATTAGACCGAGTCATTAAAAATTGTATCGACCGCTTAAAGCACTATCAGCGAAGCCAAGGCAGCCGTTTGAATGATGTTTATGTTGATGATATTCCACACATAATCACATGAATCTAGCTTCCAAATAAAGCCAGAATTAACTTTATATCTCGCACCGTTTTATTTTCATTTAAATTTTGAATATTTAAAAAAAAAAAACGCCAACATACGCTTTGGATACGCATGGATTCTTTGACAGCTATTGACTACCGATCCCGAACAACCGCTTTACAACGTTAAGATCCTCCCGACCACGATAAAGAAGGTCCTCTATGTTTACCAGTTTGATATTTTAGGTTTGATCAACATACAAACCGTATACAAACAGGTTTGAAATTGAAAACAAAAACAAAAACAATTAAGTACTGTAGAGTTACGATGTTCAATGTAAAAAATTGAACTGTTAACTCGGACAGCTGGAACAACTTCAAAAGAAGATACTTTGAAGATACAATCCCTTATAAATACGAAATAACAGAAACAGTTCCAAAAAAGTCAGTTCCGAGCCTAGTCTTGTGGAATATGATGACGATGGAGTATTACGAAGCTGCAGATAAGATAAATAAACATGATTGGATGTATCTGTATCTGTTTTGAGTTAGTGAAACACGCGTTATTTAGGTCTTCTTTTATGATTTTACTCTTACAAACTAATCTTATAAGGGGTGATTCATCGTAAGGTTTGATTTCCAATAGGCTTTTTTGACGGATCACGCGTGACTTCTATCAAACTGTTTTGTGATTTTTGTTCAGTATCGTTTGGCAAGTGACCATGGAAGGACTCACACTACAACAGAGTTTCTAAATTGTTCAGCTGAATTAGAAAAATTAGCGTTCTGTGAGAAATGTTTTTCATACGATTCGAGGAGATTGCGGTGTGCATAATCAACCTACTGAAACCACTATTGCCAAAACCATTCGTAAATTTGAGTCCCAATTTACATTAGTGGATGATACTTGACCGATTAGACCACATACAGCACGTAGTGAAGAGACTATAGCAGCTATAGCTGACAGTGTAAGCAAAGACCGTATCGAATAGATTCGTCGTCGTTCTCAGCAGCTTTCGACAATTTGGCATATTTTACGTGAGAACCGCCGCCTAAACGTGTACAAAATTCAATATGTGCAAGAATTTAAGCCAGACGACTTGAATCTGAGTCATATTTTCAGTGAATGGGCTCTGGAAAAACTCAATGAAAATCTGATGTTTTATCGTGAAATTTTGTTCAGTGATAAAGCCAATTTCTGGCTCAATGGATACGTAAATAAACAAAATTGCCATATTTGAGCTGATGAGCAACCCGAAAAGTACCAAGAGCTACCATTACACCCATTAAAAACAGCGGTATGGTGTGGTTTATGGGCTGGTGGAATCATTGGTCCATATTTCTTCAAAAATGAGCCAAATCAGAATGTTTACGTCAATGGTAACCGTTATCGCGCCATGTTAACAGACTATGTGCTTCCTGAAATTCATGTACATGATGTCAGTGAGCTCTGGTTTCAACAAGACGGTGCTACGAGCCATACAGCGTGTGAAACAATGGACTTGTTGAGAAATAATTTTGGTGAGCGCTTTATTTCACGTTCTGCTACGGTAAATTGGCCGCCTAGATCGTGCGATATCACACCGTTGGACTATTTTCTCTGAGGATATGTCAAGTCTCAGGTCTTCAGGAATAAGCCAGCTATGATTGACGCTTTGGAAGCCAACATAGCTCGTGTTATCCGAGAGATATCAGTCGCTATGCTCGAACGAGTCGCCCAAAATTAGATTTTCCGAATAGACCTCTTCAGACGTAGTCGCAACCGATATTTACACAATGTGGTTTTAAAAGGTAAATGCCATGAATTGTTCTTTTAACCGATAGTAAAAACTTTAAGTTTACTTTCAAATTTATTTGTCTCATTTTACATTATAAATCAAACCTCACAATGAATCACACTATACTAATATTGGGATTTCCAATTACGATTTGACAAATTTTTTTTTAAATTAAAGGCAAACCATTTGAGATATTTCTAAAACTTTGTTATTGGCTTGAAGTGCAATCAAAACATTTATGAATGGAAATCGACTTTGTTCATATGGCCACGGCGTGCACGTTTGCAGCAGTCGATTCGTTGGACCCAGTTTTCAACGATTCGGCCACACATTTTGGCTGAAACGGCCGCTATTTCGCGTTCAATGTTGGCTCTGAGCTCTTCCAACGTCGTCGGCATGTTGGCATAAACCAATGACTTAACGTAGCCGCACAGAAAATCGTCAAGCGGCGTTAAATTGCATAAACGAGGCGGCCAATCGACTGGCCTATGTCTTTAGATAACTCGCTCATCATACTTACTCTTCAATAAATCGATTGTGTACTGTGTGGCTTGTGGCACCATCTCGTTGAAATCACATATCGTCCAAGTCCATATCTTACAATTCGGGCCAAAAATAATCGGTGATCATGGCGCGATAACGCTGACCATTCACAGTAACGTGACGATCGTTATCGTCGACGAAAAAATATGGCCCAATAACGCCGCTAGCATGCAAGCCGCACCAAACAGTTATTTTTTGTGGATGAAGTGATTATTCATGAAGCACCTGATGAAATTCATCATCTTGGCGCATCTTTTCCAGAGCTCAATCGGAGAACGTACGTCGCTTCAAATGGTCCATAGGCTTCAATTCTTGAGTCAGCTTGATCTTGTATGAGTGTAAACCAAGATCCTTACGCAAAATACGAAATAATGTGGTCTGAGCGATGCCCATTTCTTGGCCGCGGAATAGACTGATTTGGATCGTTTGCTACGGACGTCTGAACAACAGCGATATTTTCGACACTTCGACCAACCCGTTGTCTGATTGACACGGCAACATCACACAACGAATATGTAGACTCAAATTTTTGCACTAAACTTGTTATTGCCTGTCTACTAGGGCGAGAATTACGACCGAAAATTGATATCTCTTCTTGTTGATAGCATATATTGGGTTAGCCAATAAGTTCTGCGGTTTTTTTAGGGTTAAATTTAAACACACATTTTTGGTATGAAAGCTTACATTTAATCCATCAGATACTGCCCATAATGGTCTATTACTTTCTTCCAACGTTCTGGAAAAGACATAATGCCTCTTTTGTAAAAGTCAGCAGGCTTATGATTAAAAAGGTTTTAAAGGCACGCTTTCATCTCATCTTTCGGAATTGAATTGCCTTCCGTCCAAATTGTTTTGGAGAGAGCGAAACAGATTGTAGTCAGAAGGCGCAAGGTTTCGAGAGTAAATTCCTAATGAATTCAGCTTTTATTTTGTCACTAAAGCTGTTTGTGGTCTGGCGTTGTCATGATGGAAAATAATTCCCTTCCTGTTCGCCAACTCTGACCGTTTTTCTTCCGATGACTGCTTCAAAGTATCAAGATAAGAGCAATATTTAACGGGATTTACTTATATTGTCTGATTGCGTGAAAACAACTCGAAGTAAAGGACATCTATCCAATCCCACCAAGTCCTCAACATGACCTTTTAGGGATGCAAATCTTGTTTATCGAGCGATTACGGTGTTTCATCAGTAGCGCATCATGACCTCTTACCCGTCAACCGTAACCACTCTTATCAGGAAAGCCTCAAGGGAGTTCCTTCTCAACAAAGATTCACAGATCATTATGCGATCCATAATGTTTCTTTCATTGAAATCGTGAGGAACCCAAACATCGACCTTTTTCGATATTCCAAGCCTTTGCAGCCTCTGCGAAACGATTGCATCAACGTATCATCAAATGCCTGTCCACGATATAACTGCAGCCAAAATTTGATTGTCGTCTGTGGAGGGTGGACGTCCAGAGCGAACAGCATTAGCAAGGTCTGTATTTCCTGAACGAAAACATGTAAACCAACGCTGACAAATGTCAGTGCTTAAGGCCAAATCTCCATAGACGCTGAATTTCTCCCATCGCCCCTTCTCCATTTAAAAAAAAAAAAATATTGAGCACTTAAAACACTTCGATCAAAACAAATTCTCGTAACAACGTAAACCCTTGTCGTAAACGACAACCCTCCCCATTGGAATAAGCTACAAAAATTTCATAACGGTATACACAGAACTTATTGAACAACCCAATATTTGGTTCTGCTCTGATTTACCCCTAAACCCATTCTGGCAACTTATTACTAGCGAATGCAACGTGACAACCCGCTGATTTCCCCCAACTATGTCGATATTATCGTCGTATGCTCTAGTTGCACAGACTTTTCAAATAATGTGATCCAGTGTTCGCTTGTGAGTTGAGCACAATTCTTTCGAGTATGATGTTCAAGAAGTCACATGATAGCGCATCATTTTGTCTAAAACCTTTTTTGACATCAAATTTCTCAGCTAAGTCTTTACCGACCTTGACGGAGCAGCTAGCGTTCTCCGTCGTCATTATTCACAGACGGATGACTATGTCAGGGATGTTAAAATCAGACATGGCTCTACATATATAGCTTGTCTTTATAAATACTGTCCGCTTTAAAATCGATGACAAGATTGTAGGTATCAGGATCAGACGTAGTGTGAAGATTTGGTGCATTGTGGACTTTCTTCGTCTGAAACCGCACTGATCCAATCCAATCACACCAATCAGGTTGTTGATGAAGGCTCTCAGATGGCAGATAATATTTTATATGCGAAGTTAAGTAGACTGATGCCTCTATAGTTGGCACAGTTTAGTGTATCTCCTTCGTAGAGGACCGGACAAACAATGCTGAGATTCTATTCATCAGTCATACATTCTTCTGACCAGATCCGTAAATGAGTTGCTCTCTACAAGGTCATTTCCAGCAGCCTTGTATATCTCGGCCGGTAAGCCGTCAGGTTCCGCTTCTTTGTTGGTTTTCAGCTTTGATATTGCTATCCTTGCATCGTCTTGTTGAGGTGGACAGAGGATTTGTGTATCATCGTCTAAGTTGAATGCTCTGTTTGTTGAAAAGAGGAAACCGACGACATAATATATCGTCCCGCCGAAGAGTCAGTAAGCCTTAGTCCGTTGTCATACGTGGTGTCGTGTAGGCTATGCTTACCAACTATCCTACCAATGATGTCCTCGTTTCCTATCCTGGCATTAAAATTGCTATTTAATTGTTTGTTTGCTAGTTTTGTAAATTGCCTTTCCATGGTCCAGTCGCAGTTTCAGGTGATGCCTCTACTCGACTCTTAAACTTTATCTTCAATATCAGCTTCCAATATGCTCATCATAACTTATTAAATCACACTAAGATAGTGTCGCTAACAGAAACGACATTTGATGACCAGCGCTCCACTATATCTTTTTTTTTTCTTCGTCTCCTTTTTTTTTAAACACTTAAACACATTTTTAGTCAAAACCTTCTTTTCTGTGTTGACCATATCCAATTTCTGGAGCAGTTTCTTGTAAATTTCGATTCCCGAATAGATTCCCGGTATAGATCAGCAGCAGTTACCCTATTTTGTGCTGTGGGAGTCTATACTGCCAGAATAATGGCAATTCTGACCAAAATTGAGAGAGAAAAAAAAAAGTTACTAATGCAAAGCGATTGGAATGTTTGCGTTCTTCTGCCTATCCACACAGATACATTCCAGAATATGATATCTCCCAAAGACATCATAAGTACCGCTTGCGAGTATCTGATTTATCGTACTCGATGATTCACATATGCCACCTAAAAATTTGCAATCCTATGATTACGAGGAATCTGATGCTTATTGTATTTCAGTTAGCATGTGTAGGTACTCGTATCCGGTTAGCTCCTTATAAGACTAATATACCTGATACGAATAACTACTCTCATTCACCTTGGAATCTCAGAAACACAAATTATGCTGGACAATTCCTGTTGTTTGTTATCTTGCTAAAGGTCTCCCCAAGTTCTGCAATGATCACCAAGCAAACGTTCATCTCTGTGTGAGAAAATGCTCGTATTCAGTTTTCATGATATCCGAGAGGCTTTGTTTTTTTTTTTTCTTTTTTTTTTTATAAAAAAGCTACATTTTTGAGGTTTTTATTTTTATTACCTCCAAGCAGAGGTAATCCATATGATTGATAAAGAAGAAACGAGGGCGTAGATACAAATATCATCAACTGTTCCCAGAAGTAACCTTGGAAACTTGGAATCAAATTTTGGAGAATGCACAAGCACACAATGTATTTGTATTCGCATTTGTGGGGTGTTGACAGTGACGCGCCCCTCAGAGCGCAATTCAGCATAAAAAAAGATCTGAGACTAGGAATGGTTTTTTTTTTTTTTTTTTTTTTTTTTTTTAAACTTTGACAAGTTTGCAGGTTTTCGTAGGTACTCGTACGTAGAAATTACTCATGGAACTGTTACAACAGAAACAACTTTCCAAAAGATAAAGAGATAAAGAAGCAGAGCGAATAGAAAATGAAAACAGAGGAATGAACCTACACTAGTCTTTTAGATGTGCCATAATAAAACAGCACTTAAAATGAGTACGAGCATGGGTACTTAAGTATCTTATTGTCACCTGTAAATGCAGCATTTAGCATCAAAACTAGTTTGGCAAATTCATTTTCTCATTTTTATGTTTTCTGTTTTTCTTTTTTTTTATTAAATTGGCAATTTGTTCCAAATTTGTGTTGTTTTTGTTTCGTCTCCCATGGCATTGAAAGTTGGAGTCGAGTTGGTGTAATGTAGGAAAAGCTACAACCGAGTTACACATGTACGGGACAGCTCAGGTTTACTTTGAAATGGAAATGCTTGGGATTGGCAGTCGATGTATATATGTATAACGTAGATGCGTTGCACATGCCGACTGCCGAGTGATCGGATGGAGCTTTGTTTGTGAAGAACTCGCTGTCATATAAGAAGCAAGGTCAAATGATGTCTGCAGCGACATTTAAAACTTATCAGTTGTGGCGACGATGATTATTCATTTGTGTACATGGAGCATGGATGTATGATTCTGTTTAGTATCTCCTGACTTAGTCCACGTTATTCTCACTTTCGGTCTGGTTTGGAGTGCCAATCTGGCACGAAGATTCATTGGATCAAGATTGTAGTATTCATTCCTTATGCTTCTACTTTTCCACCAGGTTAAGCTGTACAATGACTTATCTTCTCATTCATATTATACAGTGCAAGCAGATGGGACAGATAAGTTACTCGAAGGCATATTCCTTTAAAACTATCTTTATTAGCATTGCTAGCGTCCATTCTTTCTTTCTAAAGTGCCTACAGTGCTACGATCCACCACTTTAACGCCGAGTACCTGCACCCTGATGCGAACGGGCATTCACAGAGGTAGTGCTACGTGGTGTCGTCATCACTTTCACAGCAAGAGTCGCAAGATGTTGTATCACTTATGTGCAGCACATAAGTGCTTAAGTGCTTAGCACAAGTGTAGTGCCCCGTCACGACGCCAGTGAGCAACTTGCAGTCTTATACTGACAGTAAGAAGACCGCTGACTTCTTAGAGACGTCGGGAAGAAATCGTTTGGTATGCCTACAACCTTGGGAGTCATGCTATATGCATTTGTAATCATATGAAACCCAAGTTAGCCTTAATCGAGGACGCAGGCATACCCCACGTAGGTTCGGGTGCTGAGAAACTCTTCTGTGAGGTTTGCCTGGCAAGTGCATCGGTGATTTCATTTGCCGTGATCATATTAAGACCTGTGATCTGGACAAGATTCAGTGAATTCAGACTACCAACTGCGTTAAGTGATGTATTGCATTCTCAAACTAGCTCGGAAGTCATAAGAGGGTTTAGCTACAAATGTAAATGTTTCGCTCCGTTCACCAGTTCCATCAGGATTGCCTATAACTCCTCTTGGAAGACTGACACAAGTTTTCCTAACGAGGAGTGAAATTTAACGTTATCAACTACATTCCTTTCCTGGCTCAGATTCTGGCCAAAACTAGTCTTGAGTACAGGAAAAGTCGATTTCGTATTCTTTCTGCAGCAGACGGCTTGTCCATAAGACCAGAGTCATAAGATAGCCGGGGCGCAATATCATCAAAGCTTAAGTGGGTGTTGTACCGAGGACCACCTCTTTTTAAAAGGAAGATGGCTTTAGAGTGCAAAATGTCCAGCCGATAGCTCCTTATAGGCTTTCTACGTAACAGTTTTGGTTCATAGATATTTGTTCTTTAGGATGACACCCAACTACTTAGCTTCTTTGGAGAAGCCTTTTAGCACAGGATGAATCAGACCAGACAGCTTCCTCTTTCTCGTTAAGAGGAATTGTTTTGAGAGGATTGGTGCTCATTTCTAGTTCGCCAATTGTCACTAGACACTATCCAACAGAGAGCAAAGCTATATCGTCTACGTATGCTTGTGAATAGGCGTCCGAACTATTTACCTTGTTGTACAAGTGAGTCGACCAAAATGCATCATAGCAGTGAAGACAGAATGCTGCCATGCGACCAACCCTAGTTTACCTCCGCCATCACTTATTAGCCAGAGTCAGCATTCGCAATCAGTGTCCCTTTCAGTGGCACTGCTTTTATCCACAATACTAGTGATTCGTCTACGCCGTGTTGACTGGCTCAGTTACACATAGGGCGTATTTCTTATTACCAGATTCTGAAGCGCACTCTAGCAAGATCTTCCGCGAAGGTGGGCGTGTTGCATCGTTGACAAAGGATGCCTTCGCAAGGCAGTTTTGCGCAGAAGAATCCCGATCATTCTCTCCATGCTCTTCAGAATGAAAGAAGTCAGACTTATAAGTTTATAGATCTTGGCGAGCGTGTAGTACTCTTTTCCGATTTTCGGTATAAAGGCTACTCTCACTATTCGTCATAGTTCTAGTATTCTCTTCAAAAGTACCTACAGCTTGTCTATACGTTTTGTAGCATAACTGGGTATATGCCATCGGTGCCAGGGGACTTGAAGCAATCAAAGCAAGCAACAGCATATTTAATTGCCTCGTCCGTCAATACAACTGATGAGATATACCATCTGCGGAGTATTGTGTTATTCAGCTCACTAGCAGCTTCGTTAATACTTGCTGTTTTCCAAAACTTGGCTGAGAGCCAACATTGTTGACAACAAGCGATAGTATGAAATCCAGGAGATGATTGATGAACATGAGAGTTACATTTGCTACTGCCCTAAAAGTATTCTGAGCATTAGCCTCGCAACATATGATAAGTCAATGAGTTCGGCTATTGCCTTCGGCGGTAGTGGTGATAACAAATCATAGAGAAAATAATCAGACAAAATGTCGAGTTTGTTCCATTTTCCATTCGTTTCGTAGCTTATGCCTTCAGCATAACTGCACAAGTTTATATGAAGGGAGTGAGTTCGGCATCCAAATACAAGTTCTCGGTCTTTCCGGTCGCTCTTCATATATAGTGTTGTGAAGCCCGAAACCAAAGATGCATTTATTACAGACTCCTACGATCCGGATGAATCGGAAGTTAAACTGAACCAATAAGCTTCTCCATCCACGTCGGATATAAGCTAGGTGTCTCTTTTTTCCTCAAGCACGCCACCAAGCTTGAGATGTTCCTCTATTTATTACGTCGTCGGAGATTTTCCAGATAAAATAAGCCAAGTTGAGTCCAACTTATCTATTTGTTTTACTAACTACGGACTGGAGTAGATCTAGGCCTCAGCCAACAAGCGTCTTCATCCAGCTCGATCTTTCGCTAGCCGCCTCCATTTTTGCATGTTATGCTGAAGACCCCATCTACTTTCGAGCGCCATTTGAGTTGCAGTTGTGCTCTACTGCGCTGTTCACCGGAGGCAAATTTAAAGACTTATCAGAATGGAGCTTTGATGTTCATCCGCTCTTCATAACCCAGCCACCTCAGTTAGTGGACCTTCACTATTCTGGAGAAGTCGATGTCACTGTACAGACCGTACAGTTTGTCGTAGTATTTCCTTCTCCACTTGCCGTCTATGCAGACGGTACCAGAAATCACCCGAAGAATTTTCATCTCAAAGCAGCCAACGACACTCTTATCCATTTTTGATAAAGTACATGACCCTGCACCTGCTATATGGTGCATTAGACTAGTATTATTAAGGTCTTATAGAGCATCACTTTTGTGCTCTTCTTAGCCCAAAGAAGCAGCGATTGGGAAGAGATATTCTTCGTTTTATCTCAGCGGTGGGGATAGGATAGCAAGCCTAGGAAGACAAAATCCCTAACTACCTTAAAGTTATATCTGTACGCGGTGACGTTCTATCCGACCATATGTACTTGGTCTTGTCCTAATTGACCGTTAAAATCATCTTCCGCTTCAACACTTCCGAATGCACTACTTTCATCAGGCTGCTTGCCTTCGATTAAGTCAATATTATTGGCGTATGTGGGTAATTGGACGGACTTTTAAAAAAAGTCATGCACAGGATGGCAGGGATTCCATAACTAGACACGGCTTTATGTATTGTAGCTCGTCTTTATAGTTACTGTCATACGCGGCCATAAATTCGATGAAAAGATGGTGGGCATCGATTTGGGCTTCTTGAATTTTTTTTCAGGAATGTGAAGATTTCGTCAATTGTAGAATTTCCTGGTTTGAAATCGCACTGAAAGGGGCCACTCAGGTTGCTGACGAACGGATTCAAGCGTTACACAGTACGCCAGATAGGATCTTATAGGCGATATTAGGAAGATTGACGCATCTGTAATTGACAGTTAAGAGAGACTTTTTTCTTGAGGATCAGGCAAACAATTCTGAGGTTTCATTCTTCGAAAGTACTTTTGTCCGACCATATTTTACAAATGAGTTGATGTATGCTCCTTATCTAGAGTCATCGCCAATTGCTTTGAATAGCTCGGCAATCAAGCCATCCAGTCCAGCAGCTTTGCTGGACTTAAGATTAGATATGGCTATCTTCACCTCACCCGGGTCAGGTGACGACGAAGTTGGTGTTGGAGACACTCGTATCCTTGGCCAACTGCCGTAAGATATTAACGTGCAAGAATATGCAACTGAACATGCTTAAAGACTAAGTCAGTTCATTGCTTTCAATCGGCTAGAAATCAAAGCCAAAGGACAACTCTATCGAAAAGACTGGGTATAGACACCCATATAGAACGCAGCAGAGGCAGCCCAACCAGGAGCAACAAAGGCAATATTCTATGAGAACATAACCGTATGTGTTGAAAGACGTTATCCTCTAAAGGCTATTCCTGTGATCGAAATATAATCAAAACTTATGAAGCGCTATAGTAAAGATATAGGCTCCCGTAAACCTCTACTATGTGTCAGTCCACACGGAAGAAGTAACAACTTAGTTCTAAATAGATCTGCCGCTGACTTAGAATCGAGGATCTAGAGTATCAACCGTCAAAGCTTATCGCACTACTCACGGACCAAAAACCAATTTTAATTCAATTCAAGAAGTTCCTTAGGTGACAATGACTTTTACAACTCACAAACCAACCTAACTCACATCTAGTATACCGCTCATCATGTAATGAAAGGAAGTGTCTTTCAGCGCATCGGTCTGCGACGAGGCGCTTACCGTGAAAACTCTATCAGAACTTTGTGCTCAGAATCACTCGACCATTAAGTGATATCAGGAGAACTTAAACTGCGGGGACCAACGTTATTCATTGATAAAAAAAATAGCTCTTTCGTTGCGAATTTATTGCTTTCACGCAAGCAAAACCTGAACAATTTGTTTAGTTAATCTTATTGAAATTTCCCCCTATATCGACATAGACAAAAAATACCTACGTTATGGCGGACTTTATAGAATCACCTCCAACTTGTTCTTTAAAGATTTTGTTCCAAATTTATTTATGAGATTTATTTACTATCGCAATGCGTATTTTTAGAAAACCGTTTCGTTGGACTAATCAATCAATTAGTTCAACTTATCAGATTTGTCCAATTTCTAGATAACAAATTTTATCAAAAATTGAGTCTGAATTAAATCTTTAAAACACCAAGAGTACATAGAATTTACGAAGTTCTTTGTATTGTAGATACTTCTGTTTGCCTAGTGAGTATACCTTATCGGAAAGACCAAGAAATCGACTGGCACACCTTTCCTTCTTCGTACAAGATTCTTTAAAAAAACGTCCACGGAAATTTTTACATACTCAGAGTTTTTGCCATTGGTCAGGCTCTTATATCTTATCTTATTGAAGGCCTTGAGGGTTGCCCTCATGCAACCTCGCACTCGAATCTTTATAAAGGTTTGCGATCTTTATGGTAGCGAATGCTATTTAAAAAACTCCGAGATAAATCTCATTTTTCTTTGAACAGCTTACCTTTCATAAGGGTCAAGAAGCCAGATGAAACCCTTACCGACTCCAAAATAAAGTCAATATATGTAAATATATTGAACTTGAAGCAGTCTCATATCAAGCAAGGTCTACTAGAATCTGGGATAGTTTCACTTACAGAAGTATATTAGCTTCCCCAATTTTCCAATTTCAAGTATTTTGCATTTTGGGTGCATCCAACATAAACGTGATAATGGGCTAAGGGAGTCATAAAATGCTGTAATTGTTGCTTCTCGAAACACTCCTTCTTGTTCCGTTTCCCCTATCGAACCCTCAAGGGTCTGTGAATAGCCTCAACATTTTTGCACAAAGCGCGGGCGGAAGTAAAACTATGCGAAAAGAAAATCTATATGCAACGTATGTATGTTACATTGGTTTTGAATGTTTGAACAATATAATGCCTAGGGTGCGCGGAACGTTTTTATAGCAAGCACACGTTTTTCTCATCTCATATAACACAAGACGATATGGCGGAGACCGCTTATTCAAATTTATCACATTGCGATCGACGTAAGATACACTTCCAGTATTCTGGACGTCCGAATCTCCCAGGGATCCAACATGTACTGGAATAACCACCTTGTTGCAGGCAAGGTACGAATGTTGATTTCTCAATCCTCATTACAAAAAATAACTACAGTGAGAAGGTGGGCAAGTGCCCACCAGAATCTTTCCAAATGTGTATCGCGAAATCTCTCAAGAACTCCTATGCTACTAGCATTAAGTACTGAAGAGCAGTAGCAACGCTGCCACAGTGCCTTCAAAGACGTGGCAACCCAGAAATTCCTAGTTTGATGAAGAATCCCAGCAAGCACATGTAACTAAACAAGAACCCTATAAAGCCTATTCGATCAGAAGAGATTGGAAGAACATCAGCTTCTCCAGGAGAAGAAAAAAGAACACGAGAAGCGCAAATTCGACGACATTGATAGGTGCACTCCAGGAATAACGTTCGGACGTTTTACCAGTAGATAAAAAGAGCACCTTAGGGCAAGAAGACCAGTATAGAAACCTTATAGTAGGGTCACAGTCGGTACTGATATGAAAAAACTTTTTCTGCAGACTATATAACGCCGAAGAAGCGTAACAGCCTGTCGTCAGGTAGAACAGACCATTGAACTTAAATGATAGCCAAAACCACCGTCCACATGGCTAAAATGAAGTAAGAACAGCAATATTTAAGCTGAAATCCAACAAAGCCCCTAACGACATACCGGCCGAGGTACTTAAAGCTACTACAAATGAATCTCTGACATAAACTGATTTCTCAAATCTGGTCAGGAGAATGTATGCCAGATGAATGGAATCTCAGCATCGTTTCCCCGATCTACAAAAATTGAGACCCCCTTAACTGCACAAGCCATAATGGTAAAATTCTCCTCAAAATTGAATACAAAATCTTATCTGTCGTATTGTGTGAACGCCTGAAACCCTTCGTCAACAACCTGATTAACGATGTTCAGTGCGGTTTCAGACCAGAAAAGTCCACCAACAAACAAAGCTTCACACTTCGGCAGATCCTGGAAAAAACTCAAGAAGTCCAAATCGATATCGATATCTATTGCATCGATAGAGATTAGCCATGTCTAGTTTTTGGATCCCTGCCAAACTTGTCTGTCTATGCAGAATGAAGATGGAGAACACTCACAGCTTTGATGGTTTTAGATAAGGCATCACACTGTCATATGACTTCTTTAACCTCAAACTTGAAGGAATTGTGCAGAACTCACAAGCTAACAATCTTTCAAAAGTCTGTGCAAATTCCGGTACGCTGATGATATCGGCATAATTAGTAGAACTCATCGGTTTGTCCCCTGTGCGTTTGACAGTATTGAAATAGAAGGTTCCGAAATGATTTCAGCGGTAAATGAGGGCGAAACTCGGTATACTCTGTCAACAAGGAGAAACACATAACTCCGACGAATTGGACAGAACGCCATAGTGAGCAACTGTAATTTCTAGATAGTAAGGGACCTTGGCTCTGCCAACTACAGCTTAGCAAAAAAGAAAGTAAGGCCCTATTACGAAAAATTAAGGAGAATCTATCTAAGCTCTTGATTATCCGATTTCTACTTTTTGATAGTGAAGTATGGACCCTATCGAAAGCAGATGGCAATATCCTCAGTCGTTTCGAGAAAAATCCTTCGGTCCCGTTTGTGTTGACGGGCTTTGGAGGCGACGATTCAATGGTGAACCATACGAGCTGTACAGCGTCATCGACTGGCAATCAGTCATCTGAGGGGACCTCACCCGACTTGCAGTGCGCAACTGGGCTAATTGTTGAGCTTGTCATTGTGATCCAGATTTACCCCGAAATGTGCGCGGCCTAATTAATTAAGTAATGCTTACTTTACTCATTTTAACACTGGAGGTGAAAAAAGCTATTGATTAGGGTGGCAAGTTGCTGACATACATATTTTGGATGTTTCTGATAACTGGACAATATGAGCCGATTTGGTATGGCCACTGAACTCCACTTTTAGATATTTAAATCGCGTAAATATACACAGAGGGATAGAGATGCTTTGCCATGAGTACAACGTTCTCATTTAGCCACTCATTACTAACTCCTACTCTCCTACTCTACATTGGTGACTGGTGGGTGAATACTACCTCGACTGGAGATTGAGTAATCAACCCCTTTGGAAGGTCGTTGATGGCAGTAGACAAGAGAGGTGGGGAGGCACTTCTTCTTGTTCTAGGCAATAGCGGACGAATTCTCTAGATCGCATCAAGTCTATAGTTGCAGTTAGGCCGAACTACTAAATGTAATCCTATCCAGAGGGCTAGAAAAAAGTTAGTGGCGGATGAAGTCTTACTTGGTCAACGGTGTTCATAGCCCGAAATGGGTTACTGACACCGGAATAATACTCTGCCTGATGTCCTAAGGTCAAAATAAGGGCATGGTCCTCCAGGTTGTCGGTTGTGCCGTAGTGCTAACTTCCCAACCATGTCAAAAGAAACTTAGTTATGAAAGACACACAACCAGACTCGGATAATTAATGTATTCAAATCGGAACTAGAACCGGAACATCAATGAATTCGAGAGTATGTACCCGGAATGTACGAACGTTGTACACCCCATGTGTTACTCAAAAGCTTGAATGTGTTTTCCAGGGAATACAATAGATAGGATCATTGATTACAGCTGCCATAAAAAAAACAAGTTTTTGGATGCGGATTCGTCGTGAGAAATCGGATTTGGGATTTCAAGCTGATAAATGATCGCTTGGCTTCGATCTGTATCAAATGCACCTTGCAAAACGTAAGCCTGATATGTTAACACGCACCTACCTACGAGATTGAAGACGTTACCAAGGAAGAGCTTTATGACCTCCTGGATGGAGTCTACGGATCCTGTCAGCAGTATGATGTCAAAATTGTTCTCAGGGACTTCAATGACTAAATTTGAAAAGGAAAATATCTTTGGCTAGATAGTGACGTTGATTAGACACAGAATCCACGAAAGGACAACAGACAACGGCTACCAACTAATCGATTTTGCAGCAGCTCGTAATATGTTGATGAGTAACACAAGGTTTGCTAGGCTAATAATCCACACAGCAACCTGGTGCTGTACTAATCGATGTGAGGCATGCATCCAACATCCTCAGCGTGCACACAATCCGAAGGGCAAACGTCGAATCTGCCCATTTTCTTGTTGCGGCTAATTTTAAAGCCAAAAAAAAGAAGCTGCGAACTGCCCAGAAGAAGAAATTTGATGTTGGACGCCTAAGAACACCTGGAGTAGCCAGAGTCTACAGAGAGCACCTGAGTGAGGAACTCTCCACTGTGCTGTCACCCAATACTAATGCCAACAATGAGTGTTGCCAGTATGGCGAAACCATTAAGGAGGTAGCTGAAAACACTGTAGGGTACTAGCCACCCCAGAGAAAGAGCCCGTGGTATGACGATAAATGCTTATACTGGAAAAAGGTAACAGAAGACGCACATAAGAAAACGCTGCAGCGCTAAACTAGGGCAGCGAGGGAAGAGTATCGAGCCAGGAATATAGGGATAGTAGGTAGGTGTGTTTAGGCAGCATTATGTAGAGAGAGTGATAGGGCAAGAAAAGAACTCACATCCTGTCAATTAAGAGCCAATTCCACCATTCAGTATAGAAGAAGTCGGCTTATCCTATTTGCGGATGTCTTCAAATACGGTAGCGATGCATTGGTAAGGTACATGCACCAAATCATCAACCAAATATAGGTCAAAATATGTATTTTATCGTTATCATACATTGAACGATTACACAATGTCACACAGCATATCAACATGTTGGCAGCATACACTGGATAGACACGAAGGTGGTTTAAACAAGGAAAATTTTCCTTTAGCACTCCAAATGCACATTCTACGGTACGAGGGGTTCATTTGTGAGCCTTTTATGTCGAAGGACTGATATTTCATCAGAACTTGTCATAGCTGAGAGTATAAGCCATGTTTTCAGTGGATATGCACTATCTTCAAGAAAAACAGCATTTTCAAAAGACCTCCATCCTGTTTTTATCTTGTGATATAGAGAGTCTCTACGCAACATCATCGAATCATGTATTGTACACTACCTGATCAGTTTGCACTTATCTATGTAGTAACACTGTAAGTCAGGTCCATAAACTGTCATACAATTCAATGAGGACTGACTATGCTCATCAACAAAAGCTGCTTCATTAATAGAAGGGGCATCATTGTTAATTAGTATGCCATCAACTGCACTATAAACTTCCGGGATCCCACCTTTTTCAAAAAATTTCTTTGTAATAACATTCACATCTTCTGCCCAACAGACTTGGTTGTTAAATTCAATTTCATTTACGGCTTGAGTAACCTCTCGAATGCGTAATGAATGCGTAACGAAAACGTAGTAACTCTTCGGTAATACTCGAAACTGCAGATTTTCAGTGCCCTAAAATCGCAAATTTTGTTTCTTCGTGGATACATATTGTTGATCGAATTGGGCCTCGTCACTCACAGAAAAATCTTCGAGTCGATGTCAGCAGAGCACCTGACATCTTCAGCCACGGCAGCAATATTTTCGACCGAGCAAGAGGTACGAGAGTGTCCCGTGTTGTTTCAATCTCTTAGAGTCGTGTGACTCAACGTTGCACTGAACGACCAGTGGAAGCCGGGCCGCCAGAACAATGAGTTATTTATCAAAAAAACATCATTACGAGTATTCCTCGTTTTTCACACAAATTTTAATTCTGTTTGCTTAATAAATGTCGAAACTGAATTGACATTCGACACCTTTTGTAAAATCTATAGCATTTTCCAGGGACATACTACAATACCATATATGACCCACCTAGTACATAAAAAAAAGGCTCATTGCATTGAAAGAGCCGGGTGTCTAAATTGACTATTGGTGAGCTTCAGCTCATTAGCAAAACCTAGCCTTGTAGTCCAATTAAAACCACCGTGAAGCAATAGTTGATCCATATGATACTGAGAAAGCAATTGCTTGTTCACTAGAGATGAACTGATCATCTACCTCTTTCAGAATATAAGGACGTGTGTTCAAAAAGTAAGGTGGAGCAAAGAATTTACATCAAATTTTGTGTAAAAAAGGGAATCAAGTACTCTAAAACACTTGAAACAGTAACATACGGTGGGTCTGATCTAAGAAAAAAAAAATGTTTACAAGTGGTATAAGCTCTTCCAAGATAGCCGAAAAATTTCCAATGACAAACGTTGCCTCCTACGCCCCAGCACATCAACAAAAGATGATAACGTCGAAGCTGAAAAGAAAATTGTTTTGGAAAATCGTCGAATTACCATACGAGAAGTTGCCGTTGCGACATGTTGACATATCGGTCAGCTCGTGTCATGTAATTTTTTCGAATGTTTTGGACATGAGACGTGTGTCAGCTAAGTTTGTTTCGAAACTTCTTAATTTTGATCACATTTTGAACTGTCGCCTGAGAATCGCTCAGGAGCTCTTGAATGACATCAATGATTATCCTGACTTGCTCAAAAGGGTCATAACTGGTGACGAATCATAAGTATATGGTTATAACGTCGAAACCAAAGTCCAATCGTCCCAATAGAAGCACCCAGGAAAGCCAAGGCAAAAAAACAATGTTCGAGTACAAATTGGAATATCTCAGCTAGAGTAAAGGTATATTTCAGGTGATCAATCAGAAAGCTACATATGCTTAAAGCTCCTATGGCTTTGGCAGACACCTAAGACCTATTGCTAACCCTGATATGATAAAGATAATTTAGGAAACGCTCATGAGCAGACTACATATGTACATACATTAGACAACTGAGGGGTGATTCATCTTGAGGTTTGTCTTTCAATAGGGCTTTTTTGACAGATTACGCATGACTTCTATCAAACTGCTTCATCATTTTTATGCAAAATCTTTTGGCAAATTATTATAAAAAGACTCACACTACAACAGTGTTTCTAAATAGTTCAGCTGTATTACGAAAATCAGCGTTCTGTGAGAAATGTTTTTCGTGCGATTCGAGGAACTTAGATGCACATAATCGACTTACTAAACCACTATTGCCTATACCATCCGAAAATCTGAGTCCCAGTTTACATTAGTGGATGGTACTCGACCGGTAAGACCACATCCAGCACGTAGTGAAGAGACTATAGTAGCTGTAGCTGAGAGTGTACGCGAAGACCGTGACGAACCGATACGTCGTCGTTCTCAGCAGCTTGGATTGGCGTATTCGACAACTTGGCGTATTTTTCGTGAGAATCTCGGCCTGAAAGAGTACAAAATTCAACTTGTGCAAGAATTGAAGCCAGGCGACTTGAATTTGCATCATATTTTCAGTGAATGGGTTTTGGAAAAACTCAATGAAGATCCGGTGTTTTATCGTGAAATTTTATTCAGTGATAAAGCCCATTTCTGGCTCAGTGGATACGTTAAAAAACAAAATTGCCATATTTGGGTTGATGAGCAACCCAAAAAGTACCAAGATCTACCATTACATCCATTAAAAACAGCGGTATGGTGTGGTTTATGGGCTGGTGGAATCATTGGTCCACATTTCTTCAAAAATGAGGCAAATCAAATTGTTTACGTCAATAGTAACTATTATCGCGCCATGTTAACGGACTATGTGCTTCCTGAAATTCAAGTACATGATGTCGGTGAGCTCAACAACGGCCTTGTTGAGAAATAATTTTGGTGAGCACTTTATTTCAGGTTTTGCTACGGTAAATTGGCCGCTTAGTTGGTGCGATATCACATCTTTGGACTATTTTCTCTGGGGATATGTAAAGTCTCAGGTCTTCAGGAATAAGCCAGCTACGATTGATGCGTTAGAAGCCAACATTACGCGTGTTATCCGCGAGATACCAGTCGCTATGCTCGAACGAGTCGCTCGAAATTAGACCTTCGGAATGAACCACCTCAGACGTATTCATAGCCAAAGTTTAAATAATATCATTTTTAAAAGGTAGATGCCATGAATTGTTCTTTTAAACAATAATATAAATTTTTAGTTCACTTCCAAATTTATCTGTTTATTTTACATTATCAAACCTCACGATGAATCACCCTTTACTACTAACACACAAGTCAGAGAACTAAGTTAATGTCAAGGTTTCATTAATTTTTATGCGATCCTCACGTTTAACCAATATCAGCCTCTGCAACAACTCTGTGGATATCTAGCTCGAACTGCCCTTATTGAATCTCACATTCTTAATAATTATCCACATAAGAGTATCACACAAATAATTTTTTGTTCAAAGCAGCCATGGACATTTCTACCTAAGGACACCTGGATGAGGGTATATACACCATAAAGCAGTACTGGGAAAGTTGAAAAGGTAATTCTTCATTCAAAATTCATTCAAAATGTGTCGATAGTGACATTCCGGCCATGATGTTGAAGTTGTAAACAGCATGTTCTTAGTTTTATTCTGATTCAGATGCTTCCAAATGATTTACTGACCGCTCATTGTGTTAGTATTATCAGCTCTACCTCCACTGATTTGTGAAATAGATATTTCATAACGAGACTAAAGTTTAAAATCGGCGTCTTAACGCGCCATAAATGACTGCAACGTCCATCTCAAACATCTGAAGGTCAGCTAAGAACAAAAATTGAGGCTGAAAGTGATACAGTTTCCTTAAGTTACTAGAAATTGTTGTTCTTTGATCAAAAACAAGGTAAATCGTTTGTTTCGCATTCGTTTGTCGAGGCATGTTTTCCTTTACCCTAAAACGGTTCGTACATTCTTTAGCACTCGTGTTATATCAAGACTTTTTGAAGCTTCCATGATACTCAAATCCGCTGTCCAGAAATACTCGTACTCGTATATATTTCCTCCTTCTCGGTCTACAAACTATCGTGTAAACCTTTTTTATCATTTCTAAGGAGCATTTACGATCTAATGGAGACCATCATTTGTCCGTGTCTTAACGCCTTTATTTTCGAAGTTAGGGAAATGCTGGTGATTCTTCTCCTCATAAGATATTTTGAACGCGAGGATTTCTCAGCGACCGGCAGTACGGCTATTTTGATGCGTTATCACATTAAAAAATGGGACCAGTGAAACCAATGAAAGAAGTTTGCACCAATTTCAGAAAAGTAAGACAGCAACACTTGACATTCCAAAGGCATTTGACATTGAGACCTTCATCTGCCAATTAGAAATTGCATTTCGCAGCTCTCGTTCAAGTTATTTTCCGTGAATGCAAGACTGATATCCACAAAATAAATGGTGGTGTACCCCAGGGATCTGTCTGGCGCCTCTAATGCAATATATTTTCATTTTCGTTTTCGGATTAACGCCCTCGCTATTCGAATATGGACTGGAATTGATTGGAATTAATTGGAATATGATTGAATTGACTTGCATTATCGAAATCTTAAAACTTTGCTTTGTTTGGTAGGTATTTACATGATAGTTCTCTGGCTCTCTGGTGTTGACTTGTGAGTAGCGCAAAGTATTAACAAAATAACGCGTTGCGTTGCCCAAGACGTCTTTCGATATCGACGAATTCGATGATGCTGTTGTAGACTATAGTCGAACACCGAGAGTTGCCTATCAATGCCTGCTAAACCGAATGAGCTTAGAACATACGCTACTTCTGGGCGATCCCAGAAGTACCCGGTCTGACCAAGACATGGCCTTAGTTATTTGAAAATATCACTGTATTGGGAAAGTACGCAGTCTATAAAGCATATGTTTCAAAGCGTTTGAAACGCCACGTTGTTTAGTATTTGTTTGAAAGGTCCAAGTCCAACCAATATAAAAGCTGAACTGGATTCTACTCTGGGTGAGTCTGCTCCTTCGTTTACAACAGTAAAATTTTGTTTTTCTGATTTTAAACGAGGCCGTACGAGCTGCCAAGTCGAGCATCGCAGTGGTCGACCAAATGAGGTGACGACTCCAGAAATGGTGAAAAAAATCCACAAAGAGGTACTGGATGATCGTCGACTGAAAGTGCGCGAGCTAGCAGACATTGTAGGCATTTCAAAAAGTGCGGTACATCTCATATTATTTGAAAAATTGGACATGAAAGAGCTGTGTGCAAGATTGGTGCCGCGTTTGCTCACACTCGAGCAAAAACATTGTTGTAAGTTTCAATTGAGTGTTAAGCGTAGTTTCACAGCAATGGATGAAACATGTGTCCATCACCTTACACCCGAGACAAAAGAACAATCAAAACAATGGATTCAAATGGGAGAACCGGCTCCAAAGAAGGCGAATACCGTTTCATCTGCAGGCAAGGTCATGGCGTCGATTTTTTGTAATGCGCGTGGGATCCCAACGTTTGAGCGATGAAATCAAGCAAAAAAGGCCGCATTTGGCTAAGAAGAAAGTGTTGTTTCATCAAGACAATGCACCAGCTCACAAATCCGTTATTGCAAAGGCCAAAATTAATGAATTAAAGTTTGAATTGCTACCTCATGCACCCTATTCGTCAGATTTAGCCCCTCGGACTATTTTCTGTTCCCAAACTTGAAAAAATGGTTCATTGGTCAAAGATTTTCCAACGATGAAGAAGTGATGTCGGCAATTAATGGCTATTTTGAGGAGCAAGACAGTTCTTATTATAAAAAGGGTATCGAACTTTTTGAACATCGCTGGGAAAATGTATAGAGCTGAAAGCCGATTTTTTTTCCTAAAATTTTTGTGTTTTCTTTGTTGGGTCGGGTACTTCTGGGACCGCCAACGTACATATCAATAGCGGCCATAATTAGTAAACTTAAATTCCTTGAAGAGTGAGTAAATATCGATTCTTTATACTTGGGCTATCTGCAAGATCTGCCACAGGATAAATACTTGGTTAACAGTGGACTGTATGCAATACCTAAGAGTACCTAACACTTGACAATGGTTTAAGTTTTATGCCTCACAGACCATTCGGACAAAAAGCGCCAAAACTCCAGGTAGCGCTTTCTGGAATACTGCCAAATATCGGAGACATCGGTTAGAAACAAGATCTAAAACCGAAAAAATATTTACGCAGACTAGATTGTTGACAAAAGGCAGGAATACCGTCTTTGTGGTCTAACAGTGCGTCCTGTATTATTATTGTCCGTGTCGCATAACAGTCAGCAGAAGTGGCTTTTAAAAAATTTCGGCAGAGATCGCGCCACAACCACGATATTCCCATGGTCATCTTTCAAAGATTCGGGTTAAGTTATCTTACTCTGGTATGTTATTTTCACCTTCTGGTAAAATTGACGAGTCTCAGCAACAACTTTCGATCGCCTCTACCTCGTTTTTTACGAGTTCTCTCGTTTTCTTTTATAGAAATTCGTGTTTTTCCTCTGTTGAAACGAGTCAATAGTATAGGTAGCATTCATATCAACCATCGTAGTCTCACGATATGCCTTCTGCTTGGCTGCAAATGTCTTCAAACATTGCCTGACTATGATTTCCTTGCCATATACTAGATGGAGTGAAAAGTAACCTCTTTGACCGCCAGAATGCTACTGCAAAAAAGGTTATGGTGCCTTGAAGTCCGTTCATATTTAGGCAGACATGCCAAATTTCAGTGCCATACTGTCGTTAGTCTTGTTTTGACAGTTGATTGTTGTTGTGTTTGACATCATGTTGAGTATGGACAAAATCGATTTTCGTTCTCTCATAAACCTTATTTTTTGAGAGGCAAAACGGCGAAGGAAACAAAAGAAAATTTGGATAAATATTATGGGGCTAATGCTCCGTCAGATTACACTGTCAAATATTGGTTTCGAGAGTTTCGTGGTGGCCGCAACTCCACTACTGATCAAGGTCGTGGCAGGTCCTCCTTTGCGGTTGCAGAGGAAAATGTCAAAAAATTACATGAAATGGTGTTGGTTGACCGGAAAGTGAAGATGCGCGAGCTAGCAGATACCACAAAAATTAGTACTGAGCTCGCATGGCATATTTTGGGCAATATTCTGCATACGAAAAAGTTATGCTGCCGCTGGGTGCCGCGCATACTCACTCCTGACCGAAAACCCGAACGCGAGAGCACTTCGAAAGAGTATTTGGACTTGCTGATGCGTAATCGGGCGGATTTTTGGCGTCGATTGCTAACTGTTGATAAAACTTGGATCCACTATTACACACCAGAGAACAGAATGAGTGCCCGGCAATGAACTGGAGCCGGCACGAGTGCTCTGAAACGGCCGAAGGAGACTCGATGGGTCGGAAAGATTATGGAGTCGGTTTTCTGGGATTGTCATGGCATACTCTTCGTGGACTACCTCAAGAAAGGAAAAACCATCAACAGCGAGTATTACTGTGCATTATTGGAACGATTGAAGGCCGTAATCGTTGCAAAACAGCCTCACATGAAGCGAAAAAAAATTTTCTTTTTGCAAGACAATGCACCGGCGCACAAGAGCATTGCAACCACGGCTAAAATCAATGACTTACGGCTCCAATTGATGTCGCATCCACCGTATTCGCCAGATTTGACTCCCTCAGACTATTATCCCTTCCCAAACCTCAAAAGATGGCACATCAATAAAAAATTCAGCTCACGCGAGGAAATCATCGACGCCACGGAGGAGTGTTTCGCAGACTTTCCGGAAAATTACTTTTCGGACGGGATCAAGAAGTTGTAAAATCGCTGGAATAAGTGTGTCAAACTAAAAGGGGACTATATTGAATAAAATAATAAAAACATTTAGAAAAAAATTTTTTTTCATTCCCAAGGAGGTTACTTTTCACCTCACCTAGTAATACATTCTTAGTTCGCTTTAAAAATGCTACTTCAGCATCAATAACCCAATAAATCCAAATCGATCCTCTATTTTCAAGCTGTTGGTAAAGCTGCAGGAAGCAATTCTAATTCTAAATATCGAGTAAGGGCTATCAATTTTAGATGAACTGGTAGTATTACCTTGAAGAAATCCAGTATTTATTAGTACCTACACAGTTTGTGGACTAAGACATGAAAATGAAGAATTTGTTAGCCAATTTCGAAACAGGTCCTACTTGGGTTAAGTTCCAGGTTCTATGCGTTATGTTTTTCTTCGTGAAATATTAGAAACTCTTTTCTTTCGGCGCAAAAATGGGATGCTCTTCAACCAAAATGAGAGCGATAGTGCGTCGATCCCAGTAATTACAAGTAAAGTTACTTCTTAGACGGGACTTGGCGGGATACCGAACTACTGTGCGAACTCAGCCTTAAATATTTGTAAAAATGTACTACGCCTGACCTTAAGAGAGCACTTTTCCAGAGCCCTGGAAACGATATTCACTAGTACAGCTGCCGAAAGGATACAAACCACATAGAGAACCCACGTCTTATAGGCCGCTTTGTATGCTCGACAAGATGGGAAAAAGCCTCAAACGAGTAATATATAATAGACTGGAGTCTGAAATAGAAGCAGTAGCTGATCTAGTGGAACAGCAGTACGATTTTGGTAAGTCGCGATCAACAATGAATGCTAAGAATGCTATCAAAGGTAAACGTTGAAAAGGAGGTATTAGAAAATACTGCGCTGTAGTAACACTGGATGAGCAAAACGAGTTTAATTCGGCGAACTGGTAACATATTGTGCATTGTTTCGTTGTCAAAATGCTCGAAGAAATTGGACTCTTCTGCAATGAGACCGTAAGAATATTAAAGTGCTTGGTTCCTCGGGGCCGGATTGCAGACTGCGGATCATAAAATCGAAGTTTTACTTATCAGCAGTCGGATAGCACGCGATACAATGTCATTTCACTACCATTGATTGAAAAAAGACTCCTACTACCACGGGCCGCTGGTTCCATTTAGTTGTACGTCGCAGAGATATGGTCAAATGCAGCAAAAGTAAAAACGTACGCACCCGGAATGAAATCCGTTTACTGCCTGTGCGCTTTAAGAGTATCGAACGGTATCCCATGACACCATACTCATCGTGTCTTCAATCTTGCCCATCGACATCCTCGTCGACGAGCTGAAATAGTTGGTTAGAGACCCATAGAAGCTGGGAAAAACCACAGCATAGCAGTCTGGCAACAATAGTGCGACGAATCGCAGAAAGGAAGATGTACGCATCGTCTGATACCAAGGATCAGTACCTGGATTATTCGGAAGCATGGCAAAACAAACGCAGTTTCTATATAACATATTGCCCTCGATACGTTAATATCTCAGAGAACGTACAACATGTGCTTTTTCATTGTCTGCTTACGAAAATGAAAGAGTGATAGTGCAGAATAAATTCGGCGAATGGCCGGTTTTAGAAAACAAAATTAGCCCTATGATCTCCAGTGAAGAAAACTGGGTTGCGGTAAGTGACACGGCGACACGAATCGTCTAAAACGCATACGTAACCCGAATGTTTGCCCTAATTTGGGAAACAGCAACTACTTTACACCGATCCTCGCGAGTTAAAATTCGGTCCACGAATGTTCGTTGGAGGTGTTTTTACCAGCACTACCTATGGGATACGGCCATCGGTGCCTATGCAAGGTTTCCACCTTCCTACACCAAAACAAAGAAGAAAAAAAAAAAACGTGTTTTGCTCAAGAATCAAAAGAAGTCGCACTTTTCCCGGATGAAAAGATCGGCAAGGTCACTTACTTTGTAAGTAAAACTACTGAAATCAAATCTCGATACTATGATAGAGAATACGATAATTGTTCATTTTTAAAAACAAGAAGTAAAGAATTTTCTAACATCAAGTTAAAAAAAAAAAAGAAGAAAAGAAAAAAAAAACCTGTGCGCTAATAGATTTGTCTGCGTTTGAGAAATCACAACTGGTTCCGCTTCACTACCATGCAAAACGAGATTTTTAATGGGCAACAACGCAGCTCTTCCTAAATGCACTCATTAACTCACTTTTCTTGTCATTCGGCGTTATTTTCGGTAATTAACACTTCTTGTTTGGTTTCATCAGCGATGGCGACGATTCAGTCGTCGTGTCTTTTCCTCCCATAATATTGCCAAAGAGAAGAGCCAGTCTCCGGATCATGGTACTCGTTAATTGTAATCTATCTACCTGGCGTTAGTTTCTTATTTGTCCCATAGTTGTGTCGGGAGAGATTGGTTACAAAGTGGTCACTAAATGACCGACAGAATGTAAGACAATAGTGACGAGACTACACGAAGATGAATGGCAGACTCAGTGAAAAACATTAACTTGAAAGATAGACATAATTATCTCTGATCGGAGATCTGGTTTTATGTGACACTACTTATGAATACATCAAACATTTAAAACATAAATGGCATGAAGTACTGTTGTTAGCACTCAGACTCACCTTAAATTTTGTTTATTTTGCCTAGAAAATGATTGTGTCCTTGATTTTCTGAAAAATGTGAGACGTGGATGAAATCACCAAGTAAAGCCGATGCAGCATTTTCAGAGACCTAAATTGCATCCATGGATGTGAGAGGTACCGACAATTGGTTCAATCCTTTTCCTCTTCCTTAACTATATACATACATACATACATAATTACATGTCGACCACTATGTATGCTATAACGACACGTAAGTAGGAAGCTCACAATAATTTACGAGTGAGGCGCTTGTCGCTACTGGATTCAGTTTAGCTTATTGAACAGGCTTCAACTAACCCAAAGCAATAAACAGAGTTTGATGAAACTGCACCCATTATGTTACAGAAGTACCTATCTTGCTGACAATGATACTAAGACCTGCCTATAACTTAAGTAGATCCTTTGGACATGCGCCATACAGATACGAAATAATTTCTTAGCGAACTCCTGTATTATTCTACCCCTGATCCTTCATATCCATAAATTTCATCTTAAAGAATCTTGCTGCTATGAATTTTATCTGCAATTGCTACTGACTACATTGCACTTGGACGTTGATGCAGTAAAATAATATAACACGGCCCAAGTCTGTCTCTTTATATAAACGAAGTACATCGATTGGATCCCAACAGGTATCTTCATTGTCTATGTACAATAAGACGAATCGATGTCTTAAATCTGTTGTCTGAGCTGATCAGAATAGTTAACGGGCTGTCCGCTCCCAATAGAGTAGACACTGAGTGGTATCAACCTAAATCGACTTGCTAAATTTTTAAGCCCAAGTACTGACAAAGACGCAAAAATATCAGAATTAGAAACATGTTAGCGGAAGAGTTTAATAAATAGAGAGAGCGCTAGCGTCACTGCACCAGAATTAACGTCTTATCTGGGATACTCCGACGTACTCATAATTCAAAACGATAAGGCCTTTCAAGAATTAGTCAAGGCCTTGCTTAGGAAAAAATAGACAACACAAGAGTGATTACCTATACATCACCGACGGTGGGGAAAGCCACTACATGACATCAAATAGTAGCATCGCGTCTCTGATGGGTTGGTTACTTCCTTACATTTTTTCTGATGAACAGATTTGTTTTAAAATACCAGAACTCCTGTATCTTGAGTGCTGCTGAGAAAACCCTTTTTAATTAATAAGTCCATTACTTTTTGAACTTCCTCCCAAGAAGGGACTTTCGTCTTGTAAAATTGAGCTCCTGCAGTTTTTACGCTGTCCTCATTGACAGCCTGTAACTTCGCCATTTAAATTTTGTTTTTGGCTTAAATGGTTTATGAGCTGATTTAAAAGGTGTACCGATATAAAGTGAGCGTTTTATTTGCACATTTATTTACATTTTATTCAAAGTATTGGCCAATGCTAGCTACACATTTTTCCCATCTTTCAGGCAATTTATGGATTCCACGCCAATAAAACTGTTCGTCTTTTGAAGCAAACCAAAAAGGCCCCTAATTTTCGACTTCCTCGTAGGATTCGAAGTGCTGCCCAGCTAATGCGTTTCCCACCGATGAAAACAAATGGTAGTCGGAAGAAGTAGGGTGGGGTAGCAGCTACCAGCCAAGTGCTTTGGTTGTATCCTGAACCAGTTTTGCTTTGTGTGCAGGTGCATTGTCATGGAGCAAAATTACCTTGCCGTGTCTTCTGGCCCATTCTGGTAGTTTTTGGATCAATGCATGGTTCAAATTGGTCATTTGTTGTCGGTAGCGATCTGTATTAACAGTTTCACCAGGTTTTAGGAGCTCCTGGTGCTCGTGCTCGTTTGATCTGGTCCCACCAGCCACACAGAATTGTTTTCTTGCCGAATCGATCTGGTTTTGCAGTCGAAGTTGATGGTTGTCCCGGATAAACGCAGGATTTTTTCCGTTTAGGATTCTGAATTTCACAAGTGGTTTTTCGGTTTTCCATCTGTCTTTCATTCAATTCATGTGTCACCCATTTTCCAGACTTTTGGATCTTTCCCATAGCTTTTAAGCGGTCAAAAATTGTTTTTTGTGCAACATTTAACATTTCTGCCATTTGTTTCTGACTCAAAGTTTCATCTTCATCCAATATTGTTTGCAATTCGGCGTCTTCAAACTTTTTTGATGGTCTTCCACGTTCTTCATTTCTCACATTAAAATCGTTATTTCTGAACCGTTTAAACCATATTTTGCACTTTGTTTCTGATAGAGCACGATCACCATATGCCTCGACAAGCATTCGATGCGGCTCTGTAGCACTTTTCTTCAAATGAAAACAAAAAATTAATGCTCTCCAAAAGTCATCATTTTCTGGTACAAAATTCGACATTTTTAACACGATGGAAAATAAGATGTTGTTTGCTTAATGACTTGGCAAGAAAAAAATTAAGGCCCATTTATAATAACTGTTACCTAACGAGACATTTGTATCTTGACGCTCATTCATTCGAGCGTGCATAAAAAATAACCATAATTCTAAGCTAGGATTGGTAAAAACATCTCTTAAAATATTTGGACAATTATCAATGCTCGGAAAATTGTTTTCTAAAGGCTGAAGCATTTGTTATGTTTTCGAAAGTGCTTCCAGAGAATGTCAATACGCTAGACGTGACGACAAATTGTCCAGTAGAAAAGGCTGCACTTAGGGAACTTAGACAAGTTATAGACACGCTTAAACCCAATAGAGCCCCGGGATATGACTTAATAACGGGAGAGATACTTAAAGCGTTGCCGAAAAAAGGTTTGCTAAAGCTGCTCTATCTTATAAATGCCAGCATTAGAAAGTGGAAAGTAGCCGAAGTTATTATGATTCCGAAACCCGGTAAACCGCTGACTGAAGTCAAGTCATATAGACCAATATCGCTTCTCCCGATTACATCAAAGGTCTTCGAGCGAATCCTTCTTAATCGTCTTAAACCAATTACCGACACAAATTCCCTCTTGCCTGACCATCAATTTGGCTTTAGAAGCTAACACTCTACAGTTGACCAAGTGCATTGAATAACCGATGTAATTGAACGAGAAACCGAGTGTAAGCTAGTCTGTTCAAGCGCATTCCTTGACGCTTAGCAAGCCTTTAATAAGGTATGGCACGAAGGCCTAAAATATAAACTCCGACAGGCCCTACCCCAGCAATTGTCTTGTATTTTAGGTTCATACCTGGAAGACCGACTCTTCCGTGTGAGACACGGAAACGAATATTCTACTTTTAAGACAATAAAGGCGGGGGTGCCGCAAGGAAGTGTACTTGGCCCTCTGCTATATTTGCTTTTTACCCGCGATATACCGCAAACGGACGACACTGTCCTAGCCACATTTGCTGATGACACTGCCATTTTGGCAACGGCTAAAACAGTCGAAGAAGCAACTGCCAAGTTGCAACGTGCCCTTACACGGATTAACAATTGGACAAAGACTTGGCGAATCGCGTTTAATGAAAACAAGTCTGTCCACGTGAACTTCACTCTCAAGAAAATTGAGAATCCACCGGTGTTTATTAACGCAGTACGAATTCCTTACGCGAACGAGGCCAAATATCTCGGTATGACACTCGACGCTAAACTAAAATGGAGAGCACACGTCAAGAAAAAACGTGAAGAGCTTGAAATCAAATATAGAGATATTTACTGGTTTATTGGAAAGTATTCCAAGCTTAGCTTAGAGAACAAACTGCTGTTATATAAGCAAGTGCTAAAACCGATCTGAATATATGGTGTACAACTTTGTGGTTGCACTAAAAATAGTAACATTAATGTATTACAGACATTCCAAAACAAAGTTCTTCGAGGTATTGTTAATGCGCCGTGGTACACTAGAAACGATGATATCCACAGAGACTTGGGAGTCGAAAACGTTCAGAACGTAATTAAAATGTTTGCGCGAAAACATAATAATCGATTACAAGGTCATATGAATATTTCTGTTCAACAGATCCTCGACGAGACAAATTTATTGCGCCGTCTGAAAAGGACTAAGTCTCTCTATCTAGCGCGGTGATTAGCAGCGCATAATTTTTCTAAAGTATACAGGAATTTTCAATGGAAAATCGCCTGCAGGATATCTTATAAAAACAAAAGAAGAACTGCTTGTTGAGTGTGAACTCAGTCGTGGTTTGCATAAGGGAGGTGTTTTTTAGTGAGTAAGAATCTCACACTACTATAGGCTCCGGGCCTTGATAAAAAAAAAAAAAAAACGAAATAACCACCGTGTGGCACTCCCATTGTTCCGATTTTAGTTCTGTTTTTTTTTTTGTTAAGTTGGTACATCTGTTATTGATAATCCCTCTAATTCTTGGCGTCATAGCCAACGAAGTTGTATTAAATTTTGCGTAAAAAACGGATTTAATGGTGCGCGAACGTTGGATTGGAAATATTGGAAAAGTGTTTCGACAACGATTCTCTAAAGAAAACCGTCGTTTACCAGTGGCACGAGCGGTTCAAAAGTGGTCGTGAGTCAATCGAAGATGATGAACACAATGGCAGACCATCGACACATCGAAAACCGACGAAAACTTTGATGAAGTAAAAGAAAGGTTGGTCAATAACCGCAAATTAACCATCAGAGAGATAGCGGAGGACTTGAACATTGCCTATGGATCCGTCCAAGACATTTTGGGTTTCCGTTGTGTGGCAGCAAAGTTGGTGCCAAAAGACCTCAATTTCATGCAAAAAAGAGACCGTGTTGACGTCGCAAAAGAGATGGTTTGCGAGGCTGAGTCCGATCCCACATTCATCAAAAGGATCATCACCGGAGACGAGACGTGGGTTTATGAATACGACACGCAATCCAGACATCAGGCAAGTGAATGGCGTTCACTAAATGAGCCGAGCGCAAAAAAACCAAGTTGTTTTCAGTCGAAAAAGAAAGGCAATGCTCACGGTTTGGATATGTAAAGTCTCAGGTCTTTAGGAATGAGCCAGCTACGATTGACGCTTTGGAAGCCAACATTACTCGTGCTATCCGCGAGATACCAGTCGCTGTGCTCAAACGATTGGCTCAAAATTGGACCTACGCCACCTCAGGCGTAGTCGTAGCCAACATTTACATAATATCATTTTTGAAAGGTAAATGCCATGAATTTTTCTTTTAAACAATAATAAAAATTTTGAGTTCGCTTTCATATTTATGTATTTTATTTTACATTATAAAGCAAACGTTACGATGAATCACCCTATATTTATCGATAATCCATATAGGGTGGCCTTTTTTTCAAAGCGGGACATTTTGCGCTCTTGGGGACAGCGGGACACAAATCTTGAAAGCGGGACTAAAGAAATTCTCAGATAACACCGGAAAGCGGAGTGTAGTATGGGTTGCTAACAGAGCTACAAGATATTCGACTGAAGAGGCTTCTATCTCCTTATTTGGCGAACCAATATCTATCAGAAGATGCTATTTCTATGATGCTTAATGTTAGCCGTTGCCATCCAAGCATAGCACAGAGCATTAAAAACACTTTGTCTGCGAGCTTATTTGGATTAATTCTTTAGTATTTCGTCATCGTCATTCGTGCAGTGGTTGTAACATGTTTTTGGCTATGAGCCAATATTGGCTTAGTCTTTTTGTGGATACTTGGATATAAGAATCTTATACCAGCTCCACCCAACTGTAGTGGTATCGTGTAGGCTACATCTATGTTATCAACCCTCGTTCTTGATCATGAAAAAGACACATGTTTAGTTGAGAAGCTTATAGTAGCAATATCAGGCTTACTCGTACGTTGACGTACTTCTTGCCAAAAGCTTTGTCCAAAAACTGTGCTGATTTTTCACTCTATAGAAGTCACCATAGTAGATATAACAATTTAGTCCGACCAATCCTAAAGCGTTTTTCCGGATGACAGTAATATTCCCTTTGGTCCAAGTCTGTTTATCACTTAACAGCATATTAGAATTTTACATCTTCGGCCACTTATGGTAACCCATAGGCAGAACGCCTACCCTTAAGAATCGGTCCTTCAAATAGAAGTATCACTAGCTCTTTACGGGGATGTGGGGGTGTATGATCGTTACCATTGATTCGCTGAAAACTCATCTGATGTCGTTTTTATTTCATTATCCTAGCTAGATGCCGAGAAGTCCTTTAAGAATCTGAGCTCAAGATAAGTTTAAATCTCATATGAAGCTACGACGTAATCGATCTCGAGAACCACAGTAAAATTAATCTGAACAATACTCCCGTGTAAAATCCACAATAATTCTAAACGCACAGACATTCGAACGTAAAAGTATGAGTATGTTGTGCTTACAATCAAGCTCAGGATAAACGCTTTTTTAAATGTTAAATCCCTACACGAATAGAAAATTATAGACTCAATGTAGCGCCCTTAAATTGTCAACTCTCTGCTTACCACTCACAACTAGAAAATTGGCAAAATTAAAGAGCCTAGAATGTAGACTTCAAAAAAATAAAGTGTCCTTCCCGGAAACTTATCTTTTGACAACCTAATCCCTTTCTTCCCGTTCCTTAATGCTTGTAATTGAGCAATAAATCAGAGAGTATGAATGGAGGTACGAGTAGACATCATCATCACCAAAAGTTGATATTGCGAAATAAAATTCCTTCACATTTCAACTAAACAAAACACATTCCCTCTGGGTGTCTATGTTAACAAGTAGATAAGATTTAACTCAATTCAGTGATCCTTTTGCATCATGTCTTAGTCATGAACAAGAAATTCCAAAGTACATACTCGTAATTCCTTAAAAGCTGATAAAATTGTGACACAAAGAGTATCGGGTGAAAACTCAATAACCATAGTCCTCGTCAGAACTAGCCAGTAGGAACTTCCGGGTTCATGAGTAACACATCCGCATCCATATCCCAATTGTATGTGACAAAGTTAGAAGAAGATACGAAGTCGGAACATCGAATGCCTTCGCTTAGGCACAAGGTCATCAATTAGCTTGTTTATGTGTCATCACCTATCATTTGAAGACCACAAAACAAGAAAACACAAGAAGGTACATACATAATACAGCTGATTTCCTATAACAGCATGATCCTGTTTCAGTTCGAAACGGAACCATAAATCTGTCCAGTCCTTTTCGCATTTTATCAGAAAGATTTGAAGTCTGTGTACATGTCGAGAATCAAAACAGCAACAAGTACAATATCATTATCGAGCTAGTGATTTCTATTTACCTTTCCCTTTCCCTTTTTCTTTCCCTTTCTCTTGACCGATCTATGGTTGGCGTCTTCCTCTTGAAAATAAAATCGAAAAACTAAAGAAAAAAACAATTTTAAATTCCGTCGCTTTCTAATGGATGCGATCCAAAATCATTCGGTAGTCATTGGCATTCCATATTGTGACATAATTCATGAGGTTACCTTTTTTGCGTGGTACTTGCGTGGAATGTCTGGAAACTCTGTGGCACCAACTTCAGGTAGATACGCGCATCGAATAGATTCGGATTTATTTAAGGGCCATCAGATAATACCTACAAATACCACTGTGTAGTGCAATAAAATGGGATTTGGATTGCTTCCTCTGTCTGTAAAGTGCTACCGCATACCGCATCAAGGTGAAATAATGTTCACCAATGGTGCTCGTCCGATTTGTAAGCACTTACGGAAGTATCTACGAGTATCAGTATCTTTCGGTGGTGACTAAGTTTGATTGACATTTCCTTGAGATTTGCATCCAAATGAATTACGGATATGACCTGAGAATATATCCATTGTGACATCAATTCATGAGACCAAGACCAAGACCAGTCAAAAGTCATGCGACAGACATTTGTACCTATCTTCACTTCCACAGTCCTAACTGGCTCAATAAATTTCTATGGTCTTACATTGCGTCATACCACTCAATGAGAATAAGCATAATTATCGCTATATCAGAAGTCAACAGAGGAGCCCAGTTTCTAATCTTAGATTCACCTAACCGCTGCCCGTTTAAGTTATTCGTCTTCACGACTTGATAGCACATGTATGTTATTCCAAGTCGTACTCACATTCATATTCTCGTATGTAGTAACCCCAAGGCTTAATTGTGTTTTGTTAATTAAAAAAAAAAAAATTATATATATCGTTTACTGCTGGTAGGAATACCGCAAAATGTCAACGCGAAAGGTGGTCGCACAAACGGGCAAACAGACGGGAGGCAGCGGCGGCGGCGAATACAACTATTCTACGATAAGAGAACGAATTCATTTCGCTGATAGTAACAAACCACTGAGCATGTTCTTCGTATTACAAATGAAAAAAAAAAAAAAAAAAAAAAAAAAAAAACGATTCTGTACGCTCGACGGTCGGTATCTGCTTCCACGCTGGGGTCTATGGATGTGAGAATGATTCCGAGGAAAACACTGCACCCCAATAGGGCTAACAGTCAACCAGATGGACAGACGGGCAGTGGGGGACAGGCAGCTAGGCACTCGATTATCATATCGTTGCGGTGTGGTAATTTACTTTGAGCTCAAGTGTGTACAAGTATTCCGGATGCCGTGGGAAAATGATATACTTGCCTTATCAGAGTACCTACAAGTTGCTGAAGCGTATGCGCCCCATAAAGCTTCCGATTGAAAAGCCTGCAAAGAAATTCGCATGAAGACATGTAGTACACAAAAACGAGCGTAAGTTTGATACGCGTCTGATCAATCAAAATACTTACCTATGCTCCACTTTAGTACGTATGGCTAATTGGGGGGGAGATAATGGCAAATTTGAAAATTGGGGCAAGGTGCATTGAACAATGTAGAACCGTAAAGTAACAGAAAAGTTTCAAGGAAATTCTAGTGGGGGCTAAGGAGAAATTGAAGCTTAAAAAGATAAATAAGGGGTCTCAGAGAATTTGCTTAGATGTAACATATCATGGAAATGATCGCAATGATACTGTTAAGAAGGTAGCAACACTACCAGCATGAACTTTTTGGATAAAGATGACAGCACTGACAGCACCACCATTCTGTCATAATTTCTTACTCTGTTCTTGTCATCGACTGTTTTAGTTAATTTTGCAGGTTAATCCAGTTTTCGCGCTTTCCTTACTCCTTCAAACATTTTGCCAACCCTTGCGGAGAACCTGATTCCTCATTATTTTTTGCAAAATCATTAACTTTCGTTTGCGAGAATAGTAGCTCCGTCCAAAAAAGAAACACCGGCGAAATGTATACTATGTTGTAGCCAAGACGTAATGGATGAAAATCGACTTGCAACAATAGAAGATACGTACTGCGAAGCCGTAGGAGAACTAAATGATTTCATTGAGAAGCTATCAACTACGGTTCATGAAGCCATGGTACATTCAATGCCCAATTAAACAACAATTGATCATGGATCAGCCAGCCATATCATTGCCAGCGATTGATCTGCCCAAATTTACTTGTTTTTTCAGGAGTGGTTGCCGTTCAAGATCATGTTTATCACCTGCGTGATCAGCGATATATCGTTACTCTACTTAAGAGCTTTCTTGGGAGCTGGGAGAGAGCTGGGCATGTACAGAGTATGTGGAGGATTTTCTATTCATCCTCCTCGTCAATGCAGCTTGCATGCTTACCCATAAGGCAGTGCCATGTGATGACTCCTATAATGGCGATGAGATTTTTCCTATTTAGAAGGATCAAACTCTTAGAGCGATTCAAATCCAGCTTTGGTCGTTATACATGTGTATCCAACAATACACCTAAGCTCTGTTCTTTTGTTAGCATCCAGGTTTAATAATAATGTTCACGTAGCGATTGGTATACCAAAGGTATAATAGAGTAGTTCCAATTGGCGGGTTCGTCCGCCCTACAATTCCCTGGACTTCACCTTTGTTAAACTGCTCTACCATCTCCCTAAGAGATGATCGGCATTTAAGTGCGGTTCTAGAATTTGAAGAAACTGAGTCCAGTGACTTAATAGCTGCCTAACTATAAGAAAATATGCGGATATCCTTTGCAGTTTTCCTTCAGCCAGAACAGATCTTTAATCGCTAAAATTTCCGCCTAGAACACGCTACAATGATTTGGAAGACAGAAGAAGAGACTTAGATTTAGCTTATCTGAGAAAAAACCGCCAGCAAACCCGTTATCAGTTTAAGTTCCATTTGTGTAAAAGTGAATTGATTTGTCCTTCATGAAGACATCTTCCTTCTAGAAGGATCTAGAGGAGAAGTGTACATGAAAGCGTTTGTCAAACCAAAGTTCGGTTAAAGTGTAATCGATGTCTTCTGCAAGAATATTAGCGATTCAAATAAATTGTTTGTCCACTGTGTAAATACTGTAAAGAGAATAGCTGCATTAGCAGCTTCTTACCTGCTAAAACAGAATATCCAGTGCCGCGGAGGGAGTAGTACGTAAGCATGCTATTCCTTGGACTCCGCTTTGTCTTTGACTGCAATGTCTAAAGCCGTCCACCAGACAACAATCTCGAAGGTGAGTATGGGTCTTATGTTTTACTCTTATGGCTTGTCAGTGAATGCATAGCCATTTTTACTGACTTTCCCTTACAGTAGGCATGTTGAGCCCTAAACAAAAGTCGTGGATAAATTTTGGCTCGTATATGGGTATCAATTCCTCGCTCTAGAGTTTTCAGAAGGAAATATGATAGACTTTTAGCTCTGAGGTACTTTGGGACAACACGAAATCATTTTTCGACCTTGCAACGTCGGCCGTTTTCTTCAATTTGCCCTTCGAGGCCTAACCTGGGATGACCTCTATATCTTACCTCCCTATCGTAACCGCCTCAAACTTCTTAACCTGAATACCGTCGAAAAATGCAGGGACGTAGCCGACTTTCTCTTCATTCATCAACTGATCTCTGGTTCTGTGGATTTCGCTTCCATTTACAATTCTATTTCCTTTAGCACTAACCCTCGTAATTTATGCAATCCTCGTCTATTCCAACCCATCGCACCTCTTATGGTCCCAACGAACCAATCTCCCCCATGCACCGTAAGGTCAACTCGATTCTCTTCCTTTTTTGATTTTAACCTGAGCACTTGTCGTCTCAAACTTGATATCCTCCACCATTCCCTCAAGAACTAACAACAATTAAGGGTTAGGACTTAAGTCCTGGTTTTTAATGTCGTTTAAGCTCAAATTAGGCGAAATAAATGTGAGCGTCAGAACAAGTTTTGGCTTCGTTCACAGTATTGTACATATTTGGTTATCGCATTTTTATTCTACATGGTTCCGAAACTTGTGATCAAAAACTCTCACGATTGTACTTAAAAAAATCCTCTTGTTGGCTCCACCACATCTAAGTGACTAAAATATCGAATGCGTTGCCACTCCAATTTCGTCGCCAAGCACATACCCATTCAATTCAAGCACTTCCCGATTTACAGCTGCGTGCAATGAACCAATTCAAATTCATTGAGGCCTTACCCGTGATCTTCACAGGTTCCTGACATATTCGGACAGTATCTTCTTCTATGTCTAACGCCATAGCGATGTCATTTATAGAAAAACATTTCTGAAGCAAAGGACATGTTAAAGGAAAAATAGCTTCTTCTTCTCTCGTATGGAAGCTGCGATTGAACCCAAACTCTCGCCATTTGATAATCCGTAAACTGGTTCACCACACAAATCGATGCGTATCACGATGGTTTTTGTTCAGTATAATCTGTAAAAACAGCCTTTTCCACATCGGCCATGACTCAATACGGTCTGAGTTTAAAGTTCTCGAGAACGTCTAGAAGCAGGTTAGCACCCACCTATCGATTCTCATTTCTGTTGCGGTGCTGGATTACTAGACAAGTAAATTTGTCGCTGATGCCTTTCGAATTCAGGAGTCAAACTCAATCGAAGCTGTTTAACAAAGGACGGAGCAACCGCTCACATAGCTCGGGAAACTATGGAGATTTTTAATTAGCAATTTCCAGGCCAAGGTCTCCCGTTTTGTTGATTTGAACAACCCAGCCAGATTGCTACATCTGACGGCCAAAACTTCTTCCTTTGTGGCTTTTTGAAAACTCACATTTGCCACAACAAACCTTGAAAGTTTTAAAAGCCAACATTGAAGAAGAATCCCCCAATTTGGAGCCAGATGTTTTGGGATCACTAACTCAAATTGCCGTAAGACCAGCACAAATATGCATCGACTCAGGAAGTGCCAATATAAGCCAATATAACTTTTTCACCTTAACGTCATCAATTTCACACCTTCAGGTAAACTTTTTGTGATAACAGAGTCCAAAATTATTTGTTCCCCTCTTATTTTACAAATGTAATGACGCATGCATAACGTTAAGTTCATTCTCAGTGACTAACTGCAACTAAGTTGTCAATAGATGGCTCCAGCAGTATTGACACAGTGATTTTGTTTTGGCATCATATACTTTTGGTTGTGTGAAAATGTCTAATTTTGTGCCAAATAACCGTCATTTGCGGGAAGTGTTGATTTTCTTATTTCTTATGCGGCTGAAGCGCATCAAGCGCTGCTCTAAGTGAATCAACGTGACATGATAGGTTCCGTCGCTTCAAAGACGGTGATTTCAATGTTGACCACCATGAAGGAAGGCCAAAATCCTTCGGAGACACTAAATTGAAGGTATTGCTCGATGAAGATCCATGCCAAATACAACGAGAGCTTGCTTCAGCATTAGGAATTATCTGCCAAGCCATTTCCAAGCGATTGCATGCGTTGGGAATGATTCAAACACAAGGAACTTGGGTGTTCCTTATGATTTGTAGCCAAGGGACGTTGAACGTGGCTTTTTGCCTGTGAACAACTGCTCCAGCGGCAAAAAAGGAAGGGTTTTCTTCATCGCATCGTGACAGGTGATGGAAAATAGATTCTTTACAGCAACTCAAAGAGAAAAAAAGTCATGGAGGCTGCCTGGTCATGTGTCTATGTCGTCGGTTCGGCCGAATATTATGCTGTGTATTTGTTGAAACCCAACTAAACCATCATTGGGGAACGGTATCGACTCTAATTAATGCGATTGAGCGAAAAACGGCCACAACACGAGCAGAGGAATGAAAAAGTGACTCTACAGCATGACAACTTACGTTGCCAAACCCGTTAAAACCTACCTAAAAACGCTCCAACGAGAAGTTCTACCCCACCTGCTATATTCTCTAGATCTTACGCCGTCCGATTATTACTTGTTCCATTCGATAGCACATGGAGACATTTCTGCAAACCCAAATGGGTGACAACAAGTTTATGCCAATTTTCGATTCACGAACCATTTGGTATAGAAGCTGATGATGTTCACAATGATTGAGGTAGAACATCACAATTTATTCTCGTATTCGGCAATAACTTGCCGATCCGTACTTTGCCAATTTTCGGCAACTTCAACGCTGGGCCTATATACCTTCTCCTACGGTCTCAATTCGTCGATTTTCTGGCATTCTAGCAAGACCTCTTACAAAGTTATCCAGCATGACAGTTCCTAAATACCTAAATATGATTTTGATTTCGAATGCGCAAGAACGTTTTCTTTTAAGGAAGCTTCTTGAGTGGTGAACGCGTAGCCCGAATGCTCTTCCCAACAGAATCGGTAACCGCTCTCCTTTCTGTTTTTTTTTTTTTTTTTTTTTTTTACAATTCCAAGCATTTATTCATTACTCGGATTCATATCACCAGTTCTAGGGGTTCGACTGTCTGCTTATTTGAATTTTATAGAGTACGCACCTTCGACAGTCTTGTGACCCGCGGTCGGTATTTGCTATTTCCACTAACTCTAAGAATGTGCAAACTACATAGTCTTGGTTTTAGTCTTGGTCTAGGTCTCGGTCTCGGTCTCGGTCCTGGTCTTGGTTTTGGTCTTGGTCTTGGTCTTGGTCTTGGTCTTGGTCTTGGTCTTGGTCTTGGTCTTGGTCTTGGTCCTGGTCTTGGTTTTGGTCTTGGTCTTCTCGGTCATGGTCCTGGTTTTGGTCGTGGTCTCATGGTCCTGATTTTCGTCTTCGCCTTGGTCTCTTGGTCTTGGTCTTGGTCTTGGTCTTGGCCTTGGTCTTGGTCTTGGTCTTGGTCTTTTTTTTTTTTTAGCAAGGTGGAAACCTTGCATAGCCACCAATGGTCCGACGTCTATTGGTAGTGTCAGATTCTTACTGACTAAAGCCTACTCTCGGGGAATCTTTCCGTTTATTCCCCCGCGGAACTTCCGCTATTACTTCGCTAGGGACGGATTTGAGCTTTTTGCTTCGTCACGGGTTGCTTAGCGAATTCGCGTTCCACTGAAATTCTAAATACCTTAGCTCGCACATTATTTGTACTGCTGCATGGTTCACAGCAGCCGGAAGATTTTCGGATTTCAACATAATCATATTGAACTATGTTTTCTGGTATTGGCCGTTCACCAAATTCTTCACACAATATAGCTCTTTCTTTTGCATACCGAGCACATTCGAAGAAATCGTGTTCCACGTTGGCTGGACTCGAATCACGGTTTCATTTCGCGTCGTGGGATAACGTTCGAAATGCACTGCTAACTAGCACATAATCTGTACACAGATTTGATTCCCTTCCCTTCATTCTTTTTATATTTGTGTCCCGTACAGCTGTATGGAGGCTACAACTGTCGCAAGCGTTAGTCGTTTGCCTTGCTTCGGGTCGCCGATATTCGACATGATTTTCGAAAGAGCACCTATCGCTTTCAACGATTTCCTACAACCGTATGCGAGGTGATGCTTGAAATTAAGCCGAGCATCAATCATCACTGCCAGGTATTTTATAAATGGGCTGGAAATAATTGTGTGCTCTCCTACTTTTATCGTTATCGTCTCTTGTACCCTTCTACTCGTAATGAGAACGGATTCCGTTTTATGTTCCGCGAGGTCTAAACTCATATCTCGTAGCCAGTTTTTTATCAGTGAATTGCTTCGTTGCAACATAACTCGATTTCTTCAAATCGTTTCGCCACGACTACAACAGCAATATCGTCTGCGAAACCTATAATGGAAGCTTCCCTGGGGACTGAGAGTCGTAGAATGTCGTCATACATAACATTTAACAGTAAGGGACCTAACACTGATCCTTGGGGCAGGCCCCCTGCAATTTTATACAATTTTGTCCCGTCGTCAGTCTTGGTCTTGGTCTTGATCTTCATCTTACTTTTGGTCCAATAAGAGCGACGCAGCATGAAAAAATGTAAAGGGACCTTAAGTTGCTTTGATTGATTGATTGATTGAGGCCCGGGTCAATACCGGACAGTGCCTTTAAAGCATAGTCTAAACATATAACTTAAAACTAACATTAATATGACATAAAATCTACAATAAAGGCAAGGGGTCCAGAAGCTTGGGAGAAGCTATAGATATCTGTCTGACATAGACCTCGTAATGCAAATCAAATAAATCTGCATTGAAAGCTTCAGTGTCTAGAGTGGCTTTCGTATCGTTGTAGAGGGACCAAACTTGGCTAGCATATTCTGGTATGGGCCTAACGAATGTAAGGTAAAGAGGTAAGGTTAGAGAATTCCTTGGACCGCCGCTTAATGAATTCCTGTGAAGAAATACATTCGTTAATAATATTATCTATAAGCCCTCGGAAATCAATTTCCTTATAGCATAAAACACCTAAAGTGCGAAGTAAAGTAACAGGGGCTATTAGTTCATTGCAAATGGCACACGCTTACGCGAATAAGTTATTGTTTGGCAATAAGACCAGATTAGAGATCTATTCTATTCAGATCATTTTGTAGTAAATGGGTATAGAGATGTCCTTATAGATGTTTATATCATCTTCATACTACATACATCACTGATTGCCAATATAAATATCAGAGGTCCAAGGTGACTCCCTTGAGCTACACTAGATATAGCTTAAATGGGATCAGAAACAAAAGATCTAAAAAGATCATTAAATTGAAAACCGAGAGCTTCAAGTTTTGTGTAAATTTTCTCAAAATAATGACAGACTGCCCGTCGAGACCCGAAGAGTACTAGTCTTTGACCAGGTTTATTTACCCCAATATCAACTGACGTAAGTGAAGTTGGGGCACAGCACTTCATGTACGAAAAGTAGTTGATATCAGGCTGTCCAACATGAGTAGCAAACGATTGGCTAAAGAATTTAGAGAATAAGTTTGGATTTCTTAGGGGTTGTTCAAAAATTCGTTCGAGAATCTCAGCGTAGGTGGATAATTATCAGATTTTCGTTTGGTGTTTATGAAGTGAAAAAAACGTTTAGGATACGGGAAAAGTTCACATTGCATTCGGCTTAAGTAATCGTGATAGAGTGATTCACAGACCTTAGAAAATAAGCTTGCTGGTAAGCGAAGAAGTTAAAGATAGACCGAGGTTTGAGATATGTACGCCATAGCATATTTATTTTGTTACGCAGAAAACATAGCTCATTATTGTACCAGGATGGTGAGAATGTGGTATATGTCTTGGAAACGAAAGGAACGGCTTTTTTTTGAAGATGAGGGTCTAGAAAAGTTCGATAGCATTATCTATGGAAATATTAGAACTATTTGAGGTGCTGTCGAAATTAGTAGCACTAAGCAATAGTTCAATGGAAATTTAAATAGTGAAATTGCTGCGACAGAATCTTTTTTTCTTTTTTTACTGTAAAGGAACGTTAAGGATAAAGGTGAGTGGATGCTGTCAAATTTAGATAAAAGATATTTACTATCTGTGACAACACAATTATCGACATCGGACGAGAAAATTAGATCAAGTTACTCGCCTAAATTGTTAGTAATGCCACTAAGTTGAAAAAAGTGGGAGAGGCTATAATTTAAAAAAAAATTCTCTATCTAAAGTCTCGTCATCAGAACGTATCCATTAAAGGTGAGAAAGGTTGGAATCCCCCAAAACTATCAGCCTATCTCCGGGTCTACAATATCTATGATAATATGGAGTCAATAGTGTCTACAGCAAGTTGGTAACTGAGAATTGGTTAAGATGGAAAAATGTACGAAATGTGTTCAAAAAATAGGGTGACTTTTGAAATTTCGCAGGCGAGTCTACATCAATAAAAAATGATAACGTTGAAGCTGCGAAGAAAATTGTTTTGTTTTGGAAAATCGTCGAATTACCATAAGAGAAGTTGCTGAGGATGTAGGCATATCGGTCGGCTCGTGTCAAGCAATTTTTTCGAATGTTTTGGGCATGAGACATTTGTCAGCGAAGTTTGTTCCGAAACTTTGTATAATGCGACGGTTCTTCCGATCCGAGCATCGCTCAGGAGCTCTTGAATGACGTTAATGATGATCCTGACTTGATCAAACAGGTATATGGTTATGACGTCGAAACCAAAGCTCAAACGTCCCAGTGAAAGCACCGACCATAACAATCATTGATGATATTGATGCCATAGTTACAAAGACCTTCAAAATCTGAAGTAAGCATTGCATTATTTTAAATGTCGGAATGCAAATTTGTTTTAGCAGCATACAACTAAATCGACTGAACAAAAACTGAACCAATTGGAGTGATTTATTGTTTGCAGCAAAAGCCTTCTGCATATTGAGCAAGCAAGTATACACACTGTTATACAGTCGATCCAGAAGATTATAGCTGTTTCTATGGAGAAATGACTTTCTTCACCGATAGTCCTTCTAAACGTAATAAAGATACCACAACTTCCAAAATAAAAGCAGCTTTCGACGAGAGGGATGTTAAGGAGAAATATCGTATTAACGTGCTGATAAATTCTGAAATCGAAATGCTTGGCCTTGGACCCATTAGCTTTGAACTCTACAATGCTTGACTTAAGTTGGTTTAGATAAGACGCAATTATCTTTGTTTTCGTCCGACATGGCAGTTCAGATAACATCGCTAATTATCACTACGAAAAAAAAAAATCAATGATAACGATTTGAATTAGATTTCAAAAAACCCAGAGTCTGACAATTAGTGAAACGTCAACGTTATATAGAACCTTAACAACAATGATGCTCTTGTCAGAAATGCCTCATTTGCATTCCATAAAAAATCTCCAATAAAAAGTTGATTGGACGAACACCCTTGACCGATGTGAGAGGATGTGGCTTGGACTTGCGCTCCCCTTTAGCTAATTGAATTAAAGCATTTATATGCTACGCCTGTGAATATTTTTGCGATTAACAGTGACATTCAGATCATTTAGATTTCTCGGTGACATTAAATGAAAAACCTCCTTCCACTTTTAAAGCCAAACAATATCGAATGCGTAAACGAAAGTGCTTAAGCAGATATTTGAATACTCCACTCAGATGTTAAAGGATAAGAGGTCATTCAATTGAATTGGAAATGGATTTCCCTTAGTCCGAACCCATCCGGCACTTTTTCCCAGGAGACTTATTCTGCCAAATGAACGAATCAATAAACTCTGTTGAATGAATTAAAAACAGAAACTTTTAAAAAGACACTTCTGGGGGAAACATCAAAACGTCACGTGGTGCCCCCGACCCTATCAACCAGCATGGCATTAGCCTTTTGATCTTCTCATCATATGCAGTCGAAATCCTTTGGATTTCATTACGATTCTCCCTGCTGAATGTTATGAAATTAAGTCCACAATTAACGAGTATCATCGGCAATGGCAACGGCAACGGCAACAGCAACAGCAACGTCGATCATCAATATTCATCGCGATTACCAAGCGCGTCTACTGTTTATGCTGATTTTGACCTAATTGAACTCATGAGACAATCGCACCTCACCACCATGAGAGGCACCACGGATCAAGCTAATCACACTCTCGACGAGCGATTTTATTGACTTGAAACACACTAAAAACCAAGGACAACCAACTGGAGAGTGGCTAAAAAGAAACCAACGGCAACAACTAAAACAACAACAATGATGATGACGATGAAATGAAAACAAATGGAGTAGAGAAGAAGAAACCAAGCAATCCGATGAGCAATTGCTTACCAATGGAACCAAAACTATGTACGCGCACACTGCCCCATCAGGGCCAAACTCAATTACCAATTCGAATAAATTTCCAATCCAATCCAAGTCGAGGGTAACTATGATCTCCGGCAATGTGTTGTTCGTTTTCATTTCAGGCAAATGAATTCGATCACTTGTACGATCCGTCAGGCGATCACTGTCGCTTCGGTCGCAGAAGTAAAACACCCATGGCACGTTGCCTTGCTCGAGAAGTGCGAGTTTTTGCAATCCGCGTTTCTATGAGAAGCCCCCCAAAACCGAAGCTACTTATAACTATGTACAATACATATCTATGGATAAGTACATATATGTATCCGTAGGTCAGTATGTGTGTAGCGATTAATTTCGATTTTAGATGCTTATCGCAGCTTTGCATTTCGTTGTTGATTTTTTTACAGTCAATTTCTGGAAACGAATTAACCTTGCGCATCTACTATATTCCACACAACGTTGGAACGTACAAATATGATAAATATGTGTATGTGCGCATAAGTACGGATACTCTATACAGGTATTACTTAACTTCTCGGTGACTGCTCTTTTAAGATTCCATGGACTGATCATAATTTTTCGTAAAAGCAAACCAATAGATACGCGAATTAGTGTCAGTGTCAAACGTAAAAAAATAAAAAAATATCGGATTACCATATGCCCGTATAGGAGCCGCCTGATTATGGAGAAAACTTAATCATTCAAGATAGTAACAGAAGTCTACTGGCTAGCTTCTAATTCTATCAAAGTTTGGCTTACCATAAAAAAACTCCGTCTGGATGCTTGTATGCAGGTGGCACTCAAGCATCCTACCTGTCTCAAGCCCGGGTAATGGGCTTGTGGAACAGCAAGCGCCGATAGATGCATGGCTAAGAGTGTGCTTAGTCGCTAGTTTGCCTCCAAAAGACCAAGACCACGGCCGACAGATTATCCCGCTCACTCGTGGGAATAAAAATTGATAATTTCATCCCAAAAACATCACCATCATCATCGGATGAAGTCATCAAGCATTGTGTCTGGTATAGAGGACTTAGAACAAAACTTGTCTCTACTTAGCGACTCCGTCACAGCAACCAGCACTTTGTGCAACAGTGTACAATCGGACGAATTACATCTCGATGTGGCTTCGACTGAGTTAAGTCATTTTTACTCGGATTCAAGCGTAATGAGTCTGCAAAATAGAAAGTGGCTGGAAAGGGTTCTGAGGTGAAGCGCTTGCGACCCGAGGTCGACAGCCCTCCCCAATCCGAAGCGAAACGAGCTCGCTTTTGGTACGCAACCATCGACAAAGTCTCGTATAGCAAGTCGACCTCGATCGTAAGCCTCTCACAAATGAACAAATGGTTCAGATACAAGAGAAGATTATGGACATCACAATCGAGCTACGTGAAGGAAAAGAAGCCAGCATGCCGCGGTACGATCTTCAAAGGCGATTGGCTTTTGATCATTTTTGCTGCAAAGGATGAAGCAGCATGGATGAAGAACAACTTCGCTAAACTTAAAGTGGAATACGGATTGGTGTTGATGCTTGTCGTTAGAGGGTTCTTGCAACAAAGTACCGGGACTGGTAGCGCAAAATTACTGCCAATTCTTGATGGCCAAAACAAAGAACGCAACGCAAAAACGTGGAGAGTTCCGCAAATATCGAACGATAAGGATATCGCCAATATGGTCTTTGCAATAAACGAAAGGGTTATGAAGCGGCTCGTAGAGCTGAAAGGGCTGGTCTCGTACCATCTTGGTCAGGCCAAGCTCATCCTCAAAAGCTCGGATAGAAAAGATAGCCAGAGCTTGAAATCAGTGAACCTAAATACGACGAGTAAGCCGTCAAAAAGAACTGTCGTAAACGTGAGTTGCATCCCACCTAGGGCTGGTACAGGCGCCACCGCAAGCGCTGTAGTTCCAGAAGCGGAATAGTTTCGTCCGCAAAAACGATATCATAACACGACCAAAACTGGTAACTCCATCGACCAGAACCGATTCAGACCAAATCAGGTGGCGAATAGAGTAGGTAGCAGACAACTAGAGGACATATCAATGGTCCGGGAGGTAGAAAATGATCCCTCTCAACAGGGTGCCGTAAAACGTAGGGGTGACAACAAACACTACAGAGCACGGAACTCTGATTATGCACACAAGAAATGACATCCCTTCTAAGCGTGCTCGGACACATTTAACTAACGATGTGCTGAAGAGAACATGGCCATTGGGCTTATCCAAGATCCTTGCCCATGGTACGATTTTTGGTTTACAAAGCAAAACCAGAGTGAAAGTTTTAGCCAAAGGTCTTTTTAGACCAGGCTTCACAACTAGGGATCTGGTGGATGTGCAAACTGGAAACCATAATGGGCGGGAACTTCATAGGTTCGTATACTAATCTGCTTACTTTATTGGAGAAAGGAAGTGCCTTGTAAACCAATACAGGAACTTGTCCGGTACTATGGAGACAAGCAATTCTATCTGCACTGCTATGAGGCACGTTATTCGACGTTTCTCAACGCGCTCAATATTTCCTACGTCTATTTACAAGTATAGGCACATTATATAGCTGTACTGTCAGTTGGATCGTGTCTAGTGACAATTGATGCACTAGAAGGGAGAAGCTGCCTGGTCTGACATATCTTAGGGCTTCTCTAAAGAAACCTCTACGGACCAAACATGTTACGTCGAGAGTCTCTAAGGAGCAGGACTTGGGCCCTATCACCCGGAAGTGTGCTCTAGATTTACATGGCTATGATAAGGACAATCATATCCTGCACATCGGTTATATGGTGGAATAAGCTCTCACGAAAATACGTGATTGCTGCTTTTGTCAGACTCCAAAGAACGGTCTGTCTCGGCCTATGCAGATAGGAACCTTCCCTAGCTTGGGCAGGACTTTCAAAGCCATCTTCCGTTTAAAAAGAAGTGGTCTTCGGTACAGCACTAACTGGAGCATTGATGAACTTGTCTTATGACTCTAGTCTTATGAACTGACACCAGAACTTCTGAGGAAAAAATACAAAATCAACTTATCGTGTGCCTGAAACTGCTTTCGATCAGAATCTGAGCCAGGAAAGGAATACAGATTCTTCATAGATGGCTCCAAAGCCGATATAGGATGCAGCTGATGTCTTTCTGGAAGACGACAACGTTAAATTTCACTTCTCGTTAGGAAAACTTGTGTCTGTCTTCCAAGAGGAGATATGCGCAATCCTGATGGTAACGAACTACAATATGTTATAAAAAACCGGAAGAGGAGGCGAAGCATTTGTATCTATAGCAACAGCCAAGCTTCGCTTAGAACCTTGCTGAACCATCTAACAACATCCAAGCTAGTTCGAGAATGCAAGACATCAGTGAATGCATTCGGAAACTGACCCCACTGTCTGAATCCCAGATCAAAATGGGATCATGGGAAATGAACTTTCCAGGCAAAGCTCAAATTGGAATTTTTCAGGACCTAAACCTACGTTGGGTCTGCCTGCGTCCTCGGTTAATGTTTCCAATAATTGTTGGGTTTCATATGAGCACCTCTGCTGATAGCAAAACTTCTAAAATTGTAGGCAGATCAAGTAAATGCTTCCCGATGTCTCTAAGAGGTAAGCGGCCTTCCAGCTATCCCTCTGTAGGGAAGACTGCAGGCTGCTTACTAGTGGGGTCATGGGTAAGCGATACAAAAATATCGTGAAAGTGATAAAGATTCCGCGGAGCACTACCTCTGTCCGGCCTACGCTCGCATCAGTCAGCAGGTACTCGGTGTTGAAGTAAAGAGTGCTGGTACTGTAGCTAATTTTTCACTGAGACACTTATTCATCTTTCCTCGAAGGACTGAAAGATTATATTAAAAAGAACTTACAAGAAGTACAGTGGACTAGTTCTTTGTCTGAGTGCTCTGTTCCGACAAAAAAAAAAAAAAAAAAAAAAGGCTATAGACTACTTCATCTGTGTTAACTCTGGTATAGGCCGTTTCTATCTCCAATTTCGTTTCATCTTTCCAATTTATAGTTGGAGTTTGGTGGTTTTTCTTATTTTTGTCTACCCAAAAGTATTCGGTCACTGAGTTCTAAGGATTCTTAGTGATGCTTGGTATGCTCAGGCGTGTTTTCGGCTGGTTTTCAAAAATAGAGCACAGCAACACTTATGGTTAGCTTCGCACTGCTTAATTTCACTAAAGTTGGAGATATCTAACGCGCCATTTGCTATTTTAAAGAGATCAATCTCTAAGACCAGAAAGCTCACTCTCAACTCTTGAGATATGTGTGTGTCCATCTTTCTTTTGCGGTATTATACCATCGGTTCTGCCGCTTTTGAAATGAGATATCCGTTTCCTTCTTATGGATTTAACCAATTGATCCATTAGGTGGACAAGAAATGGCTGGCATCATACCAGCTAAAATCCCCGCCGCTTCCTCTAAGATGATCCGACAGGCGCATATTGTTTTCAAAGCGATTAATCTATAAACCCGAGATATAATTCTCCTAGATTCTTTTATTGCTAGTTCGTTCACCCATACAGTAAACGCGTACAATATAACTGAGATAACTACATTTCACAGTAATAATCTGCGACTGCACCTGCATATTCCGATGTTTAGTACTGATCTCATCAACGAGGATGGGATGATCGATGATTACTTTGCCGACGTAGTCTAGGTGAGCATTAAAGCTACGCCTACCACATTGATTAAAAAGAATTCGGAATTTATTCAGAAAATTAAAAACACAAGTTTATTCATCAAAATCTATATTGTCCTATTCAACGTAATCCCAATCGACTGCAACACACTTATGCCAGCGCTTGATCCAATCTTCGAAACATTTTTTATATTCGGTTTTCGGTATGGGCATCAGTGCTTCCTGCGATTTTTCCATTACTTCCTCTCGGCTGCTGAAACGCGTTCCCCTTAGAGGTTTTTTAACTCGATTGTACAGAAAGAAGTCACAGTGAGCCAAATCCGGTGAGTTCGGTGGCGGTTGGATGGTATTTGTTGCATTTCTCGTCAAAAACTTACGAATAATGATGGCACTGTGCGACGGTGCGTTATCATGGTGTAAAATCCACGAGTTTTCTGCCCAAAATTCTGGTCTCTTTCGGCGAATTGCAAATATTTCATAACACCCAAATAATACTCTTTGTTCAGTGTCTGGCCTTCTGGCAAAAATTCATGATGCACTACACCGTTGTAATCCATGAAAACCGTGAGTGTTGCCTTCTTTTTTGACTAAAAACGACGTGATTTTTTTGGTCTCGGCTCATTTGGTGAATGCCATTCACTTGCCTGATGTCTGGATTGCGTGTCGTACTCATAAACCCACGACTCGTCTCCAGTAATGATCCTTCTGGTGAATCTGGGATTGAGTCTCGCAAATCATTTCTTTTGCGACGTCAAGACGGTCTCTTTTTTGCATTAATTTGAGGTCTTTTGGCACCAACTTTGCTGCTACACTACGGAAACCCATATCATTAACCAAAATGTCTTGGACGGATCCAGAGGCAATGTTCAAGTCCTCCGCTATCGCTCTGATGTTTAATTTGCGGTTATTGACCAACATTTCTTTCACTTCATCAGTATTTTCGTACGTTTTCGATGTCGATTGACTCACGACCACTTTTAAAGCGCTTGTGCCTCTGGTAAACGACCGTTTTCTTAAGAGAATCGTTGCCGAAACACCTTTCCAACATTTCCAACGTTCGCGCACTATTAAATCCGTTTTTTACGCAAAATTTAATACAAGTTCTTTGTTGCAAATTTAAATCCATTTCTAAGATTTTAAAAAATCGCCAACACACACAGAGATAGATGTACTCTTGGCTACGTAACTTTTGCAAATGTCAAGCTATGACGCTAAGACCTAGAGGGAATGTCAACAACACGGTGGTTATTATTTTTCATCAAGGTGGTATTATCTAAAGGTCGTATCGTTTGTTGCCGATTCTACATTATGGATATAATTTTCCGCGGTTACTATGGCGATATCATCTACAAATCCTACTGTCTTCACTTTTGGGGTCTTTGGGAGGCATCATAATATTCCACAGCAATGGGCCTAGGACGGATCCTTGTGGCACACGTGTTTAACGTTGTATTCTTTGGTACCCACGGCACTGTCACAGCTTAGCTTTTATTCCTGAAGTAGCTAGGTATAATGCTGAGGATGTTGTTTGGTACGACAATTGTAGCAAGATCGTTTATTATAAACATCCAGTTAGCCGAATTGAAAGTACTTCTGATGTCTTATGTGAACACTGTACTGCAGTAAGGCCAATTAAATTTTATAACATAAAACATCTTTGACTTTCTGGTCGTTAACTAAATGAACATCTGTCAGGAGTAATTCCATCTATGAAGACAATCCTCAGCTTGAACTGGTGTATTTTAATGACGACTCGCGCATACGAAAACTCAAAACATTGGAAATAAAAATATTAAACGTAAAAACTTTCTTGAAATTTGGCCATTTCTAGATGTATACTCCTGAAATAGATCTGTAGAAGAGTTTGGTATAGTAAAATAATTTTTATTTTACCCACAGCATTCGTAGCTCCAGATCCAAATACTCATAGTCCCAAAATCATTTATCTCTACTCTTTTGCCTAAATCTGAAGTAATGTGTGTATCCGAAGACAAAATACAATGTTTCAAAGACCAAGACCACACACCGGATGCTTGCGTAGTCTTCACCTTTCCTTCACCTTTCTCACACTTGGAATTATTGTACATTCAGGTGTGCCTAACCATTTAAAACTGTACCAAAGAAGACTAACCCAGAATTAACCAGAAAGAACAAAAAAAAAAAAAAAAAAAAAAAAAAAAAAAAATGCTAACAAAAAGAAAAGAATCTCATTACAATGACGTTACCAAGATTTGGCAAGATGAGAGCTAGTTGACACATCAAGCAACACCAGTAGTCATGGTTATGGTCGGCATGGCCAACAGACGCAACAGCAACTGCTTTTCAGTAGCGCAATAAGGTCCCTGATGCGGAGCACAGTTAACAACGAGTTTGATGCCGAAAAGATCAAGCCCATTTGACTTGGAGACTTTTAACTACTACGTACCAGCTATTCATCTGAAACTGTGACATTCAGTCAACTGGATTCTCTGGATTCTCTGGTGTCAGCGTACTTGTTCCCTGGTAATGGGTACATCACTTCACATTGGTGATTTACTCTTCGTTTCATTCTTCTTATTTTTTTTTGGGGGGACTCTTTTTATGATCATGTCTGGGGTGTTGGGGAATGGTTTTATTGTGTTTTCTTGTATTCTTCAAAGTGGTTATGTAGTAGGATGCTATGGCGCTGAAGAAAGAGGATGTCAAGTTAATGAACTTGAAGAGTCTTCTTCAGGCGAATGGCTTCTGGGAAAGTCGTTTTTTTTTTTATTGAGTGAAACATCTCATTTGATATGGGATTAGGGTGTTAGGGAAGATCTACGGTGTTAATGACCTTTCATACAATAATAATCCATTCGTAATCATAATTCATATGCCGCATGTTTTTCTTGTTGGTTCTCATACATTTAAATGATTTGTTCTAGCTCAGAATGTACAGAGACTTATGTCGGCTCTAACAATTCGATCTCTCTCCTGTTAAATAAACTTAATTGTAATCGCTGCATAACCTTTCGTTAACGTCAATTGAAATTATAATGGAACCAATTCTAGAGCTCCCTCTATGGTTGAGTTAATTTGACTCTGACACCTTTATTGCAGGACTGTGTATGTGGCAACGATATGTAACCAAAGTTCTCGCCCTTTAATTCCTAAGATAGATAAAATCACTGCCGGTAGAGAAGGTAGAATGTAGGATTAGGTAGAAAGTTTCCTATAAACTAAGAGTACTGCCCTAACCGAAGACTGAAATGAAGAAGATACAGCAACCCGAATTAAATTAGTTGAGCCATTCCACAGATTAGTTCTCTGCCGATCGTGCCCTGGAATCTGGGCGTACCTTTACAAAGATATTTATTGACGAAATTGATTTCTGTCACTTTTTCACCTTCGTTCTTTCGAAGGCAGCATGACTTATTGATTTTAAATAAAAATATTGTTAGGCTTGATGACGTCTGGTGACTAAATGACGAAGTGGACCCCAAAAGTATTCGTTTGAGAGACTCGTGTCCAAGAAATCTGGAAAAGCAAAGAGGTCAAATAATTACATACATACATTGCAGGCTTTGGAACGTGTCCAATTCGTGTATTTCTCTGTAGGCGAAGTCTGTGTCCGGGAGACATACTAACATATTAAAAGAGCAGCTCTAAAATGCTATAAAATGACCTAAAGCCAAAACTATGCTGTTGACAATGCAGAATCTGTTTACTTATTGCTTTCGGGTTCGCGATATAAGTGCGTTTCGCTTAAAAAGTCATTACAGCACTCCGAATGTGGTTTTTAATTTCCTTATTTTGCCGCCGGCCTCAAATAACGCCATATTTCCCAATAGAAGATACTGTAAATCTACTGGAACTCCTGTCTTCCGTTGAGTTACCGCCTTGTCGGAGCGGAAGAGCTTGTAGTAAATCTGCGTGACATGCGGGAGATGCAAGCAACAAAAGGCCGGTTGCAAGTCCAACCTCTGAGTGTGTACAGTCAACCGATTGCTCATAGAATGAAACGAAAAGCAACCCAATCTTTTAAATGAAGGCACCGGGAGTAAATTCAATTCAAAATCCCACTTTTAAGCCAAGGTATTTGAGGCACCTGCGCTGTAGGCTGTAAAAGGTACCCTCCAATGCCTAGGCAAGGTTTTCTATATCAGTCCCTTGTCCTCACATGATGGCTCTGACAGGATGGACTGCCCCCTCCCTTCTAGTCCCGCGCGAGGGACCAAAAATAGAAAAGAGATCAAAAAAAATATAACAAAAGACCAGCTGAGGCTCCCAGAAGTTTGCACCTCATCAGACGGCGAATCGTTGACCTCGAGTCAGAGAACAATAGTCTGTCTACCAAGCATCGAGAAAGCTAAGGCTAGCACCACGACCACTAACCAAACAACAACACAAAAACAGCAACAGGTATGAAGAGCAAGAACCAGATTTTAGGCAAAATCGCCAAAAATTAAGCGGCCGGAAAGGTCCACGAGAGAAGGACCAGGCAGACTACGTGAAATACCAGGTAAGTCAACGAGTACCTGAAAAATAAATCAAAATAGGCAGGAAAGTTCGAATAGGCCCAGTTTGAAAGAAAACCAAATTTGACGTAGGTAACCACACCCCAACGATCCAAGTCTGTCCGAAGGTATAGGGTTTTCTGATAACGACTTGACAACTTTTTTTTTAAATAAAAGGCGAACCATTTGAGATATTTCAAAAACTTTATTATTGGCTTGAAGTACAATCAAAACATTTATGAATAGAAGTCGACTTCGTTCATATGGCCACCGCGGGCACGTTTGCAGCGGTCGATTCGTTGGACTCAATTTTTAACGATTCAGCCACACATTTCGGCCGAAACGGCCGCTATTTCGCGTTCAATATTGGCTCTGAGCTCTTCCAACGTCGTTGGTGTGTTGGCGGCGTTAAATCGCACGAAAGAGGCGGCCAATCGACTGGCCCATTTCTTGAGATAACACGCTCACCATACTTACTCTTCAATAAATCGATTGTAGCGTGTGCTGTGTGGCTTGTGGCACCATCCTGTTGAAACCACATGTCATCCAAGTCCATATCTTCTAATTCGGGACAAAAATAATCGGTGATCATGGCGCGATAACGCTGACCATTCACAGTAACGTGACGATCGTTATCGTCAACGAATGCAAACCGTAGAAAACAGTTATTTTTTGTGGATGAAGTGGTGATTCATGAATCACATGTGGGTTATCACCCGACCAATAACGCATATTTTGCTTATTGACGAACCCATTGAGCCGAAAATGAGCTTCGTCATTGAAGATGATTTGGCGATGAAATTCACACCCAACCTAAACTTCGACATAGGATTTCCCACCAGAGTTCAGTGGAAGAAAGACGAAGTAATGGGTGAGCCAACAGATGGTGTGGAAGTTTGCGGCCAATTACTGTCATTTACTAAATTCAACGTGGTTGATGTCATCTAACCTTTGGCAATTTAGTCATGGAGTCATTTACCACGCAACAGTACATTTTTTTATTATTCAATCTTCTTACGAAAATATGCGATCTGTAATAGTAACATTTTGTAAAATTCGTAAATCGTAATCGCCCTAGTGAGTCCGGAATTCGTGCAATGGTGAAGCGCTTTGAAGAAACTGGTTCGGTATCGGTTCATATACCATATCAGCATGCTTGGCCAGAACGTATACGCACAAAACATCACCACTGTGAGCGAAAGTATTCTAAACCAGCCAGGCACCTTAATTCGTTGCCGAAGTCAACATGGCACTTTACGGCGAATTTAAAAAGTTGATCTTCATTCAAATTACACAGCAATTGAAGCCTTTGGATCGTCTACGACGTCGCTGAATTGTTAACTGGATATTGGATAGCCAGGGCATGTTATCATTTTTGGATGGATGTTGAAAATCTAACTCACTTTAGATTCTAATATATATACAATATTATATCAATTGCCTAATTCAGCCTCACATTAGGTAAATACAAGGCTTGGTTCCATTGATCACAACGTTAAGTGAGTTAGACTTTCATGGTCCTTCGAGTCGGATTTGGTTAGTGCAGGTTGTTGTTTCAACAAAATTTGTTTCGTTATCGCTGTAAAGATGATATATGGAACCTTTCCTACTGATGATTCTGCGCAACGCTGCTAAAAATCCATGCGTTGTCAAATCAGAAGTCAGCTCAATGTGCAGTACTTTTGTTGACATATGCAGCCAAACAGCGCTATGTAAGCCTTGTGTGCCTTCACACCTCGAATTTAAAAACATAGTATGCTGACAGGGCCTGGATAGTCTATTCCACAGTGCGTAAATGGCCGCGAAAACCTTAGTCGCACCTCCGGAAGTTATCACATTTGTTGATTTGTTTCCTTGGTATTGGTACTTCGGATGACCCAAAATTTATTCCGGAGGTGATTCAGAGTCAGTTTAACTCCACCGTGAAGTGTATCAATGTGAGCTTTATTGATGATTAATTTCATCAGTGGATGAGAAGATTACAGAACCATCGAATGTCTCTGATCCCTTGATAAAACTGAGTGTTTCAATCGACCTCCTACTCGCAAAATTCCATTGGCGTCGATGAATGGGTTGAGAGATAATACCTTGCTGTTTGATTTCAGTGCTTAATTTTCAATTAGATTCTGCATATCATCGGCAAATGTTCGTTGAGCACCCCTTTGCTCAAGAAGCTTTTTCTGCTTCTAGGAGCTCCTTTACCCCTAAATTGCCATGTTTTTGTGGTTAACCTCTCTTGCTTCTTTGGCAATTGTTTTTGAATCGTAGACAGTATGAGCTCACTCGTAAATTTTTTGAAAGTGATGAGAAGATGAGGGTAATGTCGTCCTTGCCTAAAGGATTGTGTGTAGTCATGCAAGCATACGACTTTCACTTTCTTTCATCATAGACTTGTCGGCTGGCCATTGTTGTTCGTCTTCTTTCGACCACTGTGGACCGTGCCACCATGTTTAATTATCCGCGGGGGTATCTCAAAACGATCCTCTGAGCGAAATGTCAACAGGATTCTCCTTTCCAGGTACGAACCTCCATTGTCCTTTAAAATGCTGTTGCACATAGGATACTTGGTTCGCTACAAACGTGTTCCATTTCACAGGGTAGAAATAGTAGTATCCGACCATGCGACGACTCTGGTGTATTTTGTGTCTGCTCTCTCTCTGATGTAGTACATTAACTTCACAAATAGTGCAGCAGCGCATAACTCTAGCCCGTCCAGTGAAACTTGCTTCGTTGGTGCCACCTTAGTTTTTGACGCGTAGAGCCACAATTAATCAGATGGGTACGTAAAAAAACAATATTTGCCATATCTGAGTACCGGGAAACCCATATACCATTTATGAAAAAACAATACATCCCAAAACAGTCACTGTATGATGCGGATTATGGGTTAGCGGCATCAAAGGCCCGTACTTTTTCGAAGACTAGACTGGAGAGACAGTTACAGTGAATGGAAAACAATTTGTTGACCGGCTATCAAAATCGAAGGAATTGGGCTCGGATAATCTCTGGATAATCCTACCGCCCACACAACCCATCAATTAATCAATTTATTGCGAATTGAAGATCGCTTCGCTTAGAGGAGAAGCCTTCAAGGTCATACGGCGACCATTCAAACATAACATCCAAACAGAAATTGCGGCCATTGACCCACTTATTCTTCAAAAAGTCATTGATATTTGTGAACATCGGATGGTCGCTTGCAACAGAAACCATGGTGGTCACAAGAACGATGTTGTTTTCTATTTATAATTGCCATAGACTGAACTTTATTAATGAAAACTTCCACACTAGCTGTTGGCGGATACTCCATTAATTAGTTTTCTTTCTAATAAAATTGTTTTCGTCATAATTAACACATTTTTCCGGTTATTATTTAAAAAAAAAAACCTTAAAAAAACCGCTGTGGCCCGGCTTTCCTTGCGATCAATTCTAAGGATGATGGTTTAATTGATCAGATCCATTAATTCAGCACCAAATGCAGTTGGACAGTGTCCAGTTCCCATTCGCGCTTCGAGCACTGTGACTTTCGGCTGTCCGATAAGAATGTTAGGAAATAAATTTAAATATAACAACAACGGTGTGAGAAATAAAATTGAATCTGGCTTTATTTTGAAGCTACGTTCATACTATTATGCGTGGAATAGCACATCATTCAAATGAACTCCTCGGCTTCGCTGGCAGTGCTTCAAGCGGTCAGATCAATTTTTCATGCCTAATTCCAATATTTGCAACATTATTCTGGCACAAGCGTAGACTAAGGACTTTACGTAGCCCCATAGAAAATAATCGAGTGGTGTCAAATCGCATGATCGCTAGAAATGACCCACTCGTCAAAAATCTCCTTCACAACTTCAAACGTTGCGTCGCTTACATGGTCCGATGATGCCACTATTACAGAAACCGTATCAGATAGTTAATCTTTGTGGATGCTTTGGTGCTTGGCCGAGTCACTTGTAGATTGTGTTCGCTCCAATAACGACAATTTTTATTGTTGACATGGCATCGTCCGAGGGGATGATTTTTTAGCCAAAATTCGGATCCCCGGCCAATATTTTCCGGGCCCAATTAGCGAACTCAAAGCTTTATCTATGGTCGTCCGGCTTCAATTCTTACTTCAACACAATTTTATAACAAAACCAACCGGAAAAGAAGCCAAATTGATAGTGATGGTGATGCCCAATTCAGCTGATCGACGCCGAATAGAGATTTATGGATCTTTTTCGATACTAGCCGCTATGGCGCCTATGTTTTCTCTCAGAGTGAACTTATGCTCAAACTTTTCCACGGTGTGACGAATTAGCTGCACGCTGAAGCCACGGACTGAGCAGTCTACACGTTTGGCAAGCGTAAAACAATGCATGATTGACAAATCTCACTGAATATTTTGACAGCCAGATGTCACTTGTAACTTTGACAGCTGCTGAAACATAACAATTAGAAAACCATCATCGCTATCTGGTCACGCATTAGTATGCAGATGAATAGATATGATATTTTCTTGTATGGCTACGTACTAAATCAGGCGTCTTGGCACAATTGGATATCGGTTTTCTTGCGGATGATTAATGAAATAAATGACACATTCGACAAATTGTTCAAGTGTTTCGCCGAAATATATTCATGATGTCCACTTTAGATTAACTATGTACATATATATGTATATATGCAACAATTGTTGCAATAACCACAACAAAATTCTAGGAGCCATAAAACCTAAATCCAAAATCCATAAATTTTTTTCAAATTTTTTTGCTGATTTGCAATATATGGTATTTTTCTTATCTAATGTGACAGCATCGACAAGATCAGAATATAACACCTTGGAAAAGTAAATTACCCGGGACAGGCTGCTTAAGTGTATCGGTGAGCCATTTGGGTTTATGATTTCCGTTGAGATAAACGTCATTCGACTTTTGTTTGTTTTATCACTCATTGCTTGGGATGAGCACACCTATGACGGTATACCAGTTGGGTTAAACTCTCTATTCCAGATTCGAGTTTGAAAGAATCGAGATACTCTCGAGATACTTACGGCAGCAAACATATGGTGGCACATCAGTACGTGTATATCACCTGAGAATTATCACACGGCGATCGCTATTGAAAGCGAGAATTTTCGAATTTTTTTTTTTTTTTTTTGAGTATCTCATCAAAAACGCGATAACGTCGCGCTCTGTTCTGTATAGTGTCATAGTGCCGTATGTCGTATGTCGTATATCGTATGTCGTATGTCGCTTGACAGCTGAAATCTTGAAATGAAAAAGAGTGAAAGAATGTAGCAAGCGTTTATCTTCACGGGAAAAACCATCGGCGTATGGCAATGGATAGATTGGATACATCATCAAATCCATTCGGTACTGAGCAAATAAACCGATTTGGTTTGAATTTTTGGTTATTTATTTACTTAATTTTGTTTCACGCGTTGTCAACTACCCCCATACTATACCCCTATTAGGCGAGAGTTTTATGGTTTTCTGTAGCTGTACACATGGTTTCACAGACTAATCATCAATCTCTTTTTGTCGAAAAATCAACAAGACTATCCTCAATTGGGTGCTGTTGTTGACATATCTATTCCGTGCATGAGATATGTATTCGTATGTATCTAGATAACTATTGGAGCAGATCAAAAGGTGAATACTTTGGCTCCAACTTGGTAATATGGTTGTAACCACAGCACCTTTTTAAATTGATAACATAAAGCTTGTAGTAGAATAAACGAGCAGCTGGAGATTAAGGGACGCAAGTCATAGAAAAAAAAAGCGATGCGCTCAAGGGGTTGTTTCTGTGTATTTAACAAGCTGCTATCGGAAGTTAATAGCAAAATATTGGGGAAAATCGTATCTATGATACATACAAATGTATATTATACCCGTATGCTTTAATATCATCTCCATATGCCCTACATAAACATTGCAGTCTGTTTCGAGATAGGAGATTATGAAGAACTAGACTTTATATACTATTTACTTTAGGCTAAAGCTAAGGAGGATAATTTTCGATTGTAACTGAGCGTGAAATTTGATCTTACACTTCTTACACTAGAGGCTGACGAGTTCTAGCCGAAATGCTCAGACAGCAAATTGTTTGACAATATTAGACTTTCTTTCTAAACAACTACCGGAGATCATTCGAATGATTCTTTTTCTTATAAGAAAGTGAGCCTTTTACTACTGAGCAACCTGACAATCTCCAAAATGCTGTCCTTGTTACTTGTGTGTTGTAAATTCATTGATTGCAATCAGGGGAAAGGTTCTACTGACAGGCTGTTAATGGTCTACTTCCTTTTTAGTTCCAGGGTGGCTATCTTTTAAATCATGGGAACCAATTCACTCTTCAGATGGATTCGATCTAAATTTGGTTTTGCTTCTGTTTAGCCAGATTATCGTTCCATATTCTATGATTGAAGAAACCAACTGAACCACTTGTAGACGAGAGTTTTTGGAATGCAATGCCCAGAAATTCAAGTTACTTTAATAGCTTCTCCTCACTAGTTTCACAATTTAGTCCCCTTTTAGTTTGATACACTTATTCTTGCGATTTTAGAACTTCTTGATCCCGTCCGAAAAGTAATTTTCCGGAAGGTCTGCAAAATACTCCTCTAGCGTCGATGATTTCCTCGCGTGAGCTGAATTTTCTTTTGAGGTTTGGGAAGAGATAATAGTCCGAAGGAGCCAAATCGGACGAATACGGTGGATGCGACATCAATTGGAGCCGTAAGTCATTGATTTTAGCCGTGGTTGCGATGCTCTTGTGCGCCGGTGCATTGTCTTGCAAAAACACAATGTGAGGCCGTTTTGCATCGATTTCGGCCTTCAATTGCTTCAATAATGCACCGTAATACTCGCTGTTGGTGGTTTTTCCTTTTTCGAGGTAGTCCAGGAAGAGTATGCCATGCCAATGCCAGAAAACCGACGCCACAACCTTTCCGACCCATCAAGCCTCCCTCGGCCGCTTCGGAGCACTCGTGCCGGCTTCAGTCCATTGCCGGGCACTCATTCTGTTCTCTGGTGTTCAACAGTTACCAATGGACACCAAAAGTCCGCCCGATTCCGCATCAGCAAGTACCAACACTCTTTCGAAGTGCTCTCGCGTTCGTGTTTTTGTTCAGGAATGAGTATACGCGGCACCCAGCAGCAGGATAAGTTTTTCATGGCGTATGCGCTCAGTATTAATCTTTGCGGTATCTGCTAGCTCGCGCATCTTCACTTTCCGGTCAGCCAACACCATTTCATGTATTTCTTTGACATTGTTCTCCGTAACTGCATCGGAGGGCCTGCCGCTGCGGACTTGATCGGTAGTGGAGTTGCGCCCACCACGAAACTCTCGAAACCAATATTTGACAGTGTAATCTGACGGAGCATTAGCCCCAAAATATTAATCCAACTTTTCTTTTGTTTCTTTTGCCGTTTTGCTTCTCAAAAAATAATGTTTTATGAGAGAACGAAAATCGTTTTTGTCCATACTCAACATGATGCCAAACACGTCAACAACTATTAGCTGTCAAAACAAAACTAAAGACAGTATCGCACTGAAATTTGGCATGTCTACTAAAATATGAACGGACTTCAAGGCACCATACCCCTTTTTGCAGTAGCAGCGCATTCTAGAGGTCAAAGAAGTTACTTTTGACTCCACCTAGTACATGAGTAATAAAGGTGAATGGAACACAACGTTGTTCATGTGACCACCATGGTTTATGTTGCAAGTGACCATCCGATGGTCAAAATTATCGATGACTTTTTGAAGAAAAAGTGGGTCAATGGCCGAAATTTCAGTTTGGATGCTATGTTTGAGATCCTGGATGGTCGCTGGGTTATTGGCATAAATCTTACTCTTCAAACAACCCTACAGAAAGAAGTCAAAAGGTGTCAAATTTTTTTCCTCTTTCTGAATTAATGCAATCTTCAAATTTCGTACGCAATAAGTTAATTGATTGATGGCTTGTGTGGGCGTTAGCGCCATCCTGCTGAAACCATAGATCGTCCAGAGCTAAATCATTCAATTTTGGAAAAAAAATAGCCGGTCAATATGTTGCGATAACATTCTCTATTCACTTAACTGTTTCTCCAGTCTCATCTTCGAAAAATGGGCCAATGATGCCGCCAACCCATACTCCACACCATACACTGAGTTTTTTGAGATGCAGATGAGAACCCATGAATGGGTTTTCCGATGCCCAGAATTTACGAACCCATCCATCCATCGGAAAAGATCAAATTCGTTGACAAATTGCCCTGGCTATCCAATATTCAGTTAACAAAACAACGACGTCGTAGATGATCCAAAGGCTTCAATTGTTGTGTAATTTGGATGAAGATCAACTTTTAAAATTCGCCGTATAGTGCCATAAATTAGGCTTAATTGTTGACTTCGGCAAAGAATTGAGGTGGCTGCCTGGTTTAGAATACTTTCACTCACAGTGGTGATGTTTTGGCGTATACATGCCGGCCGAGTATTCTGATATGGTGTATGACACTACCATATACCTAACGAGTTTCTTCAAAGCGCTTCACCATTGCACGAATTCCGAACTCACTAGGGCGATTGTGATTTACAAATTTTACAAAATTTTACTTTTACAGTTCGCCCACTTTCGTAATGGGGTTGAATAAAAGAAATAGATTGTTGTGTGGTTAACGACTCCATGACTAAATTGCAAAAGATTGGGTGATATCTGTCAAAAAGATCAACCCCATTGAATTCAGTAAATGACAGTAATTTACAGTCAACATCCATACCATCTGTTGGCTCACCCTTTATGGTACATCCATATACAAGGTGGCGCAAAATTAAACACCTTATCGGAAGATGGCGTTGCGCGTCAATCATATTTGGCACTTGTAAGCTAGACAGCTACAGTATACAAAAAGACAAGCAATGGAGCGCTATACTCCGCAAGAGCGGGGAAAATTGTGTCGATCAGCGGTCGGTTGCGGTGGTGTTAGCTTAACGTGTCGATAGACGTCGATTTCCTAATCGTGTCGCTTAGGAACTTAGGAACTCCGACGCTTAGCTACTCGACTCGAATAGAGTGGAACCACAGGATACCATGCATGGCGTGGCCGCTACCGGACTGGTCGTTCAGCCGAGAATATAGCGGCTGTGGATGCCGATGTCGCTGAGAACGAATAAACATCAACCAGACTACGGGCCACGCATTTGGGCATCAGCAGACGGACCCTTCAATGAATTTTAGTGAGACTTACATATGTGCCCGTACAAAGTGCAAACAGTGCATCAGTTAATGACTCCCGACTGTCAGTCGCGTATGAATTACTGTAAGGCCATCTTCAATCTCAACAACGAAGAGGAGGATTTTGTGTCGTATTTTGCTGAGAACGCCATCGGCAATACAGTTACTGTTACTGGCGAACGCTACTGGGCCATGATAAACGACTTTTTACTGCCGGAATTGGATGAGCGGGGCTTGATGAACATGTGGTTTCAACAAGACGGTGTAACCGCACACACAGCACAAGCCACAATGGATATTGTGAAGGAAGCGTTTCCTGGTCGGGTAATCTCCTGTTTTGGCGATTTGGCATGGAGACCAAGATCGCCCTATTTAACCATCCTAAACTTCTTTCTTTGGGGCTACCTTAAGTCGCGGGCTTATGCCAACAAGCCTCTGACAATCACAGCCCTAAAGGAAAATATTCGAAAGGAATGCGAACAGTTATCACTGGAAATCTTGAGGAAAGTCATGGAAAATGCGATAAAACATTGAATGATTAATTCTGCGCAACCTTGTAGAAAATAGAAATAAATAAAAACAAACAATTAGATATGTTAAATTCATTTAAAAAAAAAAAGATTGAATTTGCCCGTTATACCTCGGTGGTGGGGCACAATGGAATACGCTATGCTGGGTTACAGAGCGAGCAAATGTGATTGGATTCATCGTCAACATCATCCTCTCCAGCACAATAACAATGTTCCCCTTTACCGCAGGATCTGCCGGAAGTATGAACATCCTTCTGTAGACTGGGAGTATAAGTACCCACAATATACCATAGACAATCCTCGTCCTCCTCGCTTTCTGATGAAGATTCTTCCCTCCTGGTTTCTTTCTTTTTCAAAGTTAGGGGCTTGGACTTGCTGCATTAAGCTGCAAGCATCACGCCGCGCTTTGTAGAAAGAGCTTGTGATTACAGAACTCCTTTCCCGACGCTTAGAAACTCTCTCTTTTGCTGTTTGTGTTTTTTGTGGAGCAGCTAAAATATGAGATGGAGAAAACTTTTGGAAAGAAGTTGATGGCGTCTGTGAATGGTCATTTGTCAAAACGGGCTCTGGGGATGAATTCAATGCATGCACTTTGGGGAGACATTGTGAAATGCCTCATAACAATACGTATATGTCTAATGATAATGCTAAAAAGTTACGCGTGCGTTCAATGATTAATATTCTGTCGAATGAGCGCGAGGGTCTCAAAATATGTTATATCAACGCACATAGTTTAAATATTTCTAAGGCCGATTACTTACGTCACATTTTTAATGGTTCGGGTGTTGATGTTATCTGTGTTACGGAAACACATCTAAGGTCTGATTTGAGAGAAACGAAAACATACCTAAGGCCAGATTTGAAAGATCTTCTGTACAGAATAGTTCGGAACGATGGAGTCACGAGTATAATAGGGGGAGGAATAGCTCTTTATTGTAAAATTTCCTTGAATAGCCATGTAATTGGGAAATCTGAGGCAATTGATACTGAGTATCTTTTAGACCGTAGCTGTTCTCCAGGACCTATGTTATCTACACTCCAAGAATACATAATTATATGCAGTGAGTTTAATACAACAGTAGATCTCCCAACTCGCGTTAGCTGCTGTTAACGCATATGCTACCCCCTTCATACCTAAGGGCTCTCTGAGTCTTGTAAGCTTTTTGTTGGTATCTGATCAGTGAAATGTGTTTCTACAGGACCAGTTATGATTGGAGGGTGTCACTGACCATTATCTAATTTTCTGCAGCTATAATATTGACTTAGCTCGTCCCTCCATACCATTAATTTTCCAATTCAAAGATTTCGCTTCAGTACATTACTATGCATTGCAAGTGGAAGCGGATTTAATCCCTTAGCTTAGTTGTTGTTTTGTCTCGAATACTTTACCTGTTCCGTAACCGTGAGCCTTTAAAAATAGTGATGGTGCGCAATAGAACTTGTCCGTGGCTTATACCTGAGGATCATAAGGCCCCAACTGGAGCCTTAAAACCAAAATATTTCCCGATTTTTCCCCTCCCGTTTATATCCCTAAGCAACCCATATACCCATACCCCCTTCGACGAATACTAACAACTGCTTTCCCAATTTGGACCTTACAACAGGAGCCAAATACCCTAACTTTATCAGCTCGCATATCCTAAATCCCGCTGCTAGCTCGCCTTCACCCTCTGTTTCACGGGCCCCAGTTCCTATTTTTGATCCCCTTTTACCGCCTAACGTTAAATTGACCCAAAAGAATATAGACTACACGGAATGCCGTTACGCCCTCTTTAGGCTAAGGGATAAAAAGATATACGAAAATATACGTCTCTTTCTCGCATATCTTTACGACAAATCCGATTCTGTTTGATTTGAGGGAAAAACAAAAGAAGTGTCATGGTCTCCATCCAACAGGAAGGCCTTCCTACGGATATAACTAGTCTCAGAAAGCTTTACAACAGGTACCACGAAATGGTTTCTCACCTTCAGCGCAGCCGAGCTGACCATAATAAATTTGTTCGTTCCTTATTTGCCTTCTTTGCCTGCATCTCATCTACACTCCCCTACTCCTCCACGCAACAAACTACCTCTTACATTTTACTACCAAAACATAAGAGGCTTGCGCACTTAAACTCGGGCTGTATTGTCTAAATAACACAGTCTCTCTTTCGACGTCTATGCTCTTACAGAAACCAATCCGATCCCCAACATAGAGAGCCAGGAGCTATTCCCATCTTCGTTTAATGTCTTCCGAGATGACGATCACTCTCTCCCTATGGTTAATGATTCTGCCATTCCTAAAGTTGATTCTTCATGTAGAGGTGTCCTACTTGCTATTCACAATAACCTCAACACTTCTCTTATCGCTATCTCTTCTGCTAAAATTGACTTTGTCTCAATTGAAATAACACTTCCCAATATGTCCCTGTACGTTATGTGCTGCTACATTCTCCCAGCTCAACTTATCGAATCCTACATCCTTGCTATTAAAGCAGTTGACCAACTAAAGAGACGTAGCTGACATTCTCTTCATTCATCGACTGCTCTCCGATTCTGTAGACTGCGCTTCCCTTTACAACTCTATTTCCTTCAACACTAATCCTCGTAATTTACACTAATCCTCGTCTCTTCTATATCCCAACCCATCGCACATCTTATGGTCTTATGGCTCTAACGAACCAATCTCCCGCATGCTCCGTAAGATCAACACAAACCTTCCCCTTTTTTATTTTAACCTGAGCACTTCTCGCCTTAAACTTGATCTCCTCCACCACTTCCTTATTCCCTAACCCTTAAGTTAGTCCTAGTTTTTAAGTTAGTTTAAGCTTGCATTAAGCGAAATAAATGGGGGCGTTTGCCCCCACAAAAATCAAAATCATAACGTCATCATCATTTCCGTCTAGTTGGAAGCTGCCTAAAGTCATTTCTGTCCCGAAAAAATATCAACCGTCTTTGGCTGCAAACTTTTGACCCACTAGTATATAGCCTTGCCTATCAAAGGTTAAGAAAAATTCCTCGTCAAGTCATCTAGAGCAACATAAGCTACTTGATTCGGTTCTATAGCTATGGTTAAAATTCTCGACGACAAAAGGACCAGCTATGACTTGGACTTCCTCACAATACTTTGCCTCCTTGACTTTTTAATGTTTTCGACATAATCAGCCACTCAATCCTTTCCGAGAAACTAAGAAGATACCTCAGGGCTGAATACTGGGTCTAATAATGTTTTGCATATTTATCTTCAAGGCATACCTCGAAGAGCAAATCGAAGAAAACGGCACTGGATGCTTTCTATTCTCGAGATATGAATACGATGATATGCAGACCACATTTGACTGGCGTACATTAAGAGGGGCCAAAGATAGATAATATAGAGGAACCTAGCCATATATGGGTTGGTGAATTCTTTGGTCCACCGTTTTACAAAACCTAACACAGAGTTGGCTTTAAGGATTACCTCATCCATATCTTAACGGAAGTTGAGCGCAGCAGTAAGATCGTTGTCTGTCACGGACTTGCTGCTGCTGGAGGTGCAGGAAGTAATAGGACCATGGCTTGCCACAGTCTACCCACCCCTGAAAATATTGGGGCTTAGGTCGCTGCGTTTGCTTCCCACAGATTTGCTTTTGTTCGGCGTTGCAAGAGCCTTGCCGGTAGTCGGTGAAATCGGTGTCGAATTCTGTTTCCATAAGGGACCCTCCGAGTAGCCGAGAAAGGGAGGTCCATCTATACAGAAATCCACTATTTACGGATAAGGCTAACTAACCCGAAGGTCACCAAGTATCCGGGTACTCCGTTTACGACTGAGCTATTTTTAAAGATACTGGGAACTCATACAGGATGACCCTCGGCACAAGTAGTATAACAGCATGATCCAGTCAAGGGAGAAGAAAATGGGAAAAAAGGAGGAAAATGAAGAAGAGCAAGGAATGGGGGTGATCATCCTTTAGTTTTAGGAATCCTCTGGAGAACTTCTGGAGGGTCATTGACCTTACTCAGACTCTGCAACTTGACAAGTTCGATGCTCAATTAGAGGAGTCACGACCATATTATGAAGCAATATCAAACTGACAACGGTAAGAGGACACTAATAGAGTGATGAACTTCAAGAAATGTTTTTGGTCAAGTTTCTGTCATCAACAGATCAATGGATATCAATGAACTGAGAACCTCATTTCATACAAATTTGTTTAACTAATTTTTCGGTGACTGACATTGTTCTCTGAGTTACATAGTTCCAGAGCTTACGCGAATGAAATCCTTTATAACTTTAAAAGCATAGTTATCGATTGTTGTATTCTGTATAAGACTTCAGTTTTGTAAATCTTTTCTTTTGAACAACTAAAACTGATAAACAGGCTGATTTTTTTATAGTAGGCGCAGCTCCGATACTGAGATTGCATTCATAAGTCATACTTTCATGTAACCATAATCTACAGAGAAGTTGGTATTACGCCTTACCAAATCAATTGCCACCGCTTTAAATAATTTGTTATGGAGCTCACATGCTCCAACAGCATTCTTAGTATCTAGTTTGGCTATCAAGTTTCGATCGGAATTTGATACGACTGGTAATGACTGTCTTTTAATGTATTGAATGCTGGCAGGATAACTCTGCTCGAGAGGCTTTGGAAAACCCGATTAGAAAAGGCTCGTCTGTCTGTTGATATTGAAGCTATTCAATGTCGAATTTCTCACTAAACTTCTTGGGTGTATCGCCTTCCTTCCTTCCTTCCTGAATGCTGTGCCTTGCGTCGCCTACAATGTGGTCAATCTGGTTTATTTTTTTTACTGTACGACGCCTTATAACTTAGTCCCTTGTAATTAGAATGTGGGTGAACGTAGCGATCCAAAACACAGACAGCAATTTTTTTTCTTTTATTAAGGGGGCTTCTAGGTCACTTTCTGCATGTTGGAGTGTGAGAAACGCGTGCTAACTATGAACACATTTTGCCCCGCGCGTTACAAAGTCGATTTGTCTCGTGCAAGCTTTGTTTTCCAGTTGTGCCCCAAAGAAGCCATCCTTTCTTAACTTATGAAAATAACCACCAACAACGGTCTTTTTACTGAGTTTTTGACAATATTCGTATGTTTAAGAAATCTTTCACAAAGTCGTTCTTTGCCTATAGCCCACATGCTTGAAGCTTAGGCAAGAATCTACGTCTTACTTTGGCCACAAATTCACATGAAAAGAGCCCTGCTTCTGCTTCCATAGAAGTGTAAAGGTAACACATCAACTAACACTGATTTCTGCGCTGAAGCGGTTCAGAGTATCCACTTTGTGGATTGTATGCACAAAATACAAACTGAAAGACCAGATTCTCCAAAGGAATGTGACAGAAGCTTACTACGGACAAAAGCCCACTGCCGGTTGTTCACTTCGAATTATTCCGTCACCATTTCCATTTCCTCGTTTCCTAGATTGATCGAAACATCCATAGTGGCCTTATGCTCTCAAGAAGTAGTAGTAGGTACTCATCCTTAAGATGATTAATTCTGTATATCCCTGACGATATGCCCCGTGTGAGGCGATGTTAGGGAGGTTTGAAGGAGTTTGAAGGAGATCGGGTATGACATTGTCATTCCGGAATGTCTGGACAAAAAACTCAATATTAGAGATCGTTTTCCGAACTGAAGATGTGCGGTGAGGTTTTTTTTTTTTTAAGTTCATAAACTGAAATGAACAAGATTTCTCTGTGATTAAAGTGAAGTACAATGCATCATTTGATGTGATCCAGCGGATCTTTCAACACTGTAAAAAGGTCGCTGTTAAGAATGGAAGAAAGAACTTTCGTTTCGATGCCATAATCAGACCCTAGAGAGACAAAATCCCTTACGTTCACAAGATAGCAGCTACGAGTTTTTGTTTGGTGCGATAATGTTTTACTTCAGTAAAATTTTTCTGTCACCTCCGCTTTAGCTTCTGTTGTTGACATCTTGCTACCTTAGAACGATGCCAATCACTGCATATAAAAGTACCCGCACTGACTTTTGAACCATACCATAGTATTGACGCGTTAATCGTTCTTATTGGTCCAAGCACGATGCTAAACAGAGAACTGGATATCACATCAATCTGTCTGTCATGTAATCAAAAAAGTTCGGTTTTATAAAAGGCATTAGACATTTATACATTCCTTAACAGTGCTTGTGAGGCTTACAACACCCTCCTACAAGCTACTTGCCTCTTGTGATTCATCTGTTTCCCAGTCATCCGAAGTAAAGATTGCTCAACAATGTCATTGATTTAGCAAATCAGATGGATGAATGAAAAACTAGTTAAGCCCTTCCGACACAAAATCTTTTAGAACAGATGGCCTTAGGACGACGTTTGGAAAAATTACTCATACGTATTTTGATGACACCAGTATACTCGAACTTTAAAATATCAATATCAACTACACGGTACGACTGTTAGTCAATAAACTACAATGACTATTCACCGACTAACTTATACAAAATTTTTTTTATCCGCATCCTCATCTCAAGCCTTCAAAGCAACTACCATCCTCACAATGACGAACAATTAGCAAGATTTCGCCCAATTAGGTACATTTTCAATAGTATTCCCATCATGTACTTACATATATCTAACGTTCATGTCACAAATAAGTACTTCCAAAACGATTCCCATTTCCGATCAAAAAGTTCAATAGCATTAGAAATCAGAAGATGAGAGAAGAGTCAACTTTTCGGGGCTCATTGTCTCCAGAGAGAATGGCTTACCAAAAATTTGTGAGCACAAACTGTAAGGCACTTGAACATCAGTCAACGCGATTAGCATAAATTCTTCTTCCTCTCTGCAGCACGTCCAAAAGATATAGAGAGTATAGGCACCACAACTACTGGCACACCAAAAGGCCTAAAGAAGACATAAAAGTGATCGTGCCGATAAACAACCCCACGACGACAGACGATCGCCGAAAAATTTCTCATTCAATAATTTTCTTTTGAAAAATAATTAGGGATTCTAAAAGTGTAATCACACGAAAAAGTAAGCCGTGGGCTGGCTGTGAATTTTCTCCTGCTTCTCGACGGATAAACGGATGGTCGGATGGTTGGATGGTTAAACGAAGACTCCCAGTGAAGACGCTTTCATTTAGTCTCCCAAAAATAAAATGATTGAACCGTGTACCACGTAATGGTCGTGCCCTTCTTTGGTGGTATACGCCTAAACGGTGGTTTCTTTTATTCGGTTCAAAAAAATAAAAAATAAAAACAAAAACAAAAAAAAACATTTTTTTTAAATTAAAATGCTGCTCGAGATGGTGATTGTGAAAAACGGCCGAATCTCTACCAATTGATTTAAATATTACCTTTTTCCAATTTTCGTCAGCTTTCAATTTTTTTTTTTTGCTAACACGGAATGCAAATGAAGTTGATCCAGAAATTCATAGTACAGATACTATTTCCATTATGGGACATCTAGAAGTATTCCTTATCGTCAGAGAAAATGAAGTTTTTTGACGAGTTTCAAAGGAGTCTCATCCCAACTGCTCATCTTGTTATGGCGAAAGGCCTGAGGAGAATCATGAAAATGAGTTCTGAAAACAGGGAGCAGATTTTCTTCCCTTTTCTCTTTTCCATAATTACTAACCCCGATCGTGAATAGCCCAAGATTGACTTCGTACGGGCTACCTAAATACCAGACACCCTCCAGAAAAGTTAGCACATCGATTACATTTTCTCCACCACTCTGGGTCAGGTATGCATTCCTACAATATGGTGAATTTATCGGGTCTTTCCCAATATCTGCTGATCGATGCCTGATTTTTCTGGCCTGAAACCGCATTAACATTGGCTAACCAGATTTTTCATAAATGTTTTCAGATGCCCACATAATCTGGCGGAAAAAATTTTATAGGCGATATTTAGAAGATTTATTCCTTTATAAACCTATCGCAGTCAAAAGAGTCTCCTTTCTGTGGTTGAAATTTCATGCTTCGGTCATGGCCTTCCTTCGACTGGTGCATTTTTCCAACGACGTCATGGTCAGCTGTTTTTAAAATCTCACCAGGCACTCCGTTCGCATCAGCAGCTTTATTGAACCTGAGATTCATTATTCTTACCTAAGTTCGTCTAGATCAAGGGGGCAGAATTCTCTGTCATCTTCGCCCAGGACAAATGGTTCATTCTGCTTCACAGTGGTATTTTGACTATGATCCCTGTTATATGAGGTGTGTTCAAAAAGTAAGGTGACTTTTGAAACGATCTTTCTTTACTGCATTGGTACACATGTCCCGAAAAGTTTCGGGAAATTATTCAGAAAATTAAAAATACAAGTTTATTCACCTAAATCTATATCGTTCCCTTTAAAGTAATCCTCATCGACTGCAACACACTTATGCCAACCCTTGATCCAATCCTCGAAACAATTTTTACATTCGGTTTTCGATATATCTATCAGTGCTTCCTGCGATTTTTCCATTACTTCCTCTCAGCTGCTGAAACGCGTTTCCCTTAGAGGTTTTTTTAACTCGATTGTACAGAAAGAAGTCACAGGGAGCCAAATCAGGTGAGTTCGGTGGCGGTTGGATGGTATTTGTTTGATTTTTCGTCAACAAATTATGAATAATGATGGCACTGTGCGACGATGCGTTATCATGGTGCAAATCCAAGAATTTTCTGCCCACAATTCTGGTCTCTTTCGGCGGATTGCTTCACGCAAACGTCTCATAACGCCCAAATAATACTCTTTGTTCAGTGTCTGGCCTTCTGGCAAAAATTCATGATGCACTACACCGTTGTAATCCATGAAAACCGTCGTGAGCATTGCCTTCTTTTTTGACTGAAAACGACGTGATTTTTTTGGTCTCGGCTCATTTGAGCCGACACTTCGCTGAGCTGATCTTCAATCCAGCTTGCCTCAGGCGACTAAAATGGACCGCAAATTACTGAACATAGGATACAAGGTAGGTAGACTGAGCACGTATCCACAGTGAGACCTCTTAAAACGTTTGGCATTAGCCATTATAATATAGCGGGGGCATTTGTGAATCTAAAGCGCATCACTTTAAACTTTCACAGGCCATCCTGTGTCACGAGAGCAGGTTTTTCGTGATCAGTCGGATGCAATTCCATTGTCAGTGCCAATAACTGGACTGACAACTTTGATGTTTGATGAAACAGATAATAGAACCCGCAACAAACGAGATAAAGGAAATGAGTCCTTGATTGTGAAATCCACGTGTAATTGTGTAATCCACGCAAAAGCTGCTTGATCCGTCTCTTTTTTACCATTACTATTGGCGAGGTTCAGTAATGCCTCTTTTAATTGCTCTCGATTCTTCATGTTTAGCTAATGGACGGCGACGTAGTGGTTGCTTGATTGCTTTAGCAGTTCCGACGTCAATTTTATGTTTAACGATATTCGTCCTCCCCAAATCGCCGGGATAAGCTGAGAAAATATCACAAAATTCTATCAGCAGAGACTTTACGACGTCCAGCTGTGATGGCTGAAGATGTTGTTGTGATTCATTAAAGAGTTGCTTCCAATACGACGTCGGGCTGCTTTCACGTCGGGAGGGTTCCCGACCAATTATCAAGGCTTCGCCTATCATGATATATATGACGTTGTCTAATAAAAAGCGGGGGCAGAGCAAATGTATTGATCTTATTGTAAAGGTTTTTGGTACTTAACACCTCCGAATCCTGCTAAGATTTGACCAGTTACAAGCGCACGGTCAGAGTTCCTGTTGGGTGGCAGGACCATCGGTAGTCCCTACCAGAACTTAAAACACGGTAACATGGGAGTCAGGAGAAACACGGATTTCGGTCCAGTCTTGACTTGTTGAGGTAGGCCCCCTTGTGTGAGCGTTATGGTGGCTGTGTTTTAAACCCAAAGTCGCGGGAAGGGTCTTGACCCAATGTAGACTAGCAAAATACTGGGTGCTGTGACTCTAAGAACAGTAAGAGGTTTTAGGTCGGCCTCTACCCTTACTAAGGGTGGAACGTTTTGCCTCCAACACGAGTTCTGCTTTGGTATCAAAGAATCGACGGCGAGCGATGGCAAGGCGTATCCTTGCTCCCATAGATGTAAGGGCATCCCGTGAAATTAAGCCTACGCTAGTGACATCTGCTTCCACGTCGAGTCATTTTTCTCGAGCGGTATTCTGAACATGACGACCTTTAGGAGTGAAGCACTGAAAGACCTTTTTCGCAATGTAGTGCACTCAATGTACGTATGTCTTCTAGTTGTCACCCTAGACACACTTTCGCTTAGAATAGTTAAGTGAGTAAGGATTTCGTCCAATTTTTGGGTAGTTTCTTGCGGGATTTTGACTTCGACACTTCTGACACCAATGTGATACGCAAAGAAAGGAGTATAAAATGCTCACTTAGATTATGCGCGTAACCGCATGCTTCTTATCAATTCACTTTCTCGAAATAAATTCAGATTTGTTGCTGTGTGTGATGACAGCTTCTATTGTTAGTCAGCGCGATGTGTTCCCCGATATGTTGCTACAATACTATTGGAAAATGGTTTCAGACAAATGACAGACAAGATTCTGTACAAAATATTAGGAAATTGATGACCTTATCGTTGCCGCAGTTAGGGGAGTCTTCACCTTAAAAGTGAGTTGATGTACAGGTCGACGGGGCAGAAGAAGATGTCAATGGCATAATGAAAGCTAGGTCTCTTCAGTTACATTCCAAAAATCTGATTCAGTCTTATGAAAGACGTTATCTGAAAATATGTTCATTTGTATAGACTCAAACCTATGCTGCTCATCCTTTGAATTCGATTTCTCTGCTTGATTCCACATTCTAGTGTCAAGATCATATGTTTGTTTGGCTATTGTTCCATAATGTTTTCAGTAGATTTCTGTATAATTTGTACCAGATTTCTGTTAAATATTCGTCAAATAAGAACCTGCACTAAAACTCACCTGAGCTCATTTGGAACTTGAGTCTCCCTCTTAGAAATTGCGAGTATCCTTAAAAAGGAAGAACAAATGAAGAAGAAGAAAATGTAACGAATACAAAAACCAGGAGGGAAAAAATACAATCCGAATTTGTACATAGATAGATACTATGTATACTCTCCACTTCCGAAATGTCGGCTCGTTCATGCGTTTAAGACAGGATAGGGACGAACGATAACTTGTTTAATAGTCATGTCATCTCATCCAGTTCGGGGAGGATATCCCACAATACAAAATACTTTACTTACACTAACGTACACCCCAATATCCCAAGTGCCGGAAGGGAAGTTGGTTTTTTGAAATTGGAGAAGCCAGTTCGGTTTTATCTTCTTATTATTCACGTTAATTTTTTTTTTTTTTTTTGTAGAGCTTCTCCCGTAATCGATCGATATTTGGATTTTCAGTATTTGGTCAGTTTCACCCTCTAATATTGGCATCGTCGCCACCTTACATCCAGAAAAAGGTACAACGAGTATTTCGGAAATTAAAAATATGTAGAAAAGTCCCATCAGGATGACTGACTGTGCATGTAATTTCATCCGCTGCAATGATCCTTGTCACTCCAGTGGGTTGTTTTTTTTTTTTTCATTTTATGTGTGTACACCGGCGTTTATGTTCCCCGCAGAGCGCCTTCGTAATGAGACGACAGGTGCGCCAAGTATCTAGAGAGGCAAGATGTGAGGGGTTCTTTTTTTTTAGAAACATCCAGCGGACTGTTGTACTCTGGTAGTTCAACGAATGGACCAAGCTGTGGAATAAAAAAAAATTGTCTGGATAAATTTTTTTTTCTTGTTCCTTGTATCATAACTCGAATTTCGTCCTTCCTTTATCTTAAAGATACGGTCAAGGAGACTCATTGCAAGCAGATCGTCCATCATTGGTTTTTCTTAAGTGATGATGATGTACATAATTATTTGGTGGGAGCAAGGAACCTTTATGCCATGAGGAGAATGACTTATGTACAGCCTTCAGGCTGGTCGGACGATGAACTCTTGCAAGGAGCAGACGGCCAGCTGATGGCATTGACATCTTACTTTTAACTTTTTCATCATAGAGTCAGAAGGTAAGGCATTGCACAAGAAGATGTTTTATTCTACAGACTCCAGGGGAGAGGGGTTCTTTTTTATGATAAATGTGGGGGAATGCACCAGTTGACAGGAAACTAGATGTCTGGAATTTAGTTCTGAGAAATGCATTTCAATGCATTTGACGTTACAAAACAGAGCAAAGGGGTGTGAGTGGTGTGAGTGAACAGATGGTGATACTGTCCTCCTAAATTAACTATGAAGGATCTGTTCTAATTTTGTAGAAAAACTATCATGCCGATTTAAAAAATTAAAATCCATTTACTCTCACGTCGAAAGTGTACCTTCGTCAAAGAAGAGACATGAGCTACAAGATTCTTATACTGCAGTGCAATTGATGTTTGTTCTTGTCAACATAAAGCGACTTATTGGCTTACGATTTCCGGATGGTAGACCTTGAAACAAAGTCATGAACAGCAGAGCTGGTGTTGATCAAGAAAGGATATCAAGGTACATACCCGCACGTAAATCCGCAAAGATTGGACTATGCCAAATACCATATCTTGAAGTGACAAGAAAAAAAAACTAAACATTTTTAACAACAAAAAGACATCTATTGCTCTCCGTTCCTGAAGATACTCCTAGGACGCCGCCCCTTGTCATACAAAAGAAGATATGCAATATAATTTGTCTAGTCAGTCGGACAAGTGCCATCATAACACTTACTTTCTTACTTTGCGTGCTCCCGACCGGTGAAGAGTCTATGCCTGAGACCCGAAAGTCTTTCAGTCTCTTCGATCTCAGGCTGTTTCTAGTTGATAGTTTGATCCCTTGGGGGCTTCGATTTGAAAGTCCTCTTTTCTGAAGCATTATTGTTTATTTACTAGATATGGCTGAGCCATTTTAGTCGGAATGTTTTGGTTGTCTATTTAGACTACATCCGTATCTCATAGAGTTCGCGGTTATTTCTTTTCCTCCATTTGCCCATTTGAAAGTCTTCAATATTTGCTCTGATATCCTGTTATCAACTTAATATAGCAGAACTCGCAGGATCAATGTTTTGTAGTGCATACAATGCACCTTTCGAGTTGGACGCCCATTTGTTTCGCCAAACTCCACTTGTGTTGGCGTAATCCGGCATAGGATTTCTCCTAAATCACTTCGAAGAGATTATATAGACAGAACAGTGGTGTTTTGTCCTAAGCGATGGACAGGTGCATCTTTATTTGTCGAGAACATGTTCTTGGTTTTGTCGTTATTAACTTTAAGGCTACTTCTATTTGGTCTTGTTCAATTACCTTTAAAAGCTCTTAGGATGGCGCAAAGCGAGCGGCCGATGATATCGTCGTCGTCTGCATATACCAGTAGTGCCTACTGTGTTAAGACCTGGCTTGTCTACTAGGTTAAAAAAATCACACGACGGTACATGTTTGGAATTGTTAGGGAGAAACATTTTGCTTCATATTTTTCACTATCATACGGCAGAGCTGGATCAGTTTTTCCGGGTTGCATCTTTTGTTCACCTTGTAAAGCTCAGGACTATAAGCGTTATCATATGCGGCTCTGAAATCGATGAATAGATGATGAGTTTCGACTTGAAATTCCTCCAGGATATGCATATATGTAAAATTTTTGTATTTTGATATGCTGTACTTGCTATTTAGTGTGTTTCAGGAAGGCTTGAGACATTCACACAATACATTGGATGGGATCTTATATGCATGTGACTTAAAGTATGCATATGCCTCGATAGGATAGGACATACGAGTAGATGTGTCATACAGAGCTGATAGCCCAGTCGCCTGTCATGTACACTAACAAAACCTAATTTCCATATTTTAAAAGCTCCACTGATAGACCACCGGACTCGGCAGGCTTGTTGTTCTTTAGATTTTTGATAGCTGAGTCAGCCTTTTACAGTTCTTCTATACTGGGAACGAGATGGTTTCATTGATTGAAAGCAAGTTTTCTGATTGCCCTATAAATCTCCAGGATGATCATTATGTACCTGCCTGGTTGCCTGGCAACAAAACACGCTCTTACTTAAACTGAGGCCCCTATTCGTCTGATTTCTTTTTGCTCTGTTGGTGAAACGCAACGTTTTCTCGTTTCAAGTGTAACCTCATTGACTCAAAAAAAATTGAAAAATTTTCAATTTCAATTCAACTTTGCGGATTCACTAATAAACAATTCTAAACCAATACCACAATTTCCAATTTGAAGTACCTCGATGACAAGAAGAAGGAGTTTATCTGTGGACGTGTCTTTGCCGTATCTGGTCCCGTCATAAGCTGTTACGAATGCATGTCTAGATCAGCTATATACGAGTTGGTGCGTGTCGGCTATTTCGAGCTAGTGGATGAAATCATTCATCTCGAAGGGTGCATGGCCACCATTCAGGTATACGTAGAAACTTCTGACGTAAACTTCGGAGACGTACTAGCAAGCCACTTTCAGTGTAATTAGGTATCGGATTTATGGGAAGTATTTTCGACAGTATCTACGTCTATTGAAAGACATTAACGGGCTGATCAATTCCATGTGTTAACGTGTCCGCTCTATCTCGTTCAATTGTCAGAGAATTCAATCCACTCAACGTAAAAGTTGGTTCACACATTACCGGAAGAGACTTGTACAGTTTGGTACATGAAAACACTCTCGTCAAGCATAAAATGATCGTTGAACCTCGTGCCAAGGGTACAGTTCGTTTTATTGCACCAGCTGGCAACTACTAGGGTGCCTTGACCGCCAGAATGCGCTGCTACTGCAAAAAAGATTATGGTGCCTTAAAGTCCGTTCGGATTTAGGCAGACATGCTAAATTTTAGTACGATACTGTCTTTAGTTTTGTTTTAACGTGTTTGGCATCATGTTGAGTATGGACAAAAACGATTTTCGTTCTCTCATAAAACATTATTTTTTGAGAGGCAAAACGGCGAAGGAAACAAAAGAAAAGTTGGATAAATATTATGGGGCTAATGCTCCGTCAGATTACATAGTCAAATATTAGTTTCGAGAGTTTCGTGGTGGCCACAACTCCACTACCGATCAAGTCCGCAGCGGCAAGCCCTCCGATGCGGTTACAGAGGACAATGTCAAAAAAATACATGAAATGGTGTTGGCTGACAGGAAAGTGAAGGTGCGTGAGCTAGCAGATACCACAAAAAATAGTACTGAGCGCACACGGCATATTTTATGCAATATTCTGCATATAAAAAAGTTATCCTGCAGCTGGGTGCCGCGCATACTCACTCCTGACCAATAACACGAACGCGAGAGCACTTCGAAAGAGTGTTTGGACTTGCTGATGCAGAATCGGGCGGGCTTTTGGCGTCGATTATAAACTGCTGATGAAACTTGGATCCACTATTACACACCAGAGAACAGAGTAAGTGCCCGGTAATGGACTGAAACCGGCACGAGTTCTCCGAAGCGACCGAGGGAGACTCGATGGGTCGGAAAGGTTATGGCGTCGGTTTTCTGGGATTGCCATGGCATACTCTTCGTAGACTACCTCGAAAAAGGAAAAACCATCAACAGCGAGTATTACTGTGCATTATTGGAGCGATTGAAGGCCGAAATCGCTGCAAAATGGCCTCACATGAAGCAAAAGAATTTTTTTTTTCAATGCAACGGCGCACGAGAGCATCGCAACCACGGCTAAAATCAATACATCCACCGTATTCGACCGATTTGGCTCCCTCGGACTTTTATCTCTTACCAAACCTCAAAAGATGGCTCATCAATAAAAAATTCAGCTAACGCGAAGAAATCATCCACGCCACGGAGGAGTATTTTGCAGACCTTCCGGAAAATTACTTTTCGGACAGGATCAAGAAGTTGGAAAATCGCTGTAATAAGTGTATCAAACTAAAAGGTGACTATATTGAATAAAATAAAAAGACATTTAAAAAAAAAAAATTTTTTTTCATTCCCAAGGAGGTTACTTTTCACCCCACCTAGTACAATTTTGAAGATATTGTCTGGGAAACTGAATTCGATGAAGAGATCAGCAAAGACAGTATGTTGCAAGTATGGCCTGTACGTTAACCACGTCCAGTTACTGAGTAGTTGCCCGCTAATTATTCACTTCTGACCGGTTAACGTGTATTGGATTCGTTGTTGCCTTCTATACAAGGTTGTACTAGTGCCATTCCCGGAGCTATCGGTTGTAGTACAACTGTCACCTCATAAGCCTTGTTCAAGTTCTTCAATTCGTATGTCATCGTCTACGTCGGTTGCGGAGAACGTGGTAACGAAATGTTTGAAGTAATTCGTAATTTCACTGAGTCACCGAGTGTTACCGAATGTTGCCAACACATCTAACATGGCTGTCTCTGCTGGTGACGCTTCCATCTATACTGGTATCACTTTGTCCGAATACTTCCATGATATGGGTTGGCTGAGTCTCTTCGTGAAACTTCAGGTTCTCTCACTGAAAAGCCTTTCGATTCTGAGCACACAGTCTACTTGGGTGCCCGTTTGGCCTCCTTCAACGAACGTGGCAGTCGTGTCAATGGTTTAGGTATCAAATCTTGGTGGTGATTTCTCAGATCCTGCCACTTCTGCTACACTTGGTAAAGTACAGATGTTCTGGAGTTTGGATAAGTAACTGTCCCAACGCAAACAGTTCCCCTTCATCAACTGGCTCATTTCGTATAGTAAATGCATGCATGCGATTTCTATGACAAGAACTTTGTCGAATTCGTGAGGTCAATAAAATCTTACAAGAGAAAGTGGATCTTTCGGAAATCTTACAACTCGTCGGTAAGGCTTCATTAGCTGAGACCGATAAGATGACTCCCGAGGTTGTCAAAGTGCTCAAGGCCGATTTCATTTAACATAGGATCGTTCTACCAATTCTACAAGACACTCGGTATACTGAGGAACATCATGGATCCACCGCTCGGTCGGAAAACAAAAAAAAAAATTTCCTCAGTCCTAAAGTTGTTAATGAAATGCCCAAAATGTCCTTTTTGTTGCCCAATCCGTTTACTTGCACTTAAGCAGAAACAACAATTTATTTTCTTCTTTTACGTGTTTACACACTTTATTCTCGTCCCTCACAAAAATGTCCTTCCAAATGAAGAGTGCATAACAAATCTTAAAACCTTTGTTGCTCAGTAGGTATTAAATTCACCGAGGAGTGAAATTATTTTAAGTATGATTCCTTCTAATTGTTTATAAGCCAATTGTGCTTGTACTTTAAAAATTAAGTGAAAACGTACTTTGAGGTAGCACAAACATCCCTGACATAATCGACTAACTTTGTCACAACTTCGGTATTGAATAAAACACCTCATCTCCCAGCAGAACTGTCCAGATAGTCTAACAAGAAAAAAACGTTTCAAAGATGGTTCTTGGCACGGGAATCAAAGAATTTAGAAACTTAACGGATTATGGCCATACAGAATTTAATTTAATTTTGGTGGTGAAGGAGAACGGACTTAAGGTAGGAAGTGGTGCGATGGAAGTTAAGGACGGTAGGGTTCGAATTGATTTTTCGCAGCATACGGGAGACTGGTTCATTGGCGCCATAGGAGGTGTGGTGGATTGGTAGATAGAAAAGACGAGGAGTACGTAGATTACGTTAGTGTTGAGGAAAAAAGAGTTGTAAAGGAACGCGCATTCAACGTGACCTAGAGGGACCTGGTCAGTGGTCACGTATGGGTTGGTGAATTCTTTGGACCATCGTTTTACAAAACCTAGTGCAGAGTTGGCTTTAAGGAGCATCCTATTCATATGTAAACGGAAGTTGAGTTCCCTATCACACAAAATACCGAGGTCACGAAGAGATTGAACGGGGGAGATAGGTTGGTTGTGGAGAAGGTAGAGTCAGGGAGGAGACTGGTGTCGTTTATGCGAAAATGTGATGGATTGGCATTTGGCGATATTAAGTTTCAAACAATTTTTGAGGCATCAGACCGAAGAACTATCAAGGTCTTGAGAAAGAAGGAAGGAATCATCGGGAGAGAAAATGGTTTTGAAAAATTTGGTATCGTCGGCGTAAAGGGAGACAGACGAGTGCTTTATAAAAAAAAAGGGGGGACCGAGATGGCTGCCTTGTGGAACTCCAGAGGTGGCCAAAAATTGAGCTGAGTGGGCTGACCTAAAATGAACACTATAAAAACGATTTTCAAGGTAAGAAGATATCCATTTTAACAGTATGAGTTCAAAGCCGAAGGCAAGCAATTTGAAGAGTATCAATCGATGTGAGATTTTATCGAAGACTTTGCTAAAATCGGTTGCAACTACATCAAAGGGCAAATGATATGAATTCAACGAGATTTGTGGTGGTTGACCTACCGTTTAGAAAGCCATGTTGTCTAGGGAAAATAACTTATTATAATTGTGAATACTACACATTAATTCACTGTGAACACGGCCTTTTTAAACGTCGTAAAATAAACTTGTCAGTTTTGTTTCCTTCTGGATTCTACAATTGAGCTGTTTGGTCATACTTCTTTTCTGGCTCCTTTTTTCAGCGCTGATTTTATCAGCATTGGAAGCTTAGAGCTTCATACAAAATACTTTTGAAGAGTTTAGGTTTATAGGAAAGCTTAGCAATGAGACGATAGTTGGTTATTTCAGTCTTTGATCCTTTTTTTGTGGATCAGATTTATGAAGGAGGTTTTCCAAGCCTTCTCCTTGAGAAAGGAATAAACGAAAGCGATTAGAAAGGGCATGGGTAAAAGAGGAAGAAAATTTTTTTAGAAATATAGCAGGAAGACCATCTGGGCCGGGTGTAAATTCATCATTGAGTTGGTGTTATTTATATACGATATAAGACGGGCTCAAGATGTGAGAGAGAAGTGGGCTATAATAGGATGGATCTGGTACAAAGGAGTCGTTGGTGAAGGATTGTTTAAAAAAGGTGGCAAATAGGTTGGCAATGAATGAAAGGGAAGAAGGGTAACCATCGGACTTTCTTTTGCAGTTAACAAATTGGAAAAACGGCTTAGGGTCGTTTATAAGATTGACTTGCGCATTGTTAAGGTAGTGATGGTAAAGGCCGTAAAATTCGGTGAAATGAAGATAAACAGAAAACAGTAGACTAGCTCGCAGTATCTATGAAAAAAAAAGAATACTTTGGCTATCTTTAAGTCTTAGAATGATTGAAGCTAATAACGCAACGTTGAATACCTCTGAAGAAGTTTTTTGATATATGTACACTAAGTGAGAATTTATTTTCATTTAGGAAAGATATTTCAGGCACTTCAAAACGGATGGGCTAACAACTCAGCATATCAAAGAAATAATACATTTCCTTCGCATCAACAAAAATTCAAAAGGGACAATGATGCTCACAGGGGGTTAGGCCACTCTAGAAGTCGTAAAAAAAGCCTCTTTTGTGATTTTTTTTTAGGAAAAATATAAAATAAATCGAATTTACAAAGGTAGACGTTTATTGTACTTATGATTGACTGTAAAACATAACGTGCTATGCAACGTTTCTCAGATGAGTCACTAAATTTTTTGTTTATTGTACATAACAACAGCTAGAGTAAGTAGGATTTTCTTGATTTATTGATTTTTGGCCGAATGGGGCACTTCTAAAGTCAAACTTGCAAAATTCGTAGAAAAATCATCAGAAAATTGTTAATAACAAATGAACTATGCCATATAAAAAGAAATCCTATGTACAATATATTTTTAAAGATCTGGTTAAAATTTGAAGTGAATTGGTTGAAAATTGTTCAAGTTATGGGTGCGGATAACTTGAACAATGCAGTTTTGGGATAAACGCGTCATGAAAAACTTTGGAATACATTTAATCCGCGATGTCTGCATCATATAATTGGCTATCTTGATTAGTGTCTCCACCATTCTTTTCTATTCGATTTTAATGCGATCCTTCACTCTTTTGCAGCTTCAGACAGGAGATCTTTCTAGTCTTTGTCAATCATTTCGTAACTATTTGGGCTAGCTAGCTAACGAAGCCGTCATTGTGCACGCAAACTTCAATATCCAAACCTTTGATATTGATATACAGTTTTACCAGGATTTTAGGGCCAATGCCCACACAGTCGAATTAAAACTTTCAGTTTTGAGTATAACCGCCGATGCATTGGAGAAGAAGGTCGTCCCTGATCAATTCTTCGTAAACTGGTTTAATAGCTTCATAAACTTTAATGGGAAGAGTTGGCTTATGTTTGCACTCAGCAAAATTATTTGAAAATAATTTGTGATCGAGTGTAGCCCAATATACTGTTGCTCATGTTTTAAACTAAATCACTGTTTCTACGAATGGCTAATCCATAATAAATAGCGAATTCGTCTATTAGTTTTTCCGTCAATTTTGCCCCTTCCACCGAGACCTTTTGTTTTCATTTTAAAATTAAGTAGGCGGGTACCCAATCGCTTTTGAACGTGATCGGTACAATCTTTCTTGAGTACTGTGACATTCTTATAGGGCTTAGCATCAGTAATGCATTTAAAAGGCTTAGAATCACCGTCACCAATATAATGGACGTGTTTAAGTTGCTGCAAAGATTCGGATGCATCTCAACAACTGTATCGACCTCCATTTTTCCTGCTGATACATCGTGATTCACATCGCACTTATCTTTATGATATTATGCCCATTTTGTATATTCTTCGGGATTATTCTTCCAGTACTCACACGCCTTACAGTATTTAGATTTTACTTCCTTGTATAGTACTATACTTTGGAAAACAAGTAATTCGAGATAGTTCCCAACCTACAATATCATTTTTGATGTCCCAAAAGACCAAAGCAGTAAAAACAATTTTTTTTCAAAATCCCTTAACGTCTAGTCTGATCTAGCAGAGCTTAATATGATATCAGCAGGGAGAACATAAGCTGCTTGGCTGCCTCTAAGATGGACATTCGACAACGCCACTCCACGCTGAAAACAACGGTTCTCTCTCAATCATAATGAGGGAACTCCTATGCCATCGCGCAATGGACTCTATTTGTGGCTGATTGGTCTGTCTATTTGAATTTAAATATAATTCCCAAGTTTTTTTTTTAAATTAAAAAAATTATGAGTTCTAGAAAAACTTAAGAAGAAGAACCTCGGGCTAACACTTTTAGAGCGACCTAAGACCTCAGATTAGGCTGAGTGTAATGTTTAAGGATCAAGCTTACATGTATAGCAAAACATCTGTCTTCATGGCGGAGATTATTCTAAGGACAATGGCCTATAAAATGAATACACAGACTCCTTTGTAGCATGTGGCTTAGTCTCCATATCTTAATCTACATCTAGACACCGAGTCAAAGATAAAATTCGAGGCATTCCATTAAAAAAATTGCAAGTGTCAACAACGAAGATAGACCGAAACAATGCAAAATAAAATTACAAAACAAAACCAAAAGCAACGAGAAATATTTTTATTTACGAATCAACAGCATAACGACAGCAGTGAGATCGTGACCTGAATTAGGAGCCCATAAAGATGCCTCATGATAGGCTTAAATCTCCTCCTTTCATTCGTCCCCCATGGCAATGGTAATCATCGCTTATTACCACTCGTCGCCGTTCAGCTACAGATGTAGAAATCAAATTCAATCGAACAACAACAATTGTCATTACCATCCAACAAAAATGTCGGTCAACATAGAGTCTTCGACACATAAAGGCCGCCTAGCGGCTACATGGCTATTTAGAGATTTATTTATTTTTTTGTTTTTTTTTTTTTTTCTTTTTTGTATATTTTATTTATTTCTCTATTTCATTTGGCCAAACCTCGTCCGATTGGTAGCTAAATAGTCAGTTAAATGCTCTCCAAGTTGGAGAATGTCGTCGAAGAAATATGATGAATCGATGAATACCAATACGTCTTGGAATGTGACAGCAGCAGCAGTAAAAAGTGAGGAGAAATATGTAGAGATACGAGTAGAAGTACAGTATCTATTTAAGCGTCTCTAAAGTTGACTATAGCACGACGCCATAAATATGAGGCAATGATAACGAAATCTCCTGTAGCTGATAGATTTGGAGTCACATGCGCACTCACCTACCTCATCACCCAACCACCTATACTCATTCAGTGGGGAAAAAAAAAAAAAAACTATGTCATCGTATCATACATTTGCTTAGCATGATAGGCCGTGATTGTAAACCCAGCAACGACCGACGACCAGCACGAAATGGTAAATCCATAGACAGATGGGCTAAACCATAGAAAAAAATGAAGAAAAATCGAGACCATCAACCAACAACAATGGGTAGCTGACATATTCGTACGTTAGAATATGAGTTATCCAATATGCCACACGCAGATACCTTAACATATACAAAGGTGTTTAATGTCTTCATGCTCTTGGTCTAACTGCTGTTATCGCCGCATTCATCCGAAGCTTTGGCAACTGCAGCCTTTCTTTCGACCGAAAATTTACGAGCATTTTGTCCAACGACAGTAGTGATGTACATATGTATATCATGTCGAGGTAAATAGAGATATTTCTTAATTTCAAAGATAGCTCTCTACACACTATGTATGTACACTCAATCACCCAAATTCTGTGTATGTATGTATTCGTTTGTACATACCTAGATATGTCTTGGGATAAGATTAATTGGAGGAAAATAATGTTTTATCAATAAAAGTAGTAGATGGCGGAGTGAGGGAAAGAATGGTGTCGTCAAGAGAGTGTACGTAGATACGCGTGCCAGGTGCTTGAAACATGATCAACAACCGACGCTAGATCGATATTTAACGGAGCAGCGAAGGTCAAATCTTCCAATCCGAGGGACCAGAAACATACTGTGCAAAATGTTGACCCTACTAGTCCTTGTTAAGTCCACTTTCTGAAGTTCACCAACGATAAAACCAACACCAGGGGCAACATTCTTAAAAAATTATGCAACTACAAGCATACGCCAATGTTAATGGCAAATCAGTGGCAGAACGCAAACAAATTTCGCTGTTGTATGTGCTACCAAAATGATTAGAAAAGTTGTAAATGAGGCTTAAACCAGGTACATGCTTTCAACAAGAGGCAACACAGAAGGTCTACATGTCGGACAATAGGACTCGACATCACAATTAACTGGAGGAAGTTTATTCTATTTTATCTACGATACTTCGGCTTCGCTATTACTTGCTTACTAGTTTACATTGGCTCTACAGTCCGAAGTGGACTTGGTCCTCTACCAACAAGTGTCTCCAGCCAGCTCGATCTTTAGACAGCTGCCTTCGCACCCTAAGTTAATTGAGGTCCCCTTCTAGTTGCGTGCGCCACCTGAGGCGCGGTCTTCCTTTAATGCGTTGTCCCTCCGGGTCGGATTCGAATTCCTTTTGGAGTATTGATGTCCATTTAGCCACCTCAGTCGTTGAAAGTTTACTCTTCTGGCTAAGTCGATGTCGCTGTACAGCCCGTAGAGTTCGCTGTTGTATCGTCTATGCAGGCGGGACCGAAAATCAATCGAAGAATTTACCTCTTAAAGCAGTTAAGGGTACCGTCATCACTTTTGATAAAGCCCATACCTCTATGTCAGATTGGACTGGGAACTATTAAGGTCTTATACAGGCTGACTGTTGTTATTTGAGTTGATCTCAACGCTGGTGTCATTGTCTGAATTAATAGCGGAGGTCCGAAACGTCGGTGTTGGGTATCCTCTCTGGTTGTCAGCATATATAGGGTGACCAGAATAGAACGATAGAAAAACAAATACAACAACAACGGTGTGAGATATAAAATTAATTCGGGCTTTATTTTGAAGCTACGTTCATGTCATTATGTGTGGAATAGCACATCATTCAAATGGCCGTCTCGGCTTCGCTCACAGTCACTGACAGTCAAGCGGTCGGTCCAATTGTTGGCAATAGCGTTTTGACGTAGCCCCAGAGAAAATAATCAAATGTTGTCAAATCGCATGATCGCGGCGGCCAATTGATGAACGCTCGCTGTGACCCAGTCGTCAATTTTCTCCATCACAACTTCGAGCGTTGCGTCGCTTGTATGGTATGTAGCGCCTTCTTGTGGGCATCACAGCTCGGATATATCGATGTTGTCGATATACCTGAGACCATTGACGATAAAGCTGTCTCTTTACTGTCCGATGATGCCGCCATGCCATAAACCCCACTAAACAGTCAAACTTGGTGGATGCATTGATGCTTGACCGAAGACTTGTGGATTTTTTTCGCTCCAATTAACGAACTCATGGCATTGTCTATGTTCTTCCGACTTCAGTTCTTGGATCCAACCGCAAAATAAGCTGGGTTGACTCTCCGGTGATGCCAAATCAGCTTATTGGCGCCAAATCGATATTTATAGGTCTTATGCACGATGAAATAGCAAACCTTGCTGAATATTTTGACAGCTAGATGTTGTTGGTGGCCTTGACACCTGATGAAACTTAAAAATTGGAAAAACTATCACCGCTATGACCGCTAAACCCATCTTTCGTCTCAATAATTGCGAAAGTGCCATTGACATCACACTGCTTTCTTCCGATTATGTCAATATCTTCGGCGTATGCGAGTAATTGGACGGACTTTTGAAAGATTGTGCCACTTTGCCGCTTGAATTTTGCACTATTCTTTCAATAATGATGTTAAAGAAGTCATACGATAGCCCATCGTCTTGATGGACCAGCGTGCATTCTCCATCGTCATTCTGCATAAATGGACAAGTTTGGGAGAAATCTCAAAACTAGACATTGCTCTGTATAGCTCATCTCTATAGATGCTGTCATGCGCGGCTTTAAAATCGATAAATGTGCAGGTGGTGTGTATCGATTTGGAGCTCATGGATTGTTTCCAAGATTTGCAATATTGTGAATATATGGTCAGTGATGGAACCTTCTGGCTTGAAGCCACACTGATATAGACCAATCAGGTTGTTGACGAACAGCTTCAATACTCTGATAGATGTGGAGACTGATGCCTCTGTAATTGAGGACTCGACAAACCGTGACAATATTGAGATTCCATTTATCGTGAGTGTCCGTGGCTCAAGTGTAGTGTATTGACTTTGTCGGAACGACGAACAACGAACACAAAATTTTAGCAACAGACATACGAGTAGTTCCAAATGCGACTTTCCATAAAGTGTACAAGACGACACAACCTGTAAAATCGAGTCCTTGTGCACAATAGTGCACTGACGATTCGAGAGCTCAGGTTTTACCCAGTTCATTGACGAGAATATGGCAAATAATGTCATTGCCGACGATAGGGTGCTACCTCCGTTCATTTCGAAGATTCACTTTACCATGCCATAGAGTACGTAGACGACTTAAGAGTGTACAGATTGGGTCTAAAGATCGAGGAAATCAATATACTTTTTCAACGTGACTTCCATAAATTTAAACGATATTACGATGACTGGATGTTAAAGATCAACTTTCAAAAATCGGAAACCATTCTGTTTAGGACGCCTTTGTCTGGAGCCTCTAGTGAAACCAGAAGGAATCGGTGAAAGTTTTCTATCGTCGGACTTGCTCGTCAAAATGTAGTCAGATATCTTGGGATCTGGCTAGATCAATATCTGTATTTTAATAAACCAATAGATGATACTTTGGTCAGATCCAAAGGTCATTTTGCACTTACAAAGAGACATGTATCATGAGAAAGTACGCTTTGATGGCTTTATTCCTTCAGAAGCGTTCCTCTCCCTCGATGTGAAAGATCTGATCCAGGACATATTAGCAGTGCCGCTAATCTTTCCCGTCGTTTGAACAGCGGCGGACAGGGGACTCAACTACGACAGAGACGTCGTAGTATCATGGCAGTATCTGGTTAAGTAGGGCGGTAGGAATAGGGACATGAGGGGTGTTGCTTAGCAGCACTAACAATTTTGCTGGATTGTTGAAGAAGAGGAAGCTTCATTAACGAATTTCTCTAATACAGGGTAGCTTCATTAGTGAGGAAAGCTGGTCAGTCTAGTTTCTTAGCCGTGGCCAACTTACATAGCTTTAGGTAGGTTTAGAATAGTTTTAAAGAAACAAAAACATAAAAATATTACACATTCCTTCCTTGCAGAGCCGCTTTGTATGCATCTTGCTTAGTTGCTTAGTTGTACTGCCCGGCATTATTAGCCGAGTGAAACCCAGCACATCAGAAGCGAAATCTCTGATGATTTTTTGGCAATTTTCTAGCTGGTCTTCTATACTTAGCATATGGCCTCTTACGAGATTAAGAGAGACCCGATCGAAAAGGATTTGGTGATCTCTTGTGCTTGCAGATGTCTTAAGTCAAACCTTGTCACAGTATTAGCTTGCCTTTGCGATTTTCGGGATATCCGCAATCGAACCTTGGCTACAACAAGGTAATGGTGCGGAATGATCGTGGCTCGGAATGATCGGAAATCCATAATACTGGAGAAGTACCTTGCGTCGACCGCCATGGTCAATCTGATTGACGGTGGATTGATCACGAGATCTCCAAGTCTCCTTATGAATATCAAGATGCGGGACCCACGTGCTAGCTATGACTGTATTTCGCCCCGCTGCAAAGTCGATTAGCCTAAATTCGTTATCGGAGCTGTTGTCGTGCAGGCTATACTTTCTGATAGCACTACCAAAGATGCGCTCTCTTACTAGTTTTGTATTAAAATCGCCTTGGCAATTTTAATGCCATAGCTAGAGTACTGCTCGTAAAACTACTTGACCAAACGTAACACCTTCTCTCTACGAAGCTATGAATGCTCATCAGTATACCCTCCAGCCAACTTTCAAGTGTACTCCTAAATATCGTGATTCCTTCCCTTGTCGTACAGCTCAAGTACAGTTGAGGGTACAGTTTATAGGGTACCCTGGTAAGCTCTTTATTTCTTAGTCATTGTAACATCCAGACATTTAAAACCAACGCACATCGGTACCTCTCTTTCCTCTCTCCCTAATTTCCCTTCACACGCGCTGTGTGCAAATATTTTAAGGGTACTAATAACCTCTAAAACGTTTGCCTCTAAAAAAAAAATCCGCATCCAAATAGGCGAGGCTTTGGCCGTCGATACAGTCGCCGTAGCAGATGTCACAATTTTTCATCCTCTTTTTATCATAGCATTTCTTGGATGGTGGTAACAACTGCTTTGCAACAGTTCAGAGTCTCCGCCAGTTGTTCAGCTGCACGTGGCCTATTAATGGTCATAATATTCCATGTGTAGATCCGAAGTTCGTTGTGCTTGTTTTGTTTGCAGGAATTATCAACAGTAGATCCGTCTCCGTAGCAGAGGCTTTTTGTAGCTTCGTAACTTAACTTTCTTTTCCATGGCCATGCAGTTATCACGGCGGCATAACCCCCAACTTGGAGAGTTAGTACAATTGTAGATAACCCTAGGACGAGGGATCGGTTAGACCGGAGCCAATAAAGCGTACTGGGATGTGAAAACTGCCGTCTGTCCATTTTCCAAGACCTTGACTTGGTTTCGGAAATCTTTAACGGCCTGAGCTCCAAATATGTTGGAGTAGCCCATATAAAGTCTTATTTGCTTTGTTCTGCGATCTTACATCACCGTTAATTCCATCTGGGGAAATCATCCGCTGTTCCGTTTGTAGTGCTTTTGTTTGCTAGTCAGCGCTCGTGCTTATAAGTTCGACAAGTCGAGTCCGTATGGACATTTACCAGTACCCGGTGTTACCCCTTGGAGGTGAAATACCTTAGTACAATTGAAGTTTAGAAACAGTTACAGTACTGGGTTTTTGTTTTTTAAAATGTTAAATGAAGAGTTCACTTGCTTATCGCAATGCTACAAAAGCATAGATTTTGTCGAAACGGACGAAAACGGAAAATTCCTTTTGCTTCGACTGGCTTTGGAAGAGAAGGTATTATATGTGAATGGTATGTATAACCGAACCCTGCGAGTTTAATAGCTCCTAAGAAGGCTTGGACATGCAAATAGAACTGACACCAAGTGCGCAATTGGAGTATGTTAGCAAAAGAAAATGCTAGTATATCGCGTTATATGTGAAATTGCTCAATTACTTTTGAATGTCATAAATGTAATTTCTGCTTCAGCAAAAAGGACGATCAGTTCAGAGGTTCATGTTCTTTCAGGTGGAATTCAGTTGATCTTATGACAGATTTTGTGCCTAAACAAAGTTCTCGAAATGACGATTTGGGTTCTAGTGCAGTATGTAGTCGGTCACTGAGGTCTCCAATGGGTATTCCCTTATGGCCAGCACTTAGTTAACTATCAAAACTGTGCTTTTCTGTTGGAAATTGATACTGAAAGAAGGAAATATTTCTTGTGTGGCTCTGAAATTATGTTATTGCAATTAGGACACTTAAAGTCTCCTAAGGTATGAGTAGATACTTTTGACATAAGCATCAACCGTCTTCCGTTCGACAGGTTCGTAACCAAAACTACTTGCGGATTAATCTTTTAAGAGACACTTTACACAGAAAGCTAAAAAGTCCTAAATAAACATTAAAACATCCAATAATCTCGAATAAAATTCACTTGTAGTGCTTACGACTTCAGCAAACGATACATTATCGCGGATTTAATGGCGATAGATCGAAAGATATGGAGGTTTCACATGGGCAAATTGTAAATCTTGATAATCTTAAAGTAAGAACCTTTTGCCCTCTAATCAATTGTAATGAATTGGTTGACAGTTTTTTGAAATGGAAACATCTAGACTGGATGTACATCTATGTAAAAGCACATTAACAAAAAAATCAAAAAAATATACAACACTTAGGCTAAGATTCAGTAAGGGTCACTGAACAGTTACCCATAACGCACTTAATAGTGTTGCTGGCATATTTTGTATGACACGACAATGTGCCAAGTACGTGGTCTACTACTCTTTACCCAACTAAGTCACACCACCCACGACCATATGTATGTATGTATGTATGTATATCACAGCACCAACAACAATAAAAACACACAACGTCGCATCAAAAAATTTGAGTAAACATTTGAACGTCGGTCATGCAAACATCTACACAAACCAACATACATATGTTTGTTACAAACATTGCCATTGGCAACCCCTTACTAACGAAAGATACAAAATGTCCTTCCCAATCTAAAAATATAGAAAAAAAAAAAAAAAAAAACCTCAACTAAGCACCCAACCCTCACTCTTCTAGCTTAGATACATAAAATCCGAAAGAGATTTTCCATCTTTCATAGCAAAGATGACACCTACATATGCACATGGGGCACCGTCGATGTAAATAATCCACCCATTATTATGAAATTTTTCAGTCTTCTTCACCCAAAATGCTGCCGAAGATACATTAAAAGTAAATTCATGCGCATTCAACTACTACTACACACGGTTTACCTTATCTCAGATGTTTTCTTTTTTTCTCCCACTCTCTCACTCGCTCTGGCACTCTAGCAATAGTACTTTTCGAATGAACGCACACTAATTCAATAATATGATGATGAGATGTGAATATTGGAGGTCTCACTTCATCTGCTCTCTTCTTCAGATACATTTCACACACTACTATGTACCAACCAAAGTATCTGCAGAGATTTCCTCTCCCAACATCGAGTATCTCACCACCAATAACCAAACCGCATTTTATCAGTTTTTCTTATTTGGTTGCGGAGCGGTTAATTGTGTTGGTTTCTGTGTCAGATACACCAACACAAAACAAGCTCAGGGGAGAAGTTCACAGTGAATATTCGCCCGACAAAGAGAATGAGCGAGTGATTAAAATGAAAAATGAATCCGAATGTTCATTTTCACTATCTGGATTCGCCGCATACGAACTTCTGCACTTTGCAGACTTGAAGACCCTAGATGTTTAGACTTTGGGGGCTTGAAACTCATTTTCAGCTTGTATGGAACTTATTTTTGAGCTCTTCTCTTGGTCTAGTTAGTCGGGATTGTATGTATATACATTGAAATGAGATTTTCTCTTCTAAGAGCAAGCAAATTGCTCATGGTACAAAGGAAATCCAAAAATAAACGCAAACTAAACCACACTACTGACTACCGCCCCATTCGTGGCAACCTAACGATACTTGCAGTCTGCAAGACTTAAACGTCGTTGAGGCCTTGCGCGCGCCTTTGTGATCTCTGTGTGCTCACTTTTACAATTTATTAGTTCGTCTCTGTTATGCATAACAGGGGCTCTCTGTGGATTCTGCTCCTTGTGGATACATCGTGGATACTCCGTATGCCTTACCTATAAGATACGCGCACGTCGGTGTCGTCGTTGTTTTGTGTGAGCAATAAAGTGCTCCATCGTGCAAAAGAGGAAACGCGCCGATGGAATACGTACTAATATTGCGGGTATCGTCGTCACATTTAAAAAGACTGTTGTAGGAGAAACATCCATCGAAACGGTTTATCCGCTCTCATCGATTCTGCGAACCTACATATAGATACTTTGTTGTTTTCATTGTTTCAATTAGTTTTTTTGTTACTTCTGGGTGCTTAACTTTGAAGTTAGTGAAGTGTGTTTGACAACCGACGACGAACGTCGAACGCCAACGACCAACGACTGTACGCGAGTATCGTGTGTTCGGTACCACCATCTATTTGTGCGTGGTGTACTGCATACGAGTATCTCGTATCTCGTATTTCGTGTTACGTGTTTGTCCTTAAAGTTTGTAGGTACCCACACTTTTACACTTTTACACAAACACTACCGAAAGTGAAAGAAAAAATCAATTTCACCTCATAAGTGCATCTACTACACATCTCTTTGATAAACTTTGTGTGGGTTCAAGTTTTTTTTTTTTTTTTTTTTTTTTTGAATTTACTCAACCTTTGCCTCAAAATTTTGGCTGAAACGACATTTTTTTTTTTTTTTTTTTTTATATCATCGAGCGGGACTGCAATTTGCTCATTTTGTATGCATCCCTGAGAATAATTGCTCCAATTTAATCGGAGATTGTTTCGAAAATTTGGTTTCTTTTTTTTTCTTGGTATTTTGTTGTGAAGAAAAACAAAAAGTTAACAGACAAAATAGTGTTCAAGTGCCAGAGCATAGATACAAAGGTAGATCAGTGGGCGCTCCGAAAATGGTGAGTAATGAATTTGAATTTTCTTTTAAATTGAAACGCGATAGGCGTATGGGCAATATTTTAGATTGATTTGTAGTGTATCTATGTACATAGGTGTCTAAGTACCTAGTCATTTGTTTGAAGTTAACATATATTATGTATACATACATTCATACATATGTAGGCACTTGTGTATGCATTCATCTATAATTGAGGCACATGAAGATACGAATTTGTACTATGCGGTGTGTTATTGGGTTTCAAGAGACGTGATTGTACACGTACACTGTACGAGTACACACATATGGATTTGTTTGTTATTGATTTATTTTAAAGCAGAAGACAAAATATGTAATAAACTAATTGAATCAAGATTATTAACGATAAGAATCGCAGGGATTTAAAAATTCATTAGATATCTTGAAACACACTGTATGACACGGGCAATAAATTTTAAGTATGAGGTCGATACCTATGAAATCGCCGATTTTGTTCTGCAACCTCATTTTCAAAAACTCAAAAAGTTTATTCCATAAAATAATCTCCATTTACGTCTATGCCTCTTTTAAATAGGTTTTTATGGTTTTTATCTTTGATGTCCTGATTTGCGGTATCTAAAGTTATAAGCTGCACTTATCGGTAGGGCACAAGCTCGGTGAGTAAGGTGAATGAGGCATAATTTCATATCCCATCCCAGCTAGCTTTAGGGGTGTTAACTGTGCTGTTTTACCACAATTTGCTTTTTGCAATTACAATTTCTCTACAGAATGGTTCTGCTGCGATTGCTTATCCGCGTTTGAGAAATAAACTTCTCACATACGTCTATCATACTGCCATCGTAAACTTTGTGGAGTGTAGTCTTACCTCAGCAAGTCCCTTTTGTGGTTCATTCGCCATTACTGTCGTACAAGATTCAGTTTTCGTCACAAGAGGCGATCCAAAAACAAAAAAATAAATCGCAAACGTCGTATCATATTTGCCGGTTTTAAGAGGTATGGCTCCCATATTGCAAGCTTGCCTTTTAACCCTTTATTTCCGGAGATGTCAATATTTAAACTTTGAAATCAGTTTAATTAAAAATAAATTTAAATAAAAAGAAAATAAATTACCTTTTCTAAATCGTTTATTTCAGTTTTTAGAAGTGGTTTCGCCACGTAACGAGTAGGAAACTGGGAAAAAATAACAGAGAAAAAAGTTGTATTTAATATTTTTAATAATTTTTTTTTTACCGTCCAAACTTCGCAGCAAGAACAGGACCATCTTGTACGATGAAGCTCAGATGTTGTACTACAATGTGCACATCGCCGTAAGATGAGCCGCGTTTCGGCAAATGATCACATTTGTCAAACCTTTTAACAAACGGCACTTTGGTCTTGAAATGACAAACGGAAGAACTTGGGCCTGATTTTCTTTTTGTTGTTTTAACTGTCTTGCTGCCAACGAGTCCTGAGCAAATAGCTAATCTGTACTCTTTTGGCGACAATGTTGTCGAATTTGAATAGTATAGGGTTTTCTGATAACGACTTGACAAATTTTTTTTTAAATAAAAGGCAAACCATTTGAGATATTTCAAAAACTTTATTATTGGCTTAAAGTATTGGGTCTATAACTTAATTGCGGTTTGCTAAGAGATGTCGTAACTTGTATTATTCCATTGGAACATGCGTTGGAAAGCTAATGTCATTTCAGTATATGTCATTAATTTTTCACTCAAATATGTCGAACTTTGTGCTTGAAAAATGTTTTTGCGGGGAGTTCTTCTTCATTACTTTAATATGAAGAAAACTGCTGCCGAAAGTCATCGTATTTTGGTGGAAGTTTATGGTGAACATGCGCTAGCTGAGCGAACGTGCCAAAAGTGATTTGCACGATTTAAAAGTGGTGATTTTGGCTTGGAAGACGATGAACGTCCTGGGCAACCAAAAAAGTTTGAAAATGAAGAACTGGAAGCATTACTCTATGAAGATTGTTGCCAAACACAAGAAGAGCTCGCAGAATCTTTGGGTGTCACTCAAGCAGCAAAAAAAAAAAATAAACGTTTAAAAGCAGCTGGATATATTCAAAATCAAGGAAATTGGGTTCCACATGAAATCAAGCCAAGAGACGTCTAAAGGCGGTTTTGGACAAAAGGAAGTCATTTTTGCATCGCATTGTTACCGATGATGAAAAATGGATCCATTACGACAACCCAAAGCGCAAAAAATCATATGTGAAACCTGGTCAACCAGCCAAATCAACGGTAAGACCGAACATCCATGGCGCGAGGGTAATGCTCTGTATTTGGTGAGATCAGATTGGTGTGCTGTATTATGAGCTGCTAAAACTGGGTGAAACCATCAATGGACAACGCTACCGAACACAATTAATCCATTTGAAGAGAGCAGTAACCGAAAAACGCCTGGAATATGCGACCAAACACGAGGCAATAATTTTCCATCATAACAACGCTCGGCCCCACGTTGCTTATAGCCCAGACCTTGCGCCTTCTGACTACCATTTGTTCCGGTCGATGCAGAACGCCCTCACTGAAATACGGTTAACATCAGAGCAGAATATCAAAAATTGGCTTGATTCATTCTTGGCTGCCAAGCCGGCGCAGTTCTTTTGGGATCGGATCCACAAATTGCCAGAAAGATGGGAAAAAGTCATAGCTTCAGAGGGGCAATACTTTGAATAATACTATTGTACATGCTTTTCTTAAATAAACGTTCAAATTTTGAAAAAAAAAACCTCACGAATCAAAATATATACCCAATACAATCAAAACATTTATGAGTGGAACTCGACCTCGTTCATATGACCACCGTGGGCACGTTTGCAACGGTCGATTCTTTTGACCCAATTTTTAACCACTTGGCCACACATTTCGGCCGAATGTTCAATGTTGGCTCTGAGCTCTTCCAACGTCGTCATCGTGTTGGCATAATCCAATGATTTAACGGAGCCCCACAGAAAATAGTCAAGCGGCGTTAAATCGCACGAACGAGGCGGCCAATCGACTGGCCCATGTCTTAAGATAACACGCTCACCATACTTACTCTTCAATAAATCGATTGTAATGTGTGCTGTGTGGCTTGTGGCACCATCCTGTTGAAACCACATGTCGTCCAAGTCCATATCTTCCAATTCGGGCCAAAAATAATCGATGATCATAGAGCGATAACGCTGACCATTCACAGTAACGTGACGATCGTTATCGTCGACGAAAAAATATGGCCCAATAACGCCTCTGGCATGCAAACCGCACCAAACAGTTATTTTTTGTGAATGAAGTGGTGATTCATGAAGCACATGTGGGTTTTAACCCAACCGATAACGCATATTTTGCTTATTGACGAACCCATTGAGCCAAAAATGAGCTTCGTCACTGAAGATGATTTTGCGATGAAATTCATCATCTTGGCGCATCTTCTCCAGAATCCAATCGGACAACGTACGTCGCTTCAAATGATCCATCGGCTTCAATTCTTGACACAGCTTGATCTTGTATGGGTGTAAGCTAAGATCCTTACCCAAAATATGCCATAATGTGGTCTTAGCGATGCCCAATTCTTGAGAACGCCGTTGAATTGACTGATTTGGATCGTTTGCTACGGACGTCTGAACTGCAGCGATATTTTCAACATTTCAACGAACCCGTTGTCTCACTGACACTTGCACTAAACTTGTTATTGCCTGTCTACTAGGGCGAAAATTACGAACGAAAAATAGACATAACGCTTTTAAAGTTGCAGTCACCGACTCAGCATATCTGAAGAAAATTTTTATAATTTGCAAACGTTGCTCGTTAGTGTACTTTACCATAATGTTGAGTTTACTGAATAAATTGACAGTGACAGTTTGATTAATGAAAGAGTGCGTTCACAAATTAAATTCAAAGTTGTCAAGTCACTATTGGAAAGCCCTATACGTATGCATTTAAAAGGCTTTTTTCGATTTGCGGTTTATTTCATAAATGGATTTTAGCATGTCCACCTTATCAACATAGCCCATGTGTTTATTATATTCACTTACAAGCTGTGAACATAAAAGCTCCTTTTTACGGCCATCTTTTTGCATACGCATTGCTGTTCCAGAAACTGATGGGTCATGAAAGTTACTCAGAAAATGCACTGATTTCTTGTCTTTCCATTTTAAATATATAGTACTAGTCCGTCTTTACTTACGCGCCAGTCAGACTGCCCTTGCTGTAAATGTTTGTCATTTAGCAGATCATTTGGTGCATATTTTCTTCCTTTCCGAAAAGTTCCACAGGAGTATATCATATCTGCTTGCAAATTTTTTTGAAAGTCTATCGAATTGAAAAAATTATCGAAGAAAATACAATACAATGTCCTGGTAAGGTCCTTCACCACACGTAAGCCAACACCTTCTTCGGTACCTGTTGTAGTTTTCCCGGTATAGATCTGAAACTGGCACACATATCCTTTTTCGTCAACTCTGATCCAAACCCTGTATCCCCGTTTGATAGGTTTCAGGGGCATGCATTGTCGAAAACAGCTCCGTCCCTTGAATCTGATCATTGGTTCATCTATGGATTGGAATTTAGATGGCTTCAGTGTTCAGTGATAAAAATGTTTCCGATAGCTTCGCTATGAGGGGGTGCACCTTATAAAGTTTATCAAAATTTTTAGATGTTATTTCTGGTTGTTCCAAACTGTCATTCAAATGAATATGACTAAGAAGCCAGGCAAAACGATCCTTCGACATGAGTGAACAAATGTAATTATCTCTGATTTGAGGCATTGATGACCAATAATCGCAATAACTTGGAAGTTTTTTTGACGCCCATCAATAAGTTTATTGCCAAAAATAGCTATGTACATCGGTAGGTGTTTCTAAGAACCTGTTTCTTCTTCAAACTCTCTTTTCGTACCTTGGAAATATTTCTTTGATATCATCCAGATGGTTCGCTTAGCCCTCTCTTTCGATTATCTTCGCTAATCCATCCCTCGTCATGTTCTTCTTGAGGCTCGCTGACAAAATCAATTTCCATGGCATTTGTTTCGAATAGATTTTCAACATTTGCTGAAAAAATCTGAAAAATCTGAAATTCGTCAGAACCCATTGACTCCAAGTCAAGTCTACGATATTGATCATTGTCTAAAATTAACAAAAAAAAAATTTTTTATTTTCTACTGGTTTCACTGCGAAACCAATCATTACCGGAAACAATTTTTTGCCGTCATAAAATGATTAACAGTTCGCGGAAATATCCATTGTTTTTCCACCTAACCACTAGGAAAATAAAGAAAAAATATTGAATGTGTGGTTTCACTGTGAAACCATTAGGAAGCAAAGGGTTAAAGATGGTCGTTGTTAAGACTTTGAACCAAGGCAAGACTTTTTAATGGTACATTTAAAAAAAAATCACTGAAATATATCGCTCTCCACAGAACCAAACGGAATATACTAGATATTTATATTCCGCGGGTAATTTGTTAGGCTCTGACATGTCCCCAGTAAATGATATCTTTGGATTCTGTACTAGCTTTGTGTGGCCAAAGCAATTATCGCGAGAATTCGCCGTGTTTCGTTTTTCAGTGGACTGCTATCAAAAACAATTTTCTTACTATCGCCTTGACTTGGTTCGATCGATTCGTTTTTCTCGGCAATCTTATATGATCGAGACACCGCCTCCAATTTCTAATAACCTGGAATCCATAGCAGCTTTATTCCAAAAAAAACTATTCTTCAAGCTTGTATCTGGTAGCAGCTAAGAGCTATTGCCTTGATTAAAACTTGAATATCTGAGGAAACTAATGAATGTCATCTGCAGTATGAAAGTAGAATCGCTCTTCGGCAAACTAAAGATCTTTTATTGCCGGTCGATGTCGTCTTCTTGAATATGGGTAAAAATCTATTTTTGATCCATCTGTATACTTCACAATTTCAAGTTCTTTCATTCCCACGTGGAAGCAAAATTTAAGTTGCTCCAGTAAACTGTTTCCGGCTTATAACTTAGACTAATGTAGTCTATTACACAGATCAATAGCTATCAATTTCAAACCGAACTGTCATGTTTGTTCAAACTGATTTTGGAAATCGGTATTCAAACCGCGAAACCTAACATATGTAGACGAATAAAATTGATCATTTTGCGATAGACGTAAGGCATACCTCCAGTATTCTGGGTGTCCGAACGTTTCGGGCAGCCAGCAATGATTTGGATCACCAGCTTGCTGCAGCCAATGTTCAAATGCGGATGTTTCAAATGCCACAACAAAAAAGTACTACTGTGAGAAGATATAACATAGAAAAGGGTTTGCCAGAATCTTCTCTGAACGCATATAGATTATACGAAATCTCTGTATAAGTGGCAACGCTGCCAAGGTTCTATCAGAGACATGGCAACTGAAGTGCTGGGTATCACCCGACTACCGCCAAAAATCTCTGATTTGATATAGAACGCCGGCAAGTGCATGCAGCTAAACAAGAAGGCTACAAAGGGGCGCTACAATATAGGACAAGAGCTGCTCATGAGCTCTACGAGCAGAAGAGATGAAAAGAACATTGGCTTGTTCAGAAGAAGAAAAAAATGCACGAAAAGCACGCGATCGAACACATTGAGAGGTGCACACATTGAAGTTTTACCAATATGTTATAAGAACGTATCAAGGCCTCATAGTAGAGTCAAAATCGGAGGTGAGAATATAACTGTATAACGACGACGAAGCCCTACATCCCCTGTCAGACAAAATAGACCACTAAACTTAGACGAAATAGCCAAAACTCTTTCCAAGCTAAAATCCAAAAAATCAGCTGGATGTGATGCCTTACCTGCCAAAGTATTCAAAGCTGTCGGCAATGACTTTATGGAGAGCATGCAGCAACTCATTTCTTAGATCTGCTCAGAAGAGTGTATGCCTGATAAATGAAATCTCATCATCTTTTGTCCAATTTACATAAAAGGAGACCCTTATAAATGCGCCAACTAAAGAGATATAAGTCCCCTCAACATCGGATACAAGATCTTATCTGCCATACCGTGTGAACGTCTAAAACCCTCCGTCAACATCCTGATTGGCCCATATCAGTGTGGTTTAAGACCAGAAAAATCTACATATAATCGACCAAATCTCAAGAAGTTTAAGTCGATCTTTTCTTTTCTTTTCATCGATTTTAAGGCCGCATATGACAGCATCTATAGAGATGAGTTTTTGCAGCCCTACCAAGCTCGTCCGTCGGTGCAGAATGACAATGGAGAACACTCGCTGCTCTGTCAAAGTCTCTGACAGATGTCAAAGGTCTAACATGGTGATTGAAAGAATTGTGTGGAACTCACGACCGAAAAATTGGAGCACAATCTTTCAAAACCTTGTGCAACTACAAGCAGGAGCAAAAGTAATGTCATAATGTGAATGTGCTATCATTTTTGAAAATTTGGTCAAATGTCACTGTGCTTTGATGTTTATGTTGTAGACAGATGGAAAATTAGTTAACGACAAGCAATACAGCAATATTTACGTAAAGAACGCGGAATTATTGCTATTACTTAGTTGACCAATTTCCACTGTGTTGTTTTAACGCAGCAAGAATTTCATCGTCGTTTTCCTCGTCGTTCTACACCATGTGCGCGAATAATTAAGCGTCTAACTCAGCTCTTCATGCAAACTGGGTCCACTAGAAATATCACAAGAAATGGTCAGCAAGTCAAATATCGGCAAGACAACGATGAACACAATTTGGCATCAGCAGACGTTCGTTGGGTCGAATTTTGATGGAAGATCTGAATTTGATTTCGTATATAAAATCATAATGAGCGGCGAAGTCCATTTCCACCAAGGGCCGTTGCATCCTCTCAAAGCGACTGTTTGGTGCGGCATTTGTAGTGAAAAAGTGAGGACGTCTTGAAGATGCCGACGGTATCACGTAACTGCCGTAAATTGCTGAATTGGGTCTCGATATTTGCGACCAGATATTTGCGAGCAATTATTCAAAATGTCGCAAAACAAGCACTTATGTACATCAGCTCAGGAGTTGATCATCTAACCGATATCATTTTTCCAACTAAACGTCATCAATTCCAAACCTTCAGATAAACTTTTCATAAAAATAGAGCCCAATTTTTTTCATTTCTGACAAAATGGCAAACAATTCACTTCATGACATTACTCTTGCCTCAGCTTGTTCTGGCGTACTCTCTTAATATCAACATAATTGGGAAAATTCAGCAGGGTGTCACGGTACGTCTGCTAGTATTGAAACGGAAATTGCCAAAATGGGATAAGCAGTAGATGAGGGCAGTACCAAGTATATGTAGATATGCTGTCAACAAGGAGTGACAAACGACGTCGACAAACTGGACAGAACGTCACAGTCGACAGCTGTAATTTAAAGATAGTAAAGGACTTTGTCTACATTGGGTTTGCTATAAGTTCTGTCAACAACAATTCAGCAGAAATAAAATAAAGAATCACTCTTGCCGATCGTTGTTTTCTTGGTCTAAGGTGGCACTTGAGTAGTAAGGCCCTAGTCCGAAAAACTAAGGAGACTCTTTATAAAACCTTGATCATCGCAGTCCTACTTTATGGCGCAGAAGCCTTTACCCTTTCGAAAGCGAATGAAAATATCCGTTGATATCTTCACGTTGACAGACTTTGGACGAGAAAATTCAACGACGAACTATACACAATCAGTTGGCTTGAGATGGCTAGGACATATAGAGCGAATGGATACCAATGCTACGGCAAGACCTCATCCTAGGTGGAGTGCACAAGTACAAGGGGACCTCAACCGACTTGAAGTGCAGTTAGATAAAGACCGGACTAACTGGAGATACCTACCCCGGATAACGTTATTTTCTTAATCCACATAGTCGACCAACTGAGCTCGCTATTCCTCGAGTTGTAGATCAATTTCGTGCCACACGTAGTTTGCATAACGCAAAACCAAAAACACCTCAACCGAATGTGCGTACAGAGCTATGAGTGGAAGTGACACGATATATTCGCGATTGGCAATTCGGTGTCCGTCGGCTCAAGTAACAGGGATGGTTCAGGGTTCAATACCAGCCGTGCCCGAAAGACATTTACATCTATAATTTAGTCTCCCCATTAAATGTTACGGATACAGGATACTTTGTTCTATCGCTATTTCCACCACGAGTTCTCCATCGCTGGTAGCATTTTGCCCTTTCAAAGTTTTAGTCGTAACACCCATCTCGATACGAATGCTCATCAGTGCACCCTCAAGCCATCTTTCAGATGTACCTTCTCCAAAATATCATGAATCGTTCCTTAGCCGTATAACTTGCTTATGGAATGGCCTGCCGAGCTCTCCATTTCCTAATCGTTATAACTTGCAAATGTTTAAGCCAATGTACGTGTTTTCCTCTCTTTTATTTCTTCCTAACACATACACACACGTTCACGCAAAAAAGAAACTCAATCCATAGCTTACTATAAAAAAGTTTGCGAATTCGGTTTTTGAACAGCTTGGAGCTACCCTTATGTTTATCGAAAAATCGTGTTAAGTGACGAAGCTCAAAGTGAAATTGCCGAGCTTGGCAAGCCCAAAGGAGACTCATGAGACACGATTACACTCACAACACTGCACTGTTTGGCTTTGTCTTCACGCTCATGGCATCAATGGTCATTATTTCTTCAAACTTAACGCCGGAGCTCGCTTTATAGTCTACAGGCAACATAACCAGACCTCGAAAATATGAATTATATTGATCCAGAACATATACAGTTCCAGCAGGAGGGTAAAAATTGGACCGACAAGATTCAAACTTTTTTTGTAAAGTTCTGTAGATTTAAAAAACTCTATTTCTTAAGCACGTTACCTACTTAATAATTCAAGATCGCTGATGATCTTGAAGTCTTCTCGTTCCCCCTTTCCATATGACTTTAAATAGATCACACCAAGCTCCTTGGTATCTGATATCCCTTTAACTGGAGTTTCGGTCTTCCTTCGGCTGAGCTTCGAAATATACCTAGATGGAGCGTACTTCCGAATTATTATATTTTTTTTTAGCTGACATGGGATACTTGTTGTCAGTGTTTACAGTTTGGCCTTCTTCATTCGCTATCCTCACCCGATTATAACTCAGGGTACGTTCAATCCGGATAGCATTAAAAGTGACTTCTGGCAACACGCTAGATATTTCGGCATTCTTGGATAAGTTATGGCCTTGTGAGTCGCAGATAAGGACAACTAAAATGTATGACCTTATAGTCAATGAAAAGGTAGAAAGTCCTGACCAGAAATTCTCATTCCCATGTGTTGGAGTCTATAATTTCTGGGTGTTAATGGTAAAATTTCTGTTAAAATCTCGAATATTATTTGTATCTTGTGACTTTAAAATTGTAAGGTGCTAGACCAGTTTCGGCTTCTTTTCCTTCGCTTTCATATTTTCAATCGATCTACTACGTCCGTGTGATTGTCCCTGCATAATCCGGCTTGGGGATTGAGTTAGTATTCTGTTCTATTTACGAGTATATTTTGCTCAAATCTTCAAATTGCACTTGTCTTTCCAGAAAGCCTCAGTTTATGCTGGCAGTATTCTTAGCATGCATGAACTTCCTATGAATCTTTGTGGAAGATTCCTCACTCGCTTTACCAACAACTATCAGTCATTGCGGCCACTCTGCCATATTTGGAGAAGACAACGTTTAGTGAATTACAACTTTTGTAAAACGAAACCAAGATTACAATGTACCTATTTGTAGCATAATCACTAGTTTACAATCATTTACAAGCGCGACTACTTCGTTCGGATAGATACAGTCGAAAGACTGTAGATATATAGTATTCTGTTAGTAGAATTCTATTTGGTTTTACAGATTTTATTGGATGAACCCGTAGAGGTAGCTTGTAGGGGCTTGTTTCTTTGCTTCTCTGACTAGCTTTCTGTGCATTTTCAGGCAGTCCTTGTAGATTTTTCGCAATAAATAATACTAATACTACTACCAGTGCCAGTACCGTCTTTCAATCTCCATTAACTTAACTGGTACGTAATCAACGAATGTACTAGCCCATTAAAGTCAGGCTCTTATTTCCTGAGTTCTCCTATGAGTACAATGTCACCAAGAATTCAGTTAGATATACAACGAACTCAATCCTGTTTTGAAGTCGTTCTTTGGCATTTAGATAGGAAAGCGACATGTACGAATATCATACGTCTTCCTTTCAATTCAACATCAACGTCAAGGAAGTTAATCAATATATTTACATACATCCCTCATATCAAGTCGAATTCAAATTGCGTCATTAAAAAAAAAATTGGTTTCTCCAAGCATCTTAACCTTGGACTCATTCTACAGTTTAAATTTATTCTTATTGATTTTTTTTTGCTTAATACACTTCCTAATTTCTCCACGTGCTTCTAAAGTTTAAATCTGTAAATGTCTTGAGTAATTTGATACGATCCATACACCACTCTAGCGAACGCCTTCTGTAGTTCTGGTACTCTGAGCACGTTTCCAGATGGTCTAATGGATAATTCGGATTTGGGGATCGCAAATAGACTTGATTTTTCGAAAATCGTTCACTGAGTCATGGGTAATTGTACACCCCAACTAAAAACAAGGCCTTGGTGGTAAAATAGAATGAAAATTAGGTGAGAAGTTGAGTAATATCTCAGCGACTGAATGATTATACTGAGCATCTTCTCGTTGTAATCCCTTTTGACTTTCATCCGGATCACATACAAATGATAAACTTGGAGTTTATTTAAAATTATGAGGTCATCTTGATAGCTCTATCGATCTATTCTATTGATTTGGAAACAGGGCAATACGATTTCGAAATATACAATCGCTTACTCGGATAAAATCACAAACAATGCCAGGATTAATGACCTCTCTTTTGTGTATCCAGATATTTAAACCAGACTCTTGGAATAAATAAAATTTGAATTACGGAGCGAAATTCTATGTGAACACCGAATAACGAAAAATATTTGTTCGTTCGATTGCAATTTTCTGCAATGTTAGCGCGAAACTTTAGCGAAAACCTTTGTATGAGTGTGTATCTATGACTGTAATGTATAGATTCCATTCGTTTGCAACATAGTCATCAGAATTATTTATTTGTGTATTTTGTCATATAAAAGTTGAATGACATAAAATTATGTGAACGCATTGGCGACAATTACATATATATATATATTTTTTTTTTTTTTTGTTTTTCCTTCGCCCAGTTTTGGGTCAATTGCTTGTACATGTATTTGATGTGATTTTCTGTTTTTTTCTTTCTAATATTACCTACATCTTTTGTAGTTTTTTGTATACGTTTTCTTTGGGAATTAAAGAGAATGGAAATATAGAAACTATTTTCGGTGATAATTTAGAACTGGACTGGCAATTTTTGTATTCTACAGCACCAGAGGCAGATCAGTTTAGCTGAAAAGGCTGCTACAACATTTAAGTGGTGAGAGTACTTTAAACATATCCTTTATGGGTAAAAATAGGACCAAAATCAATGATAAGATACATCTTTGTCTCATGGTATTACAGATTTAAAATTTTTCTGACAGTTTTTTTCTACTTAAAAGGTGTGACTGAGATCTGCCCGAGGTCTTTTTTGAACATCCGTTTTCGTACTCCAAAAAACTTTCTTCTTTAGATTTCCCTTTTTTTGCGGATGTTAAAGCTCTGCATCTATGAGTGTATCAATAAAGTTCCCGGACTGGAATTGGAAAAAAATTGAAACAAAATATTTTTTGATTTTATTCCAACTATTTAATAAAGATTCAAATGCTACAGCTCATTTTATGAAATTTCATCCGGTGCTTGTGTTGGAGCTGTTTCTATGGCCGAAGTGTCATCCAAAAAACCTCCTTTCAATTTTGTAAAAAAGAAGAAGTCGCAAGGTGCCAAATCAAGTGAATTCGGGGAATGTTTCAGTTCACAGACTTGATTTCGAGCAAAAAATAGACGAGTTAGATGTGACTCGGCGCATTATCGTCCAGTAGGCTGATTCTGCCTATCAAATGCTTCAAAACTGCCAGATAATGTTCACTAATAAGTTAACTAAGTGAAACGAATTCCTTTGCTATTTAAAAATGTGATAAACATTGACTTAAAATTGGCCTTCCTTCACGTTCATCATATTCAATTCTTTTTTTTTTTATAATTTGTGCGCGCTCGAGGGATTTGAGTACCCTTAAAATGCGTGCACACAGTGCGGGCGAAGGACAATCAGGGAGGACAGAAATAGAGGTACCGATGAAGGTTGGTTTTAAATGTTTGAAGGTTGTAATGGCTAGAAAATAAAGAGCCCGCCAGTGCATTCCATAAACGAGTTGTACGGCTTAAGAACGAATCACGATATTTTGGTATCTTAGAGTACGTCCGAAAGTGAGAATGTACTGATGAGCGTTCATAGAAAGACGAATGTTACGGTTAAAAGTTTGAAGGGGCGGAATAATACTAGCGATTTCTAACGAGCACTGGAGCGTGAGACACCAGTGCGTGATATGCCATTTATTGTCGGGGATAGAGTCGGGAATTTTTTGATGCACTAGGTATGCACTCGTATGTATCTATTTTCGAATTGAATCGAATTGAAGGTCCTTAACATTGATAATTTGATAACAGGAAATCTAAACCAAAGCCTACATGAGCAATACTTTGCAGACGTATCTTCGGCGCATCATTTCGAAAAGGTTAGGATTTCTATTGCGTTTAAGAGACGATTGTTTAACTACGGGTCCAAGGGACGTATTACTATTTATGCGATCACACATGATGGAGGTTTTTTGGAAAAAGAAAAAAATTACATCCCTTTGCTGCAATTTCCGTGCTGGAAGCTATATCGGGGGCTATTTCTTAAAAAAATCAATTGTTCACATGTCATCCATGTGAAAGTGAAAACTTATTAAAATCGCAGTTTAACAATAGACAGGCGGTGCTCTATCAAAAAATAGGTTACAAGAGTAGCAAACGTGCTTATTTTGTACTAAAGATACATATAAAAATCTTCTCACGCGAGCTACCAAGAGTTATGACCGATATGTTTCTGCATATTTACGTGTTTTAAACTAAAAAAATGTCTGTCTTCCAGCCCTATTCGTAGTGATCGGTTTTGGCTGTTCAAATCCTCGTCAACGATCTTCCAGAATACTGGTAATCTATCTATTGACTGTTTTATATGCTTCCCTCACCTTAAGTATAGACGTATCGCGTCTTCAGGGGCTCTCGGAACTCCCTAGTTTACTGTTTTCTTTTGTACGAAGCTGATTTTATCATATCAAGAACCTCATGTTCTTTTTTCAACGTTTGGAAGGCTTCATTTTAACATTTCCTTTTCAGCTTCTTCCGTTTACACTTTCTTTTGGAGGCAGCGATGCCCTCGGCTGAGACACAATGTGAGCCCTACTCTTCGTCTGTACCCTTGAGTTTTTCTATGCTACTTAAACACTCTGCCTAGGCTATGACTTTTTCACCGTACATTTTGTACCTTTGTTGATTCTTTTCGGCGCTAGAATCTTCCAGACCTGCAATTTCGACAATGATATCACGACGAACACTATTTGCTTGGCATTTTTTCTTTGACTTTGTCATTATGGCGTCACTACCGAGGGTCGTTATTGGGACCACATCTGCTGCTTTCCAAGGTTTCCTTCTTGCTTTACGATGTCAAGGCTTTCTAGCTACATCTCTTTGTTTTTTTTTTTTTTTTCGTTTGAGTAAGCAGGGCTTGTATGGGTTCGCATTTGTCCAGGTAGCTTTTTTTATATGCCCCTTACTTCTATAGGATGATCACATTCTAAAGGATCTACCTCATTTTTGCAATGCTTGGTGACATAATCAAAATCAAGGCAATTGAAATATCCTGTAGGTTTGATGTGCTCGCTACTTGGGCTACATTTATTGGAGATTCACAAGGGCGATTTGCTTTTCATTCCGTTTCAATCTAATGAACTTGATGGCTTCTTTCGTAGTGCTTGCTACTATTGAAAGTCCTTCCTCATAAACATATTTTCCTTTATGGTTGACCAAGGACTATTCACTCACAGTGCTCTTAATCTTGTCATTTTTGTGCACGACAGAAGATTTATTTGTCTGAGGGTTGACATTAGCTGCCGAATAGGTTGGTTTTCGATGTTGGATCATTTCTAAGCTGATCCCCTTGAAAACCAGTAGAAACAAACCATCACTTTGGTTCACTACATAGTTCCATGACTACCCATTTATATACGTCAAATCCCCGGTTATAGGTAAGTACAATTAAGTCCGTAGGGTGGCGACTACAACTTCAGAAGTTTGGACTTGATTCTCTTGTCATAAATCGAAGAATAAGTAAATATTTTTTGCGTCACATCCCTTTCGGCAAGCAATGGCAAACCTCCAAAAAATAAGTTTTCCATCCTCATACCTTCAAAAGTTTAACCTACTGCATATAAGGAACTATTGAAGTAGTATGATACCTTTTGGCTTTTCTAGAAGAACTGGAGATACTAAATACTATGAGTGTACTACTTATTTTATTTAACGGGCTCCCTACACGTGGACAAACTTTGGGACACTGAAACCTTTTACTTTATTCAATCCAAAGCACGATGATTTTAGTTGTGTAACCCAAGACATCCGTGATATTTCGAGGATCTGATTCGAGGATCCTAGTCCCTCTTTGCTGCAGTATTATTATCCATTCGATTGATGCGACCAAGTGTTTTGGTTTTCTGAACTACATTTATCTTTATACAGCTGATAGGGTTCGCGGTATAATCCTCTATTCCATTCGCCATCCTCGCTCTAGGAAGTGTTCACTTAATGCTCTACTTTCCTGCTTATCGTCTAGCACTCCTCTTCCTATGGCAGAATTGGCATGATCAATGTTTTTATTTTATGTTCGCTAAGCCAAAGAATCAGCGCTTTTCCAGGGTATATCCTAGCAGAACCTCTTCTAGTCTGTTATTCGTGGAATTTATGTTTATTCCGAGGTAGGTAAACTCTTCTACCACTTGGAAGTTTGTATTGCTAAGAGTCTTGTCTTCTCCTAGGTGGTGGACAGATACAAAAGATATCTGCATAACATAAATGGTAGTTGTCATTTCTGTCATTTTGTTCCTCTTTTCTAAGGAATTCAGCATCCAATTATTTATAACGTAGTCATTCATATCTGCATAGGTTTAAACAGAGAAGAAGTACGGAGACATATCTACATCTTAAATACCAGAACCATCTAGAGTTTTCAGCAGACAGTCGACCACCGTGTATTATAATAATGAGGACAGTTAGACACGAGTATGTATGTACGAGTATGTATTTAAGTGTTAATTTGTTTCTCAATGATTATCACAAGAATGTACCAATTACTTTGTAAGGAAGACTAGATAAATCTCGTATTGTGTGGAAATTACCATCAAAGCCCCAAGGCCTACAATCAAGACCTTGTTATTAATATCCGAACAAAACCTAAACTCTCATCTTGTGAGCACATTTAACAAATTAACCAAAATATCTCAAATTATCTAAAACCATATCTTCCCAGATGTTATTGAATACCCACAGATACTCGTACCGAGGAAGTTTATCCACGGGTATTTAAAAAAAAAAATAGACCTTGAAACAGTTCAAAGTCGTAAACGGTTCAGTGAACATTGATGTAATGGAAAAGATACGAATAGCAACTGCATCTTTCTACTGCAGTTTCTTCTCTCTCAAGATGGCATCATCGCGAACAGTTTAAAATAAAATTAAACACCACACAGTCCAGAGTCTTATATACATACATACAAATGTGTATCTCTAAATGTAGGTTGGTAACAATCACCTGTAAAGTACCCTTATGTAGCATTGGATACATAACTACTCGTTCGCGTACTAAGAGTACCTATTCGAAGAAGAAGCGCGTGCAGACTAGACAGGCGATTCTAGACAAGTGCGCATCTCCGAATAAATTACAGTGAAAGCAGAGGAGAGAAAAAAACCGAACCTAAGCAATACTTGGACATTAAAACTTTTTGTTGTGTGTATCTAACAGGAGATTCTATGCATTCTATCGTCTAGATCACTCCATCTAAATTCATCTGAGTGCGAGTCTGAGTCTGAGTTTCAGTTAGAGTTTGCGTTTGTTGTGTAATACATTAGATTAACATTTAAATGGCCCATTATAGTTCTCATCTTCTTTCGAAGAAAGGCATGAGATGCATTCACAATTATACGAAACGATAAATGGGTATGGCTATGGTTACACGTATGTATCTCTATAGACTTATATAGTAAGACTAAGGCAACGACTACGACTATGTACAATGTATCTTTGGCTATAAATTCAATTTATTTGGCTGAGTTCACATCTCCCATTGAGTTTAAGATACACGTACCATACGTTCTATGCATATACTCCTATTTATATACGTATATGTAGGGAAGTTGGATTTTTTTTTTTTTTTTTTTTAATAAAAAAAAATTAAAAAAAGGAGAATCTGCTCTGGTAGACTGACAACAAGTCCCCCCACAGAGGAAGTTAAAGGAAGTCATGCATGTCGGTTGTCAGGTTTCATTGTTGTATCTTTCGTTCTTCGAAATTTTATATGTGTGTTTGTGCATTTATTGGAGATACATTTAAAGGTCCCTTATCCACTCTGTATTGTCCGTTTCCATTCTTTCATTCGATAATTGTCTGTTACTCATTGTAGAAAACAATGCAAAACCTCACATTTTTCGGAAATGCTATATCAATTTTGAAATGTATCTACTCTATAAAATGAGTTATTAGATGTCAATTTTGTTTGTATTATGATTTCTACAAAGTTAAACAGACTTCTTGGGAACTCTGTGTTTAGTTTTTAAGAGGAAGGATGCTCATTTTGTTCGTCGGAAAGCACAATTAGGAATGAGAACTTTATGATGAGGTGGAAATGAGTTGAAACTTAATACGCAACACGATATCGATTTCACATCTTCTCCAGGGTACACCGAGATAATTTCTCAGTAAATCAAGTGTCGGTCGGTGTGATGATGGGATCCGAAGTTTATTATCTTTTCCAAAGTGACACAACGGTTGTGCATTTACAAGACAAGTTTGCTGACAACTTACGTACGAAATTAATTTCCGTTTTCTTTTTTGTGTAAAAGGTAAGGTGCAAGTATAGAGATGCATTTAAATGGTTCGCAATAGGGCTATGAAGCTAATAAACAAAGGAAGTAATGATAGCCTTTTGATCTAAGATCTGTTGTCGGGGATGTAAGAAAGAAAGAAAGTCCACTAATGCGAAGAATAGTATGTACTTAGCCTTCTTTGTACGTTCATATTCAAGTTACCAGTCTTCTATTCTCTATGGCTCCGGCTCATCTTCTGCTCCAGAGCGGTTTTCAACATTCGTCTTATGCGATTACGCAAATGATGTTGCAGTTTATGGAAATGGATTGTAAGTATGGTTCAATTTGTACAGGATGTTGTAGGCGGCATTTACTAAATATGTTATATCTATGTAAATTGGGCATATTTTGTTGCAGCGCACATTGTTTAGACGTACGCAATTTATGTTCTTTCGTTTACACCTATGATGAGGTTAGACCATCTTAGGTGTCTTCCCATTGAGATGATGTCTATAAACTTTGGCTCTTCTGGATTCCTTTTTAGAGCTTTTCAGACAGAATCTCCCCACCGCCATGTGCCTCTTGAGGTGCTATTTTCGCCTTAATTTGAATGCATCCTTGAAAAACGTATAAACCATTTTGATCTTACTCTCACTTTACTTAAATCAGTCTAACGGCTTCAGGTAATTGCTACCAAAATTATGTTATACACGTATGCCAGTTCAGAATTCTGGCATTTTACAATTGTCAGTCGCGTGCGTGCTCTGACCCAAGATCAGTAATACCATCATTTCGATGTAAAGTAAGGCCTGTCCTACTCTATGATTCAGATTAAGAAGAGGTCTTTATTCACCCCATTGTTCAATAATAATATAGAGTCACGCGTCACTTAGAAAATTTCATCCAGATGGTCTTTCCTTCACATCACTTTCTAGATACTCACCTTCAGCAGCTTTAGGATGTAAAGATGTGTAATCGCATCAGAGTTAAAGTGCCTACAACACATAATGCATTAGAGTACCCTTAGCGTAAGTACAGACAGCTTACAGCCCCTGATGTACTTGGTGCCTGACTTAAATTCTTGAATTTTTTACGCTTTTAGGCCAAGATCATCACGTAAAATACGCCAAGCCAAGCTACTGAGAACGACGACGAATCGATTCGTCATGGTCTTCGCGTTCACTCTCAGCTACAGCTGCTATAGTCTCTTCACTACGTGCTAAATGTGGTCTAACACTAATGTAAACTGGGACTCAAATTTGCGAATGCTATTTGCAATAGTGGTTTCAATAGATCGATTATCTCCTCAAATCGTATGAAAAACATTTCTTACAGGACGCTGATTTTCGTAATACAGCTGAACAATTTGGAGACGCTATTGTGGTGTGAGTCTTTCTATGATGATTTGCCAAACGATACTGAACAAAAACGACAAAGCAGTTTGATAGGAGTTTAAATCGAGCCTAACGATGAATCACCCATTAATTACAAATCTTATTCCGGGCCATTAGGCAGAGTCCAACACACCAAGTTTTTCTGTGAAGTTAGTTGTGGAAGAAATTTTAGAAATATTACTTCATTAAAGGAAAATAAGTCAGTTGGTGAAGATGCTACAAGGCTCAGACTGCAAAAAAGACGACATCGACATCGACACCGATTTCGATATTTTCAATAATGGCTAAGATCTTAGAAGAAACTATTGCGAAAAGACTGATTGAATACCTTGACAATTATAAAATCCTGGCAACCAATAAATTTGGTTTTAGGCCAAACACAATCGTATCAATCATCTAATTAGAGACTTTGCAAACAAGTCAAGAGAAATATCACCACACAGTGGTACTTATCATAGATTTTAAAACATTCTAAGGCAGTTCGAAAAAATAGGTTTGAGGATTATTTGAAAAAGCGAAGACTTAAAGTAATAATAAAAAATAGCTTAAGCGATGAAAATTTCTCAAGCTATGGCATCCCGCATGGTTGTAAGTTGGGCCCTCAACTTTATATTTTCTTTTATATGAATGGTCTGCTGTTAGTGTTTAGGAAAAGCACTGTGTTTGCCTACGCAGACGATACGGCGATTTCGTTAAATCGATAAACATCCGTCCACCGTATGTTCCTAAACTTAAATTGGAAATAAGAGTTCATGGTTTAGAATGCCTACACAAGATCCAAAACCACATACTATTTCAAGATGATGACGAATGCTCAACATTCTCTAAAATGTGTCAACCTACAGTCACTTGGGAGTTGTAGTAGAATACAACTTTAAGTGGAGCTACCGTATTGTCCAGCTGACGAAAAATCTCCGGCAATCCAGCTACGCTCTATTCTATCTGATCTATAGATGTCCACAAGATGTTCTTCAGCAGTGCTACTTAAGCTTGATGGAGTCGCACCTCCGCTATGGCATCATAGCCTAGGGCAATGCACCGCAGCTCCAAAAACTGAACATGGTACATAGGAACTTCTTTTTATCAACCAACTGTATAAACTGGAGATACTCACAACCTTCAAAGACGACAACACATACTCGTACAAGACAACAACTCAATAATTAGTAAATAAGGGGTGATTCATCGTGAGCTTTGATTTTCAATAGGCTATTTTTGACAGATCACGCATGATCCTATCAAACTGCTTTGTCATTTTTATTCAGTGTCGTCTGACAAGTCATCACGAAAAGACTCACACCACAACATCGTCTCCAAATTGTTCAGCTGTATTACGAAAATCAGCGTTCTGTGAGAAATGGTTTTCGTGCTATTCGAGGAACTTAGAAGGTGATACTCGAACGTTTAGACCACATCTAGCACGTAGTGAAGAGACTATAGCAGCTGTAGCTAGCTTGGCTTCGCGTATTCGACAATTTTGGCCTAAAAGCGTAAAAAAATCAACTTGTGCAAGAATTGAAGCAAGGCGACTTGAATTTGCGTCATATTTGCAGTGAATGGGCTCTGGAAAAACTCAATAAAGATCTGGTGTTTTATCGTGAAATTTTGTTCAGTGATGAAGCCCATTTCTGGCTCAATGGATGCGTTATTAAACAGAATTGCCATATTTGGGCTGATAAGCAATCCAAAAAGTACCAAGGGCTACCATTAAATCCATTTAAAACAATGGTATGGTGTGGTTTATGGGCTGGTGGAATCATTGGTCCATATTTCTTCAAAAATGAGGCTAATCAGAGTGTTACCGTCAACAGCAACCGTTATCGTGCCATGTTAACGGAATATGTACTTCCTGAAATTCAAGCACATGGTATCGGTGTGCTCTGGTTTCAACAAGACGGCGGCGCTTCGAGCCATACAGCGCGAGAAGCAATGGACTTGTTGAGAAATCATTTTGGTGAGCACTTAATTTCACGATTTGCTCCGGTAAATTGGCCGCCTAGATCGTGCGATATCACACCTTTGGACTATTTTCTCTGGGATTATGTCAAGTCTCAGGTCTTTAGGAATAAGCCAGCTACGATTGACACTTTGGAAGCCAGCACTACCCGTGTTATCAGCGGGATACCAGTCGCTATGCTCAAACAAGTCGCCCAAAATTTTAACTTCCGAATGGACTACCTCATACGTAGTCAAAGCCAATATTTACATGATATCATTTTCAAAAAGTAAACACCATGAATTGTTCCTTTGACCGATGATAACAATTTTAAAATAGATATATGGTCTCGGTGTTCGGGAATGACTACAGCCGTTGAGGATATGCACAAGCAGTTCCAGCTACATTTAACTCTCTTTAACGGTTACTTCTTGGCTTTTATGGCAAACAAGACCTTATCAAAAGTCTGATGATCCTATATAGGAGGACTTTTATGGCATGCCCAGGGAACGACATGGATATTTCTCATTTCCGAAAAAGAACAGCTAAAGTGTGGTGCCAATTAAGAAGACAAAAAGCGAGGAGAAAGAAACCTGTGTAAAAAAAAATAGGACTCTAGCCATTGCCCAGCTTTGGAATATTGAAAATACAGACGACGCATACAGTTGTCCTCCAAGAAAGTCATTTATATGAAAATAATTGTTCACTTTATTTATTCTTTTTTTTATTTAAAATAACTCGTAGGTCGACATCAGTCTTGGCGCATAAGAAAATCGGTTGCCTTTCATGGATCTTCTGGGGCACACCATTGCCCAAGCTGAGAATAATAGCAGTAGAGACGCGGATAGCGTAAATTACCAGTGTTTAGCTATAGCAGATCCATAGAGAGTGTGTCCAGCAGCGATGATTTTATTACATGGCCGCTGAACGTTAGCAATTGTAGGAGTACCTTCACTTACCTTACTATAAGTAGATGGCGAAAATTAAACCAGTCGATACTAAACAATTAATGTTGGAAGATCTATCTAACGGGTCTAAAGTCACGATGAATTTACCTTGGCGCTCTAACGGGTGACCAGATAGCAATGTTAGTTTTTCCAATTGTTATGTTTCAGCAGATGTCAAAGTCACAAATGATATCCAACTGTCAAAATATTCTGTAAAGTTTGCCATTTCACGCTCGCCGTACGTGCGGAAATTATTAAAAAATATCGAAATTCCGTCTCAGTTGTAAGTACGCAATGTGAATTTCGTCGTGAGGTCGGTCATCATCATGGCTTTACTGTGTAGGCAATTTGTCGCAGAGTGGAAAAGTTTGAGCGTGAATACACTCTTTTCGATCTTAAGCCACCAACCAGATTCAGATTGGTGCGAAATGAAGAAAACATAGATGCCGTAGCGACTACGGCAAAAAGAATGTTTGTTCTTGGAATAGGAAATTTTCTTTAGCGCCTTATCGTGCGTCATATTTTCAGTGAAAAACTCAATGAAAATTCGGCGTTTTATCGTGAAATTTTGTTCAGTGATGAAGCCTATTTCTGGCTTAATGGATGCGTTATTAAACAGAATTGCCATATTTGGGCTGATAAGCAATCCAAAAAGTACCAAGGGCTACCATTAAATCCATTTAAAACAATGATATGGTGTGGTTTATGGGCTGGTGGAATCATTGGTCCATATTTCTTCGAAAATGAGGCTAATCAGAATGTTACCGTCAACAGCAACCGTTATCGTGCCATGTTAACGGTATATGTACTTCCTGAAATTCAAGCACATGGTCTCGGTGTGCTCTGGTTTCAACAAGACGGCGGCGCTTCGAGCCATACAGCGCGAGAAGCAATGGACTTGTTGAGAAATCATTTTGGTGAGCACTTAATTTCACGATTTGCTCCGGTAAATTGGCCGCCTAGATCGTGCGATATCACACCTTTGGACTATTTTCTCTGGGATTATGTCAAGTCTCAGGTCTTTAGGAATAAGCCAGCTACGATTGACACTTTGGAAGCCAGCACTACCCGTGTTATCAGCGGGATACCAGTCGCTATGCTCAAACAAGTCGCCCAAAATTTTAACTTCCGAATGGACTACCTCATACGTAGTCAAAGTCAATATTTACATGATATCATTTTCAAAAAGTAAACACCATGAATTGTTCCTTTAACCGATGATAACAATTTTAAAATAAATATATGGTCTCGGTGTTCGGAAATGACTACAGCCGTTGAGGATATGCACAAGCAGTTCCAGCTACATTTAACTCTCTTTAACGGTTACTTCTTGGCTTTTATGGCAAACAAGACCTTATCAAAAGTCTGATGATCCTATATAGGAGGACTTTTATGGCATGCCCAGGGAACGACATGGATATTTCTCATTTCCGAAAAAGAACAGCTAAAGTGTGGTGCCAATTAAGAAGACAAAAAGCGAGGAGAAAGAAACCTGTGTAAAAAAAAATAGGACTCTAGCCATTGCCCAGCTTTGGAATATTGAAAATACAGACTACGCATACAGTTGTCCTCCAAGAAAGTCATTTATATGAAAATAATTGTTCACTTTATTTATTCTTTTTTTTATTTAAAATAACTCGTAGGTCGACATCAGTCTTGGCGCATAAGAAAATCGGTTGCCTTTCATGGATCTTCTGGGGCACACCATTGCCCAAGCTGAGAATAATAGCAGTAGAGACGCGGATAGCGTAAATTACCAGTGTTTAGCTATAGCAGATCCATAGAGAGTGTGTCCAGCAGCGATGATTTTATTACATGGCCGCTGAACGTTAGCAATTGTAGGAGTACCTTCACTTACCTTACTATAAGTAGATGGCGAAAATTAAACCAGTCGATACTAAACAATTAATGTTGGAAGATCTATCTAACGGGTCTAAAGTCACGATGAATTTACCTTGGCGCTCTAACGGGTGACCAGATAGCAATGTTAGTTTTTCCAATTGTTATGTTTCAGCAGATGTCAAAGTCACAAATGATATCCAACTGTCAAAATATTCTGTAAAGTTTGCCATTTCACGCTCGCCGTACGTGCGGAAATTATTAAAAAATATCGAAATTCCGTCTCAGTTGTAAGTACGCAATGTGAATTTCGTCGTGAGGTCGGTCATCATCATGGCTTTACTGTGTAGGCAATTTGTCGCAGAGTGGAAAAGTTTGAGCGTGAATACACTCTTTTCGATCTTAAGCCACCAACCAGATTCAGATTGGTGCGAAATGAAGAAAACATAGATGCCGTAGCGACTACGGCAAAAAGAATGTTTGTTCTTGGAATAGGAAATTTTCTTTAGCGCCTTATCGTGCGTCATATTTTCAGTGAAAAACTCAATGAAAATTCGGCGTTTTATCGTGAAATTTTGTTCAGTGATGAAGCCTATTTCTGGCTTAATGGATGCGTTATTAGACAGAATTGCCATATTTGGACTGATGAGCAATCCAAAAAGTACCAAGGGCTACCATTACATCCATTTAAAACAATGGTATGATGTGGTTTGTGGGCTGGTCGAATAATTGGTCCATATTTTTTCAAAAATGAGGCAAATCATGATCAAATCATTACCGTTATCGCGCCATGTTAACGGACTATGTGCTTCCTGAAATTCAAGCGCATGGTCTCGGTGTGCTCTGGTTTCAACAAGACGGCGGCGCTACGAGCCATACAGCGCGAGAAACAATGTACTTGTTGAGAAATCATTTTGGTGAGCACTTAATTTCACGATTTGCCACGGTAAATTGGCCGCCTAGATCGTGCGCTATCCACCTTTGGACTATTTTCTCTGAGGATATGTCAAGTCTTACTTCTTCAGGAATAAGTAGCTATGCTCGAACTAGTCGCCCAAAATTGGAGCTTCCGAATGGACCACCTCAGACGTAGTCGTGACCAATATTTACATGATATCATTTTCAGAGAGTAAATGCCATGAATTGTTCTTTTAACTGACAATAAAAATTTTAAGGTCACTTTCAAATTTGTGTATTTTATTTTACATTATAAATCAAACCTCACAATGAATCATCCTTTACAAACATGTAGAGATTTTTCGATATCGGTGACTAGTTTACTCTGAAACTGATTAGCTAAACCATCAACGTTTTTGGTTGGAAAGCTTTTCACTAGAACATCATCTAGATTTACTGCCTTTTTGCCTAAAATAATATTAGTTATTATTGGACTCTAGGATTGAGTCCATCAATTGAGATATCACGCCCATATCTCAAGCTCTGAGATTAAGTTAGTTGTCTTTCTGATGATATATGTACATAAGTAGCTCCTATTTACCCTAGGCAGATCCTCATAATGCCCAGGAACGTTCATCTTTACTTCAAGGCATCAAATGTATATAGTCTGAGCTTTTCAGAAATCTGCCGGATTACCTGTAGCACTGTCGAAGATAGTCGTCAAAAGTCGTTATTTTGTGGCAGAAGCAATACCGGGTAGTGAAAGTTTGTGTCTTTGACTTCTGTAAATCGGAAAGAAGAAAGAGACAAAGAAGGAATCCATTTATAGTTGAACCCCAGAAATTACTGGCTCCCCGTACCAAGCCAAAAAAAAAAAAATCACCTTTACATCATCTTAAATTGTGAAAATGTTTAAGTTTCTACCAACTTCAGCAAACAACGAGTTGATTAAAAAAAAAAAAAATAGAATTTGTATTCGTATCTGCTCGAATTGTGTTCAAATTATATTAGATTCCTAATTACATCTGTACTCAGATGAAAGCAGGTGTCTTTTTGTAGCATGTGACCATGCGATTAATGACCACTGCCACAAACAAAAGGGAAACCGAAAAAAATACTTCAAAGATACTAACATACACGAGTATGTACAGAAAACAAAAAAAAAAAAAAATAAAAAAAATAAAAAAAATCAAAGATAGGGGTGGAATTCGTTCGGTGACCTCAGATACGTGTGTTTGTTTTGGATGGAAACAAATAAATTCAACTCTTCAATCTTAACCGATTTCAATTGAAAGGTATTTGATGGAAAATTAATAAAATATTTTTCGAGCATTTCAAACAATTCAATTATGAAGTTCAAATTGAGATTTTTTTTTTTAACGAGCAAACGTGCACGCTCTTAAAATGATTTTTGCGTCTTTATAGAGCAATAAAACGACGCGCGTTTGTCTATCGGAATCTCGGTCACGTTCTTGAGGTTATCTCAGTTTTCGTGATCATCGTCTAATTGTTACTGCTGTGTTGTTATGAGGCATAATATTTTAATTTTATTTTCATTTTTACAAATACCGAAAGTATCAACCCGTCTGGCCGTGATCGAATTAGTTGGCCTGTTTTTTCAGAACAAGAGCCAAAGGAGAATAGAATTCGTAAACTAGCAGCTTCTAGCAGCGGTTAAGTGTTTTAAAAGATTGGTCTCCTTGAGTTTTCGAGTTTAGTTTTACTTGCTACTCCTTATCCTTGAGTCCTGCATGAACACTCTCATCATCGAATAAACATCGGCTCTTCATCAAAACTATACACTGGTGTTCCTGTTTTTTTGCCACTGAAACTGCTTGATTTATCGTAGCAGTTGTACAGGTGGTCAGAGTGATACACTGGTACTGTTACCATCAATTATTTTTATATCTACACAAAATGATTTAACACCATAAAGCACGCTTAAAAGTCTGTTATTGCTTTCTACTTGCCAAAAAAAGCTATTGGTTTGAGCCAAGTTTAATCCACTAGGCATTCGCAACCCTTTCCATACATATACTCATACGAGTACATGGATCCTAGTCTGGGAGACCGCAGAAGCAAAAGGAAATAAATGTTACAATGGACAAAAACAGTCACTTTAAGATTCTACTTACTTATGTACTTATGTGGTGCTACAGTTCGGGGTGAATCTCCTCTCCCCCAAACCCCGTCAATCGAAACGAAACCGAATATTTTTCGAATGATTTTTCCCTTAAAACGACTGAGGATATCTTGATCAAATAGGAATGGGATGATCAAGGCCTTATATAGAGTCTCCTTAGTTTTACAGAATACGGCCTTACTACACAGTTGACTTCTTAGACCAAAGAAGCACCTTCGTTTTATTTCTGCTCAGGTATCGTTGGCAGAATTTATAGCAGAGCCGATATAGACAAAGACTAGACATAGACTAACTCAAAATTACAGCCGTTGACTGTGACATCCTGCATTATTCCTCGATGTTGTGTATTCCTTCCAGTTGTTGACAGCGTTTACTTGATTTTTCCCTCATTTACCGCTGAACCCTTTTCGGCAGCACCTTCCCTTTCAATACTAGCTAACTTACCGATGACAACCAGCTGAGTTCTCCCAATTATGTAGATAACATCGGTTATTTTTTCAAGAATGATGTGAAAGAAGTCACATGTCTAAAACTTTTTTTTAAATCAAAGGTCTCGGTCATTCTGCACAGACGAATGAGTTTGGCAAGGATGCCAAAATATACATGGCTCGTTTCTATAAATGCTGTCATATGCGGCCTTAAAATTGATAAAAAGATGGTGGATATCGATTTGAATTTCTTGAGTTTTTCTCCAGAATGTGCCGGAGTGGTCGATTATGGACTTTCCTGGTCTGAAACCGCACTGATAGGAACAAATCATGGTGTTGACGAGGGGTTTCAGACGTTCACACAGTATGGCAGAAAAGATTATGTATCCGATGTTGAGGAGACTTATGCTTCTACAGTTGGCGCAGTTAAGGTGGTACCTTTTCTGTGGATCGGGCAAACGATGCTGAGATTTCATTCATCAGGCATACATTTTTCTAACCAGATCAGAGAAATGAGTTAGTTCATGCTCTCCAGCAAGTTATTTTCAGCAGCTTTTATACCTCGGCCGATAAGCCGTAACGTCCAGTTGGTTTTCAGTTTGGATATTACTGTCCTTACTTCATTTTGTTCAGGTAGATAGAAGTTTCACCGTCTAAGTTGAATAGTCTACACTGTCTGACAGCAGGAAATCCCCATATTCTCAGCGCCAACTCTGATTTTACTTCTTAATCTCCACAGGTTTCTGTACGGGTCTTCTTGCCTTGAGACGTTCTTTTTATCTGTTGGTTAAGTTTTCTTACGTTATTTCTGGAGTACAACTTCTCAGTATTTTCGACTGAGCGTTCCTCGTGATTCTTCTTCTTCTAAAGAAACCGCTGATTTCACCGTCTCTTCTGCTCGTAGAGCTCACGAGCGACTCTTGTCCTTCGTTGTAGCGCCGTTTTGTACGCTTCCTGAATGTGCTCGTCACATTCTTCATCAAACCAGGGACATCTTGGTGGTGGTCAGGTGAAATCCAGCACATTAATTGAGGCCTCTCTGATGGCTCGTTGGCAGCGTTTCCACTAGTTTTCGGTACTTGAGGCTGGCAGCATAGAAGTTGTTGAGATATTTTGGAATACGCGTTCGGTAAAGATGTTGGTGGTCTCTTGGCATTTCAGCTATTTTTTGTTATATATTCTCACAGTAGTTATTCTTTTCTATGGACATTGGCCAGCCTTACGGCCTCAGCAACATTCTGAACTTATTACCAAACGACATGGTCACGTTTGCAACCGACTACATCACACCCAAACCGAACTTCAAGAAAAATTTCCTCGAAGGATTTCGCAACAGAGCTCAGTGAAGTAAGTCGAAGTAGTAAAGAACTTTGACACGGTCATCTACACCGACGGATCAAAGGTGAACTATGGTGTGGGGGCCGGGGTCTACTCTGAATCGCTGAAAATATTAATACCATACCGCTTGCTGGATTTCCAGTAGTTCCAGGCGGAACTACTTATAATCTGAGGGGCTTGCAAGCAACTAGGGCATAACACAATGCGCAAACAAAACATTACTATCAGCATAGTAATAGATAGCCAAGCCGCTATAAAAGCTATCGACTCGGTTACCATATCATCCAAATTAGTGCAGAAGTTCCGGAATTAGCTTGCTCAGCTGGACGAACGCTTTAGGATCATATTGCTCTGGGTTCTATGGCACAGTGACATAAAAGGACTGATCAGGCAGGACTCAGCTCTGCACAGCTCACCCGCTAGGAGCGTATAAAGGACAAATCCACTTACACTTCCAGCAGAAGGCCACCTCGAATGGAGGTAGTTAACCATATCAGGGATAATATGGCCGACTTACAATAAGAATGGAACAAAAGACAGGTACAGTCTAGTGCTGCTTGAGTTCATGATAAACTGACACTTCTACCCACCTACCTCTGGCGCTTGGAAAGTCCGCATTCGCACTTTGGCTACAGCAATGTGGTAATCTGAGTCAATGTTAGCTGCCCGGAAATTTCTGACTTCCAGAATACTAGATTCATACCTTATATATGTATATCGCTATGTGATCAGTTTGATTTAGCGTTTCATGATATGGAGACCACCATGTCCTCTTGTACACATTGAGACGAGGAAATCGTGTCCTTGCTAAAGTATTATTTCTTCCCGTTGCCAGACTTAGTGTCGTAAAGACTATGCATACCAACTGCCCTACCAATGTCCTCCTTTCCTATCATGGAGTTTAAGTCGCCTAGTACGATTTGAACGCCATACTTCGGACATTGCTCGTAAGTCTGGAGGCATCGGCCCTTTTTTCCTAGTGGCATGGGTGCATATTAGGCTTATATAAGCTAATCAAAGCGAATTGTCATAAGGAGCATGTGTCGCATATGGCAAATCCGCATCCTAATAAGTGCTGTTTTTCTCCTTATAGCAATCGCCATAGTGTATATCACAGTAGCCTGTTAAGGTTCCGAACATTCTACATGCAGATCCGAAGATCGTTGTGCTTTAAAAGTTTGCGATGGTCGTCAACCATTTCTATACGAAGCCATTAATTGGTTCGTCACATCCTTTTAATCTCTTTCATATAGGATTGTGCTCCCTATGGCGATATAGGCCAGCTTTATCCTACTGTCCGAGCATGGCTGTTCCCATTTTGGGCTGCATAAGTAAAGGTTTACTTACGCCACTACTGGGAGTCAAGGCAAGCTCTTCGCTGCAAACTTGATTGCTGCGTTGCTGGCCTCATCCAAGTTACAGGACACTCAACAGTTTCCCGATCAATCGCCACACAGGCCTCCTTATTATTCAACTAGACAACAGAAATAGAGACTACATCAGAACTACATATATAGTAGTACTAGCGTTTCCAAAAGTACTAATTCGAGTTCTCCTGGCATTTGTTATAAATTCGCGACGTAAATGTAACCAAATGCACTCATTACGTATATCGCAAAATTTATGATTCATGGGTCGACATATTTTCTCATTCATCTCAAACTCACGTAGATATTGGATTCCTGGTCAATTGGTGTATATTTCCAGAATTTAACACCCTCGTTCTGTGCTTAATTTTAGAGACAAATATCCCCGGTTTTACAGCAAACATAAGTATAAAAAAAAAAAAACAAAGAAACTATTGTGTTGTTTGTATTGTATATTGAGCTGAATTATTAATGCGATTGCTGAGCATTTTCTTGTATGTAGGTATACTCTCTAGAAGTACAAGGTTTCCAAGAACTCACGATAAGAACTAATAAATCTTGCCTCCAATATGGGCCGAACTTTACCTATATGTATATGCTTTTTTTTGCTGATAGAATAACCACTGAAACTAACTTAACCTGTCTCTACTAACCTAGTTTATGGATACATAATATACTTACTTCAGACGAGTTGGAACCATTACTGGATAAGATAAACAGCGATAAGGCCGTGGTTTTGAGATTATACACACTGACTGACTCGAACTGCAGCCAATTTCAGACTGCTATAATTTCCAAACCGTTCATGACAGTGAGCTCAAATTTTGACGCATGACAGATTATTTTATTATTTACAAGCCTTTTAAACGATTTGCGTCTCAGTTGTGTAGAAAATTTTTTATCCGCGATGGAATTCAAACGTGATAGTGTGACTGCTTTTTATTTGGCTGGAAAACCACAAATAGCTATCGTTAGAGCCCTCCAGCACCTCAACGTGAATAAATCATTTGTATCTCGAACAATAGATCGTTACCGTGATACTGGTAGCCTTGCAAAACGCTATGGAGGTGGTCATAAAAAAACAGCAGCATCGGCAGAAATGGTTTGGAAAATGTAGGCTCGAATTGAGCGAAATCCGCGTCGAAGTGGAAAAAAAATTGGCTCGTGAGCTCAACATATCGTTGGAACGGATGCAACACCTACTGAAAAATGAGCTTTGAAGTTCCAAAAAACACACGATCTTACACCGCAACAGAGAAAAGTTAGAGTCGAAAGAGCGAAGGAGTTGCTACGCTTGCACGAAAGTGGTGAGTTGCCGAATTTGGTTTTTTCCGATGAGTCGCCATTTGTTTTCCAGCAATATGTCAACAAACAAGAGGTCCTTTACGCCTTCAGATGGCCAGCAGAGTACCGATGATGCTCTGGTTCGGGCCGCCATAACCGCCGATGGTCGCTCTCCGCTCGTATTTTTGGACCGTGGCGACAAAATTAATGCGATCGTATACCGTGAAACTGTCTTAGAGACAGTATTGAAGCCTTATGCAAGCAATCATTTCGGTCGGAGACCGTGGACATTTCAACAAGACTCGGCACCGTTTCACAAAGTGCGCGTCAACCAAGATTGGTTAAAAAACAATGTTCCACACTTCATTTCTTCGACAAAATGGATTGCAAATTCTGCGGATGCAAATCCGTTGGATTTCCCTGTCTGGGGTATTTTGAAGGCAGAGGTTGGCACTAAAAAATACCAAAGTTTGGACCACCTCAAACAAGCACTTCGCCGGGAATGGGCCAAAATACCGCAGAGCCACTTGCGTGCTGCGTGCGATGCTTTCTTCGGCCGTCTAAAGGCCATTATTCGCGCCAAAGGTGTACATATTGAAAACTACTGATACAGTTTGAAAATCGATGTGTTTTCCAACATTTTTTGCTTTGGCACAATAAAGTTTATCGAAAAATAAATAAATTATAGCATTTTAAAAAGTTGCAGTTCGAGTCAGTCACCCTGTATATTGCATTAGCTACTAGTTATTTGACCAACTTCGAAGATGTGCCTTCTCCATTCCATCTTCGTAGTATCATCTGTAAATTTTAGTTTTATGCGAGTACTAGGCATGGTGTAACTTTTGAGTGTCTATCTAACTAAGATGATTAAAAATGGCATTACAACCAGCATCCTTATCCAAATAACCTAGCCCTGAGCAGCCTCCAACTGTATGCTCTGTTGTTTGTATTTTATCTTCAGTTGCAACGACACTTAGGATTAGATTTTCCTTGACGGCTTGGTTGCTAGCATATTGGGAATTGGAATTTGTGCAAGTTGGCTTGGTGGTAAGTGTAATGGAGCTAGATTTCACTGAGCGAATACATTTAAATTAAAAGTAGTGCGACATACGAACAGTAAGCATCGAAAAGCAAAAGCAAGAGTTAACATTGAAAGCATGGACGGTGCTAAATTTGTAAACCGCGCCCTAACTCAAAATCCACTGAGACCTTGCACTTTTGATTATGACTCTGCATGATGCATGACCTGTCATCTGTCTTTAAATCTCTGTGTCCAATTTCTTGACCAGCTTAATCCATTATAAGTTTGTCCTCTGTCATAGTCTGCCAACGCAGACAGGGCCGAACGAAAATACAGTGGCAGTTACACTTGAATTACATATATTTTGTCTTTAGTGTTGACTTATAAAGTTCCGGTCAGGTTACAAGAAAATGGTAAGGAGCACAATCTAGGCAAGCAAGCCACCAACCAAATTTGCCCACTAATGCTAATTTATCCACATATGTATCGGGCTTATATTTGAGACACTTATTCAGTTTTTTGATGTCCACTCTGACCACTGTCACAAAGCAAAATATGTTCGAAGTTGCGATCGCAGAGAGCACATAGTATAGAAACTTCCCACTGTTTATTCATCCTTCACTGACGCCAAAAGTCAGCGTGTATTAAATATCGCCACATCATCAAAGAGGCTACAGAAATAAGTGGCTTTGGTAGATGTCGAATACGTCCAACTGCAGAAGGTGACTGAAATTCCAAGCAAGAAAACAAGGCTACCTAACTCCAGAATAGAGAGAAAAGAATATCTAGTTAAACAGCGCATCCTCGCAGCTGAACCAAGTCAAAGTGTCGTGCGAGAGTAACCACATCCTTCATTTCTACAAACTCAGAGGTTATACGAAATAGCTAGGGAAACTTGATCACCAATTCGCCGAGACTTGTAGATGTATACAGGAAACACTTCCAACAGCTGGTTCTTTCTGCCAGTCGATAACCGACCAAATATTCACTCTAAGCAAATACTCCATCGGCCTTAAACTCATATATTGAAGCGTTCTTCGTCAAGAGCTCTACAAGACTATGGCTGATTTCAAAGTCTCGTTAAAACTGACACAGATATGTCGAGTTGCGTTTGAAAGTAAACCCTGTGCTCTGTACTATTTGAAACAGCTCATTTGAACACTTTAGAGCTCGTATTGGATTTCAGCATCAAAACACGCTATCACGTGACTTTTTTAAAGTGCAGGATCAGATAGTGCAAAGTGCATAAGTCCACCCCACTGTCATCACTCGTGTAATCCTCGCTCTGTGGGAAAAAGCAAGTTAGAGTGGCTCTTACAGAAATCGAAGAAGAGACGCGGCGTCAAGTGTCAGTGTGTTACGACATTTATGTTGTAAACAGATGGAAAATTAGTTGACGACAAGCAATGGAGCAATATACATTATTGCTACTGTTTATTTGACCAATTTAGGGTCTGTTGTTTTATCGCAGCGTGAATTTCGTTCTCATTTTTCTCATCGTCCTGCACCATGTGCGCGAACAATTAAACGCCTGAACATCTCGTGCAAACTGGGTGCACTCGAGATGTAACAAGAAGTGACCGGACCCGTATTGCTCGTTCGACGGAGAATATTACCGCTGTGTCTGAAAGAGTCCACTAAATATCGACGAGACAACGATGCACACAATTTGGCATCAACACACGTTCGTTGCTTCAAATATTGCTGAAAAACATGACGATATTCCCTTATAAACTGCAAATAGTTCACCAATCACTGTCTGGTGACCGTGACCGAGGTTGACTTACTCCCATACTTTGTGAAACCTAGTTCAAGAAGACGATGATTTCGTATCCAATCGCAATGAGCGACGAAGCCCATTTCCATTGAAGTGGTTATGTGAACAAACACAATTTGCAATTCAGCGGCATGGAGAATCCAGAAGGTATGCACAAAGACTCATTGCATCTCATCAAATTCACTGTTTGGTGCGGCATTTTCAGTGAACAAGTGATTGGTCCTTATTTTTTGAGAACGTCGACGTAACTGGTGAACGCTACAGGCAGATGTTAAATTATTTTTTTTGTTGGGTCGCAAGCATTGTTGGGTAATGATGGAGATTTTGATTCACCAGCTGATCTCCCGAACTGTAAGGCCAGATTGGCAGATCTGACGGCGCCAAACTTATTCTTTTGGTGCTTTTCAAAGCAGTTTACCAGAACAAACCACAAACCATGAAAATGGTTTGCGAACAACAATTCAAAATGCCAAGCACAACGAGAACAACGAGTACAAATGTGCATCAACTCAGGAGGTGCTCATTTGATCACTTAATGCCATCAATTTTACACCTTCAAATAAAGTTTTCATGAAAACAGATCCCAACTTGTTTCATTTTTAATAAAATGGCATCCAATTCACATTATGACATTATTTTTGACCCACCTTGTTCTAGCAAATATTTTGGTACACGGTTTTTGGCTAATAAAATGAAAGCGAAAGAATATTTTCCAAAAGGTTTTTCTTCCAATTATTCAGTCACTCAATGGCTACAAATTGTAGCCAGCAACGCCAAGTCGGTCTGGCCACTCATTAATGGCAGTACGCACCTTATGCATTGGAAATTTTTCTACTGTTTGGAAGAGTAGTCCAGGCCATAGTCTCCCGAACGAACCAAAGTCTTGTATTTTATTGGACTGAGGTCAGGGTCTCAATGGAAAATTATTATCCTTTGAGATGAAAGAAGTTCGGAGCGTGGTTTTTGACTGACTCAGGTTTCAGCCGTTTTTGCCACATGAACTGAAGCGAAATCTTGTTGAAAATTGCATGATTTATGATTTATTTACGAACAATGTTTTGTTGAGGAACTCCACAACGTTCTCTAAAACGTCCTTTTAATGCACTTTCGCCAAGGTTTTGATACCTTCTTCGTAGAAATGACACTCGGTGTCCTCATCATAGGCGACTCCCCACCAAACCATCACAGAAGCTGGGTGGTGACCACTCCCAAAAAGAGTTCAAACGCATATCATGATGACAGAGCATACACTTTCCATGCCTTTGATAACATGTGGCGTTCGCCGGATTTTCCAAGGTCGACTATTCCAGCAGCATCCTCAAATAATTTCACGGTACAATACACAAAGTTTCGTGTTTTGATTTTCGGTGGCTGCAACATCCGAAAAATTTCGCTTTTTTCGTAGACACATTTCTGCAGGCCAATTACGACAACACCATTTTCGAGCAAGCCGCATTCCGTGTTCGCAAACAACTGATTTTGAATACTTTTTACGCGGGAGCTTTGCATGAATGTCACTTGTCAAATAGCTGTCAAGTTGGAGTGGATATGTTCATTGCCTCTTGAGAAAGAATGTGCTCATTTTGTGTACCAAAACATTTGCTAGTACTAGGTAGTAAACAAGGGTAAGACCACTTACGAGTAAATCAGCAAAGAAAGTAGCCGCGACTGTGACTGTTGATAACTATGACTTCAGCTATCTTTGAGCTACCATCAACTCTATGAATGGCAACTTAATAGAAATTCGACGAAAATCGATACTAGAAACCTCTGCTTCTGCGTTCTGTTGTGCAATTTTGTGGCTTACGAAAAATTTAAAGATTTCAATTAACATGTGAGTGATACCCTATATTTAAGAGGCTTAAGACCTAACATACGGCTTAAAGATCAAGTAACCGTGGACGCCAGAAGCTTTGGTCCAGTAAACTAGAAAAAACGTGCCCGGGACCGTGAAGGGTAGAAAGTGACATTAGTTCAGAATCAGGGTAGTTGAATGGATAAGTAAGAAAGTAATCATTTTAAAGTTTATGTAGTAAAATGGTTTCCCTTTTTCTGAATCAGGCAAACTTTAGCAACGTAAATTGGTATTTTCGTTTCCACTTTTGGACTTCTTTCAATTTATAACGAAAAGAAAAACCAAAGGCAGAAGCACATCTACAATTTTGTAGAATTTTCTGATGTTTTGGAAAGGATCATCATCCTATAGCTCATTCCATCTGGAGAAACAGGGATTCTTGTCACCTTTTCTGTTCTTAAATGGTCATCACATTGTGGTAATGAAGTCAACTTCAGTTCATTTTTGGCATCTCTGGCTAGTTAGCAGATTATCCATCAGTGTTCAACCCTGGACATCGGTGGCATTAGGTTTGTCTGACACTCGAGCAGAAATATTGTCTCATATACGGATCGGATACATTTCCACCTATATATTTGGATTACTACTGAGTCTCTCTGACTTCACGTAATCACGTAATAACGTAACATGAACCTACGTGCCAAAAGCTTCAGAGCACTTTTCTTAATCTGCCATTCATCACAAAGTCACTCTCAAATATAGGATTCTGTGCATTTAATCAACTGGAGGGCTTCCATTAATTGTTTATTAACCATTCGAACATTTCACTTGTAGACTTAAAAATCATTGCACTTGTACGTTTGACCGGGTGGTCTAAAAATGTCGCGATACTATTGAAAACTAATGGTCTCTTCGTAATTGAGACACTTTTCCTAACGCACAGGTTCTTGCCTAAATATAGGCTTTCCCAATAGGGACTTGACAACTTTGAATTTAATTTGTGAACGCACTCTTTCACTAATCATCAAACTGTCACTGTAAATTTATTCAGTAACTAACGAGCAACGTCTGCAAATTATAAAAATTTTCTACAGATATTCGGAGTCGGTGACTACAACTTTAAGAGCGTTAACTCCAATTTTCGGTCGTAATTCTCGCCCTAGTAGACAGGCAATAACAAGTTTAGTGCAAAAATTTGAGTCTAAATATTCGCTGTATGATGTTGCCGTGTCAGTGAGACAACGGGTTGGTCGAAGTGTCAAAAATATCGCTGCCGTTCAGACGTCCGTAGCAAACGATCCAAATCAGTCAATTCCACCGCGTTCTTAAGAATTGGGCATCGCTTAGACCACATTATGGCGTATTTTGTGTAATGATCTTGTTTTACACCCATACAGGATCAAGCTGACTCGATAATTGAAGCCGATAGACCATTTGAAGCGACGTACGTTCTCCAATTGGGTTCTGGAGAAAATGCGCCAAGATGATGAATTTCATCGCAAAATCATCTTCTGTGACGAGGCTCATTTTTGGCTCAATGGGTTCGTCAATAAGCAAAAACCCACATGTGCTTCATGAATCACCCCTTCATCCACAAAAAAATAACTGTTTGGTGCGGTTTGCATGCCGGCGGCGTTATTGGGCCATATTTTTTCGTCGACGATAACGATCGTCACATTACTGTGAATGGTCAGCGTTATCGCGCCATGATCACCAATTATTTTTGGCCCGAATTGGAAAATATGGACTTGGACGACATGTGGTTTCAACAGGATGATGCCACAAGCCACACAGCACACGCTACAATCGATTTATTGAAGAGTAAGTATGGTGAGGGTGTTATCTCAAGACATGGGCCAGTCAATTGGCCGCATCGTTCGTGCCATTTAACGCTGCTTGACTATTTTCTGTGAGGATAAGTTAAGTCATTGGTTTATGCCAACACGCTGACGACGTTGGAAGAGCTCAGAGCCAACATTAAACGCGAAATAGCGGCCGTTTCGGCGGAAAAGTGTTGCCGAGTCGTTGAAAATTGGGTCCAATGAATCGACCGCTGCAAACGTGCCCGCGGTGGCCATATGAACGAAGTCGACTTCCATTCATAAATATTTTGATTGTACTTCAAGCCAATAATAATGTTTTTGAAATATCTCAAATGGTTTGCCTTTTATTTAAAAAAAAAAAAAAAGTTGTCAAGTCGTTATTAGAAAACCCTATATGAACAACTATTCTGTCAAGTTATTCGTTTTTTGTCGAAAGTTCACCGGAAAGCTATCTCTAATTCATTTGAGATTTTTTTTTTTAACATTTTAGAAGTATTTGAAGGATTTGTGGGAAGTGATGGTGGCAATAACCATCTAAACGTATGCGGTAGAATGTAACACAGTAGAAATCGCATTTGATGAGTATTTTGGGTATCATCAATTTCGACATCTAGGCACTTATGTCCTTCATTTCTAAATTATCTGCAGCCGAGTACCTACATAATTATGTTAATATATTCACAAGGCAATCCTCTCCAATAACACGTGTAATGACTACACAAAGCCAAAATTAAAACTATCCAATGAATACTGCACAGCATCTACATAATCGATTCCAAAGCATAGGCAGCAGATACTCGTAACCGCCAGTATCAATTTATCTATCTTTACTCATCTGTCTATCAGTCCGTGTCCAATGGTAGTTTTCCCTGTTCTTTGCAGTTGGATGAGTTTATATGTATGCGGTAGATATGTATATGTTTTTATCTGTCAGGCTAAAAGAAGAGTGAAAAGTTGATGGTCACCACAAATGTTGAATTTGATTAACTCTGCCATCAGCTTGCCCGTCGCTTTATAAAATATGCACTAGCCCTATGTACAAACTTACACACGCAGCCACCTTTATTCGTATCTTTAAGATACACGGGCTGGCTCTGGCTCTTGAGAGATTAAAAAGATGGCCATAAAAAAAAAAAAACAAAACAAAAAAAACAAAACAAAACAAAGAATACGTAAACCTCAACGTTCAGACAGAGAGAAATAAAAGTCCACAATTCAACGGAAAGCAAAACAGAGTAAACGAATAAAAAAAAAAATAAAAAACAGAACCAACGAAGAATAAAAGCAATGATCACTTCAATGGAAAATGGAGAAGCATCTGAAAGATCCACAGTGAATCGGATTCGAATTCGGATTCGGAATCACAGCCATCATCTTTAACGGCGATAATTTTGAACATCACAAAGCCAGCCACTGATCGCACTATGTGGTAGCGTAGCGATCGTTACTTATGTACAGAACCGAGATTGGTCGCGATCAGCATGCCTAAGTTTGCTAGCTGGTAGAACTGTGCCCATCGTTAACTTATTTAAATTTATCTTCTTGGCCGCGGATACATTCAGTTTCTTCTGCTGCTGCGTATATTCGTACGGGTACGGGTATGTGTATGTGAATATATAAAGTATCTCTCGTTTTCTTATTCACTGATCATCCATCGTGTGGTATTTATTATTTTATTTCTCCCCGCTTTGCTCTGCGATTGTGATGTTGAAATAAATGTTGATGATGATGATGATGATGATGATGATGATGATGATGATAGTGATGATGTAGGTGATGGCGACGATGTCGACGACGAGAGCCATGAAGAGAAACTTTGGAGATAGCTGCTGCTTGCTGCTTGCTGGTTGCTGGTTGCTGGTGGTGGTGCTGGCTTTGAAACTGATGGTGGTGGTGCTGCTGCTGGCTGTGGCGCGGTTCGTTACGATTGGCTGGGCACTATCAACACTGAATACCTAGCAACGGGTTAATCACAATGGTGATACAATTCTTTATTTTTTCTGTTCGTTTCTCCTCTTGGCAATCATTATTTAGATACAAACGCCAAGTCCTTTAGAAGGGTCAAGAGCACACAGGCCAACAGCAGCAGCAATACTCTAAACTTCTGTCCTTTGTTTAATTCAAAAAGCGGGCGTTTAAACGTGAGATTAAAGGAAGGCAACAACAACAAAAAGAGAAGAGAAAAAAAAAATCGATTTTTGTTCTACAGAATTCGAGTTTGAGATATTTTTAGAACTGAATTTCACTTGGGAGTGATTCAGGGAAAACTTCCTCGTATAGCTACATAGCTCATACATACATACGTAAGTGCAGACATGATTTAGGGGGAACTCAAAGGTAAATACATCCTCGTGTGTACTTTGTTGTTTCCATTTTTATCTGGCTTCAAGTTTATATGTACATATTATTCGGGGGAGGGTGCCGTACGAGTACAATGATGGTGTAGGAGTTTATCCCACCTGTGTATACGCAAAGCACCATACGAATTGGGGTTGAACTCTTTTTATCTTTTTTTTTTTTTTTTATTTTTTTGAATACGAATGCTTATTGTAATTAGATACGATTGCACATTCTACACCCATCAAGTGTTCTGTCCATGCAGTGTGTAGTCCGCAAATATACACAAGGATACCACCCTTTATGCGGACAACTACAAACTTAATTAAATACGAACGTTTATATATCTTCATATAGAGAGGGTGAATAAATGTATACAGATGTGCAACCCTTGGAGAAGAGAGATTACTTACCAACCCACCTCCTACCCATCAACTCATGCAATTGGTTGATTTGTATCTCATTTTGCAGAGAATCAAATGATTTCGTCCTGTATTAAAGGACATTGTAATTGTACGAAATAAACATACTCGTTCATGCTTGTATATATTCCATAGCATGAATACGTATGAGTAACCGACTATACACAAGCATACATATGTGCGTGATTTAAATAATAACCGTCACAGGGTGTTTGAAAAGGTTTTATTTTCCACCATAATCACTTTACAGGCAATATATCTACTTCAACTAAATTTTGGAAGCTTTCTTTTCAATTATCGATATCGCCTATGATGCTTCTAAAAACTTTAAATTGATCAGGATAATGATTCGTTCAGTTTCAGTCCAGTTGTTTATTTATTTCTGAATTAACAATGTTCATGATAACAATAACAAGTAATCAATGTTAAACGTCTACAATAAGCGTGGTATTTGGCTAACTAACTCAATTATGACGGAAGCTCCCTTTCTATTGTGCGGACCACCGAAATCTTCTACTATCTCATCCAGCTGGGTACGAATAGACTGTTCGTGCCAAAACGTTAATATTCATTTACTCTATATGTCCCAGCCGTTTCAAATGAAGGTTGTATACATATTTTTCTGTCCAGGTCAATGCCGCTGTAAAGCTCATAGGTTTGTCGTTTTATTTTCTTCCTCAAATGGAACCACAATCTCCGGAACAATTTTGCGGTAAAGGTTCACTGAATTCCACACTTCTGTGGCATACAGCAGGACTGCAGTGTTTAGGGCCGTACTTAGAATCTACTGCGTGTGTCTTCACAAGGCCTTATGCCTTACTTAGCTTTGATGGCCTCTTATGAAGCGTAGAGCGGTTGCCATATTTGAAATTGGTGGATTTACACCAAACAGGCGTTTCGTCAATTATAACTCGCTAAGGACATTAATTACAGAGACCATCGTTCCTTTCATTTTACGGAAATGGCGATAACCTCTGGACTCTTACTGACTACTAAAAGCTGTAAAATACATAAAAAACTTGGAACGGTGTTGGTCTTATTTTGAAGATAATTTCATGCAACTGGTGCTTAAATATTATTTCGTGCATATAGACACCTAAGCTGGCTAAAAATAAAGCTCAACTTTACTTACTTACTTACTTAGATGGCGCTACAATTCGGTGTGAACCTGTGCCTCAACTAATAAACCTTTCCGTCTTTAACTAACTAACTCAACTCCAATCGGTTGAGTTCCCCTTCTGCTTGTGCGCACCACCTAAGGTTAAGATTTCCTCTACTTAATACACTCAAGTGGGTATTAGTACTCTTAAAGTGCCTAAGCACGTGTAGTTTTTTTTTTTTCTATCCCTGGATAGAGAGGGAGAAAAAAAGATGAAGTGGTCATTTTGCTCCATGGGTGACATCCAACATTTAATGGAGAGACTAAATTATTAATGTAATTTGACTTGTAGTTATATTTTAGGCAACCATTCATCTCACGAGATTTTAGTTGCATGAAAAAAGAATGTCTTACGGGCACGGCTGTTATTGAACTCCGAACCGTCCACTTGAACACTACCACTTGAACCACGGCCACCCAACTACTGCGTTGTCTTTCTGGGTTATATACGAAAACTCTGCGGCCGGAGTATTACTTGGCGTCCTTTTGTTCTTGTGTGTTCGATGTCGCTGTACGGGTCGTATAATTTGTCGTTGAATCTTCTCTTCCAAAGCTCGTCAACGCAAACGGGAACGAATATTTTTCGAAGGAATTTTCTCTTGGAACCACTGAGGATGATCAAGATCGTATATGTAGATAGATACAGTCTCCTCAATTTTGCTGGATAGAGCCCTACTTTCAATTGCATTCTTAGACGAAAACCAACAGCGATTGTTAGCAGAATTTACAGCATAGCCGAAGTAGACAAAGTTGCTTACTACCTCGAAGTTATAGCTATCGACTGTGACGTACGGCCCAATTCGTCGATGTTGTATGTCCTGCTGAGTTGTCTTAATGACGTCGATGTACGTCGTAGTTGCACAGAATTTTGGAAAATTGTGCCTCCAACGTTCGCTTGTGAATTGCGCATAATTCTTTCACTTTGTCTAAAACCTTTTTTGGCAACAAAAGTCTCAAGAAAGTTGTTACAGACCTTGAGGGAGCAGCCACCGTTTTTAATCGTCATTCTGCACAGACGAACGATTTTGGAAGGGATGCATGGATATACATGAATCTGTATAGCTCGTCTTTATAAATGCTCTCATATGCGGTAATGGTGAGTATTGATTTTTACTTCTTGAGTCTTTTCTAGGACCTTCCGTAGTGTGAAGATTTGATCGATTGTGAACTTCCTTTGTCTGAAACCACACTGAAGAGGCCAATCCGGTTTCAGACGGTCCCATAATATGGAAGATTAAATCTTGTGTGCAGCCTGAATGAAATCTTAAGCACCTCAGTGAATGGTAATGTAAAGGGAGCTCGTCGTAAATTGAACCATTGATATTGGGGAGCATATATTAAATTTTAGCTGATTAACATCCAGAAAAAGATTAAAATAGATCTTGTTAGGATAGGATAGAGCAGTATTATCGGAAAAGGCTGTATTACTTCTAAAGTGTTGAACAAATAGCAAACTCACATAAATTAAGAACAGCATCGGGCCTAAGGTAGAACCTTGCGGAACACCTATGTGGTGTGAATGTTGACAGTTCTTGTTGTTAGGGCAATAAAATTCCAAATATCTAGACTAGGAATAGTCGATATAATTTTATTTTCTAAGAAAGAATCTCGCTTTATTTTATTCACTGTTTTGTTGAGTTCACACTGAAAATATTATAAAAACAGATCGTTGATACCTACGAGGGCTGTTTGATGAGTACCCAGATTCTAAGATAGGTGGCGCTGCTGTGTCAAAATGAGTGTACCATCATTTTGTATATCCTCTTTTAGCCCGCCTGTCAAAATTTGTTAGTGTTTTTTTGCGACCATGGGAAAAGAGCAGTATAACTCCGTGATCCGATTCTTGTTTTTGAGTGGCAAAACCTGCGAGGAAATCAAGCCCATTCTCGATGGTGTGTATATGAGACCCATTCACCTTCCCGTACAACTGTTTAGCATTGGTTCGCAGAATTTCACCGTGATCACACGTCGGTTATTGATTAACCGTACCCAGGTGGGCTAAGACTGCCGCATACTGACAGAAAACTATATTTTGGAGAAACGGTGAAGCATTTGCATCTGCTGCTACAGCCAGATGCTGAACCCTCTTACGACTACCAAGCTAGTTCTAGAATGCAAGAGATCACTGAACGCTTGTCTAAGTTCTAGGTCACAATGGAATCACGGGAAATAAAATCGCCGACACAAGATACCACCATTTGAAGTCATGGAAATGATTTTAACACACATTTCCAATCAAACATAACAAAATAATCAAATCCGAATTGAGTGCATCTAATGATCCTAAGTCTACCAATGTGCGGCGAGTGAAAATTCGTGAGTTGGCTAAGATAAGAGGCATCTCATCTGAACGCATTAACCATATCCTGCGTGAGATTTTGGGCATGAGAAAGTTGTCCGCGCGATGGGTGCAGCGTTTGCTCACACCGGAGAACAAACGCAATCGTGAGACCATTTCAAGGACGTGCTAGGCCCTGTTTAATCGAAATCCGTAGGAGTTTGTGCATCGTTTCATGACCGTCGATGAGATATAGATCCATTGGTAACCACCAGAGACCTAAGAACACTCGAAACTATGAGGTTTACCCGGTAAACGTGCTCCAAAGAAGACAAAGACAGTGCCTTCGGCACTTCGGTGATGGCCACCGTTTTTTTTGGACGCGTAAGGTGTGATGTACGTTGATTATTTAGAGAAGGGAAAAACAATCACAGGAGCATAATACGTCAATTTATTGGGCCGAAAAAAATGTGCTCTTTCATGGCACATGATTGGCCAAATTGCCATCCTATGTATTCCCCGGATTTGGCTTCCTGCGACTTCTTTTTGCTCCCAAACCTTTAAAGTTTTTGATTTTTACTGTTTACTTACGATTTCCTAAATACAAAGCAAATTAGTCATAAATAAATCCTCTGAAACTAGCATTACGAAGTTTGGTTAGAAGCATAGAATGGATCACCACATCGAAAGCCCTAGTAATGTCTATGAAAAGAGTAACAGGAATTTCGGAAATATTCAAACTATAAATTTCACCAGGCTAGTTTTAAAATAGTGGAAAACACTAAGAAAGTCTGTTTTATCTAGGAGAGAAAGAATTTTTGAGATCATAATTTTGAGAAAACTCATGGAAGGAAAATAGGACGATAGCTATTTAGTACGGTAGCATCACTCTTTTTATGGAGCGGTATTGCTACTGCTGCTTTAAGAGATTTTGGAAAAATTCGCAACATGAGACATCTAAAATTTGATAAGAAATGTTTTTTAAAACAAAGCTGGAAATCTTATCAATAGAAGACGAGATAGATGTTTTAAGTGAAAATACCACCTTTTCAAAAAAAGTTCGGAATTTATTCTGAAAATTAAAAATACAAGTTTATTCATTTAAATCTATGTTGTCTCCTTCAAAGTAATCCCCATCGACTGCAACACACTTATTCCAGCGCTTAATCCAATCCTCGAAACATTTTTTATATTCGGTTTTCGGCATGGCCATCAGTGCTTCCTGCGATTTTTCCATTACTTCTTCTCGCCTTATGAAACATGATCCCCGTAGTGGTTTTTTAACTCGATTGAACAGAAAGAAGTCACAGGGAACCAAATCAGGTGAATTCGGTGGCATTTTTCGTCAAAAGATTACGAATAATGATGGCACTGTGCGACGGTGCGTTATCATGGTGCAAAATCCACTGTTTGGCCTTCTGGCAAAAACTCATGATGTACTACACCGTTGTAATCTATGAAAACCGTGAGCATTGCCTTCTTTTTTGACTGAAAACGACGTGGTTTTTTTGGTCTCGGCTCATTTGGTGCACGCCATTCACTTGCCTGATGTCTGGATTGCGTGTCGTATTCATAAACCCACGTCTCGTCTCCGGTAATGATCCTTTTGATGAATGTGGGATCGGACTCAGCCTCGCAAACCATCTCTTTTGCGACGTCAACACGGTCTCTTTTTTGCATGAAATTAAGGTCTTTTGGCACCAACTTTGCTGCTACACAACAGAAACCCAAAATGTCTTGGACGGATAAATAGGCAATGTTCAAGTCCTCCGCTATCTCTCTGATGGTTAATTTGCGTTATTGACCAACATTTCTTTTACTTCATCAATGTTTTCGTCGGTTTTCGATGTCGATGATCTGCTACTGCGTTCATCATGTTCGATTGGCTCATGACCACTTCTGAATCGCTCTTTTTTTTTTCATGGGAAGGTGGGAAATCTTCATAGACACTATACGCCCGGAGCCTATAGTAGTGTGAGATTCCTACTCACTAAAAAGCACCTCCCTTATGCAAACCACGACTGAGTTCACACTCAACAAGCAGTTCTTCTTTTGTTTTTATAAGATATGCGCTGCTAATCACCGCGCTGGATCGAGAGGCTTAGTCCTTTTCAGACGGCGCAATAAATTTGTCTCGTCGAGGATCTGTTGAACAGAAATATTCATGTGACCTTGTAATCGATTATTATGTTTTCGCGCAAACATTTTAATTACGTTCTGAACGTTTTCGACTCCCAAGTCTCTGTGGATATCATCGTTTCTAATGTACCACGGCGCATTAACAATACCTCGAAGAACTTTGTTTTGGAATGTTGTACACCATATGTCCAGATCGGTTTTAGCACTTGCTTGTATAACAGCAGTTTGTTCTCTAAGCTAAGCTTTGAATACTTTCCAATAAGCCAGTAAATATCTCTATATCTCTTCACTTTTCACGTTTTATCTTGACGTGTGCTCTCCATTTTAGTTTACGTCGAGTGTCATACCGAGATATTTGGCCTCGTTCGTGTAAGGAATTCGTACTCCGTTGATAAACACCGGTGGATTCTCAATTTTCTTGAGAGTGAAATTCACGTGGACAGACTTGTTTTCATTAAACGCGATTCGCCAAGTGTTTGTCCAATTGTTAATCCGTGTAAGGGCACGTTGCAACTTGGCAGTTGCTTCTTAGACTGTTTTAGCCGTTGCCAAAATGGCAATGTCATCAGCAAATGTGGCTAGGACAGTGTCGTCCGTTTGCGGTATATCGCGGGTAAAAAGCAAATATAGCAGAGGGCCAAGTACACTTCCTTGCGGCACCCCCGCCTTTATTGTCTTAAAAGTAGAATATTCGTTTCCGTGTCTCACACGGAAGAGTCGGTCTTCCAGGTATGAACCTAAAATAAAAGACAATTGCTGGGGTAGGACTTGTCGGAGTTTATAGTTTAGGCCTTCGTGCCATACCTTATTAAAGGCTTGCGAAACGTCAAGGAATGCTCTTGAACAGATTAACTTACACTCGGTTGCTCGTTCAATTACATCGGTTATTCGATGGACTTGGTCAACTGTAGAGTGTTGGCTTCTAAAGCCAAATTGATGGTCAGGCAAGAGGGAATTTGTGTCGGTAATTGGTTTCAGACGATTAAGAAGGATTCGCTCGAAGATCTTCGATGTAATCGGCAGAAGCGATATTGGTCTATATGACTTGACTTCAGTCAGCGGTTTACCGGGTTTCGGAACCATAATAACTTCGGCTACTTTCCACTGGTGCGGTACGTGCTCTAATCTAATGCTGGCATTTATAAGATAGAGCAGCATTAGCAAACCTTTTTTCGGCAACGCTTTAAGTATCTCTCCCGTTATTAAGTCATATCCTGGGGCTTTATTGGGCTTAAGCGTGTCTATAACTTGTCTAAGTTCCCTAAGTGTAGTCTTTTCTACTGGAAAGTTTGTCGTCACGTCTAGCGTATTGACATTCTCAGGAAGCACCCCCCCATCGAATGGTTTAAACGCTTCAGCAAGATGGTCGTCGAAAACATTAGCTTTTTCCTTATAATCTTTCGCCCAGTCATCCTGGTTTCTTCTTATTGGCGCCACGTGTATTTGGGGCTTTCGAACACTTTTAACGGCTCTCCATATGGAGTAGTTGGTATCCTTTGTCGCTGTGAGTCTTTCAAGGTAGTTATTAATACCTTGATTATTGAAGTCCTTGATCGATTTTTTCAACAAGTTGCAGAGCCTATTGAAGGACGTTTTATCTTGTGGTGCCCGGGTTTCATGCCATTTGAATCGCTCGGGTCACTGGTACGTGACCGTTTTTTTTTTTTTTAGAGAAGCGTTGCTGGAACACTTTTCCAAACATTTCCAACGTATGCGCACCATTAAATCCGTTTTTTACGCAAAATTAAATACAAGTTCGTTGTTGCAAATTTAAATCCATTTCAAAAATTGTAAAAAATCGCCAACACACACAGAAATAGATGTACTCTTGGCTACGTAATTTTTGCAAATGTCAAACTATGTCGCTAAGATTTAGAGAGAATGTCAAAAACAGATACACCAACTTAAAAAAAAAACAGAACTCAAATCGGAATGATGGAAGCGCCACACAGTGTAACCACCGGGAACTTTTTGATCAAGAACAATATAATGTGTACGTGACCAAAGATGTATGTGGCTTAACGTTGTCCTGGTGAAAAGTGAGACACCTTTCATCACACCTGTCCAATTCTACCAAATTAAGAGCTGAATCTTATTTTGCTGGATATCAGCTTTTGAAGTGGATTGTGCTGGCTCAATAAGCCCGGACCATGGTCGTTTTCGAATGACATTACAGGAAGCAATCCATTTTTCATCGCCAGTGATGATTCGTTGCAAAAAATGATCGGATTCATTGCGTCTAAGATGCAAATTGAAAACGCTAATGCGCTTCGTTAAACAAATTTCTTTCAAATCAACCCAAATATCAATATTTTTGACGCTGTATGTGACACATTTAACTGTTTTGCTATCTCTCGTAGAGTAACGACGATCCGACTCGGTTATGATTTTAATTTGATCATGTGGCTGGCCTGAATATTGTTCATCTTTTAGTGAAAAATCACCGAAACAAAATCTGTCAAACCAATTCCGGCACTGTCTTTCTTTTAAGGCTTCTTCAAAATACAAACCACATAACTTTTTAGCAACTTGCGTTACGTTCTTTTCTTTACGAAAATAGAAAAGTAAAATATGACGAAAATGCTCGTTTTTGCATTCCATATTAAAACTGACTCCAGACTTACACCTTTTCAAAAAAAAATACGCGAACTTAACTTCTGAAGTAAAGTAAAACTGACAGCTAACAAATATCGAAAAAAAAATGTCGTTAACAGAAGCCATTAGAAAATATGGCCAAAGATAACTATGTGTCGTCAACCCAATAGTTATTTTATTAGCTGCGCAAGCAAGTTCTGTTCTAAGCTAAGTTGTATGTCAATAGATGGCTTCAACAATAAGTGCTGGTCGATTTTGACATATCCAAAACGTCATGAACCAAGCTTAGGCATATGGTAAACAGACCGTTTTGAAACATTAGTGATTTTGTTTTGGAGTCATATAGTTTTGGTTGTGTAAAAATGTCTGATTTTGTGCCAAATAATCGTCATTTGCGGAAAGTGTTGATTTTCTTCTTTCATTCGAAGCAAGCGGCAGCTGAAGCGCATCGAGAGCTCCAAAAAGTTTACGGAGATGCTGCTGCTCCGTCGCTTCAAAGACGGTGATTTCGATCTTCGATTCTTCGTAGATGCTGAATTGGAAGCATTGCTCGATAAGGATCCGTGCCAAGCGCAGAATGAGCTTGCTTGGGTTCCTTATGTTTTGAAACCAAGAAACGTTGAGCGTCGTTTTTTGCCTGTGAACAACTGCTCCAGCTACAAAAAAAGAAAGGGTTTTCTTCATCCTAACGAGTGATGAAAAATGGATAAAGTACAACAACTCAAAGAGAAAAATTCCTGAATATTCCTGATGCGAAGGTTATGCTGTGTATTTGGTGGCACCAAGTATGTGTAAAATGGTCTGGCTGATCAGCAGTTCCGCTAATATGAAATGGCTTGATTCGTGGATAGCCTCAAAAGGTAAGCACTTTTACTGTAATCGTATTCGAGCACTGCCAGAAAACAACTTTTTAGAATAGTTACTTGACATGTAATTCAGAAAAACAATTCCTCTTCTCAATGTATTGTAGTAAAAGGTGACCATTATACGCAGATGCTTACACAAAGCCTTCTTTCTTAACTTGAAGCCACTTACCATAGATATATCAAGCTATATCATTTAAATGGCCGCCGCGCTTTCGCTGGCAGTGCTTCAAGCGGTTAATACAATATAATACATGGGCTGCCGTTTCTAAGAGAGGGCACCACTTGAATTAAATCCATACCATTTTCAGTGAGTACCAACCTTCAAAAGATACGTGTATAAATTTGACAGCTGTCGGACGATTAGTTCTCGAGATATAGCGTTGTGAGTGAAGCAACTTTTGCTATTGTGAAAAAAATGGATTCAAAGCAATTTCGTGTGTTGATTTATCATTGCTTTTTGATGGGAAAAAAACCAGCCGAGCTAACCATTCGCAAGTGGATTGAAAAATTTAAAAGTGGTCATACAAGCACCGAAGATGGCGCACGCAGTGGACGTTCAAAAGAGGCTGTTTCAGATGAAAACATCAAAAAAGTCCACAAAATGATTACGAATGACCGTAAAGTGAAGTTGATCGAGATAGCTGAGGCTCTGAAGATATCAAAAGAGCGTGTTGGATATATCATACACATATATTTGGACATGCAAAAGCTCTGTTCAAAGTGTCGTCGACCAAAAACAACAACGTGTTGATGATTGAGAGGAGTGTTTAAAGCTGTTCAACCGCAATAAAGCCGAATTTTTGCGTCGATATGTGACAATGGATGAAACTTGGCTCCATCCAGTTTCACACCAGAATCAAGTCGGCAGTCAGGTAAGTGGCGAGCAGGCGACAAACCTCGTCCAAAACAACCAAAAACTCAACAGTCGGCTGGCAATATTATGGCATCCGTATTTTGGGACACACATGGAATAATTTTCATCGACTATCTCCAAAAGGGGCAGCGTTTGAAGGACGAAATCGCATAAAAACGGCCGCATTTGAATAAAAAGAAAGAACTTTTTCATCAAGAGAATGCACCGTGTCACCGTGTCGATGAAAGCGATGGCAAAATTGAATGAATTCGGCTACGAATTGCTTCCCCACCCACAGTATTCTCCAGATTTGGCCCCCAGCGACTATTTCCTGTTCGCAGACCACAAAAGAATGCTCGCCGGAAAGAGATTTAAGACTGATGAAGAAGTAATTGCCTAAACAGAGGCCTTTTTTGAGGCTAAAACGAAATCGTACTACAAAACTGGTATCGAAAGATTGAAAAATCGTTTCAATCAGTGTATCGCCCTCGAAGGCAACATTTTGTGTTTTACTATAAAACGGCACTGACTTTTCAGCCCATGTGTTATACTTGTCCAAAGTGGTTGGCTTGTTAGCGTAGGCTAAGGTCTTGACGTAGCAGCAGAGAAAATAATCGATTAGTGTCAAATCTGAATTTTTCCTTCACAACATCGAGAGTTGCGTCGCTTTTATAGCATGTAGCTTCGTCTTGTTAAAACCAGAGCTCGAATATATCGATTTTGTTAGTATGGTATAGCTGACATGCCATAAACCGCACTAAACAGTTAATATCTGTGGATGCATAGATGTTTGGCTGAACACTTGTCTATTGTGTTCGCTCAAATACTGACAATTTCGCATGTTGACATAGCCGCTGAGTCAAAAATGAGCCTCGTCCGATAAGACGATTTTTTGCCAAAATCCGTCTTCAATTCTTGCGTCGGAACAATCTTGTACGGATGTAGGCCCAAATCCAACCGCAAAATAAGCCCTGGCGATGCCCAACAAAGCTTATCGTCGCCGAATGAACATTTCTGGGTCTGCTTCGATACTGGCTGCTATGGCGGCTATGTTTTCTTCATTTCGCACCAATCTGTATCTGGTTGATGGTTTAAAATCCAAAACAGTGTACGCACACTCAAACTTTTCCACGGTGCGACGAATTCGCTGCACAATGAAGTCATGGTGACGACCGACCTCACGACAGAAATTCACGTTGTGTATTTACAACTGAGCCGGAATTTCGATATTTTTTAATAATTTCCTCACGTTCGGCGAGCGTAAAACGATACAGGATGAAATGGCAAACCTTACTGAATATTTTGACATCTGGATATCGTTTGTGACTTTGACAGCTGATGAAACATAACAATTGGAAAAAACTATCATTGCTATCTGGTCACCATTTACAAAAATGTATCGAGTCTTTTAAAATTGTTCGAGCTTCATGACTCAGAATACCGAAAGCTTATGGAAGGTAACAAGTTCATATTAAGGCAATTTTTCGACTGATCAGATTTCAGTTTCCCCGTTAGACGGTTTGGATACTTGCCTCTGTCAAGACAACAAAGAAACAAAGAAACCTTCTGTGCCAGAAAGGCTCCCAGATTCTTCTTGTGAGTGAGATCTTTTGCTTCGGTACTCAAGGATTTCCTAGCGTCCTAATACTTCTCAAGCTTGTAACAATCCTTTGTTGAAAATAGTCACAAAATAGTGATGTAACCGATGTGGCTTCCATCCTGTACGGCTACGGTCTATTTTTATAAACTATTTATGTAAATTCTGATCTCTCTCTACGGTCATGAGTATGAACTTATTTTTTATTTGAAGAGAAACAAATTTTTGTGTATGTAAATATGTTCATAGTTCGTAAGGCAACAGTATCTTGGTATTGTTTTCAAAGATTGCTATTCGTTGCAGGTGACTTTGTTCTCGATAGCAAGTAGTTAATTTAAATTTAATGTACGCACTCAGTTATTTGCCTCTAGTATAAGTACTAATGCCAACCACAATTGATGACAGATGGCCGCCGTGCTAAATGAGCAGAAGTTAAACTAATAACTCCAAAGTACATAATGGCATTTAAGCAAATACTCGTACTCTATCCCTTACTTGAACAAACAAAGCCATTGTGGGAGTCTTACCTTTGAATCCATTCGATGGGAAATTACATTTGATACAGTGTCTATTGATTTTTACATCAAGATGTACATAGAACTCTCAATTCGAACTGAATAATAGAAGTACTCATACATTTCTTAGATGGATTCACGTACGTATTTATAAACTTGTAAGTAAGTATGGGTCAGTGGAAAGAAGACCAAAGACTAAAACTATTCATAACTGCCATTCAAATCGCTTACAAATCATATTAACCGCTTGAAATAATTTCTCCAAATATATAACAGTTCACAGATGATTACATAACCCACCATCCACCAAGTGTACCACCCTCACAAAAAAAAAAAAACAAAAAAAAACAACATACACATAAATGTATCTACTACACAAGTCACACGGGTGGAAAAGGTCTCCTTTTTCGTTTTTTATTTTATTTTTTTTTTTTTTTTCACATTTTGGATGCGTCATTCTGCAGATGGCTTTGTGTCTCAATATCATGAAAAAAGAAAAAAAACAAAAACAAGAAAAAAACCAACAACAACCAACTCATGCAGGTGGAATAGTTTCCCCCTAATTGGATTTTCCACATCGATTCTAAGAAAAAATCTATGGCGTTGCTGTTGGTACTAGATACGATAAGACCGACCGACCGAACGACAACGACGTGTGTTCTTTCAGTGTTCTCCCAGGGAGAAAAATCGATCGAAAAAAGACTTTGTAGGCATTGTAGTCATTGTAGAGTATCCCACCACCACCCCCAATTGCCGCCCTCAGTTGTATGGATTTTCTCCTTTTTTATGTTGATTTTTCCTCTAAAAGAGAGGTTTTTATCTGATGATACTACAGAGCAAAAGAGGGTGAAATTATCCACCATTTCTACAAAAAAAAAAAAAAAAAAAAAAAAAAGATACATACCTAGTCCTTTCGATATACCATACCTATTCGTACAATATAGACCAATCAACAAAGAGCTTGTGGGTAGCTAGCTTCTGTTTGTTTCCTGTGAGATTGTGAGATTGTGAGATACATTTTCTGAAGCCCAATGAGAGATCGTTCTCAAAATATCTCTTGGTCTGGTTGTTGTTCTATTTCTATGCTACCCTCTTAAGAATACAGCCGCACGATGGGTGGTGTAGTGATTTTTGCGCATTTCCCAAAAGATTTCTCGATTCTTGCATCCTTTTCACTCTCTCATATTTTCAGATGGTTTCAACAAAAACGAAAAAAAAAAAAAAAAAAAAACGCGAATATGAAGCAGCAGCAGTAGCAGCAACACAAAAAAAAAAAAAAAAATACGAAAATAACGAGGCAAGTAGAACACAGAATACAGAAAATTCAGAAAAAGTAGGAAAATTGATATATCCTCTCGTTGGCGCGCGCACTTCTCTCCTCATCACTGCAGGGTTGGTCTTGGTCTTGGTCTTTGGTTTTAGTTTTGGTTTTGGTTTCGGTTTTGGCAGAAACTCAAGAAAATCACCCTCTCTAAATTTACATATTCGTATTCGTATTCCCTTCAGAATACGAGCAATAGGAACAAAACGCTATGAAGGCTATGTGTCCATGTACGAGTACTTTAAGTAAAGAAATAAAGGCAAAAATTTGTCCTCCATCCATCCAGTTATCTACAGAAAAACTCTGCATTGAAATGGTGTTCGTATTCGAAGTGTTTTTTTTTTTTTTTTTTCGTTATCTGTGTTTCCTATGCGATTGTGAGTTAGCATAAATATCTTTGACTAGGTACACCTTAGAGATATGTAACTAGAGCAGTGTGAATTTTTATTGCGAAATGACGACAACAACGGCAACGGCAACGGCAACGACGAACCGAACAACGACATTATGGCGAGCAGCCCAAATGCACGAGTTTATTTCGCAACGCAGAACGAACCATCAGTTCAGCAGGCAATTGTACTGGGAAAGCCCCAATTTTTCGTTTACCCTCGATTGGTAGCCATGGTGATGGTGATAAAATAGATTTACCTAGAAACTATAGATACAGATACACACTTTAGATACTAAGAGCACAGGTGGTAGTGGTTGGTACATTACATACGAGTATGTACATACCGACCTATCTATCCAACCCTATCCAAGGGGGTAGTAAAGTGGTTTCATCCATACAGTTATAGTACTAAATAAATATTTAGCTTCAACACCCACCCATTTATTTAACTAACCACCCTCTCGTCTATGGTTCATCCAACGACATCGTTGTAGATAAAATGTCGTACATTTTTTTTTATAATTTTTTTTTGTCTTTTTTTTTCAACCAAAAAAGATGGTAGTGGACTGGGATTGCGATCTGGACTGAGATTAGAACTTGGACTGCGACATGGGCATTAATGTGGACTCACATACCAACTTACTTAGGCAAATGAAATGAAGAAAATCTTTAGAATGGTCACGGAAAATATATTCAAGTCTCTAACACAAGGACGTGTTTCTACTATTCGTACAAATATGATGAAAAGATCTATTGTACATTAAACACAAATAGTTGGAAGAGGTCACCCTTTCTGTACGAAGCATGTATCTGGGTAGATAGATATAACTATACCTTGAGGGAGGATTACCCTTACTCAACTTGTGTAAAGACGGGGGGAGGATAAGTGTTGTCATATAATGAATATTAGATGACATTTTACTACATCAACTGATGGTGTTAGTGCATTCCCCTCTTGTTAGTTTTCTTCTGTCCTTATTATCTGGTAATTTGGATGTTAAAACTTTTTCTGTATGTAAACAGATACCTATCGATCGCATGCGCAGCGCAAAATTAAACTTTCTTCTTATGGCATTTTATAAGCAGATAATCATAATCAAATCGAAGGCCACGTATCGTCCCATAACTATCACATCTAGCTGTAGTTTGTACCTATCTACGACTAAGTATCTAATTAGAGAAATTTCTGAAATTATGCAGGTATGATTAGTTAGATGCGGGAATTATATGTACCTACATATACACATGTCTAAAACAAAGATATGATTTTATAAATGTCCCACAGAACACCTGTTCTCGGGGGAGTTTATACCAACATTCAAACGTTGTACAATAGATTCGTTTGTGTTGGTCGATAATTTTTCTTCTTCGTTGTCATCGATGTCGTGGCTGTTTTCTCCCTTTATTTTGATGCTATTCCGCTACATTACACCCCCAAAAGTTTTTACAGACCGGAGCTGCCTCTAATTCCATGTTTTTTTTTTTTTAGTTTTTTCTTATGTGGTGAAGGCTATGGAATCATACTCACCCTCATTCTCATTTCTACCTATATTATTTCCCAGATGTACCTAGAATGTTTGAATTTTCTATTTTTCTTCTCTCTCTTCGTATTGCGGTCCGGCGATTTCAGAAAATTGATTTTCAAAGTACTCGCATTCGTACAATAATTACTAAGAGGTGACTATCTTTTCCACTTTCAAGTTTTAATACTTTTTATATGACTTGTTCGGATGTCAATGAAGTATTGATAAAAATATAAAAATTCAAAAATTGATAATGATTAATCGGTTAAGCTATAGACTTAAATTTATTGATATCTCGCCTTCTATGAGTCAGGCGAAATAATTTATGAATCGTGTAACGTTTCAGAAGGAATCTGCACTGAGTTGTGGATATCTTATACCAGTTAAGCGTTCTTAAAAAAAGTTGTGAAAGAAATACTTTTCCTAAGACTTCGTGCGTCATTGAATGGAAGGTCATTTCTAACAATAGATAGGAGATACCGTAAATCATGATATAGATAGGTTTTGTTGCTATTAATAAAATCATTCGAAGTGGTCAATCTATAAATTGAACGAGATTAACAAAAATGTCCTTTCAAGGACTGTAGTTGACATTGAAATGAGAGTTAATTTGGTTACTTTTTAACAGCTTTGAAAACATATGTAAGTATCGGATAAGGACATAATCTTCTTGTACTCGTACGACGTCTGACGATGAGTTTTGATCGGCGCATTTCCTTCTCGGCTGTTCCGGCCTATACTTACGTTTATCGGTTCACTTTTCTAAGTTGTTGGTTTAATTTTTAGTTTTAGATTTGACCAAATGCCATCTAGGAAGTAAGATGAGATGGCCATAAAGAGAATGACAAATTGTTGTATACGAGTATACAGTGGTGATTGTTATAGGGAAAAGAATCAGCGCTTATTCGGATATGCGCCAGACTAAGGAAAGGGGTCTTGAGCTTCCGACATGTGAACGAAAGTCTTATGACAACCCGCATCAAGGCTAAATTCATTAACATAACATAATATGCGCCAATGCCCCTACGGAAGACAAGGACGATGCCATCTAAGAATTTTTCTACGAACCCTCGATAAGACTTAGGAGCAATGTCCGAAGCATGAAGTCAAAATCGTAAAAGATTGATTTATTGACTTTGCGAGGGTCGAAATATTACTTTACCAAGCACACGGTTTCTTTATCTCAATATACTTACCCAAAGCGACATGGCGATAGACGTAAGGAATGCCTCCAGGATTCTGGATGCCCGAACATTCTGGGAACCCAATATTGACTCGGATCACTACCTTGTTGTAGCAAAGGTACGAATCACTTTCATATGCTGCCAGCATCAAATACCAGTAGCAACGCTGCAAACGTGCAGTCAGAGACTCCGCAACTAACGTGCTGGGACTCACTCGTTCACCACCAAGACATCCCTGGTTTAATGAAGAATGTCGACAAGCACATGCAGCTAAACAACAAGCATACAAAGCGGCGCGGTAACAAAGGATGAGAACTGTTCGTGAGCTCTACGAACAGTAGATACGGGAAGAACATCAGCTTCTCCAGAAGAAGAAAAAAGCGCGCAATTAGTAGTAGGGTAGTAGAGTAGAGAGCATGCACTAATTCATTTCTCAGATCTGATGAAAAGAGTGCATGCCTGATGAACGAAATCCCGGTATCCTTTGTCCAAAAAAGGGCAAAGTCCGGTCTTTATCTAACTACTTCTTTAAGATGAGCTATTTCTCTTCTACGTTGTCCCGGAGGTACTCGAGCGTACAGCTCGAGCGAAGGAAAGTTAGGGAGAGAGGAAAGAGAGACACCGATGCACGTTGGTTTTAAATGTTTGCAAGTTGTTGTCTTAGCCATTTCAGGCTAATATCCGTCAACGGCACCGAATATTATTCCAAGGATTTTTCTCTCGAAATGACCGGGATATCTTCATCTGCTTTAGAAGGGTCATGTAGGACTGGGATGATCAAGGTCTTATATTCTTAGTTTTGCGGAATAGGGTTGTGTGTCCTTTCTGGTTGACAGGATTGACTTGCTTTTGCCCTCATTTACCGCTAAACCCATTTCGGCGGCACCTTCCCCAATTGTGTCAATATCATCGGCATACGCTTGTAGCAGAACAGACTTTTTAAAGAGTATCCCTCCAGTGTTCGTTTGTGAGTTCCGCGCAGTTCCTTCAAGTATGATGTTAAAGAAGTCACCTGATAGTGGCACCTTGTCTAAAACCTTTTCTGACATCAAAGGCCTCGATTAAGCCGTTATAGATCTTGATAAGGCTGCGAGCATTTTCTATCGTCATTCTGCATAGACGGAAGAATTCTGCAAAGATGCCCAGCTACACTATAAATAAAAATAAACCAATCAGGTTGTTGACGAAGGGTTTCAGACGTTCACACAATGTGGCTGATAAATCTTGTATGTGATGTTAAAAAGATTGATGCCTCTGTAGTTTTCGCAGTTCGGAGGGTCCATCCATCAGGTCCATCTGATTTGTTGGTTTTCAGCTTCGATAATGCTATCCTTACTTAATTTTGTTCAGGTGGATGGAAGTTTTGGCTATCTCGTCTAAGTTTAATGGTCTATTTTGTCTGTTGGGGTATGTAGGGTTTGTTTACCGTTATACAGTTTGTGAAAAAAGGTTTTTAATATTCTCAGCTCCGACTGTGACTCTATTGCAAAGTTTCCTTCCTCATCTCTACAGGCTTTCTGTACGGGTCTTCTAGGTTTGACACGTTCTTTTTGCCTGTTGGTTTAACTTACGTACGTTATTCCTGGAGTGCAACTTCTCAATACTTTCGATCGCGCGCTACTAGTGCGCCAATTTATCGGTTTCTTGTTTAGTTTCGTGTACTTGCCGACATTTTTCATCAAATCAGGGATTTATTGGTGGTGATTGAGTGAAATCCAGCACATCAGTTGCGTCGCCTCTTCGGTACCTGTTGCTGGAGACATAGGGGTTGTTGAGAGGGTTTTGGAATACGCATCCGACGTAGGTTTTTGCGGTCTCTTGCGGTTGCAGCTTTTCAACTTTATACCTTCTCAAAGTACTTTTTCTTTGTAATGGCGCTTGGGATCCCTATTCGTAACTTGGAGACCGCCGTGTCACTTTGTATATGTATATTGAGATGGGGAAACCGTGTGCTTGTGTAGTAATATTTCGTTCTGGCGCAAAGTCAATAAGCCTAAGTATGTTGCCAGACGTGATGTCGTGTAGGCTATGCTTACCAACTGTACTATCAAAGTTATTATCCTTCCCTGTCCCCAGCCATGCTTTCAGATATTGCTCATATGTCGTGTTGAGGCGCTTGTAGAAATAATATTTGGTGATGTCGTCCATTTTTTCCGTAGGGGTATGAGCGCATATTTGGCTTCTGCCTTGCTGCTGATTACCATAAGATGTTCGCTTACGTGTCAGAACCTCAAAACTTCTTGCATAAGTCTAACGTATATGGATGTCACAGATTTGCATCTTCCATATGGTGTTGATATCTGCGTGATAGGAGTTAAAGCCCTCCGCTAATTACTCGGCTGCACGTCGCCTGTTAAGGGTCCGAATATTCCATGAGTAAATCAGAAGGTCGTTGTCCAAATATTTAAATCTGCCTATAAATAAGTTTTTAGAGCCAGCGGGTTTCCGCTCAGTGCCATTGAATATTTGAGCTAAACTATGGAACTTGCGACTAACAAACCTTTCTCAACCTTTTGCATAGTTTCAAATATGAACGGGGTCATGACAGACTATGCATGTATATATTCGATTTGAAAGAGACTTCAATTGTTTCACCATTTTTCTGTTAGATTCTGTTCATTACTTTCTGCAAACAAAGAATCAATACTTTTAACATCAAACCAAAAAAACCAATTTTGTACATATGTTTCCCAAACTCTGAATATTGTGTAAGCGCTCTGATATAATGTGGAAATTATTTAAAATAATCGACATTAAGCAGTACTGTAAAAGTTACGAAACACGGCTGTACAAAAAACGGGTATATGTACTTAATTTAAAGAATTGCTACGTAAATTTTGATTGAAGATATGTCTAAAATATTAAAGAAAATTGTTAACACTTTGTAACAGTTTAAGTGACGGACTGGAAAAACGAGACTTTCCGCAAATTTTTTTTGAAAATGTGTTTTTGAAGTAACAGAAGAAGAAGTTGAATCCCACCCAGCAGGTGATCCCATATTAAAATCTAGAATGAAAGATTCCAATTTAAATTTGGAAACAATTACCATTGCACCTGAGACAGCTATTAAAAGTACAAGATGACTAAATTGTATTGTAGGTGCAGTAATGGAGCTTAAATCTAGGGTAGTCACTAGCATGAAAGAAGATGTCGGCCTCGAAATTGTTTTGCGCTACCAAATTGAAAAACAATAATTTAGTTTTGAGCTTATAACCAATTTGTGGTCCGCAAACCAGATTCTTAATAAATTAAGATTACAATTTATATCTGAGATAAGATTCAAAGTACTCTCTGAACCATAAATAAAACCTACATCATCCACGAATGCTGTCAGTAATCCTTTAAAGGGCAGATAAAACAAAGAATTGATATAAATTAACAAAAGTATTGGTCCCAGAACAGAACCCTGAGGTACTCCTAAATTAATGAATTTTAGTTCACTACTGGGTATCATCAGTCTTCACTTCTTGTGATCTATTACTTAAGTAAGATCTAAAAACTACAAAAAAAAAAAAAAAAAAAAAACTCGAAAACCAGCATTTTCAATTTTACGTAGCAATATATCATGGTAGACCATGACCATTAAATTCTCTGATAATTCCAACAAACAAGCCAGCTGGTTAAAAAACATTTGACAGCAGAAATTTAAAAGAGTTTCTTCTGTACATCTGCCCTTCTGAAAACCAAGTTTTACAGAACTGAAAAGTCTAATCTAATCTTCAACGAACTCAGCATCCTATTTTTTAAAACTTTTTCAAACATTTTGCTTATTGAAAGCAAAAGGAGTTCTAAGCCAGTATTCGGCATGAATAAAAAACTTTGAATCTGCAACAGTTCATTAGGATTACATGAAGGACGACAAGCGGCACAGGTAAGCATAGGATTCGCTTGAATATTCTCAGATATCGTAACAATGGCATCTAGCTACAATAACTTTCAAACATTCAAAACCAATGCACATCGGTATCTCTCTTTTTTCCCTCCCTAAATTCCTTTCGCCCGAGCTATGTGCAAAGATCTTTAAGGCACAAAAATCCCTTACGCACGCGCTAATTAAAAACAAAAAAAAAATAATAACACAATGAACCTCTTCGGTCTCATTATATCCATATTGTCTTACACATCCTAATCTTAACATTATACTGAACATGCTGAAAGTATTGCTCACGCAAAGAAATATTGGCGAAATTTTCTGCGTCACCTAAAGGAGTTTAAAGGTCAACTGCAAATTCAAAATTTACAATCAATTAAGATAGGTTAGCGATATAGAATTTTCAATATACGAGTATGTAGTTAATTTTTATTTCCATTAATAATTGCCCTAGTTATTGGTGTAGATAACAACGTAAAGTGATGATACCAATCCATGAAAAAATATAAGGGTACTTCCTCAAATCCCTTTCGGACTTCCTTGAAACTAGTTTTATTAAGAAAAAAATTGTCTCCATATATAGTTACTTGCAGATGCACGCGATAAGATAAACCGAAAGAAATCAAAATGATCTGCGATAGAAAAGTAGACATGAATACGAGTATCATAGAATTACACATACAATACCGATGAACTAAGAATAAGTTATTTTTAAAAAAAAATCGAATATATCATATATTTCTTAGATAACATCATTCAAATGTTAGCAATAAATTATTTCTTGCACGACGGGCTTAAAATAAATAAAACAATCGCACTCATATAGGAATTAACAATGAGAAAAGTTTCTTAATTTAGCCTGAAAATTTAGCAATCAATTATAAGTAATGAATGGATATCCCATTCATCTAAAGCAAAATCCCTAACAAAACGAAACAAAGAAAGCACAAAACACAGAAAATAAAGGAGTACCAAGAAAACAGCGCTTCTATTGATAAGATACGAGCAAAATAAGATTTACCATTAAAGTACCTTTAACCGATCACGCCAATCACGCTGATCACACCGATCACGAAGAATGAGACCGCTAAAACACATCCTACAATCTATGAGATACGAATATGGTGGACAGGTACAATTGCCGCTCATACTATAAATGGGGCAAAAGTACAAAGAACACTTGAAAACTGGGTAAATACCCGTTCCCATAAGACAAGAAGCTTTGAATTTGAAAGAAAAAAAAAAAATAATAATAATAATTAAATAAAAAATTTCCCAAAAATAAATCCATATCACGCAAAAGAAACCGTTAAATCATTATTGATGACTGGATGTCGTTATCAGTCTTATTTTTTCGTATAGCTATTGTGATTTCACAGAAAAAAATACCTCAGACTAAAAATTTATCTAAAAATTTGTACGAATAAGTCTACATAACATAGACAGATGTGTGATCAAGTAAATACGTTCGGACTTTGACGATTCTTTGGTGACTTATATTGAGGAACTTGTCAATCATCTGCTTCACTATTACGGTATTGAGGTGGTGCGCGGAGATCTGATTAGTTTGATTGAATCTGATTGGTTTTTTTTTTTTTTTTCTAAAAGAAATTCTGTCGAAGAAGAGGATATATATATTTTTTTGATAAGGTTTTGCACGTTCCTTCCGATAAGAGGCTTGGACAGAAACAAAAACAAAAACCCTCTTCTGGAGAGCAAAAAATGAAAAAAAGAAATAAAAAATTATTAAAAACGGAGAGAAATCATCAACAGATAAGAGATACTTAAATGGACTTAGAGGATAAGTTGTTTTTGTTTGTTTGTTCATTTTACTGTGGCAGGTGCGATTACGTAGGCTTAACTTGAAGACTTTTCCAACAAAAACATGTTCTTATTCATTGAACTCGTTTGTTAATACAGACGTTGGTGGTAAATAAACTCGTATGAGGCATAAAAGAAGGATTCTTGTTATACTTAAGGCTACCTTGGCACAATTATTAAAAAGACTTTCCCCGGCAAATAGTTCGCATTTTAACGGTTTCATAGTTTCAGGCATAGGACTGTATACGAGTCCTAAGTACTCGAGACAGCAGAAAATGTAATTTCAGTGAATTAGAATTCAGAGTAGAAAAGAAAAGGATACAATTTTCCAATGTCTAATTAGTTGTCCTCTGGTACCTCAAAGGTCGGCTTACAAATGCCATTGTCAGTCGTTTTCTGGAGAATTTGTTACGGCAAAATGCAATCTGAAACTATAATGACTATATTCCCAACCTTATTCTTCTACCCTTAGTTACAATTGCGACCGTAACAATTTGAATTCAATCTGTCATACTTGTCCATGTAAATACGTCCATATGCGATCGAATACACTTTGAAATCCATGTTTTCCAGACTTCATATTGCAAATAGCTCCCTTATTTATGTCCTGCATATCCCAGTGAGTTTGATGGCTTCTACTATACTTAAACTTTCTTCATCGCTTCCAGTTGCGCGCACTAAGTTGGCTTAGGTCCCTTTCCATTTGAGGGACCCCCTCAGCGGTGAGCTCTTCTTGTACAAGACAATATTTTTTTTTTTTTTCAACTAGAAGTTATAATATAGTTTGCCACTGTGGCTCTTCAAGCCATTGATTTTGAATGTCATTTCTTGTTGATACTGATACTATAGTTTGTTTTATCTTCTTTTAGTACTAAACCCATCTTTACTGCTACAATTCTACCAATCACAGATGACTGATTTGTCCCTATTCGACATTTGTCGCCAAAAATGCTGCGAAATATCTAGGTTTCCTTAACGGCCTTAATATATAAAGCATCTATCCACTCACAATCATCCGGTCAGGTGCTCTCAAGACTCCTTTGCACTTGCTGAATAACATTTAAAAGCTAATAGATGATGCTAATATCACGCAGTCAATTGACACCCTTGAGCACCGACGTGTTCTATCGCTATTTTCACCACCAGTACTCCCTTGAAATTGCCAGTATCGTTTCAGTTTAGGCACCCGTAGCACCCGTCACTCTACGAATGCTTATAAGTACTCGTACACTCTCAAGCCCACTTGCTGAAGTCGTTAGTGCCCTGCTGAGCTCTTAATTTCCTAGTCATTATAACATCCAAACATTTAAGACCAACGTACATCGATATCTCCCTTCCTAACATCCTCCCTATGCCAGGAGTTGTAATTTTTTTTCGCAGCGCCACTCTTCTTGTTTTACATATGTTCGCAAACTAGCGGTTTAGATGTTATGTCGTTTAATTGGTTTACTGACAATGTCGCCACTGGCTTTATACGACTTCTCGAAAGGTTTTCGGAGACTTAGTCAGAAACGGCTCTATAACAAGACAAGGCCAATTAACCTGTGTCCATTTTCGGTACCCTTGACGTGCAGGCTATGTTTTGAAACTGTACCACCAAAGATGCTGCCATTTACTTACTTTGCGGTAAGATCAGCCAGATCTTACGAGTGCTTGATCTGATGTAAGAGTTCCAAAAATAAGTCTTTGGCAAAGTCGTCTGCCTCCTTGGTAGGCACATATCAGGATATTTTTGGCTAATTTAGCCTTGATGTTGATTGTAGTCAGTCGTTTACTCAGATGCCTAAAGCCCAAAACACGGCCAAGAATCTTTGTCCATTTGCAGGGTCGTCAACAGTAAATCTATCCATATTAGAGGCTTTTACTGAGATTGGTTTAAGTTAGGTAAGAGTGGCTGTTGGGAATACCAACCCACTTAGGCCTATTAGCGCATTGTTTTCCACGTGGATCTGTGATCCTCTCACTCTTGGAACCAATTTCAGCTTCCGACGAAGCGTAGGAGACCGCTAACGACCATATTATTTAGATCGCTTTAATCATTGAAGAAGAAAGGTCCTAAGTGAAGTTTCAGATTTTGGGAGATGCTCCTCGTCCACGTTGTTTTTACAAAAGACATTTGTAAAAATATCGAACCTTCTTGCATGCATGTTTCCTATTTGGAAAGATGAAACTCATAGAGTTTGGCCATTGTTGACTCAACATTCCACATAAGGTTCCTATGATGCAACCGGTAGGATAGAGTGGTTCCAATTTTGGAAGGTCTCTGTTCTCCGACATCGAATATGGGTGAAAGGTGAACTGCTCTGCAATCTCCCCAAGAGATGATTGGCAGTCAAAAACGGTTTTAGACGGTTTTTTGTGAGACTGTGTCCACGAAAAGATCCGAATATCCCTTTAGGCAGGACGTCCTCTTTTATTGTCAAAATTATAATGTAACATGCTACAGCGATTTGGAAGGCAGAAGAAGAGGATAAGATTAAGCACATCTGAGAAAACATCACCATTAACCACGGTATCAGTCTTGAATCCATCCGTACAGAAATGGATTAACTCTTTATCCTCTCAGACGGATCTAGACCAGTGGTGATAGTTTCTGTCATTTTGAAGTTCAATAAGTTCTTCCTGGATTTCTTCTATAACTTCACCAGCATCCATGCTGAAAGGGATGGGAATTAGTTTTTGATGAATTGTAGCTTCTGTTTCGGAATATTCCGGAAATAACGATTGAATTCATCAATCAACATTTGTAGACGAATCTTAACATTTTCTTGTATGTTTGCTCGATTGACGACATACTTTTCGTCCTCCAAAAATGGTTTTAATATCTCGAACGCAGAATAACTGTTCGCGCCAATTTTGACTAACCATACCCGAATTTTGCAAATAAAGGCGTGAAGTTTATCTTCAAAGATAAATACATTTAATTGTGTGAAAATATTAACAAGATAAGCCAAAAACACCCATTCATCAGCTAGAAAAATCTCAACTTCTGCCTTGAGTTCGTGCAATCTTCCCAACATATTACCTGCGTCCATTTTCGAGAATAGTTTTTTGTTTTTTTTTTAAAGGCGTGTATTCAAGGCATCGTTTTTGATAACATTTACCACGTTTATAACTAATGGCAGTGTAAAAATAGGAAGAATCTTCAAATCTAACGCATGACGGTGTATGAGACAATGCGTTGTTATTGCCTTAAAATTCTTCTGTTTTACTAACGTCGCCAGACCGGAGCATGATCCCAACATTTCTGGAGCTCCATCCGTACAGAAACCAACTAGTTTCTCCCAGCTAATGATATGTTTCTGAAAATATTTCGATATTGTGTTCATGACGTCGATATCTTTTGATGTTGTTTCTAGTTCTTGTGAAATCAATAATTGTTCTTTGATTATGTTGTTGTCTAAAAAGCGGACAAACACAAGTAACTGACAACAATTAGAATTGTCAGTCGATTCATCACACTGCAAAGCGAAGCAGGGTTTTGATTTTTTGATTTTTGAAACAAGTTCGAGCTTTAACCGTGTTGTTTTGTTCAGTCTCTTATCCCAAAACTTCTTCGATCAAACACGGTTTTACAAGTATTTCTCCGATTGTGTGAGGCTTTTTACTATTAATTTCGAAATCTCAAACAACGCTACTAATGTTTTCTCTGATATCGCAAATCTTGTACCACAAGGTTCGAGTTTAATTTTTTGTAGGTTCTCTAGTTTTCCTTCAAAGAATTGTGGCGGTCGGTTAGATAAATTAGGATGGACCCTTTCCAGGTGGCGTTTTCATTTCTCTGGCTTCAATGCGTCGTTTGCAAGCATCTCCGATGCTTTCTATTGATGTGAATCCGAATGTAATGTAATAGCCAGTACTGATGTACTTCTCTGTACATTAAGCAAACTAAACTAAATAAAATCACCGATACCGTTAAGCTTAACAAACAACAGACTACAACTACGACTGCCTGCGACAAGGCAATGACAATGTGTAGTCCGTTTTTAAATCATCGTGGAAGTCACAGGGAGCCAAATCATTTGAATTCGGTGGCTATTGGATGGTATTTTTTGCAAATTTCGCCAAAAAATTACGAATAATGGCGGCACTGTGCGACGGTGCGTTATCATGGTGCAAAATCCACGAGTTTTCTGCCCACAATTCTGGTTTTTTCCGGCGAATTGCTTCACGCAAACGTCTCATAACTCCCAAATAATACTCTTTATTTACTGTCTGCCCTTTTGGTAAAAATTCATGATGCACTACACCGTTGTAATCTATGAAAACAGTGAGCATTGCCTTTTTTTTGACTGAAAACGACGTGGTTTTTTTGGTCTCGACTCATTTGATGAACTCCATTCACTTGTCTGATGTCTGGATTGCGTGTCGTACTCATAAACCCACGTCTCGTCTCCAGTAATGAACCTTTTGACGAATGTGGGATCGGATTCAGCCTCGCAAATCATCTCTTTTGCGTAGTCAACACGGTCTCTTTTTTGCATAAAATTGAGGTCTTTTGGAAACACAAATCATTAACCAAAATGTCTTGGACGGATCCATAGGTAATGTTCAAGTCCTTTGCTATCTCTCTGATGGTTAGTTTGCGGTTATTGACCAACATTTCTTGTGCCACTCGTGCCACTGGTAAACGACTGTTTTCTTTAGAGAATCGTTGCCGAAACACTTTTCCAAATTTCCAACGTTCGCGCACCATTAAATCCGTTTTTTACGCAAAATTGAATACAAGTTCTTTGTTGCATATTTAAATCGCCAATACACACAGAGATAGATGTACTCTTGGCTACGTAACTTTTGCAAATGTCAAGCTATGACGCTAAGATTTATAGGGAATGTCAACAACAGTTGTACCAACTTAACAAAAAAACAGAACTCAAATTGGAACAATGGGAGCGCCACACGGTGGTATGTGCTACACATCTGCTGCCTGGAAAATCATATTTACGAAACGGCTGAACTTTCTCCACTTAATTTCATATTTTGTCATACACATACATCTATACATGATTAACTTGGAAAAAATCGGGCTCCGATAAATGCAAAACATAAAACTCATCATGATGTCCACTAGAGTTAGAAAAAATTCCTGATTTATGTAAGTGAAGCGCTCCATTTGCCTTTTAATTGAAGCATTGAACAACAAAACCAATCCGATTACATCTTATTGGTTGAAGAACCAGTGATCTAGACCAACCAATGTTGGGGCATAGTGTAGTCGATGTTCTCGGGTAGTAGTTTATTTGTGTTGTCAATTTAAAGGGAATAGCTGCATCAGCAGCTACTCACCTGCTGAAAATATCCAGGGGGGTTCAGAGGGTAGTACGTAAGGTTCCACTTTTGCACAGACATGCTGTCCTTTGGACTTTGCCTAGTTTGCTGCAGTTACTGCATTGCCTAAGACCGTTCAGCAGACAACCATCGAGTAGGTGAATATCGGTCCTATAAAGGAGAAGTATAGCCAGTGAGTAATGCAACGTTGAGGGCCCCATTTGTTCCCAATAGCTTTTTTACAAGAGAATAGAACTACTGTAGCTTTCTTTATCATTTTGAAAATTAGGATTCCAGTTTAGTTTTCTGTTAGGAATAAGACCCATCGGAGAAGATTAAGCTGGTGCAGTTGATTAATAGAGGGTCTATGAGTGGAGTTTTAAATACATATCCTGGTGAAGAGGGCAAGATCAATTCTATGAGGGTTTACTCCCAATCCACAGCGATTCACTCAACGGGTTAATCTGTTAACATTAAGCTGTAGGAGTTCTTTAATGGTATTAAGATGCTAATCTGAGACGGCTATAGCAACGTTATCCGCATAGACAACAACTCTGCTATCACCCGCTTCCATGTATATCAGCAGTTCGTAGATACTAAGATCCAGAGAACGGGTTAAAGGCGTACCTCTGTTGACACATCTTTCAGCAGAGCCCTCACCCAATTTGGAATTGATTATCCTTCTATTTAGCATAAGACTGATCAACTCATGAAGTGAGTAACATTTACCTTCAGAGTTGACAGCACAGTCGTGATTGCGAATATGTTGACGGAGATAAAGGCACCTTCTATATCCAAGAACCAGAACGTTGTGTTCTTTCTGTAGTAGGGATCGTTCGATGAGCCGTAGATCAATTCTAGATAGTAGATGGATATATGAATATCAATCAGTCGTTCTAGAGTTTTCAGAAGGAAAGATGATAAAGATGTTGTCCTTTGGGACAACATAAGAGTACATATTTTCTGGCTTTAGGAGTGAAAACCACACTTCTCCCCCTGAAAAGGAAATGTGGATCATTACTACGTAACTTCTTACGATATTCTCTAACGTTGGCAGAATAATATTTAAAGACAGTTGTAGCTCGGCAGTTCTTATACCGTTGGGCTCAGCAGACTTGTATAGTATGAGGCGCTACATAGCCCAAAGGAGCTTGTCTCTTGTATTCAGATCATCATCATCCTTTTAAGATTTTTACTGGTCCATTTGGAAGCCACTTGGAAAGTGAATATTCGGTAAAAGGTTTACTTACTCCTCCTCATTCAAGAGAAATCGGTTTTTTCAAACAGTTATGCATCGTAGAATTTGTACAAATACTTGTTCTTAGCCTTCAGGATTATCGCTCTACCTTCCTCAGCTCTTTTTTTTTATATATTTTGAGGGATTCTTTATGTGAGACCCAGTCTGATTTTTCTTGCTTTTTCTTTTTGCTTGGTTGAAAAGTTTCTGGTCCCATTGCTGATGTTAACCAATGCGACTTTTTCTTGCCTCTACGTAGGTTGAATAAGAGGGTAGAAAGCAGCCATAGCCTGATTGAGTGCCAAGTGAATTCCTTGACTTCAATGTCAAGCTCGTTGGCGTTACACGGGGAGCTTAAAAAGTTCAGACGATAGTATTTCTGACAGTTTTTCACCGTACTTTGGCCAATAGTTTTCCGATAATTCCGGAAAAATAGTTGGCGGTAATGAGCATCATTCAGACTGAATTAGATATGTCTGTGATCTAAAAAAGAGTGTTAAGACGATATTATGCAGGTCGTGACCATTTGAGTGATGTTGTTGGAGACAAGAGCGATACTTAGCGCTTCTTGTCGGTTTTTAGTTATGAAGGTGTGCTTATTGCCAATGTTGCAATGAGGTTAGTACTCGACATGACCCACCTTTATCAAGAGTATAGGTACTGCCTAATACCTTGTGATGTGCGTGAGCACCGCACCCGATGTTGAGGTCAGATTTTTGCCTTTCAGCTTCTAACACAACAACATCTATCAGCATCCACTTCATCTTTTTTATAAACCCATAGGGTTATAGACTCGAAACCGAACCGAATCATGACTTTACGCCTCTCGGTCGCCTTAATACCTTTAGTTTTGTGACTTTTCAATCATGAGTCGGAAGGGTCGAGTTACTGACTCTAATGATCTCCAGGATATCTTATGGGGAGTATGGTTCAGCTGGTATCCAGATGCGGGTTTTAGATTAGCTAGGGATATTCTCCTACCGACCCTTGCACCCGGCCAACCTTTTGCTAATGCATCTATGGTTTTTATAAAAAGATCGATAGATTTTTGATCGGCACAACCAAAAAGCTCAACGTTTCCTTGATACCAGTCAGTATCACAGGTGGTTTTCCTGCTTAATGGACAAAAATCTACCCGAAAGCTTTAACTTGACCAAAGGCCACCGTTCAGGTGTTATTGATCCATTAGGGTTGCTTTTATCGATTGCCATCTGATTGGAGCAGTTTTGGCGCTTTTGATTTTGGGCCTTTTAGGAACCGGGACGGTTTCTTCCAACGATCTCTGACGCTTGGAGGAATCTTTTTCATTTAACATTTTGGGAGCAGTGGGTAATCCGTGTTTAAGAAGGTTGTTGGCCCACTCTATTTTTGTTTTCTCGACCTCCGGAATGAATTTCGATTGAGGTTTTGTGTATAACACTTTCGATGGGGCTTGTCGACGCAGCTGAGCCTCTGATTCTTTTTTTGACGGAGGAATGTTAGTAGCAGCAGGAAGATCGGGTCCTGCCGAAGGCTTGCTGCTGATAGAGGTGGATGAAGTGGAAGAACCACAAAGGAGGAGAAGGAAGAGGGGAGGTGATCATCCTTTAATATAATGACCCATCTAGAGAATTTTTCGAGAGTAATTAACCTTACTCAGCCTCTACAACTCGACAAGTTCGATGCTCAGGATAGAGGTTTCGGCGACAAGAAAATTTATTTGTCATCCTAAAGCTCGCTCTGTATTTATAGTTGCTTCTGTGGGAATTTTCGTGGAAGTGTAGAAGACGGATAGTACGAAACGTATTGGAATCCCAAAAATTAACAAAGTTGATACTCGATTAAAGTTGGTGTCAGCATTGGTATTCTTTCTTACTTGATAGACTAGAGTGTAGTGTAAATTGAATGAAAGCCTTTTCTATAGTTAGCCGGGTTCTTAATTATATTTATTTGTTATTTGTTTAGGCTTTACTCCACTGAAGATTCTTCTTCACTGAGTTGACTCTCTAAATTAAAACCTGACATCTTTTGGACCAGAACATCAATATTTCTGCACCGAGATCGCATGGTTATACGTTTCTTATATCAACTGTTTCTTATGAATCCTTGTGGCGAGAAAGGAAATTAACTAAGATACTGCTTGCTGATCTACATAGTTTTATAAAGTTCGATTCAAAATGCGACTACAACAGTGGAAGTTCGAACATATTTTGCGTCTAAATTCACGATGGTTGAAGTAAATTTCCTCCCATAAATACATGGTTGACTATTTCAAGAATAACTAGATTGATGGAGTTGGAGTTTTGATTGCTTGTCTTTTATCATACAGTTTCCGACTACGATATGAACCTGGTACTCTGTAAAGGTTCCGAGATCTTGTTACTTACACTCTGAAAGCAATTGGGTATATGCTTGTGCTTATAATGATTTTTTTTTTTATAAAATATCTTTCGGATAGGTTTAGGTACTAGGTACTTCCTGGTTCTATTAACTAGAAAGTTTATTGTAATAAACTCAACAAAACATGGTCGGTAATTGTAATCAACGCAGATGAAAAACAGTAAGATATCTGTCAACACACTTTGTGTGACATCTCTAGAATTCATTCATGAGAAAACAAATAAACGAATAACCGACTTATCTTTCGAGTTAAGCTATAACCATGACAACACCACTGTAACTTGTCGTCTACTAATCTATTTGCGCAATTAAGCGCAACACTTTTAGTCAGGGAGATTAGAAAATTGAATCGGTAATCTTACTTAAGATTTTCAAGGAAGCAACGATGTCCCATTTAAGTTCTAATCTAGGACAAACGAATATACTCTTGTACAGACTTACATACGGACAGGCAAAGTTTAACGAGTATTGACGGCTTTATGGGTAGTATTCAAAAAACAAATAACATTCTCTGATGCACATGACACGTTTTAAAGATATTTTCAAGTGGTCATCATGAGAGTAGTTACGTTAATGCCATCAATATTGTATTTATGACGCTCTCGTTGCGATCACATTTAGTGGACACCATTGAACACTTGAAAAATAACACGTACCTACGGTATACTAAAAACTCTATTCCAATTTCAATTAAAAAAAAAAAAAAAAAAAAAAACACAGAAAAAAAGATTAATTTTATATCTTTACAATTTTATTTATTTACGTTCTTCAGAAAAGCATCAATCACCTACAGATACAAATACACATAGTAGAGATAGATTACTACAAATTGCTTTGTCGCATTCGCATTCGTACCTATTTATCTTATTCTTATGTAAGTGGAAGACATTGTTATTCTTTTAAAAAAAAATTTCCTGGGTAATAAAATTGAGCATTAGTTCTCAGATTACGATTTTAGAAGTGCAATTCTGAAAGAGAAATCAGTCTGTCAGACTGTCAATATCTAGTTATTGGGTTTTCTTCAATTTTATCAGTTTTAATTGCAGTCTCATCATCGATTTGTATCGCAGAAAGAAGTCATTTTATTTACCAATAATTTGTAAAATTTACTTATTTGCGAATATAAGTTAATGCTTATGAAGTGGATACTCGATTGGTCCCTACAGATTGTGTAGAAGTAACTTGTTGAAATATCTTCTATAGATGAGTGTTAGTTCTCTTAATAATTATGAATTTTTCGATATAGCAAATTACCAACCATCACAGTAATGTTGGTTGTGGTACCTACAGCTGGAAGCTGGAAACTTTCATATTTCCTCAAGAACAAGGACGTGATAGTCATTAATGACATCCCTGTCGATTTTTAATGTGTTTACTCTGCATAATCAATCAAAGACAAAACTCCAGTATTTTTCTTGTCATTTTCCTAAAGTTTACTATTAATTCCAATATATAAAGATTCATGATTCATAGGAAGAACGTGTTCTTTTCAATGTTTTCTGAAGTCACCCCATATCTCAACTCGTATACTTTCCTGTCAAGCCCAATTGTTCCCTCCTTATTCCCCAGCAGATACGTAGTCAAGGACAAAATTAGTCTGACCCTCTTTTCAAATCCAATCATTGGAATAAAAATTGCTTTCTTTTGAACCAACTATTTTAAACTGGTTTTCACAATCTGTTCAAATTTTGTCCCAAAAGAACTCCAGATTCTCATCTCCCCCTGGTTAAACAAAGAACTACGCTCAATCCATAATAAAATCACTAAGCTGCAGATTGACTATCTAAGATCAAGCTCCCACATATATTTTCATAACTATCATCTTGTTTACCCCCAATTCAGTAAATTCTATGACCGTATCAATCAGTCTACTAGGTGGAGTGAAAAGTAACCTCCTTGACCTCCTACTGCAAAAAAGGTTATGGTGCCTTCACGTCCGTTCATATTTAGGCAGACATGCCAAATTTCAGTGCGATACTGTCTTTAGTTTTGTTTTGACAGCTGATTGTTGTTGTTGAGTATGGACAACAACGATTTTCGTTCTCTCATAAAACATTATTTTTTGAGAGGCAAAACGGCGAAGGAAACAAAAGAAAAGTTAGATAAATAAAATGGGGCTAATGCTCCGTCAGATTACACCATCAAATATTGGTTTCGAGAGTTTCGTGGTGGCCGTAACTCCACTACCGATCACCAAGTTCGCAGCGGCTTACAGTCCGATGCGGTTACAGAGGACAATGTCAAAAAAATACATAAAATGGTGTTGGCTGACCGGAAAGTGAAAGTGCGTGAGCTAGCGGATACCACAAAGATTAGTACTGAGCGGACGCCATATTTTGGGCAATATTCTGCATATGAAAAAGTTATCCTGCAGAAGGATGCCGCGCATACTCACTCCTGACCAAAAACACAAACTCGAGAGCATTTCGAAAGAGTATTTGGACTTGCTGATGCGGAATCGGGCAGACTTTTGGCGTCCATTGGTAACTGTTGAACACCAGAGAACAGAATGAGTGCCCGGCAATGGACTGAAGCCCGTACGAATGCTCCGAAGCAGCTGAGGGAGGCTCGATGGGTCGGAAAGGTTATGACGTCGATTTTCTGGAATTGTCATGGCAAACTCTTCGTGGACTACCTCGAAAAAGGAAAAACCATTAAAAGCGAGTATATTATTGGAATGAGTCTCCAATAATGGTAAAGCTATTTGTTCAGTTCTGTAGCCAGTCATTTACTACCCATTCCAAAGACCCGGGTCAGCTCTAATTGTCTTACTTGAGGTAAGACATCACTGAATTTGTTTAATATTACTCTAACGGAAGGAAAAGATTGAAAAACTTAAGGACAAAAACACCGCCGACCCGCTATCATTTTAGAAAAATGTCTGAATTACAATACTTGGCATAATCTACATATCACAGCTCTTTTTCACTAATCAATTTCTCAGGGTATTTTCCCTAAGTCCTGGAAATACAAACACAAACTCACTTTTTAAAAGAACAACAGCGAAACTATCCTCCATTCAAAACCATTATATAGTACATAACTCAAAGTTGTTTAATTGAACGTCCATCATTTCCAAAAACCAACAAGGACTCTTATGGGGAGAACAACAAACACAAAGCCAATACAATTCATATCATACAGTTCTGTGCCCTCCAGAAGATGGCAAGGAAGTAGTTTTAATTACTACTGATTTCAGCAAACCTTAAGACAAAATTTGGCATAAAGTTATCCCCTTCAAACTAAACACTCTTTGCTTTAATAATTCCTATTCAAAAGAGAAGCACTACAAGCCGCAGTATTTAAAACAATAATTGTCTCTTTTGGCGTACCACAAGGAAGCTATTACGGTCCTCTATTATTTATCCTGATAACTTAAAATTGTTACTTCAATATATGAAATCATCGAATGTTTTCGACACATTTTGTTTGTTTTCCTCAATAATAAGACCTAAACAGGTTTACCCCTGGTGTCAAAAAAAATTCCCTCGAAATGGTGCTATTTGTGTCAATGAACTGAACTTCCATTCCGCATAGATAACATAATGAGAAGAGCCAACTCTGGTCTTGATATCCTCCTGAATACGCATGTCAAGCCTGATCATCCTTTATATTCCGCGTATAAGGTAGTGGTATACCACTCTGGACTGTTCTGGGTCTTAGGTAGTATACTTTAGCTTAAGGTTAATCTGTCAACAAATCGGTGCTCCAAGACAAAATTTCATTCAGTTGGAACTGAGCACTTTGACAAAAAATTAGCTCATTGTACTCCTGGTAAGTTTCTTTTAATGGAATCTTTTAGTCCTTCGAAGAAATATGAGTAAGCGCTTCAGTGATAAAGTGCCAACAGTACCAGTAGCCACCACGTCAACGCTCGCAGACTAATGCCATCAGAAGCCAGACATTCACAGAGATAGTGCCCCGTGGTGCCGCTATCACTTTCACAACAAGCGTCACTGGATGTTGTACCACTTATCTCCAGCACATTTAAGTGCTTAGCAAAAGCGTAGTGCCCCGTCACGACGCCAATAAGCAATCTCCAGTTTTTCCAGATGTTGACCTCCTACAGATGGCGGGAAGTATTTGCAGTTGTCCTCATGCGAAACTCAAATGTCAATGGAAGCCTTAACCAGGCAGACCTAATGTAGGTTGATGTCCTAAAAAACTTTCCTAAGAGCGTTTGGTCTGGCTAAAATATAGGGAGTCATGCCATCTGCAGTTGTGCTCATACGAAAACCTTAAACGAAGACTCAGGCATACTCAACGTTGGTTTGGTTATTAAAAAACCTTCCTCTGAGCCTTACTTTGGAAGTTCCTGGCTCAGATTCTGGCCGAAACTAATCTTGAGCACTGGGAAAGTCGATTTCGTATTTTTCCTCCAGCAGAAGTTCTAGTGTCATTGCGTCAGATGGCATGACAATAAGACCAGAGTCAAAAGACAGTTGGTGCGCAAGGTCAACAAAGCTCCAGTGCATGTTGTTCAAAAGACCACTTCTTTTGAAAAAGAAATATGGCTTTGAGAGTGGAGCCCAGGATATGAAAATCAAAGGGAGTGAGATTTAACAAAATATCTAGAGTAGCAAGGCGTGCTAGAGAAGGTCCCAATGCAAACGAAGCAGACGAGGCAGACCGTTCTTTGGAGTCTGGTAAACGCAGCAATCACATATTTTCATGAGAGTTTATTCTGCCTGATAACCGACACTCAGGATATGATTTGCCTTATCATAGCCGTGTAAATGCAGAGTATCCTTTTCGATGACAAGCTCCATATCTTGACAGCTTCTTTGCACTGCCAGAAAATCGACGTTACATGTTTAGTCAAAAGAAGTATGTTATCCACGCTGACACCCAAATATTTAGCTTCTTCGGAGAATTGAAGCACGTATGCTTGTGCATAGATGTAAATACTATTGAACGCGTTGAGAAGTGAATCGACCAACACCAACATCATAGCACCATATCAGCGGAGACAAAACGGCGCTTTTTGCACACATGGACCTCAACCATTCTCTCGATGCCTTTAAGCATGAAGGAAGTCAAACTTATAGGTCTGAATAGTCCTCCTTTCCGATTTTCGGTATAAAGGCCACTCTCACTGATCTCCAGGGATTCGGTATGCACGAGTATGCAAGTGCCAGGCTAGCAGTGAAAATTATCTTCAGGGTAGCCAGCAGCTGGTCTATTACCTTTTGGTAACATATTTTGTAAATGCCATCGGTATCAGGCGACTTAAAGCCATCAAGGGAAGCAACGGCATGTGTAATAGCCTCATCCGTTACCACAACTGATCAGATATACTACTACAAACTACTATTCTGCTCACTAGCAGCTTTGTCAATATGAGCTGGTTGTGAACTGCTTTTGATTAGGTTACCCGGGAATTAAGCCTCAAGCAATCTATTTACGAGTCTCTACTTTCGATTCAATGTAGGTGCTATCAGATTTCTTGAGTGATTCCATTATGGTTGGTCTTCCCCTTGTGAGGACTTTGACCAGCCTACTGATTTCACCGACCCTTTCGTTCTTTTCGCAAAGTTCCTTATAAAAGTCACTCTTCGAATAAGCTTCTTATACTCTTTTTGCTTCGATCTGTAAAGATTCCAGGCTTCTCCAAATCAGTCCTAAATGATTTGCTTAGAAATTGTTTTATTTTTTTTTTTACCACCGTTCCACCAAGGAAAAGGCATTCTGCTGGATTGCTTACTAGCGGAACATGCCATTGCAAATTCTGAACAACTTCCTCTTTTTTTTGTCCTGAGCTTAAAGGGGACATTATTGGACTTGTCGAGCTCCTCCTTAAATCGTGTCCAGTTGGTTTTGTGCGGATTTCTCCTCCTCAACAAGGTCGAGACCACGCATTTGATTCTGAGTTCGATGTCTTTCGGCTTATTGCTTATTGCTTCAGTTCAAGGAACTAGGAACATATACAATACAGGGAAAGTTGCTATATAGAAAAATCCCCCTAAGAGGGGGTTGTCACAATAAGTACTGTGGAAACCCTCTATTTGGACTCATTTGGAAATAAAACAAAAAAATAACCTCTCCAAGGTGCAGACATGAACAAAAGTCATACGTATAACTCGATAGGGGCTTTAACTACCTTCACATTAAGAGAATGCACATCCCAGCTTCTCAATTCTTCCATTTATTCTTGTGAAGATTTTAAATCATCTTTTATCCGATTGTCAAGCCCATGGTGTGAAGATCGCTTCACCCCGTTTATTCCATTACACAAGGTAAGGCAAAAGTAATGTCATAATATGATTGAGCCATAATGTTCAAATTCAAGCGGAGATTGAGGATTAGTTGACAACAAGTAATTGAGCGATATACACCTAAAGAACGCGGAATTATTGTTACTGCTGTTCTGTCGTTGAACCAGCGTGAATTTTATGGTCGTTCTCCTCGCCGCTCTGCACCATGTTCGCGAACTGTTAAGCATTTGGCTGAGAGAGATTTCGCAAGAAGTGACCATCACCGTTTTTTTTCGTTCGACGGAAAATATCACTTCTGTGGTCGAGGACTTCCTAGAGAGTCCACGAAATAACGATGTACACAATTTTCCAACATCAGACGTTCTTTGCGTCGAATTTTGATGAAAAGATGATGATGTTCCCTAATAAACTACAAACCGTTCACCAATTGCTGCCTGTTGACCGTCAAATGAGGTTAACCTACTCCTATGATCTGTTAAACCTGGTGCAAGAAGAGGATGATTTCGTATTCAAAATCATAATGAGCAACGAAGCCCATTTGCGTTGATAACCTCTTGAACAAAACATTGTGCACGGAGAATCCACATGAAATGCCAGAAAACCCATTGGATCCCCTCAAAGTGACTGCGGCATTTATAGTGAAATAAGGATTTGACGCCGACGGCATCACCGTAACCGTAACTAGTAAGCGCCACAGACAGATGTTGAACTCGAAAATTGAAAATTGAGCCCAATTTTTTTTTTTTTTTTTTCATTTCTAAGAAAATGCTATCTAATTCACTTTGTTTATATGATATCCTTCCATTGAATTGAAATTATTCTCTGCTTTGTGCAACCGTTTAAATCCTACGCGTTTGCAGTCTATGGTGTTGTTTTCTCTTGATATACCAGCTAAATGCAACTCTGCCAACCTGCTGACTCAAAGTAGGTTTACCACTAACTAGGTTCAGTTCACCACGATGTGTTCTACAACATAGCTTAAGAAGTTCATTATGGCAAAACCGATTTCTAGAAACACCAGTACCAAAAGCGAAGCCAACTCTATATATACTATGTTCGTTCTCAGTGAAAAGCCTAATCAACATTTTGAAAAGTACAAAATTGACTTTCGTACAATTTTGATAAAATTAATTAAATTGCCGCACGTGACACCGTGCCACGATGAGAAACTTCGATTGCCTTAGATACGAATAGTCCAAAAATTTAAATAAAACTGCTATAAGTCGATGAAAATTTATCAAAAGTACAGCGATATCTCCATGGGGGCTAGGAGGACGATGTCATAAGAAGAGAAACAAGAACCTAATGACAATAACAACAAAAGAACACCTAATAGGCCCACAGGTTAAATGCCCCCGATCAACTGCGCTTGACTTTTAGATGCTAACACACGTCAAATTGAAGCGCAAACGCGAAGCGATCATAGGCGAGTAATAAAATAAACGAAACAAATTAATGTGGGAACACTTTCGTGCTCTGCATCGAGTTCGAGTATCTCTTCCTTTGTTATCGTTTGAACGCTTCTTTTTTTCTCGAATGTTTTTTTCTACGGGCATACGATTACTAAGCACGACTACGACTTGGAATAATTCTTTGTTTTAGTAGCTGTTTCCATCTAGTCTATGTTTGATCTCTTTGAGTTGCCTTGGTTTAGCGTCGAAGGGTGGGATATTTAAGAATTGTATCTTCTTGGCCAGGTTTCTGTGTTTTTGATTTTCATTTTTATGTTTTCTATTTTTATTGCTGCCACATTTGTTGGTGGCACTCATACTCTTCAAAAGCCATGCAAATGTGTGTAGAAATTGTTAAGAATTTTTTGTTGTTTATTTTTGTTTTTTTTTCGCCTCACCATTCGAATTAAAGAAAAAACAAAAAAAAAAAAAAAAGCATTGTTGACACGCCATGCAAATCGGAAGAGAGGTACATAGGAAAGAAATCGTTTTCACTTTCATTTAGCTGCATTTAGTCCATGTAGTCGTAGTGAACGCGCACCTTGCTCCTTTGGTTGGTTGGCGGTAATTACCCCAAGGTCAATTTTAAGACGTTTACTCTAGTTGTTGTTATTTTTGTTGTTATTCTTTAAGTAAACTGAACTAGGTATTCGTCTCTCTTGTAGTTGATGTGTGCATTCAACGGATATCATGATAGTATCTGTGAGTGTGAGCTTGCAAACGCTTGAGAGATTTATGCGTGCTAGACCGCAATTATAAATTTGATTTCGCAAATATATTACCTATTACTGGTAATAACAGATGCAATATGGGTTGTTGAACTTTTTCTTTCATTTTTTATTGCAATCGGATTTTTGTTTTTGTTTTTTTTTTTTTAAGACATTTATTCGGTTGTGCCTAAATTGCAGATCACACTATATATCACAATATCCACATATATTCCATTCACTGGAAAATGCTTATTAAGAAATGATGTTGTTTTATAGTAAAGAGTGTCGCCATCTATTGGGAAAAACATACTGATTCAACAGTTTAAGCAGCTCATGGCAAGAAATGACATTTCAATATCGTGCCCGCTTCGATGAAGCTTATATTCTTAAAACTCAGATTTTAAAAACTCTGACAAGACGCAAATAACGAATGAGATACTTATGTGTCGAAATTATACTCAAGATATCAAGAGTATAACCGATTTCATATCCATAAAGGAACCGTGAAAACAGTGTCCGCCTTGGATATTTGTAATCTGAAACACCGAAACCTTTTATCATCATCACTCTCATCATACAAACTTCAATGATACCAATATAAAACACACTTTCTGGGGCAGAAACAAGTGAAATATGGGAAGCAATATGAGAACCTTCAGGACCAACCCGACAGAGGAAAACTGAAAAAAGCTTAAACGAGTCAGAAATGATTGCAACGTTTTTCTTTCAATACGACAAAAAACTGAGGCATAAAATGCTACAGTGTCTGGAAGGTAGTGACAATTGTTGGTTGTTCTTCAAAAATATTACGAATTTAGCCTCATCCTTCATCCCAACGCTCATTTTCAATGGCATTCCTATTGGGTCTATAACTTAATTCGGTTTGCTTAGATATGGCGTAACTTGTATTATTCCATTGGAACATGCATTGGAAAGCTACTGTCATTGTACGTCATTTCAGTATATGTCATTAATTTTTCACTCAAATATGTCGAACTTTCTGCCTGAAAAAGTGTTTTTGCGGGGAGTTCTTCTTCATTACTTTAATATGAAGAAAACTGCTGCCGAAAATCATCGTATTTTGGTGGAAGTTTATGGTGAACATGCGCTAGCTGAGCGAACGTGCCAAAAGTGGTTTGCACGATTTAAAAGTGGTGATTTTGGCTTGGAAGACGATGAATGTCCTGGGAAGCCAAAAAAGTTTGAAGATGAAGAACTGGAAGCATTAATCTATAAAGATTGTTGCCAAACACAAGAAGAGCTCGCAGAATCTTTGGGTGTCACTCAAGTAGCCATTTCAAAACGTTTTAAAGCAGCTGGATATATTCAAAAGCAAGGAAATTGGGTTCCACATGAACTCAAGCCGAGAGACGTCGAAAGGCGGTTTTGCATGTCCGAAATGCTGCTGGAGCGCTACAAAAGGAAGTCATTTTTGCATCGGATTGTTTTTTCTGATGAAAAATGGATCCATTACGACAACCCAAAACGCAAAAAACCATATATGAAACCCGACCAACCAGCCAAATCAACGGCAAAACCGAATATCCATGGCGCGAAGATAATGCTCTTTATTTGGTGGTATCAGATGAGTGTGCTGTATTATGAGCTGCTAAAACTAGGTGAAACCATCAATGGACAACGCTACCGAACACAATTAATCCGTTTGAAGAGAGCAGTAACCGAAAAACGCCCGGAATATGCGACCAGACACGAGGCAATAATTTTCCAACAAGACAACGCTCGGCCCCACGTTGCTATTCCGGTTAAGAACTCTTTGGAAAACAGTGGATGGGAAGTTTTACTTCACCCGCCTTATAGCCCAGACCTTGCCCCTTCTGACTACCATTTGTTCCGGTCGATGCAGAGCGCCCTCACTGAAATACGGTTAACATCAGATCAGAATATCAAAAATTGGCTTGATTCATTCTTGGCTGCCAAGACGGCGCAGTTCTTTTGGGATCGGATCCACAAATTGCCAGAAAAATGGGAAAAAGTCATAGCTTCAGATGGGCAATACTTTGAATAATACTATTGTACATGTTTTTCTTAAATAAACGTTCAAATTTTGAAAACAAAAACCGCACGAATTAAAATATATACCCAATAGTAGCAAGAGTACTTAAGGATCTTAATATAAGCAAATCCGCTGGTATAGACGGTATTCATTCCCTTCTTCTGAAGGGGTCTTCTTCCACCTTGTCAAAACCACTGCGTAGGCTTTTCCATCAATTCCACTTTTTAGGACTCTTTCAGAACAAATGGACAACAGCACTTGTCCAGCTCGTTTCAAAAAAAAAAAGGAACAGACCCATTGCACTTACGTCTCTTCTTTCCCAGGTCATGGAAACACTGATAAACCGCCAGCTCATGAAATATCTCGAAACATGAAAACTTCTCAATGGCCGTCAGAATGGTTTTCATAACAGATCTACTGGTGTTCTGATAGCATTTCTCACCAAGAAATGTAACCAAAGCGTACATTAATCTGGTGAAAGCAAGGAAGTTGCATTTGATATTTCTTAAGCATTTGTCAGAGTTTGGCATCTGGTTCTTCTGTCAAAAATGGGTGCTCTTAGGATCTTGTTTTGTCTTGGATGGTTTCAGCTCTGATATTCATAAAATAAATGCTGGTTTGCCCCAAGGCTCCGTTTCGTGTCCGACACTCTTTTTAATTTTCATCAGCGATCTCTTAACTGCCAGAAATATCAGTATATGTATATATGGCAATATATTCACGTCCCTACTCTTCAAATTCTGATATTAACAACATAACTAATTGGGGAACCACTCACTGAGTAGAATTTAATGCCTCCAAAACGTCTGCTGTCTGATGTCGTTATGATATCGCTAGAAATATTGTGAAATGTTTAGGTTTCCTCGAAGTATATAAGAAGTACTTTTCTCACTCTTATCTGGCTTCAATATATAAATATATAAGTAATCAACCGCCCAAAATTGGAGAACAATGCCCACATCTAGTTATGTGTGCCCAAAAACATATCTGCGCTTGCTAGATAGGAAAAAAAACCATGCGATGAAAGTCATACTTACTTACTTAAGGTGGCGCTAAAGTCCGGGATGGACCTGGACCTCAACAAACAAGTGTCCGATCTTTGGTCAGCTGTCTTCAGTTTCGCACGCTAAGTTGGTTAAGGTCCCTCTACTGCGCCGTCCCTCGGGAATGGATTCGGAGATCTTTCGGACTGGAGCATTCGCTTCCATTCGCTTAACATGACCCAGTCATCTCAGTCGTGGACCTTCACTCTTCTTGTTAGATCGATATCGCTGTATAGCCCGTACAGTTTGTGGTAGTTTCTCCTCCTCCATTTACCGTCTATGCAGATGGGACCGAAAATTACTCGAAAAATTTTCTTCTCAAAACAACCAAGAGCAGCCTCATCCACTTTTGATAGAGTCCATGGCTCTACACCATAGAGAAGGACTGGGATGACTAGGGTCTTATAAGGGGTCACTTTAGTTGTTCGAGGGAGGGCTGTGCTACTCAATTGTTTTCTTAGCCCAAGGAAACAGCGATTGGCAAGAGTTATTCTTCGTTTGATCTCAGCGCTAGTGTCATTGCCTGAGTTCATAGCGGAGCCTAGGTAAACAAAGTCCTTAACCACCTCAAAGTTATATCTGTCTATAGTGACATTCTGTCTGAGACGTCGGTGCTGGTTGTTCTTTCTTGGTGACAGCACATACTTTGTCTTGCGCTTATTGACCGCCAAACCCATCTTCGCCGCCTCCGCCTCAAAACTCACGAAAGCGCCAGTGACATCCCGCTGTGTTCTGCCGATTATGTAGATATCGTCGGCATAGACGAGTAAATAGACAGACTTTTGAAATATAGTACCTCTGGTGTTAGCGTTTGAGTTTTGAACTATTCTTTCAAGAACGATATTGAAGAAGTTAGATGACAGCGCATCACCTTGTCTAAATCCTTTTTTTTTTGACATTGAAGGTCTCGTTGTCATTCTGCACAAGCGGACGAATTTGACAGAGATGTATCATATGTATATCACGATGAAAACGTGGTGGGTATCAATTTGCACTTCCTAGATTTTCTCCAAGATCTGCCGCAATATTAATATTTGATCGATGGTGGACTTTTCTGGCCTGAAGCCACACTGACAGGAACCAATCATATTATTGATGAAAGACTTCAGGCGTTCACACAACATGGCAGATAAGATCTTGTAAGCGATGTTAAGAAGACTGATACCTTTGTAGTTGGCGCAATTCAGAAGGTATCCTTTCTTAAGGATCGGGCAAACAATGCTGAGGTTCCATTCATCGGGCATACTTTATTCTGACCATATTTAAATATGAGTTAATTCATGTTCCTAACAAAGTCATTGCCTGCCGCTTTAATAGCTCGGCGGTTACCCCATCTGCTCTAGCGGCTTTGTTGGACTTAAGCTTAGATATAGCTATCTTCACTTCGTCCAGATCGGGTAGACGGAATTGTTGATCTTCATCGTCCAGGTTGAATAGTTCATTGTGCCTGACAGCGGGATTTAATTCGTCATCGCCGTTAAACAATCTGCAGAAGTAGTTCTTCCATATCTTCAGCATCGACTGCGATTCTACTATGATGTTCCCTTGTTCGTCCATGCAGGCTTCGGTTCGGGCTCTTCTCGTGTTCTTTCTTTTTTCTGCTGAGAAAAAGGAGGAGTGTTCGTCTCTTCTTTTCTGTTCGTAGAGCTAACGAGCAACTCTGGTTCTTTGCAGCACTGCTTTGTATGCCCCTTGTTTCGCTGCATGTGCTTGCCGGCACTCGTCGTCGAACCAGGGGTTTCGTGGCGTCTCTGATGGCTTTTTGGCAGTACTGCCACTGGTCTTCAATGCTTGATGCTGCCTCCAACGACGAATCCACATCCAAATAAGTGCTGTTTTTGTTGCCGATACCAGCCGCCGTAGTAGTTTTTTCATCTTCTTTTTTCCCGCTCCATCCCATCGCATTTTTTGGATGGCGGTTAGTTCCGCTTTATAGCAGTTCAGAGCTTCAGTTCTGGTCTGTTAAGGGAATTAACATTCCACGAACAGATCCGAAAATCGCTGGCCTTGTTTTGTTTGCATGGTTGGCCAACAGTAAAATCATCCGTATACGAGGATGTTGCTTCGTAACTATAACTATGGTATATGAAACCCATAGGTGATACTAATATCACTCAGGCAATGGACACCCTCGAACACCGACGTAATGTCTCTTTCCTCACTTTGTTTTATCGCTATTTTCACCACCAGTGCTCCATAAAAATCAAACCAAAGGGCGCCAAGTATTCGGAGAGCTCCGTTAGGGAAGCTGTATGGATGTTCTGTCCCCAGCATCATTCAAGCCTCAGTACGGGTCGCATAACGTCTTGCCTTGGGGAAAGGACGCTTATTTATGAGCGGCATCTACTTGCATTCACTGCCACAAAAATGTCCTCTATTTTTGCCGCTATTAGTCATTGACTGCTTATTTGCAGCTAATCTACGTATCTATAAGCTGTTCAGCTATTCAGTCTGAGATAGCACTTAGGGGTCGACATCAGCTGTTGGTCTTGTCTGTAGCACATCCAGATGAATTTTCGATCACGTCATTTGCATGTGTGGATGCTCTGTCGTTTTTGCTATCATGGTACAGCACTAGTTGATTACGGATTTACTATCATAACGGCTTAGTCCGAAAGGATCTACATGGATCAGTGTGAGTCCCAACAGCTTTTAAAATTTGTTCAGGACTATTAACTTAGTACATTGTATGTACAAAATATTACCACAAACATTCCGCGCCTGACCTAAACTGAGAAGGAAACCCATCTACTAAAAATGAAGAGAAACGACAACAACAAACTAAGCAATCAGTAGAACACGCTGTTGTGAAGAAGAGTCTGCGATAAACAAATATTCAATCTCATTGACAATTTGATAAGATTACTTGAGAACATCACAACATCAGACACGATGATGAGTTTTTCCAAATGCGAGTAACGTATCGAGTCGCGACTTGACAAGACGGTTTGTTTGCGCAAAGAGATACTCAAAGCGTTTCGTATCTGGTGATTTGATGTGTCGTGTTCGCGTCATCTTTCTCAAGAACAAACGGAAATGTCGATGATGCTCTTTGATGTTCCAAACAAGTAACAAAACAAAAAAAAAAAAAAAACCTAAAACTGAAACCGTAGTTTCTATTTGCACTGCAAGACACTCCAATATAGGTACTCTGTTCATATCGAAATGAACGGACATATTTACGCCTTTAGCTAGGCTCGGCTGCGGGCTGCGTGTCTGTGTACAGTGAAATCGGTACACCCAAAGACTCTATAGATACAGGAAACAATTTGTAGGATCGTCTCTCGATCGAAACAAAATATGCACACACAAGATAAAAAGATGTTTGTCATGTACGCGATGATGATGATGAACTGATAACTGTCGCACCGTTAAACAGATCGAGATACTTTCGTAAAAAAAAAAATATACCCCCTCAGAAGTGGCATTCAAGGTGCTGCTATCTCTTACATAGATTGGAGGAGCTGAAACAAAATCTGGAGAGGCGCTGCAGCAGCAAATGTATTTATCGGTTTTTGTGCAAATATTTCGTTGAAGTCTCAATAAAGATTTGTTTTGTCGGTCTCTTTTCCGAGGTAAGATACTCTACAATTTTGTCATTGTCATTGTGATTTATACAATTTTACGAGTGGGGTACGGTCTTATACAATCTGTTGCTTCAGTGAAAACAATCGAAAGTTGTTGAAATTAGATTTTTCCGAATATTAAGGTGCATTTACGGGTAATTCTGAGTCACTTGTCAAGCACACACAGGTGTTTGGGTGATTAGAATTCTTCGTTCGCAAATTCTGCAGAAGTATCGGGTATTTTTCTTTGATCGGTTAATTTACGGTAATAAAACTGTTTCAGTTGCTCCTGTCGAATGTCATTCGTGTCATGGGTGTTCAATTGTTAGTCGCTTTTTGGATAAATTTTATGCCGTCCAGCCTCTAAAATGTTTTTTTTTTTTCCAAAATTAAGCAATGTTCGAATTGTGATTTTATCATGTCGATGGTTCTGACCGGCGCAAAAATATTTTTTTTCGGTTTAATGAAGTCATATTTGCCTGAAACAATTATTAATAGAGGGTACTGGGAAAAAACGGCTTCAGTCCACTTTTTTCTATATATTAGCTTGGGGTGGTATGTAGTAGTAGTTTATGAGTACTTCAAGATACCGAATCGACAAAATGGTAATAATGGCTTGAGTCCATTGTAATACACTAAAAAGATTCGATCGGCCTTATTATTATTCTTCCAATCATGCGTAGGCGTTAACGGAAAAATGACGTAGACGCGCGATTAAATTTGATGCGTTTAGCCATCAAGTGCGGATTTGAGAAAATGAACAAAGTTGTGATGCACCAGTTTGCATCAAGGCATTTATGTCCTTTCACGGGATTACTTTTCGGCGAGTTAGGCGCTTAAGGAAGTCTCTCGTTAAAGAAGCAAAATCTCTTATCGACGGTCATGGAAAACATGGTGTACGTCCTCATAAACTTCAGATGAGAAAAAGTCGAAGGCGATCAATGTTGTAAAACATATAAAGGGTCGCAAATCACACTATTCGTTAAAAGTCTCAAGGACACTGTACCTACTCAGTACATATTTCTAAATTACATAAAATGAACATTGAGCAGAATCCCAATCATGAAATGGTTTATGAATCATTCCGATTCATATGTGAAAATAATTTCTTGGATTTCCACGGAAACAGACCGGAAACAGACCTGTGATACATTTAAGGCTGAACTGTCATCTTTAGTCAAAATGTCTGTCAAAATCATGTTTGGATGATAATGTCAGAAAAAAAACACTGGAACAAGTACACATTAAAATGGAACAAAAAAAGAGCTTCATCTCAAGTGTGAGCGGTTTTATCAGCTCAAAAGCTCTTTGAAATCCAAGACCATCACGATGTACTACTAAAAAAACCTACCCACACCGTACATCACTACAAATTATGTTTATTATAAACGTCAGCTCAATTTCGTCAGTTTCAATATCTATATTCTAAACCTACTATGAATCAGTAGCTAAAAAAGGAACTGAGGAGGTTTGTTCCGTGATGCACCACTTTTTTCGTCACGTTTTACCAGAGGAAGTCAGGGAGTTTGCAATTTTCTGTGACTCGTGTGCCAGACTTTCACGGTTTTACGATTTTTACATCACATGGTTGTGAAAGACAAACGATTTGATTTGGTGAAAGTGATATTTCCGATTCGGGGGCATTCCTATCTCGAATGCGATCGGAACATGAGTTTGATTTACCAGAGACATATGACTCCAGATGACAGGAGAGAAGAATTAAAAAACTGTAGAATGAAATCAATTCCATTCAAAGTATGGGCATGATTTTGATTTTCAAAATTGGACTGCCTTTCTTAGTTCATTGTACACAGAAAAATGTCCTTAAGGATGCTAAAATTTGAAAATAAACAATCTAAAAGAGTTTTTCACAAGATTGCATTTTGAGGGATTGTACACCAAACAATTATCTATCCATAAGGTTGAATTTAAAGACTTGAAAGCGCTGTTAACATTCCTTGAAAAGCCAGGCGCCAAAGGTTAACCTACATCAAGGCTGCCCAACTTTTTTATCAGTGGACCACCGACAGTTCCAATTTTAATTACTTTTCTAATTTTTTTATATAAAAAAATTCAACATTATAAAGTGTAATAGTTGTTTAATAAAATAAGAAAAGCGGGCATCTAATGCCAAATAACGAAACAAGACTGTACATATGTATGAAGGTATCTTAATAAAATCAATGTGATTTCTGGTATTGTTTCTGTTGTAATAATTTATTTATGTTAGGCATAAAATCGGATGTCGATAGTAACAACAAGTCACAAATATGTTGCTCAATTAATGATGCGCGGTATTTATTTTTTACATATTTGAAAAAAACCTTTGCATAAATACCACTTTGATCAAAAAGTTCCCGGTAGCGTCACCGTGTGGAGCTCCCATTGTTCCGTTCCCATTTTTGTTAAGTTGGTACATCTATTGTTGACATTCCCTCTAAATCTTAGCTTCATAGCTTGACATTTGCAAAATCTACGTAGCCAAGTGTACATGAAGCGGAGCGCTTCACAGGAATTTTTCCTAAATCTAGTGCACATCATGATGAGTTTCATGTGGTGCGTTTATCGGAACTCGATTTTTTTCCAAGTTAATCATGTATAGATGAATATGTATACAAAATATGAAATGAAGTGAGGAAAGTTCAGCCGTTTCGTAAATATGATTTTACAGCCAGCAGATGTGTAGCACATACCACCTTAAATAACCATCCAGAATAACCAACGTGTGGCTTCTATTGTTCCGATTTAAGTTCTGTTGAGTTGGTACATCTGTTGTTGACATTCACTCTAAATTTTAGCGTCATAGCTTGACATTTGCAAAAGTTACGTATCCAAGAGTACATCTATATCTGTGTGTGTGGGCGATTTTTTGCAATTTTTAAATTTGCTACAACGAACTTGTATAGGGTTTTCTAATAACGACTTGACAACTTTTTTTTTAAAATAAAAGGCAAACCATTTGAGATATTTCAAAAACTTTATTATTGGCTTGAAGTACAATCAAAACATTTATGAATGGTACTCGACTTCGTTCATATGGCCACCGCGGGCACGTTTGCAGCGGTCGATTCGTTGGACCCAATTTTCAACGACTCGGCCACAACACTCGGCGTGTTGGCATAAACCAATAACTTAACATAGCCCCACAGAAAATAGTCAAGCGGCGTTAAATCGCACGAACGCTGCGGCCAATCGACTGGCCCATGTCTTGAGATAACACGCTCACCATACTTACTCTTCAATAAATCGATTGTAGCGTGTGCTGTGTAGCTTGTGGCACCATCCTGTTGAAACCACACGTCGTCCAAGTCCATATCTCCAATTCGGGCCAAAAATAATCGGTGATCATGGCGCGATAGGGCTGACCATTCAAAGTAACGTGACGATCGTTATCGTCGACAAATAAACATGACCCAATAACGCCGCCGGCATGCAAACCGCACCAAACAGTTATTTTTTGTGGATGAAGTGGTTATTCATGAAGCACATGTGAGTTTTCACCCGACCAATAACGCGTATTTTTCTTATTGACGAACCCATTGAGCCAAAAATTAGCTTCGTCACTGAAGATGATTTTGCGATGAAATTCATCATCTTGGCGCATCTTCTCCAGAACCCAATCGGAGAACGTACGTCGTTTCAAATGGTCCATCGGCTTCAATTCTTGAGTCAGCTTGATCCTGTATGGGTGTAAAGCAAGATCCTTACGCAAAATACCCCATAATGTGGTCTGAGCGATGCCAAACTCTTGAGAACGCCGTGGAATTGACTGATTTGGATCGTTTGCTACGGACGTCTGAACGGCAGCGATACTTTCGACACATCGACCAACCCGTTGTCTTACTGACACGGCAACATCACACAAAGAATATGTAGACTCCAATTTTTGCACTAAACTTGTTATTGCCTGTTTACTAGGGCGAGAATTACGACCGAAAATTTGAGTTAAGGCTCTTCAAGTTGCATATTCGATTCCGAATATCTATAAAAAAAATTTATAATTTGCAGACGTTGCTCGTTAGTGTACTTTACTACGATAAAAATGTTCAGTTTACTGAATAAATTGACAGTAACAGTTTGATGATAAGTGAAAGAATGCGTTCACAAATTAAATTCAAAGTTGTCAAGTCCCTATTGGAAAACCCTATAGAAGAGGGTCTAAATCTTGGTATGAGAAGTTCCAAATAATTTGTTTAACCTGTTTAGAATATCCATGTTGCGGTCCTTCCTAAAAAATTTTATTCAGTACAACCTGAAGTTCTCATTTGGTGATTCTGTTGCTTTTTCTGATAACTGCCTGATCCATGTAGTAGAATTGTGTTCATCGTTGGATGCCAAGGATAGTGTTATGCCTAATGGAATAGGTACGATGAATAAAATAAAGGACTAAATAGTTCGAGCTCTAAATCAAAACTAAATTTATTTTTCTTAATGAACTTAAAGCTGCTTACAGTTTGAAGTGATGAGTATGACATTTTTGTCTCATCAATAGCAAAAGACAACTCATTACTTTGGTGCATTTTATGGAATTATATTCACATATGTACGTGGGAGTACCTACAGTCCAGACTGTTGATTTCGCAAATTCTTATTTTTTTGGTGGAGGGGGGGGGGGGGGGGTAGTAGATATCCATAACAAAGATTTCAATGTACAACCTGACCGTATCGTAAGCAAATATTTACAATACTCATACCTTATGTTTCAAATTTCAGTCAATGCGGAAAAATTGGGATACTTTTTGCGCAAACATAGATCTTTTATTGCCAATCTTGCCATCTTAAAATTATTGCTGTATTGGAAATAAATATCTAAAAAAAAAAACAAATATTATAGACGCCAATAGATGGCTATAAGCCAGAATATATTAACAGATATAGGCAGATAAGAGGATGAATCCCCACATACAATGATGTTCAGAGATTCATTGCTCCACAAAACGTTTTTCCTGAGAAAAACTGATTTTTTTACGTGAGCTCTTGCAAATCCGAATCTTTTCAACCTATTTTTCTTCAATACAGCTGATTTCTTTCTTGCGATGCGTCCATATAGATTAGCCTCCAAAACACGGCGACGTGCGGTTACTGATGATATTTTAATATTATGTCGATCCTTTATTTGGTTCTTGATTTCAGCAGATGTTAAAAACATATCCATACGCTGAGACGCGTAATGTTGGCTTCCAAAGCGTCAATCGTCAATGGCTTATTCCTGAAGACCTGAGACTTTACATATCCTTAGAGAAAATAGTCCAAAGGTGTGATATCGCACGATCTAGGCGGCCAATTTACGGTAGCACAACGTGAAATTAAGTGCTCACCAAAATGATTTCTCAACAAGTCCATTGTTTCACGCGCTGTATGGCTCGTAGCGCCGTCTTGTTGAAGTCAGAGCTCACCGAGACCATGTGCTTAAATTTGAGGAAGCACATAGTCCGTTAACATGGCGCGATTACAGTTACCATTGACGGTAACCTTCTGATTTGCCTCATTTTTGAAGAAATATGGACCAATGATTCCACCAGCATATAAACCACACCATTCCGTTGTTTTTAATGGATGTAATGGTAGCTCTTAGTACTCTTTGGATTGCCCATTAGCCCAAATACGGAAATTTTGTTTATTAACGTATCCATTGAACCAAAAATAGGCTTCATCACTGAACCAAATTTCACAATAAAACACCGGTAATTCATTGAGTTTTTCATGAGCCCATTTACTGAAAATATGACGCAAATTCAAGTCGCCTCTCTTCAGAAGTTAAATTTTGTACGATTTTAGACCGAGATCCTCACGTAAAATACGCCAAATTGTCGAATACGTCAAGCCAAGCTGCTGAGAACGACGACGAATCGATTTGTCACGGTCTTCGCGTACACTCTCAGCTACAGCTGCTATAGTCTTTTCGCTACGAGCTGGATGTGGTCTAACCGGTCGAGTATCATCCACTAATATAAACTGGGACTCAAATTTGCGAATTTTATTGGCAATAGTGGTTTTAGTAGGTCGATTATGCGCACCATAAGTTCCTCAAAATGCTCGAAAAACATTTCTCACAGAACGCTGATTTTCGTAATACAGCTGAACAATTTGGAGACTTTGTTGTGATGTGAGTCTTTTCATAATAATTTGCCAAATGATACTAAACAAAAATTATAAAGCAGTTTGATAAGAGTCACACGTGATCTATCAAAAAAAGCCTATTGAAAATCAAACCTTACGATGAATCACCCCTTATAACAATAACTTCGAAATTCAAGGGGGATGTGTTATTTCTGTAAACGCCACTGTATATTGTATTAAAACCGTTATAGAGTATGACCTTCAGGAGTTGAATAGTACATCTTGTGAGTACAAAAGGAGTTAACGTACGAGTAGTTTACAGGTCACCGGCTTTAAACATAAAAGACTTCGTTTAAGGATTGGGAAACTTGCTCCAACAAACAAAGGCAAGGCAAAAAAAATTGAAATATGATCCTCATGGGTGACATGAATATTAATATTCCGCATCATGATCAAAATCTAGCACTCAATGGTTTAATTAACGTGATCAAAGAAAATACAGGAGTTGATTTCAGCAGAGGAACATCAACGCTGATCGACCATATAGCATCAATTTTGACCACTTCCCAGTCGTTTATGGAACCACAGCTTGGTTCCTCTATTGGTAGAAGATAGTATGGTGGAAATTTACAATAAATTATTAACGTTTATGTAGAACATACATATTTATATAAAAATTCGATGATTTTCGGAAAACCAAGGCGCAAATGGAAGCAGAGAGATGAACTCTACAGAAGGTGGAATGTGGAACTAAATAAAAGTTACGAAACAGAGTACAAGAAATTTCAAAACAAAGTTAACAAAGACATTGCCAGGCAATCCAATTCTATCGGATGAAATTCCTTTCTTGGTCGACTTCGACATCCCGTATTAAGTAATATATCCGGAGAGGGAGGACAGGGAAAAATGCTATAATAATGTCAAATGAAATTTCAATATACACAGACGGTTCGAAAACAGGGGAAGGAACAGTTTCTGGTATCTTCTCAGAAGACCCAGAACTAAGAGTGTCTATAAGACTACCGGACGCTAGTAGTGTCATCCAATCAGATGTTCTGACTGACCTCAGGGCGGCTGACCTAATGCAGATGAGATCGGTATCCGAAAGAGATATCGCTTTCTACATCGCACTCAAGGCAATGGAATCAACCAACATCAACTCTGATACAGTTAAGGGCTGCGGTTAGAACCGGGTGAGACTGAGCTGAGTGCCAGGACACTGCGGTATTAAAGAAAATGAACAAGCGGATGAGCTTGCAAGAAAAGGTTGCTACTCCAAAATAGTATAGTTGCCAACATCAAACCACCTTTCTGCAGAGTGAGAGACGCTATCGAGGAAAAAACCACAAAGACTGCCAACCTAAGGTGGTCAATTCTTGGATGACACAGGGTATTCAAGGCCGCTTTTTGACTGCAAAATATCTAGAAAGCTAATAAAATTAATCAGGAATAAGCTGAGGACAGAAATAGGAACCCTGACAGGATACTGTCTCCTGCGAAAACATGCAAACAGACTTAATTTGTTAGATACGGATATTTGCAAATTCGGCGGTGATTTGCAAGCAGTTGAGGACATAACTCACATATTGTGTAAATGTGAGGCAATATCGTGTACTTATAGGAAATTTTTAGGGAAATAATTTTTCGAAAAATCATAAGAAATAGATGTTACGAATTTCAAAGGCCTTCTTGGTCCTTGCAAAAAAATTGGGTGTTTCAAAAGGGAGATTGCTTAGGTTTTTTACAGTTTGAAGACAAATTCAACTGGTAACACTGGAATCGTGATGGGCGCGTTTTGGTGCCTGGTATCTTTGTGATGGCATACCCATCATACCCCTGTTTAACCTAACCTAACAAGACATACATATTCTGGAAAAAAAAAATAATCAGGCTAGAAATTATCCCCGTAGTACCTGGAGCCTAGTCAATGAATTAATGGGAACAAAAAAGCAAAACTTGGACGATGTAATTGTTAAGAATTTCCCATCGGTAAAATGCCGACTTTTTCAAACAAATGTGCAATGCATTTCTCCGAGCAAACGCTTCATATCATCCACAACTGTGAAAATATAACGTCAACACACAAAAATAAAACCCGGCCTATCAACGACTGACAAATGTTTAGAAGTTAAGCGGTAGTTAAGTGACTACTAGACTTTGTTAACAACAACGGTAATCTAGGAAAAACAATACGGACCCCAAAAAAGGAATAGCGAGGCGCAGCTCCTAAGTGAATTTGCGAATACTATCAATGTAACCCTTAACAAATATAATCATGTCTTGGTCATGTTTACAGACTTTTGGTAAACGTTCGAGACACCTCAAATCATGCAAAGCTGATAGCATTAAGCCGACTTGGAATCAATGGTGTAATAGCTAACTGGTTTCAGAACTACAATGTTTAAGTGAAAGAATTTTCAAACTTAAATTAAGAATGCCTTCATTAAAGAAACTACCACCCCATTTGGACTCCCTCAAGGATCAAATCTAAGACCTCTGCTATTTTTTAAAGTTTAAAAACTATAATACTTTCCTATACCCTCTTCTGTTGTAATGGGTCGAGCCTTTGATATATCTTCGGGGGCCTATGGCACAGAATTTGTCTTTTTTTAAAAAAAAAAAAAAAAAGGTTTTGTACCATATTGCCTGGTCGATTGTCCACAAAAGGGTTAGGTTTTTTAAATTTGGCTTGGACTGTGTTCAAAAGATCATCAAACTTGTTGAGGCTAATACACAATCAATAATTGCTGTTTGCGTTTCTTTTAACAGGATGGCTACAGGTTACATGGTGTCGAAGGTTTTAGGATCTTTATTGTGAATGTATGCGAGACTTTTGGAAAAATTATTAATGAGACAATTTTGTTATGATTGCGGTGGTGATTTTTTCTTTAGAAACTATTCAGAAACAAAAAAGGCGAAAAATGACCGACTAGTGGTTAAGAGCTGACTACAGGACGGCTTATTTCAAATAAGGGAAAGGAATTTAAAAATCAATAAATAAATAAATGGCGCTACAGCCCGGTGTGAGCCAAGGCCTATCCTAGCTTCTCGCAAACATTTGTGTTTCTCACTTTGTGAATTTTTACACTCCTGAGCAGAGCCTACTGTTTATTTCCGATTCCGTACGGATCCCCTGAGAAGCTTTTTCATAAACAGAATTTGACTTTCGGAGGGTTGCCATTGCCCGCCGAAAGGATGATGACCATTTTGAAAAATTTGCTGTTGTGCTCCTACCGGGATTCGAACCCAGGTAGGTGGTGTGACAGCCAGTGAGTCATCACTCCATCGCCACCACAGTCACAGTTAAAAGGATGGCTTGTTCAAATGGAAGATGACATGCACCAAATCACGCAGTCATATCATGTGAATGAACCACCGGTTTGTGGTCTAATTAATCTGATTTGCCAGCCTTTAATTGTTTTAAATATCGAAAACTGTATACAGAATGGAAGCACAGTGTAACAGATAAAGTATATCTACGCAAAGAAAAGTAACAAAGAATAGTAAAAGAAATTTGAACGGGAAGCTTTCACTTGTATCCACTTTCGAAACCAGTGCAATTGTACAGAGACTTAAGTTGTGCTTAAAGCCGAAGAATGATTGGACTTAAAATCGGTACTTGGCAAGAATTTCGCTAATTTATCTCGTCTCTCGTGCGGTGGATGTTTTCTGCTCTAGCAAAGTATTCCTAGCATTCTTAACGTTTCACAGAATTGTACCTCGCCACAGTTCGAATGCCTAAGTTCGCTTTCTGTTCGGACTCTGTTCGGACTCTGTTCGTAAGGCATCTCGTTCTCATATTTTAGAGAAGTTCATAATACGTTTCCACTTCGCCAAACTGAACGCCAGTTTTATCCTCTGAGTTGAATGGCACAGTATTATGTACTTGTTTACATATGTTTTGATGGCATTCTTCCAGTAACCGCTCTCTATAGCGGATCAATTGTATGTTGCCTTCTAAGTGCAGATTTTTTAAACGTTTCTTTCAAAATCAAAGATCTATGCAAAGGTCTATGCAAATTATATGTCAAAAGGCTTCATAAGTTCAATATTTCAGTATTTTTGAAAGAATTTTAAGCCTTTTTGGAAAGCGCAAAATCAAAAAATATTGTTTCGGATTATTTGGACCGACTGGTCCATAGTCCAGTCTAGGGTTGTTTTCTTTCATAAACTAAATTACAATACTAGAAGTAAATCAGGGAAGTGCTTGGACCACACCAATGGATGTTTCGCATCCTCATCTCTCGGTTCCTTTGAAAAGTGTGTTTTCGATCTGGAGATCATTAACCATGCCATAATACGTAGGCTTGCTAATTAAAAAATTGATTTTAATATGCTTAAAAATCTTTTGTCTCTCGAGTTGCGGGAAGAAGTATTTGCAGAAGGCGAAGCCTCGAAATCGTATGACATATTATGTCCTAGAGGTAATCTAAGATATGAATGGTAGTTAGTTAATAGCATCCTCAATTAAAAACCAGCCAGTAAACATCAAATTGCGGTACGTGTTAATGATATTTTGGTTATGGACAAACTTGGCATTGCTAACTCTTTTAACAACTAAAGGATTTTCTAAAAACGACTTGACAACTTTTTTTTTTAAATAAAAGGCAAACCATTTGAGATATATCAAAAACTTTATTATTGGCTTGAAGCTCTTCCAACGTCGTCGGCGTGTTGGCATAAGCCAATGACTTAACGTAGCCCCACAGAAAATAGTCAAGCGGCGTTAAATCACACGAACGAGGCGGCCAATCGAACGGCCCATGTCTTGAGATAACACGCTCACAATACTTACTCTTCAATAAATTGGTTGTAGCGTGTGCTGTGTAGCTTATGGCACCATCCTGTTGAAACCACACGTCGTCCAAGTCCATATCTAAAATTCGGGCAAAAAATAATCGGTGATCATGGCGCGATAAGGCTGACCATTTAAAGTAACGTGACGATCGTTATCGTCGACAAAAAAACATGACCCAATAACGCCGCCGGCATGCAAACCACACCAAACAGTTATTTTTTGTGGATAAAGTGGTGATTCATGAAGCACATGTGGGTTTTCACCCGACCAATAACGCATATTTTGCTTATTGACGAACCCATTGAGTCAAAAATGAGCTTCGTCACTGAAGATGATATTGCGATGAAATTCATCATCTTGGCGCATCTTCTCCAGAACCCAATCGAAGAATGTTTGCAGGCGTTGCTCGTTAGTGTACTTTACCATGATGAAAATGTTGAGTTTACTGAATAACAGTGACAGTTTGATAATTAGTGAAAGAGTGCGTTCACAAAATAAATTCAAAGTTGTCAAGTCCCTATTTGAAAACCATATACTATTCAAAGTATTGCCTATCTGAAGCTATGACTTTTTCACATCTTTCTAGCAATTTGTGGATCCCATCCCAAAAGAACTGCTCCGGCTTGACAGACAAGCCAATTTTTGATATTCTGCTCTGATGTGAACCATATTTCAGTGAGGGCGCTCTGCATCGACCGGAACAAATGGTAGTCAGAAGGGGCAAGGTCTGAGCTACAAGGCGGGTTGGGTAAGACTTCCCATCCACTGTTTTCCAAATAGTTCTTAACCGGAATAGCCAACGTGGGGCCGAGCGTTGTCATGATGGAAAATTATTGACTCGTGTCTGATCGCATATTCCGGGCGTTTTTCGGCTACTGCTCTCTTCAAACGGATTAATTGTGTTCGATAGCGTTGTCCATTGATGGTTTCACCCAGTTTTAGCAGCTCATAATACAGCACACCCATCTGATCCCACCAAATACAGAGCATTACCTTCCATGGATATGCCATGGATATTCGGTTTTGCCGTTGATTTGGCTGGTTGGCCGGGTTTTATATATGATTTTTTGCGCTTGGGATTGTCGTAATAAATCAATTTTTCATCACCAGTAACAATACGATGCAAAAATGACTTCCTTTTGTGGCGTTGCAGCAGCATTTCGGACATGCAAAACCGCCTTTCGACGTCTCTCGGCTTAAGTTCTTTTTTGGCTGCTCAGAGCGTTCATCGTCTTCCAAGCCAAAATCACCACTTTTAAATCGTGCAAACCACTTTTAGCACGTTCGCTCAGCTAGCGCGCGTTCACCATAAACTTCCATCAAAATACGATGACTTTCGGCAGAAGTTTTCTTCATATTAAAGTAATGAAGAAGAACTCCCCGCAAAAACACTTTTTCAGGCACAAAGTTCGACATATTTGAGTGAAAAAAAAATTACTGTTGTTTACGCTTCAAATGAATGACATATACTGAAATGATGTAGAATGACAGTAGCTTTACAACGCATATTCCAATGGAATAATAACAATGGAACAATACAAGTTACGCCATCTCTTAGCAAACCGAATGAATTAAGTTATAGACCCAATAAAATATTGGCCATTGCTACCTACACATTTTTCCCATCTTTCAGGCTATTTTTGGATTCCACGCCAATAAAACTGTTCGTCTTTTGAAGCAAACCAAAAAGTCACCGAATTTTCGACTTCCTCGTAGGATTCGAAGTGCAGCTCAGCTAATGCGTATCCCATCGATGAACACAAATGATAGTCGAAAGGAGCCAAGTCTGGTGAATACGGCGGGTGGGGTAGCAGCTCCCAGCCAAGTGCTTTGGTTGCATCCTGAACCGTGTCTTCTGGCTTATTCTGATCGTTTTTCGATCAATGCATGGTTCAAATAGATCATTTGTTGTCGGTAGCGATCTGTATTTACGGTTTTACCAGGTTTAAGGAGCTCACGGTAAACCACACCTTTCTGGTCCCACCAAACACACAGCATTGTCTTCTTGCCGAATCGATCTGGTTTTGCAGTCGAAGTTGATGGTTGTCCTGGGTTAACCCATGATTTTTTCCGTTTAGGATTCTGAAAATAAATCCATTTTTCATCGCCAGTAACAATTCGATGCAAAACTGATTTTTTATCGTGTCTTTGAAGCAAAATTTCACAAGTGGTTTTTCGGTTTTCATGTGACACTCATTTCCCAGACTTTTGGATATTTCCCATAGCTTTTAAATGGTCAGAAATTGTTTGTTGTGCAACATTTAACATTTCTGCTTTTTGTTTCTGACTCAAAGTGTCATCTTCATCCAACATTGTTTGCAATTCGGCGTCCTCAAACTTTTTTAGAAGAACGTGGACTTCATTTCTCACATCAAAATCGTTATCTCTGAACCATTGAAACTATCTTTTGCATTTTGCTTCTGATAGAGCATGATCACCTTATGCCTCGACAAGCATTCGATGCGACTCTCCAGCACTTTTCTTCAAATGAAAACAAAAAATTAATGCTTTCCGAAAGTCATCATTTTCTGGTACGAAATTCGACACATTTAACACGATGTTGTTTGCTCAATGACTTGATGTATTCTAAATATGTTTGACAGGTGTCATAAAAAAAAAATTAAGGCCCGTTCACAACAAATGTTCCCTATCGAGACATTTGTATCTTGATGCTCACTTCATACCGGTACACCTGGTATATTATGGTATATTTCATTCGAGACTGCAATATAGGATTGCCTGCTGGGGAGGTATATATTTCAGCAAAATTCAGCCACTTTTGATACTCAAAAAAAAAAAAAAAAAACAAAAAAAAATTAGTTATAAGCCCCGCTTTTATGCCAGTTTTCCACTATTCAGAGATTTGAGGGTTCTTCCAGTCCGTCACTTGTACTACTATAAAGCTCTAAAGATATTTCATTTATGTTCCTAAGAACCTAAGCTTTAGACAAATCGCCAATTACAGTTTACGTGGCAATTTATTTAATCAAGTCACTGCACCCGTTTTTCGTACAACTGCGTTTCGTAACTTTTATAGTTTTTCATCCTGTCGGTTATTTAATAAGTTTCCACAAGATTACTTCTCATCTTGTCTTTGTAAAATTTGTAAAAAATTGGCTCTTTTTCCCTTGATGTTGGGAGTGTTGAATCTTTGTTTAATATTCTTCTTTAATATTTTGGTGTAATGTTAAGTTTTCGGTTTTTGTTTTCATGAAAATTTGTATAAACTAATTGTTAATTTTTGTTTTCACAATATGTATGATATGAGATGTATGGGGCCACCCCACCCATTAGTATTGAAATGACATTATTTCTATTTTCGTTTCAAAAATACTTGTGTCATTATTATTTATTTTAATGTAATTGTAACTAGAAAATTGTAACTAATAAAAGATAATAATAATAATAAATAAATAAATAATAAAAAAATATCCACCATAGATCACGGTTTTTGAAATTCGTTTAGATTTCCATTTCCTTTCGGGTTTTGCTTTAGTAGTAATTTTAAGTTTGGGGTACGATCCCAACTCAATGCTTACAAATTCAGAAATTCATAGTTTTGGCGATACGATAGTTAATGTTCTCAGCTCTTGGTTATTCTAAGACCTCGTAAGGTGTTTGTTGGTATAAGATTTTCTAATAAAAGATATAATTTTTAGCAGTCCTTCTATTTTGCCACTTGTAGATGATAGGTACCTTCAACAATTGTTAAAATTCACTTCAAAAATGAAGGAAATGTTGCTGAAACAATTCAAAAAATTTAAAGTTTTTTTTTGGTCGAGGTGGACCACCTCCACTTAATCGTTGAATTGGTTTAATTAATTGATCTAGTAGTTGTTTCTGTAAAGTATGGCTGAAAATTATGTCGATTTTACATAATGACTTCAAGGTGACTATAAGTTTTAATTAACTTAAGAACTTAAAAGCCTGCCAATCATTTGTAGCCTCGTATCTTTGCACAACACAACACAAAAACTATTTTGAACGAAGAAAAAATACAAACGCATAGAAATTCCAAGAATGATTTTCGAGAAACCGTGTTATTGTTTGGAACGCCTTTTTAGCAAGAAACACTATAAGACCTCATTTCGTCGAAATTAAGCTTATGTGTTTGTTATCATGAATCGATTGCGCTTTTGAATCAATATCAATGAATTTTTATGGCCAGAACTTAAAGGTATGGATATGCTCGATGTGCATTTCCAACAAGACGGTGCTACGTGACACCCAAGTGTGGAAGTGCTTTTTTTGCGAGATAAGTTCTCTAGCCGAGTCGTAACTTGAAAAGGCGATCAAGATCGGAGGCCGAGATCAAGCGATTTAACACCTAGCAACGTCTGTCTTTAAGTCATGTGAAAGATAAGGTTTATGGCAGCGCTCTTCAGTCAATTAAAATATTTATGACCAACATTGGTGCTGTTATCGCCGAAACAGAGCACCAAATGTGATGAAAAATTTTATCAAAAGAACTCGGATGTTGAGCAGAGTTATATTTGAGTTCTCTGGTTAATATTGTTTTTTTTTTTTTTATTATTATTAATGAAAATCAAATATTATTTCGTAAAAAAATACGTACATTTAAATTATGAAGAAAGATTACCTTAAGCAAAGTCGAAGGTAAGAAGGTACCTAAACAAAATTGCTGATCAAGGCTAGTAAATCATAGAGGATCTAGAACTTATGGTGGACACTAAGTCAGAATAGAACTGAAACGACACTCGAATTATTATAGGTTCACTGTTTCCTTGGAGAGCATATTATTTTTAAGAGACTCGTATACTTAAAAATTCTGCAAACAGCCGATGTCCATACTTAAATAAATCTTACTATCGTTCAACGGATGTATTGTATATCCTTTTGCACACGAGTTCTAGGTAAATTGTTATATAGAAAGTTGATTCAATGAAGCTTGGTGCAGAATATTTTATAATAGAGTAGGATAGTTAAGATAGTTAGGAGGATTACAGTGTTTTTGTATGCGGGTGACATAACACATGGCCTAAAAAGTCGGTGCCGTTTTATAATAAAACACAAAATTTTTGCAAATTCCAACTTTATTTATCAATATAGTTGCCTTCAAGGGCGATACACTGATTGAAACTATCTTTCAATACCAGTTTTCGGCGATTACTTCTTCATCGGTCTTAAATCTCTTTCCGGCGAGCATTCTTTTGAGGCCTGCGAATAGGAAATAGACGCTGGGGGCTAAATGTGGAGAATACTGTGGGAAGGGAAGCAATTCGTAGCCGAATTCATTCAATTTTGCCATCGTTTTCATCGACTTGTGACACGGTGCATTGTCTTGATGAAACAGCACTTCCTTTTTCTTCAAATGCGGTCATTTTTCTGCGATTTCATCCTTCAAACGCTCCAACAGCGGAATGTAATAGCCGACTGTTGAGTTTTTGGTCGTTTTGGACGAGGTTCGTTGCCTGCTCGCCACTCAGCTGACTGCCGACTTGACTCTGGTGTGAAGTGATGGAGCCAAGTTTCATCCATTGTCACATACCGACGCAAAAATTCGGCTTTATTGCGGTTGAACAGCTTTAAACACTCCTCTGAATCACCAACACGTTGTTGGTTTTGGTCGACTGTGAGCAAATCTTTTGATATCTTCAGAGCCTCAGCTATCTCGATCAATTTCACTTTACGGTCATTCGTAATCATTTTGTGGACTTTTTTGATGTTTTCATCTGAAACAGCCTCTTTTCAACGTCCACTGTGTGCATCATCTTCGTTGCTTGTATGACCACTTTTAAATTTTTCAATCCACTTGCGAATGGTTTTTTCGGCTGGTGCAGAGTCCGGGTAACACTTATCAAGCCATTTCTTTGCATCGGCTGCATTTTTTCCCATCAAAAAGCAATGATAAATCAACACACGAAATTGTTTTGAATGCATTTTTTTTTTCACAATAACAAAAGTTGCTTCACTCACAACGCTATATCTCGAGAACTAATCGTCCGAAAGTTGTCAAATTTATACACGTATCTTTTGAAGGTTGGTACTAACTGAAAGTGGTATGAATTTAATTCAAGTGGTGCCCTGTCTTAGAAACGGCCCATGTATTAGTGTTGTTATCAGATTCACCACAAGAATTACGCCGAATGATTTCTGACAGAAAAGCTGGTGGATGTTAAGCCAGAAACGAAAGATGGAAATTTTCTGGAGAAGATATGGAAATTGGAAAGGAGTACGAGTGCCTCGGAATAAAAATTTCCTCAAATCTTAGTACGAAAATTCATTTTACCAGCAAAATTCAACCAGCAAAAACCGTACTTAATTGGACATGGAAGTCTTGCATGTGCAAGTAAAGTCAGCGTTCGTATAAACTGTTTGAGGCATATTTTACACAGCGAAAGTTTGGGGTTATGGACAATGTGAAGACGTCGAAAAATTACTTAGCTTTTTCCTAAGAAGATTGTTTAACTTACTGTCTAACTCTCCAAACTATATGCAAACCTTTCTGCCAACTTAAAAAACTTTGATTACGTTATTAGGACAATGTCTTACCCAGCGAACCGTTTGCCAAAGCTTATCGTAACACAGGCTATCTCTTCAAAATGTTTGTTATACAAAAAGTGCCAGCTTTTGGCAAGGAGATACAACCGGCAACTTAATATTTCGCTTGATAATTTGAATGACTGGTGAAACAATTTGTACACTTTATTAAGGACACTGGATGAAAAAAGGAGAGAGAGAGAGAGCTCAGTCATATCTTCATGGATTGTATTATTGCGCTCTTACTCGTAACTGCGATTTGTGAGAGTTAATCATTTCTGTGACGAAATAAACGAAATATCAACGATGTTAAAGGCCAGAGGGGAGATGCTGGATGCTGAACTTAAATTTCATAGATATGATCTTCCTTTATATTGCACCTTATGTAACCTTGGAGCTCAAGAAAATGTTTTTCATTTTCCTCTGGGTCCTTTTTGGATGCTCAGAGCTTACAGTGGAAAGTTTAGCGAATATACTGCAAAGAAGCTGCCCGCTACAGACTCATGATAACATCTAAAGATTTTAAGCTTATTTTAATTAAAAAAATATATATATCTCAATATATGTATGAAAATGTAATTGCTATGAAGCCTATTCTCGACCTATTCTGGGACCTATTCACTGGAAGTACAACCGTTTACCACTGGTTCGAATAGTTTCGCCGTGGCCGCAGGGTGGCCCCAAAAACGGCTACCACAGAAGAAATATGCGAGTTGGCTGATATAGCAGGCATCTCAACTGAACGCGTTAGCCATATCCTGTACGAGATTTTGGGCATGAGAATGCTGTCTGCGCGATGGGTGCCGCATTTGCTCACACCGGAGAACATGCGCAATCGTGAGACCGCTTCAAAGGCCTGCTTGGCCCTGTTTAATCGAAATTCGGAGGAGTTTTTGAGTCGTTTCGTGACCATCGATGTGACGTGGACTCATTGGTATACACCATAGATCAAAGAACAATCGAAACAATGGATTTTACCCGGTGAATGTACTCCAAAGTAGGCGAAGACCGTGCTTTCAGCTGAAAAGATGATGGCCTCTGTTTTTTTGGGACGAGGGGAGTGTGATCAACTTTGATTATATTGAGAAGGGAACAGGAAAAGTTGCAGCTTCGCCGGGAGTTGAAAGTGTATAATATTGAAAAATAAATTGTCAAAACCTAAATAAGTTGCGTTGTGATTTCTAATCCAGGTATTCATGAAATAGCCCTCGTACTTGCCATCTGAGGTGACGGTAATGGCCATAATTTAAGAAGATTGTATGTCAAAAAATTTTGTACAATTTGGTAATCATTGATAAATTTTGAGAATAAAGCAATCATTATTTATAATAATAACAGAGAGTTCCGAATACAACAAAGTTTATGAACATTTTTGAAAACGTCATCAGCATCAAATTGCGTTTGCAAAATCTTCTTTAACAAAAAGGTTACTGTTCTTAAAGAATTGCAATTTCTTTTACACAAAATTGTATAATTTAAGATACTTGATAGATTTTTAATGCAATGTACAGAATTTAGACTTTCATTTTACTGCAAAAAATAATACAATACATTACATACATCCGGGGTGGATCTGAGACTCAACCAACAAGCGTCTCCAGCCAGCACGGTCTTTGGCCAGTTGTCTCTAGTTTCGCTAAGTTGGTTAAGGTCCCCTTCCACTTGCGTGCGTCACATAAGTCGCGGTCTTCCTCTACTGCGCCATATCTCGGGAGTGGATTCGAAGAACTTTCATGCCGAAGCATTCGTTTTCATTCGCTCTACATGACCCAGCCATCTCAGTTGTTGAAGCTTCACTCTTCTGTCATAGGCGAGTCGATGGACGGACTTTTGAAAGATAGTACCTCTGGTGTTAGCGTTTGAGTTTTGCACTATTCTTGCAAAAACGATGTTGAAGAAGTTAGATGACAGCGCATCGCCTTGTCCTAATACTTTTTTTTTTAACTCGGTGAGTTCTTTACTGATCTTGATACAGCAGTCTGTATTCTCTATTGTCATTCTGCAAAAGCGGACGAGTTTGGCAGGGATGCCAAAACCAGACATGACTCTGTATAGATCGTCTCTATAAATGCTGTCATAGACGGCCTAAAAATCGGTGAAAAGGTGGTGAGTGTCGATTTGGACTTCTTGGGTTTTCTCCAAGATCTGCCGCAGTGTGAATATTTGATCGAACGTGGACTTTCTTGCCTGCAAGGCGCAGTTCAGGGGGTCTCGTTTAAAACGTCCTGCGGCACAGTACCTTTTGAGTTTAGGATAAATGAGTATTCTGGCGAATATTTTGTGAGGTTATTTCACCTTGTAGTGTAACGAAATTATGCAGCACAACACATGATAAAACGATAAATTTAATATCTTCCATTTTTTTTTTTTTGCAATTTAGGTTATCGCGATATCTCAATCTAACTTTATGAATTCCAAAAGCTAGCTCAATTAAATATAACCCTTGTTGAACTTAGAAGTTAATTGCATCGTTTTTGGATTTCAGAGAGACTGCCGTTGCCTCTGTACGGTGGAGGCGGAGTCGTCGACTTTGTGGATATCTAGTGTCTAGTGTCTTTTCCTGTCTTTTCGCTAGCTCACTTTCTCCAAACACGTTTGCATCGTGTGATCTACCGGGAGATCCAAAAACAAGTTAGTGAAAAAACTATTACTATCGCATGTCGCTTAAAATATATTATCGGTTGCAAGACTACTGATTAAATGTGTCTCTTACTTGAAAGATCATGGAATTGTATCCATTTCGATTGTAATAGTTCGATCTATTTTGCTTTAGGTTCAAGGTTTTCGGAAAACTGTTAGCTAAATGCAAATAGTTGAACTTGATGACTACAAAATCAATTTCGTTTTTATAGGTAGGCCATTTAACAACTTTTATCAACAATTTTACAATGGTCCTACAAGTTTTCATAACTTTTTTAAGTACACTGCTGATAAATTTGTTAAAAAGGTCTCCACTTTCTCTGTACGAATTTTTTATTTCCTAGTATTCAGAGAGTTATGTACAGACATTCTTCCAAATTCACCAAAGCCCGTCCTGTGTTTGCATTTGTCCACAAGGGCTGTAATTATTCCTTAAGTTTCAGCAATATTCTCTTATATATTTGCATAGTTTTCATTACATGATAAGTTGGAGGAATCACAGATTACTTACAGAAAAAAGGCTTTTGGACATCCTGAAGTGACTGTAGAAATTACCTTCATATAATTTGTTAATTGTATTCAAAAACAGCCTATATTTGAACTCTTCTTCGCCACAAATTTCATAAAAGTCTGCTATGTCTGGTATTAACTAATTTACGTCTTTATTAGTTTTGGATTCTTATCTTTAAAACATTGGGAAATTAGCCCTATAATGCAGCTCGCAACTGTAGTTATATCTTAATTTTCATATACATAACATACATATGTATGTTGCAAAAATACGGCGTAATGTATTTTTTTCTTTTTAGTACTTGAAAAATAGATGGAACTTCATGTGTGCTAAATAATTTTACATAATTCCATCTTACAAAACTTTCAAAAATATAGGGCCGAGATCTGAAACTTGTGGAACGCCTTTTTTTTATTTATTTATTTTTTTTTTTTTTTGAATTAAAAATAAAAATTGTTTGAAGTAAGCGTTCTATTGGACTCAGGTATAAAATTGTTTTTAACTAGTAAACCTGTTAGATTACGCTAATAATACGGCTGTTGATATTTGGACTTGATAATCAAGTACATTTTGGTTTTTCCATTTTCAAATTAAAAAAAACCTGATGCTAAGAAGTCTACAACATTCATCGCTGCATGTCTTATATTTTTGTTAAACCATTTATGCGATTGCGGAATTTCATAGATGATGCCAAAAATTGACTGTTATGCATCTGAAGAATGCAATTCTACAGTAAACGATTTTTAATGAGGGAAATGACATTCTTTTAAAATTTTCTTAAAAGTATCAAGCGATTTGTTTAAATTTTTTTTAATGATTATTACTTGGAGATTTGGATTGGGTAATCAATGTACTACCCAGTTAAATAAACTCTCTGGTGGACAATTAAAGGGGCACACCATGTGTGACCGCCAAAAAAAAAAAAAACAGATTTTTGGGAATTTAAAAAAAATGTTTTAAAATTTGGAGGATATATTTATACATATCTAGTGAATATATACTGAAATTTTCAAGCAAAAAATTAAATTTTCAGCGAGTTATTCGCTATTTTAAAAGTCACAAAAAAAGGTCCTCCACTGCTGCAGGCCACTAGAAGGAATTGCCTATACAATAGCCTACAATTGTGAAAAAAAGATTAAAATTTAACGAAATAGCAGTTTTGATAAAAAAAAAAAAATGAATTATCTGACCCCTGACCAACTAATCTTTAGAAGGCTGTTACTCAAAAAATATTTGAGATACCAGATGTGCCGGTATGAAGTGAGCATCAAGATACAAAAGTCTTGATAGGGAACATTTATTGTGAACGGGCCTTATTTTTTTATTTTTTTTTTTTTTGGCTGCTCTGACACCTATCAAACATGTTTAGTATACATCAAGTTATTGAGCAAACAATATCATATTTTTCATCGTGTTAAAAATGTCGAATCGATGACTTGCGAAAAACATTAATTTTTTGTTTTCATTTGAAAAAATGTGCTGCTTGTCGAGGCATATGTGTGATTTATGCTCCTTCAGAAGCAACAAACAATTTCCGATTATTTAAAAGCTATGGGAAAGATCCAAAAGTCTGGAAAAAGGGTGCCACATGAATTGAATGAAAGACAGATGGAAAACCGAAAAACCACTTGTGAAATTTTGCCGCAAAGACACGATAAAAAATCAGTTTTGTATCGAATTGTTACTGGCGATGAAAAATGGATTTATTTTCAGAATCCTAAACGGATAAAATCCAGGACAACCATCAACTTCAACTGCAAAACCAGATCGAATCGGCAAGAAGACAATGCTGTGTGTTTGATGGGACCAGAAAGGTGTGGTGTACCACGAGCTCCTTAACAACAAATGATCAATTTGAACCATTTCATCGAAAACGAAAAGAATTTGCCAGAAGACACGGCAAGGTAATTATGCTCCATGACAATGCACCGGCACACAAAGCAAAACTGGTTCAGGACACAAGCAAAGCACTTGGCTGGTAGCTGCTACCCCACCCGCCGTATTCACTTAACTTGGCTCCTTCCGACTACTGTTTGTTTTCATCGATGGGACACGCATTAGCTGAGCAGCTAATTTCTTTCAAATACAATTTTTTTTTATTTCTCTACAGTACGGTTTCAGAACAGAATTCTCAACAGAAGATGCTTTGTTAAACTTTTGCTCCTTCATTCAAAAAGGTTTGGATAGCCGAAAATACTGTGGCGCATTTTTTGTGGATGTAACCACAGCTTTTGTTATGGTTAATCATAGTATTATTTTAAAGAAAGCTATACAATGCAGGTTTTCGTGGTTGTATTTACAAATGGTTCGAATCTTATTTAGGTAATCGAAGTCAGAAGTGAAAGTTAATAATGTTCTTAGTGACTCAAAGATATTAATTTGGGTGTACCTCAAGGATCTGTCCTTGGTCCGATTCTCTTTATAATTTATGTAAATTCTTTGTTTGAGCAACCTTTTGTTGGGAAAGTTAAAGCCTTCGCGGATGATCTTGCGATTGGGTATGATGCAATAAATTCTCTAAATTTAATCTGCGACATCAATTATGATGCCAACATACTAAGGTCATGGTTTGCGGAACATAAACTAATAAATTAATGTCCGATGATGCCACCTTACCATAAACCGCACCAAACATTCAAGTCCGTTTATATTTAGGCAGACATGCCAAATTTCAGTGCGATACTGTCTTTAGATTTGTTTTGACAGCTGATTGTTGTTGACGTGTTTGACATCATGTTGAGTATGGACAAAAACGATTCTCGTTCTCTCATAAAACATTATTTTTTGAGAGGCAAAACGGCAAAGGAAACAAAACGGAGCTAATGCTCCGTCGGATTACACCGTCAGATATTGGTTTCGAGAGTTTCGTGGTGGCCGCAACTCCACTACCGACCACCAAGTCCGCAACGGCAGGTCCTCCGATGCGGTTACAGAGGACAATGTCAAAAAAAAATACATGAAATGGTGTTAGCGGACCGAAAGTGAAGGTGCGCGAGCTAGCAGATACCACAAAGATTAGTACTGAGCGCACATGCAATATTTTGGGCAATATTCTGCATATAAAAAAGTTGTCCTGCAGCTGGGTGCCGCGCATACTCACTCCTGACCAAAAACACGAACGCGAGAGCACTTCGAAAAGTGGACAGACTTTTAGCGTCAATTGGTAATTGTTGAACACCAGAGAACATAATTAGTGCCCGGCAATGGACTGAAGCCCGCACAAGTGCTCCGAAGCGGCTGAAGGACGTTCGATGGGTCGGAAAGGTTATGATGTCGGTTTTCTGGGATTGTCATGGCATACTCTTCGTGGACTACTTCGAAAAAGGAAAAACCATCACATGAACCAAAAAATAATTTGTTTTTGTAAGACAATGCACCGGCGCACAAGAGCGTCGCAACCATGGCTAAAATCAATGACTTACGGCTCCAATCACTGTCCCATCCACCGTATTCGCCCGATGGCTCCCTCGGGCTATTATCTCTTCCCAAACCTCAAAAGATGGCTCATCAATAAAAAATTCAGCTCACGCGAGGAAATCATTTCCTAATAAAGTTATTAGTAAATGTCCTGCAATTATATTAGCTGTTAATTAATTAAATTAAAATTATTTTTCGGACAGGATCAAAAAGTTGCAAAATCTCTAGAATAAGTGTATCAAACTAAATTGTATTGTATTAAATAAAATAAAAAAGCATTTCTTTACACATTTTTTTGAAACAAACTTTTAAATTTGTGTTAAGTGGATGAATATGACATTTGCCACGCAGTTTGTTCTTGACATTAATTTTTCTAAGTAGAAGGTGGCTTATTAAAGGTTTTAATTTCATGTTCTTAGTGCTAGTAACACATGGTCCGTGCCGTTTCTAAGACATGGCAACACTTGAATTAAATTTATACCATGGAAGGTTAATACCAACTTTGAAAAGATACATAAATTTGTATAAATTTGACAGCTGTTCTCGAGATATAGCGTTGTGAGTGAATCAACTTTTGTTATTGTGAAAAAAAATTGATTCAAAGCAATTTCGTGTGTTGATTTATCAGTGCTTTTTGATGGGAAAAAATGCATCCGATGCAAAGAAATGGTTTGATAAGTGTTACCCGGACTCTGCACCAGCCGAACGAACCATTCGCAAGTGGATTGAAAAATTTAAAAGTGGTCATACAAGCAACGAAGATGATGCACACAGTGGACGTTCAAAAGAGGCTGTTTCAGATGAAAACATCAAAAAAGTCCACAAAATGATTACGAATGACCGTAAAGTGAAGTTGATCGAGATAGCTGAGGCTCTGAAGATATCAAAAGAGCGTGTTGGATATATCATACACATATATTTGGACATGCAAAAGCTCTGTTCAAAGTGTCGTCGACCAAAAACAACAACGTGTTGATGATTGAGAGGAGTGTTTAAAGCTGTTCAACCGCAATAAAGCCGAATTTTTGCGTCGATATGTGACAATAGATAAAACTTGGCTCCATCACTTCACACCAGAGTCAAGTCGGCAGTCAGCTGAATGGCGAGCAGGCGACGAACGTCGTCCAAACGGACCAAAAACTCAACAGTCGGCTGGCAAGGTTATGGCATCCATATTTTGGGATACACATGGAATAATTTTCATCGACTATCTCCAAAAGGGACAGACTATCAACAGCGACTATTACATTGCGTTGTTGGAGCGTTTGAAGGACGAAATCGCAAAAAAACGGCCGCATTTGAAGAAAAAGTCGATGAAAACGATGGTAAAATTGATGGAATTCGGCTACGAAGGCAACTATATTGATAAATAAAGTTGAATTTTGCAAAAATTTTGTGTTTTACTATAAAACGGCACTGACTTTTCAGCCAATGTGTTATATTTTGAAATTTTTACATAACTTATTAGTCTTTCAGAAAATAAGTTATATGCCCTTGAGGGATTTTCCTCATCATATACTACGTCCCAATCAGCATAAAGAAGTTCATTATTAAGTTTGCTATAATCAATTTTGGTCAGTTGAAATTCTAAAATTGATTTATAGCGAAGTGCTATAAAACAACACCTGTTATGCAATGATCTGTAATACTCAGATCAAAGACAATGCCTGAAAAATAGTTTTGCGTTACCTTCGAGAGATGTCCAAAAACGTGATCAACACAAGTCCCTGCAACAGATCTTGAGGGTTCATTAACAAAAGATTTTAGACCATTTTCTGAAAACAGAACGTTATATGAGTCCAAAGTACTATTCGAAGATAAGAGATCCAAATTCATGTCACCAAAAACAAAAAGATTTGCTGTGCGCTCATTAGGGCAAGCATAAAATGTGTAGTTAGGCAAGCTACTCGTATAATTTTCAACTTCATAATAAAAAATCCATATTTCCGATACAAAAATAAAATCGGGCATACATGTAAATGTTTCAAGATTACAAGACAAAAGTCTTCGAAAGATCTTATAACGACAGCCTCACCGTTTTCAAATTTTCGTAGTAATATTTTAGAATTTCTGTACCGTAAGTAATTATATTTATGTTCGATTTTTATTTTCTTAGCAGTCATGTATAAGGCTCTATTATACTTAGTTAAAGATATATATTTATCCTATATTTTTTGTAATTTCGATTAACATACCTAAGAAGGTACATTTAAGATTAATCATCCAAAATTTGGAGCGTAGCTACAACGTTTTGCAGTTGATAAGTTCGAATGCTTTAATTACAAGACTGACATCTCCATTTTTACACATAAAGAAAAAAATTGGATTTGATTTGGCCAATCAAAGACATAAATTGAATTAAGGTTAATGTTTTGGAATAGATTTGTACAGTTTATGTAATGACCTAACAAGGTCAATGACCAAAGGCAATTACTTTGTAGAAAGCATTGAATGAAATGATTTTTGAACTATGCATGTCTAATCAATACAACTTTGACTATCAATTCCATCATCCTAATAATCTTCATCAATTTCATTATACTCGTACAATTATATTCAGAGGGTTGAATGTACTTGGAGGTTTGTTATACATTTTATAAAAAGAAGAATTTTTGATACCATCAGCTTGCAATATCAAACGTCCGAATGTCGAAACCTCTTTAAGATTAGTTACAGAAAATTGTGCAGTCAATTGTATCCCAGAAGTACCCGACCCAACAAAGAAAACATAAAAATTTATTTATTTTTTAACATAATCGCCTTCCCTTCCCTTCGATACCCTTTTTATAATAAGAACTGTCTTGCTCCTCAAAATAGCCATTAACTGCAGACATCACTTCTTTTTTTCAAGTTTGGGAACAGAAAATAATCCGAGGGGCTATATCTGGCGAATAGGGTTCATGAGGTAGCAATTCGAACTTTAATTCATTAATTTTGGCCATTGCAATAACGGATTTGTGAGTTGGTGCATTGTCTTGATGAAACAACATTTTCTTCTTAGCCAAATGCGGCCATTTTTACTAGATTTCTTCGCTCAAACGTTGCAATAAGTCCGCATAATAGTAGCCTTTAATAATTTTTCCTTTTTCAAGATAGTCAATGAAAATTATCCCACGCGCATCCCAAAAAATCGAAGCCATGACCTTGCCTGCAGATGAAACGGTCTTCGCCTTCCTTGGAGCCGGTTCTCCCTTTTGAATCCATTGTTTTGATTGTTCTTTTATCTCGGGTGTAAAGTGATGGACCCATGTTTCATCCATTGTTATGAAACGGCGCAAAAAGCACAGCAATAAAGCTGTGAAACTTTGCTAAATACTCAATTGAAACATCTTCACGACACTGTTTTTGCTCGAGTGCGAGCAAACGCGGCAAAAATCTTGCACACAGCTTTCTCATGTCAAAATTTTCAAATAATATGCGATGTACCGCACTTGTTGGAATGCCTACAATGTCTGCTAGCTCGCGCACTTTCAGTCGATAATCATCCAGTACCTCTTTGTGGATTTTCTTCACCATTTCTGGAGTCGTCACATCATTTGGTCGACCACTGCGATACTCGTCTTGGTAGCTCGTACGGCCTCGTTTAAACTCAGCAACCCAAAATTTTTCTGTTGTAAACGAAGGAGCAGACTCACCCTGAGTAGAATCCAGTTCAGCTTTTATATTGGTTGGGCTGACGCGTTTCAAATAAAAGTATTGTATCACATAACGATGACCAATTTTCTCCATTTTCGCAAATTCACTGACAACGTTCACTACTAATGACTGCCAAACAAATACTAAACAACGTGGCGGTTTCAAACTTGAAAAATATGCTTTACAGGCTGCGTACTTTCCAATACAGTGATATTTTTAAACAACTACCGCCATGGTCAGGCCGGGTACTTCTGGAACCACCCTCGTACTTACTTCAGTGGCGTTACAGTTCGGGGTGAACATGGGCCTCAAAAACAAACCTCTCCAGTTAGCTTGTTTCTTAACTGACTGCCTCCAGAATATAGCACTCCGCCAAACTCCATTGCACTCCCTATTTGTTCCTTTTACTGAAATTTTGAAATATTTTGGTAGAAAAAGAAAGATGGGTAAACGCGAGTAAACGAGTAATTAATGCTGATTTACTGAAACATGAATAATTTGGGAAATTTAGTGTCCTAATCTGATGTAGAAATTGTTAATACTCAGAGCCCGGCTCGCTTCCCTGAAGGCCACACACCAAGTTTCCTTGATGTTTCCGTGGTTTCGGGTGTATTCTCAGTTCTTCTATTTGATCAGCTCTCACTGGAAGTAACATCCGATCATTGTATAGATTTTAAGCACCCTACCCGCCACCACCTTTTTTCATATAACGATCTCAACTTTCTCATTCATGCGATGGATTTAGATCCATGGGAACAGTGTCGACTATCAGCAGATCCTAATCAGAAGGATGAAACCTTTCACAATATTGTATATGAATTGTTTAATCATTGTGTTCAGATTAAAACCGTCAGAATCCGTAACAGTAATTGTTCCTGGTACACGTTAGATGTAATGCAAACAATAAAGACTCGTAATAAGACGGGATCTGTCAATGTTAGTAATGACATCCAGCTGTCAAAATATTCAGTAAGGTTTGCCATTTCCTCATGCATCGTCTTACGCCTGCCGAATGTGCGGAAATTATTAAAAATTCCGTCTCAGAATTTCATCGTCAGGTTAGTCGTCATGTCTTCAGTGTGCAGGCAATTCCTCGCACCGTGTGAAAAGTTTGAGCGTGCATGCACTCTTTTGGATATTAAGTCACAAACCAAACAGAGATTGGTGCAAAATGAAGAAAACATAGCGTATAGCGTAGCGGCCAGTGGCCGTGGTATCGTAGAAGACCCAGCGATGTCGATTAGGCGCCGATCAGCTGAATTGGGTATCGCCAGCTTATTTTCCAGTTAGATTTGGGCCTATATCCGTATAAGATTGTGCCGACGCAAGAATTGAAATCGGACGACCATAGACAACGCCAACAACGTTAGTTCGCTAATAGGGCGCTAAAAAATTTGATATTCACGATCGAGGCCCATTTTTGGTTCAGCGGCTATGTCAACAAGCACATCCACAAATATTAAATGTTTGATGCAGTTTATGGATGATTTTTTTTTTCGAAATGAGAAAGGAGACACCGTTACTGTCAATGGTCTTAGGTATAGAGTGATGTTAACCGACTTTCTGTGGCCAGAGCTCGACAGTATCGATATATCCAAGCTATAGTTCCAACAAGACAACGCTACATGCCATACCAGCGACGCAACAATCGAAGTTGTGAAGGAAAAATTTGGCGACTAAGTCATTTCACGGCGAGCGTTCATTAATTGGCCACGACTTGATACCTCTCGATTATTTTCTCTTGGGCTACGTTAGGTCCTTAGTCTACGCTAACAAGCTAACCACTTTGGACGAGCTCGAGGACAACATTCGATACGCTATGGCTGGAATAACGCCGCATATATTGGATCGAGTCATCAAAAGTTGGACCGACCGCTTGAGGCACTGCCACATACTATTCCATACATAATGGCATGAACGTAACTTCAAAATAATGTCAGAATCAATTTCATATCTAACGCCATTGTTGCTTTATTTGAATTTTTTTCCTTTCGTTCTTATAAAAAAAGAAAAATTAAGAAGACCGCGCCTCAGCTTGTTTAAGTCCCTTTTCAACACCAAAATACTCGTTGAAATAATTATACTTTCGACTTTTATCATTCATTGACATGCCTTTGTATACTAGAAGCTTGGCTCTAAAAATGATGTCGCTTGAGACCTCAAAATCCATAAAGAGGTGATGAACATTGACCTGGACTTTTTGGGTTTGCACCAGGATCTGACGTAGTGTGAGTATTTGAACAATTATAGACTCACCGGGTCCTAGGTAATAATTATCGGGGATAATCAGATTGCTATGAGTGTGTGTATCTCAGAATTGAACCCAAAACCAATTTTTTATGTTTGTATTTCACTTTTTTTTAATATAGACCCAATAGGGAACTGAGTGTGACAAACTTCACCTTTTTACGACCTCTAGAAGTGGTTTACAACTTGGTGAGGGAGCAACGCATGAGACCACGGATCCCGTTGCCTTCAAGATATGGCTATTCCTATCCATTGAATTTATTTATCCTTTTGTTTTTTAAAGGAGGATTTACTCATAAGCGCGAATTAGATACATCAACATTCGGTAAGAAGTTGTTATATTTTCGATGAAACACTGCCCCCATTTATGAAGCAGGAAAAATAAAATTATTTAAAAATTGTGTTAACGTTAGAGAAATCTACAATTGGGCCTAATAAACGATATTTAACGACATTTCAAATACCCCTGCGTTATAATTCATTCAAAAGTCTGCTGATGGTGTACCTGTAGACGCCGGATTTGCGAAAGATAACCATGAACATGTGTAAATTAGATTTCGTCCCTTCATCCCAAAAATAAGTTGGAAATATCGCAACAACCCGTCGAGCCGAATAGAATCAGAGTTCCATAACTTCCGATCTACGTACTGTAACTACCTGGCTATACCCTACCCGGGTCTAATGACATCTTTCATCTCATTAACTCGGTTTTACTGTGGCATTATGAAAATGTATCTTTAATTAAAGTCAGAACGACAGACTGTCGTCGTCGGTCATCTTCTCTTTCTCCTGCACATAGTTACACTGCGTAGGTATATAGATACGTATGCACATATGTTATTAAAACCCTAAACCTATTTCGTTCGCCTCCCGAACTATATGACCCTCTGAGGTCATCAGACTCATTCACAGAGTACTCAATCTCCATCTCGCATTTGTATTTCCATCTCTATAGCTTCAAAGAGGCTAGAGAGCGTGCGTCTTTATCGTGCTGTGCGCCCTTATATAACCAATACGGTGCTTCTCCGTTGGTTGGTCTGGCAGGCAGCTCACCTATCCGACATCCGTTGCTTATCTCACCTCATAGGCTCAATCAGAGTACAACCACTACCACCATCGCAAAGATCCAGTCCAGATCTACTATTCTTACGAGTAGGCACAAAACTTTCAGAGTCCACACAGATTCTTCTGCTTTGGGTGTGCAGTGCAGGCTGCAAAATACTATTCCGACGTTATCCTCTCTCTCTCTTACTCAAGCATCTAAGGCTTCACCATCCACATCCACTACATCTACCACATCGACATCGACATCGTTTGGTTTCTTATGTATCCGGGGGACGGCCGACACCAAACGGCGACGATGGAACGATGAAACGATGAAACGATGAAACGATTGTGTGTATGGTATGGCTACGAGTAAAGTATATGGCACTGCCACCTGAACTTTTCTGAGATACAGATACAGATAATTATTTTCTGCGTGTTCGTAGTGTTGTTTTCAGTTTTTTTTTTTTTTTTTTTTTTTTTTTTTTCAGTTTTGTCGTTGTGTCGCTGGCGTGTCGCTTACATTTACATTCGCCTTTGCCATTGCCTTTGCCTTTGGTTTTGCCACTGGGTGTACGTTATCGCTGTTGTCTCAGACTCAGTTGCTTCGGTTCGGTTTGGTTTCGTTTCGTTTCGTTGGTTCGTCCGTCATTAAGAAGAGTTCTTCGATTTTCTCTCGTGCGGCGTGCTGTACAGTGCCTTTTGGGTTTCGCCTTTTGCCACCCTACTGTTACTATAACTGCTTTTGCTCTGTGTTGTATCTTTTCGAGTTGTATTTATTCTCTTCTGCTCTGCTCTGCTCTACTCTGCTCTGTTCAGAGATATCGAGAGGGGAAATGTTTTTATTTAAATAGTTGACGTGCGATAGTCTATCACATCAGTTGAAATTCATCTGTCGTTCGGGGAGGATGACGTAGGGTTAAGGATAAAACGAGGAAAAAAAAAATAAAAAAAATAAAAAACGAATTAAGAAACTGTTTTTTTTTTCCTTTCTTCTTCTTCTTTATATACCAAAAAACGGAAACGGAAGCAACCGAAAGAGAAGAATCTTATTTTATAACAGTTGTGCTAGACCGGATGGTGCTTTTCGAATTCTTAAATAAATCATTTACATTTCGTGCGTCGGACGGTACTGTGCTACGTTCCATCCGTTGTCCTGTGTCTCACTTTGTATTTATTTATTATTTCTTTTATTGGTGCGATATGATATGATATAACAACAAATAACGGATAATTGTGAATAATATTTAAATAAAAACAAATCTTCCAAAGGTAATAAGAAAAAGTAGTTAAATTTATTTATTTTCTTGTTTTTCCATTCCCTGTGACTAATTTTTGTGACAAAAAAAAAAAAAAAAAAAAAAAAAAAAAAAAAATTAAATTTGCCTGAAAAATAATTCATGGATACTCTGATGGATTTGGTGTAGTGAAATTGGATTATTATTTGAATATTCTCACAGCCTCATGGGAACTTTTAAACAAAAGTGAAAAAAAAAAAAATCCCGAACCAACTATCTACTCGTGCTATGGTCAACTAGGTAAAGGTGATTTCTAAGTGACACGTAATCTTAAAGTGACCATGACTTTGCGGATATCTCCAACATTGATTTTTGAAATAGTGAAACATTGAATTCTAAAAAAAGACGGTGGTACCTACACTTGCGACTTTAAGTTTAGAAACTTTCATCAACATTTGGAATTTTTATGTGCATTCGAATTAATATGGATTCGAGTCCCAGGACAGGACATGTTTTGAAAGTCTTTCCTCATTCAGATACTTATCGGGAATTTTTTTAAAATTAATTTTAAGACTGATGGACGCTTTTGTCCATTTGAAATAGGGAAGATGGTGAGTGTGGTCTTTCGGATAACCCTGTGATTCATAATTCAATAATCGACATCCTCGTGTAATGTAAAATAAACAACAATCAAAAGGCACCACGTAATGGGCTACATTCTGCGCATGGTATACTGAAGGATAGCTAGATTAAGTTTTATGCATGACAACAGATTTATTTTTGTAGCCTAAGATTCCAGGAGAGTAAGTAAGTAAGTTAACTTCTCTCTACTTGCAGTGTGCTGACTTACTAACTTGCTGTACCTACTACCACTTTCCTAACTCTGTGATTACGTATGCACATACACATGAAGTGTTAAAAAATGTTTAACAATTGCTTATCAAGACTTTAACTGATTTTAACTGTAACTAATTTATCTTTAAATTCAATCATATTCTGTTTGTCCTTCTGATCATGATCTTCAATTCAAACCCTCTACCCTTGCTTGTGATCATGATAAGGCATGATGATGTTCTACCATGGTAGACATAACGACATCATCATTCAAACTACATATTTTTAAAACATTCCCACAATATCGGAAAAAATACGAAAGATCCACCTTAATCTGACTTCCTTTTTATGTGGTCACAGATTATATCGTCAAAAGTCCTTTCCTCAAACTTCACTGTCTGCAAGAACAAATAAAAAAATAAAAAAAAGTGGAACAACAGCTTTGCACGTCGGTACATCTAGATTTAGATGAGCTAAATAACTCATCTTCTTTTACAGAAGACGTCTTTAGTCTACACGAATTGGACTTCAAAAACAATGTTACTTAGTGGCACACAAATAGGATTTGTCCACCTTATTCTGTCTCGAATTAATATTGATTTGTTTCAGCACATCAACTAGTGTATTATAATGGCAATATCTATTCAATATTAGAAAATTTCAAACCGAGTTTGATCTGTTACGAAGGAATTTTTCGAGAATATTCACTAAATCCATTTCTACATTTTGACAGACAGCGGTATGTTATTTAGCACTCTCCTATTTAAAGGAACTCACAAGGTTTCCGTTAAAATTGATTATGAATTTTTTGATTTGAAACTTTTTAACTTTTTTATACTCAGTTAAAAAAAAAAAAACAGAAAAAATTCGTGGTCTACACGATGAATGAACTTGGCTACCTTGTCAATTAGAATTTCAGTCGAATGCCTAATAAATAGCTAAAAAAGTGGCTAAACTTTAGAAGAAGCAAAAAGTTGTATCCTTATCGGTTTTGTAAAAAATCAACTTGCAATCACACCAAACAACTTATCGGTTCCCCTCCTAACTAAAATAATCACACCATCAGATGTGAAACATTAGTCACTCTTACGAATCGCTGTTTCTTTGGCTTAAGACGTCAACTCTCAAGAAACACTAAGGAGACTATATAAGACTATAATCATCCTAGTCGTACTGTATGGCAAAAAACCATGGAGGTTAGCGAAGACTGATGAAGATATTCTTTAGGTTTTGGAAGAAAACCCTAAGTAGCGCGCACTTTCAAAAGGGGTCATCTTGTATTGCACTAACTGGAGAAGCAGGGGGAACTTCTTCAACAATAAACCTTCTTTATCACTGTGAGTCAGAGCTCTATCTCGGGATAAAAGAGTGTTGGTTAGATGGTGCAAGATGTAAGTGCAGTAAAAGCCAGCTATTTTACATTCATTGAGGTACACCATCTTTATTAAAAAAAAAAGAAAAATTTTTTTCATCATTAGATTTTGCAGCTTCACTAAACTTAATACAAAATTAATTTAAACTTTTTCAACTTCTTTGTTCTTCCATCATTTTATTCGTTTATTCGTGTGAGGTAGAAACGGCTGATCAGTTAATCGTGATCTTGAATTGGTCGTCACTTTTCAAGCAAGCTATTGGTACTGCATCCATTTATGTTATATTATACTGGGTTCGGGTATTTTATATAATTATAATTTTTATTATTTGAGATTTACCAAATTTCGAAAATTATTTCGCATTTGCCGTCGGTATATGATAGAAGACACATACTTCATGTCTGATGTCGCAATGTTCGGATAACTTATTTGATAATGTCAAATTCCAATATTTGAAACAATTTTTAATTAAAAGCGGTCTATCGAAGCAACTTTTACAAATCCAAACGAATTCTTATATCTAACTTTAAAGAATAAAATTTTTTGAAAATATAAAACTCAGCTTAATATCTCCTAGGGATCTCTAATATTGAGACATACACATCAATCCAATAGGGCAATTACCGGTTGAAACAGTAATTTATCAGACTTTTCTAGGTTTGATGCTAAGGTGCTTGACAAAACAAAGAAAAGGTGAATTTTATATGGGATGCCATAACTCTTGTTATTTCTATATCTAGAAGTATAGTACAATGCTCACATCTGGTTAGGAACTCCTTAGACATCTTCGAACTTCCTATCCAAAACCGTGCGATAAAACTCATAGGGACAATATCACACAGTTATTCGACACAGACTAATGTCTATTTAATATTTTCAACACCAGGGTTCCACCGAAATTACCAGTAAGATTCAACTCCTTCTAACTTTTAAACGCAACACCCGTCTCGCTTTTAATGCCCACTTTCGGACTACTGTAAACTCGCTTATTTCCTTGTCATTATAACCTTCAAACATTTAAAATCAACGTTCATCGGTATCTCTTTTTGTCCCCTCCCTTTGCTATGTGCAAACATCTTAGAAGTACATAAGATCCCTTACTATGTAAAAAAATAAATCTATGATATAAATCCATCAATGAAAGTTCAAAAGAAGTAGCCAAATTATTATTTCAAACAAAAATTGCTTGTTTAAAATTTTATGAAACCGGTAGAGTGATTTCACTTGTTCTAATTAGCTATTCGAATACTGTGGACTTTGTAGAAAAATTTGCTAAAACATAAGTCACCTTCCAACACCGACATAATGTTTCGTGTCTCTCTCTGTTCTGTCGCTATTCCTACCCCTAGTGCTTCTTCAAACTTTCAACCGTAACACTCGTCTCGCTATGAATGCTCATCAGTAAACCCTCAAGCCCACTTTCGGACTTACTCTGAAATATCGTGATTCTATCCTAAGCCATACAACTGACAAGCACTCCATTTCCTATTCATTATGACTTGCAAACATTTAAGACCAATGTACATCGGTACCTCTCTTTTTTCAGGGTATAATAACCCCTTGAGCGAGAGCTAATTATATACATATATATATATAAAAAACGAATGATCTTAGCAATCTGTGTAAATTAAAAGAACTAAATCATTCCAGGACAGAACATTCAAAAAAATCAATAACCTTGTCAGCCCGTAATCTTTAATGAATATAGACAAAATACATTTACTCGTATGTTAAGTGTCATGATTTTTCGTTGAACCAAACAGGGAGTACTTACCGCGTCACAGGTTAACTCGATTAAACTGAAATGCAATAAATTAAGCCTTCACTATCTAACAAAACAAATTAAAAATGCATTATTCAAAAAAGTGTTGACCTCAACTGAATTTAACATTAACAGTTTATTTTCGAATAGACTGGTTGTGGAGATTTTTTTTGTTTTTCACTTCATAGGGAAGAAAACAAACTTTAGAAAATCATTTCAATTTGAAATGAGCAGTGCTATAATCTCATTCGAAACCACTTTGTTTGCTTGATATGATCATACTATCAGATACTTTTGAATAAATTGTATAAGATATGTAGTTCATAAGTGGTATCGTATCTATCGGAAAGAAAACAATAAATAAAACCACAAGGTTCGGTATTGGGACCGATCTTATTCTTAGCATATGTTAACTCATTGTTTTACCGACTATTCAGCAGTCATATTACATCATTCGCTGATGATATGACATGAATATATGATAACAAAAGTATCTAGAACTTAGCAATTCAACTTAAAGCTGATTTAAACATTCTACGGCAGTGGTTTGCGAAACATGAATTACTTATAATCAGAAAAACAAAACGTATGATACGAGTATGTAGCTTAAAAAGTCTCTGTCCACTTGACTGTGATGTTATCTTTCACTCTAGTTCATGCACAAAATTATTTTTATCAGTTCACTTTTTGTGGAAAAATAACGACCAATAAGATTTAGTGTGCGGTTCAGATTGTTTTAAAATAGAAGGTCTTAAGAGTTTCAAATATCTATGTGCGTTCATAGATAAGAACCAAACGTTGAGGAATTAAAAAAATATATATCCTATCTGTATATCCTAAAATCTCATTGGTAAAAACAAAAATTGTATTAATGATTTTTTGCGGGCTTCAATACATGTTGAGGTGGAACATACTATAGTACAATTGAAGCGTTATGTGTTTCCCAAAAACATGTAGTAAAAATTATTAGTACAGTAAATCGTCTAACAAAAAGTTAGCCACATTACTAAAACTTGTTTTCACGCGAAACGGGTATAGTGCGGTTCTAAAGAAACTTAAATTCATATAGCCTTAGGATAAATAATATGGCATTGGATTGCTTTCCAATTTCAAAAAAAAAGAAACATTGTTCAAAATTCTATACTGCAACACCAGACAGGCTTTATAGTAAACTACCAATTGTAATGAGATTCATAGTAAAAACCGTCTTATTTTTCATTGAAGTAAAAAAAATATCTCTTTAGTATAAAAAGTTCTACATTTAAATTTAAATCCTTTGCAATTACAGCTCTACAATTTCGTTGATTATGTAAAAAATGCTCGTAAATAAATACTCTATATCTTGTTTTCATTTACTAGTATTACAATTATGATTATGCTTTGTATTGCACTGTTTTTGTTGATTTTTTGTTGAATTTACCCGACATGAAATTTAAAATTAATTCTGATCAAAGTTGAAGCATCATTTGCCACTAGAAACCTATGTATGTGCTACAACATTTGTATGAATTGTAATTTTAATGAATGTAACTTTACAACTACAATATAATGTGTACATTTAATGGAATGGAATAAAGAACCAAGTTGGGTCATCCGACTGGAAAAATCTATCCATTGATCAACTTGGTTGTCTTTTTTTTCATTTACGTCACGGTCCTCATATATATATTTTTTTTTAATTATTATTTATACAACGAAAACCTAGGTATCAGAATAATTTTTACAATTGATGGCTACCTGTGCCTTTCAACTTCTCAAGTGGTGCTCGGGCAAAAGCTTAGCCGGGTATGCTGAAAACAAAAAACATTCACAGGCAATAGCAAGCTTTTAAAATTCAATATTTCATCCATCGTTGAATTTAATCGTTCATAAGTCCCATACAACTTTTTACAAAGTGATATAGCAAATGCCCACTATAGACGGTCATACCGAGACGTCGAATCTAGGGTCGGTATTAAGTTAAAAAGTGTTTTGCATAATGAAGTTACCTTAAACCGGCACTGAATTCCGAGAACGACTTGCACCCTGCAGGTAAGTGTCAACATCAACACTAATATCACAATCTTTAACAAGTTTTACCAAATGTTGAGTTATGTAGATAAAAAAAACGAGAAAAAAACCTTATAGCAGTTCCAAATAAATGAGAAATGAGAAATGAGAAAACAAAACATGACATTTCCCTTCGAGCTTAATATCACCATTTGTGTTATTTCGATTTCGTAAAATAGACCATCTCAAAGCTGCTTCATTGAATAATGAAAGCTCATTATTATGTATAATGAACTATGAAGAATCAGGGAATCATTGGGATAAGGCAATCTCACCACCTAATATGATATATTTATAAATTCTATGATTATTTATATTTACTTTGTCATTCAATAGCTACAAATCGAGAGCCGTCATATGGATTTCACCAGGACCTGAGACGCACGCACTACATTAAAGATTAAATATTTCAGTTGTTTTCGAGCTCTGTTGAATAGTTTTTACCTTAAAAGCTAGAACAGAACTAGCTATGGAATATCCCGGTCTAATCGGCGAACATTGTTAGGTCTTTCACGTCTTGTAAAACAGATATTTTATGAACTTTCGCTATAGTTTGGTGAACGCGTTTGGCCTTTAGAATAGGTTATGACGCTGCAATTGAGGGCCTTAGCCTACACTTGTTTTATTTATTGGAAGATTCTTCAACAGTTCCTTTATGGATCATATTTTAGAAAAAAAGCTGAGCTAGAAAATCAACATTCTCCTACAATGAAGAATTAAAAAAGTAACGTTAGCACTCTTTTATTGTAACAGAGCCATACAAAACAAATTGGGCTTACATCCCTGTATTGCTGACTAGCTATACTCTTCGATCATGAAAGCTGTACTTAGGTATTCGATTATCAAGTAAAGTCTCTTTGAGTAATGGATATACTGATTAATCATACACACATCGATATATCTTAAGCAGCCGACCGAAGTCAGCGCAGCTGTTTGCGTTAAAACAACCTCACAGTGGATCGGTACGATAACTGCCCAGGCTCCTTTCCTGGATACTTATCGGATCCTTTCAGAAAATACTAATCGACAAAAACTTTCAAGCAGCCACCATCACAGAAGCAAAGAACTTGTCCACTTTTAATAAAATCTCTCAGTCTTTCAAAAAAAGATGAGTAAGCGCTTCAGTGATAGAGTACCCACCACATCAGCGACGAGTACCTGTAGCCTGATGCGACCGTAAGCTGGACATTCACAGAAGTAGTGCTCCGCGGTGTCGTCATTACTTTCACAGCACATTTAAGTGCTTAGCAAAAGTGGAAAGAATTCGTTTGGTCTGGCTGCAGTTGTGCTCATACAAAAACCAACTGTCGATGGAAGCCTTAACTGAGGACGCAGGTAGACCATAGGTTCGGGTACTAAAAAACTTTTCTCTGAGAATTTGGTCTGCTTGCAATCTGGGGAGTCGTGCCATCTATAGTTAGTTAGTTAGTTAGCCTTCCGGCGTTCAGTGATGTCTTGCATTCTTGAACTTGGTTGGAAGTCGTAAAAACGTTAAGCAAGGCTCGAAGCACAGCCTGGCTATCGGTAAAGAGGCAAATACTTCGTAGGATTGCGTATATCTGGGTTTTGAAGACAGACGCAAGTTTTTCAAACGAGAAGTGAAATCTAATTTTATCGTCCTCCAGAAAGACACCAGCGTCGCATTTTGGAGCTCTTTTCTTTTAGATAACTTAACACTCAAGTGGGAGAAAGATGTTTGAACTCAGTGGTTATTTTGCTCCGTAGGTGGCATCCAACATTTAAAGGGGAGACTAAGTTATTAGTGTAATTGGACTTGTTGTTGCATGCTAGGAAACCACTCAGCGTATGTGATTTTATTGGGTTGTTAAATAAGTTCTACGGTTTTTTTAGAGTTAAAATTAAACACACATTTTTGGTATAAAAGCTTATATTAATTCAATCAAATATTTTTCATCATTCTTCCAACTTTTTTGGAGAGACATAATGCTTTTTTTGCAAAAGTCAGCAAGTTAAAAAATTTCCAGATACGTTTTGATCTCATCTTCGGAATTGAATTTCCTTTTGTCTAAATGGTTGTGGAGTGCGGCACTTGCAGTGAAATATGGATTGGGCCTTATTTTCTTTTTGACAGCTCCGGCAGCACCACCGTAACCGTAACTGGTGAGCGCTACAGACAGATATTAACCGAGTTCCTTTTTTGCCGAGCATTAATTGTTCCACCCTGATGGAGCAAACGCTTACCCAGCTCGGGCTTGAGTCACCAATTCAATTTCAAGGCCGTTTTGCCGATTTGAACAAGCCGGCCAGATAGCAAGATCTGACGGCGCCAGACTTCTTCCGTTGGAGCTTTTCGAAAACTCATATTTACCACAACAAACCACAAACCTTCAAAGTCTTGAAAGCCAACATTGAAGAAGAAATCACCAATTTGGACCCAGAAATTTTGCGAGCAACAATTCAAAATTCCGTGAAATGAGCACAAGTATGCATTAACTCAGGAGGTGGTCATTTGACAGGTTATAATTTTTTTAACTTAATACCATTAATTCTAAACCTTCAGTTAGACTTTTCGTAAAAACTGATCCCAATTTTTTTAATTTTTATCAAAATAGCAGCCAATTCACATAATGACATTACTTTTGCCCTACCTTCTACATCTGCAAACCTGTTCAGAACTATTTGGTTTTAAAGGTTTTTGATAATAAAATTCTTCGAAAATTTTAAGTGGGTTTTGAAAAGAAGTACTTAACCATTTTTTTTTTTTTCGATTACTTACATGACTGTAATTTACAAAAGCCAACACAAGATGTTGTATGCCTTCTTTCTCGATTCCCGTTCAGTCTTTGACCCAATACCCCCCGTGGTGCTATTTTATAAGTTAATAGGAAAGTCATCAACATTTTAAAGGCATATGTCTGGGATGGTGAATTTATTTCTGATGAGTTCCACATCAATAGGGATGCAGCAAGGTTGAATACTGAGTGCACTTCTATTTATCCTATTTGTCAATGACATAACAAATTTTGTGAAGGAAGAATTGAACTGAACCACGTTAAGATCCCTATGCTTATGTATGCAGACAACATCATCTTCCTCTCTGATACAATCAAAGGGAAAGTGGTGATGGTGAACAGACTAGCTGAGTACTACAAGCTATAGAACTGAGGTTCCATAGAAAAGCCGAAGATGATGATATTCAAAGGCGAAAGCGGTGGATATTCGTGCAACGAAAAGTCGAGCCTTCAAAGTGCTGAAATAGTGAGAGAATACAAATACTTAAGAGTTCTAATAACTGCAATTCGCAATCTCGATGTTCAGTTTGGAGTCCGTAACCCCAGGTGAAAAGTTCCTGCCCTTTTGAGGAAGTAGAAAAGTTTCTTTGTTATTATTGTACTTAAAACGAATTTTTCGCCCAATTATATGTATGTTGTATTTGGAGATAGGGGCACCTCCAATCTCCTATAGTTGTAATAACCGAGAATGGAACAAATCAGACTGATGCTCAATCACATCATTCCAAGAAGAGGTCATCTTTTTCAAAATTGAGGACTTATAGCGTCTGAATGCGCTTTCAATCTTAGATTAACAACAGCGGTTCAGGCTACTGCCCTAAGATCTAAATTTTGCGCGATATTGTTCTCAATCGGTCGATATGGATTCTCGAAGTTCTTAACACAGAATTTATTACTCGGCACTTAGATATGATCTACAACCCAACAGACAAAAGAAGCCTCTAGTTGAGAGGCATCGTAATACTTTGGGACGACTGTCCTGGGGAGCGAATGCTGAACCTTTTAAATTGAAATTATGGATGGAACGTATTGTATACATATAACTACGATACAAAGGATCTAATGTATAGAAAATGTATTATTTGTATTGTTTTCATTAAGCAACACCATGTGCGTTCCAAAGTAAACAGGACCTTGGGAGGCTTCTACGCCCACAAAAGCAGTTTTCTTTCATCGGTTGAACAGTTTTCCGAAAAGGTAAAATTCACACGCTGCAAAATCAGCCGAATGCGGGGAGTTGTTGAAAGATAAAATGCGATTTTTAGTCAAAAAAAAAGTTGATCACAAGTGTCGATTGATGAGGCAGCGCATTCTCACCACGATGCACCAAATGCTTTAAAAGATTGTGAATTTACTGCTTGGCCCGGTAAATTTAACTTTGTGGGTACAATGTCTTTACTTTTAACTTCTCCGAACGAGATTTTTTTGGTTTTGGCTTGTCTAGCACCTTCCACGCGGCACAAAACAAAACCACTATGTTTTGTCACTAGTCACAATGTTGTAAAGTAAGTTTTTGTTCTTTTTGGCCTCCTTGATGATGTCCTTCGAATGTTGAATTCTGAGAAAATTTTGTTTGATGTTCATTTTTGTAACGTTGACACAAACATACTGTCACTTTAGACGTAATAACTTCGCTTCTATTTATCCAATTACCATGAAATTTTGGTAGGTGAGGTAAGGAAGTAAGTGATCTATCTTTCCAACTGCCAATAGATGAGATCATTAGAAATATCGATTTTTAAAAATTCCTATTTACTTTGAGACGTACTTTATATTTAAATTCTTTTTGGCAGACGCTCAATAATGACCAAACCTAAAAAGATTTGCAAGCTATGTATGATAATGTATCGACTTACATTTATACATTAACTAACTAACTATCTGAACGTTAACCCACCTAATCTTCAATCTATAACTTTCTTTCATATTTATTCTCACTGATCGAAGTATAGATACCAATAATCAATCTTCACACAAATGAAATCCATGTCACTAAGCAATATCTCCTTCCACACTTTCCTCTTCTTTACCCAAGTCTTCCGTCCTAAGCTTGTCGTATTTAAGTTTTTGCTTGTATCAAACATTATTCCAAACTTGCACCGGATACACACTGTCGTGTGACTTCTTCAATTTAGGGCTTGAGCAGATAAAACCACGGGCAAAAGTCAACAGGGAAAGTAGTATTTTATTCAAGTCCGTCCAGCTTCTGGGATACGCGGATGATATTGATATAATTGCACGTAAAAACTGTTCCGTCGCACTTCCTGCTTTAAGAAGCTGAAAGTTAGACTATAAGTAAGACAATGGAACAAGTTTTTGGCTGTTTTGAAAGAAAAATGATTCGTCTAATATTTGATCCTGTCTGTGAGGAGGGCGTATGGAAAAGAAAACACAACCGTGAACTCTATGAGTTACTACGGAAGGCGAAAATCCGCCAACTTCATTAGCTCGACCACATCGACGATAATGTTTTAGCTAAGAGCGTTCTCGAATCCAAGCGAATAGGTTCGAGAAGAAATGGTAGATCGAACCTCCGATTTAAAGATCAAGCGATCGCGAATATAAGCACATAATAGATGAAGTGCTGCAGTTGTTCAGGCTTTGACTCTCTAAGGTTTGCCAGCCTGATAAGTAAATAAGTTGTGTAGAACATCATAAATTTCTTCAAAAACGTGATAGCCGCTAAGGATATCTATATCTTTTCGGAGAGTCAAATTGCGATCAAATCCTTCGAAATAGTCTCTGTAAACCCTGGAGTCTCTATAAGACTGAAGCAATTCACCTTCGTTGAATGCCGGAATATAGTCACATTCCAGGTAACCTTAAAGGTGATGAACTCGCTAAATACGCAAAAAGTACTTTAGGTATAGTTAGGGTAACGCTAAATAATAGGTGTCTGGCCCCTACAAGGGCAATCATGAAACACACCATGCGATATACTTAAACGATTTCTGTTGATACTGTATGGACGAGGAGGTGGAGAAAGCTTTCTATCATTCAGCTTCTCTATACATACCTCGATCTTTACCTTTCCAAATTATGGAAATTTAAGAATTCTTTCTAAATTCCCTTCTCTATGAACTGCACACTGTGATGTTGCAAAGTCTTACTGACAATTGCATACCCTTATGTTGCTCACTATTTTGTGCAACACCATAAGAAATGAAATTGACCTAAAACACATGTATATAATAGATTAACCCAATTCAAAACTATTTCCGTTGCATTAAATTTTCACTGAATTTTCATTAAAAAAATAGGCCACGAAATAAATATACAATTTTGCAATTGTTTAAATTGACCCTTCTACAAAAAAAAAAAAAAAACTCACATCCACCAGCAACAACAAACGAACAAAATGAAATCTGCAATAATACTCTCGTATTATCGGTATCTGACAAATAAGATATGTATAAAGTCGTAGGTAGGTTATACATAAAATAAAATAAAACTCCAATCAAATTTGACCACTGTCTCAATCTCAATCGCCAAACGCTGCCACTGTCGTTGTCGTCGTCGTCGTCGTCATCATCGTCATTATTGTCGTTGTCGTTGATGTCGATATCTACGTCGCCGTGGTATTGGCAAATTTATCGTCAAAAGGTATATTTAACACCACGACACATCGGCACGATGATTAGCTCGTGCACAGAGCGAAAATCAATTAAACTACCAGTGGGGTGGTGGGTAGATATAACTATAAAAAAAAAAAAAAAAAAACAACATAACGGCGGATAAAAATTTAAAATATAATTTGAAAAAAATGCTTGCACATTTCCGATTTCCATATTCCATATTCAGCACATACCTATGTGATTGATTGTTTACCTTTTCTTGTGTTGTCGTCATTATCGACTTTGTCGAGTGCTGTTTCGCTGACGACTGGTAGATATGTATTTCAGAATTCTCTAACTCTACACCAATAGGCCACCTACCTAATACGCAAATGCCAATTTTACAAAATTTTTCGATTTTATTTTTTAAACCTATGTACGCTTATATATGTATGTCTATCTAATCATTAGTAACTAATATGTACATACTTAATTTTGATCTCTTTGCAGACTTAAATCAAATTCCTGAATCGAATTCTTGTACAAAATGTTAAAGACATCAATTAAAAAGCAATTACCAGACATAACACTACGAAAAATGGAACGACGCGACTCAACCACATCGGATTCATCCGCGGAGCCCATGGATTTGGGTCGAACACCATCGAAAATTTGCACAGATCTAAATAAAAAGGAATCCAGCACAGTATTGCCATTGCCAATAGCAAAATTAAAAGATGCCATTTTATCAGATGCCAATACAACAAAATGCAGCTCACGTCATGACTCGGACGCCGACGAATCTGATGACAAAGATATAGATCAACGAAGGCGATCGCATAGCCAACATCATTATCATCATCGTCGTCGTGGTAATAGTGGACGGGATAAACGAACTGTCCATTTAGAGTGCACCGATAGTCCACATTCATTGCGAAAGAAATTTCGTTTCAGCAGCAATAATAATATTCCAGAGTCTGCGATCAATCTTAAACAAAAGCCATCGACTAATGATTCAACAACATCGATAAAGTCAACAGCTAAAACGAATGTAACAACGATAACAAATAATGAATCGGGTTTTGTGGATGCAAGTAGTAGCCAAGTTTTGAATACATCTGGTTCATCTGCAACCTCATCAGGTTCTTCATCTTCATCGCCGACATCATCATCATCGGCTTCACCATCTGCGTGTAATATTGTATCGGCTGTTTCCAGTCCAGAATCGGGCATGGGCGAACGTGACGACATGAAGTACCTTTGCCCAATTTGTGAGGTAGTTTCGGCGACACCACATGAATTTACCAATCACATTCGATGTCATAATTATTCGTCTGGGGACAACGAAAATTTCACCTGCCGCATATGCTCTAAGGTGAGCAAAGTATTTAGTTTAGTTCAGCTATGCTATGTAGGTGTGGTCGCATTTCTCTAAGAAAGTGGAACAGTTACATATTTCTTTGGTCGATATGTTTTTTTTTTTTTTTTTTTTTTGATTTTTTCGATTTTTTTAATTTTGGTAAAAATTAATTTAAATTTACCTTTATTTGTAGGTTCTTTCATCTGCTTCATCACTTGATCGGCATGTTCTGGTGCACACTGGCGAACGTCCTTTCAATTGTAAATATTGTCAGCTAACATTTACCACAAATGGAAACATGCATCGTCACATGCGAACTCATAAGCAACACCAGCAACACTATCATCGAAATTCAAATGGTACAAAAGGTGGTGGTGGTGGTGGTGGAGCTGGCAGTGGTAATGGTAGTGGTGCTGCTGGGGTAACTGGTAATGGTGGTACCTCCAGCTTAATTCCAATTTTACCATCAAACGACCAATCGAGTGCAGCTACAACAACAACAACAACAGCAACAACAACAAGCAGTAGCATGCCTTCTAAAACGACAAACATTACTAATGGTATTGTTATTAATAGCAATGGTGACACAATTGGTGGAGGCGGCGGCGGTGGTAGCGGCAGTGTTGGCGGTGGCGGTGGCGGTGGCGAAAGCTATGAAAGTGATGGTGGTTGCTCAACGGATTCATCAAGTGCCATTAGCCAAAGTTCCAATAATAATAACAACAGCAATACCAACAATAAAAATATTAGCAATTGTAAGCGCAAGAGCACTGACAGCTTGGATGACATGGCCTTGATGAAACGGCGCGTGAAGACCACCATAAATAACAACAACATCATTGACGGTGTACTGCATACTGAGAAGAATGTTATTGAAGAAGCTGAAGATATTAAACAGCAACAGCAACAGCAACAGCAACCACGACAACAGAAGCTATTTTGCCCAGTGTGTAATCGAAATGATTTCATTGGCATGTCACCTCTGGGTGATCATATGGACTTGGAACATTCCGATATACCTGCAAAGTGTCGTCACTGTGATGTCGTATTTAAAACCCACAAACAACTAAATCTTCATCCATGTACAAGTAAATTTAAGATAACCCATGGCTTCAAAGATCTTACCTTTGTGGACTTTTCGAGCGAAAAGTTTCCACTTATTGCGAAATCTTTGTGCGAACAAAGCCTTCGGACACCGGTGAGTAATCAAAAGTTTGAATGTTCAAAATGTTTTAGGGCCTTTCCATGTGTCAGCGCTGTTGAAATCCATGAGAAAGATTGTTTAACATCCGGAACAAATCTGTTTGTGGATGCGCATGATTTTTCAATTCGTAAACAACGAGCTTACAGCGAAAGTTCTGGAGGCGCCGATGATGATGAAAATCGCCGAGAACAGTTCTTTGCTCGCTTATATTTGAAAAACAAAACCACTGCACAAAGTATGACGAGTTTATCTTTGTCGTCGCCCTCATTATCCGATGTCAAGTCTTCTGAATTGGAAAAGACACCGGTGAAAACGTCACAATTGGAACAATATCAAGACAGCAAAGAATTAGCTGACATTCAATCAATTCTAAATATAACATCGTCCTCGTCAACATCCAATTTCCTGCGTAACTTTGAGAACTCTGTCAATGCACCGATAAGTAACTACGGCGCTGAGAATGGTGAAGAGGAGGCACAAGATGCATTTACGTCTGAATTTCGAAAGATGAAACTTCGAGGGGAGTTCCCATGTAAGCTATGTACAGCAGTTTTTCCGAATTTGCGTGCTCTTAAAGGTCACAACCGCGTTCATCTTAGTGCCGCGGGGCCAGGCCCCTACCGTTGCAATATGTGCACATATTCCATTCATGACAAAGCTGCACTAGTTCGTCATATGCGTACGCATAATGGTGATCGACCCTATGAGTGCGCCATCTGTAACTATGCCTTCACCACAAAAGCTAATTGTGAAAGACATTTGCGAAATCGCCATGCCAAAACTACACGTGACGAAGTTAAACGAGCCATTATCTACCACCCATCTGAAGACTCTAACTGCGACGATGCCATGAAGAAACTTCACATGTTCTCTTCCCCTGAATTTGATCAAGACGACATGGAGCAACACCATCCACCCAAAGATCGATCCACCCCAGTGTCGCATCTAAAGGAAATGCTCCAATCTGAATCGAAGCCGTTAAAAATTCAAGTGAAAAGTTTAGAAAAGTTGATCGACAAATCGGTTTCATCATTTATTCAATGTGACGAGCTGGAAAAGGACCAAGAGCCCGATGATTGCCAGCATGATAGAACTAGTCGGCCAATTGACCTTAGCATGGATGCATTAGATTTGAGCAAAAAGTCTGTGAAAATACCAAAGATTGAAGAAAAACCACCCCAATCTCCATCACCTTCCGTTGCACCACATGGTCGCATTCAACCCGAAGGGCAACCCATTGACATACGAGTTTTAGAAAATAACCAACAACTTCTATTAGCACAGCAAAGGTTACTCAACGAAGCTATGCCAAAGATGGATCCGGCACACTATTTCCAATTGTCTCAATTATATCGAAATTTGGTATTACAACCGCTGAATCCGTTTTTCTTGCAGAACTCGTTTTTGCCAAACAATATTGGAGATTTAAATAAATTTGCACCTTTAATTAAACCCCTGTTTGAACATGCCTCAGCTGGTGAGTCGACTTCTTCCTTACCATCTGTCATTCATAACCAAAGTATACAATTAAAGTCCTCACCAGATGAAGGCAGCTTATTAATGAAACCATCAAATATGCGTTCACATTCACCGATTCCTGCTAAGAGCCAAATGTTACCACGAAATCTTACTCCGTCCTCACCGCAAATGCCCTCTATGCAACGAAATCATTCACATATGGTGACAGGGTCGCATTCTTCAGCAATGCTTCCATCATCGTTGCCCAATTCTGGCCCAGTTAAAATGGTTATAAAGAATGGTGTACTTATGCCTAAACAGAAACAACGACGTTATCGCACTGAGCGCCCATTTGCATGTGAACACTGTTCTGCACGTTTTACTCTGCGATCTAACATGGAACGACATATCAAGCAACAACATCCACAATACTGGGCTCAACGACAACGTAGCAGTCATCATATAATGCGTGGACGTTCGAGTAGTTCCTCTGTCCTCTCACATATGCAATCACCTCATTCGGCCTTAGAAAGTACCCATCCAATGGCTAGCAGTGGCATGATGACGAATCCTTTAAGCGCAATATCTGATCAAGTAAAGTATGCCATACTCGCTCAACAGCTCAAAGCTCGCAAGGAAACTGATATACTGCAGCAAGCTTTATCACAAGGCTCGAGTAGTGTATTAGCTCAAAATTCTTCCGCTGCCATAAATAATCTCCGCAAATCATTAAGTTCCTCATCGAATACAAATAATGGAAGCGTAGAAGATGATGACCCGAAACTGGTGATTGACGAGGACGATGATAAAGAAGACGAAGATGAAGATGAATATGAAGATCGCAAGCCGGAACATTTGACAAAAATGCATGAACTTCAAGAACAGGCGAACCAGGAAGCTAAAAAAGTAGCCGAATCTATTTTAGAACAGGCACGGAAAGCTAGTAACAACAAAAACAAAAACACCTACAACAGTCATGCACACGAAGAAGATCGTAGTTTGCGCAAAGATTTCGGTCTTAAATTATCTAAAAATATGATTGCTCAAGCGGAATCTGTTGGTAAGATTCTCAAAGAAGTTGCAAGTTCTCCGTTTAAGGATGAATCGAATGATCTTGCATCTGTTTCTAGATTAGTCGACAATGCTACGAATTCAATGTCATTTAACAATTATTTTCGACCAAGTGATGTACTCAATCAAATGGAACAGAGCGATGAAGAAGGTTTGGTAGCATCAGGCAGTGCCTCGGAGAGCAATAACTCAGGTCCTGAAGATATGACCAGCTCTCAAGAACCAAAGAAAAAATCTGCCTACAGCTCAGCACCTAATCGTGTTTCATGTACGTATTGTCAGCGAATGTTCCCTTGGTCTAGTTCGCTGCGACGCCATATACTTACTCATACTGGGCAAAAACCGTTTAAGTGCTCTCATTGTCCATTGCTTTTCACAACTAAAAGCAACTGTGATCGCCATCTTTTGAGAAAACATGGAAACGTCGAATCAGCTGTTTCTTTGTACATTCCTATTGAAGATGTCAACGAGCCTTTGCCAGTACCGAAATCCGTTGAAGAGATCGAACTACAACAGCAACAGCAATTGTTACAACAGGCGCAACAAAAAAAATTGGAAGAGCGAAAGGAGTTGGAAAAATCCACTCAGGCTCAGACTCAATCTCAGATCCTGAACCATAAACAACCTATTGCCGAAGCACATGAAACAACACCAAATGCAAACTCAATTGCAGCAGCTACTACTGGAGGTGGTAGCAAAGTCGAACTATCGACACAAGTAATATCATCATCTGAGCTACCTTTCAAGTGTCATCTTTGTGATAGTTCATTTGCGGAACGATTCCAGTGTCTTGATCATATAAAAATTCATCATGCTCAAGAATTTTCTTTACTTCTATCAAAAGGTGCCATCGACACCGAAGCCGACATAAACAGCCAGGTGCAGTCTACAGAAGATGATGAAAGACGTGATGAAAGTAGAGGTAAATATCCCGATTACACTAATCGCAAAGTGATTTGCGCCTTCTGCGTTCGACGCTTCTGGTCTACTGAGGATCTGCGTCGTCACATGCGTACGCATTCCGGCGAGCGGCCATTTCAATGTGAAATTTGCCTACGAAAATTCACTCTAAAACACAGCATGTTACGACATATGAAGAAACATAGCAATGGTGGTCATTCCAGCAATGGTGCCTCAAATGCCGTCAACAGTGGCTCCGACATATCTGACGATGAGCAACCCCCATCAAGTGTTGTATTACCGAATAGCCTGCGCTCTGAAAAATTTCTAGAACTATTTTCCAAAGCCAACAGTGAGTGGCGTAATAGTCGCCTTTCTGGTGAACACAAGGAGAACATCGAAGAGCACAATAACCAGTCCGACTTAATTGGCAATCTACTTGGCATTAACGATCAGGGCATTCTTAATAAGTTGCTTTCTTCAGCCGATGAAGCTGCCAAATTTTTAGGTGTGGAAAAGTAAATTTGTAATTTTCATAACCCCCCACTCTCTCTCTCTTTCTCTCTCTTTTAATAATTTATAATTGCAAACAATTATATTTATACATCCCTCTCTAGTCAATTGCTTATCATAAGTGACAAAATACGTGTATAAATATGGAACGTACATACTTTAGAATCGGCAACGCGCGCCAAATATTCCTAGACTTAATTAAATTGTACATTAGTCATAGTTAGTTCTTAAACTTAGACTTACACTCTGGTTAATGCATTTTATGAGTACACTTGAGCAACACCAAAGCAAAATCAAATCAAAGAACCCTGGCAACAACAAAAAATAAAAAAATAAAAAAAATACAATAGATACGTGTAAATACGTAGAAATTTATTTGTGTAGATTTACGAATACAATCCGTATGTAATGTTTGTATAGGTTAAGGATATTCCTCCGGAAATAGAAAGCTATTTATTTAAAAAAAAACATCCTGGCGAAGCGCTGGCTGGTGCTTTCGTTCATTTGTAATTAATAAATGAAAAGAAGAAAAAATAATTAAAATCAAAATTAGATCAACAACCTCGTAGATGTTGTTGGATAGTTAACAGATACATTATACAATACAAATATAATTTACACTTTATTGATTTATTTAAATAAGCTTAGTATGTAAAACAAAAAAAAAAAAAAAAAAATCGTACGATTATTTATTCGAACCTTAATAAGACTTTTATTCTAATAATGATTTAACAAAAAAAAAAAAAAAAAAAACATGAAACATGTATGCCTTTTGCTCGTGCATTACCTACCTATCTATGCTTAGACTTAGAACGGCCTTAAAGATGTGAGAACATTTTGAAACCGTCACCACCAGTTTGTGGCTTATTGTAGACTTAATCCTTAAACCATTATAACTTGCTGACTCTTTATCTTAATTATTATGTATTTTAGTATTTATTTGAAAAAAAAAAATAAAAATAAAAATAAAAACGAAACTACATGTTACCATTCGATTGCGTAAATTGTTAATTAAGCTGGTAATTTTCTTTTTTCTTTTTTTTTTTTTTTGTTTCGTTAATTTCTGTTGTAATTATTGTGATTTGATTTTTTGATTTTAATTTTGATGTCTTATTTTTAATTTTATTTTTTTGATTTGCCAAAAATTATGAATATACTTAACGCCTTACAAAAAACAAAACAAAAACAAAAACAAAAAAACTTATACGAATAAAGATACTTTGTAGTTGCATGTTCGATGTAAAGTTTGTGTAAGCAAAGAAACGAAACAAAAATTAAATTTAATTAAATTTAGTGTTTAACATAAATATTTAATGATTTTAAATTAGAAATGGAAAATGAATTGCAAACTATTTTTATTTAATGGCAAATAAAATACATACGCATACAGCAATAACCAAAGCATTTTGAGTGTGTTAATTTTAAAACATAATTTTATGGAAATTAATTATATGAGAAATAAAGAAACAATAAATATATGTTTGTGTTTAAAGAAGATTTATTGTATTATGAAATTTTTTTTTTAAGGTTGTACCAAGACGGACATATGCCCCTTTTTTCGATACATTGTTGCATATTTTATTGTTGTATTTAGTTGTCATATTAAGCACCACATGCTCTGATTTTTATTTCTTCTAACTTACGCCATTTACTTTATTTGAGCGGGGAATACAGTTTTTAGTGGAGGAAAAAGGTACTCAACTTATGAACGTGTAACTTCTACAACAGGTCTTGGGTTAGCTCTATCTACTTGACTACCTTTTTTGGAATATTCACATAAACATTGGATCCCAGTTCATGATCGTATTTTATTTTAAACAGTATTTCCAGCTAAAGTTGATAGGTATTTGTCTACTCAGCAAAAACAGTGTCATATAAAACGTATCCGCGGTTTTTTGGTACATTTTCTTTATTCAAAATCAATTTCAAGCAAGTACATATTAGCAATTATTATCCATGACCTTTTGCCATTTTTCGGGTAGTTTCATAATTCCATCGGTGTAGAACTTCTGTGGTTTATCAGCGAAAAACTTGGCCAAGTTATTTTCAGCGGCTCTTTTTATTATCAAGAGAGTTTTGTAAAGACCGAAAAAAATGGTAGTCAGAGGGTGCAAGGTCCGGGCTATACGGTAAATGTATCAAAAATTGAAAACCAAGCTCCGTCAATTTGTTCTGGATCATCAAAAATGTGTGTGGCCTAGCATTGCCATAATGGAAGACAACACCATTTCTGTTGGCTCTTGTCGCTCTTTCTTAAAAGCTTCGTTCAAACAGTCGAGTTATGCACAGAAGATGATCGAATTGACCGTTTTGTAACGTTCTAGCAGCTCATAATAGACAGTTCCCTTCAAATCCTATCAAATACTCAACATAACCTTGTTTGCCGTCAATCCAGGTTTTGAAGTCGTTGGTGGTCAGTCATCGGCGTTTGACTAAGATCACTTGCATTGGGTATTCTCGTATTTAATCTATTTTTCATCGCCCGTAATGAATCGCTTCAAAAATAGTTCCATTTCGTTACGTTTCAGCAGCGTTTCACTGATGGTTATTCGGTCAGTTAAATTTCTTTGTGTTAATTCATGTGGCACCCAAACATCGAGCTTCTTTGAGTGACCAGTTCATTTTAGATGATTCCAAACTGTCATACGGTTGATGTTTAGTGCCTCTGCTATCTCCAGACAGCTTCCGTGTCGGTCTTGCTCCATCAGTTACAAAATTTCATCGACTTTTTCAGTGACAGGCCGACCAGTGCGAGGTGCATCTTTTACATCGAAATTTCCGGAACGGAATCGAACAAACCACTCCTGGGTCCGACGTTCACTCACAGCATTCTCACCGTAAACTGCACAAATTTGTCGGCATGTTTTTGCAGCGTTTTTCCGTTTGTTATAGTAAAAAAGCATCACATAGCGTATTTCTTCAGATTTTTTACTCATATTTGGTATTGGTTTAACACAATCAGATTAGTGTTTCCAGATAAATGGACACCAACACCATCTAGTGACAAAAAATCGCGGAGAATTTTTATATGACTAATATTACTATTTGGAGTCAGTGCTGTTTTCGCTGAATCCGGTGTAAGCCGTTCTATCTGGTTGGGCGTGATCGGAAATGTGTAACTACTAACTAAATAGTTCTGGTCTAATGCAATGCATAAAGGGTACGTACACTCTCCGTCGGTTGTATTGGGTGAACAATTGCATTTAAATCCTTTGAAAGATAACCCGCATTGCACATGTTCACAGTAAAACACTTCCGAAAAGAGTATCGCTTCGTGGTTAGCGCCAAAAAAAATGTATTGCCAACTCCGAGCGTATTCTTACAGGCTTCGTGGATTGAAAAAAGCATTGACATTGCATTATATCTGAGAGAGATTACATTGAAGGGGACAATATCACCTTACTTTTTCAACACTTCTCGTACTTCTTCATATGAGTATATAGTACAAATACTTATTAAATAAATAATGCTATCCAACGTTTCTCAGTATGTTGGCCATAAAGTAAAAATATTTGCCTCTCACTCTGGGTACAATAAAATGCATAAGCACTTCGTTCTTGAAAGCTATTTGTCGACAGGAATTTTTAAAGATAATTATCAGCTCTGATCCGCCAATTGCGGGGGCGCAGCGACGTAAAAGATCCTTTGTACTACAAAATCAGTATTACAAATCGATATATATATATCCGACTCGGTTCCAAAAAGACGGCTCTACATGCCGTACAAGTGACGCAGCGCTCGAAGTTGTGAAGAAGAAGTTTGGTGACTAGGTCATCTCACGCCAATTGAGCATTCATCAATTGGCCCACACGTAAAGTCCTTAGATTTAGTCAACAAGCAAAGCCGCACATATTGGACCGACCGCTTGAAGCGCTGCAAGTAAAGTTCTTATCTAGTCACCCTTTATTTCTCGTATCACTGCGTGCAGTAACGCACATGCAGTAAAATGTGGGATTTCATTGCATTGAGTTTTTTTGTTGTTCCTCCATTTTTATCAATACTGGAGTTTTCAAAATGCGTCAAATGACTTAAAATGTACTAAATTGTACTAATTTACATCGGGTTTGCAGTGAGATTAGAATTTCCGACATATTGCAGCAACGCATGGGGTGCAGTAAACAATATTCTTTAATTTTGCTTCACGAGTTTTTCTACACATGTGTTTCAGCCATGCATTCACATAAAATATGCTCCGCAGTTTTATCGTCTTCCATGCAAAGATGACATTCAGTTTCCTGTATAAGACCTATTTTAAGTAGGTGATATCGAAGGTGGCAGTGTTCGGTTAAAAACCGGATGAAAGAATCAGTCAAACCGTTTCTGTTCGTTCGTTGTTTTTTTACTTTCTGACGATATCCCTACCATCAGGCACCCACCAAAGTTTTACTTTGTTATTATGGGAGAGATCTAATAGTATCTTTAAGGAGTTCAAGACTGATTTGGAGTCAATAAGATTGGAGACGAATGCTTTAATGGCTGCTTGAATGTCCATAAATATATGGATGGGGACACCCTTCATTCTTTTATCGAGGATGAAATTGATGCTCATTGTAGTGATATTCTGGTGTTCATCTTTGATCCATCCGTATATCACTTGATACGTTTAAGGTGGGATTTTTGTAGTTTCATCCTTCTCGGCTTGGGATCACTATACTTAATTTTCTGCCGAAGCACAGAGTCTTAGATAGGCAGTCGCTTACCACGCAGATCATGTCAAGCTTGGTAATTTTAGAGAAAATATTGATTCAACCCATGTGATTTAAGTGATTAAGCTCTCCTGTTTGTAGTAGCCTGACCGTGCTCCAAACTGTTATCTTTATTTTATAAAGAGATGGAGTTACGTTAAACCAATGAAGGAATGAAGGCTTTTATAGCTGCTGTGAGGCATGTGATGCAGAGGCATGCAATCTGAGAATATAGGTGCATCAAATTCAGACGCCTACCCACATGAAGAGAAGCTGCTAGCGAAATGAGAGCAGTGGCGAAAAGTGCAACAATTGGGGTATCGACTAGCGGGGTATCTTATAGAATTGTGTCGGCGGACAAAGCGATTTCAGTCAATGAGGCCACTGTCAGAGATGGAGTTGGTTTTCATTTGTGACAGTAGTACTCATAGCTCTAGGTGACCTATGGAAATCATAACAATGGTGTAGATAAGAAAGGACCAACACGTCAAGGCAGTGAAGGTGCGAACTGGGTTCGAAACTGCCAAGCGACCTGTTTGCAAAGCTGGATTTAGGTTAATCTGACAGTTGTTAGATTCACGGTGATGGAAATGTCATGTGGAGTTGTGTGAATTGTAAGTACGTATTCCAACGAAGCCATCTGCTTGTTGGAGGACCAAACGCTTACTTCCATTTTTATTCAATCAAACGTCAAACCGACGTACTCTTTTCCGACATTTCAAAAATTCGTCTTATAATGCGAGGGCGCATAGAAGTGTAAGTATTAGTCAAATTGTTCTTTAACTGATATCAACAGTTGATAACATTTTTCTCTGTCTTTTTACTGAACTTAATGCCGAGGAGCTATTAAACTTAATTAAACTACAATTCGTTTAAAAGTCAATTTCACCGATAAATTAAACTTAATGCACATAATCTGCAAGATTAGGCAAGAAACAATATTTTTGCTTTGTTTTGTTTTTAACTTAACTTAACTATCATAAGTCAGGAATAATAACCTTTTCCTATCAATTACATATCACTCTGTAAACCGATTAGCTTTTTTTATATAAAGGTTTTTGTGTTACCTAGTAAATCGGTTCTCCACAATACATTTGGTTTGGCATCACTTTAACTTTGTCGATGACAGTTAGAGATCCAAATCAAACATCCCTATAAATATGACAACATGCAACTGCACTACAAAACTAGCATCAGCTTCGAACCTTAAATGTTGAAAACTCAAGCAAACAAGAAAATATTTAATTTATTAATAAAAACAATTCGTCAAATGTCTCAGGAAAAACCAGGCGCAGCTCTAAGTAGAGTAATCGAAGAACTGGAAAAGTTTGCCCCACTCTCCCTGGCTGAAAAATGGGATAATGTTGGTCTTCTCATTGAACCACACATCCAACGGTAACCTCTTGGATATTTTTTTTTTTTTTCTGTTTATCTTGATAATTGGCACATTTGCAGACCTATCCAGACAATTGTTCTTACGAACGATTTAACGCTCAAGGTATTGAATGAAGCTGAGAATAAAAACGCTGATCTCATCATATCCTACCACCCACCAATATTTGCTGGTCTCAAGCGGATCACTCAGAAGTAAATTATTAAAATCAAGAATAGAAGATAACCACACAATTTTATCTATTTTCGTAATTAGTAATTGGAAAGAAAAAATCGTTTCTATTTGCCTCGCCAAAGGAATAGCTGTGTATTCGCCGCACACCGCATGGGATTGTGTGAGAAATGGTGTTAACGATTGGTTGTCGAAAGCTTTGCCTGTATCAGAATGCGAGCCTATTAAGGTATTTCTTATGTGGTAACTACAAAAAAGTTTTCGTTCATATTTGTTATTTAGATTGATCCAGCCACCAATTGTGGAGCAGGGCGCATAGTTAAAGTAAAAGGGGATGTTACTCTGAAACAAGCAGTGAGCAATGTGCAAAAACATATTGGATTAGATGTTCATCTGGCTACTGGGATTAATCACTCGTGGGATACTCTAATCAGAAGTGTTGCCGTCTGTGCTGGATCTGGTGCTACGGTTCTTAAAGAAGTTGTGGCAGATTTGTACTTAACCGGAGAAATGTCTCATCACGAAGTGCTTGACGCCCAGCATCGAAATATTTCTGTTATTTTATGTAACCACAGCAATTCAGAAAGAGGTTTTTTGAAGCATTTCCAGGGTGTCTTAGATACAACTCTAAACGGCAGTTGTAGCATAGTGGTATCACAATGTGATGAAGACCCTCTGACTACGATCTTTAGGAAATAAAAATGCATTTTTTGATACATCATTGACAGAGATTTTAAGTTTTATGTGACACACTGCTAAGGCCCTAAATGTTCTGAGTGGATTATTTCTTATTCAGTAAAGGTGCTACAACCTGTTAAAACATTTTCGTACAGTTTAGTAGCGTTACAGAGACAGAGTGCAGGTATAGTGGAAGCTGGAAGTTTCTAAGCAAAAACTTTTCCATAGCTAGCGACGGTAATAAGAGAAAGGCTGGCAGAACCCTCGTAAATGTAGGTTCTTCCTTTTTTAATGTTACAAGTATCGTCTAAAGGAGAAAATTTTCTGGCACTTATTACCATGGCTTTTACTGACCACAATGACCGGGTAAAACGTGTTATAATCAATCGGCAGAGGGTTCAAATTCGTGGATGGAAATTGGGATTCGTAAGATATTAGAAAATAATATTGGGTTGGTTTACTTCCTCTTTGTTTCTGTATAGCTGAACTTAATGCATGTGATTATGTGTTTACCAGAATATAGGACTTGTCACATGCCAATGCTCAGTATTGTTTTTGTGTCAGTAAAAACAGACTTCTGAGACCTTACTATCTCTTAAATTTTAATCTTTCACCTGGCCAGACCATCAACGAAGTTGACTCCACCGTAGCATTTATCACGAAAGGAAGGCAGAGTGTTCGATTTAAGGCATCAGACCACGTTATTTTCTGAAAGATGCATTTGTTAAGACGGAATTGACGGAAATATCGTAAAATCATGTGAAACCGTTCCGCGCTGAGCGGGAGACGTTCAGCTGTTAGACTGGTTTGCTACCTGCCTATCCTTTGTTGGCCCCTATAAACCCTTATCCTCCCTAATATTTTCCGATTAATGTATTGTATTCGCTAGGAGGGAAGAGATGGGAAACTTCCGTCACTGAATTAATAATACCAAGCGTAGAAGAATCCGACACGAAAGAGTCAGATGTGTTTCGACAGTCGCACGATTCGTTCGACATTGGAAAACTAAACTGCAAGTCCTGTACGCAAAAAGAAATCTCTTGATGCCCGTTAATCCAAAATGAATACAAAGTTAATCGTCGATTTATTTTTTCGATGCGATTGCTTGAATTGCCATTGGTTGGAGCAGAAAAATTTTGTACTTTCATGGACTTGTCGCGCCTTATTTTTAAATCTTTGAACGATATTATTGTGGGACAGATTCGTGATGATATAGATTCTATAAAGACAGTTTCTGATCATGCAACTTAACGCAAACGCGGTTTTAGTTTGTTAGATCGTGTCAAGACACTTATCGGTTATTGGTTGATATTTGTGTGAAATCTGCATACTGTAAGGCATGTGCTCTTTGAAAAGGCAAAACTTATTCAGAGGAATATCAAAATTAGCTAAAAGAACATGCTGGATCCTGTAACGCAAATCACTTTGGTTGTGCAGGCAAAATGGAAACTGATGATATGCTTGACACTGCCTGGAAAGCTCATTGGAGAATTAACTGCACTCTTGCGATTCATCGGAATAGTAATTGATTGAAAGATATGAAAAATGTTATCTGGGCTACATTCTATCATAAATGTTCCACAGACGAGAGTCCCCAACATATGTATTTCCCGGAAGGAGAAGACTCGTGGTGTTCGTGGCAGCAGGGGAATACCATTGCCATGCCTGCATTGCTTGCAAATGTCATATGTGCAATAAAACCGATATACGTGGACCTTAGTAAAGACGAGCTTCTTGAACGATGTTTAAGCGCGTTTCACCAGATTAACAACGAATGTTTGAACTCTGTTATATGGAAATTTGCGGTAAGACATCGTGGAGCAGCAGACCCACAGTTGAAACTGCCGCTAATATTGCTTAATTTTGTATTGGAGATATTAAAAATAAAAATTGGTGAAGCACTCCACTAATATTGTCTAGACATTGATGAGAAGCGGATATGCGACGCCAAGCACGTAGCCGATAAAAACACGCATGAGGGTTGTCTGCGTGCAACACACGGAAACAATGATAAGTGTCTGGAACCTGAGGTGCTGTTCTATGGTCCAGGAATAGCTAACTGAGAAAAAAAAAGATATAGATTTAAAATTTAGTTTGTATGTCAAATTATCCTCCAGCAAAACTGAACGCTTTTCTCGAAACTACGTTTTTCAACATGGTTGACAACATATTTAAAAACTATTCATTTGGTTTGCATGTACCAAGTCTTAAAATGTTCAAAAATACAGTCTCTATGGCATCACGTAGGGATTGTTTCTTTTTTATAAAGGACTTTCTGTGACATGGGAAATAAAATTCGCTGGACTACCATTTGTTTTTTTAGATATCAAATTTGTGTTAAAAACTATGTGTCTAGCCTATAAATATACTTTTTGCATTTTTCAGATGAACCGTATGGCTTTTAATTGTTGTCAACCACCAAGCAGCAACTTCGTCGGAGTGTCCTTTTGAAAGCGGCGTATACCGCAAACATATTCTTAAGATTCGAATATAAAAATTTGAGTAATGTCTTCTATATGTTTTGTATATATTGAATATTAGTGTCAATAAAAAAAAAAACACTAATCGTTTGCTCGGAAAAAAATATAAAAAATACACCCTCGTACCGCGCGTGCACCGTGCTCTGCTGCCCTTACTTTATGTATGCTAGAGGTACGTTGTATTTATAAAGGTACCAACCAGAAAGTCTCTTTGGAACCATATGCAGTTTAAATTTCGAATCAGATGTGAAGTAATAAATTTGTTAATGTGAGGGAATCTAAGAAAAACCAACTTTGATCAAATCAGAAATAAAATGACTATAGTCGCCAAGATTTTTACTAGGTGGCGTGAAAAGTAACCTCCTTGGGAATGAAAACAAAAATTTTTTAAAATGTTTTTTTATTTTATTCAATATAGTCCCTTTTAATTTGATACACTTATTCTAGCGATTTTCCAACTTCTTGATCCCGTCTGAAAAGTAATTTTCCGGGAGGTCTACAAAATACTCCTCCGTGGCGTCGATGACTTCCTCGCGTGAGCTGAATTTTTTATTGATGACCCATCTTTTGAAGTTTGGGAAGAGATAATAGTCCGAGGGGGCCAAATCGGGCGAATACGGTGGATGCGACAACAATTGGAGCCGTAAATCATTGATTTTAGCCATGATTGCGATGCTCTTGTGCGCCGGTGCACTGTCTTGCAAAAACAAAATTTTTTTTCGCTTCATGTGAGGCCGTTTTGCTACGATTTCGGCCTTCAATCGCTCCAATAATGCACAGTAATACTCGCTGTTGATGGTTTTTCCTTTTTCGAGGAAGTCCACGAAGAGTATGTCATGACAATTCCAGAAAACCGACCCCATAACCTTTCCGACCCATCGAGCCTCCCTCGGCCGCTTCGGAGCACTCGTGCCGGCTTCAGTCCATTGCCGGGCACTCATTCTGTTCTCTGGTGTTCAACAGTTACCAATCGATGCCAAAAGTCTGCCCGATTCCTAATCAGCAAGTCCAAACACTCTTTCGAAGTGCTCTCGCGTACGTGTTTTTGGTCAGGAGTGAGTATGCGCGGCACCCAGCGGCAGGATAACTTTTTCATATGCAGAATATTGCCCAAAATATGGCGTATGCTCTCAGTATTAATCTTTGCCAACACCATTTCATGTATTTCTTTGACATAGTCCTCTGTAACCGCATCCGAGGGCCTGCCGCTGCGGACTTGATCGGTAGTGTAGTTGCGGCCAACACGAAACCCTCGAAACCAATATTTGACGGTGTAATCTGACGGAGCATTATCCGCATAATATTTATCCAACTTTTGTTGGATAAATTGCACTGAAATTTAGCATGTCTGCCTAAATATAAACGGACTTCAAGGCACCATAACCTTTTTTGCAGTAGCAGCGCATTCTAGCGGTCAAGGAAGTAGGATTCTACACCTAGTAGAACCATCAACTTCATTTTTATCCTGCTGAAGAGTACGGAAACAACGGTAACAGGTTTTGCTAGTGTCTGCACCCGTGTCCAACTATGCCTCTCAATCATTCCCATTTTACACATTCAAACTAAACTCCTCAGACTCGGAGTTCTCTCCACTGTGAGAGTTTATTGAAGTTATGGATGCTAACTACGTCTATTTCCCCTCACATTGTTGCCCGGTTACTGTTCCCCAATCGAGCAACAGATCGAGTAAGTACGTAGGTGGGGGACCACATGGGAACTCAGTACTCCGCGTGCTGTTGACAAAACGCTCCATATGGGCATAGTACCCCGGCGTTAAATCCCGGGCCCTACAAATTAATTTGTATCGTTCCCTTGATAAAAATAATAATAATCCCCAATCGAATTATATTAATAAATTTTCCGCAAAATAAATAAAACAAACTGAGAAGGAGAAAGGAAACTCGATCGAAAGATAGCTGGGGGGTTGGGACAAAAGAAAGATCTAGCCATCTTCTGAACCGTTGTGGGTGTTTCTGCCCTCTGAACTCGGGCGGTTATGTTTTTGTTATTTGTCGTTGGTGTTGTTTGTTATTGTTGATTGTATGTTATCTTTGTTCGCTATTGTTGTTGTTTGTTTTTTGTTGATGGTGTTATAATTTGTTTGTTCTTGTTGTTGTTTGATGTTTTTGTCTGCATGTTTATGTTTCCTCGTTGGATGTTGTCTTGTTTCTTGGTCGTCCACGTATATGTCTCTTCTGCTCCATCGGTGGCTTGCTAGCTAATAAAGGGGTGGTCGTCCCTTCACCCATTAAACCTGGCTTTTACAGCTGTTACATCGTTGAGGTGTGCTTGATTATGCTGGCCACTTATGTTACTATGAAAGAGATCGTTGTGTTTTCATTCTTCGAACCTTGCCTTCGTTGGGGTGTAAGGACCGTCCGTCCTCACCCATCGACGCCCTATCTATTGCTGCCCGTTGGAAGTCTCCCGTCCACCCTACGGGCTCCTGCAACGGTGCTTCTGGTGGACCTTGTGATCCTGGTTTTTCATGAGTCTCCCTATAATGCTTAGAGCTTCACTGGCCGAACCTCTTCGTTCTCCTCTGAGGAGAAACCGACCTATTTGGGTTCTTTTCAGAGCTCAGTATTCCCACTTCAAAAAAAAAAAAAAAAGACAGGCGGCTTCATACAGGAGAGTCAAACTCGTTGTGGGAAAATTTAAAGCAACAAAATACACAACCTTAGAGATCATTTGGAAAGTAACTCTTGTCGTTCGCTATTTATTTTTAAGCGTGCTCCTCTATGACTCTCTTTGTTTCGACGGAGAATGGACCAGATTTAACCAAGAACAGTTATTTAACTAAAGGTTTCAAAACACAATGGCTTAGATGACTGGGGCAAGTTCTTGCATCCATCATCAAGTAGAGGGGACCTCAATCAATTTGGCGTGCCAAATTGGAAGCGTCTGACAGACAACTGGGCTAACTGGAGATGCATGTTGGTCGAAACCCATATTCAACCCGCCAGCTATGTAAGTATTAGAAAAAAATGGACGGCGACGCATAGACTCCCCGAGCGTCAATTACAACTTTTCGTCTCCGACTTAACTATTTTTACGCGTGTCGTGTCGTGTCGTGTCTTGTTTTGAAGCTTGTCTTGTGGTGTTTGACTAAAAGTTTACTGAATGTGCTCTCAATCATTAATTAATGATAAAATAATCAAAAGAAAATACTAACGCTTTTCTTATAACCATTAGTGGTCAATTTATATTTTACTTTACATATATTTGAATCTGAATTCATATTCCATAATAAAAACAACGAATCTTATTGTAGTTATGCAGTTATTCCTTTTAAAATTTAGAGCTATCTTTTGTTCTAGCCATTTTCGTTATTTGTTTGTTTTTTTTTTTTTTTTTTTTTTAATTTTGTTATTTTAAATAGTAAGAACAATTGTTTGTTTTACTAATAATTACAAAATAAAATGCTTGTAAAATAAGGACAGAAAAAGAAAATAGATTAACAAAAAATGGAATAAAAAATTGTTTTAATCCTAAAAGTATGACAATTACACAAAGAACAGCGCCACGTTAATGGGTTATCTTGGTTAATTTTTGTAATACTTTTAATCCCTGCTCTTGATATTCCTGTTTGGACATCCAAAAGTCATCTCGATCCTTTGTGACATCAGCTAAAACAGCACCACCAATAAAGACCATGTCTTTTCGCCGTGGTGGATCTTCAATCCGAATTTTGAATTTCTGAAACAAACAAACAATTCAACGTGAAAGTGTAGGAGTGTTGTGAATGACGATAATGATTTTTACTTACGGATAATTTACTATTGTCATTCTTGAGAACACGCTCTAAATACAATTGCTTGATTTCTCGCTCTAAGCGACTGGGAAGACCTGGATACATAGTTGAGCCACCAGATAGGACAATATGCTTGTACAATTCTGGTCGCATATCAATGTCTGCTGCTTGAATAGTATTAAAGACTAATTCGGCAATGCCCTGTCCTTCAACATCAATTAAATGTGGTTGAAATAGGGCTTCTGGTGCGGTAAAACGTTCACGACCTACTTTTATCACTCGACCATCGGGAAGCTAGAACAACTTGTTCTGATTAGATTTGAAATTCGAATTTGCGAAGAAAATTCTTACCGTATACGGTTCAACTAGAACCGTTGTTTCTTGTGCCAGTCTTTGTTCCATGTCAATATCGTAGCCAACATAACAGAGTTTTTCCTTTATCATGCGAACGGTTTCAAAGTCAGCGGAATGATTAAATGCATACCCACGAAGCAGAAGCAACTGAAAAAGTATTTCGAGATTTATAAAAATATTTGTTTGCAATTTAAAAAATTGTAAATGTGTTATCATTTTTGAAGAAATAAGGACCCATGGTGACACCGGTTTACAATCCCCACCATACGGTATATTTTGTAGATGCCTTTGCATCCTTAACTTCTTAGGACGGTTTTCGCTTCAAATATGGTAAATCTGATTGTTTATGTAGCCGCTTAACCTGAAACGAGCTTCACCACTGAACATCCGACTCAAGACATGATCACGCAGCTTTAGCTCTTACACCAATTGGATCATATAAGTTTTGAGACCAAGATCTTTACGTAGAACTTTCCATATGGTGGAGGGACAAAGGACAAAGTTACTGCGAACGATGACGAATCAATAAATTGGGTCTTTTACACAAGCTTCCACAGCCGCGATATTTTTTCCCGAACCCACTGTTCTCGTTGTTGTTAGTGTATGAGTATCCAATAGCGTGAATTGGGTGGGAAAATTTTCAACTATTCGATAAATAGCACGTTTTGATGACCGATGATGTCTACTGTAAATTTCACCAAGAGCATCAAACTTCGCAAACTGTATCTTGAAAAGTCTGAAGCGCCCGACCATAGAATCCATCTGTCGTTCCGTTGACATTTTTAAGATAGAATACACACATTCTGATGGAAGGTGGGTCATATACAACGGATGTATGAACTGCGATTACTTCCTATTTTTTCAATCCGTTGATACATTAAGAGTTCACACATTCACACATATTGAAGTTCATGCATCTACAAATTGAGGGTATGAACATCCATTGGTGGGAGCATTGAGAGAATGTAGAGAAACTCTCATCGCTTGAAGACAAAACACTCTCAGCAAAAACAAAATGTCACAGGCTGTCTTCTATCAACGAGAGATTATATGTAACGGTTTTTTCCGGCAATACGTCACCACGGTCAACAGATTGACGGATTCTACGGGTCGAGCCCTCAACATTGCACAAAAGAAAAAAACATCCATCAATCTCCTTAACATCGCGTTAAAGGTCTTTCCCACTCCTGTGTGAATGCCTGAGATATTTGTCAACGAACAACGACCTTTATCAGTGCGGTTTCTGGCAGAATAAATCCACAGTTAACCAAACATTCACAGTGCGGTAAATTTTAGTGAAAATATTTTTACTCTTCATCGGATTTAATCAAACTCCTAAGCGGAGTTTTCTTTTCTGGCAGAAACCTGGACATGTACAGAGTAGGTGGAGGATTGTCTGATCTTCCTCATCGTCCATGCAGGCCTATAGGGCAGTGACCACTGATGACAAATACGGTGGCGCTGAGATGTTTTTTGTTTAGAAGAATCAGACTCCTGAGCTATTCAGATCCAGCTTTGGCCAGATCTGTTTGGTCCAACATTCCATCTATGGTCTGTTCTTTTATTAGCATCCAGCATTAATATTGATTTGCACATAGCGATTGGTACACCTATGCCACCCTTTTCCGGAAGAATCGGTAGAGTGATTCCAATTTTGACGAGTTCGTCGGCCCCACATTCCCTGGATTGTCTCTGTGACCGGCACCTAACAAAGGTGAAGGTTGAACCGGCTGCCATCTCCGTAAGAGATAATATCCTTTGCAAATAACAAGTTTATCTTCAACCAGAACAGAGCTTATTTAATCGCCAAAATTTCGGCCTGGAACACGCTACAGTGATTTGAAAGACGGAAGGAGAGGCTTAGATTTAGTTTATCTGAGCAAACACCGCCACCAACCACAGTATCGGTTTTAGATTCATGTGGGTAAAAGGTGATTGACTTGTACTCTATGAAAGCATCTTCTTCCCAGAAGGGTCCAGAGGGGAAGCTTACATGAAAGTCTTTGTCAAACCAAAGTTCAGGTATGGTGTAATCGATATTCTCTGTGAGGATTCCTACTATATTATATTATCGTCCACTCTGTAGTCGACTTAAAGCGAATGGCTGCAGTCGCAGCTACTTGTCTACTGAAGATATCGACGGGTGTCAAGTGAAACAAAATATTTAATGCCACAGAGGCAGTAGAACGTAGGGCTTCGCTTACGCAGACATGTTGTTCTTTGGACTCTGCTTAGTTTGCTGCAGTTTTCTGTATTGCCTGAGGCCTTCTACTAGAGTGGGTTATGTGAGGTTGAAGGTAGGATGAACAAAATGGCAAAGAAAACATTGTTGCGGCACAATCAAAATTCAAAGAGTCACAATATACAAATTTGTTAAGCTTCAAGTGTTAGGCACTTTAGTTTGTTCATTTAGTTCACTTAGCATTTAGATTGTAAAGGATAACTAGGTAGCAATGATAGTTTTTGTTTTGTTTCAGCAGCTGTCGAAGTCACCAATAACATCCAGCGTCGTTTTACGCTTGCCGAACGCTCCGAAATTATTAAAAAATATAATCGAAATTTCAGCTTAGTTGTAAATACACAACGTGAATTTCGTTGTGGGGTTTGTCGTCATCATGAATTTAGTGTGCAGGCAATTCGTCACAGCGTGGAAAAGTTTGAGCGTAAGTACACTCTTTTGCATCTTAACGAGATTGGTGCGAAATGAAGAAAACATAGCCGCCGCAGCGGCCAGCATCGAAGAAGGCCCAAAAATGTTGATTCGGCGCTGATCAGCAGAATTGGGCATCGCCAGAGAGACAACCCGGCTTATTTATTAGTTGGATTTGGGCTTACATCCGTATAAGATTGTGCTGACGCAAGAATTTAAGCCGTGTGACCATACACAACGCCGTGAGTTCGCTAATTGAGCGCTGAAAATGTCGGCCGGAGATCCGGATTTTGGTCATTTTTGGCTCAGCGGCCAACGTTATTGGATCGAACACAAGACCACAAGAATTCACAAGTGTTGTGCCAAGCGTCAATGCATTCACAAATATTGACTGTTTGGTGCGGTTTATAGCATAGCGGCATCACCGGACCTCATTTCTTTCGAAATGAGGAAGAAGACAATTATACCTGGACTTTCTATGGTTACAGCTCGACAACATCGTATATCCAAGCTGTGGTTCCACCAGTATGGAGCTACATGCCACACAAGCGACACAACGCTCGAAATTGTGAAACAGAAATTTAACGACTGGGTCATATCACGGCGAGCGTTCACCAATTGTCCCCCGTGATCATGCTATTTGACACCACTCGATTATTTTTCTAGGACTACGTCAAGTCCTTAGTCTATGCTACCATACATATCACCGCCACATATTGGTCCGACCGCTTGAAGCACTACCAGCGAAGCCGAGGCGGTCATTTGAATGATGAGCTATTTCATATAATACATGGGCTGAAAAGTGAGTGCCGTTTCTAAAAGAGGGTACCACTTGAATTAAATCCATACCATTTTCAGTTAGTACCAACCTTCAAAAAATACGTATATAAATTTGACAGCTGTCGGACGATTAGTTCTCGAAATATAGCGTTGTGAGTGAAGCAACTTTTGTTATTGTGAACAAAAATGGATTCAAAGCAATTTCTTTTGTTGATTTATCATTGCTTTTTGATGGGAAAAAATGCAGCCGATGCAAAGAAATGGCTTGATAAGTGTTACCCGGACTCTGCACCAGCCGAACGAACCATTCGCAAGTGGATTGAAAAATTTAAGAGTGGTCATACAAGCACCGAAGGTGATGCACGCAGTGGACGTTCAAAAGAGGCTGTTTCAGATGAAAACATCAAAAAAGTCCACAAAATGATTACGAATGACCGTAAAGTGAAGTTGATTAGCTGAGGCTCTGAAGATATCAAAAGAGTGTATATCATACTCGAATATTTGGACATGCGAAAGTTCTGTTCAAAGTAGGTGCCGCGTTTGCTCACAGTCGACCAAAAACAACAACGTATTGATGATTCAGAGGAGTGATTCAGATTCAGGTATGTGACAATGGATGAAAATTTGCTCCATCACTTCACACCAGAGTCAAGTTGGCAGTCAGCTGAGTGGCGAGCAGGCGACGAACGTCGTCCAAACCGACAAAATACTCAACAGTCGGCTGGCAAGGTTATGGCATCCGTACTTTGGGATACACATGGAATAATTTTCATCGACTATCTCCAAAAGGAGATAGACTATCAACAGCGACTATTACATTGCGTTGTTGGAGCGTTTGAAGGACGAAATCGCAGAAAAACGGCCGCATTTGAAGAAAAAGTCGATGAAAACGATGAATGAATTCGGCTACGAATTGCTTCCCCATCCACCGTATCCTCCAGATTTGGTCCCCAGCGACTATTTTCTGTTCGCAGACCTCAAAAGAATGCTCGCCGGAAAGAGATTTAAGACCGATGAAGAAGTAATCGCCGAAACAGAGGCCTATTTTGAGGCTAAACCGAAATCGTACTACAAAACTGGTATCGAAAGATTGAAAAATCGTTTCAATCAGTGTATCGCCCTAGAACGCAACTATATTGATAAATAAAGTTGAATTTTGAAAAAAATTGGTGTCTTACTATAAAACGGCACTGACTTTTCAGCCCATGTGTTACACTGCCATGAACATAGGTTCAAAATAAATCCAGAATTAATTTCATATCTCATACCGTTGTTGTTTTATTTAAGTTTTTTTTCTATCATTCTTATCTGGTCACCCTATATAAAATAATTGAGTTATAGCAGTTGACTTTAAGCTCGCACGCAGGTTTGAAGTGATTTTTTTTTAAATCGGAAATCGTCTTACCTAGCTATAGGAAATCGTAGATCAATTTTAACAATATTCTGCTTAAGCAACAGAAAAGAAACTATAGTATTAAGTTACAAAGAAAAATTAGAAACTATTATTAGGCACTCATAAGCTAAAAGACATCAAAGGTGATGACTCCAACGGACTACTCGCAGAGTAGAGCTGTAATAAAAATGATACTAGTCTAACAAATTGTTAAAAATTTAAAATTTCGTTTTCATTTATCATTAACTTAGTACTTACTGCAATTAAATAGCGTGTTATGTCTCGGCCGGCGATATCCAATCGCCTCGTTAAATGCGGAAGCGCAAATTCTTCATAGACTGGACAAATGTGCGTAACTCCATCACCGGAATCAATCACTACTCCTGAAATCAAGCCCTGTGCGTACAAAGTCAGTACAGCCTGAATCGCAATGTACGCAGAATCAAATCCATATTTCTCAAACATCACCTAGAAACAAAAAGAAATTTCTTTTAATGCTTTTACATATCGAAATCAATATCAATTCAGCTGCATTACTTCAATCATTTTTTCTCGATTCTTTGTTGGATTCATTGGCGGTTCAGTTAACAGAATTTTTGTGTTTTTTGGATCAATATTCATCTTTTTCTCTCCAAATGTATAGTCCCATACATGACACATGTCCTCCCAATTGAATACCACACCATTTTCCATGGGATACGATACCTCCAGCAGTGATCTCAGTTGCGAAGCTTCATCTCCCACCATTAAGTCCTAAAAATTGGATTTTTCATACACAAATATTCATTATTCCCATTAAGTTGTCTAATTTCGATTAGTTTCGATTCTCTTAAAGAAAAAAAAAACCAAAAGATTTCAACTAAAGGAAATATTGTACATTCAAGGTAAAAAGTAAAATACATGAATTAGAAAAGGATAGAGAAAAGAAAAATTGTTGGTCTAAAGTAATTAGAAAAGAAAAAGAACAGGAAAAATCAAAATCTCAACACAAAACACTTTAACAGCAGAAATAAATTTTCAAAAGATTATAATCTGCATTCACAAAAATATGGCAATCTACGAGTACATGTGGTGCGCTTAAGATCACAAAAAAAAAAAATATACAACCGTTCTATGTGTGTAAGAGGAAAACTATTTTAATAAAACGAACTTTCAAAGAGTTTTGTTTTGATTTGTTTTTTCCATTTTCAATATATGTACATGCAAACTAAAGACAAATAGATGTTGGATAGTTTTCAAAAATAGGAGAAAGTAATCGGAAAGAGGTTTTAATGGCCAACGTGGCTATGCACAAATAAGCCGCCCATCTACGTCGTTAGACTTGCATTTTTGCTTTCCCAATTCAATATATTATGTATGTAACTATTTGCAAGCTGTTGAAATATGAAAATAAATGAAGCCATTAAGGAAAGAACGCTTTCAACAAAAGGAAATAGTAGTGAATATTTTTGTCAAGCGCTGGTGTTGTCTAGCAAATAATGAAGCCCAAAGATGTAGTGTGTACTTTGATTTAGGTTTTAAATTACAGCAGCAGGTGTTGTTTTTTTCTTTTATCTTGAAAACCCTTCAATTATTTATTACTTAAAAATTATGTAAAAAAGCTTCATGTTCTGCTTTTAAGTTATAATAAACCCAAAGCGTAGGATCAGATGTGAGAGAATATAAGATTCCGATTCACATGTTCATAAATTACACTGCGTAACCATTCCCAATTTGTGTGTCAACAAACATTGCATCGGCAATGTGTGAATTCCACTGACGACAATTTCATATTTTTAAATGTAGTTGCAGGGCAGTCAGGGAATTATTGCTTTCTATTAGTTTGCCATTGCAAAAGCAACATATTTACATAAATATTGACAGAGTAATGATGAATGAAAATACAGAGTTTGAATTGAAATTTATATCGTTCCCCAGTGATGGTTTTGTTGCGTTTCAACAGTTCATAATCAATAACACCGACCTTATCCCACTAAATACACAGAGTAACCTTCGCAGCGTGAATATTCGGCCGAGCCGAGCATCTTCGAGTTGTTGTAATGAATCCATTTTTCATCACCCGTCATGATGGGATGAAGAAAACCTTTCCTTTTTTGCTGCTGGAGCAGTTGTTCACAGGCAAAAAAACGACGCTCAACGTTCCTTGGCTTCAATTCATAAGGAACCCAAGTTCTTTGTATTTGAATCATTCCCAACGCATGCAATTCCTTGGAAATGGCTTGGCGGATAACTCCTAATGCTGAAGCAACCTCTTCTTGCGTTTGGCACGGATCCTCATCGAGCAATGCTTTCAATTCAGCGTCTTCGAAGGATTTTGGCCTTTCTTTTACGCGGACGGTCGTCAAAATCGAAATCACCGCCTTTGAAGCAAGTTGTTTTACTTAGAGCAGCATCTCTGTAAAATATTTGGAGCTCTTGATGCGCTTCAGCCGCCGTTTTCTTCGAATGAAAGAAAAAAAATCAACACTTCCCGCAAATTACGATTATTTGACACAAAATCAGACATTTCCACACATCTTATATAGCAAGTGGAAAGAGGTCTTAGGAGCACCTGAGCAGAGGTGGGCATTGTACTCCAACTTTTGGCTGGCAAACTGCTTATATGTTGAGGCCAGGGTGAGATATTTTATAAATCGCTTAAGGAAACCTAGACATTTAGCAGCATTTTCGGCAACATCGAACATGTGACCATTCCAACACATTGCCAACACGATGCAAGTGCTATTTATGGTTAAATCCTGGGTATTTAAGTTTCGCTTTAACGACAGCAGACAGCATTGTGTTTTGGAACCATTAAATAACACTCTGTTGGTTGTTCACCAATTGGTTACGCTGTTAATATCGGAATTTAATGAGCCTAACATACGCTGCCGTTACCGTTACTCAGTCAAATAGCAGAGTCTTTAAGATCATTGATGAAAATTAAAAGAGTGTAGGAGACATAATGGAGCCCTGGGACACACCAGCATTTATTTTATGATTTTTAGACTTGAAACTATCCAAGACAACTTGATTTGAACGTTCCAAAATAGAGTTTCTAATCCATTAAAGAAGAGAGTCATCGATCAAAAGTGCACTGATTTTTGACAAAAAATCATGATGTCAGACTCTATTAAATGCCTTAGAAATGTCTAGTGCAACCATCTTGCTTTCGCCAAATTGGTGTAGATTTCCACTTTTTGATAAGACATTGGTTATTGGACATTCGGTCATTGAGAAGTCTTCGCATTGCGAGATATTTATCAGCGTGACGGTTTATCGGCGTTTTCCATCTGCTCGTAAAGAGTCCTAATTGCTGAAAAAAAGTTTATGCAGTGAACATCTGTTCAGAAGAACAGATATACCATCTGGACTAGCGGATTTGTGTATGTTAAGATCATTAAGTACTCTTGCTACTACACGAGTTCGAAAGTGGATTCGTCTCATTCAAGATTCGACGTAATTAAGTGTAGGCGGAAGCAGAACACAATCTGGAAGGGTTGAACTGACCGCAAAGTATGCAGGAAACAGATTGGCCTTGTCCAAAGAGCTGACAGCTGAAATGTCATTGTAAATGAGGGTTAGGACGGAAGTTGAGGCAGAATTTTTAATGTTTTTGACGATTGAAATTTCACACGCTTAAGAAAGACGTTGCAGTCATTTCTGGCTCGTTTGAACTTTTTCCGATTTTCCTCTATCGGGTTGGTCTTGTAGGACCGAAAAAACTTATAAAATATTAAAAGCAGAAAAGGAGGATACCGTTCAGATTTTTCGTACGATTCGGATTAATAAATGCCTTAGTTAAATCAGAGGAAATAAAAAATGAAAGTTTTCATTCACACACCATTGAAACAGAGAATGGAATGGATAAATGGACGGAACTTCACTTTTCTACTTTCAGTACCACTTTTTGTTTCACAGACGAGACTGAAAGATGTGGCAGACAGGAGAGAAATAGAACAATGTTCATGAATATCACACCAGAAGTCATATAAGTTTAATACAACCTTCCTAAAAGTTATTCCTAGTTCAGTGAAAAAAGGATTCATTGATTCTAAATATTCGCATGAATTTTTGACAAAACGTTGATGTCAAACTTTATAGAATATTTCTGAAGTATTAAGTGTAACTACATATGTATGGTACAGATGCGTTTGAAAATCTGGCGATTTATAAGTATTTCCACAAAATATGACTCATGAGTTCAATGGGTCTGATAGGCAGGAAAGAAGATTAGCCATGTGAACTGAACGAGTAGTCTTTAAGGGTGAGATCAAAGAAAGTGTGGAAAAACAAAGAAAAGGAAATATGTTTTCTGTGTATGTTTAGAACTTTGAGAACTTTTCTGATCTATTTTAAAAGGCGGTTTCATTTTGATTTATTAAGAAAACACGTATTTTTGTATCATACATTCAGTTTTTCCTTTTTTTTTTATTTTGTTGAGTTAAAATTGTTTATCTCATTTTCGTACATTTGCTGCATTTCATCGATAATTACTCAAATTTTGGCTTTGATTGCTTGAAGTGACTGGGAAGCATTGATATACAACTCATGTTTCACATGGCTCTAAAGAACGAAGTCGAACGGAAATGGCGATAAGCTTTGATTACTATTTCGATAAATGACTTGGTCAGGAAACTTTTCTCGCCGACGAGCATGAGTTTCACCAATTGTGTGGCACGTAGCGCCATCCTATGTACGTCCATACGTTTAAGTTTCGGCTATAAAAATTCATTAATCATGGTTAAAGCAATCTATTCACGGTTTAAGTCACATCCGATAAGGTCTAATGATGAATGCTGCCCAAAAAGTTAACATTGTTGATAGTCATACTTGTATTTCTTTTTAGACCCAAATGCTCTAGGGTTGTTCAGAAATGTAAGGGTAGTTTAAATTGAATGTAATGTGAGGTTGGTGTAAACGGTGCGCCCTTTTCATTTGAGCATTGGTAAACGCAGAGCGTAGCTAACTTCACAAGGAAGGATCGACGGCCATGATGGAAAAAAGACAATGAAGGCGGGAGATAGTTTTTTGACAGCCGGCAACATAGAGCCGAGAGAAAAAAAAATAATAAATTGGTATCCCATTATTCTGTAACCATCCGTGTTTCAATTAAAAGTATTATTAACTAATTACAGAAAGTAATTGTCTTTTTTCTTAACAGGGGACTTAATTGTTTTTTTTTTCACAGCCAACTTCAGACTTAAGCCGCATAATCATTATATATTTTGGCAGCTGATATATTGGTTCTATAAAATTCGTGCGGTTTGTTTAGAGATGGCGTAACTTGTATTATTCAATTGGAACATGCGTTGGATAGCTACTGTCATTGTACGTCATTTCAGTATATGTCATTCATTTGAAGCGTAGACAACTATAATTTTGTTTCACTCAAATATGTCGAACTTTGTGACTGAAAAAGTGTTTTTGCGGGGAGTTCTTCTTCATGAAGAAAACTGCTGCCGAAAGTCATCGTATTTTGGTGGAAGTTTATGGTGAACATGCGCTAGCTGAGCGAACGTGCCAAAAGTGGTTTGCACGATTTAAAAGTGGTGATTTTGGCTTGGAAGACGATGAACGTCCTGGGCAGCCAAAAAAGTTTGAAGATGAAGAACTGGAAGCATTACTCTATGAAGATTGTTGCCAAACACAAGAAGAGCTCGTAGGTTCTTTGGGTGTCACTCAAGCAGCCGTTTAAAAGCAGCTGGATATATTCAAAAGCAAGGAAATTGGGTTCCACATGAACTCAAGCCGAGAGACGTCGAAAGGCGGTTTTGCATGTCCGAAATGCTGCTGAAACGCCACAAAAGAAAGTCATTTTTGCATCGGATTGTTACTGGTGATGAAAAATGGATCCATTACGACAACCCCAAGCGCAAAAAATCATATGTGAAACCCGGCCAACCAGCCAAATCAACGGCAAGGCCGAATATCCATGGCGCGAAGGTAATGCTCTGTATTTGGTGGGATTAGATGGGTGTGCTGTATTATGATCTGCTAAAACCGGGTGAAACCATCAATGGACAACGCTATCGAACACAATTAATCCGTTTGAAGAGAGCAGTAGCCGAAAAACGTCCCGAATATGCGACCAGACACGAGGCAATAATTTTCCATCATGACAACGCTCGGCCCCACGTTGCTATTCCGGTTAAGAACTATTTTGAGGCTAAATCGAAATTGTACTACAAAACTGGTATCGAAAGATTGAAAAATCGTTTCAATCAGTGTATGGCCCTCGAAGGCAACTATATTGATAAATAAAGTTGAATTTTGCGAAAATTTTGTGTTTTACTATAAAACGGACGGACTTTTCAGCCCATGTGTTATATGTATATAAAGGGTCATCCAACAAGAGGTGTCATTGTCAACTTCGTGCCAATTTTGAACTGTCAACATTCAAGTATCCTTGCGAAAGTAACAACTTGGATGTTATGAAATATGGATCGATACACACGTTGAAATAGTGAAAATTCACTACAAAAAAAAGATTGGGACTGAAAACCCAGGTATGTTAATTTCTAAACGATCACAAGAATTGGGCCTATCCGCAAGAACTTGACGCCGCATTTTACATAATGATTTTGTCTACATGCTAACAAGGCCAAATTGACACAAGAACTGAAGTCAGCAGACCACGCACAACGTCGTACTTTCGCAAATTGGTTGCTGGAAATGAATGAACATGGTTTTTTACACAAAATTATTCTGAGTGATGAGGCTCCATTTGTCTGGGTACGTAAACAAATAAAATACTTCGAAAACCCAAGAGAAATAGTGGAACAACCTCTCCATCCACAACGAGTGACAGTTTGATGTGTTTTTTTGGCTGACGTTTTTTGAAAATGATGGTGGTGTAACCGTTTCAGTGAATGGATTGCGTTACCGACCGATGTTGATTGACCTTTTTTTTATGCTATGGACGTGGCTCTATTGCTTGAAAAAATTGCCGGACGTGTAATTTCTCGAAATGGAGACTTCAATTAGCCGCCGAGATTGTCCGATTTAACCCAACTGGAGTTTTTGCTTTGGGGCTATGTTAAAGATAAAGTCTACGCCAATGCTCCACTTAAGATTCATTCACTACAAGAAAATATCAGAGCTGTTATTTGCGAAATTCAGCCGAAAAGGTGATGAAAAATTTCATTAAAAGAATGACTGTACGAGGGCTGATTTATGAGTATCTGAATTGGAAGTTAGGTGGCGCTACTGAGCCAAATTCGACGTTTAATTTTGTTTTGATACTCATTTCAAAACATCGTGTTAGTGTTTTTTGCGACCATGGAAAAAGAGCAGTATCGCTCCGTGATCCGATTCTTGTTTTTGAGTGGAAAAACCTGCGGGAAAATCAGGTTTGTATATAGGTGTGTATGGTACCTATTTACCTTCCCGTACATTCGTTTACCATTGGTTTTTGATGAACCGCGAACAGGTGGCCCAAAAACGGTTACCACATAGGAAACCTTGGACAAATACCATGATCTCGTATTGACGGACCGCCGAGTGGAAATTCGCGAGTTGGCTGAGATAGCAGGCATTTCAACTGAACGCGTTAGCCATATTCTGATTTTGGTTTGGAGAACAAGCGCAATCGTGAGACCACTTCAAAGACGTGCTTGGCCTTGTTTTATGGAAATCCGGAGGTGTTTCGGCATCGTTACGTGACCGTCGATGAGACATGGATCAATTGGTACACACCAGAAACCAAAGAACAATCAAAACAATGGATTTTACCCGGTGAACGTGCTCCAAAGAAAACAAAGTCCGTGCCTTCGGCCGGAAGGCCACCTTGCGACGCGCAAGGTGTGATCCACGTTGACTATTTGGAGAAGCCAAAAACAACCACCGGAGCATACTACGTCGATTTATTGGGCCAATTCAGCGCCGATTTGGAGAGAAAACGACCACATTTGGCGAAGAAAAAAGTGTTCTTCCAACACGATAACGCACCGGATCACACCTCTGCAGTCGCCACAGCGAAATTGGTCGAATGCGTTACAAATTGCTCCCCCATCCTCCATATTCTCCGGATTTGGCTCTCTTCCACTTCTTTTTGTTCTCAAACCTTAAAAGATCGCTCGCCGGAAAGAAGTACGGGTCGAACGAGTAAGTCATCGCCGCCGCAAAGGAGTAGTTTACAGGCTAACAAAAGTCGTACTATCTGGAGGGGTTAAAAAGTGTATCGACTTGAAGGGGTTTATATTGAAAAATAAATTGTCAAAACCTAAACAACCCTCGGAGGCAGAGTTGAGGCAAATATTTGGCACATATTGTTTTCCATTACTTACCTCAGAGTTTGTACATTAGAATAAAACAAAAATATCATCACAGGCTAGATGCTAGATGTTTAAAAATTTCTGTAAGCTCGTTCTGGTTTTTCAGCCCTTCTTGTTTATGATCCACCTGTATAACAAACATGGGAATTGCAAGCAAAGGTGAGTCTAATTCATTTATAGTATTAGCGGTTGGTGAAATTGAACTTGAAATTTTATTTATTTTTCTTTATAATTAAATTTCACCAGAAAGTTGACTGATATCCCTATTTTGAGGCTACGTTTATTTGTTCTGCCTTCTTTACTTCCGTTGTGAAATGAAAATGTGAAAGGGAAAGGTGTAATGTCTCATCAATCAATCCTCAACTCCTTTTGGATCAGTATTGAACACATTAACCACATGCATGTTTATTGAACAAAAGTTAATAGTGATGAAATAGAAGAGAATAGGACTCTATTCAGACTTGTTGCAGAAATAACACGCGAGATAAGTTGTGGAGACTTTTGTGAACTAGCCAGCCATCTGTTCAATCCCAATTTTATGCTCGTTTAAATAAAATAATTCGCAGTAATAACTTGTTTTTCCTTCTTTTGACTGCAGTACAGATAAAAGTACATCATACACTGTATTACTTTAAAAAAATGATAACTTCACACAATATTCACTTTTCTGTTTTTTTAAATTGTAGAACATAGTAGTATTAAAGTGATGGCTTAATACTGTAATAGTCTTCGAGATATTCACTCTACTGCTGCTAGTCCATCTGGGAATGTAATTTTATAAATTTCACGAAGTCTATAAAATGAGGAGAAGGTTCTACTGTAGTACATATATTATTTTTATGGGCATTCATCGAACGTGCTACGCTATATAATGAAAGAACGGAGTATAAATAAACACTTATGCCTCTTATAAATTTAACTCGACAAACTACGAGGGCTGCTGATGCGCTACTGATCCAAAATGATTGTACCATCATTTAGTATAACCCATCAAAAAACATCGTGCTAATGTTTTTTGCGACCAGGGAAAAAAGCAGTATCGCTCCGTAATCCAATTCTTGTTTTTGAGTGGCAAAACCTGCGAGAAAATCAAGCCCATTCATGCCTCATGCCTCTTAGAAACTTAGTTCGACAAACTACCATACATACTATAGTAATTTATTTTATTCAGAAAGAAAAAGAAAAATCGTTTACAAGAATCAATAAGAGTTCAGTTTAAAGGCACCCTAACGTACAGGTAATTCCCTTGCGCAAATTTCTAGCTCAAACTATCCACCAATTAAGGCTTAAGCAAATGGTTGCTCTTAAGCATTATTGCGTACAGCATTAAAATAGATACTTAAAAAAAAAAACTATATGCATGTATATGAACTATTTAAAACAATGCGTGAATTGAAATTCATATATTTTATTTATATTTTCAAGCCGTCTCTTACCGTTAAAGATGTTAGTTTAAGTAAGCACCAGCTTGCTTAGTTCATTAATTGATTAAAACTTAAATAATCCTGCGTTATCGCTGTTATTTAAGCTGAGCTACTTACACCGAACAAGATAATTACAAACGAACGTATAGTTATATCATAGTTAACATATCAAAATAGTAAAACAATTACAACCACAGCAATCATAATCATCAAGTCAATACATAAAAAAAAAGAAAACGATAAATAAATGAATAATAAACACATGGATAGAACTTCAATGCGGGGAAATTCCGTAAATATCATATGAAAAATTAAAAGTCGAAGAGCTTGGATTTATGGATTAAATTTTTTGTTTTTTGTTTTTTTTTTTTTTGGTTTTTTGTTTAAATTTGTAAAAACTATAGACTTACATCAACATGTAAATCCTGTAAAAATAATTCCAAATAAAAAGGAAAGAAAAGAATAAATGTATAATATATAAAGTAATTTTGTTTATAAAAAAATGTATTGTAAAATATTGTATTTGAGTATAATATAAGTTTTGCTAAATATATATGTATGTATATAAATATAAATATTTTTTTTATCGAGAAGAAATGCTATATATTTTTTTGTTGTTTTTGTTGGCATTTCGTCGATTAAAATTTGGATTTTGTTTAGAATAAAAGTAATTGTACCTTGACTTCGATGTCACCGATTTTGTTAGCCGCTCGGATTATTGGCCTGCCAACCATTGAGGGAAATATGTGCGCCGGAAAATTGCTGCCAGCATAGCCGCATTTCACAAACTGTAAAAATAAATGTAAAAATAAAAAATATTATTGTTTGCTTTGATATAAATTTTTAAATCTATAAAAAATGAATTCACATCGAAGTCTGTCGAGATTTTTCACCGAATTAGGAGGAATCGTAGATGGAATGATAGTGGTTGTATGTCGTAGAAATAGGGTAGGCACCGAGAGGTGTCAACTTGGCGATGTCCTATGTTGTACTTGTTTCTACATATTAATTTTGCCGGGGACTGCTCTATGCCCATCCAGACCCGACCTGCCAAACTTACAGAGAATTAAAAACTATACATAATCGACAAGTGTCATGCTTTTTGGGAGGTAACTGTGATGGCACAAATTTGAATAATAGGTTACACAGTTACCACATCATTGATTATAGTGATAACTGATGGACGTGAGGAATTTTGTGTGGATAAAAAATGAGAAACGATGTTGAAAATATTCCTTTCTTTGCATATAATTGACATAAGTTTACTATAGGGTTTTACAATAGAGACTTGACAACTTTGAATTTAATTTGTGAACGCACTCTTTCACTAATCATCAAACTGTCACTGTCAATTCATTCAGTAAACTCAACATTTTCATCATGGTAAAGTACACTAACGAGTAACGTCTGCAAATTATAAAAATTTTTTACAGATATTCGGAGTCGGTGACTGCAACTTTAAGAGCGCTAACTCCAATTTTCGGTCGTAATTCTCGCCTACATATTCGTTGTGTGATGTTGCCGTGTCAGTGAGACAACGGGTTGGTCGAAGTGTCGAAAATATCGCTGCCGTTTAGACGACCGTAGCAAACGATTCAAATCAGTCAATTCCACGGCGTTCTCAACAATTGGGCATCGCTCAGACCACATTATGGCATATTTTGCGTATGGATCTTGGTTTACACTCATAAAAGATCAAGCTGACTCAAGAATTGAAGCCGATGGACCATTTGAAGCGACATACGTTCTCCGATTGGGTTCTGGAGAAGATGCGCCAAGACGATGAACTTCATCGCAAAATCATCTTCAGTGACGAAGGTCATTTTTGGCTCAATTGGGTGAAAACCCATATGTGCTTCATGAATCACCACTTCATCCACAAAAAATAACTGTTTGGTACGGTGACGATAACGATAGTCACGTTACTGTGAATGGTTAGCGTTATCGCGCCATGATCACCGATTATTTTTAGCCCGAATTGGAAGATATGGACTTGGATGGTATGTGGTTTCAATAGGATGGTGCCACAAGCCACACAGCACACGCTACAATCGATTTATTGAAGAGTATGGGCCAGTCGATTGGTCGCCTCGTTCGTGCGATTTAACGCCGCTTGACTATTTTCTGTAGGGCTACGTTAAGTCATTGGTTTATGCCAACAGGCCCACGACGGTGGTAGAGCTAAGAGCCAACATTGAACGCGACATAGCGGCCGTTTCGGCCGAAATGTAGGGCCGGGTCGTTGAAAATTGGGTCCAACGATTCGACGGCTGCAAACGTGCCGCAGCGGCCATATGAACGAAGTCGAGTTCCATTCATAAATGTTTTAATTGTACTTCAAGCCAATAATAAAGTTTTTGAAATATTGGGCCTATGCGGTTCGTGCGGTTTGCTCAGAGATGGCGTAACTTGTATTATTCCATTGTTATTATTCTATTGGAACATGCGTTGGAAAGCTACTGTCATTGTACGTCATTTCAGTATATGTCATTCATTTGAAGCGTAAACAACTATAATTTTGTTTCACTCAAATATGTCGAACTTTGTGCCTGTAAAAGTGTTTTTGCGGGGAGCTCTTCTTCATTACTTTAATATGAAAAAAACTGCTGCCGAAAGTCATCGTATTTTGGTGGAAGTTTATGGTGAACATGCGCTAGCTGAGCGAACGTGCCAAAAGTGGTTTGCACGATTTAAAAGTGGTGATTTTGGCTTGGAAGACGATGAACGTCCTGGGCAGCCAAAAAAGTTTGAAGATGAAGAACTGGAAGCATTACTCTATGAAAACTGTTGCCAAATACAAGAAGAGCTCGCAGAATCTTTGGGTGTCACTCAAGCAGTCATTTCAAAAAGCTTAAAAGCAGCTGGATATATTCAAAAGCAAGGAAATTGGGTTCCACATGAACTCAAGCCGAGAGACGTCGAAAGGCGGTTTTGCATGTCCGAAATGCTGCTGGAACGCCACAAAAGGAAGTCATTTTTGCATCGGATTGTCAACCAGGCAAATCAACGGCAAAGTCGAATATCCATGGCGCAAATGTAATGCTCTGTATTTTTGCGATCAGATGGGTGTGCTGTATTATGAGCTACTAAAACCAGGTGAAACCATCAATGGACAACGCTACCGAACACAATTAATCCGTTTGAAGAGAGCAGTAGCTGAAAAACGCCAGGAATATGCGACCAGACACGCCAGGCAATAATTTTCCATTATAACAACGTTCGGCCCCACGTTGCTATTCCGGTTAAGAACTATAGCCCAGACCTTGCCCCTTGGAAGGCACTCCTCCACTATTATGTATGGCCAAACGTGTCGAGGGCAAACATCAACTCGGACAATTCATTACCTTGTTGTATGCAAGGTACGGTTGCGGATATTCCGAACACCGCAAGGATAAGCTAATACTGCTTTTTTCATATATGGTAATTAGCTCATTCTCAAGTGATGTGAGTACCTTTAAAATGTTTGTACACAGCACGGGCGAAATAAAATCAGGGAGCAAGAAAAAAACATACTGATGTACATTGGACTTAAATGTTTGCAAGTTAAAATGAATAGGAAATAGAGAGCTCGCCAGTTCATTCCATAAACGCATTCATTCATAGCGAAAAAATTGTTACGGTTGAAGGTTTGAAGGGGAGAAATGTTACTGTCGATTTATATAGAGCACTGGTGGTGGAAATAGCGATACAACAAAGTGAGACAGGAGACATTACTTTGGAATACGACTGACTGATATTAGTATCACCTATGAGATTTATCGCATGGGTTTGTATCCTATTTAGCAGGCGTAGATATGTTTTAGGAGCACCTGACTAGATGTGGGCATTGTACTATAATTTTGGGCGGATGAATGCATTAAATATTAAGGCCAGATCATAGGGGTGAAATATTTTTTACATCGCTTGAGGAAACCAAGACATTTCGCAGCATTTTCGGAGGAATTGAATATGTGAACATTCCAATGTAGGTTTCGTCGATGCAAGTGCCATTATTGGATAATGACTCTGTATTTAGATTTCGATTTAATGACAGAAGACAGCATTGAATTTTGTAAGTCTTAAATTCCACTCTGTTGATAGTTCCTCAATTGGTTACTGGAACCTGATGCCAAACTCTGTCAAAAGCCTTTGAAAAATCAAGTGTAACTATCGTGCTTTCACCAGATTGATGTGACCATCAAATTACTACTGGAACTGTTGCTACGAGAACCTTTCTGCCGGTCATTAAGTTTTCACGTTTCGAGATATTTCTGAGGCTGACGGTTTATCAGCGTTTTCATGACTTTGGAAAGAAAAGACGTAAGTGCAATGGGTCTGTAGGAAGAGAGACAAAAAGATTCACCTTTCTTAGGGGTGGGCTGGACGAATGCTGTTTTTTATCTGATCGGAGAGTCCTAAAGAGTAGGATAGATGAAAAAGCTTATGTAGCGGTTTTGTTACCTAGGAAGAACAATTCCTTAGAAGAAGGGGTGATATATCATCTATATCAGCGGATTTGTGTATATTAAGATCTTTAAGTACTTTTCCTACTACTTCCATTTGAAGATTCGACGCACTCAAGTGTGTGAAGATACAAAGCAAAATTTGTCCAAAGAGCTGACAGCTGGAAGGTCATTGTAAATGAGCGTTAGAACATAGGATGAGGCAGAATTTCCAATGTTTTGGACGAATGACCAAACATTTTTACTACCATTGAGACACTGTAGTAATTTTTGCCTCAGTTCTTCAGAGATTGCCAAATCCTTTTTCGATCGAGTCTCCCTTAATCTCCTAAGAGGCCCGCCAGCATCAGGTGTTGAAGATCAGTAGCAACACTACTAAAAAGACATCAAAGATGCTGCCTCTGATGTCCCAGCACAACAAAACCGCTGGTTTGACGACGAATACCAGCAAGTACATGCAACTAAGCAAGATGTCTAAAAAGGACTATAACTTTTCACGAGCTCTACGACCAGAAGAGGAGAGTTGCCGAAATGGGTTAAGCGGTAAATATTGTATATGCTGTCAATAAGAAGGGACATACAACATAAATGAATAGGACAGAACGTCAAAGTCGACAGATATAATTTTGAGGTAGAATTGTACTTTTTCTACCTTGGCTCTGCAATAAATTCTGCTAACATCTCAACCAAACAAAACTGAAGTATCTCTCTTGCCAATCGCTGTTTCTTTTAGTTAAGAAGGGTGTTGAGTAGTAAGGCCCTATCCCGAAAAACTAAGTAAACTCTATGAAAAATCTTGATCATCCCAGTCCTATTTATGGCACAGAAGCATGGGTTCGTTTTGAGAGAAAAATTCGTCGAAAAATATTCGGTCCGGTTTGCGAGGACCAACGACGAACGAGCTGTATACCGACATCGATCTATGTAGTTAGAAAACTGCCAATTATTCGCCTGAGATAGCTAGGACATGTAGAGTGAATGGACACCAATGCTCCAGCCCGCCGTCTTCGAATATGGTATAACCCGCAGAAACAACGTAGTAGAGAAAGAATTCACCTTAGGTAAAGCGCAAAATCCGAATGGAATGACTAATTGGAGAGGCTGGTTAGTTGGGGCCCAGGTTTATCACGAACATTAGCGCCGCTTAATTAAGCAAGTTAGCCGAAAATTTAATCGTTTTGCAACGAACCAACCGTAAAGCTCCTGTATAGGTAGATAACCGGAAAATTAACTATCGATCAAAATTTCAATCTGGGAAACAGTAAAATCATGTTTACTGACTTTCTGAAAAAGTGATACAAGCAAGCGATGTTACTCTGGATACTACGAGGTGCTCTGTGGAATAAAAAATGTGTCAATGTGTTGTGTTGTGTGATCTGCTGAGAGCACGGATAGAAAGACGTATGAGTGTTATTATGGAAGGCGATTTCATCAACAATTATATCGAATGCCCGTACCACAGCTTTTACTAAGAAAGCAACATCGGCAATTAAGGATCTCTTGCTATGTATAGCAGTTCGGTTATAAAGGTTGACTATACATCATCGAACCAAACAAAAAAAAAAAAAACAACATTCCTAAAAAAGGTAAATTTCAGGGCATTGCCATGCATGCAATGAGTTAAGCACTCCAATGGCGGCACTCCTTATGACATACTTGGTAGCTTTTTGTCTTTGAAATAAGAAACCGACAATTGATTAAACTGAGGTATATGTTCTAGTTTTATCTGGGAAAATGGTGAAAACACATACGTACAATGATTGTTTAAAATATCCACTATAAATAAGTGGTGGCAATTTGCAGAAGACATTGTTGTTTGCAAAAGTGAGAGCAGAGTAATGAAAAAAAGCATTAATTTATGCACTAGATGAGTACATTTACTCTAATACAGATACGACTAAAAAACATAAAACATAAGCCCATTTGACTCATCAAAAGCAACTGCTTATCTGTTAATCTTCTGCACTGCTCCACACCTAACCCCAGAAATACTAGCCAAATGGCAATCAACTATTCAACTAGTACCTTAGTTCATGTAGCTTCTCTTTTGATTTTAATAAATGCCACCACTGATAAAATGAATTCAAAATTTCCAGCAGTTGTTATCCAAAAACGAGGGCGGGTCACTCACCACTCACTACATATGTGTCACACACAACTCATAGATAACACCAGTTTGTTCCACAATCAATACTACAATTTTCATTCAAGATAAAATCGATGAAATACAAAATTCCAATTAAAATATATTCCTTGCACAAATTCAATAAAGTCTTATAATTGATATTATTAAAAATGAGAAAAATTAAAAAAAAAAAAAATAAAAATGTTATGATACATACACCGGTCCCATTATCACAAACTATAACATTCCGTCCTTTGCTATCCATTTTATTAACTACTTTAGACTAATTTAATAACTACGTTGTTTGTTTTATTGTTTATTGATTTATTTGCAAGGAAAACACAACTCTTTTTGCTTTAATTAAAAAGAGTTATTCAACTTTTCTCCTCACTTGAACACAAAATAAAAAGCAGAAATTTCGAAGCTGTATAGTTTTGCTTTCGAGGAGGTAAGTGCCATGACTCAATGGACTAGTTCGGAAATGTTGCTTTTTTGACATTACAGAATTAATAATGAGGGAGCATTAATAACACACAATATAAAATAAAATATATCAGAACACCTATTTAATTTCAAAGTGACAGTTTTCGTTTTCCAAAAACTGAAATTCTGCAATTATGATAGGTAATCACAAAGGATTGGGTGATAAACCCCACGACACGGCACGAAATCAAAAAATTATTAAAAATAATAATACACAAACTGCATTATAAAACGTAAATCTCTACGGAAAAAGATGAAAGCGCTGTCTTTAAGAAGTTCTATAATTATCTAGGGATAGCCTTAAACGAAAAAGCTGCAATTTAAAAATTACTAAATCGCTCTTTTTAAGAAAACCTTATCTGTCACAATTTTAGAATCTCATGGCATTTTCCATTAGACAAATAGAAGCATTTTTTCAATTTTTCCTTTTGTTATTTTTGGTGAAATCAAATGATATTTTTGTTAATTTAATTAAAATTACTTGTGTTTAGTGTACAGGCAGGATTTTCGATATTTTACATCTACCCATTAGAAACACAATCAACATTTTAATTCCGATTGAAGTCCGGGATGTTAACTTACTACTTGTTCTTAATAGTGTGGTTTTGATTTTGTATTTCCTCCTAAATAAGTGTATTCGTTTGACGGTAGAGAAGTTAGGCTTCTTCGTTGAGGTCGCTACTTTAACGAAGTCTTAAATAACAAAAAAGTATAGGATACCATATTTCTTTTATGGGGTATTTGAAGTTTCGGCAGTCATAAGGCTATGCTCTTTGAAATATTACAAAATAGCGCCAAGTATTAAGTTTCTTTCTTCTAAGCCGGTTTACATATTTTATCCATTTTGCTTATAGTATTTAGGAGCTTATTTTACCTCACTTACAAATTATGTGACCATATGTCTTGCGGAAACTAGAAAAGGTTGGTTTGCTCATCGTTACTTTTAAGATGCTGTTCAATGAGATATGTAAAAGTCTTACGTTAGCTTATATTCCACCAATAAATGTAGAAAAATGTCAATTTCATATTTTTTGTATAACAGTGCATTCACCAATAATTCGAAAAGTTCAGGAATCGCGGTCAGTTCTAAAGGATCTAATAAATCTTCTTTAATATTTGTTGTAAATAATAAATAAAAGCGAAAGTAAAAAGTTGTGAAATTTTAAATGAAAACGGCGCTAATAGTCTAAACAACGTGAATAGCGTTTCGCTTCGTCTCTTCGTAGTCATTAAGAAGATGAACTTCGCTTTCGTGTTCGAATCAATCTATAGCATCCCGGAGGAACTTCATGTGGTCAGTCAGTCATATTGCTTCATATGTGCGTAGACTCCTATATTCTCCTTGTTCTTTATGGTGACTTCAACATCAAAAAATCTAAATTTGTGCGCCATTTAAAAAGTCTAAAATTGACAATGTGTCTCTGAAAAAAAAAAAACTTTATATATAACACCCACGCTTACTCAGAGAAAAAACTCCGATGAAACAAAAAAGCAACATGAAATGATTCCGAAGTCCGATAAAACGAAAAACGCGATACGAAGTTAAGCTTCTTATGAGCCGTTAAGCAGTAATTGTTGAACTCCTATAAAATGAAAAACCGCCAGAAAACGGTATGGGGAAGAACGAAAATGCGATAGACTCTGAGTCGCGAACAGAAAGAGAGAGGGTACCGTGCATGGTCGGCCACTAACTCGGACGTAAAGCGCTTAAGATATTGTCGTGGATGAGTTCATATTGCACGAAGTACGTTCATAGCAACACCATTAGCATCGTTATCATCATTGCTACCATCGTCAAAGTTCCTACCTAGACATTACTCGGTAGAAGCGCCAAAAACATCACCAATATTTAAGGGAGAGCCTCAGCTTATAGACTTGGTTTTTGTTTGTAAATGCCAAGAAGGTAAGTAGCATATAACAGTCCAGCAACTGAATCGCCCTAGCGACATCACTTGATCTAGTTCGGTAATAGCGCCATTAGCAATGCAAGAAAAACAGCATGATTGTTAGCTGTTAACTATTAACTCTTCATTGTATAATGTTTTGTATTATGCTGAGTATTATGACAAGCTCTGTAGCTTGAGATATCAAGTTAGTCGTATGAAAGAAATTTAAGTAAGCAGACATTATTCAAATATGACATAGCTTACGCGCAGGATACCGATGCACCATCGCGTATCCCTACTGTAGACCCGAGTATAGGCACATAGGGTCATAGCTGGCTTCGTATGAGTATGGCGAGTTCCCAAGAGAATTAGCTACATATGTTGTAGAGTATCCCTAGCACGTGAGCACACGCTTTTTATAGAGTTTATTGATGTTGCAAAGAATTGAAAAGAGCTCCCCAAAAAATTCCTCAATAATAAGAAATTGGCTTCTTTTATCAAAGAAACGTTTTTTTTTTTTTTAATCCTTGTGGTCTAGTGTGAGCGGCCTCATTTTAACTGGGCTGGGCATGTTTTATATTGGCTGATTTGTGTGAAGAAAACGGTGTTTTAAAGGAGTTTTGGGCTTAAAATATACGTTAAGTAAATTACGTTTTCTTACAAAACGACCACAATGACAGAAAGCAAAAGCGCAAAAGCATGTTGGAAGATAGAATTTGTGACATATAAGCATAATGTCTAAAACATCTGTGCAGATTTTTGTCATACAGCACTGTGCGAAAATTCTTTGACATTGCTGATTTGTTAATGAATTTGCAGAATTTTCTTTGAAAATTTTACTACAAAGAAAGTGCGGCCTAATTCGTAGGTATAGCTCCTCAATTGTGGGAGGAACGATTAGTTTTAAATTTTCTACATTTACCATTGAACTAAATAGTACATCTGAAACCTCTATTTATCATTGAGGTTTCATTTCATTTTTATTTAAGGCTTCTAACGCCTGAGCAGTAGTAGTGAACTGTTGTAAGGTTCTTCTGGATTTGCCTCACTCCTTGCTTGTTCATAAAATTAATGTCGGTGCAAGCCATAATCCTGCACTCAAATGTTAACTATAGTGGACAGACAAAGACCAACATAATTCCGGATCTTTCGCTACAGTTTTACTCACAGCGATTGTATAGGGTTTTCTAATAACGACATGACAACTTTTTTTTTAAGTAAAAGGCAAACCATTTGAGATATTTCAAAAACTCTATTATTGGCTTGAAGTACAATCAAAACATTTATGAATGAAACTCGACTTCGTTCATATCGCCACCGCGGGCACTTTTGCAGCGGTCGATTCGTTGGACCCGATTTTCAACAACTCGGCCGAAACGGTCGCTACTTCGCGTTCAATGTTGGCTTTGAGCTCTTCCAACGTCGTTGGCGTGTTGACAGAAACCAATGACTTAACGTAGACCCACAGAAAATAGTCAAGTGGCGTTAAATCGCATTGTCGACGAAAAAATATGGCCCAATAACGCCACCGTCATGCAAACTGCACCAAACAGTTATTTTTTGTGGATGAAGTGGTGATTCATGAAGCACATGTGGGTTTTCACACGACCATAAACGCATATTTTGCTTATTGACGAACCCATTGAGCCAAAAATGAGCTTCGTCATGAAGATGATTTTGCGATGAAATTCATCATCTTGGCGCATCTTCTCCAGAACCCAATCTGGATGATGGGGATGATGAAAATGTTGAGTTTACTGAATAAATTGACAGTGACAGTTTGATAATTAGTGAAAGAGTGCGTTCACAAATTAACTTCAAAGTTGTCAAGTCCCTATTGGAAAAATCTATACTTCCTTCTGTATGCAGATAACGTTGACGTGTCGTTGATTTTGTCTCATCTGGAGTGTATTTAGTAAATAAAAATTCCAAAACACGACCATCAGTTGAGAACCAAAAAATGCAGTCTCCTATGTTTAAGCTTGAATAACATAATGATTTCTTAAACAATTCTGAACATAAATATCAAGGAATGGTCACAAAAGAAACAAGGTTTGAACGATTTATCACCAAAAATAAAACACATACTTGTGCAAACAACAAACTACAAAATTCGACACAGCGGCTCCTCGAAAATATTTTGTTATTACCTTAATAATATTCCTGATGTCATTAGATTTATAATGGCGTTATAAAAAAATGAACGAAACTCCAACTGTCAGTTGGAGGTGGTGTAGTTTCTTGTTTTTTTGACAATAGTCCATTTAGAAAGAATTTGAAGAAAAACCCAAAAAAGAAGGAAAAAAAATTTATCTCAAAATTAACTGTGAAAAGTGCTCTAATTAAAAAACGCAATCCGAATAACCACTTTTTATCATACACAAACAAAAATGTTATAGATAGAGTGAGAGTGATAGGAAAATTTAATTTTTCTTTGACGTACCTACTTCCCATAGGTCGTCGCAATCGCGGACATTAAACAGGAATTGTGTACCTTTAGTGTGCAGTTTCAAAAGAAAGAAAAAAAAAAAAAAAGAAAAAAAAAAGAAAACGAAAAACGGAATAGAAAGAAGAATCAGAGGACGAAAGAAAAAAACTAATTTACATGCAAAAAGTTTTTTTATTTTTGCTTTGCCAACATAACCGATCATTGTTTGAAGAATATTCGTCTAAGTGAAAGTTTGGTTTAATTATTTAAAAAAAAAAAAACAAAAAACAAAAGAAAAAAAAAAAGTAGAAAGCGACTTGTCATATACTATAATATATTTTAAGGAAGAAATGTCTACGTCAAATAATCAATCGAGCCAAAACCAGGCAACTGCTAATCAACCCCAGTCAAAGTCAGGTCAACCGCAGCAGCAGCAGCAGCAGCAGCAGACAAATTCTGCAGTGAAATCAAAAAATGAACAGCCCGGCAGCCCGGATGCAATTATTCAACAACAGTCTGTTAAGAAGTCCTCGTTAACAGCGACTAAAGATCGCATCGTTGACAGTGTACCATTCCCACCAAGTCACAAGTTGACCATGGCCGAGGTGTTTGATGTTAGAACGGGTAAACCCCATCACGATGTGCTGAAGCAACATTTCATACTGGAAGGCCGAATCGAAGAGGCTCCAGCGTTACGTATTATTCGCGAAGGTGCTGCACTTTTGCGCTCGGAAAAGACCATGATCGATATTGAGGCGCCAGTTACTGTGTGCGGTGACATTCATGGTCAATTTTATGATTTAATGAAATTATTCGAGGTTGGCGGGTCACCAGCTACAACTAAATATTTGTTTTTGGGCGATTACGTTGATCGGGGCTATTTTAGCATTGAGTGCGTTCTATATTTGTGGGCTTTGAAAATTTGCTACCCGACGACGTTATTTTTACTACGTGGCAATCACGAATGTCGTCACTTAACTGAGTACTTTACTTTCAAACAGGAATGCAAGATAAAATACTCGGAGTGTGTGTATGATGCATGCATGGATGCTTTTGACTGTTTGCCTTTGGCTGCGCTTATGAATCAGCAGTTTTTATGTGTACATGGAGGGTTGTCACCTGAAATACATGAGCTCGAGGACATTCGGCGTTTGGATCGATTTAAAGAACCACCAGCATTTGGACCCATGTGTGATCTACTGTGGTCTGATCCGCTTGAAGATTTTGGCAATGAGAAAAATTCCGAATTTTACACTCACAATTCAGTTCGTGGTTGTTCGTATTTTTACAGTTATTCGGCATGTTGTGACTTTTTACAAAACAACAATTTACTTTCGATAATAAGAGCTCATGAGGCGCAGGACGCTGGCTATCGAATGTATCGTAAAAGCCAAACTACTGGTTTTCCATCGCTCATCACAATATTCTCCGCACCGAATTATCTTGATGTATACAATAATAAAGCGGCCGTACTTAAATACGAGAACAATGTAATGAATATCCGCCAATTTAATTGCTCACCTCATCCATATTGGTTGCCGAATTTTATGGATGTCTTCACCTGGTCATTACCGTTTGTTGGCGAAAAAGTAACCGAGATGTTGGTCAATGTCCTTAACATATGCTCCGACGATGAACTGATGACAGAAAGTGATGAAGATCCACTAACAGATGCTGAAGATGCTGCTCTACGTAAAGAAGTCATTCGTAATAAGATACGTGCTATTGGTAAAATGGCACGCGTATTCTCTGTACTGCGTGAGGAGTCTGAATCTGTTTTACAACTAAAAGGTCTCACACCAACTGGAGCATTACCATTGGGTGCTCTATCCGGAGGTAAACAATCCCTAAAGAATGCAATGCAAGGATTCTCACCAAACCACAAAATTACCTCGTTTGCTGAAGCTAAGGGATTAGATGCTATTAATGAGCGAATGCCACCAAGGCGAGACGCACCACCAACGCCTATCGATGATCAGAAGCCAAACAATAACCAGCAGTCCATTAACGGGTAATTAACTCAAACAAACAAATACAAAACGCAATCAAATCGTGTTTCATTGTTGTGAATTCAGATTATTCTGTGGAATTTTTTTTTTTTTTTTTAATTTTCAAACCATACTTACCCGAGGTGAATCGATTCTCAATTTTCGAATTTCTGTCCATAGAGTTTGTAAGTTTTTCTTAAAAATTAAATGGATATTTTGAATTTTTTAAATTTGACCCCCTCCACCCATCATTGTAACCGATTCATCGGCAAATTGCTGTTCCTTTCATTCGTGTTGTTAAGATTTTTATTTTTATTTTATTTTTTTCATTTTCTTTTTTTCTGTTATATATGTTGTTATTTAATTATTAATCTTATATCGATGTGTACAATTTATTTATAATTATTAAGAAAAAAATCAAAAAAAAAAAACCAACATACAAATAGATAAACAAACAAAAGAAGAAGATAAAGAACATAGAACGTGTGTATTTTGTATTTAGAAATATTCAATTCTCTAGCGAAATTTTTACCTAAACAAAGCTTTTATCTCTTTAAAGTGAAAAAAAAAACAAAACAAAAACAAGAAATATGGTATATCATCTTCAAATGCATATACATATATATAAATTGCAAAGGTTATATTTAAATTTACAAATTTCCTAGCATAATTATGGTATTATTACGTATAACAGTGTGCGAGCGCGCGTTTTAGTAATTTTTCATTAAGCACGCATCAACATCATATATATATATATATGTAAAGTTATTTAAATTTAATAAAACAACAAGAACATCTACAGAAAATACTAGTTTTGCTGCTATCGAGATGAATAAAAAGACAACAATTCCATACAGATAACGTTTTTTTCTTTTGTCGTTCGTTTTTTGTTTGTTTTCATTTGAGAGGAGGCAACCTCTGGATAGCAATCTCTTGTTATCTTTTATTAAAAATGCAAACAAAGAAGATTTTTAAAATTTTTCTTTTTGTTTTTACTTTTAAACAAAAAAAAAAAAAAAAAAAAAAAAAAAAAAAATGGAACTTATACTTAAGATAAAATTAAAAACAAAACTAGAGTAAGTGCCGAGAGATGTAATATAAAACAAATATACCATATACAAACTAACATAGATGAGATACTTAAAAAGATTAAAAAGAAAACCAAATGGAATTCTATCTTGTTCTCTCTCTCTCTCTCTCTATCTCTGTATCTCCTTTATTTTTATTTTTTTTAAAGCATATTGTGTAATATTTTTTTAGTAAATAAAATTTATTTGAAATTTATACTTAAGCATAGCATAAACAAAGTTTAAGATATGTTTGCACTTAATACAGTATATTTGTTGTTGCATTTATAATACCAGTGTTAGTAGTACAGTGAAGCGGATAGATGCTGTTTGAGAAATTTTAATAGATTTTATAAGATTTTTGGTGTCCTTATAGCTAAATTTGAATTTGTATGAGCTAGGAAGATTCTCGTAGAGATTGAAATGATTCACGCCAAGTCCCATGCTAGGGGCATAGTGGGCAAGAACTACCTTTCCGTTTTATTAAATTTAGCATTACTTCGATATCATTGTTAGAATAAAGATTTAGGTGGTGGCGATGGGGTGATAGTTGACTCACTACCTAGGCTCAAATTCCGGTAGGAGTACAACAGCAAATTTTTCAAAATCATCATCACTCTTTCGGCGGGCAATAACAAACCTCCGAATGTCAAATTCTGCCTGCTCTTCAGGAGTGTAAAAATTCACAAAGTGAGAAACACAAATAAGTGCGAGAAGTTAGGCCTTTATTCGCCCACACCGGGTTGTCGTGCCATTTATTTATTTATTTTTATTTACTTGAGACTCGATAGGCAAATGAGTTACAAAGAAATATTTAGTTACCAAATCATACAAAATGATAGTAACTTAGAATTCAATTTTGTTAGTACAGTAATTGTGGTGCTTTCGAGTCTCAGACAAAAACTGGCTTATTTTCATTTTTTAGAACTTCCTTACATTTAAACAGTGGTTCATGCTTAACCTATCCATTGGTACCTAATCTAAATCTGTATTAAATGTAAGATTTAACAAATACAAGGGTAGTATTAGAAGTACCCGACTTGACAAAGAAAACACAAACAATTTTCCCAACGATGTTCAATAGTTTCGATACCCTGTTTATAGTGGGAATTGTCGAGCTTCTTCACATCAACCACAGACTCTACTTTTTCACTGCTGGCAAATTTTTCACCACCGAGTTCAAGTTCGGAAATAGATAATAATTCAAGGGGGTTTAATCTGTCGAATCATCTTTTAAACGCTGCAATAAGTTCGCATAATACACGCCGTTGTCTGTTTATCCAAAAAAAAAAACTGACTCAATGACCTTGCCTGCCGATGGAACTGTCTTTGGAGCCGATTCTCTCCTTTGAGTTCATTGTTTTGATTGTTTCTTTGTTTCCATTGTTTCTATCCATGGTTTTGAAACGACGTAAAAAGTTGGCTTTATTGCTTTGAAAATTCACCAAACACAATCACGGTCGATCGATCGTTCAAGACAAAAACAGCGTTTCATTGTGAGTAATCACATCACACATCTTGCGCACAGCTTTCTTATGTTCAACTTTTCAGTCAACATCTAATGAATTGCCTATCATATCCGCTAGTTCACGCACTTTCAATCGATGGTCATCCAATTTTTGGTGATTTTTTTCAACATTTCTGGTGAACTCTCCTCATGTTCGTCTTGGCAACTCGTACTTCCTTGCTTGCATTGAAATCGTTGACTATTGATGTCGTCGAACTTCAAATTTAAGCTGTATAAGGTTGGTACTTTCTATAATAGTCATTCGGGTACTTGTGGGACTACTCTCGTAACACATCATTCTTCCTTTACAACTTTTACAACTATACATATATACACTGCGATTCAGTACCTAAAAATAAGATTTAAGGGCGTGACAAGGTGATACAAGAAAAAAATATATATAGGAGCGGTTCTAGCTCCCCCCGTTACAAAATTATAGAAGGTTTAAGTGTTTTCTGCCATAAATCCAGTGCTCTATCAAACAAATGGAATTAGATCAATTAAACGTTTTTGTAAAGCTGGATAAGTTTTCTGTAAACGGTGTAAAAAAAATTAACCAAAAATCTTTCTCATTACGAAACAGAAGCCCTCAGCGTCAAGTTTTTCTAATTTTTTCTTAAAATTAGTACAAGTACATATCATTCTTGTTTTTCAAAAAATTGCGTCAATAACATACACGTACAACAGGTTTCTGATATATTCTTTATTAGAGTATTTTTTATAACTCTCCTAACAGCTCATAATTATCTACAATCGTTTCGGAGATAGAGACAAAATAAAATGACAAGATTTGCAATACAATTTAAAGGCAAACATACCTATGCAACAACAGTTGTTACAATGATAGCAACAAAACGGTTTAACGAATTGTGTTAAAAATTAAAATTCAGTCATTGAATAAATAAGTGCAAATAGCAGTTTAAAATGTAGCGCGGATTTTCAAATGTAGAATACGCTGTTATTGTATTTGTATACAATATTTCAACAGAACCATGTTGTTCTATGTTTTCTAACACGTGAAACCTAATTAGGATGTGTGGAATTAATGGTAACGTTAATGCGCCGAACCAACTTCAATCATACTAATGGGTCTTAAATAATACTGCATATGATTCCATTCTAAATTAATTTCATGCAGATCAGAACAGCGCGTACTTGTGGCCTTGTTCCATATCACTTGACAAAAGTACAAACACTAAACACAAATGATTTTGAAATAAGAATATTTTTCACCCTTCTTTCTTCCTGACCACCTAAATTCAGAAGTATTTCTCAACTTGTTAAATGAAACTTTCCTTGAGAATGTACCTCTTAACGAACGTGCAGAGGTACTCTCAAAAGTGGATTGGTCGTTTGGGGATAGTATTGTGGTCCGCAAGATCCCCTGATTTTACGGCCCTGGATTTTTTTTTTTTTTTTTTTGTGGGGTTATATCAAAGAGAAAGTTAACGTAACAACAACACCGAGGACCAGAGAGGAGTTTATGGGTAGGATTGTGGAAGCATATGAAGATCTTTGAGGAAGTGAAAGACCACTTCAGGCTACAAAGTCGATCCAGAGAAAATGGGAAAAATGCATTGAAAGGAACCGACTACGATTTGAGCAGTTTCTTTGATCGAAGTTCTTTTTTGGAAAAAAAAGAATGGCATGTAATTTTTTTTTTAAGAAAAAGTTACAGAGAATTGATTTTGAGGACCTCTAATTCGTATTAAAAAAGTTTTTTGGTTAACTTTTTAGACACAATTGAAAAGGAAATTCATCTAGCTTTCCAAAAATATTTAACTGATCAAACCTTTAAACACCCTATAACTTTTTAACGAAGGGAGTTAGATCCCTCATATATAATTTTTTTCTTGTGTCACATTTTCCTGAAAACTTATTATTAGGCATTGAATCACCCTGTCATTTATTTCTACTGGAAGAAGGCATTTTAATGGAAATGTATATCTCTTTATTTTTTTTTTTTTTTTGTCAATTACTTCATGTGTTTTAAAAATATGGAGTTTTTCCTAAATGTCCGTCCGACATTAAGTTTAATCTAAAATGACCTTTGCCGTGGCTCGCAACTGGTATTTTTTTTCATACCTTGGCATGAGATTAGTGAAAATACGCGTGTTAAAAGAAGTTGAAACAGTTCATGTACTGTCTCCTCGCTTCACTTTCTGCTGGCGCGCTATCCTACATGTGGTTTCGTCTAGCCATTCGTTAGCTTCATTAACAATCATAAAATTTGCCATTTCAGGCCATTGGATACCATTTGCTTGACCCATTAGTCTGGCAAGCGGAATATCGTTTTCCATATCTCGTTCATCTGACTTAGTAAAACATAACAAAGCTTTCCAATATATACATATTTTTTTTTATCATTTTTTTGGATAGCCCTTCCCATGCACTGGCCAAGAAGAAAACAGCGTCTTTTACCATAGTGTAATGCCTGTCAAAATAATTATTTTGGCATTTTCATTCGTAACGTGTGAAAATATGTAGTTGAATTTTGTAGTCTTATGATATTCTAATCCATAATCGACGTGCGGTTCGCTGAAAAGAACAATGTTGTGATCATGCCGTCTTTAGTTCTTAGCTCATTTGCTATAGCGCTAAAACTTTTTTACCACTTTTTGAAGATTGTCGATGTCATCCCGGTACTTAGAATGGAATCGTAATCAACAGGCAAATTCGTTGCACCAAAGGAATTGGGGCATTATCGTTGAATTTGTTTGTTTTTTAGCCAGGAGTTGTGTTTTCAGAGGAGTTGACAAGGTCTTTTCTACCAGTAGCTTCTAATATAGGCCGCTTTCATCAGCGTTATAAATTTGGCTTGGTTATGATTTTGTAGGAAAAGTCCCAGAATTCAGTTACGACTTCTAAATGTTCAGGCAGTTTTTGAACCAAACCGTTTTTTGAAGTTCGCAATCCATCCTCGGCTTGGATTAAAATAACGTTCGGCACCGTATAGGTCTTTGACAATTTTTGTGGATCTCAGTAACCATTCGTGCAACGTCTTCTCTATTGTTGGGTATTCTGCAGTTTTTATTGTCGTGATTTTTTCAATTTGTCCACAGCTATCTGATACAACATTGTAAAATCAGACACAAATAAGGGTACATAAAGACAAGAAATTGCGATTAAGATTAGCGCGATATTCGGATTAAAGGTGATTCAAATTAGCGAGACATTACTAAGGTTTATTTTAAATGAACAAAGTACTTTCGACAGGAAAACTTAATTTCCTTATAATGATGACAACTTTTTACTTACAGTGGTATTCACAATGGTTTAAAGTTGTTTCTTCTAGGAATATCTAACCTTACAGTGTAGGCATACCTCGACTTATGTTGTTAATTCTTTCCGAAAAATCGTTTTATCATTTAAAGCAAACAACAGTAGCGTATACCCATATTTATTGATGATTGAGGAAAAAAAAAAACTCTAAGCACGGAGTGCTTGTATAATATTTCCGTTTTCGTCGCTTCACAGTAGAACTTGTACCCTTATACTTTTGTACTATTAGTAAACTTACTTACGTACTTACGCTATAGTTCAGTGTGAACCTGGACTTCAAATAAAAAGTCTTTTAGCTAACTGCCTCCATGTGTGCACTATAAGTCAGTTGAGGACCCATTCTATTTGTGCGCGCTACCTAAGTTGAATTCTTGCTCCACTGCGTTGTCCATCCGGGTTAGATTCGAAGACTCTGCAGGCCCGAGTATTGGTAATCAATTCGCTCTTCATGTCCTAGCTATCTCAGGGCATCTGATACGCCTGAGATAATGTACAGCGCTGTACAGGTTGTATAGTTCGTCGTTGAATCTTCTCCTACAAAGCCCGTCAACGCAAACGGGACCGAATAATTTTTGAAGGAATTTTCTCTCGAAACGACGGAGGATGTCTTCAACTGCTTTCGATAGGGTCTATGCTTCTGCGCCATAAAGTCGGATTGAGATTATCAAGGTCTTATATGATGTCCCGTTAGTTTTTCAGGGTAGAGCCTTACTACTCAATTGCTTTGTTGGCCCAAAGAAACAGCAACTGTACAAGACAATCCCATTTTCTTTTTGGAATGAAAAATTTCGGCGAATAAACCAGATTGTGTTTAAATGGCTATTTATAAAGGCGCACTTGTCTGAATGCTCTTGCTGACCAACCTATATTTTTTGTGACAAGCAAAAAATGGCCGTGGTGTAGTGGTATATGCATAAACTCCTCAAGCAGAGGGTCGCGGGTTCGAATAACGTGCGAGACAATTCTCTTTTCTTAGAGAATTTTCACAGAATTTGTATGTAGTTATATGAAAATCCCGTCGGCGTTAACTCTGACATGAAGGCATAACACTGATGTTGGAGTGGTTGCTGGCTGGACTAAATGTAACGAACTAACAACTAGCACGTACAATAAGACCCACTGGTTGAGGATGCACTGCTCCAATTTGACAACCACCTCTGGAAAAATACCGAAACCTAATACAATTGAGTTTCAAACTACACTACAATATTCGGTATGTTTCATATTTTACACAGTGTTTCTTACCCTTACTGATATGGATTTATAAGCTTTTCTCGAATCATTATGGTAGTTATTCGCAAAGAGTCCCAAAGCTAGACGCCATCTGAGTTATGTCTAAGTGAAAAAAAATTCACTTTACACTTTACTTACTTATGATTTATGATATTAATGTTCAATTTAGAGAGTTGGAGTGCGCCTGAGAAATGAAAATTGGTAGTCTACCTATAGTACCAGTGGTATATAATGATCACGCTTGTAGATGTTACGATCTATTGGCAGTCCATAACTTGTACTCGTATAAAACATACGAACGGTCTAAAGCACACTTCCTGCATACTATATCATCGTTCGTGGTTTAAGAGTAAATGTACAAAGGTAGAGAGATCGTATTTAGCTTTTCAATGTTTGTTATCAAATGTTGTGCTGATGGTTTGTGATACGCAACCTGACAAATTTCATGTAATTTTTTGCAATTGTGGTTTTTGAAGATGTACTCTTTCAAAATGTTTGCTTGTTTTAAAAACATTTACTACACAGTTGTGATCAATGTTAGGCGCTCAGATGTTTAGAACATTCAGAAACCATACCTTGCAACGTTTACGATGTACAAATTTCATTTTATCTTTTTTCGTTGAATGCCGGACAGCGTCATGAATTCTCTTTCAGACTAGTTATCTCAACTTAACATTTGGTAGGATACTAAAAGCACATTCATTACTATTCATTCTTCTAGTTGTTAACTCTCTTTAGCTTTCATATTTTATTTTTCATATTATTCACACTTTGTAATTTGATTCTTTATTTCAAGGAATGACTTAGTTATATATTTATAACACCAAGTTAGCTGGATGAACAGCAGACGATTATATCATATTGGCAGTTTGTTTAAATTACGTAGGCGTTACTACGTAGTTTGTCTGACTATATGTGATTATTGTTAAATGCCAATGATATATATTTGTTTTTTTGTTGCCAAAATTAATTTATACACTTGGTGATCTAAGAGATGCATATCATTAAATATCTTCATGTGTTTTGTTAATACTTAAGGCTTTGCTGATTTTGTGTTTAATATTTTGCGATTCCTTCGGCAGTACAGTCACTATTATTTGCTTTCTCCGCACTGTAATGTTCTTTCAAAAAGCACTGGATTTTCGTTTTTTAGTTTTGTTAAAAAAAATTACCATTCATGGTAATTTCATTTGTGTTTTTCACAAATAAATATCGAAAACGACATCCCCTCAGATGTCGTTTGTGGAGATGCTTTCGTTGTAGAACTGGTCTTTTCTAGTATTAATTTACAAATCACCTACATAAGGCACGGTATATGTTCGGTTTTGTCTGTATAGAAGAACTCGATCAATTTTCTCGAGATATCAAATGTAGCTTCGATTGTTGAATGCTGTCATGTGCTACCTTCAAGAATAAGATCTTATATATTCTGCTGGTCTGCTGGGTTTCGTCATTTTTATTTTCTATATGCTCGTACCCTCGTACTCATTCATTGCCTTATAACATTTGTACAAATTACAGAATTTGATATTTAGGGACTTCTAAGTAAATACTCTTCGCCTGGATAAGCCAATTTGTTAGGCTTTTCAAATTTAAATTTAAAATAAAAGTAAAAAAAAAAAAAAAATGTATTCAATAATAACACCAGAAAGATCTAGTTTGTATTAGTGTGTTGGGTATAAATAATTGTTTTCCTTTTTCTTTTTTATAATTATTTATTAGAGTGCATTTATCCGTTCTCACTGTATAAATAGATAAATATAAAAGAAAATCACAGTTATTACGTCATATCTCATAAAATATAGTCATTAATCACCCATAATTATTGGTGTCGTGAAAACACTATCTACATATATATACTCGTATATGCATTTGCATATACGTGTATATTTATATATAGACAAACGTTTATAATAAAAATACAAGAAAAAAAAAAAAAAATAAAAAATAAAACTTTATTTATATATACAATACAAAAATTGAATATATACGTACATACAATTATAAACTTGACAAAAGGCTTCCCATAAAAGTTTTCTTGTCTTCTAAATATAACAAAATAATAAGAAAACAAAACCAAAAAAATGAAAAAAATAACAAAACAAACAAAAAAATACACATAACAACTAAAGTAGCCTACTAAAGCAATCCTAAAGTTAATGATATGTTTACTAGCAATATATTTAAGACAACTATTAACTATTATACTAACATTATATGAATGATAAATAAGTATATATGTATATATAAAAGAAAGTGTATTTGCTTATATATATATTTACATATATATTTATTATTCGTACGTATGTACATGCATGTCGAATATGTGCAAAGTTCGACACTAAATCAATCTTTAATTAAAACCACTTTTTAATTGATTAAGTTCATAATTTTACTTAACATCCTATGCAAATATATTTATATAAAAAAAAAACTTAAAAAGGAAAAAAAAAAAAAGAATATATATATAAACAAATAAAAATATCGTAATTTTTATGTAAGACTACTTTAATACCGCTATGAGCAAATTCTGGGTGATGTTCATAAAGTAAAATTCACAAAAAAAAAATAACATTAAAATAAAAATAAATAAATGAGTAAAATAAAAAATTCAAAAAAACCAAAAATTAAAAAAAAAAAACTAGCTACATTTCTACTATACTAAACACTATGTGGAACACATTTTTTACTTATACATCTATATTTTAACTTAACAATTACAATTTTATGAATTTAATTATACAAATAAAATATTCAGGATAATATTAAAAACTTAAAAAAAAACGAGTTGCAATTGTTTCATTGGAATTTATTTATTGTATAGGGTTTTCCAATAGGGACTTGACAACTTTGAATTTAATTTGTGAACGCACTCTTTCACTAATCATCAAACTGTCACTGTCAATTTATTCAGTAAACTCAATATTTTTATTATGGTAAAGTACACTAACGAGCAACGTCTGGAAATTATAAAAATTTTCTACAGATATTCGGATTCGGTGACTGCAACTTTAAGAGCGTTAACTCCAATTTTCGGTCGTAATTCTCACCCTAGTAGACAGGCAATAACAAGTTTAGTGCAAAAATTTGAGTCTACATATTCGTTGTGTGATGATGCCGTGTCAGTGAGACAACGGGTTGGTCGAAGTGTCGAAAATATCGATGCCATTCAGACGTCCGTAGCAAACGATCCAAATCAGTCAAAACACATTATGGCGTATTTTGCGTAAGGATCTTGGTTTACACCCATACAAGATCAAGCTGACTCAAGAATTAAAGCCGATGGACCATTTGAAGCGACGTACGTTCTCCGATTGGGTTCTGGAGAAGATACGCCAAGATGATGAATTTCATCGCAAAATCATCTTCAGTTCGTCAATAAGCAAAATATGCGTTGTTGGTCAGATGAAAACCCACATGTGCATCATGAATCACCACTTCATCCACAAAAAAATAACTGTTTGGTGCGGTTTGCATGCCGGCGGCGTTATTGTGCCATATTTTTTCGTCGACGACAACGATCGTCACGTTACTGTGAATGGTCAACGTTATTGCGCTATGATCAATAATTATTTTTGGCCCGAATTGGAAAATATGGACTTGGGCTACATGTGGTTTTAACAGGATGGCCACAAGCCACACAGCACACGCTACAATCGATTTATTGAAGAGTAAGTATGGTGAGCGTGTTATCTATAGATCTCAAGCCAGTCGATTTGCCTGTGGGGCTACGTTAAGTCATTGGTTTATGCCAACAAGTCGACGACGTTGGAAGAGCTCAGAGCCAACATTGAACGCGAAATAGCGGCCGTTTCGGCCGAAATGTGTGGCCGAATCGTTGAAAATTGGCTCCAACGGATCGACCGCTGCAAACGTGCCCGCGGCGGCCATTTGAACGAAGTTGAGTTTCATTCATAAATGTTTTAATTGTACTTCAAGCCAATAATAAAGTTTTTGAAATATCTCAAATGGTTTGCCTTTTAATGGATCTATTCGTGCGGCTTGCTAAAAGATGGCGTAACTTGTATTATTCTATTGTTATTATTCTATTGGAACATGCGTTGGAAAGTTACTGTCATTGTACGTCATTTCAGTATATGTCATTCATTTGAAGCGTAAACAACAATAATTTTTTTTCACTCAAATATGTCGAACTTTGTGCCTGAAAAAGTGTTTTTGCGGGGATTTCTTTTTCATTACTTTAATATGAAGAAAACTGCTGCCGAAAGTCATCGTAAGTGGTGATTTTGGCTTAGAAGACGATGAACTTCCTGGGCAGCCAAAAAAGTTTGAAGATGAAGAACTGGAAGCATTACTCTATGAAGATTGTTGCCAAACACAAGAAGAGCTCGCAGAATCTTTGGGTGTCACTCAAGCAGCCATTTCAAAACGTTTAAAAGCAGCTAGATATATTCAAAAGCAAGGAAATTGGGTTCCACATGAACTCAAGCCGAGAGACGTCGAAAGGCGGTTTTGCATGTCCGAAATGCTGCTGGAACGCCACAAAAGGAAGTCATTTTTGCATCGGATTGTTACTGGTGATGAAAAATGGATCCATTACGACAACCCCAAGCGCAAAAAATCATATGTGAAACCCGGCCAACCAGCCAAATCAACGGCAAAGCCGAATATCCATGGCGCGAAGGTAATGCTCTGTATTTGGTGGGATCAGATGGGTGTGCTGTATTATGAGCTGCTAAAACCGGGTGAAACCATCAATGGACAATGCTACCGAACACAATTAATCCATTTAAAGAGAGTAGTAGCCGAAAAACGCCCGGAATATGCAACCAGACACAGTGGATGGGAAGTCTTACCCCACCCACTTTATAGCCCAGACCTTGCCCCTTCTGACTATCTATTGTTCCGGTCGATGCAGAACGCCCTCACTGAAATACGGTTCACATCAGAGCAGAATATCAAAAATTGGCTTGATTTATTCTTGACTGCCAAACCGTCGCAGTTCTATTGGGATGGGATCCACAAATTGCCAGAAAGATGGGAAAAAGTCATAGCTTCAGATGGGCAATACTTTGAATAATACTATTGTACATGTTTTTCTTAAATAAACGTTAAAATTTTGAAAAAAACCTTACGAATTAATATATATACCCAATATTTTGAAGAGGACAATGTATGTAGATTTAGATGAATAAACTTGTATTTTTAATTTTCTGAATAAATTCCGAAATTTTTTTTGATCAAGGTGTTATGACCAAAAACAAACTGATACGATCGCCCACTTATCCACTCAACCAAATCTGTAGTGCTATTCAAAACAGTTGGCTAGTCTACTGCACGAGTCTTTTAAATTTGTTCTTACAAAAATTGAAATTTGTAGAAAAACAGGAATTTTACAACTATTTTGAATAGCATTACGAAGTATGTTCAAAAAGTAGGGTGACTTGAAATTTCGCAGGCAACGTACATTTGATTATCGATTTTTTTTTTACTGTGTTGGTACACATGTCCCGAACATATGTTCACAGTTTCAAGTATATATCATACTTACTTTGTTTTTGACAGATAGAAAAGTTACACGTGCTTTGGTGTGATCGGCGATTTTCAATTAACATATAAAAAATGGAGCAAACAATTGGCATCAAATTTTGTGTAAAAAATGGAATCAAGTACAAGCTCTTCCAAGATTGCCGAGAAGATGCCAATGACGAACCTCGCTCTGGGCGTCCCAGCACATCAACAAAAGATGATAACGTCGAAGCTTTACGATAAGAGAATTTGCTGAGGATGTTAGCATATTGCTCGGTTCGTGTCTTCGAAACTTCTTATTTTTGATCTGAAGAACCGTCGCATGAGCATCGCTAAGGAACTGTTGAATGACGTCAATGATGATTCCGACGTGCTCAAAAGGGTCATTACTGTTCCCTGTTCCTGTTCTTGTACCTGTTCCCTAAACTGAAGAGACCTATGAAATGACGGAGATTTAAAACGATTGAGGAAATAAAAATGGTATCCCTGGAAGAGCTCAAGTCTATACCAAAAAGTGGTTATGAGAAGTTCTTCGAGGATTGGAAAAAGCTTTGGCACAAGTATATCATATCTGAGGGGGATTACTTAGAAGGAGGCAACATATATATTAATGAATAAATAAATATTTTTTTTTTTAGAACATATCTCGTATACTAACGGGTGACCAGATGGCAATGATAGTTTTTCCAGTTATGACATCCAGCTGTCAAAATATTGTCATTTCATCATGCATCGTATATCGCTTGCCGAACGTGCGGAATTATTAAAAAATATTATTGAAATTCAGGCTCAGTTGTGAATTTCGTCGTGAGGTCGGTTGTCATAATAGCTTGAGTATGCAGTCCATTCGTCGTACCATGAAAATTTTTGGATCTTAAGCTACCAACCAGACAAATTGGTGCAAAATGAGGAAAACATAGCCGCCGTAGAGGCCAGTATCGAAGAGGACCCAGAAATGCCGATTCGGCATCGACCAGCTGATTGGGGCATCGCCAGAGAGTCAATCCGATTTATTTTGCGGTTGGATTTGGCCCTATAACCGTATAACATTATGTTGACGCAAGAATCAAAGACGTACTACCATCGATAATGCCGTGATTTGCTAATTGGGTGCTGGAAATGTTGGCCGAAGATCCGGATTTTGGTTAAAATATCATATTTTCGGCATTTTTAGCTTAGCGGCTATGTCAACAAGTAAAATTGCCGCTATTGGAGCGAACATCATCATTGGACCTTATTTCTTTCGAGATGAGAAAGGAGACACCGTTACCGTCAATGGTCTCAGATATAAAGCGATGTTAACCGACGTTCAGTGGTGAGAGTTCGACAACATCGGTATATCCAAACTGTGATACAATCGCCACGATCATGCGATTTGACACCACTTGATTATTTTCTCTGGGGCTACGTCAAGGCCTTAGTCTACGCTAACTAGCTAACCACTTTGGACGAGCTCGAGACCAATATTCGATACGTTATTGCCAGAATAACGCCGCACATATTGGACCGACAATATGTATATATATATACAAGCAAAGCCAAGGTGATCATTTGAATGATGTGCTCTTTCACACATAATGGCATGAACGTAGCTTCAAAATAAGTCAGAATCTCAAACTGTTGTTGTTTTATTTAATTTTTTTTTCCTATTATTCCTATCTGGTCACTCCTTACAAGTTTAGTTAAATGCCTTGCGTGATTTTACTGCAGGGTCATACATTGGTAAGAACATGAACAAAAACAAACCCATACGTTCGAAACTAAAGAGTATATCTTCAACCTGAATATAGTAGTGGACGCAACCAAATGTATAGTGCTATTCACAGTTGGCTAGTTTCTGCTCTCACAAAAAATTTAACTAAAAAAAAGTTTACAACACAACGAAAAAAAAAAAATATATATAAATGGAAGAGGACATTGCACACCCATACATTTTCATTTTCTTATGTCGCCGTTGGCAAACTATTGGGTTGTTCAATAAGTTCTGCGGTTTTTTATGGTTAAAGTTTACCACACATTTTACAACATATTTAATCCATCAGATATTGTCCAACATGGTCTATTACTTTCTTCCAACGTTCTGGAGAGCCCCTGTTGTAAAAGTCGACAGACTCATGTATAAAAACGTTTTCCAGGTTTTTGTTTTGTCATCAAATCTGTGTTTGGTCTAGCGTTTTCATGATGGAAAACAACGGCCTTTATGTTCGCCGACCCTGGAAATTTTTCTTCCACTGCCTGCTTTAAAGTAACAAGCTAAGAGCAATATTACGGCATTAACAAGTATTGTCTGATTGCGTAAGGTGCTTCACCAGGAGCTCGCCATGAGCCATTACGCCGAATGTTGTTGTAAGCCACCCATTTTTCGTCTCCCGTAACCACTTTTTTCAGGAAAGACTCAAACGAGTTCCAGCTCAACAAAGTTTCACAGACCATTGTGCGATCCATAATGTTTTTTTAACTAAGTTCGTGATGAACCCAAACATCCACCTTTTTCCGCATTTCAACCCTTTTTAGTCTCTGCGAAACGGTTGTATGGGCGATGTTTAACCGCTGAGCGATCTCCTGTGTCGTCAAATGCCTATTAACGGTAACGATTCTCGTCTGTGGTGGGTGGACGTCTATAGCGAATAGCATCAGCAAGGTCTGTATTTTCTGAACGAAAGCGTGTAAACCAACCGTGACAAGTGTCAGCGCTTATAGCCGAATTTCCATATACGCTGCAAATCTCCCGTTGCAGTTCTGTCGCGTTGACACTTTTTTTTTTTTAAAGAAAATAGCATAATATGCCGAAAATGCACTTTCTTATCCTCCAATAAAAAAAAAAAAAAAAAAAAAATGTTGGGAACTTAAAACATGTCCGATTAATGTAAAGGATGACCTTTTTTATTGGAATAAATAACAAAAACTTCATACACAGAGATTTTCTGAAACGATAAGCACTACTTCTAAGAAAAAAACAGAACAGCAGAACATATTGAACAACCCAGTAATTTGAATAGCACTATATTCAAATAGCACTATATTTTTTTAAATTAAAAACATATTTATTATTAAATCAGTATATGATTTTATTGATTAATAAAGTTCAGTCTATGGCAATTATAAATGGAATACAACATCGTTCACGTCAACAAAACGGCTTCTGTTGCAAGCGACCGTCCGAAGGTCAAAATTATCGATGACTTTTTGAAGAATAAGTTTGTATGTTATGTTTGAGATCCTGAATTGTCGCTGGCTTACTGGCATAGGCCTTACTGTTTTCCAATCAACTTATCCTCTAACCGAAAGGTTGCGATCGTCAAATCAGTCTCATTTTCAAAGAAGTAGCCAATGACGCCGCCAACCCATAATCCGCACAATTGGGTTTTCGTGAATCTCGTATGGGTTTTCCGGTTTTTTTTTATTTACGTAGCCATCCAACCAAAAATGGGCTTTATCACAAAAAATCAAATTTGATGACAAATTGTCCTGGCGATCCAACATCCAGTTAGCAAATCAGAGACGTCGTATGAGTATATGGTATAAAGGTTTCAATTGTTATGTACCTATAATTTGGGCTTTATAGGAGTACAAATGAACTTTAATGCAAGAGAATATAACTGGACCAACCTGGAACAAAATTAACAAACAGTAGGGCGATATTGAGAGCATAATTTTAGCATCTTATCCAGATCCCAGGCCACGCAATAAGCAAATTTTGAAGAATAAAGAGAAATGGTTTGATAAGGAGTGGGAAATAGCAAGGAAAAGACCATTTGGATGGCTAAAAGTATTCTTCTTAAAGTATTATACTTCAAAAGAATTTATATACAAGCAAACAAGGTATTTAATAACAAAGATATACACATTAGATTTAAAGAAACTGAGGTTCTGAAGTTTTGTAGGGCAATAAAAATAATCAACGGAAAGAAATTACATATCAGAAAAGAACTTAGCGTCAATAGACTTCTAGATCACTTTCAAATGTTATTAGATCACATCACATATAATATATCGCCGATGCATCATACGAGTATAACGATGAAATATAGGAAGTACACTTGATCATGAAGAATCTCAAAAATGGAATGACACCAGGGTTGGATAGAATTTCAGTCGAATTTTTGAAATATGGGATCAATCAAAAACCAGCTGTTATAGGCTTAGGCTTCTTTCACGACTTTTTTCTAGTCTTTACAGTTTTGGATTCCCATTTTACTAAGGTCTTCTTCGATGTTGTTGATCCATCTTAGTTTTGGCCTGCCTCTTTTTTCTTTTTTCTTCAGGTACGCTTGCCATTATTTTTGTTGTTTTTCTTTCTTCTGGTAGGCGTTGAACGTTACTGATCCATCTCAGTCCTTGAGATTTGATATGTCGTACTATGTTTTCGTCTTATATTAGAGTGCACGAATGAACAGTGCATAATAAAAATAAATAAATGAGTGGCGCGACAAGCCCGGTGTGGGCCAAGTATGCATAGAGCCTTAGCTTCTCGCGCTCATTTGTGTTTTCTCGACTTTGTGATTTTTTTTTCACTCCTGAGCAGGGCCTACATTGCCGGTTCCAAATGACTTTCCTGAGAAGCTTTTTCATAGGCAGAATTTGACTATCGGAGGTTTGCCATTGCCCGCCGAAAGGGTGTTGACGATTTTAAAAAATTTGCAGTTGTGCTCCTACCGGGATTCAAACCCAGATAGGTGGCGTGGCAGCCACAGCATTTATTTATTTATTAACCTCCTACGCAAACTTATAAAAAACGGCTTAACAGATTTGCTTTAGTTAAAGCTAAGAACACTTTCTATTAAGTCACCTTTCAAAAAAAAAAAAAAAAAAAAAAAATAGAAATCGCCACAGACAGATATACAGATACACTCGGGGGTTAAAAAGAGAAACACCTCTGATCCAACTATCTATCGACTATCGTGTAACGAATTAAGACGTTATACAAAATTTTTGCAAGGCTTTTGAATAAACCATTGTCATTGAATTGATAATAATAAGCTGCTGAGTCAATTGCAAGCAGGATTCCACAGTGGCTATTCTACTGCAGATAATATTTTTGTATTACAAGACGTTGCTGGGACATTCGTATCACAAAAAAAAAAGAAACAAACACAAAAACATTTGCTTTGCCGATCTCAAAGCAGCTTTTCGTACAGTTGGCCGACGAGCTTTATTCTTTAAACTCCACAGCACGGGAATGTCATTCGAGTTTGGAAGGGTTCTTCAAAATATTTACAAGGGTAACTAATCATCTAGAGTTCTGCGCGTGTCCTATAACTTCTATTGGACTAGCAATGCATTATAGTGGCATACACAATCACAGGTCGCACAACCTCATACGGAAGAGATTAAAATACATAACGAACCAACGTACTGACGTACCTAGCAAACGTTTAAGGGACAAAGAATTTCGGATCTGCATGTGGAATGTTACGATCCTTAACAGGCCATGTGCAGTCGAATAATTAGCAGAGGCCTTTGACTGCTATCACGCAACATCACCGCCACCCAGGAAGTGCCATGGGGTGGGTGGACATAAGGAGGATGAAACAGCGCTTTTGCAGATGAGGATTTACCGTATGCGGCAGACTTAGGCAAGAAGCCTTGTCCCCCTCGTTTTTTACAATTCGCATCAAGGCTGAATTTGCAAACATAAGCCTAATATGCGCGCATGCCCCTGCGGAAGATAAAGACGACGCAAGCAAAAAATGTTTCCACGATCTCCTCGAGAGTGTGGCAGGATAAGAATAGAGAACTTCTTTGATAGGACAGTTGGTAAGCACAGTCTAAAAGACACCACGTCTGGCAACGGACTTACTATAGGTTTATTGACTTTGCATCGTAATATCACTACAGCAAGCAGACGGTTTCCTCATCTCATTATACGCAAAGGGACATGGTGGTCTCCGGATCATGAAACATTAAGGCAGATTGATCTTTTTGCGATAGACGTAAGGCTTTATTCTGGCCTTTGATCGTTCCGGGCAGCCAACATTGACTTTGTTGCAGCTAAGGTGCGAATGCGAATTTCTCAAACGACACAACAAAGAAGTATTGGGAGAAGATATTACATAAAAAAACTGCAATCGTTAGAAACCGCCAGAATCTTCGCCAAACGCGTATTCCGAAATCTCTCAACAAATCTTATGCCGCCAGTATCAAGTACCGAAGACCACTTCCAACTTGTCATCTGAAACTCCACAACTGATGTGCTGGGTTTCACTTAACCACCACCAAGAAATGGTTTGATGAATAATGTAGGCGAGCACATGTAGCTAAACGAGGCTGAGAGCTGCTCGTGAGCTTTACAAGCAGAAGAGACGGGAAGAACATTGGCTTCTCCAGAAGATGATCGAAGACATTGAGAGGTTGTACTCCAGAAATAACGTACGGAAGTTTTACCAACAGGTAATAAGAACGTGTCAAGGCAAGGAGACAAGCACCACAGACGCCTGTAAAGATGAAGAAAGAAACATTGCAGTAGAGTCACAGTCGGTGCTGAGAACAAGGAAAAACTTTTTCTGAAGTGAAAGCAACACAACGATTATATGTTAATAGATTTTTTTGGATTTTTTTTTGTTTGACGTCTTCGATCAGAAAGGACACCAAAAACACCTTTCTCTCTCGCACAAAAATCGTGATGGCTGCTCTAATACAATAAGGCCATGCCTACTTAGGTTATCTACTCGACAATAGAGGGCGCCCTGATACTCTACAATTTAATTATACATTACAGACGACTGTATAATGGCAAAGAAGCCCAACATCTTGAGGCCAGGTATATAGAATAAACCATTCAACTTAGACGATGATAGCCAAAACCTCCGTCCGCTTGAACTGACCGAAGTGATGATAGCAATATCTAAGCTAAAATCTAACAAATTAGCTGGATCTAATGACTTGCCGGCCAAAGTATTCAAAGCGTTGAAACTCTATGTTAACAACGTGCTTGGTCCAGTCAGTGAGGTTTCAGACCAGGAAAGTCCGCAATCGACCAAATCTTCACAGTCCGGCAAATTCTGGGAACAAAATTAAAAATACTAAATTGATACCAACTATCGTTTTTAACGATTTTAAGGCCGCATTTGACAGCATTTATAGAAATGAGCTATATATCTAGAGTCATATCTAGTTTTGCCATGCCTGCCAAATTAATCCATCTGTGCAGAATGACGATGGAGAACGCTCGCAGCTGATGTCAAAAAAGCTTTTAGACAAGATGACGTGCTGTAACATGACTTCTTTAACATCAGATTTGAAAGAATTGTGTAGAACAATTATGTACGCCAATTATATCGACATAACTTTAACAGTAAGGCCTTATCCCAAAAAAAAAAAAAAAACTAGAGAGACTAGCGTCAGCTGCCTGAGATGTGAATAGACACCAATGCTCTGACCTGCAAAGTCTTCGAATACAATCAAAATGGACAACGTAGTTGAGAAAGACCTGACCTTAGGTGGTGCGCACAACTAGAAGGGGACTTCAATCGACTTGGAGTGCGCAACTGGAGGCATTAAGCTAAACAACGAACTAATTGGAGAGGTTTGTTAGTAGAGGCCCAGGTTCACCCTGAACTGCAGCGCCAACATCGTTTGTATGGAATGGGTTGGAAGTCTAGAATTTGTTTGAAATTTAAATGGGTCTCAAAGAGGGGTGCACTTCAAATCCCTTCTTTTTGCACTCTTCACCATTAACGTAGTACTGTTCTCGAATACACTTGAAACTCTCTAACTCATGATAAATCGACTTCAAAAGTACTGCTAATATGAAATCTTACGGTCAATCTCTACAAATTAAGTGGGATTGTCTTTAAAAAAAAGTACAAGAAGGAACTGCAGGAACGAGAAGTGGCACTTTAATGGGGAAGCAATCGAATTAGTGAGCGCATATAAATATCTAAAGGTAATAGTACCTAGCAATCGGAACATGGAAACACACTTAAAAAATAAGCTGGTAAAGGCAAAGAGTGCGGTCAGTGCTACTATTTCTCAAATAAAAATATTGTACATAACTTGTGCGCAGCAGTGAGCGAGTCGATATTGATGTACGTAGTGCAAGTCTGGGGATACCAAAAGTATGAAGAAGATGAAAAACTAACTTCCATTTCTTTGAGAGACGATAAATTCCTAAAAATAATAGCGCTGAATACAATTCATAAGGAGGGCCTATTGTATGGAAAACTAGATGAACTAGTTAGTCATTGCGAAAGTGAACTCCATTTGTTAGAGTGAGATAGATTGCGCACATTGTCTCTAAAGTATATGACCAATATAGACAAGACTGCATCCATCAGGCTACCTCGTCCATTAATCGAATCAATATACAAGCGCTTTAACCACAATTCATGCGAAAAAATTACTTTCCAAAGGAGTACAGCCAAGATTTGTTTTCATAAATTTTTTTAAAATTAGAGGAGAACTCGTGTAAGGAGTTTAGTAAGTAATGAAGACAATGCAGTAATACAGGAGTAGACGGCCGTGGAACATCCGGGATTGCTCGTCGTCGTTTTAATATATTAAAAGCTAAACGTCTTGTTGTTATGAAGACATTTGATTCAAGAAATTATTGTTGACAAGATAATGAAAATTCATAAATTGAATAAATTGCCAAATTAGTCATTTAACACCTCGTGCTGAACACAACCATCACCATATCGTAAACAGCTGATTATGTTCTTCACTTTGACATTTCCATCGCATTTCGGTTTGTTTTTGTTTATATGCCGGGAAGCAACAAGTTCAACAAACTAAACTCTCTCGATAATTAAATAAATAAACAAAAACACTCGGGCAAATAGAAAATTAATTAGCTCCGATGAACCGGTATACAGTTATCTCATTGATCGGCGAAGGCTCGTTCGGTCGTGTCTACAAAGCAAATCGAAAGGTAGACGATCAAATTGTCGCTATCAAAATCATTTCAAAGGTAAGAACCTTTATTAAACTCTGTGGATTTTGATGAAAGAATACCTCTATTATCTGTAGCGTGGACGATCAAATAAGGAATTGAAAAATCTCCGACGAGAATGTGATATTCAAGCCAAGCTTAAGCATCCCAATGTCATTGAAATGTTCGAATCCTTCGAGACGAAAAACGACTTGGTAGTCGTCACAGAGTTTGCCCTGGTAGATCTTCATCGGTATTTGGCCAGGAATGGTGCAATTTCAGAGGAGAAATCACAGAAACTCATCTGCCATTTGGTATCGGCTTTGTACTACCTGCACTCCAATCGAATTCTCCATCGTGACTTAAAACCGCAGAACGTGCTGCTGAATGATGAGTTGCATGTGAAACTGTGTGACTTTGGATTGGCCCGAAACATGACTATGGGCACGCATGTTTTGACGTCTATCAAGGGTACTCCGTTGTATATGGCCCCAGAATTGTTGGCAGAGCGTCCATACGACCATCAGGCCGATTTGTGGTCGCTTGGATGTATCTCATATGAAACTATGGCCGGTCAGCCGCCGTTTTGTACGACGTCCATTTTGCATTTGGTGAAGCTTATCAAACACGAAGAGGTCAAGTGGCCGAGTTTCCTATCCAGCGATTGTCGGTCGTTTTTACAGGTAACTTTGCGCATCACATATGTAGAGTTAAGGTTTCACAAAAGTTCTTTCAAAGGGCCTACTTGAAAAGGATCCATCACTGCGCATAACGTGGGCTCAGATATTATGTCATCCGTTTGTGGAGGGAAAATTGTTTATCTCGGGAATTTCCGCGGTCAACTCGCCCTTCATCAACCCAAAAAAAATCACACGAGCAAGCAAACAAAGTATTTCTTTGTCGCCTGAGGATAAGTTAGTTAATGGTCTCGTAAATTGTACACTTACACTTTTTGAATTTCTTTGCAGCACAACCGACAATGATCTCAGCAAACGTATAAAATCTCTTAACATAGAAGACGGCTCGCAATGCACGGATAACCTTACATCCTCTCGTGACAGCGTGAACGCTATCCTTCAAAGTGACATTGAAAACTTCGAGACAGACACTGAGGACGCTGGTTGTAGAGTAACTGTGCCGTTCTCTGATGGACCATATAAAATGGAGCCATCTCCTCCAAAGGTAATTGACACAATTAAGTCCAGTCAGCGGGCCACATCATCAAAAATTTGCTTTGTCACTGGAAATTCTAACATGATCGTGAACTATCTGCATGATAACTTTAAGCCTGAGCAGTCTTCCATTGATGCAGCTAAAACAAAGGCGAATCTTTCGTTGAATTTGAAAAAGTCTATGTTGGCTCCAGAGAAAAGTGTATCGCGCAACAAAGATTTGGAGAAACGAAAACTTAGTCAAAACCTGGACAACTTTTCGTTGAGGCTAGGCAATAATGCGGACGTTGAGCACGGACGTAAAACTGGCGAAAAGAAAGACAAAACGTTAAAGGCCAGCACCCAATCAGCGGAGGAGAAGCACACTGAGTAGGAGATGCTTGCTCAAACTTATATGGTGAAATTTAAAAAGCGTTGGTTTTGGTTTTGGTTTTAGGAATACACCACCATGTTTGTTGCCAGGTTGGGATTCCTGCGATGAATCGCAGAGTCCAGTGATTGAGAATGAAGAATGGCTGGCATTCCTTCATCGGTCGATCCAGGAAATTCTTGATGGTGAATTGGATTCCTTAAAGCAACAGAATTTGGTATGAAACTATACTTTAAAGATTTAATCAATGTGACAACGTATCATTTGTAGGTCAGCATTATAGTCGCACCCTTGCGTAACACAAATGCGACACCAAAGGTCGTGGAAAGTGTGGCGCAGTTGTTAAGTTTACCACTTATTCTCGGTGGGCCTCCCAGTATTATCGACCATATAAAAACGGTACACGTATTGGCTCGTTCTTTTTAAAATGTTTCCTATCAAATTTGCCATTGTAGGTTTACGTTGAGGTGAAACTGGTTCCGAATCTCATGTTTGCTTCAAAGCTGCTTGTCAACGTTAAAAACGTTAATGACTCCAATTCATCTTTACAACCATACTCGGGCAGCAAGAGCTCGATTCGTCCGATCTCTGAACTGAGCAAGGAAGAAATCTCGACAGTTTCCCGTCTGTATGAACTCATTTGCCATCTGGTACACCTTAAGGACCAATTTCTTTCTCAGTTCTGCGATGCTGTTGTCATATTGTCAGCTGATGACTTATTGATCAACTTTCTAACGCATGGTAAGTACGGTTTCTAATAGTTCAAGTCTTCCTACCTCTACATTGTCTCATACAATGACTTAGACTTTACCAACTCAAGTGCTGTCCGTATCACAAGTTGTGTGATTGCTCTATTGTGCTGCGTGCTTCGTGAGCTGCCCGAAAATGCCGATCTGGTGGAGAAAATCATCTTTAGCTCGAAATTAGATCTTATTGGTTTAATGAGGAGTGACGATGAACTTGTACGCCTGCGTTTGTGTATGCTATTTCGATTGTTGGGAAGGTTTAGCTTAAGGGGTCTTCAAAGTATCTGGACAGCTGAAGTGAGAGTCGGAATTGAATCGCTCGTTAATGATAGCAGCGAAGAAGTTCGAGTGGTGAGTGGGGTGGTTTTTCTTTTTAAATTTATATTTACATATGATGTCTTATAGGAAGCCCGAAGCATGCTAGAGGAGTTGAAACAGTTTTCGTTTTATTCGTAATATTTCGTTGGAGGGCGTTTTCTCTATGAAATATGAAGGAATATATAGGAATACTCAGAACATTCAGTTGATTGCAAAAGACTCAAATTAGTTGTAAGAATATGTTAGATTTTTGTATGTTTAATGTTTGATTGTCCAACAAATAAATATATACTCGTGTTCCAAGACTAAGTTATAAAAGTTTCTCTGATAATAAGGACGTCCATACAGTTCAGTCCATACAGACCAGCATAGCAAAGCAGGAAGGCCGACGCTACAAGTCGCTCAGAAAAGATAATGTATTCAAAATTTACTATGAAAATACTTTTTTTCCTGAGACTCCGATCTATGACAATAATCCAGGAACTTTAGACGGCTTTGAGACCAACATCAGGTGTCGGCGTCAAACAGAGGTGAAATCAGTTCTAAAGTGGAATTTGAAAGAGCAGTGATAAAGTGGTTTAAGTAAAAAATAAAGAAAAGTAAAAGTGGTTGACAATTGTTATATTGTGATTTTAAATACAGCGATTGTTTTGAAAGAAATATGTCCTTTCTTTTGAATCCACAGTACCGTGCTGACCGTCGCCAAGTGCAAACATGTCAACATAGTGGGCTCGCAAGTTTACATCCGCTGCTCGTGTGTTGTAAAAAAGCACAGTGCGGGTATCCCAATTTTCCCGCTCAGGGCCATAACACTGCTCTATCGTGTACGATAAATACTTCACGGCCAATGGCTGAGTGCATGTAACAACCGATGGAAAGCGGGCTGCAAGTGTTAATTTTGTTGGTGCATTGTTTCATTTTGTTCTAAGGGCATAATACATACAACAATTTGATTCGGTAAACCAACGTCAGAATTTTCACTTCGCAGCATTGCTTGGCATCGTCGGTGTTTGTGTTTTCTGTGTTTGTTTGTGATTATGACTACAGGATTCAGGGTTGAAATAGCTCTAAATATAAGGTCAATATGCCATTCCCTCTAGGCTCGTCGGACCACTATGTCATATCGGCTTATTTCTCATACATCGACCAACACGAGAAAGCCAAATGGAGCAGACTTAGCAGCTTCTTTAGGAATTTCAATTGGTCGTTATGTTTCCTCGATAATGACGTGAATGAAGCTGCTGATATGATCGCAGAGACCATTCTCTTTGGAATGAGATCCTTTATCCCTGGTCGGGTGAAGAGTATAAAATCAAAGGCGTGGTACGATTCGAGCTTTAAATAAGACTGCCAGGGTTAGAGAAATGTTATTTCGATCCTTCAATACCAACCAGACAGAGAAAAACCGCAAAATAGATTAAACGTGCCAGGAATGACTGCACCGTCTTTCTTAACCGTGTGAAATTTCAATACGACCTCGGTCGCTCGGTAAAAACATAAGAAATTCTGCCTTGTCCTCATTTAAAATGATAATCCAGCTATCAGATCTTAAGACAAGGCCAATCTGCTCGCCCACTTTCGCACTCCTGCAGTAGTAGAAATACTTAAAGATTCTAATAAACACAAATCTGCTGCTCCAGATGCTGGAAGATAGTGGTGTTCTTCCTCGCTGGCAAGTAAGCCGATAAGGTCGGTAAGCCGTCAGGTCGAGCTGATTTCTTGGATTTTAGTTTAGATACTGCTGTCCTTACTTTGTTCTAGTCAGGTGGTATTTTGTCTGACGATGGGATGTTGGGCTTCGTCCATATTCTCAGCACAGACCGTGACCCTCATGCAAGGTTTCCTCCTTCATATCTATAGGCTTCTGTGGTGCGGTTCTTCTTGCCTTGAGACGTTCTTATTAGCTGTTGGTAAAATTTCCGTGTGTTATTTCTGCAGTACAACCTCTCAATATTTTCGTTCGATCGCTTCCCTTTTTCTGGAGAAGTTGATATTCTTCATGTCTTTTCAGCTTGCAGAGCTCACGAACAGATCTCATCCATCGTTGGAGCGCCGCTTTGTAGGCTTTTTGCTTGCATGTGGTTGCGAGCATTCTTAATCAAACCAGGGATTTCTTGGTGGTGGTTGGATGAAGCCCAAAATATCAGTTGCTGCATTTCTGATGGCACGTTGGCAGCGTTGACACTGGTCTTCAGTACATGATGCTGGCGGCATAGGAGTTGTTAAGAGTTTTCAGGGTACGCGTCTGGCGAATATTCTGGCAGTTTCTTGCGATTCTAGCTTTTCTAGGGTTTTTTTTTTCTCACAGTAGTTCTTCTTTGTTGTGGCGCTTGGGAAATCTGCATTCGTAATTTGGCTCCAAGAAGTCCTTTGTCCTTTGCCAAACATGATATCGTGTATGCTATGTTTACCAACTTTCTTACTAAAGATGTCCTCCTCTCATATCCTTTCGTTAAAATTGCCTAATATATTAGTACTTCAGACTAACGAACTAACGTCATACTTCGGTCATTGCTCATACGTCTTATCGAGGAGCTCGTATAAACATTTATATGTGGCGTCGTCCTTGTTTTTCGTATGGGCATGGGCGCATATTAGGCTTATGTTAACGACTTTAGCCTTGATGCGTATCGGAAGAAGCTCAAGACTTTTTGCCTAAGCCTGCCGCATATGGCAAATCCGCATCTGAATAAGCTCTGTTTCTTTTCCCTATAGCAATCACCATAGCATGTATCACAATTTTTCATTCTTTTTTTGTCCGTTCCATCCCATCGGACTTCCTGAATGACGGGGGTATCTTGACAAATAGTCGGTTGTTTGTAGCTGGTTAAGGATCCGAAAATTCCACGAGCAAACCCGAAGGTAGTTGTCCTTTAAACGTTTCCGATTGTCGTCAACAGTGATTCCATTTTAATGTGACGCCATTACTTGGTTCGTCATATATTTTCATCCCTTTAGTATAGGGTTGTAAGCTCTACAACAACAACGCTTTTACAACATGCACCAAGTGCTCAAGATCATTGGCATCGATGTAATGGTATTACTTAGCGATGACAACGACCTGGAAACCCTTGCTTCGATGAAGAGTCCAAGCAAACACTAAAACCATGGAATGCTCCACTCCGGATTGTAGCACCCTTCAAGTAAGTGAGCAGGTATTACTCCTATTTGAAGTCCACGTTCTGTGTTGCTCCACAGTATTTCAGAAAGTATGTTGCAGGAAAAGCCTTTGTCCATACTTATCTACTCCCTAAACTTGCTTTCTATCGTTCACGACTTCAGTTATTCACAAAATGCTTCAAAAATCTCAGCTTATAGTCTGATATTTTTTTTTAATTTATTTACAAGTCAACTTTTAAAAACAATCTTTAAAACTGTTAAGTGATGCCACCCCGGATAGTCTCTATTTGCCAAAAATCCGTTCAAAAAACTTTATCAGTTCCTGAAGGAAATCATCATTTTCTTCCGAGGAATCACTGTCACACTCATCCTCGTACATTTCACTCAATTTCTCCAAATCTTTTGGGGAAAGACCTTTCCGCTGGCCTAACCGGACGCCAGATTTCTAAATGACCTCTAAAATAGAAATTGTTTGTCTGTTTGTTTGTTTGAGATAACCTACCAATGGCACAATAGTACGTTCTCCATTCTTTGAAAATGCCTTCTCACTGTAATGCATGATGCTACCGTAGTCATATTCCACATCAAAATCCGTAATATGATCGGCATTATACTTGTTAAAATTGTGCTCGTGATTTTTCAAAATATTCTCCCAATGGATTTTCACATAGTCATCACGATCGGTAGCACTTTGCTGATGATAAAATCCAATTGCATGGAGAAGCTCATGGAGAACAATTCCGTGGGTGACACATTTGGGAGTGCTTAGATTGAGTACCTTAAAAGGAAGATCCTGCAAAATAAACACAAATAAGTGACTTCGTGACTAACCTGTCCGCCCTTTCGCATTCCAACACTAGACCAACATCCGGAGTAATTTCCTTTAAAAATGATAAAGTTAGTGTCCCCTTTCTGATAGGGTCGAAAGCGGATGCACGTGTTTTGGTGGTACTCCTCGAATGCCCTTAAAATTGTCCCGATCTGAAGGCCATCTGACAAAAAGAAAAACATATTTAATAGGATCCTTATCTGACCCAATAGGTTCTGTAGTTTTTATTAAGTTTTTTCGACATACATATGTAAAACAAGTTGCCTCGAAGACTTACCTTCGATGATGTGCGTACTTCTGTAGTAATCAAAAAATCATAAGGATCCGCTAAATCTTAAGGATCAGTATATGATCCCTTTTACTTTGTGTATGTGGCTGACATGTGTATGACACCAGGACTTTTATTCCTACAAAAATACAAAATCGGTTTTCCCAGTACCCGGGAATGGTTTCGCTCACATTTTGAGTCAGGAAAAGGATGTAGTCGGGTGGGAGCAAAAGTGATTTAGATTTATCAGGTGTACCGGTATGAAGTGAACGTCAAGATACAAATGTCTCGATAATGAACATTTATTGTGAACGGGCCTTAATTTTTCTTTTGTTTGATTGCTATGACACCTGTCAAACATATTTAGTATACATCAAGTCATTGAGCAAATATCATATCTTTTCATCGTGTTAGATGAAGATGACACTTAGAGTCAGAAACAAATTGCAGAAATGTTAAATGTTGCACAACAAACAATTTCTGACCGTTTAAAAGCTATGGGAAAGATCCAAAAGTCGGGAAAATGGCTGCCACATGAATTGAATGAAAGACAGATGGAAAACCGAAAAACCACTTGCGAAATATTGCTTCAAGGACAGGATCAAAAATCAGTTTTGGATCGAATTGTTACTGGCGATGAAAAATGGATTTAATTTCAGAATTTTAAACGGAAAAAATCATTTGCATTTGCATCTACTGCAGCTGAGTTCGCTATGTTTTGCCTAGGTCACAATGGGATTCCTAAAAATAAAATCGCCGACGAACTTGCAATAGACTTTCATAGGACCCAAAGCTGCGTTAGGACTGATTGCGTCCTCGATTAGATCTTTCATTGAGAGTTGAGTTTCATATGAGCGCAACTGCAGATGACATTACACTCAAAGTTTCAGCAGACTAAACGATTTCTTCCCGGCGTCTCTTAGAGTTCAGCAATTTTTCTGTTGTCCCCCAGTAGGAACTACTATACTATAGACTTTTTACTGACATTATGACTAGGCTCTACGCTCTTGCTAAGTATCATAGTGCTATCTCCGTGAGTGCTCAGTTTATGTATGCATCAGTCTGCAGATACTTGGCGATGATGTGGTGGGTAGTTGTATTCTGTGCACTTCATCACTTAAGGGCTTGCTTGTGTTTCTACGAAAGATGGACCATCCTCACTTAGTTTTCAGGGCAAACATTATGAAGTTATAGCCATACAACCGACCAAAGCTGACAAAACTTCATTAAGACATTCGGACGGACTTCCTGTACCCAAACCGGTATAGCAAAACATATAAATGAGTACGACATTGAATTTGCTCAGAAAATGTGAGAACACTTAGCAAGACAAATGCAAATTAAACTCTCGTAAGCACCCTTGGTTCGGTTAAAATGTAAACATCCATCATAACGTACTAAATTACACCCTGCCTGACTAGAACTGCAACCAACTTCAGACTGCTATAATTTCCAAACCGTTCATGACAGTAAGCTTAAATTTTATTATTTACAAGCCTTTTAAACGATTTGCGTCTCAGTTGTGTTAAAAAAATTTTATCCGCGATAGAGTTCAAACGTGATAGTGTGATTGCTTTATATTTGGCTGGAAAACCACAAGTAGCTATCGTTAGAGCCATCCAGCACCTCAACGTGAGTCTCGAATAATAGCTCGTTATAGTGATACTGGCAGCTTTGCAAAACGCCATGGAGGTGGTCACAAAAAAAACAGCAACATCGCCAGAAATGGTTCGGAAAGTGAAGGCTCGAATTGAGCGAAATCCGCGTCGAAGTGGAAGAAAAATGGCTTATGAGCTCAACGTATCGTTGCAACGGATGCAACACATACTGAAAAATGAGCTTGGGCTCAAGCCATTGAAGTTCAAAAAAGCACACGATCTTACACCGCAACAGAAAAAAGTTAGAGTCGAAAGAGCGAAGGAGTTGCTACGCTTGCACAAAAGTGGTGAGTTGCCGAAATTGGTTTTTTCCGATGAGTCGCCATTTGTTATTGAGCAATATGTCAACAAACAAAACGACCGAGTTAACTTGCCAGAGAGGTCGAAGGACCTGAAAATTAACACCTTCGGACGACCACCAGAAAGCAGGCAGCACCGATGGTGATGGTTTGGGCCGCCATAACCGACGATGGTCGCTCTCCGCTCGTATTTTTGGACCGTGGCGTAAAAATTAATGCAATCGTATACCGAGAAACTGTCTTAGAGGCAGTATTGAAGCCTTGGGCAAACAATTATTTCGGTCGGAGACCGTGGACCTTTCAACAAGACTTGACACCGTCTCATAAAGCGCGCGTCAACCAAGATTGGTTAAAAAACAATGTTCCACACTTCATTTCTTCGACACAATGGATTACAAATTCTCCAGATGCAAATCCGTTGGATTTTTCTCTCTGGGGTACTTTGAAGGCGAAAAAAAACAAATAATAAAAAATACCAAAGTTTGGACCACCTCAAACAAGCACTTCGCCGGGAATGGGCCAAAATACCGCAGAGCCACTTGCGTGCAGCATGCGATGCTTTCTTCGGCCGTCTCAAAGCCATTATTCGCACCAAAGGTGGACATATTGAAAACTACTGATATTAAAAACCTGCCTAATTGTCGTGGTTTTAGGCTAATTAACGTCAATTGCAGACTACAATGCGGTTGAGGTGTCTTTTCACTTGCGCGGGTGTCTTATGACGAGATCTTCCTGTACTGCGTCATCTTTCATGGTGGGAATCGAAAACCCTTCTGCTCGAATGTTAATATCCACTCGGTCCACATATCTTAACCATATCACTCCACTGATGCGCACATTTTTGACCAGGTAATATCTCCTTCTTCAAGCCTTGTCAACCATTTAAAGAATCTTGTACTCAGCAAGTCGAAGAAAATCACCACCATCAGCCTCCGATTATGTTCATGCCTCTGCTCCATAGAGCAAAACTGCCACGATAGTGGTTTTAAAAAGAGTCTCCTTAACGATTTCTTATTTCATTTCCTTCTATGGCAAAAAAAAAACAAGTTATCTCCTACTGCTTCAAAAAGTTCAACAGGGAGATAGTGTGGTACGAAAGCCTTCGTATGTTTAGGCTTTAGAGTCTTTCCCGAGGTGGGGTCTTTCCATTTCTCCCGCTTCTCATGCTCATCGCTCTGGTCTTTTCAAAGGTGAGTTGTTTCGCTATTTGTTCTTGCCTGCACTGTTCCGTAATCCAGTGATCTCATGCGAATGATCGTGTGAAACACAACACAGCACTGGCGGCATTTCTGACGACTAATCTTTAGCACTTGCTAGGATTCTAATATAAGTCATTGGGTGAATACCCAATTGGGTTTAAGCCGATATGGGATTTAAATCTTTGATCTGCACCTACGCCACTTTAAAACGGTAGAAAAAGGCTTATCAGTCTTCCCGCTCATGGAAGTTCCTAGATCAAAACAACATTTTAATATTTTATTGTACAAGAAGTTCAATTGGTAGATAAATACGAACGCTCTTTCTAATCATGTGGGTAAACTTTGTAGCAAAGCACAGAGTAAATGGAAGTGGCTGGGTTGCCAGTTATCAGTACATCAGCTTTCAATGGTCTCAGCGGCACCTGGCCAAATTTTGGTATTTTAGCATCATGGAAAAACTTACATCCAAACAATACTTACAAATTATTGAATTTTATTATCAAAATTCGTGCCCTGAGGAAAAATTGTTTTCGTGAAGTTCGACCATTTTACGGTGGTCATAACCTACTGAGCAAGCAAATTAAGCCATATTGACCAAATTTCTTACCAATTTTACGCTACTGGAGAGCCGTAGCGTACCCGTATACGTAAAGTTCATACAGAGGAAAATATCGCTGCTGTATCTGCCTGTGTTAATGAAGACCGTGAATCGTCCATTCGTTGCCGTTCATAGCAATAAGGATTGTGTTACTCGTCCATATAGAAGATTTTACGCAAGGATCCTGGTCTAAAATTTTACAAAATATAGCTCGTGCAAGAACTGAAGCTGAACGACCTGCCACAACGTCGAATTTTCAATGAGTGGGCCTTAGAAAAGCTGGAGGAAAATCTGTTTTTTTTTATCGAAAAATTGTCTTCAGCGACAAAGTTTACTCGTATTTCTGATTGAATGAATATGTTAATGTACAAACTGCCATATTTGAATATGCACACAGAAAAAATGCACTGTCTGATGCGGTACCAAATGAACAAATGAACCGTCAATGGTGCCCGCTTGATGTTTTTGCCCAAATTGCACGAGCTGACTCGGTGAACTTCTGGTTTCAGCAAGGTGGTGCGGTATGCCACACAGTACGCGAATCGATGGACTAATTGAAAAATGAGTTCTCAATTTTGGACTTTTGAATTGGTCGACTAGATCGTCAAATTTGAAGCCTTTGGAAATACGTCAAATAACTCGTTTATCCCGTGTTATTATTGAGATACCAGTCAATATGTTTGAAAAAGTGATTAAAAATTGGACTGTCCGTATGGGCCACTTAAAACATAGTCGTGGTCAACATTTATAACAAATCTCTAAAAAGTAAATGGCAGGTATTGGTTTATCAACTCCAATAAAAATTTTACACACTTTTGCAATGTTCCTGTGTTTTTTTTTTCTCAATAAAAATCCAAACGCTTAAAAAATCAACCATTAGATTGGGGCCAGATCAGAGGGGTGAATTATTTTTTACATCGCTTGAGGAACACTAGAAATTTCGCTGCATTTTTGACGATGTCTAATATGTGGTCATTCCATCGTACGTTATTAGTGACACACATACCGAGAATGGATAATGGCTGTATACTTAAATTTTGCTTTTACGACAGCAGGCAGTACTGTGTTTTGGTTCCCCAATTAGTTATGCTGTTAATATCAGAATCTTAACGTACGCTGGCGTTCCCGTTCTACTGCCAAAGAGCTGTAGAACAAATATGAAAAGCAGATAGTACTGTCGTCAGCAAAGGAATATATTGGATTAGAAGTAGCAGATAAGAGATCATTAATTAAAATTAAAAAGAGAGCCGGAGACAGAATAGAACCTTGGGGCACACCAGCATTTATTTTATGAATATTAAACCAATTAACCAAGTCAAACCAAAATTATTTCTAGTTCATTAAAGAAGAGAGTCATCGATCCCAAAGCACGTATTTTCGACAAATGAGTCGAGGCCAAACTTTGTCAATTGCTTTAGAAATATGAAATGCAACTTTCTTGCTTTCGTCAGATTGATGTACGCTTTGCTTCTACCATACTTTTCGGCAGTGGACATGTTGCTACGAAAACCGTATTGCCAGTCATTAAGAAGTTTTCGCGTTTCGAGTTATTTCATGAGCTGACGGTTTATCAGCGGTTTATCAATTATTAAGAAATAAGGGAGATATACTATTTGAACCAGAGGACTTATGTATGTTAAGAGCTTTAAGTACACTTGCTACTACACGAGTGCGAAAATGGGTTCGTCCTATGGAAGATTAGACGGACTCAAGTGTAAGCGGAGACAGAGCACAATCTGGAAGCGGCAAGCATCCAATCTGACAGCTGAAATGTCATTGTAAATTGGGATGGAGGATGAGGAAGAATTTCTAATGCTTTTGACGAACGACCAAAAACTTTTACTGCCTTTGGACATTTTAGTATTTTTTTCCTCAGTTTTTGGTCGTATTGAAATTCCACATGCTTAAGGAAAAAAGCGTTTCTCTAACCCTCACAGCCTCTTTACAGCTCGAGTCGTACCACGACTTTTCTTTTAGTCTGACTCTACTATATTAATCCAATGAGGGATAAAGGATCTCTTTCCAAAGAGAATAGTGTATGTAATTATATCAGAGGCGGCATCCACGTCATTATCGAGGAAACATAACGACCAGTTAAAATTTCTAAAGAAGCTGTTGAATCCGCTTCAATTGGCTTTCTTGTATTGCCATATGGTTCTTTTAGGAATCTTATTTCTAACTGTGGTCGGTGTACGAGAAATTAGCAGATATGACACAATGGTTCGTTGAGTCTAGAGGGGAATCGAGAAGTTAAAAACAAGTTCGGGGTATTGGCGTTGTGATTATCAACATCTGATATTCGGACTAATTTACAAGATAGGTCGAGTTGTTTTCCGCAGCAAATATCTCAGCACACCGTCCTCCGGGTGTTGTATGTCCAGAGTGTCGAAGCTACCTAAGATTGTGTATATTAAAATCGCCTGTAATAATGATTTCAGTATAAGGATATAGGGATACAATTCTTTGTATGGAGTTAGATAGCGCATCGAACTCGTTAGAAGTCGAATTGCTTACCAGTTTGGGGCTTGTGTATGTCAAAAAAGCGTCCAGATATTAAAATTGAGGGAAACTCTTAAGTCAACTCTAGAGCGACATATTTCGAAAAATCTGTTTAATACGTACGGCGATGACATTGAAATTTTTAACAGGACACAATGAGCTGACTGTTGCGTGTGCAACTATAGAACAGAAGTAGTAAAAATATTCTAAGCTGTGAATGAGGGCTAAACAAGGTAAAAGACTGCTACTATTGCCACTCTAACACTCACAGTGGCAATCCTGCATCGATGGCAGCAATGTAGCCTTCATCCATCCACAATTTTGCTTAAAGATATTGGCCTTACCCCATATTAAATCCATCTCGCGCAGCCACTTAACGACTGAAGACCGCGTTCTAGAGTATCTTAAAGCCGGCGCACACTGAATTTTATCGAAAATTTGTGTTTACTGTCGAGTCTTACTTTTAATGGGTTGGTGAATATGTAACTGAAATTGTCATTTCTGGAGTGAGACAATTCCAGAAGAGAATAATGTGCTCTTCATGAAGGTGGCATCATCGGTCCTTACTTTTAGTGCCTAACAATATTAAGTGATTACTCGTCGAAAATATTGAGTACATTGCCCCGGAGAATGTGGTTGGCACTACGTGTCATATGCTTAAGAGACCATGAACTTACTGAGAACTTGATTCAACGGCAATATTATATCATAAAAAGGACCAGTGAATTGGCCACTGGGATTGTGCGATTTAATGCCACTCGATTACATCTTGTGAGGCCATGTAAAGTTGTTTGTGTACATATGTTCCTAAGGCCTTGGAGCTAAGATTGAGCACGTTTTTGATAAGATAGAGCCCCAAACGTTTAAAATCGATTCAACAGGATTTGCTTCGTAAAATACCAGCTGATGAAGCTATATTCCTGAATTCTATCAATGAATCCAATAGGATTTCAGAATAGTCACCTACTCATAGTTTTAATGTAGTCTGCGTTCCCTCCGCTATTCAGTCGCATAACTTGATTTTGGTGGAGGCTGACGGCCCCATTAAGTAAGCTTAAACTTATTTAAGAACTAGAAATTCAAACTAAAAAAAAAAATAAAATAAAAAAAAAATCTATCACTAGGGCTAAAAGCTATGGATGGTGAAGGATATCGAATTTGTGGGAGAGAGTGTTGCTATTAAAATCGAAAAGGTTGAAGGTAACCTAACGCAGCATACGGGAGATTGGTTCGTTTGAGTCATATGTGGTGCGGCGGATTGGTAGATAAAAGAGACGGGAGCAACGTAGATTACGAGGGTTTGTTTAAAAGAAGATGTAGTTGTGAAGAGACGTGCAACCAACTGAGCTTGACAGGAGTTGGTGAATCCAAAGTATATCTGCTGCGTCCCTTGATTCCTCAAAGGTATTCAGTTTAATGAGTTTGAGAACGTCTCGGTAGAGAGGTAAGGTTAGAGGATCATCCCAAGGTAGATCCCGAAAAGCAAATCGAAGAAAACGTCGATGGATTCGGGAAATATGAACTCGTTGAAAGGAACACCACACTTGGCTAGCATACTCGAGAAGGGGCGAACAAAAGTGATGAGTAAATTATCTCATCAATACGTGAACTGAATTTAAGCTCCCTGTAGCATTATATACCAAGGTCGCGGATAGACTGAACAAGCGATATAACTTGATCGTGGGGAAGGTGAATTCGGGGAGGAGACTAGAGTCATGTTCTGAGGAAATGGGTTTAAAAAATATGGTATCGTCAGATTATCGAGAGAAAGTGCTGAGTGTTGAATGATTCTTTTAAAATCGTCAATATTTAGGATGAAGAGAAGTAGACCTAGATGACTACCTTGAGGAACACCTGACGTGGTCAAGAAATGGGTAGATTGGACATACCTGAAACAAACACTATAAAAACGATTATCCACGTAAGAAGATATCCATTTTAGCAAAATAAATTCAAAGCCCAGGATGGACAATTTAAAAAGGATTAGTTTATGAGATATCTTATCAAAATCCTTACTGAAAGCATTTGTTATAATGTTAACTGCCTTACTACTTCCTAAGGCTGATAGAACAGAGGACACGAATTCGGCGACGTTAGTGGTAGTTGATCTACCTTTTAGAAAGTAGTGTTGATTAGGGGAAAGAAAAGATTTGCACTAGAAGCTTAAGGCTTCGTACAAAATGCCTTCGAGGAGCTTGGGTATATGTGAAAATTTAGCTATAGGGTGGTGATTAGATTAATCCCTTTTTGTGTGTTGGTGTTATGAAAAAAGTCTTCCATATCCGTGAAAATTCACCTTGAGAGAGTGATAGCCGGAAGAGATTTGAAAGGGGTGGTAAAAAGTTGATGAATCCTTTTTAAGAAATATGGGCCGCGTAAGTATTCATCATTAAGTTGCTGTGACTTATTTTCTTTTACTGTATGATCAAAACTTAGAGAAATAGAGTGGCTAATGGGGAAGTTAAGTGGGTATTGAAATAAGAGGGTTCCGGTACGAAAAAATTATCGACAAAAGATTGCTTAAAAAAAGTAGCAAAAGGTTTGCTATGGTATACGGATCGGTTGATGGGATGTAAGTTTTTTTTTTTTGTAGTTAACGAATTGATAGAAAGACCTAAGATTGTTTATACGATTAAGCTTTGATTGCGCACTATCAAGATATCGATGGTAGAGAACTTTGTAAAGCTGGGCAAAATGAAGGTGTAACCTTAGATAGTTGGAATACTCAGAAAAAGAATTGGATCGAAGAAGGTGTTTTATTGCATGAAAATGGGTCATAGAGAAAAATAAAATTGAATAAATCTCTGTAGAAAATAGAGAGAACACTATTAAGGGACATATTGGCGAAATCAAAAGAATGCTCACTAAGATATGCGTTAATTTTGCGGAAATTGGCTTTATGAAAGTCGTAAGAAGAGGCAGCTGCAGATGGGGTGGAGGTAAAAAGGAGAGCGGTGGAAAAAAGAAGAAGAAGTGATGGGTGAAAGTTATCAATGGTCAAAAGTGAGAGGGTACAGAACGAGGCAGAGAAGTTTATGGGATCCGTGGTGAATATGAGGTCTACCCATATAGTTGGAGACCCCACTAACTTGGCATAAACTCAACCAAGAAGTGGCATTCTTTAATCGAGTAAGGGTTTGCGATAAAAAAGATTCATTGACTGATTGAATCCAGTGCAGTTGAGGTAGACTAAAATCGCTGAATACGATGGTATCATCGAGGTGATCAGAGGTGTTAATTACAGGGATTAACACACACTTGTTAAGCCCTGTTTTTTAGTGCTAAGAAGGCAAATTAGTAATAAGGAATTGTCCAGAAACAATTAGGGAGATAGACACCGCCTAGTAATTTCAGTCATGCTCTATGTCGCCAAAGCAAGGATGTTAACGAAGTCACATAAAGTGTTTTTTATCCTGTTTTGGATTGTAAAGAAGAATTATAACAGATATAACTCTCTTAGCTGTACAGTGATATTATTATTGGCCTGAGATAGCAAGGATATGCAAAGAGAATGAATATCAATGATTCGTCCAAAAGAGTTTTTGATTCCTACAGTGAGGGAAGCGCACAATTGTAAGAAGTCCTCAACTATCGTCTACTATGCAATTAAAAATGATATTAAGGTCACCTAAAATCGCATAAAAAAAGACATAAAACTGCAGTGTTTATTTAAAAAAAATATTTCAAGCTTTGCACTATTAATATTTTGCTCTGAAGTTCTACCAAGAAAACGAAAATTTGAAAATAAAACGTTTACCCGGGAAAGTGTCATTCAATTGGCCACACCAATGATAATATCTTTTGCAGGTCTAATAGTTCCACGCAAGAAACAAAAAAAAAAGTAAATCAGAATATATGCATTTTAACCAAATACAAACGCACACACGAAACATTCTTTAAACACTTTAAACATTCTTTCAACTTACCAAAATCCTTGGTGTCAATGTAGAATGGTACGGTTGCATTTGGCCAATAATAGCTTTCATTGAGTAGGCCATTCCGTCGACTATCATTATATAGCATTATGTCGCCTTCGAATAGTCCACAATGTTCCCATAGATTCGTTTCACATTCCTCCGACCAATCGTTAAACTCTGGACCTAGATCCGAAATACATACGTTACACTCCTTAATGGCAATTTATTCCCAACTATCACAAACCTCTCTGGATCGCTTTCCACGTACTTACTGTTCGCTTTCAACATCTTCATATTAGGCCCATATTGAGGTGCTGGCGGTATTGCAGGATTCCAACTAAATAAAGCTGTGCACAGCATAACCGGCAGAGCAATCACACCCAGAACACTACTTACACTCGTACATCCGCGAATTACAGTCATTTCCTCAAAAAAAAAAAAGAAGAAAAAACAAAAATGGTTTGCTGCTGTTGTTGTATGTATCTATCCAGATAGATATAATAATCCAGTCAGCGTTGTCACCAATAGAGTTAGTCTATCTTGGCAACTTGTAGGCCGCCCGCACACTTGAGAATAATAAAGATCTTTGCCATTAGTTAGGGTCTTATATAGCCTCGGGGTAAACGGGCGCGGACACCTTTATTTTCTATGTCAATGATATTCACAGAGTCTCGATTTGTGCGGATCACTGCCAGACAGCTTATCAATATCCAAATCAAAGAATAATAAAAGAGAGGCATATGGTAACGTTAACGCTATCGCTGACGTTACCATCATCGTTACCAACGACGACGCTGGTCGTCAACGTCATCGTCATAGTCTACGTCGTCGTTGCCGTTGTCTTCACCTTTGTCGTTGTTTGGATTGAAAATTTGGGTTAGAACATGGTGTGCATACAAAGTGAGGCAAGTAGTATGGATACTGGGTGCCTTTTCCATTCAATAGTGATAGTTCTGTGTGGAACACCCTAAAAGATAGAAAGCTCAGATAGAAGACATACACAGACCTTCTGTTCGGGAACAATGTAACAATTCCTATCCGCATCCGTACCCGTATGCTATCCCAAATAAACAGTTAATGATTCATCGGACAAACTACTACTCTATCATGAATTTACCTTCACCTACTTCCTGAAAATGCACTGCATCAATGATGTGCTGCCAACTGACACCGACACTAATGTGCCGTTGCCGCCCGACCGCCACTGTCTTCGTTACCGTCCAATGTCTTTAACCTTTTGATACCACTCTCCAACTTCAAGTACACACGAGCATCGCTCCAAGACCAAACATTCAATTTCTTCTTGCTGAATCGGCTTGCTTGCTAGTTACTTGCTACAGAGGCTAACTGGCGTTATTTCACTAACCTACATTTGCGCCCTCGAAAATTCGCCTGCATGCATACAATTCGACATCCGCTTTCGTATTGCCAGCCGGTCCAAGTGGTCCACACTGTATAAAACATGAATTGTTGGGCTTTCCCAGCTCGGCGGATTCATCAAATCACCAGTTTGAGAGGACCGCTTGTGAAATTTGGTTCCCAGTTTAGAAGTGTATACCATGTAATGCACTGGACACCAGAACTGGATAGTGATTCTGTCTCTAGTGGTCTATATGGTGGGAGTTGCAATTCGTATCTCTTTGGGCCAGAAATAGAAACCATGCATCCATCTGGCTCCGTATCACTTTCCCCGACTAACCTAGAAATTCTAGGAAATCCCAGAGTTGCGATGCAACAAATTACCCATCGGACATAAGTGGAAGAAAAGTGCTGCCACTACAACTCGTATATATTTATAGTACTCATATGCCGGTATGTGTAGAGATACACGTACTTCATTGGCCATGGTGGCATAGCAATATGGTAGTACCAGTAAGCACTTAATTGATTCCGGAAGGAAACTCATCTTTCTAGTTTCCGTAAGCGCGAACGATTACGCGCTTTAAGTGCAGAACTTTCGCGTGGTTGGCTTCTTATTTTGGCGCTACCGGTTGTTGTTGTGGCCCGGCCGGCATTTGCTCAGGTTTTTGCTGACGTTTGCAAGATAAATAGATGGCTCACTTCGTTTGGCAGATGGATGGATGAATGGATGGGTTAACGCGAGTCTTCTTTTACGGATTTATGCCTATTTGTGAATGTATTCATGAGTTACTTTCTTTCGTTAACCTCAACATTAAGAGGTTGCAGTGGATGACTATCACTGTTTTTGTTTTCTATTTGAATTACAAACTACAGTGGTAAGTGAAAGTGATGGTGGTTTTGAAAATGTTTCACTTGAAATGAGTGTAACATTTAATCGATGGAATAGGAAGTGTTTTATTTTTTGTCAAAAATTTATTGTGATCACAATTTACGTCATCCACTAAATTGCATTGTCGGATTGCGATTGAAAAAGTTTTATTTTCTAAATAGTTCCAGGCAACTTAAAATTTGAAAGATATGCCGCCAAATACAACAATCAGTAGCTTTGTAGGTAGTAATCTTCCGAATTTACTTCGCTCATATGAAGGATTTTTCTGCTAGAAGACGAGTGGAAAGCTAATCAGTTGACACACACAAAATTCATGAAGGAGATTGTCACCAACCAAATGTGACAGGTGAAAACTGATTTTATGATGACGACTTTTTGATATTGAAAAGGCACAACCCGGTTAAGGTAAAGTGAATCCTAAAAACTCCATTTACCATAGACTGCAAGTTTCGAAAACAAGTGAGGCATTGCTTCTACTGGATATAGCTCAGCACCCAAAGGTGGTATTGTTATACAGTGTGTTCCAAAAGAAAGTGCATCAAATTACTTCTATTGCTTTACTCACACACACATTATTTTCTGCATTTAATTTGCCGATCGTGCATTGTTCTCATTTCTTCAGTATATTTCCATACTTCAGCGGTATATGGTAACATCATTACAAAATTAGTGCGGCCTTTAAAAAGCATTTCGAAAGTGGTTTTCTTAATAACTCACCGCAAGGGGCCGCAAATGAGTATTAGGTCCGCAACGAAATATTTAAAAATTTTTGGAGGCGGTAATGTTGATGATGGTTCAGGTTTTCACCAAAACAAGCAGATCTAGCAAGGACAACAAAGTAATTTATGGATTGTTTCAGAAAAACTCCACAATTAGTCTGAGGAACGTAAAAGAAAAATTGTCCAGAAAAGGAGTTACAGTGTCCATCAACACAATACGACGCCGCGCTGTTGTTTGGCAGAATCTTGCTTCAAAGACTGGGGTACCAAACCTAAGCCGCTACTAACTCAAAAACATATTTAGAAGAGGCGAAGTTGGACAACGCAGAACTTAGACTGGGATTGGAGCAACTTCCTATTTACAGATTTGTCATGTTGTTTTTTTTTAAATAAGTATTGGAAGAAAGCCTGGACAAAAAAGATAAAATATCCAGTTAATGACGTTTTTTGGCCAAAGGATTCGGAAAGATAATAGTATTCACACAAAACTTCGATGCACAATTCACAGTAAAATTATACCAGAAGGGTTTGCTAAAGACTGCCGAATTTTTGTAAGGACCAAACAATTATTACTGGATTTTGCAAGAGTCGCCTTTGCATGCATTGGAAAGAGGAAAATTGTATAGATAGGTTAGATTGGCAATCCCAAAGTCCTGATGTGAATTTAATAGAAAATGTGTGCCTGTGAAGTATACTACATAGTCAGGTTGGTTTCAGTTTGCAAACTTTTAACATGGATTAGGGCGTTAAAGATGATCAAGTCGCGGTAATAGCATTGCATAAGTGCGGAAAAAGTGCCAGCCAAATTTTCGAGTTGCCAAAAACCACTCGGAGTATCGAGAATATTCGTTATTTATTCGTTTATTGGGCTCGCTTTGGCGAATTGACTGGAGTAGAGGACAGGCCAAGAAGGGGTCGCATGCGCGTCGTCTGTACGAATGCGGTAGTAAGGGCAGTGCATGAACGGATTCGCAGAAGTTCATGTCCAAGGAATTGGATGTATCAACTAGAACCATGTTTAATCTAATTCGGGATGAGCTCCATATGAAAGCATATCATCGGTCCACGGGTCTTTTTATAACTTCTCAACTAAAAAAAAAAATTAGGCTAGAAAGATGCAAGCGACTTTTGCAGTGGCACGCAGACAATAGCCATGAAAACATTCTGTTTACGGATGAGATAATTTTTACCGTGGCTGAAGTTTTTAACAGAAAAAAAAATAACAAAATTTATGCCACATTATCTAAGGAATCGAAAAAAATTGTTCCATGGGTTCAACGTTAATATCATCCCGCCTTCGTAATGGTTTGGTGGGGGTCTCTCACCATGGTGTCACATCCCTCTATTTCTGTGAAAAAGGCTTAAAAACTTACGAAGAAGAAGTTCTAGAGGGTGAAGGTGTGAAGGATTCGTCCAATACCCTTTTCAATGGATACAGATGGATCTTCCAACAGGAGTTGGTCAGAGTCAATATTCCTGGCTTTATAGCAGCAGAAGTTTGGCCGTCGGGAAGTCCAGATCTGAATCCACTAGATTATGGTTTGTGTCAGAATTAGAGAACATGCGCTGCAAGATTCTCCACACAAATTTAGAAAGCCTTACAACAGCATTAACCAGAGCAGCGTCCAAGATCTCCATGAAAACCGTACGTGCTGCTATAGCCCAATAGACACACCGCTTGGAAGCTTGTGTTAAAGCAAAAGGCAGTCATTTTGAGTGAATCTAATTTTTTTTAATATTCAATTTGTGGTATAATAAATGAAACAATTTTAATTGCAATATGTCAACTGATTTTTTTATAGCGTTTTATATTTGTAATAGAACTTAGGTAGATGAGAGACGTGTTAGAATGCTTAAGCGGGTAGACCGGCATGAAAATGGTAGCTTTCTCGTCGAGTACAAAACCACCCATTAGAACCATGGTTTCAGACTGATGAGCAATAAATGTCCACCTATATCAAAGATTAGGACTCAAGAGTTTCCATAAAGTGTATACGTAGTTATATTAGGCATGGGCCATAACATATGACCCTTTAAACGATTTGCTTTAGAATGTCTGTTATGATTCGTGCAATTTGTGTCGTTGCTTCATCCTGCTATTGGGTATGTAATTTAAGTTTAACGTTTATTTAAGAAAAACATGTACAATAGTATTATTCAAAGTATTGCCCATCTGAAGCTATGACTTTTTCCCATCTTTCTGGCAATTTGTGGATCCCATCACAAAAGAACGGCGCCAGCTTGGCAGCCAAGAATGAATCAAGCCAATTTTTGATATTCTGCTCTGATGTGAACCGTATTTCAGTGAGGGCGCTCTGCATCGACCGGAACAAATGGTAGTCAGAAGGGGCAAGGTCTGGGCTATAAGGCGGGTGGGGTAAGACTTCCCATCCACTGTTTTCCAAATAGTTCTTTACCGGAGTAGCAACGTGGGGCCGAGCGTTGTCATGATGGAAAATTATTGCTTCATGTCTGGTCGCATATTTCGGGCGTTTTTCGGCAACTGCTATCTTCAAACGGATTAATTGTGTTCGGTAGCATTGTCCATTGATAGTTTCACCCATTTTTATCAGCTCATAATACAGCACACCCCTCTGATCACACCAAATACATAGCATTACCTTCACGCCATGGATATTCGGCTTTGCCGTTGATTTGGCTGGTTGGCCGTGTTTCACATATGATTTTTTGCGTTTGGGGTTGTCGTAATGGATCCATTTTTCATCACCAGTAACAATCCGATGCAAAAATGACTTACTTTTGTGACGTTCCAGCAGCATTTCGGAAATATAAAACCGCCTTTCGACGTCTCTCGGCTAGAGTTCATGTGGAACCCAATTTCCTTGCTTTTGAATATATCCAGCTGTTTTTAAACGTTTTGAAATGGCTGCTTGAGTGACACCCAAAGATTCTGCGAGCTCTTCTTGTATTTGGCAACAATCTTCATAGAGTAATACTTCCAGTTCTTCATCTTCAAACTTTTTTGGCTGCCCAGGACGTTCATCGTCTATAGACCCATATACCCATATAGACCCAATAGAAACACATGTCCTCCATTCCAATTCATCTAATTCAGGAGCGAAAAATTCATTGATGATGGTTCTATAGCGCTCACCATCCGTAGTAACCGTTTGTGTGTATGTAATGGTTCTTTGTGCATTACTCGCGGATTTTCAGTGCCCCAGAACCGCAACTTTTGTTTGTTCATGCATCTACATAGGTGGAAATGGGTCTCGTCAATGCGCAAAAATCACTGACGAATTGTTCACCAAAAACATCGCGACACTTATTCCGCATTATTCTGGAACGAATTGATCATTACTAATCAACTGCTGTTTTAAGAAGGCGTCCGTCATCCGTCAATAGCCAGTTTATATGTCTGAGGTATACCCGACAAATGGCTATTATCAAAGCAACCTATGTTGGATCTAAATATCATGTTCTGCATTGAGGAAAGTTGTCAGAGGAATTCGAGATACAGTATGGGGTCCGACAAGGTTGCACTTTATGCTCGATACTTTTTTATTGGTGATTAGCGATGTGCTTCGTGCAGCCTTGTCTGCTGGGAACAGAGAAATTCGTTGGACTTTTAAATAAATCTCAACTGAAAAATCTGGACTACGCTGACGACGTCTGTTTACTCTCTTACAGGATTATGGAACTGCACCAAATAACAGCAAGAGAAGAGGGAGTCAAATATAATGCGTTTGAAGATAAAAACTGCCAGAACCAAAATCATCAACCTCGATACTAACTCATCAACTCAAGTTAGCATTGGTGGACAATCGGTAGAGAGAATAGAGATTTTCCAATATCTTGTGAGCATTGTCTCGATCAAAGGTGGAACAGAACAATAAAGCGAAGTCTGCGTTTGGAATGGTCCATCATGGACATTCAGTTATGGTGAAGTAATGCAATGGGCCTAAACACCAATCTGCGACTATTCCGTATAGATGTTGAATTCATGCTGTTGTATGGGTACAACACTTGGAAGGCGGCCGCTACTTTTACAAAAAAAAAAAACCTCAAACGTTTTTTTATAGGTGACTACGGAACATCTTAAGGGTTTTCTGGCTTAACCGAATCTTTAACGAACATCCTTACCAGGGTGAATAAGAAATACACTTAAAAAATAGTTCCATACCAAACTACGCGATGCAATGGAGTCCATTATCACAAGACGGCAGAAGAACGGGACAGCTGAGAAATACATATATGGCGCAGGACATCTGAAGAGGAGTCAGAGCAATTGGGGAACAGTTGAAAAGAATTGAAGCTGATTGCCAGGAACCGTACATGATGGCGCGTAGAAGTAGTTAAGTCCCTAGGATCCCCAAGTGGAAATAGGACGTAATTAAGTAAAGTAAAGTAAGCTAACGTTGTGCGCGTACAAAAGAAACTATACCCGATGTGAATGAAGGTGTGGTAAAAGATCCCTCATCGCAAATACGCCCTTTATACGTCCACTTTGTAGAAAATTTTGCAAATAAATTTCAACCTACATCCGTGTAAGATTAAGCTTGTATAGAAGTCAAAGCCACGAGATCATGCCTTACGTAGAGTTGGCGTAGTGGTTTCTTGAGCAGCTTGAAGTCGATAAATCATGCTTAGTGTCGAAATTCACTTTTGGCTCCACAAAATAGCCATTGTCGGTCTCTTTTTACAAGTACAGTGACTTGACCATCGATTTGTTCCATTACTTCTTACAGGACTATGTAAATGCTTAACTGTATGACTTAAAGCTAACTTTAGGACTCCTTTGCTCTCAAAAATTAATTTTGAATCGAATTTTCACGTGCTTTCTTATCGAATCTGGCTGGTCATTTGGAAAAACTTGAACGAAAAATTCTTTATTCTTTCAAAATTACTCAATATTCAGCATTTTTACTGGTTTGTGAGGCTTAGCTTTGCTGAGCTAAAGGGTCATTAACTTTCTTTTGAGCTTATTCACAATGTTGGTATCATGGCCTTTACTATGCATAGACACCAATACGGGCAGCTTCTTACAATAGATTTTAAGTGACCTTTTAACCCGATGGTCGGATGCTGTACAAACAGGATAGGCACTGCGAGGTGCCAACCTGGTGATACCAGGATACACACATCAATTGTGCTTATTTTATCTCCAAGCTGTAAACATCGGGTACTGGTTGACATCCATCCGTATGGTGCTGAGTAGTAGACAGAAACGGCAGCACTATAAACAGGACAGCGGACAAATTCCCCAGATGGAATCAACGATGAAGTAAAATCTCAAAGCAAACCAAATAAGACCTTCTACGGACTACTGCGACATATTTGGAACTCAGGCCGATAAGGACTTCCGAAATTAAGGCAGGGTCTTGGAAAAGAGATGGTTGCAGATGAACCGTTAATAAACTAACGGCATCTCTCACATCCCTGAACGGGTTACTGGTTTTGATCCAACCAATAGATTGAACTGGCCATCTAGGTTGTATGGCCGGAGTAACTGCCCGGGCATAGTTCAAAATAACTAGACTACGAGGCAACAATAAGCTTCGGATAGAGACGCATCTACAGTTGACAACCTCTAAAAATGAAACAAGAACAACGAACTTCGGATCTGCACCTGGAATTTGGTCCCTTAATAGGACACGTGGAGCCGAAGAACAAGGGGAGGTCCTAGTTTGCTGCAGAGCAGATATTACCGCTACCGAAGAAAGGCGATTGGGTGGAGAAAAAGAAAATAAAAAACTGGGATATGTACAACGGCGATTGTTGTAAGAGTTAGGTAAGGAGAGTTATTAGTGCTCATGATACTACAAAAGAGAAAGATGATGACACCAAGGATGGTTTTACGAGCCTCTGGACAAGAACTACGATCAGTGCAATAGCAGTCTGCCTTAATCTCTTAAGACATTCAATTGCGCCAGCGTCAAACATCAAAGAGTAGTGGCAACATTTCCAAAACGCCGTCAGAGATACTACATCTGATGTGCTGGGTTTCACTTGGGCACCACAATGAAACCCTTGGTTTGACGATGAGTGCCGGAAAGAAAATGCAGCTAAATAAGATACATGAAAGGAATAAAGATGCTCACGAGTTTTGTGAGCAGAAGAAGAGAGACGAATACTGTCTCTACAGATGCTACTCCAAGAATGAGATTCGAAAGTTTTACCAAAATGTAAAACAAACACGCTACGTATACAAACCCGGAACAGAAGCTTGCAGAGGCGAACAATGGAAGATTAAGAAATAAAATTTCTGTAGACTGTATAACGGCGATGACTAATCAAATACCGCTGTCCAGCAGAATGAGCCTTTCAACCTGGACAATGTAGATCAACAATACCATCCACCTAACTTGGATGAAGCGAAGACAGCCATATCTAAATTTAAATTCAGTAAAGTTGCTGGAGAGGATGACTTGACTGCCGACTTTTTGAAAGTGGCATACGATAACTTGGTAAGGAGCATACACCAACACGTCTGTAATATATGGTCGGACGAAAGTATGCCCGATGAACAGATCCTCAGCATTGTTTGTCTGATCTTCAAAAAAGTAGACCTTTTAAACTGCACCAACTACAAAGGCATCAGTCCTCTTAACATAGCCTACAAGATCTTATCCAAGGCGATGCACGATAGCAATTTCTTCAACATTTTCCTTAAAAGAATAGTGCAAAACGCACGCTCCAACACAAGAGGCACAATCTTCAAAAGCCTGTCCAATTACTCGCGTACGTCGATAATATTGACATAATCTAAAGAAAGCAGAATGATGTCAGTGGCGCTTTCGCGAGTATTCAGACTTAAGCGGGGAATATGAATTAAATGGTCAACGAGGGCAAGACCAAGCATATTCTGTCAACCAGAAAGGACACCCAACACCGAAATCTCGAACAGACTCAATAAAGACATAACTTTAAGGTACTTAAGGGCTTAGGCTCCGTTATATTGTAAATTCAGACAACGACACTAGCGCTGAGTTCAAATGAAGAATAATTATTGACAATCGCGGATTCTTTGGACTAAAAAGGCAATTCACCAGCAAAGTCTTTTCTCGATCAACAAAAGTGATCCTATGTAAGGCCCTAATAATACCGGATCCGTCCTTTGGCGCAGATGCATGACCTTATAAAAAATGGATGAGAGTACTCTGATAACTGAATAGCAGCGATTGGCATAATAGTACATTGGTTAAACTCATTAACCAAAGTCTGAGTTGTTTAACATCGAAAGGTAGAAAAGAAGACGTTGGAATAAAACCGCAGGTCCCTCTCCCTTTATTTGAATCCTTACTTTCATGAGATGGGAATTTTTCGGTGTATCAACGACATCTGATGAAAGATGATGAACTTTATTGGGTAAAGTTGGCATGGTCTGTTCCTCTGTTGATTGCTACTTTAATATTCCTACCTCTTTCGTCATTCATTTAAGAAAAATACAACACTCATATCACAACTTTTTGGCGAGACTGTAGATGTTATTTTAATTTTTTAATACCATACCTGTCATTTAGTTTACAATTTACTTGATCGTTGCATGATGTGCATATCTTTAAAGGTGTTGCTCATCAATTAAATTCCAACTTTCCCACGTTCGATAGAGTTTGCATCTGGAAACGAGGTTATTTTCTTTTTTATTTTTGAAAACGAAACAAGATTGTTTGCAGATTCCCACATATGTAAGGAGTATCTTATGTTAAGTCCTTAACTTACGAGTGTATATGTAAAATCAGTAACATGATGATGATTTTTTGGAACCACATTCGCAGAAGCATCTCATATTCCCTCAGACACTCATATTCTATACCAAGTCTATAGAATTATGAATTGAAATAATCCCACTCTGCTCATTATGATCAAAAAGACGAAACAGTGCCCTGTAACTTTCAACATTGCCCCACAATTCCATTTTTCTGATGACTGGTAGTATATTTGATTGTTTTGATACCAATTATTGTACTAAAAACGGCTATCTTAACAGTGTCATACAAGGCGATTGAGAAAATACCCTAAATCAATCTAAGATCACCTATTCCCGAGGCTCACCCCCACAATCTGCTCCTTTTGGAAAAGACAATTCAATGATTTCCAAATGGTGTACAATCCTAATCCATACGGACAGAACAGCCAAGAATACAACTACAACAACCGCCTCTGATACAACACTGTATCCTGGTGTAATCAAAGTTGAAGCTAAAAAACGACATACAATATTGCGAGCAAGACCGACTAAGACCAAGACAACGATGAAGGAATTATGTGACCCGGAACCATTTACAATTCTTTGCTGCCACATGCATTTCCATCCAACAACCGAAATCCACTCAAGCAGCCACCAACAGATTCAACAGATTCAACAGATTCAACAGAATCCCTCATGGCTCATGCATCTAGCTTAGCGCTGCGCAGATCTCTTATCTCATCATTGTAATTTGTGCCAATTGCATGTCGTTCCAGGTATCTGCGTCTTTTTACTGCACCAGCCAATTTAGAGAAAGTCCGTTGGATGAATGTTATACGCCGGCAATAATAAACTCCTTCCTACATGATGTAGCGACTAGAAAGCACACACCTCGCGTAGTCGTCGCCGTCGTTGTCGGATTCATCTTTGTCGTAATCATCACACACCACACACAATAGACGACCGACGTTCTGGCCCACACAATATGTCACCCGTTGCTTGCTTGCTTACAGCAGCACTGGCCTGGCTTGGCCTAGCCTGGCCTGGCACTGCTGAAATTGTCCAACAATGCCGCACACCATGTGTGGATCCGTACAAACGACGTAGTCGCGGTCGCGGTAGGGATCGTTAATGCGGCAAGCCAAGCTTTGACGCGAGACCGCATAAACTAGGACTTCCTTCTTCTTCGACACCGTGCCATGGTGGCCTACACGAACTTGACCTAGTTATGGCGTGGTTATGGTTCGAAACCACAATAAAGATCCAACAACTGGCATCGAGAAAGTCGCCCATTCAAATAAGGGGTAGGCCGGGGTGAATCTTTCACCTTACATCTCCAATCCATCAGCGTCCGTCATATGCCTCCGTCATATACTCCCTTGATTCCGTCAAAGCTCGCCATTGTGGCAAAGTTAACGATTGTTTTATAGGAACGATGACTCCATCACTATTGACTCTACTGCTGCACCACAACTGAGAGTCTGTTTTCTGCATTCTGCATTCTGCCTTGTGCTTCGGCCTGCTGCATGCAAAACCAATTAGACGCTAGCGTTGTTGCCCTCACCTTCTTTCCTTCTGCTCTACCAGATCGTGAGTAGCAGAGGGCAGAGTGCTGAGAGCTGCAAGCTCTTAGAGCACGCGTTCGTGCACAAAGCTATAAACTTGAACTTCAAATATGGAGCAGCGTTTCTTGCAATTGCAATGCAACTCAAGTGCAATAAAATACGCGGCATGAATAGTGGCATGTGCTGGCATTTACGGAACGTTGAAGACGTCGAAGGAAGGCAAAAACAAATGTGTGATAACAAAAACAAAAAAATAGCAAAACCCACAGAAGCGGAAAATGATAAACCAGCTGGAAACTATAAATAATCGACAAAACGCACAAAAACTAAAAACAAACAGCAACAGAAACAGAAACAGAAATACAAGTATGTCCATAGAGAGAACTTGCAACTGAACATTAGTTAGGGGGACGTAGGGAGGGTGTTTTTTCTTTCTTTTATAGTTATTGCCGCGAAGGCCATTCGTTTTGTTCGGAAGTTGTGCTATGCGCTTGGCAGTCAGTTGCTATGACTGCATCTCTACATGGCTCTGAGTGTCAATGTTAGGTGCCTTCGGCTAGGTCTTGGGGGATTCTATGGCTTTGGCTCTCACCCGACTGCATCAGCGGCATTCTCATATAGTGGCGATCGTCATGGTGATGCGGCTGGCGTTTTACTATTTCCGTGCGCGCGGATATACTTTCACTGGTTCTTCTTGTGCCCCCTTTTTCTTTCCATTTGATGTCGGTTTTTTTTTGTTTCTTTCTACTCTGTTGTTGTGATCCCTAGGGCATTTGACAACAGTATTGTATTTAGTTGCGGGTGAAGGGGAATTTGTGATAGAAAATGTTTCCCGATTGGGGTACATATTTATTCAAAAATAATAGAAATGCTTATTTAGCAAGGAGTGGATACATCCAATCAGCGGGGGCTCGATAAATTTGGCCGTGTTATTCAGTTTAAGTGAATAGATACTGAGCTGGATAGATATGACGGAAAAAAGAGGTATAGGCGCGATCTAAAGGGCGTTAATGTGCGTTAGGTTTTCATTCAAGGGTCTTGATGGCGTAAAGCGAGGAAATCGTATGGATGTTTTTTAAAAAGAAGGGACCAAGACCAAGTGAACTTACGCAAGGTAAAAATACGAAAAACGTGTTTAGAGGCTTTAAGTGCACCCATTTCGCCAGAGAAAACACTATGCCAGGCTATCACAGATTCTATGCCATACTTACTTTGCACTATAGTTCGCCGTAAAACGGGGCCCTAATCATTAAGCTCATTTAGAAAGCGCGGTCTTACGAGTAGATACCAAAGGCTTTTCAGGCCAGAACGTTCATACAAATTCGTTCAGTATGTCTCAGGTGATTGTTGTGCACTTTTTTCGTTAGGTCAATAATGGTATCCAACTGTAGCATTTGTTTGTATATCTCCTTGGGAACAAGAATCACTAGGAAAATTTAAACGATTAGGGATATCATCATCCAACATCATCTACGTCCATGCTCATACGCCAAAGAGTAGGATTGTGATGTAAGTGTCTTAAATGGAGACTCCATAGTGTTCCTAGACCAGACCTTATTTCTCAATTGTATTCTCAGAGGAGATTTAAAATGGTCAAGCGTTTAATTCATTCCTACTCTCACCTGCATGCAGTGAATCAAAGGAACTTAGTACCTTTGACTGAAGGTAGGGCACCCAACTAATGTGGGGCGGAATGATTATTCGTACAAAGCACTTCTTTTTCATTAGATCTTAATGGATCAACGGCGGCGTCCACAGTTTTAGTCAGTTCTTGAGCTACATGGTGCACATCTGTTGATGTGTTACTTTGAAGACGTAGAAGGATCTCCATGGTTGTGTAGGGAGTAGAAATGACTGCGTAATAACCCTGCTGCTCTCATAACCTCAACGTGATTACAGTGACCAGACCATTCAGCCGGACCCAGTCCGGAGATAACAAACGGCTTGCGATATGGAGGGAAATAATGTCGACGACAACGAATTTTTGCTCTGCACATGTATGTAATGACTTTTAACAGTCCTCCTACTGGCTTCTAACAGAGTCTGCTACAAACCAGATATTATCGCAATCCAGTAATCGTGAGTGGGGCATAAAGTTACTTGAGTTGGTGTCCAATATGAATTATGGCGAAAATTGAAATAAAACATTAGCATTAGACTGTTCAGCCGCAGGATTTAACACAAATATGAAACTCCACTTGTTGTTGCTGATGGCGGCTTTTTTGTTTTTATGGAAAGCTACGCATGCTTTTGTAATGTGTGACTTTTCCTTATTACGAGTAGTTTGGATCTGTGGGAGCGAGCATACAGGGTAAATCTGCTGACTGCCTTAAACTCAGAAAAGGCCGGCGTGATCCTTGTGGCTGTCCAATCCAAGTTAAAATGCAACTTCCTCGTGGCGCCCCTGGATAGTTACTTCGGCACCCGCTGGGTAATGAAATAATTTATGCTGCGACCCAGAATGGCGGTTGGGCTGTGGACACAATCTAGACTCGGATACACACGGACCCCATTATTAAAGACAACAAGGCGCGAAGAAGGACTATGATGTACGTCAGAATCTTTTACACCCCAGGAGTAACTCAAAAACTGGAAAATATCCTCAAGCAATATAGGGTTGATATTACTGCAATTCAGAAAGTACGCTGGATATGATCGGGAATGATAAAAAGAACAGATTGCGACATTTATTACAGCTGTCACAAAAGGCTACATATATTGGGATGAGGATTCGTCGATTTTAAGCCCAGCAGTGATCACGCGTCAATGCAAGATTCTATAACATCAGCTCATGTGTGCTCACGCCCCTACAACGAGGCTGAAGAATGCATCAGATAACGGCTTCCGACTCGCAGCTTTTGCGACAGCTAGTGATATGTAGCACGAGGTTCCTTCATAAAATAATCTACAAAGCAAACTGGCTAATTCCGAATGGTCGAAGTGCCATCCAAATCGACCACGTGCTTGTTGACGGACGTCACTCGTCAAATATTCTGGATGTTAAAATATTCAGAGAGGAAAACGTCGGCTCTGACCATTACGTAGTAGCAGCCCGATTCAGAGCTCGACTGTAAAATGCTGCAACAAAAAGGAGGTGCAACATTGGACGCCTACGCTAGATACTACTGAGAGCATCTGTAGGAAGAATTTTCCAATATGCCAATGCTTACCAAATACGTCAACAACATGTGGTTATATTGCTGCACCTCCATCAAGTAAGTAGCTGAAAACGCCTTAGTCTACCAACCACCCAAGAAAAGAAATCAGTGGTATGATTATAAGTGTGTGCAAAAAAAGAAGGCAACAGATGTGGCATACAGGAAAACGCTGCAACGCACCACCAGAGCAGCGTAGGATGAGAATCGATCCAGAAGAACGGAGGAGTCTCCAATTCTCCCAACTCACGAATGTTGAAGATTGCTGGAGAAGGAAAGACAGCAGGAGCTTTTTTAAAAGGGCCAAAAACCTAGCCAATGGCTTTAAAACGGCTCTCCAAGCCCTTTGAAATTGCAAAGGTAATTTACTTAATTTACTTGGCAACAGAGAATTGTGGATGTATTTAAGCAGCGCTTCTAGAAGTTTATTAATGGACAATACCAAGAGAGAGTGATAAATCAAAAAGAGAACATATCTAAAGTCGAAGAATTAGTTCTCCCCCTCAACATAGAAGAAGTCAGCACAGCTATACAAAAGCTGAAGAACAACAAAGCTGCTGGCTCGGATGGCCAGTCGTCTGCGCTCTTCAAAGCTGGAGACAATGTTTTGACAAGCAACTTGTACCAGATAATTTGCAAGGGATGTGAGGACGAAAACATTGTCCATCTATAAGAAGGGTGATCATATTCTCTATAACAACTATTGAGGCATATCCCTACTTAACGTCGCCTATAAGATCCTATCCAGTGTACTGTGTGAATGTCTGAAACCGTATCTCTACGCGCAAATCGGCTAATGTCAGTGCGGCTTTCGGCCCAACAAATCGACATCAGACCAAATTTTCACATTAAAACAGATCCTGGAAAAGACCAATGAGCTCCAAGTCTTTTTCATCGTCTTCAAAGCAGCATATGACAGTATCCATCGCAATGAACGCAATGCGCCGTGCAGTATGGAAATAGAACCTCCGAATTATTCCAAATCTACACCGGATTTCGGCACAAAAACGCGCTGTCGTGTGTCATCTTCAATTCAGTACTTGAGCAGATAATACGACGGGGAAAAGTCAACATGGAAGGTACTATTTTCTCTAAGATAGTCCAAATTCTGGGATACGCAGATGATATTGAAATAGTCGCATGTTCCCAGCGTGCTGTAATTGAAGCCCTTACGGCAATTGAAGAAGAGGCTAAACAAGTTGGTCTTAAAGTGAATGAGGAAAAATCGAAATATATGCAACATATGTCCCCATCGACAGTTACAACTTTGAAGTAGCCAAGGAGTTCACCTACCTCGGGGAAAATGTTAACTCCATAAACGAGGTCATGGTGGAGATTCGACGAAGAGTAACGCGAGTCAACGGCTGTTACTTCGGTCTGTCGAAACAACTTCAGTCAAAATATCTAACGCAAAGAGTCTAAATCATGCTCTACAAAGCGGTAATCTTGCCAGTCCTGCTTTACGGAGTCGAAAGTTGGACAATAAGTAAGACGGTGGAACAAGTGTAAGCCCTTTGCAAAGAAAAAAGAAAGCGAATTAGTCGAATATTTGGTCCTGTCTGTGAGGAGGGCGTAAGAAGACTCTAGTAGCTGAACAAAGTTGTAGACATACTAGGGAAGGCAAAAATCTGTCGACTTTATTGGCTCGGCCACATCGAGCGGATGGACAATAATGCTCCAGCTAAGAGAGTCTTCGAATGCAAGCCACCAAGTTCTCAGGTTTAAAGATCAGGCGATCGCGGATATAAGACAGCTTGATCTTTCAAATCTTAAATAGATTTTCATTATAGAGGTGCACTTACACCTGAATGTGCGATACTCTTGCTAATCCTGGAATCACTGAGATTTATTGATACATTTTCCAATGTCAGATTGATGATTTTCATAGAGCAGAGATCACTCAGCTCTTTTACAAAGCTCAGTTACAAAGAAAATGGGCCACAGATTCGTCTTCCTGTTCATTTATGTAGCTCGTATAGAAATCGTTCTGGGAAACCTCCAATTGCTGAGCGTTTCTTTTAATGACACGGTGTCCCGTAATAATATTTGCGAGTTTAAAGATGTCTCTCGTTCAAAGGTTGATCACCTGTCTTGAGCATTTGGGACCGATTTCTCAAAAATATCTCGGTGAGTTCAACCATTAATGATTCTAGAGAGCGCTTGAATATCAGTTACTTATCTGACCATAAACACCAGAGACTTGAAGTATGCAGCTCTACTATTAGTTCCTTGGTATCCGAGTATTTCTGGATTCAAGATGAGCCTAGTCGTGACTAATGAACTTTATCTTGGAATACGGAACAGTACCTGGTTCGATTGAAGAAAAATTGGGAAATTACTCACTCCTCGATTTACTGAGGAGTACTTAGTGCTGTCTTTATAAGTTTATTAGTGGAACCTTTAAATCACATTCAGTTTGTTGAGCCGCCGAAGCAGAGGTTGCTAACACGCCAATGATACGAGTATACCTGCAGCCAGGTCGTTACGTTTTTTTTCTAACAGGCTTATGTCAGCCCGTCTTTTCAGTGCAGGCCACTAAACAACTATACCATAAACAGAAATTAATCTGGTGACCGTGGTGTAGAAAAGTGCATGACTTTGGGACTATAGCCCTCTTGAGTAACTAGAACGCAATTAGCAATTTTTTATTTCGCTCTGCCACATTTTTTTCGAGACCCCCGAAGGTGAGCCATTTAACTTGGGTGGGTTGATGCATGGTATTTTGATTTTTCTTATTTTTCTAAGGTCATACCTAGTAGTCCAAAAGGAGTGATTAAGCCTAACCCATCAAGAGTGATTTCGTTTGTACTTGCTACCACACCACATCCCGCGTAAACTTATTTTTTATTTGGGGTATTCCCCTTTCTGGTTTCTGGTAGATCATCCTGTAGGCAGAGTAATTTTTGTCCAGTTCTTAAAGACCGTTGGTGATTAAAAGCTCTCTTGATATCAAGAAACGCTTCCATCGTGTACTCGTTAAAACAGAGTATGTCTGTCTTCTAGGAGATCTCTCGAGGAATAAAGACAGACTGATGGATCTGAAATCCTTCTGGAGTATACCACCTTGATCAAAATTTTCCCGGTGGCGTCAACGTGTGGCGCCCCCATTATTCCGATTTGAGTTCTGTTTTTTTTATTTTTTTAAGTTGGTACATCTGTTGTTGACATTCCCTCTAAATCGTGAGTCAATCGAAGATGATGAACGCAGTGGCACTCCATTGATGAAGTTAAAGAAATTTTGGTCAATAACCGCAAATTAATCATCAGAGAGATAGCGGAGGACTTGAACATTGCCTATGGATCCGTCTAAGACATATTGGCTAATGATTTGGGTTTCCGTCGGCAGCAAAGTTTGCGCCAAAAGACCTCAATTTCATGCCAAAATTGTACGACACGCAATCCAGACATCAGGCAAATGAATGGCGTTCACCAAATGAGCCGATACAAAAAAAAAAACCACGTCGTTTTCAGTCAAAAAAGAAGGCAATGCACGGTGTAGTGCATCATAAATTTTTGCCAACAGGCCAGACAGTAAACAGAGAGTATTATTTGTGCGTTATAAGACGCTTGCGTCAAGCAATTCGCCGAAAGAGACCAGAATTTTAGGCAGAAAACTCGTGGATTTTGCAACAAATACCATCCAACAGCCACCGAATTCACCTGATCTGGTTCTTCCCTGTGACTTTTTTCTGTTCAATCGAGTTAAAAAACCACTACGGGGAACGCGTTTCAGTAGCCGAGAGGAAGTAATAGAAAAAACTTTTTGATCAATGTGGGTAGCAACATTCGCAACACAGAAAGTGAATGTTCATAAGCAGATCCAAGGATTCTTCTTTGAAGTTAACCCAGTATAGCCTAGGCGCTCAATTACACTACAATTTCGACGTGTTGTATACAGGCGATGCCGTAACCTCAATGTCGGTGATCTTCGTAGAGACAGCCCTAACCTTCCTCATTTGTAGAGGTTTCCCAATCACGTTCAAACTAGTTCGCCTATTCTTAGGTGGAATATTGTAATCCGACTTTTGTCTCGATCGCTTGTTGAAAATGCTAAGCTGAGGTCAGAGTTGGATGGTTTATTTGACATTTTCCTGTTGTGTATTGAATTAAAGAAATTATCTTAGACAGAAGAGACGTCAAGGACTTTCACCTATGCTTCAGACTGCATAGCATGTCCATTTCCTCCTAATTGCGGGTCAAACAATTGTCCATTGACTATCAGGGTTTCTCCTATTAATTTAGTTGTCCATTACATGAGACTGCTCACAGGAGCTTAAATTGCCGACTTACAATTTAGTCTTTTATTAAAGCCCTGCATTTGGTGATAGTCACAGATATCCATGGGAACTGTAATCTTAGTTGAAGAACAAACGATGCAATATTTATACGAAGAAGTGGCATGAATTCTTTCCATCTCCCAAAAATGCCAATGTTAATGGTTCTAATTATCATCTTTTTGGCAGCATGTCTTCGCAGTTCGTTCAAAAATTAGCGTCCTCTTTCAAAGGAGTTTTAGTGAGAACACTTATACTAAATAATCTCTTGTTCCAAATATTGCCCAATTGCATTTTTTCATGATTCCGCATAAAGAGTACCTCAGTCTAAGCTGATCTACAGGTATATAAAAAATATATCGAGGTAATATTACCTTTCCTTGAACTCATTGAACTTCCTTGGCCCCTAGGTTAGATAAAGTCACCAGAAAATAGACAAGTGTACATATATAATACATCTACAACCATCACAATAAGAATTAACAATTTCCCCTGAAAAGACACATAATCCCACGCGAATAGATCCATAAAAAACGTAGGACCCTTAAGGCTTGGTATACAATACTGCAATTCGAATGGCATACTTTTATTGTAAACAAAAGAAAAAACGAAAGCATTTGCATCAAAAGAGAAACTTGATTGCCGGAATATTCTTAACCTAAACCGAAAGAATCGTCTTCCTCATACCAACTGCCTCTCCGTCATAACCTTTTCCATTCCATTGACCTCGAAAAGTGAAAAGCAGTAAAACAATTCAAATCCAGTTCCAACAACAATTTTCTCAACTGCGGGCAGTGGGAAAGAATATTTTCTTTGAAAAATCTTTATTTTCCCCATAAGTGACCACATAACTTCAAGTCCGGTGATTTAAGCCGGTGGGCGATTTCAAGCGAATTCTGAGAATTCCAAGAGGGAGAGTGTCACTGTCAAATGTCGTCATTATAAATTTCCTGAACGGCGGCATTCATTAAGTTAAGTTCTCATACATCGTACCTCGTCCACTCTTCATACTCGTAACATATATGTTAAATGTCTCCCCTAAACGATTCACATCTATTCACTTTTCGCATTCGTACATTCCCGCAGACCTTAACCATTGCAATGCCGATAATCACTCATTTCCACTTTGCTGTCACTGCCCTCTGTGGATGAACAACAATAAACAACATCACCGCGTTGCCATATCATAGAAATAGTTTATTTTCCACCTCACGCCCCCTCACGATCGGCCGGCAGCATATGAGTATGTACTACGGGATACCAAACCAAATCACAACACCACACAATCGCACATGGATCAAGCGCGATGAAGTACACAGCGCTGCGATTTGTGTTTTTCCTTTTGTTGTTTTCTTTTGCGCTTCTGATCGATGATCGACTGTCACTATACGCTATGCATTTACATACATACGCACGTATGATCATCAGCGTGATCATCACAAACACTAATGCAGATGACAATCTTCCATTAGCCTTAACGTCGCGTCGAATGCATAAACAATAAACATACAAATGCATTCAGCCTATGGCACCACCACATGGAAACGGCGCGCGATCAGCTGTCACCTAGTGCTCCACTTTCATAATATATGGGTCAAATGGTGGGGCATTGATTGCGGGTTCAACGACCGCTGAATGTAATCAAATGCTTGGTATGTTATTTTTCCTCTTCTTTTTCGTCTTTTCCTTTTTCTTTCTTCTCTTGGTCGTGTTTCTCTTTTTGCTTAACTGTGTGACTGTGACGTGCATGCGATACGATCGTTTACAAATACAGATTCACGATCACCATGGATACATGTGCTGAGATGCATTTTTGAATACTCTCTTAAATTGCGAGTGGTTTCTCTTTAGAATTTCACTCAAATTTTGATCGATTAATGTATTGAATGAAGCGGGGCAATACAATTTGGATTTGAGTAAGTTAACTCTTTCGGTGGAGGTTTCCCTTATCTTAAATCATGTACGGCTAGCAGTTGGATACGAAGTTAATGTGTGTAGCTAACAGTGCTGTGTGGAATTTGTAAAATTTGAAGGAAGTCCTGTGGATGTGCGCTTGCTTTTAACTAGAGATCATTTCTCTAGTTCACATGACCTACAAGTGATCTTAGGCACTAGATATTGATAATTTTTTCAGGGAACATCGCCTTTTTTGTCACTGCTAATTGGGGTTCTCAACGAGGATCAGAATATAGTATGTTTGAAAATGTCAAGCTTAGCCTATGTTGCCAGCTAAGGGTTATCTGTTCAAATTCCAATAGCCCTTGTAGCCTCAATTCAGGGAGTTAGAAAATGTCTTTTTAGGATGTGATAAGCTGTTGAGGGGATCTCTGGTGCGATTGTTCAGGGAACCGCTGACTGTCCTATATTAAGTTCGTAGGGTAGGACCGTATTGTTTGCCTTATTTCCCAGTGGTAATCACCGGTAAGGGCTTACTCATGCAGGCTAAACTGGCATTATTCTGGTTTACGCTGCTGACAACCTCATACGAAAGAGATTTATGTTAAAAGATGTGAAGAACTAACAAATGGCCTCAGATAAAAAGCGATTTACCGTTGATGGCCCTTGCAAGTGTTTAATGAACCATGACCTTCGGATCAGCACGTGGAATGTTAAGTCCCTTAATAGGTCACGTGCAGCCGAACAAATAGCGGAGGCCATGGTCTGGTGCAAAGCAGATATTATGGCCATCCAAGAAATGTAATGGGATGGGTCGGATCAGAAGAGGATTAATAACTCCGACACCTACTACGGCGATTGTTGTTGATGTTAAAAGGAGCGACTATTTGTTATATGTTAGATGTTGTTAGAGGCAGACTTAAACACGAAGACATAACTTTCCGACATGCTAACGAGCGCCTCGTGAAAATCACTATTCAGGCTAAATTTTCCAGTATTAGCCTTATACGCCCGACATCAAGGAAAGATTACGTCATCAAAGATAGTCGTAAGCTTGAGCTCGTAAGGCTTGAGCGGTTCCTTAAATATGACAATCAATTGTCCTCCACAGTCTTAAAGCAAAGTTCGGAAAAGAGGTACTGTCGGAAGGTATAGCCAGCACGACAACACCTCTGATAACGGATTTAGGCTAATCATTTTTTGTGGCTGGACGGAACATTGTCGTAGTTAGCACGCGGTTCCCACATCTTGATATGACCAGATTCACCAAGCCATTCCTTCAGTATAATGGATGTCCGAACGTGCCGAGGGGTCAACATCCACTTAGACCATAACCTTTTTTTAGACAAGATACGGTTGCGGAGATCCCGAAAATTACAATGGCAATCAATAATGTGAGGAAATTTTAATTCGGACGGTTACAATCACAAGAGATCGTCAAATCCTTTTTCGATTGGGTCTCCCTTGATCTCCTAAAAAGTCCTATGTCGCCAGTATCAAGTATCGAAAACCGATTGGCAACAGAAATGCCGCCTCTGATGCACTGGGTTTTACCCCTTTTACGACCACCACAACGAAACCCCTGGTTTAACGAGTGCCGGCAAGCACATGCCGTTAAGCAAGATGTGTGAATATTAAGGAAAGAAGTTCTAGGCGAAGTTTGCAAAGTAATTACCTACTTACTTAAGGAAGGTAACGTTACAGCCCGTGGTGATGAATATTTATGCTCGTTACCAAGTTGTCGTCTCCCACTTTGAAGAGGTCAGCAGTCAGACAGCAGCTTTCTAGAACTTAAGCTTAGATATGGCTACGACTACTCTTAAAATGCCTGAGCAAGTGTTTTGCAAAATGGGACGGAGAGTGAAAAAAATGTGTTTGAGCTCAGTGGCTTTTTGCTTCATGTTTGTTGTACTCTAGTAAACCACTCATCTTACGTGATTTTAGCTGCTTGAAGAAAAGAATGTCTTTCGGGCGCGGTAGGAATTTAACGTCAAACCATCCGATTTGGAGACCAATATCCTACTGAGCTATGGCCACCAAAAGCTTATAGCACACACATAATACGTAAGCTGCTACTTAAGTTAGGTAAGTTAAGGTTAGGTTAAAAAGTGTTATGATTAATATGCGATCACTCAGACAACAGGCACCAAAACGGGAACATGGCGATCCCTGTGAAACGAGTTGAAATTTTCTTCAAATGGCAGAAACCTAAACCATCTCCCTAGTGAAACACCTAATTTCTTTGCAAAAGCCAAGAAGGCCTTTTAAGTCCATATCGTGTATTTCCTCTAGGCTTAGGATTTCCTTCAACTACGTGTGCCTTGCATTCACACAGTATGTGTGAAATAGTTTGCCCATTATCGCAGAATCTGCAAATATCCATATTTGACATTTTAATTTTCTTTGCGTATTTCCGCAGGAGACAGTGTTTTGTCAGGATTAATATTACTGGCCTAAGCTTATCCCTGTTTCATTTTATTAACTTCCTACATCTTTTGCTGTCAAAAGCGGGCAGAGAGCCTTGGATACCTTCTGTCCTTTAAGACTTGATCATCTTAAGTTGACAGTATTTGTGATTTTTTCCTTGATTTTTGCCTCACTATGCAAAGGGGTAGTTTGATGTTGGTGATCTCAATATTGCTGAGTAGCCTTCCTTTTCTGGCAAGATCATTCGTTTGTTCATTTCCTTTAATACCTACCCAGCACTTACTTACCCGGTTCTCACTGCATAGTGCCTTGAGCACCGTGCGACAACCCTTGGCTGTATCAGAGTTGATGTTGGTTGATTCCATTGCCTTGAGTGTGCCCTGGCTATCGATGTACTCGTAGATAGCGATATCTCTTATGAAAATCAAAACAGCCAGAATCTCTGATTGGAAGACACTTCTTGCGTCCGTTAGTCTTATAGACACTCTTAGTTCTGAAAAGATCGCAGGATTTGTTCCTTCTGCTAATTAAGTTAAAAAACAAATATTTACCACTGGAAATGGCCTTATTGTTTCTCAAAATACTCTCCATGAATATCAATACACTTTTGAATGGGCTTGCACCAATTTTCGAAGCACTTTTTCCAATCCGAACGAGGTAACTCCAAAAACATGCAGTTTTAACGCATCAACTGCTCCTTCAAGCGTCAAAAAACGTTGAGATCGCAATTTATTTTTGACGTGCAGGAATGAAAAGAAGTCATTGGTTGCCAAATCAGGGCTTTACGGCAGATGACCCATCAATTTGTTTTGAGTGGTCAAAAAAATCACTTGACTGTTTCGATCTGTAAAATTGATCGCCTTGTCGTGGAGAAGAATAATCCGCGTTCTTCTCCAAAGACTTAAAGGTGACAAAAGGTGGTGTACCTTTCTGAATTGACCATTCTACATTGCTTTAATGGCCCGAGGGTGACATGTCCGGTTTTTCCGAAGAAATAAGCCGCCATTTTCTTCGAAGTGCCAACTCGAATCCAACTCTTGTGGGATTTGACTCAACGTGGAAGACCGATGCAGGCGGCTGCTTTTTAGTTTCGGGCCTATATGCGTAGTTCTACCATATGATTCGTGATCTGTCACGTTCGAACGACGACCAAAATTGAATTTGTAAAACCAACGAACCACTGCGGCGTGGGATGGTGCTACATTACCAAAAGTCGAAGCGAGTTAATCGGCAAACTGTTGTTCCACTGTTGTTAATCCACGTCGAACATCATAAAAAACCATCATTTCACGATTTGCATAATTCCATTCTTTGGCTGAGATGAATTTTTCAAGTTTTTGTAAAAAACGCAGATAGCACTTATAACACAAAACGTTCTAAGCACGTTTACTATTGAAAACGTCAAACTTTATAATACTGCTGTCAGATTTGCCATAACTCTTACTTAAGCAACAACCTACATAGAAAAGAGTAATTCATTTATTGTGACCCCATTATGTTCAAAAATTGCTAAATTGTATAAAATTTGTTCTGTTTGTTTTGTTCGCAGATATTTTGTAAATTTAGATAAATCTTATTTAAATTGTAAGAATTGAAAAAGTCATAAATTAAATTGAAGATTCCTAGGGAAACATTTGAAGATGACATAAGCAAGCTAACATGTGATGAAGTAGGAGGTTTGACAATTCAGGAGCAGCTAATCGGAGAAAGGTGTGACATCTAAATATAAAGGGGCAAGGCAAGGGGCTCTACAGTCGCTCCCAAACTGTCGCATGTAGTGAAACAGTTTTTAAAAACCACGGTATCAGCCATTTAGGCTTAAATTCAATCAGAAGTTACTGTACAACTGGTAGCAGGTATTAGCAATAAACTACTTTTTAATTATTTTTTAAGTAGCTTCATTAATCAGTACGATATATACATATATATCTATGCACCTCAAAAATCGTAACCTTCATTTCTTTGCCGAATGGACTAGGCTCAGCCGTGCGCATAATGCACATTTTCAAAGTTTTGATCCTTAACCTTGGGGATCAAACTACTGAGAGGTAAACACTATAGTAAACAAAGACAGGGGCGAACTACTGCAAATATATTAATTTCAGTAGGGACGTCAAAAAGACATAAGAGCTAGGAACTAAAGGAAATATGGATGAGATTTTGCTTGTAACGAGGAGCGCTCAGGTTAAAATCAAAAACGGAGAGGTTCGAGTTGACCTTTCGGAGCATACAGGTGATTGGTTCGTTGGACCGGTAGATAGCAGATACGAGGAAAACTTAGATTACGTGGGTTGGTGTTGGAGGAAATAGAGTTGAGAAGGGATACGCTGTCGATGGAACCTGAGATCAGTCGATGAATGAAAAGAATGTCAGAAATATTCCTACGCCCATCTTACAAAACAAATTGAGAAATTTGTCGTTCCAGGGCAGGTAAGACCACGGAGAGAAAATAGGAAGAATCGACGTTGAAAATCCTCGATTCGGAAAACATTAATTTGGTGAAAGGGGGACCAAGCTCGACTGGCATACTCAAGCAGGAGCGAAATAACACAGAGAGATATGGTTACATACGGATTGGAAAATGCCTTGTACCACCGTTTAATAAAGCCAAGTGGTAAGTTGACTTTAGGGATCACCTTATTGATACGCGAACGGAAATTAAGCTCCCAGTCGAATAAAATACCAAGACTGAACCAGGGGAATTGGTTGACCGAAGGGAAAATAAAGTCTGGGAGGAGACGGGTTGCATTTACGTGAAAAGGTTAAAGATTAACATTTGGCTATAATAAGTTATAGGCAATTTTTGAGGCAACAGATTGAAAATCGATCAATGTCTCCTTGAAGAAGGGCATAGTCATAGGGAGAAAATATTGCGTCGTCAGCGTAAAGGGAGTGTTTAATGACCCTCTCAAAATCGTTAATAGTAAGAATGAAGAGAAGAGGACCAAGGTGGCTGCCTTGTGGATCTCCAGATGAGGCCAGAAATGGAACAGAAAGGTCGGATCTAAACCGATCATTATAATAACAGTTAATCAGGTAAGAAGAATTTCATTTTAATAAAAGAGACTCAAAGCCAAGAGCAGGCAATTTGAAGGGTATCAATCGATGAGATATCTTATCAAACGCTTTAGTGAAATCAGTTTATTTTTTTGACATTTTCTAAGGCTGCTAGAGCAAAAGACACGAATTCAACTAGGTTTGTGGTAGTTGATCTGCCTTTTACAAAACCATGTTTTCAGGGCCAAATGAAGCTTAATGCTTCGTACAAAATACTTTTAAAGAATTTGGGTATATGAGAGAGTTTAGCATTAGTAACTTCACGTTTAAATCCCTTTTTTGAATCGGGATTATAAAAGAGGTCTTGCACGTCTAAAGAAAATTCTTCCTGTAAAAGGGATAGACGAAATAGGTAGGAGAGTGGGAAGAAGATTTTTGAAGAAAACGGAGTGAAGACCATCTGGGCCGGGTAGGAATTTATCTTTAGGCTTTAGTAAATTTTATTCAATTACTACAGGATCGAAATTTTGAGTGAGAAAGGGACCAACAGAGAGTTCCGGTAGGTTATAGAAGTAAGAGGGATCTGGTACAAAAGAGTTCTTGGCAAATGATTGTTAAAAAAATGTAGCAAAAAAGTTCGCGAAGGTAGGAGGATCACTTGAATATTTCGTTTCGCAAATGAGGGAGGAAGGATAACCATTGATCTTACTTTTAAAATTGTCAAATCGAAGAAATGTCTTGGGGTCGTTTATTAGATTGGTGTATGCACTATTAGATATAGAGAGTTGTAAAATGCAATAAAGTAGTAATAGAGTGCAAGAAGTAGTTTGAATAGTCGAAAGAAAAGTGGGTGCGAAAGAATACCGCAGATAACTTGTTTCTTTTGTTACGTAGAGAGAGAGAATATTTTATGGCGGAAATATGGCACATAAAGAGAGATGGATTTAAATATTTCACAGTGACCAGAGATAGATTGGCAAACTCGAAAGCAGCTCTGCTTAAAAAGGTATTAATTTTACGGAAGCTAGCTTTGTGAAAGTTGTTAAAAGAGTGAATTTCGGGAGGATTTGACTGGAAAGATGAGTTGTGGAAAAATGAAAGAAATAGTGGAGGATGAAAGTGATCGATAGTTTAAAGAAATAGGTGACATCACGGTACTGAGGAGTTGATGGGATCAGTTTTCACATAGACTAGAGTCTGTTTACCGATCAAAGAAGAGACATTTCTTAGTAGAAATAGGATTAGAAGCGATGGAGTGAGAGATGGACTCCCAGATGGAGTCCATTTGGGATGTATATCGCCGAAGATAATGATATCACCAAGTGAGTTCGATAAGTCGATCAAATTATCAATGTGAATGTAACAAGAATGTAGCAATTCATAATATACAAGCATTTACGAGACAGAAAAAAAGTGTTATTTTAGCTGACACAAAGTCCAGCTTAGATGAAGACGAGGTTGCAATCAAACTGGAGTCAAATTTGTTGCGAATGGTCAGTAGAACAACTCGACATTCAGAGTCATTCAATTCATATTCCCGAGAAAAATTAAAAGAAAAAGTGAATAACTCCTGGTTTTTTATGTTGGGGATGAGATTAGTTTTGATCAGATCGTATATGTCAAATGGGAGAGCATGAGACTGACGCAAAACGGCATGGATTTTAGAATTACATGCCACGTAGAACTGATGGAAGTGATGAATGTTTACTGTGTAACCATAGAAAAAAAGAAGAAAACGTTTTTCTTCTGATGAAGTCTTTCGCTTTCTAATTGAAGAAAATTGCACTACGCGGTTTCAATTTATAAAATCTGCTCTAAAATACCGGCTGCAAAATATAGAAGTCTAATAACGACTTGAGACCTTTTTTTTTAATAAAAGGCAAACCATTTGAGATATTTCAAAAACTTTATTATTGGCTTGAAGTAAAATCAAAACATTTATGAATGGAATTCGACTTCGTTCATATGGCCACAGCGGGCACGTTTGCAGCGGTCAATTCGTTGGACCCAATTTTCAACGACTCGGCCACACATTTTGGCCGAAACGGCCGCTATTTCGCGTTCAATGTTGACTCTGACTTAATGATGATGACAATGACTTAACGTAGCCCCACAGGAAATAGTCAAGCGGCGTTAAATCGCACGAACGAGGCGGCCAATCGACTGGCCCATGTCTTGAGATAACACGCTCACCATACTTACTCTTCAATAAATTGATTGTTGCCCGTGCTGTGTGGCTTGTGGCACCATCCTGTTGAAACCACATGTCGTCCAAGCCCATATCTTCCAATTCGGGCCAAAAATAATCGGTGATCATGGCGCAATAACGTTGACCATTGACAGTAACGTGACGATCGTTATTGCCGACGAAAAAATATGGCACAATAATGCCGCCGGCATGCAAACCGCACCAAACAGTTATTTTTTGTGGATGAAGTGGTGATTCATGGAGCACATGTGGGTTTTCACCCGACCAATAACGCATCTTTTGCTTATTGATGAACCCATTGAGGCAAAAATGAGCTTCGTCATTGAAGATGATTTTGCGATGAAATTCACCATCTTGGCGCATCTTCTCCAGAACCCAATCGGAGAACGTACGTCGCTTCAAATGGTCCATCGGCTTCAATTCTTGAGTCAGCTTGTTCTTGTATGGTGTAAACCAAGATCCTTACGCAAAATACGTTATAATGTGGTCTGAGCGATGCCCAATTCTTGAGAACTCCGTGAAATTGACTGATTTGGATCGTTTGCTACGGACGTTTGAACGGCAGCGATATTTTCGACACATCGATCAACCCGGCACTGACACGGCAACATCACACATATAGACTCAAATTTTTGCACTAAACTTGTTATTGCCTGTCTATTAGGGCGCTAATTACGACCGAAAATTGGAGTTAACGCTCTTAAAGTTGCAGTCACCGACTCCGAATATCTGTAGAAATTTATATGTATTTAGACGTTGCTCGTTAATGTACTTTACCATGATGAGCATGTTGAGTTTACTGAATAAATTGTCAGTGACAGTTTGATGATTAGTGAACGAGTGCGTTTACAAATTAAATTCAAAGTTGTCAAGTCCCTATTGGAAAACCCTACATAAACCAAGATTTTTAGAAAAATATTGATTAAAGTTCAAAATTCTCTTTTGTCGGCTTACGGCAAAAGTCAAAGATTACCATTGTAAGTCTTGTAACATCTGAATTCTTTTTTGCCTTAATAGACACTGCTTCTACTACTACTACTACTACTGTTCTTTCTGCTCAAAAACTACATCGAGTAAATAAATAGGGAACGTTTTAAAACCTACTTTATAAACTACACCCTACATTGGATCCCAGCAAATCGCACATTCCCTCTTTGTAAAGCAAGTGGAGGATGTCTGTATGGCATCAAAAAAGAATTAAGTACACCCTTTGTATGCCGGTTTACTATCAGAATCAAAGCTTCATAAAAAGGAACATATCTTTTCGGATCACCTACCACTGACAGTGGAGGCGGCTGTGGAACATTCTGTCGCAGAAACGAGGCTACTACCAAAACTTCAATGGGAAAACAAAAAGGTCACACGTTTGCAATAAGGGATACACATCAGCTGATGTGTACAATGCGTATAATGGTACGAAGCTTGCCCGAAGCATCCAAGTTTAAATTTCGGTTTTCGCCGATAATTTTGAACTTTTATTGAACCCGAGTTGTAGTGCAATCCAAATGAGTTATGCTATACTTGACGCAACGGTGGATCAATTAGACCGAACGATCACGATCCAAGATGTATGCAGGGTATTTCACAGGTGCAATCTGAATAAAACTCTGACAGAAAATCGTATCCCATACGAATTTTTCAAATTAGTTACAAAAGCTTACTCTAGCATACAACAGTATTTTTAATACTGGTGAAAATTATCTAGCAGCTTCAGAAAGGACGTACTTGAGGAAGGAAAAATGGACTTGGGAAAATGAGGAACTCGAAGTGGGATAAGGATAAGTATTTAGGGGTAATCTTAACACCGAAAAATTTAAGGAAACTAAAAGCTCAAAAAATTGCAAGTGCGTGTGTCTGCCAAGCAAAAGGAATGTCGATCCGATCGCTAAGTTTAAAATCTTCAAAGCCACCATGCGGTCCATCACATGCTACTCAGCACAAGTCTGAAGTGTCGCGCAGTATGACGAGATGGAGAACATACATGCTGCACTTAGAAACTGGATAGCCTCCTTTGTACATCTTCACGCTTAGACGTTAATTTCTTTGTACCTTGAAAGTAATGGCGTTTTTAAGTTACCACCTCCCATACATGATGCAAAGCACTTGATATATCGAAAGTCCCGAAACCATTTCAACGATTTTCAAGGCCAGAAGTGAAGTGTTGATTCTAAATTTTATGCCGCAGGAATTGCGGAGAATTCATGTTATTTACTTCATCGGAATCTACCTGAATGGCCAGGAGTTGAATGTCCTGTATAGCTACCTGAAATACCGACTGAAAATTCAAATAGAAAATAATTAATTAAGCTTTTTAATAACACGCTGTATCAATATACCGTGTCGAAGTCCTTTATTAGCTCCTCTTTTTTTCACTGAGCTCTGGTGGGAAATCCAAAGTTGAGGTTTCTCCTAACGTTTACTTTGGGCGTGAGGTAGTCGACTAGAAATGTAATCATGCCGTTTAGTAATGAATCTAGCATATTGCTCTGGTCGTATAGGCACCATACCATTCCTAAGTCTGAGGGGCCTATTTACTCAAAATCTTCAAAAAAGTATTTTCTAAGAAATTTCTTTCGGTTCCACGATACTTTCTTGGACTTAAATACAAATAGAACATGCGCTATGTAAGTTGTCAGGTTGAGTACTCTAGGGCAGCTCCTGACTTTCTTAGCTATACTTACTTCAGTGCATGCTGCTCTGCCTTTGGCTGGGATTTTATGTAAGGTGCTTCAAATAAAATTCTAAATTGAATTTATAGTGAGATACTTTGTTGCATGTATGCCTCATTTTAGGGTCAAGCATTCATTAAACGACCTCTTATGAGGGTTTATGAGTAAGTCGTGCATTAAAAATAAAATGCTCTCCAAAATCAAATACCATTGAGTGGTCCTGTATTCTTTCAAACCATACTCAAGTACAAGACGTCTTTTGCTTCTTCTACAAAGATTCTAAGATAACGATCTTACTATGTCAAGTTTTCTAAAAATCCAACCTCATATCACAGTAAATACATTTACATACATGCACTTTCCCAAGGCCACTGCATAATGTGGTTGAGGTTAGCCCAGTAGGTAGAAAAGTCAAGTCATTGACATACTTTGAATGTAACTCTCTATGTTCAAACCGTTTTCTATCTAACAGAGTTCAATGGCCAACGGAATCAAACTTTCGCATCTTTAACAACTATAAAAAGCATTCACCGCGCTAACACACACAGATTACTCACAACAACGTTTATGTAAAAGTTCTTCAAAGATGCATTTCCTCTACAATCAAGCCTGTGTCGACCTTCTAAAAAAAAAAAAAAAAAAGCCCCCACTATGCATTCTTTTTAGACAAGACAAACCCATTGAACATTGAACATGATTAATCATTTGACACAATTTCTGACACGTCCGACTTTTCCTTCTTCTCCCATGCCGGGCGTATTTATGTAAATAAGACCACAACGAGCTCTCCCTTTTTCATCTGAGGCTGGCCGCCTAAGTATCATAATTATACAAAAAAAAAAAAAAAAAAAAAAAAAATAAAACAATCTACAAGATCAACCAAATCAGACCAAGAAACAAACACAAATCTTTCTCTTGGCCAGAATCGAAGCGCGCTCCTAATGCAATGTCATTGTCAGATAGACAGGCAAACAGTCAGACAGATTTGTACGTAATTCGAATTGACTTCAACTAGGTGAAATGTCATTGAACCTTGCGTTTGTTTTTATTTGACATCTCTCATAGTTTTCGGTTCCTCTCCACTCTCCCCACCATATTTTTTGTTAGGCGACTACATATTTGCATTTGTCCACACCACACCATTCTATCTGAATGCTATTTTGATTTCTATAGTGGGTACGGTGTGGCTCTTGTTGCAGGCATTGCATAGTGCCTCCCTCCACAATAAATTATTCCACGGAAAGTATGAGGAGATACACAAGTTCGAGCTAGAGATACAAATTCTTTTAAAAGTATACTATTTGGCATGCAGCCCCCAAATAGCGAACGGATACTAGCCACCGCAGGCCGACGATGGGTAAATGTAGCACCCTAAGTTCGAGTACTAGTGTTTGTATGTTTAGTAGCAACTTTCCCGAAATCGTTTGCTCCTCATATTGTACTCGTGTGTATGCATACGAAAGTATCTAGATGTAGTGGTAAATTCATCTGGATATTGTGATTATTATTATTTAGTTTTTTTTTTTATTTTTTTTTTTATTTACGTGGGCATGGATGTGCAATGTGAAATCGCTTTCAGTATGACGATCCATTTGAATCCCAAAAGATGAGAAAGGCTGGTATTCAAACGAGCACTGAATATAGGTAGTAGCGTAGCTCAGAGGCCAACTTGTTGATGTGACACAGTGCTCTATACTCGTAATCATACTCGGTATTTGTACTCGGTATCTAAATGTATATCCGTATCCGAGGCGATCTCACTTACTCGCATGTGGCGCTGGTGATTGGTTTTGGCTTACAGCACGCTGCACACATTTGATAAAGTAGAGCGTTTCCGGAACATATACGAGTACATGAAGATTTGCATTAGATAGCGGCCGGCATGTAATGGAGGTGGTAACGAGCAACTAGCATTTTACCGGACTGAACATTAGTTAGGCGGTAAACGATGATTGCCTAGTTGTAGCCGGTCTTATAACGATCAGTAACAATGTTAATGAGACTATAACTAACTGGCAATGAACAGATAAATAATAGAAACGCCACACTTGACAATAAGATAACGAGAGAGAAATACCACTAAACAAACTAATGACATGAATGACTGACTGACAGCTTTTATTAATTGTATTGAATACCCGTGCGCCAATGGTGCAGTCATTAGATTCGTACGACTATATTTTTATGTATGTGCACGGGGATACACCTAAAAGTATCTTTTATCATCTACATGGTAAGCTGTGGCTAAATTCGCACCCGGGTTGTAGTAAATTTGTTTGTTCTCCTCATGAATTCACCACCAAAGCGATGGCCATCGATTTCACAACAACAACAACGCTACACTACGGAACTCGGAAGAAGTGAAAGCCTTAGAATCACTCGCTTTACAGCTACAGTTACAGCTATAGATACGAGTACAGCCGCCACCAAATGGACTTTTACTGCAATTTTATATTTTCGTTTGCGAAAGGTAGGTCATGCTTTCGCTATTCTGACGAGAGAAATGGAAAAATCACACACAAAGTTAAGCCGCAGAAATAACACAAGATACGAGTACGAGTGCGAGTACAAATACGGGTGCGGGTGCGCGTACGGGTATGGGTACGAATACTGCATCTAATGTAAATGTACTCATCTCGGATGGTAATGATTATTGCCAAGAAGGAAGGAAACCACACCGTGCAAGAGGCCTACGTACGTCTTTATCCAACCGTATAATGAAGCGACAAATCGAACTTGCACTTTGTGCTGTGGGAAAATTCCCCGTAGATTGCGGTAGGTGACGAAAAGAAAACATCCGCAAATACGAGCACATAATTTCGACTACAGATACGGATGCTGGGATCATCATCATTATCATCATTCGTATCATAGCTCGTAACTTCGGCATTTGGCGGAAGATCGAATTTAATGGCAAGCAGCCTGCCGAGTAGGCCATGGGAAGCAGTAGGCAAATGGCTTATTGGTTCATTGGGTAAACAGCCTTGTGGCTGATATTTGTACTCCGATATAGAGTAGGCAAACCTCTGTCAAATGCCCAGAGATTCACTATTCAAAACTACTGCCTTCACTTTGACTCACAACTGTTGACTGTTGTAATACTTTAGAAAGTTTATTTATTATTTCGTTTTTTGTTGTTGCTGTTTTCTTTGTTTGTTTTATCTTTTGCTGCTTGTTTTAATGCTTTTTCTTTGTGTTTAGTATTTAAAAAGAAAAAAAAAAAAAAAAAAAAGAGCAACTTCGAATCAAGTGTTAAATAATTTGAGGTCGACGACTTGCGGTGAACTTTCGGTTCGAGGTTGGTGCATAATCTCTGCGGATATCTATGTTATGTTGAGGCCGTGGAACGTCGCTGCTGGTTTGAATTTATGAAGCCGGATTTTTGGTGAAAATTTATTATTCACGTGATTGCCTATCTACTAATACTGATACGAATACTGGAGATTGGAGTTTTCATGGAAAAAATGGATCGAATTTCGAGTTTGGAGGTTGACTGAGATTACAACTTTCAAATTTCGACATAAAAAAGAGAGATTGGCGGGAACTGTTTTGTATTTAAAAAAAAAAAAAAACCCAATGTACCCAATATATGGGAGAACGGGCAGAAAATATTGAAAAAGATTGAGTTGTCGCCAACAAGAATATTATTTGATGCGCAACTAAGTTCAATAGATGGCTGCAGCAGTAAGTGCTGGTCGATTTTGACATATCCAAAACGTGATGAACCAAGCTTAGACATATGGTAAACAAACTCTTTTGACACATTAGTGATTTTGTTTTGCCATCATATGCTTTTGGTTGTGTGAAAATGTCTGATTTTGGGCCAAATAATCGTCATTTGTGGGTAGTGTTGATTTTCTTCTTTTATTCGAAGAAAACGACGGCTGAAGCGCATCGAGAGCTTCTAAAAGTTTGCGGAGACATTGCTTTAAGTGAAACAATGTGACGTGATTGGTTCCGTCATTTCAAAGACGGTAATTTCGATGTTGAAAACCGTCGTCGTGAGGATCCGATGAGGATCCTTGCCAAACGCAAGAAGAGCTTGCTTCAGCATTAGGACTTCAGTTCTTGATGATTTGAAGTCAAGAGACGTTGAGAGTCATTTTTTCGCCTGTGAACAACTGCTCCATCGGCAAAAAAGAAGAGGATTCATTACAGCCACTCAAAGAGAAGAAAGACACGGTGACTGCCCGGCCATACGTCTACGTCGTCAGCTCGGTGAAATATTCATGCTTCGAGGTTAATGTTGTGTATTTGTGTATTTGACCAGTTCAGTGTTATTTATTATGAATTGTTGGAAGCTAACAATTCGACTTTAAGTGATGCGATTGTGCTGAAAAACGGCCACAATACTAGAAGAGGCACGAAAAAGTGATTCTACAGCAACACAACGCCTGGGCTTACGTTGCCAAGCCTGTTAAAACCTTCCTGAAAACTATCAGATGGGAAGTCCTACCCCACCCGCCATATTCCTCAGATATTGCGCCGTCCGATTAATACTTATTCCATTTAACGGCACATAGTCCGGCTAACCATCAGTTCCGCTCATATGAAGACATTAAAAAATTGGTTGATTCGTGGATAGCTTCAAGAGATAAATTCTTTAACCGTAATGGTATTCAAGCTCTGCCAGAAAAATGAGAAAAAGTTGTAGATAGCGATGGGTAATACTTTGAATGATTCATTTGTAACCATTTTTTCACAATACAGTTGCATTTTTATCAAAAACAGCGATAAATTAGTTGCGCACCTAATATATTCACATACGTCTGTGAACAAACTTAATAGATGGAGTCAGAGGTGATTTCAGAATGCCTATTCTGGACTACTAAAACCTCTCATAACTTCTCTATCTACCTGTTTACCTGTCTATCATAACCTCAGATCGATCTACCTATTCATATATGGACTTCCAGTACATAATCAATGCCTTGAAAAAGAGATGAATCCAGATCGCCGTATTAGATCCCCGAAGATTTCAAATGGCTGCTTATCCCACGGGTTTTTTGATACTCCAGATTGGGGCTTGTGTCGCCGAGGTAAACGTCCTACTCCATAGAAAAGAGGAAGAGAGTTTTATTTATTTGTTTAGATTGCTATTTTATTATTTCTTAATCACGTGTACATATTGTATTACCCTGAATAACTTTTTCAGATGATATTCTAAGACACGCTGTACAGAGCCTATGAATCCCGTGGAAAACACTTTTATTTCAGAAAAAGCGCTCAAGGAATCAATGTACCCTTAGAATGTTTGCACACAGCGTTTGTGGAAAAGAGTTAGGAGGGGAGGAACCAGAGACCAGAAACCAGACGTTTGTTGGCTCTAAATGTTTATAACAGCTAGAAAATAAAGAGCTGGTCAGGCCGTCAATTGATTGTATTTTACCAGCTTACCTGTCAGTTTTATTGCATTTTTTCAAATCTCATCTAGCAAGTTCAGAGAAGTCTTAAATGCTCGACCAGATGTGAGAATTTGACTCCAGTTCTTGGGTGGATAAATGACTTATACGTTGAGCCAAATCAGAGAGGGAAAAGTATTTCTTACGTCGTTTCAATAAAACTTAGACATCGAATATAGTAACAATCCTTACATACATACACACGTACATACATGCCGAGAGTGGAAAATTTTTTAGTGACGATGATGCAGGTCTCATTCATGAATAATATCGTAGCTTACTTACTTATTTAAGGTGCTGCCACAGTCCGGGGTGAGTCTGGGCCTCAACCAACAAGCGTTTCCAGCCAGGTTGATCTTCAGCTAGCTGTCTCTAGTTTTGCACGCTAAGTTCGTTGAGGTCCCCTTCAACTTGTGTGCATCTGAGTTGCTCCACTTCGTTGTTCCTCTCAAAACAGCCAAGAGCACCCTCATTCATTTTTGATAAAGTGCATGCCTCTACGACATAAGACGGGACTGGGATTATAAGGACCTTATATTGGGTTACTTTTCTTGATCGTGAAAAGACTTTACTAGTCTATGTGATATGGAAATGCATATACAGTGTAAAGTTCTAAATGCGCCTAACTAGGAGAGGTGCCAGATACGATCCTAGTCACTGTACAGTTCAACATGACATGTAACCTCCAAGTGGAGCCCCTGAATAGTTATCTCAGCAGCCGGTTAATAGTGGGCTAATGTATGCAGCTGTGTTCTAAGCAAAAGGGACACGTTCTTCTAACCCGGCAGGATTTGGCTGTTGTGCGTGGAGTTTATGGCCCAACAACGTAAAAAAATTCATCGGAAAACTAATTGCCTTGGAAGAAAACGGACGCGATTTAAAATGACGACATGGTGATTTAAGAGTGTGCTCCTGGAATATTAGAACATTATAAGCTCCAGGAGTTACCCAAATACTTGAAAATATCCTCATATGTGCACACGTCCCTACGAATGAAGCTGAGGACCCTATCAAAGAAGATTTTTACGGCCTCTTGGATGGAGCCTATGAAGTCTGTTTGGGGACGATGTTTAAATCATGCTCGGGACTTCATTGCCAAAATTGCTAAGAAGGGCATCTTTGGCGGAGTGGTCGGAAAATACAGCCTTCACGAAATGAAAACAGATAACAGATTCCTACTCACTGACTTTGCGGCAGCTAGTAATACGGTGATACCACAAGATTCCCTCATAAGATAACCCAGATTGCAACATGCAAACATTTAGAGGGGAAAATGTCGACTTTGGCCACTATTTAGTTGCAGCCCATTTCAAACTCTACTACCAATTGAAATAAATCTGCGCCAAGCAACAAAAATGGGGTACAACATTGGATCCCTGAGCACACCGGAGATAGCCAGTGACTACAGAGATTAACTGGACGAAAAACTCTGAAATATGCACAAATACCAACAACATGTGTTGGCAATGCTACACTACTACTCAGGAAGTAGCCGAAGAAACTCTAAGCTACCAGCCACCCCTGAATAGTATGAAGTATGATGACGAGTGCATACAGAAGAAGAAGGCAATGAAAGTTGCAAAGAACAACCCGAGCAACATGAGATGAGTACAGTGGCATCCCAGCTCAAGGATATCGAAGAGTGCAGGAGTAATAACAAAATGCGAAACTTTTATAAAAAAGCTAAAAGCATGGCTGCAGGCTACAGACCAGGAACTCAGGCCCTTCGAAACACTGAGGGTAATATTGTCACGCAGGCAATTTTGGATGTATTTAAGCAGCACTTCCAACAGCTGCTTGATAGGAATTACCAGGACAGAGTGATAGGGTACGAAGAAAACTCAACTCCAGTCGATGGAGTAGTTCTTCCACACAGCTTAGACGAAGTCGGAACAGCCATTAAAAAGCTAAAGAACAATAAGGCCGCAGGCTCGGCTGTAACTAAAGCCATCTGTGATCGGCACCTACAAAAGTGAATTCAGAGCTGACAAATCGACGGTAGACCAAATCTTCACTCTGAAGGAAATCCTGGAAAATAGCAACGAGTTCTAAGTCGATACTCACCATCTCGTAATCGACTTCAAAATTGCATACGATAGCATTCATTGCACCGATTTTTATAACGTGATGGCCGAATTCGGGATCCCGAGAAAACTGATCGCACAGCTTGGAACAAAAACCTCCGAATTATTCTAAACATGCACCGGATTCCGGCAAGTAGACGCTTTGCCGTGTATTGGAGCAGATAGTGCAGATAGATATTTAACAAATCCATCTAGCTGCAAGGCTATGCAGACGCTAATGACATCATCGCCGGTTCCCAGTGCGCCATTAATGAGGCTTTTACTGCTATAGAAAAACAAGCCAAATGAGTTGGTCTCATGATGAATGAGGATAAAACAAAGTACATGCTGTCAACTAAAAACCAATTCATCGAACACCGTCTGGAACAGAACCTAACAATCGACAGCTATAGTTTTGAGGAAGTGAAGAAGTTTATTTACTTCGGGACGAAAATAAACTCCCCAAATGACACCATAGTGGACATTCGACGACGAATAACCTAAGGCAACCGCTGCTACTTCGGTTTGTCCAAACAAGTAGGGTCCAAGCTTCCAACTCGAAATTCCAAAATCATGCTCTACAAAACCTTGATCTTGCCAGTCTTGCTTTATGTAGCTGAATGCTGGACGATAAGCATGACAGCGGAGGAGATCTTGGGATTCTTCTCCCAAAATTCTACGTCGAATATTTGGTCCTGCTTGCGGGGAGGGCGAATGGAGGAGCGATGTGCCATAGATGTAGTTCGGAATCTAAAAATCCGTGGCTCGGCCACATCGAGCGAATGGGGGAAAATGCTCCAGTTAAGAGAATCTTCGAATCCAAGCCATCTGGTTCACGAATAAACAGAAGATCGAACTTCTGGTTTAAAGATCAGATAATTGCGGACGCCAGAAGCCTTGGGCTAGTAAACTGGAAGCAACGTGCCCGGAACTCTATTACATCTTGCACCTGTATTTTTCTTAGATTTTAATCAAATATTAAAAGCTTCATAGTCTTATTGAGATTTCATTTTGATCAAAAAGTCGGATTTCCGATCAATGGCTGTGAGGAAATCATGTGGAATTCGTGTGGCTAAATACCGTCTCTTTTTCCAACAGGAAGAAGGAAACACTATATGCTTAAGGAGAAATTTTATTCGCCTTTGGAGTCCACAGTGAGTAATAAGCGATGTGTCCCTGCCCACATCAGCCAGTATTACGAGGGCTGTTTGTTGAGTACCCGGATTGGAAGATAGGTGGCGCTACTGAGCCAAAATAAGTATACCATCACTTAGTATAATATCTAAGGTGACAATCCGAAGATTAGTTTTGTTTCGACATCCATTTCAAAACATCGTGTTAGTGTTTTTTGCGACCATGGAAAAAGAGCAGTATCGCTCCCTGATCCGATTCTTGTTTTTGAGTGGCCAAACCTGCAAAAAAATCAAACCCATTCTCGATGGTGTGTACCCATTCACCTTACCGTACAACCGTTTACAATTGGTTCGCAGAGTTCGACGTTCGACGAGTGAAAGCTCGCTAGTTGGCTGAGATAGCAGGCATCTCAACTGAACGAGTTAACCATATCCTGCACGAGATTTTAGGCATGAAAAAGCTGTCCTCGCGAAGGGTGCAACGTTTGCTCACACTGGAGAAAAAGCGCAAGCGTAAGACCATTTTCAAAGACGTGCTTTGCCCTGTTTAATCGAAATCTGGAGGAGTTTCTGCGTCGTCGTTTCGTGACCATCTATGAAACATAGATTCATTGGTATACACCAAAGACAAAAGAACAATCGAAACAATGGGTTTTACCTGGTGAACGTGATCAAAAGAAGGCGGAGACCGTGCCTTCGGTCGGAAAGGTAATGGCCACCGTTTTTTGGGACGCGTAAGGTTTGACCCACGTCGACTATTTGGAGAAGGGAAAAACAATCACAGGAGCATACTACGTCGATTTATTGGGCGGATTCAACGATGATTGAAGCGACAATATTTGGCGAAGAAAAAAGTGCTCTTTCACCACGATAAGCACCGGCTCACATCTCTGCAGTTGCCACAGCCAAATTGGTCGAATTGCACTACGTAACGCTCCCCCATCCTCCGTATTCTACGAATTTAGCTCCCTGTGGCTTCTTTTTGTTCCGAAACCTTAAAAGGTCATTCGCCGGAAAGAAGTACGGGTCGAACGAGCAAGTCATCGCCGGCGCGGAGTAGTATTTTGTAGGCCAACAAAAGTCGTACTGTCTTCTTATACTACTTTCGTTTCAGTTTCTATTCACTATTTGTTTACTGACAGCTAAATTTGTTCAATTATTGTAATTCAAATCGGTGCGAGTGGAGATAATTATTTCGAAATCGGTAAACTTCCGTCCGCCTTATATGACAAAGTACTCAAAACAAACCCAAAGCATACACCCGTATTATTTACGTGAATCCACTCGTTCTTGTTACATTTTGTCACTTTCGAGATACGAGGATGAAAACAACAAAAAGCCTCTCCTTACCTTGTCACATATTACCAACGGCGCCCCACAAGCTCTGATTACTATCATTTGTTCTTCCCTGCCAAGATTGCTCAGTAGGTCAATCAATTCGAGTGCGCATAAAAACACTGTTGACAGTTTTTTTATTTACCAAATAAATAAGAAAAATATAAAATGATACTCATATCGGGATAGGGCTGTGGCAAAATGGTATACTCAGGGCTTGCAGAACATTGCTTTACATTTAAGTACGACCGAGCACGCACTATCACCCTTATCAAGTACTATCAGCATAATGGTTGGCTTACGCAGCGGGCAGTATCAGGAAATCACTGGTTTCGTGGTTCTGGTGCTGATTGAGAAAGTACTTGCGGCCTTGTCATCGAAATTGAACTGATGCACGCGAATAAAAGCATCGACATGGCCGGTGATAAGCGTCGATTAAGATTGACCTCTGATGGCGGCAAAAATAAACTTGACGCTTTGGCGAATACTAAATCTGCTTTTGGGGATAGAGAGTGAGACGGATGGGAACTACAATATTCATGTTTGGTTGGCACAAGGTAAAAGTCCAAGAATTGCTGAATGGAAAAATCGTGAAGAATGGCAGAATTTGGTTGTCTGCTTGTTTGTTGGTTTAGCTGGATGGTAATGGTAACCCAAATCCAAGTGGCATAAATAAACATGGACAAATCACCAGTTATCCTACAATCGTTCGAGATACGAGTATTTGTGCGCGTAGTTCTTTGGATAAGTTTATGGAGAAAGATGGTAAGCAACGATAAGGACGATTTTTTTTTTAAAGATGCAGTCAGTACGTACAGTCGTTTTCTACCAACATTGTTGCAAAGAAGTAAATCGTAGCTAATAAGTAACGAGAGCGGCGTTTTGTTGGCCCGCAAAGTGGGTCAGTCTGTTTGCTTTAATAAAGGAATAGAATACATAGACAAAGAACTACTCCATTGTTCTACTCGTATTTTCCTTTTACTGAAATTTCTTAGTCTTCCGTAGGAAGATCCGAGACTATTCCGCGGTGTCGTCATCACAATCAAGATGGCAGGAGTAGCAGGATGTTGTGTCAATTATACAGAGCACAGTTGCGTAATTAAAAAAGCAGAGTGACCCTGTATGACACCAGTAAGGAGTCTACAGGTTTTCCAACTGAAGGTAAGTAGGAAAGTCGCTCAACTTTTAGAAAGGTTAGGAAGCACTCGTTTGGTCCGCTGCTATTGTGGAAAATCCTGTGATTTGTAAATATGATTACAGGAGACCCAAATGGAAAATTTGGAAGATGTTACCAATAACGTAGGCAGTTTAAACGCAGGTTTAAGTTCAAAGAAACCCTCAGCCCTGTAGCCCAAAATATGAATATTAATCAGTGGATCCATTGAAGAGGAAGGCGTGCTAGGAAAAGCCCACATACAGCCGAAATAGACCGTTCTTTGAAGTCTGGTAAAACCAGCAGTGACGTATTTTCGTAAGAGCTTATTTTACCAGATGAATGAAGCATAGAATGTTATTAGCCTTTTCGAAGCCATGTAGATCCAAAGACCCCTTCTTGGTGACCAGTCCATATCTTGGCAAAAGCTCATTTATGGTACTATAGTGTTGCGCTTTCTCTTTTTCGCAATGAGAATCGCATTAATTATCAATCACGTATACAGCTGCTGTGAATTAGAGTGAACAGACGCTAGGCATGATCTAACATATAAGACAGCTACCTTATCTTTATTTGCCTTCTCACAGACCGTTTATTTGCCTTACCCCGTAATCAAATATACACATCTCCGCAGTAAGCATCCGCAATTGAGGTCGTACTTAGTATTATATTCCTGTTTTCCACAAAATTAATATTTCGTCTACACTGTGTTGTCCGGTCGATTTATAATTGCTGCCAAAAGTTGGTTTTTGAAAGCACCCTCAATGTCGATGAACATGGTCTGATCTGTCAATTGAGGGGCCACTGCTACTTAAAAGATTTGTGTATTGCAAAGTCACTATTAAGAAGCCAAGAAAGGTTCAATTCTTTTGATAAAAGTGAGAATCTCCTTGGTGAATTTAGGGACTAAAATTTCTTTGGAGCCATGCATTCACATAAGATGTGTTCCGCAGTTTCGTTCTGCAATGACGATTCAGTTTATTGAATAAAACCTTTGAAGGTGATATCTAAGATGGCAGTGTACGTTTAGAGACCCAACCAGTCTTTTGATATCATCCCTTTTGAGATGTGGGAACTCTTTAGACTTTTGAGGAAAGGTTTGATGGCTTTTTTAGTCTGACGAAGTACTGGGATATACACATTTTTGTTCGCCCAACTCTTTATTGCTGAGTTAGTTGCTGAATTCGGAATATTACAGAAAGGTTCAGGGCCGATGAAAGAATCACCCGAATCGTTTCTAGCCAGTCGCCGGCTTTTTTATTGTCAACGATACCTTTATAAGTAGGCACTCACCAAAGTTTTACTTTGTTATTATGGGAGAGATCTTGTAGTGTATTGAATCAGTGCAAGACTGATTTGGAGTCAATGAGATTAGAGCCTTATGGCTGCTTGAACGTTCATAAGTATATGGATGGGGACACCCTTTATTCTTTTTTTGTTAATGAGATTGGTGCACACCTTTATGGTATGTATATCCGCTTGAAATACGTAGGGACTTTTCCCAATTTGTAGCGATATTCTGGTGTTTCGTTCAAAAATATGAGCACCCACTTCGGTGTCCATCATCGATCCATCCGATTACCACTTGATACCCTTAACTTTGAAGTGGGGTTTTTGTAGTTCCATGCTTCCCGGCTTGGGATCACTATAATGAACTTTTCGCCGAAGCACAGAGTTTTGGGTATGCAGTCGTTTGAAAGTGCAGATCAAGACCAGTTCGGGAATTGCGGAGAAAAGATTCTTTGGATTCATGTGATCTGAGTGCTTAATCTCTTCCATAGGGTTTTCGAATAACGACTTGACAACTTTTTTTTTTTTTTAAATAAAAGGCAAACCATTTGAGATATTTCAAAAAAATTATTATTGGCTTGAAGTACAATCAAAACATTTATGAATGGAACTCGACTTCGTTCGTATGGCCACCGCGGGCACGTTTCCAGCGGTCGATTCGTTAGACCCAATTTCCAAAGACTCGGTAACACATTTCGGCCGAAACGGCCGCTATTTTGCGTTCAATGTTGGTTCTTGGCATAAGCCAACGACTTAACGTAGCCCCACAGAAAATAGTCAAGCGGCGTTAAATCGCACGAACGAGGCTGCTAATCGGCTGGCCCATGTCTTGAGATAACACGCTCACCATACTTACTCTTCAATAAATCGATTGTAGCGTGTGGCTTGTGGCACCATCCTGTTGAAACCACATGTCGTCCAAGTCCATATCTTCCAATTCGGGCCAAAAATAATCGGTGATCATGTCGCGATAGCGCTGATGATTCACAGTAACGTGACGATCGTTATCGTTAACGAAAAAATATGGCCCAATAACGCCGCCGGCATGCAAACCGCACCAAACGGTTATTTTTTGTGAATGAAGTGGTGAATCATGAAGCACATGTGGGTTTTCACCCGACCCATAACGCATATTTTGCTTATTGACGAGCTCAATAAGCCAAAAATGAGCTTCGTCAATGAAGATGATCTTGAGATGAAATTCCTCATCTTGGAGCATCTTCTCCAGAACCCAATCAGAGAACGTACGTCGCTTCAAATGGTCCACCTGCTTCAATTCTTAAGTCAGCTTGATCTTGTATGGGTGTAAACCAAGTGGTCTGAGCGATGCCCAATTCTTGAGAACGCCGTGGAATTGACTGATTTCGATCGTTTGCTACGGACGTCTGAACGGCAGCGATATTTTCGACACTTCTAATAACGACTTGACAACTTTTTTTTTTTAAATAAAAGGCAAACCATTTGAGATATTTCAAAAAAATTATTATTGGCTTGAAGTACAATCAAAACATTTATGAATGGAACTCGACTTCGTTCGTATGGCCACCGCGGGCACATTTCCAGTGGTCGATTCGTTAGACCCAATTTCCAAAGACTCGGTAACACATTTCGGCCGAAACGGCCTAAGCCAACGACTTAACGTAGCCCCACAGAAAATAGTCAAGCGGCGTTAAATCGCACGAACGAGGCGGCTAATCGGCTGGCCCATGTCTTGAGATAACACGCTCACCATACTTACTCTTCAATAAATCGATTGTAGCGTGTGGCTTGTGGCACTATCCTGTTGAAACCACATGTCGTCCAAGTAGATGTTTTCCAATTCGGGCCAAAAATAATCGGTGATCATGGCGCGATAACGTTGACCATTCACAGTAAAGTGACGATCGTTATCGTCGACGAAAAAATATGGCCCAATAACGCCGCCGGCATGCAAACCGCACCAAACAGTTATTTTTTGTGGATGAAGTGGTCATTCATGAAGCACATGTGGGTTTTCACCCGACCCATAACGCATATTTTGCTTATTGATGAACCCACTGAGTCAAAAATGAGCTTCGTCACTGAAGATGATCTTGCGATGAAATTCATCATCTTGGCATATCTTCTCCAGAGCCCAATCGAAGAACGTTTGCAGACGTTGTTCGTTAGTGTACTTTACCATAATGAAAATGTTGAGTTTACTGAATAAATTGACAGTGACAGTTTGATGATTAGTGAAAGAGTGCGTTCACAAATTAAATTCAAAGCTGTCAAGTCCATATTGGAAAACCCTATATTTGTAGTGGCCTACAAATTACCATCGAATTACCATCGTTTTTATAAAGAGATGGAGTGGCATTACACCAATGAAGGCTTCTACAGTTGCTGTGGGGCATGTTTGCATCGTGCCGGTAATGCCGAGCCATGCAAGTCTTTGTAGCCTATGCAGCTTTTGTCTATCAGATTTATCTTTTGTTTTATTCCATCAGAATTCTGATGAGTAGGTGATGATGGGTCATATCGTCTTTATATATATACAAAGGGTGGCCTTTGGGGTTAGTCCAAAGGTCTTAACCTACATACGAACTCAAGCCGGCATGGATTAAGTCGCCCTGGTAATTTTATTGCTAATATGTGAATTCCAATTTAGTTTTTTTATCGAGAACCATTTTACTTCACTGGAGTACACAATTATTTTGCCGTTAAGTGAGATTTGGTCAAGTTTTAGATTTCTTTTACAAGTGAAGGGAGCAAGTACAAGAACCAGCCATTTACTTTTTTTAAAACATTTTGCTTCGTATATCAAACGTATTTAGGGTATTTACTCCTTAGCTGTTATGACTTAGTCGTCGGCATATTCTATTGTTTGATAGCACAGGTTTGTAAGTTTTACAACCAGTGAGAGAACACCTCTCTGTGGACAACCTTAGATGGCTAAGACAGAAGTTGTGGAGATTTTCCGATTTTCGAGCATCGCTCTAACCCAACGGTTAGTGGGATGGTTAATCCCTTTTTTAAACATGACTTCCGAGATGGACTAATATCCGGTATAATCGAATGCACCTTCGATATTTAGGGAGGCCCAAAGTGTAATTTTCTTTTGCTGGTAGGACTTTTTATTCTTTTTAACAGGATTCAGTAGAGCGCTGCTTCAGTATAGGTGCAGAGATTAATTAGTATTATTTGTGAATTGCCTCCATATTAACTTGCCGTAGGCTAAGATGGGTCTGATGATAGCCGCGTATGTCCCCATTTTCTCCCAAACATGCGGCTGCAAACGTAGTAGGCGATCGTTGCTTTCTTTACTCGTTTTTCGACATTGTGGCATTATCCTTTTATGTTTGAATAGAACAGTCTCAGTTTTTTGCGGAATGATTCCCAGCCCACAGATCTAGGCCGGGATATTAAAGAGTATTTATATAAATTCATAAAAAAAACTCTAAAATTTCAAAAAAAACTGTCATTAAAAAAGATACAAGTCAAATACAGATACAAACAAATAATAAGTAGACAATAAAAAATTATATAACAAATTAAATAAAAAAGCGATTCCAAAGCATTATAGTTAAGCGTAAATAACCAATCTTTAACTTTTTTAAAGAACGAATTTAGATGTTAAGTTGTTTTATTAGTAAGAGGCAAATTATTAAACCTTAAAGGAGCTCTAACAGTATAGAAGTTAGAAAAATGGGTTTTGAACACCGCTGGGACATTTGCAAGATACATTGTCTTTACACGAAGACTATAATATTGAATTAATCTGCTAGAAATATTACCACTTTTCTTAAAAAATTCTTTAAGTACTTTGAACACATAAAGGCGTTTCAATGGTAAAATGCGAAGTTCTTTAAATAAAGGTCAGCTTTGGCTAGTACGATTCTTATTACAGATACTACATAAGTTCCCGGAAATTATTCAGAAAATTAAAAATACAAGTTTATTCATCTAAATCTATATTATCCCCTTCAAAGTAATCCCCATCGACTGCAACACACTTATGCCAACGCTTGATCCAATCCTCGAAACATTTTTTATATTCGGGTTTCGGTATTTTTCCATTACTTCCTCTCGGCTACTGAAACGCGTTCCCCGTAGTGGTTTTTTAACTCGATTAAACAGAAAGAAGTCACAGGGAACCAGATCAGGTGAATTCGGTGGTTGTTGGATGGTATTTGTTGCTTTTTTCGTCATAAAATTACGAATAATGATGGCACTGTGCGACGGTGCGTTATCATGGTGCAAAATCCATGAGTTTTCTGCCCACAATTCTGGTCTCTTTTTGGGAATTGCTTAACGCAAACATCTCATAACGCCCAAATAATATTCTTTGTTAACTGTCTGACCTTCTGGCAAAAATTCATGAAGCACTACACCGTTGTAATCCATGAAAACCGTGATCATTGCCTTCTTTTTTGACTGAAAACGAAGTGGTTTTTTTTTTGGTATCGGCTCATTTGGTGAATACCATTCACTTGGCTGATGTTTGGATTGCGTGTTGTACTCATAAACCCATGTCTCGTCTCTAGTAATGATTATTTTGATGAATGTGGGATCGGATTAAGCCTCGCAAATCATCTCTTTTGCAACGTCAACACGGTCTTTTTTTTGCATGAAACTGAGGTCCTTTGGCACCAACTTTGCTGCCACACGACGGAAACCCAAATCATTTACCAAAATGTCTTAGACGGACCCATAGGTAATGTTCAAGTCCTCCGCTATCTCTCTGATGGTTAATTTGCGGTTATTGACCAACATTTCTTTTACTTCATCAATGTTTTCGTCGGTTTTTGATGCCGATGGTCTGCCATTGCGTTCATTATCTTCAAATGACACACGACCACTTTTGAACCGCTTATGCCACTGGTAAACGACCGTGCGTTCGCGCACCATTAAATCCGTTTTTTACGCAAAATTGAATACAAGTTCGTTGTTGCAAATTTGAATCCATTTCTAAAATTGTAAAAAAACGGCAACACACACAGAGATAGATGAACTCTTGCCTACGTAACTTTTGCAAATGTCAAGCTATGACGCTAAGATTTAGAAGGAATATTAACAACAGATGTAACAACTTAACAAAAAAAAAAAAAAAAAAAAAACAGAACTCAAATCGGAGCAATGGGAGCGCCACACGGTGACGCCACCGGGAACTTTTTGATCAAAGTGGTAATTCTGAGTAGATGTTTCTGGACTATGAGCAACGGCTTAGAAAAGATATTATAGGAACCACCCCAAGTCGAGATACCATACTGCAATTATGACTGAGCTAAGCCATGGTAAGCTATTATCAAAACTTTTTTAGAATAATATGGCTTGATAAGATACATATTTCACGTAACCAAAATAAAGTGTGATTTAATGGTTTGTAACATATATGTTCTCTCCACTTTAAATTCTTTTCAATTGCCACTCCAAGGTATTTATAATAAGATACTGTTTCGATATTAAAACAATTACTAGAACAACATGAATTATCCATAAAATTACATTTGCCACAAATACGCAAAGGTAAACAGAATTTTCTACAATCATGAGCATGGAAACATAAACTATAATTTTTTACAACGTTGTTCGAAAATTTGAAGGACATGGGTTTTGTTTTTTCACTAATAATCAATTTGTGAAGCATAAACAAAATTCTAAATGTTTCTAAATCTTCAGATATTTTTGCAACACATTCGAATTCAGTATCAAGCTGGCATGTGAATGCAATGTTGTCTGTAAAGGCCGTTGGCATTCCATTAAGGTTAAGACCAAAGAGAGAGTTTATGTTAATTAGAAATAGCAAAGGGCCAAGAACTGGGCCCTGTGGTATGCCATTTTTCAATAAACGGGAATCACTGAAGCTTCCATTTACGTTGACCGTTTGTTTTCTCCCTTTAAGGTTAGAAGTAAACCAATTTTGTATTACTCTTCCAAAACCAGCATTATATAATTTTTTTAGTAGAAAGTCATGGTGAACCATATTGAAAACTTTGGTCATGTCGATAAAAGGAGTCATTGTGGATTTATTACGGTTGATACCTTCATATAACTGGCTACACACTCTTAGAATAGCATCTTCGGTTGACCTATATTTTCTATTTTCTATTTTACCATTTAAAAAAAAAAGGAATAACTTCAGCGGTTTTAAGGTGTTCAGGGAAGGAGCCATATTGAATACTAAGATTAAACAGGTAACATACAACATCCACAATGTAAACACATATTTTCTTCAATAACATCATTCGAACACGAATTTTTATTTTTTAGTGATAATATGACCCTAAGGACTTCCATTGACGTAAAATTTTGAAAAAAAAACTGTTGGGTTGAGGGTGCAACAGAACAACAGCAGTCGATTGAAATCACTATAAATGGTTTCAGTTTTTCAGAAATTTCAGTGAAGTACTCATTGATTTTATTGAAAATATCAATTGAATCAGTATAACTAATTCCATCTATTTCCAAATTGTTGATACCTAGATACCTAGCCCCTCGATAAAGCTGGAAAGCCATTCTGGAATTTAGTCAAAGTAATTAGAAATAAAAACAAGCAACACCAATGTCTTTGTTGCTGACAACGAAAAGGCCAATATATTTTTCCAAAAGTTTTTAGAAAAACACGGTATCTCAACATATAGACAACGAAAACACTACTACGCTTGTAGAGGGCGCACTAATGAAACTAATGAATTTGTTACCGAGATGGACTATCAAATTTCGTTACCTAAAAGAAATGCCTAAAATTGGAATAACAATTCTTACATTTTTCATGAACGCCTGTCTTAAGTTGCAATACTTTCCAGAAGCATGGAAACTAGCAAAGGTAGTCCCAATTCCAAAAGCCGGTAAGCCCCCTAATGATCCTGTTAGCTATAGGCCAATTAGTTTGCTTAGCAATTTTAATAAAATATTCGAAAAAATACTTAAAGATAAAATTGTCAATCATATCGAAGAGCAAAAAATATACCCTGATGAGCAGTTTGGTTTTAGGTATAAACATGGTACCTCGCATCAGGCTCTCAGAATATGCAATCTGATAAAGAGTAATCGTGCAATAGGTCAATCAATTGGGATGATTTTGTTGGATATTGAGAAAGCTTTTGACTCCGTTTGACATGCTGGGCTTATCTACAAAATGATTAATAATACATTGGTCTATAACTTCGTGCGGTTTGCTAAGAGATGGCGTAACTTGTATTATTTTATTGGAACACGCGTTGGAAAGCTACTGTCATTGTACGTCATTTCAGTATATGTCATTCATTTGAAGCGTAAACAACAATAATTTTTTTTCACTCAAATATGTCGAACTTTGTGCCTGAAAAAGTGTTTTTGCGGGGAGTTCTTCTTTATTATTTTAATATGAAGAAAACTGCTGCCGAAAGTCATCGTATTTTGGTGAAAGTTTATGGTGAACATGCGCTAGCTGAGCGAACGTGCCAAAAGTGGTGTGCACGATTTAAAGGTGATGATTTTGGCTTGGAAGACGATGAACGTCCTGGGCAGCCAAAAAAGTTTGAAGATGAAGAACTGGAAGCATTACTGTATAAAGATTGTTGCCAAATACAAGAAGAGCTCGCTGAATTTTTGGGTGTCACTCAAGCAGTCATTTCAAAACGTTTAAAAGCAGCTGGATATATTCAAAAGCAAGGAAATTGGGTTCCACATTCGGAAGTCAAACAATGCTACCGAACACAATTAATCCGTTTGAAGAGAGCAGTAGCCGAAAAACGCTCGGAATATGCGACCAGACACGAGGCAATAACTTTCCATCATGACAACGTTCGGCCCCACGTTGCTATTCCGGCTAAGAACTATTTGGAAAACAGTGGATTGAAAGTCTTACCCCACCCGCCTTATAGTCCAGACCTTGCCCCTTCTGACTACCATTTGTCGGTCGATACCATCAGAGCAGAATATCAAAAATTGGTTCGATTTATTCTTGGCTGCCAAGCCGGCGCAGTTCTTCTGGGATGGGATCCACAAATTTCCAGAAAGATGGGAAAAAGTCATAGCTTCAGATGGGCAATACTTTGAATAATACTACGTTCAAATTTTGAAAAAAAAAAAACCGCAGGAATTAAAATATATACCAATAATTTTGCTACATTTCTTTGTAGAATCGTTTAAAGTTTTGTGTCAAATCGTCGCTTTAAAGTATTTGTTAATAGTAATGCGTCTGATGTAGTCAGTTTTTGTGCAGTTTTTGTGCAGTTTTTGTGCCCCAAAGCTCAGTGCTTGGTCCTATCCTTTATAATTTGTTTACATCGGATCAATGACCATCTAATAGCATGAAAACCATTTGTAAAGTACCTGGGTTTTTTTCTTGATCAAAAATTGACATTTAAAAAACACGTTTTTGAAACAATTAACAAAGTATTGTAAATAAAGCAATACAAATGTTATATCCCTTTATTAATAGAAAATCAACACTTTCAAATGATAACAAAAGGGTAATTTACAGAACGATTTTCCAACCTATATTATTGTATTGTTGTATGGTGTGGGGTAATTGCGCTTAGTGCTACATTAGAAAGCTTCAAATATCTCAGAATAAAGTTTTAAAGATGAGTGATCCCCCCTGGCATTACTCCACAACAGATTTACATGATAGAGCTAATGTTGAATTGATCTCTTCTAGAATATGCAATCTAAGTGACTCGTTCAAGCTAAGATGTTATATTTGGGAAAATACTCTTGTATGGGGTATGTAATTTAATTCGTGCGGTTTTTTTTTTTTTTTTTCAAAATTTGAACTTTTATTTAAGAAAAACATGTACAACAGTATTATTCAAAGTATTGCCCATCTGAAGCAATGACTTTTTCCCATTTTTCTGGCAATTTGTGGATCCCATCCCAAAAGAACTGCGCCGGCTTGGCAGCCAAGAATGAATCAAGCCAATTTTTGATATTCTGCTCTGATGTTCTCCGTATTTCAGTGAGCGCGTTCTGCATCGACCGGAACAAATGGTAGTCAGAAGGGGCAAGGTCTGGGCTATAAAGTGGGTGGGGTAAGACTTCCAAATAGCTCTTAACCGGAATAGCAACGTGGGGTCGAGCGTTGTCATGATGGAAAATTATTGCCTTGTGTCTGGTCGCATATTCCGGGCGTTTTTCGGCTACTGCTCTCTTCAAACGGATTAATTGTGTTCAGTAGCATTGTTTGTTGATGGTTCCACCCGATTTTAGTAGCTCATAATACAGCACACCCCTCTGATCCCACCAAATACAGAGCATTACCTTCGCGCCATGGATATTCGGCTTTGCCGTTGATTTGGCTGGTTGGCCGGGTTTTATATATGATTTTTTGCGCTTGGAGTTGTCGTAATGGATTCATTTTTCATCACCACTAACAATCCGATGCAAAAATGACTTCCTTTTGTGGCGTTCTAGCAGCATTTTGGACATGCAAAACCGCCTTTCGACGTCTCTCAGCTTGAGTTCATGTGGAACCCAATTTCCTTGCTTTTAAACGTTTTGAAATGGCTGCTTGAGTGACACCCAAAGATTCTGCGACCTCTTCTTGTTTTGGGCAACAATCTTCATAGTGTAATGCTTCCAGTTGTTCATCTTCAAACTTTTTTGGCTGTCCAGGACGTTCATCGTCTTCCAAGCCAAAATCACCACTTTTTAATCGCGAAAACCACTTTTGGCACATTCGCTCAGTTAGCGCATGTTCACCATAAACTTTCACCAAAATACGATGACTTTCGGCAGCAGTTTTTTTCATATTAAAGTATTGAAGAAGAGCTCCCCGCAAAAACACTTTTTCAGGCACAAAGTTCGACATATTTGAGTGAAAAAAAATTATTGTTGTTTACGTTTCAAATGAATGACATATACTGAAATGACGTACAATGATAGTAGCTTTCCAATGCATGTTCCAATGGAATAATAACAATAAAATAATACAAGTTACGCCATCTCTTAGCACGAATTAAGTTATAGACCCAATATTTATTTATTTATTTTTGTTTTAATTTGAGTTTTTTTTCATGATTTTCCTCAATATTTATTAATTATTTTTTCCATATTGCTTATACGTTAAATAAGTTTATACAAAATGATACGGTTGAAAGACAAAAATATGTCAAATCTCTGAAAATTGTACAATGTAAATTGAGAGACCGCATACTGTTATTTCGTGAAACAATAAAAATTTAAAAATTTGATACCTAGAGGTTGCCTACATTTGCCAAAAATGTTGTCAACTACCTTCCATTCTTCTCTCACATTTCCCCTGGCTCTTCCAAACAAATGAACATAAAAGTTGTTTCGTGTTTCTATAATATTTTTGAGGACTGACTTGCTTAGCTTGACATAGAATTTTTTTAATTTTACCTCTTTTGGATATTTGTTAACTTTTCTACTTTTTATCTTATGTAAAAGAGTTTTGTGGATGGGCTTAAGAAATGTATTCTTTTTTGAGAAAAAAAATGAACCGGATGTACAACAATCAATGTGGTATTTTAAAATTTTTAGAACATACCGAAGGCAATAGATGGGTTGGGTTCAAAATAAACTGGATCCCAGAACTGATATTTTAAACATTCCTTTAGCTGAGTATAGTTGTTGCAATATCTTTTTCTAATATTTGTAGTATTACAGTCATGATTAGTGATAATGTGACATATATTTAGGGTAATCATACAATGATCAGTTATTTTTAATTCAGATACAGCGTCATTAAACATTTTATCTTTTTTTTCTTGGTACTCTGTTATGCGGGTAGGCTCATTAATTAAACTCTTCAGGCCATATGACGCCATAAGAAACAAATAACTCTCAGTATCTTTATCAAATACATTCAAAACAACAATATTTAAATCACCAACAACTATTAAGTTCTTTTCTTAACAAGACCTCAGGACATTGCTAAACCCATCAATGGAAACACCTTTAGAGATTGTAGTTGCCGAAGCTTCAGTGTTGGATTTCATGTAGCTACCATGTGGCCGTTTTAGATCACCAACTACTGTGGGTTCTTTAGATATGACTTTCTTTAGCCAACCACGCTCTATGAAGCTTTCAATATTGGAGCAAAATTTCTCCTTGATTCGATTTTAGCGCTGCATATTACGCTCTGGTATTTTCGCAAACTGACCTCATATTTGTCATAGTCGGAGCAGAGATTTAAAAAAGTTGTCTCGCCTCTTTCTTAATGCTTTGTATCATAGTTCTTTAGTCCATAAATATGGGGAGCTCTTGGATTTATTAATCTTTGTAGTGCATGTTTGGTTAAAAGCTTGCGGTTAAGCTCTGGATTGAAGTGCCGAAGGTTGCGTTCTATTTTGTGCTTTTGTATGCAGGGACTCGGAATGTCGAGTCGCCATTTGCGTCTTGTGAGATCCATGAGTTCTTTCTTTTGGACAAAACGCAGTTCAGCTTTTAGCCATGGAGCTAAACTCTCTCAGCCAGGGTTATGTTGTCGCACTGTATGACCTTGAATTCTTTTATGGTGCCCAACTGTCCGAAGAGCGGTATATTCCCAATCCCTTTCATGATAGCGTCATTGGCATTGACATTGACATCCAGAATACTTTGTTTTAGTAGCCACAAAGTTATTTTGCTGCCTTTAATGGGGGATGTTGTGTGGTTTAACGGTCCTCTTTCGAGCTACTAGCAACCGGTAAAGATTTGGAGGACTCTTTGTCTGTGGTAGTGGATGGTTGTATAACAACAATCGCCGCCAGGGCAGGATATTTTTAGCCTTCTCTCCCCTCAGTGGTTGAAGCCCTGTTGGCTCCCCTATTCTAGTTTTTGCTCTCTCCGTGCCTCGACAGTTTCTTTGTCTGTTACATGAGTCATATCATAGTCGTTTCCTTCTCTGTTTAGGAAATTCGGTCGCGATTCCTAAAATACCTGAGCTGTTTCCTCACGTTGGTACGTTGTTCCAACGACAGAAGCTCTTTTACAGCAATAAGGGTTGGCAACAAACGTATAGACACTGTCTAACATCGAGTTTGCCTTCCCCTGCCCTATCGACCAGTTGTTGTCCCCTACATCTACTCAGTGGAGCATGCTTGAAGCCCGTCGACTTCTCTTCGCTCTTATACTCTGGCGTTGGCTCCACCAAATCCTTGGCGTTAGATTTATCCCTTTTCTGCCTTTGCTTAGAGTATTAGGCTCATTCACAATAGAGTTCAACTTGGTGCAGCTCAAAGTTTCGTGATTGTGACTAGTTGTTCACTTTCTGGTACTTTTTGCTATCAGAGTTCGATGACGATGGATGACGAACAACACAGAGTGCCAAAATTTTCGGCATCAGCTTCTGTGAATATAGTAGGTCCGGTGAGGGCACATGTTTCCTTGATCCCATCGACTCTCTCTCACCCGCCATTTTTGCATTGGGTTCTTCTAAGGTGCGAGACATAGGCTCGCTCTCCACTAAGGCCGTATCCTTGAAGAAGTCGTAGGCACCAACTTGCTAAACGCTATCTTATTCCGAATGGATGCAGCGAAGAATTTGGATAAGCTGGCGATGGAGCACTTTTCGCCATTTCGGAGAAGTACCATTCCCATATCGATGGCGATTATTCCTACACTTTCTTCATCCGAAACTATTTTCTTCGGTGGCTGATTCCCTTCGGCTGCCCGGTTTTAGTTTGAGTCGCTTAGAGTAACGTAAGAGATACTCTACCGTATTTTTTATCGTTGTTATTGTTGTAGTTTTTGTGATAAAGTTTGCTCTTTTCACAAGTACGGGGGAGGGGATGTCGTGCTGTATTCACCCATCCGAAAGGATTTACATGTTGTTACCGGGGATTACAAAATGTGAAATGTTAGGCAGTCACTACTCTACGAACTTGATTGCTACGCTACTGGCCCAGTACAGGTAATAGGACAGTAAGCAGCTTCCTGTTCCATCACGGGGATCTCCCCGGTGGGATAGGTTATTTATATATGTTCACGTCTATGATGGCTTACTTTCGTTATTATTCTCCTTCTATCCGATTTATATGTTGCACCACTTGTAGTCCCTAGACCTAGGAACCCGACTTCGCATGCAGACTTCGGGTAGTCTCATTAGGTGTTAAGATAACTAAGATAGTATGATTTTTCTTCATTCATTCGCCTTTACGATAAGCAAGTCAATGAACTGTGACAAAATCCTATAAACCGTTGCTAAATTTTGATTGATAAGAACTATATTGTGATCAACACGTAGAAAGTTAAATGGATTTCTTGTAAAAGAAAGTCTCAAGCACTCTACCATTCATTTAAACAAATAATGCAAATTCTGATAGTTCTAATCCAAATTTGTTGTAAATACCATATAAACCTTTTACTTCGAAAATTGATTCAAATTGACTAACTCTAGAATATTAATAGGAAGCAGCATTTAATTTTATGAAAATCGTAAGATTAATATTCTTTTCTAAAATTTATTGACAAAACCTATTAGCATACCCTATCGGGCATTACAAGGTGCTATTTAGCCTAACACTTCACCTACTTGCAGAAAGTATAGCACAATTTTCCGTCGTGGTCGTTGACTTCAACCAATTTTCTTTGCATAGGTCATTCTCCGGCGCATTGTCCGGTGAAAGAACCATCCATTAATTCAAAATCCTATGCAGCCCAAACAGGTCTACAACAATACTACTCTCACGTAGATATGTACATATCTGTATCCACAAAGCAGTAGAAATCTCCGAAAAAAAAGAGAGAACAAAAAATCTCGATCTCGGTGACTGTGGCAGTATGTTAGTAGTCACATATGGTGTTGTGCCCTCAGGCATCAGAGCAGCACCAATCATTCAGCCACCACCATGTGACGATTTGTCCATCTGTCTATTCGGCCATCGGGCATCTGCCATAACCGTCACCGCTTTCACGCAATCACCGCCATTACGGTTGCTAGGTAGGTAGGCATATACGAGTATCATTAGTATCAACAATAACAGATAACGATTTTTTTTTTTTTTTTGTTCTTTTTTTGGCAAACACCGGACTTCGGCTTCAGACCGCAACGAGTTGAATGAACCTCAAAAATGGAGAAAAAAAAGTTTCCAGACTTTCTCCAGTCGTCAGCTGAAGAAAACGAGGTCCACTACCCGACAGACAACGCATACTCGTACAGTCGTAGATTTTTATGTCGCTTTGTAGTCGATGAATACAATGTCACGTCACAATGATTGTGGGTACGACAACGACCACGGCGCGATCTAAAAATAATTGAGATTTGAGACTCTTGGGCCAGGCTAACCTGCCTATAAGGCGCAGCATACAAATTTGGTAACACCTAGCATCGGTGTCGTGGAATACACCACGAATATTGTCCAATGGACGGCATACTGATTTCCGATTCATATAACTCGACAGGAGGAGATTGTTGAACGGTCCGGTTGGTGACGGTGCTGATGGCTATGTAACAATAGCCTGGACTGGCCATGCAATGCAAATTTCTTCAACTGAAGTACAAAGTAGGCTTGGAGAGATCAATGATCTACGACTACTGCGGTAGACGATAGTGAAGAAATTTTGAAATTTTTCGACAGCGACACTGACCATTCTTTCGAAGGAGGTGTGACGATCGCGTTTTATCACCTCCGATTTTGAGGTGAGTGCTTTGATTGTTCAATATGTGTGCTGTGTTGAATATATTCGTAAGAGAACTGACAAGTACCTTTCCTCATAGGAATTCCCGCTTTGTGTCTCTTGATTATGCACGAGTTTTGAATAAAACGAAAAACGACGAAATTTCGATATATTGACACATACTCATAGGCCTACAATGTGCCGATATCTGGTTGAATCTAGTTGTGTAGTTCGCTTTTCCACCAGACTGACGATTCCCCCTTTCCATCACCGGTGGCTGTAGATGGGACTTAATTTTCGGAGACGTCAATGATTGATGGTAGTCTTTTGCATTTTTCGGCATGGAAATCGGACGATTTACATCTATTTGGTTATTTCTGTTTTTTTTTTTTTTTTTTTTTATTTTCTTTACGAAAGAAGACAATGAACCTATTGGAGGGAGATTGGTAAGAGGTGAGATTAGCGTTTGTTTAATATTAAAATGTGGAAATGTGTCTGAAAAGATACATAGGCAAAGACTAAAAACACGTCTGAAATGCGACCTTTTTAGCATACTTGTGTGCTTTGTCTTTGTTGTCCCTATGCATTTAGACTGTAAATATATTCAAAAGATTAAAAATCAAATTGTGTTTGCAACATTTTGAGACGATAATTCGTTTTATTGAATTTAAATAGGCGCGATTAAATTTGGGGGAAAAAAAAATTGTCTGCTGTGTTGTAAGACAAAATTTGAAAGTACCTTGGGTGACGTATTATTGTACGAACATTTGGTATGCACTACTGGCGATCCATCAAGATTTTGTCATAAACAGGCAAAGACATTTGGGGATTTGGGTGGTGATTAGTCAAAAAACTAGTATTAGCTCAAAATATTGATCGGACTTACTAACCTAGGTTCGGAGTTAACCTAAGCCTCTCCAGTTAGTCCAGTGTTTAGCTAACTGACTCCAGTTGCACACTGCAAGTACGTTGAGGTCCACTTATAGGTATGTGCGCCACCTAAAGTGCGGTTTTGGTGTTGGTGTCTATTCGTTCTACATGTTCTACCCATCTCAGGCGGCTGATGCGTAGTTTCCTTATTACGTCGATTTCGCTGTTCAGCTCGTATATATGGTAGTTCGTCGATGAATCTTCTCCTACAAAACCCATCAGCGCAGATGGGTTTGAATATTTTGACATGGATATCAAATGGGGCTTATTTGCTATTGTTTCACAATTCCAAGTGGCAGTTAGTTCGTGTTCTTTGTGTCGGGAAAACGCATCCGAAATCTAAGGCTGAATTAATGCGGGAATCTCGTAAACCTAAGCGAGGCCAATTACGCAACGGCAAAGAATCTATGCCAAAAAATGTTGCTGATCGTAATATAAACGACGGCAAGATGCGAAACGCGGAGCCAACAAACAGCGAATGCAAGAGAGGAAAGTTCAAAATAGAGGAGCGGAAACGCAAATCCAAAGAATTACAAGTCGATGAAAAGTTTTTGTTAATGAGCACGTCGCTACTGTTATATGATAGAATTTGAACGTTACTTCATCGTGTTCGGTCTGCGATCGCTTGTGGTGTGAACATAAAACACGTACCAGCAAAAACAATCGATTTTCGACAAATATCTCGACGCAAATCCATGCAGTAATACTTGTTAACTTTCCTTTACTCAATATGAAACTTTCCGTAAATTTACCCATCTCTCGATTCCGTCTCTGAGCGATTGATGTCTCCACGTATTCATGTTCCATGTATTTCCGTGCAACGGAGATACTTGACATCATTTCGTGTGATGGGGTAAATTTTTTAATTTCGAAGGATTTTTATCTCTACACGACTGAGGATATCTTCATCCGCTTTCGATACGGACCACGATTCTGCGCCATAAAGTAGGACTGGGATGATCAAGGTCTTATATACAGTTTCCTTGGTCTTATAGCCCAAAAAAAAAAAGTGATTGGCAAGGGTAATACTTCGTTTTATTTCTGCTGAGGTGTTGTCGACAGAATTCATAGCAAAGCCGAGGTGGACAAAGTCCCTATCTATCTCCAAATTATAGTTCTCGACTGTGGAGGCTGTTGTGTGGCCTTCTTGTAGACAGCATATAATCGTACTTGGTTTTGCATCATTTACCGCTAAACTCATTTTGGCAGTTACCATTTAAATACTAGCGAACGCACTGCTGACAGCTCGCTGAGTTCTACCAATTTTGTGGACATCATCGGCGTACGCCGATACGTACATACTTTAGAAAGATTGTACCTCTAGTGCTTACTTGCGAGTTCCATATAATTCTTTCAAGAATGATCTTAATGAAGTCAAATGACAGAGCTTCACCTTGCCAAAAACCTTTTTTGACATCAAAGGTCTAGGTTAAGCTGTTGTCGACCTTGAAGGAGCAGGAAAGGTTATCCGTAGTTATCCGTAGGAATACCAAAACAAGACATGGTATACTATATATGGTAGTTTGTATCTATAAATGAAGTCATATGTGGCCTTTAAATCGTTTAAAAGTTAGTGGGAACCGATTTGGTCCTCTTGTGTTTTTTTTCCAGGATCCGCTGGAGTTTGAAGATTTGGTCGATTGTGAACTTTCCTGGCTTAAAAACGCAATGATGGGGGCCAATTAAGCTGTTGACGAAGGGTTTCAAACGTTTACACAATATGGTAAATAAAATCTTGTATCCGATGTTAAGAAGGCTTATACTTCTATAGGGGGTCTCCTCTTTTGTGGTCTCCTGTGCTGAGATTCCATTCATTCATTCATTACGCATACACTCTTCAGACCAGGTCTGAGAATTGAGTTGATGTACATATGAGCTGGTGTACTTCGCTTTGTAGGCTTCTATTTTTGCTGCACGTGCTTGCCGGTATTCTCATCAAACCAGGTATTTGTTGGTCGGGTAAAATGCAGTACATCAGTTGTGGCATGTCTGATTGCACGTTGGCAGCGTTTCCAGTGGTCTTTGGTATTTGATGCTGGCGGCATAGGAATTGTTAAAAGATTTCACGTTCAACGCAGATTCTGGCGGTCCCTTGCGATTGCAGTTTTTCTAAGTTCTATCTCCTCACACCAGTTCTTCTTTGTTGCACCTTGGCTGCAACGAGGTGGTTATCCGGGTCAATGTTGTGTGCCTGGAATGTTCGGACCTCCAGACTACTGGAGGCATGTGTTACGTCTGCGATCAGTTGATCAATTTGATTTCATGTGTCTTGATCCGAAGACCACTATGTCCTCTTGTGTATACTGGTCGCGTATTAAGCTTATATTAGCGAATTGATGGAGATTATCATAAGATTCTCGCTCACGTGTTGAAAGCTCAAGACTTATTGGCTATGCCTGCCGCGTATGGTAAACCTGTATCCCAATAAGCGCTATTTCATTTTCCTATAGCAACCATCATCCGGCAACCATGTCTGGCTCATCATATCTGCGGGTCCGAACATTACACGTGCAGATCCGAATGTCATTGTCCTCTAAATTTTTCCAAAGGGTCGTCAACAATGAGTTCATTAGTTCATTTTTATCCGATCCCATTATATGATGCTTTACATATTTCGATCTCTTTTGTGTAGGTTTGTGAGTATAGGCCAGTATAATGCTTCTGGCCGGTCATGCACTTACCATTTTAGCCTACATGAGTAAGGTTTAATTCGTGCAGTTACCGGAAGAGCACCACTGGGAGGTTAGATAGGATCTTCGCTTAGAACTTGATTGTTGCGCCGCCCAATCCAAGTTATAAGATACCTTGCAGTTTCTCGTTCAATCGCCACGCAGGTCCTCCATGGATTGGATAAGTGGGGCAAAAATTAAGTTCGTAGCATAGTGCTTACTTTACCTTATGGTGGTCTTCAGTAGCCTTGTGCAAAAATAGTAAATTGTGAATATCGAGTAGATTAATTGTCGGCTATGTAAAGTGAGCTAACAATCTACGTTACTTGTACCTTATTGCCGCCAAAAAACTGCTATACAAAGCATGGTTATTGATAATATGTAGACGGTCTTTAGGTGGTACTTAAAAAGTGGCTTATTTGACTCAAGTAAGGAGTACTTCTTATTTTAAGAGAATCCTCCAACATGAGAATGGCTCATGTTCTTTAAACGTAGCTCAGTTTTAATAGTTGGCGAGTAAGAAGGCTAAACTTGATCTAGTGATATGTACATGCAAGCTAGCTGACTGATGGCCCACGTCAAAAACTTCCTGATGAAGAGGACTTATAGTAGTCTCCAATAGTTTTTGATATTTCATATCCTTATCATTAGAATGCTATCCTAGAAAATGCTTCTATGTATGATTATTATATTTAGAGGTTCGTCTTCTATTGATTCGAACGTTGTACTTTCCTTTAAATGACTCATTGAATATGTTGTCGCAAGGGAGTTTGTATTGGTTTTATAAAACAAAGAACTTGAGGGATTCATTTGCACTTTTATCCCTTTATTTGGCATAAGTTCGATCAGTCTAGAAATATGCTGATGCGTGTTCTACCTAAAGGTGTCTTACAAAATTAACTTGGACTTTTCTCCCAACTGTTACTTTTAACAAATATATATATGCGTCGTCACGCCATAAAAGTAGCTTTTTTCGGAAGCGGTACGTTGTTTCGTTTTAATTTTGTTTTTGTTTGCCGTCCTAAAACAATCACAAATCGGATGAAAATTTTTTTTTTTTGTTTTTTAATATTTGTTTCTTAATTCACACGAATTACAGGAAAATATCTCATAAGAAAAACATATTAATATGAATCAAAAGTTACTGTAACGTTTCAAATGGAAAGTGAAATGCCGAATCGCGTACGACTTTTTTTACAGAAATCGACTATGTGTCAAAACTAAGTGACTTAAATTTGACGACTTTTAGGTAATAAAACTGCACTCATATTACGCCTACAAGAAGCGTGGGAAAACTTACCCAACAAAGAGCTGAATGAAATTTCTGCAGATGACGAAACATCTTTCTCCGTTCGATCTAGAAAAAGAAATCGAACGTTTACATCATCAGCCTTATAAAAAAAAAACAAGAAATCGCAAAGGCGAAATAACAACTAGCGAAACTTGCAAGTGCCGATGTGTCATCAAAAGCTAAAGCCCTGTTTTTCCATTTTGAAGATATGACTATTAAAAAGTCTTTACATAGTTTCTCCGGCGACGATAATTTCACTATCGAGCTGTAAAGAGGCTGTCAGGGTTAGGTTTGGAAAAAGTTCAAACGAGTCGGGAGTGACTGCAACGCCTTTGTTTAGAGTGTGAAATTTCAATAAGACCAAAAGCTGAGGCCAAAAATACTTTAATGTTCCAAAGGTTATAAAAGCTTTTGGTCGTTTGTCAAAAACATCAGAAATTCTATCTCATCCTCCATCCCAATGCTCATTTACAACGACATTCCAGCTGTTGCTGCCAGCTCAATACTTCCAGATTTTGCTTTGTCTCCGCCTTCACTTGAGTGCGTCGAATCTTTAATAGGACGAATCCACATTCGCACTCCTGTAGTAGTACCAAGCGTATTTAAAGATCTTAATATACTCAAGTCCGCTGGTCCAGATAATATAACTCCCCTTCTTCTGAAGAGGTGTTCTCCTCGTTGGCGAAACCTCTGCGTAGGCTTTTTGATCAATCCTACTCTTAAGGACTCTTTCCGAGGATGTGGAAAACAGCATTTGTTCAGCCTGTCCCTAAAAGAGGTGAATTTTCTTCCATTTCCTCCTACAGAGCCATTGTGCGTACGTTCCTTCTTTCCATTGTAATGGAAACACTTTTAAACCGTCAGCTCATGAAATATCTCGAAACTCGAAAACTTCTCAATGATCGGCAGTACGGTTTTCGTAGCAACAGATCCACTGGTGATTTGTTGGCATGTCTTACTATATCAATCTAGCGAAAGCAAGATAGTTGCACTTGGTATTTGACAGAATTTGACATCGGCTCTTGTGTAGAAAATGGGTGTTTTGGGATCGATGAACTTCTATTTCAATGGATTAGAAGTTGCCTTTCGGAACGTTCAATTCAAGTTCTCTTAGATGGTCTCAAGTCTGATATTCACGAAATAAATGCTGGTGTGCCTCAGGACTTCGTTCTGTCTCCGACACTTTTTTTTAAATTTTTATTAATGATCCCTTGTTTGCTACCTCGAATCCAATAATTTCTTTTGCTGAAGACAGTATTCTCGGCTTTTCATATTCGTTCCGGACTCACGTCCCTACTCTTCGGCTGTTGAACGGGAACGGAAGTGTACGTTAAGTTCGTTAAATCCCTATATTAACAGCATAGTCAATTGGGGAACTATCATTAGAGTGGAATTTAATGCTTCCAAAACACAATGCTGGCTGCTGTCGTTAAAGCGAAATTTAAATACCAAGCCATTATACATGAATGACAGTTGCATCGTTGAAACCGAAAAACTTTCCATTCTCGGTATGTGTGTCAGTGAAAACGTAAGTTGAAATGACTACATATTCGGTGTCTTCGAGATGTTGCAAACTGTCTAGGTTTCCTTAAGCGATGTAAGAAATATCTGGTCTCAATATATAAGGCATTCATCCACCGAAAATTGGAGTACAATGCACACATCTGGTAAGGTGCTTCTAAAACAGCTGTGCACCTTCAAGATAAGATTCATAACCGTGCGAAAAAATTCATAGGTGACACTTATATCAGTCAATCAACACCCTTGAACACAGACGTCTCCAGTCTCACCAGTAAACCCTCAAGCAAACTTTCGGATGTACTCTGAAATATCGTTGTTGGTTCCTAAGCCGTACAACTAACTTATGAAATGCCCTGCCGAGCTCTCTATAAGGTGATCCCAAGGTTTGATTTATAATGTAAAATAAAACATACAAATTTAAAAGTGAACTTAAAATTTTTATTATTGATTGAAAAAACAATTCATGGCATCTACTTTTTGAAAATGATATCATGTAAATGTTGGCCACGACTATGTCTGAGGTGTTCCATTCGGAAGGTTCAATTTTGGTCAACTCGTTTGAGCATAGCGACTGGTATTTCGCGGATAAAACGAGTACTGTTGGCTTCCAAGGCATCAATCGTATCTGGATTATTCGTGAAGACTTGAGACTTCAGAGATCTCAGAGAAAAAAATCCAAAGGTTTGATATCGCACAATCTAGGCGGCCAATTTACCGTAGCAAAACTTTATAACTTGCAAACATTTAAAAACAATGTATATCGCTACCTCTCTTTTCTACCTTTCTCTCTCTTCACCCGCACTGTGAGAGAATTATCGAACCCCAGCCATCTGGTTTACGAAGAAAAGCAATACCGAAGCTCTGGTTTAAAGATTAAGAAATTGGGGACGCCAGAAGCCTTGTTCTAGCAAACTGGAAGCAACGTGCCCATGACGGTTGAGGATGGAAAGCGAAATTATCTCAGGTTCCGACCCTCAAATAGTCGCTGGCTTGATGAGAAGATGAAGATGTTCATAATTTCTTTTTCAAAATTGAAAGAACTATTTTTTCTTTCATAACCTGCTTGAGCCTGCTTATCAACTACGTTTACATCAACTCCATTTTGTTTAAGTTTAAAAAGTCACGACCTAGGACGAATAGGGAATTTCATACTTGAGTCACTTACAGCTGTTAAATTTAGGCAAACAAAATTATTCTGAGAGTAAATCTGGGAGTATACAATACCGAGTACACCTAATGGACTGCCATTTATTCCAGTGAATTTGTAACAAGTAGCTTCCACAGGATTTGTCAAGATCTGCGGTACCCACCGTTGCTGGATAAAACTTGTTGGGCTTCCAAAATCCATCAATGTATGCATCGTCGTTGAATAGTTTGTTGTTGGTACTCCTTTTTCTCGAAATGTATACCTAAGTAGGTGTTCAAATTTATTTTCAATTATAATGACCTTACTGATTTTTCTGCATTCCAGCTGTTGGTGCTGCACATCATCAGAATCCGTGGTTAGTATCGGTGCCTTCACGTTGCATTCGGATGATCGATGGTCAATTTTACCCGAACGATCATGTAACACTCCGTGGCTTGGGGCAATTGCTGCTGTAGTGCCCATTTTGACACTGACTGACTGAGTAGATCTTGCCTCTGTTAAACTCAAGTTAATATGGGCTTCGTTGTTGGCAGACAATATTGAAGATCGCATTTGTTCGTACATCTTCACAAAAAAATTAATCTCGACCACAATATTCGCACTATACGAGTACATATATTAACAAATTATTTATGTGTGAGACTGGAATACTGTTTCTAGATCAGTCTCCTCCACTTCAGAGAGAAATGTAATTTCTTGCATCGCAAAGATGTACAGTTGATGGGATTCTTAGAATCTTTTTCTTCGTTTTATATTGGTCTTAAATGTCTGCAAGTTATAATGAATAGAAAATAGAGGGCTCAGCAGGGCATTCCATAAGCAAGTTAGGCTTGAGGGTATATTGATTCATAGCGGGACGGGCGATACGGTTGAAAATTTGAAGGAAATATTACTTACGTAGTTTGAGGAAACCTAGACATTTTGCAACATTTCAAAGACATCGAATATGTGGTCATTTCAACTTAAGTTGTCACTGACACACATACCGAGATTGAAAAGTTTTTCAGTTTCAACGATGCAACTGTCACTCATGGATGATGGCTTGGTATTTAAATTTCAATAAAAGAAATTATTGGATTTGAGGTAGCAAACAAGAGATCATTAATAAAAATTAAAAAAAAAAGTGTCGGAGATAGAACGGAGCCTTGAGGCACACCAGCATTTATTTCGTGAATATCAGACTTGAGACCATCTAAGAGAACTTGAATTGAATATTCCGAAAGGTAACTTCTAATCCATTGAAATAGAAATTCATCAATCCAAAAACACCCATTTTCGACAAAAGAGCCGATGTCAAACTCTGTCAATTGCCTTAGAAATAACAAGTGCAACTTTCTTGCTTTTGCTAGATTGATTTAGTAAGACATGCCAACAAATCACCAATGGATCTGTTGCTACGAAAACCGTACTGCCGATCATTGAGAAGTTTTCGCGTTTGGAGATATTTCATGAGCTGACGGTTTATCAGTGTTTCCATTACATTGGAAAAAAGGAACATACGTACAATGGCTCTGTAGGAGGAGATAGAAGAAAATCCACCTTTTTTAGGAATGGGCTGAACAAATGCTGTTTTCCATATGCTCGGAAAGAGTCCTTAAAAGTAGGATTGATCAAAAAGCCTACGCAGAGGTTTCGCGAACGAGGAGAACACCTCTTCAGAAGAAGGGGAGTTATATTATCTGGACCAGCGGACTTGAGTATATTAAAATCTTTAAATACGCTTGGTACTACTACAGGAGTGCGAAAGTGGATTCGTCCTATTAAAGATTCGACGCACTCAAGTGAAGGCGGAGACAAAGCAAAATCTGGAAGTATTGAGCTGGCAGCAACAGCTGGAATGTCGTTGTAAATGAGCATTGGGATGGAGGATGAGGCAGAATTTCTGATGATTTTGACAAACGACCAAACTCTTTAACTACCTTTGGAACTTGTGATTTATATTTTTTCCCTCAGTTTGTGGTCGTTTTGGAGTTTCACACGCTTAAGAAAGGCGTTGCAGTGATTCCTGGCTCGTTTGAACTTGGTCTTGTAGGACCTAAAAAACATTTCTCTAACCCTGATAGTCTCTTAACAGCTCGAGTTGTACCATGACTTTTCTGTTGGTTTGATTATCTTCATGAGGGATAAAGGATCTAATTCTAAAGAGAATGGTGTCTGCGATCATATCAGCATATATACGGCGTCACTCCATAAGAGCAGTTGTGTTTTTCTTTTTCATCCTTAAGATCCCATCATTGTATGCATGATGTCATGTTTGTGAGAAATTTACTGTGATGTCATATTAGATGTTCGGTTATTCTCTCTATGTTATATGTATATGCGGAAAGTAGAAGCTGACAATAAAACATCTGCTAAATTTGAAAGATTTTCGTAGAACTAAATAATTATGAATGAACCAATTTCAAGAGCTATATTATCGTTAATATATCAAAACAAAATTTTAAAAATAAATTAATGTATATTTTTAATTTTTAATTTTAAGACTTAAAAAAATGTATTTCTTGTACGAGTATAACTATAACATAAATTATAAATTTCCTAGTTTTGTTATTAAGCAAAATTGCCACATTTTGTCATGGGAAGGTGTTTCAGCAGCAGCGATTGTATCATATGCCAAGAAATTGAGTGTTTGGTGTAGTTTTCATGCCGGAGCTGTCACTGGGCTGTACTTCTTACGAGACGGTTCCTATCAATTGAACCGCTCTATCGCTCCATGATTATCATTTATCAACATTTAAAATAACTGGCTTAAAGGTTATGTGGTTTCAACAGGACTGTGCCATATCCTATCAGGCATATGTCATAATCGACTTTTTGAATATCGACTTTTGAAGACAATATTTGCCCTCTTTCGCATAGCATCTGTACCAACTTAGCATTTGTTCTGAATACTGCCCCTCAAGTTAGCAGTATGTTTTACGTGTAATTTACTGAACGAACTATAGTTTTTCTGCACTACGATAGAGGGAGTACTATTGTACCAAGTGTACCGGTATGAAACGAGCGTCAAGATACAAATGTCTCGATAGGGAACATTTATTTTTTTTTTGTTTGCTTGCTATGACACCTGTCAAACATATTTAGTATACATCAACTCATTGGGCAAACAGCATCATATTTTTTCATCGTGTTAAAAATGTCGAATTTTGTACCAGAAAATGATGACTTGCAGAAAGTATTAATTTTTTGTTTTGATTTGAAGAAAAATGCTGCAGAGTCGCATCGAATGCTTGTCGAGGCATACCATATGGTGATCATGCTCTATCAGAAGCAACATGCAAAAGATGGTTTTAACGGTTCAGAGATATGAGAAATGAAGAACGTGGAAGACCACCAAAAAAGTCTGAAGACGCCGAATTGCAAACAATATTGGATGAAGATGACACTTTGAGTCAGAAACAAATGGCAGAAAAGTTAAATGTTGCACAATAAACAATTTCTGACCATTTAAAAGCTATGGGAAAGATCCAAAAGTCTGGAAAAAGAGTGCCACAAGAATTGAATGAAAGACAGATGGAAAACCGAAAAACCACTTGTGAAATTTTGCTTCAAAGACACGATAAAAAATCCGTTTTGCATCAAATTGTTACTGGCGATGAAAAATGGATTTAATCCGGGACAACCATCAACTTCGAATGCAAAACCAGATCGATTCGGCAAGAAGACAATGCTGTGGTGGGACCAGAGAGGTGAGGTGTTCCACGAACTTCTAAAACCTGGTGTAACCGTTAATACAGATCTCTGCCGACAAAAAATGATCAATTTGAAGCACTCAACATGAATAACTACCAGAATGGGCCAGAAGACACGGTAAGGTAATTTCGCCCCATGACAATGCACCTGCACACAAAACAAAACTAATTCAGTATACAACCGAAGCACTTGGCTGGGATGGGACACGCATTAGCTGAGCAACACTTCGAATCCTACGAGGAAGAAGAAAATTGGGTGATTTTTTAGTTTGCTTCAAAAGACGAACCATTTTATTGCCTAAAAATATGGGAAAAATGTGTAGCTAGCAATGGCCACTACATTGAATAAAATGTTTTTTACTTTCCCGGTATACCTGGTATACGAACGAAAATCAGTTTCTATTCGCCGTGTGAGCGATATCCTGTCGGTATTTAATCCGAATAGAATTTCCAACTGGCAACAAAAAAAAAGAAGATGAACGAGTCATCCAAAACATTCGATAGACAAGGGGAGACAGCATTTGGGAAAAAGCTTAACCAATCTATGGTAATATCCATTGCTAGAAAAAGGATGAGGTGGCACAAAGATGTGCTCGTTGTCTTGCAGTTCCTAAATTCTGATTTGATTTCCATGTTGTTATCCACGATTTTCTTCATTTCAAGTTCATTCAGCCGACAGATTTTATTTTCCCTGAGTTGAAATCGACCGGGAAGCATAAATTTCACATTTTTGCTTGTAGTTCCCCTTATCGCATTACATTTGCTGGTCAACTTCAATTGCAACTAAGTATGTGATTGCCAACGCTCGCCTAGTCATGAACCACAACTTAATCGCCTTAAGTCAAAGCAAAAACAAGAACAAAAACAAAAAAAAAAAAAAAAAAATTATAAATTATTATTTGTTTATTCACCCCCGGTGAGGACGTCCTTCGGAGTGACACAATACCTGTTTAGGATTTCCTCACATTGCTGGTGGAGTTTATTAAACTCAACAATGACGACACGTCAACTTATTTCCTATGCGGCACAATGCCAATCAAAACCCCAATACCAAGATGAAGTCCAAGTCGAACTCCAAGTCAAAGTGGAAGTAGAGGTCCGATTCCATTCCAAAACTCAGAGCATAGGAAGATGAAACTTTGTAACTCCATAGGGCAAGTGGAAAGTTTTGCTGGATCTCTTTGAAGGTGTTAACAGCCGAGGTAACAAGGAAGTGACATATAATACTGCCTGACGATGACGATGACGATACTTAATTGGGGTACTGTTCCAGTAAATCAAGTCAACTGACAGCTAGAGGATCACCGGCATGCTTTTTGCAGTTTTCTTTAATTTTTTTTTTTTTTTTTTGTAATTTTGCTTAAGATGTGTTGAGCTGTGTAGTGTAGCTGGCATTCCTGTTCGAATTTGCAGATAAGGATTTAACATGACTTTTAACTGATTGATCAAGTGAGTTATTGCTTACATACTCGTATGACAATCAAGCAGGTTAATGCTTTGTTGTTGTTGCTGCTGCTGCTGCTGCTGTAGCTTGTATTGCATTTGACTTGGAGAGCGGTGGAAGTGGAATGCTTTAAGGCAACTTTGAGTTGCAGATGGTTAATTAACCAAGGTCAGGTTGGGTCTTACCTTTAAACACATTCTCAGTGAGCAGTTGTTTTCTTTCCGAATTAATTGAAAATGTTGCTGATTGGCTTAATTGTGTATAGGCGGCCATTCATTTTAGTGATTTAGTCAATGTGGACATGCACGCCTTTCACAATTTTTTATTTAAGTGTAAAAATTAAGGGTCGATCATAGTGTGAGCTATAGCTTAAAATCGTTATTGTCAACAATCAAAGTTTCCAGTCCTTTCTAGTTCATAATTTGAAGTACACATAAATACTACTCTAAAGGGTGCGCGACAAAAAATCACCAACATCCGATGGTATTCCAAATAAAGCCTTAAACATCGCTATCAAAACAAAACAGGACTTATCTTTTGGAAAAGATTCGGGTGTTTGAGAGGGCTTGCCTTAGGGCTTGTCTTCGCCTTTACAGAACACCAGATTCTGAGTACATAAAATTCTATCCTAATGAGGTTTTGTACAATAGGGCGAACCTAATAAGAGTGGACAATTTTGTCATTAAGTTGATTCGAAGACACATTGCAAGAGCAATGACCTCGTCGAACAACCTGATCTCTGGGGCTTATTACCCCAATTATATGTATCACGAGAGAGTTCGCCTTGACGGCTTTATTCCACCAGAAGCGTTCCTCTATCTTGATAAGAAAGGCTTGATCCAGGACAGATTAGCGGTGCCGTTAATCTTTCACGTCGCTCGAACAGCTGCGGACAGGCGACTCAACTACGACAGAGATGTCGCACACGGCAGTGCGGAGCGTCTCCGGTTCAGTAGAGCGGTAGGGAGTCGCGACATGAGAGATGTTGCTCGGCAGCACCAACAATTTTGGTGGCTCATTGAAGAAGAGGATGCTTCGTCGTCGAATTCCTCAATTACTAGGTAGCTTCCTCGAGTGAAGCAAAGTTGGCCAGCCTATTAGATTTTAGTAATGGCCGACTTACATAGTTTTAGATAGGATTAAGTTAGATTTAAGAAAAAAAAAATATTGATTCCTGGCTCGTTTGAACTTGGTCTTGTAGGACCTAAAAAACATTTCTCTAACCCTGATAGTCTCTTAACAGCTCGAGTTGTACCATGACTTTTCTGTTGGTTTGATTATCTTCATGAGGGATAAAGGATCTAATTCTAAAGAGAATGGTGTCTGCGATCATATCAGCATATATACGGCGTCACTCCATAAGAGCAGTTGTGTTTTTCTTTTTCATCCTTAAGATCCCATCATTGTATGCATGATGTCATGTTTGTGAGAAATTTACTGTGATGTCATATTAGATGTTCGGTTATTCTCTCTATGTTATATGTATATGCGGAAAGTAGAAGCTGACAATAAAACATCTGCTAAATTTGAAAGATTTTCGTAGAACTAAATAATTATGAATGAACCAATTTCAAGAGCTATATTATCGTTAATATATCAAAACAAAATTTTAAAAATAAATTAATGTATATTTTTAATTTTTAATTTTAAGACTTAAAAAAATGTATTTCTTGTACGAGTATAACTATAACATAAATTATAAATTTCCTAGTTTTGTTATTAAGCAAAATTGCCACATTTTGTCATGGGAAGGTGTTTCAGCAGCAGCGATTGTATCATATGCCAAGAAATTGAGTGTTTGGTGTAGTTTTCATGCCGGAGCTGTCACTGGGCTGTACTTCTTACGAGACGGTTCCTATCAATTGAACCGCTCTATCGCTCCATGATTATCATTTATCAACATTTAAAATAACTGGCTTAAAGGTTATGTGGTTTCAACAGGACTGTGCCATATCCTATCAGGCATATGTCATAATCGACTTTTTGAATATCGACTTTTGAAGACAATATTTGCCCTCTTTCGCATAGCATCTGTACCAACTTAGCATTTGTTCTGAATACTGCCCCTCAAGTTAGCAGTATGTTTTACGTGTAATTTACTGAACGAACTATAGTTTTTCTGCACTACGATAGAGGGAGTACTATTGTACCAAGTGTACCGGTATGAAACGAGCGTCAAGATACAAATGTCTCGATAGGGAACATTTATTTTTTTTTTGTTTGCTTGCTATGACACCTGTCAAACATATTTAGTATACATCAACTCATTGGGCAAACAGCATCATATTTTTTCATCGTGTTAAAAATGTCGAATTTTGTACCAGAAAATGATGACTTGCAGAAAGTATTAATTTTTTGTTTTGATTTGAAGAAAAATGCTGCAGAGTCGCATCGAATGCTTGTCGAGGCATACCATATGGTGATCATGCTCTATCAGAAGCAACATGCAAAAGATGGTTTTAACGGTTCAGAGATATGAGAAATGAAGAACGTGGAAGACCACCAAAAAAGTCTGAAGACGCCGAATTGCAAACAATATTGGATGAAGATGACACTTTGAGTCAGAAACAAATGGCAGAAAAGTTAAATGTTGCACAATAAACAATTTCTGACCATTTAAAAGCTATGGGAAAGATCCAAAAGTCTGGAAAAAGAGTGCCACAAGAATTGAATGAAAGACAGATGGAAAACCGAAAAACCACTTGTGAAATTTTGCTTCAAAGACACGATAAAAAATCCGTTTTGCATCAAATTGTTACTGGCGATGAAAAATGGATTTAATCCGGGACAACCATCAACTTCGAATGCAAAACCAGATCGATTCGGCAAGAAGACAATGCTGTGGTGGGACCAGAGAGGTGAGGTGTTCCACGAACTTCTAAAACCTGGTGTAACCGTTAATACAGATCTCTGCCGACAAAAAATGATCAATTTGAAGCACTCAACATGAATAACTACCAGAATGGGCCAGAAGACACGGTAAGGTAATTTCGCCCCATGACAATGCACCTGCACACAAAACAAAACTAATTCAGTATACAACCGAAGCACTTGGCTGGGATGGGACACGCATTAGCTGAGCAACACTTCGAATCCTACGAGGAAGAAGAAAATTGGGTGATTTTTTAGTTTGCTTCAAAAGACGAACCATTTTATTGCCTAAAAATATGGGAAAAATGTGTAGCTAGCAATGGCCACTACATTGAATAAAATGTTTTTTACTTTCCCGGTATACCTGGTATACGAACGAAAATCAGTTTCTATTCGCCGTGTGAGCGATATCCTGTCGGTATTTAATCCGAATAGAATTTCCAACTGGCAACAAAAAAAAAGAAGATGAACGAGTCATCCAAAACATTCGATAGACAAGGGGAGACAGCATTTGGGAAAAAGCTTAACCAATCTATGGTAATATCCATTGCTAGAAAAAGGATGAGGTGGCACAAAGATGTGCTCGTTGTCTTGCAGTTCCTAAATTCTGATTTGATTTCCATGTTGTTATCCACGATTTTCTTCATTTCAAGTTCATTCAGCCGACAGATTTTATTTTCCCTGAGTTGAAATCGACCGGGAAGCATAAATTTCACATTTTTGCTTGTAGTTCCCCTTATCGCATTACATTTGCTGGTCAACTTCAATTGCAACTAAGTATGTGATTGCCAACGCTCGCCTAGTCATGAACCACAACTTAATCGCCTTAAGTCAAAGCAAAAACAAGAACAAAAACAAAAAAAAAAAAAAAAAAATTATAAATTATTATTTGTTTATTCACCCCCGGTGAGGACGTCCTTCGGAGTGACACAATACCTGTTTAGGATTTCCTCACATTGCTGGTGGAGTTTATTAAACTCAACAATGACGACACGTCAACTTATTTCCTATGCGGCACAATGCCAATCAAAACCCCAATACCAAGATGAAGTCCAAGTCGAACTCCAAGTCAAAGTGGAAGTAGAGGTCCGATTCCATTCCAAAACTCAGAGCATAGGAAGATGAAACTTTGTAACTCCATAGGGCAAGTGGAAAGTTTTGCTGGATCTCTTTGAAGGTGTTAACAGCCGAGGTAACAAGGAAGTGACATATAATACTGCCTGACGATGACGATGACGATACTTAATTGGGGTACTGTTCCAGTAAATCAAGTCAACTGACAGCTAGAGGATCACCGGCATGCTTTTTGCAGTTTTCTTTAATTTTTTTTTTTTTTTTTTGTAATTTTGCTTAAGATGTGTTGAGCTGTGTAGTGTAGCTGGCATTCCTGTTCGAATTTGCAGATAAGGATTTAACATGACTTTTAACTGATTGATCAAGTGAGTTATTGCTTACATACTCGTATGACAATCAAGCAGGTTAATGCTTTGTTGTTGTTGCTGCTGCTGCTGCTGCTGTAGCTTGTATTGCATTTGACTTGGAGAGCGGTGGAAGTGGAATGCTTTAAGGCAACTTTGAGTTGCAGATGGTTAATTAACCAAGGTCAGGTTGGGTCTTACCTTTAAACACATTCTCAGTGAGCAGTTGTTTTCTTTCCGAATTAATTGAAAATGTTGCTGATTGGCTTAATTGTGTATAGGCGGCCATTCATTTTAGTGATTTAGTCAATGTGGACATGCACGCCTTTCACAATTTTTTATTTAAGTGTAAAAATTAAGGGTCGATCATAGTGTGAGCTATAGCTTAAAATCGTTATTGTCAACAATCAAAGTTTCCAGTCCTTTCTAGTTCATAATTTGAAGTACACATAAATACTACTCTAAAGGGTGCGCGACAAAAAATCACCAACATCCGATGGTATTCCAAATAAAGCCTTAAACATCGCTATCAAAACAAAACAGGACTTATCTTTTGGAAAAGATTCGGGTGTTTGAGAGGGCTTGCCTTAGGGCTTGTCTTCGCCTTTACAGAACACCAGATTCTGAGTACATAAAATTCTATCCTAATGAGGTTTTGTACAATAGGGCGAACCTAATAAGAGTGGACAATTTTGTCATTAAGTTGATTCGAAGACACATTGCAAGAGCAATGACCTCGTCGAACAACCTGATCTCTGGGGCTTATTACCCCAATTATATGTATCACGAGAGAGTTCGCCTTGACGGCTTTATTCCACCAGAAGCGTTCCTCTATCTTGATAAGAAAGGCTTGATCCAGGACAGATTAGCGGTGCCGTTAATCTTTCACGTCGCTCGAACAGCTGCGGACAGGCGACTCAACTACGACAGAGATGTCGCACACGGCAGTGCGGAGCGTCTCCGGTTCAGTAGAGCGGTAGGGAGTCGCGACATGAGAGATGTTGCTCGGCAGCACCAACAATTTTGGTGGCTCATTGAAGAAGAGGATGCTTCGTCGTCGAATTCCTCAATTACTAGGTAGCTTCCTCGAGTGAAGCAAAGTTGGCCAGCCTATTAGATTTTAGTAATGGCCGACTTACATAGTTTTAGATAGGATTAAGTTAGATTTAAGAAAAAAAAAATAAAAAAAAATAAAAAAAAATAAAAAAAAATACATATATATATACATATATTTATATATTAAGTATATATATATTATGTATATATATATATATAATATTTAACTTAATTGTTTATTAGATGTAAGTAGGTTAAGTATATTAAGATTTATTTTAGGTAGTTGGTAAGCTTTAGTTTTAAGTTTTATATTTCAACAAAAAAAAGTCCATTTACTAAGTTTTTTTTAAAATCTGTTTTCTTAGTTTTAGGCTTAATTAATGCAAATATTAAAATAAGAATAGACTGTAAGATACGTCGAAAGACATAGATTAAGTGTTAGGTTTATCTTAGAGTGCCCGTATGGGGCCAGTAAGTTAGATTAAGGTAATTTTAAGTTAATTAAGCTAATTTTTAAGCATTTTTTTTTTGTTTAGCCTATAAGAATTAATATATAAGAAAATAAAAAATGCATTTAAACTAAAAAAAAAAAAAAACAAAACAGGACTTATTTGCTGAAATATTTAATGCGTGTTTTCGAAAAGGCGTCTTTTCTAAGCCTTGGAAATGCCAACGGCTACTGCTATTACCAACGGGTTAGTTAGTTTGTAGTAAGTGTTAGTAGCGCCTTACGCTGCAAAGGGCGGATACCGAAAAGAGGGAAACAAAAAATAATGATGACATTGGACTTTAAGAACGTGTTCAATTCGGCGGATTATGGGCGGATTAGTAACTGCCGGTTGATATACCGGACCTTCTCCATTAAACGACTACAAGTTCTTTCTCGAATACGATAGAGTTAAAACGTAGGAAGTTACTAGCGATGTGCCACAATGCTTGGTATCAGGCGCTCTACTGTGCAAAATTGTACGCCTAATGATTCCATTCGAAGGGTTGATTATAGAGCTACCTGATGTAACGAAAAAAATCGCAACTGTGAAGGGCTGGTTAAGTAACATCGCACGATCATACAAATGAAACTGAGCTTATTATGGTTAAGTTAAGTCTTACCTCCGACTAGTCAATCTCTAAGAGTTACTATTGTGTTTTTTTCAGTGCTAACTAACGATATATTTGCTGAAAAACGTTGGTAAACGACGAAAAAGGAAATACGAAATGATCTGTAGTATCGGAGCTTGCCAACGATAATGGAACATATTTTTAAAAGAAAGATGAACACATCGTCTTATAGGAGTGATCGATGTATGGATAAAACAGAATCACGACGAAACGAACTTTTATCTGATTATACCATTCTTGACGGGACATGGCTGTTCCATATATAAACTGTAAATACGGAAACACGGTATCAATTTGAAGAGTGACTCACTCCCAACCACAATGAGAAAAACCGGACTATTGTTAGTGCACATACTCACCTATATTAGATGGTTAGAGAGTCAACGTTAAGTGCTAAGAGGCATGCTTTAAGCCCCCTGGATGTAATGCTTTACGGCGGCACTATGAGGAGCATAGATTGGTCTGCTCATTGGCGTGGGACTATTTGTGCTTCATGCAAGGTTTATACCGTTCAGCACAAAAAACAAAAATAAGGTCGGCTACCTTTTACACTTGTAATTGCGACAAGAATGTGCTAAGGTATCCCGCCTAAGAAAGCATCTAGGGCTAAGTAGAAGTAAAGTAGTCCGCACTACTCCTTCCATGACTTCTTCGTCCATCGTTGTCTTGGAGCAAAATATTGGTGGGAACTTACTTGCGTATGCCTTTAAGTTTCTCACAGCAGAATCCAGAGGAAAAGAGAGCCAGGCCAGGTACCTACCTCTGTGTGAATACACACCACTTACCAACCAACCACTTACGTGTTACTTATTTACTTACTTAGGTGGCGCTACAATTCGTGGTGAACCTGGGCCTCAGTAAACAAGCTTCTCCGGTTAATTCGTTATTTAGCTAACAACTTCCAGTTGCGCACTCCAAACCGGTTGAGGTCCTATACTACTTGTGCGCGCCACCTAACCTGCGGTCTTTCTCTACTGCGTTGTTTCCCCAGGTTAGATTTGAAGCCTCTGCGCTCCGGGGCATTGGTATGCATTCTCTTTACATGTCTTAGCCATCTCAGGCGATTGATGCATAATTTTCTGCCTAACTCCTCCTCCAAGGCCCGTCAACACAAAAGGGACCAAACATTTTACGAATGATTGTTCTTTGAAAACAACTGAGGATATCTTCATCAGCCTTTGTTAGGGTCCAAGCTTCTGTGCAATAAAGTAGAATTGGGATGGTCAAGGTCTCATTAATTTTTCGAGATAGAGTTTTACTACTCAACTGCCTTCTTAGCCCAAAGAAACAACTATTGGTATGAGTGATTCTTCGTTTTACTTCAGCTGAGGTGTTGCTGGCAGAGCTCATAGCACAGCCATGGTGGACAAAGTCCTTTACGAGTACTTCCTCGAAACTGTAGCTGTCGACTGTGACATTCTATTCAATTTCTCGATGTTGTGCCTCCCTTCTTATTGACAGCATACCCTTGGTATGCTAAACTAATTTTTGCAGCATCCATATCAATACTAGCGAGCACACCGGTTTAATATTATCGGCGTACGCTAGTAGATGCACAGATTATAAAAGATTGTGCCTCCAGTGTTCACTTCCGAGTTCCGCAAAATCCTTTCAAGAATGATGATAAGGAAGTCATCGATTGGAAGGTATCGATTTGGACTTGTTGAGTTTTTTCCAGGATCTGCCGGAGTGTTTAGATTCGGTCGATTGTGGTAATTCCTGGTCTGAAACCACACGGATAGTGGCCAATCAGATTATTGGCGAAGGGTTTCAGACGTTAGTACAGTATGATAGTTTAGTTCTTGTATCCGATGTTGAGAAGACTTATACTTCTACAAAGGGCGCAGTTAAAGGGGTCTCTTTTTTGTGAATCGGGCAAACGATGCAGATATTCCATTGATCAGGCATACACTTTATTGACCAGATCTGAGAAATGAGTTGGTGCATGCTCTCCACAAAGTCATTTCCTGCAGCCTTGATGTTCTTCTTCTTCGCCGTTCCACAGTCTGCAGAAAAAGTCTTTTCAAATTCTCAGCACCGACTGTGACTCCACTAAATAGTTTCATTGTTCAACTCTGCAGGTTTCTCGACGTGTCTTCTACATGCTTTTTTTTCTTCTTCTGGAGAGGCCGATCTTCTTCCTATCTCTTCTGCTCGACCTTCGTTGTAGCGCCACTTTATACGCTTTTTGTTTAGCTGCATATTTGCCGGCATGTTTCATCAAATCAGTGATTTCTTGGTGGTGGTCGGGTAAAATCCAGCGTCTCTAATGGCATGTTGGCAGCATTGCCACTGCTCTTCGGTACCTGATGCTGGCGGCATAGGAGTTGTTGAGAGATTTCTGTATACGCGTTTGACGAAGATTCTGGCGCTCTCATGCAATTGCAGCTTTTCTACGTTTTGTCTTCCCACAGAAGTTCTTCTTTGTTGTGGCGCTTACTGGAGGTATGTCTTACGTCTAGAATCAATTTGATTTAGAGTTTCCTCTTGTCTAAGTCCATTGCAGTCCGAATAAGCCTATTTCTTTTCGCTATAGCAATCAGCATAGTATACATCACAGTTTTTCATCCTTCTTATGTTCGGTCCATTGTTGTTCGGCTGCACATGGGTTCTTAAGATTCCAAATATTCCCGATGCAGATCCAAAGGTCGTTGTCCTTTAAACGTTTGCTAGAGTGGTCAACAGTGACCCCATTTTTATCCGAGACCATTAAATCCCTTCCGTGTGGCGTTGTAGTGTTGTAGGCCAGTATTTAGCTACTGGTAGGGCATGCGCTCGTTCTTTTAGTTATCGGCGACCACCACTGCGAGGTTAATAGTCTACCGATCAGTATACATGCAGTTCCCCTATGTTCAAATATGGAAGTTTGCATTCTGTTGGACGAAGACCTGGGTGGAAAGGTGGCTTTACTGGTAAGAATGAGAAAGCGCTCCAGCTAAGTAGCGAAGCGATATTTGACTCGCTAGAATCGATGGATGAATGTGAATGTGCTTGGCCAATAGTTTGAGAAAAATATTGTGAATCCTTATTACAACTTATTACCTATTACAGAGTGATAATTTTTGTAAGGAAAACAATTTAAAGCTGTTAGAGGAGCAAATTTGTAGCTGCTCGGCTTTCGCCATCTAAGTGTCGTCTGCACTTCTTTTAGATTATTGACAAGTATCTCTGTAGTAGGGATTTTAAACATATCACAACTGTTGATGTTTTCTAGACTCTTTTCACTTGATTCGGAAGAGCTGTCCTGCAGCGAGTCTTTTAGTTTAAGTCTCAGACTCAATTCTGTATCATAAATATTTGTGATTTGGCTTTTTTGTGACAATATCGAACCGTATAAGTCATACCTAGATCTGTATAGTTAAACAATCATAGTGCATTCCAAAGTAAACAGGACTTTTAAAAATGAGAACAACAAAACATTTTTTTTGACAAAACTGATTTATCATATTTTATTCACAATAGTTTCCTTCTGACTCAATACAGCGATTTGCACGGTCTAAAAGCATGTCGAATGAGTGTTTCAGATCGTTGGGCGGGATGTCCGTCAAGAGCTGATACAAGACCTTTGGATGACTTCTGCGTCCACAAAACACTTTTCGGAAAAGGTAAAAGTTGCAGTGTCAAACCAGGTGAGTTCAAAAAGTGCTTGATAGTTTCAATACGAGTTTTGGCCAACATTGGTCGACGAGATGGCGTATTATAGCGCAAAAAATGCCAATTTCCTTCTTCAAGATATTTTGGCCGAATACGACGAATACGATGCACCATATGTTTCAAAACACAAATACAGAATTGTGCATTTATTGCTTGGCTCAGTGGAACGAACTCTTTGTGGACAATGCCCTTGGAATCATGAAAGCAAATCAACATTGTCTTCACTATTGACTTTTAGATTTTGGCTCGTTTGGCGCATTTCACTCGGTACTTTGACACTTGGTTTCTGGATCATTTCATCACCATTCACAATGTTGTAAAGAAAGTTTTGGTTCCTTCTGGCCTTGTCTTTAGAATGTTGAACTCTGAGCAATTTTGGTCCTCAGTCATTTTGGTACCGATGACACAAACATATTGCCACTTCAGAAGCAATAACTCCACTTTTATTCGTCGAAGTCTCATGAAATTGACAGCACATCAGTGTAGGGTCTACCTTGTAATTGCTAATATATGGCCTCACTAGAAATACCTATTTTTATAAAGTCTTGATTATTTTGGAATGGACTTTGTGCATGTGTTTGGGTGAAAGTTTAAACCTACCCCTGATGTTGTCTACATTTGTTACGTATACGCCCCCATAATGTAATAATTTTTACTAAAAACCTAGATTCTCGAATATAAATTTTTTGTCGAACACTTCGCAATAGAAAACTTCACCTGAGATTGAAACATCTATGTCTTTAGTCAGTTTAAATGTAGTTACTTAGCATGCGAGTCTTATGGCATCTCTATGTCTATGAGCCATGTTATTAGCTTTGCGACTATAGCCAGCGAAAGTAATTCCCGATCGGAAGCCGAATTGTTCATTCTCAAGTGTCCTCCCCAGATGTTTCTTGATCCGTTTTTGGGCTATTATCCTATCTCGTATTTAGTCTAGTCGACTTTCTTTAGACGTTCGATGATAATTCATTTCAACCAATCAACAGAAAATGTATCCTTTTAACGAGAGGCTTGTAAAGATTCCGCAGAGGCTGTAAGCGAAGCTTTGTAGAGTTCGTCAGGGCTGCCATCAATTCGTGCTGCTATATTTCTCGTAAGTGCTTTTTGGACACTTCTTTGTTTAGTTTATAATGATTCTGAAGCACTGATCCATCCACAAATTGGTTAAGGATAGTGAAAGCATGTGCACTTCATCTTCCAAGCCAACAGAACTATAGAGATCTGTCAGCTCTTGTGTGGCTACTAACTACCTGTTAAGCAAGGACGTTAATATAGTTTCGTCTTTCGTGCCACTGAACTTCTCTCATCCCTATACGGTACTTGGATCGAGTTCACTGCTACCATCTGCATGAAGGCTTAGGCTAGGTTTGGTAAAAGTGGTTGTTTGAGAGACCAACCTACTTAGGGCTCTTGGCCCATTGTCATTGGATCAGTGATCTTCTTACTCTTGGAACCAATTAGAGCGTCTAACGAAGCGTAGGAAGCTGTTAACGTCTATATTGTCTAAGTCATTGTAGAAGGAACCTCCTAAGTGGAGTTTCTTTCTTTGGAAGAGTGTTGGGAATGTAGAGAGTAGGTGGATGATTGTCTTCCCCTACTCCTCGCACAAGAAACTTCTGCAGAAGTCATTTGTAATTACGCCAAACCAAAGGATAACACCTTGTCTTAGCCTCAGTGTTCCCGAATGGAGTAAGATATCTTATGCCAGATACGGTTCCATGAAGCCCTGTTAAAACCCTAACCGATGACATCGACAGTTCTAATGTAGGTTAGTAACCTGGGAAAATCTTCTCGTTTCTGGCGAATGCTGACAGGGTTCATCAATAACTTATGGGTAGCTTTTCTTTCTCTATAAATCTAGATACTTCACCAGTATCAGATTCGGGGCACTGGAGGAGTTCCGGTGTCAAAGGTGGCTTTGAGAGTGCAGCTCATGATATGAATATCAAGTACAGGGAGACTTATCAGTATATTTTGAGTGGAGCCAGTTGTGTTACGGGCAGCTTCCATGCAATGGGCGTACATCATGTTTTGGTGTTACTTTCGTAAAGGCCTCTTCCCGCAGACAATCGACGCATATGATATTATTGGTTCTATCTTAACCATGTAGAACCAAAAAAACCCACTCGGTGATAAGTTCCATGACTTGCCCAAAGCTCCTTTACACTATTTCACTCTCTTGGCTTCACAACGCCTTAGAAGTTTTCTACGCGACAGATTTAGTCTAAAGAAGTTTAGTTTCCGGGATGAAATCTAAATACTTCATGCTTAACTGAGCGATTGTGGGGAACCACTTCACAAGTCAGGGTTCTATTTTCCTGCATTGCTCTTATACACAAAACTAGTGCTTCGTTTATGACTCGACAGTTGCGTTGTGGGAAGCGCAAGTGTCGAGGAAAATAGCCATCCAGTATACCTTGTTTGTATCCTGACTGTGTGTCCAGATTTTGAAGTGCAGTTTGCTGGATCCTTCGCGTCGGTAGGCATGTTGCACCTAAGGCAAAGAATGGATTCGCAACACGGTTTTGTGTATATTTTTTTTCGAATTTCTGTACACACTTGCTGTTCGCCAGGTGTTTCATATAGTGCTGAAACGGATAGTAAAGAGGTAGATGTCCCATGTTCAGTATCTAAGTATCTAAGGACTAGATACATTCTTTGAGGTGTCCGATAGTGACCGGTTCAAGGAATAAATGTAAATTTCCTACCGCTAAAAGAAATGCGTCATTATGAAGTCAGTGCTGGTCCTATGGGGTGGCTATCACCTCTTATATCTTCTCCGGTCAATAACCTTACTAAGCAATTCTGATGCAGTAGCTGTCGTTGTAATTAGTACTGGTACACATGTGTTTTTTTAGTATGTTAACACAAACAATCTCTATTAGCAACATAATTTGCCTAAGCTGACTCGAACAAAGATGAGTATTACATCACTAGGTAATGTACTTTCACCTAGTCTCTCTCATTTTTCTTCAAAAACCAAAGAAAAAGTCTTACCGTTCGCATAATCAAAGTTAACTTAATTAATTTGAGAAAAAAAAAAAATAAATAAAAATTAAGAAAAACGAACCTTCTCCTCCGAAAGAAAAATTATAAAATATCCGACAGACAGCCTACATTAAGGAAGTTTTCCATCCCACCTGTATGACTTGACATGTTACCCCATATCGGGGCATAGATTCCATTAGCCGAACATAACTAACAAACATCGCAGCCTGCAGTAAATCCCACAGTATCTCCAGCGTCGACGGACCAGAAACGCCCAGTATCAATATTTTGGAGCCAAGGTATTTCCTATTCTCTTATCTTTAGCGGAAACCTCCGCACAGTGGCTTATTGGCCAAAAGCCGCGCAGTCAAACTTTATTTCGAAACGTTGTTGTTTACATTACATAGGCTGATTAGTGGTGGCGGGAGGTGTATGAACACACTATTCATTTGCTTCACTACACCACCCGATTACGGCATTTGGTTATGGCTACATAGCTAGCTACTCTCTGGCAAGTATTCGTATCCGAACCGTATGCACTATGCATGTGTACGTCGGGCATATTCATAAACTGTCGGTCTGAAGATCTGGTGATTGTCCATAACTATGCTTTCTCTTTAGGCCCAGTCATTGCTGGTACTATTGCGGTTGTCTGCACACCTCTATTTGCCGCACTACCATCGACCGCCGTCAGTGAAAACCGAAAAGGTTATTGTACTCCCGAATTCCAAGAGTGTACCAAATATTCGAGTAATAACACGAAACGCTCATTTATGCAGCGGGTCATGATAATAACAATAAAATTTCATTCCCAAGCCGATGCCGATGTTGATGAGGTGTATCTGTGGTATTTGTGTGCACTGTTAGTGTTGTGGCATTGTGGTACGATTAATCTGGCTCTGAAGTACTAAGGTACTAATGCACTGCCCATTGTCAACAACTTCGTCGTTGTCATCGTCGCTGGCTGGCGTCTTATATCGCAATCACGAACATAATCAGGAATTTGTTGGTCTTTTTAAATTGAAGGAGGTGGAGCGTGTTGTTCTCCTCCTTTGTTTGTTATCGACATGACATACTAAATAGAGATTAAGTGGATTCCAACTTTGGCTTGGTTTCAGCATAATTACCAACGTTGTGGAGGTATGTACATTCTCTCACTACGGCCGCCCACTAATGGAGCAGCTTACTTAGATTTTCTCATATGGAATTGTGTGATTTAATTGTCCTCCAAATGGACTTAAGTAATAATTTCTTGTTCGTCGAAATGTTTTGCCTCTAGGACAGCGTTAAGGTAGACAAGACCTTATGACTTCGGAAGACATCGAAAAATTATTCGAATTGGTCACCTACAAGGCCAAATCTGTTAATGCAAGTAGAATTAGGACCTGTATACTTATTTGCAAAATCAAATATAAATTTATCTATCCCCAGGCTTGCAAGCAATACCGGCCATATAAACCGCTGCTTAAGCTTGTCTCAATATGCCTGCTCATATTTATTTACTTAAGGTGGCGCTAGAGTCCAGGGTGGATCAGGTCTCAACCAACAAGCGTCTTTAGACAACTCGCATCAGTTGGTTGAGGTCCCTTTCCACTTGCGTGTCCATCCGCTCTACATGACACAGCTACCTCAGCTGTTGGACTTTCACTTTTCTGGCTAAGTCGATGTTGCTATACATCCTGTACAGTTGTGCTCCGCCATTAAACGTCTACGCAGACGGTACCGAAAATGACCCAAAAAATTTGTCCCCTGAAAGCAATCGAGATCATATTCATCCACTTTTTATTCAGTCCATGACTCTGCGCCACAGAACAGGACTGGGACTGATGGCTTTGCTAGTCAATTGCCTTCTTAGCCCAAAGAAGTAGCGATCGGCAACAATTATTCCTCGTTTGATCTCAGTGCTGTTATTGTTGTCTGAATTAATAGTGAAGCCTCGATAGACAAAGTTATGTCTATTGAGGATGACTTTCTGTTCAAGACGTCGGTGTTGGGAGTCTTCTTGTTGACAGTATATACTTGACCTGGACACATTGACAGCTAAAACCATTTTTGCAGAGCAGTAGATCTCAAAGCAGAGGTCTTGTGTGCCCGGTATAGGATAACTGAAGCTAAGAGTAGTGACTCTGCCCTTAATGTAGTGTCATAGTATGACAGACAGGTTCAGTTAATAATGTTCGGTAAAAGCCGATAAATGTCTCATGACTCCAAGTACTATCGCTCGCTAGATCCTGATCAGGAATTATTTCGGTTTAACAGCGGCATTCGTCCTACTTTCGTTTTTCTGCAATAATATCCTGGTGTATCGTAATATCTGTCCGTCTCCGTTGACTGAATATTTCGTCGTTCGTTGGTAATGTAGATCCTGATGTCGTATGAAGGAAGACAGATTGTTTCCTTTGGTACTTGTTTTAAGTCGCCTTCCATTTGTGTGCGCCATGTTAGGCGAACTCTTCTTCGGATAGAATCGAAGGCTAATTCGCTCTACATCTCCAGACATGTGCACTTTTCTGACCAAGTCAGTGTTCTGTTGAGGTTACAGAGTTCGTGGTTAAATCTCCTCCTTCACATACCGGGACAAAAACTCACTCTAAGAATTTTGCATTCAAAATGGTCAGGGATATCTTAATTCACCTTAGCTGACGTCTATGCACCTGCACTATAAAGCGATTCGCAATAGTAGTTATTCACTTTATTTCTAATGAGGTGTTGTCGGCAGAATTCATAGTAGGGTCGATGAAGACTCTGACTATCTAAGAGTCTATTGTAACGTTCTGTGCGGGTCGTTGATGTTGTGTGTCCTTTCTTATTGACAACATTTACTGACCAGTGACAGTTCGCTGAGTTCCGTCAATGATGTCATTGGTATCAGCGGATGCGTCACTGTGCATTGACAGGTTGACGCCGATCAGTGCCGATCATTGTCGTGCCCTTTGGGAAAACGAAACCACTACCATGAAAAGTTGTTTCTAAACTTATTTGTAGATAAATATGCACACCCTATAGAGAATGAACTTGATTGTGACTAGAAAAAAAGTCACTTAGACTACCGCCAGCTGCCAGCATCTTATCGTGACTTCCAAATATTTGATCGCAAGTCCGACTCGGTGGATGTACTTTCCATTCTCCCTCTGAAAGTAAAAGCCAAATTTTGTAAATTGCAGTACAATTAAATAGTAAGTGTACTCGTATTTCAGTCGCTAATCTAATCTTTTGGTTAACACTTAATATCTCAGTGCAAAAGTTGATTAAGACATACTGTGGCTTTTCGGCCTCTTATTCAAGCCCTTAAACCAGCTCTTAAAACCATTTGTATCTTACAGTGGTTTTAATGAAAACAATCAATATCCTGCCTTAGTCTTGACATGACTTTCACACGGTAGAATCTCTGAATGTACTACAAGTACGATCGTACTTTCACCAAGATGTCAATAACACTTTTTATATCCTTTTGCCCTATATTGATTGGCCATTCTTTTAGCATACAACTTGAATTTTTTTGCATACAAATAGTGGTAAAATGGTTCAGATTCTACGATAAATATCCACAAACTCCTAGATGCATCGAAATGGCTCTGAATTTTGTAAAAAAATGTAGTTGCAGCAAATTTTGTTTTTCACGCTTCATAAAGTGCACACAATTAATCGGCATTTGGTCAAATGTGTCATTTGACAGACACTCAAGTAGGGTTGGCCGGTAATCGTTGTTGTTAATAACATTCAGCATGATTGCCTGACTTGCCCGACAACGAATAACATACAGATTCCTCAATCCAACCTCCAAGCAACTTTTCAATCTCAGATGGCAAACAAGTTCATTGACTTCTCCTCATTCACTTGTATGTGAGTATCTCACCATCAGAAAATTTCCAAAGTGCGCTTGTTGCCTGCTTGACGGTATGGTGGACTAAGGGGCCAAACAACCGACGGTATATTTGCCTGTGGATGTATGTTATGAACCAGTAGCAGCAATTGAAACCGGAAAAGTTATAATTTTATAAACACAATCTCGTTTGTAGGTATGGTATGAGTATCTACAGTATGTAAGCTTTGTCCAAAAAGATACACGACCCAGTGTAGCACACCCCACTGGAATGTAAAACGCTGAATTGCTGTCACATTTCGGTACTAATGTCGAACGATGAGAAATCTCAACGTTACATAAGGCCTCTTGCAGGCCGAAAAGTTGATGTGAACTTTTAAGCACCCATCCTCTGCATGTCAATGCAGAGTTCAAAGACGATTAAAGATGATCGGTGAATGTCGTTCGGAAGAGGTTCTCAAAGAAAAGACCATAGCCCTTCAAATTACCAGTACCACAAAACTTTTCATTGAATAACTGAAGCTCTACCATAAATCACTGGTATTTGCATAAGACACGTCCCATCCAACATGAGGTCATGTCATAAGGGGTACCCCTACTATACGACTATTCCTTCGCTATCATCTTGGTCTGATCATGTAACAGTTTTACACTACTCTAGGGCTTCACAGAAAAACTAAACTCACTACATGAATCGTGCTCCGGCTGGTGCCTTGATACCATCACAACATAACACGTGTAGTGAGTCCGTATGTATTAATGAAATGCAAATTGAAGACGACTACAACGCGTCGAAAACGTTGTGCCACTCCAACGCCAAAGTGGAAATTTAAATTTGGAGCTACGCAACCATCATTTGATATGATGGTGCACACTTAAAGTACCCTACACCCTGCCATTATGTTGCGTAATCATATCCGGGCCCTCTTATCAAAAAAAAAAAAAAAAAAAAAAAAAAACAAGATTAAGCCATTAGTGGTGTTGGATTTCCCACCATTGTCACCTTAATTTCAACTAGAAACTGCACGTGAGTGCGAAGCTAAAAGGTCCATTTTAAGCGTCAATTAAAAGGCACCACGATTACATAAGCATCCGTAAGCCTACCACCCGTCGATGAATGTGTTGAGAACGTGAGCCAGCTCCAATAGTCGAGGACGTTTTGTAAACATACGAGAGGTTTTTATCAATTTACTCTACTTATGGAGACCTTAGGACAGTTGTCGGAAACTACGGATAGTAGCTATGAGTTGTAGTAGCTATTTTGTAAAATGATGAAATACGAGTCGGTGTTTAGTGGGTGTTTGATGGAAAGTGATTTGTGAAACACGTCAAGAGCTCGGATTCATGTGCATGACTCCGAAGAGCTATAGTATAGTATGTGACAGATTTGATTTTAGATGACATCCTATGAAAACCTGGAGATTTGATAGCTTACTGCATTCGTATTGAATGTCTTGTGAAGCCGACTTTAGGTAGCAGGGAATTAGCTATGTCAGATCCCTTAATAAACCATATGGAGCCGAACAATTAGCAGAGTACCTGCTGTAAAACAGATGTTACTGCCCAGATAACAACACTAAAGAAGGCTTATACGAACACTGGACGAGACCTACGAAGAGTGCCCTAACTATGAAATTAAAATTGTCCTTCGTGATTTTAATGCCAAGTTAGGAGGAGAGAGCATCTTTGGTAATACTTTCGGAAAGTATGGCCTGCACAGCAACACCTTCGACAACAGATTCGGGCTACTCGCCTTCCGGCGGGGCGAAACATGTTTCCACTTTACGATATTCATTAGATGACTTACACACCTCCGGACTAATCCACTATCAACTTGATTGACCACATCGCGATTTACACACGGTTCCGAAGGTTCCAAGGGGTCAACCTCGATTTGGACCATGGCCTTGTTGTAGTCAAGGTACAGTTGCTCACAGCGTAAATATCGCAAAGGTAAGCTAACACTGTGGGAAATTCAAAGTGTGGGTTTACCCTAATCTCTTAAGAAGTCCTTTGCCGTCAACATCAAGTATCCAAGATTACTGGAAACATTCCCGTAAAACTACCTCGCCTCTATTGTGCCGGCCCCTGAACGTCCTGAGGACCTACATCCAGTCGGACTATTGCCTTTTTGTACGGTTGTCCGCAACCCGAACATCGCAAAGGCAAACTACTACTGTGAGGAAGTTTGACGTCGGACGGCTACAATCGCATGAGATCGCCAAATCCTTAGCCGATCAAGTCGTCTATAATCTCTTAAAGGAACAGGCATTGAAGGCCAGTTGAAGACCATTGCCAAAAAGCCATCAGGGATTCCGCTTCTAATGTGCTGGGTTTTACTGGGTCACAGTAACGAAACCCCTGGTTTGACGAAGAGTGCCGTCAAGCATATACATCTAAGCAAGAGGCATGCAAAGCGGCGCTACATAGAAAGACTAGAGCTGCTAATGAGCTCAACGAGCCAAAGAGGTGAGACGAACACATGCTTCTTATGAAGGAGCAAGAGGGTAAATTGAGAGATGCTACTCCAGGAATGAGAAGGTAAAACAAACATTCCACGGACAGAAGTTCGGAACTTAGGCCTGTAGAGACGAACAAGGGAACATAGTAATAGAGTCGCAGTCGATGCTTAGGATTTGGAGAGAGCATTTCTGTAGACTGTATAACGGCGTTGACGAACCAAACACCGATAACTTAATACACAGGATCTGCTGGAGCTGACGGCCTAACTGCCGAGCTTTTCAAAGTGGCAGGCGTGGAATTAGTAAGAAGCATACACCGACTCAGCTGTAAAGTATGATCGGATGAAAGTATGCCCGATGAATGGAACCACTGCATTGTTCGTCCGATCCTCAAGAAAAGAGACCCTCTGAACTGCGCCAACTACAAATGAATCAGGCATCTTAACATCACCCACGGGATCCTATCTGTCGTATTTATTGAATGCCTAAAGATATGCGTCTACAGCCTGATTGAACTCGCAAGTAAGTGCAGGTTGATGATGGAGAATGCACGCTGCTCCATCATGATCTTTGTTGTCAAAAAAGGATTTAGACAAGGTGATGCACTGTTATGCAATTTCTTTAGTATCACTCTTGATAGAATAGTACAAAACTCACGCCTCAACACAAGAGGTACAATCTTTCAAAAGTCCGTCTAATTACTCTTAAATTCTTCAGGTGACTTTTGGTCCCGTCTGGAAAGTTAGTGGGTGGGGGCGAGATACAGGAGGCTGTATAGCGATATCGACTTGTGAAGGTCTAACGTCTGGTCTGAGTCTGGGTCGAATTGAGCGGACGGATACATATACTGCTGAAAAATTTTCGAATCCGCCCCAAGTTAAGGAAGACAGCAAGTGGCGTACGCAAGTGAAAGGGGACCTCAAACATCTTGGCGTGCGAAACTGGAGGCAGAAAGCTAAAGATCGAGCTTGCTGGAGACGCTTGTTGGTTGAAGCGCAGGTCCACCCCGGACTACAACACCACCTTAAATAAGCAAATAAGAGGACTACACCCAGATTGACACCACCGCCACTGTAGAATTTCCCTTTCAGACTCTTTAGCATCTCAGTGGAGTCGTAGGATAGGGCTCGTTTAGCCTCTGTCACGTTGTTATTTATTTTGGCAGTGGTGGTCTCTAGAGCACGACCTTAAGAGTTAACCTGTTTCAAGTCTTGTTTGAACCGTCTACTCTTCGATGGTCTAGATATGTAAGTCTAATGAAAAATAGAGTGATAGCGTGCTGATTGTGTCATCGGACAAAGTGTCTGAGTGGCTCAGAAGGGATACATTGTCTTTGTCGCTTCTCATATCAGCATCATAGTTGGCAGCAACAGTTGAATCTACAGTTTCTACTACCGAGAAGCTGATCTTTTTTTTTTTTCTTTAAAGAGGCATCAGTCTCTAAAAATAAATCGTGTTGTGGATCAATGCTCATTCCCACTAGTAATCGGGATAAGAAAGTCATCTAAGCCAGTCGAGTCCATTTTGCTAAAAAAAAATCTGGGGACTTAAGTCGGAGGTCGCCCTTAGTCATGCATCTCTCGGCACTTGCTGTGAGGTGAAATTAGCCGTGAAATAACTACCGTTGCCCGGCGGTCACCCATGGGTGCAATGAGTCTTCTTGTGTCGGTTGCTTCTAGGGACTCTCTTGCAACTTTAACTTACAAGCCTCCACTTAACCACCGGATGATTGCCGATTTACATATCCCATAAACAGTCGGGGTGTCGAAAGAACCCTCAATGTTGGTGAAAATGAGCTTACTCGTCAGTTTTAACTGATTTTAAAGCAAAACTCTGAAAAATTTTCCACGTGAGTCGACTTTTTACATCTTGGACAGATTATATGTTCAGCTGAATCAATCTCCCAATGCTCTTTAACATTAAAACACTGATTCATCTGAATCTTTTGGCGAGCGTGTAGTCAACTTTTCCGTATGAAGGCTATCCGTAATATTCAATAGAAATACGGGATGTAAGTCAGTAAAGATACTTTTTAAAGTTGCAGACAGCTCCCTACTTTTTTATAGAATATTTTCCATCGATGTCAGGTATTTGATCACACAACCGATGACAGATACTAGCTGCGTTGTATCTTGTTACGTAGCTCACTTACAGCCATAGTGATAGGAGCTATTTTTGATCAGGTTACCTGTGAAATGAGTCTCAAGCCTGAGACAGAGATTCTTTGTTTTTTACTCAGTGTAGCTTTCAGCAGATCTTCTGCTTTGATTTTAGTCCCGATATTTTGCATCTGTTTAGGAATTTGACCAACCTGATCGTTCGCTCGAGAGTTTCGATATTTTTAAAGGAGTCTCCTCGGAACCCGAATTAGCTTCTTCTATTCGTTTCATTTCGATCTGTAAACCTTTCAGTCTTCCACCAAATAAGTCTAAAGCGAGCTTATTCGAGATGAAAAAAAAAAGATGCTGTTTCAGCTCCGAAAGCTTGATTATTTTCAATGGCTATCACTTCCAATCTAATTCCGTACTCTCTACGCAGCGTTTACCTCTTCTTTTCTTCTTTAGGGGAAGCTTGGTAGTCCTTCAAAATTTACCTATCCTGCAGCCAATTTGTTTGGTTTGATGTCTCATCCAGCTTCATTTTATTAACTTACTTGTCAGGGTGGCAACTCTTAGAGGGTCAAACCCTGAACAGCTATAGCCTTCCATACATTACGGTGTCGTGCCGATGGATTTTTGTCTTCCGTAGTATATCCACATCTTTGAATAGCTCATAGAATTAGCGGTTGTGTCTTCTTATACGCCCTCCTCGCAGACAGAACCAACTATTTAACGAAGTATTTTTCTTTCAAAAGAGCCAAACCTGTTCCACCTGGATTGACAAGATTAACGCTTTGTAGAGCATGATTTTGACTTTTTGCGTTAGGAGTTTTGACCCAAATTGTTTCTTCTATTTATCTTCTATCTGCTCAAGTACTAAATTGAAGAAGTCATACGACAGCGCGTCTCCTTGCCGAAATCCAGTGCAGGTTTGGAACAATTCGGAGGTTCTACTTCCACACTGCGCGGTGCATCTCGATTTTTCCAGTATTGTACGACACATCCGGATCAGTTTGAAGTTGATTAAGAGTAATGTGTGTTGACTTAGAACTCGTAGGTCTTGTCCTAATGCGAAGATTTTGTCTGATGTCGACTTGCCGGCGCGGAAGCCCCACTGGTATTAGCAGATTTGCGCAGTGTAGTACGGTTTTACATGTTCACACAGTACACTGGATAGTATCTTATAGACAAAGTAAAGTAGGGATATGCCTCAATAGTTCTTATATATTGTAACTTAGAATAGCCCTTCTTGTAGATGCGACTGATAGAGCCGATATTCCAATCTTTAGGCATTCTTTAATCCTCACATATCTTACAAATTATCTGGTGCATGCTCCTTATCAAAACATTGTCTCTGGTTTTAAGGAGCTCAGAGAGATGGCCATCTGAGCCAGCGGCTTTGTCGTTCTTTAGCTTTTGTATAGCTGTATCGACTTCTTCTAAGCTGAGCAAGACGAATCTTGCCTTAGCACTCTTCTGGGTTATACCAATTAAGCAACTGCTGGATGTCTTGCTTAAATGCATTCACAATTCCCTGTTGGTAAGTGAGACCCGTTTTAAAGCCATTGGCTAGGCTTTTGGCCTTTTAAAAAAAGCTCCTCTTGTCTTTCCTTCTCTAGCAATCTTCGATAGCCCTGAGCTGGGAGACTGCAAAGGTTCTTTTCTTTTTCCGAATTAGTTTTTTCTCTACCTCTCTTCTGGACCTATACTCATCCTATGATGCTCTGGTGACGCGTTGCAGCGTTTTCCTGTATGCGACATCTATTGCCTTCTTATTTTGCAGACATTTATCACCATACCACTGGTAGGTGTTTTCGGTCACCTCCTTGATAAAAGTGCAGTAATATGACCACATATTGTTGACGCCTGTGGTAGGCATTGGAATATTGGAGAGCTCTACCTCCAGATGCTCTCTGTAGTCTCTGGCTGTTTTCGTTATTCGTAGGCGCTCAAGGTTTGACCTACTTTTTGTTGCAGCTTTCTTTCATTTGGCAGTCCAGCTATGAATTGGCCTGCTACCGAGTAATGGTCAGAGCTGCCTCTCTGAATATTTTAACATCCAGGATATTTGACGAGTGACGTCGTCAGCTTGTGGTCGATTTGGTTGCCAATTTCACCATCCGGAGTTAGCTTTGTGTTTGCTTTGTGGATTATTTTGTGAGGGAACCTCATGAACCAAAGAGGTTCTCCTTACCGATTTTTGCATTGAAGAGCCCGAGTACAATTTAAACACCGTACTTCGTTCAGACCTCGTAGGCTCCGTCCAGGAGGTGAGAATAATACCTTCTTGACGTGTTCTTTCGCCTCGCTGTTAGGAGAGTGATCACATATGAAGCTGATGTTATAGAATCTTTCATTGACGCGGATCATAGCCAGGCGATCACTGATCGGCTTAAAATCGATGGCCTTCGATTTAAGCCGTTTTCCCACGACGAATCCTCACCTATATTTGTGTAATTTATATTTGATGATGCTAGTGCACTGAATATCTAGCTGAATATGAAAAAACGCCTTCATGAATGAGCTCTTTATCGACAATACCACAATAGTCAAACAGGCAGAATACGAATTCCCATCTCTCAATCCATTTCGCAAGACTTGTGAAACCGACACTATTACCGCTATCACTAATGGTTAAGGCCTTCCTTAATTCGTGAAATGATATGATATGATAAACCAAAAATGCCACATTCAGTTAAAGTTACAATAAACAAGTTTCGTCGTTTTTAATGCCATTTGAATGATTGCCAATTGTAAAATGGCTCGAGTCGTTTTATGTCCAACCTCTGGCATCAAATTAAAATATAAAAAATAAGAAAAATTGCCAAAGATAAAAGGAATTTTATGTCGAATTGTTATTGAATACGCAACTGTACACAAAAAGCACTAACCTATCCCAGTGTGGTAGATGGGGGCAATGGCTTTCACCAACAATGTGATTGCATGTTCTTCATCGCCGTCATCTTCTGAAACAATTTTGGACATTCCGGTAACTGTCGACGATGAACACGGCTTAAGTACCACCAGATGTGTAATTATGTCGAATGCGATGTAATAAATATCCACTAAATCCGACCAGCGCATGTAATTTTTGACAGAAATGCCCTGCAGATGTAAACAAAGCATAAGGTTGGCATCCCCATTTTGGCACTTTCATCTGGTAATGCGCTTCAAAATACCAACTGATCTCCCCTCAACCTGTCACAGCTCTTCTGGTCTAAAATGTGAAAAGTGTATCACGAGACTTATAGTCTTCTTAAGTCGATTTCGAAAATCTCGTGCCGGATCAAGGCATTGCATCAGATTTCACATGGGCACCATTGGATGGTACTGATGGAACTGATCCCGCCTGTGAACCATGACTCGGATTCTGAAATTTCCGATGCACTATTAAACCACAGTTGAGGTTAATTTTTTCGACAATTTTATTTCCTCTTTGGGCGTGCGAACGTTCGGGCGAACAAGTATGCGTTTTGCGGTTGGCGCGCAGTTGGCATGGTTGGCGCTTTGTATCGTAAATTACTGAAACATTAAAGGAAGGAGTATCATAACATCGATAACCTAAAGTCTGTTTGTTCCTCTGGAAAAACACACGGCAGCTGCATGTGCAATGTTTTTGGGTTTTATTTATTTTTTTCTTATCACCATCATGTCGGCTTGTATCGTAAAAAATTTGGAGATCGAAATGTGGCCATTCCTTGTTCAGATGGTGTTTCAGTATCCGCCGTAGACAGAATAACAGTCGCAAGAGATCGATTTTGCTAGATTGAGATTGAGATAAAATATCAGTCGACGTGGTAAGAAAACAACAAAAAATAAGCGAGAGTAAGTTACGAGTAGTTTATGGTACGCATAATTGCAATGCACACCATGCATATACGGACTCAATGTATGGAAATACATTGGCAACATTGTTGTTGAACATAATATAGAACTAGACCACAGTTGTGTGACAGAGCAGTGAGAAATTTCTGTCGTTTTTTCGATATACGGCTGACGGGCGATTAAAAGAAAAATAAATTTCCCTTCCACAGAATAGAATAAGAGTACGAGTACTTCGTGCAATACAATTTAGGGACAAAATGTTACTATTTCCTGTGATAAAATTTCAGACGGTTGAAGGGGTTTTATGAACCCTTAAAATGTTTTCACGCATACGTACGGCGGTCTTAAATATTTGCAAGTTAAAATGACTAGGAAATAAAGAGCAAGGCGTTCCATAAGCAAATTTTACGGCTCAGGAATGAATCACGATATTTTAAAGTACATCCGAAAGTGGGCTTGGCACGGGTGTTAAGGTTGAAGGTTTGAAGGGATGAAATGCTGCTGCCACATTTGGTGTAGCACCGGTGGTAGAAAAAGCAATAGAGCAAGGTGAGACAGGAGACATCGCGTCGGTGTTCGAGGTTGTCAAATGACTGTGTAATATTGGTATCGCCTGTGAGTTTTGAATCCTACCTGAATCCTACCTTGCAAGTGCAAAGAGGTCATAGGGCGACCTCTAATATATAAGGGATTCAATATATTGAAGCCAGATTAGGGAGGTTGAAATATTTCTTACATCGTTTCAGGAATCCTAGATATTTCGCAGTATTTTTAGTTAGTCATCTCATCACATTTTAAGCTCCACTTCCGAAATCCTGTCCGTTGCGCCATCAAACTACTTTTCTACAATCTTCCCCTCTTCTGTTGAACTTCTCTCGCCGACCACTGCTAAATTAACACAGCAAACTAGCGATACCCTCCAATGTTTCTATGCTCTCTACCGGCTTAGGGATAAAAAGATATACGGGAATGTGCGTCTAATTCTTGCCTATTTTCACAGCAAATCTGACTTGGTGTGCTACGAGGGTAAAACAAAAACAACCGTCATGATTTTCATCCAGCAGAAAAGCCTCCGAACCGATGTTACCAGGATCAGGAAACTTTATTACGAGATTTTCAATAAGTCTCCCCAAAAAGTTCCGGACGATCTAATAAGTCGTGTAAAAATCTGATCGCGCACTTCCTGTGTTTGATTCTCTTTGTCGAAGTGTCATACCGGCCATTCACAATAATTCTGACTCCTCTCCCGTTGTCACTTCGTCTTCTTCAAAGTACAACTCTGTGTCAATTTAATTAACATTTATGCGTAGATCCGTGTACCATATGTGTTGCTACGTTCTTTTGGCCCAACCAACCGAATTCTACTAACATCAACAGCAAACAATTGACAATTTGATTGACTTATCGGTCCCTCTTGATGATATCATTGTCTTCGGCGATTTTAATCTGCCTCAGCTGGAATGGATTCTATCTGAAGGTTTTTTTTTCATCGCTTCTAATCCCATTTCTGGAAAGAAATGTTTCTGCTTAGATCGGTTAACAGATTCAATTCTATGCTAAGAAAGTGGCGTTTTCCACTATCTACATGGTATATGGAAAAGCAGTTAGACCTTTTTTTCACAACTGAAATTTTATTCTATCATTTTCAACTATCACCCTCTTGTTCTTTAATTTTTCCATCACTCTCCCCTCTTACAATATTCACAAAGCCAATTTCCGTAAAATAAAAACCTACCTAATCAGGGTTTCCTTCGAGTTTACCAATATATCTTTAGCCGATGCCCACTCCATTTTTTACAGAGATACATTCAAAACCATTTCCCGTCCTAAAATATCTTCTACATTCCGTCCTTGGTATAATCATTGACTTTCCGCTCTCTACAAAACAAAAGAAACAAACTCTTCTATTCAAACTATCAAGGTACGTATCTTCACTTCATCGAACTCTCATTAAACGAACACTCTCTATCAATGCTACATAAATAGTGCGCTAACCAATCTAAGAATCGACCTCAAACCTTTTTTTAACTTTATAAATTGCAAAAAAATCTTCACATAATCCTTCTACAATCGCTAACTTTTTTTCTGCATTTTTCAAACAATCATTTGCCAACAACTCCTTCATACCAGATTGTCCTTACTTCAGTGACCTATCACTTTTTCTGCGTTGGTCCCGTTCTCATGTAAAATTTCGATCCTGCTGTTATTGAACAAAAGTTATAAAAACTTAAAGATGCATTTCTACCTGGCCCAGATGGTCTCCACGCCATTTTCCCTAAGAAATCCACTCTCCACTTTCCATCAGATTCGGAAGGCTTATTTTATAATCCAGAAATGCGGGATCACATGAATGAAAGTCTTTCATATGCCCAAACTCTTTGAAAGCATTTTATACGAAGTCTTAAGCTTTAAGTGCAAGTCTTTTACTTCGCCTAGAGAACATGGTTTTCTAAAAAGGCGATCTACTACCACAAATCTAGTTGAATTATTGTCCTTTTCTTTCGCAGCTTTAGAAAATGGCAATGGAAATCGATGTTATTTTCCCTAAAGCTTTTGATAAGATTCTGCTTTCGGCAGAACCTCTTTCATTAAAATGGATATCTTCTTACCTGGTAAGCCGATATTCGCTATATTAGTTTCATTCTTGGCCCCCTACGGGTTTCCACAAGGCAGCCATATAACCCCCCTTCTCTTTATTTTTACTATCAACTATATTGAGAGGGTCATTAAACACTCCTCTCTCTGCTTTTATGCTGACGACACAACATTTTTGGAAACTATTTCTTCTCCCCAAGACTTCGCCCTTACTCGATCGGTTTTCAATTTGGGCCTCAAAAACTGCTTAGATCTCAATATAACCAAATGACCAATCCTCCTCGACTTTATTTTCGATACGCTCAACCGATTCCCCTCGTTCAATCTTTTCAAGATCTTTTCATTTGACAAAGAGCTTAATTTTCATTAGCATATCTATAAGGTCATCCTTATGTGGATTAACCATTTGATTATTGGCCCGGGTCTACCCGGGACAACATTTTTAAGTCGAAATTCAATTTTCTGTCATAAATTACTCCTACATCCTGTACTTCTGTAGTGTGGAAGAAATAGGCTCACCGCAGATGAAGTAGTTTCTTGGAGAGTTGTCAAACGTTTGCGGGAATAGGTTATCCCATGGTATTTGTTGACATTTAGCTCCAAAAAGTTTTGCTTGCATCATACCGAAAATTTACTTAAGTCATCTTGCAGGCAATGGGAGTCAGAAGGCAGTGAAATGAAATCAAATATGAGATTTATATCACTAATATGACTGGTCCAAGGTGGCTACCTTAAGGGACTCCAGATGTTGCATTAATTGGGTTGGATATTGAAGATCTGAAGATAATTCTGTATTCTCGGTCTCCTAAATAGGATTTTTTCCATGCCACAAAATGAGGGGGCAAACCATGTTTTTTTTGTTTAAAAATGATAAGTTGGTGAGAAATTTTATCGAATGCCTTGCTGAAATCTGTGGAAATTGAATTGAATTGAATCGATTTTATCAACTTCGTCCTTACTTCCTTTTTTATGAATAGGGATGATATAAGTTTCTTTTCATAGGAAGGGGAAAGTACCAGTTGAAAAAAACAAGTTAAATAGGGCTGCGAGTAAACTTATAGCCTGTCTTTATTAAACGGTGGAGCAAGGAATTTTCCAACGCATATGTAACCAGATCTATCTTTATTATCTTTGTTCGTCTCTTGCTTGCCAGTCAAGCTTTGTCCCTCTTTCATCTAGTTCATGCTCTCTTTCCCTGATCTGCTCTGGAATGGCCTTAATTTTACCTTCTTATCAATTTGAATTCATTAGAAGAACGTAAGAATGTTATTCAGCTGGTCTTACGTTCTATCAACTGCGCATTCCTCCATAGCTCTATTTTCTTCGACACAAACCCACGTAATTTACGTTGTCCTCATCTCTTCTATATGCCGATTTACTGTACCTCTTATGGCTCCAACAAACCAATCTCCCGTATGCTCCGAAAGGTCAACTCAAAACTTTTCGTTTTTGATTGCAACCTGAGGACTCCTCATCTCAAACTTGCTCTCCTGTACCATTCGCTTGGTCCTGGCTCCTAAGGCTTTTTGTAAGTCCTAGTATTACTCGTACTTGTACTTAGCTAAAAAAATTGGGGGTTCAGCCCCACCAAAGTAGGTTGTCATGCATACCGAGAATGGAAAGTTTTTCGGTTTCGACGATGCAAGTGCCATTCATGGATGATGGTTAGGTGTTAACATTTCGTTTTAAGTTTTAGAAACATTAAATTCTACTCTATTAGAGGTTACCCATTTCGAATATATAAAGCAGAGTTTACTGTTGTCAGCAAAGGAATATATTCGATTAGAAGTAGCAGATAAAAAATAATCAATGAAAACTAAAAAGAGTTTCGGAGGTAGAAGTTAGCCCTGGGGCACACCAGCATTTTTTTCGTGAATATCAGACTTGAAACCATCCAAAACAACTTGAATTGAACGTTTCGAAAAGTAGTTTCAAAGAAGAGAGTCCTCGATCCCAAGTGCACGCATTTTCGACAAAAGAACCTGATGCCAAACTTTGTCAAATGATCAAGAAATATAGTATCAAGTGGAACTACATATTTTGGTCTCGCCAGATTGATGTGCGCTCTGGCTCCACTTTTCGTTGCTACTAATAGCAACAAACCGTACTGCCGGTCATTGAGAAGTTTTCGTGTTTCGAGATATTTCATGAGCTGACGGTTTATCAGCGTTTCCATGATCTGAGAAAGAAGGAACGTAAGTGCAATTGCCCTTTAGAGTCCTTTAGAGTAAAAGTGAAGAAATAGCTTACGAAATAGTTTTGTCAGCGTGAAAGAGAACTCCTCTGGATCAGCAGATTTGTCAATATACGAGTGGGAAAGTGGAATTCGTTAAACTGGTTCCGAAGTGCACAGCAAGAAGATTTTTTCTGTCTAAAGAGCTAAAAACTAAAATATCATTACAAATGACCACATTTAAGTGGGGCTACAGTTCAGGGGTGAACCTGTATCTCAACTAACAACTCTTTCCAATTAATTCAACTGCCTCCAGTTGCGCACTCTTGTGCGCACTCCCTGAAGTAAGGTTTCTTTTAGTGCATTGTCCCTTCGGGTTCGATTCGAAGACTTTACGGGTAAGAGCGTTAATGTCCATTCGCTCCATATGGCTCCATTAGCCATTTCAGGCGACGGATGCGCAGTTTTCTGACTAGATCGATGTCGCTGTATACTGTATACTATACAGTATAATAATTTCGCCGTAGAGTCTTCTCCTCCAAAACCCGGATTTTTCTCTCGAAATGAGTGAAGATATCTGCATCCGCTTTCGATAGAGTCCATGCCTGAGGGCCAAAAAGTAAGACTGGGATGGTCAAGGTCTTATATAGAGTCTCGTTAGTTTTTTCGAGATAGGGCCTTAATACTCAATTGACTTTTAGTGTAAGGAAACAGCGATTTGACAAGAACGGTTGTTCGTTTTATTATTGCTGAGCTGTTGTTGGCAGCACTCATAGCAGAGCCAAGGTAGACAAAGTCCTTTACTGCTTCGAAATTATAGCTGTAAAATTCATCGATGTTGTGTACCTATTCTTGTTGACAACATATATTTGGTTATGCCCTCATTTACCGATAAGCCCATTTTGGCAGCTTTCGTTTCAATATTAGCGAATGCACTGGAGACAGCTCGAAGAGTTGCCAATTATGTCGATATCATCGTTCGCTAGTAATTTAACAGTGCGTTTCGCACAATTCTTTCAAGAATGATGGTAAGGAAGCCATATGACATCAAAGGTATCGGCTAAGTCGTTACCGACCTCGACGGAGCAGCGAGCATTCTCAATCGTGTCATATGCGGTCTTAAAATCGTTAGAAAAATGTATGGTATCGTCCTGAGTTTATTCTAGTTTCTGCCGCAGTGTGAAGATTTGTTCGATTGTAGAGATTTATGCATCTATAGTTGACGCAGCTGAGGGTGTCTTATTTTTTGTGGGTCGGGCATACGGTGATAAGATTCCATTCATCACACATATGCTCTTCTGACCAGATATGAAAAATGTGATTGTGCATGATCTCTACAAAGTCAATTCCACCAGCTTTGAATACCTTGGCCAGTAAATCCGCAAGTCCAGTTAATTTTTTGGATTTCGGCTTAGATATTGCTATCCTTACTTTGTTCGATATCTTCATTGAATGACCTATTGTGTCTGAAGGTGGGATGCTTAGCTTCTTCGCCGTTATGCAATCTGGAGAAATGGTTTTTCCATGCTCTAAGCATCGACTGTGACTCTACTACAAGGTTTCGTTCTTCATCTCTACAGGCTTCTGCATAAGTCTTCTAGCCTTGACACGATGTTTTTATCTATTGGTAAAGCTTCTCTATGTTATTCCTGGAGTAAAACCTTTTAATGTCTCTTTTCATTTTTCTTCTAGAGAATCCGATGTTCTTCCTATATCTTCTGCTTGCAGAGCCTTCGAGGAGTTCTCGTCCATCATTGTAGCGCCGCATTGTAAGCTTCTTATTTGGCTGCATGTCTTTTCCAGCATTCTTCTTTAAACCAGAGATTTTTTGGTAGTGGTCGGATAAAACCCAGCACTCCAGTTGCGTTATATCTAATGGTACGTTGGCAGTTTTGCCACTGGTCTTCGCCATCTGATGTTGGCGGCATAGATTTTGTAGAGGTTTTTCGGGATACGCGTTCGGTGAAGATTCTGACAGTCTCTTGCGATTGCAGCTTTTATACGTTATACTTTCTCACAGAAGTTCCTATGTTTTGTGCACCTTGGGAAATCCGCATTCGTACCTTGGGTGCAACAAGATAATGATCTGGGCCAATGTTGACTGCCCGGAACGTTTGCACGTTCTGAATACTGGAGGCATGCCTTACATGTATTGCAAAATGATTAATTTAATTTAGCGTTTCATGATCCGAAGAACGCTATGTTCCGTGTGTTTGCTTTAGTGATATTTCGTCTCGCAGCGAAGTCAATAAGCCTTAGTCCATTGCCAGACGTGGTGTCGTGTAGGCTAAGCTTAAAAACTGTTCTACCAAAGATGTCATCCAATATTCTTTGGTGGGATCATCTTTATCTACCGTAGGAGCATGGGCGCATATTAGGCTTATATTAGCGTATTTATACTTGATACGGATTGTCATAAGATGCTCGCTTACGTGTCAGAAGCTTGTTCTTCTTGTCTAAGTTTACGGCAAATCCGTACCCGAATAAGCGCTGATTTTTTTCCCTATAGCAATCACCACCGTATATAACACGTCGCACCTCCAGGATTTCGGGAATATCTGCGTGGTAGCAGTCAAGGGTTTCTGCACGTTGCCTGTAAGGGCCCAAACATTCCACGTGCAAGTCCGAAGGTCCTTTAAACGTTTGTTAAAGTCATCAACAGTGAGTGCATTATTATCCAATGGTTCGTCACATATTTTAATTTCTTCCGTTGTAGCCATTACAGCCTACATGAGTAAGGGTTTACCGCTGAGAGCTAAAAAAGCACTTCGCTGCGAACTTGATTGTTGCTCTGCTGAAATCAAGTTAAACTTCGCCTCTAGGTTTTATGTCGCTCCTATGGGGTAGTATGGCACAACGGTCTTCAGCGTCGCGTACTAAAACTACTCGTAGGTGTTTGTAAATTTGGTAAGTCACTATGAGTCATATGGGCACATTCAAAGGTTCCGGGAGAAGGTTGATGTCATCACCGGGATCAATGGTTTTTATAAAAGCTAGTTGACAGGACCATTAAGGCACGGCTGTACTTACTTCCTAGTTACGTTGAAAAAATTACAGAATGTCAGCTGTCGAAAGAAGAAGAACAAACTTTTTTGATCTGCATATTGCAGATAATTCACGTAACTTTTTTATCGTTGTTGTTGGGTGCATTCGTATCTTGTGAGACTTCGCATATGTTTGTAGACGATCATGTTCAGGGAAAAGATCGTTATATCTTTTTCGTCAACAGTAATCGTAACAGACCGTCGCTGGGTCAGTACATACGTATGTACGTATAAGAAATACGAAAATGCTTCTCTGCGTCACAGCTGCAAAGTATTCGTACCAAGTACACCGAGTATCGAGTACGGAGTACCGATTACCCTGCCAAGCCCAACAAAAGAGAAAAAAACTGCTCAAAGAAGCCAGAAGCACCCAGCGTACGATACAACAACACAAACGAGCTAAGAGAAAGACACCCCTCCCCTTTTAAACCGGGGCTCAGAAATCAACGTCTGACGCGATGGTGAATGGTGTGCGCCTCCCTCCCCAACAGGTATAAAAATAAATGCGAACGCCACACCAAGGCGTGGAGTAGCATACTCAATACTCATATCGGGTCGTAATAACTGTAGTTTTTGTAGCACTCACTTAATACCATACACTAGTAGTGAGCGCACATTCGATCGTTCCGTTCCGACGATGGCGAGTCACTTCTCACATGCACGAGACCGGTCGGTCAATTTGTGATCAGTATGTTCGTATGCGCGCGCGTCCGCCGTCAGATCTGTGTTTGTATATGTAGGTCTACGTCCGATAATACTTTCACTTTCAAAGGTTTACGAACTCTGCGTTTCTGGTGTTTACATATGGCGACCGCACTAATGGCATCGACGGTGCGCAATGTTGAGCGAAGGTCTTTGTGTTTTTTTTCCCCCGTTTTTTGTTGTTGTTTTTTTTTTTGTCTCTTTTTGTAATCTTTCTCTTTTGTGTTTCCTTTTTCTGGTAGTGTTTCTGTTTTTTTTTTTTTTTTTGACTGGGGAGGCTTAATTCTTATTTATTTGCCTTATATACTCGTCTACTTAACAATTTGCATTTAAAAAATAACTTAGAACGTATAGATTGAATTCTAGATTTTTGATAATTTTTTTTGGGATAAAACAAGTTCAAGTGGAGCTTTAGAATTTACTAAGTAAATCTCGGAGTGTGCTGTGAGTATAGTTTGGCGCGCATCAAGAGAGGTCAATGAAACTGTTTCCAAAATTGGACCAGTTAGCTTAGGTATGGTAAGTAACAGTCAATATCTAGATTTGGTGACTTCCGATGGTGATAAGTTGATGATAAGGAGGAGAAGAGGAAACATAGAAAACTTTTTGAGAGTTAGTTTTGATTTGTTTCTAATTTTGGGCCGGTATCTTCTTTTTTTTACAACGACTTGCAGCCGTGAAGTATTAAGGAGACTGCACATTAGAAATCGGCTTGTGATGTAATATACAAAGGTTTTCGAAAGTGATTTCGATTCACAATGGATGAGATCATTATACTCATATATCGTACTCGTATGGCGTTGATCGATCGGGCATAGGATAACTATTTACCGCCAAACAAATATAATTAAGAACGACATTCCCTTCCACTTTCTATGATATATTTATTTTTCAGAAAATACTTTTATTTTTCATGACCAGAAAACTGCTATACGGCTAATCTGGCAACACCAATTGTTTTTTAAATAAGCAGAAAATAAATTTTATGGATACAATTTTGTTTTAAAAGTTCCAGGAATATCCAACATACGTATGGTATGTGACGCTTTGGTTTTTCCGGTTCGAATTGGTTTCTTTTTTGTTATGTTGGTATAACAGTCCTTGAAACTCCATCTGTAAAAGGTATACATATATAACAAGGATTTCGAAGGATTTTTGAATGCGTAAGGAGTTATGGAGTGTAGCCAGTCGCGGAGGCATATATGATGCAGGAATATATGACAGCGGCACGGTCCCGATTGATCGGCTTTAGCTCGACAGATTGGGTTGGCTCTTGCCAATACCTCATGCACCTCAACTCACTTACCCTCTTTGTTTTGTGCCAAGGTATCAGAAAAACCAAGGATAAAATTAGAGAAAGCTACATTACTTTATTTTAACTAAACGGACTGACTTAAAAGAAAGGGGAGAGATAGATAAAAGGACCTGTGCAAGGCCGGGTCTTAAGCGCTTAAAACTAATTAAACCTACGCAAACTAATTCAATCCCTACAATACCGAAACCCTATTGACGAATTAAAACCAAACCAACAACTACCTAATCCTATGAATCCTACAACGAATAAAATTGTTCCAGTATCACACAGCGAAGCAAGCTCGTTGCGATGCGAAATAAGCCGGTTTTTGTTGGCTGAGGTTGGCCAACCCAACTTTATCGCATCTAAATTTGACCAACTGCTACCATATTGGATAGAACTGTGAATGGTAGCACCTAAAACGAAGATGCTTTCAGTCCCTTTAAGTTTGATACACTTATTCTAGCGATTTTCCAAGGTCTGCAAAATACTCCTCCGTGGCGTCGATGATTTCCTCGCGTGAGCTGAATTTTTTATTGATGAGCCATCTTTTTGAAGTTTGGGAAGAGATAATAGTCCGAGGGAGCCAAATCGGACGAATACGGTGGATGCGACAGCAATTGGAGCCGTAAGTCATTGATTTTAGCCGTGGTTGCGATGCTCTTGTGCGCCGGTGCATTGTCTTGCAAAAACAAATTTTTGTTTTCGCTTCATGTGAGGCCGTTTTGCAGCGATTTCGGCCTTCAGTTATACAGTTATACTCGCTGTTGATGGATTTTCCTTTTTCAAGGTAGTCCACGAAGAGTATGCCATGACAATCACAGAAAACCGACGCCATAACCTTTCCGACCCATCGAGCCTCCCTCGGCCTCTTCGGAGCACTCGTGCCGGCTTCAGTCCATTACCGGGCACTTATTCTGTTCTCTGGTGTTCAACAGTTACCGATTCAGCATCAGAAGATCCAAATACTCTTTTGAAGTGCTCTCGCGTTCTTGTTTTTGGTCAGGAGTGAGTATGCGCAGCACCAAGCGGCAGGATAACTTTTTCATATGCAGAATATTGCCCAAAATATGGCGTATGCGCTCAGTTCTAATTTTTGTGGTATCTGCTAGCACGCGCACCTTCACTTTCCAGTCAGCCAACACCATTTCATGTATTTTTTTGACATTGTCCTCTGTAACCTCTGTCGCCACTGCGGACTTGATCGGTAGAGGAGTTGCGGCCACCACGAAAGTCTCGAAACCAATATTTGAAGGTGTAATCTGACGGAGAATTAGCCCCATAATATTTAACCAACTTTTCTTTTGTTTCCTTCGCCGTTTTGCCACTCAAAAAATAATGTTTTATGAGAGAACGAAAACCGTTTTTGTCCATACTCAACATAATGCCAAACACTTCAACAACAATCAGCTGTCAAAACAAAACTAAACATAGTATCGCATTGAAATTTGGCATATCTACCTAAATATGAACGGACTTCAAGCCACCATAACCTTTTTTGCAGTAGCAGCGAAATCTGGCGGTTAAGGAGGTTACTTTTCACTCCACCTATACTGTCTGTTTGTCTTTGTAATCTTTCCATTGGAAAACGAGGTCACTTAAAGCTCGAGGGTATTATAGCGTTTATTCTGCAGTCGAGTTTAAGCATTAAGGTCGCCTCTCGCTTTGTTCGTCATATGCTTCTTGTCGTTTCATTGGGGCTCGTGTATCTGTTGAAGCTCGCTCTTGCCGAGGTTAAAACTCCCCATGTTCTCACGGGCTGAAATGGCTTTCCTCCCACGAGACTTGTGGGATCTCCTCTAAAACATTGGTCCGGTCGTTTGAGATTTCAGCCAGGTATCCCGCCTTACGGGCCTTTAATATCATAAGTGGCTTCTTCTTTACGAGTCCAGCTAGTCATCCCGGAGATAAAGTGGACATCGAATTCTGCCAATACTTTGCTATGGAGCTTTCTATTATACATAGAGAGAAATGAAAGATTTCATGAAAGATTCACTTTTCAAAATAAGAGCGTCTGGCTTTCAATCGATTGAAGATTCTTATTTAAAAGAAAGATACTACAGTGACCTCTTCATGGTTACAGTATCTAAGCCCATAAACGCCCTTTCTGGCTTACCGCAAGGAAGCCATGTTGGTCCTCTTTTATTCATACTAAAAATTGTCGATGTTAGCTTTATCATTGTCAATTCGTTTGGAGTTGGACTTACTTTATCTCTTATTAACATGAGATCACGGTGTTGAAAGTGTTGCGACTAAAGTGTTAATCCCGTAGCCACAAATGGAGGACGCGTTTGGTTTTTATTTCTCAAAAAAGTACAGCAAAATTGCGAAAGTGTATAAAATCTTTATTTGAATTGATAAGTCTATTCTTTCCATCTACTTTTTAAAGATTGTTTCATATTCAGTCCAATTTTGAATCACTTTTTTGAACATATTGGCTGGTATCTTGCCAATAACACTTGTAATGTTGTCTTCCAAGGCTGAAATTGACGCTAGTTTATCGACATAGACGAGTAATTTTGCGTATCGTATACAAAATAGTCTTAAAGCGTCAAACGTCCAAAAGAAAGATAAATTGGTCATCGACCCCATTTCTTAATTGAATAACATGTTGTGTGGCATGTAACGCCACAGGGCAGTCACTTTGTACCACCAATTTTCATTTTGACTGACAATAATTTTGTTAACATGAACTCCAACATATCTGCCGATAACGATGATGTGAAAATTTTAAGACAACTCAATATGGTGCTATAAAAACTTCCTGAGCACAACATGAAAAAAATGCTAGAGCATCTCATACACCCCTAAGCATTTAACACTTTCTTACCGAATTTTCGGGACTTTTGTAATAGAAAACAGAATTTCTGCACACATATTGATTGCAGAATGATCATCTGGAGCAACGGCAGCGCTCACATCCCAGAACGAACTACTGGCTTCGGTCTAACCGACCCATTTTCCTAGGGGTTGTGTTGCAGAGGTAACTACCCGACTATGGGGGGAAAAAAGGTTATGAAGCAACAGTAATCCTCGGATACGGACTGATCTACTGTTGACAATTCCTGCAAACAAAATAAAGACAACCAACTTCGGATCAGCACGTGTCCTGAACTGTTACAAAGCTGAAATTATCGCCATCCAAGAAATGCGATGGGATGCACCTGGCAAAAAGAGAGTGAAAACCTGATACATCTTAGGCAAGACTAAGGCAAGAAGTCTTAGGTTTTCGGCATGTGAACGAGCACCTCGTAATATTCCGTATTCAGCTTAAATTAGCCAACATCAGACTTATATGCGAGGGGCATCCACAGAGGAGAAAGATGACGACACTAAAGACAGCTTCTACGGGCTCTTTAAAAGGACTTACGAGCAGTGCCCTAGATCTTCTTTTTCTTCCTCCTCATCCTCTGTTAGTGCTAGTTTAGGCGTGGATGTGACCTCGAAGTACCCAGGATCTTAATTTTTCCCTTTCGGTACTGTTCTTCTTCATTTTCATAATTGATTTCAAACTCTTATGTCCTTTTGTTTGGATACGTTGTTCCCAGTTGTTCCGTGGTCTGCAGCTTGGTGTTGGGCCGGCTATTTTCATTTCTTGAATTGTTTAAGGTATCCTAGAGTCTTCCGTTCGTTCTATGTGGCCGAAACCACTTAAGTTGTTTTGCTTCCACCTGTGTGATAATCGACAACTTTTGTCGTATTTCCTCCTTCAGTCTCTCATCTCTTTTGCTGCCCCTTCTCGTTTTCTTCACGACTCTTCTCACGACTCAGATGCGTCAGAGCAGCGGTAGGGCTTCAAATCCGTAGAGGGCAATTGGGGCAATTACACTATTGTAAATCTTAACTTTTACGTCAGTTGAAATTTGTCTTTTCTTTATTATTGTTGCGCTGATTTGAAAGTATGCCGACATTACTTTTTTCGTTCGATTTCACACTTCCTGATCGCATCTATCGTCGTTTGAAATTATCGCACCTAAATGTTGATACGTCGATACTGATTCGAAATTCCTTCCATCATTGACGATGTTAAGTTCTGTATTCGGGTGGTCTTCCTTCGATATCCACATTACTTTGCTTTTGTCTGCATTGAGTGTACTATAATCCCTTTCGTTTTGAGTTCTTTATTCCAGATTTCAAGCGTTTGTTGAAGTCTGTCCCTAGTATTTGCAATGATGATTATATTATCTGCGTTCTGTTAGTTCGACTTTTGCAAATTTTTGCAATTTCTTCCAGATAGCAATGGGCTTAGACTGTCTCCTTGTGTAGGTCTTTAGTGGCGTTAATTAATCTTTCTGACACATTTTTTGTTTTAAGTGTCTATCAAATGTGTTGCCTTGGTATCAGGTGCAAGGCGTCTGTTAAGTCCAGGAAAGCTAGAAAAAAAACTTTGTTTCTTCCTATTGATTTTTCGATGAGGACTCTTAAGGTGGATAGGTAGTCCTGGGGTTGCCGGCCTCGTCTTAAGGTTACTTGGTCTTCTTCTAGGCATTGTTCCATTGATTTCCTCATTCGTTTCTCGAATACTTTCGTATACAACTTATAGACATGTGACGATATACTAACGGGACGGTAGTTATTACAGTCGTAGCTGCTTCCTTTTCTGTGAATTGAGATGATGATGAGCGTTCTGAACATTCTGTTAGGCTCGTTCCTTCCGTATTTTATTAGTTTCGGGGTAATTTAGTCGGGTCCGGCTGCTTTTCCTGATTTCTTAGACATGATAGCTTATCTACTTCTTCTGCGGTAATGTGCCCTAGATATGACATTAAAATTGTATATAAGAGAAAAAAGAAGAAGCATGAGAAGCTCGGAGTAGAGGAAAGTTGAAAATAATATAATAATAATCAGTGCTTCCTGCGATTTTTCCATTGCTTCTCTTGGCTACTGAAGCACGTTCCCCGTAGAGGTTTTTTATTTCGATTGAACAGAAAGAAGTTACAGGGAGTCAAATCAGGTGAATTCGGTGGCTGTTGGATGGTATTTGTTGTATTTTTCGTCAAAAAAATTACGAATAATAATGGCACTGTGCGACGGTGCGTTATCATGGTGCAAAATCCATGAGTTTTCTGCCCACAATTCTGGTCTCTTTCGGCGAATTGCCTTACGCCCAAATAATATTCTTTGTTAACTGTCTGACCTTCTGGAAAAAATTCATGAAGCACTACACCGTTGTAATCCATGAAAACCGTGAGCATTCTTTTTTGACTGAAAAGGACGTGTTTTTTTTGGTCTCGGCTCATTTGGTGCACTCCGTTCATTTGCCTGATGTCTGGATTGTGTGTCGTATTCATTAACCCATGTATCATTTCCAGTAATGATCCTTTTGATCAGATTCAGCCTCGCAAATCATCTCTTTTGCGACGTCAACACGGTCTCCTTTTTGCATCTACACCAACTTTGCTGCTACATGACGGAAACCCAAACTCTTAACCAAAACGTCTTGGACAGATCAATAGGCAATGTTCAAGTCCTCCGCTATCACTCTGATGGTTAATTTTCGGTTATTGACCAACATTTCTTCTACTTCATCAATGTTTTCGTCGGTTTTCGATGTCGATGGTCTGCCATTGCGTTCATTATCTTCGATTGACTCACGACCACTTTTGAACCGCTCATGCAACAGGTAAACGACCGTTTTCTTTAGAGAATCGTTACCGAAACACTTTTCCAACATTCAAAACGTTCGCGCACCATTAAATCCGTTTTTTACGCAAAATTGAATACAAGTTCGTTGTTGCAAATTTGAATCCATTTCTAAAATTGTAAAAAAACAGCACCACACACAGAGATAGATGAACCCTTGGGTACGTAACTTTTGCAAATGGGAAGCTATGACCCTAAGATTTAGAGGGAATATCAACAACAGATGTACCAACTTAACAGAAAAACAGAACTCAAATCGGAACAATGGGAGTCCCACACAAGGTGATATGACAGCATCTACGGAGACAAGCTATACAGAGCAATGTCTAGTTCTGGCATCTTTGCCAAACTCGTCTGTTTGAGCAGGATTACTATGGAAAATGCACATTGTTCTATAAAGGTCGGCAAAGAACTCAGCGAGACCTTTGATGTCAACAAATAGTTTAGACAAGGGGATGTGACATCTCTTCTTTAACATCGTTTTCGAAAGAATAGTGCAAAACTCAGGGCAATTTCAAAAGTCCATTAAATTACTCGCATACTCGCAAATCCCCGAACAACAAAAGTGACAAAGACCTAAATAATGCCAGTCCTGCTATATGGCGCAGATGATGGTCTCTTGAGTGGAATATTCTTCGCGTGATTTTTGGTTCCGTTTGCATAGACGGTGAGTGGAGGAGGAAATACAACGACAGACTGTTCGGACTGCACAGCGTAGTAGAGGAAGATTTTAACTCAGATGGCGCACGCAAGTGGAAGGGGATCTCAATTACTACTTAAAATTGGAGCTGGCTGGAGACGAATGTCTCACCAAGAATATCCTTAGCAGTCATCAGTTATCAGACGTTCATACGTCTGATGGTGAAGGTCGCAAAGCCAGTCTTTGGGAAAGGCAGACTTTTTCAAGGTGGGACGTGAGTATATGGTATATGTATCAAGCTTATATTAACGGACTAACCTCCGGTACGGATTGTAAACAGGCATCAGTTTAGATGCCAATAGTTCAAATCTCCTATTAGAGTTCACAGTTGTCATTTGTTTTGCCCGGACTCGCTTAAAATGGTCAGCTGTTCAATGTTGAACTTAAAGTACTTCGTAAGTCGTTTCAGGATACTTGTTTCCATACCTTAGATCAAAACATATAGTGATCTACATATATCGCCATAAGGGTATTCAAAATACTTGAGCTATTGTGTCTTGCACCTATTTTAAAGCATTCAATATGGTTTCTGGTTCGACAGAACGCTCCACTCAGCTGTGCTGGGTCTTTCAAGCCGGGTTTTGGAATGACCACGAACTTCACCTTTCTAAAATGGCTTGCTACATAGCCCAAAGGCACTATACTTTTTAATATTCTGACAAGGAGGGGCAACTGTTTTTTCTCACCCCTCACAACTGAACACTCCACCAGGTTATTTTGTAAGTAAGATGCCGGTTTCGTAGGTCCTTCGTTATATCTCCGGTAGAATATTTTATTCGCTGTTTCGCATTACTCCAGCACAAATATGCAAATTAAATATAAACGTTAGGTGCCCTGCTGTAGTAGGTAATTAAGTGTTGCTGTTGCTCAAAATGTAGATATGTTTTGTATACGAGTATCCTCTCCTGCTGAGTTTTTGGTTCCAAAACCATGACAGTCTTCGAATATATCAGTGCTTCTCTCCCTAAATATTTAAGAGCTCGTATAAGTTGGGTCAAATTGTTATTTTTTGATTGATTTCTCACTGGCTACTTGGGATGCGTAGGCGCTCATAAAGTTTCGTGTCATATCGGTCATATAAAAAGTGTCCGCGGTTTTTTGGTATATTTTTGAATTCAAAATCAATTTCAATCAAGAACATATTGGCCATTATTATCTATGACCTTTTGCCATTTTCCGGGTAGCTTCACAATTCCATCGGTGTAGAACTTATGTGGTTTATCAGCGAAAAACTTGGCCAATTTATTTTCAGCGGCTCTTCGGTCGGCCAATTTTTTATCATTAAGAGAGTTTTTCAAAGACTGAAGCAAATTGTAATCAGAGGGTGCAAGGTCCGGGCTATAGCTCCGTCAATTTCTTCCGTGTCGCCAAAAATGTGTGTCATGATGGAAGACAACTCCCTTTCTGTTAGCAAATTCTGGTCACTCTTTCTTGATAGCTTAATACAAACGATCGAGCTGTGCACAGTAGAGTATCGAATTGACCGTTTCGCCACGTTCTACCAGCTCATAATAGACAATTCCCTTCAAATCCCATCAAACACTCAACATAACCTTGCTTGCCGTCAATCCAGGTTTTGAAGTTGTTTGTGGTCGGTCATCGGATATTTTCGTATTTAATCCATTTTTCGTCGCCCATAATGAATCGCTTCAAAAATGGTTCCATTTTGTTACGTTTCAGCAGCGTTTCACTGATGGTTATTCGGTCAATTAAATTTCTATGTGGCACCCAAACATTGATCTTCCTTGAGTAGCCTGCTCGTTATAGATGAATCCAAACTATCATACGGTTGATGTTTAGTGCCTCTGTTATTTCCAGACAGCTTCCGTGCCAGTCTTGCTCCATCAGTTGCAAAATTTCATCGACCCTTTCAGTCAGAGGCCGACTAGTGCGAGGTGCATCTTTTGCATCGAAATCACTCCTGGGTCCGGCGTTCACTCACAGTATTTTCACCGTAAACTGTTCAAATTTTTCGGCATGTTTTTGCAGCGTTTTCCTTTTTTATAATAAAAAAGCATCACATAGCGTTTTATTATTATTATCAAGGGAACTATACAAATTAATATGTAGGGTCCGGGACTTAACCCCGGGGTACCATGTTCATGTGGCGCGTTTTGTTAACAGCACGCGGAGTACTGAGTTCAGTATAATTTTTAACACGAGGAACGAATTACACAGCTGTCTTCAGAAAAAATATAGCCTGACATGTTAAGCACGTGACATTTTAAACACGTGTTTGTGTGACACAATCCGATAAGTGTTTCTATATAAATGGACACCAACATTATCTTATGATGTGGGGTGATTCATCGTAAAGTTTGATTTTCAATAGGCTTTTTTGACAGACTACGTATGACTCCTATCAAACTGTTTCATTACTTTTATTCAATATTGTTTGGCAAATTATTATGTAAAGACTCACACTACAACAGCGTCTCCAAATTGTTCAACTGAATTACGAAAATCAGCATTCTGTGAGAAATGTTTTTCGTGCGATTCGAGGAACTTACGGTGCGCATAATCGACCTACTGAAGTCACTATTGCCAAAACCGTTCGCAAATTTGAGTCCCTGTTTACATTAGTGGATGATATTCGACCGGTTAGACCTCATCTTGCATGTAGTGAAGAAATTATAGCAGCTGTAGCTGAAAGTGTACGCGAAGACCGTGACGAATCGATTCGTCGTCGTTCAAGGCAGCTCGGCTTGGCGTATTCGACAACTTGGCGTATTTTGTGTGAAGATCTCGGCCTAAATCCAGCCGATTTAAATTTGCGTCATATTTTCAGTGATTGAGCTCTGGAAAAATCAATGAAGATGGTGTTTTATCCTGAAATTTTGTTCAGTGATGAAGACCATTTGTGGCTCAATGGATACGTTAATAAACAAAATTGCCGTATATGGGCTGATGAACAACCCAAAAAAACCAATTTAAAATTACGGTATGGTGTGGTTTATGGGCTGGTGGAATCATTGGTCTATAGGTATTTTTTTCAAAAATAAGTCAAATAGAATGTTACCGTCGATGGTAACCGTTATCGTGCCATGTTAACGAGCTATGTGTTTCCCAAAATTCAAGTACATAGTCTTAGTGGGCTTTGGTTTCAACAAGACGGCGCTACGAGCCATACAGCGCGTGAAATAATGGACTTGTTGAGAAATCATTTTGGTGAGCATTTAATTTCACGTTTTGTTACGGTAAATTGGCCGCCTACAATTAACGCTACAATTAACGCTTTGGAAGCCAACATTACTCGTGTTATCCGCGAAATACCAGTCGCTATACTCGAACGAATGGACTACCTCAGACGTAGTTGTGGCCAATATTTATATGATATCATTTTCAAGAAGTTTTAAGTTCATTTTCAAATTTATGTGCTTTATTTTTTATTATAAATCAAACCTAACGATGAATCAGCCTTTATGATCCAACTTAACTGCTATTAGTCAGACGGAGTTGAATACGCTTGCGGTCTTATCTATGAGCTCCGCTGTTAAGATGATGCCAACTAAGATCTTATTTTGCTCTGTTTCGTAATAACACTTTTTGTACGGTTCCATTTGCAAATTTAAATAGTGGACTCACTTTTTTGGCCCATCGCCATAATACCATATGATTTCCAATTGAAAACTTTCGGCCGTAATTAAGGCTAATTAGGCTACTATCAGATTGCGATATGTATAATCTATTTCGTGAAGGCTATATGATATTTAAATCGTCGGGCTCTGACACGAATATTTCTATTAGCTCCGGGATCATTCCTTGCTGTTCAAATGAAGTTTACGGAAGGGTAGTATATTCATATACGGAGACTATGATGATGCCAAAATTTTGCACTATTCTCCTTCATCATAGATGAGTATGTGTATGCATAGTCTCCAAAAGTAATTGTCAATTTCGCACATAGATGGGTTTGGCCATACGTTTTAATGGCTTCTGTCAATGACAGATTTTTTTCCTCAGTTTTTTTTTTTCAGTTTTAAATGCATTTTATCTTAATCATTACACCTTACATACTAACAAAAAATGCTAAATGCTAGCTTAAAATTACTTAACAATTTTATATTAACTTATTGGCCCCACAGAGGCACTCTAAGCTACTCTAAATTCTTATATCTATGTCTTTCGACTTTATTTACATTTTACTTATGAATATTTATTTTAAATATTTAAGGCTAAGAAAAAAATTTTTGACAAAAACTTAGCTTATGGACTTAATTTTTTATAAAAACTTAATATCTAACTTAAAATAAACCTTAGTCTACCTAACCTACATACACAATACACACTCACATAGATACTATACACAATTATATACGTATATCAGTATATACCTTTGTATATTTCTTAAATGTTAACCTAAACCTATGTAAGCTGGCCATCGCTATTCACAAAGCAAATAGATTGGTCAGCTCTGCCTCATTAGTGAGACTGGTCCGTAATTGATGGAAACGACGACAACGAAACATCTTTTCCATCATTCAACCACCAGAAATGCTGGCGCTGCCGAACGACAACCCTCTTATCCCTATTCCGCTGATCTATCCTAGATCAACCCTATCTGATCTAGGTAGAGGAATGCTTCCGGTGGAACGAAGCCGTCAGAGCGCACACTCTCGTGGTAACAGTTATTGGGATGGTAAGCCCCAGATATCAGGATATACGTCTAGGCCATTGCTCTTGCAATGTGCCTTCGAGTCAGCTTAATTACGAAGTTGTCCACTCGTATTAGGTTCGCTCTATTGTAAAGGATCTCATTACGATAAAATTTTTTGTACTCCGACTCTGGTGTTTTGTACAAGCGAAGTTAATGCCCTAAGGCAAGCCCTCTCAAACGCCCGAATCTTTTCCATTAAGCTTGCTCGCACACTAAGTCGCACGGGACACCCAAATAACAGCATGGTCCTGGTAAGGGCCATGTAGCAGTTTACCTTTACCCTCTCATCGAGTTGGCTGCTATAAAATAGTCTCTTTGTAAGAGCAAAAGCGCCTTTAGCTCTGGCCAGAGCAGCATCTACATTTTTGTCAAAATACAGAAACTGATCTAGTCAGATCCCAAGGTATCTGACTACATTTCGAAAGGCAAGAGACTGTCCGTGTTGTCCAATAATCGACAATCGAGCCTAGAGGCTCCAGACAACGGCGTCCTAAAGAGAATGGTTTCCGACTTCTGAAAGTTGATTTTCAACTTCCAGTCATCGCAAAATCGTTTTATCTTATCGAAGTCACGCTGCAAGAGAGTAATAATGACCTCGATTTTTAGACCTGTTCTGTACGCTATCAATTCGTCTGCGTACGCAATAGTATGGGGAAGTGAACCTATCAAGTCGCTTGTATAAATGTTGAATAGGATCGGCGAATTGACCGCGCCTTGCTGCAAACCATTTCTAATTTAAAATATTCGAACAGAAGTCAGATCACAATTTTTCACGATGAACTGTCTGTTGGTTAGCATCTTGTAAAGAATGTACAATAGTGGTTTACTGATGCCCAGCCAAGTCAGCTTATAGAAAAGACCCTCTAACCATACGGTGTCGAAGGCCTTCTGCAAGTCAACAAGGCAGGCACCACTACATTCAGACTTTTTTCTTTTTGACATTTGTTAGCTGTCAGTCGTATTTTGCTTTAGAAGCAAATTGCGCGTAATAAGTTCCATGATGTGTATGGTGAAGAACCCTTAAAAGAAAAACAATGCCGGAATTGGTTTCGATTCGGAGATTTTTCACTGAAAGATGAACAACATTCTGGTCGACCAGGTAAGTTAAATGATGATCAAATTAAAGCCATAATCGAGTTGGAACGTCATGTAACAGTACGAGAGATAGAAAAAAAATTTAAATGTGTCACATATAGCGATTGAGAAACATTTAAAACGTATGAAACTCATTAAAAAACTTGATATTTTGTGGAATCCAAATATGATTTGAAAGAAATTCATTTAACGTTTAAGTGCATTAACGCCTTTTAATTTGCATATTAGACGCAATGAATCCGACCTTTTTTTTGAAACCAATCATCATTGGCGATAAAATATGGATTGTTTACAGTAATGTCAATCGAAAACGATCATGGTCCAAGCTTGATGAGCCAGAACAACCCACTTCGAAAGCTGATATTCATCAAAAGAAAATTTTACTCTTGATTTGATGGGATTGGAAAGATGTGGTGTGGTTTGAGCTGCTTCCAAAGAATCAAACTATCAATTCGGATGTGCACTGTCATGGACAGATTAAATACAGCGATAAAAGAAAAACAACCAGAATTGGTTCATCGAAAAGGTGTCATTTTTTCAACAGAACAACGCAGGGCCATATACATTTTTAGTCACTCGCCAAAATTTATTATAGCTTGGTTGGGAGTTGGTGTTACATTCACCATATAGCTCTGACCTTGCTCTATCAAATTAACATTTATTTGGATTCAAATTCTTTGGATGGTTAAAACTTTCAATGAAGATGACGCTATGAAATCGCACTTGGATCAATTTTTGCCAGAAATGAAGTTGCCAAAAAGATAGCTAAATGTCATCGAACAAAATGGAAAACATATTATTGTTTAAGGTTGTACTCGTTGTATTTAAAAAAATTTATTTTATTTATATGAAAAAATCGGCAATTATTTAGTTGGCAACCTGAAAAGCCGCAGTATGTTTTTTTGAGTTCCGAATGGAATTGCTGCAACCTCCTATTGTAGATAGATACCAGTATCGACACCACCTAACAAACTCCTGCACTGCCATCCTCGCAGTACGGTACTTGGTGAATGAATTTTGCTTTCCGGGATAGAATTGTGATTTTTGACGGAAGTTATGAATATAAAAAGGACGATAATTGACAGCTGTCATTATTTGTTTTGTTTCCGGTGGGAGGGTGACATATGAGTGCCGCCAATTAACAACATTAAGACGAATTTCTTTAAGTTGCATTATCTTGTACAAACAAAAGGTTAAGGACGTAGATGTGACGCCATCACACATACTATCTGCTTTATTATAATCCATAAAAATCCCATAGCGAAAATATTGTAAGTCCCACCGATGCAAATGTTTTTCAAAACAAAATTATGGATACATTTTCCATGTTACACGTATTATCTAACCGTTTTAACTTGCCTTCGATTATACAGTCAAAGCTTGTGTTATAAATCAGCGGACGAACTCACTAATAAATCGAATAAATTGGAAAAACCCCCTCAAGAAAAATCCCCAAACGATATTTGGATTGCGCGCCAAATTTTCCATAACACTCCTAACCAACTAAATGCCATTATGAGCCCAGTCAAAGCTCTTAAACTTTTCATCTAGCTCTTAGCCATAAATTAAAGACCTAATGTTGAATTGCAGCCCCTCCATCTGTATATGGTGTAACAGGTGGCAAGTGGTCAATGCTCGGAACTTGCATATGCACTAGTACTAGTAATAAATGCAGCAACGGTTGTAGTACGGATAGAAGAAGCGGGGGCGTATGAGCGCTGATAGTGAGGCTTAGTAGCGGTGTCCAGTAAATGTAATTGCGCGCGAGGCTAAATGCACTTCGCATTGCTGAATGAATTACCTCGCCAATTGTGGAGTCGTTTGTATGGATACAATCCTCACATCGCCAGTGGCAAGTTATTTCTGCAACAGTAATAGTAGTAGTAGAAGTAGTAGTAGTAGTAGTAGTTGTAGTAGAAGCAATTGTGGTTGTAGTAATAGAAGTGGTTCCACAACTACTGCTGGTGTTGGTCGGTCATTGGCCGCACCTTGTGTGCCAACATTGAGCCGTGTTACATGCGCAACCTGATTTGTATTCAATGAAATTTCAAAAATTTGTATTCCATTAGAGGAATAAAGTCAAAACAATTGTTTGTCTATTTGTCTGCTCGTCTGCTAGTCTATCCGCCTGTCCGCCTGTCCGCCTGTCCGCCTGTCCGTCGCGGGCTTAATTTTTATTAATACAAAATCACGCCAGTTGCCAGTAGTTGCAGTGACCACTGATCCACTGATCACTGATCACTGACCAGTGACCACTGACCACTTAGTGTGCAGCAGGAGCACGTATTTTATCTTCCACATACCCCGTCGTACCATCACGTTAATGATGATGATGATGATGATGATGATGGTGGCGATGGTGGCGATGGTGGCGATGATGAGGTTACATAATCAAATGGAATTTGCGCTCTTTTCTTCGAGTTTTGTGTTACGATGAACTCGCGCGACATCTCTGTACTGAATGCCACTGTGTGTGGTGTAAGATGTGTGGAGTGTGTGGAGCGTGTATGCCATGTCCATGTGATGTTGTTACTCGTAAATGAAGAGTGACAGGATTGCAGACGAGTTAGCTGTTGTATTGTATGGTGCAGTAGCGTAGCGTATCCATTACAAGTACGATTATCCGTATCTTTCATGTTTGTTTTTCATGACGCAAATGTCAAACGCAAGGGGGCGTCTTCACCTCTGCCACATAACAAATCTGGCTACTACGATATCTGTTATGTCCAACAGCAGTGTAATGTTTATTAGTCGTTATGTCTGGCGTACGGCCATGGCGGGCTGAGCGGAGACAGGCAAGGCAAGCAATCCCGAGTTGCATACGAGAAGTCAATGAACTTTGGAGAACAAGTCGAACGGCTCAGTAAATGCACCACGAGCATGAACGGCAGTAGATGCCTCTATTTATTTATTTATTTATTTATGTATATGGGTATTTTCGGGAATGTAGGTAACCCAGTGCAAGAGCATGCAGCTTTATGTAAGTATGTGAGATTACCTGTGTGGAAGTGAGATGATTAGCTCGAGTGCATGCATCATGCAAACACAAGTGTTCGTACGTTCACATGCATGGATTCCATGTGAATGATGATGGCGACTAGGTGACTCTCGGTGATGTGAATGTGCCATAATAGTGTGGAATCGTGGGCACACTGCCCCGGTGACTGAGTTGAGTGAATGACTTATGAAGTTTAATCCACTACACTACTGGCTGAGTTTTTTTTTTTTTTTTTTTGCCGATGGTTAGACGATTAGATGTGGAATGAATTGTACGTAGTAGCAGCCTAGTGCAATGCAATGCAGCACAACATCTCATGCCTCTGGAGAGTCTTTGAAGAATGTCAAAGTAATTTGCGCGCTTTCCGACTGTGTGTATGGCTTGAAGTGAGATGTGGATGAAAACAAGGTCTCGCGGCATAGCAGTTCAATTTATGAATGCAACGTTTGCCTTAATGGGTGCTCGGTAAGTGAAGAGCGGATTTTTTCAGGAGGATGCTTCCAAGCGGATTAATTCTATGATGAGTTGTGGGAATGTTTTGATTTTGCATGTGATTAAATGGTGAAAGAACGCGGATAGAGAGCTTCTGGAGCTCTACAAATTCAAGCATACGTGATGAACTTTTAAGAATGTCTTGTATTTCCTTCTAGGAATATAAGCATGTATCTATGACAGCGAGTTCAAGTAACATCACTTTAAGGACAGGAGCAGAACTTATTCATGAACACTGAGCTAGGTATCGCCCTTTTGACGAGGTTTTAAATTTGGGTACAACGAGAAAGATCTAAGGCATCTAAGAGGCTCACTAGAACAAAATCGAATCTTCTATAATTAAAGGAAGAATTCGATTTCGCTAGGATCTGAAGCGGCGAAGGGTTTCTTTAGATCTAATCTGGAATTTGGGAGAACTTCCATCACCTCTATCATCACGAGAGTTAAAAACGATTTAGACATGTACTTATCTGAGGGACCTTGCCTTCAACAGCAATTTAATCCTAAAGCGATGAAAACTTTTTGGGTTTTCGAGGCCCGTTGTTGTCGTTAGGTGGAATGCTTCAGTGTTTCACAGTAGATGAGAAACCAACGAGGGGGTTCAGTATCTTCCCGGAATTGGTAGTTCCGCAATCAAGAAAACCAAAAATGGTAGCATTACCGTCACTACAAGTGGGAATATCATATATCCTTTCCTACACTATCTATGTCTTCCCACTCTGAGTCGTAGATTACGTAGTTGGACAGTAATCTGTTAGCATGAAAGCTAAGGTATTAAGGAGCAATTTTTAGTGGAAGGTAGAACAGCTGCAAATTGTGGAGGAACTTTTCTACAGTAAGTTGACTGAAGTGATTGAAGCATTCATGTAAGCATCAAATTACGAATGATGTATGCAGCAGGTGATCGGGTACTCTTTATGAAGTGGACAAAAAAACTGAAGCAGGACCACTTTTCCACGACTTTTCTTTTATTGAATTTTTACTTTAATTTTGAATTCTCGGTTCTTGTTCGATTCACAAGCAGATGGTTGTAAATTTTCATTGTTACCACTTTTCTTGTCTTTTTTGTTTTTATAGAGTGGAACGAAAACTCTTTAGCATCTGATCGTCTGTCATCGTCTTATCAATCAAAATTGCGAGTCCAGTTCTATTGCATGAGTGGGAAGGTATATGATTCGGTCTAAGTTTACGAGTATATGCCTATCGGCGTGTTTTTGAATTGGCGTGGGATGACACACCGATGATATCTTTCATTTTACAGAAAAGATCAAGAAGTGTTATGTATACATTGATTGATAGTCTTTGCCTCATAGAAAGTTAAACTGATTGATACCAAAATGTGAGTTGGTATCTTACTGACGACAGTGTATCTTTAAAAATACAATGAAATTACTAAATATGAATAAAAACCACAAGCTAATACTCAATTACACCATACAGTGATAATTGCATTGACAAATTCATTCTACGCATCCAACTATAGCATCAGTCATCGTCTGGATGGAAAACGTCGCATTTCATTGACAATAACCGTGTAATCCTTGAGTAGTGTTTTGAATATCACTAACTAATCCTTGGAATGAGTGCAAGTGCATTGGAGCAATTCTTATGAGGGCCCGCTTACCCGTACACACCTGCATAGGTACATTCTACACTTGTGCTGGGTGGTGGAAATGCGACTGCAATATGTAATGTAATCGACTGACTGCGCAGGTAACCACAAACCACCGATTCAGATTACAATTAAATACCGACACGAATATTTTTGTTAAATTGCATGCATCGGTCTTCGGTCCTCGGTCAAACGCCAACCCAAGCTATTCAAGCTAGCAAGCCACCAGAAGGTCAAAAGTATCTATTCGCTGAATGATACTTAAAAAAAAAAAAAATAAAAATAAAAAAAATTATCAAAGTCTATATTTTTTATACTTAAAGTTAGTGACAATGAGTTAAGATTAACGCCCCACAGCACCGCTCTTTATACCTATAACCTAATGGGTTAGCATAGTATTCACAGATACAACTAACATCCTAGATACACGCTCCGATACGGCAACTGAGACGGAACATGAATCCACAAAACCAGCGACTTCTGAATCACTTCTCACATTCACTCACTCACTCTACGAGTAGATACACCACGACATGGGGTTAACGAACCGACGGTTTATGGCTCGTAAAAAGTATGTTGGCCATAATGCGAATCATTTCGCGCCGATGCAAGCTAACCAACAAACCAACAAACCAACAAACCAACAAACCAACCAACTGCCAACAGGTAAAAGTACTTTTGCGGCCTGCATTGCCAGCATCTGCATACCGGGCGTCGTCGACAACGTCGTAGTCGTATTCGTTGTCGCAGTTGCCAACGCCAACCGTCAAGCTGCACCAAACGAGAACACCGCGAGAATACTGCGCATTTTTATGACTCCTCCAGCCGTACCGCAGATAAATTCTAAATAGATTGCAAGTATGATTAAAAGATTAATGAGCTGCTACCATCAAAAAGACATTCATACAGCAGCACTAACTAGGTATCCAGGTAGCTACCCAGAGTTGTATAATACTCGTAGAGCTGCACACATACTATGCGCTCAAAATCATAACATAAAATCGCTAGCCTCAGTGCAAAACAATAAGCCATCGATTAATACTTACACGTACTTTTTAAAATCGGCTTTCAGGGATTGAAGTCCTTTTTTGATTTTGGGAGAGATGAGTGTTGACTATAAAAATAATTTGGGACAATTCCAGGAGAAATCGTACGAATAATATCTACTGTCTGAGTTGGACAACTGTGACTGTGAAATTGTTCCAATGTGACTTGGCCAGTAAATGTGGACTTTGTAATTGGGCGCGGACCATTTTTGGAAATCAATTTAATTATTATAAATTTATTTTATTTTGAATTTTTGGCAATTCATTTAGAAATGCACTCACGTAACATACTGAGCCCTTTGGCAATACACATAACGTGAATATGAACGGGGCATTAAGTATCTGTGTATCAATTTCAATAACCGAGAGGCATACTTAATTTCGAAGAGAGAGTATCTAAATGCTAATTTCAGCTTATTTTAAGGTTTAGCAGACATTTCTAAATAAGTTTGAACCCGCAATACTATGGTACTTCGGTCTTCTTAGTATGTTTTCCAATCTTTTCAACTAACCACTAAGCGCATTCTATATGCGTTAACGACCTGCTTTGTGGTAGACAAGGAGGCGTAATTCAGTTCTTCGAAATGTATGCTAGTGGTTCCAGGTTCAATTCCCAGGCCATACCCGAAAAAATCTTCGTATATAAGTGAGAACTTTTCCAGGAGCTTGGAAAGAAAACTCTCCCTAAGAACCGAATGACACAGGATAAGCACTGTGAGAAACGGAACAAGGAATTAGTGTACATCGAATGAGTTCCAACTGTCAAGATCATGTTGCCTTTACTGCAATATTGGAACTCGTTTCTTTTTAAGTGACTAGCCTTGTCACTGGAGTCACGATTTTATGTAGGCTATCAGGCGTACATTGGTTCTGGGCTCATAATGAGGATTATATAGTCGGAGTACATGAGAGGCTTATAAGCGGCACAATACAGTTCTGTGACTTAATTGGCGTAGTGTAATCGTAACCGACATGCATTGGTGTAATACATGTTGGTGCAATATATGAACGTTTAATTATTTTAATTGTCCTTATGGCGATAAGGATCACTATAGGTGTATTTTTAGATCTTAGGTACGAAAATTAATACCTCGAACGACAGAATACTTAAGAATCACTTTAAGTTGAACGTCGAAAGGCTTAACCTTAGGCATCTGAGCTAATGCCTGTTTACAATTTGCACCGAAAGTTAGTTTGCTTGATTCATACTCGTATATGCTCAAGCCACTACAATTCCGTATGACCGATATCTCTAGCAATCGTTCTTGGTGAATTTGAGGCCAAGCTAGATAAAGAGAACACATTACATTACCTCACACGGCTAAATCAACCAGGACTTGGTGTCAACCAAATTGATCATTTTGCCATCTACCCAAGACATATGTACATATATGGCAAGCTGCTTGCGGTGGCGAAAGATAATTTAGCTGTATCAGACTACAAATATGGATTCAGACAATCAGCTCTATAAGAGCAGTAGCAGGCACATCAGCTGAAGCCATAAAAGAGGGAAAGGTGGAGAATGGGAAATGAAGAATGGGATGGACCTGGGCCTTAACCATCAAGCGTCACCAGCCAGCTCGATCCTTGGGTAGTTGCCTCCAGTTTAGCACGCTAAGTTGGTTAACGTGCCTTAACACTTCTGTGCACATGAGTCACAGTCTTTCTCTACTACGCTTTCCCTTGAGGGCGGATTCAAAGTCTTTTCGGACCGGAGCATTAGTGTCCATCCGCTCTACATGGCCCACCCATCTCAGTCGTAGGACCTTAATTTTTCTGTCGAAGTCGATATCGCTGTACTGCCCGTACAGTTCGTCGTTGTATCTACTTTTCCACTTATCGTCTATGCAGACGGGACCGAAAATCACTCAAAGAGTTTTCTTCTCAAAGCAGCAAAGAGCAATCTCATTCATTTTTGATAAAGTTCATGGCTCTTCACCATAAAGCAGGACTGGGATTGTTAAATTCTTATAGAAGGCCACATTTGTTGTTCGAGAGAGAGCCTTCTTAGTGATTGGCAAGAATAATACTTCGTTTGCTCTCAGCGCTTGTATCGTTGTCTGAATTGCTAGCAGAGCCTAGGCAGAAAAAGTCCGGCAATAGCCTGTCGAATGTTGGCCTCGAGCTCGTCCATATTGTTGGGCTTGTTAGCGTAGACAAAGGACTTGATGTAGCCCCAGAGAAAGTAATCGAGAGGTGTCAAATCGCCTGATCGCGGCGCCCAATTGATAATTGCTCACCGTGAAATGACCCAGTCGCCAATTTTCCCTTTCAAAACAACGCGCGTTGCGTCGATTGTATGGCATATAGCGCCGTCTAGTTGGAACCATAGCTCAGATATATTGATGATGTCGGGCTCTAACCACAGAAAGTCAGTTAACATCATGCTATTTCTGAGGCCATTAACGCTAATAGTGTCTCCTTCATCATTTCGAAAGCAATTAGTTCCAATGACTCCGCCATGCCATAAACCGCACCAAACAGTCAATCTTTGTGGATGCATTGATGATTGGCCGAACACTTGCTTTTTGTGCTTTCTCCAATAATAGCAATTTTGCTTCTTGACATAGCCGCTGAAACAAAAATAGGCCCCATCCGAGAAGATAATTTTTTGGCCAAAATCCGGATATCCGGCCAACATTTCCAGCGCCGAATTAGCGATCTGACGGCGTTGTCTATGCTCGTCCGGCTGTAATTCTTCTGTCAGCTCAATCTTATATGTATGTAGGCCCAAATCCAACCACGGGTTGACTCTCTGACGGTGCCCAATTCAGCTGGTCAGCGTCGAATCGCCATTTCTGGTTCTTTTTCGATGCTGGCGGCTATGTTTTCTTCATTTCGCTCTAATCTCTGTCTGGTTGGTGGCTTAAGACCCAAAAGAATGTAATTATGCTAGATTTTTTCCATCGTGTGAGGAATTTCCTGCACATTGAAGCCATGATGAGGACCGACCTCACGACGAAATTCACGTTGCGTATTTACAACCGAGCCGATAATATTTTTCAATAATTTCCGCACATTCAGCAAGCGTAAAACGATGCATGATGGAATGGAAAATCTCACTGAATATTTTGACAGCCAGATGTCTTTTTTAACTTTGACTAGTGATTCATCTACGCTGTGTTGTCTGGCCGAGTTACACATGCCATCAAAAATTGCGTTGAATGATGGTTACTGGAGTTTTATCTTACGTCTATTGTATAGTGATCAATTTGGTTTAAGCCTTGATGATACGGAGACCACTATGTCTCCTTGTGTATATTGAGATGAGGAAACCGCGTGCTTGCTTTCGTAATATTTTCTCCCGCTGCAAAGTCAATAAGCCTAAGTCCATTGCCAGACGTAGTAACCTATGCTTACCAACTGTCCTACCAAAGATATCTTGCTTTCCTATTTTAAACGTCATACTTCCTACATTGTTCACATATCTTGTCGAGGAGCTCGTAAAAACATTCTTTGGTGGTGTCGTTCTTGTCTTCCCTAGGGGCATTCTGGTATATTAGGCTTATGTTAGAGAATTTAGCCTTGATGCGGATTGTCACATGTCGGAAGGTCAAGACTACTTGCTTTAGTCTGCCATATACGGTAAATCCGCATCCGAATAAGCGCTGATTTTTTTCCCGATAGCAATCGCCATTGCATATATCACAGTTTTTCATCCTCCTTATGCCCAGCTCATCTAATGACTAGATGGCTTCGATATCTACGTGATCGTAGTCAAGGGTCTCTCCTAAACGTTTGGCTAATTGTTGGCTATTAAGGGTCCGAATATTCCACGTGCAGAACCGAAGTTCGTTATCCATTAAACGTTTGCAAGGCTCTCAACAGTGTATCCGTTTTTATCGGAGGCCGTTAGTTGGTCATCTCATTTCAGCGTAGGATAATATAATGCTACTGGTTGGGCATGCCCTTGCCATTTTAGCCTGCATGCATTTTACTCATGCAGTTACCGTTCTGAACCTGATTTTTGCGCTGCTGGACAAATCCAATATATTGGACACTGCAGTTCCCCAACCGCCGCGTAAGTCCTCATTTTTTCACTTCACACAGATAAAACAATTAAAGATGCTCGCATGTTTGGATTTAAGGAAAAAAAAAAAACATCTCGGAACCCATTTAATTCGAAAGCTACTTAGAATCAGATTCGTTCCTTTCCACGAAGAAGTGAACGAAAGACAAAATCTTCAAAACTTCTCTTGATGGTCGATAGATATTAAACTCTGCGTCCATGAAGGAAGACAAAGTTTTGAGTAAAGATCAATAGCCTCGAGCGGCAATCGTGGCACTCCATTGGACACTCCCCCAGTGTCCATATCCAGCTGCAATGAGCATAACCTATGTGGCCCACTCAAGCCTCAGAAGTAGACCCCAAAAAGCTGAATGGCCGACTTGCAATTACTGGCGGTGTATGCCATCAAGTTTCAGTGCAAAGTCAGTTTGCACTGACAGTGGTAAGTATGTTTAGGAACTCGTGCTGGTTGCTTTAACACTGTACGAGCATACAATTACAAAAGCATAAAGTGCGCAAATGCAACAAAATCAGTGTGACCATAATTGAGTTAACAATTCTACAATATTTTGGATTATTTCAACTTCGTAAACAAAAAAATCGTTTCCATTTATTCTACGAGTATCTATGACACGAGACTTTTAGCTCCTTGTCCTTATTGAATTAAATTTCTATCCTCTATCGTCTTCTATCGATGCCGACCTAGAATTTCTTAAAAAGAACTTAAACAGCCGATAAGGAGAAATTGAGTTGAAAGAAGATCAAGCAAAGTTTACGAAATTAAGTGATGGTATTTTGAAGACCCTTTCTGGTCACACCGAGCAACATTTACCATGGGCCAGCGTTCATTGACCGCACGTAAAATTTGTTGTTTACAAAACCGATGAAAAAGAACAAAAAAATAAAAATCCAAGCTATGCGCCATGGAGACTCGTGCAGATGACATATGCATGAGTAAACGTCCCATGAAGTAGGTGATTTTTGCCCGACTTTGGTCACATCATTCTGTGCCCTGCATAGCCAAGTGTAATAGAATGGCTGCTTAAATAAGATTTTTGTTGCCCCAAATTTCGCTTTAAATTTACCGTATTCTGTGAATACTTCTTTCACTTCTTTCACAGAAGTTGTGTAACTTATGCCCAGGGCATTTAAGTGCTTTTCAAAAATGTAATGCCAGTAAGCAACCTGCAGTTTTTTCTTCTGAGGGACAGGAGAAAGGCCGCTGACTTACTAGAGACTTCGGGATGCATTTGTTTGGTCTGCCTGCATTCCAGGGATCTATGCCATTTACAGTTATGCTCATATGAGACCCAACTCTCAATGGAAGCCCTAACCAAGGACGTAAGCAGACCCAACAAAATTTCGAGTCCTGAAAAACTCTCCTCTGAACCTTTCCTGGAAAGTTCATCAGCGACTTCATTTCATGTGATTCCATTGTGATCTGGAACCCAGATCAGTAATATTTTCCATTATTGAACTCGATTGGAAGTCGTAAGAGGGTCTAGCAAGGCTCTAAGCGCAGCTTGGCTGTCGCTACAGATGTAAATGCTTCGTCCCCTCCACCGGTTCTCCGCCATATAGTTCGCTGCTATCAAGATTGCGTAAATCTCCGCTTGGAAGACAGATCTAAGCTTTATTAACATGAAATGAAATCTAACGTTGTCGTCCTCCTAAAAGACACCACTTCCACGTCCGCCGTTCGTGAAGATCCCACTGAATTTTTTGCCTGATTCAGATTCTGGATAAATCCAGTTTTGGGCACAGGGAAAGACGATTACGTAAATTTTCCGCAACAGGAGGTCTGGTGTCATTGTATTGGACGGCACGTCGATAGGCGAAACTCATAAGACAGCCGACACGTAAGGCCATCAAAGCTCTGGTACGTGTTGTATCAAAGACCGTTTTTCTTTAAACGGAAGATGGCTCATGAGATCATGATCTGAATGTCAAGGGGAAGGAGATTCATCAATGTGTCTAGAGCGGAGTCAGGAGTGCTGGTAAAAGCCCCCATGCATGCGAGATAAATTGTTCTTTAGTGAAGCAGCAATCACGTATTTTCGGTAGAGTTTATTCCACCAGACAACCGACGCATCGGATACAATATAGGATAACAGAAAGCTGACAGTGCCTTGGATGTTTTCGATGTATGCCTAATAGGTGCTAAGTAACAGTCTCTACTACTTGGGTTTTCTCCAGGATCTGCGTAGTATGAAATGGTTTTAAGTATTTACACAGTATGGCATGCAAGATCTTGAAATCTCTTCTTGAAAATCGAGCAAATGATGCGTGCTAACGTAATTTTATTTAAAGAAAATAAGAATGACTTAAACGATAGGACTTAGGAAACAATAATGACCGATACCTGCGAAGCCGGTCTGTTCAAGTTGAGATGGGTTTAGTAAGTATAAAAATAATCTGGCACTACCAATCCTTCTTGTGTAAGAGTCAAACCTGGTTGTCTTAAATAATTCGCCAGTTAGTTTTGTTTATTCCGAATCCTTTACTCATACAGTTCGTGAGCAGCTGTCGTCTTTCTTTTAAGCGCCACCTGAAATTCCTTTTGTTTCGTTATATGCGCTTGCCGATATTCTTCGTTAAACTAGAGATGGATAGTTGAAACCTAGCGCATCAGCTAGGACATTTCGAATGGATTGCTGGCAACTTCTCCATTGGTCTTCTGCGTCGATGCTGGCAGCATAATTTTTTTCAAATGGTCTTGTAAGATTCAATCAAAACGAGGCCCAGCAGTATCTTGTGACATTATCCGTTTGACGATAAATTTTCTCGAAGTACTTCCTCGGTGTTTTGGCACCTGGTATTATTCTATTTGCACATCATTTACAACAAAAAACTGGCCTCAGTCGGTGTTTTCTGCTCAACATTGACAGGTATTTTCGAGGTACTATCACTCTTATACATTCAAAATTTAAGTACCAAAGGCTAGAAAAACAAACGTGCCGAGTTAAAAAAAATCTTTGCGTTGGAAAACGTTGCTGAGTAACACATCGAGTTCACGTGTCTGCTGAACTTTAGTTCAAAAAACATAAATTCTTTCAGTATAATGCTACTTGCAGCACGTAATGGCAACTACACGTTCACGGCTGTTGATGTTGGAGCCGATGGTAGCCAGAGTTCCCCGGAATTTTTCTTTTCTAAATTTTTCGTTTGGGAAATAATTTTTCTTCATTCGTAAAAGGAATATCCAGATACCAGACGACCTATGGATTAGCTAGTTTTATCCGTATGGACCGGATTTCTGTACAGATGAACCTCTCTTCTTCCGCTCCTCGTGGAATCCCATATGACATCTTTAACTTCTTAAAAATTCAAGACCGGACGATAATACGGTGACTAAACCAATTACCCGCAAGGCTGTTGAAATGTTGAGCAAAAGATAAATCTGTGGTAATTCATGGTGCAAATTCGAAAGGCAAACGCATCGACATAAGCCCCATCATCTCAAGGAGTGGCAAGTTTATGGCAGACCAATTCCAAAGAGGAATCAGACCCTCAGCCACGTCGGCAAGCCCCATTTAGGGTGTTCTACATAAAACGCTGAAATGCTTCACCCAATATCGAAACCCTCGCATCTACTCATAAGGCCGAAAGAACATGATAAAGTGGGCTAACAACAGTCAAGAAGACGAATTAACCACCGTTGGAGGAAACTGTGTCGGTTCGCAAAAGGGCCAACATCTAAAGTGCAAAAACCCGCTAAGGGCCTGATAATGCCACATCTTTGAGGTCTTTAAACGATCGCGTTGATTGATAAAAGCAATGTCGATGGATAGATTTCACCTGAACTTCCTACCACAAGCGTTGCTGGGTGGTGCCAAGGCCACGTCAATCAAAGTTATGACTAAGAATGATGTCCCTAGCAAACCTGCACTTGGATTCCCGTTAAACCTTCGTTCCTAGAGGACATTCTGGACATCATTAAGTTCAGTAACCCGACTTTTCCGACGCATGACCGAAAATCGCTAAATTGGAGGCATAAAGGGGGCCTTTTAGATGCGCGATAATTGTGAGAAATAAGGAATCCATTAACCCTCTAACGCCGAGTCAATAATCTTAGGTCTTACCAAACGGATGATGATAAGTAGCATCCTCCTCCTTTAGTTGAAACAGAAAATACAGCCTCAGATTGTGGACCGCCGATACCCTAAAATGGACTCCAATCTTTTTGAGGTGACAACCAAGCCGAGAGTGTCCACCTCCAACAACCTGTCGGAAATGAAAACCAACAAAGAATCAAAAAGAGATGAGCTTTTGGGCACGTTTCTAGAATCGGAGGACTCAAATCAAATACACCGTTCTGCAAAGCAGCCAAGAGCACCCTCATACTTTTTTGATAAAGTCCTTACCTCTATGACTTAGGACAGGACTGGGATTATAAGAGTCTTATGTAGGGTCACTTTTGTTTTTCGAGAGAGAGAGAGAGCTTTACTAGTCAGTTGCTTTCTGACCCCAAAGCCTAGGTAAAGACCTTACCTATCTGGAAGCAAAATATGTTGTGAAATGAAGTTGAGGGTGAAGTTCTGTCTGATACGTCGGTGTTGGCTGTCATCTCTTGCTGACAGCATATACTTGCCCTTGCCCTCATTGACCGTTAAGCCCGTCTTTATGACTCCCAAACTAACAATCACGAAAGCGCCACTGATATTACGCTGCTTTTTTCCGATTATGTCAATATCATCGGCGTATGCGAGTAATTGGATGGACCTTTGAAAGATTATACCTCTTGTGTTGACGCGTGATTTTTTCACTATTCTTTCAAGAGTGATGTAGAAGAAATCGCATGGCAGCGCATCTCCTAGGTGAGTTCTTTTCTGACCTTGATGGAGCAGCGTGGATTCTCCACCATTGTCCTGCACAAACGGATGAGTTTGATAGGGTTGCCGAAACTAGACATTGCTCTGTATAGGTTGTCTCTATAGATGCTGTCCTACGCGGTCTTAAAATCGATGAATAGGTGGTGTGTATCGACTTAGAGCTTATGGGTTTTTCCAAGTTCTATCGTAGAGTGAATATTTAGTCGACGGTGGACTTTCCTATCCTAAAGCCACACTGATGTGGATCACTCAGGTTGTCGACAAACAGCTTCTGGCATTCGCTCAGTACGGTAGACAGGATCTTGTAGGTGATGTTCCATATTTTAAAGGTGAATTGGTGTATACTCCTTACCAAGTCATCGTCTACCTCTTTGAAGAGCTTGGCAGTCAGGCCGTCCACTCGAGCAGCGTCTCTGACAAGAGGTTACGGGAGACTCGATTGGGAAATAATTTGACGGCCGACATTAAATTTCCCACAGTATTAGCTTGCCTGTGAGATGTTTCGACATCTATAGTACTAGAAAAGCGTCTTACTTCCATCGCAATGTGGTCAATCTGGTTGGGGTTTCTTTGATAAGAAGTTTTCCAAGTCTTCTTATGAATATCGAGATGTGGTAACCGCGATTTGCCTCACCGCAAAGTCGATTAGCCCGAATCCGTTATCGGAAGTGGTGTCGTGCAGGCTATACTTTCCGACAGTACTATCAAAGATGCCCTTTGTTCCTAACTTTGTATTAAAAACAAGTATCATTTTAGTGTCATAGCTGGGGCTCTGCTCGTAGGTCTTTTCCAGGAGCTCGTAGAAGCTATATTTGACGTCGTCATATTTCTAATCTCTGGGGCCATGTGCGCATATAAGAGTATTGTTTTCAAATTTAGACTCAGTGTGGATTGTAACAAAACTCTCGTTAACATGGCGGAAACTCAAGAATTCTTGCCTAATTCTGTCTATAACAACCAATTCGAATTCAAACAGGCACTGCTTTTGGCTTCGACAACAATCTCCGTAGTATATATCGCAATCATCCACTTTTTTCCGGCCTCTCCCATCGCATTTCTTGGATGGCAGTAATATTTGCTTTGCAGAATTCTAGGACTTTCGCTGCACAAGGCCTATTAAGGTCCTAAGATTCCACTTGCAGATCCGAAGGTCATTGGCTTTGTTCCATTTGTAGGCGCTTAACTTTCTTTTTAATGAATGGGCAGTTACCCCGACGGCACAACATACAACCTGGAAGACCAGTTCTATTATAGAGCAGTATTTCGAGTGCAACAATCTGTTAGATATTTGGTGGACCTCGACGAAGAATAAAGCGGTTTAAGGGAGATAGAATTATATCCCTAAGAACATACTCGATATTTTCAAAACTATTTGAAAAGTTTAAAAATTTGCACAATGGTAAGGCGACAGCTTGCCTTGGTCTTCGATGTAGAGTGCTTCATTCCTTAACCGGTGAAATAAACAATCACACCTGAAACAGCTGATGACATTTAATCGCTTTTTTGTTTTAAAAAAAAAATTATACATCCCCGCACAGTCGGACAATGTATGGACTAAGCAGGGCTGAATATGAGTGCAACGAAAACTCGCTTCCAATTTGTACGAAATTTGGTTTTAGCACCATGGAGTGGCCGTGTTGTTGTGGTATATGCATAGACTCCTCAAGCAGAGGGTTGCGAGAATCCCGTCGGTGTCAACTCTGACATGAAGGCATAACACTGATGTTGGAGTGGTTGCTGGCTGGGTGAAATGTAACGAACTAACAACTAGCACGTACTTAAGACCCACTGATTGAGGATGTACTAGCTCGTCCCGTCCAGTTTGACAACCACTCCTGGGAAAAATATCGAAACCTAATACACCTGAATTTCAAACTACTACACCACCTGCCCGCGTCCTGGAGAAAAAAAACCAGTAAAAGGGTATTCATATCAAAAATGAACAGCGAGGTTAAGGTCAGAAAAAAATTAAACTCTAGAGATCTTCTGTGTGACTAGCTGGAAATTAATCATTAGGATGTGAGGACAAAACCTGCCATGTCTAATTGGCAAATATCAAACAACTTCCCCATCCTGCTAAAAACTGCATTTACTCGTAGTGCTCCATCGGAAAAACCCCGAAAATCCCCAAAATATTTGTAAATGTTCATGCAACAGTTATATTGAACCAACTAGACTAGCAAACTCATTCTCGTTATGACGCAGTATCTGAATTGAAAAGTTGTTCCATCAAAGAGTGGGCCTCAATTTGTTTTCTCGAGATCAAATCCGCTTTGGGAAATACCCCTGGAGGTTTTCAATCTAAATCGAATTCCAAAAGGTGGCACATTACAAATGGGACCGCATTCACCAATCCTAGTTCTCTGTAATGATGTGGAAAACTCTGATCGTGGTTTTTAGAATGGACACCTGTCTGGGTCGGTTCAGCCGAATTTCTTTATTAAAAAGAAAACAGAAAAAAAATTGTTTGGCTTCTTGTCTTGTAATTATTAATTAAAATAATTTGCATACAAGTTTTATAGAATTAAAACCGATTCATGCTTCATGTAGCCGTATCTGAGTGTTGTGCCTTTCATCTATGGTAGAATGATGTATCTAAATACGAATAATAGGCGACAAATTTCTATTAACTACGCAGATCGCACCAGTTTTGACTTCTAATGAGCGATTTAATTGAAATCGAATGCACAAGTACCAAGTACCCGATCGTTTGTCAATCGAATATATTGGCGCGACGTTGGTTCACGGCAGTGTTTGACATTTCTTGGCAAATCTACCAATGTGAGGTGTAATGGATGAGATAGAAGTTAATGATTCACCAAATGTCAGACGGATTGGTATGTGGTTTTGTTCGATGCTTTGTAGCCAACATTTATTCCTTTTGACAAATAAAAGTGGCCTAGGCGCATGACATGTGCAACCTGTCACACTTGGGTTTGTCGTTAGTGAATTGTGGTATTGTGATTCTAAGTCACGTCACCTTGGAATTATTAAAAAGCTGAAGTAACCATAACTTAGAAAAAATATGGTTTTTATTTTTTTTAACGTTCTTTGGACAGAGAATTTAAATTTTATATATGTTGTGTGCCATGAATTATCGAGCTGGAATGATTGAAACAATAGGGTAGTGCCTATATTTTCAATGCCTTCAAGTCAACGATAAAAATTAAATGTGTTGTAACAAATTTCGTGCCATTTCGTGTGCAGTTTCATCAGCTTTATGTAGCTCAGTCTTAAAGATCTTAACCATTAACACCCAGCAAATATGACTTATTTTGTTAAACTCAGCGCCGCGATTACTACACGGTATATTTAGGAATGTTAAAGAGCATAGCATACACGACACCAAGTCTGTAAATGGACTATGGCTGCTTATCCGAATTGACTTTATTAAGTTGCGGAATATCACCTCATTTTTTCATAGAACAGTATGATATCGGATCGTCTATTCAGAGCAGCCAAGGTACATCAACGGATATCCCAGATGCTATTGAACCGCCATGTAGATCTCATGTAGATCAGTAGTTTTATTCCCAATAGGTTGTCAGAAATGACGCAACTAGCCGCAGAAGCAGCTGGCTTGATAAATAGTGCAGGCATGCGCATTATACAAAGGAACTCGCCTATGAAGTGGTACTGACATGATAAGAGAGGGTTGTGCGCTTTGCGAGCAAATACGGATGGAAAAACATCGGTTTCTTCGGCAAAAATAGAACGAGCACGGCACCAGTTGAGGAAATGATAAACAATGCAATGCAAGAATAGAAACCCGCAGAGACGAGCACGGAAATTCACTACTGTCACAGTTGGTGTTGACGATTGGAAAAAACACTTCTACAGAATGTTTGTTAGATAAACTCCATTTTCAGGCGGAACTAAGCATTCCACTTGGGCGATAAAGGTCAAAATTTTCGGTCACCCAAACAGAATGATATTAACATGGCAATGTCTACATATATGTAAGCATAACAATGAACCGTATGCACTACCTGCCAAGCTATTGCACAAACTCATTTTCAAAATTTGGCCGGAAGAAAATATGCTTGACAAATGAACTCTCAAACGACGTCAGTCTGGTTCATAAGATATGAGACCCTCTAAACTGCCCCAACTATGGAGATATTAGTCTCCTTAACATCGCGAACAATACCTTGTCTGCACTATTCTTTAAACCGCTGAAACCACTTGTCAAGAATTTCATTGTCTCTATGTACAAGTATGTATGTCCGAGTATGTCCAAAATTGACCAAATATTCACACTACGACAGATCTTGAAGAGAAAGCCAAGAAGTTCAGATTCATGCTTATTGACACTTTAGCGATCCCAATATCGCATATTATAGCATCGAATAGCGATGGAAAATGCTGGATCGTATAGGTCGGGGGAGATGTCAGCGAGTGCTCTAATACTTCAAAGGAGATTTTAAACAAGGTATTGCGCTGTCATGCAACTTCCTTAACATTATACTTCAGAAAGTTGTGCAAAAATCAGTAGCCAACATCTGGGACAGAATTTCGCAAAAAGCCTGTGCTATTAGGACAAGACCAATCTATTTGGTGCGAAATTCACAAATCAATCTACTTCGCACTTTTGTAGTTTCTAGTACTTAAAGTTCTTAACATACACGTATTCGCTTTTCTGAAGAGGTGTCTTTGCAAAATCCCAATACCACTTTATTAGCTATTCCCAACAATCCTGTTCTTAAGCATTTCTTCACCGATTGCTCAAAAAGGCATATCCTCATCTCTCCCTCTCAGTAGCCAATGCACTTATGTACGTCTCTTCTTATCTGGTATGAGTTTCTCTTAAGACTACAATATTTGGGCAGAAGAGATCCATGAGTCACTTCTTCAGTAAACTGAAAATTATCTTCTGGAACTTCAAATCCAAGTTGTCTCGGACAGTCTGAAGTCTGATATGCTCAAATGTACAGCAGAGTTCCCATCCTGGCTTTGTCATCAAACGACATGGTCACGTCTCCAGAAGAAGAAGAAGGCTTCAACGTAGGATTTCTCACCAGAGCTCAGCGGAAGAAAAACATAGTAGTTAAGGACTTCGAGACGGTTATCTACACAGAAAATATCATTCTCACACCACTTGCCGGATTTCGCCAGTGTCTTCCAGGCGAAACTACGAGTATTAGCAATCTACTATTCTCAGATAGCTATTGATTCGGCTACCAGATCCTGTAAACTCGTGCAGGAGTGAAAGGCGTACGATTCAGGCTCATACTGCTCTAGGTTCCAGAGCACAGTGACATAAAATGGAACGACCATGCAGTTGAATTGCCTAAGCAAAACTCAGCTCTGCACTGCACACCGGCGGCAAAGCTCCACATCCCACTAGAAATGGTTAAGGGACAAATCCACTCACATTTCGTGCTGAAGGAAAACTTCCAATGGAGGGGGTTAACCAACTGCGCTATATCGAGAATGATATGGCCGACCTACGATCAGAGTAGAACCAAAGACCTACTCAATAATATAGATCCGGCCCAGATATCGTCAGAATATCTGGAAATATATCACGGGGAATTTGATGTTTGGAGGCCACGCGACCAAATAAGGTATCCGTTACAATTCTCACTGCTGCAGTTGCAAAAATAAAACTTAGAAGGAAACACTGCTTCCACTAAACCAACCATCCTTTAAGATATCTCAGGTAAAGTGATACGAGATCTAATCCGTTTTCTTAACTCCACAGGCTGGATCTAGGCACAGACTGTTTCACATCCTCAACAACATATTTCATCAACCAGGTCACACGAATCATTGTAACAAAGAGGCACATTTTTGGTAACAAAAATGCATTCTACTTGGGTTTATGATGTACAACCACCTCTACCTACCTACCTACCTCAGGGTTCAATTCTGTCTTTGATACTTTTTTTAATATTCATAAGTGATGTCTTTTCTGCTATTTTAAATGTTAATAACAGTATTACCAGCTTTTTAGATTCGGTCAGACCCATTGTTTAGAAAAAAACCTAAACGTGGCTTTACCCGTACATGATATCCAGAAGAATCCGGCGTTTCTAACAGCAAAGATTGTAATTCTGTGGGCAACAATGGGTTGATGCGGACAATTCCAGCCTAGAAGCAACACAACTGGTGCGTTTCCTCGCTTCTAGGTCCGATTGGAATTAATGCCGTAACTAGAAAAGGTTAAGATTGACGTTGTCGGAACTTGTATATCACGTAAAAATTCACTTTTATGAAATGAATGACCTTTAGATAACATTAGATACGAAAGTATGATTGCTAGAAAACGACTTAAAACTACCCAATTGGTATGCTTAGAAGATAACCGACTGTAAAATACTCCCGGAAACACTCATGTCCGATAATACGTATATCGAATTCGAAATCGGATGCGAGGTCTCGACCTTGTTACATAGGAGGAATCCGATGACGATTACGTCAATTCGTCAATTTTCCACCTTAAGAGACCTGAATGGTGTTTTCAAGTGACGCAAATCAGTCGAAGATTTGATGACACCTACACTGAGTCGAAGGCAGAGACTCTGTTTAGTGTTTAAGACTCACTTCTCAGGTTACTTCATCAGAATTAGAACCCTCACTTAAGCTAAGTACACGTTGCGTTATGGTACAAAAATATATTAACCAACTACTGAAAGTTTTGAAGTAAATATTCATTCATTGCATTGACACACATATATGTATATAGAACATCTGGCGACAGAGTACAAAGAATCCTTCCTCTCTTTGGTTCCATTGTCGTGCTAAGAGGACTTACAAGTAAAAGATCATAAGACTTTGCAAAAAACTAAGATGAAAGACAACCAAATTAGAAGGTAGATGGTATGAAGGTAAAGGACGTAAGGAGAACGTAAAGGATTTTACTTCAGGTGGCGACCCGTGGTTTTCCAAAACGGTTCAGAGATATGCATTTTGGAGACCACAACCAACGTCCTAACATCCAGTTTCTCATCTTTATAGGGACCGACGTAGGAGTCGCTAGGTCTCAAGATCCCGAATACACCTGCAGCTCTGTTTGCTTGAAACAATATAAACAGAAGGCCGGAAGGTTTACTCTATTACGGTTAAACTTCGTCATGATAGAAAGGTGTTTGATCAGAACGCTTTTTTTATGGCTTGTCCCGGGAAACCAAGACGATCGAATGGATTCTAGAAGAGGCACACTCTGAAAACTACCTTCTATGAGGTACATGAGAAGGATACATGAAAAACATAAAAACGATCAACGACGGATTTTTCTGGACGCTTTTCTCGGATAAAACCGACAAATGCTGTATTTCTAATGGACGAAAACTGGATGAATCAGCTAAATGATTCGACAAAAACAAAACCAGCTGTTGTTCTACCCTAACACGACGTCCGGATAAGCCCTGTGATTCAACAAGCAAAAGTCGTTGTTTTGGTCGAAAGATGTCGTTTGTTGCGATTAAACCCACCCTGAGAATTACCTCCGGTGGTTCAGGTGGACGGGATTCAGATATTTAAAAGAAAATTCACCTGAAAAAAAACCCACACACCCCGCTTTCACCTTGCTGAACCCCATCGTAAACATAGTCTTTCTCGGTTTTCAAATCACTGAAGTTGAAAAGAGAACAATGCTCGCAGGCTTTTTGTCAAAATTTATTCCGAAAGCAAGTAATTGTAAATCGTTGTCCAGTAGATACTCTGAAGAGATTACTGGCTGGATTCTACTACTCTCTCTGATACGAGTACATCAATATAACGAATTCAAAATCGAATGCAAGGAGTTCGTCATCTTGAAGAGGACTAATCAGGAACACACTTTATAGAGGAGCGATCCCCTCACCAAATGATTAGTCTCGACAGTCCCTGTTCTGCTTTAGATTCAATACTAATTGGAGTTTAAAGCCTGGTTTTGCATCAGAACTCCCGTTGCTACAAAAATACTAAATTGGCCATAGAAATAGTTTTGGCCAGAATTTGAAGCAGGCATGTAATCTGGTGTTTAGAGTGCTGCAGACTGCTTACTGGCGTCGTGACAGAGCACTACACTTTTGCTAAGTACCTAATTGTGCTGTTCAATGTGGGAAACCTGGCCACGTCGCGGAATTTCTGTTTTACGTTTAAGGATCGTTTATGCAAGAAGTCTCTTAACTTTGTTACTGATATGGATTCCCACAAAGTCGTATTAATTGGCAATTGAGTTCAGCTATTTGTATATAGCTGTAAACTTTGCACAACATGCTTTTAAGTTTTGTTTGAATGAGATATTAGATTCAGAGATGGAAAGCTGTTACAGTTTTTCGTGTCGCCATTGCCTTTATATATTGCATATTCTCTGTTTCAGCTTTGTTCATATAAGCTTGTGATATTTCCCTTACTGAGTTAACTCCATGGAAGGTTTATTTGCTACTGCACATTAGCATGGATAAGTTACATAGCTACGTAATTCCCTGGAACTGCCTTAAATCTAACCTAAAATTTTTCTATCTCTGATTTGAATCTGAACTGCTCCGCGATATATAATTTTTTCTCCGCCAAATAGTTTGAGGTTTGTCGAATATGGATGCCATTTATTGATCCTTTTTGTACTTATGCCAAAGTAACTATATTATCCCAAACACTTACTTTTTGAGCATGATTATCCTAATATATAAGATTGTTCGAGCTTCACTTTGTTTGCAGAAGCGAGCTGAACCGGGGCATGAATCTTTTCAATTTGAGTAGCTCTAAGGTGCATATAGAGCAACCGGATAGAAATGATTCAATATAGATTGTATCTAACTCGGAAGAAGCTAACTCAGATCTAAGGGTGGCACATTAAAGTGATCAGAACATTTAAAATGAGCAATCTACTAAGTTTGCCACTGTGTCATACCAGATGAGGAACAGAATTACCAGTTGGGCGGTACATAAATTTAAATTTGTGTCATCTAATTATAATACAAACCATTCATCCATGGTAAAAAGTAAATTTTCTATTCTGTAACCGTACTGTCCCTATTCCAACTCATTGCACATACACCGCTTTACTACATAAACTTTTAAAGCGCCTTTAATCCTACACTTACTGGGCAAATTTATAGCTTCCCTTGTCCAACAACTATCGAACTGTAAATATCATACATTGAGGCACAAAGAAAAAAAAAAAAAAAAAAAAAAAAAAATAAAAATAAAAATCCATTCGAAAGGTTAAAGACACTGGCATGAACTTCCAGTTCAATAACCCACCACACAAAGAACAGTCAGTCGTGGCATCTTTTCGATTCACGACAACACCCCATCAGGTATTGTAGTGAACGCAATAAAAAAAAAATAGCAACTTCCTAAAGGTGCCTAGCAACAGTCACCAAGTTGCAGCAAAACAGTCTACACGGGTCCCGATAATAGAAGAAGACAATGAGCAAACAATTTCCCCGTAAGATCGGACTGTGAACTGTGTGATCATCTTGTTCGTCCTTTTTACTGATGGAAGAGGCAGTGTCAGTCGTAGTGGAAGTCGAAGTAAGTTAAGTTTACTTAAAAAGTTTTTCGCGCGTCTTTACTAGGCGTCAACTTGGTCTTCTCGTATCTTTGTGGCCAAAAAGGCCAAGAGGATACAACAATGCATCCTTGCCCGCATACAAATGCTTCGGCTAGTGATGTTATTTATAACATCTGCTCACTCCAATGTATTAAATGTGTACAAAGTATCATACAAGATGCGGCTTAAATTGTCATTATATACTCCCGTGCATCATGGAGTGAGATACGACAGAGTTCGGTGAGCACCACAGATCCAGAGAACCAACCAGAGAAGCAGAGAATCATCGTAGACTATTCGCATTTACCATCCACCAGGCACTAGTACCTGTAGTCTTGGAGTCATAATGGAGCCAATTTATGTGCACAAGTGCCACTAGAACCCTCATCATCATCATCATCATCCACATCATCTACATCACAGTTGGCCGTCGCCAGTGCTGTCGTAGACATTCGTCGTCGTCGTCGTAGTTGTCTCGGGTGCAAGCAAAACTACTCACAGAGTTCGAAGAACTGTATGGACATATGGGATTTTTTCGAGTGCTGGTAGTGACCAACCGCGACCACTTCTGTCCTCTCTGACATGCAAAATAGTATCTGGCTGCGAACAACGACGCAGCGCGGCGCAACAACTTTGATGAGGACGTACCGCGGCTGGGGACGTACGTATAGTATCTGTATCTCAACAGTGCGGTGCATTCTCGTTTTCGTTTTCATTTATTTATATATTTTTTTGTTTATTTTATTTATTTTTTTTTTTTTAAGCAAGAGAATGTATAGAACACAGGGTGGGGGACGTACCTGGGGCATGTTTTTCCTTGATAGGTTCTTAACCCCAACGTTAAGAAGCAATACAATTCGATCTTGCCGCACTCGATTGCGATTGTATCGTAAGCGTAACTATTTTCGCGGCGAATTCGCGGATTTTGCATTCATAGAGGATTTTGAACTGTTACTGCAGATACACTTTTCGATTGGGCAATAGTCTGTATCCGACAGAATTTCCGCAATGGTTCCGTGAATTAACTTATCGTTTATTTTGATTTTTTTCAATTGAAAAAAAAAGAAAAAAAAAAAAACAACCAACGAGTAATAGCTCGTTGGCTAGAATGAAAAACGACGTCAGATACAAGGTACTTTTCTAAGAGACACGCTTTAGAGGTTGTTGATATTTTTTTTTGGTGTGATTTAGTATTTTAGTATTTCAGAACCAAGAAACTGTTGAACTTAACGAAATGAGAGTTGACTTGGCGAACTACTAGTCATTATTTAAGAAGCCGCCTCGGCTTCATTGGCAGTGCCTCAAGTGGTTAGTTAAATTTTTGATGACTCGGTCCAATATGTGCGGAGTTATTCCGGAAATAGCGTGTCGAATGTTGGCTTTGAGCTCGTCCAAAGTGGTTGGCTTGTTAACGTAGACTAAGGACTTGAAATATACCCAGAAAAAATGATCGAGTGGTGTCAAATCGCAACTCAGGCGCCAAACTTCTTCTTCACAACTTTTGGTGTTGCGTTGCTTGTATTGTATGTAGCGCCGTCTTGTTGTAACCACAGCTTGAATATATCAATGTTGTCGACCTCTGACCACAGAGAGCTGGTTAAAAACGCTCTATACACTGTGTCTCCCTGCTTATTTCGAAAGAAATAAGGTCCTATTATGCCGCTACGTAATAAACCGCATCAAACAGTCAATCTTTGTGAATGCACCACCCTTGTGGATTGTGTTTGCTCTAATAGCGGCAATTTTGCTTGTAGCCGCTGATCCTAAAATGTGCCACGTTCCAATATTTTCAGCGCCCAATTAATTAACACATGGTGTTGCCTATAGTCGTCCGGCATTCATTTTTGCGTCAGCACAATCTTAAACGGATTAAAGCCCAAATTCAACTGCGAAATAAGCCGGCTTGAATATCTGACGATGCAAATTTCAGCTGATCGGCGCCGAATAGACATTTCTGGGTCTTCTTCGATACTGGACGCTACGACGGTTATGTTTTCTTCATTTCGAACATATCTATATCTGGTTGGTGGCCTAAGATTTAAAAGAATGTACTTACGCTCAAACTTCTCCGTCTGCACAATTAAGTCATGATGATGACCGACCTCATGACAAAATTCACGTTGCGTACGTACAACTGAATTTTTTGACAGCTGTAGTGGGTGGTTTTAGGTTCTTTGGAGATTTACTTATCTCCGCTGGTGGTGTTAATGAAGCGTTTTGAGACTGTGGTGATGAGAACTCACTATCTGGTAGAACGTTAATGTTGGCAGGATCACCATCTGAGAGTGCTTTAATGTTTGCTTCAATTGGGCGAATGTTTCTTAAGGAACTTAGCTTCCGAATGTTGCTGGCCTCCTTGTCGTAAATTCTAGTTACTACTTCATTAACTGGATGGAGTTGTTGGCAGCTTATGCAGCCTGGCTTTCCCTTTTGGCACGTAGTAGGTTTGACACATTTGCTTTTGGCTTTGCCTGTAAAGAACTTATGGATGAATTTACTTAGATGCCAACCCCTGCTAATACTTTTGCAAAATCTTAACCCTCACACAGACACACTATGAGTTTACCTAACGTAAATATAACCATAGCTATGGGCAAGAGTCCCAGTATATTTCAGGCAGAACTCCACGCCATTCAACTATGTGCCAACCATATTTACAACTCTGGAATCAAATACGCAAGCCACCATATACTATATTTACGGACAGTCAAGCAGCTATAAATGTCCTTAGCTCGTATACCATTGCCTCTAAATTAGTCATGTGCTGCTTCAAAATCCTTAAAAAACTAAGCTCTAGGAATAAAACCAAACTATGATGGGTTGCTGGTCATGAGGCCATTGATAGGAATGCAAAGGCCGACGAACTGGCCGGAAATGGCTCAGAAACTCCCTTTATTGGATCTGAACCCTTCTAATTCACTCCTTATCAGCGTCAATTTAGGTATTAACAGCTGGGAGCATTCGAGATTCATCTTATATTGGAAGAATAGCTCAGGTCTACGACAGGCCAAACTAGCCATCCTGCCCTTCAATAAAAGATGTCTAAATCTAAGTGGGCACGATACTAAAAACTTAGTAGGCTACCTCAAAGGGGATCACGGTTAAGGTTATCACCTCAACAAAATGAATCGCTTCCAGCGATGCCGTTTTTATTTCCTCAATCGCTGCAGATCTCCGTCCTTTCATAGGTCTCTTCAGTTTTGGGAATAAGAGAAAGTCACATGGGTCTAAAATGGTGGTTAAGGCATGATTGTCGTGTTGTTTTTGGCCAAAAAATCTCTCACAATGCGATGGTTCTTTTGATCAAAATTAAGAAGTTTCGGAACAAACATCGAAAAGAATTGCATGACACGAGCCGGCCGATATATCAAAATCCTCAGCAACTTCTCCGTCACAGCTTTGACGTTATCATCTTTTGTTGATGTCCAGAGAGAGGCTTGTCATTGGCATCTTCACGGCCATCTTGGAAGAGCTTGTACCACTTGCAAACATTTTTTTTTTAACTTAGAGCAGACCCACCGTATGTCACTGTCAACAAGTTTGAGAGCACTTGAGTCCATTTTTAACACAAAATTTGATGCAAATTCTTTGCTCCATTAGACACAAAAACACGTATAACCTTTCTATTTGTCTTCGTTCGGTCTTTCGTTTCTACTCGAACTTTGTGGTTTGAATTCGAAGATCCTCTCAGCTGGAGCATAATTGTTTGTTTATCCACTCGATGTGGCCGAGCCAATGAAGTCCACGGACTTTTGTCTTCCGTAGTATTGTGCAGGTTTGGAACAATTCGGAGGTTCTACTTCCATCCTGCATGGTGCATTACGAGTTTTCCAGTATTGTACGACACATCCGGATCAGCTTTCCCGGGATTCCGAATTCATATGCGGCTTTGAAGTCGATGAAGAGGTGGTGTGTATCGACTGGGAACACGTAGGTCTTTTCCAGGATCTGTCCTAATGCGAAGATTTGATCTGATGTTGATTTGCCGGGCCGAAAGCCCCACTTGTATTGGCCGATTTGCGCGGTACAGTACGTTCACACAGTTAGAGATATGCCTCAATAGTTGTTAAATGATATAGTATCACCCTTCTTGTAGATGGGACAGATTAAGATGATATTTCAGTCGTCGGCATGCTTTCTTCCTCCCATGCTTTGCAAATGTTCTGGTGCATTCTAATTGTCAAAACGTTGCCACCGGCTTTGAAGAGCTCAAATGGCTGGTCATTCGAGCCAGCGGCTTTGTTGTTCTTCAGCTTTTGTATAGCTGTGACAGTTTCTTCTCAGCGGGAGAACTAATTCTTCGACTGTTGATGTGTTCTTTTCTTGCCTTATTACTATCTGTGCTTCGTGCCCATTAAGTAACTGCTGAAAGTGTTTCTTAAATACGTCCACAATACCCTGTTGGTCAGAGATGAGATTACCTTCGAAATTTCGAAGTAATTGGAGACCCGTTTTAAAGCCATTGGCTAGGTTTTTGGCCTTTTTAAAAAGCTGGTGTCTTTAGTGCTCTAGCAATCTTCGATAGCCGTAAGCGGGAAGACTGCAAAGGCTTTTTTCTTTTTCCGTAGTAGCCTTCTCTCCGCCTTTCTTCTGGACCTATACTCATCCAATGCAGCGTTTCCCTTAATGCCACATCTGTTGCCTTCTTATATTGCACATATTGATCACCATACTACTGATTTCTTTTCTGGAATAGGCTAAGGTGTTTTCGGACACTTCCTTGGTGGAAGCAATATGACCACATGTTGTTGACGTCTGTGTTAGGCAATTGGCATATTGGAGAATAGTCCCTGGCTATTTCCGGCGAGCGTGGGCGTCCAATAATGAACCTCCCTTTCGGATGTTGTAACTTTATTTCATTTGACAGTCGAGCTCTGAATCGGGTTGTTACCAGGTTATGATGAAAGTCGACGTTTGCTCCTCTTAATGTTTTACAGGATATTTAACGAGTGATGTCATTCAATAAGCACGTGGTCGATTTGGTTGGTAATTCGATCTGCTTTGTGGATTGTATTGTGAGGCAATCTCGTACTATATATTACTGTATTACTAACTGTTGCAAAGTCTGTGCAACGGAAGCCGTTATCGGTTGTCGTGGCTTGGAGGCATTTTATTGAGCGGTATGTAGACAACGGTGGGATTGTAGGTCAAAAGGCTAATCCTTATTCTTCGAAGTCATGGTGGAGAAGAGGAGTTCGGTTCCTGAAAAATAGGTTCTAGTGATTTATCGTCAGACTCAGAGCCTTCTTTCCCCAGATGTACGATTATGATTGAAATTTTTTACATTCGAATTGGACTGTTAGTTCTTCCTTCTCTACGAACAGTTGCGAATACTGGGTTTGTGTTTCGGTCAGGGCCTTTGACGCGTATGTCAGTGGATGGCCTTCTTGGAGTAGTACTGCATGCATGGCAAATGAACTTGCAGCCACTTAAAGTTTGACTGCTTTGATCACGCCGTATTATTTTAGTACTGTAGGACTGGTAATTATGGACTTTAACTTTTCGAATGCATCTTGTTGACTTTGATGCAATGAAGTTGATTTTTCTAGTAATGCTCTCATTGCTCTTAATTTGCTGAAATACGTGAGTTTTGCTAGTATCATTTGGAGTTGGTTTTTTTTTTTTTTTTTTTTGTTATTTGGAGTCTTTAAGCGGTTAAAGGGTTATAGACGTCATCCATAGACAGAAGTCTGCTCAAACTGGCATTTCGTTGATTTTTAGTCCCTTGTTCTAAATAATTTTAAGAACATTTGTAGTTGTGCGCCTAAATCCCACCATGAATGAATGGGAACGTCATCTGTTGAAACTTTTAATTTTGGTAGATTTGAGAATAGTGTTTGCATAAGATTTTGGAAAACTTCCGGAGGAATGCCTACACTATGCAGTAGTAAACGTTAAGATCCAGAACTCTCTCGCGCAAACGAGAAGTGTGAAATATGTATCCTCGTGCAATTGTGCTGCAATTTCTTCGAAGGTGTCCATAAGATGGTTGCTTCTGATAATATTTCTACCCACTACTGTGGGGCCGATGCAAATTCATTCATTGGTGACACAACTGGAGTAGGTTCATAAACTGGCTCTATAGCATCCAATTCAACCATCTTGTCTAGTTCCTTTTTATCGTCGTCTCGAAATTGAAAAGGTATTTTACGGGCTGGACACATTTCAAACTTTTCATTGTTCAATTTTACAGCAAATTTCTGTCCTCTAATGATGATATTTTCAGGGAATTTGTCACATTCCGTAGTACACCACTTTTGAGACAGCCTATGGATACTTCACTCTCGTCAGTCAATTTTGTTTCGCCGGCATCTTATTTTTTGACGCCTTTTGTTTTCTAAATTTTTTACAGATTTTTTCGAAATAATTTTTCTTCTGCACTTTTTACAAATTTTTTGGAAGACTGGACAGTCGCGTATAGGATGCTTGTTACCACAATTCTGTAAGTCAAACAGTTTGGTGGGCGGAAACTTTTACACGAGTAACACTTTTACAAAAGTTCAGGCATGTTCTCAGCTTCAACTTTATGTTGCTTAATTTGACCGTGCAAATATAGATTATGAAAAAGAATACATAAAATTAAGTAAGTTCTTCGTTAAGCCCGGTGTTTTATTTATTCTTTTTCATAATTTATATTTTAATGCCTGCACCTAGGCAAACTTCATAAACTTCACAAACTGGGCTTTTAAACTTCAGTTAATAAACACGACGCTGCTATTTAGGTTTCTCACGTGAGCATCTTTCATCAAAATAAGGGTTTGCAGCGTCGCTTTGCACGTCTGAGGTATCCGACCTTGAACAAAGTGGTAATCCGAGTAAAAGTCGAGTCTTAGGATAGGAGTTGATGAATAGCTAGGGTCAGAATTCTTAGTACAGCCCGGAGCCCGTAAAGTTCGTTATTGAATTTCCACTTAATTTCTCGTCAGTACAAATGGGACCAAAAATCAAGCGCAGTATTTTTTCTCAAAATGGCCGCCTTCTATAATGTTAAAAGCGTTTGCGCCATAGCCTATGATGGGGATGGTAAGGGTATTATGTATGGTAAAATCAGTTTGGTCTTGCGGGAGGTGGACTGCCATTAGTGACATTCTAGCCCAGTCGCCGGTAGTGTGCGTGAAACAGGATATATAGGGTTTTCTAATAACGACTTGACAACTTTTTTTTTTTAAAATAGAAGGCAAACCATTTGAGATATTTCAAAAACACTTATGAATGGAACAAGAATTCGTTCATATGGCCACCGTGGGCACGTTTGTAGCGGTCGATTCGTTGGATCTAATGTTCAACGATTCGGTCACACATTTCGGCCGAAACGGCCGCTATTTCGGGTTTAATGTTGGCTCTGAGCTCTTCCAACGTCGTCGGCGTGTTGGCATAAACCAATGACTTAACGTAGCCCCATAGAAAATAGTCAAGCGGCGTTAAATCGCACGAACGAGGCGGCCAATCGACTAGCCCATGTCTTGATATAACACGCTCACCATATTTACTCTTCAATAAATCGATTGTAGCGTGTACTGTGTGGCTTGTGGTACCATCCTGTTGAAACTACATGTTGTCCAAATACATATCTTCCAATTCGGGCCAAAAATATTTGGTCATCATGGCGCGATGACCCGACCAATAACGCATATTTTGCTTATTGACGAACCCATTGAGCCAAAAATGAGCTTCGTCACTGAAGATGATTCTGCGATGAAATTCATTATCTTGGCGCATCTTCTCCAGAACCCATTCGGATAACGTTTGTAGACGTTGCTCGTTAGTGTGCTTTACTTTACTTTTTTTTCTCGCCTGTCGTCAGACTCATTTTGACCATTTTTGCTTCATAACTCACGAAAGCTCTACGGTTTGCTGTGTTTGTAAAATAATTTCAATGCAATTGTGCCTCTTTTGTTGGACTGTGACTTTGTGAGTTTTGCATAATTCTTTCCCCAAAAAAATCCTGCTCAACCCATAAGATTTGTCAGGGATGTACAAAGTTAACATCCTGTTGTATAGTGCGTTCCTATCACTTTTGTCTTTGAGGTCAACAAACAGACTCTGTCGATCTGAAATTCCTAGATTTTTTCTAATATCTGCTGTAGTGTGAATATTTAATCAATGATAGACTTTCCTAGCTTCCGACTGCACTGGTTTAGCTAGTGCATGAATGTTTTAACACGCTCACATGAAACAACAGAAAAGATCTTCCGATGCTTAGGAGACTTATTCCCTAATAGTTGGCTCCCTCAAAATGGTTACCTTCCTTCCAAATGATGCCTAGATTCAATGTATTAGCCATCCTTTTCTCTGGTCATATCTTACAGCTGAGGTGGTGAAATTGCCAGCAGGTCATATCTAGCTGATTTTTATAGTTGAGCAGCAGTCCGTCTACGCCAGCAATAGACTCTGGCTTCGATATTGTTACCTTAACTTCGTCTTGGTTAAAAGGACTGATTTCTCTGTCATCTTCGCTCGGGATGAATGGCTTATTCCGTCCGTCAATGGGATTTTGACCATCATTCGTTTGCAGAAACAGTCTTTTCACTTTGTCAGCATCGATCACGAGTTTTTTGTTCTTTCGAAAAGACTCCGCTCTTCCCTTCTTTTATGCACAAGCAGCTGTCGTCATTTGACGCAGCGGGGTTTTATGTTCTTGTTCTTGATATATTCATCATCAAATGGCAAATCTGACAAAATTTCCATTGCTGATCTATGGTTTGTGTATAGAGGTCAGAATGTTTCAAGAGGTCAAAATCGAACTCCAAGATATCTATAGATGTACTTCATGGCTGCCATTGATCCCAATTTTTGAGACCAAAACTAAATCTTTAAAAGAAGAGCACAAGTGTTCCTCCTTAAGAGATCAAAGTTGATAGCATGTGGTGCAAGTTATTTTTTTTTTTTTTTAACAAAAGTGCTCATCAAAGAATAGGATGCTGCATATATAGTGCAATACCCTTCTTAGCACATCCTCCTCTATAGTCGTCCCACCGTACATACATATATATGAAGGTATGAGTGAAGCAAATGGCCATATAATAATGTACAAATCACCATCCGAGTCCGACATCATCAAGTTCATTGCATTCAACAGAATGATTCCTTTATGTGGTGACTTGCACTGACTGGTGCCACTGCGAGAATAACAATAACAACAACAGCACTAGCACAAAACCGACTCAACTCTAATCAACATTTCTCTAGATCATGTGTATTCTGTGTGCGTTCTTATGTATTCACTCGTACCTTAGTTAAAGTCTCAGACCAAGTGCAAGTCCAAGTCCGAATCCAAGTCCAAGTCCAAGTCCGAGTTCGAGTCCATGTCCGTGTTCGTGTCCAAGTCTAGGCCTGGCGCGACACAGGTCAATGAAACAGATTTCTGCCCAAAGTCAATGACTTTAAGACGATGGATCAGCACTTCAGTACACCTCGCCACGCACTGGATACGATACGAATATGTGTACACGCCTCCCACAGATTCGGATGCACATGCTCGATATGTGCGAATTTACATGAGAGTGCATGTGTATTGTCTGGAGCTGGTATGCAGCTGCAGTTGCAGCTCGTGATCCAAGAATAGTCCTTCTGGTCTGTTTACTAAGTGCTATAAGTGTTACTCAGTGCTTAACCAGAAGATCGTGAAGGATTGTCATTAAAAGGTCAGTGTATCTTCCAAAGGGCGAACGATCTGTTGCTTTGTGTTTTTTTTTTTTTTTTTTTTCATTTCTTATTCGTAGTTTTTCTTCTCTTTTTTTTGAATGCTTTTGTCAGCGGAAATAGCTATTAGCCTTGGAATATATTGTAGATACTAGTACTTCCTCAATTCGATTCTGACCTAACAACTTTAAAGTTTCTCTCTGGCACACATATGATATGATGATTTATGTGGTTGGCCCAAGATACTCATGCTCTATACTACTCGTAATGCGACAATCATAATCAAGATATCCAAGGTTGTGAAGTAAAAAATAGCTGCGACTTTCCGACAATGGAAAAGGGCGCTCAATGTATGCAGAGTTTTTGGGTCAAGTGAAATACAAAGATTCTGAAAAGGTAGTTTAGATTCATTAATGGTGGTCCACATTCTATCTGAATCTGAATCTGAATCTGAATCTGAATGTATTTTTAGATTGAAATTTATGATCGGTCATTGGAATGACAATGTAAGGCAATGAGAAGACATGAATCTCATGGTCAAATTAATTCTAGTAATAATTTGATTTCCGAAATCTGAGTATAGTAACTGACCTATGAGTGGAAGATTTTGAAGTTTTTTGAAATGAAACTTGTTCTAGCTTAGGTGCTGGGGTTTTGAAAATTGCTTCCGTTGTCTTGACAATAATGCTTGAGAATGCCCAGACCTTAAAGGGTCACTAGTTTGTTTGGAGGTCAGCCACTTCATCATGAAGGCATGCTACGATTTCCTAGACAAAAGCAGTAGATATTTTCAAAAGTACAGAAGAATGGGGTTCTCTACAGAATTGTCCATTTCAGGTAGGTTTTTATCCCAAAACATATGGACGGCCTCTATTTAGAGCCATTGCTTTATCTTGAGAGCTTTCTTATGCGTTCGTCTGCCGTTTATATTTCATCAAGGAAGGATTTGGTATACCTATCTCTCCATGTGACTATCCTTTATATTGAATTTCTTGCCAAAATGAATGACTGAAGATAGATATTCACTATTCATGCCCATATGAAGTTTGGGTCTACAATCTCACTTCCCTTAATCCAAGATCAAGTTTCCACATTATCGCATTAGAGATTTACAAGGATGAGGCCTATCATAATCTCTATTAGAGCTGTGAGTATTGTGTTAATTGGCTTTAAGATGCAGGCTGCTCTTCAAATGAAGTAAGAGAGATGACAAATTTCTTATTGAGTGTTCAGGATATCGACCCCTGTCGCAAATTTCTTATGGTTGCAAAAGGGTTTATGTAGACCAAATACGTATCATTTATATTAGGTTTGTCTATATGTAGATGCGTGTCCTAATTGCCTTTTTGTGAATGAAATGTTATGACTTGACTTGAATAGGTAGTCATCGTTGATCACGTTTCTGACGTTGAATGACAACAAACTGAAAGTTCTGATAGTCTTTAAAGAGTTATGACCAGCTGTTGTGTCTATTATTATCTCAGTTTTATTCATCGTTTCTAGTTTAATCGTTGATTATCACAAGTTAAGATTTGTACGAATATCTAGTGTTCGTTCGATGAATATCAGTTCATCTCTAAATAGAGGCGATTAGCCTTGTCGCCTTAGCAGAGGCCCTAGATTGCCACAAGGCAGACATAACCGCCATCCAGGAAGTGCGATGGGATGGGCCAAACAAAAAACGGATGAAAAACTGTGATATATACCGCGGAGATTGCTATAGACAGCAGTGACAGCGTTTATTTGGATGTGGATTTGTGATACGCGGCAAACTTAGGCAAAAACTCTTGAGCTATCGGCACGTTGGTGAACGACTTATGACAATCCGCATCAAGGCAAATTTCCCGAACATCAGCCTTATATGCGCTCATGCCCCCACTGAAGAAAAAGATGACGCTAACAAAGACAGTTTCTACGAGCTCCTCTAAAAGACCTACGAGCATTGGTAGGACAGTTGGCATACACAGCCTTCATGGGGTGAAATATAGTTATAGCAAGCACCAGGTTTCCCCATCTCAATATCCGTAAGGAGACATGAATGTTTCCGGATCACCAAACTGCCAGCCAAATCGATCACATTGCGATTGACGCAAGGCATGCCTCCAGTATTCTGAATGTCCGAACCTTCCAAGGGGCAAATAGTTAAAAATGCGGATATCGAACACAATCCAACAAAGAAATACTGTGAGAAAATATGACGTCGAAAAACTGCAATCGCAAGAGACGGCCAGAATCTTCGCCGATCACGTATCCCGATGTCTCGCGATCATTCCAGTGACAATACTGCCAGAAAGCCGTCATCAAGGCCGCGACTGATGTGCTGGGTTTCACCCGACCACCACTACGAAACCCCTGGTCTGATAAACAATGCCGACTAGCAAACGCAGCAAAACAAGAATCGTATAAAGCGGCGTTGCGAAAGAGAACTAGAGCTGCTCACGAGCTCTACGAGCAAAAAAGACGGAAGGAACATCGGATCCTCAGAAAGAAAAAGAAAGAGCACGAGAAACATATGATCGAAGAAATTGAGATATGCTACTCCAGGCACAATGTACGGAAGTTTTACCAAAAGGTAAAAAGAGCGTGCTAGGGCAGAAAATCCCGTTCAGAAACCTATAGACAATGAGGGAAACCTTATAGTAGAATCACAGTCGGTGCTGAGAATGTGGAAAAATTACTTCTGCAGAGCCTATAATGGCTACGAAGAACATAATCCCGCTGTTAGGCAGAACGTACCACACAATATAGACGATGATAGACAAAACTACCGACCGCTTGACCAAAGCGAAGTACGGTAAGCAATATCCAAGCTAAAGAACAAAAAAGCTGCGGGGCCTGATGGTCTTTCCAAAATTTGGTCAGATGAATGCATGCCTGATGAATGGAATTTCAGCATCGCTTGCACGGTCCACAAGAAAGGAGATGCCTTCAGCTGAGCCAACTACAGAGGTATCAGTCTTCTTAACATCTCATACAAGATTCTACCTGCCATGTTGTGTGAACGCTTTAAACTCTTCGTTAATAACCTGATTGGCTTTTAGCAGTGTGATTTTAGGTCAGGAAAGTCCACCGTCGATTAGATTTTCACACTAAGGCAGATCCTGGAGGTCCCAAAAGGTCCAAATTGATACTAACCATCTTTTCATTGATTTCAAAGCCGCGTACGACAGCATCTATAGGTAGAGACGAGCTATAGAGAGCCATGTCTAGCTTTGGCATCCCTGTAAAACTCATTCGATGGTATAGGATGACGATGGAGAAAGCTCGCTACTGCATCAAGTTCAGTAACGACCTAACAGTAATCCTTAATGTCAAAAGAGGATTTAGACAAGGTGACGCGCTATTGTGGGACTTTTTCAACATCATACTTGAAAGAATTGTCCGAAACTCACAGGCCAACCCACAAGGCACGATCTTTCAAAAGTCCGTCCAATTACTTTAAACGCCGATGATATTGACATAATTGGTAGAACACAGCGAGCTGTTACTGGTACGTTTGCTGGTATAAAAACGGACGAGGCTAAAACGGGTCTAGCGGTCAACGAGGGCAAACACCAAGTATATGCTGTCAACAAGAAGGGACACCCAACATCGTAGAATCAGACAAAACGTCACGATCGACAGCTTTAACTTTGAGGTAGCGAGGGACTTTGTCAACCTCGGCTCTGCTATAAATTCTGACAACAACATCTCAGAAGAAATTAAACGAAGAATAACTCTTGCCAACCGCTGTTTCTTTGGGCTAAGGAGTAGAAGGGCCCTATCCCACCTGCGTTGACGAGCTTTGGAGAAGGAGATTCAACGACGAACTATACGAGCTGTATAGAGACAACGACCTGGTCAAAAAACTGCTAGTCAGTAGCTTAAGATGGCTAGGACATGTAGAGCGGACGAGAACAAATGCTCCGGCCCGTAGAGTAGAGCCCGTCGAGTCTAACCAGGAGCGACAGCGCAGTAGAGGAAGACCTCGCTTTAAGTGGAGCGCGCAAGTCGAAGGGGACCTCAAGATAGATACTTTAGTGGTTGACTCGGTAGATTTGCTCAAGTTTTTTCTTGCAAATATATGTATCTCCTGTTTTGATATTCTTCTGCCACTCTTACTCATTCTTTATTAAACTTTTAGTTTAAATGTGTGCTACAAAGCAGCTCCCATACTTCTTCATTCCATCGCGGTGGGGGACTATCTATTGACTGGATACTTCAACTATCTTTTTCCTCTCACTGTTAGCTCTCCGCAATACTATAGATTGGAAAGCTGCTGAGTATCCTATAACTTGGATTGAACTATCAGCGCAACAATCAAGTTCGTACTGAAATGGTCACCGATAACTATGGCAAGCTAAAAATTCCAAAGGCATGCTCGGCTAGTAGCATTATACTAACCTACGCCTTCATAGACCTCACAATATACGGAAGTGAATACAATACGTAACGAATCAACTTACCGCCTCAGGTAAAAATGGACTCACTGTTGACAACCCTAACAAGGCCTTCGGATCTGCATGTGGAATATTCGGCCCTTTAATATGCCACGTGAAGCTGAAAAATTACTAAAGGCCCTTAAGTGCTATTGCCCAGATATCACCGTCATCCAGAAAGTACGATGGGATTAGCCTTACATAAGGAGGTTAAAAAAATGTTGATGAGCTCGTAACGTCAGCACATTACTCGCCCGCTAGTGTTACGTCTGGGTATTTGTACTACGCTACCACTTCTTCTGGTCTTCCCAATTGGTTGACTGTACGGGGCAGGTATTGGCTGTAGTTGAGAAGTTGTTCAAATGTTGATGTAGTGGATGGTGGAGTTGACGGTGATCCTTTTGCTGTTGATGTTTTTCAGGTTGTTCAGCTTTTAGCATAAATACTGCCTTAAGTCGGTCAATCGATATCTTAACGAATTTTCCATTATTGCGGACGCAATCATACTTTGGGTTTCTGCTTAAGATGTCGTATGGCCCATTGTATGGTGATGTCAGAGCACAGAGACAGGAGAGGAGTTAGTTAATTCAGGTTGTATAATTCTCCTGGGAGCCGTAAAGTTGTCCCCAGAACGGGCTCCGCAGCTGTGCCTATATATCCGGTCTTAGAGAACATCGAATATTAAGTAAGACCAGTGATAACACATCGCACCAATCAATTTTTTTGTGACACAATATCGCTGTTTTAAATGTTCGATGAAGGCGCTCCACCATCCCATTCGCTTGTTGGTGGTAAGGTGTCGTTTTGAAATGCATTACTCCTAGAGACTTAGAGAGTTTGTAGAGTTTGTAGATATCTATCGAGAACAGTTGTAATCTTGTTAGGTGCACCGAATCTAACTATCCATCCGCTTTTTAAATTCGTTGCAACCGTTTCATCGGAATAACCTCAGACCATTGCGTAAAACTGTCTACCATTGTTAGGTAATACCGATTTTCTTTAGATGATGGCATGGGGCCAATGATGTCTATACGTATGTGCGAGAAACGTTGGTCGGGTGTCGTTGCGAATGGTGATTTATTGTGCTCTAACGAACTTAGCGAAATCCTTTCGAATTCTGGGCAAAATGAAACGTTCGGTGACTATGTTTGTTGTGGATTTTATCCCAGGATGAGATAATCTGTGGAGTCTCTCGATAACTCCTTGGCGCAGAGCTTTTGGGATAAACGATCGGCAGCAGTCGTGACCTACGTCGCAAAAGATGTTTCTAGCAGAATGGGGATCGCTCATTAGTTGAAGTCGCACTGATGATTGATCGTCGGTACTGCGTATCATTTGTTACAGTTTTCCATAGTTTTCCTATTCACGTGTCAGATCAATAAGTTCTAATGTTGAGCTTTTCTTGCTAATAGCTTCAATTCTTGACAAAAGTCAGCCACGCTGTTGCCATTCGAGATGAACTTGACAAGGTGACGCAGCATTTTCGGACTTTTGTTTGAATGCGTAGACGAGCAGTTTATGGTCCATAAAGACGCAGAACTCGCTGTCTTCCAACATATACTTAAAATGTTTCACGCCCTCGTACATAGCTAACAGTTCTTGGTCATAGGTGCTGTACCTTGCCTGCGTTGGTGACAGTTTTCTAGAGAAGGTTCCTATAGGTGACGTTAATACGTTTGTTTGGAGAAGTGCTGCTCCGATGGCACTATCATCAAACACACGCACAGTAGTTGAAATTATCGAAAGCCACTGTGTCGATCGTTATTTGTATTGCCCTTCATGGGATTCAGCATTTTCAAGTGATTTTTGATAGCATTTGGGATGAACCGCTTCAGGTCCTTTGTCTATTCGGGTTTCTTAAACCGGATTATACACTTTATTTTCTCCGGCAATGGTTGAATTCCATTCTTGTCCACGAGTGCCCCGGAAATTTAAAACTCTCTATCCGAAATCGCATTTAGACACATTGATGCTGAAATTGTTTCGGTGTAGCCTTTTGAAAATGATCTCCAGGTGTTTCTAGTGCTCAATTGGATCAGCGGATGCAACGCATATGTCGTCGATATAAGCAAATACAAAGTGATGACAATCACTGAGTACTTTGTCCAGATGGCGTTGAATCGTTTGAGCCGCATTGCGGTGACCGAACGTCATGAACAGAAATTCATATATGTAATCCGAAAGACGTAGTGATTGCAGGATTGGAAATATCTGGTTCGTTTATTGGGATTCGGTGGTACGCATTCTGCAAATTAATCGTGGAGAACATGGTTTTTGCATGCAGCACGTGTGTGAAGTTCTGGATGAATGGTACTGGGTAGCGATCGGGAACTGTAATCGCGTTCAAGCCCCGGTTGTTGTCACATGGCCTCCATTCGCCGTTATTCTTTTTTACAAGATGTATCGGGCTGGCCAAGTCGTTCTTCGATGATCTACAGATGCCATTCTCCATCAAAAACGGCATTTCTGTACGCGCTGCCTCCAATTTATCTGGTGGTAATCGGCGAGGGCGGACTACTTCCGGACTACATCCACATCTTTATACAGCTCGTAGAGTACGCGGTTATATCTTCTCCTCCATTCGCCTTCCTCAGAAGAAAACCAAATATTCGACGTAGAATATTTTTTTTTTTTTTGAATGATCTCAAGATCTGCTCCGCTGTCTTGCTTATCGTCTAGCATTCAGCTCCATAAAGCAAGACTGGCAAGATCAGGGTTTTGTAGAGTATGATTTTGGACTTTCGAGTTGGGAGTTTGCACCCTAGTTGCCTGAGGTTAATCTTCGTCGAATCTTTACTAGGGTGTCATTTGGGGAGTTTATATCATCTTTTCTTTTCCTTTTCCTCCAATACTTTGCAAATGATCTGGTACATACCATTACGTCGCCATCAGCTTTGAACAACTCTGACGGCAATCCGTCAAAGCCTGCAGCCTTGTTGTTCTTTAGCTTTTTAATAGCTGTGACGACTTCGTCTAGGCTGGGCGGAAGAAATACTTAATCGACTGAAGTTGATGGAGATACCCTATGAATCTCTTCTGGTCATGCCTATCAATCAGTTGTTGGAAGTGCTGCTTTAATACATTCACAGTTCTCTGCGGATTGGTGACAAGATTACTCTCAGTGTTGCGAAAGGCCTTTAGGTTTTAGCTTTTTTTTTTATAAAAGTTTCGCATCTTGTTATTACTCCTGCACTCTTCGATATCCTTGAGCTGGGAAACCGCGAAGGCTCTTTTATTTTTTCGAAGTAACTTTTCTTTCCCCCTCCTTCTGGCTCTGTACTCATGCCACGTTGCCCGGGTTGTTCTTTGCAACGTCTTTTTATATGCTTCATCTGTTGCCTTCTTCTTCTGCATGCATTCGTCATCATACCATGGATTTCTGGTCAGGTTCTTATAAATATGTAAGTCGACAATCAGCAATATAGTAGTTTTACAAATAATCCTTTTAAGGACTCCAGAGTTAACCGTCATTTTGTTCCTACAAAGAGTATTAGTAACCAATTTGATACGAACTGCTGCAGGGCCATTTTCTGACCTAACCTAGTGAAGTTTTCTAAACTAATAGGTCTTCCAATAGGGAAAGCATTGCTGGTATTATTTACAGAAGAAGGCTTGATTTTTGTTCGACCAAACGAAATAATTCGTCGTATTATGGATAAATTTAGAACCAAATTCACTCTACATGATTTAGCTCTTGCAGGAACAAACACTAAAAGACCATGGCATGCGATGGGTATAAGCGGATTGGGCTATTAAGAAACTTGAAGTCCACTCTTATTTTTATCGAAAAGTCGGCATACTTTTGGTTGAATGTCTGAGCTCTTACAGCAGTTCAAGCCTAACAAAATTGAAAAATTTTATTATTATGTTAAGTTGACCAGAAATCGAAGAATCACTTGATCCGATTTAACCTTTGCACGAAAGTGTGCGCTTTAACGGCTCTGTTCCCTAGGAATCGTTTTTCATCCAGGGCATATAAATGGTGAGGTAGGTTTTCCGCATTGCTCGAACAGTTGCAGACGGACAGAAGCTTAAATGAAAAATACCAGAAAAGTTTATAGCAGGGCGGTCCAAATATTGTACAATGCATCAATTTACCTACTGATTAAACCAGATTTTGTAAATGTTGGACAAATGCACACACTTTCTTGTTTTTTCTTAATAATTTCAGAGTTGTCTGATCATTTCGTCGCTTACTATTAATTTTCTAACTGCATTCAATTGACTCTTACCAGATTCGTTTTGTTGGAAGTTTACATCGTCATCCTCGAGGATCAGCGAACGAGTGCTCTAAACGAAACGCGACTTTGAATTTAAATTCGGTTTTCAATTACTCTCGTGAATAATTCACCATCTGGCGCGATTATCTGAGAGGTGAGCGCGACAAACAGTATCAAATTTGGGTACGATAAGAAAAACAGGAAGACCCCGGAATACCCTGAAGCAAAAAAAAAAAAAAAAAAACAAAAAAAAACAAAAAACCTATGGCCACAGGCACAGGGTTTTCATTTCGGTTTTCGTTATTTAATACTCTCTCTGGTCATGCTCTCAACTCAGTTCTCAGTAAACTGTGTCCAGAGTAGTTTCGCGGAGTGTTATTTTGTTTGTTTATTTGTCTCTTCTGTGCCGCGTTTTCCTTTTACCATTCCCTGTGTGTTCTAATCGCTTTTAATTAGAATCTGTCTGTCTCAGTATTTTAAAATGTATCTGGCAGTGGTAAGTTGCTTTCACTTTCGTTAGATTAAAAGTGAAATTAAAGTTAGAACTGTGAATCTGGATTGGCACATTTAGATTTTTAATTTTTATTTTTGAATGAAATATATAGACAGACATACACACCCATATAGTGGGGCTAGAGTTCCTTGAAAGGCAGAGGAAGAGAGAAACAAACGAATAAAAGACGACGAACGAATGGGATTAAAGCGCAAAGTAACGATGAGCCCAGAATATTTAATTCAAGATCGCTGCGTATGTACATATGTATGTATGTACATCTGAATAACATACTCTTGTATGGTGGTGGACGCAACATTGTACTTCTGTTGTGGCTCATGTTTTTTGTATCAGTTTTGAAGGTTGCCATACACAAAATTTTTTATTTTTATTTTGTTTCTATCTCTTTATCTGTTCTGGTTTTTCGTCTTCCACTTTGACACCCTATGCATTTGAATTCTGCTCATATAAGCGTTTGATAACAACAGGGGTGTAGAAATGTTTCCATTGTCTGAATTAGATTCACAAAAAAAAAAAAAAAAAAAGTAATACCTATCAATCTTCAAAGTGATAACACAATAATACTAAAACACACTTCTTGGTAAGAGAAGAGGCCTTCAATAAGATGGTAATTCTAACGTAGTTCTAAGATTGATTAATAATAAAGATTGACTCTACTGCTTCCATACCTATACAATTCATGTCAAGCCTGTAACTATGGGAATCTTAACAGCACACATATTCACTTTTTTGGATGCAAATTGTACACAATAAGGCATGCTTAACCGGCTTAATATATTGACTGAGAGGGCGCCACTTGAATTAAATCCATACCATATTCAGTTAGTACCAACCTTTAAAAGATATATGTATAAATTTGACAGCTGTCGGACGATTAGTTCTCGAGATATAGCGTTCTGAGTGAAGCAACTTCTGTTATTGTGAAAAAAATGGATTCAAAGCAATTTCGTGTGTTGAAAAAATGCAGCCGATGCAAAGAAATAGCTTGATAAGTGTTACCCGGACTCTGCACCATCCGAAAAATTTAAAAGTGGTCATGCCAGCAGTTTTCAGATGAAAACATCGAAAAAGTCCACAAAATGATTACGAATGACCGTAAAGTGAAGTTGATCAAGATAGCTGAGGCTCTAAAGATATAAAGATAAAGATAGATAATAAAGCCGAATTTTTGCTTCGGTATGTGACAATGGATGAAACTTGGCTCCATCACTTCACACCAGAGTCAAGTCGGCAGTCAGCTGAGTGGCGATCAGGCGACGAACCTCGTCCAAAACGACCAAAAACTCAACAGTCGACTGGCAAGGTTATGGCATCCGTATTTTGGGATACACATGGAATAATTTTCATCGACTATCTCCAAAAGGGGCAGACTATCAACAGCAATTATTACATTGCGTTATTGGAGCGTTTGAAGGACGAAATCGCAGAAAAACGGCAGCATTTGAAGAAAAAGAAAGTGCTGTTTCATCAAGACAATGCACCGTGTCACAAGTCGATGAAAACGATGGCAAAATTGAATGAATTCGGCTACGAATTGATTCCCCACCCACCGTATTCACCAGATTTGGCCTCCAGCGTCTATTTCCTGTTCGCAGACCTCAAAAGAATGCTCGCCGGAAAGAGATTTAAGACCGGTGAAGAAGTAATCGCCGAAACAGAGGCCTGTTTTGAGGCTAAACCGAAATCGTACTACAAAACTGGTATCGAAAGATTGAAAAATCGTTTCAAGCAGTGTATCACCCTCGAATTCAACTATAGGGTTTTCCAATAGGGACTTGACAACTTTGAATTTAATTTGTGAACGCACTCTTTCACTTATCATCAAACTGTCACTGTAAATTTATTCAGTAACTAACGAGCAACGTCTGCAAATTATAAAAATTTTCTACAGATATTCGGAGTCGGTGACTGCAACTTTAAGAGCGTAAACTCCAATTTTCGGTCGTAATTCTCAAGCGTTATTGGTCAGGTGAAAACCCACATGTGTTTCACGAATCACCGCTTCATCCACAAAAAATAACTGTTTGGTGATTTGCATGCCGGCGGCGTTATTCGTCCATGTCACGTTACTGTGAATGGTCAGCGTTATCGCGCCATGATCACCGATTATTTTTGGAGCGAATTGAAAGATATGGACTTGGACGACATGTGGTTTCAACAGGATGGTGCCACAAGCCACACAGCACATGCTACAATCGATTTATTAACTATTTTCTGTGGGGCTACGTTAAGTCATTGGTTTATGCCAGCACGCCGACGACGTTGAAAGAGCTCAGAGCCAACATTGAACGCGAAATAGCGGCCGTTTCGACCGAAATGTGTAGCCGAGTCGTTGAAAATTGTGTCAAACGAATCGACCGCTGCAAACGAGCCCGCGGTGGCCATATGAACGAAGTCGAGTTCCGTTCATAAGTGTTTTGATTGTACTTCAAACCAATAATAAAGTTTCTGAAATATCTCATATGGTTTGCCTTTTATTTAAAAAAAAAGTTGTCAAGTCGTTATTAGAAAACCCAGTATATTGATAAATAAAGTTGAATTTTGCAAAAATTTTGTGTTTTACTATAAAACGGACTTTTCTTTTTATTTTGAACACTTCTTGGATATATACTAGCTTAGGTTAGGTTAGGTAAGGATAGTTGTCCCATTGGCCAATTGTGATGCAACGTGGATCTGTGATCCTTCTCATCTTGGAACAAATAAAAACTTCTAGGGAAGCGTAGGAGACTGTTAACGTCAATATCGTTTAAATTGCTTAAGTCATAAGAAAGCTCCTAAGTGAAGTTTATTTTTTTGGAAGAGAGCTGGGCATGTACAGACTAGGTGGAGGATTGTCTACTACTTCTCCCAGTCCATGCAGCTTTGTAGAAGTCATTTGCAAAAACCCAACAGTCCACCTAAGGTTTGTTCTTCTATCAGCATCCAGTTTAGAATAGGTAGATAGGATAGGTAGAATAGCCCTAGAATTCCCTCGAATATTTCTGTGCTACGGTACCCCACAAAGGTGAATTAAACTGCTTTGACATCTCCATGAGAAATGATCGGCAGTAAAGGGCGATCTTAGAATATGTGATTATGTGAGACTGAGTCCTGACTACTCGCAAAGATGCGGATATACTCGTACTTTGTAGATATCACGATTTACTTCAGCCAGGATAGGACTTCTTTAGTCACCGAAATTTCCACCTGGAATACGCTACAATGATAAGGAAGGCAGAAAGCTAAGCTTAGAAAACTTAGCCACCAAACATTCTATTAATCTTGGATCCTTGCTTATAGAAATATATTGACTTGTCATTCATAAAGAATCTTCTTCCCAGAAGGATCTAGAGGGGATGCTAACATGAAATTCTTTGTCAAACCAATGTTGGAGCATAATGTAGTTTATGTTCTCTGGAGGTATTAGGAAAACATACCTGTACACTTTCGATGATGTAATGATTTTTCTGAAATTATTCAAAGATTCTCTCCAGATGCAAAAACTTTTTTTGTTGACGGGAATGTGAAATAAGCTTCATCACTTAAGATGATTTTGCGTGAAAACCGACATCATGTCCTAACAACCAATTGACGAAAATTCTGCGTTGACTATGATCTGTTGGCTTCAACTTTTGTATTAGTTGGATTTTGTAAGGATGGATGAATGCTTAATGCCTGGGAGTAGTGAAACTTTTTGCTATAGCAGCGATGTTCTCAGCAGAACGTTCACTTTTTGGTTTACCAGACCTTTTTCGATCGTTGACAGAACCAGTTTCTTAAATTTTTTTCACTAACCTTTGAATTGTTGACCCATTTGGACGATTGTAGCGGAAAAAATAAAACAAGTCAGGTTCTTTTCGATCCTGCTGTCACAATCTATATTTTATTTCTGCCTACCTGGCAATCTGATATTCTATAATGGCCGCCACCGATCCAAAGTTGGCTGCGGTTCTCGTTTTATAACATCGCACGACCGACATTAGGTACAGGTTGAACCAAAAATAAACTTTTTACGTAACCTACTACAATATGAATGTGTCTGATTCACAAATTTCAAAGATGACATGTCATTGCTGACATTTAGGTGCGACTTTTGAAGGACCCTTTAGTTCTATAAGCCCAACTTATCTTTCTATAGGATTGCAGAACTCATGTGACCCCTATATAAGATCATACTTTGAGACTTTTTTTTTTATTTGTTTAAATGTTACAATGTTTTGGAAATATTGAGTTCGGCATGGCATTCAATAAGAGAGTTGTATGGCGTAGGAAAGAATCACGATATCTCGAAGTAGGTCCGAAAGAAGACTTGGGGGTAAATGGTCAACCCCAGTAATATATATATGGTTTTTATTATATATAGACGGGATCACTGGCACTGAAAATAGCGATTGAATAAGGTGAGTCAGCGGATATTTCGTCGGTGTTGACTGTGCAATATTGGCATCAATATCGCACGGCTTTAAATCTTATCTAAATGGCAAGTGTAAGAGGGTGGCACCTGACCAGATGTAGAAATTATTATATTCCCTTATATATTGAGGCCAGTTCAGAGGGGGTGAAATATTTCTTACACCGCTTGAGAAAACCTAGGCGTTTCGCAGCATTTTTGGCGACATCGAATAGTAGTTATTCCAACGTAAGTCATTGACACACATACCAAGAATGGAAAGTTTTTCGGTGTCGACGATTGAAGTGCCATTTATGGACAATAGGTATTTAAATTTCGATTTAACGACACCATTAAATTCCGCTCTAATGGCGGTTTCCCAATTGAATCTTATATACCATATAATCAATAATTGTAAGTGCTATAAAAGACTAAGTCTTAATCGTTCATCTTAAATTGCATAAAATTGAAATTGGAAAAAACACCGACAATACCAAGCAAAGTTGCGAAGTGAGAATTCTAATGTTGACTTACCGAATTAACTTGTTGTAGCTATTATATGCCCTTCTACAATAGGAAACAGTACACCAATAAAATCCGCACTCACAACCCGCTATATATCAGTTGTTACTTACACTCAGTCACTGTCAGTTCTGTGCGAATGTAAGGCAGACAGTGGTAGTCACCGTCACGTCAACCAAAAGGCCATATTTTTGGTATGTCTCAATATTTATCAAAATTTTTCTGTTCTATCGGAAAAGGAAAAGGCTGATGATTTAGTTGTAGTAGGTGATTTTAATTTAAATAATTTAGAGTGTTGCAATATGGTTTTGTCTTACTTGGCTATTCTATGATTATTTTAGGAAGATATTTGGATCATATTCATGGGCGGTTCAGCAATACTTCGTCGAAATATTATGCGAAATATGTTCTTAATCTTATGATTACTGACCACTGTATGATGGGTTTCCTTATAAGTATCTACAAATGCAAATACGTCAAAAGCATTAGATCCCCAAAACAGAAAACCAAAATTAATTTCAAGAAACTAAACTGATGTTTACATGTGTAATGATGCTTCGAATTCTCACACCATCTTCACTGATCGTCTATTGAATCACATTATTAGTTGTTCTTATTCCGTGCCCGTCAAGAAGACTGAAGGTAGACTCAAGCCCCGGATCTCTTGAGCTCTGTTGAAAAAACGTGACCTACAGCAACTTTTGTAGGAGACAGTAAGGTTTCGGACAATTTACTTATTGCGAATGCATTTGATGAATATTTCACTTACACAGCTTGTAGTCTACAATCAGGTGAAGTCAACCCAGGCATTACGTTTTGCACTGCTATTACCAGCTGTGCTGATCTGTCGCAAAGAAATAGCTTTGTTTTTACGAATATTACTCCATACAAAGACTAACCATTTTTTAAAAAAAATCGAATTCTTGTGGTTCTGATGATCTACCCAGTCTACTTTTAAAGAACATCACCTTTTTCGTCGTGGAAGTATTGGCAAATCTTTTAAATCGTTGTGTCTTCACAGAAAGGCTTAAATGTGTTGATGTTTTCCCGTATTTAAAAAAGGTTCTGCTAACGAACTGTGTTCTTCACATCTTCCTGTGTTGAGCAAAGTTTTAGAAAAACTTATGAAAACAAGAATATTACTATAATTTTCTTAAACAAAAAAAAAAAAAATTTAGTCCCAAGCAATTTGGTTTTTAAAAAGGGAAGACTTACAAAAGTGCTTTGTTTTGTTCCGAAATTATGTCTAACCTTCATGGTAAAAAAAGTTCAGCTGGTTTATTTATTGATACCACCAAAGCCTTTGACATGGTAAAGCAATCCATTCTTTTGGAAAAACTGAAAAAAAAACAGGTTTTCGTGGATTTATGCTTGATTGGTTCACGTCATACCTTGAAAACAGGTCACAGAGAGTGAAGATAGACGATGTAAGGAGTACAGTCAAAACTTTTAATTAAGGTATGCCCTAAGGCTCTGTTTTGCGACCAGTTTTATTTCTTGTTTATATCAACTCACTTTTTGCTCTACCTTGGAAAGGTTCACCTACCGGTTTTGCAGTTAACGTATACAAATATTCTTTAGATCGTTTAAGTCATTGTAGAAGAAAGCTCCTAAATGAAGTTTTCTTCTCTGGGAGAGAGCTGGACATGTATAGCGTAGTTGGAAGATTGTCTCCTCTTCCTTCTTGTACATGCAGCTTCTACAGAAGTTGGTTGTAAAGGGGTCAAGCTTTCGTGTATTCTTGCCTATAAGACAGTGTCCAGTGATGATACCTATGATGGCGCTGAGATGTTTCTTGTTCAGAAGGATCAGACTATTAGATCAATTCAGATCCAGCTTTGGCCAGATCTTTTCGGTCGCTAGATATGTTGGTCCAACAGTCAAACTTTAATATTGATTTGCACCTAGCGATTTATATACCTATGCTACCCTTTCCGGTAGGATAGGTAGAGTGGTTACAATTTTGGCGAGTTCGTCGGCCTCACAAAGGTGAAGATTGAACTGCAATGCCATCTCCCTAAGAGATCGGCATTCAAGAGCGGTTTTAGAGTTGAGAATTGAGAATGAAACTGAGTCCAGGGACTTGATAGCGGCCTGACTATCTGAAAAGTTGGGGATATCATGTTTTTCTCCAACCGCCTGGAACAACCTACAGTGATTTAGAAGACGGAAGGAGAAACTTAGATTTAGCTTGTCTAAGAAAACACCGCCACCAGTCCCGCTATCAGTTTAAGATCCATCTGTGTAAAAGTGGATTGTATTATCCTCCATGAAAGCATCTTCCTCACAGAAGGATCTAAAAGGGAGGCTTACAAAAAAGTCTTTGTCAAATCAGATTTCGGGTATAGTGTAATCGATGTTGTCTGTGAGGATTCCTCGTTTGTGCACTGTATAGTCGCTTTAAAGCAAATAGCTGCCTGCTGAAGATATCGAGGGGTGCCAAGTGAAACAGAATATCCAATGCCGCGGAAGGAGTAGAACGTAGGGCTCCACTTATGCATAGACATGATGTTTTTTGGACTCTGCTTATTGCTACAACAACCCCGTAGGTAGGCTATAAGAGGTTGAAGGCCCTATTTGTTCCCAATGGCATTTTTGCAAAAGAATAAAGCTACTGTAGCTTTCTTGACTCTTTCATGAATGTTAGGTTTCCAGTTTAGTTTAATGTCTAAAATAAGACTCACGTATTTTGCTAAATCGAAAAAGACTAAACTGGCACCGTTTATTAAGGGAGGGTCTATGATTGAAATTTTGCATTTCCTGGAAAAGAGGATAAGATCAGTTTTATGTAGGCTTACTTCCAATTCACAGCGATCTACCCAACGGGTTAAGCTATTAAGATTTATCTGAAGTTGAGACGGCCATAGCAACATCATCCGCAAAGGCAATCACCCTGCTACCACGTACTTCTAGGTGTACTCGTTACAGCTGTTCATTAACTACTAAGTTTCATAGAAGAAGAGAAAGAACACCGCCTTGCGGCATACTTCTGATAACGCATCTTTTAGCAGAAGGCCCACCTAGAAGTCGATTATCTTGTTTTTTTAGAATAAGTCTGATCAACTCCTCAAGCGAGTCGTCTATCTAAAGAGTTGACAGCGCAGTCGTGATTGCGGATGTGTTGACGTTGTTAAAAGCATCTTCTTTGTTCAGGAAAGCGACCATTGTGTACTCTGTATATTGTAGGGATCGTTCGATGTAGCTAGTCGGTGAATACAGAACAAGACAAAGGTCTTGGATCAATTTTAGCTCGTATATGGATATCAACCAGTCTTTTTAGAGTTTTTAAAAGGAAATATGATAGACTAATTGGTCTGAGGTGCTTTGGGACAACATAAAAGTATTTTCCGGCTTGGGAGTGAAAACGACATTAACTTCTCTCCATGACGGTGAAATGTGGATCAGTTCTACACAGGTCCTTATGATATTTTCTAGCGTATATAGGACCTATGTAGCTTGGCAGGTATTATTCCGTCCGGACCAGTAGACTTGTATGGTTTGGATCTATGCAGCGCCCAAAGCAGTTTGTCTCTTGTAAGCAGATCATGAATTTTGGTCTCGGCTGCAGTAGTCCTGTTTGGGTTGAGTGATTCATCACTTGAGGTTGTCCAAGAGTCATCGGTTTTTTTCAAACAACTAGGCATCTTAGATTTGTAGAGAGGATTTTTCTAAGCCGAAATACCTCAGAGGTTTCTGTGATTTTGTCACAGAATGATCCCCAGGATTTTCGCTTTGCCTTCCTCAGTTCTTTTTTATTTATTTTGAGGGATTCCTTGTATGAGTCCCAGTCAGTCACTTTTCTTGTGCTTATGCTAAGCTGAAAAGTTTTCTGCAAAGGTTTGTAAGCGGTCACAATGTACATGGTAAGGCCACTTGAATTCTGAGTCAGCTACAATGACCCCAAATGACTTATCATTCATTACCACCAATACTACAGACAAAATCTAACTCTTGGAACTTTTGACTAATTTCAGATTTAAGTGTTCTACTCGTACATATGGTACATACATATGTTCTTTTCAAATTCATTTTAATCCTCTTTCCATATCGTTGCATTTTTCCAGATTTTGCTAACTCTCATAGCAATCCTTCTCTATAAGTTTCACAAAACAAGAAACTATCCACCGGGCCCATGGGGAGTACCGGTTTTAGGTTACCTACCCTTTCTCAACCGAAAAGTTCCATACAAAACACTCGAGCAGCTGTCTAAAAAGTACGGGACCACATATTGTCTCTCATTGGGCACCATCAACACTGTGGTGTTATCTGATGCGTCTGTTGTCCGTGAATTCCTACGTCGTGAAGAATTCCAAGCCAGAGCTCCACTTTACCTAACTCATGGCATCATGGGCGGACATGGTAAGAAGAACACGAAAATTGCCTTACTTGATGAATTGTGATGGTATTCGAAACCAGTGATTACCTCATCCATTTTGCAGGTATCATTTGTGCGGAAGGTCCTCTCTGGAAGGATCAGCGTCGCCAGGTCATTGATTGGCTGAAACGTATGGGAATGACGAAATTCGGACCATCACGATCGGCTCTCGAGAGCAGAATCAGCATTGGCGTTGAAGATTTCCTCAAGGTCAGTATACTACTGCGGATGTTACTCATCCATTCCTTCTAACGCGTTGTTTATTTCATTTTTCTTTTCACTGTATACCATAATTCCACTTTCAATTTCTTTTATTTGTGTTTGTTCGTTCTTCTGCGTCCACACCATAGACAATCCGTGATGAATCGGCAAAGAGCATAGAAGTCAATCCAATGCATGGGCTACATCATTCAATGGGCAACATTGTAAACGATCTTGTTTTTGGCATCAAATACGCGAAGCATGATGTCACTTGGCAATACCTGCAGAAGCTACAGGAAGAAGGAGTCAAGCATATAGGGGTATCGGGTGTGGTTAATTTTCTGCCATTCCTCAGGTATGACTAGTTGATCTTGTGATTCTCTTAACCGGATATGACGCAATAAAATTACGAAAAACAGCGCAAAACCCATAAACTAGGTAATAATCCTGGAAATTCACTCTCTATCCACTGCAGATTTCTGCCATCGAACCAGAAAACAATTAAGTTCTTGCTAGAGGGCAAGAGCAAGACACATAAAATTTACGATAGCATAATTGATGATTGCTGCAAGCGCCTGGAGATGATGTTCACATCTAAGTCTACATCTACTTCGACAACAACAACAACACCAGTGACGACTACGTCCACCGAGGAATGCAATGAGAAAGATGAAAAGCTAAGTATTCTGGAGTGTTTTTTGCTGGAGAAAAAGAAACGTCTGAAGTCTGCGGATCCAAGTGCCAAGATGTATAACGATAATCAATTGCGACATTTGCTGGCAGACCTATTCGGAGCTGGTGTTGATACTACGTTAACTACTTTACGCTGGTTGTTCTTGTATTTGGCCAAGTACCCCAAATATCAGGATTTGTTGCGAAAGGTTCGAGATTGGTTGTCATCCTTTTTTTTTTTTTTTTTTTGAAGAAATAATGTCTATGTGATGAATACTTTCCAGGAACTCTCCGTATTTGACAGAGATAGTTTGTGCTTAGAAGACATTGATAGCATTGATCTAATGAAGGCATGTGTGTCCGAGGTTGAACGTATTCGAGCTGTTGTCCCATTGGGAATGCCACATGGAACTTTGAAGGTGAGTGATTGAATATCTAAATGCACGGATAGGTTTTGTTTTAATCGTTTCAAAGCCAGAAGCCAGGATTCAATTTTCGGTGACCTTTTGCCTAGTTTCACACCCTTCCACTGTTCGGAGTTGGTAACGAACTATAGTTTCCGTCTCAATGCTTTCAAACTTAACAAGACGAATTCTAATTTTGGTGGGGGCTGACACCTCCATTTATTTGGCTTAATACAAACCTAAAACCTAACAAAAATTAAGGGTTAGGAGGTAAGGGAACGGTGGAAGAAAAGTGCTCTGGTTGAAATCAAATACGGAGAGGTTTGAGTTGGTTCGTTGGAACTAAAAGAAGTGCGATGGGTTAGAATATTGAAAGGACGAGGACATCGTAAATTATGAAGGTTAGTGCTGCAGGAAAAAATAATTGTAAAGGGAATCAGAATCAGAATCAGAGAGCAGTCGATGAATGAAGAATGAACGTTTCTGCGTTTTTCGAGGATATTCAGGTTAAGAAGTTTAAGGCGGTCACGATAGGGAGTTAAGATAAAAAGGGTAGTCCTCGAAGAGCAAATAAAAAAAAAACGACGTTGAAAGTTCCCGAATTGGCACTTGGTTGGCATATTCGAGAAAGATGAGGACATGTCTAATGTAAAGTGACATTGTCACATAGGGATTACAAAATTCTTTAAACCATCGTTTGATAAAATAGAGTGATGAGTATGCTTTAAGGATTATCCTATCAAGTTTAACTCTTTTTGGTGTAATATTCTAAGATCACGAAGGGATTGAACTTGTGATACAAGTTGGCCACGCAGAAAATAAAGTCGAGGAGGAGATTGATTCAGAGATCTTTAGCTCTAAGAAAGACAGTAAGTGGAGTAAGGTCCTCTTGAAGAAGAATAAATTCTTGGGTTGAAGAAGTAGTTCTAGAGAACATAGCGTCGTCGGCGTAAATGAATAGGGGGCAGATCATCTTATATATTAAAAATGAAAAAGAAGGGGACCTAGATGGCTGCTTTGTGGGACACTAGAAGTTTCTAAAAAGAGAAAGCTGACCTAAAGTGAACGCTATAATAGCAGTTCCCCAGACAAGATGGGGTCAAGCCCGACGAAAGACAATTTGAAAAGGTTCAAAGGTCTTAGCAAAATTTGTAGCAATAACATTGATTTGTTGCTATTTTCTAGGGCTGAAAGTGCAAATTCAACTAAGTTTGTAGTAGACCAACTACCTTTCATAATTCCATGGTGACTGGGTGATTTAAGCGACTTGCACTGAAAGCTTAGAACTTTCTTGGTATGTGAGAGAGCATAGCAGTGGGACGGTAGCTAGTTATTTAATTTTTTGAAGCCTTTTCATGGACCGGGGTTATAAAAGAGGTCTTCCAAACTTTGGGCGAATTCCTCTTGTGTGAGAGATAGATCAAATAAGGAGGAAACTGGGTGCGAAAGATTGGAGGTTCACTTTTATTGTCTGGATAGAAATGCAACTCTGAGATTTTGTAACTTTTCTTTGATCAAAACATTGAGATAGAGAGTGTCCGATGGAGAAATTCGGAAGGTACTTGAAATATATGGAGTCAGGTACGAAGAAGTTGTCTGCAAATAATTATTTAAAAAAGTTTGCAAAAAAATTCACAATAGCATGTGGGTCGGTAGATGATATATTATCGATTTTCTTTTGTAGTTGGCATACTAATAAAAGGGTCGTTGATAAGTTTGGTCTGCGCAATGGTGAGAAAACGCTTATAGAGGCAGCTATAGAGCTCTGTGAACTGGAGGTAGGTTCCAAGATAGTTAGAGTAGTCAGAATAAGAATTGCCCACTTGTTTCGTTTTAGAAAGAGCGAAGGAAAAGAAAGCGGGTGTAGAGAAAGATAAAATTCAATATTTCATTGTAAAAAATGTGGACAGCATCAGCTAAGGGTAGGTTGATAAAATCAACGGAAGATTTGATGAGATAGATGTTAACTTTGCAGATATTAGCTTCATAGAAGTTGTAAAAATAGATAGGTGGTGAAGGAGTGGATTGGGGTAGAGAGGTATGGAAAAATGAAAGAATAAGAGGGATGTGAAAGTTATCGATATTTGATAGCGTTGATAATGGAATTTATCACTAGTGAAAATGAGGTCTACCAATGGAGTTAGGGATATCAATTACTTGGCATAGGCGTGGGTCTGTTTTACAAGAAATTAAGAGATATTGTCTGCGTTTGACGTGGTAACAAGAATTGGGCATCCGATGGAACCTACTTCAGGAGACTCAGATTAAAGTCACCAAAGATAAGGATAACCTAGTTGGAATCACTTAGGTCAATAAGTTGGTCATTCGCTATAATAGCAAGGATGTAGTATTCGATAGGTAAAGCTGAGAGAATGTAGCAACATGTTACGTACATTGACCTATTGGGAAGTACTACCTTTATTGAAACAAAGACAAGAATCAACTATAGGAAGGGCAGGATCATTAACCATAGGGAGAGAGTGATCATCATCTCGGAAAACATTATAAAGAAATGGGAATAGCTCCTAACTCTTTATGTCGGGGTCAGATTGGTTTCTGTAAGTACATAGAGTTCAAGCCTCTTATGTACTGGTAGTAAAATGTAAGATGAGGTATGTTGCGTGGTGTGGTTGGGGGGAGTGTAGATGAGATGCAGACAAAGAAGGCAAGTTGGGAACGAAAAAAGTTATCATGGTCCGCCCGGAAACGCTGAAGATGAGAAAACCATGACGCTTCTTTTAGTTTTGCGCTTAAAACAAACATTGTCGGGTTGGTCGTAAAGATATGCGAGATGCGTATATTTTCGTATATTTTATCTCAGTCAAGCGAGCGAAATTTGGGGTCAGGTTTAGGATGGTAATGGGGCATTAATCTGGTTGATTCATAATTAGGTATTTGTTGGGACATTGTTTTGTTTTGCTTTGTAGATACGCATCTTTCCAATGTAAACGTTGGTGTTGGACAGGTTGGAAAATATTTAGCCGGTAAGTTTAGTTTTAAACTGCGCTTATTTTTGGGGTAAGTTGGTGGAAATATTGTGAATTGGTTGATTGTGATGCTGTATCTCTTTTTAAGAAACTTATAGATCCAAGCAATATATATACATATATATATTTTTTATAATCCCGAGCGCGCACCAAACGGATATGAATAACCTTTACTGGCTTTTCTCCAGGGCGCGGCCGGGTGGTGTAGTATTTCGAAACTCAGGTGTATTAGGTTTCGATATTTTTCCCAGAGGTGGTTGTCAAAACTGGAGCCAGTGCATCCTCAACCAGTTGGTCTTAAGTACGTGCTAGTTGTTAGTTCGTTACATTAAGCCCAGCCAGCAGCCACTCCAACATCGGTGTTATGCCTTCATGTCAGAGTTGACGCCGACGGGATTTTTCATATAATTTCATACAAATTCTATGAAAAGACTTTTTCAGAGAATTGCCTCGCACGGGATTTTAACCCACGACCCTCTGCTTGAGGAGTCTATGCATATACAACTGCACCACGGCCACCCCAAATAATATATGCGTAGTTTGGGGCACTTTTGACGAGGAGGGTTGTGAACATCTAATTCGGTGTGCGGAGCCGGTGTAGTCTGCTTTGAATGTGTCCATGTTATCCAGTTGATACTGTAGCAGTTATACCACCATAAGAGGTTGGGTTTTCAGTACTGGATGTAGTAAATATTCGGCTTCGGTTTCTAATAATTTAATCAAAATTGAAGTATTGTAAATTGATTTGTTGTGCTGCAAGGATGAGTTGGAAGATCATCAATTTTGTGAAATACTGTTTCTATGAAGTTTACCAATTCATTCAACACTGTTCCATTCGTAGTGTAGTCCTATTGATTATATCGACTATAACGTCAAGCATGGGATCCAACTGATTTGAGGATGGATGATTGTATGTCGCAGATTGGAGATGGGAATTCGCTGTTGATGACTGAATATGTCTACCAGGAGTTAGTTAATAGAAATACCATATTCTTATTGGAATCTATCATTGCGAAACCGATAGATATAATTTCACTTAACACTTTATTCTGACCAAAGTTTTCCACACATCTTACATTGTGTTCGAAGGTTAATAGTTTGTCTATTGTCAGTCTAACGAGTGAGTTGTGAATGGATTTAGTGTATTAACTGAGGCACTTAATTGCAAGGAGCATAAAGCAATATTGATACACTCGTTACAGAAGAACAGCAGATTTTCCGAAAACTCTTTAAAAAAATACCGTATTTCTTTTATTTAGGACGACGCAAATATCATGGAATGTTTTGCTGCAGATCCCCATACAGGAAACAAAGTCAGGAAGAAGCGAAATCAGAAATTAAAATTATGGAGGAAAGTAAGAATGCAACTGAATACCGTGACGTTTTAAACTGAACAACATAGTGATGGCGCATGATTTATAAATTTTTTCTTAAAGTGACTAAGGAATCTGAAATGTTAGAGTTGTGCTTTGTAGGTAGATTGCCTTGATGTACCGATGAGCATTTGACCTGACACAGATTTGTCTAAAATAAAGACAACCAAGTACCTTCGGTCGGGTTTGGGAACATAAAGGAATAATGAGGTCTCTTATGCGTTGTTTTAAGTAAGATCAAGATCCTAAAATTTTTAGAAAAGCCCTGGTGTGATATGTAACAGACTTGTAGAGCCTCAATTGCAGCCTTGTTTTGATGTTCAGCAGAGTCTTGCAATATTAGAAATCTCAAATACATCGAAGCTTAACCATCAGCTTATTTTGTGATTATGAATTCTAGAAATTTATCCCTAAATCTACCTTTAAGGTCTACATTTGATATCTCTTCTAAGGTTAATATTGTTGCCTTGTTTTTTGAGGCTTCGCCTCATTTTCTTTTACGTCATCAACGAATCCTCATGAAGTTCTCCTTAGTAGGAAAACATAAGAACTAGTCTATTCGTAGGTTGCAAGGTAGTTGAAGCATGATAGGCGACATTTCGATGTCTAAAACGATTCATCGTTTTGCGTGGGTCATTCTTTTTTTTTTTTTTTAAGTTACTGGGGATATAATGGATTATAAGGATGATGGAGGACAACTCATGATTGTTATCACTTCTCTATTATTACTTTTCGGTCATAGCGCTTTAGTTGTCTGACCCTGATGGTTGCCAAAATATTGGCGTGATCATATGTGAAAACACGGAAGCAGGTTTTTGGTTTGATTAGGCAATTTAAGAGCAATCTTAAGTTTATCGCTCCTCGCGGTCTGTAAAGCCAATAAGACAAATGTTTCTGATATTGCCCCCTTGAATTGAACTTTCTTAAGAATGTTGCCGCAGCTTGGTCTCCTAGTTTCCGTAAATGTTAACTTCTCGTAAATGGCGAAAAATCACCTTGAAACCTTGGGCTGTTTAACACCTAATGAGAATCCCGTGATCGAGTTCCTATATCTGGAGAGTTCTGGTAAAGCAAAAACAAAAACAGATGAAAGGAAAATAGTGAGCAAGAACGGCATTATGGTAGTGAAAATATATGAATACCCTACACCATTGGGCACTGGACATCTGCATAGCGGAATATAATGCTTTCAACAAATAAATTACCTATCGCAAGCTGTCACAATGACGGACTAGAAAACGTATTAAATAGCCAGCAAGCAATCGGAGAAAAAACGCATTGACCTCTTAAACGGGAGATCAAGAAAATACTTTTATTCGATGAATATCTAAATGGACACCTCGGTTAATCAAAGCAGGAATACGAAGAACGCCATGAAGGAAACGATTCCGGAACGAAAAGCTCGGTGGAAGAAAATGCACTTAGCTCATGCAAATTATACAATCTAACTCTACTAAGCACGCTATTTGAATGTCACTCAGTGGAACGGTGGACATCAAACTCCAATAGATTCCCATCTATGTTGGAATAACGCGAGATAGCGAGTAAAAGATTCTAAAGCGATCTTCGGCTGACAGAATTTTTTGAGAAAGAAAAAACAAATAAAACCATCATCAGAGGAGAAAATAAACTGACACAACTTCAGTAAGGAAAGAGGTCAATAAAGCAAAAGACAGACAAGTCTTTCAAGCGTGGATTACAAACAAAGGAAATAGCGAAATCGAAGTGCGTATTGTGTTTGATTACAAACACTATACGAGTAAAAAAAAAGTGTGAGGAGAAGAGTAGCCAAAACACGTGCAATGGCCCTAGAGGCATTCTATAGGCAATTAGAAGAGATACCAACCTCAGAATAGACTCAGCCGCCAAACTATATTAACGATGAGCTGGGATACCTTCTAACGGAGATAGATGAAATTTGAAAGTCCATTTTGACGCATAACTAAACGAAAAATTTCTGTACAATACTGTTGATTAATTATAAAATTAGATACTTTAATATCTCATCTTTTACTATTAATTTCTCGGCTAACTATATTTATATCAGTGTGAGTGGCTAATTTTGAATTTGATTTAAAGAAAATTATTGCTTTCGGTTCCGAAAAGGAAAGTTGAATTTAGTGAAGCTTTAAAAAAACTGAATCGGTGGCTTCCAGCCTAACCGGATCACATACTCTCCGAAGTGTGGGAAACAATCAGAAAAATTAATCATAATTGGTTCGCGATTTTGACTATGCGAGGTGATTAGATGACGAACTAGTGAGAGAAGAGGTTTTCCTGTTCCACTGTATAAAGGCACAGGCGACACGAGAGATTGTAACAATACCCAATCGGTAGGGCTGACATCGTATGCTATAAAAAAAGTTTCTGACAGTCTAAAGTGTTAATGAACTCTATGGCAGCCAATGTGGTTTTCCAGAGCACAGTTCGACATACGGATAATGATGCAGAAACATCGTAATGCTTTAAAAGGTGTACATATTGCCTTTATAGGTCTTATAAAATCAGTAGATAGAGTTCACATAGATCTAATACAGATGAGGTAAGGAATAATCCCCTTGCAACTCAATACACTTTTCTCAGCGGTGCTGCAACTATTTTAACCCATCCGTATAGTACGATTTTTGTTTGTCCTGCAAAAAACTCCTCCGTGGCGGCGATGATTTCCTCGTTCGACTCATACATCTTTTCGGCGAGGAATCTTTTAAGTTGGGAAAAAAAAGTCGCAGTGAGCCAAATCCGGAGAGAACGAAGGATGGTGGAGGAATTAGTAGTGCAATTCGACTAATTTGGCTGTGGCGACTGCGGATTTGTGAGCCAGTACGTTATAGTGTTGGAAGAGTACATTTTCTTTGCCAAATGTGGTCGTTTTTTCTTCAAATCGGGTTGGAAACGGTCCAATATGATGTACCAATGAATCCGTGTCTCCTCCGGATTTCGATTAAACAGAGCTAAGCACGTCTCTGAAGTTCTTTCACGATCACGCTTGTTTTCGGGTGTGAGCAAACGTGGCACCCATCGCGAGGACAAAATCTCGTACACGATATGGCTAACGCGTTAAATTCAGGTGCCTGCTATTTCAGCGGACTCGCGAATTTTCATTCGGCGGTTCGCTATTTGGATTTTGATTTTATCATGGATTTTATCCACGGTATACTCTGTGGTAACCATTTTTGGGCCACCTTTGCGCGGTTCATCAAAAACCCTCGTGCGGCCACGGCCAAACTCTGCGATCCAATGGTAAACGGTTGTACAGAAAGGTGAATTGGTCCCATATATACCACCGAGAATGGGATTGATTTCCTCGCCAGTTTTGCCACTCTTTTTCCAACACGATGTTTTGAAATGGGTGTCAAAACCAAACTAAACGTCGGATTGTCACCAAATGATAAGCGGGCCAAAAGAGGTTATACTAAATGGTGGTATACTCATTTTGTTTCAGTAGCGCCACATATCTATCAATCCGGATACTCATCAAACAGCCCTCGTATACTAGAACGCCCGCGATTTGTACGATGAGACCAAAATTAAAGTCAAATTCACAGCGAAAAAAATGGCAGAATTCAAAAATTAAGGTTGGAGCACTACACAGAAGTGCGCAAGGTTAGTCCCACTTAGACCTATTGACCCATTGTGATGTCACGTAGATCTGGGATCCTCTTACTCATGGAACCAATTTGAATTTCTCACGAAGCGTAGGAGAGTGTTAACGTCTATATTTTTTTATAATTCTTTGGAAGGCCTTCATGACCCTTTATCCAGAATAGGTGAATGCTGAATTACTCTGTCATCTCCGGAAGTGATTATCGGTAGTCACGATTTTAGAATTTTGTGAAACTGAGTCCAACGATTTGATAGCAAGCTGACTATCCGAAAAAAATGCTGATATCACGTTTTTCTTCAGCCAGGACAGGACGCCTTTAATTGCCAAAATTTCCGCCTGGACCTGCTATCCGTCTTGGATGCATCTTTCTTCAATGTTAGACTCCCAGTTTAATGTCCTTGTTTTATCGAGAGAAACAGAGGAAAAGTAGCCGTCCGTCGGTCTTACTATTGCAATTGACAAAATGAAAAAAGGACTTGAGGTTGTTTATAATAGCGGTTAACTATTAAGATAGCGTTGATAGATAGAATTCGATGAAATGAAGATACGAGTATGTATCTAGATAGTTTTTATAGTCGGAATAAGAGTAGGTGCGAAGGAATACCGGGCATAATTTTTTTCTTTTGTTTCGTAAAGAGCGGAATGTCAACGATTATACCAAGAAGGGGATGTAGAAGATGTGTTAGGGCGGGATATGGATTTGAATATTTCTCTGTCAAAGATGGAGAGAGCATTGGCCAGAGATATATTGGTAAACTCGAAAGAAGCCCTGCTTAGGTAGGTGTTTATTTTACGGGAATTGGCTTTGTGAATATTGTAAACGTAGAGAATAGCGTGGTGGGGCAATAGGAAGGGAGAGTGGCGAAAAAATTAAAGAGCAAGAGGAGGATGAAATTCATCAATATTTTGAATTGATGGGAGACAACGTTATACCGAGATCAGTTCTGAAAATAAGGTCGAATTGCGTTTCAATATATGGGTAGTTGGAAACGCTTCTAACTTGACATACATAGGCTAGAGTCTGTCAGTTGACATAAGAAGAGACATTCCTTATTAGAAATGGGATTAGAAGCGATGAAAAAGAATAGGTCTTTAGATTGAGCTGAGGCAGATCAGAATCGTCGGTGATACCATTATCTTTACGAGAGTCCGATAAGTCAAACAAATTATCGACTGCAACAACAAGAGATGATAGAATTCGATAGTATAGGTCGGAAGAATGTAGCAAAACATAATGTACAAGGATCTACGAATAAGTTTTGTTTTAATTGGCAACAGCTAGCGAAGAAGACGAAGGTGAGCGATCATAATCTCGAAAAACTTTCAAAAAATGAGGGAATAATTCCTGGTTTTTACGTTGGCGATAAAATTAGTCTCAGTCAGAGAGTATATGTTAAATGGAAGAGCATGAGATTGACGTAAAACGGCATGGGTTTTAGAGCGCAGTAAGGTTTTTGCGTGACTTGTTGATTTTGAACATATTAATCGTGATCAAGTCTACTGCGTAGGAAGTGTGAGACTCTTTTCGAATGCACATAATTGGAAAGAGCGGCAAGATTGTCTTCAACTTTTTGTATGTTTGTATGTTCTTGTGACCCTAGAGAGCACATAGTTACATTCGGTAGTATCATTAGTTTGCTGCGTCAATTTAACAGCAGGTGGCCAAAGGGGTGAAATAGCCGAGGAGTTCAATTGCGCGACAGACAGGATGTCAGAAGTGGGGCTTAAAATGTGAAAACTGATGAAGTGAAAATACTTAGCTCCAGTTCTGAGGTCGAAATTTCGGAAAAACTTGTGCATTGAGAGGTGTCAGTTTGATGGGTATTAATTAAATTAAAAGAGATACTTTGGTGTTGTGGCTTGGTTTGGGGTGAAATAGATGCAGTTAACTCATCTCTGAAATTGCTGCTGTTTGATTATGGAACAGCCATTTATATTTAGAAGAAAGATATAGTTTGTAGCTGCATTTGCTTCTGTGGTGAGATGTTGGAATCAAATTGCAGTGACTGATGGTGATGTCATATCTCTTTTCGAAAATCCTCACCAATCGGCGTCAGGGGGCGCATTTGATAAGAAACTTTGTGACCAATTGGTTCTTTGAAGCAAGTTTGTTGCTAATCGTAAGGGGTCCAAATTTAATAAAAGTGATCGCTGAGCTTCCGTGGGGCGGCGACTGGAGGAGTTGACATAAATGTGTTCTCGGTTGTTAATTTGGAAGATGGGAGGAATCAGTAGGTTGGATCTACTGCAGAAGGCTTAGATGTTGAGCTTCTAGGTGTAGCATATAGTTTGGTATAATAATTTCTTAAAGAAATATCTGAGCAGATTGTCCATATCATATTGGAAAATGCTTTACACTTATAAAACACAGCACATAATTGATCTCACCACCGCTTCATAGGCTCTATTTTCTGTGCTCAGTGCTATTTCTTTTTTCACAAAATATGCACTTCCCGTTGTAGTTTATAGCTTTCTTTGCTTTTTTATTATTTTTTTTTTTCAAATAAGTTTTAAAAGTCACTTGAGGTGACCCGAACTGCAACTTTTTGAAATGCTATAATTTTTTTATTTTTTGATAAATTTTATTGTGCCAAGCAAAAAATGTTGCAAAATACATCAATTTTCAAATTGTATCAGTAGTCTTCAATATGTTCACCTTTGGCGCGAATAGTGGCCTTATGACGGTAGAAGAAAGCATCGCACGCTGTACGCAAGTGGCTCTGCGGTATTTTGGCACATTGGAACATTTGGAACATTGTTTTTTAACCCATCTTGGTTGACGCGCGCTTTGTGAGACGGTGCTGAGTCTTGTTGAAATGTCTACGGTCTCTGACCGAAATGATTGTTTGCCCAAGGCTTCAATACTGTCTCTAAGACAGTTTCACGGTGTACGATCGCATTAATTTTGACTCCACGGTCCAAAAATACTAGCGGAGAGCGACCATCGGCGGTTATGGCGGCCCATAACCAAAAACCATCACCGTCGGTGCTGCCTGCTTTCTGGTGGCCGTCCGAAGGTGTAAATTTTCGAAGTACCCCTCTGGTAAGTACACTCGGTCATTTTGTTTGTTGACATATTGCTCTATAACAAGAAGCGACTCATCGGAAAAAAACCAAATTCGGCAACTTACCACTTTTATGCAAGCGTAGCAAGTCCTTCGCTCTTTCGACTCTAACTTTTTTCTGTTGCAGTGTAAGATCGTGTGTTTTTTGGAACTTCAATCCGTTCCAACGATATGTTGAGCTCACGAGCCATTTTTCTCAATTTGAGCCTTCACTTTCCGAACCATTTCTGCCGATGTTGCTGTTTGTTTATGACCACCTCCATGGCGTTTTGCAACGCTGAAAGTATCACGGTAACGAGCCATGGTTCGAGACACTAATGATTTATTCACGTTGAGGTGCTGGAGGGCTCTAACGTAGTTACTTGTGGTTTTCCAGCCAAATATAAAGCAATTACACTATCACGTTTGAATTCCATCGCGGATAAAAAATTTTTCAACACAACTGATACGCAAATCGTTTAAAAGGCTTAAAAATAATAAAATTATCTGTCATGTGTAAACATTTGAGCTCACAGTAATGAACGGTTTGGAAATTATAGCAGTCTGAAGTTGGTTGCAGTTCGAGTCAGTCAGGGTGTATGTATTTATAATGCTTAATGTTCTTCAAAATTTCGTTTTCCCACATCTATTTCTATGCTTTGCGTAGCGGCCAAATCAACTTCTTGATCATGATTTGCATCATGTTTGGCGTTTCTGACAAAATTACGATATCGTCGGCGTAGTCGAAGTAGCCTAATATTTAGTTCCTCTAATAGGATCGATCATCTAGAAATAAGAAGCAACGCTACGGGATCATGAAGGAAGCATCCTCGTGTAACGACTATGCGCTACTTTAACCAATTTGAAATATTATCGCCATTCCATACTGCAGTTCTTAAAGACCTTCGTTGATACCCCCTGGTTATCAAAAATCGATTTGCGGTCATTGAATTTGAAAACTCGCCTGATGAAGTATCGCAGGAATTTGTCTACGTTTAATCATTAATCATTGCTCCGTGATATTTATTTCCAGTCACTCTAAGAATATATACCTTTCGACTTTCATAGGCTTACAATTAAGTTACAAGTTTGCAGTACTTGTCAAGTCTATTTTTCGTTAGCTGCGTAGTATCTACGTTTTTTGTGAGTACACGAATATCATTTGCAACATTAATACTGGGGTTTTAGTGTATCTTAACTCTATTCCGCCCTTAACATGGTCCTTTACATCATTTATAAATATATAGAATGAATACCAGCGTACTAAGGCAAACCATGTATTAAATCCGTCCGACACTTTGTTTTCATCCCATACACACGCCATGTTATTGTGATACATATAGTAGATCCTAATACATTTATAACTTAAGATGACATCCCATACCTGTAGAGCTTGTAAAAAAAAAAAAAATAACTTCGCGCGAAACACTACCGAAAGCCCCTCGAGAATCTCTAAGGAAGGCACATAATTTTATGAGTCTTTCCTTATAAATCTCCGCAATGTTAATAAGTGCGAATAGTTGGTCGATTATTAAATAATTACGCCAAAAACCTGCTTGACATTTTGTTTTCCACCCACTGAGTTATTCGGTTGAAGATCACTCTGGCGAATAACTTGGTGAACGTCTCTTTTTTTATGTAGAGAATATATTAAATGTTTTGATGTTTTGAAGTTCTGTCCTTACCAAACTATTTTTCTGTCTGCTGTTTTCACTTACTCTGTTAGTACATCAATATTTAGTGAAATATTCTCGGCTTCTAATCTTGCGGTCTTTCTATATCAACTACGATAGAGGTCCTAACCGAGAAACCCCGCGATCACAAACGAAACTTCTGTAGGTATGTGGTCTGAAAAGTCACTAGCGCGTATACACCAGTTTCTAGCTATAAAGCAATAGTATTATACTATATATTACCAAGCATGCCATGCACCATAGAATAAAGTATATTCACCTTGACGGTCGCTTTCACAGGACCCATTTATAAAATATGACTGGTAAGGCTTATTGGTTGAGGCCCAGGTACAGCCCGGAATATAGTAACATCTAAGTAAGTAAGTAAGTAAGTTGTCTTTCCTACAGAAATCAAAAATCTTTGGTGTATTCTGTCTGAGAAAAATAGCATTCAGAATCGATTACTAATTGAGATTACTAAGTAGAGAAACACAATTACAAGTATATCACTACTGAATTTATTTTTTTATATTTTTTTATTCTCAAACAGGACACCATGATAAACGGTTTTAAAATTCCCAAAAACTCTATGATCATCCCTCTTCTATGGGCAGTGCATATGAATCCTGAACTTTGGCCCAATCCCGAAGAATTTAATCCTTTTCGATTTATTTCTTCAGAAGGAAAGTACTTTACACCTGCACATTTTATTCCTTTCCAAACTGGTAAGCTAATAGATCAACATAGAATATCTTTTCGAAAATAGTCAATGAATCTTGTGTAGGTAAAAGGATGTGTCCTGGTGAAGAATTAGCCAAAATGTTCCTCTTTCTCTTCGTTGGGCTAACTTTAGTCAACTTTGATATATCTGTTCCAGCTTTTGACAACATTAATATGGAAGGAGAATGTGGAATAACTCTAACACCACCAAGCCACTGCTTAGTTTTTAAGCCCATTAATTAAAAACAAAAACATTCAAAGACATAAATATTTTTTTTTTTTTTTAAAAAACTTTCTTTTATTTGATTCATTTTTTTATGAATAAAAAAAATATATTTTAACAACATTTAAAACAACATAAATGTAAAACTATACTAAAATCATTATTTTGTTTTATTTTCTTATAGACACTTAAAAGAAATCTATATAAAAAAATTATTTTTCGTTTTCTTTTAAGCACTTAAACAAAAAAAAAAAATTAAATATATAAAAAAGTATTGTACAATGAATTGTTTTCATTTTTATTTAATTTTTTTTTTGTTTTCTTAATTGGCACTCAGAATTATAAAAGCAAACAAAAGGTACATTTTGATTTATTGTACGAGTATATAGTGTTTAGCTCTTTTGTTTTATTTAAAAAAAAAAATCATCATTTATAGTAATATTAATAAAAATAATTTTCCAATACTTATAAAACCTACACAAACTTATCTTTGACACAAAATTAATAATTTTTTCCATAGTGTTTCTAATTTTTTTTTTTAAACTTAACTTTTTCTTTTTAGTGAGTGAAAATTTAACTGAAAAATTGTTTGTTCTTATTTAAAAAAAAAAAAAAAAAATTATGTATCTTTTAAAACTAGAACCACAGAATTTTATATTTTTGTTTAAAAATTAAACTGAACACAGCGCGGGGGTGGAGAAAATTGGTAAGCGCCTTCGATTTGCTCTAATTGCAGTGTTATTATTATTATTATTATTTTTTTTTTGTGTGTATTTGTGGTGTCTCTGTGGAGACATTTTTATTAGATTTTTCGTTATGCTGATATTGGTAACACTGTCAAGCAGATCTTTTAATCGATCTGATCGTTAAAAAAAAACGATTTAGAACTTTCAGAGCCATCTCTTAATAGATGGGCAAAACAAGCTAAAAATAATTGAATTGTATCTTCTTCTTATTGTCTCAGTGTACATAGATGCCTTTGAACTTATTTTTTACGTTTATTGTTTTTCTTTTCTTTACGTATTTATGTGTATTTGTTTTAGTCAGTATTTTGAATTAAATGTAATGAACAAATGGTCTGTATGTGTGTGAGTGTGTGAATTGTAGGAACAAAACCGTGCTCTGCATGTAACAAGGAGTCACTTTTTGGAAGTATGCGCAAAACACCTTTCTTGAACTTGGAATATGATTTTTTCAAGTCACGATGATGACAGCAGCATGCTTCCATATTTGAAATTGCAAACTATTGGCTGCAATTTCAATATGAGCCGACGTTTCTTTGATGTAGTGGCTCTGGTGTAGCTAGTGTCAACGGTCGCGTCGTTAAACATACTTTGAATGATTCCGGCGTAATTGTGGCACCGACATTGCCCTTCAGGCTGGGTAGTGGTTGCCCCTCAGGTAAGCTTATATTGAAACAATGCATAAAAGACGAGAAGAATAAGAATAGCTCCATACGCGCGAGGACATCTCCCAAACACATACGACGACCCACTCCAAATGGAATAAAATATTCTGGTTTGCGAACTTTACTTTCACTGTCGAGGAATCGCCGTGGATTGAATTCTTCGGGTTTGTCCCACAGATTAGGATCCATATGAACGGAGTTGATTAGAGGAATGACATGTGAACCAGCTGGAATTTTGTAGCCATTTACTTCAACATCTCTGTAATAAAAAAAAAAGAAAAGAAAATAAAAAATCATAAGTTGGTGCTAGATTAAGGGGATTTCTATTCCCCGATCGTTTTTAGAATTCCATGTAAATTGAGCAAATTTTATTCAATAAGAGTGACCTACTTTCAAATGGGCCTTAATTCTTCGTCAAACTTTCAACACCAAATACCTATCTCTTACTTAATCAATCCACAAACCCCTTGACATCATTAGGTTTTGGACAAAAAACTTTAAACTCTTAACTTTCCAATGGCCTATCTAGTCATTACATCAACCACTTACAGTAGATATCTTCATGTCTAACAAAAGCATTTAGTCATTTCAAAATACATTCCATTGTTACGAGCCCTCTGTAAGAGCATCACGATCGACACTTATCAAACTATGTACATATTGTATTTAGCAAGAGTTAGAGGGTCATAAAGAATATCCGGTTCATACAGTATTCCCTACTTTTAAGTCCATTGTGCGTCTAAATGATGCGTTTATATAACTTTTATTCATCGTTTCTCTACCAGTATCACCGACCTACAGTTTTTTAAGTTTAATTGGCCTATTTTGTACATATATAAACTTATAGATACAATCACAAATCAAGTAAGAAAAAAAAAAAAAAAAACAAACAAACAAAAAACAGAAAAGAAAAAGAAAACGAAAACTCAACTTCTATGGCAAGGCAGTTCATTAAACTCTTTGAACGCTTTTCGAAGGCAACAGTATCTTATAGATACTATGTATGAGTATATCCCGCAATAAAAGTTTATACGCACGTCACCATGACTATGACTATGACTAGTAATATTTGTAAAGCCGGTACAATAAATGGCAGTAGGGTATTAACCGCTCATACCTACTATGCACGTGATCAAATATAGATTAAGAGATTTTCATGCCCACAACACCTAACCTAGCCAAAGACTCCATGCGGTAACAAATACTACACAAGAAACAGAAAATCCAAATAGAAAAATGCAGAAAGACAGAGAGAGAGAGAGAGAGAGAGAGAGAGCAAGAGAAGACATTTACAATAACTACTTTATATAGACGTATCCGTAGTAGTAGAGTTGCACTCATATCTACCGGATAAATGCTTACCTTGTTGGCGAGTGTGTTGTTGCCAATGGTACAATGCTTGAGCGGCGCATTGATTCCAAAATTGTCGACTCAGTCACGGGCAAATATTGCAAATCCTCTATCGATGGCAATCGATGGCGGCCAACAACCTGATCCAACTCTTCTTGAACTCGACGCATTTCTTCAGGGTTGCGCAGCATAAACACATTGATCCACAGCAGTGTGGTCTTGATAGTTTCCATGCCGGCAGAGAATAGATCAATAATCACTTGTACGATTTGTTCTTCTATATTCGGTATAAAATAATAATAAAAAAAAAGAAATGATAAAAATCTTTTATTTGTAATTTGTATCCTTTTTCTTAAGATTAGATTTCGTAATTTGAATGAAATTCTTTGAACGAAAAGGTTCTTCTATAACTAGGTCGCCACAGGTAAGGTAAGATGAAAGATTGTTTTTTTAAGCTTACCGTGATCTTTTCCATCGAATAATTCTTCGAAGCGACCTTCCAATTTGGCTTTTTCAATTTCAGCTATATAGACATCGATTAGATCGCGAATATTTTCAGGATCATACGATCGTTTATGTTCAGCAATTACATCACGATAGAATTGTTGCATTTCTTCACGATTTTTAGCGATTTTATTTTTAGCATTCAATACACCAGGGAAATATTGAACCGTTGGAATGTAGTCGACCGTATGAATTTCACCAAATAAACGCATACCCTCTTCAATCAGGTAGTTGAAACGACGAAATTTCGGATCATCAATGGAGAAGCGAACTGACATCATGATGCCACAGATAACATTACTGACTGCTACGGAAATAGCTGGAGCCATGTCCATTGGTTGACCTTCAGATATTTGTAAATTGTGAATGTATCCATGGACTTCAGTCTAAAAAAAAAAAAAAAAAAAAAAAAAAATGAACAAAAGAATAGAAACATTAGTTAGGTAGTGGTTATGTTAGGAGTAAAAAAAAAAAACACAGTTTGTGCCATCAATTTAGAGCAGTCCGGGTGCTATTCACTGTCTTATTGAAATTGATTTAAATATCAAAATTCTTTTCGAGTTCATTTTTTCGATAAATTAAGCCAGTCGGATTTTATTAGTAAAATTCCAGCAGACAAAGAAAAAATGTTTTTTTTATTCATTTCATGTTCACAATTCCGAAAAATATTTAAAAAGGATTAATACTGAAATTTTGTCAACGAAATAATGTTTTATTAAATATTTAATCAGAAAAATAGTTTGAGCATATACATATGTAAGATATCAAACGAATATTGATATGTTAATCTTAAAAAGAAAAAAATTTTGTTTGTGAGCTGAAGAAGATACATTTCTGTTGCCAAATAACTTCTTGTAATTTACGATTTTTAAATTATTTTTTGTTTTAAGTTTAACTTTATGGTATTAAAGAAATTGTTAAAATATTTAAAACAAAATCGTTTTACATTTGATTTTTGTTTTGAATTGATTGTTAGTAGATCCCTTAACAAACAAGCAATTCAGTTTATACTCCAAGAGGCAAAAACATAAAGATTAAAATGGTCTAACTGATGGAATTTATCGGCCGTACCCGGATCTAGTACGCAATAGACAAGTATTTGTAATATTTTTACATCCAGCCAATGAGTTAAATGAGTTCTTAAATAAATTCCCAATTTGCAATTACAAAGAAAATAAATATTTACCATAATTCTTTTTTCCATCATGTGCTTTCCATTGCCCATGTATGTCATGCCCAAATGACGAAGTTTCTCATGTAAAAAACGGCGTTGATTTTTCCACAATTTTCCGGTACTATTGACGATACCTTGAAAAATAAAATAAAACATATTTCGAGTTAATTTTTAATCAAAATAATTTTTTTTTTTTTTTTAAATTTAAAACTCTAAAATGTTGACCAAGTAAACGAAAAATCTGCAGCGTATCTTTTTTTGGAATTTCCAAAATAATCTTCGGTTTTTTACTTACACAAATTTCTCTGAATAGTTTTTGATCGTTTCATGTGCATTTGATTTAATTTTAACCATAAAATATATTTTTAATATTTTTTTAAAAAAAAAAATTATTTTTTTTTATTTCCTACAGCTTTTTCTCTATAAGTTTTATATAACGCTCTAAGGTAAGTACATATATTTAACTCAGATTTAAAAATAAAATTAGCATAAGGTGAAATCATTAAAAAAAAAAATCTTTCGTTTTTAGGCCTAATAAGTGTGCAAACATCTTTCCATCTCCATCTTTCTCAAAAAAAAAGAAACTCTCCCTGATAGTTGATTTTTAACACGCTCATAATGCAGAAGAAAAGGTATAAAGCGACAAAAGTAAAAAAAAAAGTGAAAAAGTAAATAACATAAAATTTTCGCCAAAAACCGAACGAATTACGGCATAAAAAAAAATTCAAAAAATAAAATTAAATGCGTTCTGCGGTTTTATTCGGTTTATTCGTGTACCCATGCCGAAATATCGTTAAAAAACTCTCTCGCCCTACTTTAGGTGTAAGTCCCCAATTGATGAAGATACACAAAATATTTTACCGTAAATAAACATTCGAAATTAACGAAAGTGTAACAAATGTTGTAATTATTGGTCAATTGCAATGCAACGAAACGGAAGAGATGGGAAATATGTATAGTGAAAAGTTTTCATTTTGCGTAGTTGTGGAATTTGTTGGTCAACAATTTGGGTCACTAGTACAGAAGTGGCCTTAGGAACTATCATTATATTTTTTACTTACCAAATCCATTTAAAGTCTGCATAAAAGGTGTATCCGGACGTCCGGTGAATTCTTCACGACGAAAGCACTCTCTTATCAATTTATAATCACTCATCACAACAGTTAACTGATTGCCAAGACGCGCCGAAAATAAGCTACCATAACGTTTGGCCAATTCCATAAATCGAGTATGCTTTTCATTACCCATAAATGTTAAATATCCAATAACGGGTAGACCCCATGGTCCTGGTGGCAAGGACTTCAGTTCTTTGTATAAATTCACTAGCCACTGTATGAAACTTATCACTGATATGATGGTGAGAAAAACTAACAGTGTATGTTGTAGCTCGTTTGTTTTGAACTGACGGAACAGTAACTTTATAAAAAATGAGTCTGTTATCATTTTGATTTTTTTTTTTTTTTTTTTCTGTTTAAGTCCTTAAAAACACTTTTATTTTATTTTTAATATTTTTATTTATTTATTTTTTGCTTTAATGTACTCGTATTGTATAAGACACGATTAAAATTTTGTTGAAGTTAAAAAATAATTTTTATTTTTATTTTTTTAATTAATCAGAAAAACTAATAAAAATACGACTGTAAAAAAAGTACCACTTTTAGGCAGAGCTGTAGGTGTTCTTATGTTTTTATTTATTTATTTTTCTTATAAAAGAAGACGGTTTGTTGTAAGCTCTAGCGTCGATACTGTGCTGCGTTAATAATAGATTTCGACTAATGTTCAGTCCATATGTCCTTGCTACTTTTATAACACCCGGCGCACACGATCGAGTCACTCACTACTCGCACGACGATCGACGGCGATCGTAGAGGGGGTGCATAAATAAACGATCCGCACGCCGCACACGGTCAAAGATGTGAAAATCGTAGGTAAATTCTCTGTTGAGAGTTGTTTTTTTGAGACCCAGAAACCGATCCATATTCAACTAATACTCGTACAAATGCGTATTATACTTCTGTACACACTGACACCGGACTTGGTAAGATCACAGTTTTTTTTTTTTTTTTTTCTTTTTGTTTTCACGAACAGAGAAAAGTACATACTCTCTCGCTTTGTGTGTGTCTCTCTTATTCATCGAAGGAATACAACAGTGAAGATCGCTGGCAGCGCGCAACCACAGCTCGCGCGATGGAATTAAATTAAGATACTTGTACGAGTACATTTCGGCCGACAGGGAAAATAACAACAAATAAACGAATACAGCGTAAATGATGAAGCGCTACCCGATCATGGAGTTTGTCCAAGCCAAGATCGAATGGGCAAAAGATTGCTAATATGAAATTCGTATCTTTAAATTCGTACTTACGAATACCGATGATAGAAAGAGAAAGACACTTGGCTATCAAAGAGAATTTGGTCGTTTGATCAACCATGTGGTGGGGGTGTAATGTCGTAAAAATTGGGGAAATGCAGGTGCCTCGATCTTCCCCTCTTTGAATAGTAAACGTTCTTACGATCTTTTACAAAAATTTCATTCATTAAAAACTGACAAAGAGAATGACGTAGTATGAGTGTTAAATGGATCTCTTTAAAATTACCATGTGCTCCGGATCTCTCCCGATTTCTCCGGAGCTGTTTCTCTTTCTTTCTCTTAGTTACTATCTGCCTGAGAGAGATTTTTGGTGTTGCATTCTTATCACCTGTTTATCAGTAACCAATCGAGTCGGTGCAACTTTGAATAGATCACTTGTAGCAATGTATCTGAGAGTAAACAGAAAAGATTTACCATTACCGTCACTACAAACAAGCATAAGCCATCCAATTGACGATTATTTAATGTTTTTAAGAATTGCTACGAATGCTTGGCAAATATTTACGTGCGCACGTACAAATGTTACATACGTACGTACTAAGTAAGCGCGCTGATTGAGGGAACTATTGTGTATAGGTGCTTATGGGCTATGGCTTTATGTTGTCATAATTTATTGAGATATTCGGATGTGTGTACAGTTTTTTGTTTGAATTTTATTGTTGTTTTATTAATTTTTATTTTTTTTTTTTTTATACTATATTTTGAAGTTTTTTGTTAGCTGCTTATTTTGGATGTTGATTAGCGCTAAACTATTTATGACGCTGCTACGAGTAGTGGCGCTGTGATTTAATTTGATAACTTTAGCTGAGCTACCGGGTGGCCTTCTATCAGTTCATAAGCCTTTTATTCGGTGTAATTGACTAGGAATGAAATTAAACTGAAGCACAGTGACTACTTTGTACTGAGTATTGGTCATAAGCGGAATGACTAAAGAGATGAGTGAATGTGATAGATTCATAGAGCTAATACAGCTACTGGTAGTAGTAGATCGTTTCAAAGTCAGAGTTCGTGAACTATATTCAGTTCATTGACGGCTTATGGTGGGAGAAGTATATACGTACATATATGCTGTCATTATGAATGCATTTAGGTTAGATTTTATGTCAAAATCGATTGAATTTTGTCATTGGCCTAAAATTTTGGCTTGCAAATTGAGGATTTATGCTGATGAAATGCATAATATTGAAGGAGATACAAAGAAACGTTTCCGGTTCCTATTTCAGTTTATACAGATATCTTTTTATTTATTCGTAGTTGGGTCAATTCCGAAGATCGGAACAATGTGCGGATCATAGATTTCCGCTTCACTTGTTGTTCACCGGCTTCGAGAAAGCCTTCGATAGCTTGAACCAATATGCTAGATGCTGCTCTTTGCGGATGAGGGGTATACCAACAAAATTCGCTGCCGTAGTTAAGGCCATCTATGATAGTGCTATTTGTCAGATTCTATGTACATAACGGTAAGGTGTCACCTGAATTCAAGGTCCCTAGCGGAATGCGGCAACGCAGTATTCTTTCGCCCTTATTGTTAACAGCGATGCTCCGTACAACAATATTGGAAACTAATATGAGACTGAGATGGACAGTGCCATCATATGTGAAACATCTCGACTACGCAGATGATGTCTGCCTGCTTAGAAGCAGATGTGTATAGAGTTGGCTTGAAAAAAAAGGCAAAAATAAGGCCCTAAGCAGTTTTGTCTCCAAAATTCAAAACAATATCGTCGCTTTAGTCAACATAAACGGGTGCGCGACCCTTTATCTTAAAAGTATGGAAGGCGGAGGTCTAGACGTGGATAGTAGGATCAATAAAGCAAAAGCTATGTACCATAAATCTGGCTTAAATCTGGAAGAACAATATTATTAGCACTAAATCCAAGTTGAATCTATTTAGCTCCTACGTAAAATCTGTGCTGCTATGGCAGTATAGTATGTAGAAAGTGATTAACACTGTCGAAAGGAAGCTACAAAACTTCATTAATATATGTCTACGCAACATCTCAAGGATTTTCTGGCCAAGTCACATATTGAAAGACCAACTTCGTGTGATAATGGGTCAGGAACCAAAAAAACATCTAAAAACGAAGAAGAAAGTGGATGTGGATTGATCAACCGTAGTGCGTGAAGGTAAGTCTTATAATCCACTTACCCAATGGATTAGGATTGAACTTAATCTCACTGTAGAGCTCGATGGCGCGTTGGTGCTGTGGATGCTTTATGGGATATATATACGAGAGATATACGCCTAGTTTGTTCTAAAGACGAACGCACTACATGTAAAATTGATTGACAATACGAACTCCTGTCGGTGTTAAGCCAATTAACGATCCCTTGTCTTTGGTTCATATCCAGCTCACGTTCTACATCATGCACTTTATATGTATGTCGCGTGATGGCCATCAAGGTTGATAATTCTATTAAATAAAAGTTGCATGACCTTCTGAATATAGCTTCTCTAAATTTTCCCCGGGAATTTAATAGTCAAACGTGGTATGGGCAACATTTCCGAAGAATGAGCTCAATCTATAACGCCATGCATTGATCAATGCTAGACATACATCCAACGTTCTTAGCAAAATAAAGTCGTGAGCACTTGAGTGAAATATCTCTCACAAATATAAATAAAAGTAAAATCATCGTCTTGACATTATCGGAAAAATTTCCAGGGCAATGTGTTAAGCAAACCTAGTCAGTAAATAAAGGAAGCAAATGTTTCGTTATATACTAGAATATGAATAAATAAGAAAACCTCTGTTCGAATTATTAAAAGAAATTCTTATCAAGAATTTGATGATATGACGGTTCATCGTGGTATGAAGGCTAAAGTAAGGCTTCAAACCTGTCACCAAAAATTTAGAGGTTTCACTTTCAAAATTTTTCTGCCATTATTTCTTTCCTATGTATCCACCCTCATACCTTGGTTCAAGGTGTCATATGAACCGTACCGAGTCTTTTCTGAAAACCCACCCGTATACGAATTCTTTAGTCTGCCCACATACTGTTTCGTAGAGGTCTCAGCTTTTAAACAAGCTTCGACGATCTTCATTCGCCCGACAAGACCTAGGTAGCTAATCCAATGATTCTGGACCTTTTGACAAGGAAAAAAAATGTCGCTGTTTCGATCATGCAGTTCATTGTTATATCTTCCTCTTCAAACCCCGATAATGGAGACGGGACTAAAATATGCTCGAATAACTCGAAGTAGGACAGTCTGTCGTGAAAAAGATTTATTTTTCAATCGCTTTCTTAGCACAAAGGAATGGTGATAATGAAGTCTACATCAGCATAGACAAAGATGTAAGTCTGAGTCCATATTCGGAGCAGCTGTCCTGTAGGTTATATTTTCCTACTGTGCTGCCAAAGTTGCTCTCCTTTCCTAAATAAAAATTTTGTATTTTTCATAAATAACGTCGTGCTTAGGACATAATTCGTATGTCTGATGGAGAGGCTTGTTGAAGGAATCCTTGACCAAATCGTCCTTCCCCAGTGTTGTAATTGCTTCTACACATAAGTTTTGCTTATTTTACCTTTTAGTGGTAACCATTGGGTACTGGGCGATGCCCATCAGGACTCGACTTGACAAATTTATAAGCGCGTGTGCTGACCAGCAGACAAAAATAGCAGGAAAGCGGGTGAATTCTAAAGATGTTATCAACGGTGAAGTAAAATCTCGGAACATAACAAATAAGATCTTATCCGGGCTATTTCGACATGTTTGCAGATTAGGCCGGTAAGGATTTCCGTCAGGGTCTTGGAAAAGAGATGGTGGCGGATGAATCCTAAATGGACGGTAACGATCTGATCCCTGAACGGGGTACTGGCTTCGGGCTAACCGATTCCTTATCCTAGGGACATTTATAATGGAACTGGCCTCTGGTTTGGTGTTGCGCCATCGGAGCAACTGCCCGGCCATAGGAAAAAAAAATTAAATTACAAAGCAACATCAAGGATACGGACGGATCTACTGTTGACAACCGCCGCAAACGAAGCAAAGATAACGAACTTCGGATCAGCACATGGAATGTTAGGTCCCGGCCTGCTACAAGGCAGATGTTACCGCCATTCATGAAACGCGATGGGCCGGACAAAAAGAGGTTAAAAAACTACGGTGATTGCTGTCGACGCAAAATCAGCACATATCTGGATATAGATTTGTTGTTAAAGGTAGACTTAGGAAAGAAATCTTGAATTTCCAGGATGTTAGCGTACACCTCGAAACAATCCGTATTTAGACTAAATTTGCCAACAGTAGCCTTATATGGGCGAGAGGAAGATGACGACATGAAATATAGCTTCTACGAGTTCTTGGCCAAGCCTTACAAAATTGTCATTGACAATCGGTGATTTTAATGTAAAACCAGGAAGAGAGGACTTCTTTGGTAGTACGGTTTAAAAGTATGGCCTGCACGACATCACCTCCAAAAAGGTGTTCGGGCTGTTCGATTGTTCGATTAAGAAACATTGTTGTAGTTAGTATGCGGTTCCCACATCTCGATACTCACAAGGGGATTTGGAGAATTCCTTATCAATCAGCCCTCAATCAGATTGAACAGATTGCTATCGTTGCAAGGTAGTACCACTACACTCCTACATTCCTACAGTACTATGGATGTCCGAACTTTGGATTGCCTTGTTGTAGTCAAGGTACGGTTGCGGATCTCCAAATTCTTTCCCGCCAGCATTAATTATCGAAGATCTTATGTGACCTCTGATGTGTTGGCTTTCATTCGGTCACCACAGCGAAACCTATGGCTAGACGATGGGTGCCAGAAAGCACGCGCAGCTAAGTAAGATGCATACAAAGTGGTGCTGAATAGAAGGACTGGTACACTAGGTACAAAAAAAAAAAAAACAAGCCACATACACAAACCCTTAACCGAAGCCTGTAAAGATGAATAAGAAAACACAGTAGTAGAGGCGCAGTCGATGCTGAGGATTTGAAAAGCGCATTTCTGTAGACCATATAACTGCGATTTCGAACCAAATACCGCTGTCAGGCAGAGTGAAACTTTCAACCTGTATGGTGTAGACTAATAATTCCGTCTACCCAAACTAGATGAAGTGAAGATAGTTGTATCTAAGTTGGAGCAGACGGCTTAAGGAACGTCGAAAGAAGGTATGCCCCATGAATGGAACCTCTGCATTTTTTGTACGATTCTCAAGAAAGGAAACTCTCTGAACTGTGCTTACTTCAGAGGCATTAGTCTTCTGAACATCACTTAAAAGATCCTATCAGCCGTGTGAATATTAAGCCTTTCGTTATTAATCTGATTGGTTCACCATCGAACAAATATTCACACAACGCCAGATCTTGGAAAAATCTAGAGCTCTAGAACTTTACCTAGGCTCCGCTATAAATTCAGACAAGGACTGAGGTCAAACGAAAAATAAAATTTTCCAGTCGCTACTTTTTTGGGGTCAGATGGCAATTGACCTTACATTGGACTCTAATAATCACAGTCTTGTCCTATATAATAGAGGTAAGAATGTTATCAAAACTAAATGAGGGTGCTCTGAGAAGTAAATTTGGTTGATTTTCGGTTTCGTCTGCATAAACGGTGAGTGAAGCAGGAGATACAATGACGAACTGTACGGGCTGTACAGAGACATTGACTTAGGCAGAAGTGCGAAGGTCCAATGACAGAGGTGGCTAGGTCATGTAGAACGGATTGGCACTAGTGACAAGTGTAAGATGACCTTAACTAACTTAGTGTGCAAAACTGAAAGCAGCTGGCTAAAGAATGAGCTGGCTGGAGATGCTTATTGGTTGAAGTCAGTTCCACCGCGATCTGTGGCGCCAATTTAAATAAGTAAATAAGCCTTAATGGGTATTCTAATTGGCCAGCCGCTCAGATGACCGCAGTTTAAGGCTTTTAGCAGCATTCTTCACCTTATTTGCTTTAGTTCGCCTATCTATCACGCTTCAGTAGTGTTATTCTTGCTTATTGTTCAGCTCTTTTTGAATTGTTCACGGTTCGAACATTCTAAGTGTAAAGCAGAAAGTTTGTTGGTTTTAGCAACAGTAATTTCAAAGGTATTCAAGGTTAGGTACTTTAACATTTAACCCGGTGGTTTAGCCTGCCACCAAAATAGCCAGATTTCATATATCATAGTGTTAGCAGCGGACTATGATCGCCTCCGACTTGGCTGTTGAATCCATCTTGACTGTTTCTTCAGTGAGGCATTCGTATTGTACTTTGTATAGATTATGAAGTATGAACTAAACTTTAACATTTCCACGGTCAGACTCAGCACACTGTCAACAGGTGATGGTTATTTTAAACGAATCTGTTTGTCCTTTATAAAAATGTGCTTGGTACCGTCTATGGAGGAGCAACATAGTATATGAAAATGTATATTCGAATTCTAACATTATATACTCGTATGGTTAAGCTATCAGTGAAAGAATAATGTTCAAGACTGTACCGGACACTAGCACTGATAAAGAAGTCAGACAAATCAAGGCCGCATAATCCAAGGCTATTGTGTACTTAATATTAACCTGGATTTCCTTAGCTGCGTTGTAATGATTGAAAAGATAAAGAGAATTTCTTGTAAACATCAGCTTGCGCACGTAAAACAACAACAACAGACAACGCCATGTAAACAGAACGAAACGTCCTCTACAAGATTCTTCGAAAATCTTGAAACAAGTCTCGTCTACCAGATAAGTTCATCATCGTTTCGATGATCAGCCACCAATCGAAATGGGTCAAGTCAATTGACTATCTCAACCTATCATTTTCAGTATCCATATTCCAGTTTTATTCACAACCGCCTTCTACATATCACATCCAGCGATTTCTTAATTATTTTAGATACCACAACAAAGTAAAATTCAGCCAAAGGGTATCTACAGTGTCAAGTCGTACGTTAACGTCATTTTGCCTCTCTTCTCACCATGTCCCGTAAAATATTTCGCCCGACCATTTCAATTAATTTTATTGCACTTCATTTTATTTGATTTTATTCCTTTTCCACAAATTCATTGGCACAAAGAAATCAGTCCTGTTTGTCCACCGTTATCAGGAATTTCATTCGAACTGCATTTTTGTTTTTTTTTTTTTGGTTTCGATTTATTAGATGTGTCATAATAATCGGATGCGTATTCTAATCTGCTCCATGTATCATGCAATTCAAAGTTGGACTGTAGCTACGATTTTAAAAATCGAAAGACGTATATCCCTTGTTAGATTATATAAACTACATACGTACGTAGACTGTAGTGAAAAATTAAAAAAATATTTACAAAATTAAATGTCGTAAATAAGCCCGTAGTGTCGCCAAATGCATTTAAAAATTTATTTTCAACAATTTGTCTTGGTGTTTTGTTTTTTGGGAATTTTGGCCAATTAACCTATAACCTCGGTGGGTATTCGAAGGCAAACTATTTTCGCATCTACAAAACATAGCATTTTCGATTATCTCAACGGAAAATGGCGTCAAATCAAATCCATCTTCGTGCATAAGAAGCTCTAATTAACTAATGTTCGGTATGGGCTATAAATCAAGTTGGAGTGTGACGCAAATCATAAAATTTATCAGTGCTTCGTAGAAGATAGAAGATCACAGTGCCGCATCGGACGGTTGCATATGCGTTCAAAAGGCACGCCACATACTAATGGGATTAGAAATTAATTAAAAAAAAAAAACTAAATAAATAAAATAAAACAAGGTCAAGACAGGAAAGACTTGTATAACAATCAAAAGTAAGATTAGTTCTCCTACACACCCACTGACAGATAGAGATACAGAGCTGAGTTGAATAGCACTGGTAGTGCATTTTGATTTGTGGTATGGCCTTTATTACGACTCACAATCTGAACAATCTTTCACTATTCCGATTCACTCGCTTGATGCATTTGAAAAAGCTTTGTGTTTTTGTAAATAGTGATTTGTAAACATATGTCGTTATACTAGACAGGCTTTAACTGGAATCTTATCTTTCTGAATACTTTATGCGACATAGAAATGCAGTTTCACATGTTCGTTAATGAACAAAGTTTTATTGACTTGTTGGCATTCGCTCAACAAAATGCATCTTAAGATAGCGGTACCTACAGGGCTCTGTTCTTCGGACAAAGGTTTGTTAAAACCAAACCACAATCATTACAGCTTGAAATTATTTTTTCGAGAAAGCTTAGAAAATAGCTTGTCTCGGCAACCATCACAACTCTGGATATGACTCCGTATCAAATGTTTTGGTCCATAGAAACAACGATCAACCTACCATGAACTGGTAGCCATGAAGCGATGCTTCAAAGCCAGATGATTACCACCTCTGCTCGTAGGGAGGCGTGTTATCGCCTCTCTAGTAGTCTTTGGTCGTAGATGATCTGCTTAACAAATTAAGTAACTTAATTCAGGACAGTCAAACAGCTATGAATGTCCTTAGCTCGCACACCATTGACTCCAAATTAGTCATGTACAGCTCTACGAACAAAAGCAAATTGTAGTAGGTTCCTTGTTCATAAGGGCATTGATGGGAATGAAAAGGCCGACTAACTGGCCAGAAAGGGCTCAGAAACCCCCTTTATTGGACCTTAACTCTTCTGCTGTAATCCCAAATTAGCAGTGATTCGAAATGCATCCCATATTGATAGAATAGCTCAGGTCTAAGACAGACCAAACGATTCATCCTGCCTTTCAATAAAAAATGCTAACAGATGTCTAAATCCAAGTCGGCAAAGTATCAAAAACTTATAGGGTTACCTTTCAGAACAAAACGGTTTAAGATATCGCCTCAACAAAATTGAATTTAGTCGACTCTCTGAAGTACCGGTTTTTGCCCAGCCCTCAACGGAATTAGACAAAATATTTTCTTCAGGGAACAATTTCACTCCAAAGAACTAATGAATCAACTTTATTCGGAAGGTAGAAAAGCTAGCCTAACTATAGTGTCAAAGTGCCTTACTTCGCAATTGGGTAGTCAGACAATTAAAAAAAAAAAACTCTTAATCTGAGGAAGATGTTTGGATAGTATGTTACAATAGTTACGGACTATCCTATGAGAGCATGTTGATCTTCTTCTCTAACCCACTGAAAACTTTTCTGCTGTTGTTCAGTTTCGACCCTGTTTCTGCCCTCAATCACGAGACTTAAAAGGAAGAGCTCCTGAGCATTGACGTCGTGTCCGTCGTAGATGAGCCGCTTTTCCCTCGCACCACGGTGGCAATGGTATATTACGGGGATACCGTCCCTACCTTACACTTACCATTTACTTACTTACTAATCAGGCTGGCAACCGCTGGAGGTTCAAAGCCTGAATAACTGTAGCCTTCCAACGACTACGGTCCCGGGCGTGCCGCTTCCAGTTGGAAAGATCAAGCTGCCTTATATCCGCGATCACATGATCTTTCAACCGGAGGTTCGGTCCTCCTTTTCTTCTCAAACCTGGTGGCTTGTATTCGAAGGCTCTCTTAACTGGAGCATTATCGTCCATCTGGTCGATGTGGTCGAGCCAATGAAGCAGACGCATTTTTGCCTTTCGTCGTATGTCAATATCTTTGTACAATATGTGTCTATTTCTCTATACGCCCTCCTCGCAGACAGGACAAAATATTCGACGAAGGATTTTTTTTTCGAAAGAGCGTGAAACTTGTTCCACTGTCGTACTTATCGTCCAACTTTCGGCTCCGTAAAGCGTTAACCATGCTTTATACAGCATAATTTTGACTCTTTTCGTTAGGATTTTTGACCCAAGTTGTTTCGACAGACCGAATTATCAGGGGTTGCCTTGAGTTACTCTTCATCGAATTTCCACCATAATGTCGTTTGTGGAGTTAACATTTGCCCCGAGGTAGATGAAATCATTGACTACCTCAAAATTGTAGCCGTCGATAGTGACATTTTGTGCTAGGTGATGTGCCGCAAAGGCTCCAATTATGGAATGAAGGGAACGCGCGATAATATCAATATCACCCGCATATACCAAAAGCTGGACGGACTTGGAGAAAACAGTATCTTCGGTGTTGACTTTTGGCCGTCGTACTATCTGTTCAAGTACTAAATTGTAGAAGTCACATGACAGAGCTTCTCCTTGCCGAAGTCCGGCGCAGGTTTGGAGTAATTCGGAGGTAATTCTAATTTCACACTGCATGGCGCATCACGAGTTTTCCAATATTGTGCGAAACATCCGGATCAGTTTTTTCCGGAATCCCGAAATCGGCCATTGCATTATATTATATAGCTCAGAGAGATGGATGCTGTCATATGCGGCTTTGAAGTCGATGAAGAGGTGGTGTGTGTCGATATGGAACTCGTTGGTCTTTTCCAGGATCTGTCCTAATGCGAAGATTTGGTCTGTTGTCGGTATTGGCCGATTTGTGCGGTGTAGTAGGGTTTCAGACGTTCACACAGTACAGTACGGTACACTGGATAGGATCTTTACGGATATGCTTCGATAGTTTTTATAGGACATAAAATCGCGCTTCTTGTAGATGAGAGAGATAGAGCTGATATTCCAGTCGTCGGGCATGCTTTTGTCCTCCCATATTTTGCAAATAATCTGGTACATGTTTCCTGTCGAAATATTGTCTCCAGCTTTGAAGAGCTCAGACGGCTGGTCATCCGAGCCAGCGGCTTTGTTGTTTTTCAGCTTTGGTATAGCTGTGCCAACTTCCTCCAAGTTGGGAGAGAGAACCAATTCTTTGACTGGAGATGTGTTTCTTCTTTCTCTATCACTCCCTCTTGGTATTATCCATTAAGCAACTGCTAGAAGTGACGAGATTACCTTTGCAATTTCGTAGCGGTTGGAGAGCCGTTTTTAAGTCATTGGCTAGGTTTTTGGCATTTTTAAATAGCTGGTATCTTTTTTTCTCCAGAAATCTTCGATAGCCGTTAGCGGGGAGACTGCAAAAGGTTTTTCTTTTTTCGCAGTAGTTTTTTTCCCTTCCTTCTTCTGGATCTATTCTCATCCCACGCTGCTCTGGTGCGGCGTTGCAGCATTTTCCTTTTATGCCACATCTGTTGCCTTCTTTTTTTGCACACACTCATTATAGTACCACTGATTTCTTTTCTGGGGTGGTTGGTAGACTAAGGTGTTTTCGACTACGGCATAGGCATATTGGAGAGTTTTTCTTCCAGACGCTCTTTGTAGTCTCAGGCTGTTTCCGGTATGCGTAGGCGCTTAATGTTGGACCTAATTTTTGTTGCAGCTTTCTTTCATTTGGAAGTCGAGCTCTGAATCGGGCTGCTACTTATTTATGGTCAGAGCCGACGTTCGTCTCTCTGAATATTTTAAAATCCAGGATATTTGAAGAGTGACGTCTGTCAACAATCACGTGGGCGATTTGGTTGGCGGTTCGATCATCCGGAATCAGCCAGGTTGCTTTGTGGACTCTTTTGCGAGGAAACCTCGTGCTACATATCACCGTATTTCTAGTTGCCGTATAGTCTGCTCGCTCTATGCTCGCTCCCACGTCACTAGCAGTAACTCTTTAGCAACTATATAGGGAAATCCCTCCGGCGTAATAATATCCGATAGGAGTGTACTCTCATGGTATATATATCTTTAATCCGGTTACCAGGTTATTGTTGCTGGTCATCGCTCAAATTATCCTTCAAATTATCTTAATCAGGAATTTGTCAATCCTGTTTAGTCGAGCCCCATCTTAAAGGGCCTTGTTGAGATAATATGCTTTTTTATGAACTCAGATTCTGGTGTTCTTTACAATCTAAGACAAGTCCTGAGAAGTTGCCTTTCAAACACCCGAATTTTTTCCATACAATACCACATGGGACAAGCGATGATTGACCTGATGAGGGTCACGTAGCATATTACCTTAACCTTCGAAGTCAAATTGACTGCTGTAAAACAGTTTTCTTGTTATGGCTAAGGTCATCTAGGCTCCAGCTGAACAAGCATTTGTCAAAATACAAACATTAGTCAAGCCAGATATCGAAGTATCTAACTACGATTTTCACTACCAATGGCAGTCCGTGCTGTCTAATGACGGTCAAACTTCGCTAATTATCTCTGCTATCCCAAGAGGCCCATCTTAACGGAGCTCTAAACAATATTGCTTCCGATTTTTAAAGTTGGTTTTTACGAAGTCACTCTGCTGATCCGTATACCACTACATTGTCTACGTGCGCTATAGCGTGATTGAGGAAACCCACCCGATCACTCGTGAATGTGTTAAGTAGTATCGGAGAAAACCACTCCTTGTGTTAGCCGTTTTAAATGTCAAATACGTTGCCAAATTTGACAGCAAGCTTCCTTCTCATAAGTATGTTGTTAATCATATATAGCAGCGGTTTCGGCATGCCCATTCTGGTCGACTTATAGGAAGGCCCTTTTAACCATACCGTAGATTCTGCGAGAGTGCGCTTCAGATTCTGGTAGGCAAAAATGGAGGCACACTCAACAAGAAGGAATACGCGTTGGGCATTTTCATTGAGGTTGAGGGTGCTTTCGATAACGCAACGGCTAGACAACACGACACGGCAAGACTAAACGACTCACTAGTTTTTGTGGATAAAGTAATGCTGGTGAATGAATGCGGATGCTGGCCGCGGCCAATATTTGGCGGCGGGTGTAAACAGGGATTGCTCGTAAGGCGACGTTTTTTCTCCATTGCTATGGTGCATGTTGATCGACCCACTGCTCAACGCGCTCAATAGTTCTAACATCTATGCACAAGCTTACACGGATAATGTAGCTATACTGTCTGTTGGATCGTGTCTAGCGACTGTCTGCTTTAAAGCGTAGGCAGCGCTAAACGTGATCGAAGACTGGTGCACTAGTAATGGGGTTTCAGTCAATCCTTTCAAAACTGAGGTTAATCTCTTCAGGAGAAGAAGGAAGTTGCCTGGTCTGACCAATTCTCCAAAAAGTTAAATATTTGGGTGCTTTCCTGGATTACAAACTTCTTTGGACTAAACATGTTACGACGAAAGCACTAAGGCACTATCGGCCCTCTAGAAGTGCAGAGGAGCCATCGGCAAAACATGGAACCTGTCACCGAAAAGGGTCCTTTAGATCTATCGGACTATCGTAGGGGCAATTATATCCCATGCGTCAGTTGTCTGGTAGAATAAGCTCTCGCGAAAATACGTGATTGCAACTTTTACCAGAATCTAAAGAACGGTTTGTCTGGAGCTTTGATGACCTTGTGGGTCGGCTGTCTTATAACTTCGGTCTTATGGACATGCCGTACGATGTAATGATGTGAACCCAGGACTGTTTCGACAGAAAAAAAAACCATACTGTGTCGAAGGACTTCTCGAAGTCAACCAGACAGGCATACGTACACTGGTTCTGGAATTTGTTCCTCTGTAGGTCGGAAATCAGTTTCGACGCGGCATGAATAGTGGCATGCTTCTCTCAAAGTGTAGGCGTGTTTCAGCGCATTGTTAAATAACGTAGTAAAAATGTCCACTGCTTGCAAAATAAGGTGTCTCAATACGAGGCTTTGGATTCCGTCTATTCCAGACGAGTTTTTGGTTTTTTAGTGAGTCCAAGACGCACAGGAGCTCGTCTTTTCACATGAAAAAATTAGCAGCAGATCGCGAATCTTGAAGTTCACTGCGTAGATAGATGTGGTTCACATAGGCTTTAGCGTTCTCAGTATACACGGCCTCGTAAAAAGCTCCCAGCAAATCCACTTTTTCTTGTGGATCTTCTACCATGAAAAGACCAAGCACTTCAAGGCACTATTCCTGCAAATAAGTCAAAAGGAAACGCTGAGGAGAAGACAATCTTCTTAAGTAAAAACCGGGGCTTGATAATGATTACAGACTGTAAAATTGGAGTGGAAGTGTCTTTTGGGGTTGTTCTCTAAACCAAAATCTAAGACTGGAAAATATAACCAATCCAAGATACTCAGATACCTATAAGATATTTGAACCACAGAAGCAATCTCAACTTAATTGTCTTTGACACAGATGGGAATAGACGGACCTAAGTCAAAAAACCTTTACAAACAGCTTTATCACCACACTCCATTTACGCAGACGGGGTGAGATATCAAAACCCGATTTGTTCGCTCAAAGCAACTAAGAGAGCTTGCACCCCCTCCTGGTAAACCGTTGGACTTATATACATCTGAACATTAGTAGCAAATTTAAAGTCAAATCTAAAGTAGAACGGGACTAATCCTCTTCAGAGAAGTTCGGTTATTGTGAGGTCATCAAATGGAGGGAAAGTAGCATCAAATAGGAGCACTGAGCTGCACGAGACATCATCAATGTTGAAGCTACTTGATACAGTTCATGCAAATCAATTATGGAATAACAATATTTCAGAAGACGGCAAAATGCGTTCAATTCTCAAATTATACTGGTACAATCAAAGCTCTCCCCGTTAATTAAAAAAATTACTTCTCACAAATATTTATTTGCTTAACTTAAGGCTTGGGAATAAGCCGAGGAAAGCTACAGAAAGTGCGACTCCAGAGCTATTGTTTGAACTGATGCACATTACCAAGAAACAAAAGTCCGATAAAAATTTACGAAATGGTTTCAAATTGCCGTGAAAACTGATGTGGACAAGATCTGACCCCATTTTCTTCGAAGCAGAGGTGGAACTGACATAAGCAGAAACACCACAACGAAAAATGCGACCTCAAGCTGGAGACAACTGAAAAGCAATCAGGGAAAACAGGACATCTTATTTTCTTTCTTAGTTGCTGCAATAGTTCGGGGTAAAACTGGTCCTCAACAAACAAGCTTCTCCAGTTAGTCCAGTCCTTACTTCACTATCACCAGTTGCGCACTCAAAATTGATTGAGGTCCTTTTCTACTAGTGCGCGCCACTTAATGTGAGGTTTTCCTCTGTGGTGTTGTTCCTCCGGGATAGATTCGAAAACTCTGCGGGCCGGAGTATTGTTTTCCATTCTTTCTACATGTTTTAGCCATCCCTGGCGACTGATGCGCAATTTTCTGATTAGGTCGATGTTGCTATACAGCTCGTATATAGTAGTTCGTCGTTGAAACTTCTCCTCCAAACGCAAACGAGACCGAATACTGAGGATATCTTCATTCGCTTTTGATATAGTCCATGCTTAAGCACCATAGAGTAGAGCTGCGATAATCAAGGTTTTTATAGTAAAACACAAAATTTTTGCAAAATTCAACTTTATTTATCAATATAGTTGCCTTCGAGGGCGATACACTGATTGAAACTATTTTTCAATCTTTCGATACCAGTTTTGTAGTACGATTTCGGTTTAGTCTCAAAATAAGGCTCTGTTTCGGCGATTACTTCTTCATCGGTCTTAAATCTCTTTCCGGCGAGCATTCTTTTGAGGTCTGCGAACAGGAAATAGTCGCTGGGAGCCAAATCGTAGCCGAATTCTATAAATTTTGCCATCGTTTTCATCGACTTCTGACACGGTGCATTGTCTTGATGGAACAGCACTTTTTTTTTCTTCAAATGCGGCCGTTTTTCTGCGATGTCGTCCTTCAAACGCTCCAACAACGCAATGTAATAGTCGCTGTTGATAGTCTGCCCCTTTTGGAGATAGTCGATGAAACCTTGCCAGCCGACTGTTGAGTTTTTGGTCGTTTTGGACGAGGTTCGTCGCCTGCTCGCCACTCAGCTGACTGCCGACTTGGCTCTGGTGTGAAGTGATGGAGCCAAGTTTCATCCTTTGTCACATACCGACGTATAAATATCGGCTTTATTGCGGTCGATCAGCTTTAAACACTCCTCCGAATCATCAACACGTTGTTGTTTTTGGTCGACTGTGAGCAAACGCGGCACCCACTTTGAACAGAGCTTTCGCATGTCCAAATATTCGATGATATATCCAACACGCTCTTTTGATATCTTCAGAGCCTCAGCTATCTCGATCAACTTCTCTTTACGGTCATTCGTAATCATTTTGTGAACTTTTTTAATGTTTTCATCTGAAACAGCCTCTTTTGGACGTCCACTGCGTGCATCATCTTCGGTGCTTGTATGACCACTTTTAAATTTTTCAATATACTTGCGAATGGTTCGTTCGGCTGGTGCAGAGTCCGGGTAACACTTATCAAGTCAGCTGAGTTCTGACAATTATGGAAATATCATCGGCGTAGTTGTAAAGATTTCAAAAGGTTGTACTTCTGGTGTTTACTTGTGAGCTCCGCACAATTCTTTCGAGAATGATATTAAAGAAGTCACATAGCGCGTCAGCATGTCTAAAACCTTTTTTGACATCAGAGATCTCGGTTAAGTCGTTGCTGAACTTGACGGAATAGCAAGGGTTTTCAATCATAATTCTGTACAGATAGACGTACAGATAGGCGTAGGATTTCAGGCGTTACGGTGCTGAGATTTCATTCAACAGGCATACGTTCTTCTGACCAGTGAAGGCTTCTTGTTTAACTGATGTACTTGCAGGCATTCTTTATCAAAGCAGAGATTTTTTGGTGATGATAGGGTTGAATCCAGCACATCAGTTGCTGTGTATCCGATGGCATTCGAATGTTGGCAGGATAGGAGTTGTTGAGAAATTTTGGGATACTCATTGGCGATCTCTTGCGCTTGCAACGTTTCTACATCATACTTTCTCCAGGTAGTTCTTTTTGTTGTGGTGCTTGAAAAATCCGCATTCCCATCATGGCTTCATCAGTTTGATCCGAGTCAATTTTGGCTACACAGACCGTCGGAAAGATTAGAGTCGTCGTTATCCGAGATCTGAGGCTGTATTTCCGCTTCATTTGCCTATCAGCATCCAGTTTATCCTTTTTATAAACCCTTAGGGTTGTTGACTCGAGTCCGAGTCGAATCATGCACCTTTAGTCTGCGTCAGTGGGGTTAAGAGATTCGTAATATAAGGGTCTCTTAATTACTTCAGTTTCGCGACCTTCCGGCCATGAGTCGGAACAGTCGGGTTACTGAGCCTAACACTCTACAGAATGTCTTTTGGGGAGCAGGGTTTAGCTCGAATTCATGTGCGGGTTCTAAGCCTTATAGAGACATCCTCCTTAAGCCACAATTTCGAGATTCGCATCCGACCAAACCTCTCCTCATCCACCTACGGCCTTTGTATAAAGACCGAGAGATCTTTGATCGGCACAGGGGATGAGCTTGACGTGGGCTTGGTACCAGCCAGCATAGCTTGTGTTGGAAGTTGGTCCAAGAATAACGCCTGAAAGCTTTAGCTTGCCAAACTACCACCGTTTTGGTGAAAATGATACGTCGGCGTCGCAGACCTTGGTGGTTTTTTGGCGCTTTTGATTTTGGGTATTTAGGAAACCAACACAGTTTCCTCCAACGATCTCTTAGTGGAGTCTTTCAACGTTTTAGAAACTGTGGGTAATTTGTTTTCTAGGATATTGTTAGCCCTCATTATTCTGTTCTTGATGTTCGCGGTTCTCTCGACTTCCGTGTTGGATTCGAGGGTTTCGGTAATGAGTTGTACGAAAATGGTTTGCCACAGTCTTGCCACTTGTCACTTACCTTTGGTCGGCGTTGCAGAAGCCTTGCCGGTATTTGGTGTGAGCACCGTATTACCGTTAAATCTTAAAAGAGTACAGGTCTCGAATTTTGTTTGTAAGGTTGATTCCGTAAGGTGCTGGCATTTCACGATTAGTGCAGGAATAGAAGTCCATCAGTAAAGAGATCCGCTGCATACAGATAGCTAAGAAGTGTTAGAGATCGAAGAAATGAGAGCTCCTCTTGGCCCCCAAACAAAAAATACTTTTTTTTTGAAATTTAATGCGTAGCTTTATAGCTCAGATATTGGTTCGTTAAAGAATTCGAAATCGTGTGGAGCTAATGGAATTTCTAATATTTTCATGAAAAAATTGCACGCTTCGTAGTGAAGGTCTTGGCAGTTATTTTTAATTGTTGCGTGTTTGCTGGGGTCTTTCCGGATGCCCTCAAATGTGCAGATATTGTGCCTCTGTTCAAAAGGGGTTCGGCTGTTCAAATGTGTAAATGCAGGCCCATCTTACTTCTCCCAGTTTTTAATAAAATATTTGAAAAAGTTATGAAAAATAGAATAGTGAGTTACTTAAATAAAACGGAGTTTTTTTTAGTCCAATTCAATTTGGCTTTCAGAAAGGTAAATCAACCGAAGATGCACTACTACAGTTTTGTTCCTAGGTAATGTCCCACCTAGATGGTAAAAAGTTTATAGCTCGTTTATTTATCGATATTACCAAAGCTTTCGATATGGTCAACTACAACATTTTGCTGAGAAAACTGCAAAAATCTTGTTTTCGTGGATTCATGCTTGATTGGTTTAGGTCGTACCTTGGAAATAGGTCACAAAGGGTAAAGTTGGATGATATTAGGATCAATTAATTTGGGTGTGCCCCAAGGCTCTGTCTTGGGATCAATTTAATTCACTGTTCTCTTTAAATTTTAAAGGTAGGTAAACCTACTGCTTTTGTTTATGTTATAGGACTTACGTATGGGTTGAAAAGTCCTCTGGATCTAGTCTCTAATATTAATTGGGACTTTAACTTGTTGAGGAATTGGTTTGCTAAATATAAGTTGGTGATTAGTTCCAAAACTAAAATAATGTTTTTTAGTCTTTCAACTCTACCCTAATTTTCTCTTTCCGTGCACCAGATTGTCTGAGATACAAACTGTATAACTGCTCCCACACGTCTGATTTTTCTTTTCCTACTTTTAACAGCAGCCTATGCTGCAGTGATAAGTGTTTCTTGATTGAAAAGTAGATGAATTTAAATACTTGATGAGTTTCTACTAAATGAGTTTCTCGAATCACACAGAATCGCTAAAGAATTATTTCCGTGGTAAACTTCGATATTTCTATTATTTGCGAAATATCTGCTCGAAAACACTTTTAAAATCTATTTATTATGGAATTTTCCACTCCAAACTGCAGTATGAAACTACTTGTTGGGGAGGTGTTTATCTGAACAAACAAACAGAAACATGTTTTAAGAAAAATTTGCCGAAAACACGTTAGACATCCTGGTTTTCCATTGTTCTCTGATCTTAAGGTTCTTCCAGTTCGTCATTTGTAATGTTTCAAAGTGTTGAAGACTTTTTTCATGAAGTCTGATCATCGTATTTTTCGATTACTTTCTAATTTTAATTCACATGGAAACTTGTTGTATATAGTATTTGTCCCCAATTTTGGTGCCACTGCATATCGTAATTTTTATTCTATATCGTCTTATCGATTGTTTAATAAACTTCCGCAGTCAATAAGGGCAATATCAATGCTTGGAATGTTCCTAAAACATGCAAAATCTTGGCTATTTAATTTTAGCTATGCTGGTTTGGAAGCAATTCTTTCTAATATTCTGGTGTAATTTTGCTTCACTTCATATAGATTTGTTAATGTTCTTCTTTTCTCTCGCTTAATTAGTGTCTAAATAAGTAAATCGAATGAAACTAACAACTCTACAAGGTTTAAGAAATCGCTGATAGATGACGCGTTTCAAGGCAAGCAATTTTCGGCTAAGGCTGATGCCCCTACCGGCTAAGTTCATTTGGATGGGGTGCTGCGCTAGTGATAAATGATGATAAAATGTGCTACAACTTCAGTTTAGTACTCAGCAACGTGTTTCTAACGTTCCTTAATTACTGGAGTCTTCTCTGGCTGCAAAATCAAAACTTTTCCCAGACGAAATTTTACTCGTAAACAAAATTTAAATAATCTCACAACCAAATGACACCTAACTGATAAAGTTCTAGAGAAAAGGTCTCCCTTGGTCTCACTTGGGTGTCAACAAATCAGTAAATGTGAATGACCTTGGGTAGTGCGTTTTTAGTACATGGCACTGTCAAATAGCAAGTGTTAAATTTTGTCCCCCTTGCAAAAACTGCAAACTCAGCCAGTCAGCAGCTCGAAATTCTTACGTAAATTTTGAACTCTCCTATCAGTACTTGAACTCATGGGAAAATCCATAGTTTCCATATCCAGCGAAAAAAAAAAAAAAATAGGGGATTTTCCGTCAAAGGTGTCGTCTGTCATCTGTTTCAGATTATTCACACACAAAGAAACTGAAAAAAAAAAAAAAAAAATTCAAAACATTCCGATTCGCATTTGCAGCCGTAGTGTAAGTAGGTAACCCTTTCCAAGTATTTAGAGTGGACAAATTGGAAAATTTCAAGAATAAAATGTAAACAAATAAGACGCAACTGATAGGCATTGACCGGACGGCTTTCTGTGAATTTTTTCTATCGCTGACGAGTTTCGTTCACCTAGAATCAGTCGGAGAGTATTGAACGATCACTGCAAGTGATTGATGAGGAATATGATTTTTCAAAAGCGAAATATTTGTGGAATTGTTTTGTTTGGCATATTGATAAGAAATTGCATTGACCCATTCCGATGGTTACAAGTTGTATACAAGGGCAATTCTACTCCACATACACCAATCACGTGTGTGTGTGTGTGAATAGCCATTTGAGGAATACCAAAGTTCAGATTGAAAAATGACTAAGAAAGCGGACAAAACAATGTGAATCGAATCGAATTGCTTATCTAGAATTTTGGAAAGTAAAAGAAATCAGCGGTATTTTGTTCTAGAAATTGTGCACATGAAATCCTTATATTCACTTCTGTCTAGAAGTAGACAGCCTTGAATCATGTGAACTTGATAGAGAAGAAGTTACTAATCTAGAAATGCTCTATCACAGAGTCTTTAAAGTCTTTAAACAGTAAAGGTACGAGAATTCGAACATAAGTAAACCAATGTTTGTTTTGCACTTATAGTTCTGAAAGAAAATAGCCCCAAATTATTTGGATAAAATTTTGTACGTAACTCAGAAATATTATATTGAGAGGGTTTTTGAGAAGGAACATAGTGGTACAGATGCAGTTCAACTCCACCAGCCTAGGTTAAAAGGCCTCAAAATATTCCAATAAAGTTAGAATGACGAGGATGAGCTCCAGTTGTTTGGACAAAATGTTGCATAATGGCTTCCTAGTCCAAAAAATGTTAGGTAGGTTCTTTTCGGAGCATCTATATATAGGGTTTTACAATAGGGACTTGACAACTTTGAATTTAATTTGTGAATGCACTCTTTCACTAATCATCAAACTGTCACTGTCAATTTATTCAGCAAACTCAACATTTTCATCATGGTAAAGTACACTAACGGGCAACGTCTGTAAATTATAAAAATTTTCTACAGATTTTTGAAGTCGGTGACTGTAACTTTAAGAGCGTTAACTCCAATTTTCGGTCGTAATTCTCGCCCTAGTAGACAGGCAATAACAAGTTTAGTGCAAAAATTTGAGTCTACGTATTCGTTGTGTGATGTTGTCGTGTCAGTGAGACAACGGGTTGGTCGAAGTGTCGAAAATATCGCTGCCGTTCAGACGTCCGTAGGAAACGATCCAAATCAATCAATTCCATGGCGTTCTTAATAATTGGGCATCACTCAGACCACATTATGGCGTACTTTGAGTAAGGATCTTGATTTACACCCATACAAGATCAAGCTGACTCAAGAATTGAAGCCGATGAACCATTTGAAGCGACGTACGTTCTCCGATTGGGCTCTGGAGAAGATGCGCCAAGATGATGAATTGCATCGCAAAATCATCTTCAGTGACGAAGCTCAATGGGTTCGTCAATAAGCAAAATATGGGTTATTGGTCGGGTGAAAACCCACATGTGCTTTATGAATAACCACTTCATCTACAAAAAATAACTGTTTGGTGCGGTTTGCATGCCGGAGGCGTTATTGGGCCATATTTTTTTGTCGACGATAACGATCGTCACGTTACTGTGAATGGTCAGCGTTATCGCGCCATGAACACCGATTATTTTTGGCCCGAATTGGAAGATATGGATTTGGATGACATGTGGTTTCAACAGGATGGTGCCACAAGCTACACAGCACACGCTACAATCGATTTATTGAAGAGTAAGTATGGTGATCGTGTTATCTCAACACATGGGCTAGTCGATTGGCCGCCTCGTTCGTGCGATCTAACGCCGCTTGACTGTTTTCTGTTGGGCTACGTTAAGTCATTGGCTTATGCCAACACGCCAACGACGTTTAATGAGCTCAGAGCCGTTTCGGCCGAAATGTGTGACCAAGTCGTTGGAAATTGGGTCCAACGAATCGACCGCTGCAAACGTACCCGCGGTGACCATATGAACGAAGTCGAGTTAAATTCATAAATGTTTTGATTGTATTTCAAGCCAATAATAAAGTTTTTGAAATATCTCAAACGGTTTGCCTTTTATTTAAAAAAAAAAAGTTGTCAAGTCGTTATTAGAAAACCCTATACATAGTCCTGCCACAAGTTCTGTTGCACAATTTCCAGCGCTTATTGTTCAAAATTTCTTGCGAGAATAGAACCGTTTACTTGTTTTTCAGAACACATGATCAATGAAGAATCCTAGATAGTTTGGTTTAAGTTTGCAAACTATTAACATAGAGTCGGGCGTTAAAGAGAATCGAGTCGCGGTAATAGCGTTGCATAAGTGCGGAAAGAGTGCTAGCCAAATTTTCGAGTTGCTAAAACTATTCGAAATATCGAGAATATTCGTTTATCGGGTTATTGCTCTCTTCGGCGAATTTTCTGCAGTAAATGACAGGCCAAGAAGTGGTAGCGCCCGCGCGTCGTCCGTACGAATGCGGTAGTAGAGGCGGTGCGTAAACGAATTCGGGATGATCTGCATATGAAAGCCTATCGTAGTTCCACAGATCATCTTCTAAATTTGCAGTGGCACGCGGACAATGGCCATGAAAACATTTATGCCACATCATCTAAGGAAGCGAAAAAAATTATTCCAAGGGTTCAATGGGGCCTCTCACCATAGCGTCACATCCCTCTATTTCTGTGAAAAAGGCGTAAAAACTGGCGCAAAGGCTTACCAAGAACGTGTGCTAAATGATGTTGTGAAGCGTTTGACCAATACCCTTTTCAATGGATACAGATGGATCTTCCAACACGAGTTAGGTTCAGAGTCAAACCAGCATAAGATTGGCCATCGTGGAGTTCAGATCTGAATACATTGCATTATGGTCTGTGGTCAGAATTGGAGAACATGGCCTGCAAGACTCCCCACAGAAATTTGGAAAGCCTTAATTTAGCATTAACCAGAGCAGCGTCCACGATCTAAATACAAACCGTACGTGCCGCTACAGCTCAATGGCCACACCGTTTGGAAGCTTGTGCTACAGCGAAAAGCAGTCATTTCGAGTAAATCCAATTTTTTTTTTAATAATCAATATTGTGGTCTAATAAATGAAACAATTTTGAATACAACGTGTTTACTGTTTATTTTTTTATAGCGTTTAATATTTGCAACAGAACTTATCGCAGGACTGGGTATATTATATTAATATTTGAGGGTCACAAATCGCGTTTATCTATTTTAAGGTCAACAAAAGTCAGGCTATTTAACCTCGCAACCAGCGCGTGTTCGCATGGCGATGATAGCAATGTTAATATTGTGCTCTGTATTTTTTTTTTTTTAAAAATATTGTTTTTTCATTTTTTATTAAAAACAATCAGCATTGGATATTACAACAGCACCTACCACCTACCGCTCCTCCTATATGTAATACAATTTCCAGGTTCCAACAAAAGTTCCGATCTACGAGCTGTGTTATTGTAGGAATGTTGTTGTTATCTTATTAATTTCATTCTGGCGAGTGTCACTTACTAAACTAGGCTGCAATAATATTCTTTGAATAGGATGCTTTGTTCTTAATTCTAACTAATCTACTGGACAAAAGTTGACTTGGTGCATACGCTAACGCGGAAATAATCGAATTGCGATATTCAAAAAGAACATCTTGGGAGTCTGCACTAGCTTTTTTTAACATGTTCTTGACTATTTTTACAGCCTTTTCGGCTGGTCCATTGCACTTTGAGTAAAACGGACTTGAGTAGAAAAATCTAAATTCCCGACATTTGAAAGAATTAAAATGGCTGGTTGTCACATACTAATGTTTTTAAGAGCATTTATGACACTATCTCCGCTCTTATCAGATATTTCGTTCACATCAATCCATTTGGAGTCAATAACGACCAGATATTGCCTTCATTCCTTAGGATTATTCAATGCTGATATATCTTGAATGGTTCGAACTATCTGAGGATCTGGGTTAAAGCCCTTAGCAGAAGAAATATGTCCTTAGTATTTCACTTCCTGTATTCTATACTGCAATTGAATTTTATGTTAAATTCTAAAGCCCTTTGTCATGTTCTCTACTAGTCCTTCCTCCAACTATTAAATCATCTAGCAGATTGCATATTGAGGTTTTGAAAATTTTCAGGGGAAATTTTTACATCAAATGGAAAAACATTAAGCTGATGGTAACCAAACGGAGTGCTAAACGCTTTTAGTCTTTTCGACTCATCAGTTAAGTCAACTTGAAGGAAGCCTTTATTTTTGTTTAGTTTTTTAGAGTCAAGGACTTCTTTTCGACTACTACCATGTTATGAGCCCGATCTGAGGTTTCATCAACCTTCGAAAAAATATTTCTTTTTTTCATCTCCAGTAACGTAAACTTTACTTTGTCTCTAATTGTTAGGTTAGGTTAGGTTAGAGTGACGGTCGGAAAATCAACCCACTTAGGCCTATTGGCCCGTTGTGCTGCCACGTGAATCTATGATTGCCTCACTCATGGAACTAATTCGAACTTACGATGAAGCGCAGGAGACTGTTAACATCTGCATTTTTCAGATCGTTTAAGACGTTGTAGAAGAAGGCACCTGGGTGGAGTTTTCTTTTCTGGGAGAGAGGTGGACATGTATAGAAAAGGTGGAGAATTTTCTCATCTTCCCCCTCGTCCATGCAGCTTCTACAGAAAGCGCCAAGCCTTTTTGCATGCTTGCCTATAAGGTAGTGTCCAGTGATGACACCTATAATGGCGCTGAGATGTCTCCTATTTAAAAGAATCAGAATCTTAGAGCGATTCAGATCCCGGTTGAAATGTTCTGCCATCTCCGTAAGAGATGATCGGCATTCAAGGGCGGTTTAAGAATTTAGTGAAACTGAGTCCAGGGACTTGATAGCGGCCTGAATATCCGAAAAGATGTGGATATCCTTTGTAGATATCACGTTTTTCTTCAGCCACGACAGAGCTTCTTTAATCGCCAAAATTTCTGTCTGGAACACTATACAGTGATTTGGAAGACGGAAGGAGAGGCTTAAATTTAGCTTATCTGAGAAAATAGCTTCACCAACCTCGCTATAGATTTTAGATCCATCTGTATAGAAACAGGTAGACTTGTCCTCCATGAAAGCTTCTTCCTCCCAGAAAGATGTAGAGGAAAAGCTCGCATGAAAGACTTTGTCAAACCGAGGCTTAGATATGATGTAATCGATGTCCTCTAATTGGATTCCTAATATATAAAGAATATTAGCGTGGCCAAATAAATTATTTGTCCACTGTGTAGTCACTATAAGGCCTGTTGAAGCTGTCGATGGGTGTCACGTGAAACAGAATGTCTAGCGCCGCGGAGGGACTGGAGAGTAGAGCTCCGTTTATGCATAGACATGTTGTTTATTTTATATTCCCTGGAGAAGAGGACAAGATCAGTTTTATGGGGATTAACTTCCAATCCACAGAGATCAGCTCAACAGGTTAATCTGTTAAGATTTAGCTGAAGGAGTTCTTTGATGGTATTGAGATGCTTCGTCTGCATAGTCAATCACCCTGCTCCCTCCCGCTTTCAAGTATGTTAGCAGTTCATTTACCACTGAGTTCCAAAGAAGGGGAGGGACGCCCCCTATGTCTTTGTATTATAGGGATCGTTCGATGTGGCTAGTCAGCGAATGCAGAGCCGTTTCCACCGATTTTTCTTTACAGTAGACATGTAGAGCTGTTGACAAAGTATTGGATCAATTTAAGCTCGAATATGGATATCATTCAGTCGCTCTAGAGCTTTTAGAAGGAAAGATGATAAACTTATACATAGGTCTGAGGTCCTTTGGGATATCGTGAGAGTATTTTCCGGCCTTAGGAATGAAAGCCACATTAACTTCTCTCCATGGCAGTTCTACAAAACTCCTCATGATATTCTCTAGCGTGGGCAATGTAATATCTGAGGACCTTTGTTGTCCGGCCGGTATTATACCGTCCGGACCTGCAGACTTGTATTGTTTGAATACAGCGCCCAAAGCAGTTTGTCTCGTGTAATCAGACCATGAATTTTGTTCACGGTTGTAGTAGTCCTGTTTTGGTAACTGTTTGCCGCGAATGAAGAGTTACCTGGAAAGTGGGTATCCAATAGCAAGTTGAGTGATTTATCACTTGAGGTTGTCCAGGAGCCATCGGTTTTTTCAAACAACTAGTCATCACAGGGTTTGTTGAGAGGATTGTTCTTAGCCGCGATTCCTCAGATGTTTCTCATTGCGTTATTCATTGCCAATTGCCAATATTGCAAAAAATGAGGTAAGTACTTAAAATGTAATCAAAAAGTGACTCACCCCTATCGTTGATGTCGGTACTGCCACATACCGTATGATGAGCGTTAGCGTCGCATCCGCTTCCAGTACCAACCTTTTTATGTTATCACCAGGGAGAGGGCCCACCTGATCGTGGCCAAGATACACCGATGCCAGCCAGTAGGAGGCTTTGGCAGTCTCCAGACTGGCAACGGTTAAGTCAGGGTCGCTGAAGTTACGAAGTAAAAATACATTAAGGCTACGTTTCACTGGTATACAAGTTCTCATCTTATCTTTGTCCTTTGTATAAAATGGAGCGTGTAACAGTGCCCCAAGTCCACGAACCAGGCCTTCCACGATCCATGGTTCCTGGATTAGGATGATATATTCTTCGTATTTGGAGAGACGCAGAATGAGTGCGGCTGAAGCCTTTTTTGAGTGGTGGAGATTAATCTGGAGAAACCGTATCATTGCTACAATTTCTCAGAGTGGTCTCCACAACGGTTTTACTTTTGTCCTCCGATTCCGAAAATGAACTCAAGACCTCATCTTTTTCCTCTGATCGTGTAGGATCTCTTTTATTTCGTCGTCGTTTTCATTTCCGACAGAATGTCAGAAGAGGACACCGACGGCTTGATAGTCGTCTCGGATGAGATGGAATGTCCATTACAGGAAAAGATAACGACGCTCCCAGATCCAAGGCTGAATTTGAATTTTAGTTTAAAGGAGGATGAGGTTGCTTATTAGCATCCAGCTCCTCCTTTTTGTAGACCCTAAAGTTTATTCACTCGAATTTGAGCCGGATCATGCCTTTGGTCTACGCAAAAGGGTTAAGGGATTCTTTATTGATCACAATCAACGCTCCTTCAGTTTCGCGACTTTCCAGTCATGAGTTGGAAGGGTCGGGCTACTGAACCTGTTGATCTCCATTATACTTTCTGGAGAGGAGGATTCGGCTGGAATCCAAGTATGGGCTCTAGGTCTGCTAGGGATATCTTCCCTAGGCACGACTTTGAGATCAAGAGATCTCTGATCGGCATATGCGATGGGCTTGTCATGGCCTTGGTCTCAGCCAGCGTCGCTTGTGATGGGAGGTGGTCTGGGGTTTTCCCGCATAATGGCCAAGAAGTTGCCCGAAAACTTCAACTTGACCAATTGCTACCGCTCAAGTGTGATCGATCCATCGGTATTGCTTTTATCGATTACGGCGATAGTCATAGCGTCTTTTAGAACTTCGCGAAAGGACCTAAGAGATGTGGTGTTGGATGGCCCAGGGGTGTTTACAGTTTTGGACCTTTTGGGAAACAGCATGGTTTCTTCCAACGATCTCTGGCGCTTAGAACAGTCCTTTAGCGTTTTGAGAGCAGAGGGAGCAGTCCGTCATTTAGGATTTTGTTGGCCCACTTGATCTTGCTCGATATTTCTGCACTTCTTTCGGCGTCTTGAGTAGAGCGTCTTTGATGGGGCTTGCCGATGGGGCTGAGTTTTTGTAGCGGCGGTATGTCCGTGGCCCGCCACAAATTTGCTGCGGCTAGGGGTGGAGGAAGAGATAGGACCTTGGCCAGCCACAGTCTTATCTCTCCTTGAAAATTTGGTTTTACGCTCGATGCGTTTGCCTTTTAAGGATGGTGCACCATGGCCTGCCACAGTTTTACCTTGTCGGTAGTCGGTGCAATCACCGTTCTACCGCCCGGTATTAAAAGAGTACCACCTTCGGGTTTTTTTTTTGAGGATTTATCCATATTAGATCCCACGAGTAGCAGAGAAAACGTAGTCCATCTGTACAGAGATCCGCTATGTACAGATAAGTCTAGTTAATCCGGAGATACTCTGGTATTGAGATACTCCGTTTGCAACGGAGCTATTTTTAGAGATTGCTGGGCCCTCAGCCAGGTGATTATCGGTACGGGTCGTATGACACCTTGATCCAGCCCAGGTGAAAAAGAATTGTTTGGGAGAATGGAGGAAAAAGGGAGAGAGAGAGCATCCTTTGGTTTCAGGACTCATCTGGAGAAACCTCTGGAGATTCATTGACCTTATTAAGCTCCTACAACTCGACAAGTTCGATGCTCAGGTAAGGGTTACCTAATCTTATGCTGAGACAATCTCCTTGGGAGTTTGCTAATCGGTTTTACACCATTTTTGAGCCTTATGGTAAACTTTTCTAGAAACTATTCCAACCCAGTAAAAACTAGATTATTTTGAGAAATAAAGTGGGACGCCTCAATAGAACTTACAGGCTGTATTAGATGAAATCCTAGACAAGACTGAAGTCCAAGTAATGGTTGTGGCGACGCATTTACAAAAATGAATTTCACTCTACGAGTATAAGCATGAGCACAAACATTTATGTTTCACACTTAAAGTTACTTAACCTAGAAATTTCATATTGAATCCCTCGTAAGGTTCTAACAAAAGCGAGCAAAGATTTAGTTTCGGTTCCGGACGAGGTACGGACAAATTTTTTTTTTGCGTAAAATTTTTACTTGAGCACTAGTATCAAGTTTGAAAGCGATCTGCACATTCTGCATACCTAAATTTTCTTGCCAGTATAAAGTTTAGCTCTCACTGTTGTATTTACATATTGAGTCGATAAACAATGCCTCCTCGCCACCATCATCATCATCACCAGAAGCACATGTAACAATACCACTTACCTGATTAGCTCTCGGCCACCTAGCAGCGAAATGGTTGCTTCGATCGCATGCAAGATATTTTTTTCCATAAGGAGGGCATCGACCGGTATAACTGCAATAAGTGCATGACTTCTTAACGTTACTGTTTACAAATTGCCGTGTGGTTTCACTTGAAAATCTAGAATTATAAGTTGAATCTTTATTTTCATTTTTAGTTTTTCAACAAAGTAACTTTTCCTTTTCCGTCATACAGCGTCCACTGTCCCACTGATTTACACTGGTCCATCACATTACATTGCCCTGCTCTGTACTCTTGTAACTTCTTCGAGAATTGCAATACACATCGAATTTTTTGACGACCTTTTTGAATTGTTCTCTTTCAGCATATCAGCATCATTAAGGTAAATGTGCGAAAAAGTTCAATCGCCTAACTTCCCGCACAACTCAGCGGTCTTGCAGTTTTGATGAGGTTCCTCTTCTCCGATCGTCTTGGTCATTTGAAACACCATGATGAACGCGGATCTTGGGTTTCGGACTGCACACATATCCATCGCTTTCTATGTTGTGTGTCGATGGATTGTATGGTCTTTTTGCAATATATCATAGGCATCTGATCCTTTCATATGTACAAGGAAAGGACATCTGAAGGTGAAAGGATTCTTCTAAAACTCATTCGCTTACACATTAGGTAGGTAGGTAAGAGTGGCAGTTGGAAAAGACTTACGCACTTAGGCCAATTGACCCATTGTGGTGCTATGTGGATCTGTGATCCTCTTACTCATGGAACTAATTTGAGCTAATAATGAAGCGTAGGAGACTGGTAACGTCTTTATTCTTTAGATGGCTTCAGTCATTGTAAAAAAAGCTCCTAAGTGAAGTTTTTTTCTTTGGGAGGGAGCTGGACATATACAAAGTAGGTGGAGGATTGTCTCCTCTTCCTCCTCGTCCATGCAGTTTCTATGGAAATCGTTTGTAAAGGCTCCAAGCCATCTTGCATGCTTGCCTATAAGGCAGTGTCCAGTGTTGACACCTATGATGGTGCTGTTTAGAAGGATCAAACTCTTAGAGCGATTTAAATCCAGCTTTGGTCAGATCTGTTTGGTCGCTAGGTTTGTTGGTCCAACAGTCCACCTAAGGTTTGTTCTTTTATTAGCATTTAGCTTTAAAAATTGTTTTGCACATAGCGATTGGTATACCTATGCTACCCTTTCCGGAAGAAAAAGTAGAGTGGTTGCAATTTTGGCGAGTTCGTCGGCCTTACAACAGGACTTGGAGGCAGCCTGACTATCCGAAAAGATGCGAATATCCTTTGCAGATATCACGTTTTTCTTCAGCCCCGGAAGGAATCACGCTCCAGTGGTTTGGAAGACGGTTGGAGAGTTATAGATTTAGCTTGTCTGACAAAACACCGCCACCAAATTCGCTATCGGGCTTAGATCCATAAACGTAAATGTGGTTTGACTTGTCCTTCATGAAAGCATCTTCTTTCCAGTAGGATCTAGAGGATAAGCTTACATGAAAGTCTTTGTCAAACCAAAGTTCAGGTATGGTGTAATCGATGCTCTCTGTCTTCCTAATATATTAAGAATATTAGCGTGACCAAATAAATTATTTGTCCACTGTGTAGTCCCTTTAAGAAGAATAGCTGCATTCTTCGGCAGACTCTGGATAAAACCCAGGAGGTTCAGATTGATACTCACCTCCTTTGTACCGATTTTAAAGCCGCATATGACAGCATATACAGAAACGAGGTATACAGAGCCATGTCTAGTTTTGGCATCCTTGCGAAACTTGTTCGCTTGTACAGGATGACGATGGAGAAAGCTCGCTGCTGCATCAAGGTCGGTAATGACCCAACCGAAACCTATGATGTCTAAAAATTCAAGTGACTTCTTAATATAGGGTTTTCTTATAACGACTTGACAACTTTTTTTTTAAATAAAAGTCAAACCATTTGAGATATTTCAAAAACTTTATTATTGGCTTGAAGTAAAATCAAGCAAACTTACTCTTCAATAAATCGATTGTAGCATGTGCTGTGTAGCTTGTGGCACCATCCTGTTGAAACCACATGTTGTCCAAGTCCATATCTTCCAATTCGGGCTTAAAATAATGGGTGATCATGGAGCGATAGCCCTGACCATTCACAGTAACGTGACGATCGTTATCGTCGACGGAAAAAATATGGCCCAATAACGCCGCCGGCATGCAAACCGCACCAAACAGTTATTTCAAAATTGTCAAGTCCCTATTGGAAAACCCTATAGCATATTTGAAAGAATTGTGCAAAACTCAGAAGCCAACACACAAGATACGATCTTTCAAAAGTTTGTTCAAATGCTTGCATACACCGACAATATTGAGCTGTCACTGGTGCATTTGCGGGTATACATAGGAACAGAAGCAGCAAAATGGGTCTAGCGGTAAACGAGGACGTAAGTAGTAAAGGACATATGTAAACGACATCTCTCAGAAATCAAACGAATAATAACGCTTGCCAATCGCTGTTTCTTTGGGATAAGAAGGCAACTATGTATTAAAGCCCTCTCCTGAACAACCAAGAAAATTTTATATAAGACCCTTGTAATCCCAGTCCTTGTCTATGGTTCCGAATCATGGCCCTTTTCTAAGGCGGATGTATATGTTTTTGGTCGTTTTGAGACAAAAATTCTTTGTAAGATATTTAGTCCGTATACTTACGTTGATGGGTTCTGGGGGAGACGATTCAACGATGAACTCTACGAGCTGGTAAAAAAACTGGTCAAAAACGGCATTTGAGATAGCTGGGGCATGTAGAGCGAATGAACACCAATGCTTCAGCCCGCGGAATCTTTGACTCTAATCCGAATGGACAACGCAGTAGAGGAACGCTTCATCTTAGGTGCCGCGCGAACTGTAAACTCCTAGATTTTAACTTGTGTATTTAAAATGATTTTATTTTTTCTTCAACAATTTTTAGAAAACTTAAATTTAAAATTCAATACCTATTAAAATAAGAGTGACGCTATATTGCCGCCTTTGATGGAGATCGATCTCACAAACAGCTTGTACTTTGCCAAACCGTTGCAGAGAACATAAGTTTAGCATAGCAACTGTATGATAACCAACTGCGTGATAACGATGATGAGGTTGATCATGGTGATAATGGTGACGATTGGTTCGATTATGTTGCTATGCATATCGGTCTGAATGGCAAACACAGAACCAATAGGTTCTGCATAAGTTGATGATGAGGTTGATTATAATGATGATGATGACGATGCTTTGGAATATGTTGGTATGTAACTCGCGCAAGTGGCAGGAGACCTCAACCAACAACGGAGACTCTAACTTTGAATCACTTTTTCGAGCGTATTAGCTGGTATCTCGCTAATAACATTTGTAATGTTGTTTTCCAAGGCTTTAACTGACGATGGTTTATCGGCAAAGACGAGTGATAATCGCCAAATTCGGTTTCTTGTATTGCATACGGTTCTTTTTTTTTAAGCTTATATGACACAATGGTCCGGCGACTTTTTACTTATCAGAGTGAGAAATTAAAAACAAGTTGGCGGAATGACCATCTATGTCTGGTATTCGCGTGGGCTCATTTGTTTTCGGTGGTTTATATTTCAATACACCGTCCATCGGTTATTGTCTGTCCAGAAAGTTGAAGCCACCCAGAATTGTGTATATTGAAATCTCCCCTAATAACGAATTCAGCATAAGGATTCAAGGATACAATTCTTTGAATGGAGTCAAACAGCGTATTGAACTCGTTAAAGGTCAAATTGGTGTCCAGTTTGGGGCTTTTGTAGATAAAGCAATCATGGATAGGTTGCTTACGAAAATGGAATCTTAACTACATGAAGTTGAGTTCCGGATTGGAACATGTATCACATTCTGGTGGAGTTTGGTAAGCAACATCAGTTCGCACGTAAATGGCGAGATCACAATAAGAAAAGAATTATGGTATTAGTTAGTAGGCAGGTAATTTCAGATTTGTGGGATCCGAGAGGTATGGCTTGGGATTTACCTTGCGGATCTACCGCACTTGTAGCCAAAGTGATGCAAGTACGATGTTAATTTTTCAAAAAAGAAGGGGTCGTACTTAATTTTCTTACCCGAGGCCCGAAGCGGTATCCTCACAAAATGTTTTGAGCTTACACGTCCAGCTGCAGATAGTCGAATCCGTTGTGGAACTCAGATTTACATTGACTACGTAGGGAAACCCGTAAACCTCTTAACAAGTCACTTAAGACTAATTTAATGGAAGACTAGGGTCTATATATATCAGAGCAGATCAGAGCCTACCAGATATAAGATAAAACGAACTCACAACCACCTTCTTTCATCGAAACTGCCAGTGCGTTGAATAACACAATACGCTTTCATGTCTTTAAGTTGTCTTGAATAGAAGGCTTGTATCCGTTTATGTTACAAAGAAGTATGGGCCAGCTGGCAAAAGCTTTGGCGAGGATCTTCACTGGAATATGCATACAACCAACCCCTGGTGCACAGTAAAGGTAGCCATTACATCGAAAATCGCTCACCAATTTAGACTTCCTTTATTTTGAAGAGCACGTTAGGGCTTTACATACCCAATACTGCTTTGCAAAGGCATCGAAAATGCCGGACAAGATCGATGTTAGTGAAAAGGCTGCCCGCCAAGTGGCATAAGTAGACAGCGTCTTGCTTCTAATGATATGTATGATGCCTGTTGAGTGTCATCCTGAACAATAAACTTCTTTTCAATAAAAATGCATGTCAAAAACCTTCAAGACATGGGGCTTCTCGCTACAGTGGGTTCTTTGGATTAAAAAGGATAATAAGACCAATAAATTCCCTTGTGTCGATCATCTGGTGGAACATCCTTTCACGGCAATACATCTCTGCTGCCAGCACCAAATTCCAAATAACACTCTATATCAGCTGCATAGGGCCTTTCCGTAGCATGGCTGGCTTTGCTCTTGATGTATGAATGAATCTCCCTTCTCTTGCTATTCATATCGTGAGCTGCACTCATAAAAATAACTTTTATTTAAAAAGTAGTGGTTATTGATAAAATACCCATTCGAATCTTTATTGCCTTACGCGCCGATTGCTTTCTTATTGTGGTCTTATCATAATACCGTCTGATGCAATGACAACAGTACTTTTGCTGCTGCGAAAATACGAAATCGACTTTCCTTGTTTCAAGAAATGTTATCGCCCAGATTCTGAGCCGATGGCTCCAAAATCGATCTGCCAATCGGCGCTGGTGATAACGTTAGATTTGCTTGCACCTGTCTTTTAACCGGAGATATACTTATTCCTGATGGCAATCAACTATATTGTAAAGAATTGGTAGAGAGTGCGAAGTATCTGCGATTATGGCGACAGACAAGCTATGTACAAAGTCTTGCTTGCGAGTTATTCAGGATTCAAATCTGCATTAGGAATATTCACGCCCTGGTTTCGGCTTCTATTGACAGTTGAATTGCATATGATCATAATTGCATTTGGCAAAATTCAAGACTCTCAAAGTTATCAGCAGACTAAGCGAATGCTTCCCAACGTCTTTAAGAGGTCAGCGACTTTATGCTGCCTTTTAGTAGAGAATACTGCAGGCTATTTACTAGCGTCGTGATAGGGCGCAATGGTTTTGTTAAGCACTGGACATGCTGTTGATCGCTACCTCTGTGAATGTTCGGGTCATGCTTGTATCAGGCTGCATGTACGAGTACTCGAAGCATTTACTCATCTTTCTTCGTAAGGTTGTAAGATTGCAGTAAAAGGAACGTACAAGGACTGCAATACTAGTTTCCTATCTGAGTGCTTTGTTCCGGCAGAAAAGAGGTAGGTTTTGTTTGAGATTACAGTGGGATATCAGGGTGAAAATAGCAGGCGCTATTCGTTTTTGTCTGATGAAAACCATGTGCCTTTGAAATATTATAGAAACAGAACGTGTCTAATTCAGTGACCCTAGGCTGAATTAGTCAATCCTTTCAAAATTACTGTAGCATTCTACAAAATGAAGTTAACCATAATGAAATGAGTGACTTGACAATGACACATTTACAAGAGGACATTTATACCTAACTGCCTCATTTCTCGATGAACTTAAATGAACTTTTCAAATCACGTAAAACGAGTAATCGAATGTAATAAGAAGTTTGCTTTTCGTTATTTCGCAATCGAGAATTATATGTAGATCTTGAGAAGGTCTAAGCTTAACTTAAAACTTGACAAAACCCATACCTGTTGAGCGGTTTTTCGGAATTACATGCTCCAAAAATATGTTAGGAAAGTAATTACCATTTTCCTAAGGTGGCAATTCTGTTCTTCCTTTTTCATTTTTGTCATGTTATTATCCGACACATTTGTTTAAAATCGAATACTGGTCATACTTGCACTATTTTCATATCTATATACAAGTAGTCTACGTTCAGTGGTAGGCAATTTAAAAAGCCTGTCCTCTGCATTCAAAAAATTTATTCCCAACTGATTTTCACATCTATTGCAGTGCTTTCACGACTGCTTATTCCATTGCCAAAAAGATTTCAAGATAACTATCGCACGTGGTGCGACTCTAAATTCTAAACAAAAACAACGAATCCCGCATAGGTAGCATTCCATTTGCACATCACGATCGTGGGTCGTCGCCTCTGAGTTAGAAATATGATAAGAGCCATTCAATTGGGATTAGAAGGTCGGTCATTGAACTGAACCTCCCTTCTCCTTCTCTGCTAATATAGCCAAAAGGAACGATAGATACTCGTATGAGTATCATCATTGTCGTAAACAAGATATCCCTCATAACGAGTTGGATAAACAAAACAAAGTTGTAAGCGCAAGGCAGCGTGCGCATATTCAAAGTAGCACCTGTTAGTTTGATCCAACTCGAAAGCCATTTAAATTTCTACGATCAACGTGTAAATCAATGAGATGAAGCCGAACAACATGACCAGTGGCGCAGTACTCGAGTAGAGCTGCTAATTTTAAACTCCGGTTATTGGTCTCTTGTTTAGACTTGTGTCGTGTAGAGTTCTTAAAATCCTCAACCATTACTCGATGATCGGTTGGGATTTGCTATCTGTGATCTGTGATCTGTGATCGGTGATCGTTGTTAGATAATAGCTTTGAGGTTCTTAAAAGCGATAGTTTTTGCAGAGTTTATGATCGTGGGAACCATCACACTCACTTTCGTAATCTGTCAGCCGTCAAGTGCGACTGTTGATAGCGACGGTAATTTGAGGTTTAGGGACAACAATTTTAGGCCGCGATCAATGGATGGTCTTTGATTGCCATTAAACCATGGGAGGCGTAACGCAACTACTACATGACATCGACATCCGTAAACAGGTTTGAGGTTCTTACAATTTTTGCGAATCGCTTCAAAATTGCGAATAAATTTACATGATCGACCATAGAATAGATTCGTCGGATATTGGTTAATTTGCGTAGAACAATTTACATACAAGGAAAACATTTTTGGGGATTCGCGAAAAATTCCAACGAGTTCAGATGTGTTGTTAGAATCGTAAAATTGATGTGTTGCGTTTGTTATTTTAGATAGTTTTTAAACAGTGGGAGCACCAGAATTTCCAAGGTTGATCCGGGTGTACATTGACCCAAAATGATTTAAAGAAATCTAAAAAAAAAAAAAAAAAAAAAACACTTGTATCTCTCTCCTTTAGCACAAAAAAAAAAAAAAAAAAAAAAAAAAAAAAAAAAAAAAAAAAAAATATGAATTCATAAGAGTATATTTAAACATATTAAAAAAAAAAAAAAAAAAAAAACAATTTTGTTTACGCATTTCAGAAAGGTAAGAGTTGTATAGTATTATAGTAGTAATGGCTTCAGAACTATCCGTAAGAACTTGGATCATAAATTTATGTTGATGACCTCGAGATGGTGCCGGCTATTCACCGTACGGCGTCGAAAAAATTGTTTTTACATTTGGGTATAATTATGTTGTCCGGTTAGAAGTGGATTATCTTTTTTGTTTTTATTTTTATGAGTCTCGGAGTGTAATTAGATTATTTGTACGAAAACAAGTCGTTTGCTTGTTTTGTTTCTTGGGGAGCTGGGGATCACTTTTAACCTGCAAACTAAATGAATCAGCCGTTCCTCCTCAAAGAGGTAGTCTTGTAGTTCAAGATCCACTTGAAACTCTGCTAACTTTCAAAGGAAATGTAAACTAATATTGAGATGCTAAGAACCTCAAGGTCAGCCTTCAGTTAAAAGTGTCAAGTTCAGGATTTAGATATTTAGTACATGTTTGTTTATATTTAAGGTTTCCTTATCTAGATTGCTGTCCTCCAGTGGTGTGTAAACATCTCTATCATAGATTGCACTCTATGCCATTCAGGCTATTAGCACCAGTGCTTTTATCAGATTCATCCAAATGTTAGTGGCTTTTTCTTCAAATAAACCGTTTCTCCTGTTTCATATATTTCGGGTTCATTACTACGTCAGACAACTGCAATATTGACTGGGCTTAGCATTAGTTCAATCCAGAGTCTGATGTGTGATATGTTCCTTTTTTTTCAATTTTCCCTTAGGCTCTTCATAGTGTATCTCTTTCAGACGCTGGTCGATCTATTCTATTTAAGTATAGCATGCTTCGCTACCACTTCCTGTATAACATAAAGTAAGCCTTAGAAAGGTATCATAGACTGTAGGGCATCAATCAATGGAGGGTATATGAGGAGTCTCGATCCGATTATGTTTTTTTGATGTTATCACTTGCAGTGCAAACGATTTTTCGGTGGTCTTTGACACTTTCTTTATTCTTTCAACGTATAGTCAGGATTACTTTGGCTGACAAACAGAGAAGTTACATTACTAACCTACTGACTGCTGAATGATAATGTTACCACTCGATTTCTGTAATTGATTTGGAATCTGAAGAGATACATGGTCGGAAAAAGTCTGACAGTTTCATGTGATTTAGCCAAATCTTGTACATTTTCTTACAGTATTTCCATACCGTTAACCTGCTTTCTGTATTTCTATCTTGAGCGCAGCAAGTAGTGGTCGGATGCCGGCAGCGTTTGACTTTTTGAAAGACTGCCTTCAGTTCCTTTTGTTTTTGTGTTCCTCGATACGTTTGCACATCGGGAGTGAAAGAGCTAATTCGTCGTTTCAATGGTTAATCTATTTGAGTCTATCAGTGTCGAAATATGTGCAGGTTTTAAACTCTGGCTAATCGCCAAACTACTCCATAATTATCTTAATCTTGACATCCTGGCAAATTATACATACAAGTAGGTCAAAATACTGCGCTCGGAATATGAGAAACTCTCCAGTGAGCGTTTCTTATCAAATTAAATTCATTTCCGATCTCATTTCGCTTGACCTCGCTTCACTTGTGACCCGAGACCTTAACAACACTCTATAAATCAGCCTTCCGATTGTATCTAGAGAAGCTTCGAACTTATCGAACTATGTACCTTGGAAATTGTGAAAGAGTTAAACAATGGCAGTCTGGCTGTCATTATACTATAGACGTACAAATTTCTCTCTCTCTAATGATTATTCACAATAAATATACTTCATATCCATCAAAAATGTGTTAATCTCTTCTTGGAAGACGACATAAGCTTTCCCATTAGGCAGTGAAATCCAAAAGTAACCAGGCGAGACACATCGTGTTCATCGACAATCGATGCCAAGGATATTATTGGTCTTATCAGACCCATGTCTTGCCAAAAGCGCATTGTAAGTTTGCGACGCGACATGGTTGATACAAAATATTTGTTATCCAGGATGACATTTAAATACTTAGCTTCGTTGAAGAAACCAATGGTTGGATACCTCTTCCTCAATCAACCACTGTTGATCACTGATGAACATCAAGTGACTGATACAGTATTTCCAGTCATTCTGCTCACCAAATACCTAGATTTCATCTTAGATTGAAAATGTATTCGTAAAGGAGACTTAAATACATGAAGCTAGACTGGTCTCTTAAATATATATGAAGCAAGTCAGACTGGTGACTAAAGCTGTTGGCGAACGAGTAGTATTTTTCGATTTTCAGTAGAAATTCCGAAATTACTTTACCCCAGAGGCTCGGCATGTAATTCAGTGTCTGGCCTTCTTACTTTCTTAAGGTGGCGCTACAGCTTGAGGTGGACCTGAATTTCAACCAACAAGCGTTTCCACCTAGCTCGGTACTTAGCTAGCTGACTCCCGTTTCGCTTGCTAAGTTGGTTAAAGTCTCCTTCCACTTGCGTGCACCTCCTGAGTCGCAGTCTTTCTCTACTATGCGGAGGCTGATTTGAAGACCTTTTGGACCAGACCATGGTATCCATTCGCCCTACATGACCCAGCTATCTCAGCCGTTGGACCTTCACTCTTCTGGCTAAGTCAAAGTCACTGTTCTCTACTCACTCACCTTATAGAATTTTCCTCTCAAAGCAGATAAGAGCACCCTCATTCTTTATTTTGAAAAGTCCATGCCTCTACGCCATAGGATAGGTTTGCGATTATTAGGGTCTTATATAATATCAACTTTGTTTTTGGCTGATGACTCTGTAGTTCATGCAGTTCAGAAGGTCTTTGGAGGATCGGCCAAGCAATGTTTAAGTACCATTCATCGGGCATACTTTCGTCCAACCATATTTAACAAATTAGTTGGTGTACATATCTATCTATGCTCCGTACCAAGTCATCTCATTGAACTTAGAAGTGCTTAGCGGCCTGACTGCTGTCAGGTCTTGTGACTATTTTCACTTCATCCAGATCAATTGAACGAAATTGTTGGTCTACATTGTCCAGGCTTAAAGATTCGTTCTACTCAACAGCGGTATTTGGTTCAATATCGCCGTTGTACAGTCTACAGAAATGCTCTTTCCAAATCTTCAGCATCGACTCCGACTCTTCTATTATATTCCCCCCTTGTTCGCCTCTACAGACTTCGGTTCGGGGTTTGTATTCGCTGCATGTCGTTTTATTTTTTTTTTTTTTTATTGTTAGCTTTTGGTAAAACTTCCGAAGCATATTCCTGGAGTAAGATCTCCGACTTCTTCGTTTTCTTCCTGAGAAATCAGTATTCGTCTCTCCTCTTCTGCTCGTAAGCCTTGTGAGAAGCTCTTGCTCTTCTATGCAGCACCGCATGTGCTTCCGGTACTTGTTTAACTAGAGGTTTGGTTGTGGTGACCAAGCTAACACATTAGAGACGGTATATCTTCGATACTTAGCTTGTCTTTGCGATGTTCGGGATTCCCGCAACCGTGCCTTGGATACATACAGTTATCTGAGACCATCACTGGAAGGTAAGGCAAGAGCTTCGGTACGAACTTTAAAACGTGCAGTTCGGCGAGATCAGACGTTTAATTTTTAAGTTCATACCACGTTTCTTATCGGCCTTGTATAGTAGTCCAATCAATGTAATATAAAGTCAGTGCCGTTTCTAAGATACGTGTATAAATTTGACAGCTGTCGGATGATTAGTTTTCGAGATATAGCGTTGTGAGTGAACCAACTTTTGTTATTGTGAAAAAAATGGATTCAAAGCAATTTCGTGTGTTGATTTATCATTGCTTTTTGATGGGAAAAAATGCAGCCGATGCAAAGAAATGGCATGATAAATGTTACTCGGACTCTGCACCAGCCGAACGAACCTTTCGCAAGTGGATTGAAAAATTTAAAAGTGGTCATACAAGCACCGAAGATGATGCACGCAGTGGACATCCAAAAGGGGCTGTTTCAGATGAAAACATCAAAAAAGTCCACAAAATGATTACGAATGACCGTAAAGTGAAGTTGATCGAGATAGCTGAGGCTCTGAAGATATCAAAAGAGCGTGTTGGATATATCATACACGAATATTTGGACATGCAAAAGCTCTGTTCAAAGTGGCTGCCGCGTTTGCTCACAATCGACCAAAAACAACAACGTGTTGATGATTCAGAGGAATGTTAAAAGCTGTTCAACCGCAATAAAGCCGAATTTTTGCGTCGGTATGTGACAATGGAAGTAATGGCTCCATTACTTCACACCAGAGTCAAGTCGGCAGTCGACAGCTGAGTGGCGAGCAGGCGACGAACCTCGTCCAAAACGACCAAAAACTCAACAGTCGGCTGGCAAGGTTATGGCATCCGTATTTTGGGATACACATGGAATAATTTTCAACGACTATCTTCAAAAGGGGCAGACTATGAACAGCGATTATTACATTGCATTGTTGGAGCGTTTGAAGGACGAAATCGCAGAAAAACGGCCGCATTTGAAGAAAAAGAAAGTGCTGTTTCATTAAGACAATGCACCGTGTCACAAGTCGATGAAAACGATGGCAAAATTGAATGAATTCGGCTACGAATTGCTTTCCCACCCACCGTATTCACCAGATTTGGCCTCCAGCGACTATTTTCTGTTCGCAGACCTCAAAAGAATGCTCGCCGGAAAGAGATTTAAGACCGATGAAGAAGTAATCGCCGAAACAGAGGCCTATTTTGAGGCTAATCCGAAATCGTACTACAAAACTGGTATCGAAAGATTGAAAAATCGTTTCAATCAGTGTATCGTCCCCGAAGGCAACTATATTGATCATTAAAGTTGAATTTTGCAAAAATTTTGTGTTTTACTATAAAACAGCACTGAATTTTCAGTCCATGTGTTATTGCACCTTGAGCTCCAAAAAGTGTGTTTCGCGTTATAATACCGAAATCGATGACAAAATTTGAAACAAATGAATGACCCTTGTTTCGAGGGCAGAAATAGCTAGAGGCGAGTTTGTAGTCTAAATGATTTACTTTTGCGGAGACTGAACGTGTTTGCATAGAGACAAGTTTTATTTCTGTGTTCTTGGAGTGCTTAATGTGGTTTTTGGTGTAAAAGAAGGATCCTAATTGATTCTACTTGAGGCCGATTGCATTCTATGGTAATATCTTAAGAAAATGTTCTATGTTCATAGTCCGTTGTTTTTCCTATTAGGCTTGATTTCGAGTTCGCTCAATTTGTCAAATGTAGCTTGCTTAGCCTTCATTTGCTCCTCAAGTTTGTCCAGAATTACAGACTTATTTGAAAGACTGCATCTGCTGTAGCCCGACCTTATTTTGTTTGTTTCTTTTTCATTTTCTTCTGTCCTAAATTGCGCGGTTTTTGTCTTGTACTGTAGTTGAACCGCCAACGTCCTCTTATGTATTTTTTATATTCTCTTTTGTCGGTCTCACACATTCACATTTAAATAAAATTAAATAAAAATAGACCTGCGACTGTACCTACTCCTTGCTAGCAGTGCATTAAAATATGAGAATTACAAAGAGAGGAGAAAAAGTCTCATTTTCTGGATTGCTCGTTTAAGTGGAGTTAAATCAGCTAGGCTTCAAAAAGTTGTTGTCCCTCAGATAAATAATTCATATTTGCGTACAATTATGCTTCAGTTTAGAATCAATTGCGCATCAATCATGTAAAAATTGCGCAATGGATGCGCACCAGTGCATCAATTGCGTTTCATTTCCAAACAACGAACCCAAACATTTAATTTCGTTTTTTTTTCCTTTAAAATTGATTCGAATTCAAATGTACGTGCAATGAATTTTTTGTCATTTCAATGTAATTTGGAGTTTGGATGTCCCTAACCGTCTACCAGCTAACGACCTGGCATTGAAAATTCCCACTAAACACTCCAGACATATACAAATAAATAAACAAACATTTGTCCAATGAGAAGCAAGTAAACAAACAAATGGAATATGCCCATAGACATCTACGAGTATATGAATTTACTAGTTTGTATCTTGTTACAAGGAGTGGAAAGTTTTTATTTCAAAAATTTTCAAAACATCCAATGACGCTATTAACCCCCACAAGGATTATATGTAAATTTGTAAGGTCCGATCAACTGCAACACTTTGCTAAGATTCTATAGCGTTTCAACGAGCGCGTTATCCCATCTCTGGTGCAACCACATTGAATATGTGCGAATCACAACATTACACAAACTCCGTATCAATAATTCGGTATCACAAAATAGAATAAAACAAATTCCTTTTCATTCATTCATTCATCGATGCAAAGATACACGTATATTCCTTTTCTCTTTGGAGAACAGTTTATGTAAAATAATAAGAAAAAAAAATAAATACAACATCTAGAATGGTCTAGCAACTGCGAGAACATTCACGAGTCAGGGTACGCTCAAATGACAACTAGACCTGACTCATTTATTAAAAAAAAAAAAAAACGAAGGCACGTGTGGACAACATGAACTTATTGTGAAAGCCTAAGGTTATTCACATTTTGCGCTATTCTTCAGTCGTTGATGATGCTATCCGTATGCCGATGTTGGTTTGCTTCCTACCTGCTCTACGTTCATCACCACCGACACTATTACTATCCATCCTTACTAGTTCCGAGAATGGCCTCCTAGAAGAATTCTTCATACATATTCGTAGTCGTCGAACCGACATAGTCACTGTCGCCACAAACAATCGCCCATAGTGGAGTTCTTTGCTCCTTTTGAAGGAGGACGATGAAGAGAAGAAAAGGAGTTTCTTGACGATGACCTGTTTCGAATTTGTCGGTTACTATGTGTGGCAAATACCCGCCAACCTATTATTATGCCATTGACCTCTATTCCTATTGATGGATGCACATGACGCAGATACAAATACTTTGGACTCTCGGTGACGGTTGCTTTTTTTTTTTTAATTTTTTAAATACAAACCAGAGTACTGTGAACCCACGCTAGGGATACTTATTCAAAGGAATCTTAACATTGTCGGTATATGAGTGTTATCCATTCGTCGCCGTAACTGAACAAACGCTTGTCTAGGAAAAAATAAATAAAAAATAAAAAAATAAAAAAAATGAAGAAGGGTCAACAAACCTATCAAGGTGGTTGATCCTTAAGAGCTACATAAGTATTTGTATACTGGTGCAGGCCAGTATTCGTATCGACTATGTATCCCATCGAGCAGTTGACCTTGGAGTAGGAATTTTCTTTTAGAGCCGTTCGATGACCTCGTGGGAAATAGTTGCAGGTTTTCGGTTTACAGCTTCAATTCGAAACTGATCTAAGCGTGGCTTCGTTTTTGAATGCATTTTTTTCCTTCCAAAATGATTTCAGTTTGGTTTTGTCGGTTTGTTGTTTTTTTTTGTTTCTAGGGAGTCTTCAAAATGTATCTTAAATGAATATCTTTATGGCGGTGATGCTATCTATAGGACTGACGCCAAGGTGCATTGAACCTGACTGAGTTTAACTGGAAGTACATCTAGGATTGCATGCAGACAAAGGGATGGATAAGCCATCGCGATATGATGCAATTTGTTAAATATTTTCAAGCAGCTATATATACGAGTACATGAATACACGTGGATGTGTGTGTATTGTGAGGAGCAGTAAGAAGCATCACATTTTTGAGAACCGTGCTGCTAGATATCTCCAGATAGATTGTTGATAGGGTTCAGTTAAAATTAGAGTTTTAGCATTATTTCAAGAAGGTTATTGACCTCTAGTGTTTGAAGTATCTGGCTCAAAAATTCTTAGAAATGCTACTTGGGAACATAACACCATCCTCTACATGTATACTTGCTCGTACATATACAAAAGGGATCTTGGAATTTTTTTACGATTTGAAAAAAAAAAAAAAAAAAAAAAATTAAAATTCGTTATGTGTGGGATCGTGTGAACAAGGACGCTTAGTTGGGAAAATTCCAGAGTCTCTCTTTTTATTTTCTTTTTTATTCAGAATCTTAACCAGAATCATGACTATTGTTAGAGGAGTATCTAACTTTGAAAATAAAAAAAATCCGACACGTACCAGGAGGTCAATCCGTGAACTTACATATTTGGTTTAAAAAAGGGTTTTTTTTTTTTAAGACCTATAGAAGTTTGCTTTTAAACGTTAATGATATGAATTGAGTTTGGATCAAAGAATGATTCATGATATTATATTTTGAATACGAATTAAGGCGTATGGTCACGTCCTCCGCACCCTGACCATTCAATTTCAAGCATTTGGGGCTTCGTCTCACCAAAAACGCGCTGAATATTAGCTTCCAAAGCCTGGATAGTTCGCGCTACATCAGCATATTTTAGTGACATATATAGGTATACCGAATCAATGTTGTCCATATTTGCGAAAAATAATTACTGAAAATTGCCGGTAACTTTGCCCATTGTGTTTGACGAGAACTCCAGCCTGTTGTTTGAAAAACATATGACAAATGATGTTATCACAAGAAATGATGGTAGTAAGTTTGAGTTACTTGCTGCATACCCACCTAAGAGCTTCCTTGATGTATTCAGTTTTGTCGGCACCCTAAAGTAGACAAGAACAAGAAAGAAGCAAGAAACCTGAGTGGGTGAAAGTCGGTAAGTTCAACAAATCTGCTGGTTTTTATTAAGAACCTGGCCCTCCAGGATGGGGGTTGCATGTTGCGGCAACTTCATACCATTCAGAAAACAAACAGTTCAGCGATAATCAGTAGCCTCGGATACGGACGGACATAATATTGACAACCTTAGCATATTTTCTAATAACAATTTATAGTAAAGTTAAACTCATGTGACGTCCAATTAAACTAGTGGACGCAGACGAGACCCAACTCCAGCTAAAGAACATCATTCTATCATCTTTTTAAAACATCTGTAAGATTAAGAGAACTGCGGAAAAACGATGCATGGTGGAATGAGAACCTAAAAGAGTGAGGAAGCTTTTCAACAAGAAAACTTAGAAAATAGCTTGCCTCTGCACCCATGTCAGTACGCCTATCAGAAAGTCAAATCGATGAAAGGTGCTCTTATGAAGCTGACAGTTGAAATCAAAAGCTCCTTTCACTGTTCAGAAATTGAACTTTGCGCATTCCTTGACATAGATGGTGCTTTCGAAAACACTCGATATGACTCCAAATCAAGATTTCCATAAAAACATCGATCAACTGTGGCAAAGCGATGCTTGAAAGCCGGATGATTACCAAATCATCAGGGTCGCCTTCAGTATCAGTAACAGGTGAAAGGGGCTCTTCGAAGGGAGGCGTATTATCGCCAATCCAATAGTCTGTGGTCATCAATGATGATCTGCTTAATAAATTAAGCAACTTAGACTACAACACAATTGGTTATGCCGACGGCCTAGCTATCATCATTAGGGGCAGAGAGACTATTTAAGTCACTACACGTATGCAAAATGCCTTTAATACTTCTTAGACTGATGCACCAGAGAGATATCTCTCCGTAAAACCTAAATAAGGCTTTCATAGTTCCTTCCACTAAAAGAAGAAACATAAACTTAGGTACAGTTTCAGTTTACGACACAATCGTTGAGTATTCCAACGAGGACAAATATCTGGGATTAATCCTAGACAAAAGAGTTAACTGGAACCCAAAATAACTAAAGCAAGCATAGCTTTATGGGCCTGCCGTCGCATGTATGGCAGCACATGGGAAATTTCTCCAAAGATCACTCATTGGATTTATACATATATAACAAATGTTTCCATAGTAAGGTGGACTTAAGTCACGTAAAAGACTGCCATTTTCAGAGCTGTCTGGGCTTGCCCCACAGCTGCGATAAAAGGAAGAAGAGAACTTACTCCCCTACACTTATATATAAGCAAAATGGCATTACGCAGCACAGCATGTCTGGTACAAATTAAAGAGTTAAGTCTTAGCGAATACCATGACCAATGGATCATACTCTCCAAAATACTGAAATACATTATGCTTCAATAAAGGCTTCTCCACAGAGATTCCTAATAAAGGAGCATAGATTAGCAATAATTTACTAAGCAGCCATAATGGCACAAAGTTGTTACGGATGGTTTTAAAATAAAATCGGGAATGGGAGTTGGAATACACGGACCAAACCTAAATATAACCATAGTTATGGGCATGAATTCCAGGCATAATTCCACGCTTTTCAAGTAACATATAATCCAATAATATTTACAACTCATATATTCACGAATGGTCAAGCAGCTATAAAAGCCTTTAGCTCGCATACCATCGACTCCAAATCAGTTATGTACTTGTCTCTTAAGTATCTCGGCATTGTTGACAGTCCTCTGAATTTTAAACACCACCTAGATCAGATATGCCGGGAATTAACGACATTTTCATACTAACACGCAGTAACTTCTTTAACGACTAACAATAATAACAAGAACCTTTCTGAAGCAAACTCTGTGGTGTCAAACTGATGAGAGTTCTTGTTTCTGAATCAATGAAAAATTTGACGTCATATCTAAGCACGCATACAAATACGCATTCACTGAACTTGTTAGCTTAGTTAAGCCTCGTGCTTTCTTGAACAGCCTTGAATTTGGAATCTTCTTCACCACGTGGCGTGTGGTGTATAATTAGATTTTTATTGCCACTACAATTCGATCTAAAACTGGTAGCTCTATATTTAAACCAAGTTTGACCACAAATAGCAATAATAAAAACATAGTCGATGTGAGCCAGCATTAGGTATAGTTACTCCGCTCGTTTTACCACCCATAATTCAAAATACATGTTTTTATTCAAATGGAATGCCAAATCGGACTATTACAGTCACCATGCTGATCGACTTTTGTAGAAATTGATGACAAATATCAATCACCGAGGGCTACAGAACTGAATATACCAATTACGAAACATAAAATTAATTTGATAATAAAAAAAACGACCCACAAACCACTCAAAGATGCAAATTTATCATTTACGACAGCTATGGTCAGAGTCTCTTATGCAACGCGTCTGATCTTCGTTGGCTGTGACTCTTTTTCCACTAACAGATTGTGAAGTGGTCAATGATCATGAGTCCGGTCACTATGTAAACAACGTTTCCTCTCTTTGAGTTCAAAAGAAACTGCAGAAAAGCGAATGGCCTTCGATTTTAGCTAATGTTTGTAATACAGCATATGGTAGAAGTTACATAATGCCCTCGTTCACGTCCCATCAGACGAGACTACCTCCTGTATGCTGACAAAGGTTTCAAGTTCAGAGAATCGAAAGGCATTCCATGCAAATTTTTTTTTTTGTTAATGGAACAAGAACACGCGGTCGATGAGTGTTAGCCGTTCCACACGACTCCTCAAATCTCAACTCATTCATCCTATTCGCCCAACAGCAGTCTGTTTGTCCAAAATTAGCGATACATAAAAAAAAAAAAAAAAAAAAAAAAAAAAAAAAAAAAAAAAAAAAAAAAAAATATTGCGACTAAAAACAAAAAGATGAAAAAAGTCGAATCGCCTTTCGTCAGCAACAGAGAATGAAAACACCTCAACAAGAAAGATAAAAAAAAAAAAAAAAAAAAAAAAAAAAAATACAATCGCAACCTTTTTCAAGGTCAACACTCGACTTCGCGCTGCTCGGCTTGGTCCGACTGACGGTTCTTGAGTACTCCTATATGTATCTATCAAATGATATGAGCCATCGACCACGTTGATGGGTTTGTTATGATGTTGTTGTTGAATTCCTTAACGGCAGCCGTGTGCCGGGTCCAAAGGGAGCTCTCAAGATGGGTGCTGGAAACATTGGATGTTGTTTTACGTTATGGGAACTGGAATTACAGGTGAGAATTCTACTTAATTGAAGCTTTTTCTGGGATTGTTTTGGATTGATTGTTTTTTTTTTTTTCAGTTTTTTTTCATTCCTAATCGGGTCAATGGCACATTTAGCCGCTTTGATAGCAAATTCAGTGTCGAATTGTTATGCAAATGAAACTATTCGTACGGATCATTGTGGGTGGTAAATTCACGATAGAGAATCTGTTTAAAATTCGAGAACTACTAGTAAATACCATTTGTATTTGTTTTTGAAAACATCCGGCTTTACCCAGGAACTCGGAGAAAAGAATACTTAAATTCCGTAGTTGATAATTGAAGTTCAATGATCCAGTCGAATTTTTCAGATCGTTTGATATGCATGAGGCGTATATGAATGGTAGAATCTATTGGTTGTTTTTGTCTTAATTCACACTTCCTCATTCTGTTGAACTTGGATTTTGTTATATGAGCGATAAAAATGTTCTCGAAACAAAGAAGGATGAAATTCGTTGCTGATTTCTTCCCCGTATTACTCTTCAAATATCTCCACATTGTAATAGCCATTACTTTGATGAGATACTTTGTATGGAGCCATCTATGATGTAGGAGTAGACGACAGGTATCTCTCCGATCTTTTACACCCAACATCTTTAGATGTTGAGTTGTGGTCTATGTACAACTCGGTACGGCAAAAGGTGTTTGCTTTCATTTTTATTGGTTCGAAACAGTGTGCACGAAAAATTAAAGTTTTCCCACTTTGAGTCTTTTAAACATACACTGTTCACCAATTTATTTAGAGTTTGTTGTTAAAAGAAAGAAACTTGAAAACGGTTGGAGAATTATATACGTCTGACACTTCTAAAAAAAAAAACTTTAAACTACCCCCGTCAAAAGTTACTATATACCAACGCATTTTTTTTTATAATTAGCGCGCACTCAAGCGATTTGAGTACCCTTAAAATGCATGTACACAGCGCAGGCGAAGGAAAATAAGCGAGAAAGAAAAGAGAGATACCGGCGTAGGCTGTATATCACTTGCGACAGAGAAAAGTGACTAACTCATGGCAACGGCCAGAAGCCAAACTCTGTACAATCCAGAGAAGTGAAATTTCCAAACTGTACACCTACATTACTTTCCTCCAAGATGATGATAAAATGCCCAAGGAAGTTTTCCTATCAAGGATTATCAAGCAAAACCCTAGCATTTCCACAAAAGGCTGGCGTGTTATCAGGTTCTCAAAAGAAAGGAGAGGAGGTGAGACATTGAATTCTTCCATTGACGAAAAATCTAAGAAATACTTGATCCAACAAAAGTGCAACTTATTTCCTAACATTATCACAAGCAGAAAAGCACACTGCCATTCCGAAGACTACAGCCCCTCAATCTCAGACGAGCGTACAACCAAAACTTTCTTTATGCAAGAATATTTAAACAATCTGGAGTACAAAAAGCTCAAACATATTGTTAGTTAGACAGCTCAATTGTCATCCATTGACGCTCTAACTTTAATGCCGGTAATTCAGAAGACATAAGCTCTATGCCCGGATCACCAGAAGCCATCCCAAGAACCGAGCTGTCCCCAAATACTGGCAACTCTACCATTATCACAAGCCAATAACATCCAAGTTAATCTACAACATGATAAGGTCGCCTCGGCGCGTACCATACATCTTCAAAAATCAGATAAAAGTGAGCTATACACTCTGCCTGACTCGAATTGCAACCAACTTCAGACTTCAGATTTGCGTCTCAGTTGTGTTGAAAAATTTTTATCCGCGATGTAATTCAAAAGTTATAGTGTGATTGCTTTATATTTGGCTGGAAAACCACAAGTAGCTACCGTTAGAGCCCTCCAGCACCTCAACGTGAATAAATCATTTGTGTCTCGAAACCTAGCTCATTACCAAGATACTGGCAGCGTTGCAAAACGCCATGGAGGTGGTCATAAAAAAACAGCAACATCGGCAGAAATGGTTCGGAAAGTGAAGGCTCGAATTGAGCGAAATCCGCGTCGAAGTGGAAGAAAAATGGCTCGTGATCTCAACATTTGGGCTCAAGCAATTGAAGTTCCAAAAAGCACACGATCTTACAACGCAACAGAAAAAAGTTAGAGTCGCCATTTGTTATCGAGCAATATGTCAACAAGAAAAATGACCGAGTTTACTTGCCAGAGAGGTCCTTCGAAAATTAACACCTTCGGACGGCCACCAGAAAGCAGGCATCACCGATGGTGATGGTTTAGGTGGCCATAGCCGCCGATGGTCGCTCTCCGCTCGTATTTTTGAGGCAGTATTGAAGCCTTGGGCAAACAATAATTTCTGTCGGAGACCGTGGACATTTCAACAAGACTCGGCACCGCTTCACAAAGCTCGCGTCAACCAAGATTGGTTAAAAAACAATGTTCCACACTTCATTTTTTCGACACAATGGATTGCAAATTTTCCGGATGCAAATCCGTTGGATTTCTCTGTCTGGGTATATTTTGAAGGCGAAGGTTGGCACTAAGAAATACCAAAGTTTGGACCATCTCAAACAAGCACTTCGTAGGGAATGGGTCAAAATATCACAGAGCCACTTGCGTGCAGCGTGCGATGCTTTCTTCAGCGGCCTCAAGGCCATTATTCGCGTCAAAGTTGGACATATTGAAAACTACTGATACAATTTGAAAATTGATGAATTTCCAACATTTTTTGCTTTGGCACAATAAAATTTATCAAAAAATAAAAAAAATATAGCATTTAAAAAAAAAAAAACCCAGAGTATGCTCCTTAACCAGTAACAAAACAAAACTCTTTCCACTTCCAGAACACATCAACAAGGATCTGGTAACCACAAAAGCTGAGCTGCATCCAATGTAATGGATGTAAGACAGAGGCTGTTATATGCTCAACTTACCAGCCCGGTGACTCTACCGACTTGGACTTCTTGCCACTGAAGGGACTGGTGGACTACTGTGCTAAGAAGAACCTACAAACTAATTGTGGGCTACGTCGCCCAAACATGATCTAAACCAGTTAAGGAACCCCATATTTATAGACAACATTAGGACGAAGGTCCCAGGTGTCACTCTATGCACAAGCTTTATAAAAAATTTCATTAAGAACTGGCGTGTCTCATCAGGAAGCCTTAATGTCAGATCATCGCCACATCGTATTTGACCTTGAACTAGGAACTTTTATATCTGAAAAATATATGCAGACAACCTAACTCCACAGACTGGGATATACTCGTATATGGCCAGCAACACATCGACAAACTGGGTAGATGTAACTCAAACATCAGAGATATAGACAATATTGAGCTAACTTGTGATAATCTCAATATGGCAATCACCACTGCCTTTCATCAAGCTTTCCCAGAAAACGAAAAAGCAGGCAATCGACTTACTTAATGGTGGAACAGAAAACTAGCCAAACTCAGAACAGAGACTAAAAAGCTCTTCAACCTGTCTAAACGTAATGGTGAATAAGAAATATACAGAAGAACACTCCCCATGTACAACCAAAATATTAGAAGAGCCAAGTGAGAATGGTGAAAAAATTACAATCGTACACTCGATTACACTAGAAGTTGTGCACGTATTCATGAAATACTCTCTAAGCAGCACAGTAATCCTATCGGGTCAGTTAAAAAAACCTGACCGCACATACGCTGACAACAGACTACAGACTCTTCAGATCCTATCCGAAACAAACTTCCTAGACTCCACGATAGTTCCAGTAGCTCAAAAAAAAAAATCCTCCCCAGAGAAAGATAAATAGACCGCTCAGAGAGAACTGGAACAAAGAAAATTTTTCATGAAGCCAAAATAATCTAGCAATTAACTCTTTTCAACACCTTAAAGCTCCTGGTGAGGATGGAATATTCCCAGTTTTACTACAAAAGGGCATTCACTAACTGCTACCTGTACTAATTAACTTATTCAGAGCTAGCTATGAGTGGGGATATATATAAAAAAAAGTGGAAGGGGGTTGCTGTTAAATATACTATATACCTAAGGTAAGACGCAGACTGTCTGAACTACCAAAGTCGTATAGAATAATCGGCCTCACTTCCTTTTTCCTTAAAACTATGGAAAAAATCCTCGATAGATATATCAGAGAAGGGGCACTTCAAATGAACCCCCTCTCTATATCAATATGCCTATCAACCTGGAAAATCAACCACGTACGCCCTACAAAATCTTACCACAGGAATTGAAAAATCTCCCGGAGATAAAGAGGTATCGATTGGTTGTTCACTCGATATAGAAGAGGCATTTGATATTTAGAGACGTTTAAAACATGGAAGTTGACGACACCCTATGTAAATGGATAAAATGCATGCTAGAGAACAAAACTATTAAAACCTAATTTGCCAGCAATAAACTCAGAGTGATGCTACGAAAGGATGCCCTCAGGAGTATTATCACCATTACTATGGTCCATCGTTGTTATTGAACTACTGATTTTTCTTAGCAATCGTGGCTTCTATGTCTAAGGATATGCAGACGACGACAATGCCTCCAGAGGTCTTTAAGCCTAGTTGCTGAATGGTACACCAAAGTAGGCCTCAAAACCAAACCCAAGAAAAGCACCTTTGTTTAATTCACCAAGAGACGGAGGCAAGAAAGACTCAGAAATGACACTCTCTTTGGTGAAATAATAGAATTCTCAACGGAAGTAAAATATCTAGGAATCACACTGGATAAAAAACTTACGTGGAATCCTCATATTTCTAAGACTATTGACATGGCCAGGATCTCACTATGGACCTGCAAATGCCTAGCTGGAAAAAATTGGGGATTTATTCCCAAAATCACACTATGGATGTACACGACAATAAGGAGACCTATCTGCAGCCGCCGCCTGGTGGCAGAAAGCATAGCAGAGGTCTACCCAGGTAAATTGCAGTGACTAGCCTGTGCGCTCCCAACTGGTGAAATGAAAAGCGCACCAATAGCTGCACAGGAATTTATCCTAATCATCCCAACACGTCATCTGAAAATCATGAAAGAAGCAATACTAAATGCCTACATGCTCATCACAGAAGATAAATCCAATTCCAAACTTCAATTCCAGCTGCAATTCTTCAAGAATTCAAAAGACGAACTACTTGGAATACATTTAATAGACAAATGTCTACCAAGATATAACTTTCGGCGCAACTTTAAAATTACATTCCCAGACCGTCTTAACTGGGAACAGGAAAAACCAACATTTGCCAAGTACTGCCAAGTATGGTACACAGAAGGATCTAAAACAAATGAAATAAGCCATCCATACATGACAGTATGGATACAAACAGCTCCGTATTTCAGGCTAAAATCCATGCAATATAGCTTTACATTCGAGAGAATCTAAACAAACAAAAACATTTACATTCTCTCCGGCAGCAGGGCGCTCTACTTGCAACTAACGCCTTTGAAATAAAATTAAAATTGGTCTGAGATTGTCTTCAACTCCTACAAGGACACAGCGGATATAAATGCAACTAAAAAGCAGATGAACTAACCGGGAAAAGATCCGCATCTCAATTCATGATGCCAAGATCATTCCGTGGGCTACCAATTATAGTAATACAACAAAAGGAAGTATTAAAACCTGATTAGATGAAAAGAAGCTTCATTTATGGAGAGAAACCGAAGGAAACAGACAAGACAGAATTTTTATGCCAAGCTGTTGCCATAAAAGACCAAGACAACTACAATACTACAACTAAGTGGAAGTCAGATTCGAGTGACCACGGGTTTTCTCACAGTACACTGCCGTGTTAAAAAATACCTGATGACCATGAGCATACCACAGGATAATACATGTGAATGCAATGGTTTAACTAAAACACGTTAACGTTACTTAGTCAAATTCTACCTAGAAGTGGCGGACATAGATCCCAGTTCACCTTAAGATGTAGCCGCCTTAATAACAAACTGCGGCATTATGGATGAGCTCCAAATGGAGGATATCACAATAGGTCAACCTATGTCCTTAGTGATCTGGGATTCTATATACCACCTCCCACAACAGTCTAATCTAATCTAAATACCGGCGTACATTGGTTTTAAATGTCTGCAAGTTGTAACGACTAGCATTCCATAGGTGAGTTGTATGGCTAAGGAATTAATCTAATTGCGTTCTAAATTGGGCCTAAGGGTATACCGATGAGCATTCATAGCGAGACGGGTGTTACAGTTGAAGGTTTGAAGAGGCGATTTCAATGGAGCACAGGTGGTGGAAATAGCGATAAAACAAAGTGAGACAGGATGCATTACTGTACGTCGGTGCTCAAGGAATTCAATTGAATGACTGATATTAGTATCACCTATGAGTTTTATCGCACGATTTTGAATCCTATCTAGCAGGTGCAGAGGTGTTTTAGAATCTCCTGACCAGATGTGGGCATTGTACTCCAATTTTGGGTGGATGCATGCCTTACATATTGAGGCCAGATCAGAGGGGGTGAATTATAATATAGTTCCACAATTGGTTATGCTGTTAATATCAGAATTTAATGAGCTTAACATACGTTGCCGTTCCCATTCTACATTCGAAGATCAGAGACGTGAGTTCAGGAACGAATATCAATATATTGGATTAGAAGTTGCTGATAAGAGATGAAATTTAAAAAGAGTATCGGAGACAGAAAAGAGCCCTGAGGTACACCGGAATTTATTTTGTGAATATTAGATTTGAAACCATTAGAGACATTTTAAATTGAACGTTCCGAAAGGTAAGTTCTAGTTCATTGAAGAAGAAGTTCATCGATCCCAAAAGTAAGCATTTTCGATAAAAGAGCCTGATACCAAACTGTGTCAAATGCTTTAGAAATGTCAAGTGCAACTTTTTGGCTTTCGCTTTCCTTTTCGGTGAGATATGCCATTAAATTACCAGTGCACCTGTTGCTATGAAACCATACTGCCATACACTGAGAAGTTTTCGCGTGTCGAGATATTTGATGAGCTGACGGTTTATCAGCGTTTCCATAACCTTGGAAAGCAGACACATAAGACCAATGTGTCTGTAGGAGGAGAGAGAAGAAGATTTCCTTATTTAGGGACGAACTAGATAAATTTTGTTTCCCATATTTTCGGAAAGCGTCGTAAAGTGTAGGATCGATAGAAAAACTTACGCGGTGGTTTTGCTAGCATGGAAAAACACCTCTTCGGAAAAAAGGGGAGATACGAGTATCCCACCTCGACCAGCGAATATGTGTATGTTAAGATCTTTAAGTACTCTTGCCATTACACGGGTGCAAAAGTGGATTTATCTCATTGACTGACGAATCACAATCTAGAGCACAATTGTAGTACTTTTTGCCTCGGTTCTTTTTCATATTTGTATTTCACACACTGAAAATAGGCGTTTCGGTCATTCCTGGCTTATTTGAAGTTTTTTTCGGTTTTATTTTGTTTCTAACCCTGACAGCCCCTTTACAGCTCGGTTTGATACTCTTCATTTGGTTTTCGTGATCATAAGAGCAGCGGCATTCACGTTGCTTCCTAAATAATTTGTTAAGTCCGCTCCAATTAACTTTCTTGTATTTGCATACGGTCTTTTCTCTAGCTTTGTGGTCGATGTACGAAAAATTAGCTGATAGAGTACTTAGCAGGGTGAGAAGTTAAAATTAAGTCTATTGCGTTGGCGTTACGAATAATAACGTCTGGTATTCATATGGGCTCAGAAGGGGATAAAGGGGATTCACTGGTGTATTAAGAACACCGGAGAAACAAAGTAAGTCTGGTGTATGTAATGTCATACGGTTCTCAGTTTGGCTGATATCCTGAATATTTACGCATAGCCGCAAGAGGTGCTCCGAGCAACATCCCACAAACACAACACATTTATACCTGTGTATACCTGTACAGGGTGATCTGGTTTGGAATACAGATATTTCAGATGAATCAGGATCTGAAAAATTGTGTGGGATGCACTCCGTAATAAAGAGTATATCAAAAGTCACTCCTAGATGTCAGTAGTGAATAATTTTTAAACGTTAACTGTTTTTTATGCCATCTTTGACATATGTGAAGTAGAACATGTACAATTTTAACCATGGACGGTTAAGCGCTGTAACAACGCTTTACAGTTATTCCAACTTATTATAAAAATGATCGATCTTAAAAAAAACATTCTGTAGTAGGTTAAGTAAAAAAATTATTTTTGGTTCAACCTGTACTCGTTGTCGGCTTCGTGTTTTAACCTGAAAATCGTAGCCATCTTCCGGTCGGGGACGGCCATTATAGAATGTAAGATCGCCACGTAGGCAGAAGCGATATATAGATTGTGACAGCAGGATCGAAAAGAAATTAAAGAAAAAAATATAACCTGACTTGTTTTATTATTTTTTTTTTTTGCTACAAGTAACATAGTACAATATCGTTAGATTCGTGATTTTTCCGTTGTAAATAATCGTCCAAATGAGTCAACAATTCAAAGGTTAGTGAAAAGGTTTTAAGAAACTGGTTCTTTCTACAATCGAAAAAGGTCTGATAAACCAAAAAGTGGACGCTCTACTACAGAACATTGCTGCTGTAGCATAAAGTATCACTTAAGTGTAATGATGTTATTAAGCATATAATAAGGGTTTGCATTTGCATCCTTACAAAATACAATTAACACAAGATTTGAAGCCAAGGGATCATAGTCAATTGGTTGTAAGAACATGATGCTGGTTCTTCATGCAAAATCATCTTATTGATGAAGCTCACTTCACATTGGACGGATTCGTCAACAAACAAAACTATTGTATTTGGGGAGAAAAAAATTCTCGAGTAATTTCAAAAAAATCATTACATTCACGAAAGTTTACTGTTTGGAATGGTTTTTGGGCTGGAGTAATCATTGGTCCATTATTTCTTCGAAGATGCAAATGATAGAACTGTTACTGTTTTTTTTTCCGTGGGTAGGTAAAAACCTTCATAGGCACAATAAGCACGCGCTCATAAGAGCACCACCGCACCACCACAGCAGCCACCATAAGCACAGTACGAGCACCTACTGCCTACCACAGTGGCATAGCAGCGCCCACCATAAGCACGCGTTTATGGTAGTGTGAGATTCTTACTCAGTAAAAAACCTCCTATTTGCTATAAAACTACGACTAAATTTCCTTAACAATTAGCTCAAGCTTCTATAGTTTATCGCGTTTGGTAGGTAGCTTATTGTACGTAAAATTGACGTGTGTTGAGTTAGTCTCGTTTAGCACGATTCGCCAGGTCTTCGTCGACTCAAATATTTTATTCAGAGCTCGTTGAAGTTTTGCAGTCGAGAATTCAACTGTTTGTCCTGTGGCGAGGGTCGCCGTGTCATCCGCAAACGTGGCTACCACAGTCTTTCATCTAGTGTACAATAAAAATAGATATGGCCCCAGAACGCTTTCTTGTGGAACGCCAGATTAAATTTCCTTAAATTCAGAGTATTCAATCCCATATCTAACCCGAAACAGTCTATTTTCAAGATAAGATTTGAGTATTCTATTCATTTCTCTCGGTAAAATTTGTTGTAGCTTATACTTCAAGCCCTCGTGCCATATCTTGTCGAAGGCTTGCAATACATCGAGAAAAACGCTTGAACATATCTTTTTTCCCTTTAGCGCGTGCTCAATTACATTTGTTATCCGATAGACCTGATCGATTGTGGAATGTTGGACCCTAAAGCCGAACTGGTGATCCGGGATCAATCGTCTTTCTTCAGTCATCGGTTTCAAACTTTTAAGCAGAAGAATTTCGAAGACTTTTGAAATTATCGGCGGGAGCGAAATGGGTCTGTATGAATTTTTGTCGTTTGGACTTTTCCCCGGTTTTGGAATCATTATGACTTCTGCGACTTTCCATTGGCTTGGAACGTATAAAAGTGTCATGGAAGCATTTAGAATATGGAGGAGCTAGACAAACACTTTTCAATGTAGCAACTTTAGAATTTCATTTGTAATCAAATCGCATCCTGGAGCTTTATTATTTTTTTGGTTTTTTATTGTTTGCTGTAGCTCATACAGTGGTACGGATTTTATATTGTAGTTGTTGGATCCTGTTCTGAGATTAAGTTCTTGGGAAAATTGACGTCCTTCGAACGGTTGGAATGTTTCTTCCAAGTGGTCGGCATGTAAATTCGCTTTCTCTTTGTCTACTTTTGCCCATTCGCTGTCGGCTATTTTTAGCGTTGCCAATTAAATAACAGGTTTCTTAGTCGACTTCACGGCTTTCCAGAGCGAATAATTGTAACTCTTGTTCGCAGTCAAGCCTTCGAGGTAATTAGAAGTCTCACGGTTCTTATATTCTTGCAGAATTTGCTTTAGTACATTTGAAAGGCGGTTCAAATAGGATTTATTCGGGTTCGCACGTGATTGTTGCCATCTCTTCCATGTCTTCCTTTTTTCTCGTAGGAGGCCTTCTATATAAGGAGCATATATTTGCTTTCCGTGTTTAATTCCTCTTGTTTGAAAGGAATTGTTGTTCCACGCAGCTCTTTGGATGACTTCCACGAACTTGTCAACTTCGTCTTCTATTTGCAACGGCATCGTAAATAGAACTTTTCAAGCAATATTTTCCTTGAAATTTCTTCTAAAACAATCGCAGTTTGTTTTCTTATTCGTGAATCTGGGCGGTTTATCGGTTTTTGCTATGTTCTTGTCGATTTTAAAGATTACTGGCGAGTGATCTGAGCAGAGATCGTTTGAAGTTTTGTCTTGGGTGGTACAGTGGGCTTATGTTCACTTCTTGGTTGTAAAACTTCGGGAGATGAGCCTGCCTTAGGTTTTTTGTTAGGCATTTTCACGAGTACCTGATTGGTTTCGCGAGCAAGTTTTTTAAAACCTCGTTTTCTTTTCGAAGTGAATCTACTTCAATCTTAAGCTCGTAAAATAGTCTTTGCATTTCATTGAATTTAGCTCGGAGTTCATTGTTCTCCTGTTCGAAGCATATACTTTTCACTAAGTCCTGATTAACCGGCGGATTTGCCAGTGAAACTAGATTGCCACCTGGGTTATTACTTCCGTTTATTTTGTCCATTGCATTGCATACAGAGAGTGCATTTTAGTCGCCTTTACGACAGGCATGCCTACCTTGGGTATATTCTAATTCCCCTACCCTATAGGGGAATTTTTTGTGGCCTCAAATTGAAGATTAGGAACTTTATTTTTCACAGGAAGAAACTACGAGTCACACAACACGTGCAAACATTGAGCTATTGCGGTCTAATTTTCTTGATTGACTAATTTTACGTAATGGTGTCATAATCCGGCCAATAGATCATGCGATTAAATACCATTAGATTACTTTCTTTGGGGTTTTCTGAAAAGTAAAGTCTATGTGGATAAGCCAACAACAAAAAATTGAACTGGAAGCCTAATATTCGAAAGAAAGCTTCTGCAGTTCTATTCTCTTGAAAAAAAGCCATTGGGAACGAATGATGCCTTCAACACCGATTTACCCACTGGCTATATGTCTCCATTATAAAACCGATACTTACCTACTAGGTGGTTGTTTAGTGGACAAAAAACAGAATGTCAGTGCACAAATGGAACCTTACGTACTACTCCATCGGAGGCACTGGATATTCTGCTTCACTTGAAACCTCTCGATATTTTTAGCAGGCAAGTGGTTGCTAACGTAGCTATTCGCCTTAAAACTACTATCCAGTTGACAAATACACTATTTAGCCTTGCTAGTAGTCTTAACACACTAGGAATCCTTCCAGAGAACATTGAATACACTATGTCCTAACATTGGTTTGACAAAAACTTTCTAGACCTTGAGATCTTTCTGGGAGAAAGGTGCTTTATGGATGACAATAGAAGTAATGTCCCGTCTGAAGAAAAACGTGATATCCGCTACTTTTCGGGTAATCAGGCCGCTATCAAGTCCCTGGATTCAGTTTCACAAAGTTCTAAAACCGGGCTTGACTGCCAATCATCTCTTAAGGACATAGCATAGCAGTTCAACATTTACCTATGTTCGGTGCCAGGGCGCGTGGGTATTTTAATGAATTATTGGGCTACCGAACTCGCTAAAATTGGAACCACTCAACCTATCCTATCTGAAAAAGTTACAAATCGCTTTGGGCAAATTAATTCTAAAGCTGAATTCTTATAGAAGAACAAACCTAAGGTGGACTGTTTGGTCAACATGTCTAGTGACCAAATAAATATGGCCTAAGTTGGATCGGAATCACTCTAAGAGTTTGATCTTTCAAAATAGAAAATATCTCAGTAATATCATTGATGTCATCACTAGACAATTTCTTATAGGCAAGTTTGAAGGAAGACTTGGTGTTTTTACAAATGATTTTTGCAGAAGCTGCATAGACGAGGAGATTGCAGAAGACGATCCTCCACCTATTCTGTATATACCCAGCTCTCTTCCAAAGAAGGAAACTCTACTTAAGAGCTTTCTTCTACAATAATTTAAGCAGTCTAAGCAATACCATATAGACTTTTTCCTTCATCGAACTATTCAAAATGATTCCAAAAGTAGAAGGATAACAGATCTACGTGGCGTCACAACGTACTACAATTTTATTGCGTTGAAAGGAAGTTGGAGCAGTTCCTTGATCGTTGTCTTCTACCAATCACAATTACAACAGAATCAATTCAAGCACATTGAATAATTTTTGCCAATGGAAAAAATCTCTCACTGTGGACACCCCATGTCAAGTTTGAAGCGAGCATTCGACTAGATCACCTGTCACAAGAATCAAATTAATTCAAGAGTCAGAAATCACTATTTCATGTCGTTCAAACTTGTCTAATTTTATACTCGTGAAAGCAATTAGACAAAATATCAAGACTTGAGTCAATCCAACGTAATTTCCCTCTCTTCCCCTGGCATCAAATGTTCAACCAATTTCAAATAACTCTCCCCATATTTAATGAAATGAGTGCAATAAATCCCAAACGTGCCTCTCAACAAAACAAAGCACCACCAAATGTCGGAGGGTAGCATCAAGCTCAAGGCCTCTCACGCGCTCTCAATAATCCGCATTTTACCAGTCGTTTTCGTCTTGTTGCAGTTCTTTACCTTTATTTTTGTATTCCAAGTCTCCCCGAAAACAGTTCACTTCAAGGTCTTTGGATGATTTCATCATGTGCATTGATATCGTCATCATGGCTATTATCGACATGGCGTTCACATACTTATACTTACGTGAGCACCAGCCAAAAACAAAATACACAAAAGCACAGAAGAACAATCAATAATTATTTAACATTTTAACATTTAACAGCGAAATTATTCAACACTGTTGAGTCTGTGGCATTCCAGAGTGTAAATGGCAAGCGCCTTCGTTTCAACGTTTAAAACCACCACCCTACTCTACTCGTACATATAATTGAATTAGACGATTTGAATCTAATCCAATCCGAGCCGAGCCAATCCGATCGAATCGAGCCAACTTCTCGATTAAGCCAATTAAGTCAACATAAAATAATTGGTTTCGACGATTTCTGGTTCTAATTGAATACTCTCATCTCTGGACTGCACTTCGGCTCGCGCACGTGTGCGGATACTCTTGGCGGGGGTATTTGTTTTCTTTTGTTCGAATTCTATGCATATCATAACGATTCTTATGCTACATCACCACCCATCTAACCACTTTACTACCTTCAAAGCTTCAAAGATAGACACATACTTGTATTTACAGGTAGGAGTACATATACGAGTATGAAGAGAGATTGAAATTCATTAAAAGATATATTTGAAGGTATGTACGTAAGTTTGGTTTCATTAGCTTACTGACCTCCAACGAAGTCATTCACTTTTCCTAAGACCGAAGTATGAATGAACTGCTCGACAGCTCTCTGAAAACAGAAATAGATTTCGATTTCGAGTTCTGTTGATGACTAGAATAATCATGCGATTGAGGATTTTTGTTTTTTTTTTTTTAATTTTGCAGATAAGAAGTTGATAATGTTGATATTTTTGGAAAAGGCAAGAGTACTCCTTAAGATGACTGCATCTAATATTATTCGACTGTTATTGTTAACTGTGTATTGCTACCTCTATTCGCATGATCTTTCACTCATGAATCTTGATAACATCAACATTCTCTGCTACTCTGGTATGGACCTAGCTCTTGCTCTTTTTTTTTTTTAGCGTGATCTTGTGGTAATCACTTTCACACTTCAGGTTTGGCCTTATTTTTTCGATGGATTCGAAACCAATATCACTAAATAGACTATCCTCGTATAGTCCGTTGTTGCATCTTTTTCTATAAAATTCTTTTGAACGAATACCTTTTTCATCTGAAAGGCCCTACTTCCACGTCATACAGTGAGCTTGCGACGATAACTCAAAGAAACAGCGATTGACCAGAGTGATTTCTCACTTGACCCCTTCAGCTGTATCGTTTTTTGTGCTTACTGCGTTACCCATATCGGCTGAGTCCTTTAAAAGGACGTTTAAACTGCAATTGTTAATGTTTTTGCACTTGAGTGATTCAATTACTTATTCTTTTCCGGCCTCTGTTTGGCTGAAATTGAGATTCTTTAGCTCTTTGTGCCTGCGCTGTTTGCAAACATTTTAAGCAACCAACCACGGGGTGGCCGTGGTGTAGTGGTATATGCATACACTTCTCAAGCAGAGGGTCGCGGGTTCGAATCCCGTGCGAGGCAATTCTCTGAAAAAGTCTTTTCGTAGAATTTGTATGTAGTTATATGAGAATCCCGTCGGTGTCAACTCTGACATGAAGGCATAACACTGATGTTGGAGTGATTGCTGGCTGGGCTAAATGTAACGAACTAACAACTAGCACGTACTGATACCCACTGGTTGAGGATGCACTTGCTCGTCCCGTCCAGTTTGACAACCACCTCTGGGAAAAATATCGAAACCTAATACACCTGAGTTTCAAACTACTACATCACCCGCCCGCGCGGGTATTCATATCCCCTTGGTGTGCGCGCGGGATTATAAAAAAAAACCCTTTTGAGACTCCGTTGATTAAAAAAAAAACGGGATTTTCCGACGACCTTCGTTTCACATGGTAGAATCAGTTGATGTGAATTTCTTGCCTGGGTGACCACACAGGAACGTGAAGTTCTCCAATGGTGGGACCACCCAAACAACCGCTTCAAACAAGAAGTGTAATAGAATGGATAACACAAAAGGAGGTATAAATACTAAATTTGCTATTGGTATAAAGAGCAGCAGAAACAGCATCTAAGTATTTGGATGCGGACTTACTACAGAAGAAGACTTAGGCTAGAAGTCTTGACCTTCATTCATTTGAGCAAATATTTGCTTATAATCCGCATTAAGGCTTTGCCAAAAATTACTTTTAGCCTGAGCCCGATGTATATGTTAGATAGTCTTTCTTGAAATAACCAGGCTACTTAGGACGGGGGTAAGCACCCTTGGCGGCACAGGTGAAATAAACAGCTTTTAGGACATCAGCTTCGAAAATGGACCCAGTCGCAATAGGGTATCATTACATGGTAACTAGCACACATTTCCTTAATATCGGTACCCAAAGAGAGACTAGGAAGCCATCTGATTAAAAAATTATAATCATTGCAAAGCCAACATCAACTCCGACTACTACCTTGTGAATTTTAACATCCCAGACCACAAAATACTGTGAAAATATATCAAATTTAGTCGTAAGAGACTGCAAAAGTCCTTTCTGAAAGATTTTCCTAACCTTTCGCGAAAACTTAAGCTGGCAAATGGAAGCTCAAGAGGCTAGTTACAATATTGTTGGAAGGCAATTACGACGCTGATAGGTTTCACCAGAACGCCATAATGAAATCGCGTATTTGTCACAGGACAAGGACATAAGGAAGCGCTACAAAGAGGACAAAGGAGACAGGAATAACATCGGCTTAGCAAAAATAGAGAAAAGAGACCATAGACAGGTGGTTCTGCAGAAATAGTGTTCAGAAGATTTACGAACACCGAAGAGACGCATCAGGGATATGGAATGGGATGAAATAGTCGGTTTAGAGTTGCTGCTAAGAATTGTAAGGACTACTTGTGCAGAATTTTTCACGGCAAAAACGACGAACAAGCGATAACATCTACTTCAAGATAGCGATATCTAAACTTAAAACCAAGAAGGCTGCAGGAGCAGACGGACTAGCAACTGAATTATTAAAAGAATGACATCAACTTCTCTGCTAAATATACCTGAAAGTATGTAAAAAGATCGCAATCTCAGTATCGTTTTGCTCGATACCCTCTAGACCGAGTCAAAGGTAGAGGAATCCGTCAAATAGTAACGCATTAAACCCTAAAACGTCTATCTGGGAGTTCCTTGTCAGTATGGTCTTATTGTGCGTAAGGAATATATTCACCTTACGGCAGATCTTAGAAGAAACTCTCAAAGAACTTCACATCGATACCTCCAACTGTTTATTGATATTAAAGCCGCATATGACAGCATTTAAATAGAGTCATGTGCAGTCATTCTTCTTTGTGAGATGACAAAAATCGGTAATGACACGACGGAGGCTTTTAATTTCAAAATAATTGGATATCGACGCGCTCTAATCTGATTTCTTCAACACCATACTGAATAGAAATGTTGAACTCTTTTCAACAATCCTTTTGTAACGGAAAAATCTTTGCTATCGGTTGCTTGAACATTCCGGATTGGGTTTTAATGACTCGTACCAGTCTATCGGAACAAGGATGCGTCCCTATTATGCAACCTAGCTTCCAAGAAGGAGGTAAATTCATGTTCATTTAACCCCTTGGACTTTTTTTTTTTTGAAATGATGATAGATATTCTGACAACCGTCTTGACCAAAACGTTGTCAAGTTGTTGAATAAGTCTTAATCTAGTTAAAGCAGATGTATCTTAGTGCGTAACATCGTTCTCAGTAAACCATTTAGTGGCATCCGAATTAAAAAATGACCTGGAGTGATGTAAGGAAGGTCCTCTGAGTCGGTTCGTGATTCTTCGATTCGTGCCAAGAGTGTTAAAATTTCTTCGAAATTTAAGGTAGCTTGACCAGTACTTCTTTGTAATCAAAAGATTTTAATAAATTTATAAAGTTTCCCAAGTTTTTTTTGGGAAACTTTTGTTTCATTTTTAAAGCGGAGATGTGTGCAAAGACCACGTCTGGAAACGAAGCGATCTAGAGCTGCTAAAAAGGCTTCAGTACTTAGTTTGCTCGCGAACTCTAAGTGCACTACTTTAATGACTTTGTCTGGTCATACGCTATATACGCCTTAATTGATAGTGATTTTCGTCCGCAATATTGTTTAGTCGTGATGGGGCAAACGTAGTCACATCCAACATCATAAGAGGGGTAAACAGCATTGACTCGGAACTGAATACGTCAATTACGTGAATTACGGATTTCACAAGTTCTCTAGCTCATATGATCCAATAGTTCTGCCGGAGCGTATCAAGTAATAGCGTTAGACCAGCATGAAGATTTTTTAGATGAAAACCTCTAACAATCTTGCGGGCAATAGGGCTTTCTTTATGTAGAATTACCTGATGTTTATTTCCTTATGAGAATTCACCAACTCGAACTCGAAGAACATCGAAAGCACTAAGAAATGGTGACAAATGTTTAAGCTTCTTGTTTGTAACTGATTTATCTTTTTGTAATTCTCGAATAACATCAGCAAAGTGAAGCCATTGATAATAATACTTGTAGATCAGATTTTTAGCATTTTTCACATTAAGAACTTGTAGAGATTTAGTCTTAAAAATACTACAGATTCTTATGCAATAGGCGATGATCCTGACCAATCTAATCCATTTATTAAAGCGATAATATCAGCATCAGATACGGTCACTATCACTGTGACTTGCTTGATAGAATTTAATTCTTCTTTTGGGGTTATTACTAAGGACTCTAACGTAGGCCAACAGTAGGACCCTGAAACCAAATAGTATAATCAATTAAATTGAATGACAGCAATCCTCGGCTTGCACAATCAGCAGTATTTTTCTTCGTTGGGACATACTTCCATTTAGTGTTTGGAAGAGTTTCTAATATACGAATTTACGAAGTTATATTACTAATGAATGTCTTTCGCTTATATCTTACTGTCGGAGCGACATACAATAATTCGATCCTGGAGATCAGTATAGTACGAGTATAGTGTCTACGAGTTGAACTAGTAAATACACAATTCGAGCCTCGGGATTGCTTCTTTTGGAGCAACCTATTACTATGTTAGGGTTAATGTTGCCATCAGATGATATTTTGCGACAGTAAATAACTGCTCCATACGTTGGAGTGGAGGCATTACAAAAGCCGTGGAACTGCACATACTTTTCTGTCGAATAGAGAATTTTTGGAATTTTAATTTTATTCAAATGGGAAAAATTGTTTAACAAGATTTTGGATTCATCTACTATATCACATGGCAAAGGATTATCCCAGTCTAAATTCAGCAACTAGAATTTCTGTATAATTATATTTACAGCTATAATAGCGTGTGCGATCCAACCAAGAGGATCAAATATCTTCGACATTTCCGAAAGTAGATTACGTTTTGTGTTTCGGTTATATTCTTGTGTATCAATTCTTTAGGAAAAGCAATCAGTTTTCGGGTTCCAAATAATACCAAACAAGCAGACATGCATATTCAAAGGAGTTTTTTTTTCATTGATTCGACTTTGTAACAATCTGGTACTCTTATATCCTAAAGGATTCCATAATCATTTGTTGTTCATTTTTGCAATTGGAAATTGTTTAAATGTGATACCAGCTCTTGAGTCTCTTCTATTGTATTGGAGCCTGCTATGCAATCATTTACGTAAAAGTTTTGCTTGACTGCAACAGAGGCAAATCGTTGTTTCTCATCATCGCTAAGTTTTAAAAGCGTCCGAATTAATAAGGCCTGTGCTGTGCCATATGCGATGGTTGCTACTTTTGAGCTCAGCATGAAAGTAGGTGAAAGTAGGCTGATTTACTTCATTTAGTGGTACAGTTTCCATTTGTCCTAACTCGAGATATTCCCGCATGAAATTCTTATATTCTTCTCGTATTTGTGGCCTTGCATCAAGTTTATATTCCAACGAATACAATAAACGCTCTACCAAAGGATACTCTTAATTCAGGCGAGAGCATATTAAATGGAAATTTTACACTGCATTTATAATTTCCCATCCGAACCGTAGTTTTGGTAAAGTACATAGTCTTTAGCACTCTAGTCTTACTCAATCAGAATTGGTTTTATGTTTGGTATCCTCTCCAACTCCCTGAAAAATCTTCGACTGGTAAGGACTGTGTTATTAATTGGTAAACGCTGTATGAATCTTTGAATATCCTGCTGGCACACACGACCCAACCAAATGCCGTGTTTTGACCAATAATCTGTCCTTCCTTTAAGACTTGCTCATCTTTTAAAAAGAGAAGAAATCATATCGATATGTTTAGGAGTATTAAACTGTGGATTAGCTGGAGATAGTTGAAATAGGCAACTTAAATGTAAGTGACTTGAAAATGTGCGAGTATGCTTTTACAGTGATTGCCTCTGATATACGTGTGTCAGCAGAAGTTAAATGCAATTCTACTTTTCCTCTCGAAGTATAGTAAAACTTTCACCACCGTTTGATATGGAAGCTGTTAAATTTGTATGATTTGTAGAGAGATTAGCTGTTGTTTCCTCAAATTGCTTTGGCAATTTAGTACGATTCTGTTTAGAGACAGATGCATTTGACTCAGTTAGAAGATCTTGCCCAATATGAAGACTAATATGGTGCTTTCCTTGGCAGAGATACCGAGACTGATAGGTTTTGAGCCCATGATCAGCCTTTAACCAATTAAAGCACAGCCTCTTCATCTTTATAAAATTTCTACGATTGGGAATAGTCATGGAGAGAAAGGTAGGACAGTAAGATAAATGATGCACCTCACATCGATCGATTGTTTATAAATTTCAAGAAGATTTTAGTAGTAGAATTAGTTGACTTAAGGCAGTGCTCAGCCTACACTTGATGTGTTTTCCTGTCAATTCCTCACTGAAGAAGCTGAATTAACCATGCATCTCTCTTTTATGCCTCTGGTCCTTATGCCCAAAGACCTCTCAAAACCTCGTCAGCTACATTTGCAAGTTTCTTAAGTGTGACGAGTTACAGTTTATTGTATCTCTCTTTTAATTTAGCAAGTGCTTCTTGATAGTTTTCGTCAGTTACGGGAAGTTGGCGAATCAACTCTGAGCACTGATCTGTTAAATAGATTCAAAAACGATTTAAGTTCTGAATATCGACCTGCGAAAATCGGTATCTGTAATTTTGGCAGGGGTACATCAACATTGTGAACGATATTCGACAAGTTGGCAGCATGTGTGGTGGTTAAAGTGGTAGTGATTGCACATTATCCTTCTGAATAGTTGTTGAACTAAATAGATCTCCAACGGTGTCTGATGAATGCTGCCTTTCTTTTTATATATCAGAGTATTTTTCTCTCAATCTAAAATATCTAAAACTCTTCCAATTCCATTTCACATTCTGGGAAGGATCCTTCTACATTTTGTCGACCATCTTCAATCTTTCTTTGTCTTTCTTAGTCCGATGTAATATGTAATATGCTACGTTTACATTAAGAAGCTCCTCAGAAATGATTTCGATATATCTTGGTTTGTCATGAACAACAATAGTTCTGCTTTTCATATTCGTTCATGTACTCATGTCTTTGGTCTTTGACTGTAGAACGGTGTAGGATATGGCACGCTAAATTTCATACAGAGTAGAATTTAATGCTTCTAAAACGCAATACTGTCAGGTGTCGCTAAAGCGATATTTAAACTTTTTGGAATTATCCATCAATCACACTTGCATTGTCGAAAATAATTAATAAAATGCAAAGACATGCGATAAAACCCATAGGTGACGCCAATACTTTCACAATTAATTTACAACGCTTGAACACTGTAATTATTTTCAACATCAGTGTTTCAGAGAAATTGTCAGTAGCATTTTGCCCTTCAAACTTTCCACCGTAACACCCGTCTCGCTATGAATGCTCATTAGTTTATTCTCAAGCAACCATTGAGACTTACTCTGAAATTTTGTGATTCTTTCCTTAGCCGTACAACTATCTATGGCCTGGTCATTACAGCTTGCCTTTATTATCCAGGTTGAATGGCTTGTTTTGTTTGAAAGCTAAATATGGATCGTCCTCGTTATTTAACAGCATGTACCTAGTCCTGCTATAACTTCTGTTAAAAATGTAAAACGCTATAAAAGAAATAGTAAACATATTGTATTCAAAATTGTTTCATTTATTAGACCCCATTGATTGCATAGATTATTAAAAAAAATTGTATGCACTCGAAATGACTGCCTTTTGCTTTAACACAAGCTTCCAAACGGTGTTGCTATTGGGATTTAGCGGCACGTTAGGTTTAAATTGAGATCGTGTACGCTGCTCTGTTTAATGCTATTTTAAGGCTTTCCAAATTTCTGTGGGTAGTCTTACAGGCCATGTTCTCCAATTTTCACCCCAAAGCATAATCCAGTGGATTCAGATCTGGACTCCCCGACGGCCAATCTTCTGCTGCTATAAGTCCAGGAGTATTGACTCTGAGCTACTCCTGCGTGCTTTTGTCTTTGTGCTCTGGAGCAGAGTCCTGTTGGAAGATCCATCTGTATCCATTGACAATGGTATTGGTCGAACTCTTCACAACACCATCTAGCACATCTTCTTGGTAAACATTTGCATCAGTTCTTACGACTTTTTCACAGAAATGAAGGGATGTGATACTATAGTGTGAGACCCCCACCAAATCATTACGAAACACTTGGAACAACTTTTTTCGCTTTCTTAGATGAAATGGCATAAATTTTGTCATTTTGTTTGTTGAAAACTTCTTCCACGGTAAAAATGTTTTCATGGCCATTGTCCGCGTGCAACTGCAAAAGTCGCTTGCATCTTTCCAGCCAATTTTTTTTTTTTTAAATTGAGGAGTTATAAGATGACCTGTGGACCGACGATAGGCTTTCATATACAGATCATCTCGAATTCGTTCACGCACCGCCTTTACTACCGCATTCGTACGGACGACACGCGGGTGACTACTTCTTGGCCTGTCCTCTAATCCAGACAATTCACCAAAGCGATTGATAACCAGATAAATGAATATTCTCGATATTTCGAGTGGTTTTAGCAACTCAAAAATTTGGCCAACACTCTTTCCGCACTTATGCAACGCTATTACCGCGACTTGATTCTCTTTAACACCCAAGTCTATGTTAATACTCGCAGTTTGCAAACTTAAACCAAACTGTCTAGTATTCTTCACTGATCATGTGTTCTGAAAAGTTTTGAATGATAAGCCCTCTAAATTGTGTAACAGAGCTCATGGCAGGACAAGGTACCATACCACATGACTGTCTTAACACAGTTCAAGTATGTTTCTTATTGGTAAGGTGTCCGAACATTATTTTTGGAGCATGTCCTCGATTGTGCTTCACAAAAAAGAGAAAGTAGTAGAAAATCAGCGCCCATTGCGGTTTATTCAAGATCATAATTATGTTGCTATTACGCCTTCAGATATCTTTCGATCTAAACAGATACGTAGTAAGTCCTCATAACAATCGTACACATCCATTATCAAAACTCACCTAATGCTTCGACTGTTTACGAAAGGCCTGCGAAACATAGTTCCTTCTACTACGCATTATCATTTTTTTTTGAGTTGATTATTCAAATGAAGCGCTTAAGGCATAGCAGAATTCGCCATCATCATCAAAAAAAAAAAAAACAAAAAACAAACAAACAATACTTGCAAACTGATGAAAGAAAACGAAAATGACCAGAAAGAGAAAAATAAATTAATTGTTATTTTCAGCATAGAAAATAGAAAAAAAAGATAAATAAAAGACAACAATTCCGGAATTTGCAAAAAAAAAAAAAAACAAAAAACAAAAACACAAACCTAACGAATATGTACATAAATGGAAATGGAGAGGAAATTTTAATTTTAAATCTAAACAAACAAACAAATCATACGGCCCCAGTGAGTCCATTCATGCTCGTAACCCCAGCATTCCTATCAATATTGCCAATTTGTGGGGAATTTCAGGCCAAAATTTCTTGAAAGAGGAAATGGGGAATCTTCTCTCTTCTAGAACGAAATGCGGGGAAACTAAAAAAGAATCTAGATTGAGTTTCAAGGCAATAACAAAAGAGCATGACGTGTCTGTTAACAAATGGTTTTACAATAGGGACATAACAATTTTGTATTTTATTACAAACGCACACTTAAAATTTTTTATGATCTGTCAATGTCAAAACGTCAATCAACGTTTTCATTGCAAACTAAAAATGACTATCGGTGGCCGTCACTTTGAGGGCGCTTACTCCAATTCTCGGTCTTAATACAATAATTCGTCCCACCAGAGATTCGAGTCCACATACAAGCACTTACAATTGAATTTTCCTGTGAAAATGGGACAACGCACCAATCGAAAATATTGCTACCGTAAGTGCTTCAGTTCAAAATGAGCCAGATTAGTCGATTCCACACCATTCATAGGAATTGGGAATCACTCAGTTCACATTTTGGCGAATTTTACAGTGCCGTTTGAAGAAAATCCTGAGTTTCATCGAATAAGCATCTTCATCGATGAAGCTTTGTCAATAAGCAAAATGTCCATTATTGGACAGTAGCAAGCCCACATGTGCTTCAAGAGACTCCATGGCATTCACAAAAAGTGACCACGTGGTGTGGATTTCATGGTGGAGTTGTGATTGTAGCGTATTTTTTCGTCGATGAAAATGATCGCTATGTTACAGTCAATGGAGTTCGCTATCTTGGCATGTTGGAAGACTATTTTTGGCCACAGTTCGATGGCCTTGACATTAGTGATATGTGTCACATGCTACACAGCTGTTTAAACAATTGAAGGGGAAGTTGCTCCTGTTGAATAGCCACTTCGCTCACGCGATTTAACGCCGTCGGATCTCATTTTATGGGGTTACGTTAAGTCGTTGGATTATGCCAACCATCCAACAACGTTAGAAGAGCTCAGGAACAATTTCGAAAAGCGAAATTGCCAACGTTCCGGCCGATAAATGTATAAGAGTATTGGAAAATTGATTCCAAAGAATAGATCGCTGCAAACATGCTCGCGGTGGTCATTTGAACGAGATCGAATTCCATTCAACAATGTTGAAAAAAGTAAAATATTAAGTCCATCTAAGGCTAGGTGGCTCGTAGAGCACCTGTGAGTAGTAAGGTTATCGTTAAGGTTAATCGGACAGTTCTTCGGTTTATATTTTTATTTATTTATGCATCATCACAATTGTCCAATGTTGTGAGGTACTTATCCGAATAATGCAATTAAAAATATCCGGTTAACTTCCGTAGGCACTATATTTTCTACAATCACTTAGCTGGAATTATCATCTTTTGAATGGTTCTGCCGAGGTACAAGATACTCCGCGGGAATGACGAAGAATGCCTTCTGGAACTGCGATAAAATAGAATTTTTTCAAATGCAGTATTAAGAACTGGTACGACGAAAAAGCTGCCTTCATTGCGGGGCCTTCGCCCAATTATCAAGGCTTCGCCCATCAATGACGTTGTCTAATAAAAAGCGGGCTTAGAGCAATGAACTGGTCTTATCATAACAGTTTTCAGATGTTGCAACCGTTACAAGCGGCAGATCAGAGGTCCTGTTAGGTGGCAGGATCACCGGCATTCCCTACCAGGACTTAAAACACGGTACTATGGGAGTCAGGAGCCCTTCGGATTTCGGTCCGGGCCTGACTTGTAGAGATAGGTACCCTTGTGAGAGCGTCATTGTGTCTGTGGTTTAAAAACAAAATCGTGGGTAGGGTCTTTGACCCAATGTAGAGTTGCAAGATACTGGGTGTTGTGACCCTAAGATCAGTGAGAGGTTTTAGGTCGGCCTCGACCCTTACCAAGAGTGAAACTTTTTGCTTTCAACACGAATTCTACTTTGGTATCATTGAATTGACGGTGAGCCATTGCAAGGCGTATTCTTGCTCCCATGGGCATCCCGTGGTCTTAAGTTTTACACATAGGCGACCAGGTGATCACGTCAAATACTAGAGACTATGCCCTCATTGCGGCAACATGCAAATAGGGGCTACTAGAAGGGGCTTTTAAAAGCCGATTAAACTTCCCGAATCCGTCAGTCGAGAATTACCTAAGCACCTACTTCGCGGGGCAGAAGTTAATAGCAGGAGTCGACGGCCACAGGACCATTATCCAAGTCTCGCTAAGAAAACGATACAATAAAAGCCTCCTGGGGGACGTAGTCAGCGGTAAGGAAAAATGGATGGCAACAATAAGCACCGTCCCATGGCCTCAATTACCAGAAGGAATCTTGTGCAGAAGTCTTGGTCGCATAACATCAGTAGGTTACAGTTTGTGACCAGATATGAGAGAAACGGCTATATATATGGTGAAGTCCGCATAAAAATCCACCTAGCCGGAATAGCCTTTTCTCACATTTCTCTGACATATGTGACAAGTGCATCATTGGTACAGATTTCATGAAAGAACGTTAACTAGTTGTCGGCTTTGGGGTTCAAACTCTAAAATACGGAAACATGGAGATACCAATGGTATACTACAATATATTTGGATAAAAGGTGGTCCTGGTAGACACAGATTCTATTTGACGGAACCAGAAAAAATTAGAGAGACTTCATTGCGGGGAAAACCTTTGTAAAGGCAAAGAACACCATGGTTCCTGTAAAAATTCTAAGGATTAAGTGTGGAGGTAAAAAAAGGGAGAGCTAGTGGGAAAATGAGCACCTGTTGATTCGGTTATTTATCGACCACAACAGAAACGAGTCATGCAAAACACAACAAGATCAGCGTACTCTGGCAGAAAAACTAATCGATGTGTACGCTGACATATTTGCTATACAAGACAGAAAACATATGTAGGCGTACGCAACTTGTTCAATACCACATTGATACCGGATTTGCTCGACCAATCCGTCAAACTGCAAAGCGTCTTCCATTGACATAGCAAACAAAAGTTGCCGAAATGGTGTCGGAGATGAAAGTTGAGGGACTGATTATTCTCAGAATCAGTGGGCATCGTCAGTGGTCTTAGGGAAGAAGAAAGACGGTGGCATGAGGTTTTGTGTAGACTACCGACGTAGTAGGTGTAAGTAACCACTATCGAGGATTGACGACACAGCGAATTGGTTTTCAACACTTAACCTAAATAGTGGTTACTGGCAGGTAGAGATTCATCAAAAGGACCATGAGAAAACGACGTTTGCTACAGGAAGCGGTTTTGAAAGTTTATGATGATGCCATTTGGATAGCCACATTCGAGCGATTACATACATTGTAAGGACTTGTATGTCCCTTTCGCATCGCGAAAATCTAAAAGAAGAGTGAAGACGGACCCTGATAAAATCGAAGCGGTGAAAAGTTGGCTTGTCTCCAAAGATAAACACCAACTATGAAAATTCTTGAGACTTGTCACGCATTACAGGTGGCTTGTAAAGAGTTTAGCTGGTATTGCAAAGAGCCTGCATTAACTTACGGGAAAGGTGGTCTACAGTGTGTGAAATAGCATTCCAAGAACTTACATGGAGGTGTGATCTCCCATGTTCATGATAGTCAAGAGAAAGTGGTTGCATATTACAGCAAGGTACTCTCCAGGACTGAGCGGAACTACTGAGTAACTCGGCGTGAGTTTTTTCTTTAATTTTAGCAACAAAACATTTTCATAAGTAGCTCTAAGGACAAACGTTTATTCTTCGCACTGACAACGTAGCTCTGAAACGGATACTATAATTGAAGAACCCTGTATGCCAAGTAGCGATATGGATCTAGCAGTTGAGGACGGCAAGGGAAAACTCCAATAAAATGCTAATGCTCTCTCTCGTCGACAGTGCGGAAATAATTGTAAACACTGCAACCGGGAAGAAGCAAAAAAACATGCCACTGTCCAAGTGATTAGGACTGAGCTAGTACAGTACAGGAGATATCGTACCGGAGCCAAACTCTGAAGGCGTATTGGACGCAATGCGAATTGCTTTATGTGGAAGATGGTTTCTAAAGAGAAAATGGGAAAGTGGAGATAGAACAACAACTCGTATGCAGCTAATCGTGCCACAGTGTAGATGTAGCGAAGTGTTTCATGAAATACATGACGCAACCTCAGGAGGTCATTCGGGAATTGGCAAGGTATTGGAAAAGATAAGGGAACATGTCTATTTGCTAAGTGCAAAACAAGATGTTAGGAATTGTTGCAAAAAGTGCAGCTACCAAGCGCCCGGAAATAAAGTCATTGAGAAGAATGTGGGAGCACTTTTCGAACGAATATCCATTGACATGGCTGGTCCGTTTCCCGAAACCTTTAATAGAAAGCCATGTGATCAGGGCTTACTTCAATAAGTGGCAAGAAGTTATCGCAATCCCAAATCAAGGAGCTAAGACCGTAGCAGAACAAAAAGCTCACGACTGGGTGAGTAAATTTGGGTTCTCAATGGAGTTACTCTCTGATCAAGGACGAAATTTTGAAACAACAGCGTTTCAGAAAGTGTGCCAATATCTTTATATAGGGAAGAAGAGGAAAACGCCACTTCAACCTCAATCCGATAGGCTGATCGGGCGATTCAATAGGACCTTGAATGAGCAATTGTCTAAGGTCGTGGCCATTTGTCCATCTAATCTCAGAACTGGGATCAACACACACATCTCTTCTTAATGACCTACCGAAACACGGTCCACAGTTCAACAGGACTTACACCATCCGATAACCTATTTAGTTAAATAGTTCGGTTGACAAGTGAAACGAAACGACTCTAAGTAGGTAGGTAAACGACTATGCGTATGACTTGCACAGCAAGGTTTGTAAATTGCACGAAAATACCCGAGAAAAGGTGAAATTAGCGACCAACCACATGAAGACTAGGTACTACACCAAAGTAAAAATTTCCAACTTGACCAAAGGAGACGTGGAGTAGCTATTACATAAATCCTCTACGTAAGAAAGGCAAATCACCGAAATTGAAACAGGACTGTCCGTACAAGTGAGGGAATCAAGAACGTAATTAAGTTTTAATGAATCTCCTCTACAGATTCAAACTCAAACGAGCCCAAAATGTCTCTAAAAAGGAAGATTTCGTTAGTCGGATGGTTACTGAACAATATAGTGATTTCGCTTTAGTATACGAAAGTAGTATTAATAACCTCAAGGACATTTACATACGTGCCAAAGTGTGAAAAACTCATACTCGTACACAATACAGAAGAACAAAACTTAAAAATTATGTTGCGCTCCGAGAATTTTTTGTCCAAACGATAAAAAACCTTTTAAAACGATTTCCATTAAGAAGCCATGTCCTTCAAATTATAGAGTTTCCTTCTCCAGAAGTATGATAGTATTATATGTACTAAGAAGGTAAATACCAAAGAAATTCCTTTCAGTTCCATAAAAATTTCAAAGAAAATTCATTTCAGAATGGGGGAATTTGCTATTTCGATAAACTCCAATTGAGAAAGATACAATACAAATGAATGCGGCAGTAGAGGGTCGAACATATTTGGAAGGAAGTAACAGAAATGAAGGATTTTGAAGGAAATTTCTTATTTTTGAATTAAAGTCTAGTTGCTGTATGTACACTAATTGGAATTTCCACAAAGAAATGCCAACGCTGAGCGCTTGTGTTCTGTAGTAACCGAAGTAAAACTTAAAAAAAAAAAGAAATCAGTTAGATGGATGGATCCTACTTAAGCGCTATGTCCTTTAAATTTAAACCCACTAAGCAACATTTCTCATATACTATATAAATAATGTATATAATTAATTATCCCTACAATTTTCTTTCAACGATTCAATAGTTGCTACTGGCCGCGAATAGGGAGCTACCTGGAAAGTCAGTATCTAGTAGAAGTTGACTGATTCATTACTTGAGGTTATCCAAGGCCATCGTTTTTTTTTTAAACAGCTAGACTATGAAGTATTTGTAGAGAGTATTTTTCTTAGCCGCGTCGCCTCAGAGGTTTCTGTAATTTTGTCAGAGAATGATCTCCAGGATTGTCGCGTTGCCTTCCTCAGTTCTTTTTTATATATTTTGAGGGATTTCCTATATGAGTCCCAGTCAGTCACTTTTCTTCTGCTTTTACCTAGGTTGAAAGTTGTTTGCAAACGTTTCTAAGCGCTCCAAATGCTGATGTCTATCCGTGTGGTTTTTTCTTGGCTCTAGATTGAATAAGAGGACAGGAAGCAGCCATAATCTGATTTCTTGACTTTCATAACAAGCTCGTTGGTGTCAAGCAGGGGACTTGAGAATTAAAAGGATTATGTTTCTGATCATTTCGGAATGTTGTCTGGGAGGAGTATCACTCAAGCTGGATTGGATGTATATGTGGTCTGAAAATAAGTGTTCCGACGAGACTATCCAGTTCGTTATCATTTGCTTTATGTTGTCGGAGACAAGAATGATATCTAGCATTTCCTCTAGGTTTCTTGTTACAAAAACGGGCTCAATGCCAGTGTTTCAAACAATGAGGTAAGTACTTATAGTGTTACCAAAAAGTGCTCATCCCTAACGATGATGTCGGTAATGACCCATACCGTGTGATGAGCGTTAGAATTGCATCCGATGTCGAAGCCAGTTTTTAGCCTTCCATCTTCCAGTTCCACCCTTTCTATAGTAGGTTATCACCAGGAAGAGGGCATACATGATAGTGGCCAAGATATTCCGATGCTAGCCAGTAGGAGCCTCTGGCCGTTTATAGTCTGGAAACGGTTAAGTTGGGGTCCCTGAGGTAAGGAAGTTAAAATGAATTAAAGCTACGTTTCACTTAAATACAAGTTCTAATCTTACCTTTGTATTTTGTTTATAGCCGAGCGTATACAAATGTCCCAACTCCACGAAAAATGCCTTCAACGATCCATGGTTCCAGATTAGGACGGGATTTTCTGCGTTTTTGGGAAGACGCAGAATAAATGTGGCCGAAACCTTTTTTGAGTGATTGAGATTAATCTGGAGAAATCATGGTGCTGTTCGAATCGTCCGGTTCTGAAAATGTGCCCAAGAGATTATCTTCTTCCTCTCATCGTAAAGGATCTCTTTTTAGTTCGTCTAAGGTCTCCATTTCCGACAGAGTGTCAGTAGAGTAGACCGAGACCTTAGTTGCCTCGGATAAATTTGAGTGTCGCTATCTATTTTTGGATAGAAATAGTCAAATTATCCTTTTTATAAGCCCAAAGGAATTGAACTGAATCATATCTTTAGTCTGCGCTAGAGGATTAAGGGATTCGTTATAAGAGACACTTACTTCTCCCAGTCATGAGTCGGAAGGGTCGTGTTGCTGAGCCTGATGATCTTCGATATGGTTTTTGGGAAGGAGGGTTCGGCTAGGATTCAAGTGCGGGTACTAGGTCTGCTTGGGATATACTCCTTAGGCACGAATTCGAAATTATGCGCCTGGTCAAATTTCTCCTAATCCTCCCTCTTTTTGATTTTAACTTCTACACTTCTCATCTCAGCCATTCCCTTGGTTCCTAATCCTTGATTGTCGTTAGTTTTTAAGTTAGCGTAAGCCAGCAATAAGGGAAACAAATGGGGGCGTCAGCTCCACCAAAAATTTAATTAAATCTTCAAATCTACATCGAAATAAATTTAAAAAGTAATGAATTTGAATTCGGGTTCGAACGGGTTAAAGCGGCTGGCAACACTGATCCCTATACATGGACTTTCCGTTTGGCAGCTCGTATCCGAGATCACAGCTCGAATCTATTTATTCAATTCTGGATTGGAAATTTTCGGATCCTATTTTGCTGAAACTGATGACGATCATGGTAACGTTATATGTAGATTTTGGTAATTAAGTTGGTAAATATACAATGCTTCCAAGGTTTTTTGCGATTTTTACGATTTCTTAGGAATTTCAATTTTTTTTCTTTGATCTTGGATTGACCGTTGATCGTTGTTTTTATGTTTAGCAGAGGTAATTTGAATTTACCACGCATATCTTATGCTTAATTAATTCATCTTCTGGAATATTATAGAATAGAATGATCACCATAATAGTCACAACAATCCTCATCAATTAGTTGGTTTCCATAAAGGGCCGGAGTGCTCTATTCATGATCAATTTTCACTTTCAGTTGTAACCACTTATAAAGACGGCAATGTTTGGGATAAAATGAAAAGAAAAGAACCTGGAAATTGAATATTTAACAAGTGATAATCAAGGTTACCCTGAATACAATTATGTATTCATAATTGCTGGGATGTTCTATAATTAACTATTGTATAAATAGGAATGGTGATTGGGCGTTGATTAAAAGGAGCATGTCAGGGTTACAAGACCAGGATGGAAGCCAGCAAAAATGAAAGTGGGAAACTAGTAGTAGAGTTGCAGTGGGTGTTGAGAATATGGTCAAAATACTTCTGTCAGGTTTGTCTTGTCTAGATGAAGACGACAAAATATTTCGTCCACTTGACGTAGATGAAGTCTCCAAAGATTGAACACCTTGCCGAGGTGGGGCGGCTTAAGTAGAGGAACAGGAGTTTAGACTAGACAAGCGACCAAAACTCCTCTGGTAGAATTAAATCTGACTCGAAAACTAATTTATATAATCATGGTCTGGTGTACAGTGTTATCCATACCTTGCCAATAATCAACCTGGCTGAGGGCCCAAAAATAGTTCGGTCACTAACGGTGGGTCCAGATACAGGGCTTCCTTTGATACTTAACAGCCTTACACTTGTTTAGGAGCTCTGCGGGTTCCAAGTAGGAACAAAAAAAAAAAAAAAAAAAAAAACAAAAAAAAAAAAAACTACGGAATCAGGTGAAGAAGCTGTAATCCGCTCTCCTGTTACACATACAGAGGTGGAGACTGAGGACATTATCTCATTTCCAGCAAAGCCACCAACAACAATATTGATGGACACGCAGTACGTTCAGGTTACCAATATACCAAAAGCGAAATTGGAAAAGCTTTAAACACTAGAAGAAACAAATGAGAAGTTCTTCTAGCCTACCGAAGCTCAAAGAAGACGAATTGAAGCTCGGATTAGGGACGGCATGACACTGGAGGATGACAGAAGAACTATCCGGGAAGAGCAACTCAGCAAGCTAAAGATAGCGATACAGATACGATACAGGTAGGAGTGCTCGGAAAATCAAGTGAGAAATACACCTCTCACACTAAATCTCGCTTAAGTTCTAATAAAGTATCCTGAGAGGAGGTAACTAAGAGCAGGAACCCAAACGAACCCTCGGTGAGCCACACAACAGCAGGATCGTCGACATTAGGACTGTTCTATAAGGGCACAATAACCCAATGCTATAATGCATGAAATGCAACCTGAAGAATCCCTGTCAAATTCAGCACGTAAAAACATGCCTGGTCAAGGTGGACAAAACCGACAACAGCTGTCCCTTTAAATTTGTTGCATGCACACCAAGGAATGGTTGGCTATCCATCCCACGCCACCACACAGGGATAAAAGATTGCCTCAAACCGACGTCCGTACAATTCAGGGAAGTGAAATCTCCAAACTGTACACCTGCATAACATGCATGTCCAAGGAAGTCTTCCCGTCAAGGATCGCCAAGCAGAATCCAGCCACTCAATCTCGGACAAGCGCACAACCAAAACTGCTTGATCCAAGAACATAAAAACAATCTGGAGCACAAATATCCCAAAACGATTGCCAGCCTACAACAAAAATGGCACAGACAGCTTAATGGTTGTTTACAAAAGCTCTAATGCCGGATCATCAGAAGACATTATCTCTATGCCCAAACCATTAGATGATATCCAAAGACTCCCATGTACTCGTACATGCTATCAACAAATAAACCAGCATCTGTCCATTGTCTAGGACAAAAGGTCACTACTATATTTATAGCAACAATTTCGATGTAGTTAAGGAGTTCATCTACCTCGGAGTAAACGTGAACTCCACGAATAACATCCATGTGAAGATCCAACGAACAATTACCGTTGCTACTTCGGTCCGGCAAAACAATCGGGTTCAAAACTCTTAACTCGATGGACGGAAAGTATGCTTTACAAAACCCTTATCCGAGTTCCTAGGGAGAACTTATACTGAGCTCCTTCGAGAGAAAAATTCTTCGACTAAATTTTGGTCCTGAGTGCGAGGAGAATGCAGAAGAAGACACAACCGCGAACTCTATGTGGATGTAGTCCAAAAAACCAATATACATCGACTACATTGGCTCGGTCACATCAAGCAAATAAACAATAATGCTCCAGCTAAGGGGAACTTCGACTTCTAGCCCCATGTTCGAGGAGACAAGGAAGGCCGATCTTCCATTTTAAAGACGAAGACATAGCGGATTCCAGAGCGCTTGGTCTGGATGGAAGACTGCAGTGTTTCAGGCAGAGACCAACTTCAACACATTTACCATCGATTACCACCTTTTCAAACATTGGAATCCCTTTTTGATGGGAAAACGATTCAACAATGAAGAACATTACAGAACGACATTGCATGTCCCACAACCAACAGTTTTATTAAATAGAACGATTGTGTTGGAATATGTTATATTATTTGAACCCGCACAACAATTTTACAATATATTTACAGATCCCTTAATCTCAATTAGAAAAATGCATCAACAGAAACCTCCATACCTGGCCTCTTAGGTTTAATTTCAAGCCATTATCTGAGATGATTTTCTGTAGACCCACTGACTTTGTGGCAGGTTTTATGCTCAAGCAATGTGTCTTCCATGACAAAGTGGGTAGAATTGGGTACCCAAAGCTGTCCACCCTTTTATAATCCGTGTTGCGTTTGTTTTCGTTTGGTGTTGCTTTGTTAACGGTTGGTAGATTTGTTGGGGCATACATATTTATAACGGTGACGTACTTTACCCTACTCGAGAATTTGCTTTTTAGAATTCCTTCAAAGTTTCGCTCCTAATATAGGGCTTTCCAATAGGGCAAGCCCTTGGCAACTTTGAATTTAATTTGTGAACGCACTCTTTCACTAATCATCAAACTGTCACTGTCAATTTATTCAGTAAACACAACATTTTCATCATGGTAAAGTACACTAACGAGCAACGTCTGCAAATTATAAAAATTTTCTACAGATATTCGGAGTCGGTGACTGCAACTTTAAGAGCGTTAACTCCAATTTTCGGTCGTAATTTTCGCCCTAGTAGACAGGCAATAACACGTTTAGTGCAAAAATTTGAGTCTACGTATTCGCTGTGTGATGTTGCCGTGTCAGTGAGACAACGGGTTGGTCGAAGTGTCGAAAACATCGCTGCCGTTCAGACGTCCGTAGCAAACGATCCAAATCAGTCAATTAAACGGCCATATTTTTTCGTCGACGATAACCATCGTCACGTTACTGTGAATGGTCAGCGTTATCGCGCCATGATCACCGATTATTTTTTGCCCGAATTAGAAGAAATGGACTTGGACGACATGTGGTTTCACCAGAATGGTGCCACAAGCCACACAGCACACGCTACAATCGATTTATTGAAGAGTGAGTATGGTGAGCTTGTTATCTCAAGACATGGGCCAGTCGATTGGCCGCCTCGTTCGTGCGATTTAACGCCGCTCGACTATTTTCTGTGGGGCTACGTTAAGTCATTGGCTTATGTTAAGAGCCAACATTGAACGCGAAATAGTGGCCGTTTCGGCCGAAATGTGTGGCCGATTCGTTGAAAATTGAGTTCAACGAATCGACCGCTGCAAACGTGCCCGCGGTGGCCATATGAACGAAGTCGAGTTCCATTCATAAATGTTTTGATTGTACTTCAAGCCAATAATAAAGTTTTCCAAAAATCTCAAGTGGTTTGCCTTTTAAACTGATGGCATCAGGTCTACTCCAGTCTGTTGGATACTGTCGTGGAGCTTTTCTTAGTAGACTACGACACGGCCACTATCTGTTTCGACCACCTGATGGTTTGAATTTGATAGCATTCAACCACTTCGTTTCGCTTACTACCAATAAGTCGCCTCAACGCACGTTGTAGTTCGTGTTAGCTGAATTATCACGTCCTTCACTACCTGAATCGAGAAGAACTAGGATTACTATAGCCAAAAGTCGTTTTTGTTGCCCATCGCTGGCCCATGCTAACTAGATCAGAGGCACTACCAGAGACCTTACGAACGTAACGAACTTTTTTAAAAAAAAAATTGAGAACACATAAATTTATAAAAAAAGTAATAAAAATTTGTTATCATTCACAATGGAGGAATTCATCACCTGCGGTACTATCCTAAGCTAACAATAAGACCAGCGTCCAGTAGATGGCGGCTACTTTCTTAGCTAATACAGCAACCAGAATTATTTTTTATGCAATCACTTTCAATCAAGTTCAACTAAGGTTGAACATAAATGTGAAAACGAGAATTTGTTTTGTGTGTCAATGCGATGAGCTTCCTTCTCCATTCTCTATTCGATAGAAGTCCTGAAAGTGCTCATCAAACCGCTAAAGACTAAACGTGCTTAGTTCATTTTAATTTATAAGAAAGTAGACACAACAACCTTTACCATCCCTTGGGTAACTGCCACCAGTTGTGCACTTTAGGTAGGTAGATGTGGAGGTTCGACATGAATCCAAATATCACTAGAATGTGCATTTTTGTTAGCACGACTCATGTGACCTATGTGTGAGACAGTCTATGGACTGTCTAGATCCAGCCTATGGAATTAAGAAAATGAATTAGATCTCGTATGCTCTTACCCGAGATGTCGATAAGATCGTCGATCGTTGGCTTAGTGCATTCTCTTGGCTGTTGGTAGTGCTGGACATTTGCAGAGTTTTCCTTCTCATTTTTGTTACCGACGGACTTAAAGTGGGCGTTGTATGGGTAAATTAGTTCTCACCAATTGGCTAATGCCAAGTGATTATAGCCGTGAATCTGGCGATAGCTGGGCGAGCTTAATTTGTAGGTCTTTTGTTCTAAACAACTAAACTACCTCCATTGGAGATTGGTCTTCATCAGGAAGTGTAAGTGGGGATGTGGAACATTACCGCGAATGAACCATGCAGAGCTGAGTTCATCTGCACACTCGTTTCCTTTTATGTCACAGTACCCTGGAACCCAGAGTAGTGTGATCCTGAGGTATTTGCTCAAGTGGACAAGCTCGTACCGGCGCTTCTACACCAGTTTGGAATATATCGTAGCCAAGTTAATAGTTTTGATAGCGGTTTGGCCATCTATGAGGACAGTAATGCTTTGTTTGTGCTTTGTGTCACGAGTGAGTTGCGTGCAATTCTCTCGGATTGCCAGTAGTTATAGTCAGCCAGTCAGGAAGGAGAAGATGCAGGAGGAGAGTAAAGCCATCCATTGCACTCGTGGTACCTATACGGGCTGTTCTTTGGAGCACTTTTAGTTTTGTTAGGTTGTAGCCATACTATACTAGTAATCCGTAGGTGAGAAGTCAGTCAGAAAAAGAAGAACGTCATCATTGGATGAAGTTTCCACTTCTTCCCAAAGTCTTTGCTGCAAGCATAGAAGGCGAAATATACCTTCCTTATTCTGTGTTTGATGCTTTGCTTCCAGTTATGTTTGGGGTCAAGCATGATAGCTAGATACCTAGAGCTGGAGAATAATGTAAACGGTTGACCATTAAGACAGGGAAGGGTAAAATCAGGTATTTTGGTTTTGGTAGTGAATAGCAGCGGTTCAGTTTAGCTCGGTGGCCCATTTCACATATCACGGAGGTAAATTTTTGTTCATAATCATTTGACAGAGTAGAGGATTAATTGGCGATTTTGGTTAAGTCTCTGTTACCTAGTGTTGCCTAAATAATTCTTGTTCTGAGCATAAGGACTATTCTTTGTGCATAAATACCCCTACGCCCATCTCGATAAAAGATTTTATTTGTGAATAGCTTAAGTGTGCACGTTATCAAAGATTTACTCTATGTCTAGGAAGTGTATGGAGTTTTTGATCTCGTAGAGAGCAGTTTCCGTGGATCTATCCATTATTTGGATAGCAAGGATTATTCTCGAAGGCTTCGCTCTAGGGTTTTGAGTACAAAGGAGGTTAAATTAATTGGCCTGAAATTCATTGAGGACCTATGTACCCGTTTACCTATTTTGGGTATAAAAATTATTAGAGCACATCTATAAGAAGAGGGTACGTAGTTCAGTATTAAACAGTTTCTGAAGATTGTTATCTTATGTTATTGTTAGGCTCTAGGTTTTTTTATAGCATGACAGGTAGTATGCCGTCAGGGCCTGGAGACTTTAGCGGGGAGAAACAGTTAACATCCCAGGAAAGCTTTTACTTGTTCTACTTCCGTATTAATATTCGTGCATACGGGAAAGTGTGTTCTCATCAGGAGTTTCAGGGTCTCCACAGACGATTCTGTCCATCCTCCATCTGATATTTTTATAAAGGAAAGGTTGGAGTGTTCCTTGGACAGAAATTTTTTAAGCCTGGTGACAATTGAATTGTTGCTCGAGATATGACTTTACTGTACCAATTGGCAAAAGTTAATCTTTGTTTTATTCTTACTGAGGTATTGTTGGTTTCTGTTCATATAATTTCACCTTCACGATGGCGGTATTTCGTCCTTTTATTCTTGTGACGCTGGATGACGTCGGATAGTCTCATTAGACATAATACCTGGGCTGAAAAGTCAGTGTCGTTTCTAAGAGAGGGTACCACTTGAATTAAATCCGTACCATTTTCAGTTAGTACCAACCTTCAAAAGATACGTGTATAAATTTGACAGCTGTCGGCCGATTAGTTCTCGAAATATAGCGTTGTGAGTGAAGCAACTTTTGTTATTGTGAAAAAACTGGATTCAAAGTAATTTCGTGTGTTGATATATCTTTGCTTTTTGATGGGAAAAAATGCAGCTTATACAAAGAAATGGCTTGATAAGTGTTACCTGGACTCTGTACCGGCCGAAAGAACCATTCGCAAGTGGATTGAAAAATTTAAAAGTGGTCATACAAGCACCGAAGATGATGTACGCAGTGGACGTCCAAAAGAGGCTGTTTCAGATGAAAACATCAGAAAAGTCCACAAAATGATTACGAATGACCGTAAAGTGAAGTTAATCGATATAGCCGAGGCTCTGGAGATATCAAAAGAGCGTGTTGGATATATCATACACGAATATTTGGTCATGCGAAAGCTCTGTTCAAAGTGGGTGCCGCGTTTGCACACAGTCGACCAAAAACAACAAAGTGTTGATGATTCAGAGGAGTGTTTAAAGCTGATTAACCGCAATAAAGTCGAATTTTTACGTCGGTATGTGACAATGGATGAAACTTGGCTCCATCACAACACCAGAGCCAAGTCGGCAGTCAGCTGAGTGGCGAGCAGGCGACGAACCTCGTCCAAAACGACCAAAAACTCAACAGTCGGCTGGCAAGGTTATGGCATCCGTATTTTGGGATACACATGGATTAATTTTCATCGATTTTCTCCAAAAGGTGCAGACTATCAACAGCGACTATTACATTGCGTTGTTGGAGCGTTTGAAGGACGAAATCTCAGAAAAAACGGCCGCATTTGTAGAAAAAGAAAGTGCTGTTTCATCAAGACAATGCACCATGTCAGAAGTCGATGAAAACGAATGAATTCGGCTACGAATTGCTTCCCTACCCACCGTATTCTCCAGATTTGGCCCCCATCGACTATTTCCTGTTCGCAGACCTCAAAAGAATACTCGCTGGAAAGAGATTTAAGACCGGTGAAGAAGTAATCGCCGAAATAGAGGAATATTTTAAGGCTAAACCGAAATCGTACTACAAAATTGGTATCGAAAGATTCAAAAATCGTTTCAATCAATGTATCGCCCTCGAAGGCAACTATATTGATCATTAAAGTTGAATTTTGCAAAAAATTTTTGTTTTACTATAAAACGGCACTTCAGCCCATGTGTTAAATGCGTCTCAGGCTTGTCTAGGATGAACGAACTGCGACAATGATTTGTGATCGTACGGGGTGAGCCGTCAGAGTAATTCAAACCGAACAGTCATTTTAGGCTATCCCAAGATGATTCTTCCATTTACTTACAGCCTTCAGATTATGGAAACGAAAACATATCCTCCCGTTACAACTCATAAAACCTTGTCAAATCTATTAGAGGAAGGATCAGTGAATTGTCTTAGATTTCCAATTTCTGGGCAATGGCATGCATTTTGAATTCTGATGAGGTATTGAATTTCCATTTTGAATAATACTAAGATGGAACATCTCCTTAAAAAGCCCATTTTTGGATCTCAAGGTCACCATAGTGATTAAAGTATTTGGCACGCATCATTGATTTATTTGCAGCCGAAGTAGACACCTCTACTACAGCCCGATTTGCTGGTTCCACTGGTTACTATGTAGATGTTGGTAAAAGAAATAAAACGACAACAACAACTACAACAAAAAAATATAACCATTTAATAACCACTTAGAAATTCCCACGGCGATTCGACTATCAAATGGCCAGCATTTCGTTATTTTTCTTATTATGTGAAATACTCGAACGCCCTTTTCAGACGCACGTCAGACGCGCTAAGTAGGTGAATACCAATATCGAACCGCCACAAAAATACTGAATAATGTACGACCACAAAAATCCAGATCATGGTCAGTTTTCGAAAGTTTTCGGCAAATGTCAACGCACCGAGTCAATGTCCGAATTAAAGATTACATTCGGGTAATGCAATGTATACGGACGAGGGAGACCCGACGAGCGGTGACAGTGTGGATATCTACTCTCATGAACGAAAAGAAATTAACCAACTATATTTACAGTTGTACCTAGGCTACGAATATCGAATCGGTTACATTCGTAATTAAATGCAACCTCAGAGGAGTACCGAGGGATGGGCTATTCATTTTATTTTGCCGAATTTATTGAGTGCGGAGATTATACTTACGTGCTACTTGTCATGCAGAAGATATTTTTTGACTGAAATCCTCATACACTCTCGTCGAATAATGAGCCATCCAAGGACAACTAGGTTGCAATTTGCTAGTTTTTTTTTTTTTTTTTTTTGTCGAACTCTTTAATTTTTCGGTATCCGTCTCCCTTGGAACCATCCGGCAATGCTTTGTCCAATACTCGTGGGTACTCGTATGTGTGGGATCAGTATTTTTCTCACTGTTATGCAATCGAATCAAGTTGAATGGGTTTTGTTTGAATGTTCAGTGTTGTGGATGCTTACTCATCAAGTGGTAAGACAACAACAGGGTGACAACAATCATGCATACACCTTGACCAATTACATTGGGTAAAATTGCTTATTCTCAAGATTAAGTGCACGCTATAGTGGTATATACTAGGTGGAGTGAAAAGTAGCCTCCTTGGGATTGAAAAAAAAATTTTTTTCAAAGTTTTTTTTTATTTTATTCAATATAGTGTTCTTTTAGTTTGATACACTTATTCCAGCGGATTTCCAACTTCTTGCTCCCGTCCGAAAAGTAATTTTCCAGAAGGTCTGCAAAATACTCCTCCGTGGCGTCCATGATTTCCTCGCGTGAGCTGAATTTTTTATTGATGAGCCATCTTTTGAGGTTTGGGAAGAGATAATAGTGCGAGGGAGCCAAATCGTGTGAATACGGTGGATGCGACAACAACTGAAGCCGTAAGTCATTGATTTTAGCTGTGGTTGCGATGTTCTTGTGCGCCGGTGCATTGTCTTGCAGCGATTTCGGCCTTCAATCGCTCAAATAATGCACAGTAATACTCGCTGTTGATGGTTTTTCCTTTTTCGAGGTAGTCCACGAAGAGTATGCCATGATAATTCCAAAAAACCGAGGCCATAACATTTCCGACCCATCGAGCCTCCCTCGGCCGCTTCAGAGCACTCGTACCGGCTTCAGTCCATTGCTGGGTAATTGTTCTGTTCTCTGGTGTTCAACAGTCATCAATCGACTAAAAGTCCGCCCGATTCCGCATCAGCAAGTCTAAAAACTCTTTCGAAGTGCTCTCGCGTTCGTGTTTTTGGTCAGGAGTGAGTATGCGCGGCACTCAGCGGCAGGATAACTTATTCATGTCTGCCTAAATATGAACGGACTTCAAGACCTTTTTTGCAGTAGCAGCGCATTCTGGCAGTCAAGGAGGTTACTTTTCACTCCACCTAGTAGTTCAGAAAAAAACTTAACCACATAGTGTGCAGCGTAATCAAGGATGATTCAGGTGATGAAATCAAACTGCTCTCTTCTATGTACTACATGCACTTCACTGGAGAACACTCTGTTCAATTTCTGAGAAATTTTCGACTACACTCAGAAACAATATGACCCAAAGGAATATGAAACGAAAGCTTCTACCATTTTCCCAAGTCCTCTGAATCTTACTTTAAACTCATAAATTTCCAAGAAAAAAAATTCGTGTGTGGTTAGGATACTTCACCACATAACTTGCGATTGCTTTGAGGTAAAAGTTGGTGAATGCCCCAGCTCTTTGTGTGGTCGGTAAATTTTTAGATTTTTTGATGATGTTGATATTCCATTTTGCCACAGGCTTTGATTTGCTAAATAAACAGATGGTGTTCTATAGGCATACATCTTGCTCTGCTTGCTCCACAAGTTGTCAACTAAGAACTGCGAAGTTGATGGGCTGTGGCATGTTCTTGATGGCACAAAAACCGTCGGATTCTGGAACGTGTAGATCTTCTTTGACTCACAAGAGAATGTCAGAACGTAAGATTCCTTTAATTTGGGAGCCACTTCGGAAAATAGGATGAGGGGAATTTAGGTCATGTTAAAACAGATGACAGTCTGTGACAGACAGCCCACAACCTAAACTTAAACAGTAATACACGATTATGGTATGAGAGATTTCAATGTCAGGACCGGATGCGATAAAACCACGTTCAATAGTTGTGCACAATCTCTGGTAATCAAGTGTGATTTGACGGTATCGAAGGAAAATCCTTTGAGTACCGGACCTGCCACAAGAACAAATAGACCACGTTCACGTACGTCCGAAACAGGCGGAGAGTCTATATTGAATTAGAAGGTGGCGTACATCTAATGGTAACATAGATCATAAGATTTTGAAAGGAGCCAAGTGAGACGTCGAACTGAGCTCCCAAAGGTCTCCGAACTAGACATTAAATATCAGGCTATCCAAAATGGAGATACTAGGTTCAAAAGTACTTTGGGAAGCTTTAATGGCAGACTATAGACATATCGATTCGGTTGAATTCGTGAAAAACTAATTAAGGGAAACTTTAACTTGGACAAAACAAAGGTTCGTTACCTGAACACTTCTCTCATCAAGTGTTTCGAGTTGACGTGTGTTACGTAGTAAAAACTCTTATACCCGTTCCATAGCGAAAGGCAGATTTGCACCGACAACGTAAAAAACTAGAAAATTTCTAAACAGGTCACTTTAATCAGACGAAGTTGTGATGTCGGGAGTAAACAGAGCTCTCCACTGGTATGGTGCACTATCGTCGATTCACTGCTTGACGCTCTCTACAGTTTTTACGTTTACTCTCAGATATACGCAGATGATGTTGCTGTACTGTGTGTTGGATCATGCCTTACGACGGTATGTGCTCTAAAGCGCAAGTGGCCTTGGACGCGGTGGATATTTTTTGCACTAGAAATGGGCCGCCTTTCGGTGGCGTCCACAGTTTCAGTTAGGTCGAACTAGTAATATCTCTATATGAGCTGCTTCAACATATTTGAAGACCAGGTCTATAGAGACCTCCAACACTAAGTCAGGGTGTTTCAACAGAGTTGGTGTCGGAGGAGCCTTAATAAGGGCTAACGGCAGACTCACATCCCCGAAGCGGGTAACTAGTTCCGGAATTCGGTCCAGCCCCTTTTGTGCTAAGGGTCCCAAACACGTAAAAAATTATTGTTATGAGGTGATCAATAGCCTCAGATAAGGGCGGATTCACTGTTGACAACCCTTCAAAACGAATAAAATACAACGACTTTCGGTTCTGCACGTGGAATGTTCGGAACATGAAAGCATCCAGAAAGTGCGGTGGGATGAGCTGGGAATAAGAAAAGTGAAAATGTGTGATGTTTCCTATGGTGATTGCTATAAGCTATAAGCAACGTCTATTTGGATGACTTGGCTGACTTAGGCAAGATGTCTTGAGCTTTTGAAACGTGTATGATCGCCTCATAACAATACGTCCACTCACGTCCCAAAAGAGGAAAAGGACGATCCTACAAAAGAAAGTTTCTACGAATTCTTCGACAAAACCTACGAGCAATGTCCAATGTATGACGTTACAATCGTCCTAGGCGACTTTAATGCCAAAATTGAAAAGGAGGATATCTTTGCTAGAACAATCGGAAGACACAGCCTACACGATACCACGTCTGGAAATGGACTTAGGCTTATCGATTTCGTTGCGCACCTCAATATTCACGAAGGAACATGGCAGATTGATAATGTTGCGATCTATGTATCCACAAGTATTTTAAATGTCCGAACATTACAAGCAGCCAACATAAACTCGGACTACTACCTAGTTGCAGAAAAGTTACATCTACGTATATCTAAGACGCCACAATAACGGGAAAATCGCAATAAGAAGCCAGAACCTTTGCCGATCACGTATCCCTCAACCTCTCGAGAAGTCCTTTGCAGCAAGCATCAAGTGCTGAAAACCAGTGACTTAGATGCTGACAAGCCCTCAAAAATGCTACAACTGACGTCCTGAGTTTCATCCGACCACCACCACGAAACCCCTGGTTTGATGAAGAGTGCTGGCAAGCACATGCAGCATAACAACATGACTACAAGGCTAACGTGTTAGGGTAATAAGACCCGAACGCAAACCTGTAGAGATGAACAAGGAAACTTTGTAGTAGAGCCAAAGTCGGTGCTGATCGTATAAAAAGATAATTTCTTCAGTCTGCTAAGCGGCGAAGACGACACAAATTCGTCAACAATTCCGTCCACCCAACCAAAATGAAGAGAGGATAGCAGTATCTAAACTAAAGTCGAACAAAGTAACCGGGCTGGATGAATGCATGCCTGATGAATGGAATCTCAGCATCATTTACCCGGTTCACAAGAAAGGAGACACTTTAAACTGCGCCAACTATAGAGGTATTAGTCTCCTAAACACCGCATATAAGATCTTACCTGCCGTATTGTGCGAGCACCTGAAACCATTTGTCAACGATCTGATTGAATCCTATCAGTCCACAATTAACTAAATATTCACACTACAGCAGATCCTGGAGAAAACCCAAGAAGTTCAGATCGATACTCACCACATTTTTATCGATTTTAAAGCCGCATATGACAGCATTTACAGATACGAGCTATACAGAGCCATTTTTAGTTTTTTCATCCTTGCCAAACTCGTCTCGTTTGTGTAGGATGACGATGGAGAAAGCTTGCTGCTGAATCAAGGTCGATAAAGACCTAACCGAGACTTTTAATGGCAAAAAAGGATTAAGGCTGTGTGACTTCTTCAACATCACACTTGAAAGAATTGTGCAAAACTCACAAGCCAACACACGAAGTACAATCTTTCAAAATTCTGTTAAATTGCTTGCATACGCCAACGATACTGATATTATTGATGGAACACAGCGAGCTGTCACTGGTGCGTTTGGCGAATATAGGGTACAGAAGTGGAAAAAATGGGTCTATTGCTAAACGAGGGAAAAGAAAAATATACGCTGCCAACAAGAAGGGACACCAAACATTGACGAATCGGTCAGAATGGCACAGTTTTCAGCTAAGGGGTAATTCATAGTGAGGTTTGATTTTCAAAAGACTTTTTTTGATAGATCACGTATAACTCCTATCAAACTGCTTTGTCATTTTTGTTCAGTATTATTTGGCAAGTCATCGTAGAAAGACTCACACCACAACATCGTCTCTAAACTGTTCAGCTGTGTTACGAAAATCAGCGTTCTGGGAAAAATGTTTTTCGTGCGATTCGAGGAACTTACGGTGCGCATAATCGACCTACTGAAACCACTATTGCCAATACTATTCACAAACTTGAGTCCCAGTTTACAGTTTAGTGGATGATACTGGACCGGATAGACCACATCCAGCACGTAGTGAAGAGACTATAACATAGCAGCTGTGAATGGGCTCTGGAAAAACTCAATGAAAATCCGGTGTTTTATCGTGAAATTTTGTTCAGTGATGAAGCCCATTTCTGGCTCAATTGATACGATGATAAACAAAATTGTCGTATTTGGGCTGATGAGCAACTCGAAGAGTACCAAGAGCTGCCATTACATCAATTAAAAACAACGGTATGGTGTGGTTTATGGGCTGGTGGAATCATTGGTGCATATTTCTTCAAAAATGAGGCAAATCAGAATGTTACTGTCAATGGTAATAGTTATCGCGCAATGTTAATGGACTTTGCGCTTCCTGAAATTCAATTACATGGTCTCGATAAACTCTGGTCTTAACAAGACCGCACTACGAGACATACAGCGCGTGAAACAATAGACTTGTTTAGAAATCATTTTGGTGAGCACTTAATTTCACGTTTTGCTACGATAAACTGGCCGTCTAGATCGTGCGATATCACACCTTTGAACTATTTTCTCTGGGGATATATAAAATATCAGGTCTTCAGGAATAAGCCAGCTACGATTGACGTTTTGGAAGCCAACATTACTCGTGTAATCTGTGAGACACCATACGCTATGATCGAACAAGTCGTCCAAAATTGGACCTTCCGAATGGACCACCTCAGACATAGTCGTGGCCAACATTTACATGATATCATTTTCAAAAAGTAAATGCCATGAATTGTTCTTTTAACTGATCATAAAAATTTTAAGTTCACTTTTAGTGAGGACGTCGCTACTTGCTATATAGTACAAGCGACCCATTGCTCGAAGTAGTGAATGAGAAATTTGACGACTGGGTCATGTAATGGCGACCGTTTATCAATTGACCCCGCGATCATGCGATTTGATATCACTCGATAATTTTCTCTGGGGCTACGAGGCAACTATTGGACACGCTATTGCCGGAATAACGCCCCACATATTAGACCAAGTCATCAAAAATTGGACCGGCGGCTTGAAGCACTGCCAGCGAAGCCAAGGTGCGCATTCGAATGATTTGCCATTCCACACATAATGGCATAAACGTATCTTCCAAATAAAGTCACAATCAATTTTATGTCTCACACTGTTGTGTTTTATTTAATTTTTTTTTCCTTTCGTTTTTATCTGGCCATCCTATAGTTTGATCATCTTAAAGGTTTTTTTTGTCTGAACCAGGCGTTGAACCATTTGTACCTTTGAGTGATTCCATGAATTCTAAGAGAGTAATGGGAGAAAAAGGTTTGGTAGTAATACTGCGATGCGGACGGTTGTCATACATCACTTTTACTTTGCCTAAAGGTGTACTGAAATCCAAAGAGGGATGGAGTGATCCTAAGAAGTTTGACCACGCTTCGAACTTGGCTACACGTACCATGCGTTTTATTACAGCAGCTAAGCGGCGATATGCAATGGTATTTGCGGTACTCCGATGGCTTTTTAGGCAAAGCCATGCCTTTCCTTTGTCCTTGGTCAGCATCAAGATCATCAGTTGCAAGATGTTATGAGAGGGATGCGAAGAAGGAATGGATGATGCCGCTGTTCGTCTGATTTTTTTTTTTTTAAATTTGCTGCTTCTTTGTTGATGTGTTGAGCAATTGGTGTTGAAGAGGCTAGATGTTCAGGACTTATGTCTTATATATCCCAATTGGCTTTCTTTTCAATGAATGGGAAAATGGTCCTTGCCCAATAGAGAATCATTGACTTTCTAGCTGATGTTGGGTGCGATTGCAGGTGATGAAAATGTTAGATCTGTTGCAATAAATGTATTTTTAGCCAAAAACAAGGTTAGAATTTTGAAGCCAATTTTCCACAACAGTTCCTACACTGTCAGTGTAAGGTGAACGCCAGACGGATTTGTTGGCATGGAAATCACCCAGCACAATGCTGTGCGAGAGATGATTCCACTTGCTTGGGAATGTCCGTAGATATTTATGTTACTGTTGGGATATGTTAACTTGTAAAGTTTGAGTAAGAGTTGATGATAGCGACTTCGTATAGGATTGTGAGATGCCTGACTTTGAGTATGGCCGTGCCATCTTTGATTCTGTTGTGTAGCGACGTAGTTTTTACACCTAGAGGGTGCTTTTTTTTACTATAACCTTCGTTTCTTACAGCGTAATACTGGTATGTGAATACTTTTGAATGAGAAAGTTTAGATAAGATGAGGAAGATTATTAAAAAGTCACTGAGCGTTTCACAGGAGAATCGCTTACTGTTGGGTTTACTAAGCAGTTATCGAAGTTGGAGTTAGGCAGCTTAGGCTTTTCCTGTTTAAGATTTTTATTAGACTAATTGATTACATATTTCAATGAAAACATAGAAGCCTTATTTAGTGTGACAGGGCTAGGACCAGGTAAGTCCTGTGGGTAACTCAAAGAGGCGGATTCATTTGCATACCGTTTGCTGAAGTGTTACTTATGATTTCTGTTTGTAATTTCTATGTTGTAGTGCTGTAGTTTTGTTTAACTTTTTGATATCCTTTATGTGTCGAAGCGGTGTATGTATTGTTATAAAAAAAATAATTTTTTTTTTTGTTAAAATGGAATCAAGTGCTCTAAAATACTTGACAGTGACTGCCCAAAGTAAAAAAAAATGTTTACAAGTGGTACAACCTCTTCCAAGATATTCGACAAGATGCCAATGACGTACCTTGCTCTGGACGCCCCAAAACATCGACAAAAGATGATAACGTCGACATTGTGAAGAAAATTGTTTTGGAAAATCCTCAAAATACCATAAGTGAAGTTGCTGAGGTCGGCTCGTGTTATGCAATTTTTTCTGATATTTTGGGCATGAGACGTATGTCAGCGGAGTTTGTTCCGAAACTTCTTAATTTTGACCCTTAGTATCTCTTGAACGACGTCAATGATAATCCTGATTGGTGACGAATCACGGGTATATCGTTATGACGTTATGACGAAACCAAAGCCCAATCGTTTCAATGGAAGCACCTGTTTGATTAAATGACAAAGTGATCACTGTTTTTTCCAATTACTATGACGTAGTGCATCAGGAGTTTTTACCTCAGTCGTATGGCTAATAAGGAGTATTACCTTAAAGTTATGCGCCGTTTGCGAGATCAATACGAAGAAATGTTCGGAATTGTTGAAAACAGTTCATGGCTTTTGCATCACGATAATGCAGCTGCTCATTCATCGTTACTTGTGAGAGATTGTTTGTGAGAAGTGCTTCGAGGATTGAATAAAGCGTTGGTATATGCGTATTATATCTCAGGGGAACCTCTGAAGGGGACAATATTAAAATTGATGAAAAAATAAAAAAATATATTTTACAAAAATATAAAGTCACCTTACTTTTTGAACATACATCGTATAGATTCAAGAAATTATTTTCCCATTCTATTTCTTAATTTTGATCAACATATTTGTTCTTTGTGTTGAAATCTACACCTATTATGGATTTATTTTTGAATTTACGGAACAGGTTTTTTTTCAGCCTGCAGCTAGATGAAAAATATTACCTGGCTGCTGCTTGTTTTCGGGTTTGGCTTGTATTTCACACGGCAGGTATTTTTCATCTTCATTGTGTCTAACACCTTCATCAATTATAACTACAGGATTTTGGATATGGTATGTCTTACATTCGCGCAGTTTATATTTTGTTCCAGTTTTGAAATGTGTGTCGGAGACTAGACATATGTCTATTTTGTTTATATCGACAGTCGCAACAAGAGTTGCATGTTTCTTGTCAAGGCGATACCCTTTCTCCCCTTCTCTGGAACTTAGTGGGTAATGAACTGCTGACACACCTGGAAACGAGAGGTAGCAGGGTGATTGCCTATTCGGATGACGTTGCTATAGCCGTCTCAGGTAAACATCTTAATACCACCAAAGAACTCCTTAGTTAAATCTTAACAGATTAACCCGTTGGGCAGTTCGGTGTGGATTGGGAGTAAGCCCCCGTAAATCTGGTCGTTTCCTCTTTTCCAGGAAATATAAAATTCCAATCAGAGACCCTCTCAATCAACGGTACCAGCGTAATCTTTCCCGATACAGCAAAATATCTGAGACTCATTTTTGACAGGAAACTAAACCGGAGACCTAACATTTAAAAAAGAGTTAAAAAAGTCTCAAATAACCCACTGGCACTTGACTCCCCTCGAAGTCTTCAGCTGAAAAATAGTTGCGATTGCAGCTATTCGCCTCAAAGCGACTACACAGTGGACAAATAACTTATTTGGTCACATTAATTTATTAGGAATTTTTACAGAGAACAACGATTACACCATACCTAAACTTTGGTTTGACAAAGACTTTCATGTATACTTCCCCTCTAGATCCTTCTGGGAGGCAGATACTTTCATGGTGGACAAGTCAATCCACATCTACACAGATGGATCTACAACCGATAGTGGGATTAGTGGCGGCTCTCAGATGAGCCAAATCTAAGCCTATCCTTCCGTCTTCCAAATCACTGTAACATGTTCCAGGCGGAAATTTTGGCGATTAAATAAGCTCTGTCCTGGCTGAAGAAAAACGTGATATCTGCAAAGGATATCCGCATATTTTCGGAAAGTCAGGCCGTTATCAAGTTCTTTGACTTGTTAAATTTTAAAACCGCCCTTGTATACCGATCATTTCTTACGGAGATGACAGAGCAGTTCAACCTTCACCTTTGTTGGGTGCCGGGCCACAAGGACATTTCAGGGAGTTGTAGGGTAGACGAACTCGCCAAAATTGGGGCCACTCTACCTATCCTACCGGAAAAGGGTATACATAGGTATACCGGATGCTAATAAAAGAACAGACCATGTGTGGACTGGTGAGCCAACATGTCAATCGACTAAACAGATCTGGCCAAAGATGGATCTCAGCGCCATAATAGGTGTCATCACTGGACACTGCCTTATAGGCAATCATGCAAGAAGGCTTGCCGTCTTTACAAACGATTTCTGTAGAAGCTACATGGACGAGGAGAAAGAGGAGACAATCCTCCACCTACTTTTTACATGTCAGGCTCTCTCCCAGAAAAGAAAACTCCACTTGATAGCTTTTTTCTACAGTGACGAAATAACCACTGTGTGGAGCTTCCATTGTTCCGATTTGAGTTCTGTTTTTTTTGTTAAGTTGTTGACATTCTCTCTAAATCTTAGCGTCATAGCTTGACATTTGCAAAAGTTACGTAGCCAAGAGTACATCTATCTCTTTTTAGAAATGGATTTAAATTTGCAACAACGAACTTGTATTAAATGTTGCGTAAAAAACGGATTTAATGGTGCACGAACGTTGGAAATCATAGAAAAGTGTTTCGGCAACGATTCTTTAAAGAAAACATTGCCTAGGGATCCGTTCAAGACATTTTGGCTAATGATTTGGGTTTCCGTCGTGTAGTAGCAAAGTTGGTGCCAAAAGACCTAAATTACATGCAAAAAACAGACGGTGCTGACGTCGCAAAAGAGATAATTTGCGAGGCTGATCCGATCCCACATTCATCATTACAATCAAGGATCATTACTGTAGACCAGACGTGTGGGCTTATGGCAATGCAATGCTCATGGTTTTCATGGATTATAACGGTGTAGTGCATCATGAATTTTTGCCAGAATGCCAGATAGTAAGCGAAAAGTATCATTTGGGCGGTATGAGAAGTTTGCATAAAGCAATTTGCCGAAAGACACCAGAATTATGGGCAGAAAACTCGTGGATTTTGCACCATGATAACTCACCGATAACTCACATTGTTTGACAAAAAATGCAACAAATACCATCTAACAGCCACCGAATTCACCTTTGACACATTTTACTTTGAATGGGACAATATAGATTTAGATGAATAAACTTGTATTTTTAATTTTCTAAATAAATTCTTTTTGTTCAAGGTGGTATAGACGTTAACAGTCTCCGGCGCTTCATCATAAGCTTAAATTGGTTACGTGAGTAAGGGGATGATAGATACATACATGGCCAATAATATTTACATTATATTCTCTATGGCATTGCTGGAAGGCTTGGGGTTTCCAACTGGTTTGATAACGTTGATCGAAATAACTTGGGCATACGTTTCTTTGAAACAGTTGTGAGATTCATTTTTGCTTGAGGGTACATTTTCCTTAGCTTTATCCATTTTTTTATAATTTCGGTCCTAAGTCTCTTTGCATTTGTTTTTTGTTATCTTTTACCTGTTGCGGTTCTTTTACAGCCTCTGGCTGGCTGGGTGCCTTTTGTTCTAGAGTTGGTACGTTTTGGGGTTGCTTTTTTCCCTAATGCAATCTTTTGTATGGTGGTTTCCTGCACATGAAACATATTTTGGGTTACAGTTGCAATATTTGTGAGTGTGACCGTACTTTTGACAATTTTTTTACATATTAATGAACTAGATCAGGATAAATTCGCACTTTCATTTCCAATATATCTTTAGTTTCATAAATTTTCTTGATGTTTTCATCTTGGTGAAAAGTAAGCATGAAAATCTAGAGCGTTACTTTGCTTTCACGCTAAAGCATGTTGACAACTTCTAGTATTGTGAAGTTTTCCTTCTTTAGGTCGTACCCAATGCCTTCAATTGTGCATGAAAGGTGTAGTAGTGCGTCTTCACGAAATGATAAAGCAGAATGACCTCTCTGTTCAAAAAATATACACAGTTTGCCGGTTGAAGTTTTTTAATTTCCAAAATTCCCAAATATGCTGATTAAAAATTCGCTTTCAACTTTTATTGCTGCACCATATAATGGAACAAAAAAAAAGATAAATAAATAAAACTGCTTCCAAGTGGATGAGCTTTCCCCGTCGATCCGCTTTTTCATATTCTTCTATCTGTAACCATGCAAATAGAATGAAATAATAAAGATGAATCCGAACTGCTGCCCTGGTGAAATTAAGTATGAGGATGTTAGCCATGCACTGTTAGTTTTCGCAGCAGATTTGAGAATTCTCCTATAACACTTTTCGACCGTTTCAGAGAGCAAAGTTCCAAAGTTTTGTTGTTTAAACCACTTGGGACAGTAGCTGCCTAAAATTATCATCGCCAACTGCGGGCACATGGGGGTAATAAAATTGTTCAAATTTAATTGCTTCCACCACAATGAAAAAAAGATGAGGCAATATGAATAGTTTTCAACTATCCTTCGCAGACCGCACATTGAATTCTGTTTGCTTGTATGCCTTCATGACTATAAGAACATAAACAAGGAAATGTGTAGCTGGAAACTAAAACAAAGGAATAGTCCTTGATGGATTTGCGTGTCTATTATTATTCGAGTCAATAACTTTTCTCAGTTACAAAATTAATACGTGTACCTGTACTGTGCGATAGCTGGGATACAATTCCGTGCTTTTCCATTTCTGCCAGTCTTCTTCAAGATCTCCGGCAAAGTGTATATTTGGTCGATGGCTGACTAACCAGATCTAAAATCGCAGTTGTGTGAAGCTATAAAGTTGTTATCTTGTTTAAAAAGTCTTACAGGCTTATGCCTTAATGTTGCTCAATGTAACTTTGTACTTCAGGATCGGACAGACGATTTTGAGATTTAATTCAACTGGCGTGCGTTTATCTGATCATCTTACGATGTAGTGGCGGATACACCTCATCAGATCTTTTGCTTCAGATATGAAAAGTTTGGCTGGTAAACCATCTGTTCCTGCACTTTTCTTAGACTTTTGTTGAGATACACGTTGCTAAACTCATTTAGTTTAAATCGAGTACTTTTGAGAGTAGTTTTTACCTATCTTTGTCCGAGTTGGGGACATGCGAGCATATAAGGCTAATGTTGGAAAATTTATCCTTAATACGGATTGTTACAAGGCGCCTTTTAACACGCCGGAAACTCAAGAGTTCTTGCCTAAGTCTATCTCGAACAACAAATGCGAATCTAAATATGCGTTGCTTTTGCTGTCGATAACAATCACCGTAGTAGCTGCAGCAATTTTTGCAAAATGTTTCTGTTTCACAGGATAGCACGTTTCAACGTTGTAAAACCTTATGGTGGTGGTCAAAAAGTTCAACTGGACCCGAAACGGTGCAAGAGGAGAAGAGTAGAATTTAATGAAATGCGCAACAGAGCGAAAAAAAGATGCCAAAAGATTTATCGGACCGGAGAATTCGATGCATTCGGAAAAATTAACTTCATGTCAAGTTATGCGAATGATGCACAATCTAAAGGATGAATACAAAAAGCAGTATTGGGAAAGTGCATTGTAATTGAAGCGACTTTCCATGAGTTGCGTATTATCAAACAGCGTCTACCCTGACGTAAAATTGTTCACTATTCAGCAAGTCGTAAGTCAACAAAACGATCGGATCTCTAAAGCAGAAACACACGAGAGCTTGAGCGTTTGGATGGCAAGACCAGATCGCAAAAGTCACCTTCCATAATGGTGTGGAGCGAAACTGAGTATCGCTAAAGTATGCTGGAAAGCCGAGGTGAATCCAAAGTGGCTGGAATACCACGTTTCTTGCTACATTCCGGATGAACAATGGCCCGCCAATTCATCAGAGGCAAATCCAACGAACTACTTTGCTTGGAGTATGTTGGAGATCAGGGTCAGAATTAAAACATATGAGAGTGTGGACGGGCTGAAAGCAGCTCTTCTTCGACAGTGGCCTTAAATACAACAAGCATACATGAGGTTAGCAGCAGTTCGATATTGAAAAAAAAATATCAAAAATGTAAATGTTACAATATTGGTAACAATCAATCGCTCCGATTGTATTTAGTCGGAGTTGAAAAATTTGCCTGATGTTGCTTCCTAAAAGCTATTTATGCCATATTATCCGTTCGTTGTCTATGTTGGCCATAAAAGCAGAAGTAAAATGATATCCTAAGCTGGTGAGGCGTGTCGTAAAAGCAGATTCAATACGGCCAACATAAAAGTAATTCCAATAAACTATCGGTATAAGACATTGGCTTCTTCCTTGGGCATAGAAGTAGGCCTTCAATAAAACTCAATGCAATTAAGAAGAAATTTTAAAACGTAACAATTTATTATCATAAATCACTATTTTGTGGGAAAACGTATTTACAAAAGCTCGCTTGGTTAAGCCTATGAAATGAAGAATGTTCAATATATAATTTTAATGTTAAATACGAATATAGTGTCTGCCAGGTGGTTAAGAATTTTTTGTTTTACTTTAAAATTTAATAAATAAATTTGAATCTTAGAAGCTAATCGACTATTCGATGCATCAGCTATTTACATCATTCCCTCATATCTTATCTGTGGATGGATACACGTCTAATGTCTCGACTGAATTTTTGGGCTTTCTAAAGAATTACAGGTACTTGTACCCTGTTTGCGCCAACATCTTCCAGCTGCATGAATTCCCTTGAATGTGTCTAAAAATGCCCGCCTAAATCCGGCATTCATAAAACAATACGTAATCGGATTACAGCAACTGGAAGAGTAAGCCAGTAGTTGGAGGAAACTTATCGCTGTGTATCCCACATTTTGATAAATCAATGCCGGATTGAATAAAGTCATCGTGTTGATTACATACAATGGTGTCCAGCAGATGAAAAATTCCAGTACTAGGACAAACAGCATCTTTACCACACGACGTTTGCTCTCCAAGTTTTTTGTCACGTTCGATCTATGGAAGGGAAATTAAATGAAAAAAAAAAAAAAATTAAATTGAATACACTGTGCTGAGGAAATAAGGAATCCAATTTTATACATACTTTCTAAGGATTGAGTCATTTTTAAGGACGGTTGTTGATACAGATTTCCGCTTTAAAGATATACGCGTAACGTTGCTGTTGCTGCCATTGAAACGTCTGTCAAAAGATTTCGTTGATGGCGAACGTGAATAGTTTGACTGTCGTGTATCCGGAAAAATTTTACGTCGCTGGTCATCATCTGGAATGGAAAAGAAAACAGGGAAACTGTAAAATGATTGACGTTGCTATATATAAGAAAAAGTTTTTCAACATTCTTGACAAAGGTACGAAATGTACTTTCAGCTAGCGTGGTTTGCTTTGAATCCCTGATAGAAGGTGTAGGGTTTGCACGAAGTACTGTGGTTAATGGAGCTTCCTTTGACAAGACTTTTTAACGACTTTGCAAACATTCAGAAGTAATATGGAGAGAAAATATAAAATGTCTCTGAAATGATATTATTATGTGTAGCGCAGAAGGTATAAATGAAATTTCTAATTTGAAAACTAACTTCAAGTTATCCTTCACAATGGTGTCCTACTTTCATGGATCTATAAAATTTTCTATGTAGCATCTACAAAGTGTGACCAAAGCAGCGTGCTATTTTTGTCAAATTTTCAGTTGTGCAAGTATTTTTTGTTTTAAATTTAACTTCCAAACCGTAATGTACTATATATATAGTTCTTAATAATTTTATTGGGTGCTTTTTTGTACTTGTCCTTGACGCTTAGGTTTAAGTTCGTTTCCGTACACTTCAGCGTCGAGATTTTAATATTATCATGTAATTTGACTTACTGTCTACATAATTCCGAATAAAAAAAATTTTTCTCCTTACTTCTCACTTACTAACTTACTGGCTGGCAAGTCAAAGCCTAAAAAACTGTGGCCGAATTGAACGATTCCGGACGTGCTGATTCCAGTTGGAAATCAATTACATTAAGGTCTTCCTTTTCTTCTCCAACCTGACGGCTGGGATTCGACGATCCTCTTAGCTGGAGTATTATATGCTCGATGTGGCCTAACTAATAGAGTCGACAGATTTTTGCCTTCTATAGTATGTGAACATCTTTGTACAGCTCATAGACCTTCCTCACAGACAGGACCAAATATTCGACGAAGAATTTAACTTGTTCCACTGTCTAACTTATCGTCCAATTTTCGGTTCCGTAAATCAAGACCGGCAAGATTAACTTTTTGCCTTGCGTTATTCATTGTCAAATCTTCACCATGATGTCGTTTGTTGAGTTAACATTTGCTCAAATGATCTATTCTTAACACAGATGAAGTTTTTAAACAAAATGAAGGAGTCTGGAATGGCAATTACACCTTTAATAACGTACCCATTGCCCTGTGGCAAAAGTAACATCGAAATAAATGAGGGCGTCCGGAGAGAGCCTTTGAAGAAAGCTGCAATCGAGCTTAACGTATGAAAACCGAGAATGTCAGAATCACGTTTCCTGCTGTGGAGTTAAAATTTGCTACAAAGATAAACCTAAGAGCTGAGGCTCATTCGTCTGTATTAAAATTAGTGGATGACGTATTGCGTTAATCTTACTGCGAAGTTAGTTATAGGAAAGCATATGAGACAACTAATTCAGCTAATGCTTCTGGGAGGAAGATGCTACTTCTATACAGATGGATCCAAGACTGATAACGGAGTCGGTGGCGGTGTTTTTCCGGCCAAAAAAATCTGGTCAAAGCTGGATCTGAATCGCTCGAAGAGTTTAATCTTCCAAAATAGGAAGTATTTTCAAATCTATTATAGATATCATCACTGGTTTGTCGTTTTTACAAATGACTTCTGCAAAAGCTGCATGGACCAGATGCCCAGTTCTCTTGTAAAGAAAAAAACTCTGCTTATGAGCTTTCTTTTACAAAATAATGACTTGAACGATCTAAGCAATATAGACGTTAACAGTCTCTTACACTTCGTCAGAAGCTCAACTTAGTTCCAAGAGTAGGAGGATCACAGAACCATGTGTCATCATAATGGACCAATAGGCCTAGGTGGATTAGTCTTTCCAATAGCCACTCTTGCATAATCATACCTAACCTAATATCAAAAGCGATAACTAGCGACAGGGTGTCGCCTAATTTGTCAAGAATAATTTAAAAACCTGGTCTGTGAATACTTATAGTAGAAACTTGGTTGAGCACTTTGTTTTAAGAAGAAATACTAGTTTTTATACCTGCGTTTAAAAAACAAATTTTTTTTGTCTAGTGTGAAGTCTAGTGCGTAGTGTGCTCATCTTTCGGCACAGTTCTTGGTACTCGTTGCTTGAGGTCTTAGTTTAATTCTTGCGGCAACTGTCAGAGGCCTCTTAAGCCTAAGCCTTGGTCAACATCAATTTTTATTTAATAGTAGAAAATTCATATCGGAAGACCTTGAGCCACTCGACTGGGTCACAACGCTTGCCAAATATTAATTGCAGCGTCATATCTTTTCATATTTAATGAGCGAAGCTTCTACAGTCTGTCCGAAAAAATCAATACACTCTACAGTTTGCTTCAAATATGGGATCAGTTCTAGATAAACAAATTGACTGAGATCGGAGCCACTCAAACCGACAGAGCGAGCAGCCTTCCTTGAAGACTCATTGAAGTCCATACCTAAATTCGCCGTTGTATTCTTGAAAGTTCTCTGTAGTTGTTTTAGATGAGATTCAGTCACTTAATACCACGAACAATCGCAAAATGTCGTTGATGTCCTCAAAGATACGAAAAATTCTTAAATCACTCATAATACGTGCCAATCCGGTATTTTTTATGTATCCAATGCCACTTAGGATTTGTATCGCTGCATCGCACAAAAACAAAACACTTTTGAAATGGCTGCTACCAAATGGTAGTTCTGACTATTTGAGTCTGACTACCATAGTCTGAGCAATTGTGTAGGCAATTGATTCGGGAGCGTTCTGCGAAATGCAAGGCAGTTTCTCTTGGAAGGCTCCAAATTCTTTGATTTTCTTGCCGAATTGTAAGTGATTATTGGCATGCACATCGGAGAGAGTGGCTCCCATTCCGAAACTTCCATTGTTAAGTATGTTCATGGTGACTTTAAAGCCTTGGCCCTCCCCCCTGAAGACGTTCTCAATCGGAATTTCACCATCCTCGAAGTAAACTTCGACCATATTCAAGCGCTTGATGCCCATTTTATTCTCGGGATGACCACTAGTGACTCCATTAAACCCTCTCTTCACAATTAACGCTGTCACCTCATTCTTTTTCTCGGCAGTTTTGGGGTCGATCTGTTCGGTCTATGCAAAGACAGTCATAATGTCGGCAATTCCACTATTGGAAATCCATATTTTTAAACCATTTAACACAAAATGCGTAACATCAGCATTCTTAGCAGTTCTCGATCTAATGGAACCAGCGTCAGATCCTGAACTAGGTTCTGTGAGAGCAAATGCAGCGTAGACTTTCTCACCAGCAACCTTAGGTAGATACGTGTCTTTCTGTTCCTTTGTTCCGAATAGAAGAATTCCCTTTAAATCAATACTTTGAAACTTACCCAATCCCAATTTGTAGGCACCGATAATTTCACAAATACGGTCGTATTGTGTGTTACTCATCATCAGTGTGTTTTCTTCATTGCGCGCTATGTTATTTACTTCCAAGAAGAACCTCTCGAGAGGATCCATCCTTAAAATGTTGGTGAAGTATTTTTGCTCTGTATTGAGAACATCGGGATATGGGAAGATTTGTGATGCTTCTACTTGTCCGCGGAAGATGTTCGCTATGAAGGAAATATTTGGCCGATTCTTGGCATTGTCCGGTTCATGAGTTTTTTGCTTTGGCTGAGATTAGGCAGCTGAAGGCAGGCGTCTTCGCAGCTCGTCTTTCGAGAGATTTTTCGTGGATTGCGCTAGTGTACCAGATGGAACATTTTGTAGACTAGCTTCAGAATAAAACAAGAAGATTTAGGTTGCGAAATCACAACAATTACGATATTACAACAACTTTTTTGTATTTATTGGTTTTGACTAGGAGCGGGAGAGACAAACTTTCTTTATTTCTATTTTAACAGAGACGAACTCGACGACGAACTACCACTTAGACTGAACTCTACAAGCTATCTGGAGGTTTTGCGAAATGATTTACCAGAACTATTGGAGAACATTCAACAGATTCCACAAGTTTCATTATACGAGTATTTCAAACAGGATGGTGTTCCAGTCCACTACTGTTATGAAGTTAAGAATTGGTTAAATGAAGAGTACGGTAATCGAGGAATAGGAAGAAATGGATTAATTCACTGCCCTGTAAGTGAACTTAACAATTTCGAATTTTTTGTTGTATGGGGAAGAATAAAAGAATAAAAACTTGTTTATTTAACCGAAATAGCAACTTTAAGTGAATTATAAAAGTGAATTCTCGAAGCGTCATCAAAAGTGAGGCATCAGCTAGCATCAATAAACATTCGCAGTGAAATCCAGAACGGACTTAGGCATCCATACAAAGCCAAGGAGGATATTTTAAGCACCTTTTATAATTGTTTAAGTACACACGTAAAATAAAAATTATCTAAAACCACACAAAATCATATTTAATTCATAGCTCTTGGAGCTTAAAGCTAAAATTTTTTTTTAATTTTACCTTTTACAGGTTTTCCCAAGTATCATGAAATGTCTGAGTTTTTTTGCAAACTTGTAAATGATTTTTTTTTTTATTACTTTTCATATGAAAAAAATAGTAAAACGTTAGATTTAACACACGGGCTTAAGAGTCAGTGCCGTTTTATAGTAAAACACAAAATTTTTGCAAAATTCAATTTTATTTATCAATACAATTATCTTCGAGGGCGATACATTGATTGAAACTATTTTTCAATCTTTCGATACCAGTTTTCTAGTACGATATCGGTTTAGCCTCAAAATAGGCCTCTATTTCGGCGATTACTTCTTCATCGGTCTTAAACCTCTTTCCGGTGAGCATTCTTTTGAGGTCTGGGAACAGCAAATAGTCGCTGGGGGCCAAATCTGGAGAATACGGTGGGTGGGGAAGCAGTTCGTAGCCGAATTCATTCAATTTTGCCATCGTTTTCATCGACTTGTGACACCGTGCATTGTCTTGATGAAACAGTACTTCCTTTTTCTTCAAATGCGGCCGTCGATGAAAGTTATTCCATGTGTATCCCAAAATACGGATGACATAACCTTGCCAGCCGACTGTTGAGTTTTTGATCGTTTTGGACGAGGTTCGTCGCCTGCTCGCCACTCAGCTGACTGCCGACTTGACTCCGGTGTGAAGTGATGGAGCCAAGTTTCATCCATTGTCACATACCGACTCAAAAATTCGGCTTTATTTCGGTTGAACAGCTTTAAGCACTCCTCTGAATCATCAACACGTTGTTGTTTTTGGTCGACTGTGAGCAAACGCGGCACCCACTTTGAACAGAGCTTTCGCATGTCCAAATATTCGTGTATGATATATCCGACACGCTCTTTTGATATCTTCAGAGCCTCAGCTATCTCGATCAACTTCACTTTACGGTCATTCGTAATCAATTCGCTGGGCCGCCATGTTTTTTTTTTTTTTTTTTTGATATCGAAATTTCCTAATATGATATATAAATATGTCATATATTTATTTATAAATACTGTATATGTTTTATTGTATTTTTCAGATGAACCGTAGTGCTTAATGTCTTAATTCCTTCATAAATCATTTGAGCATTAGAAATAGAAGACCCTTACTGACGAATTAGGGACATTCTGTACAAGCAAGAATTGGCAAGAATTGAAGCCAGACGACTTGAATTTGCGTCATATTTTCAGTGACTGGGCTTTGGAAAAACTCAATGAAAATCCGGTGTTTTATCGTGAAATTTTGTTCAGTAATGAAGCCATTAAAAACAACGGTATGGTATGGTTTATGGTCTGGTGGAATCATTGGTCCATATTTCTTCAAAAATGAGCCAAATCAGAATGTTATCGTCAATGGTAACCGTTATCGCGCCATATTAACGGACTACGTACTTCCTGAAATTCAAGCACATGGTCTCGGTGAGCTATGGTTTCAACAAGACGGCGCTACGAGCCATAAAGCGCGTAAAACAATGAACTTGTTGAGAAATCATTTTGGTGAGCACTTAATTTCTTTACTTTTGCTACGGTAAATTGGCCGCCTAGATCGTACGATATCACATCAGGAATAAGCCAGCTACGATTGATGATTTGGAAGCCAACATTATTCGTGTTATCATGTCATCCAAAATTGAACATTCCGAATGGACCACCTCAGATATATTCTTGGCCAATATTTACATAACATCATTTTTAAGAAGTAAATGCCATGAATTGTACTTTAAATTGATTATAAAAATTTTAAGTTCACTTTCAAATTTATTTGTTTTATTTTACATTATAAATCAAAGCTTTTGATGAATCACCCGCTATTAATTGTATTATTTATATAGGGTTTTCCAATAGGGACTTGCCAACTAAGAATTTAATTTGTGAACGCACTCTTTCACTAATCATCAAACCGTCACTGTCAATTTATTCAGTAAGCTCAACATTTTCATCATGGTAAAGTACACTAACGAGCAACGTCTGCAAATTATAAAAATTGTCTACAGATATTCGGAGTTGCAAAATCATCTTCACTGACCAGCTCATTTTTGGCTCAATGGGTTCGTCAATAAGCAAAATATGCGTTATTGGTCGGGTGAAAACCCACATGTACCTTATGAATCACCACTTCATCCACAAAAAATAACTGTTTGGTGCGGTTTGCATGCCGGCGGCGTTATTGGGCCATATTTTTTCGTCGACGATAATGATCGTCACGTTACGGTGAATGGTCAGCGTTATCGCGCCATGATCATCGGTTATTTTTGGCCCGAATTGGAAGATATATACTTGAACGACATGTGGTTTCAACAAGATGGTGCCACAAGCCACACAACACACGCTACAATCGATTTATTGAAGAGTAAGTATGGTGAGCGTGTTATCTGTTTGACTATTTTCTGTGGGGCTACGTTAAGTCATTGGTTTATGCCAACACGCGGACGACGTTGGAAGAGCTCAGAGCCAACATTGAACGCGAAATAGCGGCCGTTTCGGCCGAAATGTGTGGCTGAGTCGTTGAAAATTGGGTCCAACGAATCGACCGCTGCAAACGTGCCCGCGGTGGCCATATGAACGAAGTCGAGTTCCATTCATAAATGTTTTGATTGTACTTCAAGCCAATAATAAAGTTTTTGAAATATCTCAAATGGTTTGCCTTTTATTTAAAAAAAAAAGTTGTCAAATCGTTATTGGGAAACCCTATATAAACATGCCAAAAGAAGGAGCACGATAAAATATTGGTCGACGCTCACGGCACAATAGAAATGTGCGCTTCGTACGGGAAAGCAGAATTCGAAAGCAAAGCTCTCGAAACATAAATGCACCAGACTTGCAATTGAACGAGATTAGTTATTAAAATAATTTTGGGCTATGTCATTCCATATTAAACGGAGACAAAGTTTTACTGTCGCGTATTCCAATTATACCCAGTTGAAACCTTTACGATTCTCCATATATTCGGCTTTTACGATAAACAGATATAAGTAAGGACAAACAAAAATCCCTGTTTTTCTCAGGGGAAATTACATGTTACATGTTTACGTGTTGGAAAACCATCAAATTTTTTTCCTAATATCCTTAATGGACTAACAAAAAATATTGTTTTTAATTTAGTGTTCAAATAAACACAAAATAAGTTATACATCAATAATTAAAATTTATTAAGTTACAATATGGTATACTTAAGGTTTCGTAATTAAATAAAAATGTTTGTAGTATGAAATACATTTTTTTTTTTTGGTGGGTTGGCTAGGTGACACTACAAGCCTGGTGCTTAGATTAGTGTGAGATCCTTACTCACTAAAAACACCTCCCTTATGCAGAATACGACTGAGATCACACTTAACAAGCAGTTCTTTCTTCGCGTTTTATTTTTCTTTAATAAGATATTCTGCAGGCGATTTAAGTGCTGCTGATCACAGCGCTAGATCGAGAGGCTTAGTCCTTTTCAGACGGCGCAATAAATTTTTCATTTGCTGAACGGAAATTTTCGTTTGTCCTTGAAGTCGATTTTTGTGTTTTCGCGCAAACATTTAAATTTCGTTCTGAATGTTTTCGACTCTTAAGTCTCTGTGGATATCATCGTTTTTAATGTTCCACGGTTTATTAATAAACCCTCAGAGAGCTTTGTTTTAGAATGCCCATAAAACGTGAACGTTAGTACTTTTGGTACAACCTCAAAGCTGTATACCATATGTTCAAACCAGTTTTAGCGCTTGCTTATATAGCAGTAATTTGTTTTCTAAACTGAGCTTGGAATACTTTCCAAGAAGCCAGTACATGTCACTCTTATTTAATCTCTAGCTCTTCATGTTTTTTTTTTTTTTAACATATGCTCTCCATTTAAGCTTAACGTCGAGTGTCATACCAAGGCCTTGTTAGCGAAAGAAATTTATACTACGTTGATAAACACAGGTAAATTGTCAGTTTTCTTGAGAGTGAAGTTCACATGGACAGACTTATTTTCATTAAGCGCGATTCGCCAAGTCTTCGTAAAATTGTTAATCCGTATAAGCGCGCGTTGTTACTTAGCAGTTGCTTCTTTGATGATTTTAGTTGTTACCAAATGTGGCTAGCACAGTATCTTCCATTTGCAGTATGTCGCTGGTAAAAAGAAAATATATCAGAGGACTAAGTACACTTCCTTGCGGCATTCCCGCCTTTATTGTCTTAAAATTGAAATATTCGTTTCGGTGTCTGACACGGAAGGTATGAACTTCAAATTGAGGAAATTGGTCAGGTAGGACCTGTCGAAGTTTATATTTCAGGCACCTGTGCCATACCTTATCAAAAGCTTGGGAAAGGACAAGGAATGCGCTTGAACAGACCAGCTTATACTCGATTGTTCGTTTAATTATTTATTTATTTATGGTTAATACAAAAATAAGAGGACTTAGATGGCTGCCTTGTGGAACTCTAGAGGTGGCCAAAAATAAAGCCGAGTTAGCTGAACTAAAGTGAACACTGTAAAAACGGTTTTCCAGCTAAGAGGATATCAATTTTAACAGAATGGGTTCAAAGCCGAGGACAGACAATTCAAAGAGTATGAGTATGAATCATAAAATCATTCACTGGGCTGAGAAGGCAAAGGATAAAAGTTCAAAACTTTAGGAAACCATGTAGTCTAGGGGAAATAAGTGATTTGCATTGGAAGCTTAGAGCTTCATACAAAAAGTTTGAGTATATGGGAATGTTTGGCGATGGGACGATAGCTAGCTCTTTCATTCTTTGATCCTTTTTTGTTTATCGGGGCTATGAAGGAGGTTTTAAGGCCTGAGGAAATTCTCTTTGTGAAAGAGATAGACGATAGGGATTAGAAAGGGCAAAAGAAAGAGTGGAGGAACATTTTTAAGAAATATGGCAGGAATGCCATATGAGCCGAGTGTGAGTTCATGATTAAGTTGGTGGTACTTATATCCGATATAAGACGGATGCAAGGTGTGAGAGAGAAGTGGGCCATTGGAGAAGTTCAGTAGGTAATTAAAAAATTTTGGATCTGGAACAAAGTAGTCGTTAGTGAAGATTGTTTAAAAAAGATGGCAAATACTCATAGGCTCGCAATAGTGAATGGATCGGTTGATAGCTTGTTGTTGAAAGAGAGGAAAGGAGGGTAATCATCAGAATTTTTTTTTTTGTAGGTTGTTGTGAGGTAAATACTGGCAAAGTAGGCAAGTTATAGACGAAAAAATGTATCGTAGTTGGCTTGGCTCCGCTGGTTACCAGTGTGAGACTCGCTTAGAGTAAACGTAGATTTCGCGTATCCCGAAATCTCTCCACAGCTCCTATGCCGTCAGCATCAAGTACCGAAGATCAGGGGCAAGGCTGCCAACGAGGCAACTGATATGCTGGGTTTCGCCCAACCACCACCAAGAAATCTCTAGTTTAATAAAAAATGCCGGCGAATACAAGCAGCTAATCAAGAAGCATGTAAGAGCGGTGCTTCAACGTAGGACAAGAGCTGCTCTTGAACTCTACTGTAGACTATCGGTTTTTCCAGAATATTTCCCGCTGCGAGGCAGAATAGACTATTCAATTTAGACGATATTATCCAAAACTTACGTTCACCTGACCAAAACTAATTAAGGATAGCCATATCCAAGCTGGTTACCAGCTGAGGTATTCAAAGCTTCTGGAAATGACTTTGTGGAGACAAATGCACCAACTGATTTCTCTTGGTCTTTCCGATCAGAAGAGTGTTTGCCTGACGAATGGAATCTCAGTGTCGTATACCGGATCTAAAAAAAGGAAACACCCTTAACTCTGCCAACTAGAGAGGTATAAGTTTCCTCAACATCGGATACAAGAACTTATCTGCCTTATTTTGTGAATGTCTGAAACCCTTTACTAACAACCTAATTGGTCCCTATCAAAGCGATTTCACGATTTCAACAATCGACCAAACCTTCAGACTTCAGCAGATTCTGGAAAAAACTTAAGAAGTCCAAATCGATACTTATCACGATTTTAAGTCCGCATATGACAGCATATACAGAGCTATATTTCCCAGCACTGCCTACCGTCTTTCATCAAGGGCGGTAACGACTTAACCGATAGTTTTCACGTCAGAATAGGTTTTAGACAGGGTACGATTTGAGACAGGTTCACCCCGAACTGTAGCACCTACTAAGTAAGTAAGTACATAACACTATACCAGAGATGTTGGAGTAGTCCACTATTAGCTTTTGTCGCTTCTTTTTAACTTGTTTCAGTTTTCAACATATTTGTTTATTTAAATTACATTTACAAGAAACTAACCTAAACTAAAAACTTGTCTAAATAAAAATTAAGGCATAAATTATTGTATTTTTTTGGCGGAAAAAATGAAAACTTCAAAAAGATAGAGAGGAAAGAAGGATATGGTACTTGAATTTTTTGAACTAAAGTCAGAGATGTCTCTTTTTTTACAGTGTCTACAAGGAATAATGTCCTTCTCACTTGTATTTGTATTTGTCATTTCCTTTCGTAACTCTGTACAGCAACTGTCGTTATAGAATTATCCTTTGTGCAAGCCCATTGTACGATATTTTGAGATTTTGGACACTTCCAGCATTGGCGACGAGTATTTTTACAATCGCGAAATTCTTTTTTCGTTGACATCTTGGGGGATACAAGTACGTTTCGTTGTACTCCTATCTCAAATCCACTAAACCAAACGTCTGAATTTGTTATGCGCCATTTGTTGAAATTAAAAAGTTTTCAGTGAGATAAATGATGCCTTTGCAACAGGTACATCAGCTTTGTCTCTTTGTCGCTTTCATCCATCTCAAGGCTGTCATGAATCCGCATCAGAACAATCGATTTCCATCTCCATTCGTTTGTTGTGCTGTTGCTGGCGGCGGCAGTAATGGTGCCAAGGAAAGTGTTCTTTAAGCACTCACAGGTTGGAATTTTGTGCGTCATTACGTGCCAAGTTTTAGGTTCAAGCCTTATCCTTGTACTGGAATTATACTGCAATCTAAAAGTGAAGATACACATGGCGCTGTTATTAAATGGTGTCAAGCACCCAAACTCAAATGAAAAAGTTTCGCCGATTTTCTCAGCTTACACATATTACATTAGACAGAGATTGGAATACGCTCCGGCAGATAAAGATTTATCTTCCAAACTTCAATTAAATTGGCAAGCGTTCAGTCAATTGGATGAGCATTTAGCTGAAAGCGAAACATTTGGTGCGACGCAATAAGCAAAGCCATACCATGGCTCAGGGAAATCTTTCAGAGCAAATGGCATGTCAAAAAGGAATGGTCTTTCAATTCCTTTTTTGATATTGTACATTGCTGTCGTTGGTCGTCATTGTCATCCTAGTGGCGCCTGATGGTGGTATTCCGAATTGCTTCAGAACTAAATTCAAATAAAAATGGTGAGTGTGAGTGTAAAGGAATTTCGTTGCAAAACGGTACTCGTATCTTGGCATCTTTTGGAGTTTCATCGTCAGTGTGAAACGTTGCATATCAAGTGACGGCCAATAACTTTCCGGTTGGTGCTAAGGGGTTTGGGCATGGGGCAGGCTGGGAATAGCGATTCGATTCTGGAACAAGCGGGAGGCTTATCATAAGAATGAAATGCTCGATGGGGGGAAATTTTGACTTTGTTTCTTCACATCGAAAATATTTCGAAGGAATGGAAATTGAAAATAAAGAATTGTCAAGTGGGGATTGTAGAGGGAAACTGTTTTTTTTTTTCGGTGGAGTCATGAGTGACAACTTGAGCTAAGAGTTTAACAGAGGGGATTCCCTTTTATTTTTCTTATTTAAACAAATTATTGGAAAATAAATTTTGGGTTAATGAGCCGTCAAATGGTTGCCACATTGTATAGAAAAATGTTTGTTTGGCAGCTTGGTTATCGATGGTTTTATGTATAAATGTCTAGAAACGACACCACCGTACAATCACAAACCACTTATCCCTGTCTTTTAATTTCTTAATTCATATCTAGGGATATTCTACTTAACATCTAGGATCAACTAGGATCTATCCTTAGGGAATTTATTGCCAAGATCATGGCAAAACCTAACGTCGTTTGATGTCTTGAGAAATGAAACAAAGAGAGGTTAATTTTTTCGCTTTCGTAGTTGAATGTCAAATCTTTTAGCTACTTTGCATAAGCTGCGGAATTTTCTTACACCTTACATACATTTCACTACCCTTCCCGAGTTATTGAGATTCGTCATTACTTCGTAAGGTTGTTAAGAAAATCATCATCACTTTCTTTCATCCTTTTTGGGTTGATATCTTATACGAAAGAATCAAGACAGCCGACACCTTATTTAATGTGCTGGTGTGTATACGGAGCTCGGGCCGACAGCATTTTTCAATGCTTAGTCAGTCAAGTAGTGCTTTATCGAGCTGAAATATTAAGGAGCTGATTTATTAAGTTAGTGTCTTACAAATTGATGTAAGATGGTTGTAAACACATCGAAATGGTAGAATATTTACCCCTTTTAATGTCCCAATCACTCAGGAACTTTAATTCTACGCATCAAACAGTGGAAATACGAGTATTTCCAAATAAATATTAGGAATGCCGCTTCTGATGTGCTATGAATCGTAAGAAAGATTACACTCACCTGATCTTACTGAAATACCTTTCCTTTTTTGTCGTGAAAGTAAGGTTTAAGAGTTAAACCAAGATGTTGAACTAAGCACTAACGATGTCCAGACTAGATATCGAGTGGTAAAGCAGTATAGAGGTGATCTTACAGGACTAAACTACACTCCATATAGTTAATCCACTTGTCTCCAGCAGACCACACCACATGTAGCAGATTGCCCGTCTAATCGCACTTAAATAACAAATGGGCTGAAAATTTTATAGTAAAACACAAAACTTTTGCAAAATTCAATTTTATTTATCAATATAGTTGCCTTCGAGGGCGATACACTGATTGAAACGATTTTTCAATCTTTCGATACCAATTTTGTAGTACGATTTCGGTTTAGCCTCAAAATAGGCCTCTGTTTGGGCGATTACGTCTTCATCGGTCTTAAATCTCTTTCCGGAGAGCATTTTTTTGAGGTCTGCGAACAGGAAATAGTCGCTGGGGGCCAAATCTGCAGAATACGGTGGGTGGGGAAGCAATTCGTAGCCGAATTCATTCAATTTTGCCATAGTTTTTATCGACTTGTGAGACGGTGCATTGTCTTGATGAAACAGCACTTCCTTTTTCTTCAAATGCGGCCGTCGATGAAAATTATTCCATGTGTATCCCATAATACGGATGCCATAACCTTGCCAGCCGACTGTTAAGTTTTTGGTCGTTTTGGACGAGGTTCGTCGCCTGCTCGCCACTCAGCTGACTGCCGACTTGAATCTGGTTGCAAAGTTGCATTTATTGTCATATACCGACGCAAAAATTTGGCTTTATTGCGGTTGAACAGCTTTAAACACTCTTCTGAATCATCAAACGTTGTTGTTTTTGGCCGACTGTGAGCAAACGCGGCACACACTTTGAACAGAGCTTTCGCATGTCCAAATATTCGATGATATATCTGACACGCTCTTTTGATATCTTCAGAGCCTCAGCTATCTCGATTAACTTCACTTTACGGTCATTCGTAATCATTTTGTGGACCTTTTTGATGTTTTCATCTGAAACAGCCTCTTTTGGACATCCACTGCGTGCATCATCTTCGGTGCTTGTATGACCACTTTTAAATTTTTCAATCCACTTGCGAATGGTTCGTTCGGCTGGTGCAGAGTCCGGGTAACACTCTGCACTGGCTGCAATTTTTCCCATCAAAAAGCAATGATAAATCAACACACGAAATTGCTTTGAATCCATTTTTTTTCACAATAACAAAAGTTGCTTCACTCACAACGCTATATCTCGAGAACTAATCGTCTGACAGCTGTCAAATTTATACGCGTGTCTTTTGAAGGTTGGTACTAACTGAAAATTTTATGGATTTAATTCAAGTGGTGCCCTCTCTTAGAAACGGTCTTTTCAGCCCATGTATTGGATGATAAGTACAATCGAAACCGCGAGTGCCGAGAATCTCAATCCTCGAGAAACAGATCTGCAGAAAATGATACTCACTGACCGCATGAAGTCGGGGCTACAACCAGTTAAAGTCGCTGTTTTGATAAGCAAAAGTCGGTTGGTGGAACTGAATTTGGAAGTTACGGGATGAGAATATCTTAAAATGCTAAAGCGACTGAGAACGGTAAACCTATTACAACGTTACCATTATTTTATCTGTGACAATTTCGCTATTATTTGATGCTACTGGCATCTGATGGGACTTATCATAGGGAGAGATGCTAATGCTTTGAATACTTTTTGGGGCAATAGCAAATGAAACGTGAAAGGCAATCATCGCCTTGAATTTATACTTTCGTCTGACCTGGCTGTCAATAAAGACCGCTCTCTGCAAACAGGAAGTAATAGGAATGCAATAGGAATGCCAAAGAGATATCCGGTTGGTCAGGTACATACAGAATCGGAAGCGAAGTCTTGACATTAATATGTTCTAAGGAGGAGGTCGGCAATGCTCTGAATAAACTAAGACGGAATGGTGCACTCACCAAATGTGTTTTTCTATTCCTACAGTCCGACATTTATGGGGAAAAACACTGCAGTGAGATCAGTGAACGAGACTGGAGACTGAAAGTCCGATAGCACACTGAGTCGAAAATAGAAACTCTTCGTCTCATGCAAGAGATTCACCTCGTACGCTTTGGTCATTTTCAACGATACAAGGAACCTTTGAGGGTATTGTGTGAAAATGGAGTCAGAAAATAATAACAAGGTTCTCTAAATTGATCTTTAATTTTCTTTCTTGTTAGTACATTTTAGGCGTCGTGACTTCTTGGTAACCAAAACTAGACTGCTTATCTCGTCGTTCACCATGTTTCTTCTATGTCTTTCATCTATCATAGCCCATCGTTCGCTTAATAGCAGTGGGTTAGTTGCCTGCATGCACATGTGCTGAACTGTGTTATCGGCGCTTCGTGTTATAGGATAAGGGACTGAAGTGACACACGTCAAGCCTCTTGTTTGGGCACAGCAGTGTGAGTAGGCGAAACAAGTGCATGTGTAATTTGTTTGAAATTGACCCTGACTGTGGACGCTGACTCCTGACAATATAAGTGCAAGGCGGCACTGCTATGTCGACTCAGATAATGTAGCTGTGCTGTCTGTTGAATCCTGCATAGCGACTGAATCTCCTGATTGACGATCAGTGCACTAAAAAATGGCCTTTCAGTCAATTCTGTCAAAACTGAAGTTGCCGGTCTTGCTTGTCTAGTCATCACCTCCTACTTTACTAAAGACACTAGGTGTCATTCTGGAATTCTTAGTTCTACTGGGTCACGTCTAAGATCTCCAAGACATTGCTGATTTTTTGGCAGGATAAAGTAGTAATAAGACATGGGGCTTGTCACCTTGGAGGGTGTCTTCAATCTACACGGCTCTAAAAAAAAAACAGATACTTTGAGTCTGCTAGTACAAGACAGTACAGTCTGTTCCGGCTTTAAAGGAGTTTTTCTAGTATGCTTGGGTTTGCTATGAATGCACTGACAGGTCCTCCTTTTCCTGACATTCATATCATGAATTGCACTCACAAAGCCATTCCCAGTTCGAAAAGAAGAGGTTTTTGGTACAGTCTTTTGTCTGTCTGTCTTTGTCCATCTTTTGATTCAAATTTGAGTCAACATGTTCGTTACCAAATTGACTTTCCCTGTGTCCAGGAATGGTTGTCATCAAAATCGAAATTCCAGGATCTTCACCCATATCTCCTGAACCGATCTAAGAGACGGAGACGGAGCTGGTGTCTTTCTGGAAGACAACAATTTTAAATTTCACTTCTCGTTAGAAAAAATTGCCTATTTTCCCAAGCGAAAACATAATGGCAATGAACTTTATTGTGAAGAATTGGTTGAGGTGTCTTAAACGATAGCTAAGATAAGCTTGAAGTCTCGGGGAAACCCCTAGTGATTCCTCAGTTAGTTGCCTTCTCTAGAAGCAGTCGGAAGGCCGAAATAGGAAAACGAAAAATGGAATCGCTGAATTTATTATATCAGAAAAGGCGCAAAGATAGATGATAGTTGAGTTTAATGCGAACATAACTGCAGATATGTAACATGACTTTCCTGGATGAAAACGAATATTTTCAGATTTTTTTCTGATTTGTTTCTGAACGTGAAAAGATGCTGACTGCTTATTGGTAGCGCACTATGTTTTGCTAATCATTTAAGCGTGCTAGGCATGAACGACACAAAATCTTTCAATGATGGCTATGTGGCTTAACAGGACACCGCACAACACTATCTATAGGCTGCAGCATTCGGCACTGATGTGGTGGGTCCTGTAACAGTAGGCTTACAGTCATCGCTTAGTCATCTTTCTTCGAAAGATTGAGAAATTCCAGTGAATGGAACAAATAAAGAAAACAACGGATTAGTTTTATATCAGTAACGCTGATAGATAAAACATTCCAATTTTCTATTGTAAGAACGCCAACGCAAAGTGAGACTTAGTGGCTGAGACAAAAAGTCCAATTTACAGTTCCGTGGGAATGTATCTGCCACTATCGACGAAGTATGTTCACGACTTTTGGGACAATTTTTACCTTCAGAAGAAAAAACATAATTACCTTAAATTTTCTCTCTTTAAGGCCGATATACCAACAAGTATAGCGCCATTCTCCTATTCTTACTTAAATTCATATTTATCTGACAGATAGAGTAATCAAAGTATTAAAAGTGACATGAGAAAGTAAATGAAAGAAGTTTTCTCATTTAACAGCTGTTTACTGGTTATGGACTCTAAAATGTCACTCTCTCTCAAGCTCTCGCAAAGGAGAAGGGACAACTTAAGAGTTGGGAATTGCTTAAATAAAGAAAGCAAAAGATGTCACCGGCTGTGGTAACTGAAAAGATCATTGAGAACTTTCGAATTGGTAAAGTTTTACTAAGTAGTTGCGGCTAACCAAGTAAAATTATTAACAATACTGAAAAGCGTTGTGATATTCTAAGAGACGTAGTTTCCTTAATGGAAACCAAATTAACCACGGAAGGTGTATACCATATTTACAGACATGTGGATACGTAATTTATGATTTTTTGTTACTTTATATTATTATGTTGCAATTTGTCACATTGCGCTTATTACGATGAATGTCATGGAAGCGGAAATTGAAAAATACCATATTTCTGTATTCAGATACGAATATAGAGCTGCACTTTTGATTGCTACAATACCCTTTGAAGTTTTTAAAAAAATTGATTTTTTTTTTTTAAAGTATGTACGCATTTATTTTCACATTTATTTTCACTCCATATCTGAAGCAAAAGTTTCTCTGATGTTTGCAATTTACTACTAATTGAATGAACACTTTGGCTTTACAGACGAACTGTTTTCACCTAAATTTGCTTGTTAATTACGGGTTAAAAAGCCATGAAGTTCATATTTCGATTGCACCTGGATTGTTGAAATATTCAAAGTTTTTTACAGTTGCTGGGAATAATGACACCTTCGGAGGTGTGAATCATTATGAATAGGTTCATGGTCATATGTGAGAACAGAACGTCTCATGTGTCTTAAGTGAACTCCTGACAATATAAGCTTTAGTTCCACTGAATGCCCAAACCTTCATGGGAGGAAGAATACGCCTTACCATCGCTCTCCGTCAACTTCTCTGATATCAAAGTAGAACTAGTGTTGGAGGTGCAAGTTTCACCCTTAGTATGAGCCGAGGCCGATCTTAGACCTCTTGCTGTTCTTAGAATCACAGCACTGAGTACTTACAGTATATACAGACTGCAATGCTCTTGATATCCCTCTGTACAAGTTGTACTACATACTGGAATGCTCCTTTTGTGTAAGGATAAACAACGTTTTCAATATCTTTCAGGTTATCGAGAAGATTTATTTCTGTACAGTAAAGCCCAGAGAAGTGCATCAGCATAATTGTCCAATGTTGTGAAGTACTTATTGGTTATACCAGGTGTACCGGTATAAAGTGAGCGTTTTTTAATGAAAATAAAGCAATAATTTTTAATGGGAAAGAAAAAACATTTTATTCAAAGTATTGGCCATTGCTAGTTACACATTTTTCCCATCTTTCAGGCAATTTATGGATTCAACTTCAATAAAACTGTTCGTCTTTTGAAGCAAATAAAAAAGTCACCCAATTTTAGACTTCATCGTAGGATTCGAAGTGCTGCTCAGCTAATGCATGTCCCATCGATTAAAACAAATGATAGTCACAAGGAACTAAGTCTGGTGCATACGGCGGGTGGGGTAGCAGCTCCCAGCCAAGTGTTTTGGTTGTATTGGGTATATAATTATTTTCGTGCGTTTTTTTTTCAAAATTTGAACGTTTATTTAAGAAAAACATGTACAATAGTATTATTCAAAGTATTACCCATCTGAAGCTATGACTTTTTCCCATCTTTCTGGCAATTTGTGGATATCATGCTAAAAGAACTGAGCCGGCTTGGCAGCCAAGAATGAATCAAGCCAATTTTTAATATTCTGCTCTGATGTGAACCGACTTTCAGTGAAGGCGTTCTGCATCGACCGGAACAAATGGTAGTCAGAAGGGGCAAGGTCTGGGCTATAAGGCAGGTGGGGTAAGACTTCCCATCCACTATTTTCCAAATAGTTCTTAACCGGAATAGCAACGTGGGGCTGAGCGTTGTCGTGATGGAAAATTATTGCCTCGTTTCTGGTCGCGTATTCCGGGCGTTTTTTGGCTACTGCTCTCTTCAAATGGATTAATTGTATTCGGTAGCGTTGTCTATTGATGGGTTCACCCGGTTTTAGCAGCTCATAATACAGGACACCTATCTGATCCCACCAAATACAGAGCATTACCTTCGCCCTATGGATATTCGGCTTTGCCGTTGATTTGGCTGGTTGGCCGGGTTTCACATACGATTTTTTGCGCTTGGGATTGTCGTAAAGGATCCATTTTTCATCACCAGTAACATTCCGATGCAAAAATGACTTCCTTTTGTGGCGTTACAGCAGCATTTCGAACATGCAAAACCGCCTTTCGACGTCTCTCTACTTGAGTTCATGTGAAACCCAATTTCCTTGCTTTTGAATATATCCAGCTGCTTTTAAACATTTTGAAATGGCTGCTTGAGTGACACCCAAAGATTCTGCGAGCTCTTCTTTTGTTTGGCAACAATCTTCATAGAATAATGCTTCCAGTTCTTCATCTTCAAACTTTTTTGGCTGTCCAGGACGTTAATCGTCTTCCAAGCCAAAATCTTTTGGCACATTCGCTCAGCTACGATGACTTTCGGCAGCAAAACTAAGTGCCGATTAAGAACAATGTGCAATTGAAATTGCGATAAATTAGAACATCTTCAAAACAAGTGTAAAGAATCGGTACGACGAAAAAGTTTCTCTCACCGCAGTAACAAGCAAATAGGGGGAAAAATAGTTGACTTGGGGCCGTCTCGGTCTTGGCATCATCATCCAAGTCTCGGTGGCAAAACGATGCAATAAAAGCCTCTTGGTAGAAGTAAGGAAGTCGAGATTCAGTCAATCTTACCCGATGTAAGATTTGCTCTTATTGGAACTGAACCCATCCTCGGAATGGTTTTCACTGGCAAGAAAAAGAGCATATACATACATTCTGTGGGTTCGATACAAGAAATCTCAGAGTTATCCATTCAAGCGGTGTTAAAGATGAAAGTTGAGGGACTGAATATTTTCAGAGTCCTTGGGCATCACAAGTGGTCCTCGTGAAGAAGAAGGATGGCGGCAACGATATCACCAAAAAGGACAGGCAAGCACTATCGAGGATTGATGACACTTTAGATACACTTTCTGGAGAGAAATGGTTTTTAACATATGACCCAAAGAGCGGTTACTGGCAGCTAAGATTCATTGAAAAGACCGTGAGATAGCGGTCTCCACTACAGGAAGCGGTCTCTGGCAGTTTACGGTGATGCCATTTGGACTGTGCAATGCTTCAGCCACATTCAAGCGATTAATGGAACGTAAATTGCAAGGACTCACGTGGAAAACCTGCTCAGTGTATTTGATTAACGTTATAGTCGTAGGCAAGACGTTCAAGGAGCATCGTGAGGATCCGTAAGTAAAATATCTGGGTCACATTATATCAGCGGAAGGATAAGGGAAAGATCCTGACAAAATAGAGTGATACAAATTTGGACTGTCCTGAGAGATAAAAATTTTTTGAGACTTCTCACGCATTACAGATGAAACGGGATGCATTTTGCTGGTATTGCAAAGAGCCTACATCAACTTACGGATAAATGCCGTAAACAATTTTAAAAGCATTCCAAGAACTCAAGCTAGTAATGTTGGAGTTGTAGATGTGATCTCTCTTGTTCTTGAGGGTCAAGAGAAAGTGTTTGTAGATTACAGCAAGATACTCTCCCTGCCTGAACGAAACTACTCCGTAACTTGGCGTGAGCTTCTGGTTTTATGGTAAATCTGGCAAATAATGGCAAGAGATATCAGACTCGTAAGGCGTATTAGATGCAGTGCAAATTGCTTTGTATGCAATATGGTTTGCTGAAGAGTAAATGGGAAAGTGCAGATGGAACCACATCTCGTATGTACCTAATCGTGTGCTCGACGAAATACACGACAGAACGTTAGGAGGTCATTTGGGAATTAAAAGGATATTGATGAAGGTACAGAAACGTGTATACTGGCTAAGTGCAAAACAAGATGTCGAGAATTGGTGCAAAAAGTGCATAACGTAAAAGGGCCCAAAAGTAAAGCCGCAGCGAGAAATGCAACATTAAAATGTCGGAGCATCATTCAAAAGAATATTCAATCACATCGCTGGCCCATTTTCTAAATATTTAATGTCAAGCGATACACCGTATCGAAAGTGTTCGCAATCCCAAATCAAGAGGCTAAAACCGTAGCAGGAAAAGTAGTCAACAACTGTGTGAGCAGATTTGCGGTCTTAATGGTTATATACAGGGCGAAACTTTGAATGAACAGTCTTCCAGAAAGTGTGGCAATATCTTGGTATAAGGGAAACAATAACAGTGCTACTACACCCTCAATCTGATGGAACGTTCGAGGGATTCAATAGAACCTTGAATAACCATCTGCCTAAAGTGGTGGGCAACTGTCAGCAGGATTTTGATTGACACAAACCTTTGTTCTTAATGCCCTACCGGAACGCGGTCCATAGTTAAAGAGGGCATACGTACACCATCCGATACCCTATTTGGTCAAACGGTTCGGTTGCCAAGCGCAACGAAAGTCGGATCCCCAACTAGGGAGCCTACGGAGGTGAACGACAATGTGGATAATTTGCGCAGCAGGATTCGTAAATCGTACGATAACACCCGAGAAGGTATGAAACTAGTGTGCACTCGCATGAAGACTAGTTACTACATCAAAGTAAAACTTTCCAGCTAAAACAAAGGAGACCTGATATGGCTATTTTGTTTTGGCGGTGTCCTAAGCGGTGGATAGTTGAGGGTTTGTTTGCTTTGAGCGACCGATCATGCCAATATCGTCCGCATATCCCAGTAGCTAAAATAACCTGTTGAAGATAAGCCTTTCCGTATTGACACATGCCCTGTGCATTATCTGCTCCAGAACAAGATTGAAGAAGTAACATGATAGCGCATATCCTTGCTGAAATTTGGTGCACTTTTGAAATAGTTCGGATGAGCTACTTCTAAATTGCACATTGCAGTCCTTCTTTTCCACGGGCACGCGACATATCTGGATCAGTTTTGTCGGGATCCCGAATTCGGCAATGGCCATATAAAGCTCCTGAAGATGAATACTATCGTAGGCGGCCTTGAAGTACCACATGGATATGTGCCGATTAGTGTGTTGCCGAACGGTTTGATACGTTCGCACAGTAGGAGTACCTTGGATAGGATCTTGTATGCGACATTAAGCGGGGATATGTCTCAATTGTTCTTGAATGACATAGGATCCCCTTTTTTATAGTTCGGGCATATGGAGCTGATAGTCATCGGGCATGCTTTCTTCCACCTATACTTCGTTGATGATTTGATGCATGCGCCTTACCAAATCATCGCCACCATATTTAAAGAGTTCCGCTGAAAGACCTTCAGAGTCTGCGGCCTTGTTATTCTTAAGCTTATTTTTAGCTAAGCCGACTTCTTCTATACTGGGTGGCAGAACTGGTTTTCCATTGATTGGATGTGGGTTCTCTTCGTGTCTTACCATTTAGCAGCTGCTCCAAATGCTGCTTAAAAAAATCTACTATCCCCTGTGCTTCGGTGACTAGGTTTATTTCGCTGTTTTAAAGAGACTTTGTTTCGGTCTTGACAACAGCTGCCAGTTGCTTGGCCTTCTAGTATAACCTCCGGATATTGTTTCAATCGCAGAACTTTTCAATCTCCTTGAGCCTGGAGGCTGTGTAGACCCCCTTCTTTCAACGCAGGATCTTCTTCTCCTCTCTTCTGCTGGCGAGATACTTTTCCATCGCTTCCGTTGTTTTGCGCTTCAGCGTTTCCCTATGTGCATCTTCTCTTCTCTGGGGTGGTTTTTACTCTAGAGTGGTCTTATGTACCTTTTGGATGATTTCGCGATACTGGCACCCCTTATTGTTGGCGTTGCTGGTGGTCAACTGCACAGTGGAGAGTTTCTCACTCAGGTGTTCTCTCTAGACTCTTGCTACTCCAGGTGTGCTAAGGCGTCTAACGTCTTCTTCTGGGCAGTTTACAGCTTCTTCCTGTTAAACAGTGGAATTCTAAATTTAGCCGCAACAAGAAAATAGTTGACGTTTACCCCTCAAAAATGTGCATGTCAACAATGTTGGAAGCGTGCCTCGCAACGATTTGGTTGGCTATTCGGCGATTCGATTCGAGAGCGTCAGGTTGCTGTGTGGGTTCTTAGCCGTAGTCTTGGAAACCTAGTGCTACTTATCAATACGAGCTGCTGCGAAATGAATTAGTTGGTAGACGTTGTCCGTTGTCGTTTAGTGGATTCTGTGCTTACCAACCAACCTACCAAAGATGTTTTCCTTTCCCACTTTAGTATTGAAGTCCCCAGGAATAATTTTGACATCATACTCCGGACAGGTTCCGTAAGTTCTATCCAGGAGGTCATAAAACTCCTCCTTGATGGGGTCTTCAAACGTGTTGGCAGGTGCATGTGCACATATTAGGCTTTTATATTCGAAATTAAGTATTCATTCGCCACCAAATCTTTTTCAAAAAACTGGCGCATTATTGGAGATTGCTATAAATGTCGAAGCAGCTAATATAGGGATTACTCCTGGTAGTTAGGCCTTACTGAAATTGTATACACCACCGGTGTCCGTCCGTTGCCACCTGGAACAAGAAGAAGTGCCTAAATGAAAAAAACACTCCTCCTCTTCCCATTTCTCGACCGCTGCCACCAACGACCTTCCAAAGGAGTTGGTTACACAATCTCCAGTCGAGGTACTAGACATTCACCAGTCCCCAACGTGGAGATGACAGTAGGAGTTGATAGTGAGAGGCTAAATGAAAGCGCCTCTGTACTAATGGCATCGCATCATTACCCTTTAATACCGAACTTTATTGATTGTGATATAAATAGGCTAGCAAAGTTAAGATGTATTCTTTTGCTATTATTTACTGTTGATTGAATTATAATGTCATTAAATGTTATTTCATTTGTCTGTGGCAAGCAAATTACGTATAATAGAAGAGAATTTTCTGATTAGCATCGTTGGTTCCGAATATTAGATGGCTTGAAGTTCGTTTTTAAATGGAAGTGTTTCTGTTTTTGATGGTATGTCAGTAATGTCTGCTCTAACAAATTTGAATTAGCAATACTTTTCTTAGCAAGCTGTTCTGCTACAAACCGTGAGGTTTGTGTTAAGTTCCTCGATTATTCTGTTGTAATTAAATGTGCAACATTACTTAAGTGTTGGTTTATGTGGTATTGCTTGTTTTTGTTGCTGATTGTTTGATTGTTTTTTGTAAGTATTGTATGATTATGTTATCCCAATACTATCCAGTTTATTGATCGGTTTGGTTTCCTTAGCTTCTGCTTCTGAAGTTAATTCATGAGATCCACTATCTTCAAGAGTTGAAGTTCCAACTGGGGTAAATATGGTAAGGACTTGTCTGTGGAATTTTATGGCATGCGTCTGTCTATTATTTGTAGGCAATCAGTTAGATTTATCGAATGAACAATCTTGTAGCTTCCATTTATTATCTTGCCAGTTCCTTGCTTAATTACAACTAATGGGCTTGTGTATTCGTAGATGTGTACTGCAGCCTCTCCCCATAAGATGGTGTTTAATCTGAAACGAAAGGAATGTTTTTGAGATGTGACTTATAAATTCGCTGTCCACTTGTAGTAGAAATTGTGACTTTGTTGTCAAGTCCGACACTTTCCTTATGAAATATTGGTTTTTCTTTGCCTTTAATTTGTTTATCTTTTTTGTACACAGTTTCTCCAGGGTTATAGTTCTTTGGTGTAAATCTTTTCTTGTCATATCTGTTAAATTTATTCTTTTGGTTTGGTAAAATTTTAAGTTTGAGTTAGTGTTAACGATAGCTTTAAAATCAGTTAAACTTTGATAGTTTATCCTCTGGGATTTTCTAAAATATCGATAGGTTTCTGCTTGATGACCGAATAGATTGAATTGTTGTATGTATCCACTGCGATGTTAATAATTTCTTTGATTTTGTAATCTGGGTATTACTACTGAAGATATCTCATCACTTCAATGAGGGTTAAGTGTACTCTTTCTATGGTTTCATTCACTTCACTCTTCTGTGCTGGGGCTAAATAGGCAACTACTCCGAGTCCTTCAACATACTTTAATACTATGGGGCTAATGAAGCTACTCTCATTGTCTGTGACAAGTATCTTAGGAACTGTAAGAAAATCGAGTATTTTTATTATCTTACCTTCAGTTACTCTTAAGTTGGTATTGGATGTGGTGGTGGTCTTTTACCGAAAGGGCAAATGAAATTTATTTGGAAAATGTTTGATGTGAAACATTTCCTACATCATTTGAGGAAACCTAGAGTTGTCGCAGCATTTTTGGCGACATCGAATATGTGGTCATTTTAACGTAAATGGTCACTGACATACATACCGAGAATGGAAAGTTATTCGGTTTCTATGATTCAAGCGTCATTCATGGATAATAATAGGTGGGTGTTCAGATTTCGCTGTCGTTTGCAAAGAGCATTGTCTTGTGGAAGCATTAAAATCCACTCTGTTGATACGTCTGCGACTGGTAATGCATGTTATATCAGAATTTAATGAGCTTAACATACACATAAAATGTTTACACAGAGCGCGAGCTAAGAAAAAATTAGGGAGAATGGGTACCGATGTACGTTGGTTTTATATGTCTGAATATTTCAATGACTAGAAAATAGAGAGCTCGGCAAGCATTAAGCAAGCTACTTGTTCGGCTTAGGAACGAATCACGATATGGTATTTATAAATGCGTCCGACAGTGGGCTGGATGGTATACTGATGAGCATTCATAGCGTGACAAAGAGAGACAGGAAACTTTACGTCAGTGTTTGCGAGTGTCGGGTGTTAAAGTTGAAGGTTAAAAGGGGCGGACTGCTACTGACGATTTCAATGGAGCACTGATGGCGGAAATAACAATAAAACAAAGAGAGACAGGTGACGTCGGTGTTCAAGGGAGTCAATTGACTGACTGATATTAGATCATCTATAAGTTTTGTCGCACGGTTATGAATCCCATCTAACAAGTGCAAAGATGTTTAAGGAGCACCTGACCAGATATGCGCATTGCACTCCAAATTTGCGGCCAGATCAGAGGGAGTTAAATTATTTATTACGTCGCTTGAGAAAACCTAAATACTTCGCAGAGTTTTTGGCGACATCGAGCGTGTTGTCATTCCAACGTTAGTTGTCATTGACACACATCCCCAGCATAGAAAGTTTTTTTTTCTCAATTCGCTTTAAAGACAGTAGACAGCATTGTATTTTGGAAGCATTTAATTCCACTCAGTTGATAGTTCCCCAATTAGTTATGCTGCTAATATCGGAATTCGATAAGCTAACACACGCTGTCGTTCCCGTTTTAAAGTCGAAAAGCAGGGGCATGAAACAGGGAACAAATATAAAAAGCAGAGAGTATATTGGATTAGAAGTAGTAGACAAGAGATCATTGATGAAAATAAAAAAGAGTGTAGCAGACAGATCGGAACCCTGAGGCACACCAGCGTTTACTTTTTCAATGTTAGACTTGAAACCATTCAAGACAACTTGAATTGAACGATCCGAAAGGTAGTTTCTAGTCCATTGAAGAAGAGAATTGTCAATCCCAAACGCATGCATTTTCGACAAAAGTGACTGATGCCAAACTTTGTCAAATGCCTTAAAAACTTTGGTTCCACTTTTTGGTGAGGCATGCTATAAAATCACCAGTAAACCTATTGCTACGAAAACCGTACTGCCGATCATTGAGAAAGCTGATGGTTTATAAAGGTTTCCATGAATTTGATGGAATGATGAAATGATGGAACGTAAGTGCAATGGGTCTGTAGGAGGATAGAGAAGAAGATTCGCCTTTTTAGGGGTGGGCTTGGCAAATGCTGTTTTCTATCTGCCCGGAAATTATCCTAAATAGTAGGATTGATGAAAAAGCTTACGCAGTGATTTTGCCAGAGCGGAAGATCACCTCTTCAGAAGAAGGGGAGATAAACCATCTGGACTAGCCGATTTATGTATGTTGCTACTACACGAGTTCAAAAGCAGATTCGTCCCATTGAAGATTTGATGCGCTCAAGTGTGTGCGGGGACTAAGCACAATCTGAAAGCGTTGAACAGATTGGCCGTGTCCAAAGAGCTAAAAGCGGAATTTATCCAGAAAATTGAATATACAAAATTATTTATCTAAATCAATATTGTACCCTTCGAAGTTATCCCCATCGACTGAAACACACTTATGCCAGCGCTTGATCCAATCCTCGAAACATTTTTTATATTTGGTTTTCGGTATGTCGATCAGTACTTCCTGCGATTTTCCATTACTCGGCTGCTGAAACGCGTTCCCCGTGAGGCTTTTTAACTCGATTGAACAGAAAGAAGTCACAGGGAACCAAATCACGTGAATTTGGTGGTTGTTAGATGGTATTTGTTGCATTTTTCGTCAAAAAATTACGAATAATGATGGCAATGTGCGACGGTGAGTTATCATGGTGCAAAATCCACGAGTTTTCTGCCCACAATTCTGGTGTCTTTCGGCGAATTGCTTTATTAAAACGTCTCATACCGCCCAAATAATACTCTTCGTTGACTGTCTGGCATTCTGGCAAAAATTCATGATGCACTACACCATTGCAATCCATGAAAACCGTGAGCATTGCCTTCTTTTCTTACTGAAAACAACCTTGTTTTTTTTTCGTTTCGGCTTATTTGGTAAACGCCATTCATTTGCCCCGTGTCTGGATTGCATGTCGTACTCATAAATGTCAACGTCAGCACTTTCTCTTTTTTGCATGAAATTGAGGTCTTTTGGCACCAACTTTGCTGCTACACAACGGAAGACCAAATCATTAACCAAAATGTCTTGGACGGATGTTCAAGTCCTACGTTTTCTCTCTGATGGTTAATTTGCGGTTATTGACCAACATTGTCGTTGGTCTGCCACTGCGTTCATCATCTTCGATTGACGCACGATCATTTGTGAGCCGCTCGTGCCACTGGTAAACGACCGTTTTCTTTAGAGAATTGCTGCCGAAACACTTTTCTAACAATTTCAACGTTCGCGCACCATTAAATCAGTTTTTTACGCAAAATTTAAAACAAGTTCGTTGTTGTAAATTTAAATCCATTTCTAAAATTGTAAAAAATCCCCAACACTTAACAGAAAAAATAGAACTCAAATCGGAACAATGGGAGCGCCATACGGTGGTTATTCCGCTGGCCATTTATCAATCAATTTGTTGGATACGAAATTTGAAGATATCATTTTTTCGATTAGAGGAGAAGTTAATTGACCTCCAAAGTCATGCAATTTGACACCTATAGACTTCTTGCTGTGGGATTGTTTGAAGATAAGGTCTATGCAAATAACCCAGCGACAATTCAGGAACTCAAACATAAATTCCAAACTGAAATTGCGGCCATTGACTTACTTATTCTTTAAAAAGTCATCGAAAATTTTGACCTTCGAATGGTCAGTTGCAATAGAAGCTGTGTTGGTCACATGAGCGATGTAGTCTTCTATTCATGATTGCAATTGACTTAGCTTTATTAATCCATAAAACGCTGCACTGACTTCGCAATAAATGTGTGTTTATTTAGTGGAAACTTCCTGTTGGCTCCCTCTTTACCAAATAAAAAATTGTTAAAAACTCTTTAGTATAGCGCACGAAATCGTTTCCCGCCTAACAAAACAGTAAATTCAAATAAAATACAAGTCTCATCTATAAATATTTTGCGTCGGATAATATGGCCAGGTACTGTAATTTCGAGTTGAACGATACCTCTTACACTCATAGTTTTAAAAGATTTTATTTTTAATTGGTGTCAAAACAGGGGAGCGTAGTTCTTTGCTTTAGACCTCTATATCTTGGGGGATGCATTTTCGATCCTTCCTCCTCTACCAACACGATTTTTTTTCAAAAAAACCCTTCTTGTCATTGACAAGTGTACAAAACTAATCCTGTTTGGAGAAAACCAAGACTTTTCCAAAGTGTTTTCAGACTTAATGTGGAAGGAATTAATCACATTTCAAAGGGTATCCCAGAAGAAAGATACTTGTATGCATTTGTTTACCTATGTTCATTTCCTGTGACCCTTGCACAATTTTCTATAAATAAATAACTCATGAAAGAATTCCTTGAATAATGAGAAATGAAGTTGCAAATAACACACGCTTAGCAAATGCTTTTCTTACTTTCATTGCAGAGCAGAAAGTCCTCTTGCCGTCTGTGTACGCCATACATTCAAAAGTTCTGATATGCACATTTGTTAACAAATGACTAAGAGATAAGGTCTTAAGGATGGAATTAGAAAATTGTTGAAAAATTGAAAAGTACTATGTAGGTCCATCATTTCGAACCAGTATAAGAACTCGCACGACCTCACTAATGAAAACTTACAGATACAGTTGCCATTCCTTTACATTTTCAATGCTAAATTAAAAACTAATGAGACAGAATCTATTATTCTTATTTCCATGATAGCAATATATGCACATGAGTGTAAAGTACAAGGCTTATGTCACGACAAAGATTTATGACCTTTATTCAGCAATAAGTTAGTTTGAATTTAACAATACTCAACCTTTATGTGGTAGCCGTGGATACGTATATCTTTGTTAGTTAAGTAACGTACACGTGTGGCGTTTCTATGTAGGGGGATGTTCTCGTAAATGACATTAAAATAAAAGTCTTCATTCAGAATCTTTGGGGTCTATTTTTGCGGAACTGCCAGGAATGATATGGGCCACCTTGGATGGGTTGGTGGTTTCAACTCCTCCAATGGCATGGAAATGGACATACGGGTAAAGTTTCTAAGCCGCTCAACTAGGAGAGATGTCAGATACGATCTTTATCACTTTCTGTCAAGCTGACATACACCCTCTGTTAAAAAAATTTATAAAGAAATTTGAGTCCAAAGTGTATTCTCACACCAAATGTAAAAATTTGTATTTGTCATATTTGAATTTTTACATAAATATGTTGAATAAAGTTAGCTGAAGTTTAGTAGCAAGTTTCGGCTTTGTTCATAGTTATTTGGTTATCGCAATTATTTTATTATATGGTGCCAAAACCCGGAAACAAAGTGTCCAGAAATTTAATCTAAACAAACAAAAAAATTTGCAATGGGGCTTTCAACCAGAGCGGCATATCTCAACTCATTTCAGGAAATAGTTTAGACATTATCGACGAGTAACTACAAGTATTACTTCAACGCGTAACGGCTGCCCACGAAAGCCTTAACGTTATGAACAAAGAGGTGAGTAACAAAGGTCTTTTGAAGGCGAATGGTAGGCTAACGTTTACAGAGTACGTCGAAAATTAGCCGATACTCCAATCGTAACGAAGTTAGTCTCCCTAAAGCAATCAACTCGTTTCTACCCTTCAAAGCCCCTGGTGAGGATGGAATGTTTTTAGCTTTACTATAAGAAGGTATCCCCCAACTGCTACCTGTACTAATTAACTTATTCAGAGCTAGCTACGCGTGGGATATATACCAACAAAGTTGGTTGCTGTTAAATATATACCTAAGGTAGGACGCTGACTGTCTGAACTATCAAATTCGTATAGATATAGGCGGGGCACTTCAAATGAACCCCTTACTACCAGGTGGATTAAAAAGTAACCTCCTTCACCGCCAGAATGCGCTGCTACTGCAAAAAAAGTTATGGTGCCTTGAAGTCCGTTCATATTTAGGCAGACATGCTAGATTTCAGTGCGATACTGTGTTTAGTTTCGTTTTGACAGCTGATTGTTGTTGACGTGTTTGACATCATGTTGAGTATGGACAAAAACGATTTTCGTTCTCTCATAAAACATTATTTTTTGGGAGGCAAAACGACGAAGGAAACAAAAGAAAAGTTGGATAAATATTATGGGGCTAATGCTCCGTCAGATTACACTGTCAAATGTAGGTTTCGAGAGTTTCGTGTTGGCCGCAACTCCACTACCGACCAAGTCCGCAGCGGCAGGCCCTCCGATGCGGATACGGTTAAATGATGTTGATTGACCGGAAAGTGAAGATGCGCGAGCTAGCAGATACCACAAAGATTAGTACTGAGCGCACATACCATATTTTGGGCAATATTCTGCATATGAAAAAGTTATTCTCCAGCAGGATGCCGCGCATATCCACTCCTGACCAAAAACACGAACGCAAGAGCACTTCGAAAGAGTGTTTGGAGTTGCTGTTGTGGAATCGGGCGGACTTTTGAAGTCGATTGGTAAGTTTTAAACACCAGAGAACAGAATGAGTGCCCGGAAAGGGACTGAAGCCGGCACGAGTGCTCCGAAGCGGTCGAGGGAAGCTCGATGGGCGGAAAGGTTATGGCGTCGGTTTTCTGGGATTGTCTTCGTGGACTACCTCGAAAAAGTAAAAATCATCAACAGCGAGTATTACTGTGCATTTTTGGAGCGATTGAAGGCCGCAATCGCTGCAAAACGGCTTCACATGAAGGGCACAAGTGCATTGCAACCATATCTAAAATCAATGACTTACGGCTCCAATTGCTGTCGCATCCACCGTATTCGCCCGGCTGGGCTCCCTCGGACTATTATCTCTTCCCAAATATCAAAAATTCAGCTCACGTCAGGAAGTCATCGACGTCACGGAGGAGTATTTTGCAGACTTTCCGGAAATTTACATTTCGGACGGGATTAAGAAGTTGGAAAATCGCTAGAATTTCTTTTCATTCCCAAGGAGGTTACTTTTCACACCACCTAGTAATATCAATACAAAATCTTACCACAGGAATTGAAAAATCTCCGGAGATAAAGAGGTAGCGGTTGGTTGTTTTCTCGATATAGAAGGAACATTTGACAACACAGAATTCTCCCAGATATATAGAGGCGTTCAAAACATTGACGATACCACATGTAAATGGATAAAATGCATGCATTAGGCAGCAATAAACTCAGAGTGATGCTACGAAAGAATGCCCACAGGGAGGAGTTTTATCACCACCATAGTCAATCGTTATTATTGAACTACTGATCTTTCTCAGCAATCATGGCTTCTATGTCTATGGTTATGGAGACGACGACAATGCCTCCAGAGGGCTTTAAACCTAGTTGCTGAATGGTACACCAAAATAGGCCTCAAAACCAACACCTAGAAAAGCACCTTTGTTTAATTCACCAAGAGATGGAGGCAAGAAAGACTCAGACATGGTACTTTCTGCGGTGAAATAATAGAGTTCTCAACGGAAGTAAAATATCTAGGAATCACACTGAATAAAAAACTTACGTGGAACCCTCCTATTTCTAAGACTATTGACATGTACAGGAACTCACTATGGACAAACAAATGCCAAGCTGGAAAAAATTATTCCCAAAATCACACTATGAATGTACACGACAATAACAAGTCTATCATCACGTATGCAGCCGCCGCCTGGTCCAATTAAAAAAGGACCAACACCTGCGCTGGAAGTTATCCTAACCATCCCACCACTTCATCTGAAAATCATGAAAGAAGCAATATTAAATGTCTACATGCTGATCACAGAAGATAAATCCAATTCCATACTTTAATTCCAGCTCCAATCCTTCAAGAATTCAAAAAAGACGAACTACTTGGAGTACATCTAATAGACAAATGTCTACCAAGATATAACTTTCGGCACAACTTTAAAGTTGCATTTCCAACCGTCTTAACTGGGAACAGGAAAAACCAATATTTGCCAACTACTCACATGTATGCTACACAGAAGGATCTAAAACAAATGAAGGAGTTGGAGTCGAATTATACGGTCCTCGCACTAAGCCATCCATACATATCAGTATGGATACAAAGAGCTCCGTATTTCAGGCTTAAATCCATGCAATATAGCTTTGCATTCGAGAGAATCTAAACAAACAAAAACATTTACATTCTCTCCGACAGCAGGGTAGCTCGACTTGTAATTAACGCCTTTGAAATAAAATTAAAATTGGTCTGAGATTGTCCTGAACTCGTACAACTACTGTCCATCACAAATGAAGTTGATCTGATTTAGGTGCAGGGATACAGCGGATATAAATGCAACTAAAAAACGGACGAACTAGCCGGGAAAAGATTCGCATCTCAATTCATGATGCCAGGACCATTCGGTGGGCTATCAATTAATACAACAAAAGGAATTATTTAAACCTGTCTAGAGGAAAAGAAGCTTCATTTCTGGAGGGAAACCGAAGGAATTCGACAAGTCAGAATTTTTATGCCAAGCTGTTGCCACAAAAGAACAAAACAACTACAATATTACAACTAAGTGGAAGTCAGATTCGAGTGACCACGGGTTTTCTCAGTCCATACTCGCTTCACAAGTTCACCAGATGACAATATATTCCATCCAAAACCTAATCCTTATAGCTACGAAGTTTTAATGATGAATCCTACTTATTATTCGGTTGAAAAACCTGCTGAGATCCAGTCCTTGCGTTAAAATCGCGCGTAAGAAGGATATTGCTGTCTTTGTGATCCATGTAGTGTAATACATGGGGTGAAAAGTCAGCCGTTTTATAGTAAAACACAAATTTTTTGCAAAATTCAACTTTATTTATCAATATAGTTACCTTCGAGGGCGATACACTGATTGAAACGATTTTTCAATCTTTCGATACCAGTTTTGTAGTACGATTATGGTTTAGCCTCAAAATAGGACTCTGTTTCGGCGATTACGTCTTCATCGGTCTTAAATCTCTTTCCGGCGAGCATTCTTTTGAGGTCTGCGAACAGGAAATAGTCGCTGGAGGCCAAATCTGGTGAATACGGTGGGTGGGGAAGCAATTTGTAGCCGAATTCATTCAATTTTGCCATCGTTTTCATCGACTTGTGGCACGGTGCATTGTCTTGATGAAACAGCACTTTCTTTTTCGTCAAATGCGGACGTTTTTCTGCGATTTCGTACTTCAAGCGCTCCCAAAACGCAATGTAATAGTCGCTGTTGATAGTTTGCCCCTTTTGGAGATAGTCGATGAAAGTTATTCCATGTGTATCCCAAAATACGGATGACATAACCTTGCCAGCCGACTGTTGAGTTTTTGATCGTTTTGGACGAGGTTCGTCGCCTGCTCGCCACTCAGCTGACTACCGACTTGAATCTGGTGTGAAGTGATGGAGCCAAGTTTCTTCCATTGTCACATACCGACGTAAAAATTCGGCTTTATTGCGGTTGAACAGCTTTAAACACTCCTCTGAGTGTTTGTGGTCGACTGTGAGCAAACGCGGCACCCACTTTGAACAGAGCTTTCGCATGTCCAAATATTAGTGTATGATACAATATATCCGACACGCTCTTTTGATATATTCAGAGCCTCAGCTATCTCGATCAACTTCACTTTACGGTCATTCGTAATCATTTTGTGGACTTTTTTGATGTTTTCATCTGAAACAGCCTCTTTTGGACGTCCACTGCGTGCATCATGTTTGGTGCTTGTATGACCACTTTTAAATTTTTCAATCCACTTGCAAATGGTTCGTTCGGCTGGTGCAGAGTCCGGGTAACACTTATCAAGCCATTTCTTTGCATCGGCTGCATTTTTTCCCATCAAAAAGCAATGATAAATCAACACACGAAATTGCTTTGAATCCATTTTTTTTTCACAATAACAAAAGTTGCTTCACTCACAACGCTATATCTCGAGAACTAATCGTCTGACAGCTGTCAAATTTATACGCTTGTTTTTTGAAGGTTGGTACTAACTGGGTTTGGATTTAGTTCAAGTGGTACCCTCTCTTAGAAACGGCACGGACTAGTGAACTTTACATATTTAAGTGATGATCGTATCACAGGCTGAAAATGCTAGGCGCTGATGTTGCAAATACACATAGGCATGCGAGCGTAGCGGAGTCTGCTATCGGATCCATCGGCACCAGATGATGAATTTTCTTTGTAAGTATAATCTTCTCATATCCTGGTTGAATTGCATTAATTCTCACTTAAGATAGACTAAACTATAGTCAAACTTGAGACTCAGAAGAAGCGGATGGTTTAAACATTCCAGAATGTAGACCAATACGCCTCCTTTATGTAGACATTTATTCAAAAATGGAAAATATACTCGATAGGCAGTTCCGCAAAATATTTAGCTTTGGTTCTGTTTGAATTAAGGCAACCATATATTGCACCGGTGTATCCTTCTTTGTGATGGTGGTAGTGTATTGGTTTCCAATCGGATGGCCCGGGCTTTAGTATTAGCTGTGCCCAAAAGACATTTTTCAGGAAACGAAAATGAACGGTTACCTAAAACACAACAACAAGTCAGTTGAGACTTATAATTGGGTCTCCCCAATAAACACGTGCTCCGTGTTAAGTCCTTGAAAAAAAAAACATAATCTCTTCGAAAAGGTAAGCACAACAATACGATTTTAATTAAATGAGCCAGTGCGACCAAGATTCATTTACATAAATATTAATTGTTTTCCTATTGATCGTATGAAGGATACGACCTTGGCCGGATACTGATTGTACGAGTACAACTGGTCAACAATACCCATTTGCTCTCTATTAATATTTCCGCCTCGATGTTCATTAAAAAGTTCCTCTTATACAGAAAATGAAAATGAAATTGAGTTCTCCATATAATCCCGCAACCAAAGAATCCTTTACCGTAAGAGTAATAAGCATTTTTTTTTTTATGGAACAGTTCGAAAGCAAGTCATTAAAGTCAACATAAAAGTCTTTGGCTTTATTAGAATGTTTCCACAGAATGCTTTTTATGAAGTTCAAATTAGCAGGACTACGCCAAAAAGTCCATGTTTATTTAGAGCTTAACCGTCTTTTATCGCTTATCCGGTTTGATGACGTTTTAACACATTTATCATCGAACATAACATATTTTTGTGAATCATAAAAAGATTTGTGTTGTGATTTTAAAAAGTCATAAACCCTACGTGTCGTACATTTAAAGGTCTCTAACGAATGACATTAATTCTCTGGGGAAGGTTTTAAGCCTTAATAAATTGAAAGCTCATCTATCAAGACTTGAGGCACGTTCTATTGTAAGTTATGTCTTTTTTTTATGGATGACAGCGGTTTCGGAGGCATTAATTTCAATCAAAGCTCAATTGTGGTCACATAAATCGTGATTTGATTAATATCTAAAGATAAAGCTCTATAATGCAATATCGGCGGGTGAACGTTTCATTGAAACATTTTCTTTTACCCCCGCATCTGAGATTAACGATGAATGGTCAGCTGTTTTGTTTGCTTATTGCTGCAATTAATTAAATCTGATGATTGTACAAACTGTCTAATTGATGCTAATATTTGACAAATGTCAACTATGAACAAATTAGTGCAGCAATATTGAATTTTGTGAAATATTGGTATCAATATTTTATTCGAGAACGAAGCGTTCTGTTTAAGAACTGATCCACTGTATTCCTTGTATGTAGGATATTTTGCCACTTAAGACCACACACTAAATGTCAATTTTAAGCGAGGACGCAGGCCGTCCTAATCTAAGTTCGGGTGCTGAAAACTTACTTCTGTAAGTAAGTTCTGACAGACAAAAGCTGGCACAAGAGCCACATCTTCAATTGGTTTCCATGCCATCTGTGAAAACCCAAGCACAGTGCACAAGGTCATAAAATTTCCAGAGCGTGTTTTACCAAAGCCCACTTTAAACGAAAGATAGCTTTGAGAGTGTAGCCCATGATATGAATGCCAACTGGATGCTAGCGAAAACCCTCATGCAACCGAGGCAGAACGACCTTTAGATACTCACAAAAGCAGCTGGTGAAAAAACCGATGTTTTGCCGAAAGCTCCTTTACACTCCCAGTGGCCAATAGCACCTTGGAGGCTTTCGATGTAACATGTTTAACCAAAAGAAGTTTGTTATTTAGGATAACACCCAAATAGTTTTGAGAACATTTACCGAAAGCCGATTTCTAGTGAAATAATCGTCCATCGCAAGTAGGGCTGCCTGTGCTTGAGAGCAGATAGTTGCAAGACATCATCTATCAGTATCGATGAAAATGCCATGCGCGTTTTATTTCTTATCGAGTGCGCCTTCAATGTAGGTATGCTGTATCGTAGGCAGAAGATGCATTCGCAAATTATATGGAGCTTGAATATTCGCTCAATGCAGATGAATTAAACCAGATTTATAGTTATGATGTACGGATGTTTCGTTCTTAGTAGCAACAAGTTCACTTTTAATTTGATGGCATGTCTAACCGAAAAGTGGAACCAAGGCATACATCAATCTGGTGAAACGAAGACACCACAGAGTTTGGCACTACACTGCGTGCATTTCGGATCGATGAATATCTTCTTCAATTGATCAGAAATTAACTTTCCGAATATTCAATTCAAATTGTCTTGAATGGCTTCAGGTCTGATATCCACAAAAATAAACGCTGTTGTGCCCTAGGGCTCTGTTCTGTCTCCGGCACTTTTTTAATCTTTATTAATGATCTCTTGTCTGCTACTTCTACTTCAATATATTTCTTTGCAGACGACAGTACTCTCTGCTTTTAATATTCACTTCCGAACTCCACGTTCCTGCTCTTCGGCTGTGGAACCGAAACGGCAGAGTATGCTAAGCTCATTAAAATCCGATATAATCTAATCTAAATGGGAACTTCCAACAGAGTGAAATTTAATGCTTTCAAGACATAATGCGGTCGCAGCTCTCTATTGAAATTTCCAGTAGCATTCCACCTATTGAAACCTTCGATAATAACACACGTCTCGCTATGCGTGCTCATCATTCCCTCAAACCCATTTTCGGATGTACTCTGAAATATCGTGATTCATTCCAAATCCGTACAACTCGCTTATAGAATGTTCTGCCGAGCTCTCTATTTCCTAGTCGTTATAATTTGCAAACATTTAAAACCAAAGTTTTCTTTGCCCGTGCTGTGTACCAACATTTTAAGGGAACCAAAAACAAAGAACAGGCAAGCAAAACCAACAGACTTCGCGATCGCCTAGAAACAATCAGCAGCTGAACGCATGGAGATATGGACAACCATTAGAATTCTGTGGAAAGTCTTTTTGTATCTGGACCAGTTGCCTATATTGGTGTAAGAAATTCACAGTACATGGATAGCAGCAGATACCTGGAGACTGATCGATAAGTGTACTTCATTTAGGGCTCGGATTATAGCGGCATCAGCGAAGGAGAAAACCGAGTTAGGAGCCCAGTATCTACGATATCACAAAAAAATAAAAAAAAAAAATAAAAAAATAAATTACTGGTGGTCGGAGCTCTAAATAATATCCAGTGAAAGTGTAGGTGGAAGCCTGCTGATTTTGCATGAGGATCAGCTCAACAGATGGAGGGAACATTTCGCGTTAGTGGTAAATACGAGTATTTTACACGATAGCGTCATAGTCTCAGTCTCTTATTCCAATGAGCTTGTTGCAGCAACAATTCCCGAATTCTGATGAAAAATGGGTGGTTCTCGGAGGAGTGGAAAAGAGGGATGTTTATCAAGCTTCCAAAGAAACGGCAATTTGATGGAATGTGGCAACTGGAGAGGAATATGCGTTCTACCGGCCTTAGCCAAAATAATAGCTAAGATAATTCTAGAGCCGAACAGACGGGACTTCGAGTTAGATACTCTTGCGTAGATCTCATCAACACCTTGCAAATTATCATAGAGCAATGCATCAACTTCAAGTTTCCGCTACATCTACTAGGCATTAACTTTGCAAAGGCTTTCGGCAAGAGAAGCTATCTGGATAGACTTGCGCAGGAGAGGTATCCCGGCAAATTTTCTAACTATGTGGTGGTAAGTGTCAAGTTCCGCACATCGGTAAGGTCTTACATGAAGTCCATAGTTGAGTACGTCGGGGCTGGATTCTGTCAACAATATTATTCCTGGTAGTCATCAGCGATGTAATTCAGGTAGCACTACCTGAAAGAAACCAAAGATTGAAGTGAACAATGACATCTCACCTCAAACACCTGGATTACGCTGACAATGTTTGCCTACTTCCACATAAAATAATAGATCTCCACCAAATGTCACAAAATATGCAAAATGGGGCAAACAAGTTAAACTCCGACGTTCAACTCAATATTGCCGGACAACAGGTCGAGAATTTCGAAGGTCGAAAATTCGCAGACATACAGATCAGGTACGACGTCGATCAACGACGGACCACCTAACACCTAGCACCTAACACTCTTGACATGAGAGACCATGTACCAGTGCCGGTGCCTATTGGAACAGCAGATACGTAAATTCTTTGACATTCAGAAAAGATCCAGAAATTGTTTGATCCAATCAAGGGTGGACAACTGTTCCCTCCGAATGAATCCATTCGAAACCTACATCGTCTACGTAAAATATTAAGAATTTTTCGACTGAAGTGCATCTCCAAGGAACAGTTTTATCTATAGACTAAGCTTTACCATCTGCAGATTCTGATTAAGCTGGCGCTAAATCGGTTGCAATTTTCCGAAAAGCCATCTATTGTAGTTTATGTTTCCTTAAGATTTTCCTTCAAATTATTTTACACTTTTATTTAGCTATAACAAATTATAAATCTGTTTTTAACCTAAAAACCTAAAAAAATCTAAAAAAAAAAATACCTGGAAAGATGTGCTCCCTCAAGAGCATTGTCGAAAGGCATTCATATGTACCTTCAACCATTACAACAACGTTGAAAATGTATCCAGGGCAATTTAGTACCAAGTTTAAGGATTTCAAAACTCGTATACATTTCTCAAAAATGTATGTACCCGTCTTTTGTTCACCTTCCAAAGTCACGATGCAACTACATATACCTGGAAGCGTTCGTTCCCCTTGGGGCCCTGCTTCAACAACAGAAATTCAAAAAATCGTTGTCAGATACATTAAGAAAGCCATTTAACGAACTTGTTGTCAAGGTATTCACAAATATTTTTAATATTTATGTATGTGTACATCATATTACTTCGGAACCTCTTGGCAATACTCCATCTGACACATGCTATTCACTGTCAATAACACTAACCGGATAATTATCAAATAAAATTCCTGGGCAAAGAAAATTATGTAAAGTACATGGTCAAACATATGTGCTCGTATGCATGCATGCGTTCAATATTTACCTACTGGATATACTATATACATGTATATACCATAGGTATTACAGTTTGATGGATGGGAATTAATTAGAAGATAACTACAATTTAACAAGTCCTTTTAGGTACATAGCTACACGCAAACACATACTTGTACATAAGCATGCTTACCATTCTACTTATTTGCAGTAATTCGAGAGGATTCGTGTTTCAGGTTCTGAGAAAAGTAATTATACATATCCTTACGTTTTAAGTTGGAGGAAGCTAATCATTATTGTAAAGGTTATGTGCTGTTCCAGCTTGTCGTTCGTTAAATCCAATTAAATGAATTCAGTCCTGTAATATGATATTTACAAGTATGAACAAGAATGTTCTTACAAAGAGACATCTGCATCATTACAACCAAGTCATGAGAAGGTATTAAATGAAAGAACTTTAACTTTTCATCATTTAATGTGGAGTACTAACAAGGATTTTCTTTAGTCGTTCCTTGTAAAGGCTAATTCTACTTGTTTTCATATCTTGAGATTTGAGATAATAATTTTTTCAATAATTTCAATATATGGTATTGCTCTATGTTAATCTTGACAATTGCGATAGCTTGTGACTACTACATATGTAGATAGTTTTCCTTTTTATAAGCTTGACATACGAACTTAGTTATCTACCTAAGATATGTCACATTCAATCATAGACTTGAAGTTTTTGGCTTCGACTTTGTTAAATCAATGATTTATATATACCGATTCCGGAAGGTAATGCATTAGTTGTTTTTGTAAGAATGGGTCTTTCTTTTTGATAGGCCATACAGGTATGGTGGTGTGTGTTCCTTCTCAAAATAAAAAAAATTCAGTTCTTAGTTGCCAGCTATTTCGCTTTTTTATATGAGCCCAGACGAAGATCCACATGAAAAAATTCTTCAATTTTCGTGGAAAGTTTCTGACGAAGCGCATGCTGTTGGGTCTGATACGAGATACTGATACATTGGGTTGTTAAGAAAGTAATTTCAGCTTTTTACAAGCAGATTGCATTATGTTTATTGATTCAATCAATGTTAAGATTTTTTTCCTCTTGATATTTGATAGCTTTAACCACTTTAACCGTCCAGTTAATCAAAATTTTTTATTGACGACGGTTACCATTACTCACGTAGATGACTTATGTATTTGACAAATTAGAGTGAATTTTTACTTTTCGGTATTACAGTACAGTAGACATAGAGACGTAACTATGAAAGCTTGGCCGCCACAAGCCAGTTATCCATGTGGTAACTTTTCTGATAGCTCTTGATAAGAATTCTTTAAACCAAAAGGATAGATAGGTCGAGCTTTTGCTATCTCTGTGTGTACTGAACTCCTAAATCAAGTCAGCATTTGCCATTTTCCTCTTTGTGTGGTTTCTGTCCGCACTGAGTTGGCCTTGGGACACCTCTCTTTTATTTGAGAGATGTACCAGTCAAACTCTCCACCTGAAAATGTCCTTGAATTGGATCATACATGAGTGTTGGAGTTATACAAAATTAAATTACTATAACAACATACCATTTGAGATATTTCAAAAACTTTATTGTTGGCTGGACCAAAATCAAAACATTTATGAATGGAACTCGACTTCGTTCATATGGCCACCGCGGGCATGTTTGCAGCGGTCGATTCGATGGACACAATTTTCAACGACTCGGCCACACATTTCGGCCGAAACCGCCGCTATTTCGTGTTCAATGTTGGCTCTGAGCTCTTCCAACGTCGTCGGCGTGTTGGCATAAGCCAATGACTTAACGTAGCCCCACAGAAAATAGTCAAACGGCGTTAAATCGCACGAACGAGGCGGCCAATCGACTGTCCCATGTCTTGAGATAACACGCTCACCATACTTACTCTTCAATAAATCGATTGTAGCGTGTGCTGTGTGGCTTATTACACCATCCTGTTGAAACCACATGTCGTCCAAGTCCATATATTCCAATTCGGGCCAAAAATAATCGGTGATCATAGCGCGATAACGCTGACCATTCACAGTAACGTGACGATCGTTAACGTCGACGAAAAAATATGGCTCAATAATGCCGCCGGCATGCAAACCGCACCAAACAGTTATTTTTTGTGGATGAAATGGTGATTCATGAAGCACATATGGGTTTTCACCCGACCAATAACGCATATTTTGCTTATTGACGAACCCATTGAGCCAAAAATGAGCTTAGTCACTGAAGATAATTTTACGATGAATATTACTCCGAATATCTGTAAAAATTTTTTTTATAATTTACAGACGTTGCTAGTTGGTATACTTTACCATGATGAAAATGTTGAGTTTACTGAATAAATTGACAGTGACAGTTTGATGATTAGTGAAAGAGTGTGTTCACATATTAAATTCAAAGTTGTCAAGTCTCTATTGGAAAACTCTATACATTACTATTTCATTGAAATTTGTTCATAATTATATAACAAACTCATGCTACTTTGATCAAGAAGCTTGCATCAAGACCAAACACCATAAGATATGCCAGGTGTACCAGGTGTACCAGGTGTACTAATTTTTAATGGGAAAGTAAAAAACATTTTATTCAAAGTATTGGCCATTGCTAGCTACACATTTTTCCCATCTTTCAGGAAATTTATGGATTCCACGCCAATAAAACTGTTCGTCTTTTGAAGCAAACCAAAAAGTCGGCCTATTTTCGACTTCCTCGTAATATTCGAAGTGCTGCTCCGCTAATGCGTGTCCCATCGATGAAAACAAATGATAATCGGAAGAAACCAAGTCTGATGAATACGGCGGGTAGGGTAGCAGCTCCCAGCCAAGTGCTTTGGTTGTATCCTGAAACGGTTTTGCTTTGTGTGCAGGTGCATTGTCATGGAGCAAAATTACCTTGCCGTTCTGGTCGTTTTTCGACCAATGCATGATCATTTGTTATCAGTTCAGTTCAGTTCAGTTCAGTTTATTTTATTCGGCAAAGTAAGAACAAACATTAAGGCTCAACATAGATACATTAGAATTGCAAAGTAAGAAAAAATAAATAAATACATAAAAATTGAGTGAAAAATATCTACGTTAAAAAAAAGAGGACAAGAGGGGAGAAAATTAGGATAGAAGAAAAGTAATAGAGGGAACATAGAAAAAACAAAAAGAGAAAGAATAAAAAAAAAAAAAAGTAGATTACATTACTGTGCAAAATGTGCAAATAGTGCACTTTTAAATTTGTCGGCTCCTATTATTTGTTTAATGAAGACAGGTAGAGAGTTCCAAAGACTGGCAGTGTGGACAAGAAAGATTCGTGAAGTGTTTAAAAAGTTAGAAGGAGTTATTAGGTTGATTGTACGTGGTGACTGGACAAATGGCAGTTTCTCTAATAGATATTGTGGTGAACGATTATTTATTGTTTTGTGTATGAATACACAACACCTAATCTCTCAAAAGTTTTGAAATGAACAACCAAGGACATGTTTGTGATAGACAGAGACATGGTCATATCTTCTCATTGCATAAACATAACGCACCATATCATTAAAACAAACAAGTAACTTGTGATCCAATTGAGAGTCTAATCCACAGGTGAGTCTAGTATCCACAGGTGTAAGACTGGAAAACAGCCAAAGCTTACGCAACCATGCATAAATACGCGCTACGATCAAATTTGCATGATCAATAGCGGAAAGGGATCTATTCAACTTGTACCCAAGGTTTACAACGGTATTGGAAAATGTAAGCCCACAAGAATTTATATAAATAGGGGGTATCTCTTCAGGGTCATACTGCTTTTTAGAAAACATAATTAATTGCGTTTTTACCGGATTCATAGAAGACAAATCAGAATTAAATCTGTCAACGAGATCTTCCATTAATTAAATTGGTCGAGATAGGTATAACTGTGCATCATCCGCATATAGATGTTTAAATGCATTACTGTATACATGTGGTAAGTCGTTAATGTAAAGACAGAAAAGGATTGGGCCTACAATAGAACCCTGAGGTACCCCGGCAAATATATTTTTTGGCCGGGAACATTTTGAAAACGGTTCGAAAGGTAGTTCCTAACTAGATGCACTAAGTTATCGCTTAACCCAAAGTACAGCTTTAACTTCATACATAAAATGTCATGATTAACCGTATCAAAAGCCTTTGAAAAGTCAAGCAAGCATAGCAGCATAAGAAATCCCTTATCATACTCCATTCTGATATCATCAAACACTTTTATCATATCCGTTGAGCAGCTGTGTTGAGCACGGAAACCAGACTGTACTCGAGGCAATAAATTGAAGCGATTTAGGTGACTAGTAATCTGCTTGGAAATTATCTTTTTAAAAACCTTAGACAGGCATGGTAAGATGCTAATTGGGCGATAGTCAGTGGTGGATGAGGGATTGGCTGTTTTTGGTACCGGGATGACCTTGGCTTGTTTCCAGCACTCAGGAAAAGTGGAAGACGCTACGGTTTTAATGGGAACATGCTTATTAAAAAGATTGCTTATTAATGTTTGAACATATTCAACTTTTTCATTAACGTCCGCTGCGAAGTAACAAATGTGCCATGGAGTCAGACTTGCATCAAATTGGAGTAAGTTGTTATTTATTGATCCATAGTCTCCAAAAAGGAAACGATTCCTGCAAGGGGATGCAAGAGAAATCAATACTATAAGTGCAAAAAAGAAGATCATGATCAGATACCCCCTCAAGTAATAGTTGGTCAAGAAGCAACACGCTGGGAAGGTCAGAGACAGCTACTAAATCAAGAACACTAGGCATAGAGTCAGGCGCAAATCGTATAGCGTAGGAGTTGATAACCACCAAACCAGATGAAGCAAAATTGTCTAAGAGCTGATTAGATCTATAGTCAGATTTGTAAAGATCTGCATTAAAATCACCACGAAGAATAATATGTTCATAGGATGCTGAATACTGTTGAATTGTACAAAAAAAATTGATCAAAAGAACAATTACGATTTGGGCTATAAACAACACCAAGTATGCATTTTACAGGGTGATTTTTTTAACTTGAGACATCCAAATTACTCGAAAAATACACGATATCGCGAAAAATGTTTCACACAAAAGGCATAAGGTTCTGAAGTGGACAAAGGATGGTGACCACGAGTTTGATCTTGAAACCCATTTTCAAGGTCAAACGAAGGTCACTTTTAATTTTTTTAATGGAAACCCCTATTTTTTGACAGATTCGTAATCTGCGTTACAATTCTTTTACAATTCTTTTACATGAAATACTTTTTTCAAACTTAAGACATCAAAATTACTCGAAAAGTACGAAATATCGCGAAAAATGTTTCAGACAAAAGGCACAAGGTTCTGAAGGGGACATAGGATGGTGACCACGACCCATTTTCAAGGTTAAACGAAGGTCACTTTTGATTTTTCAAATGATAATTCCTGATTTTCATTGATCAGTCGTATTCCTCAACACGATTTTGTCCCAAAGGTCTTATTCATTCAGCGCTAGATACCACTGCACTGGCACGCCTAAATCATTAATCGGTTTCCAACGTTCTTAGGGTGTTAAAAGGTTAATATTTGTTTAGAGGAAGTTTCAAAACTCAAAGAAATTTTAGATAGAGACAAATTGTCCTAAACTTATCTGAGAGTGTACGATGTGCACTCTGCCCTTTTTTTTCTACTTGAACGGAACTGTACTTCATTTAGAAGTTCGATATTTGTTTTGAGGAACTGATTATTATTAGTAACGTTTTCCAGATCAATAATGCAGGCTATTTCAGTTCAAGAGAAAACTGAAATGATATTGATTTATGGAGAAAGTGGAAGGAACATCGATGGTGCTGTTGCTCTTTACGCCCAACGTTTCCCAGAACAAATACGATCGCGCGCTTCCTTTTATCGGGTCATCCAAAAATTCACTGGTGAAGGAAGTGTGCAACCAAAGAAAAGGAATCGGTTAGATGGGGTGGCTGTGGATGACAATGAAATAGCAGTATTATAGCTGCCGTTGCACACGATCCTCACATTAGCACTCGCCAAATAAGTCGTGAATCAGGAATTTCTTAAACGACTGTCTGTAAGATATTACATCGGCATAAATACCATCCTTATCATGTTTCAATGCATCAAGGACTTTCTAGTGAGGATTTTCGCCACCGGGTTTCCTTTTGTCAATGGGTACTTCAGCAAATTGAACGAGACCCCCTTTTCTTCGGCAAGGTGTTATTCTCTGATGAGTCGACTTTCACCAATCACGGTACGGTCAATCGACATAATATGCATCACTGGACTAACGAAAACCTTTTTTGATTGCGACAAGTTGAACGCCAGCACCCTTGGAATGTTTATGTTTGGGTGGGAATTATTGGGGATAAATTAATAAATCCATATTTTATTGAAGGCAACTTGAATGGCGAAAAGTATGCAAACTTCTTGCGGGACCATCTTCCAGTATTACTAGAAGAACTGCTATTGGAGTTGCGACAAACAATGTGGTTTCAACATGATGGTTGTCCAGCCCATTATTCCCAAGTAGCCCGGGGCGTATTAAACAATGTTTACCATCAACGATGGATCAGACGAGGGGTTTCGAGGCAATGGCCTCCTAGATCACCTGATCTTACGTCACTTGATTTCTTCTTGTGGGGCTACTTAAAAAGTGAGGTTTACAGAAAAAAGCCAACAACACGTGAAGACATGAAAAGAGGAATAAATAAAGGAATAAATAAAAATAAAAGAAAAGTATAAATTAAATTAAAATAAATTATAATTTATTTCGTGGGGTATTATTCAAAGTACTGCCCATCTGAAGCTATGACTTTTTCCCATCTTTCTGGCAATTTGTGGATCCCATCCTAAAACAACTGCGCCGGCTTGGCAGCCAAGAATGAAACAAGCCAATTTTTGATATTCTGCTCTGATGTGAGCCGTATTTCGGTGAGGGCGTTCTGCATCGACCGGAACAATTGGTAGTCAGAAGGGGCAAGGTCTGGGCTATAAGGCGGGTGGGCTAGAACTTCCCATCCACTGTTTTCCAAATAGTTCTTAATCGGAATAGCAACGTGGGGCCGAGCGTTGTCATGATGGAAAATATTGCCTCGTGTCTGGTCACATAGTCCGGGCGTTTTTCGGCTACTGCTCTTTTCAAACGGATTAATTGTGCTCGGAAGTATTGTCCATTGATGGCTTCACCCGGTTTTAGCAGCTCATAATACAGAACACCCTTCTAATCCCACCAAATACAGAGCATTACCTTCGCGCCATGGATATTCGGATTTGCCGTTGATTTGGCTGGTTGGCCGGGTTTCACATATGAATTTTTGCGGTTGGGGTTGTCATAATGGATCCATTTTTCATCACCAGTAACAATCCGATGCAAAAATTTCTTCCTTTTGTGGCGTTCCAGCAGCATTTCGGACATGCAAAAACCGCCTTTTGACGTCTCTCGGCTTGAGTTCAAGTGGAACCCAATTTTCTTGTTTTTGAATATATACAGCTGCCTTTAAACGTTTTGAAATGGCTGCTTGAGTGACAACCAAAGATTCTGCGAGCTCTTCTTGTGTTTGGCAACAATCTTCACAGAGTAATGCTTCCAGTTCTTCATCTTCAAACTTTTCTGGCTGCCCAGGACGTTCATCGTCTTCCAAGCCAAAATCACCACTCTTAAATCGTGCAAACCACTTTTGGCACGTTCGCTCAGCTAGCGCATGTTTACCATAAACTTCCACCAAAATACGATGACTTTCGGCAGCAGTTTTCTTCATATTAAAGTAATGAAGAAGAACTCCCCGCAAAAACACTTTTTCAGACACAAAGTTCGACATATTTGAGTGAAAAAAAAAATTATTTTTGTTTACGCTTCAAATGAATGACATATACTGAAATGATGTACAATGACAGTAGCTTTTCAACGCATGTTCCAATGGAATAATACAAGTTACGCCATCTCTTAGCAAACCGCACGAATTAAATATGATGTGTTGTACAAAAGGAAAAAAAACGGGCAGATCTTAGGAAAGTGTCGTAGTTGAAGTAATTTTTAATTCAGCATCATTCTTACTCTTCTTAACATAAACCAATCCATTGCGTGTTTTTGCGGAGAATAATAGACCCTCACGGCAACTGAAGAGCACGTCGAAGCAAAAAGCTGTTATCCTTAGTTACAATTTCGTTGATGTAAATACGAGAGGTAGTGGAATTGTTAACGGAAGTGGAGGCCATGTTGTAAGTGATTCGTTCTCTAGCTGGGAGAGAGTAAGGCCGTTATTCGCACGAAAAGCAGCAAGCAATGCACTTTGCTCGGTCTGAGAAGAGAGACTGATCAGTAGCGGACTTCGACCATCATTAGATTTATTTCTCAGCCGAAAAGCTTCAAAGTGGAAAGTAATGTTGTATTGCAGTTTACCGGTAATTTTTTTTACCAATTCAATGGGATTTTCCTTTAGTCATTCAAAATCACATCACGAAAGTGCTCTTTTCGCTAAAAGTCAGTCAACTCCTCTTTTAGTTTGCGGTTGTCATCTCGTAGTTCCATGATGTCGCTCTCAAACTGTGCCACTCTGTTATTAAGAGAAGCAATGGCTTCGCACAGTTTGTTATTAAAACTTTGTTCGAATGCAGAGAGCAACAATTTAAATTTTGTAATTAAACTTGTTTCCAAAACATGAAGATCGGTAGCGATCTGTGTTAAGGGTTTCACCAGGTTTTAGGAGCTCGTGATACACCATACCTTTCTGGTCCCACCAGACACACAGCATTGTCTTCTTGCCTAATCGATATCGTTTTGCAGTTGAAGTTGATGTTTGTTCCGGATTAACCCATGATTCTTTCCATTTAGGATTCTGAAAATAAATTCATTTTTCATCGTCAGTAACAATTCGATGCAAAACTGATTTTTATAAGCGGTTTTTCGGTTTTCCATCTGTCTTTCATTCAATTCATGTAGCACCCATTTTCCAGACTATTGGATCTTTCCCGTAGCTTTTAAACAGTCAGAAATTGTTTTTTGTGCAACATTTAACATTTCTGCTATTTGTTTCTGAGTCAAAGTGTCATCTTCAAACAATATTGTTTGCAATTCGGCGTCTTCAAATTTTTTTGGTGGTCCTCCACGTTCTTCATTTCTCACATCAAAATCATTAACTCTGAGCCATTGAAACCATATTTTGCATATTGCTTCTGATAGAACATGATCACCATATGCCTCTACAAGCATACGATACGACTCTGCAGCACTTTTCTTCAAATTAAAACAAAAAAATTATGCTTTCCTCAAGTCTCCATTCGACATTTTTAACACGATGAAAAAATATATGTTGTTTGCTCAATGACTTGATGTAGGCTTACTAAATATGTTTGACAGGTGTCATAAGGCCCGTTCACAATAAACGTTTCCTTTTTGTACACCGGTATAAATATATCCGTATAATGGCTAGGAAATGATACACGTTTCATTTAATCAAGCAAGTGAGGAAACAATGAGTAAGCGGTGGATCACTTGGCTCATGGGAAGAATTGGTTTCGGAGATTATGATGGTCTGCTCCTGAAAGAGATTAGGGGACTTACCCAAGGGAAGGAAGAGTCCATAGGTGTATACGTGGCCATCATGCAAAACTTATTTGGTAGACTCTCTGAACCGGTGTCAGAACTAGACTTAGCCTATGTGGCGACGGATGAGATGCTATAATTGTAACCGCGAGGGGCATTTTTCGAATACCTGTTCCGCTCCTAGGCGCTGTGTAGGTTGTGGGAAAAAAGGGGTAATATGTAGGGACTGTCTGACGTGTTCGGGAAATGGAAATCTTCTTCTTTTTCTTCTTAAGCAGACGGAGCAGGTATAGAGGTCGCAGCTTGCTTGTCGTTGCCGTTGGAATGCCTTGTTATTTCAAATCTTCCACATAATCTGATACTGGGTGCCGACTTTTGGGGACGGACGGAAATTATTTAGGATATGAGATCAGGCGTGTGGAATTTTTCAAACCAGGCAGTGGTGGTATCGATTTCAGCAATTAAGGAAAGAGTAGTTTTAGATGGGTACCAGGAGAGGAGGGACCAGAAAGATTAGGATGCACATGACGTCTGAACCGATCAAACAGCGTTACTATCCAATTTCGCCGGCGGTTCAGCATCACATAAATAAGGAATTAGAAGAGATGTGAAAAGAAAACATCATAGAAAAGTAAAGTTGTCCATGGGCTTCTCCCATTGTTATGATTAAAAAGAAAGATGATACGTCGACGTTCTGCGTCGACTACAGGAAGTTGAATAAGGTTACGGAACGTGATACTTATCCTCTACCCTACATCTCAGATACCTTGGATAAATTCGGGGGTGCCAAATACTTGTCCTCGTTATCTGGAACCGCACGTGTTCGTGTACCTGGATGACATCATAATCGTCAATAGAAATTTTCGCCAACATCTGGGAATATTGGACGAGGTCTTCAAAAGATTGTCTGCTAACCTCAAGGTCAAGGTGGATTGTCGTTGAAATTTTTGGGAAAAAAGGTCGAGAGTATTTAAAGGATACCTGCTTCAAAGATTTGTACTAAACTTCGCAGCTTTAGTAAAACCGTTGACCGACCTGTTGAGGAAAGAGAGTAAATTAATTTGGTCTGTGGAGTCCGAGGGGAGTTTCCAGAAAGCAAAAGACTGCTTGGTGACTGGCCCGACACTGAGACGCCCGAATTTCGAGCGGCCGTTTGTGGTGCAAACCGGCGCATCGGACTTTGGAGTCGGAGCAGTGCTCACTCAGACATTTGAAGAAGGAGAAAAAGTAATTTGTTACCTGAGTAGGTCGTTGTATAGAAACGAGAAAAAGTAATATATTTAACCACAGAAAGGAGTACTTAGCCGTACTTGAGGGCGTTCGATTTACGCTCGTGATGAATCATTACTCATTACCACCTAGGTTAGCTAGGTGGACGGTCAGGTTGCAGCAGTTCGGCTTGAAATTATGCATCGTAAAAGCAAAGTTCACTTGGTCCCGGACATGATTTCCAGGTATGTTGCAGCTGCAGCAGAACTGGAAGAGCAAATCCCGGATCCGTGGATCAGCAAAATGATCAACAAAGTCGAGTCGAATCTACTGGACGATCTGCAACTTTATTTAAATTTGTTAGGGCAAAACACGTGATTGTGCATGACAATAGTTCAGAATGGAAGGAGGTAGTAGGAAAGGGTAAATAGAGTTAGGGTGTTAAAAGAGTGTCATGACAATCCATTAGCAGGGCATATGGAATATCGGAAGACGTATGCCAAAATAGGGTCTGTTACACGGTATTACTGGCCAAAGATGAGATCAGATATAACTTAATATGTTAGGAATTGTAGGACTTGTCAGAGTGTGAAGCCGGTGAATGAACAAAGAGCTGGTTTGATGGTGGAGAGGAAAGGGATTTCGAATTGTAAAGTGGATTGTTCAATAAGGTAATTTTCAAAGCTGAATATCGTTCGCAAGAATGTGAAAATTGCAAAACCAAGGGTCCCACTATTGACATTTGTGGAACACCTGTTGAAATGTCAAGAAAATCTGACCTAGGATTGAAGCGAAAACTGCTTGTTTTCTTTCAACTAAATACGAGCGTATAAGACTACGGGCTGATAAGGAGAAGTTACAAAAACTCGTTAGCTTGAGTACAAATAACTCATGATCAACGGTGTCAAAGGCTTAAGAAAAATCTAGTAGAGCAAGGAGGGTAACTTAAGTTCTTGTCAATTGTAACTCGCATGTCGTCAGATATCTTGAGAAGAGCTAATGTGCAGCACACTTAAATGGGTATGAATATACTTATAATACCTGAGCATGTTTTAAGGTTTTTTTGCAAAACCAACACCAAGACGAGAGAGTTTCCCCTGAGGTTTTCCTTTAATTGTTGCGATGGTATTTATACAGATTTTTATTGCAGTTTTTAAAGTAGTTACGTTACTTGTTAACGAAATGAAATGAATGAAAAATGTCTTTCGGGCGCTGCTGATATTGAACCGATTATCAAGCAAATACACTACCATATGAGCTACGGCTCTCGGTGCTGTGGTGTTCTCGGAATCCCCACAGATAAAAACTAAGAATTTTTTCACACTGTAGAGAATTTGGCATTTTTTGGTGCATTGTTTTTTTTTTGAAGACTTTCGATAAGTATGAAACGATAGCAACATGCTGTATTCTATTAATAAGTTAATATACATACTCTTTTCTTTTTTGGAATTGGTATAATCGTAGCTTGTTTCCAAGCACTCGGAAAAGTAGATTTTGTTAGAATATTGTTGAAAGTGGATGTTATTACTGAGAGAATACTGTTTTAATAGAAAGAGGATAAAAAATGTCCATGCCAATAGCCTTGAATTTAATTTTAGTATAACTTTGTCAACATCAGTTCGCTTCACTCTGAAGAATTCAAAAGAGCCAGGAAGTAAAGTTTGGATATGTTGTGGACGAGGACCCAAAGCCGTTTTTACCTTAGCAAATTCCACATTTAATTCATCAGGATCGAACATTGGTTACTCTAAGTTTTTTCCAATTGTTTTAAGTAGTATCACGTTTTTAAGCTCATCAATTTCTGGTATAAAACACTTAATGTTGTTACATTGCACAGATTTCGTTTAAATGTTAATAACAATATTCAACATGAACGTCAACCGATAATATTGGCTGAAAATGAACGCTATAAATCTTGCTTAAGTAGATCCGAGTTTAAATGTTTTAAATCTTTAAACATGTAAGTTTTGGGTTTTTTCGATAGTGGTTAAGCTAAAGTCGGCAAAGATGATATCATGCCTAAGAAAGACAGGAGCAGTCGTTGATGATGAAATTATTCAAAAGAGTTCTGGTAGAACGAGCAAAGTGAATTGGTTCTGTAGAGTTAACAATATCTAGATTCGATATCCTGATGGATTGAATAAATGAAGAAAAACAAGCATAATCAAGATTTTTTTTTATTAGACCATAACATTGATTATTAAAAAAAATTGGAATCACTCGAAATGACTGCCTTTTGCTTTAACACAAGATTCCAAACGCTTGGAGATTGTGGACGCTTCATACTTCATCGTATGCAACACCGTTACCGTGACTCGATTCTCTTTAACGCCCCACTGCATGTTAATAGTTTGCAAACTGAAACTAAACTGACTAGTATTCTTCACTGATTAGTGCATGTGTTCTAAAAAAAATTAACGGTTCTATTCCCACAAGAAGTTTTGAACGATAATGGAAGGACTAGGTATTTATATGGCCTGTACACAACATCAAAGTGACATTTTTTTTCTCCATTTCAACGTATTTGTCCTGAAAAGGCATATCAGGAGATGACTCGAAGTTTAGAAGTAACCGTTGCGTTGAGCAGTTTTGGACGACGCTGAAATTTCGCTATGAGCGTTTGTTCATTGTTTGCTTTGTTTCGTTTAATTTTTGAATTGATTTAATAATTATTATTAGAAAAATTCTAAGAAAATTAAAGTCGACTGAAAAAATCGCTACGGGACCAAGCGCACATGAATAAGCTCGTACAGAGGACATTATAGTAATCGGATCAGCAGAGCGGAGGAACAAGCTTGCACACGACAGTAAAGATGGCAGAGTTTTACGTGCGCTGGGTGACGCGCATACTCACTTCTGATCAAAAATACGACCGCGAGAGCACTTCGAAAGAGTGTTTGGACTTACTGATGCGGATTCGGGCGGACTTTTGGCGTCGATTGGTGACTGTTGAACACTAGAGAACAGAATGAGTGCCCGGCAATGGACTGAAGCCGGCACGAGTGCTCCAAAGCGGCCGAGGGATGTTCGATGGGTTGGAAATGTTATGGCATCGGTTTTTTGGAATTGTCATGGCATACTCTTCGTGGACTACCTCGAAAAAGAAAAAACCATCAACAGCGAGTTTTACTGTGAATTATTGGAACGAATGAAGGCCGAAGTCGCTGCAAAACGGCCTCACATGAAGCGAAAAAAAATTTTGTTTTGTATTCTTCTTCACTGATTAGTGCATGTGTTCTAAAAAAAATTAACGGTTCTATTCCCACAAGAAGTTTTGAACGATAATGGAAGGACTAGGTATTTATATGGCCTGTACACAACATCAAAGTGACATTTTTTTTCTCCATTTCAACGTATTTGTCCTGAAAAGGCATATCAGGAGATGACTCGAAGTTTAGAAGTAACCGTTGCGTTGAGCAGTTTTGGACGACGCTGAAATTTCGCTATGAGCGTTTGTTCATTGTTTGCTTTGTTTCGTTTAATTTTTGAATTGATTTAATAATTATTATTAGAAAAATTCTAAGAAAATTAAAGTCGACTGAAAAAATCGCTACGGGACCAAGCGCACATGAATAAGCTCGTACAGAGGACATTATAGTAATCGGATCAGCAGAGCGGAGGAACAAGCTTGCACACGACAGTAAAGATGGCAGAGTTTTACGTAGACAAAACCAAAAAGAAGCTCTAGATATGGATGCTGACATTACTGCATTTTATGGACCAGGAATCGACGACTCTGCTTAGGTTTAGAATTTTCTGGTAATGCGTTTTCTGTTTCTTGTCATTTTTGATGCCGGTGAATGGTTTAAATCAAAATCTATTCAACCGATTCTTTTGAAATTCAGTATATTACTTTCCTATGTAAATAACCTATCCCTAAGTGCGTTTTACTAATTTTATGTACAAAAACAAATTTGCGAAAATCGGTGTTTTCACTTCTAAGTGTCACCAAATATTAAAAAATCGAGAAAACAAAAATTTCTTTCCAGGGATACCTTGGGAAAGTAATTATCTAATAATAGCACTTTTACTTTTTGATTTCAGATGATCTAGTCATTAGCTATACGCTTCACCGGCGGACAAATTTTTTTCGAGGCACTTCTAAAGATTTGCTGCCATTGGCTTGATTTTTAATATTTTGCTTTAAAAAATTAAGGAAATATTGTTTATATGCTTAACTATAGTGTCACAGTCAATTAAGTAAATTTGTATTGTCTGTAGCGTTCAAAAAAATTCTTAAAAAAGGGTCTTTACTTTGCCGAATTAATGTTACCTGCCTTTAAACTAATTATTGTTCTAAGTTTGTAGGAAAATAATAATTCGGATGGTGATCTTTTTGAAAATCACTTTTAATACAGAATGGTAAGATGAACTTTTCAAAGCATTAATACCATTTGCTTTGCAAAATTTTAAAAAGTGGTAAGATCCAAGAGGACCATTGTCTGAAACCAATTCCCTTGGCAACTCATGAATCGAAAACCAGGTAGTAAATTACTCTATTACTGAATACCGCTTCATATTTTCATGTTGGTGACTTCGGTGAATTTCGAATCAAAATACTTATACCTTCTAGCTTAAATAAAATCAATATGTACTCGTTCAAGTGGGTACAATGGTTTTGTTTAATCGACTTTACTCTTATCAGCATTATTTCGTTGAGTTAAATTTTTGATGTATTCTTTCATAGCTAACTACAAGCAAGAATTTTGAAATGAACTATTCCCGGGCTCCCGGCATGTTATAATTCAATGATTTTTCTTCTGAAAGTACATGGTATCACTATTCTTGCACCATAAAACAATTCCCCATTTTCATATCATAACGAGTTCCTTTTTTAAAATATGACCTTATTTCGTCGGAATACTTTTTATTTTGGTAGCCATTACGTACTTAATCACACCAGGGTAAACTTTATCATTTTTACTCGCACTAGCTATTTCTAAAAACTGAATTGTCAATTCAGACAAACAGCCCTGAATACTAGGTGGAGTGAAAGGTAACCTCCTTGACCACCAGAATGCGGTGTTACTGCAAAAAGGGTTATGGTGCCTTAAAGTCCGTTCATATCTAGGCAGACATGCCAAATTTCAGTGCGATACTGTCTTTAGTTTTGTTTTGACAGCTGATTGTTGTTGACGTGTTTTGCATCATGTTGAGTATGGACAAAAACGATTTTCGTTCTCTCATAAAACATTACTTTTTGAGAGGCAAAACGGCGAAGGAAACAAAAGAAAAGTTGGATAAATATTATGGGGCTAATGGGGCTCCGTCAGATTACACCGACAAATGTTGGTTTCGAGAGTTTCGTGGTGGTCGCAACTCCACTACCGATCAAGTTCGCAGCGGCAGGCCCTCCGATGAGGTTACAGAGGACAATGTCAAAAAAATACATGAAATGGTGTTGGCTGACCGGAAAGTGAAGGTGCGCGAGCTAGCAGATACCACAAAGATAAGTGCTGAGCGCACACGCCATATTTTAAGCAATATTCCGCATATAAATAAGTTATCCTGCCGCTGGGTGACGCGCATACTCACTTCTGATCAAAAATACGACCGCGAGAGCACTTCGAAAGAGTGTTTGGACTTACTGATGCGGATTCGGGCGGACTTTTGGCGTCGATTGGTGACTGTTGAACACCAGAGAACAGAATGAGTGCCCGGCAATGGACTGAAGCCGGCACGAGTGCTCCAAAGCGGCCGAGGGATGTTCGATGGGTTGGAAATGTTATGGCATCGGTTTTTTGGAATTGTCATGGCATATTCTTCGTGGACTACCTCGAAAAAGGAAAAACCATCAACAGCGAGTTTTACTGTGAATTATTGGAACGAATGAAGGCCGAAGTCGCTGCAAAACGGCCTCACATGAAGCGAAAAAAAATTTTGTTTTGGCAAGACAATGCATCGGCGCACAAGAGCATAGCAACCACGGCTTAAATCAATGGGCTCCAATTACTGTCGCATCCACCGTATTCACCCGGTTTGGCTCCCTCGGACTATTATCTGTTCCCAAACCTTGAAAGATGGCTCATCAATAAAAAAATCAGTTCACGCGAGAAAATCATCGATGCCACGGAGGAGTATTTTACAGACCTTCAGGAAAATTACTTTTTGGGCGGGATCAAGAAGTTATAAAACCGCTGGAATTTCCCCGGGAGGCTACTTTTCACCCCACCTAGTATATAAATTACAAATCATATCATTCTTCGCCTATAGATTACTTAGACGGTAATTACGAAAGCGTATCAGCATGCTCAAGTTCTGTTCCCTTCTGGTATTTTATTTCATAAGTTTATTGTCCCAGGAAAATTGCCCATCTTTGTAATCGTCCATCTGCTACTGCTGGCGTTTGTTTATTCCGTCCGAAAATTTCTCTTATGGTCTTTGGGTATAATAAATTTATTGTCGTACAAGTAGCGATGAAATTTTCGTACCGCAAATACAATTACCAATGCTTCGCGGTAGAGCTGAGAATATTTTCACTTAAGCTTGACGATATGAAAAGTATAAGTCGTTCTTCATCATCAATAACATGTGCAAAAACAGCCCCCACGCCGTATGGGCCAGCATGCCATGAAATGACTATATGTACGCTCATATCAAAATGAACCAGAAGTTGGTAATAAATCTCTACTACTTTGGAATGACCGTTGAACCTTGAACTTTCACCTAACAAATCGTAAAGTGGTTTTAACTCTGATGACAAGCGTGGTGTTGGGGCTGAGAATTTATCCACTATCAGCTTCATCACCATCATCATCGTCGTCATCATCATCATCTTAATCATTAGTTGACACATAAATACATATCTATGTACATAAAAAGCATTATACATAAATGAGCTATACCAAAAATGTATTAAGCCGCCGACATATTTTCATAATTGTTGAATTCGCTTTAAATTTCAAACGTTAACAAGTAATGTACTACGTGAAAAACTGTAATCAAAATCTGTATAAATACCATCGCAACAATAAAACGAAAAGCTCTTTTGTATTCATAACCCTTAGGGGAAACTCTGCTCGTCTTTAATTTATCTTTCGCTCGCAACAGTTTGCTAATTTCTTCGGTGTTGGTTTCAAAGCGTACATTTCGTCATGAAACGTGGGTAGCCGTGGCTCAAGTGGTAGTGTATTGGCTTCCCAGATGGTTCGGGGTTCAACATCAGCCGTGCCCGAAAGATATTTTTCAGGCAATGAAAATTTCGCGAGATTAATGGTTGCCTAAAATACAACAACAAGTCAACTTACACTAGTAATTTAGTATCCCCATTAAATGTTGGATGCCACCCATGGAGCTAATATAACCACTGAACCCAAACATTTTTCTCTCCCACTATCCAATTTTCCCACAAAACTTAAGGAAGATATACACTTAGAAGCCGGAAAAAAGGTAATTTTTGTGTATTTTTTTTAAAGAAAACTATTTGAAATTTCGGATTGGGAATTAAACTTTCTAAAAGTATACACAATCAGAAATATCCTTGACTTTTTTTTTTTTTAAAATATCAAAAATCTCATATATTGTAAAGGGTGATTTTTCGTGAGGTTTGATTTATAATGTAAAATAAAGCAAGTAAATTTGAAAGCGAACTTAAAACTTTTATTATCGGTTAAAAGAACAATTCATGGCATTTACTTTTTAGAAAAAATATCATGTAAATATTGGCCACAACTACGTCTGAGGTAGTTCATTCGGAAAGTCCAATTTTGGACGACTCGTTCGAGCATAGCGATTGGTATCTCGCGGATAATACGAGTAATGTTGGCTTCCAAAGCGTCAATCGTAGCTGGCTTATTCCTGAAGACCTGAAATTTTACATATCCGTGGAGAAAATAGTTCAAAGTGGTGATATCGGACGATCTAGACGGTCAATTTACCTCAGCAAAACGTGAAACTACCAATGAAATCACCAAAATGATTTCTCAACAAGCCCATTGTTTCACGCGCTCTATGGCTCGTGAAAATATGACACAAATTCAAGTCGTCTGGCTTCAATTCTTGCACAAGTTGAATTTTGTACGCTTTTAGGACAAGATTCTCACGTAAAATACGCCAAGTTGTCGAATACGCCAAGCCAAGCTGCTAAGAACGACAACGAATCGATTCGTCATGGTCTTCGCGTACACTCTCAGCTACAGCTACTATAGTCTCTTCACTACGTGCTGGATGTGGTCTAACCGGTCGAGTATCATCCACTAAAGTAAAGAGGGACTCAAATTTGCAAATGGTATTGGCAATAGTGGTTTCAGTTGTCCGATTATGCGAACCGTAAGTTCCTCGAATCGCACGAAAAATATTTCCTCGCAGAACGCTGAACAATTTGTAGACGCTGTTCTAGTGTAAGTCTTTCCATAATGACTTGCCAAACGATACTGAACAAAAATGACAAAGCAGTTTGATAAGAGTCATGCGTGATCTGTCAAAAAAAGCCTATTGAAAATCAAACCTCACGCTGAATTACCCCTTACAAGGTTATTGTATGATTCTTGAAGCGTCGTAAAAGAATCTGCGTAAACACGGTACCCATTGGCGTTTCTGCAAAAATCATTTGAAAAAAAATCCATAAAGATTATTAAATCTAGTAATTGTCATAGCCGATTTTGAAAGTATTGATTTATGACAAAATGGCATACATGCCACCTTGATCAAAAAGTTCGCGGTGGCGTTAACATTGTTCTCTTTCTTTTCTTAAGTTGGTACATCTGTTGTTGACAGTCCCTCTAAATCTTAACGTCATAGCTTGACATTTGCAAAAGTTACGTAGCCAAGAGCACATCTAACTTCGCGTATGTTGGCGATTTTTTACAATTTTAGAAATGGATATAAATTTGCAATAACGAACTTGCGCGAACGTTGGGAATGTTGGAAAAGTGTTTCGGCAACGATTTTCAAAAGAAAACGGTCGTTTACCAGTGGCACGAGCGGTTTAAAAGTGGTCGTGAGTCAATCGAAGATGATGAACGCAGACGCAGACCATCGACATCGAAAACCGACTAAAACATTGATGAAGTAAAAGAAGTGTTGGTCAATAACCGCATATTAACCATCAGAGAGATAGCGGAGGTCTTGAACATTGCTTATGGATCCGTCTAAAACATTTGGCATCTACTTTTACTTGTGTTGGCCTAATTTCTTCTTTGCAGTTATGATGCTTTCTCCTACAAGAACTTACATGTATGTCCATTATTTTTAACTCGATTCCAGTCCAGTCTCATAGCTTCTTCAAGTTTATTTTCACTATCCCGTAAGTTTTCTCCACCTATTAGGATATCGTCTAAGTATCTAAATACTTTCATTTTAAAAATTATGGACTGAAATAAAGCGGGGGCAGAACTTAAGCCAAAAGGAAGTCTAGTATAACGATATAAGCCTTTGTGGGTATTACTACTTCTACTCACCTTCATGTGGTGACTGCTGGATGCCTAGTACCTCGACTGGAGATGAAGTAACCAACCTATGTGGAAGGTCGTTGGTGACAGCTGAATGCTATCTAACTAAGGTACTTTCTCCTGTTTCCGGGTGACAGCGGACGAATTCTTGGGATAAAATCAACGCTGGCGTCCATAGTGTTCCAGTTAGGTGCTCTATATGAGCTATATATGAGCTGCTTCAATGTTTTTGAATACCAGGTCTATAGGGATCTCTAACACAAGGTCAGAGTGTTGGAAAAGAGTTGGTGGAGGTTGAGCCCTCAATAAGGGAAACCGGCAACACTCACATCCCCATAGCGGCTTACTGGTCCGGCCCCTTTTGTCCTAGGGGACCCGAAAAGGGCCTAACCCTTCAAGTTGGAGATTTTGTTGTGGTTAACTGCCCAAACACGTAAAAAAGTAATTGTGAAGAAGTGACCATCAGCGACTTTCGGATATGCACTTGGAATGTTCGGACCTTGAAGAGGCTGCGTGCAGCCGAACAGGTATAGGGCCTCCCTCTAGACTGCTCTAAAGCAGATATCATCGCCGAAGTGCGGTTGAATGAGCCGCGCAAAAGAAAGATTAAAAATTGTGATGTTTACTATGGTGATTGCAATAGGGAACCTATGTATGGATGCGGATTTGGTGTAAGCGGCAGACTTAGGCAAGAAGTCTTGAGCTTTCGACACATAAGTGAATGCCTTATAACAATCCGTTTCAAAATAAAAATTCGCTAACATCAGCCTTATATGCGCTCACGCCCTAGCAGAAGAAAAGGACGATGCTACCAAAGAAAGTTGCTAGGAGCTCCTCGGAAAAACCTACGAGCAATATCCGATGTGTGACGTTAAAATCGTCCTTGGCGACTTTAATGCCAAAATTGGATTGGAAAAGAGGACGTATTTGGTAGCACAATCGGAAGATATAGCCTACAAGAAAAAACGTCTGGAAACACACTTAGGCTAATCGATTTCGCTGCAGGACGTAACGTTACTATACAAGTACACGGTTTCCTCACGTTAATATTCACAAGGGAACATAGCGGACATCAGACCAGTAAACTGTCATCTAGATTGATCATGTTGCGATTGATGTAAGGCACTCCTTAAGTATTTTAAAAGTCCGAACATTCCGAGCGGTCAACATAGACTCGGACCACTACCTAGTTGCAGCCAAGGTATGTCTACGGATATCGCAGACGCCACAATAACGGGAAAATGCTATTAGGAGATTTAACGTTGAACGGTTCTTATCGCAACAAGCCGTCAGAACCTTTGTCGATCATGTATCAGTCAACCTCTCGAGAAGTCCTTTGCAGCCAGCATCAAGTGCTGAACACCAGTGGCTTAGATGCCGAGAAGCCATCAGAAATGTAGTGACGTGGCACAAAAGGACAAGAGCGGTTCGTGAGCTCTACGAGCAAAAAAGGAGAGAATTACATCGGCCTCTCCGGAGAAAAAAGAAAGAGCATGAGAAGCAAATAATGTTCGGAAGTTTTACCAAAATGTAAAAAGAACGTTTCAGGGTAATAAGTGTAGAGTCACAGTCATAGAATCACAGTTTCTGTAGAACTGCTAAATGACGAAGACGACACAAATTTCGCAGTCAGGCAGAGTGAACCATTCAATATTGATGAAGCAAGTCAAGAATTCCGTCCACCCGACCCATATTAAGTGAGGATAGTAATATCTAAACTGAAGTCGAACAAGGTTGCCGTGTAGCACCGGCTATCCGACTAGTTCTCACTCATTCCGAAAGTTTTTTTTTTATTATGTTTTAGAGGTGTTCAGGTTTTCATATTGGCTCTTGCCAAGGGGCCACTAACGCATTATGTAGCTCTAGCATTAATTGCATCGTTTTCATGGGAAATGCTTGCAAGTTCTTACTTTGCTTAAAAATCTGGTGCGTATAACTTATGTAGCTGTTAATTGCAGCAATGTTAAGCATATTTCAAAAAAAATATATTGGCCACCAAGGTCAAAGGTATCGACTTCATCCTTAATACTATTATATATGTCAATAATCTCGGGTTTCTTTGACATCTCTCTAATAATACCATTTCATACATTGTAAAGAGCTAGCCAACAGATGATGTGGATGTTGGCTATCAATAACTATCATTTACTGAATTCAATATGGCTGATCTTTTTGACAGATGTCACACAATCTTTGGCAATTTTATTCATGGAGTCGTTTACCACGCAACTATGCATTTTTGTCATTTAATTTTATCGCGAAAATGGGCGATCTGTAAAAGTAACATTTCGTAAAATTGGTAAATCTTTCGGTATTCGTGCTATGGTAAAGCTTTTTGAAGAAACCGGTTCAATATCTTGTCAAAATCTATATGAGCATGCTCGGCCAGCACGTACACGCCAAAACATCACCACTGTGAGCGAAATTGTTCAAAACTAGTCAGTTACGTCAACTCGTCACCGAAGTCAACAATTGGACCTCGCTTATAACACTTGACGGCGAATTTTAAAAATTGACCTTCATATGCGCGCCTAAAAAATCCAAGTTTAACAACAATTGAAGCATTTGGATCATCTACGACCTCGCCGGTTTGTCAACTCGGTGTTGGATCGCCAGGACAATTTGTCATTAAATTTGATCTTTTTCGATGAAGCCCATTTTTGGATGGATGGGTACAAAATTATCGTTTCAAGAGACTGGAAAATCCAAAACCAATGCATCCCAAAAAGTCACTGTATGGTTTTGACCGAGTTTTTCTAACAAGATTGGTAACGCTGTACAGCCCATAGAGTTCGCTGTTGAAATGTCTCCTGCATTCTTTATTGACGCAGACAGGACCGAAAATTACCCGATGATTTTTTCGCTTTAACCACCCGAAAGCATCATTTTTATCCACTTTTATCAGTGTTTGAACTTTCGCACCGTGGAATAATTATGATAGGTTGGTTGCTTGAGAGAGCTTTTCTACTCAATTGCTTCCTAAGCCAAAAGAGGCAGCAGTTTACAAGAGTGATACTCCGCATGGTTTCCACGCAAGTGTCATTGTTTATAGCGGAGCCAAGATATATATGTCACTTACTGCCTCAAAGTTGTAGCGTTGATGTTATGTGTCCCTCTTTGTTGACATCATACGAGGTTGACCGGTAAGCCCATCTTCACGGCTTCTACTTCAATAAACGCAAACGCTCCATTGACAGCTTGAAGATTTTTGAAAAGTTGGAGATAGCTTGCGAGTTTCAAGCGAATCTTTTAAGAACGGTTTAATGAAAGTCCGACCTCGACGAAGCAGCGTTCACTTAGCAACTTAGCGGGGATCCTAAAACATGAACTAGCTCTATATACATACGTATTGTAGTTTATCTCAAAAGATCAGTGCAGAAGTGGTGTACATTAATATGGAAATATTGGGTTTATTACAAGGTCAAATACCACACTGGCTCGGGCTGACTATGCTACCTTTTTTTTCTGCCGGAATATAGGAAAAGAATTATACCATCACACTCCTTTTAGTGAAATTTCTAAGTCTTTCAAAAAAAGGCGATTAGCGCTTCGGTGACAAAGGGCCTACAGTACCAGCACCCTCCACACCAACGCCGAGTACATGCAGCCTCATTCGAGCGCTCCTTCAAAGAAGTAATGCTCTGCGGTGCCATCATTACCATTACTTTCACAGCCAATGTCGTGGGATGTTGTATCACTTGTGCACAAGTACTCTAAGTGCTAAGCAAAAACAAAGTGCCCCATCACGACGCCAGTAAGCAGCCTGCCGTCTTCACTACTCAGGGAAAGCGGAAAAGCCCTTGACCTTGATACGTGGAAGCAGTAAAAACAGCAGTGGCGTATTTGCCTTATCATATCCGTATAGATCTAGAGAACTCTTCTCGATGACAGGCCCCATGTCGTGCTGACAGCCCTTTTGCACTGCCAGAAGGCCAACCACACCTTAGAAGTTTTCGACGTAAAATATTTAGTCCATAGGCCAAGAAGGAAAACATACAAATACTTAGCTTCTTTGGATGATGATGCCTCTAAGCACTAGATGGGTTAGAGCTTCCTCAATGAGAACAACACCTAAGCTTTGAGATGATTGGCTGAAATCCCATTTCCGGTACATCAATTCACGAGCACGTCTAGGGCTGCCTACGTTTTAGATCAGACGGTCGCTAGACACGATCCAACAGACAGTACAGCTACATCATCCGCGTATGCTTGTGCATAGACGTGAGAACTATTGAGCGCGTTGAACTTTAAGTTCAGAAGGTGGAGACAGAACGCAGTCTTGCGAATTAGTGGTTCGTCTACGCTATGATGCCTGGCCGAGTTACACATACTATTAAAACTTGCTTTATTGAAGTCGATGAAAATGCTTAGTGTGTATTCTTTCTTGACGAGTGCGCCTTCAATTCTGCCTGATAGATTTTGAAGCGCACCCTCGGAATATCTTCCGAGTTGGTAAACATAAAATCAGGTTTGAGCACGTTCATCTCGACTATTCTTCCCGTACTCTTCATCATGAAGCAAATAAAAACTGTTGCAGTTCTCTTTTCCGTGGAGGAATAGGACTGTTTGCCAGGATTTCAATATGTATGTCAGTAGCAGTGAAGATTTTCTTCAGGGTTAGCCAGGCGACTTGAAGCCATCAAATGAAGTAACAGCCTCATCCGTTACAACAACCGATGATATATTCGTATACTAGCTTCAGCGTGTTGTGTTATTCAGCTCACTAGTACCTTCGTCAATATGTGCTAGTTGTAAGCTAGCTTTGATTAAGTTACCTGCGAAGCGAGCTTTACGCATGACACGGAGAGTTTCTGGTTTCGACTCAGTGTAGGTGCCATCAGATCTTCTTAGTCATTTCAACAGGTTGATTTTCCCCTTTTGAGGACTTTTCCCAGCCCAGTGGTTTCACTGATAGTTTTGATATTTTCGCAGAAGTCTTGTTGATCAGAATTAGATTCGTAAATTCTTTTTGCAGGCGATCTTACGCGTTCAAACAATTCGGAGACAGGATTTTAAAGCGATATTGAGAAGAGTTATTCTGCTCTAGTTGACACAATTCAGAGCATCACCCTCTTTTAGGATCGGACAAACAATGCTGAGGTTCTATTCGTCAGGCATATGAGTACTTTCGTCGGCCCAGATTTAAGAGATGAGTTAAAGCAAGTTTGTTGGGCTTATGCTTTAAGATTACTGTTTAGACTTTATCTTGATCTGGTGGATGAAAATGTTGTCTGTCCTGGTTAAATGGTTTGTTCTGTCTTTAAAGCTTTAGCATGTTTGTTTTATTTTGTAGTAAGACTTGCGAATTTTATTCTTCTGGTAGCACCCCACTAAGGTTTCAATCGGGCACATTTTGTGCTTTTTCTCTTTTCTTCTAACAAGCCTATGTGTATCCCTTATTTTCTCCTTGTAGACTTTGCGAGCCCTTCTTGTTTTTTTTTTAGAAGAGCTACTCTGTTCATCCGCTGTTTCAGCGAGTTGAAACCCTATACATCGGAGCTGGCCTTCTTATTACTTTTTGGCAGTGATGCCACTCTTCGACAGGTTAAGGGAAACCCGATCGGATTGTGTTTGCAACCATTTGATGATGAACTTCCTCCCAATAGTTCGGTAGCTTTGCGCTGCTATGCATTGTATCTTGTATCTTGGCTGGTGTTATGGTGTTACCTGCTCCGAACGTTCGAAAATCCAAAACACTGGGGGAGTGCCTTGCATCGATCGCAACATGATCAATTTGGTTGACGGTTTGATGATCAGATGACCGCCATGTTTCTTTGTGGATACTAAAGTGGGATAGAGATACTTGTGTCCGCTTCCAGATGTGAAGGCGTGGAGCCTGTACTTACCCCATGTATTCCTAAGGAAGTCTTACATCCCTAGATTAGCAATCAAAACGTCAATGACGGTTTTCAAGTTATTCCTAGAGTGTCGGTCGTAAATATGACCGAGGATCTCGTAGAACCAATCTCGGGTGAGATCGCCCTCCTCCTATTCCGCGGCGTGTTCATTTATGAAGCTTATCTTAGCGATTTTAGACTCTATGCGAATTGTCGTCACGTTACATGAATGTAGCTTAAGACTTTTTACCTAAGTCTTCTTTGTGTAGAAAATCGGCATCAGAATAAACGCCGAATGCACGAGGTTTGTTGAGAGCCCGAATATTTCACGTCGAGTTCTGAGGATCGTTGTCATTTAACTGTTAACATTATCGTTGGCCGTTATTATACATGGCTATAAACTGGTTCGTCACGTTTATTTATCTTTTTCGTATATGTAGAGTTTAAAGCCTTATGGTGGAGTTTGCCAGTATTATGCTGTCGTTCTAGCACGCACTTGGAATTTTAGCTTGTATCCGTGAGGATTATTTGCTCATACAGTTACCCAGTCCCAGAAGTACCCGACCCAACTAAGAAAATACATAGGTTTTGGAAAAAAATTTATTTATTTTTCAACATAATCGCCTTTCAGCTCTATACACTTTTCCCAGCGAAGTTCAAAAAGTTCGATATTATAATAATAACTGTCTTGCTTCTCAAAATAGCCATTAACTGTCGACATCACTTCTTCATCGTTGGAAAATCTTTGAGCACTGAGCTATTTTTTCTAGTTTTGGAACAGAAAATAATCCGAGGAGCTAAATCTGGCGAATAGGGTGCATGAGGTAGCAATTCGAACTTTATTTCATTAATTTTGGCCATTGCAATAATGGATTTGTGAGCTGGTGCATTGTTGATGAAACAACACTTTCTTCTTAGCCAAATGTGGCCATTTTTCCTTGAGTTTTTCGCTCAAACGTTGCAATAAGTTCGCATAATACTGGCCGTTGATAGTTTTTCCTTTTTCAAGATAATCAATGAAAATTATCCCACACGCATCCCAAAAATCGACGCCATGATCTTGCCTGCAGATGAAACGGTCTTCGGTTTCTTTTGAGCCGGTTCTCCCTTTTGAATCCATTGTTTTGATTGTGTTTTTGTCTCGAGTGTAAAGCGATGGACCCATGTTTCATCCATTGTTATAAAACGGCGCAAAAAATTCTGCTTTGTTGCTGTGAAACTTCGCTAAACACTCAATTGAAACATCTTCACGACACTGTTTTTACTCGAGTGTGAACAAACGCGGTACCCATCTTGCACACAGCTTTTTCATGTCCAAATTTTCAAATAATATGGGATGTACCGCACTTTTTAAAATGCCTACAATGTCTGCTAGCTCGCGCACTTTCAGTCGACGATCATCCATGGTCGACCACTGCGATGCTCATACGGGATCGTTTAAACTCAGGAACCCAAAATTTTACTGTTGTAAACGAAGGAGCATACTCACCCAGAGTAGAATCCACTTCAGCTTTTATATTGCTTGGGCTGAGGCCTTTCAAATAAAAGTATTGTACCACGGCTGCCAAGCAAATACCAAACAACGTGGCGCTTTCAAACTTGAAACATATGCTTTATAGACTGCATACTTTCGAATAAAGTGATATTTTCAAACAACTTTAGCCATGTCTTGGTCAGGACGAGTACTTCTGTTACCGCGATCGTATGAGAGTTAAACAAGCTTTACATTTTATACGAGTATGGCGTATTTACACATCGTAACTGTTTGGGAAGTTTTGCTGGGTTGTGTCCATTGTTAGTTAAGCTCGGACCAGCTATTGCCGAGCCAGATGAATATATAGATATATGTTTTCTAAAAGCCAGTTGGTCAAAGCGCTCAGAGCTATTCAAAGCATGTAGACGCCAAGCATTAGCTAAGCATATATGAAGCAAGTATGTGAAAATAGGCAACCATCATTTTTCTTCACGAATACTCACGCGATTCAATGATATAGGTCCATCCATCTCATCTACGCCGCCCATTCCTTTATTGTAATTTTGGAATAACTATGCCAACGCGTTTTACTTTTCCAATAGGTTCTACGGTATCAAAATTTGTACCAACAGTACATACGCTCTTTTCCACCTTACAAGCAAAATTTCATTATTTGTGTCGAACATAAAGTCAAACTCAGCTCCTTCTAATTTTTATAGTTTACGTGACTTTATACAAAGACGCCTTCAATTCTTTGAGTAAATTACAACAGAAGTTGTCAAAATATATTTGAAAGTAACTCTGGTACCAAGAAGTGCCTTTGTGCTCTCCGTTGTTTTTCCACAATATAAGTCGAAGGAGTAGCAATATCTATCGGAACTGGCAGCCATCCAGGTCTTATATCCAAGTCTAATACGTTTACCTCTAATAAACCGTTTTGATGATTGGTGGCCATAATATTTGACATAGACTCATCAATTGATATACCTTCATGAAATACCTATAAATGACCGAACTTTTTTATAAGAAGATTACATTATGGCCTCACTTTGGACATTTTATCTTGCGAGTCATTTGCTAAGCAGCTATCTACCAAATGCAAGTTTCGCTTTATGACTAGAAAACGGTTGCGAAACATATAATTTGCCACAAGGGGTATTGCCAGATCTTCATCATAGCTCCAATAGTTACGTTCTCTTGGGAGCTTATGGTATTCAGATATAATGAGCGCTAAAAGAAAACTTCGAAGATCATCTTTTTTCATTTCAAACTCATGTCTATTATTCTGGCCTGCATATAATAGTATTGCTTACGATGAGATCAAAAATCTCTTTATCGAATATATTTTCAAAAATTTGTACCGGTGACAAGCCTTTTACTTCATTTATTACCTGACTTTTTCGTGGCAAAAATATATTGCGGATGATGGACATTGTCTCCATTTAGGAGTAATATCATGAGATTATGGGCGACTTTTTTTTACTAAACAAAGGTTCATCATCACTGTCTTCCCATTCAGAAGAATTATGACGACTTTAGGTAAATCCGATGTCTGCATGTCATCTTCACCTTCTTCTTCGTTGGTAACAATGGTCGGATCTGGCGGTACAATCACTACATCATATTCATTCTCGCTTTCTTCGTCTGCTTTAACATTTATGGCTTCTTCGAGGCCAATACAATTTTTACAAGCTTAGAAAACTGACATTTTTTGTCAGATATGAATAAAAACAACGATTTTTATTTTTTACATTTCTTATGCCCATTGTACTTAAAAGACGACAGTTAACTAAATACTCCCATAAATCTTATATTTGGTCAGAAAAAGAACGGTATTTTATTATTTCATTTACCATAGTATTGTATATAATCTAATCGTTAAATTAGAAACGAAACCAAAAACCTGTTTAATATTATAAATAAATAAAATTAATTAATCATATCTCTTTAATCGAAAAAATAATCTTGCCAAATGTCAAAAATAGCAGTAATTTTACTGTAAATACCACGTAAAAGTTAAATGACTTTATTGTAATATTGGGTCTATAACTTCGTCTTTCGTGCGGTTTGCTAAGACGTACTGTCATTGTACGTCATTTCAGTATATGTCATTCATTTGAAGCGTAAACAACAATATGTCGAACTTTGTGCCTGAAAAAGTGTTTTTGCGGGGAGTTCTTGTTCATTACTTGAAATAAGGAAAACTGCTGCCGAAAGTCATCGTATTTTGGTGGAAGTTTATGGTGAACATGCGCTAGCTGAGCGAACGTGCCAAAAGTGGTTTGCACGATTTAAAAGTGGTGATTTTGGCTTGGAAGACGATGAACGTCGTGGGCATCCAAAAAAGTTTGAAGATGAAGAACTGGAAGCATTACTCTATGAAAATTGTTGCCAAACACAAGAAGAGCTCACAGAATCTTTGGGCATCACTCAAGCACCCATTTCAAAACGTTTAAAAGCAGCTGAATATATTCAAAAGCTGGTTACTGGTGATGAAAAATGGATCCATTACGACAACTCCAAGCGCAAAAAATCATATGTGAAACCCGGCCAACCAGCCAAAGGTAATGCTCTGTATTTGGTGGGATTAGATGGGTGTGCTGTATTATGAGCTGCTAAAACCGGGTGAAAACATCAATGGACAACACTACCGAACACAATTAATTAATCCGAGGAAATAATTTTCCATCATGACAACGCTCGGCCCCACGTTGCTATTCCGGTTAAGAACTATTTGGAAAACAGTGAATGGGAAGTCTTACCCCACCCGCCTTATAGCCCAGGCCGTGCACCTTCTGATTACCATTTGTTCCGATCGATGCAGAACGACCTCACTGAAATACGGTTCACATCAGATCAGAATATCAAAAATTGGCTTGATTAATTCTTGGCTGCCAAGCCGGCGCAGTTCTTTTGGGATGGGATCTAAAAATTGCCAAAAAGATGGGAAAAGTCATAACTTCAGATGGGCAATACTTTGAATAACACTATTGTACATGTTTTTCTTAAATAAACGTTCAAATATATACCCATTTTTCGTAATGATGAGTTAAAGAGGTGTCGTTTTTGTACACAAGTCGCAAATGGGTTAAGAAGGCACATTCAATTCGAAGCCATGTTTTCGTCTATAAAACAGGAACAAGGTACCTTTTAGTCTACTTACCCATCTAACACTAAATCTAGAAAGTCGACTAAAGAGTCGAATAAATTAACGGCATTCTCTTATCTGCTTTTGATAAATCAAATACGGCGAAACGCAAAATTGTACATTGGGTTCTTAAAAGGATTCTATATCTTTCATGGAAAACAAGCGACATAGGGCCCTAGCGACTGCTAAAACAATTGATATCACATAGCTCAGCAGTCTGTGCCAGATGGGCTCAAGGATAGAAGCGTTGTGTTCTACTTCTATGTTGGGATTATTTTTTAACTTAACGATGCCTCCCTTAAGGTTGATGTAATTTTATTTTTCACTATCCAGTTCATTTTAATAACTTTGTCTCACAAATTGATTTTATTTCAAAATTTTTGGAAATCCATTTCATTAGGCTGTCCCAAATCCAACCATTTATGTCCAGATTAAATTTGAATTCTCACCGCTCACTACTTTATTTTAATTACCTCAATCAATATTAATTTATTTTATTGCATTCGTTGAATAATGAAAAATTGGTGTGGTTTGGAATCAATTATTAATTATCAATAAAATTCAAGCTAATCCACCCAAATGTTAACTCTGATGGAATAACAAAATCGAAAAATAATAATTTATCACTGGCAAAACCTAAACCATGGACTTTTGCAAATTAAATCAATTAGAATTAGTGCCGCCATTCAGATTTAATATTTTTTTTGAATAAATTTCATATGTGAGTATTTTAATCCAAAATAACTAATAGAGAAACGCCTATTATAAAAAATTGTTCGAGTTTTGATTTTTGTGTTCCAAAAACATTATAAAAGTTAAATGTAGATGAAGTTCTACAACTACTATTAATAACTACCTCGGATTTTTACCCTTAATAGTATAATATTTATTTGATCAAATCAAAAGATGCAAGGATGGTATACAAGTATAAGTATTTAAACAAGTTTATACGACTAAATCAATTTTTTCCACACAACATTTACTCGCACATGTCACGTAATTTCGAATACAGTTAAGAATTTGTTGACTTAAGAGTAGAAAATGCTGCATCTGGCCGACAGTGCCTTAACATTAAGTGCATATGCCTTAGAAAATATAAATGAAAATATTTAACAGAATAAGGAAAGTACGTTGGATAGCTCCACTGTTAAAATCGAATAACAAAACTGAACTTGGAAATGAGACCCGGCATGAAAAACTCAGTCCTTTGGCACAACTTCTACCTTCGAAATAATGTGGAGAACTAGCGCTCAATGAACTGACTTCAATGATGAAAATGAGAGGGACCTACCTCCAACCGTATTGAAGAAATGGCTCCTTGCGATATTCTTGTCACTAAGATGTAAGAAATCATTTGAGTACCCCTAAAATACTTGTCCGTAGCGCGGAAGAAAGAAAATTAGAGAGCAAAACAAGAGAGGTACCGATGAACGTTGGTTGTAAATATTTGAAGTTTATAAAGAGCTAGGCAGATCATAATATGGCTTAGAAACGAATCACGATATTTAAGAGTATGTCCGAATGTAGACTTGTGGCTATTTTTTTTTTTCCAAATTGAATAAATTCGGTCTGGACCACACAAGCCATCAATCAATTAATTTATTGCATACTTTAAATTTGAAGATCGAATTATTTCGTTAATGAGAAGTTGATTGGCCTCCAAGGTCATGCGATTTGACACCTTTAGACATCTTTCTGTTGGATTATTTGAAGAGTAAGGTCTATGTCAATAACCCAGCGACAATTTAGGATCTCAAACTTAACATCCAAACTGAAATTGCGGTCATTGACACTCTTATTCTTCAAAACAGCCATCGATAATTTTGACCTGCAAATAGTCGATTGCAACAGAAGCCGTGGTGATTATATAAACACTGTTGTATTTTATCCATAATTGCCATAGACCGAACTTTACAAATAATTAAAAGTTTTTTTACATTTCATAATAAATGTGTGTTTAGTTTAATGAAAACCTCCACACTAGCTGTTGGTCTAGCCTTTAGATAACAGAGTTACAATTTTAGTAGTTTTCCGTGGCTTGTACGAAACTACGGTTATTTCTGAATGCCTGAAAAGGCATAAGGATGTCTATGGTTTTCTGTTTCTAAATTTTAGGTCAACAAACTGAGCTGGTAGTAAAGTTATATTTTTTCTAATAATACCAACGTAGATAAGATTGTACTCCTTAAGAAGTTTCTCAAAAAATGGAATATTAGTAAACCTTTTGTACCACCTTGATCAAAAATAATTCGGAATTCATTCATTATTCATGTAAATCTAAATTGTCCCCTTCAAAGTAATCCCCATAGACTGCAACACACTTATGCCAGCGCTTAATCCAATCATCGAAACATTTTTTATATTCGGTTTTCGGTATGCTCATCAGTGCTTCCTGCGATTTTTCCATTATTTCCTCTACTGAAATGCATACCCCGTAGTGGTTTTTTAACTCGATTGAACAGAGAGAAGTCACAGGGAGCCAAATCAGGTAAATTCGGTGGCTCTTGGATGGTATTTGCTGCATTTTTCGTCAAAAAATTACGAATAATGATGGCACTGTGCGACGCTGCGTTATCATGGTGAAAAATTCACGATTTTTCTGCCCACAATTCTGGTCTCTTCTATCGAATTGCTTCACGCAGACGTCTTATAACGTCCAAGTAATAGTCTTTGTTCACTGTCTGGCCTTCTGGCAAAAATTCATGATCCACTACATTGTAATCCATGAAAACCGTGAGTTTTTTTTTTTTTTGTCTCGGCTCATTTGGTGAACGCCATTCACTTGCCTGATGTCTGGATTGCGTGTCGTACTCATAAGCATACTTCTCGTCTCCAGTAATGATCCATTGGATAAATGTGGAATCGGATTAAGCCTCGAAAATTGTCTCTTTTGCGACGTCAACACGGTCTCTTTTTTGCATGAAATTGAGTTCTTTTGGTACCAACTTTGCTGCTACACGACGGAAACCCAAATCATTAACCAAAATGAGTTGGATGGATCCATAGATCCAACATTTCTTTTACTTCATCAATGTTTTCACCGGTTTTCGATGTTGATGGTCTGCAACTGCGTTCATCATCTTCGATTGACTCACGACCACTTTTGAACCGCTCCACTGTGGTTCCACCGTAGGCCGAAAGTCGAAAAATTCATTGTAAAATGTTTCGCCAAAAACCATTTGAATTAGCTGAGAACAACCCAAAGTTATGGTAAATGAACAAGAAAAATGATACAGTAATCAAAACGTTTGATTTTCATCTCGAAAGCCATCTCATAAGCTCATCGCATTTAAGTTCAAGTGCACTGACAGTAAGAGTTATATATTTATATATATTTTTTAATTTCTTTCGTTTGTGCAAATTGGTTTTTTTTTTTTTTATAATGGAATTATTAGTAGAAGGTAAGAGTTCTGTTTCGATTTGAGCTATTAGAAAAATCATATAAAATTCTTATCTGTGTTTCGAGTTTAACTTTTAATTGTATTCTCCCCCGATTATTTATATATCACCAGAAAGGTTGAATTATTTCCTCTCTGATGAAAGTATAATCAGCTGCGGAAGCTTGCAGATGCGCTTTTAATTGGGCTTTAAACGACATTACCTCTTGTATTTCAGGTGCTATAACAAAATGAAGCTTTATTTGAATGTTTGTGTTTCAACTTTGGTTATCTGCATCTGAAAGTGAAGGGAATAAGTGCTGTTCCATATTATAAGTACTTCACGATTCTTGCCAAATTTTAATTCTAACGAACTGAAAAATCGTATCGATTATATATGTAAGAAGCTAACAGATTTCTGGAAGAAATCTTACCGAAAGGAATACAGCCTTATTCAAAAGTATTCGGAATGGCTAAATACTATAGAAGAATGTATTATCTCCCGAAACAATAATAAACACTTTGGCATCAACTTTTTCTGTTGGGCGACCTGCTAAGGATTTTGCAGAGTGCAGTGGACGGTCGAAGCGGAGAAGGTTGGCTCTTTTAGCAGAAATGGACTCTTCTGCGGTTAATTCATTGATAAATGAATCGAATTAATCAAATACATTTTGACTGAAGCAAAGTTAACAAAAAATCATTATTTGTTGATAAGAAATTTTGTGAACTTCTACGCATCGTCTGAAATAATGTCATCTTATCAGAAAGTAATTCAAACAAAAAAATTGTGTTATCCACCGAATGAAAAAAATCACAGAATCGTCCGCAGAGGTTGAACTCCAAAGTTTACTTGACCATACAGCCAGGCGTCTGCTTAAGTCTCAGAAATCAATTTTGCAAACTTTGTCGCCTGATTTTTCTAATATGATATCAGTTGGAAAATGGGGTTTCGATGGACAAAGTAAGTATAAGCAAAACTTTTCTGATTCAAATGTCGACAATGACAGTAGCTTGTTTGTGACATCCTTTGTTCCTTTACGGTTATTTGTAAGTCATCAAACCAAATTTTTTGGAAAAATCCCTCATCTACTCGATATTGTAGGCCGATACGGTTTTAATTTGCAAAAGTGACTAAGGAGCTCTGCTTGGAAGAAGAAGCTTATTTTAAAAACAGGTATCATTGAGGTTCAGATAACATATTCCTTGCAACTAACCATGGTTGATGGAAAGGTTTGTTGTGTTCTAATTCTAATCACCTTGTCTTTTGGCTACGATATAAATACCCAGTTCACAAAGTCCCGATTCATGGTTCTGATATAATTAATCATGCTCTGCTGTCTATAGGGGAGTTATCTGAAGAGGCGGCCGAGGCAACAAACAAAAACTTTAAACTTTTTCGTCGGGATCATACAAGAAAAATGTCGCAAAATGGTTTGCAGATTCAGAATCAGGATACCCAAATTACTTATAGGCCAATTAAATTTAGTCGTTTTTCAGTGAGCAAGTAATTATGACTGCACTTGTTCGGGAGTGGAACCACAAATTTAAATCCAAATCATCTTCGACTGGTGGTAACTTGCCTTCTTTCTTCTCTCGTTTCTTTGTCATCAAATCTGAGACACTTGATACAAAAATTAAAGCTCTGCTTCGTCATAGTTGCTCTATATATTACCTACCTAAGTCGCCAAACATCATTTGAGTGGGAAAATCATTGTCTTTCAGAACATTAAGATAGAAGTTAGTTAATATAGCATTAAACTTGAAATAAGATTGTCCTTTGAAGAGAATTTTCTTTAATTACTCGACATACGAGTAAAATAACATCATGAATTTCATTTTCAAAAAACAAAGCGAAGCATTCGAGTGGATCAATAACTGTATATTTGGTAGCTTCTGGTCTAATATAAACTATGCTTCTATTTGGAATTTTTCCAAGTTGTTGCTCTTTCTCCATCAGCCACTTATAGTCATTCCTTCCAAGTAATTTATTTCCCTCAATTTTGACGACAACGAGGACCTCGTCAGGAGTAAGGTATTTTTTGTCTTTTAATGTATCTGTATTGGCGCCAAGATGAATTTTGGAAATGATTTGAGCACTGGAATCATTGTCTACTCCTCAATTGTTTGCTTTATCTTTACTTAGTAAATAATCGGGACCATTGTCACTATCATCACCTTGAAACAGAGATTCTTCCTATGATTCAGTATGAACAGCATCTTGCTCTTTCGTTGTTCTTCGTATTAATTTCCTATGCAGGCGTTCTTCGCGAGCTCTTGCTGCCATTTTAACCTAAAACAGTTCGCAGTTTCATGAATTGCTTCATTCAAAATGGTTAATGAAGCTAACATACGTTCTAAAACACGTATGTTTGTGAACGTGTAAATTTTTTACGCTTCCGACATTGGCTTGGTTTCGTAGTTGGACAATGACGTTGCGACTTTGTTTTTAGAGTGCAACTCTAGCGCATTCGCTACCATAGAGGAATCGAACGTTTAGAGCAGATCCGTGCACAATTTTGTTGCGCTTTCGGCAGCATCTTCGTTGCTAAAAATAAAGAAGCATATCTATGCAACCTAATTGATGCTAATTCCGAGTTTGATGATGTGCAAGCATTCTTTGATGAGAATGAAGGTGATGAAAATCATCGATTCTGACGCTGTAGTAAAAGGAAAAAGAAAAAGAAGTAACTCCGATGAGGAACATAATATTCCAAATGATAATAAGGTATCTTCCTCTGGGGATTGCCTTTTTTCCCTACCAAAAACGGTGCGAAATGGTATAAACACCCTCTATCTATGCATCGTCACGGAAATTTTTGCATGGGTTCAAATCCTATTACGAAAAACTTGTCTAATGTGGATACATTCAATTTTATCTTTAGTTCAGCTATTAGAGATATGATATGCAGATATTCCAACAAAAAGGAGAAATTCGTTCATGCTCAATGGAGTGCTAAAAATTCTGATTAACTGCCTCGTAAATGGAAGCCAAATACAGGAATTTAGCTGGTAAGGGGCTGCCATCAATCGAATCAGGAGTCACTTGGGGAGCTGTGGAAAAAAAAAAAAATCACACCCATTAGGTATATCATGCAACCATATCACGTAGTAGATTCACGGAAATTCTTACACTTTAATTGGCATGCTACCAGAGCGGTTCGTTAAAAAGAAGATAAGTGCATGTTTCTCGATATTGACTCCAATTTAAGAGCTCATTATGAACCAAATGAATTTCTTACAGTGGATGAACAGTTGTTCGGATACACATTTCACGCAGTGAATGCCACCTAAGCCGACCAAGTACAGCATACCAATTTGGTGAGCTAGTGATTATGTACCGAAATGTGTACCAGAAATGTAAACAATATAAGAGACATAGTCAGGGGGGGCGATTGTATAGTCACACGTCAAAACTGCTAATTTACTTACAACACTTTCTACAGTCAACGAGCCGACTAATTGGAAATTATCGTTTGTACTCACAGTCAAGAAAAACAAGAGATATGTGCCCAACAACTTCAAACCAATAGGGACACCGCAAGTCGAAACAAGCGTATTTAGTTTTCGGAGAATGGAACTTTGTGCTGCTACGTCGTAACTAAGAACAAATCCATGGTTTTATCGTGAAATTTTGTTCAGTGATGAACCCCATTTCTGGCTCAATGGATACGTTAAGAAACAGCCATACTTGGGCTGATGAGCAACTGGAAGAGTACCAAGAGCTACCATTACATCCATTATCCATATCCAAGACGGTATGGTATGGTTTATGGGCTGGTGGAATCATTGGTCCATATTTCTTCAAAAATGAGCCAAATCAGAATATTACCGTCAATGACATCTTCAATCAGATAGTCTCGGTGAGCTCTGGTTTCAACAAAACGGCGCTACGAGCCATACAGCGCGTAAAACAATGGACTTATTGAGAAATCATTTTGGTAAGCACTCCTAGATCGTGCGATATCACATCTTTGGACTGTTTTCTCTGAGGATATGTAACGATATATACGAAGCTTTGATTGACGCTTCGGAATCCAAAATTACTAGTGTTATCTGCGAGATACTAATCGCTATGCTTGAACGAGTCGCCTAATATTTCATCTTTCGAATGGACCACCTCAGACGTAGTCGTGTCTAATATTAACATAATATCTTTTTAAGAAGAATGAATGCCATGTATTGTTCTCTTAACTAATAATAAAAACTTAATTTCTCTTTTAAATTTATGTGTTTTTTTTTACACTATAAACCACACCTTACGATGAATCACCCCTTAGAATGCACATAGATGTGTTAGAAAAAAACCTGATATTACAATATTTTATACTTTAGGTCATCTAAAAATAAGTGGCATTTTGAGTTAATAAAAAAATGCTGCATTTTATGAAAAGTGAAAGTAGTTCTATTTCAATCTAAAGTACAAACTCTGAGGTTAGTAATGGAATAAAAATATTTGCCTCGGATCTGCCTAAAAATAGTCATTACTTTGATGAAACTTTTCATCTCATAAGAATTTGAGACTTCACATCACTAACCTGACCATGACGTTTAAATTTGTCAAGGTGAGATAGCAATGATAGTTTGTCCAATTAAGTTTCAGCAGCTGTCAAAGTTACCAATTACATCCAGCTCTCAAAATATTTAGTAAGATTTGTCATTTCATCATGCATGGTTTAACGCTTGCAGAACGCGCGAGTTATTAAAAAATATCAAAATTCTGACTCAGTTGTAAGTACGCAACGTGAATTTCGTCGTTAGGTCAATGTGTAGGCAATTCATCGCACCGTAGAAGGGTTTGAGCGTGAGTACACTCTTTTAGATCTTAAGCCACCAACTAAATAGAGATTGGTGAGAAATGAAGAAAACATTCAAGCCTTAGTGGCCAGTATCAAAGAAGACCTAGAAATGTCGATTCGGCACCGATCAGCGCAATTTGGCATTGATTGACTCCCTTTCGTCTTATTTTGCGGTTGCAGTTGGGCATAGGTTCATATAAGATTGTGCTGACGCAAGAATTGAAGCCGGTAGACCACAGACAATGCGGTGTGTTCACTAATTGGACACTGGAAATGTTGGCCGGAGATCCGAATTTTGGCCAAAAAATCATCTTCTCGGATGAGGCTCATCTTTGGCTTAGCAGTTCTGTCAACAAGCAAAATTGTCATTATTGGTGTGAGCACAATCCACAAGTGTTCGGCCAAGCATCAATGCATCTACAAAGATTGACTGTTTGGTGCGGTTTATGGCGTGGCGGTATCATTGGACCTTATTTATTTCGAAATAAGGAAGAAGAAACCGTTACCGTCAATGGTCTCAGGTATAGAGCTATGTTATCCGACTTTCTGTAGTCAGAGCTCGACATCATCGATATGTGAGAGCTGTGGTTACAACAAGACAAGCGACGCAAGGCTTATAGTTGTGTCTCATGGTTAGCGTTCATTAACTATCCGCCGCAAATAGGCGATTTCACACCACTCGATTATTTTCTCTGGGGCTACAATTAGTTTTTGGGTGAACTCGATGCCAACATTCGACACACTATTGCCAGAATAACGCCGGGATATGTGTGACCGAGTGATTAAAAATTGGACCGACGGCTTGAAGCCATGCCAGCATGGAAAAATAACTTGAACGTAACGTAAAATGAATTTCATATCTCACACCGTTGTTGTTTCATTTAAATTTATTTTTCCTATCGTTCTTATCTGATCACCGTTTATTGGGAAAGAAATTGTAATGAAGAATATAGTAATCGACAGTGAAGTTAACTGAAGAGTACATTCAAATTTCAGATACAAATAATTTATTTGGCAGGTTAACAAGAGCTCCAAGATTCACAATCAGTAAGTCGCAGTTTTGGCGTAAACTAAAACGAAAAATGATTTGCCATCCGATTTACATCTTTTATTGCTTTCAATGCTTTCAAAACTAAATCTTGGAGAGCGGCTAGATCATCAAATGATTTTATGACAACAGCCTCACTATTTCAAATTGGCGACATCAAAATATGAGAATTACGGAACTGCAAGTATTGTAATTGAATTTATCTGCCATAAGTTGCACGAGTATATATCGATACATATTTAATATCCTCTTAGTCTTTGCTTAGCAAAAGTCATCGCAATAATAGCTGAATGTTGACGACGACGATCTTCAACAATAAGACCAAGGGCGCGGTGGACACATTTGACAAAATTTTGACCTTATATTCTACCAAAAGGGCAATAATACGCTGGCCAATGGCTATGTTCTTTAACATTTTGGACACAGTAGCCCTTGCAGACTTCAACATATACAGGGTCATTCATATTGTGGTTTCGAAAGTAAATGTACTTAAAACTCATCCCTCCCGTGAGTGTTTTTGCATTACTTGACTCTGACAAGGTAGTTTTCAATGACTTTTCGACACACATTTGGCAATAACTCGGCCAATTGACGAATATTCAGCGTCAAAAGTTTGCGGATTGTAGACATAAACACGATCTTTTGCATAGCTCGACGAAAAGTAATCCAATGGCGACAAATTATACGATCTTGGTGGCCAGTTTGCATCATCAAAATGCGATATAACTCGTCAAAACGGGTCGTGTTGTGTGAGAAGTGGCACCGTCAGTCTTTCACATCCATATCTTCAATTTGAAACTAAAAAAATTCTTTCAACATAGCGATGAGAATTGACGGTGACGATTACCCCTTCCTCATTTTTGAAGAAGTTTGGACAAGTGGCATAACCGGACCAAATTACACACAATGCAATGATTTTTTGTGGATGAAATGGTCTTTCGACAGTTACATGTGTATTTTTACTTCCTCATATGCGACAATTTTATTTGTTAACGTATCTAGCGAGTAAAAAATGAGATCTATCGCTGAAGAACACGTTATGTGGAAATTGGTCATCCAAACGCTGATGTTCAAGCACGCAAAATGTTATACGAATTTTGTGGTAAGCTGTCTGGATGCTCTTTAACACTTTCACTAACGACAGCCATATTTTCTGTAGAGCGTGCATTTCGATGATGGCCTTATGACATTTGTACAGTTTTACCTATAGTGTGCTCAGATGGACGATTAGGTCTACTATAATCTGCTCGTAATGTGCTGAACGTACCTACTAGAGAATCACTATTTTTGTAGTAAGTTTCTACAATTTTAACATGTTCAGCGATTGTTAAGCGATCCATATTGTAAAATAACAAACCTTTAAGTCAGCATATACAGTCTGGGATTACAGGTCGTTTTGACGTATGTGATTGAAACAGACATGTCAAATCCAGACCATGTATAAGAAAAACAAGCGGTGTATGAAGCTATCATGAAGAAAGCAATTCTTTGAGAGCCCCTTCGAGGATCTCTGGCATCCAAAATCTAAATTTTATTAGAAGATTGATATTAAAACGGCGATAGAATGAGTTTTAGGAATGTACGAGTATTTTATTACATTTTGTTCCTTTTTGCCGTAGGAAAATCTGTTACCCAGTTAACCAGTAAAGACAACGAGAGGTTTGAGGCGAATTGTAGCCTCGGGCGCGACACAATCGGCCGCTTTAAATACAAGGGTAAGTGTTATATTTGCTACACAAAATACCAAAGAAAAATACCTGCCATTTGCGTGGAACAAAGTGTCGCTCAAACCAAGTGTGAAAATTGCCACCTTTGTCCATCCAACTCAATAAAATTTATAAGAACCAATGAAACATTTATTTTAATGGCATGTGCAAATCTATGGGACATAAATTTGCTTCGAAAAAATACATAAATCCATTTATAAATTTACATTTGTAAACTTTTTCAATGCCACGACAATACCCTTTTACTGAGACCTTTTTGGCGCGTGAAGACAGGATGACAAAATTAAAATAATAACATGAAGGACGTGAAATGTAATCTTATTTTGCGTTCTCTAAGACAAATAACAATTTGGTGAAATCACATTTACATTGCCCCAAAACTACAGAAGATATTTAAGAATTAAATGTAAAAAGGTCTCCCTGGTGGGTATTGGTAAACGAAAGGTTGAGAGGTTTTTTTTAGAAACAAACCAAGCGTAATGTAAAGAGAATTCTTCAAGGACGTGATACTCGAGGAGGGAATGGCATAGAAAGGAGAATAGAAGACTGATTTTTCTCAAGGATTATGCGCACAAACGTGTGCTTTTTATAATTTCAGTTTTTTGACATTGTTTCAGATAAGTCGGTGTGTGCGGTGACAGATGCTGCTGCAGGGACTGGTGCATTTCCTGCAGAAGCTTCGAATGAGTCTCATTCCGAGATGTTTGGTTAAGAATTTTCTGTTTCGATTGCGGTGAATGTCATCTCAGCTTAGAACAAACACGTATTATGGATACAAACATAGGCAGCCATCCGACATCGGCTTACATTAGCATTAATTTCATGCCTTGACTTCATTCGGCTGGCAGCTTCATGCATCTGATATCTGGTTCTTGAGTGACTTTCCCTGAGTTGTTCTCGCAGGTGTTTTGCGTAATCGCATACCATAACTCCTTCAGGCAGATTCCCAAAAAGCAAGGGCCTCATATACCTTCAAAAAAACATGGAACACAGAGATTGCTTAATGGAGACTTGCTGAACTGGTCGAAGAAGCAGATTATCCCAGTCACCTTGCTTGTTATTCACGAACTTCGACAAGAAATGTAAAGCAGATTTACTCATACTTACGACTTGGCCATCTGAATGTGGGTATAATGAAGTCGTTTTAGTTGTGGCATCGAAATTTCTGCCTTAGTCTAAGTGCAGCTCACTTGGAACTCCAAAATGAAAGAAAACTTCGTTTATCAACATCTTGCCTACAGAACCAGCAGTCTGATCCGAAACTTCAAAGACCTCAACTCATTTTGTAAAATAGTCCATAATGACTAGAGCGTATTTGTTCCCATTATTCGTTGAAAGCAGCGTTCCGGGTCCGAATGTCGACAGCCACTCATTAAAATGGTTCACATAAAAGATAAAACTTGGGACCACTTTTAGTAGCACAAGTTTTACATTCGCTGCAATATTGCTTTGCACCTCTCCTGGCTCCAACCCAATAAAACCGCATTTCAAAATGACCACCAATATAAAATAGTACAATTTGGCACAATCTGCAAAAATTGATCGGACTACTTGTCCGAGTGTGGCACCCACTTCTTGCATAAAAGGCTGTTGTTCATTAACAGTGCGGAAAGTTATGCCCAATAAGCTTTTAAAAAAGTACTCTATCCAGAGAAATGTTTCCAACTTGGTCTGCATCCTTCATTGACCCAGTCTATCACATGCTACAAAATCATATTTTTTAGTTTTGGTTATTTAAGGCCAATTCGTGGAATATCGGCACGGTGACCAAACACGTATGTACTAGTACATGAAACGTGGTTAGGAAATGATGCAAAAGCTCATCCAGATTGTTGTTGACTAATACCAAATACTCCTTCTAAGTTTTCGTACTTTTTTACCATTTTCGACTAAATTCACGCAGTTGTGTAGGTTCAAGGGCACTTAAGTTGGTATAACTTAGAGACGCACTAACTGACAGACGGTAAGTGAGTGGTGCAGTGTTTTTCTGTTGCAATGCGATTATGATTGAAAACAAAAGCAATGGTTACGGCTAGTGAATACTGTAACCTATTTCAGTTGCCATAAATTGATTTTCGATACTAAATCGAATGAGTCCTTTCGTTAGTCGAATTTTTAACTTTTTCATTTCAGCAAAAGCCAATGATTAACCTTTTTGCACGACCATCCGTAAATATTTTTATCTGCAAAGAGTATCCCAAAATTTACCCGATAAGTAATTTTGATAAAAAATGCAGATTTACAATTAAATTTTGCTGCAATGAGCCCACCTTCATAATTCAAAACCGCCTATGACGTAGCTCACAAATTACACCACAATCCCTGTTTCAATCCGGAATTCAATTTCCTGTGGTAAAAACTCCATCTCCGTAAGCAAATTGTACATTGCTGCTTTATTTAAAGAAACCCCTAATTGGACGGCAATTTGAACTTTAATGAGTTCGATGCGCTGTTTGATCAGATATAAAAAATTGTATCCCTGTATCCTCTTACTGAAATCAATTCTGGGTAGCTTTGACATTCAGGATAGACAAAACCCTAAAAACGGTGTGTTGAGATCTTCGCTGCGGAAATCAACTTGAGCTTGTAAATGCACGCGAGTACCAGACGTTGATAGTCATATCGTCAACACACTCATCACCCTGATGAGTACACCGTTGATTTTTCCCCTAGACTCGTCGAGTGATTGTGTCATATTAGGTAATCGTATGCTGACCATACAGTTAGAAAAAAATTCCTAAAAGAACCGTACGGCAATACGAGAAAGTCAATTGGAGGGGACTTAACAGCTTCTTTAGGAATTTTAACTAGTCTTTATGTTTCCTCGACAATGGCGTGGATGCCGCTGCTGGTACGTTCATAGACACCATTCTCTTTGGAATGACATCATTTATCCCTCATCGGATGAAGTTTATCAAACCAACAGAAAAGCCATGGTATGACTCGCGCTGTCAAGTGGCAGTCAGGGTTAGAGAAATGTTTTTTCGGTTCTACAGGACCAACTCCACAGAGGAAAGCCGAAAAAAGTTCAAACGTGTCAGAAATGACAGCAACACCTTTCTTAAGGGTGTAAAATTCCAATACGACTAAAAACTGAGCCAAAATATACTACAATGTTCTAAAGGTAGTAAACATTTTGGTCGTCCGTCAAAAACATTAGAAATGCTGACATTCCAATTGTCAGTTCGTTGGATAAGGCTAATTTGCTTCCTGAAAAATTTTCGGCCAATTCAATACTTCCAGATTATTTTTCATCTCCGCCTAAATTTAAGTACATTGAATCTTCAATGGGACGAATCCACTTTCGCATTCATGTAGTAGCAAGAGTACTTAAGGGTCTTAACATTCACAAATCCACTGATACCGGTGGTATATCTCCCCTTCTTTTGAAGAGGTTTTCTTCCACGCTGGCAAGACCACAACAGATCTAATATTCATAAAGTACTATATATGCCGCTGTGCCCAGGGCCCCGATCTGTCTCCGATACTCTTTTTAACTTCTATCGATGATCTACTTATCCAATATGTTTCTTTGATAACGACAGTACTCTCTAAGCGTATGCTAAACTGATTCAATTCTGATATTAGCAGCGTTACCAATTGGGGAAGAATTTAATTCTTCCAAAACACAATGCTCTTTGCTATCGTTTAAGCGAAATCTAAACATTATCCATGAATGGCACTTGCATCGTAGAAACTGACAAATTTTCAATACTTGGTATGTATGTCAGTGACCACTCCACTTTGGTTGCAATGAACACATATTAAACGACATGTCTAGGTTTCCTCAAGCGATGAAAGGTTTCACCCCTCTGACATAGTCACAATGTACAAAATAAAGCGATTATCCACCCAAAATGTAAGTACAATGTCCTTATCTGGTCAGGCGCCCTTAAGACCTCTGTGGACTTATTAGATAGGATCCAAAATGAAACGATAAAACTCATAGATGCTAATATTACACAGTCTTCACCACCAGTGCTCCACCGAAATTACCAGCAGCATGAATGCTCGTCGGTACACCCTCAAGCCCACCCTCGGACGTTCTCTGAAATTTCGTGATTCTTTCTTAAGCCGTACGTCTATCTTATGGAATGCTTTGTCGAGCTCTTTATTTCCTGAACATTATAACTTTCAAACATTCAAAACCAACTTACATCGGTAGCCTTCTTTTTTTTCTTCCTAGCTTTCCTTTGCCCGCGCTGTGTGCAAACACAGGGTATCTTAACCTCTTGAGTGCGCGCTAATTCTCAAGCCTTACAAAAAAAAAAAAACGTTTCACAGCAAAAAAAGAAAAAAAAAAAGAACTGTAGCATATTGACCCATGTATACCATATATAAATACCGTCCGTAACACCAAGCATTTATTTCTCAAATTTACTTTTCAGAAAATTGATTTTTGGCCGGGTTTTTGATGGAAATACGTACTCCAGGCACAAGTCAAATTATTATTCTCTTGTATCGAATGCTCGACACAGGATAAAGACATAAGTACAAGTATCTCGTGTATGAGTTATCCTGTTTTTACGTGTGTATCGTAGGTACCAAATGGTTTACGATATTATTCCCTCGGTTATAAATTTATAGCTATTTGAGAAACCGTAACCAGGAGATACTAATTGTGTTAATAATTGAACTGAAACTTGGAGAAAAAATTTATATGGAAAGTTATAATTATTATTTGTGCTAAAAAAAATTAAGCTTCAAAGCAAACTAGGAAAAACAGGCTATAAGCGTCCGCTTAACTTGAGACTGAAAAAAAGACATAAAACTATGTAAAAATAATTCAATGAAGATTTAAAGACAACTCAGAATAGTTTTTATCTTGCTAAAGAAGGAAGTGTATTTGGTAGCACCAAAAGAACATGGCAGAACATAAATAGTATAATCGATGCGTACTCTCCAAAAATAAATTGATCAATTATACTGTGTAATAACGGTGTGGCTATGGATGATCCAAACGCAGTATCACGAATCTTAAAAGATTTTTTTTTTCTACGGTTGGCGTGATATCTAATTTGGAGTTTTCTACTTACTGTGACCCCTGAATCAGTTAGGTTTTTGTTTGCAGACCATTAGAGTGCGCCTAAGGGTAGTAAGTGTAATAATAACAATTAAAGGCCGATTTCATTACTGTCCTCAATTTTCAAAATTTTTGAGAAAGCTATTAAAAGAAGAATTCTGGACTACCTTGCAAGGGTAAATTAACTAAGTGCTGTTCAGTTTGGGTTCAGAAAAAGCTTTTCCGGTTTTGGGCATGAGACGTGTGTCAACGAGGTTTTTTCCGAAACTCCTTAATTTTAATCAGAAGAACCGTCGCATGAGCATCGCTCAGGAGCTCTTCAATGACGTCAATGATGATCCTGACTTGCTCAAAAGGGTCGTAATTGTTGGCGAATAACTTGTCCTGTTTCCAAAACAAAAGAGATCTATGAAAGGATGGATATTTGCAATGATTGAGGAAATTAAAATAGCATCGCTGGAAGAGCTCAAAGCTATATCAAAAAAAGTGCTTCGAGGATTGGAAAAAGATGACTTTGGAGGAGACACCATTTATATTGATGAATAAGTAAATATTTTCTTAAAACACCTCGTAACCAAAGCTTTAGATATAGTGAGCCATAGAATTCTCCTAAATAAATTATATTGTGCAGGTTTTCGTGGCTTTATACATAACTGGTTTGAGTCCTATTTGATAAGTAGAAATGTGATAAGTGTGCCTTAAGGGCTCAATTCTCGGTTCAATACTGTTTCTGATTAATATAAACTCCCTTTTTCAACAGCAATTTGTAGGAGAAGTTACCGTCTTTTCCTGATGACATAGGCATTGCATACCGCTCGAATAGTGCTTTAAACCAGTGCTGACATACATTATGACGTTCACCTTCTAAGAATTTGGTTAGTGTGACGTAATCTAGCTGTCAGTAGTAAAACTAAATTAATGAACTTCAGCCTTAGTATGTACGAGTATACGCTAAACTTGAAATCTCCTTTCGTTTACATGAATAGTGCAAGTTTCAACAATTTAAATTGTATTTGCACAAAATTTAATAACCACTCGTCCTATTGACCAACCCTTGAGTTAGATATTTTACAGATTAAGATTGTTGTGGGACGTGGTATAATGAATCCCAGATCACTGCGGCCACAAATGGGCCTATTGTGATGTCCTCCATTTAGAGGACAATTTGTGAGAAAGACTAAGGTTAAGCCTTTGCAGTTACATAGTATGTGTTCTGCTGTTCCCTTGCACAGTCTATGTGTTATGCCCATGGTCACCAGGATTGTTTTCACATGGTAGTGCCTTGTGAGAAAACCTGTGTTCACTCGAATCTGACTTCTACTTAGTTGCAGTAGTTGTTTTATTTTTTGTAGCAACTGATTGGCATTAATTTTTGGTTTCTCTGTTTCATTCGGTTTATCTCCGGAAATGAAGCTTCTTTTCTTTCTGTGTTAATTGATATCCCACGGAATGGTCTTGACACGACAAATTAAGATGCGGATCCTTTTCTGACTAGTTCGTCTACTCTTTCATTGCGGTCATATCCGCTATGTCCTGGCACCTAAATCAGATGAATTTTATTTGTGGTAGCTAGTAGTTGTAGGAGTTGAAGGCAATCTCAGAGTAGTAGGTCTGCTCTGCTATCGGAGAGAATGTAAATGTTTTTGTTTGTTATATATCTCTCGAATTCAAAGCTCTAATGCATGGATTTCAGCTTGAAATACGGAGCTGATTATATCCGGACTGGAGTATAAAGGCCCTAACTCCTTTAATTGTTTTGGATCTGTCTGTGAACCATACATGTGAGCCCTTGGCAAATGTTAGTTTTTTCTGTTCCCAGTTTAGACTGTCTGGAAATGTAACCTTTGTACATTGTTGTACCGATAGTTATAGCGTGGTAGACATTTGTCTATTAGATGTGTTCTAAGTAGCTCGTTTTTTTCTTAATTTTTGAAGAATTTCAGTATGAACTAGTTTAAAATTAGATTCATCTGTGATAAGCATGTAGGAATTTAGCATTGTTTCTGTCATGAGTTCTAGCCGATGATATGTTTAGGATAACTTCAAGAGAAGTTGTTCATGCGATTTTCATTGCACCAGTTACACAGATACATGCTAATCTCTGTAATTTGTTGACGGCAGCTGCATACGTGATGATAGGTCTCATTATTGCCGTGTAGATCTAAAGTGTCATTATCAGTGCTGGTCCATAGTGAGGTCCTGGCCTGGTTCTAGAAAGATGAGGTGCCAACGTAAGTTTTCTATCAAGTGTGATTCCTAGATATTTGACTTCCGTTGAGAACTTTATTGTTTCACCAAAGGGAATGGCATTTCGAGGTCTTTCTCGCCTTCTTCTCTTCGTGAATTTATCAATGGTTTGTTTGGGAATGACTTTGAGGCGAACTTTGGTGCACCATTCAGCAACTAAGTTCAGAGCTCTCTGGAGACGATCCGAGATTTTGTTCTCGAATTTACCTTTGATGATGATAGCAATGGTGTCTGCATATCCTTGTAAATGAACATCATTAACTACGATGGACCATAGTAGGGGTGATAATACTCTTCCCTGTGGGCATCTTGTCGTAGCTATCACACTGAGTTTATTGCTGCCTGAAGAAGTTTTTATTGTTTTATCGTCTGCACGTATCTTAAATGTAAAGCAACATTTACGATTTGCAGTTCAAAGCTTGTACCGGCGCTGTCACGCTTCAGCCACTTATAGTTCTGCAAAAGTGGGCCATTCGAAAAGTTAGTAGAGTTTGAGCTCAGGACATTGAAATTTCTTCCACTTTAACATTTGATTTAGTGCAGGAAGTATTGAATTTTGTGCGCTTATGATGCAAATGGGTTATATATAAAAGGAAGTGGAGAAATTTCAGGTGTTTCGTAAATATCATTTTCCAGTGAGATGAGTAGATGAGTAGCATGCGCTTCCAGGCTCTCTTTACGCAGCTTACCAATATCACGGTGATTTGAAACGGACTATGTAATTGTAAATTCTACTACTTGGAGTTTTTGTATTCTAAATTCAATGCAGCCTCATCTCAGGTAGTATAAAAGGTTGGTTCGAGTGTATCACAGGACTGAACATAAGATAATTTATTTTAACTTAACTCATACAAAAATTCTGCGAACCTAAGCATGACAAGGTGCAATTTTAAATAATAACAAAACGAATGTTGACCAATATACGATATACAAAAATACCGATATTGTTAACCTAAACAGTAAAAGCGGATAATAAAAGAAAAGAAATATTTTTAGTTAATGTCATAGAGTTTTAAAAATGAAACCAAGTAGCGTTTGCAATTGGTGGGAAAATATCTCGAATACTCTCGCCCCCACATTTCAAAACACAAATCTTTTATGGAAAACACTACATTACAAGAGTGTCATTCTGTTACCGTCTTTGATCCGAAGTTCGAAGAGTAATCAGATTTGAGATACTGGTATCCTTTGATTGATAAAAATGAACTCCCATGAATACAAAGCGATTAGGGTTACGGCTAAAGAAAAAATCGTAATCTTTTTCTTTAAAGACCTTCATTTGTTAGTGACCTACAAATTCGTTAATGGAATTGAATGATAAATTATATGGCTGTTAAATATCAACATTTCCACAACAATTCCACTCAAGAACAACAACAAGATGCCCTAAATCATGAGCTTATGTCTAGGAATGAGTGTGCTTCCGAAGGAATAAATTGTTCGTCTCAATCGAACCAACATGTATCCAGGGTATGACGCAAGTTCTCTCGATTAGTCCATATGTTAACATCAAACGGGGTATGTACCATATCTGAACTATTTATTTTCCAGATTTAAAAAATCAAAGCCGTAAGCCCCTAGATGAACTGAAAATTGAAACCCTCTATGGTAAAATTCGTTCTTTTTTGTTCCTTTCAACCTCTTTAGACATAAACGTTCTAGGTAATTGTTACTCAAAAGACAAGTACAATTCTTATTATATATTTTAATTAAAAGAATAAATTACAACACAGATTGCTGTAGCCCAACTTACAGCTAAATTTTTGAGTTTATCTAATGCTATCAAAGAAGGGGCGGGAATTTTGTAATAGAAGTTTACAATTTCACTTGTTCCTTCGATGTATGATAACATATTTTTGATATTCCATTAAGGGTGCCTCAGGATGTGAAAGCATATGAAAGTATGCTCACAAAGGTTCTTCTCTTTCGTAGAATTCAATGAGCTACTGAGAATTTCATAGATGGAATTTTGACAGAAAGCTGGACTTTATGGCATCTACGAGTAGTAACATATGGTATCGGTTTTTACAATTTACCTTTTGATATTAAGAAACTGCCTGCAGAAGTCTGAACTACAGGAAAAGTTTTGAACAATTTTTGATGGATGTCATAAGAATAAACATTCCCGCGCACAACATGAACATTTACCACAGGATTCTGTTGATACTGTCCTGAAACTCACAGACTGAAAAATTAGTACTTTTCATTGAACTTTTTTTTTTTTTCTTATTGCCGTGCGAGCAAAGGATTTTATGTACTCGTACCCTTAAGATGTTTACATATATAGTAGCGTGGGCAAAGGGAATTTAGGGAGGGAAAAAAAAGATAGATACCGATGTGCGTTAGTTTTAAATGTTTGCAAGGTATAGTGACCAGCTCAACAGAGCATTCCATAAGCGAGTGGTACGGTATAGGGTGATTCATCATGAGCTTTGATTTATAATATAAAATAAAGCACATAAATTTGAAAGTAAACTCAAAATTTTTACTTCCAGTTAAAAGAACAATTCATGGCATTTATTCTACAAAAATAATATTATCTAAATATTGGCCACGGCTACGTCTGAGGTGCTCGATTCCGAAGGTCCAATTTTGGGCGACTCGTTCGAGCATAGCGACTGGTATCTCGCGAGTAATGTTGGCTTTCAAAGCGTCAAACTTAGCTGGCTTTTTGCTGAAGGCCTGAGATCTTACATATCCACAGAGAAAATAGTCCAAAGGTGAGAGATCGCACGATCTAGGTGGACAATTTACCGTAGCAAAACGTGAAATTAAGTGCTCACCAAAATGATTTCTCAACAAGTCCATTGTTTCACGCGCTGTATGGCTCGTAGTGCTGTCCTGTTGAAAGCAGAGCTCACCGAAACCATGTACTTGAATTTCAGGAAGCACAAAGTCCGTAAACATGGCGCGATAATGGTCACCATTGACGGTAACATTCTAATTTGCCTCATTTTTAAAGAAATATAGATCGATGATTTCACCAGCCCATAAACCACACCATACCGTTGTTTTTAATGAATGTAATTGGTGCTCTTCGGGTTGCTCATCAGCCAAAATACGGCAATTTTGTTTATTAAAGTATCCAGTAAGCCAGAAATTGGCTTTATCATTGAACAAAACTTCTCAGCTAGAGCTGCTATCCAGTCTACGTGCTGGATGTGGTCTAATCGGTCGAGTATCATCCACTTATGTAAACTGGGACTCAAATTTTCGAATGTTATTGGCGATAGTGGTTTCATTAGATTATGCGCATCGTAAGTTCCTCGAATCGCCCGAAAAACATTTCTCACAGAACGCTGATTTTCGTAATACAGCTGAAAAGTTTAGAGACGCTCTTGTGGTGTGAAATCTTTCCATGATGACTTGCTAAACGATATTGAACAAAAACGACAAAGCAGTTTGATAGGTAATCAAACCTCACGATGAATCAGCCTATATTTCAGAGTACATCTGGAGCTCATAGCTTAAGGGTTAAACTGGTGGTGGGTATGGCGAGAGAAGGAGAAATTACGTAGGCATTGCAAAGTGTCGAAGGGCTGTGTAATATTGGCATCAACTATGAGTTTTATCGTATCATTTTGGATCCTACCTAGCAAGTGCAAAGAAGTCTTAGGGACACCTGACCTAATGTGGACATTGTAATTAAATTTTGTGTGGATTAACGCCTTTTATTGTATATTGTGGCCTAGTCAGAGGGATGAAACATATCTTACATTGTTTGAGGAAGCCTAGAGTTGTCGCATCATTTTTGGCGACATCGAATATGTGGTCATTCCAACGTAAATGGTTACTGACATACACGACGAGAATATAATGGTAATGGATAATGGTTGAGTGTTCAGATTTTACTGTCGGAAGCAAAGAGCATTGTGTTGTGAAAGCATTAAATTCCACTCTGTTGATACGTCTGCAATTGGTAATTCTGCAGTCCCCGTTCTACAGTTGAAGAGCTATTTTTAAATAGTGCGCGCTCAAGGGGTTAAGGTACCCATAAAAAGTTTGCACACTGCTCGATCTAAGGAAAATTCGGGAGGAAAGAAAGATGGGTACCGATGTGCGTTGGTTTTAAATGTCTGAATGTTACAATGACTAGAAAATAAAGAGCTCAGCAGTGCATTCTACAAGCGAATTGTCCATCTTAGGAATGAATCACAATATTTCAGAGTACGTCCAAAAGTAGGCTGGAGTGTATACTGATGAGCATTCATAGCGAGATGACTATTACGGCTGAAGGTTTGAAGGGGTGGAATGCTACTGGCGATTTCTTTGGAGCACTAATGGTAGAATAAGCGATAGAACAAAGTGAGACACGAGATATTTCGTCGGTGTTCAAGGGTTTCCATTGACAGATTGATGTTAGTGTCATCTATGAGTTTTATCGCATGGTTTTGAGTCCTATCTAGTGGGTGCACAGATATTTTGGGAAAATAAATGCCCTATATTGTATATTAAGGCCAGGTCAGAAGGGGAAATTTATTTCTTACATAGCTTGAGAAAACCTAGACATTTCGCAGCATTCTTGGCGACATCGAATAAGTGGGCATTCCAACATAACTTGTCATTAACACACATGCGGAGATTAGAAAGTTTTCCGGACGATGTAAGTGTCGTTCATTGGGTGTTTATATTTCGCTTTAACGACAGCTTTCTGCTTTCTGCATTGCGTTTTGGAAGCATTAAATACCGTAAGAAAAAAACAAAAAGTGCTATCGTCAGCAAAGGAAGATATTGGATTAGAAGATCATTGACAAAAGTTAAAAAGAGTGCCGGAAACGGAACGGAGTCCTGGCGTAGACCAGCATCTATTTTGTGAACATCAGACTTAAAACAATCCCAAGATAACTTGAATTAAACGTTCCAAAAAGTAGTTTCTAGTGCGTTGAAGAAGGGAGTCGGTAATCCCAAATGCACACATTTTCGACAAAAGAGCTTGATGCCAAACTCTGTCAAATGCTTTAGAAATATCAAGTGCAGCTACAAGTACCTTTCTTTCGCCAGATTGGTGAAGTCTTTGGTTCCATTTTTCGGTGAGACATACCATCAGATCACCAGTTGATCTGTTGCTATGAAAACCTTACTGTCGGTCATTGATAAATTTTAGCGTTTCGAGATATTTCATGAGCTGACTATCAGCGTTTCCATAATCTTGGTAAGATGGGACATACGTGTAATGGATCTGTAGGAGAAGAGAGAAGAAGATTCTCCCTTTTTAGGTTCAGGGTGGACAGATAGTCCTAAAGAATAGGATTGATGAAAAATACGAGTATACCATCTGGACCAACAAATTTGTGTATGTTAAGATCTTCAAGTACTCTTGCTACTACACGAGTGCAAAAGTGAATTCGTCCCATTGAAGATTCGACGCACTCAAGTGTAGGCGGGGACAAAGCACAATCTGGAAGTATTGAGCTGGCCGCAAAGTGTGCATCAAGCAGATTGACCTTGTCCACAGAGCTCATAGCTGGAATGTCATTGAAAATGAGCGTCGTCATCGAGAAAACATAACGATCAGTTACAATTCCTAAAGAAGGTGTTAAGTCCGCTCCAATTGGCATTCTCGTATTGCCATATGGTTCTATATTTTCTGTAGCTATGTGCTTGGTGTACAAGAAATTACTTGATATTTGGTGGTCCGACAAGCCTAGAGGGGATATCACATTGAAGTTGAATATGTCAATGCGAGAAGTTAAAAATAAGTCCAGGATCTGTATAACTATCAGCTTCCGATGTCCGTGCGGATTTATTAACAAGCTGGGTTAAGTTATTTTCCGCAGCGAAGATCTCAACACACCGCCTTTCAGGTGTTTTTTTTCCAGAATATCGAAGCCACCCAGAATTATTTATATTGAAATCGCCCGTAATAATGATTTCAGTATGAGGATACAGGGACACAATTCTTAAATGGAGTCAGAATTGCGTAAATAACGCAATAGCGGATAACTTGCTTGCGGAGATGGAATTTTTACCATAGAAAATTGAATTCTGGATTGGAACAGGGACTGTATTGTGGTGGAGTTTGGTAAGCTATATCACTACGCACGTAAATGGCGAGACCACGTTCGTAGCCAGGTGGCTTCAGATCAGAGTGATCTAGGAGGTGAGGGCGGTTATCTAGCTGTGTTTTACTAAGTATCGAAACAGCTGGTCTATATACACAGACGTGATCCACTCCAAATTTCTGAACCATTATATATATATAAAAAAAAAAAAAACCCACGATACTAAGCACAGCTTTTGAAGTAAAATATTGTATAAGAGTTGGTTTATCGAATCTTGTGTATTTGATGCACTTGTCCAAGGTTTCGTGTTTGAGTTGGTAAAATTATTGTTTCCCATTCCGTGTTGGTCGAGCTGGGGAATCGTTTATCGACAAGAATGAAACATTTGTGGTGTCATTTTTGTTGTGCGAGTATTTAGGTGAAGGGCGACACTTTTTAGTTAAAATTTTTTCTTATTGCTAAGAACTTGTTTTAGCTAACCCATGCCAATCCATTGTTATTTTTTCATTTGTGTTGTATCGTTTATGCAATCAACAGTTTTGTCAATAAATTTGAATGTGGCAATTTTTCTCGCCGTGACTAAACATTTAGCAGTTTCGGCATTGTGTCACTCTGTTTTTGTTAATTGAAAGCTCCAATTCACTTAGAAAACGAACGAATGTTTATTGTAATTGTGTCACTTTCTAAGTAAACTGTATGGAAAGCATCATCGCCATTATCATACCTTTAGTTCAATTGTTAGTCCAATTGTCGTTTTCTACTTCACTTGTGTCATATGTATCTAAAACAATAAACACGAGCTTTTTCGTTTTTTAGATCAGATTTTAATTTACCGAGGACACAATTATATGCTTCGGTAGTTTCAAATATTATTTTATAGCCGATAGACATTTTTATAATGAAATAGTTCGAATCACCAGTGCCTTTTGTTAAGCCGTGCACATATTCACAAGATTTATGTAGGATTTAATGGAGGGTACAAATTGTTTTGGGGTATTATTTGGCAACATATGACCGTGCATATTGTCACATTCATCTTCATTTTCACTATCCGGCAAATAATGCAAAGGGTTCCGATAATTTAGGTCCTTTTTGTTTGAACGTGTTTTAGAGACATTTTTTTTTTTTTATCTAAGGACATGAGGTCTTCACAATTTGGCGAAGTCGCGCGCTTAAGAATTTTGTCGATAAACAAGTTGAAAAATTAAGATATCTAGATCGTTCAAAGATTGATGCGTACAGCATAAAAGCTTCAACTGTTAAGGTTTGATGTTGGATCTTAAAAGTCACATACCTGACGATTTGGGATCACTATGTTAAGCCTTAAACCTCCTGTCCAAACATAAAGATGCTTGTAAGTCCGATTGCACAGTAATTTTCAGCTTTCTTATTGGTAAATCACCTTACTATACTGCGGATTGCCCTTTTTTAACATGCATATCTGTGATGTAAAGTGAGGCCAATGAAAGCATCAATGGCACTTGTGAAGCGGATTCGCATAGCACTAGAGATTCATACGCATGCGAGTCTCCGAAGACGTTGCAGCATTTATCCTTATGTTCATACCCAACTATACTAACGCTATTCAGCTCCATTCTTGGTACTATTGGAATTTTTATATTTCAGTAAAGAAAATTATGTAAAAAATATATATTTTCTTGTAATACACAATAATATTAAGTATTTAAGTAAGTTTCAGCTGAAAAATGCTGCAGATATGCGAATACCGTTATAAATTAACATGGGTCACCTCAGGTAGCTGTTTTATGGTATTTGTTTGTTATTTCGTCAAAAAATTACGAAAAATGTTGGCACTGTGCGACGCGACAGTGCGTTATTATGGTGCAAAATCCACGAGTTTTCTTCCCACAATTCTGGTCTCTTTCGGGAATGCTTCACGCAAACGTTTCATACTCTTTTTTACTGTTAGGCCTTCTGGCAAAAATTCATGATGCATTACATCGTTGTAATCCATGAAACCCTTGACCATTGCCTACTTTTTTGACTGATTTTTTTGGTCTCGGCTCATTTGGTGAACGCCATATACAGGGTTTTCTAATAACGACTTGACAACTTTTTTTTAAAATAAAAGGCAAACCATTTGAGATATTTCAAAAACTTTATTTTTGGCCTAAAGTACAATCAAAACATTTATGAATGGAACTAGACTTCGTTCATATGGCTACCGCGGGCACGTTTGCAGCGGTCAATTCGTTGGACCCAATTTTCAACGACTCGGCCACACATTTCGGCCGAAATGGCCGCTATTTCGCGTTTAATGTTGGCTCTGAGCTCTTCCAACGTTGTCGGCGTGTTGGCATAAACCAATGACTTAGCGTAGCCCAACAGCAGAAAATAGTCAAGCGGCGTTAAATCGCACGAACGAGTCCGCCAATCGACTGGCCCATGTCTTGAGATAACACGCTCACCATACTTACTCTTCAATAAATCGATTATAGCGTGTGCTGTGTGGCTTGTGGCACCATTCGGTTGAAACCACATCTCGTCCAAGTCCATATCTTACAATTCGGGCCAAAAATAATCGGTGATCATGGCGCGATAACGCTGACTATTCACAGTAACGTGACGATCGTTATCGTCGACGAAAAAATATGGCCCAGTGACGCCGCCGGCATGCAAACCGTACCAAACAGTTATTTTTTGTGGATGAAGTGGTGATTCATGGAGCACATGTGGGTTTCCACCCGAGAAATAACGCATATTTTGCTTATTGACGAACCCATTGAGCCAAAAATTAGCTTCGTCACTGAAGATGATTTTGCGATGAAATTGATCATCATGGCGCATCTTCTCCAGAACCCAATCGGAGACCGTACGTCGCTTCAAATGTTCAATTGGCTTCAGTTCTTGAGTCAGCTTGATCTTGCATGGGTGTAAACCAAAATCCTTACGCAAAATAAATGAGAAATGAGCGATGCCTTATTCTTGAGGACTCCGTGGAATTGACTGATTTTGATTATTTGCTACGGACGTCTGAACGGCTGCGATATTTTCGACACTTCGACCAACCCGTTGTCTCACTGATACGGCAACATCACATAACGAATATGTAGACTCAAATTTTTGCACTAAACTTATTATTGCCTGTCTACTAAGGCGAGAATTACGACCGAAAATTGGAGTTAACGCTCTTAAAGTTGCAGTCACAGACTCCACTCATAAATACACGTCTCGTCTTCAATAATGGTAATTTTGACGAATGTGGGATCGGATTCAGCCATGTAAATCATCTCTTTTGCGACGTCATCCCGGCCTCCTTTTTGTATGAAATTAAAGTCTTTTGGCATCAACTTTGTTGCTACACGACAGAAACCCAAATCATTAACCAAAATGTCTTGGGCGGATCCATAGGCAATGTTTTCTTTAAAGAATCGTTGCCGAAACACTTTTCTATGGTTATTGAGAAACATTTCTTTTATTTCATCAATGTTTTCGTCGGTTTTCGATGAACGTAGTGGCAGTTCATCATCTTCGATTGACTCACGACCACTTTTGAACTACTCGTGCCACTGGTAAACGACCGTTTTCTTTAGAGAATCGTTGCCGAAACACTTTTCCAACATTCCCAACGTTCGCGCACCATTAAATCCGTTTTTTACGCAAAATTTAATACAAGTTCGTTGTTTCTAAAATTGTAAAATTGTTCGTTGAAATAGATGAACTCTTGCTACGTAACTTTTGTAAATGTCAAGCTGTGCCGTGTGGCAAGGTGGCCGTGGTGTAGTGGTATATGCATAGACTCCTCAAGCAGTGGGTCGCGGGTTCTTATCCCGTGCGAGGCAATTTTCTAAAAAAAAGTCTTTTCATGGAATTTGTATGTAGTTATATGAAAATCCCGTCGGCGTCAACTCTGACATGAAGGCATAACACTGATGTTGGAGTGGTTGCTGGCTGGTCTAAATGTAGCGAACTAACTAGCACGTACTTAAGACCCACTGGTTGAGGAGGATGTACTAGCTCGTCCCGTCCAGTTTGACAACCACCTCTGGGAAAAATATCGAAACCTAATACACCTGAGTTTCAAACTACTACACCACCCGCCCGCGCCTTGGAGAAAAGCCTGTAAAAGGGTATTCATAGCCCCTTGATGCGCGCGCGGAATTATAAACAAAAAAAAAAACCTATGATCCTAAGATTTAGAAGGAATATCAACAACAGATGTATGTTATCAACTTAACAAAAAGAACTCAAACCACTCACGCAAAGACAGTTTAGTATGCTTTGAGTTTCTGCTTGATTAAAACGTGTTAGTCGAATTCTGAGTGAAGTGAAAGAAAAATAATATGAAAGATGTATCTCGAGCTAGGTAAGTAAACTTCACATATGTGAAATATTTGTACATTTTTTAACATCAATTTTGTGTAATTTTGATATAATTTAAAATAATTTAATTTTTCACCTATAAAATAATATAATACTTTCATCTTAAGAATGAGTGCAGCAGAGAGAGAAGCTTATTTGAAAACGATTTTTAATTAAGATGAAAGTGACTCAAACTTTCACTGTTAGTGATGACGAAGACTGGATTCCGCAGTACATTTCAAACCTTCCAGTTTCGGATGAAGATTCAAATTTTCTGAATTTACAGAAGGAAATGTTTTGAGCATGCAAACGAACATGATGAAGATGAGTAACAAAGTAGTGAGAGTGGGGATGACGATGAAGTAGAAAACGCAGAGCCAACCGGTAGTACATATTTTTTTGATGATTATAATAGAAATATAATTATAATTTCTTATAATCAGTAACTAGCAGTTTTATTGCGAAAGATAAAATTGAGTGGAAGGAGGCAGCACCAGATCAACATCAGGCTAGCGTTCACAATGTTTTACGTCAACGAAGTGGGCCTCCATCGCAGTAGATACAGGAACGCTGTCGATGTTTGTCTACAGAAAACATGATGGATATTATTGTCAGGCACACAAATAAGAAAGCATTGTCTACCTATGCAGATCATCCAAATTCTTAACAGCAATGGAATCCTGTTATAATACCGGAACCGTATGTATTCTTTCTTCGCCGCTTTGATTTGGGCTTGTGCTAATAATTATAATACAGATCATTTCTTTGACATGTGGCATTCCAACTTGTATCCATTATATCGCGCAACAATTGGACTTAATAGATTCTATCACATTATGCGATTTTAAGATTCGATGATAGCAATACTCCCAGTCAACACAAGGAAGAAGATAAGGCAGCTACAATCCGCGATATATGGACAATGCTTAATAAAAATTTGTATCAAATGTATAAGCCTACCGCAAATTTAACAATTGATGAACAATTATACCCTTTTCGAGACCGTAGCCAAGTATGGTATAGAAATCTGGTGGATTTACGCTGCGTATCCTTGCATGGTATTATTTGCACTGGCAAAACGAATGATACCCGTGAAAAAAAAAAAATAAAAACGAGGAGAAAGAGTGGTAAAAGAATTTGCAGCTCTGTACCGAGGATGTGGAAGGAAATCTGCATGGATTTCAACTTTACCTGTTCCAAAGCACCTGCTAACGTTGAAACAATGAAAACAAAATAAACTATACATCCCCAGTATCATGGCGACTAATAAATAAAGAGAGCAATATTCGACAGTTTTTGGATTTCATAAGAAAGTCACAATGTGCTCTTAAGTAGCTGAAAAAAAAAACAAAGCGGTAATTTTAATATCAACAATGCATTTGGATACAGCTATGAGTAACAATGCAAAATAGAAACCTATCTTATTAATTACTACAATATATATAAAACTATCGTTGACATCGTGTACCAAATATCTAAAAGATACACAACTCAACAGCGATGTTCAAGATGGACAGTGGCAATGTTCTTATTATGAAACGACGTCTTTTTTTGCGCAAACTGAGTGAAGAACTTGCCAAGCCTTAATTGAAGCACACATGACAAATCCTCAAGTGATGTGCAACTATAACACAAAAATTGCTATTGAAAGCATTATGGGTCATCAAGTAGCAATTATCGAAGGAAATCTTGGACCATCGGTTGGGCGAGACTCAACGGGAAGGGAGTAAGCTATGGGATCCTGTCAGATTTGTCAAAGACGAAGAAAGACATAAAAAAACGCGTAGGAACTACGGTGAATGTCAATTGCCGGTTTGCGGAAGTTTCAGCTCATTTTTTGGTTGAAAAAAGATAAAATCATAAATCCCTTCCTAAAGAGCTAAATAACGCCGATTCGGGAGCTCAAAATGAAATTTATATTTTTTTTTTTACGTAAATACAGTTCTGTGGGTACCCGCGTAACCAGGTATAAACATAAGGGTTAATATTTCGGTTATGTTTATTACTAATCCGGTCTTGTCCAACATGCGTCTTCCTCATTGGAGAAATCTATAAATGTTACATTCAGAGAGAGATCTCATAAGAGGTGACTTCAATTGCAAACATACGAACTGGGGATCCCGATTAACGAGCAAAAAAGAAACAATTCTACTAAATACCTTGAAAATTAACAAAATCAACTTCATAAATACTGGAGAACCAACGTTCTGCCCTACGGACAGCAGAAAGATACTTGATCTTATAGAATTTTATATCTTTGCAAACATAAAACCAATAATGACCTGACACTAAAATCTTGCCTAGATCTATCATCTAACGAACATCTAACACGAAGTCGACATTTAGCTGACAGAATTGTGCAACCGATATAATGACTATGCTACTTGTAGAAAAATTATAAACATACAAACTTTATAAACACAAACATTACTCTTCAAAAACATCAAATGTGCTAGATAAAGTCAAGGTATACCTCAACACAGTAATTCTTGAGGTAACTAACAGATCTACTCCTGCTATACGTCTACGCAAAAACTGAAGAACATAAAAGGAAAAAGAACACTCAGAAAAAGATGGCAATTATCCAAAACTCGTGAGGAAAAAGCAAAATTTAACGAAACTTTAAAGAAACGAGAAAGACATCTTACAGATAATAGAAATAACAAAATCAACAAAAACTTAAGGAATTTTGCAGCAATGAAAGCAACAAACTACTCCCTATGGAAGGCAACAAAAGAGATTAAAAACTCAAAAACACAGTTTTCCCCACTAAGGACCAATTACGATTAATGTGCTCGAAATGATTAAGAAAGAGCTACTATATTAGCTGAACATTTTAAAGATACATACGACAAACACGATACCGACAGCATCATACCCAGGATAACTATAAACCAAAACAATAATCAAAGAACAATAAAAGAAGTAAAAAAAACACATGCAATACAAAACCAAGGCACAAAAAAAAAAAAAAAAAAAAAATCCCGGATATGGCCATATTATTTTAAAAAAACAACAAAGGAGCTTCCCTAAACGGCATTAGTCTATCTCTAGAATCTCTTCAATGCGATCGTTTCATTAAAATTCTTTCGAAGGTCTGGAAAGTAGCCAAAACAATAGCCATTCGTAAGCCCGAGTAGGATGCTAACTAAACCGCGAGCTATAGGCCAATAAGTCTACTGCCGATGGTATGCAAGCTTATTGAAAAGGTACCTGTAGACGGACCACAACCAATAATGGATGAAAATAATACAATTTCTAGTCATCAATGTGGATTCAGATGTAAGGTATCAACAAGATATCGAAAGATTTGGATGAGATGATATATATCGCTGCAACTCATCTTGATATATCAAAGGCTTTTGATAAAGCTTGGCACAAAGGACTTAAATATAAGTTACAATGTGTACTACTAACTGACTTTTATCTCCACATTGACTACCGTCGCCTTTACGTACAATTCAGGGACGAGCATTAAACTCTTTATAGAGCCGAATTGGGAGTACCACAGGGGTCCTAGAATCTCTATTATATCTTGTGTATACTATACATATAACATTCCAATACCTTTGACAAGAAATTCTATGATCGCAACTTTCGCAGATGACACGGTAACATTCTCCCCGCATGAAATGATGGAACGGGCAACCGACGAACTCGAAAGACAACTAGAAGAATTAAGAAACTGGGGTATACAAATCAACGAAAATAAAACAGAACTAGTCATATACACAAAAAGAAAAATAACAAAAGGCAAAATAGTAAAATTAGCCAAGGAAGCCAAATACTTGGGAATGTAGATACATAGACCAAAAGCTAAACTAGAACAAGCATACGAGGGTTGTTTGTTAGATACCCGGATTAGAAATGACAACGCAACTTTTTAAGGTTTTGACAATTTGTTTTTCGATATAGTCCTCTGTCAACTCGATACAATCTTCTTAGCGATGCTGCAACTTTTTTAACCCCTTCGAATAGTACGAGTTTTGTTGGTCCCCCTAGATCGGAGAACAATTCCTAGTGCCATTCGACCGATTTGGCTGTGACGACTGCGGAGGTATGTGCCGGTGCGTTGTCGTGGTGGAACAGCAGTTTTTTCTTCGCCAAATGTGGTCGTTTTTTCTTCAAATCGGCATTGAATCGTCCCAATAAATCAACGTAATATGCTCCTGTGACTGTTTTTCCCTTCTCCCTTCACACTTCGCGCGACCTAAAAATCGGTGAAAATCACCTTTCCGGCTGAAGCCACGGTCTTCGCCTTCTTTTTAGCACATTCACCGGGTAAAACCCATTATATCGATTGTTCTTTGGTCTCTGGTGTATACCAATGAATTCATGTCTCATGTCTCGTCACGAAACGACGTATAAACTCCTCCGGATTTTGATTAAACATGACCAAGCACGTCTTTGAAGTAGTCTCACGATTGCGCTTGTTCCCCGGTGTGAGCAAGCGCGGCACCCATCGCGCAGACAGATGCAGATAGTCAGGTTGGCTATTTCAGCCAACTCGCGAATTTTCACTCGGTGGTCCGCCAACACGAGATCATGGATTTTGTCCACGGTTTCCTCTGTGGTAATCGTTTTCAAGCCACCTGAGCGCGGTTCATCAGAAACTGACGTGCGGCCACGGTGAAACTCTGTGAACCAATAGTAAACGCTTGTACGGGAAGTTAAATGGGTCCCATACACACGATCGAGAATACAGGCTTGATTTCCAAGCAGGTTTTGGCACTCAAAATCAAGAATCGCATCACGGAGCAATACTGCTCTTTTTTCATTGTCGCAAGAAACACTAACACAATGTTTTGAAATTGGTGTCAAAACAAAATTAAGCGTCAAATTGTCACCATATTTTGACAGGCGGGCTAAAAGGGGAGACACTACATGATGGTATACTCATTTTGGCACAGAAGCTCCACCTATCTTCCAATCCGGGTGCTCATCAAACAGCCCTCGTATAACTAAAAGAACGAAATTGAATCAAAGTACAAATATAGACAATGTAATTGGATGTTAGGAAGATATTCTGTAATATCAATAGACAACAAGCTGCGCAAAAGTTTTCATCCGATATTCTTTGGCGGCCATAATTTATTATTTTTAATGGAAAAACCTTGGTTTTGCTTTTGGATTTGTTTATCTGATGTCTTCAAGTTTTTTTCATTAAATCGAGAAAATGATATCAGCTAAGTAGCCGCCGCCAGAATCGATGACCATTCGGGCAAGATTTGTCTAGGACGATGTTTCACAAAGACCTTAAAGTTCCGACAATAATGCAGGAAATTCAGAGGACGAGTATAAAACAAAATCCGACTGTTAACGCATCACAACAACGAAATAAATTTAATTATTCCAGAAGAAATAACCTGAAGGAGAAGACTAACATGCTAAAGACCATTAGACCTTAAAATGAGAAATGCTAACACTGCCCAAACTCTTGTTTTATTCATAAAAGTAAATATTTTGTAATATTGGGTCATATAAAAAGTCTCCGCAATTTTTTGTCACTAGATGGTGATGGTGTCCATTCATCTGGAAACACTAATCTGATTGTGTCAAACGACCACGTGTTTGAAAGGTGGCATGTCAGGCTACATATTTTGTGAAGACAGCTGTGTAATTCGTTGATTTGAAAATGAGTGAAATATCTGAAGAAATACGCTATGTGATGCTTTTGTACTATAAAAAAGGGAAAGGGTTTACGGTGAGAATGCTGTGAGTGAACGTTGGACCCAGGAGTGGTTTGTTCGATTCCGTTCCGGAAATTTTAATGGAAAAGGTACACATCGCACTGGTCGGCCTGTCACTGTAAAAGTCCATGAAATTTTGCAACTAATGGAGCAAGACTGGCACGGAAGGTATCTGGAGATGGCGGAGGCACTAAACATCAACCGTATGGCAAACTTGGAATCATCTTAGACGAATAGGCTACTCAAAGAAGCTCGATGTTTGAGTGCCACATGAATTAACGGAAAGAAATTGAATTGACCAAATAACCATCAGTGAAACGCTGCTGAAACGCAACAAAATGGAACCATTTTTGAAGCGATTTATTTCTGGCAATGAAAAGTGGATTAAATACGAGAATATCCAACGCAAGCGATCATGGTCAAAGGCCGGTGACCGACCATAAACGATTTCAAAGCCTATTTGATCCTCTATTGTGTACAACTCGACCATTTAAATGAACCTTTCAAGAAAGAGCGACCAATATTGGCCAATAGAAAGGGAGTTGTCTTCCATCATGACATCTTTGATGACCCGGAACAGATTGACGGAACTTAGATGGGAAGTTTTGATGCATCCACCGTGTAGCCCTGACCTTGCACCCTCTGATTATCATTTGTTTGTCTTTGCAAAATTCTCTTGATGGTAAAGATTGGCCGACCGAAGAGTTACTGAAAATCACTTGGCCAAGTTTTTCGCTGGTAAACCACAGAAGTTCTACACCGATGGAAGCTACCAGAAAATGGCAAAAGGTTAAAGATAATAATGGCCAATATGTACTTGGTTGAAATTGATTTTGAATAAAGAATTTTTTTTTTTCAAAAATGTACCAAACAAACCGCTGAAACCTTTTATATGACCCAATACTATGTTTGTCAAGGCAGTTACCTCCAAAAACAGTTTGTGTCCTATTTGTGTAAGCATTAACTTAATATGTCACCCAGACTTAAACAGCTTATGTCATGTTATCAACACATCAACCGCCATATGTAACTGACATCATCTGTAAACCACATCCATCTAAATATTGAGTATCACTTCATCACTTATAATCAAATTTCAATCTGCTTACAAAAGAAACTTCGTGCTTACTTCTGTGGCAAAAAATTTTGTAAAGTAAACAGCAAACAATTAAACTTACACGATGTTGGATAAAACTCTCAATCAAATGTTTACCTACGCGAGTGTCTTTCAGTTAACAACGAGAAATTGTTCCATCCTGCATTACAGTATAAGATACAACAACACATTCAATCGGTGTTTACTAGGTAAACGTCACGTAAAAGAGGAAGAAATTAAATTAACAACACAAACGTGCCACCAGGGATAATAGCCTAAGTTATGATACTAAATATCATTATTATTATTTTTACATTATTTTTTTTCTTTTTATTAACTTACACTTTTTTTCTTTTGTTTTTCCTCACAACAATGCCAATTTGTGTAAGTCTAATAGAGTTTTTAATTTGGCGAAATCTCTTATTGGTTGTGTTGATGGATAACATGTCCCTTCCTTTTGTGATTTTAATTTACGCTTGCAATACTGGCTATTACTGATATTATGAGTCCTATGAGTGGAGGTAGCAATGAAATCTCTTGTTCTTGAGTGACCGAATTATCACCTCAAAGTTTATTTGCATCAGTGAATCCTTCCATTCGAGTAACGAGAGTGAAATTGACTAGGTCTTCATAGAATTGAAGTCTACAACTTATTCGATCTATTTATTAACCTAACAAGCGTATCGATGCTTCTCCTGTCTGTCTCTATATTCTATTCACAAATCACCGTCGAATAAAGAAGTTGTGAACAAGTGTTCTCACTTAGCCTCTCACTACCAACTCCTACACTCACCTCCACGTTGGTGACTAGTGGGTACCTATTACATCTACTGGAGATTGGGTAACCAACTATTTTGGAAGATCATTGGCGGCCGCGGTCGAGAAAAGGGGGGAGGAGAAGTGTCTTCTTACTCCAGGTGGCAGCAGACGAATTCTCTAGATGGAATGTACAATGGCGTCTACATTTCCTGTTAGGCCGAACTACGTAGTGCAATCTCTATATGAGCTGCTTCAACATATCAAGATACCAAGTCTATAGGAATCTTCAATACTGAGCCAGGGGGTCAATGGCAGCGTTCATAACCCGAAGTGGGTTACTGCCACCGGAATATCCGGCCTGCTGTCCTAAGGTCAAAAGAAGGGCCTGGCCTTTCAGGTTGGAGGTTGTGCCGTTGGGGTAACCTCCCGACCATGTCAAAAAAGATAAGTTATGAGAAAGACACAACTATCTACGGATAATGAATCTCCTCAAACCCCAATAGACCCGGAACGTCACCAGAATACGATTTGAGAGTATGTACCTGGAATCTACGAACACTGTACACACCAGGTGCTACTCAAAAGCTTGAATCTGTTTTCACGCGATACAATACAGATAAAACCGCGATCCAGGAGATACGATAGAATTATTTCATCGTAGAAAATGCACTTTAAGCCGATAAGTGATGATAAGTGATAACTGTGAAAGAAAAACATTTTTGGCGGATTAGTTGGTAAGCACAGAATCCACAAAACGACAACAGACACCGTCTACAGGGTAATCGAATTTTGCAGCATCTTGTAAAATGGTGATAAGTAGCACTAGGATTTCAAGGCTAAGGATCGACACAGTAACGTGGCGAGGCACGCATCCAACATCCTCGACGTGCACACATCCCGAGAGGCGAACCACGAATCTAACCATTTTCTTGTTGCGTTTAAATTCAGAGCTCGACTGTTCAACGAGATGAAGCTGCGAACTGTTGACAAAAAGAAATTCGATGTTGGATGCCTAAGTTCATTCCGGAGTAGCCAGAGTCTACAGAGAGCCCCTCAGTCAGAAACAACCCACTGTGCAGTCACCCACCACCAATGCCAAAAATTATTAGTAGGGCACCAACCACCCCAGATAACGTGGTATAATGATGAATGCGAATACTGTAAAAGTGACAGAAGATGCACATAAGAAACACAACCTTTCCGAAACTGCGAAGGAAACCTATTCACCAAAGCACAGGGCATAGTAGATGGTGAACCAGTCAATGAAGAACCAGTTCCACCACTTAGCTATAAAAAAATCTTAAGAACTACAAGGCGGTAGGCTCTGATGGCCTACCATCAACCAAGTATGGGTGGACGAAAGCATGCCCGATGACAAAACTATCAGTTCCATATGCCCCATTTACAAAAATGGCGATCCTATGTCTTGCAAGAACAATCGAGGCATATCCTTTCTTGAATGTCGCATATAAGATCTTATCCAACGAACTTGTACTCTGTGAACGTCTCAAACCGTTCTGCAACACTGGCACGTACCAGTGTGGCCCGGCAGAGCGACTATAGACAAAATTTTCACACTGATCCAAATCCATCGAATTCGAAGCCGCATATGATAGTATTTATTGTGAGGAGCTCTATACCACGATGGCCGAATTTGGGATCCCGGCAAAACTGATCTAGATGTATCGCATGATGCTAGAAAACACGCGGTGTAATGTGCAATTTGGAAGTAGCTCCTCCAAACTATTTCAAACGTGCACCATTTACACTATCATGTGACCTTTTCAATCTCGTTCTGGAGCAGGAAGGCACTATCTTCAACTGGTCCTTTCAGCTACTGCAATATGCGTAGGACGTTGACATCATTGGTCGTTCCCAGCATGCCGTGATAGGGTAACTTTTACGACAATTGAAGAACAGGAGAAATTGGTTTCCTTATTTCCTTGAAGTAAACGAGGACGAGAATAAGTACATGCTATCAACAAATAAACCAACATCTGTCCACCGCCTAGCATAAAACACCACTTTTAATAGCAAGAATTGCTATATTTCTAAGGAGTTCACCTATCTCGGAGTAGAGGTGAATTCCACGAATAATATCCTAGTGAAGATCCGATGAAGAATTTCCCTGGTAAACCGTTGCTAGCAAAAAAATTGGGTTCAAAGCTCCTAACTCGAAGGACGTAAAGTGTGCTTTACAAAACTTTTATCCTGCAAGTTCTGCTGTATGGCGCCGGATTGATACTGGGCTCCTTCAAAAAAAAAATCCTATGGGCGAAGGGAGAAGAAGATATAACCACTAATTTTATGAGCTGTATCAAGATGTGGATGTAGTCCAGAAAGCAAAAATACGTGGACTTCATTGTCTCGGCCAGATTGAGCGAATAGACAGAATTGATCCTGCCCCAGTCCTCAGCTCCCAGGTTCGAAGCAACACGGAGGGCTGAATCTCCGTTTTAAAAACCAACCCATCGCGGATGCCAAAGCGCTTGGTCTGGATAATTAGAAGCAGCGTGCCGGGGATTGCAGAGGATGAAAGACGGCAGTGTCTCAAGTAGAATCTCTTTACGGATCGGCAGCCCGTTAAGTAAGTAAGTATCATCGTCAGTGGTAATTTAAACAATGATATTCTGGTCTAAATGAGTATCACTGATGGTATGAGATGGTTCAATTTATTTCCAGTCTTAGTTTTTAATTTTTCTGTAACATATTCGAAGACAAGTTATGAATACAGGGACTTCTACATCATTGACCTGGACAGTTGGAGGTAAAAGTCATTCAGTTGTGATCAAATTGAATTTCTCAATCACCACATATATACCGCATTTAACAATCATCTTCCAATTAAAGTACAACTTATAACATGGTCAATATGTATAGTATATTCGTAAAATTAGGAATCTAATCGAAAAACGTAACCGAAGATATAAAATATAGAAGCGTTACAAACTATTGTACAATAGATGCTCATTTTCATTTCTTATTTGGTAGGCTGTGAAATCAAGTTGTTTGTAAAATAAGGTTATCATACAGGAATAAGGCTTTCGATACCTTCATAAATGATCTCTGGGTGGTATTTAGTCTCTTAAGTATAAGAAAACAGGCAAGCCTTCCTTCAGCTCTTAGTCTCTGTTTGAAACTCGAGAATTAACAGTTCAGAGCCGACTATGCTCACCATAATACAGGCCAAGTTGGGAGAACACCACTTCCTCCGCCAAGTCTAGCACCCATTCTATCCATAATAAGCATATGTGACCCAACCGTTCCAATCCAATCAACGACACAGAACGCTACAAACCAGCAATTCATCCAACGAACAAATTTCCAAATAAATTCACATTAATCCCAAAGATATTCCCTACCTCCCATTAAATTTTCGCCAAACCAATCCGGTCGAAAGCCAGAACCTATGGATACTAGCAAAATCCATACGCATAATGTTAATTACAGGAATCAACCAATGATCAAAAATTGGCCACCAGCTCCTAAACGAGCTATAGCTCTTTCGCAACAATATTCAAAACCTAACAAACTATAAAGAAATTTCCATTTGGAAACTTCCGGACTGGACTCCCAGAATCGACATGCGGCTCCTTCACAACAATATCCGAATCCTAACGAGCTGCAGAGAAATTTTTATTTGGAAACTTCCGAAATGAATTCCCGGAATAATTATACCATACATCCGTAGAATCTCAAGAAGCCATTTAACCATGGCCAATCAGAGGGAAGGCTATCAAAATTTAAATGAATACGTAGAATAGACAGAAACATTTACTAACTTTGTAAGCCTACGAACCCTTCACTACCTTATTTTGAGTATAGGACGAGAAATAATAACTTCCCCTTAAATTCTTAATAGGCAACGGCCCCAATAAAAACTACATCCAACCCAATCTAGTTCAAAATTCTCTCCCAAATCACCAAATCACCCACCATACTACAATATAATAAATCTCTTTGAGCCAGGCACTAATATAAAATTTTTTCTATTACCTTCACTCCGGCCATTTCACGCAATCATTGGCAATGACAGCCTTAAAGAACAGTCGGCCGTTATCCATGTTAAGCAAAATTTATTGATTATAATCAATAGTAATAAAATTAATATAGGTTGACATAAAAAATATCTGAGGCAATCCATAACGTAAATGTCAGAACCCAGCACATGACACAAGAATAGCGAGACTAACTAAATTGCTTGACCATAAATTACGCCAAGCTGTTCGGCGAACCAAGTGAGAAACTTACTTTTACTACCAAAGTTAAGAGCGGACGAGTACCAAAGTCGCACGACAACCGAAGATTCCATTTATTTGAAGTACCATCCATATCCTATGGAGCTAAAAGAGAAATAGATAAACAAATCAATCAGTTGCTTGATGATGGAATCCAGTATATGGTAGATTGTTAAAAAAAAAAACAAAGCGGATGCTTCAGGTGAAAAGAAGAACCATTTGGTAATTGATTACTGGAAACTCGATTCGATAACAATAACAAATCGTTACTCAATTCCTGAAACTAATGAAGTATTGGCGCATTTAGGAAAATTTAAATATTTTTCGGCGATCGACTTAAAAAGTGGTTTTCACCAAATATATACTTCTACTCGAAAACGATGCCGAGAACACAGAGAACACAGAACTCACAGAGAGCCCTAGACGATATCCTACGAGAACACATCGATAAGATCTGTTGTGTCTAAATCGATGACATAATTGTGTTCAGGATGTCGAACGAAACTTTCATAATTTGGAAACTATTATCGAAACTCTCTAACAAGCCAAGTTCATTTGGATAAATGCGAATTTTTGAAACCAGAAGTCGAGCTCCTCGGGTTTATCGTATCTTCCGATGGTATAAACACTAGTCCAGTAAAGTATTGTATATAGAAGTCATCACCAAGTTCCCATATCCACGTTCCTATCAGCCCACTAGCATTTCAGATTTATCGGAAAACTTATTGGCCAAAATAAAGGGGAATGTTGTTGGCGTAACACCAACGAGCTTGACATGAAAGTCAAGGAATTTACCCTGGCTCTCAATCAGGTTATGGCTCCTTCCTTCCCTCTAACTCAACCTAGAGGCAAGAAAAAGCTGCAATGGTGGAGAGCAGCACTGGGAACAGAAAAGTTTGCAAGAAATTTTACAATCAAGCAAAAGGCACAGGAATGACTGGGACTCATACAAGGAATCCCTCAAAATATATAAAACAGAATTGAGGAAGGCAAAGCGACAATCCTGGAGGTCATTCTTTGACAAAATTTAAGAAACCTATGACACATCGTGGCAAAAAAATCCTCTCTACAAATCCTATGATGCCTAGTTGTTTGAAAAAAACCGATGGCCTTGGACAACCTTAAGTAATGAATCACTCAACCTGCTACTGGACGCTGACTTTCCAGGTAGCTCATTATTCGCGGCCAGTAGCAACCCAAAAAGGACTACTAAAACCATGGCCAAAATTCAAGGTCTGATTACAAGAGACAAACTGCTTTGGACGCTGCTTAGCTACATACCATACGAACGGTATAATACCTGCCGAGGAACAAAAGTCTTCAGATAGACGACTAGAGAATATCATGAGGAGATGTGCATAACTGATCCAGATTCCACTGCCATGGAGAGAAGTCTATGTAGTTTTCATTCCCAAAGCCGCAAAATGCTTTCATGTTGTCTCAAAGGTCCTCAAACCTATAACTAGCCACATCAAACGATCCCTACAATATAATATAGAAAGTACACAATGTTCGCTTTCTTGGACATCCTGGATCGCTTTCGCCTTTAACAATGTCAACAGGTCCGGGATCACGACTGCGCTGTCAACTCTACAGGTAGACGACTCACTTAGGGAGTTGATCAGTCTTATGCTATATAGCAGGACAATGAACTCCAAACTGAATGGGGCTTCTGCTAAAAATTATAATAGGTTGGAATTTATAAACGAATCTTTCAAATTACTCCTCACAAAACGAGTTATTGTGTCATGGAACTAGTGTTCCATATACTTCAGAGCAAAACGGGAGAATTGAACGAGAAAACCGTACATTAAACCGTATACATTAAACTATACAACACTAAGTGCCTTGGGGGGTAAAACACCCTGCGAGATGTGGTGCGAAAGTCAGTTTGAGGTCAAGGTATTTAAAACTTTTTATCGAGTTGTTCTTGTGCCTAAGCAAAACCGCAAAAAATGGGGCAGATAGGCAAAAAAGGATTATTAACTGGGTACACTGATGTACTCCTATTCGAACGTTATATGATCTGGATGCTAGATATCACGGCTGTGTATACAATAAACAACACCACAGGCAGTGCCTTAGGAGGTAAAACTCCCTACGAGATGTGGTGTGGAAGTAAGTTTACGCGTAAGGAATTCGAAGCTTTTGGCTTTTGGAGCAGATAGGATTATTTTCGTGATATTCTGACATATCTAAAGATTATAGAATCTGGATACTAGAAACCGTTAGAGACTTAATTTTTAAGGAAACAGTGGCTTTGGAGAAATGTCGAAAACGGATGTTGATCTTATGAGTCGAAATGACGACTCTTCGATAGAAGTTGTGATTAATAATACGTGGTGGCCGTGGTGTAGTGGTATATGCATGGACTCCTCAAGCAGAGGGTCGCGGGTTCGAATCGCGTGCGAGGTAATTCTCTGAAAAAGTCTTTTCATGGAATTTGTATGTAGTTATATGTAAACCCCGTCGGCGTCAACTCTGACATGAAGGCATAACACTGATGTTGGAGTGGTTGCTGGCTGGGCTAAATGTAACGAACTAACTAGTACGTACTTAAGACCCACTGGTTGAGGATGCTTTAGCTCCAGTTTGACAACCACCTCTGTAAAAATATGGAAACCTAATACACCTGAGTTTCAATCTACTACACCACCCGCCCGCGCCCTGGTGAAAAAGTTAGTAAAAGGGTATTCATATCCCCTTGGTGCGCGAGCGGAATTATATATAAAAAAAAAAAAAAAAAAGTTCAAACTCAAGGCGTTCTTACTAAAGGCGCACGTGTGGGGGACGAAGAGGAGTTAAATAGAAGTGGACTACGCAAAAGGAAGGACGCTGCACTAGGGACAAACGTGTATTCTTTATGTAGAAAGAGCCACAAAGCTACAAAGATGGTATTTCTTGCAGTAGAAGGAAGCAATGGCAGAGGAGGTAAAAAGCCTTTAGAAAAATCACACCTGAGATATAGCATCTCGTACTGAAGATAGAAAAATAGTTGGAAGCAAATGCGTGTACAAGCTTAAAGATTTACGCTCCGCAAAACAAATGTATAAAGCAGGACTAGTTTCACAAGGTTACTCGCTAGAATATAGAATCGATAATGGAGAAACATACAGTCCCATGGCGAACTTCAATTCGATTTGTTCGATTTCAAACTAAAGCCGAGCAAGGTGGATCCCTGCATTTTCTTATCAGCAGAAAATATAAACAAAATAATACTTCCAATGATGCGCTGGTGGCTACAAAAAAAAAAAAATATATATATATATATATATATGTATTGTCCTTCAGTTTTGGAAGCTGGTAACTTTCTTAGGATCGAGAAAGCCGGAAGTGAAATTCATGTGGGTCAATCACATTGCGATAAGTAGTTATGAGAACTATATTACATGAGTAATTGCAATCCAGTGTCACTACCAGCGGAAATATCTTCTTCAGTAGAAGATTTCGGGAGAAGTAAAATTTTTCTGCAGAGAAAAAGTTGGCTCTCAATCACATCATATTTATGGGAAAAATCATGAAGGCAAAAATATGTTTTTATGTCCACCACCGAGTCGGCGTATGTAGCTGCTTCACAGGCAATAAAAGACATGATCTGACTACAACAACTACTCACTGAGGCAGTTCTAATTGGTATATCTATTTCAGTGTTGAACATGGACAACAAGAAGTGAATTGACTTGTAGCGCTTCATACAGTTAATAATCATTACACATATAGACCGATTTCACTACTCCCAATTTCATCTAACATATTTGAAAGGGTACAACTTGAGCGTATATTATCTGTTATTAACGGACAAAATCTTGCCTCTTAACAATAGTTTGGGTTGAAAAAAAGCATTCAACTATTGATAAGACTCATTCATTCACCGGCGTAATTGAGGAACCACTTGAAGAAAGAAAACTAAATCTTAGTTATCGATTCCTCGCAGGCAGCAAAATTGCACCAGGTCTTGCCTCTAAGCCTATACATATAATATTCTAAAACTTATCTCTAGAATAGACATTTATTTGTCTGACATGGAAACGAGCTCTTCGAATTCGAAGAAATCATAGCTGGTGTGCCTCAAGGAAGTTTTCTCAGTCCGCTTCTATATCTCCTATTTACCGTAACATCGAAAAGGAGGTGCTATTAAACAATCAAATGCTGACCAGTTTGAACCTATGTTGTACAACTCTGGGGTTGTACAAAGAAAACATATTTGGAGAGTCCGATTGTCAAATTATCTTTTTGTTATGTTGGTATACATGCTCCTGAAGTATGATTTTCAGCTATATTTTTTGTTTACCTTGTCTGTGGCAACTGCTAAGGTTAGACGTATTTTTATGAGCTTAACGATTTTCGTTTGTTAAAAAAAAATAAATTAGCAAAGCATTTGCATCAATTTTTTCTAAAAAATGGAATCAAATGCTCTAAAATACATGAAATCTTGACTATGGTATACGGTGAGTCTGCTCAAAGTAAAAAAAAAAAAATGTTAACAAGTAGTACAAGGTCTGCCCACATGGCGGAGAAGATGCCAATGACCAACCTCGCTCTGCAACACATCAACAAAAGATGACAACGTCAATGCTGTGAAGGAAACTGGTTTGGAAAATCGTCAAGTTACCATAAGAGAAGTTACTAACGTTGTTGGTGTATCGGTCAGCTCGTGTCATGCAATTTTTTCGGATGTTTAGGGTATGAGACGTGTGTCTCATACTTGTTCCGAAACTTCTTAATTTTGATCAGAAGCCGAATGCCTTTTGACAAAGATGGCTTAAAGCCTAATCCCGACGAAATAGCAGTTATTGAGAGGTTAAAACTACCAAAAACAACAAAACAGATTAAAAGTTTTTTTTAGGAATAACCGGATACTACACAAAATTCATCAGAGACTGCGCAAAGATCCCACAACCTTTAACAAAATACCTTAAGAAAAATGTCAAGATAAATATAATGACATAAAAGAATGCGAGAAATCAAAGAGTTTAAGAAGTTGTCACCCTATATTGAAATATCAAGCAGGACATCAAATATGTTTTGCTTCAAGAACTCTTAATAAACACGAAAGGAATTATTCGGCAACCGATAAGGAATTTCAAGCAGTAATATGGTCAGACAACTCTACATTTATAGCAAAAAATTGAAAATTTTTACAGATACACACAAAATGTAAAGGAAACTATATATCACCCAGTCACCAAAGTCACGTGAGTATGATAAATTCGTCAGAATAATCGTCCTAATAAGTCCGGAATTCGTGCAATGGTTAAGCGTTTGGAAGAAACTGGTTTTGTGTCAGGTCAAACTTGATGGCATACTCGGCCAGCACATACACATCCAAACATCACCATTGTGAGCGAAAATGTTCAAAGCCAGCCAGGCACCTCAATTCGTCGCCGAAGTCAACAATTGAGCCTCAGTTACTTTTATGGCACTTTACGCGAATTTTAAAAGTTGATTTTCATTTGCACGCCTATAAAATCCAAATTACACAACAAATGAAGCTTTTGGAACAACTACGACGTATCCGTTTTGTTAACTGCATGTTCGGTCACCAGGAAAATTTGTCATCGAATTTGATCTTTTCCGATGAAGCCCATTTTTGTATGGATGGATACAAAATTATCGTTTCTGGGGATCGGAACACCATACATACATCCAAACTATACATCAGAAAAAAGTCATTGTATGGTGCCGATTATGGGTTGGCGGCATCATTGGCCCATACGTCAGAAAAAGGACGTCAAAAAGACAATTACAGTGAATAGGGGATGTTACCGCAACATGCTGACCGGCTATTTTTTTTTGTTTTTTCCAAAAATTGAGTGAGTTGGGTCTGGACGATCTCTGATTTCAACAAGATGGTGCTACCATCATCACAAGTCATCATTCAATCAATTTGAGCCTGAGTATAGTCTTTTGGATCTTAAGACACCAACCAGACAGAAATTGGTGCCAAATGAAGAATATACAATTTTGCGGTTGGATTTGGGCTTACATCCGCTAATGCAAGAATTGAAGCCAAACGACCATAGGTCAGAAAGACAATTACAGTGAATAGGGGATGTTACCGCAACATACTGACGGCTATTTTTTTTTTTTTTTTTTTTTGTTTTTTCAAAAATTGAGTGAGTTGGGTCTGGACGATCCCTGATTTCAACAAGATGGTGCTACCATCAACACAAGTCATCAATCAATCAATTTATTGCATACGAAAATTGAAGATCGAATTATTTCGGTTAGAGGAGAAGTTGATTGGCCACCAAGTTGATGTGATTTTAGATCTTTAGACCTCTTCCCGTAGGGTTATTTGACGAGTAAGGTCTATGTCATTAATCCAGCGAACATTTATGGTAGGATCTTAAACATAACATCCAAACTGAAATTGCGCTCATTATCCCACCTATCGAAAATATAGCCCTTCTGATGGTCGCTTATAACAGAAGTCGTGGTGGCTACATGAACCTTGTTTTGTTCCGCTCATAATTGACATAGAACAAACTTTATTAGTCAAAAAAATTCTGTATTAATTTCACAATAAAAATGTGTGTTTAATTGCTGTTGGGTCATCCTTGATAAGAATATGAAGCTCAATTTCAATAAATGCCCTAAACGATTGTATTACTCGAAAATCAGTGGCATAAACAATAACAACTAAAAAACTGGGAACAAAATATAGATACCAATTTTTATTCTATCCAACAGAGGAAAACTTTTTTTTCTTTATTGGTAAAAAGGAATCCGTATACATAAGTATAAGTAACAACTTTTTATCCCTGCTCCAAGCAACTATTACTCTAAAACCCAAGCATTCTATACCAAGAAAACAGGGGAACTACCTATAATAAATTAGGAGCTCATTTTCTCGCAACATAAAGTGATAATTTAATTTATGAACGATACGCCTATACGTAACAGCTTCTTACTCATAAAATCACACCAAGCGTGGGTAGATCTAGAATACGTAATGTAACTCGATCTGTGTTCTCGTGTCCTCAAGAAGAAAATCACCAATAATCGTCATCAGATACAAGTACACAAAGCGTTGATTTTTCTTTTTATTGAACTATTCAACGTAGTGGAGGATGTTTTTTTTTTTTTTGTTTGTAGATACCCGTACACTTAACGTTTCACGATTGGTAGCGTCTGATTTCTTTTTGTATTTGCTAAAGCCTCTGGAAAAAAAAAATATTAAATAAAAGGAGGGAAAATATCCTGTCAAATGGCCTGAGGGTGGCAAATAAATTTCTATCGATTGCAATTGGAATTGGAACAACTTCCGAGGGAATTTGTCGTTGATTTTCGAATCTGACTCTATTTTTCGAGTATAATGCGGAGAATGTGTTACTTTTAATTTAATGAGCCGATGGGAATGTAAACATTATTTCTTTATTGTATATAAAAATATGTACTCCTATGTTATAAAATTTGGAAAGGGCCGTTAAAACGGGAAGGTTGCAAACTGCAAGTAGGTGGTTAGAGTTTGAAGAAGAATTGCTCAGGGGTACGAGAATTTCAGTGATATACACAAATAATTAGGCACAAGAAAGATGTGAAATCTTATTATAGGATAATATTAAAGAGGAACGCATAATTGAGCCAAATTGTTGGCAACAAAATTCCATTTAACTTTCTGTTCTACATTGTGATTTTCCTCGAAAAGAAACAATCTTTTTGTCAGGGAACTTTGTTTTTTATGCCGTTTGTAATTTCGTTAAAGTTCTTTAAAATGAATCTAACAAGTGATTGTATCCACGCATGTGTACCATGCCGTAGTTTGCGTTATAATAGAGTTTAACCCGATCAGAAGCACTTGTATTTATCAAGCCAGGATAGGGTGTTGTAACATGACTTCAACCGTCTCGCACAAGAAGAGAAGCCGGCAGATTTTGCGAAGGCCGAGGTCAATTAAGAAGAACAAATCGGGGTTGAGAAATTGGACCGGTGAATATACCCCCCGAAGGACGTGTGAAAATCGAAATTCTTAAAAAAATTAAACCCATGTCACTTAATACCAACATTCTAGATAGTTGAATTGAAATTTTTTTTAATAAAGAGTCACCGCGATACCGTGTTCACGAATGAAACTGGCAATCAAAGGTAATGTTCGATTTAGCGAACAACACAAAAACACATCTTGGCTTATAGCTTATGCCAGTCAGCGAGCGGACCCATCTTATGGATGAGCAAAAGGAACTGGTAACGGGCACGATCAGAGAAATCAACAGGTCCACTGGTGATTTGATGGTATGTTTTACAAAAAAGTGGAACCAAAGCGTACATCATTGTAGTGAATGCAAAATAGATGCACTTAATATTTCTAAGGCATCTGAAAGAGTTTGATGAGTAGCCGTGGCTCAAGTGGTAGAATATTGGCTTTCAAGTCAGACGGTTCGGGGTTCAATACAAGTCACGCTCATTCTTTTCCCAGACAACTTAAATTACGTTGCCTAGAATATAATAGGTCCAATTACACAAATAATATAGTCTTCCCATGGAGGCCAAAAATCTTTCTTTCTTTCTCTGTCCCATTTTCCTAAAAACTTAACACGTGCTCAAGCACTTGAAGTGTAGTCTTACCGACGTAAGTTTTAATTTTTTTTTAAAACAAAAATAAAATCAGGCTCTTTTGTCGAAAATGAGTGATTTTGGGATCGATGACCCTCTTCTCCAATTTTTTTTTTTTTTTATAATCCCGCACGCGCATCAAGGATATATGAATACCCTTTTACTGGCTTTTTTCCAGGGCGCGAGCGGGTGGTGTAGTAGTTTGAAACTCAGGTGTATTAGGTTGCTAAACTGGAGTCAGTGCATCCTCAACCAGTGGGTCTAAGTACGTGCTAGTTAGAGGTTAGTTCGTTACATTTAGCCCAGCTTGCAACCACTCCAACACCAGTGACGCCAACAGATTTTCATATAATTGCATACCAATTCTATGAAAAGACTTTTTCAGAGAATTGTCTCGCACGAGTTTCGAACCTGCGACCCTCTGCTTAAGGAGTCTACGCATATACCACTACACCACGGCCACCATCCAATGGATTAGAAATTACCTTTTGGAACGTTTAATTCCAGTTGCTTTTAATGGATTCAAATTAAATATTCACAAAGAAAAAAAGAAAAAAAAATGCTGGCTTACCCCAGGGCTTCGTTCTGTCTCCAAGACTCTTCTTTTTAATTGTCATCAACGATGTCTTGTCTGCTACTTATAATCCAGTATATTCCTTTGCTGATAGCAGTACTCTCTGTTTTTCGTATTCGTTCCCGAATACGTATGTTAAGCTCTTTAAATTCTGATACTAACAGCATTGCCAATTGAAGAATTATCAACAGAGCGGAGTTTAATGCTTCCAAAACTCAATGTTGTCTGTTGTCATTGAAGCGAAATTTGAATACCCAACCATTATCCATAAATGACACTTTCGATGGTACCGGCTCCTGGGCTGACTAATTGCCTGGCGATGCAATTATGTGAAGAGGCGCTCTAAATGTTAAGTGCATTACTAGAAAGCCGTGAATTTGAATACTGCGACATAAAACAATACGTCTAGCTACACATAGCTGCACAGTCAGATTCAGGGCTACAGGAAGAGTGTGACCGAATTCGCTTTGAATCTGAGGCGACTGGTAACAATAGCGCCTCCTGGATGGTGATAATGGGTGACCAGATAGCAATTTTCCAATTGTTATGTTTAAGCACCCGTCAGGGTTACCAATGACATCTAGCTGTCAAAATATTCAGTAAGATTTGCATTTCATCATTGAAATTATTGAAGAAAAGAATATTATCGAAATTCCGGCTCAGTTTTTAATATGCAACATGAATTTCGTCGTGAGGTCGGCCTTCATCATGGCTTCAGTGTGCAGGCAGTTTACCGTACCGTGGAAAATTTTGAGCCTGAGTATAGTCTTTTGGATCTTAAGACACCAACCAGACAGAAATTGGTGCGAAATGAAGAATATATTGTACAATTTCGAGGTTAAATTTGGGCTTACATCCGCTAATGCAAGAATTGAAGCCAAACGACCATAGCCAATGCCGTGTGTTCGCTAATTCGGTGTTGGAAATTTTTGCCGGAGATCCGGATCTTGGTCAAAAAATCATCTTCTCACACGGGCTGACTGTTTGTTACGGTTTATAGAATGGCGGCATCATCGGATATTTTTTTTTTTTCGAAATGAGAAAGGAGAAACCGTTACCGTCAACGGTTTCAGGTATAGAGCGATGTTAATCATCTTTCTGTCATCAAAGATTGACAACTTCAATATATCCGAGCTGTGATTCCAATAAGACGGCGCTACATACCATACAAGCGGCACAACGCTCGAAGTTGTGAAGAAGAAATTTGGCGCCTGGATCATCTCTCAGCAAGCGTTTGATAAATTTCTCTAGGGATACGTTAAGTCCCTAGTCTACGCTAACAAACCAACCACATTGGATGAGCTCAAGGCCTACAATCGACACGCTATTTCCGGAATAACGCCGCACATATTGGACCGAGTAATCAAAAATTAAACCGACAGTTTGAAGCACTACCAGCGAAGCCGATGCGGCCATTTGATTGATGATCTATTCCACACGTAATGACCTGAACGTAGCTTTAAAGTAAAGCCAGAACCAATTTTAAATCTCACACTGTTGTTGTTTTATTTAATTTTTTTTTCCTATCGTTCTTATCTGGTCACCCTTTAAAAGAATTAATCGTTAGCCAATAGAGGGACTAAAGGACCCAACTCAACTCAAGATTTGTTGACAGTTAGTCGTCCCTATGCAATATCAGATGCCGTGAACGTAGAACAAGAACTTAATGCTAGAACGAGAAGAAGACGTGTGTTTTATGCTAAAAGTAAGCCTACAACATATATTACGAAAAAGCGATACAGATCCATTTAAAAAAGAACTGGTGGTAAAAAGGAGCGGTTGCTCACAAAACGCTCGTAAGACAATTAATTTAAGCGTTATCCACGGGGACCACAGTAAGTAAGTAAGTAAGTAAGTAAGTAAGAAGTAAATATTTCCATCTAAGCATCAAAATACCTGTCCGGGAATACCTTGGTAAACGGTCCCAAAACAAAATGGGTGTGTTTAGCTGGCAAGGCCATATGAAGTGAAGGGATGGCACTGATGAGCTTTTTCTGGAATAAAGGCATAAAACATACTTGGAGTCGATTTTGGACTTTGATAAAATGTTGACCGAAATCCAAAGCTAAAAATTTCTGCTGTTGCTTCCATTCGGAACATCAAGCCAACAACGTCCGCCAGTCAGAAGCAACCAGCAAGAAAATAGTCCTTGATAGAGTTCAAAATCCCATATAATCTTGAAGGATGTTCAGCGATTGTTGAATTTAAATTAGGGTTGGAGCTCTCACAAGGAGTGTAGATGGAAAAGACTTGATCATACAATGCTGTATTTTCTAAAGGACTATTTGACTTTGGTAAGACACCATAACTCGGCATCGGATTAAAACAGGGCCCGCGAAGTCTGTTAAACTGCAAGCCTGGAGAGTTCCAATAGCACACGACACGACGACGTAATTAATAGAGACCTCTAATCCTAATTAAAAAGAAGGATGGCTGATCCAGATTTTGCGTCGACTACCGGAAGAAGTGACCAAAAAAGACTCTTATCCATCACCTAAAATGTATGACCTCTTTTCAATGCTGGAAGGCTGAAAATGGTTTTCAACCCTAGATCTCAAAAGTGGTAATTGGCAGGTTAAAATAAAGAAAATATGGCTTACATTGATCTCAGCGGTTTGTGGCAATTGATTGTTATGCCCTTTGGTCTTTACAACAATCTGGCGACGTTCGAAAAGATAATGGGCGAAGTGATGCAGGACTATCATAGCGGACCTTGATGACATCATTGTTTACTATGAAACATTCGACGAACACTTTATCAGTCTGGAAGCGGCTCTTACTATCAGCGGTTCATTAAAGTGTTTTCAATCGTGGCAAGACCCGTGGAATGAGGGAAGGAAACGAGCCTTTGGCAAATTTCCAAGCAAATAAGGCAAACTACGACCCCTACCTTTGGATTTCCTTATAATGACAAGCAATTCATCTAAGATACCGACGCATTAAATATAGGCATTGGAGCTGTCCTAAGTAAGAGACAAGGAGAAAGTTAAGTAATAATCGAACGTTTTAGTCACACTTCAAACAGAGCAGAGAGGAATTACTGCGTGACGAGAAGATAACTGCTAGCAGTAGTTCTGTCCACTCATCACTTCCATCACTACTTCTTCGGCCGACGATTTTTGATTCGAACCAATCTTTCTTCGGCACGATGGTTGCGGAACTTCAAGTAACCTAAGAGGCAAATGTTCAGATGGCTAGAAGGACTGCAGCAATACAAGTCTGAGATTTGCATCAACCTGGGCCTCAACATGGTAACGCACTCTCGGGAATTAAAAATTCAAACTTTGTGTTTCTTTTTATCGATTTTATGTTAGAAACCCTTAGAGTGTGTTAGAGCAGGCTCCTACCGTGTGTTAGATGGAAGCAACTAAATCACACTATTAAGCCCATAGAAGCCAATGAGGGTTTTCGTTAGGGCCGTCGACATATAAAGCGATTCAAAGTTAATGCATAACGATGGACAAACATAAGGAACTTAGAATTGATTTTCTTATTGAATGTTAATTGGAATACAAAACATCTTGCTTTTCAACGTCGTGCTAGATTTTATTTTAAAATGGCACACTAAAAGCCCGGGTTGATTTATCTTCTTTTCGCCACTCTCCAGGCAAGTGTAAATAATTAGCTAAAGACGCTGGAAGATAGCAGCCCTAAAGAATGTGACCTCACCCAACTTCGTATGTAGAACTTGAGGCATGCGGCAATACATCGCATTAGCTAGAGAGGCATGATAGTTGAGGACCTGATCTACCCCCGAATGTAACGCCATATAAGTAAGTTCCTTTGTAGGCCACACTTTGGAGGTTATTTTATCCGGTTATCCATTTTTGCTACGTGCACGATAAAAAATTGAATGGTACTGCTTGAAAGTTATTCGTATAAGAACGCATATTATCAATATACACCCTGCCTGACTCGAACTGTAACCAACTTCAGACTGCTATAATTTTCAAACCGTTCATGACAGTGGGTTCAAATTTTGACACACGACAGATAATTTTATTATTTACAAGCCTTTTAAACGATTTGCGTCTTAGTTGTGTTATCTGCGATGGAATTCAAACGTGATAGTGTGATTGCTTTATATTTGGCTGGAAAACCACAAGTAGCTATCGTTAAAGCCCTCCAGCACCTCGACGTGAATAAATCATTTGTGTCTCGAACCATAGCTCGTTACCGTGATACTGGCAGCGTTGCAAAACGCCATGGAGCTGGTCATAAAAAACAGCAACATCTTCAGAAATGGTTCGGAAAGTGAAGGCTCGAATTGAGCGAAATCCGCGTCGAAGTCGAGGAAAAATGGCCCGTGAAAATGGCTACTGAAAAATGAGCATGGGCTCAAGCCATTGAAGTTCCAAAAAGCACATGATCTTACACCGCAACAGAAAAAAGTTAGAGTCGAAAGAGCAAAGGAGTTGCTACGCTTGCACGAAAGTGGTGAGTTGCCGAATTTGATTTTTTCCGATGAGTCGCCATTTGTTATCAAGCAATATGTCAACAAACAAAATAACCGAGTTTCCTTGCCAGAGAGGTCCTTCGAAAATGTACACCTTCGGACGGCCTTTCTGATGGCAGGCAGCACCGATGGTGATGGTTTGGGCGGCCATAACCGCCGATGGTCGCTCTCCGCTTGTATTCTTGAGGCAGTATTGAAGCCTTGGGCAAACAATCATTTCTGCCGGAGACCGTGGATATTTCAACAAGACTCGGCACCGTCTTACAAAGCGCGCGTCATCCAAGATTGGCTAAAAAACAATGTTCCACACTTCATTTCTGCGACAAAATGGATTGCAAATTCTCCGGATGCAAATCCGTTGGATTTCTCTGTCCGGGGTATTTTGAAGGCGAAGGTTGGCACTAAAAAATACCAAAGTTTGGACCACCTCAAACAAGCACTTCGCCGTCTCAAGGCCATTATTCGCGCCAAAGGTGAACATGATGTATTTTCCAACATTTTTTCCTTTGCCACATAAAAATTTATCCAAAAATTTAAAAATTATAGCATTTTCAAAAGTTGCAATTTGAGTCAGGCAGGGTGTACAATTCGGAAATAGGTTTTATTTCTTGTTCGAAAGACTAGCTTCTGTCTCACAAAGGAAGATATTTGCAATCCTAATGAAAATGATAAAGAAAAAAAAAGACTTTGATGAAGAACGCGGATATCAGCTGATCAAACGAATTCTTTCCGATGTCTCTATGAGGTAAGCGCCAGTAATAACAGCATTGGGGAACTTTCTCTGTGAGTTTCGGGCGTAATTTTACATCAAGTTGCATATGCTTGGCGTTGGCGTTGGTGGATCCTAGTACTGTAGGTATTTTGTAATTAAAGCATTTAATCATCTTTTTGTGGAAGACTGAGGAACTGCATTGAAAGGAGCATACAAAAAATATGATGGAATAGTTCTTTGTCTGTATGGTCTGATACGAGTGAAAAAAAAGCAGCATGCCATGATTAGTATGCTTTGGACGAAGCGGGTATACATCAAAGCTACATTATATTGAACAGTTCATATGAGTACTGGTGCAATAAATGAAATTAATGACAAAATTGTCTCGTGGTTTCGAAAATTTCATCGAACCGAGCCTCCATATTTTTCATTTCTCATCAATAAGATGAGAATTGTGTTCATGACCTTTCCTTTTACGTTATAGTGATTTACAACTAAACGTGGGTAACGACACCTACTTATGTCTTATTTGGGGAAATGTTGTAATTAAGGCTGCTTGATCTGAGGGTTTTTTAGTTTAACCTGAATTATCTTTATATCTTTTTGGGTGCTCCTTCGGAATTTTAAATAAATTAAGACATTTCCAAGCCCATTAAGACTGATTAGCTGTGATTCCCTTCTGCTCACCATTTAAATGTACACAATTCCACTGGATAATCTATATAATGGCCCATGCCATAGGGTGGCTCTTAAAATGATTTTATAGCTCTCTAAGAGCTTCGTATTATGTTCCATAATTAGTACTCATATCTTCGTCGTTATACATTTTTTCCATTTTTGGATTGCCCGCTAATTACGACAGCATATTGTACAATTAGAGCCACAGATGTTGTGTAGACAAATACGAGTTGGCTCAAATACCCAATAAAAAATCATTTAATGCCACCGAAAATGGATCGAGAATCAAATTTTTAATTGAGAATCTTACAGCAGCATCTTGCGGATAAATTTTGAATTCAACGGAATAAAATTAATCAGAAAATTGCGAACTTTATGGTTTGCATTCAAAAGCCATCAGGGTGCGAAATCGTGATATTGTATCTCAAAATTAAAGCAATTTGGTGGAAGTTTATCGTTAAAAGTTTATTGGACTGTATTCGGTGGTAGGGAATGTAGAGTAGCCTGTAGAAACCGCTAATCATTAGGAATTCTGCGAGAGAACATTTGTTGACAAACGTTCGATTTCCGGAACCTTGTACCTGTAAGGCAAACAATTTGATTGATATTGTAAAAATTCTCAACTTTCCGGGTTATATTTGTTAGATTTTATTCAACGAACTTTGAGGTGAAAAGATATATTTTTCTTCTTTTAAAATAAAAATAAAAACATTTTTTTAAGGATGGAGTTCTTGGAAGTAACTGATATTTGACAGGGATTGCTACTGATTGAGGGGAGCAACAAAATTCCTGAATGTCAAAAAGGGTCCACAAAAAGAGTGTAACGCTCCAACACCAGAGGCCAGCAATGACCTGGGATAGACATGGATGCTGAAAACTGAGAAACTGACAACGATGTTTGGTTCTGTACATAGAGTGTCCGGTCCTTGAATATTCTACTCTTGTTGAGGAACTGACGAAGCGCGTAATTGCTTTAGAGCAAATATCGCCACAATCCATGAAGTGCGGTCGAATATACTAAACAACAGAAGGATGAGGAACTGTTACATACTATATACTGAGATTATAGTTACATGGAACAGAGGCAGAGGCTATTTGGATCCGGGTTTGTCGGGAGTGAGTGAATGCAGTGTAATTAATCCATATCAGAGTTAAATTCGCCGCCATCAGATTGGTATGAGCTCACGTCTTCATGATGATGCTCGGTAAAATCTACAAGCAATGCACTCTTTTTTACATTTTAACCATTCTAGATGATCAAAAGGCTAAAGCAGGAAATAAATACATACCAGGCAGCAAAATCGCATATTCGGAAATTTTAATAACGTGATATCTGCAAGGGATATCTGCATCTTTTCGAGCAGTCAGGCCGCTATAAAGTTCCTAGACTGAGTCTCACTGAATTCTTGAATGTCGATCATGTTTTAAGGAAATGGCACAGGGGTTAAACCTTCACGTTTGTTGGGTACCGGGCCACAGAAACATTCCAGAGAATTATAGGCCCGATGAAATCACCAAAATTGCAAGCACTCTTCCTATTTTACCGGAAATGGGTAGCATCGGTATACCAATTGCTACGTACAAATTAATATTTAAGTTGGATGCTAACAAAAGAAGAAATCTTAGGTGAACTATTGAATCAACATGTCTAGCCACCAAAAAAAATTTGGCCAAAGCTGGATCTGGATTGCTCGGAGAGTTTGCGCTATCATAGGTGTCATCATTAGACACTGCTTTATAGGCAAGCGTGCAAGAAGACTTAGCGTCTTTGTGTTCTTATGTACTTCTCTACCGGTTGTTATGTACAAGAAAAAGAAATTTAGAGATTCGTAATAATCAAAATTTTACGGAAGCTGTTGGTACGGTCGTATACCCGGTCATCTGAGAAACGCTGCACAGCCGACATTTTTAAATTTATTATGTTTTACAGTCAATGATATGTACAATAAACTTCTACTTTTGTAGATTCGCCTTATTTTATATTTTTCCTGAAAAAAAAATCACAAAAAAGCACGCGTTTATGAGCTCGGCAACGTTGACAATACTCCCAGTGTCCTTTGACTCATGTCCTTTGTCGTGATGTTGTTATCTGCTCGCTGGCTTGATTTATGCTCTGTTGTTTTAATTTGCTCTGAGATCGTTGCTTCACCGGCGCAATTTGGTAGCAATATCATTTATTTCCAATTGCTAATCAATACTATATCATGGTCAAATGATCGCTTCCAATGGTCTGCAATAGTAAGTACGATGCCTGTTATGTCTATAAATGCGCCAACAGCACTTAACGCGTAGACAAAGTAAAAACCGTAGTATTAAACGTTGATTCCAAGCTAAGCCTTCGTGGTCACTTTCTAATTCAGTTCAGTTATTTCCTCAAAGAAAAACATTGGCATCATAACTTTTGGCACTACTTTGTAACTATCAAAAATATTAAATCGATATTTCTCTTCATTTGGATTTAGAACAGTTACAGCATTAACATAACTCTCATGTGGAAAAGATACATCGACTAGCATATTTTCACGACAATTTCGACAATCGACAACTTCAGTCTTTGGGCATTCCTCTTCCATTGGATTACAGAAACATTGTTGTTCTGGATTGCATTCGCCACTGTCAAGGGTATCGATAGTACTCAACATTCAAAACTATCTGGTCCGTGTCGACTAGTGGAGCTACCGGGTGCTTAATTCACGAATCTACGAGTATCAATTCCGTTGATTGTAATATCTTGTGTTGTGTGATTCTACTACTAATAGTACTTTCACCAGGATAGAAACTATTAAATGGATTCTCATTGCAGTGGATTAGTTTTCCAAGTTTATAGATCATCATCTGTGTTGATCATAAATCTTCCATCATATGTTCTCGAATTATTACGATCTAGTAACCATCAGACCTTGGTGTAGGGAATATTAATTTTTGTCGTGTTGAAGAGATGTAGAAAATCAATTAATTTATCATCGAAGCCATCGAAAATCCATTCGCTAGCAGCTTAGGTTACAGCTGGTTTCCCACTTCTGTGTTGAGTGTGAAGTCGCGGTTGCTGTTTTCGCATGAGCTGCTGTAACTTTATCATTCAATGTTCCATTTGACATTTTCGGCACAAAGAACCATGTCCTTTTCTCATAGTATGACACAGTATAATATAGTTATCATGGAAGTCCAAATCTTCCTTTACATCTTTTTCCAAAAACACTTAAAGTCCGATCTCTGTTAATTTCAGTTTAATATTCAAATCTCGTACCACATGAGGATTTGTTCAATTTAATACTGTGAAACGTGTGTAAATAGGAAATGTAATTGTCTCTTGATTACCAAAGATTTCTGGACCATATTTAAAGACAAGTCTGGCCAGATCACAACATACAGCAGGAGTAAGGTTCCAATACCAAATGATCACAGCTTTTGCTGGCTCACACTACAACATTTGCAACACATTTTAGCTGTTAAACAATTCTATTGCAGAATTTGTAGAATTTGAAGTGTTTCAAGTGACAAAAAAAAAAAAAAAACTATAACCAAATAGCTCTTTGATGGTAGGGTATGCGTATACGTAACACATGGGCTCAAAACTCACTGTCGTTTTATAGTAAAACACAAAATTTTTGCAAAATTCAACTTTATTTATCAATATAGTTACCTTCGAGGGCGATACACTTATTGAAACGATTTTTCAATCTTTCGATACCAGTTTTGTAGTACGATTTCGGTTTTGCCTCAAAGATTAGTTCTTAATCGGTCTTAAATCTCTTTCCGGGGAGCATTCTTTTGAGGTCTGCGAACAGGAAATATTAGCTGGGGGCCGAATCGTAGCCGAATTCATTCAATTTCGCCATCGTTTTTATCGACTTGTGAGACGGTGCATTGTCTTGATGAAACAGCACTTCCTTTTTCTTCAATAAAATTATTCCATGTGTATCCCAAAATACGGATGCCATAACCTTGCCAGCCGACTGATGAGTTTTTGGTCGTTTTGGACGAGGTTCGTCACCTGCTTGTCACTCAGCTGACTGTCGACTTGACTCTGGTGTGAAGTGATGGAGCCAAGTTTCATCCATTGTCACATACCGACGCAAAAATTCGGCTTTATTACGGTTGAACATCTTTAAACACTCCTCTGAATCATCAAACGTTGTTGTTTTTGGCCGACTGTGAGCAAACATGGCACCCACTTTGAATAGAGCTTTCGCATGTCCAAATATTCGTGTTTGATATATCCAACACGCTCTTTTGATATCTTCAGAGTTTCAGCTATCTCGATCAACTTCGCTTTACGGTCATTCGTAATCATTTTGTGGACTTTTTTGATGTTTTTATTTGAAACAGCCTCTTTTGGACGTCCACTGCGTGCATCATCTTCGGTGCTTGTATGACCAATTTTAAATTTTTCAATCCACTTCCGAATGGTTCGCTGGCGCAGAGTCCGGGTAATACTTACCAAACCATTTCTTTGCATTGGCTGCATTTTTTCCCATCAAAAAGCAATGATAAATCAACACACGAAATTGCTTTGAATCCATTTTTGTTCACAATAACAAAAGTTGCTTCACTCACAACGCTATATCTCGAGAACTAATCATCCGACAGCTACCAAATTTATACACGTATCTTTTAAAGCTTGCCACTAACTGATAGTATGGATTTAATTTAAGTTGTGCCCTCTCTTAGAAACGGACTTTTCAGCCCATGTATGGGTCTATAACTCGTGCGGTTTGCTAAGAGATGGCGTAACTTGTATTATTCCATTATTATTATTCCATTGGAACATGCGTTGGAAAGCAACTGTCATTGTATGTCATTTCAGTTTACATCATTCACTTGAAGAGTAAACAACAATAATTTTTTTTCATTCAAATATGTCGAACTTTGTGCTTGAAAAAGTGCTTTTGCGGGGAGTTCTTCTTCATAACCTTAATATAAAGAACACTGCTGCCGAAAGTCATCGTGTTTTGGTGGAAGTTTATGGTGAACATGCGCTAGCTGAGCGAACGTGCCAAAAGTGGTTTGCACGATTAAGAAGTGGTGATTTTGGCTTCGAAGACGATGAACGTCCTGGGCAGCCAAAAAAGTTTGAAGATGAAGAACTGGAAGCATTACTCTATGAAGATTGTTGCCAAACACAAGAAGAGCTCGCAAAATCTTTGGGTGTCACTCAAGCAGCCATTTTAAAACGTTTAAAAGCAGCTGGATATATTCAAAAGCAAGGAAATTGGGTTCCACATGAACTCAAGCCGAGAGACCACGAAAGGCGGTTTTGCATGTCCGAAATGCTGCTGGAACGCCACAAAAGGAAGTCATTTTTGCATCGGATAGTTATGGATCCATTACGGAAACTCCAAGTGTAAAAAATCATATGTAAAACCCGGCCAACTAGCCAAATCAACGGCAAAGCCGAATATCCATGGCGCGAAAGTAATGCTCTGTATTTGGTGTGATCATATGGGTGTCCTGTATTATGAGCTGCTAAAACCGGGTGAACCCATCAATGGACAATACTTCCGAGCACAATTAATCCGTTTGAAGAGAGCAATAGCCGAAAAACGCCCGGAATATGCGACCAGACACGAGGCAATAATTTTCCATCATGACAACGCTCGGTCCCGCGTTGCTATTCCGGTTAAGAACTATTTGTACAACAGTGGATGGGAGGTCTTACCCCACCCGCCTTGTAGCCCAGACCAGACCTTGCCCCTTCTGACTAACATTTGTTCCGGGCGATACAAAACGCCGTCACTGAAATATGGTTCACATCAGAGCAGAATATCAAAAATTGGCTTGATTCATTTTTGGCTGCCAAGCCGGCGCAATTCTTTTGGGATGGGATCCACGAATTGCCAGAAAGATGGGAAAAAGTCATAGTTTCAGATGAGCAATACTTTGAATAATACTATTGTACATGTTTTTCTTAAATAAACGTTCAAATTTTGAAAAAAAAACCGCACGAATTAAATTACATACCCAATTTTCGTTGCTATTTCGATTAGGCAAGCAATCCGGGAGTCATATATCGGGTATAAGGTGTTGACTCCTAAGTGCAGAAACGGTTATTGCAATTCATAAACTTTAGACAGATCCGCTAAAGATTAGTGATGATAACACCTTAGCCATGTGCCAGTTACAATAAATGTAAAACTGATAAACCACCAAACTTCCGAACCACAATGCAAAGCGTGTAATTTGAGCGAGGAATTTAGGCGATAAGAGCGATACCCTTGCAATGGTTTTAAGTATGAAGAAATGTTCCAAGGATTTGAGGAACGTTAGCGACCGAAACACGTGAGACAAGTGACATATATTCCATCTGCATATATGAATACCATCTTGATCAGAAAGTTCCCGTTGGCGTCACCGTATGGTGCTCCATTATTCCCATTTGAGTTTTGTTTTTTTTTATTCAGTGGGAACATCCGTTGTTGACACTTCCTTTAAATCTAAGCATCATAGCTTGACATTTGCAAAAGTTACGTAGGCAGGAGTACATCTATTTCTGTGTGTGTTGGCGATTTTTTAAAATTTTAGAAATGGATTTAAATTTGCAACAACGAACTTGTATTAAATTTTGCGTAAAAACGGATTTAATGCTGCGCGAACGTTGGAAATGTTGGAATAGTGTTTCGGCAACGATTCGGCACGAGCGATTCAAAAGTGGTCGTGAGTCAGTCAAAGAGGATGAATGCAGTGACGATGAAAACCGACGAAAACATTGATGAATTAAAAGAAATGTTGGTCAATAACCACAAATTAGCCATCAGAGAGATAGTGGAGGTCTTGAATACTGTCTATGGATCCGTCCAAGACATTTTGGTTAATGATTTGGTTTTCCGTTGGTGCCAAAAGAGCTCAATTTCATGCAAAAGAGAGACCGTGTTGACGTCGCAAGAGAGATGATCATTACTTGAGACGAGACGTGGGCTTATGAATACGACACGCAATCCCATCAGGCAAGTAAATGACGTTATTCAAATGAGCCAAGACAAAAAAAAAAAACACGTCATTTTCAGTCAAAAAAGAAATCAATGCTCATGGTTTTCATGTATTACAACGGTGTAGTTCATCATGAATTTTTGCCAGAAGGCCAAACAGTAAACAAAGAGTATTATCGGGCGTAATAAGACGTTTGGTTAAAACAATTCGCCGAAAGAGACCATATTGGACACCATGATAACGCACCGTGACACAGTGCCATCATTATTCGTAATTTTTTGACGAAAAATGCAACAAATACCATCCAATAGCCACCGAATTCACCTGATTTGGCTCCCTGTGACTTCTCTTTGTTCAATTAATTTAAAAAACCACTACGGGGAATGGAAAAATTGCAGGAAGCACTGACAGACACACCGACTATAAAAAATGTTTCGAGGACTGGATCAACGCTGGCATAAGTTTGTTGCAGTCGATGGGGATTACTTTAAAGGGGACAATATAGATTTAGATGAATAAACATGTATTTTTAATTTTCTGAATAAATTCCGTGACCAAGGAAGTATAGTTATTTTTAAATCCTTCTGAATTGAATTTTCCTAGACGAGAGATTCAAGGTCAAGAACAACCCGAATACAATTATTTATTTTGCTTCAATGGTCAATGTACAAAGCTCATTCACAAACAAATTCTGTTTACGATATCAAAAACAAAGAAACAGAAAACATTCTCTACGTAACTTTATTCTATCACATTATGAACAGGGAGCACTGAAAAGCTTGTCGCTGTCTGAGTAGACTTTTATTTTCTAAGAACATTCGTTATCATTTTCTTAAATCATTTGGAAAACAATAGACTGTAGCTCGACTGGCTTGTTGCTGAAAGTTAAATAGAATGGCTGGAAGAATGACTAGTTGAACAAAAGAAATTATTTCTATAGTTTCACCACTTTTGATCACAAAGAAAATCTAAGGTTAGTCGTTATGAACCCTGTAGCAGGAAGAATTTTAATTTAAGTTTTTACTTTAAGTCCAATCTGAAGATATATACGAATGTGTATTTAAAAGATTAAAAAGGATTTGTAGGATGACTGAAATAAATATTAAGAGTAAACTTTTGGTGACGTTAACAAGACCAATTTGTTTTTTTCCTCATTTTTCAGTATTGTCTGGCATGTCAAAGAAAACGGACTTATGTAGACATAAAGGTAATTTAGTGAGTTTTATGGCGCACATTGCATGGGAACATTTACGTTGACCATAAACCTGCCAATTGGCCAATTTGACAAATTGTCCAATTTTCCATTATTCCCAGCAGGCCTGAACTACGAAAATTACTATCAGACAGTGGATCCAGTTCCATTCTGCCATCAGGAAAGTATCCGAAATAATATTCTGGTACCCACAATGATGGAAAATACCATGAATTTGGTCTATCAGAATGAAGGACGCACACAAAGAATTAGGCTATTGTTCTCCTCGTAAGTTTATTTTGCTAAAATTTATCACGTTTCGAAGATAATGGGCCTACAGCACAAGTACGCACCTCATCTACCTCCTGATGTAAACTTAGCAGGATGTTGAGTCACTTATGCTTAGCACACTTACGTGGTTTATTTGGTTTGCAATTATTGTAGATAATCATAACCTCTGCAGTAATACTCACAAGAAACTCAGCCGGCAGTAAAAGCGCTAACAGACTACTCAGGTAGTACTGGGTCGTAAGAAACCATTCTATTACTTAGTTCATCGGCGATATCATTTACCTTGGCGCCGTCGTAAATTTTAACTGAAATAAAAAGCAGTGTATTCAGCTTTCCGACTGCGTTCAGAGAAGACTTGTATTATACCAGTGCCTTATTCTGATCGAAACTATTTCTGAGTAAAGGGAATTTCGCACATTTGCAGTAACACATTTCTGGTACCATCTGTGCAAAAAATATGAACAGCTGTTAGCTGGACCGATTTACACTTTAAATTGACTTATACTGTCAACTATTGTAGTAGCTAGAATAAGCTAGTTTAATTATGGCCCCGTCAAAGTTAACGTGCGTTTTTTGTAGTAATAATGTGCTAAAAACTATTTTGTTCACTGAAGAAAGTTTAAAAAAATGTTCTGACTGTTTAAAAGTTTTACATGATCAACCCTATAGGCCACTATTTAACACTGAACAGAGGTGTACGAACGGGTGATTTCGAGCTTTTTAAAGTTGCAAAATAAAGTTATAAAAATTGCAAATTTGTTTTTTGCGTTAACCCTGTCTAACTATGCGCGCTGGTTGGTCAAATATCATGACAACTTGACCAAAGTTGGGGAGACGCATCCTGGATTACAACGCGTCTTTGGAAGCATGTTAGGCGGAAGGAGAAATCTTTTCGAGACAACCAGTGGACTTAACCCTAGAACAAACTGTGAATGCTGATGAAGCATGACGATTGACAGATATTCTGCATTTTACAAACTCAATCCCTGCTCGTCAACGTTGGTCGCCTTATCTGTATAAAGCGGATCTCTGTACAGATGGACCTTCTTTCTCCGCTACTTGTGGGACTACTAGAGCCGGTTTAGTTGAAGCTTTCGAGCAACTTTTTGACCATCATGCAGGAAAACCCCGGAACACCTTCCATCACAAGCGACGCGGGCTGGTACCAAGTCTACGTCAAGCTGATCGCTTGCATTGACCAGAGATCCTTAGATCTCTAGAAAAAAAGCTATTGGTGGTCTAGGGGAGGTCTGGCCAGGTGTAGATATCCAGGATATCCCTAGCAGACCTAGAACCCGCGCCTGGATCCCAGCTGAACCCTCCTCCCCAGAAGACATTCTGGAGATCATCAAGCTCAGCACCCCGACCCTTCCGACTCATAACTGGAAGGTCGCGAAACTAAAGGAACTAAGGGGCCCTTACAGATGCGCGTTAATTGTGATCAATAAGGAATTCCTTAACCATCTAATGCAAACCAAAAGCATGATTCGGTCTGGCTTTGAGTCCATCTACCTAAGGGTCTATAAGAAGCAACCGGCTCCTTCTTTAACAGAAAATACAAACATAGCCTCGGACATTGGAGTGACGATATCCTTCCCTAAGTTGGATAGCGATAACTCCAACCAACTGACGACGAAACAAATATAGTTCCTTCATGATTAGACTAGGAGGATAAGACTCGGAGAACTCTGGTAGTACTGTGGTTGGGGATTGCAGAAATGACGCTACGATTTCTCCAAATTAACCTCCACCACTCAAAAAAGGCCTCGGCCGCACTAATTCTGCATCTGAGGTGGACTAAGGACACCTCTATACGTTCCGCTATATACCAAAGACAAAGTTAAGATCAGAACTTGTATTTTAGTGAAAGGTACCCTAAATTAATTTCTACTTCCTAACCTCAGCGACCCCGACTTAACCGTTGCCAGGCTAGAAACGGCCAGCCACAGCTTCTGAATAGCATCGGGTGGTAATGGAAGCAGTAAGACACAAAACTGACCTCATCATAGGATGCGATGTCAACGCTCATCACACAATATGGGGCAGCACCAATACCAACGATAGAGGTGAGTCTGTATGACTGTATGTAACACCGCTACTGAGCCAACATTCAAGAAACATTACAAGAAACCGACAAGAAGTGCTTGACATTACTCTTGTCTCCGAACGCATTAATCATTTCATATCGAACTGGGTGGTATAGTCTGAACACTCATTTTCAGATCACAGATACATCCAATTCAATTTAATGAATACTCCCCCCCCCCCGCGCCAAACAGCAATTCGTAACTATCGGAAAACTGACTGGCTCAAATACAGGGAAACACATTTACAAAGTATCTCTCCTGATCTTTCAAGCCCCCCGGACAACACCAATGAACTTGATTCGAAAGGCTTTAACACGGGCTCTTAACCGAGCATTGACTGTCGTTTAATTAAAACTAGAGACTAGAAAAAACCGTACTGGTGGACATCTACACTGAGGCTGCTTAGACACGCTTATAGATAACTTTTCAACATAGCAAAAACCTCAAGAAAAGAGTCGGATTGGGACTCATACAAAGAATCCTTCAAAACTTATAAAAAGGAATTGAGGACGACAAAGCGTGAATCCTGGAGATCTTTGTGATAAAATTACTGAAGCCTCTGAGGCATCACGATTGAGAAATATCCTCTCACCACAAGTGACGAATCACTCAACCTACTACTGGATACTTATTTTCCAGTTAGCTCCCCTTTAACAACTAACAACAGTAATAATTAAATTATTGTAGCCGCGACAAAAATTACACTCCTTATCATAGGAGACAAATTGCCCTGGTTACTGCATAGCTTCAAACCATATAAGTCTGCTGGGCCGAATGGTATAATTCCAGGTGAGCTACAAACATCCTCAGATATAATCTTACCGTCGCTTGAAAATATCATGAGTTACTGCGTAGAATTATCCCACATACCTCTGCCATGAAGAGAAGTTAATGTAATTTTCATTCCCAAAAGCGGTAAATGTTCTCATGTTGTACCAAAGGATCGACGACCTACTAGACTATCATCTTTCCTTCTAAAAACTCTAGAACGATCTAGCTTGAATCCTAAAATTCTATCGACGGCACAACATGCCTACTGTAAAGGAAAGTCTGTGGATACGGCTCTACACTTACTAACAAGCCACATCGAACGGCCCCTACATTATAGAGAATATATTATACATTGGTAGCCTTATTGGATATAGAAGGCTCCTTTAACAACATCAATATGATATTGTAGATGATTCACTTGGAGACATTGGAGTAATCATATCCTTCCCTAAGTTGGATAGCGATAATTCCAACCAGTCCGGGGCGACTAACAAGACGATTCACTTGGGGACCTGATCAATCTCATGCTAAAGAGCAGGATTATCAACTCCAAACTGGGTGGGTCCTCTGTTAAAAGAAGTGTCAGCAGAGGTACGCTGCAAAGCGGTGTCCTCTCACCCCTTTTATGGAATATAGTGGTTAAAGAACTGCTGATATAACTGGAAGAGGGTGGTAGCAGGGTGATTGCGTATGCGGATGACGTTGCTATAGCCGCCTCAGGAAAACATTAGGTACGATTAAGGAGCTACTGCAGTATAATCTTAACATATTAACAAACTAAGCGGATCGCTGTGGACTGGGAATTAACCCCCATAAAATCGATCTTGTCCTCTTCTCTAGCTTGGTACTAGCTTGGTCTTTTCTGATACAACGAAATATCTGGGTTTAATTTTCGACAGGAAACTAAGCTGAAAACCTAACATTCAAGAAAAAATAAAGAAAGCCTAAGTAGCTTTATTCTAGTGCAAGAAAGCCATTGGAAACAAATATCTATTCGCCTTTTAGCGATTTTACAGTGGGCAAATAAACATTTTGGCTACGCAAATATTCTTCACGCACTAGGAATCCTACCAGAAAACATCGACTACACCATACCCAAACAACAGTTTGACAAGGGCTTCTATGTAAGCATTTCCACCATATCCTTGTGGGAGGAAAATGTCTTCAATCCACTTTTACAATGACGGGGTTGATGGTGGTGTTTTTCCTGTTAAGCTTAACCTTAGCCTCTCCTTTCGCCTCCTCAATCGCTGTATAGTGTTCAATTCAATATAAATCGTAGAACAAGTAAGATCTTAAGTTTTTTATAGTACATAAAGCTCGTGGAAAAACAATTAGATTTTAAATTAAACTTAGTTAAATGAGCACAATTAAGAAAAATTAATTAATTCAGTACAAATTAAAATGTTATAATAAAAATACATTTTAATTGTAAAAATAATAAAAACTAAAATAAGAAAAGGTGTGGTAGGAAAAGGTAATTAAAACTAAGCAAAGAAGGAAAAAGAGGGGATAAAGAGAGAAAAGCAGAATAAGGAAGATCAAACTATAGAAATTAGAATACATAGGCTTATAGCTATCCGAAATGTGCATTTATACTGGTTGGTAAAGTGTTCCAGAGTCTAGTGGTGTGGACGAGAAAGAGGCGCGACGTGTTCAAATACTGAGATGATGGTGTTATTAAGTTTAGTGTACGTTGCGAATGTGCAAATTGAAGTTTTGAAAATAGATACAATGGTGATTGGTTGTGTATTATCTTTTACATAAAAACACAACATCTCAATTCCCAAAAATGTTGAAAGGTACACCCCAGGACTAACTTATGAAAATGGGATATGTGGGCATGTCTTCTTATTCCAAAGGCATAACTTACCATAGATATATGAAGGCAACGAGTAGTTTGTGTTGAGAATATGTATCTAGTTTACAGTAGACAGGGATGGCATACTCAAAGATTGGCACAAACAGAGTTTTAATCAATCTCAATTTGGTGTCAGCTGGAGTAAAAGAGGAAAATAGCCAGAGTTTTCGCAAACCAGAATAAATACGTGACACAGTATAGTTTATATGATTGAATGCTGAAAGGAAACGATTTAACTTGTAACCAAGGTTCGTCGCTGATTTGGAAAAAGTAAGCCTAGTTGAATTGAGGAAAATAGGCGGAATCTGTTCAGTGCAATATGCTTTTTCGAAATTATAATTAATACATCCGTGCCGTTTCTAAGAGAGGGCCACACTTGGATTAAATCCATACCATTTTCAGTTAGTACCAACCTTCAAAAGATACGTGTATAAATTTGACAGCTGTTGGCCGATTAGTTCTCGAGATATAGCGTTGTGAGTGAAGCAACTTTTGTTATTGTGGAAAAAAATGGATTCAAAGCAATTTCGTGTGTTGATTTATCATTGCTTTTTGATGGGAAAAAATGCAGCCGATGCAAAGAAATGGCTTGATAAGTATTACCCGGACCCTGCAACAGCCGAACGAACCAATCGCAAGTGGATTGAACAATTTAAAAGTGGTCATACAAGCACCGAAGATGATGCACGCAGTTGACGTCCAAAAGAGGCTGTTTCAGATGAAAACATCAAAAAAGTCCACAAAATGATTACGAATGACCGTAAAGTGAAGTTGATCGAGATAGCTGAAGCTCTGAAGATATCAAAAGAGCGTGTCGGATATATCATACACGAATATTTGGTCATGCGAAAGCTCTGTTCAAAGTGGGTGCCGCGTTTGCTCACAGTCGACCAAAAACAACAACGTGTTGGTGATTCAGAGGAGTGTTTAAAGCTATTCAACCGCAATAAAGCCGAATTTTTGCGTCGGTATGTGACAATGGATGAAACTTGGGTCCATCACTTCACACCAGAGTCAAGTTGGCAGTCAGCTGAGTGGCGAGCAGGCGACGAACCTCGTCCAATACGACCAAAAACTCAACAGTCGGCTGGCAAGGTTTCATCGACTATCTCCAAAAGGGGCAGACTATTAACAGCGACTGTTACATTGCGTTGTTGGAGCGTTTGAAGGAGGAAATCGCAGAAAAACGGCCGCATTTGAAGAAAAAGAAAGTGCTGTTCCATCAAGACAATGCACCGTGTCACAAGTCGATGAAAACGATGGCAAAATTGAATGAATTCGGCTATGATTTGGCCCCCAGCGACTATTTCCTGTTCGCAGACCTCAAAAGAATGCTCGCCGGGAAGAGATTTAAGACCGATGAAGAAGTAATCGCCGAAACAGAGGCCTATTTTGAGGCTAAACCAAAATCGTACTACAAAACTGGTATTGAAACATTGAAAAATCATTTCAATCAGTGTATCGCCCTCGAAGGTAACTATATTGATAACTAAAGTTGAATTTTGCAAAAATTTTGTGTTTTACTATAAAACGGCACTGACTTTTCAGCCCATGTGTTAATTGACTTTTTCTAGGATCTAAAATTAGATCAGTATTTTCAGCCCAATTGACTATTGCTGATAAATCTAAATTAAATCTAGCCACAAGATCTTCCATTAGGCCAATGGGACGGGATAAATAAATCTGAGCATCGTCAGCATAAAGATGAACAGATGCGTTTTGACGTACTTGTGGAAGATCATTTATAAAGAGACAAAACAAAATCGGGCCAAGGATTGAACGCTGAGGCACACCAGTAAGTATTTTGATTGGTTTTGAGCATTGCTTATCAACGACAATCCTTTGAGAGCGATTCATAAGATAATTCCTTATTAAATTCACCGAGGATTCATGAAATCCAAAATATAATTTCAATTTGATGGTTAACACTGTCAAAGAGATATCTCTTGTCAAAATTAAATCTTATATCATCGAGCACTTTGATCATAGCTGTAGGGCAGCTATGATTAGCGCGAAAACCTGATTGCACTGGTGATAGTAAATTTAAACGAATTTTTTTAAAAACCTTAGATAAGCAAGGTAAAATGCTTATGGGTCGAAAATCGGTCAACGATGTTGGGTTTGCTTTTTTGGGAACAAGAATAATTGTTGCTATTTTCCATGAATTACGGAAAGTCGAAGATGTTATGCAAAAATTAAACAGATGTGTAAGGCAATTTATAATACAAGGCAACAGCATTTTCACGAAACGCAGCTGTAAACCGTATGTACCTCAGCAGTAAACCATGGACATTTCTTATTACAAACAACAAATTCTTTAAGAGAAACATGGGTATTTACATGAGTGAGGGAACACTGGAAAAATCAATGTTTTATGTGCAAAAAAGCATATCATGATCAGATATTCCCTCTAGTGATAATTGCTCTTTCAGTAACACATTAGAGGGGTCGGATACAACAAACAGATCAAAAAGACTTGGATGAGATTCAGGCCCAAAACGGGTAGCATAGGAGTTAATAACCACAAGTCCTGTAGAAGCAAAATCATTTAAAAGCCGACAGGATCTGGTATAATTTTTAAACAAATCAGCGTTAAAATCACCACAAAGTATAATGTTTTCATAACATGCTGAGAACTGTTGAAGGGTAGAAAAAAACAAGTCAGAAGAACAATTTCTATTAGGACTATAGACGACGCCAAATAAACATTTAACATTACCATATGAGATTTCAGCAATGAAAAATTCAGTGTCATTTACCACCGACTTCCCTAAACGTAAATTGCTATACCGCCGCCAGTAGTGAGAGTAATTCTATTATGAGGAATCATCTTATACCCATGAATGCCATTTATTTTTTCGGTATCATCTTTGCCTTTCTTTCACTCACGCATATAACATCAACTCCAGAATCCGTGAAAATATGTCTGACATAATCTAATTTCGACAAACTTAGACTACGTGCATTGAAGTGAACAATCTTAAATCCTTTACGTGCATTAGATGAAATCTTTACTAACATCCGAACATCAGCCTCACCCCCGCACACCAAATGCAGATGTGTCACCTACCATGTTTAAATTTAGAGTCTAAACAAACAATTTCCAGGCGAGAATTCTTGCAATTAAGGAAGTACTATCCTGGCTGAAGAAAAATGTAATATCTGCAATGGATATACGATAGTCAGGCAGCTATCAAATCTCTGGACTCATGCTCTCTAAATTCAAGAAAAGTCATAGACTGCCGATCATCTCTAATGGAAATGGCGGAGCAGTTTAACATTCACTTTTTCTGGGTGCCGGGACATAGAGACATTCCAGGGAATTGTAGGGCCGACGAACTTGCCAAAATTGGAACCACTATACCTATCACATCTGGAAAGGAAAACACTGGTATACTTATCGCTACGTGCAAACAAGAAATCAAGTTAGATGCTAATAGTAGAACAAACCATAGATGGGCGGTTGGATCGACATGCTTAGCGACCAAACAAATCTGACCAAAGCTAGATATGAGTCGCTCCAGGAGTTTAATTCTTCTAAAAAGAAAACATCTTAGGGCCATTATAGGTGTCACTTCTGGACACTGCCTTATAAGTAAGCACGCAAGAAGGCTTGGCATGTTTACTAACGACTTTTGCATAAGCTGCATGGATGACGAGGAAGAGGAGACAATCCCTCACCTCTTCTATACATATTCAGCTCTCTCCCAAATCTCCACCTAGAGGTGGACTTAAGTGACTTAAGCAACTTAAGTGACCTAAGCAACATAGACATTAAAAGTCTCCAACGATTTATTAAGGGCTCTAAGTCGTTTCTAGAGTAGGAGGATCACAGATCCACGTGGCATCACAATGGGCCAATAGGCCTAAGTGAGTTGGTTTATCAACAGCCACTTGAACCTAACCTAACGTTGGTCGAAAAGCCATGCTATTCGATCAAATATAATATCCCATATAGCACAAGATTTTACTGCCGATTTGGAAAAAAATAAAATAAAAAATAATAGTATTCGCCTGGATAAGTTCATTACTAATATCAAGCAGAGTATGAACCCATTGAGCTTGGAACTCAATAAAAAATATTTTTATAACTTAGGTACAGGTGGGTAATAATTTAAGAAGGAACTTTATAATCGAATGTAGTGCAACTAAAGACCGATTCGAAAAACCTATAAAAAGAAATCCAATTATGAATTTTCCAACCCGAAGTAAAAAGAAAAAAGTTAAAATCGCTGGCAAAATACATTAAATTAAGATGCAAATAAATCTGCTTTGACGCTTGTTGGTTATTTCCATTGAGCAAAATGTAGTCGCATCCTTTAACAACAGTGCCAACAGCTCTATATCATTTGGATGGAGCCATATGCAAAGTTGACAAATCTGCATTAATGAAAGTATTGGGAAAAAAAGTCAAAAGTGATTCTGGGTTTCTGAAGTAAATCCAAAAAGATTTTACAAGTGGTCACATGGTTCAGTGCAAATCTAACAGATATCGTTTTTGATCGCTATCTTTCTCATTCTATTAACTACTATAAACGCAACCTAAAAAAAATTATACTGAATTAGAATATAAAATTTCTGGGCCAAAGCAAATAAGAACCTAAAAATAGCAAGTTCAAGGTGGCTTTGGTAAAATTCCTCATACAACACTGTAAGAGTGACGAGATGGTATCATTTATAGGCCACAGAATAGTATATTTAAATAATCATTTATGTTATCGATAACAATAAAATACTAAAAGTAATTGACAAAAATTATTCTAGTGAAGACTACGAGGAAGTAGATATTACCATAAAATAATGTACCACATGAGCAAAATCAGTTATGAATCGACTATTTGGTAGGATGTTCTGATACAGATGTCCTTGTAGTGTTCATCGTCCATTAAAGATCTGGATGCTTGATATATCACAATTAAAGCAACTATTAAAATAACCACTATTTAGTGCTTTAATAGGTTTTCACGCAACAACTGTCTGTGATTACAATCCAGCATTTTTCAGGAAAAGGAAAATTGAAGCCGTGGAAATTATTGGAAAATTCGTTGGAATATCAGACTACATTCGTCAAACTAGAAGAAACTGATTTGAACTCAAGAGATACGGCTTTTAAAAGTATTGAAAAACGTATGTGTCGCATGTACAGTATCCTATCGACAAGGTTGACGACGCAAGATTTGAATTGTTCAACAACACATAAAAGGTAATTGATCTGAATAAATCATTTGATATCAGATTCTTTAAGTTTGCCGTCTTGTCAAGCTGAATTACGACAACAGCTTTTACACGCCTATAGTAATGTAGGGTTTTCTAATAACGACTTGACAACTTTTTTTTTTTTTAAATAAAAGGCAAACCATTTGAGATAAATATTTCAAAAACTTTATTTTTGGCTTGAAGTTAAATTAAAACACTTATGAATGGAACTCGACTTCATTCATATGGCCACCGCTGGCACGTTTGCAGCGGTCGATTCGTTGGACCCAATTTTCAACGAATCGGCCACACATTTCGGCCGAAACGGCCGCTATTTCACGTTCAATGTTGGCTTTGAGCTCTTCCAACGTCGTCGGCGTCTTGGCAAAAACCAATGACTTAACGTAGCCCCACAAAAAATAGTCGAGCGGCGTTAAATCGCATGAACGAGTCGGCCAATCGACTGGTCCATGTCTTGAGATAACACGCTCACCATACTTACTCCTTAATAAATCGATTTTAGCGTGTGTTGTGTAGCTTGTGGCACCATCCTGTTAAAACCACATGTCGTCCAAGTCCATATATTCCAATTCGGGCCAAAAGTAATCGGTGAAAATGGCGCGATAACGCTGATCATTCACAGTAACGTGACGATCGTTATCGTCGACGAAAAAATATGACCCAATAATGCTGCCGGCATGAAGTGGTGATTCATGAAGTACATGTGGGTTTTCTCCCGACCAATAACGCATATTTTTCTTATTGACGAACCCATTGAGCCAAAAATGAGCTTGGTCACTGAAGATGATTTTGCAACTCCGAATATCTGTAAAAAATTTTTATAATTTGCAGACGTTGCTCGTTAGAGTACTTTACCATGATGAAAATGTTGAGTTTACTGAATAAATTGACAGTGACAGTTTGATGATTAGTGAAAGAGTGCGTTGAGAAATTAAATTCAAAGTTGTCAAGTCCCTATTGGAAAAACCCTATAGTATCTGAACCAATGCTTTTTCAAAAAATTCTACTACTTTGGCACCAAAGCACAACGGTTGGTTAGAAAAAAAATTGTCGATATAATTTCGGTTGGTTCAAAGGCGTTCAATTTCCAACATTTGTAAATGATATGATTATTTACTCATCAAATGAATGAAAATGCGAATTAAGTATGCTTCAATTGCACTTTTACTAATTTGAATATAACTAATCATAGCTTAAAACTTTACAGGCCATAACTTAAACTACCATATTCTAGCCACGAAGAGTCTAATGATGAAACAGAACTTTGTATCGAAGAACTTTGAAGAAACTGTTTATAATTAAAACAGTGCAAAAGAATTAATTTAATTACAATCACTATTTTGTGTTTTGAGTATATTGGTGTTGAAAATTATGCTAATATTTTACGTGTTAGGTAACTGAAATATTTTCAAACGTGTAAGCGCTAGGACAAACCTTTGTACATAGTTTTAAAGGCCAGTAAATAAGCTTTTAAAATTATATAAGGGGTGATTCATCGCTAGGTTTGATTTTCAATAGGCTTTTTTTGACAGATCACGTATGACTCCTATCAAAATGCTTTATCATTTTTATTTAATATTATTTGGCAAACTATTATGAAAAAACTCACACTACAACAGCGTCTCTAAATTGTTCAGCTGTATTACGAAAATCAGCGTTCTGTGAGAAATGTTACTTACAACCTACTGAAACCACTATTGCCAATACCATTCGCAAATTTGAGCCCCAGTTTATATTAGTGGATAATACTCGACCGGTTAGACCACATCCAGCAAGTAGTTAAGAGACTATGGCAGCTGTAGCTGAGAGTGCACCATGACGAATCGATTCGTCGTCGTTCTCAGCAGCTTGGCTTGGCGTATTCCACAACTTGGCGTATTTTACGTAAGGATCTCGGCCTAAAAGCGTACAAAATTCAACTTGTGCAAGAATTGAATCCCTTTTGGAATCATTGGTCCATATTTCTTCAAGAATGAGGCAAATCAGAATGTTACCGTCAATGGTAACCGTTATCGCGCCATGTTAACGGATTATGTGCTTCCTGAAATTCAAGCACATGGTCTGGGTGAGCTCTGATTTCAACAAGACGACGCCACGAGCCATACATCACGTGAAACAATGGACTTGTTGAGAAATCTTTTTGGTGAGCACTTAATTTCACGTTTTGCTACGGTAAATTGGCCGCCTACGTCGTGCGATATCACACCTGAGGACTATTTTCTCCGGGGATATGTAAAGTCTCAGGTCTGAAATAAGCCAGCTACGATTGACGTTTTGGAAGTCAACATTTTTCGTGTTATCCGCGATATCTCAGTCGCTATGGTCGCACAAGTCGCCCAAAATTAGATATTCCGAATGGACCACCTCTGACGTAGTCGAGGCCAACATATACATAAAGTGTTTTTTAAAAAATAAATGCCATAAATTTTTCTTTTAAAAAATAATAAAAATGTTAAGTTCCCTTTCAAAGTTATGTATTTTATTTTACAATATAAATAAAACCGCACCATGAATCACCCTTTACTTTTGGGGATATGAATCATTTCTCTGCACTTGCCCCTGAAAACGAACTCTAAGCTAAATGCAGTTCGGCAGGCTCTGCCGAGATGTTATGCCCGGAATTTCGCTCTGACCTTGCATATATAGATTAACTAGAAATTTATCCATGATATACCCAAATTTCAAGCTTTACAAAATAAGTTTGAAATTTAAATTTGTTTGCATGTACGGGATGCTCTGCCACGCTCTTCCGCTATCCGTATCGCTCGACGGTCTAGAGATTCATCATGCAGAAATTCAGATGTGGAACTATAATTTTTTTTAATGATTTTTTACAACTTTGGAGCCCCTCACACCTCAAACCGCTAGCGAAAGGTTCGGCACAGTTGCACTTTTATGACATATGCATCCACAACAACAAAAAAAAGTAAAATTTTGTTGATGAAATAATATCGAAACAAATATCCCCAGCTCTTGGACTATTTTGGTATGCGTGCTATTTGGCCTATAGCGTTAAGGTTGCTCATCATTATTCCAAATGAATTTGAAATTTTCTTGTTTTGCGTTGGATGGCCACAGCAGATACTATATCTGTTGCTTTTGTCAGCTGATTAAATGTTGTTGTAATGTAAAGAGTGCCACCAAGCACCGCTGCATTCGAGTTGACATTGTTGTTATGTTATTAACCTTTTAATGTCAAATGTTGCTCATAGGCAACATTGTATATTTTCGGTCATAGGTGCCATTGTTTTTGTTATTTTTGCTAACGGTTTCTTAGCGGTTTGCTAAGAGATGGCGTAACTTGTATTATTTTATTGTTATTATTCCATTGGAACATGCGTTGGAAAGCTACTGTCATTGTACGTCATTTCAGTATATGTCATTCATTTGAAGCGTAAAAAACAATAATTTTTACTCAAATATGTCGAACTTTGTGCCTGAGAAAGTGTTTTAGCGGGGAGCTCTTCTTCATTACTTTAATATGAAGAAAACCGCTGCCGAAAGTCATCGTATTTTGGTGGAAGTTTATAATAAACATGCGCTAGCTGAGCGAACGTGCCAAAAGTGGTTTGCACGATTTAGAAGTGCTGATTTTGGCTTGGAAAGTTTGAAGATAAAGAGCTGGAAGCATTACTCTATGAAGATTGTTGCCAAAAACAAGAAGAGCTCGCAGAGTCTTTGGGTGTCACTCAAGCAGCTATTTCAAAACGAATAAGAGCAGCTGGATATATTCAAAAGCAAGGAAATTGGGTTCCACATGAATTCAAGCCGAGAGACGTCGAAAAACCACAAAAAGAAGTCATTTTTGCATCGGATTGTTACTGGTGATGAAAAATGGATCCATTACGACAACCCCAAGCGCAAAAAATCATATGTGAAACCTGGCCAAGTAAAAAAATCAACGGCGAAGCCGAATATCCATGGCGCGAAGGTAATACTCTGTATTTGGTGGGATCAGATGGGTGTGCTGTATTATGAGCTGCTAAAACTGGGTGAAGCCATGAATGGACAACGCTACCGAACACAATTAATCCGTTTGAAGAGAGCAGTAGCCAAAAATCGCCCGGAATATGCGACCAGACACGAGGCAATAATTTTCCATGATGACAACGCTTGGCCCCACGTTGCTATTCCGGTTAAGAACTATTTGGAAAACAGTGGATGGGAAGTCTTACCCCACCCGCCTTATAGCCCAGACCTTGCCCCTTCTGACTACTATTTGTTCCGGTCGATGCAGAACGTCCTCACTGAAATACGGTTCACATCAGAGCAGAATATCAAAAATTGGCTTGATTCATTCTTGGCTGCCAAGCCGGCGCAGTTCTTTTATGTTGGGATCCACAAATTGCCAGAAAGATGGTAAAAAGTCATAGCTTCAGATGGGCAATACTTTGAATAATACTATTGTACATGTTTTTCTTAAATAAACGTTCAAATTTTGAAAAAAAAAACCGCACGAATTAAATATATACCCAATAAAATCAACCACAGGTCTAAGAAATGGTATATGCGTATTGTATACTGGTCCCTCAGCACAGCAGTAGTCAATACCTGGTTGTTGTATAGAAGAGACCTAAAAAATGACGAAACATTAGTCATTGTTGAATTTTCAGCTGATTATAGCAAACAAGCTTCTACACGCGTCTAATCGGCAATCCTTTCAAGCACCCAATCAGAGTCACCGTCACCAGCGTTTCCAGTACCATCTAACATTTCAAACGTTTCATCACAAAGTTCTTCGTAGTCAATACGAGTATTTCACATATTGATTACAGTTTTATAGGTCTCGTTGGTTACCCCGGTTTTTTAAACAACTTTATTCTTTGACTGATAAAATTCAATTTTGTGTGCGATTTTATTTGTTGAACATTTATCATGGAATTAAAATAGGACGGAAATGTCACAGAAGCTAAATTTGCATTTCATGCATTGATCGGTGCAATTACATTTTCTCAAAAAATACTAAGTGCTAATGCTGCATACTGTGTTTTCGGTTTAACATCGGTGGTGTTGGGGCTGAAAAATAACCCATCGTCATCATCATCACCATCATCACCACCATCATCATCATGATCATCATCATCATTACCATCATCTTAATCATTAATTAACAAATAAATACATACCACCTTGATCAAAAAGTTTCTGGTGGCGTCACCGTGTTTGGCTCCTATTGTTCCGATTTGAGTCTTCTTTTCGTTAAGTTAGTACATCTCTAATTCTTAGCGTCATAGCTTGACATTTGCAAAGTTACGTATCCAAGAGTACATCTATCTTTTTGTAAGTTGGCGATTTTTTACAATTTTAGAAATGGATTTAAATTTGCAACAATTTTTCCTTACAAAAAAAGCGGATTTAATGGTGAGCGAACGTTGGAAATGTTATAAAAGTGTTTCGACAACGATTCTTTAAAGAAAACATTGCCTATGGATCCGTCCAAGACATTTTGGTAAATGATTTGGGCTTCCGTCGTGTAGCAGCAAAAAACAGACCGTGTTGACGTCGCAAAGAGATGATTTGCGAGGCTGAATCCGATCCCACATTCATCAAAAAGATCATTACTGGAACCGAGACGTGGGTTTATGAGTACGACACGCAACCCAGACATCAGGCAAGTGAATGGAGTTCACCAAATGAGCTGAGACCAGAAAGACCATGTTGTTTTCAGTCAAAAAAGAAGGCAATGCTCACGGTTTTCATGGATTACAATGATGTAATGCCAGAAGGCCAGACAGTAAACAAAGAGTATTATTTGGGCCGTATGAGACGTTTGTGTGAAGCAATTCGCCGAAAGAGACCAAAATTCGTGGATTTTGCACCATGATAACGCACCGTCGCACAGTGCGACGAAAAATGCAACAAATACCACCCAACGGCCACCGAATTCACCTGATTTGGCTCCCTGTGATTTCTTTCTGTTCAATCGAGTTAAAAAACCACTACGGGGAACGCGTTTTAGCAGCCTAGAGGAAGTAGTGGAAAAATCGCAAGAAGCACTGGTAGATACCGAAAACCGAATATTAAAAATGTTTGGAGGATTGAATCAAGCGCTGGCATAAGTGTGTTGCAGTCGACGTGGATTACTGTAAAGGAGACAATATAAACCCTGATTAACTCGCAATGCAATTTTTTTATTTTTTGATAAATTTCATTTTGCCAAAGCAAAAAATGTTGTTTCATTAGTTTTCAATATGTCCACTTTTGGCGCGAATAATGGTCTTGAGACGGCCAAAGAAAGCATCGCACGCTATACGCAAGTGGCTCTGCGGTATTTTGGCCCATTCCCGGCGAAGTGCTTGTTTGAGGTGGTCCAAACTTTGGTATTTTTTAGTGCCAACCTTCGCCTGCAAAATACCTCAGATAGAGAAATCCAACGGATTTGCATCCGAAGAACTTGCAATCCATTGTGTCGAAGAAATGAAGTGTGGAACATTGTTTTTCAATCAATCTTGGTTGACGCGCGCTTTGTAAGCCGGTGCCGAGTCTTGTTGAAATGTCCACGGTCTCCGGCAGAAATGATTGTTTGCCCAAGACTTCAATACTGCTTCAAGAATACGAGCGAAGAGCGATCATCGGCAGTTATGGAGACCCAAACCATCACCATTGGTGCTGCCTGCTTTCTCTTGGCCGTCTGGTGCCAGCTGCCTTGCTCTCTGGCACGTAAAGTTTGTCATTTTGTTTGTTGACATATTGCTCGATAACAAATAGCGACTCACGGAAAAAGACAAATTAGGTAACTCACCACTTTCGTGCAAGCGTCGCTCTTTCGACTCTAACTTTTTTTTGTTGCGGTGTAAGATCGTGTGCTTTTTGGAACTTCAATGACTTGAGTCCAAGCCAACACATTTTTCAGTATGTATTGCATGCGTTCCAACTATATGTTGAGCTCACAAGCCATTTTTCTTCCACTTCGACGCGGATTTCGCTCAATTCGAGCGAACCATTTCTGCCGATGTTGCTGTTTTTTATGACCACCTCCATGGCGTTTTGCAACGCTGCCAGTGTCAGGGTAACGAGCTATGCTTCGAGACACTTATGCCTACGTTTCGGACCGAAGTCGCTCCTCTCATCCGTTATTCTCTGTTCTTTCTTATTTCTCGTCTCTTTATGAACACATAATAGTTTGTGGTGATTTTAATACAGATCTGTTCAAAAATGACTCCCATGCCTTCCAAATAAAAGACTCTGCTTCTTTCTTGGGACTTTAAATATTTAAAATCAATTATCTTACGCGTTTTGCTAAAAATTAAATTCCTAGCCTCCTCGACCTGATAATTGTGTCTGATCCATCGTCGGTTATCCTCTTCGACCAGCTTTCAATTGATTTTATATCGGATAATGATCTTCTGTTTTGTACGTACAATATTAACTTCAATCACATTCCTGCTCCTTTGGCTTTTTCGTTTAAGGATCTTAAGTCAATAAATATGGAAGACCCTAGAAACGCCGCATTTTAAGCACCTTGGGATGTCTGTCGCTCAATTTCTAATCCTGGTGGCAACCTTAACTATTTTCAAGGAGTGGTTAATGAGTTATGTAACCCATTTGTACCAGTCAAAAAAGTAAGAGTTCGTAATAGCACTTGTCCCTGGCTTACAACTGAAGTTTGGCGCGACCATCAAAGCTCGTAATAAGCTTTACAGCAAATGGAAACATAGTACATATAATTCCAATTGGCTCGCTTACAAAGCAATACAAAATCATTGGACTGTTGTGTTACGAAACTAAAAAAGAAATTACTACTCCTCTAACAAGTTAGTGTTTCCAGTGCAAAAAGTAATTTAAAATGTGAAATTGACACTGATGTGCTAAATAACTTCTTTCTCGATAAGAATACTGATCAAATCAATTTTAATCTCTCGGATAAAACTAATCCGATCTTGCATTCAGAACGAAGTGTTGAAATCGAATCGGTTAACGAAAATGATGACATAAACTGTGTTGCAGCTATTAAATCAAATGCCATCGGCCAAGATAGGATACAAATATGATTTGTAAAGTTTATTTTACTTTATACTATTTCTCACCTGATCTATATTATCAACCACTGCATTACCACGTTAACTATCTCAAAATCTTGGGAAATAGCTCTAGTTGTACCTGATATCTGCTGGTGATTTCAAACCAATCAGTATTCTACCGTCCTTGTCGAAAGTCTTTAAGAAACTAATAGCAAGACAGGTTAGTGAATGCTTATCCCTTAATTGCCATCTGTATGTCTGTATGGAGGGCAATCTAGTTTTAGGTCTAACCACAGTTGTTCTTCTGCGATGATTAATATTCAAGAAGACATAAGCAAAGAGTTTGATAACGGATGTGTAACGCTTCCTTGCCTGCTTGATTTCTTAAAGGCTTTTGACAAGGTTAACCATAAAATTCTTTGCTGGAAATTACAAAATCTCTTTGGTTTTAGTAAGTTAGAAAGTTATAACTTCCGATTCTTCTTCCGCTCTTATGACATTGAAGCAGTGTGTGCCACAAGGATCAATATTTGGTCATATTATCTTTTGTGTATTTATAAATGACCTGCCATCTGTCTGTAAATATACTTCTGTTCATTTTTATGCGGATGATATTCAGCTCTACTTGGCCAGGTCATTTAAAAATAAAGCTGAACTTGTACGTAACCTATATGAGCACTTCTCCAGTATTTATTTGTGGTCCGTAACTAATGGATTACTTTTAAATCCAGAGAAGTTGCAAGTTATCCCCATGTCTAAAATTAAACTACCCATCCACACTCTACCTGATTTCGTGCTTTCTGATTTCAAATTAACGGTTGTTCATACTGTTACTAGCCTGAGATTTGTTATCGACTCAAACTTATAAGGTTACGGCCATAAAAACTGTTACTATGTTACTCCTACTGCCACTAGACGGAAACTTGTAATAAGTATCATCCTACCATTAATTACATATGCTTAGGTTGTATATTGTTATGTCTATTCCTTATCCCGGTGCAAGCTTCAAATTGCATTCAACGATACGGTAAGATATATTCATGCGCTACGAAGATATGACCATATTTCACAACAGGCATTATAGCCCTTAAAGATTATGTCCTGAAACTGTACGTTCCTATATACCATAATTACAACTAAAACTCCTATGTATCTGTATGAAAAACTTAATTTTGCTAGTTCCCTTAGAACCCTTTGTTTAATTCCACAGCGTTATAAATATCTTAATTCGTCCCATTTATTTTTATGCTGTAAAACTGTGGAACTCACTACCAAAAAATATCAGAACCATCTCCAATACCAATCGCTTTTTTTAAACCTTTAAACCCGTCTCACATGGGTTTAATAAATTCAATTTGTGATCATGAGTAGAATCTGCAGAAATTCTGGATCACTTACGGATAAATTCGATGTTATAGTATTCCCAGTTTCCAGAACCCACGAAAGACGTTTTGGAATATTTTTTTCTGCTAAATAAAGGGCGTCAACTCGTGGAAAACAGCCGCACATACAGACCCAGAAATAGAAACAGATGCACAGCCAAATCATTATGTTCTTGGAGGATAATTCTTACGAACGTAAAATGGGAGAACACGTCTGTAGTGGTAGGTCGTTTTGTTTTCCGCTAGCTCATCCTCTCTCCTCGTTTTGACACGTAAAATCATTTATGGTGGACCCAGCACACTTTCTGTGATCATTTCGGTTTCCAGATTGATTATTTGCACATCAACGGATTGGGTGTTTAATTTTGGAGTTTGATATCGAATTGTGCATCTGCGTTCTATACGAGGTGAAGTTTTCCTCGCTTTACTGTGTTGGTAATAAAAAAAACTCTGATAGATACCAACGCCTCTTTATATCAATTGTATCCGCCTCAACTAAGTAGTCTTCCAGTTTATAAAGCCATACATGGGCTATAAAGGGATCCATCTGCGCATTTAAATCTCCGTTTGACCTTAAAAAGACTGTCCGGAAGAAATATTAGGTGCGGTGTTTGTCAATAGATGGCTCCAGCAGTAAGTGCTGGTCAATTTTGACATATCCAAAACGTCATCAGCCACGCTTGGACATACCATATGGTAAACACACCGTTTTGACACATTAGTGATTTTGTTTCGGCGTCATATACTTTTGGTTATGTGAAAATGTCTGTTTCTTCTTTCATTCGAAGAAAACTGCGGCTGAAGTGCATCGAGAGCTTCAAACAGTTTACCTAGATGCTGCTCTAAGTGAAATAACGTGCCGTGATTGCTTCCGTCGTTTCAAAGACGGTGATTTCGATTTTGACGACCATTAAGAAAATCCTTCGAAGACGCTGAATTGGAGGTATTGCTTAATGAGGATCCGTTCCAAACGCAAGAAGAGTTTGTTTCAGTATTAGGAGTTACCCGCCAAGCCATTTCCCAGCATTTGCATGCGTTTGGAATGATTCAAGTGCTAGTATTCAGCTCACGATTCATTTTAGTCTATCGATAGCCACGGCATATCCAGTTTATTTGAGGTATTCTAAAGCGACAAGGAAAGGCCTACTTTCGATATCTTAAAATTAACAAACACGGAAATCTATGCATTTTTCCTAAAGATTGCAAGCTGCACACCTTTTGTGTAGAAAGTAACTCGAATCATTTGAAACAGGATCGAGCTAGAGCTTTAAAATGAGTACTGCAGTTCATTCAAGGGGCTGGAGTGGAAATTACTGAAACTACCTATTCATGTAGAAGAGGGTGGCGCATAAAACGTCTTTCATCGACTCAACAGAGAGTTGTAAATAACATAACCGGATAGCGCAGCTCAAGACATGTTCGTCAAAGTTGATTTATTGTCCCTGCTCTTCACTTCACTTCTCTACTTGGGTTGAGGAAGGCATTGTAATTTTTCACGTTTGGGTAGCTTCTTCACTCAGTATAATTCAGAGTTCGATAACCAAATCACCAAAGCCTTGTGTTGGAAAGTGAATAAAAGTCCAAAATTGGTTTCCTTGACATTGTTATGTACTAAATAAGTGCGTGTCACCTACTCTTCAAATGTATTCAAATTGTATGCTACTGAAGTTAGTTACAGTGTAATTAACTTAAATGTTTATTGGTGTTTTTCGGTGTTTTGAACGGCGAACATCTTTGATTAGCAATCTCTAGCAATCGATTTTTAATTTACATTAAAACATCATTCTATAAACATTTAATGTTTATATTATTGAACGCACCCGTTGCCAGATCTGTCGGCTGGTGGATTCAAGGCACTTCGAACACGTCTTTTTAAATGAAATGTGGATTTAAGAGTGCAGGAAGGAACATTTTTTTTAGTTGACGTTCAATTGAGCAAATCCCTGATATAGCAGGGATAGGTCGTTTTAGGACTATGTTGTAAAATACAACTAACCCATAGAATGGAGGGTCTTATTATAACCGTATAAATACCAGAAAACTTTCTCAGTGATATGTGTCCGTATCTTGCTGAGAGCTTTATTACGCTGCCTATAAATTTGAATTCATTGTTATTGCCATTTTGAAACACAAGACGCCTAGTTGATAAAAGTTTTCTATCAGGGGTAAAACGCAGATATAAATCTTTGACGAAAATGTGAATAATGACACCGTATAGGACAACGAGAAATGTTTCAATAAATTTTTCGTTGTATTATTGCTTATGATAGCCTCAATCGTGGCTGCAAATATTGCATTGCTGGAAGGGTCGGAAATTCGGGAATGTGCTTCTATCATATTTATTCTTTGGATAAAATATGCTCTTACATTCATCTCAAGATATCTACGAACGGCTATGTTTGTGGTTTTTCTGTCAATTACACAAGCAACTCAACCCTCCGGTTATTAATATATGTTCCCATTTCCATTACTCAGCATACAGTTGAGTGCCCAAGCACTCCCGGCTCTTATGCCGATATAGTCCTTAAATCGCTGGCTTTGCTGGTAGTTAGAATAAAGTTTTCCAGGATGACGATGGATGCTCATCGAGATTCCACTGTATTCGTCTATCTTCTCCTACAAAATGTACTTCTCAAGTTAAAGGAATATTAACGTTAAGATACTAACGTTAGAGATTTAGACCGTTAGATGGTATTTTTAAATAAGAAAAATTACACTTGCTTCAGTAGAAGACCATTCGAATCAGATATCGTATTTTTTATTTCCTATCTTGTGAATGCATAGGCGTTTAATCCTCATTGAAAGGCCGTATCTTATATGGAAAACGTTTCACACTTCTATGCTTTAACACACAAATTACTTTAACCATATAAGAAATTTATAAAAAAAAAAACATAACAATTAGTCGCAGAGCAACTAGTACAAATGTTGTCCTGTTAACTGAAACATTTTCGAAATCAAAATTGATCTATTTTTTCGAATAAGTTTCTGAAAACTTCGTATTCCAACTCATACTTGAACATTTGGTAATAACTTGAAATAACTTCCTCGTGTAGGCACGAAATATAGTAAACCAGCAGATGGATCCAATCACAAGTCTGGGCAGCGTGATAAAACACCCGGCCCTGGTCAAAAAGATGGAGCACCAGCTAAGGCAACTGCACGCGCAGCTAAACAACCTGCGCCGGCTAAACAACAATCCGGTTCGAGTACCAATAAAGGGTCATCGACACCTAAGCAATCGCTGAGTGCGGCTCCACCAAAACCAGCTGCCGCTGTTGTGAACTCAGCAAGAAGAAACACCAGACCTACTATTTGGTGGTCAAAATTGATTTGGTTGTTTGTTTAAAAAATTCTTAAAAATACTTTTTTTCTATAAAAATTGAAATTTTTCCTTTTATTTAGACTGGGCATGGACTCTCTGAAGATCAAGTTGCAGGTGAGTGAAATATCAATGTGACTGGCTTATACTGTTCCTAAAAAATCCTTTTATGCGCCGAAGAAATATTCATAAAAATCGTTGGTACAAATTGGTCTTAAGCTAAAACTAGGTTCAAAAGAGATGATGATTGAAGGTTTTCTTGAGGGCACTTTTGCTGCAATAGAAATCGAGCACAGAAAAAGATGTGAGGAGTTAAGGTAATTGCTACGAGGGGGGGATTAAATTAAGACTTCTGTGTGACCGAGTAGAATTTAATCTGGTATACAATAAGGATTGACGCTGACTATTATTAACTTTGTGTAGAAAAATACAATTTCTTACGCAGATGTATTCTTAAAATATAACGCATTGCATCGTTGAAGGCCACTTGCAATATACTAAGAGATAGGGAATCAAAGCTACTATAAACAACCTCAGAGCACGTTACTGAAGGTAAGGTTAGCATTTTTAAAAGAAGCATTGAGCCACAATTTTCGAAGGCATCCTTAGTTACGGTTGATGACCCTGGTTATATCTAGATCAACTACAACTTACTATGTACCCAAGGCTAATGACAGAATCTACAGCTTGAATTGTGTAATTGTTAAAATAGATATTAGGCAAAAGGTTTAAATTTAATTTAGTCTTGGATATTTGGATTACTTGAGACTTAGTCGGAAAACTATTTCTGCAGACTGCTAAACGGCGAAGACGACACAAATTCCGCTGTTAACCAGAGCGAACCATTCACGTTCACCCGATCAAAATGAAGTGAGGATAGCAATATCTAAATTTAAGTCCAACAAGTCGAAAACGCCCTACCCGTCGAACTATTTAAGGCAGCAGCAGATGATTTTTTTCATTTCCAAGATTTGGTCGGATAAATGTACTATATGCTTGATGAGTGGAACCTAAGTATCGTTTGCCCTATTCACAGGAAAGGAGACCCTCTAAACTGGTCCAACTAAAGAGGTATCAGTCTCCTAAACATCGCATATAAGATCTAGTCTGCCGTATTATGCGAGCGCCTGAAATCATTTGTCTGATTGGAGCCTATCAGTGCGGTCTTAGGCCCGGTAAGTCCATAAATTAACTAAATATTCACACTACGGCAGATCCTGGAGAAAATCCAAGAAGTTCAGATCGTTGCTCATTACCTTTTCATCGATATTATAGAAAAGCTAGGTATGACAGCATCTAAAGAGACGAGCTATGCGGAGCCATGTCTAGTTTTGGCTTCCCTGCAAACGCGTCCGCTTGTGCAGGATGACGATGGAGAAAGCTTGCTACTGCATCAAGGTTAGTAACGACCTAACCAAGACTTTTGATGTCAAAAAAAGATTTAGACAAGGCGACGCGCTGTCATGTGACTTCTTTAACATCATACCCGAAAGAATTGTGCAAAATCCACAAGTCAACTATCGGGGTACGATCTCACTTGCATACACTGGTGATATTGATATTATTGGTAAAACACAGCAAGCTGTCACTGGTGCGCTTGCGAGTATCGAATAGAAGAGGAAAAAATGGGTCTATCGGTAAACAATGGTGAGAAAAAGTATATGCCGACAACAATATCGACGATTCGGCCAGAATGTCACAATCGACAGGTATAACTTTGAGCTTGTGCGGCACTTTGTCTATATCGGCTCTGCTATCGCATCTGAAAACGACATCTCTTCAGAAATCAAACGAAGAATAACGCTTGCCGATAGCTGTTTCTTTGGCTGAGAAGCCAAGTTCAATCATCCCGGTCCTGCTCTATGATTCCGAAGCATGGACTATTTCTAAAGCGGATGAAGATATCCCTGATCATTTTGAGAGAAAAATTCTACGTCAGATATTTTTTCCCGTTTGCGTTGATTTGCTCTGCAGGACACGATTCAAAAATGAACTCTACGAGCTGTACCTCGACTTCGAACTGGTCAAAAAGCTGATCATTGGGTGTTTGAGGTAACTCTAATCCAGAGGGACAACGGAGTAAAGGAAAGCCTCGCTTTAGGTGGCGTGCGCTAGTGGAAGGAGACCTCAACCGGCTTGGAGTGCCCAACTGGAGGCAGTTAGCCAGAGATCGCACTAATTGGAGAGGCTTATTGATTGAGGCTCAGGTCCACCCTGAACTGTATCAACGCGTAAGTTGGATACTTGAGTACCTGACAATTTTCAATATCCCGATCTACATGACAGTCTCTTAGGAGTTTTTTTTATAGATGAGGTAAGAACCCTTAAGCTTCTTATTACCAGGGGTAACATCTATATTTCTTTCGAGACGCATTTATAGCTGCAGAGGCTGCTACTCGTGTGGCGACCAGATCTATTGTCAAATGAGTTATTTTTTGCATTTCTGAATACAACAGACCAGTTTTCATCAGCTGGAATCCCTCAGGAGGTCAAAAATTTCCATCTGTTCTAGGTACATATGTTACATCTGAAATATCTATGAAGCTATAGAGGAAGTCTGGAAATCACGAAATTTCATAAGGATATTTTGCCAATTAACTACAGATTAGTTTATACATAGAAACTACAGGGATTTCGGGAACCAACTAATCAATTTCAGTCCGAGAAAACTCTTAATTAAGGAATTTTCATGGAGGTGCCATGAGTCATGTGAAATTTTGCATACCAATCACGTACCTTGATGATACCTTCTAGAAAACTTGGCAGCACCAAATTAAGCCTACAAATCTGTTCTGTCTGTTTTTTCTTCCGTCGCGTCTGTTGGAGAAAATCATATCCAGAAGGTAATCGTACACATAATTTGTAAGTTCGCCTTTATTGTAGAGCAGAGACGATTAATTTAACCTTCTTCCTGTACTTAGAAAGCCCACAGACTTTGTGAATATATTAGTATGTATGTATTTCGACATTCAGAGATACCGCAAACGAGAGTTTCGTTGAAGTAATTTTGGAAAAGCTCAGTAGAAATTAATGTTGCCCGTAAAGACAATGAATTGTTTGCCTATTGGCAATATTACGGAAGCCAGAACACAAAGTAAATCAATGTCAATTTTAATTAAACGTAATGGGAAGTGTTTTTAAAGCTACGTGTACTGGGGGTTACTAGGGTTGCCAATTCTCCCAATATCCCTAGATATTAGTCCACCAGTATTTCTATTTATTTCAAACTTTTATTTTATCGATTAAACAATAGAAACCTTCGAAAAAGCCAAGAATTCCGATCGATGAAGAATTATTTTATTAGCAATAAGGGAGATATTTGACGTTACCGACTTTTACGTGCACTCGCCAGCCTCATCCTGCACAAACTGACGAGATTGACAGGGATGCCAAAATTAGGCATTATTCTGTATAGCTTGTCTCTATAGATGCTACCATACGCGGCTTTAAAATCGATGAATAGGTGGTGTATATTGGTTTTTTTTTTTTTCAAAGTCTACCTTTGTATAAATATTTGGTCGAAGGTGGACTTTCTTGACCTGAACCCACACTGAAAAGGACCAATCAGGTTGTTGACAAACGACTTCACAAAATACGCAGATGGGATCTTGTAACTGATGCATCTGTTAAGGATCGGACAAACAATGCTGACAATGTTCCAATTATCGGTCAAACATCGTCCGACCATTTTTTACATATGAATTGGTGTATGCTCCTTACCAAGTATTCATCTGCAGTTTTGAAGAGCTCGATAATCAGGTCAGCAGCTCTGTTGGACTTAAGCTTAGATGTGGCTATATTCACTTCATCCAGTTCAGGTGGACAGAATTGTTGGTCTACCATACATCGTGCAGGTTGAAAGGTTTATTCTACTCGACAGCGGCATTAGTTTCGCCGCAGAGTCGTTATACAGTCTCCAGATATGCTCTTTCTAAATCCTTAGCATCGACTAGTAGTAGAGTACTATTACGTTCTCTTGTTCAGCTTAGGATTTGTGTCCGTGTCATTTTTTTTTGTTTTTTGCCTTTTGGTAAAGCTTCCGAGAGTAGCATCTCTCAATTTCCTTGACCGTGCGACCGTAAAAGACTAGTCCTTCTATGCAGGCCGCGAGTGCTTGTCAGTACGTCGTCAAATCAGGGGTTTCGTTGTGGTAGCCAGTGCATCTCTGATGGGCTTTTTGCAATGCTGCCATTGGTATTTGATATTCGAACAGAAAAGGATTTGGCGATATTTTGCGATCGTAGCCGTCCGACGTTAAATTCCTTCATTGTATGTACTGGATTGCATGGCATATGGATTGTTACGAGACATGCCGTTAACATGCCGGAAACTCAATAACCTTTAACAACAACTCTGCATCCAAATAGGTGCTGCTTTTGTTTTCGATAACAATCGTCGCAGAAGATATCGCAGTTTTTCATCTTTGTTTTGTCCGGCCCATTCCATCGCATTTCTTTGATAGCGGAACATCTTTGGAGCAGTCCAGGACCTCTGCTAGTTGTTCGGCTGCATGTGGCTTATTAAGGAACATAACATTCTACATGCAGATTCAAAGTTCATTCTCTTTGTTTTGTTTGCAAGGTTGTCAACAGTAGACCTATCTTGTTCTGTTCTGAGATTTTACTTCACCTTTGATTCCATCTGGGGAATACATCCGATGTCCCGTTTATAGTGCTGCTATTTTTGTCTGCTGGTCAGCATTCGCATTTATAACTTTGCCAAGTCGAGTCCGGATGCGCATCGACCAGTATCCAATGGTTATCACTTGGGGGTAAAACAATCACGATTAACGTGTAGAAACAGTTGCAGTACTCACTGTCTACCTTATTTCTACAGCACCCAGCACCCTACAGCACAATAAGTTTAATTATTCTGCTATAGGAAAGTCACTGTTCAAAAAATTTCATGATCTAAGTATCGGTAAGAAAACATCATTTTTTCTACTGATGTCAATTCCGATCAGCTTAATATTTCTTCTTACGACGCAAACCATCTTGACGGTAACGTCAACGATATTGGAAATGCTCAATATTTTACCTTCTCATTGTATCCAGGAGATGCCGGTCTCGACCATGTAATCACTGTGGAAGATGATTGAGCCCCATGACATATGAATTCGCATAATTGAATCAATGGTAGCGGCAGCAGTTTGGATGGAAGATGTCTTATTTAAGCTTCTGCTACCTACATATTTGGAGTCAGTAAGAGATGGTGGCGTATGAAACCCCCAAATTGGGTTATTGGCTCCGGAATATCCGACATCTTTTGCTAAAGTATTCGTAGAAAGAACCTGGCTCTCCGGGCTGCGTAGTCTGAAGTGCGTAGCTTTTACCACTTAGTCTGGTTTCAAAACAACCAATTATACTCGATGAGAAAGCATTTACTTTAAACGGCTCTAATACGATAAATGGACATCGACGTTCGGTTCTGCACATGCAATGCTGACACATTGAATAGGGCAAGTGTTCAAAGACTTGACGTATCACTTCACCTTGCTGCTGAAGGGGATGTAACTATAGCTAGCATATGACTTCCTTACATCAATATACATAGGGACCATGAACATTCAACGAAAATAATTATTTTGCACTTCTAAAGGCACTTCTTTAGTATTTTAGTTGCAGCCAATAGATAACATTGTGAGGAGATTCAACGTCGAACGTTGAAATTTGATAAGTTGGTATCGGTCCTATGAAGCAACTCTTGATTAGTGCATAGTGCACCCAAGCACAAGTAGAAAAAACAACTTTCAATAGACAAAAGCCTATTGAAAGGATCAGCGAAATTTATTAGTAGAGTCACAGCTGCTGCTGAGGTACTACGGGAACACTCCAACTGTTCAACTTGGCCAATGAAAGACACTTCGTCATTTGAGGAAGAAATTAATGCCCTCATACTGGCTTCAAACCAAACTGATAACAAAGGTGATTCTGAAGAGTTCTTGATTTCTGAAAGTGAACTTTTCCAGCATCATGAAAATTATCAAGATGAAGATCCAGAGGAGTGTCAGATCATTCCAGAAGAAGTTGGCAGGGATGAGGAGAGTCAGATCACTCGAGAAAAAGTTGGCAGCGATAGTTCTGAAGATGAAGACAACGCGCTTCTTTCAGAATTTTGAAAATCAAAATTACTACGGTAAAAATAGTTATACATGGTCTAGCCTCTTAATGCTAGGATACGTACACCTCAACACAATATTACTCAGACTTATGCCAGGCGGGGGTGAAAAAAACCCTTTCAGCATTTGGTATAAACTGACTATTTGACGAAGTAATGCTTCAAAAAAATTTGACTTAGGCAAACAAGAAAACCTCCAGTTTGCCCGTCAGAATAAACCTGAACTGAAACACATAGATATACCCTAACTTAAAGCTCTTTTCTTTTTTCAGCTGTCTTGAAATCTAACCACGAACGCTGAAGTCACTTATTTTCTAGGAAAGGTACAGGTTGTAAGATATAGGGTGATTCATCGTGAGGTTTAATTTTCAATAGGCTCTTTTTGACAGACTACGCGTGACTCCTATTAAATTGCTTTGTTATTTTTATTCAGTATCGTTTGGCAAGTCGTCGTAGAAAGACTCACATCACAACAGCGTCTATAAACTTTTCAGCTGATTTGGAAAATCAGCGTTCTGTGAAAAATGTTTTTCGTGCGATTCGAAGAACTTATGGTGCGCATAATCGACCTACTGAATCCAATATTGCCAATACCATTCGCAAATTTGAGTCCCAATTTACATAAGTGGATGATCCTAGACCAAGACCACATCCAGCACGTAGTCAAGAGACTACAGGTAGCTATGAGTGTAAGTGAAGGCCGTGACGAATCGATTCGTCGTCGTTCTCAGCAGTTTGGCTTGGCGTATTCGACAACTTAGCGTATTTTACGTGAGAATCTTTCAACTTGTACAAGTATTGAAGCCAGACGACTTGAACTTTCATCATATTTTTAGTGAATGGGCTTTGGAAAAACCTCAATGAAAATCCGGTGTTTTATCGTGAAATTTTGTTCAGTGATGAAGCCCATTTCTGGCTGATGAGCAACCCGAAGAGTTCCAATAGCTATCATTACATCCATTAAAAACAACAGTGTGGAGTGGTTTATGGGCTGGTGGAATCATTGGTCCATATTTCTTCAAAAATGAGACAAAACAAAATGTTATCGTCAATGGTAACCGTTATCGCGCCATGTTAATGGACTATGTGCTTCCTGAAATTTAAGCACATGGTCTCGGTGAGCTCTGATTTCAACAAACGTGAAACAATGGACTTGTTAGGAAATCATTTTGGTGGGCACTTACTTTCCCGTTTTGCTACCGTAAATTGGTAGCGTTCGATGTCACACCTTTGGAATATTTTCTCTGTGGATATGTAAAGTCTTAGATCTTCAAGAATAAGCCAGCTATGATTGACGGTTTGAATGCCAACATTACTCGTGTTATCCGCGAGATACCAGTCGCAAGGCTCGAACGAGTCACCGAAAATTTGACCTACCGAATGGATCACCTCAGACATAGTAGTCGCCAATATTTACAAGATATGATTTTTGAAGAGTAAATGCCATAAATTGTTCTTTTCACCAATAATAAAATTTTAAGATCGGTTTCAAACTTATGTGTTTCATTTTACACTATAAATCAAACCTTACAATGAATCACCCTATATTTAGATGCTGCATTTTAGAAAATAGATTTGTCGTTTGGTACTGTACTTGCGATTAGATAAGTCAGACGACTGACCAAGACATAGCAGTAGTTGTTTGAAAATATCATTGTATTGGAAAGTACGCAGTCTATAAAGAATATGTTTCAAGTTTGAAAGCGTCACGTTGTTAATTATTTGTTGTTTGGCAGCCGTGGTACAATACTTTTTTTTGAAAGGTCTCAGCCCAAATAATATCAAATCTGAACTGGATTCTACTCTGAGTGAGTCAGTTCCTTCGTTTACAACAGTAAAATTTTGGGTTTCTGAGATTAAACGAAGCCGTACAAGCTGCCAAGACTAGCATCGCAGTGGTCGACCAAATGAGGTGACGACTCGACTGAAAGTGCGCGAGCTAGCTGACATTGCAGGCATTTCAAAAAGTGCGGTACATCACATATTATTTGAAAATTTGCACATGAGAAAGCTGTGTGCAAGATGGGTGCCGCGTTTGCTCACACTCTAGCAAAAACAGTGTCGTGAATGCAATGGCCAAAATTAATGGATTAAAGTTTGAACTGCTACCTCATGCACCCTACTCGCCAGACTTAGCCACATCTGATTATTTTCTGTTCCCAAACTTGGAAAAATGGCTCAGTGGTCAAAGATTTTCCAACGATGAAGAAGTAATGTCGGCAGTTAATGGCTATTTTGAGGAGCAAAACAGTTCTCATAATAAAAAGGGTATCGAACTTTTTGAACATCGCTGGGAAAAGTGTATAGAGCTGAAAGGCGATTATGTTGAAAAATAAATAATTTTTTTTTTTCAAAATTTTTTTCACCACAATGGTGTTCTACCGCATTGTGGATTTGAACGGCATGAATGCTTATGTATCTTATAATATGCATTAACCAAAGAAGAAAGAAGTCTGGAATGTTTAAATCAGGCGGTCTTGCTGGCCATGCCAAATCACCAAAATGGAAGATTACGCGACCAGGAAACGCTTTCTTCCCAATATCCACATATCACCAAGGCCCGCTCACCCGATTTCGGCAGTAAGCAGTCATTTATCATGGCCCTGTAGCGTTCGCTTGTAACAGTGACCATAGCGGCGATGGTGTCCTCGAAAAAATACTGCACAAGTGGCTTTGAGTGGATGTAATTACTCTTCGTGCATCACATGCAGACTTTCAGTGCCCCAGAAATGAAGATTTTGCTTATTGACGTAACCACTTAAGTGGAAATGCCCTCGTCGCTCATGATGATTTTCGACACAAAATCGTCCTTTTCGTTGTTGAGATTGAGGATGGCTTTACAGTAATTCACACTCGACAGCCGGTCAGGAGGCATTAACATGCACTGTTTGCACTTTGTACGGAAACATGTGTAAGTCTTTCATTAAAAGTTTGCTATAGGGTGCGATATTCTCGGCCGAACGACTAGTCCTGTAGTTCCACTCTGTTCAAATCGAGTAGCTAAGCGCCGGAATGTTTGCCAGGTTGGTGCGACACGATTAGGAAATCGACGTCGAAATTCACCCTACGCTAACACTACCGACCGATTATTGATCAAAAACATCGACACAATTACTCCACGCTCTTGCGGAGAATGGCACTCCATTGCTTGTCAGTTTGTATACTGCAGCTGTCTTGCTCACGAATGTCAAATATGATTGACGTATGACGCAATCTGCAAAAATTATACCATCTTCCGATAGGGTGATTAATTTTACAAGTTCTTTTGTTCTAATATACAATACAAGTCTCTTGTATAGAGAGGATTATATTCAGGGGTCCCAAGTCCACGAACCATGGCTTCTACAATACATGGTTCAGTAATTTGAAGATGCCTTTTGCGTTTTTAGATAGTGGCAGAATTAGGGCGGCGGAGGCCTTTTAGGAGTGATGAAGGTTAACCTGAACTACAGGACCTCTACAATCAACTAGAAAGGTATTGGAGGCACAGACCGTCGACTTAGTTGTAACCTAGGATAAATTGAAACCATTGCTATCCAATTCAGAAAAAGATTTCGATGCGCCAGGATATGAGGATGAATTTGCAATTTTGGTTAAAGGAAGGGGGGGGGGGGTTGCTTACCCAGCTCATCCTTTTTGTAAACCCTCAGATTTATTGACCATACCGAATCATGATCATGATTAGCGCGAACCTTAATTCCTCCAGTTTCGCGACCTTCGATAAGTGAGTTGGAAGGGCCGGGTTATTGAGCCTGATGATATCCAAAGTGTTTTCTGGGATCAAGGTGCGAGTTCTAAGTCTACAAGGGATGTTCTCCTTAACTGCGACCTCGAGCTTTACACTTGGTGAAACCTCTCCTAGTTCACCTTTTCTGTAAAGATCCAGAGATCTTATGTCAGCACAAGCGATAAGCTTGAAGTGGCTTTGGTATCGAGGTGGTTCGGGATTTTTCCTTATTATGGCCAAGAAGTTACTAGAAAACTTTGTCTCGACCAACTGCCATCGTTCAGCTGCCATTGATCCATCGGCGTCGTTTTTATCGATCACCTCAATCGATATTTTTTTTCTTAGGACTTTTCGGCCAAAGCAATAAAAAATGTAAATTGTGGTCTCTTCTAATTGGACCGTCAACTAGAGCAGTCGTATGGTAAAGTAACAAAATTTTGTTTCATATTACCGGAGGTCCGGCTCGAAGGACCACATAATGTTTTTATTTGTCTGTGTTTTTGTAAGATTAAATGTATACGTCAAATGTTTAATTTTATAGCTTATTAGTATGTAACATGAAACAAAATTTTGTTACTTTACCACAATTTACATTTACAATTACATTTGAATATGTACACGTTTGGTTTTATCGTGCGCTAAGTACTAAACATTCAGCCCCCCCTGAAAGACACCGGTCTTTCAGTAATAGGCAAAGGGGCAATCTTCACAAGCGGTCGAACATAACTGCCATGTTGTGTTTTCACTGTAACAACTCGACATCTGCCATCTTTCCAAAGGTGATTGGTCCAAGGACCCATTTTGAAGGTGGTATATTGGGTTCGTGAATGAGTACTATATCATCAATCTTCAAGTTCTGATGCTGTTTTTGCCATTTAGGACTATTCTGCAACGATGTCAAATATTCGCAGTGCCAACGTTTACAAAAACCTTGCATTAAACTTTGTAAAAGAGACCAGTTAGTGTAAATTGAAAAGGATGAATTTGTAAAATCAGGTGTTAAAACTGGAGTTTTAACAGTTAGTTTTAAGAGTATGTGCAGTCGGTTCAAAATCGGATGTTTGTCACATAGGCCTTGAGTTGAGCAGACACTCTATTTTGGAAAGAAGAGTATACATCTCTTTGTATGTGAGTCTGTTCTCACCGATGACTCATTTCAAGTGTATTTTAATAGATTTTATACTCGCCTCCCAGAGGCCACCAAAATGTCTCGCCGCAGGTGGTGTAAATTTCCATTTGATTTTGTACTTAGATAAATGGTTAATGCTGATGTTGTGATGTTGTTGTTTGCAAAGAAGATCATACATTTCGCCGAGTAACCTTTTTACACCGTGGAAATTTGTTGCTTTATCAGACCATATCTCCGATGGCTTTCCGCGACGTGACACGAACCGATCTAATGCCATGAGAAACGCTTCTGTTAATAGATCGCCTACCAACACTATGTGGACATCTTTCGTGATGATGCCTTCACAGATCTTGGATTTCGGCCCTTGGCTAGTCGAAGCGTAATCGGACCAGCATAATCACACCTAACCTTACTGAATGGATGAGCATATTGCACTCTTTCATTGGGAAGATTTCCCATCAATTGACTGGAATGAGTCCGACGCCGTCGAAAGCTCACGACACAATCATGAACAATTTTGCGAGCGAGATTTCGACACCCGAGTATGTAATAATTCTGTTTTATTAATGTCAAAACTAAGTTTGTTTCGCGAGGGTAGTTGCTTCCGTTTTTGAAGTATGTCTATTTCAAAAATGAGTTTTCGCATTTTCGATTTCCCGAACGGATAAAGATTGTTTATTACAAATGTTTAAAGTGCGACAGTTTGACAAAAATCGAATATTAAAACCGAATGCTACGGCTCGCACAGATTTCATCCAATTTTAAGAATTGTGAATTATGTTATCAAAAATGTTAGTTGAATTTACATTAGATACGAGTACCTGAAATTTGGTTTTTTTACGTTCCTCCAATTGATCAAGAGGAATGTCTTTAATGCAATATTGTGATACTGGCCATTTGCTGGAATCAGTACTGAGCCACAACGAACCATTCCACCATATATCAGTGGAGCCGAGAAGAGATGGTGGAATTTCACGCGTTGCAATATCTGCGGGATTGAATCCAGAGCGAATATGATTCCAGGGTTTGAGAGGAATTGACGACAATATTTCGGAAGTTAGGTTTCCAATGAAAACAGACCATTTCTTTGGGGGCGAGGATAACCAATGTAACACGATTGATAAGTCTGCCCATGCGAAAATCTTCAATTCATCAGCCTGTAATGAGAATTTAATTTTATTAACTAGTCGAGGTAAAAGGAGAGCTCCGCAAAGCTCGAGCCTCGGTAGCGATAAAACTTTTATGGGTGCTACCCTGCTTTTGGCTGCTACTAGCCAAACTACTAGCTTCGACCAAGTGGAGCTCATCGCGAATAGAAGTCCAACGATGCGAGAGTTCTTGTGAGACCTCATCGTCCCAATTAACCTTTTGCCGCCAGAGGTCTTGGAAGAATATTTTGATTCCGATTATGACAGGAGACAGGAAACCCAAAGGGTCAAATATCTACGAAACCTCTGAGAGAATTCGACGTTTTGTGCACACAGCTGACTCAGCTAAGGTAACCTTATAAGAAAAACTATCATTTGATGGGCACCATTGCAACCCGAGCACCTTAACAATAGGTGAAATTTCCATCTGATCCTAGGGCAATATGAGGACGAGAGGCCAGCAGTTGGTAGTCCATTTACGGAGGTTGAAACCTGCTGATTTCAATAGTTTGACGAGTTCATTTTGAAGGGCGATGACTTCTTCGACACTATCAGCTCCAGTAAGCACGTCGTCAACGTAGAAATCCTCGATAAGAATTTGAGAAGCTACAGGATGCTTTTCCCTACTTTACTCAGCATGTTGTTTTAGGATACGCGTCGCTAAGAAAGGAGCAGCTGAAGTGCCATGTGTAACTGTTAATATCCGAAGATGCTGCAATGGCTCTTCTGGCGTTTCACGCCATACGATTCGCTGAAAATTTGTGTGTATTGGTGACATCCATATTTGGCGATACAATTTTTCTATGTCTCCTGAAATAGTATATCGATGACGACGAGATCGTAGACATATGAAAAAATATCTCGCTGAATCGTCGGACCAACGAGAAGTTCTTCATTGAGTGACGAAGAATTGCTGTGAGATTTTGAGGATCCATCGAATACTACTCTTACCTTGGTTGACGTAGAATCATTTTTAAAAATCGCATGATGGAGCAAGTAGTAACAAGCGTTGAAGTCCATGTTTATTTCATTTTCTGGAATCTTCTCCATGTGACATTAATCCATGTATTCGTTTATGAAACGAGTGTATTGGGTTTTTAGGTCAGGGTTTGATAGAAATTTCCGTTCTAGGGATTTAAGACAATGCTTAGTGAATCTCCAAAGTTGAGATTAGAATTTTGTTTAAATGGTAGCTCTACCATGTATCTACCATCTATCTGACAACTAAATGTTGATGCAAAGTGTTTCTCTTGTTGTGTTGTTCTTCCACCGAAAGGAAGGGTTCAGTGTGAACTTCTTCCAAACGCCAAAATCGTTCCAAATCAAATTCTTGAGAATGATCTAATTGTGCACAAAATGTTCTTACTGCTGAAGTGTCGTCAGTTAATGCAACGCGTTGCATACTAACTGCTATTACCCATCCGAAAATTGTTTGTATAGAACATGGAACGACATGTGTTGATGGTGTCGCAGGTCTGCTAATAATATTGAAATCTTTAACGGCGAAGTTGGGATCAGCCAGTTCCAGCGAAAGGGGGGACTTAAATTTGAAATTTGATACGAAAAAAGGTGGTAGTAAGGAATTTAGCTTTGAAACAACATGGCAATCGATTTGGAGGCTATTCGCAGAATGCAGCGAACACAAGTTTTACAGGTAACCGAGAAAGTTTTCGATGTAATCCTAGACGCTGAACTGCTTGTTCGGTTATAAAGGAGACTTGGGATCCTGTATCTAAGAGTGCACGAATTTGTTGATACAATCCTTGTTTATCTCGAACCTTTACTAGAACAGTTGGCAATAGAGTGAATGACAATGGCGACGATTGACATTGATTCGATAGAGTTTGATTCGATTTTGTTGAATTCGAGAAATAAGATTGAGATTGATTAAGATTAACGCCCGGCGAGGATTGGATTTGAGTATGAACAGCCGGATGTACAAGCGAGTGGTGTCACATTTTTGATGTGTGTCCATGCCGAAGACAGTTGAAAAAAAGTGATTGGTCCTTGACCAAATCACGTCGTACGTCGAAACTTAGAGCGTTAAAAGCTTTGCAGTATGGATGCAAATGATCTTGTTTGCATTTTGGACATGCTGTTTTGGTTTTGACTACGTGTGCGCGGATAGTATTTTGGTTTTTATTTGATGTTTTGGCAGAACGGTTCATTGCATAAGTTGATACAAGATAACTGCAACGAACCTGTAAAAAGTCAAGTAATTCATCGATAAAACAGTCATCACGAGAGTCTGCCACTTCTGAACATGCATGTTTTGTGTCGTCGTCTAATTTTTGGAGCAGAATGTAGATCAACTAGGAATCTCTTAAATTTGCTCTTGATGCTTTTACACCCCTTATAACTTCATCAGCACCATCAGTGAGCTTCCGAAGCATATAAATGTTTGATGACGTGGTTGATGGTACAAATAAAAATTTTTGAACAAATGACTGAATAATGCGATGAGGTTTATCGTAGCGCGACTCTAATTTATCCCATGCTTTGATGTATTGGGTATGTAATTTAATTCTTGCGGTTTTTTTTCTTCAAAATTTGAACGTTTATTTAAGAAAAACATGTACAATAGTATTATTAAAAGTATTGCTCATCTGAAGCTATGACTTTTTCCCATCTTTGTGACAATTTGTGGATCACATCCCAAAAGAATTGGAATGAATCAAGCCAATTTTTGATATTCTGCTCTGATATGAACCGTATTTCAGTGAGGGGGTTCTGCATCGCCCGGAACAAATGTTAGTCTGAAGGGGCAAGTTCTGGGCTATAAGGCGGATGGAGTAAGACTTCCCATCCACTGTTTTCCAAATAGTTCTTAACCGAAATAGCAACGTGGGACCGAGCGTTGTCATGATGGAAAATTATTGCCTCGTGTCTGGTCGCATATTCCGGGCATTTTTCGGCTACTGCTCCCTTTAAATGGATTAATTGTGTTGGGTAGAGTTGTCCATTGATGGTTTCGCCCGGTTTTAGCAGCTCGTACTACAACACACCCATCTGATCCCACCAAATACAGAGCATTACCTACGCGCCATGGATATTCGACTTTGCCGTTGATTTGGCTGGTTGGCTGGGTTTCACATATGATTTTTTGCGCTTGGGGTTGTAATGGATCCATTTTTTATCACCAGTAACAATCCGATGCAAAAAATTGATTCTGCGAGCTCTTCTTGTGTTTGGCAACAATTTTCACAGAGTAATGCTTCCAGTTCTTCATCTTCAAACTTTTTTGGCTGCCCAGGACGTTCATCGTCTTCCAAGCCAAAATCACCACTCTTAAATCGTTCAAACCACTTTTGGCACGTTCGCTCAGCTAGCGCATGTTCACCATAAACTTCCACCAAAATACGATGACGTTCGGCAGCAGTTTTCTTCATATTAAAGTAGTGAAGAAGAACTCCCCTCTTATTCTTATCGTTTGGAAATAAATTAATTTCTTTTTAATAGTTGTTTCGAGTTCATACACATTTTTAAACTTATGTCCGAAATATGGATCTGAAAATTTAATCGAATACTTAATCTCTTAAAAAAAAGTACTTCAAATCAATCAAAATACTTCAAGCAGTCAAAAGACTTCAATACATTGAATGCATTCAGATGACTAAAAGAATGCAAAGCATAAAAAGAATTCAAAAAGACTTAAAAAAATTCAAGCAATCAAAAAGTATTGCAGTCTTTTGATTTCAAGTGTTTTGACTGCTTCAGGTGTTTGCATTACTTAAGACTTCAAAAAATACTGAGATTTGATTAAAATCTAAAGATTTCAAAATTTGTATTTTTAATCTATTTACTGCAATACTCAAAAGATTGTAATTTTTTACAGCTCTAGTAAAAAGTGTAAAAAACGTCTCCATCAAAAAAACTGTTTTTTTATTTTAATTTTTATACAAAATAATGACTTCCCTACATAGAGTCCGTTTAAACGGACATCCTATATCTTTATTATAAAAAAACAAAATTTTTTAAAACTATGTGTTTCCTTTTAGAGTAAGACTACTTAACTTTAAATAAGCAAAAAAGGATACAATAAATTGTTTTTTTAACTTTATGCACTAATGGGTTAAATAAATTTTTTATTAAATTATGCTAAATAAACTGGACATAGATGGAACTCTCATTTTTCGAATCCTCAATTTAGACACCCTGGTGTAAATGCCTACATCACGCTTATAACAGTGAAATTTTGATGACTACTGCCAGTGTTTTTGTGAAAATTATTGATTGTAATTGGGTATTCATTGGACTTTGTTCATCCTTTCAGTTCTTTGTTTGAGTTTCCGTTAATGGCCGATTCTATATATTTATGAGATGGGGAGATTGAAGTGGCTTTGAATTGTGAAAATGATGAAGACATCATCATCTGGCAATGACGATGATTATGAACCATCTGTTGGCCAACAACAAACAGATATCGTGTTTTATGTGCATGGTTCTGATGATATGACAGATGATTCTCTTCAAAATATTGATTCGTTTTTTGTTTCAAAGGATAACATTGGTTATAGCCTCACTCCACTTCAACAAGCAACAGGCAGTGATACAGCTTCTAACGTGGTCGGGTGCCACCAATTCTGCGCTATCACGAGGTACCACTATGATTGACGGGTTCTTATTATATTTTCCACCGAATATTGAAAAAATAATATTGGAAAATACTAATGCTTTTGGATGGCTAAAGAATGATGAACACGAAGTAGTCGACACATATTTGCTTCATGCTGAATTGGAGTTTTTTTTGTTGATCAGTGTTTACAAGTGCGCTGGTTGTGTTGTCATAGTTGCGATTTCATAACTAATTTTGTAATTTTTTCAGAGGACAAGAAATCAAGCTTTTGCTGAGCTATTCAATATCGCTTTTGACCCTCCTATTTTTAGAGAAATAATGTTATTAATTAACAAAAATTCCTCGCTGTGATGACACGGTAACCCCAATACGGCATTTATGGGATCAATGGAGAAAAGTGCTACCGATATTTTCTAACCCGTCGGAGTGTATAATAGTAGATGAGCAGCTCTTTGGCTTCCATGGCCAAAGGATTAAGTGGAAGTTAATATGACTTTAGAGAAGATTACTTAAAAAGCAAAAATGACAATCGTTGGAAAGATGCGTAAGAATAAACGCAGCATTCCACCAAAGTCCTCTCCATCAAACTACATTTGCTTTCATCAACTCTGGTTTCATATGTTAAAAGTAAAGACAAATACACTCTGCCTTAGAGTATATTTCACAGTTCAAACAGAAGGGAAACTGATCGTAAAAAGTTGCCGGAGATAGAATCTTACTATAATCGAACCAAAGATGGTGTTAACACTGTGGAATGATAACAGGATACAGCTGCAAAAGAAAAGCCAATAAATGTTTATTTTTAGCATTTCGGCCTTGAAAGACATCATATGTTATACTGAAAGTAAGATATTTTTATTACATACAAACGAGTATGTTCTAGTTTACATATTCTTTATGACTCAATGTTATTATTTTCATTAGAGTGTATCCGGAGAGCCGGACTACACAACTATGTGTTGATTTTGATGCGTCATCTAAGTCATCAACCAGAGTACGCCTTAGACAGTTGATGCTAGTTGCTTCAACACTTCGAGAAGATTTAACGACAATCTTTATGAGATAGTGAAGATATCGTTTCGTATTTACAGCTGTAACGACTCTACATCAATTGGTTTCCGACGAACAGCAACAATACCCCATCACTTCGAGCATTTTGATGAATGACTTTTACGTGGACGACGTAATGTCTGAAGGACAAACGTTAGCTGAATGCAAGAAAGTGCAACAACAGCTGATAGAAATACTGAATAGTGGAGATTTTCACGTAACAAAATGGGCATCGAACCACAAAAGAGTACTTAAGATGAGTTCAGATGCAAATAATCTAACTTGAGTAAGTTTTTATAAAGAAGTTGTCAAAACTTTGGGTATTCACTGGAGTCCCTCATTTGATGTATTTTAGTTTAAAGTGCACACAAAACCAGAAGATGCAATTTCATCCAAACATGTAGCATAGCCTATGCCTGTAACTATCACTGCGAAAATACTAATACAGCGAATTTTGAATGCTAAACTTAGCTGGGACGATCCAGTTACTACTGAACTTCAGAAAATATGGAATCGATTTAAGACTGAAATTCCAGCGGCTGAAACTTTTAGAACTCCAAGATGGATTAGAGGTGATAAAGCACCAAAAATGGAATTGCACGGATTTTATGATACTTCTGATGCAGCTTATGCAACAGTGGTATATACAAGATCATAACGTTTCGCAAAGAATTACCTTACTTAAATGCAAAACGAGAGTAACACCAATAAAAAACAAAACTTTGTGGGCCTCATTTGTGATCAAAGCTATAGATGATACTTTCTGATACTTTCTACCATAGTGTTAGGGTGGACAAAACAGGATTCGTCCAATGAGAAAACGCTTATAGCTTACAGAGTAGCTCAAATACCCGAAAATACAAATCCGAAATCATGGAAACATATTCTCATAGATCAGTAGATTGTGCACCAAAAGGCTTAACTTAAACGTTATCCCTATGGCTTCAAAGTTTTTATTTTTTTATTGGTATATACCTCTCGAAGTGACAAAATATGTGAAAGCTTCGAAAAATACAATAAATAAGATACCTCGGCACTACAGACTGAATTTACGGAAGCAATAAAGTGCCTGCAAAAAGGGCAACCGCTGCCTAAAAGGAGTAAAATTATGCCACTAATAGCGAGCTTTGATAAAAATTGCGTTTTAGTAATTGAACAAAGACTTTAACATTCAAACTTGTTAGAGAGGCAAAAACGTCCATATATTGCAAATTGTCAAAAACAAATAGTTTTACAAAATTACTTGTTGAACACGTAAATAAGAGATTATTATCATTATGGAGGGATTCAGCTAACATTAAAAACACTTCGATAGTCATACCGGATTCTTCAGGCGAAATCATTCATAATTGCATATGAACCTTTCAGCACAATCAGTAAGAACCAAATTAAGTGAATGTTACAAGCTGCAAGGGTGACATCGTCAAGGACATTTACCCATACTGGTCAGGTACACGAGGTCCAAAATCAAAATTTCCAAATATAAAATCTCCAAGCACAAAATCCCCAAAAACAAAATATCTCATATCTCGAGTACATTAAAGTAATTTGGCGCGCGCCAAATATGATTACTTCAATGTTCTTGAGATATGGGGAATAATTTGAACAAATAACTTGGCTTTATATTTTTATCAACAATAAATGTACCTAATACTATTACAAGAAAAATAAATACAAATTTAACATAGTGAAATATTGTAGGCTACGCAACGCAAATACTCTATTTTATAAAACAGTGCTCGATTCGCAATGACATTTTTTATTCGTTTGTAACTTTTAGCTCTCCTTTTTCTGCTTATAGTATACTGGATTGCTCACCACTGCAAATTTTTTCTATTGTAGTTTTTACTTCAATCATCTCCTTGAACAAATCTTGAATTAAGGTATATAAACCGGAGTTTTTTCTTGCAACAACGCTCTTAAGACGGCGATGCCAGTCTTCCTGGTTTCGAAGGAAACTGTTCTTAATACTCTCAAAAATGGACCAAAATTCGGGTTCGCAATTTTTTTTTCTGTATTAATCACGATCTTCACAACTTTTGTTTAACTCCAAAAAGTAATCAGGATTTTCTTCTGGAGGAACAAACGCCAAGCTTTTAAGCATTTTCACGGATAAACTCAATGCCTCGCAAGAACCGTATTTAATTTGAAGTTTCTCTTTTTGTAGAGATTATTTGCCCGAAATGAAACAAGCATCCCTGGAAGTGGTCAGACTGGAAATATGACTTTGCTGCAAGGTAAATTGTTTTTTCAAAATCTGAAATAATTTTGATTGGATTCAGATTGATACTCCATTCAGAGGTTAAATTGAATAATTCCTAAAAGAATTCGGAATAAGATTTCTTAGACTTTTGGCTCATTAAGCAAAAAACCAAAGGCACTACTTCACCATCTTTGAGACCATGAATGCTGAATGATTGACGCGTCATAGATGGAAGAACATAAAATGTCGCATCCATAAGCCAACACTGACACTCTCCGAAAATTATTTATGAAAATCTTGTTCCCATAATGATATTTTTTTCACCATCAAATAACTTTTGGCTTAAAACGAATAGTTCGCCTTCTGAGTATCGTAATTCATCGGGAATATTTATGGATGCTTAATCTGCCGGTTTATTAAAAATTGCATATTGATGACGAATTCGCCTCACATTTATTTTTTGAGCATGTTTAGATGGTAAATATACGCGGCATTCTGCTTCACATTTAACAATACTTTCCAGAATTACTTGCGATGATTTCAACAATGCCAAAGGGGCATGGTTATGTCCCAATGAAAATCTTTGAGTCACGTGATTCTCTTCAAATATTTTCGTTACCACGACAGCTTTGCACAAATATTCTTTTGTTTAGCACAACACCATCTATATTCATGATTTTTATTTTTGAAATGAAAGTGGTAGTTGAACCCATTAACAAATAATTAGTCCTTACCTTTAAATTAAATTAAATCGTTAACGGTAAATGCAATTACAAACAAAACCTGTAAGAATGAATGTATCTATGTATACGGTGATTCATTGTGAGGTTCGATTTATAACATAAAATTAAATACATAAATTTGAAAGTGAACTTAAAACTTTATTAATTAGTAAAAGAACAATTTATGGCATTTACGTTTTAAAAATGATATCATGTAAATGTTGGCCACAACTATGTCTCAGGTCCAATTTTGGGAAACTCATTCGATCATAACGACTAGTATCTCGCGGATAACACGAGTAATGTTGGCTTCCAAAGCGTCAAACATATCCCCAAAGAAAAAAGTCCAAAGGTGTGATATCGCACGATCTAGGCGGCCAATTTACCGTGGCAAAACGTAAAATTAAGTGCTCACTAAAATGATTTCTCAACAAATCTATTATTTCACGCGCTATATGGCACGTAGCGCCGTCTTGTAGAAACCAGAGCTCACCGAGGCCATGTGCTTGAATTTCAGGAAGCACATAGTCCATTAACATGGCGCGATAACGGTTACTATTGACGATAACATTCTGATTTGCCTCATTTTTGAAGAAATATGGACAAATGATTCCACCAGCCCATAAACCACACCATGCCGTTGTTTTTAATGGATTTAGTGGTAGCTCTTGCTAATCTTCGGGTTGTTCATCAGCCCAAATACGGCAGTTTTGTTTATTAACGATGAAAAACCGGATTTCCATTGTTTCCATATATTCAGAGCCCATCCACTGAATATATGATGCAAATTCAATTCGCCTGGCTTCAATTCTTGCGCAAGTTGAATTTTGTCACTTTAGGCCGAGATCCTCACGTAAAATATGCCAAGTTGTCGAATACGCCAAGCCAAGCTGCTGAGTCTTCGCGTACACTCTCAGCTACAGCTGCTATAGTCTCTTCACTACATGCTGGATGTGGTCTAACCGGTCGGGTATCATCCACTAGTGTAAACTGGGACTCAAATTTGCGAATGGTATTGGCAATAGTGGTTTCAGTAGGTCGATTATGCGCACCGTAAGTATGTCGAATCGCACGAAAAACATTTCTCACCGAAAGCTGATTTTCGTAATACAGCTGAACAGTTTGTAGACGCTGTTGTGCTGTGAGTCTTTCTACGATGACTTGCCAAACGATACTGAATAAAAATGACAAATCAGTTTGATAGAAGTCATGCGTAATCTGCTAAAAAAGCCTATTAAAAATCAAACCTCCCGAAGAATCACCCTATATATGTAATATATGTATGAATATATAGGGTTTTCTAATAACGACCTGACAATTTTAAAAAAAAATAAAAGGCAAACCATTTGAGATATTTCAAAAACTTTATTATTGGCTTCAAGTACGATTAAAACATTTATCATATGGCCACCGCGGGCACGTTTGCAGCGGTCGATTCGTTGGACCCAATTTACAACGACTTGGCCACACATTTCGGCCGAAACGGCCGCTATTTTGCGTTCAATGTTGGCTCTGAGCTCTTCCAACTTCGCCGGTGTCTTGGCATAAACCAATGACTTAACGTAGCCCCACAGAACGAGGCGGCCAATCGACTGGCCCATGTCTTGAGATAACACGCTCGCCATACTTACTCTTCAATAAATCGATTGTAGCGTGTGCTGTGTGGCTCGTGGCACCATCCTGTTGAAACCACATGTCGTCCAACTCCATATCTTCCAATTCGGGCCAAAAATAATCTTGATCATGGCGCGATAACACTGACCATTCACAGTAACATGACGATCATTATCGTCGACGAAAAAATATGGCCCAATAACGCCGCCGGCATGTAAACCGCACCAAACAGTTATTTTGTGTGGATGAAGTGGTGATTTATGAAGCACATGTGGGTTTTCACCCGACCAATAACGAATATTTTGCTTATTGACGAATCCATTGAGCCAAAAATGAGCTTTGTCACTGAAGATGATTTTGCGACTTCGAATATCTGTAGAAAATTTTTATAATTTGCAGACGTTGCTCGTTAGTGTACTTTACCATGATGAAAATGTTGAGTTTACTGAATAAATTAACAGTGACAGTTTGATGATTAGTGAAAGAGTGCGTTCAAAAATTAAATTCAAAGTTGTCAAGTCTCTATTGGAAAATCCTATACTTCATATATATTTCAGTTAAAGTTCCCATTATTGCCATCAGAAACAGTGGTGCTTGGGAATTTTGGTTTTGGAGATTTTAAATTTGGACATTTTTCGTAACATGGGGATTTTAAGGTTTGGAGATTTTGTGCTTGGGTATTTTGTGTATATCCCCTATTATTCAGCTAGTCTAGTTCACCTTCAATCACCGTAATCGATCAACAAAGGGCTACATCGCAATTTTCATATGTCTTGTGACAAAAGTTTTCCACCTTCAGCTTGTTAGTGACCTTACATCTCAAGCAATTAGCGTCTGTGAAGAGATTTTCTTCTAAAAGGTGAATTTTTTGCTCTTTGGTTTTTCAGTGTTCCATTTTTGACAGCTCACGCGTCATTCGTGACATGTGTCAAAAAGCATTGCCGTTTCATCATGGAAAAACTTACATTCGAACAAGGCTTACAAACTATTGAATTTTATTATCAAAGTTCATGCTCTGTGAAAAATGTTTTTCCTGCACCTTGAACCTTGCACCTCTATCTGTTTCACTCACGCTAATCGAAATGGCGTGTTCATCCATTTCAATCACGGCGTCACTGTCTGTCTCGCTCACCTTTTGTACCCATTTTAACTTATTAAAAAGAATTAACTATGAATCGGGCTTCTATAACAAAATATTTTTTTTATCCTCAATTAAGCGTTAGTCTAGCAAGAGTTATACCATTTTGAAATCCAGACTAAATACGCCATCTTTTAAAGTTACTTGCCAAAATGGCATAGTACATTTTTTGGTCAGTACAATCAGTTCAAGTTGGGTGATTAATGATTTTCAGATACATTGATGGTCGAACAAGAAATATTTTAGTTAGAACTGATATAGCTATTTTTAAATTTTGGACCGTAATTTACAGAAGAGTTACTCAGGGTTAAGTGCCAAAAAAAAAAAAAAACAAAAAAAAAATAAATCAAAGAAAAGTAAAAATTTGCGGTCACAGTACTTGAAAGGTTTTCTTTTTTTTGTGCGAATCATTTTACAAGCACATCGGCTACTAGTACACAGGTGGGCTGCTCGTATAAGTACCAATAACCTTCAATAGGTACTCGTAGAAGAGGCTCATGCACTCATGCGTATAATTTCAATACAGTCAAGGACTTTGTTAAAGTGCATCCATCACCTATATTTATTTTACAGTCACTGTACGTGTTACTACGTAGACTATAATTTGAAGTTATTTTTCTGTTCCATCGCAAATGAGCCGACACCATTTAGATCTGTTTCCACCTGTGCATTTAGTCGTTCATCGTATTAAATGATTTCCATTATAGTTCACACCATTGGTTTAATTTTGAGTTTCTTTAAGGAGACTTAGTGAAGGAATTACCAATCACTTCATTTAGACCCATTTTTCCTTTGAATTTAATTAAAACAAAGAAGATGGGGCACTTTTGGTCCAAGAGCGTACATGAGAATGTTATCAAAATAAAGCTGAGCGTTAGTATGTTTAAACTGTGAAGTTCTATAAAAATCGTGTGTGAAGATTTTGAGATTTTCTTCGTTATAATTTGCACGTGCTCAAGAGATTTAAGTACCCTTAAAGGAAGGGAGGTACCGATGTTAGTTGGTTTTAAATGTTTGAAGGTTATAATGACTAGAAAATAAAGAGCTAGACAGATAATTCCATAAGAGAGTTGTACGGCTTAGGAACGAATTACGATATTTTAGTGTACGCCAGAAAGTGGGTTTGAGCAAGACGGGTGTTACGGTTAAAAGTATAAATGGGCGGAATGCTACTGGCGATTTCTATGGAGTACTAGTGGTGGAAATAGCGATAAAACAGAGTGAGATACGAAACATTACGTCGGTGTTCGAGTTCGTGTGCATTATTTTATCGTACAGTTTTGAATCCTATCTAGCAGGTGCAGAGACATTTTGGGCGCATTCGACAAGTTGAGGTGGTGTGTAAACTTCTGTAGAGTTCATATTGCGGTTAAATCTTCTCATGATGTTTGTCCATTTACATGCATACAAAATCATATATAATATGAAGCGTGAGGAGCACACATATGCTGTTAGCATCAAATGAAAGTTGAATTCTCTATTTTTTGAATGACGTAAAAATCATGGTTCTAAGATTTTCACTTTTCGAAATAATCTATCTAAACCTGAAGAATTTGAAACTAAAGTTTTTTTGTTTTTAAATCACTCATCGTATTTATTTTTTTACTGTTACTTGAAAGTTTTAGTTTTGGTGGGGACGAAGGCTCCTATTTATTCCGCTTAACACAAACTATACATTCTTAAACTAACTTAAATTAGACTCAAAACTAAGGTTGGTTTGTGTGTTGAAGGAGTTCGGATTTGTGGTATGGATTGGTGCGTAGAAAGTCAAAGACGGTAAGGTTTGAATTGATCTTTCATAGCATACGGGGGATTGGTTCGTTCGAGTTGGTAGAAAGAACTGACGAGGGCTACTTAGATTACGAGGGTAAGTATTCAGGAAAATAGAGTTGTAAAGGGACGCGTATTCAACGTGAACTGAAAGGAGTCGATGAATGGAGAGAAAGTCGGCTGCATCTCGGCGTTCCCCAAAGGTGCTTAAGTTAATAAGATTGAGACTATTTTGATAGAGAGGCATAATAAAAGGATTGTCAAAGGACAAACCTCAAAGAGGAAATGGAAGCAAACAACGCTGGATGCTTTTGATTATCGAGATGTGAATACGATGAACACTCTTGAATGAATGGCGTACTCTAAGAGGGGGCGAACAAAGTTAATATATAGAGAGGGACTTGGTCACGTATGGGTTGGTGAACTCTTCCTTTAGTCGAATTTGCAGATAAAATTTTCGAACTCCATTCCTACAGTAGCACCTCTCGATTCCTTCAACTAAGTGTATTCCTTCGAACTTTTACTTTTTCCTTCAGAGAAGTTTATGATCAATTTTTTCCCCTGCTGTTATGGATATTACGTGAGACAATCAAGGCACAGAACTGATGCGATATTAAACTGGTTTTGATGGTTAATTAATTTTATCGACAGCTTATCAGCTTATCTTAAGCATGCATGCAAGTATATAAATCCTATAGGTGTCAATAGAGATGTATATCTCTGCAATAAACTTTTACATCGCTCTAATACTTGTAGTTACCGAGAACACCTTGCAAATGAAGTTATAGTAACAGATGAGTTACCTCTCCTTTATTATGAGATATAAACTCCTGCGCATTAATAAAAAAAAAAACTGTCTTAAATACAGAGAATTTCTAATGGTAAATTGTTGATGCTTTTAGGGACAATAAACCCTAAGCTGAGACAAGAAGGGTGAAGACCATATGCAACATTGCACCAATCAGTTCAATCATCATTTAAAGTTGTCCTGTATGGTCGTATCTTAACGACGTGTTATCTGCTTGGAAATAGTCATTAGAACATGCTTCGATCTGGGATTGTCTCAACGGAAATATTTTTTTATATCACCAATAAATTTTGCATGGATAGCAGGAACTGAATGGTAAATGTATCCAGATAACACCATTACGTCAATGTGTGACACAAATGACCAATTAAATACGAACACTTCTTCGAAAAAACGGATCGATTTACAAAAGCAGTTGAGCAAGATTTTACGGAAACCTTTTTTTTGAAGAGACAAGAGTCGATAAAAGCACCCAGGACGATGGGGTATTTAGACAATATTTCTCCTACCGGAAGAAGCGCTCCAAGTATAGTACAATAGTAGACAAAAAAACTTTGGGAACTGACTTCTTAAAGCGATTGTCTCGGATTGGCATATGGATTTTTAAATTTCTGAGAGTAAGTTGAAAATATTTTAGATTTATTAATATAAACAATGGTGAGGTATTTTTCTCGTTCACCATTTAACTATTTATAAAGTATTAATCCCTGGTAACACCTCATCTTAAATCCATCAACATTTCCACCCTTTTATGCCAAACACAATCATCTGTACATATCCTCGTAATTAAATCTCTCGCTCCATACAAAGTTTATGTCCAAAAAGTCTTGCATCTGATGTTTAAAATTAAATTGCCTCTGGAAATAGCATATTTTCTATTATACTTAATTACCTTGCGGAAGTTCTCTGTAATTACTACAGTCGATTGTTCAAATGACTGTAGTTAAGCTTCCTGTACTATGTTTGAATAAATCAGCCCAACATTTTTTCCGAAATTGGTCTTCACTCGTGTAGAAGTGCTTTAAGGGTTTTTTCTTCGTTTCTGATATTTGTTCCTCAATCGATGTGGCCTTCTTAGAAGCTACATATGTCTATGGGTGTGTAAAATTGCAAACATAAGATAAATGTCTAATGGTATCCTCCCTTAAAACGAAGAAGAATAAATAAGGATAAAGGTATATAGTACATATTTCAGAATAAATACGAGTAGTCGTTCGTACAAATATCTGAAACCTCTTCATTCTTAGGATGATGTTCATCAAAGTTAGCTATAAAGAATTTCACGGTTTCATGTCTCCCCATTAAACCAAACCACCTCACAACAAAAGAGTTTAGCTTCTTTGTTAAATCACTAACTGCCAGGATAAGTAATATCATGTCAACCCTCCTTGCTGATCATCCCTTACATCCTAAAAGATACAAATACGGCTTCACTGGAGAAAAATCTTTTATGCCAAGAAAAGGAAACTTGTTTACTTTGTTTGTTCTTGTTGGAATTATGTTACAAAGTTCTAAATTAGCCTGCATTCATGTATTCACAAGAGAGGAGTATTTACGGAACCCATCGATTATTAATCGATTACGGTTAACTGCCAGGAGCAGTAAGTCAGTTGGAACTGAAATCTGTTTACGCATTCATTTTCATTACAAAGGTAACGCAATACAGGTCAAAAAATATTGTATGTTCTTCTGTTGTGGATGAAACACTTTTTTGAATGCTTAGCAAATATTTGTCTCAATAAAATCAAGTTCCTTTGTGAGACCACAGGATAACAAGGCTTAGGGTAAAGATGCTTTTGTATTTTTTTTACGAGTATAGTCATTTAAGGATGAGATTCCTTTTCCTAAGTTTGCCATTCAAGAGTTTTGCTTTGGGTCAAGATTTTCGAGGGTAAAAGTGATATGGGAACAAAGATAAATTAATGCTTTGTCATGTAGTATTTGTTGAAAGGAATTTGTACGATGAAAATGAAAGTGAATAAAGTGTTGATTTATTGCGAAAAACTCCCAGTGAACGTTGGAGAGGTTTGTAAATTTGTAAGTATTCAGTAAGTATATAGTTGAATGTGAAAAATATAACGTGGAAAATAATTCTTTAGAATACTAATGTGGCAGTGTGGAGTGGTAGTGTATTCAAAGGATATACCAAGAAGCATTCTATGACTTAATAAAACTACAATAGTTTCTTTTGTTTGCATTATCATAAAATTGACATGGATTGAAAAATATTCAAGCCTAGATCGATCTATATCAGACCTAGATAGATGAATTTTTTTATACTGACGCATATCATCAAAGTATGAAAATGGTTTGTGACAGGTCTGTCCTTCACTGAAATCTAAACAAATGCCTTACTGCCCTAGAATACGGAATTTTCGAAACATCGACAACACCATAGACTGAAAATCTCACTGCCTAGTACACCAGAAGTTATATCTGAAATGCTGGCTATCTTGCTCTGTATCCAGAAGTAGATGACTTAGGTACAACATCAGATACCGACAAGTAGACCGTTCTATGTGGTAATGTAAGGTATAACGCACCTTGAGTCGTAATGTGTATGAACATGGTGGAGCGCACGAATCACAAATATCAATCCAGCATTTTTAAACAAGACATATTCAAAGACGGTAAGATAGCCTCCCTTCCTGGCATTGGTACGAGCATATGAGTAACAATAATTCTGGCATGGAGGAGCTCATGCGCATGCGCAACTTTCGAAAGGTTTCCATTTCCAAATAGAGGAGTTCTCCTTTAGTTCGGAATTATAAAGAATTCTTTCAAAAGTTGTCGGTAATAATGTACTGCAACAGCATCGAGAAGTCTCCATCGTAATATTCGTGGATATACCAAATGTCGGTGGTGCCTTATCTTATTTCCTCGGGAACACTGTAACAACATCTGAAACATCCTTAGAAATTGCTAATGTCGTCATTGCAAAAATTCTGGCACAGATTTCCTACAGTCATGCTGTAGAATCATTTTTTCGTGCCTCTGCTCGTATTGTGGCTATTTTTCGCGCAATTTTTGGCTCAATCGCATTAATTGAAGTCGATACCGTTCGTAAGTGATGGTTTTGTTGTGTTTTAACAGTTTATAATAAATAATACCGATACAAATACATAGCATAACCTTCGCAGGGTGACTATTCGGCCAAGCCAATGACGTGATGACCAGGCAGCCCCCATGACTTTTTTCTCTTTGAGTTGCTGTAATGAATTTATTTTTCATCACCCGATACGATGCGATGAAGAAAATCCTTTCTTTTTGCCACTAGAGCAGTTGTTAACAGGCGAAAAAACGGCGATCAACGTACCTTGGCTTCAAAGTATAAGGAACCCAAGTTCTTTGTTTTTTGATCATTTACTAACTTCTTATGCTGAAGCAGGCTCTTCTTGCATCTGGCACGGACTCTCATCAAGTAATGTCTCCAATTCAACGTCTTTGAAGAATTTTGGCCTTAATTCACGCGGATGGTCGTCAACATGGAAATCATCGTCTTTGTAACGACGGATCTAATCCCGACACGTTGTTTCACTGAGAGCAGCATCTCCGTAAACTTTGTGGAACTCTCGACGCGCTTCAGTCGCCGTTTTTTTTGAATGAGAGAAGAAAATCAACACGTCCCGCAAATGACGATTATTTGGCACAAAATTAGGCATTTTCGCACAATCAAAAGTGTATGACGCCAAAACAAAATCACTAATGTGTCAAAACGGTTTGCTTACCATATGTCTAAGCTTGGTTCATCACGTTTTGGATATGTCAAAATCGACCAGACTTACTGCTGGAACGATCCATTAATTTAGTTGCGCACCTTATAATTAATGGGCGACACTTTTTTAAAGTTTTGTTTGTAACCTGTTTGTTTGGAGTAAGTTTTCCATAGCCACTAGACTTTACAAGTGCCTAAGTACAACCTTTCGTGGGTAGGACGTCGATGACATTGCAGAAAGCAATGTTGAATTGTTGACCACTTTTCATGGGAATTACTGTTCCAATCTTAATTTATGAATTATTTTTAGAGATTAAATTACCGTGATTGATAAGAGGGGGATGAACTTTTGGATTATCCGATAGAACTAGAACCTGAGGTTAATAGTTTTTAACATAATCGTTTATGTTTGATCCTGAATCCAGTCACCCCAGCGTCTTAACAAAACCTGCATTAAAGGTACACTTATTCAAACAGACTGCAATAAAAGTAGACTACTCTCAGGAATAGAAAATTGTATATACAATTTAATGACTGACAGACAAACGAACTGATGATACTGGAGTCGTCGATTAAGAACATTCAAATGTCAACAAGAATAACTGACTTTTTGTAATTTTTCATTGAAGTAATAACCACCAGCAACCCAGATATTTAGCCGCAAATTAATAAAATATTGCGAAGGAAAGACGAATTATCTAAAAATTGCCCGAACAAGAGACAGCAAACAAACACTGACTATGATTGTCATCAGTGACTAAAGCAGAGAAGATACTTGCTATAGAAGCGTTTTTCGATTAAGTGTACAATGTGAACAAAATCATTAGCCAAATTCCTTTTGCACAGTTCTTAAATTCGAAATTATTTAGGCAACTGACGATTTGAGAAAGGACGAAAATATGACAAATAAGGTCATCATAGACGAAAGGGAAAGACCCTTGCCCATTTCGAAGGAAGTGCTTCAAACGATTTTCGAATCACTGAGAAGTAAAAAATTAGTAGAAACCGATGACCTACAGAAAATTGTCTTCGGCGTATGCCACTAGAAGCACCCTCTCTAATAAAAATTTGTTTTAATTTGCCCATTATCCATTGCACAGGGAAACAATGGTGATAGATCGTTTTCTCAAAGGGGATAGAGACACGCGACGTCTTCGTGTCCGCCGAATATTCGGTCGATAGGTCTCCTTCCTATTATCAGCAATGTATTCGAAAAAGTCATAAATAAAGTAATGATTAAGTAGGTTGAGGACAAGAATATAGTTCCGGGTAATCAACTCACTTTTAAATTAACACCAGTAAACACTTCGTTGTGAAAAAAAAAAACGATATGACTTCTGCTGAAAAATTCATCTCAATTGGCCGTCTTGATCATGCAATTTGACACCAACGTAAAGTCCTTAGTCTACGCTAATAAAACAGCCACTTTGGAGGAGCTCGAAGCCAACATTCGACACGCTATTGCCAGAATATCGCCGGTCATATTGGACCGAGTCATCAAAAATTGGAACTATCGCTTGAAGCACTGGAAGCAAACCGAGGCGGCCATTTGAATGATGTGCTTTTCCACACATAATGGTAGTCACCATTTCCCTCATATATATGCAGTGGAATTCAGATACAAATTCTAGAAGAGCAATTTTTTCGTTCGTGTGTAATCGATTTTACGTCCGCAGGTATTGAAACTAATCCAAGTGCTTGGCAAACATTTGCAGAAAGAATGGAATCTTAGTACCCATCAACAACTGGAAAAGACAATTCAAATTGTTTTTTTTTTTTCACTTCAAAATAGTTTCAGTAATTCGTTAGATTGAATTTTCATAAAAAGGTTTAAGCTTCACATTTTATCTCAAATATTTAGAATTTTTCACAATTCATTTGAGGCTATGATCCCTAATAACGCAACACGAAACTTCAGTATCCCAATATGTCAGCAATTTAACAAGTTCCGTTCGCATTTAGAACACATACATATCTTACCCTTCATTACATTCTCAGATTTACTAAGGCTGCCTATCACATTCATAGATGTAATGACATCGCATTCACTATCCCTTATCTTACAAGTCTCATGTTCGCAACATTTCACTTTTTTTTTCTATAAATTTCAGATTTTCGGGGACAGCAAAACCAAAGTGATTTTTGCTTTTACAAATCGAACATTCTTTGCCACATGCGGGGCAAGTTTTATGACCAAAAATGTGCCTTCTACCACAGAATTTACATATGAGCAATTTATATAAATCGTAAAAAAATGTGATATATTGTACCATATTCGTAGTGGTTTACAGTAAGTATTTTGCTTTTAAAAAAATGCCATTGGCCCTTAACCGAAGAAGTTTAAATAACATAAAAGAAACAAAGAGTTATCCACACTCTGATATATATTCAAATTTATTTTAGTACCGATGTTTAAAGACGGATTTTAGCTAGAACTATAACTGGAGTAATGGTGCATGGCATTTTTGGAAACACCCCAGCACTAACAGCAATATCCAAATAAGTACATGTCAGTGGTTTCTCCTATTGAAGACGGTGCTTATCTAAACCAGTTGCGTTGATCATAAATGCAGCAGGGACCTAATGTCCATGTGGAGTTCTAGACGATGCAACACTATTACATTGAACAATGTTCTCTTCAATGCAAATCTTAAGTGTTTTACCGAAGGAAATACCAATTTCTTGTAATCTCAACGCATTTCTAGCTTGTTGAACGACAGTATTATTACGTATTTACTATTTAAATAACCATCTCCGACAGGTAAGCATGTTCTGTCAACGTGGCAAGAGTGAATAAATAAGGATCTGCCAAATTTTTCCCAACAGCGATTTCTTTCATGCGGCACTGAGTATCAACCATACACACGCGACCTTCTGCATCGGTGTTACCAATGCGAACACGAACTCTTGCACTAGAGGTAATCATTTCGTCGGCAACATGGAATTCTTCAGCGATTGAATTTTTTTCTGTCGGGACATAACACTCAGACAAAGAACTAGTTCATTACACTATTTGTATTTAATTCGTGCGGTTTTTTTTTTTTTTTCAAAATTTGAACGTTTATTTAAGAAAAACATGGACAATAGTATTATTCAAAGTATTGCCCATCTAAAGCTATGACCTTTTTCCATCTTTCTGGAAATTTTTGGATCCCATCCCAAAAGAACTGCGCCGGCTTGGCAGCCAAGAATGAATCAAGCCAATTTTTGATATTCTGTTTTGATGTGAACCGTATTTCAGTGAGGGCGTTCTGCATCGACCGGAACATCCATCCACTGTTTTCCAAATAGTTCTTAACCGGAATAGCAACGTGGCGCCGAGCGTTGTCATGATGGAAAATTATTGCCTCGTGTCTGGTCGCATATTCCGGGCGTTTTTCGGCTACTGCTCTCTTCAAACGGATTAATTGTGTTCGGTAGCCTTATCCATAGATGGTTTCAACTGAATTTAGCAGCTCATAATACAGCACACCCATCTGATCCCACCAAATACAGAGCATTACATTCGCGCCATTGTCGTAATGGATCCATTTTTCATTACCAGTAACAATCCGATGCAAAAATGACTTCCTTTTGTGGCGTTCCAGCAGCATTTCGGACATGCAAAACCGCCTTTCGAGGTCTCTCGGCTTGAGTTCATGTGGAACCCAATTTTCTTGCTTTTGAATATATCCAGCTGCTTTTAAACGTTTTGAAATGGCTGCTTGAGTGACACCGATTCTTCGAGCTCTTCTTGTGTTTGGCAACAATCTTCACAGAGTAATGATTCCAGTTCTTCATCTTCAAACTTTTTTGGCTGCCCAAGACGTTCATCGTTTTCCAAGCCAAAATCACCACTTTTAAATCGTGCAAACCACTTTTGGTACGTTCGCTCAGCTAGCGCATGTTCACCATAAACTTCCACCAAAATACGATGGCTTTCGGCAGCAGTTTTCTTCATATTAAAAACACTTTTTCAGGCACAAAGTTAGACATATTTGAGTGAAAAAAAAAAAATTATTGTTGTTTACGCTTCAAATGAATGACATATACTTAAATGACGTACAATGGCAGTAGCTTTCCAACGCATGTTCCAATGGAATAATAACAATGGTATAATACAAGTTACGCCATCTCTTAGCAAACCGCACGAATTAAGTTTAGTTTTAATGGAATCTTTCAGTCTTACGAATAAATACTAGTAAGCGCTTCAATGATAAGGTGTCTAGAGTACAAGCACCCACCAAGTGCTCTGCGGTGTCATCATCACTTTCACAACAAGCGTCGCAGTATGTTGTGTCACTTATTTCGAGCACATTTAAGTGATGAGCAAAAGTATAATGCTCTGTCACGACTCCAGTAAGCAACCTGCAGTCTTTCCTGCTGAGGGACAGCAGAAAGGCCCCTGAACACCTGGAGACGTCGGGAAGCATTCGTTTGATCTGTCTGCTACCTGGGGACTTGCCATCCGCATTTGCACTCATATAAGACCCAACTGTCAATGAAAGCTTTAACTGAGGTTGCAGGTAGACCCAAAGTGGGTCCGGGACATTTCCCGTGATCTCATCGTGATCTAGGACCCAGACAAGGGTTACGGAAATTGGCCTTCTGACCGCGTTCAGTGATCTTTTACATTCTTAAACTAGCTTGGAAGTCGTAAGATTGGTCAGCAAGGCTCTAAAAGCAGCTTGGCTGTAGCTGCAGATGCAAATGCTTCGCTTTTTCCAACGGTTCTCCATAATAAACATAGTTTGCTACCATCGGGATTGTGGAAATCTCCACTTGGAAGGCAGATGCAAGCATTCTTAACGTGAAGTAAAATCTAACGTTGTCGCCCACCAGAAAGACACCAGCGCCACATCCTATATTCGTTTCGGAACCATCCATGCAGGGTGGACTGCATTTCTTTCCTGGATCTGATTCTGGCCGAAACTAGTCCGCAACAGGAGTTCTGGTGTTATTACATCGGATAGCTTGTTCATAAGACCAGAGTCATAATACAGCCGCCGCGCAAGATCATCAAAGCTCCAGTGCGTGTTGTCCCAAAGGAGTCTAGTAAAACCAGCAATAACGATCACCAACTGAATTGCAAGATAGATCAGCACCACCGGTGTTATCGCATACATGCTTTCATACGAGCATAAGCGTTTCTTAGCTGGCTGAAGTGGTTTGTATTCCAAGAAAATAAATTGACCTTGATGACGTTTCACAGTACTTGTCGCTCTATTTACAGCCGCAAATAGTGAGTACTCCCTTACGAACACTTCTAAATCGCTAATGACATTCATGTTTAGAGTTTGGAAAATTTTCTTGATGTACTCTTCAACTCCACACTTACTACAAATCTACCAGACTCCAGAAGTAAAGCTTCCGTATAGATTTCCTCTGCCTTGGCATTGGAGATCATCAATAAAAGATCACTAATACGTTGTTTTTAATCTGGAAGCAATTGAATTGGTATATAAAGATCTTCGACAGCTCCCAATACGGTGCACAGTTCGGCATTCAATCAATTCTTGCTTTGAGGAACTAAAAGTAGCGGTGATTTGAATCCAGCCTTTCTAGCCCGACTAAGAGACCTAGCAGCTGCCTCCTGCTAGGCGAAAAACACGATAATCAGCCAAGATCTAAGGGATGAAATCACACTGTCGAACGCCTTGTCGAAAGCTACAATCTGAACTAATCCACAAGCTCTGATGGAATCGATATGTCAATAATGCACAAAACATCGCTGTCTGACTTCCTGAAAAGTTTCGTCAACTTACTATAACAGTGCATGGGAAGTTTATCGATTCTCATGGCGATACGAATTGAACTCTAAAAACCACTCTGCACTGTGTTTTCACACCGATGGATGACTAAACAAGAACCAATCAAATGTAATATCAAATCTAATCATCGTTCCGGGTCTTTGATTTCAAAATCAGACTAAGTAACTACTTTGTCGAATCCTAGATGAAAATACAAAAATTATTGGATAACAATTAGACAGTAAGCAACGAGGAAGAAATTGACTACAAACGCGATACGCGACTATATTTCCACTTGATTGTTGTGAGTTTCTAAAAATGAGTAATCAGCGGCGCGTTGAAGACTCAAACTATAATGTATCTATGTATCTTATTAATGTTCTCCTCATCACCCAACTCAACACCTATAGCAGCGCATTAGCGGCAGAAGGTCTTTATTGCGTCCAAAATATTGTTGATCGTCCCTTTTTCTTCACGTGTACCTGTACATCTTTATGTTATAGTATCTGATTACATATATAGACGAAGACCATCATCATCTAGTGCTCATTCCAGTTGAGCTTTTTGTACATAATGTGACTTGGACAATAGGGACTCGATGTTGGAGTACTTTTTCCTTTGCAGCTTAACAATTATTGTAGTTTGGCATATTCTTTCTTTATTGCATCCCCAAATTTTTCGTTAATTTTCCACGAGATTTTCGTGTAGATGCCATTAAAAAAATTAGATTTCACTTTGAGTTAAAACACTTCTGACACCATGAATTGAAGCACACTTTTGAAAGGATTGAGAGTGTGTGTTTCGAAAGTGTTTCGGAAACGATTCTCTAAAGAAAACGGTCGATTACCAGTGACACGAGCGGTTCAAAAGTGGTCGCGAGTCAATCGAAGATGATGAACGCAGTGGCAGACCATCGACATCGAAAACCGACGAAAATATTGATGAAGTACTCGTAAAAGAAATGTTGGTCAATAACCGCAAATTAACCATCAGAGAGATAGCAAAGGACTTGAACATTGCTTATGGATCCGTCCAAGACATTTTGGTGAATGATTTGGGTTTCCGTCGTGTAGCAGCAAAGTTGGTGTCAAAAGACCTTAATTTTATGCAAAAAAGAGACCGTGTTGACGTCGCATAAGAGATGATTTGCGAGGCTGAATCCGATCCCACATTTATTAAAAGGATCATTACTGGAGACGAGACGTGGGCTTATGAGTACGACACGCAATCCAGACATCAGGCAAGTGAGCTGAGACCAGAAAAACCACGTCGTTTTCAGTCAAAAAAGAAGGAAATGCTCACGGTTTTCATGGATTACAACAGTGTACTGCATCATGAAATTTTGCCAGAAGGCCAGACAGTAAACAAAGAGTATTATTTGGGCATTATATGACGTTTAGGTGAAACAATTCGCCAAAAGAGACCAGAATTGTGGGCAACATAATAACGCACCGTCGCACAGTGCCATCATAATTCGTAATTTTTTGACGAAAAATGCAACAAATACTATCCAACAGCCACCGAATTCACCTGATTTGGCTCCCTGTGACTTCTTTCTGTTCAATCGAGTTAAAAAACCGCTATGAGGAACGCGTTTCAGCAGCCGAGATGAAGTAAAGGAAAAATCGCAGGAAGTATTGATGGACATACTGAAAACCGAATATAAAAAATGTTTCGAGGATAAGATTAAGCGCTGGCAGTTAAATTGCAGTCGATGGGGATTACTTTGAAGGGGATAATATAGATTTGGACAAATAAACTTGTATTTTTAATTTTCTGAATAAATTCCGGGAAAGGTGGTATCGAGCGCATTTAGCAGTGAATCGACCCATACGCGATATAGCAATGGAGACACAACATCTACGTCTGGCTACAGAAGCTGTCAAAAGTGATGTTACCGAAAGCGCCTTTAATGTCGATGCACACCAGCTTTAAGCCGCATGTAGTCCATGAAACGCTCTTCTGCATGAATGAAGTCAGACTTCCTTTACTATTCGCCTGAAGTTCAGTATGTATGCCAGTTGGTCTTATTTGTTTGCATTATAAATGCAAAGGTGCCAGGAGACTTGAAGTCATTAATGAAATTAACGGCGTTCTCGGCAGGCCCATCCGTTACCACAACCGATGACAGATACCAGCTGCCTCGCACACTTTTTTTCTTTCAAAAATCATAACTCCTTAACGAATAAAGGTATCGTTCGCTTGAACGAAGTTCTCAGAGCTTTAAGAGTAGTTAACTTTGAGGAAAATATTTCACAGGGCGTTCCAGAATCTTCTGCTGAAATAGGACTTTCTCAACACAGAGAACCAATACAATATGTTGCTTGAAAAATACTCCAAAGTCCATGATTGTAGTGTCTAGAAGCTAATCCAAGCAAAACAGTAGACGAACCATTTTTAAATGTATTAGGTGTATCAAGAGAGCTTCCATTTTATTTTGTCGCACATCAGAGAACATAATAAAATAATAAAGTGATTCATTTCAAGTCAAACAGTGGAAAAGCACTTAAATGCAAAAAAATCTGATATTTTTGAAACTCTCGTCAACTATCTAGGGCAATGTCTAAAAAACTTATCATTTCTTGAGAGTATTGTACTCTGAGATCTTTTTCGGTTCTGACATGCCTTAACGAAGAAATGAGTGGGTCCGATAAGGCTAAAGACATGTTGAAAAGATCTTCATTTAGCTGCGTCCTTTAAGCCTTGCACGTATTTTAATATTTATATTTCTTGTAGTCTTTATTTTTCGTTTCCTGAACTTTGATAAGTCTCCAAGTGGTAGCGATTGATACGCGATAATATAGGGTTTTCCAATAGGGACTTGATAACTTTGAATTTAATTTGTGAATGCACTTTTTCACTAATCATCAAACTGTCACTGTCAATTTATTCAGTAAACTCAACATTTTTATCATGGTAAAGTACACTAACGAGCAATGTCTGCAAATTATAAAAATTTTCTACAGATATTCGAAGTCGGTGACTGCAACTTTAAGAGCGTCAACTCCAATTTTCGGTCGTAATTCTCGCCCTAGTAGACAGGCAATAACAAGTTTAGTGCAAAAATTTGAGTCTAAATATTGGTTGTGTGATGTTGCCGTGTCAGTGAGATAATGGGTTGGTCGAAGTGTCGAAAATACCACTGCCGTTCAGATGTCTGTAGCAAACGATCCAAATCAGTCAATTACACGGCGTTCTCAAGAATTGGACATCGCTCAGACCACATTATGGCGTATTTTGCATAAGGATCTTGGTTTACACCCATACAAGACCAAGCTGACTCAAGAATTGAAGCCAATGGACCATTTGAAGCGACGTACGTTCTCCGATTGGGTTCTGGAGAAGATGCGCCAAGATGATGAATTTCATCGCAAAATCATCATCAGTAACGAAGCTCATTTTTGGCTCAATGGGTTCGTCAATAAGCAAAATATGCGTTATTGGTCGGATGAAAACCCACATGTGCTTCATGAATCACCACTTTATCCACAAAAAATAACTGTTTGGTGCGGTTTGCATGCCGGCGGCGTTATTGGGCCATATTTTTTCGTCGACGATAACGATCGTCATGTTACTGTGAATGGTCAGCGTTATCACGTCATGATCACCGATTATTTTTTGCCCGAATTGGAAGATATGGACTTGGACGATATGTGGTTTCAACAGGATGGTACCACAAGCCACACAGCACACGCTACAATCGATTTATTGAAGAGTAAGTATGGTGAGCTTGTTATCTCAAGACATGGGCCAGTCGATTGGCCGCCTCGTTCGTGCGATTTAACGCCGCTTGTCTATTTTCTGTGGGGCTACGTTATGTCATTGGTTTATGCCAACATGCCGACGACGTTGGAAGAGTTCAGAGCCAACATTGAAGGCAAAATAGCGGCCGTTTCGGCCGAAATGTGTGGTCGAGTCGTTTAAAATTGGGTCCAACGAATCGACGGTCATATGAACGAAGTCGAGTTCTATTCATAAATGTTTTGACTGTACTTCAAGCCAATAATAAAGTTTTTGAAATATCTCAACTGAGAAAACCCTATATTTCGAATATGAGTCCAAATTTTATGAAGAGTAGTGAATTGCTTTTTGGGATATTTCTGCTGTTTTCTTGGCATATTCCTCAAATTTGACAGTGTTAAACGTTTCCCTGCAATAAAGTATTACTTCAAGCCTGGTTATTAGCTTTTTATTCACCCCAGTTATACGAGTTGTTGCCTCGGATTCGTGAGAAAATCTTCTCGAAGTATTTCCATTATTGGTATTTCCAAGTCCTTGTTTTGGTACTATCGACATCAACCCCAATCTCATGGCGAAAATGCTTTTAGAGCTCTTGTTTTCTTAGTTTTTTTCTTTCTACCATTTAGATTCATTAATATCTATTAGCCATTTGACTTTAGATATCTTTGACTGTACTTTTAATGAGTTCTGCAGTTTCCTTTGAAACTGATGATGGACGAGGGTTCTTCTAATATTTACGATTTGAACTGTAAAGCCTCAATAGAGTAACTGAGACTATAGATATGTTTGCATTTATTTCACCATCTGGTGTCTCTATATTTTGCTGGTAGACAACTTGCCCAGATTATCCATCACAGCCCCACTTACTTTGGAATATAAGAATTCTTGGAAGTGCAATTAATTCCTCCTTACTTTTGCTTTCTAAAAGACACTTTGCAGTATGATTTCACTCTATATCTGGTATTTCCATGATTTATTAATTTCCTGGAACTGACTCATTTCTGGCAACTGTTTTAATTTTGTAGGGTGGAAGAACATCTGCGTTGTGTTTTCTCAGGGAGCTTCTCAAAATCTCCCAAATCCATAAACAAAGCCAAGGGATTATCACTATTATATTTGATAGGATCCTTTTGTGGAGTAGAAATGGTTTCTTTTATTCGACAGTGACTGCCTTGGTTACATCAGCTTTTATTCTTTTATGATGCTTATTATACTTTATTGCTAGGGCATTAGAAAAATCTTCCATGGTTATGTTGTTGGTAAACGTCGAGCACTTAGTTATTGATTTCCTCGATTTTCCTCTTAATTACTCTGATATACTTGGTAAATCACACTTTACTTCTGTTTTTTTCAGTATCGATATGGAGACAATTTTCCAACCATTCCTTGTTCTTTTTTTAATTCTTTTTTGATGCGCATAAATTGATGATAATTTTTTTCAATTTCGTACACCTTTCCGCTGGCATATTTTCATCAAACAGTTGGTTATAATTTTTTTTTTCTGCCTACGTGAACTCTTTTTTATTCGAAATGTTGAAAAAAATTTCAAATAAATTTATTTAAATTGTGTTTTTGAGCAAATAATTTCTAACACAACGGTTTGCTTTAATGGTGTGATTCTGTTTTTACCACGGATCGTAATCGTTATCCCTGAATTGTTACCTTATGACAATATTTTGGAACAAAACAAAAAAAATTAAATGCTTACTACTCATTACAAGAAAAATGAAAATTTGGATTTGAGTTTATAATTTTGCGAGCGCTGTATGGTATTTCTCCAATGAGGAACTAATTTTCTGTTTCGGTCGGACTCTTTCGGACATTTTTTTAAGACTCAACCTAAAGTTTAAAAACTGTGCTGGACATACATAGTGTTTCAAATTACCAAATGTCCAGCTTATCCCTAAAAAATGCGAAACTCCTTCTTTCTTCTTCTAAAGACCCATTGCACTTATGTCATTTCTTTCTAAGGTCATTGAAACGTTGATAAACCGTTAGTTCATAGCAACAAGTTTACTGGTGTTTTAATGGCATGTATTACCGAAAAATGGAACTAAAGTGTACATCAATCTGGCGAAAGCAAGATATGTGCACTTAATATTTGTAATTAATTTGACAGAGTTTGGCATGGAGCCCTTTTGTCGAAAATGCATGCTTTTGAGATCGATGACTCCCTTCTTCAATGGATTAGAAATTACCTTTTGAAACGTTCAATTCAAGTTGTTTACGATGGTTTCAAGTCTGATGGTTTCAAGTCAGAAAATAGATGCTGGTGTGCCCCAAGGCTCCGTTCTATCTCCGAAACTTTTTTAAATTTGATTATTGATCTCTTGTTTGCTACTTCTAACACAATAAATTCCTTTGCTGGCGACAGTGCTCACTGTTTCTTTCACTTAACAGAATAGAATTTAATGCTTCCAAAACACAATGCTGTCTGCTGTCGTTAAAGTGAAATCTAAACTCCCAACCCTTATCCAAGAATGGCAGTTGCCTCGTTGAAACCGAATATCTTCCCATTCTTGGTATGTGTGTGAATGACAACTTACGTTAGAATGACCGCATATTCGACGTCGTCAAAAGTACTGCGGAATGTCTAGGTTTCTTCAAGCGTTGTAAGAAATACTTTACCCCTCTGACCAGGCTTCAATATATGGAATAAGGCCCCTAAAACCTCTTTGAATAAAATTGGGAACAGCCGGCAAAGCTGCTGTGCTTATCGCCTCCATCACCGCTGCTTAGTGCGCGAAAAACGCATACCTAAAGGCAAGAGTTTTGCTACGTTATGCTAGGTGTCATGTAGCAAAATATGAGGGTTGCGATTCCAGCAACCTAAGTTAGTGAGAAAAAGCTGCCTTTGAGAGAGCACAAGTCATCCTGGCCAACCAATCTTACTCAGCAGGTGGCAAGCAAAAAAGATGTT